>OY728143.1:352135156-362135156 GCA_963277665.1 Viscum album
AAATTATAATATCACTCGTGTGTACACGTGGACTACCACCTCCATAAAGTGATGTGATTCATTTTTCATATTCACATTTCATGGATGGGTTTAAATTTGATTTTAATGTATTAAAGTAATAATTATTTTATGAATTATATTATGGATGTTATAGAACCATGAACCCTTTTACCATGTCCAACCTGAAGAAGTAGTTTTGGGATTATGAACCGAACATCCTCATAACATCCGACATGAACTCAACTGATTAAGTAACTATATAAGACATGGTAAAAAATAAAATAAAAGGGATAATGAAAATGGAATAAACCTAAAAATGGTTCTTAAACGATTAAACAATTAATATAAGTTTATTATATAGTATTTAAAGTACGTTTGTGGCGAGTTGTACTTGAGGTGAATTATTTTATTTAAAACCATTTTCCAACAGTTATAGAGTTTTATTTTGACTCTTTGAATCTATATCCATATTTTAAATATAATTATAAATTATCTATAATTGATTTAATTCAACTTTCTTGGAATTTATTTTTATTATTAATTTTGTAAAAGAAAACTATTTATTATTTTCAACACGACTCTTCTTTTCACTTTCTTTGTAATGTGTAAAAATAATGTTTTTAATGTAGTCAACATGAATTGAATTTTTATTTTACATGAATGTGATTATTTAAGTATAACGATATATAATTTTTCATGGGTTTTCAAAGATTATTTTATTTCCCATTCTTCTAGGAATTTTTTGTTTTCAAGAGTTTTTAAAGAAAATGATTTTTATCCAAATTTTTACATGAATCCCATAAGTGTTCCTGAATATATGTTAAATAGAATATTTTATGAGATATTATGAAATATTTTGTGTTTTTTATATATTTTTTGTTCATTTAACGTCTTTTATGATGATAGTTGAGCCTAATATAGGTCTCCAATGGATTTGGTAATGATTTTGTTCTGTGGGGAATATATGTTGGAATTAACCAAATTTTTCATTCCATTTTCAAGAGTTATTGTATGGTTGATTGTAAGAGTGTTATTAATATGATGTCCCTATATATCTACATGAATTTTATATTCTTATCAATTACTTTTTTTAATTATTTTTATTTCATAAGGTAATATAATGAGAATATGTTCAAAAGAATGTTTATGACCCTTTTAATGGTGAAAATTATTTTCATGGAAATGTTTTAATGAGTACTCATTTTTTAAGGAAACCATCATGATTTTGATTTTTTCCTTTAATATTGACTATGATATGTTTTATGAAAATATTTGGGAAGTGAAGTTTATATCCTAAGTAATGAAATTATTTTTTAATATCATAGTTAATTATTTAAAAGAATTTTTTTAATGGGATTTCATTATTTTAAAAATTATATAGCAAGTTTATTTCTTTTAGTATCCCTTAATGATATTATTATGACATTAACACATTTTTAAATGTCTTTTACAAGGATTAAGGATGAGTAGGAACTAAAACAAGAACAATATTTCCACAATGATGATTCATCTTAAAATAAGAGAACATTTTTTGAATGAGATAAGAATTAAAATTTTAGAATATGGTTTTTGTGTGGAAAAAAAGGATATTTAATGGAAGTGTTCAATTTGTTTTATAAGGGTTTTATATTCAATTTTTTTACTAATTCTCTAAAAATCTAAACCTAAAAGATGATAGGAATATAAGAAAATTAAATCTTTGATATTAAACTCATAGTCACAGGTTTATTAAGGTATGGGTTATAATGGGTTGAGCCAAACTTTCTAGAATTTGGTTCTCAACCTTAACTCGCTAACATGTATGATATTGTGAGATAAAAATAGTTGTAATTTTATTCAATCAAGTAACCAAAACTAAAAATTTAGGTCTTGGTACATTTTCATCACACCTGAAAGTTCTGCTAATGGGGAAGTTTGGAACTCCCTTGACTCCTCATAATGTAGTACAAATAAGACCACTGTCTGACCTCAAAAGAAAATGAAATGATATCCACCTTTAGAATATCCATTTTTATATCATATGAAGATATTCAAGAATTTAAGACCTTAAAATCGATGTATCCAAACTGGGTTCCTTCATGTGATGTAGAAGTCGAAGGTCCCACACCATCAATTAAAGATATTACAATTCCACTTCACCCAATAAGGACAACTTTGTCACTACCAACTTCTTGGAAACATCCTCCATCATCCGATCTCAAGATTTTATTATAAGTTAATTAACTGATAAAATTATATTACATGGAGTGTAGACCATTTTGAAGTCATAGTCCTATAGAAACACTAACTATTCTTTCTATATTATATTAATATCTCTCTAGGTGAAGATGTATATTAGTTTCTATTGTTCCCATGGTTATGCAGTTCTCTACTTGGGAGTCTGTGACCTGGCCACAACATTCCTTCTACTTGTTTTGTGGATATTACAATATGAGAGTCTGACATTAGGGAATTGAGAGTTTATGATATTAAAGATAATAATGATGTGATATTATTCTTAAAACAAGGCATTTTACTATGGAAAATAGGACGGGAGACTCTGGGGATAAAACTGTGAGGGTGGGATACCCAAAGCATACAATTTCATGTAAGCATGTGAGGATAGGTGAATCAGCCACATGGCATGTAATTGGTATCATAGACAGGGGAATATTTGGATTCCCCTCTAATAACACTATGAGGGAGATTGTTTCACCCATGATTGTGCAACACTCCTCTTGGGAAGGTCTTCTTCTTGGTGTGTGGTTATTACAATAAGTGATTCCCAAATTGGGGTATGGAGAATTTAACGGTATAACTGATAATAAGTATTTTAGATCCTTACTAGCATAAGGCATTTTCCTATGGAAAATAGGGTAGGCTTTCATGGGGAATAAACCGTAATGGTGGGATGCCTAAAGCAGAAAATTTTGTGTCATCATGAGAGAATAGTGACTTGAATGCATGACTAGTAAATCATATTTAAGATGTGATTTTATTATCTTTAAAGATGACCCAAGTATCACCACGAGTAATCATATTCTTCAGTAGATTTAAATCTAGAATCATGAGTATTTTTCAGTCTACCACTTCATCAATTTTCTCTATGTATCAAATGACACTTACGCTTTCTTTTGATCACACATACACATAGTAATTTATAACTAACCCCATTGAAATATATTCTCTTCTTATTTCAAACATATTCTATAACTAATGACAGATACACAAACCTTCAATCACACAAAATATCAACATGAAACACACATACACCAAGACCCCTTTTCTAAATTTCAGTATCTTGTCGAACATAACACAAATGTTGAAACTCATTAACATGTATTATGAATTGTTCCACACCTAATATTCATAGTATGACACCTATGTTGAAGCCTAGTAAAACCTATTAACTCTATAGTTATCCAATTTTCACTTGAACTCCAAATTTTAATTTTTTTAAGTAAATTCAGAATTTCTTCCATTGATATTAGGGCTTCCTCAAACTCCATCCAAGAGTGTATAAAACCTAAAAATAACATTTTTTATACTTGGTACTCCTTGAATTCTTTCTCCATATTTTAGGATATCTTATCATCAAATTTTCTCTTGATTTAGACTTTTTTAATATAGCTTTAACATATGTCAAAAATAAAGTTCAACAATCATATCCTCCATCACTTATAAACACATTGACTAATTTATATTGATAATAAATAAAACATAAGAGTCATAAAATTCAAGGTAACTTTAATATCCCCATTTGGAGAAGCTATTCTACAACATGGAAAAAGTGATTTCCTCAAGCCTTTACCAGAATCACTGACACTATAAGCACTAAATCATAGTTAACAAAGTATTTCTCATGAGGTCCCAATAATATGGACTTATAAGTAATCATCACCCACCTATGAATTAGTACACAACCAATATCAGTTCTAGAGGCATCATATAACACCACACTCAACTTATTCCTTTATAAATCTATGGCCCAAATCACTATTCAACCTCCTCTTTATCTCTTGAATGGTTCTATCTCATTACTAAAACCATAAAAAAGGTTTCCATTTATGGGTAAGGTCCATCGTGAGATTGGAAATCTTGGAGAAATAAATCACAAATATTCATTAGTATCTCTATAGCCTAAGAAATCTCTAAACCTTAAACATATTCTTGGGTTGATCCAAAATAAGTACTGCCTTGATATTTTCTGGGCCAATATCTCCTCCACACTCTAAGAAAATACACACCAAGAAGTAAACCTATGAAATACAAAACTAATAATTTGATATCTTACCATAGATTTGTTTATTTTAAAGAAATTCTAGAACAATCCTCACATTATCAGCATTTTCATCCTTTGATGATAAATAGATTAGGATTTAATTGATGAAGAATACCATGAATTAGTCTAAAAGGGGTTGGAATATTTGTTTCATGAGTCCCATGAACACAACTGAGGTTTTTTTCACACCAAATGGAATAACTAGAAACTCATAATTCCATAAAAACACTTTAATGTCATCTTTGGGATATCCTCCTCATGAACCTGATGTTTGTGATAACTAGACCTATGATCAGTCTTTGAGAACCACTTTAATACCTTGATCTAGTCTAAGAGGTTATTGATCCTTGATAAAAGGTATTTTTTCTTAACTATCACATGTTTCCAGTGGATATAGTCAATATAAATCCTCAAACCTCGACCCCCCTTCTTGGAAAACAATAATGAATCCAGCAAGGGGGAAACATAGAGTCTGATGAAACCTTTCTTCATAAGGAACTTTGTCTATACCTTTAGATACCTAATATTATATGGGGACATTAGATATATTTAAGATGATATCATATTGGTTCCACAGAGAAAATAAATAATGAATATTATCACCAAATTAGGGGGAAATATTGGTATATCCTATGAGAATACATCCATGTACTCCTCCATGACTGTAGGAAATAGATCATTTGATGCATCCACCATATATAGAGATAAACTATCCAATGTGATTGACTATAACTTCATAAATATTGTCCCCAGTTATCTCAACAGAATGTCTAAATCTCTCACGAGGGAAAACCTTTATCTATTTTATTGACCTATCACCACTATTTGATGGTAGAAATTTATCTTGATATAAAATAATGATAGATATTACATTTCTAGGATTATTTCATAGGGATTTATCACAAACATTACATGGTCCCATGAAAACCTCTCTATTAAGATAAGGTTCACATCATTGGTAAATGTGGACGACTGCATAATCACTTCTGGTAGGAGTATTTAGTTTTATTGGTAAGGCCAAAGGATCTGATGAGATCTTCAACTCTCTAACTAAGGATTAAACCAAAAATTAATGTCATGTTATAGTATCTATGAGTATGGGTTCTAATGTTGAGTAGATACAAATAATTATATAAATCATTAAAGGAACTACATAGTTTTCACCCTCCATATCCTACACCTAGCTTAATCCCTAACTACCTTCTCTCTAAGCCTAGTGTAGACCAACCGAGGGTGGTGGTGGTGGATGCAGTTTAAAATAAAATTCACTTACAGATTCTATTTTGAGGTCATAATAAAATCCTTTATTATAAATACCTCTTTAAAGACCACCATGTCTGCCTTAGGGAGGTCCCTAATTGTATCATTCCTTATGAAGCGGGGGTCCATCTACATCATAACTTCCCTGTATTGTATATCATGTGAGGCAGTAACATTCCTTGTAACTTCATCCTTTAAAGACATAAAAAATCTTATCTCTTGGCTAGTTATAACATTTACATGGCTCTGACACTACCAATCCTTGGGTTTGGGACTATGCATGAGTATGCCTCTGAAGTCATGACCTTAATTTGTACCAATGACCAACCAAAACTGATGATTATACTCTTGGGTAATTTCCACCAGCTCTAACTACCTGTTGCTCCTTCTATAATAATCTATCAATCACCAAGCTCGTATCTAGATACCTGATATAAATATAGATATATAGGGGAATAATTTATTCTCAAATATTCCTTTGAGGGTCATTATAAAACTTACACACATGAATAAATCCATCATAAATCATGTTGTGAAAGTACCTCATGAAGTTAGTAAACCACAACACGTACTACAAAATATAAATTATACCCTGTTATCACTATAACATCTCTTGGATTCATACAAAACCCAACATATCCAAGTAATACTCCTACTAAAAGAGACTTTGAAACATTACCCATGTAAGAGTAGCCTTATAACACATTTGGATGATCATGGTACCCTATTGACTTACTATAACATAGAGAAATATAGATTATAGAACTACTCTTATCAAATTCAACACCTGATAAACACCTCAGTCTTTTTATCCCAATATTAGCTCCACCTTCTCTAGGTCCTCATAGGACACCATAAAATGGTTTTTCATATCCATAAAACATGACATGTGTGGGAAAATACATAGTATGGGTGAGTATAACAATACCTTTTAGGAAACCCTAAAATCACTAATCATAAAGAATCAAGAGTAGTAATCGCAACATAAGATATATAAAAAAGATAATATATATAGAAATAATAAAATACAGATATACTCATAGCAAAAAAATGGTCTCAAGGGGTCTCAAAATTACTTCAAACCATAAGACTCTACTCAATGATTCTAGGTAATGCTGGTTTGGTAGGGATCTCTCCCTAATCTATGCTATCACTAATGACACTCATCCAAGAGGTCGTTCTCGTCTGACCAAGCCAAGAAGTATTCACTATATCTATGATGATCATGTTGTCTACATAGAGGATCAAACCCATGACTGTTTGGGGACACCACTAACACTACCAGATTAATATAATAGACAGGAGATTGATTCCCTATGCATGGTGGTCATGTTGATACCATGAACCCCACCTAGGAAGGACATGATAGAGGATCCAACCCTAGGCCTCATGGAGGGATACCACATAATCTATCTAAATTATAACCCATATAGGGGAACATAATCTTATTCCAAGGATGTAATGTTGCAATGTACCCTCATAGGGGTAGACCATGAAACTATACCCAACTGAACCTGGTCTATACTAATGAAACAAAGGGCTTTAAACATTCTTAGAAGGATTACATGGTATGTACTGGGGGTACGCGATGTGTCTTTCCAACACCCAATCCTCCCGTGTCTTACTGTCTCACATGTCATGTAAACCTAAATATACATGGAATGTATGGGTAAAGGTGGCACTCAACATACCACCTACCCAATCTTGTGTAAACCTTCTCATGCCACTATACTCAGTCTATTCCTCTGTAGAGTGGTTATGCCTATGTAATGGGATGTGTCCGAGTAATGGGTCGTGTCTGTGTACTCTACCCATGACCGTGTTCCTAGCCATGTACGTGCCCATGTACTCACAAAGTACACACCAAGAAACCAACTGTAGGTTTCCAGCATAGCGGAAGCACGTTCTTGGGTGTACCCAACTTTAATTTTAGCATTAACAACGATCAATCAGAGATCTTTCACGATAATAAAATGCTAGATCTTTGGAATATAATGAAGAACGAAAAAGAAATAGGGGATTCCTAGAACCATATAGAGGATCATCATATATTGGTTATAATTAATTTAATTAATTGACAATAATTACCTTGATGGAATTATTTCTTCATTGATGGCTCCAGTCACGATCTGATGTGATCCGTCGTTGCATTGTAGAATCCATGTGTAGAATTCCTCTATAAGTGATCCACACATGCTCCACGTATCTCTGGACATCGCCAAATGGATCTCTAGGTGCTAACGCAGAAGCGCCTTCGCTTGCGATGTCTTCCTTCAATCTCCTTGATCCGGTGAAGGTGGATCTCTCTCATAGCTTGAGAACATTCTTGGTGGAAAAAGAATTATCTCTTGGCTTGAGAGCTTTTCTAAATCCTTTGTGCACAACCACTCAAAATGGATAGGCTAATGAGAAATATATAATTAGGATTTTTAATTACATAGAATAATAAAATGATTTAATTACCCGAAATCATTTATTCATTTCACTTAATTCTTAGTAATACCCCATGCCTAATAATAACAATTGACTATTATTATTACTTGATGTGTTCCTAGAGAATTACTCCTAATATTATTTAATTAAATAAATAATATTATTTCTCATAAATTCCCAGAGAACTGCATGACGTGTATATATTAATATACACAGTGTGTACTTTTATTTTCCATTTTTCTTAATTTCATCTACCACATTTATTAGACCTTTAATAATGACTATTTATTTCTCAAATAAATATCACTAAATTACTCGCTAATAAATATATTATTTCACCCACAATATATTCTCTCTAACAACTAGTGTCGAAATAAATGCGATCAGGCATCCTTGAATAATTATTAACCCATAGTCGGGAATAATCTTTATTCAACTTGTTAAATTAATATTTAATTAAGATACATGGACGCACATAGTGTGTGACCCTCTAGGCCTCTTTCTTAGTGGAATTAGGCAGAGCCTGTCTAAATTTTAAGGTTAGTGTCTAGAAACATGCCAAGGCACCCATATAGAATGAAGTTAATGCAGAAATGATGTGTCACCTCTTATGAATGCTTACCGTGTAATGTAATCCCTTTGTCATGATATCTCGAATCAAGTGGGTTGCATGAAAGTTCCATTAACCCATGTTCTTGATTGTTCTTTATTTTACTTTCCAGAATTGAACTTTCCCATTCCTCACCATGTCCATGGATTTGTTTAGGCTATATCAATTCCATCAAAGGGCATGGGAAATCTACTTATGTTATGGAACAGAAGGGAAAAATCATTTCTCTCATTATCTATTAATGCAATATCACTCGTGACACACCCAACATATCCTACCTCACTATGAATAGTGTGTCGTCACAGTTTTCTTTAATACATCTAAGTGCATGAGTTGTAATACCCATTAAGAATAATCTTAAAGTTGAAGGACCAATACACACGTCTGCAGATAGGAATAATCAATGACACTATGAACTGTGGATTTCCTATCGGCGGGTCTCGTTATCATAATATCCTCTTGGTCATTACCAAGGGAATACACCATAAGAAGGTGCCTCAAAGTTTTATGAGTCCATGCCCCTAATGGACTGTATTATTTGTGTCCCTCAAATAACAATGTCTGGACATAGAGCATATATTCAAGAATAGTGTTATGGAACTTCCGGGTTCTCATCATAGAAGGGATCTACTATGACCCTTTAATGCAATAGATATCCATAGGAAATTATCACAAGAATTGTCATGCAGAAGAACAAACAAGATATGATAAGGTATTTATTAATTAATAAAGTACAATTTAATTGTTTATATGCCACCAACTCGAATAGAATACCACTTGGAATAGAGCCAACTACTCACAACCTTTAACCCATTATCTCTCACATGATATTCATCCTTCTGCTGAGACAAGACTTCATTCATGGGGTCCGCCACGTTCTCTTCTGTGGACACTCTTCTCACTGAAAATTCACCCCTTTGATAAAATCCCTAAAGAGGTGATACTTCCAGAGTATGTGCTTTGTCCGTTGATGTGACCTTGGTTCTTTTGCAAGAGCCACAACTACAGTATTATCACAATACAACGTGATCAGATATTTACTGTTAGGCACCACATCAAGCTCATAGACAAAGTTCCAAATCCAGATGGCTTCCTTGGATACATCAGAACCCACTATATATTTAGACTCTACTATAGAATTAGTGACAACTGGCTGCTTTGAACTCTTCCAGCTCACAGCTCCTCCATTAATAAAGAAAACATATCCATATTGTGACTTCAAATCATTCTGATCTATCTGAAAACCAAAATCAGAATTCCCTTTGATGACAAGCTCCTCTTCTCCTCCATACACTACGAATATATCCTTAGTTCTTCTCAGATACTTAAGGATAGTCTTAACAATAGTCCAATGATGTTATCCTGGATGTGATTGATATCTGCCTACCATTCTTAGTGAATAGGCAACATCAAGCCTTGTACATTACATGGCATACATGATGGATCCTATAACCTATGTTTATGGGATCTTACTCATTATATATTTCTCTTGTTGTGTCTGAAGACACATTTTCTTAGAAAGATGTAGGCCATGTGACACTGAAACCAATCCCCTCTTAGATTGTTCCATACTAAATCTCTTTAGTATCTGGTCAATGTATATACCCTGACTTAGTTTAAGAATCCTCTTGGATCTATCACAAATGATCTTGATCCCTAGAATGTAGGATGCTTCACCCAAGTCATTCATGGAGAAACAACTGTTCAACTAGTCCTTAACTAATTATAAGACTGGTATATCATTTCCAATAAGAAATATGTCATCAATATATATTACTTGAATAAAGACCAAATCTCCATTTAAACTCTTATAAACACATGGATCACATTCATTCTTAATGAAAAAAAATTTCTTTATGGCTGCATCAAATATAATTTTCCATGACCTGAATGCTTTCTTTAATCCATAAATGGATTTCTGCAACTTGAAAACCCATTTGGATTCACCTAGTGTAAAAAATCCTTCTGGTTGTGTCATATAGACATCTTCATGAAGGTTACCATTAAGGAATTCTGTTTTGACATCTATTTTCTAAATCTCGTAGTCATGGTAAGATGCTATGGAAAGTATGATTTTTATGGATTTAAAATGGAAACTAGCGACATGGTTTCATCATAGTCAATTCATTGATGTTGTCTGAATCCTTTGGCCACTATCCTTGCTTTATATGTGCTAAATTAACCTTCTATGTACAGTTTTCTCTTGAATACTCATTGTCATCCAACTGGCTTTACATAAATTAGCTCATCAACCATAACCCAGACTTGGTTCTGATACATGAAATCCATCTCAGAATTCATAGCTTCTAGTCATCTTGCAGCTTCTGAGATTTCTACTGCTTCCTTGTATGAGAGAGGTTCATCATTTTCCAACAATAATGATTCACCATCCTCGGTGACTAGGAAACCAAATCTCTCTGGTTCTCTTACCTCTCTTGATCTCCTACGCAGTACTTGTGTTTCTAGAACCTCTTCCATGGGGTCTTGTAGAATGTTTTCTTGTACCAACTCTTGTTTATCTTGAGCATCAACTTTATCAAAGTTAATCTTGTTCCCACTATCATTGTACTCCCTCTCGAGAAATATAGCTTGCCTGGCGATAGTCACTTTCTTGTCTGAAAGGTTATATAGGTAATATCCATTCATTTCCATGGGATATTCTATAAAGATACACTTCGTGTCCCAGGGTGGTAGTTTGTTTCCTAATAAGGCCTTAACAAATGTCTTACATCCCCATACATGTGTGTGCAAAAAAATGGGTTTCTTTACATTCCATTACTCAGAGGTAATTCCATTTTCCTCCTTAGTTGGTACCCAGTTTAATGTGTATGCTATAGTCTGTAATGAATATCCCCAAAAGGATAATGGAAGATCTTCATGACTCATCATCAACCTCACCATGTACAACAAGGTGTGGTTCCACCTTTCACCAACACCATTCCACTTTGGTGTATAAGGAGGAGTGAGCTGAGATAGAATCCCAAACTCCCATAGAAGATAGTTGAACTATTGGTTCAGATATTTCCACCTTGATCCAATCGAAGCTTCTTTATCTTCTTACTAAGCTGATTCTTTAATTCATTCTTGAATTCCTTAAATTTCTCTAAGGATTCTGACTTATTCCTCAATAAGTAGACATATCCATATCTACTTAAATCATCAGTAAAAGTAATGAATCAAGAATATCCACCTCTACTTCTACTGAAAATAGTCCACACACATCAGTGTGCACCAATTCTAGAAGCTCTGTGGCCCTTCCACCCTATCCACCGAAAGGCGGCTAGGTCATTTTACCTTTTAAATATGCATGACATCTATAAAGTGGTTTTAGCTAAGTAGAGTCTATATATCCATCTTGAAAGAGCTTTTTCCACCACTTCTCATTTACATGACCAAGATGGTGATGCCACAACTGGGTGATGTATGAGTCATGTGAGTTTGTTTCATTATCGATTTCCAACACTTGGTTTTCATAATTTATTACATACAAACCAATATTTAAATGCAACATACCATAACATATGTTGTTCTTATAAAAGTAGAAACCCTTATTTCCAAACATGAAAATAAATTCATCCATATCCAAACATGATAAAGAAATTATGTTTTTGGTAACACTAGGCACATAATAACAGTTATGTAAAACCAAAATCATCCCAGTTGGTAATGAGAGGTGGTAATCACCAATGGCTAACGTAGCCAGCCTCGTGCCATTGGCATCTCAATGATCCACCTCTCCTCTATAAATATTTCTAAATCTACTTGGTTCCTACATTTGAATACAGATGTGATCCACACAAGTTGTATCTAATAACCAATGTGTAGAAATGGAAAGATTGCACTTGATAATGAACACACCTTCAGTATCCCCATGCTTTTGGGTGCAGTTCCTCTTCCAGTGGACTTGCTTGCCACATGCAAAACATACCGCCTCCCATTCCTTTCCCTACCTCTAGATATTACCCTTCTTGCAGGGATGGTGCATGGGGGATTCAAGCCATTAATAAGTCCTTAGACCCTCTGCCTTGTCCTTACTTTTCTTATTCACCATAAGGACTACGGGTTTGTCACGCCCCATGTCCTTATCTACTTGGAAAATAAAGGTCATAAGTTCTGATAGACTCTTCTCATTGTTGCTCATGTTATAGTTGACAATAAATCTAGAGAAGGTCTTGGGCATTGATGATAGGATGAGATCTGTAATCAACTCATCCAAGAACATAATCCCTAAGATGTCCAGGCATTCAATGTAGTCAATAAGATTGACTACATGAGGCCCATCTGGCGCAAAATTTCCAAGCTTAGTTGTAAACAAAGTCTTGGAGATCTCATATCTCTCCTGTCTCTCCTTCTCTTGGTAGATATCCTTAAGGTGATACATCATGCTATACACGTCCATGTTTTCATGTTGCTTCAAAATCTCATTAGACATGGACGATATCATGAAACATTGGAAATATGTGGCATCATCCATATGTTTCATATAGAGAGATAGTTCCTCATCACTGGCCTCTTTCCCAGGAGCAACTGGAACAGACTCTTCTAGCACATACAATTTCCTCTTATGGCGAAGGATAACACGTAAAAGCCTCTGCCATTCTTGGAAATTGGTGCCGGTGAGAAGGTTTTCCTTCTCGAGTATGGTTCACAATGAATTTTTTTAAGTCATTTTCTTTCCGTTTCTACAAGTTAAGATGAGAAAAGGTTTCGTACTTTATTATGATTAAACTTAGAAAAATAAATAAATTAATACTTATTAGTCTCCCACTATTTTATTGAAATCCAATAGCCCTCACCATTGAATTCATAATATTTTGTTGCCTGAATATTCTAGTGGAAAGGATCCATATTTCCTTTCGCATTACCCCAACTAGGTTTTTTCAAGAAACATGAAGGGTTTTAGTAGGCATTCCAAATGCCAACTGCATTAACTCGTAGTTCCTTGATCCATTGAGTGGACTCCCCAATCCTAAAATACTTTTATTTTGGATTTCCTCAACCTTTGCCTCTTAGTCACACCAAGTCCTATTATGACAATCAAACCATGATGTGAACCAAGTCAAGTCAACCCAAAACCTTGAATAAGAATTCCCCGATAATTGAAAGCACCCCAACTAGGGTTATTCAATCACTTTGAACTATGGTTTGATTCTAACTAAGACTGTGGAAGGCTATACCGACTTAATATTTCTTTGAGGGATTTTATCTTTACACGTAAATTTCCATTTTATTATCTTTGATTACATGATTTTTAATATTAATTGGGATATACTTAAGAGATTTACCATATCTAAGATAATATTTTACGCATAAGTCGGTCTTATTTTAGTTCCATCTTGCATGATTGTTTAATTCATTAATTGTGTGATCGTGACAACACACCCACAATAAATAAACCTTGAAACTGACAGAAATTAAACAAATGGAATGATCATGAGCTTGTTCTATTGGTAAGATTATCTAGCAGTTGATAAACTACCCCAAGACCTAAGGGAGAAACACCTTGATCCTTTTGGGTTTGTTTTTACATCTTTCCACCTATCCACCTTTGTATCTCATTGGATTGGTTTTACCTTGGCTCCTAACTTGATACGGATCCACTAGCTTGGGAGCTCCATCCATTACATATGCTTTTATCTCACATGCAGGTGAGGGGTAAAATGGGGTTTTACATAAAAGGAACCTTGGGCGTTCAGGCCCTACATATTAATGAGGAGAACGCTCACAGGCCAAAAAATTTAATTTAAACAAATAAATTAAAATAAACCATTCACATAAAAAGTTCTTGGTCTAGCTCATGATAATCCATGCATGCAACAATATTTACTCATAAATAAAACTATCATTCAATTCTTTAATCATTCTTGTTTAACATAAATCACGCTCGAATCAATTAATTATCTTTAATTAATAAATCCTTTTATCTTAAACCATTTTCTGAATTTACTTGAGATTCTCATCCATCATTGTTTTAAACAAATAAATTTATTTAAAATTATCTTTGTATGTAACTTGTACCATGGAGGAAACCCGGTGAATTCTTTTCCATAATTACCCAATGAGTAGAAATGAACATTACGTAGATGTTAAATTAAACACACATATATAAAACACATATCACGTGGTGTGCCTCATATTTAAGACTACACTATGGTATACGTCTCAAGGGTTTGTATAATATAATAATAAAGTTTAATAAATCTGCGTAATTTGGATGAGTGCACGACGTGTAGTTCTGAATACACGATGTATAATTTTGTTCACCGTCCATATGAAGTACACACCCAGGTACATGGAGTGTAGATATACTTCAAAATTTATTTTAGTACATGACATGTTCAATGGGACACATGCCATGTAGTATCCGCGTTACACGGTTTCCACTTGGGCAAGCCGTATACGGGGTACACGATCCAACCCTAACCCAAAAGGACAACACACCGTCTTCCATGGGCCACACATTGTGTAATCTGGAAACCATGTGCCACCTATTCTTGGTCAACACATTGAGTCTTAAAGACTTAGATAAGATCCATTAACACGACCTGATCTGGCGGACCTGTCCAATGCATTGAACCTAGACTACACGACGTGTACTTCCGAATACACACCGTTAATTCTGGTGTTGTACAACCATGAACGTTTGGAACCTCTGGATGAGATCCTCTATTTAATTTTAATCAAAATTAAATGAAAAATTTGTTCCTGTAAGGTGAATGAGAAATGAGAGAGGAGGAACAGATCTTGAGATTCAAATTTAAATAACGATTAAATTGAATTGAAACAACTAAATTATTAAATGCGTAAAACAACAACAAAAAACAAAAAAAAAATATAATCAATGATATGACTCTTTCTGATACAACTTGTAGGTTTTTAGAGTAGAGGAAGCACATTCTTCGGTGTACCCAAATTTAATTTTAGCGTTAACAATGATCAATCTGAGATCTGTCATGATAATAAAACGTTAGATCTTTTGAATAGAACAAAGAATAAAAAAGAGAGAGGGGAGTCTCAAAATGATATAGAGGATCTTCATATGATGGTTATAATTAATTTACAAGAATTAACTTGATGGAATTCTTTCTTCGTTGATGTCTCTGGTCACGATCTGATGTGATCCGTCATTGCGTCATAGAATCCAAGTGTAGGATTCCTCTAGCATTGATTTACACATGCTCCATGTATTTCTAGACTTTACCGAAGGGATCTACAGGTGATAGTTCATAAGAGACTTCACTTTCAATGTCCTCCTTCGATCTCCTTGATCCGGTGGAGGTGGATCTCTCTCTTATATCTTGAGGGTGTTCTTGGTGGAAAAATAATTCTCTCTTGGATTGAAAGATTTTCCAAATCCGTGGTACACAAGCACTCAAAATGGAAAGTCTAATGAGAAATATATAATTGGGATTTTTAATTACATAGAATAATAAAATGAATTAATTACCTGAAATAATTTATTCATTTCATTTAGTAATACCCCATGTCTAATAATAAAAGTTGACTATTATTATTATTTGACATGCACCCAGCGAATTACACCTAATATTATTTAATTAAATAAATAATATTATTTCTCATAAATTCCTAGAAAACTACATGGTGTGTATATATAAATATACATGGCATGTACTTTTATTTCCTATTTTTTTTAATTTCCTCCACCACTTTTATAAGACCTTGAATAATGACTATTTATTTCTAAAATAAATATCACAGCATTACTCGCTAATAAATATATTATTTAACCTAAAATATATTCTCTCGAATAAATTGTGTCAAAATAAATGTGATTAGGAATCCTTGAATAATTATTAAACCACAGTCAGTAATAATCTTTATTTAACTTGTTAAATTAATATTTAACTGAGATACTTGGACACAATTAGTGTGTGACCCTCTAGGCCTCTTTCTCAGTGGCATTAGGCGGAGCCTGCCTAAAGTCCAACGTTAGCATCTAGAAACACACCAAGGAACCCATAGAGATAGAAGTTAACACAACAATGACGTGTCACCTCCTATTAATGCTTACCATGTAATGTAATCCCTTTGTCATGATATCTCTAATCAAGAGGGTTGCATGCTAGTGCCATCAACCCATGTGCTCGATTATTCTTTATTTGACTTTATGGAATTGAACATTCCCCTTCCTCACTATGGACATGGACTTATTTTGGCTATATCAATTCCATCAAAGGGCCTAAGATATCTACTTCTATTATGGAACATAAGGGACAAATAATTTCTCGCATTATCTATTAATGCAATATCACTCCTGACACACCCAACGTATCCTACCTCCCTGCGAACAGTGTTTCGTCATAGTTTTCATCAATACATCTAAGTGTGCGAGTTGTAATACCCATTAATAACAGTCTTAAAGTCTATGGACCAATACAAACGTCCGCAGATAGGAACATCCAATGACACTATGAAATGTGGATTTTCTATTGGCGGGTATCATTCTCATAATATCCTCCTGAACATTACCAAGGGAGCACACCATGAGAAAGTGCCTCAAATTTTTATGAGCCCTCACCCCTATTGACCTGTATTATTTTTTCCCTCAAATAACATTATTCGTACATAGAACATATATTCAAGAATAGTGTTATAGCACTTCTGGTTTCTCATCATAGTAGGGATCTGCTATGACCCTTTAATGCAACAGTTATCCATAGGACATTATCACATGCATTGTCACGCAGAAGAACAAATAAGATGTGATAAGGTATTTATTAATGAATAAAGTACAAAGTAGTTGGTTCTAGGCCCCCAAATCCAACACCAACCACATAAAACATGGTCTATTTCACGTGTCACACAGCGTGTGAACCTTAACTTTCTGAAAAAACCCTAGTGTCATGGCCAGGGGGTCCACATGGCTTGTATCTCCATATTACATACCATGTAACATGAGATTTCCATAACTCTATGATTCCTTCACACATACGATCATTATACTATTGGATCTAATGATCACACCCATGATCCTTAAATCAACCTTCATCTAAGCCCCATCATCGCAATCAACTAGAATTTGACCACCAAATCTGAACCCATTTATATTCCATTATCAAAAAACTTGAACACATCCTTGATAATGAACCACATCAATGGTATAGATCACTTATGCTGATGATTGACCATTAAATGATAGAATACCGAGTATTCATCGAACTACGAGCCAAAGAAACTTCCTATGATGAATGTGAGAATGAATAGGGGAGAAATAAAAGAAACACAAGATATGAATGAACCTAAGGTATTGTTTTGATTGTCCTCGATCCATTTCCATTTCAACGATGAATTAATTAACCAAAAAATAATCAAATCTACTATAAATTGAATCCACCATCAATGCATGAATTAATTATTATTAGTGGAATTGATCCGCATTCGACATGGGATATGAAACATAATTAATCCACGTAAATAAAACATCCTAACATGAGTTAATATTTCTTTATAACAAATAATGATTATGTGCCATATTCATTGGAGAGATCCGTGAACTTCATTATTAGAGATGATCCCTACTATATCGATTTTATCCTCCAATCCATTGTCTTCAGTCAATGATCTCCTCTAACATGCTCCTTTAATTAGTAGTGTTATATTGATAACCCTATGAGTTAGATATAAAAGAATATTTATAGAGGATGTTTAGGATTTTGGATTTAATTACACAATTAAATAAGTAATTTATTTATTTAATTATTTATCCACCCATGATGGTGCCCAAGCCGAACACCCGACACATATAGTTTTTATGCCATGCCTTGGATAAATCCCATGTTTTGAACTCAAAAGAGGCCTAAAATTTTAAATATGAGACTCCTTTTTATATTTATTATTATTTTTCATGAAAACTATTTGGGTTTGATATTAATATGTTTTAAAATTTTAAAATATTAATTTATAGCTCATCGGGCCTCATAACCTCTTATCGTCTTAGTGACTAGCTTCAAAAATATTACTAGAAATATTCCAAATATTTTCATAGAAAAAAATTGATTTAAAATTTTCCCTGACATATGTATTTTCTTCCTGAGAAGTGAAAAGGACTACTAAAAAATATGTGGTTAATGATTTCTCATTGGTTCTCCCATTTCTAGGTTCTCTCCTAAATATTATTATGTTTCCACTAGACATGCACCAAAGGAATCACTATCCCAAGAAGGATCTTCTCACGATAATCATTAATCTCCATCAGGTTCTATATAGAGGTAGATCCATCCTCAGTGTTAAGATTTCTCTAGTTGATAACATGTGATTGATCATTCACATACATCCTCATCTATGACACGTGGAAGGCATTGTTTACCCAATTTAACGAAAATGGTATATCCAAGAGGCACACCACATCATCAAATGAACACAATATCTAGAAAGTGACAATGAATCTTGAAATAACTTTCCACCCCTAAAAATATCCACAATCCATGTCAAGGTGATACCTTTACGAAGGCATGGTCTCCCTCCTCAAACTCCAAATACCTCCATTGTCAGTCTACATAGGAGTTATGACTGGTATATGCTATCCTCAGTCACTATTGGATGATTTTAACATTCTCAATTGTAGTTTGCACCATCTCTAGGTCCATGTGTTTTGATTCACCTAGATTAGTACAAAATAGTGTGACCTATTGGTTTTCCTGTATAAATCCTTGAATGGTGGCATACTGATGGATGAATGTTAAATTTTATTGAATGAAAAATCCAACAAGGGTAAGTGACCCAACCAACTATGATCAAAGTCCAACATGTAATCCTGTAGGATTTCCTCTAGAATTATAATGGTTTACTCAGTCTGGACATCATTATAGGGGTGAAACACTGTTATCAAGTGAAATTGAGTCCCAAAGCCCTCCTGAAATCCTCTACATAATCATGATGTGAGGAAATCATGATAGTATGAAATGATAATCGAGGGAACTCCATAGATCCAGACTATATCCAACATGTAAAGGCTTCCCAAAAAATCTACTGAACTCTACTCTTAGATATCTAGTAAGTGGACTAACCTAGTGAGTCATTTTATAATCACCCAAATGGAATTTTGTCTCCTTGACATCTGTGGAATTCCCATCAATATTTATATAGATATCCCATCCCTCTTCCACTTTGGAACCTCAAGGGGATGATATAAGCCTATTAAAACCTAGTGCTTATACATCACTTGTTGATAAGTGAGATTTTGATATACAAACTCTGCTACAAACTTCTTCATACTTGGCCACCAATACTGATTTCAGAGGTCTTAATACATATTTTACACAACAGGATGTACCACTAAAGGGGATGTATGAAACTCCCTCATCACCTCCTCTTGATATAGTACTGGTATCATAGTCCATATTTTAAAAAACATGATGTTCTCCCCAACATCAAAAAATCCATCAAGAGAACATCTGGTGGATATCCGGGTATGTAAGGTCTCACAGTCGGTATCTCCCTGATGAGCCTCTGTAACCCATTGTAGATGTGTTGGAGTAATAGCCATAAATTAGAGGTAAACTTCACCATCATTGTCCATAAGAGACAAATTCAATGGGGCCTCAGTCAATAACTATGAAAAAGATCTTCTACTGAGATCACCTGATTCATGTTCCACTTCCAATGAGTATAGACTATCTCGAAGTCATAATCCTAGAAGAACTCTGTCCATAACCTTTGTATTAAATTCATATCCTTTTACAAGAACATGTACTCAAGAAACTTGTGATTATAATATATGATAAACCACTCACCCATAAGTTAGTGTCACCACATATTCAGGGTGAAGACTACCACTACTAACACAAGATCATAGGTTGCATAGTTTTTCTCATGTGGTCTCAACTACTAATAACCGTAAGTGATCACATCCTAACTCTACATCGGGAAATAACCATATCGAGTCCTTGAGTCATTGTATAACATTGTATACTTAACATCCTCCTTTAGAAATCTCAAGATAAGAGTTCTCATAAACCTCTTCCTTACCTCTTGAAAATCCAGCTTGAACCTATTTTTTCAAATGAAAGGCTTCCCCTTCCAATTAAAAGAAGTCATAGGTGATGATACCCTAGGGAAATCATGCACAAATATCCTATAGTAGCCTGAAAAACCATGTAATCTTCACAACTCTATCATGCTATTGGTTGGATCCCAATATAACACTACCTTGACCTTTTTTGGTTCTACTACTAAACTATACACTAAGATTACATGTACTAAAAAATGGACATCCTGAATCCATAAATAACACTTCAAGAGTTTTCCAAAAGTAGGGTGCTCTTAGAGTATCTTTAGGACCATCCTTATGTGTATCACGTGATTATCTTGGGATGACAAGTACACTAAGATGTTATCAATGAAGTCCAACAAAAAACTGGTGATATATTGATATGAAGTCAATATTCGCTAACCAATGCACCCCTTTTAAATGATTAAATAGGTCATTGATCCTCGTTATTGGGTACATATTCTTCTTGGTTACCTGGTTTAGGTTCAAATAATCCACACATAATCTAAATATCTTATCCACCTTCTTGGAGAAAAACACTAGGGCTGTCTGGGGGGAACAATGGGTCTCAAAAATCCCTTCCACTAAAATCCCTCTTACTACACCCTCACATATTAAAGATATATAGGAGCCATCCAATATATTGGTACTGATATTGGGTCCACCCCATAATGTAAATCAATTTAGAAGTCTATCTCTTGGTGGGGAGGTAAGCCTGGAATGTACTTAAGAAATACATCCGCATAATCTTCCACCACTGTAGGAATCTGGTATCCCATAACATCCATTACTCCAAGAGTCATGCTTTCTACCTATTGAGTAATAAACTTCAATCTCCTACTTTTGTTCCTAGTCTAATGTTCATAGGTTTCCTTCTCACCCATGAAAGAAATCCTCAATCCTTCTATAGGGATAAATTGTATCCTCTTATTAAAATTGAAAATTTGGGCATGAATTATGGATAACCATTACATACCTAAGATGAAATTTTTAGGACTCATAAAAACAATAAAGAGGTACCATAAGAATCTCTCATCTCTAAGAGTCATATCACACTTTCAGTAGAAGTGTGTGATAACTGAGTCACCTTTAGTTGAAGTATCTGAACATAGGGGTCGAGGAAAGGGATAATCCAGGATCTCTATGTCTTGGACCAATGAAGAGGTAAGAAAAGAGTGTCTCACACCCATGTATATCCATACTATAGATAAATTATAAAATACACAAATAATACCTTTAATCATCATGGGAGACTTAGGGTCATAGGTCTCTATTTCCTGTACCTATCCTAATCCCAAACCACTAGCACCCTGACCGTGCTGCCATGACACGTCAAATTGATTATGATTTTAAGGTTGATTTATAGTCTAGGGTAGACCCTAGGTCATCTCTCAAGGAGCGTTGGTGGGTTTATAGTGTGTGTTTTTAATAAGAAGTACTTAAATAGGGGTGGTTTTGAAAACAGTTTTAGGATGAAATGACTTAATTAAAGAGTTTAATAGTTGGATAGAAAAGGTGGTGTTAATTAATTATGAGATAAAAGGGTTCATTGTGAGTTCACTACACACATTTAAATCTCATTGTTCTTGGATATTAATTAAGGTTTTATGTAAGTCTTTGGTTGAAATAAATCGGAATCCTGATTACTTTCCAAGCTCTTATATCAAATCACATTGAGCCAAACCTTGACATAACAATCATATATACAAGGTCCAGATCACATGAATGGTATAATATATTCCAAAACAAATGTAAATCTCAAATAAGTAGGAATGAAAAGGATTCTTGTGCTGTCCAATTGGAACAACACAAGTCACACACTCAAAACTTTGCACCGATCGGTTAAAAGTAAAGAGTATTTCATTCGGTTAAATAAAACAAGGATATATTAAAGTCAGATAATTATAAATGAAAAGTTTTCAAACCCAAAATAAATCAAACAAATAGTATTACAATTTCAGGAACTCCCTTTACATGTGTGTAGATCCCTCACAGTGAATGCCCACCATTTTTCTCGACATCGAGAGGAGGAGGAAGTTCGGGTGGAACTCCTTCTTAATTATTTATCCCCCTATGTGGATAAGGTCCTCCAAAACTTCTAGGATGAGTAGAAGACTCCTCTTGGACTCCAAAATTGCAGAGCTTCACTTCTTGGCTGAACTTACAAATGGGGATCCCAAGGTGTCATTTTATAGGAAAATGGAAAGGTGGTTTTGAGTATAGAGAATTCTTAAAACCAATTGCCACATGTGTTTCGACCTTCAAACAACCTTATATCGATTTGTAGAAAATAAAAAATTTGTATACCCACCTGTTGGATGTCTCCACTTAATGTTTGACATAAATTGGACACCTATAGCCTGATATATGGACAGATCACATCACACCACTTTTGACATCGTGCAGATTTGGTGTTCTAGACAGATCAGGTCAGTTGGGCCACTATATTGACGAATGAGTCCTGGGTTACTTCATACGAAATGTATGTCAATGAAATTTGGACCATCACATAAAATATCATCCTAATTGAATGCGCGGTCTAGTAGAAGTGAGTGGATTAATCCACTGGTGTGCTTGGATCATGTGTAGTTTGACCCATTTTTCTTGGAATTCATCATGGGTCCTCCAAATCACCTTCACCTTCAATGAAATTTTCAAAACAAGTATCATTGGAATTTTTAAAAGTGATAAAAACAAAATAATTTAATCAAAAATGATGTGCATTTTGTTATTATATTCTGAATTTACAATACAAATTCATTTTAATACGATGGTGTAAGGGTGAAAATGACACAGTGAATCGTGGTACGATCACACCCTCACACCTAAACATTTTCACTCCTGGGCAAAGTCATATTTCCAAAAATTATGCATGTATATATTCCCAAAATCATGAAGATTTAACATTTGAATAAATTTTAATTCATTAAAGTAATGTGATCAATGCACGAACTACACCAAAGAGTTATTCCTAGTGAAAATAGAAAAAGATGTCTCATAAATCATATCACAATGAATTTCAAAGAGATTCATGACACAAACATGACCAAGGAATTAAAAAATCAACCATTCCACTAACTCTATATGTGTGTGTGTAAAAACCATTCCATGCTATTCTTTCCACTTTCTATCCAATAAATATATGTTATTTTAAAATTATTCATCTTTAAATGAATTTTCACTAAACCTTCCCTACATCCTTTGCAATCATATTTCAAGACCCACTCACTT
This sequence comes from Viscum album, assembly GCA_963277665.1. Taxonomy (NCBI): domain Eukaryota; kingdom Viridiplantae; phylum Streptophyta; class Magnoliopsida; order Santalales; family Viscaceae; genus Viscum; species Viscum album. Next base: position 352,158,962 of record OY728143.1, read on the forward strand.
AAGCATTACTATATTTCAAACCATAAGCTCCTGACCTAAATATCCCCATATTTTTTACATTTAATCACTCCCCTCATTTATTATTTTTGTTTTTGTTTTTTTAGAAGTTGCATTTGGAACAAATCTCACACTCATCTCTCAACCCTTGATTGATCTCCTCAAGACACTAATTGCAATAGTTATAACAAGATAAAAGGTTCAGGAGGAGTGGTTTTTTGACTTTCCCAATACACAATCCAAATTTTTTGACGGCGTACAATAGTCAGACATTAGGTAGACATGCATAGGTAATCCTGGTATAGTGATGAAACAAATCGGATAAGGAACAAATGTATGGAAATATCATTTAAAGATGAAAAATATTAACCTAACATATATTTACATTATATTAAGTAATAAATATTCACACTCTGTGGTTTGGTGCCAAAATGTATAGAGATATTAGTGACACAATTTTCCTAAAAAGTACTCACACAAGGGGCATCAATCATCTCAAATGTTTCACATTGATACAACCATTTATATCATTGACAGAAAAACAATTCACTAAAAATCACTCCCTTATGTTAACTTTATAAAAATATTCTTTTTCATCAGTCTTTATGATATTTTTAATTTCCCCCCTTTATGGTCGCCGAATCATGGAACTTTGAATTTTTTGATGGGGGAAAATGAAAATACCATAAAGATGGAGAGAAAGAGAAGAAAGAAGAAAGAAAATGGAAATCCTAATGAACTCAACAAGACAGGGAAAAGTGAAAATACCATAAAGAAGGTGAAAAATATAATAAAGAAATAAAAAATGATGAAAATTCCTATCTAACCCAAGAATGTACCCATCCCCCCACACCTAGAATATGCAGTGTCCTCACTGTAATAATTGAGAAGGTGAGAAGGAAGGATAAAAACTGGTGTGTTTCACTGGTATGTTGCTTCTTGAACATGGAGTTCCTCCATTGGGAACTCCGAAAGGGCTTCGTAGAAGTGCTTTAGCCACTACCCATTGACAGTGAAGGTTTCCTTGGTTTCTTCATTTTGAACCTGAACAACACCAAATGGAGATACATTAATTATAGTGTATGGGCCAAACCAGTGGGAACAAAGATTACCTAAATGAAACTTCTTCCTTGAATTATAAAATATGACATTCTTCCCAATTTGGAACTAACGATGGCATATAAGACGGTCGTGGGCAGCCTTGGTTCACTCCTTATAAATTCTGGAGTTTTCATATGCATCTCTTCTCATGTCCTCCAACTCTGGAATCTGCAACTTCCTTTGAGAACCTACACTATAAATATTTCTATGGCCCAGTAGGCCCGGTTCTCAATCTCAACAGGTAGGTGAAAACTCTTTCCAAACACAAGACTAAAAGGTGACATTCAAATGGGTGTTTTGAAAGAAATATGGTAGGCCCATAATGAATCATCAATTTGAAGACTCCAATATTTTCTATTGGGTTGAAACGTTTTTTCAAGAATCTATTTTACCTCTCTATTTGACACCTCAGCTTGACCATTGGTCTGTTGATGATATGCAGTAAACACTCTATGACCGACCCCATACCAACGCAAAAGTTATGCATTGTTTGGTTGTAGAAATGAGAACCCTGGTCACTGATGATGAACCTAGGTAAGATAAACCTATAGAATATTTGGGTTCCCAAAAATTCTACAATTACCTTGCAATCATCAGTCCTTGTAGCTCATGGGTCTACCCATTTTGACATGTAATCAACTGCCAGAAGAATGTACAAGTTTCCAAAGGAATTGGTAAATGGGCCCATAATTTCAATGCCCCAAACATCAAAAATTTAATGAAATAGAAATGTTTTTTGTGGAATTTCATTTATTTTAGATACATTCCTCATTCATTGACAATAAGGACAAGATTTTCAAAAATCATCGGCTTCTCGAAAAAGTGTTGGCAAAAAAAAATCCAGAATCAAGAACCTTCCTAGCAGTCCGTTGGGGACAAAAGTGGCATCCATAAGAAAGAGTGTGACAGAATCTAAGGACAGATTGAAACTCGCTATCGATAACACAACGCCTAAGGACATGATCACTACAGGTGTTCCAAAGGAAAGGGTCATCCCAAATGTACCAACGAGACACACGTTTTAGATGGCTGTATTGGTTTTTGTATAAATCAATAGGAATGCAAGATGCTACCAAATAATTTACAATTTCGGCATACCAAGGAATAACATCTTGCACTCGGTACAATTGCTCATCAAGAAACATGTCATTAATGGGAATACAGGGGTATGAGTCAATTTCTGAGGATGGGAGGATAATGCTGATATGTACAACCACCACATTCTCTGCTTCTTTTTTATGTCTAATTTATAGATTTAATTCTTGAAGGAGGAGAATACAACTAATGAGACGTGGTTTGGCTTCCGGTTTCTTAAGGAGATACCGAAGGGATGCATGGTCTGAGAACACATTGACTTTGGATCCAAAAAGGTATGATCTGAATTTGTCCAAGGAAAACACAATATAAAGGAATTATTTTTCAGTTGTTGTGTAGTTTTCTTGGGCATGGTCTAAAGTATGTGAGACATAGGCAATGACATGTAGAGATTTATCAACCCTTTGTGACAAGACTGCCCCAACTGCATATTTAGAGGCATCACACATGAGATCAAATTCTATTTTTTTGGAGTGATCGAGAGAGTGGGAGTGCAATTTTACTAAAGTCACGAATGAAACGATGGTAAAATCCAGCATGAACTAGGAAAGACCGCACATCTCATACATTTTTGGGGAATGGTAGGGAATAAATGACATCTAATTTTGATTTATATACTTGGATGACATCCTCAGAAATGACTTGTCCCAAAACTATACCTTGGCATACCATGAAATGGAATTTCTCATAATTTAATATGAGATTATTTTCAATACAACGACATAAGACCAAAGAAATACTACTCAAACATTCATCAAAAGAAGATCCATAAACAATTAAATCATCCATGAATACTTCCATGTAATTCTCTAGGTAATCTGAAAAAATACTCACCATGCATCGTTGGAAAGTACCCGAAGCATTGCACAGACCAAATGGAATCCTTCTATAGGAAAATGTGCCAAAGGGTCAAGTGAAGGTTGTCTTTTCCTGATCCTCAAGGGAAATATGGATCTTAAATTATCCAGAAAACCCATAAAGAAAACATTAGTGGGACTTACCCACTAGCCTCTCAAAAATTTGGTCAATAAATGGAAATGGGAAATGGTCCTTCCTAGTGTGTTGGTTTAGTCGACGATAGTCTATACAGACATGCAAACTATTCTGCACATGAGTTGGAACCAATTCATTGTTTTATTTTTTGATTACTGTAAGGTCAGTCTTTTTAGGAACTACTTGAATGGGACTAACCCATTAGCTATCAAATATGGGTTAAATGATTCCAGTAGCCAATATTTTTTTACCTCATTTTTTACAACTTCTAGGAGGTTTGGGTTCAGTCGATGTTGTGGATGCCTCACTATTTTAGCCTTATCATTTAATAAAATATGATATGTACAAATTGATGGTCTAATAACAGAAATGTCAGCAAGTGTCCATCCTAAATCTTGTTTATACTCTCTCAATAGTTCAAACAGTCACAATTCATGATCAGAAGGGAGTGAACTAGCAATTATGATGGGTAACTTGTTTCCATTATCAAGATATGAATATTTTAAATCTTGAGGCAGTTGTTTCAGTTCCAATTTAGGTATATTTTGGATTGATGGGAGTGTGTGTGAAAGTTAGAGGTCACTTATCTCATCTAACAGCTCAATTGTATCATCCTCATATGAGGAATGTGATTTTACAAGCTTAGAAGTATCATCGATGATCATTAGATCCTCAGAATTTAAGAAATTATCAATTAATAAACACACATGACACTTTTCTAGACCACTACTAAAATCAATGCATGATTTATTACCTAGAATTTCAATCAATGAATAAAACTCATAAAGGGGATTGGGAGAATGATAATAAGTGTTTTTGGGGGAATGGAGTACAAAAATTGAATTTATTAAGAGAGAGGAATGTTCCTCTGAGGGGTTCTTTATGGAATCAAGGTTGTTAAAATGGAATATGTCACCACCAAATTCCATATATAATGTACCATTATGGAAATTGATTATGGTTTTGGTGGTTTATAGGAATGGTATCCCCAATATAATTGGGGCATGTCCATTCATCCTATCATCTTCCATTTTAAGCACATAAAAGTCAGCAGGAAAAATTAAAATTTGAACCCTCACAAGAACATCCTCTAACACACCAGAGGGGTGTGCGGTACTCTAGTGATCCAGTTGAACAATAATTCCAGTGGGCTTCAGTTCCCCGGCCTACAATGTAGAGTAAGTAGAGTGAGGCATCACGTTTATAGAAGCACATAAATCAAGCATATAATTAGAAAAATAATACTCCCCTATGGTTCATGGAATTGAAAATGTTCTAGGATCATTTCACTTGGTGGGAAGTGATGGCTCTATCAATGTTGAAACATTCCTCCCCAAGCTCATCTTCTCATCTCCATGAAGTCGTCTTCGGTGTGTACACATCTCTTTTAGAAACTTGGCGTACCGTGGAATTTGCTTCATAGTATCAATCAATAGGATGATAACCTGCACTTTCTTGAAAATTTTCAATATTTCCTTATCAAGTTTAGTTTCCTTTTGTTTTCTTGGTTTGGTGGTCCTTTGAGGAAATGGAAGAGGAATGGTTGGGCTAAGTGACTCATCAATATACACACTCTTTCCTTTGGAAGGGCTTCTCTTAGGACAAGGTTCTTCAACATTTGGAACATTCTTAATGGTTGGGATGGAGGTTTCCTCGGGAAGGGATAACTCTAATAGAGGATTCATTTTACTTTCTAGTTGTTTTCCACTCCTAAGGGTGATGGAAGTAACATTTACTTTATCCCTAGGGTTAAATACTGGTTGAGAGGGAATTTTACCTAATCTGTGACTTTGAATTTCACCAACTGAGTTAGCTAGTTGGACTAATTGGGTTTTGAGGTCTTATATAGCTTCTTGAGTGGTTTGTTGGAATTGAATATTGTTGGAAACCATTTGTTTCATCATGTCTTCTAGGCTGGGGTCAGTTTTTGGAGGGTTTTGTTGGAAAGGCCTTTGGGGCGGTTGAGGATTTATGGGTGGTGGTGGTGGATGAATACTCTACCCTAGTTGGTTCCATTGTTGTTGAGGTTGGATTGAATACCCCCTTTCCTATAGGCTTGGTTCTCCTTCCACCCATGGTTGGATGGATAGTAAGGTTCTTTCCTAAAGGGTTGGTTATAGGGGTGTCTTGGAAATATTACCTCACAAATCTCAGATATTTCCCTCAATTGAGGACATTGGTTAGAGTAGTGGGTGTAAAAAGAACATATACCACAATGGATGTGAGGAGGAGATTGGGATTTCCCTTGGAAAAGAGAAAGTTGTTGAAGAAGGGTACTTACCTCTTTGACCTTTGTGTATACGTTCTTCTCGAATTCAGTACTTTTCACCTCTTGGACACCTCGAATCGGTACATTGGACCTTCAACCAAATTATTGTGTGTTTTGCGCCATGTTCTCAATCAAGGTTCTTACAAAAATTGGGGTCTTATCAACTAGCACACCACTTAGAGCATCATCGATCATATTTCAATCAATAGGGATTAAGCCTTCATAAAAATATTGAATTAAAAGTTTATAACTTATTTGATGGTGTGGGAAACTTGAACATAACCTTTTAACACATTCCCAATATTCATGTAATGTTTCCCCTTGACATTGTCTTATCCCACAAATTTCTTTTCATATTGTTGTAGTTCGAGAGGCTGGGAAATATTTTTCCAGAAAAAGGCATTTCATGTCCACCCAGCCTCTTATTGGGGAATTAACATAATATAAACATTATTTTTATATGTCTTATAATGAAAAAATGAATGACCTTAACTTTACTTGTTATTCATCCACATTTGCAGGTTTTAATGTAGAACACACAATGTTAAATTATTTTAAATGCTTGTGGGGATCCTCTCTAGGAAGTCCATGGAATCTTGGCAATAGATGAATTAAACCATATTTTAGTTCAAAATTGGGTGCCTTTCCTTTTAATTGAATATAGGTGGGTTAGATATCAACATCAAGTGAGGTTAGTTATTTTAGTGTTCTATTGTTTTCAGCCTTGTTATTCATGTTAATTTTAGTTTTAATGTGGGTTCCCGAAGAAGAAGAAGAAGGATCAAGATGAGTGTTGATGTTCTGTGCATCCTCCTTTAATGGTTCCTCTTGTGTATCTCGGGGTAGCTGATGTAGGATCCTCTCCAGTTCAGGTTCAAAAGGTTTTAAGTCTCCCAGAGTAGAATGCGTCATACACAGAATATACAGAATAAATAAATTAGAAAACAAAAATAAATCTAAAGGTACATGATAAAACAAACAAACATTCACAAAATTTACAAAGAAAATTATCAAAAACACGCACTAAAACCAAAGCGCTCCCCCAAAAATGGTGCTAAAATTTGACCATGATTTCATGAAACGTCAAATTGATTATGATTTTAAGGTTTATTTATAGTCTAGGGCAGACCCTAGGTTGTCTCTCAAGGATCGTTAGTGGGTTTATAGTGTGCATTTTTAATAAGAAGTACTTAAATATAGGGTGGTTTTGAAAATAGTTTTAGGATGAAATGACTTAATTAAAGAGTTTAATAGTTGGAAAGAAAATGTGGTGTTAATTAATTATGAGATAAAATGATTCATTGTGAGTTCACTAAAAAAAATTAAAGTTCATTTTTTTTGGATATTAATTAAGTTTTGATGTAAGTCTTTGGTTGAAATCAATCGGAATCCCGATTACTTTCAAAGCTCTTATATCAACGCACGTTGAGACAAACCTTGACATAACAATCCTATAGACAAGTTCCATATCACATGAATGGTATAATATCTTTCAAAACAAATTAAATTCTCAAATAAGTGGGGAAGAAAAGGATTATTATGTTGTCCAATCAGAACAACACATGTCACACACTCAAAACATTGCACTGATCGGTTAAAAGTAAAGAGCATTTCATTTGGTTAAATCAAACAAAGATAAATAAAAGTAATATAATTATAAATGAAATGTTTTAAAACCCAAAATAAATCAAACCAGTAGTATTACAAGTGCTAAAAATCCCTTTACATGTGTGTAGCTCCCTCACAATGAATGCCCACCGTTTAGCTCGACATCGGGAGGAGGAGGAAGCTCGAGTGGAACTCCTTCTTCATTATTGATACCCCTATTAGGATAGGGGCATACAAAAATTCTAGGATGAGTAGGAGACTCCTCTAGGACTCCAAAATGGTAGAGCTTCACTTCTTCTCCAAACATACAAATGGGGATCCCAAGGTTCTATTTTATAAGAAAATGGGAAGGTGGTTTTGAGCACATAGAATTCTTAAAACTACTTTTCACATGTGTTTCGACCTTCATACAGACTTATATCGATTTTTAGAAAATAAGAAAGTTGTATCCACACCTCTTGGATGTATTAAATTAACTTTTGGCATAAATTGGACATCTATAGCTTGAGATATGGACAGATCACAACCCACCACTTTTGACATCGTGCAGATTCAGTGTGCTAGACAGATCAGGTCGGTTGGGCCACTATATGGCCGAATTAGTCTTGGGTTCATTCGTAAGAAATGTAGCCCAATTAAATTTTGACCAAATAAAAAAATATTATCCCAACTGGATGCATTGTCTAGTAGCAGGGAGTGGATTAATCCACTGATGTGCTTGGATCCTGCGCAGTTTGGCCCATTTTTCTTGGACTTCATCATGGGTCCTCCAAATCACCTTCACCTTCAATGAAATTGTAAAAATAAGTATCATTTGATTTTTTAACAGTGATAAAAAAATAATTTAATCAAACATGAAGTGAATTTTGTTATTATATTTGGAATTTACAATACATATTTTGTTTAATACAATGGTGTAAGGGTGAAAATTACATAGTGAATCGTGGTACGATCACACCCTGAGCCTGGTGTAGACTACATGGGGGTTGTGGCAGAAATAAGTAAAAATATATCCCACCTCTAGCTACAATAACTTCTCATATAACACATTTTCTACCCTATGGACCCCCTGATCATGGTTCTATATCTATCTAGGTAGTCCATTGACTGTCTCTCCATCAGTTGTTTGATAGGTTAGACAATCTTGAGCGAGACGTCCTTAAACATCGTAGGATAATAACCAAATCTCACATGGTTTTATCGAGATATCATAAGAGCCATGAACTACCAATACTCTATCATGGGATCATCTACTGAATAATATCACGTGAATTAATCCATATGACTATTTCTTCCTACCAGCTGCCAATATCTCATATCCTATGTTCCAACTACCAACACTGTAGCGACCCCAAACCCAGGGTGCTTAATGAGACATGATATACTTAACATTACATCATTACAAATTAACTATCATGTCCCATTACTACAGAAGATCGTGAGGCTCAGGATTCTGGGAAACCGGCTACTTCTGATTAACTTCATTAGTACCAAACATGCCTGAAAAATTTTAAACAAAAACGTAGGGTGAGCAAATATGCCCAGTAAGGGGTTTTAAAAAAACATTTTTAGAAAATCCTTTCTCGAAGAAGTCCTTTTCAAGAGAGTAAAACACTTTCCTAAAACAAAACATTATCTTTTCTTAAAACATGAAATCCATCATTCTTTGAAAACCACTTGCACAAAGAAGCACGTACTTGAAATAAGATTTAAAATGAACATGATCAAAGAGCGCAACATAAGAAAAATAAACAATTCATAATATTCAAACAAGGTTACTTAAATTCAAGAAAGAATTCTATGGCTAAGCAGGGAAAATGTTCATAACATGGTTCATGAGAATATACAGTTAATCTAACAGTTTACCATATGAAAAACAGTTTTTGACACATAAATTACATTTTCATAGTCATGGGAGCTTTCAACTAGGGGTTGTCCTGTTAGTTGAAATAACCCCTGGTTGACCTTTATCATTACATGCAGAGGGAATGTATAATAATGGACTTTTACAAGACCTTTCGTCAAGACCGCATAACATACTTAACGGGTCGAGGCTCACTGCCCACCCCGTTTCCTTGATAGCTCTAGCAATGGCTAACTGCCAAGACCGTCACACATAATAGTCTCATGAGACTCCTGATTTACCCAATGCATTGGAGCGCTGTATAATTCCGGGCGCACCCATCACATCATTCTTGTTGTGCTATATAATTCCAGGCGCACCCGTCACATGTAGGTCCTATACATCCCTCACATATCTTGACATGGTCATTCATTCATAGGGTTTCATGCATTCTTAATTAAACCCAATTTTCACATACGTATTCATAACATGAAGACAGTTTAATCATTAAAAACATTATGACATTCATGCTAAAGCTCAGTGCACATAACAAGTTATCTTAACATTTGAAAACATGGGTTTTAAGAAAATGAACATAACACTTAACATTCCATAACATCATAATACCCAATTAAAGCATAGTTGTTCATAACTTACACATATGATGATAAATGGATATCATGGGTGTTTAATACAGGGAGTTGGGGTTACAATGTGCGTAATCAAGTCCATCTTGGGGAAATCATGTATATAATTGTGTAAACTCTTCTATTAGCACTTTAAATAACAAGCCCCCTTTTCTTTATATAGTTTTCAAACATCATAAGAGAACTCGTAATTGAAGACAACATAATGATATGTATACCTATACATATGCATGGGTTCAGCTCATTAAACCATACTCCAAAAATATCTCTCGTGTTTTACCTTAAACAAAAATTTTATTTTGTAAAAACATCCGGAGTTCTTTTCCATAAAAGAAGAAAAAGGGGTGAACATAATTTCCATAAACCATTATTGACAGAAAGTCAGCCTCGCATACAACAAGGTTGTTTCATAAACATGAGTAAATTCTAATGAATACATGTATGCACTTGTAAAAGTTTAAGGAGTCCATATTAACCATTTTCACAAATCAACATCCTAATTTATCAAGAGTAGTGATAAATGAAAATTCTCAATTGCAAGAATAATTTTGAAATCAAACCAACCCATAAACTTCATCATGCTATGTTGTAATAAATTACAAAATCATGGACACCAAGTTCATATTAATGTATATACACATTAACAATATACTTCATTCACTTGCATAATTTTACCTATTCATTCAATTACTCAAAATCTCCATTTTCTTATAGGTGAAAGGAAAAATCAGGGTTATAATCATTGAGAAAAGGTTGTATACTTGCGTATATCATCTTATACATATGTGTATATAAAAGTATATATATATATATACACATATATAAACACAAGGTGTAAAATTCAAGAACCCGCACTCAAATAAAACAGATCCTTCGAACCCTTACCCCAATTTTAGGTTTTCACAAAGAGGCTGACAAGATCGGTTCTAGGAATAGGTAAAACAGGTTTATATGATCCCATATATTCCTATACACATTTATATAACAAGTGTATATAACTATGTAAATCTTATAAAAAGGGTAGGAAACGATGAGGAGGATTTCCCCCTTACCCAATATTCGGTTCTTCAAGCTGAGAAGGAGATCTCAAGTTCTGGGTTCGCTCCAAGTTCACACATACCAGAAATGTATATATATCATGTTATATAAATATATACATATTTATATAAAACCAAATCTTGAAAAAACCAAACCGAAATTAAAACTTGTTTCTTACCTTGCTCAGAGAGGGGAAGTAGCTGAGGCAAGAGGAACCGAAGGTGTAAAATACAGAAGATATACACGTATGTATATAACACGTATATATTTATATATATGAAAACTGAAGCTTAATAAAAACTTAAAAATAGAGTCCGACCCTTACCTTAGCTAGACGAGGAGGAGGATGAAAGACAGAGCAGCGAAGAGGTCCAGAAGTCGGAGAGATCAAGGGAGTCTGGTGAAAAACTACCGGCCTTCAGTGCAACAGGGTTTTAAAAAAAACAGAAGACAAAGAAGAGGACTTCGGGGATTCGTCGGCCCGAGGCATCCGAGGCGAGGGGTCGGTGTCAACCTGTGGAAAGGAGGGAGCAACGCTGGTCTCTTTGCCGGCCTACACGAAGAAAACAAGCCGCCCTAGTCTACTGGTATAGCGACGCAACAAGGAAGAAGAAGTGGACGCGGGGGAAGGGGAAGCTACGGGGAAGAAAAACGCGAAAACAATGGATGGCTAGGATTTAAAGGAGGTGGATCGGACGGCCTGGAACTATGCAGCATTAAAAAAAATGGATGGCCGCAATCAGGGGAGGCTGGATCGGACGGTGCAGGGGCGATGCAGAGTTTAAAAACGCGGTTCATCCGGGTTTCTGTTTTAAAAAAAGGTTGTTTTATTAATATTCTCACTAATTTATTAAAACATTGTCTTTATTAAAAAAAATCAATTATTAAACTAAATTTTATTATTTTAATAAAAATCATTGATCAATAAAAATTATATATTGATTTAATCGAAATTTGTTACTATTTAAATATAGGTATTTCTATATATTTTATTCTTAAAACATCAATAATTTTTATTAACCTGGTTATATCATCATTATTATTATTAAACAATATTTACTAATTACTTAACATTTCATTAAGAAAACAGAGATTAAAAACATTGGGTAATCAAAACATAACATATATATATATATATATATTAATTTCCTTTATTAGTTAACTACCTTAATTTTTCTTAATTAAAGATTATTATTAAACGTAACTACATTTAATCATACTTAAAAGTGTGTCGATATAAATATCATCACCATAAAACACATAAGTATAAGAAACCATAACCTGACGTAGTTTCCAAAACTATTTATCCAAGCTATAAACATTGGTTTTAACATTAGCCCTTAAATTTAATTTAGAGAAAAATAATTATTTTATTTGATGCAATATGTATATATATATATATAACTCAAGGGTTAATTCATTTTTAGACAAAATAAAAACCCATTAGCTTTAATATAATTACAACATAAAATTTCAATTGTTCAAATCAAGAAAATAAGTGTAGTGAATAATAATATTAATTTTTCATAAAACATAATTCGCATTTTTTTGGGAAAACAAGAAATAAATTGATTAAATTATCATTTATGTCACTTTTAAACATTAAATCAAATTACACAATTAGCATTCCGATCCTTTTGGGGTAAACTATCTTATTTCCAATGGTCAAAAAAACATAGAAGATTGGAGAAACCAACAGTCATATTTATAGCCGTTTGGGGTTCAACGGTCAGATTAGCGTTCCTATAAAAGGGTCTGGTCTCGGGGTGTCCCTCGCTCCAAGTGACTGAAGAAGAAATAGATATGGTTCGTGTGATTCCCCTGGTGCTAAGCACGGTTGCAGTGGCTTCGGCCATCCTCATGTTTATTATGATGGACGCCCGAAACCCCTACCACATTCTTGGACTCTTAGTAGTTTTAAGCGGTCTCCCCATTATTGTAATCAGGTTCATAGTTGGGATTTTTGGTTAATTTATCTTCTTGTTCGGTCAGTGGATGTTGTAGCCAAAAAGTTGCTTATTTGAATAAAATGAATTTTCATCCATTTGATGTATTTTATTATTATTACCTTATATGTTTATTGTTGGTTCACTTAACGAGTGACATTGAAAAGAGAATTTGTCAAAAATCAAAACATGGTTTTCTCGGGTCGTTACATTACTTCCCCCTTCAAAGAATTGCGCCCTCACAATTCTATCATAAAAAGAAAAACTGAAACCCCAAACATAGAACACTACCAAAACAGTGGATCTGGCTCGGTTAACGGGATACCAAGGTTGGCACATAGCTCATCTGTTTCCCTAGCCCAGATACACTTTGAACAGTACGTCCTGAACTACTGTTCATGCGTACTGCACACGGGCTTCCAAAGGGAGGCTCGTGCAATGAAAATCTCAGAAACGTCTGAGTAGATAAACTCCTTGATGAATCTTCTGTCCACATCATGCTCAAGGTAGTCGAGAGGGATGATGCGGTTGAGGAGACTGAGATTCAAGACTTGGAACATGAAGGCTGCACTAAGCTGGCCATCCTGGGCGGCCACGAGAAAGCACGCTCTGGAAAAAAAGTTCTGTGCCAGAGTAAAACACTGGAACAGGCCCTCAAAGTATCTTCCCCTTCGCCTGTAGCAGGGGAGTTGAGCCGTGGAAATGAGGTGAAAGACACGATCATCCTCTTGACATAAACGAAGGATCTCTGGACCGTTTTCTAGATTGAGCAAACGCTGGCAGGACCCTCGCAGGTGGAGAAAGGATGGGTAATCCACCGTGCATGCCTTGATCAAGATGACCTCTACTAGCTCATCGGGTAGTGATGAGAAGTTCGTTTGACCAGCCATCTGAAAGCAAATATCGAAGGGAAACTCATTACAACATTGATAAGGTGGAGACATGAAAGGAAACAAGAAACTTCTATTTATGAAAAATTTTACACGGCAAAGTCTGAGTTTATAAGATGTACGCCACAAATAGTGGCAAAACTTCCTAACTCTTCAAACCACACACAGGATGAACAGACAAGACTAAACTCATGGGAACATTTATAACGCCTCCTGAGTTTAGCGTGAGGGGTATGGAGTTGGGAAACATCAGTATACACTTCTTTCCTAAGAGACACACGAGTGGACTCATTCTCCAACACTCCAAAGTCCATTAACTGGCCCCAGAATCCATAGTGCAAAATCTGGCACAGGTAAGCCACTCGGAGGTCTCCGGCAGCAGCAGCTTCTTGGAAAGGGTTATCTAGCATTGTGCCAAATTCCTCGCCAGTTGTGAACACTTGGAAGAGTCCTTCGTGATACCTTCCCCGACGTGCATGAGAGGGAAATTGGGTCATCATCATTAGGAGATAATCCATCCCCAATCCCCGGTGAAGACTAAGCACCCTAGGTGAGTTTGACACGTCGTACAGGTGCTTACACGTCATGAAAATTTGGGCATAATTCAGAAATTTCTCATGGCTAGCTAGAGATACAATGTTCTCTAGAGCCTTAGTGGGAAGTGACAAAAGGTCAGTAGGTACATCAGCCATCTTAAAGTTATAACATTTTTACTTAGTTAGTCATAGCAATACATTTATATCACCTGGTTTTCCAAATTTTCCTGAACCTATCCTCTGATACCAACTGTAGCGACCCCAAACCCAGGGTGCTTAATGAGACATGATATACTTAACATTACATCATTACAAATTAACTATCATGTCCCATTACTACAAAATATTGTGAGGCTCAGGATTCTGGGAAATTAGCTGCTTCTGATTAACTTCATTAGTACCAACCATGCCTGAAAAATTTTAAACAAAAACTTAGGGTGAGCAAATATGGCCAATAAGGGGTTTTAAAAAAACATTTTAAGAAAATCCTTTCTCGAAGAAGTCCTTTTGAAGAGAGTAAAACACTTTCCTAAAACAAAACATTATCTTTTCTTAAAACATGAAATCCATCCTTCTTTGAAAACCACTTGCACAAAGAAGCATGTACTTGAAATAAGCTTTAAAATGAACATGACCAGAGAGCGCAACATAAGAAAAATAAACAATGCATAATATTCAAACAAGGTTACTTAAATTCTAGAAAGAATTCTATGGCTAAGCATGGAAAACGTTCATAACATGGTTCATGAGAATATACAGTTCATCTACTAGTTTACCATATGAAAAACAATTCTTGACACATAAATTACATTTTCATAGTCATGGGAGCTTTCAACTAGGGGTTGTCCTGTTAGTTGAACTAACCCCTAGTTGAACTTTATCATTACATGCAGAGGGAATGTATAATACTGGAATTTGTCAAGACCTTTCGTTAAGACCGCATAACATACTTAACGGGTTGAGGCTCACTGCCCACCCCGTTTACTTGATAGCTCGAGCCATGGCTAACTTCCAAGACCGTCGCACATAATCGTCTCATGAGACTCCTTCTTTACCCAATGCATTGGAGCGCTGTATAATTCCGGGCGCACCCATCACATCATTCTTGTTGCGCTATATAATTCCGAGCGCACATGTCACATGTAGGTCCTATAAATCCCTCACATATCTTGACACGGTCATTCATTCATAGGGTTTCATGCATTCTTAATTAAACCCCATTTTCACATACGTATTCATAACATGAAGACAGTTTAATCATTAAAAACATTATGGAATGCATGCTAAAGCTCCGTGCACATAACAAGTTATCTTAACATTTGAAAACATGGGTTTTAAGAAAATGAACATAACACTTAACATTCCATAACATCATAATACCCAATTAAAGCATAGTCATTCATAACTTACACATATGATGATAAATGGATATCATGGTTGTTTAATACAGGCAGTTGGGGTTACAATGTGCGTAATCAAGTCCATCTTGGGGAAATCATGTATATAATTGTGTAAACTCTTCTATTAGCACTTTAAATAACAAGACCCCTTTTCTTTATAAAGTTTTCAAACATCATAAGAGAACTCGTAATTGAAGACAACATAATGATATGTATACCTACACATATGCATGGGTTCATCTCATTAAACCATACTCCAAAAATATCTCTCGTGTTTTACCTTAAAAAAAATTTTTATTTGGTAAAAACATCCGGAGTTCTTTTCCATAAAAGAAGAAAAAGGGGTGAACATAATTTCCATAAACCATTATTGACAGAAAGTCAGCCTCGCATACAACAATGTTGTTTCATAAACATGAGTACATACCAATGAATACATGTATGCACTTGTAAAAGTTTAAGGAGTCCATACTAACCATTTTCACAAAGCAAAATCCTGATTTATCAAGAGTAGTGATAAATGAAAATTCTCAATTGCAAGAATAATTTTAAAATCAAAACAACCCATAAACTTCATCATGCTATGTTGTAATAAATTACAAAATCATGGACACCAAGTTCATATTAACGTATATACACATTAACAATATACTTCATTCACTTGCATAATTTTACCTATTCATCCAATTACTCAAAATCTCCATTTTTTTATAGGCGAAAGGAAAAATCAGGGTTATAAACATTGAAAAAAGGTTGTATACTTGTGTATATCATCTTATAAATATGTTTATATAAAAGTATATATATATACACACATATATAAACACAAGGTGTAAAATTCAAGAACTTGCACCCAAATAAAACAGATCCTTCGAACCCTTACCCCAATTTTAGGTTTTCACAACGAGGCTGACAAGATCGGTTCTAGGAATAGGTAAAACAGGTTTATATGATCCCATATATTCCTATACACATTTATATAACAAGTGTATATAACTATGTAAATCTTATAAAAAGGGTAGGAAATGATTAGGAGGATTTCCCCTTACCCAATATTCGGTTCTTCAAGCTGAGAAGGAGATCTCAAGTTCTGGGTTCGCACCAGGTTCACACATACCCGAAATGTATATATATCATGTATATATAAATATATAAATATTTATATAAAACTGAATCTTGACAAAACCAAACCAAAATTAAAACCTGTTTCTTACCTTGCTCGGAGAGGGGAAGTAGCTGAGGCAAGAGGAATCGAAGGTGTAAAATACAGAAGATATACACACATATATATATAACACGTATATATTTATATATATGAAAACCGAAGCTTAATAAAAACTGAAAAACAGAGTCCGACCCTTACCTTAGCTCGACGAGGAGGAGGAGGAAAGACAGAGCAGCGAAGAGGTACAGAAGTCGGAGAGATCAAGGGATTCCGGTGAAAAACTATCGGCCTTCAGTGCAACAGGGTTTTTTAAAAAAATAGAAGACAAAGAAGAGGACTTCGGGGAGTCGTCAGCCCGAGGCATCTGAGGCGAGGGGTCGGTGTCAACCTGTGGAAAGGAGGGAGCATCGTGGGTCTTTTCGCCGGCCTACACGAAGAAAACAAGCCGCCCTAGTCTACTGGTACAGCGACGCAACGAGGAAGAAGAAGCGGACGCGGGGGAAGGGGAAGCTGCGGGGAAGAAAAACACAAAAATAGTGGATGGCTAGGATTTAAAGGAGGAGGATAGGATGGCCTGGAACCATGCAGATTAAAAAAAATGGATGGCCGCGATCAGGGGAGGCTGTATCGGATGGTCCAGGGGCGATGCGGAGTTTAGAAACACGGTTCAGTTGGGTTTCTGTTTTAAAAAAAAGGTTGTTTTATTAATATTCTCATTAATTTATTAAAACATTGTCTTTATTAAAAAAAAATCAATTATTAAACTAAATTTTATTATTTTAATAAAAATCATTGATCAATAAAAATTATATATTGATTTCATCAAAATGTGTTACTATTTAAATATAGGTATTTCTATATATTTTATTCTTAAAACATCAATAATTATTATTAACCTGATTATATCATCATTATTATTATTAAACTATAGTTACTAATTACTTAACATTTCATGAAGAATACAAATATTAAAAACATTGGGTAATCAAAACATAACACACACACATATATATATATATTAATTTCCTTTATTAGTTAACTACCTTAATTTTTCTTAATTAAAGATTATTATTAAACGTAGCTACATTTAATCATACTTAAAAGTGTGTCGATATAAATATCATCACCACGAAACACATAATTAAAAGAAACCATAACTTGACGTAGTTTCCAAAACTATTTATCCAAGTTATAAACATTGGTTTTAACATTAGCCCTTAAATTTAATTTAAAGAAAAAGAATTATTTGATTTGATGCAATATATATATATATATATCTCAAGGGTTAATTCATTTTTAGACAAAATAAAAACCCATTAACTTTAATATAATTACAACATAAAATTTCAATTGTTCAAATCAAGAAAATAAGTGTAGTGAATAATAATATTAATTTTTCATAAAACATAATTCGCATTTTTTGGGAAAACAAGAAATAAATTGATTAAATTATCATTGATGTCACTTTTAAACATTAAAGCAAATTACACAATTAGCATTCCGATCCTTTTGGGGTAAACTATCTTATTTCCAACAGTCAAAAAAACATAGAAGATTGGAGAAACCAACAGTCATATTTATAGCCGTATGGGGTTCAACGGTCAGATTAGGGTGCTTATAAAAGGGTCTCGTCTCAGGGTGTCCCTCGCTCTAGGTGACTGAAGAAGAAACAGAGATGGTTCGTGTGATTCCCCTGGTGCTCAGCATGGTTGCAGTGGCTTCGGCCATCCTCATGTTTATTATGATGGACGCCTGAAACCCCTATCGCATTCTTGGACTCTTAGTGGTTTTAAGCAGTCTCCCCATTATTGTAATCGGGTTCTTAGTTGGGATTTTTGGTTAATTTATCTTCTTTTTCAGTCAGTGGATGTTGTAGCCAAAAATTTGCTTATTTGAATAAAAGGAATTTTCATCCATTTGATGCATTTTATTATTATTACCTTATAAGTTGATTTTTGGTTCACTTAACAGGTGACATTGAAAAGAAATCTTGTCAAAAATCAAAACATGGTTTTCTCGGGTCGTTACAAACACCCACTACCAGTGTCTGCTCTTCCAGGAAGATATTCAGTACTAGAGTTCACTCAAGCACTCCAGTATAGGTGGAAATATAGAGAGATATCACTCTATCACTAATATATCTATGTAATCATTATTTAAAGGTACACTCTCTGAATAACTGATCTGTAACAATATACATTGAGTATCATGAGAGATCATTAAACCTCACTGAATACTCATCCACATTCATGCTTCCCGACTACAATTATAAAAGCTCTTGGATACACACCAATTTCATTGTGGCTAGATAGAAATCCTCCATAAAGAGATGCTATAAATTTTACCAAGAGAGAGTTGTATCATCATGTGACTATGTCACCAAAATCTACCATCGCCTAGTAGAGACTTTAAGAAGAATCACTATAAGGACCACCAGTAGATCTGTAGGTGTCCTCACGAGGAGTAAAAATTGGGTGACTACCTCTAGTTACTCCTCAGATACCTGGGGGTCTGGTTATCCCTAAAACATTGTAGGTTTATACCTTTTAAATTCATGTAGAACACTCATCCTGTATACATCCTCAGTTATTACTTCAAGTACTAACTACTGTTCAATTGGTGGTGGCATAAGTGTATAACCACCCAGAGAAACTACCTTTTATATAGGCTCCTACACTGAAGCCTCATCACTCAGTGGATCATCCTAGAGATCACATAATAGAATCCTAGATGAATATATTTACATAGGATTCCTTAAATTAACTAGACACACCATGGTCAATGAGTATATATGGAGAACTGACTAAAGAAGTATATGGAAACCACAAACTATTCCTATATGATGCATGTACCAATGTTTTTACCTACAAATAGTATCTACATGAATTGATTCAACAAGCAGGTCACCAGAGTCCTGGTGAATGGATAAACCAGTAACCACACTAATACTATACACCATGGACTGAAATCAAAAACTTGAAACACTTTAACACTATTTTCATAGATCTCAAAAAATCTCATAAGTCAAAAATCTAATATTTATTCCTATGGTAGAACTGTGCTATGATACCAATCTATCATGACTTGACTGACTATAGCCTTCCTAGATAGTGATAAGCTGAGTTTGACTACCCCAATATGACCTTCTATAGAGAAGGGGGTGAAGACTGTGCTGAGTAGGCATATCTCTCACATGGTAGGCCTTAGCCTATGTACATGTACACACACACATGCACACACACATCTTAAACCTCGTACAGTGCTGAGAATGTACGAAAAATGATACCATGAATGCATACACACCATCAATACCACATAAATGTATGTCAATAAGCACTTGATAGTGATAAAAGGTCTTAATACAATCCCAAACAAAACTAAAAAGTAGCACAACCTTCTCATAATGATGAGACTACTATCAAATGCAACATCCGACAAACACCTTGGTCTATCTAGCCCAATCTAATATTCACATGATCCTAGTACACCTTGTAAAAATTCAAATGGTTATCATCTGTATAAAACATGACATGTGTTGGAAAATCCCATGCATGGGTGAGTATAAAAATAGACATTAGAACACCCATAAATATTTAATCATAAAGAATCAAGAGTATTCTTCTAAACACAAGATATGTCAACACGATAAGTGACCTAACAATAATAAAAAACTAGATATACACATAATAGAAAACCAATCTCATAGGATACAAACCAATATTTCCATCTATAGGATTCTGCTTGAGGCTTCTAGATAATTATCATCTGGGAGGTCTCTCTCACTGAGACATGCGGTCACTAAAGACACTTGTGAGAGAGTTTGTGCTCATTTGGACTCGCCAAGAAGTACTCATTGAATCTCTGAATATCATGTTGTACAGAGAGGGGAGCACACCCATGACTATTTGGGGATGTCACAAACCCTACCAGATCAATATTATAGATAATGGATTGATTCCCTTTGTATGGTATCCATAATGAAACCACAATCCCCACCTAGGAATTATGTAATGTAGGATCCCACCCTAGGTCTTGTGAAGGGATACCACAAAATTTATCTAAATCAGAACCCATAGAGGGGATCCCAATCCTATGTTGAGGACATAATGCTATGAAATACCCTCATAAGTATGGACCAATAAACTATAATCAGTTAAAACTGGTCTATAATGAGGAAAAAAGGGCTCCAAACATCCTTATAAGGTGAAAACGACATGTACTAGGGGTACATGGCATGTCTTTCCAAACCTTATTCTACTAATGTCTCGCCATCTCACATGAAATGTAAACCTCCATATACATGTCATGTACCTTAGGGGAAACATGTAGAGTTTGAGATATCACTCAATGTTCCGCTTATCCGTTCCCATGTACACCTGGTCGTGACCGTGTACTTCGAGCCAGGATCGTGTACAATGGTTGTGCCCATGTACAGGGTCGTGTCCGAGTACTGGGCCATGCATGTGTACTCTACCCATGCCCATATTCCTAGTCATGTACATGAATATTTAATCCTAGGTTACACATAGATCCACTAGCCACATGACACATGTTGTGTGACACGTGTCACATGGCATGTGTTTTTAAAATTTTTGTGGAACCACAGCCAGTGGGTCCCACACAACCTATATCTCTAGATTACAAACTGTGTAATGCAGGATTTATTAAAATACATGGTTCCTTCATGAATATGCTTATTTTGATTTCCAATAAATTACTCCTTCCATCGATCATTCCCATGATCCTCAGATTGGCCCACGACCAAGACCCAATGACGCCAACTAGAATCTTAACACCAAATCTGATCAGGATTTCATCTATTATTATGCTGTCTAATTGGAATGTCAATGAATAAAAATAGGAATATAAAAATCTATACCCATTCAAACTCCTTTACCATGAACCTTGATCACATCCTCAACTGTGAACTAAATTCATAGTATTAATCCATTACGCTGAAGATTGGTCACACCACGATCGAATATTGGGTATTCATTAAACCACAGGGCAAGAAAATTTCTTGTAATGAACATGTGAAGAAATAGAGTAGAAATAAAAAAATAAAAAGAGATAAATGAACCTAATTTTTTTTGGGTTGGGCTCATTTTCATTAGAACAATAAATGAATTAACCAACAACTAATCAAATTAACTGTAAAATAAATCATCCTTCAATGCATGAATAAATTATTGTTAGCAGAGTTGATCTGCATTTGACATGGGATATAAAATAGGATGAATCCACATAAATAAAAAAATATAACTCAAGTTTGTATTGGTCACTAATGAAGAACGATCCTATGTCATAGTCATTGGTGGGATGTATGATCTCCATTGGCATAGAAAATCCCTGTGGTATCAATCTGATCCTCTAAACCATTGTTGTCCATCAATGATATCATACAATATTGACTCTAAATTCTTATGGTTATATGGGTTAACCTAAAAATAAACCATTACATCATATTTATATAGGATGTTTAGGTTTTTGGATTTAATTAAGCAATTAAATAAATTATTTATTTAATTATTTATTTATCCACCCACGATGGTGCCCAAGATGAATACATAAAAAACATAAGTTTTATGTCATGTATAGGGTAAAATATGAAGTGCCCAGATCTGTGTGAATCACTGAGAGGGGGAGGGGGTGAATCAGTGATCCTTTAAAACTTTTTACTAATTGATTCTTAATCAATTAAACCACTATGGAATGTTAAGGCCTCGATCCACTCTTCTTATGTCTCTCAACCTTTCCCGGATAATGCAGTAATGAAAAGGC
The DNA here is from genome assembly GCA_963277665.1 of Viscum album. Lineage (NCBI taxonomy): Eukaryota > Viridiplantae > Streptophyta > Magnoliopsida > Santalales > Viscaceae > Viscum > Viscum album. The sequence continues at coordinate 352,181,271 of OY728143.1, forward strand.
ACAGGACACAAGGATTTACAAGGTTCAGCACCAAAGGCCTACGTCCTTGCCATGTTGGTTATACGCCACAACATGGTTTCTCCATTATAATCGGTTAGTATTACAATGGTCGATACAGCTTCCCACCGTATCTCTCCTGAGTCCCACAGGAGGGTCTTTATACTGCGTCCCACAGTGTTACCAGAGTCCCACTGGCCTGCTCCAGAATACCACTGAAGACTTATTCTCCCTGAGTCCCACAGGGTCTTCTCCTGGCTCCTCGAGTCACACGAGTAGATATTCTTCTCTTTAGCTCTTCAAGTATCCTCAGCAGTCTGGGATAAAGACTGCTGGCCTTGCTCTGTACCTCTGATCACTTGTGATGATCAGGTCTTCTCGTCTTGCTCAGGCTTTATCTCCTTCTTCTCAGGATGACCTGACCTCTCTCCAATTACTGAATACTCAGACAATTGATGTCTTTAACTTCAGTCTGGTCCAGTCTCACTCAATTCAACTTCACGCACTGAGTGCATGGCAACTCTGATTCCTCATGCACTGATTGCATGGTCTCTCAATTCTTCAAGAACCTCCTGGTCTTGGACAACTCAAATGCACACCACTGATTTATCTTTGTTCACGTGTGCACGTGCATGCATGCATGCATGCACTCTCCTCTTTCTCCTCTTGGTTCAATAAACCCTCAGAAGGGTGTAGTCACTTTAAGCACACACCTTTTCTTCTTTTCCTTCACACGTTTAATTCCTTTTGATTACACACATAAATGTGTGTTATACGTTGTGTGAGTCCTCTTCTTCTTCTTCTAGGTGAACACACTTTTAGTGCGCACACTAGGTTCGGCCACTTTGTTGTTTTGCACACACAACTTGTTCTTTGATTTGCACACACACAATGAGTGTATATTTGGCCTCCACTCTTTTTGCACACCCCCAAGCTATGCCTCGGACTTCCTTTCAAATGCACACACACACAAAGTGTGGTGGTCTTCACTCTTCAAGAATGCACACACAAATGCACTAAGGCCTCGGGTCTTCTTTGGTGCACACCCACTACCTTCTTCTTGTATTTTCACACACAACCCGAGTGTCTTCAAACAGAGGCGTGCAAGGGTCACTTGGATCCAAGGCTGGTCGGGCGCGCAAGTTCCTCCTACCGCGGGGCGCGCAAGTGCAACACCCGTGGGGTCTTCCTCCTGCCGCACAAGGGTGCGGGAAGAGAGGGAACAAGCCTCGGGATCACAAGGTGTTGCGGCCACGAGGTCTTCCTGCCGCACAAAGGATTAGCGTGCAAGGTCCCCTTCTTCTTTTCGCGCAAAGGTGTTGCGCGCAAGGGACTCCAGCCGCACAAGTAAACTTGTGCGGGGCTTCTTCTTCGCGAGGCAGAGGGCTCTCACGGATCAACAGATCTTCAACAAAAACATCAGCTAGCATTCTCTGTGCTTCGGGCTCTCCTTTTATAGGCAGAGGAAGCCTCTGTCCTCCGTGTGAGATATCTTTCGAAACCCCGAAGATTTCGGGTATTCAAGATTCTGTGAAATCTTGTTTTCTTTCCTCAGTTTCACGCGGGTTCCTTTCCCTTGTTTTCCTCCACGTGCATGTGCATGAAGAACGTTTGCATGCCTCTTCAAAGTCTATCCATGCATAGCATGAATCCATCGAAGCCTCGGCAACTTCGTTTTGCCTCGGCCTTACTTCGAATTCTTTCTCGATGCATGCATGCAACATTTTAATGCATGCATGAGTTCGTTATGGGCTAACGATCAAAATGGAGGACTCGGTTTGCTCGGAGGTGGCCGGGAACTCAACTTCAGTGCTCGGAAGGCCACTGGTTCATCGGAAGCTCGCGGGAGACTTAGGACGAGCTCGGGGTTGAAGGCGGTCTCGCAGCCATTGGATCGGCGATTCAATTGATCTCGGAAGGCCTGGATCAGATCATCTCGCCGCGGATCAGATGTGCGGATTAGATCGTCCGCGCGATCAATCGTGCGGCTGGGATTCGCTCCCGGTGAAATTTCCGCGTCCCACATCGAAAGGGCGAGCGGATTCTCCGTGCTTTATCACCCAAGCGCTGCCACAACCCCACGATTGAATCTTCTCCCTCCACGGTGCCGCCCCGCACCATGTTCTCCCTGCGGGCGCGCTCTGCGCCCACTCTCTGCTCCCTTCGGGTGCGCTACTGGCGCCCACTATGCTTCCTTGGGTGCGCGGGCTTCACCACCACGTGCCCTCGGGGGGCTTATACACGGCCCCTTCCGTGCTCCTCCGGGCGTGCCCCAGGCGCCCATGTGGTGTCCTACGGGTGCGCCCCTGCCTTAAGGATGCTGCCTTGGCCTTGAGGGTTCCCCATGGGCGTGGCGACCTTGAGTCCCACATGTGCCTTGGGTGATAACCCTCGGATGGCCTCCTTGGTGGCTACTTTTTGGCCAAGTGTTGAATAAACACTTTGTTAAAAACAAAGTTCTCCCAATGTATAAATGCCAACCCAAGTTCTTCCAAGCCAAATGCCACTTCAAATTATTCTTCTTCTTCATTTATTCTCATCTTCTTCTTAAGAATTCCATTACTTCTCCTCATATGATCTTCACCTAGGATATGGAATTCAAAAGGTTTCTTCTTAATCTTTTTCATCTCCTCTTCCATATGTGTTCAATACTTAGGAGGGACTTCTTCAACTGAATCTCATAAATCACACATGTTCTTCAACATTCTTCATTGATCTAATCAGAGATCAATTGGATCTTCTTCTGATTCACATGCACTAAGAGTTAGTACATGGAATTCTTTAATCCACTTCATCCACTTAGAAGTTGTGGATGGATCTCTTGCTTCTCCTCATGCATTGTCAATATAATACATGGTCTTCAAACATTGTTGTGACTTTGTATCCAGTTGATACAAGTTCTTAGAACTTAAAGACCAGTTCAACAATCGTCTGATAGTACTAGAGAATGTTTCAACCACATCTTCTATGCCACTTAGTGAATCTCCTAAGTGACACGCATCTTAGTACCATGGCCATTATGCATTCATCACCAACACCATCACAACCTTTGTCATTCTCATCGTGACATTCCTTGACTTCCATTCATTCTAAGACAACAACATGCCTCATTGACAACAAATGCAACACATTGCACTTCAATCTCCCCCTTTGTATTTGTTGTCAATACACAACTTCAGCACATATGAATGGGTCAATATGTGTGCCAATATTTTCTCCCCCTTATTGGCAATCAAATGAAAAGGTGTGGTGTGGTTCTCTTCCACAATATCTCTTCCTCCCTTCGAATAGCATCTTCTTGAAAAACACTAAGAGAGGGATGATGCCACATGTTCTTCTTTAGCAAAGAACCTTTAGTAAATCAACTCTAAGTCTACTTGGGCTAACCCGATGTAGAAAAAAAGAGTGATATGACCAAGGAATTCAAAGCTGTCCATAATTCTCTACACATGTGAGATCATGCTTAGGGGTTTGAAATTTTTCAGATATAACAATGAATTTGCTAAATCCTGCACATACTTCACAAAACTCATTAGAAAGTTCAGGTGCACAGATAAAGCTTCCCCTTTCATCCATTTGACTTCAATCCATACTCCCCCTTAATTGAAAAGATAAACTCAATTAAGAAACAAGGGATGAAAGTATGATTGGAATACCTTCACTTTTCTCAAGATGGTATTAATCTCAGAATCCCATCTTCTTCAGATTGGCTCCCCCTCAAGGGGTGCACTAAATTCTGTCCAAACCATCCTCCAGTTGAGAATGATCATCATCTTCAATTCCCTGCAGTGTTAGCACATGTAAATACAAGTGATTAGGGAATAAGATGGAACCTCCTTGGTTCATCAATGTGAACAACAATGTTGAGAATATTCTCTCAACCGAGATGTCCCATTTTCACCAGTCTTCACACTTTCACATCTGATCTTCTTTGATGTTTGTGCTGGTGTGGATCTCACTACATCTTCATGTGAAATATTCTTTTGTTTCCTTTTTGCCTTAGCAATTTCCAGTGCTTCATCTTCAGCTCTTTTCAGTTCTCTGGAAAGTTGCAACTGATTAGGCCATATGACTAACAAGTCATTTGGAAGTGAGGCCTCAGTTCTGAAAGTTCCACATGGTTCTTTTGATGCTGTTAAGCTACCTTTCTTAGGCAACTTATTTTCAATCAATCCCTTCTGCTTCTTCTGGATTGATTGTATTTTTGAGTCCAGTCTGCTTCTATTCAGTTCCATGGCTTGTTCACAGAGATCCATGGTGTGTCCTTTCTTTCCACAGTAGAAGCATGTTTTCTTCTTGGTGGTCCTTCTAGATGCATCACCCTTCTTGGATTTCAAATCCAAGGACTTCTCTTCCTTTGAAAAAATCTTCTTGGGAGCATCTTCAACTTTCTTCTTGCTTCCCAAGGATTCTTTCTGAGCCAGGTTCTGTGATCTTTTCTTCTTTTGAGCTCTGGATACAGTTGGAGATTGACATGTATCTCTTTGACCACTTTTGCACACATCCCAGATGTTATCAAGTAATCCAAATCTATTTGCAGTAAACAGATGTCTCTGGACCTGTGGATGTTGCTTCCTTCCTTCTGGCTTGCTCGCCCTTGGCATGGGCTTCCTCTGTGCTTTGGCATTCAGTGGATTGTACCAACAATCCTTTGCACAATGCCCATACTTGTTACAACACCAACATTGACCCACAAATCTTGACTTTTTGATTCCTTCTGATTGTAGGGTACTTGTCTTGAATTGTTGTGCTGCTTCAGGAGAGATTTCTTTCTTCATTGTCTTCATCCATACTTGTTTGGAATTATTCTTCCATCCTGCACTTTTTGTGGAAACACAATTAGAAGCATTAGTACAAGATGGTATGGATGGTACCTTCTTTTTAGAAGATGTTGCCCTTTTATTAGAGGATGTCTTTCTTTTAGAATCATCCTTCTCAAAGCATACTTGAGTAGAAACATTTCTCCTTTCAGCTGACTGGGAGGCTTTGGCTTTGGGTGATTGCAGATTTTTCAATATCACCTCCAGTTCAAAGCATTTCATGTTGAGGGAGTTCTTCTCATCCTCAACCAATCTTAGCCTACCTTCCCATTTCTCTTCCAGCTGCTTTATCTGGTCTTCATGCACCTTATTCATTTCAAGCAATGAGTTGTCAAGCTCATTCACCCTTTTTACTTTGTCTTCAAGTTGAGCATTTCTGACATTCATTGACACTTTGTGCCTCTTTTCCAGTGCATGGAAAACATCTCTGACCATTATTTTAAAGAAATATTTCTCAGAAAGGCTTCTTTGCAATTCTTCACAAGTATCTTCATATCTATCATTGCAAAGAGAAACTGTTTCTTCCTTAGCCTTCACCAGCTTTCTGAGAGTGTTGGTTATGCCAACCCTTTTAGCCAATTGATCTTCCATTGCATTGGCTTCTTCTTCTAACTGTGATTTTTCTTCTTGAAGATCAAGGATGCCTGTAGCTATACACATTGCCACTTCCTTGGGGACTGTCTTCTGAAGATATTTGATTGCATTTAGAAGATCATTGTTTCTTCCATCTTCATCACAGCTAGGACAGGCTTCACCAGAAGAGTGATAAAAGGAATTGTCAGGTGTTTCTCTATCAGCAACAATCTTCTTCTTCATCTTCTTTGCCTGTTTCTTCTTTCTATTTTTCTGAGTCTTGGCAAATATCTCCATTTGAGGCTGGTCGCTCATTTCCTCAAATCTACACTTCATAAAGACTCCCTTGGATCTTTTAGAGGTAACCTCCCTCTGATACCAATTGAAGTGCCCAGATCAGTGTGAATCACTGAGAGGGGGAGGGGGTGAATAAGTGATCCTTTAAAACTTTTTACTAATTGATTCTTAATAAATTAAACCTATATGGCTTGTTAAGGCCTCGATCCACTCTTTTTATGTCTCTCAACCTTTCCCGGATAATGCAGTAATGAAAAGGCACAGGACACAAGGATTTACAAGGTTCGGCACCAAAGGCCTACGTCCTTGCCATGTTGGTTATACGCCCCAACATGGTTTCTCCATTATAATCGGTTAGTATTACAATGGTCGATACAGCTTCCCACCGTATCTCTCCTGAGTCCCACAAGAGGGTCTTTATACTGCGTCCCACAGTGTTACCAGAGTCCCACTGGCCTGCTCCAGAATCCCACTGAAGACTTCTTCTCCCTGAGTCCCACAGGGTCTTCTCCTGGATCCTCGAGTCACACGAGTGGCTCTTCTTCTCTTTATCTCTTCAAGTATCCTCAGCAGTCTGGGATAAAGACTGCTGGCCTTGCTCTGTACCTCTGATCACTTGTGATGATCAGGTCTTCTCGTCTTGCTCAGGCTTTATCTCCTTCTTCTCGGGATGACCTGGCCTCTCTCCAATTACTGAATACTCAGACAATTGATGTCTTTAACTTCAGCCTGTTCCAGTCTCACTCAATTCAACTTCACGCACTGAGTGCATGGCAACTCTGATTCCTCATGCACTGATTGCATAGTCTCTCAATTCTTCAAGAACCTCCTGGTCTTGGACAACTCAAATGCACACCACTGATTTATCTTTGTTCACGTGTGCACGTGCATGCATTCATGCATGCACTCTCCTCTTTCTCCTCTTGGTGCAATAAACCCTCAGAAGGGTGTAGTCACTTTAAGCACACACCTTTTCTTCTTTTCCTTCACACGTTTAATTCCTTTTGATTACACACATAAATGTGTGTTATACGTTGTGTGAGTCCTCTTCTTCTTCTTCTAGGTGAACACACTTTTAGTGCGCACACTAGGTTCGGCCACTTTGTTGCTTTGCACACACAACTTGTTCTTTGATTTGCACACACACAATGAGTGTATATTTGGCCTCCACTCTTTTTGCACACCCCCAAGATATGCCTCGGCCTTCCTTTCAAATGCACACACACAAAAAGTGTGGTGGTCTTCACTCTTCAAGAATGCACACACAAATGCACTAAGGCCTCGGGTCTTCTTTGGTGCACACCCACTACCTTCTTCTTGTATTTTCACACACAACCCGAGTGTCTTCAAACAGAGGCGCGCAAGGGTCACTTGGATCCAAGGCTGGTCGGGCGCGCAAGTTCCTCCTACCGCGGGGCGCGCAAGTGCAACACCCGCAGGGTCTTCCTCCTGCCACACAAGGGTGCGGGCAGAGAGGGAACAAGCCTCGGGCTCGCAATGTGTTGCGGCCACGAGGTCTTCCTGCCGCAGAAAGGATTAGCGCGCAGGGTCCCCTTCTTCTTGTCACGCAAAGGTGTTGCGCGCAAGGGACTCCAGCCGCACAAGTAAACTTGCGCGGGGCTTCTTCTTCGCGAGGCAGAGGGCTCTCACGGATCAACAGATCTTCAACAAAAACATCAGCTAGCATTCTCTGTGCTTCGGGCTCTCCTTTTATAGGCAGAGGAAGCCTCTGTCCTCCGCGTGAGATATCTTTCGAAACCCCGAAGATTTCGGGTATTCAAGATTCTGTGAAATCTTTTTTTCTTTCCTCAGTTTCACGCAGGTTCCTTTCCCTTGTTTTCCTCCACGTGCATGTGCATGAAGAACGTTTGCATGCCTCTTCAAAGTCTATCCATGCATAGCATGAATCCATCGAAGCCTCGGCAACTTCGTTTTGCCTCGGCCTTACTTCGAATTCTTTCTCGATGCATGCATGCAACATTTTAATGCATGCATGAGTTCGTTATGGGCTAACGATCAAAATGGAGGACTCGGTTTGCTCGGAGGTGGCCGGGAACTCAACTTCAGTGCTCGGAGGGCCACTGGTTCATCGGCAGCTCACGGGAGACTTCGGACGAGCTCGGGGTTGAAGGCGGTCTCGCAGCCGTTGGATCGGCGATTCAATTGATCTCGGATGGCCTGGATCAGATCATCTCGTCGCGGATCAGATGTGCGGCTTAGATCGTCCGCGCGATCAATCGTGCGGCTGGGATTCGCTCCCGGTGAAATTTCCGCATCCCACATCGAAACGGCGAGCGGATTCTCCGTGCTTTATCACCCAAGCGCTGCCAAAACCCCTCGATTGAATCTTCTCCCTCCACGGTGCCGCCCCGCACCATGTTCTCCCTGCGGGCGCGCTCTGCGCCCACTCTCTGCTCCCTTCGGGCGCGCTACTGGCGCCCACTATGCTTCCTCGGGTGCGCGGGCTTCACCACCGCGTGCCCTCGGGGGGCTTATACACGGCCCCTGCCGCGCTCCTTCGGGCGTGCCCCAGGCGCCCATGCGGTGTCCTACGGGTGCACCCCTTCCTCAAGGATGCTGCCTTGGCCTTGAGGGTTCCCCATGGGCGTGGCGACCTTGAGTCCCACATGTGCCTTGGGTGATAACCCTCGGCTGGCCTCCTTGGTGGCTACTTTTTGGCCAAGTGTTGAATAAAAACTTTGTTAAAAACAAAGTTCTCCCAATGTATAAATGCCAACCCAAGTTCTTCCAAGCCAAATTCCACTTCAAATTATTCTTCTTCTTCATTTATTCTCATCTTCTTCTTAAGAATTCCATTACTTCTCCTCATATGATCTTCACTTAGGATATGGAATTCAAAAGGTTTCTTCTTAATCTTCTTCATCTCCTCTTCCATATGTGTTCAATACTTAGGAGGGACTTCTTCAACTGAATCTCATAAATCACACATGTTCTTCAACATTCTTCATTGATCTAATCAGAGATCAATTGGATCTTCTTCTGATTCACATGCACTAAGAGTTAGTAAATGGACTTCTTTAATCCACTTCATCCACTTAGAAGTTGTGGATGGATCTCTTGCTTCTCCTCATGCATTTTCAATACAATACATGGTCTTCAAACATTGTTGTGACTTTGTATCCAGTTGATACAAGTTCTTAGAACTTAAAGACCAGTTCAACAATTGTCTGATAGTACTAGAGAATGTTTCAACCACATCTCCTATGCCACTTAGTGAATCTCCTAAGTGACACGCATCTTAGTACCATGGCCATTCTCCATTCATCACCAACACCATCACAACCTTTGTCATTCACATCGTGACATTCCTTGACTTCCATTCATTCTAAGACAACAACATGCCTCATTGACAACAAATGCAACACATTGCACTTCAAAATATATACTCTAAACTAAATATAGGCCTAATATTTTTTTTATCAAAGATGATTTTTGGGAGTTATTACACTTTTCTAGGGAATCTATGTGTGTATGATATTAGTATATTTAATATTTTTAAAATATAAATTCCAATCTCATCGGGCCTCAAAATATCATGTTTTATCAACACATAGTTACAAAAATATTACTAGATATATTCCAAAATATTACTTATAAATAAAGATATGTTAAATGATACCTATTCATACACTATTTACATGGTAATGTACTTAGATTATGTGTTGTAACAAAAGGTTATAGGAGTTGCTATATACAATGAGAACCTCGAGATACTATGAAAATAATATTAAATATATGTGTTATGGTGTAGATAAATTATACTAACAGGAAATGAATGAATTGTGACTATTATGTACTAGGGGATCATAAGCACTAAAACTTATTCTCATGAATTTCACACTTAATGATATCTAGTACATGAGATCATTAGTACTGGACTGCTAATCGGATCACCATATGATTCATGTTTCATTGATTATTCCTATCTATGAACATGTGTATTGGTCTACAGACTTGATATAATTATCAATATGTATCATTTGATAACATAATTTGATGTAAGAAAACACTATGGCATTGAAATCATAGTGAGGTATCTTGTATTGGGAATGTCTTTGATGCTATGACATTGGTCGAATGATCAAGATTGAATTTGTCACTTCTGATTTTAGGAAGAGATGTCTCATGGGCCCACGTTGAATAGTGTGATAGTACCATCATTAAATACATGTTAATGGTACAAGAAGTTAAGTATTTCATGTAAGTTCATGAAATATATAAATCATAAAAATGATGATGGCACAAGTGTGCATCCTACATTATGAGATATCATGAGATAAAGATATCAAATTATAGAGAGTGTGTTTGTAGGAGGTAGCCATAGACATGAAATTACTTATCTTATTTTGGGCCATTGTGGGTTTCAATAATATTCTCTTGGTCTATGAGTTGGAATCATTACTATAGAGATAAGTACCTAGAGGGTCACACATTAAGTGTATCCACATGTTCCAACTATTCATATTAATAGGAGTTTAGGATGAACTTGGGTTCACATGCAGGGGGTGGTGGACAATCAAGTATGATCAATAATATGTAAAACAATTCAACTATACTATTCATGTTTACAATAATGATGACTGAACTTATTTTCCAAGATAGTCACAAGTTGTTTGATCATAAAACTGAATAAGGGAAATTATAATTTTTTGAATGAATAAAACAATTCAAGGTTTTTTAAATTATTTAGGGTGATTAAGAGCTAACTTAATGGTTCATATTTTTTCATGTGGCATGTTAAATTGCTTTAATCCAGTGATAAAATGTTTATTAAATTTATGGCATGTTTAATTAAGTCATAAGTTTTCACAAGTGTCTAAAATGAATGTGATTACATTCCAAAGACCAAAGAGAAATTTTAGAAAGTAAAACCTAGGTATAAAAGAACTTTTTTTCTCTTGAATAATTTCCTAAACCATTTTTATGAATTTTATATATCTTATCTTCTTTCTATCATGTTTATGGTGAGAAACCGAAGTAAGAACAAGGTTGGATTGATGTCGTCTTCTCAATTGATTCCACATTCTTTAGAAGATCAAAGTGAAGTCATAAGGATGTTTGATTTCCCATGTTATCACTTGGTAATTGAAGATAGATGATCTAGGATCTATGATGCATGTATGGATAATCTTGATGAATCATATATTGGAACCTTTAATCCATGACAAAACAATGGTAAGAAAATCAAATCAATGATTTCAAATGGAAAAGGTACCATTTAGGTTTTCATTTGATTTTATTTTTGGGGATTAAATTGAGTTTCACATGATAATATGAGAAATTTGGGAACTATTTTTCAAGTATTCTATTTTTTTAACGTTAATCAAAACAAAAAATTTAAAATTGTATATTTTTCATGAATATGATATGCCCCTAGTTCCTTCAATTGGTATCCATGAGAACATGCAATTATTTAAGTTAATTTTTTTTTGAAAATTTTATGAAATTTTATATGATTTAGAAATAGGTTTTCGATATGATCTCAAGACAACTAATGGAGCATCAATATAAGTTCATATGAAAAATTTACGGTCAATAAAAGATCGATGGGTTATTTTCATATATTGTGATGAATATATATATATATATATATATATATATATTAGATACATATGAGATTGAATTTTGGATGGGGAGGGTTAATAATGTATTTAATATGAGGTTAGTGTATCATTCAATAATGAGAAAAAACTATTTATTAAATTTTAAAAAAGAGGTTTATAAGTCCTCGCCCATTAATTGGGTATGAACTATCATGAACCCTCCCATTTAATGAGAAGGAGATGTTTTAGAGCCACTTTTTTTGAAGGGTTGTGCCAAAATATATGTGTATTATATATATATATATATTATTAATATATATATATATTCCATGTATTTATATATTTTTGGGTATAAATACATTTTTGGTACTCCAAATCAAGATACACGACCTCACTCCATCTTGGGCTGAACCAATTTTTTCCAGGTCCCACTAGCCCGACCCTTCAATACAATAACTAGCCCTAAATTAATATATATGGATTTTATTTAGAACCATATGGTTCTAAAGGAATATATAAAATATACGAAATTAAATTTTATTATATTGGATATAATAAAATTATTTTGGGCATTGTGGGATGTTTTGATAATTAATCTAAATTATTTTAATGAAACTTAAAGAATTAAAAATATCCTCAAGATTAATTTTTGAAAATTGAATTTTTATTATGTATTATAATTTCATGTTGACTAGCCATGATCCAAGACTAACCTGTTCATTTTTGGTTTATTATTTAATTAATTTAATTATTTGATTTGAGTTTTAAAATGTAATAATTATTTTATTTTGATGATCTGCACATTGTCCCTTTATATTTAATTTATAAAAGGGTATGTGTGTCCAAATTTAAGTAATAAAATGTAATTTCTCACTCTATGTTCTCCTCTCCTGTTTGTTATTATACACTATATAGACTAGAGGAGCTCACAGTGAAGCAATTCAAGTAGAGAGTTGGCATAAAAAAAATAAGTGTAGTGAAATGCAGTTGTGGGGACCACAATTCAAGTCAAGTATTAACATAAGAGATTTACCTAGGGTATTTTTTAGTCAATTATCCACTTTATGGGTTAAGAAATAGATAATGTCTCATGATCACATCATTATTTATTTATTTTATCATATGTATGGTTTATTAATTTTTAAATGTGTGTCTATTATACGTGATCACACAGTATAATAATGAACAAGCATGAATAAATAAAATTAACATGTGAGGTGAATTTTTTTTACTTAAATCATGGATAAATTTGTGAATGTGATCACATAAAACAAGTATGTTAAATATAAAATGATTTCATTCATTGAGATAAATTAAAAAATCCTGCGAAAAAAGTATTAAGGCATTAAATGTCTTAAATATCATGAATATAGACACAATTGATTATTCAAGGTTCTCATGAGCCATAGTTGAAGGTGTATCTTACTATCAAGGTGTTATTATAAGAGTGGTGGGTTGAATTAACTGATTTTATAAGAAATGGAGTAGACATAACTATCTTATTGTAGGTTTAGAGGAAATAAATTTATAATTGCAATGTAATTCATATAGTAGATGAGACTCCACTCAGCAGATCAAGGAGACACTAGTTAATGTGAATGGATAATCAAAATACCACCTTGGACTCTTGGAGTATTGGATATTCCTTATCTCATGTTATTAAAAGAGGTTTAAGGATATTTTCCACTAGAATAATCAAGTGACTGAATATTCCAAATTTAGTAGTTGAGGGATACTAGGATTTTAAAACATAGTGGGAGACATTTAACATTAAAATCTTAAAAAAATTTATTGGTAATAAAGATAAAGTTATAATATGGTAAGTTTATTTGTTATAGTTCAAATGAAATCCTCCACCAATTAAATTTCACTATGATCAATATTAGATAAATTGAATATCTTGATTGGCCATAACTTCCAAGAGTGGTATTAGTGCTTGTGCATAGTATTTCATGAAGATATGAAGCTTTATATGATGGGATCCTCAATTAATACTAATCTACCTTAGGGAGTAAGCAAGAAAGATAAAGATAAATACAAGAAGCATATGGATGATGCACTAGATGTTTAGTGATTAATGTTTTCATATATGTATAGTGAGCTATTGAAAATTCATGAGGACAAAGATGATTTAGAGATGTTGACTTATATCTAATATTTATACTAAGAGGGAGCTTGATAAGAAAGATACAAGATATCTAGTGAATTATATAGATATAGGCTCATATAAATGAATCGGGTAGGACCTCATGTGCTTAAGATGATATCTTACATTGAGAGACTAGAGTCCTTGGGGACAAAATGAATGAATAATTAGAAACCAATATCATTCTTTCCTCTTTACTACATAGCTTCTTGAATTTAATTATTAATTAAAATATGAATAACATGAATAAGTTACTCCCAATTATTTTGTTCATTAGTTTTCTAATTGGATAAGGATATGAATAATTTCAACTCTATGATATTTATTGTTTACAAGAATAATAAAGGAAAATAAAAATTGTAAAAGCCTAAGTCACATTCAAATGAATAGATACATATCCCTTTCAAAAATCCAAATATATAGTGGGAGATCAATGAGAAATATGCAGTATACTTTTCATGTAGTAATAAAGGACACTGGAACAAGAATTATACAAATGGGAAGAAATAGTAAGGTGACACTTCTTCCTCTAATATATCTATCATTTAATATAATATGATTATATCTACAAGTTTTTTATTGGATACTACATGTGTCTCAACAATTTTTATTCAAATACAAGAACCAAGTATATTCAATATAATTATAAATGGTGTAGTTGATCTCCATGAAAAAATAGTGCGAGAATAGTAACATTAGAAGTGGGATATTATCATATTACTTTTACTAATGGAATGGTTATTGTATTAAATAATTTTTATTATGTGGCATATTATACCATAAACATAATATTATTATCGAATTTAGAGACTATGAGATTTTATTTCAAGCTTAAGGGGAAATGCGATCTTTTGTATAAGGAAAACATATGTTATGGTATCACTAGTGTAAAGACTTATTTTTAATGTCAATTTATCTTAATTTATAACAGTTTTTTCAACTGATACTGATCCAAGAAATTTTAAAACTAATAGTTTTTATATTGTTTTCTTAAACTGATGTAAAAACTTCAACTAAAATTGAATGTAAGTGATTTTTCAACATTTAGTTTTAAGAAAAAATGGCATTGAAAGTGTATTTCCTTGTCGGTTTAATAATTATAATATATGTGTATGAAAAATGAAAATATATTTTAATTTTTATGTCAGTATTCATTTGGAAAAAACAGATGTGGAGTGTACCTTTTGATGTATATTTTTACCAAAAACTATTGTCGAATGTCCTATAATTTTTATTCTAGAAAAATTCCCATAGGAATTTATATCTATGTTTTTCAATGAACCAACATGGAAATTGTCTTTAGACATAATTTTTTGCTAATTACCAATGTCGAATGTCTTATAATTTTGATTCCATATCAGTTTAAAAAAAACTGATGTGGAAAGTTGTAATTTTTTTAAATAGATTAAATTACATGGGATAAAAGCATTTAAAACCCAATAAAGAACAAATATAATATTCCAACATAAATAAATGAAAAACCTATAAATATATTTAATATACCAAAAAAGTAGAAAAAGTTTATTTAAATACCAATTTTTTAAAATTTAATGAAAAGAGTCATAATTGAAACATCTGAAACCCTAAAAAATAAACAGATAACAACTTAAAGAAAAAAATTGTCTAATTAATCATTTTTAAACTTTAATTAAAAGATACATACATAATAATTTATATTTTATCCATAATTAAAAAATAATTTTTAAAAAAACTTCAAATATGGGTAAGTTATTCATTTGTATACGACTTGATATCATTGAAAATATACAATAAAAATGAATGTTATAAGATTAAAAAATATAACATTTTGACATAAAAACTAAAATAATCCAACCATAACAAATTCAGTCATCATCTAAGTTGTCATTATCTCAAAAATTAATCTTAAAATGTAATAACCACATTCCACTCTTACTTTTGATGATAGCACGACAATTATAAAACATTAACTTCAAAATAATCCCATATATATATATATATTTGAAAAAAAATATTACTTAATATAAATATATTTACCATTAATTTCATGTATTTGATTTTATTTATCCCATGTATTGACATGTGATCATTGTCAAATTTTTTCCTGGCATGTATTTTCATATATAAACTATCAAAAAATGTAAAAAAATATTTATTAAGATTAAATAATTTATAAAAAATAATAAAACATATTTAAGAATTTTCTAAAATATTTATGAACTCCACTTAATAAAGATAAAAACCAATATAATGTTTATTCATTTTGGAGAATACTCCTAACATCCAATGACCAATAAAATATAAAAAATTCATAATTAATTTCATTATAATTAATATTATTTCATAATTATCTTATTATTATTACATATCTAGGAATGGAAAAAACCGACACCCAACCTCTTTATTTTCTAATCTATCACATATATATGTAACTCTATCATAATAATCCAGATATTTTATATGAATTGAAATGTATCCTAGATCTATAAAACCATAAACAATAGTGGTATTATTTTTAATTAAAATCATGTTTGGATACATAGTTAAATAAGTAATATAATAATTCACTTGAAGTATTATTTATTTAAAGAAAGAAAACATGAAATGTAAATTTACTTACATGGAAAAAAATTGTAACAAAAATTCACAGATCTCATAAAAAATAATAATACCCATAATATATATTTTTTGAATATTTTCAATGGATAGTCTCTTCCACATATATCAGACATTATACAAATCTCATAAACATTATCCAAGGAATAAGAAATTTGGGAGAATATTTTTATCCCATAAGAAATCTTATAATTAATTGAAGTTATTGGTTCTAGATTTTTTTATTTATACTAATTATTTTGATTTTAGATACTCCTATATAAATTAAATATAAGGAAACATTATAAGTAATTTTTAATCAAATGTAAATTATATTTAAAAAACAATGCATACCTCGCATGTCAGATGATGAAGAAGGATAGTTGGAAAAAGTAAAAAATGACCCACATGGTCTCCAACTCTAGTAAACTCTTTTATAAGAAATGGTAGTATAACATTTGTATCAATAATATCATGTAATTATACTCTTAACTAACCCGACTACATAGTCTAGTGATGTAAATAATCCTAAGAAATATGTACGACTCTATATGATACAATACATACATGGGGATATCTAGTATAAAACTCATAGTATAAGGTAGGGGCTCAATGAGGTGGTGGATGATCTTAGTAGGAAGGCTATACAGGCTATGATTTTCTCATCATTGTTTCAAACATATCATGTATAGATGATTTAATTTGACCACCTGGATTGTTTTAGGTCTTCCAACTCATACATTAAGGAACCTATTTCCATGTCGCTAAATTTATTACTTTGATGACAATTTTTTTTCCTAAAGTAGAGATCCTCCCCATATCCTCTTATAAAACCAGGTTATTCAAGATTTCCAAAAGTAGTAAATATATTTTCTATAAAATCACAATAGTTGAAATGAGGTTTGGACCCTTTAAATTTAAATAATTTCTTTCCATAATGAAAGTTGTTAAGAGGCCATAGAGGAGTTCCAGGGTATATAAGGTTTGTTCTGAGCTCGAAACTGTATATTTTGGGAAGGTAGACTGAGCTGCATGGTTAGTGAACAATTAGTTCTAACCCTATGACCCAACCATGCAGGGTGCTTGAGTGAACAACATAGGAGAACCCAGTTTGTTTAAAGAACTCCCCTTAGGCTACATGATTGTGTGGGTGTTGTAGTGAATTGAATGGGGATGTATTCTTTTTCTAAACTGTGCACCTAATTCTACATGCTTAGTGCCACTTAACCAGTGGTGTTTCATGGTTTATAAGCATACTTTTTAAAACCATGTGTCTAAATCATACAACTCTAAGAAATTGGTGACAAAATTATTTTAACCATCCTTTATTAAAACATACCTCCCTCTTTTCTCCTCCCATTTCATGTGCATCACCTCCCCAGCTTGATAGAGATATCCCTCTTCCTCCAATCTAGGATTTGAATCCTGTCCTCTATATGATCTTCTATTTCATCACTGTCTACCACATTTTTATGGTAATAGTAAGAGATTCAATCCATTATCATCCACTCTCATCTTGTCTCCCCATCTTCAGCATTATTTATGTGAAAGATAATATGACCTATTTTTATGTAAATTGTCTATTTTGTCAATTACTTCCATTATAGATCGAATTAAAGGATTCTAATAGATGAAGACAGAACCAAAAGGCCAAGGTAGATGTTATAATACCTTTTACCTAAATCCAATTCATTTTAAAAATTCTTTGTCATGCCTCGCATCGGAATTTCCATGCATTTCCTTAGAAACTTTTTCCCTTAATATAATTTTTTATCCATGTTATAAATGCCCTTACGCACCCCTGTACTTGATGGAGGATGAACAGTTTAACTATTTCCACCCCTTGAGGCATTGCTATGAAATACCCCAATGAAATTTGGATATTCACATGGCCAAAACACCATCTAATTGTTATTGTCTTGATATATAATGAAACAACTACATTGAATTAAATATAATTTCATGGTACAACCACTTAATAGGTTTTTACATGAAAATTGGTAATTAATAGGTTAAATAGAATGTTAATGAATCATAAATCATTATTTGTATTATGTTAAAGCATGAGTGGCCTTTAACACTGAGGGTAATACACAGGCATGACATCCCATAAAAATGTGATACTCAGACTTGGAGTCCCATTTAATTATGATATTTAGGTATGGAATACCATAGATATGTGATACTAGAGCATGGAGTCCCTTGTACTTATGATATTTGAGAATGGAATCCCATGGAAATGTGATACTTCAGTATAACATACCATGAAATTATGATATTTTATAATGGTATCCCATACCAATGTGATACTCAGGCATGGAGTCCCATGTACTTATGATATTAGGTCATGACACCTATTTTGCTCGAAAATGTTGCACCTGATAATCGATTACTGGGGTTAAGTTTTGGGTAATCACTTATTTTGGGTATAATATCTTTGAATTATCTCCAATGGGTTTATTGACAGAGCCAGAAACACCCAAAGGCTCTCACATCCATGATTCATGGACCTACTTTCCAAAGGTAGTCATTCATTGGATGATTTGGAAAATGAAAATTAAGAACACAAATTAGTTGAGTGGACGTGAATTTGGTCTCATCACAATATTTATGGGGAATTATTGGTTATTTTGGTACACTCTTATAGGTCTAATTCATGTTCATATGTTTGTGAATCCTTGGTTTATTCTAAATAATGTGTCCACAAAATAACCCTAGGTTAGATCAATCATAAATATGAAAGGTTTAGGAATAATCAGTATGTATCTGAGGTTCTCCCTTAATGAATATATCTTTATGTATCTGAGGTTCTTTATCAATGTTACCATTTTTTGTGTAAAAATCAGGAATTCCTTAGTTTTATATTGAGATGACACTAGTTCTAAGATATATGATGGGGAAATCTGTAGTTTACTGTCATATAGGGGGGACCTAAGTGGTTTGAATGTTGTAATAAAACCCATAAGATATACATCTTATGTATCCACATGAGAGGAATCAGAACCTATGTAATTCATTTTCACTTAACTAAACACATCACATTTTAAGTTCATGTGATATGGACCCAACCATGCAGTTTAACATAATGCGACAAGGACATCTAGGCAAAAGATGTGTAGCCAAGTTTAAGTGTGAGACTTATACACTACTATAAATATGGCCTTTACAAATGGTTTTATACCAACGGTTTTTAAAAACTATTGTTATAGGTCCCATTTCCCAACGGTTTGGCCAAAGCGTTGGGAAATCCCACTTTAATGTCACTATTCCCAACGGTTTTCCAAAACCGTTGGGAAAGGTTATGGCTTTCCCAACGGTTTGGCCAAACCATTGGGAAAAGTTTACATTGAGGCCACTTTTCCCAACGGTTTGGCCAAACTGTTGGGAAAAGTATACTTTGAGGCCACTTTTCCCCACGGTTTGGCTAAACCGTTGGGAAAGGGTGAGTACCTATCCCAACAGTTTCGCCAAACTGTTGGGAAAAGTCCCCACTTTTATCAAATCTTCTTACCGAGAACATTATATAAATCAAAATTTAAAATAATTATCATAATACACATATATATTTATGAAATTATGTTTACAAAAGTCATGTTAGGTTAATGGTTAGGTAATTCTCTAATAAACTAGAGGTCCTGGGATCAAATCCCACCGAATGTTTTTTTTGAAATACATATACCAACGGTTTTATGGAACCGTGGGTATATATTTTCGTATTACTTATACCAATGGTTTTCCAAAAACCATTGGTATAGACCTATCCCAACGGCTTACTTGCTGACGGTCCTCCAAACCGTTGGTATATGTTATTTTTCCAGTAGTGATACCGAGGTAAACCTCGATACCTGAAAGATATATGTTCTCTTGAGTGAATGTGACCCTACCAGGGATGTGGCCTAAAGAACATTATGGTGGATTTGAACATTGGGTTTGGACCTCGGGGAGGCTTCCTATGTATCCCAGTTAATTGGTAATTAAATCCATCATAGTTCACTATGAGTTGGGACTTACACTTTAGAGTAGTCCCATTTGAGTTTCTTGTTGGGGATTACACATGGGAGTTTCCCATTAAAGGCGCGTGATTGAGATTTCTAACTAGGGAGAAGGCTCATTGCAATAGGATTTCTCTTAATCAGATTTGATGTGGGGCTTATGCATGGAAGCTTCCCATTTGGTTCTTCTTCATCGGGAATATGGACCTTCGAAGAGTAAAGTATGGTTCCGAGGCTTATAGTACGTGGGATTCCCATTTTATATATAAATTTTGGACATATATCTATGGATAAGGCCCATTTTTTGGTCAGGGCTTACACACGGGAGCTGTCTATTAGGTTTGTAACCATGCAGATGTCATGATCTCTACCAAACTCTAATCCCACATGAGTCATTATCAATGTGAGAAAAAAGAGGAAGTATTATACTTGATGATCAAATGATCCTACCCTATCTGCTGATGAATGGTGCTAGATCCTGAAGGGAGAGGGATGGGACTTTGAGTTTCATCCCAACTCCTCTTTTATTTCAGTAATCGGGATAGTCACATCATGTCATCTATCTAACTACACCATGAGATGAGGTGAAGAGGAGCAAGATCACCACCTCTTGAAGAAATACTAGGGGATTACCTTAGAAGAAGTTCCAGGAAATTGGTTCTGGGAAAGGGTAGGAGCATCATTCTTCGTCAAAAGGAAATGCAAGCATGATATCCTCTATATAACACTATCCTTCACCGAAGGGAAGGCCATTGATTACCCTTAATCCCTAGAATGGGGATGCTCACCTTAGTATCCCAAATTCAGAACCTAGGTTACCATGGGAATGTAAACATAGGGACATTTTGGGGGGTCTTCCATACTATGGAGATTACCCATGCGAATTTTCTTACCATGGGTATGTAAACTCAAAAGGGAGCGTTGATGCACCCAATGGTCTCATCATACATGTATGGTGGCTTTGGTAGAGGCCTTATCCTGATTCCATTAGACTAGCTCACAGAGGGACTATCGATGATATGACAGAAATGGAAGGAAATGATTGGAGATAGAGGGTATAACACCCTAGGATACCCCATTCTCTGTACTATATCTTTACATGGGATGGGATATCATCAACATAGGATGTTTCTATGTGGGTAAGAGGACTGTCTGTGTATCGTTATGGTGTGAAAACCTAGGTTCGGTCCACATAGCACTTTTTTCACAGGTCCAGGTTCTGTCCATGTAGCATGATTCTACGGGAGGTTGAGTTCCTCCCGCATAGTGATTTTCTATTTGATGTAGGGTTCCACACACATATCTATTTACTATGAGAGGTGTTAGTTTGTAAAGGGTCGACTGGTTTTGTGCCTCACTGGGAGTATGACCATGAAGTATTTTGAGTTTATAGGCCTCCAATTAATTTATTTCATCTTCCTTAATGCTATGTGGTGGGTTTTACCTATGGGGAATTGTCTAAGTGTCATTTGTTTGAGTATAGATCTCATATTCCATTCCTTCGTCAATTGATCGACCTCTTCTCTCAATTCCCCTCAGGTTTTATTTATAGAGTAGTAGAGGAACTGAATATTGGTATAGTCAATCATCCATGGTGGGATATGGGGTGCATTTTTTGGAAGCCCTTAAAGGACATAATCAGTAGGGGTCCTTTTGTGGTTACTGAGATCCTTGCTTGGCTCTGCAAACTACTTCATTGCATTCGTGGTAGCCGAAGACACCACATTTCCCTATGAATGATTGAGTTCAGGGGAAAGCATTTGTGGGAGTAGATATCACCTCCCCTTTCTATAGATGTGTTTGTGTAGTTTGTGGGCAATTCGAGATCCACTCCTTCCATAATCCATTTCCATTTTTAGGATTTTTTTGGAGCATCGGTCTTCCATGCAGAGTGGCATTACTCAAAGGGATTTCTTGCTTTGCAGTGTCTTTTACATTCTTTCTTTGATCATTTTTCATTCTTCTATTTTCATTGATTTTTTGTTCCCTTTTCAAATAAATTAATGTATGGAATTTTTGGGAACCAACAAATTCCCCCCATCGAAATGGGTTCCAATTGAAAAATAGAGAAGGTTATTCTGATATATAAATTCGTCTTGTTTTAAACTAGTTTTTGGTACACGGGTGGACCCATAAGAGGGGACTATGCCTATATATATGGGGCCCAACTCATTTATTTTTGACCAGGTTTCTTGGATAACTCATCACCCCTATAAACTCTCAACTGTGTACAGATCTCACATATGACCTCCATTGTAGTTTTCTTTGTTTGTGAACATGGACTCTTTACTCATGAACTAAATGACTTTAACCAAAAAGGGTGGGTTCAAAATCATACGTATAAGGGAATGCTTCTTAGATTGATCATTCCAAGAATAAGTGCTTTGTGGGCCAGGGATTTACTGACTAATGGTTTTCAAGTTGATGTGTTCTACGAACCATCATTATGTGGATCAATATTTTAGTCATTTACTAATTTTTATAATCCCTTTGTATTGGAATTTTGATGCAGACAACAAGATGGAACCTTCACAGGTTGCTTATATTACTGTGACTTCTTCTATTTTGGGTAATTTTCTCTTGATCGGTGATGAAAATAGGAAGGCCTTGATTAATTTTGTTGAATATACAATCAAAATTGATCCAATTCATCTTCTCCTTATGGTACTTATTAATGCTGGTCAAAGAGTGTATATGGTCTCAAACATGCTTCCTCTTTATGGATTTGGGATACTGTTTGATGTAGCGATCCCATAACCTCATTCAAAAAACCACCCTACCTTCTGGATTTTTGAAAACCACAGTATTCCATGGGAAAATATTTCAGAAAAGGGGAAATTTATTTTATATTCTTTTGCTGATGGGTCTATTTTGAATTATACTCCTCATTCTCTAGAAGACACACTATGGGGATCAGGTGATAACATTCATTGCTATCATAGTATTGCATGAAGAGCCACCGAAAATGAGCAACAAGGTTGGATATCAAAATGGGACCTTTTCTTTGAGTGATAATTTGGTTTATACTAGGGGTGTCCCTTTTGGGTTCACTAGACCTACGAGGAATTTAATGTTTAATTGTAGGATATGGGTTTATATGAGCCAGTTTGGGTTTCATAGACATACACCCATTGAAATAAAGAGATTATCATATAGTTATTAAGCAGGTGGAGTCCAAACACCAACTCCTTTAATCTAGTGCATGGGGAAGTAGGTATTAGTATTTGGGATGTCTAGGTAATTTCAGGGGTTCCCATTTTTGTGGGTATGTACGCTGAATTTATACCACTCTATTCTACCTAGGATGAAGAGGAGATGACTCCTCCTCTTTCCCAGAAACTAATCGTCAAGTAAAAACCCCTTTTAAATGATAATTACCCTTGTCCAAAGAAAGACATTCAATTTTATTATTGGATTAATTCTTTTTCTATGAAAGGTGGTTCAGAGCCCCAAGCACAGAGACTGAGGTCATGCCGAACCATTGAAACTCAAAGGCGAACAAGTACCAACTAGAATATTCTAGAAGAGGGGAAATTCAATGAATGGGGTTAGAAAATACTTCATAACTATGATTGTTTGTTCTGACTGGTAGCCTTCTTGGACATGTTTCTAAGTGGGTGGATTATTCCATTGTGGGACTTTGATACTGGGGATAGGGTCATAACCTTTATTATGAAATATATATTATCCACTAGTAGATGCATTAATATTACTATCCTAGTGTTGGAAAAAATCTACCATAACCTATGGAAGATTAGTGAGGAGAAGCCATCATACCATTTAGTAAGTCCTTTCTATATTTTATGGGGCTAGATAACAACTCATATGGGAGGTTATTCATTTATCAATCCTTCCCAAATTTTGGGGGCTAGTATCTGAACATACCTCCAAAGCACAAGTGGGGTGATACCATTAGAATAGAGTGAACAATAGTTGAAAGAACACCTCAATTATCATAATAGTTTCACCTATGAACCTTAAAATCCCCCCTCTGGTACTCTAGTGAATAAATAATCTAAGGACTTTGTCAAGAGAGGATATCTTTTCCCCTGAGAGAGGGTATCTGGGTTTCTAGGATCGATGGGGAACTCATTTGCGAGGGATTTTCACCCCGCATATTTTATCATCAATTCAACTACCTCAAAATGAAGTGCCCAACAACCCTCAACAATGCATGCTCAGGGAGACATTTAATTATATCTCATTATCTTTAGCTGATTTCCACCTAGGAGGATAGTCAAAATCAGATCAAACTTCCTCCTTTCATGGGTTTCTAGCCCACCCTTACCATCACATATGCAGAAACCTAGATCCGATTACATTCTATAGATCAATTGGAAAACATTGTTCCCATTGTTGAGGCCAGTAAGGCATTCAAGGCCAAGGTAAAATAGAAGAAAATGGTTGAACATTCCAGTCCCGAGAAGCATCTAATGAAATACCTTGTTTCTGAACCTCCTAGGAAATTATTGAGGTCCTAGGGTTCAGTCTCTCAAATTTCCAGCACCACTATTGAAGACCAAGTATCCACCCCTTCTGATGTCTCCATTCCAATGGCCTAAAGAAAATGGGATTATTTAAGGGGCGTTCAATATATTTGTGCTCAGTACCCTCACACCCTATGGCAATTTCATTAGTAGAAATAGGTTTCTTTAATTGAGTTAAACTATGTTTTAGCACCTACTGAAATTTCTTATGATAATGATCTTGAAAATGATACTCTTTAACTTTATGAGCTTGAATCATTGATTCATGATCAACATAATAATTATAGATATTAATGTTGATTACATTCCATGTTGAGGTCATAAGTTGAAAAGGATGATGATATCAAAATTCATCATTCTGGGGATGATCATGAAACTAACCCTACTACCACAGCTGGGATGGGGGAGATTCTTAAATCACCCTTAGGGTCTCACAAATGCTCAGTCTCAGAGGATTCTAGGAATACAGAGGAACCAAGAAAACAATTATTGCTACCATAACCTGGATCACTTCCCTAGGGGATCATCTCTCATTACCCATCCTTATTGATGTGGTATATCTAGAGGCTTGGAAAGCTTGGGATACTTTGAGGGCCAATACATCGGTTGAAGTCCTTTTGGAAATACTTCAAACATATCCCCTCATACTAACAAGATTTGGATCAAACATTGTTCTAGTGTGGATTTTATCCCGTGAGGATCCACACGAGGCACTACTAGAAATATCACATATACCCACGGTTTAAAACCTTGGGTATATCCCATAAAACTGGGGGTATAGGCTATACCCACGGTTTTATAAACCGTGGGCTACAGTGGCATCGGCATAGCCCTATCCCCACAGTTTTCACAAAACCATGGGGATATCCAGTTGAAATTTTGTAATACCCACAGTTTGTTTAAACCGTGGGAACATCAGCTACCTAGAAACCTAAAATACCCATGGTTCAGTGAACCGTGGGAAAAGATTCATCTCCCAGACCAAGCTGCTACCCGCAGCCTCCCTCCTGCTTCCAGTGCGCACCCAACTGCTGCCTGCTTCTAGAGCACCCAGCTGCCCACAACCTTCCTGCTTCCTGCTTTTAGTGCACCCATTAAAACAAATAAGAATATAATATCAGCTGGAATTGATACCATGAGTCATATCATCATGAATGAATAATTATTTAACAACATTAACCACCTTATTATGAATAATTTCCCAACAAAACATATTGAATTTATTGGAGAACCCATCGGGACATTAAATACTATAAATGTTATGATAAAAAAGTGCTACCTGAACCTCCTCTTTAAATTTACATGTAAATAGATTCATCAGGATACAATGAAAACTAATATCCTAGGCTTCTGGAATAATGTCTCTACACCCAAGGATCAAAATCAATCCATTCTTGAACATGAAGGGAAGGGGTACAACCCTTCTAAGTAGGTGAATCCATTGAAGTGGAGAACTCATGGTACATAAATTGTTGAAGGTGCAGTCAATATCATGTTCAGTGAAGGCCTCCACTCACTGTAAGTAGTGGCCTATAATAAAACATGAAATAGAAAATAACTGGAATGTTTAAGAAAAACATCCATTTTCTAAGTTATCTAAACATAAATTTCATCATTTCATGTAGTATAATGAAATATAGATAACACACTTAAATTTCCAATGCAAAAAACTACCTATTATTATGAAGTATATCAGGAGTTATTAGGAAAAAATATATATTTATGGAATTCTACAAATCCTGAACAGTTGAAGAGAAATCAGTGGAACTTTAGACCACTTAAACAGGTATTTCAAACATCATCATAGTTTAATGAAATATAAACAAATCTATTATCAACCTAACCAAAAATATTTAATGATAATTTGATCCATATAAGTAACATTATAATTGAATAAATGATTAAAACTACGAAACACTATAAACCAAAGATTAATGTTGGAACCAAAATCGTAGAAACAGGAAACACATACAGTGATTAAAACAGACTAACAGTGAAGAAGATATACAAATGATGAATGGAAGTAGATATTGGTGAAATAATCTGAATGGTAGTTAATATATTATAAAAATGATATGTGATAATTCTTATTAGGTAAATAATCATCCATGGGTACTCAGCTTCTCCTCCCCCCTTTCCCAGTACCTCCCCCTCCTCCTCCCCCTACCCAGCTCTTCCCCTCCCCTCCCCCTTGCCCAGCTTGTCCTCCCACCCCTTCCAAGCACCTCCCCCTCCCACCAGCCCCTCCCCCCTGCCCAGCCCCATCCCCCTACCCAACCCCATCCCCCACCAGCCCCTCCCCCTGCCCAGCCCCATCCCCCCTCCCCAGCCCCATCCCCCACCATCCCCATCCCCCCTGCCCAGCCCTATCCCCCACCAGCCCCTCCCCCCTACCCAGCCCCATCCCCCCTGCCCAACCCCATCCCCCACCAGCCCCATCCCCCCTGCCCATCCCCATCCCCCACCAGCCCCTCCCCCTGCCCAGCCCCATCCCCCACCATCCTCATCCCCCACCATCCCCTCCCCCCTACCCAGCCCCATTCCCCACCAGCCCCTCCCCCCTGCCTAGCCCCATCCACCCTGCCCATCCCCATCCCCCAGATAGCAGGAGAAATGTTAACCATTTTTAGATGATAGTAATTTTAAACAAGTTTTTCAAAAAATTTATATATTACAGATAGCAGAAATCACACTAATCATAAGATTACATGAAAAGGAGGTTTCTCAACAATGGTTACCAGAGAAGGTGTTAGTTCCATCTTTTTGGTTCATTGTCATGATAAAACAGATAGAAAAAATGGAAATTTTTATGACAATGCTAATATTTAAATGTACACACTCCTGTAACAGTAGACAATTACGAGATGGAAAGAACAGTTTGTTTGAAAGTCTTAGAATACACTTTCTATATTGAATTAATGCACATGTGTTTATGTTAATGGAATTAAATTAGTAGTCATTAAATATAACTATTGAATACCTGATTAGTGGACATATTTAAGGTTGTAGTATCAAATCGTGCGCCAATTCTTGAAGTCCCTGGAGAAGACCTAATATTTCGATGCTCTAATCATGAATTGTTAAAATTAACATAATAGTAATAATAATTTCAATTGTTAATAAAACAAATTAAAGACCAAAGAAATTTTACCTGGATATATTCGATGCCACTACTTATTAAGATGCATTGCTTTGATCTCCCTGTTCAATAATGAGGAAAAATTTATTATTTTGTGCATTTTGTTTTCTAATATAAATAAGAATTTTTATACACTCCTACCTACCTGAATGTCTTCAAAGCATTCAGTAAATATGATGATGTAGTTGTCATTATTGTTGATGAAAATTACTTTGTAGCTCTTATGTTTGAAAGAAGTATTCAAATTCATGTCATAGAAGATGAGTTCAAGTTCATATAGTAAACCACATGCTGATGTGTTGATGCTCTCCAACAATAGTAAAATGATACTCACTAAATTAAATTTCTATTAAACATCGATGTATCCTACTCCTGCATTGAAAAATAATTAAAGAAAAGTACTATAAATATAAATAGATGATATTACGAGCATATTAAAAAATAATAATTTTTAAATATAGTATAATCTTAATGAGATCCCAAAAAGGAAATATTACAACTAATTAAAAAGGAAGAAGAAACATAAAAGAATCAAAATTTCAAAGATACTTGGACCCCTAACTTGAATAGTATGAATTGTTACCAGAAAACAAGAAATCTATAGTAGTTGTTTCAAGGATGTTCATACTTCAGTAACATGAAATTTTGATTTCCAAGCTTTACAAAATCCTTCAATTTCTCAATGGACGTGATTTTTTTTTCATAATGCAGTTCAATCAAACCGATGCATATAATAGATATGCGCATTAATAAAAAGTATTTCTAGGTATGAAAGTGATCATACAAAAAAGGAAACCCTAGATTGGGGTTTCTGAAGGAGGTGAAGCTGTATTTAGCAGTTATTGTAGGCGACGATGGAGGAGTATGTTATCATTGGTAATCCAGATGCAGAGATAGAGGATGGAGGTGAAGGAGGTAAAGGCGGTCAATGACGAAGGAGCAGTGGAAGGAGAGCACAAAAGAGTTGGAACCTATATTGGGGAGATTGAATGGAGAAGCTTGTTTGGGGAGACCAAATGGAGAAGCATAGAAAACTGTCGATTGGGGAGAACAAAATAGGTGAAGGTGGAGTATCAAGATACAGCACAAACACTATTTTTTTGAGACTGACGAAGGTGAAGTCGGCGGATGTCGAGGAAGGAAAATCGGGGGAGCAACACAAATAGGAGATTGGGGAGACAAAATTCGTGGAGGAGGCGCAGGATCCAGATGCGGAGCAGATGGAGAAGGAGGTGTAGAAGCTGAAGGCTCCGAGGGTTGTTGCAGAGGCATTGCACTTGGGAGAGATTCTAGGAGACGATAACGTCCGGGAAGTGTAGGAGAAAGTGATGAAAAACATGGGTAGGAGCAGTGAGGGCTGGGGGGTAATCAGGAAGGGGAGTGAGAGAGGGGAATCGAGGAGTGGATAGAGAAACCTACGGGATTTGTAGAGGGGATCGAGAACCAGAGAGCAGGATAGGGGTTTCGGGGAGGGGTTTTAGGTAGGAGAGAGCGGGTCGAAGCAAATTCCCAAGCGTGGGATCGATAATGGGTTAGATTTTAGGGTATGGAGGAAGGAATAGAGAATTAATGGTGACATGGCTACATGGTGAGGTGACACAGAAGCAAAGAGAATTCCTACATTAGTATAGATAATAGATAATAGATACCCCCAGAAATTTGAACGTTAACAATGTTACATTGAACAATACACATAGATAAATCATGAGAGGCCAATCTATGAATATTAATTTCAGTCCTCTCTTCATGTCACATAGAATCTTCCTCTATTTTACCCTTTTCATTTTATGTTTTCTCTCCCCTCCATAGGGATCCTAAATCATCTATATTTGAAACACTACCTCTATGAACAGGTTCCACTACAATATCCTAAAGTATACCACCTAAAGGAATATCCCCAGATGCAAGAGATACCACATTAATTCTGTAATCTAGGTTAACTTCCCCCTTAATATCATTAAACACTATCATTGTTTAAGATTTTGGAGGCCTTCATGACATCTACATAGGATCAATATTGCAGTCCTTAAAAAGTTGGTTAACAACCTCTTTACTAGAGGTGGAATTATCCAAGAAGGATTTACCCAAAATCTGAGAAGATGACCACCCCCAATATGATTGTTTATTAGATGGAGACAAGCTAAGGAATCCACGGGTACCTCTATGTCCCAATTGAAATATACAATAAGAAAAGGAAGGGTCAAAACTATATTGATATGTGTATGTGAGAATATACAGAATAAACATATCATACCTGAAACTATCTCAAGCAGTACCTAATCATGTCCTTGTTCATGTTCTGTTCGGTTAATTCTATATCACAGTTGTTCTTGTACAGGGAGGCCTACAAGAAAATCATCACACATCAAATTTTACCCTATAAAACAAACAAACTCAAATTGGGTTGAAATTCCAAAAACATCTGATTTGTGATCGTTCAAGATCATTTGCATACAAGGGAGAGAGTTGGGGAGACTTCCCCATGGAAACCATATCCAATCTAATGGTCATTGCACTACTGTAGAAGAAAACAACAGACTTACTCAATGAGGGTGCCAATGCCCACATAAAAATTCCGATGACTAAAAATGCAATGCGATGCAAGTGAAATTCTGCAAAAATAAAACAACAACATAAAAAACAACTAGTTTAATAATGATTAAAAGGTCATCAACACTTCATACATTAATTTTACCCTCTTTAATGGACACGTCAATGTTTTCAGTAGAAGAACCCAACCCCTGTAAGACACATTGCAATGCCATTGTCAATACTATTTGTAATGATGCTTGACCTGAAATCATAAATCACAATAATGAAATGATAACAATATCATGTGTTCATTAATTACAAGAGTATACATATTAATTTTAATCTTGAAAATAAGATGATATCGCAACTTTACCCTTTTCAATGCCATTGATGTTGGAAGATGAATTATCATCACCTAAACTGGAGATTTCACCCATACATTGAAAACATTAAACAACCAAACATGAAACTGCATCATATTATGAAAATATGAGTGTGGGGTTAAATTGCATATTTGAGGATGCAGTTGAGTAAAAAGAAAACTTGTCATGATGTAAAAAATGGTGTGGTAAAACCATACCTTTAGCGACGGTGGATAAGTCGACACCGTGTCCAGCTCCTCCCCCAGCCCCTCCCCCTCCCCACCTCCCCCTCCTTCCCCACTACCCAGCCCCTCCCCCTCCCTCCCC
Source organism: Viscum album (assembly GCA_963277665.1). Lineage (NCBI taxonomy): Eukaryota > Viridiplantae > Streptophyta > Magnoliopsida > Santalales > Viscaceae > Viscum > Viscum album. The sequence continues at coordinate 352,212,081 of OY728143.1, forward strand.
ACTGCCAAGCTCCCCCCCTCCACCTCCCTCCCAATTGATCATCCCCCCTGCCTAGCCCCTCCCCCTCCCTCCCCACTACCCACCCCCCTGCCCAGCCCCTCCCCCTCCCTCCCCACTGCCCACCCCCTGCCCATCCCCTCCCCCTACCTCCCCACTGCCCAGCCCCCCTGCCCAGCCCCTCCCCACTACCTAGCCCCCCTGCCCAACCCCTCCCCCTCCCTCCCCACTTCCCATCCCCCCTGCCCAACCCCTCCCCACTGCCCAGCCCCTCCCCCTCCCCACCTTCCCAGCCCCTCCCCCTCCCTCCCCACTAAACAACTTTTTCTTTTGTGTTTGGAGTCTTCCTAAAACACACAAAACCACATTAAAAAATTAGAGAATGGAAAGCTGAAAACCAAAAAAAGCATATGCAACATCTAAATTAGTTACTCAACTCCAAATATTCATATAATTATCAGATCACATAACAATCAGTGCCTTTACGTTTAAAGAAAAAGATCAGAAGCAACTAAACCTTCTCAACGCCTTCAATAAATGATCTCTTCTGCTTTAAAGTGGAGGACATGGTCATACTCGCCTGATGAACATCCTATGTATGTCGAGTATATGAAAAATAGATTAAGTGAATGCATCCCCCTCTCCTCCCTGCCCTCTACTGCACCCCCTCCCAACCTTCCCCTCCCAGCCCCCCTCCCAACCCTCCACTACAGCCCCCCCATCCCAAGCCTCCCCTCCACTGCTAAGGCCAAGATTAGATGGAGAGATAATAATAAACACACCAAACCATAAAAAAAAATATGGCATTTGAATATTACCTAAATAATTTTCAAATAACACCCCTGATGAAAACATAATACATAATGCATTTCACTGCATAACGAAATTCACATACAAGCAGTCCACCAATACAAAAAAAAGATTAAAACTCCAACACAAGTCTCTATGCTAAGTCAAAAATGGAAGGGATTAATATCCCCCATCACCATCATCGTCATACCCATGTCCAGAAGCATCATCATCAGCAGCAACATCATCAGCATCATCATCACCAGTAGAAACATCATCATCATCAGCATCAATCTCATCACCAACAACAGCATCAGCAACATCCTCGCCAGCTCTATCTCCACCACCATCATCACCACTAGGACCCTCATGGGAATCACCCGAGTCATTATCTAAAGATCGCATTGATTCCATACATGAATGAAAAGTGGCAGAAACCTCTGGTGGTAGTGACTGACTCAAAATTGACATAGCTTTCATGAAATGTTCATTCATTAGATTACTTTTTTCATTCTCCTCTAATACTATTTTCTTTATCGCAGCTAATTCAGCATGCATACTTTCCAACTCATAGGCTTTATAGGAGTCTGATGATGACCAATACCTAGAGGGGACAATGTTTTTTACTGGTCTACAATGGAATATTCTTGGATGCTCTACACCTAACACCTGACTCAAATGATCATTTGGCCCTAAGTTGTCAGCTTCCTCATCCATGGCCTCCAAGGTAGACTGTTGAAATTATAAACATATTAAATTATGAATTTCATATAAATGTTTGAAATATAAATAAAAAAACATAAATTTTTTTCAAGTGTTTGTGAATTAACTGCAGTTCCATCTTTTCTTTTCCTACTGAAGAAAAATAATTTGGCACGAGGTACATGACCTTCAATGCCCCATTCAGCTTGTTGCATATGAGAAATGCACAAATTTTTATTACAACCATATATGATAAATGTAAAAAATTGGATTGAACGTACCAACCGCTTCTCATGATCGGGCATTGTAGTGCGCCCCAATGTGTGTAGATATGTCATTTCATCTTTGTTTTTTTCATTGACACTTCCTAAGAAACAAAAAAAAATACAAGTAATAAGAATTAAATTTTATATAAAAACCATTAAATATGGGTAGTACCTTATACTGTTCAGTCTTCCAATGTGTGATCATTTTTTGATATTGACTTTTTGGAAAGTCAGGGTTTGTGGGTACACCCTCTAACTCAGTACCCACTCTTCTCCTCCAACCAATATGTAACTCATACTTTTATGAACGCCAATACTCTCCAAGATCACTCAACCTTGCAGCTTTGGAAGCTTCACCGTTAGGAAAGTTAAATCGACTCTGCAATGAAAATGTTAAGTCATATAAATACATTACTAATATAAATATAAATTTATAGAATTTCCATACCCATATCTGCACCCATGCCCTATCCTTGATGACAACACTGATATGTATCCATGAGAATGGTTCCACCGGAATGATATCATGATATTTTCATAAAGTATCCATAAAACTTCTACACTCTTTAGCATTTTTACCTACCATTTTATTTTGAGGATTGTAATCCACCATAATCTGAGTTTCGCGATTCTAGGCATCCCACATTCGAGTGCGCCCACTTCACCTACTAGAAGATCCCACTAAATAACATAAGAGGTGAAAAGAGAAGAGTTAAGTGACAATACAATATGATAAAAGTGAAATTCTATAATTTGAAACATTTATAATAAAAAAACCTGATGTAGGCTCCTGAATAGGCTGTGATCCATCTGTGGACTGTGCTGGATCAGCATCCTCCAAAGGAAGTATCTGTTCCACAGTATTCTCCAGTTGATCTTCATGAATAGGAGTAGAAACTAAAGGAATAGACTAAATATGTGTAGGATGGATGGTAGGAAAAGGAGGTGGTGTAGACATGTCAGAATATGCATATTAGGTCAGGGGATACATGAATGGATATGGAAATTGTATAGGTGAGAACATCGGTCGAGTCGGCATGGACATGGAATGGGAAAAAGAGGGTAAATGGGATGATGACGACAACATGTATGGGAACATCCCAGGGGTCTCAAGCAGAGGGCGGACATGTGTGGTAGATGGGATGTCCACTGATGGGTCAGTGTGGGGAGTGGTAAGACAGGAGCTCCGCCTAGGTCTAGGAGGATCCCTACTTGGTCCCATACTAGGAAGAGGAATCTCTGGAGTTATATATACCTAAAATAAGTTTGATCAAAAATATGAACTTCATATTATATTTAATGCGGAAGATAAATATTATAATTATTATAATCACTGAATACAACTCACGCTCGCATCTAACAGGATCAACATCAAATAATCTGTTCTTGCGAGCTTCTGTAGTTTTCTTCATAATCTGCATAAGAATGAAATAAATATTTTTTAGCAACAATTTTTACAAATCATACATACAACTTAGAAGCCAAAGAAGACAAAAAATGTCATAACATCTTTCAGTAATGATAATTTACAACCAAGTTATACAATACTAAAACAGACATATCATTCCAAACTAAAACTAAATTAAAGTAATTACATTCATACCAAACTAAGAAACTCATGTCAAGGTAAACTGAATGAACTCTGAATATATATGGTTTCTTTTATATATTAACCTCCACTACCTCAGGTTCAACATCATCTCTCACAATGAGACAATTTGTGTCATCAAATATAATATTTCAGCTAACACCGATGGTGGCATCAATGGTAACAATTTCATCCCTAGCATCATGAAAAATATGTCTTGGGATTACTTCATTAATGACACCTTATTCAGGTTTCAGATGATATTTCACATAAAACACTTGTTTTTCCATTGATTCCAAAATGTATGGTTCATCGGTATGTAGGAGTCGACTCATGTCAATAACTCTAAATCTGTAATCATTAATTAATGTACCATGTCACGTCATTGAATCAAATAATTTACATTTCATCATAGTGACTCGACCTTGAGAGTAGTAATCCAATAACAATATTTTCTCAACCAGTCCATAAGAATACACATCTTCATAATAATACACATCTTAAATGGCGGTATTAGAAATCCGATACATGGTTTTTCCATGATATAACCGCATTAAAAATTTCAACTTGGACATTTTAGTACATTCTTGATATACTGGAGTTCTGGCATCATCCAATAAATTTTTCATTCACTCAACATCATCGTCTTCAACATTTTCCTCATGTGTACTGATATCATTGTCTTCTTGCACCAGCATGCTATCTCTCTCAGAATGATGCACATATGGAAACCGATCAAATATAAAATTCTCCAGGTCACTTCATTCATTTCATTTATGAATAGTTGAAGATTTAATCGTCTCTCCATGGTGAAACCAAACATTATAGTTATATTGAAATACAAATTTTGTTAAATGGTAACTAACTTCTTCTCATCTTAACCATGGTCTTCCAAAACAATTATAGCAGGGACACTGTATAAAACCTCCATCTGATGCATTGTTAAATAAAAAATCTAAAAAATTCTCCAAATTATTTTGAAACTCGGTTGAAATACGATCGGTACGATACATCCAGCTTCTATCCATTCTATAACAAGAAAAAAATTATCATTCAATCAATAATGTAAATCATATTTAAAAAATTAATTACAATCAATTTTATTATTAAATTAATCATATCATATTACTAGATAGCAAAACATATTTAATGACAAGAGGAGTCCATGATTAAATAAGTAGGAAAAACGAAAAAAGGTCTACCTTGAGATTTAAACTAAATAAAAAAGTTAAAAAAGTCTCTCCCAAGTGGTCATTGATGGGGAATAAAAAAGAAAATTTCAATGTAAAATACTCCTTTATAGATATAGAGGCATTATACATATGGGAAGAAAATTTTATTTTTATAATATGAATTTATAATTTTATAGATTATTTGGTAGGGGTTATTTGATGTGGAATAAAACATTCAATGAAAATAGAGTAGTTATAACTTTAATGTTTTAGAATTAATATTGAAAAAATGTTTCAAGGTATCCTACAAATTTTTTACAACATGATGCTTACAAGATATATTTTTTATGGATTCTATTGGAACTTTAGAATCTTTGTTAATATGGAAAATATATGTTTTTTAAAATAGACATCATGATATACTTGGCAGTATTGAGAATCAATGTTTGGGGGTTTTAACCCCTTTAAAGGAATAAAATTTAGAAACGTATTGTAAATTATATATAGAAATCACATAACAAGTTTGATATTCTTGAATAAGTCTATGGAAGGTGTGACCATCCTATTCATGATGAAAATGAACGCCTCATCAATATACCATCTTAAAAATATTTGAGTTTTAATAATCAAAATCATCAAAAGAAGAATAGAAAAGTGAAGGAGAAAGATTTAGTTGTTGAAGTTTCACCCAAAATATCCAAAGGGGAAAGTCCATGGATCTTGGAAAGTGGATTTTCTGCTCACATGAGATTTTTTGGTTTTGAAAATTCTCAAAAAAAACCACAAGACCAATTTATGTATCTCAATGGGTTTATAGGCCATTATTTCTTGGGTTAGTCCATAAGGCTATCATCCCCTATCAACTATCTCGGGTCATACTACAATGTCATCATTCCCCACTTCCAGACTCCATTAATGCCTCAAGGCCTTCATTACCTTCCATTTTTCATTCAAGACCCCACCATATTCATCATGAATCACTTCTCAAATTCTCCCCCTATATAGGATTAATGAATTCATGAAGGATCCACTTTTAACTTTGATACAAGATAGTATAATTCTACTATCCATACACATATATATATATACCCAAGTCATAGTAAGGAAACTTTTTATCCATATAGAGGCATAAACATATCATTTTAAAAGAATTATCATGGTATGTACACACACACATGAGTATTTCATATCATATATTTTTATATAATTGCAAAATCATAACATGGTAAGAACTTCTTGTATTCAACGTATTGAAGCCCAACATCAATGTTCACCACTTGAATCAATCTCACAAACAAAAGATCAATGGAAGCATCCCCGAATCACTACATGAGTATTCAAGGGTTATGATATATGATGAAGAACATGTTATGGTCTGGGATCATTTTAGACCTATCCATCAAGATACTACAAAATTAAGATATCTAGATGGATCTGAGAATGACCAGGAAAAACCATCTTTCCATATTTATTTTCCATGAAAATCTAGAAAGGATCACATTGGATATCATTGTAAATCCTAAACCTGGATAAGAAATCCGATATCTAGTTCCTCTACAAGGATAATAAATAATATCTAGAAATAATAAGAATAACAACAAACAAATGATAAATTATATTTAAATCTCAACTACTGATTAAATTCTATGTAAATGGTTGGGTTTCTTGGCTTAAAAAATCATGCTCTAACCATGGGAAGTTCACTACCTATTCAAGTCACCTGCATGGTTTGGAGACATGGTTTTGTAAACCCTATGACAATAATGATGTTGATTTTCTTTAGAGTTACATAGTTACCATGGAATTGTTTCCATGTTATCCTTAAAAGTACCCCTACTATATATCACCCACTACTCTTATTCAATAGGCTTCATAGTTACGTTGGGGGACTACACTATTCCCACTAACCATTATCACCATTAAATTCTTCAACCCCCCCCCCACAATCTCCCAAAATATACCCAATACATCACCCAATAAATGTAATAACTCAAATAAACTCTTAATAAAGGCTAAAAATAAGGCATAATGCACCTAGAAAGTGAGTGGTTGTTCCAATATCCCCCTCTAATGGATTGTTGACCTTAATATGTGTCTCTAGAGGTCTAAATATAAAAAGTAGGTCTAGTAATACTAAGCATATGATTCCTTATCACATTTATCTTCTTTAATATGTATGTTCTTCCATAAAAACTTAACAAGAGGCTTCATCTTCCTTCATAGTTCCTTTATTCATTAATCAACAATACATATTGGACCTTTCTCAAACGAATCATTTACCTCCAACACAACATTCTCAATATCAATTACATTTGAAGGATAATTATTGAAATGTATAAGTATGAACACATGGGAAACATCATATATAATAGAAAACTGATGAATTTGATGATACCTGGAGGAGAGGGAGCCGAGAGGGGGGAGTAGAGACGTCGCCCGAGCTAGGGGAAGCAGGCGAAGTCATGGATGTTGAGGAAAAGGCGAAGTTCGAGAGGTCCAGGTCGAGAATGGAGGCGGTGGCCGGGAGGCGGAGCCGGGACGCAGAACCGGGAGGCGGAGCTGGGAGGTAGGTTTGAAGTGGGGGGAGTGCGGCGGAGCCAGGACGTGGAGCCAGGAGGCAGAGCTGGGAGGTAGGGTTGAAGTGGGGGGAGTGCGGCGGAGCCGGGACACATAGCTGGGAGCCGGAGCCGGGAGGTAGGGTTGAAGTGTGGGGAGAGTGGTGGAGCCGGGACACGGAGCTGGTAGGGAGAGCCAGGAGGTAGGGTTGAAGTGGGGGGAGAGCGATGGAGGGTTGAAGTGAGGGGAACAAGATGGAGCCTGATAGTTAGGGGCTGAATACCCAAGGTTTTAATAAAACTGTGGGTATAGACGGTTAAAAATAATCTATCCCCACGGTTTAAAGAACCGTTGGGATAGTTGCGTGGGGAAAATCCAATTTACAATAGTGAGGTGACTACATATCTATAAGAGATGGATTCATACCTCCACTATTCCAAGGATAGAGTTTATTAGTCTGATATAGTATATTATATGATGGTAATCCTAGACCCAGTCGAACCTCATTTTTTTGTTTTTTTTGTATATGACCTTAAACAATTTTTATTATTCTTGTAAGAATATGGGGAGATTCAAGTTGTAGATACTTCTCCAGAATACACCTCCAGTGGTACTACAGTTGGGGATAGAGTCCTTTCGGATGTGGGAGTTGCTGGAGAGGGTTCTCCTGGGGACATGAAGCATATGGAGTTAGTCCTTGAAAACCCTACCAGGGAATTTCCACCCCTGGTTTCATTCTCTAATTCTTCTAGGGGGTCATCCCCATGGCATACCATGAGGCTATGACAGGTATCCCATTTGTTAAAATATATAAGGTCAAGGATAAACTATCATTTTTACATTTTTTTTCTTATTAATAAAATTTATTTGTTGACTACTCATCATGACCCTAACATGGGACATGTTCAATAAGTAATCAAGTGGAAGTTTCCCAAATTTCTGTATCTCATTTTTATTTAGAGGTACATGATATACCACTTGTGGTTACAACTGAACAGGGTAGAGGGGCTAGGCTAATTGAGGCCATTGGGGAAATTCCAAGCCTAAGGTGGGGGATCCTTATAGGACCAAGAAACATTGACCTAATAATGGGATGGTATTTAGGCGTTTATGTTTTAACTGAGTACATTGATCCCACTTTTGCAGAGATAAAAGTAAGTTCCTCATCGGTGGTGGATGATCTAGATGGGGAGCCCTAATTAACTGATAATATTAGGGATATCCCTAGTCCTAGAAGATCAACCACTCTTGATAAAATGACTCCTACCCCCATGGACATGGTTTATTTAGGAGTCGATGTTCCTATTAAGTATACTGATCCCATTCTTCTAGGGGATTTGACCCTAAAGGAGGGAGTAATTTAGGCCCTAAGGGGACCATAATCAGTGGTCTCTCCTAGTTATATGACGATTATTCCCGCATTCATAGTTTCTATGAGTGATCTTATAGAATCTACTGAACCGACTAAGCATGTTGCCACAACGCGGGTTTCTTTGGATGAACCCTAGGTTTATTCACAGACTGAGGATGCATCACTCACTTTATTGGGTGGTGATGAAATAATGGTTTCCATGGATGTGGATAACTCAAAAAGCAGAGGTTGGTTATTTATCTCCCTCCAAATATCTCTTTTACTTCTAGGAGATAGATTCCCACTTATTTCAATCTTTTGATTTTCAGGATTACAATTGCAAGCACATGATATTGCAGTTGATTCTTCAATCCCTCCTCCCACCAATACTACAAAAGATGCGGCAACTGAGGGGTTGAGTCACGTTAAAGTCATTGAATTAGGAATATATTTGGGGGAACCCATTCTTGAATACATCTTGTCATCTAAAGTGATTCCGAAATGGATCAAGAGGGTTTGGCTAGCCTTCACACTGGTCTCCAGAAAATATGGAAAGACATATATAAGCTGATTTACCAAACCCCACTTGCAAACATGCTAGTGAAACTAACCATATTACAACAAATGTTATTACGTATTTGGTATTGGGGGTTTGATTATCATGTTATATATTACATAGTGAAGCATATGGTTGATTCTTGATAAAAACTAACCCACTCTATTCTTGTATTTCTACTACAAAGTCCAAAGCTCATATTGTCATGGCCAGGGAGATATTTATTGATGAATCCATCAAGCATACTGGGATGACTACAAAGTGATATTGCAAATTTCTAGAACAGAGGACCTCAGTGGAGTAGTTTCACTAATAAGTGAAACAAATAAGTCAGGAAATGGAATTAATCAAGAAAGAATTGACACACACTGAGGCGATTGTCAATGAAGGGAAGCATGTAGTGTAGGAGGTGGAAAAGGCTGGATTAGAAGTATTTAAAGAGGTGAACGAATTGCTGGATGGTTAAGAGTCTGAGACTTCAACTTTGTTAGAGCTTCATCGAGCCATAGAATAATTGAACCTAGCATTGATATAGATTTTAGAATACACCGAATGAATTTTCTAATTACCATGTCCTGCTCATATAGTGAGACTCTAGGTTGTTGAAGCTCCTCTGTTCTCATTTATTGAAATGAAAACATTTTTTCTCTTCACTTCTTATCCATTATCTTTTCATACAACTCCAATTAATTATAGTTAATCATACTAGAATGATAATTCCCACCAGATATCAATTTGAATCATGACTCGAGTTAATTAAATCAAAATGATCAAATCATGATCTAAGTTTTTCTTGAGCTGAGGGACTTAGAGAGTGTAGTTTTACTATTTCTAGGATTATGTGATAAATCCAATGAAATTTTCATCTTTTATTATTATAAACCTAATTTTTTCCTAAGTCCATAGTGATTTGGACTTAGCAGGCATAACTTGGATTTTTCCTAGGATGAACTTTGTGGGTTTTCAACATAAGAATCTTAGTGTATCTTTAATTCTCGATTTCTCAATGTTTTTCATAGAGTGTAGAAAGTGTAGGTCTAGGGATATGGTACTCGACATTAACCTAGGGTTCCCTTTATGGGTTTTTATCTTGGTGAGTTTTGTGTATCTTTTTATGGGAAAAGTATTGAAAACTGAACTATCATTACAGATGTTTTAAGTCGAACAACATTGAACATGAATTATAGGGAGGGCCCCAATGATGAATTATTGACTGAGGATGTCCCAATATGTTTCATACATGAATGAAAGATTTTTATTAACCCGAATTTTGTGGTTTATGGATATAAGACATGATATAGTGCATGAGTTCCATAAGGTGTACGGAGGTAAGAAAAGCCTCTACTGGGGATGAATTTTCCTTTGGATAACATTCCTTTTTTTGTGGACAACTTATGAAGATCCACCATGTCATATTGTTCATGGTAAAAAAAGGTTTCATTAGGACACTGAACTTCCATTTCTGATGGATAGGTAATTTTATGGAATTTTAGATTTGTTTTATTTTTTTAAGACTGTAGTGGGAGGCCTGTTGAGGGAGTGATGTATGAAATCAATAGGGAATCTTCATCAACATTTAATGATAAACCACTCCCATACAAATTTGACTAGTGTAAAAGAGGGTTGAAGCATGGTGTAGTATAACTTTGTACAACCAAGACATTCAAGACTTATGGTTTATAGTTTTCTCTCTCAAAAAAGCGGAAAACAATTCATCCTTTTCATGGAAGTCTAACCAGAAATGTTATATCATCTTCAGGCATGAAAAATAGAGAAAGGGCATAAACTGTAATCTAAGGGGTTTCCATAAACAGGGAGTGACATGGGATTTAAACATCATAAAAGTTTATATATATAGAAAAATCCTCTCATTATGGTGAATTTTACTTCAGCTTACATGCCCTTTTTTGTAGGAAAATTAGGTAGAGCCACTAGGGAATATTGTTTATAGTCCAACAAATGTGTCCTTAGGAAACTAACCTTCCATTTCTGATGGCCAGGACAGGGGATTCATACCTTTCTAAACACATACTATGGTTTGTGAAAGGAGGGTTCCTGAACATGAAAGGGGAATTTGAAAGTTAAATTTCCAAGAAATAGATAAATATGTTTCCTCTGTGTAGGTATGAGAATATTCCTTATGCCAGTCTGGACCATGCACAAAGAAAGGGATACATTTTTTTACTTTCCCATATGGATCCATCTCATACATAGGAATATGGGGGGGGGGTTTATTGTCTCTAGAAATTTCTTATGTAGGTCTGATCCATACATAATAACCAGAAAGATATTTTTTCCCATGGATTATCCCAAGGTTTGAACATCGGGTGTCACTACATATCCTATGAGGGAAAGAATCAAGCTATATATATTTCTTGATATCATGCAGTTTTAGTGTCATGTGATTAGGACTTTTTCCATGTAGATTAATTTCATGCGGTGAGGACCATGGAAGCACAGTTTAGTGTCATGTTGTGGGGAAGAATTATCATAGAAACCAATGGTAAATAGAGACTAATTGAGTATAGATATTCTAATTTTCCCTGGACATGTGGGGGAAATAAAGTGTAAACCATGATTTTGGGGACCCTTGGATCAAGAGGAATGATGTAGGAAATGGATGTTGTTGAGAATACAAAGGTAAGAAAAGCCTCTCCTATGGATGTATTTTCCTTTGGTTGACATAGATATTTTGTGGGAAACTTATGCAGAGTCACTGAGGAATATTATTCATAGTCAATCAAAGGTGTCCCCAGGACACTGAACATCCATTTCTGATTTCCATGGATGTTTATGAAGATATAAAATTCTCTAGGGCATAGAGTTTGAAGAGTGTAAAGGGTATTCCCTGGTACGTAAGAAGAATCTAGACCACGATCAGCCATGGAATGTGAGATACCCTAAAGAGATATGCCTCATGTTTTGGGTAAATTTATATTTATCTAATAGATCCTTGAATGAGGGATATAAATTCATGATCACCTATATAAATATGCATACAAGGGTTAACACATTTTTCTTTTATTTGTTCTATGGCTGGGAATAGGATGTAGGGCATAGGTGTCACTATGTATCTCGTTGGGACAAGAATCAATACATACATATTTCTTAATTTCCCATGTATTTTAACATCATGTGGTTATGATGAATATGAAATGATGTTGATGAGGATTTAAGAGGCCCCATTCCACACCACGCACTCCTAAAGGTAACTCAGGCCAAGAGGCTAGATGGTGGAATGTATTTTCAGCTAGGAACAAAGAAGAAATGTTTGAATGTAAGTATTTATTACATGTGTATGGGAATTAGGACATACATAGTTCTTGAAAGAAAACCCCTAGCATAATTTTGGTCCATACGCAGAAATATGGTCATCTTTTTCTTGGTGTTGGTTAGGCCAGGACGCAGAACCCAGGAGTCACTATGTATCATGTATTGATAGGAATTAAGCCACATGTAGTTCTGTAACATGGAATGGTGGGTGAATGATGCCAAGGGAAATTTCCTCTCAGGTGATAATAATGTGGTGTTGTGAAGTTTAATGTTATTAAATTAAGACATTTATCACACAGTTTAACATCATGCTATTAGGAAGAGTTCTGTATAGTTTAGAATCATATGGAAAGGACGAAGATTACATGAAGTTTACCATCATGCAGTTGGGGTGATTTTTCATAGGAACAATGAATAAATGGATTCTAATCAGGACTTGATGTTATGACATAACCTGGGTGTGAAGGGAGAAGAAAGTGTAAACCATGATTCTAGGGATTCTTGGATTGGGAGGAATGATGTGAGGCTTGGAAGACATTGGGCATAAGAAGGTAGGAAAATCATCTCCTAAGGATGAATTTTCATTTGGTTTATATGCCTTTTTATGGGAAAATTATATATATCCACCATGGAATATTGTTCATAGTTAGAAAAAGGTGTCCCCAAGACACTGACCATCAATTTCCGATGGCCTGGGAGGTTTACAAAGATCCAAAATTACCCGTAGCATGAAGTTTGATAAATAGAAATAATGTATACAGGCATGAAAAAAAATATCCAAACTATGATTAGTTGTGAATTTTTTACTTCCTTACATAAATTTGACTCGTATATAGGGGTATTTTTGATTGCTTGACTGATCCTTATTGTGGGATCCATGCTTTGAAATATTTTTCATATATTTGTATTTATGTGCAGGAGATGGGGAGATTTTTTTCATTTTGCATGGCTGGAACCAGGAATAAGGTCCAATAATTTATATCTATCTCACTATGATAATAATCAAGACACATGTAGTTCTTAATGTACCATGCAATTTAATGTCTTATGGTAAGGAAATTGGTTCCCTGTAGCGGAGGGGAAATACCTGGTGTGCCTTTCTAGGTCTTGCTACCAGGACCATCGAAAACCCTACCATGGATTGATACACCTTGAACATGTGGGAAATCCCCTTCCAAAAATCCTAATACAACATGATATGTACTTGGTTTGAAAAATATGGGATGAAAAGGGTTTATTATTTCACACCTGGGTAACATAACAAAGGATAAAGGAATTTTACTTTTGATCCTTTATTGCGGCTTGGACCATGTTTGGAGATCCTGGTGTCACTACGTATCTCATTAGGGTGAAAATCAAATTGGACATTGTTATATGAATTTACCTACAAAATTTTATCCCATTCACAGGTAAGGGTCATTTCATTTATTTTTGGTGGCAGCTAGACCCGAGCATTGAATCTGGGCATCACTATGTATCCCGTGAGGGAAGGAATCTAGCCACATGTATTTCTAAAGGAAACTCCCTTAATAGATTAGGTCTGTATGCAAGGAAAGGGGCATTGTTTTTTTATTATGGAGGCTGGACCAAGAGGTAGAATCTAGGTGTCACTATGTATCTCATTAGGGTGAGAATCAAGCCACACGTAGTTCTAAAATAAACTCTATGCACTAGTTTGACTTATTCACATAGAGGAGACATTTTTTAGCCATTATTTGGGGGATATGGACCTGTCATGTACCTTTAATCCGTGTTCATGTGGGGGAAGAACTTACTAAAATTCCTAATCTCACATGATCTATAATCATCATAAGAAACACATAATATAAATGGTTTCTCTCATTATGAAAAAGAGAAGGAAAGACGAATTTTGTATCCTATGGTGGCTAGACCAAGATATAGGATTGATGCATCTCTATGTATCTCATTGGAAATGAGAATCCATCCAAATGTAGTTATTTATAGAAACCTGCCTACATCAGTTTGGCCTATATGCAAGGAGGGAGGAATTTATTTGATGGTGGATAGGCCCATGACATAGGGTCTAAGAGTTACTACGTATCTCTCTAGAATGATAATCAAGACACACGTAGTTCTGGAGAAATAATGTTCCCATATGGATCTTACTCTCACAAAGGAAAAAGGACATTTCATCTTTCTCCTATATAGATATAGCTTGTGTGATGAATCCTTGATTGGTACAATGATCTCTATACCATTTAACATCATCTGGTTAGGAAAATAGATGCCATGCAGTTTAATGTCTTATGGTAAGAACATTGATCACCCAATGTGAAGAAAAAGTCATATTGTATCCTATATTTTAACATCCTGTGATTAGGATGATAACTCCTAGTTTAAGTTTGTAGAGTTTGGATCATTTTCATAGTTTATCATCACACAGTCCGGATGATGGCATCACAGTTTAACATTTGGTTGGGAGAACAGATTCCACATAGTTTAACATCATGTGGTTAGGATATTCATTCTATGTAGTTTAATGTTGTACAACAAGGATGTTTCATCCTTTAGATTAACATATTGCATTCAAGATGTTCATGATATGTATTTTAATGTCGCACAACAAGGAAGTTCCATCTTATAGTTTATTGTCTAATAATCAGGATGTTGGCTCCTTTTACTTCAAGAAATATTTCTTTAGGAACCTTGCAATGGTGGGAGTCGTGGTGAGCTGCCCATCTATTGAAATCAAAGAATAGGCTCCATTGGAGTAGAACATATATATGGATTAATGTCCCTCCCATTTGGGCTCTATATTTGGAGGTTTCTTTCCAAGTATCATCAGAGTTATTAGGACAAACACTAATTCTACTTCTAGGAAAGAATGGTGGAAAACCTTTTTTTGAAGGCCTATGAAATCCAATTTTGGTGGATCTCTAATTGATGCAAGGTATGAAATATTTTCTCATCCAGTTTCTCCAAATCATTGAGCTACTTATGGGATTTATCATATGTGGATATTTGATCATATATGGAAACACGGAGTGAGGGTAATTGAACTTTTATGGGTCGAACCACCTCTGTCCTATATGTTAATGAGTACGGTGTTTCCTGAGTAGAGGTATGGGTTACGATATGGTAAGACCCCAGAGCATGGAGAAACATTTCAGTCCATTATTTCTTATCCTTTTATACTATATTATAGAGTATATTGGATAGGGTATTGTTAAATGCCTCTATCCATCTGTTGGTTGTTGCATGGTAGCAGGATGAATGGTGGGTATTGATACCATACTTCCGATATAACTACTCCAATTTAGCATAGTATAGATTAGTTCCATTGTATTCTAGTATTTTATGAGGGAAACCAAATATGGTTATGACATTGGATTTCACAAATCTAAAAATGTTTCTTTCCCTAACTTCTTTAAGGGGCATATATTCTACCCATTTAGAAAAGAAGTTGGTTTCTATGAGAATATATTTGAATTGCTTGGTCATAGTAGGAGGATATGATCCCACAAAATCCATTCTACATATAAAAAAAGGTTTAAAGAACTTGGATATGTGAAGTAACTCTAGGGGTTGGTGGATGAAGTTGGTATGAATTTGGAAGGAATGACACTTTTTTGTGTGAAGTTAGTGCAATACTACTTCGAGGTGGGATAGTAGTATCAAAGCCTTTAGATTTGGTAAGAAAAATTGAGTCTTGACTATTGAGCTCTTCAAGCTCTAGCATTCACTTCCTTAATGAAGGAAATGGTCTCTTATCCATCAATTCACCTAAGAAGTTTCCCATAAAGTCTTCTCTTATAGAGTTATTTTTGATGGTTAGATCTGTCATAAAGTAATAATTTCTCATGTTCAGAATTTCTCTCTTCTAACTCTATTCAGTTGGAGCTATCCCATATAAAGGAAGTCTGCAAAAAATTTCATCCAGCCTCTTTTAGGACCATACGACTTTGGTATAGGGATAATATAATTTATTTCTTCCATATTGGCCTGAATTAATGGTGAGACCATCTAGAGATGGGAAATACTGATGATAGTTTCATCTCTGTCTGGATTTTCCAGAGTTGTGCCTACATTTTCTAATGCATCTCCTTGCTAATTTTTATTATTAGGGACATGAGTCAATGTAGGTTCCAAGGGAAACTCCACCAGTAGTCATTGGATGTGGTATAATAAAGGGATTAACTCCTCTTTCTTAATAGCATAATCACTATTGAATTTCTTGATGACCAATTATGAATCCCCTTTTATCTTGAAGTGTTTTACTTGTACTTGAAGTGAAATATCTAGGCCTATAGTGAGAACATGATACTATGATTCATTGTTTGTTCACCCCTATGATATTAGGAAAGAGTAAGGCATGTATACCTTTTTTGAAGATTTAAGTATGACTCCCATCCCCAATTTTTTGAGCTTGAGGCCTTCCATCTTTTTCCTGTTGGACTTCTAAATACACCATCAAAATTCATTTTCCATATATGGGTGTACTCTTGAACTGAGAAAACCTCTTAATATAGTAGTTCAATATCCAATGAAGTCATATCTACTGGTGGTTTTCTGCTATAAAATCTTCTAATTCTTGGACTTTGAAGTCTTTCTAAGGTATGAACCATATATCTAATTGCTTCAGGATGACTACCCACCATGACAAACATCCAATCAACATCATAAATCTGAGGATGTACTTGAGTGGGTTTCTATGAGAGACTAAATAGACCTTATGATGCGGCAGGTAGTTTCTCATTTTCTAGTTTGTAAATATTAATGACAATAAGATCTTCTCAATATTTGAATAATGAGTCTCAACATCGATTCTGGTTCGAAAAAGATAATAGTGGATATTATCATTATCGGTGTCATTATTCTATGTGAGAAAGTATCCTAGTGATCACTCTAAGGATGTCACATACAGAATGAGTGGTCTTCCTTCGATAGAAAAAATTAACACCAGTGAGATTAATAGATATTTCTTAATACTATAAAATGATTCCACACAATCATCTTCCAGCAATATGTGACCCATTTTTTCATCAACCTAGTGAAGGGTAAACATTTTCCTAGAAGGTTTTCTATGAAGCACCAAATGTAGGTCACGTTTCCGTAAATCCCTCTCAACTCAGTGAGGTTGTGAGGAGGTGACAATCTAAGGATAAACTATGTCTTCTCAGCATCGACTTCGATGATATGATATCATAAGACAAAGCCAATGAATTTCTATGTGGTAACACTAAAGGCACATTTCAAGGGGTTCATTTTTAGACTACATTATCTTAGTTTGTTGAAGATGGTTTGAAGATCATCCAAGTGTTCTGAGAATTCTTTTAACATAACTCCCATGCCATAAACATAGAATTTGTGATATTTCCTAGAAAGGGTTTAAAGATTTGATTCATGGAACATTTATATATAGCACTAACATTTTTCAAACCAAATGGAATCACCCAATAAAAAAATAATACTTGGGGAGCCTTGAATAGGGTGACCTCTTCATCATCTTGGGCCATTCACAATTTATTGTATCTTGAATATCCATCCATGAAGGATAGGTCTTGGTATCTAGATGTTTCATCGATCAGTAGCTTTGTGATCGGGACTGGGAAATCATATTTCAGATGGTTATGGTGGATATCTCTAAAATAAATGAAAACTATGATTTTTTTCCATTCTCCTTTTTGACAAGGATGATATTGGATAACTATATGGGATAATGGACCCCCAGGATGATTTTTTTTCTGGTGATATTTTCGACATCAGACTCTATTTTGTATGATGTATCAGGTGAATTATCCCAAATGATTGTTGATAGCTCTGATGATATTGTGATAGGCCTAGGTAGTGAGTTTCCACCTCAGGATTGAGGCCTATCATTTCTGTATAGTTATAGAAAATAAAATATCAATTTTTCCTTAAAAATGATGTGTATACCTCTTTCTTTTTAGAATACATGGATTCACTAATCAGGGTGGGTCGTGGATCTTCTTCGATACCAAGGTTTATTTACATGAGTTCATTAACACTGTTATATATACCATCCTCAAATGTAGGAGGGGCATACCAATGGTCTTGTTCCTCTTTCTCATCTTCATCTTCTTACTATTGTTTTGATGGATAAACAATTATTGAGATGAGCTCTTCATAATTGGGTGAAGAGTCAAGATCTTAGTACATGGAAGATGAAACATATTTTTTTGACCCGACTGACAGTGAGGAATTATTTGGAGAGGATGTAGTGGGGGATGAAAGAATTTATTTTCCTTATTTGGGTGAAGAGATACCCCCCTTTTCCTTAGTGGATGAGGCATATATTTTCTAGAGTTCTGGTGATGGATTGAGAGAATTTCCATTTGATAACTCACCATTATCTTAGGGTTTGGTGGATTTTCTAAAGCTATTAGACTTGGGGTCCATGAATGAGATCATAATAAATTCAGAATATGAATCATAACATGGACTCATACACCCAACATGATTTATGGGTAGTATGTATTCTTCACTGACTTACTCGAAGGGTTTAGTTGGGACCATTTACAAACTATTTGGGGTGGTGACCCAATCAACACCATTGACTAAGGGTGGATTCCCCTTATACTAATATAATCCTACATTAACATATTGTGACTCATGGGATTTGAATAGGGCCTTATTGGCATGAAATGTACCATTTTTTCCATTAATACAACACCTGATGCACTAATGGTGTGATGAGAGAATCATTGTGCACTAATGAAACCATGGCCTTCCTAGTAGGATGTTGAAGGCCATGTTTTACTAAACCATAAGAAATTATGAGTCGACTATGATTTCTCCAAACCAAGTTTTACTATTAATTTTTCCAAATGAATTCTTCTCACTTTTTTGATAGCTCAATTGGGTTGTGGTGCAGGATGTTAGGTTATCTTCAATGCAGCCCACCCGATGAAGTGTCTGTAGTGGGATGAGATTAAATCCAGAGCCATTACCAATGAATAATTTTTTGGATATTGACACCATTTATCCTTCTATACACATACAGGGTTATGATGTTTCCATGTATAATAGCTTCTTCATCTCGATCCGAGAAAAAGATAATATCATGTAATTCTATAAGATCAGTCGCTATCAAATAGACTTCAGCGATGAACACTTTAGATTCAAACTCCCAGGGGATTAGAAAAACCTATATAAGTACTTTCCTGATATATTTTGGAAAATTAAGGGCATCTAGGATTCATATCTTGACTGGTACTGAAGATAAATATTTCAGGATATAATTTTTTGGATTTAAAGGTCAGCGCTTTTCGACTTGGGGATGATCTTTCCTAAGAACTTTAGGGGCTTGAGTATTCAATGTAGATGGATTGGCCCCTGAGATAGGATATTTTTGTACTTCTATTCTTTTTGAATTCAACCGAGTAGGTTTTCTTGCACGCCTTGGATGATTATACATTTTTTCCTCTTAGGATGGATATTCTTGGATAATTGGGAAAATGTGGCTTCTGGTAGGGGCAGAGGAATTTTCCTATTCCTGTTGGGTCCGCTAAAAGGATCTTCTGTGAGTTTCTGCAACATTGAAGGTTTAATCTAGGGTTTAGCTAGAAATTTGGTTTCTTCCATGACTACATCTTCCCTGGTATCCTCATCTCATATAGAATCTTCCTCTGGCTCCTCGATTTGGTGTAGGAAATTCAGGTTCATAGCCATACTCTTCACTAGAGAAGGGATCCATTAAGTGAATGAAATTAATGGAGTCGAAGATCAGTTCCCCGTCTGATTATGAATTTTCCTGGTTGACTACTTCTGATGGTGATTTTTTTTGGGTTTATACCCATTTCTTTAGATCAGATAACATAAAATCTTACAGGGTTAGAGCTAAATTTGGTTTTCAGATGGCTTCATCTTCCTCCATTTTCTCTCTTCCTTTTTGGTCTAACTTCTTTTCGGACGATAAAATCTTAAAGGATTATAGGGATAAGGATGTTGTATTCATTTCATTAAAAACCATGGGGGGATAGTAGGCTGCTTAAACTATGTTCAAAGTATTCCAGGATTTCAATTGATTATTTTCTACATCATCGAACTATCCAAATTTTTCCACCTTTTTCTAACAATTTTCTGGAACTCCTCTCCATCGTTAGGGTCATTAGTGGAAACATATAACACTTTTACTGGCAGTGATCCCAATTTGACATTCCTATAATCTATCATTAATTGTGGGAGGTCCTTGAAGACAAAAAAACTCCTAAATGGTATGTCCCAGTATTCGGTGGAAGGGTCAATAATATGGATGGTCACCGAGACCTACTTCATTAGCCCTCTTTGGCTCTGATAGATAGATAAAGTTGATATTCATGGTAGCTACAAAGTATCCACAGACTTGGTCATCTTGAAATGAGTAAATTTTATTCTTGCATTCATCAAATTGATTTCCACTAGGTCCCCTCTGCTCATCTGGTTTAGGTGGGTGAGGCTGTTGATGTCCAGGGGGCCTTACATGATTTGGCCTAGGCCTTGGGGTTAAAACAGGTGTAGGGGTGGCTTAATTATAATAGAATACACTTTATCACTTCCCACTCTTGTTTCTGGGACCATTGGAGCTACCTAAGGCTTGATATTAGTCTGTTTTAAGGATCCTTATATTCTTTGGGAAACGGAAGAGATATCTTGAATCCCACTTGTATATTTCACCAAGATGAGTGGTGTTTTCAGCTTTCCATGGAGATTATAGATTCACATAGAAAGAATCTCATAATAGGGGAGTGGTCAGTTAAAATAGTAGGTTAGACATTTAAATTTGGAAATTAAGTCTAGGTCTCTCTCATTATCCCATTGTTTTCATTTCAAGAAGTCATTGACTGTTGTATTTGGAAAGGTTGTGATGAACTTGAAAATGAACTGTCATTGGAGATCCTTTAATCTTGTTATCAAATGAGTTGGAAGAAAGGTGTACCATAAAAAGGCTAAACCGTAAAGAGTTTGCATGAAACATATTAGTTTCATTTCTTTTTATTAATCTACGGTTCCCATCAGGGGATCACAATAAGATGAATAATGCATCATATGTTGTTCTGATTACTTGATCTATTGAATATTGGGAACACAGGGTTCTCAAAATTTGACGGTGGAGGAGTGTTACTCACCTAGTCGAGGTAAGGTTTCCATTCTAGTTGTATCAGATCACACTGTCCTTACATGGATTCCAATAGATCTTTCAATGACTCTATGGTATTAATTACCCATTTATATTTGTCGTGTTGAACCTACACATGGGAGGGAATAACAGGGGAAATATTGGATTTTCCAAATCGTATGGTACTTGAGGTGGATACCAGACCAGGGGAATCCTTTGTGGCTTTTTTTTATTCAGTTCCAGTTTTTTCCTTAATGGAGGGGAATCATGATATCTTTCTTGGATTTTACTTAGGTATACTAATGTTACCGACACTATGTTGGAAAAACAACCTAGCCTTAGTTAATTTGCTGGGATAAATCTTTTTAGATGAGGTACATCTGCTGGAAATGTACATTGAGGCTCTGCCTAGGGAGTATATTTGATAGAGAAAATTCTATGAAGCAGGTAAATGTTTATTTTCCTCAACTCTTTCATTTCTTCATCGTGCATAGTGAACCTCTCCTTGAGTGTCAATGGATTGTTCTAATTGGGAGGAGGCGGTGGTTAGGGTGTGACCTTGTTTTTGTTCTTCTCATTATGAGGGAGTCATGGATGAGGTGGTTATGGATTGATTGGGGGAATACCCAAATTTATGGCATCCCTATGGTTTTGAGTACACACAACTTCATTCTTAGTGTGGATCAGATTCCGGGTGGAACCATTTTCTCCCTATTCATCTACATTTTCATCATTTTTGGTGTGGTTCATAGGATTGATATCCATGACATTCATAGATACATAATTCATTGTGGGTGAAGTACCAGCTGGTGAATGGCAGGAGATCTTTTTTTGTCAATTGTTGGATCTTCTCCTTCCATTTTGGGGCCCTCTTCAAGTTTTTTGGTGAAGGGTAACTTAGAAGGAACATTTATATGGCCTTTCTATATGCCTCCCTTATGGGGGACATGAATTGTGAGATAGGATAGAACTAGGGGATGCTCTACTCATTGTACTCCCCAATCCAGAAAAGACTAATGTTTGTTGGGAGGGTGGTTAAGGTAAACATGTCCCCATCCATGTGGACTGGGGATACTCTTGTTTCTTTGTTATTGTTCCTCGGCCTAGATTTGTTGGTCTGATAGGGGAATTTTATGTTAAAAATTCACCAAACCCTACAGTCTGGGGATGACCCCTTACTATAGCAGTTGCTACAGCTATTCTTGTTTTCTTGATCTCATGCTTTCCCATTCAAGAGTGAGACGAATATGGTGTCGGGTTTGTATGTGAATAATTTGTTTATGTGTACATGAGAAATACTTGATGATTGGCTTCCCTTAAGAAAGAATCTTGTTGATTGTTCTCGGTCACCTGGTTCAAGAATTTTCAAAGGATCACTCTCCTTGGGCCTAATACTTTTGGGACTTACTCAAGGATAGTTCTTATCGAGCATACCTCCTTTCATAAATAGGTATTTCATCTTACCTCCATCTTGGGATAATGACATTACAAGATGTCATTTTTACTGGGTTATTCTAGATGGGGTGTGGGGTGTTGTGAAAATCTCCATGATCTCCCCATCCTCAGATATGAAAACTATACAGGGCATTGACAATAAGTAAACACAACTTGCGCAACACATGGAGGTAGGTCAGTTCGAGATATTTATTATGCCTCTATTATTGTTTCCACTGCGCCGGAAGAAGGGATTTTATGTTTTTTAAGACAAATATCTCCCAATATGTTGACATGGTATGTAGACCATCATAATGCAAGAATTTTTCTTTTAACTCATAGATAGTTGTCCAAAGATTGAGATGAATGTTATGTATGCACTCTTCCACTGACAACTCTCTTGGTATATTGAACTAAGAAGTGGTTGTGGTCCAAAACATAGCTGGTATGTCATCCCTAGAAAATTGTCTTCTCATGAGTAACATATCCATTTTTCCCTCCACTAGAAATTTCTCTACTTGATCATCCCAATTTGGACACTTCTTGATGGATTTGTCCCATTTATTGGCACTAGTAGGGGTCTCATTGATATGTGAATGGTATGAAGGTGTCTCAAAATATGAGCATGGACCAGGACATCTTCTAGGTAAGAAAGAATATTTCTTGTCACTGATAAAGTATCTAACATGTCTAACCTTATCTTTCGAATCACCTCAAAATATGAGGGATTTATTGTACATTACTTAGCAAGGGTAGAACCATCTTATAGTTGTAAACTTTTACTATGGGGAGGACCTTTGTAGCCTGTGCCATTATGGAAAGGGCTACCATCACAACTTGTTGTCCTATCATATGGAGACTTTATATGGAATATACCCTATGGAGGAATTTAGGGAAGGCCACAGTAAGGGGAGGACCTTCTTGCTGATTAATGTCATTAAGGGGAGGACCGTCATAGAAAATGCCATCATGGTGAGGGGTACCATCATAGTTGGATGTTTGACTATAGAGATAATTTATACAACATATACCCTAGGGAGTACTATTAGAGAGGACGACAGCAAGTGGATGACCTTATTTCTATTATATATTCTATTCACAAAGAGAGATATTTTGGTGTTCACCGGGAGATAAGCTCTCACAATCAATCATTTCTTTCCCACAATGTAAGCCTTCATGGTGAGTTCCCCCAGGAGGAACTTCAGAGCTGTTGGTAACAACATTATAGGGAGGACCTTTGCAACTGATACTACCACTTCCATAATTTGGTAATAGATTTGTAGGATCATTAACCACTATTTTTAAGTGTTTTATGGGGTTAAGAACTTCATCTTCTATTAGATAGGGATCATGAATGTGTTCTTCATTTTCTAATTCCCTTTGGCACAATTCATTTTTGGGTGCTCTCTTGGGGGAAATTAGGGCCGCCTATTGTTGGTAAAAACCTTCATATAAGGGTTCCTATTTGAGTGGTTCCTATAATGATGATGAGATATTTCAATGAGCATCTTGAATTACAGTAGTGATATATTCCTTCCCTAGAGCGGCCACCATGGAGGACCAGTTTCCCCCAATAGGAATGAGTATTTTTTCCCAACATGGTTGTTCATTTATCATGGAATACATCCAATGAAACTATTGGACTAGAGAAGGGATACAGGTCTATCCTGGAGTGATAACCTTATTTTTTGGATGAGTCACCCCACATGGGGAGATAAGTATGTGGGACCGACTCCCTTATATTACTGCAGATGTGATTACTTCTTGAAAATTTTTGATGATATGATTGATAATTGATGTCAGGTACTCCATAATTTCTAAGATGTTTTGAGAGACATCTTTGGATGGAAAAGAGATATATTCCCATTCTGATGTCTTAGAAAGAATATGTTCCTGATACAGTCCTCCATGTTCTGCCAGTGGGTACTAGAAGTTCTCATATTTGGGGGTAGAGGAATGAGTCTACCCTTGATTTATTACTGGGATATGCCAATTGATTTCTCTCATTATCATTGTATTTGATTGATGGGATTTATATTTGCGAGTAGGTATTTTCATCTGCTTGTTTGCTGTTGTATTTTTCTGATGGTATTTTTAAGAATACACAAGAATTTGAAACTTCTTATATTTGATTTCCATCATATTTAACTGATCTGATTGGTATGAGGGGGCATGATTTTTACTCTTCGCGTACTTTATTTCCATTGTATTTAAATGATGGGATTTGTATTCATGGGTAGAGATATGAGCCTGCATGTAGTTTACCATCATATTTTAATGATGGGATTGGTATGAATCAATAGGGATTTCCACCCACCAATAATTCACCTACTTGTTTTCATGATATATTTGGTGATCATTAATGGTAAATTTCACCTTCTTGTAATGTGTTATAGTATTTTCATGGTGGTTTTTATAAGTGTTAGTGGGGAAATTGTCCTCTTGTAGGTTTCCACTGTATTTATGGGGAGGTATTCTTCAGTAGGAATGAGGTTAATGACCTATTCATGGTGGTTCAATCATTTCCCTCTATGGGATTCACAAGAACCCATGTTTTTTGAACATTATCAAGATCCCTTGACATGATTTCTTCTTCAAAATGAGGATACTAGGTCACATGGCATTGGTGGAGACGTATTCCACTAGGGGGCCTTGAGTGAGACCCATGTGCATTAGGGAAAAAGACATTGGTTATTACTTCACCTACCCCACTATGATAATGGAGGTACTTATTGTCATTTTATGGGGATAGGATCCTAAAAATATTAGAGACGGCTAGTAGAGCCACCTAGTTCTAGACTGCTCTCCATTGTTGGGTGGGAAGTTAATAGGATTTCATCAACTAGAGGGCCTATCTTACTGTCCCCATTTTTAGGAGAGTATTGTTCTGATGGTACACCTATATTAGTGTATTTTAGACCTAGTGTTAGAGAGTCTGGGTGGGCGATAGAGTCCTATACTTCATGGAGGACTCGACCGACTGTTCAGTGGTTGACATGTATGTATGGAAGAGCTTCTAGGATGCCATTGGATTTAAGGAATATATGAAGAATGGACACAATATATGTGAAAAGTACAGAAAAAAGAACTCATTAAAGTATCATCTCATGACCACAAGTATAATTTGTGATCTCACTTAGAACCTTCCCTTTTGTATTTGAAAAGGTCCTGAGGTGGGGTAATACTACCACCTTCATTAAGGATTCACATCGGGTTCACCATTTTTGTTTCACTCAATATTGTTGCACCCAGCAATCAATTATAGGGGTTAAGTTTTTTGAAATCACTGATGTCATGTATAATATCTTCAAATGGTCACCAATGGGTTTATTCATGGATCCAAAAACATCGAAAGACTCTCACATCCATGATTCATGGACTTACCTTCCAAAGGTAGCAGTTTTTTGGATGATTTGGCCAATGACACTTATGAACTCACATTGGTAGAGAAGATGGTAAATAGGGATCATAACACCATTTTTGGGGGAATTATTTCATGTTCTAGGTTTCTATTATATATCTAATTCATGTTCATATGTTCGTGAATCCTAGGAACATTCCCAAGCATGTGTCTGCAAAATACCCCTAGGTAATATCGATCATACATATTCATTGATTCAGAATCATCTATATGTATCCAAGGGTCTCCATTAATGAAGATATTTGTATGCATCCAAGGTTCTTTATCAATGTTACCATTTTGTAGACAGATTGGGAATTCCTCATTCATTTTTTTAGACGAAAATGGTTCTAAGACGCATGATGGGTAGATATGGATTTTACCATCATCCAGGGGGACATAGGTGGTTTTAATGTTGGGATCAATCCCATGATATGCGCTTCCTTTACATCCTCATGAGATAAATCCAAACCCACATAGTTTGGTGCTACTAAACTGGACTCATCACTTTTTAAGGTTATGTGATATGAACCCAACCACGCAGTTTAAAATCATGCGATAAGAAGGTCTATGAAAAAGGTTCCAAGTCATAGATTACTTTGGGACTTATACCAAGGTGGATTGAGAAACTCTAAAGAGATATGTTCTCCTGGGTGAATGTGATGCTACCAAGGATATGTCCTAAAGAACATTAGGGCAGATTTTAACATCAATTTTGGACCTCAAGGATGCTTCATACGTATCCCAATTAGTTGGGAATCAAAGCTCTTGTAGTTCAGTAAGAGTGGGTAATTACACATTAGAGGAGGCCCATTTGAGTTTCTAGTTGGGGATTATGCATTGAAGCTTCCCATTAAAGGGGCATGACTAGTACTTACATTTAGGGAGAAGTCCTGTTGAAAGAGGATTTCTCTTTATGGGATTAGATGTGGGGCTTACACATGTAATATTCCCTTTTTTGCATTCCATCATAGGTAATATGACCCATTGAGGATTGAATTATGGTTCTAGGACTTATAACATGTGGGAGGCCCATTTGAGATCTAAAGTTGGAACTTATATCTATAGAGAAGGCACATTTAGGGTCGGGTCATATGCATGGGATCGACCCATTTGTTTTGTGATCATGAGAATGTCACGATCACCACCAACCTATAAGCCCATGCGATTCATTCTCAATGTGTGAAACAAGAAGAAGCAGTAGAACTGATGATCACACAATCTTACCCTATCCACTGATGGATGGTGCTGGAGCCCAAAGGTACAGGGAGGGGACTTTTATTATATTCCCATCTTCTCTTTTATTTTGGTAACTAAGATAGTCACATCATGTTATCTATCCAGATGCATCCCAGGCTGAGGCAAAGAGAACCAAGAGTGCCGCCTCTCTTAATAAATTCTAGGGGATTACCTTAGGAGGAGTGCCCTGAAATTGGTTCTACTAAAGAGGAGGAAAATCATTCCTTGTTAAAAGGAAAAGAAAGTGCGATCTCTTCTATTTTAAACTAGCCCTCACTGAAGGGAAAGCCGAGAAATTATCCTTAATCCAAATAATGTGGAGGCTCATGTGAGTATCCCAAGGTTTGAACATGGGTTACCATGGGAATGTAAACTTAGGGACATTTTGGGGATCCACCATAGTGCATAGATTACCCACATGTCTTTTCTTATGATGGGTATATAAACTCAAAAGGGAACACCGATTCACTTGAGGGTCTCTCCATACATGTCTGGTGGCTTTGGGAGAGGCCTTGTCCTGACACTATTGGAAAGGATCATGGAGGTACTATTGCTGATATGATGGAAAAGGAAGGAAATCATTGGATCCAGAGTGTAGAACTCCCCAGGATACCCCATTTCACATAGCATATCCTTAGGCGAGATGGGGTTTCCTTTGAATAGCATGTAGCTATGTAGGTAAGGGGACTGTTTGCGCACTGTTATGGTACACTAACTCAGGTTATGTCTAAATAGCACTTTGTTTTACAGGTTCAAGTTCTATCCACATAGCATGGTGCTACTTGGGACCAAGTTCCTCCCACATAGTGTTTTTATATGTGATGCAGGGTTCCACCCACATAATTGTTTTCTATGTAGGATTCCTGGTTGAAAAGGGGACATTTGTTCTGCACATCACAAGGAGTATACCTGTGAAGGATTTTGAGTTCATGGAATTCTAATTAATTTATTTCTTCCTACTTAATTCTATAATTCAGGTTTTACCTGTGGGTAATTGTTTAAGTCTCATTTTTTTGAGTGCGGCTCTCTTTATCCATTCCTTCATTAGCTGGTCGATCTCATCTCTAAGTTCCCCTTAGGTTTTATTTATATAGAAGTAGAGGAACTAGATATCATTGTAGCTGTTCATCCAAGGTGGGATTCATCGTGCCTATTTTAAAATTCTATGAAATAATTATTCTGTAGGAGCCTTTTGCGGTCACCGAGATCCTATATGGGCTCTAAAAACAACTTCGTTGTGTTTGTGGGAGCCGACACCACCACCTTTCCCTACGGACAGTTGAGTTTGGTGGAAAGTGTTTACGAGAGCATATATCACTTCCAATTTCCATATATTTATTTTTGAGGTTCACAAGTGCTTCCAGATCCACCCCTTCAATGAGCTATTTCTATTCAGGAGGTTTTTGCTGAGCAGCAGACTGCCATGCAGAGCGGCAGTCCGCAAAGGGATTCTTGTTTTGTGGCATCGGTTCCTTCCTTTATTTGAGAATTTTCCTTCATATATTCCATCAATTAATTTGTTTATTCCTTTTTTCAAATTAGTGAATGTATAGAATTTTTTGAACCCAGCAACACCCCATATACTTATGATATTCGGGCATGGTGACCCATATGATTCATGATGATCGGGCTTGGAATACCATGCCACTCTATGATACTATTATGACTATCCATGGATTCTTGAGTTATGACTCAAGTCATAAATATAATTATTATCTATATATATGGATATATAAATCAATATGTATATAGACTATATTTATATATATAGTCACTTGCTCAAAAAAATCCCAGCTTAGGCTGAAGTAGGTATGGTCATCTTGGTGTCCTTTAGGAACTAGAGCTGACCCACATATATTTATATTTCTTCTTACATTATTATAAATACGCACAAATCATTTTTTATGCACCAGATGGATTATACTAGATACCATTGGTGGTGGAATACTTATTATATCTCATACCCTGTTCGGGCCACCGATTGGTACTAAAAAGTTTCTTTTGGATACATATAGGGATAAAGAGAATCATCTAGATTTGGATGCCTAATATTCTATAAAGGGATATATTATGGGAGTATAGGATTGATATTATGCTCATGATACTATTAGAGATAGTTTTTTGTACCTTTTGGCTTCTTGTATTGGATGTTGGATATTCTTGTACCCGTATATCAAATTTACTTCCCCTTTTTGTTATAGTATCATGACATGAGCATCATTTTGAATATGATATTGTTTTTTCTTAACCTATTTATTATATCATGATGTTCATGTTTCCATAGTTCATTTATTTTTACTATTTTTACTACTTACTATTCTTTATTTTTGCGGCACTTCATTACAGTCATGAGGGTATTGTATCCCCACTGTACCATCGTAGAACCTCACTGCTAGTTATAAGACTTTAGAATATATGGAGGCATGCTTGAGTCAATGTGACTCACTTTTTCAACTAATGTTATCAAGTGAGACAATTCAGGTCATTGAAAAGTGGTATCCGAGCCTTTTTTTCCTTTTGTCTTATTGTTTGTGTTGGTAGATAGGAGACTAGGAACATGTTGAAAATTGGTAATGAGCTTGTGAATGGGAGTGGATAACACAGGTACAAGGAAAATCCAAATTACCTAGGATGGGTTATTACTATTTTGGATTATGCTTGTTGCAATTATATTGATTTCACAGTTGGGTGAGACATATGATTTTTGGAATTATTAGTGTTATTATTATTGTGATTTTTTTCCTTGGCTCGATATTCTAAGGACGTATCATTTCATGCATCATAATAGGCACCTAGGTATTCACATATCATTAATTATGCCATGCCATATTGGTGTCTATTGTTATTTTCATTTATTATGGCTTTTGTAAGTTCTTTGAATATATATATATATATATATATTCATAAATGTGCTAATGTTTTATTAAAGTATAACATAATTAGATTAATTAAAATTTATGA
The DNA here is from genome assembly GCA_963277665.1 of Viscum album. Classification (NCBI taxonomy): domain Eukaryota; kingdom Viridiplantae; phylum Streptophyta; class Magnoliopsida; order Santalales; family Viscaceae; genus Viscum; species Viscum album. The sequence continues at coordinate 352,242,444 of OY728143.1, forward strand.
ATTATCCTAAATGGTTTTCCCCATATAGCTTGATGGTGGAACCTTAATTAACTAATTATTCCATGTTTGATCCATGGAACACTTGTCAGATAGGGTAAAATGTTAGTTGATTTAGTTACATAAATACTAATTGTAATTTATAAAGCATGAAATTTTATAAATTTGGAACGCATTTTCATTTAATCAAATCATTTTATATGACTTTTTTCATCCTGCTACAAGATGTAAGGGTTAGGTTATAGTTACATGACATGCCAATTCCAACTTATAAAGCTTATTCCATCAGAACATGGGAATAATGACTCATCTAACTGAACCATGATATGAATATATATATATATATCTAACTAACTATGAAATTTAACTAATTATAAATTCTTAAATAAAATGGTTACCCTTAAATGGGGATGTCAATTTTAATGTAAAGGGAATTTTCGTCTATACCTTTCAATCAAAACTCCATATACTCGGACCTATGTTATGTGATGTGAGACCTTGAACATGACCCAACCTTAGTAGTAGGAAGTAGGGAGTTCCAATTTATATCCATTATGACATCCCTTCTCATCAAGTCTTGGATTTAGGAGTAGGCAGAGAGGTGCGGCCTTTTTCATAGGAAGGATTGTATATGTCCTATTCTGTTATCTAGATCATATCTTCTTTTATTTATTATCTAAGGTGAACATTTAGAAATTATAGATCTATGACACCATGAAACCCTCAATTCATGTTCCAGGAGGGTGGAAACGACCATGTTCTGGAGGTGGTGGGCCCTGATCCACCAGAATTATCTTCTGTAGTGAAACATGAAAAACCTCATACTATTCCTAATTTGGGTGATGATTGTTAGTTCTATGAGATATTTATATATCTTATGTAGAATGTTAAAGGAGATCCATGGTCTTCCCATACTATGGCAGATTTTATGTGATAATTTTAGTAGGAACACCCTCCCACTTTCTCATTAGAAGATGACCCTCAGGATCATGCATCATGGATAGAGTCCATGTTATCTTTATTGAAGGATTTGTATATGAATCTGAAGATGAGGTTCAAGATTAGAACTTATATGCTATATTATTCTACCAAGATTTGGTGGAACGTGACTCCCATATTGTTCGTCATTAGGTTATGGTATGGGAGGACTTACAGATAGCCTTCTATTATTACTTCTTTCCAAAAATACTAATAGTGTGATGTGATATAGAATTTCTTTACCTAAATCAGGGATCTATGTATATGATAGAGTATTCATATCATTTCATCAAGATTAAATACTATACATAGTCACTTTCTGGTGATTATTTGATGACATCGAGATTGTTTGAGTATGGGATCATAAATTCCATCTGATCATGGGTGAATGTATTTTGATTGAACAACACTTCTGAGATAGAGAATTAGGCCTTCATAACTGATCATAAACTGAGGAAAGTTGTTTGTGTTTTCCAAGGAAGTTCTATACTGAGATAGGGAAGTGGTTCTTTGAGCAGTAGAAAGCATCACATTGACTCTTCATGTGGGGGAAACAGCAGTCAAATGACACCTACTGATAGTTACAAGGTGTGTCACCCATGTGGAAATCCATGGAATGAGAAGCCCCAATGCCCCATAGATCCTATTGAATGTTGAGGATATGTAATTTTAGGCCATATTAATCATTTTTAGGACTTTCCCATCAATTCCTAGCAGGATAAGATCCATATCATATATGCCTTCAGGATTAGGATCTATAGTACCACTCCAGGTTGATATCTAGTGTACTACTGACCGATCAAGATTAGGAGGTGTCCATAGATGAGGAAACCAGCCTCTAGATATACAACTCCAGTAGAGTGGACCCCCATGGTAGTCATGTTGTATCTCAAGGCCCTAGATTTGGCTAGATATATGCAGTGCAACCTACTCTTGAGAAGCAGAGCACCAGGGATTCTACATTTTTTGGTGCTATTTTATTGGACTATACTTTAGTTTCTTCCTAATTTTATATAGGTTATTCACATTATTTTATATCTATGAAAATAATGAAAAGTTTGGGCCTAGTGATAAAATACTTTTTTTCATGATGAATCTCGAAACACCATTTGGGATCTGAATCAAGAGTGTTTACCATTACAAGGAATTTCCATTTGAGGATGGTCTGTGTCTTTATGTATATAACCTTTTTTTTACTTGAGATGATGGTTATTTAAATCATACTCTAAATGGATCGGTTAGTATCCCTTCATGATAAAATTGATTCCAATTACCAGAGGGTGTCTTTCAAATCACCCAGGATTAGAACTTATATTCATATGTTTGAATGGGATGTCCATGATAGTTGAGATAGACCGGATAATCTTGGGTTGAGTGGAGTGAAAAATAAGATTTATAGTCTTTTTATGACAGATCAGGGAATGTGATGTATGGAATTACCTCTTATTTTGGATTATTTCAGAGATTTATTCCTTAATGAATTTTCTAGGTCACATCATACAAGAGAGGGGGAGTTAACCATTTATCTAGTTCTAGTAGAAGCACCATTTTCCATTCCTACTTATAGGATAACTCTTACAAATCTCTAGAAACATAAGAAAAATATGAAGGATTTTGAAGAAAAATGATATATAATACTTAATAACTCACAATGGGGTTTGCCTATCCTTTTCCCTAGAAGGAAGATGGTACCCCTTGAATTTTTGTGGATTACCAAAAATTTAATCCACTGATTTTGGAGAACCAATATACATTTCCCCATATTGAATACCTCTTTGAATTCCTTCGAGGAATGAGGGTTTTCTACAAGATTTATCTTAGTTGAGTCTATCACCAGGTCTGTGTGAGACCATCATACATACCATGTACAACATTTTATAGTAGATATGTATTATATGACTATCTATTTATACCATTTGGTCTCATGAATAAACCAAATGTTTTCATTATTCTGATGAATAAGGTTTTCACCCATATATGGATTCATTTTTGGTAGTATTCAAGTATAATATCTTGGTGTATTCTCATACATGAAATGACTATGGAAAATATATTGATATCATTCCAAATACACTGAGGGAGCACCCTATGTATGATAAGCTCACCAAATTCCACTTTTGAACAAATAAGGTACACTTATCAAGTCACATCATCTTATAAAAAGAATTATCTATTAACCTAGAGAAGGTGAGAGTATCATGGGAGTGTCCTAATAATGTATTTGATGCATGAAGTTTATTATGGCTATCTAGATATTTTAAGTGTTTAATCTAGGACTTTTAAAACCTATAAGCACCTCTTATGGACTTGAAAAAAATGGGGTCAAGTTTACATGGTCTGAATCCTTTGAGATAGCCTTTCAGGAATTCAAAGGGAGATTTAATTCAGTACTAATCCAGATTCAACCAGATTCTTGAAGAAGATATATAGTCTATAATTATTCCCCATGCATTGGGATAGGAGAATTTACAATGATGTGAGAACAAGTTATATCATATGGGTCCCACCAAATATTTACTCATTATCATAACTAACTATTGTATAATATTGAGCTAGAAGTGGTGGTTCATGACTTTCATTATTAGAGGCATTACTTGATGCAAGAGAGTTTTTTAGTGTACAAGGATTACAAAAGGTTCAAATGAACATTTTAATAGCGTGACTTAAATCTCATGAATCATAGGTCGTTGAATACCTATATTATTTTGATTTTTATCTTATGTACATGCATGGGAAGGGAAATTTTATTGTCGATTCTCTAAGAAGGAAGACTCAAACACAGGTAGTTCAGAAGGCCAATAGTGAGTGTAAGTTTATGGTCATGTCTTCTGAGATGCTGTTAGAGGTTTAAGAGTATCATAGGTAATATGTTTTATTAAAATTATCCATGAAATCTTCTCTTCAAGAATTATCCATGAAATATTCTCTTCATTTGGGAAGTACATCCCAATTTCACCAAGATATATCATTAATTATGCCACTAGTATTTGTGGCTAGTGATGAACTGGAAGATAGCGGGTTATATTACTTGGTTTTCCACCTGTCAGTCGGTGAAGGGAGAAAACCAGTGACCAGGGAGGATTTTTCATCCATTACCAATTCTTGAGTGGAAGTGGTAAGAAGTCACTATGGACTTCATAATGGGTTTACCAAGGTCACCTTGAGGTAGTGACACTATATGGGTTATCATTGGCCAGCTGATTAAGGTCACCCACTTTATACCTATTAGAGAGACTTTCTCTATGGATGATATTAGGAGGATTTACATTTGAGAGATCATAATCTTTCATGTAATTCCCTATTCTATCATATTGGAAAAAGACACTCAGTTTATGTTGAAGTTATTGTAGTTTTTGTAGAAGGATAAATATATATAGGTGATTTTGAGAACAACCTTTCATCCATAGACCAACAAGAAGTTTGAGTGTATGATTTAGATATTAGAAGACATGATTCGAACATGTGTCCTAGATTTTAGAGGTTCTTGAGAGAAACACCTCTCCCTTGTCGAGTTCAATTATAACAACAACATTTAGGAAATGATACAAATGGATTCTTATGAGGATCTATTTTGTAGTTTGTTCTGTTCACCCATATGAAAGATAGAGGTAGGGGAGGCAGTTCTACTGAGGATATAATATCATTTAGTAGACTTCTGAGCAGGTAAAACTTATCCATAAGTAAATTTATACAGTTTGGTCTGGGAATAAATCTTATATTGATAGTCACTGCTAACCATTGTAGTTTGAGATGGGGCATCGAGTATTTCATTGAGTTTCACATAGGTTTTATCATAGATGGATTCTGAGATAAGGAAAGCTATCACCTCATTATTTGAGTCCTTTCAATATCTTGGATATATTTGGGTAGGTATCTTATCATATAGATATTCTTCATAGGTACTAGGCCATGCATGGCGTTCTCCATGTATCTTAGCTTCAACATTACTTTTCAAGACCATACCATACTTTTGACCATGAGGATGTTGAATTGGAATCTGATGCTTCATTTAAGGAGTATAATATATGGATCATTGATTAGATAAAGAAGGCTTTATGAGGTAGGTCAGTTCCTTTAGTACAAGTTCTATAGAAGAATGTCCATCTACAGGATGTCACCTAGGAGAGAGAGAGAGATACCGACATACATGCTTAGTGGTCAAAGCTATTCTCAGATGATTCTTTACCACCCTTGGAAGGAAAACATAGGGAAAACTTCTTTTAAGGATGGAATATTGTAAACGCATAGATTTAAAAATGAGGTGTGAACCCTTTAAATTTAAATAAATATTTTATTTTTTAATAATAGAAGTTATTAAGATTCCAAGGAGCAGTTCAAAAACATCTAGGGATCATTCAAATATGGGAGCTCCAGATTCTAGAAAGGCATGATGAGCCACATGGTTGACCTGTGGTTATTTCTAACCATGGAACTCAACCATGTGGGGTGTTGTAGTTAACTACAAAGAGGTGCATAGTTTTTTTAAACTATGAACCCCAGTCTACATGAACATAAAAGTGCTATAGTGAATTTATGGGGGATGCACAATTTTCCTAAATCGTTCTCTCAGGGATACACAGTTAGTGCCACTTAATTAGTGGTGCCACACTATTTAGGAACATAGTTTGGAAAAATGTATATCCAAACCATGTGTCTATTAAAACTGGGTGAAATGATGATTTTACACTTCCTTAATTAAGACACACCTCCCCATTATCTCCTTCCATTTCACATGCAATACCTCCCCATCCACATGGAGCTCTCCCTCTTCCTCTAAGATAGGATTTTAAGACTCTCCTCCATTTGAGTTCTGATTTCATTACAGTCTATAAATTTGGAAGCATATAGTTAAGAAAATTGATCCACTACCTTCCTCTCTTAGTTTATCTCACCATATTTGGTGTTATTTAAGAGAGAGATAATATTACATATTTTTGTTTATTTGACTATTTTTGTTGATTCCATCCATTTTATCCCTAATTAAAGGATGAAAGAAAATGAGAAGATCACCAATAAGCTAAGGTAGACTGTCTACTACTTTATCCCAAAATTCGAGCCATTTTACAACATGATCTATCATGATGTATCCTGTAATTTTAAAATGTTACCTTAAAACAATATTTTTTCCCTTAATATAACATTTAATTTATGTTAGGAATGAAATTACACACCCTTGTCCATGATGATGTCTGTCCCCTCTGACTAGCTCTACCCATTGAGGTGTGCCTATGAAATTCCCCATGAAATTTGAATGTTTATATAAAAAATTCACCTATAAGTGGTCTTGGATTGATGCTTAATGAAATGACTACATTGAATTAAATGGAAGTTAGTGGTAGAACCCCCTCATGGAATTTTCACATGAACATTGGTTATGCCCTAATTAAATCGAAAGTTAATGAATTATAAATAATTAGTTGGCTTGTGTTAAAGAGTGAATGACCTTTAACATTAAGGGTAATACACATGCATATAATCTCATTGAAATTTGATACTTGGTGATGGAATCCCAAGTACTTATGATATTTGGGCATGGAGTCCCATATAAATGTGATACTCAGGCATGGTGTCCTATGTACTTATGATATTCTGGCAGGGAATACCACAATAATGTGATACTTCGGCATAACATCCCATGTAATTATGATATTAGGAATGTCATATCACATAAACGTGTTACATAGAAATGGTGTCCCATGCACTTATTATATTCAGTAATGGCATCCCATATACTTGTGATACTCAAACATGGTGACCCATATGATTCATGATAACTAGGTATGAAGTATATTGTCACTCTATGAGACTTTTACGGCTATCCATGGATGGATGAGTTATGACTCGGGTCCTGGATAGAATTAGTTTATTTATATATGGTTATATATGTCACTATATATAAAGAACATATACATACATACATACATACATACATACATACATACATACATACATACATAGTCACATGTTCAAAGATATCCCGACTTACGTTGAAGCAGGTAGTGTCAGCCTGGTGTCCTTTTGAAACCATAACAAACTCATTTACAGTTATATTTCGACTTATTTTATTATAGATTAACAATGATCATTTTATATGCACTGGATGGATTATACTACACACCATTGTTGGTGGCCTACATAGTATATCTGACATCCTATTCGAGCCACTAATTAGTACCTAAATAGATATTATAGATGTAGATAGGTATGAAGGTAAGCATTAAGATTTGAATTCATGATATTTAATACTATTATGGAGTACATTATTAGAGGATCGACCTTTTTCTCATAATTCTATTGGAGATAGTTTTTGGTATTTTTATCTTTTTATAGAATTTTTATATGTTTATACCCATATATCCCATGTTCTTACCATATTTATTATAGTCTCATGAATTGAGAATAATTTTTCATATGATATTGATTCTTATTCTACCTATTTATTATATATAGATGTTCATGTTTTTGTATTTCACTTATTATTACTCTTTCTGCTGCTCACTATTATTTATTTCTGCAACACTTTACTCTCATCGTGATGGTATCGTCTCTCCACTGTAACATCATAGAACCTCATTTCTAGTCAAAATCCTCTATCATATGGGGAGGTGTTGTTGAGGCAATTTAAATCACCATTTTGGCTACTCTTATCAATTAAGATGGGTCATGATGTTACAATGTCCATCCTACCCTGAGGGATAAAACACCCATGCATTTCTTTCTTTTAAAGGTCATCCTCATATGAAAAATTAAAATGGTATATTAGTGTTATTAATTTAAATAATAAAAACATTCAAGGAAAATAAAAATTAATTCATTAAAATTATATCAACTATTTCTTTAGATTGATATGTAAGACACTTTTCATTTTTTCCTTATCAATATTTTCTATTTTTCATGGTGAGTGGGGGGAGATAGCGTATTGAACCAGACCTCTTCTAAACCAATACATGATTTATCTCTTAATGTATCAAACTTTTTTTAAATCATTTTATCCACTACTAATTATACCCTCCATGTCATAAAGTATGTGGGCATACATTATACTACTAGATCTCTTGGTGATATCTTAGAGAGGCCTATTACATAAAAATAAACTAATAAGTAATCAACTAATATATAAGAAATTTTACAGGATACAATAATTATCAAACTATAAATGATTTATCATGATGGATAGGGAAAAATTTAGTCATTGTTTCTACATCTAAAAACTCATACTTAAGTCATATGTTTTCATTATAAAAATTTTCAAAAACATATATATTTTTTCGATTTTGTTTTAAAATATCTCCATCAAACTGCCTATAAAGATTTTTATATTTTCTTAATTTCTTTCATTTCATGAACTTAAAATTTCATCTATAATTGAATACATAAAAAATTATTCATATAAAATATATAATATTCAAATAATGAAATAAAAATAAATTAATTGAGATATTTTACAATCACAGACTCCCATAAATTCTCTTTCACCATCTTGTTGATAGAGTTCTTATTAGGATATAAAATGTTAATCCTATAATGTATCTTCATGGCGATATATCTCTGAAAATTAATTAAATTTGGTCAAGTTATGTTCTCATTATCATCCAAATTAATATGTATCTTTTTCTCTCCATGATAAAGTGAAATTTTTGGTAAACATGCAATCCCACGTCTACTAACTTTAGGAATCATTTTATCTAGAGAAAAAGAATAACGCTCTGGTGTAGGAGACACATAGTAGTTCTGCAAATAATTTTTATATATTAAAAGTTTATATTCAATAAATAATTTTATTATTTAGTATTTAATAATATGAAAAAATAGATATATACCTTAATAGATGTTCATTTTCATCTATATATTTCATTGTAATAGTTTAATGTAATGATATTTGGTGTATCTTCATATTATTAGAAAAGTATATATTTAAAAATAATAAATACAAAAATATGTAATAAAAAATAGTGTCACATATGTGTATATTTAAAAAAAATAAAGATGTCATGATTATTAAAAAATATCTAAATTAAATTGTTAAATATAAAAATTATTTCTAAAATTATAGAAATGATCCATATTTGTAAATTTAAATATAACAGTTACAATTTTTTATATTTGTAAATTTAACCAAAACATAATGATGTAAGTCATATTTTTAAATAGAAAAATGTTTTCCAATAACTGTTGAATATATTTTTTTAAAAAAACTAAATAATTAATTTATATATAATTACAAATAAAACTTTTAAAAATATAGTTTTTACACATGGAAATATCAAAAAGGAAATAAAATATAAGTATTTTCTTTAATAATTAGAAGATTAGTTTAGTTATTTTCCATATCCCTTAAAAATGATCATTTATACAACATAGACTATGTCAACATTATAGACCTTTTTATCATTCAGAAATCGTGTAATAGATAATGAAACCTCACATAAATCCATAACATCATTATCATCCTCATCATACAAATGAATTTAATTCCCTTGAAAAATGAACCACTGGTCATTTTGAGGGATCAATAAAATAAAATATTTTCTTTTCATGTTTCATCATGATAAATTATTTTCTCTTTACAACATAATATTTTCAAATAAATGAGTGAAAATCCATAATATTAATGTTTCACACCACTATTACTATCAAACCAATTACACTTAAACATAGTTACTTTAAATTCAGTATAATCAATTTCATATATATCCTCAAGAACTCCAAAATATGTCAATGATTATGAAATTGGGTTTTTATCCTTTTCACTCAAAAAATGAAATTCTTTAGTGATGACTATTACCCCCACTATTATGAATAATACTCCTGACACACAATTTTTGTGTGTGTAAATCTGTAACCATTAATATCAAAACTAGTTCATGTGATCACATTAAGAGATAGTCATCCTTGCAACAATTTCAATGTTTTTGATGTAGATAAATTGTTGTTTAATTTCTCTTTAAGACATGAAAAAAATGTATTTTTATTCTCAATATTCAAAAACATTTTATTTCTATTCAAATATTACACCTTTAATCCAGAAATATATACTGATATATGTGGTTGAACCAAAATTTTGTTGTTCAAAATGTATAAATGTTCCTGGATCACTTCATCACGTGGAATGAAATATACCTTTAATCCATGAATCTCTCATCCTTCACTATAATCTATCAAATTTTGAGGTATTATGAGACTAATATTCTCCATGTCATGAAAATAATCAAAAATAAACTCAATCAATTATTATAATACATATTTTTGAACAATAGATGATTCCAACTGATGATTATTTTTAATATATTGCTTCAAAATTTTAATATATCTTTTATAATGATACATCCAACATAAATAAATAGGCCAACATATTCTAATCCCATGAACAACATGAATCATAAGATGAACAATTCTATCAAAAATGTCCATGGGAAATAAATTTATAGTTGAAAAGTACGAGTAGAACTCCATTCTCCAACACATCTAACAATCTTGGACCAATGAATTTGATACAAATAGATTTAAAAAAATAACATAACCTGATGATAGTCTTTCTGAAATTTATTGTAAATATACCGCATTGTGTGACTAGTTTAATTTTTTCATCAATACACGATAGTCATGATATTTTATGCAGATTAATTTAAAATCTGTAAATGACACTAAATTATTAACATTTGAAGGATATCCCCTAGGTACTTTAATTACATGGAGATAATAACACAAGTTCATCTTCTTAATCTTTCTTAAGGTTTAACAAGGTTAAGGTAAATATTTTGTATTTACTTTCATAGTGGTAGATGACTTTAAACATATTCCTATGGATATCAAGTCCAATATAGCATGAAATCTATCTTTTTTTTTCTTTTTGTATGTCTAAGAGTGTTCTAATAAAACTATCACATATGTTTTTCTCAACATCTATAACATCAATGTTATGTTTTATCTCTAAAAATTTCAATTAAGGAAGTGAAAATAAGATAGACTATTTCTTCTAGATATTTTTTTTGATGGCCAAAAGTTTACTTCCTTTTAAATGTGAAATCAGTATTTTTCACCTTAACATAATATTATTTAGATGAAAATGGTCATGGGGGATATTATATTCCTATAAACCATTAAATTATATTTTTTCAATATATGATAAGGATGACCAATACAAAAAAATATTCAATGTCCCATGCACACTATGTTACTTCCATTTTTCAATTAATAACATGAAGTCTCGTATTTATGAATTGGACATGCTTTTATGTTCCTTGAAATTGTATCCAGATAAGATTACATATGAAATAAAGATATTTATGTTGAAAATTATCATAACACAGAGAAGAAAATAATATTTCTTGTAGGAATAAAAAATTATAACACTTGCTTCACATAGAAGTTTCAAATCATCAATCAATGGTGAAAGATACACATCAATATCATTTTCTATTTTTTTGGTCCAAAAATCTTCAAGCTCATCATAACATATTTGTTATTCATACATATTTGTGGGGAAAAGGTTTAAACTACCAAAACAACAATCCATGAACTACATTGGCCATTAAGGATATAATATAGATTCATTCCATCTACGCACAGTCCCATTCTGATATTTATAGATTCACTTATAAAATCCTATTTTTAATCAAATATCTTCTATTGTGGTGAATATGATGGGTGATGTAAGTTTCCATCAAAGATACACTCATTTTTATTCCATATTAAACTTTTTTTGCATGTTTAATTTTTAAAATATATTATTTAAATGAGGAATTATGGTAAGGTACCAAGTTGATTTAGTAGGAGGTTTGATGTGGGAACCTGAGAAAGAATTAGAGTTGAATTTTTTATCCACCTTTTATTGTGATGTCCCACATTTAGGAAATTTTGATTAAGATTCATATTAATACCTATAAAATAAAAAATCATTGGGGAAGACATGTATATTTTTATACCCCATTCCCATTGGTAATAATGTTTTTCTACATCATGACTGTAATTTGGAATCCCATTAACTTTTGGAAGCAACATGTTTAAATTTTCAAGTGATTTAATGAAATTTTTATCAATACAAACATTTTTTCATTCAAGTTAACTAATATCAGCACTTCTAATAACACTATATATTTAGTGAAACATTATAATAGTTGTTTCTCAAAATAATATTACAATAATTCAATAGTTCCGGTTTTTTCAATGGTTTGAATGTTTATATCATGAGTTAATTCTTTAATTTGTTCATCTATCTCAGAATGAATTTTTTCATCAATATTAGATGTTGAATTTTTTGTTATTTCACTATTCCAAATACAATGTTTATAAAAAATCAAACAATAATCATTCATATGGTACCAACCTATATAACTTTAGGATATTTCATATAAATGAGAATCATTTAAGAAAACTACATCAAGAAGGATATTTATACTTTATTGAGTTAAAAACCTTGGTTTCATGTAATAGTTGTTTATAAGGTAAAATTGAATAATAACCATTCAGTGGGAGGGGACAAAGAGCCTTAGAACCATTATAATCGGTTCATATTAATGTATGTGGTCCACTTATAATATAGGCAATGGGTGGATTTTGTTACTTCATTACTTTTACCAATGACTACAGTTGATATAAATGTACCTACATAATGTGTTATAAATCAAATTCCTTTTACATTTTTAAATTAAATTAGACTTAAGTATAAAATTAACTTGGAAAAAAGATTAAGAAACTCCACTCAGAATGTGGCAGAGAGTATCTTAACCAAGATTTCATCAATCATGTAATGGAGTATGGGATTGTTTCCCAACTCACTCCTCTTTATACACCTTGATGTAATATTCTTATTGAAAGGTAAAATAAGACCCTACCTGATATTTTAATGAATATGATTTTTCAGATTTAGTTCTTTGAATATTTATATATTTTTCTTTATATTTTTCATTAGTGTTAGTGATGTGTTTGGGTGTCATGGGACCCCAGAATTAGTATATTAAAAAAATTAATATACATTAAACACACACACATATCATTTTTTAATTAATAGGTTTTCTATTATTTGGAACCTTGGATGAGAAATATGAGATGATGGTTGATTCCAACATGCAGGGTTTACCCTAGGCATGACATAATGTTGGTAGGAAACCAGGTGTTTGGCTGAAGTAGATGTTGACATGTGTGTTAAGTGAATTAATTAATAAATTTAATTCATTCATTTAGGAACTGTAAAACAAATAATACTCTATATATAAATATTTATGATGTTTTTTCCATGGTTATTCACATACACATGGGATAATTAGATAGGAGTAGGGAGTGTTCTTTGTTGGAATATCAGAATCAAATAATGATGATGAACAGATCGAGGGGAACCGTGGTATGGATATTAAATGAATCAGATATTCTTCTCTATTGCTAGCAGACATGTTCCTCACCAATGATCGATCCATAATCAAGGTAGGGCACATTATTTTTTGGTTTTCTCCAAATTTGATTTTATAATTATGTATTTTTATTATCTTCTTAAATTAATCTATGATTACCCGATATTTACATGAGCCTGTAATATGAATAAAGTTTTTGTGCCTGATTTATGTTTTTTATACCTTGATTTCACATTTGGATATAAAAATTATATAATATTTATCCAATATCACATTGAACAATGATGTATTCACTTCATTCATGTTATTTTCCCTAACTATTATTCATGTTATTTAGTATTGGCCCATGAGGTTGGTGATTCGATGTTTTCGGGTCATATTTGAGCATGATCAAACTGTAAAATTTGAGGATAATTCATGTAAAATGGATGAATCAGTGTTTAGAAGAAAAATTATGATCTATTTTTAGTATTAGGGTGATAGATAAGGGGTTTTGGAACCTCTAATGGTAGCAAACATGCAATATATTACCACATGGGTAATCTGATTTCTGATTTCCTATCACCGAAGGTTAGGAATTGAAGACCGGGGAAGTTCCCTTCAATTTAGGTATATTTGGGTATTAAAAAAAGATATAAATGATGAAGGAGGTTGTTGATCTAGAATATGTATAAAGAAAATAAATTTCTATAAAATTATTGACCACACGTTGTGTATCCCAGCGAAACACACACCATGTAGTCCCCTGGATATGGAGGCTAGGGTTTTTGGTGAAGAAAAATATCACACAGTGTGTATGATTAATTCACACCATGTGACCCAGTGTTGGTGGCTCGATGTCTACTCTGGGATTACATGGGAATAGAAACATCCCGACGTAAAAATATAGTCAGTGTACACAAGCACAAGAAGAAGTACACGAGCATGGTATGGAAGGACACGAGAAGGTACCGGGTGACCAAGACACACTATGTACCAACTATACATGTTGTGTATTCCCACATGGCTATCCATGATGAGTGAAGGAAAGGAAATAACCAAGTTTCTTTGTGAGCTAACACACTATGTGACCCTAGTTACATGCCATGAACCATCCTTAGGTACTTCCACCTTTCATATCTCCCTCTTCTAGACTCAAATTTAGTCCTTTGAGTAGCCTATAATGAGTTTTTTCCACATAAGACATGATGGTAGCCTTTGTAGTGGAATGAAAGATACAATGTGAGGTGTTTAGAGCATGATGTTTCTTCAGGTGATGCTTGAGTGATGAAAAAGATCGGGCAGGATCATTGGAGTGTTATTGTGGTTGGTAACCCCTATTACACTAGGGTATGGATCCCCCATACTCTTTACATAGGTAGGGTTGGAAACCCCCTTTACTACACAGGGAATGGGTCCTCTATCTATGGAATGGAATCCTCTATATTTGATATCTGGTAGGGAGTGGGTCCTCCACTAGCGATTGTTTCCCCTTGATTGTGGAGTGTAGTGGAGAGGTGTGGGTCCTCCACATAGATTCTTGTGTGGTTGTGTTTGATGCTGGGGATCGAAGATGGGCCTTTAGAGATGTAGGCTGACTCATCATTCCTAGATAGGCTGGGGAGATGGATATCCCCTTCTCTTTTATATGGGTTTGTTTCTGAGAATTTTTTTTGATTTTTCATTTCCCTCTCTATATGAGTTGAGATAACTTCTATTGTATCATTATACTTCTACATTTATGGTTTTTGTAGTAACCTATTGGATATTTATATACTCACCCAGCATGATTTTTTCCCACACATGTCATTTATTATGCAGATGATATGCATATCAGTAGCGACTTTGGTGGATCTTAACGACACTTGGGTGCATTGACCACATTTGATGGTCAAACATGGAGTTCAGGAGTTGGAACCTCTATCTAAATTTCCCCTTTTACAGTTTTTTTCATGTTGGGACTTTATTTCTAGTTGGGCACATATTTTTTCCATTTATACCTTGGTTTTATATTATTATGCTGTGATGTATTCCCCATAAGATATTTCATGCATTTTTATACTCTAGATGTTGTCATATTTTATTATTCCATTTTACTTTTTTATAAATATGATTGTGTGCATGTGTATAGGTACAGTAGTCTTAGGCATCTCATTAAATTTATTAATTTTCACCACTTATCTCCATATCCTATCTTATTGAAGGTAGGCTTGGGGTGTCACTCCCAGCTTGCTGCCAGCCTATAGATCCCCGATGGGTCAGTTCATGACAAAGTGGTATTAGATAAGTTCATCCATGGATCAATATTTGGAATTGTACACATGGTGATTATTGGTTTGGGAACTTAGGTAAGCAGCATTAGAGAGTATTGAGTGAAAAGTTTGGTTCAGAGATCCTAGTGTTGGTGTGATGACTGACACATCAATTAACTAAAACTCTGACTACCTACTTATTGAACTCAAATACCGATACACTGATTGCAGTGAATGAATGTTACATTCATCATATAAGATAAGGTATTTTTAATTTCATGTCCTTACTAAGTCATATCCCTATATATGCTCATCTAAATATGGTATGTCTTGATAACTTTTTGGACGCCTCCGTGAAGACATCCATCTAGGATGTTGATATAGGATCAGGAATAATATCAGTTGCATGATGAGGTCTTAGTTTAGAGACCTTCTTAGGAGGAGTTTCCTCTAGGCGGATATAGATTACTTCCATATCTTTTCAATAAATAGATTTTTACTCCATGACAGGATGATGATGCACTCAGGCTGAGCACATTTTTCGAGCTATAGAGATAGGTACTTATAAGGTTTTTCCGGGATCATGACCCTCACGAAGTATAGGATTGGATTAAGCTAGTGATCTGAGTCTTCATGCTAGTTAATAACCCAAATTATAAGATGTTTGTGATTCAAACCAATATTTTTTTAGAGTAGTAGGGAGCTGGTGGAGTGTGGTCACACAAACCTATGATGAGATGAAACTCTTATGGATAGGCTTCCAGAAGTTGTTTCATAATGAGTATTACCATTCATTATTATTCTACATGATGATTTAAGAGATTATAGAGATGTAGTATGGTGATATGTTAGTTGAAGATAATTTTTTGAGTTTCACCAACCTCATGTGGTACTCCCCAGATATGGTGTGTGATGGATTATTATAGGAAAATAAGTTTCACTAGGGAATCCATAGATACATCCATACCAATTCAGTCTTCTTATTCATTCTGAATTATGTTGGGGGTACTAGAGAGATACTTAGTTATAAAGAGATTCATAGAATTGGGAAACTGGGTGACAAAATTTGGTGGTGGATATCATGGTGATGAGACATTGGAAAAAGATATTAGGCATTGGTAAATAGGGTATTAGCTCAGGAGACCTCCTTGAAGACTGAATCAGACACATGGATCTAAAATGAATGGTTTATGTAGAGGATCTAGTCATACTTGAGAGGGTAAATACTATAATTTTGACGGGAGAGGTCACACAGATCTTGATTACCTAACCTATCATGCTGAGTATGATATATAGATAGTGGATGAACCACCATAGCTAAAGAAACACCATGATTAGGGATCTAGGAGGTGTGGTCATGGTAGACCTCAGGGAGGTGATGTAGATATAGGAGTAGGTGGATATTTGTAGGGAGGAGCTGACAGTGGAGGGAAAACTATGAGTTACATTGCCTAAAACCACCACCTTATGTCCCACACCATGATTAAAGAGATAGCAGTTAAAATTGTGGGTAGCTATAGTCTATAGAGTACTATGAATAGGTAGTGAATAATATTATTTAAGGTATGATCTTTTTCTTTTATACTCTTTCCCCGTTACTTTTAGATATAGGATAAAGTCATTTCTTTATCTTTGTATCCCTCATATAGGATCTAGAGATTATATTTTGATACTTTAGACCAATTTTATGGATATATGTTTTTAATGGGGGTGATTCTTCTATATATCGCATATTCTAGTAGTTCAATTTGGATTTCAATGGAGAGAGTTTATCATTGGACCTTTTGGTCATCACGATGAAACCTTATGAAATTATCTTTGGGATGGACTGATTGTCCATGGTGTGTGGCTAGATATAATATCATCATAAGAGAGATATATTACCCTATAATGATGGGGTGAAACTCTCTTTTATGGGAGATATATATATTTTTATTGAGTTGGTGGTGTCTTGTGGTTAGTAAAATGCAACATATCAACCATCAGTTTTGATTTTATCCCTTGGTTTAGTTGGATCTTTAGGCATCTTGCTATCAATTGTAGTGGATGACTATATGGTCATATTTACTAAAGATGTACTGGGATTACCTCTGAAGAGGGATATTTACTTATGTATTGACTTACACACTGGGATTACATTGAAATATTCTACAACATATCAGATACCCCCTACAAAGCTCCAACATTTGATGGTACAATTAGAGGACATTGAAGATAAATATTTTATCAGACCTAGTGTGTCCCCTTAGATGGGTCCGGTTTTATTTATGAAAAAGGAAGATTTGATATTGAATCTTTGTGTGGATTATCTTCACCTAAATCAGGTAAAAATAAAGAAAAATTACCCCTTGTCGAGGAATTATTAACTCTTCAAATAGTTGAGAGGTTCTATTTGGTTCTCAAAGATCAATCTCAGGTCTGGCTTCAACATGTTGAGGGTTCACAAGGATATTATTCTGAAGATTAAATCTGGATGTTTATATAGACACTATGAGTTCTTAGTGATGCCGTTTATGGTGATGAATTCCCCTACATCCAGGTATATTATGAACTAGATCTACAAGTCATACATGGACCAATTCATAGTTGTTTTCATCCATGACATACTCATTTAGTCTATGTCATAGGAGGAGCATGCAAAGCATTTGATGATGGTACTAGATTTACTTTGGGAGAACCAATTTTATGGTAAGCTATCAAAGTGTTAGTTTTGGATCTTTTAGGTTTACATTCTGGGGTATTTTCATCTCTTATCATGGTTTAGATATGAACACGATGATGATTGATGCAGTACTTTCGTGGTATCCACACAAGAGTGTGATGGAGATACAAAGTTTTCCTGAATTAATGGGGTACTAACAAATTTTTGGGGTATATTTATCTTGGTTAGAACCTCCTTTGATTACATTGATATGAAAAGGGTATTTGTTTATCTGGACCTATATTTGTCAAGGAGACTTCAAGAAGTAGAGTCAGAGGTTGATCAATGCTCTAGTGTTGAGGATATTGTAGGAGGGCATTTAGTACACAGTGTTTTATAATTCCTATAGAGATGGGCCTAGTTTTTTTAATGAAGAGGTAGGAGTTGATTTTTTATACATTGAAGTAGTTGATACCCAGTAATAAGAACTATGTGATTCATGCCCAAGAGTTGGAAATGGTAGTCTTTGATCTGAAGATATGGAGGTACTATCTTCTAGGTAAGTGTTTTTTTACTCAGAGAATTAAAGTATTAGGGAAATATTTAATTAGATAGATCCTAATTTGAGTAAGAGGCATTTATTTTAGTCTCTAAAACACTATTAATTTGAGATATTCTATACTCTTAAGAGGGGTAGTATGGTGGAAAATTTAGGACCTCAGAAAACCCTGAGAGGGGAGGGGTGAATCAGAGAGTCAACTTTTTCTTCTAAAGTGAAGGATCTTGTTCCCATGTTGGTTAGAAAATACTAAATCTATTTTATGTAAATGTACTGAGATGATGCACTTTAAATCAATTTTCTTTTAAAATAGATGTTCGATACTTCAATTTGAGAAGCTCCTTTACATATCTCACTACCTTCACAAAGAAAACTGCCTTTGTGGAACAAACTACTTTTGTGAAGCTCACTGAGTCATCGCTGAATACCTCATCATTGTAAAAATAATTTCTCCTAGATACCTATAAATTGTTCAATAATTGAGATGTATTTTCATGATGCACAATCTCACTTTGAATACTAGATTCATGAATCTCTTGTCCTTTATGAACTCAGAGTGATTCATCCTTTTTTACAAATCCTATCATGTGACAGGTAGTGGGGGTAACCGAATATTTATAGGCTGAACCTTCCATGATTCTCCGACACCTCTAGAATTTTTTTTTGAAACTACAAAAAGAATTCATGAATCTCTTTCACTTGTAACGCTCTAAGGAAATTAAATATTCTTGTGAAGATTCTCATAGTCATGAATATTTCCATAAACCTATCACACCATTCATGATGATTTTTTGAGATGCTCAACATATTTATGAATATCATCCTTTCCAAACCTAGACTTCATTAAACCCATGCCTTTAAAATATTTATGAAGAGTCGACCTAGAAAACCTCTTTTTTTCAATTATTTCCTCTTCTTCCAGATTTTGATCCCAAGATTTGGAAAACATTGGTAAATGATGCTACCTTCAATACTATAGTCAAATTGTACTGTAAAATAAATTGTCTTGAAAAATCTTTCATTAACCCAGTTTTAATTGATAATAAACACAAAATAAACTCCATTTCCAGCTATAAAATTCCTTGGTGCTAGCAATATTCCCCTTTGGGTTTTTTAGAAATCTGCAGATAAATACAATAAATCACCCAACCGCTATCAAAACTTGATATGTGAGAAGAAAATCATCCAACACTTTAAGTCTATGTGATGTAGAAAACAAGAGGGGAAACATGAATTGGGTTCTCATGTTTTTTAATTCTTAAATATTTCCATGATTACCTCTAACATCATCATGTCACCAAGGCATTGCATGGACAACAAACCTTTTATAACATTGAAAATATCAATTCTTCTCCCCCTTTGTAAATAAACCCCCCAAAACTAGTATTTATACTTGTAGAGTTGAAAACAACCCCCCAGAATCATATCTTCCTCATAAACCTGCATCACTCCCAAAAACAGATTAAAATAATTAACATAAATGATGAGAGGGGACCAGTTGTAACCTCCTCATTCATTGGGAGGTGGCTGAACATCGAGGTTGAACCGATGTTTCTTGAACACACGTGATTCTAATGGATTTCTCAAAATATAATCCACTTGGTCATTAGTTCCAACATCATCCATTTTAATTTCACCTTGTTCAACTTTTTCCTTGATTAATTTATATCTGATCTCAATATGTTTTGTACAAGAGTGATGAACTAGATTATTAGTATGATTAATCTCCCTCTTATTGTCATAGTGGATAACTATCAATTGTTTCAATTCATCCCTACTATTTGTCAATTGTTACTTCATTTATAATATCTAAGTTCAAGACTTTGTAGGAGAGATATAACCTATTTCTTCCATACTAAGAGAATTTATTTCTGGTTTCTTGATCAACCATACCACACATTTGTTTCCAATGAAAAATGAACCACCACTAGTGGACTTTCTATCCACCATGTCTTCAACCCATTTAACATCAGAAAATGATGAAAATTCATTATATCTTCCTTCCACAAAGCATAAGACAAAATTTAGAGTACCTTGAATATATCTCAAGATTCTTTTAACTGCCAAAAAATTCTCTTCCTTCAGATTAATTTTAAATTGGGTCACTGAACATGTTTCAAAGATGATTCATGAATTCATTGCAGTTAAGTATAAAAAGCTTCCAATGATTATTCTATACATGGTGGGATCCACAAAAGTCCCATCTTCATGCTTTCCAAGTTTTTCCTTAACCTCAATCAGAGTTAACATTGGTTGAGATTCTTTCATGTTGAATTTATTTAGAAACTCTCTTGCATATTTTTCCTTATAAATGATGGTATAATATTTCTTTTTAACAAATTGTATCCCCACAAAGTACACGATTCCACCAATCATGTACATTTCAAATTTTAATTTCATGTGATTAGAAAATTATTCTACTTATCCCTGCATGCTTACACCAAATATAATTTAATCCACATACACAAGGACTATAAATTGATCATTATGTGAATTATTCATATAGAGATTACGATCTTCCCCTTATCTTTTGATTAGAAGATTTTTAAGATAAGAATCCAAACTAGAGTACCATTCTCACAGTGCATGATTTATACCATAGAAGTCCTTATTTAAAATAAAAACATTTACTAAATAATTTACAATAATATATCCCACTATTTGTTCAATGTAGAATTATTCTTCAAGAACTAAATTTAAAAATGTTGTTTTGACATCCATCTGATAAACTTTGTATCCTCTTAGAACTTCCATAGGAAGAAAAATCTAGATCAAATCCCGTCTCACTACTAGAGTAAACATTTCTTCAACATGAATTCCTTCAATCTATGAATATCTATTACACACTAAGTGTGATTTTTTTCTAATCACATTTCCATGCTCATCAAATTTTTTTTATTGATTCACTTTATTTGAATCACATTGTTATTTTCAAGTATCTTAATAGGATCTCATGTCTGGTGCTTTTCAATTCGATATAGTTATTCATTCATATCCTTAATCCATTATTATTCATTTGTTTCTTCTTCAAAAGTTGTTGGTTCTAAAATTTAAAGGAAGGAAAAATGTGCATCATTTTTCATTCTCCTTGTATATGTGGGTACGATCCAATCCACAATGTTGCTGGATTGATCAATTTATTCCCTTATATTTCTATTATGAGGTTTAGATGTAGTATATTTAGAAATTATTTTCTCTTTTTATTCTTCTTCTGAATCATCATTATTTTGTGAACCTTGAATTTTTTTGCATGCCTTCCTCTACTTTTGAATTTGAATATATTCCATGTCCACTTTCTTCTCCATCTTCTATCATATCATCATATGGAATCCTCAAGATATTTTTGGTTTTATATTCAATGATATAGACATTAATACTTTCAAAAAATCTTACAATATGAGTGTTGAAACATTTTTCTGATTTAATCTTAATTGAATATCTAAAAAATATCCCCTCATCTATAACATCATCATACTTTCCTTGATTTCCTTCTTTGTTTCTGATAAAAAATTTACTTCTAAAAACATGAAAATACCTCAGAGAGGGATTCCTTCTATACCAAAACTAATATGGTGTCATGTTTTCTCCAATATAAATCCCTTTCAAATTTTGAGTGTACACTACTACTTGAACATCCTCTTTATAGTAATAACGAGAGATATGACTCTCAATCATCATAGTTATGGGCATATTTTTCACTTATCGATTTCTATGTTCAAAAAATCCATTTTTAAGTTTGTTTCTCACTACAACCACCACATTCTTTATTCCATATTTTTGTAGGTAATTTTTAAATTTAATGGATGTGTATTCATCATCATTTTTTGATCGTATAACTTTGATTGTGCGGCCAGAATCATTCTCATCTATTTGATGATAACTTTTCATATAATCAAGAACATGTTGTTTCCTATGTATAATAATTAAAATGACATTATAATATAATCATTAATAAAAGTAATGAAGTATGTCTCTCCATATGTTCCAAACACATTAATTGGACCACATACATTTGTGTGGATAAGATCAAGAAGATTTTATTCCCTTGTCTTCTTTGGTCGATATGAAGTGAAGATCAACTTTCCTTACATGCAAGAATCACACATGTTTTCCCATTCATAATTTAGATTGGGGATATCCATGAATATATCCATCTTAGATATATTTTACATGTATTTTTTATTAATGTGACCCAACCTACGATGCCACAATTTGTTTTCTTCATCAACTATTGAATAACAAATGTTCTCTTTACTACCAACCTGGAATAAATTTCCTCATATTCTACATAATTTCCTGAGATAATTACCTATATTTACTCTGATAGTGCACCCATTTTGATTAAATGTCACTATCAGTCCTGAGTCAAAGAGTTTAATCACACTTAGGATATTGTGATTCAAACCCTCCATATAAAGAAATTTAGTTTACCTAAGCTCATCATCTTCCAATACTATACTTCCACTACCTTTGATCTTTAAAGCACCATAGATTCAAAACCTTATTGTTCAATAAACCATTTTCTTAATATTATATAATAAATCCTCACATCCTATCATATGGGATGAGCATCCACTATCAATAATCTAGGTGATACTATTATTTGTAGCTTTGAGATCTATTTTTACAAGGTTGGATTTATCAATTTTCTTCTTTTCCTTCTATGAGATATTTGATTCACTGGAGGATAAAGATAGACTTTCCAATATCTTTTTCAATATGAATGGGTTATCATGATCATATTCTTCTTCCAGAGGAGAATACCTATTCACAATAGAAAATCCACTTGATTGGTGAGTATTGACTTGTCTCTGAGTTTGGTAGGTACTATTCCTACATTTCCTCTGCTTGAAATACATAGATTTATGACCATAGTTAGAATAATGAAAACAATATAAATAGAAAATTTTTATTCAACATGATGAAGTATATGGTCTCATTCTCTATTTTTGACTTTTAAGATCTTTCCCATTTAGATATCTCCTTTCCTCTTTATAGTATGACATGGTATGGACCAGATAGACACAAAATTGACATTTCATAAGAGGAAATGTCTTATAACTTCTATTCCTCATAATGTCCCCTTACTTAAGAAAAGTATTTGATTGGAGATAATTTATGGATACTTATGGATATTTTTTAGTTCTCATTTATATTTGATTTTAAGCTTTCTTTTTTAGGACTTTAGGTGCCTTTGTGATATTTCCAACTTTTTTCCTCCCTTTATTTTGTATCATCTTGTTTCCAACCTTTTATTTTTCATCATCAAATCTAATTCCTCTTTTTCCCATACATGTGTATCCTTTATCATTCAAATCCTTTTATACTCCCTAAGAACAATTCTTATTTATTTTTAACATCTTCGCATCTAAGAATCTTCCAAATGGTATTTTTTTCTTTATTTACCATGAATTTGATTCAGTTTCTTATTTACACTTTATAGTGACAATTTATTTATAAAGATCCTAAAATATATTATATTTATCCTCCACTTTAGATATAAGGTCATTGATGACCTTTTCATACTCTTGAATCCAGATCTTAAATTCCAGAACAGCTTCTAAGCTTTCATGAGTTGTTAATTATTCATTTTCTCCTTCTAGTTGATCAATATATACTTCAAGATGATCAACATGCTATAATGAATCTTCCTGAATATATATCATATTTCTATTTTATTTAATTTATTTTCAATCTTAAAAAGAGGATCTTTAACTTAAAACTTAAGATCAACATCACCAATCAACTGATTACCATTAGATTTATCTTTTAATGTTCTGAATTTTCTAATATAGCAATCATGGACGCTTGGGTTCCATATTTAAAAATTGGTTATTCATCCTCAAAAAAATAATTATCATATTTTTATTATTTATATATGAAACTATATCTTTTTAATTTATTTTCTAGTTTAAAGTAACCCTTTTAGGGAAACCTTTTCTAAGAATTCTGCATGTTTCTAGCTTCACTTTATTCACTATAGAACTTCTTTGAGCATTGATAGGCAATGTTACCCTTCTATAACACATCAAAAATATGATAGAGGAAGATTTCATTAAGATATACCTTTTCCTATCTTGAATTTATTAGTAAAAATAGAAATATATTTATCTTCTTCAATATCTTTATCGAAACTATCTCCATAAATCTCAAGTTTTTCCATGGATTTGAAATCCATTTCCTTGCTTACTCAATTTCCTGCATCTTATGTTTTGAATCTCATTTCATATTCCACCAGACTACTTAGTATATCATCCAGAGAAAGTATATACATATACTTTTCTTCAAGGAAAAACACTTTATTATTTTAAAGATGTAGAAGCCTTCTCAATATTTTATTCATAATGTCAAAGTATTTGATTTATTCACCACGTACTCATATTGCTCCAACAACATAAATAATTACATTAAAAATGGTATATTCATTTTCATCAGGATGAATTTTCAGAACATTGAACCTATTGTAAAAAACTTAGAGATTTTCCTCATTCACTTTTTTTATCATATTCATGTATATTTTCTAGTTTTTACCAAACATACTTGGATGAAGTGAAACTAATCACATTTAGATATATTTGACTAGGTAGAGATGTAGTAAGGGAATTATATCATTTAGAATATGTATCAATCATTTTCCTATCTATTTTAGTCATAGACAGTGTTGCATCAGTGACCTGTGTCCCTTGAGCAGTAGAAAAAATAAATTCCATTCCAAGAAATCTTTGATGAGATCTCATCATGTTCTTCCAAATATGGAAGTTTCTTCCATAAAAAGGGTAATCCATGTACATTTACCTAATTCTTCATGAAAACATTGTGGACACATTTAACATCAGTAACCTGTATTCTTTGATACCACTTGTAGGACCCCGGAACACCCTGATATGGGAGGGGTGAATTAGGGTGTCAAATTTTTATTCATAAGTGATGAATCTTATTCCCAATTTTTTAGGGACCTACTAAACTTGTCTTATGGTAATGTTAAGTAATTTAAAAATTCACATGTAGAGATATAACACAAAAAATTTAGTTGGTTCACCATTAAGATATATTCCAAGGAGAATACACCAATAGTGTGTCAGTCATACATAAATCCAGTAATACCCACTAGTTGTGGAATAAAAACATTTAGAAAAAATATCTCTATTCCAAGAAGACTTCCTTTACAAGATTTTAGGGATATCACACTACCTACCTCAGAACACTTCCATCAACTCCCCCAATCTCACTACTTTGGGTGAAGCCTCACTATATTTAATAGCTTGGTGGTCATTTCAATGGATTGGAATTAAAGTATTTGTCCCTAACTTGTATGAGAATATACATGCATCGTATTCATGAGATAATTCACTAAAAATCACTATTAACTTAAACTATATGTTGAACACTTCCATTCAAAAATATCCTTCATGAACCTCACTACCTTCATGGAAAACACTACCTTAGAAAAGCTCGTTGATTCATCACTAAATACCTCATCATATGGAAACTCCTTTTTCTCAGACAACTAGGCATTGTTAAATACTAGATAGTTATTTTCATAATGATCAAGCTCACTCTAAACACTATATTTGTGAATCTCTTGGTATTCACAAATTTATATTGATTCATCCTTTTCTCCAATTATTTTCATGAGTTAAGTAATGGGGGTCACTGCCTATTGATAGGATCATCCTTTATCAATGATATCACACCTTTAGTGGATCTTTCTGGAAACTAAAAAACTATATTCACAAAGATACTTCACTTAAAAATCTCCAGTAAAATTAAACCATCTCACAAATCTTCTCATAGTCATAAAGATGTTCATAAACCCATCATACCATTCATGATTATTTTTCTTGATTCTCTACATCTTCATGAATCCCAGCCTTTATGAACCCATTATCACGAAACCCATTCCTTTACCATATTTACAAATAGTTAATCCTAGAAAACCACCTATTAGGAGGCTTTCCTATTCCTTTATATTTTGAGCCCAAAAATTGGGAAAAGATTTAGAAATGACAATACCTTCAATATTATAGTCATCTTTTACTATAAGATCACTTGTCTTGAAAACTCCCTAATCAAACTAGTGTAGATTGACAACAAAAAAACTAGACAACATTTCCATCTATGAAAATCTTTGGTTCGAAAAAAATATTCCCTCAGTATTAATTCTCGTTCTTTCTTGGTAGGGGAGGCTTATAAGTAGATTTATTTGTTGAAGTTGACCCTAGTGAAGGAGAGGGGTTCATTTTTTCTTCATTAGATGGTGGAAAATCCTATTATTCTTTATCATGTGAAAGAGGCTCAATTGTGGGACATCGACTGTGAGGTTTTATGTTACCATATATCCTTAGATTATGTTCCATATGATTTTTTCAAAGGAGGGGAGCACCTTATCGTTTTCTGGGATGTACGGTGGTTTGGATTACATTACGAAAAGAGGTGAGGAGAGAGATTCACACTCCCCATTTGGTTATATAACTATGTGTGTAAAATATGTACAAGGATCTTCATTATTAGTTTTAGTGGGATGTAATGAGGTGGAGTGCCATCAATTGTGTCACTCGGTATCTCACATGTTAGCAGGTAAAGGCCAATCATCATGTTCTGAAAAGTCTGACACAACCTCTTGAGATCCCTGAGTGAAAGTGAGATGAAATATCCATGGACTTTATGATAGGGATTCCATAAATAGTTGTAGGAAATGATACTATCTAGGTTATTTTTTTACCAACATTCCATGTTGAAACACTTTCTTTCCATTAGGGAGTAGAGTTCAGTTGAGAGTTTTGTGAAGTTTTATGTGCAGGAGATCATCTGAATTTATAGAGTACACTTGATGATTGTCTCTGACCATGATGCTTAGTTTCTATCATGGTTGTGAAGAGGCTTGTAATAGGCCTTCATGACCTAATTGAGGATGAGTACAATATTTTTTCACCAAATGGATGGACTGACCGAGTAGACTATCCAAGCATAGAAGGATATGATGAGAGCATATATGTTATAATTTAGATAGGGCTGAGAGGATCACTTGAAATTGGGATAGTTTTAATATAATAATAGATATCACTATACTATTGGTATGAAAAAAAATTAGTCCCTCTAAAAGAGACCCTTTAGGTCAACCTTGTGCTAGACTGACATTAACGATACATCTCTTGTTGGGATAGAGATAGTGAAGCTGATGATAGAGATAATATAAGGGATCCAGGATCATATGAGGACAATCTAAAGATAATAAAAGTTTCATTGCAATCAATATCATATGACTTTAGAGGTTAAGTAGAGATATCATTTTTTCCTAAGATTCTCCCTAAGATTATGATTTCAGAGATTTTTATATGGAGAAAATCTATCCTCAAGGTTCATTGAGTCATTTGATATCTTGAATAGAGCTGGTGATGTTTTTACTTATTAACCTTTCCCCCATAGTTTAACTGAGTGCATGATGTTTTCCATGTGTCACAAATGAGGAGATATGTGCACAAACCTATTCATGTTATAGACTGGGGTGATATAGATATCAATGATGGAGAAAACTTCACAAAGAACCTAGTAGTTATTGAGAATTGATAGGAGGGGATCCAACATGGATGGACCATACCTTCTGTTTTTGTGCTTTGGTATTATTGAAGCATGTAGAAGAGATACTAGGAGTATGAGAGCCAGATTTAGTCTCAATACCCCCACCTTTTTGTGTTGATTTTTCTTTTTTGGGGTGAAAATCCTTGAATGATGGTATAATTTGATGAAACCTATTTTTTAGATTTAGTACTTTGAATATTTCTATACATATCTTTGTATTTTCTTCAAAGTCGGCAATGTGTTTGGGTTTCACGGGACCCTAGAATTAATATATTAAAAATATTAATATATATTAAAACATGCACATGAATTGTTTTTTAATTAATGTTTCCTAATTTTTTGGAACCTCATATAAGAAATACTAGACTAAAGTTGATATCAAAATGCAGGGTTTACCCTAAGCATAAAATATGTCTGGTTGGAGCCAAGAAGATGGTTAACGCGGACATTGGCAGGTGCGTTATGTGAATTAATTAAATAATTTATTTAATTCATTTATATAACCCCATACATTAAAATAATATTTAAACACAATGTAATTATGTTTTTATTGGGTTATCTACATAACACTCGGATAATTATAGAGAATGAGGGAGTGTTCTTTATTGGCAGATTAGAATCAAATAACGATGATGAATTAAGTGAGAAGAATCGTGAGATAGACAAAATACACTTCATATCTTCATCTCTATATGTAGTGGAATAATCCTTCAACAATGATCAATCCATAATCAAGATAGGATTTTTTTGTTTCCTTTTTATTTGATTTGATAATCATGAATTTTTATAATCTTTATAGATTTATATTTAATTACCCATTATTCACATGATATTGAATGTAAATTAAGTTTTTATACGCATTATAAATTTTTTATGACTTAATTTTACCCATGGATGCCACAATTATATAATAAATGGATGAGATAACATCAACATATGATTTATTAACTTCATTATTGTGCTTTTACCCTACCATTATTTGCATTCTCCATTGTCTTCCCACGAGATCGGTGATTAGACATTACAGGTCAGATTCAAGCATGATAAAACCCTTAGATTTGTGGAGGATGTATATAAAATGGAAGTATTGATGTTTTTTGGATAGATTATGATGAATTTATAGTCTATGGGTAATGGATATGGGGTTTTGGGACCCCAAACGATGTAAGATTCATGGGATATTACCGCATGGTTAATTAGATTTCCAATTTCCAGCAATTGAAGGTTAGGAATCAATGGAAGAAGATGTCCCCTAGATTTAAGTGGATTTTGGTGGTCAAAAATATGTGAATGATGGAGAAGATATAGGATATAGAGTCTTTATGAATAAACTCAATTTCTAAAAAATTCCTATCTACACACTATGTATCCTTGAGGAACACACATTGTACAGTCCCCTGGATATGGCTGCAAGGGTTTGGGTTGAAGATAAATATCACACACCATGCATAACTAATAAAAATTGGGTGACCTAGTTATAGAAGCTAAGAAATTACTCTAGTATCACATAGAACCAAACCCAGAAATGCACACATGAATTAATAGTGTACATAGGCACAGGCCGAAGTACATGGGAATGGCCCAAGAGGACACGAGTAGGTCCTGAGTGACCATGACATGTTGTGTACCACCTTTATATGTTGTGTAGTCCTTCATGTACATCTAATCCATGTGTAGGAAAAAACATCCAGGTGTTTAGGTTAGGTCACACGCCATATGACCCTAAGTACATTCCATGTACCTTCCTCAGGAACTTCTGAATTGTGTACGTCCCTTTCTTGGACTCAAATTTGGGCATGTGAGCAGCCTTTCCTAAGTAGTTATCTATGTCAGATGTGATGGTAGTCCATTTAGTGGAATGAGAGATTTGATATGAGGTGTTCCAATCATGATTCTTCTTTAGGAGATGCTTGAATGATGGGAAAAATTGATTTGGATAATTGGAGTGTTACTAGGGTTGGAAACCCCCTTATCGCACCATGGCATGAGTCCCCATAAACATTACATATATAATTTTGGAAACCCACTTAATATATAATATGTGGGTCCTCTATCTATAGAGTGGAACCCCCCCCCCCCAATCATTGCACTTCAGTGGGGAGCAGATCCCCCACCAAATACTATTCCCCCTCAATTGTGGAGCACATAGGTGAGGTGTGGGTCCTCCATACAGATTCTTATGAGGTTGGGTGTGACGATGGGAATCAGTGTTGGAAATTTAGAGATGTATGGAAACTCATCTTTTTAGCTGGTCAGTGGATATGAAGATCCACTTTCTCTCTAATTTTGGGTTTCATTTTCAATATATTTGTTAGGTTTTTGTTTCCCTCTTATTATATGGGTAGAGATGATTTTTTTGTATCATTATATTGATTCATTTATTTTTTGGTGGAATCTTATCAGGTAAGTATATACTCATTACTAAATAGTACTTTCCCACATGTTTTGTGTTTTATACAAATGATAGGTAGATCAATAGTGACTTTGGTGAAGCAAAACGGTACTTGGGTGCATTGATCATGTTCAGTTGTCTGACTTAGATATTAGGAGCTTGTCTCTCTCTAGATTTCCCTTTCTATTATTTTTAGGTTAGAAATTCATTTATGTTTCGGAATGTATGTTTCCCTATTATACCTTTATTTTATATTATTTTACTCTGATGTATTCCCTAGAGTTTATTTCTTTCATGGTTATACTCTAAATGTTGCACTATTTTATTATTCCTTTACAGTTTTACTTAGAGATGGTTTTGTGAGTGCGTACAAGTACACTAGGAAAAGTAATCCCATTTAAATTATGCCTTCTGAAACTTTTCACTGGAACCTAGCCTATTAAAGGTTGTCTTGGGGTGTCATTGTTAGATTCCTTCTGACCAGGCAAGCCCCGGTGTGATGGGTCATGAAAGGTATGGTTAGATTGATGTTGAGTCATACAACTATACCTTTATCCTTTTGGGGATATACACTATATAATGTGTTATATACACTAAAACGAGTACCAAATAAAGTGGTATATGTGATTACATATGATTTATGGTATGGAAAGAAACACAGTCTATCACACATATGTGTATGGGGATATGAGGCATTTGTAAAGACCATACCTATTGAGAAATTAGCATCTCAATTAATGAAGTACATCTTCATAAATTATCCCAAGGAGGCTAAATTATATTATCTATATAACCCTTTATAAAGAAATGTGTTTGTAGTACTACATGCTACATTTATAGAAAGTTAACACATTTCTAATGGAGCCCATGTCACAATAGAGAAAAAATCATGTACTTCGAAAGTTTCTTATTTTGGGTAATTTTACTCATAGTGGTGAAGTCGCAATTAGAATATTAACCATAGAGGATGATGTGGAAGAACCCCTAACTAAATCCATATCTCAATATAATCATGATACTCATGTAAGAGTTATTGTCTTGAGAGTTGTTAGCAGTCAGATCTAATGAAATTTTGAGTATTGTGAGTTAGTTCCCTAAAACCAACTCTGTTATATACTTTTATTACCATTAAATTTATACATTTTGATATATATATATATATATATATATATATATTTGTGTGTCTGTGTGTGTGTGTGTGTTTTTATTACTATAATAGTGTTGACACCTTTTCATCCACCATTTAGATGGTATTTTCCTTAGATTACATGTCATATCAGGAGGTTATAATAGTTCCTAGATATAATAATAACCTTGAGATACTATGACAATAATCTTAAATATATTTTCAATAGTCTAGATACATCATAATGGTGGGATGCAAATGATGTTTAACTATCCGGTGTTGGGGGCTCATGGTCATTGAGAATTGTTCAAATTAATTTGACACTTTATTATCTAGCATACATGAGATTATGGGGAATGACCCACCAATAAAAATACCCCATGTTTCAGGTGTCATTGGTTTTTATTATCTACAAATATGTGTATTGGTCTCTGGTATCAATATCATTATCAGTGTGTATAATTTGACTATGCACATTGATTCAAGGGAAAAACCATGGCATAAAATTTAGAGTTATGTAGCTTGTGTTGGGTGCATCTTTGGTGGTATAAGATTGGTTGAATGATCAAGATAAAAATTGTCACTTCAAATTCAAGGAAGAGATATCACCTTGTCCCTTGTTTACTAGGATGGTAGTACCTATATTAAATCCATGGACATGGTACAAGAAGGGAAACTAATCCAGTAAGGTTAAAAAATATATATAACATCAAAAAGATGATGACACAAGTCTACATCCTAATTTATGATATATCATGAGACAAATATATTATATCACACAAATCATTTTCATAAGATCTGGTCATAACTATGAGATTATTTATCCTCTCATGGGACATTATGGGTTGTTAGATTCCACTCTTGGTTTATGAGTTATACTCACTGATATCATGATAAGGACCTAGAGGGTCACACACTATGTGTACCCATAAGTTTCACCTATTCCAATGAATAATAGTTTAAGATTAAGTGTGAACCATGTACATGGTCCAATGAATATATGAGTTTGATCAATCACATGTAAAATAATTCAATTATACTATTTATTTTTAAAATAATGATGTTTGGATTTATTTCTCAATGGATTAACTAGTTGTTTGATCATAAAATTGAATATGATAAAATATAATTTTTTGAATGAACATAACACATTCAAGGTTTATTAAATTATTTTAGGAGATTATAGGTTGATTTAATGATTTTTATTTTATCACATAACATGTTAAATTTTATAAGTGAGTTATAAAGTTTCAATGAAATTTATGACAAATTTAATTAATCTATAAGTGTTCAAAAGTGTATAAAATTAAGGTTATTACATTCCAGAGACCAAAGTGAATTTTTTTAAAGTATAACCTAGGTATAAAATCTCATTTTCACCTCTTAATAGTATCATCAACTATTTTCATGCGTTTGAGAAATCTATCCTCCTATCTCTCTCTTATTAAGAGTGATAAACCAAATTAAGAATAATAGTAGATCGAGTTCATCTTCTTGATCGAGTCCTAATTCTTCTCACGATTGAAGTGATGTTGTAAAGCTCTTTTATTTCCCACACTTGAACCGTAAAATCAAAGATCATCAATCCATGAGATATGGTGTATATTTGGACAATCTAGAGGATACCTATCTTGGTTCCTTCAATCCATGACATGTTGATGGTGAGAAATTCAAATTGATAATTTAAAATGGACATGATTCAATTTATGGTTTTGCAAGATTTTATTTTTCATGATTAAATTGAATCACATGTGCTCTATTGAGAAATTTGGTAAATGGTTTTTTTTATTTGATGCTTTTAATGTGAATCCAAACCCAAAATTTAAAATTTAATATTATTCACTCTTCCTTTGTTCCATGAGTTCCTTCAAAAACACCATCCCTAGGATATACTCATTCTAATACCACTCAGATACGAATTGACCCATCAAGACCCTACTTAAGATGACAGTAAACTGAGTGTACCACCATAATAATGTCTCAAATAGGTTAGGGGATAAATATTAGTATCAAGTAGGAATATAACCCATAATGGGAGGCCTTTTCCTAATTCAACTATACACAAACACACATCTCCTTCTAGGATATAATAATTTAGGAAAGACTATTAAACCAATTGCAATATATAATTCATTTTAAAACCACTAATATTTATATATATAAGAACAAGTTCATAATATATAAATTAAAATGGGGTAAAATACATTCCTAACAACACATTGAAAAAAATACCTAAATCAACTAAGGTGAAGATATGTATGTAATGAAATAGAACTATAAATGAATGTCTTCTACTACTATCACCTCCAGGAACCATTAAACTCCCTCTTCCCCAACACCATGTCCATAAAAGTCACTATCAAAATTTCCATTGTCATCATAAGACATGACATGTTTTGGAAAAACACCCATGCTAGGGTGAGTATATATATACCTAGTAGTATTCCCTAAAAACCATCAAGGAATAAGAAAGGGATTAGTTAGAACAAAACCCCCAAGGTAAAAGATAACCTTCTATGGGAAGAAAAAAACATTCTCAAAGATATATAACTCAGGATACTATGTACTACTCTTTATAGACCTACCAGTAAATGCATCTGATCATCACATCCAACCTAAAAATCTAAGATACAACGCTAAACAAAACCCACTTCAACTCTCTAAATTTAGTGGGGGACCTATACCTTTCCAAGATATGTATTGGTCAGTGGAGTACCAAAACTCTAATAGATGAACCACAACTTCTTAAACAAGATCATCGAATGATGGATTACTTAAATCTATAAATAGAGGATACACACCCTGATGCTTAATGTAATATTCATCAAGGGTATACCAAATTATATTGATTTTGTTGAGAAACCATGCCTTATCGGGTGCAAGGGAGTACCAAATCCATTCCCAAACTATAGAGGATCCACATTTCATGAATATGGGGGAGTATCAAAATCAAAAAACCAATGGAGGACATATTCCAAGTCATCGTCAAAAAACCAAGGGAGTATCAAACCCCAGGGCATGCTCGCCTCTTCATGACTAAACCTAGTCATCAGACCTATGTAGGTAAGGGTATTAAACTATCAGAACCACCTATAATATCAACTCTTCCACATAAGAGGAGTTACTTCCATGTTATATGTGGAAATAACTTAGAATGAGATATATCCTCACCTAAATCCACCACACTTGTGAAAAGATACAGAAACACACACAAAGGGATCAAGTTGAGTCAATCTCTCTAGGTATCTACATAATCACGAAGTGATCCATATGACCACACCACAATTATAAAACTATAAATTTTATTCTATAAAAAAATCCCTTTATTCTATATCCAATAATCACATACAATTTCACCACACTATGACATTACATCCATGTCAGAACTACCAACTTTACCTCACAACCATAATTTCCATGCCATAGTTTTCACTGTGTAAGATTAATTTAGAACACACAAACTCTATGTAAGAATAACATAACTCTAATCTTATGTAACATTAATAATTGGGTGCTCATGGTTTAATAAGTAGTGTTTTTTCACGATCCTACTATAAAGGTTATAGAAAATTCATGACACCTTGCGTCCTAGCATGGCATGTCTTGTCACAGTGCAATGTGAACCTATAAAAAAACTTGTTACTTGTTGTCACAAATATTATAGATACATAGACTAAAAGATGAGGGGTGAATTATAGTAAAAAAATCTTACAAATTTTTAAACCTCGAGGTGTAAAACTATTGAAGGTCATGATCTTTTGATCATCCAACAATTTATCTAAAAAAATCATAAGAAGCAACACGATGATTAAAAACAGTGAAAATTTAAAAAATCATTAAAATTATATAGATGCAACCAAAATATGAACAAGTAAAAATATTGTAAATGTAGAGAAAATGGAATTTTTTAGAATTTTAGTAAGTTTCAATGAATATAAAAATTAAAAAATTAGGCGCAGTTCAAAATAAAAAAACATGGGGTATTAGATTACAACCCAAAAACTACTATAAAGTATATTATAAAACACACACTTTTATCCATAGTAAAAGGATGTTTTTTAAACCTCAATGAAGGTATCCCCAATTATAAACCTATATAAAGGATAGTCTTTGTATCTCTATAATCCCTTGAATTAAACCCATTTGAAGGTTCTTTGTAATTCTATCCCCAAAATCCATCAATATCATATGATCAAATCAATCCCTACCTTCTTATCACTGAAATCCCTTGATCATGAAGGATCATAAATAAAAAATCTTTCCTCTTTGTCCCAATATTCCTTTGATCAATTATTGGAAAAAAAATATTACATCAATAAAACTTAGATAATTTACAATGAGATACTCACTAATGGATGATCTAATTGAAAATCCTAGAAATAAAAAATACAACTATCAGAAGAAAACATGAAATAAAAATATTTCATGATTCAAAATGAATTTTAATCAATTTCTTAAAAATTTATTACTATAGTCAGATTTGTGTGTTTTTATTACTTATAATATTTGAAACATTTGTATTATTATAAGAAAACCTTTAAAAATTGGATCTCATGACCTTTGAGATCAGTTGTAACTACATCAAAGGTAACATGATCATATTTTTATGAACTCAAAATTATGTCACATCCTTCGATGAAATTATTCTTGCACTATTATTATGCTTTAATGTCTACTGAAATCAAATATGGGTTTGAAATTTAGGTGTCCAGATTTTCAACTTTTTGAATCCTCCTCTGTAATTATGTTCATCAAAATTTCAGTCTTCAAAACAAAAAAAAAAATCTAATGAAAACATCACGAAACATAAATTTATTATTGTGTGTATTATGATTTTTAAAATAAAGGAAGCACATGATTCATTGACTCCATAATCTCCCTCATTTTTGGAAAAAACATGATAAAAAATAAAAATTGAAAATATATACTAAATCTTGAATAGATAATTTTTATAATTTATTATGAAGAAAACTCCTTCCTTTTTTCCTATAAACTTGAAAAGAAAACCTATAAAACCCTGGGTCTTTTCAAGTTTTGGATTTTGGGAGAAGTCTAAAATTATGTTTTTATGGGTGGTTTTTTTATAATTAGGGATTAAACTAGGATTATGATGGTTTAAAAATATTTATATGTTGTTATTTGATGTGGTTATAGGAATGTAGAGTGTTTTGGGTGCTCTATTAGGATTAAGAGTAAAGTTAGGTGGACCTAAAGTTAAATTTTGGTATAGGTAAGCCACCATGGGGAGGGCCACACCATAGTGGACCCCATGGTGGAGTGAGAAATTCATAATTGGAGAGCATAGTTCTCTAGGATTGGAATGGTGCATGGATAAGAAACCTGTGGGAAATAAGTATGGATAAATAATTATTTCCATTGGTGTGGTATTTTCAAAAATAGTAATGGGCGACGACATACACCGTGATTGTAGGGAATTTCGGTTGGGACGTCATGTGGTGGGAAACAATGAGGTATGAGGGGGGTATGTAATAAAACATTCTGTTTTAGTTGGTAGAGGTTACTATTTGAAATTATGAGTAGGTAGGATCCCTTGCTCATAGATCTCGGAATACTAGGCTCCTTGAGGGCCACCTAGGCATGCACCCTAGTAAAGTGCATTCCATTTTGGTAGCCCTGGTGTAAAAATGAGGGGGGGGGGGGTTAAATTTTCCTCTATTATATTATTAAATTATCATGACCCCTTTTCATTTCCTTCATATTTTTCATGCATGCATAGCCACCCCCTCCCCTTACACTTTAAACTCTTTTGTTTTGGTCATATTTTGGTTCAATTATTTGGTGTTCTAATGTAAAATTTCCTCTTTTTTCCAACCAATTTTATTCCCCTTAATTTTATTTTAATTTTGGTTATCTCTATTTTTGTGTATATGAATATTTTTACCAGATCAAGGTGGAAATCATCTTAATTCTTGGGGGATTTTTGTGTGGATCATAAAGGAGGTTTTGAGAGGATGAAATCATGTCAGCATTTTTTGTTCACCGTGTGTAATGTAATGTTGTGGATTTATTTAATATTTTTAAATTAATTTAATATAATATGACAATTCATTTGGTTTTTTGTGTTAAGTATTTTTCCAAAGATAGTATAGGGGGTCTGTTCTGGACCCTCTACATGTTGTTGGTCACCATTTTTCTTCAATGGAGTTGTCATGTGAGAAATTCAGAAATTATGCCTATGATGATTAAATTTTGGTTTAATTATTTAATGTTATAATTGGTTAAATGGAACTGAATGATTTATTATAAAATTTTATAATTAACTATTTGTGATTTTGGGTCCTGGTATAAGAGAAATACCAATGCTAGATCTTGATCATGCCAAGGAATTACTGGTTGGGCTATGAATTATAAAAGAAATAGATTTATTGGGATTGGTGGCCTTTACATTAGTGCATTTATTATTATTATTATTATTTTTCTGATCCATTATTATATTTTCCTTCATATATTAATGATGTGTGGGATCATTAATATGTTTGGGATGGGATTACGCTAGCCTAATAGTCAACATAGATCGTATAAGTAGCTAAATGGTTCAATGATGCTAGCCTAATCGAATGAGTGTTGGTGGAACTCATTATGGTTTTCTAGGTAATTTAAGTTGGTTTTCAAATATAAAATAGGTTTCATTTCTAAAACTTGTTTTAAAAAATAGTTTTTTACTTTGATGAAAATTTAAGGGAAAATTATGATATATGAAATGGGATTTTGATGTGGGATTTCAAAACAGAGGTAATGTTTTTAAAGAATAATTGATTGGGATATTTTATAAGGGATTTTTTAGTAAAATGGATGGAGATGAATTTTATAAATGGTTTTTAAAGTGGTTTTGATTGATTTTTAAATGAAATTTATAAGGGATTGGATTGACATGTTTTGTTCTCTTTGGCCTCATGAGGGAAAGTAGTTATTATTA
Organism: Viscum album; assembly: GCA_963277665.1. Taxonomy (NCBI): domain Eukaryota; kingdom Viridiplantae; phylum Streptophyta; class Magnoliopsida; order Santalales; family Viscaceae; genus Viscum; species Viscum album. The sequence goes on from OY728143.1 coordinate 352,281,231, forward strand.
TAAAGCATGATTTATTTATTATTATTCTTGTTTGTGATTTCTTATTGATTCCACATGTTTCATGATAATTCTTGTTTCCTGTGTATCCCTATGAGAACTATCTTATGGTATCATATTAGTGGGTTGATCCCTATAGACGTGATATACCTTGATGATTATTGAGAGACATTATTCCAAGAAAAATGAGTTGGTAATAAGTGATAGAAATGTGATTGAGGAACCCTTGTAGGTTTTCCATGTAGTTATGTGACATAGGGGACCATTGTGGGTTCCCCAGTGCTAGGATGACCCTAGAGTGGGTACATGTGAGATATGGGTATATGTGATTGTGGGTGACACCTTAAGACATGAATATGATATTTGAGCTTGTTATGTCTTAGAATATGATCGTTCATGCACTTGAAAGGCCAAATATAGTTAATATATATTGGTTCAAGAACATATCAAATCCTTTATAATATGTTACCTGAGATATATATGAGATACATGGGATGCTTTGGACTAACTCCTTATATCCAAACTTTATACCCGATACCAGTTTGTATTACCTTGTATGATTTCCTTGGAATGAGGACATGGGATGTGTCCATTCTATGTAGACTATGGACATATTTTGGTTTTCATTAGACTAGTTCCCTAAAATTTGGACATAGTATGAGAGCCTTCCTTTTAGTCACTAACCGTGATTTTGATTTCCTAATACATTTTCTTGAGAACTAGTTGTTGAGAATGAAAAAAATATATTATCCATGGGATGAGTATTTGGTTGGAATGGTCCCCATTACTGCTTAGGGAAAATCTTTCACTAAGAAAAGTAGGTATGATATTGGGTAATAGTTTTGGGGGTAAGGTCCTAGTCACCTTGAGTGGTTACTTATGGATAGAGACATCCAACATTAGCTAAAGTAGGAATCTCTATGGTCATGGTGGTTTGTATGACACATAAAAATATGATGTTTATTTTAGTGTGATTGTGTGTTGTATTTATAGCTGATGCATTACATGATCATGAAATTAGCTTATATTTTTGTACTAGATACACGTCCACTTGATCACAATAACACTCAGTATTTTTGAGGTATCGGGGATTTCTACTGGGTCTTTGGACTCACCACCTACCTGGATACCTAGTATGGGTTTTTATTTACATGGTTATATATTCCAATTTTCTATAAGGATATATGTTCTTCTTAGAGTTTGACACATGACACGGTTTTAGCAGGTCATTGAGTCCAAGGATTTGGTAATAAAATTATCATGAGTCGGGATGGTGCCCAATTTACTTTTCAGTTTTAATATAGTTATTGTTCATAAAGTTTACTGGCTAGTTGTGCCTTTTTATTTTTTATATGATTCATGTTATTCCATGTTATTTGATTATACTCTACTATATTTTGTTTTATAATATATTTAGATTCATGTCTTTTCTATTATGGAATTTAGGGGCCCATTTGGATCCATTATATATATATATATGGTTTTGGGGTGTCCGTTATATAGATGAGTCATGGAGAATTTTTATCATATTTGAGAATGAACCTTAGGGATTTGTTTTATGGGAATAGATAGCCCCAAATTTTGTTATCCCCTCACCACATGTTGATAGCCTCTGGAATATAGGAAGACACTCTTGAGGTCAATTAGAGACCTCTCCTCAGGCACCGCTTGGGTGATCCATGTTAGGGTATTATAAAGTGGTATCAGTGATGTTTTGGGATGAGATAGCGTTAATTAGAACTGAATATACATTTTTAGGTCTCAAGAGTTATATCGCATTCATTTATTCTCATTAGGACATCAATTGAAATCCAATTTTTAGGGGATATCTAGTTTTGGGACTAGGCACACTAGGATAAGTGGGGTGTCAGTTCTGACTTATAATTCCAATGTGGGTTGTATTAGACTCAGGATTAGTCATAGAGCATGTCTTGGTGTCGATGATTAGTTTATGAATCATGATATTATCATTCTTAGGGAATGAAATACATGCATATGAGTGGTGTTGTTTGACATGATTATTTATCAAAATACATATTAATTAAATCAACTTATATTATAATTGGTTTTTTTAAATTATATTATAAGGGGTGATTACATTAATATAGATATGATGGATTGGTTGATTGACTATGTTGTGTTTTCTTGGATGATATAAGGAAATGATTTTTGGAATAGCTTATTTATGAGGAAAACCCAATTTTGAAAGGAAAACTCATGTGGTGCAATGAGGTGTTCATGAATGTTCTTATAAGTTATTTTTTATTGAAATGGATCATAGATCTAGTGGTTAGAAATGGGTTGTATTTTTAAGTTTGGTTAATGGTAAGGAAAATGTTTTTCCAAATTGAATTTTTAAAGAAAAAAATGGAATTCTGAAATGGAATCATATTTTTGAAATAGACTAGATAGGCCAAGAATTTTAGTAATTTTGAATTTTGATGAAAACACTTGGATGAAAAGGGGTGTTTTGAAAACTTTAGGTTAGTTTTTGTATGTGTACACTGTTTTTGGAACTGGTTCTAAAGAGGTGACTGATGACTGTTTATCCTGATACTCTTGGTTTTTTTATGATTGATTGAGGGTGAACTAGTGTGTGTGGGTTTCTTATACTCAAATGAGGAAAAATCATTGTAAATTATTTTCTTATTCTTATATAGGGAGAACTAGTATGATTTATTTTAGTATTATATACCAAGATTGAACCAAGTGATTGAATTGAGTATTTGTCTTTCCTTCCATGATTTCTTAGAAACCAAAAAGTGGGATTTGAAGGTGTGTTTGAATTTATTGATATGGTGAGTAGAGATAAATAAGTTCCTATATAAACCATCTTAATATATATCCTATTATTTTTTGGGAGGTAACAAGATGGTTGATTTATATATTTGGCATATATGCTATTTTTTTAGATCTATGTGTTGTGGTATTTACTTTTGAGGTGGCTGGGATCAAGTAGTGGGAAATGAGTTGGTGGATTTAGGGGTTGGACCCCTTGACCTGAATTTTTATGGATTAATATTTTGGAATTATTTTTTTGTGTTTTTAGGTGATTATTATGGTTTATAGCCCCATAAGTTCAGAGCTATATTGATCATTAGTTTTTCATTATTTTGGGATGGACTAGAATGGTTGAGCACTATCTTGGTAATTTTTGGTTGGATATATTTTTTAGTGAGATGAGAATGGGTATAGTGATAAGGCGGGGAGTGTCATATAAGATGATTGATAGTGGATATGGAATTATGATGTTTATAAGTATATAGACTTGATTTTAGGATTCAGGTGTGATATCTAACGAATTCTATTCATTGGAAACAGACTCAATGTGGTATTGATGGAATTTATGTGTGTGTTGGATATGAGATATATTAGTCAAAATGGACATAGTATGATAGTTAAATGGATCAATTATAGATCCAACCATGGGATTACATTGAGAGTTAGGTTTGGAATATGATATGAGTGTTTGAATTGTTTGGTGATTCCTTCTAATGTTAAAGAATCTTGTATGATAATGTAGTGATGTATCCGTGAGTGAGGGATAATTTTTTATTATGGAAAGGGATTAATTATAGTAGAAATTGTTTCAGGAACATCATTTGAGATGTGGTTGAGATTATTTGTAGATCATACCAATATTTTGGAGTATAGTCAATGTATTTCAGTGTGGTGGTTGGAGTTGCATAGTAGAATCAAATTTATAATTCTAAGATAGGAAATGAAATTTTGAGAATGAATTAATGATTAGGGAAAAAAGGTTCATGGTTAAGGACCATTGGGTATTCTAATGGATAATAAGTGATATGGTGGGGAGGTTATAAAACATAGAGGCTTTTTAGTTATGGGTTGTGGGGGAAGTTTGATTTTTTGTTATTGGTGAGAGGTTTTTTTTAGAACCGAGGATTATATTGGGATTATAAGAGTTATAGCATCTTTAGGAGGAAGTCTTTGATGTGGTTTGAGTCCCGTAGAGTGTTTCATGTGCTCAAGTGGGATTTAGAGAGATAACTGGTGGATCTAAAACAAAATTTCACTATATGTACACCAGTACATAGAGAACCACACCATGGTGGAAACTATGGGGGCAAGATAAATAACATGGTATAAGGAATAGAGCCCTACTCTAGGTGTGGTGGTTAGGGGAGGAACCTATGGGAAACAATTAGGGATAAATTCCTATTTCCATTTTCACTATAATTCAAAAATGTAAATGGGTTAGGTCCTATGCCATGGTAGAATGGTTTTCAGCTGAGTGGACTCATGGTGGGAAATAATGAGGTGTATGAAGGATACAGTGTTGTGATAGTTGTTTTGGGTGGAATAGGTTCCTATTTGAAATGGAAAGAAGTGAGGATCCTTGGATATAGTCCTTAGTGTGTTAGGATCCTTAGTGGATACTTGATTATCCACCATGGTGTAGTGCATGCCATTTTGCCTTCTTGGGTTTAAAAATGTACGGTTTTACATTATTTACCCTATAATATTAATGTGAGCTCAAAACCCCTTTTCTATTCCTTCCTCTAGCATAATAATCCCCATCCATCCTCCCCCACTCCTTTCCCTTAAAACCCCTTCAGTTTTGGGTTCTATTATTCAATGTTCTAAGGTAAAATATCCTCTATTCTCCCTTTGTTTATCATTGTCTTTTTTTATTTTGGTTTTCTCAAGTTTAGGGTTTATGATTATTTTCACCAGGGAATGGAGGAAATCATCTTGCTTCTTGAGGGGTTTTGTGTATAGCTAAAAAATAAGGTCTTGAGAAGATGAAATCAAGATACCATTTTTTTTCAACTTGATGTAATCCATTTAGCAGATTTATTTACGGTTTTTAGGTTAAATTAAATTACTCTGACTATGGAATATACATTATATATTAAATATTTTTTCATAGAGAGTGTTAAGGTTGTGTTGTGGACCATTTTTGTGTGGTTGGTCTCCATTTTAGTGTGATGAATTTTCTTAGTGAGTGATTAGGAAATTATGACTAAATGTTTTAAATTTTAGTTTAGCTATTAATTTATATAATTGGTAAAATTTAATAGAATAATTAATTATAGAATATTATAATTAATTATTTGTGATTTTGAGGTCTGAGAGAGGAGTTGGACCAATGTTGGATCTTGGGTGAGCCTTAGTAGTGATGATGAGATGTGAATTATAAAGGAAATGGTGTGGATAAGGTGGGTTACCTTTACATTACTATGTCTCTTATTATTTTGGTGATTATAAATTCATGTTCCACCATTATTATATCTACCTGCATATTTTCATGATTTGTGTGAGCTTCCCTATAAGGTTTATATGAGCTTTTATCAGCCCAAAAATCAACATGGATAGTTTTACAGTGGTTCCCTGGTCTGACGAGTTTCAGTGGCTCTCATTATATTTTTATTGTTGGTGTGAGTTATTTTTAAAATAGAAAAGAGGTTTATTTTTTAAAATGTGTTTTAAAAATGAGTTTTAACTCATGTGGAAATTTATGGTAAAAATTGTGATTTTTTAAATGGGTTTTTTAAGTGGGATCTTAAAATGGGGGCGATGTTTTAAAATAATTCTTGAGTGGGATTTTTAACAAGGTCCTTGTAGGGGTAAAATAGAAGGAGATGAGTCTTATAAATTATTTGTAAAGATATTTTTGTTTTATTTTTAAATGAACTCCATAAGGTATTTTCTTTAAATGTTTTGGTCTATTTAACCTTTTAAAATAAAGATCCCTTTATTCTAAAGCATGATTAATTTTTTGTGCATCCCATTTGTGATTGATTATGAGTTTTACTTGTTGCATGATGATGAATTTTGTTTGTATAGTCATGTGATAACTTTATTATGGTATCTACAAAATGGATTGATACTTTTATATGTGATAGAACCATAGAGGGTAGAGACGAGTATGAAGGACCTTGATTATTTTTTAAAGACATTATGACTAGAAGGATGAGTTGAGACCAAGAGATGGGTGTGGAATTAAGGAACCCATATAAGGTGATCATGTAGTGACGTGGCCTTGGTGGGTTCCCCAATTTTATACTAACCCTATAGTGGGTACATATAATATATGGTTATTGGAAATTTAATGTCCTATCTTAGGACCTAAATCTAATGTGTGAGCCTATTATGGATAAAATTAAGAGAGGTCATACACTTGAGTGACTACCATCTGTGATGAGGTATGGGTTAAGGCGCATGGTAAACCCTCCATAATACATTAAATAATATGGCTTGGATGGGTAACACTTTTTATTGAGATGTATATGAGATACGTGGGATTCCTTGGACTAGATCTTTGGATTCATCCTCCATGCCTAATACTGATTTGGATTGCCTTAGATGAGTTCCTTAGAATAAGGATAGGGGATGTGACCCTTTAATGTAGGTTGTAGGGGGTGTTTTGGATTACCATGTAATAGTACATTAGAATTAGTATAGGATATGTTACCCTTACAAGTTTTCTATGGACATGATTTGGATTTCCTAGGATGCACTCTTAGGAATTGACTATTGAGCATGAGACTATTGTATTGTCCCTGAGTTGGGTATTTGGTTGGCATGATACTTGTTATGTACTCAAAGACACTCCAAAACTAGCTAAAGTAGGTATGATATTTGTTACTAGTTTTAGGAAATGACCTAGTTTCATTGAGTTCTTACTTTGAATATAGATATTTGGTATTGACCGAAGTAGGTATGACCAATGTTTAAGGTTCTGATTCTAACACATGATGATACAAAATTTATTTTTTTTGTTCTTGAATGTTGTTTTCATAGGTGGGTTAATTGTATGAGAAAATTTGCATTCTATATTTATTTACTGTATAGACATACACTTGATCATAGTAACACTAAGTATTTTCAAGGAATTAAGGATTTCTACTGGGACCTTAGACTCACCCCTTACCCTTATACATGACATGAATTTTGATGTATGTGAGAAGATTTTCATGTTTTCTATTATGAAACATGTTTTTCTTAGAGATTGACACATGACATAGGTCTAAAAGGTTATGGATGTTGAGGATTTAGTAAGAAAATTATCATGTTCTAGGATAGAAGAAAGTTCACTTTTTTGGTTTTATTTTAGTTATGGTTCAACATATTTACTAGCCAATTGTGATTTTGATTTTTTTATATGACGCATGTTTTTTCATGTTATCTTCACCTAATATATTATTTTTTATATCATAATATAGATAGATTTATGTTTTTCTTTTTCTTGATTGTGGGGGCTAGTGAGGATCATTGTTTTATGTCTACAGAGTTTTAGGATGTTTGTTACATGGATAGGTTATACCAATTTCTATATAGATTCAGACATGATCCTCGAATTTTTATTTTAGAAGGAATGGTATCCCTATATCTATGTTATACCATCAATACTAGTTGGTAGCCTTTGGAATATAGGGAGTCTCTCCTAAGTTCAAGTAAAAATATTTGATTGGGGTTCGTTCAGGAAGACTGATCTAGGGTATTATAAAACTCATTTTTCATAATCAATATGAGAAAACAAAATTTCTCCTTTTATTAAAAAAATAACAGATTTTCAATTCCATAGATTTCTCCCCCTATGTGAAATAAGAAATTCATTTGATGTTTCTTATATTTAATTCACTTTAAATAGAACTTACAATTTTTCTAATATGTATCCTCATTTATGATTTTCAAAAAGAATTTACCCACCGTTGAAAAAGAATTAACCCCTTAATTTTTTGAAATCTCACTTTCTTTTGTAAATTAAAATTTTCAATAATCCCCCCTAAATAAAAAGACTTAAAAATTATAAAAAAATAACTTTTATGAAATTGCTCTTCTTTTATAATATTTTAATCAAATCATAAAGAGATAATAAAAAAGACAGATATTAATTGCATGGCTCAGGAAATATTACTCTTTAATATCCCGGATGCATCATCAAATGAATATAAATAAATCCCCCATTATACAATTCACTTTTATTTTAAGAAAATATAAATAAGAAAAACCTTTCTATCCTTTCATAGATTAGTAAAATTAAGGTTATAAATTCAATGAGTAATAAGATAAAGTAATTAAAACCTTTTTTTAAAAATTATCTTCAAATGCAATCAGATAATATTTTTATTTTAAATATGGTTCTGATGAAAATTTAAAAGGAATTTTATTATATTCCATTGTCCTAAAATTAGACTTTTTGTATATTACTTTGAAAAATATTTATTTTATACACGACTTAAAAAGGTATGTTAGAAAGGATAAAAAAACTATAATATTGAAAAAAAATGTACTAAGACTGGTTGAAAGTATAAAATTAAATAGTGATAACTTAAATTAGATGTATTTTTGTTAAAAGTAAAATTAAAATAAGAAATTATTTTGAAATAGATACTAAAATTCCTATTAAAAGAAATCTTCTCCACCTTTTTCTGGATTTTTTCAATTTGAGGATATATATTAAACTAGAAGTGAATTTAAAATCAATTTAAATTGAAAATTCCAGAAACATGTTTATTAAATTAATATATATCAAAATTTAAAGGGTTGTTAAAAATATCACCAAGAAGGTTTTGATTTCTGATAAAGTTAATAAAAATATATCATTTTAGTGTATTATACATAATAAAATGGTGTCTGGAATCTATGTTCTTAACTTATGAGTGATGTGTTGTGTTTATAAATAATGAAATTTCACTAGAATTATCCCAGTGAATTGGAGTTTGAGTTAATTTCAAGCCAAAATCAATGATTTTTTATTATATCTGCAACACCTGATTAGAACAACTTCTAGCTACCACACATTCATCTTTAGTAGAGGAGAGAACAATATAGTATTTATTATTTATAGAAAAATAAACTAATGCTTTTCCTATGAATGACATGTTTTAAAAGAACTTTTTTCATCTTACCCACAGCCTCTAAATTCAATATCTGAGTTACTATAGAGAGTAAGATTAGTTCTGAATAAATAAAACAAACCAAGTTCTTATGAAACTTTCAAGTAATGAAAAATGTGTTTTTCCTATTTTATATGTGATCCCTTCACCTTTTCATGAAAGACAACACATAAAAATCTAAAAACATTATTTTAGGTGAATGGCTATTAAATATAATAAACTTCTAATCATACCTCTATAAATTTTTTGATATAATAGGTTCCTAGATTCATCAAGAACAAGTTTGATTTAGGTACCTACTAGAGTACTAATACCAGGGGCATTTTCAAAGACAAAAAATTTTAGAAACTCTCCAATTATTAATGTTGATTTAATATTTTTCCTTCATGATTTTGAGAAATTTTAAAAAGAAGGTAAAATTTTAGTTCCACCATTACACACATTTCAAATTAATTCTTCATATGTTCCGAAAAGTCATCATAAATTTATTTTTGAGTTAAGACAAAAATAATTTTATCAATATAAATTGGAATAACAATGGTATATTTGAAAAAATATTTATAAAAAAAGTTGGATCAAAATTTCTATTACCAAAATTATTTTTAAATAAAAATACAATAATTCTATCATATAAAGATATTGGGTTTTATTTAAGGACAAATAATTATTTGTTAAGATTGATTAAAAGTTATAAAAATTTATTATCTTCAAAACTAGAAGTTTGTTCAACTTAATATTCATCTTGAACAAAAATATTAAGAAAATATCTTTCACATTCATTAGAAATAAATAAAAATTTATATTTTCTATGAAGGCTAGTAACAATTTGGATAGACTCTATCCCAGATACTAGTTAGAAAGTCCAACTATAGTCTATACCTTCTTATTTATTGTTACATTTAGAAACAATTATTGTTTTATTCGTTATATTTGTTCTATTATCATTTTTTTCTAAAAACCCATTTTACCACAAACACTAAAAGTCCATTAGGTCATTAAACTATAGTATAAACTCGATTCTTTTTAAATTGATTTAGTTTATCTTGTATAGATTCTATACAGCTTTAATCTCTTAAGGATTCTTATTCCATTTTAGGTTCTATATGTGATAGTATTTCTAGATACTCTCAATAATTTCATAATAAATTTAGAGTTTTAATTGATTGAGTTACCTCTCTAATTATATTATCAATGGAATTATTACTTAAGACTGATTGTTTCTTAGGTAAAAAGGTAAGTAGTTCCTAAAATATTTGTTATGTATCTTCCATTGAAATAGATTATGAATACTAAAAATAAATTGATATAATTTCCTTAGTATTTATTATTTATGGATGTGTTAAAATTTTTGATAGATTAATAGAAGTATTATCAAAAAAAATCATCATGAGGATTAAATTCTGGAGGTTTTACTAAAACAAAAGGATCAAATTCATCAAAATTTATATGAATTATTTTATAAAAAATGTTAGTTTATTTTTTAAATATTCTATCAAAATTAATAGTTATAAAGTAACCAATAAGTATTCCTTCATTGGATTTGGGATGGAATTTATAAATTTGATCTTTAGTATTCAATATGAATACTTTACACCAAAATACTCTGATGTATGAATGTTTTTATGTTATTCTATTTCAAAACTCATAAAGAGTTTTATTAAGAAAAGTTTTAAGTAAAAATAAATTTATATTATAATAAGAAGCACTTGTAACCTCAATAAAAAAAATTTTAGAAAAAAAAACTTCACACAATAAGTTCAATTTATCTCAAAAAAATATATTTCTTTGTCTAAATACTAAATTATTTTGTGGTGTTCTTAGTGACGAAAAATTATGATAAATTACTTTCTTACTATAAAAACATTAAAAATATAAATTTTTAAACTTGACATCATGATCACTTTGGATAGAAATCAAATGTATTTTTTCTGATTTTAAACATAGGTATTTAAAATTTTAAAACATAATGAAGATTAATATTTTTGAGTGATAAAATAGATTTAAGTATATCGAGTGCAATATTCATCAAGAACATACACATAGTGCTTTCCACCAATTCTCCCAATTTGTTTAGGACTATATAATTCCATGTACATCAACTATAAAGCAAAAAAATTTAAGACTCCACAACAAGTCTAAAACTAAACTTGTGTTGCTTTCTATGTTGATAAGGATAACAAACACTGATTGAGTTAAACATGTCTTTTGGTATATCCCTAAAAAAATTTCTAGAAATTTGAGATAAAGTTAAAAAGTTATAGTTACCTAATATTCTAGGGAAAATCCATGTAAAATCCTTAAAAACACTTAAGAAAGGAAAATTTTGATTCCAAAGGTATTTTAAGTCAAGTGTGTAAACATTCTCATTCCCATCGATAGATATAAAAAATAACTTATTAACTTTAAAAAATACATTTATCATTCTTGATGTTTATAAGGTAACCTTTACCACATAGTTTTCATATGCTAATATGTTTTTTATTAAGTCCTAAAACATAAAACAATATAAATTAAATATTTTACAAGAATAGAAAACATCACTGATTTCAATGATTTTACCCTATGTTTTGTATCTAAAATTAATTAATCTATCTTTAAACATTCTTAAGTTCAAAAAGTTATACTTGTGTCTTGTAATGTGTTAAGAAAAAAACTTTTCATGTAACAATTATTCTTAATATTTCTACTAGAACTCTTTTTTTAAATATTAAACCTAAGTTCTTGGTACTCAAACTTCTTTAGGGTTATTAATGTTGTTAATTAACATTTTTTGAACCCACATCTATCAAAATATTTTATACAGAATAACTAATAGTTATTTGAAAATAATATCTTTATGAAAACCAAAATATTGAACATGTTTTAAAAAGAAACATTTTCTTTAGTGACCCTTTTGGAATTTTTGAAAATAGTGAAAATTTAAGTGCAAAGTATTTTGATTGAAAATGAATTTTAATGGATATATAAAAAAACAAATTTATAATAATACAAGGTTTTATTTATTCATAAATTTTACCAAAATTTTATTTACTAGAATTAATGTAAGATAAAGTTTATTCAAACCTAAAATTTCAGATTTAATATTGAAAAATAATTTCTTATCATCGTGAATTAAAATAGAACTATATTTAAATTATAATTCTATTGAAGGTTTTTAAATTTTAGTAGTATGTTTTTTAATTCTAATATTAGACTTAAAAACTTCATCCTTAATATTATTATAATTAATCTTCATAATTTTATTTTATTTTTTAAGTATAGTTACATATTTAACCATTTTATCATATGTATGTTAGTCTTCCTCATCATATGGTGAATTTACTTCTTCATCATCTGATTAACTATTTATTTCATAATTTGATAGAGGTAAATAATAATCAACAGTGGTAAAATAAAATTTAGAATATAATCATAAATTGTTAAGAGATTTAGCAGTTAAATTTTCCATCATACATTTCTAATTTTAATGATATTCACATATAATCCAATATTCTTCTTTTTTATCACTACTTCTTTCTTCCGATGAACTATCTGAAGTTGTGTCGCCTCCATTGGAAGTCCATGTAACCGGGGCTTATAGTATTTTATTCCCTAAAAATTTTAGAATTTTTACTTGAATTTATATATTTTATTTTTAGTCTTGAGAAATTTGGTATTGTATTACTTTTCATCTTACATTTGTATAGGTAATTTCTGATGATTATTTCCTCCCATGTTCTTTCTTCAGTCATTCCGATTCTCATATTAGAAGTTAATATTTCCAATAAACTTATTTATTTTCAAAGTTAATTCAGCATGTTTATACACACTATATTTAGTGTTACTAATTTCTAGTGAATGTTTAGACTTCTTAATTTTAGGATTAACTCTAAGATTTAAAGCTTAGAAAATAACATTATCAGAAGTAGATGGAAAACTACACCATTTTTCCTCTTCTCCTTCTCAATATCTCTTTTTAATCTACTCTTCTATTTCATGGTAGTTCCAATAAAATAATTAATACTTAGCCTAATAAATTGATTCATATAATTGATATCTATATTATTAGAAACCCTATAATTTATAAATATATAAATTAATTTTTAAACAATCTGATTGTCCAACAACACATTCTTACCCTGAAATAAAAAATTATTCACAATTGTCATGAAGCATAGATGCATCTGAGAAACATAATCACTTAGTAGAAAACCGAATTTCTGATAATGCTTTCATAGAATATATCTTTTAGTTTTGGAACTTTAGAAGTTTTGAAATGTGTAACCTCTAAATTATTTGAAATTCCATTAGCTATATAACTTGATTCTTTGACTATAGTTATTTTTCATCATCAAATATAACAAAGTGTTATTCAATTTTTAGTTATCATGAAACACAATATCTAAATCACTAAAAGATATGAAAATATATTTATCTACAGTCTAATAATTTATGAATATTATAAGATAGTTATCCACTATATTATTAATGAAAAAATTATTCATACAGACAATCTAGTACTCAAAATCATTACCATCAATGATTTGGGAATGATTATAATTCATGTTTCTAATTGGTCCAAAATGTATTACTTATGTAATAAACAAACTAATATTTATTTTATAACATATTTAGTTTTAGAAGTAAAATAGAGATAATTTTTAAAAAAATAATGAAAATTTAAACAAGCTTAGTTTTAGTGGAAATAAGATTTGATACCAAGTGTTGTCCCATATATGAAATGCATATAACCTAAAAGTAGGGGGGATTATAGTTCAAAAAATCATATAATTTGTTCCTACCACAAGGTGTAAGAGTATAAGATTTTATGAATCAACCCATATTTTATGATATTAAAAATAGTATAACAACAAATATTCTTATTAAACACAATTAAAATTAACAAATCATCAAAATACCCATATCTATCATCTTATCTATGGAATCCATTGATAAAATATCAGATACAAAACAATCATAGTAAGAAAACTTTGAGAATTTTTTAATATATTCTTACCAATATATTCAACAAGAAAAATGCTTAGAAATAAAAACTACAACTATTTAAAGAACACTCGTCAACAAGATGTTTAATGTTTCAAAACGTCTTCTAAAAAATTTATAAAATTTCAATTATTTTATTCATATTTGTTTGTTATTATTTATTCTAATCCTAAAATAAATAGTATTTTTATACTAAAAACATCAATGGTCAGATACCATGATATTAGGGTATAGTTTTCATTGTATTGGAAGTAACATTATCATCTTTTGATAAACTCCAAATTACTTTACATATTCAGAGAAAGTTATTCGTGAACCATTATAGTTCTTGTACATTCTATGAAATAAAACATGGGTATAGAATTATGTTCTCTATATTTTATTAAATAAAACATATGGAATTAAATTTCTCAAATTTTCAATCCATAAAACAAAAAAAAACTAAATGAAAATTCCAGTTACATCAAATTCATATTAAATGTATTGTGATTTAAAAAAAGTAATTTAATGAGTTTTTAAATAAAAAATTATATCATTGTATCTAAAAAATAACATTTCTTCCATGCCATTTCTCTATTTTTGATTCACTAATTTCATATTACATTATTTAAAAATGGCTAATAAACTATGCGCAATAAACCATGATATGAAAATAGTATTCATGAGAATGATTTAGAAACATAATATCAAATATAGTAAACTAATCATTAAGGGTTCATTTCAAAATAGGGAAATTATTCATCTAATATAAATGGATTCAAAAAAATAAAATAATAAGGAAATTATTAAGAAAATTAAATATATTTACAATAATAACTTTTGATAACAAATCACGAGATGAGAAAAGAGACATAACATAGATCTTGATAATCGATGCTATAAAAAACCAACCCTAGGAGAACTAAAGGATCCCTACATGATTTTCATTGGTCAAAGGATCATTAAAGATTGTTAAGGATAAAAAACACCACAAAATGTTAAGAAATAAAGGTATTGAAAAGAAAATATAATGGAGAGAGGATTAAACCTCTATTTATAACAAAAAATGGGCCAACCTAATCACCATGAAATTCTTAATGTTTTATAAAAATTCTTAAAATCTAGACCAAAACCATGATATAACAGTATGAAATTGAAACATACATTTTTCAATCTATGATACAAAAACCATGAAGTGATAAAATTTCCTTGAAACTTTCCAAAATACTTAGTTAACCCTAGTAACTTCATGTGGATTGACCCCGATTACAGTGAAACACAATGTGTCATAGTGAAAACCTTAAACCTCTGAATAATATGGAATGAATCATCATAGATAAATGCATATTTTGTAAAATCAAACTAAGGGTTCTACATATCTATAACTTCATTATTGATACCACACTCCTTGCACTATATCCTTTATCTACATGGTGAAAGGGAACAATCACATCTAAAACTATAACACCCATGAGAAAAATATACAAGTCAAAAATTAATATATTATTTGATATGAAAATCTATGTTGTTAAACCCTAAAAGATTAAGTATTCTAGGTTAAGAAACCAAGGTAAGATATAAAAGATTAATAAATAATATGGTTAAATTTTTGTTGCAGATCAAGTGGATAAGAGGTTTGATATTGACATGGGAGCATCTTCTATTCATGGTTTTATATTGATTTATTCTATGATCATTATTTATTTATTTGATACAATATGTTCTCATTGTTTTTATCAACATGGGTAGTAGATAGTTTGAGTTTTCTTGTTGAGATGATGACTTATACCATGATAATTGACACCCCATTAAGATAAAGGAATTAAAAAGAATTCATAAGCCCATCATGTACCATTACGGTGGGTGATGTAGAAGTCTGGTGTGTTTTCCAAGTCATTGTGATAAAAATATATGACCTTATCATTTGGATAGATAGACTAATCAATTACAAATATAAAATAAAATATTATAGTGGAAGAGTTTCTTTATTTCACTAGATGGTGTTATTAATTATTTTCATGAGGAGTGGGATTATATTCCAAGTATGTTATGTATAATTATTTAATCCATTGTATGTATATATTTTTAGTTACCTTCTAATTATAATTGATATGTATCCCACTATATTTCCCAAATATTTCTTAGGTTTTTCTATGGAAATAGAAATGGAATTATCTACAGATTTTCTACATATAATAAATCCAATTTATTAACATTCATACTTCGTGGAACTAATGAAGTTACATGAACTAAAAACTTAGTTAAGAAAATTAGAGTATAAGGGAATTATTTAGCCTAGATATTCATATTGGGATACCATGATTTTATTTTCTAAAAAGTCTAATTAAAGTATATATTTTTTCACTAAATACTAGATACTAAATCAAGTAAAGATAAAGAAAAAATATCCCTTACTCTATATTAGTGATTTATTTTATCAACTAATTGGGATTGGATGGTTTTCAAATATTTATCTTCAATATAGATTTTATTAATTAAGGGTGATAAAGGCATCCAAACCGAAGATATATTTTTAAAGTTGCTATGTTAATTATGATTTTTTAACACTTTTTGTGTCACTAATTTACCTATTATGTTCAAATACTTTATAAATTGAATCTTTCATAAGCATTTGGATATTTTTATGGTATTTTTTATGAGTGAAATAATGATTTACTAAAAACTTAAACTAGATATTAAAGAAATCTAGAATTTGTTTAAATAATTTCTTGTGAACATAAGTTTCCCACAAAGTTATCTAAATATCACTTTTTGGATTCAATAAGTAATTTTTTTGGGGAATGTTGTTTAATATAAAGGAATCAATATTAATCTTGATAATGTAAAAATTGATATGTATTAATATAGGTCCAATAATGTCTTTGAGATCTATTTTTTTTTCTTTAATGGAATGGATACTACCGGAGTTTTGATAAATATTTCTCAAAATTAAATTCACCAATGATGAATCTTAATTGGAAAAGAGTTAAATTTGAATTATCTAAAAAAGTGGATGAAATATTTTGAATAATTAAAGAGGATATTTACTTTATCACTGATTCTTATCCTACCCAAGATGATAGATGGCTATAGAGTATATTGAAATGATTTGGAATTAGGTTTGAGATGTGTTCTTATGAAATGAAGTATTTTCATGGAATATATATCTAGTTATCTTGAATAACATGTAAATAACTATCCTACATATTATTTTGAGTGATTTTTGATTGATTTTGTATCAAAGAGTTTTAAATATATCTTCTCACAAAATGATCTAAATTTGTTAAAGTGAAGGTGGGTATAATATCATTATACCATTGATTTTGATTTTTCATATATCCCTGAAAAATAAAATGTTGCAGATCATACCTTGATTAGGAACACTCAAGATTAAGGTGTCAATAAATATAAATATTTGTGGAATCTATGGTGTATGTTATATAGTTTCCATTTAGAGATACATTAAATGAAGAATTGTGTGTTTAATTGAAGTGTAAGTGTGACTTCTCTATTGTGGGTACAAGTGAAATAGTTACAATTGTTTGATATAGAATATATGGGAATACAAGACACATTTTTTAGTGGGGAGGAAACTGCTTGGTTGAGTGTGGATTCATAATTGACTCTTTATTTCAAGAAGTGAATGGTAATTTTTATTCCCTTAAGTAAAGAAGTCACAATGATTTTTTATCATTATAATTGGGTGGTGAATTTTAGAGTTACAAATGTGTTCCCTGATTTCAAATTTATGTTTTGGTGGTTGATCATGTAGAAAGAAATTTTTAAGTATGTTTATTATTGTTTAGTTTATCTGTAGTTAAAGTTAGATCATCAACATCCATCTTAGTTGTTACAACCTTTATCTATACTAACTTAGAAGTGGGAGGAAATTTATATGGAATTTGTGATGATTTTTTCTAAATAACCAATACGATATAATGATATATAAGTCATAGTTTATTAATTCATAAAGAAAACTCAATTTTTACCAATTCCAAAGACAAATTTAGTTAAGGATCTTGGAATTTTTTCTAACAAAGAGATTGTTAAACTTTATGAAGTTCCAAAATATATCTTTTTTATAGTGACCCTTATTTTATTTATAGATTATATAAAAGAATTTAGAATTAATTGGATATAAAATTTAGTTTAATTATGACTTAACATCCACATGTGGATGGATAAAAATAGTGTATTATAACGATATTTAAGAATATTCTATAGGAATATGTGATAGATTTTCAAAGATCTTAGTAGGAACATTTTTCCTTAGTGAAATTTTCCAATAATAACAATTACTGATATTCAATACATATAACACAAATTTAAATTTTATATTGAATTCCTTACCAATCACCCATGTATTTGGTGAAAACATGTGAATTATTTATTATTGGACCAATTTTTATGTAAGAAACAATAAAATAAATTAATTATATTTGGAGGCATATGGTGCAAGTGATGAGTTAAAAAAATTCAAATTCTGATCGAAGATGATGACCCTTAAATTTCAATGATGGTAATCATGTCATTTTTGTGAGTGTATCTTCATTTAAGAAACTTAAGGATTAAAAATAAAGGAACCTTTACACCATAATTAGAGGTTCTATTCGAAATTTTGGAATATATTGGAAAAGTTTTATATCATTTAGTATTATAATCATGATATCATATAGTTCATAATTTATCTCTTGTGTATAATGTGAGTAAGTATATATAAGATCCATCTCATGTTACTAGCTTACAATCAATGGAGTTAAAACTTTATATGAATTTAATTGAAAAAATAGTTAAAATTTTGGATTTGAAAGAAAAAACATAAAACAATAAATAATTTCTCTTGTTTGAGTGTTGTGGAAACATTATAATGTATAGAATAAAAATAAGAGAGAGGATTTCTCATATGGGGTCAATGAACAAAAATATTTTAGGATATTGACTAGATTTTTAAGGGAAAAAATACTTTATGGAGGGTAAAATTGTAACATATGTATTGATATTAATTTAATGAATTTTTATTAAAGTTCATTTACTAAAGGGGGGTTTTATGAGGAAGATAAATTTACCCTTTTAATCTTTTTTAAAAAATGTGATCGTAGAAATTTTGTGGGGTTATTTTATTATACTCGTGAGAATTTTATTTTGACTATATTTTAAAGGAGATATTATTTCATTGTAATATCATTTATGGAGGTTTAATTGATTTATTTGGAGAATATTTTAATTATTTAATGTTGGAATTATTGACTTGGTATTTTTTGTTCCAAAGATTATGATTAAAGAAATTAGTAGAGGTTTAATTAGTTGGGTCATGGTGGTCCACCAAGGAAATTATTAATAGGGGATTAAGGGAGTTAACGGAGGATAGAGGGAAGAAGGTGGTTATGATGGAATTATATAGTTTACATTATTTATGTGATGGTTTTATGTAAAATTTTGATAAAGGGATGTTATGTCTTATAATAAGAGGATGAAGGATGTTTCTCTTTGTGTTTGGCATACCTCTTTTATCCCTAAAACTCTCCCTCAAAAGTTTTTTTTACGGTAGTGGGATTTGTGAAGAAATATAAATAATAGGATAGAGAACTAGTCATAATTATCAAGGTATGTAGTATAAATTATTATATATATTTTATATGAATTATTCAATTTTTTTAGAAAATTTTCAATGTCATAAAAATATTATTTTATATGTTTTCATGTTTAAGGTTTTAGAATTTTTTTACGCCATTTAGTATACTTCATACCTATTTTACATGAGGTCCATGCCACCTTATGAATAATTATCCAATTGAATTTACTTATTATATTCCCTAAAACTAGAGTGTTAGATAGGTATTACTAGTTTTTATTGGTTATATTCCACTCTATGGGGGTTGTGCACTCTTATATAGATATTTACATGAAAACCATGTAATATAACACATATTATTCTATAATGGCATGAGGTCTATTCTAAATATGAATTATTCATGCTAAAATTCCTTGAATATAGATATATCCTATTTGGTATATAAATAATTATTTTTGGAAGATAATTGGTGATAGGGCATGATGATTCACCCCTTTGAGATCGTTGGATTGAGGATTTATGGAAATTATAAGGAAAAAATATCTAGGTAGGCGGATCTAAACTATTATTATCTTGGTCTAGTATTTATATTAATTTTTAATGGATTTTTAAATAATGATTTTTTATGAATAGTTTGTGATAAATATCTATTTGTTAATTTTGAACAATTATTTTTTAAAAAGAATACTAATTAATTTTAACATGTTGTTTTTATTTAAAAATTAATTTTTTAATAAAATTTAGTGACATGGAATTTATATTATTGATTTACTAAATGGTATTATAATGGTTGGTTTTTTTCTATAATTTATTTTATATAGAGTTTTGTAAATATATTTTTCGTATATTTTTTCTTCAAATGTGGTGGATTTGGAATTTATCTGGGATAAGGGTATTTTATTGTTTTTAAAACACATGCTTTTTTATTGGTTGGTTTTATTTTGACGGGAAATTTCATGGGTATTTATATTTGGATTTTAAAAAATTTGTCGAATTAGGGCCTTATGGTTAGACTTGATACTATTCTAGAAGTGGGATTTCGGTTTTTGATGGGTCTAAGTATAGGTGAAGGGACATGAAATGACTTTATCCATATGATTAAAAGAGATGAGTGATAGTCCATCCTGATAAGAATAAAATTACCTACTAGTATATTTACTCATGGATTTATGGTATAATTGTTCAGGATTATCCCCGGTAACCTTATAATTTATTTACATAAGTAAGTTATTATATAAACATTATAACTTATAATGGAGGTATTGTTTATATTGGAGTCTTGGGGAAAACCTCTTGAGTTTCTTCTCACCACTCATATGTAGAAGTTTGTTAACATGTAATTGATATTGACTGTGATACATGATAAATGAAGACTCCATTTTTCATCATGGGTGAGTCATAGATCCAGGACACAAATATAAAATAAATAGTTTGGTTTCTTGATTTTCAAGTAAAATTATTATTCTTGATTTAACATGATTCCTTTACTTTATTGTTTTTTTATAAATATTAAATATTTTGCACTAAAAGATATTATTTTTTCAATTTTTATGAAATTAATTTTACAATTACATGTATATATATGATATATTTTGATGTAAAATCCTTCCCCAATGATTTATTTTATCCATTATAACTATTTTATGGTATTTATAGATTCAGGAGTGTGATTAAGGAATCATGAAATATTGGTTTGGGTCATAGGAATTAAGGTACTCAAGAAAAGTTATTACAAGATAGTATCAGATCATGTTTAAGTTATGGAAATCCTGATTGTTAAGGGGAATAGGATGGTTGAGACATTAAATGAACCTATAAAATACATGGATAAATTTTTTTATTATTAACTTTGAGTTATTAGAAATTCTGAGTAGAATAAAGGTTGGTGAAAACCTTGTTTTTAGTTGGTCCAAGAATCTCACAATCATGGGTTAATATGTGAATGTGTTTATAAATAATTTTTGACAACATAAAGAGACATCACATGAAAATGATTTTTGAAAATGTATTTCCAATTATTCAATGTTTTTTATTTTCAAAATTAGTTTCAAAATTCATTTGAAAAATGAACTTTTTTTATTGTTCTAGTTTTTTATCAGATAGGTAAATAAGATAGAGAGCCATCTATGTGAATTTTGTAATAGATATATGGAGAATTTTTATTGAAGAAATTATTTACAGATAATAGAAAATTTTCAAGAAGGATAATTCTTACAGATAAAGGATGAGTAGTAGTAAAAGTTCCCTATGTGGATTTTAATATAGTAAACATCATTATAAAAATATCTATGAAATAGATATATAATCTAATCACAATAATGTGAGAGATAATTATTGGTAATTAGAGTTACATAATCAACCATCATTAATATTCTATGTTGAAACATATATGATAGATGAGTGGTTAGAAAATATAAACCATATATTATTCTCCATAAAAATTTATGAGACATTGGAGGTGGAGTTTACATCCGATTTACAGGATTGACTAGATAAAAAATGGTTGGAAATAATAACAGAAGCTGAAATTTATAATAATCATGAATATATTGATTTCTTGAAGATATTAAATGGAAAATATTTCCCAAAAAAGTTAAAATATTGAAAATGTTGATTAAATAATGAAGTTTGAGGAAGGTAATTTGGTGATTATGGAGTATTATTCAAGTTCAAAGGTCTTGTGCATTCTATGGAAGAACGTGTGATAAAAGAGAACCTAAAAGTATGAATGGTTGAGATGTGTCTGAGACCAAAGATTCATTCATGATTTATTTTATTGAAATTATATACTTATGAAAAAGGTATAATAATGACTACTCTAAAAAAAGGAAAACATGGTAAAGGTGTACAGTACTATAAATTTCCTTCTAAAACCTAGTAAAGGGAAGAAAACTTTCAATGGAAATAAGAGAAAGTAGATTTATTTTCAAAAGGAATCCTTTTAGGTGACCTTAGGTACTTCTCAAGGTGTAAAGTCTCTAGTGTTCTGTTAATGGGGAGAAAAGGGTCATATAAAGACCCATTACACTATTCTACCTAAACGTTTTAATTGACGTGGAATGATGGGTCACTTGAAGAAATGTTTTGTGTTTTTCTCTCAAACAAAAAGAATAGGGGTATCAAATCTGGTGTAAGGATCATTTTTGTCATTATATTAGGAAAAAATTCGGATATTAACCTAATTTAATATAGATAAACCTTATAAAAAAGAGTTTAATTTATTGTAGCTAACCAAGTGGTTAAGGTGTTTGATGCTAAAGAGTTTCCATATACTATTCTAGGCACTATCTTGATCTATTTTACAATAATTATTATTTTATTTGATAAAATATCATATTATTCTTTTATATTTGTGCATGTAATGGATATTTTGGGTTTACATATTGAGATTATTCCTTATACAATTAGAATTGATACCCTATTGGGAGAAAAGAATGACAAAAAATTCAAATATTCTTTTTATAACATTATAATGGGTGATATATAAGTTTCAGGGGTTTTCCAACCCCTAAGAGGAAAACATATTAATGTATCATTGGTATATATTGACTAATAAAATTCATACTCAAATCCAAAAAAGTGTTTAATAGTGTTTTTTGTTTCACATTATGGTGTTATTCTTTATTTCTATGGAGAGTGATATTTTAATGCTAATAAGAGAGGTATAATTGTTTTGAACATTGTATTTATCAATTTTTGTTAGCATGATTTGTTATTGAAAACATAGAGGTTAGTATTTATCCCAATATTCTAATTATAATTGATAATTATATTTATGTTTCCCAAATTATGTCTTGGAATTTCTTCCAAAAAGTTAATTGGAATTATCTATTGTTTTTTTCTATAAAAATGAAATTTATTTACCTTCACATCACATAAAAATTGAAGATTTATAGAAGATAGAGTCTTAATTGGGTGAATTGGAGTATAAGGGATTTATTTTTCTAGGAATGTCACATTGGATTCAATAGTGTTATTTTATAAAAAGTTTGATGAAAGTTTAACAATATTTTTTAAATATCAGGATCAAATTAAGTAGTGATAAATAGAAAATACCCTTTCTTTTTATTGATGATTTAGTTTATTAGATGAAGGGGGATATATGGGTTTTAATTATTGATCCTCTATCTATATATCATTACCTTAGGGTGATAGAGGAATACACACTGAAAATAAATTTAAGAAGTCATTATGGCCTTTATGAGTTTTTGGTTATGCCTTTTAATGTCACGAATTCACCCATAGTTCTGATGGAATTATTGAATTGAATATTCCATATGTTTTTAGGTAAATTTGGGTTAGTGTTTTTGGTTGAAATAAATATTTCATCAAGATTAAAAGTGGATTATGAAATACATCTACAATTTATCTTAGGAATTATGTCTGTACAAAAGTTGCAGGAAAAGCACTCTAAATTTTACTTTTGGATTCAAGAGTTAAAGATTCTAGGGTATATTTTTTAGATAGAGAACTATTTATTTATAAGGAATATATAAAAATTGTTATGTATTTGGAAATTCCTAATAATATCTATGATATTCATAGTTTTCTTGAAATATATAGATATTACCCAAGTATTATTAGAGACATCTCACAATTAGCTTCAGCAATGATGGATTTTGCTCAAAAAGATTTAAATTTGTATGGGATGAAAAATGTTGGAAATAATTCAAGGAATTAAAGAAAAGACTTAATTTGATTACAGTTCTTATCCCACTTGAGCAGGTTTATGACTATAATGTATATTATAATGCTTCAAGAGTATGATTGGGATCTGTCTGTATGAAAAGATGTTTTGTAGTTACATATGGATCGAGGAAATTGAAACCACATGTAAAGAACAATCATATACAAAATTTAGAGTTATATATAGTGGTTTATGCATTAAGCACATCGATAAATTATCTCTTTTGTATAAATTTCATAGTATATATCAATCATAATAGTTTTAAGTATATATAGGTGGGTAAATTATCTTTAGACCTTAAATTTTAACCATTCATATACGCCTAGAAAATGAAATTTTATATATGATGTACTGAGTTGGAAGAATTAAGATTAATATATTAAGGAAGTTTAAGAGAAGTTATAATTAATGGTTATGTTAATAGATTTTAATTTGGATATAAATGAAACAAAGAAAAGTGTGGTTCTTTCTAGTATAAATGTGTCTTTTTTATTTTGGTAATAATTTAAAGATTCATAATGGTATTTTTTTATAAAATAATTCCCACCCTCATTCCATGTATAGTGAAAGATAAGAAAAAACATTAATGATTATAATATTATTAGTTTCAATCATCATAATCGTTCTATCAATCTGATTCATACCCTAAGGGTCCATGAGAACTAATATCCATGGTTGGATTTAAGTACGAGTAATCTTTCCCATATATTATTTTCCTATAAGGAATAGTTTGTAAACCTTTACCATCCATAATAAATTTATTTCCTTTAGATAATTCATATATATATAGAGGATTCTTTGTACAAGCATCCTATATATCATATATGATTCAATAAATCCTTTGACTTACCCATTATTTATTGATTTCCTCCTAAAACCTTGAGATTTTATCACCGTCACTTGTATTTGGATACCCCTATATTATAGGATCAGTGATTAGTGATCCATGATCCTCTTACAAAGTCCCACCTGATTTAAAACTACCCTCATTCTGTCCTCAAACTTATAATCTATACTCTTGAACTAAATCTACATCTATCCCCAACCATAATCCATTTGAAATATTCATGAATTTACCTATTATATGAGTCAACCAACTTTTTTAATTACCCCAAGTAACCTAAAAATCCATATTTCAAGTAATTATATTATAATTATTCAAATCATGGACCAAAGTTTGAACTATAGTGGCCTAAATCTATATAGCATTATGTGTACAATGTTACATAGTCAATTGTTCCATCTATTGAGTTCTAGAATCCATATACATTCATGAAAACCCAGCACAAACATGCTCTATTCCCCATCTAGAAGGGTATTTTCTATCACCAACTATAGCCCAAATTTCCTACATTTTTATCCTACTAGATTTCTTTTTAAAATATTCATTAACATTATACACAACTAGAAAATTCACCTAAGGCCACGGTTTGGAACCGTGGCCGTAGGCTCGAAAACCATGGGAATATCCTATGGCCAGGGTTTCAGAAAACTGTGGTCGCTATCGATGTTGTAGTAGGACCCTAGCACCATAGTTAAAACTGTGGTCATATGTTTTATAAGGTATAAAAAATAGGTTCAGTCCCCTTGAACCCCCCCAAACACCCCCTTGCACCCCCTGGAAAGCCCCCCTTCACCCCCAGGCCCCACAGTATAGCCCCTTGAACCCCCCTGGACACCCCCCCTATACGCCCATTCCCCCCTTGACAGACCCCTTACACCCCCTGGACATCCCCCTTACACCCCCACCCCTGCAGTAGCCCACCCCCTGAAAAGCCACTGACCCCCTGGACACCCCCCTTCCTGGACAACCCCCCCCCCAGACAGCCCCCTTGAACCCCCACCCCCCCCCCCCACCTGGACACCCCCTACACATTGCACCCCTGCACCCTAACCTACCCCTTGAAAAATAAATCCATCACACCCCCCTTGGACCCCCTCACCCTTCCCACCCCACCCCCCATGCCCACTGCACCCCCCCCCAGACATCGCCACCCTCCCCCCAGACACCCACTTGCACCACTCCCCCACCCCACCCCTTGCACCCCCTTCCAGTTACCCCCCTCCCCTGCCAGTCCCCCCCTACCAGTCTCATCCCTACTAGTCCCCTCCCCCTACCAGTCCCCCTACTAGTTCCCCCCATCTCCTTCCAGTTCCCCCCTACCAGTCCTACCCCCTGTGATTTTCCCCTCCCCCTGCCCCTACCAGTCCCCCTCACCCTGCCAGCCCCCACTTGCACCCTCTTCTAGCCCCACCTTGCACCCTCTTCCAGTCCCCTGCCCCCTGCCAATTTCCCCCCTGCCCCCTGCCAGTCCCCCCTACCCCCTTCTAGTCCCCCCCTCACCCTACCAGTTTCCCCTCCCCCAGTCCCTTCCAGTCTCCCTCCACCCTGCTCTTACCAGTCCCCCTCCCTACTAACATCCCAACCCATTGAATTGTATTAGGTTAGAGGATCTACTAACCATTGGTGAAATTCCCTAGACACTAAATATATTTCATGGGTTTAAAAACAATGTTACAAACAAAGAAAGAGTTACTCTATTTATCACAAAAAAGATAAACGTGGTACTCACTATCCAAATTAAATTATACATGAAAGATACTTACATAATAAGAATTAAACGAATCCAAATATTAAAAAAACACATAACTGCACTTACATGAGTCTCCCTATAAGACAAACTATCAAAGTAGTCTAGAACCAGCTCACAAGTACCTACAACACAAGGTAAAACATAGTAGTGCTCATACGCTAAAATTATGGTAAAACAAAACATCTTATAAAATTCACAAGGAATATAACTCAATAAACAAGAATAGTGTAGTCATATAACCAACAATAATAGAATAAATGCACCATGTATAGGAAAACAAAACCGGTCTCCAACTGAACTAATGTGTGATAGATAAACAATATTTCATGTGTTAATCCATATATCTTCATGCGGTAGGTTCTAATTTAGAGTTCAATTGATGTTTTATATAAATATATATGATGAAGTCATTCTCACAAGGTTCATCCATTGATCATTGGATGAAGTTATAAATCTAAAAATTCCACCCCTGCCAGTTCCCCAAACCTCCCCCTGCCATTCCCCCCTGGCCCTGCCAGTCCCCCACCACCCTGCCTTGGCCAATCCCCCTCTGACCCAGACCCTGCTAGTCCCCCACCCCCACTCCCCCACCCCCCCTACCAGTCCCCCCTGCCCCAGCCAGTCCCCCCACCCCTGCCCCTCCCAGTCCCCCCTACCCCTGCCCCTTCCAGTCCCCCACCCCCTACCCCTGCCCCTGCCAGTCCCCCACCCCCACCCCCTGCCCTTGCCAGTCCCCAACCCCCACTCCCCCTGTCAGTCCCCCCTCCCCCTGCTAGTCCCCCCACCCCTGACAGTCCCCCACCCCACCCCTACCAGTCCCCCACCCCCTGCCCCTACTAGTCCCCCACATGCCCTTGCCCCTGCCAGTCCCCCATCCCCCACTCCCCACCCCTGACAGTCCCCCTTGCCCCTTCCAGTCCTCCACCCCCTTTTCCCTGCCCGTCCCCCACCCCCACTCCCCCCTTCTAGTCCCCCCTCCCCTACAAGTTCCTCCCCTGTCCTTGCCAGTCCCCCACCTCACTGCCCCTTCCAGTCCCCTCCCCCTGCCAGTCCCCCACCCCCTTTCCCCTGCCCCTTCCAGTCTCTCACCCCCACTGCCAGTCCCCACCTCCCCCACCTATACCCACACATCACCCCCCCTCCCTGCCTTGTTCCCTACCCACTGCACACTGCCCTGACATTGGTGACAACTAAGTACTGTCACAAAGGGTAGAATATTTAATCTTATGTTTGGGGATCAATTCATTACATAAATCTATGCTTGTTCAATCTTCGAGTATCTTATACAAACATTGACATCCATATAATTTGAAATATAAATATTATTTTGACAATGGTTTTAAGGGAAATTCATATTTGACAAGTAATATCAAAAGGTTTCATGTTTAAATTTTTAGTATCCATTATTGGAATAAGTTTTATTCTTCTGTTAAGGTTTATAATTTACTAAATTTTAATTTTTTTATTTTGAATTGATAAATTTTAGTTTTTTTAGTTATATATATTTCACTTCATATGGTTCTTTTTGATAATCGGTAAAGATTACAAGAAATATTTCACAAGGTTATTTTACATGTTTTTAAGGTTGAGAAAGATATTAATGGTTTCGAATGAGTTGATGGTGAACTTCATAAGAAGATGAGGTTTCCAGAAGATGAATCAAAGGGAAGATGTGATGCAGTCACTTGAACATCCAATTTGATCTTCTCAGCATGTATAAATGAAGAACGAACCAAATAAATGTAGCACGGATAAAATATGTCTTATCCATGATGATGATTCTCAGAGTTATGAAAGTTATGAAGTGTGCACGTTCTGAGTTGATGGTTCATTGATTATAAATATTGAGTCCTACACCCATGATATGTTATCAAGTTTGAGTGGATCTTGTTTCCAGTGAAATAGATCCATCATGAATCACTCTAGTTCATGAAAAGAAATTTTATTCAGAAACTATTTTGTGTAAAGTAGAAGAGAGTTCCCATGATTAAAATAATATGTTCTTTGAACACTCATTATCTTCATGAAGAAAATGGTTTCCATGAAGCACTCAGGATTGCACATGTAGCATCTCATGAATTTCTTGAATATTATAGATAATTTGTGCATGATCATAGTTGAACGAAGGTCTTGACAGTAAAGAGTATATATTGTGCATTAAGGAATAATGTGCACAAGTTTGAAGGGGAGTAAACATTCATCTGGGTGTGAAGTAGGGATGAAGTATATTTTTATATGATTGATATATATGTATAGAATATAGGAAGTGTGTGTATGTGAAATACATATTTGATAATAATAAAACAATACAATTCTTACCCATTTGAGTTTGTACAATGTTTATGCAACTGTTCAGTATGTGATAAGGTGAATACACAAGAAGGCAGACGGTGTGTGATAATAGTGATTGTGCAAAGTGGATAGTGTGTGGTTGAGATTCCATGTGAAAAACATATACCTGAATTCATGCATGTTCAAATTCTCTCATGAAAGAATTTAAGTCTAACCATAACAACCCATGCATTAAGTGGATTTTAGTGTGTTTTTTATACAAATATATATACAGATGAAATTATGAATACAAGAAAGTTTGAAGTTTATAATTTTGTATTGTCGTACATTTTACATTGAGAATATTGTGAAATGTATTTTTATACATGAATGAAGTTTAAAGAGAAACATACATGAAAAATATTTTTCATTATTTGGGTGCAGTGATTTGAGACTAAATCTAGGAAAATATTACTATCTGTGTTTCAGATGATTTTTTTTTGTATTCGAGTTTTCAGTTTTAAGTGAGGTCAAGTCTTAATAAGAAGAAATAATTCTTTCTCAAGTAGTGTTGGATTGAGGTATTTGATTATCTATAGGTGATCAGATATTATTTGAGAAAGGAAAACATCAATGCAATAATGTCAAGAAAACTATATAAGCATAAACTGCCACTTTGAGTTTTTGCATATAGTGCACCTCTGTTGGAAGGGTTTTATTACAAAACCATGACTTGTTTATAAAACGACACAATTATTTTAAAAAACACTTTATAAATAATTTAAATTTAATATAAAAAATTATAATTAAGAAGGTAGAAAAATTCAATTTAAATTCTTGAATTAAAGAGGCTAGGAGAGGGACTCTACCTCAAAAGAGTCAAGCCACACTCGATGCTTGACACTTTTAATCAGTGACAACTCTAAGCTGCTCCATCCATCCTATAGGAATGTGAACCTTTGCATATACATACTGATGATATAACTCCTATGTACGTGTCCGCATGGGAGTTCATTCATGTGAGGTTATGCTCCTCAACGAGATCCAAAACACACTATAAAAATATAAGGAACCAAAAAATCACAAAATCCCTACTTAAAATTGGACCAAAGAATAAAAATGGAATAAAACTTACCCAAATATGATGTTGAACTCACTATCTTCAATGGTGGTGGATAGAACTAGCCTCATCATAAGAAACCACATATAAGGAAATAGTGGGAAAAGAAATGAGATATGACGACTTCTTATATATATATAATCATTGTGTCAAATATTCATGATAAATGATACATGAATCCATAACCAACAATGAAAAATAATATTTATATTGATATGTACATCCCAATACTAAATAACATGATCATTAATAAAGAGGAAAATTCCAAAAACACCCATTCATCAAAGAAAAACACATGCCAAAACTTTGACTTTACAAATCACACTTTCTTGTTAAAAAACACTATATTACATAAGGAATAAAAACTATTTTTTTAGAAACATGTTTTTGAAAAACATGGCATAGTGAACCTAGCTTCTCCCCCCTGCACTCACAACACACAC
Organism: Viscum album; assembly: GCA_963277665.1. NCBI lineage: Eukaryota > Viridiplantae > Streptophyta > Magnoliopsida > Santalales > Viscaceae > Viscum > Viscum album. Next base: position 352,311,744 of record OY728143.1, read on the forward strand.
ATAGCACAACCCCTGCACACCCCTCCCCCTCCATTGCACACTTCCTGCCCCCTACACACACTCCCTCCACCCCCTGCACACTCTCCCACACAACCCCTACCCCTATAACCTACACACCCCCTGCACACACCTAGAACACACACCCTTCACACCACATCACAACCCCATCACACCCCCTCCCCCCCCGTCCAATGCACACTTCCTTCCCCCTGCACATACTCCCTCCACCCCTGCACCTTGCACACTCTCCCACACAACCCCTGCCCTTGTACCCTGGACACCCCCTGCACACACCCACCACACACCCCTTGAACACCACAAGACAACCCTAGAACACCCCCCCCATCCAATGCACACTCCGTTCCCCTGCACACACTCCCTCATCTCCATGCACCCTGCACACCCCCCGCACACACTCCCTCCACCCTCTGCACACACCCCTACCCTTTTACCCTGCACACCCCATGCACACACTCACAACACACACACCCTCCACCCCCCCCCTCCACCCTGCCCCCCTGCACACCCTCACACACCCTTACACAACCCCATCACAACCCCAAAACAACCCCTGCACACCCCCTCAAAAGTCTAAAATAAACCACAAACCAAAAAATAAATTCAAGGTTAAATAGAGCCCAATAATTTCATTTGTCTAAAATTCAAGTCAAGAAGATCAAGAAGAGGGGAACCAAGAAATTGGATACTCCTATCTACCTAAAAAATGAATCATTCTGCATATTTGTTTCTAACCACATATAAGATGCTTCATGGAAAACTAAAAATTCAGATTCTATATAACTTCAATATGTTAAAGATGAACCAGGCCACCCAAATCCAGATTCAAGTAGGGTCTAGAAAACTAGAATATGCATTGTTGGAAACACTATAAGAAAGTCATCCCAATTAAGTGAGCTAGATAATTCCTCCCTATTGAAGAATCAGGCCCTCCCCCTACCCTGCATAGCCCCTCCCCTTCCCCCCTGCTACACCAGCATTTCCCCCTCCCCCTTTATAGCCCCTCCCCCTCCCCCTACTGCACCATCCCCTCCCCTCTCCCCTACTGCACTAGCCCCTCCCCCTCCCCTGCACATCCCCTCCCCCTCCCCCTACTACACCAACCCCTACCCTCCCCCTGCATCTTTTATATTTACATGAGAGGATTTTTTGGGCGGTACTACTAATGTACCAAACATGCATCAAGAACATATGAAAGGAAGAGTATTTGGCTGGAATGTATCCGAGAAAGAATCCAGACAAAGTGAAATGAGAAATTGATTATTGAATAGGCCTGTTAAGGAGGGGTTTGTTTTTTCATTCAAGGAAAATGGAATGCGGGTTACATTTTAGTTACTACATATGGTACATGGGCATGAGGTTTGGCTGGATCAAGCTTATGATTGGGAAACACAGTTATAGACTCAGATGTTGCATCTCTTGTAACTAGTGGTGTGGCTGCATATCACTCTAAAGCTACCCTACCAAATTTCGTTTAGTTCTTCAGGGAGAGTATTATTTGGTGACATAGCACCAAATACTAAACTTTCATCCCTCCTTCACCCACCCCTGCACCCACCCTCCCCCTTTCACCCCTCCTTCACCCCCACTACCCCCCCCCCCTCTTCCCTACTATCCCCACCCCCACTAAACCCACCCAATCCCCTGCCCCTCCTTCTCCCCCACTACCCCCACAACTGTCCCCACCCCACTAATATGAAGATAACTGATATTAAATAAATAATGTGTCCCTAACCAAACTAACCTAAACTAAAAAAAATTAATTTCATTGAATGATATCAGTAACTCCCCTTTGATTTTTAATTTTTATAAAAAACCTTTTTTGGGTTAAGTGTGAACGAACATAATAGATTGCCAAAATACCCACAAATAAATTACAAATAGGAACCAAAATTCAAATTCTAAAATTAATCTTAGCAATTAGTTCATCCACGCACCATAGGATTTGGGAGGAGATAAGACACGTCTTGGGATCTATGTGAGAGCTAAAATCATGTGATACCTAAATTTATATGTCATCAGTCACTATCACCATTATTCTAGCCCCATTTTTATCAATCAGTTAACTATTTCCAATATGCATCACCTCATCGAAAATTCCATACCAATTATACTAAACACGACTGCTCCTGACCCAGTTTAACCTGAAATTCAATTTTCATCATTGAATCAAGAAAATCTTGAACCAAAAATAGAAAACCATCATCAAATTCCACATGATTATAACACCCAAAATGACCTTCACCAATGATAACATAAACTAAGAATACAAACCATGCTGATCCAAATACTCTAACATAATAAAACTAATCAAACCAAATTGATTCACTAAACTAAGAAGAACCAAAAGATATTGACTTTAACTAAACCAAATAGAAGTGACCTAATCCAAATCAAATAGAACTCGTAACTAATACTACTATAAATGAGAAAACCAACCTAATTTAAATAAAACCTAATAAAATATACAAGGATCTAACTAAATCAATTTAATCCAAACAAATTGATTCACTAAAATAATAACCTAAAGTTATAGACCAAAACTAAACCAAATAGATTTGGACTAATCCAAAATAAATGGAATTAAACTAACACTGCTAGAATCGAGACAACCCACCTTAAAATCATATCATCATAACTTTTGATTTTTATCATTTTCATATTTAAAATATATAAGAAAATCAAGCCCAATAAATATAAAAAAATAAAAAAAATAAAAAACATCATACCTGATGCAATAAGTGAAAACAAATAAACTCTATCAAAGACAAATGTGATAATTAAGAAGAAAATAAATATAAAAAATAAATCTTACCCAATGAAAATTGAAGAGGATGCGGATTTGAAATCAAATAAACCCTTCTCTATGGAAAAATTTATAGGGCATGTGAGGAATTAGAACCATCCTGGTTCATATGTATGTTGTTGTGCATTGGAGAAAATAAGGGATAATTGAAACCACAAAAACATAAATAGAATAATTATTGGAGTAAATAGAAAACAAACCCTAACACACCCTACCGAAGGCCAATCACAAGCTGTGAGTCATGGAACATCCACCGATGAGAATTAGAGGGGTGCCTGGAATTTGTGAATAATGAAAAAACATTACATATTGGTGATTCGAGGTAGAGGGTGGCCTGAAGGCGAAGGTGGATCTGGAGTCACGTCAGAAGAAGAGGATCATGGGGAGGTTTGGTGGTCACATTATCGAAGGAGGATTGTCCCGGGGTTGGGTGGTTGCGTCATCGGAGGAGGATTGTCTTGAGGTTGGGTGGCCGCATTATCAGAGGATAATAGTCCTGAGGTTGGGTGGCCACATTGTCAGAGGGGGATAGTGGGAGGTTGGTTGGCAGCATCGAGTGAGGACAAAGGTCGGATGATGACCAGACGAAAGCTGCGAGGAAGAGTCCGTGAGGAAGAGGAGATGGGTTTCGATGCGAGTCGGTGAGCGAGAGAAGAAATCCATGAGGGAGTTTGCAATTACATGGCTAAAGCCATTGCTTTTTAAAAACCGTTTTGATATAATAAGATTTTTCCATGGTTTTTTTAAACCGTGTCTTTATAAGTGTTAGTAAATCTTAAAATTATAGTAGTGATATTTTAATAAGAGAAACGAGCATAAAAAATTCTTACAAAAATCATCCTTAACATAAACAATAATTTTGAAAACTAGGTAGAAATCATGTAATGTATCATATTACACTTTTAGAGATAGGTCATCATCCAATTTAGATAAAAATTTATTATTAATTATGTTAAAACTTAAGTCTACCTCCATAATGACCCTAGAATATTGATTGAATTTGGATACCTCAGTAGTCCAATCCATTTTGATCGATATTACCACAATATAATATATATAAAATAAAATCTTAAGATGCCATAAGATCTAGTTAATACCATCAATTTTGATCCAAATTTGAGCCTTAATATTTTTAATTGATAATGGGTTTAACATAAAATATAATTATTTAAATAAAACCATACATGAATTTAAACAAATTTATCTCATCCCCCATGACTTGAAATTCATATATTCTAAGGGAAAAATGATGTGAAAAACTCTAACCCATGGGTATACAACTCCATTTATATGAACCCTATATAGTGGATAGCTTATAAACTAGATCCCCAATTTTCTAAAACCTCCATCTAGTAGGTAGAATGAACCTGGCAATGATGGGGTGCTCACAGATCTTAAATCCATTAAGGATAGACTCCTAATTAGAAACCACATGGGCAGTACCACCCTCCACCAAATTTTCTCATGAGATTCATCTCTTTGAGATGAGATGTTCATTCTATTGGATTCTGCCTCATTTTAATCAATACTAGATCGATGAGATTCAACCTTCCTGAAAGAGTATTCCTAGGCGACCACAAGACCTAATTGACATGATCTGTTGGTGTTTGCCTCAGCTTCCCCAATACCAAATCAATGAGACTTGTTGGTGTCTACATCGACTAGATCAACAATTTGAATACAATATTGATGAGATCTATTGATTTCTACCTCATCCTTCATCACAATACCAAGTTGACTATATTTATTGGTGTATACCTCAACCACCTTGGCCTAAAAAATACCAGATCAATGAGATATACTAGTTCCAACCCAAACCACCAAAAGACTAGATCAATATGCCTCATCATATTCCTTGTCTCCATCTAGAAGTATAGAATAAATAAAATGTAGAGTCGTTATTTTTGAACAAACCCAACCATCCAAGGTACTAAAATTTCTATCAAGAAAGATCTCCCAAACCCTCAACATCATCCCAATATTTGTTTTAAGATTAAAAAATATAGATTATAGAATAAAATATATCATCATTATTGTTTGATTTAAATTTTGAAGGAATATGATAAACCTTTTTTGGTGTGAAAACCACTAATGGTAAGAGAATGGATTTATATTTGAATATTTTTCAAGAAGAAAATTTTCATTAATATATTGTTAATGAAATAATACATGGATATATTTAATCATTATAATTTAGTGGTACATTCGAGTGTTACAAATATATACCATGATATAAAATGGATGTTTTGGTGTACTTTTATGTGGAAATACATTACTATGTATATTTTCTGAGGTTTATTTTGTTAGTAGGTAAAGGTATAACATCAATGTTTGGTTGGGTTGTTAGAACATTTACCTATATCAACTTATAAGTTGGGAGAAATGGGTATAAATTTTTTGAGGGGTTTACATAAATAACTAATAAAGATGATGTTATTTGGGTTATAGTGGTCCAACTCAAAGTCAACACATTTTGTACCCATTTTAAAGATTAATTCAATTTAGGACCTTACAAAGATGTATTTTAAGTTGATTGTTAAACTTTATAGAGATCTTAAATCTATTATTTTTTATAAAGATCCTCATTTTATATATAGATTATATGAAGGACTTCAGAATGTGTTAGATACTAAGTTGAGGTTGATTATAACTCTACATCCACAAATATATGATAAAATAGAGAAAATTATACAAATATTGGAGGATGTGATTATAGTATATTGACAACACCTAGTCAAAAAAAGTTATATGATGATTGAAGACAAAGAAACCTAGAATTGAGTGTTGGTAATCACGACTTTTGCTGAGTGTATCCTTATTTAGGACATCAAAGAATCAGAATGATAGATAAGTTAACACAATCTTTTATGAGTCCATTTGAAATTGTGGAATAGATTGGTAAAGTGATTTATTACTTGAAATTATCACCGTGATATAACATGGTTCATAATGACATTCATATATCTGAATTTAGAATGTATATAAAAGATTAATCTAATGGTTTTGTTAAGAAATCATAAGATCCCTGACCTGATACTTCATTTATTGAAAAATAAGTTGAAATTTTGGATCAATAAGAGAGAGTTTTAAGATGGAAGTTTGTTTCTATTATTTCAGTTTTGTGGTAACATGAGGATTCCTAGGAAGAAATGTAGGATGGGGAATATAACATAAAAGAAAAATAACTATAACTATTTTTGTGAATTGAGTGACTTTATGTGGGTAGAACACCTTTATGGAGGGGATAATTATAAAATTTTTATTTTTATTTATTTAATAGATGTTGAATTCAGTTCTTTTTTTAATGTGGTTTTTCAGTGGAAAAGAAATTTTTTAATTTTTAATTTTTTTAATTGTTATGGGATAGTTTTTATGAGATTTATTTAAATATATTTATGAGATAATAATTTTAGGGATTGTTGATAAGAAATATCAATTTTTCGGTATGTCATTAATAGAGGTTTAATTGATTAATTGTATGAATATTTAAAGGATTTAATGTTGAAATTATTTACATGTTATTTTACTTATTCATTGATGGAGAATACAGAAATTAGAAGATGTTTGACTAGGTTTCATGTGGTAGACTATCAAGGAAAATATTAATGGTTTATTATGGGAGTTAATGGAGGCTAAAGAGAATAAATTGGTTATGATGGATTTCGATAGTTGACGCTAATTAAAAGATGGATTTTATTTCATATTATAATAGATGTATGGGTGATTTATAAGAATATAATAGAGGATAGATCTCCCCATATTTTACATACCTTTTTTCTATTTTCTATCATCTACTTAAAACTCTCCCTTTAGAGTTGTCCTTAGATTGGTGGGCTTTGTGCATAAAAAATCATCCTATTTGAATTATGCACTAATGGCACTAAGACATAGTGATGGCTACTATTCCTTGGTATTATATTCTTATGTGTACTATAATAAAGTGTAAGACACTATGTCATGGTGGTTGTGTAAGTTATTATTATGTTATGGGATAACACACAAAACGACTAATTTATCATTATCCATGCTATTTTACTTGATCGGTTCATCATAAGATGATGATATCAAGGAATTTCAATATTATTACATCCATACAATGGCCCAAAGGCCTTCATTTTTTATTGATTTTTGATAATACACCTTTCAAGGGGTGAGGTGGAACCCTTAAAATGCTCACAGGCATAACTATTACATGGCCCTGTAGGCCTTAGAGGAATTCATTGCCCGTAGGCTTTAAATAATACATACAACCCAGAATAACTACTTAGAAATCCTCCTCCCAGCATCTTCATCATGAAATCATCTCTCCACCTTTGCATGGTTGTTCTACTAGGCTATCCAATGCATGAAAATGCTTGTCCTGATGGTAGGTGCCATACCCTCTCATTCTAGCAATCTGTGTAACTTCTTTTATAGTGAAATCTCCTTGCTCATCCTCTTATAGAGTTTGTTCCTTATAGGTTGTTTGGTTTTAATCTATACTAAAGGTGGCCCAAAGTCCTTGAGGTGGCCTGAAGGCCTTACTGTACCAAATTCTTGGGTGGCCCGAAGGCCTTAAAGGACTCGGGGACCAAATCGGTGGCCTGAAGATCCGAACGGAGGCAAATTCTCGGTTTCTATAGTGACAAACAGTGTCTGCTATAGTCCTCGCTACAGTACCTGCTACAGTACTGCACAGTTCCTACTATATTTCCTACTATATTACCTGCTACAGTACTTCTACAATACCTACTATAGTACCAGGAAATTGTACTACCACCTAGATTTGATCCCGGGCCTAGATTCACTTAAGAGTCCTCACCAACCAGGATGAGGCTCATGTGCTTGAATATTATTAATAAATTATTTAAATTTTAAAAAAATAATTATGAGGATTTAAAAATTGATATAATTACTATAATTTAGAGAGATGATTATGAAATTCCACACAAATCTGTGGTCAAACATTTGATTTCTTTCATTGTGTCAATACAATGTAAATATTTTAAAAAAATGAGATTATCAATCTCTCATTTCTATTAAACCTTAAACTAAAGTTTCTATAAAATGTTGGTTTAATAGATACCCTTGATAAGGTTAGGGATATTCATATAAACCCTTGATTCCCTAGATTAAGGAGTCCATCAATTTCATCTTTTGTGATCTTGATCAAGCTTGTGTGTTTCTTAGGATAGCCAGATCACCAAGGTGTAAGGTATACTGCTCTCTATTCACTCTTTTTTTTAATCAAATATGAATAAAACATTCTATGGTTTAGGTTTTTTTTTATGTAATTTCAATTCAATTGTATAAGTGGTGTCTCCCATGAAACCCTTCAGTGGTAATGGATCCATCTCCATTACATTTATATTGATAATTATAAATGATAAAGAAACAGTAAAATACGATTTTATAGGTTCCATGTCTTGGTACTTGTGAAAATGGAATTTTCATCCTTGTTTTTTCTAGAACACTACATTTATGAACTTTGAAATGGGAATTTTAATTCTTATTATTAGTAAAATAACTTTGTAGATGATGTGAAATTTCCATCACAGGTGATATAGGAAAATAAGAAACTCAAAATTGTAGTATAGTGCCTCTATTATATGATCAGCTAGTCTTTGTGTCATCTTCCATGGTCCAAAACGATCTAAACCATGCTATAATAGGATTAAAAAATATTTTTTATATAATTCAACCATAAAATTGAAACAATATAGATAATTGAAATAGAATTCCACTTGAAATGACCTAAAAGCCAAAAAAACATGATTAAAACACCTTCACTAAGAAAAATCATTTTTCCAAAACAATATGTATTTTACCAAAATGGAATAAAAAAAGAGATATTGTTATCATATAAAAAAATACCAAAATAACATACATTATATTTTTCTTTATTTTAATTTATTTTTAATTTTAAAGAAAAAAATTTTCTTTGTTAAGATTATCAAAAACAATTACTAGCGTGAGCCTTTGAGACCACCCCAAATCCAATGTTGGGATATAATCCAAACCAAAAACATTATAGTAGATGTGATCGAGGTTTAAGGTGGATTTAAACAGTGAATAATTTATAATTTTTTAATAATTTTATATATAGTGAAATATAAAAGTGTTTATATAGATTTATTATTAGATCGTAAATTTAAATATAAAATGTTTATATTAGTAACCGTATTTGAAAAAAGTGTGATATATGTAAATTGTTTCATAATTTTTTAAATTCATATTATTTTATAATAAAAGATTATATAAATTCCACACATTTCTAAAACATAAAATATTTCAAATTAAAATTATCATAAACTAACCTTGGTCAACCCTGAACCAACCACCCATATTGGCCCATGATAAGGCCTCAGTGGCGTTCTAAATCCTCATGGGCTGGAAACTTGTTTCGGGTATTAAGAATACAGATTTGGGAATGATTTATCTAATAAAAAAGATAAATTAAATAATATAAACTGAAAAAAAAAGTAGTAAAAGAATAAATAAAACTACACATACCTCTATGTGACCCTATGGGTCACCACCGACCAGTAAACCAGCATTTATCCATAATGATCGATTGCGAGTTGAAAGAAGAACCATAAGATAAAAAAAAATATATAGGCATGAGTTTTAAAACTCATTAAGTGTTCCAAAATAAACTACTACCAATGCCTTACCTTTAAAAATAAAACAAATTAATTCTAGTTTAAAAATAAGGCATATAAAAATATAGGGTTTCCAATATTTTCATAAATAAGTAAAAGGATCCCATTTTCAAGAAATACACTATCCATTATATTTCCAAAATAGTTTCAAAATAATTAGATATTTCCAATAAATCATCTAAAAGAGGGATAAAGAAATAAAATAAGATTCGTAGAAAGAAAACAAAATCATCAAGTTCCACAAAACATAGTAAAGGAAAAGTGATTTTTATTATTTCAAAAATGTAAAGGAAACAATGCACTGAGATTCTAAAACAATTATAAAGAAAAATAGGGGTAAACAATAGCAAGAACCATGGTAAATACTTATTTATATAGTTTTAGTGGGGTCCTAGTATCCTCATACCTGAGTGATAAATACACCCACAAGCATCCCCATACATGAGCCACTAGAGGGGAATCACATCCCAAGGTCTATTGGCGTCCAACCATCACCATCATTTGTTTAGTTAGTATTGTAGTGTCAATATTACTAGGGAAACTAGTCTTTAGACCTGTATGTTTTCTTAGAATACTATTCCTAGTCTTCCCTCCTATGTACCCAAGTTCCCATGTGCTCTATTCCAAATGGTGGTGAGTTTTTATCAAGATATTATACATGTACATATCATTTTCTTTACCCTAAACCCATCCAATTTCTCGCCATCAATATCCCTCCTTAAGTGAATCCCGCTTTCCAAGTCACACAAAAATTACATAAGCCTATTAATTAAGAATGTATCACAAATCACAAATTTAACACATACATAATATTTATAAATCAAGGGGGAATTCCTCAATAGGTATTTTCCACTTCCAAAAAACATTTTCAAGGTGACAATTAGGACTTATCGTTTCAAAAAGAATACCTTCGTAATGACCAAAAAATTCATTAATGAAAATTTATTTGGATCTAATTAAATGTGTTGTTATGTGAAATGGTTATATAACATATGAACTTCCTTGGTTTTATGTTTTTGGATTTTAAAACACCGTTAAAAATTGTGACTATTGTTACTATATTCGTTGAACAGTGATCACATGATTAGTATAAATATAGGGCTTTAACAAATCCAATTTACTCCGAAAAAGGAATTGATGGCCTCATCCAATATAATTGCTCCACACTAAGATCGTTTGTTGGAGCTAGGAAAGGAGTTGGAGTCATTGGGATTCATTCTTGACCAAGCCCAAGCCTAGCTTCAACATGTTAAGCTCGAATTGAACTGCCTACAAGAGAAGTGGAAGTTGATAGAGATTACCACCCGAGCGATGTTATCAGAGACACCCCAAGAGTCTAGAACCATCGCACACCTTACCCTTAGGTCTTATATGGGTGTTATAAGGGTTTACGTAACAAGAACCTAGAACTATTATTATGTTTATTATTTTTGTATATAATAAGGAATATTCATTGATTTTATTATTACTTTGTAAATACATTAAAAAAACCCAAATAGTATTTTTAGTTAATATTCAATTAAGAAATATATTTTGATGAATTAATAGATTTTTTAATTAAATAATATTTTAATAAAATGTTATTAATAAATTACTTCTTATTAAATATAAATTATCGTGTATTTAGGATGAATACAATTGTGATTTTTATTAAGGTTTGAAAGTCGTTTTGTCAATACCTATGAATTTTTTATAAATGTTGGTTTTTATTTAAAAAGTAAAAATTCATATATTTAGAAAAATATTTATATAAAATGAATATTATTTTTTGGAATCAGGAAATGGAAATTATCCAATGGAGAATTTTCATAATTTTATAAGATAGTTGAATTTTTGGGTAAAAATTAAATAACGTTTTAACATATAGTGTGTTTTATAACATCATAATGACCCAATAGTGATGTAATAAAATACTATAAAAATTATGTTTGGCCAATATATTTTTTTTACCTTTATAATTAAGTTATTTTATATTTGTTTAATTTATTTTACAAAGCCTTTGTGTACCCTCCAAGAGTTACAAAACATTTTAACTTTTAAAATGATTTTCTTGAGAGTCTGACTCACCTCCACATAAGCAAGCCTAATATTTTAATAAGATAGGAAATTGGACTTATAAAATAATATTTTCCAATCCCCTTAGGAAAGAAACATGGGAAAAACCATGGGATGGTTTGTGGTTTTGATTAGATTAATATGTGGTGTCCAAAACCTAAATAATAAAGAATTCCTTCTCCTTTCCTATATAAACCCACCCAAGTTCCCACTTCCTCTTCACTCAAAGCCTTTAGATCTCAAACAAACCCTGAAATAATCTTTATATAATCCTCCCAAAGTTCCCCAAGCTCCCAAGAATCCTCTCTCAATCCCATCCCAAGTCTTTGGGATCACACTTCCAAGAAAAATATTTCTTTCTTTCTCATTTTTGTCCAACTTTCATTAAGTTGTCATGCCATTTTGTTTTCAATTAAAAATGTTGGGGTATTATTTCACACCTCCCCTGTACTTCCATCCTTATGTTCTAATGATTATAAATCCCTTTATATCTCATTAATGTCTCCCATGTACACTCGTTACCATGCTGAAATTCCGTAAGGAATTTCTCTCTTCTCATTTAGATTCAAACAATTTTTTTGTATTATGTATCTAAATTATATTAAATATGTTGTGACATGTATCTATATGACCAAATTACTATCCATTTAATTTAAATATCATTAGACACCTCTTTCTCTCTCATCGACTATTTTTATGAATTCTTAGGTCATGTCGTTATGCTGCTGAAATCGCACCGCTATTTTCCAAGCCATAATCATTGTGTAGTGAATACCATGCACATTTCTATATCAAGGGTATTCAGATTTATTAAAATTTACTTATTAATTTATTGGTTTCGTTTATTAAATCCAAATTCCTTATCGTGAAATAAATAATGATGTTTAATGAATCCATGTTGTATGATCTTGTGCCACACTTATGCATGATATGAAATGATTAAGAACGATGTGCCATGATAGTGCTCCAATGCATTGGGTAAAGAGTAGTATCATGATACATCAAGTGAAATGAGGTTTTACTCATGATAATTCAACTGAAATGAGTTTTTACACATTCTCTATGTGCAATGATCCTTGGCTCATGCTAATACCATGTTAAGTGTTACTGTCACATTTCCATGTTATGATAATCATGCTATACCATGCCTTTATGTTCATATTTCTCTTATGCTCCATTGATATGCCAATTTCCTAAAATGTATTTTACTATTCATGTTATGAATTTTTTACTCCCTTACTTAGCGTCATAGCTCACCCTTTTTTATGCATGTCCTCAGGTTATCCCATGAAATGTTAAGTACAAAGGAATGTTGTGGTCATGTAAATGAATTTTTCAATAAATTTGTTGTTTTTTATGTTTTAAGTTGTTATTTATTGTTCTTAATCCCCAAATATACTAGACCTCTCGATATTCTATGTTGTATCAATTGAAGGTTTTATGTAATAAAATATGTTTAAGTGTGAAATAAAGAGCAGGGTTGTTATAGTTGGTTTCAAAGGATAGGTTTAGTTGTTTTTGGGATTAGAATTAGAAAACCGTAGTGAAAGACTTAGGGATACGACTAAGTATAATAAAAACATACCTAAATTTTGGTGAGTAATGAGTAAGTGGTTTATCATGAAAATACATCTTTGTTTGGATACGAGCAGGTAGAGGCGGCTCTAGCACAGATGTATCTAGGGGTAAACCCCGAAAACACTACTTTGAGATAGACTCAAATGAGAACTAGTGCATGACAATGAGCCTTGCAGCACTCTTGGTTATAACTCTCTCAGGGGATATGCTTTGGTAAATTAAAAATCATATTATGAACCATTATTAAGGGAACTAAAAAACCCTAAGAATACATGTTGGGAATTAGATCATGGATAACATATATTGAAGCCTATAAATTCATTAGTTAAGTAAATAAAATTAATTTAAAAGTTATCCCATTTTGTACTATTTTAAACTGGTTTTGTAATGAATATTCCAAATATAATAATAAATTTCACTTTATGTTTGAATCAATGAATTAATTTTTATCACCTGGCCTATTTTGTGGAAAGTGTGATGTTTTTGTCCATAAAATCACTCCTCCCCATAATTATATTAGGTTACATGACCAGGGGTAAAGTTTAGAATAATTTGAGATCTCTCTTAAACCATTTTATTTCTCTTCTCCCTCATGTACTTCTAAACCTCATAATGATCAATTTGGGGAGTGTCCTTTATTGTAATCCCGAGCTCCACACTTGTAATCTCCACAAGGTAATTTATTTACAAGTTTTTTATCAAATATTCTACATTTATACCTTATAAATTTTTATTATTATTTTATGATCAAATATAAATCAAACAAACAATAAACCACATGCATCCATTCATAACCTGGATCTTGTGATGATTTGAGTGTGGTTTCCTTTTTCTCACCCCTCATTTTCATGAGTGTGAAAATGGATTAGGTCGGTTGATAAAATCTAGAAGATTTAAACTATGAATATTCATGTTCTTTTCTTTTGGAATATTTTTATCATTTAAACAAATCTGGTCATTTCATCACATTGTTGATGTGATGCCATTATTGAGTTCTGTTTTTACATCGATTCATGTTTGTTGATTTTGAGAGGTTTCCAAGAATCAATATTGTTGATCGATAAAATACTAGGTGGTAAACTAGTAAAAAAATCACATACCATTACTAGTTTCAGTATGTATAAAATCAAGGAATCAATTATCCTTCCCTTTCCCTTGACAGTGATGACAAATTGGGCATCAAGGGACACTTACCTGAGTTGATCATGATTTCTCCAACCAGTTTCTCTCAATAGTAATATACTTTCAATTTACATTCTTAAAGAAAAAAAACCTAAGTTTTATAAAACCCCATTTCCCTTTTAGTTTCTTAATCATAACCTCGTTTTTTAATTAATGATCTAATGCTTCTTCGAGAGACGACCTAGGGTTGCTGCTATACTGCAGAAATTCTAGTTAAAAATAAACATCTAATTTGATGTGCTCGACAACGCGATCAAAATTTAGCACTGTTACCAAGGAGCCAAGATAATTTTTTTCTTTATTTCCTTTTATTTATTTGTTTTACTTCTTAATTAGTACTCCTTTAAATACCCCCACCCCCATTTGATTGTTTTTTTGGTTTTCTATTTCTATTTTTTGTTGTTTTTGTGTGTTCTCTCTCTCTATCTCTAAAATTATGTATTATAACCTTCTATTCTCTTTTAACCCTTCTTAAGTGATTTTATCACCATTAAATCATAAAAAAACCAAATTCACAACTTATTTGCATGACCCGATCAGAAAAAGAAAAAATGCTTGAATTTGACCTTGAAATTAAAAAGGCACTTCACACACAAATCAAGGAATCTAGATAAGGTAAATAAATTAACACTAAGGAACCCCTTGTGGAACCTCAAGTGGTCATAAACCAATAAAAAATTGAACCCAATCAAACCCAAGAAAACATGGCTGCAAATAATTAAACCTTAAAAGAACTAACAACCCCGGATGTGGAGTATCAACCTACGTACATCCAATATCTCGAAAAAGAAGCCAAATTTGATCTGACATCAGGCCTCATCCACCTACTTCCCATATTCCATGGTCTTCCTAGTGAGGACTCTCATAAACACCTTAAGAAGTTTCATATAGTTTGCTCCACCATGAAACCCCAAAATGTCTTTGAGGACTTAATTAAGTTTAGGGCCTTCCCTTTCTCCCTTGGTGGTGTAGCCAAAGATTGGATATACTATTTTCCTACCACAATTGTGGGATGGAATGACCTTTAAAGACTATTTTTAGAGAATTTATTCCCTGTCTCCCAAACAGAATCAATTAGGAAAGAAATTTGTGGCATTAGGCAATCACAAGGAGAGACCATTCATGAATACTGGTAGAGATTCAAGCAACTCTTCTCAAGATTTTCCCACCACTAGATTAGTGAAAACATGTTAATCCAATACTTCTATGAAGGACTTATCCTCATAGATCATGGAATGATTGATGTAGTAGCTGGTGGTGCCTTGGTTGATAAAACATCTTCTGCCGCTTAGGTCTTAATAACCAATGTGGCTCAAAATGCACAACAATTTGGTACATGAGCTATTGCACCAACTCAAGGAGTTCATGAGGTATGTCATTCATCTATATAATAAAAGGTTGATAACAAGATTGATGAGATGCATACCCTTATAAGTCAATTAGCTCAATCACAAGGTAACTCATAGTCTCCTCTTGTTCCATTACATTGTGGTATTTGTTCTGACAATACTCATTTTTCTGACTAGTGCCCACAACTTCAAGATTCACCTGATTCTTGTGCGGTCATGTTACCCGGGAATCCATTCCAAAAACCACCTCCCTTCAAGCATGAAAAATTCTGGCCAAATCCAAATCCCAAGTGGCAAGAACAACCCCAATACCGACAAGGAAGAAACTCAAGATACCCCATGTAGAATTGGTATCGATAAGGACAAGGTATGAAACCTTATTATCCTTTAAATTCTCAAAACAATCATCCTCCTCTTAAAAATTTTGAACCAAGACTCGAGGATATGGTGAAACAAATGGAAACCCAAAACCTCTAGTTCCAACAGAACACACAATCGGAAATTCAAGACCTAGGAACTCAAGTGGGGCAGTTGAAAAACACCATAGGTGAGCTTAAAATGCAAGGTTCTGAAAAACTACCATCCCAACCCATTTCCAATCCGAAGGAAAAAAGGAAATGTATGTGAAGTTACACTTCGTAGTGGTAAATAAGTCTCTCCGTCAACTGATTCTTCACAACATGTATGTCCCCCTCTTGAAAACTCTCTTTCCCAACCCTCAATAATTTCAAGTAAAGAAAAACAAGACAAAAAGGGTAATCAAATCATCATTGATGATTAAAATGACCAATCTATTCCTCTTCTTTCCCCCAAAATACTCTCTAAATTTTAGAAGAATTTTGATAATGGTATTGATAAAGAAATAATGGATACATTTAAAAAAGTCCAAGTTAACATTTCTCTATTGGATGCAGTTAAACAAATCCATCAATATGTCAAATTTCTTAAAGAGATTTACACCCATAGAAGGAGACTGAAGGGGAATGAGAGAGTCAAATTGGGAAGGAATGTATTATCCTTGATTCAACCAGTAATTCCAACCAAATTCAAGGATCCTTGAATATTCACAATACCGTGTACCATAGGTGAGACCTTATTTTCTAATGCTATCCTAGATTTAGGTGCTTCCATTAATGTAATGACTCACTCCGTTTATACTTATCTATAGGTTTGAGAGCTTCAACCAACAGTAATTATCATGCAACTTGCAAACTGGAGTACTACACATCCAATGGGAGTGATTGAGGATGTACTTGTAAGAGTGAAGAATCTCATCTTCATCGCTGATTTATACATTCTTAAGATAGAAGATACTCGAACCCAAGGACATGATCCTCTCATACATGGGATTTCATTACTCAAAACATCAAATATGATCATCAACATTCACAATGGTACAATATTCATGGATTTTGGAGGAGAAAAGGTAAGTTTTAACATCCTTGAGGCTATGAAACTCCCTATTGAAGAGTACTCCACTCTTTCTGCCTATTAAATAGAAGTTCTCTCAAATGATGAACACACACACAATTCTCTCCTCAACTCATACTCTAATTCATTTTCCCCTTTTTCAACCTTGGATGATTTGAGTTTTGATTCATGTTTTGACTATTTTGTGGGTTCTGATAAGTGTAATTTTTTTTCTTTAATTGACGTGTGTTCATTATGAGGTACCTATCACTGTCAATGATTCTGAAAATATCATTTCAATATATTATCTATCCATATAGAATAAACATGAGCAGATAGAGAGTTTCATGGACCTCACTCCCCCTAAACAACCTCCCTCAATCCAAAAACCACTGGTGTTGTAACATAAACAACTTCCTTCCGATTTAAAATATGAATATCTTGAGGGTATTGACCAATTGCCTATTATTATTTCCAATAACCTCTTGCCACAACAGGAATAAAAACTTCTCAACCTTCTGAGAGAGTGTAAAAAGGAAATAGGATGGACATTGGCTGATATTCCTAGGATTAGCCCATTTATTTGTATGCATCATATACTTTTGGATGATGAGGCTAAGCCCATAATACAGTCTCAATGTCGGTTGAATCCCACTCTCCTTGAAGTGGTAAAATTAGAAATTAGTAAATTACTTTCTGCGAGGATCATTTATCCTATATCTGATAGTAAATGGGTTAGCATAGTGAAAATTGTGCCTAAATACATAAGAATAACAATTGTGTCAAATTAAAGGAATGAATTGGTTCCAACACATGTTCAAAACAGTTGGTGAGTCTATATTGACTATTGTTGACTAAATCAAGCCACGCAGAAAGACCACTTTCCTCTACCTTTCGTTGACCAAATGTTAGAATGATCGGCTGGTAATTCCCATTATTGTTTATTTGATGGCAATTCAGGTTATTTAAAAATTCATATAGCTCCTGATGATCAAGAAAAGACAAAATTTACTTGTCCAATTGGTACATTTTCATATAGAAGTATTCCATTCATTCTATGTAATGTGCCTGATACTTTTCAGCGATGTATGTTGAGTATTTTTTCTGAGTACCTTGAGATTTTTATGGAAGACTTTATGGGTGATTTAACGGTAAATGGTTCTTCTTTTGATGATTTTTTTGGAACACCTAGGTTATGTCCTCCGTCGCTGCACTGAAAAAGATCTTGTCTTAAATTATAAGAAATTTCATGTCATGGTTGAGTGGGGGATAGTTCTTGGTCATGTCATTTCAAATAAGGGAATTCAAGTTGGTAAATCTAAAATTGAATTAATTTCAACCCTTACATATACAAAATGTTTTCTTGAGGATAGATCTTTCTTGGTTCATGCTAGTTTTTACCACCGATTCATTAAAGACTTTAGTAAGATTTCACTTCCATTATCCCGATTATTGCAAAACTATTATGAGTTTATGTTTGATAAAAATTGTGAGGATGTATTGAATTCACTAAAAAGGATTCTCGCATCACCTTCCATCATCCAACCACCAAGGTGGGATCTACCCTTTGAGCTTATATGTGAAGTCTCAAACTTTACAGTTGGGGAAGTTTTTTCAAAAAGGGTTGAGAAGGCTCCCTATGTCATTGAATATGCCTCACATACCCTTGATCATGCCCAGGTAAACTACACAACCACTAAAAAAGAACTCATTTCTATTTTTTTCCTTGATCTTTTTTCATTCATATCTTCTTGGTTCAAAAGTTACTGTGTTTTCTGACCATGTTTCCCTTCGATTTCTCCTAAAGAAACCTGAAGTTAAGCCCTACCTCATACTGTAGATGCTCCTCATCCAAGATTTTGACCTTGATATTAGAGATAATAGGGTGTGGAAAATGTTGTAACTGGCCACATTAGTAGGATTTCTTCACCACTGGACCAACATGTTGACCCACCCCTCCCCATTGGAGAGTTCTTTCCTCATGAGAACCTTTGTGATGTTGTGGACCTTAACACATGGTATGCAGAAATTGTGAATTTTCTAGAAACTTCTAGGGTTCCCAAAATTTTAAGCACTTCCCAATACCAGATACTTAAACATGATTCTTGATGGTATATTTGGGATGACCCATATTTTTAGAGAATTTTTGGTGACCAATTAATTCAGTAGTGTGTCCCTGGCCATGAATTCACCACTGTTTTGACCTTCTGTCATACTTTAGCTTGTGGGGGCCACTTTGTCTCCCAACAAAAGATCTAAATATCCTTGACTCAGGACATTATTGGCCAACACTGTATAGGGATTCCCATATATTTTTCATGTCATGTGGTCATTATTAATTCACAAGGAATATCTCCAAGAGGAATGAAATTCCCCAATAGCCCATGTTATCCTGTGAAATTTTTATTGCATGGAGCATCGACTTCATGGGGCCTTTTCCAAATTCATTTGGCTTAATTTACATATTCTTAGATATGGAATACATTTCTAAATGGGAGAAACCAAAGGCTACTGTAATTGAAGACTCTCGAGTAGTTTTTGATTTTGTGAGGTCCCAAATTTTTAGTGGGTTGGTTTCCCAAGATTCATCATTAGTGATCAAGGTTCCAATTTTTACAATCACAACATGAAAAATTTGCTTTGTAAGTATGGTGTTGATCATAAAGTATCCACTACATATCAACCCAAAACTAGCGGACAAGCAGAAATATCAAATAGGGAAGTTAATAGAATCTTGGAAAAATGGTACAACCCAACATGAAAGATTGGAATTTGCGCTTGGATGATGCACTTTGGGTGTACCATACAGCTTTTAAAACCCCAATCAGAATCTCACCATACGGAATTGTGTTTAGAAAGGCTTGTCACCTCCTAGTGGAGGTATAACACCGTGCATATTGGGTTGTTAACCAATATAATATGAATCTTTTAGATGCAGGTGAGAAAAGGAAGTTGTAGATTCAAGAGTTGGAAGAAATTTGATGTGATGAATATGAGAACTCCTGGATCTATAAAGAGAAGACAAATTCTATCCATGATAGAATGATTCTTCCATGAAAGTTTCATATTGGTGGTAAGGTCCTCATGTAAAATTCTAGGCTAAAGCTCCACCCATGTAAGCTTCATTCCCGATGGCTCGGTCCTTATATTGTTACTAATGTTTACCCTTTTGGTGCAATACAGATTTTCCATGAGCAGAGTAGACGAAGTCTTACCATTAATGGGTAGTGATTTAAACACTTCTATGAGGATTTTACAAAGAATCTGGTAGAGTAAATCCACCTTCTAGAAGAAACATACCAGTGAAACACACCAGTTTTTATCCTTCCTTATCATATTCTCAATTATTACAGTGAGGGAACTACACATTATAGGTGAGTGGGTGGATAAATTTCTGGGTTCATTAGGATTTTTATTGTATTTCTTATTTATTCACTTTTTCACCTTCTTTATGGTATTTTCACTTTTCCACATCTTTCTGGATTCCTTAGAATTTTCATTTTCTTTCTTCTTTCTTCTCTTTTCACCATATTTATGGTTTTTTTTAATTTCCTCCCCCCTTATGGTCACCAAATCATAGAACTTACTAAAATATATTGTTGAAATTTTTGATTCCATGTTGTTTTAACATTTTATGAAAACTTGTCTCTATTATATAATGAATGTTTGTTTGAATTTAACATCAGGGAGTGATTTTTAGTGAATTGGTTTTATGTCAATGATATAAATGGTTGTATCTCTATGAAACCCTCGAGATTATTGATGACCCTTATGTGAGTAGTTTTTGGGGAAACAGTGTCACTAATATCTCAACAAATTTTTGAACCAAACTACAAAGTGTGTAATGCCCCGACCCTAGTTACCCAGAGTCGGTGAAATATTACATGATATTGGAATGATCACAAAAGATCAAGTCTCTAAATACCGATTAGTTTAGTAGACATGGAAAAACTGGATACATTCATAAGTTTTACATTAAATTATAAAATGAAAAACTATAAAAACATAGTCCTCATAGGCCACACTCATATCCCTTAGACTATTTCTATAGGTCAGTCATAATATACTTCTTCGCATCCTGGGAAAAATAAAACATATAAAGGGGTGAGCTCAGATGCTCAGTAAGGATAAAAATATAGCGGAAACTTTCATAATTAAGAATAAACTTTTAAGGAAATGTAATACTAAAACAAAATCCTTTTAAACTTAAACTTAAGCATAATATAGCAAAGATAAAATTAAATAATTCGATTTACTTATTCATATGGATATTCTACTAGTCTAATAATCACATACAATATCAATAGCCACTTTTATAATGATGGAATGCATAATGCCAGACTTCATAACCACATATTCAAGGCCTTGTTCCAAGACTACTAATAATATTTTGTCAAATCTTTGTGCCAATACACTATTTTTTCTAATGAGACCTACCGATGCACCGATGAGCTATAGCAGGTTCCACCCATCACTTACTAAGTCCAATGCATTCCTCATATAAAAAGGTTCAAACATAACATAAGAATTTGTATTAAAACTTGAATATGAAATGTCAATACATTATCCATAAACCATGAATGGTATAAAAATAACACATCCAGAGTTAAACATATCACGAAACCATCAATACAATATGTAATATTTGTATTATAACAAATCAACCTCGATCAAGAATAATATCCAGTAAAGGATGTTGACATAGTTGAAAATGATCAGTAAAACTCTGAGAGAAATATCTCTTTTTATTGAAATCATTTTAAAAGTCACACAATTTATAAAGAAATTCATTTAAAATATATTTTTGAATCATTGTGTCTCACACCACATTGAGTCTTTTGAAAGTAATTATCATTTTAAAGCATTCATGTCCATATCCTTAAAATCATTTTGAAAACATTGACATTAATGAGAAAGGTTTATAAGAATAAAACTTTGAAACATTTAAAATGATTTTTTAGTTAAATATTCCCTTAAAAATAATCCTTTTTAAAACTATTTTATGAAATATGGACATGGATAATAAATATGTCCCAGTAAAAACTTACACATAAACAATCTCAGATAATAATGAGATTGAAGAATTAACCCTTACCTTGTACTTTTCCTTGGTTGTGGGTATGTTAACCTCCTGTATAATGGTGAAATAATTGTTATTAAATTATAAAATAACCATATACATTAATATGATATCATATATGATCTTCTAATATTGCTTTGTTAATGATATTTATGTAGTATCATCGTTTCAGGTGTTAATTGATTTGTTTTCCTTTATATGATTTGTTACGTAAGTAATTTTTTTATGGATAGGATGTATCTTATTCATATTCATAATTATATTAAGTCTTTAAAAATTATTTTTTTAATCATAAAATGAAAATTAGTCTTGAATGGATACGATGGAGAATAAATCTCATCGCGTTCGTAGAGACGGTAATTCGTACGTACGCACAAGCAACAATATAATTATTTTGATATAAAAATAGTATATAATTGGATGGTATATCATATATACAGAATAATTATCATGTTATATTTATTATTTACATCTTTTATACTCATTATTATACTCATCCAAATGATTAAGTATTTGAATAACAAACTACACCACGACGTGGAGACGGTAATCCGT
The DNA here is from genome assembly GCA_963277665.1 of Viscum album. Taxonomy (NCBI): domain Eukaryota; kingdom Viridiplantae; phylum Streptophyta; class Magnoliopsida; order Santalales; family Viscaceae; genus Viscum; species Viscum album. The sequence continues at coordinate 352,334,418 of OY728143.1, forward strand.
ACGTACGCACGTATGGTGAATTTGTCATTTATAGGATGGATAAAATAATTAATATGGTAATACCATTTTTAAAATAAAATCACAATATATATAGGATACTGTAGTTATTATTTTATAATGTAAACAACAAAGAAAGAGGAAGTGGAAGAAGAAAAGAACTTGAAAGAGGTGATGAAATATTTACCTCTTCTTCGGGTTCTTCCTTTTGATTTGATAAAAAGGGCTACTTAGGTTGGCTTTATGACTAAAGTAAGGCCTCTAGGATGAAGGGAGTACATTTGAGAGAATTTTTAGTTAGGGGTTGGCTGAGCCAAATGGCTTTGAATGTGTGAATTTGAGATAAGGGGAAGTGCCCTTTTATAAGAGGGGTGAAGGTCACTTTAGGAAAAGTTTGAAATATTATTTTAGAATAAAATCATTTTAGGTTTCTAAGGGATAAAAATGAATTATTTAATGTATAAGGTGGGTATGGGTCTAAAAACTCTCAACCAATAGGTTTTAGACAGGTTTAAGTCATCATATTAACAGTATCTTTTAGATTTAACTCTTAGTTAAATAGTTTGTCATTTACCATGTCTCTTTGTATTTTTATATTATATGGTCAATAAACTTACTATAAACATAAAAAAAGAAACTCAAGTGGTTCATTAATGACATATATAATTTTATTTAATCCCTTTGGATGAACCCTAGATTTTTAGGAATAGAATATCAATTATTAATATAATATATTTTTAAAAAACTCTTTTTTGTCAATTTTGACACTATTAAGTATTTTGTTTTTTAAAAATTTATAAAATCATTATTACTTCAAAAAAATTAATTTAATCAACCCTAACATGTCATATTAATCTATAAAATTATTTTAATTCAATAAAATTGTCAAATTAGATTTATTTGGATATTTATAATATCAATTATTTTTATCTTTCATTAATAAAGAAAATTACTACATCATCATTGTGTCATTAATAAATTTAATTATTTAATATCTAAAAATTATAAATAAAATACAATTATGTAGGAAATATTTTAATATTTCTAATGAATATTTATAGTATAATTTATATTATGTATAACCCAATATTAAAAATGGTTTAGTTATTAAACTTTGAATTTAACTTTTTAACTCTTCTTTAAATAAAATAATAATAAATGTCCTAATCTAATTCAAGTGGACCAAATGGGGTCATATTTTATTCCTAAAGTTGTTTTTGGGCTAATTATACTTATCCAATATCATTACGACATGTGTTAGGGTAATTATGATATCATTTTTACCCTTAATCACCCTATTTACTTTTAACCGTGGTAAATAAAAGTCAAAAGTTACTATTCACCAAAAATTATTTTCATCTTATTGAACAACATTTTACTTACTGATATCAACCGTGTCTCTCGGATTTTTGAAATTAAACTCATAGAAGTGGTAAAATTAAGTTTTATACAAATTTTCAAATGCTCATATGAGGTGGGTAATAGACGGTAAAAAGTTCAATAAAATTTTATATATCTAATATTATTTAAAAAATGACTCCAATGAATTATATTAAACATATATAGGTATTTGAATCTATTTTACCTAAAATAAATTTAAATAAAATAATTATTTATTTAATAAAAAAAATTAAACAATAACGCAGTGTTTTTTACTATTCATGAAAAATTGAAAGTTTTCAGAAAAATACAAAAAATTCTCTCTAAGATAATTTCGATATTCTGAATCCAAAAATGAATTCCATTTTGAAATATAAAATTTATAAAATTTCAAAAAGTTGGTATAACTATTCATAACAGCTAGTTTGATTGTTTGTGGTGTGTTTTAACTCGAAGTTGTGTACAACACAATCTATTGTATTATTCAAAGGAAAATGTACCGTGAAAGATTGAGGTGTTACATTCTCCCCTACTTAAAATAATTACTTCTTCTAAATTTATAGAATATAACTACATAAAAATATTTGGGTGTTTTTTCATTATATTTTCCTTGGGTTCCCATATTGCCTATTCCATATTATGGTTTCTCCATAGAACTTTTACCAGATGAGTCATCCGGTCTCTTAGCACTTGTTCTCTGGTATCAAGAATTCTGATAGGCTCTTTATAATAAGACAGATCGGGTTCCAGTTCTAATTCTTCATAGGTGAGTACATGCATTGGGTTAGGCATGTATTTTCTCAAAAGTGATACATGGAACATATCATGAACTTTGGAGAGACTTGGAGTCATTGCCAAACGATAAGCTACAACTCCAATTCATTCTAGAATTTCAAAAGGTCCAATGTATCTGGGACTCAATTTACCCTTATTACCAAAACATATAACACTCTTCCATGGAGATACCTTTAAGAAAACATTGTCTCCTACTTGAAATTATAAATCCTTCCTTCGGTTATCGACATAGAACTCTTTCTTACTTTGGGCTGCTTTGATGTGGGTTTGGATAACCTTCACCTTTTCCATTGTTTCCTCAACAAGTTCTAGGCCTATGAGTTTTCTTTCACCAACATCATCCCAACAAGTTGGTGTGAGACATCTCTTTCCATATAATGCTTTATATGGTGCCATCTGAATACTTGAATGGAAGCTATTGTTATAGGAAAATTCTACCAGAGGTAAATATTGATCCCACATACCTTGAAAGTCAAGTGATCAAGATATCAACATGTCTTCTAAGGTTTGAATAGTCTGTTCTGAATTTCCATCAGTTTGAGGGTGGTAGGCAGTGCTCAAACGAAGTTCAGTATCCAGGGATTTATGAAGACTTTTCCAAAATAATGATGGAAAATGGGGATCACGATAAAAAACAATCGATAAGGGTACTCCATGAAGTCTTACAACTTCATTAATATATAGTCTTGTTAGACGTTCAAATGGTAAATCTTCTCTTATAGAAAGAAAATGTGCTGACTTGGTAAGCTGATTAATAGTGACCCATATTACATCATTCCTTCAAGGAGTCTTTGGTAGCCCCATGACAAAGTCCATCATAATATTGTCCCATTTCCACTTAGGTATGATAAGAGGTTACACGACTCCTCCGGGTTGTTGCCTTCTAGCTTCCACTTGTTGGAAAACCATACATTTCGACACAAAATCAGAAATCTATCTCTTCATGTTGTCACATAAAAAATGTTACTTCAAATATCTATACATATTAGTACTACCAGGGTGTATAGAAAAATCAGATCTATGAGAATCATCCAAAAATTCCCTTTTTAGATCCGGTATATTGGGAACACAATGTCTCTTCCCAAATTTCAAAATCCCATCTTCATATATGAAGTCACTCAATCTCCCATTATTCATAGCTTTAATCTTCTTTTGAAACTCCTCATCATCATCCTGAGAACTTTTTATCCTTTCTAGTCAAGATGTTTTGGAAACCATTTGAAAAATTATTGATGTTTCACCTTCCATGATTATTCCCATGTCCATTTTCACTTGATCCATGAAAATAGTATCCCTTTCAACTCTCATCTTGTTAAAAACTCCATGATCCTTTCTTCTCAATGCATCTTCCACCTTATTTTCCTTCCCCAGGTGGTATTATATTATGCAATCATAATCCTTGATTAGTTCAATCCATCTCCTTTGCCTCATGTTGAGTTCTTTCTATGAGAAAATATACTTCACTCTCTTGTGATCGGTATATATCTCACATTTTTTACCATATAGATAATGTCTTCATATCTTCAAAGTAAAGATTAGAGCTGTTAACTCAAGATCGTGAGTGGGATAGTTTTTCTCAAGAATTTTTAGCTATCGTGATGCATAGGCAATAACTCTATCATTCTGCATAAGGACACAACCAAGTCCTTTATTTGAAGTGTCACTATAAATAACAAACCCATCGTTCCATGATGGTAGAGTCAAGATAGGATTGTTGACTAATCTTATCTTCATTTCTTCAAAACATTAGTCACACTCTTTTGTCCAAACAAATTTAACCCCTTTACGTGTGAGATTTGTTAATGGGTTAGCCAACCATGAAATATTCTGGACGAAACGTTGATAATAACCTGCTAAACCAATAAAACTGCATACCTTAGTTATAATCTTTGGTGTTGGAAATTCTTGGATTTCCTTGGTCTTTGAAGGATCAACAGATATTCCATCCTTAGAGACAATATGGAAAAGAAATGAAATATCCTAAAGCCATAATTCACACTTGCTAAACTTCCCATATAATTTATTTATTTTAAGAGTCTTTAATATAATGATCAAGTGATTTTCGTGATCTTCATAGATTTTGGAGTATACTAGGATATCATCAATAAATAACACTACAAAGTCATCAATATATTCCTCGAAATCTATGTTCATTATATCCATGAAAATAGAGGGAGTATTAGTTAATCTGAAAGGCATTACTGTAAACTCATAATGCCCGTACCTAGTTCGAAATGTTGTTTTCAAAATGTATTCCTTCTTTACAAACAATTGATGATATCCAGATCGTAGGTCAATCTTTAAAAAATATTGATCTCCCTGAAGTTGGTCGAATAAATCATCAATTTGAGGTAGGGGATACTTATTCTTTATTGTTATAGCATTGATCTCCCTGTATTCAAGGAATGGCCTCATAGATCCATATTTCTATTTAACAAAAAGAACAGGGGCTCCCCATGGAGAAACAATAGGGAAAATAAACCCCTTATTACTCAATTACTCTAGTTGTTTATTTAGTTCCAATAATTCCAAAGTGGCCATTTTATAAGGGGTCTTCGATATGGGCCTTGAACGAGGAATTAAATAAATGGGAAACTCAATTTCTTATTCTAGAGGATGTCCAGGTAAATCCTCTGAAAACACGTCAACATATTCTTGCACAATAGGTATGTCCTCTATTCGAACATTCTTTTCCTCACCCACAGTTATTTCATTCTCTTCTTCGCCAATAATTGAATTTGGTAGAGCTATTGGGGGTAGATCTAGATAAGAATTATGTGGTGACATTTCTTATCTAAAGATAAGGTACTTCTTATCATCATCAACAATTGTAACCTCCTTCTTCTTATAATAAATTTTTTCATCATGGTTTCAAAGCCAATCCATTCTGGGGATTATATCAAATTCAATCATGGGTATGATGATGATATCAGCAGATAAAGAACATTTATATGCTCTAATGGGAACTGATTCACAAAAATTTGTTACGATAATACTTCCCTTAGGAGTTTTAACTCAAAACTACCTTGTTAAGTAAAATAAAAAATATCTAATTTTATTAGCAAAATGGGAAGATATAAAACAATGTAATGATCCAGAATCAAATAAAGCATTGTCTAAACTTGAGGAAACCATTAAATTACCTGCCACTATTTCTTTCAAAGCTTCAACCTCAGTAGTAGTGATTTCATAAGCTTGGCCTTTCTCTCTTGGCCTTTTTGAGGTAAGTTCCCTTGGTGTGCTTAGGACATTCATTCGCATAATTCCCTTTTTCTCTATAATTGTAGCATTTAAAAACCTCTTTCTCCCCCTTGTAATCACGAGCTTGGTGGTCTTTTTCACCACACTTGTAACAGACTCTCATTCCCTTCAGGAATGTACCAGGTTGTTTCTTCCCACATTTACTGCATGATGGATATTCATCTTTTCCCTTATTCCCCTTATTTCTATTTTCAGAGTGTTAAGTAGATCTCTTCTTCTCCTACTTTTCTTTAATGAAATAAGACTTAGAGAATTATTTTTTTGTCTTGATAGCACATGAGAAAATATCTTCATATGATGAGAAGGATTGTGAGACTAATTCTTGGTGAAAAATGGTTTTAACCCATTAAATAATTGATCAATCTTACTCCTCAGGTTATGTATATAATCTAATACATGCCTTGCTATCCTTGTAAATTTAGCCTAATATTTTGTGACTTTCTCATCCTTCTTATTCCTTAGACTCATAAATTGCCTTTCTATATCTGCTCGATGGTCATGAAGAAAGTATTTTTATAAGAAAATCTTTTTAAACTCCCTCTATTCCATATTTGATACTTCATCATCTTCCTTTTTATTTTGAATCAATGACCACCATTGATCTGTATCTCCCATGAGGTGATAAACTTCCATGACAAATTTTTTCCTTTCGCTACTCCCCAAAGCCTGAATTTTTTTCTATAAGGAATTTATCCATTGCTCAGCTACTAATGGTTTTTTACTCCCATTAAATTTTAGTGGTTATTGAATCATGAAGTGGTCTAACATTGATACTATGCATTGTGGATCAGGGTACTCCATATGGGTAAGGTTGTTATTTATAACCTGAGTGAGTTGTCACAGTATGGAGATAAGCTGACCAGTACTAATTGCTTCACCAACTCCACTATAATTATCTTGAGTAAGAGTTAAATCACTATATGGATTGCGTGCATTGATACAGTGTCTATTCCTTCCAATAGGAGCCATTTCTAAGCAATGGAATACACTAGATTAGTTTATGAATCACAATACTTAATTTCAAACTTCTAAAATTATAAGGCCCCAGCCTTAAACCTTACTAAATCTTGAATTATTACAAGATTACACATTGAGGATCTTTTCAGGTTTAGAGTTTTAAAGAATTAGATCATGAAACTTGCATTACATTCCACATTTAAAAAAAGTGGTTACATAAAAGACAATATTCATTCTTCCCATCAACGGAAACATATTTAAAATATATCACGGATTCTTTCTTGACACATCCTTGACACTATCATCACATCATGTACCTTTCCCTTGACCTGTGAAAAACATTTCAAAAACTTGGGATGAGCATAAAAAGCTCAGTAAGGGTTATAAAAATATGGAAAGGAAACATGAGTTCATAAATACATAAGAATGAAATCATACTTTACCCATAAAACAAAGGCACTTTAACATACCTCATCAAACCATGAATAAATCATAGAAAACATAAGACATAAAGGTAACTTGAGGCATTCATAACATTCTTACGTAGGGAGTAACCCTCTTGGTTACGTTTGGAATACCTATCACAGTATATTCCCTAAATCTCTTCGGAGAAACCTTAACGTTTCACTCCTTCGCGTTACCCAATGCATTGGAGAGCTATATCGGGCTCACCCGCCCTTAGTTTATTACGGAACCACCCGTCTTCATAATAATGCCCAAGAACCATAACGTATCACATAAATCATGCATAAAGGAAACATAACATTTCCACATCACAATATAACATTTTAGTATATTGAAATAATGAATCCATTCAAAAAGAAACCATTTCCAAAACCATTTAAAACATTTAATAATGAGATTTTTGAATCAAAGTGTCCCATACCACCTTGAATCTTTTAAAATTTTAAACCATTAATATCCATATAAATAAATCCTTAAAACCATTTGGAAACATGGATATTAATAAGAACAAATAATTAAAACATTTAAAACGATATTTCGGTTAAAGGGGTTTTACCAAAATCAGAGACACTTGAATACAATAATTGAGGAATAACATTTAGTCAGAACTTTATAATATCATGAGAATAAATGGATTCATGATATAATACTCCAAAGTACAGTATATACACCATATAAGAGTGAATTAGTGCATAACAACAATGAACCCTCAATAGAAATGTCAAATGTGATGAAATCCCTTATAAAGAAGGTATCCTTAAATTAAGGACAAATCAATCTCAAAAATATGTGTGAAAAATATAAATACACCCAATATAAGTGGATATCAAGTGTAAAACAATAAAAGGTCATTCACACATATTCAATGGATGACATATTCAATGACCACATGTTGAACCCAAAGAAATCGAAATTGGGTTAAAAAGTTCCCTTGACAGCCTAACAGCATCACATCAAAATGAGTTGATGAGAGATAAAAAGTGTATCTCATCACTTGGAAATAAAATTTACATCAATAAGGATATATGAGAACATATCCCAACATAAAAATATGTAAATTAAAAGACCCAACAAAAGAAGTCTTTTAAAAAAGAGGAGGGTGAAAGGTTCCCTTACCGACTTGGGTATCTTTCAAAACATACACCCCATGAAAGAAGGACAATAGATCATTGATGTAAATACTAATAAATGAAAGTATATTACACAAAGAGTATAATAATGGGTAGTACATACACCACTCAATGGAATTTGTGGCAAATGTAGCATAAATCTCACGGGAATAAAAGTGAGATGAAAAATCCCTTACGAACTCTCGGCAGCCTAACGGCGCCACATAAAACTTCCAAAATGGATTTATGAGAGGGAATAGGGTCTCTCATCACATGAACATAAAAATTACAGTAGGAGTAATATAATAGAACATCCCAATCATAAGAAATATGAGCTTAAAAGAAATTACATAAAAGAGTGTACTTAAAGGAAAGAGAGTTGTAGGATCCCTTACCTCGGGTCCGACTTGACTCGATCGTTATTTAATCTCCTGAATAATAAACTTGAGTTAATTTCTAATTGATTAAGAACCTTTTTCAAGCTTATTATTCCTTTTATATCACTTATTTCCTTATTATAAACACTATGTAATCATTAAGTTAATAATTATTGTTTTGTCGATATTTGGTTCTTAAGTCGAAAGTGGACTTCTTACAATTACATGTTGTTCGGGTGGCCAAATGATTATTATATCCAGAATTGTATTCATGATGTAGATATAATATATTTCATATATATCCAGTACATTCATGCATTTATAACATTACTTAATCATTTGGAGGTAAGAAGTGAAATGCACCGTTCATGGAGACGGTAAGCCGTACGTACGCATGAACGCTACTTTCATTTCTATTCCGTATTTTATAGAATGGAATAATAATGATATAAAGGTATATTATAATTCCAGTATAATATCATATATAATATCATAGTTCCATCCTTTATACGTCCCACATATGGTATTTAACGAATCAAATCACTTTGAGGGGGCGGTAGTCCGCACTTCCTAAAATGAAGATATCGCGTATACCCATAATGGAAGCCATAAAGGTAAGACAAAAATGAAAAATACAGAAGCATAAGTAAAATATAAACATATTATATATAATATATAAAAATAGTGACATCATAATGGACACCTTTGAAGGTGTTAAATGAGTATTGAACAATCATCGTTTCGGGAGGCAGAATTTCGCCATCCACGGAAACCGTATGGTCCTTAACCATTTTATGTAGTTGTGTGAGATTATAGCTTGAATAAATCTTATAACAACATCCTAGTATATTTAAGATACTGTTGTTGTTACAAAATAAGAAAATAAAAATAGTTTAGGGGGTTGGAGAAGCAAAATAAAACAAATAAACATTAGAGAATGAATTACCTTTAAAAGTGTAACTCCTTTTGATTTGAGCCAAAAGGCTTCCTTTGAAAGGATTCTTCCCAAAGGGAATCCTCTAGGATGAGGAGAGGGATGTGGAGAGAGTAAATGGGCAGGGTTTGGCCGAGAAAAAGGCTTGAGAAGTGTGTGAAATGAGGTAGAGGTGGGGGCCTTTTATAAGAGGAGAGGAGGGGCACTTTTGGAAAGTTAGGAAATATTACTTTATTTGAAAATGTGTTTCGGTTTTAAAAGGTCCCACATTGTTATAATTCGTGTATAAGGTTATAAAGGTTAGAAATCCACCCATCCAATAATTTTTGGACATGTGTAGTTCATATATTTTACATTAACTTTCCATTTTATTTAAATCGTCAAATAATGATGTCATCGCTGCATCATTATTATGTCATAAATAATTTATTTTATTTAATGTATAAAAATTATAAAAAAATTACTATGATGTAGTAAATCGTTTTAGCTTTCCAAGGACTATTTATAATCAAAATTTGGACTTGTGTAACCCCACTTAAAAACTGTTTTAGTAAAACAACTCATCTTTGTGTCAATTTAATTTTAACATTAAATAAAAATATATTATTGTCATTTTCCAACTAAAGTGGCTCCATGGGGTCCCCAAGTTGGCCCATGGCTTGTATTGGTCGTCCAGTACTCTCCCAATAGGTGTAGTACAAGTGTCATGGTGTTTTCACATTCTTATAATATCATTATTACCATAAACTACACTAATTACCACTAATCGCGATTAAAAACTTAATAAGTTACTATTCACCAAAAAAAATTATTTTTATCCCATTGCACCACATTTTAATTCTTAATGACAACCATGTATGTCGGATTTTTTGAAATTCAAATCATAGAAGTGGTAAAATTTCATTTAAACGAAAAATCAGCTTTTATAAGTACCACTTAGTGGTTTCACTATTCATCAAAAATTGAAGTTTTTCAGAAAATTACCAAAAATTCCCCCTAAGCTATATTTGAAATTACAAACTCAAAAATGAAGTCCGTTTTACAAAATTCAAAACATATTAGTCACATTAATTAATTTAATAATTAATTCCCGTTGTCAGAGCAAATAGCGTGTTTTTAGAAAACAATAAGTATCAAAAGATTGACACTAGTTTAAGTCTGATTTCAAAGTGAAATTAATTCCAACGTCCACTATCGGATTTAATGGTAAAAATATTTTCTAATTTCACTTTAAAACCAATTCAATATATTATCTAATAATATAAATAAATTAGATTAAAAAGAGGTTTTAAATTAAAACACAACATTTACACTATTCATTAAAAAAATGAACTTTATCGGAAAGATACCAAAAATTTACACAAAGTAAATTTTGATGTCCCGATTCTTAGTAAGAGTTTTATTTGGTCCAAAAAAATGTTTAAGAGTGAACAAAACTATATTTAATGACAGTTCTCCATTAAAAGGCGATAAGTGAACCTTTGGTGAAAACTAGGGCATATACGCCTAAAATTGAATTCTTTACGTATTTTAAGCCTTTAGCTTTTATTGGATAAATGTAAAAACATTTAAAAAACATATATAATCATATTTTAGTTATTTCTATCCATTCCCGCCAATACAACGGCTACATGTTAACTACCATTTGAAATAATATAATTTTATTATTAGAGTGCAACGTAAGATTCCCAAGAAACTCGTTGTTGCGTGTTGGGTACGCCATCGAGCATAGCATCCCATTTAAAGTCATATTAATATTTTATTCACAAATATGGATAAATATGAAAATTTCATATTCATTATTTACTTGGGGTGTTACATCCTTCCCCCCTTTTGGGAATTGCGTCCTCGCAATTTTAAAATTGCGCTTGGAAACATCCTTGAAAGTCCCACTTCGGAACAAGAGTCGGTAAAACAATCACTTTAAAATAAAGAGAGATAAGTACAAAGGTCACCCGAGTTAACCCATACTAGGATTACAAGTATGAAAATATGGACATGGAGGAAAAAACAAAGGGTCATGTCCTGATGGAGAGTGATAGAAAACAAGTTTAGGAGAAAGTTAACCATGAGAAAATCACAAACTTGTGAGGGGTTAAACGGTGTTGGGTTCCCCAGTAGGAAAAGTGAATAGACAACATTTTTGTTTTAAGTTACTTTTTATTTAGTAATTTATTCACAGGGAAACATAATCACTTATCATGTTGACTTTCTACTCATATTTTCTCCAAAAGGCGAGTATTTAGGAAGGCTTGTTCACATTAAGAGTACTATAATCAACTTCTAGAGAATCACCTAATCCACAAAAGAGGACTATATACTTCCCATGTCTTTAGGATTTAACCAAAACCAAAACCAAAAATGCTAGTACAATATCAGATAATCCAGAAAAGGATAACCCTTTATAAAAAGAAAATCTATTCTTAATCTCCAAAATTTGTCCAACAAAACCCAAAGTTCGACGAGGACCATTCTATAAAAAATTTGTCCATAAAATTCTTCAAAGTAAACCAAACTAAGATTGAAACCCAAATATTTGAAGGATTTATTCACATAGTCTTCCAAGTTAAATCGTAACATTTATCTCCAAACAACATCAGTTGCTCCTAAAGTCCCGTATTGAAAAGTAATTAACCTAATCACATATCCTCCATGATAGGTTAATCATTTTCATAAATAACCCAAAATCATCTTACTCTTAATTCATAAAATCATATAACCAGAGAGAATCAGTCAAACTAACCAGGGACTTCACGTAGTCCAGTGGTAGGCGGTAAATACCAGTCGCACTTTGGTTGTGGGTTCGATTCCCGCAGCTTTGTCCGACGCGACGGGTTGTCACACGGTCTGCGTGTTGTCCTTTTTCCAAAACTATATAATTCTTAAAACATTCCCCCAAAATGAGATAAAATCTTCAAAAATAAACATAACATATTTTAACCTCAAGTTTATCTCATGCCTTTCATTTTCCATCATATCATATAATAACCCATAATTACCTCAAAAGTAAGGATCATATAAACTCTAATGGTTACCTTTATAATTATTACCTGAACATCCACATGGATTGGTCATCTCGTACATGATGCATTAAAGATCATTCCAAGGTTCAAGTGGTTGATCATGACTCCTTGATATTTGGTTTAGAACAACCACGAGTTTCCTCATTGAATCCTCCATTTTATCTAGTATCTTAATCAGAGAACCACCACAGTTTCCTTCAAACCTGTTGTCTCTTTGGTGCCTGCTAGATCCATCCATTCACTAAAAATAGAAATGTCAGTGTGAGTATATCAACAATACCATCATGTACTATTGAGGAAGGTAAACACTAAGATACACTTACTCATTCACTTTATCTAAAACTAGGACTCTTTCAGAAATCCTTACCATTATGGTAATGTCACTTATGCTTAAAGAATACCCTAACCTCTAAAGTTATCTAAACCGGCCTTTGATACCAACTATAAGGCCCCAGCCTTAAACCTTACTTAATCTTGAATTATTACAAGATTACACATTGAGGATCTTTTCAGGTTTAGAGTTTTAGAGAATTAGATCATGAAACTTGCATTACATTCCACATTTAAACAAAGTGGTTACATAAAAGACAATATTCATTCTTCCCATCAACGGAAACATATTTAAAATATATCACGGATTCTTTCTTGACACATCCTTGACACTATCATCACATCATGTACCTTTCCCTTGACCTGTGAAAAACATTTCAAAAACTTGGGATGAGCATAAAAAGCTCAGTAAGGGTTATAAAAATATGGAAAGGAAACATGAGTTCATAAATACATAAGAATGAAATCATACTTTACCCATAAAACAAAGGCACTTTAACATGCCTCATCAAACCATGAATAAATCATAGAAAACATAAGACATAAAGGTAACTTGAGGCATTCATAACATTCTTACGTAGGGAGTAACCCTCTTGGTTACGTTTGGAATACCCATCACAGTATATTCCCTAAATCTCTTCGGAGAAACCTTAAAGTTTCACTCCTTCGCGTTACCCAATGCATTGGAGAGCTATATCGGGCTCACCCGCCCTTAGTTTATCACGGAACCACCCGTCTTCATAATAATGCCCAAGAACCATAACATATCACATAAAACATGCATAAAGGAAACATAACATTTCCACATCAGAATATAACATTTTAGTATATTGAAATAATGAATCCATTCAAAAAGAAACCACTTCCAAAACCATTTAAAACATTTAATAATGAGATTTTTGAATCAAAGTGTCCCATACCACCTTGAAGCTTTTAAAATTTTAAACCATTAATATCCATATAAATAAATCCTTAAAACCATTTTGAAAACATGGATATTAATAAGAACAAATAATTAAAACATTTAAAATGATATTTTGGTTAAAGGGGTTTTACCAAAATCAGAGACACTTGAATACAATAATTGAGGAATAACATTTAGTCAGAACTTTATAATATCACGAGAATAAATGGATTCATGATATAATACTCCAAAGGACAGTATATACACCATATAAGAGTGAATTGGTGCATAACAACAATGAACCCTCAATAGAAATGTCAAATGTGATGAAATCCCTTATAAAGAAGGTATCCTTAAATTAAGGACAAATCAATCTCAAAAATATGTGTGAAAAATATAAATACACCCAATATAAGTGGATATCAAGTGTAAAACAATAAAAGGTCATTCACACATATTCAATGGATGACATATTCAATGACCACATGTTGAACCCAAAGAAATCGAAATTGGGTTAAAAAGTTCCCTTGACAGCCTAACGGCATCACATCAAAATGAGTTGATGAGAGATAAAAAGTGTATCTCATCACTTGGACATAAAATTTACATCAATAAGGATATATGAGAACATATCCCAACATAAAAATATGTAAATTAAAAGACCCAACAAAAGAAGTCTTTTAAAAAAGTGGAGGGTGAAAGGTTCCCTTACCGACTTGGGTATCTTTCAAAACATACACCCCATGAAAGAAGGACAATAGATCATTGATGTAAATACTCATAAACAAAAGTATATTACACAAAGAGTATAATAATGGGCAGTACATACACCACTCAATGGAATTTGTGGCAAATGTAGCATAAATCTCATGGGAATAAAAGTGAGATGAAAAATCCCTTACGAACTCTCGGCAGCCTAACGGCGCCACATAAAACTTCCAAAATGGATTGATGAGAGGGAATAGGGTCTCTCATAACATGAACATAAAAATTACAGTAGGAGTAATATAAAATAACATCCCAATCATAAGAAATATTAGCTTAAAATAAATGACATAAAAGAGTGTACTTAAAAGAAAGAGAGTTGTAGGATCCCTTACCTCGGGTCCGACTTGACTCGATCATTCTTTAATATCCTGAATAATAAACTTGAGTTAATTTCTACTTGATTAAGAACCTTTTTCAAGCTTATTATTCCTTTTATATCACTTATTTCCTTATTATAAACACTATGTAATCATTAAGTTAATAATTATTGTTTTGTCGATATTTGGTTCTTAAGTCGAAAGTGGACTTCTTACAATTACATGTTGTTCGGGTGGCCAGATGATTATTATATCCAGAATTGTATTCATGATGTAGATATAATATATGTCATATATATCCAGTAAATTCATGCATTTATAACATTACTTAATCATTTGGAGGTAATAAGTGAAATGCACCGTTCATGGAGACGGTAAGCCGTGCGTACGCATGAACGCTACTTTCATTTCTATTCCGTATTTTATAGAATGGAATAATAATGATATAAAGGTATATTATAATTCCAGTATAATATCATATATAATATCATAGTTCAATCCTTTATACGTCCCACATATGGTATTTAACGAATCAAATCACTTTGAGGGGGCGGTAGTCCGCACTTCCTAAAATGAAGATATCGCGTATACCCATAATGGAAGCCATAAAGGTAAGACAAAAATGAAAAATACAGAAGCATAAGTAAAATATAAACATATTATATATCATATATAAAAATAGTGACATCATAATGGCCACCTTTGAAGGTGTTAAATGAGTATTGAACAATCATCGTTTCGGGAGGCAGAATTTCGCCATCCACGGAAACTGTATGTTCTTTAATCATTTGATGTAGTTGTGTGAGCTTTTAGCTCGAAGAAATCTTCTAACAACATCCTAGTTTATTTAAGATACTGTTTTTTTTACAAAATAAGAAAATAAAAAGAGTTTAGGGGGTTGGAGAAGCAAAATAAGACAAATGAGCATTAGAGAATGAATTACCTTTAAAAGTGTAACTCCTTTTGATTTGAGCCAAAAGGCTTCCTTTGAAAGGATTCTGCCCAAAGGGAATCCTCTAGGATGAGGACAGGGATGTGGAGAGAGTAAATGGGCAGGGGTTGGCCGAGCCAAAGGCTTGAGAAGTGTGTGAAATGAGGTAGAGGTGGGGGCCTTTTATAAGAGGAGAGGAGGGGCACTTTTGGAAAGTAAGGAAATATTACTTTATTTGAAAATGTGTTTCGGTTTTAAAAGGTCCCAAATTGATATAATTCGTGGATAAAGTTATAAAGGTTCGAAATCCACCCATCCAATAATTTTTGTACATGTGTAGTTCATAGATTTTACATTATCTTTCCATTTTATTTAAATCGTCAAATAATGATGTCATCGCTGCATCATTATTATGTCATAAATAATTTATTTTATTTAATGTATAAAAATTATAAAAAAATTAATATGATGTAGGAACTCTTTTTAGCTTTCGAATTACTATTTATAATAAAAATTTTGACTTGTGTAACCCCGCTTAAAAACTGTTTTAGTAAAACAACTCATCTTTGTGTCAATTTAATTTTAACATTAAATAAAAATATATTATTGTCATTTTCCAACTAAAGTGGCTCCATGGGGTCCCCAAGTTGGCCCATGGATTTTCTTGGTCGGACATGACTCTCCCAATAGGTGTAGGACAAGTGTTATGGTGTTTTCACATTCTTATAATATCATTATTACCATAAACTACACTAATTACCACTAATCGCGATTAAAAACTTAATAAGTTACTATTCACCAAAAAAATTATTTTTATCCCATTGAACCACATTTTACTTCTTAATGACAACCATTTATGTCGGATTTTTGAAATTCAAAACACAGAAGTGGTAAAATTTCATTTAAACGAAAAATCAGCTTTTATAAGTACCACTTAGTGGTTTCACTATTCATCAAAAATTGAAGTTTTTCAGAAAATTACCAAAAATTCACCCTAAGCTATATTTGATATTACAAACTCAAAAATGAAGTCCGTTTTACAAAATTCAAAACATATTAGTCACATTAATTAATTTAATAATTAATTCCCGCTGTCAGAGCAAATAGCGTGTTTTTATAAAACAATAAGTATCAAAAGATTGACACTACTTTAAGTCTGATTTCAAAGTGAAATTAATTCCAACGACCACTATCGGAATTAATGGTAAAAATATTTTATAATTTCACTTTAAAACCAATTCAATATATTATCTAATCATACAAATAAATTAGATTAAAAAGAGGTTTTGAATTAAAACACAACATTTACACTATTCATTAAAAAAAATGAACTTTATCGGAAAGATACCAAAAATTTACACAAAGTAAATTTTGATGTCCCGATTCTTAGTAAGAGTTTTATTTGGTCCAAAAAAATGTTTAAGATTGAACAAAACTATATTTAATGACAGTTCTCCATTAAAAGGCGATAAGTGAACCTTTGGTGAAAACTAGGGCATATACGCCTAAAATTGAATTCTTTACGTATTTTAAGCCTTTAGCTATTATTGGATAAATGTAAAAACATTTAAAAAACATATATAATCATATTTTAGTTATTTCTATCCATTCCCGCCAATACAACGGCTACATGTTAACTACCATTTGAAATAATATAATTTTATTATTAGAGTGCAACGTAAGATTCCCAAGAAACTCGTTGTTGCGTGTTGGGTACGCCATCGAGCATAGCGTCCCCTTTAAAGTCATATTAATGTTTTATTCACAAATATGGATAAATATGAAAATTTCATATTCATTATTTACTTGGGGTGTTACATCCTTCCCCCCTTTTAGGAATTGCGTCCTCACAATTTTAAAATTGCGCATGGAAACATCCTTGAAAGTCCCACATCGGAACAAGAGTCGGTAAAACAATCACTTTAAAATAAAGAGAGATAAGTACAAAGGTCACCCGAGTTAACCCATACTAGGATTCCAAGTATGAAAATATGGACATGGAGGAAAAAACAAAGGGTCATGTCCTGATGGAGAGTGATAGAAAACAAGTTTAGGAGAAAGTTAACCACGAGAAAATCACAAACTTGTGATGGGTTAAACGGTGTTGGGTTCCCCAGTAGGAAAAGTGAATAGACAACATTTTTGTTTTATGTTACTTTTTATTTAGTAATTTATTCACAGGGAAACATAATCACTTATCATGTTGACTTTCTACTCATATTTTCTCCAAAAGGCGAGTATTTAGGAAGGCTTGTTCACATTAAGAGTACTATAATCAACTTCTAGAGAATCACCTAATCCACAAAAGAGGACTATATACTTCCCATGTCTTTAGGCTTTAACCAAAACCAAAACCAAAAAGGAAAGTACAAGATCAGATAATCCAGAAAAGGATAACCCTTTATAAAAAGAAAATCTATTCTTAATCTCCAAAATTTGTCCAACAAAACCCAAAGTTCGAGGAGGACCATTCTATAATAAATTTGTCTATAAAATTATTCAAAGTAAACCAAACTAAGATTGAAACCCAAATATTTGAAGGATTTAGTCACATAGTCTTCCAAGTTAAATCGTAACATTTATCTCCAAACAACATCAGTTGCTCCTAAAGTCCCGTATTGAAAAGTAATTAACCTAATCACATATCCTCCATGATAGGTTAATCATTTTCATAAATAACCCAAAATCATCTTACTATTAATTCATAAAATCATATAACCAGAAAGAATCAGTCAAACTAACCAGGGAATTCACGTAGTCCAGTGGTAGGCGGTAAATACCAGTCGCACTTTGGTTGTGGGTTCGATTCCCGCAGCTTTGTCCGACGCGACGGGTTGTCACACGGTCTGCGTGCTGTCCTTTTTCCAAAACTATATAATTCTTAAAACATTCCCCCAAAATGAGATAAAATCTTCAAAAATAAACATAACATATTTTAACCTCAAGTTTATCTCATGCCTTTCATTTTCCATCATATCATATAATAACCCATAATTACCTCAAAAGTAAGGATCATATAAACTCTAATGGTTACCTTTATAATTATTACCTGAACATCCACATGGATTGGTTATCTCGTACATGTTGCATTAAAGATCATTCCAAGGTTCAAGTGGTTGATCATGACTCCTTGATATTTGGTTTAGAACAACCACGAGTTTCCTCATTGAATCCTCCATTTTATCTAGTATCTTAATCAGAGAACCACCACAGTTTCCTTCAAACCTGTTGTCTCTTTGGTTCCTGCTAGATCCATCCATTCACTAAAAATAGAAATGTCAGTGTGAGTATATCAACAAAACCATCATGTACTATTGAGGAAGGTAAACACTAAGATACACTTACTCATTCACTTTATCTAAAACTAGGACTCTTTCTGAAATCCTTACCATTATGGTAATGTCACTTATGCTTAAAGAATACCCTAACCTCTAAAGTTATCTAAACTGACCTTTGATACCAACTATAAGGCCTCAGCCTTAAACCTTACTTAATCTTGAATTATTACAAGATTACACATTGAGGATCTTTTCAGGTTTGGAGTTTTAGAGAATTAGATCATGAAACTTTCATTACATTCCACATTTAAACAAAGTGGTTACATAAAAGACAATATTCATTCTTCCCATCAATGGAAACATATTTAAAATATATCAAGGATTCTTTCTTGACACATCCTTGACACTATCATCACATCATGTACCTTTCCCTTGACCTGTGAAAAACATTTCAAAAACTTGGGATGAGCATAAAAATCTCAGTAAGGGTTATAAAAATATGGAAAGGAAACATGAGTTCATAAATACATAAGAATGAAATCATACTTTACTCATAAAACAAAGGCACTTTAACATACCTCATCAAACCATGAATAAATCATAGAAATCATAAGACATAAAGGTAACTTGAGGCATTCATAACATTCTTACATAGGGAGTAACCCTCTTGGTTACGTTTGGAATACCCATCACAGTATATTCCCTAAATCTCTTCGGAGAAACCTTAAAGTTTCACTCCATCGCGTTACCCAATGCATTGGAGAGCTATATCGGGCTCACCCGCCCTTAGTTTATCACGGAACCACCCGTCTTCATAATAATGCCCAAGAACCATAACGTATCACATAAAACATGCATAAATGAAACATAACATTTCCACATCACAATATAACATTTTAGTATATTGAAATAATGAATCCATTCAAAAAGAAACCACTTCCAAAACCATTTAAAACATTTAATAATGAGATTTTTGAATCAAAGTGTCCCATACCACCTTGAAGCTTTTAAAATTTTAAACCATTAATATCCATATAAATAAATACTTAAACCCATTTTGAAAACATGGATATTAATAAGAACAAATAATTAAAACATTTAAAACGATATTTCGGTTAAAGGGGTTTTACCAAAATCAGAGACACTTGAATACAATAATTGAGGAATAACATTTAGTCAGAACTTTATAATATCATGAGAATAAATGGATTCATGATATAATACTCCAAAGGACAGTATATACACCATATAAGAGTGAATTGTTGCATAACAACAATGAACCCTCAATAGAAATGTCAAATGTGATGAAATCCCTTATAAAGAAGGTATCCTTAAATTAAGGACAAATCAATCTCAAAAATATGTGTGAAAAATATAAATACACCCAATATAAGTGGATATAAATTGTAAAACAATAAAAGGTCATTCACACATATTCAATGGATGACATATTCAATGACCACATGTTGAACCCAAAGAAATCGAAATTGGGTTAAAAAGTTCCCTTGACAGCCTAACGGCATCACATCAAAATGAGTTGATGAGAGATAAAAAGTGTATCTCATAACTTGGACATAAAATTTACATCAATAAGGATATATTAGAACATATCCCAACATAAAAATATGTAAATTAAAACACCCAACAAAAGAAGTCTTTTAAAAAAGAGGAGGGTGAAAGGTTCCCTTACCGACTTGGGTATCTTTCAAAACATACACCCCATGAAAGAAGGACAATAGATCATTGATGTAAATACTCATAAATGAAAGTATATTACACAAAGAGTATAATAATGGGCAGTACATACACCACTCAATGGAATTTGTGGCAAATGTAGCATAAATCTCATGGGAATAAAAGTGAGATGAAAAATCCCTTACGAACTCTCGGCAGCCTAACGGCGCCACATAAAACTTCCAAAATGGATTGATGAGAGGGAATAGGGTCTCTCATCACATGAACATAAAAATTACAGTATGATTAATATAAAAGAACATCCCAATCATAAGAAATATGAGCTTAAAAGAAATGACATAAAAGAGTGTACTTAAAAGAAAGAGAGTTGTAGGATCCCTTACCTCGGGTCCGACTTGACTCGATCATTCTTTAATATCCTGAATAATAAACTTGAGTTAATTTATACTTGATTAAGAACCTTTTTCAAGCTTATTATTCCTTTTATATCACTTATTTCCTTATTATAAACACTATGTAATCATTAAGTTAATAATTATTGTTTTGTCGATATTTGGTTCTTAAGTCGAAAGTGGACTTCTTACAATTACATGTTGTTCGGGTGGCCAAATGATTATTATATCCAGAATTGTATTCATGATTTAGATATAATATATGTCATATATATCCAGTACATTCATGCATTTATAACATTACTTAATCATTTGGAGGTAAGAAGTGAAATGCACCGTTCATGGAGACGGTAAGTCGTACGTATGCATGAACGCTACTTTCATTTCTATTCCGTATTTTATAGAATGGAATAATAATTATATAAAGGTATATTATAATTCCAGTATAATATCATATATAATATCATAGTTCCATCCTTTATACGTCCCACATATGGTATTTAACGAATCAAATCACTTTGAGGGGGCGGTAGTCCGCACTTCCTAAAATGAAGATATCGCGTATACCCATAATGGAAGCCATAAAGGTAAGACAAAAATGAAAAATACAGAAGCATAAGTAAAATATAAACATATTATATATCATATA
This sequence comes from Viscum album, assembly GCA_963277665.1. Taxonomy (NCBI): domain Eukaryota; kingdom Viridiplantae; phylum Streptophyta; class Magnoliopsida; order Santalales; family Viscaceae; genus Viscum; species Viscum album. The sequence goes on from OY728143.1 coordinate 352,355,980, forward strand.
TAAAAATAGTGACATCATAATTGCCACCTTTTAAGGTGTTAAATGAGTATTGAACAATCATCGTTTCGGGAGGCAGAATTTCGCCATCCACGGAAACCGTATGTTCTTTAACCATTTGATGTAGTTGTGTGAGATTGTAGCTTGAATAAATCTTATAACAACATCCTAGTATATTTAAGATACTGGTGTTGTTACAAAATAAGAAAATAAAAAGAGTTTAGGGGGTTGGAGAAGCAAAATAAAACAAATGAACATTAGAGAATGAATTACCATTAAAAGTGTAACTCCTTTTGATTTGAGCCAAAAGGCTTCCTTTGAAAGGATTATGCCCAAAGGGAATCCTCTAGGATGAGGAGAGGGATGTGGAGAGAGTAAATGGGCAGGGGTTGGCCGATCCAAAGGCTTGAGAAGTGTGTGAAATGAGGTAGAGGTGGGGGCCTTTTATAAGAGGAGAGGAGGGGCACTTTTGGAAAGTAAGGAAATATTACTTTATTTGAAAATGTGTTTCGGTTTTAAAAGGTCCCACACTGATATAATTCGTGGATAAGGTTATAAAGGTTCGAAATCCACCCATACAATAATTTTTGGACATGTGTAGTTCATATATTTTACATTATCTTTCCATTTTATTTAAATCGTCAAATAATGATGTCATCGCTGCATCATTATTATGTCATAAATAATTTATTTTATTTAATGTCTAAAAATTATAAAAAAATTACTATGATGTAGGAAATATTTTTAGATTTCGAATTGCTATTTATAATCAAAATTTGGACTTGTGTAACCCCACTTAAAAATTGTTTTAGTAAAACAACTCATCTTTGTGTCAATTTAATTTTAACATTAAATAAAAATATATTATTGTCATTTTCCAACTAAAGTGGCTCCATGGGGTCCCCAAGTTGGCCCATGGATTGTATTGGTCGGCCATGACTCTCCCAATAGGTGTAGGACAAGTGTCATGGTGTTTTCACATTCTTATAATATCATTATTACCATAAACTACACTAATTACCACTAATCGCGATTAAAAACTTAATAAGTTACTATTCACCAAAAAAATTATTTTTATCCCATTGAACCACATTTTACTTCTTAATGATAACCATGTATGTCGGATTTTTGAAATTCAAAACACAGAAGTGGTAAAATTTCATTTAAACGAAAAATCAGCTTTTATAAGTACCACTTAGTGGTTTCACTATTCATCAAAAATTGAAGTTTTTCAGAAAATTACCAAAAATTCACCCTAAGATATATTTGATATTACAAACTCAAAAATGAAGTCCGTTTTACAAAATTCAAAACATATTAGTCACATTAATTAATTTAATAATTAATTCCCGCTATCAGAGCAAATAGCGTGTTTTTATAAAACAATAAGTATCAAAAGATTGACACTAGTTTAAGTCTGATTTCAAAGTGAAATTAATTCCAACGACCACTATCGGATTTAATGGTAAAAATATTTTCTAATTTCACTTTAAAACCAATTCAATATATTATCTAATCATATAAATAAATTAGATTAAAAAGAGGTTTTGAATTAAAACACAACATTTACACTATTCATTAAAAAAATGAACTTTATCGGAAAGATACCAAAAATTTACACAAAGTAAATTTTGATGTCCCGATTCTTAGTAAGAGTTTTATTTGGTCCAAAAAAATGTTTAAGAGTGAACAAAACTATATTTAATGACAGTTCTCCATTAAAAGGCGATAAGTGAACCTTTGGTGAAAACTAGGGCATATACGCCTAAAATTGAATTCTTTATGTATTTTAAGCCTTTAGCTTTTATTGGATAAATGTAAAAACATTTAAAAAACATATATAATCATATTTTAGTTATTTCTATCCATTCCCTCCAATACAACGGCTACATGTTAACTACCATTTGAAATAATATAATTTTATTATTAGAGTGCAACGTAAGATTCCCAAGAAACTCGTTGTTGCGTGTTGGGTATGCCATCGAGCATAGCGTCCCCTTTAAAGTCATATTAATATTTTATTCACAAATATGGATAAATATGAAAATTTCATATTCATTATTTACTTGGGGTGTTACATCCTTCCCCCCTTTTGGGAATTGCGTCCTCGCAATTTTAAAATTGTGCTTGGAAACATCCTTGAAAGTCCCACATCAGAACAAGAGTCGGTAAAACAATCACTTTAAAATAAAGAGAGATAAGTACAAAGGTCACCCGAGTTAACCCATACTAGGATTCCAAGTATGAAAATATGGACATGGAGGAAAAAACAAAGGGTCGTGTCCTGATGGAGAGTGATAGAAAACAAGTTTAGGAGAAAGTTAACCACGAGAAAATCACAAACTTGTGATGGGTTAAACGGTGTTGGGTTCCCCAGTAGGAAAAGTGAATAGACAAAATTTTTGTTTTAAGTTACTTTTTATTTAGTAATTTATTCACAGGGAAACATAATCACTTATCATGTTGACTTTCTACTCATATTTTCTCCAAAAGGCGAGTATTTAGGAAGGCTTGTTCACATTAAGAGTACTATAATCAACATCTAGAGAATCACCTAATCCACAAAAGAGGACTATATACTTCCCATGTCTTTAGGATTTAACCAAAACCAAAACCAAAAAGGCTAGTACAAGATCAGATAATCCAGAAAAGGATAACCCTTTATAAAAAGAAAATCTATTCTTAATCTCCAAAATTTGTCCATCAAAACCCAAAGTTCGACGAGGACCATTCTATAATAAATTTGTCCATAAAATTCTTCAAAGTAAACCAAACTAAGATTGAAACCCAAATATTTGAAGGATTTAGTCACATAGTCTTCCAAGTTAAATCGTAACATTTATCTCCAAACAACATCAGTTGCTCCTAAAGTCCCGTATTGAAAAGTAATTAACCTAATCACATATCCTCCATGATAGTTTAATCATTTTCATAAATAATCCAAAATCATCTTACTCTTAATTCATAAAACCATATAACCAGAAAGAATCAGTCAAACTAACCAGGGACTTCACGTAGTCCAGTGGTAGGTGGTAAATACCAGTCGCACTTTGGTTGTGGGTTCGATTCCCGCAGCTTTGTCCGACGCGACGGGTTGTCACACGGTCTGCGTGTTGTCCTTTTTCCAAAACTATATAATTCTTAAAACATTCCCCCAAAATGAGATAAAATCTTCAAAAATAAACATAACATATTTTAACCTCAAGTTTATCTCATGCCTTTCATTTTCCATCATATCATATAATAACCCATAATTACCTCAAAAGTAAGGATTATATAAACTCTAATGGTTACCTTTATAATTATTACCTGAACATCCACATGGATTGGTCATCTCGTACATGATGCATTAAAGATCATTCCAAGGTTCAAGTGGTTGATCATGACTCCTTGATATTTGGTTTAGAACAACCACGAGTTTCCTCATTGAATCCTCCATTTTATCTAGTATCTTAATCAGAGAACCACCACAGTTTCCTTCAAACCTGTTGTCTCTTTGGTGCCTGCTAGATCCATCCATTCACTAAAAATAGAAATGTCAGTGTGAGTATATCAACAAAACCATCATGTACTATTGAGGAAGGTAAACACTAAGATACACTTACTCATTCACTTTATCTAAAACTAGGACTCTTTCGGAAATCCTTACCATTATGGTAATGTCACTTATGCTTAAAGAATACCCTAACCTCTAAAGTTATCTAAACTGACCTTTGATACCAACTATAAGGCTCCAGCCTTAAACCTTACTTAATCTTGAGTTATTACAAGATTACACATTGAGGATCTTTTCAGGTTTGGAGTTTTAGAGAATTAGATCATGAAACTTGCATTACATTCCACATTTAAACAAAGTGGTTACATAAAAGACAATATTCATTCTTCCCATCAACGGAAACATATTTAAAACATATCACAGATTCTTTCTTGACACATCCTTGACACTATCATCACATCATGTACCTTTCCCTTGACCTGTGAAAAACATTTCAAAAACTTGGGATGAGCATAAAAAGCTCAGTAAGGGTTATAAAAATATGGAAAGGAAACATGAGTTCATAAATACATAAGAATGAAATCATACTTTACCCATAAAACAAAGGCACTTTAACATACCTCATCAAACCATGAATAAATCATAGAAAACATAAGACATAAAGGTAACTTGAGGCATTCATAACATTCTTACGTAGGGAGTAACCCTCTTGGTTACGTTTGGAATACCCATCACAGTATATTCCCTAAATCTCTTCGGAGAAACCTTAACGTTTCACTCCTTCGCGTTACCCAATGCATTGGAGAGCTATATCGGGCTCACCCGCCCTTAGTTTATCACGGAACCACCCGTCTTCATAATAATGCCCAAGAACCATAACGTATCACATAAAACATGCATAAAGGAAACATAACATTTCCAGATCACAATATAACATTTTAGTATATTGAAATAATGAATCCATTCAAAAAGAAACCACTTCCAAAACCATTTAAAACATTTAATAATGAGATTTTTGAATCAAAGTGTCCCATACCACCTTGAAGCTTTTAAAATTTTAAACCATTAATATCCATATAAATAAATCCTTAAAACCATTTTGAAAACATGGATATTAATAAGAACAAATAATTAAAACATTTAAAACGATATTTCGGTTAAAGGGGTTTTACCAAAATCAGAGACACTTGAATACAATAATTGAGGAATAACATTTAGTCAGAACTTTATAATATCATGAGAATAAATGGATTCATGATATAATACTCCAAAGATAGTATATACACCATATAAGAGTGAATTGGTGCATAACAACAATGAACCCTCAATAGAAATGTCAAATGTGATGAAATCCCTTATAAAGAAGGTATCCTTAAATTAAGGACAAATCAATCTCAAAAATATGTGTGAAAAATATAAATACACCCAATATAAGTGGATATAAAGTGTAAAACAATAAAAGGTCATTCACACATATTCAATGGATGACATATTCAATGACCACAGGTTGAACCCAAAGAAATCGAAATTGGGTTAAAAAGTTCCCTTGACAGCCTAACGGCATCACATCAAAATAAGTTGATGAGAGATAAAAAGTGTATCTCATCACTTGGACATAAAATTTACATCAATAAGGATATATGAGAACATATCCCAACATAAAAATATGTAAATTAAAAGACCCAACAAAAGAAGTCTTTTAAAAAAGAGGAGGGTGAAAGGTTCCCTTACCGACTTGGGTATCTTTCAAAACATACACCCCATGAAAGAAGGACAATAGATCATTGATGTAAATACTCATAAATGAAAGTATATTACACAAAGAGTATAATAATGGGAAGTACATACACCACTCAATGGAATTTGTGGAAAATGTAGCATAAATCTCATGGGAATAAAAGTGAGATGAAAAATCCCTTACGAACTCTCGGCAGCCTAACGGCGCCACATAAAACTTCCAAAATGGATTGATGAGAGGGAATAGGGTCTCTCATCACATGAAAATAAAAATTAAAGTAGGAGTAATATAAAAGAACATCCCAATCATAATAAATATGAGCTTAAAATAAATGACATAAAAGAGTGTACTTAAAAGAAAGAGAGTTGTAGGATCCCTTACCTCGGGTCCGACTTGACTCGATCATTCTTTAATATCCTGAATAATAAACTTGAGTTAATTTCTACTTGATTAAGAACCTTTTTCAAGCTTATTATTCCTTTTATATCACTTATTTCCTTATTATAAACACTATGTAATCATTAAGTTAATAATTATTGTTTTGTCGATATTTGGTTCTTAAGTCGAAAGTGGACTTCTTACAATTACATGTTGTTCGGGTGGCCAAATGATTATTATATCCAGAATTGTATTCATGATGTAGATATAATATATTTCATATATATCCAGTACATGCATGCATTTATAACATTACTTAATCATTTGGAGGTAAGAAGTGAAATGCACCGTTCATGGAGACGGTAAGCCGTACGTACGCATGAACGCTAGTTTCATTTCTATTCCGTATTTTATAGAATGGAATAATAATGATATAAAGGTATATTATAATTCTAGTATAATATAATATATAATATCATAGTTCCATCCTTTATACCTCCCACATATGGTATTTAACGAATCAAATCACTTTGAGGGGGCGGTAGTCCGCACTTCCTAAAATGAAGATATCGCGTATATCCATAATGGAAGCCATAAAGGTAAGACAAAAATGAAAAATACAGAAGCATAAGTTAAATATAAACATATTATATATCATATATAAAAATAGTGACATCATAATGGCCACCTTTGAAGGTGTTAAATGAGTATTGAACAATCATCGTTTCGGGAGGCAGAATTTCGCCATCCACGGAAACCGTATGTTCTTTAACCATTTGATGTAGTTGTGTGAGATTGTAGCTAGAATAAATCTTATAACAACATCCTAGTATATTTAAGATACTGGTGTTGTTACAAAATAAGAAAATAAAAAGAGTTTAGGGGGTTGGAGAAGCAAAATAAAACAAATGAACATTAGAGAATTAATTACCATTAAAAGTGTAACTCCTTTTGATTTGAGCCAAAAGGCTTCCTTTGAAAGGATTCTGCCCAAAAGGAATCATCTAGGATGAGGAGAGGGATGTGGAGAGAGTAAATGGGCAGGGGTTGGCCGAGCCAAAGGCTTGAGAAGTGTGTGAAATGAGGTAGAGGTGGGGGCCTTTTATAAGAGGAGAGGAGGGGCACTTTTGGAAAGTAAGGAAATATTACTTTATTTGAAAATGTGTTTCGGTTTTAAAAGGTCCCGCATTGATATAATTCGTGGATAAGGTTATAAAGGTTCGAAATCCACCCATCCAATAATTTTTGTACATGTGTAGTTCATAGATTTTACATTATCTTTCCATTTTATTTAAATCGTCAAATAATGATGTCATCGCTGCATCATTATTATGTCATAAATAATTTATTTTATTTAATGTCTAAAAATTATAAAAAAATTACTATGATGTAGTAAATCTTTTTAGCTTTCGAATTACTATTTATAATAAAAATTTTGACTTGTGTAACCCCGCTTAAAAACTGTTTTAGTAAAACAACTCATCTTTGTGTCAATTTAATTTTAACATTAAATAAAAATATATTATTGTCATTTTCCAACTAAAGTGGCTCCATGGGGTCCCCAAGTTGGCCCATGGATTTTATTGGTCGGAAATGACTCTCCCAATAGGTGTAGGACAAGTGTCATGGTGTTTTCACATTCTTATAATATCATTATTACCATAAACTACACTAATTACCACTAATCGCGATTAAAAACTTAATAAGTTACTATTCACCAAAAAAATTATTTTTATCCCATTGAACCACATTTTACTTCTTAATGACAACCATTTATGTCGGATTTTTGAAATTCAAAACACAGAAGTGGTAAAATTTCATTTAAACGAAAAATCAGCTTTTATAAGTACCACTTAGTGGTTTCACTATTCATCAAAAATTGAAGTTTTTCAGAAAATTACCAAAAATTCACCCTAAGATATATTTGATATTACAAACTCAAAAATGAAGTCCGTTTTACAAAATTAAAAACATATTAGTCACATTAATTAATTTAATAATTAATTCCCGCTGTCAGAGCAAATAGCGTGTTTTTATAAAACAATAAGTATCAAAAGATTGACACTAGTTTAAGTCTGATTTCAAAGTGAAATTAATTCCAACGACCACTATCGGATTTAATGGTAAAAATATTTTCTAATTTCACTTTAAAACCAATTCAATATATTATCTAATCATATAAATAAATTAGATTAAAAAGAGGTTTTGAATTAAAACACAACATTTACACTATTCATTAAAAAAAATGAACTTTATCGGAAAGATACCAAAAATTTACACAAAGTAAATTTTGATGTCCCGATTCTTAGTAAGAGTTTTATTTGGTCCAAAAAAATGTTTAAGAGTGAACAAAACTATATTTAATGACAGTTCTCCATTAAAAGGCGATAAGTGAACCTTTGGTGAAAACTAGGGCATATATGCCTAAAATTGAATTCTTTACGTATTTTAAGCCTTTAGCTTTTATTGGATAAATGTAAAAACATTTAAAAGACATATATAATCATATTTTAGTTATTTCTATCCATTCCCGCCAATACAACGGCTACATGTTAACTACCATTTGAAATAATATAATTTTATTATTAGAGTGCAATGTAAGATTCCCAAGAAACTCGTTGTTGCGTGTTGGGTACGCCATCGAGCATAGCGTCCCCTTTAAAGTCATATTAATATTTTATTCACAAATATGGATAAATATGAAAATTTCATATTCATTATTTACTTGGGGTGTTACAAAAATAGTCAACATAAATTGAATAGTTTATGGATAAAATCCATAATCATAAAAATGTTTTCTTTAATGAAGTATATACTCATAAACCCTTTATAATGGTTTGTAAAGAAAATGAAAACTATCCTAAGCATACCCACTGGGACTGTCGTAACCAAGAGTGCAGTAAGGCTAGTTTTCGTGCACTAGTTCCCATTCGAGTCTAGTTCAAAGCAGTGATTTTGGGTTTTAAACCTTGTTACATATGTGCCAGAGCAGCCTCTACCAGCTCGTATCTAGACTAGTATGTATTGATTATAAAACTTACAAAATCTCTACAGTACTAAAATTATAGGAAGTTCTTCTATACTAATCCTCAAATTCTATCTTAGGGTAATGTTATCTAATCAGAGTTTTTCTAAATCTAGTTTCCAAGGTTTGTACTAAACTTCCTCTGATACCAACTGTAATGCCCTGACCCTAGTTACCCAGATTCGTTGCATTATTACATGACATTGTCATGATCACAAAAGATGAAGTCTCAAAAGTCCAGTTAGTTTAGTGGCCTTGTAAATACTTCATATATTCATAAGTTTTACATTACATTATAAAATTAAAAACTACAACAACATAGTCTTCATAGTCCATACTCATATCCATTAAACTATCCCTGCAGGTCAGTTATAATATACTTCTTCGCATCCTAGGAAAAAAACATAGAAAGGGGTGAGCTCAGATGTTCAAAAAGGATAACAATATAGCAGAAACATTTATAAACAAGCATAAACATTTATGGAAATGTAAGACTAAAACAAAAGCCTTTTAATCTTGAACTTCTACATAATATGGAAAAGATAAAATCAAATAATTACATTTATTTATTCACATAGATATTCTAATAGTCAAATAATCACATGCAATATCAATAGACACTTTCATAATGATGGAATGCATAATGCCAGACTTCATAATGATATAGTAAAGGCTTTGTGCCAATAATACAAATAATATTTTGTCAAGGCCTTGTGCCAAGACACTAGTTTGTCTCATGATACCTACTGATGCATCAAGGAGCTATAACGGGCTTCTCCCGTCACTTACTAAGTTCAATGCATTCCTCATATGAAATGGTTTAAACATAACATAAAAAGTCATATTAAAACTAGCATACGAAATGTCAATACTATATCCATAAACCATGAATGGTATAAAAATAACACATATACAGTCAAACATATTAGAAAACCTTCAATACAATTTTGAATATTATTATCATAACAAATCAACCTCAATCAAGAATAATATCCAGTAAAGTATGTTGACATGGTTGAAAATGATCAGTAAAACTCTTTGAGAGAAATATCCTTTTTTCATGAAATCATTTTAAAAGTCAATAAAATTATAAAGGAACTCATTTAAAAGATATTTTTGAATCAAAGCGTCCCATACTACTTTGAAACTTTTGAAAGGAATTAATATTTTAAAACATTCATGTCTATATCCTTAAAATCATTTTTAAAACATGGACATTAATGAGAAAGGTTTAGAAGCCTAGATCTTTAAAACACTTAAAATTATTTTTTAGTTAAAGAGTCCCTTAAAAAAAATCCTTTTGAAAACACTTTTATGAAACATGGACATGGATAATAAATATGTCTCAGTAAAAACTTACACATAAACAATCTCGGATAATAATGAGATTGATGAATTAACCCTTACCTTATACTTTTCCTTGGTCGAGGGTAGGTTAACCTCTTATATAATGATGAAATAATTGTTATTAAATTATACAAGAACCATATACATTAATATGATATCATATATGATCTTTTAATATTTCTCTGTTATTGATATTTCAGTAGTATCATCGTTTCGGGTGTTAGCTGATTCATTTTATTTTATATGATTTGTTACGTAAGTAATGTTTGTTATGGATAGGATGTATATTATTCATATTCAGAATAATATTAAGTCTTTAAACATTATTTTTTTAATCATCAAATAAAAATTATTCTTTAATGGATACGATGGGGATTGAATCTCATCGCGTTCGTGGAGACGGTAATCTGTATGTACGCACGAGCGACAATATCATTATTTTGATATTAAAATAATATATAATTTGATAGTATATCATATATACAGAATAATTATCATGTTATATTTATTATTTACATTATTTATACTCATTATTATACCCATCTAGATGATTAAGTGTTTGAAAAACAAACTACACCACGACGTGGAGACGGTAATCTAAACGTATGCACGTGTGGGGACTTTGTCATTTATAAGATGGATAGAATAATGAATATGGTTATACCATTTTTATAATAACATCATAGTATATAGAAGATACTGGACTTATTATTTTATAATGGAGACAAAAAATAAAGAGTATGTGGAAGAAGAAAAAAACTTGAAAGAGGTGACAAAATATTTACCTCTTCTTTAGGTTCTTCCTTTTGTTTTGATCAAAAGGGCTCCTTAGGTTGGATTTATGACTAAAGGAAGACCTCTAAGATTAAGGGAGGAAAATTGAGAGGATATTTGGGCAGGGTTTGGCTGATCCAAATGGCTTTGAAGGTGTGAATTTGAGATAAGGGGAAGTGCCCTTTTAAAAGAGAGGTGAGGGTCACTTTATGAAATGCTTGAAATATTATTTTATAATAAAAAAATTTTCGGTTTATAATGCCTCCAAAATGAATTATTTAAAGGATAAGGTGGTTATGGGTCGAGAACCTCTCAAAAAATAGGTTTTAGAAAGGTTTAAGTCATCATATTAACCTTATCTTTTAGATTTAACTCTTAGTTAAATAGTTTGACATTTAGCATGTCTCTTTGTATTTTTATATTATATGGTTAATAAACATACTATAAACTTCCAAGAAAACCTCAAGTGGTTCATTAATGACATATATAATATTATTTAAGCCCTTTGGCCGAAAATTAGATTTTTAGGAATATAATATCAATTAGTAATATAATATATATTTTAAAAACTCTTTTATGTCAATTTTGACACTATTTGGTATTTTGTTTTTGTTAAATTCCTAAAAGAATTGTTACTTCGAAAAAAATTCATCTAATAAACCCTAACATGACATATTAACATATAAAATTATTTTAATTCATTAAAATTCTCAAATTATATTTATTTGGATATTTATAATATCAATTATTTTAATCTTTCATTAATAAAAATATTACTGCATCATCATTGTGTCATAAATAAATTTAATTATTTAATGTCTAAAATTTATAAATAAAATACCATTATGTGGGAAATATTTTTTATCTTTTTAATAAATATTTATATTCTAATTTATATTATGTATATCTCTATATTAAAAATGGTTTAGTTATTAAACATTGAATTTAACTCTTTTAACTCTTCTTTAAATAAAATAATAATAAATGCCCTAATCTAATTCATGTGAACCAAATGGGATCATATTTTATTCCTAAGGTTTTTTTTGGTATAATTTTACTTATCCAATAGAATTAGGACATGTGTTAAGGTAATTATGATATCATTTTTACCCTTAATCACCCTATTTAATTTTAACCGTGGTAAATTAAAGTCAAAAGTTACTATTCCCAAAAAATTATTTTCATCTTATTGAACCAAATTTTACTTACTGATATCAATTGTTTCTCTCTAATTTTTGAAATTAAACTCACAAAATCAGTAAAATTAAGTTTTATGCGAATTTGAAAATGCTCCTTGTAGGTGGGAAAAAGACGGTAAAAAGTTCAATAAAATTTTATATATCTAATATTTTTACAAAATGAATCCAATTAATTATATTGAATATATATTTTTATTATGTATCTATTTTGACCTAAAATAAATTTAAATAAAATAATTAATTATTTAATTAAAAAGTCAGTTTTAAACAATAATGTAGTGTTTTTCACAATTCATCAAAAATTGAAAGTTTTTAGAAAAATACCAAAAATTCACCCAAAGATAATTTCGATATTCTGAATCAAAAAATGAAGTCCATTTTTAATGATAAAATTTATAAAATTTCAATAAGTGGTTATTACTATTCATAATGGCTAGTTTGATTGGTTGTGGTGTGTTTGAACTCGAAGTTGTGTACAACACAAGCTATTGTATTATTCAAAGAGAAATGTATTGTGGAAGCTTGGGGTATTTCAAAGTGGGAATATTTATTACTTAATAGAAGTTAAATATAAGTTAGGTTAATATTTTTAAGCTTAAAATGATATTTACATACGTTTGTTCCTTATATGATCTATTTCATTACTGTACCGGATTGACCTATGTGTGTATACCTGATATTTGACTGTTTCATGCCCTAAAAAAATCAAACAAATTTAGTTGTGTCTTGGGTAGGTCAAAAAACACTCCTCCTCAACCTTTAATCTTATTATAACTATTACAATTAGTGTCATGAAGAGATCAAACAAGGGTTGAGAGATGACTGTGAGATTTGTTCCAAATGCATCTTTTGAAAAGAAACAAAACAAAAATATTAAATGAGGGGAGTGATTAAATGTGAAACATATAGGGATATCTAGGTCGGGAGCTTATGGTTTGCCTTTCAGGAATTCTTAAGTGAGTGGTTCTTGAAATATGATTGCAAAGGATGTAGGGAAGGTTCAGTGAACAAAATCTTTTAAGCTGAAAATGTTAAAATAACCTATATATATTGGATAGAAAGTGGAAAGAATAGAATGGAATGGTTTTCAAACACACACATGAACAGTTAGTGTCATGGTTGACTTTTTAATTCCTTTCTCAATTTGGTATCCTGAATCTCTTGGAATCTCATTGTGATATGATTTATGAGACATTCTTTTCCATTCTCACTAGGAATAACTCTTTGGGGTGGTTTGTGAATTGATAAAATTACATTAATGAATTTAAATTTCCTCAAATTTTAAAACTTCATGATGTGGGGAATATATACATGCATCATTTTTTGGATATGTGACTTTTTCCAGGAGTGCAAATTTTTAGGTGTGGGGGTGTGATATCAGAGAGATTCACTATTCAAATACACCCTTACACTGCTGTTTTAAACTGGTTCTGTAATCAATATTACAAATATAATAATAAGTTTCACTTTATTTTTGAATCAATTAATTAATTTTTATCACTTTTTAATATGCAAATTTTACATTTTTTAGTGTTTACATTATAGGAGGATGTGATTTGGAGAGCCTGTGATGGAATTCATGCAAAATGGGCCAAACTGCATGAGAGCCCAAGCATGTATGCGGGAAATTATTTTATTGTGGATAATACGTGCATACAATTGAGATAAAAATTGGTGTATGCGTGAAAAAATGTAGGCTACATTTCTATAGAGGATCATGAAGCCCAATTCATCCATTTGGAGGCCCAAAATAGGCCCATAATGTGAAGAAATTCTAGGAGGGCCATATTGGACCACCATTATATATTTTGGACATAACTCAGGCCTCAGAGATCCAATTGGGATAATTCTACCTCCAATGGACATATAACTAGAAGGTGAACCCCTACACAGAATTTCATGAGAATTTAATTCTTTTTTTAAATAAATCAGCTGAATAAAGAAGGATTAAAAATTATGTCTGAAATAGTGACCTAGTCCCTTAGGCACTTGACCTCTTTTGTGGAAAGTGTGATTTTTTGTCCATAAAATCAATCCTACCTCACATTCTATTAGGTTTCACAACCATGGGTGAATGTTAGTTGAATTGGGGAGCTCTCTTCACCCATTTTATTTATCTTTACCCTCATGTACTTCTAATACTCTTAGTTATCAATTTGGGTAGTGCCCATTGTTGTAATCTTGATCTCCACACTTGTAATCTTCATAAGGTAATTGATTTCATGGTTTATCGTTAATATTTATTCATTTATACCTTCTAAATTTGTGTTTACTCTGGTATGATAAAATAAAAAATCAATGGAACAAGAATCCACATGCTTCTATGCATAACCTGGATCTTGTGATGAATTGAGTGTGGTTGCCTTTTTCTCACCCCTCCCTTTCATGAGTGTGCAAATGGATTGTGTCGGTTAATAAAATCCAAGAACTTGAACCTATGAATATGAATGTTCTTGTATTTTAAAATATTTTAATCATTGACACAAATTTGATCATCTCATCACGTTGTTGATATGATTCATTGATTGAGTTCTATTTTTACATCGATTCATGTTTGTTTGTTTTTTGCGTGGTTACTGGTAATCAATATCATTGATCGATAAAATACTAGGTGGTAAACTAGTAAGAACTCACATACCATTACTGGTTTTAGTATGTACAAAATTAAGTAATTAATGATCCTTCCCTTTCCCTTGAGAGCGATGACGAATTGAGCATCAAGGGACACTTACCCAGGTTGATCACGATTTCTACAACCAGTTTCTCTTAGTAGTAATATAATTTCAATTTCTGTTCTTAAAGAAACAAAACCCAAGTTTTATTATACCCCATTACTCTTTTATTTTCTTAATCCAAAACTTGTTTTTTAATTAATGATCTAAATTTTCATCAAGAGATGACCTAGGGTTGCTGTTATACTTTAGAAATTCTTGTTAAAAATAAAAATCTAATTTGACCTGCTCAACAAAGCGATCATTTCCCCTTTATGTGTTACCCCTAACTTTCATTTTATTCCAGACAATGGCTGGTAATAAAAGGACTCAGGCTAACAACCGATACAAATATCAATGTGATGACTGTTCTGATGAGACGCCCAATCCGATGGTAGTGGGAATCGCGAACTTTGTCATGATACTCTCTTAGTTAACTCAAGTTTTGAATATAAACATGGGTCAAGAGGAACATTCAACCCCCCATAAGAAAGAACAAGTCACAATCGAGAGCTTCATGAGACAAAGGTCTTCTACTTTTAATGGATCATACAATCCCTCAATTGTAGAACAATGGATCAACTCCATTAAGAGTATCTTCTCTATCCTTTAATGTTATGAACAAGAGAAGGTAATTCTAGATACTTATCATATGAAGGGTAAAGATGATCAATAGTGGACATTGATAAAAAATATGTATCCTAAGGATGAGATCGAGGTGTTGGAATGGAATGATTTCTAGAAAAAAAATCGACAAATATTTTTCTCACACCCTATGACTTAAGATGGAAAAGGACTTCTTTACCCTCAAGAAAAAAGATGACAAATCCATTAGAGCGTATGAGTAAAACTTCACAATTCTTTCATGATATTCCTATGGAATTTTCTTTACCCCTGAATTCAAGGTTTACTACTTCTTTGGTGGGCTAACACCTAGATTATGGAAATCCCTAGTGATCTGTGACTTCGAGAGCTATGAGGAAATTGTCTGATGTGACCTCAAAGTAGAAATGGAGATTGAAAAATCTCAGTGGTATCATGGGGATAAAAAGAATAAGGTGGATTTTAATTCTGGTGGTATGATGGATAAATCCAATGGTGCTAAGAAAATCCAACACCCCACCTTCCAAAGGTGTGGAAAGAAGAACCCCAGAAATTGCCTAAAGGGGACGAGGAAATGCTTTAAGTGTGGAAGAGAAGGGCACCTAGTTATTAACTTTCGATAAGAAAAAACCACGGCTGTGAGAGAGTAGAGTAAAACTCTGTTCGACCCTCAACTCATTGTTTATTGCTTCAAATAAAAATAACCAAGGAACTTTTCAAACCAATGCTCTAATCCAAGGGTTTTCGGAGGCAACCAACAACCCCCAAGACAACAAGGGTGAGCTTTTTCCATCACTACCACCGAAGTGAACCCCGAAAATGAAGTGGTGACAGGTATGATAGTTATTCATTAAATAATATATAACTTACTTTTTTATTCAGGTTCTACGCATTCTTTTATATCACAAAATTTTAGTAGAACAATCCCAATACCACCAAAAATCATGTAAGTAAAGATTTCAGTGAGTACAAAAAATGGGGAAATCATTGAAACCCATGAATATAAATCATCCCCTGTCATAATTTGTGGTTTGAACTTCTCGACGAACCTCATAAAACTTCGTCTGGTGGATTGTAATTAAATTCTTGGCATGGATTGGATTTCCTTATATAGTTCCAACATAAATTGATGTTAGAGAGAAATCACTCTCCATATGGAGAATCGCCCCCCGATTCTGTACAAGTGAATGGAGGAGAATGAATCTTCTTTAGCACCATCATATCAAGCATGGATATTACTACCCTATGAGAATGCATATATTTCTCAGATGATTGATTCCAAGGAGGCAACCATCCTTGAAGACATGCCAATTTTAAAGGAATTCACTATTGTGTTTCCCAAGGAACTATCTGGTCTTCCTCCTAGAAGATATGTTGAATTCTCAATTGATTTTATACATGGGGTGTTTCCAATATCCAAGACACCATATAGAATGGATATTATTGAGCTTAAGGATCTAAAGAAACAATTACAGGATAATCTGGATAAAGGGTTTATACACCCAAGTGCTTCACCAGGGGGTGCACCAGTTCTCTTTGTTAAGAAGAAGGATGGGTCAATGAGGCTTTGCATTGATTACTGTGAGCATAACAAAATCACGATAAATAAAAAGTATCCTCTTCCCCGAATTGATTACATGTTCGATCAATTATGTGGAGAAAAATACTTCTCCAAGGTGTATTTTTAGTAGGGATATTACCAAGTAAAGGTGATGAAAAAGAATATCCCCAAGACTGCTTTTCGTACAAGGTACGGGCACTATAAATTCATAGTAATGCCTTTCAGACTCAATAATGATCCAGAAATATTCATGGAATTGATGAATAGAGTCTTTAGAGATTACCTCAACAAATATTTGGTAGTCTTTATAAAATAAATTCTAATATACTTTAAAACCAAGGAAGAGGATGAGGAGCATCTAATCACTATACTAGAGACCTTGCAAAAGAATAAGCTCTATGAAACGTATAGAAAGTGTAAGTTCTGGTTGAAGGAAGTCTCATTCTTGGATCATATCATCACAAGCAATGGTATATCTATGGATACCTCCATGATAGAAGAAATTGAGGGATGGACGATGCCAACATCGGTAACAAATATCCAAAACTTCATAGGGTTAGCTGGATATTATTGACAATTTTTGAGAAATATCTCATGATTTTCAAACCCTCTAACCAAGATAACTTAAAAGGGAGTCAAGTTTTATTGGAGTGATGAATGTGAAGATAACTTCAAGGAGTTGAAAAGGAGGCTTATCACTATGCTCGTGCTCACATTACCCACAAGTGGAGAACTTTTTGGGGTATTCAGTGATGCTTTGAAGAAAGGCATGGGATGTGTGTTGATGTAAAATGACAAATTCAATGCTTATAATTCAATGCAGTTGAAAGTTCGTAAGAAAAACTATCCAAAACATGATCTGGATTTGGCTGCAGTAATCTTCGCTTTGCAAATTTTGTGGAATTACCTCTTTGGGGAAAAGTGGGAAATATATACGCACCACAAAAGCCCCAAGTATATATTCACACATAAAGATCCGAACATGTTTCAACGATGATGGTTAGAGCTAATCAAATACTTGACTACTCAATACATTACCACCCTGGGAAAGTGAACAATGTGGAAGATGCTCAAAGTAGAAATGACCCAACGATTCTATCATTGATAAGAATTGAAAAGGATCCAATCTTATTAGATTTCATGAAGGTGTACTTGGGAATCATAAATAAGAGAAAATCATCAATCCTTTCACAAATGATTGTTCAATTTTCTCTTTTGTAAAGGTTAAAGGATGATTTAGGAATTCAAAAGAAATTAGAAACTATCATAAAATGGAAATCCTCAGAGTTCAATGTTAATGATGATGAAATTGTGAGATTTGGGTCAAGACTATGTGTTCTATCAAGTTTGGAGTTAAAGAAAGAACTTTTGGATGATGCACAAAGTTAAAATTTCTCCATTCACCCAAAAACACAAAGATGTATTGAGATATCCGAGAGAATTGTTGCTGGGATAACATGAAGAAGGATATCATTGATTATACATCAAAGTTCCTCATATGTTAATAAGTGAAGGCTGAGTGGAAGAAGTCTAAGGGGATGATGCAACCATTACCCATACCAGCATGGAAATGGGAGTACATCACCATGGAATTTGTCACCAAACTTCTAAAGTTATCCAAAGGGAACAATGTTATTTGCGTTGTTGTGGATCGTCTTATAAAGACTACACACTGATCGAGATCCAAGATTCACCACTATGTTCTGGAAGATTCCTCAACATGCTCTAAATACTGAGCTGAACTTCAGTATAACTTATCATCCTCAAACTGACGGCCAATCTAATTGGACTATCCAAATACTTGGGACATGTTGAGAAATTGATCAATGGACTTAAAAAAGAGTATGGGATCAACATATTCTTCTTATTGAGTTATCATGAAGTAACAGTTTCCAATAAAGAATCCAAATGGATCCTTATAAAGCCTTGTATGGGAAGAGTTTCAGAACACAACATGTTGGGATGAAGTTGGGGAGATAAAACTCATAGGTCCAGAAATGGTTTAAGAAATGGTGGAGATGGTTAAGACCATCCAGAAGCACATTAAAGCTACTCAGAGTTGACAAAATAGCTATGCTGATAATCATCGATGATACCAAGAGTTTGATGTCCGAGAAATGGTATTCCTCTACACATCACCATGTAAGAGAGTTATGAGATTTGGGAAGAAGGTAAAGCTTAGTCAAAGTTACATCGGATCTTTTGAGATCCTTGATCGCATTGGAGCAGTGGCATATCGACTAGCACTCCCACTGAAACTATCTCAAGTACATGATGTATTCCATGTATCACTCTTGAGGAAGTACATACCTGACCCATTTCATGTACTCAATCCATACATGGTACCATTAGAGAATGTACTCTCCTATGAATAGAATCTGGTGAAGATCTTAGATCATAGGGAAAAAGTTCTACAAAATAAGACAATGCCCCTTGTCAAGGTGTTGTGGTGAAACCAAAAGTTTGAAGAATCAACGTGCGAATCAGTGGAAGTGATGAAGAAAAGTTACCGACATCTTTTTTAGTGTGGGAAAAAGAAATTTTGAGGTTCCAATTTCTTAAGGGGGAAAGATTGTAATGACGCAAAATTTCATTAATGAAAATTCCTCTTGATCTAATTAAATTTCTTATTATGTGAAATGGTTATATAACATATTCACTTCATTGGTTTTATGTTTTTGGATTTTAAAATACCATTATGAATTGTGACTATTGCTAATATATCTGTTGAATAGTGATCACATGATTAGTATAATTATAGGGCATTGCCAAATCCAATTTACTAAAAAAAAGGAACCGATGGCCTCATCTAGTAGAATTTCCCCATACGAAGTCCATTTTTCAGAGCTCAGAAAGGAGGTGGCATCATTGGGCTTCCCTCTTGACCAATCCCAATCTAAGATTCAACATGTTAATCTTGAATGGAACCGCCTACAGTATAAGTGTAAGTTGATAGAGATTACCACCTGGGCAATGTTATCCGAGCCACCCCAAGAGTATGTCACAATCGCACACCATACCCTTTGGTCTTATGCAGGTTTTATAAGGGTTTATGTAACAAGACCCTAAAACTATGATTGTGTTTATTATTATTGTATAGAATACATAATATTCATTCATTTTATTATTACTTTGTAAATATTTTAAAAAAATACAAATAGAATTTTTAGTTAATATTTAATTATGAAATCTATTTTGATGAATTAATGGATTTTTGTATTAAATAGTATTTTAATAAAATATTATTAATAAATTACTTCTTATTAAATTTAAATTATTGTATAATTTTTATGAATACCATTGTGATTTTTATTAAGGTTTGAAAGCTGTTTTTGTCAAAACCCATGAATTTTCAATAAATATTAGATTTTATTTTAAAAGTAAAAATTCACATATTTAGAAAATTATTCAGATAAAATTAATATTATCTTTGGAATAAGGATATTGAAATTATCCAAAATTTAATTTTTCATAATTTTCTAAGACAGTTGAATTTTTGGGTAAAAATTAAATTCTGTTTTAATATATAATGTGTTTTATGACATCATAATGACCCAATAGTGATGTAATAAAATAATATAAACATTATGTTCGGAAAATATATGTTTTAACTTTAAACTAATTTTATTTTATATCTGTTTCATTTATTTTACAAAGCCTTAGTGGACCCTCCAAGACTTATAAAACATTTTATCTTTTAAAATGATTTCCTTGAGAGTGTGACTCACCTCCACATAAGCAAGCCAAATATTTTAAGAAATTCGGACATTGTCCTTATAAAATAATTTTTTCCACTCCACTTTGGAAACAACCATGGGAAAAACCATGTGATGGTTTTTATTTTTGATTAGTTTAATATGAGATGTCCAAAACCTAAATAATAAAGAATTCCCTCTCTTTTCCTATATAAACCCACCCAAGTTCCCATTTTATCTTCACTAAAATCCTTTTGAGATCAACAAAACCCTGCCATCATTTTTCTAGAATCCTCTTATACTGCCCCAAGCTCCCAAGAATCCTCTCTCAAGCCCCTTCCAAGCCATTGGGATTACACTTACATGTAAGGGATTTCTTCCTTTCTCATTTTTATCCAGTTTTCTTTATGTTGTTATTCCATTTTATTTTCAATTAAAAATGTTGGGGTATGGTTTACCACCTCCCCCATACTACCCTAATTGTGTTTGAATGATTAGAGACACCTTTCTCTCTCGTTAATTCCTCCCATGTACACCCATTAACATGCCGAAATTCTATAAGGAATTTTTTTCTTTTCATTTACATTCAAGAAATTATTTTGTATTATGAATCTAAATTCCATTACATATGTTGGGACATGTATCTATATGACCCCCTTACTGATATTTTCTTGTAAATATTCTCAGACACCCCTTTCTCTCTCATCAATTTTTTTATGAATTCTTATGTCATGTTGTTATGCTGCCGAAATTGCACTGTGATTTTCCAAGCCAAAATCATTGTGTAGTGAATACCTTGCCAATTTCTCTATCGAGTGTATTAACCTTTATGCACAAATTCTTATTGATTGATGAGTTTCATGTATTAATTCAACATTCCTTTATCATGGAATAAATTATGATGTTTAATGAATCCATGTTGTATGATCTTGTGGAACACTTATGCATGAAATTAAATGATTAAGAAGGGTTCACCCTGATAGCACTCCAATGCATTGAGTAAAGATTTGTATCATGATATATCAAGTGAAATGAGGGTTTAATAATGCTAATTCATGTACAATGAGGGTTTAATCATGCCCTATGTTCAATGAGCCTTGCCTCGTGATAATACCATGTTAAGTGTTGTTGCCACATTTCCATGTTACGATAATCATGCTATATCATGCCTTTATGTTCATGTTTCTCTTATGATCCATTAATATTCCTACTTCTTAACATGTATTATACTCTTCATGAAATTCCTTGTTTAATTCCTTACTGGGCGTTATATATCACCCTTTTCTTATTCATATCCTCAGGTTATCCTGTGCAATGTTAAGTACGAAGGAATGTTGTGGTCATGTAAAGGAAGTTTTCAATAAAGATGTTGTGTTTTATGTTTTAAGTTGTTATGTATTGTTACTAATCCCCAAATACACTAGACCTCTTGATCATATATGTTTTATAAAGTGAAGGTTTTATGTAATAAAATATGTTTAAGTGTGAAATAAAGAGCATGGTTGTTATAAATTTAACTTTAGAAAACAATAAACCCAATGCTTTTATGTGCTAATACCCTTGAAAAGACTAATTGAACAATTAAGGCACCACACATTTAGAAAGAGGCTTGAAAATATACTTAAAAAAGTAATTCCACATTGAAAGCATAGGGAAATCATGTAAAATAGATGAAAATACCATTTCTAAGTGCCTCAAAAAAATTAATAGAATATAAATACAATTTAATATTAAATAATACTTTTAAGAACATGCAAGAAATTAATGAATTCAATTAAAGGCTCAGACATAGGGAACCTACCTCAAACTCAAGGTGCTTTGAAAATAGAAACGTGAATCTTCCCTTTTACACTTTCATACATATTCACCTTCACATATATGTAAGGACACCTATCCCCTATATAAATATTCATATGTTCGTGAAAATGAACAATGGGGGTCCTTACATACATTGTTATACATGAATATACCCCTTTACACTTATATAAATATTAATTTTTCATATATATATAAGCATACCTAGCCCCAATGTATATATTCACACTGAAATGAGTGAATATATATAAAGTAGGAACTTATATATATATATATAACTATGCATACAAACAGAATTCATCTTTGACTCTAGTGGCTCGAAATAATTTCATGGAAGACCAAGACGTACAAAAAAATACTAAGAACCCAAAAATCACCAAAAGACTCCAATTTTTTTAACAATTGAAATGGTGGAAGTAAACCTAGCCAAATAAAGGTGTCAAAATTAATTGAAACAAAACACTTTCCCTTTTGTGGGAGATGTCAGAATACATAAGAAACTAGCCTGAGAGACCCATTACAGGCCCTAATATTAGAAGAAACCTGAAAGAACCAGGTTCAACCTTGACCTAGGGTTTGTTCGATCAAAAAAAGGATAAAAGAAGAGAAACAACATCCGAAAAATGTAGGAGGAGGGAATAGGAGTGACTACATCAAATAATCGACCACGAAACCTTAAGAAATTAGAAGAAATCATTAAGGTGGAGAGGGAGCTAAGAGGGGGTGGTGCATGTATTTGGAGAAGATAGGGGGTTGGTGGAAAGGCATCACACATCTCATAGGGGGATAAGGGAGAAATAAATAATAGGGTGGAAGAAACGAAAAAAATAAGAGAAATAAAAAAATTCTGGAAAAACTGAATGGTTTGCACAGGGTTTACCAAACAGTGTTCCAACTCGGCTATACCTACTAGACAAGCATGAGGCACCACATAGTTACCCCTAGATGAGTTACATGCTTAGACAAAACATTGTCTAAACATAAAAAATGACATTATCTCAATAAAATACACTTACACATAGTTTCTACATGATTACTCCTAACCATTCACAACCCGTGCATGGTACCCAATTTTCTTGAAAATTTTAAATTTTCTACCCAATATTATCAGAAAACCATTCCAAAACTCAAAAAAAATTCAAACATCCATAGATAATAAAATAAAATAAATAATGGAAAACTGGTGTAGGGTTGTGAGAATTCTCCCCACCATTAACACTTTCTTCTCCCCAAAAGTCACACAGTCTGAATGATAAATAAAACCAAACTAAAACTAAAAATGAACCTATTAAATAAAACGTCGGGACCAAAATTGAATTCAAAGAAAACCTCCAAACTGAACCATGAACTAAAGAAAACCAGAAACCCTAATGTCACCTTTACACTTTAAAAGTCACATCGACCAAATCGATATAAAAATAGAACAATAAGAAACCCATGTTGGGTCTCTTCACCATTTAAGAAAAAAATAATTTCCATAGCACCAACCCCCAACACATTGGGGACCCAAAAAATAAATTCAAGTCAAACACCAAGCCAAAACATGATTTATAATATCGATAAAAAATAGGTATATCCAAAAAAGCACCAATAGAAGCTAAAACCATTTCATAAAAAAGGTTAACCATTTATAACTTCTTATCCATAAGTCATAAACATAGAAATTCCCGGAAAATGTGTCCACCAAGATTTCAAGAGAAACAATATTTCAATAACAGGAAATCTACAACCTAGATAAAATTTAATGATCTCCACTCAGACATTAGAAACAATAAGTTGGATTTATATCCCCCACACATGGCAGTTACACTGAGTTAAATTACTAACTCCAAGACCTATGGATGGAGTCCTGATGTCTCCATACTTTTACTTCCCCAAAAATTAAGAGCTGAAATTTATCAACCAAAACTCTCTCTTATTGGGGAAAACTTATATAACCTCTTCAAGTATCACAAATGGATACACCAATGACAAGACTTCATATGATTATGGAATAATGGATTAGAGTTCCTAAACCGACCATATTGGAAGAAAATAAGTGAGTGATATGATGAATTAAAGGTAGTAACTAACAAAGGAGACTTGTCTGGAATAGGTTCCTGTAGTTAACACTCCTCACTGGATGGGGTAACTTCATGAGATCTAGAAAAAAACAGAATATAAAATCCTACATACATAACTATGAGACTTTTCCAGATGAAAGAACATGATCCTTAAACCATTTATAAAGACCCCACATGAAAATAAGAGCTTAAAATTGATCACTCAACACTATCAATAGAGAAAAGGAAACCAGATCATTGAAATGGTCAACCTTTCTCTTCACTATAACTCGAAATTGTTTAGTGTATAGAATCTTAGATATTGTCTTATCCTTCACTTCCTTAATAAAAATCATATAGGTGAAAGTGTTCTTGAAGATCTCCCAAGACATCCCAACTCACAATAATAACGGAACGACCACCTTCCACATGTCCATTCCTAGTCATTCCAATATACCCAAAAAAATCACAGTCTCAGAACATCTGAAGTTCCTAAAAACATGAGGAACCTCTCAAATTCTCTAAGGCACTCAAAAACCTCTAACAAACATCTATAAATATAGAAAATAAGCACTGATTGAGAAGGTATTAGCTCCACCACTCCAATAGAAGTATAGGTAAGGATGATGACTAGAAGTGTATCCTCATAAACCTTCTAGGTCCTTTTGGGCATCATACTCTAAACAATGGAAAGCACAAAACCAAAAACCATGATCATAAACTAAAATACAACAAAACAAAGAAAAATATCATTTTAAAAAATATCATTTTCTAAATTAACCCATTTCAGAAACCAATTTCATAATTTCCAAGTTAAAAATCATTTTTCATTTCCCACTTGAAACCAAAAATCCCATTAACAATAAGCAATTTCTCTTTTTAAAATCCAATTTTTAACTTTGAAAACCATATTCAAAAATCATTTTTCTATTTGGAATCCAATTGTACAGACCAAAAGTACATCAAAGAATAACCCATACCAAAATAACTAAGATAGGGAACTAGAGTTTACGAATACACTAGTCACATGGTTTAGAAGACCATACATTGAGAATGCACCAACCACTATAATCATATTGAACCATCCACACGAGCTCCACATAATATTCCATGTAAGCTTAACTTGTAGAACCAGCTCACTTTCACTGTTATCTACCAACATACACAAGACCATAAAACTCAACAAATGAAAAAAAATAAACCCAAAATAAAAATAAATATTTGAAACCCACCTACCTCTAGTGACTCAGTTCTTTATATGAGTTGTGGTGATCAGGAACCAACCCATGACCTACCTCATAAGCCCCAAAAGTCTTATCTACTATCTAACTAACACCCAATATAACAAGTTCTTGCACTAATACCTTTTTTTTCAAAATCCAACTTGGTTCAACCCCAAACTTGTCACCCAATCCAACCCATGACATGGCTCGAGAGGCATTCCCGATCCTCCCAGGATGACAAATAGTTTTGGGCATCAAGAATACATAGTTTAGAAATACTTATCCCATGAAAAATAGATAAATAAATGATTATTAACTGAACAATTTAAATAAACACTAAAATAAAAAATAAATAAAACTAATCATACCTCCATGTGATTATACAGGTCACCACTGACCACTAAACCAATGTTGTTCCACTGTGACTGAGTATGAGATTTAAGCATCACCAAATGGTAAAAGTAAAGACCAAGTTATAGGAATGATATAAATACTCAGTAGGAATTCCCAGATAAACTATTCCTTGCGACATACTTTTACAAATAAAACAAAATTATGCCATTTTTTCAAAACAAGAAATATAAAAATAGGATTTTTCCGTTCTTTTCAGAAAAAAAAAGTTATATGATTCCATTTTCAATTAAACCACTTTCTATTACATTTAAAAAAATAGTTTCCAAATAATGATAGATTCCAGTAAATCATTAACAAGAGAGAGAAATAAATAAAATAAGAGTTGCATTAAGAAAAAAAATTATCAGGTGCCACAAAATAGAGGAACTGAAATGTGATTTTTATTATTTTAATAATGTAAATAAAACTAATCAATGAGCTTATAAAATAATAAAATAGAAAAATAGGGGTAAAAATATAAAGAACCATGGGAAATACCTAAGTATATAAGGTTTGTGGGGTCATTGTATCCGCATACCTTAGTGATAAATACATAAAACACACACAATTGTCCTTGTGAATGGGCCACAAGAGGGTAATCACATACCAAGGTCTAGTGGTATCCAACCTTCACCATCATTTGTTTTGTTAATGTAGTAGTGTCAATATTACTAGGAAAACCAAGCCTCAACCCTTCCAATTTGTCTATCATACTAGAACTAGTCTTCCCTATTAGGTACTTGGGATCCCATGTTCAATATTTCAAATGGTAGTGATGTTTTTATCAAGATAGAATGCACATTCATATCATTTTCTTTACCCAAAACCCGTATAACTTCTCACCGCCAATATATCTCTTTAAGTGAATCCCACTTTACATGTCATACAACAATGCACATGCCTCTTCATTAGGCACATATCACAAGTGACACATT
Source organism: Viscum album (assembly GCA_963277665.1). Taxonomy (NCBI): domain Eukaryota; kingdom Viridiplantae; phylum Streptophyta; class Magnoliopsida; order Santalales; family Viscaceae; genus Viscum; species Viscum album. The sequence continues at coordinate 352,382,912 of OY728143.1, forward strand.
TAACACATACATTATATTTCTAAATCAAGGGGAATGAATCAATAGGGGGTTTCATCTTCCACAAGCATTTTTAAGGTACCAATCAGGACACATAATTTTAAAAGGAACAACTTCACTTTAGAAAACCATAATTCCAATTGATTTTATTTCTCAAAACCCTTGATAAGTCCAACTAAACAAATAAGGAAACAAACATTTAGAAACATGATTAAAGACATGTGAAAACAATGAAGTCCACGTTGAAAGCTTGGGAAAATCATGTAAAACAGATGAAAATACCATTCCAAAGAGACACAATAATTTTTCATAGAATATACATACCATTTAATGTTAAATCAAACTTTTAAAAACATTAATTCAATTAAATAATTCAATTAAATACTCATACATGGGGAACCTACCTCACACTCAAGGTGCTTTGACAATAACAACCTGAATATTCCATTTTCCTCTTGCACGTATATGCACCTTCACATATATATAAGGAAACATATCCCATATGTACCTATTCTCATGGACATGAATATGTACAAGGGGGGCCCATACATATATTCTTATACATGCATACCCCCTTACACTTACACATATATGAATTTTTCATATATATATAAGCACACCTTCCCCTAATGTATATATTTTCATTTCCATGAGTGAATATATGTAAAGGGGGAACTTATATATATATATATAATCTTACCTATGAATAAACATATATGTCACCTTTTACTCCAGAATCTCAAAACCACTTCAAAGAAGACCAAGACTCACTATAAAAACATTAAGAACCCAAAAATCACCAAAATACCCCCCACAAAAATTTGGAACAATATAAAATTTGGAAGAAAACCTACACAAATGGTAGCAGAAAACTAAAAAAACAAAATTCTTCACATTTAGTAGTAAATATCATAATATGCATGAATATTAAATGAGATACCCATTGCATGACCTAACAATAAAAGAAACCCAAACGAATTAGGTTAACCCATAACATAGGGTTTGACTGATAAAAATAAGGATACAGGAAGAGGGAAAACATCTTACCAAGGGAGGTGGAGGAAAAAATGAGGGATTACTTCAGAAAATCAATGAAGAAACCTTTAGAAATCAAAATAATTTTTGTGGAGGAGAGGGAGCTAATAGGGGGTGGTGTACACAACTGGAGAGAAGAGTGGGGGAGGCATCACACATTTTGTATTTAGAGAATGGGGAATGAAATAAGAGGGAGGAAGAAGAGAATAAAAAAAATCAGGAAAAAACACTTGGTTTGTACACGGTTTACCAAACCAAGTGACAACCGTGTTCTCCCTACTAATAAATAATGAGGCACCACATGACTACCCCTATGTGAGTTTCACGGTTGGATAATCTTGGATCAAAAAAATGCAAAACAGAATTATCCCAATGATAGAACCTCACACACGGTTGTTGTAGGATTACTCTTAACCATGATCAACCCATGTGAAATACCCTTTTTCCATGAGAATTTCAAAATTACCACCCAATATTATCATAAACCTAACCCAAACCTCAACTAAAAAGTTCAAACATCCAAAAATATATAAAAATAAAATAAATAAAATAAAATAGAGGTCGGTGTGTGACAAAAACCATATAAATGATAATATGAGGATTTTATATTGGATAAAAGTGAAGTGTTCGTGTTTTTTAATGCTTAAATTATAAATCATCTATAATTTATTTATTATTTCTTTTAAGTGTTTATCTCTTATATATAATTATGAATTATTAATTTATTTAGTATATTCCTTATTATATTTATTGATGAATAAAAATGTTATATTATAAATTGTAATGTATATTTTTGTTTAGAGTGATAAAATATTTTTATAAATTATCATAAATGAATTTAATGAGTTATATGATTTTCATGATAATTAAATTAGTTTTATTATTCCTTGAATTAATAAGTTTATATACTTATTAAGTGTTAAAATTTTGATGTAATTGAGGTTTATCTTGAGTAAAGAACCATGGGAAGACGAACTTTGGATCATAATGATCACTTTTATAGAGGCTTATACCCTATCCAGAATAGCGGGGTTTGGCTACCTATTGCTCTATGAATACTATTATGGGGATTATTGGTTTCATATAATTATTATACTTTACATTAAAGTGTTTCATGTACCTTATAAATGAGATTCATTTAGATATGTGTGAATGTTATTGTATTTTAAGTTTTATTAGTAACATAAGCTATGAGTTATTTAAAGAGTTACGCATCAATATAGTTTAAACATAATGATTTAGAGGAAAAAATATGGATTATAAATAAAATTAGAAGAAAACATATATTTAAATGGAATACATGAGATAATATAGTGATTTTATATATAATTAAAATATTATGTTTCAAATTACATTTAAAGAAACACTTATCAAAAATCTGATCATTTATCTAGATAGGATATCCCAAAGATAAGTTCCCCTAGATTATCTTATGAGAGGAGATAAAGTGACTAGATGTCCTTAACCATCAGGAGACCTATTTTTTGGTGTATTATTTGGGTTGTATTTATTTGGGAAACCCTTGTCGTTAGGATAATGGAAGAATATAGTGGAGATAAAACATATGATGTATTGGGTAAGGATTTTTTCACTTAACTATCAAATATTCATACATGATATTATTGATATGATTTTCTACCATATATTTTTATAGATCATGTCAATATCTTAGTAGTAATGAGTAGTGATAAAATATGGATATGGGACTAAAAATAGATATGATGTAATTTAAAATGGTTTATTATTTTAATGGTAGAATATTTAGTTAATGATTTTATTAAATGAATATAAATTATGATACTCACTTGATAAAATATTCTATTATATATAAATGGAATCATTATCATTGAACATGATTCTGAGATAAATATTAGAAAAGTAAAATCTTAGTGGAAGAAAGTTATTAGAATAATAAAAAACTTTTTTAGAATATTTTTTATTTATTTATTCAAAAAATAGATAATATAACCATACATGTCACCCAAAAAAATAAAAAAGAATCCAATAATTGAGGTAGATAAAATAAATGAAAGAATAATGCCTCAAACCATGAAAAACGCTTACATGGTACAAATACAGACACTTAAGAATCATTATAATGAACTAAATAAAATTCTATGTGTTAGAGCTATACCGTTTTGAATAACCTATTTTTGAAGTTATTCAAAAAATGGATCTTAATTCTTATTATAAGAATATATGAATTCAGTTAATATTTCAAATGAATTTTTTAAATACAAGATAAAAAAATAAACTTTTTTCTCTACTCATGTACTCAATATTGTTGTGTTTTTAATGACTTGAAGAGGCTTAAGGTTTCCTTCAAGACATGTTTTGGTTTCTAAATACATTTTGTAATAATTTTTTGAAATGTTCTAACATTTTGAATGAGTTCAATAAATTTTTAACTCATTTTATCAAGCTGTTCAGGATAAATAAAATGTGCATGAGAAGTCTATGATTTGTTATTGTATTGACTGTACAAGGGAGTAAAAGTAAAAACATTAAAAATAAAAGTTTTTTGGAAAGTCTAGTAAAGTTTCATCAAGTATCCAGTTAAAAAATTTGAAACCTAAAATAGGTATCAAGAAGTAAGGAAAATGTTTACACATGATGGAATTATCAAGGATACATGAAGATGGTTTTAGTAACTCTATGGAGAGTCTATGTTAGGTACTTGTATTTTAGAATCAATTCTTTAGTTTTTGAATGGTATGTGATACCAAATATATATTTTAAAAATATTTTAAATATATAGGATTTAAAAATAAAGGTTATAATTGATGTAGCATATAGTTTTCATTAAAATATAATAGAAAATATTACTACTATGGATATTTGGAATGGAAAAAGTATTTCAATATCTAATGGATATAAATAAAAGAAAAAATCTTATTTTAATAATAATGATTCAAAAACATAAAATACCTTATTAGATATGATTTTCAGTAGTTTATTTATTAAAATATTCTTATAAAAATAAAAGAAGTGTTATTTTATAACATAAAGGTTTTTATGTATCTTACCATGATATTATGATGATATTATTTTTTTAAGAGGTTAGTGGGACAATGTATGGACTTAGAAAAGTTCAAATATGATAAATAAAAGATTATAGAAGTTAAAATTTAATTATAATTTCATTTAATATCCTAAACGAGTTTCAAGTATGTCATTATAGAAAAATATATGGAGTTAAATTTAGTTACATTAATAAATTTAATGACACTTTATATCCTAAAGGAGTTTATGAAATGTTGGTAAAGAAATTTAAGTTGTTACATTCTGTTAAAAAACATCTCGAGGGAAATTTTTGAATAGAAAAGTTTCAAGATGGTGATGATGGGATTAGAAAAACTAACACGTAGACAACAAAAGTTATTATCATTTTAACATTAGATGTTATTAAGTAAATAAGTATTAATACAATTTTAAATGATCTATGAATTAGAAATATTATTCATAAGTATAAGTGTTATTCAAAAAACTTTATCCATAGATTTTATTCACTAATGGAGTTCAGCAGGATGATTTTATCATATGCCCACATAGAGATTTGGTAGTAATTATATAAATATATTTTGAGTTTAAGAAAACCTAAAAGTGAAGAAAACATAAGGCCTCTGTAGTGATATATCATATGAGATATTATTTGTAAAGTGCTAATTTATGGTTTTCTTAAGTATTTATAAAGGAGTTTAAGAATATAAAATGTATCAGGTTATACAATGGACAATCTCCACCTTAACTTTTTTCTTGTTGGCTACATACATTGTGTAAAGTGTATTGATAATTTACCTCTCAAAGTATAACTTTGAGTTATCCCTAATCAAGGATTTTTATATACTATTATATATTTTAATTAAATGTTAAGTTTAAAATTGATTATGTTTTATATATAGATATGAGATTCATGAAAGAGGAACAAAAAGAGATTTGTGTTCTAGATCACCCACCAAGTATACGACATGGATTTTCATACACTAGGTTATTGTTATAATGAGGATGTATATTTCATATTTAATCCCTCTACATATATTTATAAAGATAATAATGATATTGTGTAACCCAAAAGTAATGAAGGTGGTTTCAGAAGATCTATTTTTTATGTTTTAAAAACATTTTTTTAAATCATACAAAATAAAAAGGATAATAAAACATTGTTTTTAAACTATAACAAGGTAAATATTAATTTCACATGATATAAAACATATTTAGGTTTCTAATCAACAAGGATAACATTTATGGGATGAGAAATTATGGACAAGGAGGGTAAACCATTGTTAAAGAGGATGAGAATTATTCTCAACAATAATAGACTTTTTGAGAAGTAAATTGATCATAGTAAGAGATTTTATTTAAAAATATATTTTAAATTATAGATTAATATAAAATTAAATATAAAATATTTTTATATGATAAATAAATCATATAATTAAAAATTTCAAGATGAGATCTTATAACCCACAAAAAAGGGGTTTGAGTTAACAAAACCCTTATAGTGTCGCAATATTTCAAAATGAATGTCCATGGAAGGTAAAATTAACATGGATTTATGATTAAATTTTATTAAATTAAATTTATCACAAGATAAATACTTTTATAATTTATACACCATAAAAAATAACAGGGGTGAATGAGATTCATATATCAAAGGAACAAAATTGAGATAAAAACCCTTACGTTTTATCTTGATTTCCTAGGACACACTATATATTCCTGTATAATAAACTTAATAATATTAATTATATATTTTATAACATTTTTATAAATATTAAAATTTATTATATTCATTTATAATAATTATTTATGATTATATTAATTAGTTATTATCTATTTTCAATATTGGGTGTGAGTAATCTTGATTGTTTTGAACTACTTTCATGAAAGCGCTATTGGTATTTGTTCTTATCCAAAAGTTAATCATTAGTATAACATTAAAGGTATTTTAATTGATTCATTATAATTATTTATAATGAAATTATTTCATTTTATGGGTTGTTTTATTACTCTCCTTGAAGATGAACTTTATGGCGAGCATGTTTCAATATTTTTTAACAAATGAGTTGTGGTATCTTGGTGAATGTGTTTAATTTTTATATTACCATTAAAAATAAAAATATAATAGTTATTTTCGTATTTAAATCATATATTATATGTAATTATGTTTTCATATTCATCAATGATATTATTTTATGGCATTGTTCAAGTTCGCGGTTAAGTCAACCCAAATATGAACATACCATAATTAATGGATGATTATGATTATGAATGTCGTTTTTTTGGATAATATCATTATTAAATAGTAATAATGATATAATTTAGATAATTTTAATTTGGTGAATCATATTATAATAATTTTAATAAATAATAAAGAAACTAGATGAAACACGAGATATGTTACTTCGTGGAGACGGTATTCTGCTCAATGCACAGTTAGCATTTTCATTTGTCAAAGAATGAGAGGGAAAGAAGTTGTATTATAATTTTTCTCTTCATAATTTTAAATATATTATATATTTAATATATATTTTTCAATTCCATCACTATAATCATCAAATAGTGGTGGTGATGAAAAACAAAAGTTGTTGCTTTGTGGGTGTAGGAGTTCGCACAATGCACGAATGCTGATTTTATTTTTCTTAATAGGAAAAGATATATATGGTTAATATATGATCCCTTAGAAAAATAAAATTATTTATAAAAATAATAATTATGTAATTATATAGTAATTAGATAATTATAATTGAAAAATTAATATTGAAAAGAAGAAAATTTGGGAAAAAATAGTACTCACATTGAGAACTTTGTGTTTTCCTTGGAGGATTCCATGAAGATGGAGGTTATGGGATAATTACTTGTAATCAGACTCTTATGGAAGAGAATATAAATTATAAGAGAATGTAACATTCTATAGTTTCAAGATGAAATCTAAATTTTGGAGTGCCTTTAATGGGTTAAGGAATTCTCTTTATATAAGTTATGAGAATAACATTTTTTTTGTTAATTCCATTTACTATTCAATAATTTATTTATATAATTAAAAGATAAAGGATCCAAAAATGAAAAATAATTTAGTGGTTATGGGTATAATGTTTATAAACCGTAAAAAATATAATAAAACAAATGTTTTTAACATGTTTAACTTTTCACATGGTTAAACACTTTTAACCCTTATTTACCCTTACAGGGGTAAATCCATTTTTACCATATAAAACTAATTTTTATAATAAAAATTGAAATTAAAATTAATAAATAATTTTAAAAATTTTATTTAAAAAATAACACAATTTCATTAAATAAATATTATATGGGTGAGGAAATTTATTTTTAAAATTAGTACGCAAACATATAAAAACTCGTTTTGGAGAAAGTGTATTTTTAAGCATAATAATTATGTTTAGGATAAAATTATCAATGATGTTGATTTATTGGGACTTTATTGGTTTATTATTAAATTCAATAATAGTTATATGAGTTTTAATGGAATATAAAACCGAATTATTCCTTTTGAATACTTAATTATAAGAAAAGTCAAAAAATATATATTAATAGAAGAAAATATTACTTAAGTTCCAAAATACTATACATGGGTTTTCTAGATTCATAATAGTATTTTAAAATGTATAATATTACATATTAAATACATAATTTATTATAGAAAGGTTTTATAAATACTTATATACATTTATATAGTGAAAATGAAATAAAAATGTGGTATTCGTAATATAGTGTTTGTCACTATTCACCTAAAAATGAATCTTTCCATAAAAATACCAAAAAAATATCCTAAGATAATATTATTATTAAAAATACAAAAAGTGAGTTCATTTTTTCAAATTAAAATTCTAAAATTTGATAATTTAAATTTTAATTTAAATCAAAAAAATATAATGAAAAACTATATTTATAAAAAATTTAATTTTAAAAGTATTCAATATTCTTATTCTTATTTTCTATAAATTAATAATAAAACTTGTTTTAATATATTATTTATATAGAAATACATATTAATAATATCAATAATATACCTTATATATAAGATATTTAGTATCTTAAAATAAATTGTATAAAAAAACAATTTCAAAAAACCCATTTCTAAGCATAAGGTGATCTTATTAGTTATATGTCTATGCTAGTTGAATATTAATAAAAATGATATTTATTTATAAATATCCTTCAAAAATAAATTACATATATTTATAACAACAATATTAATGGAATAATTATAATATTTATAGAATTTCCCATAGATTGTTTTGGTTTGGTGTTTCATGTGAAGAAAGTTATTGAACACATTAAATTTTCAAGGTAAATATAATTTAAAATATCATGGTGTTACATTATCCCCGATTAAATAAATTGAATCCTAATTTTTTTAATTATTACCTAATTATAAAAATGTATAAGTGTGTGGAAAATATATACATGACTCAAGATATTATTTCTAGAGAGTTATCAACCTTACAAACTTAAGAAATATATTCCCCCCCCTGAGTAGGCTTATCATAATTTTGAGTTTTTCTCCAACTATTTGATCCATGAGTTTTTTTAACAAGATGAATATTATATAATTTAATTTTAAATGGTGTTCATAATAATCCTTTAATTTATATACTATAATAATTTTATATGAAATATGATTTCCTTATTCCAACAAATAATTTTTTACCAAAAATAGTGAGAATAAATCCATTTATAAAATTAAATTAAATTAAATTGAAGAAAAGATAATAATACTTTCCTAAATCATAATCCCATAAACCTTGAATATGTTTCATATACATTAGATAAAATAAATATACCAATAGGTTTTTTATTTAAATAACTAATAGTTAGTTAAAACATAGAATACATAAGACATACTAAAATTTAGTGTGATGAATAAGTATACCTAAAACCACTTAATTATCACAATACAACTCAATAGTAGTTTTCTCAAATTATGTTTATTACCATATTTTAGGAGGTTTTTTTGTCAATTTTTATCTTAATCCATTGTACTAGTGCATTATTTTACATAGTTCCCAAATCACTCAAATCTAAAACATAGAATTTATAGTGGGTAATTAGGAAGAATATATTCCCATTATGTTAACTAGACACTTCCTTTTACCTCAGATGATTGTTTCATTATTCTATCTATTACTCAAAATTAAAAATCTTCTAATTAATTTCATACATTACATTACGTGTATCTTCAAACATTTTAAACTTAAAAGAGATTGAATCTTTTTTCCTTCATCATATTCATCACATAAAATTACATGAGACTTCATCTTTTTATTCCTTGTTGTGTTTGGGAACTCAAATAAGCCTACATTATAAATCATAATTCTTGATATGTTTTTTTGTATAGTCATAAATTTTCTCACTCTAGTTATTATTTTATTAGGTTTCTCATTGTTAAAATCTCCACATTATCCATAACACTCATTGGTAGATTGATTCCTTTGGGATTCATTCATTACTAAAACCAAAAGAGGTTAATGTGAGTGATGAAAAATTAACATCATAAGATAATTATCATAAATTATCTCATTATAAACACAAAATCAAATTTTATTACTCTTTAAAACCATCACATTATCTTTTAGTTAAACCTAAATCACTCTCGGTTCAATCTAGGGTTCTTTAGGATATGTTATCTCATACTCCTTGACCTAGCTCCTTATATAATAAATCATTTTTAATTGATTGTAAATAGAATTTTATTGACCAAACTATATCCCCTAGGAGTGTTAAAATAGGTTTTTAGTTAGGCCTCATTATTTTATAATGGATGATGATTGAGTTAATACCCAACACACCCTTTCAGGTTTACTACACCAAAGGTACATTTGTGCCAAAGCCTCCATCCACTTATAGTTTCCATATAGGGATGTTATTACTAAGAAAACCACATAATATCAACTTTACCAATATTATATGATGTTATCATATGCTTATATTTATCCCTTAGACTTATCCATGGTATTTTCACTAAATTTATCTAATCTATATCCCCAAATAAAATAAAATAATCCTAAAAATAACTAAATTGATATCAACTATGATAACCCAGTCTAAACATATCTTTATTTTATATCATTATCTAATATTAAACATTTTGTATCACAACAATATAACATAGTTTGTAGAAAATTTTGGTTTAGTGTCTTTGAGTACCCATTACATAGGAAACTTATTTTATAAATATGAGAACCTTTATCTATAACTGAACATTTATAAACCACATTATATATTTTATCACGAGTTATACATATATTCATAAATCAGGGAATGGAAACATAATAAATTTATGATATCAAATTCTAATTAATGGAAAAATTATAAACATCTTATCAAGGGATATATCATAAGAATATGAGAAAACATAATCAAGGAAAAAATTTATTAAAAAAACATGGGAAAATAAGATTTTTCCATAAACCATGAAGGAAATACATGTAATATCAAAATAAAAAACATGTATCATTACCTAAGAGTGTGAGATAAGAAATGAAACAAGGTATAAATAAATAATATCAAAAGATAATTGAATAAAAAATATACAACATTAACATAAAATATGGAATCATATGAATAATTCAAGGATCACTTACAAGATTATCATGGTAGATAGAGTCCCATAGTGGATTGGGTTTACTCCAAATTCCCATAAACATAGTATGCAAGGTCCCATAGAGGATTAAGTTCACTCCCCATTCCCATAAACATAATGAAAAATTTACCATAGTTGATTAGGTTCACTCTCTAATACCATACAAAAAATCTCATGATATATAAAGCATTACTCAATGCATTGGTGGGTTATATAATTCCAGGACCACCCGTCATATAACCTAGTGTTCATAGGATAACTGACTTTTCACCATGCATAGTATCTCATGGGATGGAAAAATTATCCAATGAATTATAGGGATATGTAATTATAGGCCTACCCATAACAAAATTAAAATCATAACATGTACATGAATACATGTTCTAAATTAGGAAAATAAACCATATATAAAATATGGGCATGATAAAACCCATGATAAAAAAGTGGGTTTCATAATCTTGCCTCAAAGCATAACTAAATTATATTGAATAAGGGTTACCAAGATAAGAAGTAATAAAATTATTTTGGATGTTCATATTTTAATAAATAATCATTGGTCTTGATCATTGAGTTCCAATATAGAAAAATTCATTATAATGATCAAGGATAAGTTAGAATAAAAATAAATCACATATGTGATGATTTTTAAAATGGGCATAGAATCCAATAGGAAAGGAAATAGATTATTAATTTACTTTTGACCATAATTTAATTAGTATTTTTTCTATAATATAATGATGGTTTTAAAAATATAATCATGGTGAAAATAATTTTTTTAAGGTAACACTTATCAAGAAAAAAGAAATTAGAAAGTTCAATTATGGTTATTTTTATTATAATTGGGAATTTAAAATGAAACTTAAAACATTTATTAAATCTAAAAAATAAATAACTAGTAAAATAGGAATATATTTAAGAAAAATTAATATATTATATATAATATATACATAGAATAATATGGATAAAAATGGAGAAAAATAGAAAGATTACATAACCTAAAAGTAACGAGGGTGATTTTATGAGATCACTTTTTATGTTTTAAATAAAACACCATAAAAAGGATAATGAAACGTTATTTTTAAAATAGGATAAGGTAAATAAAAATTTCCCATGTGATAACACATAATTTATTTTCTAATTATAAATTATAACATTAACAATAAGGGAAATTATGGACAAGTGGGGGAAAGTGTCATTAATAAAGATGAGAATTATTCTTAATAATGATATAATTTTTGAGAAGTAAATTAACCAAGGTAAGAACTTTGAGTTAAAAATTAATTTTACCCTAGAGAGGAATATAAGGTGTGATATAAAATTTTTGGGTGGAAGAAACCAAGCATAGCTATAGTAAATTTCATATGTGATCTTATAACCTAATGAAAAGCATTTTGAGTTAACAAAACCCTTATAACGTAACACTATTTAAAATTAAAAACACATGGAAGCTTGAAAATGAGATATATTGTTAAAAAACGTAGATTTTATAAAATTTATCACAAAAATAATCCATGTACAATTCATACACCATAAAAATATTATAATATGTGAATACGATTGACATCTCAACGAAACAAAATTGGGATCCAGAACCCCTTACCTTTTATCTTGATTTCATCAGACACTTTATAACATATTTTATTAAAAACATAAATTTGTTCATTAATTATTTAATAAACATGTTAAAAAATATTACCATTTATACACATCGTTTATTATCTTTCTTTATGTGTATATTAATTATTTATTATCAATTTTCAATATGAGGTGTGAGTAATCTTGATTGTTTTGAACTAGTTTTGTGATAAAGTTTTTTAGTATTCATTTTTCATAAAAATTTAATCATCATGAGATCATTAAATGTATTAAAATTTATTGTTTATTGTTATTTATAAATATATAATTTAATTTTATATGATTTTTTATTATGATCTATGAAGATGAACCCAATGAAGAGAATGTTTCGATGTTTTTTAACAAACGAGCAATGGTATCTTAATGAATGTGTTTAATTTCATTATTACGATTTCAAAAAATATATTTTTTTGATTACTTATATCATATATTATTTGTAATTATGTCTTAATAGTCTTTGATGTAATATTTTATAGCATTGTTTAAGTAGGTGGTTAGACCAACCTAAACATTAACATACCATAATTAATGGATGATTATGATTATGAAAGTGGTTTATTTTAATAATCATATAATTATTATAGACTAATAATGATATTATTATATAATTTCAATTTGTTAATTATATTTTAATATTATTTAATAAATAAAAAAGAAATTACACAAAAAAATGAAATATGTTACTTCGTGGAGGTGGTAGTTTTCTCAAAAACCATGGTTAAAATATTCATTTCTTTAATAATAAGAGGGAACGAAGTTGAATTATAATTTTTAATTTAATAATAATAAATATATTATACATGTTATATTTATTATTCAATTTCCAAATTATAATCAGTGAAGAGAGGTGGTGTTGAAAAATAGATTTCGTTTCTTCGTGGAGGCAGTAGTCCCCACAAAGCCTGAATAGAAATTTCATTATCTTTAATAAAAAAGATGAATAGTGGTTAATAGTTATTATATTAGCATAATAAAATTAATAATAGAAACAATTATGAGTTAATTAAATTTTAAATATAAAATTATAGTTTAAAATGTAACATAGAATGGAAGAAACTTTAGTAAAAAAGAGTACTCATATTGAAAACTTTGAGTTTCCTTGGAGGATTCCATGGAAATGAAGGGATTATGATAATTACATGTGACTTTATGATTATCTAAGTGAATTAGGATTATATAATAATGTATAAGGGATAGGTTTAAAAATGAAATTAAAATTTTGGAGTGCCTTGATTTGGTTGGGTATTTCCCCGTTTATAAGCAGTGAGAATGACATTTTTATAAATACCTATTACTTTACAATAATTCAATTACATGATTCAAGAATAAAGGATCAAAAAATTAATAATAATGGAGTTTGAAAGATGTTATGGTCTATACACCATCAACCATACATTATAACACATGTTTTTAACATGTTTTATCGTTTTTCACTTGGTTAAACCCATTTAACCCTTATTTACCCTTACTTAGATAACTCCATTTATACCATAGGAAACTAATTTTAATGAACAAAATTGAAATTTGAATTAAAAAATAATTTCAAAATGATAATTTAAAAAAAATTAATTCAATTTCGTCAAACAAATATTATAATTTTTAGGAAATTTAATTTTAAAATTAGTACATAATTTGATAAAGAACTTTTTTTTTCAAAAAGTGTATTTCTAAGAATAGAAATTATATTTAGGATAAAATTATCAATTATATTTATTTATAAGTAATTAATTAGTTTATAAATAAAATAAATTAAATTTTTATTAATTTTAAAAGGAATATAAAACCAAATTATACCTTCTAGATACTTAATTATAAAAAAATACAAAAAACATTCTTAATTAGAATAATATATAATTTAAGTTCCAAAATGCTAAAAATGGGGTTTATATATTCATAATAGTATATTATAATATATAAATTTACATTATAAATATATAAAATTTTTCTTGAATAATTTTTTTAAATATTTAAGATACATTTTATAATGAAAATGTCATAAAATACGGGGTATTCAAAAAATGGTGTTTTTTACTATTCACCAAAAAATAAATATTTCCAGAAAAATCCCAAAAAATTATCAAAATCTAATATTTTTATGAATAATCCAAAAATTTAGTTCATTTTTTCAAATTTAAATTCTAAAATTTGAGAATTAAACTTTTAACTAAAATCATAAAATATAAGAAAAACCATTTTTACAGGAAAACAACTTTATAAAGCATTGAATATTGTTATTTTTATTTTCTATCAATTACTAATAAAATTATCCTTAGTATATTATTGATATAAAAGAATATATTATTCATATCAACAATATAAATTATTTATAACATATTTAGTTTCTTACAATAATCAAGGAAGTGTGTGTTTATACCTATATTAGGTGTCTACTACGTGATTATCTAGCTAGATGAGGGGAATGTGATGTGATTATCTACTTAGATGAATGACATGTGATATATTTATCATCCGGGATAGAATATACTTATATAATCAAGGATATATGTGATAACTATAAATTATTTACATAATAAATGTTTGATGGTGTCTCAATATCCTATAAAAATGTATTATTTATTTATTATACTTGTATTTGATATATTTGGTGGAAATAGGTATGAATACATGTGTGTCTGACAAATATCACACCATATCTATTTATATCTTTAGTATTATTGATACTTATAGAGGATTATATTTTCTTACATTATAGATTTGAGAATTAGTAATTCTTTTCAGTGCTAAGAAGTCTTGTGGGGTTTCACTTTATGGTTTTGTGAATGATTCTCTGGTTTACAATTCTTTAAGAGCTACCCCAAAAGTGGTTTAAATGATATCCTGAAGAATTTATAGGTGGATTATTACTATTTTTTATATATGATGTATAATAAGGTAAAATATATGATATATTTCCCAAAATTAGTTTTGGAATGTATCAAAAAATGTCTCTTGGATATGATTTCATGATTAATTTCACATACAGTGACATAAGGTGAAAGTGATCTAAGTTGATGAGGCTTTAATGAAAGCAGGATATTATTGAATTGTGTAATAAAGAAACCATAACATATTGGTGATAACTATTCTACAGTGGTCTGTACTTATGTGCACCATGAAATATCATAAGATACCATGCCTTAGTTATTGTGCATATTATTACCATGTTATGAGATAATGTGAAGAATGACTAATTTATCCTTCTCTATCCTATCATACTCAACAATTTCATTGATATATGATGATATTGAGTAGTTATAACACCCTAAACTTTTTTTAAAATCTTAAATGATTAATTATTAGTGTTGAGAAAGTGTTAAAATAATTGAATTTTTGAGATAAATTTATGAAATGCCTCATAAATTCATGGAGAAATGTCTGAGTCTTCGAGACCTATATAAAGGCAGTTCAATCATCATATGTGGATGTTTAACATTCCATTGTGTATAGATAGTATAAAAACTCAAAAAACTGAGATTATAAAACTCTAATTTCTTTTAAACATTTATCTTAATGTTTTAGAAAACCAGGGTTTGAGATATATCCTTCTTGGGCACCGGGAGATTTGTGTATCCCATTAATACCATGGAGGAAGTAGTCCTTAAGATGCTTATTTTTTTATCTCGATCAAGGTCATGTGAATCTTTGAAAATATAGATCATTAATGTGTAAGAAATAACTTTCTATCTTAATTATTTTATTCAATCCAATATGAATAAAAGATTTTATGGTTTTAGGTTTAATTTTTTAAAATTACACTATATTTGGATAAGTGTTGTCCCCTCTAAAACCCTCCATATTATTGGATAAAGAATATTTATGAATTATTATGGTATGAAATCTAAATTATTTTAATTTATTTATAAAACTTATTTGAAGATTTCAACAATGTTTTAATGTCATGAAACCCTTTTTTGTGTAGTTATTGTGTATAATTAAATTGAATAAATTATTCTAACATTTGGTGCAGGATATATCTATTTAAAATGAATTTCATTCCACTTTTTGTATAATTTTCCTTATTTCTTATCTTCTTATATATATTTAAACCAAAGAGATACATGGGGTCATGACTAGTTGTATGGGGTTCATGCCTATTTTTGAGGGTTGTGCACTCTTGTAAAAAGATTTACATTAGCATTGTGCCAAATAACATAAGATATTGAATAATGGAATGGGGATTTACTAGATATACATGAGATTTTTTTAGCTTCATTTAAGTGATCTTTATTACATTTGGTATATGATTAATTATTTTCATAAGAATCATGGTGACAAGGTGTAGCAAACCAACCTAAGGTACCATCCAACCCAGCTCCCGACTCAACCTTCCACACAACCTGATGGATGTTCCTAGTACTTAAGAGATATAAATAATAATTTGGGATCAATAATGATCTTTAGGAATAATTTAGTCCTTATATATCAGTATAAATTTGAAAAAATTAGATGAAACCTCCAACTAATATGGCATAATCAGACATCCGATAAGGAAAAACTTATCACCAAAATAAATAAAAAGTGTAAGTAGATACATAAAATTCCTAAGAAAAAATGGTGATATATAATCCCAAAGTTAAACAAAATAAAAAAACTTGAACTTCTCCAACAATTTCTACTATTGACCCCAGCCACTCATCACATTCCACTCATCTATCCATGGATGAACCCAAACCAATGAACTAAAATAGAGTTGGGCACAAGAATCCTATATAAGATCTATATGGGTGTGAGATAGATAACCCATTAAGGCACCAACCACAAAGACTATGTAAATAACCATAGTAATATAGTCTAGAAAATTAAGGATTGAACATAAGACAAAAACAAGTTTTTAACATGATATATTTGGTTGTTGGATTAGTAATATAACTATTAATAATAGTATCTTGATTATTAGAATAGTATAATCACATATAGAATTGTGAAATAATATTTTGGTATCTTAGAAAATGAAAACATGACATATTTATATCATGATACTAGTGAATAGTTGTTTTAAAGTTGATAAAAAAAGTGTTTATATTTTTGAAAACCATATATGTTTTATTTTTAGTTTTATAGAAAATATAATAATTTTAAAGAAATTTTATTTTAATAAAATGGTTTTATAAATTATTATCAAGATGTATTCTAATGAGAATATAATTTTATGAGACTATAATTAATTTTTTAAAGGGTCTGAAAATTGATCATAATATTAAAATTATTATTTTTTTCAAATAATTAATAATTTAATTTAAAAATTAAATTTATCAAATTTTTAAAATTATTTTCCTAAAATGGATTTAATTTTTGGAATATTCAAATCAAAAAAAGGTTTTGCTTTTTTTAATTTTTTGAAAATAGTTGAATTTTTTGTGAATAGTGAAATACGGTAAAATATAGTATTTAACATTAGAAGTTAAATAAATGATTAATTGGATAATGGATGATGTAAAAACCCATTATATCGAACGAGAAAGAGAAATTTACTTTATATATTAATAATAATCAACACTATTAGTAGTCTCAATCCAAAATAATAAGCTACTAATGTAATGTCTCATATTTTTCTGTGTATTATTCTTTTTAAATATTATATAGATTTTTACGAGACCAGGAATAGAGACGGTACCTCATTCTGAGGCCTAGTGAGCTCAGAACGGTGGTTTGAAACTTTTAAGTTAAGTGAGTCGTCACTCACGCACGGTTGTGGCGGTTTACAAACGGATGCCCAGATTAAAAATCTGAGGGTACCGTTACGTCCGGGATGACGACTTTACCCAAGATCAAGCCTAACCTCGAACGGTGCAGGTCGAGCGATGAAGTTAATTTTCGAATTTTTTTAGTAAAATAAAAAAAAAAATCAAATGTTTATTTTATTTTTATAGAAACATCCGCTGCAGCGCAGCGACAGGGTAGCGGTTTCAATTTTAAATTCCATGTCATAATGGCTTAGAATCAGCAACTTGACTCATTAATTCCACAGCATAATAGAACGTTGAATCATGTTTCCCTTTTTAATGGGTTAAGCGATTCGGTGGTCATTGACGAATTTTTGAGAGAAATATCGGGAGGATCCGTAGGAGCGCTAGAGAAAACCCGCAATGATGAACGATGATGGATCAAAGTTGAGGATCACTGCGCCAATGAAGTTAGAGGGTCTCAACAATGACGGTCGCACGACACCTTCATCAGCAATCGATCCCAATTGAGGTAGGGGTTTGTTTCTTGAATTCTTTCCCCGTTTTTGAGTTTAAACAGTGAATGCGGATCAACCACGAACAAATTGATCTGTGGATTCATACGTTCATTCAGGAGGGATTTCATTGGGATCATTTGGCGAATTGATTCCATGTTGATTTATTATTATTGATTTCTTCTCCGTTTAAGCCTATTAACGGGATCGGATCAACGCCGTGACGAACGACGGCGGAGGTTTGTTCCTCAAATTTTGTTTTATTGGATTTGCTTCCCATTTTTCTTTCGCACGTTCTTCGCGTTCTTCGTGGGGCGATAAGAAACAGATCATTTCCCATCCGCTCTATGACGCAATGATCCCAAATTGAAGAATAGAAAACATCGCGACCTTGCGGTGGTGCTACAACGATGGCGAATGATGAATCAATCTGGATCGAGAAGGGTCGTTCTTCAAGTGTTCTTCATGCGGGAAGATCAAAACGTCTTTTTGGGACTGATCAGAGGTCTGAAAACACAGGAATCTTCTTTGTAGTGTTGGGGAGTCCAAAACCTGAGAGTTTTTTTGGAGATCGGATGATGGGATCGATGATCGGGGCAGTATGGGAGGCGCACCGGTGAAGAGAGTTGTTTCTGGAAATTTCCAGAATACACGCCGTGTACTTTTGAAGAACACGTTTTGTAGTGCTTGCATGGCAGCTAGGGTTTCTAGGGTTATAGAGGAATCACACGGCATGTGACCCTGGTCACACGGCGTGTTAGACTCTCCCCGGAGCTCGGCGTGTATCTTGGGAAATACACAGACACGGGATGAACTACAAGGCTTCAGAACACGGTGTGTACAACATGGCAGAGGCGGCTAAGCGGGATTCAGCATGTATCCAGGGAAGGGTATGCGGACACGAGATGGAGTACAAGACCGTGTACTTCATCACACGACCAAGAGAGGCCAGTAACGTGGGTCCCCCCATGTACCGATTATACGGGTTAGAGTACATGGGTTGAAGACTATGTACGGGCACATGGCCAACGTACACGGATCCGACCCCGAGCACTTAGGCATGGTGTGTACACAGTACTACAGGCCATGTACTAACTTTTCTATACGACCGGTCTTACGACATGGTCTGTTGTACACGGGCAGTGCCCGGGGTCAGACAACACGGTGTGTAACTTTTCTACACACCGTGAACTTTCTAGGAAATGGCATGGTCCTCTTGTTCACCGTATCTTAGACATATTTTTTTTGGATTAGTTCCCCTTCTTCTCATTCCCCTAAAGTTCAGTCATCATTTCCTTCTACAGAAGTATGATCCCTTCCATAGGACTTACTGTGATAGAGCCGGCATCCCTCCGAGAGGCCCAGAGCGAGATCCTCTATCCATTACTGACCCTAGGTAGAGTCAAGAATCGACATGACCAACTCTATCGGGCGTTGATCCTCTACCTAGTTGGTGTATCACCTAGCTAGTGTATCACCTAATTGGTGAATCCGAATGAGTTGCGATATCTGCCATGTCCCTGGTAGTGATCCTCATATGTGTATCGTGATCTTTCCCACTCAGGAGTGTTTCTCCCGTAATTAGTTCTTCTATCTATCATGATCCCTCCCACTCAAGAGTGTGTCTTGCATAATGAGTGCATCTACCTCTCATGGTAGTTCCCGATGAATAGTACTTCTCGGATGGACATCATCAGAGCTACCAGACTTGTGGAGTGTGTTCTCTTGGAATGAGTGCTTTGTGGAATCTTAGAACTGAATCCCTAACGGGGTATGCAGCTGTGTGACTTGACCCTAGACTATGGGTCTAAGATTTGAGTATATCTGAATTGTGTTTCACTTGATATATGTGGACATATACTGTGTATAGCTGACTGTACCTTACTATGTGTACTACTCTGTGGTTTTCAGGGTCCTCTAATAAGTATTGTCATACTCACCCCTGTACGGGATTTACCCGCACGTGTCGTGTCTTGTGCAGACGAGAAGCCTTTTGACAGAGTCCAGGGCGGACCAGGACAGGACCGGGCTTTCTGAGTTCCCTACAGGACAAGGCGTTCTTATGGCTATGAGTAGCAGTCCTAGCACCTCTTTTTGTTCACAGGTTAGACTTTGCAGTTTTTAGACTCTTGTTTTGGTGGGCTTGTATTTTTGGCCCAGTTTAATTCCAGCACTTTACTTTCCATTGCACTCTGGTGGTTGGTTTTAGTGGTATGCATGAAGTTTTGTTCCTTAGTGGTTTTTTTAAATTTCAACATTGTGGGCTTAGAGATGTGTGCATGTGTACGGTTACTTAGGCAATGCCTCCCATGTTAGTAATATTCCTACTCGGTGCTAGTCACCAGCCCCTGGCCTATTGGAGGCGGGCTTGGGGGGTCACGGTGTGGGCCCCACTGGGACGGGTCATGACAGAGTGGTATCAAAGATGGTCAGTTCTACCTTAGGACCAAGAGTCTGTGAGGTTGGTTGGGGGAAACAATGTTCAGTGTTATGATATTGGATTTCAGGCCAGAGACTCCAGTGTTGGTGTGGAGGCCGACGTATCCATACACCAGGGATATGATAACCTTCTTTTCAACTCGGTACACCAAAACATTGGTTGCGGGGAAATGAAATAGTGGTACATGCATCGTATAGGAATGGGTCGTGTTTTCCATGTCCTTTGTGTCAGCTATCCAGATATACTCATTGACTATAGTACATCTTGTTTCTTCATAGGATGCCTTCGTGATGCTTAACCACTAGGATTTAGCAGAACGATCATGAGGATTACCCCCCCAGTGACAAGGCTTTGATACATGGACCATTTCCCCAGGTGTTGCCACCAGGTGGTGTACCTGCTATGCCACCACCAGTGGAGCAGTCAGTGGTACCTACAGTACCGACCGATGAGGAGCGCATGATTAGTGCACTCCATGAGTTTCAGAGATAGAGACCCCTCAGGTTCCGAGGTGAGCCTGACCCTAAGGCGGCTGAGGACCAGCTTGAGCCGGAGACTAGAGTTTTCCATCTAGTGAGGACACCAGCAGACCATATGGTGATCCTAGGAGCGAGCCTTCTTCAGGGTTCAGCGGGACGATGGTGGAGTCTGACCATAAAGACTCATGACGATGAGACTCTTTCATGGACGGAGTTCGAGTGAATCTTCAGGGAGGAGTTATCTCTGGTTACGCTGAGAGATGTGCGTATCCAGGAGCTTCTTCAACTCCAGCAGGGTAGTATGACAGTAGCTAACTATTCCTGGAGGTTCACCAACCTCTCCCGGTACTCGATGGACATGGTCAGGGATCAGTACCTCAGATCTCGGACCTTCGAGCAGGTTCTACGATGAGACATCCGAGCTAGAGTTGGGCCTCTATGCATTTCGACTTATGATGGTGTGTTTGAGAGGACTTTGGTGATCGAGATCTTCTTGGCGGAGCTGAGACAGCCGGTGATAGTCAGTAGTAGGCAAACAGGTGTGGAGACCTCGGAGGTAGGGAGTCGGAGTCTGACGCAGGGATCAGGACGTGAGAGACGTCAGAGGAAGACCTAGGACAGGGGATCGATAGTTCAGGGCTCTCAGGCTAGATCCAGTCATCCTAGGGAAAAGTGATGCTACACATGCGATGGTAGGGGACATCTCACTAGAGATTGCCTGACCTGTCGAGCTACTGACAGGGAAGTGTTGGATGGACCACTGAGGCAAAGGCTGAGAGTGGAGCAGACAGACCCGCCAACCGGCGGATGTGGCAGAGGAGCAGGGAGAGCTGCGAGTTGTGGCAGATGCTTCGACTTACTTCCATAACGACCCCCAGGAGGTCCGCACCAAGCTCAGGGAGCTGGGGGATAGGGGCAGGGATAGCTGCATGCGGTCAAGGAATATGACCCAGGGGCTCCATGGATGATTCAAGGTACAATCAGTGTCTTTCCTACCTTATATGTCGTACTTATAGACATAGGTTCCAATCATTCCTTTATAGCCACATGTCTTGTACAAAACCTTGAGATTACAGTATAACTGTTGACTTGATCATTACGCTTGGAGACACCTATGGGAGGAGACTCGACGATCACAAACCTTTGCAGATAGTGTGATCTTACCCTTGGAGGCGATAGTTTCAGTTGGAACCTCTTGGTGGTAGATTCGAGGCCTTACGACGTCATTCTTAGTATGAATTGGTTATCTTCGGTCCATTCCCAGATTGACTATTTTAGGCGAAGAGTACGGTGTGTCCACTGTGATGGAATGAGGTTTTCCTTTGTTGGAGAAAGGGAAACCTAGGTAGCGCAGAATGGGTTTATGCATAGAAGGGTGCAGCCAATCGCTCATGAGTTGTCCAGCCTTGCCCTCGGATCAGTGGATGTTGTGATCTCTCAGTTCCTAGCAGTAGTGGCGGAGTATGTGGAAGTATTTTTCAAAGATGTTCCAGGGTTACCTCCCCGCCATGAAATCGACTTCTGCATCGACTTACAACCTGGGACGGCACCGATTTCCTCATCAGCATATCATATGACTCCTGTAGATCTTCGTATGTTGAGGGTGTAGTTGGAGGATTTATAGAGAAAGGGTTTCGTGAGACCCAACGTTTCACCCTGGGCAGCCCCAGTCTTGTTTGCCAAGAAGGAAGACAGGAGTCTGAGGTTGTGCATAGATTACCATTGCCTGACCCAGGTGACGGTGAAGAACAAGTATCCACTGCCAAGGATCGATGACCTCTTCGATTAGCTGGGAGGGGAATAATGGTTCTTGAATGTTGACCTTCGATCAAGTTATCACCAGTTATGAGTACGAGACAATTATATACCAAAGACGACTTTCAGATGCCACTACGGTCACTACGAGTACTTGGTGATGCCTTTCAGCATGACGGACGCCCCTGCAGTTTTCATGGGACTGATGAACTGGATTTTCCAGCTATACTTAGACCGGTTCATAATGGTCATCATCAACGACATCCTTGTGTACTCGGCATCAGAAGAGGAGCATGCGAGACACCCATGGATGGTTCTAGACGTACTTCGGGAGCACCAGCTTTTTGGAAAGATATCAAAGTGCCAGTTCTAGATTCAACAGGTCCACTTTCTAGGACATGTCATCTCAGCAGATGGAGTAGTTGTAGACCCAGCCAAGGTGGAGGCTGTGTTAGCATGGGATCTACCTCAGAGTGTGATGGGAGTGTAAAGCTTCCTTGGGATGGAAGTATCTTACCGGAGATTCATTCTTGACTTCTCCCAGATATCAGCACTGATGACAGCCTCGACCAGGAAGGGGCAACCCTTCGTGTGGATGGAGAATTGCCAGCATGCTTTCAAACAGTTGAGACAGAGTTTGACAGGTTCCCCAGTCTTGAGATTGCCTGAGGAGGGTGTCGAGTATATAGTTTTCTACGACGCATCAGGGACCGGGCTGGGCTGTGTCCTGATGCAGAGGCATGCAGTGATTGCTTATGGTTCGTGCCAGCTTAGGCCACATGCGAAAAACTATGTGACCCATGATCTCGAGTTGTAAGTGGTAGTCTTCGCATTGAATATGTGGCATCACTACCTCATGGGAGAGCATTTTATCGTCTACTCTGACCACAAGAGCCTCAATCGTATCTTCTCACAGAAGGATCTGAATCTGAGGCAGAGGCATTGGCTAGATTTCCTCCAGGATTATGATTTCAAGATCATTTATACTCCTAGAAAGGGGAACAAGGTGGAAGATGCACTTAGCATAAGGTTGATCTCACAGATGTTGAGTGAGGTGACACAGTAGTTAGTCGTCTTGCAGTTATCCTTCATGGATGGAGAGGATACAGCTTACCTATAGTTGATGGTTGTCACCCCTCCACTCTTACAGTGAGTTAGGGAGGCACAACTTGGGGATGTCGACTGTGTGGCTTTACGTGATCAGTTATCCACAGGACACGCTCCTGATGGATATTCACAAGGTGGGGAGCACTTACTTCTTTTTATGGGACACAATGTTGTACCAGTGGCATTGTAGGAGGAGGTCCTGAGAGAGTTTCATACATCCCCCTTTGTGGTACATCCTGAAGTGTCAAAGATGTACCGGGATCTGAGACGGCAATTCTGGTGGTTAGGCATAAAGAAGGCAGTAGCAGAGTTTTTTTCTCGATGCCTTATGTGCCAGCAGGTGATGGCTGAGCACCAGGTTCTAGCGGGATTAGCTCACCCCCTGGAAGTTCCAAAGTGGAAGTGGTATGGAATATTGATGGACTTCGTGATGGCCTTACCAAGAACATCCAAGGGACATGATTTCATCTGGGTGATCGTTGACCGACTCACCAAGTCAGCCCACTTCCTAGCTATTAGGGAGCAGAGTTCCGTAGAGAGCTTGGGATGCCTCTACGTGAAGGAGATAGTTCGGCTTCATGGAGTCCCCTCGACAATAGTCTCAAACCGAGACACAAGTTTCACATCCCAGCTGTGGAATGGATTTCAGGAGGCTTTCGGGACTCAGCTACGCTTGAGGATAGTGTTTCATCCCTAGATAGATGGTTAGATGGAGAGGACTATTCAGGTTCTGGAGGATAAGTTGCAGTCCTATATCTTAGATTTTGGTCACAGTTGGGAGGACCACCTACCACTAATGGAGTTTTCGTACAACAATAGTTACCACTCCACCATTGGTATGGCACCATTCAAGGCCTTGTATGGAAGACCCTGTCGGTCACCGCTTTGCTGGACCGACCCTGGAGAGTCAGCACTCATGGGTCCATAGTTGGTGCGAGCTACCATTGAGAAGGTGCAGATCATCTGGGAGAGGATGAAGACTGTAGAAAGCCAACATAAGTCATATGGTGACAGACAACGGAGACCCCTGGAGTTCGAAGAGGGAGACCATGTCTTTATTCGGGTCTCACCTCGATGAGGGTTAAAGAGATTTGGCTGGGGCGACAAGCTATCTCTGAGGTTCATCGGACCTTTCCAGATACTGTGCAGAGTTGGTGAGGTGGCATACCACCTAGCTCTACCACCACAGTTGCATCGATTACATGATGTATTCCACGTGTCACAACTGAGGAGGTACGTGCATGACCCATCGCACGTCATCGACTGGGGCGAGATGGACATCGAGGATGGAGCGACCTTTGCTGAGTACCCTATGGAGATTGAGGATCGAGAGTAGAGGATCCTTCATGGGCGATCTATTCCCTTGGTGTGCATCCGGTGGTAGCACAAGAATCTTCAGGAAAGCACGTGGGAGTGAGAGGCCCAGATTTGTGCCCAGTACCCACATCTTTTTGAGTAGTCGTTGTTTTGGATTTTTGGGCACGTAAAGACCCAAGGTGGGGAGAATGTAATGTCTTAGATTTTTTTTTGTATTATTATTTTTAAATATTATATGGATTATTATGAGACCAAGCACAGAGATGACACCTCATTCTGAGGCTCGGTGAGCTCGGAACGGTGGTTTGAAACATTTAAGTTAAGTGAGTCGGCACTCGCGCGTGGTTGTGGAAGTTTCCAAACAGATGCCCGGATTAAAAATATGAGGGAATTGTTGCATCCAAGATGACAACTTTACAAAAGAATGGGCCTAACCTCAACCGGAATGGGTCGAGGGAAGAAGTTAATTTTCGGATGTTTTTAATAAAAAAAATAAATTAAATTTTTCAAATGTTTATTTTATTTTTATGGAAACATCCGTTGCAGCGCAACGACAGGGTAGTGGTTTCAATTTTAAATGCCATGTAATAATGGCTTAAAAACAGAAACTTGACTCATTAATGTTGCAGCCTAACAGAACATTCAATCATGTTTCCCTTTTTAATGGGTTAAGCGATTTGGTGGTCATTGATGAATTTTTGAGAGAAATATCTGGAGGATCTGTGGGAGAGCTGGAGAAAACCCTCAATGACGAATGACGACAGATAGAAGTTGAGGATAAATGTGCCAACGAAGTTGGAGGATCTCGACGATGATGGCCACACTACACCTTCTTTATAAATCGATCCTAGTTGAGGTAGGTGTTTGTTACTTTAATTATTTCCCCATTTTTGAGTTTAAACAATGAACGCTGATCAACCACGAACAAGTTGATCCATGGATTAATACATTCTCGAGGGAGGGATTTATTTGGGATCATTTGGGGAATTGATTCCATGTTGATGTATTTTTATTTATTTCTTCTCCGTTTAAGCCTATTAATGGGAGTGTATCAATGCCATGATGAATGACGGCGGAGGTTCGTTCCTCAAATTTTGTTTTATTGGATTTTTCCATTTTTTCTTTCGCGCGTTCTTCGTGTTATTCACGGGGTGATGAAAAACAAATTTTTGTGAATCTGATCTATGACGCAACGATCCCAAAGTGAATAATCGATACCACAGTGACCTTGCGGAGGTGCGACGACGATGGCGGATGACAAATCAGGCCGGATCGAGAATGGTTGTTCTTCAAGATTTCTTCACGTGGGAAGATCAAAACTTGTTTTCAGGACTGATCAGAGGTCCGAAAACACTGGAAGTAGCTTAGTAGTGTTAGGGTGACCAAATCCTACGAGTTTCATGGCGATCGGATGGTGGGATCGACGATCGGGGCAGCACGGGAGGTGCACATGGGAAGTGAGTCGTTTTTGGAAATTTCCAATATACACAATGTGTACTTTTGAAGAACACACCGTGTAGTGCTTGTGCAGTGGCTAGGGTTTCAGGGGTCAGAGAGGAATGACACGGCATGTGACCCTGGTCACACGACATGTTAGACTCTCCCCGGAGCTCGACGTGTATCTTGGGAAATACACAGACACGAGATGAACTATATAGATTCAGAACACAGCGTGTACAGCATGGCAGAGGCAGCTACGCGGGATTCGGTGTGTATCCAGGAGAGGGTACGCGGACACGGGATGGAGTACACGACCGTGTACTCCATCACATGACTAGGTGAGGCCAGTAATGCGGGTCACCTCGTGTACCGATTACACGGGTTAGAGTACATGGGTTGAAGACCGTGTACGCTCACATGGCTAGCATACACGGAGCTGATCTCGGGCACTGGGACACGGCGTGTACACATTACTACACGCTGTGTACTAACTTTTCTATATGACCAGCCTTACGAAACGGGTCGTTGTACACGGGAAATACCAAGGGTCGGACAACACAGCGTGTAACTTTTCTACACACTGTGTACTTTTTTGGAAACAGCATGGTCCTCTTGTTCATCGTATCATGGACATCTTTCTTTTGGTTTGCTGCCCCTTCTTCTCGTTCCCCTGAAGGTTAGACATCATTTCCTTCTATATGAGTATGATACCTTTAGTAGGACTTTCTTTGATAGATTTTGAATCCCTCCGAGAGGCCTGAAGCGAGATCCTCTATCCATTCCTGACCCTAGGTAGAGTCTGGCATCGATGTGACAAACTCTACCAGGCGTTGATCCTATAACTAGCTGTTGTATCACCTAGCTGGTGAATCCAGATGAGTCGTGGTATCTGCCATGGCCCTAGCAGTGATCCTCATCTGTGTATCATGATCTTTCCCACTCAAGAGTGTGTCTCCCGTAATGAGTGCTTCTATCTATTGTGATCCTTCCCACTTAGGAGTGTGTCTCCCATAATGAGTGCATCTAACTCTCATGGCGGTTCCCAATGAATAGTACTTCTCTGATGGACATCATCAAAGCTACCAGACTCATGGATTGTGTTCTCCCAAAACGAGTGCTTTGTGGAATCTTCAAACAGAATCCCTAACGGGGTATGCGGCTGTGTGACTTGACCCTAGACTACCGGTCTTATATTTGAGTATATCTGGATTGTGTTTCACTTTCTATATGTGAAAATATACTTTGTATAGCTGATTGTACCTTTAATATGTGTACTGCTTTGTGGTTTTCATGGTCCTCTACTGAGTATTGCCATACTCACCCCTGCACGGGCTTTGCCCACACGTGTCATGTCTTGTGTAGATGAGCAGCCTTTTGACAGAGTCAAGGGAGGACCAGGAAAGACTAGGCTTTTTGAGTTCCCTACAGGATGAGGCATTTCTTCGGCTACGAGCAGCAGTCCCAGCACCTCTTTGTGTTCACAGGATGGAATTTGATGTTATTAGACTCTTGTTTTAGTGGGCTTATATTTTTATTCCAGTTTACATCCAGCACTATACTTTCCGTTGAACTCTGTTGGTTGGGTTTAGTGGTATACATGCATTTTTGTTCCTTAGTGGTATTTTTTACATTTCATCATTGTGGGATTGGAGATGTGTGTGTATGTACAGGTACTTAGGAAATGCCTCCCATGTTAGTAATATGCCTACTCAGTGCTAGTCACCAGCCCCTAGCCTATTGGAGGCAGGTTTGGGGAGTCGCGGCATGGGTCCCATTGGGACGGGTCGTGACAAATAAATATAATGTTTAAAAAAAACCTATAATCCACTTATAAATACCACCCCTCACCTCCCTTTCCCCTCAAATATTTTAAGGCTTAGATATCCAAATTTCTTTCCAATTAACTTCCCAATCCTAATACCCATGTTCTGGTGCTATTGGTATCACAAAAGTACTAACTCCATGTACCTTGGTGTGTTTTTTATGGAGATGACATTCAAGAGGTAATAATCTCAAACTACCCTTTTAAATTTTATTATTCTTCTACTTTATACTAAAATAACTCATAAAAAATAAAATAAATTTTTGATTATCATATATATACTATAATTTTTTTGTTCTAATGGAATATCTATCATCCATCTTATTATATTATCCTCTTATTCTAAAAAATGAACACAACATCCATATTATCTAAGTTCACCACCTCCATCGATGAGGAGTTTTCATTTTCTATTACTGAATTCATGGAAGGTTAAAATTAAATTATAATTATTCTAATTGAACTAAATATGTATATTATATATTTTTCACATTATTGCATAAATATATAGTCATAATATGATATAAAATTAAACTAGTTCATGGTGGTCAGTAAAACTGACTAAATGAACTAAGGACATAACATTAACGTTTCTACGAAATGAATCATAACTATTCTAGAAAAAATATGAACATTTTGAACTATTTAAATTTATTTGTGGTCATTAATACCATTTCATTTCACTTCTATTGTTTTAGTCTTATTCGATAATAACCTCACTGATTATCAATAGGTGATTCGACCTTGAAACCATGAAACAAACACCCTCGGAAGAGTGAATTAAAACATTTTATCTCATTTTAATGTTTGTAAAAGAACAAAATATAATTATATTAAATAAAATATAGATATAAAATTTTATTAATTAAATAATTAAATAATTAAATTTTATTATCTAGGATGTTAAGTGTAAGTGAAAAACTATTATGGATAATAAGGTAAGAGATCTATCTGAACCACCCTATTTTTTTTAGGTTATGATTTCTCTCTATTTACCTCACTTTACCTCTTTATTTTTCATATTTACTTATTATATATTCCATATATATATCTCCAAAATATAAAAAACTAGTTTAATTATCCTTTATTGGGTGGTGTCATACATTTTTTAAAGGTTCCCTTCTCAATTTAATTTGCTAAGAAAACCCCATTAAAGAGAACTTATCTATTTATTACCTCATTTAAATTACCAATCCAAATAATTTTTTAAACATTCCTTGTTTTATAAAATTTCACATTTTATTTTGAAAAAAAAACACCATTATTTCAGTTTTTCTTTTATAGAAATTAACATGATTTTTTCCTATTTTAAAGACTTATTACCCTTTTCCCTAAAACCCTATTTAAGAGGTACACTTACGAAGTTACCTATCCACCTTTGTTTACATATTTACTTTACTTAGACATCCTATTTTATAAACTATTCATATTTTTCATCTATGAACATCCAATAATGTTTTGATCCTTGATTTTGTGGAAACAATTATGATATGCCATCTGGTTATGTTGTAAGATATGATTATGAAACCTATTTATTTCCATTGAAAATATTAATATTTATGCCTTTTGTTTTATGTAACACCCTAATAAATTATGATATATTTCCATTTTAAATAAATCCAATCTACTTGGTAGCTTATTATGCATGTAACATTGGGTTTAAACGAAACACGGTACTCTATTAAAAAAATATTATTTAAACATGTCCATTATATCATATCCATTAAATTGGTGGGTATGAATAGTACTAAATAATTATAAAAATTATACAATCTATACCTGTATAAAATAAAATAAATAATTATTTATTTATTAGATATAAAATAAGAATCATTTGATCGGAAAACAATTGTTTTTTGAATTTTTTTTAAAGAAAATGGTTTCATCACTTCTTGCAAACTTATGATAAAATTAATTTTTTGAAAATTTTATAAAATTTATTTGATAAAATATTTGAAATCATAATATAAAAAATTATCTTACATTTTTTAGTGATTTCTCTAAAAAATTTAAATTTTCAATGAATAGTAAAAACAATTTATATTAAAACTACCTTTTTCATTTAAATTATTTACAAATTCTAATTATATTTTAATTTTTTTAAAATAAAATTATTTCAATAATATAATATTAAATAAAATTTTGGTCATTGTAATAAATTTTATATTGAATTATGATATTAAAACCTTATATACATATGAGAATTTTCTTCCCGAAAACTTGATTTTTTGTTGCATTTATGGTTATTGTTTTAAATTTTATTTTTAAAATTATGTGAATTTAATTTGGTAAAATTGATTTCATATTTATAATCAAAATAGTTTATTTTTTATAATAAGGTCAAATTATTGTTTAATAATAATTAATAGTGAAAACAATAAAAATTAATTAACACGGTTATGGTAAAAATGTGTTCCAAATTTTTTTTATAAAATATATTGAATAGAAATAATTCTACCTTATCATGTCTAATTATCTATAATTATAAATTTTTGACCTTTTTCATGGAAAAATGTGAGAAGACCTTTTTCTTTTCAAACATTTCAAGTGTGCCACTCATCTCACTCATAAAAGGCCACCTATTTCCTCTCTTACTCACACTATAAAAAACATAATTTTCCACCAATACCTCCCCAAATTACTGTGAAACTTCATACCATCATCATATAAGACTTTTTTTCATAAAACAATTCTATTAATATTTTAGGTATAATTATAAATAGGTGGTCTGGGAAGATGTAAAATTCATAACTATGTGCTTTTGTTTTATTTCTTCTTCCACCTCCTTCAAATATTATTCATTTATAATTATATAATAACACCAGTATATAAAATATACTGAGATGTTATTATGTTACATTCATGAACTATATACATCTCCCATTTCCTCAAATGGGAAATTATTACATTGCTCATGTGTACGGAAGACTACCGCCTCATGAACCAATCTGACATGTTTTCCACCAACACCTCTCATGGTTGGCTATCATGATGGATATAAAGTATATATATAATATTTATAAATAAATTATACCTATTTATTACTTATATCACATATACCTTTTTTAACTTTAAATTCTTTAGTGGATACGATAATATCGCTCGTGTGTACAGTGGACTACCGCCTTGAGAAGTGTTGTGATTCATTTTTCACTAACACTTTAAATAAAAAGAAATAAGGATAAATTTAATAATTATATATGAAATAAATGAAATAATTATGATATTTATGATATATTTATAATTATGAAAATATAATATATCCCTTTATTTCTTTCGTCATCACTCCCAAAAAGATGATAATTTCGTTCATGTACCTATGGACTGCCACATTCATGAAGTAATGTTTCTATTTTTTCATCACTACAACCCATGGATTATATATATAAGTATATTTAAATAAATAATATATTATTTATTATATTATTATCATTCTTTAAATATAAAATATTACTTAATTTCTTTCCATAAGGATCATTGAAAAATGAAAACGTTACTCATACATACGTACGACCTACAATCTCCATGATCATAACATAATTTATTTATCAAAACTATATTTCATGATTGGTCATAAAAGTATAATTTATGTATAAATATGATAATTTTTAATTATTAATATTTTATATATGTTAAAATAATAACCTCTAGGACCAAAAATCAACCTATATATGTTAGTTTTGACACATATGTCAAATATCATCAAAACACACAACATAAACTTAACTGATTAAGTAATTGTATATAACTTGGTAATAAGTGGAATAAAATGAATAATAAACTTGAAAAAATTATTAAGAAATTAAATAATTTATATAAGATGAATATTTAGGAAGATAAAAAATGTATGTGACAAGTCGGACCCAATCTAAGGGACTTTGTCTCAATTTCTCTTCATTGAGGAATATTACAATGTTATACACCTAATTTTTTATATGGTTTCTATAATACCCCATTTACATGTAATATCATAATTCGTTAATAATACATGGTATCTTAAGTTTCTATTTTAATTATTTAATCTAAGGGGATTTGACTTAAAAATTACCTATTGGTAAAAGTTATACTCCATCACACTTTCTTTTGGGATTGTTAAATTTATATTAAAACAATCACTTTATTATATTAATTTTCATTGGAAATTAAATTTATCGTAAATATGCATATTCTTATATTATGGATATGATTACTTCATAAACCTTATACCATTTTTACATATTGAGTTTACTTTAAAATTTATTTGATTAACTAGGGAAATATTGATACCTCTATATCCTTTACTCAATACAGATATTTAATGATAAGACATATTGAATAATGAATTAAATAAATTATTTGATGTATAAGGAATTATTTGGACATTAAGTGGAATATGGGGATATAATTATATATTCCCTCAATGCATCGACATGTCTTAGGTGAAAAATTAGTTGGCAAAATTAAATAGGATTATATATGTAGTTTTAAACTTTCTTGTAAAAGGTTTTGAATATAGAGGTACCATGTTCCTGAGAACATGATTTCCAATGATTATGAATTTACATTATTAATATTCCAATTATTATTATCCATGATATTTTCACAATTATATTATATTTGGATAAATTTTACTTTCAATTTACTAATTAAATGTCACATGTTTTCAGTTATTTTCTATAACTAGTTGATTATGAATTATCTTATCATGTAAGTAATGTAATTTAAATGGAATGTGTATTCAGTTATTTACCGCTATATGTCAATTATTGTTATTGATTCATGATATATTATATTATAATTAAACCTTATTTATCATTTTATCTCACCCTAATTTAGATTCCTTTCCTCAGGATATGAAGAGGTATTCTTAGAAAGAGTTCAAGGACATAAAATGTTTTCCATTTATATGTTTTGTTATTTTATATCCCTATGTAAAATGGGTATCATGTATGTATTTGGTTCTACAAAGATACTAAATAGATTGTTCCTTCAGGATTTTATTCCTTGTATCTGAGACAATATAATAAATTAGGCACCAGCTTCGAGATAATCGGGTCGTGATTGCTATAATTGGTATCATACCGAGTTTAGTAGAAACCTTGGGAAATAGATTAAGGAAAAATAGATTAGGGAACATAACCCTATTATATACTTGGAGTATATGTATAAAGTAAAATCCTAATGTTTTGGTAAGGAATATATTATTTGGTTTTTTCAAACAATAAATCCCAGTTAGGATACTAATAGTTGTCGTTGTTCTGGAAGAGAGGTACCTAGGGGTAATAACTCCAAAATGAAACATTAGGGTTGACACAATTATCACTTGGTGTATAAAAATGGTCCTCACTATACACGTTTCTTAACACTCCCAAGGTATATGCTTAGGATAATTCAAATTTTCTTTAAAATCTATTATAAAGGATTTGAAAATAAAGATATCCCCAAAGAAACCAAGTTTATAATGCTGATATTAAAAATGAATAAATTTTTTATGTGTTACACCATATTTAGAATTATAAATTATGATTATAAATTAATAATTTTAAGATATAATCTAGTATATTCCATTTTTTAGAAATGGTTTTTAGAAGGAAGAATTGTATCAATACTCATGGTTATTGTAGATATTTCCCTACCGAGGAAGCCAATATAAATGCTATTATAACTAAGAAAATTATAGTTATATTAGGGAAACATAATTAGGTTGTGAAAAATAACCTTTCTTGAATGAAGCAACCAATTCCAAATTATGATTCTCCTATGTCGGATAAATTTATGTGATATAATCCCCCATCATTAGGTAGGATTACTAATCCAATGGTAGCTACGCAATGGGTTAAGTCTCTAGATAATATAGTTATAGCCATGAGATGAAATTAAAAGGAAAATGATAAATTTTTAGTGTACTATATCAAAGTAAATTTGGATAAATGGTGGTATTTGATCCATTATACTAGAGAGGAAGAGGAAATATAACTCATGGATTGAAATTATTTCTAGGAGGCATTCATTGACAAATGTTTCCCTTGGGAGAAACAAACTGAAATAAAGAGGAAGTTACCCAACTTAAATAAAAAGGAAGAATAATGTTTTATTGAGTATGAGGACACCTTTATATGGTTATACAGGTATTATATGTTTTAAATATGAAAAATGGAGTTCAATATTGATGAATTATTTGATGGGATTAAGCCAAGTATACAAAGGGAGATTTTATCTCAAGTATTTTCCTCAAATGATGAAATACTTTTATGAACCATAAAAATATAGAAGTAATTCTCTAGATCCTATATGTATATGGGAAATAAAGAAAGTAATAGGTTAAATAAGCACCATTAAATAGGGAATATTATGAATAATAATAAGATAATGAGTAAATTTTTACGGTGTGAAAAATATGGAATGAATCATCCTAGGTAATTCCTGAAGGGAATGAGAGTTTGTTATAAGTGCATAGATAAGGTTTATATGGATTATGAATACAAGGGTAAGTAATAAATAAATGATTTACATTGCTTTAGTTATAATTAAATGGTGAATTATTCATACCAATGTCCCAAACATCTAGGTAATCTACCACATAAGAGGGCAAGAGGAGAAGTCCAAGATTACGTGATCACTACAGCTAGGGTGGAAGTTCCAAATGATGTGGTGGAAAGTAATTTAATAATATCTTTATTTTTAGTTAATTATTTATTTTATTATGGATCCTCAAACTCTTTTATATCTACTTAGTTTTCTATGAAAATTATAATCTTACTCTCTAATTTAAGAAGGATGTTTTTAGTCAAAACTCATAGGGGAAGTCTTATCACAATAAGGACGTGTTAGGAAGTCCCCATTATGACACATAAATATGATTTATTTTATATCCATATTATCATACCTATAATTTAATTCTATATAATCCTTTTTATGGACTAGATTTGAAAATATGATGAAAATATTTATTACAAGAAGAATGAAATTATGATTTTTGATAAAGATATAGAATTTATTATCTTTAGAGAAGAGGAATCATCATCTGAAATATGTGTAGATCCACACCCAATATCTATACTGAATTATATTATTAAGTAAGAAGAGAAAGTAAAATATAAGGATGGAGAAAGTAATTTTCAAATTGGGGATGATCCTATTGTACAGAAACACATTGGTGTATTTCCTGAGGAATTACCTATACATTTTCCATAGCATGAATTTGAGTTTTCTATTGATTTAACCACTAATTAATGATCAATATCAAAGACTCATTTTTTAATGAACACCATGGAATTAGTATAGTTTAATAAGCAACTAGGGGATTTGGCTGATAAGGGATTTATTCACCTTGGTGTTTCACTATGGGTAGCCCCAATTCTCTTCATTAAGAAGAAATATAGATCCATAAGGCTATGCATTGATTATAGTGAAATAAATTTTGTTAAAATAAATAAAAAAATATCCTCTACCTCACATTAATGAGTTATTTGATAAAATTCATTAAGCCTAATATTTTTCAAATATTTAACTTCATTATTGGTATCATCAATTTCAAGTAATGAAAGAAGACATTCTGAAGACATATTTTCTAACAAAGCATGGAAATTATGAGTTTATAATAGTTTTGTTTGGATTGACTAATATACCCTCTATTTTTATGTATATAATGAATATATTATTCATGGAATATATTTATGATGTTTTTTTGGTATTCATTGGTGATATTTTAGTGTATTCTAAGAGCTATAAGGACCATGATAATCACTTGCATATCATTCTTGAGACTCTTAGAAGGAAAGAGTTATATGAGAAATTTAGTAAGTGTGGTTTCTAGCTTCAAGAATTTTGTTTTCTTGTCTATATTATCTACAAATATAGAATCTTAGTCTATCATATAAATATAAAGGCATTAATATAATATCCAACACAAATTAATTTAACTGAGGTACGTAGTTTTATTGGCATGGTAGGTTAGTATTGGCGATTCATTTAGAATTTTTATTGATTGGATAACCCATCAACAAAGATTACACATATATTTTTTAAGTTTGTTTGAAAAAAGGAATGTGAATAATTTTTTGATGAAAAAAATAATATATTGGTCAATTCTACAATTTTGACTCCACCCTTTGAAAATGATGGGGTTTGGATAAATATGGATGCATCAAAGAAGGGTCTTGGTTATAACTTAATATAAAATGATAAAGTTAATGAATATACATCAAATTAATTTATGAATCATGAATATAACTCTCTAACCCATGGTCTTGAGTTACCAGCTATAATATTTTCTTTGAAGATATGGAGACATTATCTCCTGGTGAATGGTGTGAGATTACATGGATCTTAAAAACCTAAAATACATCATTTCATAGAAATTGATCAATATGAGACAATGTCAATGGTTTGAGTTACTAAAGGATTAATATTTCTCAATAAAATACCACCCAGGGAGTGAAAATAAGGTAGTTAATGCATTGAGTTAGAATTACCATGGAGTTATTAACCAAATGAGGATTGAGAGAGATTATATTTTCATGGTTCTCATAATGATGGATATGATAATTATTAAAGAAGAAGATATATCACTCATTTTTTAAATGATTTTGAAACCATGTTCATTAGAAATGATAAAAATTTCTCAATCGGTTTAAGATAAATTTCAGAAGAAAATTAAATCTATGATTTATGAGAAATTAGATGACTTCATTAGTGAAGATGGTGTTCCAAAATTTTGAAAAAGATTACGTGTTCCATCTATACATGAACTAAAAGGGGAATTGTTGGATGATTCTCACAGCTAAAATTTCTTTATTTACATTGGTATCATAAATATATATATGTATTTGAGGGAACATTTTTTGGGGGATAAAAAAAAGTGGGAAATTTCTAATTATGTGTCCAGATGTTTAGTTTTTCAATAATATAAATATACAAGACAACATCTTATAAGAGTCATGAATTGTATTCCTATTCCTATGTGGAAATGGGATGACATTACTATGTAATTTCTCATATTACTTACAAATAATCATAGAAATAATAATTCGATATGGGTTATCAATGATCACCTAACCAAATTTTCACATTTACTTGTTATAAGATGAATTTTACCTCTTGAGTGACTCTAAAAACTATATATTAATGAAGATGTAAGAATTCATGTGAAATATATTTCAATCATGTTTGATCATGTTCCCTGGTTGCGCCCAAATTTACCCTACTGGTAAAAGCGATCGATGTAGTACATGTAGGGGTCGAATCCACAGGGACCGAAGAAGTAACCTTGAGACGCTATGATTGTGTGAAGGATGGGCTATGAAGTAGCCGACTTTGGGTTTGATTTTGGATTGTTTTTAAAGAACACTAATAAACCTAAGTGAAATAAATTAAATGGAAATGGGTTGATCATAGGATTATGCTCGGGGTGGATTGAAGGAATTTTACTTCATTAGACAATTTTGGTTTTATTAATTTTTGATGAATCCATTCTTCAAAAATAACATTACATTCATCATTTTTTGGTTTGGTTCTTACTAAACACAATTACTAATCCCGTATACACTTAGAGAACCAAATTCATGATCTCCCCGAGGTATATGGTCATTTAGTAATTTAATTTAGTTTGCTCAAACACAGTAAAGATGAATAGTAGAAATAATTGAAGAATGGATGTCTTAAATTAATTATCCAATTAACAATAATTCGTTCATAAAATAACATTCAATCTAGCATTTGAATCCTCCTAAGATCATCCCATTAAGGGTTTAGCCCTCCATTGATGGTATACTCTCAATGGTGGGCGGAAGATGGCTAACAAGAATTGGATTGAAGAAATTAAAATTGCGGAAATAACGAGCACTCCTCCGTGTGTATGAATGAAATTCACACCTATGTGTGAACTAATTCACAAAAACACAGAGATATCATTGTGCTTTGTGATAATAAAGTTTTAATAAAAGAAATGGAAAATATAGAAGTGAATGAAGTTGATTAAGAACATAAATATACAAAAAAAACTTACATGGAAATGGAAAACATTACAAAGGAAATTTGGAAGCATAACCTTAAAATGCAACAAGCAACAAAAGATGATATGAAAAATATCCACCCCCATTACCTTCACCAATAGCTCCTTATATAGTCATATTAGGAGCCTTAGGTACATCCCCCAACAATTAATTCACCCCCCAACAATTAATAGAGTCAAATGGAGGGTGAATAATCAAAAGGAAATTGATGTTTTGAATTTGACCCGGAAAACTGTCCAGATTCTTCCACCATATTGACGGGTTAATTCGTAATTGAAGAAGGCCGAATCCGGAGGAGTTGTAGAATAGAACTGTCTTAGTTCATGTGTCTTCTAGAATCTCTCAAAATTTCAGGAAATTTGGCTCATCCGTTTGGATGTTATGGTCGAAATGGTGGGACCTATTTATGTGCATTAATGATGAGTCCACCATTTAAATCTCAAATTTAGATCCCTTTATCATCATGAAAACATCATAATTAGCTCCGTCCACAGTTGAATAAAATAATCATAATATTTTTATCTTTCTACTGTATAAATTTGAGCTTCATTGGGCTTGGTTTCTGGGTCCCACATTTGTTTGATGGGCCTTAGGCCCATTATGCTTTTTCCAGCAAGTTTCTTTCTTCAGGCGCAAAATTATCCATCTTCCTTTGGGATTCATCCAGTGGTCCTAAAAGATAAAATGTTCCAAACAAAGTGTTAAATCATATCCCAAAATTTCAAATTCAGAAAATTAATATAATATTGTCAACAAACAAATTAATTATTGGGCCCAAATTTGCACTTTAAACATGAATTGCATTTTTGATGAGAAATGAAGTTCTATTTATGTAATGCACTAAAAACAATGTTTATGGACTTTGGAACAATGAATATAAAGATATTAACAATTAATATTAGCCACTTTCAGTGACTAATCACACCCCCCAACTTGAGTTTTGCTAGTCCCGGGCAAAATATATTACAAATATGAAATTCAAATCCCCTTTTCCGAAAACATTTAAATACACATTGCTCACCCAAAGAACTCATACCAAAAAAATTATGGAACCCATCAAAATCATTTAAAACAATATAGGTCCATAAGCATATCCCAAGCCCAAGCCCATTCCTTTGTTCAAATTCATCGTCACATTTCATCCAATTTCAATTAAGCATGATAAAGTGTTGTGCATCACAAAAGATATGGGGCCCATTTTATTGTTCAAGGGGAAAAAATGGAAGCGCTAGGTGGGAATCACATTAAACCTTAATATTAGTATCCATTTTTTTTGATTTTTTTTAATGATTTTTTTATCCACAATAGATATGAAAAGACTAACTCTGGGCAAGACAACTATGGAGTCACGATCCCCAAGTGCCGGACGCCACACATATTGTCAATTTCATGCTCTACAATAGAGATATAAAGCCTAACTCTAGGCAAGACAACTATGGAGTCACGATCCCCAAGTGTTGGACGCCACGCATTTGTACAAAACATTTCTCTATGTGGTCATTTTTTTGTTTTTTTTTTTGTTTTTTTTTGATACTCAAATTAAACTAAAAGTGACCCCAGAACACTATGCTATAATGAAAGGGACCCAAGAACTCAATTTTACACCCACGATCCAGTAGACGTGCATTGTGGCATTTTTATTAAGAGGATGAAATTGTAAACATTGAAAAATCACATCGGACAACCGCACTTTCCAAAAACTATGCTCATGAACTTAAACTTGCATTAAAATCAGAATCAAGGCATGCAAAATTTATTTGATATCCAATTTTAGAATTTGCAATGTGTGTTTATCATGTTTATGGTTAATGGAATTTTTCTTTTCATGCATTTTTTTTAAAAAAAAATCATTTTTTATCTCCCCCCAACTTAGAATGACACTGTCCCCAGTGTTTAAAGAAAAGAAAATTTAGAAGTGGGTAGGAGAGGAGTTCAAAGATGAAATTGAGAATGATAAACATGGAACAAATTCACCTGGTTTTTAAAGTTGAGGTTCATGATGCTCCAAATTACTCCTTTGATCTCTTTGGGGATGTAGGCACCTCCTTGATTGAACATGTATCACCCAAAATAGTTCTTGAACCATAAAAAGAAGGACAAAGAAGACAAAACAAACAACACAATGATTTATTTAATTCCAAGTACCATCATTTTCAGGTTTTTTTTAATCAAACTAATGATACATTGTCTTCTATTAAATTTCTGGGTAAGGTATTACTTAGGGATCACACCGCGTGACACGGATGAATACGGTGCTCCCATTTCATACCCATCCATACTCATAAAAGAAAAACAGGTCAAGAGTCTAATTTAATTTTTTTTTAACCTACAAAAACATAAATAAAATAAACTGATGATACATTGTCTTCTTTAAATTTCTGGGTAAGGTATTACTTAGGGATCACACCGCGTGAGACGGATGAATACCGTGCTCCCTTTTCATACCCATCCTTACTCATAAAAGAAGAACAGGTAAACAGTCTATATATAAAAAAAATAACAAAATTAAGCAGAAGGAAACAAAAGATGATTCACAGTGATTGGAAACATGAAAACCACGGGTTGCCTCCCGTGTAGTGCTTTTGTTTAACGTCGTTAGCCCGACTTGTACCCTAAATATAT
The DNA here is from genome assembly GCA_963277665.1 of Viscum album. Classification (NCBI taxonomy): domain Eukaryota; kingdom Viridiplantae; phylum Streptophyta; class Magnoliopsida; order Santalales; family Viscaceae; genus Viscum; species Viscum album. The sequence goes on from OY728143.1 coordinate 352,424,335, forward strand.
CTTTTTTTCTCTGGTTCATATGTTGGCTCAGTTAACTCCTCCTTGGTTTCTTGTTTATTGAATGATTCAATGAATGGTTTTAACCTATGGCCATTGACTTTAAAGACATGACCACTTGTGGGATCCTGAATCTCTATTGCCCCATGAGGGTACACATGATGCAATAGGTATGGACCAGACCATCTGGACCTTAGCTTTCCTGGGTGTAGATGAAGTTTTGAACTATACAAGAGCACAAATTTCCCAGTTCAAAGTGTTTGACTTTGAGATTCCTAGATTGGTAGGTTTGAACTTTAGATTTATTGATCCTTGAATTTTCATAAGCCTCCATCCTAAGTTCCTCGAGTTCATTAAGATCTAATTTCCTTTTTGTTTCAGCCAAAGAAATGTCAAAGTTCATTTTTTTTATTGCCCAAAAGGCTTTATGTTCAATTTCAACAGTTAAATGACATGCTTTTCCATAAACCAATCTATACGGTGACATGACTAGGATAGTTTTGAAAGAAGTTCAATATGCCCAAAGGGAATCTAAGAGTTTCTCGGACCAATCTTTCCTAAAGGGATTGACATTTTTTTCAAGAATTTGCTTAATTTCTCTATTTTCCAACTCAGCTTGACCGTTGGTTTGATGATGGTATGCAGTGGAAACTTTATGAGTAATACCATACTTAGACATGAGTGAAGCGAATGGGCGGTTGCAGAAATGGGTTCCACGATCACTGATTATAGCCCTAGGAATTCCAAATCGAGAAAATATATGCTCTTTCATAAATCGCATCACAACATGGTGGTCATTGGACTTGGTGGGAATGGCTTCAACCCATTTTGAGACATAATCAATAGCTAAGAGGATGTAGAGGTATCCCTTAGAGTTTGGAAAGGGTCCCATGAAATCAATTCCCCAACAATCAAAGATTTCAATGACCAGAATGGGAGTGAGGGGCATTTGATTCCTTTTGGTAATGGATCCTAATTTCTGACATTGAGGACAACTTTTGCATAATTGGAAGGAATCCTTAGTGAGGTTCGGCCAGTAGAAACCACTTTGGAGGACCTTTGCAGTGGTTTTCTTTGTAGAAAAGTGGCCTCCACATGCCTCTCCATGAAAAATTTTAGAATGGACTCTCGATCAGACTCGGGAATACATCTCATGATGATTTGATCAGGACAGAACTTGAAGAGGTAAGGATCATCAAACACATAGTGTTTTACATCAGAAAGGAATTTCCTCTTAGCTTGGGTCCCCATGAATTTTGGAATGTCACTCGTCACCAAATGGTTTGCTATGTCAGCATACCAAGGGCAATCACTCACTGAATAGAGGTGCTTATCGGGAAATGAATCAGACACAGAGAGGTGGTGTGAGTTGTCTTTGAATTCCATCCTAGAGAGGTGATCAGCTAAAATATTCTCAACACCCCTTTTATCCTTAATGGTTGAATCGAACTCTTGAAGAAGAAGGACCCACCTAATCAATCTAGCCTTGGCATCTTGTTTTTGGAAAAGGTATTTTAGGGCTGAATGATCAGTGAAGACAATGATGGGTGATCCTAAGAGATAAGACCTGAATTTATCTAAGGCAAAGACAATAGAAAGCAACTCTTTCTCATTGGTTGTGTAGTATATTTGTGCATCATTTAAAGATTTTCTTTCATAAGAAATGACATGTGGAGTTTTCTCACACCGTTGTCCTAAGACTGCTCCTACAGCGAAATCACTTGCATCACACATGAGCTAGAAAGGAAGTTTCCAATTTGGAGATTGCATGATAGGTGGAGATATAAGAGTTGACTTGAGTGTAGAGAATGATTCCTCACAGCTTTTTGTCCATATAAATGGAGCATCTTTTACCAATAGAGCACAAAGTGGTTGAGAAATAGAGCTGAAATTCCTAATGAACCTTCTATAAAAACCAGCATGTCCTAAGAAGGACCTCACTTCCTTAACTGTTTTAGGAGAGGGAAGGTGATGAATGATGTCAACCTTAGCTTTATCAACTTCAATCCCTCTACCAGATACCAGATGACCTAGAACAAGTCCTTCCCTTACCATGAAATGGCATTTTTCCCAATTTAGTATGAGATTCTTATCCTTGCACCTTGACAAAACCTTTTCAACATTTATAAGTCATCCCACAAAAGTATCCCCAAAGATGGAGAAGTCATCCATGAAGACCTCTAAAAAATCCCCCACCATATCCGAGAATATTCCCATCATGCACCGCTAGAAGTGTAACGACCCGAAATTTTTAAATAAATTTTGTTTCCTAATTTTATGTGTTATTGTTATACTCAACAAAAATGTTTTATTTGATAAACATGGTTATAATTAAAATGAGATCAGTGGGTTTTAACTATTATATAACCATCGGTCAACATGACCGCTGTGAACAAAATGTTTTGATTATTGTCTCTAAATATAAGTAATCTTGGTTAATTATTATAGAAAGAAGATTCGATGGCCTCACCTAGTAGTCTTGGACCGATCGAAGCCCATCTAACAGAGCTTGGGAAGGAGGTAGCACCACTGGGCTTTGCTCTGGATCAAATCCAAGACGAACATCATCATGTGAAGCTGGAACGAAATCGCCTTCGTGAGAAGTTCAAACTGATAGAAATTACTACTCGGGCAATGTTGACTGAGCCGCCCCAAGCTTCTATCACCCTAGAACACCTTACTCTTAGGTCCTATGCTGGTATTATAAGGGGTTATGTAACGAGACCGTAACTACCTTGTGTAATCCTTGTTTTAAATAAAAATTGGGATTTCTTCTTATGATGAAGTTTATGAATTTTTAAATGACCGGATAAATATAGTATGCATATTTTTGATGAATTTTAGAAAAAGGATATTTTAAATATGTTTATGTAAACCCTAAATAATTAAAAATGTGTAATGATTTTCAAAAAATGGTCTTCTGCAATTATGTTCAGTGCTAAATTTAGAGTCTAATAAGATCAACTTGATTTTTGATGAATAGTAAATTATGAATAGTGATTTTATGATTAGGATTAGTAATATGACCAAATGGATCAGTAATCTCACTTAAAGAAAGTTTTAAAATAATCTAGGCACCTTGATTAAGTAATGTGATTCAATAAAATAGTTAAATAACGGTTTCATTAATTATTATTCAAGTATTAGTTTTTTCAGGTGAATAGTGTTTTTTAATTAAAAATTTAATTAAAAATAATTAGAAAATTATTTTTATAAAAATGACTTTATTTTTGAACTCAGAGCATCGATATTATGTTATGGTAATTTTTGGGGTTTTTTCTGAAAAAAATGAATTTTCGATGAATAGTGTTTTTATTTAAAAATTAAATTAAAAATATTTAGAAAATTATTTTTATAAAATGGATTTCATTTTTGAAATCAGAGCATTGATATTTGGTTAATGTGAAATTTTGGGATTTTTCTGAGAAAGTTGAATTTTCAGTGAATAGTAAAAATACAGTTTTAGGGTTTCGGTATGTTTAATGACATCATAACGGTGTCATGATGATTTCATGAGATCTTTTGAGGGTTGGCCGGCCAAGGGTGATGAATTATTGTTTTTGGGGCCCCATGTGGCCTAACTCCATGATAAATGACAAGGGAGAGCACATGGGTTTGAGAAAAGCACATGTGAGGTGTCCCTTGGCCATTAATGCCTTGTCCCCTCACTTTCCCTATAAATACCAAGCCCTCATCTCATCCATTCGACTCCCCACTAATTCCCAACGAATTTCTGGTCTCATTACCTCTCAAAGAGTCCTCCCAAGGTTCCCCCAAGCCCTCAAGGTCCCAACCTTTGAGGTTTAAGAGTTACATTATAAGGTAAGGGATCCGACCTCTCTCTTTCTTTTCAAGTAATCTATTTTATGTCTTTTCTTTTATACTCCATATTCTTATGTTGGAGGATGTTCTTTTATATTCATCCTACTGACTATTTCATGTTCATATGATGAGATACCCCCCCCCCTTGTTCTCATCAATTCGTTTTAAGAATGTTTAAGTGGCGCCGTTAGGCTGCCGAATTTTTAAGGGATTCTTTCACCTTCCTCGTTTTCAAGTTCTATTTTCATTCAAGTCTTTCATGTTACTTTTTATTATGTTGGGGTATGATCTATAAATTATCATACTGATATTTTATGATCATATGATGAGAGACCCCATTTGATCGCTTCAATTCAGTATTTTGAAGTTTTAAGTGGCGTCGTTAGGCTGCCGAATTTTTAAGTGGTTCTTCACCCTTCTCGTTTTGAAGTTCTACTTTCATGTCAATTATTTCAAGTTCCTTTTTGTTATATTGGGGTATGATCTCTATATATATCATACTGGACTCTTATGTTCATATGATGAGAGACCTCATTTGATCTCTTCAATTCAGTATTTTGATGTTTTAAGTGGCGCCGTTAGGCTGCCGAATTTTTAAGTGGTTCTTCACCCTTCTCGTTTTGAAGTTCTACTTTCATGTAAATTCTTTCAAGTTCCTTTTTGTTATGTTGGGGTATGATATCTATATCTATCATACTGGACTCTTATGTTCATATGATGAGAGACCCCTTTTGATCACTTCAACTCAGTATTTTGATGTTTTAAGTGGCGCCGTTAGGCTGGCGAATTTTTAAGTGGTTCTTCACCCTTCCCGTTTTGAAGTTCTACTTTAATGTCAATTCTTTCAAGTTCCTTTTTGTTATGTTGGGGTATGATCTCTATATCTATCATACTGTACTCTTATGTTCATATGATGAGAGACCCCATTTGATCTCTTCAATTCAGTATTTTGAAGTTTTAAGTGGCGCCGTTAGGCTGCCGAATTTTTAAGTGGTTCTTCACCCTTCTCGTTTTGAAGTTCTACTTTCTTGTCAATTCTTTCAAGTTACTTTTTGTTATGTTGGGGCATTATATCTATATATATCATACTTAACTCTTATTTTCACATGATGATAGACCCTATTTGATCTTTTCAAATCATTTTTGTTGAAGTTTAAGTAACGCCGTTAGGCTGCCGAACTTTCATTAGAGAAATCTAATTTTTGTCTTCCTTACATGTTTTTAATTTCAAATGGTATGTCCTTGAAATTTAATTACCATGATTATGTATCCTTCTTATTCTATACATATAATATTTTATGGGTCATTTATGAATGTTTGACCCATTTTACCTCTCTTTTTAATGTCTTCTAAAACCTCGTAACATAGCCGTTATGCTGCAGAATTTTCATCTCAAAATGTCTCTCTCTTTTTCTAAAGTTCTTTTATATTATTAAGTGAATACTCAAAGCTCTTTCTTCTAAATGGGTATTCACATATATACCAAAATGTTCTATTTTAAATTCTGGGATTTACATACATGAGACCCACCTTCCTTTTCTGTGGGGTTTAAAGTGATGTAAAAATCATGTCTTTAAAGCAGTTTTTAAAAGGTTATGATTATGAAATGAAACCCATTTATTTTATGCTATATGGGTTATTTATGAAATTTTTTATGATGATATATGTGGATCACATGATAATAAAGGAAAATTTAAGGGTGCGCCCTGATAGCGCTCCAATTCATTGGGTAATGATGTAACCACTAGAGATTACAATTTTCACGATACCTTGGTGAATAACCTTGGTAATTTTAAAATGACACCTTGGGGATGGACCTTGGTGATATGTTCATGATTGTCTATGTTAAATAATGTAGCCACATCTTCAAGTTATGAAAAAGTTTTATTTTTATTATGATATGCCTCATGATTTCATTTTCATGCATTAAAGTTCTTTTCATGACTTTATTGATGTATCTCAAGTTCATATGTAAAATGTTTCACTTGTTTCCCTTGCTGGTCCTTCTGCTCACCTTTCCTTTTGATGTATGTCCCCAGGTTATGAGATGCAGTAATGATCCTAGGGTGAACATGAGGAGAAGCCTTTCAAGTTTTTAAGAAGAATGTTTTTTTTGTTTCATGTTTTATGTTCCTTGTTTCCAAGACACTAAACCTTAAAGATCCTCAGTTCCGTGTAATGGAATGAAAAGTTATGTTATAAAAAGACGGGATGCTATAGTCGGTATCAAAGGATGGTTTAGTTATTTGTGGGAATTAGGATTTGAAAACTCTAGGAGGAACCCTATAGAAAAGTTTAATATAGGAAATCTTACTGGTATTTTGGTGAGTATTGAGTAAGGGGTTGCCAAGAAAATACATCCCTGTCTGGATACGAGCAGGTAGAGGTGGCTCTGGAACAGATGTACATAGGGGTAAAACCCGAAAACACTGCTTTGAGCTAGACTCGAACGGGAACTGGTACATGACAACGGGCCTTGCTGCACTCTTGGTTACGACTCTCCCGGGGGATATGCTTTGGTAAATTCATAAGCTTGGTATGCACCATTGTTAAAGGAACAAAGATAAAATAAAATAAAGGTTCACATAAGAATATATGATCATTCATAACCTAGATGGGAACCTAGGAGATCACAAGTTAGGTTATACCTTTCATATACAAGTTATCCTTATATGCTTTCAGTTCCTTTTCATGATTATTAGCTAAGTACTTAAGCCCCTAATTATGCTTTCTCTTCTTAGTTAATGGTGGGAAATGGAAGAACATGTTCCGACAACCAATGTGATAGGAAATGTGACGATTTTCGTATTAATATGACAGGGATGATTAGGGGATTAAAATATGATTATTATTTTGGAAGACGTTCATTATTTTGGGAACCATATTTGATCGAGGTAAATAGATTACTACGGTATTTTCATTGAGGAGTAAGGTTGACTTATATTTTGAAGAATCGATGAATTTAAGGTGAACTTATAGTAATTTAGGTTACTTGTGGGAATGACTAACCTATCTTGGGTAAAATATGTTTAGGTTAGCTACTTTTTTATAAGATGTTAGGAGTGGTTGATGTTGTCTGGAGATGAACAATGAAGTTGTTTTGGAAGACTATGTTATCAAATCCTTATTGTATTTGGGTTTAAATCTTAGTTTGGTTTGTTTTGAGGAATTTTAAGGACCGTTATTTATGGAATGGTCTATGATGAACTTTGGGTAGTACCATGGAACTTTGATGATTTAAAAGTAGTTTCCATTCCTATGGGATTCTTTCTTTTTGAAGAGTTGTTTGACCTTAACCTTTTTGTTTTTGGGATAATGTTTAAAGATAGAAGAAATAGATAGTTAATCTTTTGTAGATTATGTGATTCTATAGAAGATGATTCTTGTGATTTTATGAGACCAAGTGTTTTTGAATTCTCATCATTTGGAGAAAAGATTAGTGTTGGTAGGGACTTGTTAAAGGATGAAACTCTACTTGAAGGTAGGTATATTTTCTTATGTTTTTGTTCTATGTAGTAAATGAAATCCTCAAAATTATGAAAAGAAACGTAAAACAAAAATTTTTTTGGTTTACGTTTCCTACTAGGTAATCAAAGACCGTTTACACACATCATAAGTTTGGGATTTTCTCATGGTTAACTTTCTCCTAATCATGTTCTCTATCACTCTCCCTCAGAACTTGACCCTTTGTTTTCTCCTCCATGTCCATGTTTTCCTACATGGAACCCTAGTGTGGGTTAACTCGGGTGACCTTTGTACTTCCCTTTCTTTATTTTAAATTAATAGTTTTACTGACTCCTTTTCCGATGTGGGACTTTCAATGAAATTTCAAAACCCAATTTTAAAATTGCGAGGACACAATTTCTTAAGGGGGGAAGATTGTAACGACCTGAAATTTTTAATTAAATTTTGTTTCCTAATTTTATGTGTTATTGTTATACTCAACAAAAATGTTTTATTTGATAAACATGATTATAATTAAAATGAGATCAGTGGGTTTTGACTATTATATAACCATCGGTCAACATGACCGCTGTGAACAAAATGTTTTGATTATTGTCTCTAAATATAAGTAATATTGGTTAATTATTATAGAAAGAAGATTCGATGGCCTCACCTAGTAGTCTTGGACCGATCGAAGCCCATCTAACAGAGCTTGGGAAGGAGGTAGCACCACTGGGCTTTGCTCTGGATCAAATCCAAGCCGAACTTCATCATGTGAAGCTAGAACGAAATCGCCTTCGTGAGAAGTTCAAACTGATAGAAATTACTACTCGGGCAATGTTGACTGAGCCGCCCCAAGCTTCTATCACCCTAGAACACCTTACTCTTAGGTCCTATGCCGGTATTATAAGGGGTTATGTAACGAGACCGTAACTACCTTGTGTAATCCTTGTTTTAAATAAAAATTGGGATTTCTTCTTATGATGAAGTTTATGAATTTTTAAATGACCGGATAAATATAGTATGCATATTTTTGATGAATTTTAGAAAAAGGATATTTTAAATATGTTTATGTAAACCCTAAATAATTAAAAATGTGTAATGATTTTCAAAAAATGGTCTTCTGCAATTATGTTCAGTACTAAATTTAGAGTCTAATAAGATCAACTTGATTTTTGATGAATAGTAAATTATGAATAGTGATTTTATGATTAGGATTAGTAATATGATCAAATGGATCAGTAATCTCACTTAAAGAAAGTTTTAAAATAATCTAGGCACCTTGATTAAGTAATGTGATTCAATAAAATAGTTAAATAACGGTTTCATTAATTATTATTCAAGTATTAGTTTTTTCGGGTGAATAGTGTTTTTTAATTAAAAATTTAATTAAAAATAATTATAAAATTATTTTTATAAAAATGACTTTATTTTTGAACTCAGAGCATCGATATTATGTTATGGTAATTTTTGGGGTTTTTTCTGAAAAAAATGAATTTTCGATGAATGGTGTTTTTATTTAAAAATTAAATTAAAAATATTTAGAAAATTATTTTTATAAAATGGATTTCATTTTTGAAATCAGAGCATTGATATTTGGTTAATGTGAAATTTTGGAATTTTTCTGAGAAAGTTGAATTTTCAGTGAATAGTAAAAATACAGTTTTAGGGTTTCGGTATGTTTAATGACATCATAACGGTGTCATGATGATGTCATGAGATCTTTTGAGGGTTGGCCGGCCAAGGGTGATGAATTATTGTTTTGGGGGACCCATGTGGCCTAACTCCATGATAAATGACAAGGGAGAGAACATGGGTTTGAGAAAAGCACATGTGAGGTGTCCCTTGGCCATTAATGCCTTGTCCCCTCACTTTCCCTATAAATACCAAGCCCTCCTCTCATCCATTCGACTCCCCACTCATTCACAACGAATTTCTGGTCTCATTACCTCCCAAGGAGTCCTCCCAAGGTGCCCCCAAGCCCTCAAGGTCCCAACCTTTGAGGTTTAAGAGTTACATTTTAAGGTAAGGGATCCGACCTCTCTCTTTCTTTTCAAGTAATCTCTTTTATGTCTTTTCTTTTATACTCCATATTCTTATGTTGGAGGATGTTCTTTTATATTCATCCTACTTCCTATTTCATGTTCATATGATGAGATACCCCCCCCCCCCTTGCTCTCATCAATTCGTTTTAAGAATGTTTAAGTGGCGTCGTGAGGCTGCCGAATTTTTAAGGGATTCTTTCACCTTCCTCGTTTTCAAGTTCTATTTTCATTCAAGTCTTTCATGTTCCTTTTTATTATGTTGGGGTATGATATCTAAATTATCATACTGATCTTTTATGATCATATGATGAGAGACCCCATTTGATCGCTTCAATTCAGTATTTTGAAGTTTTAAGTGGCGCCGTTAGGCTGCCGAATTTTTAAGTGGTTCTTCACCCTTCTCGTTTTGAAGTTCTACTTTCATGTCAATTATTTCAAGTTCTTTTTTTTATATTGGGGTATGATCTCTATATATATCATACTGGACTCTTATGTTCATATGATGAGAGACCCCATTTTATCTCTTCAATTCAGTATTTTGATGTTTTAAGTGGCGCCGTTAGGCTGCCGAATTTTTAAGTGGTTCTTCACCCTTCTCGTTTTGAAGTTCTACTTTCATGTCAATTCTTTCAAGTTCCTTTTTGTTATGTTGGGGTATGATCTCTATATCTATCATACTGTACTCTTATGTTCATATGATGAGAGACCCCATTTGATCACTTCAACTCAGTATTTTGAAGTTTTAAGTGGCGCCGTTAGGCTGCCGAATTTTTAAGTGGTTCTTCACCCTTCCCGTTTTGAAGTTCTACTTTAATGTCAATTCTTTTAAGTTCCTTTTTGTTATGTTGGGGTATGATATCTATATCTATCATACTGGACTCTTATGTTCATATTATGAGAGACCCCATTTGATCTCTTCAATTCAGTATTTTGAAGTTTTAAGTGGCGCCGTTAGGCTACCGAATTTTTAAGTGGTTCTTCACCCTTCTCGTTTTGAAGTTCTACTTTCTTGTCAATTCTTTCAAGTTACTTTTTATTATGTTGGGGAATTATATCTATATATATAATACTTAACTCTTATGTTCACGTGATGAGAGACCCTATTTGATCTTTTCAAATCATTTTTGTTGAAGTTTAAGTAACGCCGTTAGGCTGCCAAACTTTCATTAGAGAAATCTAATTTTTGTCTTCCTTCCATGTTTTTAATTTCAAATGGTATGTCCTTGAAATTTAATTACCATGATTATGTATCCTTCTTATTCTGTCCATCTACTATTTTATGGGTCATTTATGAATGTTTGACCCATTTTACCTCTCTTTTTAATGTCTTCTAAAACCTCGTAACATAGCCGTTATGCTGCAGAATTTCCGTCTCAAAATGTCTCTCTCTTTTTCTAAAGTTCTTTTATATTATTAAGTGAATACTCAAAGCTATTTCTTCTAAAGGGGTATTCACATATATACCAAAATGTTCTATTTTAAATTCTGTGATTTACATACATGAGACCCACCTTCCTTTTCTGTGGGGTTTAAAGTGATGTAAAAATCATGTCTTTAAAGCAGTTTTTAAAACGTTATGATTATGAAATGAAACCCATTTATTTTATGCTATATGGGTTATTTATGAAATGTTTGATGATGATATATGTGGCTCACATGATAATAAAGTCAAATTTAAGGGTGCGCCCTGATAGCGCTCCAATGCATTGGTTAATGATGTAACCACTAGAGATTAAAATTTTCACGATACCTTGGTGAATAACCTTGGTAATTTTAAAATGACACCTTGGGGATGGACCTTGGTGATATGTTCATGATTGTCTATGTTAAATGATGTATCCACATCTTCAAGTTATGAAAAAGTTTTATTTTTATTATGATATGCCTCATGATTTCATTTTCATGCATTAAAGTTCTTTTCATGACTTTATTGATGTATCTCAAGTTCATATGTAAAATGTTTCACTTGTTTCCCTTGCTGGGCCTTCTTCTCACCCTTCCTTTTGATGTATGTCCCCAGGTTATGAGATGCAGTAATGAGCCTAGGGTGAACATGAGGAGAACCCTTTCAAGTGTTTAAAAAGAATGTTTTTTTTTTGTTTCATGTTTTATGTTCCTTGTTTCCAAGACACTAAACCTTAAAGATCCTCAGTTCCGTGTAATGGAATGAAAAGTTATGTTATAAAAATACAGGATGCTATAGGAAGGTACCAGGGGCATTACATAACCCAAAGGGCATGTACTTGAAGGCAAAAGTGCCAAATGGACAAGTGAAGGTTGTTTTTCCTTGATCCTCTAAGGAGACTTCGATTTGATTATACCATGAGAATCCATCTAGGAAGTAATAGAATTGATGACCCGCCACTCACTCGAGGACTTGATCAATAAAGGGTAAGGGGAAATGGTCTTTCTTGGTACAACAGTTGAGCTTCCTATAGTCAATACAAACTCTCCATCCACTACTGACCCTTGTTGGAAGAATCTCTCCATCCTTGTTGGTTATTACTGTGATTCCAGCCTTCTTTGGAACCACATGGATTGGGCTAACCCACTCACTCTCAACTATAGGATAGATGATACCAGCTTTTAACAATTTCAAAAGTTCTTTTCTCACTACTTCCATGAGATTAGGATTGAGTCGCCTCTGAGTTTGATGACATGGCTTTGACTCAGATTCAAGAATAATTCTATGAGTCCCGATAAGTGGGCTAATCCCAGGGATATCAGATAGGGTCCATCCAATGGCTTTCTTGTGTCTCCTAAGAACATCTAGAAGCATCCTCTCATGATCGGCTTCAAGGGAGGAAGAAATGACAACAGGAAAGGATTGATTGTCCCCTAAGAAAGCATACTTTAGTGATGAAGGTAAGACTTTAAATTCATGATCAGACTGGTCATGACTTTCCAAGAATGGATGAGACTTTGTATTGAACTTAGTTTCTTTGTTCAGATTTCTTGACAAAATTGGTTCCTTGTGAACAAAATTTTCATCCACTAAATTTTCCAGAGTAGTGTCATGAATGGATATGGACTCAATGTTATTGATTTAAACCATGCTATCATTGATTGGTGATTCTAGAAATTCATCAATAGAGCTGTCTGAAAGAGATTCAATCCAAGGAGGAAAATTTCCCTCATGTGAATAAAGAAAATCAATCTCTTCTTGACTTAACCATCCTTCGGTAACTCCTTGATGTTCATTGAGTTCATTATCAACACTACCAATCCAATTAACTTCATGTATCTCTTAATCATCCCCAATTTGACAGTTTTCATTGTAGATGTTCAAGTCTAGACTCATGTTCCCAAAGGTGATGGTCATGTTCCCATTTCGGACTCGGATTACAGAGTTGATTATTGCAAGGAAGGGACGACCAAGTATGATTGGGGTTTGCTCCCTAGGACCTAAGCTTGGGTGATTGTCCAGAACAATGAAGTCAGCTGGGTAAATGAAATTTTCAACTTTCACCAAAACATCTTTTAAGATCCCCTTTGGAACTCGAACACTACAATCAGCAAGTTGAAGAGTGACAGATGTGGGTTGGAGTTCTTTGAGCCCTAACTGATATTACATGGCATAAGGAATGAGGTTCACACTAGCATCTAGATAACACAAGGCTTTGACAACTTTGTTCTCTCCTAGTTCAACATTTATGTAAGGGCATACTGGGTCTTTCATCTTAGGAGGAATGGTCCCTTGAATGGTGGTACTCACATTAGCATCCAAAAGGACTTGGTTTTTATGTGAAAATTTTCTTTTAAAAGTGCACAAGTCCTTAAGGTATTTTGAGTAGGAAGGTATGGTTTGGATGGAATCGAGAAGGGGAATGTTCAACTTGACTTGTGAGAAGATTTCCCTCAATGTTTCACTCAATTCAGGCTTGGTTTTCCCCCTCATGCGTTGAAGAAATGGTGCAGATTGTGGATTTGTTTGTTGAAGTGTTGTTTAATTCACATTATTATCAGTTTCTTCAGTTTTATCTTGTAGTTCATTTGAATTTTCATTAGATTTTGAAGTTTCACATGGTTTCTGACTTATCTGTTCAGGTTTTTCAATTGATTTCCCACTTCTTAAAACTGTCACAGCCTTTAGTTGTTCGTGAGTTGTTTGAGTGAAACTTGTCTCTCCCCTTGATGTTTGTTGTGGAATGGCCTGTGTGGGCATGGGTGCCTTTCCAGTTTTTATGGTATGAAGTTCTTGTTTAATGGATGAGAATTCTGAGTTCATTTTGTCCATTTGTTTGCAGAGTTGTTCTAGTAGGCTTTGTGGAACATTTTGGGTTGGTGCTTGAGCTTGTGGGTTTATTCCAGGAGGATAATTTGGTTGTTGGATAGGTTTTTGAATTGGTTGTTGGACAGGTTGTTGATATTGGACATGAGGATGTTGGAATTGGACTGGTTGTGGTTGGAACTAATTATGAGGTTGAAAGTTTTGTTGAGGGTATGGGTTGATACATTGTTGTTGTGTTGGTTGTTGATTTTCATTCCAACGAAAGCCTGGATGGTCATTATACCTTGGATTGAAGGTGTTCGTGAATTGTGGCTTTTGAAAGTTCATTGCATTAACTTATTTTGGTGGTCCTCCTAAAAGAACGTCCTTGATGGAAGGAATGGTTGGGCAATTATCAGTCTTGTGGTCATTCTTGTCACAAATTGTACAAACAAGCTCAACAGGTTGGGTTTTGTGGACCTTCCTAAGATCAATCTCCTCAACTTTCCTAGTGAGTGTAGCAAGTTTTGCTCTAAGGTTTTCTTCTTCTCCAAGATTGTACATTCCACCAGATTTGGGTGGCTTCTCATAGTATGGTGATTTTCCCCATGTTTGGTTTTGTTCAGCAAGATTTTCTAGATACTCGTAAGCATCATTTGGGGCTTTGTTTTTGAAGGTTCCATTACACATCATATCAATGAATTGTTTGTTTCCAGGACCCAACCCTTCATAGAAAATTCTCACTTGTTCTGGGATTAAGAAACCATGGTGTGGTACCATGTTTAATGTGTCCTTGAACCTTTCCCATGTTTCATAGAATGTTTCTCCCTCTCTTTCAAAAAAGTTTTGTATGCTTTTTTTAAGTGCAATTGTTTTGTGATGGGGGAAGTATTTTTTATAAAATTCTCGTTGAAGTTGGTCCCAAGAGTGAATGGATTCTGGTCTCAAATTGTTTAACCAATTATTTTCTCGGTCCTTAAGGGAAAAAGGGAAAAGTCTAATTTTAGCAGATTCAATTTGATTTGGGGGGCACATGGTTTCGACAATGTCATTAAATTCTTTAACATGAAGGTATGGCATCTCAGACTCCATCCCATTAAAGGATGGAAGGTGGTTCAGGACATGGGGTTTGAAAACATATTGGGCATATCCTATGTTATCATGCCTAATGCATGAGGGTGCATTGGTCCAGGTTGGTGTGAAGTAGTCATTCATGGTTGGGTCTACAACAATTCCCAAGTTAGGGTCTTGCCCGTTATTTTGGTTCCCTCCCCGGTTTATGATTTGGTTTTGTGGGAGATTCTCCATTGTATCGAACTCAACGTCTGAATTTGGAGTATTAGGAAGATTTGGATCTAAAGGAAATATACCTCTTTTAGTGCTTGACTCCCCAGCCCTAGGAGTATCCACCCTAACAAATATGTTTGAGTTATCGCGGGTGTAGGCGTACATGCGCCAAAAGAAAAAAAAGTGAGAAAGGGAAAAGATAAGAGAATTTGGATGAGAATAGAATAATGGGGGTAAGAAAAGAAGTTTTTTGGGTCTAAGGAAATTACTTGGTCCCCGGAAACGGCACCAAAAATTGGTTGCGCCCAAATTTACCCTTCTGGTAAAAGCGATCGATTTAGTACATGTAGGGGTTGAATCCAAAGGGACCGAAGAAGTAACCTTGAGACGCTATGATTGTGTGAAGGATGGGCTATGAAGTAGCCGACTTTGGGTTTGATTTTGGATTGTTTTTAAATAACACTAATAAACCTAAGTGAAATCAATTAAATGTAAATGGGTTGATCTTAGGATTATGCTCAGGGTGGATTGAATGAATTTTACTTCATTAGACAATTTTGGTTTTATTAATTTTTGATGAATCCATTCTTCAAAAATAACATTACATTCATCATTTTCTGATTTGGTGCTTACTAAACACAATTACTAATCCCGTATACACTTATAGAACCAAATTCATGATCTCCCCGAGGTATATGGTCATTTAGTAATTTAATTTAGTTTGCTCAAACAAAGTAAAGATGAATAGTAGAAATAATTGAAGAATGGATGTCTTAAATTACTTATCCAATTAACAACAATTCGTTCATAAAATAACATTCAATCCAGCCTTTGCATCCTCCTAAGATCATCCCATTAAGGGTTTATCCCTCCATTGATGTTATACTCTCAATGTTGGGTGGAAGATGGCTAACAAGAATTGGATTGAAGAAATTAAAACCCCGGAAATAACGAGTACTCCTCCGTGTGTGTGAATGAAATTCACACCTATGTGTGAACTAATTCACAACAACACAGAGATATCATTGTGCTTTGTGATAATAAAGTTTTAATAAAAGAAATGTAAAATATAGAAGTGAATGAAGTTGATTAAGAACATAAAGATACAAAAAAAAACTTACATGGAAATGGAAAACATTACAAAGGAAATTTGGAAGCATAACCTTACAATGCAACAAGCAACAAAAGATGATATGAAAAATATCCACCCCCATTCCCTTCACCAATAGCTCCTTATATAGGAATATTAGGAGCCTTAGGTACATCCCCCAACAATTAATTCACCCCCCAACAATTAATAGAGTCAAATGGAGGGTGAATAATCAAAAGGAAATTGATGTTTTGAATTTGACCCGGAAAACTGTCCAGATTCGTCCACCATATTGACATGTGAATTCTAAATTGAAGAAAGCCGAATCCGGAGGGGTTGTAGAAGAGACATGTCTTGGTTCAGGTGTCTTATAGAATCTCTCAAAATTTCATGAAAGTTGGATCATCCGTTTGGAAGTTATGGTCAAAATGGTGGGACGGATTTTTGTGCATTAATGACGAGTCCACCATTTAAATCTCAACTTCAGATCCCTTTATCATCATGAAAACATCAGAATTAGCTCTGGACACAGTTTAATAAAATGATCCCCATATTTTTATCTTTCTACTGTATAAATTTGAGCTTCATTGGGCTTGGTTTCTGGGCCCCACATTTGTTTGATGGGCCTTAGGCCCATTATGCTTTTTCCAGCAAGTTTCTTCCTTCAGGTGAAAAATTATCCATCTTACTTTAGGATTCATCCAGCGGACCTAAAAAATAAAATGTTCCAAACAAAGTGATCAATAATATCCCAAAATTTAAAATTCAGAAAATGAATATAATATTGTCAACAAACAAATGAATGATTGGGCCCAAATTTTCATTTTAAACATGAATTGCATTTTTGATGAGAAATGAAGTTCTATTTATGTAATGCACTAAAAACAATGTTTATGGACTTTGTAACAATGAATATAAAGATATTAACAATTAATATTAGCCAATTTCAGTGACTAATCATTCCCCATTTTACATTAAAATTATAGAAGTGTCTTCAGATGGATCTTGATACTAAGATTCATTTGAGAACTGCCTATCATCCTCAAAATAATGGACATTCCAAAAAAATATTCAAATTATGGAAGACATATTTTGGTCATTCTAACTTTACTTTCAAGGTATGTAGTATCAATATTTAACTTTTTTATAGTTTTCCTATAATAATAGCTTTCATTCAATTATTCAAATGGCATTATATGAAGCATTATATGAAAATAGATGTTTTATAAAACTTGTTTGGTTAATGTTGATGAAAGAAAACTCAATGTACAAAAACCATATAAAGAGAAACAAAAAGGTAATGGATATTAGGGAATTTATTAAAGAAATTAAAATTAGGTAAAAGAGTTATACTAATAATCAGAGGAAATATTTATAATTGCAAGTGGAATATTCCGTTTTTCTAAAATTATCTCTATGGAACGGTGTTATAAGTATATATAAGAAGGGAAATATGAGACCTAGGTACATCAAACCCTTTTAAATACTTGAAATAATTTTAATTTTTTTATCCTTTGGAAATTCCACAGTGTCTCTCAAAATTACCTAATGTGTATCATATATCATTGTTAAGGAAGTACATGTGATACCGAATGCATGTGCTCACCTATGATGAAATAGAATTGGAACCTAATAAATCTTACCATGAATAAACCATACATATTCTTGATATTAGAGGTCATTTATTGAAGAATCAAATGACTTGACTTGTAAATGTACTTTAGATAAATCAAAAAATAGAGGAAGTAATGTGGGAACCATAGGATGTTATGAAGAGGAACTACCATAATCTATTTAGAAACTAATATCCAAAAAAATCATAAAGAAAGTTTTTTAGGAATTAAGAATGTAACACCCCAATAAATTATGATATATTTATATTTTAAACAAATTCATTATCTTTTATTTCTTGTGATGCATGAAATAATGGGTTTAAATGAAATGTGATACTCTATTAAAAAGTTATTATTTAGACATGACCATTATAAAATAGACATTAAATCATTAGTTATGAATATTTATAACTAAATAATGAAAATTATATGGTTTATACATGTATAAAATACAATACATTAATATCTAGTTATTATAAATAAAATAATATTTATTTTATATAAAATGAAAAGTTTGTTGAAAAGGTAGTTTTTAAAGAAAAAGTTTCCATCGCTTCTTGAAAACTAATGATAAATTAATTTTTAAAACATTTAGAAAATTTATTTTATAATTTTTTTTGAAATAATAATATCAAAATTATTATAAGGTGAATTTTTGGGATTTTTCTAAAAAGATTCATTTTTTAATGAATAGTGAAAATACTAATTTTTTTTTAAAAACTTCTTTTTCATTTAAATTATTTAAAATGTTAAATTATATTTTCAATTGTATTTAAAGTAAAATATTTTCAATTATATTATAATAAATTCAATTTATGTCATTGTAATCAAATTCATTATGAATTTTGATATTAAAATCTTCCATACTTACGAGAATTTTCTTCTTGAAAGCCCACTTTTCCGTCATGTTTATGAGTATTGGTTTAAATTTAACTTTTTAAATTATTTGAATTTAATTTTGTAAAATGGATTATATTTTAGGAATAATCATAATTTATATTTTATAATGAGGTAAAATTAATGTTTTACCAAAATGAATAGCGATGGTAGTAAAAATTAATTACCACGATTAAGGTAAAAATGGGTTTACCAGGGGTTAAACTAAAACAATAAGAGTTAAAATGAGATAAAAATTGTCTTAAATCTATTTTATGGGCATATTTAAACCTTATCATGTCTATTTCTCAATAATAATCCATTTTCAAACCTTTTGGAATGTGAATAATGTGTGTACAACTTTTTATTTTCAAAAACTAAAAATGTGCCACTTAGTTCACTTATAAAAGGCTACCCCCTCTCTTATCTTCTTCATGTTGGTACCAGGGAATACAACAGAAGATGGTGTGAAGATGATTTAAATTTTTTACATCATTGGAGTGATGTAACTTTTCTTCTTTGGTGATCTAATCTTTGGTATGGTTCAAAGATCTTTGATGAATTAAACAGATCACGAAAAAATCTGAACATGTACCTTGTTCAGATTTGAATGGCACACATATGTTTCTAGTAGGAGATACCTATTTCTTGAAGTATTAGAATAAAAACTCCTCTATATCATCTAAAAATTGTTCTCAAACTATTAAGGTGTTTTTCATCGGATTCTGAGTGCTAGTGCGGAGCTCTGATAATCTCTTTGATGATGTGATGATCACCACGATCACCAGCCTTCAATCAGCCAAGGCGAACTTGGATCATTCACTATGATTGAGAGATTCTCTTTATAATATTTAAGAGGAGAGATAATCTCTTAATTCTTGACTAATGAAGATAATTTTGGAATGGGCTTCTCTCCACATATAAAGTGTATGTTCATATAACCCAATTAGGTTTCCTCAACTTATGTGCACTAAACGTCAACTAAATAAGTGATGAATAATTAATTATGATGAAATAACCATGACATAAATATTATTTATATTTTATCATATAATTTTAATATATTTTAAATATATTACATGATAAAATTGAGTCATTAAATCAACTTGTAACTCTCAATAATATTAAATGAACCTAGAATATTAAAATAATATTCATTTATATAATATTAATCCTCATATTTACATAACCACTTGTAAATAATTTTAATAAATAAATTCAACCCAATTATTCTTTACTTAAATAATAATTGATTTATTTATTTATCAGTGATCGATAAAATTTAGGCATCTCTCAGACCCCATAGTGGGGCCCACCATGTCCTAAATTCTTATTCCTAAGAATAGGGTAGATTATCAAATATTATATTATGTGTGACCCTCTAGAAACTTATCTCGATATAAGTGAATAATACTCATAGTCTAAGAGAGGATTATAGTAACCCATCAAGGCCCCTAAAGAGATAAGGAATAGTCATAGTAATGACAACCAACCTACGAACATGCACTGTGCAATATAATGTTTTTGTATTTAGATATGTTATAAAGAAGGATGAACACTTGTTTCATCATCATTTATTACATTATTATTTGTTTATCTAACTAGTTGGATTTACCTTAAACTACCATTTTCATGGATTTATAAAGTTACTACCATCCAGATCAACTTGTCCTGAGATATTACTTCCTCATCCTAGAAGTGACAAATCATTTCTTGATCATCCAACCAATGACATACCACTAATGAAACACCAAACACAAGGTAACTCACCGTAATTTTATTATCATGGTTTTTTCCATGCATCAAAGTATGTAATCAAATGCAACACATTGATAATGATCTCAAGTCAGGAGACCAATACACATGTTTGTAAATAGGAAAATGAAATGAAACCCAAAACGTGTGGTGTTCCTATTGGAAGGTATGTCCTCATGATCTCAACTGCTAGAGATCACCAAGTGTGAACATCATGAGAAGAAGTCTCAATGCTTTTGATCTCCTAGAACCTAATAGTCAGACATATATTATGTCTAATTAGTATGATGTATCTAGACCATATGGAATTTATTTAAGATTGATATCATTGTATCTAGAGGTTCTCATTATAGTCTGGGATATGTTATAACCATTTTATATGACAAATAGTCTATGGGAATTACTATTAAATGGTGGAAAAAGAAGTGTCTACACTATCATGGTAAGTAAACATCATGCATAACTAACTATATCCATGATATGTTAATCAAAATTAATGATAAAGTTGTGTCTTGGGAATACACTTTTACAACACTCTCAATTATACTAGAGCCAAATTTTTAACCATACTTGTTAGATATCATGTGATTAATATCGTGTTTCGGCAGATTTATAACTTATTTTTTGGGTTTACAATGTATCTATTGTGTGTATATTCTGCTATGTGTGACCACACCTACTTGACTTAAAATTCTCAATATATGATACTCCTAAGTATATTCCCTTTGTTCAACTGTAAAAAATTAACATCTTTTCTAGTATTAGTAATATAATTATCATAATGATAAAAATTTACATACTAGATGCGATTCCAATAACTGTAACAAATCATTTCATTTAATACACTTCTTTTTAGCTACCTTAGAAGCTACAATGAACTTGGTATTTTTAGGTATGGATATCACTTCCTTGAATGAGTTTGTCTAGCTCATTCCCTTATCCTGACCACGATATTATATCATATTGATCCATGGAAGACTAGTTTGTGTCCCCTAAAAACTATTATCCCTTATTCTACACATACTATGTATATATCCTTTGTACTTTATCTACCTATATTTCATAGTTTTGAATACTTCCCTTGTAGTTCTCCTAGATATGTTTTATATTTTCCTATCATAAATTATATGTTCAAAATATCATTTCTCATGCATATTATGTCATACGTGATTGATCTATCACTAAAGTATATGGAATTAAACTCACTACATTAATCTCACACCATATACCATAAATGTCACCTTGGAGAGATTTATTCCTTGTGATGTTGGTAAAAATTATCTCTCATATTATTCATATTTGTATTTTTCAATACTATATCAATATATATACAATTTAATTATTAAAATAATCCATTAAATTTTCCTCAGTAGATCATGTTACTTAGTACTTAGGTTTCTAGTTTAAGTCAATCATTTTGATAATTACTTTCATCCTAGTCTTAACTAACTGTAAGACCAATAGTCGTTGCCCATATGCTACCAAACATATTTTACTTAGAAAACCATTTCTCTCCCACTATTCTCTGGCAGAAATATGGAAAAGATTCATTCCAAATAAATGTAATGCGATGTTTATTATTTAATTTAATCATGAACTTTATTTTAGTAACTTTCATCCTTTTTTGGAATTCTATGATGTCACCATACCTTTTTTGTTCTGTCTTATAGACACCTTCCTAGATTAGTGGTCATGACATCTAATGCACCATAAAACTTTTATATAAATGATCTACGAAAATTAAAATTCTAATGTATTTAGTCATAATAAGTTGGTATTACCAATAGAGACTTATTGGTACCATGCTTATACCATTCATGTATCATCTCACATGAATACCCACCATAGTATTTAAAATAATAAGCTTTTTTACACTTTGATACGTGGAATCCATTATTGAATTTTAATTGGTCTTTTCAATTTTAGATAATTTATATATACTTCCTAATTAAGTAAATTATTATTATGAATGAATAATGCATCATCGAATATGGTGAATAAAAAACAACCTCCATAACTTTATCCTTCCTATGCAATTTGTTTTTCTAGAACACTATTATACAATGGTATATTGTTGAACATGTTCCTACGGAAACTATATGTGCATCATTATCATTAACAAAACCCAAGTCAATATTTGTCCCACTATCTCAAATAGAGATGTTCACCCTTTTATATAAACATATTCTATCAATTTAATATGTTATTTATATTATAGTGATTTATGTAATATCCTATGAAACTTTTAGGATAATTAATTTAGATGCAAAACGTGTTTTTCTTAATGAAATTTTGTTTATATCATAAAAAACTCTTTGAATATAAACATGTGTTCTTATGAAAATATATTCCCATTGTATTAAAACTATTATGATGTCTATGTTTCATTGTAGTTAGAATATAATTATGGGATAAGGCCATTATTTTTGAAGAATATCTTGAAATATAATGGAATTTTTTGCAATGGTTATTAGTCTCAACATTGATAATCCTTTTAATAACATCATGTATCTGATGTGTATAAGTAAATTTTCATTTAATAATTACCCCAAGCTACATATTTTTTATCTATTTTAACATGTAATAATAATCTCTGATCCTACTTATTAACATCACATGCCTGATGTGGATATGGTAATGTGCATTTAAGAATTAATCCATGATATATTGTATTGATCGATGATTTCTTGTCCAAGATATTATTCATATATTTTCACCATGAATATTCAATACTAATCATTTATATTCCATAATAATACATAATGTAATATAATAAAGTATATTTATAACTACCTTACCCTTAGAATAGTTAGCGATCTTTATCCAAACTAATTCAGAAATATTTGTGGCATAGATTTATTTATACAGTTTTCTTTTACCAAACTAAATTATTATATACATTGATAATACATAATGTGTTTAGATCGACTAATTCTAAATACCATATTGGGTATATCCTTGATTTCTACTTCTATGTTTACTTGATAAAGGATTATCTTCCAACAATTAGGTATATAAGTCTTACATTTTATATTCATCATGTTTTACCTATGATTAATACATTAATAAACTATTAATTGAGTATTAAACACCAAAAAAATACTCATTTATTAACATGGAATAATGCCTCTTTGTTCCCAAAAGACACATGAGATAAATTTTTTGGTAATACTCAATAAAATTTCTACTAGAATCATTAAACTTGTCAATTAGATGTTTTGTGTTTCTCACTACTGACTTAGGATCCACCCTTTCTTAGCTATTGGAGAATACACCTTAATTATATTAAGTTTTATATAATTAGTTGGTTACTATATTTCAATACACATATGTGATATACATATTTCAAATAATACCTAAAAATTATAATAGAATCACTACTTATAATTGAAGAGTATACTTGATGAAGAAGTGGCTACTTGCTTCATTAATTCAATTCATTACATTTAAACTTCCATAAATATTATTTCATGACATTAAAAAAACAACCTCCTATATAATATTTATTTTATTTGAATGATGTTGAGAAGGTGCCTTTGGATTCGCTATTTCCATTGGACTTTTAACTTTTTTGTTTGATCATTCTCCATAAGAAGTAAAAAATTCTATTAGTTCCTATTTGTTTGTAAAACCTTACCTAAAAGGTAATGAAGCTTTTTTCTTCAAACTATTTATTTTTAATATTCAACACAAATGGATTAAATGACTGAAAATGATATGATAATGGGATCTATTTAAATATTGTGATCCATATTTCAATTTACACACATCAAGTGTAATAATCACTCATTCATATATTAATTCACTTTTGCCATGTAATCTTCTCACAGATGAGACAACATGTTTATTCATCCATGAGTTGATATAGTATCCACACCTCACATAAAAAATTGAAGATATCATTATGAAATAAACATTATATGCTTCATACATGAGTATCCTATAAGAATTTTTCACACCCTCACTTCCTTAGGTGTCTTAACAGGTATTGGGAACACCAACACCATGAATTTACAATATCATAGTATTTTGTGAAAGTTCCTATACTACTCATTAGAAATTAATTATAGAAGGGAAATTAAATTTTTTAAAATAGATATCACAGTATGTCTTGTGTTATTACTTTCCATTTTCTTCAAAAATAAATCTATTAGATTAATACTTTTGTCATGATTATTTCTTAGACATTACCCATTATTTATGTCATTAAATGTCTTCCACTAATATATTAAATTATATAAAATCTTTGTAATTAAATTATAATACTTTATTACTTGAGTATTCTAGTGTAAAGGATCCTATATCCTTCCCTCATAGTCTACATAATTTGGTGACACCACTACTTGGAGATTTCAAGGTAGGTGTTTGACTAGTGTTTCTGACGCTTTCACTATGGCCACTTCCTACGTGTTAATGTGTATTGTCATTCTTGTTACACCACATTTACACTTTCCAAATGTGGGATTCTTTCATCATTTTCATTGATTATGTATACTCCTTGATCAAAATGGGATGATTGGATGTTAGTTCCTCCTTCCATAGATTCCTCATTGGAGCTTTTTGCATAGTCTGGGTCTCCCTCATACAGTTAAGTCTTGTTCATGGTGGTCATTCTCAATGCCATCTATTTGTGGATTCTAGTTAATTATACTTCTTCAGTTTTTACATTCTAATGGGTCTTGACATGGAATCAACCTTCGGTCAGGAGAGTAGGCACATTAGGCATGACTGTTATTTCTGGACATTGGGAACATTGGTCACCTACATTCTTCCTCTCTGGAGGGAATATCATAGAGACATCTTTTTCACATAACCCAAGGAATCCCATGTCAATCATGAGGTATCTCACACTAAAGATTTATATCTTTCAAGGCTTTTATCACATGCATCCCATGTTTTACATGAGGTTGATGATGTCATAGGTGAATATCTTTCAAGGATTTCACATCACGCATCCCATGATTTACATGAGGTATATATTTGGTGTCACAAGTCTAACATATTTTAGAGATGGCTCAGAATGTATTATAAAGATGGATTAGGGAACAAGTTTAGTGTCTTATAGAGATAAAGTTGATTGATAAATATTCCCTATGGGGGAGGATCAAGGAGGTGAATCCCTAGGAGGGAAGATGTTACTCTTGGAAGTTTATAGATGGATTGAACAAGACTCCATATGGAGGACGATTTAGGAGGTGTGTCACATTAATGGAAGATGTCACACCATGAAGGTTGATCGGAACAACCCTTGAGGAGGATTCAGGAGGTACATCTGTAAGAGGGAGAACCCAATTTTTCCATTGGTAGGGATTGAAAGTCAAAGAGGTGTCCTATATACCATGTCCATAAGATAGGGATCACAACCCACATAGTTCGATGTCATATTTTAAGGCCATGTGATAGGAAAATTCCATATATTTTAACATCATTCAGAAAGGATTATCTCATAATGAAGGGATCATCAACGAGGGATGGTGTGGGGATTATTCAGGTAAAATTACCTTCACAATAGGATTTATCTTGTTTAGATTTTGTTTGGGGATTATTCATTAAGATTCACATAGGACCTGGGGGAGATGTGGTCTCCTGGGTGATGGGAATTATCTTATCAGGTATGTGACCTATAAAAATCAATATGGATGCAGATGGGGGTTTTGGACCTCATGGAGGACTCCTGTGTATCCCAGTTAGTTAGGAATCAAACCCCACATAGTTTGGAATGGGTTTGGTATTATACCTAAGAATGATTCTCATATTGATCATGTGGTTGAGGATTACGCATGAAAGCATCCCATAGGATGAGTAGGTTTGTTTCAGCTTACATTCAAGAAGATTCCTATTTGAATAGAGGTTGGGGATTACACATGAAAGTAGCCTATAGTGGTGATATGTAGAATGTCATGATCTCCACTAACCTCTATTCACAACTGAGTCATTCTCGGTGTGAGAAACAAGAGGGCGCAATAGACCCTATGCTCATGTCATGAAAAAAACCTCAATGAGAGATAGTGTGGGGATTACACATGAAATTTCCCAAAGAGGATTTCATTCCATTCAAGGAGGAACCCATCCCATTCGAGGAGGATCTCATCCCATGTGAGGAAAGTTGGTGCAGAGACCATCAAATTCTACTCATACATAGAGCACCATGTGCTTATTGCACAGGGTAAAGCCATAATTTAACATCATGTATTGAAGAAATTGGGTTTAAGAAGTTTTATATCATGCTGCTCGAACATGGTAGACTCAATCTTTACCCATTGGGATTACATAACCACTGATCATGCACCTATGGGTAGGGAATTGATTTTGTAATTCCAGGGTGTAACAATGAAGAGGAGTTGTCAATCACAAGGTCCACATTACGGTCCCTATGATGAGAATCAATAGGGGTTACAATGCCTATAAAGAGAATAAAAATCTATGGAAATATAGAATTAGCATCATAGGGGACATCACATGAGGGACCATGGAATTATTTCACGCAAGCTTGGAGGGGTGAGCATAAGAGGTGAATTCAAGGTATGGTTTTTGGGCATAGAATTTTCTCAATCATGGTGCTCAAACATAAGATAATTACATGGATTTTTCAAAGAGGGGTGTGTAAAAGATTGGGATTTTCACAAAATAATAGGGTAGTGCATAGAAGGATCATTCACATAAACCTGACTTGGGTTGAAATATATTTGGGAAAGGATCAATCAGCCATGGGCTATGGGCCCATAAGAGGTCTTTCACACAAGATTCTCTACCTTGGATGATCCATGCTTCATGATTTCATAGAATATGGGTCTTACATGTAGAATAATGATGTTTATTCTTCTTGAGAGTCACCTTGAAGAAGGGGTTGGGGTGACCTTCTATTTATAGCCAAATTTATCTTCATTGGTGCACAAGTCCTTGAGAATGGAAGAGGAATTGTGCACACCATTCTTCTTTGGGTCAAATATCAGGATCAAAAATCCCCATATTTACTTCTTATTTGGCACAAAAGTATGTTACGTGATGAAGAAGGTTCTTGTGTGAAAAACCCTTGGTAATTTTTTTTGTTGATCATCCTTTTTTCGAAACATACATCATATTAGGTGTGCAAGGATGTTGTGCGCATATTTCAGCTTTGCGCGCCCTCTCTAAAAGTTGTGTGCGCATTTCTTTGAAGCCTCAAGATGGTCCTTTGTGGGGGTATGTGTGTTTAGTTTTCCTAAAAATTTCATTTTGTAACCTCATATGGTATTTCAACACCAAAAAATGCCCCCTGATATCTAAGCTGAAAGGGGACCGGAAGGTTGGGTTCTAAGGGAAATGCTAAAGAGTGGACTCTTTCCTTACAGGTGTGTGCAACATGGGATTTTGGCATGAAAGGCCCTTGTGCACACATGAAAACATGTTCTAAACCTATAAATAGGTAGTGGGTCCCTCTCTATGGTAATTAGACTTTCCACATGATAATAGACTTTCTCTCATGCACAGAATTCTTCCTTTTGTGCCAAAAATCGATTCCAACCGCTTCTTTCACAAAATAGATCTATTTCGTGAATCTTTCTCGGAGTCATAGACCTCATTTTGTGGGTATTATACTAGAGTTTATTAAAATATTACCTTTTGTGAACTAAACTTCCCTTATTATGCGTACTTTCCTTGAATTTTATAGACTGGTCCGAAATGGCCAACCAAAAAATCACAGCGGAGATTGAACTCCCCGACACTGCTCAGAGAACTAAAATAGACAAAAATCCTCAGATCCCTCAAGATAGGAGGTCTATTTCATAGAATAAGGTTATCTTTGAGATGTTAAAAATTTAATGGTGGATCTATCCACTGGGAAATTATCTCCCTCTTTATAACTTTAGGCCGATGGATTAGGTGATCAACCCAACCTTTGGGGTTGACACACTGCAATCGTGGTTCACACATGAGGATGATCTCAATTACTAGAACATCACCATTCATGTAAATCCTACTAGATAGTGTGGGGATATTACTTTCTATTCATTTAATGGGTGTATCAGGATGATCATGGGGGAAAACTAGAGGCATAATAATTCCCCACCCACTATGCTACCATATTTCAAAGCACTATGTAAGACAATAGCATGGGATGATACAAGGATTGGAACTTATGATATTGAAAAACTTTACCAGCAAGTGGGCCTAGGTTTATTAGGTATGCTACACTTTCCTAGAGTATGGGGAGGAGCTATGACACATCAGAATGTATGAGGAAATTTGGATTCCACAGTTTCATTTCTATTATCAAAATTAGCTAGTGCCACAGCTCCTAAACTGATGGTCCCAAGATAGAACATATTTTATATTCATCATGGGGAAGTCAACATCACCTTGTGGGATATCCACTACATTATTTAAATTCCACTGGAAGGTTTCCAATATGATGAGTTCCTTACTCTAGAGAATGCGTGAAATTATAGGTAGTGAACCCCTATACTAGTGCAATATCTTTTATAGGTATTTAAGAAGAATTTGAAATATACTCCCATATTCCATAGGTACATCTCGTTCAAATCATGGTTTGAATTATTTATAAAGAAGAACCCAAATGTGAGGATTTCAGGGTGAGGAAAATAGTGTCTGGCAATGCCATAGAGGAAGAATCTAGGATCATATTGGTTGATCCTAGAAGAAGGGTAGTATTAGAGATAGGGATACAATATAGTGGAGAGCGAGGATCCACTAGTATGGTACACCGTGCTTCTTTCAACATTTTTTGAGTGGTTTTCTACTGCCAATCAGATACACACAGATGAGACTATTCTTGGGGACACTGTTGATAATGGAAATTTTGGAGTCTGGTAATAGAGTCAACTTGTGGGTGCTTGTGTTGGCCAGACTCTACATCCTACTAGGCCACATTACGATAGGAAAATTTCTAATAAGTATCCATGGGTTGTTCCAATTATTACATATCTATATTTTAGTTCACTTTAGGGGTTGTGAATTACTGAAAACCACCACCCCACTGAATTCTTGTATATGACAATCTCTGTTGAATATTGATGGGGTAAGGCCTGTGACACTTGATGAGGAATGGGTCACAGTTTAGATAAAAAAACCACATAAACTTGAATTATCATCACTTCTCCACTTGGGTTGGTTCAATGGTTGACATCCTTCTAGGAACATGGGAAAATATGGATTTCCTGTAAGGTTTTAGAGGTCAAGTACTGGTGGCCTAGATTAACAACCATGTATACAGTGAGATCGATGTACACAATGTCTCACTTTTCCAAGTGGTTTGGGTGCCTCTAGTGAGTGAAGAAGAGTCTACATGGGGTCTATGAGGATTGAAACCCATGTATCCTTCATTATCTATAGTGTATGATGGTGTATGCAAGATCTGTAGAAACAATTGTGCTTCCTCTAATCAACCTTCACTACTAGAAACTGTCTCCAAGCCAACATATGTATATCCACAGTTTAGAAAAACCATGGGTATAGACCATTTGTGTACACAAATACCCATGGTTCTTCAAAAACTGTGGGAATAACCCCTTAAAAATTGGGTACTGCTCAGGATTCTCCTCCCCCTCCCCCTTCGGGAGACCTAATCTCCCTTTCACTCTATTTCCCCTCCCGCCTTTTCTTCTACCTAAAACTTAACTTTGACCTCCCGACCTTGGACTCTACCTTGACTTCTTGACCTTTACCAAAACATCCCAGTCTCTATGTCCCGGCACCACCCCTCTCTCCATGTCTTCCTCCCAACCCCCTCCCTCCACCTTAACCTCCCAACCTCCGCCTCTCATCCTCCGCCTCCTGACCCCACCTCCCTCACTCATTTCTAATACTCAAATCATTTTCATTCCATTAAAACCTACATTTCCCCATTAGGAAAACATATATTCCCAATGTGGATGGAAGTTATGACTACCAGATGATGCATGATGTCATGGACACCTCCTCGCTTCACCCCACTACTTGGACAATGATCCCGGTATCACCAAACATCCACTGCCGGCCCATATATGTATTTATTTTTGTTGGGAAAGATTAGATGTAATTGTATTATTATTTAATTGTCTTTGTTAACTATCCATATTTAATTTTTTTCAGATTTAATTTTAGTATATTTCAGGTTCAAGTAAAATGATTGTTGATAGTATAATTCCAACATATAATGTGGTAGTATCTATAAAACATAATTTTTATGATTTATATTTACCATCACCAAGTTAATAATTATTTGTATATACTATTATTTTTGTTCCAAAACAGTCTGATATCTTCAATTTTTCATTATCTACAACATTATGACCATTCATTTCTTTATATATATAGGTTATTTTTCTGAAAATATTATTGATGAATTTAATTTTTTCATTACACCACATATATTTTATATTTTCATGTCAATTAACTTATTGACGAATGTATTTAGTTTCTTGATTTTTCTATCTCTATCAGTGTTATATATTATACACTTCATTTATTATTTATTTCTATTTTTTTAATAATTTTCCTATGGATGTATGAATCTATATAAAAAATGGAAAAAATCTTAACATTTACAATTGGTATGTGAATTAGTAGGTTTATTCAATAAGTTATGAAATCTGTATTCCCCCCCCCATTATTTGATCATATGATGATTTTAAATGTAATTTTAATGTTTGACTCTAATTCACTACTTCTTGATTATTTGTTTTCATAGGTAATAATATAAGGTTTAGAACCAAAATGCATTCTATTACCCCACCCAATAAAATGTAATAACACTTTAAATGGATTCTAAAAAATACTCCACCAAAATTTAACTGTTTATGTTAAAATCATGCAAATTTATAATTAATTATTTTTTAACTTAAATAATTTAACACTTATTTGTATATTTTTTAAGATTTATTAGCTAATTTAACTACCCTCTAACACAAACTCACCACAACCATATGATACTTTTCATTCCATGTTAACATTATGAGACTAAAAATTGCATTCATATAGCTTTAGTTTAGTTATGTGGCAATATTAATGTCTTCTTCCAAACTCATGTGTACATAATAAGATTTTAAGTATGTATAACATAGGAACTAATTTTCAAAAACATTTATCCATCAATTCAACAATGTTAGTAAAGATGGTATGCCTTTAATTACCATTCATTTTTCTATATTGATAATAGTTTAATATATTCCAAATTTTATTGAAAAAAATAGTTTTTGAATACACATTCTGTTACATATGCATCCTCTAATGACTTTTATCAAAACTATTACTTACGTATTTTGTTATTTGGAATCACGATTTCAATGAATTTTGAAATTTCATGATTACATATAATTATTTCATAATTATTTCAATGAATTTTGAAATTGTTACCAATGTAATGTTTAATGAATTAAATCATAACTATTATTCATTTCACTTTACTCATCTATATTTTTACAAAACCACATGTATTATAGTACTCTTGAATGTTTTATTACAACTACTTTTGAATATAACTTTATATAAAATAATAGTTTTTTGGGAATTATCTTTTAAAAATAAGAATATATAAAGTAGTTCTAGGTATTGAAATTTTGAAAAAAAAATTATGTTGTTTGGGTGCTTATTTTTGAATTTTATTTTCTTTTGTGTTGGATAATAGTTTTGATTTCTCTATTCATGTGTTATCCAATGATCATTTTTGTTTTTGGATTGCCTCATTTGTATAGTTTTCCTAAGATTGAGATAATGGAATTTTCAATCTTCGTGCTCCTCACATTTTCCAGAGATCAAGGTAATCACTCTGCTCATCAATTTTTCATCATGAAGGAGAATATTTAGGTAATTTTACATATTTATAATTAATTAATATTTTTGTAAAAATAATTCTTCTAAAGTGATTTATTTCATGATATTATGTGAAATTATTCCTATAATGACATGAATTTTTATTAGGTTTTCATCAGGGGTGTTAAATGGGAATTATTTATTAAGTTCTCCCACTGGTGTGAACATTAATGTTATGGTGTTAATTTTTTATATTATGCAATGACATGAATTTTTAGTGTTTGAAACCATCATCAATTGTAATTTCTATGACATGTGTTTTGATTCTATCTAGATACCAGTGTTTGAAACAATTATCAAATAAAAAATGATTTATTTAATTATAAACTCAACTAAACATATTAATTTGTATCACTAAAGGATACCCTTTTTCTGTTATGACATGTATTTTTTACATTCAAAAATTTTCTTATACATTTCTATTCTGCATAAGAATATGTCTACAATATCTTGGTAGTGGTATGATATGAATTTTTTTCTTCTAAACAATCCTTCCAAACTGATTACTATACTTCTATGTTGTGTTATCATCTAGGGTGTTTTTTATTCCAATTCTACTATGACCAATATCCATTGGTCTTCCTCATCCTTTGAATCTATCTATTAGATTTCTCTTCAAACTCATTTTCATATCTCGTTTCATTCCCTTATTCTATTATGTTTCATCCATATCATTATCTTAGTTTCACTCCTAAATTCGAATATGATTCATCTTTATTTGTACCTTTAAATATGTTTTGTGACCTAAATTATCTCATTATTCATGTTCATCTGTCTTCAAATCCATTTTGTTTTTTACTCTACGTTGGCCTCCATCTATTTTTAACTTGTTTCATCTATAAAATCATCCCTTCACCCTTCTCCATCCATCTTTGAATCTATTTTTCATTCAACTCCACTATGGTCTTGATCAATTAAAATTATTATTTATTTTTTCCATCATTATCTCATTGGAATTCAATTTTTCTACCTTCATTAACCTAATTTACCATTTCATCTAAGAACTTATCCTGAAAAACTGAACCCAGCGACCCTTCTTTAGGTTACCACTTTATTTATGGCATTAAATCCTTTATTTTCTTCTTATATTTTTACTTAGTATATACTCTTTCATATTTTATGTACCATAATTCCATTGCCTTAACTTATAGTAACTACTTGAACTTTCACTTTTACCTTCCATCTCTCTTTCTCAGGATCCTACCATATATACTTCAACAAAATTTCCACCCGATTGTCTGTATTTAATTTTTTTTTTAATTTTATAATCAATTAAAATATTCAATGACCTCCCATAGGGTTTAGTCAAATTTAATTTCAAATATTTTACTTCAAATCACCACTCATAAATTCCAAGCACTAATATGACCATGAATCAACTAGGAATCTCACTCTACTATTCTAGGTGGATAGACTAGTTCAGCAGGCTAGAGATGGGTAGAAACTCAACCACTATGATGGGTTGAGTATTAGAATTGATTACTCATCATCGAGGTGGGTTTAATAAAAGTGTATTGAGAGATCATTTTCTTTTGATGTCAATAACTATTAAACAAATATTTTTGGATCATGCAATTGGATAACAAAAACAAATTGATTATTTTGAAATGATGATGTGATTTAAGAAACTAGTTTCTCATTAATATGTGTATGATATTCCCAATGACATCTTGTTTTCTCAATTTAAATTTGGTTATTAATATTTTTATATATATTTACTTGAGTGTATGGTAGAAGTTTAACTTTCCATATAAATACGATGTTTCATACCACTTGATCAGTTAATAACATTATTGATAATGGTGAACTATAGTTATACAAGTTTATTGGATTGGTGTAGCATGATTGTCTTAGATTATGTTGGGACAAATTGTTGTGTCTGATTATAAAACAAAACATAATTGAATTGAATTGAATTGAACATAATCAATTGTATTTGGCATGAAATTAATAAAACAAAATTGAAGCGTATTAAACTAATTTAATGTGAACTGGACCAAATAGAAATAACCAGTATCCAACAAATTATCTTATACATATAATAACCAAGAAAAATGGGCCCTTTCTAAACAAAACTGAAAAAATAGATGGAACCACATCCTCTTGAACTAATATAATCAATTTCCCCCTTGCTTGCAGTAACATGTTTGGACTCATGGGGTGTTGTGGTTCTTATATTGGGGCAATGGCTTGTATAGTCACAAGTTACATGTATGTTGTAGTTTAGTTTTTATTTTGTTTTGTTTATCTCATCATCCACTTAGACCTTTTACTACTTTCTATAGATGAAGGGTGGTTATATTATGTGAAGGGGTCCAGAAGGGAAACTTAGGTAGTTGCACAATTTCTTTACAAGGGAGGGAGATTCGGGTAGTGGAGGGATTAATTAGTGTGTTTCATTTTTTACCTTTTGTCCGTGTTGTTTCTATTTATTTTATTTTTCTTTGGTGTGGACTTCTGACATGCATATGGGTCATGCTGAAATTTTATTGATTTTATGATACTATTTTAATTAATTGTTTGTGGGATAAATCATTCCCGAGTGGTGATTCCTTGATTCCAGGACACTTGTACCAGCCCATATGCATAGCCCATCCAACTTAGTCCATCCTAGTGTTCCTATATTAGATTATATGACTAAAACATTGGAGGTCCTAGGAAACATGGATGGTTATGGAGGGATTGAGAATTTCTAGGAATTAATTGTCAATTCCCATGAATATGGATTAAGGACATTGGAATTTATAATGAGAAGATATGGGAGACTATGAAATATATATTGATTTTGGAAATTCTATGGGTATAAAAGGTGGTGAAATGGTAATGCGTTGGGACTATTAAATAAAAATTCACATCCATAAAAAATTTGATAATGTAATATCAGATAATGAGCTACTATATTTTTTTGTATTTGATTATTAGAATACAACCCAAAGCAACTATAGAAATACCTTGGTGCCAAAATACTCTATCATACACTAGATAGTTTGGTTGGAAATTACAAATAAAACATTCATTGACCTCCCATAGGTTGTAGAGAAATTTTATTTCAATTCAAATTTCCATTTATCAATTCCAGGAACTAATATGACCATGAATCAACTAGGAATCTCACTTTACTATTCTAGGTGGATAGACTGGTTCATCAGGCTAGTGATGGAGAGAAACTCAACCAATATGAGGAGTTGAGTAGTAGAATTGATTACTCGCCATCTAGGTGGGTTTAATAAGAGTTTATTGAGATATCAATTTCTTTTGATGTCGATAATTATTAAACACTTCTATTTGGATCACTCAATTGGACTACCACAACAACTTAATTATTTTGAAATGATGATGTGATTTAAGATACCAATTTATCATTAATATGTGTATTAGTTTCCGAATGAAATATTGTGTTCTCAATTAACATTTTTTGTTATTAATAGTTGTTTATAGATTTACTTGAGAACACGATAGAATATTAACCTTCCATATAAATAATATATTCTATACCACTTTCTCAGTTAATAACATTATTGATAATGGTGAACTATGGTTGTCTATATTTTTTGGATAGGTGTAGCTCGATCCTTTTAGATGATGTTGGTATAAATGATTATGGATGATACTATGTACAAGTATGAAACTCCTCAAGTTGAGCTCTACAGTAAGCTCATTGGGGGATGCAGGGGGAATCATGCCCCTTGCTCCGGGGGTCCAGGGGCCGAAGGGCCCCAATGAAAATGTCGGGTTACTATAGCAACCTAGTACGGGTGGCCATGTAGTAGTTTGGAAATTATAAATGGATAGTTATAACCCTATAATCGCATAGTGTGGGAATTAATTCAATGGGAAATTGAGAAAAACATGATAGATACCATAAACAAACAAAACTAGACTCAACTAGAATGAGTTTTGGTTAGAATGTTTTATATTGATAGCTTGATTAGGTTTTTTACCCATGTTTATAAGTAGATTAATTCTCGTACAAGTTGGTATGTCAACTATTTCCATTCACTCATGATATCAACCATGTACTGTGGATTGTTTTTTTGTTGGAGATGCTATTTTTTTAGACTGTTGGACTGCTTGTATGGTATTATGTTAGAGTTTTATCTTTTGTTGTTTATATTTTTGGGCTTCCAAAATGGGATTCAAGGATAGTATAAGTGGTTGTTTCCTGTTTAGGATTGAATCCTATACCAATGGTTTGAAAACTATTGGTATATTTTTTTCTGGGGGATCTCTATACCCATGGTTTACCAAACCGTGGGTATGATAAACTGGGTATAAGATATACCCATGGTTTTTATTAAACCCATTGGTATAGCTCTATACTAATTTCCTTGAACCCCATGGTTCCCAAAAATGTGGTTATAATCTATACCCATGGTTTTTGAGGCTATACCCACGGTTTAAAATTGTGATTTTAGGCTACTTTTTAATACTGGTAGACATTGGCATGTCGATGGACTACGCTAGAAACTGGTTGGTAGCATGTTCAGAGGAAATATTCTGGAATCACATTATGGTGGTCGACCATGTGAGTAAGGAGCCCGAGAAACAATGAAGTAGACATGCTTCTCCCAAAGGGGCAATCCAGACATCCAAGGTAGCTCAAGCCATAGCTTCAGTGGGGACGTCTAAAAGTGAAGTTGCACCCCCACCCCATGGAGGAGAAGGGTATCAGAATATAACTTGGTGGAAAGAAATTGGATTCCATTATAGGTTGGTCCAAGAAGGATCCTAGGAAAAGGTAAGGTACTTTCTATAGTAGGATGCTGATGCAATCTTTCCCTCTATCCTGATGGCTTGGTGGACACTTCAAATATCACTGTTTATAGAAGACCTATGGTAAAATTTGAAGTATCATGGGATCAAGATATAAAAATCTGGTCCCATTAGTATCAGAAACAGAGTGATATTTCATCATAGGAATGTATATCTGATGTATATGGACACTTACGTGTGTCATTGGGGGCTATATAAACCTCCTTCCACCCCAGTGTGAGTGTTGTTTGGTGATGAGTCAGAATGGTAGGAGATGACAACCATTGATGATTCATAATTTGGGGAGTAATAAACTAATTATGATGCATATTGATCTAGTAATAAAGAATTTATGGGATTAGCTGCTCATCAATGGAGTCCCTGAGAAAAGTGAAAAAATCAAAGCCTCTAAAAAATAATTGGATGAGTTTCTTGAGGTAATCCTTAACTCACTTGACTTCCTTGAATCTTCCTCTTTAGTGATCCAAATTCTTTAACTAATGCTTTTCTTGTACTGGAGAATCTTGACAATGGGAAAGGGATCCCTAATAAAGGGGGTGAAGGTGCACTGATGGGTGTGGAGGATCATGCTCTCGGGTCTGCAACCATGGTCAAGGTAGGTGGTGGGACAATCCAAGAGGTCAGGGTTAAAACGTTGGATCCTCAGGTCCTCCTATTATTTATGAGAGACCACATCCCAACATCCCAACAGTAGCATCCACTGCTGGAGAAGCAGTGCACCCTCGACAACTCATCATTGAAATTTACCCTCCTCAAGGTAAGATCAAATCTCATACCACTCATCCATAATCATATTTTCAAAGAGCCTTTGCATCAGGTGTTTTCATGTTCCATGTAACTTCTTCCCAACCGACACTAGAGGATCTGGTGCTAGTATTTGAGATATCGACCAGTGTCTAAGGGCCTCTTGTGGTGGAGATTCCTACTTTGGAATTATGAGATTAATCTTTCATTTCTC
The DNA here is from genome assembly GCA_963277665.1 of Viscum album. NCBI lineage: Eukaryota > Viridiplantae > Streptophyta > Magnoliopsida > Santalales > Viscaceae > Viscum > Viscum album. Next base: position 352,461,995 of record OY728143.1, read on the forward strand.
AGCTCCTGTAATTCCATTTCTTTTAGAAATCCATACTTTCAATTTTCTGACCAGGTTGATTGATGGGTTCCTATCCCAACCAGTGCTTTAAATATTTCAAGTCTAGTGAGCGGATGATTTCGGGACATTTTGGGTCCCTTATCTGATAGTTTCACCATCCCTTAAGGAGATTATCTTTCTAGTTGATCTGACCTTAGTATCGGGTGAATAGTCACATGAAGCTACGAGGGATGCCACTAATGGGGAAGAACTAGATCCTAGAAGGGGAGAAGCTACAGAGTAATGGTCAAGTGGGTTCAAACAACCTCATGATCTAGAGTGCAATACATCCGAGAGGATTCCAAACAAGGTCCCTGATGCCACCATTCTTGTTGCATTTCCCAAATACCATCCTGCACCTCCTAAATAGGAAGGGTATTCTGGTTCAATGGTTACTAAATAAAATCACATAGTCTATCACTGGGTGTGGAGGTATACACATATTTTCATCACCTAGACCTAGGAACCATACTTGGTGATCCATATGTGATCCCTCTTCCAGTGGAAGCATAACCTGAGTATTAGAGGGGTGGACACATTCGATCACCACACATTGGTCCATGAATTCCTTGATAAGTTGGTTCATGAAGGAACTTAAAATTTATAGGCTTCTTGTCACCAACAGAGGTCTGAAAACATGCAGAAGCTTCAGGAATTCAACCAAGAAAACCATCATTTAGTGGAGAAAACGAATGAGTGTGCCACATTTCTCGATGCTCCCTCATAGGTAATCATCCAAATGAGGGCTCAATTAGAAGAGGATAAGATGTAGATGAGGCAGGTGATAATTCACTTATAAAATAACTTTGATGAGATTAACTGAGAAAATATTAGGGTTATCTAGCTTCATCCCATTGCTGGTGAGGAGGAAACAAATCTCTAGAGGGGGTAGCAGGTCTTGGATTTCACACTCTAGAGGTTGGTGGAGATGAAATTCTTTATTGATAGAGCATATCCATAGGGTAATGTTATCCAAGAATAAAGAGACAATCTAACATGTGGATGACCATATGAATTTTTTTTATTAACATTCCTTCTTGAATATATTTCCTTTCATAATTTCCTTATTTTGATCATATTTTTTAGACAACCAACAACCAATTTTTATGCTATTGTGGGTCATGCTCAGGGTGAGAAATAAGGGATGAACAAGTGATTTCACTTTATATGAGAGTGATAAATAATCATTAAGTAGTCAGGGTATTCTATTGTTGATTTACCACCAAGAGTGTATAGGCTGAGAGAAGTTGTGGATGGAGAACGAGTCTCTCGAAATAGAAAACGTTTTTTCCAACATGCACTAGTGTATGATCGGGGTAATACTAGGGGCATTGAATTCAACTCGAACAATAGGGGATGGAAAGGTGTGAATCATGATGCCTAAAACCTATAACAAAATTAAAGTGTCATCATGATGGATGGAAACTGATAATGATGTTTGAAAAAGAGCATCCAAATTTCTTAGCCTGATATGGGGACAAAAAAATGAGGGTTGACCGATTAACATATTCAAAATAGGGAACCTATATCAAATTTTCGTCCAAAATATTTAGAGGGGTTGGCCTAGGATAGTATGTGAGCCTTGAAAAAACACCATTTTTAGGGGCTCCCTTCAGATGTGGATGAGGAAGAGGATCCAAACAAGGGGCACAAAAAGCATAGAAATGGAGTAATGGAATGTTTTAATGGATTTCAACACTCTTAGAATTGCACCACTGCATCTTAAAGAACATTGGTTTAGGTGTATTGTTCTTAAAAAATGTCAAACTCTTATTCCAAGGGATCTTAATCTCAGATTCTAAGTCATAGCTAAAAATGTGAATGATAAGGTAGATGACCAGCATCAGAAGATAGGACCTCTCCAGTGAGGGCCAAGGATGACTCGTAGTTTTACATCATAAAACAAGAATGATATGAATACATTTTAACATTGTATGATGAGGATGGTACGTTTCAAAGTTTAATGTCATGTGATCAGAATGTATCCCATAGTTTAACGTTATCTGAATGAGATACTACACACATTTTAAGGATGTATAGCCTAAACCATAGAAATATTTGTTCTAAGGGTACTTGTGCGGCATGAAGAAAATAACCCCAACATGAATTAGGACCAAGGAGGGGAAAATACAAACACCATTAATTCCTAATAGTATTAAAACATAGTTGGATGTCACGATTATTGGATAGAGACTCCTTGTTTAAGGTCATAGGGTTTATACCATGGGATCATTTGTGAAACTCGACCACATTGGTATACACTCTACCAGAACTCCTAATCATGAATGATTCATGATTAGTGTAAGAAATAAGTAATGATAAGGGTGTTTTCTTGAAATTTGGAATCACACATTAAGAGTGAGGAGATACCCAGTTGAGAATTTTCTAACAACATTGACCCTCCTACTTGATGTGTGATAATTCACAGAGGGTTGACACCAAGGGTGTTGTAATTCTAATATGATACATGGAAGTGGAAAAGAGGTAAGATGGGACTTTCAATATATGGATAAGGGTTGATATATGGTTAGGGATAAACTATTGAAAATGTTCAAAATATAGAGACTTCATCCACACCAACCATGAATGTGGTGAGAAAATGAAAGATCGACTGTTGACTATGTTTGAAACATGGGATCTGTTGTTTGTTACTAGAAATACATTAGGGAATTGACCTGGTATAGGGGTGATCCTTGGATAGAAAAAATCACCATTAGTGGTACCATATGTATTTAAAAGATGAGGTAAATCAAAACCACGAAAGGCTCGAAGTGTGGATATGTATTAAGGAAACGTCATTGTAGGATTTAACAATCTAGGTTCCACACCACAATGCATTTGAGCGCACTAATGGGGAGTATCAAAAAGTAGGATTCACACCTGGGTATTGAAAATAGATTAAGGTCGTATTTTATAGACCAAAGGAGAATGTCATGTGGGTTTAGTTAGTTTGGTGGATTTGTACATATGGTGTGAAAGAGGACCAAGGAGGACCAAATCCACACACTGCATCCCCAGTATGAAACAAAAATTTATGTTCATGATGCTTATTCTATAATGGTGCAAAAGGAATGAGGTATTTGATAAATTTCGAAGTAGGTACCAGATATGTGATGTCTTGGCATCACTACATATCCCATAAGGATGGGAAACAAGACACACATAGTTCTAAAAAAGTGATATGAATAGTTTAAGGTTGTATAGTCTAGACCATGGTAGAGAGTTTAGGGCCATGATGCTTGGACTAGGGGAAATCTTCACACCAAGGGTATGAATATAGAACACAAGAGGTAAAACCCACTAGGAATGAGTCTAAAAAGTCTCATGTACCACATACATACCTTATGGCGAGCCGCATGTGGTTTAGGGTTATAATACTTAGACCATAATAGGGGCCAAAGGTCCAAAATATTAATGAATATGCAGCTGTCTCGAAATATGAGAATTTTGGGTGTGGTTTTGTATCTCATAACAATGATAATCAAGCCATATTTAGTTCTAGATCATGGAATGGTAGAAAACCAATGTCGGTGGGGGTCATCCTCTATGAAGAGGCAATTTGAGGTATCCAATAGTTATAATGGGGAATCCCATATTCAGGGAATGGGGTAAAAAAGTTTAACCATACCACAAACATCATATGAGGCATCCTAATTCAAAAATATGTAAACATATTCTCTTACTAAATAGGGATCCTATTATTTGAATTTGGTAGAATCCTATTTTAATTCAATGCATTGAGGATGTTAGGATTTATAGTTTAAAGTATTACAACTCAGACTATAGGAGCTGAAAATAGTTTAAGTTCAAAATTCTTGGACCTATTATAATCAGTTTAAGGCCATATTTCCTAAACTAAAATCTCTCAGTTTAAGGTCATATATTTTGGACTATAAGTTCTCCTAGTTTAAGGTCATATATTTTAGACCATAAGAGATCTTAGTTTATAGTCTTAGAGTTTGAATCGATGAAAGGGGTCTTCTCAAATGAGTATGTATAGTGTGATGGAGTGAAAAAACCAATGTCAATGAGGCCCTAAGAGCCCTAGTTCCATACTATATATTCCAAAGAGGAATACCATATAGTTTAGAGTGATAATTCTTGGACTATAGGCTCTTAGTTTATATTCATGGTGTTTGGACCAAAGAGAGTACTTTATTCAAAGGAATCCACATAGGGTGATAGAGTAACAAACCTGATGTGAATGAGGGCCTAGGAGGCCTAACGCCACATGATACAACCCGAAGAAAACCCACATTCAGTTTAATGTTGTGATTCTTGGACTATAAGATCTTATTTTAGGTTCCTGGAGTTTGGACCAAGCATGTCATTTAATGTCATTTTCTTCATATGTGGAAACACATTTTAACATCATAGAGTAAGGAAAATAACTATTACATAGTTTAACATCATGGAACTATGAAATTTGTTCTTTGTAGTTTATCACCAAGTGGCTCAGATGATGGTAGCTCTTCACATGAAGTACTTCTTGAGAAAATAGGCATTGGTAGGGCTAATCTTCTCTCTTTCCATAGTGATCAAATAGTAATAACCATTGGAAAAGACCTTTTAAATGGTGTAATGTCCTTCCCACTTTGGTTCCAAATATGGTGGCTTCTTTTTAGGTATCATTGGTGTTCTAAGGGATAGTACCATATCACCTTGTAGAAAGGTTTGGAGGAAAACTTTCTTGTTGAACACTCTTTATATCTTCTTTTGGTGCCTCTCTAGATTGTGCAAGTCCTAGATCATACTATCTTCGAGGTCTTCCAGCTCCGCAAGAAAAACTTCTATCATTCTTTCTAGAATATCCTACTCATATACAATTGTTTAGAGAGATGGTAACTGAATCTCAATGGGCAGGACTACCTCTTTTCTATACAATACGGAATATGGAGTCACCTAGGTGGAATTTCAAGTCATCATCAAATAGGTCTATAGGATGTTGTGGAGCTTGTCTAGACAAATATTATTCTTCTATCCCACCATCTTCTATAAAATTTTATAGATCATCTTATTTAACATCTTAATATATCCATTTTATTATGCATATATCAAGATGTATGGTTGGACTGAATGTTGTACTTGGTGTACAACCTTTTCAACTTAACAACCTAGAAGTTAGTGTCATTTTTTGTGAGAATGGAGTGAAGGACTCCAAATCGATGAATGATGTGGGATATCATGAATTCGATCACTGTTCATGCCTTGAATTCCTTAAGAGGAGTTACTTCTTCACACTTGGAGAAGAAATACATTGTGGTCAGAATAAACCTATACTAAATATCTATTGTTGGGGGGTGGGGGTCAGGGTCCCACAACATTGTGTCCCCATACTAGAAAGGGATGATAATACTCAGTGGGGTGGAGGAGATTTGGTGATCAATTCACAAAGTTTTAATGGATCTGACATGCATGAAACCTCTTAGAATACTGGATGAAATCAGGGACCTTGGTGGGATAGAAATAGTTTATCCTTCAGATCTGGTGAGAGAGCTTCAATCCCACTAGATGGGAACCATAGGATCTGGTATTTACATACTACATAACTTGGTGAGTCTAATCTGATTGGATTCATTAGATGATAATTCAATCAAATCCATGTTTATAGAGAGTCTACTCGAGGTTAGACCCACTTTGGAGGGTGAACTGTAGTGTGTGCCAACAAATTCATTCACATTTGGATATGTCCCATGGAAGGATACAATGCTAGAGGTACTCAATGAAAGGATTTTTCCAAATTAAAGGAGTTTCCTAATTGGAGGTTTCATCTAACATAGGGGGACCCAAGGTTCTTGAAGTAGAATCACCAATAGTTAGTTGGTTTACCTATTGGTTATCATCATAATCTTGGATGAAGGGAGTAATGGCTCTTTGATACACCACATGAATTAACATTTCATCCCAATCAGGCACTGTAAGATAGGTATCTAGACTCAATGAGGCATTGGCTCGACCATTCTATGACCAAGGATTATGAGTCACCTCTGTATGAGAAGGGAACTGGGAAATTAGATAATGAGTGTGCTCCATTAGGGGCATGTGATTCTTCTTCCTGATGATATGATCACCATTTATCCATTTGGTGAACAACTCAGAGACTACCTTCACATGAAAGAAGAGAACATCAATATCGAGGGATAGCTCTAGACCAGTGATCATAACCTGATACTCTACCTATGTATTGGGGTAGCCTTTTGATAACATGAATGAGTAGGGTAGAAAATCTTATATAGGGGTGATAAATATGATCCATTTTCCTACTATGTAGAGCTTAGTATCATTGAGATTTTTACTGGGTTGGAAATGGTAAGCACCATAAAAGTACATCTTCCAACATGGAATACTATGATCCACTGAGAGGATAACCTCATATGGGAAATATACATCTAGAGGAAGTTCTTCAAGATCTAGTTGGGCAGCTAGAAAGTAATCTAAGGCTTATAATTTGATGTATTTTTATAGAAGGAACTAGATGTAGACCTATTGAATGATCACTTCCCAATGCTCTAGTCGACATATAGACATCAAGAGATTTAGGATATAATTTATTAGTTCTACTTAGGACACTAGCTCTATCCTATGATGCTACAAAAAATGCCATAAAATTTTCACTACAAAAACTAGTGTGGGGAAAGATATTTTCAATTTGAGAGAATCTGGTTTCTAGGTTGGGGAGAATTTGAATAGATATAACATAAATTTTTCTCACTGCCTTCATTTTTCTTTTGGGAAATAAGGTAAATAAGGGATCATTCCACGACCTTCACATAGAGGAAGATAGGGTTCTCGAATATGGGTGACATCATAACCAGTTTATATAGAAGATACTACTTAACTTCCTTAAAGGAGGCCTAACAGTCTTCATACCACTGGTAGATAGTAACTTTCTTCATGATCCTAGAAAAGGTCTTACACTTTCCAGTGAGATTTTTGATGAAGTATAATATGTTGGCTAAGTTCCCTTGAAGTACTCAGAGATCCTGGAGGTTTCTCAGAGGAGGAATCTGGATAATGGCTTTGTTCTTCTCTAGATTGATCTCAATGCCTCTATACCTAATGAAGAAGCTGATAATCTTATTATAGGTAACCCTAAAGGCACACTTCAAGGGGTTTAACTTCAAATTTTGGGAGTGGAGGAATCCATAAAATTTTTCAAGATATCTTATATAGTCCTGATATTGGTGATATTTTACCACTAAATCATCCACATAGTGTTCCACCAGTATCCCCAAGATCGGTTTAATGATGTGGTGCATGGCTCGCCGATAAGTGGATCCTATATTATTCTAACCAAAAGGTATTACATGATATAAAAATTTCTATTGTGATGATATGATGTTATTATACTCCTCATCTTTGGGGGCCATATAGATCTAATTGTATCCATAATATCCATCCATGAAAAAGAGATCTTGTAACCCAAACATAGAATCAATCAATAGATCCATCACTGGAAGGGTAAAATCATCCTTTAGACAGTGAAATTTAAGATCCTGAAAGTCTATAAAGACTCTAATCTTATTGTTCTTCCTTCTGAATAGAATGATGTTTTCAATTTACATGGGCTAATGAACTTCCTTGATGAAGTTGTATTTAATAATATTATCAACTTTAGCCTCGACCAAGGAAACATGAGAAGGATGAATTTTTTTGGGAGGCTACTTGAACCCATGATATCTCATTGGAAGACCAATACAGTTGATGGAGACTCAAAGATCTAGTTTTGGCATCTCATAATAACTCAAGGAAAATACACGATAATGTTTCTTCAGGAAAGCCACATACTACTATAGCTCCTCTAGAGGCATGGTTAATTAGATTGGGATTGGTCTTGGGTATATCTCAATACCATGGTTAACCTAAATCAACTCATTGATAGTGGTGGAGAAAACCTCTTCAAATTTGGGAGGAGAATCTACCAAATCCACTTCATCATATGAAGTAGGGGAATTAGTGGGAGAAGATTGTTCATCCTAGCCAAATGATTATGGGGAACGATGGTTCCTACTTGGACAGATATAAAATCATTGTTATGAAACTCTAAATCTTCTAAAATCATGGTAAAAGAGGTTTTCGATCAAAACCCATTAGGCCTTTGACTGTTGGGTCCAATATTGGTATCAAAAAGTGGTGTAAAGTTAGCTTCTATCGATTCAACCCATCCTAAAGAAATAGGAGAGTATGACGTACTGTGGGGGAAATAGGATGAACCTCTCGATATTTGATAGGGGTGTGGGATTCAAGTATAACCTAGTCATAGCCTGTATAGGAGTACAAGGTAATATTATGATCTTCCTTTTTCTTATGGAAATGATTCCCCATTCACCCAAAAATGATAGAGAAACTTGTCGTTTCTGGCGTTGTGGCCTCTAGCCAGTAAATCCAAAGGACAAAATCATCATCCAAGTCTACTGATGGATTGGTTGTTGTAGTTGTGTACTCAACCTGGTTGGTTTGAACTTTCTTACCCTCTCTCTGGTTATATACAAAAACTATATTGTGGGATTTGTACGAATTAAATGGATATGAATCATCGTAAATCATGCATACTTGATAGTTGAGGGTGTACTTGAGACATTGCTGATATGAGGAGGAAACTGCCACATGTAGATAAAACCAAGTCCTACACATAAAATTTTTTTAGGCAGTATTCTGTAAGAAAATCATGAATTCAGCACTTTTTATCAAACAATTGAACTACGAATTAAACTAAATTATGTCACACGGTCTCTGGTCGGTCCTGTCGTAACCTTGATTTATCTTGGTCATAAGGACTCAATACTACATTAGTAAGCCCCAACATGTGGAACATTTCAGTCAGGATGAGTCTGATCCTAGAACTTATTTCCACTAGGAAACGATATAATTCTACACTGTTGAACTGACCTATGATGTACAATGGTCAAATGTTCCCCTATATGAGAGTGACTTCATCTTATCCTGAGAAAAAGATGATGAACTTGTATTCTGCTTACTGGACCTCACCTACATAGTAGGCTTCTACGGAAACTACTTATGCTTTGAACTGGAGGGATATTTTTAAATATTTGGGAAGTTCCTTATGAATTTATTCCAAAAAGTGAAGTCCCAGAGGATCAAGATCCTTATAGATATAATTTCATTGTGTTTAAAGATGTCTTACTTCTATTCCAGATGCACATTTATACCCACATGGGGTCGTTCTTTGGTAGGAGGCATGACCAGAACTGTTGGATGAACCAGTAGATTCTGTATGGTGAAAAAAATTTCATTCTACTCACCATATAACTCACCCAAAACTACTATTGTATGACTATTATCTAGATGATACATTGATTTAGCTGGTTTGGTTGATCATGATTTAGCTGTAGTTGTTCTACCTGATTAGTGGGCATGGTCAACTATGGCAGCGTGTCTAATGAAGTATGCTAGGAGGAATGTGCCCAAAGAGCTCTATACAACACCTACTTCTTGGTCTTGGTATCATTATCAACTTGGATTTAAGAACTATCCTGATCATTCTGGTGTTTTGTATTCCCTTGACCTTCTCTTTGACAATATTGACCAAAGGCACACAATGGGGGATGCCTGATATTCCTCATCATCGGGCAGTGTGCAAAATTCTATCAACTGGATTGAGTTCATAGAGGCTTAATCATGCTCATCATCAAAAGAAATATCTATTTCTGGTTAGACTCTATGGTAAACTCCAAACTCTAAAGGCGTTAAATCTCTAAGAGTGAAGGATGGATTTGGCACCGAAGGGGAACTCTGCTTTCCCTTGTGCTATCGGTGTCCACTCTTTTGAGATTTGGAGGGATGTTATGTGGATGAAGAAACATCACCTAGAAAAGATGCAATGAATTTAGGAGGTTTGGTCCAGCTTAAGTGGGAACAGATGACACCTTGGTCATGGGAAATTGATCTACGGGCCAACTAGTCATCATACTTCTGAGTGCCACAATTGGAAACCTGATTCCATTCACCTTCACTGTTATTGTCAATCTTGGAGGAGATGTGTTCCACCTATAATAAAACATTTCCCAATAGGACCATACTATTATCCACATGGTTTTGGATCCAATCCTTGAACACATAGAATTTTTTGATGGTATTTATAAGGATATTATGGTAAGATCAATGGTTAGGGCGATCGGTATGCTTGGATTCATGGGTATTCTTGCACTATGGAAGCTTTAGAATCCCCTGTTCCATGTCACTAAGAAAATAACTAGAATCCTATGCATATATTAAATAATAGGTCCATTTTATCTTGTACAGGAAGTTAACTCTAGGATATTATCCCTAATGAGGGGCTAGAGCCTGACAAGGGACCAGAGACACATTCTATCATCTAATAGGCTATGCTTGGTGGGGCAGTGCCTACCTATTCTACACTGGGAACTAATGATCTTGATTAGGATACTTCACTTATCAAGGCTCTACTAGAAAAGGGACTGATGTATCTAGAATCTCTAGGTCATAAACCTATATGACAGTGAAAGTCTCATCTTTGGTGGTTCTTCTTATAGTAGTTGGAAGAGGAAACAAACACATTTGCTTATCCTACTACAAGGATTCTTCTAAACACTGGGACTTGTCTAAGAAATCCCAAAACACACCTGGGATGTTCTGAGTATTCAGGGTAGGAACCATATTAGTCTTATCATTCCCCACACACATCGTCAATAGATTCACTTGGATCTGTGACTTTTCGAGTGAATATGTGAGGCCCTTCTACTGAGCGACAAAGTCTATGATTCCCCAATTAGGTAGTTTCATTCTCATAGAGAGATAAATAATTATTGTATTTCAAATGATGGAGATGACCTCATAGAGTAACTTTCTATTAATATATTCTCAAAAATTAATAGAACCAATGGGTAACTGATTATACTATAAAAATTTTGGTTCTTTAAATTTCTGAATGAAACAACAGAGCTAGGATGCCCCATGCTACTTTTGGGTTCCCAATAAGGAACTAAACCTCAAAATGAAGTGATCCAAAAGCTGGAGTGGTTCAACTATCCCATTGAGGGGGGGGATCTAGGATTAGAAAAATATGTGGGTGATTTCTTATCATACACCCATACTGGGTATGATTTATCATTAAGTGGGATCACCACATATCATTTATCCAGGGCATCAAGGCGATAAACGAGAGAAGTAATCAAATCATCCTTGCAATTATCCATATCTTCATAAGGATTATAGACCACCAATGCTTTTATAGGATCATTAACTTTGTAAGAATGCTCAGTGAATCATGGATCGGCTCAATCTGTGTCATGAGGAAGGTGACCACACCACTTGTGTGGATATTGTAACGACCCGAAATTTTAAATAAATATTGTTTCCTAATTTTATGTGTTATTTTTATACTCAAAAAATGTTTTATTTGATAAAAATGATTATAATTAGAATGAGACCATTGGGTTTTGACTGTTATATGACCATCGGTCAATATGACCGCTCTGAACAAAATGTTTTGATTATTGTCTCTAAATACAAGTAATCTTGGTTAATTATTATAGAAAGAAGATTTGATGGTCTCACCTAGTAGTCTTCGACCGATCGAAGCCCATCTAACAGAGCTTGGGAAGGAGGTAGCACCATTGGGCTTTTCTCTGGACCAAATCCAAGCTGAACTTCATCATGTGAAGCTAGAACGGAATCGTCTTCGCGAGAAGTTCAAACTGATAGAAATTACTACTCGGGCAATGTTGACTGAGCCGCCCCAAGATTCTATCACCCTAGCACACCTTACTCTTAGGTCCTATGCTGGTATTATAAGGGGCTATGTAATGAGACCATAACTACCTTGTGTAATCCTTGTTTTAAATAAAAATTGGGATTTCTTATTATGATGATGTTTATGAATTTTCAAATGACTGGATAAAAATAGTATGCATATTTTTGATGAATTTTTAAAAGGATATTTTAAAAAACATATTTATGTAAACCTTAAATAACTTAAAATGTGTAATGATTTACAAAAAATGGTCTTCTACAATTATGTTCAGTACGAAATTTAGAGTCTAATAAGATCAACTTTATTTTTGATGAATACTAAATTATGAATAGTGATTTTATGATTAGGATTAGTAATATGACCAAATGTATTAGTAATCTCACTTAAAGAAAGTTTTAAAATAATCTAGGCACCTTGATTAAGTAATGTGATTCAATAAAATGGTTAAATAACGGTTTCATAAATTATTATTCAAGTATTAGTTTTTTTCGGGTGAATAGTGTTTTTTAATTAAAAATTTAATTAAAAATAATTAGAAAATTATTTTTATAAAAAGGACTTTATTTTTGAACTCAGAGCACCGATATTATGCTATGGTAATTTTTGGGGTTTTTTTCTGAAAAAAACGAATTTTCGGTGAATAGTGTTTTTATTTAAAAATTAAATTAAAAATATTTAGAAAATTATTTTTATAAAATGGAGTTTATATTTGTAATCAGAGCGTTGATATTTGATTATGGTGAAATTTTGGGATCTTTCTGAGAAAGATGAATTTTCAGTGAATAGTAAAAATGCAGTTTTAGGGTTTCGGTATGTTTAATGACATCATAGTTGTGTCATGATGATGTCATGAGTTATTTTAAGGGTTGGCCGGCCAAGGGTGATTAATTATTGTTTTGGGGGGCCCATGTGGCCTAACTCCATGATAAATGCCAAGGGAGAGCACATGGGTTTGAGAAAAGAACATGTGAGGTGTCCCTTGGCCATTAATGCCTTGTCCCCTCACTTTTCCTATAAATACCAAGCCCTCCTCTCATCAATTCGACTCCCCACTCTTCCCCAACTAAGTTCTGGTCTCATTACCTCCCAAGAAGTCCTCCCAAGGTACCCCCAAGCCCTCAAGGTCCCAACCATTGAGGTTTAAGAGTTACATTTTAAGGTAAGGGATCCGACCTCTCTCTTTCATTTCAAGTAATCTCTTTTATGTAATTCCTTTTATGCTTCATGTTCTTATGTTGGAGGATGTTATTTTATACTCCTCTTACTGCCCTTTTCATGTTAATATAATGAGAGATCCCCTCTTACTCTCATTATTTCGTTTTATGAAGTTTTAAGTGGCGTCGTTAGGCTGCCGAAATTTTTGTAACGGATTCTTTCTCCCTTCTCATTTTTCAAGATCAATTTTCATGTAAAGTATTTCATGTTCCTTTTTTTATTATGTTGGGGTATGATCTCTAAAGTTATCATACTGATCTTTTATGATCATATGATGAGAGACCCCATTTTATCGCTTCAATTCAGTATTTTGAAGTTTTAAGTGGCGCCGTTAGGCTGCCGAATTTTTAAGTGGTTCTTCACCCTTCTCGTTTTGAAGTTCTACTTTCATGTCAATTCTTTCAAGTTCCTTTTTGTTATGTTGGGGTATGATCTCTATATCTATCATACTGGAATCTTATGTTCATATTATGAGAGACCCCATTTTATCTCTTCAATTCAGTATTTTGTTGAAGTTTAAGTGGCGTCGTTAGGCTGCCGAATTTTTAAGTGGTTCTTCACCATTCTCGTTTTGAAGTTCTACTCTCATGTCAATTCTTTCAAGTTCCTTTCTATTATGTTGGGGTATGACCACTATATCTATCATACTGGACTCTTATGTTTATATGATGAGATACCCTATTTGACCTTGTCAATTCAATTTTGTTGAAGTTTAAGTGACGCCGTTAGGCTGCCGAATTCTCACAAGAGAAATCTTTTTTTCTTCCTTTCATGTTCTTCATTTCATATGGTATATTTTTAAATTTCATTACCATGTCCTTAAATCCCTTATATTTTGTCCCTCTACGGTTTGATGGGTCATTTATGAATGTTCGACCCATGTCCCCTCTCTTCTCAATGTTTTCTAAAACCTTGTAACATAGCCGTTATGCTGCAGAATTTTCGTCTCAAAATGTCTCTCTCTCTTTTCTAAAAATTATTTTATGTTATAAAGTGAATACTCAAAGCTCTTATTTCTACAGGGGTATTCACATATATATCAAAATGTTCTATTTTAAATTCTGGGATTTACATACATGAGACCCACCTTCCTTTTTTGTGGGTTTTAAAGTGACGTAAAGATCATGTCTTTAAAGCAGTTTTTAAAACGTTATGATTATGAAATGAAACCCATTTATTTTATGCTATATGGGTTATTTATGAAATGTTTGATGATGATATATGTGGCTCACATGATAACAAAGGCAAATTTAAGGGTGCGCCCTGATAGCGCTCCAATGCATTGGGTAATGATGTAACCACTAGAGATTACAATTTTCACGATACCTTGGTGAATAACCTTGGTAATTTTCAAATGACACCTTGGGGATGGACCTTGGTGATATGTTCATTATTGTATATGTTAAATGATGTAGCCACATCTTCAAGTTATGAAAAATGTTACTTTTATTATGATATATCTCATGATTTCTTTCTCATGCCTTAAAGTTCTTTTCATGACCTTATTGAAGTATCTCAAGTTCACATGTAAAATGTTTATCTGGTTTCTCTTACTGGGCCTTCTGCTCACCCTTTCTTTTGATGTATGTCCCCAGGTTATGAGATGCAGTAATGAACCTAGGATGAACTTGAGTAGAATCCTTTCAAGTGTTTAAGAAGAATGTTTTTTTTTGTTTCATTTATTATGTTCTTGGTTTCCATGACACTAAACCTTAAAGATCCTCGGTTTTGTAAAATGTAATGAAAGTTTATGTGATAAAAAGGTGGGATGCTATAGTTGGTATCAAAGGATGGTTTAGTTATTTGTGGAAATTAGGATATGAAAACATTAGGAAGAACCCTATAAAAAAGTTTAAATATAGGAAATCTTCCTAGTATTTTGGTGATTATTGAGTAAAAGGTTTCCAAGCAAATACATCCCCGTCTGGATACGAGCAGGTAGAGGTGGCTCTGGCACAGATGTACATAGGGGTAAAACCCGAAAACACCGCTTTGAGCTAGACTCGAACGGGAACTGGTACACGACAACGGGCCTTGATGCACTCTTGGTTACGACACTCCCGGGGGATATGCTTTGGTAAATTCATAAGCTTAGTATGAACCACTGTTAAAGGAACAAAGATAAAATAAAATAAAGATTCACATAAGAATATATGATCTTGGATAACCTAGATTGGAACCTAGGGGATCACAAGTTAGGGTATAATTTTCTTCTACATGTTATCCTTAGATGCTTTAAGTTTCTTTTCATGATTATTGGCTAAGTATTTAAGCCCCTAACTATAGCTTCTTTTCTTAGTTAATGGCGGGAAATGGAAGAACATGTCCCAACAACCAATGTGATAGGAAATGCTACGATTGCCGTATTAATATGAAAGAGATGATTAGGGGATTAAAATATGATTATTATTTTGGAAGACGTTCATTATTTTGGGAACCATTTTTTGATCGAGGTAAATAGATTACTACGGTATTTTCATTGAGGAGTAAGTTTGACTTATATTTTGAATAATCGATGAAATTAAGGTAGACTTATAGTAATTTAGGTTACTTAATGGAATGATTAACCTATCTTGGGTAAAATATGTTTAGGTTAGCTACTTTTGTTATAAGATGTTAGGAGTGGTTGATGTTGTTTGGAGATGAACAATGAAGTTTATTTTGGAAGACTATGTTATCAAATATTTCTTTTATTTGGGTTTCAATCTTAGTTTGGTTTATTTTGAGGAATATTAAGGACCATTATTTATGGAATTGACTATGATGAACTTTGGGTAGTACCATGGAACTTGAAGATTTAAAAGTAGTTTCCATTCCTATGGGATTATTTCTTTTTGAAGAGTTGTTTTACCTTACTCTTTCTGTTTTTGGGATAATGTTTAAAGATAGAAGAAATAGATAGTTAATATTTTGTGGATTATGAAGATGATTCTTTTGTTTTGATGAGACCAAGTAGTTTTGAATGCTCATAATTTGGAGAAAAGATTAGTTTTGGGTAGAAACTTATTAAAGGATGAAACTCTACATGAAGATAAGTATATTTCCTTATGTTTTTGTTCTATGTTGTAAATGAATTCCTAAAAATTATGAAAAGGAACATAAAACAAAAACATTGTTGGTTTACGTTTCCTACTAGGTAATCAAAGACCATTTAAACACATCATAAGTTTGGGATTTTCTCATGGTTAACTTTCTCCTAATCATGTTCTCTATCACTCTCCCTCAGAACTTGACCCTTTGTTTTCTCCTCCATGTCCATGTTTTCCTACATGGAACCCTAGTGTGGGTTAACTCGGGTGACCTTTGTACTTCCCTTTCTTTCTTTTAATGTAATAGTTTTACTGACTCCTTTTCCGATGTGGGACTTTCAATGAAATTTCAAAACCCAATTTTAAAAAAATTGCGAGGACGCAATTTCTTAAGGGGGGAAGAATGTAACGACCCAAAATTTTAAATAAATATTGTTTCCTAATTTTATGTGTTATTTTTATACTCAAAAAATGTTTTATTTGATAAACATGATTATAATTAGAATGAGACCATTGGGTTTTGACTGTTATATGACCATCGGTCAATATGACCGCTCTGAACAAAATGTTTTGATTATTGTCTCTAAATACAAGTAATCTTGGTTAATTATTTTAGAAAGAAGATTCGATGGTCTCACCTAGTAGTCTTGGACTGATCGAAGCCCATCTAACAGAGCTTGGGAAGGAGGTAGCACCATTGGGCTTTGCTCTGGACCAAATCCAAGCTGAACTTCATCATGTGAAGCTAGAACGGAATCGTCTTCGCGAGAAGTTCAAACTGATAGAAATTACTACTCGGGCAATGTTGACTGAGCCGCCCCAAGATTCTATCACCCTAGCACACCTTACTCTTAGGTCCTATGCTGGTATTATAAGGGGCTATGTAATGAGACCATAACTGCCTTGTGTAATCCTTGTTTTAAATAAAAATTGGTATTTCTTATTATGATGATGTTTATGAATTTTCAAATGACTGGATAAAAATAGTATGCATATTTTTGATGAATTTTCAAAAGGATATTTTAAAAAAAATATTTATGTAAACCTTAAATAACATAAAATGTGTAATGATTTACAAAAAATGGTCTTCTACAATTATGTTCAGTACGAAATTTAGAGTCTAATAAGATCAACTTGATTTTTGATGAATAGTAAATTATGAATAGTGATTTTATGATTAGGATTAGTAATATGACCAAATGTATTAGTAATCTCACTTAAAGAAAGTTTTAAAATAATCTAGGCACCTTGATTAAGTAATGTGATTCAATAAAATGGTTAAATAACGGTTTCATAAATTATTATTCAAGTATTAGTTTTTTTCGGGTGAATAGTGTTTTTTAATTAAAAATTTAATTAAAAATAATTAGAAAATTATTTTTATAAAAAGGACTTTATTTTTGAACTCAGAGCACCGATATTATGCTATGGTAATTTTTGGGGTTTTTTCTGAAAAAAAAACGAATTTTCGGTGAATAGTGTTTTTATTTAAAAATTAAATTAAAAATATTTAGAAAATTATTTTTATAAAATGGAGTTCATATTTGTAATCAGAGCGTTGATATTTGATTATGGTGAAATTTTGGGATCTTTCTGAGAAAGTTGAATTTTCAGTGAATAGTAAAAATGCAGTTTTAGGGTTTCGGTATGTTTAATGACATCATAGTTGTGTCATGATGATGTCATGAGTTATTTTAAGGGTTGGCCGGCCAAGGGTGATGAATTATTGTTTTGGGGGGCCCATGTGGCCTAACTCCATGATAAATGCCAAGGGAGAGCACATGGGTTTGAGAAAAGCACATGTGAGGTGTCCCTTGGCCATTAATGCCTTGTCCCCTCACTTTCCCTATAAATACCAAGCCCTCCTCTCATCAATTCGACCCCCAACTCTTCCCCAACGAAGTTCTGGTCTCATTACCTCCCAAGGAGTCCTCCCAAGGTTCCCCCAAGCCCTCAAGGTCCCAACCATTGAGGTTTAAGAGTTACATTTTAAGGTAAGGGATCCGACCTCTCTCTTTCATTTCAAGTAATCTCTTTTATGTAATTCCTTTTATGCTTCATGTTCTTATGTTGGAGTATGTTATTTTATACTCCTCTTACTGCCCTTTTCTTGTTAATATAATGAGAGATCCCCTCTTACTCTCATTATTTCGTTTTATGAAGTTTTAAGTGGCGCCGTTAGGCTGCCGAAATTTTTGTAACGGATTCTTTCTCCCTTCTCATTTTTCAAGATCAATTTTCATGTAAAGTATTTCATGTTCCTTTTTTTATTATGTTGGGGTATGATCTCTAAATTTATCATACTGATCTTTTATGATCATATTATGAGAGACCCCATTTTATCGCTTCAATTCAGTATTTTGAAGTTTTAAGTGGCGTCGTTAGGCTGCCGAATTTTTAAGTGGTTCTTCACCCTTCTCGTTTTGAAGTTCTACTTTCATGTCAATTCTTTCAAGTTACTTTTTGTTATTTTGGAGTATTATCTCTATATCTATCATACTGGACTCTTATGTTCATATTATGAGAGACCCCATTTGATCTCTTCAATTCAGTATTTTGTTGAAGTTTAAGTGGCGTCGTTAGGCTGCCGAATTTTTAAGTGGTTCTTCACCATTCTCGTTTTGAAGTTCTACTCTCATGTCAATTCTTTCAAGTTCCTTTCTATTATGTTGGGGTATGACCTCTATATCTATCATACTGGACTCTTATGTTCATATGATGAGAGACCCTATTTGACCTTGTCAATTCAATTTTGTTGAAGTTTAAGTGACGCCGTTAGGCTGCCGAATTCTCACAAGAGAAATCTTTTTTTTCTTCCTTTCATGTTCTTCATTTCATATGGTATATTTTCAAATTTCATTACCATGTTCTTAAATCCCTTATATTTTGTCCCTCTATGGTTTGATGGGTCATTTATGAATGTTTTACCCATGTCCCCTCTCTTCTCAATGTTTTCTAAAACCTTGTAACATAGCCGTTATGCTGCAGAATTTTCGTCTCAAAATGCCTCTCTCTCTTTTCTAAAAATTATTTTATGTTATAAAGTGAATACTCAAAGCTCTTATTTCTACAGGGGTATTCACATATATATCAAAATGTTCTATTTTAAATTCTGGGATTTACATACATGAGACCCACCTTCCTTTTTTGTGGGTTTTAAAGTGACGTAAAGATCATGTCTTTAAAGCAGTTTTTAAAACGTTATGATTATGAAATGAAACCCATTTATTTTATGCTATATGGGTTATTTATGAAATGTTTGATGATGATATATGTGGCTCACATGATAAAAAAGGCAAATTTAAGGGTGCGCCCTGATAGCGCTCCAATGCATTGGGTAATGATTTAACCACTAGAGATTACAATTTTCACGATACCTTGGTGAATAACCTTGGTAATTTTCAAATGACACCTTGGGGATGGACCTTGGTGATATGTTCATGATTGTCTATGTTAAATGATGTAGCCACATCTTCAAGTTATGAAAAATGTTACTTTTATTATGATATATCTCATCATTTCTTTCTCATGCCTTAATGTTCTTTTCATGACCTTATTGAAGTATCTCAAGTTCACATGTAAAATGTTTCTCTGGTTTCTCTTACTGGGCCTTCTGCTCACCCTTTATTTTGATGTATGTCCCCAGGTTATGAGATGTAGTAATGAACCTAGGATGAACTTGAGGAGAATCCTTTCAAGTGTTTAAGAAGAATGTTTTTTTTGTTTCATTTATTATGTTCCTGGTTTCCAAGACACTAAACCTTAAAGATCCTCGGTTTTGTAAAATGTAATGAAAGTTTATGTGATAAAAAGGTGGGATGCTATAGATATGATGACTCATACCACAATTTCATTCCATAAACTACCACCTCTAATCTATCTAGATGCATAGGATCACCAAGCTCAACTAGGGGAAATTATCCAAGGAGGACTTGGTGCTTCCCTAGTGGAGGATAAATTGGGTCCCATTAAGGAGCGCTATAATCTGGGAGCTTCTCTACAAGGATCTCATCAATGATCATTTTATGATATGTGACTTGCTAGAAAAAGGAAACAACCATGGTATCATCCTTTGTTTTTTACACAGTATTATATGGATTAGAAGGATTGGAGGACCCAACTTGTTCTTTACCCTTATTGAGGTGCCAAATGGTAAATATCATCTCATTAAGGTCCCCAAGGACGATTTCATGCCTTTGCTAATGGGTGAGGACACCTGTATGAGGGTACATCTATTGTTGTGATATTGTTTCAAATGGAAATGGGTTTTCCTGGAGATTGATTGAAGGGGTTGATTTTTATACAACCACTTAATCAGGTTTACTACTTCCAAATGGTCTCCAACGAGTTTTGTTCGTGGAGCCAAAAACACCCAATGACTCTCACATCCATGACTAATCATGGGCCTACTTTTCAAAGGCATGTGTTCATTAGGGAACATGGACAACAACACTTAAATACTCACATTAGTTGAGAGGATTAGAAGTTTGTCTCATCAAACCCTTTAAGGGATAATTATTACCTATTTTGGGAATATATTACAGATTTAAGATATGTTTGTGAATCCTTTTTCATTTATAAGTATATATGTGTGGATCACCCAGAGGTAATGATCAATTAAGAATAGTAATGGGTCCAGAATCATCTGTATTTTTATGAGGTTCCCCATTGATAGGTATATTTGTATGTATATGAGGTTTTCCATCAATGGTACCCTTTTATGTATATATTAGAGATTATTTTATTGTTAATTAGGATGATTCTAGTTTAAGAAATTTGGTGAGGTTCTATGGAGTTTTATTTCATCCAGGGAGACGAAATTTCCTTTGATGTCGGGATTGAACCCATAAGAAATGTCTCCTATATATACTCATGAGAGGAATTAGAACCCATGAAGTATGGTTCCACGTAACTGGGCACACCACCTTTTAAGGTCATGTGACTAGGACTAAACCATACAGTTTAAAATTATTCAGCAAGGACATCCAGGTGAAAGGTGTTTGCTCAAGGATGGTGTGGGACCTATGTCAAGGCAACTCGAGGGACCTGGAAGATATGTGGTATCCCAGGTGGATATAAACCTAAAAGTAATGTGGGTCAGAGAAAATTATGGTTAATTTAGGCATTGTGTTTGGACCTTAAGGAGGATTCCTATGAATTCCAGTTAGTTTTGAATCAAATCCCACATAGTTCAGTAAGTTGGGGAATACACCTATGGGGATGACCATGTGGTTGGGAATTACACATGGAGGTTGGCCATTTGAAAAGAGATCAGGGATTAAATATATTGAGATTGAAAAGGTGGTTGGATCTTACACACATAGGGATTCCCATTTGAATTGATTTTGGGGATTACATCTATGAAGAAATACTATTTAAATTTGGGTATGGTTGGGGATTACACATTATAGGTGGCCCCATTGATCCAAGACTATCTAGATTTCATGATCTCCACTAACATCTAAGCCCATGTGATTCATTATCAGTGTGATAAACAAGAGGAATGGGTGGATCTAAAGATCACACAATCCACTATGTCCACTGGTGTATGAGATGTTAGAGACCAAAGGGAGAGGTATTTGAGTGTGATCTTATTATATATAATTTTTATAGCTAGGATAGTATCCTATAGATATCTATCTGGATTCATATTTTACTAGTGAAGAGGATAAATAGTATATCCTCCTATAAGAATGAATAGGGGATTACTCCATGAGGGATTATCGTACTGGTCCTTTGCAAAGAGTGGAATGTCCATCACTATCCCTCATCTAAGGGAAAGTCTAGAAGTTCCCCTAAATCAATAGAATGGGGAGGTTCACATGAGAACCTCCAAGGTCATAACCCTCATTACCATGGGAATGTAGACTTGAAAACATTCCAAGTCCCCCCTTTTGAGGAAGTTACACACATAAATATTCTTACCATGGGTATGAATACTCAAGGGGGAACGTTGATGTGCCTGATAATTTGATCATATGTGTCTGGTGGATTTAGAAGAGGCCTTAGCCTGATGTTGTTAGACTAGTTCACATAGGGGCCAAAGTGTGGTCTAGTGAGAAAATGGAAGGTAGTGATGGAAGATGGATCATATAACACCCTAGAAGGACACATTCCATGTAATATGTTCTTATGTGGGATGGGGTTCCCTCTGCATAGCATGTTGCTTGGCAGGTGAGGGTACTGTCTGCATAGAATTGTGCTATGTTGACCTAGGTTCTATATGTATAGTTTTTTATGATGTGAGGCAAAGTTTTGTCCATGTATCATCTTTCTATGTGGGACCAATTTCCTCCTGTGTAGTGTTTTGCTATGTGGGGATGAGTTCCTCCCACATGGAATTTTTCTACATGGGGTAGGGTTCCTCCCGCATAGCGTTTTTCTATGAAAAGTGCTAGGTCATAAAGAGGCATTCTATATATGTCATGTAGAATGGTTTCCACCAGAGGGGTTTTATGTTCTCAATTTACTGGATGATTTATTATTTATTCCTTAATGCTATGTTGTGGATTTTTACCTATTGGGAATATAAAGCTTAGTGTTTCGTCTCTTGTCTAGGATCTCCTCCTATGATATCCATTTTTTTCCTCTCTTGATTCCCCTAAGGGTTCCTTTTTAGAGTAATGGACGAACTAGATACTGGCATAACCAACCATCCATGTTAAGCCACATGGATTCTCTTTTAGGAGCCCATGGATGGCGGCCCAACCCTCAAATTATTTTTTTCATGGGGGAAGTCATTTGTGGTTGAATAAATAACCATCCAGCCCCGTAAATTATTTTATTTCATTTTTGAGAACCGAAGGTTCCATCCCATCATAAAAATATTTTTTCCCTGGGGTAAAGTCATTCATCATGGTAGAGATCAACATCTGGCCCTGCGAATGAATGTGGTTTCGTTCATGGGTGTCGATGGTTCATCTCATCCCATGAAATATTGGGTTTGCAGTGTGCTTCACGAAACGGTGGAACTCCATGTGGAGTAGTAGTACATGAAGTGATTTTCATCTCATGGGATCAACCCATCCTTCATGGATTCCTCCTCTTTGGAAATTTTTTCTTCAAATTATTTTTCTGGTTTTATTTCTACCCTTTTTTAAAGTGAGTGGGATTCTCTTATTCTTGCATGTGGAATTTTCAAAACTCAACAAATACCCCTCATCAGAATGGGATCTGATCGAGATAATTAATAGGTTGTTTTGATAGATATATTGGTCTTATTTGAATTGGTCTTGTAGTATTCATGTGGACCTGTGATGATCTAATTTTTTTCTGATCCAATAAACTCACCAAACATAGTTTTGAGTGTTTATAGGGTAGCATGGGAAACCCTACAAACATTATGTATTTCATTTTATCGCCATAATTTTTTCTGAAGTACACTATGGTGAGGGATTATCATTCATATGAGTCTTCATTTTTTGGGTTTTTTACCTAACATGTTTTTTGAATTTTGAATTTTTGATTTCTCAATTATTTCCTAAACCATGTAAAGTGTAGGTTTAGTGAGCTAGAACTCGATTTTTTTCTAGGGTTACCTTTGTGCATTTTCCACCTAGAAAGTTTTATGTTTCTTTTTATGGGTATTTTAGAGTCTTGAAAACCAGAAAAATACAATTTATGTTTTAGGTCAAACAACTTTGACCATGAATTATAGGGTGAGGATCCCATTACAGATTACTAGATGAGAATGTCCCAATATTTTTCAGAAATGAATAATGGAATTTTGGACCCTGGTTTGGTGACTCTTGAATACAATATATGGTTTGGGGAAAGTACATGAGGAGTAACTATAAGAATGGTTTCTAACATGATGTTGCTGAGGCATACAAAAGTTGGAATAGCCTCTCATAGGAAAGAATTTTCCTTTGGTTCATAGACATTTTGTGTGGGAGACTTATGTAGATCCAATTGGGGAATATTGTTCATAGTCAAAAAAGTTGTCCTCTGGACACTGACCCTCCATTTTTTATGGTTAGGTGGTTTGTGAAAATTTAGATTTCACAAGACCATGAAGGGTGGCTTGTCAAGGGAATGATGTTTGAAAACGATGAGGGCATCTGCATCAGAACTATCCATGAATGAGAAAACACTCCTACATGAATTTTGATTGTGTAAAGGAGGGTTAAATCATGGTTTAGATTAATCCATGTACCTAATACATGTACCATGAAGTTTAATTTCTTATGGTGAGGATATTCATGGTAAAAGATTTAAGGTCACTAAGATATGATCGATGGATAAATGATTTTCACTTTTTATGGAAATCTATTAAAAAAATGCCCGATTATCCATAGGTATGAATGGGAAAGGTTGTAAACTATCAACTGGGAGATTTTTAATTTTAAAGAGTGATATGGGATGATTATGTGAGGAGTAACCATAATAATGTTTTCCAACATGATATTTTCATGGCGTATGGTGGTAGGAAAATCCTTTCTTGGGGATGATTTTTTTTGGTTGACATGCCTTTTTTGTGGTAAACTTATGCAGAGACAATGGAGGAATATTTTCTATAGTAAAAGGAATGTGTCTCTAAGACACTGACCCTCCATTTACAATGGACAAGTAGGTTTATAGAGATTCATACTTACACAGACACATAGTTTGGTTTGTGAAAGGAGAGTGCATGAACATAAAACGACCATTCCATGTAAAAAATTTCCAAGAATGGGTAGAAATATTTCCCTTATGCATGTTTGACCCATACATAGGAAGGATTTTTTTTCATGATGGTTTGGCATGAGATACATGTTCTGAGCATCACAACATTACTCATCAAAATAAGAATCAATCCATACGTAGTTATAGAAAGGTTTCTCCACACATTGATCAAACTCATATGTTGGAAAAGGGTCTTTTTCCTTTAAATAAGATCTCATGAATGTAGTGAGGCTCATATTGGACCCTCCTATATAGATATTGCACAGGTATAAGAGGGAGGGTGATTTTTTTTATTGTGGTGGGGTCGAGATATAAGATATAGGTGTCCCTACATTTCCTATTAAATTGATAATCAGACCATACATAGTTCTTATTTTGTTACCCATGTTGGTCTGACCCCTTCACATGGAAATGAAAATTTTAACTTTTTTAGTATTTGGACATAAGATTGGATATTACGGTTTCACTACATATCCTGCGATGGTAGGAATCAAGCCACACATTGTTCTGGACATTATGCAGTTTAGTGTCATGAGATTATGAAATTGGCCTTGAAATTTAACATCATGAGATTAGGAATCCATGGGGTCTTTCCAATTTAGGTAATATAGATAGAACTATTTTTCATATAATTGATGAGTTACATGAGGATCATCAGGCCAGGATGTTTTGAAATGACTCATACATGTGGGGAAAGAAATCATAAACCGTGATTATGGGGATTCTCAGATCTTGAGAAACGATATGAGGTAAAACATCCATTGGTGATTACATAGATAGAAGAGGCATGTCCTGTGGATGGATTTTTCTTTGTAATTCCTTTTTTGTGGGAAACTTATGAAGATCCAATTGAGGCATATTGTTCATAGTCAAATAATGGTGTACTTAAGACACTTACCCTCCATTTTTTATGGCCAGGTGAAGATTTTGGAGGTCCAAAATTTCCTAGGGCATAGAGTATGATGAATGGAAGGAATGGGTATGGGTACATAAGAAACATTCATACTATGATTATCCATGGAGTGTGAAATTACCTATATATATTTGACTCATATATAGGGGGTCATTTCTGTTTCTTTTATGGATCCCTAATAGAGGAACCCAAACTTGATATCCCCTGCATAGATCCTTGTTTGTATACAAAAGATCAGGAAATTTTTTACCATGTATTATACTAGGACCTAACGTCTATGTTTCACTACTTATCTCATCAAAATTATAATCAAGGCACATTTAGTTATTGAGGTACCATAAAATTTAATATCATGTAGTAAGGACGTTCCCTGTGAATTTTAACATCATGTGGAAAGGGCATAGGTTCCCTGACGTGAGGAGGAAATATTGTGGTTGGACCCAATATTACAGACCTGGGTGTCACTACATATCCTGTTATGGCATTAATCAAGCCTTATGTTATTCTTAAAACTAGATTTGACCATGCAGTTTGATGTTGTGTTGTATGGATATCTAGTGTTTCTTTTAAGTTCTTGTTACCAGGACCATGGAAAATCTAACATGGATTGATACACCTATCCCATTTGGGGAATACCCTTACAAGAATCCTAATCCCATGTGATATATTCTCGGTGTGATGAACATGTAGTGGAAAAGGTTTATTCCACCGCAAATGGGTGATAAAAATGAAGGATGGGGACAGTTTTATTTCGAGGTGGCTAAACCTGGATTGGAGATCCAAGAATCACTATGTATCTCATTTTGGTGAGAATCAATCCATACAAAGTTATTGAATGACATCCTTATGTAGGTCTAACTCGTACACTAGGAGGGGCATTTTTTATATTGATTGTTTTGATTATTACGATTAGACCCAGGATTGGAGACTTGAGTGTCACTACATATCTTATAGTGGTAGGAATAAAGACACATATAGTTCTTAGATCCCATTTAGTTTAACATGATGCGGTGAAGAAAAAGGTAACCCAACGTGAAAGTGGGGGAATATTGTGGTTAGACCTGGAATCAAATATTATTGCATAAATATGTATCATGTGTGGGTAGGAATCAAGACATACATAGTTTTGAATGATAACTCTTTGCACATTCTTAACCCATACACTAGGAGGGGGTATTTTTCCTTTGATTTTTTTGATTTTTATAGCTGGACCCATGATTGGAGACCTAGAAATCACTATATATCCTATAGTGGTGGGAAAAAATCAAGACACAGTTCTGGGACCCCATGCTGTTAAACGTCATATGGTGTTGATGAAGGTGACCCAATGTGAATGTGGGAGTAATGTTGTGGTTGGACCCAGAATCAGAGATTAGGAAATTAATACATATCCTATACGGGCAGGAATCAATCCACATGTATTTCTAAACAATAACTCTCTACGCATGTCTACCCCATAACCAAGGTGTATTTTCCCAATATTTCATGGCTAGGCCTAGAACATAGGGTATGGACATAACTATGTATCCCATTTGAATAAGAATCAATCCACACATGGTTCTTGATGCACTTCCCTATATAGATATGACTCATAGACAAGAAGAGGGATCTTTTCTTGAAATGTACCTATAAATTGGACATTTTTTGGACTCCCCTACATTGATTAAGTTTTTATATAGGATATGATACATTTCCTATATTTCATAGCTGGGTCTAGGACATGAGGTCTTGGCATCACTATGTATCCCAATGAATGAGAGTTAATCCACACATTATTCTTGATGAACCATGTAGTTTAACATCCTACAGTAATGTCATGGGTCATTAGATGTGAAAGAAGTATCATCTCAACTGTGGCTAAAAATAGAGATCTGGGCAACACAACGTATGCTGTAAGGATAGGAATCAAGCCAAACATAGTTCTTGATGGATATTTTCCTACATAGGTATGGCCCATACGCATGGAGGACGTATTTTTTTACTTTTGGGGTAACTGGACCAGGATATAAAATACAGGTATAACTATATATCCTATTTGTACAGGAATCAAGTTACATGTAGTTCTTGAATAAGGAATGGTAAGTGATCTATGTTGAGGGAGATTTAATATCGGGTGAGAACATTATGGTGATGTGTAGTTTAACATCATATATCAAGGAAATTGGTGTCATGTAGTTTATCGTCCTGCAACTTGGGTAAAGATGTCATGATTTTTATGGTCATGCAACAAAGACCAGCTATGCAGTTTAACATCATTCTATAGGGAAGATTTACCATGTAGTTTAAAAACATGTCATCAAGATGATTGTGTATTATATTTATGATAAGGATGATTTTGAAGACTAGTGAGAAACATAATCTTGATGTGAAAAGAGTCCTTGAGGCAAAAGGGTGGAAAGGAAATAATTTTATGAATGGAGGGAAATTTGTGAATAGGACTAATTCAAGGGGTCTAAGAATTACTACATATTCCATGTTGATCAGAATAAATCCACACATGGTTCTTGATAAAGATAATCCCTATGTGGATCTAACTCTCACATGGGGATAAGTTAATTTCATCTTTCTTCAACACAATTCAATATTATGTGTGATGAATCATGGATCTAAATTATGATTCCCATGTAGTTTAATGACATGAGATAATGAATTTGATTTCATGTATTTTATTGTCTTACGGCATGGACAATAGTGTCGTTCTTTTATTAATGTATTGTAACAAAGATTGACAACACAGTTTAATATTGTGTAGCTGGGAGAATTTACCATTTAGTTTAACTTCATTTGATTTAGATGAATATTTCAAGTGATTATATGGAATAAATCTTCAGGAACATTGATTTGGTGGGATCCTTGGGGAGATGTCCGTATATAGAAATCAAATAATAATATCCATAGCAGTAGATCTTATATATGGTGTAAGGTCTCTACCAATTTGGTTCCAACTTTGGTGATTTCTTTCTAAGTATCATTAGAGTTCTAAGGATCAACACTATCTCTCTATTGATGAAAGGTTTGAGGATAACCTTTTGTAAAATTCTCATGTAATCCATATTTGGGGGACTTCCAAATGATGCAATGTAAACAATTTTTTCATCTAGTCACTCCAATTCATCCATTAGTTTCTAGGATTTCTCATCTATAGGAAACTGATCATAGATGAAAATGTAGAGCATGGGAAATTGAGATTTGATGGGAAGGAACACCTCTGTCCAATATACTAATGATTATGGGGTTTCTTGTGTGGAAGTGTGGTTTTTAGTCTGATAATATCGAAAGGCATGTAGGAGCCTATCCATCTAAGAATTTTTATTCCTATCTACCGTCTTCTAGATTATATTTGATAGGGTGTTGGTGAAGGCCTATATCTATTCATTAGACACTATATGGTAGGGGTGAATTATTGGAATTGATTTTTTACTCTTGATATAGTTTTTCTAATTCATCATAATATAATTTAGTTTCATTTTCCATCTGTATTGTTTGAGGGGCACCAAATCTGGTGATGATGTAGTCTCTCACAAAGCTCGAAATATTCTTTTCCCCAACATATTTACGGGGTATGTCTTTGACCCACTTGGAGAATAAGTTAGTTGTTGTGAGAATGTACTTGTACTGCTTGGACATAGTTGGAGGATATGGTCACACGATGTCCATTCCCTATATAAAAATGTATATAAGTATTTGTCTATGTGAAGAAACTTCATGGGTTGGTGAATTAAGTTGGCATGAAACTGGTAGGAATGACACTTTTTTGGTGAATTTGGTGCATTAATGTGTTATATTGGGCCAACAGTACCCAATCCTTTTGATTTTATGGGAAATATTAGATCCCGACTGGTGGAAAACACAGGCTTTAGTATGGACTTCTTTAATGATAGTAGTGGTCTATTCTCCATCAATTCACCTGATAAGGACCCCATCAAGGATCTACTTGTAGAGGAACATTTGATGATTTGTTCCATCATATAAAATAAATTTAATTTCTCATATTCGGATTTCCTCACTCTCATATTTGTTTGAGGGGATATCTCCCTTTTCAAGGTAGTCCACAATTAGTGTCATCTAGTCGATGGTAGGACTATAAAGTTTGTTGATGGGACTAACTTCATTGATCTCTTCCACATTGTCTTTAATGAATGGTGAGACCATCCAATAGTTTGAAATGCTGATGATTATTTCATCCTGGTCTAGATCTACTAAGATGTGGCTTCATTTTCCAATGTATCTTCTTGGGAATTTTTTGATCATGGGAAATGATTAAATGTTGGTTCCAAAAGGAATTCCTCTATTAGTCCTCATACATTTCTTAGCAGTGTGATTGGATCTTCTTTTTTGATAGTATAATCTCCATTAATCTACATGATGACCAGTTCAGAATATCCTTTTATCTTCAAGTGATTTACTTTTACCTGAAGTGATAGCTCTAGCCTTATAACGAGAGACTTGTATTCTGATTCATTATTTTTTCACCCCTACAAAATCAGGAAGGAGTAATGCTGGACTACTTTTTTCCATAGATATGAACACGAATCCCAGCCCCACTTTGTTGAGCTTGGGATCCTCCATCCTCTTTCCTGTTGGGATTCTAGATGCACCATAAACATACATTTACCATATCTAGGGTCCCTCTTGAACAATGAAAACTTATTTCTTATGTATTTATATATAAAATGATGTTATTTTGGTTGAGGGGTTCTCATCCAGCAAATCCATTAATGCCTAGACTTTGGCCACTTTCTGAAGCACAAAATTAATGTCAAACTACTATAGGATGACCAACCAACATGGAAGAAATCTGGTAATATTTGGATGGATGAGAATATATTTGAGTGGGTTACTATGAGGGACCAAATAGACCTCATTATTCTTTAGGTAGTGCCTTAGTTTTTGGATAGTGAATATTATCACCTGGCATCTCTTCTCGATATCCGAATAATGAGTCTCAACATCAATCACAGTTCTGCTAAGGTAATAGAGGATATTTTTACTTCCAACGTCATATTTTTTCATGAGTAAGGAACCAATCGATCACTATAAGGCTTTCATAGACAAATAAGTGTGCATTTTCTTCTTGGGGTTGACTTTGATGCCAGATGGAATATAATGAAGCTTAGAAATATCCCCGAGGTGACGAAAAAAACACATTTTAAGGGGTTCATTTTCAGGAAGTGTTATTGCAATTTGTGGATGACAGTTTCAAGGTCCTCGAGGTGGTCATATCATTATTTATATTTAACCACCATGTTATCAGCACATCATTCTAAAACTTTCCTAGGAAGGGTTTTAAGATTCAATTCATGTCACGTTGGTATGTAGCGCCAACATTCTTCAAGACAAAGAGAATTATATGATAGAAAAAAACTCTTTAGGGGGACCCTAAGGTAG
Organism: Viscum album; assembly: GCA_963277665.1. NCBI lineage: Eukaryota > Viridiplantae > Streptophyta > Magnoliopsida > Santalales > Viscaceae > Viscum > Viscum album. The sequence goes on from OY728143.1 coordinate 352,492,977, forward strand.
TTTATTCTTCATATTATTAGTCTATTAAGATTTTATTATATCCTAAATAGACATAATTTATGGACATGGCTTCATATATGGATATTTCATCGATCAGTAGTTCTATGATCGGGACCGGGAAATCATCCTTCGAGCAGTTCTCGTTGAGGTCTCAAAAGTCAATGCAGAATATGATTTTTCTTTCCCTATTATAGATTGAGGTGATATTTAATATAAATTTGGGATGTTGGACCTCCATAATGAATATTTATATTTTTATCTTTTCAACTTTAGCCTCAATTTTGGCACTATATGTTGGGTGCATCCTTATAGTTTCTTGTTTTTAGTTGGGGTGGTCCTTTGAAAATCCCAAGTGGTGAGTTTTCACCTCATGGTCAAGGCCCATCATTTCTATGTAGTTATAGTAAAATAAATTCTGATGCTACTTTAGGATGGAGGTATATACCTCTTGTTTTTTCGGAATACATTTATTCACTAATCATGGTGGTCGTGAATCTTCTTCTATACCTATATATACTTATATGAGTTCATCGATGGTGGGGGAGATTCCCTCTTCCAATGATGGAGGGGAATCACTATGGTCATCCTACTCCCATTCTTCCTCCTGTTTAAGTTTTTTATTTTATTCTTCTAGTGAATTAAGTCTTGGAATAAGTTCTCTAGAGTTAATAAAGGAGTCAATATCTTGATATTTTAAAAATAAAGAAACTTTCATTGAACCAACTGTTAGCATGGAATTTCCTTGAATCTTTGGAGTGGATCAAGTGAGGGATGGAGAAGAAGCATCTCTAACCTTTTTGAGTGGTGAGGCAACCTCTTATATCTCAACTAGTGAGGCTGATATTTCTTGGAGTTCTGGGGAAAAAATGACGGAATTTTCAACTTAGCTTTCACCATTGTATGTAGAGGTAGAAAACTTTTAAAAAATTCTAACTCAGTGTTCATGTAAGAAATAATGAAGACTATAGAATATGTGTCTCATCTTGGACTCATATTCTTGATCTGATTGATGGGTAACACATATTCTTCATTGATATTTTTTAAGGGGTAGATCGGGATCATTTCCAGACTGTTTTAGGTAGTGACCCAAGCAACACCATCAAACAAGGGTTGCTTACCTTTCCTTATATGGAATCCTACATCAATATAGAATGCTTAATAAGATTCAAATAAGGCCTTATTAGCATGAAATTTCATGATTTGTTCATTAATGTAGTATTTGATGTATTGATGGTTCGATGAGGGAATTACCATGTGTTGATGCAACTAGGGACTTCATAAAAAAATGTTTAGTTTTTTTTCTTACAAACCACCATAAATTTTGACTCATCTATTAGTTCTCCAAACAAATCCTTAATATTGATTTGGCCTACGGGATTATGCTCACTTTTAGAGTATCCCTACAATGTTATGGAAAAAGGCACTAGGTTATTCTCATCATAGAACAGCTATAAAAGTGTTCCTACTGGAATGAGGTTAACTCCAAATACATTTTTGATGAAGTCATTTCAAGCACTATCCTTATTTATCCTACTAGATACATATTGGTGCCTGATGTTTCCTTATATAACATAATCTTTATCTTGATCCATGAAAGATATAACCACATGGAATTATATTGGATCAATCTCTATATGATAGACCTCATCAGTGGAAACATCAACTTGAAACACATGAGGTCTTAACAAATCCTCTATGAGTGATTCCCTAAGGTATTTTGACAAAATCAAGGATTCCAGAATTGATTTCCTAGCTCGTACCAAAGCTAACTAATTTAATATGTCATACTTATAGTATAAAGGCCTATGATTTCTTGTGTGAGGATTCCCCTACTCGGTTGATTTAGAGTATTGAGTATTTGATGTAGATGGATCGGCCCTAGAAATAGGAGTTATAGGTTCTTATGTCCTTGGTGGGTTACGACAGGAAGGTTTTCCTATCAACCAAGGGTGATCTGGAACCTGTACCCCCTCTGATTTATATTCCAGCGTGATAGGGTTAGGGTGGATTTTGGAAGGTTTAGGGGGATTTTCATGCTCCTAGTGGACCCACTGAATGTCTCTTTAGTTATTTTTTGTAACATTGACGGTCTGATTTGGGATGTGGATAGAATTATGGTTCCTTCCATGACTACATCTTCATCCTCATCCTCAGCTCCTATGACCTATTCCTATAGTTCCCTAATAATATGTAGGGAACTTAGATTCATAACCATACTCATCATCAAATAAGGGATCCATTAATTGAATGACATTAATGGAATCTAAGATCAACTCTTCATCCAATGTGGAATTTTTCTAGCTTACCATTTCTAGTGGCGCTATTCAGTGGGGCGGTGCTTGTTGATTCAAATATGAGGGCATAAAGTTTGAGTGATTAAAATCCAACTTTTTCCATGATGCAGGATGATCCTCCTATACATCGTCATTTTATTTTCGGTCATGCCACTTTTTTAAAGACTAGATTTTGGAGGGTTGTGGGGTTGATGATGTAGGTTGTGTTTCATGAAAAGTGGATATGGGCATAATTGGATGTTTCAACTGTTCTTATAGAATACCATTAGTTATGTTTATTTTCTTCTAATTCATCTAACTATCAAAAAAATTTGACATCCTAATAAAAATTTATTTCTATTCATCTCATTCCTCATGGAAAGTGGTATAAACATAACCACTTGTGCTGATGGAAGTCTTAAATTTAATTTCTTAGAATATACCATTTTCTAAAGGATGTCATTGAAATAATTCTTTAATGGTGTGTCCCAATATCCATTGAAAGGGGAAATAATATGGCTCATCATCGAGACCAGCTTGGTTAGGCCACTTGAGCTCTTGAAGGTGGATTAAATAATTTTCCATAGTGACTATAAAATTACAACAGACTTGATCATCTCATAATGGTTAAACATTATTGTTATATTCCTTTAATTAATTTATCATAGTTCCCCTCTATTCATCTTAGCGAGGTGGGGGTTTTTTCCTGTCACCTTGGGGGTTTTATATGATATGGTGTAGATTTTTTATATGGAGTAGGTACGAAGATTGTTTTAAGCATGACAGATGCTACCTCTGCCTTTACTGCTCTTTTCCTTGGGACTGGTAAAGTTATCCAGGACATGAGCTTAGTATGTTGTATGGAGTCTTAAATTCTTTAAGAAATGGTGGATAAATCTTGAAACCCGCCTATATATTAGACTAGGATGAGTGGTGTTCAAAACTTGTTACTAAGGTTATAAATACATAGGGAAAGAATATTCTCCTAGGAAAGTAGTCAGTTTAGAAATTAGGTTAGCCCTTTTGATTTGGTAATGAAATCCAAGACTCGCCCATTTTATCTCTATTTTCAGTTCACGAGGTTATTTATTATTGTCTTTTCCAGAATTGAACTGAACTGAAAGAGGAACTTCTAATAGAGGTATTCCAATCTTGTGATTGATCTTGTTGGAAAACTGGAATACCATATGAAGTACATCCCTTTTAGGGTTTATACAAAGAATATGACTTTTACTGCTTCTTTTCATGGGATTCCCCATAATGGGATCACAATGAGACACATATTTAATAAGATCTTGTTCTGGGTCACGTGATCTATTGAATAGTAGAAATGTAGGAATCCCAAAGTTTGAAGGTGACAGGGTGTCATTCACTTCATCAGGATAAGGTTTATGTTCAGGATACATCGACTCATGATTCTCCTTGATTAATTCCAATAGATATGATAATGACTTGATGGTGTAGATAATACTTTGATGAATGTTCAGTTGAACATGATTTTGGATCATTTTAGTAATTGGTAGGATATTTTTCACTGATTCTTCCATCATTTGAGGTTGATATCTTACTAGGGAAATATTTTTAGTGTTTTACTAAACCTATTCAAGTTTCCTTATTAATAGATGGAAATTGTGATATCCATCCATGATCAGGTCCAGGTAAACCGATAGTCCAGCCACCAAGTTGGTCGGATGTCCTGGCCTTACATCAATTGTTGAGATGAATTCTTGTTGTTAAGGTACACCTTCTTTAATTGTATGTTGAGGCTATGTCCAAGGAGAATATTCAATAGGATTTCTTCCTCAAAGAAACTTGACATTGAGTCACATCAACTATTTCATTTCTTCCCCCTATCGAGTGAATATTTCTTTGAGGGTAGAGAGCTCATCCTCATTGAGAGGAGGTGGTGGATTGTATATGGAATTGCCTTTATTCTTGTTAGATATTCACTATGGAGGTATTATATGTTTTATCGATGGAGAACCCAAATTTAAGGTGATTCTATGGTTCCAGGTACGTACACATTCTTAGATTATCTTAATGTGTACCGTGTTTTTGGATGGATCTTTCCTCTCCTCGATCTTATTAATTTTCAAAATTACTGGCGTCATATGTAGGGTTGATTTCCATAAATTTTACTTATGTATAATGAAATTTAAGAATCGTACTAGCAGTCAAATGATAGGAGGTTTTTTTTTCTTTTTTATAGACCTCTCCCTTTCATTCTGAGATCCTCTTCAAGCTTCTTGGTGAAGGATGACTTAGAGGGAACCTCTATTAAGCATGGTTATACACCTAACTTCTAGAGGAAATGGGTTGTGATACGGGAAGAACTAAGATACCTTACTAGTTTTTTGTCCTCCTTAAATGGGAAAAGAATGATTTCCATTGAGGGGGTGGTTGAGGTAAAAATTCTTCCACCCATGTGGGATGGGGTAGCTCACATTCTCTTATTTTTGAGCCTTAGTCTGCATTTGTTGATCTTATAGGGGAATTTTGTGTAAAAAAATACCCCATCTCTATGGGCTTGGGATGGTCCCATACTATGGTAGGTACAATTACTGTCACTTCCCTCTTAATCTCATGCATCCTTGCCTGAGTGTGAGATGGATACAATTTCAATCATACACATGAATTGTTTTCTTATGATGACATTAAAAGTGATTGATGATTGGATTCCATTATGTGAGAATCCTACTAGATTTTCTAAGTTTATTGATTTGAGAGTTCTTTGATGGATTTCTATCATCAATCCTAACTCTTTTGATAATTATTTAAGGTCTACTCTTGTTGAGTGTGACATCATACCTAGGAAGGGGTTCTTCTTGATAACCATCTTAGAATAATGACATTATAGGATTTCATTTCCAATGGGTTTTTCTAAAAGGTGCATGAGGTGAAATGAAAAGATCCATGTTCCTCTATCCCCAGATATGAACACCAAATGAGGCATTGACAACGAGATGATGCAAATCATGCAACACATTGAGGAATGCCAATTGAAGATGTTTTCATCACTTATTTGATCATGGTCACTGCACAGAGGGAATGTATTCCAGGTCTATTTGACAAAAAGTACCTCCCAATATTTTGACATGGTCTCCATACCCATTTTATGGAAAGACTTTTTCTTTCAAGTGGAGGAGAGTGATCTATAGATTCAGACGGATGTTGTATATGCATTCTTATGAAAATGCCTCTGGAATGTCAAACTGAGAAGTGGTTGAGGGCCAAAACATGATGGGTATGTCATAACTATCCAATTATCTACTCAAGAGAAACATATTAGTCGGTTCTTCTATGATATACTCCTCTACTTTCTTATTCTAACATGAGCACTTCTTAATGGTTTTGTCACAAATAGCGGGGATAGTGGAGGTATCGTCAGTACGTGAATTGTTTGAGGGTGGATCAAAGGATGCTTGTTTCCCTAAGACAACTTCTAGTTGAGAGAGTATGTCTCTTTTAATTGATATGGTATTTGATATGTTTTTCCCCATATTTCAAAGTGCCTTAGATTACGAGTGATTTCTATCATTTGACTCAGTAAGTGGAGGACCTTATTACTGAAAAGAGATGTCACTTCTGGGAGGACCTTCGTAGTGAGTGTTATCATGGCGATGACTACCATTATAGCTCTATGTTTGACTGAATGGAGAATTCATTTAGCGTATACCCTAGAGAGGAACTTCAGGGAGGACATCATCAAGGGAATGACCTTCTTGTTTAAACGGGATGTCATTATAGGGAAGATCTTCACAATGAATTCTACCATGGAGAGGACCACCATAATAGATAATTTTCTTAATATAAGGAGAATTTATACAGTGTATACCATAGGGAGGACCTTCATGGAAGACAACAATAAGTGGATGACCTTCTTTCTGAAATGAGATTCCACTGAGGGAAGACCTTCATAGTGAATGTCATTATGGAAATGAATTCCACCATAGCGTGTCGTCTGACTACAAAGATAATTTATATAGTGTATACCCCATGGAGTACCGTTAGGGGGGATCGATGTAAGGGGAGTACCTTATTACGATTTTATCTTCTAGCTACAAGGAGGGATACCATGACTATCATTAGTAGATAGGCTCATGTGATCGATCAGCTTGTGCCCACGAAGGAATCCATCATGGTATGTGCTTTGGGGATTACCTCTAGAGCTGATGGTAGGAACGTTGTAGGGAGTACCTTCACAACTACTAATTCAACTCCCATAATTTGGTAACATATTAGAAGGATCATGGGCCACCAGTAATAGTTGTTTGATGGCCTCATAATCTCCAGCTTTCAGTAGATTAGGGTTATGAGTCTGGTCTTCATTTTCTAGTTGCCTTTGGTGAAATTTATTTTTAGGTGATCTCTTGTGGGATATTTCATATATAGGTGCCTATTCAATTGGATCCTGTAGTGATAACAGTATATGCCAGTAATCTTCATAAATTTTGATAGGGATATATTCCTTCCTTGGATCCTCCAATGAAGTGGACTCGTGTCCACCAGTTGGAATGATATTTTTTCCCAATCCTATTGTCCATTTATCATAGAATATTTCCAATGACCATCATGTATGGGATAAGAGATGCATGCATGCTTCCGATGGATGACCACATTGTGTGAATGAGTCACTCCACTTAAGGAGGCAAGGTTGTGGGATAACCTCTTTTCTACTGTTGTTGATGTGATCACTTCATGGAAGATTTTTAGGATATGTTTATGAATTAATGTATGACCCTCCATCATTTATATGATGTGTTGAGAAACATCCTTGGGAGGAATGGGAATATATGCTAATTATGGTGTCAGGACATGAATGTATGTCTGCCCCTGATTTGTATTTGAGATAAGTCAACTATTTTATCCAAGTTCTGCCATACTTTCTTGGAGGTCTTCATGTTCTGGAATTGGAATTTACATGTTATTATAATTGGTTTTCACCATATTTACATGGAGGTATTGATTTTAATGAGAAGGAATTTGTTTCCTCTCATATTTTTCCACAGTATTTGGTTGAGAAACTTCATGTTCATTAGTAGAGATATGTGTATTCCTATAATTTTCCACCATATTTTCATAAAGTTCATGATTTTATTGAGTGATAATTTTATTCTTGTAAGATCCCAGAATTCTTAGAGTTGTGTTATTTTTGAAATTTGGTTTAAATCTATAAAATTTTGTAAATTAAATGTTTTCCAGTTGTATGAGGAGGTTTGGGGGTGTTACATAGGTTCAGTACATGAAAGGAAGGGGAAATGTAAATCTAGTGTGTGTTGCATGATTGGTGCATGGTTATAGGTAACTGTGTGCCAAAACTATACTATCCCAAAATAAGGGTGAACTATTTTGTAAACTATGCAAGAGGGGATGTTAAACCATGTGGATTTCAAAAGAGGAATTTTTCATGGTTGGTATTTGGTTTTTAAAATCATTTGAGATCCCCTTGTCATCGTGAAACTTGGAAACCTCCTGGATAGAGGCTGGTGAATGATTGACGCATGGTTTGGAAAACCGTGGGTTCAAATCGTGATCCCCATTAAAAATTGGGATTTTACAATTTTTCCCCGCATGATTTTATGTGTCCTACCCTATTCTTCTCTCATTTCATCTTCAAAAACCCTAGTGAATAACCCAATCATCCAAGGTTTCCAACGTCTGATCTCCTTAAATTCTAGGACATTTTAAGTGTCGTTGGGTGTAGATAAAAGCTTCATATGTGTCTAACGATCCTCTTCCTTCTAATTTTTGGATTAAGGTTTTTAGTTTCATTTTCCTTCTTTTGATTCCCTAAAAATCTCTTTTTCCATCAGATCATAAGTTGGGGTTTCAAAGGGTTCTTGAATCTAAGTTAAAGTCAATGTTTAATCATGTTTTAATCTCTGGATTCAAGGTAGTTGGTCTACAAGTTATATCACATAGTCTTGATGTTGATTTTTTCATGTGCGGTTGTGTTATTGGTTCTCTTTTTTTGATAATTTGATGCCTTTAGTTTGATTTGATAAAATGGTTGTCTAAATGATGAATTGAAACTCTCATGATCCATGTGGAATGCATCGAGGTAGGTTACACTAGTTTTGGGGCCACCCAAGTGGTATTCCATCACCCCAAACATGGAAATTGTAATTTTAAACATGGAATTGTTATGATAAAGTAGAGGCCATGAGATATTTGTGTTGACAAGTTAGTTTACATTATGAAAGTCACCATTGGTGGTTGTGAGTAGTCATTGATAATGGTATAAAATATTTTTTGGAACATTGTTAATGGCATAAATTAATTAAAGTGATTTTGAAAAATTACTTATGGGTTGAAATAATAATATATTAGTGAGTTAAGGCATGAAGATGAATTGATGTTTTGATTTAATAGTGAGTTTTGAAAGTTATGTGTAATGATCGTATGTGTTTCTTGATATGTTAAATGTGGTTAATGTTAAATGGATGCATGTGTACATAGATTGGTAATTTTGGGTATTGACTGATGCTCTACTCTCATGGGTTGGGTTGGACTAAGGCTCTAAACCCCACAACTAGAATACACGGGTTAGGGAGTCGAGCTGATGCTCTAGGCCCCTAAAAGATTCATTGGATGATTACCTGGACTAAGTATCCATGGTAAGTGTGATGAAATTTGTTGATATTACCTGGAATTATGCTCTAAGGTATGTGTAATAAATTTACTTCTTTGTTTTTTTCCCTAGTGAGATAGGAAACTTGATTTTTTAGCTTATGCATATTGGTTGACCGACTTAGGCCATTAGAGAATAAATGGAACAGATAAACCATTAAATTAAATTATAATAATAGTTTTGTTAAATAATGATTTATGAATGAAAATTTGATACTCTTTGTTTACATTTTATATATTATTCCATGCATACACTATCTTCTTAGACTGCATATTTTGCAGACACCGATGGTGGTGGCCTACTGAGTTGTAATCACACCCTGTTCGGGCCACCATTGGGTACCCAAGAAGATTTCATGGTTTCATGTTAAGACAAGGGAAAAGGATCTATTCTAGCGGGCTGAGTTGGGAAAGGTCTATTCATGGAGGAGGGATTCATACTTGGATTCAGGACCCATTTTGGAGATTCTTCTTATATTTTTTATTTTGGGTTCCCTTCACTTTTGGTACTATTAGCATGACCGGGCATATTTATTGTTTGGTTTTGGTTTGTACCTTTTTTTTGAATGATTGGTAAAGAATGTTTTGGTTTATTTTTTATTGTTTCATGCATTTTTTATGATATATAGTGCATATTACTATGATAAAAAAGGTATAGTCTCTATTCATGATATATTAGACCCTTGTTACTAGTCAGTAGTCTCTGGAATATGTGGATGCATTCCAAAGTTCATGTGGTGACTTAGATTGGAGCAGTGGTCTAGCGGCTTATGGGTTAGGGATGTTACAAACTGGTATCATAGTGATTCTTTTATATGACTTACTTCTTGGGAATTGATGACATGATATTAAGAGGTGTCAGGCCTTGGAAATGAGCTTGTTCATGGGAGTATCTAAGCCTTGTATGATAAAAACCCCAGGTATCCATGGTGGGAATTGTTGTTCTTGCTATGTTTTGTTATAGTTGGATGATATTTTACCATTGGGTGACATATTTATTGTGTGATATAACTATCTCATGATATTTTACTCTTTTCTAAAATGGAATGAGGATATTCATTCATGCATCATTATAGGCACCTAGGGATATTGGTGGCATACACCGTGGTAGGTACACAAGGGATGTATGTGTGGGACATGAAGGGTAGAATGAATTTAACTTCCTTATAAATTTTATGAAAATGGAATATAATAATTATGATGAAAATGTTTAAGTGGAAATAATGTGAAAGAATATTTAATGAATTCTGTTTTATGAAAAGTTAAGAATGAACTAAAATCTTTGTTGTAATAAGATGTTAAATGGAAAGGGTGTCTAAATAAAGGCTCATAACTATGTATGTTGGTTTACCCCATGTTGACCATGACCCATGGTAAGGATAGTTGAGGGTAGTGTGCTAGATGTAACGATGTACGTTGGGATAGTGTGTGAAAAATGGGTTTCTTATGGCCAGTGGAGATCCTTATTTTTATGTAAATTATGGAAGATTTATGTTATGTGTTCTAATAATCATGTTAGATATTGTAGAGAAATGCCACCATGATGATGTTTTATGGTTGGGTGACAAGTTTATATCATTAAGAATACTCCCCTAGAGGTAGATTCAGAGACCCCGGTGAACTATGGTAATAGAGGATAGGAGCATTTTTTGGGGTACTTCACTCATTTTACACAAATGATGGAATGAGACCCAGAGCGGGTTTCACTGAGCATGTTTGAGATGAATAGAGAGTTTCAGCCACAGCACCCTCTGACCTTTACTACAGAGGGCGGGATAAAGGAAGTCGAGTTCTAGATAGAGTCCACATAGAATATTATAGATCTCTTAAAGAATCCTCCTAATAAGAGAGTCCCATTGGCAGCCTACATTTTGCGAGGTTAGGAAAAGAGTTTGTGGGACATATTAGTTTAGACTGAGTAGGTAGAGGGTATGCTAAGTAAGAGTTTCTAGGATTTTTTTGAATAATTACTATCCAGAGACCTTGAGGTTGGAGAAGGTTGTATATTTTATGAGTTTTTCCTATAGGACTATGTCGGTGATGGATTATGTCGGCCATTTTACCAACTTGTAATGTTTTTTCTAGATTTGTTAGGGGATGAGGAAACTATGGTGACACATTTCTAGAATAGACATAGACATGATATCAAGTCTTAGGTAAATATCTTCTTTATAAAGATCTTTTTAGAGGTAATGGATCATTCTCTAATCTCATAGGGAAATCCCAAAGAGGCGCATGTTGGTGGATATGTGGTTGTAGTTGGGAAATCCAGTGGTGTGACTTATGATGTTAAGAAGCACCGTTTTGAGAGTATCCACCAGAGTAGCGGTGGGAAGTGTTTTCAGAAAATGGAACTAGTTTCTTAAGGCAGTGATCGAGTCATTAGTTATAGTGTTGTAGGCTGTGACACATGTGAGGATAGTGTCCCTAACCACTAGTTGAGTGACGAGCATACAGAAGGTTGGGACATGTTCCAAGATTCTGTATGAAACCTTGACAGTTAGGAAATGATGGAGAGACAAGGTCAGTATAGAGTGCATACATGGGGTTAGTTACCCCATATCAGGAATCCAGTTAGAGATCTACCAACCATACCGATTGAGGTGGTGGGTGTGGTACTCCGGGGTGAGAGTGACCATATCATAAGTGTAGTGTATCACTATAAACTCAGACTGGAGACCCAAGTAGATGGGATGGTTAGCATCATGTGGTTTAGCTTACACCTAGAAGTGGAAAGGTGTACCATCGATAGTTTTAGGTACAATTCTTGTCGATTCTATTATTGCTAGTGATTTATTTGATACAGGTGCCTCAAATTCTTTTATTTATGCCCAATTTGTGGTTATTTGGGGTCTGGTGGTGGATTTTATGTGCGGGTTTTTTTTTCTATTGATACACTATTAGGTGTGCAAGTAGAAAATATATGGCATTGTAAAGGGTGTGCTCTCGAGGTTGGTGGGCACCATTTTCTTTGGGACTTGTTTGTGCTTGAGATGTTAGGTTTTGATCTGATTTTGGTAATGGGTTGGATAGTGTTGTACCAGGTCCATATTGACTAGCATCAATATAGGGTAACATTCAAATCTCTTGAGGGAGACAATTATTTCCATTATTATGAATGGGATATCTAAGAAGGCCATACAAGGCTAGCCTGTCAGCAGTTGGGTGAGATCACAACCCAAATGGATTGATTTATTATTAATAATAGAGGAGTAGAGAAGATTTTCTTTCCTCATGTGGTGGATCTATTTCAGGATGTGATCCCTAAGGAATTATCAGGGCTACCTCCTCATATAGACACGGAGTTCATTGTAGAATGTCTACCAAGGGAAAAACCAGTTTCCATTCCTCCATAAATAATGACACTGATAGAACTCTAGGAACATAAAACTTAGTTTGAGGAGTTTTAGAATAAAAAGTTTATTTTCCATAGTATGTCACCCTAGGGAAATCAAGATTTTTTCTAAGAATACTGATAGATCATTGTGGTTATGTGTCTATTATATGAAGTTGAATCAGAATACAGTTAAGAACCAATAACCTCTTCCTCGAATCAATGATCTTTTTGACTAGATTAGATATGATTCAGTGTTCTCCAAGATTGATATGAGATCATGGTATCATCAGCTAAGTGTGAAACCTTCTTATGTACCATGAACTAACTTTCAAAGAAAGTAGGAGTTGTATGAGTTTGTTGTGATTCTGTTCGGATTGACCAATGCACCAATATTTTTTATTTAACTAATGAACTGAATCTTTCACCTATACCTGGATCAATTTTTAGTTGTCTTTGTCAATGACATTTTGGTGTACTCTAAAACTTATGCAAATCATTCCCAACATATTGGAATCATCTTGAGTACACTAATAGAGCATAGGATATATTCCAAGATATCCATGTTTAATTTCTAGATTGACATGGTGAATCTATTGGGACACATCATCTCTGAGGAAGGTGCATCAGTAGACCCATAGAAAGTGTAGGAAGTTGTATCATTGGAGAAACCCAATAATATTTTAATGTACGATGTTTTATAGGATTGGAAGTCTATTACTAAAGGTTCATTAAAAAAATTTCCCATTTGGAAGCACCTATTTTGGTATTTTACAAGAAGGGAATCAAGTTTGAATGGTCTAGGGAATGTGGTAATGATTTCAAAGAGTTGAAGAAGTGGTTGAATATTGTGTTGATTTTGATATTTTCAGATCCAGGTAAGGGGTATACCTTGTTTTTGGGATGAATATGGTGTTGGTATTGGGGAAGTGCTGATGTAAGAAGATTGGATTGTCATGTATAGGTCATGATAGTTGAGGACTCATGAAATAAACAACCTTATGCACAATATTGAATTAGATGTGGTGTTTTATTCTTTAAAGTGTTGGCATCACTACTTGTTGGGATAATGGTTCATGGTGTTTTCCAATTATTAAATACTCTAGTATATATTCTCTCAGCATGATTTGAATCGTCTGTAATGAAGATAGATTGATTACATGTGGTATTTTGACTTTGATCTGGCGTATACACTAGGAAAAGGGAATAGTTCTACAGATGTTTTGATTATGAAAGATCAAAATCCGGCGGCTTAGGAATCCATCTCAGAGTGCAGAATGATGAAATTCTATGCTGAGATACATTTGGAGGTGCAGGATGGATTGGTAAATATGACCCCTTCATCCTTGTTAGTTGAGTCCATGATTTTGAGATAGATCATAGAGAGGTAGCATGAGGATCTATAATTTTAGATTTGAGAGAAATTCTAAAAGATGGGATTCACCTTCTAATTGGGTTTATGGTGAGGAGGGTATCGTTTATGTCTATGGACGTGTGATTGTGACAATGTGTATGTAGGATGAGTTGATGTGAGAGTTTCTTACATCAAAGTGGGCAGTGTATCATGGCTTTACCAAGATGTATCATGATCTTCATAGGCATTATTGGTGGCTAGAGATGAAGAGAGATGTGGTAGGTTTCATGTCGTGATGTTTTACCTTCCAATAGGTGAAGACAGAGCTTTATTGGTGGTGTGGTTTGTTTTAGCCACTACCCATTATGTGATGTAAATGAGATGACACAATGATGGATTTTTTAGAGGGTCTTACAAGATTTCCATGGAAGAATTATTTGATCTAGGTAATTGTAGATAAGTTAACTAAGGTGGCCTATTTCTTATTTACTCCAGAGACCTTCACCATGGATCAGTTGGGTGAGCTATATGTTCAGGAAATAGTGCAATTACATGTGGTACCATAGACTATAGTTTTGGATCAAGATCCATATTTTACATCACTCTTCTTGAAGAGATTATAGAAGGATCTTGGTACCTAGGTGTTTTTGAGTATGTATTTCCTCCCGTAGATTGAAGAAAACTAAAAGTGTACAATTTAGTTACTAGAGGATATACTGGGGGCTTATATCCTAGACTTTGGGGGACTGTGGGAGAAGCACTTTTCTCTGGTTGAGTTTTCCTAAAACAATAGTTACTAGGATACGATTTAGATATAAATTTATGAGGCGTTGTATGAGGGAATGTATAGTAGACCATATAGATCTTCATTTTATTGGATTGAATATGGGTAATTAGAGTTTCTAGGACTGAGTATCATATAGGAATACATCAGAATAGGTTCATTTGATTTAGAAATGTATGATAACTGGTCAAAGTAGGTAGAATTCATATGAGAATTGTTATCAATACCTATTGAGATTCTGGTAGGTGACCATGTGTTTCTTCAAGTGTCACCAATGTTGGGTCACTATAGGATTTGGAAACAAGGTAAGTTGGCACCCAGGTTCATGGTGTCGTTTGATATTATGGATAAGATCAGACTAGTGGTGTATAGATTGGATCTTCCACAATTTTATAGTGGTATGAATGATATTTCTCATGTGTCATAGCTTTAAAAGTATCACCCTAACCCATATCAAGTTATTTATACTAATGATATAGATCTTGGACCTGATATGTCCTTTTAGGATAATCTGGTTTGTATTTTTGATCGTAGTGAGAAAGTTTTTTGGGGAAAGATTGTTCCCTTAGTTCAAGTTTTATTGTAGAATGGTAATGTTCGTGAATAAAATTTGGAGGGGGTATAGATTTGCAGGACCAATGACCTAAAATCTTTACTTCATAATCTTAGTGATTCATGGAAGTGGAACTCGAAGATGAGTCATTATAAGGTTGGGAGGTTGTAAGATGCTAGAATTTGTATAGGTATGTTTTGCCAAAATTTTGATTTAAATCCCTTAAAGTTGGTAAAATAAATGTTTTAGGGTATATGAGGAGGTTTGGGGGTGTTCAAGAGATTTGGGACATGAAATAAATGGGAAAATGGTCATCTAGTGCATGTTGCATGGTTAGTACACAATTAGAGGTAACAGTGCACCCAAACCATGCTAGCAAAGAGGAGGGGTGCATGGTTTAATAAGAAATGTAAGAGGAAAGTCCAAACAGTGTGGATTTGGACATTAGAATTCCGCACAATTGGCACATGTTTTGTGAAACCATGTGAGATCCCCATGTAACCGTGCTATATGGAACCCTCTTAGATAGAGGTTGATGCACGGTTTAGAAAGTTGTGCAGTAAAACTATGTGCCCCATTTAAAATTTGAATTTTACCATTTTCCCCATCAATATTTTAAGTGTTCTACTTAATTTCTTCCCCCATTTCTTCTCCAGCAACCCTAGTGATGAACCAAATCGACCCAAGCTTTACAAGGGGTGAACTCCTTCGATTTTAGGCCATTTTGAGTTCCTTTGGGTGTAGATTGAAGCTTCGGTTAAGTCTAATGATTCTCTTCCTTCTCTATGCTTGATTAGAGCTTGTGGTTTCATTTTCCTTATTATGGATCCCTAAAACACACTTTTCCTAGAGGATCTTAATTTGGGGACACAAAGAGTTCTTGAATTCGAGTTAAAGGCTAAGGTTATGCATGTGTTCATCTTTAAAATCAAGGTAGGTTGTCTACAAGTTATATCCCATAATCTTGATGTTGATTTATGCATGTTTGGTTGTGTTATTAGTTCGATTTTGATGAGAATTTTATTCCTTTAGTATGATTTGTTAATTTTTTTGGATAAATGATGAATTGAAACCCTCATGGTCTATGTGGGATGCATTGAGGTTGGTTAGATTGGTTTTAGGGCCACCCATGGGGTGTTTCATCACCCCGAACATGGAAATTATAAGGTTGAATGTGGAATTGTTCTGATAAAGTATATCCTATGATATATGTGTGTTGACAAGTTAGTTTAGAATATAAAAGGCACTATTGGTGGTTGTGACTAGTCATTGATAATGGTATAAAGAATTTTTTAGAACATTGTCAATGGGATAAATAAATTAAAGTGATTGTGACAAATGACTTATGGATGAAAGGAGAATATGTCGATGAGTTAAGGCATGAAAATGAATTTTTTTGTTGATTTAATATTGATTTTTGAATGTTGTGTACAATGATTGTATAAGTTTTGTGATAGGATAAATGTGGTTAATGGTTAATGGAATCATGTTCACATGACTTGGTAGTTGTGGGTATTAACTGATGCTCTACTACCACAGGTTAAGTTGGATTGAGGCCCTAAACCCCACCACTATAATGCAAGAGTTAGGGAGTCGTATTGATGATCTGGGACCCTAACAGATACATTGGATGATTTCCTAGACTGAGGCTCTAAGGTAAGTGAGATGAAATTGGTTGAGAATACCAGGACTGTAACGACCCGAATCTGAAGCCCCTCCACTGGTGCCCCGTACCCGGTTCGCCACATGACCTAAAGCGCATTTCCCTGAATGCCAGAGCCTGCCGACTAGCAGCGAGGGCCTTGGTGAGTCGGTGGAAAAACTATGCCCTCATTCGGTAAAGTATACAGCGAAAAAACAACCAGTCACAATAACGGAAACAATAAACAGCATACAACAACTGAACTGAACAGCGGAAGAAATGTATAAAGTAATGATGATACATCATGGTACATATGTCTATGGAAAGCAGTAAACAACCAACATGCTGGAGTAAAACTGAAAAACAAAGTGCAAAAGAAAACAAAGTAAACTCCTCAGCATCGCAAGCCACGGCTCGGTCCCATGCTCTCCAACTCTAGTGCAATCAAGAACCTGAAGTAGAAGGTCGCTTGCCCTTATCTATAGCTGCAACAACATAGTCTTCTTGGGACCAAAATCATGGCCCAAACAGGGTGTGATATACAATCCCAATAGGCAATCGCTCAAATATTTGTGCCTAATAGTCAATGAATATATGGAAGTAATAAAACAAGAAGCAGTAAACAGGAAAGAACAAGAAGCTACAATCTACAGTTCTAACAAAAGAAGTACACAAGTAAACAGCCAGCAACAAAGGAAAAAGTTAACCCTCTGGGTAGCTCTCACAGCCTAACCCCTATGGTTCAACCTATAAGTACTAGTAAACCTCTAGGTGGCACACACAGTCTCACCCCTCTGGTTCAGCTATGAAATTAATAGACTCTCTGAGGAAGCACTCACCGTCAATTCCCCCTATAGTCTCGTATCGTACTAATGGCTCTCTGGGGAAGCACTCAACGTCTCATTCCCCCTGTGGCCCATGTCGAGGAACTATAGACTCTCTGAGGAAGCACTCATCATCAATTCCCCTTGTGGTCTCACATCGTATTTAAAGACACTCTGGAGAAGCCCTTACGTCAATTATCCATTTGGTCTACTACTCTAGGTTTCACAGTCCTGAGTGAAAATAAACATGCTCAGCGCGCATACATTGTCCAAGTAAACCTCCAGAACTACTTGGATATCATTCTAAGGCTCAACAGCCATAAATAAGAAATAGTTCCACTATCCTACAACTAGGCATGGCAACAGGAAAATTCCAAAAATTAAAACAAGCATGGAAAGGAAACCTGAGCACAAAACAAATTACTATACTCACAAGCATAAACCTCTACTACAGCAATCAAGCAAAGAATGTAAACAGCAGAGAAAAACAGGAAACCCACAATTCCCCGCCCAAGGGAATTTGTGGAATTTGCACAAAATACTCATCGACTTTCAACAGAAAGGCACAAACCACCTACCTTGATCCTAGGAGATCGGTATACATGAACCACGACGATTGATTCCCCTTAAAACGTCGTAGATCCGAGAAAACGCACAAAATGCTCAACCCATAATAACTCAGAAACAAAGAGGCATCAGAAAATGAAGCTCAAGCAGAAGGAAGATCTTACCACTTCGATTCCAACACAATCAACCATTCTCGAATCGTAGAACGGACAAAGAGAAGGTGGATAATCTAAGATCTGGTCGTACGGGTCGCTCTCGGACGAACGTGACCTAGAAGGAGGTGTTTCTATGCGTTAGGTGCGACCTCGGTCTTTTTAGTGAAAAAAAAAGTACACGGCGTGTATTTTTAAAGTATACGGCGTGTAGTGGGTTTTTCTATACTCCGCCAAAATCGGCCTCCACGTCACCCCTACACACCGTGTGTGTAGCCCGGGCACGGCCAGCACACGGCTTCGAGCCGGGGAAGAGTACACGGCGTGTACTCAGAAAGTACACTGCGTGTACTCAGAAAGTACATGACATGTACTTAGAAAATTTTGAGAAAGTTAATTTTTCTTAAAAACTCCAGAAAAAGGGAAAACATACCTGAAACGAAGATCCAGGTTCTTACAAACTTCTCCCCTTAAAGAAATTCATCCCTGAATTTCCTTAGAGAGGCGTAGAAGAAGAAACCCCGAACAGCTCCGGCCACTGCGATCATACATCGGCCTCCCTCTCCCAGGTCTCGTCTTGTACATGCTCGTGCTGCTACAGCACCCGTACCAGAGGAACAGACTGCTCGCGGAGAACCTTCGTACTACGATTGAAAATCAGGATAGGATGTTCCTCGAACGACCCATCTGCTTCAAAATCAACTTCCTCGGGTTGAAATACATGAGTCGGTTCTTAAAATTAACGTCACAACTGAGAGATGTGGAAGATGTCGTGCATGGACCAGTACCTCTGAGGTAGCTGCAACTGATATGTGACCGACCCCACTCTCTCCAAGACCTCAAACAGTCCGACGTACTGCAGTGAAAGATTGTCCTGTCTCAGAATCCTCTTGTGTCTCAACCTTGGTGCGACACATAGGAAAACCCGATCTCTGACCTCAAACTCCAGAGGTCATCTCCGCTAATCAGCATAAGACTTCTGTCAAGACTGTGTTGTAGCCACCTGCTTCTAAATCAGCTCTATCTGCTCTGAGGTCTCCTGAACGAGACGAGGTCCCAGCAAAGCTACCTCTCCTGCCTCCAGCCAGCACAAGGGTGATCGACATGGCCTACCGTACAAAGCCTCATATGGTGCCATATGAATGGTATCCTGGAAACTATTGTTGTAGGCGAACTCCACCAGAGGGATATGATTCTCCCAAGAACGACAAAGGTCTAGAATGCAGGCTCGGAGCATATCCTCAAGCACCTGGATCGTGCGCTCGGATTGGCCATCAGTATGGGGATGGTATGCTGTACTTAAAAGTACCTGTGTACCCAAAGCCTTCTAAAGCCCTTGCCAGAAATGAGAATTAAAGTGTGCATCCATGTCTGAAACAATGGAGTGTGGAACTCCATGCAGACGAACGATCTCTCGGATGTAAAGTCATCCCAGATCATCAACACTGAAGGTCTCCTTGATCAGCAAGAAGTGAGAAACCTTCGTGAGCCTGTCGATGACAACCCAAACAATATAGTTTCCCTGAGGCGATCTCGGCAACCCGGTCACGAAGTCTATTGCAACATCATTCCACTTCCACTTCGGAAAGGGTAACTACTGTAAAAGTTCTGCTGGTCACTGATGCTCTACTTTCACCTGCTGATAAGTAGAACATCTCATGACAAAACCAGCAACATATTTCTTCATAACAAGCCACCAGTACTGGAGATGAAGATCCTGATACATCTTGGTGATGCCAGGATGAACTGCCCAAACATAGGAATGAAAATCCCGCATAAGCTCCTCACGTATGTCTGCTGGCACCCATATGCGTCCCTAGAACCTCAAGATCTCATCCTCGCCCACTGTCCATCCAGGAAGAGGGTCCTCTCCTGACACACTCTCCTGCAGGACTAAGCCTTCTGAGTCTGATAGATTCCTCATCCGTAATCGATCAAGAAGTGTAGAGGTAACAAATACAGAAGATAAGAAAGTCTTTCCCTGTCTATCGTGCACCTCTAGATGCATATCAGAGAACAGAGCCATCAGCTGCCACTCACCGTTGTCCTCATGAACCACCTGAACCTGAGTTCTCCTACTCAACGCATCTGCCACTGCATTTCCCTTTCCTAGCATATAAGCAAGCTCGAATTCAAAAGACTGAAGATACTCAACCCACCTACACTGTCTCAGATTCAGATCACGCTGAGTGAAGATATAATTGAGACTCTTGTGGTTGGTGAAGACCACAAAGTGCTCTCCCAATAGGTATTGTCTCCAACAGCGTAGGGCATGGACAACAGCTGCCAACTCCAGATCATGTGTTGGGTAGTTCCTCTCATGTGGCCTCAACTACCGAGACCCATATGCAATGACTCCATCTCCCTGCAAAAGCACAGTTCCCAGCTCGATACTTGAAGCATCACAGTAAACAGTGTAGCTCTTGCCTGGATCAGGAAAGACTAGTATCGGTGCTGATGTCAACCTCCCTTTCATCTCCTGAAAGGCTGACTCACAAGAATATGACCATAAGAACTTCGATCCCTTCTTGGTCAGACCTGTCAAGGGTGCTTCTATACGACAAAATTCCGGAATGAAGCATCTGTAGTATCCAGCCAACCCTAGGAAGCTCCATACCTCAAAGAAGTTCTTCGGCTGCTCCCAGGAAACTACAGCTTTCACTTTCTCTGGTTCCACAGATACTCCTGCCTCTGAGATGATGTGACCCAAGAAGTGAATCTGGTCCATTCATAAGTGGCACTTCGAGAGTTTATCATAAAGCCGATGATCTCTCAGCGTACTCATAACGATCTCAAGATGTGTGGCATGGTCGTGTCGAGTGTGAGAGTACACCAAGATATCTTCCACGAATACCACAACGAAGGAGTCTAAATAAGGATGGAACACTCGGTTCATCAGTGCCATGAAAACTACCGGGGTGTTCGTGAGACCGAACGGCATAACAGTATACTCGTAAAGAACATACCTGCTCCTGAAGGCCATCAAAGGTATATCTGATGATCTAATGTGAAACTGATGATAACCGGACCTCAAATCAATCTTTGAGAACACCTGAGCTCCTCGAAGCTGATCGAATAGGTCATCAATCCTCGGAAAAGGATATCGGTTCTTGACCATCAACTAGTTTAGCTTCCGATAATCCACACAAAGCCAAAGGGTACCGTTTTCCTTATTTGCAAACAGGACAGGTGAAACCCAAGGAGAAGTACTGGGTCAGATGAAACCCTTAGCCTGCAACTCCTCCAACTGCTTCTTGAGCTCTTGCAACTCAGGTGTAGCCATCCTATAAGGAGGAATGGACACTAGTGCTTCTCCTGGCACGAGCTCAATAGAAAAGTCTACCTCACGCTCCGGAGGAAAACCTGAAAAGTCCTCTGGAAAGACGTCCCTGAAAGGATCCACCACTAGAGGAAAGACTAACTGCGAAGTCCCCTAATCGTCCAGATAAAGACTAGAAATCAGGGTCATCACCCTTCCTATCCCATGATGCTCGAGTCCTGCTCGACTCACCTGAACATCCCATACGCCTCTATGAAGAAAATATTCACCCTCTGGTGAAACAAAACTCACTCTACGGAGATAACAGTCGATGATGGCCTATAAGGGAACCAATCAGTCAATCCCGAGGATGAAATCATATCCTATCATCTCTAGGACATAGAGGTCCCATAATAAATGGTACCCTGCAACCTCGAGAGGGAACTCTCTACACTGGCGTACACTAGATGTCATCGTCCCCAAAGGTGTGTCTAGTGTTAATGAATCGGTAGAAGAAAATATACAGAGCCCAAGGATATCCATGACAGTAATAGAGATAAAGCTATGTGTACCACCAGTATCAAAAAGAGCTGAAGATAAAACTAAGGCTACTAAGATCGTACCTTGAACTGTAGAAGGGATGGGATCCTGCTCCTGATAAGTCTGCTCCACGGCGAAAGGCTGGCCTGTACCACAGTCCTACGCCCCTGGCTGACCACTATGAGTTGATCCACCTTGTTGATGCCGAGGGACTGGTGCCTGACCACCACAGCCTCGACCTCCACCTCGGCCCGAACAACCGGAAGAACTCCAGTTCCCCGACAGGTGAGAAACTGGTGGTGCTGCTCCTGAACAAGGAGTCAGGGAAGAACCCCGGTCACCATCTTCTGGTGAGAAAACTTGGCAGAATTGTTGAAGGTGACCCATCTTGCTACAAGATCGGCACTCCACAGGGTCCCTCTGGCATTGCGGCCTCGTGTGCCCTGACTGGCCACACTGGTAGGATGTTACCAGGCTGCCTGATGATGCATCACGCTTCCTCGGGTCACCGCGCGTAGACTCTCTAAGGTGCTTCTTGCTATCATCAGGAGGTAAACTAGCTCTGGAAGCAGAACCGCCCTGGCTCGCAGCTCCAAAGTCTCTCTGATTGTGCTCTACAATCAGTGCCTGGTTGAATATGGAAGTGATGGAAGTCAGCTGGAAGATGTTCACCTGCGAGCAGATCTCCCTCCTGAGACCATCCTCAAACTTCCTTGCTAAGAACAACCCACTTCCATCCCAGAGGGGTGTGAAACGCTGCAGCTCAGTGAAGCGAGAGGAA
This sequence comes from Viscum album, assembly GCA_963277665.1. Lineage (NCBI taxonomy): Eukaryota > Viridiplantae > Streptophyta > Magnoliopsida > Santalales > Viscaceae > Viscum > Viscum album. The sequence goes on from OY728143.1 coordinate 352,515,670, forward strand.
TACTCCATGACAGAAAGAGTACCCTACTCCAAGCTCATGAACTCCCGGGCCTGATTGGCCCTCAGGGTCTCCAGATAAAAGTAGTCATAGAACACGCTTTGGAACTCCTCCCAAGCCATAGCCTACTAATGACCCGCCTTTGAGATGACGTCCCACCATCTCTTGGTGGAGTCTCAGAGCATGTAGGTGGTGAGATTGAACCGCCTCTCTAGAGGCGTCTCCTGATGCTCGAAGATAGTCAGCATGGCTTTCATCCATGACTCTGCAGCCTGAGGTCCTCCTTCCCCTAAGAACGTGGGAGGATGCTGCTGCTGGAAAACCCATATCAAGTCTGCCATAGTCATGGCAGGAGGTGGCACTCCCTGGAAGACCTGCATCATCCTCATGAAACCATCCCTGAACTTCGCATCAGCACCTGCAATTGGTATAACATGCGGTGCCAAGGCTGGCCTGACTGGAGGAACGGCAAGAAGTCCCTGATTAGCCCTATCTGGCGTCTGATCACTGCCTGACGACAGACGTATGACCGGAGGACTTCTTAGAGTCATAGCTCTGAAAGATCAAAATCACACCTTAGATCAGGAAAACAAGGACAGAGAACACAAGAGTACAAAACGGAAATAGGGGAAGGAAAACCCACAAGTTTACAAAACACGACTACACATCATGTATAAAAACTACATGGTGTGTCTTCTCAAGCCACTGACATGGTCGAGTACTCCTGCCCTACAAGTCGTGTACACCTCAAACCACACGGCGTGTACTTGAAAAATGTTCCCCTGCCCGAGTCCCTTACACGGCTAACACACACGGTTTTTCTTAAACTGAGACTACACGGTGTGTTCCCTACGGACACACCATGTGGTGGACAAGGCTTCAGCATCCCGTGTTATTAAACACATGGCCATCTACATGGATGAACCTTACACAGTGTGCTCCGAACAAACACGACATGTATATTCAAGGTGAAACCGTCCTGTGTTGTTCATGACACGGCCGGGTACCTGGAAAGACTACACGGCGTGCTCCAAAAGCAACACGGCGTGTCTGAGAGAAGGTCACGCCGACCCGTGTTGTTCGTGACATGGCCGGGTACCTAGAAGGGACTACACGGCATGTTCCATTACAACACGACATGTGCTTCTCAAGCTTCCCTGACCCGTGTTGTTAGTGACACGGCTGGGTACACGGATCATTACTACACGGCGTGTACCTCCCATACACGGCATGCTCCTAAGGTAACTTTCAAGACATCGTGTTCTGCTCACATGGTCAGTGACATGGCCTGAAAACTATATGAAATGTATCCAAAAAGTACACGCCATGTATTCTGGGTTTTTCTGGGCAGTAACTCAAAAACTGCACAGAACCCCAAAAACACTAAAAACAAGGAAAAGTGGTGCCAAACTCCAATTCGTGAGGGTCCATACTCCTCGCGAATCAAAGCCTGGAATCTCTTACAGTCATATACAAGGGAAAAAACAGCTCTCTAACATAATAGCAGAAATTATATCAAGAATCTATCACAATAGCATGCATAATCTACACAAAGTCTATCACAACATCATGCAATCGCTAATGCACCCTAGATGGCATGGCAAGAATGCATGGAATGTGATTCTACAAGTGTCTATATGATGCATGAGATGGAATACCCTCATCTTATCGGGTTGCGACAGAAATAGAACCAAAATATCAAAACAATAATAGCACAAGTCCTGTGAATCACTCTAGGTGAAGTCATATCAACCGTAAAATCTCAAAATCAGCAAACTGCAATTAATTAGGTAGTATGGATTTTCCCTATACACGGGTTAGCTACTCTCGATCATAGATTAATACCAAGTACTGAATCTATCCTATCCCTAGATAAATTCTCCAAACACTAATGTAAGAGAAAATAACTCCTTTGATACCACTTTATAACAACCCGAATCTGGAGCCCCTCCACTGGTGCCCCGTACCCGGTTCGCCACATGAATTAAAGTATGTTTCCCCAAATGCCAGAGGTTTCTAACTAGAAGCGAGGGCCATGGTGATTTGGTGGGAAAACTATGCCCTCATTCGGTAAAGTATACAGCAGAAAAACAACCAGTCACAATAACAGAAACAATAAACAACATACAATAACAGAACTGAACAGTGGAAGCAATGTATAAAGTAATGATGATGCATCATGGTACATATGTCTATGGAAAGTAGTAAACAACCAATGTGCAGAAGTAAAAATGAAAAAAAGTGCAAAAGAAAACAAAGTAAACTCCTCAGCATCGCAAGCCATGGCTCGGTCCCATGCTCTCCAACTCCAGTGCAATGAAGAACCTAAAGTAGAAGGGCGCTTGCCCTTATCTATACCTGTAGCAACATAGTCTTCTGGGGCCCAAAAGCATGACCCAAAAAGGGTGTGAGATATAATCCCAGTAGGCAATCACCAAAAGATTTGTGCCTAATAGTCAATGAATACATGGTAGTAAGAAAACAAGAAGCAGTAAACAGGAAAGCACAAGCAGCTACAACCTATAGTTCTAACAAAAGAAGTAAACAAGTAAACAGCCAGCAACAAAGGAAAAAGGTAACCCTCTAGGTAGCTCTCACAGCCTAACCCCTATGGTTCAACCTATAAGTACTAGAAACCCTCTAGGTGGAACACACAGTCTCACCCCTCTGGTTCATCTATGAAATTAATGGACTCTCAGAGGAAGCACTCACCGTCAATTCCCCCTGTAGTCTTGTATCGTACTAAAGGCTCTCTGGGGAAGCACTCAACGTCTCATTCCCCCTGTGGCCCGTGTCGAGGAACTACAAAATCTCTGAGGAAGCACTCATCACCAATTCACCCTGTGGTCCCGCATCGTTTTTAAAGACACTCTAGAGAAGCCCTTATGTCAATTCTCCCTTTGGTCTACTACTCTAGGTTCTCACAGTCCTGAGTGAAAATAAACATGCTCATCATGTGTACATCGTCCAAGTAAACCTCCAGAACTACTTGGATATCATTCTAAGGCTCAAAAGCAATAAATAAGCAATAGTTCCACTATCTTACAACAAGGCATGGAAACTAGAAAACGCCAAAAAGTAAAACAAGCATGGCAAGGCAACCTGAGAACAAAACAAATTACTCTACTCACAAGAATAAACCTCTACTACAGCAATAAAGCAAAGAAGGTAAACAGTAGGGCAAAACAGGAAACCCACAATTCCCCGCCCAAGGGAATTTGCAAAATTTTCACAAAATACTCATCGACTTTCAACAGAAAGGCACAAACCACCTACCTTGATCCTAGTAGATCAGTATACGTGAACCACGATGATTGATTCCCCTTAGAATGTCGTAGATCTGAGAAAATGCACAAAATGATCAACCCACGATAACTCGGAAATGAAGAGGAATTGGAAAACTAAGCTCAAGAAGAAGGAAGATCATACCGCCATGATTCCAACGCAATCGAATGTGCTCAAATTGGAGAAAGGACGAAGAGACGGGGGCTCGTCGTAGATCTGGTCGTACAGGTCACTCTCGGATGAACAAGACCTAGAAGGAGGTGTTTTTGTGCATTGGGCACGACCCCGGTCCGTTTAGTGAAAAAAAAATTACACGACGTGTATTTTTAAAGTACACGGCGTGTAGTGGGTTTTTCTGTACTCTGCCAAAATCAGCCTCCACATCACCCCTAAACACTGTGTGTGTGTCCTGGGCACGGCCAGCACACGGCTTTGAGCTGGGAAAGAGTACATGGAGTGTACTAAGAAAGTACACGGCGTGTACTTCGAAAATTTCCAGAAAGTTCATTTTTCTTAAAAACTCCAGAAAAAGGAAAAACATACCTGAAACGAAGATCCGGGTTCTTACAAGGACTGACTCTCTAAGGTATGTGTGATAAATTTACTTGTCTGTTGTTTTCCCTAGTGAGATAGAAAACTTGATTTATTTACTTATTTGTAGTGGTTAACTGGATAAGGTCGTTGGGAAACAAATGGGACACCTAACCCATGGAATTAAATGATGATAATGTCTAGTTAAACAATAATTTTCAAATAGAATATTGATACACCAAGTTTATTTCTTATATATTAGCACATGCATACACTATCTTCTTAGAATGAATATTTTGTAGACAGTGATTGTATTGGCCTACTGAGTTGTACTCACACCTTGGCAGGGACACCATTAGTTACCCAATAAGACTTTATGGTTTCAATTTAGGAAAAGGGAAAAGGAACTATGATAGAGGATTGAGTTGGGAATGGGTTATGCATAGATGAGGGATCTGGACCTGTAGTCAAGACCTATTTTGAGGATGCTTCTATTAGTTTTTATTTTTTATTTCCTTCATGTTTTCTACTATTATCATGACATGGAATGTTTATTGTTTGTTTTTGGTTGTACCTTATTTGGGAATGATTGGTAAATCATGTTATGGTTTATTTTTCATTGTTACATTTATTTTATATTATATCTATTTCAACTTACTCTAATAAAGAGGTTATTGCCTCTCTATATGATATATTAGAACCTCACTGCTAGTCGGCAGCTTCTAGCATACAGTGAGGTTCACCTGATGTCATGTATTGACCCAGCTTGGAGCACTGGTCTAGTGGATTCTAGATTGGGGATGTTGCACTTATGTTCATAGTTTTCTATCACATTTTATTGATTTTCTTGATATTTTCAAGAATTAATTTAAATCTTCTTGTAATTTTTAGTTACATTTTGCTGATAGGATTTATATTCATTAGTGGGGATGTACATATGCTCATTGGTTGCCACTGTATTAGATTAACAAAATTGATATGGATAAAAAATAATTTGTTTCATTTCATAGGTTGTCATAGTATTTACATTGTGATCCTATTTAGTAGGAATAAATATGATGGCCTATTCCTGATTTTTTAAGAATCACCTTTCATGAGCCTTCATGGGGACCTAGGTCCATATGGATTTAACTAGGACCCATGGGGTGGTATCTTCTGCATGGTGATGATAATGATCTGTATGATTTTGATAGCGATGATTACCAACATTTTCCCTATAGAGGGACCCCTATATTTTTGGGATGAAGTTGTTAGAGACCACTTCATCAGCCTCTCTAAGGCAGGGTAGAAACTCGTTATTACGTTTTGAGGACAGGCTGTCGAAACTATTTGACATGGATACTGGGTCCATCATTTTATAGACTGATGATTATCACTAATTTGATGGATGGTAGGGCTTCATGGACTAGAGGGCCTATAAAATTGGCTCAAGAGTTGGGTGAGTAAAATTCTAGTGGTACTCTCAAACCAACAAATTTGAAACCTAGTTGTGAAGACGTTGTGTTAGTGATGGAAACCATTGTTTGTTTGAAGACCTAACCTATGCAGTGGTTGATTCACATGTTTTTTAGAACTCGTAAGATTCCATTGGATTGAAGAGAGATTTGGTAAATATTACTTCTAATATATGTGACAAATACAAACAAAAAAACCTTGTTAATATATCATCTCATAATCAAATGCATATTTTATGGTTTTATTGGCCCTCTTATATTTTGGATATGAAAGGGGCCTGATGTGGGGTAACATTGCCACCTTGGTGAAGGATTCATGTTGGGTTCACCATTTTTTCTGATGAAAATTGGGTCATCCTGCAGTTGATTTCAACAATTAAGTTTTGTAAAATAACTTACATTGGGTTTACTTATTTTGAATGGTCTCCAACAAGGTTTTTTTGTGGATCCGGAAACACCCAATGGCTCTCATATCCATGACTACTCATGGAAATACTTTAAAAAGGTAGTATTTCATTGGGTAACTTGGACAACAAAACTTAAGAACTCATATTGTTCAAGAGGATGTGAATTCGGGCTCACACCCTTTTGGGGGGAATTATTTCCTATTTTATGACTCTATTATAGATTTAAGATATGTTAGTGAATCCTTTGTTCATTCCCAAGTATGTATATGTGGATCACCCTGAGGTAACAATCAGTAATGAATAATCATGTATCTAGAATCATCAGTATGTCTATGAGGCTCTCCATTGATAGGGATATTTGTATGTATCTGATTTTTTCCACCAATGGTACCCTTTTATGGACATATTAGAGATTTTTTGTTCTTTTATTAGGATGATTCTATTTTAATCCATGTGGTGAGGCACTATAAAGTTTTCTATCATCAGGGTATAAAACAATTGATGTCGGGATCAAACCCATATGATGGGATTCCTACATATCATTATGAGAGGAATCAGAACCCATGTAGTTCAGTTCCACTTAACATAACACATCACCTTTTAAGGTCATGTGACTAGGACCAAACCATGCAGTTTAACGTCATGAAACAATGATTTCTAGGTTAAAGGTTCCTAATGAAATATGGTGTGAGACCTATGCCAAGGTGTCCTAATGGACTCATAAGATATGTCGTCTCCCAAGGGGATATGACCCTATCAGGAATGTGGCCCAAATAACATTAGGATGAATTTGGGTGTTGGGTTTGGACCTTAGGGAAGATTCATATGTATCCTATTTAGTCAAAAATCAAAGCCCATGTAGTTCATTATGTTAGGGCTTACACATGTGAGGATTTCCATGTTGTTGGGATTTATAGATGGAATCTTCTCATTAGAATAGAGTTTGGGGCTTATATCTATAGAAAAAGTCCATGAGGTTGGGGATTACACTCAGAGGGATACTCGTTTGAATTGATGTTTCAACTTACATCTATGGCTAAGGCCTATTTGAATTTGGGTATGGTTGGGGGTCACACTTTATAGGAGGCCTAATATAATCAGGTCCATTCATATTTCATGATCTTCGCTAACCTATATTCCCATTTGAGTCATTCTCGATGTGAGAAACAAGAGGAAGTGGTGGATTTGAAGATGACATTATCCACTATATGAATTGGTAGATGAGATTTACGATACCAAAGGGAGAGGGAAAATGATTTTAGTGTACCCGTATACACTTTTATTTTTTTATCTAGGATAGTCTCACCTGTTGATCCATCCAATTATGTCATAGGATGATAAAGAAGATAAAATGAGCCTCCTCCCACAATAAAGTCTAGGGGATTACTCGATGAGGGATGCCCATACTGGTCCCTGAGGAGGTGAGGAATTTCTGGTACTAGTCCTCATCAAAGGAAAATCCTAGTGGTTCCCATCAATCCCTAGAATGGGGGGGGGGGTAACATGAGAAAATACAAGGTAGGAAACCTAATTATGATGAGAATGTAGGCTTGAAAACATTCTGATGGTACCACTTGTTGAGGAGGTTACACATTTGAATCCTCTTATGTAGACTTGAGGGGGAATGTTGGTGTGCATGATAATCTAATCATATGTGTTATGTCTCTTTAGAAGTGGCCTTATCCTTATGATGTTAGAATAGCTTATAGAGGGGATAAAGTAAGACCTGATGAGATAATGGAAAGGAGCAATAGGATATCAAGCAAAGAACACCCTAGGAGGGCCCATTCTATGTAGCAAGTTATTATGTAGGACGAGGTTCCCTCTACATAGAATGTTTCTACATGGGTTGGGGTACAATCCACATATCATTATTATATAAGGAATTGAGTTCTACCTATGTATCATGTTGTTATGTGGGGATAGGTTTTGACAATGTTGTGTGTTGTTACGTAGGGCCGAGTTCCTCCCACATTTCAATTTTCTATGCGGGGTCAAGTTCCTCCCACATAACATTTTTATATGTAGGTAAGTGTTCCTCCCACATAGCATTTTACTATGATGGGTTTTGGGATACAAAGGGGGAATCCGTTAATTCCCTATGGAATGGTGTCTATAAAAGGGTTTTTATGTTTGCGTACAACTAGATGATTTATTATTTCCTCAATACTATGCGTCATATTTTTACATATTAGGAATATAAAGCTCCATGTTTGGGATCCCATCTGGGATTTTCCCCTTGTGATATTTTTTTTGACCATCCTCTATTGGTTCCCCTAGGGGTTCTTTTATAGAGGAATAGAGGGACCAAATACTAGCTAGACCGGTCATATGTGGAGGACTACAAGTATCCTTTTGCGGGAGCCCAAGGATTACACCCCGGACGATGAAAATTTTCATTCACATGGGCCATCGTTTGTGGGGGAGGAAATAAGCATCTACACCTAAACACAATTTCATTTCTTTTGTGGGTGTTTGTGGTACCATCCCATCCTATGAACTATTTTTTCATGGGAGAAAGTCATTAATGGGTGTGTACATCATTGTCTAGCCCCACAAAATAATGTGGTTCCATTCACAGGTACTGACAGTCCATCTCATCCTGTGAACTATTTCATTAATAGGGTTCTTGACAAAGTGGAAGAACTCCATGGGCAACAGTAGTCTGTGATGTGATTTTCACCTCTTGGGATAATCCCATCCTTCAAATATTTCATACCTTTGAGTATTTTTTATTTAAATTATTCTTCATCGTTTGTTTATACCATTTTCTAAGTTAATGGTATTCTATTCTTCTTGGATGTGGAATTTTGAAGACCCAATAGCATCCCATGGGGGTGTATTTCCCCTTACATCCTTTCATTGAAGTCCTTGTAAATAGAAAATTTAGGAACAAAAATGTTTACTATAATAATACCCAGAGGAAAATTCTCAATATCAATGGGTAGGTTCAGCTGTCAAAGTACATGGCTTAAATAGAGAGAAAAATACTGTCCCCAGCCCCAGATCTGTATATGAGAAGATGCCTCTTCCATGATTCTATATATCACAATGAGGCTCTTGACACATCTATTTTAGAAGTTTTGGTGGTATACAAAGGACACAAGATGATTATCCACTAATATTGATACCAACTCAACAATTCAGCACTACTGATCAAAATTGTCTAAGTGATCCCAGATCCCTGGGTAGATGAAACACACAGCCTATCCCTCGATAAGGGACTCCGAAATTTTGAAGTTGGAAGTATCATTTGGCCAAAAAAATACTGACAACTGATCAACACCTAGAGTCTCCCACATGATTTATTTCTCAAAGTTGGGGCCCTATTCATGGTCATTACATGTTTTATATGGAACTAGCCAAGAAATGGGTAGTGGCACTAATATAGATTGGTGTAGTGGTAGGTTGACTGGTAGATGAGTATTTTCATGAGTCATATGTTTACTAAATGTTAGAACATCTCTTGAGGGAGGCTCTAACAACATTATCACGTCCTCATAGGATTGTGTTCTCATCACTGCCTCATTTTTAAGGGCAGTGTCACCCATTGGTGGCTCAAATGCTTTCTCATAATCTATCTCATTCAAATAATATTTCTCCAAGATATTGGGTAGAGGAGGATAGGGAAAATAGATATGATGGAGATGGATGCACTGTGAGACCTTAGAAGGGATCCAAATCTTCCTCCACCAACATGTACCTATGATGGGATTTGGGGATTCTATGGGTTTCACCTTCCCAGATAGAGAACCTCACATATCATTTCCTTACCCCAGACTCTAATGTTGATGACTGGGTTTATGACTCTATCATCTATTTTCATTTACCCTTAGATTCTGAGAGGTTTAAGGGGTTGACTATGACTTGTAACTTCCCAGGATTTTTCCTTCAGAGACGACGATTCACCCTTCTGCCCCAAGATGATTATTCAAGGAAAGGTTGTTCTACGAAAAGGAGAGGAACTCTATATTGGTGGGTGGTAGCATGATTAGGACCTAATATTTGATTATTCAGGATATGGGGAGGGCCTATATATCATTTTTTGTTAGAGTGGGGAGGACCTCCGCATTGATTGGTTAAGGAGTGGGGAGGACCTCCACTCTGGTTGTTCATGAAGAAGGGGGAACCTCCGCTTTGATCAGTGAGAACATGGGGAGACCTCCATATTAATTGTAAGAGTATGTAGGACCTCAAAATTGGATGGTGTAAACATGGGGAGGGCCTCCATGTTGGATGGTGGTGATAGCACGGGGAGGACCTTTGTACTGGTTGTCGATGTAGTGAGGAGGACCTCCTCCTTGATCGATGATGGAGCGGAGAAGACCTCTGCTTGAGGTAGGAATGTAATAAGGAGGACTGTCACACTAATTTGATATAGAATAGGGAGGACCTATATGTGGTGAAGAAAAAGCAGTGGTACCTCTATATTGATGGTCTATGAAGCGAGTAATACCTATGCTTTGAATGGTGGGAATATTGGGAGGACCTCCATGTTGACTGTGAGAATGAGGAGGACCTTATAATTAGTTAGTGATGGTATAGGGAGGACCTCCACACTAAATCTAATCATCATGGGCCATCTCTTAATGGATTATGGTGGGACCAAAATTTTACAGAGTCAAATCAACTCGCCTGCAAGGCAGATGAGGTCTCGATCCCAACTGGTTGAAAATGGATCCCTTATCATTTGTCGCAAGGATTTGGCAGAATGTTTCAGTTGTGGAAGGGGAAACTTAAGATTTTCAAGATGATTCCCCATTTTTGAGATTCTCCTTATATTTTAATTAATTTTGACATCATATTTCTCTAACCGGGGCTTGGGTATTAGGTTTATAGTCCACTTGCTCTTCATCTTGAAGGATCGGTCATTGTAGGAGATGATAGGGCCTGGTGGGATCCATTCTTAGAGGGTCTTGGGAAGTAGTCATGGCCGAAGTAACTTGGTATTCTACCAAATACTTGGTGTAGGGGATCAATCCATTAGATAACTATGGGGAGAGACTCTTGAAGCAATTCTCTATTTGAAAGGGGAGTGGTTTTTACCTACGTGGCCCCTGGGGGTGTTAGTGTCAATGAGGTGTTGAAGCCTCCAGGTATTAATGAGTCATGTACCTTTTATGAATGACCCCTTATTACTCATAACGATGAAAGAGGGTGTCCATTACCCTACTATAGATGATCTTTGATGGTGAGATAGGGAGTGGGTGCCCAGTAGATGAGGTCATTGTGGAAGTCGCGACGAAGGTTGTGTCATATGGGATTACTACATTAACATTTCTCCTACCACGGTGCCTGCAAGAATTGGGTGGTTGATTTTGTATGTCTAGGGTCCTAAAAATAGGTGTATTTATCCATAATTACATGTGTAAGTAAATTGATTTCCAATTCCCCAACTTCATCCAGTCTTTTGAAGGAGAAGAGTGATATATGCTGAAAACGTCGCAGAATGAGGAATTCACACCGCTTACTAACCCAAATTCTAGGGAGTTCCATGAAGGAACCACCATTTTCTCCATGGGACCTTGCACCATATGTATGAATCTAATGACATTATAATCTTAGGATGTTTCGAATTCTACTATTACCTCATGTTGAGGATAAGAGTTTCATGTCAGGTTCACTATTTTGGTTTCTAATGCTTTACCCAGGGCCACTGCCTGCGTGTTAATGTGTGCTAACATTCTTGTTACCCCGCATTCCCACTTTCCAATATAAAGTGGATTTTACCACTTTCATTAGAGATGTATTCTTCTTGATTAAAATGGGATGATGGGATGTCAATCCCTCCTTCCATGGATTCCTCCTTAGAAGTTGTTGCCCAGTCTGTGTCCCCCTTATAGAGTTAAGTCATGTTCATGGAAATCATTACTAGTTCCATCTCTTTGTGGATTATATTTAATTATACTACTTATGTCTAGAAATTCCTGTGGGTCTTGACATATAATCAACCTTTAGTCAGAATAGTAGTCATATTGGGCATCATTGGAATGTCTAGACACTGGGAACATTAGTCACCTCTATTCTTCCTCTTGGGAGGGCATATCATGGAGGCATATGTGGTGTAGAACCCAATGCATATTGTGTTGATCTAAAGGTATCTAACATCAAAGGAATATATCTTCCAAGGATTTTAATTTAGGAATCCCATGTTTTACATGAGGTAGATGAGGCCATAGGCACATATCTTCCAAGTCTTTCACCTCAGGAATCCCATGTTTTACATGAGGTATATATTTGGGGTAAAAAGTTTAACATCTTTTGAAGATAGATCAAAACATCCATGGATTGGGGCATGAGTTTAATGTATTGTGGAGATTAATTTGATTGATCAAGACACCCCATGGGGTTAATAAAGGAGGTACATCCCTTGGAGGGAATAATTCATACCTAAAATTTTATCGATGGATGGATCTGGATGCCCTATGGAGGTGGATCCAGGAGGTGTGTCCTAGAAAGGGAAGTTGTCGCATCATTAATATTTATCAGAACAAATCTAAGGTGGATTAGGGAGGTACATCCCTATTAGGGAGAGCCTAAGTTTACAATTGGCTAGGATTAAAGCTCAAAGAGTCATCCTATATACCATTTCCAAAAGATAGAGATCAAAACCCACATCATTTGATGTCATAGTTTAAGGTTGTGTGACAAGACTAATCCCTGAAGTTTTACTTCATGCAGTAAGGATGCTCAAATCATGAAGGGAGATTCTATGAGGGGTGGATTGGGGATTATTCATGTAAACCACCCTTCATAGTAGTATTTATTTGGGTTGGAGTTTGTGTGGGGATTACACATTGAGCTTCCTGTAGAACTTAGAGAAGATGTGTTCTCCCATGTCAGGGGCATGATCTTACCAAGGATGTGACCCAGATAAAATTAGGAAAGATGTTTGTAACGTCCCGGTTTAGGAAGCCACCCAGAGACGCCCCGTACCCAGTTGGTCACATGGACTCAAGTGCATTTCCTCGAACGCCAGAGGTTGCCGACTAGAATTGAGGGCCTTGGGTGTGATAGTGGGGAAATTATGCCCTCATTGGCAGAGTAACATAGTGGAAGTAAAAAAAATCGAAATAGAGGAATCATTGATAATGTCATACTACAGTAACAATAGAAGACTAAAGGAAATAAACAACTGGATCACATATATAATGATTCGTGATACATATGTCTACGAAAGAATCCAAACACATCACAATGATGAAATATAGTACTAAACTAAATTATACGGAAACAGTAAACAACTCCTTAGCATCGCAAGCTCCAGCTTGGTCCCATGCTCTCCATCTCCAAAGCAGTCATGTACCTAAAGTAGAAGGGCGCTTTCCCTTATATATACCTGCAACAATATAATCTATTTGGGCCCAAAAGCAAGGCCCAAAGATGGTGTGAGACTAATACTAGTAGGAAAACACCAAGAGATATGTGCATAATAGTCAGTGAACATATATGGGAAGTAAGAAAGTAAAACCAATAAACAAGGAAGTACTCAACAGTAACGATTCCTACAGTTTTAAAGCATTCAAATACCATATATCAAGAAAGTGGGTCAACATAAATAGGTAACCCTATATAAATTACTCACAGCTTATCACATCTAGTCTTACCTAAAAAACACTAGAAATCCTCTGGAAATCACACACAGTCTCACCCCTTTGGTTCAGATTTAGTATAGACTCTCTGAGGAAGCACTCACCATCAATTCCCCCTATAGTATCATATCGGTAACTAAAAGGTGATCTGGGGAAGCACTTACTTCTCATTCCCCATGTGGACCGCATCAAGAAACTACAGACACTCTGAGGAAGCACTTACGTCAATTCCCACTATGGTCTTGCATCGTACAATAAAAACAAACCCTCTAGAGAGGCCCTTACATCCATTATCCCTATGGTCTACTACACCAGGTTCTCACGACCTTGTGTAAGTCAAAAGATCATAGCAATGAAAAGAAGTCAAATAAAACCTCAAGAAATACTTGGCTAACCAATCTACAACATAACATCATGTCAGATAAACAATCACTCTATCCTAACAATACTAGGAATGGGAAACAAACAGCAGCCTAATAGGAAAGCAGTACCCAATGGTTATAAACAAAACATGCATGGGAAAACACTTCCAAACATAAAAATTAAACCTATTCACACTCAATTAACCTCTACTAAATAATACTATCATAACAGGTAATTAATAGGGCAGAAATCATAACATGCAATACCCCGTTCAAGGGTATTTGGAAATTCTATGCATATGACTAAAATAATTTCAATATAAAGGCTCAAACCACCTACCTCGGTGTTGTAGGATCGTTATACGTGAACCTCAACCCTTGAATCGACTAAGAACATAGTATATTTACAAAAATTATCAAAACTATCAACTAAGGATAACTTGAAAAAGAGGAGTAATTAGGAAATGAAGCTCCAGAAGAAGGAAGAGATTACTGTGGTGATCCCAATGCAATCGACAGTGGGCGATTCAGAGAACGGGTGCTCGATCGGGGGCTCGGAGAAGAATCACAGTCGTATGGTCTCTCTCGGATGAAATAGACCTATAAGGAGATAGTTCTATTTGTCATACACGACCCCAGTATGTTTAATGAAAAAAAAGAAAGTACGCAGTTTGTAATTTAGAAGTACACAGTGTGTACTTGCCTTTACGGTCCTCGCATTAGGCAATCTCCAGGTCACTACACACGGCAGTGTGTATGGTCGTGACACGGACAGCACCCGGCTACCTGCGGCAACTGAGTACATGGAATGTACTTATAAAGTACATGGTGTGTACTTAAGAAATTTCTAGAAAACTCTTCTTTTTCCTCAAAAACACCAAAAAAAGAAAGCATACCTAAAAAAGATTCGAGTTCTTACAAACTTCCCCCCTTAAAAAATTCCCCAAATTTCCCTAGGAAGGCAGCATAAAAGAAGAATCCTCGAACAACTCTGAACACTGTGATCATACATCGGTCTTCCTCTCCCAAGTCTCATCCTGTACTCGCACATGCTGCCATAGCACTCGTACCATAGGAACAGATTGTCCACGGAGAACCTTCGTACTGCGATCAACAATCCGGATAAAATGATCCTCAAACGAGGCATCCACCTCCAACTCAACCTCTTCGGGTTGAAGAACATGAGACAGGTCTGAGAAGTAATGTCGAAGCTAAGAAATGTGAAAGACGTTGTGCATAGCCCGGTACCTATGAGATAACTACAGCCGATAGGCAAACAACCCGACTCTCTCCAAAACCTCAAACAGCCCGAAGTACCTCAGTGAAATCTTACCATACCTCCTAATCATCTTGTGCCAAAACCTTAGTGTGACATGCAGGAAAACTCAATACCCTACCTCTAACTCTAGAGGCCATCTCTGCTGATCAGCATAAGACTTCTATCGAGACTTTTTCAGTAGCCATCCTCTTCCGAATCAACTCTATCTGCTCTATGGTCTCCTGAACAAGATGAGGTCCTATCATAGTTTCCTCTCCTATCTCCAGCCAACATAAGGGTGATCAAAATGTCCTACCATACAAGGCCTCATAAGGTGTCAAATGAATAGTTTCCTGAAAACTATTGTTGTAGGTAAACTTCACAAGAGGTATGTGCTTCTCCCAAGAACCTCCAAAGTCAAGGATGCATGCTCGCAGCATGTCCTCAAGCACCTGAATTGTACGCTCAGACTGACCATCTGTATGAGGGTGGTAAGATGTACTCAAAAGTACCTATGTACCCAAAGCCTTATGTATCCCCTGCTAGACTTGAGAAGTAAAATGGGTGTCCCTGTCTGAAACAATAGAGTGTGTAACTCCATGTAAATGTACAATCTCACAGATGTACAACCATCCCAGCTCATCAACACTAAAGGTCTCCTTGATCGGAAATAAGTGAGAAACCTTTGTGAGTATGTCAATGACAACCCATACAACATAATTCCCTTGAGGAAACCTCGGTAAACCTGTCACAAAATGTATTGTGACATCATTCCACTTCCACTCGGGAATGGGTAACTGCTGCAAAATCTCTGTTGATCACTGATGCTCCGTCTTCACCTGCTGACTGGTGGAACACCTCATGACGAACCCAGAAACATATTTCTCCATACTTGGCCACTAATACTGATGGTGTAGATCACGATACATCTTGGTGACACTAGGATGAACTTCCCAAACTAAGGAATGAAATTCCCACACTAACTCCTCATGTATGTATGTTGACACCCATACACGCCCCTGGAAATGCAAGATCTCATCCTCACCTATGGTCCATATAGAAATAGGGTCCTCTCCTGACACACTTTCCCATAGGACTAAGCCTTTAGAATCTGATAGTTTCATCATTCTCACTCGATCAAGAAGAGTATAGGTAACAGTTATAGAAGAAAAAAAATGCCTGCCCCTATCGGTCGTGCACCTCCAAATGCATCTCATAGAACAGATCCATAAGTTTCCACTCACTACTGACCTCCTGAACTATTTGTATTTGAGTCCTACTTCTCAATGCATCAGCCACAACAATGCCTTTCCCTGACATATATAAAATCTCAAAGTTAAAGGACTGAAGGTACTCAACCCACCTTCACTGTCTCAAATTCAGGTCACACTGGGTGAAGATATACTTGAGACTTTTTTGGTTCATGAAAACCACAAAATGCTTTCCCAAAAGATAATTTCTCTAAAAGCGTAAGGCATGAACAAATGCTACCAACTCAAGATCGTGAATCGAGTAATTCCTCTCATGTGTCCTCAACTATCGAGACCTGTACGCAACAACTCCTTCTCCATGCATAAGCATTTCTCTCAGCCCAATACCTGAAGCATCACAATACACTATATATCTCTTGATTGGATTTGGAAAAACTAGTATCGGTGATAAATTCAGTCTCCCTTTCAGCTCTTGAAATCCTGACTCACAAGAATCTGTCAACAAGTACTTCGCACCCTTCTTAGTCAGGCCCGTCAGTGGTGCTTCTAAGCGTGAAAAGTCTTGTATGAAATGTCTATAGTATCCATCAAACCCAAGAAAATTGTGTACCTCAAAAACATTCTTCGAATTCACCCACGAAACTATAGCTCTCACTTTCTCTGGGTCTACTGATACTCCTATCTTTGAGATAACATGACCCAAGAAGTGAATCTGGTCCATCCAAAAGTGGTTTTTTGAGATCTTAGCATATAACTGATGCTCTCTTAGTGTACTCAAAACAATCTCAAGATGGGTAGAATGGTCATGTGGAGTGTGAGAGTACACCAAGATATCATCCACAAAAACCACCACAAAAGAATCCAAGTATGGATGGAACACTCGGTTCATCGGTTCTATGAAAACCGCAGGCGGGTTCGTGAGACTGAATAGCATAACCACATACTCGTATAGACCATACCTGCTCCAAAAGGCTATCAGATGTATATCAGATGGTCTAACACACAACTAATGATAACCGGATCTCAATTAAATCTTTAAGAACACATGGGCTCCTCGAAATTGATCAAAGATATCATCAATCCTCGGAAAAGGATATCGATTCTTGACCGTCAACTGGTTCAGCTTCAGATAATCCACACAAAGCCTGAGGGTACCATCTGTCTTCTTTGTAAATAGGACAGGAGAACCCCAAGGAGAAGTACTAGGTCAGATGAAACCCTTTTCCTGCAACTCCTACAACTGCTTCTTGATCTCTTGTAGCTCTGGTGTTGCCATCCTATAATGAGGAATGGACATCAGTGCCACTCCTTTCATGATCTCAATAGAAAATTCCACCTCTCGCTCCGGAGGCAAACCTGAAAAGTCCTCTAGAAAGACATCCCTAAAACAATCAACCATTGGAGGAAATTCCAACTGTGAAGTACCTTGGTCATCCAGATATATACTAGCAATCTAGGTTGTAACTCCTCCCAACCCATGATGCTCGGGTCCCACTCTGCTCGCCTGGACATCCCATTCTCCCTTATGAAGAAATGATCAACCCTCTGGTGATGTGAAACTCACCCTACGATGATAGAAATCGAGAACTTCCTGGAAGGGAACTAACTAGTCCATTCATGAGAATGAAATCATATTCTGTCATCTCTAGGACATAAAGGTCCCCTAAGAAGTGACACCCACCAACCTTTAGTGGGAACTCCTTGCACTATGTAAACTAGTCATTCTTTTCCCCAACGGTGTGTCTAGCGTCAAGATATCAGCAGAAGAAAATATACATAGCCCAAGGCTCTCCACAATAGCAACAGATATAAAGATATGGGAAGCCCCTGTATCAAAAAGATCAAAAGCTAAAACTGAGTCAACTAAGATGGTACCTCGAAATGTAGAGGGTTCAAGATCCTACTCCTGGTAGGTCTGCTCCACTGAAAAATTATGGCTTGTACCATAGCCATGTGACCCTGGCTGACCACTCTGAGCTGATCCAACTTACTGTTGTTGAAAGCCTTGTGATTGACTACCACAGTTGTGACCTCCACCTCAGCCTGAACAGCTAGAAGAACTCCAATTCCTAGACTGATGAGATACTGGCGGTGCTTCTCCTGAACAAGGAGTCATAGAAGAACCCCTGTCACTAGATTCTGGTGAGAAGAACTGATAGAAGTTCTGAATATGGCCCATATTGCCGCAATATCGGCACTCCACTGGGTCTCTCGGGCAATGTGACCTCATATGCCCGTTCTTCCCGCACTGGTATCACACCACCTGGCTACCAAAAGAAGTGTCTCGCCTCCTTGGATCTCCATGTGAAGGCTCCCTATGACACTTCCTGCTGTCAATATGAGGGACACTAACTCCGGATGTCAAGACGCCCTGGCTCACAACTCCATAATCCCTTAGATTAAACTCTATATCAGCACCTGGTTGACGATAGAAGTGATAGAAATAAACCTGAAGATATTCACCTGAGATTAGTTGTCGTGCCTCAGACCATCCTCAAACATCCTTTCTAGAAATAACTCATCGCCTCCTAGGATAGGCATGAAGAGCTACAACTTAGTGAAACAAGAAGAGTACTCCATGACTGAGAGAGTACCATGTTCCAGGCTCATGAACTATCAGGCTCGATCAATCTTCAAAGTCTTTGGATATAAGTAGTCATAGAAGGCATGCTGGAACTCATCTTAGGCTATGACCTGCTGGTGTCCTGCCTATGAGATCACATCCCACCATATCTTGGTAAAATCCCAAAGCATGTAGGTAGCGATCTTCACTATCCTCTCTTGAGGCATCTCTAGATGCTTGAAGATCAAATGCATGGATTCTAACTATGACTCTGCAGCCTGAGGTCCTCATTCCCCTATGAAGTTGGGAGGATGCTGCTACCGGAAAACCCACGTCAGCTCTTCCATAGACAGGGCAGGATGCGATACTCCGCGGAAGGTTTTCATGAACCTCATAAAGCCTTCTCGGAACTGTACATTGACACCTATGTCTGAAATGATGGTTGGTGCCAAGAATGGCATAACTATAGGATCTGCTAGTAGTCCCTGATCATCTATGTCTAGTGTTTAATCACTACCATGCAACCAGTGTACAACTGGAGGATGTCTCGGTGGCATGAATCTTCAAGGTCAAATGCACACCTTTGATCAATATTATCAAGAACCGAAAACTGGAAGGGTAAGAAGGGAATATGAGAAATAAAGCATTCATGTTTTAAAAAACATGGATACACAATGTGTATACTTAACTATACGACGTGTTCTCTTAAGCCTTTCACATGCACGTGTACTTCTGCCAAAACTGGTCCTGTAACACCCAAAACACATGGCGTGTTGTCCTAACACACGATGTGTACTTAAATCCTCTTCCCCTGCCCGAGTCCTTCTACTTGACTAAACTACATGGTTCTCCTATAACAAGACTACATGGTGTGTTTATTCCAGACACGATGAGTACTAGACGAGCTTCATTGACCCGTGTTTTTAGTGACATGGTCGGATACACGGCTCACACTACACAGCATGTTCCAGACTGACACGGCGTGTACTAATGGATTTCCACTGACCCGTGTTGTTAGTTAAAATTCTGGATTCCAGGGATTACACTACACAGCATGTTAAAGACTGACACGACGTGTATTGCTTAAGTTTTTATCCATCTGATTAATTAGTCACACGGGCAGAAACATGGTCTAAACACACAGCGTGTACGTTCAGTACACGGTGTGTCCCACCAAAAATTCTCCCAACCTCGTGTCTATTCCCACACGTCCAACGACACAGTTAGAGACTACATGGTGTGTACATAGAGTACACGGTGTGTACTTAAGAAAAACAGTTTATTCCTGAACAGAAGAACACATGGTGTGTATTCCAAACTACACAGCGTGTATTCTAGGTTTTTCCAGACAGTAAGCCTTAGAAACTACTCTGAAAGCCCAAAACACTGAAACAAACATTAAAGTTCCAAATTCTGATCTGTGAGGGCCCATACTCCCTGCGAATCAAATCTTGGCATCTTTTACATGTCGTATACAAGAAAAAAAGGAAATGATCTACCAAATTCTGATCCATGAGGGCCTATAACACCTCAAGAACCAAAGTTTGTCATTCATTAAAACAAAACCTTAAACAAATAAATACCCTATCAAATAGTAGGTACTTTATCAAGGCATCTATCACAACAACATGCATATCTAGCACAACATCTATCATAACAACATGCATTCACCAATGCACCCTAAATTGCATGGCCAGAATGCAAGACATGTGATTTCTAGCAAGTACCTATATAATGAATGAGATGGCATAACCTCATCTCATCGAGTTTCAAAAGAAATAAAACCTCAATAATATCAACAATAATAGCACAATAATATGAATCACCCAACAGTGAAATCAAATCAACCGTAAAATTGCAAAACCAGAAAATTGCAATAAACGAGGTAAATCGACTTTTCCCTGTACATGGGTTAGCAACTCCCAGGAAAATCGTATTACCAAGTACCTATTTCTATCATATCCCTACCTATAGGCTCTAAACAGCAAGTCAAGAATAAATGAATGCCTTTGATACCACTTTGTAACGTCCCGGTTCAGGAAGCCGCCCAGATACGCCCCGTACCTGATTGGTCACATGGACTTAAGTGCATTTCTACAAATGTCAGAGGCTGCAAACTAGAAAAGAGGGCCTTGGGTGTGATAGTGGGGAAACTATTCCCTCATTTTCAGAGTAACACATTGGAAGTAAAAAACAAATAGAAATAGAGGAAGCAGTTATAATGCCATACAACAGTAATAGCGGGAGACTGAAGGAAATAAACAGCTGGAGCACATATATAATGATGCATGATACATATGTCTAAGAAAGAATCCAAACACGTCACAATGATGAAATACAGTACTAAACCAAAGTACAAGTAAATAGTAAACAACTGCTTAGCATCACAAGCCTTAGCTTGGTCCTATGATCTCCAGATCCAAAGAATTCAAGTACCTGAAGTAGAAGGGTGTATGCCCTTATCTATACCTACAACAATATAATCTTTCTTGGCCCAAAATCATGACCCAAATAGGGTGTGAGACTAATCCCACTAGGCAAACACCAAGAGATCTGTGCCTAACAATTAGTGAATATATATGGAAAGTATGAAAGTAAAAAAAGTAAACAAGGAAGTATTCAATAGTAACCATTCCTACAGTTTCAAAGCCTTAAAATACCACATATCAAGCAAGTAGGTAAACAAAAATAGGTAACCCTATGGGAATTAATCACTTCCTATCCCATCTGGTCATACCTAACAAACACAAGCAATCCTATGGGAAGCACACACAGTCTCACCCCTCTGGTTCAACTTTAGCATAGACTCTCTAAGGAAGCACTCACCATCAATTCCCCCTATAGTCTCGTATCAGTAACTAAAATGTACTTTGGGGAAGCACTTATGCCTCATTACCCTTGTGGCTTGCGTCGAGGAACTACAGACACTCTGAAGAAGCACTTACGTCAATTCCCCCTATGGTCTTGCATCATACAATAAAAATAGACCCTATGGAGAGGCCCTTACGTCCATTCTTTCTATGGTCTACTACACCAAGTTCTCATGGCCCTATGTAAGTAAAACGAGAATAGAAATGCAAAGAGAACAAATTAAACCTCAAGAACTACTTGGCTAAACAGCCTATAGCATAATAGCATGTTAGATAAACAACCACTCCATCCTAACAATACTAGGCATGGGAAACAAACAGCAGCCTAACAGGAAAGCATGACCAAACGATCATAAATAAAACATTCATGGGAAAAGACTTCCAAATCATAGAAATTAACCCTATTGACATTCAATTAACCTCTACTCAAGCATACAATCATAGCAGTTAATTAATAGGGCTAAAATCGTAACACGCAATACCACGTTCAAGGGTATTGGAAAATGTTTCACATATAACTCAAGGACTTTCAATGTAAAGGAACAAACCACCTACCTCAGTGTTATAGAATCGTTATACGTGAACCTCAAGCCTTGAATCGCCCAAGAACACCATATATCTACAAAAACTCTCAAAATGATCAATTAAGGATAACTTAAGAAAGAGTAGGAATCAGGAAATGAATCTCTAGTAAAAGGAAGATCTTACCTTGGTGATCCTAATGCAATCAACGACGGTCGATTCGGAGAACTAGTGCTCGATTGGGGGCTCATAAGAGAATTGCGGTCGTATGATCTCTCTCAGATGAAAAAGACCTAGAAGGAGATGGTTCTGTCCATTACACGCGACCTAGGTACGTTTAATGAAAAGAATGAAAGTACAATACATGCACTTTATAAGTACAAGGAATGTACTTGCCTTTACCAACCCCCACATTAGGTAGTCTCCAGGTCACTGCACACGACTGTGTGCATTTTCGTGACACGGCCAACACTCGGCTACCTGCGGTAACCGAGAACATGACGCGCACTTATAAAGTAAATGATGTTTACTTAAGAAATTTCCAGAAAACTCTTATTTTTCCTCAAAAACACCAGAAAAAGTAAAACATACCTGAAAAGAAGATCTGAGTTCTTACAATGTGGATGTTGGGTTTTTACATTAAGGAGGCTTCCTACATATCCTAGTTAGTTTAGAATCATATCCCATATATTTTGGAATGATCTAGAGATTATACCTAAGAATGAGGGAAAAGGAGAATGTGGTTGGGGCTTACACATGAAATCATCCCATAGTATGAGTAGGGTTGTTGGGGCTTACATGAAGGAGAATACCCATTTGAATGGTGGTGGGATATTTCACATGAAATCATCCCTTGGTGGTGATTTGGATAATTTCATGATCACAACTAACCTATAATCCCATGTGAGTCATGATCGATGTGAGAAGTAAGAGTAAGTAGTATACCTAACAACCCTATCATGAAACAAGCATCAATGAGAGATAGTGTGGGGCTTACACTTGGAAGCTTCCCATGGAGTATGTCATTCTATGTGGGGAGGATCTCATTTCATGTGAGTTGGATCTCATCCCCTATGAGGATTGGTGGTGTAGAGACCATCCCATTCCACTCATAGACGGAGCATCCTATTCTTATTGGATAGGGTAAAGAAACCATTTAACATCATATGTTGAGGATGCTGGGACTAGGAAATATTTTTTCATGAAGCTCAAATGTGGGGGACTCAATCCTTACCCCTTGGACATACATAATCGTTTCTCACGCACCTCTGGGTAGGGAATGGATTTGGAAATTCCATTGTTTAACGATGAGGAGGAGTGGTCAATCAAGAGGTCCATGTTACGGTTACTTTGTTGATAGGAAATAGGGATTATGGTACCTATGCTGAGAAGAAAAATTTATGGCAACACGTGCACTAGAAGCATAGGGGGACATCAGGAGAGGGACCAAGAAATTTTTCTGCACAAGCTTGGAGAGGTGTGCGCAGAAGGTGCGCTCAAGGTATGTGTGTTACGCATAGAGGTTTCTCGAGAATGGTGGTATAACACAAGTAAAGACCATGGATTTTTTAAATAGGGTTGCAAAAAGGCTTGAATTTTGCATGCAAGGCCAGAGTTTCGCCCAGATTGATCCTATGTGCGCACTAACTAGGGCTGAAAGAGATTGTGTGATGGTCCCTCAATCATGGGCCATGGGCCCATAGAAGTTATATCATGAAAGATTATCTACCTTGGATGATCTATGCTTCATGATATCATGAAATATAGGCCTTATGCATAGAAACTTATTCTTATGGAGAGTCACCCTAAATATGGGTGTGAACATCTATTTATATCTAAATATCTCATCATCAGCGTGCAAGACCTATAGCGCAAAAGGGTCATTATGGGAACATTTCTTATTTGTGCTGGATGTCGGGTGCACAAATCCCAAACTTAACCGCATATTTGGTGAATAAGGATGTTACATGGTGAAGAATTTTCTTTCATGAAAACAACTTGGGAGTTTTATCAACTGATCAACCTTCACACAAACATAAGTTGTATCAGGCACACGAGAATGTTGTGCATAGAATTTGGCTTGGGGTGCCCTCTATAAAAGTTTTTCACAGCATTTTTTGCGACCTCAGCATGGTACTTAGGGGTGGTATGCTTGCTTAGTTATCCCATATCTCTCCATTTATAACCTCATATGGTATTTTGATTCCAACAACTAGCTAATTGCATTAACTCGTGGTTCCTTGATCTGTTCAGTGAAGTATCAACTTATAAATTTATAAACATGATTTACTCAATGCTTGACTCTAAAGTTGTAGTAATCTAGATTTTGATACTTCTTTCCTACAAAATTTAGTTAATTCAACCCATCAATCTCATAATAAATCCTCAGTAGTAATAGGCACCCTCATCTTTGGCTGACGAGCACCCCAAACACTTAGTTTTGTTCAAATTAAAATGATGGAATACATTTGTGACTTAATATTTCTTTGAGTGATTTAATTATTTATCGAAGTATGAAATAATTTTATATATGATATGAATGTTCTATTTGATTTCACAGACAACTAATAATGAAATAATTACGAAAACATTCATCCCTCTATAAATGGATTCAATCTATGAAATTTTATGTTTATTATTTTACGTAATTTTGAAAAACTTGTAGATTCAAAAAAATATTAAACAATGCATAAATTAAATATACTAAAAGACTGATCTTGAGAATATATTATTAGTTTAACCATTTAAACTCAATGTACCAACCAATACATAGGGTTATGAAACATGGTTTTGGTCTTGACTCATATTTCAGTTCGCACCCTGGCCCAATGTGTCATCGCCTCGTCTAGAATATTGTTTCATCTTGGAATGGTCCATGTCTTACTATATATTAAGTACCATACATGCATACTCTCAGGTAGGTTAGGGGGTATTTGGAATTCATAATACACATAAAAACAACACTCATGGACACATAGGCCCTTATACATTTTAAACGAGATAAACTGATGATTCACAGACTGTTTTTAATTAATTACATGAATCACACACAAATAAATAAATAAATAAATAAAAGTACAGACATACATTGGATGTTCTATACTCAAGATCAGGTCCATGCATATTTTATGATCTCCACTAACCTATATTCCCATGTGAGTCATGTTCAATGTGAGAAACAAGAGGAAGTGGTGGATTTGAAAATGAAATTATTCACTATATGCACTGGCAGATGAGATTTAGGAGACCCAAGGGAGAGGGAAAATGATTTTAGTGTACCTGTATAAAATTTTATTTTTTATCCAGGATAGTCTCACCAGGTGATCCATCCAGTTATGTCCTAGGATGACAAATAAGATAAAATGAGCCTCCTCCCACAAGAAAGGCTTGGGGATTACTCGAGGAGGGATGCCCGTAGTGGTCCCTGAGGAGGTGAGGAATGTCTGGTACTATCCCACATCAAAGGAAAATCCTAGTGGTTCCCCTCAATCCCAAGAATGTGGGGGGGTGGGGGGGGGGGGGTTAACATGAGAAACTCCAAGGTAGGAAACCTCATTATTTTGAGAATGTAGAGTGGAAAACATTCTGATGGTACTAATTGTTGAGGAGGTTACACATGTGAATCCTCTTATGTAGACTTGAGGAGGCATGTTGGTGTGCCTAATAATCTAATCATATGTGTTAGGTGTCTTTATAAGAGGCCTTGTCCTGCTGATGTTAGAATGGTTCATAGAGGGAATAAATTAAGACCCAATGAGATGACAGAAGGGAGTAATGAGATCTCAAGAATAGAACACCCTAGGAGGACCCATTCTATGTAGCATGTTATTATGAAGGACAAGGTTCCCTCTATATAGAATGTTTATACATGGGTTAGGGTACTATCCACATATCATTGTTCTATAAGGAAGTGGGTTCTACCTGTGTAGCATATTATTACGTGGGGATAGGTTTCGACATTGTTGTGTGTTGCTACGTGGGTCCGAGTTCCTCCCACATTTTCATTTCCTATGCGGGGTCAAGTTCCTCCCGCATAACATTTTTCGATGCGGGTAAGTGTTCCTCCCACATAGCATTTTACTATGATGGGTTTTGGGGTGAAAATGGGACATTTGTTTCTGCCCTATGGAATGATGTCTATAAAAGGGGTTTTATGTTTGTGGACAACTAGATGGTTTATTATTTCCTCAATGCTATGCAGAAGATTTTACATATTGGGAATAAAAAGATCCATGTTTGGGATCCCATATGAGATTTTCCCCCTGTGATATTTTTTTTTGACCATCCTATCTTGGTTCCCCTCAGGGTTATTTTATAGAGTAATAGAAGAACCAAATACTAGCTAGGCCCCCCGTATGTGGAGGACTACAAGGATCCTTTTGTGGGAGCCCAAGGATTACACCCCGGACAATGAACAATTTCATTCACATGGACAGTTGTTTGTGGAGGAGGGAATCACCATCTAACCCTAAACATAATTTCATTTCATTTGTGGGTGTCTGCGGTACCATCCCAACCTATGAACTATTTTTTTTCATGGGGTAAAGTCATTCATGGGGGTGTACATCATTGTCCAGCCCCACAAAAGAATTTTGTTTCATTCACAAGTACTAACAGTCCATCTCATCCTGTGAACTATTTCATTAATAGGGTTCTTGACGAAGTGGAAGAACTCCATGGGGAGCGGTGGTCCATGAAGTGATTTTCACCTCTTGGGATAATCCCATCTTTCACAGATTTCATAACTTTGAATATTGTTTCTTTAAATTATTCTTCATTTTTTATTTCTACCCTTTTCTAAGTTAATGGTATTCTATTTTTCTTGGATGTGGAATTTTCAGGACCCAAAGGCATCCCATGAGGATGTATTTTCCATTCCATCCTTGCATTGAAGTCCTTGTACATAGAAAACTTAGGAACAACAATGCTTAATATAATAATACCTAGATGAAAATCTTCAATATCAATGGGTAGGTTCATCTGTTAAAGTACATGGATGAAATGGAGAGAAAAATACTGTCCCCAGCCCCATATCTTCATATGAGAAGATGCCTCTTCCATGATTCTATAGATCACAATGAGGCTATTGACACATATATTTTAAAAGGTTTTGTGGTAGACAAATGATGCAATTCGATGATCCACTGGGATTGATACCAACTCAACAATTCAGCATTGTTGATCAACATCGTCTAAGTGATCCCAAATCCTTGGGTAGATGAACCATTGGTCACAGAGGTGATGAATCATCACCCAGATGGTCTGGTATAAACATGCATCCTAGCCCTCGATGAGGGACTCTGAAATGTTGAAGTTGGAAGTATCATTTTTCAAAAAAATCACTAACAACTGATCAACACCTAGAGTCTCCCACATTATTTCTTTCTCAGAGGTGGGGCCCTATTCATGGTCATCACATGTTTTATTTGGCACTAGCCAAGAAATATGAAGTGACACTGATATAGATTGGTGTGGAGGTAGGTTGGCTGGTAGAGGAGTCTTTTCATGAGTCATATGTTTACTACATGGTAGAACGTCTCTTGAGGGAGGCTCTAACAACATTATCACATCCTTATATGAATTATTTCTCATCACTGCATCGTGTTCAAGGGAAGGGTCACCCATTAGTGTCTCAACTACTTTCACACCATCTATCTCATTTAATAACAGTTCTCCATTATATTGGGTAGAGGTTGAGAAGAAAAATAGAGATGATAGAGATGGATGCACTGTGAGCCCCTAGAAGGGGGCCAAATCTTCTTCCACCTGCATGTACCTATGATGGGATTTGGGGATCCTTTGAGTTTCACCTTCCAAGATAGAGAACCTCACATATCGGTTTCCTACCACAGACTCCAATGTTGATGACTGGGTTGATGTCTCTATCATCTAGTTTCATTTACCCTAGTATTCTGAGAGGTTTAAGTGGGTTGACTATGACTTGGAACTTCCCAGGATTTTTCCTTCGGAGATGACAATTCACCCTTATTCCCCAAGATGATTCTTTAGGGAAGGTTTGTTCTCCAGAAAGGGGAGGAACTCTGTATTGGTGGGTGGTAGCATGAGGAGGACCTAATCTTTGATTATTCAAGATATGGAGAGGGCCTCTATATCGTTTTTTGTTAGAGTGGGTAGGACCTTCACGTTGACTAGTAAAGGAGTGGGGAGGACCTCCACTCTGGTTGTTCATGAAGTAGGGGGAACCTCTTCTTTGATCAGTGAGAACATGGGGAGACCTCCATATTAATTGTAAGAGTATGGAGGACCTCCACATTATATAGTAGAACACATGGGGAGGGCCTCCATGTTGGATGGTTGTGATAGCATGGGGAGGACCTCTGTACTGGTTGTCGATGTAGCGAGGAGGACCTCCTCCTTGATCGATGATGGAGCGGGGAAGACCTCAGCTTGAGGTAGGAATGAAATAAGGAGGACTTTCACACTGATTGGATATATCATAGGGAGGACCTCTATGTGGGGAAGAATAATTAGGGGGACCTCCATATTGATGGTCTATGAAGTGAGGAATACCTATGCTTTGATTGGTGGGAACATTGGGAGGACCTCCATGTTGACTATGAGAATGAGGAGGACCTTAGCATTAGTTAGTGATGGTATTGGGAGGACCTCTGCACTGAATCTAATTGTCATGGGCTATCCCTTAATGACTTATGGTGGAACCAAAAATTGATAGAGTCAACTCAACTTTCCTACAAGGCAGCTGAGGTCTCGATCCCAACTGGTTGAAAATGGACCCTTTCTCATCTGTCACAGGGATTTAGCAGAATGTTCCAGTTGTAGAAGGGGACACTGAATCTTTGGAAGATGATTCCCCATTTTGAAGATTCTACTTATATTTTAACCAATTTTTACATCATATCTCTCTAAACGGGGCTTGGGTATTAGGTTTATAGTCCACTTGCTCTTCATCTTAAAGGACCGATCATTGTAGGAGATGACGGGGCCTGGTGGGAGCCATTCTTAGAGGTTCTTGGGAAGTAGTCATGGCCGAAGTAACTTGGTATTCCACCAAATACTTGGCATAGTGGTTCAATTCATTGGATAAATTTTGGGAGAGACTCTCGAAGCAATTCTCTATTGGAAAGGGGAGTGGTTTCTCCCTACGCGGCCCCTGAGGCCGTTAGTGTCAACGAGGTTCTAAAGCCTCCAGGTCTTAACGAGTCATGTAACTTTTATGAATGACCCCTTATTGCTCATAATGATACATGAGGTTTCCTATCACCCTCCTATAGATGATCTCTTATGGTGATATAGGGAGTGGGTGCCCAGTAGATGATGTCATTGTGGAAGTCGTGACGAAGGTTGTGTCATATGGGATTACTACATTAACATTTCTCCAGCCCCGATGCCTGCAAAAATTGGTTGTCTGGTTTTGTATGTCTGGGGTCCTAAACAATAGATGTATTTATCCATCATTATATGTTTAAGGAAATTGATGTCCAATTCCCCAACTTCATTTAATCTTTTGAAGGTGGAGAGTGATCTATGCTAAAAATTTCACAGAATGAGGAATGCCCAAAACTTACTAACCTAATTTCTAAGGAGTTCCATAAAGGACCCACCATTTTCTACATGGGACCTTGCACCAGATGTATGAATCTAATGACATTATAATCTTATGATGTTTAAATTATACTATTCCCCATGTTGAGTATAAGAGTTTCCTATTGAGTTCACCATTTTGGTTTCTAATGCTTTACCCAGGGCCACTACATGTGTGTTAATGTGTGATAACATGCTTGTTACCCCACATTCCCACTTTCCAATGGAAATTAGATTTTACCAATTTCATTGGAGATGTATTCTCTTTGATTAAAATGGGATTATGGGATTCCAATCCCTCATTCCATGGATTCCTCCTTAGAAGTTGTTGCCCAGTCTGTGTCCCCCTTATAGAGTTAAGTCATGTTCATGGAAATCATTCCTAGTTCCATCCCTTTGTGGATTCTATTTAATTATACTACTTATGTTTGGATATTCTAGTGGTTCTTGATAGGGAATCAACCTTTATTCAATAGAGTAGTCATATTGGGCATCACTGGAATGTCAGGACATTGGGAACATTAGTCACCTGTATTCTTCCTCTTGGGAGGGCATATCATGGAGGCATATGTGGTGTAGAAACCAAGGCATATTGTGTTGATCCAAAGGTATCTAACATCGAAGGAATATATTTTCCAAGGATTTAAATTTAGGAATACCATGTTTTTCATGTGGTAGATGAGGCCATAGGTGCATATCTTACAAGGCTTTCACCTCAGGAATCCCATGTTTTACATGAGGTATATATTTGGGGTAAAAAGTTTAACATCTTTAGAATACGGGTCAGAACATCCATGGATTGGGGCATGCGTTTAACGTATTGTGGAGATGAATTTGATTGATCAAGACACCTTGTGGGGTTGATAAAGGAGGTGCATCCCTTGGAGGGAAGATGTCACACCTAAAAGTTTATCGATGGATGGATCAGGATGCCCTATGGAGGTGGATTCAGGAGGTGTGTCCCAAAAAGGGTAGTTCTCACATCATGATTATTTATTAGAATACCTCTAAGGTGTATTAGAGAGGTACGTCTCTAGGAGGGAGAGCCTATGTTTACCATTGGCCAGGATTGAAGCTCAAAGATTCATCCTGCGTACCCTGTCCAGAAGATAGGGATCAAAACCCACAACATTTGATATCATTGTTTAAGGTTATGTGACAAGACTGGTCCATGTAGTTTTACATCATGTAGTAAGGGTTCTCACATCATGAAGGGAGAGTTGATTAGGGATGGATTTGGGATTATGCATGTAAACCACCCTTCATAATAGTATTTCTTTGGATTGGAGTCAGTGTAGGGATTACACATTGAGCTGCCTATAGAACCTGGAGGAGATGTGATCTCCCAGGTGAGGGGCATGATCTTACCAAGGATGTGACCTATATAAAATCAGGAAAGATGGGTATATTGGGTTTGTACATTAGGGAGGCTTCCTACATATCCTAGTTAGTTGAGAATCATATCCCACATAGTTTGGAATGGTTTAGGGATTATACCTAAGAATAAGGGAAAATGAGAATGCGGTTGGGGATTACACATGAAATCATCCCATATGATGAGTAGGGTTGTTGGGGCATACATGCAGGAGAATTCCCATTTGAATGGTGGTTGGATATTTCGCATGAAAGCATCCCTGGGTGGTGATTGGGAGAATGTCATGATCACAACTAACCTATAATCCCGTGGGAGTCATGATTGATGTGGGAAGTAAGAGTAAGCAGTATACCTGACACCCCTATCATGAAAGAAGCATCAATGAGAGATGGTGTGGGGCTTACACGTGAAAGATTCCCATGGAGGATGTCATTCTATGTGGGGAGGATCTCATTCCATGTGAGTTGGATCTCATCCCCTATGAGGGTAGGTGGTGTGGAGACCATCCCATGCCACTCATAGACAGAGCATCCTATTCTTATTGGATAGGGTAAAGATATAATTTAACATCTTGTGTTAAGGATGTTGATACTAGGAAATATTACATCATGTAGCTTAGATGTGGGGGACTCAATCCTTACCCCTTGGACTTACATAACCGTTTCTCACACACCTCTGGGTTGGGAATGGATTTGGAAATTCCATTGTGTAACGATGGGGAGGAGTGGTCAATCAAGAGGTCCATGTTACGGTTCCTTTGTTGAGAGGAAATAGGGGTTATGGTACCTATGCTTAGAAGAAAAATTTATGGCAACACATGCACTAGAATCATATGGGACATCTGGAGAGGGACCAAGAAATTGTTCTGCACAAGCTTGGAGAGGTGTGCGTAGGAGGTGCACTTAGGGTATGTGTGTTACGCATAGAGGTTTCGCGAGCATGGTGGTCTAACACAAGGAAAGACCATGGATTTTTCAAAGAGGGGTGCATGAAGGCTTTCATTTTGCATGCAAGGCCAGAGTTTCACATAGATTGAGCCTTTGTGCACCCTAACTAGGGCTGAAAGAGATTGTGTGATTATCCCTCAATCATGGGCCATAGGCCCATAGAAGTTATATCATGCAAGATTATCTACCTTGGATGATCTATGCTTCATGATTTCATGGACTATAGGTCTTATGCGTAGAAACTTTGTCTTCTAAAGAGTTTCTTTAAAGATGGGGGTGAACATCTATTTGTATCTGAATATCTCATCATCAGTGTGCAAGACCTATAGCGCAAAAGGGCCATTATGGGAACATTTCTTCTTTGCGTCGGATGTCGGGTGCACAAATCCCAAACTTAACTGTATATTCGGTGCATAAGGATGTTACATGGTGAAGAATGTTCTTTCATGAAAACAACTTGGGTGTTTTATTGAATGATCAACCTTCACACAAACATACGTCGTATCAGGCCAACGAGGATGTTGTGCACAAATTTTGGCTTGGGGTGCCCTCTCTAATAGTTTTGCACACTATTTTTTACAACCTCAGCATGGTCCTTAGGGGTGGGATGCATGCTTAGTTATCCCAAAACTCTCCATTTATAACCTCATATGGGATTTCGATTCCAACAACTAGCTAACCGCATTAACTCATGGTTTCTTGATCTGTTCAGTGAAGTATCAACTTCTAAATTTATAAACATGATTTACTCAATGCTTGCCTCTAAAGTTGTAGTAATCTTGATTTTAATACTTCTTTCCTGCAAACTTTAATTAATTCAACCCATCAATCTCATAATAAATCCTCAGTAGTAGTAGGCACCCTCATCTTTGGCTAGCGAGCACCCCAAACACCCAGTTTTGTTCAAATTATAATGATGGGAGACATTTGTGACTTAATATTTCTTTGAGGGTTTTAATTATTTATCGAAGTATGAAATAATTTTATATATGATATGAATGTTCTATGTGATCACACAGACAACTAATAATGAAATAATTAGGAAAACATTCATCCTATCATAAATGGATTCAATCTATGAAATTTTATGTTTATTATTTTACATAATTTTGAAAAACTTGCAGATTCAAAAAAATTAAACAATGCATAAACTAAATATACTACAAGACTAATCTTGAGCATCTATTATTAGTTGAACCATTTAAACTCGATGTACCAACCAATACATAGGGTTATGAAACATGGTTTTGGTCTTGACTCGTATTTCGGTTTGCACCCCGGCCCAATGTGTCATCACCTCGTCTGGAATATTGTTTCGTCTTGGCGTGGTCCATGTCTTACTCTATATTGATTACCATACATACATACTCTCACGTAGGTCAGGGGGTCTTAGGAATTCATAATACACAAAAAAACAACACTCATGGACACATAGACCCTTACACATTTTAAACGATATAAACGGATGATTCACAAACCGTTTTTTAATTAATTACATGAATCACACACAATTAAATAAATAAATAAACAAATAAAATTCCAAACATACATTGGCTGGGCTATACTCAAGATCAGTTCCGCAATTATAAATTAAATTCCTATATATTTAAAGTAAGATGGAAATTAAAATAAATTAAATGACTGATTAAATTCAAATAATTTATTTGAATTTTTTTTATTCAGTCCAACAATTAATTTAATTTTAATACCAAAAATTAAATTAATTCATTCATTTATTTTGGGAATATTAAATTATAAATAATTTCATACCAATATTAGTTTCAATTAATTTAATTTAAAACTAAAATTAAATTAACCAAGTTAATTAATTTTGATGATATTAATTTAATAGAGGCCCTGAAACGTGTCTGTGCGGGTCGGACCAAACCCATAAATGCCCATTTAAGGTTGTACAAATCCATTGTAGGGGTGTTGGGCTAGAAAGCTCTGCTCAGACCTGTTCAGGGTTGGGGTGACCTGTCCAGAACCTTTATAGGGAGGATTAGGTTTGACAAAACCCAATGAGGCAGGGCAGGTGTTATCTCTCCCTCAGGGTTCTCACACAGGGGCTCTGTGGTCATGAACAGTCTGACACCGCGGGTGGTTGGAACTAAGGAGGAGGACCCTCGGGGTTTCCAGATGTAGGAAGTGGGGCCAAAGGATCTGTTGGTGGTCGAAGGGAACCGACCTGCGAGTGTCACAAATGAAACTCAGTTGGAAAGGTGGAGGCCGCGACAAGCATGGATGGCCCCAGATCTAGGGTCGGCCTCAATGGAGAGGTGTGATGACATGGAGCCGAAGACTCGCTCGGGCAGAGGAGACGACAGTTATGCCGTGTGAATGGGGTGCACTCCAATGTGGGCGGGCTGCAGCGGGTAGTTCAAGATGGAGTCGGCCTACCCTTGATGGGGAGGTGGCCAGTGTGCTGGCGGGTAGTAGGGAGGCGCCGGCTAGAATTCGGCCACACAAAACTGGGAGCACGCAGTGGTTTTATCCTCATCCAGCCAACCCAAAACCAAACAAATTCCAAAGGATACTATAATAGCCTTTTAATATAATAATAATAATTAAATAATAATATTTATTATCATTAAATATCCTGGTGGAATTTTGATCCGGTCAAAAAATACTATTCCGACCGAAAATGGTATTCCTCGGAATTATATCCCCAACAAGAATATATATTAAACAACATATATTTATATATATACTCGTTGTTTTTTATTTCTTGAAAAAAAAATTGTTTATCAATATTTTTTTTAACATTTTTTTACTTTTCAAATGACCATAACGT
Source organism: Viscum album (assembly GCA_963277665.1). Taxonomy (NCBI): domain Eukaryota; kingdom Viridiplantae; phylum Streptophyta; class Magnoliopsida; order Santalales; family Viscaceae; genus Viscum; species Viscum album. Next base: position 352,550,401 of record OY728143.1, read on the forward strand.
GACCATCTAACTTCAAATCGAATTGCGGTGAGATTCATTGAGTCCAAATTAAATCCCTCTACCTAAATTTAAAGGTTATTTAATTTTATTGGTTCGTAAAATTCACATGCTCACTATGATACCAATTGTTTGTAATTCAGCGCACAACCAAAGCCGGTGGGATAAAAATTTAAAAAATTTTCATCACCGTAGTGACAAAACTTGTCATCTATGGCGATCTGAGCCCTAGTACAATCCCATGATATCACATGAATTAAAAAGAGCATGAAATTAAAACTGAACATGTATCTTATTCATATTTGAAGCGTGCGTGTCTGTCGCTCATCACCGATGATCATTTGTCGAAGGTTCTAAAGCAAAACCCTTATATATCATCCATAAATGCTTCTCAAATCTATGCACGCACCGTTTATTGGATTTTAGTTTCCATAGCGGAGCTCTGATGATATGTTCGATGCCACGATGATCACCACGACCACCATCCTTCGATCGATGAAGGTGAACTTGGATCTTTTGATCAGATCGAGTAATTCTATCTATAGGATCCATGAGGAGGGAGAAGCATAATATTCCTAACTAATTAATAGGATTTTGGAATCGTCTTCTCTCCACTTATATAGTGGATGTTCATAATACCCGATTAGGGCTCCCCAACCCCCATGCATTAAACATATACTAAATAAGGGATATAAATAAATAAATATGATGAACTAACTATGCCATAAACATTATTTATATTTTGTCACATACTTGTAATATATTGTAAATATGTTAAGTGATAAACCCAAGTCATTTACTTGACTCATAACTCATGATAATATTAAACAAACCAGAAATATTAAAATAATATTTGTTTGTATATTATTATTCCTTATATTTACTTAACCACTTGTAAATACTTTTAATAATTAAATTCAACCCAATTATTATTTACATAATAATGAATTTATTTATTTGATAGCGATCGATAAAAATTGGACAACTCTAAAACCCTATGGTAAGGCCCACCATGTCCTATATTCATATTCACAAGAATATGGAATATTCTTGAATACGATGTTGTGTGTGTCCCTCTAGGCCCTTATCTCGATAGTAGTGAATAATATTCACAATCTAAGAGCATAGTATAACAACCAACCAATGCCCATAAAGAGACAAGGAATAATCATAGCAACAACAACCAACCTACGAACATGCACTGTGTAATATAATCTCTTTATATTTAGATATCTCATAAAGAAGGACACACACTTGTTTCATCATCCTTTATTACATTATTATTTTTTATCTAACTTTATAGATTTATCTTCAACTAACATGGAAATTGATTTTTAAACGTACTACCATCCTGATCAACCAAGCCTGGGATATTACCTCCTCAACACGGAAACAAAAAATCTTATCTTGATCCTTCAACGAATGCTATACCACCAATAACACACCCAACAAAATCTAACTTTCCATGATTTCATTATCATGATTTTTTCCTTGCATCAACGTTTGCAATCAAATGGAACACGTTGACAATGATCTCATGTCGGGATACAAATACACATGTTCATATATAGTAACATCCAATGAAACCCAAAACATGTGGTGTTCCTACTCACTGGTCTTTCCTCATGATCAAAACTTCTATGGATCACGAAGTGTGAACTTCATGATATGGGGTCATAATTATAATGACCCCCATTACATGATAGTCATAAATCTACCGTGTCCAGTCAGAATGATGTATCTAAACCATAAGACATTTATTTAATATTAATGTCATTGTATCTTGAGGTTCTCCTTATAACATGACATATGCTATAAACATTTGGTCAGAAAAATAATATATGGACATTACCATTTAATAGTGGATGAAGAATTGTCTACACAATAATGGTAAGTAAACTTCATGCATAACTAATTATATCCTTGATATGGTAATCAAATGTTCAGATAAAGTTGGGTCTAGGGAACCCACTTTTACAACTCTACACACCATATAAACATTTTTTAGAAAATAACTACCAAAATAACTTCTAAACTTCCATCTCCTCATTATAGAATCCTTGGTTTGGTTACAAATCTATTCTAGGAATAATTTAGGTATAATCCCAAATAGGTGGTTTGAGAAGAGGTCAAATTTCTAACTATGATTTTTGTTTTATTTCTTTACCCACCTCCTTAAAATCTTATTAATTTATACTTATATAATAACACCATAATATTAAATATACTGAGATGTTATTATTTTTAGGGAAATTCCTATATAGATATCCTCTTCCCTCAAATAAGATATGATAATGTCACCCGTGTTCATGGCAGATTACCACCTCGTGAACCGATGTGACACATTTTCCATCAACACCTCTCATGGATGGGTATGATGATGAATATAAAGTACATATAGAACCCACAATTTGAGGTATGTGACCTTTGTTTATACCTTTTTATGTATATAGAGTGGCTGGGTAATGTTTGGGAAAGTTTGGAAAGGTTTTTGAATGTTTTGGAGTCCTTTTTAAGGCTTCACAGTTTGAGCATGGTTAGGGTAAAATATGTAAGAATCCCAGGTAACCGTGTGATATTCCACTGTTCGGACAGTAACATCCGCACGATTAGTGCACGGTTTGTCAAACCTTGCGATCTAACCATGCAACCCATTAAAATTAGTTACAAAAATGGGGTTAGTCGGGATTTACCTTATCTCACCCATTTCTTATCCCATAGAACCCTACGTGGGATTTATTCTTCTCAAGGGATAGGGGTTCTCTCCCACTCAATTTGGAAGGGTTTTGAAGGGGTATCAATGTGATTTGATGGAAGTTCATCTCGGGTAAGTCTTATCTCTTGATTGTTTTGTGGTTTTCTCTAGATATAATCTTCCCTCTCTCTTGGTTTTCTACATCTACATTCGTTGTATGTAGATATAGGGATGTGGTAGACTAAAGTGTTGATTTTAAGGCTTTTTATGTTATAGAAGGGGAAATAGAGTGGTTTTAGTGGATCATTCGTCTGAATTTGTGGTGCGGTTTCTTGTGGGTTGATTTTGTCAAATCCCTAAAGGTTGGAGGATTCTCTCTCAACTCCGCTTTTTTGGAAATTGAGGCCTTTTTTAAATTAATTTGTTTTTATTGAAATTAATTGTGAATATGATGTTCGAATATCGGAGGAAACCCATTTGGTGATGACATGGGAATTTTGGGTAAAATGGGATATTATTGCAAAAAGGGGCTTGTTGTGTGACTTTAAAATGTTGATTTTAAAATCAAAAATGGTTTGAGAAAATGGTTTTCAATAAAAGGGGTTGATTTATTGAAATTTGATATGACATGGGTAATGATTTAATAGATTATTTGATTATGAAATAGTTGTTTCATATGGTTGTGACCTTGGTGTGCTATATGATTGTTGTTTGGCTTGAGCATGCATTCTTGTGGAAACATTGTGAAGTGGGTGGGGAGTACCACTCTAAAAAGAAGACAGAGAGTGGACAAAAGGGATACCATCAAGGATAAGTGGGTAGGAAGTACCACTTGATTGGAAAAGTAGTAAACGGGTTTGGACGGGAAGTTCTACCATGGTTGTTTGCCTTGTTATGTGTGATATGTAAGATGGAAATTGTTTGTGCTCATGTGTGATGATGATATGGCGTATGACATAGTTTTGGATTTCCCTTGTTTGACATGTCTTGGTAAGGGTATGTTTGGCATGTGGTAATTGTTGAACTAGTTGATATTTTATATAAACTATTTCATATAAATGTGCTAACAGTTTTTTCCTAGTGATGTGTGTAGAGAAATCATTTGGGGAAATCCTACGGAGTATTATTACTCTCCCCTACTTTGTCACTTTGGTGATTTTGCAGATATTATATTTCAGGAAACTAGTAAGAGTAAAGTATCCCATTTTCTTGTGGTTCTACATGATGCTAAGGTGGTTTGGTGGTTCTTGGAGCATGGAGATGGTTGCAGAGCAGTAGAGTGTGTCTTGGTTTACTTTGGGTCTCTTGTCTAGTATTCCTCTTAGTACTCTGATTTTGTGTTGGTATGGTTTGGTTGAATTGGTTTTGTGGAATTTTTATAGATTAGTTTGGTTGTCTTTTGGTACTATATGGTTCATGTATCTATGCTAACATGTATCATGTAGTTTTGTTGGTAATGGATTGTTTGGTTTTTTGGTTTATCCCAAGGGAAAATCATTCCCTAATATATTCTTGAATCCCTATGTATTTATGTCCAGCCTTTGGTGCATTGGTAACATCGCAAGTAACACCTCATTGCCTTCTCAAGACAATGAGAAAGGGGTGGGTGTTACTGGTGTTATCAGTTTTTTTGGGTCCTTGCCTTTCAAGTGAGAGCAGTTATTTGGTCTTTGGTGTTGATTGTTGGTCTTGGTGTTGACATTCATTCTTGGTCCATTCCTTGAGTTGGGATGGTAGGAATGAGTAGGATTTTCGGAACTTGTAAAGTATAACATAAAAGGACGTAGCTAACCCTTTTATGTTGAACGTCAAGTTACCTAAAATTTGTGTACAAAAGTGTTTTGGAAACACTTATAGCCAATGGATATATCATTGTTGTGGGTGTAGCCAATGAGATGAGAATGACATTCATGGTAGAAATTACTTCCCACTAGGATGAATATTTAATTATGGTATAATGATTTATGTTGTGATATCAATATATAGATGTCTTGAAAATATTAGAATTATTTCAAATGTGTGGATTTGAAATGTGGATAGTTATGGTATTTTGAAAATGGATCAATATTCAAAACATGGTGGAATTGTCAAAATTAGTGCAGCATGGGAAATTTGAACTTGTGGAAAGCCTAGTTGTGATTGTTGTTATGTAATTGAAATTGTAATTTTAATCATTTTCTTGTTAAGGGTGTGAGACTTATGGTTATTTTTATATTGATAGAAATGGTACCGGGTAGGCGTCATAGAGACCAACCGAAGGAGGCTGCTGAAAATATGGTTTCACTTGAGCCTCATATGAACCAGTAGCTAGTGTAGAGTATAGTGAAAGATTTCCAAGACGTAGAAAGTGGGAATAAATATGATGAACCAATGAATTTGGATCATGTAGTTTAGTTTCAAAAGAAGAATCCACTCATATTTAGGGGTGATTCAGAGTCAGAAAGGGAATAAGCATGGCCGAACAGAATGAATAGGATATTTAAATTCATGGAAACACTGCCAGAGTTGAAAGTGAAGTTATCCATGTACATGTTGGAAGATCTTACCCTTCAGTGGTGGGAGCTGGCAGTCCAGGCTAGAATGGACCGAGGTGTGGCATGGGAGGGTTTTGAGGAATTATTTAATAAACAACTCTACCCTCATACATTCATAATTCAGCGTACAATGGTTTTATTCCTTTAGAAGTAGGATAACCTTTTGGTAATGGAATATGCATCTAAGTTTATGAACTTTGGGCGGTTTACACCTGATGTGGTGGGTAGTACATCCTTGAAATCGTGTATTTCTGAAGCTGGGTTGCGGTAGGAAATTCGTTCCAAGATATAGGTGTTGTGCATAAATGGTTACACAGAAATGGTGAATAGAGATACGTTGGAAGAGCATGATCTTTTGGGGGCTACAGGCAGGGAAAGTATGTTGGTACCAATGGGGAATAGTGGGAACTTGAATGCTGGGTTCAAGGGAAAGAGGTGCACTTATTCCTAGGGTGGGAGTATGTCTTAGAATTTGAAGACAGGGTCAGTGAATCTTCCTCTGAAGCCTCAGAGTAAGCCGACATGTTTTCAGTGTGGTTCTAAGGGCCACATCAAATGAGATTGTACGACACAACCTTAATCATGAAATAATTTTAAGTAGATGGGGAATCTTCAGCGGTATTGTCGTAATGCTCTGAGGTCAGGTGTTCTTGACACTCGTCAGGGGTCGCAGGCGTCCTATACCTCGACGGGATGGGGTGGAAACACACTCCTGGTTAGAAGAGATAAGTTAGTCATGTTGATTCTAGAAATACCATGACACCTCAGTAGGGTAATAAATACTATATTCTGGCAAGCAAGGAATTGTTCAGCGATGAACATGTTGTGATGGATAATCAATCGGGACCATCCACAGTGCGAGGTATTGTTCTTTTGAATTCCACGTTGATGCAGTCTTTATTTGATACAGGTTCTTCCCACTCTTTTATTGTTTCTCGTATTATTTTTTTGCTGGGTATAACCGTGGAAATGATGCCTTCTATTTTAAAACATCAAACTCATCTGGGTCAAAGATATTGTCGAGCCTTCCTATGTAGAGAATGTTTCTTAGTTTTGGACAACATTGAATTGATGTTGGATTTCTCAATGCTTGAGATGGATGCTTATGATATAATCATGTAAATGGATTGGTTGGTGATGTTTAAGGCCCAAATAAATTTTTATGCATGAATGATTAGTTTTAAAATGGATAATGGCATTAAACATCTCTTTAGAGCAGAGAATAAGGAAAAGTTGGGTGCAATAGATTTTTTAGCACCAACTGTGTGAATGTTATCATATTAGTTGGAGGTTTTGTCGTTGGAATCAGTGGAAGATGTTGAGAAGAGTGTTCTTCTAGTAAATTTGGATCCGTTTGTGGTTGTTTTTTCCCAAATAATTTTCTAGGTTGCCCCTCATGAGGGAAGTGGAGTTTAAGATTGATCTTCTTCCAGGGACCAGTCCTATCTCACTTCCACCTTACCGAATGGAACCAGTAGAATTGAGGGAGATAAAAGTGAAGATGGAGGAATTATATAACAAAGGGTTCATTTGGACTAGGACGTATCCATGGGATACACCTGTTTTGTTTGATAAAAAGGAGGATGGAATCTTATAGTTATGTGTTGATTATCGTATGCTGAATCAAGTTACAATAAAGAATATATATCCACTTCCATGAACTGATGATATTTTTGACCAGTTTAGGGGAGCTCAGTGGTTCTCTAAGATTGACTTTCAGTCAAGATACCATCAATTATGAGTACGAAAGGAGGATATTCCCAAAACAGCTTTCAGAAGTAGATATGACCATTATGAATATGTGGTTATTCCCTTTGGTATATGAATGAACCAGCAGTGTTCATGGAATTTATGAACCATATATTTTAGAGATATATGGATTCTTTCATGGTGGTATTTATTCATGATATAATGGCGTATTCGAGGACAAGGGTGGAGAATGATAAACACTTGGCGATATTGCTGGGGATATTGAGAGATCATCAGTTGTATGTTAAATATTAAAGTCCTAATTTTGGATTCATGAGGTTTATTTCCATGGACATGTTATTTCTCAGAAGGGTGTTTCAGTTGATCTGAAAAAGATAGAGGTTGTTATCTCATGGCAACCACTAAAGAACATTTTTGAGATACATAGCTTTTATGGTCTAGCTGCTTATTATCGATGTTTTGTTTGTGACTTCTCACAATTTTCCTCACTGATAATAGCTTAGATGAGGAATAATGTTCCATTTAAATGGGATGTGCATTGTTAGAAACGTTTTGAAGAGCTAAATGGTCACCTAACATCAGCACCAATCTTGGATTTTCAAGATCTAGGAAAAGGGAACATGGTGTATTGTGATGCATTAGGATTAGGGTTGGGGTGTGTTATCATGAAAGGGGATCATGTGGTTGCATATGGATCATGACAGTTGAGGTTGCATAATAAGAACTACCCAACACATGATTTGGAGTTGGAGGTAGTGGTTCATGCTTTAAAAATGTGGAGTCATTATCTATTCGGTGAGAAATTCACCATGTTTATCAATCATAAGAGGTTAAAGAATATTTTATCAGAAATAGATTTGAACTTGAGGAAAAGGAGATTAATGTAGTATCTCTATATGATTGATTTTGACTTAATTTACACACCAGGTAAGAGAAATTTAGTGGTGGATGCATTAAGTAGGAAATCAAATGATCAGGTGGTGAAATAGGAATCAAATCAGCGGTAGTTGATGTTGGCCATAGCTAACATGAAGTTGGAATGTATGGACAAGGGCGATAGATTGATCTTATTTTCAGTTTCATTGGTTCCAGACTTGGTTGGTTTGGTTAAAGAGGTATAGGCATCTAATTCTGAGTGTATGGAATGGAGGTCGAAACTCAATGGTGGGGAGACCATTGAAGGCTTGGAACTGAATGGGAATTTAGTTTTGTGTTCTCATAATCAGATGGTTGTACTAGTGGCTTGTCAGAAGGAAATTATCAGGGATTATCATCATTCCAGGTGGGTTGTCCATCCTGGAATTCAGAAAATATATAAGGCATTGAAAGTGAAATTTTGGTGGGCTGGTATGAAAAGGAAAGTGTCCGAGTTTGTTTCGAGATACTTGAATTTCCAGCAATTCAAGAAAGAGTATCAACAACCAGTAAGAATATTTTAATCATTTCTTATTCCATTGTGGAAGTGGGAACAAATAGTGATGGATTTTATGATGGGTCTCCCAAGAACAATCATGAAGTACAATTCCATATGGGTGATAGTGGATCGACTAACAATGTTATCCCATTTCATCCCGATTCATGAATCTCATACGGAGGTGTAGCTATCCAAAATCTATATTTGAAAGTGGTAAAGAAGCATAGTGTTCTAGTGTTGATTATATCAGATAGAGATATGAGGTTTACATCTCGTTTCTGGAAATCCTTGCAGCAAGGCCTTGTGACGCAGATGACGATTAACATGGCGTATCATCCTCAGACGGATGGTCAATCCGAGAGGACGATACATACTTTTGAAGATATGTTAAGGTCTTGTGTGATGGATTTTGGTGGTTCATGGGAGGATCAATTACCATTGGTAGATTTCTCCTATAATAACATTTATCATACCTTAATACATATGGCCTCGTTTGAGGCATTGTATGGGCATCCATGTCATTCTTCACTATGCTGGGTGGAAACGGGTGGAACATAGATGGTTGGACCAAGACTTGTCCAAGATACTACATAGAAGATCATGTTGATCAAAAAGAAAATAGATACAGATCCAAGTTATCATAAAACATATGCAGACCATCATCGACGATCATTGTCAATCAAGGTGGGTAATCATGTGTTCTTGAAAATCTCTCATAGACTTGGGCACCATCAGTTTGGAAAGTAGTGGAAGTTATCTCTGAGGTATATAAGGCCTTTTGAGATACTTTAGTGTATTTGAGAGGTATCTTATCAGTTGGATGTCCCACCATAGTTTAGTGTGGTGCACAATATTTTTCATGTGTCATAGTTGAAAAAGTATCAACTGGATCGTGACCATGTGATTCGTTGGGATCATGTTGAGGTAGAGCCGGATTCTTCTTTGGTTCACATTTCAGTGAAGATTGTGGATAGGAAAGATAAAGTCTTACATGGAAATAGAATTGGTCTAGTTCAGGTTTTGTGGTAGCATGGACAGATTCAAGAGGATACTTGGCAGCAAGAGAAAGAGATGGTTGAGCAATGGCCCTAGATATTTCTTCAATGTGATGGTTCTCTACTTTATAAGGATGAAAAGTACAATGGTGGGGAGAATATATCACCCATGGTTTGAGGTATGAGACCCTTTTTTATACATTTTTATGTATATGAAGTTGTTTTGTAATGTTTGGGAGAGTTTGGGGGAGTTTGGAAAGGTTTTGGAGAGTTTTGGAGGCCTTTTTAAGGCTGCACAGTTTGAGCATGATTATGAAAAACCGTGCAAGAATCCCTGGTAAACATGAGATATGCTAGTATTCAGATAGTAGCATCCCCACGGTTAGCACATAGTTTTTAAAACCATGCGATTTAACCATGCGGCCCATTAAAATTAGTTAAAATAATGGGGTTAGTCAGGATTTTCCATATCTCACCCATTTCTTCTCCCATACAAACCCTATGCATGATTTATTCTTCTCAAGGGCTAGGGGTTCTCTCCTACTCGATTTGGAAGGGTTATGAAGGGTTTTCAAGGTGGTTTGATAGTTTTTTATCTCAGGTAAGTCTTATCTATTGGTTATTTTATGGTTTTTTATAGATATATTCTTCCCTATCTCTTGGTTTTCTAGATCTACATATGTTTCATGTAGATCTGGGGTTATGGTAGCTTAAAGTATTGATTTTAAGGCTTTTTGATGATAGGGAAGGGGATATAGAGTGGTTTTAGTGGAGTGTTCATCCGTATTTGTGGTGTAGTTTCTTGTGGGTCAATTTCCCTAGAACCCTAAAGGTACATGGCTTCTCTCTCAACTCCAATTTGTTAGAACTTGAGGCCTTGTTTGTAATTAATTTGTATTTCTTGAAATTAATTGTGAATATGAAGTGTGAATCTTGGCGGAAACCCATTTGATGATGATTTAGGGATTTTGGGTAAAATGGGATATTTTTGAAAATATGGGCTAATTGTGTGATTTTAAAATTTTTATTTTAAAATCGAAAATGGTTTGAGAAAATGGTTTTCACTAAAAGGGGTTGCTTTAATGAAATGTGATATAACATAGGTGATGCTTTAAGATATTTTTTGATTATGAAATAGTTATTGCATATGGTTGTGACTTTGGTGTGATATATGATTGTTGTTTGGATTGAGCATGTATTCTTGTGGAAACATTGTGAAGTGAGAAGGGAGCACCACTATAAAAATAAAATGGAGAGTGGGAAGAAGGGTCACCATCAAGGATAAGTGGGCGAGAAGTACCACTTGATTTGAAAAGTAGTAAACGGGTTTGGACGGGTTGTTCCACCATGGTTATTTTCCTTGTTATGTGTTCTATGTGAGATAAAAATTGTTTGCGCTAATGTGTGATGGTGATATGGCTTATGGCATAATTGTGGCTTTCCATTGTTTGAAATGACTTGGTAAGGGTATGTTTGGATTGTGGTAATTGTTGAACTAGTTGATATTTTATATAAACTATTTTATATGAATGTGAAAACAATTATTTCCTAGTGGTGTGTGTAGGGAATTCATTCGGGAAAATCCTATTGAGTATTATTACTCACCCCTTCTTTGCAATTTGGTGTTTTTGCAGATGCTGTATTCCGGGACACAAGTAAGAGTAAAGAATCACATTTTACTAGAAGTTATTCATGATGATTAGGTGGTTTTGTGGTGCTTATAGCATGGAACTTGTTGTGGAGTAGTGTAGTGTATCTTTGTTTACTTTGTGTCTCTTGTCTAGTATTTCACTCAGTACTCTAATTTTGGGTAGGTATGTTTTGGTTGTATTGGTTTTTGGGAATTATTATGGATTAGCTTGGTTATATTTTGGTACTATATTGGTTTGGTTTCCATGTTAACATGAATCAGGTAGTTTGTTGGTAATGTCTTGTTTGGTTGGTTGCTTTATCTTAAGGGAAAATCATTCCCCAATTTATTCTTGAAGCTCTCGGTATTTATTTCTAGCCTTGGCACCTTGGGAATATTTCTTAAGGCCAAGTAACACCTCACTACCTTCTCAAGCCAATGAGGAAGGGGCGGGGCATTACAATATATATATATATGTGATATTTATAACATAATTATAAATTTTGATTCATTAAATCATATATAAATTTTTTACATTCCATTATATTGGATATGATAATATCACTCATGAGTATAGCAGACTACTGCTATACGAAGCGATGTGATTCTTCTTTCACTAACACATTACATAGAAGATAATAAGGATATGGTTAATGAATATATATGATATAAATAACATAAATATTATATTAATGAAAAATTTATCATTATAAAAATATAATATATCATTTATTTTTTCCCTTTTTCACTCGTTAAAATATGACAACATCGTTCATATATGTGCGGACAACCACCTTCATGAAGCGAGGAAAATCTATTTTCATCACTAAACCACATGGATGATATATATAATTATATTTAAATAAATAATATGTTATTTAAGGTATTATTATAATTATGTAAATATAAAATATTTCATTCCTCTTTTCCATAATTATCATTGAAAAAATGGAAGCATTACACATGCGTACGTACAACCCACCGTCTCCATGATCATAACACACTTCATTTCTCAAAATAATTCTTCATGATTGATATTAAAAGTATAATTAATATATAAATATGATAATTTATCATTATTATTAATATTTAGATGTTTAAATAATTACCTCTTGGACCAATAATCAAACTACAAAAGTCATTTTTGACACATAAGTCAAATAACATTGAAACACCCGAAATAAACTTAATCGAGTGAGTAATTGAATATACAATGGTAATAATTGAAATAAAATTAATACTAAAATATAAAAAGGTTCTTAGTAAATTAAATAATTCTATTATTGAGGAAGATAAGTAACATACGTGATGAGTTAGACTCAATGTAAGGTACTTTGTTTTAATTTATCTTGATTGAGGCATATTATAATGTCATTAACATAATTTTTTTATATGGTGTATATACTATCCCTTTTACATTTAATATTATGATTCAATAATAATTCAGGGTATCTTATGTTTAAATTTTATTTATTTCATCCAAGGGGATTTTACTTTAAAATTACCAAGTGTTAAATTTTATATCACAATCTCACTTTCTTCTTTGATTGCTAGCTTTCTCTTGAAATAATCACATTATTCTGATAATTTGGCATTAAAAATTACATTTATTTTATATATTCATATTATGGTATGATGGATATGATTATTTATTAAATTTTATTGATTTTTTATATAAAGTTTTTAATTGGAATGTTATTTGATTAACTAGGAAAATATCGATAAATCAATATCCTTTACTCGATATGGATATTTTATGATAAGTAATATTGATTCATTAATTAAATAGATAATTTGATGTCTAAGTAATACTTTGGAAAAATAGTTATGGTTGGGGATTAAAATTATATATCCCCTCAATACATCCATAAGGATCATGGGATAAATTAGTTGGCCAAATTAAATAGGTGTCTAATTATAGTTTTAAATTGTGTGAAAGGTATTGACTGTAGTGGTGTCATGTTCTGAAGAACTTGATGTCCAATAATTAATAATTTTATTTATTAATAATTCATCTTTTATTTTTAGTGATACTATCACAATGATATTATCTCTCCATTCATTTCATTCCCAGTTTATTGATTAAATGTTATGTGTTTTCATTTATTTACCATATTTATTATTCCTTATCTTATCATTATAATAAAGTTATTTAAATTTAATGTGTGTTCAGTTATTTACCTTTAATTTTTTATTTTTCTTATTTATTCATGACATCTTCTTCTATACATAACCATTACTGAGCATTTGAGCTCACCCTTATTTTGTTTCCCTTCCCCAGGATATGAAGAAGAATTTTTTGAATGAGTTTATGGATGTAAAAGGTTTTTAATTTTTCTTCTTTTTATTTTATATACCTACATAAAATGGCTATCATGTATGTATTTTTTCTCCAAAACAGCTAAAATAATCAGTCTTTATATATTTGATTCCTTGTATCTATTTTAATTTAATAAAGTAGGCATTAACTCCTATGAACTGGGTTCGGGGTTTCTACATTTGATTCATTATGTGGCACACATATGCATGTACATGTTATTATGGGTGCACCTAGATATATCTCCAATGCATTGGGTAATGTTTATGTATCGTGAGATGATATGTGTGGGATTATGGAGTATACCTAATCCATGATGGTACTCTGTCCACCATGTGATGGTATCTTGGAAGTTCGCCCTAACCTATGATTATTCCATGTTTTATGTTTCCACATTCCTATGTTCACATGATATTATGATTATATTTTCATTATGTTATGATTCTATATGATTATTCAAGAGCCTTGTATTTTATAATATCATGTTGTACCTTTTAACACATATGTTACGCTTCTTTATCATGTTTATTCCCATACTAGGATTTTAAGCTTAGCCAATTTGTTTATGTATTCCCAAGGTTATCCAATGAATTTTAATGAGCTCAAATGAATTTATGACCTCATTATTAAGATTAAAATAAATATTTTTTATTTTATTCCCATTTTATTTTTATGTACCTAGTATCCTAAAGACACTAAGCCTCTCAATAATTTCTTGGTATTTATTAGATATTTATGTTAAAAATCATGTAATTATATTTTTAAAAGGATTGGGTTAGTATATAAATACTAACCACATTTCATTTTTTTTCTCAAACATAAATACCACTTTAGAACTTACAGGCAAGAACATTTCAAATATCTTCCCTTCCAGAAATTATATAAATTATAGAATGTATATAATATAAAATATTTGCATTCATATCTCCTTAAATCCCAATAGTTTATTTCTAGATTACTTAATAATTACTGAACTATAATGTTTTCAATTAGTTAACTTAAATTAAAATACAAAAACCTCTTCTATTTATGTTATTTAAATATATTTAATTGAATTTATCATGAAATGTATTTCATTAATGAACAATATATGTAATTTTTCACACTCAATATATTTTTTACAAATTAAAAGTGAAGTGCTAATTTTTTTTTTAAAAAAAATTGTCTACCAATCAATTTTTTCTTGAATAAAATTAAATATTAAACTAATATAACTATTTTCAAACACTTTTCTTAAAATTAATTATGACTTATGTACCTTATATATGAATCTCCTAATTGTATTGAATATACATGTATATATTCAACCTATTATGTTTTTTAAATATATATATTTTTTATATTACTCATCACTTTAATAAATCTAATAAACTTTCATTTATCATTTACAAAATATTTGGATGTTGGTGATCTGGATTTCTATTACACCCATTATTTTTCTATATTATGTCATGTTGAAAGAATTAAATGATATATTGAAAAAACATATATAAAATTTTCACTATGTTTTTTGGTTGGTAAAATCTAAATGGAGGAACTACATAGGACTTCTGAATACTTAAAATCCACAATATTTAATTATGGTTTAAAGGATAGAAAATAATTTCATGATCTTATTCAAATTTATAACACAATATTATATTTGATATCAATATAAGGAAGGATTGATATTTATATTAAAAATGGAGGGGATCCTTAAGTTTTCAAGATCAATATTATAAATTATCACCATATTTGAAGTTCCATTCTAACAACTAGTCACTAAACTTTTTACGAATTTATGTCTATGACACTTCCAATAAAGTGAATAATGGAATTCAAACTATTATTTATTTCCAACCCATTAAATATTACATAATATTTTTTGTTAAATTATATATGTTACTCTATATTACTATATTGGATTAGGAAACAATTATTTAAATTCTTTAGTAAACTAAAAGCTGGGAAAATTTTTATCTAAAAACTATTATTAGTACATCATATTCTCCAAATAGTGATTCTTTCCTTCATATCTTGCATCATAAGAAAATAATTTATATATAGGGATTTAACCTCAACACTATGCTCTAAATGTTGTTTTGTAATTATCATTGATTCAAAAGTTATAAAATCACTACTCCTTTTTACTGGGAGAAAAAAATAATATAACTTTTCATTATTGTAGTTGTTAATGAAAAATATAATGAAAACATTCAACAAAGAATTTAATTATCCAAACTTTTATAAACACCAAAACTAATTATATGGGGTGAGGTAACCCTATACCATAATCATATTTTAAATCTATTTATAATATATTTAGAGATATAATGTAAAATATATTAAAATTTCTAATGAAACACATTTTTTGGTAAGAATAGTGTTTTGGATGAAGATTTCAGACCAATATTTCCTATAGTACCTGATAGGAATAATAGTGATATTGTGTTTTCAAATATAAAATCTTATTGTCTATGATTATTTTTTAATCTTCTTATATCGGTAAAAAAAATGATACCTCTTTCTTCTAATTCACTTAATGATTTAGTGTAGTTAAATGAATTTGTTGATTGGATTCTAAAAAATGGTTATAGCAGTCTTGGAAAACCAAATGATGGTGAAAAAATATATAAATTCAATATGATATCCTAATTTATTCCAATGAAAACCCAATTGATGTGATTGTTCAATACACATATTCATGTTTCTGAATTTTATATATGAAATGAGATGGGTTCCCATAACCTTTAATTTGTGTATTTTTAGTATTGGAAGGTTCTATGAAGACATTTGATGGTGGTTTGGAGGTATAGAGGTGATTTTTAGTTCATTAAGGATAAAAATTCCCATTTTGAAGCCATTGTGGAGACCTTTTTGGGGTTGTAGTTGTAAAGTGTAGGATGTTTAATGTATGGTGAGACTATGGTGTAAAATTATTATAATGAAGAAGTTCATCCATTTTGGGAGATTTAGTATTTAAAATGATCATTTTAGATTTGTGGTGAGCTATTTTGATGTGAGCAGTTCCTAGGGAAATTGTAGTGAAGTACCTATATAAAATAGAAGGACTGATAATGTCCATTTAGGTTGTCTTGGAGATTTTATTCCATGGTTTTATGGGATACATTGTGAGGGGTTTGGTTTAATATTATATGATATCAAATTTAATTTTACATAGGTTAATTTTACATGGGTTCTAATTTAATCCAATGTGATGGTTGGGTTTTCAGATTTAACCTTATGTGAGGACGTGATATGCCATGGTGCATGAGCTACAACTATTTTTGGGCAGGTATATGTGTGTATCTTGTCTGTGCTAAAGTGATTACCATTGCAGTGAGTGCAGAACTTGTATATTTATGGTGGAATCCTTATAGGAAACAAGTAAGTGAAAAAATGCTCATTTTGTGAGTTTTTGTGGTGTATATTAATTATTACCAAGTTTCTTTGGAATGATTGAATTTTTATAGGTATGTTTGAAATGAAAATGTAAGGTCCCCTAAAATATATGTGATCTTCAATTTTAGTTAGAGTTTAGATTGATATGATGATCATAGAGATTAATACACTATGTTTTTCATCAACCCTATTTTAAAATGGTTTAAATGATCATCGAGTTTGAAAATTGAATGATTATTTCAGATTGATGATATTACAAATCAATATTTGACTAAGTTTATAATTAATATTTTAGAACCCACCACACTATGGTGTATGTAGATCAAGTTTCCTCTATAAATAAGGGCTAACCCTTCTCTTTAATTGGACTTTATTTATCTCACTCAAACCCTAGAAAATCCCATGGATTTTTTAGAGAATTTTGGTTTTATGTTTTTTAGATTACAACCCCTTTATTTTTGATATTTATTCTTCTTTAACCTGACATGATTGTATTTATCTCTTTATCCCTTCCCTTTATATTTTCTAGTTATCCACTTTCTTATGAAGTTATGGAAGTGGCTATCTTCTATATTTGGCAGTGTTTGGTCGGGTTATTGATTATTTTTTTGTGGTTAGGTTCTATGTAAAATCCTTATATATTTGGCGGTTCTTAATCCTCAATTTTTTCATATTTATAGTGTTTCATTGTTGAATATTCAAAATATATGGGATTTATAATATTCTATTCCAACTTATTAAATAACATGTTTGAATGGATCACTATTATTCATTACAAAAAAAAATTATCATATTCCATTTATGGTGTTATTTTGTTATAACTCCTTGAGTTTTCATTGTTTTTGATGAAGGGGTAAATCATGAGAAAAATATCTAGAATAATAATGAATTAAATGAAAATAATAATCTGGGTATGGGGAAATTGGAAGGGGAAGGAGGGTCGCATGGGATTTATTAATTTTTATGCACTTTTCTATGTGTTGATTCCCATCGACTAATATTTATTACTATAATTATATTACTACCTTTTTTTAATAACCTTTTGTCCTTTATAATTTGATAATAACTTAATGATGATAACAAAAAGGGGAAAGTTGAAAACTAGAATATAAGGAGCTACAATTTTTTGGCCACTTATTCTTGTTTCTGCATTTACTATTGTAAAATATTTTTATAATTTTGGTGATAATTATTGGGTTTTTTTTACTATACATAGAACGAGGTGTTAATGTATTGTTTTTTTGGGTCTCCTCTTATGTATTGATAAAATAACTTGTGATTCAATGATGATAATGAGAATTAGAATGGAAAATGGATGTATAAATTGGGTATTAAAAATACGTTAAGTTAAATATATCTTAAAAAATTGGTTTTGGAAGTTTTGGGGTCATCGTTGTTATTAGTGGTGATATGGTTCTGTTGCAAATTTGGTAGAGGTCTTGGTTAGGGCAGAGTCATGTTAATTTACTATTACAATTATGTTTCCTCTGTTATATTTCACAAGGATAGGTTAAGTGAGGGATACTGTTATATTGAGAAGGTTATGTGAGTTAGTTTCTTAATGCTTTGGTTTTATTAATATGTTGATTTGGGTGGTATTATTATGGTGGTTTTGTCTTATCTAACTTGATCTTTAAGAATAGTCATGAGTGGTGATTGAGTTAATAATTGTGTAGCTATATACAAGAGTGTGAAATACATATTTTGTTATCAGTTATTGGGTTGAGATGTGGGTTTAAATTTAAAATAGATGTGTTAAAAATTAAGCTAGTAATTTAATTGATATATTATTAATATAATAATATATTTAAGAACAATTTTGAGCTGTGCTTGATTTGGGAAGTGTATTTCTATATAAATGAGTATAAAATTCTTATCTTTTGATTAATAATTGGGTTTAGGTGTGGGGTTAAATTCAAAAGTTATGGATTAATATGTAAACTAGGAATTTAGTGAATCTATTATTAATATAATCATTAATGGATTATGATAAAAATATAAAATAGAGTAAATAGAAGTTTGATATGCTATGATCATGGATGAAAAAAATGTGATTGATGATGCATGAATGAATTGAATCGAGAACTAGTTTGATGAATGGTTTGAAATTAAATATTGGTAAATGGATGAAATAATCAATATAATAAGTCTAGTAAATGGTAAATGGTGGGATTAAAAAAGATGTGAAAAATGTGAAGTTATTAATTATGTGGATTCCATTTCTCTATAATCTTGGTTATGAAATTGATGATGTTTTTTTTGTGGAAAGTGATGTTTCGGTGTGTAGTTTCTATATTGTTATTTTGATATTGTGAAAGTGGTATTGGGGAAATGATGTAGTAAAGGATGATGATATGTGGGATTTTATGGGTTATAATGGGTCATGGTTTTATTAATGAGATGTAATGTATTCATGATAGATTTCCTATGATGTGGTTATGGTAGTAGAGGCATGGTGGGGAACATACATAGAAGGATCATGGTATGAGGTTGATATCCTTCACATTGACATTACCAAACTATGATGAAGGGGATGTGATTATGATGAGAAATGGTCAAGGTATTTACATAAAATGGTTAGGGAATGAGGTTGATGTCTGTCATGTTTAGGTTACCTTATCAAGATATGGTTGTGGGAGGTGTGTATGTGGTGGTGCGATATGTTTTAGTGGACGTGAGATTATGTATAGAAAATTGAGGTTTCTGGATTCATGGTATGGTTTATAGTTTATGATAGGAATATATTTTTGATTATGTGGTATTTTTTTTGTTCCATTCTTGTGTTCCTGAATAGTTTTTGAGCAATTAACCTACTATTATAAAAAACCCTACGGTGATATGGTGCAGCCTCTAAACAAAGATGTCAGATAAGTGGTAAATTTATAGTCATGATTCATTGGTTGATTTAGATGATGTATATATAGTTCATGATATTTCTCAATTTTTTATTATCATTATGGTATTTTAATCCTTGGGTGAAATGATAAAGGGTTTATATTCTTACTTAGGGGAAGTGGTTTAGGATTTTGTAGGAAATGAAAGATGTTTTGGAAGTTGAGGTAGGATACAGATCTCAGTGATCTATTTTTCTTATACTAATTATGTTTTTATTCATGTTTATATTTTTATTGATTAATATCACATGTTATACTCTTATATATTCATTATACAGGGATTATAATTTATTTAGAAGGATGATACTACTGAGTACTTCATAGTGATCACCCCACCATAGTTTCTTGAGTTGTTTTACCTGATATTAGAAAAGAGAAATCTATTTTCCATTCTAGTATCTTGAATGGAGTTAGTGAATGAGTTAGAGCCTTAATAACTAATTATTGCACGTTCATTAATGTTGATTATGTACTTTGAACTATTGAAACCATTTAAGTTGTAGGAATTTATTTATTGAATTGTAATTATTTGGGGTTAGTTGGCGGTTTCATTTCATTATTTCTTGGGTTATTATAGAAATACCTCCCATTTATGAGTTTTATAATATAGGTGAGGGTCACCACCCCTAGCCTATTGGAGGTATGCTTAAAGTATCACTCTCTCCTTCACTACCGACCCAAGAGGGGTTCTCAGTGGGAGGAAGGCTGTGGAAAATTATAGAAATTGAAATTACATAAAATACTGGGAAATATTAGCATATAAATGTGATGTTGTACAATAAGTAATTGATTATATTCCATCCTTCATTTTCATAGAAGAAATATTTTATATAATCTCTCATTTTTTATATTTATTAATTTTCAATATAGAAACAACAAAAAATATACAAATCATAAATTTTAAATGGTCACAATATTTCTTATTTTCCATCCCATAAAATAACCTTAATATTAAGGGTTATAGTAATGTTTCTAAGGTATGATGTATTATCATTTGGTATTCATAATGGTAACCATTTATTAAATTAATTATTATTTTTGGAGTTTGTTGTTGGTTTCATTTTATTATTTCCTATGTTTTGATAATAATTCATCCCATTTAAGAGTTTTATACCCTCAGTGATCATCACCACCCTATGGTTTATTGGATGTGGTATTCTGGGGCCACTCATGTCTTTAATTTAGGTACATAAGGGCTTCTCAGTGGGGTGAAGTTCCAGAATATTTATAGTAACCCAAATCACATAAAAGATCAGGAAATCTTTTCAAATAACTATAATGTTGTACAATAGGTAATTTATTAGATATCAACCTTCATTTACAAAGAAGATAAACTTTATCTTATCTCTTATACTATATAATGAGAATGTTTTAATATAGAAACCTCTGAAAAATACACACCAGATATTTTAAATGTTATCAATATCTCTAGTTTTCCTTCCTATAAAATAACCTTAAAAGTAGGGGATCCAATAATATTTATAAGGATTGTTAACTAATCTTTTGGTTTTCATAATGGTACCCATTTATTTGTTATAGATTTTAGAGATCATGTCATTATAACACAATTACTGACTAGGGATCATCACGGGCTTTAGGTTTTCATACCAAGAACAAAATGACACACTTCATTTCAATGTGTTTATTCGAGCTTCAAAAAAGGTTATATCATTTAACCGTTTGCTTTTCAATGACAATTTAGAAAATATATTAGAAATAACTTTTCTATCTTGGAATATATCTTTAAACAATTTTTAATATCATATCAAACATTATTTCGCATCATCTAGAGTAACCATGAAGAAATTAATAAAATATTGTTATATAATAATGAAATTAAATCAATACATTATATAACAAATATTTTCTATAAAGAAAATTTCTTAATTTATACAAGGTAAATTAAAAAAATGTGTAGTTAGGAATGTTTCATTATTAGTACATTTTGATCTTAACTATATTTACATCAATAATAAAATCTATTTCCATATATATAGTCATTAATTAATTTATTTATGTTATATTCTAGTTTTATAGAAAAGGACCATTGTTTTATTCACCTCTATGAAAATTCAATTGAAGATAATGATACATTGATAATTCATGTACACATTATACAGAAATGGTACACTAAATCCTCAAAACATTCAAATGAAATTATCATTATTAACATGATACTTATTGACATAAATTTAAGTTTATTTTCTAATAATTTAGTCATTTAGTAGTAGTATACTAATAAAAATATTAAAAATATTATGTAATGTTATTTGATATTTTTAATTAGGTTTTAAAAACAATTCTAATATTTATTATATAAAAATTACAAAATTATATAAATTAAATAAAGGTTAGATCATGAAATATAATAAATTTTAAACAAAAACAAAAATCTCCTTATTATTTTATATTTTCTCAATAAATATTTCCAATCAATTTTTTTCAAATTAATTTCATTTAATAGATAGTTCCATAATCCTTTTTTAAATAAATATATATATAACATGTTGTTTTAATTATTTAATATTTTTATAAAAATTATAATTGAAATTATATGTCATATTTAAGTTTTTATTAGATCTATCACTTATTTAATTTTCAATATCGAAAACTATTTTATTTTAATAAACTAATCACATAAATATATCTTTTATTTATTACAATGAATATTATATGTATGATTTACTCTACCATTGAAAAATAAAATTAAAATTTCTATTATCATTTTCGTACTTACATTATTTACCATAACCACACTATTTTAACTATCATAAAAAAATCTTTATTTTATCGATATAAGGTTTCTTATTCATATATATATATTCTCAATTATCTCACATTATCTATGATTTTACTAATGTCTCATTATTATACTATTCTATATGATGGAAATGAAAATTCAAGCCATGATTATTGGTTAGAGGATTATTCACAAATTCAAATCAATTCTACATGATGGTCTATTTTATGTGATAGAAAACTTATAGATACTTTTATTTTTTTTAGAAAATCATTATAGGTATATAATTATATTTAATTGGAACACTCTTACATGACCATTTTGAGATCATTTATAATACTTTGTCTTTTAATTCATTTCATTTAATGATATAAAAGAAAAAGGATCATAAGGAGTAACTCATAAGTATTTAACCATCAAATTTAATCATATATTTATAATGTAATGTTATTTATCATGTCATATTTCTCATTTTTTAAAACATTAATTAATATATAATTTTTTTTTCTAAATTACATTACAGTGTTTACTTAAATATCACAATAAAACCTCCAGTCTCACTTCAGGACTACAAATAAAAATAACATTTTCATTATAAAAAGTATTTAGAAACCAAAAATATATTTACATTAAAATTATATATCAGTAATCATGTTTAATATTAAATGTTTGATGTTAAATATTCATTTACAAGAAATTTTCTTATAAAAAACATTTCAAGTTCATATTAGATACTAAAACATCATGTCATGTTAAAATATGATTTTTTATTGGTTTTATAATTCACAACACAGTATAAACCATTTATAAATAGGCTATCTTAATTTGTCATTTAGTAGTGAGAAAATAAAGGTTCTTTAGTAATTGGTGTGTTTTTTATTAAAAATTCAATGTATTTTTTCTATTTTTTTATAAATTTTTATAAATTAAAAAAGATATATTATTTATCAATATTAGAATCATGGTTTTTGAAAACTACCCACTGTATGTATAAATAACATATTTTTAATATTGTATCATTATTAGTTAGAATTAAGAATATAAAATGTTTACATAAATTGTGAATTATTTTTACTAATATAGAAAATCTACCATATAATTGAATCTAAAAAATTAGAATTTCTATTTTTTATCTTATATATTTAAATATTTTGGCTTTTATTTTTATAAAATAAATCATTAGATTTGAGATATACACATTAATAAAGAATTGATGTATGTTTTACTATAGTTTTCAATGATTTTTTATATATTAGGAATTTAACATTGTATGTTTCCCTATAGTTTTTTTCCAGAGTGATTTATTTATAAACATTGTAAACTCGTTTTTTTCTTCAAATTTTATAAGATTAATGTTTTTATAGATTTTATTAGAAAACTTAATCCCCATTAAAAAAATGAAACCATGGGTATATAATAGAAATAGAATAATTTTTTTGGGGATGAAATGTAATTTTATATTTATATTTCAGTAAACTTACAAATACATCATCTGATTAATTTAAAATTAATATTTAAAATAAATTATTTTTGAGGAGTTAAAATTTGATTCACATTGTGGGATGAGTTCGTTGAATAATTAACTTAATTGTTTGAAGATGTGTCATAGTCAGAAAATATTTTGGTTATATGAATAGCACCTAAAAAACATATCATATATAAAATATTCTATACAAATGTAGTATCTTTAAAATTAATTTATAATACATACCATTCAAATTTTTTATGGTTTCCTTCATATCATATCATATTATTGTTAGAACATGTTTGAATGTTATAAAATTGATATTCAATATCAATATCCCAATAGTGGTGACCTTTATAAGATGGTATTGAATATTTAAAATTACCTCAATATTTCCTTTCCATTTTCTATTTATTATCATGATAATTCATGTTGTATCAACTTTAAATGCCATGAAACCAATTTAAAATATAGTAGTATATTCATATATATCTCAAATATCACTCCTCAATTTCTTATTCTTTTTAAGTATTTTTTTATTATATTAATATTGAATGTTACAAAACTAATGTTGACTCAATGTGACCCAAGAGTGGAGGCCTCATGTATTTATCATATATTTCCTCATCTTAATTCCTAATTTTCATATTGTATTTTAAATTTGTCTATTCATAGTCTTTTATAAAGGTAATTCATTTAATTTAAGATTTTATTAATTCATATTTTTCCTCAATATCTATTTTAATAATTTTATTTATATCATTAAATATTTCCATATATTTTGGGAACCATTTCTAATCACATCTAAGTTAGATGATTTACAAATTTACTATATTACTATAAATTATTATAATTATATGTATTTTTTTCATATATTATTTAAGTTTAAATTTCTTTATTTCATAATTAAAAAATAACTCTTTCACATTTTTTATCGATGAGTTTGTGTCAACCCTTCTAAAGTTATGTAAACTTATAATTCTACCATATACAATAGCGAAGATCTCATTTAGAACATCAATTATTTTTATGATAACATGAAACTGTATTTAAAATCAGTTCATGAACAGAGCAAATTTATGATTTTATATCATTTTTCATGAGAAATTTTTATTCTACTGATAAAACATTATACATATCGAATATATAATTATTTATCTCCATTTCCTTTTCCACTGTAAAGAAAATTAAAATTAAATGCATCTGGATTTTGAAATCTTTCATTTCCTATAGGAAGAATATTTATTATTTAAATGTTAAAATTTTAAATAAAATATATAATGTATCCCCAATATTGATTAGAACTAGGATCTTCTTTGTATCTTTGATAGTTATTTCTATATATTCCTTACATAATTTAGTAAAGGATTGTTAATTTTATGCTGCCAAATATATTTTTCAATATTTCAATAGATACCGAGTGTAATTAGTGGTCAATGATAATAGTGGATATATCTCTATTATACTTTAAAAAAATTATATGAAATTTATATCAAGAACCATATCTTAGATTATAGATAATTTGTTTTAGGTGAGAAACCAATATTCTACTCCTTAATATATATAGTAGAAAATGACTAAAAGAATAAAATCTCTAACTTGTAGGATAATAATGAGTTTGGGTTCCCACCAAATCTAAATATATTCAAATAGGAAATAATGATATTCACTATAAAATTTTCAAAATACAAAATTTAAAACCATCACCATTTATTTGATCATAATATATTCAAGGGTTTCTTCATTATAAAAAATTAAGAGAAAATAATCGATGTTAATATTACCATTATATAAACTTGGGTATCAATACATTACATGTTTTTAATATTAGAAGAAATAATATTATATTTTTATTTAATTATTTTAAATTAATCTTGAAGTGATTAAAAAAAATCACTAATTATCAATATCTCTAATTATTTCCTTAAAATAGGTTTATTATTACAAAAATTCAATGATTAAAAATTTCATTAATATATCATTTCCATCAATTTATAACATGACGTGTAAATGTTTCTCTACTGTATTAGTTACCTTTAAAATTATTAATCATTTTTTTTCAATTTTAGTTAAATTAATCAATAAATTTATATATTATTTTAAAATTCATAAATTTTCCAATAATTGTTTCCTTTATAACAATTAATACATTAAATACTTAATTTTATGATGAAATACTCACTAAATTTTTGTGGTTTTTTAATATTATTATTAAAAATAAAACAGAAAAAAAATTATTATTTATTAGACACAAATTGGTATTTTGTTCAAGATCTCAATTGATTGTGATATTGTATATAAAATTTTACTCTAGTTGATGCATATTTAAAATGTAAATATGAATTAAATGTAAACCAAAATACAATTTTAAAAAAAATTATGATAAAATATATACAATCTAATGAAATAATTTAGTCATTAATATAAACTATTGTGTAATAACCATATTTTACTATATATAGATGACTAAAATAATATAAAATATAAATCTTATTTACATTGAAACTGTTAAAAAAATACGCGTTAAAAATATTTTGTACTAATCTTAAAATGTTATTATCTTCCTTGTAAGTGTATATTTTCTATGTAATTAATAACATTTTTTGATATATTATGTATTATTTAATTAGATTAAATCTATCTATCTTTACAATATAAACTACAATAAACTGTTGCATTACTTTATTTATTATAGTGGAATTAAATACAACATTTTGATAATGAAAATATCCCATAGAATGATAAAGGTGTAATCGATTTCACAATTGAAACATTGAGATGAAAATAAATTCAAAATAAAAAAACTATTCATATTACAATATAAAAGAGATAATGATAAAAAAGTAATAAATTAATATTTCAATTATTATTTTTCCAAGGCTGTAACATCCCATTTTCTAGAAAAACTGTGTTTTTATTGACATAAAGTCAATTTTTTTATTATATTTTCCTATTTAGTATTACTTCTTCCATTCACATCTCATTCTATATATCATATTTCTATGTTTTATCTATCTTTATTTAATAATTATTTTAAATATATTTTTTTAAAATCACTTCCTACTTTTTCTTCCTAATATTTTTGATAATATTATACTTCAATTATATAGAAAGTTATTTAGTTTTTTTAGAAACTATATTGTATGTGAACACATGGTAATAATACTATTTCTTTAAATCCTTCACAAAATCAGTTAAAAAATGGGACTTTAACCCTTATAATTTTTTTGGTGGATGTTATTCATGTTTAAATTCTTGAATTTAAATATTTTTTTAAGTGTTTATAAATTATAATATAAGACTATATATAAAAGAGTTTTTACTGATTTATGAAATGTTCATAAATGATAATATGAAATGTTATTATATAATATATTATTTAAAATTTATTTAAACCAAAATAAGTGTTATTTTTTTGAATTTTATTGAAATTTAAATATAATAAAATACATCAACTTTAATTTATGAAAATTATTGACATAAATGATTATAAAAGTATTGAATATTATTATAAAATTTAAAATATGAAGGCGTTCATATTAATTTAATTGTAAATTGATAATAGGAAAAATCATATTTATGTAGATTTTATATGATATTGTTTATTCATTTTTGGATTCTTTATAAATCATTTTTAAATTATAAAGTGTTTATAATTATTTATCAATGAAATGTTTATAAATTTCTATCTCACGAAATAAATTTATGAATTGATAATTTATACAGTTTATTCCTTACTTTATTATCTATAAATATAAATTAATATATTATGAATGAATGTGTAATTTAGTTTAAATTGTTTTTTTATAAATTTCATACCATGCATATAAGGAGATACATGTTAAGCGCAACATAAAATGTAGTTACTTTCAACAATTAATACGATTTATTTTTAGGTTATGAACATGAAAATAGTGTTTAGTTATGATTTATACATATTATGTGTTATGACTTTATTGGAATTGAAATTTTTCTTGAATAGTGATATATAGAAAGTGGGATTTTGGATTAGAATTCTCACTACCATGGGCGGTTAGGATCTAACTAGAAATGTAAGGATTAGATACATATCATAAAATTGTTACACTTGTTTGGATTTTTTTTATATTGTACTAAACCTTTATGAATGATACAAATTTAAATATTTGAAAATATAATTGACATTTATTTTTTTCCATGACACCCAAATCTTGTGTTTCATAAAGTGTTATACGTTAACATATTTTTGGCATAATAATTTGTATTAATAAATAAGATACAATAATAAATTATTAAAATCATGCATACATTATAATAATAATTTATATAATATAGTGAGATTTGATAATCTATTAAAAATACTATGAGTAATATTACTTACAAAGTAAACACTTTTCAAGTCTTTGATAATCTAAATGAGTATAAAATAACAATGTTAAATTCCCATGGGTTTTTTTGTATAAGACAAGTTGAATATAATTGACCTAAATATTATTAGATACATGTATCTGGAAAGATATTTGGGTTGAACATAGCTAGGTGACCTTTGTAGGACTAGGTTTCCATAATAATAGAGTTGGTAAAATCCATATGATGGATTTGGGAAAAGAATTTTCTACTAAACTATCCAAGCGCCATATATGATATTATATAAATGGGTTTATACCTAAAAATCCATTTTATGAGATAAATTCTAATGAAACCCAAATCATAATGATATATAGATCTAATACCACTAATATATATAATATATTTTAAAAGGGGTAATTATTTTAGTGAGATATCATTTATAAAATTATTTATTAAATGATTGTAAAATATGATACTATTATAATAAAAACTTCTGTTATATATTATATAAGATTATAATCATCAAACATGAATTTAGGATCAATATTATAAATCAAAAAAAAATTAATGGAAGAAAATTATATTATGGATATAGAAACTTATGTGTAGTTATTATGTATGAAGGAAAAATCTATGTAATAGAGAAATCCCTTCTCGATCAAATAGGTGTAGAAGTTTTGAAAAAATGAATCTATATGCTTATGAAAAGAATAATATAAATTCAAAATAAGGATTCAAAATCATTATTTAGATGAAAAATGAAAAAAATAACTTTATTCTATTGTCATGTTCTGAATATGATTAGGTATGCTAATTACTTGAAGAGACTATTGTCATTGCCCAAGCTAGATATAGAAATGGAATTCAGAATTAAATTTCTACTAGAAAGGTTCCAAAAATAACTTATGAAATATAACATGAATGATTCAACCAAAAGTTTACTTTTTCTTCTCAATATGTCTAGGATTATTGAGAAATTCATTAGATGTTTTATCTTAAGTTTCATGACAATGATACAAAAAAGAAAGAGTAATATTTTTTTTATTGAAGAAGACATGAGGCCATAGAGATTACAAATTAATATATATTATACCAATGAAAGTATTTTATGATGGATAGCATTTACACTATTAAAGAATGGAAATTAGAGATATAATTGTTAAAAATATTTGATGGGGTGAAAAAAATCTCATAGAGAGTCAATACTAGCTATTAATGTTATATAAATAAATTATTCTATTTTTAAGGGTATATGATATCAATCATATATTACTGAAATGTTATGAATACATATAGGAGTTTAAAAATGATGAAGAGTACATATTAAGAGCTTTAATTTTTCATTTAAGTTATGAAATACATCAAGGGGGTGGGTGGAAAATGTTACTTCAAAGTATAAATGAATCCAAAATTAATGATGTGTATTTTCATTTTATTTACCTAATATGATATGAGAAGTTGTTTTTATAAAATGGGTTGTTATGAATAATATGAGAAAACTACTTTAAAATACATAGATTATAATTCATAATATTTTATAACATGGTTTGGAACACAAAATCTATATTTTTATATTTTCAAATGACACTTTTAAAGGTAAGTGTAAACCCAACACAAATCCAAGAAGATACAATTCATAACCCGCTATTGTAAAAACCAAAGAACCGCGCCCATGTTTTTCAAATTTAAAATTCCAAATTTCAAACAAAAACAACACCAATCTCGGGCAACATACCAGTCCGCTTCACGCACCCCGTCACTTCTTACCGCCATCCATCATCATCGCCGTCACTTCCTATCGCCATCCATCATCGTCGTTATAGAAACTACACCCCGATAGAACAAGAACACAACCAACCAGTCGAAGAAGGTCCAAAATTACACCAATACCACAAGGATCAAACCTAGTAGGAATCCACAGTCAGAGATGAAGCCACCGCTAGTAACAATTTCTGAAACGCAAATGATCGCTCGAAATACACATCCCAAAACACCATGAAAAGCACCACTCAAATCCGACTGGGAGAAGAGTGTTTGGATTTTGATGCCAGAGCAGAGTAAAAGCATTGACACCCAACAACAATCATTGTCGTGACCAGCAAACTCTACCATCAGAACCACCACAGGCACCGCCTTTGGTGACTTCATCTCAACATCGAAGCGAAGAAGTGGGAAACCTTCATGAAGAAAATATACAGAAATCCTGATACCACCACAGCCATTAGACTCCAAGAGACACCGTAGTGAGAGTCGAACCACCACAATCTACCACTGAACAACCACTAAAAACATGAAGAAAAACCAGAAGGGAACCACCATCATCCTAATGAACAAAACCCATAAGCACTCGCACCCACTTTTCCTTCTCGAAACCATGATCACAATGAAGCATCTGATCAATGCACAATATAGGGGACCGGACCAACACCGCTATGGGCTATAAGGACCGACACCCAGTCATGAGAGGACAACCGGAAACGTCACCTAAAATACCTAAAAACGAGGCTTCCACCAAGCGATTTCCTTTAAATCTGGAACGGGATAGGGAGAACTAAGATGGTAGATTTAGGAAGGCCAAATCGTATAATTGGGAGGGAATAGAGGAACAAGAACACATGGGGATTGAGTCACAATAGAAAAGGAGAAGTAATCTAACAATGAAATATGGTATAAAATGAGTTTTAGCCATGGTAAAAGAGTTTATCCAATCTATTTGACAAAATATGAAGGAAATAGTTCCCATAACTCAAAAGTGATATGTTTTAATAAATAAAATATTATTTCCAGATTATTGCTCCAAACACATAGAATACCATATAATATATGATTATCAATAATTTATTTTTTAATTATTTTGGTAAAGGAAATAAGTGTTACTTTTGAAAAAAAAATTGACATAAAAATATATTTTGGAGAAAATAATATTTCTAAGAGGATAGTGGGAGCATGTTTAGTCCTTAAGAAGTTAAAATTGAAGAAAATAAGTGATTACACTAATATAATCCAAATATAATCACTTAATATAATTTATGATTTTATGGTGTGTCAATAAAGAATGATCTTAATGCAATGATTTATATTAAACATTTATTACCAAGTGATATCAAAAGAGAATTTTGAATGGAAATGTTTCAAATATAATGAATCCATTAGAATAATTTTTAGTATTTAGAACAATATAAGTTTTTAACATTTTAACATTAAATGTTTTAAAGTAATGAAATTTTAATGTGATGTTCAAAGGGTTAACAAATTGAATTATGAACCCTAATATCCCCATTACTCAAAAAACCTTCTTTATAGATGTTAACCTATTAAAAGAGATTAGTTGGAGGATACAATATATGGTTACATAGAGATATGAATGGAAATATATAGTGATGTAATTAGTTTAACAAAACCTCTAATAATACAACAAACATAAGTCCTATCTGTTAATTTATCATATGATATATGATTATATAAAAAATTATATATGGTCTTGTTAAAAATTCCTAAAATAGTTTATGAATATTTAAAATTTATCACGTTATATAAGATTTAGTCTCCAATTTATTATCCATTCATTTTGTTTTCATATATTATATGAATTACAATGATAGTCAACCTATCAAACTATGACTTTGAGTTATCCATAATCGATGGTCATTATGGAGTGTTATATGTTGTGATGACACATACAGATTATGTTGAGTTGTGTTTTTTATGGAGATACCTAATTCAATTACAAAGCACAAAAATAATATCTTTTTATTGATGAACCACTATGTATGTCACATGGAGTTCCATACACTATGTCATTAATATAACAAGGTTGAATGATTCATGTAGAACCTAAATTACATATGGCTGAATATATATATATATGATGATAACCTTTAAACATTGATAACATTATTACAACATCCTTGAAAACCCTAATTTATATATATCAGTTTATAAGAATTTTTATTAAAAATTGGACTTAATTGTTCCTAATTAATATTATTTTTGATGATTTTTTTCTATAATAGGGAATTTGGAAGAATTTAGAGAAGTCTAAATAGTTTTTGAAGATGAAGGTAAAGAAAATACAACAATTCATGTCATTACAAAGTGGTTATTTTGGGATGAATAAAATCTATAAATTCATAAATGATTATAATTTAATGTATCATTTTTATATAAAAATTATCATAGTTGAATGTAATTTTGTAAGGACTAAATAATTATAAATTGTTTCATGATTTAATGACCATTTTACATGTATTTCACATACCTTTAAACATAATTTTTTTTGAAAATAACAATTCTACAGTTAAGATATTAGAATGGATAAAGCTAAATAATTTTTTTACATAATAATTACATACATTTTTATCATAAGAAAGGATATGTGTGATATGAAATTAAAGTAATAGAGAATATTTTTTGATGATTATATCATGATTTTTCAATATTGGAAAATATACTTGAAGATATATAAATATTATGAAGAAAAAACTGTAATTAATAATTTGAGAATATTTTTAATTCAAATTAAGAGATAATGGAAGGATAGTGAAGTAAATCTAGGACTATTTGAGAAGATACACTAATTATAGAACAATGAGAAGCGTTCCACCATGATTTTTAAGTAGTTTAAATTCTTGGTATTTTAAATTTATAATGAATAACTAGAAACCTTTGACAATATTATACTTATACAGAGAGTTAGGATGTCTAGATCTTAGTGTGGGTGATTGTGGTTAATTTTTTATCAGTATTCATTTTTTCTTATTCTCTTGAGAATTATTTTCAGTCTTTTCTTTGTATTTTATGTTTTCTAGATACCTTGAAATGAATTGTTTGTTGATGATTGATTCACTATTAGTCATGAGTGCGTATCTTCCTTAAAGGATAATAAATTATGACTAGTAATATGGTTACTTATTGAATAATTTATTTTTCTTTATGCACGCATTGTTTTAATTTCTTATTATATAGTGATTTTTTTTCATATTATTTAATTTATTCTTTGGAAAAGGAGTTTTCAGTGGAGGAAAACCATTATGATAAATAGGTATCTTGGTTATGAAATTTATTATGATACTTATATTTATTTTAATATTATATTATAACACATTATAGTTTGAGTATGTTTTTTTTATTATAAAAATTTATATTTTTAGTATATTATTAATTGAAATTTTATAAATAAATTAAAATTGTATAATAATACTGAAATTAATCAAATAAATTTCATTCTGAAGTTATTAGAATTTCATTTTTAGAAAAAATATCATTTGAAATTAATTTAATATACATTATTTATCATATAAAAGAATTATTTCTATCTTTTCGTTTTTCTTTCAATTTTACATTCCAATTTTTGATCTAAAGTGTTAACAATCACCGATTTTCTATAATTTTGTATCCATAGATATTATATATTCCATGTGAACCAAACATGGTATCTTGGATATATTATACCTTTCTAGTTTAGTTTTATGGGTCAATGCATTTAAATTTATGATCATTGATATCCATATTTAGGATTTTTCAATTCTTAGGGATATGTAAAGTTTTTATCACCATTGTTAGGGAATGATGGAAACTAGTAATGATCAATTACAGGATGATTAGACTAAAGACTCTTTCTTTCCAA
This sequence comes from Viscum album, assembly GCA_963277665.1. Lineage (NCBI taxonomy): Eukaryota > Viridiplantae > Streptophyta > Magnoliopsida > Santalales > Viscaceae > Viscum > Viscum album. Next base: position 352,584,128 of record OY728143.1, read on the forward strand.
TTTCTAATTTTTTAAATTTTTATTTTATTTTATTCCATTTTAATTGCTTGGATGTTTTTACTTATGGTTGTATATTTTTATAGTGAATGCCCACATATGTTTGTACTGTACAACAAAAACATTTCAATTAAAAAATCAATATACTCAAAGGGAGAATAAAATATAAAAACTGAGCATCATAATCAAATCTTGAAAGAATGTTTTAATACATCACATGTCTTAAAGAATAAAACAAATATTTCCTTTAAAATTTATTTAAATAAAGGTTGGAACGTTTAGTGTAAATGAAATAAGTGTTGAACAGGTCACAACCCATCCCCCGGGGCCTGTGTCGTGACTACCCCAAGCCTACCTTCCATAGGCCAGGGGTTGGTGACTAGCACTAGAAAGACATATCCCAAAAATAGAAGGAATTTCCTTTAAACCTCTACACAAACAGACATGTAAAACTATACAAAGCAAACCACAAAGGAAAAAAAATAGTACTACCACCAAAAATCATCACTATTGAGAGTAAAGTCTGTAAACTGAAAGTAAAGGGGGCCAGAATAAAAGACCAACTGAAAGGAAAGTACACCAAAAGAAGTAAATTCTCTTAAGGTCATCTACTAAGGATCCTACCTTAAGGGTAGGTAAAGCCCACTATCAGATGTCACTATAGCACACCATGTCTATCGATCCACCTCCGAGCACCATCTGGCCCTAGCTACCCAAAGTATTAGTCAAAGTTGTTCATCATCTTCACAAGACACAATAGGTTTGGGAAAATCCCATGCAGGGTTGAGTATAAAAATACTCAGTAGGGTCCCCGAGACTAACTTGGGTCTCACAAAAATCCACAAAGAAAATACCACAAAGGAAAAACCACAGAGGTAATACCACCTAACAAGATCTCAAATACATAACAAAACGTAAACGAGAACTCACACATGGTACAACTTAAGTACAGAAGTGAATATGATTAGTTATAAAGCTTGATCATCTTATTATATAAAGAGGCTCTACTACTGATCCATGAAGGGTCGCTTTGCTGCGGATCCACGACATGTCACTCCATGGACGATCCATGATAGGTCGCACTACTGCTGATCCACGAAGGGTCTCTATCATGTTGATCCACACAGGGTTGTTATTATACTGATCCACACAGGGTCACTATTATGCTGATCTACATAGGGTCTCTATTTTACTTATTCACATAGTGTCCCTATTATGCTGATCCACACAGGGTCGCTATTATGCTGATCCACATAAGGCCTCTATTATTCTCCAATTCACAGCAATCCACTGGTTTCCCGTACTTATCACGCTTGATTTCTAGATAATCTGATCCCCAATCCATTAGTAATACCTCAACCTCCACGAAGTCCCACATAGAGTAACCCAAAGGACCATCTCATCGTAAGGGTCCCAACACAATAGGTAGTGCGTCGAACAGATGCCCGATCTGCAAGATATGGGTATATTTGCAAAAAGGTCCTGGTTGGATTCAAGTCTAATCCAACCCAGCCATATTCCAATATCTAACAAAACTCACATAGAGTATCTCAGAAATACTGAATCATCTCAAGGGTCCCAATTCCATTGACGACACATCAATCAGACGCCTAGTTTGGGAGATACATGTGTTTTAGTGAAATTGGGGCTGGTAGGGTCCAGGTCCAGGCCAACCCGGTCAGACCGACTCGACCCGACCCAGATCCGATTTAGTCTGGGCCTAGACTATGGGGATGTGGGTTCGGCTTGACCCGGTAGGGTGGTTTCGGCCTGGTGGGGCGGGTCTGGGCTGCTGGGGCTGGTCCAGCCCGAGGGGGAGGCTCGCACCCTTCCCTGTCCACTGAGGGCGGACATGTTTGTCCACCTGGCTGAGATGCAGTTGGATGCCATGTCGGGCCCCCCTGATGACCCATGAGTTGCCATGGGGCCTCCCTTCTTCCACAGTCGAGCTACTGCGGCCCACCCCATGCTGCGCTGCACGCGGCCTCTGACCCGGTCGACCGACCATGTCCTTCCCAGTCACCCTCAGATCGATTCCACATGTTTAATCGGTCAACACGGCGCCAACGAGGCGCCACAGGTCTCTCGTGCCATGACTGCGGTGCCCGTGACCTCCGTGGTTCTCCCGGATGGTCCAGATGGGGGTCGCTGCCTCTATGCGGTGCCATTCAATGCCGTACCTCCCCGTCGTTAGGGACCACTGTCCGTAGTGAGCCGATTGGCATTTCGCCTCCCTCCACCAACACCAGCACACCACCTCCCTCCGCCAGTGCCGGAAGCCTGACAGTTTCTTCTACGGGCCACCAGAGTTGCTCCGGTTGTCCGTTTCTTGATCTGTCTCAGCCTACAGGATCATGAGGCTTCCACCTTCACTGAGATGACCTCTAACTCTCTTTGTCACCATTTCAAGAATTCATCAATGAATAATGAACATGCGGAGGGGCTCATTCCTTGTTCGTGTTGGCCCACACCCTCCACATTAGAAGTTTAACAACATTGGGAGGTCTGGGGATTGTAGTTCAATCAATACCAGTGATAATTTCATCATAGATAGAGAAATACCAAAATAAGTCACCATCCCTCAGGGACACATGATCCACAAATTAACCTATTTGTGAGTTAATCTGTGTTCATCTTTTGGAATAAGAATGGGGAAACTTTAAATTTTTCAAACCGAACCTCGTTTTATGTTCTTTGCCATAGTGTCTCTTCCTTGAGGGTTTCAAGAGGTCAACATCATTTGTCACTTCCATACTTTGTTCTTTGATGTATGTTGAAGTTGATGACGTTCCGCCGCTGTCTGCCGTTCTTCATTGTAGAGGAATATCATTGGAAGTTCATCATAGATTTTCACATGGTTTAATTATTATCTCTCTAATGTGTTCATTTAGTAAAAAACATGTAGCAACGTTTCTGTTACACTATGATGTTGTGTCGTTACGCTTGCACAAAAATCCATTAAGGATCTTCAATTAATGTGCCTCGTCGCTGCACCGTAGCACCGGCATCCACCGCTCAACGATGAGAAAAATAAAATAAAATAACTTTTTAAGTCATTTTATTATTTTATGAAAATATCAAAAATTTACTTTTACATCCGACACCTATTGGTTGAATTTAAGTCCTTTCTAGGAGAATATCGGCATTCCAAGTTCAACGGTTCCCTCAGATTTTTGATTCGATCACTGGTTCGAAATTTTGACAAAACCACGAACATTTTTACTGAACTTACTTTTAAAAAAAGATTAGAATTCTGTTTTGAGCTCTCTAGGCCTCATAATAACGTGCAGTTAGAGCATGTAGTCTCAAAATAATTCCAAATAATTTTTTAAAAAATTACTCTAAAATTTAGGGACATTACATTCTCCCCCCTTAGGTCTTTACATCCCTGAAATCGAAAACAAAGGCTAATCAAACAAATGGGGGTATAGAGCATGAATCTGAGACTCCTGCTCCCATGTGCTCTCTTGGAGGTTCCCGTACTTCCACCGAATATACACCAAAGGAATGAAATATCCACAAAGTACCTGCTCCATTTGATCCTATATCTCCACTGAGAACTCCGAAAATGTTTCCCCCATCATCAAGGTCTAGCTCGACCCAGTCAATGACATGAGATGGATCATGCACATACCTCCTCAGTTGCGACATGTGAAAAAAATTGTGCACTCGGTGCATCTGTGGGGGAATATCTAAGCGGTAATCCATCTCACCAACTATGCTGAGAATCTAGAATGGTCCGATGAACCTTGTAGATAGCTTGTTTCCCTGACCAAATCTCCACAATCCCCATTGGGGTGAGACCTAAACGAAGATATGGTCTCCCTCCTCAAACTACAAGGGTTTCCATCTCCTATTAGCATATGAATTCTGATTGCTCTGTGTAGTCATCATATGATCTAGGATGATCCACACCTTCTTAGTGGTAGCCCGTACCAACTCTGGTCCAATGAGTGCTGACTTCGCTGGGCCTGTCCAGCATAGAGGTGACCTACATGGATGCCTGTAAAAGACCTCAAATGGTGCCATGAAAATGGTGGTGTGATAGCTATTGTTGTACGCAAACTCTACCAGTGGTATGTGGTCCTCCCAATTACGACCAAAATCCAGGACATAAGAACAAAGAATGTCCTCCAAGGTCTGTAGGGTCCACTCCGTCTGACCGTCCTTCTAGGTGTGAAAAGTTATGCTCAAGTGCAGTAGAGTCCTGAAAGACTCCTGCAACCCCTTCCACAACCAGGATGTAAAGTGTGCATCACGGTATGAGATGATTATCGAAGGAACCTCATGAAGTTGCACTATCTCTTAGACATAGAGGCATCCTAAGACCTCTACCGATCCCTATTCCCAGATGGGTAGGAAGTGGGATGACTTGGTGACTCGGTCAACAATCAGCTAGATAGAATTGTGGAACTTGGATGTGCATGGTAACCCCGTCACAAAGTCTTTGAAAATACCATACCACTTCCATTATGGTACCTCAATTGGATGTGCCAAGCCTGACGGGACCTAATGCTCGACCTTCACTTGCTGACAAGTGAGGCATCATGAAATGAACTCTTCCACCACTTTCTTTATCCTTGTCCACTAGTACTGATGTTAGAGGTCCTAGTACATCTTCACCACACCAGGATGTATCGCTAAAGAGGAAGTATGGTACTCCCTCAACACCTCCTCCCGTAATGTCACTGGTACTACGATGAATCCTTTGAAAAGGATGATGTACTCTATACCTATAAAAAATCTATCAAGAGCCTATCTTGAGGATATCTGAGCACATCAGGCCTCACAGTTAACATCCAGAAGTTGTGCCTCCCTAACTCACTGAAGGAGTGGGGGAGTGAAAATCATAGACTCGGGGTAAGCTACTCCATCATCATCTATGAAGTATATCTACATCACAGCTAGCTGATCCATCACCTCACTCAGTAGCTATAAACTAGACCTCCTGCTGAGCGTGTCTGCCACTAAATTCCCCTTCCCTGGAGTACAGAATATATCAAAGTCATAGTCCTGGAGGAACTCGAGCCATCTCCACTTTCTCAAGTTCATGTCCTTCTATGAGAAGATATACTTGATACTCTTGTGGTCAGAGTAGACTATAAACCTCTCACCGATCATGTCGTACTTCCATATCTTCAAGGTAAATACCACCATTGCTAACTCCGGGCAATGGATTTCGTAGTTCTACTCATAAAGACTAGAATACCATGATCCATAGGTGATCACTGCTCTCTCTTGCATCATGAAACAATCCAGTTTGGTCCTTGATGCATCACAACATACCACATAGTTGATACCCTCCTCTCGAAACTGCTTGATGGGAGTGCTGGTCAGGCTCTGCCTTAGCTATTGGAATCTCTACTGGAATTTATCTATCCCCACGAAGGGTTTTCCCTTCTTCATCAAAGATGTAATATGTGTTGCTACTCTGGAGAAGTCAGGTATGAACCTTCGGTAGTACCCAACCAACCCCAAGAAACTCCACACCTTAGTCACGCTCCTGGGTGGTTCCCAAGAAAGCACCGCCTCTATATTTTCTGTATCCACCACAAATCCAGATTCCAAGATGATGTGTCCCACGAATCAAACCTCCTGAATCCATAACTAGAATATCAAGGGCTTACCGTAAAGCTGGTGATCTCGGACTATATCTATGACTATCTTCAGGTGTGTAGCATGCTCCTCCTCTGACACTAAGTACACCAAGATGTCATTGATGAAGACCACCATGAAACGATCGAGGTAAGGCGGGAATATACTATTCAAGAGTCCCATGAACACCTTTGGGGAGTTGGTCACACAAAAAGACATCACAAAATACCCACAGTGGTCATAATGGCACCTGAAGGCTATCTTCAGCACGTACTCAACTTGTACTCGAAGCGGATGATAGCCTGATCTGAGGTCGATCTTCGAGAACCACCTCGCTCCCTTTAGTTGATTGAAGAGGTCATTAATCTTCAGAATTGGATACTTTTTCTTCATGGTCACCTAGATTAGGCACCTAAATTCCACACATAGTCTCTATATCCCTTATTCCTTCTTAGAAAACAACACCGGGGCTACCCATGGAGGAACACTAGGCCTTACAAACCTCTTCCTCTACAAGTCCTCCAACTATACCCTCAACTCTTAGAGCTCCATAAGACCCATTAAATAAGCTGATGTAGATATTGGTGCCATTCCTAGGTACATGTTAATGCATAAGTATACCTATCCATGAGGAGGTAGTCCTGAGACATATTCTAGAAATACATCCTCATACTCTTCCATCACTACAGGAAAACTCAGACTCATCTCATCCACCACATTGAGGGTGAGGCTAGCCAACTGATGAGTGATTGGATCCAACCTCCTCAGAGAAATTTCATTCTATTCTACAAAGGTTCCATTATCACTGGTGTAGGAAAACCTGGTACCATCCTCACATACATACAACACTTTGTGCCTAAAATAGTCGATTTGAGCATGAACTGTAAATAACTAGTCCATACCCATGATAACATCTTAAGGACTCGATGATGCTAATAAGTGATCCCAGCCGAAGCTATTTACTCCTAACGTAAGCTCACACTGCTGGCAAAAACGTGTAATCATCGAATCCCCTCCCTTAGGAGTCTCTAATCGTAAGGATTGAGCCAACAGCTCCACCAAAATCTCCGAGCCTCAAACGATGTCCGTGTCAAGGAAATAGTGACTGGAACCCGTGCCTATGAGAACTGCAGCAAAGGTGGTGAAGGCACAAATCATACATCTAATCATCTATGGAGTATCATGGTTATAGGCCTTCATTGCCTGATGCTGGCCTCGCCCTTGTCTGCTGGCTCCCTGAGCCCTTGGTGGACCCCCTGACAGTGGTGGTGGTAGTACCTCAAACTGTTGTCTAAAGCCCACTGCTCAGACTGCTCCCCCGCCATGTCTACTGCCCTGTGGACCTCCTCGTTTGAACCTCTGTCTATGTCTTGGTGGTCCCCTGACCACGTGTTGTCCATTCGTGCAGGGAGTCAGAAAGTCATGGGCCATGTCCCCCTGTCCGCCGTAGGAGTAACAAACTCTAGACCTCAGATGAACTCCTCTTCCTTATAAACTCTGACCTCTGAACCTTTATTATGGGGTCATCCTTTGGAAGGTATGGCCCACATGGGTCTCTACATCATCTTCTTACTACCTTCTACAGATGACTCATCCACCTGTCATCCGGTGGTGGCTCTCACCATCGGTGCCTACTCAGCTAGGAAGATCTCCACTAGTAGATCTTTCTCTAGAACTCCAGCCCGCATCAGGATAGAGATCAAAATCACTAATTCCCTTATATTTCTTCAGAGTCCCTACTCATAGTTTTGGGCCCTGAAAAAAGGGTCCCGTACCATGTCGGTGGATTAGAAGAAGAAGTCGGTAAACCTTGTGGAGTACTCGGCAAAAGTTAGGTTGCCCTGCTGTTGTTGTAGTAGCTACTAAATATGAACTAAGTGTAGTGTCGCTAGAATGAGCTCTATCCTGAAGAGGCTATCGAATTCCAACTAGGAAAGGGTCACCTCCTTGCATGTTTGGAGCATCAATATCCACCATCTCCTTGCTATTACCTAAAAAAGGCTAGAGGCTAGGACCACAATTTGGTCTATAGGTGTCTCCTCTTGGCCAAAAACCCTCATAATTTCCTCCAGCCAATCCTTAGCTACCGGAGGATCTGTATCGCCTCAAAAACATAGAGGACTCATTCTATGGAACTCACAAAACACGCTCAGTCAGTGTTCATGGTCTTCTAGTGGGGCTGGTAGCAACTGCTTCTCTACTAGTGGTGGTGCTGTTGGTACACCACCATAAGGTTCTATCACTATAAGAGGTCCCTGCACCAATGCTGCATCACTCAGTGGGCCATTTTCGTGATCCACCACTAGAATCCTTGATGGATGTGTTCATGCTGGCATCCTGTAGGGAAACAGATGTTCCATGGTCAATAAGTTATACTTGGTTATCTAGATTAAAAGATATCAAGAGAAAAACATTTCCAAAACACATGAAACCAGTGTTTTTATTTATTAAGTCAGAAAATATAATTTAGGGTCCTGGTGTATAGATATGCCGACTGTCACATCAACACTGGACTCCCTGAATTGAAATCCAAACTCAAGACACTTAACATTATTCCCCCCATTGAAAAAATACTGACTCTTAGTCCTTCTGGTAGAACTGACCCCTATGATACCACTTTGTCATGACCCATCCCTAGGGCCCATTCCATGACTACCCCAATCCCACCTTCCCTAGGCCAGGGGTTGATGAATAGCACTTGAAAGACATATCCAAAAAAGGGAAGACATTTCTTTTAAACCTGCACACACACACACACATGGTATACTACACAAAGAAAACCATAATGGAAAGAAAATAGTACAACCACCAAAAAGTATCACCACTAAGAGTAAAGTGTGCAAACTGAAAGTAAAGGGGGCCTAAATACAAGCCCAACTGAAAGAAAATTACAAAAAAAGAAATACAAGCTCTAGAGGTTATCCTCTGAAGATCATACTTGAAGGGTAGGTACAACCCACTATCATATGTCACTATAGCACACCACATATATTAATCCACCTTTGAGAACCGTCTGGACCTAGATCCCAAAATTCTGAGTCAAAGCTTTTAGTCGTCTCTACAAGACACAACAGGAGCGGGTGAAGTCTGTGCAGGGGTGAGTATGACAATACTCAGTAGGGACCCCGAGACCAACTTGGGTATCACTGAAATCCACAAAGGAAAATACCACAAAGGAAAAACCACAAGGTTCATACAACCAAGAAAGATCTCAAATACATAGCACAAAGTAAAAGAAAAGTCACACTAGGTACAACATAAGTACAAAAGTGAAGATGATTAGTCATAAATCTAGATCATCATATTCAATTGAGAGGCTCTGACGCTGAACAACGAAGGGTTGCTCTATCGCGGATCCACGATGGGTCATTTTATGGATGATTCACAATGGGCATCACTACTGCTAATCCACGAAGGGTCGCTATCATGCTTATCCACACAAGGTCGTTATTATGTTGATCTGCAAAGGGCCTCTATTATGCTAATACACAAAGAGTTTATATTTTTCTAATCCACATAGGGTCTCTATTATGTTGATCCACACAAGGTCACTATTATGCTGATCCATACATGCTATCTATTATTCTCCACGTCACAGCTAGCCACTGGATTCCATCGCTTAGCACGCTTGAGTTCTGAAGAATCTGTTCCTCAATACATCGGTCATATCTCAACCAAAACAGATTACTGCATAGATTAACCCAAAGGACCATTTTATCGTAATGTTCCTAATGAAATAGATGTCGTATCAAACGGACACCCGGTCTACAAGATATTGGCATTTTTGTAAAAAGGGATAGTTGGATTCAAGTCTGATCCAACCCAACTGTATGCTAACCACCACCAAAACTCACTTAGATTATCTCAGAAGGACTATCTCACCACAAGGGTCCCAATTCCACTGACATCGCACTAATCAGATGCTTGGTTTGAGAGATACAGGTGTTTTAGTGAAATGAGGGCTGGTTCGGTCCGGGTGAGGTCTGATCTGGTCAGACCAACCCAACCCGAACCATATTTGGTCTGGCCTGGGCTCAGCCCATTGGGAAATGGGTCCTACCTGGTCTGGTAGGGTAGTTCTGGCCCAGTGCGGTGGGTTTGGGCCGAGGGGGCGGCCCACACCCTGCCTGGTCCACCGAGGGAAGACCGGTTTGAATGCCTGGACAAGACGTGGCCGGATGTCGTGTCTGGACCCCCTGCTACCCCGTGGGTCCCTGCAAGGCCTCCCTTCCACCATGGTTGAGTGACCGCAACACACCGCATGCCGCACTGCACGTGGCCTTCGACGCAGCTGAGCCGACGCGTCCTTCCACATCACCCGCATACCAAGTATGCTGGTTGACTTCATCAATGCGGTGCCAGTGAGGCACTATGGGTCTCCCGTTCCGTGGCCTCTGCCATTCGTCCGGGCATCCCGAAGGCGAGCCGTCACCTCCACGCGGTGCCGGTCAGCACTGCAGCTACCCGCAGGTTGGTGCCACCCCAACCCACTGGTCGACATCGCACCTACCCCCAGGTCGGCACCGCACTTACCCGCAGGTCAGCGCACCGACTGTTTCTTCTGAAGACCACCAGAGTTGCTATGGTGGTCTGTTTCTCGATTCGTCTATTCCTATATGATCATGAGGCTTCCACCTTCACTAGGACGACATCTAAATCTCCTTTCCACCATCTCAAGAATTCATCCATGTAGAATGCACATGCAGAACGGCTAGGTCCTTATTCGTGTCAGCCCGCACCCTTTGCGTTAGAAGTTTAAATACATGGAGTATCCTAGGGATTGTAGTTCAATCAATACCAGTGATAATTTAATCTCGAATAAAGGAATCCCAAAATAATTCACCCTCACACAAGGACACACGATTAGTGGAATAACTAGTTCGTGGGTTAATTCGCATTCGTCATTTGGTATAAGAACGTAGAAAATTTAAATAGTTCAAATCCCTACCTCATTTAACGTTCATTATTGTAGTGTCCCTTCCTCAAGGGTTCAAGAGGTCAATGTCATTCTTCAATTCTCTAATTTGTTCTTCGAGGTATGTTGAAGTTGATGATGTTCTTCCAGTGTTCATCATTCTTCATTGGAGAGAAATCTCACCAGAGGTTTGTCAGAGATTTTCCTTTGGTTTAATTCCCATCTCTACAATGGGTTCATTTAATAATAAGAAACACGTCGCACCATTTTTTTATTCTATGATATTGTTTCATTACACTGTTTCATTTATAAAATAATTTAGTGGTTACTCTTGCACAACAAGCAATTAAGGACCCTCATTTAATGTACCTCATCGCTACACTGCAGTGACGTTGTCCACCGCTCAACGGTGAGAAAAATAAAATTAAATATCTTTTTATGGTATTTTATTATTTTATGAATAGTGTAAAAATTAACTTTTCTATCTAATCCTTGCCGGTCAAAGGTAAGTCCTTTCTAGAAGAATCCCGACATTCCGAGTTCAACAATGACCTAAGATTTTCGATCTGAGCACTGGTTCAAAAGATAGAAAAACCTACTCTCACATTTACTAAAAATAATTTTAAGAAAAGTTCATAATTCCGTTCTAGACTCTCCAAGCCTTGGAATCACGTGCCGTCAGAGTGTGTGGTCTATAAATAATTTCATATAATTTAAAAAAAAATTACACAGAAATTTTGGGACTTTACAAAACTAATTAGAGGAATTCCCTAGAGATCAAGATGAATTCAAGGTAGAACCTGAGGAGAAATATGTTGGATAAACTGAGTTTTAGTCTTAATTTAACATGTATTCTGATGATGAATCTGAAATTGAGGATTAATTCATGAGGGAAAAAACTCCCACAATTACTGAAAAGAATTTAAAGTTATGTATGAAGAAAAAAAAGTTTTAAAAGGAGAATAATAATAGATAGATATTGAATTAGAGAGGAACACTAAAGAATTTAAAGAAGATAAATATGATGAAGTGGTTGTTGAGTTATATACATATTTTATTCTTAGTTTTTAAAATCACATAACACTCATGATGTAATTATTTTAATGTGATGTTATTTGTTTTATATATTTTATTGTACAAAATAAAAACCAGTAACCAAAATTACTGAGGACTTTAGAATAGAAATTTGGAGAACTAAGTTCTCTATACAAACCATATACACTGAATTTATGAGTGCTATAATAGTGAAAATATAACTTCATAAAAATAAGTGAAGCTTCATTAACTTAACCATATGACGATTAAGATCATTCTAAGGTAGTTACAACTAATCCTGGAGAACACAATATTTGACTAATAGATATTTTTTTATAAAGTGGACTACATATTCCAGGACTGTAAAAAGAAGGAAAATTTTACACTTTTGAATTGATTTCTCTTGGAGTATAAAATAGATTGTTATTTTGTGACTACCTAAGATTGTATCTTATTTTTGAGTGTTTTCTTCTAAGTGTTTAATTGGGTGGTTTTAATTATAAATATCTTCTCAACTTTTTTATAATTCTATGGTTGAGGTCATTTATGATTGAGGGATTACAAAAAGGAAGAAAAAACAGTGATTCCTTTTTATGGAAGGAGGGAATATTACCGATTTGGTTAATCAAGGGATTATGAGGAGGAAAACATAGTTAAGATTCAAGTTTTTAGAAGTTGATATTTCAATCAGTCAGGTTAACAGAAGGACTCCTTTACGAAGATATAACTAAGATTCCAGTTTGTAAAAGTGTATTGATTCCTATCGATGGGATATGTTGAAGGCGTCTAGGTTAATGAAAGAAATAATTTTAGATATTTTAAAGTTGAGGATAAATAGAATTAGGTTAATTATTCTCCATATTCTTTAGGTTGGAAGAGTGATTTATAATATCATTTATGGGGTACTTGATTTGTGAATCAGTACTCTGTATTTTTTTATTTCCACTATGCTTACTATATAAATCAGTTATTTTAATCTATGCTATGTGTTGGAATTTTTCAAAAGTTCATAAAAATAAGAGAAAATTAATTTCTTCTAGAATTAATTTTGTTTAAAATAATATTTTGTGGATTTATTATTTATATGTTAAATTAAACATCATGTTTCTATTATTATAAATAATTAATGTGGAGAAAAATTATGGATTATTGAAAGATCAGATGGAAATAGTTTTTTTCAATATCAATACATAAAATTTCATTATTCTCACTGATAATTATAATATTTTAGGGAATTAAATATCTAATTTTTAACAAGAGAAGAAAATCTGAATTTTAGTTGAACTTTTAGGTTCTGAATATCTTAATATTCTCAATCCAATCCAATATGTATAACCAAATTGTTTCTTGTATAACTACATGTGGTATTTGGAAAAATTTAGAAGTAACAAATTATAAACCTTCAATATTTCTTGATAATTAGTGAGATATTCTTAGATAGAATTATCAAGACATCAATTTTATAGTAGGTGAAGGCATTACTCAAATACATTGGAGATTGATGACTATTGTGAATAGTTTACAATCACTTAGAGAAAAATAGTTTTTAGATGATAAATTGGTAAACAATTCATTGATATACTTCTAAAAGAATGAGAATATTAGAGGATCACTATTGATGATACAAAAAACACCACCAATTTAAGTATTGATGATTTAATATAAACTTTAATGATATATGTATCTAAACCTGGATAAGATTCACATAATATATGAACAAAAATGGAGTTTCTTTTAAATGAAAATCTAGATATTTAATTTCTATAAAAAATATTTGTAGAAGGATTTATATGAAATTATCAAATGATAGTGATATTGAAGATAAAAAATTAAAACTTAAGTATATAGATATAAGAATGATTAAGAATTAAAATTTCTAAAAATACTTTTTAAAAGATATAAAATATAGAAAATTGGAACATAAGAAGAAAGATGAGATGATATGCTAAGAATGCAGAAATCATGGACACATTCATCATAAATGTATTGAGTTGTAAAAGAGATAAAATGTATTATAATAAATTCTTTAAGAATAAGGATTTTTTTTTGAAATCAATGTATACTTGGAGTGCTATTGAAGTTGACACTATTTTTGATTTTTTTTCAGAAGATAGTGTTAAAAAAATGATTACATGTTTTTATACTAATGTCCTAATATCTGGAAATTGTTTTATGGGAAAGATAACTATAAATGCTATTATGAAATTAAATGTTTATTAAAAAAAATTCTTTAACTGAAGTGGAAATTGTTGATTGGAGTTAATATTTTTTTACATTAAATAAATATTTTCTAAGACATATAATGAATGAAATTCTTATGTTATATAATGTTATGATATGTATCAAAAAAATTATTAAAAGAATAAAGAACTTAAAATAGAATTTTTCAAGTGAAAGGAATGTTTTATTAAGAATAGTGACAATAATACTGAAGTAAAGAAAAAAAATACTTTTTCTAACATAAGAAGTTGAAAAATTGAAAAATAAAACATAGAATAAAAACCTAGAGAAGAAAGGAAAGACAATAGTTTTTATGGATAATGAGAATATTATAGTTTTTGGAATAGATAAAGATAAAAATAGACTAATGAGTTTATTTAATGATTCAAATAAAGACATTTCGAAACGTACTATTAAGATGAAGAATAAGAACCTACTATAATCATTAGAAGATGTGACTTGGAACATTAAGTTAAAGTTTGATGTTGAGAGTTTAAATAAGGTTCTTAAAAACTTTACTACTAGAAGGAAATAGTTTAAGAAGATATATAACCATCCTAGACAAAACAATTGCATCCATACTTGGAAGTAAAACCCCAAGAAGTTCCAAAAATCAAAAAAATTATTTTATTCCCTGCTAAGAACCATTTTGTATTGTTTTTTAGAGAGTAGTAATATAGAGAAATAATTATTCTCTATACATATTTTCATCATTTAGAAGAACAAATTATTTTATCTCAGCATAATTGTCTTCTTAGGATCATCAAATATGAAAAAAATGTTGGTTCCAAAAGTCCTTTATGCAAAATATTTTGATCAAATGAGATATATCTTCTGAATATTTAATTATCAAGACCTGAAGTAAGTATTAAAAAAAACTAATATTTATAACGCCTTTTATTTTTTCTATATTTATTGTTACTTATAATATTTTATTTTATTTTATTATCTTTTTTATGTTTTGAAATGTTTAACATTTTTCTTTTATATATTGCATCAATTACTTCTATTTAGGGGGTGTTTTTTCTTCCTATTTAGTTAAAATTATAAACAAAACACTTTTAAATTTATGAAGAATTTATTCGAAAGATATTTAATTTTTTGTTCCTCTAAAACCATGATAAATAGAATAAGATCAAGCTAGTACATTGGAAGATCACTTTCAAAAAACATTATATTTTTTTACTTATGTATTTATTAAAGAATTATTTATTTTATTAAATGGAATTTAATATCACCAGAACTATAAATCATAATATTTAAGAAATTAAAAAACCAGTTTCCAAATTTGTTAATACGTCATGTAATTTGGAGTGAATGTTATGAGACCATTTGATTAGGGGTAATAAATTAATTCCACACATTATCACTCACATATATATTAAGGAATTGTACTTTAAGTTAGTTGAACAAATTCATCTTTGAATTAATGGAAAAAAGTAATTTATATTTTGGAGTTGTTTTTTAGTTTCTATTTTTAAAATGACACCATTTGGTGAATTTTCTATGAGGTAAATTGTTTTTGAAAGATGTATTTGTAACAACCCAATCTTTCACGATATGCTTCTCTTTCAATAATGCAATAGCTTGCATTGTACGCAAGTTCGAGATTCTAACACACCGCGACCAATCAAAGTAGCCGTTATGAATAGTAATACCCACTTTTTGAAATTATATAAATTTTATATTTCATAATGGACATCATTTTTGGATTCGGAATATCGAAATTAGCCTATGTTGAATTTTTGGTATTTTTCCGAGAACTTCCAATTTTCGATGAATAGTGAAAAATACTTAAAAACAACATTTTTAATCAAAATAATTTATAGCGATAAATTATACTATTGAGTGGTTTTAAGGTATAATTAGAATATAATTTTACCATTTTATCCAATGGTGGTAATTATAATTAATTTCACTTTGAAATTGGACATAAACAATTGTCAATCTTTTGATTGATATTGTTTCTTAAAAACACGCTATTTGTTTTGACAACAGAATTAATTATAAAATTAATTAATGCAAATTATATTTTTGGAATTTTTTAAAATAGACATCAATTTTGAATTCAGAATATCAATTATTTCTTAGGGTGAATTTTTGGTATTGTTCTGAAAAATTTCGATTTTTGATGAATAGTGAAACCACTAAGTGGTAGTTAAAAAAACTGATTTTTCGTTTAAATGAAAATTTACCACGTTTGTGATTTGAATTTCCAAAATCTGATATACATAATTTTCATTAGGAAGTAAAATGTGGTTCAATGGGATTAAAATAATTTTTTTCTGAATAGTAACTTTTATGTTCTATTAATCACAATTAAAGGTAATTAGTGTAACTTAAGGTAAATATAATGTTACAATAATATGAAATTACCTTTACACTTATCCTACCCTTATTGGTTGAGTAATGTCTGACAAAGAAAATTCATGGGTCATCTTGGGGACCCCATGGATCCACTTGGGTAAGAAAATGACATTAATAACATTTTATTTAAAGTAAAAATAAAATTGTCACAAACATTTGTTGTTTTACTAAAACAATTATTACATAGTGTTATGTAAGTTAACTTTTCGACTATAAATATTCATTGGAAATCTAAAAATATTTCCTACATCATGGTATTTTTTTATAATTTTTAGAAATTAAATAAATTAAATTTTTTATAACACCATGATGATGCAACGATTACCTCATTAATTAACGATTTAAATAAAATGAAAAGATAATGTAAAATCTAAGACTTAAACATGTCAAAAACCTATTGGATGAGTATATTTCGAACCCGTATCACCTTATCTTCTAAATATATAATTGTGGGACCTTTGAAATCCGAAAAGTACTTCATAATAATGTAACATTTCACGACTTTCCAAGAGTTCCCCTCCTCTCCTCTTATAAAAGGCCCCCACCACTACCACCTTATTCACACCTTCCAAGCCATTTGGCTTGGCCAACCTCTGCCCAAATATTCTCTCAACTTCCCTATATTACTCCTAGAAGCCTCACTTTGGTCAGAAGTGTAACAGCCTAAGATTTTATGAAAAATATTCTTTTTAATTTCACTAATGTCTTGTGTTGTACGCAACACAAAAAGGAGCCTTCACAACACACATCCTTGACTTGCCTTGCATTACACGCAATCACAACCTTCCTCGATAACGTGTGTAGTACGTAATACTGAGTTTCACGAAACAACGATATGCTATTAAAATATTATTAAAACTAGCTGTTATGAATAGTAATAACCACTTTTTAAAATTTTAGAAATTTTAGCTCTCAAAATGGACTTCATTTTTGGATTCAGAGTATCGAATTTACCCTAAGGTGAAATTTTGGTACTTTTCGGATAACTTTCATATTCTGATGAATAGTGAAAATTACTAAATTATAATTAAAAACAACTTTTTTAATCAAAATAATTAATAGTGATAAATTATTAATTTGAGTTGTTTTGAAGTATATTTAGAATATATTTTTACAATTTAATACAATGTTGGTCATTGGATGTAATTTCACATTTAAACCAGACATAATCAAGTGTCAATCTTTTGATAGATATTATTTCTTAAAAACACGCTATTTGTTTTAACAGCGGGATTTAATTATAAAATTAATTAATGCAATTTCTATGTTATGAATTTGGTAAAATAGACTTCATTTTTGAATTCGGAATATGAAATATAGCTCAGGATGAAATTTTGGCATTTTTCTGAAAACTTTCAATTTTTGATGAATAGTGAAACCACTAAGTGGTAGGTTAAAAACTGAATTTTGCATAAAACTTAATTTTATCGCTTGTGTGAATGGAATTTCGAAAATCCGACAGACACGGTTAATATCAAGGACTAAAATATGGTTCAATGAGATGAAAATAATTTTTGGTGAATAGTAACTTTTTACTTTTTTTTACCACGGTTAATAGTAAATAGGGTAACTAAGGGTAAATATTATATTACTATTACCCTAACACATGTCCTAATTCTATTGGATAAGTGTAATTTGACCAAAAACAACCTTATGAATATAATATGACCATTTAGGTCCACTTGGATTAGATTATGACATTTAATATTATTTTATTTAATGAATAGTTAAAATAGTTAAAATCAAAGTTTAATAACTAAAACATTTTTAATATGGAGTTATACATAAGATAAATTCAACTATAAATATTCATTAGAAAGCTAAAAAGATTTCATACATAATTATATTTTATTTATAATTTTTAGACTTTATATAAATTAATTTATTTATGACACAACGATGATGCAGTAATTACCCTTTTAAGGAAATATTAACATAATTGATGTTATAAATACTCAAATGAATGTAATTTGAGACTTTTTATAAATTCCACTAATTTTCCAGGTTACTATGAAATATTAGTGTTGATTTAATAAACTTGGTTCGAACATATAATTCTGTTATGACTTTCACAAAAATCATATATCAAATAGTGTCAAAATTGACACAAAATAGTTTTTAAATCAAATATTATATTATTAATTGTTATTTTATTCCTAAAAATCTATGGTTCGGCCAAATGACTTAGATAAGGATATATATATTAATAATAAACAATTTGGGGTTCGTTTGGCATGTTATAGTAAGTGTATTAACCATATAGTGAAAGAAAACAAAAAGACACGGTAAAAGTTAAATTATTTAACTTAGAGTTAAATCTAATTGATAAGGTTAAAATAATACCCTAAACTTGTCTAAATCCTATTGGATGATAGGATTTCGACCCATCCCCACTTTAGCTTCTAAATAAGACCCTTTGGAACCATTATAAACCGATTTTGACTTTAATATAAAATAATATTTTGAGATATTCCTAAGGTGCCCCTCTCCTCCCTTATAAAAGGGTACCTCCTCCCCCTCCTCCTCACACCAATTTGAGCACTCAAGCTCAGCCAAAACCTACCGAAATCCCTTCTACACTTCCCTAGAATAATCCTAGAGGTCATGGTCTTCTTCAAAGACCAATCTTAGTTCCCTAAGTGGAGGATTCAAAGAGGCGTTTCAAAGAAGAGGTAATATCCATTACCGATCTTTTCAATTTCTTTCTTCTTCAACTTCTTCTTCTCTAGTTGTTTCATGATAAAGTAACAAAATCAGTATTTATTATATACTAATATGTTATTATAAATATGAAACAACTCTAATTCACCTTCTATCCATCCTACGGAAAAATGAAATCACCGCGCGTGCGTACGTACAGAATACCGTCTCCACGCCGTGGTGTAATATATTTTCCGTCACCACCTTAATTGGATTTGTATAATGGTGTAATGAGTAACTATATATGATTATTATAAAGTTATATTGATACTGAAATATTATACATACACTTCAACACAATTCCACGACCATGGGAACGATATCATCGCTCGTGCGTACGTACGGACTACCGTCTCCACGACGCGATGAGATTCATTCTCCATGTTAACCATTTAAGAATGATTAAAAAGTATATATAAGAAATAATAATGAAATATATGACATTATAAAGCTACTGGATTTATGTATATATGTATATGTATGTCACCTACTTACTTCCATTCAAGACAATAAGGAAAGGAAAACAGCGTTCATGCGTACGTACGGACTACCGTCTCCATGAACGGTGTTTTTCATTTCATTTATCTATCTTCTATATATATATACGGAATATATATGATATATAAATCATATTTTATATTCTGGAAGTAAGTAAATCATGATATAAGTAATAATAATGTCAAGAACAACAAGTCAAAACACCTACGATAAATGAAACGATTTTACCCAAAACGCTTCTTTAACATGGAATTTACAAAAGAACGGGTAATATAATGTCATAAGTGAACCATATATGATATCATAACAATGAATATGATTCTGTAATAAGTCAATGACATTATTTAAATCATTATACAGGAGGTTCAGACACATAGGAAGCAAATCGGACCTAAGGTAAGGGAAATATCACAATCTCATTTTTATCCGAGATTGTTTATACTTTGAAATTTACTGGGGTGTATTTTATCATCCACATCCATGTTTCCTCAATATGTAATATTATTTCCATTCACCTAAAATTGTTTAAATCCTATTTTACCCTTCGCTGAGTTTTTAGTAAAAGATATGAAAGGAATCTTTTGTCGTTTTTCGTACGAGGTACTTTTTTTGACTTTTCTGACAAAAGTTCGAGAAGAATGTTTTTTTAACTTATACGGCATGAATGGATTTTTAAAACATTATTTCCAAGAAACTTCCTTTACAAGTTTTCATGTTTATTTTTAATCAACTTATTTTATTTTAAAGTCGTATGACATGTTATGAAAGGAAAAATGTTTTTGAAGTAGAAAGGATATTTTCCTCAAGAATGGAGTTCAAGTATTTTATCAAAATTATTTTCCATCTAAGATAATAAAAGGGTTCTGTTTTTATCCCTATTATTACATTGATTTGACTATGTTGTGATGGAATTATGTTTATGAATTCCTTTATCTTATATGAATGGTTTTATGATGTCATGTTGTTTAAGAATCCCATTTTTATTACATGAGTTACGCTATGATGTATGGTTTATGATTTTGTGGCACACATAAGAATGGTATCATTATGAGATGAGTGAGACCTATATCTCCCTCCAATGCATTGGTTAATGATTTTATATCTCACGAGATATACATGGCTGGAATGGTAGGTTATACCGGTTCAGTGAAACAGGACTGAAACGAGGGTTACTCGATTCAGAAAGGGACTTTGTCCACTAAGATAGTCTTGGCAATGAGTCTTGACTAACAAGAAATGATTCTCTATGATTATGTGTGAATGCCACAAAGTTTCATGTTTTATGTTATGATTATTGTGATTACATGTCACTAATATGATTTATCCCATGTTATGAAATTATGCTCTCTTTTGCAGGTTATGATTTCCAAAATGTTATGTTCTTATGAATACGATGTGATTGATATTTCTTTTGTTTACCCTTACTGAGCATTTGAGCTCAACCTTTTATGTTTTCTTTTCCCCAGGATATAAAGAAAGGTTTTAGGTAAAAAAAAAGAAAGATCTTTATGGTAGATGTTGAAGATCTTTCACCACGATTAGAAGATTTTATTCCGAGTTTCCAAAGACACTAAACTATTACGATCCTTGTGTGTGTGTTTTTGTTATGTACTAAGTATTCCACGAATGTAATGTAATGTTAATATACGTCAAGCTTAGGGTCTCTACAGTTGGTATCAGAGGAAATGTTTAGTCAACCTTTGGAAACTAGGATGCGAAAGCGTTGGTGAGATCCCTAGAGATATTTCTAAGGTATGTCTAGGGATGTCCCTAAGGATAAGTATACATATAAGATACAGTCCTAGAACTACAGTAACGATCTTAGAATTTAACCTATGATGTTAGATATTAAGGGTACTCCCCCTTTACTATGTTGTTTTCCCTAGCATGATTTTTGCCTCTCACAAGATTCTTTTTGTGTTTTAGTTAATGGAGGGAACCAGAAGGAATTCGGTTAACATTGAATCCAATGGACAAATTGGTGATTATGAGAAAACAAATTTTGTAATTCCTAGAGAGAAAGATCTTGTGATTATGCCAAATCAGTCATCGCGATATATGATTAACAAGGTGAAATTTAGTGGTATGACTAATTCATCAAAGAAGAGGAAGATAAACTATTATGCATGTTCGCATGTTGAGGAGTATAAAGAAAAGAAGATTGAGATTTCTAAAGAAGGGAAGAAGAACCTTGAGGAATACCTCAAATGGAGGGACCGATGTTATCTGTGTGGAGAAAAGGGTCATAGAGTGACAGACTGTTATGGAGTTTAATGTCTTATTTGTGGAGAACATGGGCATTACCCAACTCAATGTCCTGACCTAAAAAGATACTTCTAAATCAAGGAAGGACTTCTTCCCGGACAATCATTGAAGTGGATGGACTGAAGTGTTTATGTATTGGTATTCAAGAATAATGTTGTTGAGGTACTTTTATGATGTATTGGAATATTTATTTATTGGTATAATGTGGTATTCGAAGTGATTGAGGTATTTTTGGAAAAAAGATGATATGCGCATAATGAAGGGAAAATGAGAAAATGAAATATTTGACAGTATTCATGAGCTCATGATTGATATAAGGACTAAGTGATATCATGGTTTGAGTATATAGAATTTTGAGGATTTTGGTATGTGGAAAGTGTAAACTTTAAACTGCATTCATGTTTTCACTAAGGTATTCAAGAGAATACATGATTAAGGACTTTGAATGTTTGGAATGTGACCAACAAAACATATCTTATGATATATGGGGATCAACGATGGTATTAAATCTCTGGTAATCGTTTTCACTATGTTATGAGAGTGGACTGCAGTATTATGGATAAGCCTAAAGATTGAAATGAATTATGTTGGACATAAGTGAGTATTGTTTAAGGATAGAATTTTTTTTCGATATTATTGATGGGATGTTATAGTAATGTAGTTTTAGAAAAAGGACAACCTGCAGAACGGGCGACAGCCCATCGCTTCGGACAAGGCTGTGGGAATCGAACCCACAACTGAAGTGCGACTGACCTTTATCGCCTACCACTAGACTACAGGAAGTCCCTGTTTAGTAGAAACTAGTTTTATTATATTAAGCAGTTTGATATATGAAGTATAAGTCCATTTTAGGAACCATATGTGATTAATCTCACTATAGATCGACTTATGTATACAATTTTTTCTAACCTTTTGTTTGAGACAGATGGAATGACCCGTCATTCTATCAAATGATCTGCTAACACTTCACGAATAACAAATTCAACTTCATTTATTTAAGAGATGAAGTAGAAATTGTTCAAGGCATGAACAACAGTGAGATTGTACGAAAATAAAGAAAGTATTTATTCTAATTCAAATTTTCAACTTTAGGGAAATGATCTTGAAAACCAAAAATGTTGTCCTAGTGATCTTATACCTGATGAATCGGATGGTACCTTAGATCGTCCCAAATTTATGGATTTGTGATTGTTGGCTTTTCCATAGCCATGTTCTCTACCACTCTCCATCAGAACATGATGGTTAGATTTTTCTTCCATATCCATATTTTCACCTATGTGGAAACCCAGTGATTAGTTTACTTGGGTAACCGTTAAGTTTCATACTTTTGTTTTAAAATATTGGTTTTGGTATTCCTTTTTACGATGTGGGTTTCTATTAAAGAAACTTTCGAATAGTAAACCATTTATAACCCCGACGAATTTCGAGGGCGAAATTCATTTTAAGGGGGGTAGAATGTAACAGCCCAAGATTTTATGAAAAATATTATTTTTAATTTCACTAATGTCTTGTGTTGTACGCAACACAAAAAGGAGCCTTCACAACACACATCCTTGACTTGCCTTGCATTACACGCAATCACAACCTTCCTCGATAACGTGTGTAGTACGTAATACTGAGTTTCACGAAACAACGATATGCTATTAAAATATTATTAAAACTAGCTGTTATGAATAGTAATAACCAATTTTTAAAATTTTAAAAATTTTAGCTCTCAAAATGGACTTCATTTTTGGATTCGGAGTATCGAATTTAGCCTAAGGTTAAATTTTGGTACTTTTCGGATAACTTTCATACTCTGATGAATAGTGAAAATTACTAAATTATAATTAAAAACAACTTTTTTAATCAAAATAATTAATAGTGATAAATTATTAATTTGAGTTATTTTAAAGTATATTTAGAATATATTTTTACAATTTAATACAATGTTGGTCATTGGATGTAATTTCACATTTAAACCAGACAAAATCAAGATTCAATCTTTTGATAGATATTGTTTCTTAAAAACACGCTATTTGTTTTAACAGCGGGATTTAATTATAAAATTAATTAATGCAATTTCTATGTTATGAATTTGGTAAAATAGACTTCATTTTTGAATTCGGAATATGAAATATAGTTCAGGATGAAATTTTGGCATTTTTCTGAAAACTTTCAATTTTTGATGAATAGTGAAACCACTAAGTGGTAGGTTAAAAACTGAATTTTGCATAAAACCTAATTTTACCGCTTGTGTGAATGGAATTTCGAAAATCCGACAGACACGGTTAATATCAAGGACTAAAATGTGGTTCAATGAGATGAAAATAATTTTTCGTGAATAGTAGCTTTTTACTTTTTTTTACCACGGTTAATAGTAAATATGGTAACTAAGGGTAAATATGATATTACTATTACCCTAACACATGTCCTAATTCTATTGGATAAGTGTAATTCGACCAAAAACAACCTTATGAATATAATATGACCATTTAGGTCCACTTGGATTAGATTATGACATTTAATATTATTTTATTTAATGAATAGTTAAAATAGTTAAAATCAAAGTTTAATAACTAAAACATTTTTAATATGGAGTTATACATAAGATAAATTCGACTATAAATATTCATTAGAAAGCTAAAAAGATTTCATACATAATGATATTTTATTTATAATTGTTAGACTTTATATAAATTTATTTATTTATGACACAACGATGATGCAGTAATTACCCTTTTAAGGAAATATTAACATAATTGATGTTATAAATACTCAAATGAATGTAATTTGAGACTTTTTATGAATTCCACTAATTTTCTAGGTTACTATGATATATTAGTGTTGATTTAATCAACTTGGTTCGAACATATAATTCTGTTATGACTTTCACAAAAATCATATATCAAATAGTGTCAAAATTGACACAAAATAGTTTTTAAATCAAATATTATATTATTAATTGTTATTTTATTCCTAAAAATCAATGGTTCGGCCAAATGACTTATATAAGGATATATATATTAATAATAAACAATTTGGGGTTTTTTTGGCATGTTATAGTAAGTGTATTAACCATATAGTGAAAGAAAACAAAAAGACACGGTAAAAGTTAAATTATTTAACTTAGAGTTAAATCTAATTGATAAGGTTAAAATAATACCCTAAACTTGTATAAATCCTATTGGATGATAGGATTTCGACCCATCCCCACTTTAGCTTCGAAATAAGACCCTTTGGAACCATTATAAACCGATTTTGACTTTAATATAATATAATATTTTGAGATATTCCTAAGGTGCCCCTCTCCTCCCTTATAAAAGGGTACCTCCTCCCCCTCCTCCTCACACCAATTTGAGCACTCAAGCTCTGCCAAACCCTGCCAAAATACCTTCTCCACTTCCCTAGAATAATCCTATAGGTCCTTGTCTTCTTCAAAGACCAATCTTAGTTCCCTAAGTGGAGGATTCAAAGAGGCGTTTCAAAGAAGAGGTAATATCCATTACCGATCTTTTCAATTTCTTTCTTCTTCAACTTCTTCTTCTCTAGTTGTTTCATGATAAAGTAATAACATCAGTATTTCTTATATACTTATATGTTATTATAAATATGAAACAACTCTAATTCACCTTCTATCCATCCAACGGAAAAATGAAATCACCGCCCGTGCGTACGTACGGAATACCGTCTCCATGCCGTGGTGTAATATATTTTCCATCACCACCTTAATTGGATTTGTATAATGGTGTAATGAGTAACTATATATGATTATTATAAAGTGATATTGATACTGAAATATTATACATACACTTCAACACAATTCCACGACCATGGGAACGATATCATCGCTCGTGCGTACGTACGGACTACCGTCTCCACGACGCGATGAGATTCATTCTCCATGTTAACCATTTAAGAATGATTAAAAAGTATATATAAGAGATAATAATGAAATATATGACATTATAAAGCTACTGGATTTATGTATATATGTATATGTATGTCATCTACTTACTTCCATTCAAGACAATAAGGAAAGGAAAACAACGTTCATGCGTACGTACGGACTACCGTCTCCATGAACGGTGTTTTTCATTTCATTTATCTATCTTATATATATATATACGGAATATATATGATATATAAATCATATTTTATATTCTGGAAGTAAGTAAATCATGATATAAGTAATAATAATGTCAAGAACAACAAGTCAAAACACCTACGATAAATGAAACGATTTTACCCAAAACGCTTCTTTAACATGGAATTTACAAAAGAACGGGTAATATAATGTCATAAGTGAACCATATATGATATCATAACAATGAATATGATTCTGTAATAAGTAAATGACATTATTTAAATCATTATACAGGAGGTTCGGACACATAGGAAGCAAATCGGACCTAAGGTAAGGGAAATATCACAATCTCATTTTTATCCGAGATTGTTTATACTTTGAAATTTACTGGGGTGTATTTTATCATCCACATCCATGTTTCCTAAATATGTAATATTATTTCCATTCACCTAAAATTGTTTAAAACCTATTTTACCCTTCGGTGAGTTTTTAGTAAAAGATATGAAAGGAATCTTTTGTCGTTTTTCGTACGAGGTACTTTTTTTGACTTTTCCGACAAAAGTTCGAGAAGAATGTTTTTTTTAACTTATACGGCATGAATGGATTTTTAAAACATTATTTACAAGAAACTTCCTTTACATGTTTTCATGTTTATTTTTAATCAACTTCTTTTATTTTAAAGTCGTATGACATGTTATGAAAGGAAAAATGTTTTTGAAGTAGAAAGGATATTTTCCTCAAGAATGGAGTTCAAGTATTTTATCAAAATTATTTTCCATCTAAGATAATAAAAGGGTTATGTTTTTATCCCTATTATTACATTGATTTGACTATGTTGTGATGGAATTATGTTTATGAATTCCTTTATATTATATGAATGGTTTTATGATGTCATGTTGTTTAAGAATCCCATTTTTATTACATGGGTTACGCTATGATGTATGGTTTATGATTTTGCGGCACACATAATAATGGTATCATTATGAGATGGGTGGTACCTATATCTCCCTCCAATGCATTGGGTAATGATTTTATATCTCATGAGATAGACATGGCTGGAATGGTAGGTTATACTGGTTCAGTGAAACAGGACTGAAACGAGGGTTACTCGATTTAGAAAGGGAC
Source organism: Viscum album (assembly GCA_963277665.1). NCBI lineage: Eukaryota > Viridiplantae > Streptophyta > Magnoliopsida > Santalales > Viscaceae > Viscum > Viscum album. The sequence continues at coordinate 352,610,911 of OY728143.1, forward strand.
TTTGTCCACTAAGATAGTCTTGGAAATGAGTCTTGACTAACAAGAAATGATTCTCTATGATTATGTGTGAATGCCATAAAGTTTCATGTTTTATGTTATGATTATTGTGATTACATGTCACTACCATGATTTATCCCATGTTATGAAATTATGCTCTCTTTTGCAGGTTATGATTTCCAAAATGTTATGTTCTTATGAATACGATGTGATTGATATTTATTTTGTTTACCCTTACTGAGCATTTGAGCTCACCCTTTTATGTTTTCTTTTCCCCAGGATATAAAGAAAGGTTTTAGGTAAAAAAAAAAGGAAGATCTTTATGGGAGATGTTGAAGATCTTTCACCACGATTAGAAGATTTTATTCCGAGTTTCCAAAGACACTAAACTATTACGATCCTTGTGTGTGTGTTTTTGTTATGTACTAAGTATTCCGTGAATGTAATGTAATGTTCATGTACGTCAAGCTTTGGGTCTCTACAAGAAGACTTCCCAAGGAAGCCTTTGGCTCAAATAAAAAAGAGTTACCCGATTTTAAGGTAATGTCTTCTCTGATGTTCTTTTGTATTATTTTGCTTCTACAACCCCTTAAACTCTTTTTATTCCTTTCTTTTGTTACAAAAACAGTATCTTAAATATGCAATGATGTTTTTAAGATAATTATTTGATTTAAACTTACACACAACTTCATCTAATGGTTAAAGAACATACTGTTTCTGTGGGTGGCGAATTACTACCTCACGAAACGATGATTGTTCAATCTTCTTTTAACACCTCTCATGGTAGACATTATGATGAAAATATTTTTATATATGATATATATTATGTTTATGTATTTCTTATACTTCTGTATTTTTCATTTATGTCATACCTTTATGATTTCCATTATGGGTAAACACGATAATTTCATTTTAGGAAGTGCGGACTACCGCCCCCTCAAAGTGATTTGAATCATTAATGACATATGTGGGACATATAAAGGATGGAGTAATTGATATTATATATGATATTATACTGGAATTATAATATACCTTTATATCATTATTATTTCATTCCATTAAATATGAAATAGAAATTAAAGTAGCGTTCATGCGTACGTACGACTTACCGTCTCCATGAACGATGCATTTCATTTATTAACTCTAAATGTTATGTAATATTATAAATGCATGTATATACTGGATATATATGATATATATTATATCTACATCCTGAATATAATTCTGGATATAATGGATATATTACCACATGAACAACTTGTAATTATAAGAAGTTTATTTTTGACTCAAGTACCAAAGATCGACAAAACGACCGTTATTAACTTAAATAATTTCATAATGTTCATAACATGGTAATATGTTATATAAAAGGAATAATGAACTTGAAAAAGGTTATTAATCAAGTAGAAATTAACTCTAGTTTATTATTTTGGAGGTTAAAGAATGATCGAGTCAAGTTGGACATGAGGTAAGGGACTTCGTCTCAATCTCCTTTCATTGATGCATATTTTGTTTTATACACAACTTTCTTTTATACGGTGTATAAACCCATTTTACTTTTACTCAAAAGTAATCTTTTTATATGAAGCATTTTTTCTAAACGACAAAAGGATTGTTTTGTCTTACGTATGCAGCGATAACGACTTCTCTGCTTCCGTGACCATTATTTGAGTTTCGGCTTCCTCTACAAGCCATAAATTTTTTTAAAATGAAAAATAAATACCAAGTTTTACTTTTCTTTTATTTTGGTATTGAAAATTGTTTTGATAATGTTTTGATTATATTAATGTGTTGTATTGATATCTTGTGATTTAAATGTGGAAATGTTATGTTTTCTTTATGAATTTTTTATGTGATACGATTATGTTATGGTTCTTGGGCATTGTTTATGATATGTTTAAACCTTTTAATATAAGGAATGAATTGGACTTAATAAGTGACGAGTGGAGCCCACTATAGATCCTCGATGCATCGATAGGTCTCATGAGATAAACTAGTGTCTTGGCACGAGGCCTTGACAAAATCTTATTTATAGTCTTGGCACGAGGCCTTGGCTACGTGGTTATGATAGTCTGGCATTATACATTCCATCATTATGAAAGTGGTTATTGATATTGCCTGTGATTTTTCAACTTGTAGAATATCCATGTGAATAAGTAAATAGAATTATTTCATTTTATTTTTTCCATATTATGCTGAACTTAAAGTTTAAAAGGCTTTTGTTTTAGTTATACATTGCCTTAAATGTTTATATTTATTTATGAAAGTTTCTGATGTATTGTTATTCTTACTGAGCATCTGAGCTCACCCCTTTCTATGTTTTATTTTCTAAGGATGTGAACAAGTATTTTATGAATGACCTCCAGGGATAGTATGAGGGGATATGAAGACAATATGATGTTGTAGTTTTGTTTCACTTTATGATGTAATGTAATACTTATGAATATATCTAGTGTTTCCAAGGCTACTAAACTAATCGGTCTTTTGAGGCTTGATCTTTTGTGATCATTCCAATGTTACGTAATAATGCACCGACTCTGGGTAACTTGGGTCGGGGTGTTACAGTTGGTATTAGAGGCAATTTAGTACTAACCTTAGAAGCTATATTTAGATAAACTCTGATTAGAGCACATAACCCTAAGATAGACTTTGAGGATTAGTATAGAAAAAATTCCTAGAATTTTGGTATTATAGAGATTTTGTGAGTTTTCCGAGCAATACATCCCTATCTGGATACGAGCAGGTAGAGGAGGCTCTGACACATATGTACCTAGAGGTAAAACCCGAAAACACCACTTTGAGCTAGAATCGAACGGGAACTGGTGCACGACAACAGGCCTTGCTGCACTCTTGGTTACGACACTCCCGAGGGATATGATTAGGATAATTCATGATTTCTTTAAAAACCATTATGAAGGGTTTTTGAGTATATAATTACTCAAAGAAAACATTTTTATGATTATGGATTATATCCATAAACTATTCAATTTATGTTAGGTATTTTTTAAGTTTGTTATTTTGTATTTCGATTCATAAACTAATATAGTTTATGCCATTATTTAGAAATGGCGCCTAGTGGAAGGAATGGAAATTGTATCAATGCATGCACTCTATATTGGGATTTCCCTCCCACTCAAGATAATTATATTGGAGTTGGTGATACAACTGGTGCTGATTAGCTTATCACCATACTAGGACAACTCACTCAGGTTATGAATAATAACCTTACTCGTATGGAGCACCCTGATCTGCAACGTGGAGGATCAATGTTAGACCGCTTCATGAGGAAACAACCACCAACATTCAATGGGAGTAAAAATCCCTTAGTAGCTGAGCAATGGATAAATTCCCTAGAGAAAATATTTCAGGCTTTAGGGAGTAGTGAAAGGGAAAAGGTTATCATGACAGTTTACCGCCTCACTGGAGATGCGGATCAATGGTGGTCATTGATTCAAAACAAAAAGGAAGATAATGAGGTATCAAATATGGAATGGAGGGAGTTCAAAGTGCTTTTCTTAGAAAAATACTTTCCTCGTGACCATCGAGCAGATATGGAAAGACAATTTCTGAGTCTGAGACAAAAGGAGGATGAGAATGTTGCAAAGTATGAGGCCAACTTTACAAGGTTAGTAAGGTATGATGCAGATTATATACGTAACCCAATAAGTAAGATTGATCATTTCATTGATGGGTTAAAACCATTTCTCCATCGAGCATTAGTATCACAATCTTTCTCAACATACGAAGATATAGTCTCGTGTGCTATCAAGACAGAAAAATAATTATCTATGTCTTATAACAACAAAGTAAAGAAATAGAATAAGAGAACGGTGTACAAGAGACAGATAAATGGAAAAGGGAAAGAAGGATTTTCAATTATGTGATAATTGTGGGAATAATCACCCCGGTACTTGCCTAAAGGGAATGTGAGTTTGTTACAAATTTGGAGAAAAAGGTCACCAGGTTCGGGATTGTAAGGGAAAGAAAGAGGCTATCAATGTTGGATGCTATAATTGTAGGTAAATAGGGCATTATGAAAATGAATGTCCTAAGCGTCAGGGACACTTACCTCAGAAAAGTCCAAGGGATCAAGGCCAATCTTATACTGTTACTACAGTTGAAGTGGAATAATTATTGTATTTGTGTTTTTGGACTCAAGAACTATATTATGGTTATAAGAATAATGTGATATATATAAGGATTATATTTTAGTACTTGTTTTTTTCATTAAGGTTTTAATGTGATGAAGGTAATCATATTTTTAGTATGTGACAATAAGAGAAACTTTACCTTGTTTGGGGAATCTGATGTATTGATTTTGGAATTTAGAGACCTTTTTGAGAAAGTCTGGACATAGGTATTTTGGATAAATATAAAGGTTGGAATGGATTAAGTTTAACTTTGTATAGTATTGTTTAATGTTAAAACATTTATAAAGATTATTTTTGGAATATTACAATACTATAGTTTTAGGAAAAGGACAACCTTCAGGTCGGGGGATAACCCATCGTGTCGGACAAAGATGTAGGAATCGAACCCACAACCATAGTGCGATAGGCCTTTATTACCTACCACTAGCCTAAAGTAATTCCCTGGTTATTACAAAATATTTTTCCTAATCTAAATGGTATGTGTTAATATTTTAACCATGCACGATTAGGATAAATATAATATTTTTGAGTTCTATTATCTTTTTGAGTGAAAGATGGTTTTGTGGTAAAATTTTTTTAAATAATGAAAGTCTACATGACAAGTATGTATATTTACTTATGTTATTAGTAAATCTCCTAAACAAATTCCTCAACTTTATGAAAGGTAACTTAAAACAAAAATGTTGTTGGTTAAATTTTTCTACTGGGGAATCAATGATCATTTAATCGACCATAAGTTTATGATTTTCTTATAGTTAACTTTCTCCTAATCCTATTTTCTACAACTCTCCATCAAACCTTGATGGTTTGTTTCTCCTCCATATCCATGTTTTCAAAGAATCCTAGTATGGGCTATCTTGGGTGACCTTTGTACTTCTCTTTCTTTATTTTAAAGTTATATTTTTATTAACCCTATTTCCGATATGAGTTTTCCACAAAGGTATTTTCTATTTTCAAACTTTTATTTTAGAAGAACATTTTCAAATTGTGAGGATGAAATTTATTGAAGGAGGAGAGAATGTAACACCCCAAGCTTTCATGATACGCTTCTCTTTCAATAATTGAATAACTTACATTGTACGCAAGTTCGAGATTCTAACACACCACGACCATTCAAAGTAGCTGTTATGAATAGTAATACCGACCTTTTGAAATTATATAAATTTTATATTTCATAATGGACTTCATTTTTGGATTCGTAATATCGAAATTATCCTATGTTGATTTTTTGGTATTTTCCGAGAACTTCCAATTTTCGATGAATAGTGAAAAATACTTAAAAACAACATTTTTAATCAAAATAATTTATAGTGATAAATTATAATATTGAGTGGTTTTAAGGTATAATTAGAATATAATTTTACCATTTTATCCAATGGTGGTAATTAGAATTAATTTCACTTTGAAATTGGACATAAATAATTGTCATTCTTTTGATTGATATTGTTTCTTAAAAACACGCTATTTGTTTTGACAACGAGAATTAATTATAAAATTAACTAATTCAACTTATATTTTTTTAATTTTGTAAAATATACATCATTTTTGAATTCATAATATCAATTATATCTTAGGGTGAATTTTTGGTATTATTCTGAAAAACTTCGATTTTTGATGAATAGTGAAACCACTAAGTGGTAGTTAAAAAAACTGATTTTTCATTTAAATGAAATTTTACCACCTCTATGATTTGAATTTCCAAAATATGAAATACATAATTTTCATATGGAAGTAAAATGCGGTTCAATGGGATTAAAATAATTTTTGGTGAATAGTAACTTTTAAGTTCTATTAATCGTGATTAAAGGTAATTAGTGTAACTTATGGTAAATATAATGTTACAGTAATATGAAATTACCTTTACACTTGTCCACCCTTATTTTTTGAGTCATGGCTAACCAAGACAATCCATGGGTCAACTTGGGGACCCCATGGAGCCACTTGGGTAAGAAAATGACATTAATAACTTTTTATTTAAAGTAAAAATAAAATTGTCACAAACATGTGTTGTTTTACTAAAACAATTATTACATGGGGTTATATAAGTTAACTTTTCAACTATAAATATTCATTGGAAAGATAAAAATATTTCCTACATCATGGTAATTTTTTTTTTAATTTTTAGACATTAAATAAATTAATTGTTTTATAACACCATGATGATGCAACGATTACCTCATTAATTAACGATTTAAATAAAATGAAAAGATAATGTAAAATATAAGACTTAAACTTGTAAAAAACCTATTGGATTAGTATATTTCGAACCCTTATCACATTATCCTAGAAATATATAATTTTGGGACCTTTGAAATCCGAAACGCACTTCATAATAATGTAACATTTCATGACTTTCCAAGAGTGCCCCTCCTCTCCTCTTATAAAAGGCCCCCACCACTACCACCTTATACACACCTTAAAATCCATTTGGCTCGGCCAAACTCTGAAAAAATACTCTCTAAACTTCCCTCTATTACTCCTAGAATCCTCACTTTGGGTAGAAGTCTTCCCAAGGAAGCCTTTGGCTCAAATCAAAAAGAGTTACCCGATTTTAAGGTAATGTCTTCTCTTATGTTCTTCTGTATTATTTTTCTTCTCCAACCCCTTAAACTATTTTTATTCCTTTATTTTGTAACAACACAAGAATATTAAATATTCTAAGATGTTTTTATGAGAAGTATTTTATTTACACTTACACATACCTTCGTATAATGGTTAAAGAACATACTATTTCTATGGGTGGCGAATTACTGCCTCACAAAACGATGATTGTTCAATCTTCTTTTAACACCTCTCATGGTGGCCATTATGATGAAACTATTTTTATATATGATATATATTATGTTTATGTATTCCTTATGCTTCTTTATTTTTCATTTATGTCATACCTTTATTATTTCTATTATGGGTAAACGCAATAATTTCATTTTAGGAAGTGCGGACTACCGCCCCCTCAAAGTGATTTTAATCATTAATGCCATATGTGGGACATATAAAGGATGGAGTAAATGATATTATATATTATAATATACTGGAATTATAAAATACCTATATATCATTATGATTTCATTCCATTAAATACGAAATAGAAATGAAAGTAGCGTTCATGCGTACGTACGACTTACCATCTCCATGAACGATGCATTTCATTTATTACCTCTAAATGTTATGTAATATTATAAATACATGTATATAATAGATATATATGATATATATGATATCTAAATCATGAATATAATTCTTGATATAATGGATATTTTACGACATGAACAACTTGTAATTATAAGACGTTTATTTTTGACTTAAGTACCAAAGATCAAAAAAAACGACCGTTATTAACTTAAATAATTACATAATGTTCATAACATGGTAATAAGTGATATAAAAGGAATAATGAACTTGAAAAAGGTTCTTAAGAATGTAGAAATTAACTCCAGTTTATTATTCAGGAGGTTAAATAATGATCGAGTCAAGTCGGACACGAGGTAAGGGACTTCATCTCAATCTCCTTTCATTGAGGCAAATTTTGTTTTATACACAACTTTTTTTATACGGTGTATAAACCCCTTTGAATTTTAATCAAAAGTAATCTTTTTATACAAAGCGTTTTTACTAAACGACAAAAGTAATTTTTTGTCTTACGTATGCGGCGATAATGACTTCTCTGCTGCCGTGACCATTATTTGAGTTTCGACATCCTCTACAAGCCATAACTTTTTTTAAAATGAAAAATAAATACCAAATTTTACTTTTCTTTTATTTTGGTATTGAAAATTGTTTTGATAATGTTTTGATTATATTAATGTGTTGTATTGATATATTGTGATTGAAATGTGGAAATGTTATGTTTCCTTTATGCATTTCTTATGTGATAAGATTATGTTATGGTTCTTGGGAATTGTTTATGATATGTTTAAACCTTTTCATATAAGGAATGAATTAGACTTAATAAGTGACAGGTGGATCCCGCTATAGCTCCTCGATGCATCAGTAGGTCTCATGAGACAAACTAGTGTCTTGGCATAAGGCCTTGACAAAATCTTATTTATAGTCTTGGCGCGAGGCCTTGGCTACATGGTTATGATAGTCTGGAATTATGTATTCCATCCTTATGAAAGTGGTTATTGATATTTCATGTGATTATTCCACTAGTAGAATATCCATGTGAATAATTAAATGGCATTATTTCATTTTATTTTTTCCATATTATGCTTAAGGTAATGTTTAAAAGTCTTTTGTTTTAGTTATACATTTCCTTAAATGTTTATTTTTATTTATGAATGTTTCTGTTGTATTGTTATCCTTACTGAGCATCTGAGCTCACCCCTTTCTATGCTTTATTTTCCTAGGATGTGAAGAAATATTTTATGACTAACCTATAGTGATAGTCTAAAGGGGATAGGATTGTGGACTATGGAGACTATGTTATTGTGATTTTTAACTTTATGATGTAATGTAACATTTATGAATGTATCTAGTGTTTCCAAGGCTACTAAAAAATCGGTCTTTCGAGACTTGATCATTTGTGATCATTCCAATGTTACGTAATAACGCACCGACTCTAGGTAATTGGGGTCGGGGCGTTACAGTATTAATGATGATTTATTTCTAACTATGAATTTATAGTTAAGGAAATATTTATGTTCCAAGTTTGGGAATATTTAGATATTATAAGGGATGGATATGAGAAATTTTATCCATTGATAATATGTTAATTTTATAGATATTCCTAGTTCATAGAAATGGTTGATGAAATGATGGAAACCCTTATCCATTTTGAGAAAAATTTTAATTTATCTATTGTTAGATTTTATGAATTTATTGGACAACCACTAGAGTTAGAATCACTATTTTCATCGCATAATACATTAAAAGTTCATGTTTATTTTTCAAATACTTAATCTGAGGAAATTTTGGTTGTCATACAAGAGAATGTTCATAATATGAGGCATAATCTTCTAGAAGTAATAATTGTTTTTTAGTTGGTATAATTGTTTTATTACGGAGGCAATGTGATAAAGATAACCTTAAAAAATGGGTCTATCTATTGTATTTTTTGGTAAATTTTCTTAAGTTCAATATTTTCAAGTTTATTTGGACCTACATCGATGGAATATGTACTGTAATGGTGATGTTTCTTTTTTTATAAATACATATCATGAAGAGAGTTTTATTTAGTTTATTATAAGATGAAGGTGTTAAAAATTAGGCTCACAATAAAAACATAAATGAACTTCTAATTAACACAGCGGATTAGATTGATATACGAATCTAAGGAAATTAAGTTCATAGAAGAATACATGTATATTACTTTAATTGAATTTAAAAAATCTACTTAAATTTAAACTGAGAAAATAAAATCATCAAGAAAAATCTTTCATCAAAACCCTTCAATAGATGAATTTAAAAATAATTGAAAATATAGTTTAGACTGTAAACGTTATCCTACTTCAATTTTTTATTATGAATTAGATTGTTGGGGAAAAAATACGACTACATTAGAAATGGTAAAGTCAAAACATAGAGGAACCAAGGAAATTATCATCCCTATCCTATTATCACCATGAATTAGGTAAACTAGTTGTTACAAATAATAATGATATCTCACCATATATTCAAATTAAAAACTAATCAACTGTTGGTGTTGCTACTAAAACTGATATTCAGTTGAAAGAGAAGGATATTGAAAATTTAAATATTGAGAAGGATCCATCTCCAGAGGAATATTAAGTACATTAATTAGAGTTCAAGACCTATAAATCCCCTAATATAATTTATAATGAATAAAATTCATTAGATGAAAATTATAGAACTATATTATCCTCATCAAATATTAAACCCATATTTAATGATATCAGGGTTTAAAAGTCTATTAGTTCACCAGAATAAGACGTTTACTCAAGAATTAAAAGAATTTAATGGAGGATGACTTCTCAAAAGATATCATTGAAAATGATTCAAAAATGAAAATAGAAAAACAAAATGTTAGTTTTAGTGGTTGAAATAAAAGAGAGTCTATGAAATTTAATGGAATAATATAAAATATATTACCATAATTTAATAAATATTTCATGTAATTTTAAGTATCAAGGAACATATATCATGATCATTAATGAATTGAATGTTTCTCTTCAAAATAATCTTGAATAGTTATGTAAAATGAATATAGAAAGTGAAGAAATTATTAAAGATCAAGGAGAAAATATTTAACAACATAAAAAATTGATTGAAAAGGTTAAGAAGTTAGTTATACATAAGAGTAACCAAATCCAAGAGTCAATCAAAGATCATAAGTCCAAAAAATGTTGATTTAATATTTTCAGAAAATTTTATCAAGAATCACTAAAAAATCATGAAGTTAAATAATATGAGATAAAAATTTCAAATGAAAGATTAAAATTTTAATTTTTCTATCATTGTATTTACTTTCAATGATAATAATTTCTTAATAATATAAATCATGTACAAATTTTTATTCATTTTGTTTTAAATATTTAAACTATCTATAATTTTTAATTATTAATTTTTTTCAATGATTTTTTTCTCAAAATAATTGATATTTAAAATATTTACTATAAAAGTGGAGTCTTCATTTTTGTTATCTGAATACTTGATTTTCCATTTCCCATATATTTGGATTTCTCTTTGAGTTGTTATGTTATGTTTTTAATGTAGGATTATTTGTCATTATGATTGGTATAAAAGGACTAAAAGGTGTTTGTTCTATATTTCTTTTTATTATATTTATAATATAATGGGATAAGTTCCTAAAGATTACATATTTTTGAAAAGGTAGTTTTATTTAAACGAAAAATAATTTTTCTTTTAGGGAGAGAATTCTTTATAATCATTTATTATTATTCTATGATTATTAAAAAAATCATAGAGTGAGAGATTTTAATAAATGAAAAATTGATTTTTAAAAATCTTGTTTAGTCCAAAATCTCTTTAGAAAATATTATGAGGGAAATTTTTTTAAGGGGATAAATTTTGAAAATTTAAATAACTATCTTATTTCAATTAATGGGAAAAATTTTACAAAAAAATTAAATCTATAATTAATTAAAAAATTAAAAACCGTGAGAAAAATTTTTTTATGAATAATTTTTGATTATATATATATAATTTATTTAAAAATTTTATTTCCTTTTATTTTTTAAAAAATAAGGAGAAATAAATTTCATCGATTTTTATTAATTTTATAGGGAGTATTACTTTTACAATTATATTAAAAGTACAAGTTTTAAATTTTTTTTCCTTTAAAAAATAACTTATAGAGATAAATTTGAAAATTTGATTAATATATATTAATATAAATATCTAAAAATAAAATAATTCTCTTTTTAAAAAAGGGATATAATTTTTTTAAATCCTATTTAATTTAAAAAGGTGGGGATTTTTTTTGAAAGGATTTTTTTTAAATTTTTTCATTTATGTTTTTGATTTCAAAAAAGGGAAATACTCACTCTCTTATTAGCTTTTAAAATAAAATAACACTCATGATACAATTATTTTAACATTAAGGATTTGATTTTAATTTTTTTTTTGTATATAATGATAATATGATAAAAAAATTCTAGAATATTTTAACATGGAAATATGGAGGATTCAGTTTTTGATCCAGACCATATAATTAGGTTTTATGAGAACTGTAAAAATGTAGAAATAACTTCATCTGAAGATATGAAGCATCATTGATTTCATTATATGATAATAAATATGATTTTGATATGGTTAAAACTGAGCCCAAATAACTTGAAATCCAACCATTAGAGAATTTTTTATAAATTGGACCACAAATTCATGGACTGAAAGAAGAAGGTTAATGATACACTTTTGAGCTTTAAATCTATTGATGTCTACAACTACTTGTTTTCAAGAGAGTGAATCATATTATATTTTCATTTTTATCATTTTCTTATAAGAGTTTTATAGGGTGGTTTTCATTTTAAATCTCTTAGATTTTTTTTGTAATTAATGAGTTTTAGATATTTAGAGATTGAGGTATTTTGAGGAGGAAGACAAAGCTGATTTTCTAGTTTATAGATGTGGTGGTTTCTATTTATTATTTTGATCAAGGGATTTAAAGGGGTAATAGAGATAAAAGATTTTAGTTAATGGAAACTATGATTTCTACTAATTAAGTTAATTTATGTCTTTCATAAGGAACATAAAACTAATCATAAAGTTTTTAGAAGTAGATTTATACCAACCGATGGATCAGGTGAAGGGATTCTAGAGTATTGGAATATAATCTATTTGATAAGTTAATGTTTAGTATACCTTGAATTATTTTTATGATTCCCATTATTATTTTTATTAAAAGAGTTATTTATAATATGACTTAAGGGGTATTTATTTTTGAATCAATACTCCATAATTTAATTATTTCAGTTGTGATTACTACATTAAGTAGTTATTTTAAGTTTCATGGTGCATTTTAATTTGATAGAATTTATTAAAATTTTTACCACCTTAATTTACACTACGCTTACTTAAGTTTACTATAATATATTATGATTTTATTATTTGTGGGTTAAACAAAACTTCATTTTTCCATTAGATTTAATTCTTGTGGTGGTAAAAAATTATTAGACATGCTTTTAACTACAATCTATCCCTATCATGTAGCTTACCTACCAAGGTAATATTAGATCATAATGGTGAATTATGATTACTATGAAGTTTTATTAGTCCATGAATTACTTTTTCATTATTTAATACTTTCTAACATTTTTATTAACCTAAAAAATTTCAATATTCTACTAATGAAAAAAGGTAAATGATTTATTAGGATGAGTATAATTTGAAATTATTTTTAAATCTATGTCAAATAACTTATTTCCATTCTCTAGTTATGTGTCAGAAAAAGATACAAGGATTAGGTCAAAAAATTTAAAGAAAGTTTAATTTTGGAGATAAACAACTTATTTTTTGGATTTCATATGGATTAGTTTTAGGAATCATTTTAGGATTTATCTATGAGTACAATTTTTACCCTATTATCTTTTTAGACCTTAAATGTATTGAAATTTTCACTTTATTTTCCTATTTTTATTTTCATAGGTTCAAAATAAGGGTACTTGAAGAAAAACTATAATATAAAAATCTTAGTGGATGGGGAATATTATTCTAACTTTCATAAATTTTATACTACCCATTTAGTATTTTTAAAAAAATTAATGATGATAATATTTTTTTTTTAATATTTTCTTCTATGTTAAAAATAAAAAATAGTCACATGTTTTTGAAAAAAGTAATTATTAAACATAGAATAAATGGATGATATTCATGTTATTCATGATTATTTTTTTACTCTTGCCATGATTTAAACATTGAGTATGAAGATTAATTCGTGTTTGGGGAAAGGTTATTTGGCCCACTTAAATTTTTTGACTAGATTGATGTATGATAAATAACTATTTAAGTGATATATTTTTCGTTATTTGAAAAATTTGATCTATAATTGATTTCCCATTGATCATCTTTAACTCCCCACAGGTTACCAATTTAGTTAATTTTAAAGTGTTATATATCCTTACTACATCTATGGTGTAGATAAAGGAATGTCCAATGTCATCCCACTAAGAGACTAAGATTAAGTTCTTTTAGAGTTAGTTAATCTAGATTTTGACATGATATCAATCATGGATTAAGAATTAATAGAAATAAAACTATGTTTATTGATGAGAAAAATTTAAGATAAAATATGAGCTAGAGATAAATTTAAAAGGATGTTTATAAAAGAACATATCTTCTTTCTCAATCATGGATTAGATAAATTATTGAGAATAATGTATTTTAACTAAAATTAACCTATTATACTCAAATTGGTTAAATCTAGGTAAATAATGTAAATATTTTGGTTTTGAGAAATTACTAACCTATATGAATTAGGCTTCATTATTAAACTAGAATCTAACTATGAGTTACAAATCATAACATGATTCACTCAGTTGATTTGTATTTTCTTCCCTTAATCTCCTCTCACTCATATTCATGTATAGAGATAGTATTTAGATTATGTACCAAGAATAATTTCTAATTAGACAAGATTTTTTTAATTGAGATTAATAATCCATTAATCCATTCATCATTTTAGTCTTAATCCTTCACCCATTAAGTGATTCATCCCCAAATGACAATTAATAACACCATCTTGTGTGAATGAAATGTTTTAAGTAAAGAGGTCATGAAAACCGAACATGAAACCCGAGTCATCTGAATATAAAAAGAAATAAAATTACTATAATTAAGAACAAAAATCTTAAAAACAAAGTACTAGAAAAATAAAAACAAAAAATATTATTCAAAGGATACAAAATATAGGAAAATATAAATAAAATGTTGAACCCCGTAACTCTCAATCAAATATGATATATTTACATAAACATCATACATATAATGAATATGGTTATTATAGAGGAGATCATCATGGGTCAACCTAAAATTATTCAAGATAGAACCTATCATGCTTGGAATAGATGTGTTATAACATGAATTTTGAAAATCCATTTATTCAATTATGCCTCAAACAAGTCCTGATATGAACCATAAAAACTGCAGTGTGATTTAACTTTCCAAAATTTGAACTTGAATCTCCCCCAATAATGATGAAACTAAATATATATTTAATACACTAAGATCTACTCTTTTGAGTATTCTCAAAATATATCATGGTCTAATATTTTTGGTGATGTTGAGAATGAAAACACGAGGATCCTCAGATTAAAAACTCTTATCCTGGTCTGATTCACAAACTCATATTATGATGAAAAATACCTTATCTTCTACTTTTGAGTGGATATTTTCTAGGGTATTACTTAATTATTAGGACATGTAGTAACATAATTAGAAGATCATCACTAGGACCACCTATCTAGATCCTCCTTCCCAACACCGACCCACACCAATCCTTACTCTCTTGACACTTACACATGTAAAAACCCCTACACTGACCCACACAGGGCTTCACACATGTCGAGCCAATTCGGAAATCCTAATGAGATTAGATAGCTGACTTCAGGTGTATTTATTCTCTAGTTTAGGGTTGGGTCCGTGTTGGATGTATTTTTCACTTGGAAATCATCAGTTGTTCCATAAAAACACTGTCTTAATTCTAATCACTACTAATCTTATGCTTTGAAATTTCTAATATATTTACAAGGAACACCATGAATTTTTGTTTTTATCTTGACTATCATTTTACTTGAAAATAATATTATTTTTATTCTATATCTTGGAAACAAATATCAAACTTCCTTATCAATTAGGCTATCCACAACATTTTTTTTTTCAAAAAAGAGTGTTTCACGGTGCAAATCACATGCAATTATGCAATTCTTCTCCAAAGCCTCAATAACATGACATATTATAAATCTTTATATATTCTTTATAAAAACATTTTATTAAACAAAATTATTCTCAATGGACATAAGGAAAGTCATCAAAAATATATTAATGAATTATTAGTATTAAATTACCTCTTTTTGGTGTTGTTTCTAGTGATTCACGACAACCTTCACAGTTAATAAATCTAGTTTCTTGACTCATTATATTCTCACCCTAATTTTTTTATTTTTTTATTCCTTTTAGGGTTTATTGTTTTTATTGGATTGGAAAACTTACGTATGATAAGGACTCTAGTTACATGAGAAATATGTGTAGACTATCGATATCCATTCGAGTATGAATAATTGATCAATTTGGCACTAACTTCATGATTATATAAAGATATGGATGAAATTGGTAATCCTATACTTCTAGATATTAATAATGAAGTTAAATTGATACCTAAAGGGTTAATTATCATGAATTAAGGCATGTAATCCATCAATGGTGCCACATAGAGCATTGTTCACCATCTGATCTAAGTGAAAAACTTTGAGATCAAGGCCCACCTCATCAAAATGAATTAGAACATTGTGAAATTAAATTGGATATAGAGTGAGGATATTTATGTGCCTATATCATTTTTCTTGGATATTTTTGGCACATTTAACCACAATGGGGTTTCATATGACATTTTCAGATTAAGAGTGTTCCCATTATCCTTAAAAAATTGATCCAAAAAATGGTTAAAGATCCAACTCTAAGGGTCAATTACCATATGAGATGAGTTGGATAATAATATTCTCAATATGTATTTCTCATATACACACATAGAGACACTAAGTAGTGACATTAATAACTTTTTTGAAATGAGCATTGGATGCATGTGATTGATTCATGGAGCTTTTTAGGATGTGACCACACTACAAACTCAATGTCTAGATTTAGATGAAAAAATTCTATTAAGAGATACATAACACAACTATAGAAGTTTTTTATGACTTATCAAATGAATTATTTATGATAAATACACCCAAATTTGGTAGGGATTTTCTATAATAGATTTCCCACAATAACAACTTGTTAAATGTACAGAGACTCACATGCATACCATGAATTCTATGGATTGTTTTATGTGAATCTACACATGGATTTTAATTTTACAAAGTAAAATAGAGTCCCTCCATGATAATAATAAACCTACCATCAAAAAATATGTTTTTAGGCTTAGTAGATGTAAAATTAGGTCTAGAATTAGTAAGAAACCAATTAAATTTTTTGGAGATAATAAGTCCCATTGAGATACCCACCATAAGACCAATCCCAAAAACTACTCTAGTCATACCAACCTCAAGGATACAAATAAACCCCCCCTCAAAAACATTTATATCCAAGAAAACAACCCAAATATCAACCCCAACAATATAATCTTAATATATTTCTCTCTATATTCATCCAAAATGTAGACCAATGAATGAAAACTCTAGAAAATGAAATGAAAATAAGAAGCTTTATCCCTGTAAAGTCAAGAATAAAATGCGCAAAATCTCTCAGGAATTTTTAGACGAATGACTAAGTACCATAAATAAAAACATAGAGAGAAACATTATCCATAACAGGAGGTAAATTTTGATTAATTAGGTGAGAAATTATCAGATAAAATTAATGGAAAATAGTATGGAAGTAAAGGAAAATATATTTTAGAGAAGGAAGTGAGAAATAAGGATGAGGGATAAGATACAACATAGATTTTAGTGTAAAAATAATATTTATATATATCTTTAAAACCATAAACCACCCTCTTTCATTCCTTGAAGGGATGAGGTAAGGTAAGGTGGTAGATGAATATATAAATTTCTTATACATGTTCAAACAACTTCATATAAATTTTCCTTTTATGAAAGTTATTTCTAAAATTGCATCATATAAAATTTTTCTATAAGAATCATTGTAAAACCAAATAAATATGGAATATTTAGTATTGATATACCTTAATAAATAATGTTTATTGGTAGTACAACATATAATCCCTACAAATAGGAGAGACCCCTAAGATTTATCTATTTTATGAACCATTAGTACATTTTATATTAATAAATAACTATGTGATTTGGGTGCAAGAATTAACCTAATACCACTGAAAATATTTTGATGGTTACAAATTGATAAAATAAAACTGAAAATAGTTTCATTGTAGCTATAAGACATATCTATGAAGTACCCTTGATAAATATTAGAGGATGTCCTTAAGGAGGTTGGGAAACTTAATCTCCCAACTAACTTTATCATTATGGATATTGAAGTGGACGGATATGCGCCCATCATCCTTGAATGACCCTTCCTCATAACCTGCAACACCCTTCCTCAAAACCTAGAAGTTTCTTCTTGATATTATCTAAGGATGAATAATTTTTAGATTTTGTTAAGAGAAAGTCATTCCCTACCTATTGAATGATTACAAACAAGGAGAAGATCCAATTGAGTTCGAAACTATTTTTATAGATGATGAAAAATAAGGATAGGAAAAGATATCATATAAGAATCTATAAGAAGAAAATGGGGAAAATATAAAGTTTATTATTAATGAAATGGAGGTAGAAAAATAAGAGTTTTTTAAAGAGGAAGTAGTATACATCACCAATTTGGTATATGTTCAGTGGATATAACCATTGATAAGATAATATTTCCTAGAGTTTACTAACTCCATTATAAATCTACTAGTGATGTATTTAAAGACACTTCCATGTACACTATGGTACTATTATTTTTGAGTACAATACATGGTAATGGTCATCATAAATTCATATTTGAATAAGGATTAAGAGGATAAACTTATTATTATTTTGATAATAATAAATCATTCCAATTCGAATAGAGTAAATGATATTAAAGGAATAAGACCTAAAATACATACCCACAATGAATTACTTTAAGAAATAATTGATTTGAACCACCAGCCACAATGTTGACTCAGACCCCCAATGAAATATGTTGTTAATATAGAGGTGCTAAAATAGATTTATGAAAGAATAATTTTCACTATTTTTAATAGTATGTGGCTGATCCCTCTTCAAGTGGAAACAAATAAGAGTTACATGATAATTGTAAAAAATGAGGGGAATTAGTTGATTATTACAAGGACCACGATGTGATGGAGGGTATAAATTCATTATAAAAAACCATAATCACTAAAAAATATAATTTTTCTTTTCCCTTCATAAATAAAATTTTAGATTGGTTATCCAAACATGAGTTATGCTATTTAATTGATGGATATTCTGGTTATAATCAAATTCCCATGGATATGGATGACCAATCATGTACTAATTGCGCCTTCTCATAAACAAATGTTTTCAACTGAAGGATGTCATTTGAGATGTGTAACACACTTACCCATTTCTAATGGTGTATAATGCATATTGTTTATGGTATAATGGAGACATTTTTTGAGATCTTTAAAAATGGGTTTTCTTTCTATGGTATTTATTTTTATGTGAGATTTCAATACCTAGATTTGGTTTTAAAGGTATGTGAAGAAAAATTATTTTTCTTGAATTAGGAAAAGTTGCAAATAATAGTATAAGAAGGAATTTTCCTCAGGAACCCAAATTCCAATAAATGAATGTAGGTTGATCCAATAAAGGTAAAAGTGATAATGTAATTTCTCAATCCTACCATACTCATAACAGTATGAATCCTTCTTAGAAACATGGGATTATACAACTACTTTTTTCAAAAAATATTCAGTATTTCTCATCCATAGCCACATATTTTGGAGAAAGAGTTACCATTAAAATTTGACGACTCTTATTGAGAATATTTTGTTGATCTCAAAGGAAAGTTGGTGACATCCCTGATCATTGTAGCTCCATATTGGAAAAAATAAATTAAATTGATGTGTAATGTAAGTGATTTTTTCTATTGGATCAATTTTAGGATGTAAAATCACTTCTTTCAACACATTTATTATACAATAAAAACATTCAACATTGATTAGATCAATTATACAACCACCTAGAAGGATTATCTCATGGTTTAATTTGCTATCTATAAATTGATATTTTATCTTATCTTATATAAAATTAGTGTTTTTATAGACCATGTATCCTTAAGATACCATTTAGACATAAATTATGCCAATACATGGATGATCATGTTGATAATTTTACTATAAGAGTTTGATATAATCATCAAAGTTATGAGGGGATCCTAAAAAGAAATCACATTTCATTTCTTGAGGCTACAACTACAAAATCTTGAGGAAGATGTAGTGTTAGATATTCTAGATTATTTTACTAATAAGATGTTGTTTTATGTGGACTTTCATTCTAGGCCATAGTTGAAGGATATAGTGAATTACTTTTCTATGAAGTCTTTTTACCCTCACTTATCTTATAAAAAAATAAACAATATTTTTCTAATCATAGTATAATATTATTTGGATGAGACCATTATGTTAAATAAATGTAGATATGGATTGATCTGATTTTGTGTAACAAAGGAGGAAGCGATTAGTGACCTATAATATTTCCACTCGTCACCCACCTAGTGGTACTATGTAACTTATCATAACATTTCCAAAATTCTTCGAAATGGGTTCTTATGGAAGAAATATCATCAGGATGATTAAGAGTTTTTGAAAATATGTGATCAGCATAAAAGAATAATTAATATCGAGAAAATGGATGATATGTTACATAACCTAATTATGGAAGTTGACATGTTTAATATGTGGGGAATATATATTTTTGGGACCCTTCATAAACTCCTTTAATCAGAAATATATTATTATATCTATAGATTACATGTGAAAATGGGTTATAGAAAAAGCTGAAATATTAAACACTACCAAATTTTTGATGTAGTTATTGAATAAAAATATTTTCACATGGTTGATGATTCCAAAATCATTTATCATAGACTAAAGAAATCATTTCAGTAGCCACTTGATAAGTGTGTTTCATGAAAAATATAGAGCACACTATTGCACAATCACCTCTTATCACCAATAAACTAGTGGTAGCGTGTAACTATCTAACCATGACTTTTAGAAAATTCTAGAAAAAATAGTCAATGAAACTTGGAAAGACTAGATCACAAAAGTTAATAATGTAATTTGATCATATGAAATAAAATTTAAAATATTTATTAGTAAAACCCCTTTCTTACCTGTATATGGAAAGCTCTGTCACTTACCAATAGAACTGGTACCCTGGTCATTTTTATCTTTCAAGAAAATGAACAAGGATGCATGAAGGGTAGGAGTGAAAATATTTTTTCAACTTAATGAGTTGGAAGAGTTAAGATGGGATTCCTATGAGAATATTATTAGCTATAATAAAAATAATAATAAATGGAATAACCAATTCATCATCTATTAAAACATTTCACCTGGGGATAAGGTACTCTTGTTTATTTCATGTTGAAAATTGTATCTATGAAAATAATGTTATTAGTAATCTAGATCATTCCAAGTGATTAAAGTGTTTTCATATGAAAAATTTAAAATTTATTGTGGGATCAAAGCCCCACTCAAGGTTAATGGATAGAAAATAAATCTGTATATGAAACATTTTTAAGAGGGGTGAATCCCCTCTTTAATGTTTGATGATATACTAGAAGGAAAGTTTATCTCTTAAATAAAAATGAAGCACTAAATGGGAGGCAACAAAATTATAATTTCTTGTTATTTTCTTCATTATTTCAGAATATGATAGATATTTTCTATGGTAGACTGTGGAGAATTTTTCATGGACCTGTTAGGGGCCCCATATAAGGAATACAATAAAGATACCAAATTTTAGAGAAACTAGTATAGGTCACAACATATATTATAGATTCACACCATGACATATTAAGTCTATTTTAATCCATTCTATCTCAAAATCATAAAAAACGATTTATCCATGAAAATGGTTTATGGTGGAATGAAATTTCATATATCTTGATCAAAATTTCCAAGGATTTATAACTTTTAATTCAAAACATGCATAAAATGAATCGCATAGTCAAGTTTCGTAAGGAATTTTTATTACCACTATATGATTTTGTTTTCTCAATTTTACATTGTGAAATATATTAAACATGGTGTGGCGTTTTCTATATAAAATAATCAATTTTTGGATTTTCCATCTAGGATTTGTGATGAAAATAATGTAATTTTATCTATGATAAATTTTAGTACATTTGAATATCATAGTGTAACGCTAATCCACATCATGCCTTTTAATCTTCCTCATTAGAACAAATAACCATTGCACATCATTTGTTCAGCATGACCATGATCTTAACATATATAATTTATCTAGGAAAACCTTTTCGTTCTTGATTGTGAGTTACCCCATCCCTACCCTTCCTCCCCAACCTGTTCCAAACTAGTCATCTCATCCCAACCTCCTCCCCATTCACCACCATAAACCATTACTCTCCATTATCCCTATTTTTTTAAAATATATAAAATCCCCATCACCTTTTACTATTCCTTACATTCCCTCTCTAGTGTCTTGACTAAATAAAGTTATTCCCAAACCTCTTGAAAAATTAACTCCATCTATGAACCCTACCAAATAAAAATATTGAAAAATTAAAAAATAGAAAAATCACACCCCTTAAACGCCCCCTTTTCATTATGCCGACACTACCATCACTTCCTAATATGCATCCCATTATTCTTCTGAGGAAAAGGACCCATAACCGCTCACACATCCTTTTTTTAAATTAACGAGTCCAAATATTGGGATTTTTTGGTTAAAATACATATGAATCCATTGAAATCCTAAAATACGGTGGATATAAATGTTATTTGGTAGGTTTAGATGGATGGGGAGTTCATGGAGGCTCTACATGTTATACACATAGACAGCAATTTCATGGTCTATGAAAAAAAATAAAGGATATCTTTCTCAATTTTCTCTCTTTACTATAGATTTTCCTCATTCAAATTATACTCTAGTGAAGCAGGAAGTATTGAAGTTTATCATTGAAGGAGTTTTGTGCAGTCCTAGGAATTGTATATTTTTGACTTCATTAATACAAAAGAATATAAGGCCTTGAAAATGGAATCAAATAAGAGTTAAAAATAGATATTTTTGGATATAATAGTTGATGACCATGGAACCAAGAATGATATAAAAAAAACTAATAGCACATAAATATAAAAAACTTTACTATGGATTGTTCATTGAGCTCTCTACATGGTTATCTAGCCTATAGATATTCTTAAAGGGAACTGATCTAGTTTGAGGTAATTATCTTTTCTACTTTGTTCCATGATCCAAGGATTCACACAAAGCTCCAAAATTCACTATATTATGAGGGTCATCCTAGGAAGGCCCAAGGGACACTTATGAGAGGAAATTTCATTACAAATTTGGACCAAAATATTTGAGGTTTTGAGGCATCCCTAACCCTTTAATAATTTGTCCAATTACAATTGATTGGATTTAATCTTCCATTTAATATGAGGAATTTGATAATGGTGTGAAAAAACTATTAGTGGGAATCCAAGTATACTATTATTTTGAGTGAGGAACATTTTTGTGGGGATTTATCATCAAGGACCACCCAGTCTATGGGAATCTTCCATATAGGACCTATTCTCTTCACCAACTCCCAACACGAAGATTTAGTTTCATTACCCTAGCGACTTAGTTCAATTCATTATATATCACTATTTTGTTCTATGCTAGGATAGTGGGATTCCTTTTGTAGAGATCCCAATGCACCCA
This sequence comes from Viscum album, assembly GCA_963277665.1. Taxonomy (NCBI): domain Eukaryota; kingdom Viridiplantae; phylum Streptophyta; class Magnoliopsida; order Santalales; family Viscaceae; genus Viscum; species Viscum album. The sequence continues at coordinate 352,634,117 of OY728143.1, forward strand.
TTCTATCATTCTCAATCGGTACCTACCTAGAAGAATATATCTTTCTATTCTTATGTGATTCCTCTTACCCCACCTACCCCTTCCCATGTTCCGATAGACAACATAGTCTCGACATAATGATACTATCCCTACTGATATCATATTTTTGACTATCTAATAGGAGTATTTTCAAGATTACATCCACCAGGGAAAGGGATAGGCCATCGAAAAGGTAAAGTAAACAACTTTTATTGACCCCACTTCTAGATCCAAAAATAACTTTTCATATTTAGGATGTTACAATTTAGTAGCCTAAAGACTAGAATTTAGAGTATTCACTACCATACATCCATAATTCACATATAGCTGATGAGTAGGACATACCCTATATTAGACTCCTCATATGCTAGACTAGCCCATGCCATATGTGCTGTCAATTAATACCTTGGATGTACCTCATCAATGTTATAGAACTATTAGTTCCATTAATTACAATATCCAATTTTAGATTCCCACTCTCGATGAGTAGTACAATCATATAGAGGACACTACAAAGGATGTTGGGGATGAGAACCCAGAGTCTTAAGATTCTCATGCAGTTAATTTTATTTGTCAATTTCTAACTTTCCTTGTGCTAGGTCTGTGTTTATTTTCTCTTACACCTATTTTAAATCAGTTTCACATGATTTACATGAATTTATGGATCAATTTTTCTTCTTCCCCTCTTTTTATACCTTACTATTTATCTTTGATTTACTTATTACTTTCAATTTTCTTTAATTTTTATTTTTAGAACTTATATCACCTTATGTAAAAATAAATATTTGTTTCCATCAACCCACACTCAGTTTCCATTCATTTTTTTGTAAAATTATGGATTTTGTGTCATTTTCCTATTTATTTTACTTATCTGAGTTATTTTTTTTGTAAAAAACTTCGACATTATTTCAAATAGTGGGGAAACTCTTTGAATTTTAAGTGTTCATGTGGGGGGGGGGGGGTTTGAGCCAACCTGGTCGTCCAGTTGATTTTTTACATTTTTCTCATTAATCCAGGTTAAATTTTTCATTTCAAACATGTTTCAAACATGGTAATTTCATTATAACCATGAAATTATGGGTGAATGTTTTTATTTAATTTCATTTGTAATTATTCAATTATTTATTTTAGAAATATTTTAGTATGATTGATGAGTTTAGTTTTTTATTTCTGATTCTAGTTTTTTGAAATTATTATAAATTAATCCCTAACGTGGTAATCTTGTACTGAGTGATTTTATTTTACAACCTTGAGAGGATTAAAAAAAATACATTCCATTCATTAAAAGAAAATTTCTTAACAAAAACATGGGAATTGGTATCTTATCAATGTTATGATTATACAAGTTCAAATTTAATATGATTGAGGAATTTTTATTGATTAACCATTAACCTTTATACCTACCCTGGAATTGAATCTTACTTTAGCCTATAGAATACATGAATTACATTTTTTAGTGAAGGGCTACATCATCTGACTATTTTATCAATCCTACCCCACAATAAGTATTTTGAAAGATATTCAATTGAATAAGTGTGGGGGATAAAGTCTTCATGGTGTAAGGTGAGGTTTTCCATTGAGGAATTATGTGGGGTGTGTGTTTAATTAGCTATTGGAGAAAAGATCCTAATATCATTAATTATTCTTCATTTTGAACACTCTTTGTAAAAAAATGTCATGTTTTGGTAGTGTAAAAAATCATCATTATTTGAATAATGGTATTATTATAACTATTGTAATTAATTTTCATGAAGAGACAATTTTAGTTTGGGTAATAAATGTGAGATTTTTCCCAATAATAACTTTTGAAAAAATAATTAAACACAAGAGGGTATCCATTCATTTCATTTATTGTTTCATGATCATTGGCTTCAGAACATGGGAGTTGGCATGATGTCATTTTGATGGAGACTTTTCATTGAGCCTATCTTGTGATTATCATATAGTATGATTTTAGACTCAAAATTCATTTTTAATCCTTTTATTGTTTTTACATCACAGATTAAATTAAAAGTTAAAATTCATTTAATAATTAATGTTGATATATAATGATTTGTCTCTATAAGTTTAATATTTAAGATATGATGGCCTATGGTTAAGAGAATGTATTCAATAAATAAGAATAACCTTATTAAATATTGTTACCTTGAGTGATGAGAGGATAAATTCAAGGTGGGGTAGATAAAAATATGGACATGGATCCTTAAAGTAGTTGAGAAATAATAATAAAACAGAGTAGAAATTTGAGTGAGAGACCCAATGATGAAACATGAGTTATACCCTAAGAGGAATGAGTTTTTGAGTATGAATAATTTTTATCCAATACAAGGTTCTGTTAACGTGATAAGTCTTGATTTTATCTTGTTTTTATATATTGTTCTTTGGAATATTTTATTGAGATGAATTTATTTCTTGAGGATAAGAAATTGTTAGAGTGTGGGGGAATTTGATACTGATAATTCATGAATGTGTTTTTAAAGATTATCTCAATGATACTTGAGCTGTATAGGGTTTAAAAAGGTGTTTTATTAATTAATTTATAAAATTTTGGAGTACTTTAAGCTATTCAGGCTTTAGAAGACAATTGAAAATTTTTAGGTGATTTATTCCTTAAAACTCTCTTTCATGGAATAATGGTTAATGATAGATTGAATGAAAATGAAGCTATATATTTAATGTTTCAAAAGAAACCAAGAAGAATATTTATTTTTAAGATACTATCATTCACATCAAAAATAACATTTCACAACAAACCTGGTAAAGATTGATGAAATTGTAAGATCTCAGGTTTTCCTATGAGGTAAAGATATTTTGTTTTCAGTTTAACTACTTTATTTTGACCTAAAGTGAGTTAATTATGAGATCATGGATGTATTAGAGTGTATAAATATTTTTTTAAGGCCAAAGCCCTAATTTTTGTAAAAAAATAGATAGGTCGTGCGGTTAGGAGGGAACTTGTAGGATAGGCTGCATAGTTACTCATAACAATGTAGGGTGTGAAAGTGGGGTGCAGGGGGTCACATAGTTTGAGGAAACCATGCAACCTCTAGAACATGACCATGTGAGGGGATCTATGGTTTTTAGAAAATGGTGTGGAACAGTTTGTGCATGGTTAGTGAAACTGTTCACATGAACCCATGCGAGGTGAGTGTGGCGAGTACATGGTTTGGACAACCATTTGGCCAAACCATGAGGCCCAAAAATTTTAAGCAAAATGACTCTTTTTCACTTAATGAATTTAAATGATTAAACCTCTATTTTGTTTCTTATTTATAGAATAAAGGGGAGAGAAACTTCCTCCCATTTGAGCCATTTTAAATCCCAAATCAAGTCTCGACCATCATTCATCCATCCAGACTCATAATCGAACTTCTTCGATCTCATTAGATTCACACTAGTGAGTTATTCAATCAAATTTTTCCATTATTATTTTGAATTTGTATCAAAAGAATTATTTAGTTGTAAGATAATATTCCCTACATTCAGGCTCTTTTTCCATTCTTAATTTTTCTCTCGATCTGGATAGAATCAGATCTCAACACTGGATGAGTTCTCTTCTGCAAACCTACAGTAGGTGGTCTATACGTGTCCCTCTAGGTTTGGTGTTCTATAAGTGTAGTGTAAATTATGTTGTGTACCATACATTTTGTGGTTCCCCTTTACTTATTTAAATTAATTAATTTAATGAATTAGAACCTACTAGGGACGCCTATTAGTTCTCTGGATATTTTTGGAGGTTGTTTCCCCAACCTAGCCCACCCATGGGGTGTACCTTTGTAGTTGACTATTGTTATACCACTAATAGGGTGTGTGAGATATTGACTATCTAGAACAAACCTATATAATTTGATTTAATGGAATTTAATTGAGATTTTTGGAGATTTTTTTTCTTCACTTCTATGTGATAACATGTTGTGAATTGATAAAATAGTTTAAACAGATTTTATAGAAATTAAGGAAATGGGTGGGTAAACTCATGGAAAGTGAATGACTGTGAATTGATTATGGTAGTGGGTTCCTTGGTTGGTATACCATGGATCTTAATTCCATCAAATTACATGTAAATGTCTCTTATGGATATTGATAATAGTATTGGAAGTCTTAGAACTGATTCCTCCTTGGATATTGATTCTATATGATTCATTGTGCCTTGCTACCCCTTGAATCTAGATTGCTTGGCCTCTCAGTGGAAATAGACTGTTGGCATGATCCTTGGACTGCACCCAAGTCTTTAATGAGTTTATATTGAGATACTCCTAGGAATAAACATGGATTCCATGGTCTTCTATACCTTGGATCCAACCCATCATGGCCTAACACTTTGATTACACGACATGACTTTTGTGGATGGTATGATTATATGGAAAGTTTGTGATAAATTGTGTATGTTTTATTATATTTCATGGTTGTGGTAAATGTTATACACTTGGTTATAAAATGTATTCATGATGGATTTTGAATTGTGTTATGCATATCCCTGGTATGGGTATCAGATGAAAGTGGAATGGATGGAATATATTAAACATTTTTACTTATGTTTTTACCATTTCCCTTTTTTATGAGAGCCTGGCTATTATTTTTCATGGATCCTTTTTTTGGCTTGATAACATCACCTTATAGTTATTAATTTTTCCATGGTAATTTTACTTTTATATATTTTATACCTGTTATATACTGTAAACTTATTTAGCATGTGATACACATCCTAGACTTGAGATAGACACTAATACTGGTGGTGTACTGAGTTTTATCTCACACCATATTCAGGTCGACATTGGGTACCCAGATAGACTTCATGTATAAAGGTAGGGATTGGGGAAAGCACCCACTATATGATCCTTGATTGTACATTTCTTAGAAGTAGGAGAGTACATGACACAACTAGGACCACGTTTCTAGATGGGATAGTTCCTTTTGGTCATTTTGGTATTGTGAAACATGTATTATACTAGATAATTGTATACCTATTTTCCAGCTTTGTAGATACATTACATAACATATCATTTTTTATATGAGATTACTTTTTTGAATTTTTGATCTATTACTATCTGGGATATTTATCTTCTATTTGGTTGATTTACTACTTATTATATTGAATATTGTGATTAATAACACTATATTACACTCTAACATGATAGAATATTCTCTTCACAAACACACCCTAGGCCCTCACTACTATTCAGAAACCTCTATCTTATGGGGAGTCATGCTTGAGGCCATGTCACCAACTAGATCAGGTAACCATTTATTTAAATTTGAGTTAGGATGTTACAAAGTGGTATCATAAGATTTTATTTTCATTCCTTTCTATTTTGAGACAATATACATGTATTATAAAGGTATTAGAATTTGGTAATGAGTTTTTCCTAGGTGTAGGTAACCACCGAACATATAAAAGACAAATTTCCGGGAATAGAAAATTTTGTTTCAAATATTTTTCTTATTACAATTTATTTGATGAAATGGTTGGGTGACACAACTGCTGTTTGATGTTATTTTGATTCTATATTTATTTTTTTCCTAATGAGATGAGGGTATCCATCTCATGCATTATTTAGGAAAATTTCAGGATTCAAATTCCATGTATTATTCTATACCATATATGATGTGTTTATTGACTGTATGACTTTGTGAAATGTGCCTTGTGTGATATATTTATTATCCTTCTAGTGTTATTGTAGGTAACTGAGAAAATTTAGTTCATACTAAGAGTTCCCACCATAACCTAAAGAGTGTTTTCTAGATTAGGATGCAACATACACCCTATGTAGTCAACTCCATCACATTTAGTCATGAATCATTGGTCGCATGGACTAAAATGTGTTGTAGTGTGGATTAAATGGACACCATATTTAAATTCATGAGGTTTATGTGAACTTATGGAACAGATGTGATGCACCATTTAGTTTAACTATTTTGAGATAAATGTGAAATGAATATGAGGTAAAATGGAAATTGAAATTGCGAGACATAGAACTTGACCTTAACCTGAATTTTGAGTGGGCATTAGCTAGTGTCTCTAGTGATGATATGACTATTTATTTTTACTCAGTCAAAGCTATAGGAGTAGGAAGAAGGGTGTGACCTTTTTATAGTAATAGTTTTACCTATCATACATTTTTTTCTATGATAATCTTGTTTTTAATTATTTATTAGGTGTGTGTTTGTAATTGTAGAGACATTACACCATGAAGACCATATGTAATATTCCAAGAGGGTTGTGAGAAACAAGATCCTAAGGTGGTGAGACATGGGATACCAGTGGATCCTCCAATAGTTCCAGCTAAGGAACCAACATTTTTACCAGACACAGGTGCAGAGGCATAGTTCTATGAGGGATTTTTAAACTATAAGAAGTCTTTTTAGGGAGAACCATAACATTCCTAATCTTTATAAGAGATGATGTGCATGCTATAATAGAAATATCCTCCCACATTTTTAGGGTATGGTAATCTATAGGCATTGGAGTTATGTCTTGAGAATGATTTTTCTATTTTCAAGAATCTCGAGACACCTCTTAATAGGTGAGTGAAGCTCACAAAATTTATGATTCTTGGAGTAGAAAAGTGCTAGTGGGATGTTTTGAACTATTATAAAAGGATATGAGACATGGTTTGGGGTGATTTAAAAACCATGTTATATGACTAATTTTCCCTTGAAAATATGATATAAGAGTGGGATAGTGAGTTTATGCATCTGAAGCAGGGTGTGATGACTATTATGGATTATTAAATTTCTTTACAAAGATAAAACATTTTTCATTGATATACCTTGTTGATGATATATAAAAGGAGAGAATATTTGAGGAATGTCTCATAAATGACATTCAATCATCGGTTAGTGTGTCCAAGTTGATGAATTTTATTGAAATTGTGAATTGGGTACTTATTATAGAGTAGAACCTGGGGGAAGATGTGGGCGTCGAGAAGGGATGCATAGTCTCCTGACCCAGTGGTTTGGCTTCCTGTGGAAGGAAGTGACATTTTGAATCTTCCCATGAGATGAGTACTAGCCATATTGATAGTATTGTTATATCTATTTTCGGTTATCAGTGTGGAAGACAATGGCATATGAGGAATCAATGTGATAAAGACCTAGTTGAGTGCTGATATTGTGGAAGTATATTCCTTGTACAAGGATTTTTCAAGACCTTCCCTATTGCAGTTAATGGAAGGGGTTCAACTTTGACTATAGGTTTATGAGTGGGTTTTAGAGCACCACATCAGACTGGGAGCTGGAGTAGTAATGGTCGGTTAGGCATAGGTGGTGATCGTGGCTAAGGAAGCCATCCACCAGTCGTACCTAGACAAAAAAGTGGGCATATTTAGGGTATTGAGTTTGATTCATAGGGTCGCAGTTCATGCCATATATATTATATGCACCTTACACTACTAGAGTAGAGAGTCGAGTCATCTACATTGAGACCTATAATCTTAGTAGCCTCTATGCTAGTATATGTCATTTTTGATATAGTTTCTTCACATAGTTTCATATTTTTACATGTTTTGGAGATCCTTGGGATTTATATATAGTTTTTGGATGGTGTTATGACCTTGGATACTTCGTTGGAGAACATAATGGAGGGTTTATGGTAGTGTAGGCAGTTACCACTTAGGATTGGTGGGTGTCACTGGAGATGGAATATTTTTTCCTCAAGATGACTACGTTTAACGTCATACATGGTATAGAATATCTATTTTCTTATCAAGAACATGTTGAATTATATCTATAGAGGGTGACCTTTTCATCACCATAGGGAATTTTTTTTTATTCATATGATTGAATGGGATTTCCCGGAAAGTTGATCTAGACCAGATCATCGTGATATGGGTGGTATGAAATCTTATATTTATAGTGTGTATCAAGATGATCAATGATCATGTTAGGAAGATTTTCCTTTAGTGGATGATCATTTAAGGGATGTTTTCTAGGATGAATTTTCTAATTTACCTATAAAGAGAGATGTGGAGTTATCTGTAGAGTTAGTTCTAGGAGATACACCGGTATCCATTCCTCTTTATCGGATGGAAACAATAGAGTTTCCTATGATCAAGAGGAAGTTAGATGACTTAGAGGAAAAGGGGTTTATATGACCTATTACTTATTCATGGGGTTCACTGGTACTTTCTACAAAGTAGGAGGATGTCACCATCATGATATGTATGTATTACTAAAAATTGAACCAGTTGGTGGTTAAGAACTGGTATCTCTTTTCATGGATAGATGAACTTTTTAATCACTTATGAGGAGCTTAGTTTTTTTTGAAAATTTACTTGAGTTCAGTTTTACATTAGTTGTGTGTTCGACCTATAGACATATCTTGTTAAACTTTTCATAGAAATTATTGTCTATATAAGTATCTGATTATGTTGTTTGGTCTCCTAAATGCACCAATAGTTTTCCAGGTGTTGATGAACCAAGATTTCCGTCCTTGTTTGCATTTATTTGTGGTGGTATTCATGGATGATATCTTGGTGTATTATCAAAGTCCACGTGACCATGAAAAAAAATCTTGAGATCATTTTGGAAACACTGAGATAGAATTAGTTATACAATAAGCTTATAATATACCACTTCTTGATGGATTGGATTAATTCCCAGGACATATTATCTCAGATATAGTAGTATCAGTTGACCCATAGAAGGTGAGAGCAGTAGTTTCCTAGGGGAAGTCAAAGAACATATTAGATATATGAATTTTTCTTGGGGAAGGATAGATATTATAAACATTTCAAACATGAATTATCACACTTATAAAGACCATTTATGGGATTGACTAAGAAGGGTGTGAAGTTTTTATGGATACATACATTTGAGACAACATTTTAGGAGCTAAAAGGGAGACCAAATTCAGTGATGGTCTTGATTCTTCTAGATCTAGGTAAGAACTACACTTTGTATTGTGACGAATTAGGTATCAAGCTAGGAGTAGTTATTATGAAGGGAGATACCATCTTGGTGCATGGGTCTCATCAGATGAGCTCACATGATAGAAATTACCCAATGAATGATCATAGAATTTACTACACTTGTTCATTCTTTGTGCTATTAGATACACCATTTAATAGTAGAGAATCTTGTGGAGTACACAAAAAAACAACAACTCAATTATATATTTACATAGTCTGGATTAAATTTGAGGGAGTGAAGGTGGGTTGAGTACCTAAAGTATTTTGACTTTGATCTTTACTATAGTCCTAAGAATGAGAATTCAATGGTCAATGAACTAAGCAGGAGGACTCAGATACATGCGTTTTTAGAGGCCATTAGGGAGTGGAAGCATATGGCCTTTCTTTCAGAGGTGCACTTGGAGGTTTAGGATGGTTAGGGATATAATTTTATTTCATATTTAGCTATGACCTATACACTTATGAATATACTGATGATGAAGTAACTATCATATTATAAGGGCATAGTCCTATAGGAGAGTGTGGTAGATGAGGACCTGCCTCCAATTATGATTGTGGATGAGGATGAGATTCTATGTATACATGGTTACATATGGGTTCTAGTATATATAAATGAGGAGATTATGAAGGAGTTTCATGCCTCAGATTTTGAAGTACACCCTAATGTCACCAAGATGTATCATGACTTATTCCATCAGTACTAGTGGCCATGTATGAAATGTGAGGTAGCTAGTTTTTTCCTGAGGTGTTCCACCGGTCAGTAGGTGAAGGTAGAACATCAACGACTGGAAAAAAATAAATAAAGTAGTTACCTATTCCCTATTGGAAATGTTGTAATTTTGTGATTGATTTTTTGACTACATTTCTGAGGTTGTCTCAAGGTACTATTGTTGTTTGGGTTGTGGTGGAAAGGCTCACAAATTTTTATCACTTACTATAGATCAGGTAGACCATTTTAGTGGATGATCTTGGGAGGTCGTATATTTGGGAGATATTATGAATTCATGGGTTTCACCATACCGTTGTATTGGATTGGGATGCCTAGTTTACCAGTCTTTTTTGGCAGAGTTTGTAGAGGGATTTGGTTATATAGGTGGTTCTGAGCACATCAGACCATTCTCAGACATATAGCCAACCAGAGCGCATGATTTAGGTTCTTAAGGACATGTTGTGGTCATGCGTCCCAAATTTTGGGGGGACTTGGGAGAGAAATATACCCCTTGCGTAGTGCACCTAAAATAAAAGTTATCAGGTTACTTTACAGATGGAACCATATGAGGCTTTGTACGATAGTCCATTTTAACAACCCCTTTGCTGTTTAGAGGTAGGTAAGGTAGCTTTACTGGGATCATGTCTCATTCAGTAGAATTCAGAGAAGTTCTAATTGATTCAGAAGTGGATGAATACTACAATGTATCAATAGAAATATTACACCAGTCGTTCTTGATGACCTATAGAGTTTTAGGTCAGGGATAGAGTCTTTTTATTTTTCTCGTTGATGCTGGAACACAAATAGATTAGTAGATAAGGTAAGATTTCACCATGATATTTCATGATGTTCGATATTATAGAGAGGGTCAAGATGGTAGAATATCTATTGTTGTTACCTCAAAGGTACCAGGACATGCATGAAATCTTCCATGTATCTAAGTTGTTCTATTGTCACTCCGACCCATCTCACACTCTAGAGTGGGATGAGGTGGAGTTATATGTAGACACGTCCTTTGAGGATCATCGTATTCATAACATTGATAGAAGCACAAAGGTTCTTTGAGTATGGTTACTTCCTCTAGTATGGGAGATATAGAAGCATAGTTTTTTACAAGATAAGACATGGGAGAGGGATGATGTCATAGGTTCTTAGTACCTATAATTATTTTTAGGTGAGACCTTGGAAGGGAAAATCAGTGAAAAATTTCATTTAGGGGGGAAGATTATAAGATTTCGAGTTTTACCATGATTTATATATCTTTTTTAGTTTAAACCCTTTTTTTGACCTAATGTGAGTAAATTTTGAGATTATGTGTGTATTAGGGGGTGTCTGGGGCTTATTTAAAGCCTGGAGCCCCACTTTTTGGAAAAAACAGATAGGCTACAAGGTTAATGGAAACCTTTTAGGAAAGGATACATAGTTAATCATAACGAATATGGGATTGAAATTGGAATTCAAGAGGTTTCATGATTTTTGGAAAACACGAAACCTTAGGTGCACACCTATGTGAGGGGATCTGTAGTTTTTAGCAGATGTTGCTTCACATTTTGTGCATGTTTAGACAAACAGTGCACATGAAACCATCTGAGGTTCCCCTATGGTAGTGAAGGGTGGAAAGTTGGTGCCTGATTTGGCCAACTGTGTGGCCAAACCATGTGATCTTGGAATTTTGGATGCGATGAATATTTCACCTTAATGATTTTAAATGTTTAAACACTTATTTGGTTTCTTGTTTCTAATGGAAAATGGAGAGCTCATTACTCCCATTTGGGATGTTTTGAAACCTAAATCTAGGCTTGGCCCCCATTCATCCATACAAAATTAGAATCAAACATCATCAATCTCATTAGACTCATTCTAGTGAGTTCTTAGATCATCTTGTTTTATTATTCTTTTGAGTTCATATCGACAGAGTTATTTATGTGCAAGCTAATATGCAATATTTTCAGGTTCTTTGTCTATTATTTTTTTCTATTGATCTGGAATAAATCAGATATCGATAATAGATGATATATATAGTACAGACCTATGGTAGATGGTCTATACATTTTCTTTGAGTTTTGGTATTTTATAAGCATAATTTTCATTATTCTGGACCCTGTACTTTTTAAAGGATCCCTTTAATTAATTAAATAGATTAATTTAATAAACTAGAAAATATTAGCTATTCCCACTAATTTTTTTGAGGCTATTAGAGATTGTTTAACCAACCTAGACCACCCATGGGGTGTTCCATTATAGATACATATTATTATACTTCCTAGGGGGTGTGTGTGAGTTTTCCTAGTTTGAGGAAACCTTTATAAATTGATTGAATGGAATTTAATTGTAATATTAGGAGAATGTTTTATTCCATTTCAATGTGATAACATGGTGTGAATTGATTAAATTGTTTTAATGGATTTTATAGAAATGGTAGAAATGGGTTCATAAACTCATGGAATGTGAATGATTGTGAATTTATTATGGTAGTGGGTTCCAGGGTTGGTAAAACTCAGATCCTGATTCCATTAGATTCTAGGGACATTCCTCGAGTGGATCATGATTACGATAGTGGAATCGTTGGCCATGTTTCTTACTTGGGTCTTGATTCCATAGGATTCCTTGGGACATGCTACACCTTAGATCTATAATTCTTGGGCTCACAGTGTACATGGTCTATTGAAATTCTTCTTGGACCCCACCCATGTATTTACTGAGTTTCTATAAAGATGATCCTGGGAATTTATGTGGATGTCTTGGTCTTCTATACATTGGATCCTACCCTTCTTGGTCTTAAACTTTGATTACATGACATGAACATTGTGGATGATTTGATTATAATGAAAGGTTGTGATGAATGGTATATTCAAGATTATACATCATGGCCATCGTAAATTTTATACACTGGGTTATATAGTGTGACCGTGATGGATTTTAGAATGTTTTATGGATGAACCTAGTATGATTATCAGATGAAAGTAGAATTATTGGACTATATTACACTTATTTAATTGTGTTTTTACTACTTCCCTTGTTTATGAGAGACTAACTATTGTTCTACAGGCAGCCTTATTTGTCTTTAATATTATCACTTTATATTTATTTATTTTTCCATAGGAATTTCACTTGTATTGTAGATATACCAATTATATACATCACAGTAATTTATCTTGTAATACCCACTCGGGATATGTTATATACATAGTTGGTGTTGTCCTACAGTGTGTTATGTCACACCCTGTTTTGGCCATCTTTGGGTACCCGAACAGAATTTATGGATGAACGTAGGGACCAGGGTAAGTGCCCACTATATTATTCTTGATTGCATGTTTCTTAAGAGTTGGAGAGTATAAGACCGATCTAGGATCATGATGCAATATGTTATAGTTATTTTTGGTATTTTTGGTATTTTGATACATGTATTGTACTGTATGATTGTATATCTGTTTTTTATGTTTATAGAGACATGAATTTACATATCATTGTATAAATGATATTACCTTTGGAATTTTTTTCTATTATTTTCTTGGATATTTATATTTTGTTCGGTTGATTTTCTTATTCTTATATTTACTATTGTGATTACTAACACTATTTTACACTCTGATATGAGGGAATAGCCTCTCCAAAGACACACCCTAGTCCCTCAGTTCTATTTGGTAGCCTCTGGAATATAGTGAGGTGTGCTTAAGGCCACGTGACCCATCATATTGGGTAAATTTTTAGTGGCATCCAATTCAAGATGTTATAGAAATCTAAAACTATAGGATTGAGAGTGATTAATTTTGAGATAGTTTTTTTATGTTGTGTCTAAAAAATTCAAAGAGAAAAATATGGTAAAGACCATGCCATACCTCAATAAGAGAAGCCATCACCTTGATACTCAAAGGTAACTAACCAAGATTGTTGGGAAGGTTGGATTGGGAAGTGTGTTTGAAGCCCTCCATGGGTCGGAAGAGGGGCATGTGATTGTGATGGTGTTAAGTAAAGAATGCTTGACACATGTTAGAACTGGGTTGGTGGGTCTCGAAAAGTGGGTCTATGACCTTAAATCTAAGTAGGTTAACACATATCATGATATTTATGGAAGAACCTAACTAAGATACAATATGATGTGGAACATAACACATTTCTGATAAAACCACAAGATAGTGGATCATGTCATAATTGATTTTTTTAATCTAATAATCCATTTTCTACTATTTTAATTGAAATTAGAGATTTTGTGTTGTGATTTATTTTGATAATATTCCAAGTTGGATATCTTTTTTGATTCCCCAGAGATTTCATTCCACATTCTTCTAGCATATATTCAAGTTAGAATTAGAAAATATTGAATAGTGTTACAAAATATTTGATTCAAATCACGACTTCTGTAAGATGGGATTAAAGAATTTGATTTGGGTACTTTATCTTGAATACTTTGAAAATGATCCCATGATTAATTTCACTGTGATAGCCCTATTCATTCCATGAACATTTCTTAAGTATAAATATAAAATTCCACTAAGAATTAGGGTGTTCATAATTTAATTTTGATTTTCCTATCATTTTTTCTTCCTTTTAAGACTCTTGGGTGTCTTTATTATCCTAATATTATTTTTATATTTTTTTTTAATTATAGTATGTTTATTTATTCTTCTCTTCCAATAAATCATATTTCATTATATATATATTCATGTACAATTTTCCTAAAAAAAATTCTTCACACATTATTGTGTTCTTTGCTTTTGCGTGTGAATGATTTTAGTAAGGGGTGATGTATCATGATTAAAAGTATAAATTAATGAATTTATTAATAATATCAATCATAGTAAAATAATTTTTATTAGTAATGGGTTTAGTAATTAATATAAATATTGTCTTCTTACATGGATTTGATCAAGAGAAGTGTAAGGGGAGGAAATACAATTCAATTGAGTGAATCAAGTTATGATTAGTAACTTATATTTATCTTTCAATTTAGGAGTCAACCCTAATACACATAGGTTATTGAATAACTTTGGACCAAGGGTTTTTTATTATCTTAGATAGATTTAAATCATTTGAGTATAAGAGTTTGGCATTTTTTGAATAAGTTTATAGATAATAGTACATGTAATCGATGATTATGAAAGATGATATGTTATTTTATAAACATCCATTGAAATTGATCATGAGATCTTATTTTCTCTTAATAATTATCCATCAAAAAAATTATTTATATTTTTTTAAAATATTGATATACACTTAGTAATAGAGTCAACATCCAAATTTGAAATTCTAAAGGATCTCAATCATAGCCTTTTTTTGAGATAACATTAGAATTTCCACTATCTATACCTTAGTATTAGTGAATTAACTAAAAATAATTGAATTTAATTAAACTAGTAACCCAAGAGGAGTTAAATACACCTTTTAGGTAATCAATAATGATAATAAATGTTAATAATATAAGTAAAAACTATTAAAATTTATATTATCATTTTAATTTTGAGTAGGTTTATAGTGATTACTAACATGATATATATTTTTGTCTTTAATTATTAAAAATTTACATTATTTGATTAATAATTATTCATTCTAGGAGTGATTGATCAATATTTAAAATCTCATATCTAGGTGGTATTTTACACCATTTGAGATATTATTTTTATACCATATTTTTGAGAAATACTCATAACATTTAAAATACTACAATTTTCTTTTTTATTATATTGAAATTTAAAAAACCAAATCACATTTAATGGAATGAGGACATTTTTTTATTTATATCTAAAACATTGACACATATCTATAAAAATTTTCATTCTTTAATCTCGTAGTGGCTATGAATGTAATGTTAGGGAAACCATATCATAATAATATTTTACTTTCCAATACTACTTAGTATTTTTTCATGATTCCCATGAATTAAGTATAGTGGAAAGAGATATTTTATAAGTAGATAAGGAATATGAATATTAGTAACATGAAATAATTTTAAATGTTATCATTGGTAGAGGGAGAAAGGTTTTCAAGTTACTTTACATTTTAATTTTTTGGATACCCTCTAAAAATAAGGAAAAATATAAAAATGATTAGAAAAGGGAAAATACTCAATTGTATTCATTATTTTATTTATACACCTATTATTTTAAAGGAATAGTAAAATGAGAAAGGTTTTTAGGCAATATCATTGAAAAAGAGGTATGAGATAGAATTATTTCCATTGAAATTTAATCATAAATAATGCATTAAAATTAAGTTATTAAACGACTCTTTAATATATTTTTTTGATTTTTCATATTAACTATCCATGATCCCCTAAAATAAAAAAAAAACCATCCAAAATTCCTCACGACTAGGGTTATTTATTTTTATAAATGTATATATTTTAGAAACATTCAATTATATGGTCAATATATATATAATTTTGTGTAAATACCCCAAATTTAGTATCCCAGAGTTGGTGTATACATTATTATATTGGTATAAGATACAATGGATCTCATCTGAAAAGACCAATCCGTTTAGTTGTCATGACCCCCTCCCACCAAAGATGCCCCTCCTGAGATGGCAATGGCGAAAGGGAGATAATGACCCCCGAGTCCCGCCTCCAGTAGGCCCCGGGGTGGCGACACGCACCAAGGGTATGAGTTTTTCACAAATATGGGAGGCATTACCCTTTTTTTTAATGATTGGGAAATAGGACAAGTCAACCACCAAAAAGGAAAAAAAGAAAAAGTGTATAGAAATAAACCCAAACCAAGCCCACATGCATGTTTAAACAAATTTTATAATAAGGTACAAGTACAAGAAAGCTCAAAGTACAATACCAAAAAGGAAACAAGTACAACAAACTGCAGCAACTCCAACTTTCCGACTGGTAGGGTCCCACACGGCCCTAGAAGTCCTCCTGGAAACCTGAAAGTAAACATAGGGTGAGCATACAAGTATACTCAGTAGGGAAACCTAAAGCTCTCGTGCACAAGTGGGGAGACATCCTAATGTCTCGTGAGAACAACAGAAGAAACCTAGCAAGGAATTCTATCCACCCAACCTCACCAGCCACACTCACAAAAAACACAGCACAATAGGTAGTAGTATATAAGAAACAAGAGTATTGGGTACCCCGCACCGTTTCCCTTTAGTTAGCTACTCTTCCTAACGATGAACGTCCTGACGCTGCCACACTCTCCCCGCCCGCACACACCTAGGCCTCACCACCACGTATCCCGCCCGCACACACCTGGGCCTCACAACCACGTATCCCACCCTCACACACTTGGGCCTCACAACCACGTATCCTGTCCGCACACACCTGGGCCTCACAACCATGTATCCCACCCGGACACACCTGGGCCTCATCCCGAAGAATCTTGGGAAACAGTAGAAGATGCCCGAAGAGTCTTGGGCTATAAACACCCCAATCAAAACCTACCCGAAGAGTCTTAGGTGTATGGTCGCCTCAAGCCATCACATCCTAGGGGAGAAGGAGCAGGAAGGATCTAGTAACTAAGGGAAAAACACCCTCTCCCATAAAATGGGAGTGTTCAGAACTAAGTTCCCAACATGGGTGGGGTGCGATAAAACACAAAAGATACAGATATATATATATATACCAAACACACAGCCCAACCTATGACTTCTAAACAGAGAAACTGAGCGCGTGCCTCGGCAGTGCTACCACGAAGCATGCATACAACAAACAACCCCAACCCCATTTAGGGTTTTTACGTTTCAGCAGAATTAGATTATTTAGTTCCTTAACTACTGGGAAACTATCCACAACCAACCACATTGATCATTCGTAAAACATATCCCTGCCATCCACAAAAAAAGTTAGGAAAAACATAAGCAGCACAACAAAGTCCCTCTTATCAACCAACCAACCCCATTGATTATTATTTCTGTTTCATTACCACGCCCCACCATTCATTAACTCTTCCACTTTTATTTATTAATCACAACCCATAACCCGTTCACATTAAAACCCAACCCTGCAGCCCCACTGCCAACCGCCATAACCACAACCGCACCAAAACCCATACATCAGTATCCCTTTAATACCATTTATTATAGCCCCACTATCCGTTACCAACACAACATTCACACCAACCCACTACCAAGTCAACCGTAGCCCCGCTGCTCACCCGATCCACAACAACCCACAAAAACACTCCCAACACATGCCACCTAACCAAGACAACACCCACATGTTCATTATTCCATTTTGTTTAACCGGGTTGATGACACAAGGGTTCCATATTTTCATTTAATCATCCAACTTTACGTGATTATCCAATTTCCACATTCCACAAGCTTCCATCCATAAGAAAATACAGAAGGAGAGGGCAACATTTAATTGCGTAAGCAAAGGCCCCCAATGACCATGATTTTCAGTAGGTATAATCTCATTCAATTCACAAATATAATATCATAGGATATAAAAATTAAAGTAACAAAAATCACTAACTTCTCAACCCCATTCTTTAACCAGTTATTATCTTTATTTAATGGTTCAACTATTTCTCATGAAAACAAAAGGATACCCGCCCCACATGATACACAAATTAGAGAGAGAAAGGTGAGATCCCTACTTCAATAGGTTCTAGATTGCAACTCTCCTCCGGATCAACCTTAGAAGACGTCCGTCGGCGTTCTTCACTTCTGTCGGGTCCCAGAAAATCCTTCTCAGGTGGAAGTCGGAAAGAAAAGGCCGAAGAAAAGTCAACGGATCTAAGCTCAGAAGCTCTGCCTCGTCGTTATGATCTCGTGGCCGCTGACGGATCGTAAATCAGAGCTCAGACGAATAATTTATGGTAGGAAGAGCCTTCGAGTCTATTGAGAGAGCTCTGCTCAGAGGAGAGGGGAGGAGAGGTGTGAGTTGAAAGGAGGAGGGGACCCCTCCTTTTATAGGCATGAAAAGCAAAAGTACACAGCGTGTACTTTATGGTATACGGTGTGTACTCGGTTCTTTCACACTGTCTCCACATGACTTCCAACACAGCCCCGCGGTCGTTGACTGGTCAACACACGGTTTGAGGGTAACACATACGTGGGGAAGGACTACACGGCGTGTAGTTTAGACACACAACATGTACTCATTTATTGCACACAGCAAGGACATGGATCCAACACGGTAAACAGCTGTTGACTGGTAATGCGTACGCGGGGACGGACTACATGACATGTAGAACTGGACACACGGCATACACCCATTACTCCACACAGCAAGGACACGGCTTGCAACACGGGGTGTACCCGGAAAGGGAGTACACAACGTGTACCCAAACTACACGGCGTGTAGTTTCAAAATTCTGGAAAGTGCGGGAAAAGACCATTTTACCTTCCAGAACACTTATTGTCCATCTTTTTTACAAAGGAATGGGCCGGAGAGGTCCGGACCATTACATCAGATACCTCTTAAAACATTCTCTTCCCCGAGAATTCAAAACCAACCCAGAGGAACCCAACAAGATACCTCTTAGGTTTCTCGTTATAACAGGAACCCAACCAACAAACCTAATCATATGTGTTAGGAATTCCTTCTCCTATGTCGAGATATTATCCGCTTTAGGCGGCACTGACTCGCCTACACGGGTTTAATCGCATCCTCATTAATGCGTCTCGATTAAGAATTGGGTCTTCCCACTTTCATACATTAGGATTTTTCAACTCGCACTAACCCCAACACCACACAACCAACACACTGCCCAAACACGTGGGTTTGGGAAATTCCTTCACCTATGTCGAGATATTATCCGCTTTAGGTGGCATTGACTCGCCCGCACGGGTTCAATCGCAACCACATTAATGCTTCTCGATTAAGGGTCAGGTTTTTCCCTTTCCCACACATCCAAACATGTTACACATTACCAGGGAACAAAGAAACAAAAAGGTCTCACAACTGACAAGCCAAGAATTCCATATATCAAAGGTACATAGTACAACATCAACACAAGCTTAGAAGAACAAGGAAAAAACACAAGTCAAAACAACTCCGGGTACTGAGTGTGCATCTGGGTCTCCCGCTCCCAAGTGCTCTCCTCGAAGCCTCCATGCCTCCACAACACACGAACCAAGGGAATGGTTCGTCCACAGAGAACCTTCTCTTTACGATCTTCGATTCTGACTGGTCGTTCCTCGAAGGTCGCATCATCTCCCATATCTAACTCTCCCCAGTCAATAACGTGGGAGTCGTCGTGTAAGTACCGACGAAGATGGGAGACGTGGAAGACATCATGAACCTTCTCCAACTGAGGTGGCAGGGCCAGCTGATATGCCACCTCGCCGACTCGTCTCAACACCTCAAAAGGTTAGATGAACCTGGGTGAGAGCTTGCTCCCTTGCCCAAACCTCCGCTTCCCCCGTCGAGGGGAAACCTTCAAGAACACATGATCCCCCACCTCGAACTCCAAGGGCCTCCTCCGACGATAATCATAAGACTTCTGTCAGTCCTGATCCGCTTTCATCCTCTCACGTACAAGCTGGAATTTCTCTGTGGTGCTCTGCACTACCTCTGGCCCAAGTGCACCTGTCTCACCAACCTCTGTCCAGCAAATGGGTGAACGACATGTACTTCCATACAAAGCCTCAAATGGTGCCATGCCAATAGTAGAGTGGAAGATGTTGTTGTAGGCAAACTCTACTAAAGGCAAGTGTCGTACCCATGATCCTCTGAAATCTAGAACGCATGCTCGCAGCATGTCCTCCAATGTCTGGATAGTCCGCTCCGTCTGCCCATCGGTCTGGGGGTGGAAAGCAGTGCTAAGGCGTATCTGGGTGCCAAAAGCATGTTGTAACCCCCTCCAGAATCGTGAGGTAAACCGAGTATCCCGATCTGAGATGATAGTCCTCGGAACTCCATGCAAGTGCACCACCTCGTCCACGTACCTCTGTGCTAAGGTACTCATCGGGCCCGACTCCTTGATTGCTAAGAAGTGAGACTATTTCGTCAGTCGATCCACCACCACCCATATAGCATCATAACCACCCTGAGCTCTGGGTAGTCCTGTGACGAAGTCCATCGAGATGTCATCTCAATTCCACTCGGGGACATCTAAAGGATGCAACAAACCACTGGGAACACGGTGTTCAGCCTTCACTTGCTGACACACTAGGCATTTAGCCACAAACTCCTCCACTGCCCGTTTCACCCTGGGCCACCAAAACTGATCCCTCAGGCCTCGGTATATTTTTGAAACTCCTGGATGTACCGCCAAGGATGAGCTATGGAACTCATGGAGAACTCCCTCACGCATTGCCTCCGGAACAAACAACCTTCCCTGGAAAAGAATCCGATGTCGGCCGTCCTCTGACCATCCTTCTGGAGAGTTCCCCTGATTGAAACGATCCTGCATCACTTCCACCTCAGAGTCCCCCCACTGAGACTCTTCCACCTGCTGCAACAAGGAGGACTGCACTGTCATCTGAAACAAACAGCCTCTAACACCTTCTGCCCTGGCATCCAAGTGCAAGGCAGCCAACTCTCCCATTGCCTTCCAAGCATAAGAAGATTCTCGAACCACTTCCTGATGTGACTTCCTACTCAGGGCATCAGCCACAACGTTTCCCTTACCTTCAGTGTAAGAGATCTCAAAGTCATAGTCTTGGAGAAACTCAACCCATCTCTAGTGCCGTAAGTTCAGGTCACGCTGGGATAAGATATAACGCAGGCTCTTGTGATCTGAGAAGACCAAAAAGCGCTCCCCAAAGAGGTAATGTCTCCATAACTTCAGTGTGAACACTACTGCTGCAAGCTCCAGGTCATGGGTGGCATAGTTACTCTCGTGAGGGCGCAACTTCCTAGACCCATAAAAAATCACACCCTTCTTCTACATTAGCACGCACCCCAGACCAAGGCCAGAAGCATCACAAAAAACTTCATACAACAACCCTTCCTCTGGAAACCTGAGTACAGGAGCACTGACTAAATTCTCCTTCAGGTAGTCAAAAGCTTTCTGGCACTACTCGCTCCACAGGAAGACCTGGTTCTTCCTCGTCAAAGCTGTCAATGGAGAAGCAACTCGAGAGAAGTCCGAAACGAACCTCCGATAGTAACCTGCTAACCCCAGGAAACTATGAACTTTTGCCACGCTCTTGGGTGCTGCCCAAGAAACAACTGCTTCCACCTTCGATGGGTCCACTGACATTCCATGCTGAGAAACCACGTTCCCAAGGAAGTGTACTTCTTGTTTCAAGAACTGACACTTTGACAATTTCCCATAAAGTTGGTGGTGTCAAAAAACTTCCAAGACTGCCCTGAGATGCTCAACGTGCTCTTCCTCTGATCTTGAGTAGATCAGGATGTCATCGATAAACACAACGACAAACCGGTCTAGAAACTCTCGGAAGATAAAGTTCACGAGTCCCATGAACACAGATGGTGCATTCGTAACTCCAAACGGCATCACTACAAACTCGAAGTGCCCATACCTGCACCTGAAAGCTGTCTTCGAGATTTCACTGTCCTTCACCCTCAACTGATGATATCCCGATCGTAGATCAATCTTAGAAAACCAACCTGCTCCCCTCAGCTGGTCGAAGAGATCATCTATCCTTGGAAGGGGGTAGCGGTTCTTGACCGTTACCTGGTTCAACCTTCGGTAGTCTATGCATAGCCTGAGACCACCATCTTACTTCTTCACAAAAAAAACTGGAGCACCCCATGGCGACACGCTGGGTCGAACAAAACCCTTCTCCATCAGATCGTCAATCTTAATTCGCAACTCCCGCAACTCCGAAGGTGCTATCTGATAAGGGGCCATCAAAATCGGACGGGCACCAGGCTGTAAGTCTATCCCGAACTCAACGTCACGTTGGGGGGGGGGGGGTAGAGTTACAACCTCCTCAGGAAAAACATAGAGGAAATCCCCAACAACCTCTGGGACATCCATCATATCTGTATCAGCTGGAACCATTGATAACCCGCATAACAAGGAAAGGAGAGGCTCCACACGCCGACTTCCCGCCTGATAGCTCCTATCGCTAATAAAAGATACGCGCTGCCCATCCATGTCGGAGAACACGACTCTTCTCCTGAAGCAGTCGATAACGGCACTAACAGAAAACAACCAGTCGATGCCTAGGATGACATCGTATGGCTGCATCTGTAACAGAAGAAGGTCCCCACTAGATCGATGTGGTCCCAACGTCAGCCCACATCCCCGAAAAACACAAGATATGCTGGTCTGGGCCCCAACTTGTGTACTCAGTACCAGTGGTATGGAAAGTCTCTATACATCTAGTCCCAAAGCATGGGCTAGACTAGGTTCAACAAAGGAGTGCGAGGCACCCGAATCGAACAAGGCAGATACAAGAGTGCTAAACAAACAAATCGTACCTCGTACCACCTCTGGTCCCGCTGGAGCTGCCAACTCTGCCGCGTTCAACTGTCCACACCCAGCTCCTCTGCCTCTATGATGTCGTCCACCTCCCCGACCACGCCCTGGTCGAGGTCCCTGAGGAGCACCCTGAGGTCGGCTCCCTCCCACAAAGTCTACCCTCAGAGGGGCATGGTCCTGCTGCTGCTGGAAGGGCCTCACCGGCAACTGGTGCTGCTGAGGTTGGTGCTGAACCTGCCCACCTCCATCGTACTGAGCTCAGGTCGGGCACTGACTCTGAACGTGCCCAAAACCTCCACAAGAAAAACACCTCGGTCCTGGGCTCGTGAAAAAGGGACGAGGACCCGAAGATCTGAACTGGAACTGCTAGGGCCTGCTCCCCACTGGCCTGAACCTGGAAGGTCCCGTCGCAGGAGGCCTGCTGCTGACTACCGTCCCCTTCGACGAACCTGGCTGGATCCCCTCTTGGGGTGCACCTCCCAGTGAGTGCATCCTCTCTACAACCTTTTCCTTCTTCTGTACCGTCAAGTACGTTGGAAGGGTGAAGGGGGTGACAACATACTGGAGCGAAGGACGGAGCGCCTCCTCCAAACGTCTCACCCAAGACTCCTCATCTGGAAAGAGATCTGGAGCAAAGCGCAATAGATCCTTGAACTTGATCCCCAGCTCTCGTACTGACATACTCCCCTGCTGAAGGGAGAGTAACTTCTGCCGCTTCTCCACCTTGATCATGGAATAAAGGAATTCCTCTCGTAATTCCTTCTCAAAGTCAGCCCAAGGAACCTCTGCCTCTATCCTCTTCCGAGGTAGAGTGTCCACCACTGTCGCGCCGTGCCTCTCAGCTGACTGACTGCTAGGGGAACCCAGTACTCCCTCGGAGCACGGATCAAGGTAAAAGCGATCCCTAGCTCCTCAAGACACCCCTCTATCTCCGTATCCGAAGTACTACCCTCGTAATTCTTGAGGGTTTGCCGCTGGAAAGAATGGAGAGTCTTCTACCACTGGCTATCTTCCTCCTCTCGGTCAATCCTCAACTGATCGACCGCCTGAATCTGCTGAGCCTCGGCAGTCTGAGCCACTCGGGGACGATGTCCAGGTTCCATAGTTGTACGGTAAACAAGGATCGCCTAAGCCCAAGTAGTAAGGAAAAACTCAAGGTTTCATTTTATCATTTTATTTCAATTTCTTTCCCAGAACACCCAAATCAAGTAAAACACAATCATGATGATGCATGTAACTTCCCTAGGGTCTCTACCCTACAATCAATGTAGTCTCACTTGGTCGTTCGGTAGGCTCAGAGTCCTTGCATCAGATCATGGGGGGCCCTAAAATCCCGTGTCCTAGCCGGTCTTCCCTGGCCTATGTCATGCACCAAGATTAACTAACACTGTTGCCCTACCATCCCATGAAATCCTCATTGTGCCTAACTCCAGACTCTATCCTATCTCTCAACCTCCTTTCATACCATTCTTTCACGACCCCTCCCACCAAAGATGCCCCTCCTGAGCTGGCAATGGCGAAATGGAGATAATGACCCCCGAGTCCCACCTCCAGTAGGCCCCGGGGTGGCGACTAGCACCAAGGGTATGAGTGTTTCACAAATATGGGAGGAATTACCCTTTTTTTAAGATCGGGAAATAGGACAAGTCAACTACCAAAAAGGAAAAAAAGAACAAGTGTATAGAAATAAACCCAAACCAATTCCACATGCATGTTTAAACAAATTTTATAACAAGGTACAAGTACAAGAAAGCTCAAAGTACAATACCAAAAATGAAACAAGTATAAAAAACTGCAGCAACTCCAATTTTCCGACTAGTAGGGTCCCACACGGCCCTGGTAGTCTTCCTGGAAACCTGAAAGTAAACATAGGGTGAGCATACAAGTATACTCAGTAGGGAAACCTAAAGCTCTCGTGCACAATTGGGGAGACATCCTAATGTCCCGTGAGAACAACAGAAGAAACCTAGCAAGGAATTCTATCCACCCATCCTCACCAGCCACACTCACCAAAAACACAGCACAACAGGTAGTAGTATATAAGAAACAAGAGTATTGGGTACCCCACACCATTTCCCTTTAGTTAGCTGCTCTTCCTAACAATGAACGTCCTGATGCTGCCACACTCTCCCCGCCCGCACACACCTGGGCCTCACTACCACGTATCCCGCCCGCACACACCTGGGCTTCACAACCACGTATCCCGCCCGCACACACCTGGGCCTCACAACCATGTATCCCACCCGTACACACCTGAGCCTCATCCCGAAGATTCTTGGGAAACAGTAGAACCTGACCGAAGAGTCTTGGGCTATAACCACCCTAATTGAAACCTACCCGAAGAGTCTTAGGTGTAAGGTCGCCTCAAGCCATCAAAACCTAGGGGAGAAGGAGCAGGAAGGAGCTAGTAACTAAGGGAAAAACACCCTCTCCCATAAAATGGGAGTGTTCGACACTAAGTTCCCAACATGGGTGGGGTGTGATAAAACACAAAAGATACAAATATATATATATACCAAACATACAGCCCAACCTATGGCTTATAAACAGAGAAACTGAGCGCGTGCCTCGGCACTGCTACCACGAAGCATGTATACAACAAACAACCCCAACCCCATTTAGGTTTTTTATGTTTCAACAGAATTAGATTATTTAGTTCTTTAACTACTGGGAAAATATCCAAAACCAACCACATTGATTGTTCGTAAAACATATCCCCACCATCCACAAAACAAGTTAGGAAAAACATAAGCAGCACAACAAAGTCCCTCTTATCAACCAACCAACCCCATTGATTATTATTTCCGTTTTATTACCATGCCCCACCATTCATTAACTCTTCCACTTTTATTTATTAATAACAACCCATAACCCATTCACATTAAAACCCAACCCTGCAGCCCCACTGCCAACCGCCATAACCACAACCACACCGAAACCCGTACATCAATATCCCTTTAATACCATTTATTACAGCCCCACTGTCCGTTACCAACACAACATTCACACCAACCCAAAACCAAGTCAACCGCAGCCCCGCTGCTCACCCGATCCAGAACAACCCACAAATACACCCCCAACACATGCCATTTAACCAATCCAACACCCACATGTTCATTATTCCATTTTTTTTAACCGGGGTGATGACACAAGGGTTCCAGATTTTCATTTAATCATCCAACTTTACGTGATTATCCAATTTCCACATTCCATAAGCTTCCATCCATAAGAAACTACAGAAGGAGAGGGAAACATTTAATTGTGTAAGAAAAGGCCCCCAACGACCGTGATTTTCAGTAGGTAGAAGCTCATTTAATTCACAAATATAATATCACAGGATATAAAAAGTAAAGTAATTGCAATCACTAACTTCCCAACCCCATTCTTTAACTACTTATTATCTTTATTTAATGGTTCAACTATTTCTCATGAAAAAAAAGGATACCCGCCCCGCATGATACACAAATTAGAGAGACAAAGGTGAGATCCCTACTTCAATAGGTTCTTGATTGCAACGCTCCTCCGGATCAACCTTAGAAGACGTCCGTCAGTGTTCGTCACTTCTGTCGGGTCCCGGAAAAACCTCCTTGGGTGGAAGTCGGAAATAAAAGGCCGAAGGAAAGTCAACGGATCCAAGCTCGGAAGCTCAACCTCGTTGTTACAATCTCGTAGCCGCTGACGGATCGTAAATCGGATCTCGGACGAAGAAGTTATGGTAGGAAGAGCATTTGAGTCTCTTGAGAGAGCTCTACTCAGAGGAGAGGGGAGGAGAGGTGTGAGTTGAAAAGAGGAGGGGAACCCTCCTTTTATAGGTGTGAAAAGAAAAAGTACACGGCGTGTACTTTATGGTACACGGCGTGTACTCGGTTCTTTCACACGGTCTCCACACGGCTTCCAACACGGCTCTGCGGTCGTTAACTGGTCAACACACGGTTTGAGGGTAACGCATACGCAGGGAAGGACTACACGACGTGTAGTTTAGACACACGACATGTACTCATTTATTGCACATGGCAAGGACACAGCTCCAACACGGTACACGACCTTTGACCGGTAACGCGTACGCGGGGATGGACTACATGATGTGTAGAACTGGACACACGACATGCACCCATTACTCCACACAGCAAGGACACGACTTGCAACATGGGGTGTACCCGGAAAGGGAGTACACGGCGTGTACCCAAACTACACGGCGTGTAGTTTCAAAATTCTGGAAAGTGTGGGAAAAGTCCATTTTACCCTCCAGAACACTTCTTGGCCTTCTTTTTGACAAAGGAATGAGCCGGAGAGGTCCAGGCCATTACATTAGTAGCCTTGAAGAACCAGATATGTACATGATTCCCACATTACATTGGATGTATAAAATTTGTAGAATAATAACATTATTTTTTCCTTAATATTATTTATAACATCCTTATTTTTATATTAGGGAAAGGAAAACCAATAAAGGGTGATATCATATTCTCAGTAAAAGTTGTACATAATTGAAACTATAATGAGTAAATAAGGAATAATAAATATGGAAAGGTAAATAACTGGAAACACATTCTATTTAATCAATAACTTGAGCACAAAATGAATCCATGGATAATATCAATGTAGTAATCACATGGATAATAATAAATTAATATTCAATGAAGTAAATGCATAATATTAGATTTCATGTTTTAAGGAATCATGATATCATTACCTTCAAATCTATTTTCCAAGATGATTTAATCGATGTGTAGGTATACACAAAAAACCCATTTAATTTTTCCAAAAGATTTTTCTTATGAGACCTCTCGATCCATTGAGAGGATATATAGTTATGGGATGCATATGTCATTTCATGTCCAATGTATTACTCATATATTGAATAATCAATTTATTTTATAAACAATATTAATTATCACAAAATGTTTGTACTGATTAAAGAACACATAATATCAATATTTCCCTACTAAATTAAATTAAATTTAGAATAAAACACCATATATAAAAATGGTGTAATTTTTTTTGAAATAATCATATTCATGATACAAATAATTTTTATATTTAAGATAAATTTAATGTCTAATGATCACATGAAATGAAATTTTTTAAGCGAAATTTAACACCATAAAATCAATAAAAGATAAGATATGTCAATCGATTCATTAAAAATATTTGTTTTTCAATAACATATTGTCCTTTGTAGAAATAATGAAATTGATGTTAAATATTAAAATAATATTTCAATAAATATTTTTATTTTTAAATCCATTGAAAACATATGGAAAAATCAAAGAGAATAAAATGATTGTGGAGATAGTAAGTTCATTGACGCCATGTATGTTAAAAAAATAATACCTTCTAAATTTTTGTAAAGAAATTCAAAAATAAAACTTCTATAAAATATTATAAAGATTAATTTAATTTTTTTAAAAGTACGGGATAACATAGAATTTAGTTTGAGTAAATAAAAGAGACTTTTTTAAAATATTTTTTACAAAATATGTACATGTAAGAAAAATATACTCGATCAAAAGGAGAATTAAGTTTGGATTTTAGTTTAAATGTTTCTTTTCTTGAAATAAGTTATAAAGAGAATAAATTTTAGAATAACACATAGATACTCCTTAAATATATATATTATAATAATATATATTTATTTTAAAAAGGAAATATTATAATATTAAATCAATGAAAATAATAGAAATCCCAAAAAATGAGATTGTAAAATAAATTCTTACAACTGGTAATTTTCAAATTTAAACCCCTTGAAAGATTAAAATTGAAATAAAATTTAATCATCATAAATGAATAAATATTAATTTAAAGTACATGAAATAATAATTATATAAACCACATAAAAAATAAAAGGTTCATAATACCAAATATGTCTCAATGGAGTGGAAATCAAGACAAACTCCCTTACAAAGATCATATCATTGAAATGAGAATTAATCAATGAATTGATTATGTGTAACAAATGTAAATCCAATAAAAAAAGTGGATATATAACATAATATAATCATATAATTATATTATTTAAAATGTAATTTTGGAAGAACATTGTAAATTTAGTATATGTATAACCCAATGAATAGAAATTGAGTTAAGAAACTGATTACCTCAAGTTTAACTTACCTCGTAAATGATTTTAACAACTTTTATATTAAATTTAAAGTTATTATACTTATATAAAACTAACATATAACTATTTATAATATCATATATGATATATTTATAACTTTTTATCTCTAATTAGTGAATAAATGTTTATTATTATCACCATTTCAAGTGATAATGCATCATTTTTCATGCATGTTTTGATTTAGTTGTTTCATGATTACAATATTGATCATGGTTCAATCATATCCAAAATTATATTCATGTTATAAATATAATATATATTCAACATATAGATATTTAGGTTCATCCAAAAAATTAAATAGATTGAAAAATGAATTACACCATTCATAGAGATAATAGGTTGTATATACACATGAACACTGGTTTCACATTTCAACAAACGAGATAAAAGATAATTAAATAAAAATTAAACTTTATAAAATAATTTTTATAGCACACACATATATATATATATATTAAATTCATGAAATCTATTATTATTACAATCTATGTAAATAATAAATGAAAACTAATTCACATCAATTCATGGAGGTGGTAGTCCACACGTACACACGAGAAATGTTATTGTTTTCCAATGGATTTGAAGGAAATAAGAAAGATATGATATTATTATTTTGGAAGAGTAATTATATCATAAATATCCCATATATTAAATAGTTATATATTTATAAAAAATCAACTAAAATGGTGATGGAAACAAATTACACCGCTACATGGAGATAATAAGCAATACATAGGCACGAGTCATGTTTTCGCTTTTCATAAAATGGAAAAGAGATAAAATATGGTTGTACCTTAAATTTAATAAAATATTAGTATATTTATGATACTTTAATTATTATTATTTTATGGGTAAAATATATTTAGAGGATGTATAATAATAAATAAACACGAAAGAGTTCTTAAAGATGAATACATATTCTTTAGTAGAATTCATTTAGATCCCCTCTTAAGGAACCTATGGTTGGTGTTAGGGGAAGAAAATAACCTCTAGATATTTTATATGGATGTTTTGAAGAGAAATTTTAATTCTTATGTTGATCTATATTACTCAAAGTGGTGTAAAGGAAAGAGATAAGGGGTGTCCTTTTATAAGTGGGGGGAGAGTCATTTTTGGAATTCTTTAAAGTATTAAATAAATATAAATTATTTTTCCAATCCAAATGAAAAAGTTGATAAAATTATAATAAAATATTATTATGATTATAAATAATTTAATAAAATAGATTTTCTACATGTTTTGGTTATGTTTTAAGCCTTAGATTTCAGTTTTTATCCGCCAATTAACTGTTTTGATAATTAGAAAAATAACAAAGCTTTCTACACTTTAAGTGACAAGAATGTCACCATAAAAGGGAAAAACCCTATAAATGATGATTTTTTTTGTTTCAACGAATATAAAATTAAATTTCCCAAATATATAATTTTTAGGACTATTAAATCATTTAATAAAATTTTATGTATTATAAAATACTAGTAAAGTCAATTTTGGAACTATTCATTAAATTTGAATTTGAAAAAAAATTAAATAAAATTAATTCAAATATAAACCTTTAAAATATACATATAATGTTATAAATATCTATAAAATTATTAGCATACTAAAACTCACTAAAAAAAGATAATTTTAGTGTTTTTAATATTATTTAGTTTATTTTTTTATTACCTGGACAAACACTATGTCAACATTGTATAAGTATTTATGGTTATTATTACATCACTAATAATTCAAAATAAATTAAAATAATAAAAATAAATAATTAATATTTATAATAACCATTTATAACATAACATATGTTGTTTTTATCCCAATAACAAAATATTATAGATATTAAAAGCAAGAAAGTGACATTCTCAACTCTATCTTTTACATAAATATAATAAAGGAAAAAATCAAATAAACATAGAACCAATTTGCATTATTTTATAAATTTTTATTGAAATTTATGAACTAAATTAATAAAATAATATAAATTCAAGTGTTTTATAAATTTTAAATATTTATTCTAATGTTTTATCTCTATTTACCAATTTATGCCAATTGTGATGATAAATATTTACCTAGGTTACTCTTCATATTGACTAAAAATAAAAGGTAACTATTTACAAAATTTGGACCAAATAATTAGAAATATGGAATCCATTTTTTATTATTCAATTTATTATAGTGGGAAAAATAAAATTTAATATAAATTCATAAAATAGAATGAAAAACATTTTTTAGAAAAACTCATTTTAAGCAAAAAAAATAACTTAGATCCAAATAATGAATATTTATGACTAAAATGGAATAAAATAAATTATTATAAATAAAATGGATCATCATTAACTTTAATAAAAAAACTTAAAATAGAATGGGACATGTAAATTACATTATTTAATGAGAGTAAATATGAGTACTTGAAAAATCATTATTTTCAACTATTCACAAAAAAATCAATCATTTTAGAAAAATAACAAAATTTAACATTAATATAATATTGATATTATGATTCATTTTTTTTATAAAATTTAATTTATAAAATTTCTATAAATAATTTATAATTTCTATACAAAATAGAAATAAAAAGTATTTATGAAGAAAACATGTTTTTGAAATATAAAAATATTTTACTGAAAATTGAATACTTATTTTTTTTAATCAATAACTTATATCAATTTTTTTTATATATTTTTCATAATTTGGATTACCCAATTCATTCCCAACAACCTAGTGGCTAGAAGATAATTATTACATTAAATATTATTATTTTTATTGTAAAAGTTAATTTTCTTAAAGCTCGATGATGCGTGTTAAGAAATATTTCAGTCTTATTATTACTTTAAACTAAATTATCCTAGTATTACATTCTACCCACCATAAATATATTTTTCCCTCACAATTTCATATTGGTCATCAATGGTTCAACCATTGGTGAAACCCCACATCACAGAGAGGGATAATAACACTTATTTTGGATAGGGAAAGTGAGAAACATAAAGGTTACTAAAGTATCATATATTAGGGTTCCTTTACAAGGATAAAGTTGGTTAGAAGCTAAAAAATAGATGTGTAATATAAGAATAAAATGTAAGGATTAATATAGAGTGATAGAGAACATGGTCATGAGAATATTAATGACCACAAAACCCTAAATGAATTGGAGGTGTTCAGACCAACAATTCATTAGAATTGAAAGTAAAAGGGTAACATTAATATTTCAAGATATTTTTTCTATAGTTGAAGGATTTATTTACTTTAAAGTTGAGAACATGGTAAAATGTACTTACTTGATTTCATTCCAATTCATTTCCATAATTTAATAATTTGATTCTACTTCAATAAATTTTCATTTCATCTCATATTATAATAAAAAAATATTTAAAATGAATTTTTCATGCTTGAAGTACTAAAATTAACATTTAATGGATCATACGTTTTATAAAAGAATAAAAATTTATTCCTTATTTCTTCAAATATTTAATAAATTTTTTTAACACAAATTATCCCACATAGATAATTATAATACATTAATATCTAAAACATCAATAATAATCCCTAATGTTCAACTTAATTTGTTTCATAAATAGTTACACTTAACAATCCTCCAAAATATATCTTACCATCTAAAAAACCCAAAAATATGAAATATTTGGTTAAACATTTATCCCTAGACAACATAGATTGGCTCAACATGTGGATACATTGATCATATATAATCTTAAAACATACTAATTACTTTAATCACCATAAATACTCAATGAAAAAATATATGATTAAAAAGACACAATACTTATTCCTTAAATAAAGTCATAAAATATTGAATATATTCCATGAATCCAAAAATGTAATAAACTTCATCAAAGATGACCTAAATCACTCAATAATTAAATCACTAACCAATTTCAATGTTACCAAAAATATTCCATTTACATCATTAATGTAAATTATCTATTAACGGTTATCTTTCCCTTAAACATTGTTTCTCAAAAAAATCACCTTACCACTAGCTAAATTTTCATAGTTATTAGTACCATTAAATATATTCTTTAAAATACTTAAACAAAAACAATTTTTGATTTATCCATAGATGTTTCATGATTATTATAACTATAATATCATTGATATAACACTTCCAAAATATAATTCTAAAATCAAAATACATAAATACTTCAATCTTTCCACATCAATGATTGACATGGAATAGGTCATTCCCTAGTCTATGATTCAATCTTTGAATTAGGAAATTGATTCAAATAATTTCCATGTTCCCCAAACATAATACATTGAACTAAAAATGTTGTTGTTGGATGAAAATTATCTCCTTCCATATTACTCTTTATTTTCCTTAAAAATTCATCAATATATTCCATTATTTTCCATATATAAAACATATTCCAATTACATTGATACATTATATGGGGAATCTTTTTCTAGATTTTTGACATGAAGTAAATTGATTTCTTCTTTCCACCATGGTCTCCATCACCCGAGATCTTAGAAAACTATATCCTTCTCACATTTAGTGAGTACGAGAGTCAGTTAAGGTGAATGTATCTAATCATATATCTTGATAACTAATTTTTAATACTCACAATGTCTTTTACTCTAATCATATTCCCATTACGTTGCACATAATCACCACATTTTCTATCAAATTCAACGTTATCATGGGTCCTAATGGTTTTATCCATTTAATTAAACCAAAAAGCATAGAATGATTAAGAATAATCATAGTGGTGAACCACAAAATCATAAAAAAAATTTACAGGATGTCAAAATAATGAAATATGATTTTCAATATATAGAACTATATGTATAACTTAGTTCATTCATGGTCATCATATATTCAAATATTTCATAATTATTCATAAATAAAACATTATTTAACCCAAGAATACCCCTAGGATTCCCAAACTCGGTGTGTAGTAAGGGAAAATTCACCATGCTATAGAATAATATCTAAGATATACTCTGTAAACACTTTTCAATGTTAATAACCATCAATAAATATGTTCCAAAACCATTTCCACGTATAGAATCTAGATAGGGATGTGTTTCTCAGAAAAAAATCACATAATATCCACCTTACCAAAATGTTAGGAGGTTATCATATACTTAGAATTATTGTCAAAGTATATCAAATGGTTATGTTCCCTAATCTATTTTTTCATAAATCTAGTTCTCAAGATTTCTAATAAAATTTCTCTGATACAAGCTATAAAGACCCCAACTCTAGTTACCCATAGTTTATTTCTACATTGTTACATTGGTATAAGATATAATGGATCTCATCATGAAGGATAGATCAGTTAAATAGTATTGAAAAAACAGATATATACAATATTATCATATTACATTGGAAATATAAAATACATAGTAGAATTTTTTTAGCATCCTTGATATTATTCATATCCTGTTGAAAGGAAAAATAATAAAGGGTGGTCTAAGATTCTCAATAAGGGTTACACACAATAGAAACTATCATGAGTAATAAATATAATAATTCAAATAACTGAAAACACATGTAATCTAATCAATAACGTGAGAACAAAATTCACCAATAGATAATTTCAATAAAATAATTTCATGTATAATAATAACTAAATTTCGAATTTATGATTTTAGACATCAAGACATCTTTACCATCAAATTCTTGTTCCAAGATAGCTTAATCTATGGATAGGTATACAAAAAAACAATTTAAATTGGCTAAATAATTTGTGTCTTGAGACATGTTGATGAATCGAGCGGATATATAATTTCCCCCCCATCACTACACGTCCAATGTATTCCTCAAATTGAATGATAAATTTAAATCATAAAAAATATATCTTATCAATAAATTTCCATATTGTGTAAATAATATGAAATATCAATATTTCCCTAGTCAATTAAATATCTTTCAATGTAAAACATTGTATGCTAAAATATTTTATAGTTTATGTAATAATAATATCCCTGATATAATAAATAGATATATTGAAGAGAAATGTAAGTTCCAGTGACCAAAAGAAAGTGAATGTTTCAAGAAAATATTAATGACCAAAAAATCAATAAGATATAATAAATGACAATTGATTCATCGAAAATATAGGTTTTGTAAAGAAATCATGAACTTTCAATACTAGATATTTTTTCATTTGTGATGGACATCCATCACAAAAGGCCATTTGATATGGGAGTCCATCGTAAATGTATAATTACAAAAAATAGTGTTGCAAATGATGGTATTTGTGAGAGACTGTTGTAAATAAAAATTAATTGTGGTAGGTAAAATGATCGTCAAAACAGATTTTTATTTTTCCTAAAAAATGTCAAATATTATTGAATATTATAATTGAGAGTATTTATGATAGAAAATTCATCTGTCACAAATACTTTTATTAAAAAAAATACGAAAAAATTTTAAAATTAAAATAATTTTAAATAATAATTTTTTTAAAAAATTGACATATAATTAAAAATATTTATATACAATTAAAAATATTAAAAGAATAAAGGAAAAAATAAATTTTTAATAAGAATAAAAATATTAAAAAATATTAAAAAATTACAAAAAATTACAAAATTTACAAAAAATAAAAAAATAATAATTAATTAATGATATAAAAAGCACTAAAAATAAGAAAAACAAATTAAAAATAATATATATAATTTAAAAAATGTAAAAATAATAAAAAATTAAAAAAATTATAAATATTGAGATTTGAGATTATTAATGTAATTTTTTCTATTAATTTATAAAAAAAATTTCAATTTAGTATAGACTACTTTAAACTCACCATTAATTAGCATAAATTAATATATTTTAAATAAAATATAAAAAAATAGCATAATTTAATATAAACTAATAAAATATATTATAAATTACTAGGGTGCCATATTCACCCAAGTCTTTATACTCGAGGTGCTCTATTTACTCAAACACATATAAAAGGGCCCCATATTCACTATAGTCCCATGGATGGGTTCTACCTCACCCAATTCATCTACCTATGTGTCCCATTCATCTCAGTTATCTAACTGAGAACCCCATTCACCCAGGTCACATACTAGGGTGTATACTTTTTTTAACCTCCTCTACTTACTCCTATGATACATGATTAGTTATAAATTCTAGAGTTCTTGACTTGGATCATGTATTTCTTTGATAATGGGGATTTAGAATTCTATAAGGGTCCATTCTTGAGTTTTTCTCCCTAAATGTCAGGACCCTCATGGAACTGAAAATCATCCATTCCCATGAAAAAATGTTCCTATCATTAGGTGATTGATATAATATAACTTGGATGCACATGGTCATCATGACTACCCCATATATAACATCCAATCAACTTCCTTATGAGTCAGGGACACATATATGGGCCTCTAATCTGATGTAAGCCCAATCCTTTCCATATTGGGTCATATCACCCATGAGTTTAGTCCTCCTCCCTCATCTAGAAACTAACATATTACAGGTTTACAAGAATATAATGGACTCCTATCTGGCGTAATCAATAACCAAGTACACATTAATGATCTCGTCTTTAGTCAAATCAAAGAGTCATAAATACCACATGCCTTATACCATGTGTAAGCCCCTTCCATATTCTCCTTGATGATCTCATCATTGTAACACCATAAATGATCCATGGATATTATGAACCTCTAACTAAACCTATTTACCAAATCTATATTTTCTTATGTAATCTTCTAGGTTAAGATACACAGGTCTTATAATATGTAGTTTCCACACCAACCATTTTTTGTAATCTTTTTCATAGTAGTCTTAGATTCATGGATTTAACTCGTATAATATATATTTTATTTCACATGATGTTAAACTGACCAAAAAATGTCATGGATGAAAAAAACTAAATGGAACATCATTATATCATGATTTTAGGACCATAAAATACACAACATTATTCCTTGTCTCATGGATTTGAAATGTACATCATTTCCCATTAAGTGGCATCAAACAATGTTGGTTATGATTTCCTTTATAAGGATATGTAGTAAGACCCTATCATTGGATCAATCCCAACTCTACAACACCTACCACTTCCTTGTATGGTGATGAATTATAGAGAATCTAACTATATAGATTTAAAACATTGAATAACATATTAGTACGAGATAGATGAAAAAACTATGATATATTCAAATTTTTATGAAGACACATGGTATAATTTGATATCTCTCATTACCAAGGTAACTAGTATTGTTACTGGGAAGGATAACTTGAACTATTATTTAGAAGGTTTTATGAATATGTCTTAAATATATAAGCTATTCCAAGATTTGCCAATAAGACCTATTAAAGGATTATCCAGCCTCCCATTATCTCGATCAACAAACAATACAATGTTTCACTTGTTTTTCTTAGAAACTGCTTGACTTTGAAAATTAGGTCCACATCAATTCAAAACAAATTGGTGTGAGGCACGCATTAGGAAAAA
This sequence comes from Viscum album, assembly GCA_963277665.1. Classification (NCBI taxonomy): domain Eukaryota; kingdom Viridiplantae; phylum Streptophyta; class Magnoliopsida; order Santalales; family Viscaceae; genus Viscum; species Viscum album. The sequence continues at coordinate 352,671,592 of OY728143.1, forward strand.
AAATTAACCTGATATAAAATACTTTACCAATGGAAAATATTGATTGACCATGATCATGTTTGTGATATTTTATTGACATGTTCCTAATTTATATAATATTCACTTTAATATCCTTAATAGATTCATATGTTGTTACCAAATGAAATATAACAAATTAAAATACTTGGACATAATAGTGGAAATTATAGGATATATTAGATCGCTTCCCACCACTAAATGATGCTCCATACATATTCCTTAGATGCAATAAAGGGTATAACCCCAACAATGCAATGTAAACTATCACCAATTCAGTGCATCCTACACTATTAAAGGAATGACCTAATATAAAAGTACCATATCCACAACTCCATCTTAACTTTAGAGTCATATTATGAAATTATTTATGAGATTAATCCCCAATGGTTGTCTTATTAATAATGGGTTATAAGGAAGAAAGTGGTTCATATCTCTACATCCAACTGCTCCAGGAGTATCTCCCAGGAGTGTGATAACATATACCTCCCTTATGTTAATGTATAGGAAGTGGACAATGATTGTGTTGACACTAATATTCTAAAGTTACCTTGATAGTTTCCTCCCAATCACCACAATTTCTAATGCTATACAATCTTATCTTATATGGAATTTTCCTTATAAATAACCCCAAAGATTTAAGCCTCAGTTTTCCAAATTTGGACGTCTAGAAGGAGGGTCCACTAGTGAAAAATATTAACTAAACCTTTGGAATAGGCTCATATTCCTATTCTAAAACATGAATCCCATATATATATCTAAATTATAGTAACCCATGAGAATAAATATATCATCATTCCAACCAAGTATGTTATTTATCATATTCTAATAGTAGTTTAGGAGAAATCTGTAATTTCTATTCGGACCTGGGGAGTCCATTAATATATTCCAACAATGATAACCAAAGAGAAGGCTCATATGCTTATACCAATCTATCATGTCCATCTATATATTTCATAAATAACTCAAGGGAAAGATTATATACTTGTTAACCCTAGAGGATCGTCAACATATTCAGGGAACAATTCAGAATAAGGATCACATTTTTATTCCAATATAGGATGATCATTGGCATATTCAAATGGAAAATGAGGAGTAAGATCAACCCTATTCCCATGAAAAATAATCATGTTCATTGACACATTATGATTATAACTTTAGAGCTTTCTAGGAGGTATCCTGCTCATGAAGGTAGTTTCCTATACTACATGAACACAACTATGATCAAAGTTCAAACCTCAACATACCGGTTGACAACTTACATAAGGAAAGATCTCTAATGGAAATATATGAATCCCAATCAATATTATATCCCAATTAATAACCACATCCTTAAGGCTCTTCATTATATTTCAATAATGGACTAAGAATTCATCATCTCTTCATCAATTTTAGAAAGTTACTATAATTGTGGAGGTCCTCCTTATGGTACCAAGAGATGTAACAACACTGTAGTTACTCCCTAGAGAACCTATCACAAAGGTCCTCTCAGTGGAAACGTGAAGATCAATTATGAAGTTCAGCCTCACAAGTTTAGTTGTGGGGGTCCTTAATGCAACATAAAGATTGACCAACAAGGAGGTCCTCCTCATATATCACATTAGAAATTGGTTATAATGAAATTCCTCCCAATTTAATCCAGTATAATATTCATGGAGGTTTTCCATATGATATGTGATTTAGAGGTTTTCCTTATTATAAAAAATTGAGGTATAATAGAGATCTATCTGATGAAAATGAACCCATAATAAAACATGGAGGTACTACCCATGTGAATCATTACAAATTTTTTCCCTATAATAATAATATTTAGATGCTTCGACTGAACTGATAGAAATTCTAGAGGCTTAGGATATATCACATGACACATCATCAATTAGTAATATTTATACCATTTAAAAGGTAGCTTGATGTGACAATCATCATTTCTGCCTCACATAGACCATATACGTTTGAAATGACTAAGGATATTCTAAATAATCATCCTATTCTTGAAAAAATTATAGAAAAACAACCATTATAGTCATATTTTTTCAAAGAAACCCTCATATAATATAAGAATAACACCATTGTCATGTATAATGAATTGGAAGGGATAGAATACAAGTCATGTTCCAGCCCAAAGCCACTCCATAGTAAGAAGTTATAGAGGCATTTAAAGGGGAATGCATACCCTACATTCATTGTAACTCATGTGAGACACTCTGTCATCTGAAGTTTAGATACCTATCCAATGGGGAGTACACTAATCATATCAAGGAAATAAATGAGGTTTTTCAAAAATTTGACCTAATCACCTTTTCAATGGCCTGAATCCCCAAATCATAAAAATAGTGAAAATGTACCCAACATGTTTTCCTTATAATAATAAAGTCTCTTATCTAGATGATCATTGACACCCCACATGATGTATATATAAGATGGTGGTGTAAATAAAGAGGTCAACATTTCACCCCACTCACATAAAAATAATTATTATTGGAAAAAATAAATCTATTATGTCTTATATTTATGATTGGTCTTAGGAATGGGGGTCTATATACACTAATTTTCCCTTCCAATGATACCCCACCATAACTAAAACATAAAAATAATGCACTTTTAAGGAGCATGAAACTGATAAATTTATGAATTAGGATGATAAGAAGGTCAAAAATGCATCCCATATAAGGAATGGGAAGTTGAAACCATAAATAAACACTTAATGATAAGTAGTTATCACCTTTAAATGTTACCAAATTTTGATATTTCCAATATTGAATCCTAAAAGGATAATAATTCCAAGATAACATTTATCTTGGAAGTGTTATATGAAAAATAAAAACAAGCAGTATTAAGGGAATTTTACCCCACTTCCACCCAAAAAATCATCGAATCTACACTATTTAAAGGATATAATGGTAGCATAACAGTTTCCACCCTTACCCATGGGGATGGGGAAATTATTACATCCCCCTCCTCTAAAGAATTTGTTTTTCTCTTAAATGGGAGTGGTTTCATAGGAAGCACCTTCATGGATTCCTCCACATAATAATATATATACTTATTTATAAGTGTGATTACTGTAGGTCATCATAGTCTCCATTGGGATCTACTTTAATAAAATCCTTCTAATAGATCATCAAGGAGAGAGAGTGAAACCACTAAAGGTATATAAGCTAAAATAGTTTTCCAAGAATTATGATTCAAAGGAGGATTATGATATGTCCTTTAATGGATAATAAAATAAAAATGGATCCCCATACTAATATGAAGTAGATAAGAATTATATTCCCATTTCATGATTCATGTTAGTGAATATAATTGGTGTCGAACCTGTAGATAACACAGAGCATGAAACTAACATAAAAGAATGTGTTGAGTCGATATCAAAGAGAAACATGGTCTATATTGAAATTCATGAATAAGGTGTGTGTAATTGACATCAAAGGTGGATTCATGACTTAATAACTCATCTAAATGTATGAATACTTCCTTTTTGGTGTGTTTTGGAAAATGATAATGGAAAAGGTGTGACTATACACACACCCCACCCACCACCCAAATTAGAAAAAAATATCTCTATTAAAGTAATGGTGTCTCAATATGAAGTAGTTTTAGAGAAGATGAGGTGGAGAAAATCCAAAATAATACAAGGAAATATACTCAGTTAATCAAAATACAAGGTCTATGACTATATAAATCTTCTGGTGAATAAACCTCAATTAGAGGGAACTGCTCAATTAGTAAGAGAAAAGTCCAATAATCTGGCTAAAATAGTGCTTATAAAACTAGTTTATCTAACTATAGACAATAAATATTATCATGAAATAAATCATATTGGGGAAAATCATATCTATTTTAATATTACATCCCCAGAATAATGAATTATAGGCATACAATATAGTTATAAGTGATTTAAAAAAATCAAGATCTTCCAACTACCTCCACCAAAGCATTAAACCAAGTGGTATTACCACTAGAACTTCTAGACAACATTTAGTCCCTTTCCATTTAAATGGGATATATAGAGAGGAAACATAAACAATGGAAATCAGAGAGAAAACCATACCCTATGTTGTTTGATATGACTCCTACTCAACCAAATTTTAAGAATCCCACAATATAGATATTTAATGGTTTTTGAGATTCAAAACATAACATAATGAACAACACATATTTATGTGGTCTCATGATGGGAAAAACTAACTAACAGGTGGAAGAAGATCTTCGTTTCATTATGAATACTTTAGAAGGAATCAAATTCATTTGATATAACAATATACCATCTATTTTTGTCACAAATTGGTAAGATCTATAATGGAAATTAATCTACCAGTTCGTCTCTAAAATGAGGTAGAAAAAAATCACAGACCTACTAAATTGTAGACAAGATGAAAATTATAGGGTTTCATACCTCAACTCTATGAGGAAAGGATTAACCTATTCCCTAAATATACATATTTCATAAGAGAAAATATTGGACATGTGAATAGAAAATATACACGATGAGTTTAAAAAACCTCATATTCCATTGATGTAACATGGTCTTTTTTGAGAGTATATGGACATAAAATAGTTCCTAAAAAATGACATTTAGTCTTTCAATATCTAAGTATCAGTTGACATAATAAAAACAATGGAAGAAACTAAGTAGAGTGAACAAAAATAATTTCACACATAAATAGCCATAAATCCTAGCTCCAACCCCAAAAACCACACAATATCACACAGTTACTTCTCTTAAAAAATGAAAATAATAATGATATTATCAATAGGGAAAGATGGAAAAAAGTTACCCAAAAATTTAAGACCTGAAGAATAAATATTATTCATTTTAAAATAACAAGTCCTAGGATTTCTAATCCCTTCCATGTAAAAGATCTTCCTTAAATTGTATGAGATCATAAGGTCCAATGAAGTCATTATTTATAATCTCTTAAACTAATTCCTATTCCACTAGATACTAGGGCATAATATTTAAGACTATTTCATCTTTAAGGAAATATTCAAAAAGAAGATTGACTCAGGGTTTGTAAACTTGGTTAAACCTGGGTTGTAGGTAATTTATACTTCTACCACTCCACTAAAGGATTAGAAGAGTGTATTAAAATAACAAAGAGGTATATATAGAAATTTAATGACTGAATGACTAAGAAATTGGTATGTCAGGAACATGTGATACTAAGGGTACAACTGAATCCACCATTTTTTATCCTAATTCCTTGTGAAATACTAGATAAAATATTCTCATTATCCTAGAATTTCTAGATTCAACACAATTGTTTTCAGTAGAAGAAATTTCACGAACAAGATCCGTTTCCAGTAACCATGCCAATCTAGACTCTTCAGAATTTATTTCTTCCATCACTAAAAGGATGAGAAAACCCCCAAAAACTAAACCCTCATATGACGACGAGTCATAATATTTATTTATCAATGTCATACTCTTGAAAGACCCATTTATAGATAAATAAGTCTCATATAACCCTGAATTTCCTATCAATGACTAGAGAGAAGGTTGAAAAGGCTGAATAAGGTGAGGCTGAAATAGGCCCCGATGGTTTGAAATTATTTCCACTGAAGATATGGATGTAGCTAAGACCCATAGATAGAAACTGTAATGATCATAAAAATAGATTCAATATAAACCCAAATCCTACAACATTCATTCAAAGCTAATTATATTATAAGATAGTCTTTCATTCTTGAAATTTTCCAATCATCATAGAAATATGAGATGTCCCATTAGGAAAAAAATAGTAATAATTTATTCTAGTTTCAATCAAAGAAAGGAGTTTCCAGCATAATCATCCCCAAACCCTAAGAATCATGTCAGAGAGAAACCTCATGATAATAATTGTAGAACCATGGTTTATAAGTATGATATTCAAAATTATTCCAATATTTTCGTAGTAAAACTCGATATATTGGATGTCGTTCACCTATAAAAATAACTCAAAGAAGCCCATGCTATGTCCATTTAAGGATATGAAGAGTTAAAAATTGATGTTTCTATATCCATGAAATATAAGACATATATTGGATCCACTAAATTCCAAATATTCATTTTTTTCATGGAATAAGACTAGGAAGCTACTATAAAGGGTTATATGAAACCCTTTTACACCTACATAAATCTTGATGATATCGATTTCAATAAACACTTAGTCAAAAAAAAATTCATGGATCAACCTCATCCAGATCTAGACCCTTAAAAATTGGTCCATAGCGAGGTTTATTTATCTTCAACTAACCTTATAATTCAGGGGTAGAACAAGAGTGAATAAACTTCCTTAGGAGGATCATGATTAGTACCTAGTCTAGAGACCTTATTTCTTACATAAATTCATGGTAATTCATTATGACATGAAATTAAAGATATTAATTGGAAGACCATGTCTCCCAATACATGAATCAATACCATTATTATATCACATACGTGTAACATATTTTTTTAATGTAAAAGTTTGAGTGTTTTATGATTATAGTTCTCCTTCCATGTATTATGAATCATAATACATAGATGCAAGATATTCCAAAATAGAGGGGATGTAATGAAAAGTAGAAAATATGATACAAATTTATTCTCTTAATTGATTTTAAATCTATCCTATCAATATATAGAGTGAACTTTGTGAAAAAAAGTTATTGATCCTCAAGTAAATTGGAGGGAAAACTCTTGATCTGTAAATTCATCAAGTCACACGATTCATATTAGATAATGAATTGAAACCTACAATCACATTATTCTCATATAATTCTCAGGTAGACATATCCATCGGGTAACCATCTATACGTAAATAAAAAACCACTACACATTCCATAAATATCAACCTTTTCTCCAAGTATCATCACTAAATTGTAGGATTGATTGATATTATGCTAACATGACCCAAACTTTTCAACATAATGGACATGAATCGTTGAAGAATACCACTTGGTTTGGGAAAATTCTCTCCAATTACCATGTTTTAATTTATCTAAAATAATCTAACAAATTTAAATAAGTGTTTATCACTAACAAAAATAATAACTCACTTACATCATTTCCAAGATATCAATATTCCAATCTATCTTATTCCCCCCCAAAAAAGTAAAAACATGTAATAATAAATCCAATATGATCCTTCAATATTTGGTAAAGGAATATCAACTACTATTTAACAACTCAAACAACTGAATCTAGGCATGAAGGAATATTCACAAACTATATAAATTAGTGGCATCATGAATCTTGGAAAACAATATATATATATATATGTATATGTATATGTATATATTTTCTAAAATATCACCGAGATGAATTTTCATGGAACTATAGAAAAATTAATGGGTTAGATCCTAAAGTGGATACCCATAATTTGGTTCTTCCATATGACCATCACAACTATAAACATTTACCAAGGAGAATGTATTTGAGTAATACTTATATAGTAGAAGATTAATTTGACAAGTTGATTAAATAAATGTTTATATATGAAGTTCAATACCTAATGTAGATCAAAAAAATCATTACCAGAAATAAAATAAATAAAATAATCTATTTTTACATTAAATTAAGGGATTTTAACAATCATTACCCAAAGAAAAGTTTCCAGTTCTGATCAAATATATTATTCATTGATGTAATACCTGGTTTCCAAGTCCACTCCTTTATAGATGAGTATTCTGGATATATTAAAATCTGAATAGAACCTGAAGATTAAGAGGAAACCACCCTTAAGGAACCCTAAGTGGAATAATTTTACGATGTTATTCCCTTCTGATATAAGAACCCTAGTTCTATATATCAACATTCAATAAACCAAATTTTATGGTTTTTTGGGTGAAAAATCTATAATTTTATGTGGATGGTCTAGTGGTAAAATATAATTAATTATCTATTAATCATGCTAATCATGAGGAAGTTTTGAATAAAATGAGTCATTATAAAATGAATATAAAGTTACTAAAACTAACTTTCATAGTAACATCAGGGAAATTTCATAAATTCATGGTAGAAAATCCTAACACGAAAGTTGACCTTGAAAAGGAAAAGGTGATACATGATATGGATCATCCTCAAAACTACAATGGTCTAAGAGGAATTTGGGGATTGATTTCTTATATTAGTTGATACATTAAAAATATCACACCAACTTCTTTCCCATTATAAATTTTATAAATAAATAAGTCACCTATCATTAGGATAAATATTTTCATAAATCCTTTGATAATATCAAAAAATAACTTCTTTACCCATCGGTATTTATTCCACATGTAGAAGGTAAGCATCTCATCATTTATATAGAAACCCAAGAGTGATATCTTGGTGTTATCCTTACTCAGAAAAAATACAGGCAAAGAGAACAATGTATACTAACTTAAAACAACAATTTTGGATGCTGATACTCAATACTCAATCATTAAGCAGAACTTATTTTCATTGATATTCATAGTGAAAAAGATGATACACTATCTATAGAACCATAATGTACACATAGTATCTCATATGGATTCAATAAAATATATATTTATTCATAAAATTTTATCTAGGTATCTGTTTCCCTCGGAATTCGGGGATGACCTCCTGGATGGGAGATTCAAACGTTCCGATCGGTTTCTAGCGGGTTTGTTCGTAGAACCGGAAACATCCAATGATTCCACATCCGTTTGGACCTACTTTCCAAAGGTAGGCGCTCATTAGCTTGTGGACTAATGAGGCTTGGGAATTTGCATTGGTCGAGAGGATGGGAGGTCGGACTCATCACACCTTTTTGAGGGGAATTATTGTCTACTCCGGGACTCTCTTTATAGATTTAAGTTATGTTCGTGAATCCTTATTACATTACCAAGTATAAAATGAGATTTCCTTTAGTTTTGACAATCAATGATTAAATATGTAAGAAATTTAGATAATCTTTTATATGTATTCGAGGTTCTTCATCAATAGAGAATCATCTATATCTATTTAGAGATTCTTGGTCAATGGTATCCTTCAAAACATTTATATAAAAGTCTCTTGGTCATTTATGATGACCAGGCTGGTTTTAAAGCCACTCAGTGGGGCACTTGAAGTTTATCGTCATTCAGAAGGAAATGAATTATTTCAGAGTTGGGATCGAACCCATAGATGGGCTACCTACATATCCTTTATTTTGGGAAAAGAAATCAGAACCCACGTAGTTCGAGTAAGGGAGTATGACGTTTATGATTGATGGCTCAAAGAAGGATGTCATAATTACTTTTACACTCTATGATCACGTGAGTCATGCTCGGTGTGAGAAACAAGAGGTATTGGTAAAAATTAGAAAATTGTGCCATGAAAGATTCAAACATAAGAAATGGTTTAGGGCTTATGTATGTATGACTGCCCAGACAGATGAAAGTTTAGGATTCGCTTTTAGGGAGAAAATCTAGGAATAGGGTCCACAAAGGTATATGTGCTTCATGGATATTTCAATACTCTAACTTGGGACTTATTCCTGAAAAGGAAGCCCAAATTAGTAGAGGATTGATAACTAGGTTTTATTCCTGAGAAGGAATCCCAGATCAAACGAAAATTAGGACTGGTTAAGAGAAATTAAGGGACTTGGGGCTTACTCCTGAATAGGAAGCCCAAAATTTATGACTGGGACTTGTTCCTGAAAAGGAGGCCGAGGTTAGGGAACTTGGGGCTTACTCCTGAGAAGGAAGCCCAAGATTATGACTGGGTCTTATTCCTGAAAAGGAGACCCAGATTAGGGATTAAGGTTTGGGGCTTACTCCTGAGGAGGATGCCCATATTTGAGATTGGGGCTTACTCCTAAGAAGGATGCCCAAAATTAGAGGACTTGGGGCTTACTCCTAAGAAGGATGCCCAAAATAAGGGACTTGGGGCTTACTCCTAAGAAGGATGCCCAAAATTAGAGGACTTGGGGCTTACTCCTAAGAAGGATGCCCAAAATTATGAGGACTTGGGGCTTACTCCTAAGAAGGATGCCCAAAATTATGACTGGGACTTATTCCCGAAAAGGAGACCCAGGTTAAGGATTCTCTCATCTTAAAGGATGAGGTTGAATGAATGAACTCTCAATCTTTAGTGACATAAGGATATTTAAATCACTAGGTTTTGAGAGATATTCCACAGAATTCCTTTCAAATAAGGAAGTCAAATCAAGAAATCATGCCATAAATGGCTTTGAAGAGTATCTTGAAGACTGAATCTTGAATAGGAAAGGTGAAATGGCTTAAGAGGGGTAAAATGGGCAAGATGGGCACCCAAAAAGGTAGGGGCGCGCAAGTCTTGAAAGGCGCGCAAGTCTTACGTGGGCGCGCAAGTATTGGTCGCGCAGGTATACCTGCGCGACATGTGGGGTACTTGCACGATTTTCAACCAGCATTAGAATACTTGAGAGACTCTTTATTAATCACTTTAGAATCCTCTTGAGATTCTTCCAGAAAAGGGACGCGCAAGTTCTATTGAAGGAAATAAGGCGGCGCACAAGTGTGGTCACTTCCCTTAAGGGCTGACCAATCAAGCGTGAAAGTATTGATGAGTTTCAACACTTAGGCCTTCCTCCTTCTCTTTAGATCTTCTGTTCTAGGTAAGAAATTACCTTAGAAGTGTTCTGAAAGCTTTGAGAAGAGACTTGGGCGTCGGGAGCTTAAATCTGAGTTTCTGGAAAAAGATATTCTCGAATGGGGGGCCCACAGGGTCTATTTATAGGCAGGAGAATACCCCGGGAGGTTACCGGGCGGTTATCACTTAGGTCGCGCAAGTCACTTGCGCGCTAAGGTGCGTCGCGCAAGTGGACTTGCACGACCATTAGGAAACTTGTGCGGCCTATGGGAAAAGTTTTCCTTGTTCATCCCTTTGTCGATTTTTGATGTTTTATTCAAAGGTTGAATCACTTTGTGCTCATCTATTCCCCTTTTCCGATCTTTAGATTCTGTAACGAAAGGAGCGTCAACAAAGGTCCCCCCTCAGAGTTGGATCCGAAGAGAAATGAGGATTTGACTCTGAGGAAATCGAATCCATCCAAAGGAAAAGGGGGCGCGCAATTCTTCGGGGTACAGAGGTCGGCGCGCAAGTTTGCGTCGTGCAGGCCTTAAGCGCACTGGGTACGGCGCGCAGATAGGCCTCCTGGCCTATAAATACATGGCCTCACCTCCGTACAAAGTATCTGGGTTCCTGGACTTCAAACATCTCAAGCTCTCATCGTGCAGGTTATCTTAGCCGCGCAAGGTGCTCTGTTTCCCAATGTTTTCCTTGATGTCGTGCTATTGTAAAGGTATTTGTACTTGCGCGGTTTACACTTGCGCGTCAAAAACTAGCGCGGCACATGAATACTTGCACGCCATGTTTTAGACTTGCGCACCTTAATGCCTTAGCCATTTTTTCCATTTAAGAGTTAGTTTATTCATCTTTTATGCAGATTCAGGGGTTCCCAAGGGAATTGGAACGGCTGATGAACTGTCTAGTAAGCGGATTGATGACATGATAAACATTATTGGCCATGATTACTATGATATCTACAACAGCACTCTCCCAGATTTGGCTAAGTACTTGAAGAAATATCATCCTAATTTTCTACAGAGCATCCATCTACCACTGTGTGGTCATGGTCATCTGCAAGGAGTCAATGTTCCAAATTCAAACAATTATACACCTGAGATGCAGCTGCACTGCTACTCCTCTATTTCGGTTATGCTGTGCATTAAGAGAAACAACAATGGTGTGAACTTTCAAATTCTTCCTCCATATCATTTCCTTGAAGATATGAAAATGGCAAACCCATGGGCTGAAATGTTTTCCACTACCGATTGGTGGAGAGAAGACAAACATGGTATTAGAGCAATATCTGAAAAGAGTACTCTCTCCATATGGCTCTTTACTTCCAATTCTCCATTCTCAAATCCATGTATCCATCTTCCAAGTCTCTTGGACAGAAACAGAGTCATTGTTTGATCAGCAGAAAATTTTCTCAAACCGCACTCAAGAACATCCTTTTACAATTGTTCCAAGAAGAGCTGGTATCACTACATCTCTTATTGTATCCAGTTGAATGAATGAATTCCAGGTGGTTTTTGATGAAGCTTGGGATTTCGTAAATCAAATGAAGTTTTATGTTGAAAGTCTCTTGTAATTCTTGAAAAAGAGAAGAGACTCCAGTCTGTGGATGTCCTTCTAACTCTTGTGTATCAATGAAAAACACTTTCATCTTTAATCATTTGTATCTGCATTATTTCACTACCTACTTCAAATTTACTTAAGCCAATGGGCTTAGTAAGCATAGTTTGATCTTTACTAGGATTATTACAAATAACCCTACAAACTTTGAATCTTTTAATTGCTCAATATTACCTAAATCATACAAAAATGTATATTTAGTGAGCTGGAACTTGACTTTTATTCAGAGTTCGTTTGTCTTTTGTGGGCAGTTTAAAGTCATTCATGTCGGACATAAAGGGGCTAATGTTTAAGGTCGAAATAGATTTGACCAAAATGAATTAAAATTGATTCAATTCCTTGACAATTTATCTGAAAACATATTACCATACTCAAGTATGAGAGAAAATATGTAAACTATGGCTTAAGAATATTTGAATCTGAGGAATGATATGAAAAAGAGCTAAAAGGCATTAGAAGAAGTAGTTTCCAAGAATGAAGTTACTATTATTTAACAAAACCTGTTAGGGGGTTGAAATATGCAGGGACACCTAAGGGCATTGGCTGCATGGTCAAATAAATATTATCTTTCGGCTGACAAGTCTGTTATGTGGACTGTTTATGCAAGGCCACCTATGGGCACGTGCTGCATAGTCAGGCGAAAGAACTCTCAAAAATTTACTTTCCTAGTGCTAAAAGCCAGTGAAAGTTTATGGAGATTCAAATTTTCTAAAGTATAGAGTTTGTTGTATAGAAAGAGGTACTTGAATATGGAGAAGATATTTTCAGACAAGATTATCGAAGAACTGGATGAATATCACTCCTACGAAGGTCTGACCCAAACGTAGGGAAGAAGAATAAACCATAGACTTGAATACTTTCAGATCATGAAAAATGATATGGGAAAAATATGTTAAGGATGGCTATTTTTTGCGGATCCCTACATACTATCGTTTAAGACAAATAAGGACAAAAGAGGCATTCTTCCCAAGAATGAAGTTACCATTATTTAACAAACCTGTTAGGGGGTTGAAATATGTAGGGCCACCTAAAGGCATTGGCTGCATGGTCAAATAAATAGCATCTTTTGGCTGACAAGTCTGTTATGTGGACTGTTTATGCAAGGCCACCTATGGGCACGTGCTGCATAGTCAAGCAAAATAATTCTCATAAGTTTGACATTTTTGTGACTAGAAGTCATGAAAAGGGTTATGAAGATCTGAAAATATTTAAGGTTAGGATTATGACACATAAATATGGGTATTGTACAATATATATAGAGATACATAGGTCAATGATAACCATAATCATGTTGTGGCTGGGTCCTGAATTGAAATTTTGGACTTCACTACGTATCTCATAAGAATGAGAATCAAGACATATGTAGTTATTGAAATGCAGTTTAACGTCGTGCAGGACGAAAGTATTAAAGATCTTAGTTTAGGGTCATAGAATTCAGACCATAATAATGAATACACAGTGTGCATTTTCATGAGGACTTTTCAGCCAAGGGACTGAAAGTGAAATTTGGGGTTAGGCCCAAGAGACTTAGGGGTGGATTCGAGGGATACTCGAACGTTCCTACATATCCCATAAGGATGGGAATCAATCCCACGTAGTTCTAGAAATTCCCTTTGTACAAATTTGGTTCGTACATGTGAAGGGTAAAAGGGGACTTTAGGGCAATGATGTTTTAACCTGAGATAAAAAGTTTAGGCATTACCATGTATGCACGTAGTCTTTTGAAATGAAACATGATTGAAAAAAAATCAATGTCAATAATGGTTCCTTCTCAAATGAGGAAATCAAGGAGTATTTTAGTTTATTGTCGTACCGGACAAAAGTGTTGCATAGTTTAACGTCATATAACAAGGACGAAAGTGAATCAATGTAAAGATATTGATTCTAGGGGCGGTTTCACGAATCAACATCATATGAGATGGTGGTGAACCAATGTGATGAGATTGTTTTTGGGATTGAACCCTGGGAGGTTGCCTGCATACCCAACCTAGAGGGAAAGGATCAAAGTCCGTGTAGTTCAATTAAAGAATGAATTAATGATCAAGTTGTTCTTGGGGGCAATGATCTAATAAAAATGTTGTTGGGACTTACACATGGTTAGTGGCCCAAAGAGAGTGTTATGGTTGATGTTTGCTCTAAGATCACGTGAGTCATACTTGGTGTGAGAAACAAGAGGTAACAACAACCTTAACGATGCATAGTTTAATGTCATGTAGGACATAAAAAAGGGACTACGTAGTTTAAAGTCTTGCAGTTAGGACTATTGGTGCTTCACAGTTTAGTGTCATGTAGCAGGGACAAAATAACAGTTTAATGTCATGTAGGACGTATCAAGGACTTTCTGTACAGTTTAGCGCCATGTAGTTAGGACGATGTGGACAATATAGTTTAACGTCATATTGGACGAAAGGGGGACTGTGCAGTTTAATGTCATGCAGTAAGGACAAAATAACACACCATTTATGTCATGTTTGACGCATTGGGAATTTTTTTCACAGTTTAATGTCACGTTGGACGAAAGTGCGAATAGTTTAAGGTCATATGCATAGACCGTGGATGGTGCAGTTTAATGTCATGATGGACGGTGGTGTAGTTTAAGGTCATACAGGACCTTTGATGATTATGTAGTTTAACGTCTTTCCGGACGTAAGGGACTTTTATACAGTTTAGCGTCATGTAGTTAGGACGTCACAGTTTAACATTTTTCTGGACATAAGGGACTTGCAAATAGTTTATGGTTATATGCATGGACCAGGGATGATGCAGTTTAAGGTCATGCTGGACGGTTTAGGGAACTTTTTCCCAGTTTAACGTCATGTTGGATGAAGTTGCAGTTTAAGGTCATACTGGACCATTGCTGTATAGTTTAACGTCATATAACAAGGATGAAATGGTGCTACACAGTTTAGTGTCATGTTGCGGGGACAAGTTCTTTTTTCTACAGTTTAACGTCATGTTGGACGAAGTTGCAGTTTAAGGTCATACTGGACCATTGCTATATAAACCAATTGTAAGAGTGTTGGTTCTGGGGACCATATTTTGTGTTTATACAAAATATTTCTTCAGAAATCTGGCATTGGTTGGAGTCGTGATGAGTTATCCATCCATTGAGATTAATGAATAAGCTCCATTGGAGTAGACCTTATGTATTGAATAAGGTCCTTACCATTTTGGTTCAAGCTTGGGAGGCTTCTTTCCTGGTATCATTGGTGTTCTGAGAACTAATACCAATTCTCCCTGAATGAATGAACGAAGACAAACTTTTTTGTTAAAAGATCGTGCTATTCGATTCTGATAGATTTCCAAGTGGTGCAAAGTGCACAATATTTTCTCATCTAACTGTTCCAATTCATTCAATCGCTTTTGGGATTGCTCATCTGTAGATAACTGATCACAAATGGCTACTCTGAGTGAGGGAAATTGAACTTCAATTCGCAAGACTGCTTCTGTTCCATATACCAACGAATATGGAGTTGACCGCGTTGCATTGCGGGTGGTAGTCCAATAAGCCCATAAAGGATGAAAGAGTTTATCAGGTCATGACCTCTTATCTTTATCCACCATCTTTTGCAGTATATTTGAAAGAGTCTTGTTAAAGGATTCTATTTGGCCATTGGCTACCGCATGATACCGAGATGAATGGTTGGATTTAATGTTGTATTCTTGATACAATTTCTTCACCTCAGAAGAACAGAAGTTGGTGCCGTTGTCCGTCAATATGTTATGAGGGACACCAAATCTAGTAATGATGTTAGACTTGATGAAGCTAACAATGCATTTAGAACTGACTTCTTTGATAGGTACTACCTCTGCCCATTTTGAAAAGAACTCAGTAGCAGTAAGAATGTACTTAAACTGCTTGGCCGTAGCTGAAGGGTAAGGTCCCACCACATCCATTACCCATGTGGCAAATGGCCATGAGTATTTAGCTGTATGAAGCAACTCTGGAGGTTGATGAATAAAGTTGGCATGTACTTGACATGAATGACACTTCTTTGTAAAATCAACACAATCTTGTATCATTGAAGGCCAAAAGTATCCAAGCCTTCGAATTTGATCAGACAATCTATGTCTAGACTGGTGGGCACCACAGACTCCTGCATGCACTTCTTTCATGACAGCCATTGTCTCTTCACCATCAATGCATCTGAAGAGAACTCCATCAAAACCACGTTTGTAAAGAATTTTCTCTAGATGGTTTGGGCCATCATAAAGAGTAAAATTGACCACACGTCGCCGGATTTGTTCTTTCTCGGCTCTATCAGGTAGAAGTGTTCCATTTTGAAGGTATTCCCTGATAGGTGACATCCATCCTGTAGTATGACCATATGGTTCAGGAATGGGACTAATTTCATTAATTTCCTCTGTTTTGGCTTGAACATAAGGCGAAATTGCACGACGGTGGGCAATACTGATGGTTGTCTCGTCCCGATTTGGATCTGCTAGAGCTGTGGCTATATTAGCCAGTGCATCAGCTTGAGCATTTTGTGATCTTGGGACATAAGAAAATGTCGGTTATGAAGGGAATTCTGCCATTAACTCTCTAAAGTAATCATACAAAGGGATTAATTCTTCTTTTCTGATGGCATAATCCCCATTGACTTGTTTGATTACTAAGTCTGAATCACCTTTCACTTTTAAGTGATTCACTTGTGCTTGAAGCGCTAACTCCAAGCCTGTAATAAGAGCTTGGTATTCGACTTCATTGTTAGTACCACCTTCCCACAATAAAAAGAAATAAGGTAACAATGCCTTATCTGGAGAAATGAGTACAATTCCTAAACCAACTTTGTTGAATTTAGGATTTTCCATTCTCTTCCCTGTTGGACTTCTGGAAGCACCATCAAAATACATTTCTCATGTTTGAAGATTCTCTTGAATAGAGAAAACTTCCTCATCAGGGAGTTCAATATCTGAAGATGTGTCTTCCACTGAAGGATGTTAAGCTAGGAAATCAGCCAGAGCTTGGCCCTTTATTGACTTTTGAGATACATACTGAATGTCGAACTACTGCAAAATAACTGCCCACCTTGCTAGACGTCCTGTAAGCATTGGACGACTAAGGATGAATTTGAGCGGATTATTGTGAGATACCAATTGGACCTCGTGATGTTTCAAGTAGTGTCTCAGTTTCTAAACTGCAAAGATTAATGCTAGGAAGCACTTCTCAATACTTGAATATCGTGTTTCTTCTTTAAGCATAGTTCTACTGAGATAGCAGAGGCTATTTTCATTCCCAACATCATTCTTTTGAGCGAGAAAGGCACTCAATGATCGCTCTAGAGCTGTCATATAGAGGATAAGTGGTCTACCTTCAACAGGTGGCATGAGCACTAGTGGAATCAAGAGGTATTTCTTGAGAACATCAAATGCTTCTTGAAATTCTTCTGTCCACTGGTAAGTGACTCCTTTTTTCAATAATTTGGTAAAGGGTAAACTTTTTCCTGCCAAATTGGCGATGAAATTCCGAATATAGGCTAAGTGTCCTTGAAGTCCTCTTAATTATTTCAAATTCTGAGGAGGTGACATACCAAGGATTGATTTGGTATTCTCAGGATCGACTTCAATACCATGATGGCATACAACAAAGCCGAGGAATTTTCCTGAGGTTACCCCAAAAGCACATTTTAAGGGGTTCATCTTCAAATTATGTTGTCGAAGTTTGTGGAATATGACTTCCAAATCAGTCAAGTGATTATAACGTTGTTTGGATTTAACCACCAAATCATCCACATAGCATTCAAAAAACTTCCCTATGAAAGGTTTTAAGATATGATGCATGGCGCGTTGATATGTTGCACCTGCATTCTATAAACCAAAGGGCATCACCCGGTAACAAAACACACCTTGAGGAGATCTGAAAGTTCTAGATTCCTCATATTCTGGGGCCATTCGGATCTGATTATATCTGGAATATCCATCCATGAAGTAAAGTACTTCATAGCCAGCGGTCGCATCAATTAAGAGTTCTGTAATCGGAACTGGGAAATCATCTTTAGGACAATACCGATTAAGATCTCTGAAATCGATGCAAACCCTAATTTGTCCGTTCTTTTTCTTTACAGGGACAATATTAGCCAACAACTTGGGATACTGAACTTCTCTGAAGAAGTTAGCTTTGATCAGTTTATCCACTTCAGCTTCAATTTTGGAAGCATAAGTTGGGTGTGTTCTTCTCGCGGCTTGCTTAAATCCTCGATGTTCTTTTGGTAAACCCAAATGATGAGTAGCAACATTAGGATCAAGCCCAGGCATTTCTGTATAGTTCCAAGCAAAAATATCTTTATTTTGATTTAGAAAAGAAATATAGATCTCTTACTCTTTAAGGGTCATGGCCGCACTAATTAAAGTGGGGCGTGGATCTTTCTCTGTACCCAGATTTATTTCTCTGAGTTCATCCACAGTGGTAGAGATACCCTCTTCAAATGCTGGAGGAGCATCTCTAAGACCTTCCTCTTCCTCTTCATTATGTGCTATTTCTTCCGTTTCTACTTGCATAGTAGATGACAAAACGAAATTCTCATGATCATAAGAGATGTAAAAATTTTCACATTTTGAAGAAGAAGCTTCCATTTCCGACCCCATTGATGATAAAGGGCCTTCTTTGGGAAATAAAGAGGAGATGATGGATTGAGAATCAACATCATTATTAACCTCTGGTGTTTCTATAACTTCTTATGGCCTGATTGGAGAAGTATAGACTTGTTGGACTTCAGTAGATGAAATGAAAACATCACCACTTATGCTTTCATCACTGTTTGGTAGGTTACCAATTTCTCCCATGTTGTCTGGCTCGATTGCCGTAATTGACATTATGGATCTTTCCATAAGAGTATATTGATTTGGGCCTATTTTGTCAATTTGACTGATAGGTAACACATAATCTGTACTCACATGTGTAAATGGATTTATTGGAATCTTCTCCAAACCATATGGAGCATTAACTTTGGTAATTTCCTTCATTGTAGATTTTTCTCTTCCCTTCATGTGATAAAATTCTGCCTCAATGTATTGAGACTCACATGTCTTGAACGGGGCCTTGTCACCATACAATGTTCCAACTTGACCATTGAAATAGTGTTTGAGACATTGATGGTATGATGAAGGAATAGCTGCATGCTAATGTAGCCAGGGTCTTCCAAGCAAGACGTTGAAAGCTGAGTCTTGATCAACAATCATGAAATCCGAATTGGATACAAGATCTCAAAACTGGGTTATGAGTGTAACTTCGCCCAGTGGTTCTTGTTCATTTTTATCATATCCTTGTAACATCATGGTAGAAGGAGATAAATCAGATTCCATGAGGCCTAATCGACGAAGTGTACGAATGGGCATGAGGTTGACTCCTGAACCATTGTCAATGAAAGCTCTTCGGATATCTACACCATTGACTTTGACAGATAAGTACAAAGGTTTTATGTGCCCATGGACAAAATCATCTTCATCTTTATCAGTAAAAGATATCACTGCATGGAATTCTACAGGATTATTCTCTATGTGATAGACTTCAGCTGCAGCAATTTCAGCTTCAAACTTCTGAGGACTTGACAAAGCTTTGATGAGTGATTCCCAAAGATCTTTTGACAGATTCAAAGCATCCAAAATTGATAACTTGGCTGGTACCTGGGCCAAGTGTTTCAATATATCATACTTTTGATCTAGAGGTCTGCGTTTCCCAACAAGAATATGTGGTTTAGCAGGTACCTTGGAAGCAGATACTTTGGAAGCTGATGCATCTTGTATTGGGATAGAAGTTGGAAACATCCTTGGTTTTGGAAGATTAGACTGATTAGATCCATTTACTTGCTGAGATAAAGAAGATGGAACCTTTAATCGGTCTTCCAAAATAACTGTGCCAAAACTGAGTTGACCATTGGTAGAAGAACTTGCTTGTTCTTTTTGAGCTCGCTAAAGGGCTCTACCACGAGTTTCTGCTGCATACACAGTGCTAGAAGGGGTAGAATTGGAGTAGTGGCTTCAGAAAGATCCACGTCTTCCCTTGTATCCTGAACCTCTAGAACTTCCTCGGATTCCTTTATTTGATACAGGGAATTCAGGCTCATCAAGACTGGAATATGGATATGTTAATTGAATCATATTAACAGAACCAAAGATTAACTCTTCGTCTGATAAAGACCCTGCCTGACTAGCCTGTTTAGGCTGTGCTGTTTGATGGGGTGGTGCCCATGGCTTTGAAGTAGATGGCATGAAATCTGCCAGTGTCAAAGACAACTTAGGCCTCGATACATACTCATCTTCTTCTGATTCCTCTTTCTTCTTTGAATTGCGCTGCCCTTTTGAGGATTTGTCTTTTGATGGAGGCTTCACTGCATCTTTTGTAGGAGACACAATTGGCTTCTTCAATTGTGTTCGCAAAATGGCATGGGTCCGATTGATTGTCTTTCTGACCATCCAATCATCATATTTTTGCGCAGTTTTGATTTTGACTTCCTGCCACTCGCCTCCTTCCTCTGGATCTGTAGCGGTAACACACGCTACATGAGCTGAAGAACCCTTCAATTTGACTTGTCCCAAGTTGACCATCTTTTGCAGGAGGTCTTTAAAGACAAAACACTCCTGGATGGGATGCCCCAACATTTGATGAAAGGGACAATAATTGGGACGGTCTTCATCTCCTTTCTTGTTTGGCCTCTTGGGCACTGGTAATTGAACCAAATTATTTTCCAGAGCTGAAATGAAGTAACCAGGAACTTGCTCACTTCGGAAAGAGTATGTTTTACTCTTCAAATCCTCAAATTGTTTTCTTAGTTGATCTCTTTGATCATTTGGACGAAACGGCCTTTGTTGTTGGAATTCAGAAGGTGGAGCCCTTTGAGAAGATGAAGTTTTTGAAGTATAAATAGGTATAAGTGCTTGTTTAAGCATAACTGTAGTAGTTTCTGCTTTACCCATTCTCCTTCCTGGAGCTGATGGAATTACACGAGATTTAACCTTAGCCTGTATAAGGGAATCTTCAATCTTCTGAGCGATTGAAGTAAGGTCTCGAAACCCTCCTGTGTATTTCACAGGGATCAATGGTGTGCGTAATTCGTCACGCAAATTTGCCACACAGATTGGCAACGACTCTTCCTAAGGGAGTGCTAAACTCAGGGAATACGTTAATCCCATCCAGCAAGCAATGAAATCAGAGAGTCTTTCATTCTCCCTTTGCTTGCAGTTTGTAAGATCGAAAACTGTCATTTTTAGAAAAATTGAGCTGAACTGAAGAAGGAATTTTTGACGAAGATCCTCCCATCTGATGATTGACTGGGATTGCAAGCTTGTATACCAGACAAAAGATGGTCCTTGCAAGGTTCGCACGAATCATCTGAGTTTCACTGCTTCTTGCTGCTCTGGAGTTCCCATCATAGGATCACAACAAGACACGTAATGCGTCAAATGTTGTTCAGGGTCTCCTGATCTATTGAAAGTAGGGAAAACAGGGTTTCCAAAACTAGATGGAGGATAAATTGAATCTACCCATTCAAGGTAAACTTTCTTTTCTGGTTGAACATGCACCCGTTTCCATTCCATAGTTTCTAACTGAGCTGTTAATGACTCAATAGTAGTTATTAACTTTTGAGAAACATTCGGTTGAATCTGGTCTTGAGTAGGTGCAATGAATGGAGCTTGGACAGACGTGGTGGTTGGTGCTGCAACTGATGGTAGCACTGCCAACCGTTGTTGCGCTTGACCCACGGGATTAGACCTCTGAGGGTGTACTGATAAAGGAGGATATTCTTGATCCATCTTAGTAACTGCAACAAATTCCTTCGGCTATCGGACTTCAGCATTCTTAAGAAGAAGACTACTCTAAAGTAGTTCTTCATTCATTCTTCTTAATTATTTAATTTCTTCCTCCTATTGTGCAAACCTTTGCTCTAATGAGAGCGATTGACCTTCTCCAGAGGAAGGATATGTAACCTGATTCTTTCTCCTCCCTTTGTTGGATACTTTTGGGAGAGAGGGAAGTGGATTACCTAGGTTCTGAGTAATCTTTTGACTTCGTGTACGCACACCTTCTTCATTTGTATTGGTGCGTACATTTTCTTGAGCAGGACGCTCTTCATCTGAGTCCCCTGAGTGAGTCTCCTCTGGTGGATTAGCAACAACGGCATTGATGACATTGATTGATGCATAATGCATCGCACCTCTTCTATCAATATTTCTGTGATATTGTCTTCTTTCATGTCTTTGATGAGACATTTCCTTTTGTTGATTCAATCTTTTAGGAACTTATTGATGAACTATAATTTGGAGGGAATCTCCTGATAATTTGGCTCTTCATTCCTCTTGGGGCTTCTTCCCCAATCGAGAAAAGACCGATATTCTCTGAGAAGGGGATTGATGATTTGAAAGAGTCCCCAGTCTCGTGAACTGGGGATGTTCCTGCTGATTCTGCTCAACTCCTCGAATCCCATTTGTTGACTCTGAGGGTTGGGTTAAAGGAGTCCCCAGTCTGACAAGATGGGGTGGCTCTTGACATGCTACGTCTGAGATCTTCATAAAAGATCTCTTGATCTTGCGAATCTTAGTTCGGAAATTAGCTGGATGCATTAGCCTGTATCCACTTTTATCACCTGGTTCAACAGACCGTTGGATGATTTCCGAGACTTCTGTCATTTGATGATTTGTTTTCTCCATACGAGAGGCTTGTGAAATATTCTTGCCTGCTTGATGTAGGAGAAATTCAACAACTTGTTCTCTATATGCTTGATTTTGAGAGGAACTAGTTGAAACCTGTTCTTGAACAAGATTTTGATTATGAACAAAGCCCATTGACTGTGGCCGGCCATGGGCAATAACATTGCATGAGACCATTTTCGGCGGGCTTTGCTGACTGGAAAGCACTGTGAAATGTAGTGCTCCGTGAATACCCCATCCTCTGATATGAACATCAGATGGAGCATTGGCAATTAACTGACGCAATTTTCTTAGTGCGCCAAGGCATGAACGTTGAAGGGTTCTCTGTTGCTTTTCAGCCTTCGGATACCGAGACACTGATAGAGATGCCAAATCAATCTGACGTTGTAGCCCTTCTATTATCTTAAGATGATGTTCATATTCATCATAAGATAATACCTTCTTCTTTAATTGACAAAGAGTTTTCCATATGTTGAGACGAATATCATGGATTCCATCATCCATTAACATCGTTGGAATGTCGTACTGGGAGTCAGCCAAAGGCCAAAACATGACTGGTACCTCACCTTTTTCCATTTTCTTCCTCATGTTCATCATTTCCTCTTTATCATTAAATGAAGATTCTTCTACCTGTTTTGACCAGAGATGGTGTTTCCTTGTTGCTTCATCGGATTCAACAAGATTGGTAGAGACATCATTGATCAAACTAGAAGATGCATGACTTAGGGGTGGTTCGGAGAATGACCTACACCCTAGGCTATCTTCTGATTGAGAAAGTATTTCACTTGCTAGCGATAAAGCATCAGACATGACTGGTTTCGTATTTACAAGTGCCTCAAGATAAGAGGGCTTTCTCGGCACTACATTGTCCACTGGAGTATTTTCCAGGCAATGTGAATCACTACTGCGGAGAGGACTTTTGCAGCGAAGTTCATCATCATTTGGAGGACCACCATAATGGGTTACAGCAAAAGATGAGATCTCTTGCTCCTTGGTCTTCTGACCACACAGAGGGTTCTTGTGGCTCTCATCTGAAGATGAAACTTCAAGATTGACCGAATTGTAACGAAGCAAGCCTTCATGAGAAAGTGTCTGTTGAAGAATTTTGGAATTAATGTTCCCATTATTGGGAACTGAGGGAGTAGAATCTTGAATTCCAATAGATAAATGTCTGAGGGCTTCAAGAACTCCAGCATCGAGCAAAGCCTTGTTGCAGATTGGCCTTTGATCTCCTGACTGTGCTGGGCGGATCTTTTTCTTAGATGCATTCTTACTCGCTTTGGAAACCACTTGTTGACGAAAGTGGTTACTCTGAGCAGGTGTATGTGCCTGATCAGGAAATATGGTCAGGTTAGGCTGACGATCTCCACTCAAATCAGGTGTATGTGCCTGACTTGGTTCTCCGTATGATATGGGGGAGTATGCCCCATGACCCTCTTGGACTGGAACAGATGTTTGTGTCTGTTCCGGAGTGAATTGTTGATGTGTCACTCCACTGCTAGGGATAGATTTATGTGTTTGTCCCTGAGATGATGCTGAAGCTGTTATGATATCCTGGAAAGCATCCAGAATATGAGCAGGAATTTGCTTCTGCTCTTTTATCATTGACAAAATATGCTTGGTGACTTCAGCCGCCGGAACGGGAATATACGTCCATTCCGGGTTTGGAGTAGGTGTATGTGCCTGCTCCTGTCCTCCTTTTCCTGTCAGTGAATCCTGACAGTACTTAAGTGTGGGGGCAGAGAGTTGAGTCTGCCTCCTGTTTGTCGTCGGATCTTTCCAACTGACTTCTCCATCCGCTACCAAGCGAGACTGTTGGTAGGCTTGATTAGTACTAGCAGGTGTATGTGCCTGCTAATTACACTTCGCCAAAGGTGGTTGACGAGATCCATCATATGTAGTCAGACGAGCCTGCTAAATAACTGGTGATGTATAAGCAGGTGTATGTTCCTGCCTATAGTACTCTGCCGGAATTGCCTGGCGGGATTGGTGTGATGCTGTCAGACGAGTCTTCTGGACAGCGGAATTAAAACGGACAGGTGTGTGTGCCTGCTCGTTATTTTCCACCAAGTTAGGTTGGTGGACTTCTCCGGAGATGGTAGGGATGAAAACCTTCCCATTATCAACCGGATTCCGTCTCTGGCGGTTCGTCTTGCCTGCTTGGGTTCGAGGAACCTGAGCTGAATGCCTGGAGTCGGTACCCTCATCATGTTGAGGGCACACTACCGCACGAGTCTGGCAGCGATTGTTGATGGGAGCCCTCGGGAAGGACTCCTGTCTTTTTGAATTAAGGCCCTGCGGGACCTGCTCATTCACTTCCTCAGAGTAAGGGAGTGAATGGAAATTGCGTTCTGGGGATAACGACCCGAAACGGTTGGAGACGGTAGTCAGCACCGCCTTCTTCTTAATCACTGGTCGTCATTGTCCGGACGACCTGTGTGAGTTATTTACTTGGAGGTCCTGTCGGGCAGCCTCTAGAGTTGGGATGGTACCGTGTTGACGGTACTCCTTAACCAGCGCATTTGATACCCAGCGTTGAAGACGCTGAGTAGGTGATGTCATCCTCAGAGCGGATGACGATCCAGTAGGAATAACAGCAGTGGTATTTGCAGCAGCAATATTCACATATGTGAATTTGAGAGAAGCCAATATGAAAATACAGAAAATCTTGGAAAAGAGTGCCTGTTTGATATAACAGATGTAATCAAGATAAACTCAGCTACTTCATCCTTTGGATGAGCACATATGTCAATGATTGTTTTTGTTAGCCCTCTTATTGAGTTTTAAATAGGGGCTTAACAAATAGTTAAAACATCATTTTAACTTGGTTAAGGATTCACGTCGGGTTCACCATTTTTTGTTTCCCTCAGAATTCGGGGATGACCTCCTGGATGGGAGATTCAAACGTTCCGATCGGTTTCTAGCGGGTTTGTTCGTAGAACCAGAAACATCCAATGATTCCACATCCGTTTGGACCTACTTTCCAAAGGTAGGCGCTCATTAGCTTGTGGACTAATGAGGCTTGGGAATTTGCATTGGTCGAGAGGATGGGAGGTCGGACTCATCACACCTTTTTGAGGGGAATTATTGTCTACTCCGGGACTCTCTTTATAGATTTAAGTTATGTTCATGAATCCTTATTACATTACCAAGTATAAAATGAGCTTTCCTTTAGTTTTGACAATCAATGATTAAATATGTAAGAAATTTAGAGAATCTTTTATATGTATTTGAGGTTCTTCATCAATAGAGAATCATCTATATCTATTTAGAGATTCTTGGCCAATGGTATCCTTCAAAACATTTATATAAAAGTATCTTGGTCATTTATGATGACCAGGCTAGTTTTAAAGCCACTCAGTGGGGCACTTGAAGTTTATCGTCATTCAGAAGAACATGAATTATTTCAGAGTTTGGATCGAACCCATAGATGGGCTACCTACGTATCTTTTGTTTTGGGAAAAGGAATCAGAACCCACGTAGTTCGAGTAAGGGAGTATGACGTTTATGATTGATGGCTCAAAAAAGGATGTCATAATTACTTTTACACTCTAAGCTCACGTGAGTCATGCTCGGTGTGAGAAACAAGAGGTATTGGTAAAAATTAGACAATTGTGCCCTGAAATATGCAATCATAAGAAATGGTTTGGGGCTTATGTATGTATGACTTCCCAGATAGATGAAAGTTTAGGATTCGTTTTTAGGGAGAAAATCCAGGAACAGGGTCCATAAAGGTATATGTGCTTCATGGAGATTTGAATACTCTAACTTGGGACTTATTCCTGAAAAGGAATCCCAAATTAGGAGAGGATTGATAACTAGGTTTTATTCCTGAGAAGGAATCCTAGATCAAACGAAAATTAGGACTGGTTAAGAGAAATTAAGGGACTTGGGGCTTACTCCTGAAAAGGAAGCCCAAAATTTATGACTGGGACTTGTTCCTGAAAAGGAGGCCCAGGTTAGGGAACTTGGGGCTTACTCCTGAGAAGGAAGCCCAAGATTATGACTGGGTCTTATTCCTGAAAAGGAGACCCAGATTAGGGATTAAGGTTTGGGGCTTACTCCTGAGGAGGATGCCCATATTTGAGATTGGGGATTACTCCTAAGAAGGATGCCCAAAATTAGAGGACTTGGGGCTTACTCCTAAGAAGGATGCCCAAAATAAGGGACTTGGGGCTTACTCCTAAGAAGGATGCCCAAAATTAGAGGACTTGGGGCTTACTCCTAAGAAGGATGCCCAAAATTATGAGGACTTGGGGCTTACTCCTAAGAAGGATGCCCAAAATTATGACTGGGAATTATTCTTGAAAAGGAGACCCAGGTTAAGGATTCTCTCATATTAATGGATGAGGTTGAATGAATGAACTCTCAATCTTTAGTGACATAAGGATATTTAAATCACTAGGTTTTGAGAGATATTCCACAGAATTCCTTTCAAATAAGGAAGTCAAATCAAGAAATCATGCCATAAATGGCTTTGAAGAGTATCTTGAAGAATGAATCTTGAATAGGAAAGGTGAAATGGCTTAAGAGGGGTAAAATGGGCAAGATGGGAACCCAAAAAGGTAGGGGCACACAAGTCTTGAAAGGCGCGCAAGTCTTACGTGTGTGCACATGTATTGGTCGCGCAGGTATACCTGCGCGACATGTGGGGTACTTGCGCGATTTTCAACCAGCATTAGAATACTTGAGCGACTCTTTATTAATCCCTTTAGAATCCTCTTGAGGTTCTTCCAGAAAAGGGATGCGCAAGTTCTATTGAAGGAAATAAGGCGGCGCGCAAGTGTGGTCACTTACCTTAAGGGCTGACCAATCAAGCGCGCAAGTATTGATGAGTTTCAACACTTAGGCCTTCCTCCTTCTCTATAGATCTTCCGTTCTAGGTAAGAAATTACCTTATAAGTGTTCCAGAAGCTTTGAGAAGAGACTTGGGCGTCGGGATCTTAAATCTGAGTTTCTAGAAAAAGATATTCTCGAATGGGGGGCCCACAGGGTCTATTTATAGGCAGGAGAAGACCCCGGGCGGTTACCGGGCGGTTATCACTTAGGTCGCGCAAGTCACTTGCGCGCCAAGGTGCGTCGCGCAAGTGGACTTGCGCGACCATTAGGAAACTTGCGCGGCCTATGGGCAAAGTTTTCCTCGTTCATCCCTTTGTCGATTTTTGATGTTTTCTTCAAAGGTTGAATCACTTTGTGCTCATCTATTCCCCTTTTCCGATCTTTAGATTCTGTGACGAAAGGATCGTCAACATTATCTAGAATTATGGGTGGTAATTTGATAGTAGTTTGACATTAAGATCATTTATAAAGAGAAAATTAAATGGAAAGAATTCGTGGATTTTCTTAGAGTAAACCCTATACCAAGAAAATAATTAATGTACATAGAACTCCCTCATGAATAAATTTTATCCATCGATGAAACCTACCAATTTTGGGAGATGTACTTATATTGTGTCTCTAGTATCCCAACTAGTAGATGAATGGAAAACCCAAAGCACAAAAGTGTATGCTTTGTGGGATTGTATTCATCACTCTATAATTTTTTTTTTACATTTTTCCTTCCAAACATTGGAGGGATGTTCCAATAATTATATATAATATGAATCTGTCATTGTTGTATGACCATAGTATCATAATCATTATTAAATTTCTCATATCTACTGTGGTATCATAATTACTATTAAATTTCTCATATCTACTATGGTATCATAATCCCTATTGAGATAATCAATAAGAGAATCATTTGGATCTAACACCCTCTAAGAATATATATAATTATTAATTACACCACACACTATTGGTTCTGAAATAAATTGTTTGCCAAAATTTGTGAAGAACAAGATGCACCCCAAACAGTTGCCCTTGATGAAGCTGATCCCATATTGTTGGATCTGAAACTACCATCTGTGAGTTTCCACTGTCGATCAAAGATGAGAGTCACAGTCCACTAGATTTTCACTATTTCCCTTCCATCGAGGATGATGTTATCAATGAAGTCGTGTCTGGACACCAAGAGAAGAAGAGACATAACTGCTGAAGAGGAGTAGAATAGTCTTCCAAGGAGGAGTGTGAAGCATCTAGGAGAATCCCTTGCTCGCGGCTGGTTTCTGGGACAAAATAAAAATAAAAACGAGTCTCTTATTGAAGACAAGATCATCTTCTTCATCCTAGGGAGTGAGGATGGTGAAATTGATCTCGGCGGCGACTATAGTAAGATTTCAGTTTTGGTGAAGTATGCTTAGCTCGTGGATCTCAGTGTTGACCAGTAGTGTTGGGTTTCTATATTGGCTAACAAAGGTGAACTCAACAACATGGGTGAGTGGGTTTGAACAAAATGGATCCTACTTTCTTGGGTGGAGGTGATTTGTGTAGCCGATTTTGCTTTGATGTAGGGTAGAAGAAGGTCAGCGCGACAGTGTGTCAAGACAATGTTGGGTTTGCAGTGTGTGAGTAAAATTTCCCCGTAGTGTCTCGTTGTGGAAGTGACTGTATATAACAGTGATAGTGACTCCTAGAGGAAGCACTGGTGGTATAAAGTACAACAATGAGTGGGACTCACCATTGTGGATTTTTATAGTGGTGACATGGTTGGATGGTGCGAAATGTGGTAAAGGTAAGGAGGGATCTAGTATTGTTATGTGGAATGTGAGTCACCATTGATCATTGGGAAGTAGATGTTTTGGAAAAGTATGATTTAGCATTGGGTTCCCAATGGTGAGTCATCTGAAAAATTGGAAATTGAACAAATGATTACCCGTTGGGCTTCCAACGGTGAGGCACCTATTTGGAAGGGAGTGGACTCAATAGGCGATCTTCCAGCAAGAAACAAAATAATTATTTAACTATAATAAAAATAAACTAAATAATGAATAGATAAATTAAAATTTAATCACTAATTTAATAATTTAATAGAAAATAAAACCAAATTAAACGAGAACATAAAAAAGTAATTAATTAAATTGATAAACTAGGGAAATAAAGATTAAAAACTAAATTTAAATTAAAAAATAACTAACAATAAAAATAAGAGAAATTAAATATTTAAACATTAAATTTCTAAATTAAAACATTAAATTTATAGAATTTGATTATTTTGAAAATAAAATTAAATAGTAAAATTCATGATTAATGTTAAACTAAAATTATAAGACAAATTTATGTGATTAAAAATGTAATTAAAGATTTAGTTAATTAAATAGATTATATAATCGTTTAATTATTAAAAAAATATGAAATAACATTGAAAGAACAAAGAGAATAAGTTATTTTTAAATTTAATTAAAAAATTAATGAAAAGGAAATTATGAATGGATAAAAATAAAAATTTAAAAGTTAAAAAATATTAATTATAAAAAATGATTAAATAATAAATATAATTATAAAATTACAAAAATAACTTTATTTCACAAAAACACCATAAATATTTAATTAAAAGATTTGAAATTTAAATAAAAGATTTGGAAACTCCTGTTATTTTAAGGGAAAATCATATTCCCCCCACACTTAGTCATTGATTGTCATCAATCAATACCACGATTTCTATCATTTAGAAAAAACTGAAACATGTTTCTATTAAAAAAAACACACAAAATGAAGCATGTTTAGAAGTTTAAAAGTAGGGAAATAAAATGTTCTGAAATAAAATACTCAAAATCAATATTTAAAATAATTATTTCCTAAATTAAAATACTTACTTGGTGATCAAGGAAAATAATAATAATACACTTCTGAGGAATTCATGACTCATATATAAGGTCACTTGTTGACTTAATTTAATTCAAATTCATGTTATAAAAAAATAGTGATAACAAGTTACATAAAAGTGGAAATAAGATCCTAGTAAAAAGAACAATATACATAGACTTTATCCTAGGTTATAGAATAAAATTTAAATTATTTTTTTGAATAACTTTATGGATACAATTTAAATGATTGTAATGTAAGTAAATTTTCCCCTTCTTCGTCTAGTGTTAAAAATCCCCCTCACCTTAATGAAACCATTTTTTAAAACTAGTTACTTTTTTGAAAAAAAATTACCCAGCCATGTAACTTGTGAAAGGTACTGTGCATATGCAATTATTTAATTTTTATAAAGGGTTTACTCACACACATTGTGCCTAGTGTGTCAGAGGTTCACTGTAGGTTCCTATTTTCCCATTTTACTCTAGATTCAAAATACTTGTAAGACAATCATTTAAATTGGCTCCCAAAAGTTATTATTTTTTAAATTAAATAAAAATTGAGTACCCTACATTGAAAATAAATCTTCTAAATTCTAAAATATATGATATCAATTCCAAATAAATCTAAACTATATCACTCTCATTCTTAGTTACTAAACATAATATTCATAACAGAAAAATGAATCTTCACACGAAATCATTAATCCTAAACAATTACATATTCAAAATAACCCTTAAATTCTTGAAAGTAAATATCTATTTTGCAAGACTCAATTTAAATTAATAATTAATCCTAAAGAAAAAAAGTTTGTGAAAGAGTTTGGGAAAAATTTGACCATTTTCTAACAAAAAATCTAGAGCAGTGTGATTTTATGGGCTTACTTTAAAATAAATATTAGATCACAAAAATAAAGACTCTCTCCCCCGCAATTCAAAAACAATGTTGTCACAAAAGTTGAATTTTAAGGTGGAGAAAAACAATATGGATTTTTAACCTCGAAACAGATATTCATTTCAGTATATTGATTACTTGTAAAAGGGTCATAGTGAAACTCAAAAGTAATTTTTTCCACAAAAATATTTTACAAAGAAATCAGTAAACTCACGCATTGTCATTAAGGCCACGGAAATGAATTTTTCAATTAAGTTATAATTTGTATCATGTAAAACATTTGAGTGTACAGTGAAAAGGGTGTAAGCATGTTAAAAATTCGATTCAAGAATAATTTCAATAGAATCATGAATGTATATGGTAACACCCAACAAAAATAAGAAAAACAACTAAAAAGAAGACACCCCCCTCAGTATTTCTCTTCTACACTTAATTTCAAAAAATTAAATTATTGAAAAAAAAATTCTAGTAACAATTCATTATGCAAAAAAGTTTGTAGTTGTAGTAAGAAATAAAACTAGTAATAAACGTGAGTATAAAATAAATGAAAAACATTTAAACTCCCTGATTTAATGAAGCTTTATCAACTAAGTCAATCCAAAATTGTTCCTCCATTTCAGTTTTAAGTGAAAATACTTGGTTTTTTCTACTTAAATACCATAAAAAATGAAAAAGATTGGAATATTAAATAAATAAATTAAATTCAAATGCATTGAAAAACAAAATAAATGAGTTTATGGTATTTATTCCGATGAGACTCCTACATGAAACTTCTTGTGACTTGAGAACATGAGGGAGTTCTTCTCCTCCAGTGACGCTTGGAAGAAAATATTCATTAAGAAAAATTATGACCCTGAAGTTTAGTAACTAAATAAAATAACCAAAGATAACCAAAAACAAAGAAAAATAAAACACTTAATTCTTTGTATAATAATAGAAAATTAAAAATATAGAAAAACCATGGGTTGACACTCACAAATCACTAAGTTTAAAGTCTTTAGTTAGAATTTATTGAATTAAAAATGTTGAATTGATTATAATAAAATCATGGGTTACATACTATGCAATGCTATTTTTAATGTCCCCAACCAAAATCCCCTAAAAACTGACCGAAGTCACTAGGTGTGTGTGGATTCTTGTCCATAAGCCACCAAAAATATTTGGTCTATTTATTTTTGACAATATATTGAAACTTTTTATCACCAACAATACTATGTGAAAACTTGAATCCCTCACTAACTAAAAATATCCCTAAGAAAAAACCCTTTAAATTTAAGACACTACTCAAATGATTCTTCATGTTCAGCATAAAAAACAAAAAACAAATTTAATTTTTTAGTATTTTCCTGGAAATTATGTTTAGGTGAAAAATAAGAAACTCCCTTAAGCTATGATAAGTTGATTTTAATCTTAGAAACAAAAAATTAATCACAAGAATCAATGTTAGCCAGTGTTATTTCCAATTCCAGAATAAATTAAGATTTGACCAAGTTAGATTTTTAATGAAGGGAAATAAGAGAAATGGGTGGTCCTAGATGTGTGAAATTATCCTCAAAATTATCTCTATCAACTTCAACACCGAAAAATCAAATAAAAGGGTTCTTGTGGCTGAGTTCTGACTAATAGGTCAATAATGGAAGTATTAGTATACTAAATAGAATTTTAAACCTTGGAACATAAATGAAACTTCCCTTCTAAACTACTATCAGTATCTAGATGGTATTCTTCACCTGACTCAATTGAAGAGGTATGTGAAAAATAGGGAAGAAAATTTATTTTAAAATTCACAGATTCAGTTTTTACAATATTATTAATTTCCTCCAGAAGTTCCTCACTATTAAATAGAAAATTAGTATTAGATTTTATAAAAAATTATTTCTTCTTAAATTATAAAGTGTGTTTTCAACATATCATTTATGTTCATTGTATAAAAAATTCATTTTAAAAAACAATTTTTGTTGGGTGTTTCTGAAAATTCAACTCATGGGAAAAAAGTTCAGTTCAAATTCAATTAATTCAGATTCTATAATTTGAAAATTTAAACAATTTTCCCTACGGTAGTCAACAATATTATCCATTTTATATGGATAATAAATTAAAGTCTGTTTAGTAAAAGGTAAAAGAGATGAAAAGTCATCAATAATTTTTTCTTCAAAACACAATCCTTCATCTTTTTCATCAAAAATTATTTAAAAAATTGTTGCGTTAAAATTTTCAAAATAGGGAAGAAAAGATCTATTTATAGTTTCATAATTGTCATAGTTAGTGATTTCAGGTTGGATGTTCAATTCTAGAATATTTATAATCTCAAATTTATGTTCATTATTAAAGATTTTAGAAAATCTATGAGAAGTGTTTTTATAATTCAAGTTCTCATTTTCATGATTCTACCAACCTGAGTAATGACATTCTCAAAAACTGTAAAATATTAAACCTTGTCAAAGATAGGGATCATGAAAAGAATATGACATTCTTATTTAATTTATTTTTTTTCTTTCTCAAAATTTTCCAACTCAACACCCTTTATTTCTTCACATATTTATCAGTGTTGATTTTTTCATCCATTGATTTGGTTATTTCCATATTTCTTTCTTCATTAGATTTAGATTCTTCAAAATAAATATTTTGTTACTTTGTTTCAATGAAACTCTCATTAAAATATCCATATAAAATATTCCATAATCATTTTATTCATTAATAAATTTTAAAAAATAGATGTTTAATATTTTCCTAGGAATCCCATGTTTCATTTTTTAGCATTTTCATTCTGTCATTGATTGTTTTATCAAAATCATCAAATTTTGAAAAAAAAATCATCATTTTTTTTTCTAATTTTGAATATTTATTATGTTCAAGTTTAATATAATATATTTTTTCTTTATCTAGATATGTTTTCTGTGGAACATTATAGACACACTGGCAAGCAGTGTTCCTATAGTATCCACATTCGACACAAAAAAGTTCACTATCTAGATTCTATTCCCCTTGAAATTCTATTATTTTAAATAATATAATTTTGAAATAAGAATAATATAATGTCGATTAAAAGAAAGAAACATAGTAATAAAAAAACCATAAAGTAATTTAAATTCTTTAAATTAGAGAAAACACACACATTCAATAAAAAATAAATAATCTGAAATATAGCTCACGCAGCTGGTTCAAATAATTTGTTTCTATTTTTTTTATTTTAAAGAACTTTCTAACCCTAGTATAATTAGAGCATACCTCCCACAGAAAAAGTGTCATGTTTTGATAGGTACAATGGCCTTCCAGATCTTCAAAATTTCATTTATAAATCTACACTAGCATAATAGTGAAGGGTCAATCCCAAGAGAAAAAGGGTGACTGTTTTAGGGAATATTCATTCTCAAAAACTAATGAAAATAAAAAGAAAAATCATTAAATTGTTCTATGAGGAACACATTTATAGGGAACTTTTTTTATGTATTAATATATCTAGGAAATATAAGTAATGATAACTATGATATATGAACATGGAATGAGAAAAGACAAACCAAAAAATGTTTGAGGGAATAGTAAAAAAACTGAGTTGATATAATTTTTTCTTTCACGAAAATCAAATTTTAATTTGTAACCTTTGAAATGGGTTGTATTAATCTCCCTCAATAAGAGTTTAATCACCCATAAAAACGAATATTTTAGTTTTCCACCCAAAGAAGAATAGAAATATAATTGAATTTGATGAAGAAGTGATCCAAAAAAATCATTCAAATTTTTTCTAATGTGGTTTAAATTAAAAAGAATATTTTTTTGAAAGAAGTCTCACAGAACATTTCCAATGTTTTGGTTTTGAAAAATAAAGGTTCAAAAACAATTTTAGAGATTGAAGAATTGATCTTACCTTTAAATTCTGAAATTTCAAAAAAGAACAAAGTGAAAAAGTTAAAGAAATACCCAATAGAATAGAAATCCCCCAAATAAAAAATGATTATTCTATATTCACATTCAAGATATATCTAATCAAAAATAAATACATTTGAGAGAAATGATGAATAACAGTGGGAAAAAGATCACCCAAAAAAATAGACCACAATCTTTATTTTTGATGCTTTGTTCTACTCCACCTGATTTGTCTCATACTTTTAGTATATGGGTCTCTAAGATGTGGGAGATGAATAATAATGAATTAGATCCCCCCTTTTTGTTGTATGCCTACATTTTTTAAAGTCCTCTATTATCTATTGTTTCATCACTAAAGGTAAGAACTGACTTCATTCAGTGTTCTCTATTTCATTTTCCCTCTCATGCAGTCTTCCAACTTGATTTCATTACATGTGACTTTATCCATGCTCTTCAAACTGAACACAAATAGTAGTTAAGAAATGTATTTAGACGTGATTAGAACTTTGGTTTGAATCTGTAAAACAAGGTAAATAAAAATATTAATTAGTTGATTCTCTGATTAAAAGAATATTACTTATATAAATAAATAATTATTTATATAATATGTGTAAATTAATTTATATTTAATAAGTTATTATTCAAATTATTAAATTTAAAATTATTTTTGTTAATTAATATTTTTATTTTCATTATTTTATTTTATTTAAAACTTTTATTATTTATTATTATTAATTTACTTATTTAAGATTATTAATGTTAATATTTTTTGCCTCATAAAAATATAATTAATTAATTAATTTTAAAGGTTAAGTAAATAAATTTATAATTATTTATTTTACTAAATATTATTATTAGTGTTATAATTGTAAATTTATTTATTAAAATGGTCAATTATTATTATTGTAAATATTAAATTATTTAGGAATATTAATTCATATTTATTTATTTTATTATTAATTATTTAAAATATTTTTTTAATTTATTAAATATTATTATTATTATTATCAATTTAGTTTGTTAGTATATTTTAATTATTATGATTTATGAATCATTTTATTATTTTATTATTTTTTTTCTCCTGGAAACTGGTCGCGGGCATGAGCTTCTCATAGAAGCTTCAGACTCCTCGTCAGTTGACCGTTCTGCTCCTCCTTAGTGGCAATGTCTTTTCTTTTATCGATGGACGAAATCATCTTCATCAATACCATATTTCTCAATAAAAGGAAAATGGTGCAACTCTAGTAGACCAGGACTCCTGTCTTTAGTCGATAGTGGAAACCCACAATTGGTAGTTTCAGATCTAGTAGTGTGTGTTTTGCTACATCAGGGGCAGTGGTTTAGGGCACATTTGGTTCCTCAAGATTAGAGACAGACACCTTTATTAAAAAAATGATTTGTGGTGTCTTAAATCTTCAGATCTGTTCTTCTTGGATGTCAGATCCAAATAAGGGTCTTGTTGAAGATGTATTCGTTTTCTTCTTCATAGGGAGTAGTTGCGGTGAAACTGATCTCGATGTAGGCACCTGTTAGATTTCAGATCGGGTGAAGGATTCTCAGCTGATGACTCTTAGTGGTGACCAGTGGTGTTAGCTTTCTACATCTTCAACCAGTGGCGTGTTCAATGGAATGGGTGAGTGGGTTTGAAATTCACAGGACCTCCTAGTTTGGGAGGAGGTGATTTGTGTAGCCAACAATGCTTCGATGGAGGGTAGAGGAAGGTTGAGGTGATGATGTGTTGAGACATAGTAGGGTTGGTGGTGCATAAGTAAAATTTCATGGTGGTGTCTCATTATGGATATGGTAGGAGATCACAGTAACGGTGACTCCCAAAGGAATTCCTAGAGGTATGAAGTGCAACGGTGAGTGGGACTAAACATTGAGGAGTTTGTAGCGGTGAAAAGGTTGGATGGTGAGAAAGGTGGTAATGGGCAGGAAGACTCTGGTGGTGTCTCGTGAGGCTGGTAGTCACCATTGATCATTTGGAAGTGGATTTTTGGAAAAATTATGAGTCACCGTTTGGTTCCCAACGACAATTCATCTAAAAAATTGGAAAATGAACCAATGAGTCATCGTTTGGTTCCTAATGATGAGTCACCTATCTAGCGGTGAGTGGACTCAACAGTGGATCTATCATTAAGAAACAAAAAAAGTTAAGTTTAATAAAAATAAACTAAATAATGAATTGCGGAATTAAAATTTAATCTATAATTTAATAACAAAAACTAAAATAAAATAAAAACATGATACAAATAATTAATTAAATTGATAAAATAGGGAACTGAAAATTTAAAACTCAACATAAATTAAAAATTAACTAATATTAAAAATATCTAAACATTATATTTTTAAATTAAAACATTGAATTTAAAGAATTTATTTAGTTTTTGAATTAAATTTAAAAAATTAAATATATGACTAAAGTTAAACTAAATTAAGAAGATAAGATTAAAAGATTAAAAATTAATTTGAATATTATATTAATTAAATAGATTATATAATTGTTTAATTATTTAAAACAACCATGAAATAACATTAAAATAATAAGGAGAATAAAAATGTTAAAATTAATTAGAGAATTAAAGTACAAAAAATTATGAAATCCAAAAATAATAAATTTAATAGCTAAAAATAATAATATAATTATAAAAATGATAAAATAATAAATTTAATTATAATGTTACAAAAAATTATCTATTTAACAAAAAACAACATACAAAATTAATTAAAATATTAAAAGTTTAAATAAAATAAGTAGGAAATCATGTGATTTTATTTGAACATCAAATTCCCCCACACTTAGTAATTATTTTTACTCAATCAATACCATGATTTTTATCATTTTGAAAAATAGAAATATGTTTATTAAAAAAAACTCAAAATGAAGCATGTATATAAGTTTAAAAGAAGAGGGCTAACAACTTTTGAAATCATCTTTTTAAAATAAATATTCAAAATATGTCTTATATAAATTCAAATACTCACTAGGTGATCAAGGAAGTAAAGAATCATTTACTTATGGGGATTTCTTGCCTCATTTATTAGGTCACTTATAGACTTACTTCAATTGAAATTCAATTTCTAGAAACTATGAGTGATAACAGGTTACATAAAATTGGAAATAAGATCCTAACAAAAGGAACCTTATACATATACTTTCTACTAGGTTCCAAAATTGAATTTAAATTATTTTTTTGAATAACATTATTGGTACAATTTACATGATTTTCATATAGTTAAATTTCTCTCTTTTAATATGGTGTTCAAAATTTTTCTCACCTTAATGAAATAGTTTTTTGACCACTAGGTAATTTACTGTCTTCTTTTTTGAATTTTACCCCACCATATAGCTTGTGCAAGCCACTATACATATGCACTAATTTAATTTGTATAGATGGATTACTCACACAAATTCTACCTTGTGTCTCAAAGGTTCACAATGGGTTCCCATTTTCCCATTTTACTCTAGATTTAAAAGAATTACAAGACTACCATTTAAAATTGGCTCCCTAAAGTGATTTTTTGAAATTAAATAAAAAGCTAGTAACTTATGTTGAAAATAAATATTCAAGTTTCCTAAAGTTATGATCTCATTTCCAAAAAAATATTACCTATATCACTATCATTATTAGTCACTAAAAAATTATTCATAAAGGAAAAAAGAAACTTCACTCAGCAATCATTCATCCAAAAAAATATAGATTCAAAGTATCCCTCAACAGATGGTACATAATTATCCATTATGAAAGATTCAATTTACATCTATAATGATGCCTAAAGAACAATATATTGTCAATGAAATTTGAAAACAATTTCCCATTTTTTAACCAATATTTTTGTACAGAGGGATTTTATGCTCTTACTTTGAAATACATATTTGATCCTAAGAAGAAAGCCCCTATCCCCACACATAAAACCCATTTTTGACCCCAAAGATGAATTATAAGGTGGAGAAAAATAATTTTAATTTTTAATGTCAAAATTGATATTCATTTTAGCATATTGATGACACGTAAAAGGGTCATAGTAAAACTCAAAGGTAATATTTTCTATAAAAATATTTTACAACAATATCAGTAAACTCATGAATTATCATTAAGTCTAGAGAAAATAATTTTTCAATTAAGCTCTAGAAATTAGCATGTAAAAAATTTCAATGCATAGTGAAAAGGGTGTAAGAAAGTTAAGAAATTTGATTCAAAAAGATTTTCAACAGAATCGTGAAAGTGTATGCTAACACCCAATTAAAATAATAAAAACCGCTCAAAAATATAAAATGTTCCTATTATTCCCCCATACTTTACTTAAAAAAGTGAAAGGATTGAAAAATAATTCAGAAAAATTTTCAACAACAATCCATCATGAAGTAATGTTTCCTGCAATAGTAGGAAAGAAAACCATTAATGAGGGATATCATAAAAGAAATGTAGAAATTTAAACTCCAAGATTTAATGAAGTTTTATTAATTAATAAAATCTAAAATTATTCATCCATCTCATATTTAAGTAAAAAACCTTGTTATGTTCTACTTTAATACCTTCAAAAATTAAAAAAATTGAATATGAAATCATGAAATGAAATTAAAATGCAATGAAAACCCAAAGGTATGAGTTTATGGAATTTAGTCAAGCAATACTCTAGAAATAATCTTCTTATTACTTGAGACCATGAGTGAGTTCTACTCCTCCAATGGCACTATAAGAAAAAATATTCCTTAAGAAAAATGATGACCAGAAAAGAAAAGAACTAAATCCAGCGGACAGAGGGAACAAAAAATTGAGCAATAAAAACACTTTATTCTTATCAAAACAAAAACAAATTACAAACACAAGAAAACCATGGGTTGAATCCCATGAAGCACTGAGTTAAAAGTATTTAGTTAGACTTTATTAAAATCAAAAAAATATTTTTATTGAATGTAATAAAATTATGGGTTTCCTCCCAAGAATTGCTTGTTTTAAAGTCCCTAGATAGAATCCCCCATAAACTAACAAAAGTCACGAAGTGGGTGTGGTTTCTAGTCCACAAACCACTACAAGTATTTAGAACATTTATTTTTAGAAAATTATTGATATTTATAGTTATGTAGAATACTAAGGGAAAAAATTAATATCTTACTAATTAAAAAGACCCCCAAGAAACACACTTTAACTTTAAGGAACTACTCAAAAGCATCTTCATGTTCAGAAGAAAAAACATCACCCAAATTAACTTTTTTAGTACTTTCAAGAAAATTAAGTTCATGTGAAAAAAGGAACACCCACAAGCTCCTACAAGAGGATTTTAAGACCAGAAAAAAATGAATCACAAGAATCATTCTTGGTATGTATTTTATACACTTCTAGAATAAATTTAGGTTTGAACAAGTTAGAATTTTCATTAAGGGACATTAGTGAAATAGGTTCTCCTAGAGGTGTTATAACAACCCTGCTTTTTATTACACACTTAAACCTGATTTATTACATAAAATATTCACTTAATAAAACATAGAAGATCGATAATTCTAGTGTCTTTGGGGATTAAGAACATTACATAACATCTTAGAACATAAAACATACAACATCTTTATTGAAAACTTTTTTTACATGACCACTACATTCCCTCGTACTTAGCATTGCATTGGATAATCTGAGGACATGAATAAGAAAAGGGTGAGATATAAATCCTAGTAAGGGAATAAAAATGGAATAACATGAGGAATAAAAAACATGTTAGACAATAGGCATATCAATGGATCATAAGAGAAAAATGAACATAAAGGCATGATAAAGCATGATAATCATAACATGGAAAAGTGACAACAATACTTAACATGGAATTATCATGAGCCAAGGATAATTGCACATAGATCATGAGTAAACCCTAATTGAACATGAAGCATGAGTAAAACATAGTTTCACTTGAATTATAATGATTCAACACCCATTGCACATGACATATCATGATACTATACTTTACCCAATGCGTTGGAGGGCTATCAAGGCACACCCTTCTTAAACATTTCATTTCATGCATAAGTGTGCCACATGGATCATATAACATGGAATCAATCAAAATTATAAGTTATTACATGATTAAGTAATGTGATATAAATAAATGAAAGTACCATTCAATATGTATATGGGCATAAAGGTTAATACCCTTGATAGAGACATGGGTATGGAATTCACTACACAAGGATCTTGGCTAGGAAAAGAACAGTGCAATTTCGGCAACATAACGACGTGAAAAAAGGATTCATGAAAATGGTTGATGAGATAGAGGAAATGGTATATCATCATATGTACATGAAATTGAAAGTAAGGTGGGTCATATAGATACATGTCCCAAAAAACGTAATGGAATATAGATGCATAATACAAAAGAATTACTTGGATGTAAAAGAGGAGAGAGAAATCCTCATGGAACTTCATCATGGTAACAGGTGTACATGGGAGGAATTAATGAGAGAGAAAGGGGTCTCCCATTATCCAAACATAAATATGGAAGTATTTGGGAGGTTCAAAATCATACCCCAACATTTTTAATTGAAAAAAGGGCATAATAACTTAAAGGAAATTGGACAAAAATGAGAAAGGATAAAATCCCTTACTTGGAAGTGTGAACCCAAAGGCTTGGGAGAGGCTTGAGAGAGGCTTCTTGGGAGATTGGGGCACCTTTGGAGGATTCCAGAGAGAGGAGGTCAAAGATGTTTCTAACTCCAAAGGCTTTGAGTGAATAGGAAGTGGGAGCTTGGGTGGGATTATATAGAAAAGGAGAGGGAATTCTTTATTATTTAGGTTTGGGATACCTCACATTAAACTAATTAATACCACAAAACAGCCCTTGGTTTTTGCCAATAGTTTTTTCCAAAGGGGAGTGGAAAATAATTTTTTATAAGGCCAATGTCAGAACTTCTTAAAATAATAGGGTTGGTTATGTAGAGGTGAGTCACACTCTCAAGGAAAACAATTTAAAAAGACAAAATGATTTATATGCCTTGAAGGGTCCACTAAAGCCTTGTAAAATAAAGAAAACAAATCTAAAATAATATTATTTTAATGATAAAACATATATTATCCGAACATAATGTTTATAGTAATTCATGACATCCCTATTGGGTCATTATGATGTCATAAAACTCATTATATATTTAAACTGTATTTAATTTTTACCCAACAATTCGACTGTATCAGAAAATTATGAAAAATTCACCATTGGATAATTTTGACTTCCTTATTCCAAACATAACATTCATTTTATCTAAATAATTTTATAAATATGTGAATTTTTACTTTTAAAATAAAAACTGGCATTTATCGAAAATTCATGGGGTTTGACAAAAAAAGCTTTCAAACCTTAATAAAAATTACAATTGCATTCATAAAATTATACAATAATTTATATATAATAAAAATTAATTTAATAATAATAATAATATTTTATTAAAATATTATTTAATTCAAAAATCCATTAATTCATCAAAATCGATTTCTTAGTTGAATATTAACTAAAAATACTATTTTTCCTTTCATAACTATTTACAAAGTAACAATAATAAAATAAAGGCACATTCTTCATACAAAAATAATGTACATAGTCTTAGTGATAGGCTCTTGTTACATAAACCCTTATGACACTCGCATAAGACCGAAGGGTATGGTGTGCGATTGCGACATACTCTTGGGGTGGCTCAGATAACATCGATCGGGTGGTAATCTCTATTAACTTCTACTTTTCCCGTAGTCAAATCCACTCAAGCTTTATGTGTTCCAAATCATCTTGGGCTTGGTCAATAGTGAAACCCAATGACGCCAACTCATTTCTAATCTTTGATAAATGGGATTTGTATGGGGCATGTCTACTGGATAAAGTCATCGCTTCCTTTTTCTGAGTAAATTGGATTCGTTTAAACCATATATTTATACTAATCATGTGATCATTGTTCAATAGCTATATTAGCAATGGTCACAACTCATAACAGTTTTTTAAAATCCAGAAATGTAAAACCAATGAAGTTCACATTTTATATAACCATAATAAGACATTTAATTAGATCAAGATGAATTTCCATTAATGAAATTTTGGGTCGTTACAATCTTCCCCCCTTAAGAAAATTCTCACTCAAAATATCTTTTTACCACTCTAAAACAAATACGGGTAACTCTACTTCATCACTTACTCCAATTCCCATGTCACTTCTTCAAACTTGTAGTTTCACCAAAACACCTTGACGAGGGGCATTGTCATATTTTGTAGAACTTTTTCTCTACAATCTAAAATCTTCACTGGTTTATCCTTGTAATAAAGATAATCCTCAAGCTGTACTACCTTTGAAGAGAGTACATGCGAAGGGTCTAGTATGTAATTTTTTAAGAGGGATACATGAGAGACATCATGTATTTTGGCCACGGTAGGTGGAAGTTCTAGTCGATAGGCCACAACCCCAACACGATC
This sequence comes from Viscum album, assembly GCA_963277665.1. NCBI lineage: Eukaryota > Viridiplantae > Streptophyta > Magnoliopsida > Santalales > Viscaceae > Viscum > Viscum album. The sequence continues at coordinate 352,715,258 of OY728143.1, forward strand.
AAGAATCTCAAATGGGTCGATGTACCTAGGACTTAACTTCCCTTTATTTCCAAACCTCATGACCTTATTCCATGGAGATATGCATAGAAATACCATGTCTCCAACTTTAAACTCAAAGTCTTTTCGATAATTATTTGTATAACTCTTCTATCGACTCTAGGCAGCCTTGATATGATGATTAATGGTTTTCACCTTCTCCACCATTTCTTCGACCATTTCTAGTCCTAGCAACTTACGATCACTGACTTCATACCAAAATGCTTGTGTTCTGCACCTCTTTTCATATAGGGCTTCATAAGGATCCATTCGGATGCTTGAGTGGAAACTGTTATTGTAGGATAATTCAACCAGTGGAAGATGTTGGTCCCACCCTCCTTTGAAGTCCATAGAACATGCTCTCAACATGTCCTCATGTGTTTGGATAGTACAATCGAATTGGACATTAGTTTGAGCATGATAAGCCATACTAAAGTTCATCTCAGTATCTAGAGCATGTTGAAGGCTCTTAAAAAAATTAGATGTGAATCTTAGATCTCGATCAGATACAATATATTGTGGTACTCCAGGAAGCCTTACCACTTCCCTAATATATATCCATGCCAGCTGATCCAATGAGAAATCATCCCGAATTGCAATGAAGTGTGCAGACTTTATAAGATGATCCACAACAACCAAGATTGCATTGTTACCTTTGGATGTCTTCGGATGTCCAGTGACAAAGTCCATGGTGATGTTCTCCCATTTCCATACCGGTATGGGCAATGGTTTCATCATCACCATAGACTTCTGCCTCTCTGCCATCACTTGCTGATGCACTAGGCACTTTGATTTATACTCAAAAATCTCATTCTTCACATTATCCCACCAATAATTCTATCGGATATCTCAATACATCTTTGTGTTTCCTGGGTGAATAGAGAAATTTGAACTATGTGCATCCTCCAGAAGTTCCTTCTTCAACTATGGACTTGATGGAACACATAGTCTTTTCCCAAATCTCACAATTCCTTCTTCATTAACATTAAACTCTAAGGATTTCCCTTTTCTGATATCTTCCACTTTTTTTCTAAATTCCCACATCATCCTTTTGAGAGTCTTTAACCTTTCCTAAAGAGATGGCTGAGCAATAATTTGTGAAGGGATTTATGATGTTCTCTTCTTATTTATTACCATGTCCATCTTTATCAAATCTAAGAAGATTGGGTCCTTCTCAATTCTCATCAACGATAGAATTGTTGGGTCTTTTCTACTTAGAGAATCTACCACCTTGTTCTCTTTCATAGGGTGGTAACGTATTGAGCAGTCATAGTCTGTGATCAGCTCTAACTATCTTTATTAGCACATGTTGAACTCTTTCTGTGTGAGTATATAATTGAGGATTTTGTGGTCCGTATATATTTCACACTTCTCCCCAAAGATATAATGCCGCCAATTTTTTAAAACAAAGATCACCGCATCCAACTCCAAATCATGTGTTGGATAATTCTGCTCATGAACTTTCAATTGCCTTGAAGCATAGGCAATGAATTTGTCATTTTTCATTAACACACAACCCATTCCCTTCTTTGAAGCATTTCTGAATACCACAAAAAGTTCTCCACTAGCGGGTAAAGTGAGCACGGGCATAGTGATAAGCCTCCTTTTTAACTCCTTGAAGCTTTCTTCACATTCATCACTCTAAGAAAACTTTACTCCCTTCTGAGTTAGCTTGGTAAGAGGGTTGTAAAATCATGAGAAATTTCTCACAGATCATCGATAATATCCTGCTAAACCCAAGAAGATACGGATATCTGTTACCAATTTAGGCCTCAGACATTCCTCAATTGCATCTGTTTTGGAGTGATCCACAGATATCCCATTGCTTGTGATGATATGACCCAAGAATGAGACCTCCTTCAACCAGAACTCACACTTGTTTTACTTTGCGTATAGATTCTCCTTTCACAAGGTCTCTAGTATAGTTCTTAGATTCTCCTCATGATCCTCCTTGGTTTTGGAGTATATCAGAATATCATCCATATAGACCACCACAAATTTGTGTAGGTAATCCCTAAAGACTCTATTGATCAAGTATATGAAGATTTATGGAGAATTAGTGAGTTCTAAAGGCATTACTATGGATTCATAGTTCCCATATCTTGTACAAAAAGCAGTCTTGGGGATATATTCCTTATTCACCCTTACTTGATAATATCCCGACCGTAAATCCAACTTGGAGAAGTATTGTGCTCCACACAGCTGATCGAACAAGTCATCGGTTCATGGGAGAGGATACTTGTTCTTTATCATGATTTTGTTAAGCTCTTCATAATCGATGCAAAGGCACATTGACCCATCTTTTTTCTTGACGAAGAGGATTGGTGAACCCCATGGTGAAGAACTTGGGCGTATAAACCCTTTATCCAGATTCTCCTATAGTTGTTTCTTTAGCTCCTCAAGCTCCACAACAACCATTCTATACGAAGTCTTGGATATTGGCAATGCCCCAGGTATAAGATCAATTTAGAATTCAACATATCTTCCAGGAGAAAGACCAAGAAATTCTTTGGGAAACAATTCAGCGAATTCCCTCACAATAGACATCTATTCAAGGATGGTTGCCTCCTTAGACTCAATCATCTGAGCTAGATACGCGTTCTCATAGGGTATTAATATCCACACTTGAGATGATGGAGCTAAAGAAGATTCATCTTCCTCTTTGCACTTGTATAGAATTGGGGGTGGATTCTCCACATGGAGAGTGATTTCCCTCTCACGACAATTTATGTTGGCTCTATATAAGGAAAGCCAATCCATGCCAAGAATTGGATAAAATTCTACTATAGGGAGTATGACGAGGTTTTTTGGGAAATTAAATCAACAGATTATGACAGGGTTGGAGTTATATTCATGGGATGCAATTATTGCCCCATTTTCTGTTGTCACCGATATCTTTACTTCCATGATTTGTGGTGGTTCTGGGATTGTTCAATTAAAATTTTGGGATATAAAAGAATGCATAGAACCTGAATCAAAAAGTACATTCTCTATTCTTGAATGAATAACTAGCGTACCTGTCACCACTTCATTGTCGGAGTTCACTTAGGTAGTAGTGATGGAAAAAGATCTCTCTTGCTTCCTTGGAGGTTGTTGGTTGCCTCCAAAAACATTTGTCTTAGGAAACTGATTTGAATGATTCCCTGGTTCTTTGCAGTTGTAGCAATGAAGAACACATTGAGGTTTGAACAGAGTGTTCCTATCCTCTGTTGTAGATGCAAGTTTTTCTTTTCGGTAGTTAACAACTAGGTTCCCTTCTCTTCCACACCTAAAGCATTTCCTCGTCCCCTTCAGGAATTTTTTTGGGTGATTCTTTCTACACCTTTGGAAAGTGGGGTGCTGGATCTTCTTAGCACCGTTGGATTTATCCATCGGACTGCCAACATTGAAGTCCACCTTATACTTATTATCCCCATGATACCCCTGAGATTCTCCAATCTTCATTTCGACCTTGAGGGCACATCATACAATTTCCATGCAGCTGTCGAAGTCATTCATCACCAGATCTTTCCATAGGCTAGGTTTCATCCCACCAAAGAAGCGGGAAACCTTGCATTTAGGGGTAACGACAAATCTGGAGGCGTATCGTGCAAGCCTTTTGAAGTTTTCCTTATACTCTTCAATAGATTCATTGTATTTTATCTTGAGGGAAAGGAAGTCCCTTTCCATCTTATGCCGGAGGGTGCGCGAAAAATATTTATCAAAAAAAATCATCCAGAAATCCTTCTATTCTAATGCCTCGATCTCCTCCTCAGGCTTCCTATTTTTGATCAACATCCACCATTGACCAGCTTTACCCTCCATACGATAAGCATTCGGGAGAACCTTATCTTGTTCAGAACATTAAAGGATGGAGAAGATCTTTTCAATGGATATGATCTATTGTTCAGCGATTGGGGGATCACATGATCCATTAAAAGTAGGAGGCCTTTGTCTCATGAAGCTCTCGATAGCGACTTGTTATTTCTTAGGAGGGGGTTGAATGTTCCTCTTGAACCATGTTTCTATTCAAATCCTGAGTTAACAGAGAGAGAAACATGACAAAGTTTGTGATTCCTGCTCCCATCAGATTGGGCATCTCATTAGCACAACCATCATATTGATCTTCACATCGGTTGTTAGCCTGAGTCCTCATATTATCGACCATTGGATGGAATAAAAGGAAATTTTGGGGTAACACATAAAGGGTAATCTAAGGACAAAACTGATGAATTATAAATAACTTTTTTTTCCTTAACTTATAAATCCATAGGCTTCAATCTATGATATTCATGATCTACTTTCGAACATATATTCTTAGGGGAATTTTTTAATTCCCTTAATAAGGGTTCATACTAAGCTTGTGAATTTACCAAAGCATATCCCCCAGGAGTTTCATAACCAAAAGTGTATTAAGGCCTATTGTCATGCACCAGTTCCCGTTCAAGTATAGCTCAAAGTGGTGTTTTCGGGTTTTACCCCTAGGACACATCTGTGCCAGAGCCACCTCTACCTGCTCGTATCCAAATAGGGATGTATTTTCTTGATAATCCACTTAATAAATACTCACCAATACATTGGTATGTTTTTATTATACTTATTCTTATCTCTAAGTCTTCACTAGGGTTTTCTAATCCTAATCTCAAAAATAACTAAACCTATCCTCTAATACAAACTATAACAACCCTGATTTTTATAACACTCTTAAAACTGATTTATTACATAAAATATTCACTTGATACAACATGGAAGATCAAGAGGTCTAGTGTCTTTGGGGATTAGGAACATTACATAACATCTTATAACATAAAACACACAACATCTTTATTGAAAATTTCCTTTACATGACCACTACATTCCTTCGTACTTAACATTGCATGGGATGACCTGAGGACATGCATAAGAAAAGGGTGAGCTATAAAGCCCATAAAGGGAACAAACATGGAATAAAATGAGGAATAAAATACATGTTAGACAATAGGAATATAAATAGAGAACAATAGAAACATGAACATAAAGGTATGATAAAGCATGATGATCATAACAAGGAAATGTGGCAACAACACTTAATGTGGAATTAGCATGAGCCAAGGCTCATTGCACACGGAGCATGAGTAAAACCTCATTACACATGAATCATGATTAAAACATCGTTGAAATTGAATTAACATGATTCAACACCCATTGCACATGACGTATCATGATACTATACTTTACCCAATGCATTGGAGCGCTATCAGGGCACACCATTCTTAAACATTTCATTTCATGCATAAGTGTGCCACATGGAACATATAACATGGAATTAATCAACATCAGGAGCGGCCTGGAAAATTTAGTTTCCCCAGAATAATATCAGAAATGTTTCCCTAAATGTATTGAGAGATACAGTAAAAAGATAAAATTGATGCCCTTTCTTTTTATTTTTTTTCTTTCTTGACCATTGTGCTAGCCCAGGGGCTCTTTGGGATTTCCCTAGGGTCGGCCCTGATCAAAATCATAAGTTATTACATGATTAAGTAATGTGGAATAAATAAATTAAAGTACAATTCAATATGTATATGTGCATAAAGGTAAATACCCTTGATAGAGACATGGGTATGGTATTCACTACACAATGATCTTGGTTGAAAAAAGATGGTGCAATTTCAGCAGCATAACGACGTGACATAAGAATTCATGAAAATGGTTGATGATAGAGGAAAGTGTGTCTAATCATTTGTACATGAAATGGAAAGTAAGGGGGTCATATAGATACATGTCCCAACAAACATAATGTAATTTAGATGCATAATACAAAATAATTACGTGGATGTAAAAGAGGAGAGAGAAATCCCTTGAATTTCAACATGGTAACGGGTGTACATGGGAGGAATTCATGATAGATAAAGGGGTATCCCATTATCCAAAAATAAATAGGGAATTATGAAAAGAGGTTAGAAATCATACCCCAACATTTTCAATTGAAAACCAAAGGGCATAACAACTTAAATAAAATTGGACAAAAATGAGAAAGGAAGAAATCCCTTACTTGGAAGTGTGACCGAAAAGGCTTGGAGGAGGCTTGAGAGAGGATTATTGGGAGATTGGGGAACATTGGGAGGATTATAGAGAGATTAGGTCATGGTTTGGTTGAACCCCAAAGGCTTAGAGTGAAGAAGAAGTGGGATCTTGGGTGGGTTTATATAGGAAAGGAGAGGAAATTCTTTATTATTTAGGTTTGGGACACCTCACATTAAACTAATCAATACCACAAACCAGACCATGGTTTTTGCAATGGTTTTTTCCAAAGGGGAGTGGAAAACAATATTTTATAAGTCCAATGGCATAAATTCTTAAAATAGAAGGGTTGATTATGTGGAGGTGAGTTACACTCTCAAGGAAAACAATTTAAATAGGAAAAATGTTTTATTAGCCTTAAAGGGTCCACCAAATCTTTGTAAAATAAAGAAAAAAAATCTAAAATAAATTTATTTTAATGATAAAACATATATTTTATGAAAATAATGTTTATAGTATTTTATTACACCACTATTTGGTCATTATGAAGTCATATAACACACTATATATTTAACGGTATTTAATTTTTACCCAAAAATTTGACTATCTCAGACAATTATAAACAATTCACCGTTGGATAATTTTGACATCCTGATTCCAAAAATAATATTCTTTTTATCAAAATAATTTTATAAATATGTGAATTTTTACTTTTAAAATAAGAACCAACATTTATCGAAAATTCATGGGTTTTGACAAAAACATCTTTCAAACATTAATAAAAATTACAATTGAATTCATAAAAGTATACGATAATTTATATTTAATAAAAAATAATTTAATAATAATAATAATAATATTTTATTAAAATATTATTTAATTAAAAAATCCATCAATTCATCAGAATATATTTTGTAGTTGAATATTAACTAAAAATACTATTTTTGCTTTAAAAATTATTTACAAAGTAACAATAATAAAATGAATGAACATTTTCATACAAAAAATAATGTAAATAGTCATAGTGCTAGGTTATTGTTACATAACCCCTAATAACACCCGTATAAGACCGAAGGGTAAGGTGTGTGATGGTGATATACTCTTGGGGTGGTTCGAATAACATCGATCAGGTGGTAATATATATTAACTTCTACTTCTCCCGTAGTTGGTTCCACTCAAGCTTAACGTGTTCAAGCTCAGTTTGACCTTGGTCAAGAGAGAATCACAATGACGCCACCTCCTTTTCGAGCACTGATAAATTTTCTTCGTACGGGGAAAGTCTACTGGATAAGGTCATCACTTCCTTTGTCTGAGTAAATTGGATTTGTTAAAGCTCAATATTTATAATAATCATGTAATCACTATTCAACGACAATATTAGCAACGACCACAATTCACAACGGTATTTTAAAATCAAGAAACGTAAAAACAATGAAGTTTACATTTTATATAACCATAACAAGACATTTAATTAGATTAAAAGTAATTTCCATTAATGAATGTTTGGGTCATTACTAGTGTGAAATTATCTTCACAAATATCTCTCTCAACTTCAACACCAAAAAAATCATATACAAGGGTTCTTGTGGCTCAGTTCAGACTAATATGTTTATTAAGGGAAGAAATATTACGATGAATGGAATTAGAATAATTATAACTGAAATGAAACTCCCCTTTTAAAATACTCTTATTATCTATATTTCAAACTAAAATTTACTTAGTTGAGGAGGGATTTTAACAATAGCGAAGAAAATTTATTTGACCATTCACAGATTCAGGTTTTACAAAAATATAAATTTCATCAAAAAGTTCCTCATTGGTAAATAGAAAATCATCACTAACTACTTTAAAAAAAATAAATCTACTTAAATCATCAAGTGTGTGTTCAAAATATCTTTTAAGTTCATTGTATAAAATTTCATTTTAAAAAACAACATTTGTTGAGTGTTGTAGAAAATTCAATTCAGTGGGAGAAAAGTTCCATTCAACTTTTATAAATTCAGATTCTATAATTTTCAAATTTAAAAAATTTTCCACAGGTTGGTCAAAAATATTATCCATATTAGATGGCCAATCAATTGAAGGATTTTTAGTAAAAGGTAAAAGAGATAAAAATTCATCAATAATTCGTTCTTCAAAAAATAATTCCTTAGTTTTTTCATCACAAATTATTTCAGAAATCATTGGGTTATAATTTTTGAAACAAGGAATATCATATTTATTTATAGTTTTATAATTGTACCAGTAAGCGATTCCAGGTTGGATGTTAATTTCCATAATATTCCAATCTCAAATTTAGGTTCACTATTAAATATTTCTGAAAATCTATGTGAAGATTTTTTAAAATTCAAGTTATCATTTTCAAGATTATCCTCAACCTGAGTAATAAAATTCTCAAAACCTCTAAAGTAGTTAAAATTTTCAAAGATAGGGATCATGAAAAGAATATGACACTATTATTTAATCTATTTTAGTGATTTTTCAAAAATTTCTAACTCAAATACCATAATGTATTTTACATATTTATTATTGTTCATTTCTTCATCCAGTGAGATGATTATTTCAATATTTTTTTCTTCATTAGATTCATATTCTTCAAAATCAAAAGTTTGTTTCTCTTTGTTAGCCGAAATATCTTTCAAAATTTTAGTATCAAATCTTTAATAATCATTTTCTTTATCACTAAATTCATTTTTTATTGTTTTTTTATGAATCTTATGTTTTATTTTTCACTTTTTCATTTTGTCATTGCTTATTTTGTCAAATTCGTCATTTTTTTAAAATATTTGCCACTATTTGTTCTATGTTTGAATAGTTCTTGGGTTTAGGTTCAATATAGTCAATTTTTTATTCTCTATTATATGTATATTGTGGAATATTATTGACACACTGCTAATAATTGTTCCCATAGAATCGACATGAGAAACAAAAAATTTCACTATCTAGATTCCATTCCCCTTGAAATCCAATTTAAAAAAAAAGAATTCAAAAATAGAAAAAATCCATTAATGATTAAAAGAAAAAAATAGTAATGAAAAAATAACCACAACAATTTAAATGATTCAAATTAGAACAGACAAAGACATTCAATCCGAAATAGCAGAATTTGAAATACAACTCATGCCACAGGTTCAAAGATTATTTCTATTTTTTCATTTAAATAATTTTATATCCCTAGGATACTTAGTGCATGATATTCCAAAAAATGGTACTGAATTTTTATAGGGTAGATTGTAATTACAACCTTCAAAATGAAATTATATAAACCTAAACTAGCATAAGAGTGAAGAGTCGAACCCAAGGGAAGGAGGTTGGATGTTTTTGGGATTATTTATTATCTAAAATAATGAAAAAAAGAAAAATAATTAAATGAATGTGTGATGAAAAAAATTATAGGTATGTTTTTAATTTGTTAATGGAGTTATAAAACCAAAACTAAGATAACTAGTAAATAGGAATAGGTAATGAAGAAGTACAAAAAAAAAACAATATCAGGGGGAAAGTAACACTACTAGGTTGATATTATTTCTTGTTTCACTTAAATGTTATTAAATTTACAGCCTTTTAAATGGGTTGGATGAATCTACATCTCCTGAAGAGTAATCACCCATAAAAATGAATCTTGTAGTTCGGCACTCCAAGAAGCATAAAATAGTAATTGAATTTGATATAAATGTTCTCAGAAACAATAATGCCAATTGTTTATGATGTTTTTGAAATTAAAATAAGTGAAAAATAATTAAAAGAAATCTCTCTGATTTTTCCATTTTTTTGATTTTAAAAAATAATGGTGTGAAAACAATTTTAGAGATTCTATAATTGATCTCGTTAGATCAATTCTGAAATTTGAAAAAGTACAAAGAGAAAAAGTAAAAGAAATACCTAGTAGAATAGAAATACCCTAAATAAAAAATGATTAGCCAAGATTTATATTCAAAATAGATCTAAACAAAAACAAAATCATTTGATAGAAAAATTGAATACTAGTGGGAAATAAATATCCCCAAAAAATATACTGCAATCCATATTACGAATGATCTATTCTTCTCTTCCCAATTTGTATTATACTCTTGGTCTATGGGTCTCCAAGATGTGAGTGAAAAATAATAATGAATCAGATCCTCCCCCTTTGTTGTCTTGTTCCATTTTTAAGTCCTCTATTATTTTTTGGTTCACCACCAAAGGCAAGCACCAACTTCATTTTGTGTTCTCTATTTCATTGTCCATGGAATGAAGTCTTGCAACTTGATTTCACTGCATGTGACTTTATCATCACTTTTTTAACCAAACACATTTTGCATTTAAGAAATGTGTCTGGATGTGATTACAAATTTGATTTGAATATGTAAAACAAGGAAAATAAAAACATCAATTAGATGATTCAATGCTTAAAATAATATTACATTTATAAATACATTCTTATTTAAATAAATTATGTTAATTAATTTATATTGAATTGTTTTTTATTAAAATTAGTTAATTTATAATCATTGTATTTAATTATTATTTTTAATTTAGTTATTTTATTTTATATTAATATTTTATTCATTAGTATTATTAAATAAATTATTTACTTAATATTATTATTATTATTATTATTAATATTTTTATAAAAAGATAATTAATTAATTAATTTTAAAGACTAAGTTAAAAAAATTAGAATTATTTATTTCAATAAATATTATTATTAGTGTTATAGTTGTTAATATATTTATTAAATTAATTAATTATTTTTATTATTATAAATATAAAATTATGTTAGAATATTAATTTCTATATTTATTTATTTTATTATTATTTATTAATTATTAATATTATTATTTTTATTATTAATTTAGTTTATTAATATACTTTAATTATTTTGTTTTATTTTTATTTTATTATTTTGTTATCATTTTTTCTCCCTGAAACTGGCCGCAGGTAGGGCCTTCTCCTTGAAGGTTCACACTCCTCGTCAGGGACAGTTCTACTCCTCCTCAACAGTATTGTATCTTCTTCCCTCAGTGGATGATCTCATCTTCATCGACACCATATTCCTCGATAGAAGGGAAATGCGGCAACTCTAGTGGACCACTACACTTTTCTTCAGTAAATAGTGGAAACTCACGGATGATAGATTCAGATCTAGCTTTATGGGTTCAAATTTATATAGGGAGGTGGTTCGGGGTGTATTCTATTATTCACAAATGGTGGCCGACAACTTGTTTCAGAACCAACGACATGTGGTTTGTTAAATATATAGATCTATTCTTTGAGGGTTTCAAATCCAAATGAGGGTCATGTTGAAGACGAGGTCGTCTTGTTCATTATATAGAGAGGCATTGGTGAAATCGATCTCAATGGAGACTCTAGTTGGATTTCAGATCTGGAAAAGGAAACTCGGCTCGTAGCTCCCAGTGGTGACCAATGATGTCAGCTTTATGCAACGGCTATCGGTAGTGAGTTTGACAACATGGGTGAGTGGGTTCGAATGACATGGATTCTCTTGATTTGGGTGGAGATAATTCATGAAGCCAACGATGATTCAATAGAGGGTAGAGGAAGGTTGAGGTGATGGTTTGTCGAGACACCATTGGGTTGGCAGTGTGTGAGTGAAATTGAAAGGATATGTCCCGTTATGGTGGTGGTAGGAGATCACAATGACGATGAATCCCAGAGGAAGAACATGCGGTATGAAGTGAAATGGTGGGTGAAACTCACCGTTGTGGATTTTGTGGAAGTGATAAGGTGGGACAATGAGAAAGGTGGAAAAGGTCATGAGGACTATGGTGGTATTTCGTGAGGCTAGGAGTCACCATTGATCATTAAAAAGTGGATTTTTGGAAATTCATGAGTCATGTTTGGGTTCCCAATGGTGAGTCATCTAAAAAATTTGTAAATGAAAAAACGAGTAGTTTCTGGGTTCCCAATGGTGATTCACTTGTCTAGATGTGTGTGGACTCATGACTGGATTTTCTAGAAAGAAACAAAATGACATGTTAATTTTAATAAAAATAAACTAAACAATGAATATAGGAATTAAAATCTAATATTTAATTTAATAATTTAAAATAAAATAAAATAAAATAAAATAAAAACTTAATACAAATAATTAATTAAATTGATAAAATAGGGAACTAAAAATAAATTAAAAATGTACTAACATTAAATAGTACAACAATTAAATATTTAAACATTGAATTTCTAAATAAAAAAATTAAATTTAAATAATTTATCTAATTGTTGAAATCAAATTAAATAGTTAAATTGATGATTAATGTTAAACTAAATTGAGAAGACACAATCAAAATATTAAAAATTATATTAAAGATTCAGTTAATTAAATAGATTAAATAAATGTTTCATTATTAAAAACAACCAAGACATAAAATTAAAAGAACAAGTAGAATAAAAATTTAAAAGTGATTAGAGAATTAATGCATAGAAAATTACGAAAGGGAAAACAAATAACATTAGAAGCAAAAAATAAAAAATTAATAATAAAAAATGATTCAGTCACAAACTTAGTTATAAAATTACAGAAATGCATTTATTTGAAAAAAATACCATAAAAAAGTAATTAAAATATTAAAAATATAAATAAATGATGTGGAAAATAATGTGATTTTAAGGGCACATAAGCTCTTATATGGGATAGAGGTAATTCCTCCCATTGAAGTTAAACTACCCGCACTTCACTCCACCATCTACAATCTACTATTTAAGGGTGAAAATTGTCAAATATGGATGGATGAATCAGAATTAATCAATTAGAAAAGGCTACACAATATACATAACCTTGATTCTTATCAAAATTGGGTCATATGAGAATTTAATAAGAAAGTTCACCTCACCTTATTTATCCAAGGAGAATTAGTCATTTCTTTGAGAACTCTTATGATACATGGGAAGAAACCCGTAAAGATTGAACTGAAATGGGAAGGAACTTTCCCCATACATAAAGAGAATTCAAATGAATATTACTCCTAAAAAAATGGATGGAGATACTATCATTCCAGTTATTAATGAATGGTTTCTCAAAAAATACTTTTCATAGTTTCACATTGGGTTTATAATTCCTCCATATAAAAGTACTTGTTGTAAGAGATTTAGCTACGGGAAATCCAAGTCCTCATTACATGAAGTTAAACTAAGAAACACAAATATAATTCCACATGATTTAAAACAAATTTTAAATGGTCCTAGTCATACGACCTTAAACTACAGTAAAAAATGGTCATTATCTCATGATGATATACTATATGACATACAATCTACTCTATAAGACATTAAAATTCATAGAGTTATCTAGTTTATATGACAAGATTCCTTTATGTACAATCCAAATCTATATAATAATTCCTAGTGTATGAGTTTATAAATTCTTTCGAAGTTTTCACTAACAAATTTTCACTAAGATGAAATTATTTTAATTCCCTTATACATGAGCCTGATTTGTGAAGAGACCCTTATATAAAATATGTATGGATTGATTCCTATTATATTAGGATATATAGTGACACCCAGAGGCCTCGACCTGGGTCCAACCATAAACATCATAAACTTCAATCCCCTCTCCATCCTAGTGCTTGGGGCCCACTCCTTAATTTTAGGTTCTTCAATTTCCCTACACTAGGGTGAATCCATTTTTATTTTCCCCAACACATGATAAGAATATATATAGAGATATATCTTGAAAAAATAGGGATTGATTCCTATTATATTATAATACATAGTGATTAAAGGGATCCCTACTCTGGGTCTAGGTTAAAATTATAGTAGATTTAATTTTAGTGCTTGGGATCTTGATCATTCATGTTAGGACTTCTTCAATAACCCCTACACTAGGAAAAACTATCCTATATCAATGAACTACAAAATGCATGATTCCTATTACTTTAGGATATGTAGTGATGTCTTAATTTCATATCTCAAACACAACCCAAAGTTACATCCTAATCAAACCCTTATTTCAACTTAGTGTTTAAAACCTCATTAATCTACATTTTTTCCTCCAATAAATGAACACTAATATGAAAACAATTCATCTTGAAGATGATATAAATATATGCATAGTCCTTCACATAAAGGACCTCATCATACAAAATTAAATTACATGGTATCCCAGTCCTTGTCACGTGATATTAAATTTCAAAAAATAAGTTATATTCTTCATGTCCTTTAAACTGCTTGGAGTGGCCCATTTTAGATGAAAAACATCCTAGCATGAGTGAAAGATGCACATAATATCCCCCGGTGTATGAGTTTTATCCATAAAGGTATGCTAGAATAAAATTACCCTATTTACATGAATTTATCCCAGTGTTTGGACTCTCTTCATTCACATCAGCCTTTCCCATTATTTTATTGATACTAGGTTGAAATCATTATAACCATACCCTAATCATGAGTTCAAAATATACAGAAATGTATATATAAATATGTGTTTCTTGATTCATGTTTTCACAAGATATATAGAAATTTTTGTTCTATTATCACAAGCATAGCCATAGATTATATTCCCTACTTTTCAATGGTATTGATATCCCTGAAAATTCACTCACCAAGGTACCCATACATAATCTAATTCCCCACACCTAATCCTCTTTTATTGCATCTTCATTAAAGTCAATTATTCTTTAATAGACCAAAATTAGGATGGATCCACTTTATTTTCTCTAGTTAATGAGTTAGATCTACGTAATGTAATCACATGAGAACTATGAGTGTCTTGATTTACATTATTTCAGAACACTAGGTGATGTCTAAACCATATATTTTAGACCCGACCATAGATCACTTCCACTCACCTTCAACATCCCATAATAGCCCAAACTTGTTCAATTTTGGCCAATAGTGTTCCATTAACTTTTGAATTCCCTATTCGCGTAAACCTAACATTATAATTGGATAGTTAACTAGTGGTATATTTTTATCCTAATGAAAAAGTACTCTAACCATATATTCCCTTGAAAATATTATTGTAGAACCCAACATTAATTTTTTTAGGGACCATCCTCATCATTTTTATTCCATACCATCATTTCTTGGCTCCAATACCTTTTGTTATGATTTTCATCTTCTTAAATACCATGTAAAAAGGTTTTAGAACCTTCTTAGATCATGAAATCTATTTGGGTTGTCACAAAATTCCATTCATCATTGTTTCCAAAACTAGTACCTTAAACTACATGCACTATTTTCAATCAATATTCATTTCATTAGTTTTGGGATCTTGTTAATTTTGGTTTAATTATACCATTATAAATTATTTTTAAACCTCACACCCTATCAAAGATATTTGAACTTCAAAATTAGATTGATCTATTTGATAACTACAACTTAAACAATGTGTACCATATCATAAGGCTATATATATTAGTACTAGGCTCCCCATTCACATCAGGTTTAACTTTTATTTCTACTATATAGATTACTTTAACTTATTATAAAATTTGATCAACCCAAAACACTAGTCTGATGGGTTCAATTTTCCTAAACATAAACTTTCAAAATATTTTGATATAATACTCACCAGGTTGAAAACCCACAAAGGTTTTCCTTAGTAAAATTTTAGTATCTACACTCTAGTAATTCACATAATGTGTCTTAGGTAATATTTTGAGTTTAAAAAATATAAAAAAGAAAAGGAATAAATTATTTTTGGTAAAAAATGTATAAATATTAGCATAAGATAAATAAAAGTTATTGACTACTAAGGCTCTAAATATCCTTGAGTTAGTAAAATATTAGTCTGAGAAGTTAAATATCTAAAGCCAGTAGAGACCACCATTCATCCCTAGAAAAATATAATAAATGATCTCTTATTCTATAGACCATGGAAAAAATTAGATCACTCTTCTATTACTCATATATAATAGTTCATGTGACTTGTGAGAAATAAATGATGGTGGGATTTTAAGATACTTGAGAAATTTTTAAGAAATAGAATCTTCATTCCAAGTCATATTCATGATTTTCATTATTCTAAGTCATACAGATCTTTCGTATTTTAATGAGCTAATCTAAGCTTACGGTGGTGGTAAATGTGCCTCCATATTCATCTCACTTATATCAATCCATGAGTACAAGTTCTAGAGGAAATACAACATCACATATGAATTTAATAATCATGAATTACCTTGATAGTAAATATGACACCATATTAAGACCACCTATATCCCAATTGGAGTATAGGTCTAGGAGAAAACCATGTTTTATATATTTTTATCTTACAGACTCACCCCTACTTATGGTGGTGGTATATGTGTTTCCATATTTTTTCTGCTAATATCAATATGAGAGAATATGTTTAAAATAAAATACAATGATTCATAAAAATAATCAAATTAAGTGTTTTGTAGTAATTATTTACCTGGTTCATCCCCATGCCATGTTTAAATGGATTCAATTACTATGATATCCCTCTTTGTGATTTTCATAGATTATCATTAATTTATATTCTTGATAATCGAGAAACTAGAAAATGAAAAAAAGTGATATAGAATTTTTTTTCATTCATTGAAAAATAGGAGAGGAAAATTTTGAATTTGGTTTCTCTCTTTCAACATATACAAAAGTAATAATGAATTGGATTGCTATAACAAGGTACACTAAAGGGACTCTTGAAGATGGTCCATCACTTTGTCTAAGTCATTTATAGATTGATTCAACTATACTAAAGTTATAACTTCCATTTATTAGTCAATCCATAATTACTCTACCCCAAGGATAATATCAATCCATACATTGACAAATTTCTTAGAAAATTTCCACTGGTCTTATACCTTTTTTTTAAAGATGTCTAATTCTTGGTGAAATCGGTTCAGTAAGGGACTTTCTTTTACAACCACATGTTTACACTTCACAAATACCACCACATATTGAGTCATGTCATGAAGAATTAAAGAATTGATACATATAGAATGTTCCTCCGATTCATCCTAAGAGAGGATTAATTTTAAGGTATTCTTATGATCCCACTCACAGATGATTTCATTGACAACAACATGAAAGACATGATTATCAAATCCCTCATATCCTAGGGTCATGGACATGTGGTGAAGCCTACATATTTTCTTACATAGACCAATCACAAGATTTTTATAGATCAACATCAAAATTTCATTTCACACACACTATTATGAAGTGCATCAAAAATTAATCAAATCATGGTCAGTCTCAAAATTACTCATAGATACTAAAATATAATTTGGCATAATTTAACTCAAATTGATCATGTGTTCATTAACTATTGAGCTTATGGGAACCAAAATTACCTCAAAATTCATGTGTTCTAATAGCTCAAGTGTTGGGAAAATTACCAAATTGACTATTTTCCTTCACCTCTGACGAAATTTTTATAAATTAAATAGAGTATACATGCATCATCTAGTGATTTCTCAAGTCAATCGATGAAATTGTAAATGATTTCAAATTTCTTTCAGGGAGTTGTATTATTCAAAAATTCTTTCCTTGACTGTAGATTCATCCTAGGAATCTTCTATAGTGGTCTTTTCTTCATTGGTTGTGATCAAGACTTCATCTATCATCAGTGTCCCATCATTAGAAACTATGGGAACCCCACACCTTTGGAAAAGGTTAGACTTATTGGTGGACACCGACCCTCTCATACAGTGGATGTGTTATCTACTTTTGGTTAAGAACACCCTCATGAGGTGAACATTATAGGAGACCATCATGATCTATTTCAGGTGGTTCAAATAAGTTAACCCTTTCAAACTCTTGGGTTTCCTATTTCTATACCCATAGAGGTGTGATGGTACTCATATCCCGTTTATGGAATAAGATGGTGATATTTCCTATAGACAAAGATATATTAGCTTAAAGTATAAGTCAGAATGAAGTTCAAGAAGATAATTTTTCACGTCTATGTGAAGAGGACTTATTCCCATATAAATACTTGTTGATGTTGCTGAACTTAGTCAAAGAGATTTTTATATATATTATTGAAAATATATCCTCCTTTGTGATTATAGATTCAATAAGTTTGAAAAGGAATATAATGATATTGATGATGAGTAGGGTAAATGCAAATTTTAAAATTAAAATCAGTTGGTATACATGATCCAACCTCCCTACAAGCAGGTATGGTCAGAACGAATACTGAAAATGTACCCTTTTTCATTGATAAAACAACTTTAGTAGAAGGAATATTGCATATGGGGTTTAACTTTTATCCCTTTACACTATTAACTTATAAGTATTCCAATAAAATACAATATTGTATAATAAAATAATTATTATATCAATATCTAGGTCATAAGTTAATTATCAAGCTAAAAAAATAACCACTTTTACTAATGAAAATGTGTTTTGATGGTATTTTAGCATTTCATCAGTGTCTGATCCGATACAGAAGGATAATTGGACTCTCTTCTAGGAAGGTAATTCGCAGTACTAAGAAAGTTTATAGTGGGTCTTTCCCCAATACCTCCAGTATTACTTTCTAGAAAGAGGATATACCGCTTCATCTAGAGTGGATTACCCTACAAAATTTTTTATATGAGTTATACCCTTGGCATACTAAGGATAATCCACTGGCGCTGATGTTTGTTCCATCCTCTGAAACATTGAAAAAAAATTAAAAATTTTAGGAGTAGCTTGAAAATTGAAAATAGTTCCCTAATAAGTTCTTCATCATAAATCTTGGAGAATGATGAAATCATCCCACTCCTGATCAAAAAATTTATTAATTCCCCCTTTGGTGGGCCTAAATCCATTATATCATATACCCATATTGTGAGAAGAATCTAGTTATCAGTCACATGCATCAAAATATCTTGCTCTATGATGTACTTTCCTTCTTCATTATAGTTGGTCTCAAAGATAAATTCTTGGAGAACCTTTAGATTACAGATTTTTTGGATGTATATTCCACATTCAAGGTAATTAAATAAACACACTACATCTTGAGAAAAGTCCAACCACCATAAAAATTAACAGCATCAAGGTAAAAATAATTTGGGGAGGTGAAAATAGGCACTCCTTCAATCCTAGAATAGGATTTAGGTCCTATTATTATTAATGTCTCTCCCATCCTCCCATCCTCAATCAGAGCACTATTAAATTAACATCAGTTGGACTATATTGGATATAACTCATGGTATAATGTATCTTAAATTATGAGCTATTAGTAGGACTATGATTGTTGTTTTTTGAGTGGACCAAGTTCTTCACTAGTTATACACTTACTGTGAGTCTTCCCGGTAGCCTATTTTTTGTCTCCTAGGATAAATCTTTTGTAGCAATAGGAAAATTTCTCACAAGCATCCCATGAGGGTAAAAAGACATCCATGTATGATTGTACCTTGGATTTAGGATGATAAATTCATTTTGGAAGGTTAATATAATCTAATCCCAAGTGGTCTCTTGGTTCTTTATCATAGATATCCACCACACCATCATCATATGATTATCTATTACAATGTTTATTAGTAGTGAAACTATTTTCTTGAACACATCAAACTTGGAGTGAAAATAAGTATGATGCGTAGACCATGAAAACAATTTCATAGTCAATTGTAGATACTAGAATACTATACCTTATGGTTATATTATATGAAAACAATATGTTGTGTCTATTAAAATCATTTATAATTTTTCCAGTGGTAGGATCACTATATGGTATGCAGTAAACACCAAGTGAAAACTCAAGAGCTTCATAGCCTTGGAATCCTTCAACAATAATGACATGATACTAGTGTTAGATAACATGAATGGACAGAATCTGTATATTATAATTTATAAGTCACTATGGAGATTATATATAACTTGAAGTGTGCCTCAATCTGGACCCAAAACACTTAAAACAACCTCGAGATGTAGAATGAAGAATTTTTTCCTTTTATACATGTTATGGGAATAAATGGATTTTTACAAGTACTATTATCTCTAATCCAAATTACCTCCTGAGATTCAAATTTTTTCGTCCGTTTGCATGCCGACCCTCGTTCCCTCTCCGCCACATTGCCCATCTCTGGTGGTCTTTGACCCTAGTCTGTCCCACCAGGAGGCCTCCCCACGGGTCTCTCCTTCCCCCTACCCTGTCTCTTAGGCGGGGAGCCCACCTTGCTCCTTCTTGGATGCCCTCTGTGGTCCTTCCCCAGCTACCTCACTCCCCTTTTATCCAGAGATTGGACGGGTTTCTCCTTCTTTGTATCAGGATGGACCCCGAGTTACCCTTGATATACCTACTGCGCCCTTTGAGGAGGTGGTGGGTTGCCTGAAGTGGACTCTTGTGGCTAGGTTTGGAAGTGCACTGCCTTCTCTGGTAGTCTTCCAGGGACTCGTGGATTCGTGGGGTTTTTCCTCGCCTTCTCGGATCTCACGAATCCACCGCAACTCCTTCTGTGTGGATCTGGCCTCGGAATCAGATTTTGTGAAGGCTTGGTGCAAAGCTCCGCAGATGGTAGGGTGCTGGCGCTTCAACCTGGTGCGCTGGTCGAAGGAGATTCACTCAGGGAAAGAGGGTCCCCATGCGGCGGTGTGGCTCAGTTTACCGGGTCTCCCGCTCCCTTTTCATAATGGGGCTTTCCTCAAAGCCATTGGTGATTTGCTTGGGGGTTTCCTCTGTGTCGATGATCATACGGAAAGGTGCGATGAGTCCTCGCTCTCACGCATCTGCGTGGATATGTACCTCTCCCTTCGATTTCCAGAAAGCCTCTGCCTGTGGGTGCACGACTTGTTGGTTTGGAAGCAGGACATCCTTTATCCAGTGTTCCCTAGGTACTGCCCTGTCTGTCGCCTTCAAGGCCATTCTGAAGGATAGTGCCAGAACCGGTGTCCTCTAACCCATGATCTTAAACCTCAATGTCCACCGAGAGTTGCTAGGGGGTATGAACCTCCTATCTCTCCTCTCGGCCCCCAATCAGTGTCCTTCCAGAAGTCTGCTAAATGTGTTTTTTCTGATATTGGCCTGGCTGTTCCGCGGGTTGTTTGCCGAGGATCATCGTCGGAGGGACCTCACCTTAATGAGTATGCCTCGTCTTTCCTTTCTCTGGTCCCATATATGCAGCAGGGTCCTTCGGTCTTGGTGTCATCCCATCCTTCTCTGGAACCTTTTTTCAGAGCCATCTGGATCCGTGAGAACCTTATGGGCGGTCTGTTTTCTCGAAGTGTCTCCTCTCGTGTAGCCAGTCACCCCCTCTCCTTGCCTACTAAGGGGCAGTCTATTTCTCTCCTATCTCAGTCCCCTAATGGTGCCAAGTTTCTGACCCTGGGTCCTCTAACTTGTGAGGAGAATAGGGTCGCGGGTTCCCTCCTTCCAGCTGTTCAGGATGTTTCTCCTCAAGGAATGTTTTGTAGAGATGAGGAACCTATCCCCATCCAGTTGGCTTTCTCCACTCTACAGGGGCACCTTCCCTTACTATCTCCTTTTGGTATGTGCACGAGATCTAAATGCAGAGGATTTTTTGCATCCCCATATCCTCCTCTGCATGTGCTACGTTCGCCTGGGGCCAAATCCAGGCACCCCCTGTTTCAATGATGTGCGTCTACATCTGGAACTCCCGTGGCCTAGGGGATTGGGTTAAAACTGACTACATTGTTATGGAGTTGAATAAATCCAGGGCCTCTATTGTCGTGATCTTGGAGCACAAGCAGGACCATTCCAAAATTGGGGAGTTTTCCCGCAAAATCAGGATGCATGGCTTTATGCATGTGAATCCAACTAACTCACACATTTGGATTTTCTAGAAAAAGGACATCTCAATTGGCTTTCTTACTGCTGATGACCAATCCATCATGACCAAAGTGTCAATTGGAAAGGACTTCCTTTTTGCCTCATTTATATATGGGAGTTTTGATGCCCACAAAGGGGGCTCACTATGGCAGGGGCTCCACTCTTTTGACCCATGTACCTTTCCCTGGTTTGTTGGTGGTGATTTTAATGTCATTGTTGATCCAGATGAGAAGAGGGGGAGAGGTCCCTTCCCTCGGAAGGGGAGCTTGGAGTTTGTGCAATTCATGGCCGTCAAGGGTCTCTCTAACATGGGTTACTCCGGGTACTTCTTCACGTGGTTCAACAACCAAAGAGGAGGATGAAGATCTTGGAGCCGACTGGATAGGTGCTTGGCCAATATTCATGCCATCTCTGCCTACCACAATGCTCAGGTAACTCATCTTACCCATAGTGTTTCTTATCACTCTCCCCTGTTGCTATCCCTGTCCTCAAGACAGGAGATCAATAACTCCTTCAGATTCTCTCACCTATGGACTCACATGGAAGGCTATAATCAAGTGGTCACAAGCTCGTGGGGGTCTCCTGAATTAGGCCACCGGTGGATCGGGCTACAGAAAAAATTGAGACGCCTAAGGAAAGAGGTTGAACATCTTGAAGCTATCCTTGAAAGTGGCTAAAATGACCAGGTGTTTGAAGATCTTGCTAGGAAGAAAGAAAGCTTAGTGGAAAATCTCCTGACATAAGAGAACCTTGCCCATCAGAAATCAAGGATCCAATGGCTTCAAGAGGGGGATAAAAACACTACCTATTTCCATGCATGCATTAAGGAGAAGCATCGTCATCTCAAACCCAACTGACAAGGATACGAATTGGCTCTTGAAAGAGGTTGAACATCTTAAAGCTATCCTTGAAGGTGGCTAAAATGACCAGGTGTTTGAAGATCTTGTTAGGAAGAAAGACAGCTTAGTGGAAGATCTCCTGACATAAGAGCACCTTTCCCATGAGCAATCAAGGATCCAATGGCTTCAAGAGGGGGATAAAAACACTACCTATTTCCATGCATGCATTAAGGAGAAGCATCGTCATCTCAAACCCAACCTAATACTGGAGGATGGCTCGTACACTAATGATAGGGATGTGGTTGGTGGGTTGGCCTTCTTCTATTTTAAGGATTTGCTTGCAGGCATTAACCCTGGTATGCCTAAGAGATATCCAAGTGGTAGGGAGCCTTTCCTTTGATGTGATCCCCACTCAAGTCTCTAGTCAAGATAATGTGTCCTTTGAAGCAATCCCGAATGAGAAGGAGATTCATGAGGCCATGATGAGCCTTATCCCCGAGAGTGCTCTGAGGCCGGATGGTTTCCCGGGGTCTTTCTACAGGGAGTCCTGGTCTGTTGTTCAGCATGATGTTGTCCTATCCATCCAATATTTCTTTCGAGGTGGCATCCTTCCTCATGTGTCCAGTGCAACTATGCTGGTGCTTATTCCTAAGATTAAAGACCCTTATTCACTGAACCATTATAGGCCTATCAACATGCGCAACTTTCCGTATAAAATCCTCTCCTGTATCATCAACAAAAGGCTATATCGCTTTCTTCCCTAACGGATTTACTTGGAGAAGCATGGATTTGTGAAAGGCAGGTCTATCCAAGGGGCTATAGCTTTGGCCCAGGAGTTGATCTCAGACATTAACATCAAATCCCATGGTTAGAATATGGCCATCAAATTGGACATGAGCAAGGCCTATGATAGAATTGAATGGAGTTTCATCAATAAAGTGTTCACAGGTATGGGTTTCTCTCCCCGGGCCACTGACATTATATTTAGATGTTTCAGCTCTTCATGGCTAGCTTTCTCCTT
The DNA here is from genome assembly GCA_963277665.1 of Viscum album. Lineage (NCBI taxonomy): Eukaryota > Viridiplantae > Streptophyta > Magnoliopsida > Santalales > Viscaceae > Viscum > Viscum album. Next base: position 352,738,815 of record OY728143.1, read on the forward strand.
TATAAGGAAGAATCATGGTTTTTTCAAGGCCACCCAAGGTCTTAGGCAGGGGGACCCTCTGTCCCCTACCATCTTCACTATTTCCCAGGATGTGCTTAGTCGTTTACTTAACTAGAGCAGAAACCAAGGGAAGATTCTACCATATCGGAGTCGTACACTCCCCTCCAGCATGACTCACCTCATGTTTGATGATGACACTTTGTTTTTATTGAATGGAAGCCTAAGATAAGTCCGAAGTTTCAATAAGGTGATGGAGGAATATTGCCATTGTTGCGGTCAACTCATCAACCACTCAAAGAGTAACTTTTTCATATCCAATAAGTGTGAGGCAAGGCGTGTGGTCACTTTAGAGAACAGCATGGACATGCAAAGGGGAAACTTTCCTCTTGATTACCTTGATGCTCCTATCTCCCCTCAAAGACTCCACATCCATGACTTTGATCACATTGTGAAGAAAATCACAGGAATAATACTCAATTGGAAGAATAGATTTCTATCCTTTGGAGGCAGGATCACTCTTATCAATAGCGTGTTGTCTTCTATTCCTGTTCACGCGATGGCATCCATCAAAGTTCCTAAGGGAGTCATTACCTCCATTGATAGGATCCTTGATGGTTTTCTCTGGGATACCCTCTCTGAAGGGAAACGTCACTGGGTCTCTTGGAGGATAATGGCCCAACCAATCCGGGATGGAGGTATCGATGTCAGAATCCTTTTTGACACCATTCAATGCATGCATGAAAAACTGGCTTGGGAGGCTTTAGAGGGTAGGTCCTTGTGGGGCAGGGGGATGTTCCCTCGATGCAGTGATGCTCCTGCTCCTGGGTATTGTTACAACTCTCCCCTCTGGTCCATGATTGCTGCTTTCCTTCCCTCCCTCCTGCCTCTGTCACGCTGGGTCATTGGTAAAGGGGATATCATGTTTTGGAACCATAATTGGGCTGGCTCAAGGCTTGGTTTTCCTGGCTACCCGACAACTCAGATTTCTTTTAGGGAGGTAGCAGGTTTCCAACCTTTATCAGGCCGGTGTTGAACCAAGACCAACAGACAAACTATGAGAGCATTGAGTTGAATATGGATCCTGACTAGTGTGTTTTCACTCCTTCAGCTTCAGGAATTTTTTCCACCAAAGAGTTTCGTAAAACGCTGCACTCTCATGACAGTCCTGACCCATGGAATGACACCATGTGGTGTAGGAAAATTCCCTCCAAATTTAATTTCCTCTCCTAGTGCATCCAGAACTGTGCAGTGCCGACTGATGAAAATATCAAAAAGCTTGGCATCCCTACAGTGTCCAGATTTATGTGCTGCCAGGCCAAGGAGGAGAGTTCATTTCACCTTTTTTTTGAAGGGGCACGGGCACATGTGGTGTGGAGCTTCTTTGGAGGTCTTAATTCTTATAATGGGAAGTCACATTCCGAGGATACATTCATGGATCAATGGTTCCAAGGATCTCTGGAGAAGAGCTCAGAGAGAAAGGCTCGGGCTGCTATCTTAATTGATGGGTTTTGGTGCATCTGGCAAGCACAGAATAGATCCAGACACGAAAAAGCTCGCCTATCTAGGAGGTCCATCGTTATCAGAACCAGAAGTCTGCTCATTTACTTCCGCAGGTCGAACAATCAGTTGCAACAGACTCCCACACTTTGTCCTCTTCAATCGAACTTCATGGATGTCACTGGTTCTATCAGTGCTAGTGCAGGTCGCTGGGTATGTTGGAGGGATCCTTCCACAGGTATGAAGCTGAAAACTGATGGTTCCTCCCGATAGGGAAACATGTGGGGTGGAGGGGTGGCCCACGACTACAGGGGTTCTGCCATCCTGTTGTTTACAGCTCAGTATGGGTGCGACCACTCTCTCCAGGATGAAGCTTTGGCTATGATTTTTGGCCTTATGTTGTGTTTCTAACATAACATTCTCATCAGTGAAGCAGAGACAGATTGCATGGACCCCTTCAATGCTCTGCAAGGTACATGTAATAACCCTTGGTCTATCCCATATGCTATTAGAAAATTCAAAGGCCTCCTGACAAGAAATACCAAAGTGGCTCACACTTGGCGCGAGGGTAACAAAGTGACCGATCATCTTGCCTCCATTGCATCTCACAATTTGGTCTTTTTGGGCCTCGATGGTAGGAGCACTCTTAAGGCTGAGGGAGAGGAACTTATGAGAGGGGACACCCTTGGACTACATTATTTCAGACCCCCATGATCTTGTTTCTTTTTTTCCCTGCTGGTTTCGAACTTCTTGTTGTTTTCCTTGCCTTTTATAAATAAATAACTTTGAGATGATAACAGAGTTGATGTCATAGGCCCACTCTTTATAATGACCCCTTTATAAACTAAGATAATATGTACCCATGATCCACATATTTTTTCTTAAGAGGAACCCCATTGGTGTTTTGAGGTTAACTCATCTCCATGTGATAATAAGATGATTTATTTTCAATTTCGAAGACATTTTTTATTCATAGACGGGGCCCTATTCTAATAGAAATCACGGATCCCCTTAGTAGTTACTAATCCAGTCAGAGCGTTATCATGGAATATCCCCAGGATGCCTTCAATTTATGGAATTAATAATACATAGATCTATGTATTTGTTCCCAAAATACCTTATATACATCCTAGAGACTGATTCCCACCACTCTATATATCTGTTGAAATATGTTTGTCTGCCGACTCTAGTGGCATAGAAATTCCAGAATGAGGTTGGATCTCTTGTGCATGTACATATATGATATCCATATTGCATCACATATTTACTCTTCCATAAAATCATTCTTAAACTTAGTACACATACACCAATCCAAGTTTGTCAACATTTATTCAAGGTCAACACTACCTCAAGGACATGGGTCCCAATCCTCATTCTAGGATTTGGTTAATAGGTTTTCGAAAGAAGATAGAGGAGTAAACATGTGTTTGGGACTATAATATATATATATATATAAATTTATGATGGACTTTAAATTATTCATTATAAATGGAAGTCTCATCTCCCCTTCGTTGATGCATGAGCCTCTATATGATATGTTTTATCGACACAAATTTTTATACCATATGTACCAGGAGTGAGGGAGATTATCATTTTGCCTAGGGATATTAATATTTATTAGAAGTGAATGTTAATATAATTAGAGGATTTAATACGTTGGTTTCAATTGATAGTGTACTCACATTACATGGGAAAGAGTTGAAAACTGTGGCCTAAACTACATGGATTGTTCTGGTTCAACACATCAAATTAATTATATTACGAAAGTGACTAGTTTAATATCTAGAATGATATTCCAAAGGTGGGATATTATCTATAAAAATAAAATTCCATAATATCAAATGAATATATATTGGTTAAATATGAATAATACTTTAAGAGTGAAGATAATATGTGCTTCTGGATAAATTGGTAAAATTTTGAAAAATGAAAAAAAATATCATATCTTACTTCCTTCAACTCCCTTCACCTAGGTAAATTTACATAGAACCTCTTCATTAAGCTTGATTCAACCAAGTGGGGGAACTTGAATATTAGATGAGACCATCCCTAGAATGGAACAAGAAAATAAAAAGGAATGTTTAGTACTCAGACCCACTAGATTAGAGCACACAACTTGAGCAAAAAATAGAGAACAATCATCTTCTTTTATCTAGGTCATGTGATTTAAATAGAATAAGTGCCCTCATGTTTATAGAGGTGGATCCATGTACTATACCAAGATGTTAACATTAACTAAAAACCTACCCTAACATCTTACCATTCCCCAGTCCTCAACTTGAGCATGTGTCCTCCTTTTAATTATCCTTTTCTTTAGAATCATCATGACCTCATAATTTGATCATACTTATTCAAATAAAATATAATTGTAAGAGGGGGGGGGGGAATATTTTTTTGATACTTTTACTAAAGATAGATTTTTTAAAATATTGGATGGAAATAAGGATACTTGGATCCCATTTCACTATCCCACAATTAGTTCATTTCACCCCCATGTCTCTTCAAGATCCCATTATTTATGTGCCTTTGTTCCCTAGAGCGAGGTGTGTGGCATGACTGGATTTTCCCCTAGACCATGCAATCAACCCTCGATCAGTGAAACCCTTCCATACCCAAGCCCTACTTAGGTGATATTTTCACATTAATCGGGAATAATAAGAATTTATATCCTTTTCATCACTCCCTACCCTCCTGTTATCTATAACAAGATACATGAATTGAATTTTAAAGAGGAGTGACCCATAAGACCCAGTCATGGAAATCTAGATGATAATCCACCACCATCTATGGGTCTGTGTCTCCCTCCCCATATTTAGGTGAACTATAAGATGAAACTTATGGAAAATAAAGGTTATTTGGGTAATTTGTGTTATATTATGGTTTTAAAATTAATTGCATTATGAAATATCACTTCCTCTTACATTCATTATGACTATGGTGAATGAATCCTTCTCAAAAACTATATTAGGGAACCTGTTAGATCCACAAGTCTAGATACCCTGAGGGAGGGGGGGGGGGGGGTGAATCTGGTTATGAAAAATTAAACCAACTACCCCGTTTGATCTTGTTTTTTTGTTAGACAAAACCATCCTATCTCTCTCCTTCCCATTGTAGAGTATGAATGAATCTTAAAGCATACACATGACACAACAGTTTTACTTGGTTCAACCTTACTGGAATATGTCTAAGGAGCAAACACCAGCGATGTGATAATATACCAAATCCACTAAAAGTGCACTATTGTTTACAAGTTTGAAGAAAACTCACTCTCCATCCTTGTTTACAACCATTCAAAATTTGAGAACACACTACTCTCTCAACTGAAGTGAGCTCGCTGCTTCTTCAGAAGATCCACTCACAGTTTATAAACCTGTAGGTCTCCTCATTAATACAAATGAATGAATCATTAACTATATGTAGATGCTATGTTGAAGTCAAAATTTCACCCCCTAATAAATACCCCCTTTCCTCTGATTACTGGACAATAAACTTGTAAATTCCTTCGAAAAGAACCCTACTTCACGAAGCTCCCAATTTCACGAAGCTCAAACAAGACTTCGCGATGCTCCTACCTTTTCTTGAAGAACACAGCTTCACAGACCTCAAGACTTCGCAAAGCATAGGCCGTTGCGGAGTTCAAGTCATTATAGAGTGACTTCCTTCATGAAGCTCACTGAGCCAATGCGGAACACAAAAATTTCATGGAGCTAAAATAGCCCCCGCGAAGCTCCTTCTTTTGTGAAGCACACTACCTTCATGAATCACCTTCACGAGTTTAGAGAAACAAAATTTTCTTGGAATACATTCTGCTTCTCTCGAGCGGGTTGTGGTCTATTTATAGGTGATTCCACCAACCCTCGAACCTTCCATGTGAAGTCAATGCCACATCATCTCAAATCGTGAAGCTCCTAATTTTTTTCCAAAATTCTCTCTATATCATGAAGCACCACAGAAATTTTCAGATCACAGAGCTCATCGTAATCACGGATCATTCCTTCAATTCCTTCGCACCTTCATAGCGAAACTCCACTCGCATTGCCCTTAACTGCCACAATTCTCTTCAATGCTTCTGTTCATGAAGCTCATCGTAATCACGAAGAACACTATCATCTTTCTTCATGTCTTCGTGAAATCCACATCAAGAAGCCCATCTTCATGAAACTCATGACTTTTCCATATTTTGATAATATCTTCAAGGAAATACATATTTCACAATACTCACTAAAATCCAAATTTTGGACCCAAAAAATTTGGCAAACACTAGAAAATGGTGTCACCTTGTATATGTTCTTTTACACCGCCTCCAGATTTTACATTCCTTTGTCATGGTTCTTTGTCAACATGGATTGTCAAAAACATCATTGGACCTTGATATTTCACCATCAAAACCTACTTTTTCAATAAACACAATCAACCCAAAAATGATTCAATGTTACCTTGAAGGATATTTTCCCAACAATCTCCCCTTTGAGTTTGTTTACAACTCTTCTCAGAATTATTTTCTGCACTTTGATACCTCACAGAGACTCCTTCCATCATCAACCACGTTTTTCTTCTTGTGATTTATTGTAATGGCCCGGACCTCTCCGCCCCATTCCCTTTGTCAAAAAGAAGGTCAAGAAGTGTTCTGGAGGGTAAAATGGACTTTTCCACACATTCCAGAATTTTTGAAACTACACACCGTGTACCCCCCTTTTCAGGTATACCCCGTGTTGCAGACCGTGTCCTTGCTGTGGGGAATAATGGGTGCACGCCGTGTGTCCAGTTCCACACGCCGTGTAGTCCTTCCCCGCATATGCGTTACCAGTCAATGGTCGTGTACCGTGTTGGAGCCGTGTCCTTGCTGTGTGCAATAAATGAGTACACGTCGTGTGTCCAAACTACACGTCGTGCAGTCCTTCCCCGCATATGCGTTACCCTCAAACCGTGTGTTGACCATTCAATGGCCGCAGAGCCGTGTTGGAAGCCGCGTGGAGACCGTGTGAAAGAACCGAGTACACGCCGTGTACCAAAAAGTACACACTGTGTACTTTTTCTTTTCAAGCCTATAAAAGGAGGGGTCCCCTCCTCCTTTCAACTCACTCCTCTCCTCTCCTCTCCTCTGAGCAGAGCTCTCTCAAGAGACTCGAAGGCTCTTCCTTCCATAACTTCTTCGTCCCAGCTCCTATTTATGATCCGTCAGCGGCCACGGGATCATAACGACGAGGCGGAGCTTCCGAGCCTAGGTCCATTGTCTATCCTTCAACCTTTAATTTCCGACTTCCCCCAGAGGAGGTTTTTCCAGGACCCGATAGAGGTGACAGACGCCGACAGACGTCTTCTAAGGTTGATCTGGGGGAGCGTTGCGATCAAGAACCTATTGAGGTAGGGATCTTACCTTCGTCTCTCTAATTTGTGCATCATGCGGGGTGGGTGTCCTCTTGTTTACGTGAAACACTTTTGAACCAGTTTAATGAAGATAATAACTGGCTTATTTAACGGGGATGGGACGTTGTGATTGTTGTTACTTTATATCCTGTGATATTATGTTGTGAATTGAATTAGCTTCTACCTACTGAAAATCACGGTCGTTGGGGGCCTTTGATTACACAATTAAATGTTTCCCTCTCCTTCTGGATTTTCTTATGGATGGAAACTTTGTGGAATGTGGAAATTGGTTAATCACGTAAAGTTGGCTGTTAAAATCTGGAACCCTTGTGTGATCACCCCGGTTAAACAAAATGGAATAATGATCTTTTGGGTGTTGGCTTGGTTACGTGGCATTGTGTTGGGGGTGTTTTTGTGGGTTGTTGTGGATCGGGAGAGCATCAGGGCTGCAATTGACTTGGTTGTGTTTCTTGTGTTTTCCTAACTTGATTTGTGGATGGTAGGGATATGTTTTACGAACGATCGATGTGGCTTGGTTGTGGATAGTTTCCCAGTAGTTAAGGAACTAATAAACTATTTCTGATGAACATGAAAACCTAAATGGGGTTGGGGTTGATTGTTGTATGCATGCTTTGTAGTAGTAGTGCCGAGACACGTGCTCAGTTTCTCTGTTTAGAAGCCATAGGTTGGGCTGTGTGGTTGGTATATATATATATCTGTATATTTTGTGTTTTATCGCACCCCACCCATGTTGAGCACTTAGTGCCGAACACTCCCATATTATGGGAGAGGGTGTTTTTCCCTTAGTTACTAGCTCCTTCCTGCTCCTTCTCCCCTAGGTTGTGATGGCTTGAGGCGACCTTACACCTAAGACTCTTTGGGTAGGTTTCGATTGGGGTGGCTATAGCCCAAGACTCTTCGAGCAGGTTCTACTATTTCCCAAGACTCTTCGGGATGAGGCCCAGGTGTGTGCGGGCGGGATACGTGGTTGTCAAGCCCAGGTGTGTGCGGGTGGGATACGTTGTTGTGAGGCCCATGTGTGTGCGGGTGAGATACGTGGTTGTGAGGCCTAGATGTGTGCGGGCGGGGAGAGTGTGGCAGCGTTAGGATGTTCATCGTTAGGAACATCAGCTAACTAAAGGGAAATGGTGTGGGGTACCCAATACTCTTGTTTTTGATATACTACTACCTGTTGTGCTTGTGTTTTTGGTGAGTGTGGATGGTGAGGTTGGGTGGATAGAATTCCTTTCTAGGTTTCTTCTGTTGTTCTCGCGAGACATTAGGATGTCTCCCCACTTGTGCAATAGAGCTTTAGGTTTCCCTACCGAGTATACTTGTATGCTCACCCTACGTTTACTTTCAGATTTCCAGGAGGACTACCAGGGCCATGCAGGACCCTACTAGTCGGACAGTTGGAGTTGTTGCAGTTTATGTTCTCTTGTTTTCTTTTGGAATTATACTTTGAGTTTTCTTGTACTTGTACCTTGTTATAAAATTGTTTAAACATGCATGTGGGCTTGGTTTGGGTTTATTTATATACACTGGTACTTTTACTTTTTTTGGTGGTTGAATTGTCCTATTTTTCGAGCTTAAAAAAAAAATAAAAAAGGGTAATGCCTCCCATATTTGTGAAAAACTCATACCCTTGGTGCTAGTCGCCACCCTGGGGCTTACTGGAGGTGGGACTCGGGGGTCATTATCTCCCTTTCGCCATTGCCAGCTCAGGAGGGGCATCTTTGGTGGGAGGGGGTCGTGATAGAATGGTATCAGAGGGAGGTTGAGAGATAGGATGGAGTCTGGAGTTAGGCACAGTGAGGATTGCACGAGATGGTAGGGCAATATTGTTAGTTAATCTTGGTGCGTGACATAAGCCAGGGAAGACTGGCTAGGACATGGGATTTTAGGGCCCCCCGTGATCCGATGCAAGGACTCTGAGCCTACCGAACGACCAAGTGAGAATACATTGATTATAGGGTAAGGACCCTAGGGAAGGTACATGCATCATCATGATTGTGTTTTACTTGATTTGGGTGTTCTGGGAAAGAAATTGAAATAAAATGATAAAATGAAACCTTGAGTTTTTCCTTACTACTTGAGATTAAGTGATCCTTGTTTACCGCACAGCTATGGCACCTGGATGTCGTCCCCGAGTGGCTCAGACGGCCGAGGCCCAGCAGATTCAGGCGGTCGATCAGTTGAGGATTGACCGAGAGGAGGAAGATAGCTAGTGGCAGAAGACTCTCCGTTCTTTCCAGCGGCAAACCCTCAAGAAGTACGAGGGTAGTACTTTGGATACAGAGACAGAGGGGTGTCTTGAAGAGCAAGGGATCACTTTTACCTTGATCCGTGCTCTGAGGGAGTACTGGGTTCCCCTAGCAGTCAGTCAGCTGAGAGGTGCGGCTCGACAGTGGTGGACGCTCTACCTCGGAGAGAGGATAGAGGCAGAGGTTCCATGGGCTGACTTTGAGAAGGAATTCCGAGAGGAATTCCTTTCTTCCATGATCAAGGAGGAGAAGCGGCAGGAGTTACTCTCCCTTCAGCAGGGGAGTATGTCGGTACGAGAGCTGGGGATCAAGTTTAAGGATCTCCTACGCTTTGCTCCGGATCTCTTTCCAGATGAGGAGTCTCGGGTGAGATGTTTGGAGGAGGCACTTCGTCCTTCGCTCCAGTATGCTGTCACCCACTTCACCCTTCCGACGTACTTGGCGGTATAGAAGAAGGCAGAGGTTGTAGGGAGGATGCACTCACTGGGAGGTGCACCCCGAGAGGGGATCCATCTAGGCTCGTCGAAGGGGAAGGAATTCAGCAGCAAGTCTCCTACGACGGGACCTTCCAGGTTCAGGCCAGTTGGGAGCAGGCCCCAACAGTTCCAGTTCAGATCTTCGGGTCCTCGTCCCTTTTTCACAAGCCCAGGACCGAGGTGTTTTTCTTGTGGAGGTTTTGGGCACGTTCAGAGTCGGTGCCCAACCCGAGCTCAGTACAGTGGAGGTGGGAAGGTTCAGCGCCCACCTCAGCAGCACCAGTTGCTGGCTAGGCCCTTCCAGCAGCAGCAGGACCATGCCCCTCCAAGGGCAGACTTTGCGGGAGGAGGTCGACCTCAGGGTGCTCCTCAGGGACCTCGACCCGGGCATGGTCGGGGAGGTGGACGAAATCAGAGAGGTAGAGGAGATGGGCGTGGACAGTTGCACACAGCAGAGTTGAAAGCTCCAGCTGGACCAGAGGTGGTGCGAGGTACGATTTGTTTGTTCAGCACTCTTGTTTCTGCTTTGTTCGATTCAGGATCCTCGCACTCCTTTGTTGTACCTAGTCTATCCCATGATTTGGGATTAGACGTAGAGAGACTTTCCGTACCACTGGTACTGAGTACACCAGTTGGAAGCCAGACTAGCGTATCTTGTGTTTGTCGGGGATGTGGGCTGACGTTGGGACCACATCGATCTAGTGGAGACCTTCTTTTGTTACAGATGCAGCCATATGATGTCATCCTAGGAATCGACTGGTTGTTTTCTGTTAGTGCCATTATCTAATGCTTCCGGAGAAGAGTTATGTTCTCCGACGTGGATGGGAAGCACGTATATTTTGTTGGCGAGAGGTTCTATCAGGCGGGAAGACGGCGTGTGGAGCCTCTCCTTTCCTTGTTGGGCGGGTTATCGGTGGTTCCAACTGATATAGAGTTGATAGATGTCCTAGAGGTTGTTGGGGAGTTCCTAGATGTTTTTCCTGAGGAGGTTGTAACTCTACCCCCCCCCCCCCCGACGTGACGTTGAGTTCGGGATAGACTTACAGCCTGGTGCCCGTCCGATTTCAATGGCCCCTTATTGGATGGCACCTTCAGAGTTGCGGGAGTTGCAGATTCAGATTGATGATCTGATGGAGAAGGGTTTTGTTCGACCCAGCGTGTCGCCATGGGGTGCTTCAGTTTTGTTCGTGAAGAAGGAAGATGGTGGTCTCAGGCTATGAATAGACTACCGAAGGTTGAACCAGGTAACGGTCAAGAACCGTTACCCCCTCCCAAGGATAGATGATCTCTTCGACCAGATGAGTGGAGCAGGTTGGTTTTCTAAGATTGATCTACGATCGGGATATCATAAGCTGAGGGTGAAGGACAGTGACTTCTCGAAGATGGCTTTCAGGTGTAGGTATGGGCACTTCGAGTTTGTAGTGATGCCATTTGGAGTTACGAATGCACCAGCTGTGTTCATGGGGCTTATGAACTTTGTCTTTCGAGAGTTTCTGGACCAGTTCTTCGTTGTGTTTATCGATGACATCTTGATCTACTCAAGGTCAGAGGAGGAGCACGTTGAGCATCTCAGGGCAGTCTTGGAAGTCCTTCGACACCACCAGCTTTACGGGAAATTGTCAAAGTGTATGTTCTTGACACAAGAAGTACACTTCCTTGGGCACGTGGTGTCTCAACATGGAGTGTCAGTGGACCCATCGAAGGTGGATGCAATTTTTTCTTGGGTATCACCCAAGAGTGTGGCATAAGTTCTTAGTTTCCTGGGGTTAGCAGGTTACTATCGGAGGTTCGTTTCAGACTTCTCTCGAGTTGCTGCTCCTTTGACAGCTTTGATGAGGAAGAACCAGGTCTTCCTGTAGAGCGAGCAATGCCAGAAATATTTTGACTAACTGAGGGAGTAGTTGGTCAGTGCTCCCGTACTCAGGTTTCCAGAGGAAGGGTTTTTATATGAGGTGTTTTGTGATGCTTCTGGCCTTGGTCTGGGGTGCATGCTGATGCAGAAGAAGGGAGTGATTTGTTATGGGTCTAGACAGTTATGCCCTCATGAGCGTAACTATGCCACCCATGACCTAGAGCTTGCAGAAGTAGTGTTTTCACTGAAGTTGTGGTGATATTACCTCTTTGGGGAGCGCTTTGTGGTCTTCTCAGATCACAAGATCTTGCGTTATATCTTCTCCCAGCGTGACCTGAACTTACGACAGCGGAGATGGGTCGAGTTTCTCCAAGACTATGACTTTGAGATCTCTTACAATAAAGGTAAGAGAAACATTGTGGCTGATGCCCTGAGCAGGAAGTCGCATCAGGAAGTGGTTCGGGAATCTGCTGATGCTTGGAAGGCAATGGAAGAGTTGGCTACCTTGCACTTGGATGCCAGGGTAGAAGGTGTTAGATGCTGTTTGTTTCAGATGACAGTGCAGTTCTCCTTGTTGCAGCAGGTGGAAGAGTCTTAGTGGGGGGACTCTGAGGCAGAAGTGATGCGGGATCGTGTTGATCAGGGGAACGCTCCAGAAGGATGGTCAGAGGACAGCCGACATCAGATGCTTTTCCATGGAAGGTTGTTTGTTCCAGAGGCGATGCGTGAGGGATTTCTCCGTGAGTTCCATTGCTCAGCCTTGGCGGTACATCCAGGAGTTTCAAAAATGTACCAAGGCCTGAGGGATCTATTTTGGTGGCCCGGGGTGAAACGGGCAGTGGCGGAGTTTGTGGCTAAATGCCTAGTGTGTCAGCAAGTGAAGGCTGAACACCGTGTTCCCAGTGGTTTGTTGCATCCTTTAGATGTCCCCGAGTGGAAGTGGGATGACATCTCGATGGACTTTGTCACAGGACTACCCAGAGATCAGGGTGGTTATGATGCTATCTGGATGGTGGTGGATCGTCTGAAAAAATCGGCTCACTTCTTAGCAATCAAGGAGTTGGGCCCAGTGAGTACCTTAGCACAGAGGTACGTAGACGATGTGGTGCGCTTGCATGGAGTTCCGAGGACTATCGTCTCAGATCGGGATACTTGGTTTACCTCACGAGTCTGGAGGGGTTACAATATGCTTTTGGCACCCAGCTACGCCTTAGCACTGCTTTCCACCCACAGACCGATGGGCAGACGGAGCAGACTATCCAGACGTTGGAGGACATGCTGCGAGCATGCGTTCTGGATTTCAGAGGATCATGGGTACGACACTTGACTTTAGTAGAGTTTGCCTACAACAACAACTTCCACTCTACTATTGCCATGACACCGTTTGAGGCTTTGTATGGAAGGCCATGTAGTTCACCCATTTGATGGGAAGAGGTTGGTGAGATAGGTGCACTTGGGCCAGAGGTAGTACAGAGCACCACAGTGAAAGTCTAGCTTGTGCGTGAGAGGATGAAAGCGGCTCAGGACTGACAAAAGTCTTATGCTGATTGTCGGAGGAGGCCCTTGGAGTTCGAGGTGGGGGATCATGTGTTCTTGAAGGTTTCCCCTCGACGGGGGCAGCGGAGGTTTGGGAAGGGGAGCAAGCTCTCACCCAGGTTCATCGGACCTTTTGAGGTGTGGAGGTCAGTCGGCGAGGTGGCATATCAGCTGGCCCTGCCACCTCAGTTGGAGAGGGTTCATGATGTCTTCCATGTCTCCCAGCTTTGTCGGTACTTACACGACGACTCCCATGTTATCGACTGGGGAGAGTTAGATATGGGAGACGAAGCGACCTTCGAGGAACAACCAGTCAGAATCGAAGATCGTAAAGAGGAGGTTCTCCGTGGATGAACCATTCCCTTGGTTCGTGTGTTGTGGAGGCATGGCGGCCTTGAGGAGAGCACTTGGGAGCGGGAGACCTAGATGCACACTCAGTACCCGGAGTTGTTTTGACTTGTGTTTTTTCCCTTGTTCATCTGAGCTTATGTTGATGTTGTACTATGTACCTTTGATATATGGAATTCTTAGATTGTCAGTTGTGAGACCTTTTGTTTCTTTTTTCTCTGGTAATGTGTAACATGTCCGGATGTGTGGGAAAGGGAAAAACCTGGCCCTTAATCGAGACACATTAATGCGGATGCGATTAAACCAGTGCAGGCGAGTCAGTGCCACCTAAAGCGGATAATATCTCGACATAGGTGAAGGAATTTCCCAAACCCACGTGTTCGGGTAGTTGTGTGGTGTTGGGGTTTGTACGAGTTGAGAAATACTAATGTATGAAAGTGGGAAGACCCAATTCTTAATCGAGACGCATTAATGAGGATGCGATTAAACCCATGCAGGCGAGTCAGTTCCACCTAAAGCGGATAATATCTCGAAATAGGAGAAGGAATTCCTAACACATATGATTAGGGTTGTTGGTTGGGTTCCTGTCATAACAAGAACCCTAAGAGGTATCTTGTCGGGTTCCTCTGGGTTGGTTTTTGAATTCTCGGGGATGAGAATGTTTTAAGAGGTATCTGATGTAATGGCCCGGACCTCTCTGGCCCTTTCCCTTTGTCAAAAAGAAGGTCAAGAAGTGTTCTGGAGGGTAAAATGGACTTTTCCACACTTTCCAGAATTTTTGAAACTACACGCCGTGTAGTTTGAGTACACGCCATGTACCCCCCTTCCCGGGTATACCCTGTGTTGCAGACCGTGTCCTTGCTGTGTGGAATAATGGGTGCACGCCGTGTGTCCAGTTCTACACGCCGTGTATTCCTTCCCCGCATACGCATTACCAGTAAACGGACGTGTACCGTGTTGGAGCCGTGTCCTTGCTGTGTGCAATAATTGAGTACACGCCGTGTGTCCAAACTACACACCGTGTAGTCCTTCCCTGCGTATGCGTTACCCTCAAACCGTGTGTTGACCATTCAATGGCCGCAAGGCCGTATTGGAAGCCGCGTGGAGACTGTGTGAAAGAACCGAGTACACGCCGTGTACAATAAAGTACATGCCGTGTACTTTTGATTTTCACGCCTATAAAAGGAGGGGTCCCCTCCTCCTTTCAACTCACCCCTCTCCTCTCCTCTCCTCTGAGCAGAGCTCTCTCAAGAGACTCGAAGGCTCTTCCTTCCATAACTTCTTCGTCCGAGCTCCGATTTACAATCCGCCAGTGGCCACGGGATCGTAATGACGAGACGGAGCTTCCGAGCCTAGGTCCATTATCTTTCCTTTGGCCTTTCCTTTCCGACTTCCACCCGAGGAGGTTTTTCCGGGACCCGACAGAGGTGACGGACGCCGACGGACGTCTTCTAAGGTTGATCAGGGGGAGCGTTGCGATCAAGAACCTGTTGAGGTAGGGGTCTTACCTTCGTCTCTATAATTTGTGCATCATGAGGGGTAGGTGTCCTCTTGTTTACATGAAACACTTTTGAACCAGTTTAATGAAGATAATAACTGGCTTATTTAACGGGGATGGGACGTTGTGATTGTGGTTACTTTATATCCTGTGATATTATATTGTGAATTGAATGAGCTTCTACCTACTAAAAATCACGGTCGTTGGGGGCCTTTTCTTACACAATTAAATGTTTCCCTCTCCTTCTGGATTTTCTTATGGATGGAAACTTTGTAGAATGTGGAAATTGGTTAATCACGTAAAGTTGGCTGTTAAAATATGGAACCCTTGTGTGATCACCCTGGTTAAAAAAAATGGAATAATGAACTTGTGGGTGTTGGCTTGGTTACGTGGCATTGTGTTGGGGGTGTTTTTGTGGGTTGTTGTGGATCGGGAGAACAGCAGGGCTGCAATTGACTTGGTTGTGTTGCTTGTGTTTTCCTAACTTGATTTGTGGATGGCAGGGATATGTTTTACGAACGATCGATGTGGCTTGGTTGTGGATAGTTTCCCAGTAGTTAAGGAACTAATAAACTATTTCTGATGAATGTGAAAACCTAAATGGGGTTGGGGTTGATTGTTGTATGCATGCTTTGTAGTAGCAGTGCCGAGGAACGTGCTCAATTTCTCTGTTTAGAAGCCATAGGTTGGGCTGTGTGGTTGGTATATATATATATATATATCTGTATCTTTTGTGTTTTATCGCACCCCACCCATGTTGAGCACTTAGTGCCGAACACTCCCATTTTATTGGAGAGGGTGTTTTTCCCTTAGTTACTAGCTCCTTCCTGCTCCTTCTCCCCTAGGCTGTGATGGCTTGAGGCGACCAGACACCTAAGACTCTTCGGGTAGGTTTTGATTGGGGTGGCTGTATCCCAAGACTCTTCGGGCAAGTTCTACTGTTTCCCAAGACTCTTCGGGATGAGGCCCAGGTGTGTGCGGGCAGGATACGTGGTTGTGAGGCCCAGGTGTGTGTGGGCGGGATACGTGGTTGTGAGGCCCAGGTGTGTGCGGGTGGGATACGTAGTTGTGAGGCCCAGGTGTGTGTGGGTGGGATACGTGGTTGTGAGGCCCAGGTGTGTGCGGGCTGGGAGAGTGTGGCGGCGTCAGTACGTTTGTCGTTAGGAAGAGTAGCTAACTAAAGGTAAATGGTGCAGGGTACCCAATACTCTTGTTTCTGATATACTACAACCTGTTGTGCTTGTGTTTTTGGTGAGTGTGGCTGTTGAGGTTGGGTGGATAGAATTCCTTTCTAGGTTTCTTCTGTTGTTCTCACGGGACATTAGGATGTCTCCACACTTGTGCACGAGAGATTTAGGTTTCCCTACCGAGTATACTTGTATGAACACCCTACGTTTACTTTCAGGTTTCCCGGAGGACTACCAGGGCCGTACGAGACCCTACAAGTTGGACAGTTGGAGTTATTGCAGTTTCTATTCTCTTGTTTTCTTTTGGTATTATGCTTTGAGTTTTCTTGTACTTGTACCTTGTTATAAAATTGTTTAAACATGCATGTGGGCTTGGTTTGGGGTTATTTATATACATTGGTTCTTTTCCTTTTTTTGGTGGTTGACTTGTCCTATTTCCCAATCATTAAAAAAATAAAAAAGGGTAATGCCTCCCATATTTGTGAAAAACTCATACCCTTGGTGTTAGTTTCCACACCGGGGCCTACTAGAGGCAGGACTCAGGGGTCATTATCTCCCTTTATCCATTGCCAGCTCAGGAGGGGCATCTTTGGTGGGAGGGGGTCGTGACATTTATATAGTGACCAAATATTCTCTCACCACATACTCTAAGCCCATATGAGCTGTGATCGGCATGAAAAACAAGAGTAAATGGAAAGTTCATTAATGAATCAATTCATTTCAAACACCAACTGTTGACACCAAACTGAAACCAATTGCCAAACGAATACCAATTGTTGATCACCGGAAACCTTCAAACACCATTCCAACATCACTCTTCTGCTTTTATCATGATCCTCATCTATCATGATATCTATGATATGATTGATCACTTCTAGCACCATTATATTAGAAAACTATCCCCCTATTTCATTGATCTCCCCATATCTTGCTTCTCTACCTGTCAGCTTCTCCCCATGTCTTTTACAAATTCATTTTATCCCTTCCTTATCCATAGTTTCTTCCCCTTGAGGAGTCACTATTTCTCCCCCTTTTTCAATGAACCCAAAGGACACTCCTTTGTGGATGAGACATTAGAAATAACACATAGTAACATAATAGAGAAGAAACACACCATACCTCGAGGAGGGGGGGGGGGTGGGGGGGGGGGGTGTCCCACATCCACACTATTTCAAGTGTGGGGAGTCAATTGGACTTCTAAAGCCAGCCAATGCCTCTCAAAATCATTCTTGGGTAAAGCCGTTGTCAGAATGTCTTCCACCTGTAGTTCTGTAGGCACATACTCCAACTTCACGATTCCCTGCTCAACCTTCTCCTTGATAAAATGATACTTTATCTCAATGTGCTTTGTCCTAGAGTGATGGATGAGATTTTTTCTGAGATTTATATCACTTGAGTTATTATAATGAATTCGGATCAGATACGTCACTTCAACTCCTATATCTTCAAGATGCTGCTTCATCCATAATAACTGTGTGCAAGCTCGAGTGGCCACAATATACTCAGCTTCTACAGTGCTCAATGAAATACTATATTTATTCTTTCTTAGCCAAGAAATATACAAACCACCAAGATAAAAATCACCTCCTGACATGGATTTACTGTCATATACTAAACTGACCCAATCTACATTAGTATATCCCGATAATTATGACTGTGATTTATCACTATATATCAAGCCAAAATCCACTGTTCCCTTGATATACCGAAGTATTATTTTCACTGCAAGCATGTGGCTTTTGTTGGGATTAATTTGATATCGCGCTACTTGGCATGTGGTGAAAACAATATCAGGTCTTGTCTCTGTAAGGTATAGTAAACTCCCAATAATCTGCCTATATTCTGTGGTATTAACTGCCCTTCCATTATCATCTTTTGATAATTTCATCTGGGTTGCAACTAAAGTCTTTATCTCCTTGGAATTTTCCATTACAAATCTTCTCAGAAATTCCTTAGCAGATTTGGTTTGAGAAATGAAAGTGCCATTCCTTACTAGTGTTACTTGTAAACCAAGGAAAAATGTCAGCTCACCAATCAGAGACATTTCAAACTCATGGTTCATGAATTTAGAAAACTATCTTCATTATGCTTCATCTAATACGCCAAATATTATGTCATTTACATAAACTAGAACCATCATACTTTGATTACTGTTGTTGTTGAAATTGAGATTGTAATCAACTCAACCACGCTAGAATCCATGTTTCTTCAAATAATAATCCAACCTTGTGTACCATTCTCTTGGTGCTTGTTTAAGCCAATATAATGCCTTATTCATCCGAAAAACCTTATTATCATCCTCATGAATGAGAAAACCACCTGGTTGCTTGACATACACTTCTTTCTCCAGAATCCCATTCAAGAATGCTGATTTGACATCCATCTAGAATAGTTTGAACTTCCATTACACTACAATGGCTTGGAATAATCTAATTGTCTCCAGCCTTGAAACTGGTGAAAATGTATCATCGACATCAATTCCCTCTATTTGGGAGTATCATGTGCACACTAGTCATGCTTTATTTCGAATCACT
The DNA here is from genome assembly GCA_963277665.1 of Viscum album. NCBI lineage: Eukaryota > Viridiplantae > Streptophyta > Magnoliopsida > Santalales > Viscaceae > Viscum > Viscum album. Next base: position 352,757,374 of record OY728143.1, read on the forward strand.
ATTCCATCTTCATTTATTTTTTTGAAATACTCATTTAGTCCTGATGACATTCATATCAGATGGCCTCGAAACAATATCCCACATCTGATTCTTCACGATCTAATCTAGCTCTTCATTCATGGCCTGAACTCAATTTTCATCTTCAGCTACATCATCAAAGTATTTAGGATCTACCTGAGATAAAAAAGATGTCTACTGCAGTGACTTCATTCTTATTGTCTGAACTAGAGCTGATTGATCACCAATGATATTTTTCCTATCATTTTTAGCTTGACTCCTTGGATTCTGTGTAGATACAAATTTTTATTCTTCATGCTCATCATCAGTATCTTCTTCTAAATCAGCATCAGCCACTTCTTCTCCTCTTGATTTACCTTTATCCTCATCTCTTTCATCAGAAAATTGTTCAATGTGCTATTGAATGTTCTCATAATTTTCCACAACTGTGACATCATTGCACTCAACTACTATTCCCCGCCTTTAATTAAAGAATTTATATGCTTTGCTTTTTCCTAGGTAGCCAAGGAATATTCCCTCATCTCTGTGTAACTAAAATTATCTATGTTTCTCTTTGTGGAGTATAATGCACTTACTACAAAATATTCAAAATTACTTCACCATTGGATTTTTCTCATACCACATCTCATAAGGATTATTTATTTCTTTTAGACACAATAGAGCCCTGTTAGAAATTTATACTGATATCAATACTGCCCCTTCCAAAAATTCTCTTGTAGGTCTTTTTCTATGAGCATCGTTCTGGAAATATTTTTGATGATCTGATTTCTACTTTCAACCACTCCATTATGTTGGGGAGTTATCACTGAAGAAACTTGATGCCTTATCCCATGTTTCTCAAGATAGTCTTTCACCTGTCTGTTTGTGAATTCCATACCATTATCAATACAAAATGTTAGAATTTTCTGTCCAAGCATCCTTTCACACTCTCTCCAGTACTATTTTAAGTAGCTGAACACATCAGTCATTTGGGAAATAACAAATACACATTCCATTCTACTATAGTCATCAATAAAAAAAACTTAGTACCTCTTTCTATCAATTTCTCATGGTGTGATAGGCCCACAAACATTAGGATGCACTAATTTGAGAACTCATGTTGACTTCTTTTCCTTTTTTATACATATTTATGATGGGATTACCTTGTTGGCATGCATCACACATGTGAGTACGATCACGTGACAACTTAAGGAGGTCTCTTACTGCATCATACTTTATCAGATCTTCCAGGGATGGTTGACATAGATGACAAAGTCGTTTATGCCACAACTTGTTTTGTTCCCCTCTAGATAGAAAGCACATATCTTCTTCTCCACTTACCAGGTAGAGATTTATTTTTGTTCGTTTTCCCTATAAACCACCACCCCATCTCCCCCTTTGATAATACACATCTTCTTAGTAAATCTCATAGAATTTCTTGAGTCACATAGTTGACTAACACTAAGAAAATTGTGCATGAGGCCTTCTACTACTAAGACATCAACACATCTCATCGCTTTGCCCCAAAACTTGGCCTTTCCTGAGCCAATAATCTTCACGCCTTCATCATTTTCAAACTTTAAGACTCTTTCTTTTTCATATTTTATGCCTGTAACAAGATCCTTATTACCTGTCATGTGAGATGTGAAACAGCTACAAGGATCCACATACCAAAGCAATCTGATGATTTAAGGGAAATTTCTTCCACCACTGCCTTCACATCCTTTTTATTCTTGGTTTATATTTTTTCCTTCAAAATTGGCATGGATTGATACTTATGATCTTTTTCAGAGTATGATGGACGAGATTCATCTTGAAAAGATGAAAATATATTTTTCATTTTCAAATCACCTATTGGTTCATTGATCTGATTCTTGTAAACATTTTGAGTATGATTTGGCACATTCCTCTATATGGTCGAAGTACAGTACCTATCCATGTGCCTAAATCCTCTACACAAAAAATAGTGTCCTTCAAAATATGTTTTTACAAAACCATTATTTTTTTGGCTTCCACCTCTGTTCTTGTGCCCTTTGATATCTCTTGGATATGGAACACACATACTGCGAATGACCCATCATTCCACAACAATAACAGCTGATATAAGGTGCATTCCTTCATATCACTTCTTCACTACTAATTTCCCATTGGGATCTTTGAATATTCTATTTTTTCTTTATGCCCAAATCCACCTTCAATCTTGGAATGGGTTCTTATGGTCCGAATTCAATTTTCACAGCTTTTTGTTTTTGATCAAGCCCCCCATTAGCCTTAGAATCTGAACATAATTGATGATTTCTTTATGCTGAACCACTAGTCTCCCCATTAGGCTTCTCACTTTTTTGAGTGATCTACATTCTTGATGTCCCAGTAGAAGTCAAGAGTTTTTTTCTTGATCCTAAACTTTTTTCAGAAAATCAACAAATTCTCCTTCAATTTCTTCAATACGCTTAATTTGATATTTCCTTGTGTTATTAAAGCCACCTATCTCCCTTTTCTATTCTTCAATATTGATTTTAAACTTATTGACTGATTCTGATTCCAATGGTGTTTATTACTTGAGTTTCTCAATTTCTTTCATCAACTCCGAATTCTCTTCATCCTGATGCTGCATATAGAGTTTCGCGTCACAATATACTTTGTTGGATTTATTTGTTTTGGCTTGATAAACATCTATCTTTCCAAGAGAAGCATCTAACTCAGATTTCATATCAAATATTCCATAAATTTATTCTTCTTCTTCATCAGGTTTGGTTTCATTCTTCTTTTGAAAACTACTGACAACTTCCACCATAGAATTTTCTCCACGATCTCTACAGTTCTCTATATCTTCAACCTCCTCAACCTCAGACTCATCTGAACTCACATTATTTTGATAAAAGGTTATTCTTCCTAAAGAAATTTCTCTTGAAGTGTTTCTTGCCTTTCCCATAGGTTTAAGGATTTTTCATGGGAATTTAAATTTCATCAACCTCATTATCCTCTTGAAACTTTTTGGGGAACCTTACTGCAAGATGTCCAACCATTACACATTGAAAATAAGAAAGTGGATGTTTCCCTTTAAACTTTCCTTTTCCTCATTGAATGTTTGAGGAGAGGAATGACACCACCTCATATGGATCTTCTTCTTCCTGAGAATCTTCAATGGTGATCTTCTTCATGGCCTTGAATGCAATCTCTTTGGATTTCCCCTTTTCCACATCATCGTTATCATCATTTCTCATTTCATATGCAACAAGGGTGATGTGCATGTTATCCAATGTCAGCTATTTCGGGTATTTATCTTCCAAAAACAAAACTTTCTAATTGAACCGAGGTGGAAGTTTCCTAAAGATGCACTTCACAATCTCTGTGTCTTCAATAAATTCTCCAAGACCTCACATATCTTCCACAACAACATTTACCCTATCAAAGAATGCATCAACAGACTCATTTGGGTTCATTCTCAGATCTTCATACTTGTTTAACAACACTTGCAGCTTCACTTCCATAACCTTTTTATCTCTTTCATATATATTCAATATCTTTTCCCACATGGCATGTGCTATTTTTCATGACATCACCTTCATATAAATAACATTGGATATGGCTCCCCCTAAATCATTAATTCCATTGTCATTAGCATCCAATTCTCTACGCTCATCTTTAGATAAATAACCACTATTAATATCAGCTATTATTCCATGCATTTCTGTTGGGAACACATCCATTCCCAATGATAGGAAGTACTGCAGCATTCCATTCTTCCATAGTTGAAAGTTTTTCCCATCGAAGATCAGAATCCCTTTGTGATTGGTGACCACAATTTGAGAGAGAAACACTGATATAAACCTTTCCCTCTAATACCAATTATTAGTTCCACTAGGCTAGATACACTGAGATGGGGGGGGGGTGAATCAGGGTATGAAAAATTAAACCAACTACCCCATTTTATATTTTTTTGTTGTTAGACGAAACCCTCTTCTCTCTCCCCTTCCCATTATAGAGTATGAATGAATCTTAAATCATACACATGAAACAACAATTTTACATTGTTCACCATCACTGGGATACGTCCAAGGAGGATACACTAGTGATGTGCCGCTATACCAAATACACTAAAAGTGCAATTCTATTTACATGTTCGAAGCAGACTCACTATCCCTTTTGGTTTACAACAATTCAAAATTTGAGAACACACAGCTCTTTCAACTGAAGCGAGATCACTACTTATTCAGAAGATCCACTCACAGTTTATAGACCTATAGGACTCCTCATTAATACTAATGAATGCAACCTTAAGTATATGTAGATGCTTTGTTGAAGTCCAAATTTCATCCACTAATGAATACCCATCTGCATATGATCACTGGAAAAAACATTTGGAAATTCCTTCACAAATCACTCTACATCGCGAAGCTCCCAATTTCGCAAAGCTCCTGCCCTTTCGCACAGTACACACCTTTACAGATCTCAAGCCTTCGCAATGCATAGGCCATCATGGAGCTCTAGTTATCATAGAGTGACTTCCTTCACGAAGCTCACTGAGCCAACACGGAACACACAAATTTCGTATAGCTAAAATAGCCACTGTGAAGCTCCTTCTTTCATGAAGCACACTACCTTCACGAATCACCTTCACAAGTTTAGAAAAACAAATTTTTCTTGGAAAACTCTTTTCTTCTATAGAGTTGGTCGAGGTCTATTTATAGGATATTCCACCAACCCTCGAACCTTCCACGTGAATTCAGCTCCACATCATCTCAAATTATGAAGCTCGTAAATTTCTGCTGAAATTATCTCTATATCATGAAGCACCATGAAAATTTTCAGATCATGGATCTCATCTTAATCGCGGAGCATTCCATCAATTCCTTTGTTCCTTCACTGTGAAGTTCCACTCACAATACCCTTCACCGCCACAAGGCTCTTCAACACTTCTGTTCATGAAGCTCATCATAATCATGAAGAACACCATCATCTTTCTTCATGTCTTTGCAAAATCCACATCAAGAAGCCCATATTTGTGAAACTCATTCCTTTTCCATATTTTGATGTGATATTCAAGGAAATCCATATTTCGCGATGCTCACCAAACTCCAAATTTTGGACCCCAAAAATTTGTAAAATACTGGAAAACAGAACCACCTTGTATATGTTTTTTTATACTGCCTCCATATCGTCCATTCCTTTGTCATGGTTATTTTTCAACATGGATGGTCAACCACATCTCTAGACCTTGATTTTTCACCATAAAAACCTACTTTGTCAACAAATACAATCAACCCAAAAATGATGCAATGTTACTTTGAGGGATTTTTTCCCAACAAAACCACACACTTAAATTATCCCAGAGTTCCTTACAAGGGTTTCACATGGTCAAATAACTTTGGAGGTCCCTAATAGAGAAACACTTTCCTAACCCATTCTAGTCCTCTATACTAGGGTTCCATATTAGAGTAGAATTTCATAATAGAGATTTATATTATACTTGGATTAAATACATGTGTTCCCCATTCATCCAAGCCTCTATACTAAGGAACCATGTTCACCCTCGTCCCATGTCTAAGAACACCCTTTCCCAGGTCACCTACCTAAGAACATACTCACCTATAACCCCCCATTACCTTATAATACACATGATCATGTTTATCATGCTAAATTTATATCCTTTGATCATGTATTCCTTTTATAATTGGTATTGACAATTATATGAGGAGAATTTACTATGTTTTTCTTCCTAACTAATTACACAAAATAGGTACTAACAATCATGTATTTTTTTGAAAATTAAGGTTCTTAACAATCATGTATTCCAGGAATCAACATGATTACACTTTCTACAATATATCATGCATTCCATCAACATAATTATGACTTCTGGAAACATTTATGGGCCTCTAATCCATTTTAAGTCCCAACCTTTTCGCATTAGTTCATATCACACATGAGTACAATCCTCTTCCCATATATAAAAACAAATATATTAGAGGTAAATGTTCATATATAGTCTTCATAATATGTGTAAGAGTGGACCATGTATTCATTTATGATCTCATATTTGGCCCACTCAATGAATCGTAAATACCATAGGATACCTAATAGGTGTAATAATTAACCATATTATCAATAATAATATCATCCCTTTAACCCCATAAATGATCCATAAATATAATGGGGAACCCACTCAATGTAAGACCCAAATATACATTCACTCAAGTCGTCTACCAGGTCAATCCTGAAAGGGTTATCAGGTGTATGTCCCTCCCCAACCATTGTTAAGAACCTTTTAAAAAGTTTTCCTAGTTGTATGACATTGATATTCATTTAATATATTCTATTTGAAATAATTTCAAACTTCTTGAAAGTGTACCTAGACACCAAATCCTAATTTTGTTCCCAAGGTGGTGCAATGCTCCCCTTGAGGATTCATGATATGGACATAACCTGTCTGTTGTCTCTAGAAGCTATATCTAGTACCAAACAAGGTTTGATGGTATTTTCATTTTATGAGTATCATATAGGGAAATGGTTTATTTTTTATGCAATTGATAAATAAAGTCATAACCCACCCATTATTATGTTTCCTTTTCCAGATGGGTGGGATGTTTAGGAAAAACAATCCTATGTGGGTTACCCCCCAAAGAAGATAAAATCATGTGAGGAGGGGTGAGAATGATCCTACATGTGGTATTAGAATTCCAGGGGTAGCTTAAAATCCCATCAGATAAATTTTATGGTGAGATTATTGTTCTCATGGGTTTGTAGGGTTACCCTCAAGTATTTATGACCTGACATTAACTAAGATTTTATCATTAGGCACTGAACTCATCCATGAATAATTCATGGTGTCAAAGACACATCCCATGTCTCATATAGAGTGAGGGGTTATTTTTGATGTGATTAATAATTCAGGTCAGAACCCTTCACTATTATGAGGAATTTTATAGATGGGTGGTACACCTATGAAAAAAGCCATGTAGATTACTTCCCAAAGTGAACAATTTCATGGAAAAAATATGTGGACATGAACCTATATTATTTTTTGATCCTAATTTTGGTGTGTTTATCTTTTTTCAATTATTTTCAGTGAAAATGGATTACTATTGATGACTTATGTCAGTATTTTTAATAATTATTAAAGAATAAGTGTAAATAAAATGTTCTTCAATTTGTTTTGATGAAACTATGATTTTATAAGAAAAAGAGTATCCAAGGAAGTGTATTATTTATATTTTGTGAATAAAATATTAATACACACCATGTAATATTTTTTTAAGTTTATATTCAAAATTTATATGAAAAATAAGGATATGTTTGAATATTTGTTATTCCATATATAATATAGAATTAAGATTATTATATCTCTATGAAAAAGGGAATTGAAGGAGTTCCTTGCATTTGTGTTGGAAAATGTTTTGGAACAATATAAGAGTTGAAGGCTGGAGAATATTATAATTAGTAAACCATGGAGCTATCCTAGAATTCTTATATAGGATAATGAAAATGTAAATATCATGGGATTTCTATGGGTAATCCAATGTTTAGCTTATCCTATAAAGGAAACTAAAAAATTACCAATGTAAAGGTAAACGAGAAGGATGTATAAAGTTAATCTTGAAAATTCACTACTCATGTAAAGGTAACACCATTTTTATCTTTTCTATATAAAGGTTAGTAGTACTGTTGTGGGATGGTATGGATTCAGTTCAGAGATACGTAAAAGGTAACTCTTCATGAAGAATAAAATTTATCTAGAAACATTAATCAGTATATAATTGTTATTGAGAGTTTACACAATGAATGTAAAGGTAACCCAAAAATGATTGGAGTTGTGTAAGGAAATTAATAAAGAATTTATAAAGTAAAGTCTTTGAGTTTACACATCTATATAATGGTTTCAATGAAAAGTAGTAGAAAAATATAGGTATTGGACTCTATGCAATAGAATTATTGGTGATGTATAAAGTAAAGTTGATTCATGTATAATGGTATGCCACTAGTTTAGTGGTATGAAAAGTATTTATATTATTTGTTGATATATATTTTGGAAATTGAATTATTCATAAAGGTACTCTAATTTATGCATACGGGTAAGTAAGAAATCCTAAAGTAATGTAAAGGTATTTTAGTTTAGGCCTGTGTAAAAGTATTTTACTTTGTAAAAATTAATGAACCAAGAATACATGAATCTGATGATGGTTGATTAAGGTATATTCCATGATATAAACAACATGATACTGGTTATTTTGATTCTTTTAGGTAAGAAAGAAGAATGATTTCAATGGAGTTTGGAAGGAAATTTTGTAAAAGTGAATTTTCTATGATACTAAGTGTGCTGAAATTTAATGAAAACAAATATCATGATAGGTCAATCATTATTTATAAAGTCTTAATGAATAAAAAAAGAAGAATATATTATGAGGATAATTTCACTGAAATGGAGGAATCTGCAAATTCAATAAAACATTTCTATAATTCATAAATATTTATGTATATATTAAATGAATATGAATTATTATGGATTAAAAGAGGAATAATTACATTATTATTGAAGAAGTGGTCATATGGTTTATTTATATTCATATGTGGTTAAAGAAAGTTTTTAAGTGGAATAATAAATTAGAGATATCCAACTTTCAAGGTGTTGTAAAAATAAAAATATTCTGAAAATTAAATATATCAAAGGGCCAATAATTCTATAAATATGAATTCAAATTATATGTGTTTTATTTTTTCCAATGGGGTTTAATGAATATAAATTATCATTTATGATTGATGTCAATATGTTAAAAAAATAGTGAAAAATAATTTCTTGGAATTTTTGTTTATGTTACCAAACATGTTGAAGTCGAAGAATACAATACAAATAATTTAATTATGGATATTATATGAATGAAATTGAAAGACACATGTTGAAATTTATTGTGAAGTTTCTTTTCATGATTTATAAGAAAAAATAATGAGGTGGGTGAAATTTTTTTATTCCATACAGAATTCGTAACAAAGGTTATTATATCTACATGAAGAATGAAATTGAAGGAGTTCCGTCTATTGTTGTTTGAAAACATTTTGGAAGAAAAAAAGAGTTAAAGGTTGGTGGATATTGGAAATCTAAGTCCTTGGAGTTATCATATAATGTGTGTATAAAATCATAAAAATGAAAAAATCATGATCTACGTATGCGTAATCCAATATTTCACAACCCATGTGAAGGTAACATAAAAATAACCTATATAAAGGTAAAACAATAAGATAATTATTGGTAATATAGAAATGTCACTACTTATATAAAGGTAAAACCATCTTTATGCCAGCTTTATAAAGGTAAAGAGTACCCCTGAATAAACATATAGTTCTTATTCAAAGATACATTATGGTAAATCTGTTTTACATGTAACGGTAATATGGTAACTTTATTCAATATATAATGTTCATTTATAATTTATATAACACATGTAAAGATAACACATAAATCATTCAATCAGTGTAAGGATATTCATGAAGCACTTTGTAAAGGTAAGTATTGTATTTTACACTTTCTTTTAAAGGTTACGATGAACAATATGACCTTTGTGAAGGTATTCTTAGATATTTTTAAAGTTAAGATAATTCATGCATAAAGATATTCCACTAGTTTAGTGGAATGTACTGGTATTAGAATTCTATGTTAAGGAAAGATTTGAAAATTTCATTATACTTAAAGGTAATCCATTTCATTTATAAGTGTAACTATGAAACATAGAAGCTATATAAATGTATTTTTATTTGGTTCTGTTTAAAGGTCAAGAACATGTTTAAAATTAGTGAATTAGGAATCCATAAATCTAATGATTACTGATAAAATATTCTTCAATGATATACCCATTATAATACAGGTTATCATTATCCCTGTAAATAGTAAAGAGGAATAATTTTAGTGGAGTCTATAACAAAATTTTTCAAAGTAATTTCATAAGGAATCTAAATCACTTCATATGAAATAATCCCAAAATCGTATTGAATAATGATTTTTTCATATAACTTTAATAGTCATATGAAATGTGATTCAATTATATTTTAGCAATAATTAAAGAGTTAGAGAATATTAAGAATTCTAGAATAATTGATTATATGGAAATATAAATCTAGTTGACACATGGTATAATGTTTTTAATTGTAAAAAATATCATGATATTATTTGGATTATTATAGTAATTAAATAATGTAGAAGAAGAAGGTTGGTAAATCAGAAGAAGAAAAAGTTAAAGTTTATCATATTACTTGATTTGAATAAATTTGAGGATAAGTAGACTGTAATAAATAAACATACCTATGATTATACATTAGGAATACTATATATGTAATAAATAGTAATAAAAACAAATATCATGATTGGTCTGTTTTGATTCTTTAATTCTTAAGAACAAAAAAAGAAGAAGATCTTTCTGGGAGACTTTCACTTCAGAGGAGGAAGTAATGATTACAATAGCACATTCCATGCATGAATAAATTTTATGTATAGATTAAATGTGTATAGATTATCTTGTATATAAATAGTAATAGTGACATGATTATTAAAGAAGAGTCTACATGGTTTCTTCACATTCAGATGTAGTTATAGGTAGTTTGAAATAAGATTTAGTTTTTGTTGATGTCTTAGTTTTTATGTGTTTTCAAAATAATATAATGTTGAAAATTCAATAGTTTTAATAAATTATAATTCAATAAGTTTAAATTCATGTATTTTCGTGGTATTTTAAAAACTAAATGATGAAGATAAAGAGATGTAACATGAAGAAACTCACACTGCATGGTATTAATGTGTATATATATATTGTAGGATGAATAACTTCATGAATAGATTCGATAAAATTATGAATATATAAATATAATAGTATATAATACAAATATAGAACATTTGATACTTTTATATTCTAGAATAATTTCCATGTATTGATAAAAACAATCATAGAAGAACCTGTCTAAGGTAGCACACTATTTGTTACTATGAAAAAGAGAAATTATTTTTGTGCCCTGCTTTTCATAGTGAAAAAGAAGAAGGAAAAAACATCAACTATTATTTTTAAGAAGAAAGAGATATTTTTTGTGGTGTAAATCAAGAAAAATGATGTGAATTTATAATATGAAAGGGATGAGGATGGAGAAAGAGGCATCAAACTAAACAATTGAAGAGATATCAATTGAGGATTGTATATATTATTATTATCAATTTATAATTATAAATGTATGAGATATAATTAAGTTCATGATGCACCAATGAAGTCTATGAGATTCACACTCAACATTATTTGGAGACAATAGTGAAATATTCCTAGGGTTTTACTAGTGTTTTGTGTGATCCTAGGGTTTTTTGGTTCACACCAAGGACTATCCTTTTTCTTTGAAAGGAAAAACGTGTAAATAAATATCATATTTGTGAATATGTGATTAGATGTATTAAATGTGAATATTGTAACACCCTAAACAGAACTACTAGGTTGGAGTTGAAGAGTCACATGAACTCATACATGCCTCCCCATATACAAGAGGATTCTGAATAACATCAAGGATATGAATGTCATCAGTGGAAATATCATAACCTTAGTATCATATCCTTTCACAAATAAAATAAAATAAAACAACCATATATTATTTAGAATAACAAGAGGAATAATAAATATCAAATGAAATAAATTTCATAAAGATAAAGAAATGGGCTTCCAAAGTAGAAAGCTAAAACATATTATAAATATAGTATATAATTAAATAAAACAACAATATTCTTCAGAGTCTTTCCAGGTCTTGCAACCATATCAATACTCCATGATTCATTTTTCCACCACATGCCCCTTTCCCTTTCATAGATTATTAAATATAGAACCTATATGCACACCTAGATGTTCGTACATGGAGTGAGTAATAAAACCTAGTAGGAAACTACTGAAGAATCCTTAACAACTCTAAAGTTGTATAAAAAGTTTAGTACATGATAATAATAAATGAAAAATAAATCATAATAATATCATACTAAGTGCCCGTGTGCTAACCAAGACCCCATGATCCCTAAATATACCAACTTTTTCTTCATTCTAGAAGAAATATCAAGATATCAAAAGAAACCAAGAACTATCGACAAGTCTAGTAATGATAATTCTAGACATTTTGTAAAAAAACTACTCAATATAAATTTGGACATAAGTGAGTGATTTTCTTAACATATAGTAGGAATCATGTGATCATGCTACTCGATATTCTATAAGTCTAAATAAAACATTATACCTGGAATCATCTAGGAACTGAGGGAATAAAAAAACACCCCTGATGCATTTTCTTATAATAACCATTTTCTCAAGTCCATAATCACATTATTTTCATATTTTACGCACCCCCCTCTAAGGGATAACCATGTTATGACAGTCTACCTATATCATGAACTAAGAACAATTACTTTAAAGGAATAATAACACATAGAACCTAGTAAATCATACAAATAAAATAATATCATGTCATCATGGGAAAATAGTATAAACATATGATACAAGTGATCAACATCAAAAATAAATAAACAATATATAAGAAAAATCATGGAAATAAGAATCCAAAATTTGTTTGATGGGATTTGCACACACCCACATGGGATCAAAATAAAAAAAAATCAATAGGTACACAAAAAAATAATTATAATAAGGAATTATATTCACAAAAAAGCCAAAAATGGTAAGGAAGTTACTAACTCATGTTTTTCTATGTCAATATCAATTTTTTTTAACAAATAATTCTCTTGAACCACATTTTCCCCCAACTATAACAAGCTATCTCTTTTAGAATTGCAGAACTTGTTTCACATAAAAAAATGGTTTTTAGAGAAAAAAATGGAAGTAAAATTCAATGTTTTGAAAACAATGTACCCAATTATTAATACAAATAATATTATAATCTGAGCCTAGTTGAATAATAAAGAAACCATCACTATTGGAAAGTGAAAAGAGGACAATTCACCAAGAGATTACCACCAAGTCTTCATAGAACACCAATGATCCCCAAGAAGGCTGTTGATATTCCAATTCTACAATTAACTGAATAAATGACACAAGGAATCATCATCTAATCCATAAAAATATCATTCCATGATTTATAAATAAAAAAGATAGGAAATTTGGCTAAATGATGAGGCATAGTAAAGACTTTCATCAAATCACCCAAATCTGAAAGCACTAGAGAATAAAGATGATCCGAGAAATTCGATAAATCAATGATAAGACTATATTGACCAAAATTATGAAGAAACTAATGGTAATTGATCAATAAATTCAAAATTTTAATGGTTTTCAATGTTTCATAGAAATTAATCTGATAATGATGAAACCAGTAAGGAATCATGTCAATTTGATTAATAGGGGTTATAAATCAATTAATAAACTCCATAAAGATCAAAAAATAAACCCTATGAATTTCCTTTTTGTTTTTTTTTTCAATATCCAAGATGGTCATAGGAATTGAATTCATCAGTTTCAAAAATCCTGACGTCGAAAAAAATCTCACCATAGCTTGGCACTAGATATGGTGTTCTTGAGTTCACATAGAATTGAATTCCCACTCCAACATGTTTTTCAATATCAAGGCATTTTCCCTCAAAATGCATTCCACTATGACATGGTGATAATTACAAAACTATTGATGACATTTCCTTTCACAAAATACCTTTTTTTGGCTCTGAATTATCTAATCCATTCCCCTTAGGTTCTTTTAAACCATGTATAAACTAGGGAAGAAAACTACTTACACTACAATGCTGTGTTTCATATTTTGGATAGTAGAAGTCACTAAACAAACATTTAATCATCCATAATATTTTTAAATATGAATATCTGTTACCCAAAGATGGATCAACATAAAAATTTAATATAGATTAAGGGAACATGTTTTTTCATAATTGAAAAAAAGATCTGGGATGCTGCAATATTCCTCTATAAGGACTTCTCATCCTCAAAAACCATATCTAGAATCCTCACTTGAAAAAACCGGTTCACTGAGATCAAATGTCTATTTTTCACTCCCATTTCTAATCCAATATCTATCCATTCCACCATAGGATTCAAGAAAGAGTTACCATCTAGCCTCATAAAAATTTATCACTCTATTTTATCAGCCACTTTAGGAAGACTGTGTATGAAACATCAATATTTAGATCAACAACCTCACAGTTGATGAAAAGCATGAGATTAGGGATGTGAAACTAGAGATGGGACACATGACGTAATTCAAGAAAAAACTCATTTTTGAGATGGGGGATAAAAATGGTATTATATGAACCCTACTAATTCAGTGATAAAAAATGGTCTAACGTAGCATGACACTAGATTCAATTTCTTCGTCAAAATTTAGTAGACTAACTATGGTCTCACTCCCAGCAAAACCTGGTCACCTATAAAAAACACCAAATGTCTCATCCTCTGGTAAAAATAATATTTCTACCTTATTTGAGATATGGTCAACCTATTCTAAATAAACATATCTCCCTCTGAGGTATCCTATACCATAATGTTCCCCAAAACTACTACATCACCAAACTCATGAAAATAATGTGGTGAATGACATGGACCCACATAGAGATCCTCAAAAGATTACATATGAATTGAGTCCCAGTAACTATGGGTTTATATGAACTCAAACAAGGATATGTGATAATACCATGCTCCACCAGAATCTAGTCTATAATCTCAAATCATATCCTATGGTCTAATAATCGTGTTCCCTAAATGTCCATCTATTTAGGGATGCTATGCCATGCTCAATATCATTTATGCACCATAGGTATTTTTTAATCCCTTCCAAAATAACTATGTAAAATGTACATATCTATCATATAGAATTATCATTGGTACTCCATGAAATCATAAAATCTCATAGAAATACAACTCTTCCAGTTTATCCTCTATGTGAATCTCACATATCAGCAAGAAATGATAAAATTGCATTAGATGATCCAAAATCACTAAATACACATCACAGATCCTCAGCGTCTTAAGAAACCTAGTACAATGTTACATAATGACATCCTCCCACTTCCAAATAGGCATATAAAGTGGATGGAGTAGTTCACTAAGACACTGGTGGTTTTCCTTTATCCTCTACCTTGTATGGAATAAGGAAACAAATCCAACAATTCCCCTATTCATTTGAGGCCACTAGAACTACCACTTGAAGTCTTAATACATATTTATTACTTCAGAATGTACTAACCACATAGATTTATGGATTTTCCCCATCAGATATTACCTAATGTAATAAGTGACTATATATCTCCCAAACACAGGGAACACATAATCACCATCCATTAACCACTTGGGTATCTGATAAAAACTTGTTAGATGTTCCCACATCAAAGAACACTTTAGGAAAGTATCATATCTAGCCTCTACCTGGTCTTCCAAAGAATATGTAGAATGCATCATTGATCCCTATTCCTCATAAGAATCCATCCTCCAATCATCCAATAATCTTGTCATGTGTTGATTTTCCTCAGGAGGCCATTCATTAAGATCCTATGTTACCTGGGTCTTATAGCTAAGTGTATCTATCTTAATATTAACATTACTTAGTAAATAATCCATCCAAACATCAAATATTTATAGATAGGTTACCCAGTTTCTTTGCCTCACGTTTAGGTCCCTCTATGTAATGATATAGAGAAGGATCTTATAGTTTGTGTGGATAATAAACCTCTAAACTAAGATAATTTTTTATTTGAAATTAAAATCATAATCCATGGACTCTAGATCTATGTAATGTATTTGATATTTCCTCTCATTGAGTCATAGATGGCTTGACCCATACGATAATACCTTCTCCCGATGTATTATTACTATCCCCAAACCAATGCCTGATGCATCATAGTAAACAACATAGGATATTCCTAGATAAAAAAGTATCAACATAGGAGATAAAGTCAACCTCATATTCATCTTCTGAAAAACCATATCACACTATTTAAACCATTTTAAATTCACTACATTTTTCATCAGCATAGTCATAAGTACTGATAAATTAATGAATTTATGGATAAAATATCATTAGTATCATGATAAAACCGTAATTCACATGATCTCGAACATTTTATAGGTATATTTCCAATACATCACTACTTAAAATTTCTATGGGTCTATGGATATACCTATCTAAAACCCCACACACTCTAATAATTTTATCACTGTAATATAGAAGTTTAACTTTGATAGCATGGAATAATTCTACTATTCTCAAGATGTGTGCATAACTATCTCAAGATGTCTAAGCAATTGCTTTGGGATTGGTGTGTAGATTAGTATATCATTAATGAACTAATGGAGATATTTCCCATAGACTTATATATAAATATATATCATGAAAATTATAATTTTAATGTATTGTTTATATTATTTTATGTGTTCTATACACCCTAACCAATCTATTTTTTAGATTTTATTTATTAATACATTATAATAGTTTTCATATGAAGGGGTTAAAATTCATAAAATGCATGTGTTGACCACTCTCTTTATCCATGCATTTCAAAACATGAATAAATGATAGGATAATAAAGGTGAATCCATGATTTCCAATTTGACTATGACCATGTTTTGGTAGTTTGTGTGGTAATTAATTTATTTGTGGAAAAACCTATTTAATTATTTAAGCTCTATTAAATCATACTCATTTTCATAGTAGGCACTAGTATACCATGGATATAATATGTATCCATATTGAATTTATAGTGATTTATATTAGCCTATGGATATAACATAGAGATGAGATCATTTTGTTTTACACTTTGTTATCTCTCACAAACTCATCATAAGGAGATCAAGTTTGATGCACTATCTCTTCAGTGTAAGGTATTCTAGTTTTATACTAATCTTCATTTTTGGAATTATATATAATTTCATATATATTGTAAGGAGATCCTTGGACAAGGGTTAAAATCACTACCATAGCTTCTGATAATTGTTACTAAACTCTAATGAAACCCTTTAGTGGTATCAAAGGAGGCCTATGATTTAGATCTATGAAGCCTTGTGATGAAATGAAGAAGAAGGAAAGTACAAAGAATCATTTAATAGGTTTTTTAATATCAAGAAAAGGTGTTATCCTTGCATATTGGGCTATATAAAGGAAAACAAGGCATTACCCTTATTTAATTAGGTTACGTAATGTTATCCAAGGAATTACCCTTACACATCTAACTCACTTAAGGGTATCCATAACATTAAATAGACATGAGTGGTCATGTAAATTTTACTCACGGATTAACATTATGTGGAGGGGTTCACATAAGGAAAACAATGGTTTCCCTAAGGCTACGTATGGGTATATAAGCCTTTACCATTACATAATACCCTTACACAAACGATATGTGTAAGTGTAACCCCTTTTTAACTTTTATGAAAATGATTTTTATAAATGTTGTACCCTTATGTAGTGGTGAAGGGAATCCACTTTAAGGTATGAACTAATGCACCCTTATGTAAAATCTACTACATAAAGGTCACACCCATATGAAATCCAACTATGTGAAGGTAATAAACTAATGAAAAACATTATTTTTAATCTCTATAATGGTATGAATTTATATACATTTACCCTTGGGCTTTCATACAACTTGTGTAAGGGTAGAAGGATTTATCCTTATATAGGAATGCCCCAATGCGTAAGGGTAATTATAATTGTTTTAAAAAACTTTAAATTTTTTTAACAATGAAAATGATTTTTATAGTTTATAAAATATATATAAGTCATTATAAAAGGCATTTTGGGATATTTGAATTTATAAAAGCATCATATATTAATTATTTATAATATTTTTATAATTAATTAAATAAATGTTTATGAAACATTTATATTCAAAAATATAAAAATAATTTTAACCAAATTACATGGAATGACATATGATCTAGAAATAAAAGTTTTTTAGAAACCATAAGAAATAATTCATAAACTGTTCTAAATTATGAAATAAGGAAAAAAAATATAAAAAATTTTATATTTAAATTATGAATTGTTCATAATTAATTATTTTTATTTTTTCAAAATAAAAAGTTACCATATTTATATATTATTTTATCCACATCATTTTTTTGATGATATATATGATCAAGGTCTAAGTAAATATTATGTATGTGATTTTTAAATTATATAAAATATTTACATAATAATATTTTGATTATAAATATTTTATAATTAAAATGATATTATATATTTAAAATGGAAGTTCTATATAATGATAAATATGAATTATTTCATTTTTTAATGAATATAAAATGTTTATATTCATAATTATATAATTCAAAAAAAATTAAATCTAAAATTTTAAATTGTTTATAATTAAATTTTAACTATCTATTGTTAATAAATGTTTATATCATTTATATATATATATATGAATTGATAATTTATTTAAAATTTTATTCCATATTCTATTCCTTTTTATAATTTTTTTGTAAATTAAATTATGTATTCCACAGTTTTACAGTTAAAATTATTTTGAATATATCCTTTCATTACATTATAGAAATGATAATGAATTTAGTTTTTCATCTACCTTGAACTGATTTTTAATTGATGCTATAAACTAGAATTTATTTTCTGAATATAGTTTATACATATTAGGTGTTATAATTATGATAAATTCAATTCCTTCTTAAATAAAGTATCCTAGTAGAGGGACTTGGGGTTGGAATACCTACTTACATAGACGCCTATACCTTGTCTAGGAAAGTGAATGGGGTTAGATATCTGTCAATCTGGGCTTAGTCATGTAGATATTTTCAATTTTGTTTAATTGTAAACCATTACATTAATTTTCAACATAAATTATGGATATGATGATTCTAGATATGTATTTTTTTTTGAATTCTATTTTTTGGAATGTAACAAAAAAATTTGTGTTCTGTGAAGTGTTATACATAAATATGTTTGGAACATAATGATTAGCTAGATGAAATAGGACTATGAGATAAATTACTAGAAGCATTCATATATAAAAGGGAATTAAATGAGATACATCAGTGAAATAAAATACCCTTAAAAAACAAAGTGTGAGACTACTTCCAAAATGAAACTTTTCCAAAACTCGATCATGAAACCAGGTAGGTCTTCCTATATGGGTGATGATCCTTGAATCGGCTTCAGCTCTCGGCTTTGGCATCTCATTTATGACCTAGGTGGTCATGGCCGCTGCCTCCGCCCCTCCCCCGCTGACGGGGGAGGGGGGCTAATCTCCCACCTTCGAAGACTCCTCCTTATTTTTCCCCTTATTTCAAGCCCGCTCCCCTCCCCTCTTTCCCTAAAATCACCATTTTCCCTAAGGTTCCTGATCTCCGCGATGGTTACCCTCAACTCGAGCTTTCGACCACAGAATTTACGGATGCTTCGGCTCTCCTTTCTCTGACCCTGGTTGCTCGGTTCTCTTCATAGAATCCACCGGTTGATACCTTTTATACCTTTGTCTTCCAATCATGGGGGCTTCAAGCATGAGTGACAGTCGGTCTCCTCAACAAGACACACATCATGACCTGCTTCTCTTCTTTGGAAGATATGATCACCGCGTGGTCCGGGGATCCCCGATCCTACAACGGCTTCCACTTCCATATGCTGAAATGGTCATTTGACTTTCATATGAAGTGGGATGCTCTGGCAATATCTTTGTGGGTACGCTTCCCTAAGATCCCTCTCCCTTTTTAGAATCCTTCTATTCTTCGAATGGTTGGGAACCTGTTGGGCCATTTTCTCTACTCAGATTCGAGAACCAAATCGGTTTGTCACCCAATCTCTCCACGTATCTGCATCGAAGTCGATGTGTCAAAACCCATGATTGATTGGATTTGGATTTTGGTAGGGGAATAATTTTGTAGCAAACAACAGGTGCTATTTGAATCTTGGATGTAGTTCTGTTCGGCATGCCATCATCTTGGGCACCTGTCCTCTTTATGTCGGTGAAGTGGAAGGGCACATCAAGGGGGGTCGGCCAGTGCCTCAGGATCAGCTGGGAACAAAGACGGGTTGGTCTCTAATGAAGGTTGTATTCGATTAGGGGAAGTTCTTATATCTCCCATTACCGGGCCTCAATGTGCAGAATCCAAGTTTTCCCAGAAGGATTCTCTGGTTTCCTAGATTAACCCAAAAGTTTCTGAAAATTTTCACCAGCTGAAACATGATATGGGTGTGGTTTGTTCGGATGAGGCTGCTGCTGCGCCCCTATGGGACAGCGGGATTGGCAGTGTGGAGAGGGATGGGGTCAGTAACCTTACAAGACCGGAATAGGAAAGGGTTGGTAAGGAAGTGAGGGATGTTCACCTGGTTGTCTCACAAGCTATGTATATGGATACAACAATTCCTAATAATGAAACAGAGGTGACAACAGTTGTATGTGAGGACCAAAATATTGGTGAGGATTCCCAGTATCTAGAAAGGGAGGACACCTCAATACATTTCAAATCTATGGGTCACAGATTTGAAAATCTAAGAGTCTCAAATGAGTCCAAGAAGGGAATGCAGACTAAAATCTCATATACTGAGAAGGTTAAATCTTGGGGATCAATTTTGAATTCTCAAAACTAGTTTGCAGTGTTAGCAGAGGAAGATAATGATCGCCAGGATAATGCAGATCTAGGAAGGGCAGAGGTCATCCATGGAGAGGTCCCCTTTGTGGATGTGGAAGCTTCTCAAGAGGAAAAGGATGAGGATATGGAATTCGTTGTGTCCACATACATGTCCATTATAGAGGACTGTCTAAGATCCTCTCCAAGGAATGGAAAGAACATTACCATGGACCCTAATGGATTCATTATGAAAACTCAGAGGGCGTGACAAAAGAAGGATTGCTCCTCCCTGCATAGTCCTCCTATTACAATATCCTCATGCAAGGGTAAGATGCCCCCGAAAGCTCATACAAGTGCAGGATGAGAGCCTACTATACCTGGAATAGGGGCCACGGGGTAGCAGCACGAGTTATGATTGAAGGAAGACTTTCAACAATAGATATCCTCGGTGCTGGAACACATGGATCTCCTTTTACACTCAGATGAAGAAATGGAAAACGAAAATATAGAAACTATGGCATGAAAGAAGTTGGGAAAATTGATTCGTGTGATCATCACAAAGGATCAAACAGAGTGGATTGATAAGCAGGTCCGTATTCTTCTTAGAGGCCTCAACAAAGGAAATATTAGTAAGGAGGAATTCATAAAATCTTGGGACAACATGGTGAATCAGTATGAAGACTTCTTAAAGAACTATCTAGACACTCAGGTAAATTCCATTCCTTGGATACTGTTTAGGGATATTGGTGCCAATCAACTCATGTTGTTCTTTAACAAATATATTGTTTCTTTTGGTGTTGAAATTGGTAATTTGTGTGGGTTCTCACTTTCCCCTTGAAAGTGTTTGGAAAATTATAAAAAAATTACGTTTGGAGGTAGGTCTTGCTATAGATATATGACTTTATATTATCTTATAAAAGGAAAACAAGGATGAGTGATACTGTATCATCAATTGGTAGTTTATTCCGTAGCTGGGTTCCATTATATTTTCCTTTGTTAGTTTATTCTTGATGTTCATTTTGGGTTACAGTAGTCGGGAGAACCTAATATGATTATGTAACCATATGAATAAAGTTGATTTTATCCATATGATGGATTAGAGAATGGGTTGTACACTCAACTATACAAGAGTAAAATATGATATGATTTGGATTATTCCCAACCTAAATAACTTTTAGAGAGAAATTCTATAACAGACTAATTTATTAGTGAAATATGTATCTTGGACCACTAATGGATATGCTGGTTTTCAAATGGGGATCATCATTTTAGTGGGATCCCATTTATTAAACACCCTTTTTAAATGGTTAATAGTAATGATAATAATCTGATAACAATTTATAATGAAGATTAATAACATCACCATCATAAACCAAATTCTGAGATTAATCCTTGAGAAAAGATATTCTTTATGTAAAAAACTCATCAGAATGGTAACTTGTGAAAAGTTATTAAGAAAAATTTTTGATTTAAGAAATGTACAAAAGGAAAATTCTATGAATCCGGATAGATCCTTCCTCCATAACTATGTATTGATATTATTTAATAGACGAATAAAGATTATTATGGAAGAATAGAGTCATTAATTTCATATTTCAAAGGCATTTGAGGAAAAAATGAACAAAGTAATCATAATATCCACACAATAAAACTGGGTATCTCAAATAATATTCAATTTGATTTAATATATTGATGACTCAATGAGACTAATGGTTTCCCTAACATATTTTTAGTAATATAAATAAATTATATTATTTTTAAAGATATAAGATATAAATTGTATGTTTTAGAAAGTTTTTTTTATATAAAGAAAGTTATAATATTAAAATAATTGAGTCTTGAATTTTGTTTTTACGTAATGGAACAAAAGAGTTACTCCATTGATAAATTTGATGGTTCAGTATTGGATGATTTAGAAAATAATTCTTTAATTTTTAAGGGTATGTGATACTAAATATATATTTTACAAAGTATTATAAATAAATAGGATTTCAAAATAAAAATAAAAAATGATCGAGCTTATAGTTTATATTCATGAGATTAAGTAAATAGTTACAACATCAGGGATTTTAATGTAAAGGTTTTTATCAAGATAAAATGAATCTATGTAAAATATTTGTACCTTCATCTCATTTACCTTACACAATAAGAGATTTTTTTAGTTACAAAGTGATATGATGAATAATTATGAGATGATTAATTTTATACACATGATTTAGGATTCATAAATTTTTGTAACATGTTTTTGAGAATAATATAAGAATAAAATTTATTTTATCTAGGTTAAAATGCTTATCTAGATATTCGTTCAAATATATAGGAGTGATTTCCTTCAACTCATGAGTGATATATTTTATTAAAGGATTATTTTCAATTAAAAATGTTTCAAATGAATAAAATATAATATATGATATCACAACAATAGTTTATTTTTTAAATGTTCATATTAAAATAACATAAATGTGATTTATTAACCCAAAAGGGTTTGTGTATCTTAATAATATATTCTAAATAAAATATAATGTCTGATAGGCTAGTGGGAGTACATCTAGATTAAAAATGATCATTGTTAACAAATAAAAAATTACAATAGTACATGTTTAAAGTGAATTTTACATAATATACTAAGAGAATTAATATTTATTAATAAATAATAATGCAAGTAGTTACATTATTTAAAGAAAAATGTTTGATGGAATAAGGTTCCAAGAATGATGATTCACTTAAGAAGAGTTCATTATAGAAAATAGAAGTTTTCATCATAAAATTTTATGTTGTGATGTTAAGAATTTAGAATATATTCAAAAAGTTACAAAAGTAGAAATATGATTCCTAAATCACACAATTATTCAAATTTATTTACTTTATAGACATTTATAACTAAATATTTTATTTGGAGGAATTTATTAGATGGTCACATAAAAATGTGACATGAATTATATATGATTTAACATGTTAAAAAAACCTATAATGTGTATCAAACACAAGGATGAAATTTCAATTTATTATATTTGATATGATAAGCTGATGCTTATGTTGAATTTTTTAAACATTATTAAAAAATTTAGAGTAAAAAAATATATCATATTAAAGGCAACTACAATTTATCATTATTTTAAATTGGATATATAAATGTATATATAGATATACATTTCATGAATTGTAATGACAATTGACATCTCAAAGTGAAAGTTTTTATTTATCCCATACCAAGGTTCATTATGGAGTATTATGGGTTATAATGAAATATTAAGGTTACTGTGAGTTGTATTCATGTATAGAGATAAAAAATATGATAATAAGGTGAAATACAAGGAATATGATTCTTTTTTTGTGCTAGATTAGTCACTAATTATACCACTTATAGTGTCATAAATATGTATTTTGTATACTAGAGGTTCATGAATTATATTTGAGTCCCCAACACTAATGCTTGCTGAGATACTTAACATGAGAACCGTCATACTTTGATACCCTACTTATGTAAGTCTATATATTGAATTAGTTAATACTAGGGTGGTTGTTTTTATTACTGATCAAGATTTCATTTGAATCTGAACCAAGATGATATTTTTCCTCTCATAAGAAGATTATTGCATTAGGGACCTCAATTTAGTCATATTGTGGGAGTGTGCGTCCACACCTAGATATTATATATATATATCCAAATAATGGAAATTTGATTTGATAATATATAAGGATTAATAACATGTGATGTATTGATCATTCAGATCTATCTAAAATCAGAGAATTAATAATAAATTAGTTGGAAATATGGGATTCAAATGCCTCATAAACCATGGTCAATGGATATCTTGTACAAAGTGAAAATATATGAATGAATGTTTTTATATGGCTCAGACTAGTAGTCATTAGTATAGAGATACATGTGTTTCATGAATATCATGCTAGATACCTTTACATATTGAGTAGTATATTCAATTTTTAGAAGCTTCTATTTTCTTCCATATATAAAACTAGATATTGATATTTTTTTGTCAATGATATAATGTCCCATGGGTCACACATTATGGTTGAATGAATGGGATTTATATTGACTAAATGTGCTACTATAAATGTTTTTTTATAGTTAATAAGAAATCATTTTGGATGTGTATTCACAAGGTATTACATAAGATATAACACAAGGTGAAGTTAATATTTTCTTTCCCAAAGAGTTTTTGAATTTATCCAAAAGGATTTTTGGATATGATATCATAAGATAACGTATATGATACAATATAAGGTGAAATGTAAAAAATACTATTAAGGTTTTTTGAAAGTGGGAGATTGATGAAGATATTCCCTAAATATATATATATATGATATATATATATAATCATATATTTCATGAAAATTGTGATTTTTAAGCATTGGGTATATAATTTTGTGTGTACTAGACACCCAAACCATTATCTATATAAGATATCATTTATTAATCCATTATAAGAGCTGTAATGTGGAGGGATTAAATGTATTGGATGTATGAACTAGTCATGGTATTTATTCATTCATGTAAATGTTTGAATAAATGAAAGGATAATGAATGAGTTTCCTTGATTTCCTTATTAACTACTGCTATGTGATTATAGTTTGTATGTTAATTATATTATGCTTGGTTGAACCTCCCTAGATCCCAAAGCTATATTTATATTCCTTATTTACATTAGAGGTATTACCCTACCATGAAATAAATATGTTTCCTCATCAAACATAAAGAAATTTAGACTAGACTACAGATACACCATGAATATGTGATGATTTTTTTACCACTTTCAAATCTCTCTCAACCTCATAAAACATAGATCAAGATTTATGTAGTTGATATTTGAT
Source organism: Viscum album (assembly GCA_963277665.1). Lineage (NCBI taxonomy): Eukaryota > Viridiplantae > Streptophyta > Magnoliopsida > Santalales > Viscaceae > Viscum > Viscum album. Next base: position 352,782,741 of record OY728143.1, read on the forward strand.
ATATAGTATACCAGTTTTACAATATTAGGTATTTATGTACTTATACCTATTTTCTTATTTCTTTCTTAGAGATCCTTGTAAAAGGGTTTAAATCACTTCCACAAGTTCTTATAATTTTTATTATACACTATTGAAAACCTTCATGAACACTAAGATGAACAAGTTAATATATGGATAAAAGATCATGTCCATGGGATCTATTAAAACTATTGGTTCATTAATCAATCTAAACGATAACTACAAGTAATTTTATGACCCATACCTTCTATGAAACATTGTATTCATGATGTTATCCTCCCAAGACCGAAACTAGCGATCTCTTAATCATAGATCAATATTGGAGAACCACCATGCTCCCTATAACTCATCAAAGTGATCATTAATACTTGTAAAATGATATATATTATTAAATATCACCTGATTAATATTCTAGTAATCAATGTAAATATTAATACTACAGTCATAATTATAAGAGAAAAAATAGGTGCAACCCATGATAAATCATTTCACCTGTCAAAGATATCATATTCTAAGCCATGAAGTTGTACCTCAAGATCTTTTAATATAGATGGAGTGTTATGATAAGGGGGGGGGGGTATAAAAATGGGTTATTCACTTAGAATATACTCAATATCAAAGTCAAATCCTTTATCAGGTAGAATTATAGATGCCATCTAGGAAGATGTCTTGATTGAGATCCACAATTGGAAGAAAAATAAGGGGGTAACCACTAATCATGTTGAAAAATCCAAGTTCATAATATGTGCTATGATTATCCTTAGATAACTCATTTATTGAACAAATATACCATATCCTAGTTCCCACTCTCTATTCATCACTCAATTATCTCCCTCAGGTGATGTAAATGATACCTATTTATGATAGCAATCAACGTGGGCTCAGAAACTGTTCAACCAGTCTGTGAAAAAAATCACACCAAAGCTCATTATCTCTAGAACCTTAAAGTACCACATTTGTCTATAACAAGAAATAAAAATAAGAATCACTAAATATGCTACGTATTCATTCCAAATAGTGGATTTAGAAAAAGTAATATAGAAGATAACTTGACCGATGAGCCAATTCCGGCAACATATTGTGTTGAGATAAAAAATGGGAAGCACTGGTATTAAAAAAGTGGTAGACAACATAGAAGTGATCTAGACCGTACATTGAATAGTAGACAATACTTTTCCCTCACATGATGGGGTCATATCCAATTCATAAACTAAACATATCTTAGCTTCTTGACCCTATCCTAAATATTCATGACCCATAAATTTCACCATTATCTGAGTCTATTATTGAGGAACTCAAATAGATACCTATTTTTCAAAAAACATCTTCCCCAATCCTCTATAAAAACATAACCTCACAGCTCAAGGGAAATTTTTTGGAGGTAGCACTTGTTACCACATTGTTAGTATTGATTCCAAGGTGTTATGTAGACTCTATGGTAATGGGAGACCTTCAAATATTTGAAGCAATTTGGTACTAATCCTAAGGAAACTAAAGAATATGAAGTTTTCTCCAACAATATACCACTAAACCACTGCATTTCCAGGGTCTTACTATTAAAACTACAAGAAGAGGTGCTTATAGTAGTTGTAATAGGTACACCTTTCTAAACATTGAAAGGTATAAGAATACTTAATTTTAAATATTCTTCAAGCCTCTAATAAAAAGTCAAGGCCTCATAAAAAATCTCAGTGTATATCATTAGATCGATGTTTCTAACCCATCACCTAATTCAGGGATGAAGACAGATCATGAACTTCCTAGCCTTCTATGCATCCTTTCTGATCAAGAGTAGAGTAAAGAGGTTTACCTTAGGAAAATGAGTTTAGTATGAATATATCATCATGGAACCTTGATATAGCTTCAAAAACTCTACTGATCAATCATGATATAGTGTATCTAGAAAGAATCCCAAAAATAACAAGTCTTTGGAGGCCTACTAGATGATACCCTCATGACTTTCATCCTTTCCCATCATGCCCCACCATCTTCTATTGAGTATCTATAATATAAATGCTTTTAGTTTACTCTTACTATCCTTAGGTGTCTTGACGCGGTCAAAGAGACCGTACATAGTCCACTAAAATTTCCACCATCACCTTGTGAAATAATTTCAATTTTTCATAATTTCCTTCTATCACATATTATAATAACAATATATCCTTTTTTAATAACCCTGATTCATGTTCTAATAAAAAATTACCTATAGATATGACATATAATACCCTATCAGGGGTGTAGAAACCGTTATACCATATGTTCTAATGGTGTTTTTTTATTGTTAAAGATAGTGATGGTAGAATAATTTGGTATTTGATCAATTTTGTGGAAGTCAGATCAACTTCAAATATTCCTTTAGTGCATTTCTAGGATTTTATAATTTTTGGTAAATCTCTATTATTACTAGAATACATCTATTCACCTATGGTTCTTTGGTGGTGGATTTGGTGATTGGTGCTTCCACTCTCTCTTGTATATACTCTCATATAGTCATTTCTATTCTTCCTCTCTCATATACCATTAGGTTTTCTATAAGGTAGGTTTATAAATGGTTTTCTTATTTTGTGGTAGTGGAGTCCTATTAAGGTGATGACAATGAATAAGGGCATTTATTTTTTGGGGAGTTTTTGAGTGTCTTTATTAGCTAACATTTGGATTTGGGAGGGATAAAATCCATATTTGGTGGTGGTCTAATGGTTCCTAGTGTTATAGTATTCTTGACGATGCCTTACATCAATGATGGGGTTTTCATGGGAAAATGGCCATGCTTGCGATGATGAGATCCATGGTAGCATAGATGTGTGGATTGCTGTTCTTTTCACTAATTCTTATCACATGGTTAATTTTAGGTGAAGTCATTAGGTATTTTTGTTTATTTCTTCGGTCATATGTTGAAGATTGTGTTGGGTGGGGAAATTAATTTATTGTTCATGGTGGAAATTTTATTTTTTGTTTTTATATAATTGTATTATTGGAATTGTTTAATATTGGTTTTTGGATTTTTTTTATATTTATGTTAATTTCAGATGACGAAGGTGGAATCAATGATTTTTTTTAAATTAGAGGCTCATGTGGGTGATGATTATAGATGACTGTTTAGATTAAAATGACATACATTCTTAGTTATAGGATATGTGAATCCTAATTCATTTCATGAGTTTTAGAGATCAAGGCTTGAATAGTGATTTTTTATTTCCCTTTTTCTCTAAATCATGCCACCCTTTTCCAACCTCACAATAAACACATGATCATTTGTTTGGTAGGGCTATAATTTTTTTTAATTTAAGAAAATTTTGGGTTGGTTAATTTGTTTCTGTCTATCTATTTTGTACCAACATAATCTAAAATTGGTTTTTATGAAAAAATGTAGAGATATATAGGATTATATAATTATGCTACATAGGTTTATCATAAATTTATTAAAATATTTTCAAGTATTCATCACCATGATCCCAAATTATAACCAATAATATACACATGTATTCAATATTAACTTGGCCAAATCACAATATATCATTCACTCATTTCTTGTCTTGTATAACCATCCCATAAATTGTTTTTCCACATATTTTTTATTCATTATGAACACTAATATTCATTATACTACTGTATAAGTCTTTATATATATCATTTCTCAGTTAGTAGAAATATCTGCATTGAGGTAATATATAATACAATCTCTACAATTGTTTTAGTCTCCAACATGTTCTTAGTTATTAAATTCACTCATGAATATTTTTTCTAATATACAGTAATTTTCTCCTCTTTATAGTGAGCATATCACTTCCTTTTAAAAACTTTTCAGGCATGTTTCACCTAAAATAAATCATCACCAATACTTTTCAAATATATAATAATATTTAATGGTATATTCATCACTATGTGTGTGGAAATAATATTTCATAACCATATTTACTATGTTTAAGCATCATATTTATACTATCAGTGTGAATCCATCATATATATAATCCTTACCTAAAACCTTTGCATTGAATGTCACTTGTTCGTATTTTGAAATATTTTACAAAGAATTCAAGTGGTTAAACCTTTATTATAATTCATTCAGATCATCATATAAATCCCAATCATATGTGACAATCCAACTTAACTACCAACATACTTCAACAATGGTTTCTACATCATCATTAGTTGGTTTAAATATCCATTTATATTTTACACCACGATCACTGGTTGATTAAACATCTAAACACAACCAAATTCATGGGTTCTAATGAGGTAGAGATATCAAATTAATAAAAAATCCTATATTTAAACTATGACAACCTGACAATTTATTAAACACAAATTCATGATTTATTACAAAAAAGTACATATAATTAAACTAGGGAGATCAAGAAGTCTAGTGCCTATGGGAATTAGGAACAATGCATAGAATATTGGACATGGGATACACCAACATTATTGAAAACTTCCTTAACATGCTTCTAAAAATTCCATATATTTTAAAACTACATGGGATATCCTGGGGATATACATAAGAAAGGGGTAAGCTATAAATCCCTATAATGGAATAAAAATGGCATAATTTGAATATAATAATACATTATAGAAAATGGGAATATAAAAAAGAGTAATAATAATAAATATGAACAATGAGACATGATATAGAATGATAATCATAAAGGAAATATGGGAAATGTGGAATGAACTTAAAACACTAGATCGTAAACATTGTTGAAGGATAACTACCAAGACATCATGATAGAAAATTCACCATAAAGGAATCACGTTGACTCTATATCTTCACATGAAGTAACATTATACTAAACATTACCCAATTCATTGGAGCTCTATATAATTCCAAGCACACCGATCACGTTAATTTCATTTACATGCTTAAGTGTGCCACATAGAAAATTCAACATAGATCCATTCATCATAATAATTTATTCCACGATGAAATAATGTGTAATAAATACATTTAAATACCCAAATAAAATAATTATGTGTGTATAATGGTGAACACCCTTAATATGAAATTGGTATGGTATTTTCTACAAAATTTTCTTGACATGGAAATTTGTGGTGAAAATTCGGCAGCATAATGACATCACATAAAGGTTCAAAAAATGGGTTGATGTGAAAGAAATGGGTCTAAAATCATTTGAAAATAAAAGTTATAGTTATTGGTACATAGAAAAATTTATTCCAATAAAAATAATTGGAAATAGAAGGAAGAATAAAATAATGAAACTTCAATAAATAGGAGAGGGAAAAGAACTCGTACCTTGAGAGTGTGACTCCAAATGCTAGGAAGGAGATTCTTGAGATATTGTGGAACCTTTGGAGGACTCTATAGAGTAGAAATATGATTAAGGACATTATATAGAAATTTTTAGTGAAGAGAAATGGGATCATGGTGGGTTTATATAGGAAATTAGTGGGTATTTATTTAATATTTCTAAAACATAGGTTTTACTCACTATATATTAAAATAAAAAATACCACAAAACATACTATGGTTTTTGACCATGGTTTCTAAAAAATGGGTGTGTTATTAATTATTTTAAAATTTCAAGGTCCTAAATTAATAAAATAATACCATTTCTTATGTGTAATTGAATCATACTCGTAAAGAAATGGTTTTAAAACATTAAAATATATTAATTGTTTTGGATGATTCAGAAAGGATTTATAAAATTAATGAAATAAAAAGAAATAAAATTATTTTTAAGTGAAAAAATATATTTTTTTATATATAAACTTTATAGTATTTATTACATCACATTTGGGAAATTATGATAACATAATATACACAATATAATTATATGATATTTAATTTTTACCTTAAAATTTGACCATGTTAGATAATAATAATAAAATAACCACAGAATAATTTTTAAATTTTGATTCCAAAAATAATATTATTTTTATCAATATATATATATATATATATATTTAGTTTCACAGTTAAAATAAGAATCAATATTTATTGAGAAATGATGCATTTCTTTAACAATAATAGTTTTCAAACATTTTAAAAATATAATTTGACTTCATAAAAGTTATATGATCATTTATATTTGATACAAATTATTTGATAATAATATTTTATTAAAATTTTATTTATTTAAAATATATATTAATTCATCAAAATAATTTACTTAATTGAATTTTAATATTATTCTAAAATACCATTTGTTTTTTATTGTATCAAAAGAAAAATAATTTATAAATTAAAAATAATAGGATGAAAATATATTATTTATTCTATACCAAATAATGTACATACTAATATTTTTAGGGTCTTGATACAATTCCCATTAATACACCATCAAATTCCCTATGTGTAAGGTGTGTGATGGTGATACTTTCATGGGGTGTTTCAACATATATGGTTTGGGCCATTATCTTGATGAGCTTGAACTTCTCCCATTAAGAATTTCACTCAGGATTATGTTGTTGGATCTTATCTTGGGATTGGTCAAGGAAAAATCCAAGTGATGCTATATCAATCATAAGATCTAATAAATGGGCTTCATAGGATATGATCCTACTAGTTTAGGCCCTCAATTCCTTTGTCTATGTCAATTGGATTTTCTAAAACCATATATTTATACTAATCATGTGATCAATATTCAACATGTATATTATCAATGATAATGTTTCTACAATGTTATTTTAAAACTTATTAAATAAAACCAAATAAGTTCACGTGTTTTCTATAATGATATAAATTTAATTTAAATAAAAAGGGGGATTTTATTTATAATATTTTGGGTCATTACAATCTTTCCCCTTTAGAAATTTTACCCAGATAGTTTCATTGCCCACACTAAAATAGATGAGGGTAACTTTGTTTCATCACTTACTCTCATTCCCACATATATTATTCAAACTTTTGGTTTATCCACCACATATTGACAACGTGCACTTTTTTTATTTATTATAATTTGGTCTTTATGATCTAACATCTTCTCCAATTTCTCTTAATAGGAAAGATCATTCTCCAATGGAACCACCTATGGATTGAGTATGTGTGTGGGGTCTGGTATGTACTTTCTCAAGAGGGATATATGGAATACATCATGTACATGAGATTGGTTGGGTGTGAGTGCTAGTTGAAAAGACATCGCTCTGATGGGATCAAGGGTCTCAAAGGGGACAATATATATTGGACTAATATTTCCCGTATTCCAAAAATTCAATCACTTCATACCATGTAGATATGTAGAGGAATACCCTATCTCCAATATCAAAATCTGGGTCCCATTAATGATTTTCAGTATAGCTCTTTTATCGACACTGAGAAGCCTTGATGTGATACTAAATAGTCTTGAATTTTTCTACCATTTCTTTGACCATATCAAGACATAGTAGTTTTCATTCTCCAACTTCATCCCAACATGAATGTGTTATTCAACTGTTCCCATAAAGTACATTATAGGGAGCTATTTGGATGATCATATTGGAAACTATTATGGTATGAGAACTACAACATAGGAAGACGTTGATCCCATACTTCTATGAAGTCATTTGAGAATGATCTAAACATGTACTCATGTTTCTAGATAGTCCGATCAGTTTGGCCATCAGTTTGACGGTGATAAGCCATGATGAAGACTAAATTTTTATTAAGATCATATTATATACTCTTTCATAACCTAGAATAGAATATTGGATCTCGATTAGATATAATTAATAGTGCCATTTGATACCACCTCACCAATTCTCTAATGTATATCATTTTAAGGTGATCGAGTGAAAAACAATCTTGAATCACAATAAAGTGATAAGTCTTTATAAGAAGATCCACCATAACCCATATAACATTTTTTTTCATTGTGTCTTCAGAAGGCTAGTGAAAAAGTCTATAGTGATATTTTCTTATTTAAATATAGGTATGAGTAATGGTTACATCACCTCATGGATGTTTCTTTTACACTTTAACTTGCTGACAAATAATAAATATTGAGGTTTATTCAGTGATCTCACTTAATATTATCACACCAATAGTTTTCTTAGAGATCTAGATAAATATTTGTGCATCCTAGGTGGATGGAGAAGGTTGAACAATGTGCATCATCTAATAGCTCCTTCTTTAATGCATGATTTTATGGTATAGATAGTCTTGACCCAAATCTTAAAAAACATTCTTCACTAACATTTAATTCTAGTGATTTATCTTTTATTATTGTTTCCAGATTCATCTTAATTCCCACACAATCTCTTTGAGTGTCATTTACCTTATCAGAATGATTATTGTGAAATAATTTCATAAAGTATTGATGATGTTACTTCCTTTATGATTTCTATTTCGTTACATTATTAAAATATAAAGTTTTTGTAATTTTAATCTCTCATAAATAATAAAAATTCTAGATCATTTCTACTTAGAGTGTCTACTAATATATTAAATTTCCCAAGATGGCAGTGGATTGAGAATTTGTAGTCCTTTGTCAGCTCTAACCATATACATTGGTGAATATTCATTTCTTTCAACATGAATATATACTTTGGGATTTTTTTATCCATATATATTTCTAACCTCTCCCTAAATAGATAATGATTCCATATTTTCAAAGTGAAGATCACTATAGCCAAATCTAGATCATGCGTCGGGTTGTCCTGTTTATGAACTTTCAACTACCTTGAAGCATAGGCTATGAATTTGTCATTTTGTATTAACACATTACCCAATCCATTATTAAAATCATTAATTAGTACACTAAAAATTTCTCCACTTGTGGGTAGGGTGAGCAATAGGGCAGTGAAAATCAACATATTCAGCTCCTTGAATATCTCTTCACATTCATCATTCCGTGAAAACTTGACTCCCTTATGAGTTTTCTTAGATATAGAAGTTGATAATAATGATAAGTTTCTAACTAATTGATGATAATACCCAACTATTCCAAGGAAACTATGGACATTTTTCACTGTTGTTGGCCTCAACCGTCCTTCAATTTCTTATATCATTGAATGGTCCATAGATATCCCATTGCATGTGATGATATTCTCCAATAGTGAGACTTAATTCAAATATGAATCATGTTTTTTTAGTTGGAATAATGCTTCTCCTTTTCTAGGGTCTTCAGAACAATAATCATACACTTCTTATAGTCCTCCATGGTTTTGGAAAATATTATAATATCATCTATAAACACGACCAGAAATTTTTTGAGGTAATTTCTAAAGACTCTATTTATCAATTCAATGAATATTTTTGGAGCATTAGTGAGTCCAAATGGCATCACTATGAACTCATAATGACCATACATTGTATAAAAAGTATTTTTGGGGATATCCTCCTTATTAAAGCTAACTTGGTAATATCCCAACCTAATATACACCTTGGAGAAGTATTGTTCTCCACATAGCTGATCAAACAATTCATCAATCTATGGAATATGACACTTGTTCTTTATCATTATATTTTTGATCTCAAGATAATAAATAAAAATATACATTTTCCCATCCTTCTTCTTAACAAAGAGTATTGGTGCACCCCCTGGTGAAGCAATTGGGTGCATGAAACATTTATTTAGATTCTCCCGTAGTTGTTTCTTCAGATCCTGAAGTTCCACAATAGACATTGTATACATATTCTTGGATAATTGTAATACCCCAAGTATAACCCTATTGAAAATTCAACCTCTCATATAATAGGATGATTAGGAAATTTTCTGGGGAACATATCAGTGTATTCCCTCACAATAGGAATGTATTCAAGGAAGATTACTTCCTTAGAATCAATAATTTAATATAGATACACTTTATCTTAGTGTAATAATATCAATTCTTGAGATTTTTTTTTCTAAATTAGATTCATACTCCTCCTTTCAGCTGTACATAATCAAAAAAATATTCATGATAGGGAGAGTGATTTCCTTACCATTACAATTCATGTTGAATATATATAGTGAAATATAATCTATTCCCAAAATTGCATCAAATTTAACCAAAATTATTGTTACAAGTTTTTCATGGAAGTTCATCCCAAAAATTTTGATAGGGGAGGAGTTATATTCTTTGGATGTGATAATTTCACAATTTTCCATTGTCAAAGACAAATCAAATTCCATGATTTGTGGTTTGTTTGAATAGTTCTAATAAACATTCGTTATATAATGATTTCATAGAACTAGAATCAAAAATTATTTTCCTGTTCTTGAATGAATAACTATAATATCATTCACCAATTAATTTTCAGGATCCAATTAAGTGGTCGTGATGGAAAAATCTCACCCTTTATACCTTGGAGGTTTTTGGGTTTCCTCAAAACCCCTCATCTTTGTGAATTAGTTTTCAAAATGTAAAAGTTCATTATTGTTGAACTAATGAACATTGTTTTGAGGTTTGATTGAAGAATTCCACTCTTCCTACTCATTTGTGGGTTTCTCCTCAAAAAATTTTTATGTAAGGTTTCCTTCCTTATTAAACCTAATGTATTTCCTCGATCCCCTTATGAAATTTATAGGGTTATTCTTTTCACACCTTTGATAAGTGGGATGTTGAAATTTCATGGCACAGTTAGATTTCTCCATTAGAACTATAGAATTAAACTCCACTTTCTAATTCTAATCCCCATGTTATTATTTAGGTTCACTGATCTCTATTTTGACTTTGAGGGAACATCAAACAATTTATTCACGGCTAACAAAGTTATGGATCCCCCGAGCTTTTAATAGACTAGGTTTTACCACACGAAAGAAGAGGCAAACCTTGTATTAATTGGTAATGAAAAATCAAAAGGATTATCATTAATGTCTTAGTAAGGTTTTACTTGTATGCCCTGATATTTTCATCAAATTTTTTTGAGGTAAAGGAAATCCATTTCCATTTTAAGTCGTAGTGTGTGAGGAGTATATTTATCAAAAAACATTTTCTATAATTCCTTCCACCCCACCACATACATATCTTCCTTAGGATTCGTATTCACGATCAATGTCCACCACTAATTAGATTCACCCTCTATCAATAGAAAGCTAGTAGAACCTTCTCTTGTTAAGAACATTGGAGGATAGCGATAGTATTCTCAATTGAGTTTGATCCATTGCTCCACGATTAAGGGATCAAATGATCCATTGAATGTCGGTGGAATTTTTTGCATAAAAGTATCAATTTAGGCATGTTCTCTCTTATGGAAATTTGGATTCCCCTATTGAACTAGTTTTCTATTCATAACCTGAGTTAGATAAGAGTGAATCATAATAGAGTTTATGATTTCTATACCTGTTGGGTTGGGTATCTTAATGAGACAATAATCATATTTCCCTTCACATTGGTTGTTTACCTAATTCTACCAATTTTCAAAAATTGATTATAATAAAAGGGAAATTAGGTATGATTATTTTTAAACTATTAAACAAAAAATAAAGGAATATAATGGAATTAAGTATATAACTTATAAATTACCTGTATTTCTTATCTTATGAATTTATAAGGTTCAATATATGTTATTGAGGATTTTTTTTCCTAAAATATACTTTTATTGGAACTATTTGTGCCATTAATATTGATTCATAACAGGATCATGAATTTATAAAAGCATATCCCATTGGTGTGTCAAACTAGGTGTGTAATAAGACCCGTTGTCGTGCACCAGTTCTCGGTCAATTATAGCTCAACATGGTGTTTTAAAGTTTTAACCAGATGTAAATCTTTTCCATATCCACATCCACTTTTTGTATATAGATAGGGATTCATTTCCTTAATAAACTAATTACTATATACTTTTAAAAAATTTGGGATGTTTTCTTATAATTAGTCTAATTACTATGATTTTCTCTAGAGTTTTCCAATCTCAATCCCAAAAATCACTAAACCTTACTTTGATACCAACTATGATAACACTGCTCTTTATTACAAAACAATTCATGATTTATTAGAGAAAAGTAAATATAATACAACTCGAAAGGTTGATAATTATTTTTTATTTAGTAATTATGTAAATAATAAAACATTTTTGACATGGGATACACCAACATTTGTAAAAACTTTTTTAACATGCTTCTAAAAATCCCATGGTTCTTAAAACTGCACGGAATAACATAGGGACATACATAAGAAATGGGTGATCTATATGGCCTAGTAAAGGAAAAACATGTAATAACATGAATATAATAATACATGTTAGAAATTAGGCATATTAAATATTATTAAGAATCATAAACATGAACAATGAGACATGAAATAACATAATAATCATAATGGAAACATGGGAAATGTAAGAACAACTTAAAACAATGCATCACAAACATACATCATGTCTAAATGCCAAAAAATCATGGTGGAGAAAGTCCAATAAAGGAATCATTTTTATTACCTATCCCAACCTGGCATCTCATGAGAATAAACAATACCCAATGCATTGGAGTGCAATATAATTCTGGGCGCACCCGTCACTCCTATTTCATTATCATGCTTATGTATGCCATATAGATCATTCAACATGGATTAATTCATCATAATATTTTAATTTCATTATAAATTAATGTGTAATACATAGATATAAATCCACAAATAAAAAATTATATGTTTATAAAGGTGAATACCCTTGATAGGATAGAAGCATGGTATTAACTACATAATTATTTTGGCATGGAAAATCATAGTGAAATTTCAGCAGCATAGAGGCATCACTAAACGGTTCATAAAATGGGTTGATGAGAGTGAAATGGGTCAATAATCATTTGTAAATAAAATTTATAGTAATATAAACATGGGAAAAAATATACGATTAATAGAAAGTTAAAATTGAAGGCATAAGATAATGAACAAACTTGAATAAAGAAGAGATGGAAAATAACACTTACATTGAGATTGTGACTTCAATTGCTTATGAGGATCTTATTAAGACATTTGTGTAACATTTTGAGGCCACTAGGGAGGGTAAAATAGAGTAATGGAATTCTAAAAGGTTTTTAGTGAAAGTAAATTGAGGTTCGGTGGGTTTATATAAGTAATGAGTGGGGATTTCATTAATATTTCTGAAACATAGGTTTTGGAATCAATATAATAAAATAACCAAAAACACAAACCATCACATGGTTTTTTATCATGTTTTATGAAAAATTTTATTTTTTAATTATTTTATAAATAAAATGGCCTATCTTAATAAAATAATACCATTTTGTGTGTGTAAGTGAGTCATACTCTTAATGAAATGGTTCTGAAATTTTAAAATATATTAATGGTTTTGGAGGATTAGTAGGGGATTTATAAAATTAAAAAATTACACATAAAATCACATTATTTTAAATGGAAAACATATATTTTATCATGTATACCTTTTATAGTATATATTTCATTACTTTTGGGTAATTATGATGTCATAATACAAACCGTATATTTATAGGAAATTTTATTTTTATCCTAAATATTGATTGTCTTAGAAAATTATAAAAAATTCAAAATTGTATAATATTAATATTTATATACAAAAAATATTATTCATTTTATCAAAATAATTTTTAAATTAAGCTTATTTTGATTATTAATATATGAATCGGTATTTATTGAGAAATGCTGTTTTTTTACAATAACAGTTTTTGAACCCTTTTAAAAGATGTGTTGAAATTCATAAAATTTATATGACCATTTATAATTTATAAAATTATTAAATAAAATTATTTAATTAAAATATTATTTATTTCAAAAATATATCAATTTATCAAAATATATTCCTTAGTTGAATTTTACAATTACCCAATAAAACCATTTATGATTTATTATGTCAAAATAAAAATAATTTATAATGTAACAATAATAGGATGAAAATATATTGATTATTCTATAAAAAATAATGTACTTGCTCTTATTTCTAGAGTCTTTATATATATCTCTTTAATACACCAGAAAATTCCCTATGATTAAGATTCATGATAGTGATACTTTTATGGGGTGGTTCAGCATACATGGTTTGGGCCATCATCTCAATGATATTTAACTTCTTATATAATTGGTTTCACTTATGCTTTAATTTTTAGATCTCTGTTTGGGATTAGTCATGGGAAAATCCATGTGATTCTATCTCCCTTAGAAGCTATGGTAAACATGCTTAATTTGGTACGGTCCTATTAGTTGAGGCCATAAATTCCTTTTTCTATATCAATTAGATTTGATAAAGTCCAATATTTATACTAATCATGTGATCATAGTTCAATGACTATATTATCAATAGTAACGATGATTTAAATCCTTTTAAAACATATAAAATAAAACCACATGAGTGTATGTGTTTTTATAACCATAGTCATTTAATTTAAATCCAAAGGGGAATTTTATTTATAAAAGTTTGGTTTGTTACATAAAAGTTGATAAGGATAAATTCATACTACTAGGAATATGAGCTTGTGTTACATAAATTCTAGATATATAAGAGTTATTAGATAATTTACATAGATCACGTTTCTCTATTCACCCAAGATAAAAAAATATTTACAATGATATCTGATAGAAATCTTAATGGGATAATTTGATGAGTTATATATTTAAATACAATTAAGTATATTTGGTAGGCCAATAAGTTAATTAAGAACGATAGAAATCCAATAGGATTATGCCACCATTTCCTATAACAACATGGAATTAGAAAAAAATCATTATGATTTTTATCCTTGGACTTCCACTGAACATTAATGGCAATAATTTCATTCAGTTTTTAGGAGATTAGCATAGAAATTAAATTCCATTGATTATTTTTTGAGAGTATTTATCACATGATCATCTTTCCATGATATATATCAAGAAAGTGGTGAATATTCAAAAGGAACTGCTTTTGATTTTATATATTTAAGATCTATAGTTCACCTCAATGTTTTTGAAGGGTCATTAATGTGTATTATAAACAATGTTAAATTTTTTTTCAACATATAATATATAAATTTATATTCAATATAAAAGGAACATCTACATTCTAAATTAAATTTTAAGATCTTGGTGGATGGAATTAAAAGAAGGCTAGGGTCAAAATATTCCCCTGACTGTGTTCCCATGTAATAAAAATTTCACTCATTCCTAAAAATTACCTAATAAGAGACGCAATAAGAGAAGATATAAAAATATTAATATACATGGATATTTTTAATGGATTTGACATATTTACTCCAAAAATTTTATAATAAATGATAGATAAGGTCGAAGTGATTTTATAATAAATTAAGGAAGCTCAAAGTTAACTAAAAATATACATTGATAATCTCTAATGATACATATATTTTTTATTTTGGGGACCAATTATTTTATCAAATATATTAATAAAATTGAATTAATAGACTTTAAAAGAAGTAAAAAACAAACGTTTAGGTACATCAACCCATTTTATATTATTAATTGTGTAGGAGTTGTGGTCTATCCACTAAAACTTATACCAAATATGTCACAACTACATAATATATTTCATGTATCACTCTTAGTGAATTATATAATAGTTACGTGAAATAAAACAAATTAAAATTATTTTCAACTAGATCATGATCACTCATATAAGGGATAAGATATTATGATATTATATTGGAGAGATGAAGTATCATGAATAAAAAAAATCAATTTTCCAAAGTAATGCGATGAAATTATAAATTCAGAGAGTCATAATGAAAACCATATGATGTAATAAATCAAAAGAACCCTCATCTATTCTAGTTTGATGGATAACATTTTAATTTTCAAGATAATGTTTCTAAAAGGAGGAATATTATGATAATTAATGATTTTGTGTAGGAAATTGTATTCTAAAATATATATTTGTTTCATAATTAAATGGTTTTTTATTTTTCCCTTGAATCTAAAAACATGGTTATAATGGTATAAAATAAATATTTAATTTATAAGAATTATTTAGATAATCATTATTATATTAATAAATAATATAATTTTATAATAAAAATATATTCATTCTAAAAGATAAAAATAAAATAGAAAATATACACAAATAAACCTCAAGAATTGATGTTTTAAATATAATTTATAATGGTTTTCCATAAATATCATATATAAGAGATTAATTATACTATAGAAACAAATATCTAGAATGAGATAGAAATAATGAAAAATGAAATATCAAACCATAAAAAACCGAGTAACAAAAGAGTGTATGATTTAATAGATATATATAGGAAGGTAAGAATCCATATTACCATTGGTATCCATTGGAAATAAAACATTACAATAGTAACATTAGGATTTGAATAGTAAAGTAACCATTAAGAATGAATTTTATGAATAACTATTAAAGTATTGTTATATAAAAATGCTAAAAACTTATAAAATTAGAAAACATAAGCATCAAAATAACATAAATTAATATTCATATTAAATAAAGTAATGATATAAATTATGTTACTCGAAGAAGTGTTACAGTGATAATTATTTAATTGACTGCATTAATTTTTTTATAGAATAAGTAAATATAAATATAAATATTTTATTTAAGTAATTTGTAAATTCTATTTGATAAAATATTTTTATATTAAGAGTTAATATGTTCAAATATGTCGAGTAAAAATTCCTTAAGGTAACACTGAATTTTTTTTATTGATTATTTTTTTTGAAAAATAAGGTTTCCATGGTTAGCTGTGGTGTTTCAGAGATATTGTTGAGAAGGTATGTTGAAAAAGATATAAGATAATGGAATGGATTCTCTAGAGGTAGTATAGAAACACATGTACACAAGGTGACTTTGTTTCCCAGTGTTTTCCACATTATTGGGTCCAAAATTTGGAGAATGGGGAATTGTGTTTTTGGAAAAGGGATCTTTGTGAATGATTGAATGTTAATCGGAATGTTGCATGGGAGATATGTTTTCAGATTGAATATTTTAAATATGGAAAAGTAAATAATTGAAAAAAATATTTGAATGTGCCTAAAATATGTGTTTTCACAAAAAAGCAGAGTTGTGCGCGCTGATGAAATAGAGATAAAGAGATCTATGTGAAAGATAGTTGCATGCCAAATGAGACGTCAAATGTGGATTTATGAACTCAAGGGAAATATTATGCGTGAAGGAGAATACACATTAGGATATTATCCCTAGGGTTAATTGAGTCTATAAATAAGTGGCTACCCCCATTAGTTTGATAACTCAACCTTTAGAGAAAATCAGTGCTCTGAATTATATAAGAGGTGTGTGAAAAGGTAGATGCATGAAACGGGAGTTGAGTGCAAAGAATATAATTTACACACAACGAGTGTTGCGTTAATAAATTACTAAATTATTTGTTGTGTGAAAAAAAGAATATTTTTCTATATGAGTAAGGAATTTTCTTGACAAATTTAAAAGTTTCATGAAAGAGGATGTTTCATGACCCAATAAAAATGTTGCACACAAGCTCAGAGAGTTTCACAGAAGACCTCTAAAGGTTGTGAAAAATACAATGTTGCGTGCTTCATGAAGGATAAGTAATCTTCATGAAAGGAGGATAATTTTTTAATGCTATTTGAGCTTCCTGAAATATGTGATCTTTGCGTAGGTAGTGAGCATTGCAAAATTATTGAAAAGGGATTTCTATTTGAACATATGATAAACTGGTATTCATCGATAAGATGAAAGTGGGACTTCAAAAGAGAATTTATCTACAAATATTAGATATATTAATTATTGATAATAATGGAATCACATGTCCATAAAATATTTGCGGATCATTTACAGAGTAGTGAGAAAAGTAAGGGAAATAAGGTAATCCTTTATGATACAGTGATCCAGATAAAGAGACTTAGGGAGTGAACCTTGGGAAGTTAGTGACCTATACCTAAACATTGTAATGGTAGTGAGTCTGGTTATAGAAGTTGTAAAGACATGACCCTGGTTTCCTAGATATCATGTCTTAATTCATTACATTATCATGATTACAAGAAAGTATTATCCCAAAGGAATGGATAGATTAGTAGTTTTTGAAAACTAGATACATACATAATTTCAACATTACAACATTAAAGGAAATACAATATAGAAATTCCTTTGAAAACATACATAACTCCTAGGTTATCCCTACATTTAATTCATAATATATTCCTTCATTTCCTAGGAAAAATGAATCATAAGAATGGGGTGATCTCAAAAGCTCAGTAAGGGTAAGCAGTACACCAAAAGATATCATAAACATAAATAATAGGCATGGTGAATAACTAAAAACACACACCTTTAAAAATAAACATGAACACATCATGGTAGGAATAAGAGATGAAAAAATAATGCCATAATAATTCATAAACATTATTATTCTTCTAATCTAACAACCTCATGAACTTTTAATTACTATTTTTATAATGAAGGAATTCATAATGTCTAAAATCATAAGCATACCATTAAGGCCTCGTTTCATAACCATAAATAACCATTTTTTTAATGCATTATGCCAAGATCATAGTTTATCTCATGAGATATACCAATGCATAGAGGGGCTATACAAGGCCCCACCTGTCACTTACTAAGTACAATGAATTCCTCATATGAATGGGGATAAACAAAAACCACATATACCTTCATATTTAAACTAACATATGAAATGTATATAAGTTTCCCCAAACATTAAGCATAAACACTAACCATTCAGAGTAAATTGGTGAATGGTTTTAAGATAGAACAACATAAAATATTAATTTCAATAGTACATTGTAATCAATAGGAGTGTTAAAATATATGAAGGTAATCTTATAAAATCAATGATTAATTCTTGAGATAAATAATCATTTACTTTAAAAATAAGAGTTCATTTGGAAAAGTCTTTTTACAAAACAATAATTGAAGTAAGATAATATTTTCATAATAAAATTATAAGGCCCCGACCTTAAACCTTACTTAATATTGAATTAAATGAATAATTCAAATTGAGGATCTTTTCACGGTTTAGAGTTTTAGAGAATTAGGACATAACTATTACATCTCAAAAGATTACAAAGTAGAAACTTCTACTAAGATTCCATAAAATAAAAACTCTTAAAAGGAAACATGTCTAGTTCCATGTTTTAGATAGCATGAGTTTCCCTTGATCCCATCCTTGACCCTATTCCACATTAATTCCCGTGAATAACATTTCAAAAAAACTTGGGGTGAGCATAAAATGCTCAGTAAGGGATACACAAAGAATGAAAACTGTTAGTTTATCAAAACAACAAGTAAACCATGTATACTTTATCAAAGTAATGATTTTCACCTTTATGAAGAAGTAAAAACTCTTCACTGAAAAAAAATATCATTACTTACCCTTTTGTAACCAAAAGATTACCATAAAACCCATATAAAGATCACATAACATATAAAGGTAACTTGGGACATAAACATACTTAAATGGAATAACTATACGGTCGACTTCCACAAATATCACTTAATGGAATAGCCATACGGCCGACTTCCATTACCAATGCATTGGAGGTTATAACGTAACCACCCGTCCTGGTATTCACAACACCACCCGTCATATGGTTTATCACGTAACCACCCATCAAATGTCCAAGTACCATTATAAAATCATAAGACATAAAACAAATATAATGGAAAGAAAACATTTCCACACTTTGATCACAATATATCACATAAATATATTGACATAACAAATCCATTATAAAAACCATTTTCAATACCAAAATACATAAAAGAGTATATGGTATTTATTTCACTTTAAAAACATTATGGCTTGTTGAGGAATCCAAAGACCAAATAATACTTGCGGCGACAGAAAAGGTCGTTGTCACCGCGTACGTTAAAAGAAACATTCCTTTTTGTCATTTAGTAAAACGCTTCGTAGAAAAAGATTCCTTTTGTATAAAAGTAAAAGTCAAAGGGGGTTTATAAACCGTATAAAAGAAATTTGTGTATAAAATGAAATATTTCTCAATGAAAGGAGATTGAGACGAAGTCCCTTACCTCGGGTCCGACTTGACTCGATCGTTCTTTAACGTCCTGAATAATAAACTTGAGTTAATTTCTACTTGATTAAGAAACTTTTTCAAGTTCATTATTCCTTTTATATCACTTATTTCCATGTTATAAACATTATGTAATCATTTATGTTATCAATGCTTGTTTTGTCGATATTTGGTTCTTAAGTCGAAAGTGGACTTCTTACAATTACATGTTGTTCGTGTGTTCAAATATTCATTATATCCAGAATGATATTCATGATTTTTATATCATATATATAATATATATCCATCATATACATGTATTTATAATATTACATAATCATTTAGAGGTAAGAAATGAAATGCACCGTTCATGGAGACGGTAAGTCGTACGTACGCATGAACGCTACTTTCATTTCTATGTCATATTAATGGAATTAAAACTAAATGAGAGATATGTATATTTTATTTCCATAAATATATTAATCATTTATATGTAACATAAATCATATATAATAACTTTAAATCCATCCTTTATATGTCCCACATATGGCATTAACGAATCAAATCACTTTGAGGGGGCGGTAGTCCGCACTTCCTAAAATGTTGATATTGCGTATACCCATAATGGAAGCCATAAATGTGTTCCATAAATGACAAATACAGAAGATTAAGGAAAAAATAAAAATATTATATATCATATATAAATATAGTGACATCTTAATGGCCACCTTTGAAGGTGTTAGATGAATATTGAACAATCATCGTTTCGTGAGGTAGAAATTCGCCATCCACAGAAACAGTATGTTCTTTAACCATTAGATGTAGGTGTGTGTAAGTTTAGCTCGAATTATTTTTATAACAACATCCTAGTATATTTATGATACTGGATTTGTTACAAAAGAAATGAATAAAAAGAGATTAGGGGATTGGAGAAGCAAAATAAAACATAAGAACACAAGAGAAGACACTACCTTTAAATCAGGTAACTCTTTTTGATTTGAGCTCAAAGGCTTCCTTGGGAAGCCTTATGACAAATTTGAGGATTATAAGAGTTAGAGAGGTATTTTTACAGGCAAAATGGGCAGGGGTTGGTCGAGCCAAAGGCTTTGGTAGTGTGGGTAACGTGGTAGAGGTGAGAGACTTTTATAAGAGGAGAGGAGGGGCACTCTTGGAAAGTAAAGAAATGTTACTTTATTTTAAAATGCGTTTCAGATTTAAAAGGTCCCACATTGATATAATTATAGTATAAGGTGATAAGGGTTCGAAATATATCCATCTAATAAGTTTTTGACAAGTGTAGGTCCTATATTTTACATTATATTTTCATTTTATTTAAATCGTTAAATAATGAGGTAATCGCTGCATCATCATGGTGTCATAAATAATTTAATTTATTTAATGTCTAAAAATTATAAAACAAATATCATGATTTAGGAAAACTTTTTATACTTATAATGAATATTTATAGTCAAAAATATGACTTGTATAACCCCATGTAAAAATTGTTTTAGGAAAACAACACATGTTTGTGACATTTTAATTTTAACTTTAAATAAAAAGGTATTAATGTCATTTTCCTACCAAAGTGGCTCCATGGAGTCCCCAAGTTGACCCATGGATTGTCTTGGTCGGCCATGACACATCCAATGAGGGTAGGACATGTGTCTAGGTCATTTCATAATATTAAAACATAATTTTTACCTTAAACTACACCAGTTACCTCTAATCGCGATTAATAAACATAAAAGTTACTATTCACCAAAAAATTATTTCAATCCCATTGAACCACATTTTAATTCTTAATGATAACCATGTATGTCGGATTTTTGAAATTCAAAACACAGAAGTGGTAAAGTTTCATTTAAAAGAAAAATCAGTTTTTTTAAGTACCACTTAGTGGTTTCACTATTCATCAAAAAATGAAGTTTTTCAGAAAAATACCAAAAATTCACCCTAAGCTATATTTGATATTAAAAATTCAAAAATGATGTCTATTTTAAAAAATTCAAAACATAAAGGTTGAATTAATTAATTCAATAATTAATTTCCACTGTCAGAGCAAATAACGTGTTTTTATGAAACAATAAGTATTAAAAGATTGACACTAGTTTAAGTCCAATTTCAAATGAAATTAATTCCAATGACCAATATTGGAGTAAATGGTAAAAGTATATTCTAATTGAACTTTAAAACCAATTCAAAAGATAATCTAATAATGTAAATAAATTAGATTAAAAAGTGGTTTTGAATTAAAATACATCATTTTTCACCATTCATTAAAAAATGAACTTTATCGGAAAAATACCAAAAATTTACACAATGTAAATTTTGATGTCCCAATTCTAAAGAAGAATTTTATTTGGTCCAATAGAAATTATAAGAGTGACAAAAACTATATTTAAAAAAGTTTCACCATGAAAAGGCAATACGTTGACCTTTAGTAAATATTAGAGTATCTATGTCTAAAATTGAATTATTTTCTTATTTTAAGCCTTTATATTTTATTGGATAAATGTAAAAACAATTAAAAAACTTATATAATCATATTTTAGTAATTTCTATTCATTCCCTCCAATACAACGGCTACGTGTTAACTACCATTTAAAATAATATTATTTTATTACTAGTGTGCAACGTAATATTTCAAAGAAACTCTTTGTTGCGTATCAGGTACACTATCGAACATAGAAACCCCTTTAAAGTAAAATTAATATTAAATTCTCAAATATTAATAAATATGAAAACGTATTATTCTTTATTTACCTGGGATGTTACATCCTTCCCCCCTTTTGGGAATTGCGTCCCCGCAATTTTATTCACTTATGAAAATAAGTGGGGGTATTTATCCCTCATAGAATTTTCAGATTCCCATGTTGACTCTTCAACCATATGGTTTTTCCATAAAACCTTTACCTGGTGAATTACCTTATTTCACAACACTTTCTCTCTTCAGTCAAGAATCTGGACTGGTTGTTCTTCATAAGAGAGATTCTCTTCCAACTAAACTACCTATGGTCTCAAAACATGAGATGGATCTGGCATATAATTTCTCAACATCGAAACATGAAAAACATTGCGTACCTAAGATAAACTCGGAGGTAAAGCCACTAGGTAAGCAACTGATCCAACTCTCTCCAAGATTTCATATGGTCCAATGAACCTTGGACTCAACTTTCCTTTCTTACCAAATCGCATCACACTTTTCCACGGTGAAACTTTGAGAAAAACATGATCACCTACCTTGAAAGATAGATCCTTCCTCCTATTATCCACATAACTCTCCTGCCTGCTCTGAGCTGTTCTCATGTGTTTCTAAATCAAATGAACTTTTTCTGCCATCTCTTCTACCAATTCTGGTCCCATCAGCTTCCTTTCACCCACTTCATCCCAAAAATCTGGAGTTCGGCACCGCTTCCCATATAATGCCTCAAACGGTGCCATCTGTATACTAGCATGAAAACTGTTATTATAAGAAAACTCAACCAGAGAAAGATGTTGGTCCCAAATTCCCTGATAATACATAGAGAAAGCTCGTAGCATGTCCTCCAAGGTCTGAATTGTTCATTCTGACTGCCCATCTGATTGCGGATGAAAAGATGTACTAAAATTTAATTCAGTACCCAACGACTTCTGAAGGCCTTTCCAAAAGTTAGAAGTAAACCTGGGATCACGATCAGATACAATGGAGAGGGGAACTCCATGAAACCTGACTATCTCTTTAAGATACAATAGAGAAAGTTGATCTAGAGAGAAAGTATCTTGAATAGGAAAGAAATGAGCAGATTTAGTCAATCGATCAACAATAACTCAGATTGCATTATTACCTCGAGATATCTTCGGTAATCCCACAAAAAAGTCCATGGATATATTTTCCCATTTCCACTCTGGCACTGGTAAAGGTTGAAGCATCCCTTTCGGCAACTGCAGCTCATCTTTAACCTACTGGCAAGTCAAACACTTCACAGTAAAATCAGCAATATCTCTTTTCATTCCATCCCACCAGTAATACTCCCGAAGATCTCTATACATCTTAGTACTGCCAGGATGAACTGAAAACAGGGAACTATGAGGCTCACATAACAACTCATTCTTCAACTGTGAATCACAAGGCACACATAATCTCTTCCCAAATCTCAAAACACAATCATTATCAATGTTGAATTCAGGAAACTTACACTTCTGAACCTGCTCTACCTTTTTCTGCAACTCACTGACTTGCTTCTATGCTTGCTTGATTTTATCTGATAGAGAAGATTTCACTGATACCTGAAAAAAAACATAAGGACTTCCTACAAAAACAACTTCTATTCCAAAGTTCATCAAATCCTTAACCAAAGGATCACGTTCCAAACACAACATTGTTAATGAAGCATTACTTTTTCGACTCAAAGAATCATCCACTTTATTTGCTTTTCCTGGATGTTAATGAGTTGTACAATCATAATCCTTGATTAATTCTATCCATCTCCTTTGTCTCATGTTCAACTCTTTCTAAGTGAATATATACTTTAAACTTGTGTGATCAGTATATATTTCACACTTTACTCCATACAAATGATGCCTCTAAATTTTTAAAGCGAAAATAATAGCAGCTAATTCCAAATCATGTGTAGGGTAATTTACCTCATGAGTTTTCAAATGTCGTGAAGCATAAGCAATTACCTGATCATTCTACACTAGGACACAACCAAGTCCTTTCAATGAAGCATCACTGTAGATAACAAACTCACCATTCCTGGAAGGAAGTTCCAAAACTGGAGCATTCACCAATCTTCTTTTTAACTCCTGAAAACAATCATCACATTATTTTGTCCAGATAAACTTAACACCCTTCCGAGTTAGCTTAGTCATTGGACTAGAAAATCATGAAATTTTTTCAACAAACCTTCGGTAGTAACCTTGAAAACCAAGAAAACTACGGATCTTAGTTACATTTGTGGGTCTTGGCCATTCTTCAATGACTTTTGTTTTAGTAGGATCAATAGTTACGCCATTTTTTGAGACAATGTGACCCAGGAAAGATATTTGTTGTAACCAAAACTCACACTTGCTGAACTTTCTATACAGTTTCTTTTCTTTTAAGGTTTTCAAGATATCCCTTAAATGACTTTCATGATCCTCTTTACTTTTAGAAAACACTAAAATATCATCAATGAAAACAACCACAAACTTATCCAAGAACTCATGGAAAATTATATTCATAAGGTCCATGAATATAGCAGGTGCATTGGTTAACCCAAAATGCATAACTAAAAATTCATAATGGCCATATCTAGTATGGAACGCAGTCTTCGGAAGGTCTGCTTCTTTTACATTCAACTAATGGTACCCCGACCTCAAGTCAATCTTCGAAAAATACTGAGATCCCTAGAGCTGATAATACTTCATTCGATGGCCCAACATCTGCTGAAGTAGTTGCAAAGGATTTCACCACCCCTTTATGCTTGTATTCTGGCTGCTTTCCCCCAGTTGAGTTCTTCGTTAGACACTCATTTGCATTATGACCCATTTCATTACACTTAAAACATCTTACCACTGACTTTTCATTTCCTGCTTGATCATCTTCCTTATAGTTACGAGCAATATGACCAGACTTACCACACCGAAAGCACTTTACAGACTTGGATAAACATTCTCCAGGATGAATTTTACCACAATTCTCATAGGATAGATATTTGGTTTTCTTACCTCCTTGCTTCTTTGATGAATTCTTCCCCTTTTCCTGCCAACTGGACCTCTTATTCTGTTGTTTTTCAAAGAACACCTGATCATCGGTAAACTCCATTTCCACCTTTTCCGCACATCGAAACAAGTTTTTCATAACTTTTGAACTCATGAGAAGCTAAAGCCCTTCGATACTTTGGATTTAACCCTGAGTAAAAACAGTTGATTTTACTATCAAGATCTCATATGAAGTTTTGAGAATAACTTGCTAGTCAAGTGAACTTTGCTTCATAAGCATCCACTGAGTCATCCTCCTGCCTCAATTCTAGGAATTGTTTTTCCATCCTAAGACAAACCAACTTAGGAAAATATTTCTCAAGAAACATACCTTTGAATTCTTCCCAGTGAAGATCATCAATCTCATCACTATCCCTGATATTTTTCACCATCGACCACCACTGATCAGCTTCTCCTTCAAAACAGTAAACATAAAGACTAACCTTTTGATGTTCTGAACACCCCATGACATCAAAAATCGTCTCCAGTGCTTTAATCCACCCTTCAGCTATCACGGGGTCAGATGACCCTCTGAATGATGGGGGATGTTGCCTCATGAAATGTTCCACCACTGACATGTTCCTCTACGGTTGATCTAACTGATCTCATGCATGGATACCACCACCATTTATAGCCTGAGTCAACGGTTCCATCACTGTAACAAACTGTTCAGTTCCGATTCCAACCATCTCAGGTTGCTGATTTGGAAGGTTGTCTTCCTCCTGATGTCGTCCCAACAAAGCTGCTTTGTTTCCTCTACAGAAAATCATTATGAACACAGAAATATCTTAGGCGAAGCAACATGGTAATCTTTAAATGCTATATCATTTCAATCATACCATAAATTAATTTATAATTTAACAATTTTCTAACTCCTAAAGTTGTCTAAACTGACCTCTGATACCAACTATAAGGCCCCGACCTTAAACCTTACTTAATATTGAATTAAATGAATAATTCAAATTGAGTATCTTTTCACGGTTTAGAGTTTTAGACAATTAGGACATAAATATTACATATCAGAAGATTACAAAGTAGAAACTTCTAATAAGTTTCCATAAAATAAAAAATCTTAAAAAGAAACATGTCTAGTTCCATGTTTTAGATAGCATGACTTTACCTTGATCCCATCCTTGACCCTATTCCAAATTAAGTCCTGTGAAAAACATTTCAAAAAAACTTGGGGTGAGCATAAAAAGCTCAGTAAGGGATACACAAATAATGAAAACTGTTAGTTTATCAAAACAACAATTAAACCATGTATACTTTATCAAAGTAATACTTTTCACCTTTATAAAGAAGTAAAAACTCTTCACTGAAAAAAAGATCATTACTTACCCTTTTGTAACCAAAAGATTACCATAAAACCCATATAATGATCACATAACATATAAAGGTAACTTGGGACATAAACATACTTAAATGGAATAAACATATGGTCAACTTCCACACATATCACTTAATGGAATAGCCATACGGTCAACTTCCATACCCAATGCATTGGAGGTTATAACGTAACCACCCATCCTGGTATTCATGGCACCACCTGTCATATGGTTTATCATGTAACCACCCGTCAAATGTCCAAGTACCATTATAAAATCATAAGACATAAAACAAATATAATGGAAAGAAAACATTTCCACACTTTGATCACAATATATCACATAAATATGTTGACATAAAAAATACATTATAAAAACCATTTTCAATACCAAAATACATAAAAGAGTATATGGTATTTATTTCACTTTAAAAACATTATGGCTTGTTGAGGAATCCAAAGACCAAATAATACTCGCGACGGCGGAAAAGGTCGTTGTCACCGCGTACGTTAAAAGAAACATTCCTTTTTGTCGTTTAGTAAAATGCTTCGTAGAAAAAGTTTCCTTTTGTATAAAAGTAAAATTCAAAGGGGTTTATACACCGTATAAAATAAAGTTGTGTATAAAACGATATATTCCTCAATGAAAGGAGATTGAGACTAAGTCCCTTACCTCAGGTCCGACTTGACTCGATCATTCTTTAACGTCCTGAATAATAAACTTGAGTTAATTTCTACTTGCTTAAGAACCTTTTCAAGTTCATTATTCCTTTTATATCACTTATTTCCATGTTATAAACATTATGTAATCATTTATGTTAATAATTCTTGTTTTGTCGATATTTGGTTCTTAAGTCGAAAGTGGACTTCTTACAATTACATGTTGTTCGTGTGGTCAAATATTCATTATATCCAGAATGATATTCATGATTTTGATATCATATATATCATATATATCCAGAATATACATGTATTTATAATATTACATAATCATTTAGAGGTAAGAAATGAAATGCACCGTTCATGGAGACGGTAAGCCGTATGTACGCATGAACGCTACTTTCATTTCTATGTCATATGAATGGAAATAAAACTAAATGAGGGATATGTATATTTTAATTCCAGAATTATATTAATAATTTATATGTAACATAAATCATATATAATAACTTTAAATCCATCCTTCATACGTCCCACATATGGCATTAACGAATCAAATCACTTTGAGGGGGCGGTAGTCTGCACTTCCTAAAATGAAGATATCGCGTATAACCATAATGGAATCCATAAAGGTGTGCCATAAATGAAAAATACAGAAGCTTAAGGAAACAATAAAAATATTATATATCATATATAAATATAGTGACATCTTAATGGCTACCTTTTAAGGTGTTAGAAGAATATTGAACAATCATCGTTTCGTGAGGCAGAAATTCGCCATCCACAGAAACAGTATGTTCTTTAACCATTATATGTAGGTGTGTGTAAGTGTAGCTCGAATTATTCTTATAAAAACATCCTAGTATATTTAAGATACTGGATTTGTTACAAAATAAATGAATAAAAAGAGTTTAGGGGGTTGGAGAAGCAAAATAAAACATAAGAACACAAGAGAAGACACTACCTTTAAATCGGGTAACTCTTTTTGATTTGAGCTCAAAGGATTCCTCGGGAAGACATATGCCCAATGTGAGGATTCTAAGAGTTATAGAGGGATGTGGATAGAAAAAATGGGCAGGGGTTGGCAGAGCCAAAGGCTTTGGAAGTGTGGGTAAGGTGGTAGAGGTGAGGGCCTTTTATAAGAGGAGAGGAGGGGCACTCTTGGAATGTAAAGAAATGTTACTTTATTTTAAAATGTATTTCGGATTTAAAAGGTCCCACATTGATATATTTTTAGGATAAGGTGATAAGGGTTAGAAATATATCCATCCAAAAGGTTTTTGACAAGTGTATGTCTTAGATTTTACATTATATTTTCATTTTATTTAAATCGTTAAATAATGAGGTAATCGCTGCATCATCATGGTGTCATAAATACTTTAATTTATTTAATGTTAAAAATTATAAAAAATGATATAATAATGTAGGAAAACTTTTTATCTTTCTAATGAATATTTATAGTCAAAAATCTGACTTTTATAACCCCATGTAAAAATTGTTTTAGTAAAATAACACATGTTTGTGACATTTTAATTTTAACTTTAAATAAAAAGGTATTAATGTCATTTTCCTACCAAAGAGGCTCCATGGGGTCCTCAAGTTGACCCATGGATTTTCTTGGTCGGACATGACACATCCAATGAGGGTAGGACATGTGTCTAGGTCATTTCAAAATATTAAAACATTATTTTTACCTTAAACTACACTAATTACCTCTAATCGCGATTAATAAACATAAAAGTTACTATTCACCAAAAAATTATTTTAATCCCATTGAACAACATTTTACTTCTTAATGATAACCATGTGTGTCAGATTTTTGAAATTAAAAACACAGAAGTGGTAATGTTTTATTTAAACAAAAAATCAGTTTTTTTAAGTACCACTTAGTGGTTTCACTTTTCATTAAAAATTGATGTTTTTCAGAAAAATACAAAAAATTCACCCTAAGATATATTTGATATTCTGAATTCAAAAATGATGTATATTTTACAAAATTCAAAACATATAATTTGCATTAATTAATTCAATACTTAATTTCCACTGTCAGAGCAAATAGCGTGTTTTTATGAAACAATAAGTATCAAAAGATTGACACTAGTTTAAGTCCAATTTCAAAGTGAAATTAATTCCAACGACAACTATTGGATTAAATGGTAAAAATATATTCTAATTTAACTTTAAAACCAATTCAAAAGATAATCTAATCATGTAAATAAATTATATTAAGAAGTGGTTTTGAATTAAAATACAACATTTTTCACTATTCATTAAAAAATGAACTTTATCGAAAAAATACAAAATATTTACACAAAGTAAATTTTGATGTCCCGATTATAAAGAAGAATTTTATTTGGTCCAATAGAAAGTATAAGAGTGACAGAAACTATATTTAAATAAGGTTCTCCATGAAAAGGCAATAAGTCGACCTTTAGTAAATACTAGAGTATCTATGCCTAAAATTGAATTATTTTCTTATTTTAAGCCTTTATATTTTATTGGATAAATGTAAAAGCAATTAAAAAACATATATAATCATATTTTAGTAATTTATATTCATTCCCACCAATACAACGACTACGTGTTAACTACCATTTAAAATAATCTTATTTTATTACTAGTGTGCAACGTAATATTTCAAAGAAACTCTTTGTTGCGTATCAGGTACGCTATCGAACATAACAACCCATTTAAAGTAAAATTAATATTCAATTCTCAAATATTAATAAATATGAAAATGTATTATTCTTTATTTACCTGGGATGTTACAAAAATGAGTGATTTTATTAACATAATGGCTTCTAAGAAATATTATATAGTGCCCCTAAAAATAAGTATGAATTTGAGAAATTCCCTTAAATGAGGTTTGTATTTCGAGAATAATTTTTGAAAGATAATTTTAAAATAAATAACTACCCATAAATGAAAGTAGGATTATGGTTGGTATGAATATATAACATTAAAACAAGAATTTAAGTGGAGTATATAAGAATAAATAATTATTTAATTGAGGTAAGTAGAGAATGAGAGTAACCAGAATAAAAATGGAAGTTCAGGTAGCAAACCCTTACCTTAAGTCTCATGGTGTTCTTCACTTGATATTAGTTTCGTAGATAACCAAATGAAATTAATTAATTAATATTTATAGAAACAATTATTTATGTAAATAATTTATTATATCTTTATTAGGTTCATTTCTGGCCTTCTTGATGGGTTTAAGGGGTTCAATTTTATTATTTGGGAATGTTTTCTTCCTTGGTATTCATGAGCGGTTTACTTATATAAATGCAAGGATAAACATGTAGTATGATAATGTTTTTCTAGAATTGTAGTTGTATTTTATTTTTAACACCCATAATATTACATGGTTATAAAATTCATTTGGTTATTTGGAGTGAAGATGAATCATTATATAAAACTTTAATGATAATTTTTTTGGGTTAATTGGAGGTTTTTTATCACAAAAACTCATTTTGATTTATAAATTAATATAACTTGTACAAAAATATTCGATAACATTAAATAAGTTATAATAAATATATTATAACCTGGTTATACCATCAAAATGTTTTAATGACCATAGTTGAAGATGGTAATAGAAATTGAAAACGTGCCATCCTTGAATGTGATAAATTAACACATCTCAGATGGCGTTTTCATTTATAGTATAAAAGAATTGGAAAAGAGAGGTGATGATGAATTATTACATTATAATAGTAAAATTGTAGTACATATAAGGTACTAGAGTTATAATAACATTTATATTAATATATGTGAGGAAAGAAAAAGAAAAGAATGGGACTCAAAATAAATGAAATGAAAAGTGGAATTTACCTCTCAAAGTTATCTTCCTTGAGAGCCTCTTTAAGGGACATGTTTTAGTCTTTTTGTGAGAATAATTGAGATAAGGAAAATAGATTGAGAGGAGTGAAGAGAAGAGGGAGTGAGGGGGGTTTTATGGTGAAAAAATGGTGTTATTTCCCATTATTTTAATCATTATTAATTATTTTGGCTCAAGAATATAAAAAGTCTTGATTTTTATGACTAAAAAAGTAATAAATGCATGTGAGTTTGAACTGAGTGTTCTTAAATCATCCATGATCTTATTAATAGTGAATTTAACTGATAATGTATATATATGGTAAATTACTAAATTTTATAATTCAAAAAATTTGAGTATTTCACAAAAATCCAAAAAATTCACCCAAACCATTTTTTGACAAGTATAATTCAAAAATGAAATCCATTTTTGGAAAATAATTTTCTATATATGTTTAATTTAATTTTTAAATGAAATCGTAATTTTTTCAAATTTTTTTTAATACTATAATTCATTTTATATCACCTTGAAAAGTTAATCAAGTTATCAATATCTTATAATCTTATGAAAATAAATAATAATATGATTTACTATTCATAAGGGTTATATTACTATTCATATTACTATTCAAAAAGGCAAGTTACTATTCTCTAAAAATTATGTTTTTCTTATCAGACTCTAAATATCTTATTGAACGCAATCATGTATGTTAGTTTTCAGAAATTCAAATCACAAAGGTGCAAGATTATGTTTACTGAATAGGTTATAATGAAGTGGTGTTTTGTAGAGACTCAATGTTTCTTGCATTCAATAATAAATTTATTTATAAATCTTGGGGGTGTTACATTCTCCCCCCTTAGAAAAATTTCTTCATCAAAATTATCAAAATGCTACCTCACAAAATGATTTGATTAGTTCTTCATCATGAGCTCCTCAGGATGCAATGTTAATTATTACATTCTATGATTTTTCTAATGTACATTTACCATTCACAACGTCTGATTCCTCAACACCTGTTCTTTAGTGTCGAGAGTCCAGATAGTCTCTTCACAGTAAGACAAGTTAGGTTCCAATTATATACCTTCAGAAGTGAGGAAATGTGTTGGGTCTGGCATGTAGATTCTTTATAATGAGGCATGAAACACATTGTGTACTTTATACAGGCTAATAGTAATAGGTTTCATTCTATGAGAAGATATATTTTAGACTCTTATGACCCGTATATATCTTATATCCTTCACTATGGAGATAGTGTCTCCATATCTTTATAGAAAATATTACATCTGATAACTCAATTTCAAGAGTTGAATAGTTATGTTCATGAATTTTTGACCGCCCTGATGCATAAGAAATAATTTTATCATTACGCATAAGGACACAAAAAATTCCTTCATTTGATTCATCATTATAGATCACAAACCCATCATTCCCTGATCGTAGAGTTAGGATCAAAGCATTCGGTAATTTACTCATTAATTATTTGAGTCATTCATTGCATTATTTTGTCCATATGAACTTAACCCCTTTATGTGTAAGATTGGTTAACATATTGTATAAATGGGTGACGTTTTGAATGAAATACTGATAATAACCTGCTAAAATAATAAAACTACATACCTCAGTTATGTTCATTGGTGTAGGCGATTTTTGAACATCCTTTTTTCTTCACATGATCAATGAATATTCCATTCTTAGAGACAATATGGGCACGAAAATAAATTTATTGAAGACAAAATTAACATTTTATAAATTTCATATATAATTCATTTCCTCTAAGAGTCTTCAGAATAATGCATAAGTGATTTTTATGATCTTTTTAGAATTTGTATTAAACAAAGATATCATCAATAAATACAACAAAAAGTCACCAATATATTCCTTGAAACCCATATTCATTAGATCCATGAAGACATAGGATTCATTAGTCAGTCCAAAAGGAATTATTGTAAACTCATAATGCTTATACCTAATTTGAAATTCTGTCATTGGAATATGTTCCTCCCTCACATGCAACTGATGATATCCAATTTGAATTTAAATCCTCAAAAAATATTTGGCTCCATGAATTTGATCAAATAAATCATCAATGCAAGGTAGGATATATTTATTCATTATTATTATAGAATTGATCTCTATATAGTTAATTCACAACCTCATAGATCCATATTTCTTTTTAACGAATAGAATAGGGGATCCCCATAGAGAAACACTAGTGCTAATAAATCCTTTATCACTCAATTTCTCTTGTTCTTTCTTTAATTATACAAATTACATAATGGATATTATATAAAGAGTTTTTGACATAGGTCTTGAACTCGGAATTAAATCAATTGAGAACTCAACTTTGTGCTCTAGAGGATGTCCAGGTAAATCCTCCAAATAAACATCAATATATTATTTCACAATAGGTACATCCTCGATTTGAACAATTCTTTCCTCACTCATAGATATTGATTTTTCATCCTCTCCATGAATTGAATTCAGTAGAGATACTGAGGGTGGATCTAGATGAGAATCAAATGGTGATGTTTCTTCCCTAATAATAAGGGATTACATATCATCCCAAAAAATGTAACTTACTTCTTATTGTAATATATTTTCGCATCATAATTTGAAATTCAATCCATAACTATGATTATATCAAATTAAATCATGGGTATGATGATAAAATTGGCAGATAAAGAACATTCATATACCATACTGGGGACTGCTTGACACATCTTTGTTGTAACGATACTTCCCCCAAGAGATTTGACTTAAAACTCCCTTATTAAATCAAATTGGAAATATCTAATTTTCTTTGAAAATTGGGAAGATATGAAAAAATGTAATGATCTAGAATCAAATAAATAATTCTCAATGTTTGATGAAAAAATTGAAGTTCCCACCACCACAACATTAGGGACTTCAATATCAGTAGTTTTGATCACATAAGCTTGGCCTTTTTCACTTAGCCTTCCATGGGAACCATTTCCCTGACTCCAAGGAAAATGATTTTCATAATATCCCCTCTCTATGAAATTGTAGCATTAAACATTAGTATCTTATTTATTCCCCTTACAATCCTTGGATAGGTGGAATTTTTATCTACACTTTTAAAAAACACCCATACCCTTCAGGAAAGTACCAGTGTGTATCTTCCGACAATTATCACAGGGTGGATGCTCAACTCTTCCATTCATCCCCATTTTTTTATTTCATTTTCCAGAGTTTTCAATAGCCCTCTTCTTCTATTTAATTCCCTAAAAATCATAAGACATATATAATTATTTTTAAACCTTTATAGAACAAGATACTATATCTTCATATGATGGAAAAATTTGGGAGACTTGATACATTTGGAGGAATGGTTTTAAACTATCAAAGAATCTATCAATATTTCTCCTTGGATTATGTATATAGTGTGCGACATGTCTTGCTAACCTTGTGAAGTTAGATTCATACATTGAAACATTCTCATCCTCTTTTTTACTCAGATTTAGAAACTTCCTTTCCATATCTACTCATTCTTCACAGGGGAAGTATTTTTCTATGAATATTTCCTTAAATCCCTCCATTTCATTTCTTCTATTTCTTCTTCCTCCTTTGTGTTTTAGATTAAATACCACCACTGATCTACATTTCCTGATGGATGATAAATTCCCATGACAACTTTATCTCTTTCGTTACATCCCAAAGCATGAAATATCTTATATAAATAACTTATCCACCGCTCTTCAAAAAATGGGTTTGTAGTCTTATTGAATGATAGAGGTTTTTTTGCATAAAGAGGTATAACATAGATCATCCACATTGTGGATCAGGATGCTCTATATGAGTAAGGTTATTATTCATTACCTGAGTCAACTTTCCCAGTATAGTTATAAGTTTCTTAGCACTAGTAACAACACCAAATCCTACATCATTATCTTGCATCAGAGGGAAATCCCCACATGGGACAAATGCGTTCATGTAGTTTCCATTACATACACTAGGATCCATTTATAAATAACAACCTACACTTTATTTGGTTATGAATCATAGTTTATAATAACAACTTATAGAAATACTTATCATAAATTGAAATCCTATTCTTAGATAATCCCATAATCATAAACATGATTTTTTGAGGAAAAATTTACATTTAATTACTTCATAATAGATTTTAAAGAAAATGAAAATTACCCTACGCATATCTCTTGATTTTGTTAAACTCGGTGCACTGTATGACCCATTGTCATGTACTAGGATACCATGGGTCAAGCCTGAAACTCTTTATCAGATTTATTTCTTTTATGTATATCTGTACTAGAACCACGTCCACTTGTAGTATCCAGACATAGTTTTATTTTATAGAAAAATACACATAATATAGTCCTTAACAAAATTATAGGATGTTCTTGTATGTTTATCCTCAAATTCTTTATTAGGGATTGGTTCCCTAATCTACATTTTCAAAATCTAGTTTCTATGTTTTCTACCAAAATTCATTTGATACCAACTATAAAGACCCGACCCCAGTTTCCAAGATGTGGTTCATTAATACAGTACATTGTCATGATTACAAGAATTTATTATCCTTATGGAATGAATATTTTAGTAGTTTTGGGTAAATAGATACATATATAAGTTTAAAATTAAAAACTTGAAAGTAAATACAATAATGAAATCCCTTTGACAACATCCATAACTCTAAGGTTATCCATTCATGTAATTCATTATATAACTCTTCATGTCCTAGGAAAAAGGAATCATAGAATGGGGTGAGCAAAAATTCTTAGTTTGGGTAAGCAATAAAAAAAAATTTCATAAACATAAACATCTGGCATGGTGGATAACTAAAAACACATGCCTTCAAAAATAAACATGAACAAATTATGGTAGGAGTAAGATCTGGACAAATAATTCCATAAAAATGAAAAACCATGGGTATTATAATAAGTAAATAACCTCATGAAGTTTAAATTACTAGTTTCATAATGAGGAAATGCATAATTATGGACATCATAACCATACCATTAATGCCTCATGCCAAAACTGTAAATTTTGTCAAGGCCTCATGCCAATACTGTAGTTTATCTCATGAGAACTACCGATACATCGATGGGATATAGAGGGACATACACATAACTTAATAAGTCCAAATAATTTCTCATATAAATGGGGATAAATATAATCCACATATAAATTAATATTTAAACTAACATATAAAATGTCAATAACTTTTCCTGAACATTAAGAATAAACACTAACCATTCAGTGTAAATTGGTGAATGGTTTTAAGATAGAACATCCATAGTCAAAATAATCATAAACCATTATATTTAATATGGTAGATGATATTATAGAATATTAATTCCAATAGTAAATTATAATCAATAAGAGTGTTTAAATAGATGAAGATGCTCTTGTAAAATAATTGGGTAATTCTTGAGGTAAATAATCGTTTACTTCGAAAAGAAGAGTTATTTTGGAAAAATATTTGTATAAAAACAGATGTAAAGTAAGATATTATTTTCATAATAAAATGAGTGATTTCATAAAGATAGTGGTTTAAAGAAATATATTATAGAGTGCCCTTGAAAATAGATATGAATTTGAGAAATTTTCTTGAATCGAGCTTGTATTTCGTAAAGAATTTTGGAAAGATCCATTTAAAATATATAAATACCCATAAATTAAAGTAGGATTCTAGTTGGTACACATATATAGAACATTAACAGATAATTCATGAGGAGTAAATATGAATAAATAATAATTTAATTGAGGTATGTAGAGAATAATAGTAACCCAATTGAAAATAGAGGTTCAGGTAGAAAACCCTTACCTTATGTCAGATGGTGTTCTTCACTTGATCCTAGTGTATTGGATAAAAAAATTAAATTATTTAATTAATATTAAATGAGTCAATAATTTATTTAATTTATTTATTATATCCTTATTATGTTCATTCATGAACTTCTTTATGGGTTTAAGAGGTTCACTTTTATTGTTCGGGAGCGTTTTCTTTCTTGGTATTCATGACTAGTTTACTTATATAAATGTAAAGATAAACATGTAATATGAGAATGGTTTCCCAGAATAGATGTTGTATTTTATTTTTTAACATATATAATATTACATGGTTATAATATTCTTTTGGTTATTGGGAGTGAATATGAATCATTA
Source organism: Viscum album (assembly GCA_963277665.1). Classification (NCBI taxonomy): domain Eukaryota; kingdom Viridiplantae; phylum Streptophyta; class Magnoliopsida; order Santalales; family Viscaceae; genus Viscum; species Viscum album. Next base: position 352,820,237 of record OY728143.1, read on the forward strand.
TATAAAACATTAATGACAATTGTTTGGGTTAATTGAAGGTTTTTTATCACAATGAACTCATTTTGATTTATAAATTAATATCATGTTTAAAAAAAGATTCCAAAACCTTAAATAAGTTATAATACCTATATTATAGTATGTTTAAACCATCAAAATGGTTTCATGACCATAATTAAATATATTAACAGAAATATAAATCCCGTCATCCTTGGATGCGATAAATTGACACATCTTGAATGGTGTTTTCTTTTTTATTATAAATGAATGGGAAAAGGGAGATGATGCTGAATTATTCCATTATCATAAATTTTTTTAGTACATGTAAGTTACTAGAGTTATTGTAACATTTGGATGAAATGTGGTTAGGAAATAAAAAGTAAAGAAAGGAACTATAAATAAAAGAAATTAAAAGAGGAATTGTCTCTTGAAGTTATCTTCCTTAAGAGCCTCATTAGGGGAGATGTTTTTGTCTTTTAATGATACCAACGGCTTATGAACATGGGTAGGAACTTGGAAGGATATTTGAGAACAATTTAGACATGGAAAAAAGCTTTAGAGGGGTCAAGATAAGAGGGATTGAGGGGGGGAGAGATTATAGTGGAGGAAGGGGTTATTTCTCATTATTCTAAAGATAATTAAATTATTTTGGTTCAAGTCTATAAATAGTATCAATTCTTGTGAATAAAAAAGTAATAAGTGCATGTGAGTTTGAACTATGTGTGCTTAATAAATCTATGATGTTACAAATAGTGAATTTAACTGATAATGTATATATACGGTAAATTACCGTATTTTGTTGTTCATAAAAAATTTGAGTATTTCAGAAAAATAAAAAAAAAATTACCCTAACTATTCTTTTACACATAGACTTAAAAAATTAACTCTATTCTTTAAAAATAATTTTTCAAATATGATTAATTTAATTTTTAAATAAAATCATAATTCATGCAAAAAATAACCATTTTAAATGATAATTCATTTTATATCTTTTTGAAAAATTTATCTATATGTAATTATCTTATAACCTTAAGAAAATTAAATAATAATATAATTTAATATCAATAAGATTCATATTACTATTCATAAGGGTATGTTACTATTCAACAATTTTTTTTTCCTATTCGGACTCTAAATATATTATTGAACGCAACTGTATATATCATTTTCTCAAAATTCAAATCACAGAAGGGAAAAAATTATGTTTACTAGATAGGTTATAGAAAATTGGTGTTTTATTGAGACTTAGTGTTTCATGAATTCATTTATAAATTTATTTATAAATCCTTGGGGTGTTACATAAGTGATCTAGCTCAGACATTGTTTGGCAGTGAGTCTTAGTGGAATTGGTACATCAGTACATTTTCATTAGATTATACTTGGATATAGCCCAATGAAGATGAACCAAGTAAAATTTGTGTGTTCTTATTCTTGATTTACCATTTTACTTCAAGTGCATCATCATCAGATAAAGTAGGAAAGAATAAGATCAGCATAAAAAAATTCCTATAAAATAAAGAAACCCTTATAATAAAGAGGTCAAGATCCAATGGGGAAGAAATATTTTTGAAAATAACATCCATACCCTAATTCACCCCCCTCTCAGGGTAATTAGGCCCCCTTTGGACATAACCATTGGTATCATAGCAAGTTTTCAGTTATCAAATTTATTTTCTCTGACTTGTTTTAGTTGATTTTTGAAATTAATGTTTCAATTTAATATTATATATTATTTCCATGGGAAAGGGTATAACTTTAATGAATAAGCATATGTCTTTTGAAATTCCTCACTGTGGAAGTATCAATGGAAACAATGTAATTCAGTTGAATGAAACCAACAATGTGTCAGACTGTGAGACTACTTCTTCATTCAATGATACTATAAGAATGAATAAAGAACCTAAAATGCCAGGTGATTTTGAAACTACTGATCATAAATAAATTTCAAGAAGTCCAATGGTAAGTGTTGTTGACATGGAAAAGTAATTAGATCAAATATTAAAAGGGGAAAATAAGTCTCAAGATATTAAGATCCATGCACTAGAAATTAATTTCATCTAGAAAAAAAATTTAAATAATTGTTTTATTGATGTAGATACTGATCAATGATAGAAGAATGATTCCCAAGATGGATAACTAAATAATTCATCTATAGAGATTGAAAAACTCAAAGATGATGACAATGGAATGAATCTAAATTTATAATAAGTTCAGAATAGAGAAGCCATGAATGATGATCTGGTTACCTAGCTATTTGAATTGGTTGAGGAGAAAAAATGCTATAGAATGAGAATGCATATTTTAATGATTCTTTATCCCAAAAATATTATAAAATAAAGGGCCAAGTTGACATGATTTATAAGATCACATGATAATTGGAAGATGATATAACAAGTGGGAAGAATCGCATGATAGAACTTAACAGTCAACTTGAATCAAGGTATATGAAGATGAAATAATTAGGAGAAGAGCTAGAATCAGTTAAGAAAGAAGTAGATAAATCTAATGCCAAAGGAAATCTCAAATTCAATGATTCTTTACACTTACTATTTGATTACCCTTCGATAGGTGATAATGAAGTGAAAATAAAATATTATACTTTAGAGGAAAAACATGAACAGATTGTCTCATCCTAAAGGCCATGCAGTTTGGGAAAAATTGGTATAGGATATGATGAAACCTATCCAATTAAATAGAGGGAGAGATCTTTTAATAGTTCCAAAAATAAAAAAAAACATATAGGTTCTAAAGATATACCTAAAAAAGACTTTTAATGGAATTAATGAAAACATTTACTACTTCTGTGGGATGAATGGTAAAACATCAAGTTTTTATGTTGAGGCGTTGGAATATATTTCATGATGTGAAGAAAAAATACTTCTAAATCTAAGAATATGAAGATAAATATTTAGAAATATTAAATAAGTGTCTCTCATAAGAAGGAATACATGAAATGATACTATTGTGGAAGACTGAGATACACCATGAGTATGTGTCCAAAAGCATGACAAATCAATTCCAAAAGAAGAAGAACTCTCGATAAAACAACATCTTATCCATGAAATGGTGATACAAGGTTTGTTTTTATTGGGAGATGTATTATATATTTTAATTACATGAATTTGGAAAGATATTATAGTATGAATAAATAAATGAAGGAAAAGGAACTCAAAAGGTGATCCCCAAATCTAGCGGTGTATAATGAGAAAATCAATACTATAAGACAAGGTGATAAGTTAAAAAATAATTTTAAAGACTTAGTGGAAACACAAGGGGATCAATGAATGTTCTATCGATCCCATTCTATGTTACACTCACAATAAATCTCCTTGAAATAATGTGAATTAACCTCAATGAAAAGGGAGGAGCTACACTATTTTTTAGTGAGAAGAATGTATGTTCTTTGGAGGACCCACAACCAATATGGAACAATGTGGCGACTCCGATAAATAATGAAAGAAAAAAATGAATTAATAATGGATTAAAAAATTCAAATTTCATTCCACATGGTGATAATTTAGGGCAAGAGGAAGATCCCTCCAATAGATGAAGGAGTAAGAGATGAAAAAAGTGGAAATATTCCTTCTTAAAAAAGATTCATGAAAAATGACATATCAATAGATAATAAGAGACAAGAACTTATTCCAATTGTCGTAAAACACAAATTTTGAAAAAGGCCAAGCCCAAAGAACCAAAATATCAGAAGAAGACTCACCGTGTGTCTAAATATTTCTTATTAATATGCCCAGTATTGTTAAATTTGGATGGGAAGTTGGAAAATGTACAAAAATTGTACAATTAATTATAAGAAAGTATCCAAGGGTTAATCCATTTGGATCAGCCACAATATTATTTTGATGATTCCACTGGTACCCATCTCCCCATGCATTAAATGTTTCTAATAGCTGTTGGAAGTTATACAGGACTAATAGGGAGATACAACCCAGGGGGTATGTGAATGAAAAATAGAATGAGTGCATAAGTTGAATAGAGATACATGCTAAGAGAATAATTTGAAAAATTGAACATATAATATTATATTCAATAATTGGTGTTACAAAATATTTATATTTATAAAATATTTATCTTAAGGATGTGTTCTTTGGAAAAAAATAGATGATATAATGAATATTTTACTTTGAAACTGAAGATACTTCAAAGTTATATATGGATGATCTAGTGGTTCCAAGTTTCACTGAATATATAACCATTGGTATCATGCCACAATTCAAGTGTGAAGTGAAAAATATTGATTCAGAATAAGATACCGATAGTGAATATGAGGAAGTAAAAATTATATATCTTCAGGAAAGATAAGGAGTAGAGCTGAAATTGAAAGAAAAAACATCATTAGTGATTAGAAAATTCTAGTTCAAACATGAAGAATTAAATCTTTACAGCGGAAATATTTTATACCTCACATAGAGCATAATGTTTTTGATGATGTAGCTGGATATGAGTTCTAGGTTAAGGATATGAATGAATATCTTGGCCAAATTGAGAAGAATCAGACATGGGATATTGCTTTACATCCAGCAAATAAAAATGTCATTGGGGCTAAATGGGCCTTTCATAATAAATGAAAGAATATGGCATAGTGATTCAAAAAGAAAGCACCTCCAGTGTGAAAAGGGTACTCCCAGATAGAGTATATAGATGTTGGTGAAACATTTATACATGATACGAGGCTGGAAAAAATTATATTATCGTTTTCCATAGTAGTGAAAATAAGGTTCAATGGTTTCCAGATGGAGGTCAATGAAGAATTTCTTAATGGGGTTCTGGAAGAATAATTTTATATAGAGTATCCTGATGTTTTTTTTTCATTCATGAAGATGAGAACAGAGCTTTTTCGAATGAACAAGACACTATATGGATTGAAGAAAGAACCAATAGCATGGTATTAAATTCTAGATCAGTTTTTGATGTAGCTCAGTTTTTAGCGTGGTGGTGTTAAATACAATCTATATGTATACAATGATAACAGTAAAAAGATGATTGTGATGTTGTATGTCAATGAAAAAAAATATTTTTTGGAATAGTTGAAGCATAATGAAAATAGTATGTATAATTCATGGACAGTGAATTTGAAATGTCAGTTATTGGGGAGTTGATATTTTTCCATGGTTTATAGGTCACACAAGGAAATAATGACAAATTCATTTATCAATATAAATATTTCAAAGAGGTTTTGAGAATATTTGGAATGAATAATTCCATCTATATAATAAATTTGGTGCCTAACTGGATGAAACTGTCAGAGGATGATGAAGGCAATAGAGTTAATGTAACAAAATACAAGAATATTATTGGGAATCTATTATACATGACAGTGACAAAACCTTATATTTATTTTTCCACATTACAAGAAGAAATATATCAAATAAATCCCATGGAAACCCACTTAATTTTAGTGAAAATAATTCTTTGGTATATCATGGTAATGGTGTATTAAACTTTACTTTAAAATGAAAAATCTCTAAAAGTGTTATTAGGCTATGCAGATGTAGATTGGGCTAGTTCAGCATATGATATAAAATCAACATCATATTGTTCATTCTATATTCATGGTTTGTTTATTTATTGACTGGCTATAAGTGTTTATTTTAACCAATGAACATGAAAAATTATGTATTTGGGACCCCTCACCTTGATGTATGGGTTTTTTACTAGTGTGTTGATCCATGTTTATTACCCTATTGCAGAACACAAAGATGCAAACTTCGGGTTTGTTGACAGGGGGAATTGGGGTTATGAAATGGAGAAAATCAGGGGGAGAAGCTGATATGAGGAAGAGTGTATTAGGGGTAGTTATAAATATGATTATAATAAAGGTGATTTATCAAAGGATATATATCACAACCGATGGAATTTTTTAGGAAATCAGTGGATTAGTTTCTGGAATGAAGTGTTTTCCTGATGATATTTTCATGCTACCCATGTTTCTATCTTGGAGGAAGGCTCATGTGGGTTTAGAGTGTGTATTGTGTATATATTTTATATTTATATAAATATCATTATGCGGGTGTTATGAAAATATGGAATAATTTTTAACATGGTATCAAAATGTGAAGACTTGTTAAAAAACCCAAAGGGGGAGATTTTTGGGAAAATATACCTCATGGTTACATTGAAGTGTTTTTGGGTTGATTGTGTTTGTTGAAAAAGAAGGTTTCCATGGCCAGTTACAGAGTTCCAGAGTAATTTTTGACAAGGTATGTTAAAAAATATATAAAAAAAATGAATACATGATATGTGGGTAGTACATAAATACCTTCATACATGGTGGAACTGTTTTCTAGTGATTTCCAATTTTTTGGGTCCAAAATTTTTAATAATGGAGAATGTTGTTTTTGGATAAGAAAGATGGAAGCAATATTGAAGGTGAATTAGAATGTTTCATGCAAGAAAATATTTGGGATAGACTCATAATAATATGGAAAAAGAAATAATCACATGAAATATTTGAGGGTACCATAAAGATAAGTTTTCACGCAAAAGGAAGAGTTTCACATGCCCGCAAAATTTAGATGATGTGATAGGAATGAAAGAGAGTTACACGCCAAATGCGATGTCAGATGTGGATTTACACACTCGATTGAAATATTATGTGCACAATGGAATATTCATAATGATCTTATGTATAGGGTATATCGAGTTTATCAATAAGAGGCTACCCCCTTAGTTCGATATCTAAAACCTTGGAGAAAAGAAGGGAACTGAATCATGTAAGAGGTGTGCACAAAGGGAGTTTCACAGAATGGGAGTTGCATGAAAATCATGGAATTTATACAAAAAGTGTTTTTCATGATTCAATGAATGTAATATTATATGTACAAATAAATTTTGTTATGTCTGTACAACCATGGGTGTTGTATGGAAAAAGAAAAAGTTTCACACAACTGGAAGTTCCATGACCCATCACAAATGTTGCTTGTAAGTTGGTAGAGTTGCACACAAGACATCAAAAAGATGAATGAAATAAAAAGTTGTGTGATTAATGAAGTATAAGTGAGATTTTTGGAAGGATGTTTCTTTGAAAAGGCTATTTTAACATCATGAAATAGGTGATCTTTGTGAAGGTAGTGAGCATTTTGAACGTATTGAAAATGGATTACCCAATAAATATATGGTAAATTGGTATTCATCAATTGGAAGAAAGTGGGAAAAAACATAACATATATATAAAATAGAGGATATATTAATTATTGATAATTAAGGCAACTACATATCTATAAACCAGGTATGTATCCTTTCCAAATAAGTGATAAAATGAAGAGAAAGAAAGTTATCCTTCCCACTAGTTGTGAGCTAGAGAAAGAGACTCAAGGAGTGACCCTTGAGAAGGAAGGGAGCTATCCCTAAACATTGTAAATGCAATGATACTTGGCATATAAGTGATATAGAATAAACATTATTTTTAAGAGATACACAGTGGATTTGGTACATCAACACATTGTCGTTGTATGCTCCATGGATGTAGCCCAAGTGAGGGTGAACCAAGTTATATCTATGTGTCCCTAGGCTTACTTTCTGTTTTACTTACAGTGCATCATCAATAGATAAAGAAGGAAATGATAATATCAGTATAAATACTTAAGAGAAAATAAAGTGACCCTCATAATAAAGAGGAAAATATCCAGTGGGGATGAAGATTTTTAAAATGAGTATCCGTACCCTGATTCACCCCCTCTCAGGGTATCTAGGCCCCTTTTGGACCTAACAAAATCATTGAAGGGTTAGAATTTTGATTTTTAATAAATATATACTAAGTACATGTATCATAATGACAGTAAAATGTTATATTTTATTTAATAATGTTAATACATTATTCAAAACATCATTCAGTATGTAAAAAAGTGTTGGGGAGGTTTTACAAGGTTGTATAGTAACCTACATGATCTTCAAGATCATATATAGAAATTATACATTTTAAATTTGGGAATATTGTTAGTTCTATATGATACCTTGTAAATACATATAGATCTATATGATATTATTTTTAGTAATTTTATATCATTGAAGTCTGTATAGTCCCCTACATAGTCCTAGAGACCATATGTGATAAACATACAGTTTGATCTAAGTGATGATGTTTAGTTATTTTATGATCAATTCTCCTATAATTTTTTTTATTCATTCTTACAAACCCCCTGGGTGATTATTTTAGAAATTGAGGGTTATTTGTTTCAAAAAATATCCTATTTTAATTTGATTGTGAGCATGAATCATTGGGTTGATGCTAGATTTATAAGTAAGACCTAGATTCTTGTTTTCCCTGTCATTTCCCCTTGTTCTCTCTCTCAAATATAGGAATAATGATATTATATCAATGATAATTTGTAATTATATTGATTTATATTATTCATCTTGATTAATGATTTTAAGGTTTCAATATTGAGTGATTTTAGATGGAGGAATTTGGGAATATCTAGATTTTTTATAATTGAAATAGATTCCATTGATCTTATTAATGAGATTTGATAATATCACGTGTGTTTTTGATTTATTATGATTTATTCAGAACTAAAATTTCATGATTTATTTGAAATTTTGTATTTATTTAAAGATAGTGATTTTTTACTTTAATAATATATGTTTTGAAATGAAATTGGGGATTAAAATGGTGTTTTTTGATGGATTAATATTGGTTTACAATTTAATCGGTTTTAAGAATAAATTCATTGGCTGGAAAAGGATTTTGATGAATTTTAATTTCAAGGGTTTTACTTAAAAATGATTAATATTCGAGTGATTTGAATTTTATGAAAATTTTATGGTAAATTTAGTTTCTTGGAATTGACATGGAATGGGATGTGTTTGTTTTGTGATATTTTCATGATTTATTACGTGAGATATATTCATATTTAAAATTTATTTAGGGAGAAATATTTTAAAAAGACTATATGTTTAATCCACATAGATGAGATGACTTAGATATATTTTTTTAATATAAGAAAGAGATAGGCTAATTGAATTCGAAATGTGACACTCATCGTGGTTTGTGTTTTGGATATATGAATAGGTACTCATACCTTGTAAAACCTAGTTAGTGTTGCATTTAAAAAATAGTGATTTTCAATTAGTTGTTGGAAAATAGGGATATTATATTACTCTTGATATTCCATAGAATAGAGAATTGATTTTGGGGAGATAGGGAGTTTCTATTACATTCATAGAAATAGAGGAATTTTCCTTTGAGAATTGTAAAAAATATATTTTTGATTATCTTGAGGAAACATGGTGTTGCATAGAATTTTGGTGGAATATAGGATATGAGTTTTCTCGTAAGAAAACATGGGTTTTTGAAATATTTTTAATTATAATTTGATTTAATATTTTTAAAAAACATAAAGTTTTTTTTGGAAATATTGTTTTAGTTTTAGAATGTTTTGAATAAATAAATATTTTTGGTTTTAAAAATATTTCTGATATATCATTTTTTATTTTATTTGATAATTGTATTTCATCATTTGCGAAGGTGAATTAGAGCAATATGGTAAATGTTATTGAATTTATAATCACTTCTATATGTGTTCTCTAGTAGACATGTATATATGATCTTCCATAATGAAGATGTGAGCAAGACTTCATTTATCATTATTGGAGACCCATAAAACCATATGAGAGTTATGTTAGAGGATGAGGTGACTGATTGTTTAATAACCGTTTTATATTGGAATATATATCGTCTTATTTACCTTGTATGTATCTTTGTGTTATATTGTATAACAAGTTTGTTTCTACTATTTTAATTGTTCAAAATGGTTTTTATTTAATGTTATTTTAAGTTGATAATCATAATTTATAGCTTTCTTCTTGAGGTAAAATCATTCTCCATGGTTAATATTTTTCCCTCTATATGTGTTGGAATCGTTCATCTATCAGGGGGAATTTTTGATGCCATGTGGTTCCTCTGATTAGGTCATCATATTTGGTCTCCTAGTTCGAGGTGTTATAAAATGGTATCGTAGTAGGGTTTTTGGTATTTCATCTTGGTAAAATTTGTAGGCGTAAAGAATTAAATGGTTCAAATATAGAATACACTAATAAAATGGCATAACCAAACTCTATATAGTTAATGTTGAGTTATCAGGAATTACAAGTATGAAAATGTTATTGATGGACTCATAATAATTTTATTTTTCTATTTTAATTAATGATTGGTCAAAACGGTGAGGATCTCATTCATCTTGGTATACATATTAAGAAATTTATGACAAAGAATAGTTAATAAATAAATATGAAATTTCTTTCCTAAAAAGGGATTTTTGATGACTCAATTCTTTTGGATTTCCAAAAGTGATTTTTCAAATGAGTGATTATTTAGAATTTATTGGAAAAATAATGATGGGAAGTAGTTTTACAAGAAATTAATCAATTTAATATTAACCACCTTTTCTTAGTTAGGTCAAACAGTTTTTTTTGTGATAATGAATGATAGATATATTATGTTTTTTTAATGATATTATTTGTGTGTTATGGATTATTCATAATAGGATCCCTCAAGTTAGATGAAAATGAGAGAAATTGGTGGAGGAGTATCTTGTTGTAAACCATTAGTGTGCTGGATATACAAGGGATTTTTAGGGAAAATGATTCTGATAGGACGAGATATACGGATTGAGTATGCATTTCAGTGTCAATATGATATGGGAATGTATTATAGTTAGGCCAATTTTTTGATTTATTTAATATATATATGTGTTTTCTCACCTTCCTTAAAGTTAGGTTAGTTAGAATAATATGATGCACGATTAACACATTATGGTATGTCATAGTATGAGTAGATAATGATTTAATGGTTATAGTTTTAAATGACAAATGACTTGAATATGATTTTGCAGTTGGTTCGACATGCTAATCCAATAAGAAAATTAATAAGTGAAGTCTAGTTTGTGATTTTTATGAGTTATTCTAGAAATTTAGAAAGAAAAGAGTCTCTTTATTAAGTGTAAAATGCTCGGTATAAATGTACATAACTCATTGTTCCATGATTTAGGAAAAATTAAATGTAATTATAGAGTGTACACCTACTCAGTGATAGAATGAGTAAGAAAAGCGTAATGGGTGAAGACCATTAAAATAATTGTTCTATGGAATTTGTCTTTCCCTAGTAGTAAGAGAGGTGGTTTTAATGTAACATACATGAAATGTTTTGAGGTTAGCAACATTGTATTTTAGTTTTATGTGTGCCATCTTTGAAAGTGGGGTTATTGAACATGTAATTTACTAGTGGGATATTAATGTATATGAGGATTTATTATATATATTACAACCTAGGGTCATGTTAGGGGCCTTTGGTGTGGTTTAGTGGGGGACCACATTTGGTAATTTAAATAAATTAAGAGTTGAATAATTTTAGGTATCATTTTTAAATGATCATATGAACTAGAAAATTGAGTTTTAGGTGATTTTTTCTACACAAGTGGGATAATGTGGTGTTACCTCTTGCCCGAAAGGCCCGAAGGCCTTCTTTTTATTGGTTTTTGATAACCCCCTTTCAAGGGATGAGGGGAACCCTAAAAAGGTCTTTAGGCATAGAGAATACATGACTCGTAGGTCTTAGGATATATATAGACTATACTTGGAACAGATCCTCCCCATATTCTTCATCATTATATCAGCTCTCCACCTTCACATGGCTTGTTTTTTCTAGGATTCACATAAAAGCACATGCTGGTCTCGATGGAAATTCCATACCATCTCTTTCTGAAAAATCTGCTTAGCTTCTGCTTTAGTGAATGTGCTGGCTCTAATTCTTCATCTAGAGTCTTCTCCTTTTAGAGTATGTCTGATCAGTTAATCAAAATTTTCAGGTGGCCTGAAGTCCTTGAGGTGGCCCAAAAGCCTTACTGGCCTGAAGGCCATAGGTAGCCCAAAGGCCTTAAGGGACCGAGGCCGAAACCGATGGCCTGAAAGCCCAAATTGATGAATAGTTCTGGCTACCACAGTACTGAAAAATATCTGCTATTGTTCCTACTATGGTACTACTATTGTACTAGGAAATTATGTCTCCACCTGGTTTTGAACTCGAGTATCATTGATGCACTTACTGAGTCCTCACCAACTGGGCTAAGGATATTATACTAAAAATGTGTTAATGGTTAATGCGTGTATATGTGCGGCCTTACACCACCCATGCGCCACACATCCCCGGCAAGGCCCAAGGTGTCCAACCTTGGGATTGGGCTAGTTCCCATCAGGGTATAGGGGCCCATGGGAGGTTTGTTAGCATATAGTGCACGTTTCCTTACAAGAACTCGAACCTGGATCCTTGGGGTCAGGATTCCACGTCCTTTAACCAGTTCACCCATGCCCCCTAGGAAAAATGTGTTAACAGTTAACACGTGTATAGGTGAGGCCTTACACGACCCACATGCCACACGTCCCCGGTGAGGCTCAAGGTGGCCAACCATGGGATTGGGCTAGTTCCCATTGGGGTAGAGGGGCCCATCAGAGGTTTGTTAGCATATAGTTCATGTTTCCTTATGAGGACTCAAACCAGGAACCACGGGGTTAGGATTCCACCGCCTTTAACCAATTCACCCTTGCCCTATGGGAAAAACATGCTAACAGTTTACACATATATATGTGTGGCCTTACACCACCAGCGCACCACATATCCCCAACATGTTATATTCATTGAAAACTGGGGGTTAGAATGAATGATCTTTGATAATGTTAGGAAGTGGGGTATTGTATCACTACTATGTGTTTATCTACTTATCCAAGACATATAATTATTCATTGGGATGAAATGAGTATGGTTCATGACTGGTTGTGCATGAGTAGATGTGGTAAGTTTAGTCAAATTTATTTTCTAGGGGTGTAACCCTTTTAATCAAATTATGTTAAACATCAAAGGTGATGTGTTAGTATAACATAAACTAGTACGAATTGAGGTTTTTACTATGAATATAGTGAAAGTAGACAAGTTACATATGGGTGGTTCATTTCTTAATTGGATGGTCATGAGTGTTGGGAATCAGAACATAGTGCTGCTGGATAATTTCAAATATTAGTATATCAATGTTGAACTGGAGGTTTTATGAAGACCAAGAATGTACAATGTATGGGATAGAGATGATCAGTGAGCAATGGACATTAGTTGTATTGAGCACCACATTTTTATTAGACCACAAAGTTAGAATCATATGATAGGTCTAAAGAGTTATTTAGGCTATGATCATGATTTGGGTTCTTTATAGGATATTGGAAATAAAATAACTCAATTTATCAAGATAAATAGGTGGATAATCTTGTGGTAGTGAGTATCCTATATGTTTTTTGTTGTGTAACTCTTTTATTGGATGGGTCATTTTTGTTATGAAATAGGTGAATACATGAGTACAGTATCTCCTAAAATTATTGGGTTGCATGTAAATAAATTCTATCTTGTTCCTTAATATGTAATATTTTTTTAATTAACATATAGTGTTTCAGTAGATTCAATGTCTTTGATAGCTAACTCTAGGCATATTTGAAGTCACATATTTAGTATTAGTTATATTAGAAGTATTTTGGAACTATTGTTACGTTTTTATTTATGAATCTCATGGTACTATAGATCTATTCAATTTATCACATCATGAGTTATGGTTGAAATTAGGTGTAGGTAGTCTAATGGTTCTCATATTCCATTTTAATTAAGAAACATTTATTGAGATGTATAATCAAGAATTACTATGAGTGAGCCATAGTGAATTCTGAGTAAGTTAGTTTGGTAGAGAACTGAATAGTTATTTTCATATGTAATTGAATTTGGTGTGGTGAAATTTGAGTTAAATTCATGATTAGGAAATAAGTATTATATCTTTTTTTATTGGAGAAGCATTTTTTATGAAAATACTTATTTCATCAATAAAGTGTATAGAAATTGACATTACATATGGTTTGAAATCATTAATGGGTGTTGGAATTAGATTCTACCTAATGGATTAGATGTTGATATGTATATATATAGTTAGTGATTTTTTTTCTATAAATGAGAAAATTTTAGTTGATATGATTGGTATGATTTATATTAAGGATTATGTAATATATTAGCTATTTTTTAATTCTATCATACTAGATAGTCATCCCTAGTTTACCCATAAATTTTAGAGGGGACCCTAAAATTCTATTGGGGCATAGATAAAGATGTGTATTTCAAATAAATCTCAAATAAATAGGCAAACATAGTGCATTAATAATGTTTTTGGGGTTGTGATATGATATAGTTTCACTTATTTTATAACTTATTGGGACAATTGTCTTCCCTTTTTTGTTTCATTATAAAACATAAATTATCAATCTTCAATTCATATGGAATGATTTGAGAAATTATAAGGACAACCATGTTGGTCCCTATTATGTTAGTTTCAGATTGATGAGAATACTATAGCGAGGCATAATATTTTGGAGGTAATTTAGGAATGAGTTATATTTATTTATATTTCGTATCATTTTTTCTCAAAGTTTCCGTGAATCTTATACAAATTTTTATTGATGATCTCTAAGATTTGACACAGGAGATTCAATGTACTTGAAAGTGACTAATAGGTTAGAGAAACAATTGATTTGGAGAAAAGGATAGATGATTTTATTATATTTTAAACCATTTGAGATTATTTATTAGATCAGTTAAGTGTCTTATTAATTGAATTTATTACAACATTATGTAGTGATTCATAATATTCTTGACAATTATCGGTTGAATAATAATTATTTATACCCAACTCATGTTTTAGGTGGGATTAAGTTGAGTTGGAACCTAATACTGCCAATGTAGAGAAATAAATTTAGGTTATATATTTTAGAGAGAAGATATTTTTAGGAAAAATTATTCCACTTGTTTAGATTTTATGGAAGTATAAAACAATCAAAGAAGAGACATAGGAGATAGAGGTTGAGATGCTATAATATAAGTTATATAATTTTATTGATGAGAGTGTCTAGTAAGTTTTCAAGAATGATAATACCTACGATGGGGAGAATTACAAAATCCAAGGAAAAAATCCCATAAATAGAACATAGTATATCTCAGTTCCATAAGTAATATTATGATCATTAGTTAGTACGACACGAGAACACATAGTTCCTACCTAATAACCCTTGGTATCACATGACATATACCTAGAGGTGCAAATTTAAAATATAAATAATAAACATAAAATAAATATATCATAAAGAATTTTTTTCTACACCTATGGACTCTTCTCTTAGAATTATCTGACATAAAAAATATTTAAAAAAAATTTAAGCATTCCTTACATGGGGAACACACCACAAAATATTTAAATTTCCATCACCTATACAATGTGAAACTGGTGTGTCCCATGGAATTTCCTTTTCAATAAATTATTTTAAATGATCTAAACAAGACTTTTCATTATACATAATGATTAATAGTTTTATTACAAACATTTAGACCACTTAAATGATGTTTAGGAATATCCAAGGCATTATATTAGTTTAAGAATCGATTTTTAAACAAATAACTTAAAATGAGGTTTTGGTTATTAAATATAATTACCAAATATTCCTTTATCCTTAAACACATATAAATCTTAATATATAGGTACTTATCATATAAATTTACATTTTCACAAATCATTGTGTTAATAAATACATCAACATACCTTTATATACGTTTATGGATATGTGTGTTAATGTAAAATATGGAATAAAATATTTATTAAATGGGATATAATGTACACAACAGAGTATTACAATATATATACATATATATTAATGAACTAAATAGTTAATAATATTCATTAAAGAACCAAACATAACACTTGAGTCTAAATATGATTTTTTAAAATATAATTAAAAACAAATGTTTCTATTATTTATTTCAAAAAAACAATTTAAAAATTCATTGAAACATTTTATCAAATATTAAGTTTGTGTGTCAGATTAAAAAAAGATTTTAAAACTTGTATTAAAGTACCCACTCTATTTTATTATAAGGAAACCAAGTGACACTCAGTTTCCTACTTAAAATGGATTCATAACAAATACAATAAAAATAATAATCATTTTAAGCATTAAAAAAATTCATTAAATCAATGGTTTTGGTATTAAAAATTATGATAAGGTATAAACATCCCTTGTACTGACTAAACCAAAAAAAACTCTAACAAACATGGTGATTAACCACCATGAAATGGAAATAATGAACTTATATACCCAAATTGAACCCTTAAATAATGAAATACACAATAAAATTAAAGAAAAGGGGATTTCCTTGGTCTCTAAGACCCTAATCAGGAAAGAACAAGAGTGAAAGAGGATAAGAGAGAGGGGAGAGTTCTAGGAAGTGATTAAATTGGTAATACTACCATGAAACAAGAAAAAAATACCTGTATTTTCCCAACAAGAGAAGGGACATCAAACTAGAAGTCCTGTTAGGGTCTTGTGAGCCCGTAGGAAGAGAAAATATATCTCTATGTATAAAAACGAATAAGGGGAAAAGGTAAATTCTAATTTTTTTGGTTCTGGGAAAACCACATGGTTCGGCTGCACAACTTTCAATATCATATTCTAACCATAGAGGGATCTTTGGAATCAACTACAACTTTTCATTATTTTCATTTATGGTTTGGTAAAGTAAGAACAAGCCATATGAAATTTCTTTGATAAATTTTATACCCCATCAGCATAACCATCACATGATTAACATCAATCTTGCGCTAACCATGCTACAAAAAACATCTTAAAAATGTAAAAAATTACAAAAAATAAATTGACCAAAACTCAAAAATAAAAATGGTAATAAATAAATAAATAAATAATAAATTGAAGTTTAGGGTGTGACATGTCAAGTGCGGTCCCATGATGTAGTTTTATATGAATTCTTCAAGGTACTATAATCTTATTCATTTCATTATCAATGATTAAATGAAAAAAATTATTAAAAACCCTAACATTTGGTTTCAATGAATTTATTTTTAGATTAATATTTATTTTAAAATATAGATACTAGAATTATGTATCAAATTCTCAAGTACATGAGATTTTCTTAACCTAAATAAAAAACATCAGAACAACCATATGAAAAAAAATCTAGGGAAAAACTTTACTCAATCATGAAAATAGGAAAATGTTAATAGTTAAAAATTTCTAAATTAAAATATAATAATTCCTTCAATTACTGAATTAAAAATAAATAATGAATAATGTTAAATGTTTTTAATTTTATTTTAACTGTATTATAGTTTTACATAAAAAAATTGTAATATACATTTTATATTATTATAAATCTCTAATCTGTCTTATACTTAGGGAAAACACATAATTATTTTTTTTCACATTTTATGAATTTTTTAAAATAAAATAACATGAAATGATCAATTTTCAACTCAAAAATTACCATTTGTTCAATAACCTCTGGAAATTAATTATAATAGTCATAATATTATTTTTTTAAATGAATGGATGGAAATAAAAATTTATAAAACTTATATATAATTAAGATAAATCATAACACCATTATCCTACCACCAATCTATCATTGATAGTATTTTTTATAGTTAAAAAAATATGAGAATAGGTTTATTAGTCTTAGGTTAATCCAATTTTTATTTTTATTTTTGAACCCTATTTTTTAAATGTGTTCTACATTTATTTTAATTTTTTTCTCAATTAAAGTGCCTAATAATAATTCCAAACATAAATCCTTGAATCTATATGTTGTAGTACTATAATAAATTATAATTTAATATGTTTCTAATATAAAAATTAAATAAAAAATTTTCTATAATAAATGTATTCAATCCACATAAGTCTTATCTCATGTGTTAAGAAATCTTATTATTTTACCATACATTACAACTTATAGCATTCATTGGAACATATTCATGGTTTTTTAATTTTTTTAACAATAAAAATGTTTTTTCTTATAGATTCTATCATATATACCAATTATTTCAATAAAAAATTCCTATTTAATTTCAGAAACACTATCTACCATAAGTAAAATCAAACACTATACCCGATGTTTTTATCATGGAGAAAAAATAACATAATATACTATTAATGAATTTATTTTTAATGAGCGATAAGTAATAAGATTAGAACAATCTATATTGGATTTCCCCTCATTTTTTCTAAGATAAATTTTAGGGCCTTTGATTCAAGATAATTTTTAACATATTTTAATGATAATGATGATTTATTATGTTATTAAAAATGTAATTTATATGTGATATATATAGAGTCTTTGACCTTCCCTGATCATCTAAATTGTGTTTTGTGGGTTCTGTGGGTGTTAGAGGTGTTAGAATGGATCATGGAAGAGATAAGAGTATAAAGGATGTATTTCGAATTATTAATGGACAAAAAAAGTGTGGTGGTTCTCATTATGACATAGGGGATTCCATTGTATGGATTTGGGAATGTTTGGTTAGTTGTATTGTTGGTCTTGTAGAGATATGCGGAAAACAACCATTTTGGGGTATTTTATGCCATGGTGGTTATTGATGACATAAAGATCTCTATTTCGACGAGAGTATCCCCTTATAGAATCCCATATAATTTACAATGAAGGATAAAATAGGTGTTTAATATACTATGGGGATTATAAACATATTTATAGAAGTTATTAGTGATGGTGGAGTCTTGGAAATAGAATGCAAATGACCATTATGAAAGAGGTAATTCCATGGTGCTTCATGGATCAAATAAACAGAGGATAGAATCATAGAATGGTGGATTTTTCAATCTCATAGTGTGGGTCATAGAAACATACAATAGAATAAAGGATAATAATATTTAATGGGTTTTGGCCTTTTGAAAGGACACCAGTCTCTGATATTCCATTAACTGATCACACTATGTTATAGTAAATCTCTCACCATGCCATGTTGAGATCTTCTGAAATTTTAATTTAAATTTAACCCTCCTTTTTCTTTATCTCGATCTTATTAGTCTTCATTGAACCCTCATAATCCATGGGTCTCATTTTTAATGGTATTTGATTCATTTGGGGATCTCTATCCTTATACTTTCCAGGAACGATCAATTTTTTTATTTGAGGCGATCTTTAATCCCTTATATTATATTTTCTCTACCTACTTTTATTTAAATTATATTCTACCATTTTTTAGAACTTTTTTGTGGTTTTATAATGGGGTTTTTGTTTTATTGGATTAGTTTCTATGTATATTTGTGTATAATTGGTTTTTGATTGTTCCCCTTGGGATATTTTAAGTGTTTTCTAAATCTTTTATTCTCATCCTTATTTATATTATGGCATCTATATTTGCGGTATGAGACTCCAAGACAATTCTCTCTTTATTATGTGCTCAATTTGGATTTACCTTTTTTAAATGAGAAATTAATTAGAATTAATCTAACATATATAATGAAATGGATTAAAGAAATTGAAAATGGAAAGTGAATTCCCTGTGATTTCTATTATTTATATGTAATTTTTTATTATTTATATTATTTCTATTGAATTTCATATGTATTATTGTTTAATTTGACTAATAAGAATTATATTATGATATAATAATAATTATTATTGATTTGATTAAACATGTTCATAATGGGCTAACAAAAATTATTATACAAATGAAAAAAGGGATATATTAATCTTGAATTTATATTTAATAATGTCTATGAAATAATAATTTATTGTGTGATGAAACCTGATTAATAAGGTTTTCAAAATGAATTTTATTAGTGTGTTTATTTTTTCATTAATATTACAGTGTTTTTAGTAGTTTTATCATTATTGGTTTGTTGTGGTCGATAATGGGGTGATGATATGTTTGTTATTGGTGGTAACATGATGTGGGATGTAGTTGATGATTCTGTTGAAGCAATGAAATTTATTTTTGTGCATATTTGAAAAGTCTAGAGTGGGTTTTGATGAAGTGATGTGGTGAGGTTAATTTGGTTGAATCATAGTGTATAATTAATATATAATGTAGTGAAAATTAATAAAATTATTAATAGTGCTGGGAAATAATAATAAGAAAATTTTCTAGAATAAATTATTTAATGGAATGAGTTATTTGAAATGGAATTGATTATCGATGAATAATAATTCCCAATAAATAATAAATAAAATGTTGAATAAATGATATATAGTAAAATGAATTAATAATGTTAGAATGGAAGTTCATAAATATAATTATTGTTCTTGTAAATAAATGTATAAGAATGTATGAAATATGGATAGTAAATTTTAAAATGAAAATTGAATGTATAAAATGGTAAAAAATTATGAATATGAAATTAGAAGAAAATACATTGATAGGATATTGCATGGATATTATATGGTATTGGAGGTTTCAGTTATTATTTTGGATAGAGGTGGAATTCATATTGATGTTTGGTGTCCATAACAATAGTTTTAGTGATATTGTGTTTTCTAGTAAACCCGTAGATTGGTCTTGTGTAGTAGTAAATATTTATTAAAGTATTATTATTTATTATAAACCACCACTAGATTTGGGTAAAAAAGACACACCCATATAAATCTATATTTGTATATTCTATTTTTATGGAATTTAAATAGGGGTTAGTGATGAAGATAAACATTACTAGATCATTGTAATTGATTGAGGTTTAGTCATTGGCATAAGAGTAGAATATTTTGGATATTCATTTGGTGACCTTGATTTATGTATTAAATTAAATTCATTTTGGGATATTATATTTATTTTATATTATTTATTAATAGTTTATTGGTGAATTTTATCTTAGGTTTGTGGGATTTATAAGGGTAATGCCTCCCATTTCTGTGATTCTATATCTTTAGGATTAATCACCAACCCTTGGCTTATTAGAGGTGGGATTCACGAGATAGACTTGTGTTCACTATCAGGTTAATAGAAGGTTCCAATTGGGATTGGAAACAATAATAAACCAATTTAATAATAAAAAAGTACCATCAATGTGAGAAAAATATCATTTTATTTCAATTCATTTTAGAAAAAATTATATTATTGTGATTCTGAAAAAAATAAATCGATAAAAAATACTCAAAAACTAAAAATAAAAAAAGTAAATAATATTAGGATCATATTTTTAATCCCCATAACCCCCCTAAACCTCATGTAATATTAGTGGATTATATCTCAAAACCATATATTTAAAATCAAAAAAATCCTATCAAGTTTCATATGTCAATTTTTATCAAAATGATTAATATTTAATTTTGTATTATGTTTCTCAATAGTTTTGGTATTAGGGGATATGTGAGGGGTTAGTGAAACCTACGAAGCTAGATCTAGTAAGATAAGATCTCTAATAACCACTAATTCTAAACTCATGACATTGTGGCCTACCTAATACTCCCCTTATTTTGGGTTTTCTTAAATGCGAAGATTTTATTCCCATTCCCCTTCTTGTTTTTATACCCATATTCCTTTTTATTTCCAAGAACCAAATTTATTCTCAAAGTAATCTATATTCAACACTAATCCTTTTAGAACATTTACTTTATTGTTTTAGTTTTTATGAAATCTGAAACACCATGAATTATATGAGTTGGATCAAAATTATATCTTTTAGGATGTGGTATGTCTAAAAAATATAAATGAAGCCAATGATTCCTACTAATGAGTTGAGTATCCAAAATGTTATTCATAAGTTACAATGAAGTAACAATATAAGGATATGGGTGGTGGAGAATCTATTATAGAGAGAGTGGTGTCATAAGTTCAATCACCATTAATATCTCTATCTTCTAAATGATCTAATGAAAAACATTCACCTTGTACCCTTTGTCTTAATAAAGTACTTTATCATGGCTACTAGTTTGAACAATGATAAATATTATATTGGTGGTATAATATTTTATAAATAATTTATAAATATACATTGATATTACCCCTATTTCTCTTAATTTATTTATTTAAATGGTTCTTATTTTTGTATATTCTATTATTGCATGATGAAATGTATGACATATCATTTTATTTTCTTGGATGTCATCTCCATTTTCAAGATGGTGATGTGATCTATAAATTATATTAAGTAAAAATATTAAATGATATGGGAATCATATAATATCTTATATCCTTTCAAAAAATGGTTAATAATGTTACTAAAAATTGTACCATTCTTATTATTATTTATGACTGTAATGTGACTTACAATCAACATTTTAATGTTAAGAGGGGATCTTATCATGATATACAATGTAGACATCAAGTTGATAGATGATCCCATATCATTATCCTTTGGAAACCATAAATATGTAATGTCTATGTACACTATCAATAAACATTGGTGATTAGCTATGCTCCTGAATTTTCAAGGTCATGATTATAATGTCAATCCTTCAAATATAAGATTCCACTTTTGGAAATTTGTTTTAATTAATGACTCTGAATTTAGTGTGTCATAGGTGTGTTGAGGCCCAGAAGTTTCAATGAACATAAGGAAATTATTTAAAACAAATTTTGAGTTAAAAATGAGTTCAAAAAATGAAAATCAAATTAAATTTAGATAATGAATTAAAACCCAAAGAAATCAACCTTTTCCATAATGTATATCAAGACAATTTGAGGAATATTCTTGATCACAGAACACCCAAATAAAAATTCATTTATGAAGAAAGTATTTTCTTTTTTACCCATTATAAATTAAAGGTGTTTATAGTGTGAGGGGTCATATTTTCATCCACTACAAATGAGAATTGATTACAGGGTAAGATTGTGCATTTTCACCCCAAAAAATGATTTTTAGGGCATGAGGGCCTGAATTTTCATCCAATGAAAATAATATATATGTACAATATGAGTTAGTGCATCTATACCCCCTACAAAAGAAATTCATTTACAAATAGTGGTAGTGATCTTTCACCAACCCCATATTGTTTGAAATTTTAAGTGGATGACCATTTTAGGAAACTAGTTTTTTATACATCACAAACAAATAAATGATTTTACCCCTAAATTAAGATAAATAGATGCAACTATATATAAATATAATCAAGGTAAAAATTATAAGAGAATGGACAATCGAAAAGTTTCAATTATGGGAACTTGGAGACTCAGTCTCACCAAAAACCACAGGTAACTTTCTCACTACACAAAAATAGAAATATACCCACAAAGGAATCCTTCATTTTAAAGGACTTCAACACAAAGGACATATTTATAAGAAATATAGGTACACATAGAAATCTTAAAAGAATGTTTTTTATTTTTTCCGAATCCACAAGACCTATATGATTTAATATGGTGGATAATAGTGTGAACTTATTTTGATCGTGTATTTTAATGGTTAAAAATTTCCCTCAATTAACCTAAATAGTAAATGAGGTACTTAAGATGTTCATGATCGTGGATTACCTTGGTAGCGGGGAACCCAATCCTTGAGGAAGTAGTAGGAAGCTTCTTGGTATATGAAGTGGCACTTAACTCGTTCCAGCTGCCTAAACTAAAGCATGTTGGGAAGAATCCAAAAATTCTATTTCACAATTAATGGATTAGTAAGATCAAATATAATTATTATAAATACATAGTATGAATTAATTAGTCACCCCTCCTAGTGTAATTATCCATTATTTCTTTCTAGATACCCTGCCATAGCCTCTCCCTCATCCATCAACAAATGGAGAGTAAATTATTCAGTGAATGACTTCTGAATTAAACAACATGACTTTCATTTAAGATGGAATGCCTGCCTTCCTTCCATATCATTTCCACTATTCATCCATGTATGAAGTAAAAGGTTCATCCTCGGGCTTCCAGTTCAGGTGTCTGACCCATTTGAAAACAATTATTCAATGTGACTACCTGCTAGTGTTTCTCATTTCTCACACAAATCATGACTTAATGATCTTACAGAATCATGTCGATCATGTCACTAGAATAAAAAATATTCCATCATTAATAATCCTTTTTAGGTTTAAACTCCATCCCAATCAAATTACATGGACTTTGATTCTTATTTATATGGGATAAATAGGATGCCTCCTTGAGGTTCAAACCCAACATATTCATACCATCACCATTTTTATTAGGCCTTATTACTAATGAGTCTTTCCCCCCACCCAGTGGTCTATATTATTTCAGGTTACATTAATTTATAAATGAATTATCATGCATAATTCTAAAACAATTTTCCATTCTGGGTACCCTTTTCCTAAATATCCTTGTTGCATGACATTAAACTACATGGTCATGTCCTTTTCACATGACCCTAAAGGTATTATGTGTCCTATTAAGTGGCACTAAACTATGTGGGTTCAGACTCCTCTCATTAGGATATATAGAAAACCTGATCAGGGCACTAATTCCAAAATCAAAATAAAAAACATATCCCTAGATGATAATAAATTCGAGATAGACCAGATGTGTATATTTAAACCAAATATTGTTAAATTTAGTCTTCACAAAATGAAGAAACAAGATGGATAACATATAATACTTTCATATGGGGACATTTATGGATAAAATCTATTATATATAGATGTTTACATCTAAATATAATTTTAATTTTTTGAAAAAATAAGTTTGACCAGTACTATATTGGGATTTGGGATAGATTCACGAACATGTCTTACTTATACAAGAGATTCATAGAGTAAGAAATAATTCCCCAAATAGGGTTTAGTGATCCTGAAATCCTATTATATTAACCAATTTGAGTCTTCTAGATTCACTAGTAAGACACCCCAATGACCACATACCTTTTAAAAGTAGGTCTATAGTTCCTTAGAGACATTGGAAATATTTGGTGTTCTTGGTTCCTTGAATAACCCCCATTGGAAACCTTGAAAAAATGAGGGTGATTTACCCATAAATGTATAACTTACAACATCTAGGTCTGAAAGAATATTTTTAACATAACATGTATATTTCATTAACCAAAATAACTCTGTTTCCTACATGTCAGGCCATTTCTTATTATGAAACAAAATGATCCCAATGTAGATCCTTTAATGTAATTAGTCATACATGTATTTTTTTTATGAGTGTAGCTACATCAATAGGGTGTATATGTTTATGTTTGTTGTTAAATCATCATTACATTCACTAGATGTCCCTTCGATCAAAATGGAATCAATCTAATCACAAATAACTTATAAATCTTCCATTTTATAATGTATGTCCTTATAAAACTTGAGGAAACAATCACCCACCCACTATCTTCAATTCCAGGTTGAGAATGAATTGATAAAAGGGTACCACCTGAATGGTACTATCCCAACAATGGAGGTTAATGTGAATCCCTACATGACATCAATACACAGAAACCATCCACCCATTGATTATTGGTGGAGAAAAATCACTTGGAACCCATTGTAATTTCAAGGCATTTCAAGATCCTCTCTATAAAATACAGTAGAAAATAACTCCTCTATCTTGGGGATGATAATTAAGAGGTCAATAAAATCCTCAACCATACACAAGATTTACCCTTAAATGATCTTATAAATAATATAGGCCACAAACACCATACGACATCCATCCCTTAACCTATTTAGGACTCCACTCTATATTTCCTATCTTAGGTCACCCATATTTGAGCACCCATGAAAACACATCAATAGAAGAAATCCCTTGATAAACTGAAGTGGGACCATATCCTTTCTTCCACCCAAAACCCCTACAAAAATTATTTCTTGAAAACCATTGAGAAGTAACAAATACCTAATTATGATTAACAATAATTCTAGTATATTCTGGAAGCACCCAAATAAGTTTTTTAGCATATCCCAATAATGAACAAGGAGAAAGCCCATGTTCCTATCCCAAAACATGAATCCCATCAATTCAACCGAATAGTAATTGGGGAAAAAATATTAGGTATATATTCCTCTTCATAATTAGGAATGAGAACATATTCCCATTCCATCAGAAAATCGCATCAATACATCTTTTCATCAATAGAGGAGAAGACACACATCCCTTCCCAAATTATTTAAGGTTGTTAATATATCTTTATAGTAGCAGTAATTAGGGGGAGGAACATAAATTTTCCCCCAAAACAATTGAATCTCTTCAATATAGTTTAAGGGACACTCTATATTATACTCACATTCATTCTCTAGAAATGGATGGTCATTAACACACTCCTATTATAAATGAATAATGATATTGTTTACCCACTCCAGTTCTAACTAAGGATTTTGTCCAATTATAATAGAAACCTCAAATTAGACCCGCCTTCCTTCTAAATCCATAGAAATTTATCAAAATATTTTGGAAAGCACACATTTTACCTTAGGATAGATCCAACACATGAAAGTCACTATTTACAACCTGTGACTTCAACAACCCATTAGAGAAAATCCAAGAAAAAGTCCCAACAAGGGTGATGTGATGTTCAGAAAAATACCACACATCATTTCTATTGAATAATCCTGTTCTAAATTCCCAAATTTTTTTTATTCATAGAAAAATATCATGGTGTATCATTTCCAAATCAAGGAAGTATTAGTTTCAGTTGTAAAGATCCTCCCCAAAACTTTGATAACCATTGGTTTAGAGGTCCTATCATGTGTATTTTCCAAAAAAGACCTACTTCTTGTTCATAGTGAGATCGATCATTATAACCCTTCTTATAATGAGTACCATGAAATACCTCCCCTTATAGTACACTGGAGGTCTCACCCTGAAGGTCTATCCTTGGTTATACACTAGAGGGATCACTCTAATGGTTGAAAGTTGATCCATGATTGTAATACTACCCATTATGGTATTTACTATGATGCTACTACCCACAATGATATTTTATTTTGATAATATGGTCCTTCCCATACTAAATTAATTAGAGATATTCCTCATATCATGAGTACTTGAGAAGATGAGGTTCTCCACAATTGATGACATGTCTTTGACAAGTGATATTATTTATTAGACAAATGGTATCCCATGGAAAAGGGAATTCTTTTAAAAATAATTACATTAAATTTATTTATTTATCGTAGAGAATAATCAAACTAGACCATCCTTATATGAAAAGGAATCCAAGAAATGACCCCTTTAGTTATAGAAAATAATGTAATCTCTCATAAAAGATAAAGATAACACATTGATCATGAGGAAATAATTGACTGAAGACAATATGTCAGTCATGTTTTTCCTCCTAGACACAACATGACATAATATTATAAAAACATTATTAGAGGAATACATTCATTATATTCATCTAAATAATTGGATGACCCTTGGCCATTTGAATTATTTTTTTATTATAAAAGAGAATTTAATCCCATCTAAAAAATAAAACAATTTCATTAAAGGATCAAATTGGTTTCCATCTAAATCATAAGATGACTAAAATTGGAAAAAACATGCAGGTTTCAACATGCATGTCTTGATGCTTTTGGAAGACTATGATATTTGATCACTGATGCTCCATCCGATGTGCAAATCAGGGGGTAGGGAGAATAAATATAACAACATTTTACATCACTCTGAAACTATTGGAGTTTGAAAAATGTGAATCCATAAAATTTTATAACTATAGGTTGAATCATAAAATTAGTGTCTATAAACTACAGATAGAATACTTAGTAGGGGTTTTCCATGACCAAATATCAAAAGTGGAAAATATTATGATGGAAATCCATTGAAAGGATCTAATATCAAGATTCTAAAAAGAAAAACCAACATTAATGTTTGAGAAGATCCTAGCCGTGAGTGGTAGAATTGCCTTTAGAATCAAGAAACTCACAATCAAATACTACATTACACCAAAATCTTGCTTATACATTGATTTAAAAGATCAATAGGGTAGAAGAGACCACTAATGCATTGGAAAACTAGGACCATCACTAGACCATTATGTTGGGGGTATTTTTTTTCTTCAAAACCTCATCATTTTAATTCATCAAATATGGTCTTATATTTTGTAAGAAGGGATAAGAATTAGGCCCATCCCCTTGGGAGGGGTATTTTCACCTCAATTACCCCTCAAATATTATTCCATTACCATTTATAAGATGTCTCATAAAACAATTCTCCATAGTTTATATCATCTTTTAGCAAATCTAACTCTTGGGGAATGCCCAAAACTAGGTTTTTGGGAGAATATCTTTGGATTAACTACAAAAATATATCCCCATGAGAATCATTTTCCTTATAGTGTTTTCAAACAAAATAGACCAATCAAGAAGGAAACCACATTGGAAGATCATGGATTTTCCTTCAAAAGATTTCCTAAGGGAGAATAAACCTCATATCATTCTAATGGTGATCTAATTATTGTAATGTTTTATGTGTCAGTAAATATCCTTAAATTAAGGTGTTTAAGAGACTCAATGATAAATTACTCAGAGTAAATATCCTTACTAGTTGTGTTCTTCAGATAAAGCCTCACCTTACTATTTCAATGGATATCCCTCAATAAGATGATCCTATCATTTTTAAAAAGTGGATCTAGGACATCCAACCAATATGGGATCATGAAAGACAATATATTTGGATCCAATAGCAAAAGGACGCCAACAGTTTCCTCTATTAAGACTGATGCTTGGACCATTCCAAATAAACTATCCTAGGCTAACCATTGATTAGATATAAGAATGAAATAAATAAATTCCCACCAAATTATGATCCACCCATCACTTACCCTATATTTGTGCCTTCCCAAACAATTATACCATAAAAACTCATTGACACTCTTCAATCACCGATAGCCCAACTGAAGGCTATAGAAGGATGGCATGCTCCAGTGAAACTAGAGAGAAATAATTTTCCATAATGGGTATATTAAACTCTTCCCCACCCAATTTTGGGAATTACACATTCCCAAAATTCAATGAAATAGGTTATCCATATCTACACATGAAACATTTCATGTATTGGTGCAGTCCCATGATAGGAAACCTAGGCCAATAAAAGGAATCCAAACTTATTTGTTTCGTACAGATGCTAGAGGGGCCTCTATTGTCTAGTATACCAATTTACCAACTAGTTATATCATAGTATGAGAAGTCATATTATAATAATCTATTATATAGTTTAGATCTATGCAAAAAAATAAAAAAATTCATGGGCCTATAAATTTTCAAATAATATGATAATGATAGGGTCTCATATATCATTACTTGGATGAAGGATTTGGCATTATCCTTAAATCTCTAGGTACCCTTGGAGGATATATTGGGACTATTTATAAAGAATCTACATAAATATTTCTAAAAATAACTCATCCCACTAAAAAATATAGGAAGGTTTCATGAACTTTCTACCATTATAAAAGGTTTGAAGACTCTATTCAACATTCCAAAACTAATTCTTATCCAACAGT
Source organism: Viscum album (assembly GCA_963277665.1). Taxonomy (NCBI): domain Eukaryota; kingdom Viridiplantae; phylum Streptophyta; class Magnoliopsida; order Santalales; family Viscaceae; genus Viscum; species Viscum album. The sequence continues at coordinate 352,849,448 of OY728143.1, forward strand.
GGCAGACCAAGGGGGGATAATTTGAAAAAATAAAACTATAACCATTACACTCAATAAAAACCTAAAAATGGATCCAACTCCTATGAAATCATAGTATCACATGCCACCCATTTTTAAATGATAAAACATCCTCAATATCCCCAATAATATGGAATAAATAGGTATAACTATTTTAGAAATAAGGAAAATAAGATTAAATTATTTTTCTTCTAAAATGAACTGGTCCATGGATTCCTAATTGCATCAATGGAGAATTTTTTTATGTTTTCTAGATCCCTGAATGCCTTATCACATTAGTCTTAGTGATCACCTCAATTAATTCCCCTTTCATCAAACATTATTTCACAACATTGATAAATTACTTATTTTTAAGGATATACTCCCAAATATGGTTGGTTAGGAAAAGAAAAATTAGACAAGTCCCTAACACAAATGGCATGTGTTTATAATACTATTATAGAGGAATGTGGAAAATGGAATGAAGTTACAATTAAGAGTACACATGATTTTAATAATTGGATGACTATAGAAACAATCAATCCAATTATTTATATCCATACAACACATATAAACCAGGTAGTTGTTCCCCCAATATATTATTCTATTGGGTGAAAAATATCATTGACATCATATTATTTTATAAAACAATCTTTTAAAAGATATCATATCTTTTAAGGAAAAATTATGTTGTAGGAAAACATACCCACACCAATTCCAAATCTAGTCCTGACCCTATCAAATTTCAGGCCACCAGTGATGAGGCAATGAGAAATGTCCCACCAAACAATGAAATAAAAACTACCCCACCCAAAGGAATCCTTATCTGATGAAAAATTACGTTTTGGATTTGGTAAAATAATTCATTTAATGGTGTTCTTCTCTTATGATGAGTATGATTGTGAACTAGAGTTCTGCGTACATGATCATGGATATGGTGGAAGATACAACATGTTCCAAGGGAATAATGCAAGTAACATTTGTGGCTGAGCTTGGTATCCCATCAAATTTTTTGTTGAAGATATATATGAGGTTTAAACACATTAGAGATCACTTAAGTGAGGCTAATAAAAATAATAAGGTTCCACAAGATCTTTAAAAATTTATCTAAATTCAACTATTTTGGATGACTAATTAACGAATGTGAAACCATCAGATTAACATAGGTGAGTGGTCAGACCTGGTCAACTCAATCCACCCACAATATGAATTCTTTCAACTTCTAGTCATGGGTCCAACCCATTTTTTTCAATAACTTCATCCCCCATGAAACACTCCAAGGAGAGGCCACAACCACGTGTTGGGTAACTTAGAATTTCATCTTAGAAATATTATATTTTTAAGAAGTTAGTTGTGGATCTACCTAAGATTTGAATCCTAGAATATCCCAATTTATCAAAATATCTCTATGAATCACCTATAATAGACCTATTAATCCATCATGAGTTGTAATCCAATGTTACTGTTACATAATTATATCGTACAATGAATTATTTCATTGGATGGAACACAATAATCCCTTTAACAGAGTAGGACTATGATAATGTTATATATGGACACATCATTCCTTTGTATTTCTTTGTAAGACTAGTTAATATTGACATTTTGTGAGCCTCTACTGACAATGAATTAAGAGTCAACATCATTTTGATATGTATTCTCCATCTGTTGGGATAAAATGAATACAATTTGACCCCTAATATAACGCTTCAATGTTATGAAAAATGTGAGAAAAAACCTCTTATCCAATTCAATACCAAATCTAAATTTGGAGACCTAGTCTCTGACATTGATATCTTGATTTTTTAAAAGGAAAACTATTTCAATATCATGTTCAGGAGACCTTGGTTTTGTTATCATGAAATAGTACCCTCATCATACGATCAATCTTTCAAATACTATGTCAATGGAAAAAATGAGACATTTCAAGGTGATAATGATCTATTTGAACCCTACGAGTCAAAATACATTGACAAAAGGATATATTAGAGAGAATGAAACAACCCATGATTGATGATGTTTCCAATGTTATATCTCTAAATGTATTATCTATCTCTTAATATTATACATTTTCACCCATTCCTACTAAGTGTGGTGAGGAGGAGTAAGAATAATAGGATCTCAAATATTCCCCTATAGTATTTGAGGAAGGTATATCTACAAAATTTTATGATCTCTGACAAAATATTTGGGTATAAAGGAAGATTAATGACCCACATTGGTTAGTGAGTCTATGAATTCTGAGGAACAAGAGGCAAATAAAACATTTCTAAAACAACACTGAGATATATTCACTTGGAATTAAATAGAAATTATATGCCTTTATTATAATGTATCTACCCACCACTTGGGCCTTCCACAGGATCATCATGGTTACAAATGACCAACAAGAGTAATTCACTAAACTCAAGCTTACAAGGTTGAAGATGATATTCTTAATCTTATCAAAGTTAAAAATTATTTTAGAGCTCCAATACCAAAAATGGATCACCAATATCTTACAAATAAAAAATTAGAACAAATGAATTCCACTTTTAATCACCTTCAAATATCTCATTTGGAATTGTTTGAAAGAATATTTCCTTGTCTCGAATATATAACATATGATTGTTGTGACAAATATCTAATGATTTCTCTATTTTATGGATGGGTATTTGGGACAAAATCAAATATGAATGGACCTTAAAGATGAATAATATAATTATTTTAGGGAATCCTAAGGTACAAAATTATATCAAATGATTCTATTAGGTTTGAAAAAAAGTTGGTTCCACATAATAATGAACCAAGAACCATATTCTTAAACTCTTCTTGGTGAAGACTGTTGAATCTTACATCGATGATTTGGTGGTGAAATACTAGAAATTATTTGACTATATTTTCAATCCTAATATCATTTTCAACAAGATATGATAAACCTTCTTGAATATGAACCCATTAAAATTCACTTTTGGGAAAACCTCAAGAAATTTCTTAGGATTAATATCATTTCATTGTGGTATCAAAGTCGATCTTGAGAAAACCAAGGTTGTCCTTGACATAATACCTCTTAAAAACATCAATGAGTTAAGAGGTATTTTGAGATTATATGAATACACCCAACGCTTGAAAGTGATCCTTACAGGAAAATTTTTAGCCTTTAATAAGTTATTGAATAAGGTATTCACATATCAATAGACTAATGATTTTTTGGAATCAATTGATAATATCAAGAAATAAATTGTGAGTTCTCTAGTACAAACACATTAATTTGAATTAAATCGACTAATTATTTTTGTTATGGTCCTAGAGAGAACCCTAAGATCTTTTTTTTTCATATATTACTGATGAAATTAATGAGAATAGTCTATATTATATATATAAATCTATTATTATCAATGAGACTCGATGTTCAGATATCAAGAAAAATTGTTTTGTTTTAGTCATTGAAAATAAGAAACTACGACACAACTTGGAACACCATAAGATCTAATTGGTCTCTCGCAATGTCTCAATCCATTATATCATAAATTTTCCCATGATTACTAGATACTTGTCATGGAATGAAGTCATTTTTAATTTCTTTGACTTTAAATTTATAATATAAAAGGTAATAAATGTACACGTACTTGATGATTTTCTCATAGAGAATACTTATATAGAAAATTTTCCATTGGACAATGTGTTTCCTAATGAAGAAGTACTATTTTTCTTAGTATTTACCAAAACATGAAATATCTTATTTGATAGAGCTTCTAGAATACCAACAAAGAGGATATTGGAAGGCCCCAAACTCAACAATGTCCTTTTTAGAGTCACACTTATCTCTATAACCAAGGGAGTTATACCTTATTCCTTTTTGTTTCATGAGTGATTCACTAACATTGAGTAAGAATACCGAGCCCTCATTATTTTCTTGGACTTAGTGCTTCAAATTTAGTTATCTCACCTAGAAGTAAAAGGAGATTCTAATTTAGTGATTATGTAGATCAACAATGACTAATCCATTATAAAGGATGAGATTATTCTCTTAAATGAAAATGAATAAATACAGATGGAAGAATTACCCTTACAGAAAAAACTGAATCAAGCCTCACACATACAAAATGACTAGGAAGATGCATTTGAAAATGTCTCTACATTCTTGCAAGATCCAGACTGGGAAAAAAAATTAATCAGTGTTGCACATTGTAGCATTGTGTCAACATTCATTTTTAACAATATATAGGATATCAATGAGGAGAATCTCATCCTAATTTTTTTAAAGGGATGGATAAATCCCATAGTGTAATACCTCTAAAATTGGATTCACCCATTATACTAGGAAGGAAAACTGAAAATACAATGACTAGTATTCATCTTTACTCTCTATGATAGCCTGATTTTTCAAAAGGCCCTATAAAAAAGGTATTGATGGAGTTCTCCTCAAAAGGATTTACACAGGTGAAAATCCCACTATTATGTAAAAATAATACCTAGTTACAATTGGTTCTGATCATCCAGGGATCAATCTCTCCCACTAGATCATTAATATCATGTATTTATGGACTTCAATAACAAATGAGTGAATAAAATTCAAGAAGAAATGTTTTTCCTATTATATACATGCCAACTTCATATATCAGTCCACAAAGATTATTCATATTTCCAAATATTCATGGCCAATTTCTATCTGATGAATTGATTTAATGGGGGATATATCCAATAGAAACAAACATAATATTCATTTATATCATTACTTCCACTAACTCCCTATCTTTGTGGCCCATGTATTTATCACTTAAAGAAGTTGGGACAAAGGCTATCATTCATTTTTTGAATAGAAATATCATTACCAAATTTGGCGACCCACAACCAACACTAAAGGATAATGGAAATAAATTATACTCTTCATAACTGAATAATCTATATGAGTAATATGGACATTAGTCAAAACACTCATCCCACTACAATAGAGTGGAAAATGAATAGATCAAAGATTTCTATAAAACACTTTCAAATATACTCTTGAAGATGGTATGAAAATTAATACATCATCACAAAACAATAATTAATATGCATCATGGTGCTATTCACTATATCCTAGATTTCTACATAGGAACCCAATATTGACTCGTATATAGAATAGAGGTTGTTCTACCCCTTAGGGTCCAATTAAATTCTCTCTACAGTTAGATTTTTGATGAGCTATACAATGATGAGAAGTACCAAAATATATTGGACGAGTTGAATCAGGTCAATGGGAAAAGGTTTTGTACCTTACAACATTTGGAGGTCCACCCAAATCTAGTAGCATGAGGTTTCAATAAAAAGGTAATCATTTGTTCATTCCTATTAAAAGAACCAATATTTTATCTATGGTTCTAATGATATATGGGATGAAACCCTAAAAAGTAAACAAAATTGAATTTTCCTTAATTTATACACAAGATATAATCCAATGGTGAATATTCACTAATCAAATTGGATGGGAAGTGTACCACACCCCCTAAAAAATTGAAATTTCTTTAGAAATATTTCATATAATCCAAATATATGGTACTAGATTCAAGAGAATAAATGGTACATTTTTTTAAATCTATACAACATTAAGTTGAAGAATTCATATGTCCCCATAGTGTGATGTTAAACTGTTTGGAAGACATCTTAATCATAGTAACAGATCGACACAGGTTACCAATCCTAACCAGAACCCAAAATGAATCTCTACAGATCCTAAGGGTATTATCAATCCCCATAATCTATAGACTTTTACTCATGCATCGAACAACAAACATAGGAAAAAAGTTCTCCCAAACTAAAAAAATGAATGACATATATATGAAATGAAATGAAACAGTGGAAAAAATATAGAAAGAATAAATTCCATAACTAAAGGGAAACAATGGTAGTTATACAAATATAAAGAAAGATAAAAACAATGGTACATTTAAAAAAAATAAAAAGACAAATAAAAACCAACATTCACTACTCCACAAGATAGGTGGGTAATCTTCCACCATCTCACTACTAGGTACCCATACCCAACTTACATAAAACTTCACCACATCACTACAAAACCTTTCCTTTTCCTATATCAAAGGGCAATACCAAGTCTACACACCACTGAAGGGGTGTGTAGGGTGTGATATATAAAGGCTCAATATAATCTTAACTATGTGTTCCATATCACGTATTTGAACAAATAATCCCAATATAATCATTTCAATGAAAAAAATTCTTGATAAGATGGAAAATAGTTTTATATCATATTATGGTAAATATTTTACTTTTTTAAGTATTATAAAACATGTCATGTAAAACTGTTTCAAAGAAATAAATTCAAATAAACCATTTCTATTTCTTTAATGAATGCATATATGAGGAAAAAAATGAAAAATGAAAATGGAAAATAGTCTAAGGATCACAATAGGTTAGACTTTAATATTACTCATACCACAATCAATGACTAGTGCACTCATGTCTTTATAAATTATGTCTAAGGGAATATAAATTCCCTATGAGGGAACCCCCTCACAATATCAATATCAAGTCCCTAGAATATAAGGACTAGGGAGTATATGAACACCCCATGAGTGAACCCCCAAACAATAAATCAGTGGAGGTCCTCTACTACACCTTCCACTTAAGAACCCAAAACATCCCATATGCTAAATTTAAAAGATCAATTTCGAAGAGCTTCACATTTTATAAAAATATTTTTTAAAAATTATTCAATAAAAAACATGCCTGAAGGACCCATTTCACTATCCATTTCTCAATTCTTGGATACACATTTTATTTTACCAAAATATGAAAACAATAATCTTTTATAACAAATCCATTTATTCACACAAATCAATTAGTCCATTTTATTTCTAAAACAAGTTATAAAATTAAGACGAATTATGATTCATTAAAAATATTTTAGTGATAGAACCATCTACATCAAACTCATGTTATACACTACCAACAATGAGATCCACACATGCTTCTAGGGATGAATAGACAACAATATAGGCCCTAATAATGATTTCTATATCATATGATTGATTCTACAAATGAATTATAGATAGATAGGATAGATCAAAATGTGCCTAAAGGAAATCACACACCAGAACACAATAGACAATCATGATAGCTCCCAAAAACCTGATAACATAATAGATATAAATGGGATCAAAGAAACATCTACAAATGATCATAGATTGATATAAAAATCCAGAACTTATTTCATTACTAGAGAAATAGAGAAGTATAAATGCCACTTACACAAAGAAAAGTAATGTAACTAAACCAAAGATCAACCACTGAACAAAAGAACATGGAGGAGCATAGATCACCTAAAATTTCCTAGAAGAGAATATCATTTTAGGAAAAAAAGAAAAAAACTAAGTGACATATGATTCAATATTTCAGTACAGAAAACCTAATGGGAATGATAGTTTTACATTTTAAATAACATAATTCTAGTGTAAACTCTGAATAACACATAAAAGTAGAAGATTCATCACATTGGGTTAATTTATATTGTGTGACATATTTACACCATAAAAAGGAATTTATTACAAAAATGGATTTACACCACAAATTTTTTTTATAGCTTATACCTCGTATCCCATTTATTCCATAAATTAAAAATTTATGATGTAATTGTGTCCCATTAGTAGTTCATAGACTAGGTTATATAGAAACTCTTAAAATGTTCTAACACTCCTCAAAACCCAAATTACCAAACTTAATCACGGAAAAGAGCTTAAAATTTTATCCTAGATGTTATAATCTCCCCACCATATGAATTTCCATCATCAAGAATTCATGTGAAAGAAAAATTCTCTAGAAAGAGGTGAGACCACCACTCTGTCACCAATTATTCACTCCCATGTCTTGTGAGAATCCAATCCATAATTCCATAACACTATAACCAATAGAATAGACATCCCATGCAAGTATTTAACTTTTATTTCAAATATATCAATTGGTTTCTCTATAATGGAAACATATGGCTCTAATATAATCTCCTACCAATATATAATCTGATAGGGATCGAGATAGTATTTTCTAAGCTATGATATGTAGAAAAAATCATGGAAACCTACCAACTATTCTAGAAATTCCAATAGATAAGAAACCTACCCATGGTGATCAGTTACTGTAAATGGACTTAAATATCTCAAAGCTTGTTTGACATATTTCCCAAGATTACAGTGACCCAACTAAGGAGAAACATTCAAGAAATATCAGACAACAATATAAAACTCTAAAAGATTATGTTTAGGATCCTCATATAATTTCTACTGAATCTGACATGTAACCAAGAATTGAAATATATCTTGAATCATTTCCAACATATCCTCATTAAGACTGGGTCCTACAATAGAGGCCCCACCCACCCCTTCCCAACAAATAGGTGACCAGTAAGGGTGACCATACATAGACTTTAAGATAACTATTATAATAGATGATTAGTAACTATTATTATAATAAAACTTAACTAGAACCATATGGTTCTTTCATGACCAACCAAAATTGAATATGAAAGCATGAATCATATTCGCAGGTATCTAAATAGCATAATCCATCTTACTATCCATATAAAGATGGTAGTATGTACTCAATTGAACCTATGTCCCCATCACCTCATGGAGACTCTTTCAAAACTGGTTGGTATACCTAGGATCCATTCTCGAGACAATTCTAGAGGGACCCCCCTACAACGGCATGATATCCAATACATATATATAAGCTAGATATTAAACCATAGCAATGTACCAAATCAAAATTAAATGAGTATATTTTATCATTATATCAATCACCACCAAGATAGAATTCATACCCTGGGGAGTATGTGATAATCCAAAAGTAATAACCATGGAAACCTCATCCTAATTGAAAAGTGGAAATTGAAGAAGCTGGAAAAAACTAGAAGGTCTTAGGTTCTCTTCCTTCATTTGTTTATAGGTATAACAATGAGACAAAAAATCACTAAAGTCATGTTTCACACCTGACCACTAGAATCATCATATCATATCATAATATATATTCCTATATATAAGGTCAAATAATAATGAAGTACTATGGAAACTGTGAAAGACTAAATTCCGCATAGATTCTTGGATAATAAAGTGATTATTGAATCAAATAATACCATTATAAGATAGATACCAACCAGGAATAGTCTCCTCACCATAAAGGGAATCTTCAATTCATCTAAACTCATCATCCAGATACTATCCCTATAAAATAGATATAATGATATATAATGATAATTGAGAAATGGTCAAAACCATACATGAATCATCCCCCTAAGCATCCAGATGAAACTAAGTAAGGATTTCCATCATGTTAATCTCTCTAATTTCCAGATGTACTATGGTGGAAATTTCTTATAGAGTGTATATGTGATAAAATTGCCCTTCATAGATGTATATGTGATTTTAAAATCAATCATTTCATAATACTCCACCCACCGTCTCTATCTGATATTCATGAGCTTTTGGGGAAAGATACATCCTAGACTCTTATTATATGAAAACATCGTTAACCTCTCCCCAAAAAGATAGTGTCACCAGTACATTATTTCTTTCATCAATATAATAAGATATAACCCATGAGTGTGACAATTTTTATCATGTGTTTAAATACTACAAGAGGAAAAGGCCACAACAAGTTATCATGTATAATAAAACTACCCTTAATAGCACTTGAAGAAAAATATTACAACACATATCCTTTATAAAGCTATGGTATGATCATAATGCAATTTTTACTATAATCCATATTAACTCTTCAAAAAAATTCCCAAATTTATCTTCCCATGTGATATTCACCCCTATCATGGTATGAGAAGTCAAAATTGATGCATACTTCGAGATATATTTGAAAACCATCGATATTAACCCAAAAGAACTAAGAATCTCTTAATATAGAAGTCATTTTTGGACTCCTATCAGGACAAGAAATCCTTCACCTCTGTAGGACCAACTGATAAGGAACGTTCAAAAAATACATAACCTAAGAACATCACCTTTTTAATCTAGAAATATTATTCTGAAATATCTCAATAAAATCATTGATTTCTCATGATTTAAAAAACCAAATTCATGTGGTGATCATGCTCACATTTAGATATCAAATAAAAAAAATATTATCCACAAACACATTGAAAAATTTATCAAGATACTGATGGAATATCTAGTATATCAAGGCCATAAAAGTAGTAGGAGAATTAGTTAGACCAAAAGACATAAAAAAATATTTATAATGGACACACCTTATCCTAAAAGAACTATACAGAATATCAGACTCCTAAATCCTATGATGATGATATCCTAATCGAAGATCAACCACAAAAAATCACTTATCACCTTTAACAAATCAATCAAATAATCTATATAGGGAAAAGTATACTTGTTCTTAACCTTCACATGATTTTTATTCTAAGAGTCCACAGAAAAAGATAAGAACTATCCACCTTCATGGAAAAGATAACTGGGGACTCCCATGGTGAATCGATTAGGTTGAAAAACCCTTCTCCATAAAATTATTGAACTGGATGTTGAGATTTATCATCTTAGAATGTTCCATTTGATAAGAGGGTATCAATATTATCTACACACTAAACACTAGATCAATTTTAAACTATACCTCCCTCTCAAGAGTATGTCCAGATGAATCATCTGGGAATATATCAACAAAATCCATAACAATGAAGGAAAGATAAATAGAATATAATATTTCCCCAATATTTAATAATATGATAGAAAATAATCTTAATCACTCGGTGGGTAGGTCCAGCAATACATGAACTCAGATCCCACTCTCCATGAAACTCCTGAGAGCTCCCATCAGTAATAAGGAATGAAACATAATGATGATAATAATCAATATCATCACGATGAGAAACAATACAATCCATCCTAATGATGATATGGAATATATCCTTATCAAGAACTAAGAAATCTAAAACTAACTACATGTTAGTTATTTCTAGAGAAATAGAAAGACATCAAAACCCCTACTCGTTTTTCTTTATAAGGGGTGTTGTAAACTCCCTAAAAAGTAAATGGGATCCTTCAAATGTTGTAAAAAATAAAAAATATTTATACATAAATAAGTTCAAGGTGATATAATCAAATAAAGTAGTTTATATATAAGATTCAATAATGATGGTACCTCTCACTATAGCTAGACCCACATCAACTTTCATGGGAAACTCATCCATTACGTGAAGGGGATTCACTCATGAGGACTATGGATGGAGGCATATATACTTTGAATTATCTAACTACACTATAGTGGATTTTCAAGACATTGATCCCGAACAATAATGGGGTATATACAATGCATGGAATAAGCACTATTAATGGTTGTATAAGTCATAAGAATTGAACATCCTCATAAGGTAATGACAATAATGTCGGGTGTTCCCGACCTTAAAATAATGGTAGCAAGTTAGGCACACATTACTTTGTATAAATGATGGTGTAGAGGAGGAATTCTATTGAGAATCACCTCCCCTTACCCTATGATGATCATGAAACTTCCTCTTCTTTCATTTAGCACCATTGAAGCTAAAAATGGGTGGAAGGGAAGGATCATAATAGTAAATATTTCATACTGTGTATAATTATTCCATTATATCCCTACCAATTATGCCTGGAATGGTGGTATTATTTAGTATGTACACCTGATATTGGATATTTATTCACAAACCATGTTCATACTTTTTAGATTTTATCTAATAATTCCTTACCACCTTTGGAGAAAAACTAATTATCTCCACAAAATGATTGGTCTATTTTGAATCTGAGCGCTCTCCTTACTACAAAGAGATGAACTCGAGAGATTTTTCCATCATCAAAGACACTAGACAGAACTACTAAAACATGAGTGTGACGAAACCCTTCCAATACAATTCCATATTCCCACCTTCTTAGAATCACCATGGCTTCCTTGGTTCTTCTAATGAGCGGTATTCTTATTCCAGTTCCCTATCGAATAATATGATGTCTATAAAACATGATATTTTTTTTAGAAAAACCAAACTTGGAGCACATTGACAAGAGAAATAAATATGACCCATATGGTTGAAATTTTGGCATGATCTAGGTTTCTCAATACAATCTTTCTTCATATGGTTGAAAAATCCACATTGAAAAAAACCAATGCTCACCCTTTGGTTTTGGAGGAAGATCCACAGATCCAGTCGTCTGATTTTGAGTCATAATCCAACTTTGGGAATAAGTTTCCCCCATTCTCTTATTCAAATAATTAGAGTTCCTACCATTTCACATAGGTATCAAAATGCTTCCTCCACGTGTAGATCTTGAGAATATTCTTTCTACCACTGTCTCTCAATTGACTATCTTCTTATAATCTACTATACAAATCATTTAAATATTTGAGAAAATATTAATCCTCACCATTGATTAAAAAGTAAATTCCTTCAAGGAAACACATGAAGCAACTTCAGGTTAAATAAGGAATAAAGTAATAAATTTAGACACATACTTTTTCACTGTGAGGTTATCCATCTTCATGGTCAAAAATTCCATCGTTATAGAAATTTTGAATGAGAAAGGATAGAATTTTTTGTTGATTTTTTTTTCAAATTCATCCCAGGAAATGCCTTGGTCTAATGTATCATGGAATGATAAATCTCACCACTAGCATGAAAGATCCTCCAGAATATACATTGACAACTTAACATTCAGCTCTACATGCATGAAAATGAAATCAATGATTTGATTCGTCCTGTTAAGACACACCTCTTCTCTCTATGGTTCTGAATAACCCCAAAATATAGATGGATTATACTTATAAAATTATATGGAATGATCCAATTGTCTTGGTTCATCCATATAGTCCCCACTATCCACATCTTGAAAATCATGGAAAATACACTGAACTGGATATTGGTTCACCTATGGCTTTAGTGAAACCACATTTTTAGTATCCTCTTCTAGTTGTTTTCTTATTTTCCTAAACAAAGCCATTTATATAACAAAAAAAATTCATGAAGTCTCAATCCCTAGAAACTAAAGTATTTGAAATTTAAAATTTTACAACTTCACTACTATCATAGGAAGGATTACCAAAATTCAACAGTTTTCATCTATCAATCCATTTTTGAAATGTACAACATGATATTGAAAATAAAACTACTTTCAAAATAAAACTATCATGTTGTTTTCAAAATCTCACATTTGAAAAATAAATTTCAACACTTTTCAAAAAACAAAATTTTTACACCAAATCATAAATCATTACTAGAAATGAAATATGAACTCCTAGTGGTATGTCATTTCAATCAATGAATTTCATGTTCTTATCATCATATAACCCCTTGACGATGCGGCTAAAACTCCTATATGTGTCTAAAAATGCTGATGTACCCAAATCAATTCTAACTTGAGGTTAATCATAAATTGGTTAATTACACCTCTTTGGGATATACATTTAATTTCATGATGATCCTACCACTTTTTACAATCCAAACTCAAGGAACAATCAAAAATGATTTTCCTAATCTAATAAAAAAAATATTTTTTCCCAAAAATGAAATATTGACTGATCAAGACTGATATAGTTTGTAACCTCCCACCCCACCATAGTGTCTTGAGAAAGTGTTAAGATATTAATTCACCTTAGATGACATCCCCAAGACACCAAAGGTTAGAAATAATTTCCAAGGAATTCATAAATATTTGGTGGATGATTTTCACATTGAAATTAAAACAACTAAACCACGTATACAATGGCCAAAAATCACTATAGGATGAGTGAAAAAAGTATAAAAATCATGAGTACCAAATGAAAATAATAAAAAATTATAACCATTCTCTATATCAGAGTAAAATGTGGAAACCAAAATGAATATCAGAGTATAAAGTAGAATAAAAAACCAAAAAAACTCAAAGTCTCTATATAAACAAACTCTAAAACTCCCAATATGCTCTAATATACGACTCCATAAGTGATTCTCAATGTATCAAAATGCACAACTAAAGAAATGAGATATTTTTAAATTAACAATTTCTTGATAAAAAAATCTAAAAATTCACCAATGTGCCCAAATAGGGAGTGAGTAATCATACTCATTAGGTTTTTCCAAAATGACATCCCTACTCATGCCACTAAGATAGATCATGTTAGAACATATATATATATATATATATATATTTTTATAAAACAATTATAATAGTTTATATCATTTCCAAACTATTTTAAAGAAAAAAAATTCATGCCCAAACTGTTTTCCATACCAAATCTATTTCTAAGTAAAAAAACAAAAAAATACTTTACTACCAGTTCAAAATGTACATTTTGGAATATGCATTCTATGATTCACACACAAAATGACACATGCATGATCCAGTGATAGTTCCATACTCATGAAAAATTTATTTCCCGTCCATTGAGGCTTCATTAGGTGGAAAATATCTTTGTTTCCAAATGGTACATGACTCTTATCTAGGGTCACATCCTCTATACCCCTGTGGTACATGCCGTTTATTCAAAGTCACATTGAAAGTATGAACTCACACAAAGCATTGTATGTCAAAACCATGAAATACCAACCATTTAAATACATTTAAATAAAAATTCCATATTATTGAAAACATTCATGCAAACCTATTTCCCTAAATAAAATAAAGTCGTATTTTAAAATCATCATTTTAACATCCTGAAACAAAGCACTTGTACAATAACTAATTTCCAAAATTTTCCAAACCATAACTAATGTGGGGTTTTACCAAGATTTAAACATGTATTTAATATTTGAGTTTCCCAATCAGGATCTAAGTATCACTGAGAGAGGGAAGGGGTTAATCAGTTATGTCTTTTTCTCTTTATGTTTCTCCTTTTTGATACAACCTTTTCCTCCTATTAAAGAGTTTCTTCTTGGCTGAACACACACAACCACAAGAACAAAAGATTTACAAGGTTCACTAATCAACAAGAGTAGCTACGTCCTTGGTATGGTACGGAAATAATCTGGTACCACACAATACACTAGAAAAATATCCTTTGATGTAGAATACAATAAGTAGGATATACCCTTACACTCGTATAGCACTTGGAAAAAAATCCGCAAGTGTGTGTGTCACGAACCAACCCAAGTCGACTGTGAACCGGTCACCCAGGCCAGCCAACGAAAAGTCCCAAGAGGAATTCTTGATCCCCCTGGGATGGAGACAAGAACCAAGGGCATAAATAGAGTACACAAGGGAACAATTGTTCCCATATATAAACAATCAAACATACAACAGAAATAAAAGGACAACCCAAAATGAATTTATAAAAAATTGAACTAAACATTATTTGTACAAGAAACTAAAAGTAGAACAAAACCAACAAGTCAACTAAACAAACCTTATGATCAACTAACTCAATGTGACACCACTGGTCACTCTCCAACACAATGATCAAACATCACCCAAGGTGATCGAACTCAAGCTAAAACCAGCAGAAGGGCTAAAAAAGAATAAGACTATTGGCATGAGTATTAAAACTTAGTAGGTTAGCCCGTTATTCTATTCCCAATACACTTACTTTAAAATAAAAGAAACATAAATTTCATGTTTTAAATACAAGATATAAAAGTATGTTTTTCAAATGAGGTTCCATGCTATAATAGTTATCAGACAAAAACTTTCATGTTCTATAAACAAAAAATGCAAGTAACAATTTTTCAAATAGGTGAAACTTCAAAATGATTTTTTTAATGAGGGATGATTTAAAGATTGTAAACTTTTAAACAAATAACATAAAATACTTAATTTACCGACCAAACACACTGTATGCTGATGGTGAGTACAAAATATCCAATGAGCCCAACTCACAGGAACACCCTGAGGCACTGGTTAGTTGTGAGCCCCAGGTACCGCGTATCTCGGTGAAAGTAACCATAATAAATATCTGTTCTCATGCACATGATCCAATAGTAGGGAGAATAAACATATCCTAGTGGTCCCCCAACATCATCATCATCATATTTTAGTTAGTTTTATCATAATCAAACTTTCTACGTGAAACAGGGGCCAAACCCCACAAAATCACTAGCATACTAGTACACCTCTGCCCACCTAGATACCTGAGATTCCCTTTAGTTCCCAATCAAATTACACATATTATAAAATACAAATTTCACATCCAAATTCCATTCCCAAAACATAAAAATACAAACAAACCATAAACTTTTTTCACTTTTATTTCATGAATCAACAAACCACTACAAATTTTCGTAAAACAATTTCAAGGAGTGTATTGAGGCTTTGTACATAAAACTCATTCAAAAACACTATTTGAATTATAAAAACACAACAAGACCATACAAAACCATATTAGGAAGCCCTAAATAAATTTAACAAAATCATTTCATGGATGATAAAACAATACCAATTGAAACAACATGGTATATACAAGTAAAACACTCATTCTTCATTTTAAGGAAAGGCCAAACATGCCTTTAAACATTTTCCCAAAACAATAATTTGAAAAAGTTATTCATTTAATTTTTTTAAGAGGTTTATAAAAACCATATAATGCATCAAAACACATTCATAAATCCCATTAAACACTCAGGTTACATATTCAAAACACAACCATTTTCATAAGAATGTGAAACATTCCATTTTCTGGAAACTTGGGCCAAAACATGTTGTAAACCAAAATCCATTTATTTTTAAAAACAAATACAAATTGGAAAGCCATAAAAGGATACCAAAATAATTTTTTACATGATTCAAATGTATTTATAAATCTAAAAAAATCATTTTAAATTTCACTAGAAACAATAAATCCAACCAGGCAATTTACAGAATACGTGGCATGTACCCTTAAAAAACTACTTATGTTAAGCACTTAAAAAGGGATAAAATACCATTTTTATGCCATATAGTTATTCAAGATACTGAAACATATTAAAAATAACATAAACCTAGTGTTTATACTCATGGAATAATTTATCAAATAAGAGGAGTGCACATTTATATCAAAACGACTATATTTTCAACAAAATAAGTCATAAAACATAATTTGCACACAAAACCTTTAATACCAAGGTTTCACAGAGGCACATATCATATAAAAAATGTTATAACAGTATGATAATGATGAAACATAAATGATAAAGGCTTCTGCAAATAATATCCTACCTCAAATCCTTGGCACAATGGAAACACACACCCAAAATCACTCACCGCAAGGTTATAAACCCAAAAACTATGAAGACCAGACCTAAATGAATATAAAATCGATCAAAAACATTATTATAATAGAACCCTAGGTCTATCATGACTAGGGGGATTATAAAGCCAAGATACAATGGAAGGCGGATGAAGAAGGACGAGAAATGAGAATGAATCTCACCTTTTCCACTAGAAAACTCTTTGTATTCCATTGGATCTGCAACCGTAGAAAAAAGGGACTGGGCAGGAACTTATTAGAGAGGCTCATAAGGTTTGGAAGAACCCGAGAAAGAATATTTGCTGGAAAATGAGCATGAAGTGATTGACTTATGTATGAAACAATTTACCTTCTCAATTTTGGGTGATTTGAGGTAACCTGAGAACAATCACCCTAATCCGTGAATCGTATGAGCTCAAAAGAGGGTAAATTGATAATGGGGGTGGGTATAAGGTATTGGATTTAAGTGGGAGGCGGAATCACCAAATCATATAAAATATTTAATTAGATATAAAATAAAAAAATTATTTTTTTAAAACTGGAAATAGACCCATGGGCTGGCCCAATACCCAAACAAGTAACCCAAATTCACCATGATTATGAATTATTAAGGGGTCCTAAAAGAATATGGTAGTTTTAATATATCTATTTAGGCCATGTGGGAAGTTTAATGGATGAAAAAGGTTGAAAAAAAGGAGTTATAAAAGAAACAAATTTTGTTTTTAAAATAGGAAATGGGCTCACGGTTGGCCCAAATCATGAAATAACCACCCTTTCTCCAAAAACTCCTAAACAAGAAATGGGGAACCCAAATTTGGGTGATTAGACATAGATGAATCATAAAAACTCAACATTAATCTCACACAAGACCCAATAAAAGTATCGTGATTTAAAATGAACCGGATCAAAACAAAGACATGAAAAACTGGGTGTGACAATTCTCCCCACCATTAAAGCTTTCTGTCCCCGAAAAGCCATAACACTTTCGAGCTGAAAGATAAAAACCTAAGGATTCCATATCAACAAGATCCACTCTATAAATTTAGTTTAATATCATTTTTCATCAACATAACTTAGTACTTTTTCCCAAAAAAAACACCAACTCACAACCACTTTGTGAAAATCAATAGAAATATCAAGACACCACCTCCATAACCAATAAAAGAACCTGATTGTTGGGATTTGTCCTAATGAACCCAACAATCACCCAAACTAAAGAGAACTCAAGAAATAAAAAGACTCCAGGGGAGTATATAATGGAATCCCCACCATTAATAAACAACTATTACTAGAAATGTTCTTAGGAAGAAAAATCCACGAGACTTGTGGTGGGTCTCCCCACCATTAGATCCCAACTAGCAACAAAAAAAACAAGAACTAAACATTAGCTAGAAATGGGCATCACTTTCAGAAGTCCAAAAAAAACTCACCCACAACAACCCACCAAACCATGTTAAGAGGGTTACAACATGAACCTATAAAACATCCACTCTCGAACAGAGGGGACGAGAACTAGGCCAACACTTTCAGCACAAATCCAGACCCCCACCACTCGGGGATGGGGGGGGGGGGGGGAAGGGGACCCAATAATATGGCCACTGAAACCAAAAAATAAACCAATGAATAACCCAAAACATTCCACCTACGAATAGGTAACACCAATACTGCACCCAATTTACAGAGGCGGTCCACAAGGGGACATTGATCGGAAACCCACATCGATAAAGTCATAACCATAGACACTGTGTGAGGGGTAAGCCAACCACACTGGTTGTGAAAAATGGAAATTCACAGTAATGAGGAACCAAAATACAGAAATAGGAACTACCTTATAATAATGGTGGAGGCAGGAGCCTGGTCAAGTGCCCCACACCACTTTAGATTTCTTGACTGCGTGAAAATCTTTTCTTCAAGGCCAATGGCTAGAGCCCTAAATCATGAAGCATCTTCTGCCCCACAATTAGGTGCTAAGTATCACACCACTCAAAAAAAAAACTCACCTACTCAACAAAACACTTTCATCTAAATAGGAACTCATAGATATATATATCAAAATTCTATCTCACTTGGAACGAGGAGCAGACTGGACAATGAATATGGAGAAATGAATCAATATCAACAAACAAAACTGTTATGTACACAAAAATTATCCCCAACTAGAAGCACTTTAAATTGATCCCAAATAGTTATCCATTAAAACTGATGGGATGAGGAATTATTTTAAGAGGTGGATATAGCTTGTGAAACATGAGAAAGAATCCTTCGGTTTATAAATTGGAAATCTTGCAAAAATAGAACTATCTATGGTTAGGTCACAACATCCAACGCATCTTTAGAAACCCACTGAACATTACTCCAAACCCGAGCCACCAACAAGATCCCATCTCATTATGCAATAGGTGTATGAATTATAGATCATAATGGAGAATAATTAATAAAAAATCCTACTAATACATAGGATAAACCATCCACATAACCGTTGGTTCAAAACAAACACCATAATTGTTCAGCTAAAAACACTTTTGAAAAAAAACTAACTTGCTGGATTTTAACATTCACCAATGGTGTTTCACCAAGTCTCACTCACATGAACATTTATGTGCCACCCCAAGCACTCAAAAGCCATTCCATATAGGCCATCCTTCTAGATATCAATAAAACCATGCATGTGAGAACCCATGAAAACACCAAAGGCTAAAACAAAACAACATCCTTACAAAAAACATGTCCCGTCAAAAGGAACACAAACCACCAAGTCAAAAATGCTTTTCATATTCCAAAAAACAAACCACACTTCATCAAGAAACATTTGATTAAAAAAAATACTTTTCATTTAATAGAACTTACAAAAACAACCATTCTATTCAAAATAGCCCTTTCCCATTTTTATAAAAACCCAGCAAGGTCTCTTTTAATAATCTAACAACAATAAAATCCAAACCCCCTTTCTAGAAATACCCTAGCCGCTCAAAACCGAATTTCCAAAACCTATTCATCAAATTCAAACAATTTTCAAAATCCCAAAACACCCCATTTAAAACAATGTTTCAGACTTACTTTAAAATGATTCACACTTTTAAAACATTATATTTCAATAAACCACAAGTTTAGATTAGGGAAAATCAAATCCCATTAAATCATTTCCACTTCCTCCCCAAAATTTGTTTTAAAAAACACAACCTTACAAAACCAATCTTATAATTAATTTTTGAAAACACCTTTTCTACTTTTCCAAATCCAATACTTCCTTTAAAACCTATTTCTATAATTATCACACAAGTATTTTCAAAACAAAAATTCAGAATTCATGAAAGGTCCAAGAATCCCACAAAAGGGAAGTAGTGTCAGTGGGTGACTTGACCATATGGTTGGCGGCCATATGTCAAACACAACACCAACATGGAGAGATTTATTAGGGCCATACCCCAGATCTACATGTATTTCCAGGCCTTGAAATCTCATAGATGCCATTATTCAGACTACCCTTGTCATATCCCAACACCAGACAATCAGAAAGAACAAATGACACTAATAAAACTAGACATCCCATGGAAACCCGAGGATCAGAACGAGCAAGAGTTCATGACACTCTTCACACTAACCCCTAAAGTCCCAAAAATCCTACTACATCTACCTTGACATCCTCCAAATCATAAGGGAACTCTAAAAATAAAGGTATACTAAGAGACAAACTCCTCTGATACTATTTTGTCACAAACCAGCCTGAGTCGACCGTGAACCGGTCACCCAGGACAACCCACAACAAGTCCCGAGAGGCATTCCCGATCCTCCTGGGATGGAGAGAAGCAGCAAGGTCATTAATAGAGTACACAAGGGAACTATTTATCCCACATACAAACAATTAAACAAACATCAGAAATAAATAGACAACCCAAAATGAATTTATATAAAAAATGAACTAAACATTATTTGTACAAGAAACTAAAAGTAGAACAAAACCAACAACTCAACTAAACAAACCCAATGATAAAATATCTCAATGTGACATAATTGGTCACTCTCCAACACAATGATAAAATGTCACCCAAGGTGATCGAACTCAAGATGAAACTAGCACAAGGGATAAAAAAAGAAGAAGACTATAGGCTTGAGTCTTAAAACTTAGTTGGTTAGCCCGATATTATATTCCCAATGCACTTCCTTTAAAATAAAAGAAACATCAATTTCTTATTTTAAATAAAAGATATAAAAGTATTTTTTTCAAATGATGTTCCATTCTATAATAGTTATCAGACAAAAACTTTGATGTTTTATAAAAAAAATGAAAGTAACAATTTTTCAAAGAGGTGAAACTTCAAAATGAATTTTTTTAATGAGGGATAATTTAAAGATTGTACACTTTTAAATAAATAACATACACTACTGAATTTACCAACCAAACACACCATATACTGATTGTGAGTAAAAAATATCTAATGAGCACAACTCACGGGAACACCCCTAGGCAATAGTTAGTTGTGAGCCCCAGGTACCTCGTATCTTGGTGAATGTAACCATAATAAATATATGTTCTCATGCACACGATCCACTAGTAGGGAAAATACCCATATACTAGTTCTCCCCAAAAATCATCATCATCATATTTTAGTTAGTGTTTTCTTCGTCAAACTTGCTACGTGAAACAGGGGCCAAACCCAATAGAATCACTAGCATACTAGTACACGTCCGCCCACCTAGATACACGAGATTCCCTGTAGTGCTCAATAAAGTTACAAATATTATAAAATACACATTTCACATGAAAATTATATTACCAAAATATAAAAACACAGAAAACCCATAATATTTCTTCACATTTCTTTCATGAATCAATTAACCACTACAAATTTTCGCAAAATAATTTCAAGGAGGGTATTGAGGATTTGCACATAAAACTCATTCAATAATACTATTTGAATTATAAACACACAACAAGAACATACCCAACCATATTTTGAAGCTCTAAAAACATTTAATAAAATCATTTCATGGATGATAAAATAATCCCAATTAACACAACATGGTATATACAAGTTAAACACTCATTCTTCATTTAAAAAAAGGCCAAACATGCCTTTAAACATTTTCCCAAAACAATCATTTGAAAAAGTTATGCATTTAATTTTCTTAAGTGGTGTATACACACCATATATAGAATCAAACCACAATCATAAATCCCATAAAACAATCAAGATACATACTCAAAACACAACCATTTTCATAAGAATGTGAAACATGCCACTTTCCAGGAACTTGGGCCAAAACATTTTGTAAAACAAAATCCATTTATTTTTAAAACCAAATACAAATTGTAAAACCATAAAATGATCCCAAAATAATTTTTTACATTCTTTTAATTTATTTATAAATCCAAACAAATCATTTTAAATTGAACTAGAAACATACAATCCAACCAGACAATTTATAGAATACGTGGCATACACTTAAAAAAAACTTATGTTAAGCACTTAAAAAGAGATAAAATAACATTTTCATGCCATAAAGTTATTAAAGATATTGAAACATATTAAAAACACCATAAACCAAGTGTGGAATCTCATGGAATAATTTATCAAACAAAAGGAGTGCACATTTATCCCAAAACAACTATATTTTTAACAAAATAAGTCATAAAACATAATTTGCACACAGAACCTTTAAACCCAAGGTTTCACAACAGAAAATATCATATAAATAATGTTATAAGAGTATTATAATGATTAAACTTAAATGATAAAGGCTTGTACAAGGGACATCCTACCTCAAATCCTTGGCGTAATGGAAACGCACACCCAAAATCACCCACTGCGAGATTATAAACCCTAAAAATATGAATACCAGACCTAAATGAATATAAAATCTATCAAAAACATTATTATAACAGAACCATAGGTCTATCATGACTATGGGGATTATAAAACCAAGATATAATGGAAGGAGGAAGAAGAGGGAGGAGAAAGGAGAATGAATCTCACCTTTTCCACTAGAAAACTCTTCGTATTCCATTGGATATGCAACCTTATAAAAAGGGAATGAGCTGGAACTTCTTGGAGAGGCTCCTAAGGAATGTAAGAACCAGGTAAAGAATATTTTTTTCAAAAATAGCAAGAATTTATTTATTTATGTATGAAACAATTTACCTTCTCGATTTTGGATGATTTGAGGTAACCTGAGAACAATCGCTCTAATCTGTGACTCACATGAGCTCCAAAGAGGGTAAATCAATAATGGGGGTGGTTATAGGTTATTGTCTTCAAGTGGGATGTGGAAGTACCAAATCATATAAAATATTTAATTAGATATAAAATAATCAAATCAGTTTTTTAAAACTGGAAATAGACCCATGGGCTGGCCCAATACCCAAATAAGTAACCCCAATTAACCATGATTATGAATTCTTAAGGGGTCCAAAGAGAATATGGTAGTTTTAATATATCTGTTTAGGACATGTTTGAAGTGTAATGGGTGAAAAAGGTTGAAAAACAAAGGAGTTATAAAAGAAACAAATTTGGTTTTTAAAACTGGAAATGGGCTCACGGTTGGCCCAAATCATGAAATAACCACCCTTTCCCCAAAAACTCTTAAAAAAGAAATGGGGAATCCAAATTAGGGTGAATAGACATAGATGAAACATAAAAACTCAACATTAATCTCACACAAGACCTAGAAAAAGTATCATGATTTCAGATGAACCAGATCATAACAAAGACATGAAAAATCGGGTGTGATAGTGTGCACACCCTCTTAGCACAAATATGGAATTACAGTATTTTAGTGCTTCTTTACAATTGAGAAAGTGTATTATTTGAAGTACAAATTTTCACTTTCTTACCCAAAAGCTAGTAAGAACTGTCTTATGCATAACCTTATACATGCGAAGACCCCAAATCATTCATGCACCCTTTTAGGTGTCCCGTGTGCAACTTTTATGCCAGGTGCACAAGATTTGACTTTTGTCATGAAATACCTCTTACACGCAAATCTCGTCTTTCACGCAACATATTCTTCTTGCATGAAACTCAATTTATTTAGCGCACACCACTTTTTTTAATATTTTTCTACACCTCAGAGCTCGAGATTTCTCTAAGTGTCGAGCTACGTCGATGTGAAGGGTTAACCCTTGATTTATAGACCTATTTGACCCCTAAACGTAAAAACCCCAATTTGCCACGCAAGATCCCAATGCATCACGCAAAACCCCCTTTGTCGACAACTTTGGCACATAAGTCTCTTTCGCGCCAAACTAATCTTTCACTTACTTCTTTGAATCTTTCACGCACTTCATGTTATTTCCATCTTTCAATGTTTGGACCTCGAATCATGGATGGAATGAAAAACCCCATTTTATGTCACCTTTGGCGTGAAAGTTTCTTTCATTCCAACCTCTTCTTTCATGCCAATTATTCAATCTTTCATGCAACCTACTCTTTCATGCCAATTCTCAAATCTTTCTCACAACCTCCTCTTTCGCTCCAATTATCCAATATTTCGCGCAACCTTCTTTCGCGAATTTCTTTCCTTTGTCAAAAACACATTTCTTCATCTCCTGATTTTCAGGCCCAAATAATTTGGCAAACAGTGAGAAACATCACCACCTGAAACTGTTCTTTTGTGCCTCCTCCAGATTTTCCATTCCTTTTTCATTTCTCTCTTCATTTAATCCCATAACCATTCTTCAACTTTCATCACGAAATCCACCATCGTGATATGTATCCTTTGATAGTTCAACTTTAGCATCATCAAAGTTTCAATGTGAAGTACTAAAACTTCACTATCTTATAGAAGCATCATTCTTTCCAATCAAAAATTAATTTGACTAACATCACCTTTACTCCCCATTTCTTCATAAGTCTTGCATCACAAGTTCACCAAACTTATGATATTTGTGAAATACAAATCAGAAAAGCATCGTCTAATTTTCCGTGTTCTTTACAATTTGATTTGATTTATATTATTTGACAACAAAAGACAATACTCTATAACAGTAAACTCTTCTTACTTTCTTCTCCATCTAAATTGGACCCAAAAATATTTAATTTAAATCAATTAAAAAAATTGAAACAAATCCTTCATTTTATAATAGGAGGATTCGATAGTGAAGTAACCTACCCTGCAAACTTAGGTGAAAATGTAGAATAGAACAATTATTCAACAAAAAGAAATGAAAATCAATAAACCTACCTTAGATATTGTTACCTAACATCAACACAATCATATAACATCCTGACTAGAATAAAAAATATATATCCACAATGGATTATATATATGGATCCAAGAGAGGGAAGAAGAAGAAACCAAGGAAAGACATCCAAGAATGTAGATGTTCCAGGGAATATGGCCACCAACGCACCAATATTTACTGAAGGATCGGTCAAAAATCAATAGAAAAGGTCTCTAATGAATTTGGGAAGAGTGGAATTATAGTTTGGGTTTTATTAGGAGAAAACCATTAGTTTTAAAAACTGATTCAGATCCAAAATTTTCAAATATAACTTTTAATAGTGCATGGTTAGGGCACATGTTTTGGAAAATCATGCTCTTACCATGAATAGGGCACTATCTCAAGAAGAACCTTGCACAATTGGATCAAACTGTTAGAGAAACCTTGCACCAACTATATAAAATTCCTCAATCTTAAAAAGTAAGATTTCTTATAGGTGGCCACATGATTTGTCGAAACTATACACCTAACCATGTGCCTACCCAGAGCCCACTTTTTCATTTTAAATGGTTTCCTTAAGGTGTTTCAAGATTTATATTAACTATTACCAAACCATGAACCTCTATAAAAGCCCCAAATCATTCCAAAATACCAACAAACATTCCCAAACACAACTCAATCACTTTACATAGTTAAAATATGTAAATAAATGGTTGCTTACTTGAAACTAGGGGTGCTATATTATCCCCACCATCATCCTTTCAATTCCTAGAAAGTTAGAAGCCATAATTTCCCAAGAGTTCATGAAATTTCATGACCATTTCCTTTTCCCTTTCCGACAATTCTTCTATAATATGACCATGTTTCCACAAAACCTACACCAGACTGATAATTTTTCCCATTAAGATATTATTTTGCCTATCTATAATATGTAAAGGCACATGAAACAAGTAAGAATACAGATACTGGACAACATGATCCCATTAAATCAAATGGTTAGGATCTATATTATACTTCTTCAAATGAGATACATGAGACACATTACACATTTAACTCTACCATGGTGGAAATTACAACCAATATGCAACCCCACCAACCCGTTCAAGTATCTCATAAGTTTGTATGTATATATTAGATAACTTTACCTAATTTACAAAACAACAATGCCCAAGCCATCAAGATATTATAAAGAACACATTAACACTCACATATATTTACAATAGATATCAATGATGATCCACATATTATTTCTAACAACTATGTTCCATATTTATTCGCTTCATGAGGAACTAAATATTCTCCATTGTATCTTGAAAAAGGATTATTCAAAAAAGTGAAGTCTAACCTTTTTACACCTAAAAATGTGTAGAACGATAAGGAGTCCCATAAAATTCATCAAAAGGAAAAATATGTATTGAGGATTGATAACTATTGTTATATGATAACTCCACTAATGGTAAGTGTTCCCTCAATGAGACACCAAAATCCATTACATAAGCCCGTAACATGTCTTTCAATGTTTGGATCATCATTTTAGATTTCCCATTCATCTAAGGATGATAAAATATACTCATATTAAACAGAGTTCCTATGGATTGTGGTAAGTATTTATCGAAATGATATTTAAACCTCATGTGTCTTTATGATACTATAGAAATTGGTATACCATGGGATGAAATGGGAAAAATTTGTGAGATGATCCACTATCACCCATATGGAATCATGTTTCCAAACCTTCCATGGGAGACATGTTACAAATCCATGGCCATCTACTACTATTTTAAAATAGGAATAGGTAAAAACTGTAATATACATGCCGGTCACTAATGCTCTTACTTAACCTGATGATAGGTGAGGCATCTCATTACAAACTTTACCACTTTTCTTTTCTTTCCAACCCCAAAAATTGTGATTTTAATGACTTATACATATTTCATATTATAGGATATGCATCCAATCTCAAATGGTGATAAGTATGAAGAAGTTTTTCCTAACAAGATAAATGCTTGACCATCTGATCTCTAAACCAGAAAACTAAAATCCCATCCATCATCCATCCCACAATGGTGTCACCACCAGTGTGGTTCAACCACATATCAACACATTATGAATAATATGTCTATGACTCTTTTTTTATTTCAACAAAATCCAAAACAAAATAAACTAAAAATAAAACCATAACAATACCTCGATCTTCAAAATCCAGGTGAATGTCAACTATCACTAACACCAAATACCACTAATTTAAAGCATCTTTTTTTCAATTAAATATATGAATTTATTCTTAATGAATACTGTATTAAATAAACTTACCTGGTGTAGACATCAAATCATTGTCGAACATTTAGAGATACTCCATCCATCTTATTTGTGTTAGGTTCAAATATCTTTGTTATAAAATTTGTTTCAAGACCTTATAATCGATAAACACTATTATTTTCTCACCAAAGAGGAAATGAATCCATGTATTAAAAGAATGAAATACAAAAAGTAACTCCAAATATTATTTTGGGTTGATCTTCTCATGCACCCATAACTGTTAGGAGCCATAAGAATCATTATGATCACTCTACATGAGAACACACCCCAACCCATGTCCTAATGCATCTCAATACACAATATACAATCATCCTAATTACAGAAATATAAATATTGGCATTGATGTAAGTCAAAATTTTTGTTCCAAAAAAGTCTTTTGGATTTCATTATTCTATTGGAATGGAACTTTTTTCATTTTCAAATATGTCATAGGTGATTTGTTTCATGAAAATTCATGAACAAAATGTTGATAAAACCAACTAATCAAAGAAAATTGCATATATCAATGAAAGTATTTTAAGGTTTCCAAGACATCAAAGTCTTTATCTTTTCTAGATCCACAAAAACACCTCCTTTTGAGATAACCTATAAAAGAAAACATAGATCTTGTATAAAAAATCATGCATTGAAAGTTTGACATATAACCAATGATCCCTCAAGATTCCCAACAATATCACCAACTTCTGGTCATGCTCAACCATTATTCTTCAAGACACCAATATGTCATCAAAAAACACCACCACAAAATAATCCAGATACCTTTGAAATATTTGATTCATCAATTCCATAAATAACATTGGTGTATTTGTAAGGCCAAAGTCCATCACCACATACTTGTAATGTCCATATCTAAGTATGAATGATATTTTTAGAATATCCTCCTTTAGAACACACAATTGGTGATATCTAGATCTGAAGTCAATTTTAGAGAACCCCAGGAATCCCTTAATATGATTAAAAATATCATCAATGCATGAAAGTGGATAATGATTCTTTATTGTAATTCGGCAAAGATTACAATAATCAACCCACAACAGAAGAGTTCCATTTTCATGTTTCACAAAAAAACATGCACTGCATATGGAGATGTACTAGTAAGAATGATCCCTTTTCTTTCCAACTCTCCTAACTGAACTTTCAATTTCATTGATTCTATTTTTTAGAAAAGATAAATTAAAATTAAGATAATATTGATCCCTAGTACGATATT
This sequence comes from Viscum album, assembly GCA_963277665.1. Classification (NCBI taxonomy): domain Eukaryota; kingdom Viridiplantae; phylum Streptophyta; class Magnoliopsida; order Santalales; family Viscaceae; genus Viscum; species Viscum album. The sequence goes on from OY728143.1 coordinate 352,878,286, forward strand.
AATCATAAACTCCACTTCATGTGTGGGTGGAAACCCTTATAAGTTTTCATGAAACACATCCCAAAGGTGAACAACAATTTATGGAAAGCCATTATTCTTGATCTCATCCATCGATGAAAAGGTCAATGATACAAAATGGTATGATATAGTTCCAAATACTGGTGCCAAAAAATCCAATTGCACTTGCCATTACATTCTTGTCTCCACTAAAGAGATGCCCAATGCCATCATGAGTTGTAAAACTATCATTTCATCCATAAAAATCTATGTGATATTTTTTACATTATCATCCAATCCATACCTAGAATTATGTAATAGAAATGCATATCAAGCACAAGAAAATCCCATATCATATCTGTTCCATCAATTGTTATAGAACATTCTTCGCACATAAAGGCTCAACATTCTCATTGTCTAATAAGAGTTTGAAGATTTAAAATATAAGGCATCATCTCAACATAAAACACAAGAATATTAATTGCTTGAGAACTAATAAATAAGAGAGATTCCCCTGTATCAAAAATATAATTCATTAGGGTATAATTTAAAAGGATCATACCTCTCACTGTAGATTTTTTGGATTGATCATCCACAAAAACATTCTTATCTCCATAAAATTTATTACTCACTACATTTTGGTCATTATTACCCTATTAATATTTCAATGAAGGAGTATGTAAGGCCTCAATACTAGTTTCCTGGACCTGGTGCAATATTTTATTATATTCTCATGGTTACAATAAAGTCGTATCTCAACATAATTTATAGTTTAGTATATTTGAAAAACAAGATACCCACATAAGTTCAATATTACAACTTTAAATGAAAAAAAACATAAAATTACTATTTTAAATATCCACCACTCAAATATTATCCCAGCAAGTCAAACATAATATAAATTTGCATGTCTTGGAAAAAATGAAACATATGAAGGGGTGAGATCATATGCTTAGTTGGGGTAAAAAAATAAAATGGAATATATCACAAACATAAACATTAGTCATAGTGAATAATTAAAAACACATGCCTTTCAAAATAATGTTCAAAAAAATTTTATATGAATATGATATGAGTAAATATTAACATATTAAATGATAATCATGGGTATTCTACTATCCAAAAAACCACTGGAACTATACATTTATAGCTTAATAATGAGGGAAATTCATATGACAGTCATTATAAAACATATTATCAAGGAATCTCTAAGACATCTAAAATTTATTAAGGCCTCGACCAGAACCATATCTAAAAATGGAAAGGGCCTTGGACAAGTCCATATCTATTTATCTCATGAGACCTACTGATGCATCGAGAGGATATAGAAAGCGCCCACCCATCACTTAATATGTCCAATTAATTCCTAATATGAAAGGGGTGAACATAATCAACATATAAATTAATATTGAAACTAACAATTGAATTTTAAATAACTTTCCCCAATCATTTAACATAAACACTAACCATTCAGAGTAAAATAATGAATGGTATAAAGATAGAACATCTATAGTAAAAGTAATAATAAATCCTTATACAACATATTTTTGATGAAATCATAATAGATATACATCAATGAATTATAAGATTCAACAAGTGATGTTGAAATTGATAAAGATACTTTTAAATGAGACCATTGAAAGTTGTTGGAGGAAATAATCCTAAAACATTACAAAGTGTATAATTCCACCTTGAAACATTCAAATAATAATACCTTAGAATATCATGAGAATAAGGAGACTATTGATATGATATATCAATGGGATTTACATACACCACATGCATGTACTGAGTGGTGAACATGGCATATATTTCATAAAAGTTAATGTGTTATGAGAAAAATCGTTTTTTTATTTTGAAAGAAGAGTTCTTTTGGAAAATCATTTGAATTTTCCACGAAATCAGATGGTAAACATGTATAACCTAGAAAAAAAATTCTAGGACATTGAAATTATATTTTATGAATAAATGTTGTCCCACTAAAGTGAAATCATGTAAAAATAGTTCTCATGAATCTTTAGAAATAAATAAGTTTTTTAGCATTTTACAGAAAGTATTAAAGAGAATACTAAAGTGGAAAAGAATTTTTGTTCTAATAAATCCAGAAATTATCCAGGATCATTTTTCATGATAATATAACTTGTTTTATAAAAAAATAATGGTGTCTTGAAATAGATTCTAGTGTGCACTTGAAAACGGTTAAGAATTTGAGAAGTTCCCTTGAGTTGGGATTGTTTATTTGGAAACAATTTTGAATGATACTTTTAAAGAATATAAATACCCATAAAATAAAGAAGTATTCTGGTTGGTAAACAAATATATAACATTCAAACAGAGTTTATGTGGAGTAAATAAGAATAAATAATAATTTTATGGAGGTATGTAGAGAATAAGAATAACCCGAATGAAAATGGATGTTCGGGTAGAAATCCCTTACCACTTTGTAATCAATCAGTTAGTATGACCCAAAATTAATAATTTTAAAATGGTAAATTGAATACAATTAAAATAAATATATTCATGATACTATACATAAATGGGAAGTATACATACACGATACTTAGGTAATAATAGTGAATAAGGAATATCTCACAAAATGGAATTGAGACGAGGAAACCCCTTAGCTTAAGTCTGATCGTATTATTCACTTGATCATAATGAAAAGAATAATAAAATTTAGGTTCATTAATTAATAAGTAAAAAACCTATCTATATGTAAATAATTTATTATAATATTGTTAAGATCATTCAAATCCTTTTAATAGTTTAAGAGATTCAATTTCATTTCTTGGGAGCATTTCCTTCCTTGGTTTTCATGATCTGTTTACTTATATTCATGTATGGATAAACATGTAGAATGAGAATAGATGTACATAATAAATGTTTTATGTTATTAGTGAACAACCATAAGATTACATGGTTAAAAAATTCATTGGGTTATTGGGAGTGAAGATGAATCATTATATAAAACATTAATGATAATTTTTTTTGGGATAATTGGAGGTTTTCAATCACATCGAACTCATTATGATATATAAATTAACATCATGTGTAAAAAAAGTTTCAAAAACTCTAAATAAGTTATTAAATAATATATTATAGTATGGTTCAACCATAAAAATGGTTTCATGATTATAATAGAATATGATAATAGAAATTGGAAACCTGTCATCCTTGAATATGATAAATTAACACATCTCAGATGGTGTTTTCATTTCTAATATAAGAGAAGGGTAAAGGTGAGATGATTATGAATTATTATATTATCATAAAAATATTCAAGTATATGTGATTTACTAGAGTTATCATAAAATATGTATAAAAGGAGGTGTGGAAAGTAAATGAATTTAAAGGAACTTGAAATAAATGAAATGAAAAGGGAAATTTGCCTCATGAAGTAATCCTCCTTAAGAGCCTCTTTAGGGGATAGGTTTTTGACCTTTTATGAGACCAATGGATGCTGGATGTGGGGGAGGATCATGGGAGGAGATTTGGATAGATATTTGAGGAGCTTAATGGCTTAGATGAGTGAAGAGAAGGGGGGGTGAGGGGTAGTTTTTTCAATGGAGGAGAGAAGTGAATTTTGAATATTTAATTCATTATTTAATTATTTTTCTCAAGTCATGAAATTGTATTGATTCTTTTGACCAAAAATAGTAATAAGTGCATGTGAGTTTGAACCAAGTGTACTTACATCAGCCTTACATCACCTATGACTCTATAAATCCTATATTTAACATTTATTGTAAATTATCATATTTTACAAGTCACTAATAATTTAAGTATTTTAGAAAAATCCCAAAAATAAAATCCATTTTTTAAATATTTGTAATTTAATTTTTAAATAATGTAACAATTTATTAAAAAAACCACAACTTTAGAAATATAACTCATTTTATAACACCTTTAAAAGTTAATCAAGGTATCATAAAATTATATTTAACCATAAGAAAATAAAATAACAATTTATGATTAAATTTTATGAAAATACATTTCCATTTTAAATTATTACATTAAACATAAAATTGTAATTAAAATATTTATGACTTACAAAAATAATAACATTTAGGCTATGATCATTTTGTCACATATAAGATGTTTAAATAATATTTATACATTCAAGGGTGAAGTTTCTATTTTTTGTCTGATTTACTATTCATTACTATTCATAAGGGTATGTCACTATTCATAAGGGTCAAGTTACTATTAAAAAAAATGTATGTTTTCCTATCAAACTATAAATATCTTAATGAATGAAATTGTGTATGTTAGGTTTTTTAAATTAAAATCACAGAAGTGAAAAAATTATGTTTATTGGATAGGTTATAGCAATGTTTTGTTTTGTGGAGACTCAATGTTTTATGAATTCATTATTTATTTGAAAAATCATGGGGTGTTACATTATCCCATCCATACAAAAAATTCCCCTTTGGAATTTGAAATTGAACACGAAAAGTTAGTGGTTTATAATTGAAAAATCCCTTGTGGGAATCCCATATTAGGAATACGGTTAAAATATCCTCTTAATAAGAGGGAAAGGGAAATTCATCAGTTGTTCAAAAACTACACCTTCTAATGAGAAAAAGTGGTCATGGAAGATTAATCAGACCATCATGTTCTGATAGTAACTAATAGAGAATAGGCTCAGATGAATGATCATTACCCAAAACCCATAAACTATAGTTATGAGAAATATCATTGATATCATGAAAAAAATATATGATAATATGAAAAAAAAATTATTTGAGATTATTTTCCTAGAGTTGAGGAATTATTATACTATATAAGTTTATAAACGTTGGGTTCTCTTTCATAAAAACAATCGTATCCGTTGTTTGTGCCTTCAACTACCTATACATAATCTATTATCACAGGTTTCATCATGCGGTGACATTAAGCTCTAAAACTCGTACAATTATCAACACAAACCATTTATTAAAAGGTTTAAATTTATAGAAGATCATGACCAAATAAATTAGAATCATTCCTATATATATCCACGCTAGATCCATGTACACAAGGTCCTTGGAAATCCTCATTTTATTTAGAACTCCATGATCTATCCTACTCAATGTATCTGCTACCTTATTTTCCTTTAATCAACATCAAGCAACCATAAATTCAAAAATTCCAAACATGTGAATATCTTCATCACATGTCCTCTTGAAATATGGTAATAACTCAAATTACCATGAAACCTTATTGGAAACATGTATTAATCCTCAAACATGATATTGGGTATACTCCTTATATCAAAAAATGTTGTAAACATCATCAAGGATAGCATATACCACTTGTCGAAAAGTTGATAATAATTTTTGAGGTAGTTAGTACTTAACTAAATCAATCATTTATTCATCATTATATTAATAATTGTGGATATATTTAAGGTTGTATTTGTCTAAACCATATTTGTTTTCCATGATATTAACATTCTACTGAGTCACTTATCCATGGTACAAATCATCATACAACCTCAAATACTTAATGAAATAGTATTGTAGTATAATTATCATATATTCAATAATACTTATAACACATACATTATTGATAAAATATTCCAATGAAATGATTCTTGAAGTGGTAAATTAATCATCCACTTTATCTATGGTAGTATCATGATTTTATCATTATCCAATAACATCATCTGGGGAATATTACTTTGATGATTAGGACATTGATTTTCATAGTGTTCCATATCCTTGTAGTTGAAGCATTGTACATTGGAAACCATTATTTTCCTTAAAAACACAAAATTAGGGTACTTTTTTCCACAATTACAATAAATTCCATTTCCTTTCAAGCATTTACCATGTTATTTTTTTCTATATTTTTCACATGTGAAAAAACCCTTCTTTCCCTACTTCCCTTTATCCATATTTTTCATGTCCATCCTCTTATTTTCCTTATTCCATTCAATTACATAGGACTCAAAGAATTATTTACATTTCTTTTTAATACATAATACTATTTATTCATATGATGAGGATACTTGGGAGACTATCTTCCTTTTAAATGACAGCTTAATACCATAAGAGATATGATCCTTCTTAATATTTGCATCATGTGCATTGGTGATGTTCTAGTCCTGTAGGCTAGGTACCATTTCAAATCAACTCCATATAGATCATAAAATAATGAACTCTCTATAACTCTAAACATAGAATAAATTAACACATCATAAATCTTAGAACCATATAATTTGGTTACTTTTGAGGTATAAATATTTCATAATGGTGAGTAAATAAAATTTGAATTTTTCTAAGCACATCCCCTGATAGTGTCAAACTAGAAGTGAAATAAGCCTCATTGTCATATACCAGAACCACTTCCACTTGTAGTATCCAGACAAGGATGTATTTTCTAGAAGGATCCACATAATATCTTTGGTACGAAAGTTCTAGGATGTTCATGTATACTTATCCTCAAAGTATATCTTATTATTTTGTTCTCTAATCTATGTTTTCTAAATCTAGTTTCCAGGTTTTCTACTAAACTTCCACTAATTTCAACTATAACACCCCGACCCCAGTTTCCTGGAGATGGTGCATTATTTTATTACATTTTCATGATTACAAGAATGTTGTATCACAAAGTAATGAATAGTTTATTATATTTTGAAAACCACATATATACATAATATCAACATTACAACATGAAATTAAAAAGAACAAAAAATTTAAATTTGGAACAACCACCAATATAAGATTATCCTACGAATTCAAACATAATATACATCTTCATGTCCTAAAAAAAGGAAACATAAGAAGGGGTGATAATAGATTCTTAGTAAGGGTAAACAATACATTGGAAGATATTATAAACATAAAAATTAAACATGGTGAATAATTTATAACATATTCCTTTAAAAATAAACATGAACATAATATGGTAGGAATATGAGATGCCTAAATATTTCTATAATAAAACATAATCATGGGTATTCTACTAACCGAATAACCACATGTACTATGAATTTCTAGATTCATAATGAGGGAAACACATATGTCAGACATTCTGAAACATACCATTGAGAAATTGGTGATGAAATCTAAAAATGATTAGGGAATCGGCCAAAACCATATTTAAAAATGGGCAAGGCCTTTTCCAAGTCCATATATATTTGTTTCATGAGACCTACCGATGCATCTAGAGGCTATATAGGGTGAAACCCATCAAATACTAAGTCCAATGCATTTATCATATAAAATTTATGAACATAATCAACATATAAATTCATATTGAAACTAACAATTGAAATGTAAATAACTTTTCCTAATCATTTAACATAAACAATAACCATTCAGAGTAAAATGGCGAATGGTATCAAGATAGCACATCCACAATCAAACTAATTAGAAACCCTTCAACAAAATAATATTAAATGATATCAAAAGATATCGAACACAATTATTTACAAGATTCAATAAGGGATCTTAACATATATGAATATACTTTTAAATGAGACCATTGAAAAATTATTGGGGAAATAATCTATAAACAATCCAAAGTGTCCCATTCTACCGTTGAAACATTCAAAAAATAACTCCATAGAATATCATGAGAATAATTATAGTTATTATATGATATAAAAAAGGGTAGTACATACACCACATGCATGTAATGAGTGGTGAACAAGGCATGTATTTCATTAAAGTTAATGTGAGATGAGAAAAATTCTTTTTTACTTTTGAATGAAGAGTTCTTTTGGAAAATCATTTGAATATTCCATGAAATCATATTTTAAAAATTTATATCCCAGAAAATAAAAGTAAAATACATTGAAATTATATTTGAGGCATAACTTATGTCCCACTGAAGATAAATCATGTAAAAAGTGTTCTTAAGAATCTTTAGAAATAAATCATTTTAGAGCATTTTAAGGAAAGTATTAAAGATAATTTTAAAGTGGAAAGGCATTTTTGTTATCTTAAATCCAGAAATTCTACAAGATAATTTTTGATGATAAAATGAGTGGTTTTAAAAAAATAATGGTGGATTAAAATATATTCTGATGTGCACTTGAAAATGGATAAGAATTCAAGAAGCTTCCTTGAAATGGGTTTGTTTATCGGGATAATATTTTGAATGATACTTTTAAAACATGTAAATCCTCATAAAATAAAGAATTATTCTATTTGGTAAACATATATATAAAATTAATATAGAATTTATTCAGAGTACATATGAAAAAATAATAATTTCATTGAGGTAAGTAGAGAATAAGAGTTACCCAAATGAAAATAGAGGTTTTGGTAGAAATCCTTAACCATTTTGTAATCAATTGGTTTGTATGACCCAAAATTAATAATCTTTAAATGATACATTGAATAACATGAAAATAAATATATTCATGATGTGATATTTCATTGTTCAGAACACATACACCATACACAGTTAATAGTAGTGAATAAATAATATCCCACAAAAATGAAAGTGAGACAAGAAAAACCCCTTACCTTAAGTCTGATATTGTTCTTCACATGATCTTAATGACCTGAATAATAAAATTTAGGGTCATTAATTAATAATTAAATAAACTCATAAATATTTAATTTATTTATTATAAACTTATTAGATTCATTCATGGCCTTTTGATGTGTTAAGAGACTTAATTTCTTTATTTGGGAGCATTTCATTCTTTGGTTTTCATGATTAGTTTACTTATATTCATGTACAAATAAACATGTAGAATGAGAAGGGTTGTCCATAATATAAGTTTTATGTTATTAGTGAACAATGACAAGATTAAAAGGTTATAAAATTCATTTGGTTTTGGGTGTGAATATGAATCATTACATACAACATTAATTATAATTGATAAGGTTAATTAGCAGTATTTGATTACAACAAACTCATTATGATTTATAAATTAATATCATGTGTAAAAAAACATTCCAAAACCTTAAAAAAGTTATAATCCATATATTATTATATGGTGAAACCATAAAAATGGTTTCGGGACCATAATTAAAGACGATAAAAGAAATTGAAAACATGTTTTCCTTGAAGTGATAAATTAACACATCTCGAATGGTGTATTCATTTTTAATATAAAATAAGGGGAAAAATAGATGATGATGAATTATTCCAATATCATATAAAAATTATAGTACATGTAGGGTAGATGAGTTATCATAACATTTGGATGAATGGAGGAGAAGAAAGAAAAATAAAATAAAGGAACTAGAAATAAAATAAATGAAAAGAGGATTTTACCTCATGAAGCAATATTCCTTGAGAGCCTTTTTAGGGGAGATGTTTTTATCTTTCTATTAGACCACAGTATGCAGGATTTGGTGGAGGAAATTTGGAGGATATTTGGATAGAATATTGAGGAGCTTTAAGGCTTAGAGGAGTGAAGAGAATATGGAGTGAGGGATGGTTTTTATAGTGGAGGAGAGGAGTGAATGTTGAATATTTAAGTCATTATTTAATTATTTTGATCAAGACAAGAAATAATGTTGATTATTCAAACCAAAAATTGTAATAAGTGCATGTGAGTTCGAACCAAGTGTTCTTACATCAGCCTTACATCACCTATCACTCAATAAATCATGTATTTATCATTTATAGTAAATTTTCATATTTTAATATTCACCTAAAATTCACGTCTTTTAGAAAAATCAAAAAAAATTACCCCAAACGTTTTTTGAAAAGTAGAATTAAAAATGAATTTTTTTTTGAAATTAATTTTCTAAATGCTTTTAATTCAATTTTTAAATAAAATCATAGTTTATTAAAAAAACAACTTTAAAACAATAACTCATTTTAGAACACATTGAAAAGTTAATAAAGGTATCATAACATTATCTTATAACCATTATAAAGTAAAATAAAAATTTATGATCAGATTTTATGAAAATACATTTCCATTTTAAATTATTAAATTAATCATAAAATTTCAATTAAAATAACTTTGACTTACAAAAATACAAATACTTATGCTATGATCATTTTTCACTTATAAGATGTCTAAATTGCATTTATACATTCATGGGTGATGATTATTTTTTTTTACTAATTTACTATTCATTACTATTTATAAGGGTATGTTACTATCCATAAAGGTCAAGTTACTATTCTAAAAAAATGAATGTTGATCTTATCAGAATCTCAAATATCTTACTGAATGCAACCATGTATGTCAGTTTTTCGAAATTAAAATCACATAAGTGACAAAATTATGTTTATTGGGAAGGTTATAACAAAGAGTTGTTTTGTAGATACATAGTATTTTAAGAATTCAACATTTATTTTCCAAATATTTGGGTTTAACAAAGTAGTCATGGTATTCAGGGAATCAACATATATTCCATGGTTCTACTAATGAGTGGCATTCTAATACCCTCACCATGTCGAAGCATACGATGTTAGCGAAACATGAGATGGGTCTCGAACTCCCAATCTTGGAGCACTATGACAATAAGAGTAAAGATTCCCCATATAGTTTTAATTTTAGAATTCTCATGGTGGTGCTATAAAATATCACTTCATGTTGTCGAATGAACCACATTGAAAACATTTAGGCTTGCCATTTGGTTTTGGGGGATGATTCACCGATCCAACCATATGATTCAGAGTCATACCAAACTTGGAAATAGGTTTCAATATTCTACTTATTCCTATCCTTAGAGTTAACATAATTTCCCATTGGTATCAACATGCTCCCTCCAACTATAGCTTATGAGATGTCCCTTTATTCCACCATCGTACTATTAACCAGATTTGTATAATATGTTATACAAAGGATAACAATATTTGAGTGAATCTCGTACCTCATCCCCAATTCAAACACCAGTTCCTTAAAGGATGAATGTGCAAAAAAAATTTGGGAAAAAGAAAAATAAATTCATAAATTTAGTCATATAATCTATCACTATTATGTTCTCATATTTCAAGATAAAATATTCAATCATTATTGAAATTAGTAATGATTGAGGAAATAATTATTTCTTGACCAATTCTTAAAAATCCTCCCATGCAATGACTAGTCCTAATCTAACCAGGATAACTAAATCCTACCAATGGAATAAAAGATACTCCAATATGTACATTGAAAACATAATTTTTCACTATTCTAGTGTGATAAGGAAATTCAATATTCGATTATTATTATTCAGGTACACCTCTCATTTCTTTGGTTCTGAATCACCCTGAATAATAGGTGGATTCAACTTCAGTAATTGAATGGAATCTTCTACTTTTCTTGGTTCATTACTTAAGTTCCCTCTATCTATAGCTTGAAAATATTGGATTATAATTTTAACCAAGTGTTGGTTCAATGTTGGCTTAGGTGAAACCACATTTTCAGAACATGATGTTAAAAGTTATACTTACCCAGTGAACCAAGCATAGGATGCCTTGGTAAATAAGATTAAGAATCCTCATGTTAGGACCACTGGATTTCTCTAATGAGATGATTTACTGAATATATGGATAGTGTTTATGAGGTTTCATGCCTTCTTTTTTAGGTATGGTAACCTTCATAATTTCCAAGTGATGTTAAAATTCATTGTTTTTAAGAAATACATATGGCTTCATTCTCATTCCAATGATATATGTAGAGACACATAGATCCTATATATTGGGCTACCCACTACATGGTAATGATACCCCATATCCTTCATTTTAATCACATCAGTGTGGTGAAACAAACCTTTTCCATTCCTTGTTGGAATAGATTTAATGGACTTATGAATTCTTATAAGGGCTTCCCCACATGATCGAAACATATTAGTTCATTGTAGGGTAATAATTGTCCTAGATTCATGTACATAAATGGACAACCATAATTCCTTACCACATGACGTTAAACTATATAGATAACATCTTGTAAAAAGACCCTCACTTTTCATTCACTAACATTTATTGTTTTTTTGGAAAAAATACTTATTGTATTACACAAATAGATTCCCAAAGACTATATTAGTTTAATACCTTTTGGAAAAAATGGAAACAAAAATAGTGGTACATAAGTGAGATTCAATATCACGTACTAAATTATACATGACTAGGATACTTCTTAGAAACATCCGACATAATGCATATCTTTATAACCTTTGGAAAAGAAACATAAAAATTGGTGAGATCAAACACTAAGTAAGGGTATGAAAGGGATATATATAAGCATATCATGAGCATAACAGTATGAGAACCTAATCGTGAAAATAAACGATCATACCCTTCATATCAAAGATCATAAAAAATAGTCAAGGAGGGAGATATAGGTCCATCCAGCCACATAATGAAAAAAATACATAGGTGTTCCATAAGGACATAAATCATTTATCATATTAAAACCCATATAATTAAATTGGGTTTATAAACATCAATCAATCATAACATAACCAATTGAATATAAATATGTTTCATAAATACAATTCTATCATAAGCATAAACCATTATTAGAAATAATAAGAATGGTATAATTGAATCACATCACCTGAAATACATAAGTATCATAAAATAATGTTATGTTACATGAAAAATAATTTTGAAATGTTACTTGAAAAAAATTATTGAGGAAAATGTCATATCTTCTTTTAAAACACTTTTCTTTTCTTAATATAAATCAAAATTTTATATGAAATTTTTTTCTATGAAAATATAACTAGAATCTTTTAATGAAAAATTCAAACAATTAAGGCTTAATTATTGTGGATTTTTTTCATACTGTATCAGATAAAAACACATTACTTTCATACATTTGTAGAAAAAACTCACCAAGTACCTCATTTGGAAAACAAAAAAATGATTCATTTCAAAAAGTGTAGTAAAAAAGTAAAAACTAGGTAAAAACTACATTAAAAAATAACAGAATAGTTGTAAAAATATTTTTTGAAACATTTTTATAAAAAATTTGTGTGGAAGTTAAATATTTTCCAATGGAGACTTAAAACTAAACAATCCTAAATATTGATGAGCTTATAAAATAAATACTCATCACTTTATAATAAGTACAATAATATTCCCCATGAAAGAAATAGAATTATATGGACATGAAAATACTATAATATTCTATTCAGTAATCATAAAATACATTCATGCAAAACATATACACCATGTTTATGAAACAAGTAGTGTATAAGGCATGTGCCTCATATAAATAAAAGTGAGACACAAATCCCTTACCTTATGTCTTGACTCTCTTCGTACTCATTCAAACCTTATGTATAATAAATATAAGTTTATTATAAATATATTAAAGAAAAATATTTAATAACAACATACCATATATGATTTGATTATGATCTTATGTTACCTTTTTATTAGCAATTCCATGTTAGTGTTATGTATGGGGTCATATCTGCTTGTTTTGACTTGTTATTATTGATCCGATAACATTGATCATAATTTACTAATTTACACATAGTAAACCTGGATTTAAATATCATATATATTCATTATATAAATATATATTATAATATATAGATAATATAAATGTGAAATGGAATACACTGTTCATTGAGTTGGTAGGTTGTATGTACGCATGAACGTTGTTTCTGTTTAATTATCATTTTCAAACAATTAATTTAAAATAAATAAATATATATATATATTTATACAAGTTATAGTAGTATTATTAATTCATATATACAATAAAGTTTTTCTAAAAAAATCATTAATACATTCTATTTATATTGTGAACACATCAAATCATTATGAGGAGGGAGTAGTCCACACTTCTACAAACGAGGGTATCATATTTTGAAAAGATAGAAAGAATGAACATTTTCATTATATATTAACTAAATAAGTATAAATGAGTCATAATATTTATATATATAATATAAAAATAGTGTTTCCAACATAATTATAAACCATGAGAGGGTATAAAGGAAAAATGAACGACATCTTTTCGTGAGGCGGTAGTTCATTGTACACAAGAACAGTAAGTCCCTTACCCATTTGATGGAAGTGTGAGAGAGTGTAGGTCAAAGACATAGAATAAAACAATTTTGTATATTTAGGGTAATTAGGATATTATATAGTTATGGAATAAATTTTTTTAAGGGGGTGGATAATGAAAATAGAACAAAAGAGTTTGTGAAAGGATGTTACCTTTTCTTTGGGTAAGGTCTCTTGGTTTTCACGAAAGGGATTCATTGGTTGAATTTCATCCCAAAGTGAGGATTATAGAATTACGGGATGTATTTTGGGAGTTTATTGGATAGAGGGTGGATGAACCAAATAAGTTCAAAATTGTGAAGAAAAGAGATGAAGATGTTTATTTTTATAAGAGAGGTAATAGGAACTTTTGGAATTTCCTCAAAATATAAATTTATAAAAAATTAAGACTCAATAAAAATAATTAAAACGGTCATGAATATAATATAAGATGATATATGGTTATAATATCATCAAAAAATATATTTCAGACATGTTTTGGTATTATTTTATATCATATCATTTTGTTTACCCCTTAGTTATCCAATATCAATTTTAACTAAGTTAACAACTTTTTCAATATTAAAAGTCTAAATTTTTTTAATTATATGACATTAATTAAATCATAAATAAATAATTTATAAAATTTCATACCATATTATAATTTATTTTTATTTTAAAATTTGTTTTATTATTTTTAAATCATAAAATAAAATATTATTTTAATAAAATAGAATTAGTGTCACTTTTGATACTATTCATTACATTGAATTTAAGAAAATCAATAAAGTAAGATAACTTCGAACCATGTCATTCAATACACCCCTAATATGTCATATTAACCTATAGAATTTATGGATCTCCTTAATTTATTCAAATTATACATCTTTTAATATTTATGATATCAATTAATTGATTATTTCACTAATTGAATAACTAATACAACATAATTATGTAAGAATTTATGAAAAATATTTCCTCACAAAAATTTAAAAATCAATTTATTTGAGTTAGATAAGCCTTTTATCTATCAGAATAATATATATAGTAGAGTACATCTTCTATTTACCTCCATATTAAAAATATTATACTTATTCAAAGTAAGAGTGTGATATTTTGTCACTGTCTTTAATTTTAAAAATTCACAAATCATTTTCATTGATAATTGTCCATTAAATAATTATATTTAGAAAACAAGGATACATGGATAGAATAAAATTCATTTAATAATATTTTTTTTCCACTTTTAGGGTCATTTACTAAGATTTATAATTTTATTGTTACCCTTAATTTCCTGATTTACCATGATAATCCAAATTACCAAAGTTACTATTTGTATTGTCTAATAATAAAATAAAACTAATTACTAAATTTATAAATTTCGATTTAAAATAAGGAATACATTTTTAATAATTAAAAATACCAAATTGTCTAAAATTAATTTTAAAATAATCCCATTGATGGAATGAGAAAAATAGTTTTTAAAGTGAAACTGTCCATAGTTTTAAATGTTTTTATATCCAATTTTAATATAAAATTGGTTCCAATGAAAAAATGGGATTATTTGATGTAAAAGGTTTCTAAATATACATTGAAAACAATTCAAATAAAAATTTATCCGTATCTATAAGTAAGAAAAATATTTTGTGAATTAATAGTCAGTATTTTCCATTATTTATCTAAACATGAAACTTTTCAGAAAAGAAGAAAAAGTTAAACCAAAGTAAATTTTCATATCCACTTTTCAAGGAAAAAAGTGATTTTGTCAAAATATTTTTTTTAAAGTGTAAAAATCTAGATCTAAAAAAGTGCTCCATCATAAGGCAAAAAAATTTCCTTTTAGAGAAATACTTTTTCTCTTTCAAATTGGATTTGTTCTTATCTCTTATATTGGAAACACAAAATATGAATGTTAAAAATTATGTTGAATAAATATAATCCATCAAGAGTTATTTATTTAATTTATTTTTTTAAGACACAATTATGTGGATTTAAAGAGTTTTTTGGGAAAATATTTCCTTTTACTTTAGAATCAGTTTTACATGTATAAACCATACTTCCATAATTCAGTTAATCCTTCTCATACCTTTCATGATAATAACTAGGTTTTAATCATCTTGTGTAAATAGTTGTTTTCTAAAAACCTAGTGTTTTGTGTAACACAAGCCAATTCGGTGTTTTGTGTCATGCAATCTTATCTTGGTATATCGTATAATGAAAAGACAACTTGGTGAGAAATTCAAGACATCAAACAGAATTAATTTGTTCAAACAAAAATTTCACATAATCTTAGGCTGTTAGATTCTACCTCCTTTAAAATGAATTTTTTCCATAAAACAATTCATCATTCTGATACAAAAAATTGAGGATAATTCAACTTTATCATATCCTCAAGTTACCATGTAGCTTCATCTAACTAGTGGTTCCTCCACCTAACTTTTACTAGGTGAGTGGTCTTGTTTTGTAGAACTTCAATTATATGATCCATAATTTCAACTGTTTGTTACTCAAAATACATGTCATGTTGTAGTGGTATAAAATCTATGTTCATTACATATGAAATTTCAGGTATGTACTTCCTCAGGAGAGATACAAGGGACACATCAAGGTATAGAGATTGATTTAGAGGAAGTGGAAAGAGATAGACTATTATCCTAATACAATCAAGAATATAAAAAGGACTAATATACATAGGGATTATTTTACATTTCTACCCAAAACTCATAAATTTTATCCATGGATAAATTCATAGAAAAACCATCAGACCAACTGGAAATTTTATATCACATCGTCAGTTATAATTATAACTATTCTGTCGACTTTGTGCTACCTCGATATGATGCTGAATAGTTCTAACCTTCTCAACCATCTCTTCAGAGATCTCAGGTCCCAATATATTTCTTTCTCCAACTTTCTCCAAGCATGTTGGATCTCTACATTTCTCCCATAAAGGGATTCTTAATGAGCTATCTAGATTCTTTTGTGAAAGCTACTATTTTAAGAAAACTCAACAAAATGAAGGTTTTGATCACGAACACCTTTGAAATCTAGAGAACAAGATATCAACATAGCCTCTAGGTTTTAAATAATTCTTTCAGAAGAACAATCTATATAAGGATTATAAGTAGTACTAAAACTAAACTCATTATAAAGAGCTTTTTGAATTCTTCACAGTAATTTTGAGGTAAACCTCTGGTTCTTATAAAAAACAATAGAATGTGGTACTCCATGTAACCTTAACACTTCCTCAATGTCTATCCTAGAAATTTGATCTACAGAGAAGCATTCTTAGATAGTAATGAAGTGTGATGAATTAGTAAGGAGATCTAATACCACCCTTATAGCATTAAACCCTTTATAGTTTTTTGGGTTCCAATGAAAAAAATGCATAGTCGTGTTTTCGCATTTCAAGTATAGAATGGGTAATTGATGCATCATCCCCATAGATTTTTTTTCACTCACCCTTAACATGTTGGGATGAAAACCATTGAGATACAAACTCTATGTCATCTCTCTTCATTCCATCCAACTATAAGTATTAATTCAAATATATATAGAACTTCTTACTTCAATTATGAATAGTGAATGAAAATTACTTTTTTTATTATCAAAACACTTTTAAGTAAAAAGTGAGAAACCAAAAAAAAAATTCAAAACAAATTATAACAACACAAGAAGAAAAGAACTAGAGCCAACTACCGGACCTGCCCCACCCCAGCAAATATTCCATGACAAGAAGACTTCACCAACACAGAACCCTCCAACAAGTAGTCCCTGCAAAATGCATGGCCACGTTACCGATGGCCAAGCTATACCCTCTCAATCCTCCCAAACCAAAAGCCCTGCACCGGTGAAGACTTTGAGCTCTGATCCCCTTCTGGTGAAGGTCCAAGTAGAGAGTTGGAAACAAGAACCAAGCCTCCAAAAAAAGGTAGAATATAGAAATAAATAAAAGAAAAAACAACACGCATAAGAAAACCTTCCAAACGGCCTGACCAAGACAACTTGCTTAAACTGAATCATTGAGGAGAAACTTAAGATTACCTAAATTTCTCTCCCTAAAAAGTTTCCAAGATAATGATGAAACTTGAAGATTGACAACCTCCATAATTCTCTTCTCCACCTCCGAAGAAAGTTGATACCAGGTTTGAATGTACTCCTACTGATTTCCACTCTGTTAAAACCCCCAACTAGAATTGAGTCTTGACTGTCAATCCATGAATGTTTTTCCTTGTTGATATACACCTATAGAATCCTCCCATTCATTTTGGCTGCCTCCTACTCAGATGCGTTGAGCATTAAGACCTGCTCAATCACTTCATCTTCCAAGATAAATAGAATAATCAAGTCTTCCACCTTTTCTCTAGGCCCATGCTGGTGTAGAGACTCCATGTCCATCTTCATATCATTCAACTTCTTTGCGGAGCAGGTCTCCAACAGTGGGGGTAGAGAGGAGTATTCCTTCTTCCCTTTCTTCATTTTGAAAGTCATGCTATTCTTTGGAATTGAGACTTCTTCATCCAAATGGTCCAGTTCACTCTTATTGGATTCTTCCATGCCAACCCCATCTCCCTCACCTAGTGTAATGTGTTCCAAATTGGCATTATCCTCTGATAGACCTTTGAATCTATTATATAGGGGAACCGAGGTCCGAGTCAAGCCCGGAATCCTTCCCTAACCCACCATTTGTAACTCCCTTATAGGTGTGGAACCACTGCCATCCAAAAGGTTATTTGGCATGCCCAAGCCCACCTCCTCAGCAAGCGGTATTCGGCCAACTGGCTCAGCATGCCTGGCCTGTAAGAAGCCACGACCCAAAAATTGAGGTTGTCTATTAGTATCCTCCAAAGTCACCTCATGGTTTTCACAATCTTCTTGCACCATAGAGCCTTCCTCATTGAGATCCGATTGAGAGACACCTGTAAGGTTTTCTTGGCCGGACCTGCCATTGGAATTACCAATCAAAACAATGTCTGTCCTACTCACTCCATTGAGGTCACTTAACAATCTGCCAAATACATCATGGACTTTCGGCCCAGAAGGTAGAGCACGTGGCTTCACCAGCCTCGCCTGATTTTCAGCACCTGCAATCAGTGGACCTGAGCTAACAAAAATAACACTTGCATCTTGTTCAACCTGTAACACACCATCAGTATGGACAACCCGAGCAATGCCTGATAAATCACTGCCTTCATGGGATCTATTGCAATGTTCTCCCCCAAGTTATTCCACCAAAGAGTTAACAACCGTGTTATTCCTAGAGGTTCTACGATCACAGTTGCTCACATTAATCCGGAAGCCAGTATCCCTTACCCCACGCATACATTTCTCCAGTGAATGGCCCAATAATTTACAAGAAGAATAGTAATGGACCCATGATTCATAGAAAACTGACTGTTGACACAGGAACTCTTCACCTACGGTGATCCAAACGAAGTCCAAAGGAGCTCTTGAGGCGTCCACCTCTACACACACTTGAGGGTTTACCAGATGACAGAGAACAATGGTCCAGCTATCAAAGCAAAGATATCTCCCCAGTAGGTTTCCAAGCATTTTAGAAATCGATGGATTTTGGAACAGTAAAGTGAGATTTGGAAAACTAACCCAAACCGCCATGAAGGATGAATCACGCCTCATATGGAAATCATATGACCATCGATAAAAGTAGAACCGTGCACAGTTGCAGCTGCGAGAGGCTCTTGACAATGACCTTATCAAATCTTCCTCCGAAGCAAAATGGATCAAGATATTGTTGTTGCCCAACAATCCTTCTAGTATGAATAGTGAATTAAGAACTAAGAGATTACTTTAAATGAGTCATCATTATTGTAACATCCTAAGTAAGTAATGAATAATAGATATTTTTATCTATGTCTATTAATAAATTATATAGTGTTTTAGAGGCTTAAAATGAAAATAAATCCAATCTTAAGCATGGAATACACTAATATTTTTAAAAGATTATTTTACTGCATTTTGATGGAAAACCATTTTTAAATCTATATTTTGACAATTTTATATGATATATTTGTCAAAATAAACATATTCATTATGATTGGGACATTAAAATTTAAATTGGATAAATTTTTGGTATTTTTCTGACAATGTTCATTTTTTAATGAATAGTAAAAAATACTGCATTTTACATCAAAACTACTTTTTCATTTAATTTAATTATATGGTTAGATTATCCTTATAATTGGTCTTAAAGTGTAATCTGAATATATTTTTACCATTTAATCCAATGGTGATCATTAGGATTAATTTCACTTTGGAATTGGTCATAAACTAATGCCATACTTTTCATAGATATTGTTTCAAAAAAAACCCCGCTATTTGTTTTGACAACAGGAATTATTTTTAAATCAATTATTGAAATTTATGTGTTTGGAATTTGGTAAAATGTATTACATATTTGGAATCATAAGGTCCAAATTATGTAATTAAGACTCTTTTATTTTTGGACATTATGAATAGTAACGATGGTAATTATCTTTAATTATCTTGATTAATGAGTAATCAGGTAGTTAAAGATAATAAAATGATATCATAATAATACAAAAAGACCACAACATGTGTCCTAATGCTACTGGTTGTCTCATGGACGGCCATGGGATGCCTTGTGCCAAACTTGGGGGCCCCATGGATTCACTTTTGTGAGAAAGTGACTTTTTATCTTTTTATTTTTAAAGAATGTTAAATGTGACAAAGAATGTATCACCTCAGTAAAATATTTTTAGTTTTGTCTACATAAATGATCTTTTTGACTATAAATATTCATTAGAAATCTAAAAATATTTCATACATCATAGTATTTTTTCATAATTTTTAGACTTTAAATAAATTAAATTATTTATGACATCATGATGATGTAGCGATTACCCCATTAATAAAGGATTTAAATAAAATGAAATGATAATGTAAAATCTATGCCCTACACATGTCCAAAACCTATTGGATGGGTGGATTTAGAACCCTTATCACCTTAACCTCTAATTATATCAATGTGGGACCTTTTGAATCTGAAAATCATTTTCAAATAAAGTAACATTTCTTTACTTTCCAAGAGTGCCCCTCCTCTCCTCTTATAAAAGGCCCCCACCTCTACCTCCTTACCCACACTCCCAAAGCCTTTGGCTCGGCCAACCTCTGCCCATTTTGTCTCTAAACATTCCTATCTTACTCCTTAAAGCCTCACTTTGGGCAGAAGTCTTCCCAAGGAAGCCTTTGAGCTCAAACCAATGGGAGTTACCCGATTTTAAGGTAATGTCTTCACTTGAGTCCTTTTGTTTTATTTTGCTTCTCTAACCCCATGAACTCTTTTTATTTATTTATTTTTTAACAACTCCAGTATATTCAATATACTAGTATGTTTTTATAAGAAGTATTCAAGCTACACTTACACACACCTACATCTAATGGTTAAAGGACATACTGTTTCCGTGGATGTTGAATTTATGCCTCCCGAAACGATGATTGTTCAACATTCTTTTAACACCTTCAAAGGTGGACATTAATATGTCACTATATTTATATATGATATATAATATGTTTATGTTTTCCTTAAGCTTCTGTATTTTTCTTTTTGGGAATACCTTTATGGTTTCCATTATGGGTAAACGCGATATCTTCATTTAAGGAAGTGCGGACTACCGCCCCCTCAAAGTGATTTGATTCGTTAAATACCATATGTGGGACGTATAAAGGATGGAACTATGATATTATATATGATATTATATTGGAATTATAATATACCTTTATATCATTATGATTCCATTCTATAAAATATGAAATAGAAATGAAAGTAGAGTTCATGCGTACGTACGACTTACGGTCTCCATGAATGGTGCATTTCATTTCTTACCTCTAAATGATTATTTAATATTATAAATGCATGTATATACTGGATATATATGATATATACATCATGATTATAATTCTGGATATAATGGATACATGAACAACTTGTAATTATAAAGGGTTTATTTTTGACTCGAGTACCAATGATCGTTAAAACGACCGTTATTAACTTAAATAATTAAATAGTGTTAATGAAATGGAAATAAGTGATATAAAATGAATAATGAACTTGAAAAAGGTTCTTAATCAAGTAGAAATTAACTCAAGTTTATTATTCAGGACATTAAAGAACGATTGAGTCAAGTCGGACCCGAGGTATGGGACTTCGTCTCAATCTCCTTTCATTGAGGCATATTTTGTTTTATACACAACCTTCTTTTATACGGTGTATAAACCCATTTGACTTTTACGTTTATCCAAAAGGAATCTTTTTTATACGAATCGTTTTACTAAATGAAAAAAGGGAATGTTTTTGTCGTACGTATGCGGCGACAACGACTTCTCCGCCGCCGTGACCATTATTTGAGTTTTGGATTCCTCTACAAGCCATACCTTCTTTTTAAAAGAAAAATAAATACCATGTTTTAATTTTCTTTTATTTTGGTATTGAAAATGGTTTTCATAATGTTTTTACATCAATGTGTTGTATTTATATCTTTTGATTGAAAGGTGTAAATGTTATGTTTCCTTTATGCATGTTTTATGTGATACGATTATGTTGAGGTTCTTGGGCATTATTATGAAGACGGGTGGTTCCGTGATAAAATAAGGGCGGGTGAGCCCGATATATCTCTCCAATGCATTGGGTAACGCGAAGGAGTGAAACGTTAAGGTTTCTATGAAGAGATTTAGGGAATATACTGTGATGGGTATTTCAAACGTAACCAAGAGGGTTACTCCCTACGTAAGAATGTTATGAATGCCTCAAGTTACCTTTATGTCTTATGATTTCTATGATTTATTCATGATTTGATGAGGTATGTTAAAGTGCTTATGTTTTATGGGTAAAGTACGATTTCATTCTTATGTGTATATATACCCATGTTTCCTTTCCATATTTTTATATCCCTTTCTGAGCTTTTTATGCTCATCCCAAGTTTTTGAAATTTTTTTCACAGGTCAAGGGAAAGGTACATGATATGATGATAGTGTCAAGGAAGTGTCAAGAAAGAATCCATGTTTTATTTTAAATATGTTTCCGTTGATGGGAAAAATGAATACTATCTTTTATGTAACCACTTTGTTTAAATGTGGAATGTAATGCATGTTTTATGATCTAATTCTCTAAAACTATAAACCTGAAAAGATCCTCAAGGTGTAATCTTGTAATAACTCAAGATTAAGTAAGGTTTAAGGCAGGGTCCTTATAGTTGGTATCAGAGGTCGGTTTAGATAACTTTAGGAGTTAGAATTCTATTAAATGATTATCCAAAAATATTTTTTTATGGTCAAATTGAAGTGATATAGTATTTGAAGATTACCATGTTGCTTCATCTAAGACATGTTTGTTCAGAATGGTTTTCCGCAGAGGAAATAGGGAAGCAGTGCTAGTAAGGCATACAGAAAGAAATAACCTTCCGAATCAGCATCCTGAGAAGGTCGGAATTGGAACTGAACAGTTTGTTGCAGTAATGGCGCAGTTGTCTCAAGCGATAAATGGCGGTGGTATCCATACACGAGATCAGCCAGATCAACCGCAGAGGAACATGTCAGTGGTGGAACATTTCATGAGGCAACATCCCCCATCATTCAGAGGATCATCTGACCTTGTGCTAGCTGAAGGGTGGATTATAGCACTGGAGAAGATTTTTGATGTCATGGGGTGTTCAGACAATCAAAAGGTTAGTCTTGATATTTACCGTTTGGAGGGTGAAGCAGATCAGTGGTGGTCGATGGTTAAAAATATCAGGGATGCTGATGATATTGATGCTCTCGACTGGGATGAATTCAAAGGTAGGTTTCTTGAAAAGTATTTTCCTAAGGCTATTCGACTTAGGATGGAAAAAAAATTCTTGGAATTGAGGCAAGAGGAAGACTCAGTGGCTACCTATGAAGAAAGGTTCACTCGATTTTCAAGGTATTCTCCAAATTTTATCTGAGACCTTGATAGTAAAATCAATCGTTTTTACTCAGGATTAAAGCCAAAATATCGAAGTACATTAGCTTCTCGTGAGTTTAAAAGTTATGAAAATCTTGTTCGATGTGCTGAGAAGGTGGAAATGGAGTTTGCCGATGATCAAGTGTTCTATAACAACCAACAGAAGAAGAGACCAAGGTGGCAGGAGAAAGGGAAGAATTCTTCAAAAAATTATGATGGTAAGAAATCTAAGTTTCCAGTTTGTGATAAATGTGGTAAAAGGCATGCTGGGGAATGTCTTCTAAATTCTGGAAAGTGCTACTGATGTGGTAAGATGGGACATAAGGCTCGTGATTACACTGAAAAAGATCAAGGTGAAGGTAAGACCAAATTTGATTTACAGTTAGTGAAATGTTTTAAGTGCAATGAGATGAGTCACTATGCAAACGAGTGTCCAACAAAGAGATTGAGTGATGGGAAGCAGTTAGACTACAAGCAGAAATGGGTGGTTAAATCCTTTACAACTACTTCAGCAGATGTCGGGCCATCAAATGAAGTTGTATCAAGTACTTTTTTTGTATTTTTAGATTATGCTAGTGTGTTGTTTGATTCGGGGTCCACACATTCTATCATCTTTGAAAACTTTTCTAGTAAAATCGGAATACCATCTCAAGAAATGACTCCTGAACTTTCGGTAAAAGCACCTGGGGGAAATGTTGAGGCAAAAATAATTTATAATAATCTTTCTATCCTTATCTGTGGAAAGAACCTACTTGCAAACCTTATTATTCTACCTCTAGTAGAGTTTGATGTTATCCTGGGTATGGATTGGATCTCTATTTACCATGCTAAGATTGACTGTAGTGCTAAAGAAGTTTCTTTTCAAAAATACTTTCAGTTTGTGTACAAGATGAACCCTTACTGTTGATAAATTATCAAGAGGCCAAGAAACTTGTAAAAGATGGAAATGAATGTTAACTTGCACACATCGTTAAAAATAAAGGAACTGTTCAGATTAATGATGTGCCAGTGGTAAATGAGTATCCTGATGTTTTTTCTGATGAGTTGCCTGGAATAATACCAAATCGGGAAGTTGAGTTTACTGTTGACTTAGTTCCTGATGCTAAGCCAATTTCAAAACCCCCTTATCGAATGGCTCAAATTGAACTTTTAGAGTTGAAGGAGCAATTGCAATATTAATTAGAGAAAGGTTTCATTCGACCTAGCACATCACCATGGGGTGCTCCTGTTTTATTTGTTAAAAAGAAAGATGGTTCAATGAGACTTTGCATTGATTATAGAGACTTGAATAACATCACTTTTAAGAACAAATATCCTTTTCCTCATATCGATGATTTGTTTGATCAGCTCTCGGGAGATCAGTATTTCTCAAAGATTGACTTGAGATCGGGGTACCATCAGCTGAAGGTAAAGGAAGCAGATGTTCCAAAGACCACGTTCCGTACAAGATATGGCCATTATGAATTTGTAGTAATGCCTTTTGGGCTAACCAATGCACCTGCTGTATTCATGGAATAAATGAATAGAATTTTCCATGAGTTCTTGGATAAGTTTGTGTTGGTTTTCATTGATGATATTTTGGTGTTTTCTAAAAGTAAATAGGAGCATAAAAGACATTTAATGGTTATCTTGAAAACCTTAAAAGGAAAAGAAACTGTATGGAAAATTCCGCAAGTGTGAGTTTTGGTTGCAACAAATTTTTTTCCTTGGTCACATTGTTTCTAAAGATGGGATAACTGTTGATCCTGCAAAAACAAAAGTTGTGGAAGACTGGCCAAGACCCACAAATGTAACTGAAATTCGTAGATTCCTTGGTTTGGAAAGCTATTACCGAAGTTTTGTTATAAATTTTTCACAGTTATCTAGTCCAATGACTAAGCTAACTCGGAAGGGTGTTAAGTTTATCTGGACAAAAGAATGTGATCATTGTTTTCAGGAATTGAAAAGAAGATTGGTGAATGCTCCAGTTTTGGAACTTCCTTCCAGGAATGGTGAGTTTGTTATCTACAGTGATGCTTCATTGAAAGGACTTGGTTGCGTCCTAATGCAGAATGATCAGGTAATTGCTTATGCTTCACGACAGTTGAAAACTCATGAGGTAAATTACCCTACACATGATTTGGAATTAGCTGCGGTTGTTTTCGCTTTAAAAATTTGGAGGCATCATTTGTATGGAGTAAAGTGTGAAATATATACTGATCACAAAAGTTTAAACTATATATTCACTCAGAAAGAGTTAAACATGAGACAGGGGTGATGGCTGGAATTAATCAACTATTATGATTGTACAATTCATTACCATCCGGGAAAAGCAAATAAAGTGGATGATGATTTGAGTCGAAAAAGTAATGCTTCATTAGCAATGTTGCATTTGGAACGTGATCCTTTGGTTAAGGATTTGATGAACTTTGGCATAGAAGTTGTTGGTGCAGTAAGTTCTTCTGTTTTGTTTCAGGTATCAGTGAGATCATCTCTATCAGATAGAATCAAGCAAGCATAGAAGCAAGATAGTGAGTTGCAGAAAAAGGTAGAGCTGGTTCAGAAAGGAAAGTTGCCTGAATTCAACATTAATAATGATTGTGTTTTGAGATTTGGGAAGAGATTGTGTGTGCCTTGTGATTCACAGTTGAAGAGAGAGTTGTTATGTGAAGCTCATAGTTCTCCATTTTCAGTTCATCCTGGCAGTACTAAGATGTACAGATATCTGCGGGAGTATTACTGGTGGGATGAAATGAAAAGAGATATTGCTGATTTTACTATGAAGTGTTTGACATGTCAATAGGTTAAAACAGAGCGGCAGTTACCGAAAGGGATGCTTCAGCCTTTACCAGTGCCAGAGTGGAAATGGGAGAATATATCCATGGACTTTGTAGTGGGATTACCGAAGACATCTCGAGGTAATAATGTAATCTGGGTTATTGTTGATCGCTTGACTAAATCTGCTCATTTCCTTGCTATACGAGATACTTTTTTCCTAGATCAACTTTCCCATTTGTATCTTAAAGAGATAGTCAGGTTACATGGAGTTCCTCTCTCCATTGTATCTGATCGTGATCCCAGGTTTACTTCTAACTTTTGTAAAGGCCTCAGAAGTCGTTGGGTACTGAATTAAATTTTAGTACAAAATTTCATCCTCAATCAGATGGGCAGTCAGAACGAACAATTCAGACCTTGAAGGATATGCTACAAGCTTGTTCGATGGATTATCAGGGAAGTTGGAACCAACAACTTTCTTTGGTTGAATTTTCATATAATAATAGTTTTAATTCCAGTATACAGATGACACCATTTTAGGCGTTATATGGGAAGCGGTGTCGAACTCCATATTTCTGGGATGAAGTGGGTGAAAGGAAGTTGATGGGACCAGAATTGGTAGAAGAGATGGCAGAAAAAGTTCATCTGATTTAGAAACACATGAGAATATCTCAGAGTAGGCAGAAGAGTTATGCAGACAACAGGAGGAAGGATCTAACTTTTGAGGTAGGTGATCATGTTTTTCTCAAAGTCTCACCATGGAAAAGTGTGATGAGATTTGGTATGAAAGGAAAGATGAGTCCAAGGTTCATTGGACCATATGAAATTCTGGAGAGAGTTGGATCAGTTGCATACCAGGTGGCTTTACCTCCGAGTTTATCTCAGGTACATAATGTTTTTCACGTTTCGATGTTGAGAAAGTATATGCCAGATCCATCTCATGTTTTGAGTCGAGAGGTAGTTCAGCTGGAAGAGAACCTATCTTATGAGGAATAACCGGTCCAGATTCTTGACCATAGGGAGCAAGTGTTACAAAATAAGGTGATTAATCAGGTAAAGGTTTTGTGGAAAAACCACATGATGGAAGAGGCAACATGGGAATCTGAAAATATAATGAGGGATAAGTACCCCCATTTATTCGATAAGTAAATAAATTGCGGGGACGCAATTTTCTAAAGGGGGGAAGGCTGTAACATCCCAAGTAAGTAATGAATAATAGATATATTTATCTATGTCTATTAATAAATTAGATTGTGTTTTAGAGGCTTAAAATGAAAATAAATCCAATCTTAAGCATGGAATACACTAATATTTTTAAAAGATTGTTTTACTTCCATTTGATGGAAAACCATTTTTAAATCTATATTTTGACAATTTTATAAGATATATTTGTCAAAATAAAAATATTCATTATGATTGGGACATTGAAATTTACATTGGATAAATTTTTGGTATTTTTCTGACAATGTTCATTTTTTAATGAATAGTAAAAAATACTGCATTTTACATAAAAACTACTTTTTCATTTAATTTAATTATATGGTTAGATTATCCTTTTAATTGGTCTTAAAGTGTAATATGAATATATTTTTACCATTTAATACAATGGTGATCATTAGGATTAATTTTACTTTGGAATTGGTCATAAACTAATGCCAAACTTTTCATAGATATTGTTTCAAAAAAAACCCGCTATTTGTTTTGACAATGAGAATTATTTTTAAATCAATTATTGCAATTTATGTCTTTGGAATTTGGTAAAATGTATTACATATTTGGAATCAGAAGGTCCAAATTATGTAATTAAGACTCTTTTATTTTTGGACATTATGAATAGTAACGATGGTAATTATCTTTAATTATCTTGATTAATGAGTGATCAGGTAGTTAAAGATAATAAAATGATATCATAATAACACAAAAAGACCAGAACATGTGTCCTAAGGCTACTTGTTGTCTCATTGACGACCATGGGATGCCTTGTGCCAAACTTGGGGGCCCCATGGAATCACTTTTGTGAGAAAGTGACTTTTTATCTTTTTATTTTTAAAGAATGTTAAATGTGACAAAGAATGTATCACCTCAGAAAAATATTTTTAATTTTGTCTACATAAATGATATTTTAAACTATAAATTTTCATTAGAAATCTAAAAATATTTCCTATATCATAGTATTTTTTTCCATAATTTTTAGACTTTAAATAAATTAAATTATTTATGACATCATGATGATGCAGCGATTACCTCATTAATAAAGGATTTAAATAAAATGAAATGATAATGTAAAATCTATTCCCTACACATGTCCAAAACCTATTGGATGGGTGGATTTCGAACCCTTATCACCTTACCCTCGAATTATATCAATGTGGGACCTTTTGAATCCGAAAATCATTTTCAAATAAAGTAACATTTCTTTACTCTCCAAGAGTGCCCCTCCTCTCCTCTTATAAAAGGCCCCCACCTCTACCTCCTTACCCACACTCCCAAAGCCTTTGGCTCGGCCAAACCCTGCCCATTTTGTCTCTCCACTTCCCTCTATTACTCTTTAAAGCCTCACTTTGGGTAGAAGTCTTCCCAAGGAATCCTTTGAGCTCAAAGCAAAGGGAGTTACCCGATTTTAAGGTAATGTCTTCACTTGAGTCCTTTTGTTTTATTTTGCTTCTCCAACCCCCTGAAATATTTTTATTTATTTATTTTGTAACAAATCCAGTATCTTAAATATACTAAGATGTTGTTATAATAAGGATTCGAGCTACACTTACACACACCTACATCTAATGGTTAAAGGACATACTGTTTCCGTGGATGGTGAATTTATGCCTACCGAAACGATGATTGTTCAACATTCTTTTAACACTTTCAAAGGTGTCCATTAAGATGTAACTATATTTATATATTATATATAATATGTTTATGTTTTCCTTAAGCTTCTATATTTTTATTTTTTGGCATACCTTTATGGTTTCCATTATGGGTAAACGCGATATCTTCATTTAAGGAAGTGCGGACTACCGCCCCCTCAAAGTGATTTGATTCGTTAAATACCATATGTGGGATGTATAAAAGATGTAACAATGATATTATATATGATATTATACTAGAATTATAATATACCTTTATATCATTATGATTCCATTCTATAAAATACGAAATAGAAATGAAAGTAGCGTTCATGCGTATGTACGGCTTACCGTCTCCATGAACGATGCATTTCATTTATTACCTCTAAATGATTATGTAATATTATAAATGCATGTATATACTAGATATATATGATATATAAATCATGATTATAATTCTGGATATAATGGATACATGAACAAATTGTAATTATAAAGGGTTTATTTTTTACTCAAGTACCAATGATCGTTAAAACGACCATTATTAACTTAAATAATTACATAGTGTTCATGACATAGAAATAAGTGATATAAAAGGAATAATGTACTTGAAAAAGGTTTTTAAGAAAGTAGAAATTAACTCAAGTTTATTATTCAGGACATTAAAGAACGATCGAGTCAAGTCGGACCCGTGGTATGGGACTTCGTCTCAATCTCCTTTCATTGAGGCATATTTTGTTTTATACACAACCTTCTTTTATACGGTGTATAAACACCTTTGACTTTTACGTTTATCCAAAAGGAATATTTTTTATATGAAGAGTTTTACTAAATGACAAAAGGGAATGTTTTTGTCGTATATATGCAGCGACAACGACTTCTCCGCCGCCGTGACCGTTATTTGAGTTTTGGCTTCCTCTACAAGACATACCTTATTTTTAAAAGAAAAATAAATACCATGTTTTAATTTTCTTTTATTTTGGTATTGAAAATGGTTTTCATAATGTTTTTATATCAATGTGTTGTATTGATATCTTGTGATTGAAAGGTGGAAATGTTATGTTTCCTTTATGCATGTTTTAGGTGATATGATTATGTTGAGGTTCTTGGGCAATGTTATGAAGACAGGTGGTTCCGTGATAAACTAAGGGCGGGTGAGCCCGATATGGTTCTACAATGCATTGGGTAATGTGAAGGGGTGAAACGTTAAGGTTTCTCCGAAGAGATTTAGGGAATATACTGTGATGGGTATTCCAAACGTAACCAAGAGGGTTACTCCCTACATAAGAATGTTATGAATGCCTCAAGTTACCTTTATGTCTTATGATTTCTATGATTTATTCATGATTTGATGAGGTATGTTAAAGTTCTTATGTTTTATGGGTAAAGTATGATTTCATTCTTATGTGTATATGTACCCATGTTTCCTTTCCATATTTTTATATCCCTTACTGAGCTTTTTATGCTCATCCCAAGTTTTTGAAATGTTTTTCACAGGTCAAGGGAAAGGTACATGATATGATGATAGTGTCAAGGAAGTTTCAATAAAGAATCCATGTTTTATTTTAAATATGTTTCCGTTGATGGGAAAAACGAATACTATATTTTATGTAACCACTTTGTTTAAATGTGGAATGTAATACATGTTTTATGATCTAATTCTCTAAAACTCTAAACCTGAAAAGATCCTCAAGGTGTAATCTTGTAATAAATCAAGATTAAGTAAGGTTTAAGGCTGGGGCCTTATAATTATCTATAGTAATGAAGGAACACTGACATGGTTCCTAAAACATATCATTGAATCCAGATCAAGGTTAAACTCAAGAAAATTTATAATTATCTTTTTATTATCTATATCTTCCTTCTACACCTCTTTAATATTTACTTTGTTGGAGGGTTGAACATTCAATTGAGAAAGATATAATTTTTCCCCATCCTTCATGATTTCTAGATCTATCCTTTTAACATCTAGAAATATTTTATCTTTTTGAGATCTTCATCATCGCTAAGCTAACATGATACTTTTGACTCAAAGCATCGAACACCTTATCCGCATTCACAAGGTGGTAATGTATTGAGAAGTCATAATCCTTTATCATCTCCCACCATATCCTCTAGAACATGATCAAATCATTCTATGTGAATATATATTTTAAACTTTTATGGTCAGTATCTATATCAAACATTTATCCATAAAGATAATACCTCCTTATCTTTAATGAAAAAATTATCATGGCTAACTCTAAATCATGATTTGGGTAATTTTTCTCATGAATATTCAACTATCACAAGGCATAATCAATAAATTTTTATGCACAAGGACACATCCCAATCCCTTCTTGGATGCATCACTATAGATTACAAACCCCACTACATTATAGAGTAATTTTAGCATAGGTGAACATACCGATATTCTCTTTAGTAATTTTAAAATTTCCTCACATTCATCTATCCAGAGGAACATGGATCCCTTCTGAGTTAACATGGTCAAAAGATTAGATTTTCATGGGAAATTATCCACAAACTGTCAATAATATCTAGATAATCCAAGAAAACCGTGGATCTCATTCACCGTGGTTGGTCTAGTCCACCATTCAATAGAATACATTTTTATGGATCAACATCTATACTATCTCTTGAGATTATGTAACCCAAAAATGAATCTTTTTTTTGTATAAAAAATTCACAATTTTTAAAATTTTTAAACATTTTTCCTTTCCAAGGGTCTTTAGCATAATTCTCAAGTGGTATTATTGATCTTATTTCTTCTTTTAATAAATATGAATATCATCTATAAAGACTATCTAAATATGATCAATGTAATCTCTAGAGAATATATTAATCAAATCCATAAATATATCATGGGAATTAGTAATACTAAAAAAATCTTATATATTCATAGTGCCCATACCTTGTACAGAATTCCATATTTTGTATATCCTCATTATTAACCCTTAATTGAAAATATCTAGAATGAAGTCCAATCTTGGAAAAACATTGAGCTCCATACATTTGATCAAAAAAATTATCCATATAGGGAAGATGATACATGTTCTTGACTGTGATATGGTTCAACTACCGATATTAAATTCATATTCACATTGATCCATCTTTTTTTTAGAAAAAGAACTGGTGCACCCCAAGGTGACACACATAGCCAAATGAATCCCTTATCAAGGTTTTCTTGGAGTTTCTTCTTTAATTCTTGAAACTCAATTGGCGCCATTCTATAGGGAGTATTTGAAACTAGTGTAGAACCGAGTGTGTGTTCTATCGAGAACTCAACTTCACATTTTGGTGTGATATTAGGAAACTCTTCCAGAAATACATGCACAAATTCATGAATAATAGGCATATCATTAGTGTTAATTTTCTCCCAAACTATTTCAGAAAAATAACCCTTATGAATGGGAATTAATACCCACAAAATGGATTTAATATTTATAGGATGTTAATACTTATTTTCATATTCATATATGATCATTGGTTGGTTTTAAATATCAAGTGTAACATACCTTCCATAACAATTGATGTGGGTTTTATGTAGATAAAGTAAGTCCATGTCTAAGATGAAATAAAATTCATCCATAGGAAGAATGAAAATATTTTTAGGAAAAAATCTTTCACAAAAATCATCTGGAGAAGAATCATATACATGAGATGCAATAGTCATACCATTTGGGGAATTTATAACTAATTCAACATACAATCATTTGGGTGGAATATTAACACTATTAGAAAATTATTTAGATATAAAAGAGTGGGTATATCCATAATCAAAAAGACATTAGTAGTTCTA
The DNA here is from genome assembly GCA_963277665.1 of Viscum album. Classification (NCBI taxonomy): domain Eukaryota; kingdom Viridiplantae; phylum Streptophyta; class Magnoliopsida; order Santalales; family Viscaceae; genus Viscum; species Viscum album. Next base: position 352,911,527 of record OY728143.1, read on the forward strand.
TAGTGGATTGTATGTGTACCTTCAACCACGAAATTATACAACCCCTCATCAGAAATAGTGATTGCATGAGATTTTCTCTTGTCCCTTGGATTAAGAGGTTACTGGCACTGATCATCATCACTAACCGTTGGGTTTTGGAATTGGTTAGAAAAATTATCATTCCCCTTAAATTTGAAGAACTAAAGTGTGGGAGGTGCATCCATTTCATATTTCCCTATATTCTCATCATTTGAAAATTTCTTCCCATTATTTTGGAAATAAATCCCCCGATGGAATCCCCTTTTAAACAAAAAGCATTTATTATACCCTATAAGATAATTTTCGTTCATGATTCTTTCCCCTCATAAAGAATAAAGGAAGGCTCATCTTTTTTTCTTCATGGTTTATATATTTGCCTTTGAATTCCATATTCCTTATCTTGTTAAAACGATATGATTGATATGTAACTCCAACCTCCATTTCAACCTTGATTTCATAATGAAAAATCTATTAATTTCTACTAATGTCTATTATGGCTAACTCATTGATGAGAATTTAATTTAAACTAATAAATAATCAGTCAAACTTACTTTCTGAATGGATGATAATTCAAAAAGCATACCTCACAAGTCTTGTAAAAGTATACTCACAGGTACTGATAGATTCATCATCATTTTTCTTAAAATGAATAACTCCTTTTCCAAACTTCAATCAAAGAACATGAGGAATGTACTATTGAAGAATAAGCTCTTGAACTCGTCCCAATCCATGGATTCAATTTCAACAATCTTTCACATATTCATGATTAGAGTCCACCACTGGCCCGCTTCAACATCTAAATGATATATCTACAGAATGAATTTTTCATGTTTCGAACACTAGATAATGTAGAATATATTTTCAGTGGTATTGATCAATTTGTCAATAAAAGGTAGATTAGAAGACCATGTGAAAGATAATGTATGTTTCCTTAGGAAGGACTCAACATAATGTTATACCCTCTTTTTCACATTTGGATGTCCATCATGGTTCATATCTTGAGAAATTTTGGTGAGTATTGCAACATGATTTTCACTCCAACTCCCATATATTTCGGTTGCACATGGGGACAATCATAACATTTTCCACCACAATCTCCATTAACTTGGTTACTTCCAGTTCTATACATTTACTAAAACAAAAAAAAAAGAATAGATTAAGAAATAGTTTTCGTAGTGAGGAACCCAATAATCATGATTACCCACTTATTTAATGTCTAAATTATAACACCTTCTTTAATATCAGAAAACATAGGATTATCTATAGAGACATCTTGAGGCAAATCCTTAGAATAATATCTAGGGATCTCACCAATGTTTTATAGTCCTAGTTTGTAAAGGTTATGTAAAATTTTTCTATGATACCAACTATATATACTCTCATTTTTCATATATTTACATTACATATTTTTTTGGAATACTTTTTACATTACACAAACAGATGCCCAATGATCATATTAGTTTAGTTAATTTAGAAACATTGAGACTTTAGAACTTGTACATAAGTGAACTAAATTATCTCACAATATATTCTTATTAACTAGATCTATTCTAAGAAACATCATACATAATAAATATCTTCATAACTTGGGGAAAGGAAACAAGAAATGGGTGATCCCAGATGCTTAGTAAGGGTAAAAAAGAGACATATGCAATCATATATTGAGCATAAGAGTATGTGAACATGATCGTGAAAATATAATATCATACCCATAATATAAAATATTATAAACAAGGGTAATGGATTACATATTTTTAATTAATAAGACATGAATCATAATGTAATTAATAGCATAATTCATGAAAGAATAACATAAGAATAAGACATGAAAATTGTAGAAGAAACCTAAACATGTAATATCCTTTGATATAAGTCAAGGTGAATTTCCAATACCTAACAGGGTACTTCATGGGGATGAAACCTACTAAGCCGGGCACACCACCACAATATGTTACAATCCTTTCCTTATAAGGGATCTAGTTTTCCCATATACCCATAGTGGATCAAGTTTCCCCATATTAAATAGTGGATTAATCCTTTCAACTTGATTCCTGACATCATACCATGAGATATAAATTGTTACCTAATTAAATGGAGGGAGATATAGGTTCCACCCATCACATAATAAAACCCATATATATGTGTGCCACAAGAACATAAATAATTCATCATATCAGAACCCATGGAATGACGTGTGTTCCAAAAAAATTATTGAATCATAAATAACCCATGGAAAAGAAATGGGTTTCATAAATATCATTTCATCATAAACACTAACCATTCATAGAAATAACAATAATGGTAGCATTGAATCATATCACAATTAAAACATAAGTAAAATAAAATAATGTTATCCTAGATATAAAACAATTTTGATATATCACATCAAATCAATCCTTGATGAAAATATCCTTTCATATTTGAAAATGTTTTCATTTATTAAAATGATGTTTAATTTTAAAATAATAAATTTTATATGAAAATAAAAATAGAATATTGTAAAGTATAATTCAAATAATTAAGATGTCGTGATGGTCAAAAATTATATTCATGTCATATAAGTTAAAAAATTATTCCTTTCATACATTTGATGGAAAAAATTCTAAAGTAGAACGTTTGGAGAATGAAAAAAATATTCCTTTCAAACCATGTAGTAAAAAGTGAAAAATGTGTAAAAATGATGTAAAAAATAAATAGAATAATAGTAAAAATTGTTATTTTTTATAAAAAATATCAACATAGAAGATAAATATTCCCCAATAAATACTTAAAATGAAACAATTCCAAATATCTATGAGATTGTGAAATAAATACTCATCACTTTATAATAAGTGGAATCATATTCCATATGAATGAAATAAAATTACATGGTTATTAAACAACCACAATATTCTAGATAAGAATCATAATGTACATTAATGGAAAATATTTACACCATGTAGAAGAAACATGTAGTGTATAAGGCATGTGTCCTGCAAAAATAAAAGTGAGACAAAAATCTCTTACCTTATGTCTTCACGCTATTCATAATAATTCAAACCTCTTGTATAATAAATATAAATTTATTATATATCTATTACATGACCATATTTAATTATATAATAGCATATATGATATACTTATGACCTTCTATTAAATTTTTATTAACCATCCCATATTAGTTATGTTTTAGGTAATATCTGCTTGTTTTGACATGTTATTCATGATCCTATAACTTATATCATGACTTAATTATTTGATGAATGTAAAGAATGACATAAAAATCATATATAGTCAATATATAAATATTTATAATAATATATAGACAATATAAATGTGAAATGTAATACACCATTCATAGAGACAGTAGGCCGTATGTACGCATGAACTATGTTTCTGTTTAATTATAATTTTGAAAGAATTTAAGTAAATGATATATATATATATACTAATTGGAGTAGAATTATTATTTCATATATATCATAAAACATTACTAAACCCATCATTAATACATTCCATGTATATTGTGAACGAATCACATCGCTCTGAGGATATAGTATTCCACACGTCCACAAATGAAGGAATCATATTTACAGAAAATAGAAATCATGAAGTATTGTGTTATATAATAATTAAAAAAATATAAATACATAATAAATATCATAAATATCATATAAAAATAGTTTTTTTATCAAAATTACAAACTGTGACATGTGGTAAGATAAAAAACAACATCATTTCATTAGGCGGTTGTTCATTGTGCACAAGAAGGAAAAGTTCAGTGCCAATTTAATGGAAGTGTACGTGAGTGTACCATCGAATAAAAAAATCTCAGTGTATTTAAGATTTTTAGTTTATTATTAAATCATGTAATAATAAGATTTTAGGCTGTGGAGAATGAAAATAAATTAAAAGATATTGTGAAAGGATGATACATCTTCTTTGTGTAACTCAAATTGGTTTCACCAAAGGGTTTCCTCAGTTGGCATTATACCAAAAGGGAGACTTCTAGGATTAATTTGGGGATGTTTAGGGGAGATTTTTATAGAGTTTAGATGATCCAAATTGGGTATCAAGTGTAAATAAAAGAGAACAATAGGTGGCCATCCACAAGAGAGGCGAGGGGTACTATTTGAAATTTCATCAAAATATTAGATTATAATGAATTAAAACTAAATAAAAATTATTATAAAAGGACATTTATTAGAATATATGATGATATAGGGTACCAATATTATCAAACAATATATTTTAGATAAGTTTTGGTATTATTTTAAACCTTATAATTTTGTTTAAATCTTAGTTATCCAATTTTAATTTTAACTAAGATAACAATATTTTCCATATTAAATGGGTTTAATTTTTTACTTATGTGATGTTAATTAAATAAAAAATGAATAGTCTATAACATTTTAGATAATTTTATAATTTATTTTTATTTTAGAAGGTATTTTGGGATTTTCAAATATCACATTAAAATATTATTTTCATAAAATACTATTAGTTTCAAATTTTACACTCTTCATTACATTGACATTATGAAAATAAACAATGTAAGGTAAATTCAAAACAATTCATTTAATACACCCTTTATATGTATTATTATCCTAAAAAATTCACGTACAACCATTATTAAGTCCATATATATTTATTTCAATATTTTTTAATATTATCTAATTGATTGTTTCATTAATTGATAATAACGGCATCATCATTGTGTAATAATTTATGAAAATTATTTATTAAATGAAATTTAAAAATAAATTTCCATGATTTACATAAAATTTTAATATTTTTTAATAATTGATATATATGTTTCATATATTCTATTTATCCCCGTGTTAAAAATACTGTACTTATTAAATGTAAGAGTGTGACATTTTAACACTCTCATTGATTTTAATAATATTTAAATCATTTTCATGGAAAATTTTCCATTAAATAATTATATTTCCAAAATTAGATGATATGGGTTGAATAAACTTCATCAAATATTTTTAAAATTTTTTTACGATAGTTTGATATTATTTATAATATTATTTCTACCCTTAATTACCCGATATACCCTTAACCATGGTAATATAAATTACAAACGTAACTATTCATATTGTCCAAAAAAAGAGAACTAATTTATAAATTTGGACCTTTGGATTCAAAATAAGGAATTAGCTGTTCACAATTTAAAAAATAGGATTGGATAAAATTAATTGGAAATAAATCACATTGATGGAATGAAGAAAAAAGTTTCTAATGTGAAAATGTGAAAAGTTTGAAAAATTTTCATATACAATTTAAATGTGAAATTGGTTCTAATGACTGAAATTGAAATAATTGATGTAAAATTTTACTAGTTATACTTTAAAACTAATTTAACAAATAATTTTACTAGATAATTATGTTAGAAGAAAAAAAAAGATATCAATTAAAATTTTTTGTTTTTCATTATTCTTCAAAACATAAAACTTAACAGAAAATACCAAAAATTTGAAAAAAAGGAAAATTTGATATCCAAATTTCAAAGAAGAAATTTATTTTTCCAAATATAATTTTTAAATGTGTCAAAACTAGATTTAAAATCAGTGCACCGTCAAAAGGTCGGAAAGATACCTTTTTTGAAAAATAATCATTTTATACACAAAATTGGATTTGATCTAATATCACATCTAGAAAATGCATAAGATAAATGTTATAAATTATATTTAATTAATTTAATATATGATTAGTTATTTTTTTACTTTATTGTTATAATAAAATCATTTGTGCATTTAAATAGTTTTTTCAGAAAAATATTGCATTTTATTTTCAAAAGGGTTTTACATGTGTAAACCATATTTCCATAATTTAGTTAATCATATTCATACCCGCCATTATAATAGATAGGTTTTAATTTTCATGTTTAATATTTTGTTTCATATAAACTCAGTATTGCATGTAAAACAATCTAATTCTCTATTGTGTGTAGGGAAAACTTATATTGGTGTTTTGTATAATGAAAACTTGACTTAGTGTGCAACACATGACATCAAATAAAATTAATTTATTAAATAGAAAAGGTCACACAAACATGGGGTGTTACATCTTGAATGATATAAAAAAATGAATTACTGCAGCCCTATCCTAAGAGAACCACTATACATGGTCTTGGTCTCTCACTACACCTCCATTCAATAACTATTTGTGGCTTGATTCCTATCATTATATGATATGTAGTTACTCCAAAATCACCAATATGGGTTATAACCACAACAATCATTTGGAAAAATTCCCCTATCCATGTATGGGTTAGACATACGTGAAGCGTTTTTCATTCAAGAACTACATGTGGCTTGAATCCTATTTATATAGAATACATAGTTATTTTGAGATCTCTAATCATTAGTCCAACTTCAACATTAATTCAAAAAATACCCCCTTGATTTTTATTATACATACATAGAGATTTTCCTAATAAATAACTATGTGTGTATTGAATCATATGATCACATGATATATAGTGATACCCAGAGATCCTATCCTATGTTCAGCCACAATTATCAATGGGTAAAATTCCACCCCACATACGGGTTAAACCATCATGGAGAATTTTCTTTTAAAGAACTTCATGTGTCCTCATTCATTCAATAATATAATATGTAGTGATGTCAAGATCTCCAATCATGGGTTTAGCTACAAAAATCAACGAGAAAAATATTCCCTCTACATATGGGTCTAACTTGTGTGAAGCATTTACCATTCATGATATATTTTTGGATTGATTTATTTCATCCTAGGATACATAGTGACACCTAAATATCCAATATTGGGGACATCTACAACATCAATATAAAACATCCCCCTTTATATGTATGGGTTAGAATTTCATGGAGTTTTTACCATTCAAGAACTATATGGGTATTGATTTTTATTACTATTTGATATGTAGTGATGCTCATAATTGCATTCCAAGGTCCATCTATAATATAAAAATAATCCCCCTCTATACACACCGATCAAACATACATTGGGAACTTACTTATAAGAACTACCTCTGGATAGATTAATGTGATCCTGAGATACATAATGATGCCCAGATCCAAATGTTATTCCTAGTCATAGGTTTCTATAACCCCCAATTATGTTCCTCAATGAGAGTCATATCATTGTAATGGTAATAGTCCATAATAAATTTTGGAAAACCTCATGTCTTCCTCATCAAGTAATCACTTGCAGCTTAATTGACTACCTAATTATCCCTTTTTTCTCATGCTAAGAATGAATTATGTGATCTAAGAAAACATGGAAAGCCGCTCTAGCCAAAATGACCAAGAAGTTTTTGGGATGGGGAACCACGTACTAGGAACCTGACATTAAACTGCATGACCATGTCATAGTCACATGAGGTTAAACATAATTGTAATGTAATATTTTCCTAAATTTTGAAAGCATCGAATATATTCTATCATGCAGGACCTAAAACTACTGAGAGCGGGCCACCATCTCCAAGAATATATGATATAGGGAGAATTTTTCACCTACAAACAAGAAGAATTATCTAAATTACTTATCCCTATGTATTAACCAAATATATGTATAGTACCCCTTAGTTGACCTTGATGCCAATTCTCTCTAAGGGAATAAGACAAAATTCCCTTATTCCCTAAATACAAGTCAGATATATGATGTGGGAATTTTATAAATAAACTGATTATGACATGCTTAATTACCTTAAAATATTTATGGGGAAAACATGGAAAACCCATCCATAAAAATGGAATATACAATTGTTTATATAGTGACAATACATACAAACAGGTTCTGCCTACGTACAAGTAAGATCTATATTCGACTTGCTTGTGCATGGGACAAATCTACACAATAAGGTCCCCAAAATACGGCTACCCATCAATAAGCCTTTACATGGAAAAAAGTTTCTTCCAACATCTAAATTTTCTTATACAATGTAATGTTTCATCAAGGATATATTGCAAAATCTCATGTCGGTTCCTACATCCTTACCTCATGATGATAAACTAAAAGTAAAATGTATTTATCACATAACGTTAAACTCTATGATAGATACATCCCCACTATATGAAATTAATGTGTGTGGACCATCAACCACCATGATTCCTTATTAAAAAACTACATGATCCAGAACATGATCAACAAGAGTACGATGTGCTTTTATTATGTTTTTAGAACCTCAATCCACATATCTCACTTCATGTATTGAGTTCCTTGGGTTGCCTCAAATCTTTCCTATGCCCCTATAAAGTAGAAAAAATTATCTATTTTTGAATAATAAAGATGTATATCTACATAAGGGATTTGACCCACCAACCAGAAACATCTTGTCCCTATATTAAGGGCTTTCTTATCCTAGTGAGCCTAAACCTTACTATAGAGAAACTTTCACCTTAGGGGGTTTTGAGTCATCCCAAGCGTGATTTTCCCATACCATCAATCATTTCCCACAAAATATGATCAATGATTTACAACATTTTCATATCCTTATAAAAAGGATGGTGGAGTACTATTGACCCTGATTATTCTAATTAGGTTGTTGAGTAATATCCCATCATACTAGGTCAACATTCATCATGTACATAAACTACATTCACTTTGGTTAAATATGTAAGACCATAAACATTAGAATTTAATGGTCCAAATCACAAGATTGTAAACTTATAGATATATTGACATAAAACATGTCAGAGAAAAAACAAAAAAATGGTAACCTTAGGAAAAGTAATGACTCTACTCACCAAGCTATTCATATCAAGAGTTTAGGAAAAAGTAAGAGTGTAAATAAACAAAGAATCAATCTGATAGGGCCCACTGTGTGGACTTAGTGAAAGCTGATACTTGTTTATTAGACCCCCTAGTCTAGTAAAATGTCAGAGTAAGGACTTTTCATATATCCTTTCCATAATAACATGTTCACTAGGTAGTGAGACAACTTTTAGGATGCTCATAACATTTGTGAATATTAAATTTTTCCCAAACCAACTTCATTTATATAATGTTTGAGTTGAAAAAACTAGTTCCTGGAGTTGATATCTTTCTATTGGAACCCCAAGGACCTTGGAATCCCTTTACTACAAGTTTTTTAACTATAAAAAATGGTAAAAAGGATTGGATAAAATAAATGAACCCTTTAGTCATAGAAAGGCTCCCCTTAAATCAATGGGTTAATATCTTGACCACATGAAACATTATATGCTTCTTATATTACCAATGGTTGACCTGTAACCATCAGTTACAACCCCTCATTAATTCCGATATTCCTAGACCTAGATTTACAATCCCTATAACCAAACTATTAATACAGATTCGACATTATTGACATTACATCCCCATATATTATAACCATTCTCAAAAAAAGAATGTGATATTCTATTTTTGAACCATTTAATGACTCACACTATGTGACTTTAAACCACATGGCATAAGAACCAATCTTCCCAATTTGTAACTAAATTACCCTATGGGTCAGAACCCTCCATAAATAGCCTTTTCCCCACTTCCAAATTCATCATCTAGATATTCCAATCTTAATAAATATTTTATAGAACACGAGACATTGTGAGTATTTACTTTACTTGACCATGAATATAAGACCAACCATCATATACATAAGGGCCTTTGACCCACCAATTGGATGCATATTCTACTTGCTGGAAAGAAACTCCAATCCACATGGCCCCTGATGAAATCATGGAGAAATTGAGCACCATAGGGTGTTTTGGGTTATCCTTGGTATGTTTTCCCCATTCCACTCATGATCCCTAACAACAGTATTGTGGAACTTAGAAGCTTAGTGTGTTTCAGTTCATCATCGTTATGTATGCCACATTCTACTCATGAGCCTTGACAACCCCATAAAGTAACATATGAAATTTGGGTGTTTGGAGTCATCACAGGAATGTCTTTCATACTCTATATTCATAATTTAAAACTCATGAACACATGATTTACATAACCAATTTTCCAACTATTTTAGTAGGATGAGTATCCCTATCATGTTATTATGTTATGGAAATAAGAATATAGTATGTATGTAACCCAAAGTCATAGAATCAAAACTTTAAACTATATAGTATTAAGTGACATCTGTTCATGATGTTAAAATACATGAATAACATTAATTTATGGGTATTTCACATCATATGAGAATATAGTCTTGATAGAAGATCATAAATTCTAATAATATACGGTTTAAACAAGAAGAACATAAACAATAGAAGAAGATGGTATGAGCTGAAAGATGCTAAACTAAAACAAAATAGTGGTCTAGTTTTCAAGACCTTAAAACAACCAATTGAATGAGACATAATTACCTCTAGGTTTAAAACTTGAAAAGGTAAATTTAGGAAAAAGTTGTTCCTTTTCACACTAGAGATGCACTTGTTGTGATTTAGTAAATATTGCGCACCTATGAAATTGAAAAGGGAAAAAAAATTTCAGGTTGAAAACTCATATGTGGTTAGCCTGAGAAAAAGATGAGCGAAGTCTCACTAAATATTCAACATAATAATCTTTGAAAAATTTTAGGGACAAAAAAAATAAACAAATATTTTTGAGACCATTACTTGTCCCTAGAAAAAATCAATCTTTGCTCTCTATGTCCCATGATATAGGAAAAAATTTGAGTGTATCTATATTTCTTGGGACACACCTCAGTGTACATAGTCCAGTCATTCATTTAAACTACATGAGACTTGGTTTGCCCTGCATGATATTAATCTAATTAGAGTGGCCTAATTTGTGTTCCCTAAAATCTGTAATGAGATCCAAATATGTATAACCTCTATAAAAGAATATGGCTATCTACCCATGATTCCATCACAAAGTGATTACATTCCCCATCTTACAAATGAGAGAGATCTACAAAAGTACATTCATCATATATTTATTCATTCGCGAACCTATGTTCCCCATGAATGAGAATGATTTTCATATGATTTTATTTCAATACTATGCACAACTTTATTATCATTTCTTAGGGACAGATATAAATTTACCTACCTATTATCATGGATTTATCCACAAGTCCCTTTACAAAAAATTTATTTTCCATCCTAGAATTTATACACATTCCTCCTTTAGGATATACGTTCCAAAAATCCCCTCATAAGATTCAATATCAAAAACATTTATAGGTTTAGATATACAAAAAATTGATCTACATTCACCTTTGAATCATATTCTTTTAAACCCAAAATAAAATTATTATAATGGGGGTATGTTGTAGGAACCCATAATTGTTCACCATACACTTTTATTTTGAATATTATAGATGTTTAAAGACAATGAAAAAATACTCACATATTTTTAGAAATCAGATGTGGCATCCTTGGAGAATAAGTGATTGGGATTCATCTTATAAGGGAATATATTTTACTCATTTTTCATATACAATTATAATATGTATTTAGGTATTAACTTACCAAAAAAATTTCCAGACAGGATAAACAGTTGACTAGATCAGCCAAGGGAACATGAGGGAGTCACCTGAATCATGTCCCGAGAGAAATCCAGCCGACCATCCAAGCATAGAGGTTTTCAATGAGTAGAGAACACACATTACCCACACATGTCACATTCATGTGATCCTAGGAAGGCTGTGAAAAGAAATGGTATAGCCGGTGAGGTAATGATCAATGTGTTCTTGGTGATGAACCTGCCTACAGCTTAATGAAATGCTTATGTGGAATCAATTTTTAAGCATAACCCACTTTTCTAAAAAATAAATTTGGGATGGGAACAAGAATGAAACTATTCAACAACCTTAAAACATATGTATATAATGTATGTCTTCAGATCTATTTAATCTCAACCATCTGATCACCTCACTTTATTTTCTTCAAACTCCATCTTTCCCACCTCACTCTGGGTTCCAGCATTTTGATCTCAAGAAACCCAGTGTCGACCTCATTACTCAATGTCCTTTATTCCATCCTTCTCCAAAATTCCAATCGATACAAAAGAGACATGATCGACATCTTGGACCCTTGCATGTGACTTTATTTTTCATTCATTCCTTATTTATAGGAAACCCAAAGTTTTCCCATAAATTTAATCATGTGAGATGCTTGAATCCATCAAAATAAATATCAAGGATCATGCATTAAAGGGATGAATCTCATGAAAAGATATTCTCACATCACCAATTTATGTTAAAAAAGAACGTAACTCTCAATTATGAGAGTATTCTTTATTTGGAATTTTCATTCATTATTTTTTCATGTGATGTTATTAAGTGACTCTCCACTAACATACTACAAGATCGTGATGGTTCCCTAAGGTAGTCACATGGAGCCATCTTTAGACGTCCTCTACCATATCACATGAAGGATAGGAAAGACAAATACATTATTTCCTTGCATGCATAAAATTTTCAACAAATAGAGCTTATGCACAAAACCAATCATGAAATAAAAAGAGGTTATTATGCGATGTATCATGGATCTTGCGATCTCATTATGTTTTTCATGTGAATCCATTCAAGGACTCAAGTCAGTGAACATGATATATTTCCTATACAAAGTGGTCATAATATTGATTGATGTAAACCTATATAAATCATTCCACTCCATAAAAAAGACACATGTGAGGGAGAGAAGAAGGAGAGTAGACAAAGGGAGAAGTAGAGAAGGGAAAATGAGGAGGAGAACGAGTTGAAACCTTCATGAGAAATATCCTAGTAATAGTTAGATTCATTTCATGATATGCTTCACATGATCTCAGGATTATTTGAATTTAATGCAATGCTACCTTGAAAAGACTTGAGCCTGTAAATATTCTTGAAAACTATCTATTTCATTAAAAATTATCATAATTATGTGATAGATTCATGATGTTGTGACCATGGGGCCTTAAAAAACTACCCACAATCACATGAATCCCTTGTGTTCTCACAAACCTATTGAGTGCACAACATGCATATAATTTTATTGTTAACCCTAGACCATGAAACCATTTACCAGAATAATGTTCCAACATGAAGCAAATTAACATGTTCTCAGAAACTCTCATAAAAATCCATTGAGGATAGGTTACCACATGAGTAGTTAAACATCAAGCCGGTTCTTGCCGACATGTATGTGTCCCTATAAATGTATACCATGGAATGAAGTTCCATTTCAAAACCTAGGCCTTGAAATGTGGACACCCATGGGAAGAAACCCTTTTCACGGGAACACTCCTTGGATGGAAGCCATAAAATGTACATAAATATGTGGACATTCCCTTTTATTACCACGAAAACCCTCAAATGAGTGATCATTATCATGCATGTGATCATGAACATGTTAATGATACCCCATTACGTTACTCTCTTAAGATCATGATATCACATTAATCACTAGTATTTTAATGCCCTAATGTATCCATAGAAATTCTACCATTTTTATGAGACATTCCATTATCATGTATATATTTTTATGAAATATCAAATAGACAATTCAATTTGATCAATCAGAGAAATCCTATAAAAGTCACCTTAATCATGAGAAGACATACCAAATAAGATGATTTATCATGTGAAAGGATATATTCATACCAAATTTTATTATGTGAAGACATCCTGGACAAGTCACCCTGATTATGTGATGACATCTTAGACATTTCAGCATCAATCATGTGAATCATCTTGGAAATGTTAGGAAGACAACCTTGGATGTATCTTCCATTTCAGACCGACACCTTGAATATAACAAAAAGAAAATCAAGAAATTTCTATTGCATAATTAAGACTTTTTTGGAAGATAATAATGAAATGTCAGGATGACACTCTGGACATATCAAGCTGACACCCTAGGACCTATCAACCTTGTCCAGCAAATGCACTTAGACTTACACTATGTGAACCCTCAACCATGAATCTTCAGTTGAGTACCATTTTAATAATGTGAGGGTCCTTAATGGGTTAGGGTTATACACTCATGTAACCCTATTTGCGTCATTCTCTCAGATGGGACCTCCATTTCACTTTAAGAATATTCAACAAAACATTCATGGTTATTATATCACCTATCTGAGAGAATATAGATAATGAACTGTAGCATGGGAATACTTCATGGAATAATCCCCTACATTTTCTAAACCTCATGGATAAGAATAATAATTTGTATTTTAATCACCAATCACAACATATTAGTGGTATAGGGGATAATTGAACTCTGATAACTCCGATTCTAGTCGAAAAGGGTTTTTATGATGCCTTCCTAAGACCTGAGTTCTAATGGGTAGCCACTCTACTATAAGTCCCTCCATATCCCAAATTTTCTTTCATTATAGAACCCAAATATTCTAATGAGTTTATCATCCTTCCAAATTCATCCGTTGATGAGAAGTGGTCTTATACATTAGAATCCTCTTAAGTATATTCCCCTGTTTATGCCCTCAATTCCTCAAACCCATCAATGGTTTAGGGTTAAATTGAACTATGATGAATTTGATTCATTTTATAAATATGATAAGTAGTATTACTTATTATGTTCAAAGATCCATACCATATTATACAGGAGACTCGACCGAATACCTCTCTAATGGAAACATCAATATGTATGACCTGTATAATTTTTCTCTTATGTAATGTGTCCAATGTTCCAATATATCTTGTTTATCACACCGAGCATGAATTATTTTGGATTAGAGACTAGAAATTATTATACCAATAACATGAAGAGGATTCCACCAGTGTGGTACCTTCATTAAGATGTTTTCCCAATCATATCTCATATTCACCCAAATTGAAATACTATTGTTGAGTAAATTTAGGGAAGCCTTATATGAATAATTCCCACTCAAGGCCTCTATTGTAGAATATTTTACGATGAAGGTTACCATAATATGAAATATGTGGAATCATATTCCAGTATTAATATGATTCATAGGATTCCTCCTTGAGGCCTAAGCCCAACATTCATGTCCTCACCACATGACATTAAACTGTATGGTATTGGTATTTCATACGACAATAAACTATGTAAAAAAAACTACATGGGTTTTGATTCATATTCTCACAGGATATGTAGTATTACTCATAAAGGATTAATACCATATCCAAGACACCGACCACCTACATGTAACACAATAAACTCCATAGACCCCCAACATAGAGATAATCTAAAGCATAACAAATGAATAAAACAAATATAAATAACCTATGACACATACTGTTGTTCCCATCAACATATGGTATTGATAATGTAATTGGAACTGGGGTAAAATATCTCATATCAGAGATTTGTAAGGTTTTTAGTAACATATATTAAATCAATAAGGGTGTATCAAAATAGGCAAAAATTTCCCCAAAAGTGTGTGATGATTTTGACCTTCCTTCATCGAGACAATTGTGAGTTCCTAATATAAATAGGTTTGAATCCCCAATTGAAAACCTTCCTTTAGAAATTTGGTTTGTGACTTTTCATGGATATGGTAACCATTGGGAGTTTCCATTATAAAAAAATATTTTAAACTTAATTAAAATGATTGGGCAACCAACATCAATCACCCACAACCACACATCAAAGTAAACCGTTCCAAATTTGTCAAGAAACAAATGAGAAATAAAATATTATTAAAAAAACAATGAAAAACTATAGGGGAATATTATTAAAGATTAATTATCATAAAAAAATGATAATATTATCAAGATATATTTTATGTAAAATATACATATTTCACTTGGGTAAAAAAATTAAAAAGTGCGGCATATGAAAATGTTAAAAAGATAAAATTTTAAAACCTATGTAAAAAGATAAGGATAGTTGAGAAAGGAATTAAAATATAATTTTGGTATAGAGAATAACATTATTTAAAAATTTAATGTACATGTATATGTAATTGAAAATGTTTCAAATAGTTAAATCAATGTTTTGAAGAGAATTACCTTTCCACGAGTCTCGCTGATCACATATATTCTTTAACTATTATTCTTTGAAAAACATCCTTTGGCATACACCTTAAAACTTCTATGTTGGTATTTTGGTGACATAAATAACCCTACAATTTAGGGAGTGATTTTGGGAAGGTATTTGAGTATGAATTGGATGATATAAATGGATTAATGTTTTCAAAAAATAGAGGAGATGAGGTCCCCTTTTATAAGTGATGGGAGTGACACTCCTGTAATGTTTTCATAGTTTTAAAATTATATAAAGTATTATTAATGAATAAGTGGAAATAAATTGATAAAATAATATGATAAGGGTATAAATAATATCATAAAATAATATTTATTTGATATTTTCTAACCATATAACTAAGTTTCAAGTTTAATTAACTCGTTTTACCCTTTATTGTGGTCATGACTATTTACCAGGGTACAATTAATTATAAACCAAAATGAAATTTCACCCATTAATAAATTAGAAAATAATTATTAAAAATAAAATTTATGATTTAGTTTCTATAATTTTTAGAAAGTATTTTTAATATAAGTTCACAAAATGATACAATTTTGTTTTGAAAAATAAAATTTTAATCCAAAAAATGAGTTTATACAAAAATAAATAATAATATTGATTTTTATAGAATTAATTGATAAATTTATAATCAAATTGTATTGATTTAATTTTAAAACTAATTAAAAATATAAAGGAAATGAATAAATTTTTAATAGAAAAGTTATATTTTATAATAAAACTATAATTTTCACTATTCACCAGAAAATCAATCTTTTGAGAAAAGTATTAAAAATAAACACTAAACAAAAATTTATATACTAATATAAAAGATGAATTAAATTTTATCAAATTAAAATTTTAAAATCGATAAATATTTAGTTTAAAATAATACTATATAGTACATGGAAACAAATTTAGTTTTAATAAAAAAATTTCTTTCTTAATCATAAAAATTAATGTAAAATTATTATAATGAATGTGAATTTATAAAATATAATCATGAATATTGATTAAAAAAATAATTTTTATTATTATTAACATTACTTGGCATGTCACAATGAAACACCCCAAGCACGCTCTTTCGAAATCAATACTTCAAAACATGCTATGTATTTTTTTATAAAAGATAAATAAAAAATACATAGTGATTTCTAAAATAGAGGACCATTTAATAGTATAGGTTTTGGAGGACTAGACAATACCATACATTTATTTGAGTTGAAAAAAAAATAAAATAAACTCCTAAAACACTCCCACTACCCTAAATCCAAAATAAATGATACTTGATTTAAACTATGAAGATACCTATAAAAAATAATTTTTAAAACAAAGGATGACCATTCAATTTCCTAGTAAAAAGTTTTTAAATTGTTTAAATACTTTTTAAAAAATATTTCTATAAAAATAACATTGATAAATTTCTATAAATACAAAATAAAAACTCTTTTCAAAACACTACTTGAAAAACATAATTGAAATTACTTACTTTTAAAATAATATACCACTTTTGAAATTAATTGGGTAAAAAATTACATTAAACGTAATCAAGTGACTTTTAGAAAACATTACATAATATTTTGAAAACAAAATATTATGGCTTGTGGAAACTTGAAACATTAAAGGCTATCTTGGACCTACCCACTTATTGAGGTATTGGGTTCACTCCCAAATTACTTACCATATTAACAATGTTTAAGTACCAGATTTGTTTTGAAAACATTTTAAGTTTACTTTTATTTTATATACATTTTCCATTGGATTTTTATTGAAAAACACAAAAAATCATATACATATAATTATGTATAAATTTATATATAGTATACTTCATGGATATTCATTTGTAATATTTTGGACAACCGAATCCTTCATCTTTTAAGCATTTCTTAATATATAGAATGCTGATAAAAGAACATTTAATATTAATGAAATATTATTTCTTTTATCAAACTCATAAATCAAATATATATATATATTATACACATATGTTTACACAAACACACAAAAATATGAAAATAAAAATAATATACCAGATGTATATCTATGTAGGAAGCGACATGAAAAATCATCCACATATGGTTATAATTTGGTTTTTTCATGTGACATACACATGACATGATAAATTTATGAAATTCATAATTTATAATTTCATATATAATATTTTATTGATCATAATTTTTTAGATATTGTTATATACCACACAAGAATATATTTAAAATGTTTTCAAATAAAACTCAGATCCTATACTATGTTAAATAATCATTTCTTAAAATACATACAAATAAATTATATAAACAAAAAGCAATGAATTCTTAACATTATGGTGAAAGAATGAAATGTCATGATTTTATAGATAATGTCCATTTCCTATTATGACATCCATAAATTCATAAGTTATGATGAGAACCCATTAAATATTATTATAGATAGAAATTAAAATGAATATGTCCTTTATTCTAAATGCATAAATAAAAGCATTATTAAATTAATCAAAAACCATAAATCATTTTAGAAACTAAAAATAACTTTCAAGTGGTCTTCTGAAATTGGGAAAATTCATGTTTGTGTTTGGAAATACTGACTCCCCTAGAAAATTAAAATATCAAAGATATAAAATTAAACATAAAAAAATGATATATTTACAATAGAATTATAATTCACATATGATTTTCAAAAATATAAAAAATAAAAAATTAAATTGAACACCCTTACTAGATTAAGTTAAATGGTTGGAAATTTTTTTCATGAAATCATATATCTGAAAACAAATGTTCTCATTACAGAAAATAAGATCTTAAAATAATTAAATGTTTGAAATAAGTATTTATCCCTTATATAAATAAAAGTTCATTTTAGTAAATATTTTAAAACTAAATAATTTTCCTTTAGTTAAAATTAAATAGATTCCATAAAATTCCATCAAAACCAACATTGAAAATAAAGATCATACATGAATTAAATAATTCCATACTTAGATTTATGCGAATTGAGAGCCTGACTTATCTTCTAATCCTTAGAACTATTTTCCCTTTTTTCTCTGGGATAGAAATTTGTCTCTCGCTAATCTCTCATAAACTCCGTATAAAATATTATAAGAAGTGAACAACATAAAGGAATGATAATAGATCTCCACTAACTCACCACTCTCCACGTATAGAGTGAAGAATCCTCCTCCCCTAACAATGAGACAATTACTTCTTTATATAGTAGTGCTATCTCTTACAAGATATGCTAAAAAATAGTTATAGATGCTAAAGCATATGTATTTTATAATAAGATTTTGGAAAATTCAATAATATGGTGAAAGAATTAATTCAGTTTCAATCTAAATACAATTTATCAATTAATACAACTTGTATTCTAAAGATATATTATAGATATGAAAGAAAATGTGAAATATTTTATTGTAGGACCACCAATAATGATTCAAATTGTCAAAACATCTTCAGAACACATCAAACCACAACCACGCAATAAATAATAAAAATGTTGAAAACCAATACACACAACATCTTATACAATTTTAAACATTGACCTTTGAGACAAAATCCAAACGGATTAAAAGAAATCATTAAACCATTAGGGCCATACATTAAGGAAAAACAAAAGTGGAAGAATAAGACATCAAAATCGAATACGGAAATTGTATTCAGATAAAACAGAAACCTAATGGACGTAAAAAAATCAATACTCTATCATTGACACATGACCTTAAATTATCCTCCATGTTTGGATCTCTCAAATCGAAGCCGACAGTGCTCACCTCAACTTCTAAAAGACCTAAGTTTACTTGAATTTTACCTCACATAGCTTGACTCGGAGAGAACCCTCAAAATTGCCTTATCTTGGCTAGACTGAACTCCCTCACATTGGTGGGAAATTCCTCAATGAATGAATAGTGGATGAACCTTTTCTGCTCAAACCTGATGGTGCCTCGTGCTTCATCCTCACCCTCAGCATTGACTCCCTTAGGCCACATAAACCCCCTAAAATCCCTATTACTGTTTTCCCCCAAAACCGATTACACGGTTTTTTTATTACATAAATTTATTTTTATGATTATATTAATTTATCTATCCATCTAATATTATAATTTAATTTCTTTAATCTAATAAAAGTATAATTTTTATAATTAAAAAATAATTTCAAAATACATATTATTTATGATTTCATATATTTATCATTTTATTTAAATATGATTAGTCATAATTATTTTAAACATTTTTATAATCAAAATAATATACATTTTTTTCAAAATAGTATTAATAAAAATTTCATTTTCATAAGAATTTAATTATATATTTTTAACCATAATTTTTTAAATTAACAATTTCATATTTAAAATTATAATATATTTTTTTAATAGGAAATTATTTTTCTAAAATAATTTTGAAATGGTATAATACTCATATTATAATTAGAACATATATTATCATTAAATGTTATGAAATAATTATTTATAATAATTTTATAAAATTTTAATTTTCTTTAAAAAATAATCAATCAAATCTATTTTTTATAAGAATAATAATACTTGTATATATATATATATCTGGAAAACAATTTATATGATATATATATAAATTATAACAATTTTCTTTCTTAAAATATAACATACTATGTTATATTTTGATTCAAAACTTATTTTGATTATTTAAAGAAATATATTCTGAACACCCTTTTATTAAATCATTCCTTAATTAGTTTTAATTTATAACCAAATTAGTAAATAATTAATTAATATTTAAATTTTTTCAAGGTGTTACATTACAACCCCCTTAAAATGAATTGTTCCCTCACAATTCATTTTTCATACTTGAGAAAATTCAGAATTTCCATCTTCAAGATTAAATAATTTCTAAGGGGAATTATCTATCTAATGAAAACTGTACCATGTAGATTTTATTTTTCCTCAAAAGACAACATATAATCTCTAATGTTGTCTAGACCATGCCTCTGATACCAATTGAAACACCCTGATCCCACTCTTCTGGACTCAGTGCTTCAAACCATTCCATGTATTTTTTTATAAAAGATAACTGAAGAATATATAGTTCTTTGTAAAATAGAGGACCTTTTACTAGTCCAGGTTCGGGAGGATTAGAAAATACCTTACATTTATCATAGTTGAAAAAAATAAAATAGATGCATACTATGCTCCTACTGAGCTAACTCCAAAAGTGATTTCATATGATTTTAACTTCTAGGATACCAATGAAATATAATTTCTAAAACCGAGTGAGCATTCAATTTCCCAGTAAAGATTTTAGAAATAGTATAAATACTTTTAAGAAAATATTTCTTTAAAAATAACTTTTATAAATTCCATTGAAGATAAAATAAAATTAATTTTCAAAACACCGTTTGAAAAACTTAATTGAAATTATTTACTTTTTAAATAATATACCACTTTTGAAATTACTTACCTATAAAAATAGCTTTAAAAGTAACCCTGTGATTTTTAGAAAACATTACGTAAGCTTCAAAAAATGAAACATTATGGCTTATGGGAACATGAAACATGGAAGGCTATCTTGGGAATACCCACTTGTTAAGGGATTGGGTTCACTCCCCAATTCATTACCATATTTACAACGTTCAAATGGCATATTTTTTTGAAAACATTTTAAAATTGATTTACTTGTATATAGATTTGTCACTGGAGTTTTTATTTCAAAAGATAAACAAGAATATACATATAAATATTCATAAATTTATATGTAGTAAACTTTATGGATATTCATTTTCTATATTCTAAACAACAAAATCCTTTGACTTTAAATCATTTATTAATATATAGAATATTGATACAAGAATATTTAATATTCATGAAATATTATTTCATTTATCAAACCCAAAAAACCAAAAATATACATATATATATATATATATTGCATACACATACATACATCAATATATATATATATCTGTGTGTGTGTGTGTAAATAAAAATAATAAACTTGATGTATACCAATTTATGAAGTGGCATGAAAAATCATTGATATATTGTTATAATTGTGTTTTGTGCATGACTAACATATGACATGATGAATTTATGAAATTATTAATTTATAATTTCATATATAATATATGATTGATCATAATTTTTCAAATATTGTTATATACCACAAATGGGCATATTCAAATATATGATTAAACAAAAATTTTATCCATTAATATGTTAAATAATAATTTCTTAAAATAATTACAAGCAACTCATATAATAAAGAAATGATTTTTTAAAATTGTGTTGCAATCATGAAATGTCATAACTTTATAGATAATGACAATATCCGATTCAGAAATCCATGAATTCATATGATATGATGAGAACCAATAAAAACTAATTGTAGATTGAAATTAAAATTAATATGTAATTTATTATAAATTCATAAATATAATATTTCTTAAATAACTTAGAAACCATAAATAATTTTTCAAACTAAAACTAGTTTTCAAGGGTTCTTTTGAAATATAGAAAAACCATGTTTTTATTGGAAATACTGACTCCCCTTGAAAATTAAAATTTTAAAGATATAAAATTAAACAGGAAAATAAAAGAAATCCTTACAATATAATTATAATTCACATATGATTTTCAAAAATATAAAAGATAAAAAATTAAATTTAACACACGTACTAAAATAAGTAAAATCGTTAATTTTTTGATGAAATGAAATATATGAGAAGAAATGTTTCCCTCAAAAAATAAGATCTTAAAATAAAATAATGTTTGAAATAAATATTTATCCCTTATATAAATAAACTTAAATTTTAGTTAATATTGGAAAACTAAATAATTTTCAGATAAAATTAAATAGAATCTATAAAATTCAATCAAAACCAACTTTCAATATAAAAAACATACATTAATTAAATAATTCCTATATTAGATTCATGTGAATTTCAAGCCTAAAATATCTTACTACCCTTCTAACATTCTTTCCTTTTCCCTCTCATATAGAAATTTATCTCTCCCTAATCTCTCATACAATCCCTATCTAATATTAGTAGAAGTGGAAAACACAAAGGAATGAGAACAGAGCTGCACTACCACACCAGTCTCTACATATAGAGTGAAGCATCCTCCTACCCTACCAATGAGATAGTTACTGATTTATATAGTAGTGTTATCTCTTAAAATATATTCCAAAAAATATTTACATCTACAACAATATTTTTATTTTATAACAAGAGTTTGAAAAATTAAATGATACGTTGGAAACATTAATTTAGTTTTAATGCAACTACAATGTATCAATTATTAAATTTTTTCTTCACAATATAAATTATATATATTAAAGAAACTACTAAAGATTTGATTAGAGGACCACCAATACCGATTCAAATTGTCAAAAAGTCTTCGGGATGCATGAACCCACAACCAATCAACAAAAAATCGAAAATGTTGAAAACCAATACACGCTGCATCATATAATGTTTTAAATATCTACAATTGAAGAAAAATAAAAATGGAGTTAAATAAATCATTACACCAATGGGACCATACATTGAAAGAAAACACAAGGGGATGAATAAGACATCAAAATCAAATTTGACACTCATATTTGGATAAAATAGATAGCTAATGGATTTGAAAAAATCAAGACTCTATCATCGACGCATGACCTTACCCCATCTTCCATGCTCAGATCTACTAAATTGAATCCTGTTGTGCTCACCTCAACTCATAAAATCCCTAACATCACTCATATTTTTCCTCGCATAACTCGACTCAGAGAGAACCCTCTCAATTTCCTTAGCTTGGCTCGACTGGACTCCCTCACATCTGCACAACATCCCTAACTGGATGAACACCAGCCAAACCTTTACGACTCAAACCTGAGGATACTCTATACTTCAGCCTCACCCTCAACACTAACTCCCTCAGACCCCATGAAACCCCTCTAATATCTTGTTACAGTTTTCTCCCAAAACATATTTCACATTTTTTATTACTTATTTTTTTTATTATCTTAGTTTATATATCCTTATTATATTTTAATTTAATTTATTTAATCAAATAAAAATATAATTTTTATAATTACAAAAATAATTTATAAATACATATTATATATGATTTCATTTTTTCATCACCTAATTATATTAAACTTTTATATAATCAAAATAATATTCATAATGTTTTTGTTTTTTTAGAATAGTATTAAAAATACATGAATTTTCATAATAATTTAATTATATCATTATAACAATAATTTTGTTAATTAATAATTTAATATTTTAAATTATTATTTATTTTGTTTAATATGAAATGATTTTTCTAAAATCATTTAGAAATGCTATAATACTCATATTATAATTAGAACATATATTATTCTTAAATATTATGAAAATTTATTTATAATAACTTTATAAAATACTGATTTTCATTACAAAAATAATCAATCAAATATATTTATTATAAAAAATAATACTTATATATATATATTTATATTTATATCATTGAAAAACAATTTATATAATATATATATATATAAATTATAAAAATATTTTTTCTTGAAATATAACATAATATGTTATATTTTGATTCAAAACATATTTTGATTATTTAAAAAAATTAGAAAACCCTTTTATTAAATCATTCCTTAGTTTGTTATAATTTATATCCCAGTTAGTAAATAATTAATTACTATTTATATTCTCTCAGGGTGTTACTCACAACATACCCCTTCAGTTAATTATCAATGTAGAGATTCAACCTCTTCTAATTACTTTGATTGTTTCTTTATGATCTCATTGGTTATCAATGGTTTGATGAGGGTGGACCTTTACGACCTTATATAGCCCTGGCCCACATATTTCAATATAAAATTATATATGAACAAGAATAAGTTATTTACAAGGAACAATTCTCTCTGTGGGAACTATATTTGGATTATTCATCTGTAATTCATTTTATTGTTTTCAAATTATAATTTTTTCATTTTTATATGAACCCATCACAATAACTCCATGTTCATTGTGATATAACAAAATTCTTCTATAATTTTACAAGTCCATGATAACATTCTTGAAAATAGATATTATATATGCTAAAAATTATCTAGTATGTGGTATGGTTTCTAATACACCAAAGATAATGGTGGAATAAAAATTATAAATTTAAATAATACTTAGAATGGCTATAAAAAATTTCCAAACATTTTGGATCAATCATTCCTATTAAAGGTCACCATATTCTAAAATATTTGAAATATATATATATTATACCACATCAATTTACCACAGATTATTGTGTGATATATGTAGGTATTATTATAACAAACTCTATAAATTTGATGAAATAACTATAGCATATAGTTTTTAAAGAAGTCCCCCAAATCACTATTTAATAAATGAGGGATTTAAAATTGGGGAAAAAATTTTATTTAGAAATTTTTTCTTGGGTATTGATATATATTTTTATTATTAACATGGGTTCCTTCAATTTTGAATTATAATTAACAAAAATAGGAATATATGTGTTTTTAAATATGTTAAAAAATGGTCCTATGATTTCAATTTCACTTATAATAAACACTTAACCTATTGTATTGGTGTTTAGGCATTTTCTTTTTCTTTATAATGTTTCTTACAATTTATCAATTATAACATTATTTAACATACACCATTGTTTATTTTTAAAGATTAATAATAAATAAAATACTTTTTAATAACTTTTTTACCACTTTTTTTAATCTATGGCGTCCTTTGATAGGTTATGAGTGATAAAAATCATGTTTTCTTATCACATCAGACTATTTTACACAGTTTGAAATATTCAATCTCTACACTATTTAAATATAAATTGATCTCACAAAACATATTAAGATACCCCCACAAATAATAATATCTGGTTTTTATATGTGAATTAGGGATATATTTTCCCATTCATTAATAATCTACCATAACAACAAACAATGGTCAAGCTAATACATGAACTTGGAATAGTTTTTCATCCAAAAACTCACTATGAATCTTTTTCATCTCCTCATCTTCAATATTTTAAGATATAATAATGATAACTTCTCTATATTCACATTCCATAACACTATATTATATTTTTATTTCATTATATAACTCTTAGGAACAAAATATCTATCTCATCATCCACAAATAGACATCTTTGTAAAATAGTATTTATTGTAGGACAACATGATCTTTACGAACCACCACTTTTAAAATATTAAGATATAGTATAAACATGTTGAAATTAAATGTATCTTACACTAATTATTTTTCAATAATGATTTAATTTAGATGAAATTTTTTTATATTCTCCCTTTTAAAATATATATGATCAAATATATGATAGACCATTTTCCAAATATTTCCCCTATTGTGTAATCTCCTACATCATATATGATATATATATATGTATATTTCCTCAATTTGGAGATATTTTTTTTATTGTGGCCATAAAATTATATTTTTGTGATTCAAAGGATTCCTTATATATGTCATCAAAAAATAGAAATTCGTTTTTAAAATAAATATAGTAATAAAAAAGATATATTTTAAAATACTATTATTAATTGGTGATAAAAACATGCTTTTCAATGAAATAATTATTTTAAATTCACTATAGTAGGATCTAAGAACTGTTTTATTACCTTGATATTTACTGGATAATCTTATATTCCCACCCTTTATATCTAACAACCATAAATTATTCCCTCTTATAACATGAAGTGTAACGTCTCCCAATTAATTACAAGTACATTTTCACATATATTGTGAGTATTGTGTTAATAATTTTCATATACACATTGAAAGATCATTTATATAGCATTAAATAACCCATAACTATATTGACAAACTATGTATTTTCATTAAAAATATGTGTCATATGCAGTTGATGTTTCATCAGTGTGTTACACATTATGAATGCTTTATGTTAATAGAAGAAGATTATTTATGGATATATGAAGGTAATTTAACATTAATTTTTAAAATTAATTATAATAAGATTATAACATCAAAATATATAACTAAAATAGTAAAATTCATATCTAATTAACATCTTAAATAATTGATATATAAGATGTCTTAGGTTATTTTTCCCCATTTTTATTGTTTTATTTATATATGTTGTACATCTTATGACTATGTGCATCTGAATTAATTAATTTTCCTTATTCTTGATCATTTTAATTCTTTTTCATAGGTATAACTCATTGTGGACTTACCCATCGACTCTATGAGATAATAATATATAATCCCAATATCTAGGAGCATGAGTACCACATTCTTTTCCATCACCATCATGAATTGTGTTAGATTACATTGTGGTTATTGGATTCTATTGATTTATTCTAGTCGACTTTATATGTGTTAACAATGGTGTTGAAACCATTAATGTCTTGTACATACATGTCATTTATGTTTTCCTCTTAATCAACACATCAATGAGTTTTTTTATTATAAATTCAATGAATATAATTTTATAATTATTGTATGAATATTCTTGTTCCCAAAAATGAGTACCTTATATTGGTAGAGAGTTTCTTTTTCTAAAGTTTTAAGAGCCTTAATATTTAAGTGATCAAATTAGGGTAGAAGTCCTTAGATAATTATTTAATTCTCCATATGTTTAAATCTTATTCCCCTTTTAATACTCAATAATGTACCATGTCTTAACCATTTCATCAAGGAGTTATATCATGTTTTTGTTTTCATATTGATATAATGATATGATGTTTGAGAAATATTTATAGGTGAATATTATATGGAATTATTAAAAATACACACCATTCCTCAATAATTTAACCATGATGAATTTGAAATTATTGTTTCATTCTCCAAATAGGAGAATTTAGTTATTAAATTAATCATCACTTTTACTATATTGAGGAATGGATATACATGTGTGATCAAAACCGCACTATCAACCTCCATCTATTGTATGTGAAAATAAATGATAAAGATAAAATTTTATACATTTAGAATAAAATATTTTAGAATTCTGTATGGGAACTTTATTGACCAATCTACAAGTTAAACGAAAACATGTTTCAAATTTTGATATTCTAATATCAACTTCTTGAATATAGTTATGGGAATCAATTTCACATTATCTTCAAAATCAAATAGTTTCTTACCAGAGGATCATGGACCCAAATATTAAATGTATTGAAATTATTCCTGGATCTATATGTTTTAGAGTAATATTTTATTTAACTATTGTAGATATATACTCACCGAGGGAATTAAATTGTAATCCCAATAATTTATTTTTACTCATCAAAAATCCCTTCAATAATTTCACATATGAAAATATTTTAGAGGTGAATTTAGTGAATGGTATATTTATATAGAGATACCTAAAAATTTCTTTAAATTTCTTATACTTATCATTGATATTTTTTTTCCTCAACTTTTCTTTGAATAGGATATGGGGTTATATGGTTTCAACATCATTGGAACTGAAAAATATTTCTTTAAATATGATACATATTCATTTATAAACTCCTCTAATTTATCTTAAATTTTTATTTTCTTTTTTTATTCTTCATCCCTTATTTATTCATTTTTATTTGATTTCATTGAATACTTTTAAACCTCCTTTATATTTTAATATCATACTTCTTTTATTTCCTCCCATGGGTTCTCTTTATGTTACATGATAATGATCAGTTAATCTCCCAAATAGTGTTACAAATATTTCCTACAAATTTTTTTGTTGATTATATAATTTTTCTTGCTGATTTAATATGAGATAGTCTTAGTTATTCATCCTTTGATCACCCTTCACTATATATGTAGTGATGGAATATTTTAGGAAAATATTTCCTCCTTGAAGAAATTAATAAATCAACTATTATTCTTATTAAAATTGAGTCTTCATGGAGATTTTCTAACAATTAATAAGGCTTATGGTCTTTTAATTAAGAATAATAACCTAGTTGAAATTTATTTTTATTGAACTTCTTCCATTATTGAGAGGATTCCACCTCGGGTTTTCTCTAGAACCTGTGACTAATTGTAGTTATTTTCAAATTGAATCAGAGATCAGTTATAACTTGCATTTCTTGGGAAATTAATAGTCCCCAAATACTTACAAAATTGATGTGTATATGAATATATCATATGATATGATAAAATTTTTTAGGCCTTGATATATGATACCAATCTAATTATTAAACTAGTCATAGTGTACAACGTAGTTTATATCATAAAACAACAAATCACAGTGTATGATAACATTATGATTCTATAATTATAATATAAATTAAACTTTAAGGGTTATTATTCAAATATATAAAATGTTTGATATTGTTGATAGGAATTTAATAATATAAATTTATGGAGAAAATGAATTGTTAGAGTGGTTATAATGGTTTTTAACTACATAAATAACTCATACATTTTATAACATATGAGTTAATTCATGATCACAAGGGAAACATTCTCGAGCATCGGGTGATTCAATGTTATCTCATGGATGCACCACAATGGAGGGATTCCATCAAATTCCACTAATGTATCTTCATTAAGAACATTATTGAATAAATAGTATCAAACACCTATGATCAAAGGTCACTAACATTTTCAATTGATTGTTTAATTGTTTTAGGTTTTATGTATGGTTGATCTTGTGATTTGAGTTTTCTAATTTCTTTCACAACCTAGAAAATTATTTTTTATCCTTAAGTGTTTATATAATACAAATAAATAAAACTACATAAGAGTTCATATTAACTTATGAATTGTTTATAATTAATAATTATGAAATTGTTCAAATTAAAAGATATATTTGATAAATAATTTAAACCATAACAAAACACAATTTAATTATTTATTTTATCAAATCTTAAAAAATATAAAATATGAAATATTATGATTGATTAGATAATATATGAATAGTTCATATGTATATTTTTTATATTTTTGTTATTATATAATTAAGTAAAATTCTATATAATGGATAATAT
This sequence comes from Viscum album, assembly GCA_963277665.1. Classification (NCBI taxonomy): domain Eukaryota; kingdom Viridiplantae; phylum Streptophyta; class Magnoliopsida; order Santalales; family Viscaceae; genus Viscum; species Viscum album. The sequence continues at coordinate 352,941,348 of OY728143.1, forward strand.
TAAGTGTTCTTATTTGAAATGAATATATTATTTTTATATTTATTTAATTATTTAATTTCCAAAATATATGAGAAAAACTATTGAGTTCCAAAAATTTATTAATTTTTATTTATTATTAAATTATTTATATAATTTTTAAATACATTAATTATTCATTTTTTTTGTATTATTAAATGTTTTATCCGTAAATATTTTTTATATTCTAAATATGTTCATGATTTAGTTTATATAGTTAAAATGCTTCTTCAAATAGTCATACATTAATATTAGGAGTTAAATGCTACTTATGAAAATTTCATAAGTTTTCTTCTGCCCTAAATTTGTATTTTACAAGGTTATTATCTTGAAATTAATGATTTATTATGGTTTAGAATTTGTGTTGGATTACACATTGTCTTGGAGGATTTTTCCTTTTCTAGAAATGTAAGGGACGTATATATCTACGATTATGTTTATGTGGAATTTTTATTTCAAATGACTATATGTATTTAAATGAAAGGGGTTTGCATACCTTATAGATATGATGCATCTTGATATGTGTGAATATTGTTAAATTTTAAATTGGGTTAGTAACACATATCATGAGTTCTATAAAGTGTTACACATCAATACAGTTTAAAATATTGATATGGTGGAAGTAATAAGATTCAAAACTATGTCATTATAAGTATGTAAACATATAAATGGAATACATGATATAAAATGGTGAAATTAAATCTTTTATAAAAATAAAAATTGACATATTCCGTCCAATGAAAAGAATGTTTAAGATGTCTATTATCCAATTGAGTAGGTTATTATATAGATGGGTGTCCACATACTATTTTGTGTTTCTTAAAGCAAGTGACAGGTGACCCTAACAGGATAAAGTACACATTATTAGTATTTTACTAGGGTTACACATAACAAGGAGACCCTAATAGTATTATTTTTCTAGATGAATAATGTTTTGTGAATTTATATGATGGAATAGGGTAAAGTGTTATCCACTCAACTATCCTAGACTAATATATGATTTTATTTTAATGATGTCTTACCAAAATTTCTATTCTATAAAATGATCCAAATCATAGTAAAAAGTAGATATTATTCCGCTAATGGATATGAATGATTAAAAATCTGGATTTCATTTTACTAGGAGCACATTCAATAAATTTCTTCATTAAATGAATATAAACATGATACTTATAAAATAAAATAGTTCATGGTAAATTAATTAAATTATCATCATCTAAATTAAAATTTATATTAATCCATGAAAAGGAAAATAAAATTCTAAGAAGTTTTATAGATTAGTGAAATGATTAATAAAAATTCATAATGAAGTAGAATACTATATATCACTGATATACCTATGTAAGTAACCTAATGTTGGAGTTGTTCTACAGGTAGATCAAATATTTTTTTATGGGTAGAATATATTGGGTCACATAAGGTTGTAAAGGAATTAAATTCCTGATTATTAAAGGAAATTTAGTCTTCACTATATATTTAACATGATTTTTTATGTTAATGGTTTAGTGAGATAGAATACATCCTTTAAGGATTGTTTTTTTAGAATTCATTCTATAATCATCATTATAAATGTTCTAATACTATGAATGAGCTCATGAATATTTTTTCCTATTTTTGAAAGTGTTTAGGATAAATAGGAATGACATGTAATGTATAGTCTTGAGAGAGTTACTGAATGTATATGTGGGTATAATTTAAAACAAGAAGTAGAAATGTTTGTTAGAAAGTCCAATAACGTTTCTTTGAATAACCAGTATAATAGTATCTTTAGAACAATCATAAAAATGTACACATATCCATTTCCAATGTAACCTCTATCTATAGAGGGAAACTGCCCATTATATCCCAAAACCCTGGGTCACCATGCCCATAATCATTTCATCGAATCACCATGATCACATCCCTCCAAGGATTAAACCAAAACCAAGACCCACCAATACCCATGACTCTCTTATGAGAAATCAGGTCTAATGGACTTTATCATCACATCATCATCACTGAATCTATAGTGTTCTTAGAACCTAAAAAATTCCTAATAGACTAAAACAAAAATGTATATTGGTTCATGAACCACCCACTTCCACCCTCTAATGTTAGAGTGGACCACTAAGAACCCTTTGGAATGTTCTTAACCATTATCCATCTCAATATCATCCAAACCTAATGGGTGCACCTTCCCATTCTACATGGTCTAATAACTAGAATCACTCTACCATGAATCTCGTCCCATCAAAACAATACTTATGATTCTAAAAAATGTTCATTCCTCACAACATATCAGTCTCATTAATTGAAAAATAAAATCTCTGATTCTTTCATTCAAACAAGCTTGAGGAATCTCAATTTTGACAAGGACTACCAAAAAACAACTCACCACTTTGGAATCATTTCAAAAACTACAAGTGTCTACCCACTATTTACTTATCCTATATCCATCTATCTCATATCATGATCCACAATTCATATAGGAACCAATTAGACTAAATAGGCTAGAAATCCAACCAATCTTATCCCATATACACAGTGTCAATAACTAAAGTACTCAAAGTTATTTACATAATAGTTTCCTAAGAAATCTCACATAAATGAATTCTATCCTCATAAGTGTATCCAAATCTTAGATACTCTCATGCCTACTCGAACTACTCTCCCATGTAAAAATTTATTGTAAAAAAACATTATCAAGGAATCTAATGCTAGACTCAACCTTCCAAGTGTCTATCAATAAGTAATCCAATCCATATACCAACCCCCTAATGATTCCCACACATCCTTCACATATAATGACATAACCTATGTTTATTTTTCTTGAGAAAATCAATGTCATATTTTTTTCGAATAAATATAATGGAACAAATAACCAATATAGTGAAACACCATATAGGTTTTTATTCAAACTCTAAGTAATCAATCCCATTACCCTTGTCCAAAACACAGATCATGATATCTAATGGAAATAGTGACCCACTATGGTTCTCTATAAATCCATTTCATTTAGGTACTAAAAAATTTTCACTGGAGAAAATTCCATGATATGATCCACATAATATGTGATCAAAATAAAATATCATGGTTTAGATGAGTATAATACAAAAAAAAATGTCATATAGAATAACACAATATAGGTTATTTTTTGAAACATGAAATTACTAAATCACATATAATCAATGAAACCAATCTTCCACAAGCATACAAATGTCATGATAAATTTACATTCATATAATGATTCCTATACAGAGCCCTCTTGCAACTGTGGGATAAGATGTAAAACCATAATTATTAATGTAAAATACACACATATTACTTAAAATATATATATTAATGTTAATAGGAAAAACTAAAATAACAATATTCTAATGTTGGTAACCGGGAATTATCACCTAAAACCCTTTTCGTGAATCAGCAAAATGAGGTCCATCATAAATTCTGACTCATCCCCATTCTCAGTTTACTATATCTCAAATCATAAAAAATAAAAAAAATATTCTCTGATACCACTTTGTAATGTCCCATCCCGATACTACTCCCAAGTGTCCTAACCTAAGTGTCAATAGACCTAAAGCATGACCACCTTTTCCCTAGAGTATTCTAGATTTTAGTGAGGGTATAAGGTGATACCATGGGGAGAATATACCCTCATAGTAGAGTAATACAACCACCTAAATTGTAAAATATCTACCACAACAAAAACTCATAGAATAGATAAGAAATAATTCATATCCAAGCTATTAGAAATTAATTATTATCATAAAATCATAAATAAGATCCTATCGCCCATTGGACCAAACAAATATAAAAATAAAATAACAAGATACAAAATGAGGCTCTACTACCATCCATGATCTTTATCTTCTGACTCCATCCATGTTTTCTATCTCAACTATGCAACACTAAGCATGTTTCTTACCTGTATTTTTATCCCAATGTTTTCTATAGAACCAAATTTCTAGGGGAATCTAATGAGGGATCCATTATAACATCATAGGCCACTACCAACAGTGTCCATAACATATCAAATATTTTAATGTATACAACTATTCTATTCTTAGAATTATTAATATATTTAAAATGTGAAATAAACTAATCACTATCAATCCTCAGGTTAAATCATGACGCCAATGTTCGAGCATACCCACTTCATCCCATTTTAGATGTCTCTAATCATGTCACACAACCATCAAGAGGAACCAAATACTTCCCTTGAATCCATTTAGAACATAATCCATGGGAACAAGTTCTTCCCCAAAAAAAATTTTGAACATGACCCAGGGGACCAATGTCACGACCCGTCCCCTGGGGCTCATATCGTGACTACCCCAAGCCCGCCTTGCATAGGCCAGGGGATGGAAACTATAACCTAAGGCCTAATTCCCTAAAACTGGGAAGGCATTTCCTTTATAAATCATAAACACACACAATCAGAGTACAAGATGAAGCAAACACCAAGTAAAATCTATATAACAAGTGTACTGAAAGAAATGGGGGCCAGAATACAAGCCCAATTGTAAAGTACAAATACAACTGAAAGTAAGTACAACTAAAAAGGGACAAATAGCTGATAGGTGAAAGCTACTCATGGATTGTCCTCGGGGGTTCCTACCTGAAGGGTAGGTACAGATGGCCTCCATATCACTCCACGTCCATCAGACTCCACCGTGTATCGATTGGTCATAAGGTCCTCCTCCAGGTACCTTCCATTCCTAGCGCTCTCGGCCTCCGTCAGTGTTGTCCGTCGTCTGCATCCAAGACAATGAGGTGTGGGCATAGCCTGTGCAGGTTTGAGTATAACGATACTAAGTAGGGACCCCGATACCCTCATGGTCTCACAAAATACTAAAATTATAAACCTAAAAGTATGAAATCAACGGATAACCATTACCTAGGTATATGCCCATACATATACCTAAGTTATCTAGTAACCCATCTCAATCATGAGGAAAACACAAAGGTCATTGACTTAGCTCAAACCCAGATTTTCATCATCGAAACCACGACTACTGGAGAACTCCTCCTTTGTCGAGAATAGTGGGCATGTCATGACACTGAGGTGCTTCTCCCTAACCTTGGACTGCTGAGGTACTCCTGCTATCGAGTACCGCAGGTTTGATGCCAACTACTAGGCTCTCCGTCCGCTGTGGGTCTGCCGCCAAATATCGGGCGCTCCCCCTAATAGCCTAGAGAGGTACTCCTCCTGTCGAGTACCATGAGTCTACAGCCAAATACTAGGCTCTCCTCCACCATGGGTCTTCCTCCAATTACCTGGCGCTCCCCACTGGGCTAGTTGAATCACTTTGAGTCGAATCGGTCAAGCAATCGTCAAGTCTATCAACTACTAGGTATCTGCACTCTGTATGCTCGTCTCCGAGAGGATCTGCTCCATGATCTATTGGTCGATACTACTAGTGTCACGAAGTCTCAAGTGGAAGTATCTCAATGGTCCCCCACGTCATAGGGGTATCAATGCAACAGACGAAGCGTCAATCGAAAGCCCGGTCTATGAGTTATTAGCTATTTAGTCCCGGGTGCCCTGTTGGTTTCGTGTATGAACCAACCAGACCGTATCTCAACTATACCACAAACTCCCATGGGGTATTCTCAAAGGGACAACTTCATTCCAAGAAAATCGGTGCTGTTAAAAGTTCGTCAAACGGACGCCCATAGCCCGTGATAAGGGTGAAAAGGTGTATTCGAGTATGACGGGTTTGGGTTCTGTTCGACCTAGTTGGACTGACCCGACCTAACCCGAGTCTGGAGCAGAGTCCGACTAGGTCCGTTAGTCCAACCCAGTCCGAAGGGGCGGCCCAACCTGAAGGGAGACCCGACCGAGGGCGGCCCGGCCTGTGGCGGCCCGACCGAGGATGGCCCGGCCTGAGGCGGCTCGGCCCGTGGCGGCCCAACCTGAGGCGGCCCGGCCCGTGGTGGCCCGGCCGGTGGGGGCCTGGCCGGTTGTGTGCTGGATGGACATGGGGCCCGACCAACGGGCTACGTGAGGGATGTTCGTGGGGCCCGAATGGCTGGCCGCGTGGCCCGGCTGGCCACACCATGGGGGGGGGGGGGTCATCTGTAACAGAACCAGAGACTAGCGCCGCTTCAGGTAACTGCAGCACCCTTCGGGTCCCTCCTGTAGTGCGAAGAGGCGGTCGGCTCAGCTGGACCCCTCCCCTGTATACCGCGGCCAGAGTCCATGGGTCTTCTCTGGCGCGACGCAACGTCACCGTGCCCTTGCTCTCCCATCGCGGCCCGCCCTGGCCACAGTCCTATACCACAGGCACGACGTGACGGCACCACGACCTCCTACTTCCCTCCGCATGGCATGACAGTGCCATGTGCCTCCACCGTGTTCTGTCATGGCTATAACTCTCCTCCACGTAGCGAGGCGGTGTCGCAGCCTTTTGGAAACCTAGCAGCCTTTGTGCCGCTGGTTTCCTTCACGGTCAGCCCGTCCCCGGCCGCCGTTATTTGCCACGGTTCGTTCCTCCATCATCAACAAACAAGATCAACCAAAGGGGAAAGTTCAACCATGTTGGTGTGGTCTGAACACCCCCATGTTATGTTGATAACATTCGGCATAAAGAATACCAAAATATTAACGACGTAGAACGGAAAAAGAACAACTCAAATCCCCTACATCGCTTGATGATTGTTCGTTGACGAAGTCACGAGAAAAAGGCGGGGTCATTTTGTTGATATCAGGAATGAAGAAGCCGAGGATGGCGTCAGCATTCTTCGTGGGTGACACTTCCCTTTCTTGCCCCGGTCAAATAAGGAAGAAGATGGTGTTCGTCGATCTTCGGTGGAAGGAGTGTTCTTCACATTCTTTGTTGAGAGGATGAAGTTCTCTCTCAAGTCACACCCAAATAATTGCCAACCAAATGAAATAATCGCATTGTCTATTATTAAATCGTTGGCTTGAATTCAAAATAAATCAAAAGTTAAATTAATTAAATGAGGGGGTTAAATTAATTATAAGTCTGTTGGAAAATTTAATGTAATGGGGGAAAGAGGAGAGTTTAACCCACATAAATGGGGGGTTAAAGCTCCTCCAAAATTAATAGGGTGTTTGATGGGTTAAGAAGCTCATGTTGACCCCGCTAAATAAAGTCCTCCCAAGGGAGGTTATGTGCAGGTGGCCCCCACCACTAACCTCCACTTGAAGGTTTTAACCACCATAAAATAAAAATAAGTTAAGTCTTATTTTTATTTAATTTTATTTAAAAACCCCAAAACTATCTTCCACTCTCGTTAAGACACAACTGTGGTGAATATAAATAAGCAATTTTCGACACAGAAAGTCCAATGATGTCCTCTGATTTCTGTTCTGAGCACCAGTTCAAAATTTATAAAAACCCATTCACACGTTCACCGAACGTACCCGAGCAGAACGTCGGAAATTGATTCCGGGCACAATGGGGCTCATAATCAAGCGCCATCAAAAATTGTAGGCTCGTAAACATCCCATGAATTTAAGAAAACAATTTCCATAGAATTTTTTGGTCTTTACATTCTCCCTACCTCAGGGATTTACGTCCTCATAAGCTACAACTCAAACTAAGGGAACAAATGGGGTTACTGAGAAAATATTAGAGCCTCCCACTCCCATGTGCTCTCCTGGAGGTTCTCGTGCTTCCAATGAATGTGCACCAAAGGTATCGACCATCCAAGTAGGACTCGCTTCTGTCAATCCTCAACTTCCACTAGAACCTCCATGAAATTCGCCCCGTCATCGATGTCCAGCTCCCCATAGTCAATGATATGGGATGGGTCATTCACGTATCTCTTTAGATGAGATACGTGGAAGATGTCCTACACCCGATGTAGCTGAGGTGGAAGAGCCAAGCAGTAAGCCACCTCGCTTACTCTACTAAGGACCTGGAAAGGTCCGATGAACCTCGGAGATAGATTTATGCCTCAGCAAAATATCCATAGACCTTGTTGAGTTGAGGCCTGTAGGAAGACGTGGTCGCCATCCTCGAACTCTAGAGGTCTCCGTCTCCTATCAGCATATGACATCAAAATGCTCTGTGCAGTATTCATCCACTCTTGGATGATCTGAACCTTTTTCGTGGTAGACTGTACCATCTCTGGTCCCACTAGTGCTGACTCCCCTGGGTTTGTCCAGAACAGTGGTGATCTGCGAGGCTGACTATACAAGGCCTCAAAAGGTGCTATACCTATGGTGGATTGATAACTGTTGTTGTAGGAAAACTCCAAAAAATGAAAGTGATCCTCCCAACTGTGACTGAAGTCGAGGACACATGCACGTAGCATATCCTCGAGGGTCTGGATGGTCCTCTTAGTTTGACCATCCGTCTGAGGATGGAAGGAGGTTCTCAAGTGAAGCTGTGTCCCGAAAGCTTCCTGCAACCCCTTCCATAGCCGGGAAGTAAATAGTGCATCACGGTTGGAGACAATAGAAGATTTTATTCCATGAAAATGAATTATCTCCTACACATAAAGGCATCCCAAGCTCTCAACTGATCCCTACTCTCTGATCGGTAAGAAGTGGGCTGACTTGGTGAGTCGGTCAATGATCACCCATATCGAGTCGTGACTCCGGGATGTATGTGGAAGACCCGTCACGAAGTCCATGGATATCTCATCCCACTTCCACTCTAGGACCTCTAAGAGCTGTACCATGCCTGCTGGTACCTATTTCTCTACCTTCACTTGTGAAAAGTGAGGCATCGTGAGACAAACTCTACTATCGCTTTCTTCATACTTGGCCACTAATGCTATCGTCGATGGTCCTGGTACATCTTCTCCACTCCTGGATGTACCACTAGAGGTGAAGGGTGGAACTCCCCCAACACTTCCTCCTGATGTGAAACCGGAACCATAGTATGTCCTCTGAAGAAGATGACATGCTCCCCACCTTCAAAAAATCCATTAGGTGCCTACCCTGTGGATATCTGAGCACATCACGTCTCATAGTCAGCATGTCCACGCTGCGCCTCCCTGACTCGCTGAAGAAGTGGAGGAGTGACTATAAGAGACTGAAGATAGGTTTCTCTATCCCTATCCACAAAGGATATCTGTACGGTAGCCAGCTGCTCTATCGCCTCTCCTACCAGCTGAATACCAGTCCTCCTGCTGAGTGCATCTGCAATAACATTCCCCTTCACAGGAGTATAGACTATCTCAAAGTCATAGTCTAGGAGGAACTCAAGCCAACGCCGCTGTCTCAGGTTCAGGTCCTTCTGAGAGAAGATGTACCTGATACTCTTGTGATTAGAGTACATGGTAAAAAGTTCACCAATTAGATAGTGCCACCACATCTTCAAGGAGAATACCACTGCTGCTAACTCCAGGTCATGGGTAGCGTAGTTCTTCTCAGGTTGTCTCAACTACCAAGAACCATATGCGATCAAAACTAGCTCCTGCATCCAGACACAACTGAGTCTGGTCCCTGATGCGTCGCAGTAGACTACGTACCTATGCCTTCCTATGGAAGCCTCAAAATGTGGGGCACTAGTCAGCCTTTGCATTAACTCCAAAAAGCTCTGTTGGAATATCTCAGACCACATGAAAGGTTTCCCCTTCTTCGTCAAGGCTAAAAGTGGTTCTGCAACTCTGGAGAAGACTAGAATGAACCTCCGATAGTTGTCAGCCAAACCCAAAAAACTCTGTACCTCTATCACACTTCTGGTTGGCTCCCACACATGTACCACCTCGATCTTTATTAGATCCACTACAACCCCAACTTCCAAGATGACGTGTCCCAAAACGTGAACCTCTCAAATCCAAAACTGGCACTTCGAGAGCTTACCATAAAGATGGTGCTATCGGAGTGTGTCCAGTACTACCTGAAAATGTTCGGCATGCTCCTCCTCAGTATTCAAGTATATCAGTATGTCATCGATGAAGACTACGACCAAGTGATCGAGGTATGGCTAGATGATCATGTTCGTGGGACTCATGAACACTGTTGGATCATTGGTTACGCCAAAGGGCATATCCAAGAACTCGTAGTGGCTGTAACGACACCTGAAGGCCGTTTTCTACACATGTTCATATCGAACTCTGAGCTAGTGATAACCTGATTTGAGGTCTATCTTTGAGAACCATCGTTCTCCCTTGAGCTGATAAAAGAGATCGTCAATCCTTGAAAGTGGGTACTTGTTCTTCATGGTAACCTGGTTTAGGCGACGATAGTCGACATAGATCCTCAAGCTCCAATCTGCCTTCTTGGTGAACAGAATCAGGGCTGCCTATGGAGAAACACTAGGCCGGATGAATCTCTTTCCCTGCAAGTGCTCTAGCTGTACCTGCAGCTCATGAAGCTCTACGGGAGCCATCCTATACACTAGAGTAGATATTGGTGCCGTCTTGGGGTACATGTCAATGTAGAAGTCCACCTATCTGTTTGGAGGTAGTCCTGGGACATCTTGAGGAAAAACATCCATGAAATGGTCCACCACTACAGGATAATTCAGACTCTCCACATCTACTACTCCGAGGGTAAGGCAAACTAACTGGTGAGTGATCAGCTGCACCATCCTCCGAGTAAGTCCTTCCTACACTGCAAAGGTTCCCTTCTCGCCGATGATGGTGAACCTAGTCCCATTCGTGCAGACACACCACAATTTTCACCTAATATAGTCGATCTGAGCATGGACTGTAGATAACCAGTCCATACCCAAGTTAATGTCGTAAGGCCTCGAAGCCGCTACTAGGAGATCCCAGCCGAAGCTCTCGCCTCTTAGAGTAAGCTCGTACTACTGGCACCAGTGCGTAATCATTGAATCAGCTCCCATAGGAGTCTCTAGCAGTATGGATCAGACCAATGGATCCTTTGAGATCTCTAAGCTCTGAATGAGGGAAGTGGCAATGAAAGATTGACTGGAACCCATGTCTATAAGAACTACAACTAAGGTGGAATAGACACAGATCGTACATTGAATCATCTTCAGAGCACCGTGACCGTAGGCCTCAGCTGCCTGGAGTTGTGCTCTGCCCTGTCCACCCACTCCCTATTATCAGGGTGGACCTCCTGGTGGTGGTAGCGGTAACACCTTGTAACATCATCCACCTCCAGCTACATGAACTGCTCCTCTACCACGTTTTCCTACATCCTACAGACCACATTGATCGAACCTCTGCCTCTACATGGGAGGTCCTTCAACTACTTACTGATCATCAAAGCGGTGGGTAGGTCAGTCACAAGCCATGTGACCAAGCCCGCCACAGGAGTAACACTATCATCTCTTGGCATGACTGGCTCTGTCTCCACTTTGGGTGCCCCGCACAACCGATCCTGAGTCGTGCAGTAGACCACCTATAGGTCTGGTCCTCTTGGACCTCTGCATCATATCTCTACTACCAACTGCATAAGACTCCACTACAAGTTGACTAGTGGTGGGTCTCGCTACTGGAGACTGCTCAACAAGAATACTCTCCACTAGGAGGGCTTTCTCCAACACCCCTGTCTACATCAGGATGTTGTGGGAGATAACTGACGCTATGATCTCTCACCTGAGTTCCTGATCAAAGGTCCGGGCCCTGAATAACGGGCCCCGTACCATATCAGTGGAGTAGCATGAGAGTTCGGTGAACCTCTCTGAGTACTAGGCTACACTCATGCTGCCCTACTGCAGATGTAGTAGCCCCTGTATCCACACCGCTCGAAGGGTGGATGGTACAAACTCTGCTCAAAAGAAGCTCTCGAAGTCTTCTTATAGAAGTTTCGCCTCGTCGTGCATCTTGAGCATCAGGCTCCACCATCTTCCCACTCCTTCCCGAAGGAGGCTGGAAGCAAGGATCAATATAAAGTCGGTTGGTGTCCCTACTAGTCTAAAGACTCTCAACACAGCCTCCATCCAATCCTCAACCACTTGTGGGTCTGTCTCTTCCCTGAACCTGGGTGGCCTCTGGCGCAGGAACTCGTGCAGCACGCTCAAGCGGTTTGCACTCTCTGCTGCTGGGGCTAGTGGAATCAGTGGCCCAATGGAATATAGTACCGCTGGTGCCTCAACTGGAAGAGGTCCCTAAATTGAGGCCTTGTCACTCAGCGTGCTGTTAGTATGTACAACTCTCGAGGCTCTAACTGGTCGTCCACGAGGAGGCATCCTGAAAGAAACAGATGCGACATGATCAAACGATTATACCCGTTGAGGTGACCTGGTTTGAGATGACTTAAAGAAAACATCTGAAAACACACACACAATCAATGTTTTCGTGTAATAATTCAGAAATCAGTAGTCAGGGTCCTGGTGTATGGATACTTCGGTTTCCGCACCAACACTTGAATCCTTGAACTGAAAACCACACTCCGTATCCTTAACACTATTGCTTCACAGATAAGAAATATCAGAGTCCTAAGTTCTGTGGTAGAACCGAGACCTCTAATACCAATTTGTCACGACCTGTCCCCCAGGGCTCGTATCGTGACTACCCCAAGCCCACCTTCCATAGGCCAGGGTCTAGTGACTAGCACCAAAGAAGTAATTTCCTAAAACTGGGAAGGAATTGCCTTTATAAATCATAAACACACACAACCAGAGTACCAAAGGAAGCAAACACTAAGTAAAAGCAGTATAACAAGTGTACTGAAAGAAATTGGGGCCAGAATACAAGCCCAACTATAAAGTACAAATAAAACTGAAAGTAAGTACAACTAAAAAGGGAAAAATAACTGAAAGGTGAAAGCTGCTCCTGGATCTTCCTCTGGGGTTCCTACCTGAAGGGTAGGTATAGATGACCTCTACATCACTCCATGTCTTCCAGACTCCATCGTGTACCAACACGTCGTAAGGTCCTCATTTGGTTACTGTCCATTCCTGGCACTCTCGGCCTCCGTCAGTGCTATCCGTCGTCTGCATCCAACACAACGAGGTGCAGGCATAGCCCGTGCAGGGGTGAGTATAACAATACTCAAAAGGGACCTCGAGACCCTCAAGGTCTCACAAAATCTGAAAAGGATAAACCAAAAAGTATTAAATCAATAGATAACCATTACCTAGGTATAGTCTCTTACATATACCTAAGTTATATAGTAACCCATCTCAATCATGAGGGAAACAAAAAGGTCATTGACTCAGATCAAACTAGGATTTTCATTATCGAAACCGCGACTACTGGAGAACTCCTCCTCTATCAAGAACAGTGGGCCTGTCGAGGCACCGAGGCGCTTCTCACTAACCTTGGACTACTGAGGTACTCCTGCTGTTGAGTATCGCGGGTCTGCTTCCAACTACCAGGTGCTCCATCCGTTGTGGGTCTGCCGCCAAATACCGGGTGCTCCCCCTAACCGTCTACCGAGGTACTCCTCCTATCGATTACTAGGGGTTTTCTACAAAATACTAAGTGCTCATCTGCCATGGGTTTGCCGCCAACTACTAGGCGCTCCCCACTGGGCTAGTTGAATCACTCCGAGTCGAATCGGTCAAGCAGTCGTCAGGTCTGTCAGCTACTAGGTCTTCGCACGCTGTACGCTCGTCTCCGAGAGGATCTGCTCCACAATCTATTGGTCGATACTCCAAGATTCACGAAGTCTCACATGGATGTATCTCAATGATCCCCCACATCATAGGGTTATCAACACAACATACAACGCATCAATCAGACGCCCGGTCGGTGAGTTATTACCCTTTTAGTCCCGGGGGACCAGTTCGTTTTGTGTACGAACCAACCCGACCGTATCTCAACTATACCCCGAACTCATGTGGGTTATTCTCAAATAGAGGACTTCATTTCAAGAATATCTACACCACTGACGGTTCGTCAAACAGACACTTGTAGCCCATGATATGGGTGAAAAGAGGTATTCGAGTCTGACAGGTTCGGGTCCCGTGGTGACCTGGCCTGTGGCGGCCCGGCCCATGGCAGCACTGCTCGAGGTGACCTGGTTGGTGGAGGCCCAGCTGGCTGGTTGCGTGGCCCGGCCAGCTGGCCACGTGATAGCTTGTCGTGTGGCCCGACGAGCTAGCCGCGTGCGGGCTGGCCGTGTGGCCAGGCCGGCTAGCCGCCTGGCCATGCCGTGGGGGGTGGGGGGGGGGTGTTGTGCCCCCCATTGTCCGTAATGGAACCAGCACCTAACGTCGGTTCAGGTAACCACGGGACCGTTCGGGTCCTTCCTGTAGTGCGAACTGGCGGCCGGCTTAACCGGCCGCCCTCCCCTGTCCACCGTGGCTACAGGTCATGGGTCTTCTCCAGCGTGGCGTGATGGTGCCATGAACCTTCTCTCCCGCCACGAACCGCCCTAGCCACGGTCCTGCACCATTGGCACAGTGCGATGGTTTGGAGCCCCTCCGCCGCAACCCACCTTGATTGTGGCCTCCTGATGCCCTCCACGCGGCGTGATGGCATTGCACGCCTCCACCGCGGCCCGTCGTGGCCACTGCTCTACTCTGCATAGAAAGGCGGTGTCGCGCCCTCTTGGCAACCCGAAAGCCTTGGCGCCGCCGCTTTATTTCATGGTCGGCCCATCGCCGGCCTCCGTTGTTCGCTGCGGTCCATTCCTCCATCGTCAACAAACAAGATCAACCAAAGTGGAAAGGTTGGTCGTGTTGGTGTGGTCCAGACCCCCCATGTTATGTTGTTAAAATTCAGCATAACGAATACCAAAATATTAACGATATAGAATAGAAACAGAAAAACTCAAATCCCCTACCTCTCTTGAAGATTGTTCCTTGACGAAGTCGCTGGAAAAAGGCGGCATCGTTTCGTTGAAGTCGGGAAAGTAGAAGCCGAGGATGGCATCAGCGTTCTTCCTGGGTGAAACTTCCCTTTCTTGCCCCGGTCGAAGAAAGAAGAAGATGGTGTACGTTGATCTTATGTGGAAGGAGTGTTCTTCGTGTTCTTGGTTGAGAGGATGAAGTTCCCTCTCAAGTAACACCCAAAGAATTGCCTACCAAATGAAATAATAGCTTTGTCTATTATTTAATCGTTGGCTTGAATTCAAAAGAATTCAAAAGTTGAATTAATTAAATGAGGGGGTTCAATTAATTCTAAGTGGGTTGGAACATTTAATGTAATGGGGGAAGGTGGAGAGTTTAACCCACATAAATGGGGGGTTAGAGGTGTTCCAAAATTAATGGGGAGTTAGAAGGGTTAAAAAGCTCATGTGGGCCCCACTAAATAAAATCCTCCCAAGGGAGGTTATGTGTGGGTGGCCCCCACCACTAACCTTCACTTGGAGGTTTTAACAACCATAAAATAAAAATAAATTAAGTCTTATTTTAATTTAATTTTATTTAAAAACCCCAAATACTATCTTCCACTCTCGTTAAAACGCAACTGCAGTGAAGGTCTCACTAAGAAATTACTGACACTACGAGTCCAACGATGTCCTCAGATTTTAGTTCTAAGCACTGGTTCAAAAGTTATAAAAACCCGCTCGCACATTTAAGGAACATACTCGAGCAAATCTTTAGAAATTGTTTTCGGGCACATCGGGCCTCAGAATCAAGCACCGTCAGAAATTGCGGACTAGTAAAAATCTCATGAATTTAAGAAAAAAATTTCCACGAAATTTATGGGTCTTTACAACCAAGGAATTCTCTAGAACATTTAGATAAATATTATATTTTCTAATGCTAAATAAATATGTCTTGGAGAAAGTCTCATCACTTCCTTGAGGAAATCCCATCCCAGCCTAAAACCTATTTAAAAAAATCACCCAGGGGGACAGTGTCCTTCCCCAAAAATGATACCAAAATATCATATACCTGAGGGCCGCAACCCACTGAAAAGCCTACCATACCATATACACTTGTGGGAATACACTATCCTTAGAAATACACACACACACACCACCAGAAGAATAAGTACTCCAACCCAAAATCAAATTAGATATAGTGGGAATAATTCCTCCCCAAAAATCAAAGATATGAGATGCACCCAAGTGGCCACATCCTACACTAAAATAGTTACCAGGCCATCATTACCCAGGGGACAGGTCCTACTATATTTCCCAATAACCCATAAACCTAGGGAAGTATCTTTTATTGAAACCCCCCATATCAAATATCAAATATCATATGGTTTGTATACTCACTAAAACAAAACATACATTCCCTATTTTTTCTTATCAATCACATAACCCATCCCCATCAACACAACCATACCATTCTATCACAATACTATCCTCAATATACTGTCTCTCTAAGGTAAATATAATTACATGGGACCCGATATAGTATATTGAGTCACAACTATATCTAGAAACAAAACCAAGGTTCCTCTATCTCACTCCACATTTATAGGGTCAAAAACTATCACTCAAAGGGAATAACATCCCTCAACACAACTATTACTACATCATGGAAGAATCAACCTCATAGAAAATATAATACTTATATCAGACTAGAGAGATGTAATAAATCCAATTTCACTCTCAAGGTAATGTAAGGACTTTAAACTCACTAAACATACACATTAATCCTTACCATGTATTCCACCCATGGATTCCTAAACATACAAGTGGAGGAGGAACACTCACTCAATAAAGACACAAATATATCCAAAGGGATCCAAGGATTATCATGGGTTTTAATTCATTATTTTAAGGACATTAATTATAAATATATCACTATCCCATATATTTAAGGTTATAAGGGAACATATACCAAGGTCCACTAACTTCATTCAACCTGCTTACACCACTCAAGGGTCCACATACCTAAAAAACATTTTATTGAGTTCTCAATCGTTAACTATTGACAATGTTGGTGTTAATGGGTCTATAATGTTCCATTACACTTCCATTATGTCTATATCTTTTTATAATTAATGAAATAATTTACTCAATTAATAGTCTATCCACACAAGTGGATAAACCACATTTCAAATTCACATAAAAATTCAGAAAACATAAGGATATATTTATATAACACCTACCTTATATGAAGTTACCATCCTAATTATTCTCTACTCATCATAATCTAAGAAAGTATAATTAACCAAGATACAATATCAAGTCACTGGATTGAATATAAATAGTTAAACATATTAATATTAATTATTCAATTTAATCCAATTGTGCATAATCACCTAAAAACTTGATGAGCAGACATACAATAATGAACCCATGAACAACTGGATGTGGTCCATACCCAACATATATATGGACCAAAGAAACAAAAAATACCCTCTTTAAAAACCCAAATCAAGGGTTAATTGAACCAAATATCATCAAAACCCCTAAATATATTCAAAGGGACAGATACCTAAATTGAAATGGTGAAATACAATTTATGTTCACCCCATCAAGACATCGCCTACCCCCTAACAGAAAAGTACCCATGAAGTGGGTGGATTTCACCATGCTCTGGGGGAATCATCTCTTTGAAACCCTTTACGAAGAATTAAATATTAGAGGAAATAGGATTGACTAATTAGGAATAAGGAAGAGATATTTCATTGAATTTTTATGATAAAACCCTCCCAAATAAGACAATTTGATGGGAGACAAAAAGAACGAATAAGATAAATAAGATAGGTTCTCCATCTCCTTCCACATGATTAGAAATAAAGGATTCGAGGGGGATTTCTAAAATAATACCTCTTAAAATTAAAAGAATTTACTATAAAAAAAATCAAGGTTCTCAGATATGATATTTACATGAGGGAAACATTATGATTCCCCTTCTCTAGGAAAAATTGTAGTGTGGCCCATATGGTCATGAATTAATCAAAATGAAAAACTAATAGTGGTAGATCCATTATAGACCACCCTCATGGTGTGGATTTTATGGACATGTCATGTGGAATCCACCCCATGGGATCCTCACTGTGAAAAATCCTACTATTACAAAGCATCCTCACCTCCTATATTGTTGCATTCATAATACAAAGAATATCACATACTTATGAAAAAAACTCATATAAATATTTAGGGTTTGTGGGATTTCCAAATTATATACATGAAAACCGATAAATTAATAAATATGGTTTTAAAATTTTTCATACCCTACATGGTGTGACGCCCTTAAAAATGCAGTGATGCCCATACCCATACATAAGTTCATTTACCATAGTGAAAACCAAAAAAAATCAATAAAGTAAATAATTTGTTAATGGAATAATTTGTTGACCAAACCCTTTTTACACCATTACCCTCACCCTTTGTGGTACGAAGAGGAATATTAAGTAAAAAAACAACAAAGAGGACACCATGACCCCGCTCCAACATTCACCTAAGAACCCTAAACACACATCAAGACATGAAACAGTTAAAAACTCTATTAGATATTTTCCAACCCAAAAAATCCATTTCAAAATCACAATTATCAAAACCAACCATTGATTAGGGAAAAAAGTAAAAAATCCATCTAAATTTCATAACCCATTATGATGAAGGTCATTAAAAACTACCAATCCTAATGATTATTATACCTAAAAAGTATCAGTGGTCCTTAGAAATAAATAAAGTCATAAAGTGGTTTTCTATTCATTACTATCCATGTTCTACCCTAAAATTACAATGAAGATTCTGATTCAATATTCCAAACATTGTGAAACACTATTCACTAAAAGTTTATATACTCACTGACCACCATTTATAGTAACAAGATAGAACTTAGGAACACTTTTCTATCACGAGACATCTAAGAATTGTCAATTTATCTATTTTCAATATTATGGTGATTCATACAATAAGAATATACTCATAAAGGTTTATTTTGAACCTTGGCACTCTTTGTCTTAGTAATCACTTACTAAAAATGAACTTTTAGTAGTCCATTGATATGTTCAGTTTGGTTTTCACCTCAACAAAAAAAAATATACAAAGGAACTAGTAAAACCTCCTCTACAAATTTTTTTCAAAAAATGATCAAACTCACCCACTGATGTGCTATCATATCTCCTGAAAATAATGACTAAATCCCTAGAGGCATAATAGAATCATCCAAACATCCACAATGAAAAAGCCCTAATAATCGACAATGTTCAATGGATGTGTCCTCCACCACACACACCCACCTTTATACTCTCATTAGGAGAACTAAAAAACATATTATATGATTCATTTTTGGATAACCTAAAATTATATCCAAAGACTAATGCCAACACTTAGACTCAATTAGTCACCTTATCTGATTCCCAAATATGGTACCTACCAAAAATATAGATAAAAATGGCTCTCCTATCTCACTATAATCCCAGTTTAATCTTGGATGCCCACAAATTTATCTTACCTCATCCAAAACCCTACTGTTATTAGGATCATACCTCCATTACTAATTTGATGCATCCCATCATAAGAGAGTACTTTTCATTTCTTTTATAAATCAAAATCCATGAAATTTATAAACAAAACTCTATCCATTACCACTAGTAATGATTAGACATGCCTATCTCTCTCATACTCAGACATGAAATTAAAACACCAATCACTACCCATTCCTAGATAAAAAGGAATATAATCTCTTAAATATTCCATAAACAAGCATAAATATGTATATTCTCCATAAAACTAATGGTTATATGTATTTATGTACACTTATCCTTAAGTGAAACACCTAAAATGTTCCAATAACATTCTTGTTTGACATATTCCAAGCCATGTTCACCCCATCCATGACAAATATTGTATAATATCAGCCATATATTTATCATACCATCGTATTATAATTTATTTTTGATTTCAAATCTCAATACAGAGGGAGACATCACATTCCTACATAAGACCTCATGATTTCATATCAATGTATATCTCATAAAATCAATTTGGTAAACTCACTCCAAGGGTTACCCCTAAAACAAGACCCACCAAGGTCCCATGAATCTTTTATGAGTAGTAGAGACTAAGGTAATTTATTAGGAAACCAACATCATTGAACCTATTATGAGTCAGAAAATAAAAAAATTCCTAATGGATAACACATGGTCCACTCATCAATCCATGAACCACTCACCCCATTACTATAAAGGTAGAGTGATCCTTTAGCAACCCTCTAACATATTTCTCTTATCTAAACCCAATGGGTGTACACTCTTGTACTACCTGGATGTATAAATTCACTCACACTCTCATAATTTGTTTCCCATAAATCTTAAGCTCAAATTTATAAATAACTAACCATTCCCCACTATATGTTAGTATGATAAACTAAAATAAATCCTCATTGTTTTTTTTCAATAAGACTAATGAATCTCATTGATGAAAATGATTTTCATATGATCACCCAACACTTTAGAATCATTCATAAAACAAAAAATTTCTATCCATGCTCTATCCATCATATATCTAACCATTCAGGATGATGATCCAAAGTACCTTAAAAACCCACTCGAAATTAATTGGTCTATCATCTAGTTTATCATGTCCTCTTAAAAACCTTGATACCCAAACCACTCAGAGCAGTTTATATCATATAATCCTAATGAATATCATATTCTTTACCTATTCCATTGTAAGGGTATCCACATATAAGGGAAAACTCATAACTACCAAAAT
The DNA here is from genome assembly GCA_963277665.1 of Viscum album. Taxonomy (NCBI): domain Eukaryota; kingdom Viridiplantae; phylum Streptophyta; class Magnoliopsida; order Santalales; family Viscaceae; genus Viscum; species Viscum album. The sequence goes on from OY728143.1 coordinate 352,961,761, forward strand.
CACTTCTCCTAGGAATTTGTTTCTTGTAAGGAACCTTCATTAAAGAATTTAATTCCTAATTCAACCACCCATGGTTCCATAAACAAGGATTAAAATTACCTTACTGACCCACTAAGGTTCACCATAGATCCTATTAAAATAATAACATTAAATTATGGTTATTTTTCTTTAATATTATAGTCTTAAGGATTAGTTTTGTACAATGAAATCAAGAATCTATATGGGAAAACAACATATAGTTTGTTATTGAAATGTTAAGTGAATGATTCTATGACCTTTATGTAGAACCTATATTAAAGAATCCAATACCTATACTGACCCATTTTAGGTCTCTATATATCTCTTTCATATAGGGATATTATATCCATAATCAAAAAATTTCAAAAAATGGGACCCACAAAACCTTTAATCTGAAGAAAGTAAAAATATTAAATTGAGTAAAATAACACTAACAATTCATATAAGAAAACAATATATATATATATATATTAATGTTAACAATTTAATCAACAGATCCCCATGTCAATATTGAAATCAGTCAGACACTAGCATACACATGTCATGTGAATCCAATGTTCCATGAATGATGTATGTAGATAAGAATATTATAATTATGTATAATAAAATTAGAAAAATTATAAATTTAAAATAAAAACATAATACTTAACTAAATATCTCAATGGTAACAACAAGAAACAAAACCAAAATCTCATAACCTTGGTATCCTAGACTTACCATGTAAAAAGTTGTTCATGAATCACCATTATGAGGTCTATCATAAGATCCAAAACTTTCCTATTCTTTTTCTACAATATCCCCCAATATGTGAAAATGAGAAAGATTCTTTTATATCTCTTTGTAATTCCTGTAGCTTTATACTAGTCTTTAGTGTCCCAGATGACGTTTGTTGAGACCTGAGGCATGGTTTCCCAGATGCAAGAGGCTTCTGACTTGCCTGTTGAGTCTAAGAAAATATCATGCGGAGACCATAACCTCATTTCAACATAATAAAACTATAAAAAGAACCAAAAAATATTAATGAAAAACTATTAGAGTACATAGAAGCAATAAATATATCGTTGTTATAAAAAATGAAATGATGAACAAAAATCATACAACCCAACCAATCTCCTACTATGTGGATCACATGTAAAAAATAAATTGAAAAAGTACCATATGAGGATCTTCTACCATCCCCAGGAATTATCTCTCAACTCCATCAATGCTATCAAAATAAACCATGAATCCTTGGTACTTTTACCCACCATTACCCATGATCATGTTGTCTGCTCGGGTACTATGTGAATTGGCTCCCTAAGCTGGGTGTGAATATAACTCAGTAAAAAAAATATACCTAACATAACCAATAAATTAGTGTAGTCACATGTTATATATTAAGAATAAAAACTATAGTTCTAAATAAAAATAAAATACTCCTTGTGAATTATCAATTTTCAAGGTGACACCCAAATTCATCTTTACCTACTTTGGATCATGATGGATTACACTAATCATGTCACATAGACATAGATGGGGACCACATCCTACACTATAATCTACTTAAAATATCATAATGGGGGATCAAGTCATACCTTATATCCCTTGTATAACATCACAATGTAAGAATAATGTTTTCTTGAAAACTTATATTGGAATATCATGACTTTTTTGATAAGTTTGAATTGTATTTTAGAAAGGAAAATAATCACCTAGAGGTAACCATGTCCCACCGTAGGACCTGTTTATTAATTTGAAAAATGGGACCGAGTGATACCCTAAAATATATACAAGAATATATTATACTTAAGGGTTGTATCTCACTTCAGAACCATTTATACCATATACACTCAAGGGTATATAATCTCCCAAAAAACTCACTCACACACACACACACACACATATATCATTAAGGGTATGATAACATGAATTTGAATCATATCACATCAAGGGGTAATAATGCACCTCCATGGTATCCTATATATAGAATACTCCCAGGGGGATGCATTGTAAGAACCCAGATCTTTTTTCAGGTATGTTTTCCTTTTAATGGTGTTTTTAGGAAAAATGGGAGTTTTCTAGAAATTTCTTAAGTAAACACCATGTACTATATAAGTACACACCATGGACTTGGTTACCATATGTAGCCAGGTGCTGGCAGGGTCATGGCCATGAACACGGTCGTGTGTGGTGACCTGGAGACCGCCTAATGCGGGGGCCGGTGAAGGAAAGTTCACACCGTATACTTTTAAAGTACACACGGTGTACTTTTTTTCATTAAATGTACCAAGGATTGTTTTGATGGATAGAAACACCTCCTTCTTGACCCTGTTCATCTGAGAACATCCGTATGGCCGCAATATTTCCTAGAGCCCTCGATCGAGCATCCATTTTCTAAATCGACTGCCGATAATTTAGTTGGGATCGCCTCCATAATCTCTACCTTCTTTTAGAGCTCCATTTCATTATTACTTATCTTTCTCATGTTATATTTAGTTGAGTGTTTTTAGAGTTTTTTTAGATCTACAGTGTTCTTGGGTGATTCTAGTCTTGAGGTTCACGTATAATGTTCCTACAACACCAAGGTATGTGGTTTGTGCCTTTATGTTGAATGTATTTGAGTTATATTTTCTAAATTTACCAATACCCTTGATCAGGGTATTGCATGTTTACGGTTTTAGCCCTGTTAATTGCCTGCTAAGCTTGTATGATTGAGTATAGGATAATTGAATGTGAATAGTGTAAATTTCAATGGTTTGGAAGTGTTTTCCCATGCATGTTTTCTTTATGACCGTTTGGTCTTGCTTAACCTGTCAGACTGCCATGTTTGTTTCCCATTCCTAGTTTTTTAGGATGGAGTGGTTATTTATCTTACATGCTGTTGAGTTGTAGACCAGTTATCCACGTAGTTTTTGAGGTTTAATTTCACTGTATTTCATTTTTATGATGGTTTGACTTACACAGGGGCATGAGAACCTAGTGTAGTGGACCATAGGGAGAATAGATGTAAGGGATTCTCCAGAGTGCCCGTTATCTTTTGTTACATTGCGAGACCATAGAGGGAATTTACGTAAGTGCTTCCTCAGAGTGTTTTTAGTTCCTCAAAATGGGCCAGAGGGGTAATGTGACATAAGTTCTTCCCCAGAGTGCCTTTTATTTACCGATACGAGACTATAGGGGGAATTAACGGCGATTGCTTCCCCAAAGAGTCTATAGTAAAAATAAACTATAGGGGTTAGACTGTGTGTACTTCCTAGAGGGTTGCCTGTGTTTTCTAGGTGGAACCAAAGGGGATTAGGCTGTTAGTACATCCCATAGGGTTACCTATTTCTGATTATCTACTTACTTGCAATGTGGAACTGAATTCTTTGAAACTACGAAATTGTTTACTTTTGAGTAATTCCTTGTTTACTGCTTCCTTTCTCTCTTATTTCCTGCCATATGTATTCACTGACTATTAGGCACAGATCTCTTGGTGGTTGCCTACTGGGATTTAGTATCACACCCTATTCGGTTCATGCTTTTGAGCCCAAATAGATTATATTGTTGTAGGTATAGATAAGGGAAAGCTCCCTTCTATTTCAGGTACTTGACTGCTTTGGAGCTGGAGAGCATGGGACCAAGCTTTGTCTTGCGATGCTGCGGTGATGTTTATTACTTTTATTGTACTTTGGTTTAGTACTTTATTTCAGTATTGTGTCTGGTTTAACTGTTTTTTTCCTAGACTTATGTATCATGCATCATTATATATGTGCTCCAGCTATTTATTTTTTTAGTCTTCCACTGTTTCTTTTTGTATGGTAATATTACTGCTTCTGCTATTTATTTGTATTTTACTTCTTATGTGTTACTATTCTAATGAGGGCATAGTTTCCCGCACTATAACACCCATGGCCCTCGCTACTAGTTAGTAGCCTCTGACATTTGGGGAAATGAACTTGAATCCATGTGACCAACCGGGTACGGGGCGTCACTAGGTGGCTTCCAGAACTGGGACGTTACAAAGTGGTATCAGAGGGATTCCTTTCTTCATGACTTATAGTTTGGAGCTTATAGTCAGGGATAAGATGAAAATAGGTAACTGGTAATAAACTGTGCCCAGGAGTAGCTAACCCATACACATGGAAAATCCAATTTACCTCATTTATTATAAATTTTTTTGTTTTACAATTTTATGGTTGATTTGATTTCACCGTTGGGTGATTCATATGCCTTGTTCTATTATTGTTGATATTATTGAGGTTCTATTTTTGTTGCAACCTGATGAGACGCGGGTATGCCATCTCATGCATCATATAGGCACTTGATAGGAATCAAATGTCATGCATTCTTATCATGCCATTTACGGTGCATTTGCGATTGCATGTTGTTGTGAAAGATGTTATGCTAGATATGCATTTTGTTGTGATATATGCGTTGATAAATTACCTGCTATTTTATAGGGTATTGATTGTGTAAGGGTTTTTTAAATGAATTCCAAAATTTGGGTCTTGAGGTGTTATGGGCCCTCATGGATCAGAATTTGGTGGATTATTACCCTGTTTTCTTGTATATGACATGTAAGAGATGCCATGATTTGATTCGAGGGGAGTATGGGCCCGCACAGATCGGAATTGGGAACTTTAATGTTCGTTTCAACATTTTCTGGGCTTCTGGAGTAGTTTTTGAGGCTTATTGTCTTGAAAAACCTAGAATACACACCATGTAGTTTTGAATACATGCCTTGTGTTCTTCTATTTGGGAAGAAGCTGTTTTCCTTATGTACACACCGAGTACTCTATTTACATTCTATTTAGTCTCTAACTATGTCACAAGCTGTGTGGGTTGAGACACAGGTTTGAGAGATTTTTTGGTGGGACACACCGTGTACCAGACGTAGATGTCGTGTGTTAAGACCATGTGTTTGCCCATGTGAATAACGACATGGATGGATAAAAACTTAATCAATACATTCCATGTCAGTCTTGAACACGCTGTGTAGTGTAATCCCTAGAATCCAGCAGTGTAACTAACAACAGATGTCGATGGAAATCCTTTAGTGCACACAATGTCCTTCTAGAACACGTTGTGTAGTGTGAGCTATGTATCCAGTTGTTTCACTAACAACATGGGTCGGTGAAGCTCGTCTAGTACACAATGTGTCTGGCACAAACTCTCCGTGTAGTCTTGTTCTAGGAGAACCATGTAGCTTAGTCATATAGAAGGACTCGAGCAGGGGAAGATGATTCAAGAACACACTGGGTGTTAGGACAACACGCCGTGTGTTTGGGGGGTTACATGACTAGTTTTGGTAGAACTACATGCCATGTGAAAAGATTAAGGGAACATGTAGTGTAGTTAAGTATGCACGCCATGTAGCCATGTTTTGTAAAACTTGAATGCTTTCTTTCTCATGTTCTCTTCTTACCCTTCAAGTTTTCAGTCCTAGATAGGGTTGATCAAAGGCGTGTGTTTGAAATTGTAGAGTCATGTCACTAAGACGTCCTCTGTTTGTACGCTAGTTACATGGAAACAATCAGACACTAGAAATAGATGATAAAGGACTTCCAGTAGATCCTCCAGTTGTGTCAGTCTTGGCACCAGACATCATTTTGGACATAGGTGATGAAACATAGTTTTGAGAGGGATTTATGAGTTTTATGCATACCTTCAAAGGAGTACCGCATCCTTCCCCTTCTGTGGAAGAGTTGACGTGGGTCTTCCAGCAGTAGCATCCTCCCACTTTCACCAGGGAATGAGGAACTCAGGATGCATAGTCATTGTTAGAAGCCATGATTTCTATCTTCGAGCATCTAGAGATGCCTCTAGAGAGGACAGTCAAGCTTGCTACGTACATGATTTAGGACTCCGCCAAGAGATGGTAGGATGTGATCTCACAGGCGGGATGCTATCAGGTTATGGCGTGGAATGAGTTCCAGTGTGCCTTTTATGACTAATTCTACCCAGAGACATTGAGGGCCGATCTAGCCCAAGAGATTATGAGTATGGAGTAGGGTACTATTTTCATTATGGATTATTCTTCTCACTTCACTGAGCTGCAACACTTCATGCCTATTACAGGAGGTGATGAATTATTCTGGGTAAGGAAGCTTGAGGATGGTTTGAGGCACGACATCTGATCTCAGGTGAATATCTTCAGGTTGATATCTATCACTTCTATTGTCAACCAGGCGCTGATCACAGAGCGTAATTTGAGGGATTGTGGAGTTGTGTGCTAGGGCGGTTCAACATCCAGAGTTTGTATCCATCCTACTGACAGTAGGAAGCGCTGTAGGGGATCTTCACACGGTGATCCAAGGAGGCGAGACACATCCTCTGGTAGCCAGGTGGTGGGATACCAGTGCAGGAAGAGTGGGAATATAAGGACACATTACTTTAGAGACCCAGTGGAGTGATGATCTTGCGGCAAGATGGTACATTTTCAGTGTTTTGATCATTTATTCTCACCAGAAGCTGGTGACAGATGTTCTTCTATGACTCCGCGTCCAGGAGCAGCAGCACCAGTTTCTCACCAGTCTGGGAACTGGAGTTCTTCTAGTCGTTCAGGCCAAGGTGGAGGTCATGGTCATTGTAGTTAGTCACCAAGCTTTCAACAACAATTTGGTGGATTATATTATAGTGGTTAGGTTGGGTCACAGATCCATGACACATGCCAGAATTTTGCAGTGGTGCAGACCCAGCAGGAGAAGGATCACGTACCCTCTACAGTTCGAGGTACGATTCTAGTTGCCTCAGTTTTATCTTCTGCTCATTTCGTTATAGGGGACTCCAATAACTTTAAATCTGTTGCTGTTGTGGAGAGACTTGGGCTCTGTATATTTTCTTCTGCAGATATCTTGACTCCAGACAATCCGTTGGGGAATGGAATGGCTATTGTATGGTAGTGCAAGGAGTGACCTTTAGAGGTTGGTGGGTGTCACTTCTTTTGGGACCTTTTTTTCCTAGATATGATAGGATATGATGTCATTCTAGTAATGTAATGGTTAGTTCCTTTCTAGGTTGTTATCGACTGCTATCATCATAGGGTGAGTTTCACATCACAAGAGGGAGGATCATTTCATCACAAGGGTGAATGTTATGTCTAGGCAAGCAGAGCTAGACCTGAGCTTCATGGGTTAGGAGGAGTTACATCACATATTGGTAGTCTATATCTAGATGACCAAGGGGCTTCACAGTTAGACTTTACTCTAGTGTTGGATCATTTTAGTGATGTATTTATAGAAGACATTTTAGGTTTTCCTCTAAAGTGAGAGGTAGACTTTTCCATAGAGCTCGTACTAGGAGTGACACCAGTGTCCATTCCTCCTTATAGGATGGCTACACCAGAGTTACAAGAGATCAAGAATATGTTGTAGGAGTTGTAAGAAAAATGTTTCATCTGACCTAGTACTTCTCCTTGGGGTTCACCTGTCCTGTTTGCGAAGAAGGACAATGGTACCCTCAAGCTTTGTGGGGATTATTTGAAGCTGAATCAGTTGACAATAAACAACCGATACCCTTTGCCGAGGATTTATGATCTCTTTGATCAGCTTCAAGGAGCCCAAGTGTTATTTAAGATTAAATTGAGATCTCCTCAATTTCATTTTAGACAATCTGATATACCTATTAAAGCCTTTAAGAGCAGTTATGGTCTGTACGAGTATGTAGTTATGCCATTAGGTCTCACGAATGCACCTGTAATTTTTATGGCACTGATGAACCGAGTGTTCCATCCATACTTGGATTCTATCTTGGTAGTATTTGTGGATGATATCTTAGTGTACTATCACACTCAACATGAACATGATGCACATCTTGATATCGTTTTGAGTACACTGAGAGATCATCTGTAATATGCTAATCTTTCAAAATTTCACTTTTGGATGAACCAAATTCACTTCTTGAGTCATGTTATCTTAGATATAGGTGTATTAGTGGACCTAGATAAACTGAGAGAAGTAGTTTCCTAGGAGCATTCAAAGAAAATATTTGATGTGCGATGTTTTCTAGGGTTTTATGAATACTACATGCATTTCATACAAGACTTTTCACACTTAGCGGCGCCACTGACGTGCCTGAGTAAGAAGGATGAAAAGTACTTGTGGACAGATTCTTGGGATTCATCCCTTCAGGATATGAAAGGGAGGTTGACATCGGCACTGATACTAGTATTTCTAGAGTTGGGAAAGAGCTACACTGTTTATTGTGATGCTTCAGGTATCGGGTTGGGTGAAGTGCTTATGTAGGGAAAAGGAGTCATTGCGTAAGGGTCTCGGCAGTTGAGACCACATGAGAGGAAGTACCCGACACACAATATTGAGTTGGAAGTAGTTGTTCATGCCTTAGGATTTTTGAGACATTATCTTTTGGGAGAGCATTTTGTTGTTTTCACCAACCACAAAAGTCTCAAGTATATCTTTACCCAGCGTGACCTAAAATTGAGACAGCGAAGGTGGGTTGAGTACCTTCAATTCTTTGACATCGAGCTTGCCTACATGCCTGGGAAAGGTAACATTTTGGTTGATACACTGAGCAAGAGGACTCAGATATAGGCAGTTCATGAGGAAAATAGTGAGTGGCAACTTATGGGTCTATTCTTTGAGATGCATTTGGAGGTGCACAATAGATACGGGCAAACATTTCTTTTTTCTGTACCTGTTACCTATACTCTTCTTGACTAAGGGTGGATGAGGAAGCTATCAGATTCTAAAGGCCTAGTCCTATAGGAGAGTGTGGCACGAGGGGACCCTATTCCTGAATGGATGATAGGTGAGGATGATATCTTCCATTTCTAGGGGCGCATATGAGTGTTGGAAGACATATGTGAGGAGTTGATTCGAGAATTTCATTCCTTAGTTTGGGTAGTTCATCCTGGTGTCACCAAGATGTTTTGTAATCTACACCATTAGTATTGGTGGCAAGGTATGAGGAAATATGGTGTTGGGTTCGTCATGAGGTGTTCCACCTGTCAACAGGTGAAGGCGGAGCATCGACGATTAGTAGGGCTTTTGCAGCAATTACCAATTCCTGATTGGAAGTAGAATGTTGTCACGATGGATTTCATGAAAGGTTTGTAAGATCTAAATAATGATATAGATGCTCAATATAAAAGATGGGGTTTAATTTTATACTTTAAAAAAATTTCTTTTGAACTTTTAAAGATGGTATAAACCATCCTATTGTTTAACAAAGATAAACAAGGTAAATTCACAAGACCTCTTAGTTCTACAAGCGTTCTAGATTCCAAAAATATGGTTCCGGAAATGAAACTTAATAAAAGTTTACAAGGACAAAGATTCTACCTTAAAGCATATAAAATCTTACTAATCAGAGTACCAGTACAAGAAAGTATAAGATAGTTATACTTTCGTTATTAATAAAAATTCAGCGGAAAAAAACATGAAACAATACAAGTAACAAGTATAAAATCTTTTAACCCAAAGATTAGGCTATCCAACACACTAGGATAAAGGTCCCTTGATTTATACTTTCAAGAAATCCTATCTTACCCACACCAGGGTAAGCCCTCAATAAAAATATCAGAGTCTGTATTTCTATTCTCACAAGCCGTCGAACTTCAAGGTAGTCCGAACCTCTATCTTCTTATCCCCGAAAGTATTCAAACATTAAGGTAGCCAGCTCCTCTGTCTTCTAATCCCCGAAAGCCCTCGATTGTACACAACAGCAATCAGATTCTCAAAAAGAAATTCGAACAAGATTTTCAGTATGCACAATGCATGAGAGTATCTCTCTCTGGAAATAACTTCTACATGTAATCTCTATAGTTGTAGAACAGTCATAAAAGTGTTTTAGTAGTGTTGAGATCATTCAAATGAGATTATATATATAATAAAATATCCAATGGCTGGCTCCCTCCTCCAATGGTCATATTTTTCCTTGAATTTCAGAGGGACCTGTACATGTGTCAATCAAACAATAGTTGGTTAGAAACAGAATACAGGACATCATTTTATAACTATAACAAGGGTAAGTAAAATATGGTTGCTCAACCATATTCATTTTTTGGCGTCTAAGGAAATATAAATTTTGGATTCTAAGAAAGTAAACCTTCAGAGTCTATATTACAAGTATATTCAGATTCTATTTTTCAAGGAATTCAGAATTAGAATTCTGTATAATTTGGAGTCTGAATTCTGAGGAATTCAGAACCTGAATTCTAAATACTTCGAAGTCTAAATTCTAAGAAATTCAATGTCTGAGTTATAAGGAATTCAAATTCTGAACTCTATGGAATTCAGAGTCTGAATTGTATGGAATTCAGAATCTGAATTCTAAGGAATTTGGAATCTGAATTTTAGAGAATTCAGAGTAAGAATTTTAGAGAATTTGGAGCCAGAAATTCATAGAATTTAGAGTCTGAATCTCAGAAAATCTGGTGTCTGAAATTTAGAGAATTGAAGGTCTAAATTTTAGAGAATTCAGAGATAGAATTTCAGAAAATTCAGAGACTAAATTTTTGAGAATTTGGAGTCTGAATTGCAGAGAATTTGGAACCTGAATTCAGATCCTAAAAATAGAATACTCTATATCTATGTATTTATATAATTAAGAAGTTTTATATATGAAACCAAATTTAACACTTAAGAATAAAAAGAGTTATATTTATAGAAACTAAAACATGAACAATAAAAAACATGGTAAGGATAAATTTCCTTGGGGAAGGAAAATTTTCCTTATTAAGATAAAAAATATGGAGAAAATTTTTCCTTGTGATAGAGTGTTTATGATTTTAAAAACATAGAGGAATGGAAAAGTCATAAAAACACCTTATTCACTCAACAATCTCCCCCTTTTTGGAAATCAAAAACATCCTAACAAAAAATAATATAAGGACTTTGAAATTTCTATGATCTTACAAAAAAAATTATCTCCCTTTACTTATGGATTATAGTGAATATGGCTGACTACCCCTTAGTCTTTGGAAACCCAAAGTATCATATTCTTGATTTCTTGAATGAGATTTCACATTTTCTTGCATACAAAAATATTTATGATAAAAACACCCCCTTGGATGAACTCCCCTTTACTTAGTAAAATTTCTTCTTTACTTAGTATTCTTTTGGACATTCCTTTATCCCCCTTTGTGATTTTCAAAATGGAATAAAGGGAATGAAAAAGAAAATATGGTACTTGAAATATTAGTACTAAACAAACCAAAATATGAAGTGAAATAAGAATTTCATTAGGATTGAAAGAATTTGTACAATAGGAAAATACAACAAAAGATCAGATTTGGAAAATATTATCCTTCCTTCTCCTTCGACATCAGCTTCTTCACAATAGTATTTAGCTTCTTGAGTTCCTTGTGATCATCTTCCATGCACTTGAGAAGATAATCATGATCTTCTGTTTTCTTCCCTAATGCTTTAATTTTTTCTTCCTGAGCATTAATATTCTATGCGTGGGATTTCAAGAATTCTTTCTACTTAATAAGATTTTCTTCAATCTCAATTTTGAGATTCCTTTCTCTCTTCAAATTCATGGCCATAGAGATAATATTTCCATTAAAATCCTTAACTTCTTGCTTCCAAGAAGTCTGTTCAAGAGATATCTTTTCCTCAAAACTATTAGTGAGATCCTTGATCATCACATCTTCGGTGTCAAAATCATCCTTGACACTATCATGATATTTATCAAGGATTCACATCTCTTCTATTGTCTTCCTTGACCATCTTGTCATCTTATTGCAAGATCTTTTATGAGCCTCATAACTAATGAGAATGTTATTGATGTTTTCCTTGAGACTGACACATTTATCCATCACCATGGATATAAAATCCAATTTTTGATTTAACGTATGCTGAAGCATCTGACATCTCGAGTATATACTAGGAAATTAGGTAATAGTTCCAAAAATCTTTTTCAAATACTGAACAACAATGCCTTTTCCAAGTGAAAATGATTCAGAATCCAAGACTTTGGTTGGTGATGATTCTTTTTCTATTTCAAAAACTTTCCTCTTCGATGAAGCACCAACTTCTTTCTTCTTTACAACAGTTTTTCTAGGTGTATCAACTACCACCTATTTCCCCTTATCATCTTTCAGAATGATTTATTCTTGATTAGGAGATTCATATTCACTATCTGATAGCTAAAAAATATTATCTTCATCAAATTCTTCTTTCACGGCTCCTGCCTCAACATCCCCTAGGTGAATGAAATCATGATTTCTACTTTCATTTTCAGACAACTTATTCAATTCTTCCTCACCCTTCCCATGTTTTCCTAGGGTAGAATGTTTTGAATACTTGACTTCAGATGTTCGGATTGGTAATTTCTCAGAATGAATTTTCTTCTCGTGGAAATATTCTACTTGCTTTATCAAATATTCAACATCACCACTGCCTTCTTCTTCTTCTTCTTCCACTTCTTCTTATTATAATATTTTTTATTCTTGATGTCATTCTGGAATCAATAACTTATTTTCTGAAGTCTCTAGAAAAGGTTCTATCAAAAAGGATTATGGTACTAGAATTTGTTCAGAGGCTTTTTCAATATCCTTGATAAGAGATTGAATGACTTCAGATTCCGACAATTTCTTATTTTTCTTCTTTTCTTTCTCTTCTTTTTCAATATTCTCAACAACCTTTTCCTTCAATGCTTTTTCCTTAGTAGGGTCCAGGAAAAACATAGGCTCCCCATCCATTCTGTTATTCTTATCTTCTCCACACTTAGCCACTACTTCATCAAGTTATTATTTTTCCTTCTTTGGATTTGGAGGTGCTGAATGAGTTTCCTTAGCCACTGGGGTTTTTCCTTTCTCTTCTGGTTCCTTTTCCTTCCTCTTCCTTCAACCTTAATTATATTTTTAGCCACTTTTGTCTTTTTCGATAGATCTTCATGTTCCGCTTCTGAAAAATCATAAAATTATCTGGATTGACTATTAAAGCCAATATTCATTCTCCTTAGAGTATCATAACTCAAAAGCATCACCTTACATTTTATCATCTTATAACTGCAAGTAATATTGAAAGATTGAAGACAAAGAACAATGATCTTTGAATGAATTGATGGATACACGATATTCTAAGACTTCATATTTCCATTATTTATATTCTCAATCGTAATCAAGATATTCTTAACTAGGTTTATTTTTCTTAGGTTCACTAGGAAATCCAGAACATACATATCACTTTTCTTTAAAGTATCCTTGTACCCTTTTCTTAGAATGATAAAACCTTGAACCCATAGATTAAGAATCAAAATATTTTTAGAAAGACGAATAATTTTTTGAGACTATACCTTTGAAAGACTAAGACAAGCTAGAGCATTTTTATTGTCAAAATACCTTATAACATTAGGTATCTTGTGTGAGAAAAACTCTGGTTCTCCTTCACAAGGAATTCCTATCAGATTTTATACCATGTTATGAGAAAGAGAGGATGTATTTCTATAGCTCTTGAAAGAAATATTATCTCTTCCTCCTTAATTAATAAAACTAACTGTCTCATAGAATTCAACTAGCAATTTCGGATACACCGGATCCTGTGCTCTTTGTTTTGATATACATACACTCTCCCAACTATTCAGCTTGATATTTTTAGATACAATAGAATCATATTTGGAATAAAACTTCAGATTGACTAAACTTTCTCATTAGATCTTCCACATAGAGATTTCCTTAACAGTTGACATTTCTTTATGAGAAGAGGTTTCAGTAGACATTCAGATATAAGGATACTTTAAAAAAACTAGAATGACTTTAAAAACAGAGGTAGAGCTTCAACATGAGAAGGATTGGAGTTCGATGTGGGACAACTAGTGGGGGGTCATTTATATAGGCAATTGAGGTGACAATTTAGATTACCTGATTGATCCAATGGTTGAAATATTCTTGAGAAGATCTAACATTTGAGATAATAGTTGAAGAAGGATTTAGATAGATTCTAATCTTTTGAGGTTTTTAAGATAAAACATTTGGATTTATGGAAAAGTGAATCTGAAAAATTTAGAACAAAAAGAAAATTCCAACAAGTAAAAGAAGATTATGTAAATTTAGAAAAGAAAACATAACTTTTAGAATTATAGGAAGATTATTTGTAATAAGGAAAATTATTCTTGAATAACTTTAGATTCTGAAATTTAGATTACGAATAAATTTAGACTTCCAAAATTTTGACTACAAAAATTTTGACTACGAAAATTTTGACTATGAAAATTTTGGCTAACAGGAAATTGTACCCCCCTATGAAAATGATTTTCTAACAGTAAGGAGATATGTTTTAACAAAAAGTTAACAAGGAGGATTACCCTATGGTTATAATTCCTAACTTTTATGTATTGTATTAAAATCTATCGGATGGTAAAGATTTTGGGAAAACATCAACAAGTTCATCTTACGTTCTGATAAATTAAAGAATGATATATTTTTGCGCATAATCCCTAAGAATGTGATGCCTAATATATATGTGTTTTTCATGAGATTTATGTGCATGGTTTTTACTTAAGACAATGAAACTAGTGTTATAACCCAAAATTTTTGTTTCGGTAAAAATCATACCATAGTCTGTGAGTGTGTGTTGCATCAACAATACTTGAGCACAACAACTTCTAGCTACTACATATTCAACTTCATTAGTGGAAAGTACAACTGAGTATTGCTTTTTGAATGACCAAGAAACTAATGAATCTCCTATGAAATGAAAATTTCCAGATGTACTTTTCATATCCATTCTACACCCACCAAAGTCAGCATCCGAATTTTTTTAAAAAAAAATCATTTCCAGAAGCATAAAAGTGTCATAGATCCATGGTTCTCTTTAAATAGAGAAAAATCATTTTCACTGCCTTTAAATGGTAATCCTTAGGATTGTATTGATAAATTTCACATAAGAATACCGAGAACATTAACTCTAGATGACTAGCTGTCATGTAAAGTAGACTTCCTATCATACCTCTAAAAAATGTTTGATATATTTGTTTCCCAGCTTCATAAATATCAAGTGAATTTGAGGTACCAATGGGAGTACTTATACTCTTAGTGTTGTCATATCCATAATTTTTAATATGATCTTTAATATAATTATGTTGGTATATATAGATTCCTTTTAGTTTTTGGGAAATTTGAAAACCAAGAAAAAATGTTAACTCATCCATCATACTCATTTTGAACTTAGATTTCATTAGATTCGCAAAGGAATCAGTTAAAGATTACTGAGTTGAACCAAAAGTAATTTCATCAACATAAATTTGAACAATAAATTTTTTTTTCTTATCTTTATTTATAAAAACGTTTGGATCAACATTTCCCTTAACACAATTTTTTTGAAGCAAAATATCTTGTAAGTCTATCATACCAGGATCTTGGGGATTTTTTAAGTCCATATAAAGCTTTGGTAAGTTTAAAAACATGTTAATGATGTTTTGAATCTTCAAAAATAAGAGGTTGTTCAACAAAAACTTCATATTGAACAAAACCATTAAGGAAAGAACATTTAACATCCATTTGAAAAAGTTTGAAATTGAAGAATGCTGCAAAGGAAAGTAAAACACGAATAGATTCAAGTCTAGCTACTGGAGCATAGGTTTCTTCATAGTCTATTCGTTCTTGTTGATTATAGCCTTTACCAACCAATCTAGATTTATTTCTTATTATGATTCCATTTTCATCACATTATTTATGAAAACCCATTTTACTCCAATAACAGAAGTTTCCTTAGGTCTTTCAACCATGGTCTAGACATTGTTCCTTTCAAATTCATTTATCTCATCTTGCATATATTTTATCCAATCATCATCACCTAAATCCTCATTAGTGATTTTGGGTTCTAATTGGGAAAAGAAAGATAGATGTTCTACTTCATTACTTAAGAAACTTCTAGTCCATACAGGTTGATTTACATCACCAATAATACTATCACTAGAATGATTTTTAAGAAACAACATATTTGGGTTTTGTAAAACATGTTCATCAACATAGTGTAAGGAATATTCTGGGGTAAATGCTTCAGAAATATTTTCTTAGACATTTTACTTATCGGAAGGATCTTCTATCAAGGGTTGATAATCAGTTTTTAAAAACGCATCTGAGGATGTAGGTTGAGTTTGTTTAAAAAAAAGGACCAGTTTCATCAAATTTGAAATTTACTATTTCTTCAATAGTACAAGTGTTTTTTTGAAAACTCTATAGGCCGTAGAGGTTGTGGAGTATCCTATGAAAATTCCTTCATCAGATTTTAGTGTGAATTTCTGTGGATTATATTTAGTATTCAAAATGAATACCTTGAAAAGAAAAACTTTGAAGTAGGAAAGTCTCAGTTTTCTAACATTCCATAACTCATAAGGAGTTTTATTAAGAAAATGTTTAATAAAAACATGATTTATATTATGTAAATAAGTACTTATATATTCTAACAAAAAATGTTTTGTTATCTAATATTCACTCAACATGGTTCCTGTAATCTCTTGAAGAATTCTGTTTCTTCTTTCAACAACACTATTTTGTTGAGGTGTTCTTAGTGATTAGATGTTATGAGTAATGAATTTTCTACTAAAAAATGTTTCAAAATATGAATTTTGAAATTTTCCTCTATGATCACTATGGATAAATATCAATGGAAGGTTTTTCTCATTTTTATCTTGGGCTCTAAAACTTTGAATGTAAGAAAAAGCTTCAGATTTTTTTTCTTCTAGAAAGTAGACCTATGTAAATCTAGGGTAATCATCAACTAAGAAAAATACATAATATTTTCCTCCAATTTTTCCAGATTGTGTTGGACCAAAAAGATCCATATGCACTAACTATAATTCATCAATAGTTTAGACTTCACCGATTGATTTAAAACTTGATTTATGTTGCTTTCCATATTTACAAGGATCAAAAACCATTGAAGAATCAAATCTAAGGTCTAGTAGATCCTTAACTAGTATTTTCTTAGAGAGTTTGTATAGGTTCCTAAGGTTACAGAGTCCTGAACTCGTATTCCATAACAAAGAATGATCTTCCATTACACTATAACAAGGTAGATCTTGGCTCTTAAAGTCTTCGATGTTTAGTGTGCAAACATTCTCTTGCCTATGGGAAGAAAGAATTAACTCTTCCTTAAAATTGTGTACTAAATAATTCACATTCCTAAAATTCACAAGGAAAAGTTCATCACATAATTGACTTATGCTAATAAGGTTGTGCTTAAGACACTAAACAAATAAAACATTTGAAATCAAAGTCTTTCCAAGAAGAACAATATTACCTATACCAATAATTTCTCCCTTAGCATTATCTCCAAAAGTAACATTTCATCATTTCATCATGATATTATTTTCAAAGAGGGTTTTTTTCCCAATCATGTGATGAGAACATCCACTCTCCATGTACCATGTATTGTTTTTGGTACTTCCTTTACTTTCCTTAAAACAAGAGTGTTAAACTTTATGAACCCAAAATTTCATAGATCCAGAATCTTCAAAAAGCAAAATTTTAGGAATCCACATTTTCATTGAAAAATAAACATTATGAAAACCTAAAGACAATGTTTTTTTAAGGAACAATTTTTTTCCCAATGCCCACCACACTAACACTTAGTGCATAATGGATCACTTTTAGGAACAAAATAATTGTTACTAAAAACGGTTTTGAATGAGTATAACCAATTCTAGAATTATTCCTTAAAGGTAGAATTTGGGAATACAATTTATCAAAGTTTTCCTTACATAAGGTAATGTTTGAAAAACACTTCCTCAAGGAAAATATTTATGAATTCAGCTTAATAACTAAGTTTTTATCCTAAAAATGTTATTTTTAGCACTGGAGTTATTATTGAAAACATTTTTCTTAGAAATTACTTTTTCTAGATCCTTAGAAATCTTATCCTTCACAGAATTAGCTTCGTCAAGATTTTTTGAAATACTTTCAAAATCCATGGTTTCCTTTTAAAGATCTTTAGAAAGATCTAATATTTCCTTAGTAAGAATAAAATCCCTAGAATTTTCTTTATCATGATTATTCTTAACTTTAGAATTTTCATTCTCAAAGAGCTTAACAAACATAGAAACTTCATCATATGTAGGTAAAATATTATCTTCATCATAAGAAGACTCTTTATCCGAAGATTCCTAATATTTACTATAAATATAATTTTCATTCTAGGATACATTGGTTATGGATTCATCATTGTGTACCTTAGCCATTAAACAATGATTTTCAATAGGTAGCCTAACTAATAGACCAAGATTCTTTTGACCGGAAGATTCGTACTCTGAGGATTCTTCAAAAGAGTCACCACCACCGGAACTCCAGGTGTCATTGGCATTCAAAACATTCTTAGATTTAGCCATGTAGTACTTATTTATATTCTTCTCAGAATGGTTTTCCTTTCAATATTTTCTTTTGTGCATAGGAAAAGCTGGCCTTATATGCCCTGCTCTCTTACATTAATCACAAGTGTCTTATGAGTCTTTCTTATCCTTTCTTTCATTCTTCTGGTATCTATACTAAAAGTATTTCTTCCCAAATATGTTCTTAATCTTTTGAGAAATATTATCTAGTTCTTTCTCAGAATGATCGCTTTCACTTGATTTTGATAAAACAGTGACCTTATTTGATTTAGATCTTATAACTCTCTAATGAGTCTTGGATTTCATATGATTTGAAGTAGTTGTAAAAGAAACACTTCCATTCCCAATCTTATTATTATTTAGATCAGCATATCTTTTAATTATTATCTCATGCTGAGGAAGAGTTCTAAAAATCTCATCATTTGTAATCTATGATACTTTTCTATTCTCATCAATAGCTGTTCTCTTTGATTCCCACTCATTAGGCATGATGTCTATAATCTTGTCCACAAGTTCCTCATCATCTAAATATTTTACACCTATAGAATATAAACTATTAACAATGGTCATAAAACTATGTTGTACTTTGCACACCGGTTCTCCATAAGTAAATAGAAATCCATGATATTCAAATATATGCATATCTCTTCTAGTTTCTATAACATTAGAAGTTCCAAAGTGAGTAACTTCAAGCTTCTTCCAAATACAATTTGCAGCTTCACAAGAAGAAATCTCACTATATATATTCCTGGTCATGGAACACAACAAAGTATTTCATACCTTGTAGTTTAGTTGATATTTCGACTTTTCAAGTTTAGTAAAAGTTCTGACTTCTTTATTAGAAATCTTGTAATCTCTAGTAAGCATTACAAATTTGTCCACTCTAGTATTAATGAGAAAATTCTTCATATGATCCCTCCAATATTCATAATCATTCCCATAAAAAAAGGTGTTCTAGTAGGATTACGATTATCAATCGAACCAACATTCATTCCTGAAATATCAAAGAAAATATATTTCCACAAAAACTTATTAGTAATAAGAGTTTGTAAACTGGGATGGAAAAATATCCTAAGAAAGAAAAATATATAACAATGAAACTTGATCAAGAAAACATATATGTGAATACAAGTATTTCATATACTTCCTCTGATACAAATTGTAGGATCAAAATAGTGATGTAGATGCTCAATATACAAGAGGGGGTGGGGGTGAATTGTATACTTTAACAAATTCATTTGGAACTTTTAAAGATGGGATAAATCTTTCTATTGCTTAACAAAATTAAACAAGGTAAATTCAAATAACCTCTTATCTTGAAAAACTTTATATATTCCAGAAATATGGTTCTAGAAATTAATCTTAAAAATAATTTACAAGGACAAAGATTATACATTAAAGCCTATAGAATATTACTAATAAGAGTACAAGTACAAGAAAGTATATGATAGTTATACTTTCTATATTAATCAAAATACATCGGAAAACATTCTTGAAGCAATACGATTAACAAGTATAGAATCTTTTAACCGAAAGAGTAGGGTATCCAACAACTTTGGATAAGGGTCCCTTGATTTATAATTTTAGGATAGTCTATCTTACCCACACCAGGGTAATTCCTTGATAAGAATATCGGTGACTGTCTTGCTATCCCCACAAGCCATCGAACTTCAAGATAGTTGGATCCTCTGTCTTCTTATCCTCAGAAGTACTCAAACTTTAAGGTAGTTAGAATCTCTTTATTCTCATCCCAAGAAGCTGTCAATTGTACACATCAACAATTCGAGTCATACGAAGAAATCTGAACATGATTTTCAGTACACACAAAGCATGAGAGTCTCTCTCTCTCTAGAAATCACTTCATCATGTAATCTCAAGTGTTGTAGAACAGTCATCAAAGTTTTGTAGTAGTGTTTATCTTGTTCAAATGAACTCCTATTTATAGGACCATCTCCAACGGTCGGCTCCCTCCCCCAACGGTTATATATTCCCTTGAATTTTGGAGGGACCTGTACATGTGTCACTCAAACAACGGTTGGTTAGAAATAGAATACACGACATTGTTTTACAACTATAAAAAGGGTATGTAAAATATTTTTTATCAACCAAATTCATTTTTCAGAGTCTAAGGAAAAATAAAATTTGGAGTCTAAGCAAGTAAACCTTCAGAGTCTCTATGACAAAGATATTCAGATTGTGTTTTTTAAAGAATTAGGAATCAAGATTCGGTTGACTTTGGAGTTTGAATAGTGAGGAATTCGGAATCTGAATTCTACGAAATTTGGTGTTTGAATTTGGAGTCTGAATTCAAAGGAATTTGGAGTCTGAATTCTAAGGAATTTGGAGTCTAAATTCTAAGGAATTCGGAGTTTGGAATCTATGGAATTCAGAGTCTCAATTCTATGTAATTTGGAATCTGAATTCTATGGAATTCGGAGTCTGAATTTTTGATAATTAGAAGTCTAAATTTTAGTGAATTTGGAGTCTAAAATTCAGAGATTTCAGAGTCTGAATTTCATAGAATTTAGAGTCTGAATTTCAGAGAATTTAGAGTCTGAATTTCAGAAAATTCGGAGTCAGAATTTCAGATAATTTAGAGTCTTAATTTCAGAGAATTCGGAGTCTAAATTTCAGAGAGTTCAGAGTCTGAATATTTGAGAATTCATAGTCTGAATTACTGAGAATTTAGAACCTGAATTCAGATCCTAAAAACATAATACTCTATATCTAAGTATTTATAAAATTTCGAGGTTTTAGATATGAAACCAAATTTAACACTTAGGAATAAAATCATTTAGATTTATAGAAACTAAAATATGTACAATGAAAATTATGGTAAGGATAAATTTCCTTGGGGAAGGTAAAATTTCTTTATTAAAATAAAACATTATGGAGAGAAATTTGCCTTATGATAGAGTGTTTGTGATTTTAAAAAACATAGAGGAATGGAAAATTCATATGGAAACCTTTTGACTCAACAAGGTATACCGAGGTCGCCTCGAGGGAATGATGTTTTATGGATTCTCATTGATAGACTCATGATGATTTCTCACTTCTTAACGATCAAGGAGACCTTGATTGTTGATGATATGGGACGGTTGTACATCTGTGAGATAGTACATTTACATGGAGTTCCACACTCCATTGTCTCTGACAGGGATGCCTGTTTTACATCTTGGGTATGAAAGAGGTTATAGTAGGCTTTGGTCACACATGTACTTTTGAGTACATCTTACCACCCTCAGACATATGGCTAGTCTGAGCATATGATTTAGGTTCTTGAAGACATGTTGGGAGCATACATCCTCGATTTTGGAGGTTCTTGGGGGAAGTACATATATCTGGTGGAGTTTTCCTACAACAATTGTTTTTAAGAAACTATTCATATGGAACCTTATGAGGCATTGTACTGTTGGCCATGCTGATCACCCATATGTAGGCTAGAGGCAGGAGAGGCAGCTACGGTGGGACCTTGTCTTTTCCAAGAGACCACAGAGCGGATAGAGTTGATTTAGAAGTGGATGACTGCTGCACAATGTCAACAGAACTCTTATGCTGATCAGCGGAGATGACCTATGGAGTTTGAGGTCGAGGATCAAGTTTGTCTATATGTCACACCGAGGTTGGGCCACAAGAGGATTAGTAGACAGGTTAATCTTTCACCGAGGTATGTTGGGCCGTTTGATGTTTTGGAGAGAGTTGGGCCGGTTGCCTTTCTGTTGCAGTTACCTCAGAGGTACCAGTCTATGCATGACATCTTCAATGTTTCTCAGCTTCAACGTTACTTATCAGACCTGTCTCATGTTTTTCAACCCAAGGAGGTTTGGTTACAGGTGGATGCCTCATTTGAGGAGCATCCTATCCGGGTTGTTGATCATAGTATTAAGGTTCTCCGTGGATGGTCTATTCCTCTGTTACAAGTGCTATGGCAGCACAGGTGAGTACATGATGAGACTTAGGAGAGGGAGACCGATGTACGATTGTAGTGGCCGGAGTTTTTCAAGGATTCCTCTTCTACGCACCCTTACATGGAAAATTCAGGGACAAATTTTTTTTACGGGGGGATGTTTGTATGAACCCAGATATTCTTTTCAGGTATGTTTTCCTTTTTATAGTGTTTTTGAGGAAAAAGAAGAGTTTTGGGGAAATTTCGTATGTACACGCCTTGTAATTGGTTACCGAAGGTAGTTGGGTGCTGGCCATGTCACAACCATGCACAAAACCATGTGTGGTGACCGGGAGACTTCATAATGCAGGGATCAGTGAAGACAAGTACACACTGTGTACTTCTAAAGTACACACTAAGTACTTTTTTTTCATTAAATATGCCGGGGTCACGTCTGATGGAAAAAAACACCTCTTTCTTGACCTAATTCGTCCGAGAGCGTCCGTACGACCACGATTTTTCCCCGAGACCCCGATTGAGAATCCATTCTCTGAATCGACCGCTATCGATTGCGTTGGGATCACCTTGGTAAGATCTTCCTTCTCCTAGAGATTTGTTTCCCAATTCTTATTCATTCACAAGTTTTCTTCAGTTGAGAGTTTTTAGCATTTTTGTAGATCTACAGTGTTCTTGGGTGATTCAAGGATTTAGGTTCACATATAACAATACTATAACACCGATTTAGGTGGTATGTACCTTTCTATTGAATGTCTTTGAGTTATATGTGAAAAATTTCCTAATACCCTTGATTGGGGTATTGAGTGTTTAGGGTTTTAGCCCTGTTAAATGCATGCTATGATTGTATTCTTGAGTAGAGGTTAATTGAATGTGAATAGGGTTAATTTCTATGATTTGGAAGTGTTTTACCTAGAATGTTTTGTTTTTGACCATTTGGTCTTTCTTTGCTTGTTAGGATTCCAAGGTTGTTTCCCATGTCTAGTATTATATGTTGGAATGGTTGTTTATCTGACATGTTATTGACCTGTAGGCTGGTTAGCCAAGTAGTTCTTGAGGTTTAATTTTTCCGTATTGTATTTATATTCTTGTTTGACTTTCACAGGGCTGTGATAACCTGGTGTAGTGGACCATAGAGAGAATAGACATAAGAGATTCTTCAGAGTGTTTGTTATCTTTTGTTACGATGTGAGTCCATAGGGGGGAATTAACTTAAGTGTTTTCTCAGAGTGTCTGTAGTTCCTCGATGCGGTCCATAGGGGAAATGTGACGTAAGTGCTTCCCCAGAGCACCTTTTAGTTTCTGATATGAGACTATTGGGAGAATTGACGGTGAGTGCTTCCACAGAGAGTCTATACAAAAGATGAACCAGAGGGGTTATACTATGTGTACTTCCCAGAGGGTTGCTTGTTGTTTCTAGGTAGGACCATAGGGGATTAAACTGTCTTTACATCCCAGAGGGTTACTTATTTGTGATTATTTGTTTACGTGCTATGTGGAACAGAATGCTTTGAAACTGTGTAATTTTTTACTTTTGATTACTTCTTGGTTTACTGCTTCTATTCTTACTTATTGCCTGCCATATGAATTCGATGACTATTAGGAACAGATCTCATGGAGGTTTCCTATTGGTATTTTGTCTCACACCTTGTTTGAGTCTCGATTTTGGGCCCAAATAGATTATATTGTTTCATTTATAGATAAGGGAAATCACCCTTCTACTTTAGGTACTTGACTGCTTTGGAACTAGAGAGCATTGTACCAAGCTTTGTCTTGCGATGCTGTGATGCTATTTATTGCTTTTCTTGTACTTTGGTTTAGTACTGTATTTCATCATTGTGACTTGTTTGGATGTATTTTCCTAGACTTATTTATCATGGGTCATTATATTTTTTCTTCAGCTATTTATTTCTTTAGTCTTCCACTGTTTATTTTTGTATGGTAATATTACTGCATCCGCTATTGCTTTGTGTTTTACTTCCGTTGTGTTACTCTACCAATGAGGACATAGTTTCTTAACTATCACAACCAGGGTCCTCACTGCTAGTCGGAAGCCTTTGGCATTAGGGGAAATGCTCTTGAGACAATGTGACCAATCGGGTACGGGGCGTCTCTGTGCGGCTTCCAGAACTGGGATGTTACATGCATCCCACCATAATATAGTTTCATAGACATTATTACTCAGGGGGGATCATAACCACCCCCATACCTAATAAACTACAACCCTAGTGTATTATATCTCCCTAAAACATCACACATCACATATCATATATCACATGGGTAGGGAAATTTCCCGCACATGACACAAATTCCCTAGTCTAGCCTCTCAATCACACATTACATCCTTGTCACCACATCTATTATAGGATATTACCATATTTGTATCCCTATACAAACAATCCTATGGTCAACTAGCGAATTTGAAACCAATTATGGTACCATAAGGCACATCTCAGCCTAAGAACCCCACATAGGTTCATTTATCTCATTCCCCAACTCTAGGTTCAAACCCCTTTTTACAAATGGTTTCTCACCCCTCATCATAACCATGATTGCTATATGGCCAAGACAAATTCATAAGTAATATAATACCAATATCACATTAATTAGATTTAATAAATCCCATTTCACATATAACATAAATCGATTTCAAATCTCTCAATGCACCCACACATTAAACCTTACCAGGGCATCCTCACTTGAATACCCATAAATACTAGTGGTGGAGGAACACTCATTTAATAAACAAAAAAATCGATCCTAGAGGCTCAAATGTGTCTCAATGTTCCACATATCCTATCCCTATTCCATCAATTAATAATATATCACTCTCCCCTTCATGAAGGGGTTTATTGGAATCATTACCAAGGTCCACTTTTCATTCATCGGATTGGTACCCTTATAAAGACTATGTATCTAATAACACACATTTGATCATGCCCTATAACATTAATTGCCAAGGTATAAAGATGTTGTAAAAGGTTCAATCATATCTCTTAATACATCCATTCTATAAATATGCATTTATCTTTAAATAACCAATCATCTTTATTAATGTTCAATCCCAAATAAGTGGTGTGATCAAACGTTATAATAAACAAATATAAACCATTGGGAGAGGTCCAGGGACCACCTACCTCATACATAGTTATCATCCTTTTTACACTCCATTCAGCCTCAGAAAATCACATCTATTCCATGTCTAAGCTCATATATTCAAACAAGATCATATATAAATACACTACATAAAAAATAATTAATTATAACATATTATAATTATTAATTTAATTTAATTTAAAGAGGCTTAACTACTTAAAAACTCAAAGAGTGGATTGACTATAGTGAAACCACTAATAATGAGGTGGTGTAAAATATCGACATGTACCCAAATCTAAGCTAAAAATAATAATAAATTTAAAGACCCAAATTAATGACCAATTAAACATAGTTTCGTCAAAAATATAATTAAATTCACAAGGAAACATACCTGAACTAAAATATTGAAATAAATTGCACATTCATCCTCTTTGGATGCCCTCTATTTACTGCACATGATTCCACCACACTCTGGTGAAATCACCTCTTCAAAACCCAGCTGGGGAAAAATTATTGTACATGAGGTGAAGAACCAATGACAAGGAAGAATGTGATATTACCTCGAATATGTGAGACAAAACCCTCCCAAATGATATAATTTATATGTAGAAAAGGAAATGAAAGGTTGATCCAAAAAGGGTTCTCCCTCACCTTTCATGTGACTAGAATGGAAGGATCATGAGGGATTTTCAAAATAAGAACCCTAAAAAAACAATAAGGCCCTTAAAAAATAACATAGGAACATGGTATTATGGTGTCCATGATGGTCACATTCTAATTCCCCCTTAAAAGTCAACATTGTGGCATGAAACACTTTGTTTAGTGAAACCATAACCAAAAATAGAAGGAGGATAATCCCCCCATTAACAATACTCATGGAATTAACCTTATGGAGATACAATGAGGTATCCACCCCATGGGAGCCTCATGACTTATCCTCCCACTATAACACCATGACCTCGCATCTTATAGAACAACCATCATTCTACATACCATAACATCTCGTCAAGAAAATCCTTCACTACAAGACATAGAGATTGTAAAGTGACTAAATTTTGTCAATGAAAAATAAAAATTCCCTATGTGAGTGCTCACCCTTACACATTTCTTATATGGTGTGATAGCATCAAGCATGGGGTAATTCCAAATACCTATGTTTAATGTTCTTTCCCTTTGCAGAAAACTCAAAAAAATATACCACACTACAAAACCCTTATATATAGTGTGGTCTATTGTTCATCCCATTATGATTAAATGACAAACCAATTGAAAACAAAAATGGAAAAAATGTATTAACCCTACATCAAATTGACATTGCACTAATCACAAAAAACACCTCTCAGTACTGAAAAAAATCTAAAAACATATCCTACTGACATTAACACTCCCAAAATCCAAATTCGAGTCTAAATTGTCAAAAAATTCCCAGCCCCAAGACAAAAAATTAAAATTACATATTCATTTCACATCCATTAAATATGAAATCCATTAAAATTTAAACCTAATGGTAGTTTTGGTAATGACGATCATTATTTTCACATGATAGAGATTTTCAGGATATATGGATGGGTTTATGAAAATATATAGATAGTGAATGTTAGATATTAGTTTTATCAAAATAAATTCTTCAATTTTTATTAGTATATGTTACCAATTGTATACATTAAAAATGTTTCAAATATATTGGAGTTCAAAATAAGGGAAATAAATTATCAAGATTAGATTTTTCATGTAAGTAATGTAGAAAAGGGTTTCTAAATCATTTTTATGAAAAGGGTTTATAAACAATGAAGTTGGATGAAAATGAAAACATCAAGCCTAGATATATCTAAATAAAGTATGTGTGTTCTCATATTACATCTTATATGAGATAAGAGATGTTGTGTGTTACAATTTTATTATTATAAATATTTTTTAAATTATGGTTTTGATACACATGTTCTATGATTTAATATATTCAAAAAGATTTCTTGAAGATGCTATATGTATAATTTTTATAGAATAAATTGTTAATATTATTTGTTCATTATATTATGAGAAAATAGATCCAATCAACCATTAATGGAATATATAAAGTAATTCAATATATCTTTTCTAAAAATAACACTTGAAACATATAGAATACCATATAAGATATAGAAATAATTGTTTATTTTTTTAAAAAAATTACCAGTAAAGAGATTAAGTGTTATTTTATTACATAAAAGAGTTTGTTTTTCTTAGCATGTTTTTCCAAAAATAATATAGTTTATAATAGAATATTGAGATAATTTTTGGACTCCCATAAATTCAATGTTAACCAAAAATATATTATTTTATTCAGAATACAATGTGAATTCCACTTAATCTCCAAAAATTATTAGGAAATATCAGTATTATATTAATTTTAAAAGATATATTAGTTACTGAATGTATTTCAAGGAAGGCTTCTGATGGAAAAGGTTATAAGTCAGAGGATGACAATGATAAAATTAGAAATAGTTATTAGTAGAAAATGGATGTTATTAACATTGCATCATTTAATATTTTGAAGTTAAGGAGTTTAAACACCATGATCAATGAGTTGAACATCAATAATAGGATTACTATGTGACATAATTATTAAAAAATATATTTTGTTATATATGTCAATCATTAGTGGTTTTCCTAGATGATTTTTCAGATGTTCACATAGAGATGCATTAGGAATTAAATATAGATTCAATGATTTTAAAAAACACTAAGATATTAGTAAAAATATTTCTGATATAGTTGTATATGATATATCATATGATGAGTTATATAAATATATATGTTTTTATTAAAATTCTTGAAGGAAAATAATACAAAATTTATCATGTTATTCAATCAGATGTCTCTTCCTTATCATTGTTCCATATTATCTATATATATTGTTTGAAGGTTAATGATAATTTAACTCTCAAAGTATAAATTTTAGTTATCCCAAACCGATGATTATCATGGAGTATTATAGGTTGGGTTAAAATGTAAATGTTAACTAGAGGAAGATTAAATATTGAAATATTAAAAATTCTCATGAGTTAATTTTTCTTGGTTTTTGTGTTGGATTCCCCATGAAGTATTCTACATGGAGTGTCACAAACTATGTATGTGGTTTAATTTTGGTGTATTTTTGACATTTTTATTTTCATATACTTGTGGTTAGTGAGATACCTACCAGGTGAAGCTTCATACTTTGACACATTTGTAATTGAATTATAATGGTCAAGGATTTCATGTGGTGTTTGGGTTTATTGTTGATCATGTCACTGGTTAGAGAATAACCAAGATATGAATTTTCCTCTCATATGATTATTATGACATATTTTTCCTTAACTGAGATTTAAAAAGGTATTTTATGGTCATACCAAGTCAAGACATGTGATTTACGTATCTATTAGATGAGTCTCATGCGATGTGGTCATCCATAATATTGAATGGTATGTATTATATTCATCAACCAGGTTAGTCTATACTAAGAGAATATAATGCATTTGGGTATATTTATATGGTTTTTGAACTCAATTTATAATATTTACTCTATCTTGGAAAAAATGGATAATATGAAGGGACATGTTTATATATGATACAACTAGAAGAATATGTATAGAGATACATGTGTTGGATAGAAATCATGCTAAACCCCTTTATAGATTGATTTGTATTGTGAATTTACTAGAGGACAATATTTTCTTATATTTACGGATGTGTAAAATCATATTTTTTGACAATGATATAATTTTTTATAATAAATCCAAAAGGTATATTTATATGGGTATCCATATGTTATTTCAAATGATGTGATACATGGTGAATTTAATGATATATTTTTCAAAATAACTAAAAGATGTTTTGGATATAGGTTCAAAAATTATTGTATATAACACAATATATGGTTAAATGACACTAGTTCCGTGAGGCTTTCGTTGAAGTGGGACATTGAAAGTGATATTCCAAAAATCCATAGGCATTTGATGTATATGTAGAATTTTTTTTAATGATTAATAAGGGTGTATATTATGTAATGATATATGATATTAATATACTATATAAAATAGTCAAAGAGTAGGAAATAAGATATATCATATTAATGTAAATCATAGTGAATGATAACCATATAATCATATGATTAACATGTCAATTTAATGTTGAGTGATACCATTAGAATCTATCCTTTGTTTGATATTTTTGATAAACATTACATTAGATCAAATATTTGGGAGAAATTAATTAGTTTCTGGTTTAGAATGTATTTCCAACCATATTAATTGTAAAGTCCTATAAATTTCAAGGAAGTTTTTTCCTTAAATTAATTTTTATGGGTTTTTACGAGTACATAGTTTCTGATGATGCTAGATTCCGAGAACCGGTGTGCTTGGAATCAATTTTCTAAGTTTAGCTCGGGTACGTTCAGTGAACGAACGAGCGGGTTTTTCTATCTTTTGAACCGGTGCTCAAAATTAAAATCCGAGAGAACCGATGAATTCGCAGCACCGCGATTCGCTTAGGCGAAGATCAACTTCAACCAACAAGGGTCGGATGAAAAAGATAAGTTTTTAGACTTTCAGAAAAAGAATTATATATAATAAAATAACTATAAGTTATTTTATTCTTTTTCTTCCACCGTCGAGCGACAGTTGGCAGAAATCACAGCGTAATGATGATCAATAAATGAGGGCCATTTAATGACTCATTCCTTTGGTTGTGTAATAGAAACACCCGTGTGTTTAATAGGGTCCTTAATTTAGGCTTATTAGTGAACCATAATAATGAACACAACAGGAGGATTAATTCTTTTATTAATCAAACCTTTGGGAAACGATTGGAGAACCCGCAGGAGGAAGCTCTGACGAAACGCCAATGACACTGGCCTCCGACGAAGAATGAAGAAGAACGTCGGTTCCTCGGAGATTGATGATGAGCCACCAAACCTCTTCCCCGTGGCCAGAGAGGAGATGCAGCATCCTCCTCAGTGTGCCCTGACGACACCTACGATCCTCTTCTCCGCGACGCCATGTACCAAGACATCGACGATCGTCTACGTGGTTGAGGTAGGGGTTCTGGTTTACTTTTCTTTTTTGAATTATACCCTCGGCATGGCTTATAAATGGTGGGAGTAATTTCGAACAGCTAACGTGGTGGGTGCGTACCAATGAACAAGTCCGAACCCACTGCTATTTTGTTCTTGATGCGCAAAATGTATGACTATGGCGAAGCAGGACTAGAATGGAATTTGGAGGCCTTCGCAGTGATGTAAAGGTGTAGGGACGACCACTGGCATAGACGGGAGCAAGATCGGACCACTAGAACGACTCCGGTGGCCCGTGAAAGCCTCTGGGGGCGCGGGTCGCAGGCCGGCCGCGCGGAGGCGGCGGTGCCCTGGCCCGCCATCGGCAGGAGCCACAGCGGCTGAATCCGCGGTGGCAGGTGGTCGGATCCCGCGACCACGTGGGATCTGGAGGGGACGCGACGACCACGCGTCGCGTCTGTGGAGCGCAATGGAGGCGGGACCGCGCCCCCCCCTGCTCGGCCCGCTGGCCGAGCCAGCACACCCCTCGGCGGGACCAGGGCAAGTCGCACAGACCGGGCCAGGCCGCGCCTAGCCGGGCCGGACCCCTACCCGGGTCGGGTCGACCTGGTTCTGGCCGACCCAGGGGGAGTTGGGTTGGGTCGGGCCAGGCCCAGACCCCCCATTTCGAACCGCTTTTGGTCTTTCGCCCATATATTGGGCTATGGACCTCCGATCGATGCACCGTTAGTTTTGTTGGGATACTTGTATTGAGGTGTTCGTTTCGGTATATTACACTCAAGGTTTCGAAGAACATTGGGTATGGCCGGGTTGGTTCGAACACAAAACCAACCGGACCCTCGAAGCGGAAACACTTATAACTTGAGCTCCGGAAATCAGATTGGCGTGTTGTCGACTTTGTTGAATTCCTCTCAGTCAGACGGTTCTTTTGGATTACTCCACTGGAGGTTTTGGTGTAGCTGGAGTATGGTCGGGTTGATTTTAGCTTAAAAACCAATCGGGCCCCTGAGACAGAAAAGCCAATAACTCTCAGACCGAGCATCCGATTGACGCACCGTCTGTCGCATTGAGTTTCTTTTGACGAAATAGAAGTTTGTGGTACATAAACTCTAGACTTCGTGACAGTTGATGTATCGACCCCCTTGGCTCGTGGAGCGGACCCTTCTGGAATCGGGCGTGCTATATGCGGGAACCCTAGAGTTGGCTGCGACATCATCGACTTCTGTACTGGAATCCTCCATGGGTTCGACAACAATGACTACCGTACTGGAATCCTCCATGGGTTCGATGGCGATGACTACTATTATTGTATCATATGTGGGTCTGGCAGTATTGGACTTTGTACTTGTATCCTATGTAGGTCCGACAGAGAAGCTGGTCTTGTATCCTGTGTGGGTCCGACAGCCTAGATGGACTTGTATCCTATGTGGGTTCGACAGCCTAGATGAATCAGTGGCTGCATCTAATCATCTCTATCGCCTTACGAAGTGTATACCTATGTGAGTTGAGTCTTGATTTTCAATCATTATCATTGATTGGTTGACTTGTCTTCCTCTGTGGATTGGGTTGTACTTTCCTTTTTGGATGGGGTTGTGCTTTCCTGTGTGGACTGGGTTGTGATTTCCTGTGTGGACCGGGTTCTGCTTTCCTGTGTGGACTGGGTTGTGCTTTTCATTGTGGACTGGGTTGTGCTTATGCTCAGGAGCTGGAGCGAAACTGTAACTGATGACTTAGGTATATGTATGGGAATATACCTAAGTAGTGTTGTTGATACTTCGTGATTGTATCTTTCCATTGTGGTTTATCCTTTGTGGATTCTGAGAGACCTTCGGGGTCTTGGGGTCCCTACTGAGTGTCATATACTCACCCCTGCATGGGCTATGCCCGCACTACGTTGTGTTGGATGCAGAGGATATACATCACTGATCGAGGTGGAGGCTTGTGGAGCTGGACGGTTGTAACACCCGATATTTTTATGAGAAATATTTTGTTTTTATACATCATCAAAGGAATATTTCAATATACACAACACTTGCTTGGCTTTCTTTACACGCAATCGCAGCATTCCTCGATATCCTGCATTGTACGCAATACCTAGTTTCACTAAACAATGATATGCTATTAAAATATTATTAAAACTAGCCATTATGAATAGTAATAACCACTTTTTGAAATTTTATAAATTTTATTTTCCAAAATGGACTTCATTTTTGGATTCAGAATATCGAAATTAGCCTAGGGTGAAATTTTGGTATTTTTCTGAAAACTTTTAATTTTTAATGAATAGTGAAAATGCTTGGTTACTATTTAAAAACCAACTTTTTATTTAAATAAATATTTATTTTATTTAAATTTATTTTAGGTCAAAATCGATACATAATACCTATATAAGTTTTATTTAATTCATTGGAGTCATTTTATAATAATTTTAGATATATAAAAATTTTATTGAACTTTTGACCATTTTTACCCACCTCATAGGAGAATTTACAAATTTACATAAAACATAATTTTATCGCTTTTGTGAATGGAATTTCAAAACTCTGAGAGACACGGTTGATGTCAGTAAGTAAAATTTGGTTCAATGAGATGAAAATAATTTTTGTTAAATATTAACTTTTTATTTTTATTTACCACGGTTAAAAGTAAATAGGGTAATTGAGGGTAAAATTGATATTATTATTACCCTAACACATGTCCTAATTCTATTGGATAAGTTTAATTCGACCAAAAAAAACATTAGGGATAAAATATTACCCTTTATGTCCACTTGGATTAGATTAGGAAATTTAATATTATTTTATTTAAAGAATAGTTAAAATAGTTAAAATCAAAGTTTAATAAATAAATCATTTTTAATATAGGGTTATACATAAGATATATTAGACTATAAATAATAATTAGAAAGATAAGAAGATTTCCTACATAATGAAAGTTTATTTATAATTTTTAGACATTAAATAATTTAATTTATTTATGACACAATGATGATGCATTAATTACCTTATTAAGGAAATATTAACATAATTGATATTATAAATACCCAAATAAATGTAATTTGAGACTTTTTATGAATTAAACTAATTTTATAGGTTAATATTACATGTTTTTATAGATTTAATTAACTTTTTTCGAACTAATAATTCTGTTTTGATTTTCAAAAAAATCAATTACCAAATAGTGTCAAAATTGACATAAAAAAGTTTTTTAAAACAAATATTATATTATTAATTTTTATTTTATTCCTAAAAATCTAATGATCAACCAAATGACTTAGATAAGGTTATATATATTAATAATAAACAACTTTGGGTTCGTTTGGCTTGTTATAGTAAGTTTATTAACCTTATAATGTAAGAAAACAAGAAGACACAATAAAAGTAAAATTATTGAACTTAAAGTTAAATCTAAATGATAAGGTTAAAATAGTAACCTAAACTTGTCCAAATTCTATTTTATGAGAATATTTAGACCCATCCTTACCTTAGCTTAGAAATAAATCAATTTGGAGCTATTAAAAAGCGAATATGACTTTATAATAAAATAATTTTTTTGTTTTTCCAAAGGTGCCCCTCTCCTCCCTTATAAAAGGGCACCTCCTCCCCCTCCTCCTCACACCACTTTGAGCCATCAAGCTCGGACAAAACCTGGCCAATTCTCTTCTAAAATTCCCTAGAAACATCCTAGAGGTCCTGGTCTTCTTAGAAGACCATCCCTAGTGCCCTAAGAGGAGGTTAAGAAGAGGAGCGTCAAAGAAGAGGTAATATCCATTACCGATCCTTTCCAATTTATTTCTTCTTCAACTTATTCTTCCTTAGTTTTTTAATTATGAATTAATAACATAAGTATCAATAATATACTGATATGTTATTATAAATATGAAACAACACCATTTCACCTTCTATCCATCCTACGGAAAATGAAATCACCACGCGTGCGTACGTACGGAATACCCTCTCCACGCCGTGGTGTAATCTGTTTTCCACCACCACCTTACTTGGATGGGTATAATGGTGTAAAGAATAAATATACATGATTATTTTAAAGTGATATTGATTCTTAAATAGTATATATACACTTCAATACAATTCCACGATCATGGGAACGATATCATCGCTCGTGCGTACGTATGGCCTACCGTCTCCACGATGTGATGCGACTCGTTCTACATGATCTTAATTGAATAATGATTATATAAATTAATTTAATGAATAAATATGATATATATTGCATTAATATCATTATGTAAATGAGGTATCTATGACCTAAAAAGAACAATAAGAATTTATTCGACAAAACACGCATAAGAACAAAAAAGCAATAAACACCCGAATAACAAGTAGCAGTGAAATATTACTAATACGAAACTAAGAATATGACCATATATGATATCATAACAATGAGTAAAATTATGATATAAGTAAATAACATTATTTAAATCATTATATAGGAGTTTCAGACATGTATGAAGCAAATCATACCTAAGGTAAGGGAAAATCTCGCAAATCTCAATTTTTATCCGCGATTGTTTATAATTCATAATTTACTAGGGAATATTTATCATCAAAATCCATGTTTCCTCAATATGTAATATTATTTATATCGTCCTACAATTGTTTAAATCAAATTTGACCCTTCGGTGAGTTTTTAGTAAAAGACATGAAAGGAATCTTTTGTTGTTTTTAGTACGAGGTACTTTTTTGACTTATCCGACAAAAGTACGAGGAGAATGTTTTTTTAACTTATAGGGAATGAATGGATTTTTAGAACATTATTTCTATGAAGATTCCTTTACAAGTTTTCAAGTTTATTTTTAATCAACTTCTTTTAGTTTAAAATTATATGACATGTTATGAAAGGAAAATGTTTTTGAAGTAGAAAGGATATTTTCCTCAAGAATGGAGTTCAAGTGTTTTATCAAAATTATATTCCATATAAGATAATATAGGGGTTTGTTTCTATCCCTATTTTTACATTGTTTTGACTATGTTATGATGGAATTATTTTTATGATGTCCTTCTATCTTATATGGATTGTGTTATGATGGCATGATGATTAAGAATCCCATTTTTATTACATGGGTTATGTTATGATGTATGATTTATGATCTTGTGGCACACATAATAATGGTATCATTATGAGATTGGTGGGACCTATATATCCCTCCAATGTATTGGGTAAATATTTATATCTCATGAGATAGACAGGGATGGAATGACAGATTAAACCGGTTCAGTGATATAGGACTGAAATGAGGAGTGAACTCGGTTCAAAAATGGACTTTGTCCTCTAAGATAGTCTTGGAAATGAGTCTTGACTAATAATAAATGATTCTCTATGATTATGTGTGTATGAAAAAAAGTTTCATGTTTTATGTTATGATTATTGGGATTACATTTCACCACTATGATTTATCCCATGATATGATATTATGATCTATTTTGCAGGTTAAGATTTCCAAAATGTTATGTTCTTATGATTGATATTTCTTTTGTTCACCCTTACTGGGAATTTGAGCTCACCCTTTTGTATGTTTTATTTTCCCCAGGTCAAGAAGAATGGTATTAAGTAGGATATGAAAAAAGGGAGTCTAGATATGATGAAATAAATGGGAGACAATGTAGATGATTTATGAACCAGTTGTTTATGTTTCCCAGTTTCTAAAGACACTATACCTATATGGTCATTTCATGGTTTTGTTATATGTTGTAATAAGTGTGCTTCAGTTATGAAGTAATAACAATGTATGTAAATTATGGGTCATTATAGTTGGTATCAGAGGAAAGGTATAGTCAAAATTTAGAAACTAGGATGTGAAAGCCTTAGTAAGAACCCTAAGGATAAGTCTAAGAAAATAACACAGTCTTAGTGTTTTAGAAATGGCCATGAATAACTTAAGATAATACCTTAACTGTAAAATTTTATTCTTGATTATGTGGTTTTCCTATTATAATTAGTGTTTCTCACACTATTATTCTTGGTTTTAGTCAACTACTGGAACCCGAAGGAACTGTGTTAATGCGGAATGCGACGGGCAATGTAATGATTGTCCCCCTAAGCAACTAAACGTTATGGGAGCTGGAATGCGAAATATTGTAGCCATGCTCACAGAACTTTCTCAAGCTATGAATCATGCACGACTTCCAAACGAGCAAAGGAAGGAGCAAAATTCTGTGTAATTCTTCATGAGGCAGCACCCACCTTCTTTCAGTGGGTCTACTAATCCATTAGTAGCTGAAAAATGGATCAGTACTACTAAAAAGATATTTTCAGTTCTTCAATGTTCTAAGCATGATAAATTCATCTTAGCAGTATATCGTTTGGAAGGTGAAGCTGATCAATGGTGGAATCTTTTCAAGAATACAAGGAAAATGGATGAAATTGAATCCATGGAATGGGACAAGTTCAAGAACTTATTTTTCAATAAGTACTTCCCTCGTATTCTTCGAACAAAGATGGAGAAGGAGTTTCTTGAACTGAAGCAAAAGGATAATGAATCTGTTGGTACCTACGAATCAAATTTTATGAGACATTCAAGGTACTCTTCCGAGATTATTATCCAACCTGAGAGTAAGATCGATCAATTCTTTAGTGTCTTAAAACCAAGTCTTTGAAGGGTGTTAGCCATAAGGGACTTCAACAGCTACGAGGAAATCATTCGATGTACTCTCAAAGTTGAGATGGATATTAGAGTAACCCATCAATCATATGGGTTTGATAAGAAGAGGAAAATGGAATTCAAAGGAAAATATAAAGACCACACTGAAAAGAAGATGAGTTTTCCTTTATGCTAAAAGTGTGGAAAGAAACATGGAGGGATTTGTCTTAAAGGGACAATTTAATGTTTCAAATGTGGAAAGGAAGATCATCGGGAATTTGAATAACGCAATGATTGGAAGAAGATGTCTAGTGATGCGAACAAAGAAAAGGCTACACAGAGTGCACCTCATACACTTCAATGTTACAAGTGCAAGGAAATGGGGAATTATGCTAATAAATGACCTAATATAAGGGTTGTTGATGATGATCGACGTCAACAAACTCTTAAGGTTAAAGATAAAGGAAATTCACATGCAATTTCTATCAGCGATTTGGAGTATGATAACGAAGTGGTGAAAGATACACTTTCCATCCACTCTAAAGTATCAAATGTTTTATTTGATTCTGGATCCACCAACTCTTTTATTTATGAAGAATTTTCTAAGGGTATCGCCGTATTACCTCAACAATTAGATGTTGAGTTAGCTGCGATAACTCCTAATGGCACAACAGTCGCATCAAAAGTTTATAATTCTTTTCTGATTGAAGTTTGTGGGAAAGTGCTTCCTGAAAATCTTGTGATCCTTCCTATAGTGGAATTTGATGTGATTCTTGGCATGGATTAGCTTTATTTATATGGAGCTCATATCAATTTCCAAAGAACGGAAGTCACATTTCATATTCTAGATTAATCTATGATCGTCTATCAATGCAAGGAAGAACATAACCATCCAGTAGAAATTTCTTCCATCTTATGGGTATTAATTCAACTAAATGAAGGTTATTTATCTCAAATGGTTGGAGGGAAACTCATGATTAAGAATATTCCCATTGTACAAGAGTTTGATGATGTCTTTATAGAGTAATTGTCGGGTCTTCCACCAAATTGTGGAGTTGAGTATTCAATAGAACTCGTACCGGGTGCTTTGCCTATTTCAGAGACACCTTATAGAATTGACCCAATTGAGTTGCATGAATTGAAGAAGAAACTCCAGGAGAATCTTGATAAGGGATTCATACGCCCTAGTGTGTCACCTTGGGGAGCAACTATTCTGTTTGTTAAGAAGAAAGATGGATCAATGAGACTCTACATTGATTATCAAGAACTTAACAAGATCACTATCAAGAAAAAATATCCTCTCCCATGTATTGATGACTTATTTGATCAACTACGTGGAGCTCAATACTTTCCAAGATTGATCTTCTTTTCTGGGTATCATCAATTAAGGGTCAAAAGGAAGGATATACCAAAGACGGCTTTCCGTACAAGGTATGGACACTATGAATTTATAGTGATTCCATTTGGTCTTACTAATGCCCCTGATATCTTTATGGATCTGATGAATAGTCTTTAGAGACTATCTTGATCAGTTTGTGGTAGTCTTTATAGACGATATTCTTGTCTATTCAAAGAGCAAGGAAGAACATGAAGATCACATGAGAATTGTATTGAATACCCTGAGAAAGGAGAAGCTTTATGCCAAATTTACCAAGTGTGAATTTTGGCTTCAAAAAGTTGCATTTTTGGGTCACATAATCTCAAAATAGGGGATATCTGGGGATCCAGCAAAAACAAAGGTTATAGAAAGATGGTCGAGACCAAAAATAGTATCTGAGATCCAAAGTTTTCTTGGTTTGGCTAGATATTATCGACGTTTTGTGAAATATTTTTCACGATTATCTAATCCACTCACTAGGTTGACTCGAAAAGGAGTTAAGTTCATGTGGATGGAGGAATGAGAAGAGAATTTCAAGGAGTTGAAACGAAGGTTATCCAGTGCACCTGTACTCACACTTCCTTGTATTAGAGAAAGGTTTTTGATCTACAGTGATGCATCCAAGATG
The DNA here is from genome assembly GCA_963277665.1 of Viscum album. Taxonomy (NCBI): domain Eukaryota; kingdom Viridiplantae; phylum Streptophyta; class Magnoliopsida; order Santalales; family Viscaceae; genus Viscum; species Viscum album. Next base: position 353,000,661 of record OY728143.1, read on the forward strand.
GGTATGGGGTGTGTTCTTATGAAAAACGATATGGTGATTGCTTATGCCTCACGACAGTTGAAAATCCATGAGCAAAATTACCCAACTCATGATTTGGAGTTAGCTATGGTAATCTTTTCATTAAAGATTTAGAGGCATTATCTTTATGGTGAAAGGTGTTATATTTATACTGATCATAAAATTTTAAAGTATATTTTCACACATAAGGAGCTGAATATGCATCAAAATTGATATATAATACCTACATATGTTCAATGTAATTCATTGGAGTCATTTTATAATAATTTTAGATATATACAAATTGTATTGAACTTTTTACCGTCTTTTACTCACCTCTTAAGAGAATTTACAAATTTACATAAAAATTAATTTTACCACTTTTGTGAATGGAATTTCAAAAATCCTAGAAACACGATTGATGTCAGTAAGTAAAATGTGGTTCAATGAGATGAAAATAATTTTTGGTGAATAGTAACTTTTTACTTTTATTTACCACGGTTAATAGTAAATAGGGTAATTAAGGGTAAAATTGATAATATTATTACCCTAACACATGTCTTAATTGTACTGGATAAGTGTAATGCGACCTAAAACAACATTAGGGATAAAATATTACCCTTTAGATCCACTTGGATTTGATTAGGACATTTAATATTATTTAATTTAAAGAATAGTTAAAATAGTTAAAATCAAATTTTAATAACTAAAACATTTTTAATATAGGGTTATACATAAGATAAATTCGACTATAAAAATTCATTAGAAATATAAAAATCTTTCCTACATAATGAAAGTTTATTTATAATTTTTAGACATTAAATAATTTAATTTATTTGTGACACAATGATGATGTACTAATTACCTTATTAAGGAAATATTAACATAATTGATATTATAAATACCCAAATAAATGTAATTTGAGATTTTTTATAAATTAAACTAATTTTATAGGTTAATATGACATGTTATTATGGATTTAATTAACTTTTTTCGAACTAATAATGCTGTTTTAATTTTCACAAAAATTGATTACCAAATAGTGTCAAAATTGACATAAAATAGTTTTTTAAAACAAATATTATATTATTAATTGTTATTTTACTCCTAAAAATATAAGGTTCTGAAAAATGACTTACATAAGGTTATATATATTAATAATAAACAACTTAGGTTTCGTTTGGCTTGTTATAGTAAGTTTATTAACCATATAGTGTAAGAAAACTAGAAGACATGATAAAAGTAAAATTATTGAACTTAAAGTTAAATCTAAATGATAAGGTTAAAATAGTAACCTAAACTTGTCCAAATTCTATTGTATGAGGGTATTTAGACCCATCCCCATATTAGCTTCGAAATAAATCAATTTGGAGCAATTAAAAACCTAATATGACTTTATAATAAAATTATATTTTAATTTTTTCCAAAGGTGCCCAACTCCTCCCTTATAAAAGGGCACCTCCTCCCTCTCCTCCTCACACCACATTGAGCCATCAGTCTCAGCCAAAACTTACCAAATTATCTTCTACACTTACCTAGAAACATCCTAGAGGTCCTTTTATTCTTAAAATACCATCCCTAGTGCCCTAAGAGGAGGTTCAGAAGAGGCGCGTCAAAGAAGAGGTAATATCCATTATCGATCCATTCCAATTTATTTCTTCTTCAACATCTTCTTCCGTAGTTGTTTCATTATGAAGTAATAACATTAGTATCACTAACATACTAATATGTTATTATAAATATGAAACAACACTATTTCAGCTTCTATGCATCCTACAGAAAATGAAATCACCGTGCGTGCGTACGTACTGAATACCATCTCCACGCTGTGGTGTAATCAATTTTCCACCACCACCTTACTTGGATGGGTATAATGGTGTAAAGAATAATTATACATGATGATTTTAAAGTGAAATTTATTCTTATATAGTATACATAAACTTCAATACAATTCCATGATCATGGGAACGATATCATCGCTCGTGCGTACGTACGGCCTACCGTCTCCACGATGTGATACGACTCGTTCTACATGATCTTCATTGCATAATGATTATATAAATGAATTTAATGAATAAATATGATATATATTACACTAATATCATTCTGGAAATTTGTTATCTATAAACAAAAAATAAGAATAAGAATTTATTCGACAAAACACGCATAAGAACAAAAAAGCAATAAACACCCGAATGACAAGTAGCAATGAAATATTACTAATACGAAGCTAAGAATATGACCATATATGATATCATAACAATGAGTAAAATTCTGGAATAATTCAATAACAATATTTAAATCATTATAGAGGAGGTTCGGACATGTACGAAGCAAATCAGACCTAAGGTAAGGGAAAATCTCACAAATCTCAATTTTAATATGAGATTGTTTATACTTCAGAATTTACTGGGGAATATTTATCATCCAAATCCATGTTTCCTCAATATGTAATATTATTTATATCCTCCTACAATTTTTTAAATCCAATTTTACACTTTGGTGAGTTTTTAGTAAAAGATATGAAAGGAATCTTTTGTCGTTTTTAGTACGAGGTACTTTTTTGACTTATCTGGCCAAAGTACGAGGAGAATGTTATTTCTAACTTATAAGACATGAATAGATTTTTAGAACATTATTTCCATGAATCTTCCTTTACATGTTTTCAAGTTTATTTTTAATCAACTTATTTTAGTTTAAAATTACATGACATGTTAAGAAAGGAAAATGTTTTTGAAGTAGAAAGGATATTTTCCTCAAGAATGGAGTTCAAGTGTTTTATAAAAATTATTTTCCATATAAGATAATATAGGGTTATGTTTCTATCCCAATTTTTACATTGTTTTGATTATCTTATGATGGAATTATTTTTATGATGTATTGTTATCTTATATGGATAATGTTATGATGGCATGATGATTAAGAATCCCATTTTTATTACATGGGTTATATTATGATGTATGATTTATGATATTGTGGAACACATAAGAATGGTATCATTATGAGATGGATGGGACCAATATCTCCCTCTAATTCATTGGGTAAAGATTTATATCTCATGAGATAGAAATGGATGGAACGTCAGGTTAAACCGGTTCAGTGATACAGGACTGAAACGAGGAGTGAACTCGGTTCAGAAATGGACTTTGTCCACTGAGATAGTCTTGGCAATGAATCTTGACTAATAAGAAATGGTTCTCTATGATTATGTTTGTATTCCACAAAGTTTCATGTTTTATGTTATGATTATTGGGAATATATTTCACTACTATGATTTATCCCATGATAAGATATTATGATCTCTTTTGCAGGTTATGATTTCCAAAATGTTATGTTCTTATGATTGATATTTCTTTTGTTCACCCTTACTGAGCATTTGAGCTCACCCTTTTGTATGTTTTTCTTTCCATAGGTCAAGAAGAAGGGTAACAAGTAGGATATACCAAAAAGAACTCTAGATATAATGAAATAAATGGGAGACAATGTAGATGATTTATGAACCAGTTTTTTATGTTTCCCAGTTTCTAAAGACACTATAACTATACAGTCCTTTCATGGTCTTGTTATATGTTGTAATAACTGTGCTTCAATTATGAAGTAATAACAATGTATGTAAAGTATGGTTCGTTATAACGGTACCCGGAGGTGGACCACTTGGCGGGGCGTACACGGAGTGGACGGCTGGACCCGAGGAGCTGAGGAGACTGTCTGTACCCACCCTTCAGGTGGGATTTCCGGAGAATGACTCGGTGCTGCTGTTTTAACTTACTACTATTGTACTTTCCTTTCAGTTGTACTATACTTTCAGTTGGGTTTGTATACTGGCCCATTTTATTTTCAGCACTTACTTGTACCCTATTTTACATAGTGCTTACTTCACTTACGTACTCCGTTGTGTTTGTTACTTCATAAAGGAAATGCCTTAACTTCTTTTGGGATTTACGCCTTTGGTGCTAGTCACCAGCCCCATGCCTATGGACGGCGGGCTTGGGGTAGTCACGGCATGGGCCCCGAGGACGAGTCGTGACAAATTTGTATCATAGGAGTCGGTTCTACCACAGAACTCATGACTCTGATAATTTATTCTCTATGGAGAAATAATGTTTAGAGTAATGAGTGTGGTTATCAGTCTAGAGAGTTCAGTGTTGGTGCGGCGGACGATATATCCATACACCAGGACCCTGACTTCTGATTTCTGACTCAGTGCACGAAAACATTGATTGCATGTGTGTTTTAAAAGTTTTATTTTTGATTACTTTGTGTCATCTCACCAGGTATACTGTATTAATCATGGTTCACCTGTTTCTTTTCAGGATGGCACCACAATGGTAGCCAGCAAGGGTTCCAAGCTTTGTGCGAGACAGAAGCCCACCGAGTGACGAGGCCTTGGTGCAGGGCCCCATTACAGCGGAGGCACCAGCGGTATCTCTACCCGCCGAGCCACCGATGATACTCGCCCCAACGGCAGAGAGTGCATGCCACCTGAGCGCATTTCATGAGTTTCAGAGACAGAGGTCGCCCAGGTTCCGTGGAGAGATGGATCCACAGGCAGCCGAGGATTGGATGGAGGCTATCATTAGAGTCTTCAGATTGGTAGGGACACCAGTAGAACTCATGGTGATCCTTTCCGCGAGTCTCATGCACTCAGTAGCAGGTAGATGGTGGAGCCTGATGCTCCAGGTGCACGATGAGGAATATCTACTTTGGACGGACATCGAGAGCCTCTTCCACTCGGAGTTCGTTCCAGCCACCCTCTGTGCGGTGAGCATCTAGGAGTTACTACAGCTACGGCATGGCAGTATGTCAGTAGCCCAGTACTCGGCGAGATTTATCGACCTCTCACGCTACTCCACGGACATGGTACAAGACCCATTCTTTCAGGTCCGGACCTTTGTGCAGGGATAGAGGCATGAGATCAGATCTTTGACGATTCCACTCAGCATTCTGACCCAAGTGGGGGTGCTGGAGAAATCCCTGCTAGTGGAGAGCTTTCTCGCCAAGCAACCATCAATAGCAAGACCCACCGCAGGACGAAACAGAGAGGAGTCTTCTACAGTCGGCAGTCGGCAGACGATGTAGGGAACCAAGCTGACCAGGCTGACAGGTGGGCGACCTCAGGACACGGGTTTGGCTGTGCGGGGCACATGGCGTAGAGCCAGCCTTCCGTGGAGAAGATAGTGCTATGCATGCGGAGGGTAGGGCCACATGGCTCATGACTGCCCGATCTGCCATGAAGACGAGAAGCAGACAATGGAGGGACCTCCAAGGTAGAGGCATAGGTTCGAACGTGGCGGTCCGTAGGGAGCAGGAAGATGAGGCTGAGGAGCTGGCCGAGCAGTAGGTGGTGGACGATGCGTCGAGGCTCTACCACCACCACCCCCAGGAGGTCCACCCCGACCATAGGGAGCTGGCGGGTAGAGGTATGCTCAGCTCTTGGAAGTAGAGGCTTACGACCACGATGCACTCGAGATGATTCGAGGTACTATCTGTGTCTACTCCACCCTTGCTGCAGTTCTTATAGACACAGGTGTGAGTAATTATTTTATTGCCACTACCCTTGTTCGGAGATCGGAGATTCCGACAGAGCCATTGACTCGATCCTTGCAGCTAGAGACTCCTACAGGAGCAGACTCAACGATTACGCACTGGTGCCGACAGTGTGAGATTACTCTTGGAGGTGAGAGATTCGGCTGGGATCTTCTTGTAGAGGCTTCGAGGCCTTATGACGTCATCTTGGGTATGGACTGATTATCTACAGTCCATGCTCAGATCGAATATATTAGGCTCAAGGTGCGGTGTGTCCGCACGGATGGGACCAGGTTCACCTTCACCTACGAGAAGGGAACCTGCGCAGCACAGGATGGACTCACGCAGAGGAGAGGGTTTCTGATCACCCATCAGTTGGCTAGTCTCATCCTCAGAGCAGTTGAAGTGTGGAGTCCGAGTTTTCCTGCAGTGGTGGATCAGTATGAGGATGTTTTTCCTGACAATGTTCGAGGACTACCTCCTCATAGAGAGGTAGATTTCTATAGAGACATGTACCCTGGGACATCACTGATATCCACTCCAGCATATCGGATGGATCCCGCTAAGCTTCGTGAGATATGGGTATAACTGGAGGACTTGCAGGTGAAAGGTTTCATCTGACCCAGTGTTTCACCCAATGCTTCTCCGATTCTATTTTCCAAGAAGGCAAATGGGAGCTTGCGAATATTTGTCGAATACCGTCTCCTAAACTAGGTGACCATGAGGAACAAGTATCTGCTTCTGAGGATTGACGACCTCTTCGATCAGCTCAAGGGAGGACGATGGTTCTCGAAGATAGACCTCAGGTCAGGCTATCATCAGCTCTGAGTTCGGGACGAGGATGTGTAGAAGACAACCTTCATGTGTCGGTATGGCCACTATGAGTTCTGGGTCATTCCCTTCAGTGTGACCAATGATACAGTAGTGTTCATGAGTCTCATGAACAAGATATTCCAGCCCAACCTCGATCGGTTTGTCATAGCCTTCATTGAAGACATACTGATTTACTCGACCACTGAGGAGGAGCACGCCTACCACTTACGGGTTGTACTGGATACACTCCGAGAGCACAAGATTTATGTTAAGCTCTCGAAGTTCTTGTTATGGATTCGAGAGGTTCACTTCTTAGGGCACGTCATCTAAGAGGCAGGAGTTGCAGTGGATTCTGTGAAGGTTGAGGCGGTACTTGCTTGGGAGACACCCAGGAGCGTGACGAAGGTGAAGAGTTTCCTAGGTCTGGTTGGGTACTATCAGAGATTTGTTCCAGACTCCTCTAGAGTTTCATCACCACTCTCAGCTTTGACGAAGAAGGGGAAACCCTTCGTGTGGTCAGACAGATGTCTGTAGAGCTTCCAGGAGCTGAGGCAGAGATTGACCAGTGCTCCCATGTTGAGGCTACCAGAGGAGGGCATAGGGTACGTAGTTTACTACGACGCATCAGGGACAACACCCAGGTGTGTCCTGATGCAGGAGTGAGAAGTGATCGCTTATGTTTCATGGAAGTTGAGGTAGCACGAGAAGAACTACGCCACCCATGACCTTGAGTTAGCAGCAGTGGTCTTCGCCCTGAAGATTTGGCGACACTACCTGATGGGAGAGCTCTTTACAGTCTATTCTAACCACCATAGTCTTAGGTACATCTTCACGCAGAAGGTCCATAACCCGAGATAGCAGCGATGGATCAATTTCCTCCAGTACTATGACTTTGAGATAGTCTATACTCCTGGAAAGGGTAACGTAGTAGTCGATGCTCTCAACAGGAGGACATACATTCAGCTACTTGGAGAGGCGACATAGCAGCTAGCCACGTTGCAGATATCCTTCGTGGATAGAGATGGGGTAGCCTTTCTACAGTCTCTCACAATCACTCCTCCACTACTTCAGCGGATCAGAGAGGCACAACATGGAGACGTTGACTGTGAGGCACGACATGCTAAGATATCCTCAGGGCTAGCACCCGATGGATTTTCTGATGGCGGGGAGCACGTCATCCTCTTCAGGGGACATACCATGGTACCAATTGCACTACAAGAGGAGGTACTGAGGGAGTTCCACACTTCCCCTCTAGCGGTTCATCATAGGGTAGCAAAGATGTACCAAGATCTCTGACGACAATACTGGTGGCCGGGTATGAAGAAGGTTGTAGCAGAGTCCGTATCACGATGCCTCACCTGCCAGAAGGTGAAGGTGGAACACCAGGTACTAGCAGGCTTGGTATGGACCTTGGAGGGCCCACAGTGGAAGTGGGATGGGATATCTATGGATTTCGTGATGGGGCTTCCACGTACTTTCAGAGGACATAACAACATCTGGGTGATCATAGACCGACTCACCAAGTCGGCCCACTTCCTACCGATCAGAGAGCAGGGCTCAGTAGAGAGCTTGGGACGCCTCTACGTTTAGGAGATCATACGACTTCATGGGGTGCCATCATCTATCGTCTCCGATCGAGACGCTCTCTTTACTTTTCGACTTTGGAAGGGGTTGTATGAGGCTTCTAGGACACAACTACACCTGAGCACCGCCTTTCACCCATAGACAGATGGACAGATGGAGAGGACCATTTAGACACTCGAGGAAATTCTCCGTGCATGTGTCCTTGACTTTTCTCGTAGATGGGAATATCACCTACCCTCGGTGGAGTTTACATACAACAACAACTACCACGCCACCATCGGGATGGAACCTTACAAGGCACTGTACGAACGACCTTGCAGATCACCTTTGTGCTAGACTGACCCTGGGGAGTTAGCACTCGTAGGACCAGAGATTGTTCAGGCTACAATAGAGAAGGTGCAGATCATCCAGGAGTGGATGAGGACTACACAGAGTAGACATAAGTCCTATGCTGATAGGAGGTGGAGACCACTGGAGTTTGAGGATGGAGACTATGTTTTCTTATGGGTCTAACCTCGACATGGATTATAGAGATTTGGCCGGGGCTGCAAGTTATCTTCGCGCTTCATCAGGCATTTTCAGGTCCTCAGCAGGGTAGGCGAGGTTGCTTACCGCCTGGCCCTTCCACCTCAGTTGCACCGGGTGCACGACGTCTTCCATGTATCTCAGCTGAGGAGATACGTGCACGACCTGACACATATCATCAACCATGGGGAGTTGGACATCGATGATGGGATGAATTTTGCAGAGGTTCCATTGGAGATCAAGGATCGACAGGAGCAGGTCCTACATGGATGGTCGATTCCTTTAGTGCACATCAGGTGGAAGCACAGAAACCTTCAAGAGAGCACATGGGAGCGGGAGGCTCAGATGCGTGCACAGTACCCTCATTTATTCCCCTAGTTCATGTTGTAGCTTTACAGGGATGTAAAGCTCTGAGGTTGCAGTATTGTAAAGACCCGTAAATTTCATGGAATTTTTTTTTCTTAAATTAATTTCTCTGTGTTTTTATGAGTACACAGTTTCTGGCGGCGCTTGATTTCGAGGCCCGGTGTGCCCAGAATCAATTTTCAAAGTTTAGCTCAGGTATGTTTAGTGAATGAATGAGCGGGTTTTTCTATCTTTTGAACTGGTGCTCAGAATTAAAATCCGAGAGCACTGATGAATTCGCAGCACCGGGATTCACTTAGGCGAATCTTAACTTCAACCAACAAGGGATGGATGAAAAAGTTATGTTTCTAGACTTTTAGAAAAAGAATTATATATAATAAAATAACTATAAGTTATTTTATTCTTTATCTTCCACCATCGAGCCATAGTTGGCGGAAATAGCAGTGTAACGACGATCAATAAATGAGGTCCATTTAATTACTCATCCCTTTGGTTGTGTAACAGAAACACCCATGTGTTTAATAGGTTAATTAATTTAGGCTTATTAAAGAACCATAATAATGAAGAAACCTTGAGGATTAATTCTCTTATTAATCAACCCTTTGGAAAATGATTGGAGAACACACGGGAGGAAGGTCTAATAAAATGCCAACGACACTGGCCTCCGATGAAGAATGACGAAGAATACTGGTTCCTCGGAGATTGACGACGCACCACCAAACCTCTTCACCGCGGCCATAGAGGAGACACCGCTTCCTCCTCGATGCGCCCCAATGATGCCTACGATCCTCTTCTACGCGACGCCATGTACTGTGACGCCGACGATCATCTTCCTAGTTGAGGTAGGGGTTTCGATTTACTTTTCTTTTGTAAATTATACCCTCGTCACAGCTTATAAATGTTGGGAGTAATTTCAAACCGCTAACGCGGTGGGTGCGGACCAACGAACAAGTCCTAACCCACCGCTATTCTATTCTTGATGCGCGGAACATATGGATATGGTGAAGCGGGACCAGAATGGCATTTTAAGGCCTTCATAGTGATGTACAGGTCCCGAGACGACCACAGGAGTAGACGAGAGCAAGAACGGACCATCAGAATGACCCTGATGGCCCGAGGAAACCTTCGGCGGCGCAGGTCACCGGCGCGCCACCGGTAGGAGCCACCACGGCTGAAGACGCAACGGCAAGCGGTTGGATCCCGCGACTGTGCTGGATCCAGAGGGGGAACACCGACCACGCTCCGCGTCCATGGAGCGCAAAGGAGGGGGGACCGCACCCCCCCCCCCCATGCTCGGCCCGCTGGCCGAGCCAGTGCACCCCCCCGGCAGGACCGGGGCGGGTTGCGTGGACCGGTCCGGGAGGCGCCCAGCCAGGCTGGGCCGCGCCCTACCGGGCCGACCCAGGGGGAGTTGGGGCGGGTCGGGCCTGGCCCAGACCCCCCATTTCGATCCTCTTTCAGTATTTCACCAACATCATGGGCTACGAACCTCTGATCGATGCAAAGTATGTTGCTTTGGGATCCTTGGATCGAGGCGGTTGTTTTGGTATTTTACACTCAAGGTTTCATAGAACATTGGGTGTGGCCGGGTTGGTTCGAACACGAAACCAACAGGTCCCTCGGAGCGGAAACACTTATAACATGAGTTCAGGATGTCCGATTGTCGTGTCGTTGACTTTGTTGAATTAATCTTAGTGAGAGGATTATTTTGGATTACCCCGATTAAGGTTTGGGCACAGATGGAGTACGATCAGGTTGGTTTTAGCTTAAAAACCAACAGGGCCCCTAGAACGGAAAAGCCAATAACTCTCAGACCGGGCGTCCGATTGACACACCGTCTGCCACGTTGGGTTTATTTTGACGAAACAGAACTTTGTGGTACATCAAATATGGACTTCATGACAGTTTATGTATCGAACCCATTGGCTCGTAGAGCGGACCGTCCTGGAATCGAGCGTGCTGTGTGCAGGAACCCTAGAGCTGGCTGCGACTGCATCAACTTCTGTATTGGAATACTCTGTGGGTTCGACAACGACGACTATCATATTGGAATCCTCCGTGGGTCCGACGGTTAAGACTACTGTTCTTGTATCCTATTTGGGTCCAGTAGTATTGGACTCTGTACTTGTATCCTGTGCGGGTCCGACAGAGTAGCTGGTCTTGTATCCTGTTGGGGTCTGACAACATAGATGGACTTGTATCCTCTGTGGTTCCGACAACTTTTATGAATTAGTGGCTGCATCTGATCATCTCTATCGCCTTATGAAGTGTATACCTGTGTGAGATGAGTCTTGATTTTAAATCATTATCATTGATGTGGTTGAATTGTCTTCCTGTGTGAATTGGGTTGTGCTTTCCATTGTGGATTGGGTTGTGCTTTCCTGTGTGGACCGGGTTGTGCTTTCCTGTGTAGACTGGGTTGTGTTTTCCTGTGTAGATTGGGTTTTTCTTTCCATTGTGTATTGGGTTGTGCTTAGGCTCGGGAGCTGGAGCCAAACTGTAACTGATGACTTAGGTATATGCATGGGCATATACCTATGTAGTGTTGTTGATACTTCGTGATTGTATCTTTCCTTTGTGGTTTATCCTTCGCGGATTCTGAGAGACCTTCAGGGGTCTCGGGGTCCCTATTGAGTATCGTATACTCACCCCTGAACGGGCTATACCTGCACTACTTTGTGTTGGATGTAGACAATGGACAACACTGATCGAGGTGGAGGCTTGTGGAGCTGGACGGTACCCGGAGGTGGACCACTTGGCGAGGCGTACACAGAGCGGAAAACCGGACCCGAGGAGCCGAGGAGAATGTCTATACCCCCCCTTCAGGTTGGATTTCCAAAGGGCGACTCGGTGATACTATTTTTAGTTAATGATATTGTACTTTCCTTTCAGTTGTACTATACTTTCAGTTGGGTTTGTATACTTGCCCATTTTCTTTTCAGCACTTACTTGTAACCAGTTTTACTTAGTGCTTACTTCACTTGCATACTCTGTTGTGTTTGTTACTTCATAAAGGCAATTACTTCCCTTATTTTTGGTTTTACGCCTTTGGTGCTAGTCGCCAGCCCAAAGCCTATGGAAGGCGGGATTGCGGTAGTCACGACACGGGCCCCGAGGACGGGTCATGACATTAATGACTCACATGATTCATAATATGTGAGTTAATTCTTGATCACTATAGGAACATCCATTAAATATTTATAAGGGTTCACTACCACTGATATGTGATTTTTTAATGTTATTGAGTTCCCGCCAATTAATCTATACATGTATTACATTTTCTCCTCATACCTTCACCACTGAAGACACATATATTCATTGGAAGGTATGATAATCCCACTCTGGAATTTGGAGTTTCAATTTCATCCCATGGATGAACCATGGAAGAGGGAGTCCTTCTGGTTCCTCTAAGAGATCATCATAAAGCATGTGTATAAAAAATGTTACTCGACCATCTATAATGAAAGTCACACTACATTATTTCTTTACAGTTTCATGGTTTTGGGTTTCATGTATGGTTAATCTTGGGGTTATATGTTTATAATTACATTATATACTAGAACAAGTCATTTTAATCATTAGAAACCACTTAATTTTAAACAATATTTTTTAATAGGACCCCACTTTAGCTAAAATCATTGTCAGGGGTGACATCTAAATCCCAACTCATATAAGCCATGTGATTTCATTTATCACCCAAAATATAAATTAATGATTGTGAGAGACATTATATATTAGATATTATAAACCAATAATCCAAATAATAACCATAAAAAACCTAGTACGTAACTCACAAATTGAATAATGAACACATGCATGGGTATGTCAAGAAATATAATAAAAAAACAAGACAATATACACCAGCTGTAAGAGAAAGACACCAATACATGACTGCACCAACTCCAGAATAGATTATATAATGCTTGAAATAAGGTCAAAGGAAACCCCTTGATGAATTCCTATTATTATGAATGAGAAAAAGGTAAAAATATGGTTAATATGGAAGTATACCATGTATGATACTACTCAGACCACTATTGTGATATGTGAATATGCCTAATAAATAATTATAGAATGATATTATTTATTTTGAATAAATTATTCATAGAATCATGTGAAATATCACTACCCAAAAATCTCTACTCTATTTCATTCACCACAAGATACTCATAATCACATATATAATACCACAACCACTACATCATGTAACAACTGAACCAAGAAAACAATTTTTGGTACCTGATTTTATTTTCCACAAGGCTAATTGAAAGTTCTTTATTGGAATGGAATATATAAAAGTTCCAATGAATTAATTACATTATATTCATAATTATTTCACATATTTAAATACATAATTAAAGGAATGATTCTAATTGGGAACTTTTTATGATCATTCTATACATTTGAGATGTCAAGCATAAGAAATAAATTTTTTGAAAATAAAGGGAAACTAGACAAGGAATAATGAAATTAAGAAGTAACCAAACTATCACAGAATATAAATATCTCAAAAAATAAATATATCAATATATTTAATATATGAACTATAATACCGATATGTTTTAAAATAATACTATGTTCAATAGCTTATACAACATGAAACATAGAGCATTATTGGGCGTGAAATATTATTATTTAAATATGCCCATTATAACATTGACATTAAATTGTATTGAATGAATTAGTGTAACTTCATTATTATATATATATATATATATATTAAGGTCCTAAGAAATAATTTTTTTGTTATTATTTCATATGAAATAATAACTCAATTTTTATTTAATCTATTTTATACTTCAAAAATATGTTTTCTTCAAAAAAATGATTTTTATTAATTTTATGGGAGAATATTATAATAAATTTCCACTAATTTTAGAAATATAATTTTATAAAAATTATACAATTTCATAAATAATAACATCAAAATTATATAAAGGTGATATTTTGGCATCCATTGAATAGATTAATTCTTCATTGAATTGTTAAAATACAAATTATATAGAAAAAATATGTTTTATATTCTAGTATTTATAAGTTCACTTTCTCATTTTGAATTTGTTTTTAAATTTTAATAGTAATGTTAGATTAACCACAATCCAACTAAACTAACTTAATCGACATTTTACTTAATTTTGGTATAAAAACATTATTATTCATTAAATGTATCTTCTGAAAATCATTGTTAATCACATTTCATGGTTTTATTTTAAGAAGAAATTTATTCCACATATAGGAATTGAATTTTAAAAAATTTATTCCATATTTTTAACCAATACATCCATAAATTTTAAGTCGGTCAAATTTATTTTTGGTCATAAATAATAGTAACCTTTGTAAAAATGTTGTCACCATTATAAGAGTAAAATAGGTATAACATTCTTAAGATTATGAAACAAGGATTCAAAACAATCCATAAACTTTCCTATATTTCATTTTATGAGTTTAATTAGACTAAAACCTTTGTATATTAAAAAATATGGTATTTTAGTGGATTTTTTTTGATAAATACCTTTATATTAGTTTATGTGAAGATTAATTAAAAAATATCACTTTCTTGACATTAATATCTATAATATGTTTTATAATGATAAAAATATGTTATTAATGGTTATAAAAAGTTATTTTTAATCTATATAAATTTATTTTATTATTTATTTATTTTATTATTTTTAAATTATTACATAAAATGCTTCAACAATATCAACATAGTTTTTGTATGACCAGTAGAAACATAAATTAAATGATTAAAAAAAATTAAAAAGTAATAATATTTTGGGTGTGTTATGGTGCCCCAAAAAGTTTTCAGATAAATATAGTGTATTATTTATTTATTGAAAATTTATATCTAAAATGAATTACTATCTTGATATTTTATAAATTCAACCATGTGAGTTATCCTCAAACTAAATTTAATAGCATCTTATGATAAATAATATTTTATAAAATTATTTAATATTATTAAAAATGTTATCTTTAGCCAAGTGAAAGATATATGGTGTATAAAATCAACCATTTTCACCTATTATTTACCTTTCCATATATAGTAATGTTATAGACCCCTAATGCTTAAAAACATTGTTATCATAGTATTAATTAAAATGGTTAACATAGGGTTAAGACTAAGAGACAAGGGTTAAAACATCACATAAACTTATCTAAATTTTATTGTATGATAGGATTTAGACATATATACATTATATATTATAAATAAATCCATTTGGTTCCACATGAACATTAATAGTAATTTATATTAATTTAATACTCTTAGCAATTTCAAGGGTTTTCCTCTCCTCTCTTATATAAGGACACCAACCCTCCTCTCTTCCTAACACATCTTGAACCACTTATCTTGACAAAAAAAAATAAAAAATAAATAAAATTAACTTACTTAGATAAAATATATTGGTTCTTTTATTCTTAAAATAAAATTTCTAGTGTCCTTAAGAAGTCATCTGAATGAGGCTCTTTAAAGAGGAGGTAATCATCTCAGCCGAGCATTTCATTTTACTTATATTTATAACACATTATATTATTTCCTAAACATTAAACTATAATAACATAATTATATACCATATATTAATATGTTAAAATTTTAATTTCATAACCATATTCATATCATTTTTTCATTAAATGGGTAACAAACCATCATTCATTTATACATGCATACTACCTGTAACACCCTGAGATTTTTATGAGATACAATTTTTTAATTTATTTGATGTCTTTTTTTGTATGCTACACCAAGATAATCTTTTTCTACATACAACACCAAGTTAGTTTGTGGTATAGACAACAGTATTCTAGGCTTATGTCACACACAATTTCATGTTCTTTTAATAGAATTCATTTCACACATGATCGAGATTAAGTGAAGAACTAAAAATTATTATTTTACCTAATAAACTAGTCATTAAAATAGTGAGTTTGAAAAAAATAATTATAGAAATATTTTTTACACAAGTGTATATAAATAATTAATTGGTTATCAGTTAATTATAAATGAAAATAAAAACCTTTTTAATTAAAAGGATTTATTTTTTTGAAAAACTATTTTAATACAAATAATCGAGTTTATGAAATAAAAAAATCACTATTGATGGATTTTATTATTAAAATATATATTTAATATATCCAATCTAATGTTTAAAATCCATTTTATATTTTTTATGGAAATTATATAAGAACAAATTCATTTTTATATCAAAGTATTTTTTTTAAAATGCAGTTTTACCACCTTTTGTTGGAACATCCATATTAAACATTGTTTTTGATACTTTTATATATTCTATCAAACAAACCAAATTTTTAATTAGAATTAGGATATAAAAATTTACTTTGAGTGAAATTTTGATATTTTTCTTATAAATTTCTTATTTTGATAAATAGTATAATTACAATAAATTTTAATTTAAAAAACTTTTTTCATTGAAATAATTTATATATTTAAATTGAATTATTGAATGGTTTTAAAATTTAAATAGACTATATTTATAATATTTAATATAATTTTGGTCATTTTAATTAATTTTACCATGATTTTAGATGTAAAAACATTTCAATCTTTGGTAATGTTTTAACTTTTAAAACCCATTTTTCATTCCAATAACATGAATAATTTTAAATTAATTACTATAGATTATTTATTTTGAATTTTCAAAAAAGTATTCAGTATTTGGAATCTGTGGGTCCAAATTATGTAAATATATTTATTTTATTTTTGGGTATTATGAATAGTAACTTCAGTATTTTTTTATTAATACGGTAAAATGGTTAATTGGATAATTAAGTGAAAATATAATATTATAAAATTACCATAATACCTATACTAATATAATTGTATGAGTGATTTTAGAACTCAATCATCTTTGGATAAAAATGGTACCCATTGGAAGCCTCTTTTTTTAGATTAGGACATTTATTATATTTTATTTAAACAAAAGTTAAATATGTCTTACTCAAATTTTATGAAGTTCATCGTTTATAAAATAAGGTTATAATGAAGATAAATTTTATTTAAAATATTAATTTTAAAGATAAAATGGTTTTCTTTATCATGGTAATTTGTATGTCATTTTTAGAAAGTAAATAAATATTTTATAGGCTTATATATTGGTGATGCGGAAAATATTTAATTGATGAACAAAAAGAATATATTTTTTAATTAAAATGATAATAACCACTAAAAAACATGAAAAATATTATTGTTTGAGTATATATCAACAAAAATCATCAAAGGATAGAGTTATTGACCATTTTGAGCCATATGGAAAATATTATAACACTTATATTATTTTATTTAAAGTGGTGCTAAAGTAGTCACATTTATGTTTAATTAAATATAACATTTTTAATGTAGGATTATCCGAGAGATATATTATATGATAAGTATTATTATTAAATATAGATGGTTTATCTTCATAATGTTATTTTAATTTTAAATTTTACCTAAAAATTATAATATTAAATAATTACACATAACTGGTGTAGTAATTATTTTATGAATGGAAATATCAAATAAATGTTATTAAAAACAATAAAATAAATCTAATTTGGGATTATTAATATATCTAATTAATTTTATGGATGAACTATAAGACATAGGTATATAAAAAATTATTTGGTTTGGGGTTAACATCTTGTCTTGTAATATTTAAAAAATCCATGAAATGAATAGTGTCAAAATTAATAGTATTGATATTTTGTAAAAATAATATATTAATAAATTATTTAAAAATCGTAAAACATTTTACAAATTATATAATAATTATTATATGGAGGGTAAATGTTTTAAATTATTCATTTACCCTCAAATTTACATCAAATAACTGAATATTATGCCATTTTAATATTGAATATTTGTTACCTCAGTAAAAAATTAAATAGAATAAATAAGTCATTATTAGAAAGATAAGGTTTAAATTGATAGAAAAACTCATCAATATATTATTGTTTTATGATATTACAACCTTATCTCATATCATCATCAATAATAAGAAATTTTTTGGGGTTTTAATAGGGCCTTTATTTTATTATGAATTATTTTTTTTGGAAATTCCAAATGTTCCGCTGACTTGAATTATAAAAGGGAACCTCCTCCCTCAGTTCTTAAATTAACATTGAGACTTAAATCTTGGCCTCACCATTCCATTTACCTTTTAAACTTCCTTGGTTAAATTCAAGAGGTGTTGGTCTTCTTAAAATACTAACTCTAGTGCCTTAAGAGAAGATCTATTTGGAGCTCGCCGAAGAAGAGGAAATCTCTTTTACCGACTCTGTTAAAATCATTTCATATTATAATTCATATTATTTTTTTTTGTTTTCATTATAAACAAGAAAATACTGTATATCATATATAATTATATATTATTATGTTCATGGAGAAACTATATTACAACTTCTATCTATCCTACGAAAAATGAAATCATGATGTGTGCGTACGTACAAAAAAACATCTCCATGCTATTGTGAAATATAGTTTCCCTACCACCTTAAAAGTATGGGTATAATGATGTAAATAATAACTATATATTATTATTATATCATGATATTGAATCTATAACAAAATATATACCATCCACTTCCTTACCAACTTATAATTACAGGAATGATATTTTCGCTCGTGCATACACACGACCTACTATCTAAACAATGTGGTGAAATTCATTCTACCTGATCTGAATTAAATAATGAATTATATAAATATGATATATATTATATTAATATAATTCTATAAATGACATAATCATAACCTATGAAGAATAATTGGATCTTATTTGACAAAATATGCATAAGAAAATGTAGTAGTTAACACCGGGACAAAGCATAATAATGAAATTTTATAAAATAGGTGTTAACATGATCATATATGATATCATAAATATTCATATGGTTCTAGAATAAGTTAATAACATTTTATAAAACATTATATTTGATCTTTTAAAACATATTAAGGAACCAAGACCTAAGGTAAGGGAAAATTTCTCAATCTCATTATTAGGTGAGATTGTTTATAAGTAAGTATTTAATAGTGTTAAGTTATCATCCATATCCATGTTTTCTAAAAGATATTTCATAAAAAGATTTTCTATTCCCATATCAATGTTTAAATTAATTTTTACCCATTTTTTAATTCATCATCATAAGTATGAGGAGAAATTTTTTAACTTATACAACACAAATGCATTTTTACGCATTCATAACAACTTATTTACATTAATATTCCAATAAAATATATCATGGTTATATTTGACGAAATTATTTTCTTTTAAAATTGTTCAGGGATTTAAAAAAGAAAATGTTTTTGATGAAGAGAGGATATGTTCCTGAAGAATCAATTTCTGATGTTTTAACAAAATAATTTTCCATCTAAGATGACTTTATTTAATAAGGATATGTTTAATGTATATTATCTTTATTGTTACTATGTATTATTATGTTTATAATGGAATGATATCTTGGAAATCCATTTATTTTATATGTATTATTTTAAAATGGAATGATGTTTAAGGAACCCATTTTATTTCATCAATTCAGACATGATGAATGATTTCTATTATTGTTGTAAACATATGTATTGTTTTTATTATGTGAAGAGTGGGACCAATATCTCCCTCCAATAAATTGAGTATGGATGGATTACTCAGGAGTTATATATGTTATGTGTGAACCTGATTTAATGATCACAATTCTATGTGTTGACCTGGTTCTCATGTCTATAATTTCAAGGTTGGACCTATTTTCCATGTCCATATGTTGATGGAAGGGCCAAATTTCTTATACATAAGGAGTTAACCTATTACTATATATACATGTTCAAAAAATTAAAAGCTTATGTTTATGCCACAATTTAATTCCTTATTTCAACATTATGATCTTCTGGATTATGTTCTTTGATTTCCTTGTGATCAAGTTTACCTTTTATATGAAGGGAATGACCATTTAATGTTATGATCACGTTGTCATACACTTTATTATCATGATTTTGTTCACTTTTCACCCTTGTTTACTATTACTCATCATCTGATCTCACCCTCTCTTATGTTTTCTTTTATACAAGTTATAAATAATGGTTATAGGTAGGAGTACAAAAAGGGTAATATCATTGTGGGAAAAATAGAAGATATTACACTAGACTAGAAGTTTGTGTTACATGTTTCCAAATGAACTAAAATAATATGGTATTAGGGTATCTATTTGTTTAATGTATTAAGTATTACCCAAAATTAATATAATTCCCATGTATGTCATGCCTAGGGCATTAGATTTGGTATCAGGGTGAAGGTTTTGTTAAAATTTTCAAACTATTCAGTGAAATATTTAGTGAGATTCCTAGAAATATTTATAAGGATATGTATAGGGATATAACTAAGGTTAAGTTTAAGTATAAGATGTAATCCTATAATTTCTTAATGATCATATATTACCAAGGATTAAACCTATGATGTCATGGATTGAAAGTAATTTCCCTTGAATATGTGGTTTTTTAGTATTATTAGTGATACTCGCATTATTCATTTCAGTTTTAGTCAATAGAAAGAACCCAAAGGAATCATGTTAATGATTAATTAAATGGGAAATGCAACTATTATCCTTATAAGAAACCAAATATTATGGGATATGTAATGAAAAATCTTATCACTTCACTCAAAAAAGCTATAAATCATATTGGACTTACAAATTAGGAGATAAGGCTAAAATATTATATTGCATCCTTCATGTGGAAAAACCCCCTTCTTTCAGTGGGTCTTATGATCCACTTGTTTCTGAGTAATGGATCTGTACCATTGAAAAGATATTTTCCATCATTAAGTATTCCTAACATAAAAATTCGTGTTATATGTTTATCATCTGGAAGATGAATCCGATCAGTGGTTGAATCTTATTGAGAATCCATGGGATAAAAAAGAAATTGAATATATGTAATGGGAAGAGTTTAAATGGATATTTTCAATAATTAATTCCCTCAGATTATTTATATAATGTTGTATAAGTAATTATTTTAGCTTAAGTAAAAGGACGAGGAATATATTGGTACCTATAAAGATAATATTATAAGACATTCAAATTAGGCTTCTGGGTAAATCATCAACCCTAAAGAAAAAATTGACTTATTCTTTTTTGTCCTTAAATCAAGTCTTTGAATGGATTTATCCATAAGGTAATTTGGAAGAAATGATGAATTCATTCATTGAAAATTGAAATTGGAAATGAAAGTTGGTAATTGTCAAGGTTTTGGGGATAAAAAAATGATGATGGAGATTAATGAAAACACTAGTGGTTTTCCACAAAGAGTGAAGAAAAAGTCTCAACCACCTACTTTCCAAAAATGTGGATAAGAGAAATCTAGGAAAATTTTTGAAAGGAACAAGATGATACGTCATGTGTGGGAAGCCTGGAAATCGAGAATAATAGTGTTAGAGTGATGTAAAAAAGTCTATTCAATAGAGATATAGCTAAACAATTCACCACCCACACTTCAATGATACAACTTCAAGGAAATGGAGAATTTTTCTAACCAATACCCTAATCCAAGGGTTATCGATGATGATCAATGTTGACAACCTCTTAAGTCCAAAAAAAAATTAAAATCACATGCACTCAATATTTAAAATGTATAGTACAATAATGAAGTGGTGGAATGATTGAGAGCTTATGTAATGGGATTCCATAATAATTTTGTAGAATCACTTATATGGTATTATGAAATAATTGGCCCACTATGGTTTTTCCATGTGTATTTAAGAGTATATGTCAAATGGTATTGGTAACCATGAAAAGTGATTTAGATATTTTTTAAAACAAAAGATTAGGGGAAAGATAACCCTTAATATATGCATAATGTTGGGATAATGAAATAAAGATATATTTGATCTTATTAATGACCTTGGGACTGATATGATGACATCACAGATTGATTTATAATTTTTTTGATTTATGGTATGTCGAAAAGAGATAATTTTTATAATTATGCATGTTTTTACTAAGGTAAATCATGTTATTACCATACATGATGAATGCATTCACATGTTTGGAATGCGACTAATATGAGGTACCTTATGAGATATGAAAGATCGATGTTCCATTGATTTAGTGAACCTCTTATAGACTTTTGTATTTTTATTTTTTGGAAGGATTGTAAGGTTATCCATTAATGGATAGTATAATTTGAAATCTATATGATGTTTTTTAGATTTTAGTATTATCTCCCTATAGGCGTACTTGTGTATATTTGATAACATGTAATAAACTTTTTGTTGTGATAAAATTATATGGAATGACCCATCATTATCATCATCAAAAAATGATTCCGGAGTGATAAATTGAACTTCATTTCTTGGATTAATATATGAAGTTGAAATTAATCAAGGCACAAAAAAAGGTGATATTGTGTTGAAATCAAGTGGGTATACCTTCTTGTAAAAATTATTTAACATTCAGAAAATGGGTCATGGTGTAAAACGGTGTCCTATTATCATCATTTTTTATGATATCAACGATCTCTTTCACACTTATTTAGTTAATAGTTTTTTATTGTTAAATTTTTCTAGATCAACCAATTTCATGTTATTAGTAATCTTTATTAATTTCTTTTATTATTTACGATTTTCCTCAAGGCCAAATTATTAAACCATGCTCTCATATGTAGACAAATAATCATGATTTACTTTGAGTAAATATTAATTTATAAATATTTTTAAAGGATGTTTTAGTATATGTTTTTTTGATGTGGGTTTCTATAAAAGAAACATTCAAATATAAATAATTTTATGACCCAAATTAATTTTTAGGAAGAAATTTATTTTAAGGGGGGGTAGAATTTAAAAACCCAAGATTTTTATTATATGGGGTTTTTTAATGTCTTTGATGTCTTATATTTTATGCTGCACCAAGATAATCTTTCACTATATGAAACTACAAATTAGCTTTAAGTATACAAAACACTATTCTTGTCTTGTGTCAGACACAATTTTAAGTTCTTTTGATAGAATTAATTTCACGCAAGATGGATATTAAGAGAATAACTAAATATTATTATTCTACATTATAACCTAGTCATAATAATAACAGGTATGCACAATTTAATTATTAAAATATTCTTTAAACATGTGTATAGGAATAACTATTTGGTGATATATTAATTATAAATGAAAATAAAACCATTTTTAAATAAAAAGAAATGTTTTTTTTGAAAAACTGTTCGAATAAACATTAGTGAGTTTATGAAATAATAAAATTTAGGTTGATGGATTTTATTAATGAAATATATATTTAATAAAATCAATTTAATGTTTAAAATATACCTTATTGGTTTTCTAGACATGATATATAAAGAAATTCAATTTTTTTGATAAAAGAACTATTTAAAAAATGTAGTTTTACCACATGTGGATAGTGAGCCCATTTTAAATCTAGTTTTTAACAATTTTATATATAATATTAAGAAAAATAAAAATCTTAATTATAATCAGGATATAATAAATTATTTTGGATAAAATTTTAAATTTTTCTGATAAGATACATGTTTTGTTGAATAGTAAAAATATACTATATTTTAATTGTTTTTTTTCATCGAAATAATTTATGTGGTTAAATTATATAATTGAATGGTTTTAATGTAAAATAGAATAAATTTTTATCAATTAACATAATTTTTGTTATTGTAATTAATTTTACCATGAATTTAGACATAAAAACATTTCAATCTTTTACATGTTATAACTTTTAAAACATATTTTTCTTTCAGAAAATGGGATTAAATTTAAATAAATTCTGAAAAATATATGTATTGAATTTTGAAAAATGGATTCAATATTTGGAATCAGTGGGTCAAAATTATGTAGATAACCATCTTTTATTTTTTGACATTATGAATAGTAACTTCTGTAAATTTTTTGATACAGTAAAAATCTAAATTGGGTAATTAAGGGTAAATATAAAAATATGAAGTTATCCTATGAAATTTCCTAATATAAATGGATGATTTATTTTTGACCTAAATCATCCATTGGTCTAAATGGTACCCTTTGTGAGCCACTTGGATTTGATTAGGACATTTATTATATTTTATTTAATGAAAAGTTAAATATATCTTACTCAAATTTTAATAAGTTTATCATTTTTGAAATAAGCTTATAAAATTATTAAATTTGACTATAAATGATCATTTGAAATATAATTTTTTTCTTTATCATTTTAATTTTTTTTAATTTTCCAAAAGTAATTAATTACTTTAAAGGCTTATATATTAATGATCCATTAATTATTTAATTGATGAAAAATCAATAAAATAATTTCTATTAAAATGACAATAACTATTAAAATATCAAAAAAATCCATGAAATTTTATTGGTCGACTATATATCGGCCATAATCATCCAAGAGATGAGTTGTTGACAATTTGGATCCATGTAGAAATGGTTATGACACTTATAATATTTTATGTAAAGTGATGTTAAAGGTGTCACATTCTTATTTTAATAAATTTAGAATTTTTAATGTAGAATTTTATAGGATATATATTTGACTATAAGTATTCTTATGAATTATAGTGTATTATTCTTCATAATAGTATTTTTTTTAAATTTTTACCACACAAATAAGTATATTAATTAATTTCACAAAACTGATGTAGTAATTGTTTTATAAATGGAAATATCAAATTATTATTTAAAATATTAAAATAAATATAATATATGATAATTAATATATCAAATTAATTATATATATCCCCTTCACCCCTTAAGGATCTAATAGAAAATATTTTTTCGAGTTTAATATCACACCATGATATTTTTTAATAATCTATGAAATGAATAATTTCCAAAATGATAGTATTGATATTTTGTAAAAACAATGTAATATTAAATTATTTAAAAATATGAATTTTTAATAAATATATAATAATTATTATATGATTTAAAATTCTATAAAGTATTCATTAATGGTCTAATTTACATAAAATAAGTTAATATTTGACTTTTTTAAACTTAAATATTTTTTTACCTTAGTTAAAAATTAAATAGATTAACTAAGTGTGATTTAAAAGGATAAGGTTTAAATTGACAAGAAAACATGTCTAAGAATTATTGGTTGATGAGATTATAACCATATATCATCTCATCTGGGAAACTAAGACAATTTATATATTTTTTGGAAGGGATTTGATTTTATTATAAATTAGTATTTTTGGATAATCCAAAGGTTCCCCTCACATCAATTATAAAAGGGAACCCCTCTATCATTTATTCACTTAACATTGAGCCTTAAATATCATACATCCCCGAACCATTTACCATATCATCTTTCATAGTAAAATTATAGAGGTGATTTTCTCCTCAAAATACCAATTCTAGTGCTTTAAGAGGAGATCTATAGGGAGCTCACCGAAGAAGAGGTAACCTCCATTACCGACTCTCTCAAGATCATATCTTCTTCTACTTAATATTAATTTGTTTTATATATGATAAAGTAATAAATAAAGTATCAACTATACCCCTATATGTTATTATGGTTATGGAACAACCATATTTCACATTATATCCATCCCATGAATAATGAAATCACCACATGTTTGTATGTATGACTTACTACCTCCACGATATAGTGCAATATGTTTTCACTAACACCTTACATGGATGAGTATAATTATGGAAATAGTAACCATATATGAATATTAGAGCATGATATTTATTCTTTAAAAAATATATACCATCCAGTCCCATACCATTTCACAATAATGGGAATGATATCTTCGCTCATTTGTACATATGACCTACTATTTCCACGATGTGATGCAATTCATTATATATAATCTTCAATAAATAATGAATTATATAAATTATTATAATGACTAAATATTATATATATTATATAAATATAATTATTTTATATGATTTAACTATAACATATGAAGAATAATCTGAATGTTTTCGACAAAACATGCATAATAAAATGAAGCAGTTAACAACCGAACAATGGGTAATAATGAAATATTATTAAACAGGTGTTAAGATGATCATATATAATATCATAAATGTAAATATGGTTCTAGAATAAGTTAATAAGATTATTTAAAACATTAAAAAAATTATATTATTATAAATGTGAAGGAACCCATACCTAAGGGAAGGGATAATTTCATAATCTTATTATTATTCGAGATTGTTTATACCTAAGAATTTACAGGGGTTTTTTATAAGAACCCAGCTTTAAAATTTTACTTAAAATTTAATTTTAGACCAAAATATAAATTATTACTGATTTATGATCTTTTTGGGTTTATATTTTTAATTAATTAGGATATCTTACATACATAACATACCACGTTCATACAAAGAGGATATAACAAAAAATAGTATCCATTTTTTTAAAATAAAAAAATTAAAACATAAAACATGATTTCATTGAAAACACTACACATCAAAAATCATGAATCCATTATTTTTATAAGCCATCCTTATATCCAATGGAAAAAATTTTACAAACATAGGATGAGTATAAAACTCAATAAGGGATATAAAGAATGAAATTATTAGTCAAGTGATAATATAAAAACAAATAAAACCCATAATCATAAAAATTAATATGAACAGAAACATCATGTAGTTTTATTGGGACATATTTACTATATCACTATTAAATTCACCCTTCCACATGGAATAACCTTTTGGTCATCTTCCATCTCTGGAGTACCCAATTCATTGGGGAGCTATAATAGGGCTCACATGATACATATTGAGCTATAATTGGATCAATGCAACATATATTACGCTATAATGTGCTCAAACCAACATAAATAATGTCCAAGGAACATATATTTGTAATAAAGTATCTTGAAATCAGTAGAAACCATTCATGACATATACATATATAAAAAAGAAAATCCTTTCGAAATTTTCTGAAGTGAGTTTTAAAAGTATTTTAAAAGGAATGTCCCTTAAAATATAATTGGAGTAAGAATTAAAAGAATGGAATGGATATGTGTATACACTGTAAATAAATATAATGAAACATAATATAAAAAAAATCCTCAATCCAATAATCTTAAAACCACATAATGGATAAGTATAAGGTTAACCCAAAGATTGGAAATTGGTTTATGAATTCCCTTACCTCGGGTTCTTCTAACATAAAAAGTGTTTAAACATATTGTATACTTATTAAAAGAGTTTTATTAATATATTAATTAACATTTTCATGTTTATAACACCTTATATGATCATTTTACCTCATCATTCAACAGATTTTTAGCAATATTTTGTTATTTACATTGTTTCAGGTGTGTTCTTTATATGGTTTCCATGATCCGTTCATGATAGATATTCTTGAAGATTGGAAGTGAAACTATATAATTGGAATGGGATGGTGTTTAAATATTATCATAACCATAAATTATAACATTTATCATTTTGAATTCTGACATGAGGATTATTCAAAAGTTAAAACATTATTGATATTTTTTTGGTCATTTTGTCGATTCTTCGATTGTAATGAGCTCATTTTATTTAATAAATTAATCACATTTGTAAAAAAAGATTACATAACCTTATATAAAATATAATACATAAATTATAATCTCGTTCAACCATAAAAATGGTTTTATTACCAGTCTGGAAGGACTTAAAAGAAATTACAATCACATCGTCCAAGATGTCGGTAAGTCGACACATTCCAGACGACATTTTGATTTCGTGAATGAGTGGGAGAGGAGAAGGAGTATATTGGTGGATATTCCATAAAAATGATGAAATAAATAACAAATAAGATATTAGATCATTCATGCCTCTTGGATAAGGGCAGTTGAGAAAAGTGGAATAAAACAAAGGAACTCGAAATAAAATAATAGGTGAGAAATCCCTTATGAAAATTCGGTAGCATAACAACTATGCAAACTGGTTTAAAAAACAATAAAAAGAGATAAGACATGGTTAACACATACATAAATTAATCATAATATAGTATCTATATATAATAAAATGGAAATAATAACATGGTATAGAAACTTGAATGTTATACCACATAAAGAGAACACGAATGGAAAAACAAGGAAGTTGAGAATTTTCTTACATTGTAATATAACTCCTAAGACATGAAGGCTGGGACATTGGTGGCCTGGCGACACCTTTTTAGGACCACATGTGAGATAATAAGACCATATCATCATTTATATGGAATTTTAAATGAATGGAATGAAGGAATGAGTTGGTATTTATAGAAAAATTGAGAGAATATTTTATTAATTTCCAAGGGACTCCTAATTATGGTATTTGAAGAACCATGGGATTTATCATTGCATTCTCCCATGGTGTTGGCCAATTGAGACACCTCATAACATATTTTACTTTACACAAGTAGACCTAAAATATTACATCATTATTTCATCATTAATGATGTCATTAAACACAACAAAACTCAAAACTGCATTTTTATTATTCATAAAAAATTCAACTATTTTAGAAAAATCCAAAAAAGTCATCAAAAACATTTTTTGATGTCTAGAATTAAAATATGAACTCCATTTTTGGAAAATATTTTTCGAAATATTATTAATTACTTTTTAAATTAAAATAACAATCTATCCAAAAACAACTATTTTAAATCAATAACTCATTTTCTAACACCTTGAAAAATTAATCGACATCTCACTATCTTATAACTTTATGAAAATAAAATAAAAATACAATTTACAATTAAATAGGGTCATATTACTGTTCATATTACCATTCATAAGGGTAGGTTACTATTCACTAAAAAATCAAGTTGGTTCCATTAGACTCTAAATAACTTATTGATCACAATTGTAGATAACTGTTTTTTGAAATTCAAAACATAGAAGATGAAAAATTATGTTTAAAGTCTGGTAATAAATATCTACTTAAAACAAAGTTTCATGAATTCAAATTTATTTTATTTTAAATACATGGGGTGTTACATTATCTCTACCTTCTTGAAATTGTGTCCTTTAATTTTATTTACTCATTAAATAAGTGAGGGAACCTTTCCCTTAAATCATTTTCAGATTCCCATGTTGCTTCTTCAAGAATGTGGTTTCTCCAAAAAAACATTTACCTAGTAGATTACCTTTTTTTCAATACTTGTTCCCCTTGATCAAGAAAATGAACTGGATTCTTTTCATAAGAAAGGTTCTCTTCTAGCTGAACTGCTTTTGGGCTCAAGATATGAGATGAATATGGAACATACTTTCTCAACATTGAAACTTGAAAAAAATTGTTTACATGATATAAACATAGTGGAAAAGCTACTCGGTAGGTGATTGATACAATTTTCTCTAGAATTTCATAAGGTCCAAGGAATCGTAAACTTAACATTCTTTTCTTACCAAAACACACAACACTTTTCCATGGTGAGATTATAAGAAAAACATGATCACCTACCTCAAAAAAGTCTTTCCTCCTATTTTCTCCATAAATTTTGTGCTTGATCAGAGATGTCCTCAAATGATGATGGATCATCTTCACTTTCTCACCCATTTCCTCTACTAATTTTTGTCCCCTTAACTTCCTTTACCCAAGATTATCCCAAAAATCTAGAGTTTGACACCACTTACCATACAATACCTCAAAATGTGGCATTTGTATACTAGAGTGAAAACTATTATTATAAGAATATTCAACTAATGAAAGATGTTGATCCCAACTTCTATGGTATTACATTAAACAAGCTCAAAGAACATCATCCAATAACTAAATCGTTCGTTCTGACTACCTATATGAATGAGGATGAAAATATGTACAAAAATATAATTCTGTGCCCAATGATTTCTGAAATCCCTTCCAAAAATTAGAAGTAAACCTAGGATTCCGGTTAGATACAATATAAATAGGAACTGCATGTAACCACAAAATCTCTTTGAGGTACAATTGAGAAATATGATCCAACGACATTATATCTTGAATAGAATGAAAATGTGTAGATTTTGTTAGCCGATCAATAATAACCCATATAACATTGTTACCTCAATAAGTATTAGATAGTCCCAACATGAAGTCCATGTATATATTTTCCCATTTCATCTCTATCATTGGAAAAGGCTGAAGCATCTCCTTCGGTAACTTCCACTCTACTTTAAACTGTTGACATGTCAAACAATTTACAGTAAATTCTGTAATATCCCTTTTTATTCCATCCCACAGGTAATACTCTCGAATGTCTCTATATATCTTAGTACATCCATTATGTACTGAAATTGGAGAACAATAGGCTTCACATAATAAATTTTTCTTCAAATAGGAATAAAAAGGAACACTTAAAATTTTTCAAAATCTTGAAACCAAATCTTTATCAAGATTAAATTCTAGACACTTACCCATTTTAACCAATTCTACCCTTTTCTATATCTCACAGAATTCATTTTGCATATTCGTAATTATTTCTAATAACTATGACCACACTAAAATCGAAAACAAAACAGATGTATTCCCTATAATAACAAATTCTAAGACAAAATTTATCAAATCATTAATCAAGGGATTATGTTCTAAACATAATATGGTTTGTGATGCATGATTTTTTTGACTCAAGGAATCCACCACTTTGTTTGATTTTCCTAAATGGTAATTGATCATGAAATCATAGTCCTTTATCAACTAAATAAATCTTTTTTATATCATGTTTAATTCATTTGAGTGAATATATACTTTAGACTTTTATGTTCAGTATATATTTGACATTTAGCTCTATAGAAATGGTTCTTCCAAATTCTCAAAGAAAAAACCACAACTGGAAATTCCAAATCACGTGTGGGATAATTTAACTCATGAGGTTTTAGTTGTGTTTAAGAATAAGAAATTACTTGATCATTCTGAATTTGAACAAAACCATGTACCATCAACGAATCATCAGTGTAGATGAAAAACTCACCATTTCAAGAAGGTAAGGCCAAAACTACAGCATTCAAAAATCTCTTCTTCAGTTTCAGAATAAAAACATCACATTTTTCTTTCCAAACAAATTACACCCCTTTTCATGTTAACTTAGTTAGAGGGAAAGATAACTGTGAAAGAATTTTAACAAACCATCAGTAATAACCTGCTAATCCAATAAAACTATGAATCTCTATAACATTTATAGGTCTAACCCATTCATCAACCACTATTATTTTGGAAGGATCAACTATTATTCCATAGATATTTAGAATTGGACCATGAAAATAAATCCATTGCAAAAAATCACCATTTTTTAATTCTTTATACAAGTTTTTTCTTTTAAGGTTTAAAAAACAACCATTATATGTTTTTCATGCTTCTCTGTACTTCAAGAATATACCAGAATTTCATAAATAAACACAACCACAAACTTATCTAAGAACTCATGAAATATTCAATTCATAAGATCTATGAATACAACAGGTTCATTAGTTAAACCAAAAGGAATAAATAAAAATTCGTAATGACCATATCTTTTACGGAACACAGTCTTTGGGATATCTTCATCAATTACATTCAATGGATGGCACACCAACCTCAGGTCAACCTTCGAAAAATACTAATCTACCTAGAGTTGTTGAACAAAAATCATCGATATAAGAAAAATGACATTTTTATAAATAGTAATGATATTCAAGGCTCTATAATGGATGAAAAGTATCATTGAACCATATTTATTCTTAAAAAACATGATATGATCACCCCATTATGAAGTGCTAGGTCAGATGAATCCATTGTCTAATAATTCGTACAACTACTTTTTTAATTCTAGAAGATCTATTTGGGCCATTCAATAAGGGGGTTTAAAAATTGGATTAGCATAAAGAACTAACTCAATAGTAAACATAACCTATAGATTAGGAATAATGCCAGACAACTCATTAGGAAATACATTCATGTATTCATTTACCACTGGTACATCATTAATCTAAATAGTTACCATATCTTTACAAATATGTGAAAGATAATTTTCATTTCTATCTTTTATCAGTTTCTTACCTTCCTAATATGTTATTAATGGTATGGGTTTATTCTTGTACACACCCTGAAATTATTTCTGAAAAAAGTTTTTTCACCATAATCTTTTTTAGAATGATAAAAATAAAGCTAGTCCATGCCCAGAATAACACCAAACTCTACTAGAGGAAAAACAACAATGTCTTCACATAAAATATTTCCACAGACAAGGATAGGAAGATTATTATAATATATTTTTTCCATAATATTTATTCAAGGTGTTTTTAGCTTGAGATATAGTTTTATTTCATGAAGTTGAATTCCAAATTTTTCATAAAACTTCTCTGTAATGAAAGAATGTGTAGACCCTGAATCAGACAACACAATTTCAAAATATGTAAAAATATAAAATTTACATTATAGTACCTCATTTTAAGGCTCAATATATACTGATATGGTTTCAAATTATTTTACTAAGCCGTTCTACTTCCAATCTTGCTGAATCCCTTCTTGGGTGACAAACTTTAGACAAAAAATAGCAAAATGACTCAATTCCTTATAGTTAAATAATATTACCACATACTTCTCATTAATTTTAATGTTATTTATCTTGTACTCACAAGACATGTGTCCAAACATTCCACATCGGTAGCATTTCCCAGAATTTACAAGACATTCACTAGGATGCCTTTTACCAAACTTTTCACAAGAAGGGAAATTTATTTTCTTACATCCAGATTTCATTGATGAATTTTTACCCATAGCCTTCTAAATTGAACTCTTCTTATTCTTATCATTACAAGTCACATACGTGTTAGAAAACTCCATCTCCACTTTTTTTGCATAACGAACAAGATTCTCATATCTTTTAAACTCTAATGAAGACAAAGATCTTCAAAAAAATGGTTCCAAACAAGAGTAAAATCTATAAATTTTACTATCAAAATCCCGAGTAAAATCCCATATGTACATGGATAGTCTTTTAAAATTGGATTTATATGATTCCACAGAATTATCATCTTTCTTCTTTAGTTCCAAGAACTGTTTCTCTATTATGAGTGGAATAGTTTTGGTAAACAATATATCTAGAAAAAGTCTCTTAAAATCATCCCATTCCAGACTGTCAAGATCATCTCATTCTCTCATATTCTAAACCAAATACCACCATTGATTGGATTCACCTTACAAATGATAGATGTATAGTATTTCCTTTTGATGTTCCAAAAATTTCATGAAATCAATTATATTTTCTATAACATTGACCCATCCTCCGGCTATCACTGGATTTGCGGTTCCACTGAATTATGGAGGATGTTGCCTCATAAAATACTCCAAATAAGACATGTTTCTTCATGGTAGATCATGTTCCTCTCTAGAATGGATACCACCTCCATTTAGTTCTTGAGTCAACTGATCATATTGTGTTCACAAACTACTTGGTTCTGATTCCTACCATTCAAGGTTCGAGATTCGTACAGGCCTCAACCTCTTGGTGCCTTACTACTTCAGCTTCCATGATTCTTCTGCGGAAAACCATTCTGAAAAATACATAACATAGATGAAGAAACATGGTAATCCTTAAATTTTATAACATTTAAAATTTCCATAAAGATAAAATCATTTATGGTATTCCTTTAACATCATCCTAACCCCGAAAGTTATCAAATCCAAAATTTGATACTAACTATAAGGACTCGACCATAAAACATTACTTAATATTGAAATTTATACATAAACATACATTATTAATCATTAAGGATCTTTTTAGGTTTAGATTTATAATGAATTAGGATATCTTACAAAGATTACATACCACATTCATTTAAAGAGGATACTAATAAAAATAGAATCCATTTTTTTTAAATATAAAATATTAAAACATAAAATATAATTTCTTTAAAAATAATCCATATCAAACATCATGACTCCCTTATTTATCTTACCCATACTTATATACTATGAATTTTTTTAAAAACATGGGATGAGTATAAAACTAATTAAGGGATATACAAAAGGAAATCATTAATCCAATGATAACATAACAACATATTAAACCCATAATAATAAAAACTCATATGCATAGAAAAATTATGTAGTTTAAATGGTACATATTTACCATATCACTCTCAAATTCACCCTTATACCTGGAATAACCTTTTGGATAGCTTCCATCTCTGGATCACCCAATGCATTGGAGATCTATAATTGGGATCACCCACTATATCTTGAGCTATAAGGGGCTCAACCCATAATATCTTGAGCTGCAATGGGATAAAAACAACATAAATAATTTTCAAGGAACTTATAGTGGTAATAATGTATCTTGAAATCAGGATACACCATTCATTTCATATGCATATATAAAAAACAATCATTTTGAAATTTATTAAAGAGAGTTATAAAAGGATTTTAAAAGGAAGGTCCCTTAAAAATATATTCTGAGTGAGAATTAATAGAATGGAATGGATATGTGTATACACTGTTAATAATTGAAACATAATATAAAAAAAAATTTAATCACATCAATAACATTAAGACTACATAATGGATAAGTATATGGTTAACCCAAACATTGGAAATTGGGTTAAGAATTCCCATACCACAGGTTTTTCTTACATCCAATGTGTTTAAAACTACTTTATAATGGTTAAAAACATGTTATTAATATCTTAATAAACATATTAATGTTTATAAAACCTTATATGATCATTTTACCACATCATTCGACACATTTATTTGTTATATTTTTTTATTTACATTCTTTTAGGTGAGTTCTTTACATGGTTTCCATGATCGGTTCATGACGGATATTATTTTTGATTGGAAGTGAAACTATAGAGTTGGAATAAAATGTTATTTAAATATTTATAGAACCATAAAATATACCATTTATCATTTTGAGTTCTGGAATGCGGATGATTCATAAGTTAAAACATTATTGATATTCGTTTAGGTCATTTTGCGATTCTTCTATTGTAATGAGCTCATTTTGTTTTATAAATTAATAACATGTGTAAAAAAGGTTTCCAGAACCATATATAAGATATAATACATAAATCATGATCTTTTTTAACCATAAAAATGGTTTTATGAGCAGTTTTGAAAGAATTAGAAGAAATTGAAATCACATCGTCCAAGATGTTAGTTAATCGATACATCACAGACATTGTTTTGATTTCTTGAATAAGTGGAAGAGGAGAAGAAATATATTGGTAAATATTACATAAAAATGATGAAATAAATAAAATTTAAGATAATTTCTCTTGGATAAGGGGATGTGAGTAAATAGGAAGAAAAGAAAGGAACTTCAAATAAAACAATAGTTGAGAAATACCTTATGAAAATTCACCAGCATAACAGCTATGCAATATAGTTTTAGGAAATATTAAAAAGAGAGGAAAAAAGGTTTACTGATCCATAAATAAATCATAATATATTATATATATAACAAAACAAAAATAATAACATGGAATAGAAACTTAAAAGTTATACCATATAAAGAGAACTAGAATTGAAAAAGAAGGAAGTTGAGAATTCCCTTACCTTGTAGAGTAACTCCTAATACATGAAGGTTGGGACCTTGGTCAATTAATGACACCTTGGGAGGACTAATAGGGAGTTATGAAGGCCAGAGCTTCATTGAGGTGGAATTTTGAATCAATTTAATATAGGAATGGATTTTTATTTATAGAAAAAGTGATAGAATATTTTATTAATTTTCATGGGACACCGCATTATTGGTATTTGAAAAACCTTGGGCTTTACCTTAGTATTTTCCTATGGTATTGGCCGCTTGGGAAATATCATAACATATTTTACTATATATAAGTGGTCCTGAATTAGTGCATCATTATTACATTATTAATGATGTCATTAAACACACCGTAACTCAAAAATATATTTTTACTTTTCACTGAAAATTCCCCTATTTCAGAAAAATCCCAAAAATTCATCCTAACCATTTTTCAATGTGTAGAATTAAAAAAATGAACTCAATTATTAGAAAATAATTTTAGAAATATTATTAATTTAATTTTTAATTAAATTCTTAATTTTTTCAAAAATAACAATTTAAAATATATAACTCATTTTTAACACCTTAAAAAATTAATCAACACCCCATTATCTTATAAACTCAATAAAATAAAATTACAATATAATTTACTATTAATTAGGGTCATATTACTATTCATATTACTTTTCATAATTGTAGGTTACTAATCACCAAAAATAAAGTTGTTTCCATTGGACTCTAAATAACTTACCGATCACAATTATAGATGACCATTTTTCAAAATTCAAAACATATAATCAAAAAAAATATGTTTAAAGGCTTGTTATAAATATATACTTAAAACAAAGTTTCATGCATTTCAATTTATATTTTATAAAACCTTTTTGTGTTGCATTATTTATCAACCATGTCCATGTTTTCTAAAAAATATTTTGTAAAATGTTTTACTATTATAATATAAATGATTAAATTCATTTTTACTAATTTTTTACTTTTTACTATAATATTTGAATAGAATATTTCATTCTTTTTCAAGATTAGGAACTTTTTTACATTTTCGGTATAAATACAAGAAGAATATTTTTTAAATTATTGGACATGAAATTATTTTTATTCATTAATAACACATTATTTACATGAAACATACATTAAACGTTTTCATGGTTATATTCAAAGAAATAATTTTCTTTTAAAATTTTGTGGCTTTTTAAAAAAAGAAATTGTTTTTGAAGAAGAAATAATATTTTCTTAAAGAATAAATTTCAGGTGTTTTATCAAAATTATTTTCCATATAAGATGAAATTTTACAATAAAGACATTTTTTAATTATATTATCTATATAATTACTATATTTTATTATATTTTTGATGGAAATATATTTATAAAATCCATTCATTTTCTATGGATTATTTTATAATAGAATAATGCCTAATAAACACATTTTAATTTATAGAATTAGATATGCTGATTAATTTATGATCTAATGACACACATATATTTGGTTTTAATTATGTGAGGGGTGGGACCTATATTTCCCTCTAATGAATTGGGTAAGTATTAATAACTCATGAGGTTTATATGTTATGCACGATCCTTATTTCCTGTTCATGATTCTATGCGTTGACCTAGTTTTCATGTCCATAATTTTATGTGTTGACCTGGTGTCCATGTCTATATGTTTATTCCAAGGTATAATTTAATGTCCTTAATAAGTAAAAATATTAATATTTTTACATGTTAGTAATGATACAAGTCGATGTTTATTCTACACTTTCGTGCCTTATGTCAATTTTATGATCTTATGTATTATGTTCTTCGATTTCCTTATGATTCATGTTTCCCTTTGATATATAGGGAATGACCTTATAATGTTATTATCACATTATCATATATTTTATACTTATTTTTATGTTTATATATCACACATTTTAACTCTTAATGTGCATTGGATCTCACCCTCCCTTATGTTTTCTTTTCCCCATGTTAAAAGGAAAGATTTTAGGTAGGAGTACAAAAAGGGGAAGATCGTTGTGGGAATCATTAAGGATCATTCACTATTTTAGATGTTTATATTGCACATTTTCAAAGTCACTAAACTAATATAATTTTTGGGTGTTTTTTTATTTAATGTAATAAATATTTTTTAAAATAAGTGTAATGCCCATGTACGTCAAACCTAGGTCGTTACACTACCGTATCACGAACTGATGAATTTTGTTTCTCATCATCACCTTCTTTGGGTAGTAATAATAACTAATTTAATATATGTATATATATATATATATGATATTCATGAAATAATTATGATTCAAGAAATATAATATATCATCTTTATTTATACCATTTTAATCTTTAAAAATCGAATCATCTCACATGCATACATACATAGTACTGTCTTTATGTAGTGATATACTTCAGAGAGATGTTAAAGAACTTGAAGAATATGTACATAGGAAAAAATCTCAAATTTTTGTAGAGGAATAATCTCGGATAAAAAAGAGTTTTCTATATTGGATCTACACTGAATAATAAGATTATTTCTCTAGGGATATAACCTAAATAAGGTGGCATGAGATTAGTGGTTATAACCAACCCCTGACGAAGTTTGTAAGTAGGGGGTGGTATAACGGGTTACTATATTTTTAAATAAGAAGGTATAACCAATTACAATTTATGTTAGTAGATAATACATTTTAGGGGTTATAATCATCATGTAACGGACTTGGCCACATTTGACAAACTTTTTAAATATCATGAGATCATATATTTTTTAAATTTACTACATAAAATGTGTGGCTGTGAGATATCATTGAGTGGATTAAGAACAATAATAAGTTTAATATATTTATTTATAATAAGAAATCATAAAATAAAGTAATATCCAATTCATTGCTTCCACACTCAGTGATCTTTCACTAATATACAAACAATTATTTATCATCTAGAAAAAAAGTATTTGAAATTTTCATTATAAAATTGGCAATTACATAAAATAAGAAGAACTATAATAGGAAGAAAAAAATATAAAAATAACTTTTAGTAGTAAAAAGAGTCCATTATTAATGAAAGACACCAACAAAATAACATAAAACGTCTATATAATTTATAACAAAAAATTACATGTAAATAATATCCATTATTTTCTTATAAAAACAAAAAAATATAACATACACCATATATAAATTTTTATAAATTGAATAATTTATACATTAAATCGGGGACAGTCTCCATATAAAAATACAAACAATAAATAACAACTTAATAAACCTCAAAATTTTCATATAAATTTCATATATATCTTTTCTATCATTTAAAACACAATTTAAATTAAATAAGTACTCATAATCTAATTAAGAATGGATGTTACATAGTGATAAATACTTTTTGGGTTGCTCAGTAAATTCTAGTAGGTAATATCAACATAATACCATTCTATTATACTTAAAGAATCAATTAGAAATTAATTAGATTGAAAAGAAAGGGTAAATGGTGAAAAATATTACATTTATAGAAAGTAAATCTCTTACCAATAATTGATATAATAATGATATAATAAGATATAGAGTGTGAATAATTGATAATTTAATCCTCTTTCCTAAACTAACAAAATTCATATGTGGTTTAGTTGTTTTTTCATTACATGGAACCACCCCTTCTTTCCCATAAACACTAGATTCCATAAATCACTTTAGACATAATGTTAGAGGAGGGAAGAGAGGGAGAGAGAGGATGTTAAGGAAGAGTAAATAAGGGATGAAAATAGCGTAAATATCCATGGTTTAAGGAGGAATAGAGCCCTATAGGGTTAGAGGATAAGATTTCCCCCTCCCACCTCATGTATGTTCTGGTCACTAAGAATGCGGGGGAGTTGTTTCTTCCCCTATTTAACAAATAATTTTTCTTAAAAATTAGTGTAAAAAACAATAATAATATAATGATAATAATTTAAGATATAGATACTCATAATTAAAAATAACATCATATTTGTTATGATAAATTATATATTAATATAAATATATGTAATTTTTTGAATAATATAAAAATATATATCATAGACATTTAATCATTTTTACCTTGTATATTTATTAATCATTTAAATTTAAATTATTAATTTATATAAATCCATTAAACACATATAATTAGTGAAATAAAAATAAAATATTTAATTATAACCTGTTTTAAGTAGCCCATATAGAAAAATTAAGGGTTTGGAAAATTATTTAATAAAGGAATAGTTAGTATGACTAATTAAGAGAACAATTCACCAAATAATGTGTCGAGACTACCATAAAATTGGATGTACATAGTTAGTATGCACCATATCTAATAAAATACATTTAATTGTCCAAAATATAAAATGTATTTAATATCTAAGGAATTCTATCATTAATATGGGAATGATTCATATATTTAAAATAACATGGTTGTCAAACATCAACCACCATCTCTCTCAACCCACAACTGTAATGATAATATAACTTTAAATATAAAAACTATTTATCACTATAAATTTTTAATATATAGATATTATAAAAGAAAATACATGGTGGCATAACTATAATAATAGAAACTATATATATATTTGGAATAAAAATCCTTCATTAACATCTTACTATAGGAATATCACATCACTAACATCACACTAGTCTTGGAATTCCATACCCCACCAATGTTATATCATCATAAAGGGAAAAAAGTAGCACATTTTTATATCATAAATATATTTACCTTATAAATTATTATATATATAAAATCACACCTCAACCAAAATATATATCAATAATTCACATCAAATAAATACCCACACACATCAACCGTAATAAATTAATCTTTATTTATTTTACTTATCCTAACATCCACAATACCATCCACATGTCCTTGGGAATACCACATAAACTACCAAAAATTAGTTCATGATTTACATAAAATTATGTAAATAAAAAAACTTCCCTATATTATTTCTCAACACATCTATAACATCCCAGCCCGACTGACTACTAAACCAGTAGTCGGACTGGTCACCATAAGACCTCAAGTGCACCTCCCCATACACTAGAAGCTTCCAACTAGCAGTGAGGGTGAAATTATTGTAGGGTTGGGAAACTTTAACATCAATATAAGAGTATCAAAATGATATAAGAGAAAAATAATAAAACAACCATTCAACAGAAGCTGTATAAATTAATGATAA
Source organism: Viscum album (assembly GCA_963277665.1). Taxonomy (NCBI): domain Eukaryota; kingdom Viridiplantae; phylum Streptophyta; class Magnoliopsida; order Santalales; family Viscaceae; genus Viscum; species Viscum album. The sequence continues at coordinate 353,041,081 of OY728143.1, forward strand.
AGAATGAGAGGAAAAATGTACTCACTAAATAAACATAGAAATGAATAATTCCAAATATAACCATTAATGTCCTAATAATGTAACATATTCTAGGAAATAAACAATAAAACATATGATATATAAAAATATAATGGGAATAAACATAATAAACCAAATTCCTTAGGGTTAACTCCATGGGTATCATGGGGTCTGGTTCATTTCTGTTATCCTAAATCCCTAGTACACCCATGAAAGCACCACCATGGATCCTAATCCCACAACCATTGGGCTATGTTGTGGTGCCCTAGTGCAAGAACTGATTGATCAGGGTGTGATATATACTCATAAGGTCACCACCAATGTAACACCCCAATCTTCCGTAATATGCTTCCTTTTTAAATGATTTAATAGTGTGTGATATACTCAACACCGAGTTCAAGCACACCATGACCTATCAAAATAGCTATTTAAAATGAGGTTATGAATATTATTAACCATGTTTTTAATTTTATATAATTTTAACATTTATCTTTTGTGTTTCTTAGAAATAATATAGATACAAATTCAAATTATTAGATAAAAGAAGTATTTTTCAAAAAAATACAGTTTTCCACAATTTAATGGAGAATCCTTTTTAAATCCAATATTTGAGACATATATATAATAAATTTTATTAAATTAAATTATTTTTTAGAATAAAGACATAAAAATTTAGTTTGGATAAATTTTTGGTACTTTTCTGATAACATTCATATTTTTATAAATAGTGAAAAATACTTATTTTTAATTGAAAACAACTTTTTTAATCAAAATAATTTATAGTGTTAAATTATAAATTTAAGTGGTTTTAAAGTATAATTATATTATATGTTTACCATTTAATCCATTTTTGGTCATTGGATGTAATTTTAATTTTTAATTAGACATAAACACATGTCAATCTTTAGTTAGTTTTTACTTCTTAGAAACCCACTTTTTTGGTTTTGACAACGGGAATAAATTTGAAATTAATTTTTGAAACTTATGTGTTTTTAATTTTGAAAAATAAATTCCATATTTGGAATCTGGAGGTCTAAATTGAGTAAATATTTAACTTTTATTTTTAGACATTATGAATAGTAACTTCATTAAATATTTTATTTACCATGATTAAAGGATAAATACGACAAATAAGGGTAAAAAAATATTATAATAATATTAAATTACCCTAACACATGTATTAAACCTATTGGATGATATATTTACGACTATGAGAATCCTTGGGTCGATTTTGGGACCCCATGGGGCCACTTGTAAGTGAGAATGACAATTTATAAAAATAAATTTAAAGTTAAGGAAAATGTAACATAAAAATATATCTTTTGGGGAAATTTTTTTATAGGGATTTATATAAGTGATATTTTCTACAATAAATAGTCATTAGAAATATAAATAGATTTAAAACATCATGATATTTGTTTTATAATTTTTAGACATAAAATAAATATATTTATTTTTGACACAATAATTATACAGTATTTTCCTTATTAATGAAATAATCAAATAAATGAAATTATAAATATTAAAAAAATATAATTAGAACGTTTTAATTCTATCCAAGAATTTTATAGGTGAATATGACATGTTAGATTTGATTCAATTTATTTTTTCTAAGTAATCAATATGTTATGACTTTCACAAAAACCAAATACTCAATAGTGTTAAAATTGACACAAATGAGTTTTTAAAACAAATATTATATTATTAAATTATATAATATTCCTAAAAATATAATATTTAAAAAAAGGAATTAAATAATGTTATATATATCATTTATGAACCACTTGAAGTTCAACTAGAATTTCATATTATGTTTATTAACCATGTAATATAAAAATACAAGAGGACATGGTAAATGTTAAACTATTTAAGTAAGAGTTAAATCTAAAAGATAAGGTTAATATGGTGACATAAACTTTTATAAAACCTATTATTTGAGATTATTTATACCCATACCTACCATATCCTATATATAAATCAATTTGGAGCAATTATAAATCGAAAATATTTTATAATTATTTAATATTTCAAGCTTTTCCTAAGGTGCCCCTCACATCTCTTATAAAAGGGTACTTCCCCTACTCTAAAATTCACACATCCAAAGTAATGTTTCTAGGAAAAACATTGCTCAAATATCTTACCAAATACCCTCAATTAAACCTAGATTCCTTAAATTTATCATAATTCCAACAAAAAGAGGCCTTTTGTTCATATAAATATGTAGAACCCAAAGACGAGGTAATTATTCCATATCCTCTTTTGAAGTTCTTTTATTTTTTCCACTTCCTCTTTCTTTGTCACTTACATACCAAAATAATAAATCCAATAACTTATACATACTGATATGTTATTATAAATATGGTACAACCATATTAATTATTCTATCCATCATATAATTACAAAGTCATCATACGTGTGTACGTACGACTTACCGTCTCCACATCATGGTATAGTTTGTTATTCAACACTTCATAATTTTGATGGGCATAATAATGAGTATAATTGATTTAAATAATAAATATAACATGTTAATAATTCATTATATTTAATATACCATCCAATTATATGAAATTTTACCATAAAGAGAATGAAATTGTGGCTCGAGCATACGTACGACTTACCGTCTCCACGATGCGATGGGATTCATTTCCATGTTCAGCATTCAACGATGATTATAAAAATATATATTATTAATAATTATGTAATATATGACATAATAATTATACTGGAATATATATATACATATATCTCATTCACTTACATCCATTCTATTCGTTATGAAAATGTAAACAACATTTATGTTTACGTACGACCTACCATATCCATAAACAATGTTTTCCATTTCAAATATCTATCTATTATAAATACTCATATTATGAATATATATGATAAATAAATAATATTTTACATTCTAGAATCAATTAAATCTAGATATAAGTGATAAGATCTAGAATAAAATGTTAAAACACGCAAGATAAAGGAAGTGATAATTACCCGAAATGTTATTTTAACATGGAAATTTTTAATAAATGGGTTGTATAAAGTCACCAATGAATAAATTATGGTATAATAAATATGAATATGGTTCTGGTATAATTTAATAACATACTATGATCATTTTACAGGTGGCTAAATGTACCCTCGACCAAAGGAAAGTACACGGTAAGGGTTATTTCCTCAATCTAATTATTATCCTAGATTGTTTATGTGTATGTTTTTATTAGGAAATATTTGGTATCCATGTCCATGTTTCATAAAAAAGTTTTCAAAAACATTATTTTAAGGTAATTTTTAACTAAAACATTATTTTAATTGGTTTAAATATTTATTCTTCTAAATCATTCTCATTAATGTCAATGCTTTCAAAATGGTTTTCAAGGATATATTTATATGGACATGAGTGTTTTTAAAAGACAATTCATTTAAAATGATTAAAAGTGGCATGGGACACCATGATTCCAAAATTTCTTTTAAATGTCTTCATTTCTAAATTGTGTGACTTTTAAATGATTTCATGAAAAGGGATATTTCTCTCAAAGAGTTTTACTGGTCATTTTCAACTATATCAACATCCTTTACTGGATATTATTCATGATTGAGGTTTATTTATTATAATACAATGTTATATATTGTTTTTAATGAGTTATGATATGTTTGACTATGGATGTGCTGTTTTTATACCATTCATGGTTTATGGTTAAAGTATTGACATTTTGTATGGTATTTTTAATATCAATGTTTATGTTATGTTTCATCCTTTTCATATGAGGAATGCATTGGACTTAGTAAGTGACATAAGAGGCTTTCTAAATCCCCTTGATGCATCGGTAGCTCTCATGAGAAAAATTAGTGTCTTGGAAGAAGGCCTTGAAACAAAAATTATTTGTAGTTTTGGGACGAGGCCTTGACTATGTGGTTATGATTTCTGACATTATGCATTCCCTCATTATGAAATTAGTTATTACATGTGATTATTGGACTAGTAGAATATCCATGTTCATATTATTATAGTAATTTTTGATTTATTTTTATTATATTACGTGGATGTTTATGTTTAGAACACTATTTTTTTATTACATATCTTGCCTTAAAATTTTGTAGCTTACGCTGAATTATTTACCATTACTGAGCATCTGAGTCGACCCCTTCTTATGTTTTATTTTCCCAGGATTCCAAGAAGTGTCTTATTGTTGATATGAATTGTTAATCTAGGGGAATAAAGAAATTCTAGAAGGATTATTTATGTTGTGTTTTATGTTAAAAAGTATAACGCAACATTTTTGTATGTTATTTATTTTCCTAGACTGCTAAACCGATCAGCCCTTCAGGACTTGATTCCATGTAATAATGCCAATCTATTAAAATAATGTTCTGGCTCCGAGATTCTGGGGTTATGGAATTACAGTTGGTATCAAAGGAAGTTTAGTAATAACCTTGTAATTAGATTTAGGAAAACTGTGATTAGAGAACATTAACCTAAGATAAAATTTGTGGATTATTATAGAAGAACATCCAAAATTACTATAATGTAAAAATTATGTTGATTTTTCAAGAAATACATCTCTGTCTAGATACTATAAGTGGATCTTGTTTTGGAACAGATGTCCCTAGGATTGAAAACATGGACATGGAGTATTAGGCTTGACCCAGTGTATCCTTGTAAATGAAATTGTGCCTAACTGCGCACCTGGTTCGACACTCCTGGGGGATATTCTTAGGATAATTTATATTTTATTTAAAAAAAATTATAAAGAATTTATGAGTAGATATTTTCTCAAAGGAACCATATTTATGATTATGTAATAGAGATGGATAAAATTTTCAATTTATGTTATTTATTTTACTAGTTTAGAATTATGCCTTGCAATTCATAAACTAACCTTTTGTTTTCCATTGTTTAGAAACAACTCATAGTAGAAGGAATGGAAACCATATCAACACACGTAATCCATTTAGTGATTACCCTCTTACTCAAGATAATTATAGTCAAGATGGTGATGCAACTAGTGTTGAACAACTTATAACCATAATGGGAAAACTCACTCAGGTTATGAATAATAACCTTACCTATATGGAGCACCATGATCCACAATACGGAGGATCAATGTTAGACCGCTTTATGAGGCAATAACCAAAAATGTTTAGTGGTATTAAAAATCCTTTGGTATTGAGCATTGGATAAGTTCCTTAGAGAAAATATTTTTTGTTTTAGGATGTAATGAAAGGGAAAAAATTGTCATGGTAGTTTATCGCCTCTGAAGAGATGCATATCAATGGTGGTAATTAATTCAAAAAAGGAGGAGGAATATGTGGGAAATATGGAATGGAGGGATTTTATAGAAATATTTCTAGAAAAATATGTTCCTTATGAATAGCGAGCTATTATAGAAAGAAAATTTCCGATCCCAAGGAAAAAAGAGGATGAGAATGTTGCAAAGTATGAGAATAATTTCAAAATATTCTAAAGGCATTCTATAGACTATATACATAACCCAAGAAGTAATATTGATCGATTATTTGATGGGTTAAAACCTTTCCTCAGATGGGAATTAGTCTCAAAATATTTTTCATCATAATAAAATATATTCTCATGTTCTATCAAGACAGAAAAATAATTCTCTAAGTCTTATGACATTAATGTAATGTAAGAGAAGAAGTTAATGGTGGAGAAATAGACAGATAAAGGGGAAAAGGGAAAGACTTATTTTCCCTTATGTGATAATTGTGGGAAGAAACACCCTGGTACTTGCCTAAAAGGAATGGGAGTTTGTTAAAAATATGGAGAAAAGGGTCACCAGGCATGTGATTGTAATGGAATAAAATAATCCATGCAATGATATAATTTCTAAGAAATAAGACATTATGAAAATTATTGTCCAAATTGTCATGAAAATATAGGTTTCAAATGGATCAATGTGACACTTTTTCAGTTAATACTGTCCAATTAGAATAACTAATGTATTTGTGTTTTCAGAATCAATAATTATATTCTGGTTTTAAGAAGAATGTGATGTATAAGGATGGTACTACAATAATATTTGTTTTCTTTAAGGACTTAAAATGATGAAGGTAATCATATTTTATGTATGTGACAATAAGATCCACTTTCTGATGATTAGTGAATCTGATGTTACAATTGATTTTTTAAATTTAGAGAACTTTTAGAGAGTGTTTGGACAGAAGTGTTTTGGATAACTCTAAAGGTTGGAATAGATTAAGTTTATCTTTGGAGAGTATTTTTAAAGGTTTAAACATTTTTATGATTGTTTTTGGAATGTTATAATACTATAGATTTATAAAAATGAAAACATGCAAGTCGGGCGATGACCCTTCACGTCGGACAAAGCTGTGTGAATCAAACCCAAAACTGAAGTTTGACAAGGACTTATCACCTACCACTATCCTATAGGAAGTCCCTGGTCATTATGAAATATTTTTCTTCATTTAAAAAGTAAATGTTTGAATCCTTATATGATTGAGATAAATAGAATATTTTTTATTTTTATCTTTTAAAGAGAAAGATGAGTTTCTGGTTGGAATAATTAAAAGGATGAAACTGTACATATAAATTCATTATGATTATGGGTGTTCTTATACTATAAATTAAATTAATTATTCATCACTAAGAAAAAAGATCATAAAACAAAAAATGTTTTCTTAGTACCTTCTTTTGAAATGAATCAAATGGTCCCTTGGACCATCGTAGATTTATTTCTTTCAGATTGTTGACTTTCTCCTAATAATATACTCTATTACTCTCTATCAGAACTTGATGGTTAGGATTCACTTAAATATCCATGTTTTTCTATATGGAACCCTAGTATGTGTTATTCTCAATAACCTTCATGCTTACCTTTATTTATTTTCAAATAGAGGCCTCATTAATCCATTTTTCGATGTGGGATTTCAACTAAGATATTTTGAAATTTTAAAACCCTAGTTTTTAATCCTGATTTTAAATTGCGAGGATGCAATTTTTTGAAGTAGGGGAGAATGTAACACCCCAAGATTCTACGGTACGCTTTCTTTTTTAAATAATTCAATAGCATGTGATGCACTCATCACCGAGTTTAAGCACACCATGGCCTGTCAAAATCTCTATTTAAAAAGTGGTTTTTAATAGTATTAACCTCATTTTGAATTCTATATAATTTTAACATTTAATTTTTTTGTTTCTTAGATGTATTATAGACAAAAATTCAATTTTTCAGATAAAAGAACTATTTTGCAAAAAATGAAGTTTCCTTTTTATAGAAAACCCTTATTAAATAACATATTTGACACTTTTATATATTAAATTTGGTGAAATTAATTTTTTATTTATAATCAGGATATAAAAATTTAGTATGGATAATTTTTTGGTTCTTTTCTGATAACTTTCATATTTTGATGAATAGTGAAAAATTACAAAATTTTAATTGAAAACTTTATTAATCCAAATAATTTACAGTGTTAAATTATAAATATGGGTGGTTTTAAAGTATAATTAGATTATATTTTTACCATTTAATCCAATGATTTTACTTGGAAGTAATTTTTCTTTTTAATTAGATATAAACACATGTCAATCTTTTGTTAGTTTTTACTTCTTAAAAACCCTCTTTTTTGGTTTTGACAATGGAAATTAATTTTAAATTAATTTCAGCAACTTCTGTGTTTAGAATTTATAAATATGGATTCCATATTTTGAATCAGGAGATCCAAATTGTATTAATAGGTAACTATTATTTTTAGACATTATGAATAGTAACTTTAGTAAATATTTTATTTACCATGGTTAAAGGAAAAATCCAGTAAATAAGGCTAAAAAATAATATAATAATAATATTAAATTACCCTAACACATTCCATAACCCTATTTGATAAAATATGTATCACAATGGGAATCCTTGGGTTGGTTTTGGGACCCCATGGAGCCACTTGTAAGTGAAAATGACACATTATAAAAACTAATTTAAAGTTAATAAAAATGTAACATAAACATATATCTTTTTGTAATTTTTTTTATATGGGGATATATAAGTGATATTTTAGACTATAAATATTAATTTAAAAGGTAATAATATTTCATAAATCATGTTATTTTATTTATAAAATTTAGACATAAAATAAATATATTTATTTTTGACAGAATAATGATGCAGTATTTTCCTTATTAATGAAAGAATAAAATAAATGATATTATAAATATTTAAATAAATATAATTTGAAAGTTTTGATTCCATAAAAGAATTTACAAGGTGATTATGACATTTTAGGGTTAAATCAGTTTATTTTTTTGATGTAATCATGTTATTATGACTTTCGAAAAAACCAAATACTAAATGGTGGAAAAATTGACATAAATGAGTTTTCAAAAAAAATAATATATTATTAAATGATATAATATTCCAAAAATATCTAATATTTGGTCAAAGGACTTAAATAATGTTATATATATCATTAATGGACCACTTTAGATTTTATTTAAATATTATAGTAAATTTATTAACGACATAATATAAAAATCCTAGAAGACATGGTAAATGTTAAAGTACTTAACTAAGATTTAAATCTAAATGATACAATTAATATGGTGACCTAAACTTGTATAAAACCTATTGGTTGAGATTATTTCAACCTGTAATGATATTTTCCTCATAATAAATCCATTTTGATTTTTTATAAATCAAAAATAATTTTATAATAAATTAATATTTCAAGATTTTCTTAAAGTGCCCCTCACCACTTTTATTAAAGGGTACTTCCCCTTCTCTTAAATTCACACCTCCAAAGCTATTTGGCTCGGTCAAAACATGATAAAATCTCATAAAAACTACACTGAATTAAACCTAGAGGCATTTAGTTTATGATAAAGCCATTTTAAGGATCTCTTTTGTTCAAATCAAAAGGTAAAACCCGATGAAGAGGTAATTACTTCGTCACCTCTTTCAATGTTTTTTTCTTCTTCCACTTCCTCTTTATTTGTTGTTTCCATACCAAAATAATAACTCCAGTAATTTATACATAATGAGATGTCAGTATAAATATGGTAAAACTATATTAATTATTCTATTCATCCTATGAATTAAAAAGTCACCATCGTGCGTACACAGGACTTACAATACTACAAAAACGGCCTATATCAGCTCTCAAAACCGGCTTTACCAGCGCTAAAAAAGCTCTATAAAGCTCAGCGCTAATATAGGGGGGGGGGTCCCTATTATCAGCACTCTTAAAAGCACTGATAAAAGTAAAAAAATAATAAAAAAAATAAAAAAAATTAAATAATGTGCATGAAGAGATTTTATCAGTGCTTGACCACCCCTTTATTAGCTCTAGGAGGTCTCCCGCGCGCTCCCTTTCCCTCGCATCCTCACACATGTGCACCACCTTTGACTCAACCCAAACTCAAACCCAGAACCTCTCCCTTTCATGGCTGCACCTTTACCACTAAGCTAGTACGTTATTTTATCTATTTAATGATATATCGCTTTATATATATATAGATATATTTATTCATGTATTGATATTGATTCATATTAATATAAATATATTTATTCATATATTAGTATATATATATATATTCATTTGTATATTAATATATATTTATATTTATTCATTTATATATATATATTTTTAGTTATAATTTTTTATCCATATATTTATTTGTATATTAATATATACTTATAAGATTATGTTTAAATACAGTTATGAAATATGTTTTTATGTGTGTTTATAATTAAATGAATAAATACATACATATATATATATATACAACACACACACACACATACACAGACACAAACACACACACACACACATTTACGAATAAATACATATATTTGTGTATTTGAAAAGCCATAGAATGTTAAAATGATCATAACTTATAATACAGAAGACCGCTTCAACTCCAAAACTATTAAAATTGATGAAAATGATAAAATATTTGATATGATATACGGTATAGGGATAACAGACATCCGGATCAGAAATTATACATGTTTGAATGTTAACAAATCGTGGTATCCCGACTAAAAACTCAATTTTGGAGGCCTTCTAGGCATTTTTTATGGTTGAAATATGTGAAACAAGATTTTCTTTGGTCACTAATGCGTAACGCTCATCGCAGGCTTCGATTTATATACTGTAGAGCTCAAACGGACACCCAGGTCAAAATTTATGGCCGTTTGAAGTTTGAGTTACATTTTCAACTTATTTTAAATCATTTTTTTAATTTTATTTGATTTGTTATGTCTTCAAATTGTTGTTAAATGATTTTTAATCAATAATAATTATAAAATTATTAATTAAGAATATTTATAAAAATATTTTAAAGCCATTTTCACTAAATTTCTTTTATATTAAATGCAGTAGTCTATTTATACGTATATAAAACATTTATAAAAAAATATATTATATTTATATACGAATAAATATACTTATATAACAATAATTTATTTTTCATGAATTTTTTTTGAAATATAAATTTTTTTAGCACTCATAAAGCCCCCCTTTATCATCACTTTTTTCTAGCGCTGATAAAGGCCCCCTTTATCAGTGCTTTTTTAGCGCTCATAAAGGGGTAGCGCTTCCCTTGCCCGTTTTTGTAGTAGTGTTACCGTCTCCTCATAGTGGTGTAGTTTGTTATTCAACACTTCATTATTTGGATGGGTATAATAATAAGTATATTTGATATAATTAATAAATATAACATTCTATTTATTCATTATTTATAATATACTATCCAATTACATACAATTTAACCATCAATAGATTGAAATTGTCACACGTGCGTACGTACGACTTACCGTCTCTATGGTGCGATGTGATTCGTTTCCACATTAACCATTCAATGATGATTATAAAATTATATCTTATTAATAATTATTTAATATATGGCATAATAATGATACTGGAATATATATATATTTATGTATTTATGTACTTACATATATCTCATTCACTTACATCCTTTCAATATGATATGAAAACAAATACAACATTTATGCATACGTATGACCTACCATCTCTATATATGATGTTTTCCATTACATATATCTATCTATTATACATATTTATATTCTGAATATATATGATACATAAATAATGTTTTATATTTTGGAAGCAGTTAAATCATGTTTTTTATATGATCAAGAATTACAAGTAAAAACACATACGATAAAGAAAGAAATTATTACCCAAAATGTTATTTTAAAATGGAAATTATTTTTAAATTGGTAGTATAATTTCACAAAATAATCATGTATGATATCATAAATATGAATATGGTTCTGGTATAATTTAATAACATAGTATGGTCATTATACAAGAGGTTAAATGTACCCTCAACCAAAGGAATGTACAATGTAATGGTTATTTCCTCAATATATTTTTTATTAGAGATTGTTTATGTGTATTTTTTACTAGGAAATATTTATTATCCATGTAAATGTTTAATAAAATAGTTTCCAAAAGGATTATTTTTAAGGAACACTTTAACTAAAACATCATTTTAAATGGTTTAAATATTTATTCTTCTAAATCATTTTTGTTAATGTTCATGTTTTCAAAATTGGTTTCAAGGATTTATTTATATGGACACGAATGTTTTAAAATGTTAATTATTTTGAAAATTTTCAATGTTGTATGGTAAAATTTGATTCAAAAATATCTTTTAAATGTATTATTTTTTAAACTGTGAGACTTTTAAATGACTAAATGAAAAAGAGACATTTCTCTCAAAGAGTTTTACTGATCATTTTCAACCATGTAAACATCATTTACTGGATATTACTCATTACTGAGGTATATTTATTATAATAAAATGTTCTATATTGTATTGAATGAGTTATGACATGTTTAACTATTGATGTTATGTTTTTATACCATTCAGTGTTTACGGTTAATGTATTGACATTTTCTATGCTAGTTTTAATACAAATATTTATGTTATGTTTCATTCTTTTCCTATGAGGAATGCATTGGACTTAGTAAGTAATGAGTGGGGCCCTCTATATCCCCTTGATTCATCGGTAGGTCTCATGAGACAAATTAGTGTCTTAGCACCAGGCCTTTAAAAAAATATATTTGTAGTCTTTTCAGGAGGCCTTGACTATGTGCTTATGATGTCCAACATTATGCATTCCCTCATTATGAAATTATTTATTACATATGATTATTAAACTAGTAGAATATCTTTGTTCATGTTTATATGGTAATGTTTGATTTATTTTTGACATATTATGTTCAATTTTATGTTTAAAAAGATGTTATTTCTATTACATAAATTTCCATAAAAGTTTATAGCTCCATTGAATTATTTACCATTACTGAGATTCTGAGATCACCCCTTATTATGTTTTATTTTCCCAAGATTCCAAGAAATGTATTATGATTGATATGTAGGGTTACACATCGGGAATAAAGGTATTCTCAAAAGATTATTTATATTTTGTTTTATGTTAAAAAATTCACTGTAATGCTCCTGTATGTAATATATTTTCCAAGACTGCTAAACTGATAGGTCCTTTCGGGACTTGATTACTGGTAATCATGACAATGTATTAAAATAATGCATCATCTCCATGATTTTTGGGTTATGGAGTTAGAACCAATATTTTTAATGTATAATCCGGTATTTCTATATCAATTAAAGTAGTGCGAAGCTATATGATAAATGAAAGTCAATAAATAAATAAATTTCTTGGTTTGGGTTCTCCATGGGATACCCGGACCTCAATACCGACTTATTCCTAAGAAGGATATGTATTAAATTAAGGAAAATATGTATATTTAATTTTTTTTATAATAACAAGTAATCAAAAAACAAGAATCAAGATATGGATCAAACCACAATCATTTTATTTTCGTGGAAGTTGTGTTCTTATGCGACAACATTATGTTATATTTCTTTACAATTAAATGGTTATTATTTTAATTTAATAAGAGGAACACTAATCCCATTCAAGGAAATCCAAAAATGAATACCAATAATCACACTAGGTGAATTATAAATAACCAAAACTATAATAGTCTATCCAAGGTGAAACATAAATGGAACCCCATGTATCACTCTCATCACTATATAAAAAAAATATCCAATATCATCTATGGTATCACATATAGGGGACCAAGTATCACATGAGGCCTAATATAACCATCTCACTACTGATTCCATCTATGTTATCCCCCCTATGAAAATGATATCACCCATGAGAAGGTAGGAAAAAACATGGAGATCCCATCCTAGGAATAAAAAATATCACTCTAGGAATATATAAAAATTAGCTAACCTTTGATCTTGTCCTTATCATTCTCTAAGGAGAAACCCAAAGTATCACTCAAGGAATTCACAGTTCATTTTCCTATTTAAATTAAATTAAAATGATGAGAAATGTAATGTATCCTCATACCTTATCATAGATTATATATAAATAAAGTGGGTCCTGCACTAAAGCATGGCATTCATTTGACAATATCAAGGGTTGAAACTCATTCCATAAATCCATGCAAGATAATCAACACTAACCATTTCATTTTTAGTTTTGATTAAATTTTACATCAATGAGGAGTCTTATTAGAAAACATGAGATTATAACAAAAAGATTCAATTATATCAAACATATTATCACTTTAATGAAAATTAATTCAACACACCAAAAGGTAGTTCATATAACAAGACAAACATTTTATTCTAAGTGTTAAAATTTACATAGCCCAAGGGTGGTCTAAGAATTAGGCAGATACAAATAATTCTCAATGCGTGATAAAGAGAACTTACCACTAAGGGGAGATTAATGTTTTGGGAATAACCTCTAGTGGTATAATTTAGACCCTAAAGGGTATATAAATTATATATTTGGGATCTATATCATAAATTTCATATTTAGGTGGTGTCATATAAAATATAATTTCCCAAAAAACAATGATTTAATTTAAATTTTTAAAGCCTTTAAGGGGAAAAAATATAAACTAAGTACATCATGCTTAAGATGACACAAATGTCCAATATAGAGTCTTTAATCGATTCGGTTTAGGAGAAAATAAAGAAACATACATTCAATATGAAAATAGTATATATTTGGTCGCCTCAAAACAATATTTTAGATTGAAAAATAAAACAATATTCAATTGAATAGGAATCATAGAATCTCTAACGGTTATCCAATGATGTTTATGGTTTTGAAAATGGAGGTTTTATGTGATAGATATCCACATACCTAGAGGAGGAGTAGGAAATATCCATGAGAGATACTAAGAATGGGTAAGAGGAGAGCACGAGGAGTATAGAATAAATAAAATAATGTAAGGTAATTTTAGTTATCTATAGACCCATAAATGAGGTGCATGGTTTGGCCACATGGTTGAGAAAACTATGTGAAAATCATGCTTCAGTCACTACCTATGGAGAGGGATCACAATGTTCATGTGTACGATCTGAGATACAATGTAAAAAGAATACATTTCTCCTATGTCCAAGATATGTAAGTAGTCTAAAAACCATGTAGCTCCTCCCAAAAAGTTAAAAAAATCCTTGCAATGCCTCGAGCTCCATTGAATCAACTACAAGATTTCTCCTAGGGACCACACTGTTTAAAAAAAATGTGCCCTTATAATCCTTCTTTGGATTTTATTTTTTAGGGTCGAATGCTCCTAAAACATGAAAGAACACTTGAGTTGACTCTCAGGCCTCAAACCATATCTAAAAACAACACATTAATGTCCTCATTTTTACATTTAAAAGTATGGTTTAAAACATAGTTCATTGACCAAATTGAGAATTCATGTTCCTTTGAAAAAATTCATCCGGTCTAAAAACACAAGACATAACAATCACCCACCTTAAAACTTATCACCCAAGGGGATCTTGGAGAAAACAATGAAATAAACACCCAACCTACATGTTTCATGAATCCTTTTATAAACAACCTTGTTTCATTCCAATACCCAACATAGTTCCAAGTATCACTTAAGGAATACGATACATAACCCATTGAAACTCAGGATAACACTCATATTCCAAACTAAAGAATCAGGATAACCCTAACCAAATCCCGCCAAACTAGAGAATTTTTTTATCATCATTACCTTAATTACCTATACTATTTTACTCATCACAATATGTTCTAGTATTTAAAGGCCAATTCCAAGCCACAATACCTCCACCTTCATAATTTTCTACTTAAGCATGTGTGTAGCATTCTAAAAATGCTCATGATGGAACTTTTAATTTGTTCAAAATTTCAATTCAAAATTTTCCTAATTTAGTCTTATGGAGACTACCATTAAATGAAAAACATTGGATGAAATTCACATTTCAACCATAATACTCTCCCAATATTCCAAAAAGTATTTCTTCACCAAACATATTTAATGAAATGAGATAAAAAAAGTCAAGCCCAATCAAACCATCCATTCTCAAAATAATCATCATTAAATACCAACATATAAAAACATGAAACATGACAAATTTATTCAGACATCTCAATTTTCCTTTAATCATTTCTTCTGTATCCCATAACTGACTTGCAGAGATACCTCATGCCAAACATCAACCTTAATCTATTATGCCATGACACAACCACGGGTGTATACTGTAACACCCTAGGTAAATAAAGAATATGAAATTTTTATATTTATCCATATTTTTTAATATAATTTTAATATTAATTTAAAGGGAATGATATTCTCTATGGCATACCCAATACGCAACAACGAGTTTCTTGGAAATCTTCTGTTGCACTCTAATAATAAAATAATATTATTTTAAATGGTAGTTAACGCCAAGACATTGTAATGGCGTGAATTTACAGAACTAACTAAAAAATTTTTATATGTGTTTGTCAAATATTTTTTATTTTTACAATAAATGTTAAATGATTAAAAATGCGAATGAATCCAATTTTAAGCGTAAACATTCTAATATTCTTTAAAAAGTCGATTAACCGCCTTTTGATGGAGAACCCTTTTTAAATAAACTTTTTGAAAATTTCATATATTATTTTGGACCAAATAAAATCCTTCTTTAGAATCGGGACATCAAAATTTACTTTGTGTATGTTTTTGTTATTTTTTTCGATAAAGTTCATTTTTAATGAATATGTGAAAAATGTTGTATTTTAATTCAAAACCTCTTTTTAATCTAATTTATTTATATGATTAGATCATCTTTTTAATTGGTTTTAAAGTTCAATTAGAATTTATTTTTACCATTTAATCCAATGGTGGTCATTGGAATTAATTTTCCATTGAAATTGTACTTAAACTAGTGTCAATCTTTTAATAGATATTGTTTCTTAAAAACACACTATTTGTTTTGAAAGTGGGAATTAATTATTAAATTAATTAAATCAAATTATATGTTTTTAATTTTGTAAAATAGACATCATTTTTGAATTCGGAATATCAAATATAGCTTCGGGTGAATTTTTGGTATTTTTCTGAAAAACTTCAATTTTTGATGAATAGTTAAACCACTAAGTGGTAGTTAAAAAACTGATTTTTCATTTAAATGAAACTTTACCACTTCTGTGATTTGATTTTCAAAAATCCGACATACATGGTTGTCATTAGGATTTAAAATTTGGTTCAATGGGATTCAAATATTTTTTTTGGTAAATAGTAACTTTTAAGTTTTATTAATCGCGATTAAAGGTAATTAGTGTAATTTAAGGTAAAGATAATGTTTTAATAATATTAAATGAACTTTAACCATGTCCTAACCTTATTGGATGAGTCATGGACGACCCATACAATCCATGCGTCAACTTGGGGACCCCATGGAGCCACTTTGGTTGGAAAATGACATTAATAACTTTTTATTTAAAGTTAAAATAAAAATGTCACAAACATGTATTTTTTTACTGAAACAATTTTTATATGGGGTTATACAAGTCATATTTTTGACTATAAATATTAATTGGAATTTTAAAAAGATTCCCTATGTTATAGTATTTTTTTTTATAATTTTTATAAATTAACTAAATTTATTTATTTATGACACCATGATGATGTAGTGATTACCTCATTAATGAACGATTTAAATAAAATGAGAAGATAAGGTAAAATATAAGAAATAAACTTGTCAAAAAAATATTGGATGGGTGGATTTCGAACCCTTATCACCTTTACCTCTAATTATATAGTTTTGGGACCTTTAATATCCGAAAATCATTTTATAATAAAGTAACTTTTCAGGACATTCCAAGAGTGCCTCTCCTCCCTCTTATAAAAGCCCCCCCACCTATACCTCCTTACCCACACCTATCAAGCCTTTTTCTCGGCCAAACTCTACTCATTTTATCTATCCACATCCCTCTATTCATCCTAGAATCCTTCCCTTAGGCAGAATGCTCTTCAATAAACCCTTTTGGATCAAACCAAGAGGAGTTACCCGATTTAAAGGTAAAGTCTTCCCTAATGTTCTTTTGTTTTATTTTGCTTCTCCAACCCCCTAAAATATTTTTATTCCTTTATTTTGTAACAACAACAGTATATAAAATATACTAGGATGTTGTTATGAGAAATATTCTATCTACACTTACACACACCTCTATCTAATGGTTAAAGAACATACTGTTTATGTGGATGGCGAATTACGGCCTCACGAAATGATGATTGTTCAATCTTCTCTTAACACCTTTCATGGTGGCCATTATGATGTCACTGTATTTTATATATGATATATATGGTATTTATTTTTTCTATATTCTTCTGTATTTTATATTTAAAACATACCTTTATGCTTTACATGTTGTGTAAATGTGATAATTTCATACGAGGAAGTGTGGACTACCGCCCCCTCAAGTGATGTGACTCTTTCATGCAATACATGGAATGTATAAAGAATAAAATTAATGAACTTATTTTACCTATATAACATATATATTATAATGTAATTATAATATATAACTATATATCTCATTTAGTTTTAATTCCATTAATACGACAAAGAAATGAAAGTAGCGTTCATGCGTACGTACGGCCTGCCGTCTCCATGAACGGTGCATTTCATTTATTTTTATCTCCAAATGTTATGGAATAGTATAAAATGAATATATACTGGATATATATGATATTTAAATCATTAATAATTTTCTGTATATGATGTACTTATAACTACATGGAAAATTCTTTTCCAACAAGTTCAATTTTTACTCATGTACCGAACATCGTCAAAAACGTCTGATATGAACTCACTTTGTTAACCAATTATTATAACATTATAATATGTGATATGAACTGAATAATAATATTTAAAGGAGGTCTTTAATCAATTATAAACTGACCAATGTTTATTATTCATGAATATAAAGAAACGAACAAGACAAGTCAGACTTAATGTAAGGGATCCTACCTCTCTCTTTCTTTTTAAGTACTCTCTTTTATGTCACTTTTTTTAAGCTCCTATTTCTTAAGTTGGGGGATGTTCTTATACATTCATCTTAATGTTATTTTTATGTTCATATGATGAGATACCCTAATTGATATGTTCAACCCATTTTTTGGAAGTTTTTAGTGGCGCCGTTAGGCTGCCGAATTTTCATAAGGGGATATGTTATCTCACTTGTTATTTCCTTGAGATTCATGATATATTTGTAACTATCTCCATTGAGTGGTGTATGTACTGACCATGATTCTACTATTTGGGTAATATAATCTCATTTATGGGTATTTACATCAGCATTGTTTGGTCCTTCTTTCATGGGGAGTACGTTTCAGAAGTTACCCAAATATGTAAAGGAACCATTCACTCTCCTCTTTTTAAAAAGTATACTTTTTGTTGGATCTTTTAATTCACATATTGTTATGTTGGGATACGTTCTTATATATAATTATTTATATAAATTTTCTGTCCAAGTTATGAGATACCATTTCCTCTCTCATCAACTCATATTCTAAATTTTAATGTGACGCCTTTAGGCTGTCGAATTTTTGCAAGGGAATTTCTTAGCTAAATTTAAATTCTTCAGGTTAAACATGTACTCCTTGAATATGTATTTTAATGAATATGTGTGAATGAATCTGATTTTTTTACACTTAATATCCACTTATATTGGGTGTATTTATACTTGTCTCACATAATTAAGTAACTGATTTATCCATAATCTAAGGATACCGTCCTTGAATGGGACTTCGTCTCAATCTCCTTTAGTTGAGGTATATTTTGTTCTAATAAAAGAATTTATTCTATACACTGTATAAACAACTTTGAATTTTCATTTCATTCAAAGGGAATCTTTTTCTACGAAGGGTTTTACTAAACTAAAAAAGGAATGTTTCTTTTTAACGTGCGCGGTGGCAGCAATTTTTCCACCGCTGCGAGTATTATTTGATCCCTGGCTTCCTCAACAAGCCATAATATTTCTAAAATTAAATAAATACCATATAATCTTTTCTGTATTTTGGTATTGAAAATGGTTTTGATAATGGTTTTTTTATGTCAATATATTTAAGTGATATATTGTGATTGAAATGTGGAAATGTTTTCTTTCCATTATATTTGTTTTATGTATTATGATTTTGTAATGGTACTTAGAAATTTGATGGGTGGTTACATGATAAACCATATAACAGGTGGTGCCGTGAATACCAGGACGGGTGGTTACATTATAACCTCCAATGCATTGGGTATGTAAGTCATCTGTATGGCTATTCCATTAAGTGATATGTGGGGAAGTCGACCGTATGGTAATTCTATTTAAGTATGTTTATGTCCCAAGTTACCTTTATAAGTTATGTGTTCTGTATATGGGTTTTATGGTAATCTTTTGGTTAAAAAAGGGTAAGTAATGATATTTTATTCAGTGAAGAGTATTTACTACTTCATAAAGGTGAAAAGTATTACTTTGATAAAGAATTCATGGTTTACTTGTTGTTTTTAAAAACTAACAGTTTTCCTTATTTGTGTATCCCTTACTGAGATTTTTATGCTCATCCCCAGTTCTTTTGAAATGTTTTTCATAGGACATAATGTGGAATAGGGTCAAGGATGGGATCAAGGAAAAGTCATGACGTCTTAAACAGGGAACTAGACATGACTCTTTTTTTAAGAGTTTATGTTTTGAAAAAAAGGGAAACTCTGTAGAAGTGTCTACTGTGTAATCTTTTGAGATGTAATAGTTATGTTATAATTCCCTAAAACTCTAAACCTGAAAATATCCTCAATGGGAATTATTCATTTCATTCAATATTAAGTAATTTTTAAGGCTGGGGGCCTTATACATACCCAATCCATCACACTTGGATTTACACCCTCAAAACAAAACATCTAAGCTTTAATGATGTCATGGGTAACCATAGAATCCTCCAATAGACTATAAATATCTCATCTAAGGTATTCCATACTACGATTTTTATAGTTTAGACCTTTTTACAAAGCCAAAACGTCCATGAATAATCCATAATGACTAAGCCTAACAGCTGTCAATACAAGAACCAGTTGGTTTTTGTGAGTCTATCTAAGGCATTCTTATTTGGGAACCCATGTATCTCATAAGAAAAACATGACTCGATAAGAACCATTCTACCGACCCAAAACACTGATGTAGCCTATTTATTGAAATAGATGTTAATTTTATGATTTATCTCTTCATATAATTGTTGATATCTCAGTGTACCCAAGGTGATGTGATGATACCGAATATTATAATCACTAAGACATGTGTACACCAAGGGGATATCTAGAACTAATAATAAGGCTAAACAAACTTCTTTAATATCCAGAATAATGTTATCTAAATGGATATAAACCAACCTAATCCAACTACCCAAATGAAGAGTAGTAGAACCACTATCGGTAACCCATTTTTAAAGAGGTCAGCTTCACCTATGAAGGCATCATCAATAAAAGACCATGGTGACCTTAACTTCCAAGGCACCCCATGATCTCTCAAGAATAACCTATGAATTCAATCCTTGGATAAGAAATTCTCACATTACCATTTAAATGAAATCCAAGAAACCATTTAAACTACCATTAGTTGGGGTTTGAAACTAAATAAACTACTTAACATTTAATTTTAAGGTATTTCACAAATTCAAATTAGTTATCCTATCATTTCATGGATTATCCTTTAAAGTACATCTTATATAATTGATTGGGAAAAATTAATTGGTTCTTTATTTTCCTGAGGTCACAAGGAAAACATAAACGTTTTATCAAAATTACCTTTAAAAATTTATTATTTAATTGACATACTATCACAATTAGAAAATTAAAATTATATCATCACATCAAACATCCTTTATTTTTTCACAAATCTCACAATTAGTCTTTGTTAAATAAAATTTTAATTCCAATATAAATATGATGAAATATTTTAGGTTGTAATTCTTATTTCAATTAAGTAATGCATCATATTTTTACAACTCAAAATCATATAACATGTCTTTTATTAATTAAATAGGGTACTATTCAAGTAATATTCTGCCATATGTCTATATGGGAGTCCTTATAGGTAGATTCATAAACATTAAATAACCATCCATAATTAGAAATAGTGTACTCCCATGGGGTTAAATAACATGGAATCATGACTTACCTATTGGGGTTGAGTCAAATCTATTAATAAGAAAAAAGTCCCAATTGAATGACTTGGGTATATTTGTGAATTTAAGAGTTTGGTCTTATGGGTCATCATGCCCAAGTAATAGTGGCATAATGATTTATAATAAAACCCTTTAAATTCAATGTAAAAAAAATTCAGAACTTTTTATTTATACTATGGTTTCAAGGTATATAAATATCATAAAAATAGTTTAATTCTAAGGGTCTCTGTAACATGCTGTTACTTTTTTCTATGTGTTTTGACCCATTTATTTGAATATCCAATGATTATATCCATTTTTGGGTTGTTTTAAGAGTTTTTCCAGAGCTTGTGTGAATGTTTATGAGCCTTTACAGGGTTTTTGAATGGTTTTCACATAGTTAAACAAAGTGTGCAACCTAGGCATAAGGGGTTTCACAATTTGAACATGGTTAAAAAAAGCGTAAAAACTATGAAGAAGGTATTTCATGGTTTTCACATGGTTTTTTCATGGTAAACAAAATCTAGAAGGGGGTCACATGGTTCCCATGGTTAAACTAGGTATACATCCTATGTTTGAATATCTTCCAGGGGATCTATTTCGGGTGAATGGTTTGTACTAATCGAGTGACCTAACCTATAAAATAGGACATATGATAATTAATGATATGAAAATATTTATTAAAATAACAAAATAAATATAATTAACCCTAAAATCCTCCCACATGAACCTAATCTGATCCTTAGGTTTTAGGGATCCCCTGTAAGTATTTTAGCTCCCTAAACCTCTTATCTAGGTTGATCAAATCAGTAATCAAATAATACATATTTTATTTCAGTGATTTTTTAGTCATGGATATCACTTAATCTATTGATAAATTCTTCTAAAATTTTATGATGTCCTTGAGTTCTTTGGATCCTTGTTGATTTATGTAGAATTTTATGTGTATGATATTTTCTCTCTTATTTCGAGATCTAACTTCCTAGATTTGGTGATCACAATAAGAGGTTATAAATATTAGAATAATTTTCGTTGGATTCCTAAAAATACAATTAGTTATTTATATTATTTTTCTTCATTTTTTATTTCATTTTTTCTTAATAAATTCATAGATGATGCTTCTTAATTTCTAACCCCTATTTAATGTAATTTATCTATAAAATTCCTCATAAAATATTTTTCAATACTATTTTATTTGAATTTAATATGTAATTAAATTAATGTCTATAATATTGTTAAATATCACATATGGATTAATTGTTAAAATTACTTTCTTTTCGGATTTGTTTTCAATGAAATTTAAAAGGGTGTATTGGTGAAATTGAGGGCTTTGGCCAAGGTTTTGATTTATAAAATGAACATCCTTTATTTGAATTTAATTAATTAAAATATTTGATGTTTTCCAAGTAGTTTAAAATGAATGAGTTTATTAAATTAACAATAACTCTGTTTCAATGATTTTACCCTTATTTTGGAATTGGTTTTCTTAGGTTATTTGAAATAACTGATTTTTCATTATGAAAAGTTGGTGTAAAACCATGTTTTGAAATGTATTGAATCCTTTTAAAATTATAAAACCTCCTTTAAATTCATTAGGGTTGCTTTGAAATAAATTATTATTTTGAATGTCTATTTTGAATTAAAATGATGATTTGGGGAAAAGGAGTGGGTATGGTTACCCTATTTGAATGTTGAATTATTTAAATGTATTTTAATTGAATTTATGATTAATTAAAACCCAGTTGGAACTTTATAATGAACCTCTTGTGTAATAATCCTTTTATGTATCGTTATTGTTTGTTGTACTTCCCACTACTGTGTGTTGAAAAATATATCATTTACTTTGAGGTAATTGGGGGTGAGATTGAGATGTTATTTAGGGCCAATGCCCATGATTGATAATAATCCTTGTGTGATCCTCGTAACTCTATTATCTCACTCACCAGTTTTAACTAGTAATATGAACTTTTGTAGTTATATGGGATGACCAAGTTATAGGATT
This sequence comes from Viscum album, assembly GCA_963277665.1. NCBI lineage: Eukaryota > Viridiplantae > Streptophyta > Magnoliopsida > Santalales > Viscaceae > Viscum > Viscum album. The sequence goes on from OY728143.1 coordinate 353,064,611, forward strand.
CACTAGTAGACTCACACTATTCTAATAGATCCATAGAGAACATGAATGTTTTGGGATATGTGTGTGTGGCTATGGCAGCAGTTGTGCATGTAATAGGTTTGCTTGAGACTTGATGCATTTATAAAAAGTAGTCATGTTGTAGTTTCAATAGCTATTCTGATATGGAATCACAATCGTACATAGGTTGTACTCATGGCATCCAGATACATTATCTTGATAAATGACATAGTTCATTTTCACCATTTTTCATTAGTGTTTCCTTTCTTGATTCCGTTATTTCTATCATGCACCTTGAATATATTGAAATTAATCTTTTTTGTCTTTCTATATTAGGTGAATATTCTTATCTATTCAAGATTATTCGACTTTACCTTGTGAAATGATTTATAAATATTTTCATGAAAATGTTTAGTTTTGAAATGGTAAAATTGTATGTTATACATGTTTACCTTGATAAATTGTTTTTAAATGTTTAAAACCCTATTTTTAAACTAATACAAAAACTATATCATTTATAATCCCCTTATAGAATATTTGAATTAACTTATAATTTATCTCTGTAGAATTTTTAGTGGATTCCTAATGGGATCTTTAGCTCACACCCTGTATATACCTTTTGGTGTTTTCATCTATTTTTTATCTTATAGAATATGTCCATACTCTCATCTTCCTTTGTGGGATCGTTCCTGGGAGACAATGTGTGGGTGACTTGGGATATGGTGGATGGTACTAGGAGGCAGGTTTTGGTTGTTTTGATCTAATTTTACTTTTCATACATTTTCATTATAATTTGATATGCATTTTTTATTAATATATATTTCATGATTTTTCCGCATTGTAATCAGTTTCTGTAATATTTTTTTTGAATCATTCCCAAAGGTTATTTCTTCATTCCTAGGTTCTTGTATTCAGCCTCTGGTGATCAACAATGCTCTTATGGTTTGTGGAAAATCAGATCAGATATCTGTTTAGATGGTCTTACAAGTAGGTTTGTTATAAATGATATCAATGTGGGTATTTACAAAATGTAATCTAACTTACATTGAATTAATTATGTTATTTTGGGGGATTCATGGTATAATGAAGATTAATAATTTTTCGGGACTCAAGAGGTAGACAATGAGTGGGTTCTTGATCACCACCCCTTCATGATGAGACATGAGTTACCAGGGATGTTGGGACATGAATCATTATTTTGAGGTCTTTTTTTCTAATGATAAATATTATTTATATTATAATTGAGAATATCATTTATTTTTAGAATATCTTATTTGATTTTGAACAAGAATATAGTCCCACCATTTTTTCACGGTCTGGTAAAATGTTAGGAATCAGTGTGACTGATCTAGAAATACAACCATGATGAGTTGTGAGGTTGGTGTGTGGTTTACCAACCCCTAAAACCAATACATTGTTGGTTCTAACTTGGATCTAAACATGAAACCTCACTAATTTTCTTACAAGTGTCTTCATTTATGTGAGGAAAATTATGTGGGTTATGGATGTGGGTTGTTTCATGATCTTATATTGTTATTTCAACATTAGTCCATTATTAATGATTAAATATTCTTTTGGAAAACCAAATTTTTGGATTAAATAATGTTTTTGGGTGGTTTGAAAAATTGTTTTCAATTATAATCATGTGAGTTTAAGAAATATGGGTTCTGGAAAACTAATTTTTAATGACTATTATGTGATGTGATAAAACAATGTTAAAAGTTGAAATTTTGGTTTCTAATTGATTTGGAAGGAAATGTGTTGGGTAATTCTAAAATAAGATTAATGATTTTAAAACCAAAAATAATTTACATGTGATGGTATAGGGTTTTTAAAACTATGAATGATTTATATAAAAATTTATCATTTTGGAAGGGAAATGTAATGTTTTATAATCTGTGAAATATTTTGGGTTATGTAATAAAAGATGTTTTGATTAAATTGGGTTGTGAATTTGTTTAAAAACATCTGTGTTATAGTTGAGTGTTATTTGATTCCTGATTTGATATGAATATGTTTTTTGATGTTCAAAAATGTCTCCCTAAAAGTTCATCAAGAATAATATAATGTTAGTCCAATAGTCCCATAATCAAGGTAGTTCTTTACGTTTTCATGATTATGAATCCCTTGAAAAAGACTCTATCATGACTCTATATAAAGTGGTGGAGTTTGTTAACTTCAATAATTTGAAACCTATCCTTGACATATTGTACATTAATCCACATTAATATAAATGAACGCAAGGTTTTGTTGAGGTAGTTCAGTGGCATGAAGAAGTTTATGTGGTATTTAATTCTCTCAAGACATCAGATGCTGTAATGGTTAAGTGTATTGAATCCTTATTTGAGGTACCTAAAGAGAGTGGTGGGATGTTTTGGTTCCCTATTTTCTATATGAAAAAATATATTGGAAATGATTCACTTCAATGATCATTCAGTGGATGTATTCATAGGGTGTGAAGAATAAAATAGTTGTTGAGTTTCTGGGTTTCGATCAAAATAAGATATCAGTTGCATGTGATGAAATGAAATTTTCAAGTTTGGTATGTTTTGATAACTTGTATTGTTGGTAATTAATTTAGTAATACTATCTATTTTATAACATTTCTTCACCCATAATTGTTAATTTCCATGCCTATGGTTGGGATGAATTTTTATCTGGAGATTCTCAACATGGATTTTTCAGCTGAAGTGGATCTTGTTAAATGATATAAGGGGCAGGTTGAACTATTTATAGTTTAAAAAAGAAAGTAATCTCATTAAAATAAGTTCTATATCATGTGTCTCTAGTGTGGATTACTTGTTCATCATAAGAGGTTGTGTTTGAAAGCTACAAAGGATTTTGGAATGTGTGGTCGTTTAGGTCACCTTAATAGGTTTTGTAAGTTTGTAAAATGGAAAGAGAAACCTCAGTCAAAATATTATCTCCTAAATGCGGGGTACCTGATTATTCATGAGAATGGGTACCTAACCATAGGCCTTGAAGTGAATCCTTTCATGCAGTGGAGGGTCTTCCAGTTGTTAGCTGTAAGTTTTATATTTGGTTGATGTTGATACAACTTTTTGTTTCTAATGAGGGTGTCAAAACTATTTGAGTTTTCATTTTGATGAATTTTCTATTTCAAAAACCTTTTATTTTGTGATATTTTATATGTTATCTAGTAGACCATGGTTTGGTACATATTTAGATTTCTTATTTATTAATGGTTTCCTTTCATGATATGTTTGTCTTGTTTTTTTCATCCTTGGTGTTATTCTTGTTTTGAATTTATGGTTAGAGCTCAATTTTTATATGTGAAATAATCTCCCTGGTGGTAGTGTTGAGGCCTATTGTGAACTAGTCTATTTTTATGATCTATTCCTAGTTTTACTTGGTTAGAATTTGGGAACATACAAGGGTATCATGGATGATGGGGATTTATTATAGACCAGGAACCTGATGATGCTGACATTAAATTTTTGTATCTCATCGAGATATTATCCTTAGTTTTAAAAATCATATGATACCATTAAGTGGTTAAGTAGGCTTGAAATTCATGTCAGTTAATTACCTTGTTTTTTTTTATATTATATTTTTCTCCTTAGTGAGCTCTTTAAGACTATTCTTTGGCTCTATGGGACATTTTCTATTTTTGTTACACTATTTTGGTGATTCTATAAATGGTGGGAAGACCTATACTAGATCTCCAACATTTCTATAGTTTGAGTAATGTGATGATATAGGTGTGACGATCTAGGAGTTTTGTGTGAGTTTTTAACCTTTGTGTGAGTCTCCCTTCTAGACCGTAGATCGTTCATCTTATAGGATGACTGAAGGATTTCTTCTTTTATCTTTGTGTCCAATTTATCATATTGGAATATTTTTGGGGACATAATGTTTTATGTTGGGGATGTTTTAACATATCGTTAAAATTTTTATGTGTTTTGACCCATTGATTTGAATAGCTAATGATTGGATCTCGTTGTGGGGTGTTTCTAGTATTGTTTGGATCAATTTTTAAGGTTTTTTGTCCTTTGCAAGGTTTTTGTATGGATAAAAATTGTTTGGGACCATGGTAGAAGGGTTTTAATGGTTTTTGAATGGTAAAAAAATGTACATGGGGGTATCATGGTTTTTAATTTCGTAATCCTGGGTGTGAAAATATTCTAGTCAATCTCTTTTGGGTGCACAGTTACGTGCATTTTTATTACTAACCATTCTACCCAACCTAGAAAACTATGCATTCAATAATTTAATTTATGAAAATATTAATTAAAATCCCAAAAACAATATAATTAACCCTAAAAAAATCTCACTCAAACCTAATCAAATAAATAAGATTTTGGGAGAACTCTAGAGGCATTTTAGCTCCCCAATAAAAGTAGATATCTTCTATTTAGGTGAATTCATTTCTTTTTAATCTTGGAGATCCCTTTTTCTCCTCATTAATTATTCCTAAATTTTATAATAGAATTTTATTTTTTATATATTGGATTATTTATTTGGAATTGTAGATCTATGATAATTTTTCTCTTCATTTAGATCTATCTTCCATGATCTGGTTATCGCCATTGGAGGTGACACATCTCATATTCCTTACGGTTCGATACATAAAATTTAATGTTGGTTTTTCTAAAATATTCATTCTTTTTCAAGTAATTGTTTCATAATAAATTCATAGATGCATTCTTCTGAATTTCTAACACCTATTCTATGTAATTTATTCATTAAATTCATCATAAAATCTTCTTTAACACTATTATATTTAAAGAGAAAATGTAATTAATGTAATGGTTATAATATTTATATATATCACCTTTTTTTGAATTTTTTAAATTCCATTTTTATTTGTATTTATTTTCAATGATCTTCTATTGGAGGTTTCGGTAAAATTTATGGATTTCCCTCAGGTTTTAATATATAAAATGAACTTACTTGATTTGAATTAAATAAATTGAAATGTTTGATGTTTTCTAAATAGTTTAAAATGGTTGAATTTATTAAATTTAAAAGAACCACTTTGAATTATTTTACCCTTATTTTAGAATTCATGTTCTTACGTTATTTGAAATAAATGATTTATCTATATAGAATGAGGGTGTAAACCGATGTTTTGAAATGAATTATATACTTTTAAAATTGTAATATTTCCTTTAAATGATTTAGGGATGATTTTAAATTTAATAATTGTTTTAAAGGCCCAATTGGCATTAAAATGACGATTTGGGAAAAGGAGAAGGTATGGTTGCCCTTTTTGAATATAGACTTATTTAATAGGATTTGAATTGAATAGATGAGTATTGACAGCCCAGTTGGTTCTTTATTATGATCTTCTCATGTAATAATCCCATTATGTAACTTTCTTGATTCTTTTACTTCCTATTGTTGGTTTTTGAAAAGGGATTACTTAATTTGTGGGAATTAGAGGGGGGGGGGGGTGAGAGTGAGATTATTTTTAGGGCCGATTACCATGTTTGATACGGATCCATGTGTGATCCTCATAACATGATTATCCCACTCAACCATTTTTACTAGTTATTGGAACATGGATAGTTAGTAGAGATGACCAAGATATATGATTCACTTAAAGACTCACACCCTTCTTTCTGATCCACAGAGAATGTGAATGGTTCTCTATATGGACATGCATTCAGAAAAGTATTTGTTTGTGAAATTTTTTTTCTTGAGACATATGATAGTAGATGTAATCCTGTGAATTAGACATGGTGCATGCTGATTAGCTCTTATGAGGTGGAATTACTATCATACATAGTTTTTACACAGGACATCCATATAATTGATCATGACACAATAATTTTTTTTGGTCACCAGTTGGAATCATAGTTTCCTTTCTTGCTTCATTTATTTCTATTATGCACCGTACCTCTATTGTATTAAATCTTATTTGTATTTCTATATCAGGTGCATATTCTCATATTTTCTTGATTATCTATCTTTATCTTGTGAATTTTTTTTTCAAATATTTTTAGGAAAATGATTTATTGATAAATGGTAAGATGTCATGTTTTATACGTTTAGTTTGATAAATTGGTTTTAAATGTTCAAAACTATATTTTTAAACTAATCCTTATACTCTCTTATTTGTAAGTCTATTTTAGAATATTTTAATTACAATATGAAGTAACTATGTAGAATCATTGGTGTAATCTTATTGGGCTCTTTATCTCTAAACCATCTTGTACCTTTTGGTGTTTTTATCCCTTTATTATCTTATAGTAGGTGTTCGTGCTCTCATTTTGTATTGTGGGGTCATTCTAGGGAGACTAAGGGTGGGTGAACTAGGATATGGTCGATGACCATAGACTACTAGAAGGTGGGGTTCGATTCTTATGTTTCAAATTTAGTTTTCTAACTCTCTATTTATACTTAGACATATATATATTGATTAATATATAACTAATGATGTTTCCATACTTTACTATCTTATTATAATTTTTTAATAGTGGAGTCATTCCATTTAGTTATTTTTTGATGCCTAGGAGATTGTTTTCAACACGTATAGATTAGGAACACTCTTTGGGTTAATAGAAAATCAGCTCAAATATTAATTTAGATGGTATTCCAGGTTGGTTCAATATATTCACAATTTTTCTATTTATAATTCTCTTATACACTAGATATATTGAAAATTGGCCCCCCATTTAATTACAAAAAAATAATGTCTCATTCCATTAAACTGTTCATCCATGTCTCAACCATGCCATTATTAGTTAGTTAATGTTTTACCATTAATGTATGTGTGAAAATACCATTTTGGTCGATGCCAACACATTAATAACCACTTTAAAAATAATATTATAACTATGTATGCTATCAATGGTAGTGAATTACATGAAAACCTGGTATTTAATAACCTAATCATGTTAAATAAATACAATTCTATATATTTATATAGAATGGAACCATAATCATAGAAACATACTATATATAAAATCATACTAGATAAATCATTGAGGCTTGGAATATCACACAAGAAACATGTTAGTACATAATAAAAAACCCTATAATGATGGAATAAAAGATAAGAATGCTAAATAAAACATAGAAGAATGATGCACATTAAAAATTACTAAATAATTCACTAATCGTGTTAAACTAATAGTCATGATAATGAAATACCTATGGTTGTTTAAAATTAAACTTGTTACTAAAATACCTTACATGTAATTTATTAGAAAGGCTATTAAACAATCAAGGAACATAAACAAACCTCAAATTTCCTAGAAATTCAATCTAAATGGAATTAAATATGCATGGAAAGTGAATCCATTTATGAATATAATGATTCATGTAATGCTACTTATTTTCTATACTAGGAAAAGGGTAAAATAAAATAAATCAGTATAGATTGAAAAGTACACCAATCAATCAAGGTAAAACCCAAATCAACTATAACAACAAACAACATGAACAACAACCCCAGACCCATCCACTTGAAATTTTACCTATGTGTGGGATGATCACTCCTAAACATGGATATTTACCATGCATCAACATGTTCTTAGTATCCCGTCTACCTTCCCAAAACTATTAGAAAAATGAAATGAAGGATATGAAACCAATATGTAACATCTCAAGCCAACCTAATACTAATCATGTAGTGGGATTAGTCACCAAATGACCATAAGACTATCTCACTATAAACCAGAGGCTGTCAACTAAAAACAATCATCGAATGATGATATGGTGAGGAGACTATGACATCAAGATAATATTATCACATTGGTATAAGAGATATATATTAAAATAACCTATTATTAGATGAAATATAAATAAAGGAAAGAGTAGCATAAGATAAATGTAATGAATGTATAAACCATGAAATGTATAATTCCAAATAGATCCTAGCATGTACAGATGAAAAAATCTGGGCTAGGAAGTAAAATGGTAAACATAAGATAGATAATAGTATAATGGGAATAAAAAAATGAACAAAATCCCCAATGGATACCTCTCTGAGAATCTTGAGCTATAGATCATTTATATGCTCCTAAATACAAGGTACATATATGATAACAAAACTAACTATCTTGATCTTGAAACCAATGAGGTCTTCTCGGGTACCCTAGTGCAATGGAGGTTATAAAATAGTGGGAGATATAAATCATAGGCCACCACCAATAGTGTCTAAATCAAAATACAGTCTGTGCATATAAATTAAATTAGTGTGTAGTTCTATGATAAATAAATGGAAAGAAATATATAAATTCATTGGTCAGAATTCATAAGGGGATACCAGAACATCACTGCCTATATTGGACCATGATGGACAAGTCTCAATTGGAGGAAACCTATGCATATTTAATATAAAAATAATAACAATTCATCAGAAAACAAGAATAAAGAGATGGGCCAAACCCCAGTCATGTGATCGACATACCTGTTGTGTCCCTTGGTAACTACTTTATCTTATTTGTATTTAGAAATAAAGGAAAATAATTTTATTTAAAAAAGAGGTACCCTCATCCTGTACATGGTTATCAAAAAAGTAATACCATGTATTTATCCAAGGAACTATAAATATCAAATACTGTAAGTGTATGACCAAGGCAATCCATAAATGGAATCCCAAGTTTCCTTCTCAATATGGCATGAAACAAACCCTCCAATCCAATTCTAGGTATAACACATAGGGGTACAAGTGTCACTTAATGACTAGTATAACCATTTATCCATAGATCACATCCATGATGTCTCTCCTGGGGAACTAGTATGTCTCATGAAGAGGTATAAAAATGCACATAGAGACCATCCAAGGCCTACCATTTATCTGTCCCATCATATATTCAGATTTGGTAACCTATGATCCCATCCTTGGTATTCCGTTAGTAGTAACTCGAGTATCACCCAATAAATTCATGGTTCATTTTTCTATTTAAATTAAATTTAAATAAGGATAAAGTTAATCTCTAACCATGCCTCATCATAAATCATGTTTAAAAAAATAATTTGGGCTTTATACATAATCATTCCATTCATTTTACAATTTCAAGGGAAAAATCCCATGCCATAAATCTAATCAATATAGTAAATAATAACAATTTTAATTTTAGATCCAAAGAAAAAACTCCTTTACGATGGGTTTTATTAGATAACATGACATTGTTATCAAACAATTCACTTAACTTAAACTAATAATCACTTTCAAGAAAATTAAATCAACACACTTCAAATGAGGTTTAATGAATAATCCAAGCATTCTATTCTAATAATTTAAATTAAAACTTCCCATGGGTGGCCTAAGTGATAGTAAATTAAAAATAATTCCATATGATTGATTAAGAGAACTCACCCATAAGGGATGTTTGTAGTTGAGGTCATAAACTCCAGCAGTCTCATTCAAAGCATAAAGGAAACATAAATTATAGTTTTGGGATCTACATAATTAATTTCATAGTTAAGAGGCACCACATTGAAAATAATGTCACATGGAACAATAAAACAATTTATAAATGGAAACAATTTAATAAAAAAATGACATACTTTATACATCGTGCTACGTATGACCCACATATCCAACATCGATGCTTGAATCAAACTAGTTTGAGATAAATTAATGAAATATACATTCTATCTAAAAATAGGGTAAATTAGATCACATCATGATATCATTTTAAAAAGTAATAGAAAAAAATATTAAAGTTAAGGGGAGTCATAGACTCGCCAAGTGCTATCTGATACACTCAATAGTGATAAAAAAGGAGACCATATGAACGAGATAACCTAATATATAGTGGTGGAGATGGAGAGATCCAATGAATTTACTATGCATGAGTAAGAGGAGAAAAATAGTTTCAAAAAATAAAAAAGTATTCAGGGGAATTTTGGTAATTTATAACCCCTTTAATATAGTTAATGGTTTAGACACACGGTTGGAAATTCTGTGTGCCAATCATGCTTCTTCCACCGCCTAAAGAGGGAGCTCACACAGTTTGGGAAACGATTCAAAAATCATTCATTTACCTTATATCCAAGATTTGTAACTAGTTTCGAGGTCATGTAGATCATATCATTCATTTATACCAAACCGTACACGACCCCTTGCTCCACTGGGTTAGCCACACAATTTCTCTTAGGGGAGACACAGTTTAAGACAAACCATTCACCCCTATCATTCTTCTCCAGTTTTGAGTATTTGGGGACCAATACTCCAGAAACATGATAGAACCCACGAGTCCCCTCTTATTCATCAAAATAAATCATAAAAGAATATAGTTATGTGTTTCAAATATCAGTTTTATATTTTGATTCGTGGATTACAACTCGGTCTATCCACCAAACTGAAAATTCATGTTCCTAAAAAAAATTCATCGGATCCAAAAACCCAGAACACAAAAACATTATATAGTAACACAATGTATCATTTATCACAAAATAAATCCCATCACATGTAAAATTTCAAAACCTTTACATTTAAATAACACCCTTTCTATTTAACTTTAATTCATATCTACTTCTCATGTCAAACATCCCCTCTATGAAATACCATAAATACTATGTTTTAAATAATTCATATTCCTTGATAATTCAATTATTTATAACCCCATTAGGATAACACAAATATGTGGCCATCAAATTACAATAACAAAAGAATATATTTCATTAAAATACATTTCCGAGACATTTTATGTTAAGAGTTTTTGTAGTGACCCAACGCAATCAAGCCCAGAGCTGGCATCTACAAACATTATAATGTCAAGATTACAAGGAATAAAATCTTGAAGAACCAATCTGTTTAGTATTATTTGTAAACTAGATTCATAAATTAGTATTAAATTATATTTGTAATAAAAAAATTATAACATAATTTTTTCTAGAATTACTTTATTCCCACTTAGCATATCCTTGCATGTATTTCATAGTACACATCTTGAATTCCATGGGAAATGATACAAAATAAGGGTGAAATCAAATGACCGGTACAGGTTAAGTACAACATAAAAAATAATTAATCAATTAGAATAATCAATATGGAATGTTAAATAACATAAAACAAATTTCATGCAAATAACTAGATAAGTCATAATCAATATATAATGGTAGATAACTAAAACACATTCCATTTAATCAATAAACATAGAATGAGATGAAACCATAGATAATATCAAATAAAATCTCCTGAACAATAATAATAACCGAATTTAGAATTAAAGAAATTATTAATTATTAGACATATTTATCTAAAATAAGAAACCAGTATATTTTAAAGATCAATCCTCAAGATATTTTAGGTTTGTGGGTAGAATCCTATCTAATTTTTCTTCGAAACAAACTCAAAGCATTTATCTCTATATGATTTATTTTCATGAGACTACTGATGCATCGAGGGTCTTATATTAACTTGTACCCAACCTAATTATTGAATTCATAAATCATTAATCATATATAGAATAATCAATATAACAAATATAAAATACACATTATTATATATCCGTATTGAGTAAAAGATAATTATTTATCATAAATAACCCAGTTAATCAAAGAATGTTCAATATATAAAAATTATATAAAACTGGAATAAGTTTTAGGAAATACTCATATCCAAGATATATGATATGTATATTTTAGTGAAATGTAATTTCTAATGAATAATGATCACAATAAAATGATTGTTTCAAGAGAAAGTTAAAAATCACAAAAGAAAGTGAGATTGCAAAGATAACTTTTTCCACTTGGTAATATTCAAGTCCAAAAATTTTATTGAATAATTAAAAGGGAAATTTAAAATATCATGAATTATGATTGAATCATGATATTAAATTATAAAGGGTCAGTATATACATGAAATCTATTTGAATTTATTTTTAATAACAAAATAAGTCTCAATAGAATGAAAAATGACATGAAATCCCTAACCTCACCTTTCCTTTAGGGTAATCATTATTTAACTGCATGTATAATAATTTTACTCATGTTATGATTTTATAAAAATAACAATAATATTATTTATAATATCATATATTATATTCTTAAAGTATTTTATTACTTGTTAGTTTACAATATTTTTTTTATTTTTACTATCTCGGGTGTTCATTGCCGAGTTTTTCAAGTTTGTTTCAAATTGTAATTTTTTTCTATTTCTTGGATCCTGATTTCATAATATACAGAATGAAAGACATAATTTAAATATTATATATATTCATTATATATTTATTTAGAGTAATCCATAATGTTTTTATGTAGGAAATTAAATACACCTTTCACAGAGATAGATGGTCGTACAAACACACCAAAACTATACCCATTTTCTTATCATATTTTAAAAAATAAAATAAAATGATATATATGTATATTATAATTATAAAATAATATTTATTCTATATTTGTAACATATTTTTATTAAAACCATCCTTGAAACATTCCATTAATAATATGAATGAATCACTTTGCTTTGAGGATCAGATAGTCCACATGTCCAAAAACAATGGTATCTTATTCCCAATAAATGGAAATCTTGAAGGTGTGTGTTATATAAAAATTAAATAACAATAAATAAATTATTAATACAATAAAAAAACTATAAATATATCAATATTCCCAACCATTAATGGTTTTAATTAAATAAAGAACGTCAATGAGTTCTGAAGCTGGTAGTCCACTGTACACACGAACGATTATTGCATATCTCATTTAATGAAAGTATGTGTGAGTGTAGGTCATACCATTGACATAAAAACATATTAGTATATTAAATATATTGAGGTTATTATATGATAAATATATAATATGAATTTAACTGTTGGATAAATAAATGAAACAAAATGTATTGTTGATTAACGTTACCTCTTAATCGGGTGACTTTTTTTGATTTTTACCAAAATACATCTTTGTTAGGATTTTTTTCCAATGTTATGATTCTATGATTAGAAGAAGGATGTTAGGATATTATTTTTTAGGGTTTTCATGACCCAAACTTCTTGATAGTTGTGAATAAGTGGGAGGTTTTAATGTCTTTTTTATAGTGTATGAGGAGTTGTATTCTTGAAAATATAAAAAGATAAACATGGTTGGGAGGAATACATTTCATAATATTCCTCTAATAATTTATGAAATTAAATAAAATGGAAGATATTATAGAAATAGGTCTATAAAATTTATTTTTGGACTATTTTATAGGTCATTTTGGCCCTTATGTTTAATGTTTAGTCCCTTGTTATGCTACCTTTTATCTTTATGGCTATAATTAATTATAATTACATTCACTATTAATCATGGTAAAAAATTAAGTTGAAATTATTATAAAGTTTATATTCTTCTCATTCCAAATATTTAATCCATTTTTTCAAATTCTAATAACATAATTTTCATTAATTAATATAAAATTTCTCCCACTGACTAGATGAGAAATTAGTGTGTTAATGTAAATATGTTAAATTTTTATATCCAATTTCAATGTGAAATTGATTTAAATTCAGAAAATTGTATTTATTTATCTATATTTTAAATAATTATACTTCAAAAGAAATTACATATATAACATTACAATATAAATTATTTTGATGAAAATTCAATTTTCAATTAAAATTCGGTATTTTCACTATTCATCAAAAAATGGAACTTCGTTAAAAATTACGAAAATTTAACCCTGGTATAGTTCTCAGATTATTATTTTAAAAATTAAAGTTATATTATAATATAATAATTTAAAATTTTAAAAAATATAGTTTTAAAATAGGGGGTCTATTAAAAGGTGGAAAAAACCATCAGGATAATATAACTTTTTTATGCATAAAATTGGATTTGTTCATATCTTATAAATATCAAATATATTGGATGAAATTAAAGAATATTGGATTTAGAATATAAGATATATATTTAATAAATATCATTCAATAATATCAGTTTATATAATTTATTAATACAAAACACCTTTGGGTAAATAAAAATAGTTTTTTTATAAAAACACTTCCTTTATATTCAATTGGGTTTTCTATTCATTTTTAATTAATGTGTAACCAACTAATTTGGAGTTATATTTTTATAAGTTAGTTAATATTATTCCTAAACTCTAATTTAATTGCTAGTTTATATCTTATTATGTTAAATAATAATAATTTAATAACATTCCATTGGTCTGTAAAACCCGGCCTTAGATGTAACACATGTTATTGAAGGAACTCAGTATTATCTGTAACCCAATCCAAATTAGGGTTGTCTGTGATGAAATATACCTTTATTGTTGTGTATAATATAATGTTAACTTGTTTCTTTGTATAAATCATTATTGAAACAAAATTATATTTATTCCATAGGGAAAATATTTTAATGTTTGGGGGTGTTACATTATCCCCACCTTAAATAAATTACATCTATGCAATTAAAACCCAATCCTAGTAATCAAGGGGTTTATATTTAAAAATTATATTTCAAAAAAATACACATTATAAATAAGGTTAATAAAAAAACCTCTAAATAATAGCAGAATGGAAATTCAACGCTCACCACAAAACTAGGATTTTGAATAGGAGGACATTATTGAAAACATGGACATGAAAGAGAATTATAACTATCATGTTATGATGGAGAGTTATAGAAAAAATGTTTCTCAGAAACATGTTAACCACATATACATAATCTATATGTGTAAAAATGGCTATTTACCTCATAAAAATGATGATAATAGGATAAAATATTTGTTTCTAGACCGTTTTCCCCAGATTTGAGAAATTATTTCATCCTCTATGAATATAAGTAAATACACATTAATATTTTATAAACTGAAACTTATCCTTTTATTTTGTCTTAAAATATTTACACTTCATTTATTATCATAGGATGTATTATATGGTGATGAAATAAATTATCCTCTAAAACCTCTTCAAAAGGTCAACTTAAACCATTTTATAAATAATTAACTATTCCAAATGTTTATAACCCAACACTTTAGAATGAAGGGAACATAATTTCAAAAATGAACTTATCATTAGTGTTCAATCAAAATGAAGTATCTATTTAATCATATAATACCTTACATGTTAACACCTTCATATTGTATTCACTTTAAACATGGTAATAACTTGTATTACTATAAATCAATATTGAAACCACGAACCATTTCATGTTCCTTATGTAAAATATAGGTTGTAGGTTATATTCCTTAAATGAAAATTATTGTAAACTCTATAAATGATATCATAAAACACATTGTAGAAAAATAATTAATTATTTCTCTGATCGTTAGAAATTATCTAATTTACTTCACCCAAATGAGTCATTTATTTATCCCAATATCGTTATTTAAACATTATGGACATATTTAGGGATATATTACTCTCAATAATTTCTTTTCAAAGAATGAAAAAATTCCACTGAATGTTTTTTCCAATTCCTTGATACCATTCAACACATTCTCTCAATACTTTAACAAAAATTACTTTAGTAATATAATTATATATTTAAAAATTCTTATAACTAGTAAATCACTAATAAAATAAAAAAAATTAAATAATTCTTGAATCCAAACACAAGAATATTAATCACTCCCCTTCATATTTGGAAGTATCACAATATTGACCATAACCCATTAGCCTCTTTTGGGTTATATTACATTGATTCTTGAGACATTCATTTTAATAGTGCCCCATATCCCCACTAATGATGCATTGTACATGGATATATTTTTTATTACCCTTATAGTCACACGAATGGTTTCTTTTTATTAAAAACTTGTAGAAAACTCCCAGTCTATATAAGAATGTACTAGGGCGTTTCATTCTATAAGTATAACATGTAAAAAATGATTATTTCTCTTCTTAAATTTATTCATATTTTTCCAAAATTCTCTATACTTATCATTCATACCTCTAATGTCATAATAATTTTAGAACTATTTCACCATCTTGTTTTGACATGATACCACATCATCATCTAATTAGAATGTTTGGGAGACTGGTTCCTTTTGACATATTGAATTAAGTCCTTAAAAAATATTGTACATCTTTCCCTTTGGATCATGCGAATTAGAGATGTTCATATTCCATCTACTAGGTGCAATTTTTAAAGTATAAAATATATGATATTTGGTCATATCATTATTGAACATAATGTATAATCTCAAAACTATTGAAATACTTAACATAAATTGAAAGATTTATGCATATCCATTGTTATTGTTATAAACATGGTATCTTTGAGATATTTTAAAATAATTAGCCACTAATTCTACCATATGGTTATGTTATCTAATATATGTATTACTAAATCTAGTTTATGAGGCTTATAAAAATATTCCTTTGATACCAACTATATCAGCCCGACCCTAGTAAGCCTAGAGCTAGTGCCAAATACCATTACATTGGAATGATTACAAGGAATCAAATCCTTAAGGAAACATAAGTGCAGTAGTATTGATAAACTAGATGTATAAATTTTTCTTAAATTAAATTTGGAATAAAAAATTAGAATATAATTTTTTTCAAGGAAAATTGTATCCCAATTGGCATATACATGCATATCTTTCTTAGTAAACTTCTTGGATTCTTGGAGGAAGGGAAAATATAAGGGTGAGACCAAATTCTTAGTATGGTTTAAGTTAAACATATAAAATAATGAATAAATGATAATAATCAAAATATAAAGGTAAATAAAAGAAAAAACATTCCATGTAAATAAATGGGTAAGGCATAATCAATATAGAAAGGTAAATAACTAAAATACATTCCATTTAATCTATAAAATGAGAATAAAATACATCAAAAAAATGTAAAATATAGAATAAAATGGATAATAATAATAAATACATTATAAATAAAGTAAATTATTAATCAATTGATTTCATGTATCTGGTACATGAACCAGTATACCATCAAAATCAATCCTCAAGACAGATTAAGTCTGTGGGTAGAAACTCGTCTAATTCTTCTTAGAAAAAACTCGAAGGGTTTATCACCAACTAATTTCATTTCATGAGACTACCAATGCATTAAGGGGCTCTAATTTACTGTTCCCCAACCCATGTAGTGAATGTAAAAATCATTCCTTATATATTAAATAATTGTTTAAACACATAAAAAATTTTCCTTTTGATGTATCTATACTGATTAATGGATACAGATTTATCAATACTTCCCAAGTTAATCAAATTACTTTCAATGTATACACCATATAAAGAAAGGATATAAAATTTATAAAATAATCATAACATGATATGATATATGGGTATTTATGATAAATGTAATTTCCAATGAAAAATTATTATAATAGAGTGGTAGTTTCAATAGAATGTCAATAATCACAAAAGAAAGTGTGATTTCAAAGATAACTTTTACCACGTTGTAATTTTCATGTTAGAACCCCTTGGTTGGAATAATGAAAATAGAAAATTAAAATCCTCCAAAGTATTAATGAATCATCATATTAAATAAATAAGGTATGTATATACACCACATAAATTTGAACTGGTTTATAATAACAAATAAGTATCAATGGAATGTAAAATGAGATGAAATTTCTTAGCTTTTGTTTTCTTTCAGGTAAACAACCTTGAAACACGTGTATATTGATTTTAATAATGTTATTAACCGATAACATAACCATAATAGTACTTATTATATCATATACGATCTTATTATAATATATTACTACCTGTATCTTAATAAACCTCCGTTATTTTCACTATATTGGGTTTAAATTGACTATTTTTTAGAGTATGTTTTGAGTTATAATTTATGATCATATTACATAGATCATTATTTAAACATGTAAATACATTAAACCATAATTTAAATATGATACAAATTGAATATATATTTATTTATAGTAATCCAAAATTTTTGGATATAGGAAATGAAATACACAGTTAATGGATTTGGTAGGTCGTACGTACGCATGAATGTTGCTTCCGTTTAATTATTGTATTGAAAGAATGAAAATTATATGATATATATTTATATTATAATTAATTTATAATATTTATCTCATATATTTGTCATATTTTTATAAAAACCATCCTTATTACATTCAATGTATATCATGAACGAATCAAATCGCTTTGAGAAAGCGGCAATCCAGACATCCACAAATGATGTTATTGTATTCCCAAAAATTGAAATTATGAAGGAATATTCTATATATAAATTAAATAACAATAAATACATTATAAATATAATATATATCATAAAAAACATTAAATATATCATTATTACCAACCATTAAAGGTTGTAATGTATAAATGAACGACATCAGTTCACGAGGCAGTATTCCATCATACACACGAACGATGATTGTGTTTCCCATTTGATTGAAGTGTGTGTGATAGTTGGTCATAAAAATAACATAAAAAAATATAATTATATTTAATATACTGATTTTATTATATTCTAAGTATATAAGATGAATTTAATGGGTGAATAATGAAATGAAACCAAAGTGATTTTTGAAGAATGTTATCTCATTTTCGCGTAAATCCTATTGGTTTATACCAAAATACTTCCTTGGTTAAATATATTCCAAACTTAATGCTTCTATAATTTTGTATGTATGTTTGGATATTATTTTGGAATGGGTTAAGAATAAAAATAGATTGAGAGGTGTGAATAACTCGGAGGAGTGAGAGCTTTTTAATAGTAGAGGAGTGACATTCTTATAAATATAAAAAGGTAAACAATGCCGGGAGAGCTCCCATAACTGATATACCTATAATAATGTACAAAATTGAATACAAGGTAGAATATAATCCAAAAATGGTCTTCCAATGGATTTTGGAAAAGAATCTAGGTCATTTTTTACTGTTTGGCTAAGGTTTAGTCCCTCATTATGCTAGTTTTTCTCCTAATCGATGTATTTAATTTTAATTAATTTCACTAATATTTTTGATAAAAAATTTATGGAAACAAACTATAAATTATAAAATATTTTTATTTAGAATATAGAATCTATTTCCAATAATTCTAATCACACTAGAGGAAAAAAATAATTTAAAATCTTTCTTGTAAATTAGATGAGAAAACTAGGTTTTAAAGTAAAAATGTTCAAATGATTGAAATGTTTTTATATTAAATTTCAATGTAAAATTTATTCAAAAAACTTAAATTGGATAAAATTATTCCTAATTAATCTAATTATAATTTAAACCCAATTAAAAATATAACTCAACACTACAAATTATTTATATGAAAAGAAAGTTTTCAATTAAAATTTCGTATTTTTTGATATTATTTAAAAATTGAACTTCATAGCACAATAACAATTGTTCAAAATATGATAATTTTTAACTTATGACTTCAAAAATAATGTTTAATTTGATATAATAAATTTTAAAAACATCAAAAATTTAGTTTGAAAATAGGTTCACCATTAAAAGGTGAAAAAAACCATTAGAAAAATATTTATTTTTATGCACAAAATTGGATTTGTTCTTATCTTATAACTATGAAATATGTTGGATGAATGTAAAAAAATATTTTCATGAATTAATAATATATAAATTTAACTAATATAGTTCAGTAATATCAATTACATTATTTTATTATAAAAACACTTCTTTGTGTATACATTTTTGTATATAAAAACATTTCATTTATATTCTATTAATTTTTATATTCATTTCTAACTAATTGGAAACCAATTAATTCGACCATATATTTTTATAATTATGTTTAAAATATTTACTACATCTGATGTAATGGCTGTTTTATATATTATTTTATCAAATAATAATATTTTAATACTATATAGTTGTTCTGTATAACTCAAACTTCTATGTAACACACGTTACTGTTGGAACTCAGTATTGTGTGTAATACAACCCAAATTTGTTCCATGTGTACTAAAATCAAATTTTAGTTTTATTTTTATCATAAAAATAAATTTTTTGTTGTGACTAAATATATCTGGTAACAAAAGTAAATACATTCTAAAAGGAAAATATTTGATGTCTTGTGGTGTTACAGTTTTCGGGAATTTGGAAAAACCCATTACTAAAAAAGCTCAATCATTTTTAACTAATGGATATTTTCCCACTATATAAGAAACTACTTAATATATAATAATTCCTCAATATCTCCCATGAAATTTACACATAATTTACTCTTTTAAAAATTTCTAACATATATTATCTCCATAATATCAGGTAATTTAAACAAAATAAATGGGTGATTTTAGATGCTCAGTATGGTTAAACATAAGTGAAAGCAATAAAATATATTAAATGAGAATAAGAGGTTTGTATGAGTATAACTAGGATACATAAAATTGATATACCAAAATAATCATAGATCATAAATTATAGAATTATATAAATATACATCATGAATATGAATCATAACATAGAAACAAGTCATACTTGACTAATATTATACACTCATAAGAAAGGAATAATAAAAGTGGATTAGTTATAACAAAATATATTCATTAGAGGATAAGTATTAAACAACCTATTTAACTTGTTGGATTAGAATTTACGCACCTATTTCCCATATAAAACTAGATACGACATCCTCTTTCCCATTTTGGATTGAAAAGCAATACACATTTCACCATAATCTCACAGGATGTAAATATTTACCCACTGCATTGATGGAAATATAGGACCCACACATAAAATAAATTTTCATTATACACATGTGTTTTATAAGGAATAATATAACCATCACATCATTAAAACCCAAGAATAATAATAGGTTTTATAAAACTTACTAATGAACATCATTCACTATTCACAATGTGAAGAACTTGTAAAAAAATAGGTTTCATTAAAGACATAAAAATGAATACATGTAATAGAAATTCAATTCATATCCTTTTAAATTTGATTCACAGAAGTAAATAATTAATAAATCAACCAATATTCATAACATTATCATTTCATGGGACATTAATGTGTATCCAATGATATTAATTAACTTTATAGGTAAATAACATTTAGTAGAGCTAAAAAATAATATAGTATTTACAACATATAGATAAGGGTTATATGATTAAGATAATAATTTATCTTATCAATTGATGAATGGAATCATGGTGAAAATCATTCAGTCAAAGTATTGTCAAATTGTGTATTCACAAAGAAAGGGAATTGGAGGAAAATTCATTTCTATTCATGGTGAATGGCCAGGAAAGGAAAAGTTAGTGATTGATGATATATTTGATAAAAAATTACATAAAATTATACATCTAGAGAAAGAAGGTGTAGGGTTTAAAAATAACATATCCTCCATGTATTAGAAGAAACATTGAAGCATATTAACACAAATGAAAAACAAAATTGTAAAATAATGATTTGAACAATATCACACAATAATAAATCAAGAATCAAATTAATTTATTTCATGAGTTCAATTGATCAATTTTAAATACATTTCTTCATTATATAATAAATAATTCAATATAAATATCATGACTATAAATCCTTCTAAATATTAAAAGTATAATGGGGTGAAACATTAAAGATATTTTAGAAAACATTTTTAGCACTGCTATAAAATACACATATGCGTGACACTTTCAATAGTAAATTTTGAAAAGGTGAAGTGAATGGTTTTTGAAACATTTAATTTTAAATATAATTTCCAATAATGGGGACTTGAAAAGGATATAATGTTTTAATATATTAAAATTACTTTTTTAAAATACAGTGTTATAAAATGTGTAATGAAAATATATTTTTTTTAAAAATTTATTTTCCAAATATTTGATTAAAAAATAAAATAAAATAAAACATTATGGTGGGAGAACCCTACCATAGAAGGACAAGGTTATAGATAATTATTTATTACTCAAGGAACCAGTAATTGTGCTAACAATATCACTTAAAAACAATATAATCCAAGAAGCATGAAATATTTGAAAACTGGGTTTATGTGGTAAAAATATAAATAGCGAGGTAAGAAAAAATAATATTATCAAATGGTATAATGTACTAATATTATATGAAATAATTTTAATATAATTATCATTACTCAAAGAATATAAAATGGGTTTCCAAAAAACCTTACAGATATGGTAACACATGAGTCAAAATACATTTGAATAATAGAATTTGATTTGGATTGGTATATCCCATGGATTACAAGTTAATAAGGTATAATAAATTCCTGAGATAACAAAACAATAGAAATACTTATAATGTAAACATTGTTCATATTATGTAACATGTATCGAAGAATCATAATTGAGAAAAAGAAAAACCCACATGACATTGGAATCATTTGAATCAAAGGCCATGTAAATAATGAACATTATATGACTCTTAAAAACCCATTAATTTCATGAATATTGAAAAATAAATTCCTTAGGAAATAATCAAAACACATTAAATAAATTAGTTTGTGTCATATCAAATATGTCTCATGAATTTAAAAATGAGACAGAGAAACTCATACCACTTGTCTTAAATTCTACAGACATAATGTAACATTTCTATCCCAAACATAGAAATATTAATGAATTAATTTAGAACCTTAATCATATAAATTTTCATATATACACTTTATACATATCTATTATCTATATGAATTCTAGTTAGATTTTTTTATATATTTACCCACATTTGGTGTTTATAGTTTGATTGTTGGTAATAATATAACACCGAGACCCAAAAAGCCCAGAGCCAGAGCATTATTTTATTACATTGGTATGAATACATGATTTTTGTATCCAGAATGAATGAATATTTTAGTATTTTTGGAAAACTATATACAAACACATGTTTTATATTACAAACTGAAAGGAAAAAAAATATGGAAATTCCATTAGAAAAATCCATAACGCGTAGATTAACCCTAAAAGTAATTTATAACAGTCATCTTCGTCTCCTAGAAAATGATAAAACATAAAGAATGGGCGAGCTCATATGATTATAAAGTTTATGAAATATTTCATAATTTATCATAAACACAAACACTAGGCGATGTGAGTAACTAAAAACAAATGCCTTTAAAAATAAACATGAGCATAATATGACAGGAAAGAAAGATGATTAGAAAAAGACATATCAATGATCCTAGGATAATGAAACTTAACCATGTATATTCTAATAGTCTAATAATCACATGGTTCATCAATTACTATGATCATCATAAGGGAATGCATAATTATGGTTATCTAAAACATATCATCAAGGCCTCGACCAAGATGTCGGATAATACTAGGGTAAGACCATAGCCAAAACCCAATTCTATTTTGTCTCATGATACCTGCAGATGCATCGAAAGTCTATAGTAGGCCCACCCATCATTTTTCTATGTCCAATGCATTCATCATATGAGTGGGGATAAGCATAAACAACATGAACATATGAAATAAATTTTTGTGATCTGTAAACCTAGTTACTAAACATTCGGAGTAGCATGGTGAATATTATCAATATAGTACATAAATATTCAAACTGATTATAAAAAAATTAATAAAATATGGTAGATTATAATCATTATAGTTTAATCCTAATAAAACATAATATTCTAAATGGGGTGTTGAAATAGATGAAAATACTATAATAAAATCATTTAAGAATTCTTGTGAGTAATACTCATTTACATTGAAAAGAAGAGATCTGTTGGAAAATTCATTACATAAAAATAGAAATGAACTAATCTAGTTTTTCCATGATAAAATGAGTGATTTTATAAATGTAATCGAGGATTAAAACAGATTATATATTTCATGTGAAAATAGGTAAGAAATCCTGATGTTCTCTTTAACCAGGATTGCTTATCGTGAAGAATTGAAAAGGGGTCCCTTTTAAAAAAATTATTTTCCACAAAATAAAGATGCAATGATCAGAATAATTGATTTTAAAACATATAAAAAAAATTTAAAATAATTATAAAAATTAAATAAATAATTACATTGTTTTATAGAAGAAGAATGCACAACCTGAATGAAAATGGAGCTTTGGGAAGAAAACCCTTACCTTATGCCCAAATGAGTTATGCGCATGGCGTTAAAATCCGAGATAATCAAATT
This sequence comes from Viscum album, assembly GCA_963277665.1. Classification (NCBI taxonomy): domain Eukaryota; kingdom Viridiplantae; phylum Streptophyta; class Magnoliopsida; order Santalales; family Viscaceae; genus Viscum; species Viscum album. The sequence continues at coordinate 353,088,509 of OY728143.1, forward strand.
ATAAAAACTTATTAATAAATTCATAAACTTTTATATAATTATTTGATTCATTATATATTTATTATGTTAATTTATGGAATTATTGATCTGTAATATAATTTAATTTCATCACTCGTGAGAATTATCTTTCGTGGTTTGCATGATCAGTTTAATTGTTTATAAGTAATGAAATTCATGTAAAATGTGTATAATCCTCCAAAATGAGAATTAAATGTTATTAATGAGAATACATAAGTTTTAATGGATATATATATCATATGGGTATACGATATGAGGATGAATCATTTGATAGGAAATTTAGTTATAATCGTCAAGATTATTACAGTGGTTTTTAGATCACTATGATCTGGTTTTGTTGTATGAATTAGAAATATACATACATTTTAAGAACCTGGTTTTTTTCTGCGAAAGACTTTGGAATATTCTTGATGTTATTCCAGAGAAGTGCCTTCAGACGGCGTGCGATTCCGAGCCCCAGTGTGGCCGGAATTAAGTTTTCAGTGTGTTCACACTGGAAACTCCAAATAAATGGGATAAATCCTAAACAGTGCTTCAGATCAGAGATCCGAGTGTACATATGGGTCCGGAATGAGGTGTTTACCCTAGGAACGACATAAAACATGTTGGCGAAGGATGTTTGGACCCCTCACTCGCTTTCGGAACGTTAAACGGATAAATTAATTAATTAATTAATTCGTTTAATGGTGAAACTCAAGTATATCTTAAACAGTGGCTCAGATTGGAAAACCGAGGGCACCGTTGAGTCTGGAACATGCCTTTTACCCTAGGATTGGTGTATGTTTTGCGGGCGCGAGCAGTATTTGAAAAATGGCCCTAGAGGCATTTTTGTAATTTGACGGCCTCAAGCATTGAGTTTAATAACTTTTGAACGGAAGCTTGGAATCAAATTACAAGACCTCCGTTGCGCTAAGAGCGTGGTGTTTACCCTAGGGAAGGCTTCACCTCGACCCCGTTGGATGTTTCAAACATGGGTGAAATTTGGGGGTTTTTAATTAGTTAAAATTTTTATTAATTTTCTTTTTAAAACCTAATCACCCCCTCCATCCCCTCCTTTGTTGCTCTCTGGCAGAAGACCTCCCAACCAAGGAGTCCTCAACAATCCCTCTCCTCCTCCACTCCGGCGAGGCAACTCCGACAAGGCGACAGCGTGACGGCAGATCCTCCGTGAAGCTCCAGGAAAAGCCCATGAGGTAGGAGGTTTTGGTTTGTGTTTTAATTTCCGAACCTTCCTTAAAGCACACTTATATGCGTCTATTGTTGTTTGATCGTCGAATCAAAGACCATGTGTGCGTGGTATGTTTCATGAGATTTCCATCACACTCTTCGGGATTGAAATCAGAATTTGGAGGAGGCCGCAACGGTTCATTGAAGATTGCGGGCTTCGTGATTTTCCGGCAGGTTTCTGGAAGTTCGGGGAGGTGGCAGGCCAAGGTGGCGGCACGCAGGGGCTTCGGCCGGGCGCATCAAGGCGCGGGCGAGCGAGGGCGGCCAGGGGATTTGGTGTCTGCTGGGGCTCACGGACGGCGAGCGACGCCAGGTGGAGGCGTGAGGTGGAGTCAGCTAGGCTTCAGGCGGCCGGGGCACGTGGCGACAGCAGGGGAAACCACTGAGGAGGTCGGCCGTGGGTGCTGGGGGCGACGGCGAGCGGCCGCGAGCGCTGGGGTTTGGCAGCGCTCGGGAGGACCGGGGTCGCGTCGTGACCCCGTGGTGGAGACCAAGACCTGCTATAGGCGAGTCTCCATGTGGAAGGACCGGCCCTGTCGGCCGGTCAGTGGCAGCGGGCCGCGGAGGAGTGGACCAGACCCGCGACTGGGTTGCGGGCCGGCTATGCGGCTGGGCCGCGGGATCAGCGGGCTAGCCGGTGTGGGCCGGCCGGACCGAGCTGGTCCGAACCAAGTGGTTTTTCCCCTCCAAATTCAGACGCCTGTATCTTGAGATACGGGCGTCTGTTTTGCATGCCGTCAGCAGAAACACATACCTAACATCAATGCGGAATTTTTGAGATGGTTTTGGGAATTTTTATTTACCGAAAGGAGGGGCCTCGGAGGCGCGATGCGTCTTTAAGTGAATTGATGTTTTCCGGGGATTCTTGTTTCGGACGGAAAGGATGCATCCAATGTCCGATTTGAGCGTCGTCAGTGGTGTTGGGACCCCGGTGCCAAGGCAGAGTTTTCCATTGTCTTTTCGGGCCCTAAAACCGGAGTTGAGTCATGGGCCCCATGACCTGTCTTTTAAGCGGTGAGCAGCGTTTTGTAACTTTTTCATCGGACGTCCGTTTGAGGTGTACGAGCAGTCGTTTCAGGGTGTTTTTCCGAGGGCATTGAAATGGCGCAATCTTCCCTCTTTAATTTTGCACGATGGTGCAGGCCCCGCAAGGGCCGTTTCGGGAGTTGACGGTGATTTCCGTCTTTTTCACCGGGTGACCGTTTTGGACAAGTGAATAGTCCATATTGTGTAATTTTTTGAGAGGATCACAATGGTGTGATCTTTTTGTTGTGCTTCGAGACCAGGGTGAGGGTCCCATGTAGAACCGCTCGTGTTTGGTATGGTGGAATGCATCTTTTTCGCCGAATATCTATTGTGCTCAAGTGAGTAATGTTTTTGACGTGTTTTCCCGAGGGGGTCGCAAAGGTGCAATGCACCCGACTGTTTTTTAGGCCGAGGCTCAGGACCACGGGACATCGTTCGGCCGTAAAGCAGTGTTGGTGACTTTTATGTCGAATATCTATTGGAGGTGAGTAAGTAGTGAGTCTCGCGTGTTTTTCCGCTAGGATTACAACTGTGTAATTTGTTTGGGCGAGCGGAGCCTCTTACACGATCTTATTAAATATGGAAATGTGAAGGTTCCCCGTTGGCGGTTCTTCTACCATGTTTGTAGAAGACCCTTGGCTTGTGATCGCATGCACTCTCGTGTGAGTGATGTTATGCTTAGCGTGATGTTGTTGGTTGTGCCTCACCCGGTGAGGAGGCAGGTTGGAGTTGTTACATCAAGCCGTCACGTTGACGTTGGGTGCCGTGTGCATGATAGCCTTTGGGCTGGAACGTGGTATACTCTTGGAGTATACGGGAATGCTGGGAGGTACATGTGGATGTTGGTACCTGAGAATTTTTGTACGCTTGGTTGGGGTGTACTTGGGGCCACACGTCGTGTGGGACCCATGTGTGTGTCATGCTCTACTTCACGTACTTTTGACCTCTCGCAACGTAGAGGGTCCCTTTGTTCTCATTTTTTGACCAGAAGGGTTGAGATTTCCCCTGGTCCTGTTCTCGATGGTATTGCCCATCAAGGTTGAGTGTTTTCCCCCTGGTTCTATTCTCGATGGTGTTGTCCGACAGAGATGGTTTAGTTCCTCTATTTCTTCAGCTGTAAGGGGTTTCAGTGTCGTGCCCCTTTCATCAGACTGCAACACTATTTGCGACTACATGTGCTCGTTCAGTGTTGGAGTTTTCTAAGTTTTTGGGATGAGTTGTCTCGGTCCGCTTCGATAGTGACTTAGAAGATTGGAGCATGATCACCTTGAGAGGCCTGGGGAGTTTCTCTCGTTGCTTTGTGTTCCCTGGTAGAGTTCCTATGGATTCGGTGTCACCAACACTTTATGTAAGCATCGGTCCTCTACCCCGGAGGTTGTTACCAGGAGGGCTGAGGTTGTTACCAGGAGGGCTGAGGTTGTTACCAGTAGGGATGAGGTTGTTACCAGTAGGTATGAGGTTGTTACCAGTAGGGATGAGGTTGTTACTAACAGGGCTGATGTTGTTACCAACAGGGCTCACCAGTTGTACCATCCAACAGGGATGACCAGTGTGTTACCATTCAACAGGGATGGCCAAAGCAGTTCCGGGTTTACCTCCAGCTGGGCAGGGCAGTGGTCCCTGAAGCTAGGCTTACCTCCAGCGGGGCTGGGCAGTGGTCCCCAATGATGGGCTTACCTCCAGCTGGGCTAGGCAGTGGTCCCTGATGTCGGGTTATCTCAAGCTAGGCTGGGCAGTGGTCCCGTCACCGACTTTAGTCGGGATGCCCACCAGTGGATTACTCTGTTATGGGACTGGGCAGTGTGGCACCCGTCGACTCTTGCCGGGTCTCCCTAAAATGGGAACCTGTTGACTTCTAGGGAACCTCCAGCGGGGCTGGGAAGGGGGTCGCCTGTCGACTTTGAGGAGACCACTCGACTGCGGGTCATTGACGAGCTGTGGTTTGACGTTCCCTCAGAACTCTCAAATACGAGGAGATTTTCCCCCACCAAGACGCGTCCTTATGATGCAACCTAAAACCGTGTGGGAGAGTCAGTGCCTCCAAAAGCGGATAGTGTCGAGGTGCGGTGGTTTGAGCCCCTTGACTTGTAGTTCGGGGTAGACGTGCGGGATGCTGGGCATCAATGTGGTTTACTTCTGGGACTATTGGCTACCCACCTTCTTGGGCTGAGCTACGGGATAGAGATTCCCATACGATCTTGTTCGGGCTTCTTGATTGTGCATATGAATATGTATATACCTTGTTCCAGTGCCCAATTCTTGGGCTTGGTTACTCTCCCTCCAGGAGAGGCGAAGACGCACGGGGTATGCCACGTGTTTTCTGTGTCTAGCTTCTCATGGTTGGATGAGTCTACTCTCCGGATATAGGTAGCGAAGACTCGACAGGAAGTTCATCTTCCCACCATTTCCAGCTCCTTGTGTTTGGAAGATTCTACCTTCTTTCCTCTTGTTGGGTTGATCTGGACTCTTTACTGTACTCTTTACAGTACTTTCGATTTTACTCCTTTACTTTTCCCTGATCACTCTATTGCTCACCCTTCGGTACCTCCTTTGTTTCTCCCACGAGCCTTCGGGGTATCCTACTTAGTATTTTTATACTCACCCTTGCATGGACTTTTCCCGCACTTGGTGTTCCCTTGCAGAAGACGGAAAGGTTGGTCATGACATCATAGGAGCTTAGGAGCCGGGAGCTTGGACCACATGCGGTGGTCGTTGTCGTGTTCCAGGTGTGGGACCCTCCCATCTGTTTACTCCTGTTTTACCTGTTGCAGGGTTGTGGAACTTTTTGGTTGGGCGCGTGTTTTTCCCCTATTCTTTTCAGTTTACCTTCATCTTGTACTTTGAACTATTTAGAGGTCGATGCACTTTTAGTGGTTTATATATAGCAGTTTCACTTTACTCTGCTTGCCTTTTCTTTTACTCTGCACTTTTTCATTGAGTGTGCTACGTGTGTGTGTACAGGTACTTAGGAAAAGGCCTCCCCGAGTTATTGTGCCTTCGACACTGGTCTCCTACCCCTAGCCTATGGAGGCGGGATTGGGGTAGTTATGGGTCGAGCTCGGGTATGGTCGGGTCGTGACAAAGTGGTATCAGAGGTGGCTCGTTCCTTGGGACATTGTTCGGACGTCCCTAAAGTAAAAAGGAATTGGTTGGGATTTAGGGAAACAATGTCAACTTGTCTCGAGAGCAGCTCTTAGGACAGGGAGTCCAGTGATGGTGCGATGACCGACGTATCCATTCACCAGGACCTTGATAACCTGCTTGTCGAATCAGAATGCTGAGACACTTGTTGTAGGGAAAATTGGTTTGTGCATCATGTAGGATTGAGTCATTGACTATCCTTCTTGAGTCATCTCCCCATTTTTGTTGTTATTTGTATACACATAGATGATCATCTGACTGCAACACCCTTGATAATATTCAGGATGTCTCTGCGAAGACAGCCAACTAGGATACCATCTTTGGTTTATGACGATGACCCTGTGAGCTACGAGGCCTCAGTCCAAGACCCATCATACGAGCCCCTTTCTCCGGGTGGGCAGGTAGCAGCACCCCCCCTGTTGAGTAGCAGACAGCTTTAGCAGAGTAGGCTGAGCTTGAGCGCAGGTTGAGCGCGCTCCGTGAGTTCCAGCAGCAGGGACCACTGAGGTTCAATGGTGAGCTAGACCCTCAGGCACCAGAGGTTTGGCTGGAGACAGTGGTTCTCCTTTTCAGGCTTGTTCAGCCACCGAAAGATCAGAGAGTGGTTTTGGCAGCCGCCCTTTTTCGTGGAGCAGCTTGGTGTTAGTGGATTCTGGTGACTCAGTTTCTTGACGAGTCGTCGCTTTCGTGGAGCTAATTTCAGTTGTTGTTTGGTGAGGAGTTTTTCCCCTACTTCTTACGCTCCATTTAGATCCATGAGCTTCTGCAGTTTCATTAGGGAGGGATGAAGATGGATGAGTACGCGACTAGTTTTGCAGACCGTTCACGCTTTTACCAGGACTTGGTCCATGAAGGAAACCTCCGAGCATGGATGTTTGAGCAGGGTATCCACCGAGAGAATTGCGCTGTCATATTACCCTTTGTCATTTCCACATATAACGGGGTGATAGAGTAGGCGCTGGTGACAGAGAGATTCCTGTCACATTCTAGAGTTGGTGATAGCAGCAGGCACGTTGGAGCTGAGACGTCTATCGCAGCTAGTGGACGTCGGCAAGCAGAACCTCGACGCAGGTGGCTTTCTGACAACCAGACTCAGGGGTGTGGTTGTACACCACAGTGGTGCCGGAGGGCACCAGTGCGTCCATGAAAGAGTTGGTGCTATGATTGCGATGAGCAAGGTCACCTGGCATGGGACTGCCCGACCAGGCATGCAGAGAGCTTTAGGAAGGCAGCAGGTGCACCACCACGATGGAGGCACCACCATGATTAGAGTATTTCCCAGAGAGGTGGTGCTAGCGGAGGAGCAGGAGGAGCTGGTAGTGGGGGATGACTTTACGAGATCTTCCCATCACCACTAGGCGGTCCCCGTCAGGCTCCGGGAGCTGACAGTTGGGACCACGAACAACCACGATCCTTGAATGTCTATGATCCTGCAGAACATGTGGTGATAAGAGGTACACTCTACAACTCTTCTACATTCTACAGTAGAATTGATAGACTCTGTGTGTGAAATGATTTTCTCCCTGCTCCTTGTTTGAGGTGTTACCAGGGTGACGCAGGGTGTCTGGTGTAACCCTGTGATTGTAGAGTAGAGGGTTTGTAACCATCCTCCTTAGTCGATGGTGTCGACTCCAATGCTCTCGGAGCGTGTAAGAGAGTCTTGGTTGAGATACATCGACTGTGAAACCTTGCGCGACCAGATATCCTTGGGTGTTCCACCATATGGATATTCTGAAAGAGGGAATCACCGGGTCTTATTCTAGGTGCGGGTGGTGATTCCAGTCGCGGCGTGCGATGTAGAGGTTCGGTCGGGGAGGTGAGCGACCCCCGAGGTCCTTCAGGCTATTTGAGACCGTGCGAAGGGATGGCGATGTTCCCTACCGCCTTGCCTTAACCCCAAATTCTGGAGTGGGTGCATGTTGTCTCCCGCTTGGTTTACCTGAAAAGAAGTGTACATGCTCCAATGAATGCCATTGGCAAGGGAAGACCCCGCCTGAACGGATCAATCCTTTGTTCTGTGTGCGGTGGCGCAGAACTGTGCGAGAGTTCTTCTGGGTACGAGAGAGCCAGGTGTGGGATTAGTACCCTGAGTTGTTCCCTGGTTTTGCTTTTCGGGGAAAAAAATATTGAAGGAGAGAATGATTTAAGAACCCTATTTTTTCTGAAAAAGACTTTTTAATATTCTTGATGTTATTCCAGAGCAGTGCCTTCAGACGACGTGTGATTCCGAGCCCCGGTGTGGCCAGAATTAATTTTTCAGTGCGTTCACACTGGAAATGCAAAATAAATGGGATAACTCCTAAACGGTGCTTCAAATCAGAGATATGAGTGTAAAGATGGGTCATGAATAAGTTTTTTACCCTTTCAACGACATAAAACATATCGGTGCGGGATGTTTGGACCCCTGGCTCACTTTCAGAACATTAAATGGATAAATTAATTAATTAATTAATTTGTTTAATGGTGAAACTCATGTATATCTTAAACAGTGTCTCGGATTGGAAAACTGAGGGCACCGTTGAGTCCGGAACGTGCCCTTTACCCTAGGAGGGGTATAAGTTTTGCAGGCGCGGGCCGTCTATGAAAAATGGCCCAGGGGCATTTTCGTAATTTGGCGGCCTCAGGCATTGAGTTTAATAACTTTTGAACGGAAGCGCAGAATCAAATTCTGAGACCTCTGTTGTGCTCAAAGCATGGTGTTTACCCTAGGGGAGGATTAACCTCGACCCGTCAGATGTTTCAGATGCGGGTTAAATTTGGGGGTTTTTAATTAGTTAAAAATTTAATTAATTTTCTTTTTAAACCCTAATCACCCCTCCATCTCCTCCATTGCTTATCTCTGGCGGAAGAGATCCCAACCAAGGATTCCTCAACAATCCCTCTCCTCCTCCACTCCGACAAGGCATATCTGGCAAGGCAACGATGCTATGACGGATCCTCCGTGAAGCTCCAGGCAATTGCCAAGAGGTAGGAGGTTTTGGTTTGCATTTTAATTTCTGAACCTTCCTTCAAGCTCAATTATATGCATCGATTGTTGTTTTATCGTCGAATCAAAGCCCATGTGTGAGTGGTACGTTTCATGAGCTTTCCGTCGCACACTTTGGGATTGAAATCCGAATTCAGAGGAGGCCGCAACGGTTCGTCAAAGTTTCCGGGTTTCGTGGTTTTCTGACAGGTTTCTGGTAGTCCGGGGAGGCGGAAAGCCAAGGCGGCAGCACGTAGGGGCTTCGGCCGAGCGCAGCAAGGTGCGGGCGAGCGAGGGCGGCCGAGGGCTTCGGTGTCAGCCGGGGCTCACGGACGGTGAGCGACGCCAGGCGGAGGTGTGTGGTGGAGTCGGTTGGGCTTCTAGCGGTGACAGCAAGGGACACCGCAGAGGAGGTCATCCGCGGACGCTGGGGGCGACGGTGAGCGGCTGCGGGGGCTGGCGTTCAGCGACGCTCGGGAGGACCGGCCCTATCGGCCGGTCGGTGGCAGCGGGTTGGGTCCAGTGGGCCGCGGCGGAGTGGATCGGACCCAGGACTAGGTCGCGGGCTGGCTGTGCGGCTGGGCCGCAGGCTCAGCGGGCCGGCCGGTGTGGTCCGGCCCAAGGGGTTTTCCCCTCCATCTTCGGACGCCCATATCTTGAGCTACGAGTGTCCGTTTTGCGTGCCGTCAGTGGCAGTGCGGACCTCGCATCAATGCAGACTTTTTGAAATGGTTTAGTCAATTTTTAATTCACAAAACAAGGGGCCTAGGAGGCATGACACGTCTTTAAGTGAATTGACGTTTTCCGGGGATTCTTGTTTTGGACGGCGTGGACGTATCTGGCGTTTGATTTGAGCGCCGTCAGTGGTGTTGGGACCCTGGTACCGAGGCAGAGTTTTCCATTGTGTTTTCGGGCCCCGAAATTAGAGATGAGGCATGGGCCCCACGAACCTTCTTTTAAGCTGTGAGCAGCATTTTGTAACTTTTTCATCGGACATCCGTTTGAGGCATACGAGCAGTCATTTCAGGGTGTTTTTCCGAGGGCATTGCAATGGAGCATCTTCCCGCATTAATTTTGCACGATGGTGCGGGCCTCGTGAGGGAAGTTTCGGGAGTTGGCGGTGATTTCTGGCTTTTTCACCAGGTGATCATTTTGGACAAGTGAATAGTCCATCTTTTGTACTTTTTTTGAGAGGATCGCAATAGTGAGATCCGTTTGTTGTGCTTCAGGATCGGGGTGTGGGTCCCATGTAGAACCGCTCGTGTGAGGTACGATGGAATGCATCTTTTCCTCCGGATATCTGTTGCGCTCAAGTGAGCAGTGTTTTTGACGTTTTTCCTAAGGGGGTCGCAATTGTGCAATGTGCCTGACTATTTTCAAGGCCGAGGCTCGGGACCACAGGACTCTGTTCGGGCATAAAGTGGTGTTTGTGACTTTTACGTCAGATATCCATTGGAGGAAAGTATGTAGTCTATCTCGGGTGTTTTTCCATGAGGATTACAATGGTGTAATTTGTTCAGAAGAGTGGAGCCTCTTATGTGATCTTATTAAATGTGGAAATGTGAAGGTGCCCCGGTGGCGGTTCTTCTACCGTGTTTGTAGAGGACCCTTGGCGTGTGATCGCATGCACTCTCATGTGAGTGATGTTATTCTTAATGAGATGTGGTTGGATATGCCTCATCAATTGAGGTGGTTGGTTGGAGTTGTAACATCACGCCTTCACACTAACGTTGGGTGTCGTGTGCAAGATAGCCTTTGGGCTGGAACGCGGTATACTATGGGAGTATACAGGAACATTGAGAGGTACATGTGGATGTTGGTACCTGAGAATGTTTTTGGGCTTGGTTGGGGTTGACTTGGGGCCACACGTCGTGTGGACCACATGTGCGTGTCGTGCTCTACTTTACGTACTTTTGACCTCTTGCAATGTAGAGGGTCCCTTTGTTCTCATTTGATGACCAACAGGGTTGAGTTTTCCCCTGGTTCTCTTCTCGAGGGTTTTGACCAGTAAGGTTGAGTGTTTTCCCCCTGGTTCTGTTCTCGATGGTTTTGGCCGACAGACATGATTTGGTTCCTCTATTTCATCAACTTTAAGGGGTTTCAGTGTCGTGCCCCTTCCATCGGACTATGACACCGTTTGTGACTACATGTGCTCATACAACATGGGAGTTTTCCCACTTTCTAGGATGAGTGGCCTCGGTCCGCTTCAACAGTGACTCAGCAGATTGGAGCATGATCGCCTTGAGAGTCCTGGGGAGTTTCTCCCATTGCATTGTGTTCGCTGGTAGAGTTCTTGTGGATTCGGTGTGACCAACACATTACACGGGCATTGATCCTCTACCTAGGAGGTTGTTACCAGTAGGGATGAGGTTATTAGCAACAGGGATGAGGTTGTTACCAGCAGGGCTAAGGTTCTTACCAGCATGGCTGAGGTTGTTACCAGCAGGGATGAGGTTGTTACCAACATGGATGAGGTTGTTTCGAGCAGGGCTCTCCAGTTGTACCATCCAACATGAATGGCTAGTGGGTTACCATCCAGCAGGGATGTCCAGAGCAGTTCCAGGTTTACCTCCAGTTGGGCTGGGCAGTGGTCCCCGATGTCGAGCTTACCTCCAGCGGGGCTGGGAAGTGGTCCCTGATTCCATGCTTACCTCCAGTTGGGCTGGGTAGTGGTCCCCGATGCCGGGTTTCCTCTAGCTGGGTTGGGCAGTGGTCCCGTTGCCGAATTTAGTCAGGTCACCCACTAGTGGATTATTCTGTTACGAGACTCGGCAGTGTGGCACCCATTGACTCTTGCTGGGTCTACCTATAATGGGAACCCATCGAATTCCAGGGACCCTCCAGCGGGGCTGGGTAGGGGGTCGCCTGTCGAGTTTGAGGAGACCTCTCGACTGTAGGGTAATGACGAGTTGTTATTTGGCGTTGCCTCATAACTCTCAAGTACGAGGAGCTTTTCCCCCACCGAGACCCATCCTTATGAAGTGACCTAAAACCGTTGTTGGCGAGTCAGTGCCGCCCAAAGCGGATAGTGTCCTGGTGCGGTGGTTTGAGCCCCTTGACTTGTAGTCTGGGGTAGACGTGAGGGATGCTGGGCATCGATGGAGTTTACTTCTAGGACTGTTGGCTACCCATCTTCTTGGGCTGAGCTACGAGATGTAGATCCCCTTAAGATCTTGTTCGTGATTCTTGATTGAGTATATGAATATTTATATACCATGTTCCAGTACCCACTACTTGGGCTTGGTTACTCTCCCTTCAGGGGAGGCGAAGACGCGCGAGGTATTCCACGTGCTTTCCGTGTCTAGCTTCTCGTGGTTGGACGAGTCTACTCTCCGGATATAGGGAGATAAGACTCAGAGGGAACTTCATCTTCTCACTGTTTCAACTCTTTGTGTTTAGACGAGTCTAACTTCTTTCAACTTGTTGGGTTGAGATGGACTATTTATTGTACTCTTTGTTGTACTTTCGGTTGTACTACTTTACTTTTCCCTGATCACTCTACTGCTCACCCTTAGGTACCTCCTTTGTTGCTCCCTCGATCCTTCGGGGCATCCTACTGAGTATTTTTATACTCACCCCTAATTGGTCTTTGCCCGCACTTGGTGTGCCCTTGCAGACGACAGACAGGTTGGTCCCGATGTCAAAGGAGATTAAGATCCGGGAGCTTGGACCACGTGCGGTGGTCGTTGTCAGGTTCCAGGTGTGGGACCCTCCCAGCTGTTTACTGCTATTTTACCTATTTCCGAGTTGTGGCACTTTTTGGTTGGGAATGTGTTTTGCCCCGTTTTTTAGTTTACCTTCAACTTGTACTTTGAACTGTTTAGAGGTTGATGCACTTTTTGTGGTTTATATATAGCAGTTGCACTTTACTCAGCCTGCCTTTTCTTTTACTCTGCACTTTTGCATTGAGTGTGCTGCATGTGTGTGTACATGTACTTAGGCAAAGACCTCCCCGAGTTATTGTTCCTTCAACGCTGGTCGCCAGCCCCTAGCCTACAGAGGCGGGCTTGGGGTAGTTGTGGATCGAGCCTGGGTAGGGTCGGGTTGTGACATACATAATGATAGGAGAACATTAAATAGGATAAAATAAATATTTTAAATTCTTTTTTTAAAAAAAATTGTATCATTTTCAGCCATGAAGACGAAATTGATGAACGAAAGTTCTTCATCCATGAAGGTTGTAAATCGGAACCTCCCAGATGATGATTTCTTTTTTAAAATAAAAGATGGAGCGAGAAAGGATATTGATTATGGTTCTTCCATTAAAATGATATAATTTCAGTATATAAATAATACTAGAGCTATAAGGATCATTTGTAAAGATTATTTGTTGATATAATAACAAATGAAATAACATGAAAAGAAACTAAAAGGAAAAAGGAAGAGCATTTTTCCACTTGAATACTCCTCATTTAGAATCTCATTAAGGGGATTGATTTTGGAATCTCAGTGAGACCAAGAGTTTTTGGATGTGATGGATGATATTGGGAAGAGGGTTGAGTATAAATTTGATAATTCTAAAATCTTGGAAGGTGTTAGGATAAGGGGTGGGGGGTGGGGGGGGGGGTGAGGGGTGGGTTTTATAGTAGAGGAGAGGGGTAATTTATCATTATTTTATTCATTATTTTAATATTTTTCTCATGAAAAAAAATCATGTTGATTCTTGTGAATATATACTATAATAAGTGATTGTGAGTTCAAACCAAGGGTTTTTACATCATGAATTCAAAATCTATGACTCCATAATTAATGAATTTAACATTTATTGTAAATTATCATATTTTACTATTCACTAAAAATTTATGTATTTTAGAAAAGTACCAAAAAATCACCCTAGCAATTTTTTGATTTGTAGAATTCAAAAATTTACTCTGTTTATGAAAATAATTTTCTATATATGAGAAATTTACTTTCTTATTAAAATCATTATTTACTCGAATAATTCAGTTATAAAAATTAAAACTGAATTTATAACACCCTAAAAAATTAACTAATGTCTTAATAAATTATACTACAATAATGGGAAAAAAATTATTGATATATGAATAAATTTTATGAAAATTATTTTTTAAATCAGATTATGAATTATATAATATTAATAAAATATTTATTATTCGTAAAAACACCAATGATTAATTAATAATTTTTAAATATTCAGTTAGTTGTACCCTAATATACTTATATCTTAAATTCATTAAAATCGTAAAAACATTATTTATACATTCATGGGTGTGGTTCTTATTCATTAAGCTGGTTTACTATTCATAAGGTTCATATTTATATTCCTATGGTCAAGTTATTTTCCCCCAAAATGTATGATGATTCTATCAGACTCTAAATATCTTACTAATCACTACCATGTTTTTTAGTTTTTGAAAATTCAAAAAAAAGAGGTAGAAAAGTTGTGTTTAATGTATAGGTTATACTAAAAAATTGTTGTATCACATCGAGTAAGTATTGCATGCATTATATTCTATAATAAATTTATTTTTAAAACTTTGGGGTTATATATTCACCCCCTTGTAAATATTTCGCCTTCAAAATTTCCAAAAATGAATCCTCCCAAAAAGAATTAGGTAGGTCTTCATCATAAGTTCACAAGGCTCCCACATTTCCTATTCAATTTTATGATTTTTTCAAAGTAATATTAATAACTGAGTCACCTGATTCCTCAACACATGTTTATTGGTGTCCAAAATTCAAATAGGATGTTCACAATAAGATATCTTAGGTTCAAATTATTTTCCATCAGAATCCAGTACATGTGTTGGGCCTGGAATGTACTTCCTTAATAAAGAGACATCGAACACAGTGGGTACCTTAAAAAGGCTATGTGAAATTTCAAAATTATAAGCCACAACTCCAATTATCTTTATAATTTCAAAAGTAAAAATGTACCTAGGTTTCAATATCCCGCTCTTTCCAAATCTTATTGCACACTTCCTTGAAGATATATTTAAAAAAATGATCTCCCACATGAAATTACAAATAATTCCTTTTATTATTAATATATATCATTTTCCTTCTTTGATATTCTTTGATATGGGTTGGAATAGCCTTTACGTTCACTATTGTTTCCTCCACAAGCTCTGAGCCTACAAGATTCCATTAACCAAATTCATCCCAACATGTTTATGTACAACCTCTCATTTCGTACAGTGCATCATATGGTTCTATTTTAATACTATAATAAAAACTATTATTGTAGTAAAAATACACCAAAGGTAAATACTAACCCCACATACCTTGAAAATAAAGTGAGCATGATCTCAATATGTATTTTAATGTTTGGTTCATCTTTTTTGACTGACCATCAATTTGGGGATGATAAGGAGTACTCAAATGAAGGTCAATATCCATGGTTTTTTATAAACTTCTCTAAAATTTTAATGTAAATCGTGGGTCACAATCAGACACAATTGAAAGAGTTTCTCTATGATGTCTTACAAATTCATTGATAAATATATGTGTAAGGAGCTCTAGTAGAAAATAATATTTTGTTGTAACTAAATCTATAGACATGGTATGTAGATCAACTATTACCCATATTGCATCATTTGTTCTTGATGTTTTTGGAAATCCAATGATAAAATCCATGGTGATGTAATCCCATTTCCAAGTATGAATAGGTATAGGTTGCATGACTCATCTAGGATATTTTCTTTTAGCGTTCACCTATTGATAGACTAAACAACTTGATATATAATAAGCAATTTCATGCTTCATGTTGTCCCTCTTGAAATGTTATTTCAAATCCTTATACCTCATTGTGATACTAGGGTGTATAGATAAATTCTAACTATGGGAATCATCTAATAACTCCATTTTTTGTTAGTGTATAGAGGGAACACATATCCTTTTTCCAAATTTTAGAATTCCATACTCACACATGATGTTTGGAAACATCCCATCATTGAAAGATATATTTATTTTTGAATATTATCATCATTAGATTGAGAACATTATATTTTTTTCCAATAAAGATGTTTGAGAAACTAATTGAATATGTAATGATGTTCCAACTTCTTTGAGTATACCAATATGTAATCAATAAATACCATAAAAAATTCATCAAGATATTAATTTAAAACTCTATTCATTAGATCCATAAAGAGAAAAGATTCTTTAGTCACTCCAAAAGGCATTATTGTAAACACATAATGCCCATAACATGTTTGAAATGATGTTTTTGGAATATCATAGTTTTTCACACACAAGTAATGATATCCATATTAATTTTTAATCATTAGAAAATATTGGTAAACACAAGGTTGATGAAATAAATTATCAATGTGAGGGAGATGATACTTTTTATTTATCAAAATATCATTTATCTCCCTGTTTTCCATGCACAACCTCATAGTTCTATCATTCTTATTAATGAAAATTGATTGAGTTCCCTAGGGAAAAATCAAAGGCTGATAAATCCATTATCACACAATTTTTCTAGTTGTCTCTCAATATTTACTAATTCCTATATTTTCATTCTATAAGGGGAATTTGATATAGGCCTTACTCCATGTATTGGATCAATAAAAAACTCGACTTCCCACTCTGGAGGATGTCCATGTAACTCCTCTTGGAATAAATCAACATATTATTTCATAGTAAGTTGATCTTTAATTTTTTAATTTCATTCCTCACCCATAGATATTTTTTTCATCTTTCATACAAAAAATTTCATTTAGTAGATATAATGAGTGTGGATCTAGATAAAAATCAAATGATTAGGTTTCTAATCTGAATATGAGGGATTCTAAATCATTCACAAAAATTTTAACATCCAAATTCTTGAAACAGGTTTTCAAATCATCAATTGAAATCCAATTTATACAAAGAATTATATCAATGTGATTCATGGGTATGATTATAATGTCAATAACTAATTAATTTTATGTGTCATAAGGGGGGATGATCGACAGATATTTTTTGAAATGATACTTCCCTTATGATTTTTGACTAGAAACTCCTTTATTAAATCAAATTTGAAATGTCATTTTTTGGAAAAATGGAAAGATATTAATGAATTCGAATATATTGAATCAAATAAAGCATTGGATATGTTTCAAGAATTGATTAAAGTACCTTCCACCACATCATTCAGAACTTTAACCTTAGCATTTGTGATCACATTTGATTGTCCTTGTTCCCTCAGTATTCTCTGGGGAATTTTTCCTTGACGCTTAAGATGATCATTTGAATAATGAACCATATCTTTACAATTATAACATTAAACATTGGTATCTTCATTCATTCCCTTTAAATAATGATATTAGTGGCCTCTTTCTTAACATTTGTAAGAGAATCCTTTTTTTCTTTTAAATAGGCTATAGGGTGTTTCTTTTCACATTTATCACAAGTTGAAAACCCCCCTTTTTATTCTTCCCTTTATCTATTCCTTCCACTGCCACCCTCATCTTCTCTTTTATTCCCTTAAATTCATATGAAATAAAGAATTATGTGTATGTATTGATAGCACATGAGACTATATATTCACATGGTGAAAATTTTTGGGAGACAAGTTCCCTTCAGAATAATGGTTTTAAATAATCAAATAATCGATCAAAATTTCTCTATGGATTATGTATATAGTTCACAACATTTATTTCTAACATTCTAAAATTGGATTCATACATTACAACATTTTTATCCTCATTTTATTTCATATTCCAGAATTTCCTCTCCATATCCACTCATAGTTCTCAGGGAAAATATTTTAATAAGAATATATCCTTAAAGTCCCTCAATTCAGTTTCATCTATTTATTCTTCCTCCTACATATTTTAAATTAATTACCACTGCCAATCCGTATCTACCGATAGATGATAAACTACCATGAAAACCTTATCCCTTTTATTACATTCCAAATCAAGAAATATATTCTATAAAAAATTTATCCACTCCTCCTCTATGAATTTGTTTCTTATCCCATTTAATGATAACGAATATTTTTACATAAAGTGGTATGACATTGCTCCTTCACATTGTCGATAAAAATGCTTTATACGGGTAAGGTTATTGTTCATAACATGAGTAAGTTATCCCAATATAGTTATAGGTTGCTCAACACTAGTAATAGATTTAGAAAAATATCATTATCTTATATAGGAGGTAATTCCCTACATTGTTTATGTATATTCATGCAACTTCCATTCCTTCTACTATTAACCATTTTTAAATAATAGAATTCACTAAATTATGTTATAATTAATAATGTATAATTTTGAGGTATCAAAACACATAACATAAATTTAAATTTTATTCTTGTATAATCTCAAATAATAAAGTTTTTTGATTTAAGGAGATATTAAAATTTAAATCCTTCGTAATGGTTTGTAAAAAAATTTGAATTTTCCCAAGCATATCCCTCAGCTGTGACCAATAATGTGCATAGTAATGCTTGTGGTTATATACCAGGTTACCCCAATTGAGGCCCAGAACACCTTTTATGAGTTGTTACTCGTAGGTACATCGGTGAAAGAACCACTTCCACTTGTAGTATCCATAATTGGATGTATTATTAGAAATATTAACATAATCTACACTTTACCAAAATTCTTGGAAACTCTTTAATTATTATAATCAAATTATATCTTAGGGTTTTGTTCCAAAATATTTGTTTTCTAAATCTAGTTTCTAATGATTCTACTAAACATCCTATGATAAAAACTGTAACACCCCGACCCTAGAAGCCTTGAGCCAATGCGTTATTTTATTACATTGGTATGATTACAAGAATTTAGTATCCTAGAGGAGTGAATAGTTTACTATTTTTTGAAAATCAGAAAACAAACACATGCATTACATTATAACTTAAAAGGAAAAATAATATTTAAACACCATTGTAAATATCCATATATTCTTGATTATCTCTAAAAATCATTCATAATATTCATTTTCAAATCCCAGGGAAAAATAAAAAATTAGAAGGGGTGATCTCAGATGATCTGTAAGGGTATGTCATATAGCATAATTTATCAAAAAAATAGACACATGACAGGGTGAATAACTAAAAACAGATGTCGTTAATAATAAACATGAGAGAAATATCGAAGGAATGAAAGAGAATTACAAAAAGTGGTATAAATGAAAATAAGGGAATGAAGCTTATCCATGGATACAATATTAGTCATGTAATTACATGGTTTTTTAATTACTATTACTGGGGGAATGCATAATGCCAGACTTCGGAATCATATCATGAAGTCCTCGACCAAGACATCTGAAAATAATAGGGTAAGACCTCAGCCAAAACCCAATTATGTTTTGCCTAATAAGACCTATCAATGAATTGAGGAGCTATAGTAGGCCCCAATTGTGACTTTATAATTCCAATACATTCCACATATGAATGGGTCTAAACAGAAACAACATGAACATATGAAATAACTTTACCCAATCTATAAACATAATCACCAACCATTCTGTGTAGTAGGGTGAGTGGTATCCTGATAGAACGTATATAGTCAAGCTAATTATAAACCATTTAATAAAATATGTTAGATTATAATAATAAGATGTTAATTATAATAAAACATATAACTCAACATGGGGTGTTGAAATAGATGAAAATACTCTAATAAAACCATTAAATAATTCCAAAGAGTAAACTCTTTTACTTTTAGGAGAAGAGTTCTATTGGAATCAAATTTGTATAAAACATGAAGTAAACTATTAATGTTTTCTCATGAAAAAAATTATAGAATTTATAAAAATTATCTCCGATTAAAATATATTTTACAGTGTATTATTAAATTGTTAATAAATTGGGATGTTCTCTTTAATCAGGCTTTCTAATCGTGAAAAATTGAAAAGGGGACCCTTTTAAAACATGTATTTTCCACAAAAGAAAGATAAACCAATAAGAATACATGATTTTGGATAATATACTCATAATTTAGAAAATTATACAATAAAAAAAATATTAAATTTTTTTATAGAGGAGGAATGAAGAACCCAAATGAAAATGGATGTTTGGGAAAAAAACCCTTACCTTATGCCTAAATGAGTTCTGTACATGACCATAACAACAAGTATAATCATATTAAATATAAAAATTAAAAAATCAATAACATTTTATATAATATTTTTATTCATAATAGTTGTATTATGTTTATTTATGACTTTATTTATGAGTTATAGAGTTCAATTTCATCTATTAGAAGCATTATTTTTCTTGTTTTTCATGACCGGTTCACCTGTTTATAAGAAATGAAATTCATAGAAAATGGGTACAATTCAACTTAATTAGAAATAAATTTTATTTATGAAATAAAATAATTTTTAATGGTTATATATAATATTTGGTTATATGTTATTAGGATGAATCATTTGATAAGACATTTAGTGATAATTGTTTGGATTATTACGGCGGTTTTTTGATACCCATGAATTAGTTTTATCGTATGAATTAGTATTATGTATATATACTAATTTAATAAAATTAATTAGTTTCAAATATATATATATTATAATTCTTTTTAACCATAAAAAATTTATCATGACCTTCCTTGAATAATGTATTTAATAATGAAAGTTCTTTGTCTGTGAAGGTTATAAATCGACACCTCTCAGACGATGATTTCATTTTTAAAATAAAAGAGGGAGGGTAAGGATATTGATGATGGTTATTCTATTAAAATGATATAATTAAAGTATATAAATGATAATGGAGTTATCATAATAATTTTTACATATGATGTTTGAATAGAATAAAAAAATAAATAAGTTGAAAATAAAATAAAAGGAAAAACGATGAGTATTTAACCTCTTGAATACTCCACCTTAAAAAACTCTTTAAAGAGATTGATTTGGGTATTTTGATGATATAAAAAGCTTATATAAGTGGTATAAGATATTTTCAAGATGTTAGGTATGGAATTATACTAGGATTAAATCTTGGAAGGTGTGAGGAGAAGTGGGGGGAAAGTGGTGGTTTTTATAGTGGTGGAGAGGGGTAATTTCTCATTATTTTATTCAATATTTTAATATTTTTTTCATGAAAAACAATATTGTTGATTATTGTGACTATATAAAGTAATAAGTTACTGTTATTTAATTCTAAGGGTTCTTAAATTATCCATATATCATCTATGACTCCATAATTCATGTATTTAGCGTTTATTTTAAATTATCATATTTTACTATTCACAAAAATTCAAGTAATTTAGAAAACCCAAAAATCCATCCTAACCAATTTAAAACATGTAGGATTAAAATATTAACTCTATTTTATGAATATTATTTTTTAAATAGGATAATTTATTTTTAAATTAAAATCATCATTTACTCTAAAATATAGTTTTTTAAAATTTAAACCGATATTATAACACCCAGAAAAATTATCTATGGTCATTTTAAATTATAAAACCACAATAGAAAAAATATTGATTTACGAATACATTATATGAAATTTATTTTCCCATCATTTTAATTTTTTAATTATAATATTGTAAAAAATATTTATTATTCACAAAAATACTAAGGCTAAATTATTAATTTTTAAATATTAACTTACTTATACAATGATATAATTATATCTTATGTTAATTTATAAGGTTCTAAAATTATATATATAATTTCATGCATGAATTTTATTATTTATTATGCCAGTTTACTATTCATAAGAGTCATATTACTGTTCCTAAGTTCTAGTTACTATTCACAAAAATGTAAGTTTATTATATCAGACACTAAATATCATAATGATGGAAACCATATATGCCCATTTTTTGAAATAAAAATAATATAGGGGTGCCAATTATTCTTAATGGCTAGGTTATAATAACAATTTATTGTTCTACACAGACTCAATGATTCATTAATTTAATTCTATATTAAATTTATTTTCAAAACTTTTGGGTGCTACAAATAGTTTCATAATAGTGACCTATGAATTAATTCTTATTTCATTGTTAATATTTAAAATTTCATCCTATTTACTATAAGGGATGATTTATACAAATTTATGATGTTTAAATCTCCTTTGATTAGTGTTTTAGTTTTTATCCTTGGAGATAAAATTGATAATTAGCATGTTTTTGTGATTCTTGACGAATTAATTATGTTTTCTTAATAAATGAGTTGAATAATAATTTCTTCAGTAAAAAACCAAAAAAATAATTATTTATATGTTTATAAAATATTATAAAACAAATTATTTATCCATATTAATCCATGATATAAATTCCAATCATTTTTTATATAGGTGGTTAATCCAATCCCTATATGAATATGCCATGATTAATGGATGATTATGTGATGGTTTAGTTGTAAAATAATTATACTAGAAACATAATGATCATATTATGTTTCTATTAGAGTGATATATTATAATTTTAATTAATTATAATAATAATTAATGGATATAACAATATTATATAATATGAATAAATATTTTTTTCTTCTTAGTTCTCTTGTTTAAGAAAGTTAATTGAATTTTTTTCGTCATTCATATAATTAATAGTTTATTATATTCATATAACTATAACCTTATTAATATCATAAAAAATTATTTATCCTTTAAAACTATTCTTATAATCATCAGTAAAATGTATTAATAAAAAGTAGAATACATTGATCCATGTAGGCGGTATTCCACTTGTACACAAGCATGATTATTTCATTTTCATAGAATTGGAGAGCGGAATCATATGGTTTATCATTTAAGATATTAAATTAATCATAAATGTAACACCCGAGATTTTTATGAGAAATATTTTTTTATAAATCATCAAAGGAATCATTCACTACACACAACACTAGCTTGTCTTTCTTTACACACAATCGCGGCCTTCCTCGATAGCTTGTACTGTACGGAATACCGAGTTTCACTAAACAACGATATGCTATAAAAATATTAATAAAACTAGACATTATGAATAGTAATAACCACTTTTTATAATTTTATAAATTTTAATTTTTAAAATAGACTTCATTATTGGATTTGGAATATCGAAATTATCCTAGGGTGAAATTTTGTTATTTTTCTGAAAACTTTCAATTTTTGATGAATAGTGAAAACACTAGGGTACTATTTAAAAACCGACTTTTTATTTAAATAGTTATTTATATTATTTAAATTTATTTTAGGTCAAAATTGATAAATAATACCTATATAAGTTCAATTTAATTCGTTGGAGTCAATTTATAATAATTTTTGATATATAAATATTTTATTGAACTTTTGACCGTCTTTTACCCACCTTCAAGGAGAATTTGCAAATTTACATAAAACATAATTTTACCGCTTTTGTGAATGGAATTTCAAAAATCCAAGAGACACGGTTGATGTCAGTAAGTAAAATGTGGTTCAATGAGATGAAAATAATTTTTGGTGAATAATAACTTTTTACTTTTATTTACCACGGTTAAAAGTAAATAGGGTAATTAAGGGTAAAAATTATATTATTATTACCATAAAACATGTCCTAATTCTATTGGATAAGTCTAATTCGACCAAAAACAACATTAGGGATAAAATATTACCATTTAGGTCCACTTTGATTAGATTAGGACATTTAATATTATTTTATTTAAAGAATAGTTAAAATATTTAAAATCAATGTTTAATAACTAAAATATTTTTCATATAGGGTTATACATAAGATAAATTCTACTATAAATATTCATTATAAATATGGAATGATTTCCTAGATAATGGAATTTTATTTATAATTTTCAGATAATAAATAATTTAATTTATTTATGACACAATGATGATGCAGTAATTACCTTATTAAGGAAATATTAACATAATTGATATTTTAAATACCCAAATAAATGTAATTTGAGACTTTTTATGAATTAAAATAATTTTATAGGTTAATATGAAATGTCAGTATGGATTTAATTAACTTTTTTAGAACTAATAATGCTATTTTGATATTCACAAAAATCAATTACCAAATAGTGTCAACATTGACATAAAATAGTTATTTAAAACAAATATTATTTTATTAACTGTTATTTTATTCCTAAAAATATATGGTTCAGCCAAATGACTTATATAAGGTTATATATATTAATAATAAACAACTTGGGGTTCGTTTGTCTTGTTATAGTAAGTTTATTAACCTTATAGTTTAAGAAAACAAGAAGAGACGGTAAAATAAAAATTATTGAATTTAAAGTTAAATCTAAATGATCAGGTTAAAAGAGTAACCTAAACTTGTCCAAATTCTATTTTATGAGAGTATTTCGACCCATCCCAACCTTAGATTATAAATAAATCAATTCGGAGCTATTAAAAACTGAATATTACTTTATAATAAGATAATATTTTTAGTTTTTCCAAAGGTTCCCCTCTCCTCCCTTATAAAAGGGCACCTCTTCCCTCTCCTCCTCACACCACTTTGAGCCATCATGCTCAGCCAAAACCTGCAAAATTATCTTCTACACTTCCCTATAAAAATCTTAGAGGTCCTGGTATTCTTAAAAGTCCATCCCTAGTGCCCTAAGAGGAGGTTAAGAAGAGGCGCGTCAAAGAAGATGTAATATCCATTACCGATCCTTTCCAATTTCTTTCTTCTGCATCTTCTTCATCCTTAGTTGTTTCATTATGAATTAATAACATCAGTATCAATAATATATTGATATGTTATTATAAATAATAAACAAAACTATTTCACCTTCTATCCATCCTACGGAAAATGAAATCACCGCGCGTGCGTACGTATGGAATATCGTCTCCACGCCATGGTGTAATCTGTTTTCCACCACCACCTTACTTGGATGGGTATAATGGTGTAAAGAATAAGTATACATGATCATTTTATTGTTATTTTGATTATGAAATATTATACATACACTTCTATACAATTCCACAATCATGGGAATGATATCATCGCTCGTGCATACGTACGACATACCGTCTCCACAATGTGATGCGACTCGTTATACATGATCTTCATTGCATAATGTTTATATAAATTAATTTAATTAATAAATATGATATATATTACACTAATATCATTCTGGAAATGAGGTATCTATAACCTAAAAAGAATAATATGAATTTATTCGACAAAACACGCATAAGAACAAAAAAGCAATAAACACCAGAATTACAAGTACCAATGAAATATTACTAATAAGAAGCTAAGAATATGAACATATATGATATCATTAAATTGATTAAAATTATTGAATAAGTCAATAACATTATTTAAATCATTATACAGGAGGTTCAGACACGTACGAAGAAAATCAGACCTAAGGTAAGGGAAAATCTCACAAATCTCAATTTTTATCCGAGATTGTTTGTACTTCAGAATCTACTAGGGAATATTTATCATCCAAATCCATGTTTCATCAATATTTAATATTCTTTATATCCTCATACAATTGGTTTAATCCAATTTTACCCTTCGGTGAATTTTTATTAAAAGATATGAAAGGAATCTTTTGTCGTTTTTAATACGAGGTACTTTTTTGACTTATCCGGCCAATGTACGAGGAGAATGTTATTTTTAACTTATACGGCATGAATGGATTTTTAGAAAATTATTTCCATGAATCTTCCTTTACATGTTTTAAAGATTATTTCTAATCAAATTATTTTAGTTTAAAATTATATGACATGTTAAGAACGGAAAATGATTTTGATGTAGAAAGGATATTTTCCTCAAGAATGGAGTTCAAGTGTTTTATCAAAATTATTTTCCATCTAAGATAATATAGGGTTCTATTTCTATACCTATTTTTACATTTTTTTTATTATGTTATGATGGAATTATTTTTATGATGTTCTTTTATATTATATGGATTGTGTTATGATGGCATGATGATTAAGAATCCCATTTTTATTACATGGGTTATGTCATGATGTATGATTTACGTTCTTGTGGATCCCATAATAATGGTATCATTATGAGATGGGTGGGAACTGTATCTCCCTCCAATGCATTGGGTAAAGATTTATATCTCATGAGATAGACATGGCTGGAACGGCAGGTTAAACCGGTTCAGTGATACAGGACTAAAACGAGGAGTGAAATTGGTTCAGAAATGGACTTTGTCCGCTAAGATAGTCTTGGAAATGAGTCTTGACTATTAAGAAATTATTCTCTTTGATTATGTGTGTATTCCAAAAAGTTTCATGTTTTATGTTATGATTATTGGGACTAAATTTCACTACTATGATTTATCCCATGATATGATATTATGATCTATTTTACAGGTTAAGATTTCCAAAATTTTATGTTATTATGATTGATATTTCTTTTGTTCACCATTACTAATCATTTTAGCTCACCCTTTTGTATGTTTTATTTTCCCCAGGTAAAGAAGTAGGGTATTATGTAGGATATGCCAAAAGGGACTCTAGATATGATGAAATTAATGGGAGATAATGTAGATGATTTATGAACCAGTTGGTTATGTTTCCCAGTTTCTAAAGAAACTATACCCATACGGTCCTTTCATGGTTTTGTTATATGTTGTAATAAGTGTGCTTCAATTATAAAGTAATAACAATGTATGTAAAGAATGGGTCATTATAGTTGGTATCAGAGGAAAGGTATAGTCAACATTTAGAAACTAGGATTTGAAAGCCTTAGTAATAACCCTAAGGATAAGTCTAAGAATAGAACACAATCTTAGTGTTTTTGAAATAGCCATGAATAACCTAAGATAATACCTTAAGTGTAAAATTTTATTCTTTATTATGTGGTTTTCCTATTATAATTAGTGTTTCTCACACTATGCTTCTTGGTTTTAGTCAATGGATGGAACCTGAAGGAACTGTGTTAATGCGGAATGCGACGGGAAATGCAATGATTGTCCCCCTGAGTTACCAGACGTTATGGGAGATGAAATGCAAAATCTTGTAGCCATGCTCACACAACTTTCTCAAGCTATTAATCATACATGACTTCCAAACGAGAAAAGGAAGGAGCAACATTCTGTGGAATCCATTATGAGGCAGCTTCCACCTTCTTTTAGTGGGTCTACTGATCCATTAGTTGTTGAACAATGGATCATTACTATTGAAAAGATATTCTCGGTTTTTCAATGTTCTGAGCATGATAAAGTCATCTTAGCAGTATATCGTTTGGAAGGTGAAGCTGATCAATGGTGGAATCTTATCAACAATACGAGGCAAATAGATGAAATTTAATCCATGGAATGGGACGAGTTCAAGAACTTATTTTTCAATAAGTACTTCCCTCATATTCTTCGAACAAAGATGGAGAAGGAATTTCTTGAACTGAAGCAAAAGAATGATTAAACTGTTGGTACCTACAAAGAAAATTTTATGAGACTTGTAAGGTACGCTTCCAAGATTATTATCCAACCTGAGAGTAAGATTGACCGATTCTTTAGTGGCTTAAAACCAAGTCATTGAAGGGCGTTATCCATAAGGGACTTTAATAGCTACGAGGAAATCGTTCGATGTGCTGTCAAAGTTGAGATGGAGATTAGAGTAACCCATCAGTCATATGGGTTTAATAAGAATAGGAAAATGGAATTCAAAGGAAAATATAAATACCACACTGAAAAGAAGAGGAGTTTTCCCTTATGCTCAAAGTGTAGAAATAAACATGGAGGGAGTTGACTTAATGGGACAAATAAATGTTTCAAATGTGGAAAGGAAGGTCATCGGGCATTTGAATGCCGAAATGATGGAAAAAGATGTCTAGTGATGCGAACAAAAAAAAGGCTACACAGAGTTCACCTCTTACACTTCAATGTAACAAGTGCAAGGAAATGGGGAATTCTGCTAATCAATTCCCTAATCCAAGGGTTGTTGATGATGATCGATGTCTACTAACTCTTAAGGCTAAAGAAAAAGGAAAGCCACATACAATTTATATCAGCGATGTGGAGTACGATAACGAAGTGGTGAAAGGTACACTTACCATCCACTCTAAAGTAGGAAATGTTTTATTTGATTCTGGATCCACCCACTCTTTTATTTATGAATAATTTTCTAAGGGTATTGCTGTATTACCTCAAAAATTAGATGTTGAGTTAGCTGTGACAACCACTAATGGCACAATAGTCACATCAAAAAATTATAATTCTTCTCCAATTGAAGTTTGTGGGAACGTTCTTCCTGCAAATCTTGTGATCCTTCCTATAGTGGAATTTGATGTGATTCTTGGCATGGATTGGATTTAATTATATGAAGATCATATCAATTTCCAAAGAAGGGAAGTCGCATTTCATATTCCAGATCAATCTATGACCGTCTATCGATGCAAGGATGAACATAACCTTCCAGTGGAAATTTCTTCCATCTTATGGGTCTTGATTCCACTAAATGAAGGTTATTTATCTGAAATGGTTGGAGATAAAATCATGATTACGAATATGCCCATTGTACGAGAGTTTGATGATGTCTTCCCAGAGGAATTTCAGGGTCTTCCACCAAATCCTAAAGTTGAGTTTTCAATAGAACTCGCACCGGGTGCTTTGCCTATTTCAAAGACACGTTATAGAATGTACCCAATTGAGTTGAAAGAATTGAAGAAGCAACTCCAAGAGAATATTGATAAGGGATTCATATGCCCTAGTGCGTCACATTAGGGAGCACCTTTTCTGTTTGTTAAGAAGAAAGATGGATCAATGAGACTCTGCATTGATTATCAAGAACTTAACAAGATCACCATCAAGAACAAATATCCTCTCCCACGCATTGATGACTTATTTGATCAACTATACCGAGATCAATACTTTTCCAAGATTGATCTTCATTTAGGGTATCATTAATTAAGGATCAAAAGGGAGGATATACCAAAGATGACATTCCGTACAAGGTATGGACACTATGAATTTATAGTGATGCCATTTGGTCTTACTAATGCCCCTGCTATCTTCATGGATTTAATGAATAGTGTCTTTAGAGACTATCTTGATCAGTTTGTGGTAGTCTTTATAGACGATATTCTTGTCTATTCAAAGATGAAGTAAGAACAAGAAGATCACTTGAGAATTGTGTTGAAGACCCTGAGAAAGGAGAAGCTTTATGCCATATTTACCAAGTGTGAATTTTGGATTCAAAAAGTTTCATTTTTTGGTCACATAATCTCAAAAGAGGGGATATCTGTGGATCCAGCAAAAACAACGGTCATAGAAAGATGGTTGAGACCAACAACAGTAACTCAGATACGATGTTTTCTTGGTTTGGCTGGATATTATCGACATTTTGTGAAATTTTATCATGATTATCTAATCCACTCACCTGGTTGACTCAAAAAGGATTTAAGTTCGTGTGGACGGAGGAATGTGAAGATAATTTCATGGAGTTAAAAAGAAGGTTATCCGTTGCACCTGTACTCACACTTCCTTGTAGTGGAGAAAGGTTTCGAATCAACAGTGATGCATCCATGAAGGGGCTGGGGTGTGTTCTTATTCAAAATGATATGGTGATAGATTATGCCTCACAACAGTTGAAAATCCATGAGAAAAATTACCCAACTCATGATTTGGAGTTAGTTGCGGTAACCATTGCATTAATGATTTGACGGTATTATCTTTACGCTGAAAGGTGTGATATTTATACTGATCATAAAAGTTTAAAGTATATTTTCACACATAATTAGCTGAATATGCATCAAAGAAGATGGTTGGAGTTGATTAAGGATTACGACTACTCAATTCATTACCACCGTGGGAAATCAAACAAGGTGGCAGACACATTAAGTCGACAAGACCATGCTAGCTTATCCATGATGAGGATCACAAAAGATATAATATTTATGGATTTACAAAGGATGGATATTGTAATTATAATGGAAGGGGAAAAACCATATCTTTCTCAAATGAATGTTCAACCATCTATACATGTGAAGATTAAAGAGGCACATAAAGAAGATGTAGAGTTACAAAAGAAGGTGAGAAATGTTTTTGAATTCAACCTTGATTGTGATGGGATAATAAGGTTCGAGAATCAGATTTGTGTTCCTCCCCTCTCAGAATTAAAGAAGGAGCTGCTAGATGAGGATCATAGTTCTTCATTCTCTATTTATCCTGGAAGCACGAAGATGTATATGGACCTGAAAGAGTACTTCGGGTGGGATGGCATGAAAAGAGATATTGCTAAATATGTCTCTCAATGCTTGGTTTGTCAGTAGGTTAAAGTTGAGAGGAAAAATTCTAAGGGGATGTTACAACTATTACCCATACCCGAATGGAAATGGGAAAACATCACTATGGACTTTGTCACTGGACTTCCTAAAACATCCAAAGGCAATAATTCTATCTGGGTTATAGTTGATTGTCTTACGAAGTCGACACACTTCATTGTTATTAGAGATGATTTCTCTCTTGATCAGCTTTCCAGGATATATGTAAAGGAAGTGGTAAGATTGCAAGGAGTACCACTTTCCATTATATCCGATCGGGATCCGAGGATTACCTCGAAGTTTTGGCAAAGTCTTCAGCATACTCTGGATATAGAGTTGAGCTTCATCACTGCTTATCATCCTTAGACAGATGGTCAGTCTGAGAGAACAATTCAAACTCTATAAGACATGTTAAGAGCTTTCTCTATGGACTTCAATGGTGGTTGGGATCAACACCTACCTTTGGTGGAATTTTCTTATAATAATATCTTTCACTCCAGTATTCAGATGGCTCCTTATGGATCTCTCTATGGAAAAAAATTCCAAACTCCAACTTGCTGGGATGAAGCTGGGGAAAGAAAGCTATTAGGACCTGATCTTGTTGATGAGATGGAAGAAAAGGTCTGATCTATTCAATAACACATTAGAGCAGCTCAGATTTGACAAAAACGTTATGCCGATAACCGAATAAAAGACCTAGAGTTTGAAGTGGGTGATAAATTGTTCTTACAAATATCTCCTTGGAAGAGAGTAATGAGATTTGGAAAGAAGGGAAAGCTAAGCCCTAGGTATATCGGTCCTTTCAAAATACTGGATCGTGTTGGGAAGGTAGCTTACCGATTGGTGCTTCCACCGAATCTCTCTCATGTTCATGATGTGTTCCATTTATCTCTCTTGAGAAAGTACATACCTGATCCTTCACATGTACTCAGCTCAGAAGTTGTACCGCTGGAGAAAGATCTTTCCTATGAAGAACAACCGATAGAGATTCTGGATCGTAGGAAAAAAGTTCTACGAAACAAGACCACTTGCTTGGTGAAAGTTTTATGGAGGAACCACCAATTAGAATAATCTATATGGGAGCTTGATGATATGGTGAGGGAGAGGTATCCTCATATGTTTGTTACGAAGTGAAGAATTTCGAGGGAGAAATTCATTTTAAGGGGGGTAGAATGTAACACCCGTGATTTTTATGAGAAATATTTTGTTTTTATACATCATCAAAGGAATATTTCACTACACACAACACTATCTTGACTTGATTTACATTCAATCGCGGCCTTCCTCGATAGCTTGCGTTGTATGCAATACTGAGTTTCACTAAAAAACGACATGCTATTAAAATATTATTAAAACTAGTCGTTATGAATAGTAATAGCCACTTTTTGAAATTTTATAAATTTTATTTTTCAAAATGGACTTCATTTTTGGATTCGGAATATCGAAATTACCCTAGGGTGAAATTTTGGTATTTTTCTGAAAACTATCAATTTTTGATGAATAGTGAAAACATCGGGTTACTATTTAAAAACCGACTTTATATTTAAATAATTATTTATATTATATAAATTTATTTTAGGTAAAAATTAATTCATAATACCTATATAAGTTCAATTTAATTCATTGGAGTGATTTTATAATAATTTTAGATATATAAAAATTTTATTGAACTTTTGACTGTCTTTTACCCACCTTCTAGGAGAATTTGAAAATTTACATTAAACATAATTTTACCGCTTTTGTGAATGGAATTTAAAAAATCCGTGAGACACTATTGATTTCAGTATGTAAAAATTTGTCTAATGTGATGAAAATAATTTATGGTGAATAGTAACTTTTTTACTTTTATTTACCACGGTTAAAAAAGGGTAATTAAGGGTAAAATTGATATTATTATTACCCTAACACATGTCCTAATTCTATTGGATAAATTTAATTTGAGAAAAAACAACATTAAGGATAAAATATTACCCTTTAGGTCCACATGGATTAGATTAGGACATTTAATATTATTTTATTTAAAGAATAGTTAAAATAGTTAAAATCAATGTTCAATAACTAAAACATTTTTAATATAGGGTTATACATAAGATAAATTAGACTATATATATTCATTATAAATCTAAAAATATTTCCTACATAATGGAATTTTATTTTTAATTTTTTAGATATTAAATAATTTAATTTATTTATGACACAATGATGATGCAGTAATTACCTTATTAGGGAAATATTAACATAATTGATATTATAAATACCCAAATAAATGTAATTTGAGACTTTTTATGAATTAAACTAATTTTATAGGTTAATATGACATGTTAGTATGGATGTAATTAAGTTTTTCGAAATAATAATGCTGTTTTGATTTTCAGAAAAATAAATTACCAAATAGTGTCAAAATTGACATAAAATAGTTATTTAAAACAAATATTACATTATTAACTGTAATTTTATTCCTAAAAATCTACGGTTTGGCCAAATGACTTATATAAGGTTATATAGATTAATAAAAACAACTTGGGGTTCGTTTGGCTTGTTATAGTAAGTTTATTAACCTTATAGTGTAAGAAAACAAGATGACACGGTAAAAGTAAAATTATTGAACTAAAAGTTAAATCTAATTGATAAGGTTAAAATAGTGACCTAAACTTGTAAAACATATATTGTATGAGATTATTTCTACCCATACCAACCTTATCTTCTAAATAAATCAATTTGGAGCTATTAAAAACTGAATATGACTTTATAATAAAATAATATTTATAGTTTTTCCGAAGGTGCCCCTCTCCTCCCTTATAAAAGGGAACCTCCTCCCTCTCCTCCTCAAACCACTTTGAGCCATCAAGCTCGGTCAAAACCTGAAAAATTCTCTTCTACACTTCCCTAGAAACATCTTAGAGGTCTTTGTCTTCTTAAAAGACCATCTCTAGTGCCCTAAGAGGAGGTTAAGAAGAGGCGCGTCAAAGAAGAGGTAATATCCATTACCGATCCTTTCCAATTTCTTTCTTCTTCAACATATTCTTCCTTAGTTGTTTCATTATGAAGTAATAACATTAGTATCACTCATATACTGATATTTTATTATAAATATGAAACAATACTATTTCACCTTCTATCCATCCTACAGAAAATGAAATCACCGCGTGTGCGTACGTACGGAATACCGTCTCCACGCCGTGGTGTAATCTGTTTTCCTCCACCACCTTACTTGGATGGGTATAATGGTGTAAAGAATAAGTATACATGAATATTTTAAAGTGATATTTTTTCTGAAATAGTATACATATACTTCAATACAATTCCACGATCAATGGAATGATATCATCGCTCGTGCGTACTTACGACCTACCGTCTCCACGATGTGATGCGACTCATTCAACATGATCTTCAATGAATAATGATTATATAAATGAATTTAATGAATAAATATTATATATATTAGACTAATATAATTCTGGAAATGAGGTATCTATAACCCAAACAGAAGAATAAGAATTTATTCAACAAAACACGCATAAGAACAAAAAAGCAATAAACACCCGAATAACAAGTAACAATGAAGTATTACTAATACGAAGCTAAGAATATGACCATATATGATATCATAACAATGTGTAATATTCTGGAATAAGTCAATAACATTATTTAAATCATTATACAGGAGGTTAGGACACGTACGAAAAAAATCGGACCTAAGGTAAGGGAAAATCTCCCAAATCTCAGTTTTTATCTGAGATTGTTTATACTTCAGAATTTACTGGGGAATATTTATCATCCAAATCCATGTTTCCTAAATATGTAATATTATTTATATCCTCATACAATTGTTTAAATCTAATTTTACCCTTCAGTGAGTTTTTAGTAAAAGATATGCAAGGAATATTTTTTCACTTTTAGAACGAGGTACTTTTTTGACTTATCTGGCCAAAGTATGAGGAGAATGTTATTTTTAACTTATACAGCATGAATGAATTTTTAGAACATTATTTCCATGAATCTTCCTTTAGAAGTTTTCAAGTTTATTTTTAATCAACTTCTTTTAGATTAAAATTATAAGACATGTTAAGAAAGGAAAATGTTTTTGAAGTAGAAAGGATATTTTCCTAAAAATGGAGTTCAAGTGTTTTATCAAAATTATTTTCCATATAAGATAATATAGAGTTCTGTTTCTATCCCTATTTTTACATTGTTTTGATTATGTTATGATGTAATTATTTTTATGATGTCCTTTTATCTTATATGGATTGTTTTATGATGGCATGATGATTAAGAATCCGTTTTTTATTACATGGGTTATGTAATGATGTATGATTTATGATCTTGTGGCACACATAAGAATGGTATCATTATGATATGGGTGGGACCTATATCTCCCACCAATGCATTGGATAAATATTTATATCTCATGAGATAGACATGGCTGGAACAACAGGTTAAACTGGTTCAGTGATAGAGGACTGAAACGAGGAGTGAACTCAGTTCAGAAATGGACTATGTCCGCTAAGATATTCTTGGCAACGATTCTTTACTAATAAGAATTGATTCTATATGATTATGTGTGTAAGAAAAAAAGTTACATGTTTTAATTTATGATTATTGGGATTACATTTCACTACTATGATTTGTCCCATGATATGATATTACGATCTCTTTTGGAGGTTATGATTTCAAAAAATGTTATGTTCTTATGAATGATATTTTTTTGTTCACCCTTACTGAGAATTTGAGCTCACCCTTTTGTATGTTTTATTTTCCCTAGGTCAATAAGAAGGGTATTAATTAGGATATTCCAAAAGGTACTCTAGATATGATGAAATAAATGGGAGACAATGTAGATGATTTATAAACCAGTTGTTTATGTTTCCCAGTTTCTGAAGACACTATACCTATACGGTCCTTTAATGGTTTTGTTATATGTTGTAATAACTGTTCTTCAATTATGAAGTAATAATAATGTTTGTAAAGTATGGGTCATTATAATAAATATCAAAATTATACATTATAATACATTTTTGTCTATACCTATTTGGCATTGAATGAAAAATAAATTTACTATGTTGAGGCGGTATTCTGCATTCATGAATGATACATGTTTTCATTTTTTTAACGAAACAGGTAGGGTGGTTAATTCTTTTAATGTCATTATAAAAAAAATATAATTATAATAATGATACTTAATTTATAATATTAATTTTCTGTAATATAATTTTAGGAATAATTAGTGAACATAAATAAATAAAAAACAAGAATGGAGCGGTTAGAGATTTACACCTCACAATTTGGATTGTTGATTTTATGAAGGTGTGAAGCTATTGAAGGATGGTATTTTGAAAATAAAAAATACCCATTGAATATTTATTGGAATTTTTAGGAGTGTTTTAGATTTAATAAAGGCTTGATTAAGTGGTTTTTTTGTGAGGAGAAGTGTGTAGAAGAGTTCCCCTAACATAAGTGAAAATGGATGCCATTTTTTAAATGTCCAATGCTTTTGAATAATGAAAAGTAACTCAAAAGGAAAGTGGATCCAAAATTGATAAATGCATGATTGGGTAAGATATAATTTCTATCACATCTCATACACCCAATCACACATATGTTTTACATATTTTTTCCACTCATTACAATTTTTTTTTTACTTTTACCATTTTTGGATTTACTATTGTAATTAGTCTTTACCAAAAGAAACTTATAATTTATGAAATAATGGACTATATTAAATATTATAAATATATTTTATCTAATTTTAAAATGTATTTTATTAGATTAAATTACTAAAATTTATAAAATCCAATTTTAAAATACTAAATTTAAAATATATAACAAACTATTTAAAGAATATAACATGAGTTCAAAAATGTAAAAAAGGGGCTCTAAATTAAAATATATATTTTGGAAATTAATTGTATAATTTAAAAATAATTATATGGTATATAAAAATGTATCATGTATTTAATGTTTATACTTATATATTAATAAGGTCATAAAAGTTATGTTATTTTTAAAAAAGATAATTTTCACTCTTCATCTAAAATATCAATAATTATTGAAATATATAATAAATTAATCTTACAGACATATTTTTATTTTAAATAAAAAAATAGATTTTATTTTTTTCCAATTGAACATCATATAATATATAAAATTATATTTTAAATAAAATAAGTGAGAAAAAACTTTTTATAGTAAAATATATTTTAAAAATACCAGTTATTGTTATAATTAATTTTTATAAAACATTAATAATGATTCCATTATCTAATAAAGATTATATTTTATCAATATCCTAATTTAGAAATAATAAAAATATATATTTATTATAAAATTTCCACCAAAAAAATCAGTGATTCTTAAACACAATAATTTAAAAAGTAAAATTCTCATTAAATAACCTTATATATATATATTTATGTTTCTTAATATAGTTAGTTACTTTCAAACCTAATAATTCAATGGATTATTTTAGAGACTGTGTCTAAAATTTATAATATATATATTTAAATTCATTATGGTTTGATTTTATTATATTGTTGCATGTGGAAAGATCTATCAAACATATTTAATTTAATTAGGGGAAACATATATTAAAATATTAGGTCATTAAATTCTAAAACCATAAATAAATTTTGGGATAAAATTTTTAAATATTCATAACAAATAAAATTTGGTGAGCGGTTTTTTAAAATGTTAATTATTTATGATATTTATTTTTATATTACATCTATCTTACTCTCTTAGGATATATAAAATTACTTATATTTTCTTAAACAACATTATAAATTCACACAATCATGTACACATGTATGTATATACCCTAATAATATATTCTAAATAACTTATCATTCCCAAAACCATTTGAATCAATAATACCTTAAGACATAATAAGATTATACACTGTACAAAAAATTCCCTATATATTTAAACCACAAATGTTTTAATAAATATTTCATAAAGTTAGAAACTAGTCAACATATATCGTAATCCAAAAAAATATATAAACATCACCTAAAAATAACATGTATTAATTTTTCCTTAAATCATTAATCATTTTAAAATCTATCTAACTCACTTTTCTCTAAATAAATCGACCTCTGATTACATAAACATCAAAAATATATTAATTCTAAGAGTTTACATTTTAGAATAATGAATTATTCAATATTAATCCAAAAAAGTATAACCTTGTCATAAAATCACTTTTCATGTTTATTAATACAATCAAATATATATTTCCATATAATTAAGGAAAAACTAATGAAGAAAAATACTAAGATATTTCACATAACCCCTCTATCATTTAGAATATACCAAAATATCACTGATATATATATATATATTTGTTGATCACTAATGAAAATAGTCAAGAGAATAAATAATTAATATCTATTTAAATATTTACCACACAACTTTAGTTTATAAAAATAAACTCACACCTTTTCCATCAAAAAATATATATACCAAACTTTTTAACCATTTGTGTAAATTACTTATTCAGTAATAATAAATAGTTTTTTGTCCATAAAAATAATTTTGAGATTTATTTTCATGATTGAGTTTCTACCAAATACTAAAAACCAAAATGGTTATCAATAAAATCATAGTAAATGATTATATAAATATAAAATTCAATCAAAATTTGTTTTCTTCAATGAGACATTATTTTCAACCTATGATATTTTTTTTTCTTTTTCACTCATGTTTTTCCCACATCTCACTTGGTTCAACCTAGGTTAATTTATGTTGTTTTATCTTTTACTTATTAACCAAATACATTAATGTAATAAAGAAATAAATCCATCATAATGTTTTGAAAATAGAATGAGAAAATGCAAAGTATACTTATTGGGAATATATGACCAGGGGTGTAGTATTTGGTCCACTCATCATGAACCTGATTAATGATCACGTCAGTTATCAGTCATCCTTTTGAGGTTGATTTCCCTTAAATGCAACTTTTATACATTTGTACTGATAGGATAGTATCACAGATGTGATGTAATTTCTATGAGAACCACACATTATCTACCATAAAAAATTATTCTAGATTTTATCCTATAATTATACTTCTCCTAATGGGTTTTATTAATTTTTTATTATACTAATCCCCAAAATATTAAATATTACCTCAACAGACTAAATGGTTTATCTATACAATTTAAATTAGGATTAAACCCAACTTATAAAACATTGATTTCATCTGTCACTCCCAAATTATCCTTAACTATTCACATCCAAATATAAAATGATATCTAAAACCTAAAATGGTAGAAAATATAACAACCCATAGAAAAGTCCATATAATTAAATATCTTAAATAAAATACAAAATTATTATATATTCCCATGACATTTTTGGTTTAGAGTTTCAGAAAATGAAGATAAAACATTAACTAAAAAATTTCATTATTTATTCAACTAAAGGATATTTTACCCAATATATATGCAACTCCATAATCTATAACAATTATTCAACATCAACACCTAATTTATCCTATATATTACTCTTCAAGATGTTTAATTGTTTTCATACCTTTATAACCTTGGGAAATTGAATAATAAGAGAGGTGTGAGCTTAAAAATTTGTAAGGTTAAACACAAGTGATAAAAATCATATATATTAAGTGAGAATAATATAAGAATATGTGTATAATCATCATACATAAGAAAATTATACCCAAAAAGTAATATATCATTAATCAAGAAATAATATAATAATAAATCGTGATGATTCTAAAAACAATTGAAACAAGTCATACATGAGAATTATAGAACATCCATGAGCATAAAAATCAAAACATAGTGAACCATGTGTCACAAGTTGTTTCCCTTAGTTTATTAGGATTCAATCACATGTTTCTTATAGTGAATGAAGATTTAATCAATTATTTATTATAGTGAATTGTGATTACGAACCCATTTCCTATTTTGGATCAATCATCACTTCTTATTTTACAATTTTCTCATGATATATAATGATTTATCCAATGTATTGAACTGATATATTGCAATCAAGAATCACATAATGTTCATCTATTAATGAAATTAATTTTAGTACTTTTACTCTAGTTGATATCTTATTTAAATATGTATGAAATATAGTGTTCACACCTACATCAATCTCTCAAATAAGCTACTTACAACACATCGTCTTCCTATTATCACCCTTATAGACTAAATATTAAAAAATAACCAATATTTTAACATACATGGGGGGTTTATTATGAAAATAAATTTAATATAATATATATGATAATTATAATTTAAAACAAATAGAAATTAAGGAATATATAAAGAAGTAAGTAGAAGAAAACTATGGTTCTCTAGGTTTCATGGTGGTGTTATCCATGTTCCTCAAAATATATTAATCATTATTTTTTTCAATACAGATATCGATAAAATTTTCTACACACCCTCAAATTTGAATTTAATTATTATAAATCAATACCACTATATGTTGGAGTAACCTTTCCCACTTCAATACCTAATCCATACTCCACTATTTGAATGGATTAGCTGTCAATGAGAGGGAATACGATTAAATGAAGTGGAATAGAACAACATTAGAGGAACTAGGGTGAAAAATCACCAAAAATAGTTTTAACAACTACTAAATCATTATAATTAGACATTAAAAACCATTAAAGTACATGTAACTAAAATAAGACCACTTCTCCCCTAAAACAATAATGAGGGTTAGCACTCGACAATCATGAAGATAAAACAAACAATATGAGAGAAACACATAAAAAATGAAAATAAATGGAATAAAGAAAGAAATTAATATATAAAAAATAAATATACTAATATTTATTCAAAATATAAAGAACTATTAAAAAACTAATACCCCACATTTCGTCCAAGAATTGGTTATATTTTGAAATGGGAGGTAAGATACAAATTTATAGTGAAAATTGGTGAAGAATTCTCAATGAATGTTTTATCTCCAAAACGAGATGTGGGGAAGTCCCCATAAATGAAAAATATGGAACATGTTTCTTAATGAAATTCACCCAACACTATCCCTCTCCTTCACCCTCAAAATTTCCGAATCATTTATTACTAGATGGAAGAATTATGGGAAATTTACTCTAACAATTTAATTATGACTAAGTGACTCTTCATATTCTAATTCATCAACAACCCATTCCATTATAACCTATAACTGATTGATTCATGTATGTAACCCTTAATAAAAGTTGTTCCTTAATTTATTGTTCATCCCTCAACAGACATACCAAAACGTTTCACTCATGTATGAAAATATATGATTTATTTAACGAATGTAACTATTTCTTCTTGAAGAGACCTTTGAGATTCCACTGGTTTGAACCATTTAAAAAATATGTTAATGAGAAAATGTTTCATTGAAACTAATCAATAAATCATACCATTTAATTCTATTTCATTTCTAGATGGAATAAATACATTTAGAAACCATTATCTAGAGTTATAAAACAATTACTAAGGTGGGGTATAACCTATCGGCGAGAAATGTTTTCCCCAATGATTTATTTTTTGGCTATTAGATGGTAAAATAAAAATTTTTCCAAGTTGAAATGGATATAGACTATGCATATAGTAATCCTCAAAGAAAATAATTACATGACATGGTTCATTAATGAAATGGATATTCTAGAAATACAAAAGTGATAGAAAAAATGTAAAATTATAAAACTAAGTCATTTTTGTATTTAGTCTCAGAATACCACTGAAACATAATAACATGAAAATTTCCCTTAAAATAACAACTTTTTGGGATTAAAAAAATTAATTATATTAGAATATATATAAAAATATTGGCTTCATCACTCCTTAAAACATAACAATTTCACTCCCGAACATTCCTCATATATTCAAATCAAAATCCAAACAATAATAAAAAATGAGAAAACATCCACGATCTTATCCAAATTATAATTACATCATGTCACTTATATGGAAAAAATTCACTATCTCTTTCATTCCCCAAAATTTTCAACCTTCTAAATCCATCCATAACCCAATCACAACCTACCTCATATTGAATTTTATGTCACTATTCACTCAAGACCAAGAAGATATGGAGCTATGATCATACATTTAAATTTAATGTATAACCATTATCTTGTGAAAATTTTTATTTCTCCATAGTGTGAGTCATGAAAATATTTTCAATCACAAGGTATTTTTCTTGGTTAATTTTATTTCATAGGGTTGGTGGGAAAATGATTTAAAAAAAATTAACTCCAATAATATGCGGTTGGAATCTTAAGTACAATATGCGTATAATAATGTGAACACACATAATAAAACTCACTAAAATCCCCTTAAAAACGTGATAGAAAACACTTCCCCATTTTTTATTACCCGGTACAGGAACAAACCAATTATTATATTAAATGATATCATCCATGTTCTCTCATTTCCTATTTTCTAATTTTTTTATAATATCTATAAAGGCACACCATTTTTTTTCATCTAGGATGAGATGACATCTGGATAAAATTAATGAATGAAAATTCATTCACATGATTTTAAAGAGGTACATAAGTTACAAAATAACGTACAGTTAAAAATTCAAGATCATCTCAATTTTTTTCATTTCATTAATAATGACTCATTCCCCATACTCTCTTTTTACCCACTACCAAAAATGTTTTCACACACCTCACACAACCAAAAAATAAAACATATCCCATATAACAAGCATGAAAGGCCCTTCCCCCACACTCAAACATGAATATCCATGAAAACATTCCAATAGTTCAAGTAGGTAATGAAATGTTGGCTTGTAATGTTGACAAAATCTATAAGGGGATTCATGGATTTTATGGGATAAATAAATATGAATATAAGAGTGGGTATCAAGATAAATTGTGTTTATCAAAATAAGTGCGTCAATCATATCAAAATAATTCCAGGAAATCTAAATATTTGAATGAGAAAAATCAAAAGTCCCGGTGCTCACAAAAAATCCTAGTATTTTTCATTAATGTGATGGTATTATGAAAAATATG
The DNA here is from genome assembly GCA_963277665.1 of Viscum album. Taxonomy (NCBI): domain Eukaryota; kingdom Viridiplantae; phylum Streptophyta; class Magnoliopsida; order Santalales; family Viscaceae; genus Viscum; species Viscum album. The sequence goes on from OY728143.1 coordinate 353,129,949, forward strand.
TCAAAGTGATTTAGAATACCTCTAAAGACTGGAAAAATAATTTGTTTAGTGTTTCATGGGAATAGATTTCAAAAATAAGTCAAACTCATAAAAATTATTGAATATCCAATTCCATGAAATCAAATTTCACATCAACAATAATTTAAAATCCAGTTCCTAAAAAATAATTTCATTGACCATAAAATAAATTCAAATTAGAATAGTGATAAGAATATTAATTTTATCTCAATGATCCTAAAAATATGAAAAATAAATAGAAAAAATCACCCAAAAAATAACTAAGTAGGTTAAAACTCACCCACACTTTGAATTTACTAACCATCATTTAAGCTCAACAAAATAAAAATATGGGAAAAAACAAAATAGAAGGAAAGATAAAACCTGGATTTTTTAGTGGTATATTTGAGTTAATATCCTAGATAGCACCACTTTGAACCTATAAATAACGAAATAACAAAAATCATTAGTTAAAATAAATTAAAAAATGGGAAAGGTAAAAGAGGATAGAAGATGGTTTGAATCTGTGCTAGGTTTTTACTACCCATAATCTGAAAGTTATAGTGGTTAAACTGAAATACGATGTTTTATGGAGTTTATATCTTATGAAACACCAAATTTTATTTCTCTCAACATCCATAAGTAGATTCTATATGTGAGTACCCCAAAAGAAAAAAATAACCCCAACCCCTAGAATAAATGAGAGAGAAAATTTAAGGGGTGGAGGGATAGATAATATAATAAAGGGGTGCACTCTATTTAGCTCAGCAGGAGGAGTGGTGTCCACCAGTGAGGAATTAAGTAGAATACCAAGTTTCTTCCCTTCTGGTTCCATTTCAAAAAATTATTTCTCGGTGATTTATAGGTTTTTATATCATCATCAAAGGCACTAACATACTACTTGACTCACTCCTCCATTTTCTCCTTAGCAAAAACAATTTCATTTAATTTTTTATCAAGGGACTAATATAGTAATACTAAATATAAAAATCACAAATAATGTATATTATTTATCATTTACAATTTAATAAATTTTGAAATAGATAAGGTTTAGAAATTAAATCTCCCTCAAAACATTAAACTTCATATTGTTTTTCTTCAACTAAGGAAGCTTGGAATTAATTTGTTGTAGAGGATATTGGATCTTCATGTTTTTATTAAATGTAACTAATATTTTCTTGATATTTAGTTGAAATAATTAATTCATTCTCCTCATATTTTATTTGTTTCAATTCTATTTATAGGAATTTAACTTATTCACCTTCGGTGGCATCAAATCAAAAATCTTACTTTTTGTTAGGAATTTAAGATTCTCTTAAAGCATCAAGGAATTTTCATTCATTTGTATCTTAAATTTGTCATCCTTATTAGAATTAAAATATATTTTTTTAAAGGAATATAATTATAGTAATAACTATAAAAATATATCTTCTCTAGATAAAATAATGAAATGAAATGACACTTTTTTTATTTTTTTATTTTTTTATGAAAAAATAGCATGTGTATGTGATTAGAATCCCTTGAAATTTCACCAAATTGAAGATATAGTTTTTTTTATTTTTTCCCTATTAAATATAATATTTAATTTTTATAAAATATAGTGTGAAGACTAGGGTCGATCTTTCAAGGAGTCCATTTACAACACACTGTCATTCTATTGTCTCTATTAGAAACTAACTAATATAAAGACAACCTATATAGTAATATTTATTTATTTTTTGACTATAAAGATACATTTAATATAATATATATTATAATTAATATTCAAAACACAAAGAAAAATAATAATTAATGAATATTTTAGTAGAATAAATGCATTGTTCTCGAGGTTTCATGGTGGTGCTATCATTGTTATTAAGAATATATTTCTCATTATTTTTTTGCAATGTATAGATCCAAACATTTTAGTAAAAACCTTATAATATAAATTTTATTATCATTAACAAGGACCTATACATGTTAAAGTTACCTATTACACATCAATACCTAAAAAGATATACACAATTTTAATAACTTAGATTTCAATGATAAGGAAAATGATAAAATAAGGAGGAAGAAAACAACTGTATATAAAGTTGGGTGAGTAATAAAAAAAATTAAACCAATAATAAATCCTTATATTATAACAAAATAAATAATTAATTTTTATTAAGTTAAAATACCACCACTTCCGATCATGAACATCATTAAGGGTTGGCTCTCCACAATCAGAGAGATAAAAGAATCACAGTTGGAGAAACACATAGAAAATAAAAAATGGAAGGTGGAATAAAATGAATCCAAGAAGAATAAATATACACTAATATATCTTCAAAATAAAATAATCTATTACAAATTAATAATCCACTTTTCCACCTTGAATTGGAAATATCATATAATTGGATTTGTGACACAAATTTATAGGGAAAATGGGTGATGAATTCACGATCAAAATTTGATCTTCAAAAGTAGACAGAGGGATGTATAATAAAATAGAATAATTTAGAATAGGTTGGTTCATGATAGTTGTTCTGTATTATATCCCTCATCCATCGTAAAAATATAATCATATTTGGTGACAATATGCAAGGATTATGACTAATTTACTTCGACTGTATAATTATTTCCAAGTGACTCTTCAAATTCAAATTCATTAATATCCCATGCCATTACAACCTTATAACTGGTATATTAGCTTGTGAAAACATTAATAATACTTATTAGTTAATTTACTTCTCATACCACTAAAAAAATTAAATTTTTATGGGCAAGGGATTCATAGGAGATGATTTAATTAACGAATGAAATTGTTTCTTCTTGAAGTTAACTTTAATATTCCTATAGTTTGAACAATTTAAATAATGTACTAATTAACATATTTTTAATTGAAACTCATTCATAACTAGTTTCATTGAATCCTATTTTATTTAATGTTGTAATAAATTCATTTGGATAACCTTATCTAGAGTTATGACTCTATTACTATGTTGGAGTCCCTCCTGTTAGCCAAAATTTTTTTTATCAATGAAAGACTTTTTGGTCCTTTAGATGGTCGAATCAATATTTGGACCATTCAAAAAGAATATAACCCACAAATAGGGAATGTTTAAAAAATTAAGTAAATGATTTGGATCAATAATGAATGATATATTCCAGAAATAAAAAATTTATAGAAAGTTGTTGAAATTACATATTTAGGAGATTTTTTCATTTAAGATTAAAATACCACAAAACCCTAAAAAGGTAACAATTTCCCATAAAATAACACTCTATAGATATTTAACCCATTTAATTATAGTATTTAATATATAAAATTATTGGTTTCATCATCCATACACATGTGTTCTATAAGAAAACATCAAACCATCAAATCATTTAAATTCATGAATAAGTACGTGTTTCAGAAAACATTCAAATGAAAATAATTGACCTTTAATAGAAAAAACCAATGGAATTAAAATGTGTCCCATTCTGAATAACATAAAAACCCCATATAAATAAAATTCCATTCATATATTTTTTTAAATGGATAAATTTTAATAAATAATTACTAAATTCATCAAAAACAATAACGTGATAAAACAATGGAAAAAATTTGTATAGAGTGATGTTTAATAACTTAATATGTAAATATAATTAAATAAATGCAATACAAATTATGATATTTAAAAAATATTTATAATTTTTATATGTTTAATACAATAATTTCATAAATAAACCAATGAATAGATGATAAGTGAACACAATTTACGTAAATGAATGGAATATAAGGTATTCATAAATTAAATATTTATGAAAAACACTATGCTTATTCATATAATATGGTTAGGATTGACAAAGGAAATGAAATATCTTATCATTGATAGAAATAACATTGTATAATATATCATGATATCTAATGTCGATGGTTTCAGAAGAAAATATCTATAGTTTAGTAAATAGAACTTATAAAGATTTTGAAAATGTTTAAAAAAATACTTTACAACTAAAGATTTAAATAGTTTAACAAAAGGAGGGATCATGAATTAATTTTTTTGATAATATGAGTTCAATATTATTGGACTATTAATATATATATACATATATTATAGAATTATTCTTTTAATATAAATACCATGAGTGTAAATCCTATTGAATATGTAAAGGGTAATGAAAATGATAACGTAAAAAAGGTCTTAGAAAACACTTTTAGCATTTATGTAGAATAAAAAAATACATGTCCCATTCAAAAGTATCTTTTGAAATTATGAAGTGAATGATTTTGAAAATTTTCAATTTGAAAATGAATTTCTAAAAATGGGGCCTTGAAAATAGAATAAATATTTCTATAGTAAATTTTTATACAATGATAAAACATTGGATTATCAATGAATTTTTTTAATAGATTTAAATTAAACTTATTGAAAAATGATATATTGGAAAGAGTAATAAAAAAATTTCTTTAGAAATTCCTTTTATCAAATCGAAACATAAAATAAAATATAAATAAATATTTGGTTGGGAGAACCCAAGAACTAAACAACAAGGATCATGATAAAACATTATAACCCATGCAAAACTAATTTGGGTTACTGATATCCCTTAAGGGAAACATACACCATAAATAATTATATATATGAAAAGGGGTTTATGTGGTAAAAATGTAAATAGTTTGACAATGCCATATAATACAATAAACAGAAAAAATGTATCCAAATTATATTAAATAAGTTCAAGAGAACTATCATTACACAATGAATGAAAATATAGTCACAAAAAGATCTTATGACTAGGGTAACGTTTGATTCAAAAAAACATATGAAGAAAAGAACATGTTGTGGATTAATACCTACTCTGAATAAAATAAAATTAAGTATATAATATTCATGGGATTATAATAAAAATAAAACACCATATAAAAGAAATATGGTTCATAACATGTAACATGTCTCAAAGAATTGTAATTGAGACAAAGTAAAACCATTATAACATTGATTTATTTTTAATTAATGTCTATGAAAAGAAAGAACATGTTATGGTTCTTAAAACCACATTAATTTCATAAATTTGGAAAAATAAATTTAGAAAGTAGTAATAAAACAACATAAAAAAATTATGGTGTGAAATATCAAACATATCTCAGAATTGTAAAATGATATAATGAAACCCTTACTTCTTTTTCTTAATTTCATGAACATACATTAGCACTCTTATATCACAAACATAAATACCTTAAAAAATCAATTCATAACCTTACTCATATTCATTTTCTTTTATAATTTTCTTATATATCCATTATTGATATGAGTTATAGTTATTTTTTTACCAATTTTTCAAACATCGAGTGTTTATAGTATGATCTGTTATACTAGATTCATTATATCAGTGTGCATATTAATTATTCATAAAAAATATTCATTACATGGTCATTAATTATATTGTAAAGGATGATTTATAATAGTGTATGAAGTTTTAAAGTCTGTTCATCAGTGTTTTAGTCTTTATACATGAAGAAGAAATAGAAAACAAGCATGTTTTGGTGACTCATGATGAACACAAGGATTTTTATTAATTAATAAATTTAAAAATAATGTTACTATTAAAAACAAAAAAAATAATTATTTAAATATTGATATCAAATTATTCTATTAATTATGTTTCTATATTCATCCATGATATAAATTCACAGAATTGTTCCTGTATGTGGTTAAATAACCAAAAACATGAACATTCCACGATTAATGGATGGTTACACGGTGGTTTATTTATAATATCATTATAAGAGAAGAATAATGTATATATTTAGTGCTTATTAGTATGATATATTAAAATTTGAAGGCATTATATAATGAATTAATGGATATGTAAATATCAAATAATATGAATAAATTGATTTTGTCTACTTAGTTCACTTGTTTATGAAGATAATATTTATAATAATTATTTTTTATTTGTCACACCCGCACCCAAAAATGTTAATTATTTTTTAATAATTATTTTATTTTTATCATTGATTTTTAGTTTGGGTTTGTCCAGGTTTAAAATTTTAAATTTTGGGGATTTATCTTAGGCACACACTTGGAACACGATTAATAGAAAGAATTCACATCCTATGTTATCCCATCTATAGTGTTTCTAGAGCCAAATATCACTATTAGTTCATAGTTTCCCAAAAAGTGTGGATTTCCCATGAGATGTTCTCTAGGGACTATTGAGTGGTAGATAGTTGGAACACTGTTTGGCCAACCATGTGGCGAAACAATGAATGGTATATGATTTTCAAAAAATAGTAATAATAAAATAAAAATCCTAAATTTATTCCCTCTCATTCCCCTTACCTGGTCAGCCACCCACTCCTCAAATTATTGTGTGACACCCCTTGGACAAATCCCCCTCCCCCATGTTTGACATCTCCCTTCTATCCCTATTGTGGGCAATTTCTCCCTTAATTTTTATTGATGACTTCCCAAATATATCTCCTCCTCCAAACTCCTTTATTTTCCTTTTTTCTTGGTTTCAATTCCACCCTTTCAGTGTGCATGACCTGCTAGAGTCGTAACAAAATTTTTTGTTTTGTTTTTTTGTTATTAGTTTCAAGGGAATGATTCAGGCTGGTTTTTTCTATGGTTGTTGAAGGAAGAGAGTTTCTATTTGGTTCTGGGAAATGGTTCATCAGATACTTCTCTTTGGACAAATTTAAATTAGGGATTTTTTATATTTATCATTTCTTATATTTTTTAGTGTACTTTGGACCTTTTGAGGTGGTTTAGAGCCACTGTTATCGATTGTTGCTTACATGTGTGTTAAAATATAGGAATATACATTTATAAGTTTTCCATTTATATATATATTTTCTCATGTCAGTCTGAATACTTATATTGGGTCTAGGTGTCCTTATATATATATATGAAAAATGAATATGTGTGCAGTAGGAAAGGGGCATATAAAAATATATACCTATATATAAGGACCCCATTATAAATATTTGTGACCATTTGAATATGTATATTGGGGATATGTATCCCTATATATATATGTAAATATTTATATTTTTGTAAAAAGAAAAAGGGGATATTCAAGTGGTCTTCGATGAAAGCATCATGTATAGAGGTGTTTTAGCCTAGTTTTCATCACTTTGAGGTAGGTTCCCTATGACTAATGCTTTAATTTAAATTACCTGATTGTTTTATTGTTTAAAAAATGATTTTTATCACAATATAAAATTTACATACTAGTTAAAGTTCCTTGTAGTTATTGTAAATTCTCTTTTAATTATTGGCCAAATTTTACCTAAGCGTCTAATAGAGGTCCCCTTTGTTTATGTATAATTTTGACCTCATTTAATAAAATTTCTCTTTTTAATTGTTTATTTGATTTCTAAATGAAAAATGTTTATCAATTTTAAATCAATAAAGCCTAATTGGAACCTTCGATTTTTTTATGGAAATGAAAACCCCTTATTAAGGCATACCCAATATATTTGAAATTTATTAAATTCTAGTAATGAATATGAGGAATTGGGGTATTTTTTGGAATTGGATAAGGGGTTTTTCTAAAAATGTGAGTTTTTAGGTGAGGATTTGGATGGTTTATTTTAGTAAATATATTTTAAATTTATTTAATATCTAACATGATGAAAAATTATATCCACTCGGGAATGGAACATGGGAATCCTTGGTATCTATGTGGATAGACATGGTCTGGTATTCTAAAATGTACGACAAGGCCGAGGCCCGGTCAACCAAGAAGGTTTATGTGAAAACACCAACTAAATATACATGTGATAGGAATTGGTGGCTAGAGAGGGACCACTGCATCTGGCAGATGGTTTGATCATAGAGAGTATGGGGATCCTGTGATGCTATTAACACTGGTTACTTAGGTATTTCCCATGGTGCTTTCACTATTTTATTATAGTTTTCAGGGTACTATTTTAAAATTAAAATTTTCTCTGTTCTTTTAAATGTCTAAAATAATGAAATTCATGTCTATTCTCATTACTTTTAATTTCACAAAATGAAAAAACGTTTTTTTTATTTTTTAAGAAATATTATAAAATGTTATTGGAAAATAGTTTACTTATTAATGGAATCTTGATACTTGTTATAAAAAGAATGGAAAACCTAACTTTTTATATATATTATTTTCAAACTAGAAAGAATTGGTTTTCTTTTTTAAAGGTAAGGAATATGGAATTGTTTATTTAGGCACACATACTGAGTTTTATTAATCATGCCTATAACTATTTATTTGTATTCAGATTCTGGTGATGCTTCCATCTCAAATTTGGTCACCATGAAGTGTCATTGGTTTAGTGGTTGATGGTGACTTAAAGTATAACATGGTGGAATGTCTGGTATTTGTCTCTTTTAATTTAAACTTCAAACTTATTTTTTCTATTTTAATTTATTAATGTACATATTTTCAAGGTATAAATCATTCCCAACTATGTATTTTTTATTCTCGAATATAGTTTCTATCCTGGGAGGATTGGAAATGGCTATTGGGCCTTGTCATGGGCTAGATCTTGTGACTGTTTTGGGGTTGAACAGAGTTAGTCTATGATAAAATATCATCAAAGGATAATACCTTTTCATTTTGGGATGTCTGGTAGTTTTAGGAATGGAATTTTTTGGAATTCAAGTGTTAATTTAATGGCAGGTTCTTGATAAACACCTATACTGAAGGGATCTTGATTTTAAAAGGTGTTGAAATATGGTTTCACATTGAAATACGAGCTTATATATCATATATTCTTGATACAGTTGGTCTTTATTTGTATTTTAGATTGAATTTTTATATTTGGTGTGTTATTTTTTGAAACATAAAATGTTGTAATGGACTTTTGGAGGGGCTTATGAGTTTCATTCCTACATGAACAATCTAGAAAAAAAATTCAAAATACATGAAACTACATCTAATTACATCTGATGTTCTCACTGAGTTGGTGCACTAACTGGCAATTAGGGTAACCAAGCCATGTTTAATAGTGTATCTTTTGAGGTTTTGGGTATTTTAATTGGGTTTCCCATGTTTTAATGGAATTTTTTTCAGTTAATTTTGATTATTTCCTCATTGTGTTACAAAGTAATGTCTGGTTTATTTAAATTTGTATTTCCACAATGAAATATGTGAATATTTAATAAAATGAAATTGGAAATTTTTGGAAATAAAATCATTTTGGGAAAATGTTTTGGGTTATTTTAGGGGATATTTTGTAAAATGGGTAATAGATTTATCTTGGATATATGAAATTTGGAATTTTTCTATGATGATAAAGGATGTATTAACATTGGTTATGAATTTTTAAATTGGGTTAAATGTTTTTTTCAAGAATGGGAAATTATTTTGAATTGACCATTGGTATTCCTATGAATGATCAGTTATATAGATTTAAGTATGTGGAAAATGGATAGTTGATTATTAACATATGTGGATGGGTTCTGGAGCTATCACAAGGATGTATATATATGAGTCTTCATTTAATAATAATGGTGGGTATATAATCGCTTTAGGTTGTTTTTTTTCTACAAATTGGATTAAAAAATAAATGGAGGTTTAGATTTTTGAATGGAGGGAGTGTTATGGTGTTTTATTTTTTGTGCTTAGAGTTTTATATTTTGGAATTTTTTAGTTTTGATTCGTTGGTTGAGTTGTTAAGGTTTTTTTGAGTTTATTTGTTGATTAATGATAGGGATGTGGAATTTTGGATTGTGACTCATTTTTATTATTATTTTCTTATATTTAGAGTATTCCCTATAAATTTCCTGATGAGGAGTGGGTAGTTTGTAACACCCCCGTGTTTTAAAAATAAATTATAACGAATGAAACTTTGTTTTAATTAGATTTACATAACTAGTCTTTAATAATTATTGTTATGCTTCAATGATTTTAATTTCAAAATATGGTTATCTATAGTTTTGATTAGTAAGTTATTTGAAGTATGATAGAACCAACTTGTTTTTTACTTTCTAGTAACATACCCTTATGAATAGTGATATGAATATTAATATGAACAATATGAATAGGAAATCATATTATTATTTTATTTTCTAAAGGATATAAGATAATGAGATCTTGATTAATTTTTCAATGAGTTAAAAAATCAGTTATAGTTTTAAAATTTTTATTTTCTGAATAAATTATTATTTTATATATATATTTAGTTAATCATATTTAGAAAAAAATTCAAAAAACTGAGTCCATTTTTTAATTATACACATCAAAAAATGGTTAGGATGTATATTTGGTATTTTCGTGAAATTCTTGATTTTTTATGAATAGTAAAATATGATAAATTACGATAAATGATAAATATTTGTTTTACCGCATCATAGGTGATGAAATGATGATGTAATCTCACTTGGTTCAAACTCACATGAACTTATAATTTTATGGGGTCACATGAGTCATGACTATTCACATCCATGATTAAAAATATTAAGCTAATGATTAACATATTATAAAACCCCTCCTCTCCTATAATATAAATACAACCCTCAACCACCTCTTCATCTTACACTTATAATGCTTTGAGAATTGTATAAGATCTACCCAGTCTCCTTTCCATGGATCTTCCCCATGTCCAAGACCTTCTGGTCCCACCAAAAGGCTAAAACCAAGAACCATAAAGAGGATCTGAAGGAGAAGAGATCAAGAGGTAAAAATCATCCATCTTATACTTGTGTTTTTTTTCAATTAATTTTATTTTATTATACTCTCTTTTCTTCCCCTTATTCTAGAGGCTTAAAAGATCCAAAATATTATATTTTCTTGGTGTTATCATATTTATGGAAAAAATTAATCAACTTACTTTATCTCATCCCCCACTTATAGATATACCATTTGCGATGTGTTGCCAAAATTAGGGACGATATGTTTGCAATTTCCATTAGTTATTTAAATGATTATCATAAAATATTTTTAATAGTTGAAAGAGTGTGTAAAATTTATTATGTAACCTCTTTTATATTATATAATGAACTTATATGCATGAAATTGTATTATATAATGAAACAAGTTTATGATTATTGAGGAACCACAAAAATATGATCTAAACAAATATCATTTATGTTTTATCTAATGATTCATCATCATATATAATAAAAAAAATTATTTTTGGAATCATTAAATATTATGGAATAAAATTAATACCATTTTATTTTACTTTTAGAACGTCATTTCTATACAACAAGAAAATCAAATAGAAACCAGCCATGGAAATCATGTAAGGAACGCACCTGAAAGAATGGAAGAAACAAAATAATAATTACTAAAGGGTGAAACGATGTTATAAAATGATCATGTAAGTTGTTATAAAAATTAAAATGTTTCTATCAAATACTAATAACACGATTTTAATTCTTATATAGTAGTTTAAAAAAAGTTTTATGTAAGAAAAACCTGAGGTAAGTGAATTCTTAACCCAATTTCAATTCAATGGGTTAACCTTAAACTTCATTAATTGTGTCATTTTAAGATCATTGGCGTGATTAATGTTTCTTTATATTATGATTTATTATGTTTATATATAGTGTATACATATATTTATTTCTTCCTATTGATTCTCATATCAATTATATGTGATTTTTAAATGACATTTCTTATAAAATCCTATTTTAATCTTATTGTTTTACAATATTCAAAGTGAATGTTTTTATGCAAGTATTCATGTTTTATGATTATTTTATGGTTCTTGGGATTTATTTATGATAAGGGTGGGATCTATATCTCATTCCATTGCATTGGGCATGTGTAATTTGGTGGTCATCCATATGGTTACTCCATGTGTTGCTGCAATGGTTACACTATAAGGTAGCCGTGAGGGTTACATTGTAAGGTAGTCGTAAGGGTTACAAATCAGAAGAATGATGTGACAATTACAGTATAAGTAATTAAATCCCCAATATACCTTTATGGTTCTATTTGTGTTCTTTATGTTTTGTGGGAATCTAGTGTAAATCTCAACATTCACAAAGTAAATATGGGTGACAATTATGTATCTTTGAAAATGATTTCATACATTTACAAGTATTCATGGACTAATGTTTTCTTTTATTATTTTTATACCCCTTATTGAGATATTTTTTATTATTACAATTTCTTAAATTATGTTCACATGTTATAAGGATCTGTAAGAAAACGAAGGAATCCAGGTTAATTTTTATGAATATTTATTATAGAATTATTTTTTTATTTGAAATTTATTATATTTTGGAATAAATGGATAGTTTTTTGTGGTATCTAATCTATATGAATGTGGAATGTTATGTTTGTATTATGTACCAATTATATACAACTCAAAACTTCAAAAGATCATTAATAACAATGGATGTGAGTTCTTGACTAAAATTTAAGATTATGTAATGCAATATGGTCGGGTCTTTATAGTTTGTATGATATGATGGTTTAAATAACATTAGGGGTTAGGATGTTGTTAATAAAATACCATAAATAATTTTTACTATATTGTAAATTTGAAATTAAACAAAATTTAAATATTACCATGATGATTTGTGAAAGATATGTTTGTTCATAATGGGTTTTTTAAAATAAATAGGGAATATTAAGTAAAGAGGCATCGAAAGAATGGTATCCTTCAGAATATGCTGCTTGGAATGACATGGATTGGAATTGAGTAGTTTATGATATTAATGTATTAGCTATTGCATAAAATAAATGGTGGGGGGGTGTAATCTATGAAAGAGAATGACCAGCGGTACCATAATGAAACATGATGATAGTAGAACATGTTATGAAGAAGAATCATCATTCTTTTAGTGGATTTTCAGAACCAGAAGCTGATGAAGGATGAATTAAGGCCCTTGAAAAGATATTCGATGTTATGGGATTTGTAGAAATCAAAAAGAAAGTCTTAAGATTTATTGTTTTTAAGGTGAAGCTGATCATTGTGTTGAATGATAAAAAATATCAGGTATATAGAAGAGAATTATGCCTTAGAGTGGGATGAATTTAAAATTCATTTTCCTTGAAAAATATTTTCCTACGATGGTGTGAATTAGGATGGAGAAGAAATCCCAAGGATTGAATAAAAGGGATGAAGATTCATTGGCTATATATGATGAAACCTCCACCCGAATAGTAAGGTATGCTGCAAATATTATTAGGGATATTGATATCAAAATCAAATACTTTTACTCAGGATTGAAGCCAAGGTATTGAATGGAATTGACCTCTCATAAATTGAAAAGTTATGAGAAACATGTCCAATTTTTTGAGAGGGTAGAGATGGAGTTTTATGAAGATCACATTCTCTTTGAAAATAACAAGAAAAGGTGTTTTCGATGGAAGGACACGGTTAAGAATCAATCATATAAATATAATGGTATGAAATTCTCATTTCTAGTTTGTAGAATGTGTAGAAAAAAGCACCCTTGGGAATACCGTACCAAAACTGAGAAGTATTTTTGATCTTGTATGTTTGGACATATGGACCTTGATTGTAATGAAAATGATCCAAAGAGTAATTCTAATAAGAAGACTATTAACTTTTTATAATGTTGTGAGATGAGTCATTATGAAAATTCATGGGCTAAAAATGATCTAAATGATCTAAAGAAGCTAGGAAATATGCCTAAAGGGGTAGTGATAACCTTTGTGAATATGACAGTAGATTTCGGGTCATCTAATGAAGTTATACCAGGTACCTTTTTTGTTTATTCATATTTTGATAAAGTTTTGTATGATATAAGGTCTACACCATCCTTTATTTCTGGAGAAGTTTCTGCTAAAGTGTAAATTTCACCTCAACAAATGAGACGAGAACTTATTGTTAAAAACCCATTGGGAATGGTTACAACAAAAATGAATTTTAAGAATATTCCTATTGTTATCTGTGGAAGGAATTACCTTCAAGCCTTGTTTTTCCCCTTAGTAGAGTTTGATGTTTTTTTTGGAAATGGATTAGAATTCTATTTATCATGCTAAGATTGATTTTAGAGCTAAAGAAGTTGTTTTTTTCTAAAAGAGTTTCAGTTTCTAAAAAGAATGAAATCATACAATTGATAACATATCAGGAAGCTGAGAAACTATTGAAATATAGAAATGAATGTTATCTTTCTCATATTGTTGAAAATAAGGGAATCGTTCAGATTAATGATGATCCATTGGTGATGGAATACCTTGATGTTTTTCTAATGAGTTATATGATGTCAAATTGACCAGGAAGTTGAATTTGCAATTGACATAGTTCCTGATGCTAAGAAAAATTTAAAACCCCAATATATAATGTCTCTAATATAACTTATTTAATTGAAGAATTAGTTGCATGAGTTTCTGGATAAATAGTTCATTCATCCATCACATCACCATGGGATGCTTCTATTTTTTTCGTCAAATAGAATGATGGTTCTATGATAGTTTTCATTGATTATAGAGTCTTTAATATCATAACTATTTAGAAAAAATTATCATTTCCCTCATATCAATGATTATTTGATCATCTCCAGGGAGCTCAGTACTATTCCAATATAGGATTGATATCCAGATACCATCAGTTGAAGGTGAAGGAGGATGATATCCTGAAAAACGATTTTTGTACTAGATATGACAATTATGATTTTTTATGCCGTTTGGGTTAACAAATAATGTTTATGTATTCAAGGATCATATATAATATTATTTCATGATTTCATTTATATATTTTTGGTTCTTTTTATTCATGAAATTATGGTATTTTTTAAGAGTAAAGGGGATCATGAAAAACATACAAGGGTTGTTTTGCAATACTTAAAGGAAAACAAAATATTTGTAAAATTAATAAAGTTTGGTTTTTGGTTGCAATAGTTTTTTTTTCTTGGAAGAATTTTAAATATGTATGGAATAACAGTTGATCCTATGAATACAAAAGTGGTTGAGGAATGGAAAAGTCCTACAAATGTTCTATAAATTCATTGTTTTCTTGGATTAACATGTTATTATAGATAGTTTGTTAAAACATTGCATGATTTTCTTGCATAATAACTGATTTTACACAAAAGGGGTTAAATTTGTTTAGACAAAATAATATGATATTTGTTATCATCAATTGAAGAAGAGATTGGAAAATGCTTTTATTTTGGCCTTACCTTCTCGAAATAGTGAGTTTTTCATCTACAATGATGCTTCATTGAAGGGACTTTGTTGTGTTTTTATAATGAATGATAAGTTAATTTCTTATGCTGTAAGACAAATAAAACCTTATGATTTAAATTATCCAACAATTGATTGGAAATTGGAAGCTATGTTTTTTTCTTTGAAAATTTGGAGGCATCATTTATATGGAGCCAAATATCAAATTTATATTGACCATAAAAGTCTAAAATATATATTCAATCAGAAGGAATTAACCATGGGGTAGAGATGAAGGCTTGAATTGAAATAAGATTATGATTTTACGATAAATTACCATCCATGAAAAGAAAACAAAGTGACGGATTCCCATATTAGAAAACATCATGAATCATTAACCATGCTACGTTTAAAACATTACCCCTTGATTAATGATTTGATTAATTTTTGTTTGGAAGTTTTTGGTGTAGGAAATAAATCTATTTTATTTCAGGTTTTATTGAAATCATCTTTATGAGAAAGAATTAAGCATGTCCAGAAAGAACATTGTGAACTTAAAAAAATTAGAATTGGTGAAAATTGGTATCTTGTCAGAATTGAACCATGATAAATATTGTTTTAGGATATTTTAAAAAAGAATTTATCTACCTTGTGATTCT
Source organism: Viscum album (assembly GCA_963277665.1). Taxonomy (NCBI): domain Eukaryota; kingdom Viridiplantae; phylum Streptophyta; class Magnoliopsida; order Santalales; family Viscaceae; genus Viscum; species Viscum album. Next base: position 353,145,632 of record OY728143.1, read on the forward strand.
GAGTTGAAGGAATATTTATTGAATGAATCTCATAGTTCCCCATTTTTAGTTCATCCTGGTAGTACTAATATGTACGGAGACCTTCCGAAGTAAAATTGGTGGGATGGAATGAAAAGAGAAATTATAGATTTTACTGTGAAATGTTTTACATGTGAACTGGTTAAAGCATGGTGGAAATTATTGAAGGGGATAATTTAGAATTTACCAGTTCCAGAGTGGAAATGGGAAAATATATCCATGGACATTATTGTGGGACTACCAAATACTTTTCGAGGTAACAATTTATTATGATTTATTGTTGACTAAAAAACTAAATCTACACATTTCCATTCTATTTGAGATACAATTTCTTGGGATTATATATCTCAATTTTACTTCAAAGTGATTTTTAGGTTACATATATTTTTTATTTCCAATATATCTGACTGAGATCCAAGGTTCACATATAATATTTGGATTTTCCATTAGAATTAATTGGGGATAAAATTAAATTTCATTACATATTTCTATCATTAATCGGATGGGAAGTCATAACAAATGATACATAATTTGGAGGATATGCTTCGAGCTAGTTTAATAGACTACCGGGGAAGTTGGGATCATCATCTTTCTTTAGTTTAATTTTTTTATAATAATATTTTTCATTCCATTATACAGATGGAACCTTTTGATGCATTTTATGGGAGGAGGTTTTGAACTCAAGCTTTTTGGGATGAATTTGGGGAAAATAAGTTGATGGGGCTATAATTAGTAGGGGAAGTTGATGAGAAAGTAAAGATGTTTCAGCAACACATGACGATATCTTAGAGTAGGCAGAAAAGTTATGAAGACAACAGGAGAAAAATCTACTCTTTTGAGGTAGCTGATCATATTTTTCTTAGAATCCAACCACGGAAAAGTGTTAGGTATTTTGGTATGAAAACAATGACAAATCCACAGTCTATTGGACCTTATGAAATTCTAAATAAATTTTTACCAGTCTCCCACTGAGTATATTTTCATATCATTTTATATAAGGTACACATTTTTTTTATGTTTCCATGTTGAGAATGTATGTTTCAGATTCGACTCATGTCTTGAGCCCAGAAGCAATTCAGTTGGAAGAGAACCATTCTAATGAAGAGAATCCTATTTATATTCATGATCGAAGAGAACAAGTATTTCTGAATAAGTTAATCCTTGAGGTAATGGTTTTATGGAGAAACCACATGGTTGATGAAGAAACATGGGAATCTGAAAATACCATGAGGGAAAACTACCATCACTTGTTTAATAAGTAAATAAAATTACGATGACACAATTTACAGAAGGTGGGGAGAATGTAACACCCCATGCTTTTAAAACTATGTTTAAATTCATGAAACATTGTTTTAAGTAGATAATTATAACTTTCCTTAAAACATAATGTTTATGCTTCTATGATTTGAATTTTAAAAAATGGTCATCTATGGTTGTGATCATCATGTTATTTGGAGTCTGATGGAAGCAAATTGTTTTTTTGTGAATAGTACCATAAGATAAGGAATAGTAATATGAAAAATAATATTAACCTTTGGAATAGTAAATAATAATATTATTTTATTTTCTAAAGGTTATAAGATAATAAGATCTTGATTAATATTTCATGGTGTTAAAAATTGAGTTATAATTTTAAAATTATTATTTTTGAATAAATTATTATTTAATAAAAAAATTAAATTCATCATATTTAGAAAATTATTTTCAAAAAATAAAGTTAATTTATGAATTCTATACATCACAAAATTATTAAGGTGAATTATTGGTATTTTTCAGAAATTCATGAATTTCAAATGAATTGTAAAATACGATAAATGCCAAATATCTGTTGTACTGCATCATAGATGTGGCAAGGATGATACAAGCACACATGGTTCGAACTCACATGAACTTATTACTATTTTGGGACACATTAATCAAGAATATTCATAGTCTTGAGAAAAAATGTAACACCCCAAGGTTTTGGAAAAAAAATATAGAATGCAATTTTATAATCTAACCATTAAACACAACTTTGCCTCTTCTATGTTTTGAATTTCAAAAAATGGCCATCTAGAGTTGTGTTCAGTATGTCATTTGGAGTCTGATAGAGAAAACTTGATTTTTGGTGAATAGTAACATACCCTTATGAATAGTAATATGACCCTTATGAATAGTAAATAATAATATTATTTTATTTTCATAAGGAAATATGATAATGGGATCTTAATTAATTTTTTAATATCACATAAAACTAATTACACTTCAAGATTGTTATTTTTAGAATTAGCTATGACCTTATTTAAAAATTAAATTAATAATATTTAGAAAATTATTTCGGAAAAATGGATTTCACTTTTCAATTCTACACATTTAAAAATGGTTGGGGTGATTTTTTGGGATTTTTCATAAATTCTTGAATTTTTTATGAATAGTGAAATACGGTAAAATACCGTATATTCAATTTTTCAGTTAAATGCACAATTTATGACATCATAGGTGATTCAAGGCCACTTGATTCAAACTCACATGATCTTATTACTATTACGTGTCACATGAAATAATACTATTGGTTGTCTTGATGGAAATAATAAAATAATGAAATTAAATATTCAAAATTTACCTCTCTCCTCTGCTATAAAAACCCCCCACCCCCACCACTACCTCTTCTCTTCACTTCTCTAAGCCTTGAAGCTCCTCAAAGTTATACCCAATTACCCTTCCCTAGTCACTCCGCAAAACCAAGAATCTCTTAGACTTTCCAAAAGAACAAAACCCCTTCCATTAAGGAGTTTTTTAAGGAGGTTATTTTAAGAGGTAAAGCACCGTTCTTTCTCATTCGGTATTATTTCAATTTATCTACTTTTGTTATCATCTCCTCACCTCCTCTATCCAAATGACCATGATAACCCCATTAACATATATATATTAGATTTATATCATGTGAATCTAAGAACCATCATAAATATTATTACTCCCTCCCTTTTATTTTTATAAATGAAATCGACATCCATGAGGTTCTGATTTATAACTTCATGGACGACGATGTTTCGTCCTTCAACTTCATCATCATTACTAGTCATGAAACCATATTCATGGCTGAACCAGACTATAATATATTTATTATAACCTAATAAATATTCAGTAACCATATTATGTACATATAAATAAGTTATACGACAAAACTAGTTCATAATAATCCTAATGCCGCCAAATAGTCGAAGTTATTGTCATATAATGATTCAGCCTCATTCCATGTCACCAAATAATAGAAATAGACAGTAAAAAATATATATGTTCATGAATAATATTTAATTTAAATTCTGTATATTTATAACCATTCCACATGAATTTCATTACTTAAAAACAAGTGAATCGAATATGAAAATAAAGGAAACGAACACTCTAGAATAATGAAATTCAATACAATAACTTATCAATAAAGACATAAGTGAACTAACCATAATTATGGTAAAAAAAATACATGTCTTATAGGTTCTGAAATAAGTTAATAACAAGTATAATTTCACATTCCAGGAGATTAAGTACAAGAGCGAAACACGTTTGGAGTTAAGGTAAGGGTTTTCCACCCGAACATCCATTTTCATTCGGGTTACTTTTATTGTCTAATTTACTCGATGAAATTCTTATGTATTGTTATGTACTACTCATAAATTTTCTTTTGAGTATGCTATATTTTTACACCAACCATAATCCTTCCCTATTTTTTGGATAGTTACATGCTTTAAAAGGATCTCTCAAAACTGTTTCCAAAGATATGAGCCCGATACAAGGGAATTTCTCAAATTCATATCTATTTTCAAGAGAAATCTATAACCTATTTTTGGAAAGAATTATCCTTCTAAAATTACCCATTCTATCATAAAATACTATCTTACTTCACTTCTGGTTTTATACAATGATTTTTTCAAAAGAACTCTTCTTTTCAAAATAAAAGAGTATTTATCTCTAGAATTGCATAATGATTTTATAAGTGTGTTTTCATATAGTTCAACACTCTTATTGATTCCATGGTATTATTGGGTTTAATCATTTATGAAGTCATCTTCCATATATGATTTAATGGTTTATGACTAACTCTATTGTGGATGATCTATCCTAAAACCATTCACCGTATTATTTCGAATGGTTAGTGTTTTATGTTTTAATGATTGAGGAAAGATAGTTACATTTCATATGATAGTTTCAATATGAATGTATTTGTTGTTTATGTTTATCCCTGCTCATATGAGGAATTCATTGGACTTATTATGTGATGGGTGGGCCCCATTATGGCCCCTCGATGCATCGGTAGGTCTCATGAGACAACTAGACAAGGAGTTGGTCGGGGCCTTTCCCAATGTGATATGGTTTTGGCCGAGGCCTTAATCATTAGCCGTCTTGGAAGAGGCCTTGAAAAAATGTTTTAGAATGTCTCGTATTATTCATTCTATCATTATGAGTTTAACTATTGATATTTCATGTGGTTATTCCATTAGTAGAATACCCATCATTATGTTTTATTATGGCATTATTTAGTCAGCTCATATTCCTGCCATAATGTGTTCAAGTTTACTGTTAAAGGCAAGTTTTTTAAATTATTCACCGTGTCTAATGTTTATATAATCTTCCTCTATATTTCTTACTCTTACTGAGTGTTTGAGATCACCCCTTTATTATTTTTTATTTTCTCAAGGCATGAAAAATTCTATTATGAATGACATGCTGAAATAACCTAGGAGTTATGGAAGTTGTCTAAAGAGTTTCTATGTTGTTTTTTATTTCATATTTTAATGATGTACTTATGTATGTATCTTGATTCCAATAATACTAAAATACTAGGTCCTTCGGGATTTGTATTCCTTGTTTTTATGCCATTGTAATCAAATAAAGCACCGACTCTGAGCAACTGGGGTCAGGTCCTTACAGTTGGTATCAGAGGAAGTTTAGTAGAATAATTGGAAACTAGATTTAGAAAACGTAGAATTAGGGAAGAGTCCCTAAGTTAGTCTTTGAGGAAATACATACAATAATGTCCAGGTATTTTGGTTAGGAATAGATTATGTGGATCTTTGAAGTGATACATCCCTGTCTGGATATGAGTAGGTAGAGGCGGCTCTGGAACAGATGTATCTAGGGGTAATACCTGAAAACACCACTTGGATCTAGACTCGAACAGGAATTGGTGCACAACATGGGGCCTTGCTGCACTCATTGTTACGACACTCCCGAGGGATATGCTTAGGATAATCCACATTTTCTTTACAAGCCATTATGAAGGATTGAAATGTAAAATATTCCTCAAACAAAAAATATTTGTGAATATGGGATTAGCTATGTGTAGGATCTCAATTTTTATGAGTATTTTTAAGTTAAGATTATACATTATGATTCATAACCTAATATAGTGTATGAAATTATCTAGATATAGAGCCTAGTGGACGGAATTTAAATCGCACAAATGCACATGTCCCCTGTAGGGATTTTCCTCCGATGCAAGATAATGAAGTTGGATCAGGTTCTATGACTAGTGTTGAGAAAATCATAACTATACGGGGACAACTTAGTAAGGTTATGAATAATAACCTTACCCTTATGGATCAAGTGGATCCACCTTATGGATGAGCTATGCTAGATCTCTTTATGTGACAACAACCTCCATCATTCAACGGGACTACAAACACGTTTTGTAACACCCCAAGCTTCCACGATACACTTCTCATTCAATAATGCAATAGCTTGCATTGTACGCAACTTCGAGTTCTAAAACACCGCGACTAATCAAAGTAGCCGTTATGAATAGTAATAACCACTTTTTAAAATTATAGAAATTTTATATTTCAAAATGGACTTCATTTTTGAATTCGTAATATCGAAATTATCCTAAGTTGAATTTTTTGTAACTTTCTGAGAACTTCCAATTTTTTTATGAATAGTGAAAAATACTTAAAACAACTTTTTTAATCAAAATAATTTATTGTGATAAATTATACTATTTAGTTGTTTTAAAGTATAATTAGAATATATTTTTACCATTTTATCCAATGGTGGTCATTATAATTAATTTAACATTGAAATTGGACATAAACAATTGCCAATCTTTTGATATAAATTGTTTCTTAGAAACACGCTATTTTTTTGTAACAGTGGGAATTAATTATAAAATTAATTAATGTAACTTATATGTTTGTAATTTTATAAAATAGACAACTTTTTTGAATTCGGAATATCAATTATAGCTTAGGGTGAAATTTTGGCATTGTTCTGAAAAACTTCAATTTTTGATGAATAGTGAAACCACTAAGTGGTAGTTAAATATCTGATTTTCCGTTTAAATGAAATATTACCACTTCTGTGATTTGTTTTTAAAAAATCCGACATACATGGTTGTCATTAAGAAGTAAAATTTGGTTCCATGAGATTAAAATAATTTTTTGGTGAATAGTAACTTTTAAGTTCTTAATCGCGATTAGAGGTAATTAGTGTAGTTTAAGGTAAAAATAATGTTTTAATAATATGAGATGAGAATGACACTTGTACTAATCCTATTGGATGAGTAATGGCCAACCAAGAAAACCCATGGGTCAACTTGGGGACCCCATGGAGCCACTTTAGTTGGAAAATGACATTAATATATATTTATTTAATGTTAAAATTAAATTGACACAAACATGAGTTATTTTACTAAAACAGTTTTTAAGTAGGGTTACGCAAGTCCAAATTTTGACTATAAATATTCATTAGAAAGATAAAACGATTTACTACATCATAGTATTTTTTTTAATAATTTTTAGACATTAAATAAATTAAATTATTTATACATCATTATGATGCAGCGATGACCTCATTATTTAACGATTTAAATAAAATGAGAAGATAATGCAAAATACAAGGCTTACACTTGTCCAAAGCCTATTGGATGAGGATATTTAGAACCCTTATCACCTTATCCACGAATTATATAAGTGTGGGACCTTTATAATCCGAAAAGAATTGTGTAATAATGTATCATTTCAATCTTTCCAAAAGTGCCCCTCCTCTCCACTTATAAAAGGCCCCCACCTCTCCCACCTTATTCACACCTTCAAGCCATTTGGCTCGGACAACCTCTGACCAAATACTCTCCCAAATTCCCCCTATTACTCCTAGAAGCCTCACTTTGGGCAGAACTCTTCTCAAGAAAGCCTTTGGCTCAAATCAAAAAGAGTTACCCGATTTTGAGGTAATGTCTTCTCTAATGTTGTTTTGTTTTATTTTTCTTCTCCAACCCCCTAAACTCTTTTTATTCATTTCTTTTGTAACAAAAATAGTATCCTCAATATACTAGGATGTTGTTATATGAAGTATTAGATCTACACTTACACACACCTACATCTAATGGTTAAAGAACATACGGTTTCTGTGGATGGCGAATTTCTGCCTCACGAAACGATGATTGTTCAACACTCATATAACACCTTCAAAGGTGGCCATTAAGATGTCACTATTATTATATATGATATATAATATGTTTATGTTTTACTTATGCTTCTGTATTTCTCATTTATGGCATACTTTATGATTTCCATTATGGGTAAAACGCGATAATTTCATTTTAGGAAGTGCGGACTACCGCCCCCTCAAATTGATGTGAATCGTTAATGCCACATGTGGGATGTATAAAGGATGGAGTAAATGATATTATATATGATATTATACTGGAATTATATTATAAATTTATATCATTGTGATTTCATTCCATTAAATATGAAATAGAAATGAAAGTAGCGTTCATGCGTACGTACGGCTTACTGTCTCCATGAACGGTGCATTCCATTTCTTACCTCTAAATGTTACGTAATATTAAAAATGAATGTATATACTGTATATATATGATATATATGATATCTACATCATTAATATAATTCTGGATATAATGGATATTTCACCACATGAACAACTGGTAATTATAAGAAGTTTATTTTTGACTCAACTACCAAAGATCGAAAAAACAACAGTTATTAACTTAAATAATTACATAATCTTAATAACATGGTAATAAGTGATATTAAAGGAATAATGAACATGAAAAAGGTTCTTAAGTAAATAGAAATTAACTCTAGTTTATTATTCAGGAGGTTAAAGAACGGTCGAGTCAGGACAAGACGCAAGGTAAGGGAACTTCTTAACCCAACTTCCATTCTTTGGGTTAATCTCCTACTTTCAAATTATGTCATGATATTATTATGTCCTATTTTTTATTTTTACGTTCTCTATGTGTACCTATAGTTAATACACATAACAGATCTATTTTATTCTAAAAATGATCTTTTTAAGGACTTCGTCTCAATCTCCTTTCATTGAGGCATATTTGGTTTTATACACAATTTTCTTCTATACGGTGTATAAACCTCTTTGACGTTTACGTTTATTCAAAAATAATCTTTTTATACGAAGAATTTTGCTAAACGACAAAAGGGAATGTTTTTCTTTTCGTACTTATGCGGCGACAACGACTTCTCCGCCGCCGTGACCATTATTTGAGTTTCGGCTTCCTCTACAAGCCATCATTTTTTTAATGAAAAATAAATACAAAGTTTTAACTTTCTTTTATTTTGGTATTGAAAATGGTTTTGAAATCGTTTTTATCAATGTTTTGTATTGATATCTTGTGATTGAAAGGTGGAAATGTTATGTTTCCTTTATGCATGTTTTATGTGATACGATTATGTTATGGTTTATGATATGTTTAAACCTATTCATATGAGGAATGTATTGGTCTTAATAAGTGACGGGTGGAGCCCGCTATAGCTCCTCGATGCATCGGTAGGTCTCATGAGACGACTACACATGGAATTGGCTGAGGCCCTTTCCCAATTTGATTTATGGTTTTGGCCGAGGCCTTAATCATTTTAGACGTCTTGGCCGAGGCCTTGACAAAATGTTTCAGAATGTCTGGCATTATACATTCCCTCATTATGAAAGTGGTTATTGATATTGCATGTGATTATTCGACTAGTAGAATATCCATGTGAGTAAGTAAATGGAATTATTTAATTTTATATTTTCCATATTATGCTGATGTTCAGGTTTAAAAAGGCTTTTGTTTTAGTTATAAATTGCCTTAAATGTTAATGTTTATTTATGAAAGCTTCCACAATATTGTTATCCTTACTGAGCATCTGAGCTCACCCCTTTCAATGTTTTAATATTTTCCAGGATGTGAAGAAGTATTTTATGAATGACCTGCAGGAATAGTCAGAAGAGGATATGAGTGTGGACTATGAAGACTTTGTTATTAGTTTTTCACTTTATGATGTAATGTAAGACTTATTAATGTATCTTGTGTTTCCAAGGCTACTAAACTAATCGTTCTTTTGAGACTTGATCTTTTGTGATCATGCCAATGTTACAAAGTAATGCACCGACTCTGGGTAGCTGGGGACGGGGCATTACACGTTTGTAGTAGAGAAGTGGATATGTTCCGTTGAGAAGATATTTCTTGCTTTGGGATGTAATGAAAGAGAGAAGGTTTTCATGGTAGGATATCCTCTATCGGGAGATGCAGATCGGTGGTGGTCATTAATCCCAAACACAAAGGAGGAGTAATAAAGAGGAGAGATAGAATAGAGGGATTTTAAGGACATATTCTTAGAAAAATATTTCCCTCATGAGCAGCGAGAAGATATGGAGAGACAATTCTTGAATCTGACGCAGAAGGAAGATGATAATGTTGAGAGGTACGAAGTTAACTTCACAAGAATAGAAAGGCATGTTGTAGACTACATACGAAATCCAAGGAGAAAAACTGATAAATTATTTGATGGCCTAAAGCCATTCATCTGACTGGAACTGGTCTCCCAGTCGTTTTAATCATATGAGGATATAGTTTCTTGTGCCATCAAGACAGAAAAAAATTCAATATGTATTTTGACTTTAAGGGAAAGAAAGAAAAATAGAGGGTTGCTGAAAACCTAGGGAAAGGAAATAAGGAAATAGGGAAGAATGGAAGAGTTGAATTTCCACCATGTGACAATTGTGGAAGGAAACACCCCGGTTAATGCTTAAAAAGAAAAACATTATGCTGCAAATGTGGTCAAAAAAGGCCATATTGCTAGTGATTGCAAAGGAATGAAGGAAGCCAATGATGTCTAATGATATAACTATCAAGATATGGGGTACTATGCTAATGATTTTCCAAAATGTCAAGGAAATATTCAACAAAAGAGGCCAAGGGAGCAAGGACAATCATATGCGATCACAACTGCATAGGTTGAAGTTCTGCATGACATGGTGGCATGTACTTTGATCATTTCATCAAACGTATCCAATGCTTTATTTGATTTTGGATCATCGCATTGTTTCATATCTTCCCAGTTTTCTAATAAAATTATATATTTCCAATTTGATTTATCAAGGTAGTTGTCAGTCAAAACTCCTAAGGAAGGTATCATTTCTACAAAGATCTATGAATCAGTTCCCATTAGGGTATATAATGTTCTTTATCTACTGATTCCGTCGTCATACCCATGATTAAATTTGATATAATCCTTAGTATGGATTGGACTTCAGACCATGATGAAAAAATTTATTGTAAGAAGGAGGAGGTTACAATTTTTGATGATGATGATAAAAAAGACCTTATCTTTAGAGCAGAATTGTCACCACCTGATTCTTATCAAGATCCACCCCCAGTAGCTCAACTAAATTCAATTATTTGGGAATAAGAGAATGAAATAACTATGGGTGAGAAAAGGAATGTTCAAATAGAGGATGTACCTATTGTGAGAGAATATGTTGATGTGTTTCCAAAATAATTACCAGGACATCCTCCAGAACGAGAAAATGAGTTCTCCATTGATTTAATCACTGGTTAAAGGACCATATCTAAGACCCCTTATAGAATGGCCACTGTGTAATTAGTGGATCTAATGAAAAAAACTCTTGGAATTGAGTAATAAGGGATTTATTCGCCGTAGTGTTTCTCTATGGGGAGCCCATATCCTTTCTGTTAATAAGAAAGATGGATATATGAGGTTATGTGTCAACTACATGGAGATCAAAGCTATAACAATAAAGAACAAGTATCCCCTACCTCGCATTGATGATTTATTTGACCAAATTATTGGAGCTCAATACTCTTCAATGATTGACCTTTGATATGGATATCATCAGTTGTGTGTGAAGAAGGAAGACATTTTGAAAACAGAATTTCGAACTAGGTATGGGCATTATGAGTTTACAGTGATGCCTTTTGGATTAACTAATGCACCCTATGTCTTCATGGATCTAATGAACATTGTTTTCAAAGAATATCTCAATGATTTTTTAGTGGTATTCATTGATGATATCTTCGTATACTCCAAAATCTACGAAGATTATGAAAATCACTTGTGCATTATCCTGAAGACTCTTAGAAGACATGAATTATATGGGAAGTTTAGTAAGTGTGAATTCTGGCTACAAGATATTTCTTTTATTGGACATATTCTCTCTAAGGATATAATCTTAGTTGATTCTATGAAGAAAAAGGCAATCAAAGATTGGACCATACCAACAAACATAATTTAGGTATGCCATTTTATTGGCTTAGCAGGTTATTATCCGCGTTTCGTGCAGAATTTTGCCTGACTGGCTAACCCGCTAACGAAGCTCACACATAAAGTGGTTAAAAATGTTTGGAAAAATGATTGTGAGGAATTGTTTCAAGAACTAAAGAGAATATTAGTCAATGATCCTATATTGACTCTACCATCAGGGAATGACGAGTTTTTTATTTATTGTGATGCTTCAAAGAAAGGACTTGGTTGTGTACTTATGAAAAAAGATAGGGTTATTTCTTATGCATCATGACAGTTAAAAATTCATGAGAAAAACTATCCTACTCATGATCTTGAGAAAGCTGTTGTAATCTCGGCTTTGAAGATATGGAGACATTATCTCTAGGGTGAATTTTTTTAGATTTATACTGATCACAAGAGTTTGAAGTATATTTTCTCACAGAAAGAACTCAACATGAGGCAAAGGATATGGCTTGAAATACTCAAGGATTATGATTGCACGATACAGTACCACCCGGTGAAGGAAAATAAGGTTGTAGATGCTTTGAGCAGAATGGATCATGGAGTATTGAACAAGATGTGAGTTGAAAGAGATCCTATTTTAATGGATCTAGTAAAGATGGATATGGGAATAACCATGAAAGGCGAAACATCAATTATTTATCAAATGGTTTCCAAACAATCCTTACTAGAAAGGATAAAAAGTTCTTAGGCTGATGATGAGGAGTTTCAAAAGATGATTAAATCTGTGAATTATGGGAGATTGAGTGAATTCGTATATAAAGATGGAATTTTGAAATTTGGGAAGAGACTTTGTGTTCCCGATATACCTGATCTAAAAAAGGAATTGCTGGATGATGCTCATAGTTTCAATATCTTTATACACTCTAGTAGCACTAAGATGTATATAGATTTTAAGGATCATTTTTGGTGGGACAACATGAAGAGGGAGATTTCTGATTTTGTGTCAAGATGTATGGTTTGTCAACAAGTGAAAGCTGGAAGGCAATAGCCTGGAGGAGTATTGAAACCTCTTCCCATAACTGAGTGGAAATGGGATAATATCATGATGGACTTTTTCATGGGACTTCCAAAGAATCCTTAATGGAACAATGCAATATGGGTCATTGTTGATCGTCCTACCAAGTCAGCATATTTTCTTGCTAGAAGAGAAGATTTATCACTTGAATGTATAGAAAGACTGTATATTAATGAAGTTGTGAGACTTCATGGAGTACCCCTATCAATTGTTTCTGATTGTGATCCACGTTTTACCTCAAGATTCTGAAAAAGTCTTCAGAAGGCCCTTGATAATGATCTTCATTTGAGCATTGCCTACCTCCCACAAAATGATAGACAACCAGAATAGACTATTCAAACATTGGAAGACATGTTGAGGTCTTGTTCACAAGATTTTCAAGGCATGTGGGATCAGTATTTAATTCTCGTAGAATTTTCCTACAACAATAGCTTCCATTCAAGTATACAGATTGCACCCTATGAAGAATTATATGGGAGGTGATGTCATACACCAACTTGCTGGGATGATGTTGGTGAAATAAAGCTCGTGGGCCCAGAACCTGTTGAAGAAACAATGGAAAAGGTGAAGATTATCTAGAACCATATCAAAATAGCACAAATTAAGAAAAAGAGTTGTGCCGGTAACCGAAGGAGGGATTTGTAATTTCAAGAAGGTGATAACGTTTTATTAAAGGTATCTCTATAGAAGGGTATTATACAATTCAGAAACAAGGTAAAATTAAGTCCCATGTACCTCAGACCTTTTGAAATTATGGACTGAATTGGAGACGTAGCTTACCATTTGGCAATGCCTCCAAGTATTTCCAAGGTTCACAATGTGTTCCATGTGTCAATGTTAAGAATGTACATGCCAGACCCAACACATGTACTCACTTATGAAGAAGTGGAACATGAGGCCGATCTATCTTACTGTGAAGATCCTATCATAATTCTTGATACTAGAGAACATGTATTGAGAAATTTAATGACTCATCTGGTGAGTATTCTATGGAAAAACCATAATATTGAGGAAGCAACATGGGAGCCTGAGGAGCTTATGTTAAAGACATACCCAAACCTTTTTAGGTAATATTCTGGAAATTTTGAGGAAGAAATTTTTGTAAGGAGGGGAGAATGTAACACCCCAAGGTTTTGAAAATAAATATAGAATTAAATTTTATAATCTACCCATTAATCACAACTTTTCCTCTTCTACGTTTTGAATTTCAAAAAATGGTCATCTAGAGTTGTGTTCAGTAGTCATTTGGAGTATGATAGAACAAACTTGATTTTTGGTGAATAGTAACAAACCCTTATGAATAGTAATATGAATAGTAATATGACCCTTATGAATAATAAATAATAATATTATTTTTTTTTCTTAAAGAAATATGATAATGGGATCTTAATTAATTTGTCAATGTCACATTAAACTAATTGCACTTCAAGATTGTTATTTTTCGAATTAACTATGACCTTATTTAAAAATTAAATTAATAATATTTAGAAAATTATTTTTGAAAAATGGATTTCACTTTTGAATTCAACATATCGAAAAATGGTAGGGGTGAATTTTTGGGATTTTTCTGAAGATCTTGAATTTTTGATGAATAGTGAAATACGGAAAAATACCGTATATTGAATTTATCAGTTAAATACACTATTTATGACATAATAAGTGATGTAATACCACTTTATTCGAACTCACATGATATTATTACTATTAGGGGTCACATGAAATAATACTATTGGATGTCTTGATGGAAATAATAAAATAGTGAAATTAAATATTCAAAATTTATCCCTCTCCTCCACTATAAAACCCCCCACCACTAACTCTTCTATTCACTTCTCTAAGCCTTGAATATCCTCAATGTTCTACCAAATTACCCTTCCCTAGTCACTCTCCACGACCAAGAAGCTCTTAGTCTTTAAAAAAGACCAAAACCCCTTCCATTAAGGGGTTTTTCAAGGAGGTTATTTCAAGAGGTAAAACACCCTTCTTTCTCATTTGGTATTATTTCAATTTATCTACTTTTGTTATCCTATGTTCAAATCCTCTATACTAACGACCATTATAACTCCAGTAACATATATATACTGGATTTATATCATGTTAATGGAAGAACCATCATAAATATTCTTACTCCCTCCCTTTTATTTTTATAAATGAAATCGACATCCATGAGGTTCCGATTTATATCCTTCGTGGAATAAAAAGTTTCTTTCTTCAATTTAATCTTCATTACCGGACATGAAACTATAATAATGGTTGAAACAGACTATAATATATGTATTATAACCTAATAAATATTCAGGAATCAGAATATGTACATATAAATAAGTTATATGACAAAACTAGTTCATAATAATCCAAATACCGCCAAATAATCGAAGTGATTGTCATCTAATGATTCAACATCATTCCATGTAACAAAATAATAGAAATGGACATTTACAAATATAGATGTTAATAAATAATATTTAATTTCAATTCTGGATATTTATAACCCTTCCACATGAACTTCATTACTTAAAAACAAGGGAACCGAAAATGAAAATTAAGGAAACGAACACTCTAGAACGATGAAATTCAATACAATAACATATCGATAAAGACATAAATGAACTAACCAGAATTATGGTAAAATAAATTTATTTCTAATAGGTTCTGAAATAATTTATTAACAAGTATAATTTCATATTCTAGAAGCTTACGTACAATAGCAGAACACGTTTGGATTTAAGTTAAGGGTTTTCCGCCCGAACTTCCAATTTCATTCAGGTTACTTTTATTGTCTAATTTCCTTGATGAAGTTTTTAGGTATTGTTATGTACTCCTCATAAATACTTTGTGAGTATTCTATATTTTTATAGCAACCTGAATCCTTCCCTATTTTCTTGGATAGTTACATGCTTTAAAAGGAGCTCTCAAAACTGTTTCCAAAGATACGATCCAGATATAAGGGAATTTCTCAAACTGATATCTATTTTCAAGGGAAAGCTATAATATATTTTTGGGAAAAATTATCCTTCTAAATACATTAATTTTATCATAAAATAATATCTTACTTCACTTCAGGTTTTATACAAAGAATTTTCCAAAAGAACCATTGTTTTCAAAATAAAAGAGTATTTATCTCTAGAATTCCTTAATGATTTTATAAGAGTGTTTTCATCTAATTCAAAAATCTTGTTGATTCCATGGTATTATTGGGTTTAATAATTTATGAATTCATCTACCATATTTTATTTAATGGTTTATGAATAACTATATTGTGCGTGATCTATCCTAAAACTATTCACCATATTATTCTGAATGGTTAGTGTTTTATGTTTTAATGATTGATGAAAGATAGCTACATTCCATATGATAGTTTCAATATAAATGTATTTGTTGTTTATGTTTATCCCCGCTCATATGAGGAATGCATTGGACTTATTATGTGAAGGGTGGGGCCCGCTATAGCCCCTCGATGCATCAGTAGGTCTCATGAGAACTCTAGACGAGGAATTGGCCGAGGCCTTTCCCAATGTGATATGGATTTTGGCCGAGACCTTAATCATTAGACGTCTTGGCTGAGGCCTTGAAAAAATGTTTCAGAATTTCTAGAATTATGAATTCAATCATTATGAGTTCATCTATTGATATTTCTGGTTGTTATTAGGTTAGTATAATACCCATGATTATGTTTTATTATGGCCTTATATAGTTAGCTCATATTCCTGCCATAATGCGATCAAGTTTATTATTAAAGGAAAGTGTTTTCAATTATTAACCATATATATTGTTTATATAATCTTCCAATATATTTCTTACTCTTACTGAGCTTTTGAGCTCACCCCTTTATTATGTTTCATTTTCTCATGGCACGAAGAAATCTATTATGAATGACATGCTGAAATAACCTAGGAGTTATGGATGTTGTCTAATGAGTGTTTATGTTGTTTTTCATTTCAAGTTGTAATGATGAACTTATGTATGTATCTTGTTTCCAATAATAATAAACTACTCGATACTTTGGGATTCTTATTCCTAGTTTGTATTCCAATGTAATCAACTAAGGCACCGACTCTGGGAAACTAGGGTTGGGTCCTTACAAAAAATATTAAACTAATGATTAAAACAATATAAATCCCCTCCTCTCCTCCACTATAAATACCACCCTCACCCCTACTTCTTCTCACACCTCTAAATCATTGATAATTGTTCTATGTTGTATCCAATACCCTTTCCATGTCTCTACCCCACATCCAAGACCTAATAGTCTCTCTAAAAGGCAATAACCAATGGCCTAAATGAGGATCTCAAGGAGAAGAGATCAAGTGGTAAAAAACATCCTTCTTATTCTAGTCTTTTCATTTAAATTCCACCTATTTTCTCATACTCTATTCTCTTCCCCATATCTATGAGTAATTTATGCTCTAGAATCTTATATATTTGGTATTTTATCCTGTTTATACAAGAAATTCCTTAACTTACTTCATATCTTCCCCTTCTTATAAAGACACCATTCGTGATGTGTCGTCTACCATAATCCTGGACAATGTGTCTAAAATTTCCATTACTTCCTTCACAAATGTTTAGAAAAACATTTCAATGGTTAAAAAATAATGTAATCTGTATTATGTAACATCTTTTATGTTCTATAATGAACTAATATTAATAAAATTAAATAATTTAAGGAACCATGTTCATGATTATCTAGGAACTTCAGAAAAATGATCTAAAAAATATCATTAATGTTTTATCTAATGATACATCCTCATATATTATTAAAAAATGGGTTTTTGTATAATTAAATATTCTAAAAACACATGAATACCATTTAATTCCACTTAAAAAATTTCATTTCCATATTACAGGAAAATCAAATACAAAATGGCTATGGAAATCAAGTGAAGAACTCAACAAAACAACGGAAGAAACAAAATACTAATAACCAAAGGGTGAAATGATGTAATAAAATGATCATATAAGGGGTTTTAAACATAAAAATGTTTCTGTAAAATACTAGAAAACTCTTTAACCATTACACAATATTTTTAAACATGTTTTATGTAAGAAAAACCCGAGGTAAGGAAATTTTTCGCCAAATTTCCATTCTTTTGGTTAACCTTCTACTTAATTAATTGTGAGGTTTTAAGATAATTTGTGTGATTAAATTTTTCATAGATTATGTTTAATTATGTTTATTTTTAGTTTACACCCATATTAATTTCGTTCTATTGATTCTCATATCAATTATCTGTAATTTTTAGTTGACTTTACTTATAAAATCCACATTTATACTTCTAGTTTAAAAAAATTCTAAGTGATTGTTTTTATGCAGGTATCCTTGTTTTATGATTAAGTTATGGTTGTTAAGAATTTTTTTATGATTAAGGGTGGTACCAAAATATCCCTAAAATTAACTTGGTATGTGTATATTGGAAGTCGGCTATATGGTTACTCCATGTTTAGCTGCGGTGGTTACACCATAAGGTAGCCACAAGGGTTATATTGTAAGGTATCCATGAGAGTTAAAAATCATAAGGAAGCCATGATGGTTATAATATAAGTAATTAATTCCACTAGATAACTTTATAGTTCTATTAATGTTATTTATGTTTTTTTGGAATCTTGTGGAAATATCATGTTTCAACAAGTATATATGGGTGACAAGTATGTCTTTTTGAAATTGATTTCAGACATTTAAAAATATTTGATGAAATAATGTTTTATTTTATGATTTTTATATCCATTACTGATAATTTTGTGCTCATACGATGTTTTTTATTCATTTTCATAGGTTATAATGATGTGTATGATAAATAAAGAATCCACATTAAATGTTATGAAGATTAGTCAAGAAATCATGTTTTATTTGAAATGTTTTATCTTTTGAAAGAAATGAATTCTGTTTTTGTTGTATCTAAACTATATAAATGGGGAATGTAATATCTTTATTATAACCCAATTCTATAAAACATAAAATTTTAAAAGATACTAAATAATAAAGGAAGTGATTTATCGACTAAAATTATAGATTATATAATTTAATAAGGTCAGGTCCTTATATGATTGGTCTCTAAGGAACCTTCCTTAGTATTCTAAGAAAAGGTTGATTTTGGAAATTGGTGTTGGTCATTGTTTAGTGGTATGAATTTGTGAAATTTTATGTGGTTGGAAATATTGAAGAAAATATTAATAACTATTTCTATGGGTATTCACGTTGAAACACTTCTCAGATTCTGAATTGAGTGGTGGAACCGAATCCTTTCATAACTCTAGACCACACTTGACTCTTCTTTTTGTTGACCCAAATATGATAGTTAAATAATAGAATAATAACTCATTTATAGTGTGATTGTTTGAATAGATTTCATTTTTATTGGCCTATTAGGTCACCTGAAGGGGGTTCTATAAGTTGTTCTATTCAAAGAGGGTGTTTCAGGTAGAGATCTCCAACTCTTTACTATGTGGCAACAGATTCTTCAAGACATTAGGTCTCCAACCATAGGTATTAGAGTGAATATTTTAAATACAACTACTCTGAACCTAGAATCCAAGATATGACAAATTAATTTATTACATTAAAATGGTTACAGATAATAAAAACCCAAAGGATCTAATAGTTTATTAGTCTTAGTAAAGTAGATACATAATTTAATTCCACATTACATTTTATAATATATAACTCAAAAAGTGTTTCATTGATACTTACATTATTCCCCCATTGTGTAACCCAATATATCTATCATACTATACTTCTTGGAATTCAGGCAAAAAATTGAAACATATGAAATGGTTGAGCTCAAATGGTCAGTAAAAGTAATCAAACAATAGAAGATATGAGTAAATATATAAAATTTTTTTGAAATGAAAATAACAAAAATAACTTAAATTTAAAAAATCACATGTTCTAAGAAACTTAACAATATTTATTTTACTAGTTAAATAAGCAATTTGAATATCAATAAATGATATTATAATGATGGAATGTGTAATATTGGACATCCTTAAAATACAATTGATTCCTAATTCAAGATAACTAAAAATAATTGGGCAAGACATAAACCAAATCCATATATGAAAATAAATGTGCAAGGTCTCATACAAATACATATATAATTTTTCTAATGAGACCTACCGATATATCGATGGGAAATAGTGGGACCCACCAATCACTTATTAAGTCCAATTCGTTCATCATGTGAAAACAGTGAAACATAAACCACATAAACATTCATATAAAAAACCAGTATACAAAATGTGAATACATTAACCATAAACCATGAATGGTATAAAAATAGCACATCCATAGAAAAACTATTCATAAACCCTACTATAAAATATGGTATATAGTATCATTAGAGAAATACCCAAAGGAAGTAAAAGATTTAATAGATGATGCAGACATTGATGACGATAGTTTTAAATGAGACCATTGAAAATTCTCAAGGAAAATAGTCTTTAATCATTCATGTGTCCCCCATACCACATTGAAACATTTAAATTCTAATCCTGATGAAGGAAAAAAATTGAATGAAACTGAAATATAATTCAAATAAGTAGATTCATGATATTTTATATCAATGTCTAGTAAATACCTCATAGAAAAGGAAAATGTGGTGAACATGATATATCTCTCCCGAAAGTAAAAGTGAGATGAGAAAACCCTTAACTTATGTTATCATTAGTTGAAAATGATTTAAACTCGTATATAATGTTTTAAGCATAAAATAATATTATAAATTAACCATTTTAATATTTATTTTATCTTATATGATACTCTTATAACATTTAATCACCCATTTATTAGTAATATTTTATTATTACCCTTGTTTCAGGTGTTAAATTCTTTATTTTCTTAAGTATGTTTTTTTCTGTAAGTCCTAATTCATATATATACCGCATAGTTCAATCATATCAAGAATGATATTAATTTTATAAATACCATATTTATTCAATTTATATATTTTAATAATAATTATTGAATGGTGAACATGGAATATGAATCACATCGCATCACGGAGACGGTAGGCTGTGCGTATGCCTGATCGATGATATCATTCCATTAATGAGTAAAACAATAAGTAATTGGATGGTATATTAAATTTTAAAAAATCAATATCATGTGAAATTTATCTTATATATCAATTATTTACATCATTATACCCATACAATTAAAGTGGTGACAAAAAACAGATTACTCCACAGCGTGGAGATAGTAAGTCATAAGTAGGCACACCAATTGTTTTCATTTTTCGAAGGATGGGTAAAAGGGGGAATGTGTTTTTACTATAATAATAATACTATTTATGAAAATATATGATATTGGTGTTATTACTTTATCCTTGAAACAACATATTATGAGGAATTAGAAGAGGAGACAAACATGAAAGAGTCAACAAATATGATTACCACTTCTTTGATGGACTTCATTTAATACATTCTAAAGTGATATTAGTTGGTCTTTTGGAAGAGAATGAAACTATAGAATTTCAATATGGATGTTTATAAGAGAAATTTGGACAATTTTGTCAAGCTAGATTTCTCGAATTGGTGTGACAATGTGAAGGAGGAGGTGCCCATTTATAATTGAGGTGAGGGGAACTTTCGAAAAGCTAGAAAATATTAAAATACAATAATGAATTTATTGAGCCAAAGAATTACAAATAACCTATAAATGAATAGGTTAAGACATTTTAGACCATATATTATTCAATTTGTAATTATTTAACTATTTTTTGACATTTAAGTTATTTAATAATATATTAATTAAATAAATTATCATTATTGTCAAATTTAATAGTATTCTATTAACCTGACATTAAATACAATATTAAAAAGTGGGAATTTGAATTTAATTATTTAAAAATATCCAATATATACTATATATCTAGTAAATTAATTATACACCTTAACTCATCCCAAATATATCAAAATATAAACTTTTAAAATCAATTATTTTATTTTTTCTATTTTTTAAATAAATACTATTTTAGCATTGAAAAAAACCTTAATGTAATTTCAAATTTTATAAATAGTAAAAATAAAAATATATAATGAAAATGATTGAATTAATTTCAAAATTGATATTTATTTTCATTCATATCATGATATTTTCTCTATGTGAATGGATAAAAGATATTAAAGACAAAGAATGTGACATTTTGTTACTATCCTTGAATTAAATAATATATAAGTTATTTTCATAGAAAAGTATACATTAAAAAACTCTAATTATGTCATATGGTGTTAAGGGTAGAATAATATTCATCCAATAAATTTTTTATATGTTTAGGTCATGGTTATTCCATTATATTTTTGTTTTAACCCTTAATTAAACCCTTCAACTCTAACTGTGACAGTTTGACGTTTTACTCATTTAGTGTTAATATAATCACTATAAAATGAAACAATAAACATAAATATGTCATGAGTGAAATATTAAACCCAATATAAATAAGTATGTTAATTTTTTAATTATTTTTATATAATTTAATAAAATAGTATTTATTTTAAAATATCATTAATGTTAATTTGAACAGTATTCATTTCTGAACTTTAAAAAAAATACCAATACAAAATATACCTTCAAAACAAAACTTAATTATATCACTAATATTTGTAATTCATATGTAAAATTTGTGCTTGAAATCAATTATATCAAATTATATTTATTTTAATATTTTTAATAAAATTTATTTGATATGTCCATTAAATAAACTATTACTACATCATAATTGTTGAAGCCTTTAATTTAATAATTTCCTGCTGAAATATAAAAAATAATAAATCTTGATGAAGATAAGAATTTTATTTTTAAAATTAATATTTATATTAAAATATATGTCTTATATAACAACATATTAAAATTATTTAACTTGTTAAAACAAATGTTTGAAAAATTGACATTTCATTTTATATAATATTATAAATATCATACTCTCATCCAAGTGGCTTAAAAATGTATAATTTTCTCCCAAGGATTGTGTTTGGCAAAAAAATAACTCATCCAATGAAATTAATACATGTTTCAGGGTAACATAAAAATATATTTATATTATAATTTTTACCATTAATTACCTGATATGCCCTTAACCATGGTAGTATTTTTTTTAATAATGTTACTATTCATATCGTCCAAACATAAAAGGGACCTATTTAAAAAATTTGGACCTTTTGATTAAAAAAATGGAAACCCTTTATCAAAATTCTAAAAACATAAATTCTTGAAATTAACTACAAACTAATCTAATGACAGAACATGAAAATGTGTTTTTAAATTAGAAACATTCAAAAGTTTACCAAGTTTTTATATCCAATTTCGATGTAAAAGTTTCCTCCAATGACATTAATTGGATTAAATAAAAAAAATCTAATTATAATTTAAAACCATTCAAATATATAATTTAAAACTATAAATAAATTTTATGAAAAAGTAGTTTTTAATTAAAAGGCAATATTTTTCACTATTCATCAAAAATGAATCTTATCAAAATAATACCAAAAACTCAACCAGAGTAAATTTTTATATTAAAATTTCAAATAGTTAAATTATTTGGTAAGTTTTTTTCTAAATGTGTGAAAAATTTGATTTTAAATATATTCACTATCAAATGGTGGTAAAAAAATATTTTTTTATAAAAATATATCTTTTAGGTATAAAATTTTATTTCTTTCTTATGTCATGTCTAGAAAACACATAAGATGAATTTAAAACATTATACTGAAAATATTTGTCATTAATATAATTTAGAAATTGTGATTTGTTTATTTTATTCATATAAAACACACTTTTGTACATTTAAATAGTTTTAATAAATAAATTTTCTTTATATTAAATTGGTTTTATAGTTATTTCTATTTAATTATAATCAAATTAATTAAATAATATATATTCATAAGTTATTTAATACTGTTCAGAAGAAAAAATTTAATGACTAAGAGATAATTTCATTCTAAATAATAATATTACTAGTATATAGTGGCGTCTTTGGGCTCAGTGTTGTATGAAATGTATGATATCAAAGAGATTAAATTTAAAACATTACGTACCATAGAATCTTTTTGTGTTACATTCTACCATTCTACATGAAATTTTGTTCTATAAATTTTATATTAACATCAAAAATTAAATGTTTATAGTTTAAAATTCAATTTTGGGAAACCCACATTGGAAATAGAGTTAATAAAACATGGAAAATGGGATTGTTACCATAAAACTAGTCTTTTTATGAATATGAAAAAAAATTGTGAAGTAAAAACTACGAAATTGAAGAGATATAAAACCATAAAGCTCCAATAGAGAGTATTAGAGAACATGGTCATCAGAACGTCTACCATCCAAAATTAAAACATTTATGATTGGTTAAAGAGGCCATTTATTTTCATTATAATAAAGGCAAACTAATAATTTTTTTATCCAAATTCATTTATATAGAGTTTATGGATTATTTTACTATCCAGATATGCACTTGACAAAATAAAATTAATTCAATAATTTCCATGTTATAAGAATAATCCAATAATTTAGTTGCTCTTAAATATATTTTCTCTTAATTTCATACACATGAAGATATAATAAAGATTAATTCTTATGACTAAAGCACTTTTAATGAATCATAAGGTACCAAAGTAATTCCTTAATCCTCTAAATGATTACTAAAACCAAAAGGATAACACATAGTATCCAATAAATCATACTTTGAGCTCAAAAAATAATATCCAATGTTCTTCTTAATCAATTTTGACCATATCATTTTTCCAAAATACATCTGTCAAAATTCACAGTCCCTAATGGTCTCTAAATTTCCAAAATCAGTTTTTTTCTTTAAAAATTAGTAAAATAAATATTGTTCTTACATTGAAAAATAATTTTAAGTAATTATATAACATCATGTAATTAAAAATAAAATTATATAATTAATATAATTTCATCAACATCAAAATAGACATTTATTTTTTTTCATATAAGGATTTTGTCCCTATGGAAACACTTAAAATATATTAAATACAAAACGGTGACATTTTGAAACTATCATTGATATAAATAATTTTTATGTAATTCTCATAGAAAAGTTTCAATTTAATAACTAAAATTCAATCCTGTGGTTATTGGGGTAGAATCCCATTCATCCAATAATTTTTGGACATGTTTTGGTCAAGGGTATACCCTTATATTGTTTTTAACCTTTAGTCGAACCCTTTAACAATTACATGATAAATTTAATTTTTACTTTTTGAGGGTTAATATAGTTGCTATAAAGTTCCAAATAAAACTTAAATAAGTTATTTATTACATTTTCAAACTTATATAAGTTAGTTTTCTGATTCTTATATTTTTAGGCATTTTATATAATTTAATAAAATATTATATATTTTAAAATATCATTAATGTAAATTTTGACACTATTCATTTATTAAATTCTAAGAAAATATCATTACACAGTATAAAATATATAACCATTAATATAACGGAAATGCTCAGTAAGAGGCCAACCTCGGACCATTTATTAATAAAAGAAAAAGCATAAAGTAGGTACAACACACCAGAAAAACAAATTCATATCATAGAAACCAAACCCATCACCATCCCCATTATGGACTATATCCTCTCCATTATCTGTTTCCCATTCGGAGCTTTCATAATACTTATGGACCTTTGCATATTTTCACTCAAATTAAACTTCTCTAAAGCTAAAAACTCCTTCGATGATTGCATAGCCTAGATTTCCTTCCCAATAGAGGCTCTGGTAGACACCGACCTTGGAAGATAAGAATAATATTTCTTCGGTCGCCGACGTGGTGGACCAGTCCTATTGTCTTCAACCCCATGCACCTTCATCATATCACCTTGAACAACAGCACTGAAGGAGGTCTGGATCATCCCAACATCCTTTTCCTTATCACTATCTGAAATGTCACCCCACTTTACTAAGATATCCACCACTCGATAACCAACCACTGAACCACAATCTTGCTAAGACTTGCAAGAGTCAGTTGTGTTGGGACATTGAGGCCGATCCACTAGGTTCTTCACGTCTTCAGTCACTGCAGCATCCAACGGAGTGTCAGCAATCTGCAAGATACCACTGTCCTGCATTGCCACATTCTCCTCTTCATGCATGGCATCCTCATTGTCCAATTCCAGAAATCTGTTGTCTGTGGGAACCAAGATCATTATACATCCAACATTCTCTTCCTGCTTCTGGACACAGCCTTCCACATGCCCTGAAGGAAAGGGACGGCATTCCAAAGAACCCACTATATTTTCATTCCCAATTTCAAGATCAGACTTCAAACGGTGAAACACCTGCTCAACTTTCGGATCTCGAGGAACACTTCCCACCTTATGCAAAGAAATCCTTTGCATTGAGAACCTAGAAACAGATTTCCCCAACTGCTCAGCCAAAGACGGATTGTCTGCAGCCCTAGCCTGATCGACCTGCTACTCCTTCATACGAGGGGAGTAACCAGGGACCTCAACAACCCGAGAAATCCCATGCACATTGGATGAAGATACTCCCCCTCCCACTGCCTTGCCAACTAAAACCTGTCCCGCCCTCTGCATAAGCACTGGAACCACAAGTTCATCTGCAACAACACCTACACTTCTGGGATCCCCCACCCGAGTGCCCTACTCGACAGAGCCTCCACCTTCAGCACACCCAATATCCTCCGCACGACCCAACTTGGTGCCCGCCTGATCCCCTTTCACTACCAAACCAACATTAGTTTGCAAGGTCCTCTCTATGGTAGCAGCAATACCCCCTCCACTGTGACTCCATTCCTTCTCCTGAGAGAAACCCGTCATCCTCCTGCTACAGCAATTCGACGCCATGTGACCACAACAGCTACAAGATACATAGTAGTGAATCCATGATTCAAAAACCACCTCTTGCCTCCATCGAAATTCCTTATCATCAGTGAACCATATTCTTAGAACCGACTACCTTGAAACATCAACTTCGACACAGATCCTCGAACAAATTGGGTTACACACCACCTCAGTATTCCAATTAGAGCATAAGAACCTCCAAATCAAATTTCCAATTGCACACAAAACAGAGGGGTTCTGGATAGAAAGTGGAAGACTCGGTAGACATACCCAGGTCGAAAACGTTGAAGGATCACACCGCATGTGGAAATAAATGTTCCATTGAAACAGATAGAACGTCGCTCTGTTGAATCTTCAAGGGGCCTTGGATCAAGCGTAGATCAGATCTTCCTCCGAATCAAAATGGATCATGAAGTGTCATCGATCAAGTAAACCGATGACCACTTTCTCCTTTATCTTCCTTGATTCGGAGACAAAACACTCAAAGGATTCTATTGAGGGTCTCTAGGGACGGAATCGGGCCACCATTGTGTGTTTTCAATGATCAGAAGTTCCATTAATCTCCTCTGGTAGCAATGAAAGTTGAGGCGCCTACGGAAAATATTAGGAACCATTAGTGAGATATGGATTCTCGGGAAGGATGGAATATTACCTCTAATATGTCAAGGTCATATATAATATTCTTGGATGTAGTCAATTATATCAAATTATACTTATTTTAATATTTTTAATAACATTTATTTGACATGTACATTAATTAAACAATTCCTACATCATCATTTTTGTAACACCCCAAGTTTCCATGGTACGTTTCTCCTTGAACTATGCAGTAGCTTGCATTGTACGCAACTTCGAGGTTCTAACACACCGCGACCAATCAAACTAGCCGTTATGAATAGTAATACACACTTTTTTGAAATTTTATAATTATTATTTTTCATAATTGACTTCATTTTTTAATTTTGAATATCAAAATTATCTTAGGGTGATTTTTTGGTATTTTTCTGAAAACATTCAATTTTTGATGAATAGTTAAAAACATTGCATTATTGGTTAAAACCGAATTTTTATTTAAATTTTTATTTAATTTATTTAAATTTATTCTAGGTCAATATAGACACAAAATACCTATATATGTTCAATGTAATTCATTAGAGTCATTTTATAATCAGTTTAGATATATAAAAATATTATTAAACTTTTTACCGACTTTTACCCACCTCCTAGGAGGATTTGAAAATTTGAATAAAACTTAATTTTACTAATTTTGTGAGTTGAATTTAAAAAATATTAGAGACACGGTTAATATCAGTAAGTAAAATTTGGTTCAATAAGATGAAAATAATTTTTGGTGAATAGTAACTTTTGACTTTTATTTACCACTGTTAAAAGTAAATAGGGTAATTAAGGGTAAAAATAATATCATAATTACCCTAAGACATGTCCTAATTCTTTAGGATTAGTAAAATTTGACCAAAAGAAACCTTATAATTAAAATATGACCCCATTTGATCCACTTGGATTAGATTAGGACATTTATTATTATTTTATTTAAAGAATAATTAAAAGAGTTAAATTCAAAGATTAATAACTAAACCATTTTTAATATAGGGTTACAAATAATATATATTGGACTATAAATATTCATTATCAAGATAAAATGATTTCCTATATAAATGTAATTTATTTATAATTTTTAGATATTAAATAATTTAATATATTTATGAAACAATGATGATTTAGTGATTACCTTATTAATGAAATATTAAAATAATTAATATTATAAACATTCAAATAAATGTAAATTGAGACTTCTGATGAATTCAACTAATTTTATAGGTTAATATTACATTTTATAGTTGGTTAAATAAATTTTATTCAAAGTGATAATGATTTAGTGGCATTCAATAAAATCAAATACTAAATAGTGGCAAGATGACATAATTGCGTTTTTAAAACAAATACTATATTATTAATTGATATAATATTCATAAAAATATAAGTTTTGTCAGAAGTACTTAGATAAGGTTATATATATATATATTAACTACTTGGTGTTCAATTTTCTGGTTATAGTAAGTTTATTAACCATATAATATAAAAATACAAAGAGACATGGTAAATGTCAAACGATTTAACCAAGTGTTAAATATAAAGGATAAGTTTAATATAGTAACCCAAACCTATCTAAAACCTACTGTTTGAATGGTTTTCGACCTATCCTTACCTTAGCCTCTAAATAAATCATTTTGGATCCATTAGAAACAAAAAATTATTTTATTATAAAATAATATTTCAAGCTTTTCCTAAAGTGACCCTCACCTCTCTTATAAAAGGGAACTTCCCCTTCTCTCAAATTAACCCCTCCAAATCCATTTGGATCAGACAAAATCTACCAAAATATCCTCCCAACTTCCCTAAATTTATCCTATAGGCCTTCATTTTATCATAAAATCAACATGCCCTTTCTATCTAATAAAAAGGAAGAACCCGGAGAAGATGTAAATATTTCATCACCCCTTTCAAGTTATTTTATTCTTCCACTTCCTCTTTCTTTGTGGTTTCCATACCAAAATAATAAATCTAGTATCTTATACATATATTTAGGTTATTATAAATATGGTAAAAATATATTATTTATTCTTTCTATCCTATAAATGACAAAGTCACCATACGTACGTACGCACGGCTTACCGTCTCCACGTCGTGGGGGAGTTTGTTATTCAAACACTTAATTATTTGGATGGTTATAAAAATGAGTATAACTAATGTAAATAATAAATATAACATGTTACTTAATCTGTATATATGATATACCATCCAATTAAATACTATTTTCCCATCAATATAATGATATTGTTGCTCGTGCAAACGTACAGATTACCATCTCCACAAACACGGTGAGCTTTATTTCCCCATCATAACCATTCAAGAATAATTTTCTTTTGATGACTAAAAATAATATTTATGAACATAATATCAATATTTATATAAATCAAATACATCCTATCCATAACAAACATGGATTACATAACCAAGCATATAAAGGAAAACAAATCAGTTAACACTCGAAACGATGATACTACTAAAATATTATTAACAATGAAATATTAGAGATCATATATGATATAATATTTATGTATATAATTTTTTTATAATTTAATAACATTGATTTAACTTCTATAAAGATGGTTAACGTACCCTTAAAGAAGGAAATGTACAAGGTAAGGGTTAATTTTACATTCTCTTTATTATCCGAGGTTGTTTTTATGTATATATCTAATTAGACCTCTTTATCATCCACATCCACGATTCCTAAAAAATGTATTTCAAAACAATTTTACTATTTACTAGAATATTGGTTGAAGTAATTTATACCCATATTTGACAATATATGTTTTGAAAGGAATCTTTCTATCGTTTTCCAAACAATGTACTTTATGACATTTTCGACAAAATTAAGCTAAGAATGTTTTTTAACTTATACGGAGGGTGCCACTATTTTCTGCCATTATATCATCACTGAAGCTTCCCTTACGAGTTTATAAGAATATTTTTAAAATAAATGTTTTCTTTTATAATTATGTGACTATTAAATGGTTTCAAAATAAAAAGAGGCATTTCTTTCAAATAGTTCTCATTTCATCTATGTCAACATCCTTTGATAGATTTTAAAATTCTTTGAAGTTGATTTATTATGATACAAATCTTCCATATTTTATTAAAGGTTTTGTGATATGTTTGACTTTGGATGTGTTATCTTTATAACATTCATGGTTTATGGTTAAAGTATTGACATTTCATATGCTAGTTTTCATGCGAATGTTTTTGTTATGTTTCAACCTTTTCATATGAGGAATGTATTGGACTTAGTATGCGAAGGGTGGAGCCTACTATTACTCCTCAATGCATCGATAGGTCTCATGAGACAATTAGACGTGGAATTGGCTGAGGAATTTCCCAATTTGATATATGGTTTAGGCTGAGGCCTAAATCATTTTTAGACATATTAGGTGAGGCCTTGACAAGTTGTTTCAGAATACCTGACATTATACATTCCCTCATTATATAAATAATAATGATGGTTCATGAGGTTATTCGACCAGTAGAATACCCATTACTATGTTTTATTATTTCATTATTTACTTAGCTCATATTACTACTATAAAGTGTTCATGTATATTATTTGTAAAGGCATGTGTTTTTAATTATTCAACATGTCTAATGTTTATGTTATCTTTCATTGTATTGATTACCATTACTAAGCGTTTTATCTCGCACCTGTCTGATGTTTCATTTTCCAAGGATAAGAAGAAGTTAGTTATGAGTGACTTGGATGCATAATATAGGAGGCTTGGATGTTTCTAATGGAATAAATTAGTGTTGTATTTCTTTTCATGTTATAATGTTGAACTTATGTATGTATCTTGTTTCCAATAATACTAAACTGATCGGTCATTCAGGACATGATTCATTGTATCATGCCAGTGTTATATAACAAATCACTGAATCTGAGTAACTGGGCTAAGTATATTGTAGTTGGTATCAGATGAAGTTTCGTAAATTCCTTGGAAACTAAATTTTGAAAAACTATGATTAGAGGACATTACCCTAAGATAGACTTTATGGATTAGTATATAGAATAACTTCCTAGAATTTTGGTACTATGGAGATTTTGTGAGTTTTCCAAGAAATAAATCTCTGTCTAGATACAAGTAGGTAGAGTTAGCTCTGGCACAGGTGTACCTAGGGGTAAAACCTGAAAACATCGCTTTGAGATAGACTCGAATGAGAACTGGTGCACGAAAATGGTCCTTGCAGCACTCTTGGTTATGATACTCCCAGGGGATATGAGTAGGATAATTATCATTTTCTTTACAAAACATTATGAAGGATTTATGAGTATATACTTCTTCAAATATTTTTTTAATGATTATGGATTAGATCCATAAAATTTTCAATTTATGTTATGTGTTTAAATGTTCAAAATTATGTATTGCAATTCATAAAATAATCTACTGTATGCTATTCTTTAGAAATAGTGTATTGTAGAAGGAATGGAAACTGTATCAATGAACGTCATCCATGTAGAGATTTACCTCATACTCATGAAAATTATAGTAGAGCTGGTGTTGCAACTGGTGCTGATCAGATTATCACTATACTGGGACAACTCACTCAGGTTATGAATAATATCCTTACTCGTATAGAAAAACCTGATCCACAACATGAATAATTAATGTTAGACCACTTCATGAGGCAACAACCACCAACATTCAATGGGAGTACTAATTTTTTAGTAGCTGATATATGGATAAGTTCCTTAGAGAAAATATTTCATGCTTTGGGGAGTAGCGAAATGGAAAAACTTGTCATGGAATTGTATCACCTCAGAGGAGATGAAGATCAATGGTGGTCATTGATTCATATCGAAAAACAAGATGAATAAGTATAAAACATGGAATAGAGGGAGTTTAATGATATTTTCTTAGAAAAATAATTTCCTCATGACCATCGAGTGGATATGGAAAGACAATTTTTGAGTCTGAGGAAAAAGGAGGATGAGAATGTAGCAATGTATGAGGCTAAATTTACAAGGATAGCAAGGCATGCTACAGATTATATACATAATCCAAGAAGTAATATTGATCATTTATTTTATGCGATAAAACCATTTCTCCATTAATAATTAGTCTCGCAATCCTTTTCTTCATATGAAGATATTGTCTCATTTTCTATCAAGAATGAAAAATAAATTCTCTAAGTATTACGACCTTAAAGAAAAGAAAGAGAAGATAAGATCTATGAAACACTATAGGAAAGGAAATAAGGAAACATGGATGAAGGGAAGAGTTGAATTTCCACCCTGTGATAATTGTGGATGGAAGCACCCTGGTGCCTGTCTAAAAGAAAAAGGAGTATGCTACAAATGTGGAAAAAAATTCCATCTTTCTAGTGATTGTAATGGGAAGAAAGAAGTTACAAGTGTTCAATTCTTCAATAGTAGGAAGATGGAACATTATTCAAATGAATGTACTAAGAGTCAAGGAAACTTACCTCAGAAATGGCCAAGGGATCGAGGATAAAATTATCCAATCACAACTACTGAGGTTGAAGCTCCGAAAGATGTGGTGGCAGGTAATTTAATGGTTTTCTCAATTTTATCCAATGCGTTATTTGATTATAGATAATCACATTTTTTTATATCTTCCATGTTTTCTATGAAAATTAGATATTTCTAATTTAATTTAACAAGGGAGTTGTTAGTCAAAACTCCTAAGGTAAGTATCATTTCAAAAAAGTTTTGTGAATCCTTCAACATTAAGGCCTATAAACCATATTTATATGCTGACCTAATCATCATACCCATGATTGAATTTGATATAATCCTCGGTATGGACTGGATTTCAGACTATGATGAGAAAATTTATTATAAGATGAAGGAGGATACAATTATCTATGATGATAAGGAGTACCTTATATTTAGAGTAGAAATGTCACCATATGATTTTTATCTAATATATATGATTAATATAGTGGCCTGAAATTGTCTATGTGGTTTATAAAATATCACTATATAAGATATCAAAATAATAATAGTAATTCCATATCTATTCTATTTACTTAATTACATTAATCTTATCTCTTCATAAACATCTTCTTTCGACATCAATTTTATCCCTTGTAATTTTATATAATTACTAACATTTAAATAAAACATATTTTAAGGCTAATGGAATTCACAGTTTCCCATTTATAACCCATTAATTAATTTTTCTATTTCAATATCTTATAATCTATATCTATTAACTATAATCATAGTTAGGCGCATAAAATATTTAGGTGAGATATACCCTAAGTGGCGATGAATTAGGGTATGAATGCATAATCTAATTTCACATTTTTATTAAATAACCACCACCCTAATTTTATATTGACCTCATGATTAGTAATGTTACTATTTTTATATTAAGATAGATAATGATCCTATTGATAAACTACATGACATTGGAATTTAATTAGATTTTATTATATTTATAGTTACACACCTTCATATATTCTGTCCTATATAATATAATGGAATGAAAATGAACATAGAAATATGATTTTACTTGGTTTTCCAACATTAGAAAAATTTAAAGATTAAGAAATTAGAGAATTATTGATACACCAGAATCAACTAGCCTCACTGACTAAAAGTGCATTCAAACTAGGTCACTTACACTTGGGGTAACTCCCTGTAAAATGTTTAGGGATGGAACACTACTACCCTATTATTATTTACATCACTTATTTAACTTTTCTCATCACTAAAAGAAATTATTTCCAATTTTGAATATATTCCGAGATGAATTTTTTACCTACTATATTTTTTGCACCAGATGTAGATAGGTGAATTTGATCTCTTTGCCACTTCTTCAAAAATAACATTGGAAGTCCATCATGAACATCACCATATACATTTTATGAGATTTTATAATAACTCTTTACTTATTGGAAGAATCCCCAATAATTTCCATGATATCCCCACTCCTTTATAGTTTTTAGGACTAGAATTCCATTTCCTTTTATGTGTGACTACAATCGACCTCATCCACACACTCTTTTTTAGATATATAATTTCTATAATTCTCTCTTATTCAGTTTGCTTATGTAAATATAGACATTATGGTATGCCTCTTTATTATATGATAAATTTGTATATAGAAGCCTACTCTATCTTCTTTTCCAGAACCGATTCAAGTAGTTTTATAAATACAAGTAACTTCCAATCCTTCTCAATCAGTGGTGTGGATAAAATTTTTACATGTATTCTCTATTATCCAGAAAAATTTCCCATATGAATATTTAATGGTAAAACATACCTCTTATAATTAATAGATTTGTTATAAATTTTTTATTTCAACAGCGTTATAGGTCAAAAATTTAAAAAATGACATGGCATTAAATTATTCAATAGAAAAAACTTAATGGGTATTTAATTCACTCTTTGACAACCAATTATGTAAATAATTTTATTCTATATGAACAACCATAATAAATATCTATGATGTTTCTCTACTATCAAGAAAATTATGACTAAGAAATGTGTCCATAATCACCACAACATATAATTCTTATAGAAAAATATGCTTTCAATAACACATGAGAAACACTCACCTTTCCTGGTTATGAAATCTCATGAAAGTAGCAATGATTGAACTATATACCTCCACTTCCTCTAAAAAAACATAGATTGGTACATTCTGTTACATAGTTATTCTATGAATTCACCTTGGATACCACTGCGTATGCACTAAAATTTCCTTCCATTTTAGTTTTCTAAGGTCTTGACATATTTTAAGACACTGAATAACCTTCAGCCTAGACCATTCAATTTGAAAAAATTGATCTCATAATCTGCATGTTACACATGAAAAATTATAGAAAAAAAACCATATTATATGGTCTATGGTAGAACATATGTCCATTTTCAACCCCCATTATCATGGTTACTTTCTCCCTGATGTGATCCTTATATCTTCACCAAAATATTCTTTTCATACTCCATATACATTGAAGAGTGTCGTAATTCCATTATCCCACATCATGTTTTCAATTGATTTGTATCATAATAATCAAATTGAGTGTGATAGTCTAGTCAATTTCATTGAATACTACCATCTTGCACTCTATAAACTATCCTCCCATTGTACGAAACAATGTTACCCATGATTTTCTCTGCTTACAACCAAACAACACTATCCCTTCTCTAACATTTCACTCTAGCCAGGTGCAATTCCTAATCTTGTTACAACCAAAGGGATAGCTCTGCTATAGTTGTTAACAATTAGTTTTAACAATTTTTTCTCCATATTCTTCTATGACATGTTTTACTTTAATCTAATATCATGGTACATGGATTCCACTATGTTTGAATTAGTCTACCTCATTTTATACTGGTATTCATCCTCCTTAGAATTCAATACAAAATGATATGGTGTATGTTATGTCATAATTTTTTGAGCACCAAAGTTATGAAACTTAGCCTCACAATGTGGTATAACATTACCAATATATTTATTAGTTACTTCACTTCTATATGAGTTTTGGAGTTCTTTTATTTGGTTCAAATAAATCTTAGAAAAATGAAATTTCTTTTATGGAAAATAAGAATCTAATAAACAAAAAAAAATAAATCTAATTCTTATTAATAAAAAATGTAACAAAATATAGTCAATCACTAATTAGATACTAACATTCTCCCCTTTGGATTTATTTGAAACACAACTTACTATAAATCAATTACAATAGTGATTATAGAAAATGCATATAATATTGAATAAAATACATATCTATGAAAACAAAATGGGTTCTAATCCTCCTCACGTGGTTCAGAAAACTTTGTCTCTCCCTCTATAGATGGGGTGTGGATTCAAGATTCTTGTTCTCCCATTTTGAAATCAAATCCATATACTTTTACCTAAGATAAATTTATTATTAGAAATATTATAGAAACATATAATTTGATAAGTGGATAAAACTCCCCAAATCTCTTTGATGTCAAAAAAATATATACATATACTAGATACCAATTCTTAATCACTAAAAAAAATCGAAATTTTCAATTCCATCCCAATCAACTTTTCCAAATTATGGCCATGTATTAAAATCATTTTAAATGAGTGGAAAAAACATTAAAAAATGATATATCAACAAAATATCTAGGAATACCAAGTTGGAACTCACTATTTAAAACATGAGATTAATATTTAAAATCAATGTTGTTCATTGTACCCGCCTAATTATATAAAACTTCATGTAACCACAATTCCTTTCATTTACCATTGAAATATTTTATACACACTATAACACAATATTCAAACCATTAGAGAGTAAAACATATATATAGTGTGTGGGAAATTATAGAATTTTCATTCTCATTATATCTCTAAACATCAATCATGATTCCAATTATTAAAAGATAATGAGAAATAGTTTAATATCGAATTAATAAAATAGATTTATTCACCCGTTTCTCAAGGTGTCCTTTTTTACTTCATGGGGAAGAAAAATTTTGATATTCACCTCCAAAATAAATTAAAATTACATATATTCATTTACAAATATGGCATGAAATTATATAAAATTTATATGCTTTTGATATCCTAGAATAATAAAATGAAACAAAATTAAAAATAACATATTTAATAAAGTACAATTAATCTCTAAATCATATTGTTTTCTACAGAAAATATATCCAGAAACAATATTCTATTTTTTGGAATAATAAATATTGATAAAATGTTTTCTTGAAACCATTATATTAATTAAAACTTAAAAAATCACTGTGAAACCAATTTTTTAATATGAACCATCTTATTATAATAATGATACGATAAATCCATCTTGAAAAATTTATAATATTTATTTATTACAACATCAATTTATAATTTGGAATATGTTACAATATAAAATTTTTATGTTGATAAAACTTTCCTAAGGATCACATCTCCCCCAAAACCTAAAAAATACTTAAAAAAATAGTTAACAACATTTAAATACAAAGGGATATGTCTCATTATCATCCTATAATCACTTATCTCACTTAGTATACCTTTGTAACTATAATAAACAAGGACTATAAGTTTTAATACAAAAGAAGATGAATAGTTTCACTATTTGTTTGTTTCACTAAATGAAGATAGGTTCCATTGATATACTTACATCTCCATACTAGAAAACATGTGAACTATATCAGGAGAAATAATGAATCCCTTTTATGATAGGTCATGAAATATATTTACTTACTAATATAGTCACCATGATGTACCAATATGTCTATACTCCCTTATAGTTCTTAGGTCTAGAATTCCATTTCCTTTGTTGTATAGCAAAAATCATATTCTTCTTCATCTTTTTTGGGATGTGTCACATCTCTTCGTATCTATTCTATATATTGGATGTGTTAATCTAACTACTAAGAGATAATTATTCAATATTTTAAAAATTCATATTTAAAAATATATTCTCCCTTTTCTTTTACATAACATCTTGAAGCATTTTTTATGAACAACTAACTTCAACAACTTCTAAATATTCATTATATATCAAACATTATTTCTCTAGTCCCTATTATGTCTCCACGTATCCCATACAAATTTAATGTGGTCAATCATATATATTATAATTATTAGATTTTTTTAAAATGTTTTACTCATCAATGTTAGAGGTAAAATATTTCCATAAATTCATGTCATTTTATCCTTTACTCAAGGAATTTAGTTGGTCTTAAATTCTCTCATTGACCACCCATTATGTAAATAGTTTTATTTATTGGAACCACCCTATAAAATCAGCATGATATTCATCCATTATCAAGAAAATGATAAAAATATCTTCTTTCAATAATCAACATGGACTATATTAATTATATATTAAATGAACATACAAAAAATACAAAACACTCACATACCTTTGTTGCAAAATCCCTATAAATCCTGATGGTTGAACTATCGACCTCAAAAGAATTTATAAACTCATAGAGTGCCACCCAATTTACAGAGGTATTATAAGAATCTACTATAGCTTTCTGATTTACGTGACCATATCCTTCTTCTTATTTTTTCTTATCAAGAGACCCAAAAAGGTCAAGCCTCTAAAACACATTCATTGAAGACCATGAACTTCACAATTCCAATGTTCTACCTCCCCATGTCATATAGGTAAACTTGAAGATCCAAAATTCCTAAACCAATGAGTGGGTTTGAACATATATCTAATTTTCCACAACCATAATCATTATTCCTAGTTCCAAAACATGTCCTAATTCTCTTCTCCACATATTGTTTCAGTTTCCCATGTGCATCGAATATTTTGATTACTCATTTGTCCTACTTTGGTGTTTAAATGGGGTATGACTTGTAAATCAAATTGATTAATAGATAATAGTTTATTTACTATTTTGGTTCTTCCCCATACTAAAATAATTATCTTCCAATTGTTTTGACCAACACTAGATATTCAATCCTTGAGGTAGCATCAAACCACAATAGCTATTTTTATCATTTTTCTCTTGTCTGGTGAATCAAATGAGTTTATTACAACCCTATGGATATCATAAATTTAGTAGTGATCATCTATGTCTAGAACTAAAATTATATGTTTATTTATCTTATGGGACATATTTAAATTTGAACCTCAATCCATGACCATGAATTCCAATACACCCAAATTTGGAATCCTCATTTTATACAGGGAATCTTCCTGCATAAAAATATATACACCATGATGTGGTGTAAGTCTTATGGAAAATTTTTAAGCCCCACAGTTAGGGTACATTTCCACCATAGTGTGGAAGTACTCAAATAGATTTTTTAAATTTCATCAATTTCAAATGAATTCTATACTTTTTCAGTATGGTGAAAATCCTCAAACAAAAAATTAATACTTGTGTGGAAAAAACATCCAAGAACCATCAAATGAAATTTCAATTCCTATAGATAAATAATATAACACCATTTAATAAATACTTCATTTTATGGTCAAAATAAAAAAACAATAAAAATCCATAATACATTTATTAATGAAAAAAATAAAATTTTCTTACCTCAATTCCGTATTAATAGAAAAAATTGAAAATTAAACTCCAAAATTCTCACAAATAACACTTAATGAAATTATATTTCATTAACAACTTAGGAATTATCTATTAAATTAATAAGTCAACATATATATATATATCATTAAAACTAAAAAATAGATGGAATATAGGGGAATCAAGGAGAATAGTACATTAAATTGTTATGGATTCTATATTGCAAATAATGGAACATGAAAAATACTAAAGGCCCTAATGTTTACCAATGATGTTGATTCTACCATATAGAGTTCCAAAGATACAATAATAACTTAATGTGATGGGAGTTTCAGACCGAAATTTTTAATAAAATGATTTTGAACCTAACCATGTCTTGGTGCCCCAAAAACAAAACAATGTTTTGGTCAGTCAACAAATATCCAAAAAACTATGGTTGATCAAATATTGATCCCTTGTAATTTAACTGAATATTTAATTTTATATCTCATATTATTTTCCAAAAACTTGTCACTATTTAATCTCTCATGATTCGTTTCTCTAAAAACATCAAACCGTGATAATAAAACTTGTCACCACTCATCTATACCATGTAATATTATATAAACTATGATTATAAACCATAATGTGGAATAATCATTTTTATGATGAAAATAAAACTATATATATATCTAATCCTTAAAAAGGTTAATGAATATTTAAAAAAACACATAAGGGTATATAACACTTATACATTTCTATAGTCTACATGGTATCAAAAATGTACCGCAATATCCTCTTCCCAGACCATGTCTTTACACCAAATTGATTCTTATTTAATAATTTATTATACAACACTCACATTAAGAATTAATAAAAATAGAACAAATATCCTAACTAAGATCATTAACATTGGTATGTAGTATCCATTTAATAGTTATAACATGAATTACATTGCTAAGGAAATAAAATATATTAGTTAATATATTTTCAAATAATTTATTATAGATATAAAAAAACATATAAATATCACTAGAAACATTTTAGTATCCTTAATAATAATTATAAAATTTTTATGTAAATATTTAAATTTTTCGAATATTTATACTACCTAATTTCATTTTATTTACCTCATTGATCTCATAAATTGTTTCATAATGAATTTATTTAATGTAATTTTAAAGAATATTATAATAATACATTGTTGGCATCAGAAAACTCATCCACAAGATTTTCCAAATTCTTTCATCCATGATCCAAGAGCGTAACCTATTTTGGAATCTTCAATTGGATTGGTCGTAGTTCCTGAACAAAGTTATGGATTAGGTGTTATGGATATTCGAAGTTGGGCAGGAAAACTAAATCATGGAGCCTATTGGTAGAGCTCCCTCCACAATCAAGAAGTAGAGGAAATTGACCGGAGCCACCTTAAGAACAACGAAGGACATTACATAAGCATTTTCAAGTTTGAGGAACTTTATGAGAGCCTATGAGAACCCTATAATGGTTGTGACAGAAGACTCTATAACTCCAAGAAACATGAGGGAACTATCTTTTGTTGTAGAGCACAATTTCCTTCATGGAATAATTTTCTATTTGTGGCACACATTTTTTCTTCGCAGCAAGCTCTGTCGACCTCCATCACTTATACATAGTCGGATCACCCCATTCAAATGAATGGTCTTGCCTCCCCTTCGAAAACCAATCTTGCATTTCTTGGTGCTCCCAACCACTAAAAAGTGATGCC
Organism: Viscum album; assembly: GCA_963277665.1. Taxonomy (NCBI): domain Eukaryota; kingdom Viridiplantae; phylum Streptophyta; class Magnoliopsida; order Santalales; family Viscaceae; genus Viscum; species Viscum album. The sequence goes on from OY728143.1 coordinate 353,186,321, forward strand.
CTTCATAAAGGCCTCTTTCCTTTGTAAAGGAGGGATACCATTCAGGTTTCTCGAGGCTCCGGGAAGCACTATGCCTTAATGGTGAACTCTCCTAATAATGCTCCTTATGATAATGTGATTCCATGCTCCACAAGCACCATTCTTTTGTGAAGCTACCTCATGAGACCCCATGCTCCCCAATACCCTTAGCTCTGCGAGCCCCATGCTTTGCGAGATCATGAGCTTCATGAACCCCAATCCTTTGTGAAGCCCTATCCTTCGTACCCACTGGTACATACCACGGGGGATGCACCCCCACATATCTTCTCAGGATTAGGGTCGGGTTGCGGTCCGACTAATCCGAGTTGATCCCTTTGCCGTCGTAACTATCCCCCACTAAAAACAGAGAGTCTCACCACAATATTTTTAGGCTGGAACATTGAAATTTTCCATTGTGTCCTTCTGTGAATCCACCTTCCACCTATGGATTACCATGATTTGAGATTCTCCTCTATGCTCCACGAAATACCTTGAGTAATCATATTCCTATTTGTCCTTTTCACATGTCGTGAGTTGATATTCTCATCATCATTTCTCCAAGTACCTTGTGTTAAACCATTCCTCAAAAAACTCCTCCAAACCCCCTCACCTTGCACCTATGCCAGGTTGAACCAGAAAGGGCCTCTCTTGCATAAGTCCCAACACTATCCATTTTTAGGTGCCTTATACCTAAAAGTCATATCTATATGACTTTATACTGTAGTACACACTATATGAAAAACAAAGGATCCCTCTTGCTCCAAACAAGATATGGATTATGCACCAAGAATACGATGACAATAGTCCTCTATACATGACTAATATACTATAGTACACTGTTTAGGACAAACATAGTATGCCTCTTGTTCTAATCAAGAGATGACTTATAGTACAATAATAAGATTCCAATAGTCCTCTATACATTATTATAATATATAGTACACCCTATGTGAAAAATATAGGATGCCTCTTACTCTAAACAATAGATTCCTTCTGCACAGAGAACAAGATGCCAATAGTTCTCTCTACATGAATATAAGTTGTAGTATACCCTATATGAAAATCATAGGATAACTCTTGATACAAAAAAGAGACGCATTATGCACCAAGCATAAATGCCAAAATTCCTCTCTACATGACTATAAACCATAGTACACCCAATATGACAAACATAGGATTCCTTTAAATCCAACAAAGAGATGCCTTATGTTCCAAGAATAAGATGAAAACAGTCCTCTCTACCAGACTATAAATTTTAGTATTCCTTATCATTCAATAATAAGATTCTTCTTGTTCCAAATAAAAGGTTTTTTAAGTGACAAGCATAAGATACCTCGTGTAATGATTACATTCACATAATATAAAGAGCGTTAGAATCCATTCAAACATTCCATCACTCCACCTCATGCTTTTCATATCCTTCATTCAGATCTTCATCCCCGTTCATGTCAGAAAGGACCCCCAAACAGGTGAGTCCCATGCTTCCTCGTCTCACATACCATCTTGGTCTAATACCCTTGAAAACATTGGATACCACTTCGAGTTTGGCCCAATATTTTGAATATGCTCAGTGTTTTTCCCACGTTTGTTTTTTCCATCTCAAGCTAACATGATGTGGATGTTGTTATTCTAATATGCTCAGTAGTTATCTCCCATTTTCATGCCGCCCCCATTGGGATCTGTATTTTGGGCATGTTATTCACACATTTTATCTCCCTTTGATCAGATAGATTCCGACGTCCTAGTAATTATCTCACTGATGCATTGGAGAATAGGTGTAAGCCTCAAATATATACCCCAACCCAACAATGAGTTGGGATGACCTCATGGCCAGACATGAGGAAGACATTATGGTGCAGTTTTATGCATAATACTTATCCAACATTGCCGCTCCTTAATGTCACATGGGTATATTCCATGCATAATACACATCCACCATTTCCTCTTCATAGAGGCACCAGGAAACATTCATGTTTAATCCCAATTCACTACCCATTATGGCCAAACGTTTTCACCATAATCGTCAGTTCTATTGTTGACTCTTGTTTCTCACACTGAGAAGGAATCACATGATATTAGAGTATGCATCGATTATGAAACCATTTTTGGACTACCTTACTGCGTAATTGCCATCCTTAACCACTGAATTATGTGGACATTCATCTTTTACTTTCCCAATAAAAGTACGTAGGAAGCCTCTCTAAGGTTCAAGACCATAACCCATCAGTCTCGACCACTTCACATCAGTTTACCCTCTTCCTTAATGATGTTAAAATGTATCCCCCTTCATCCCTCATTATGTTAAACAATATGTATTTGAACATCATGGTTTTTGATTCCTTTTTCCTAGATAGGGTACATATGAAGCATCTCTAAGGTTCAACCCCAAAAAATGGTAATCCTATTCAAACTACATGGGTTTTTATCCTTGTATCCTTGACACATTATGTAGGAAGCCTCCCTATGGTTCAACCACAAACAATAGTAAACTATTAAAACTATGTGGGTTTGGATCCCTATCTCCTAGGAAGGGTATGTAGTAAGAATCCCTGAGGATAAAACCCAAACACTGGTAAATATCAGTGTCATCCCTATTGGGACTCACATCTTTGGTTCATCCCTTAGTGTTGTTAGACCAGCTCCTAGGATCCTAACTATGCATATTCCCTTCAATCAGTTCATAATCCTCCAACCAAGACTGTACCTCTTGCGATGGGATTCCAACCATACGTAGGCCCCAAAATGTTGTTGGGTCACTATCCTTTGTGTACATCCTGATTCTATTCCCTCATCTTGAACTACATGGACATTAATTCCTGCCAAGAGGATACATAGGAGGCCTCCTTGAGGTTAAATTTCATCCCTCATGTCCCATATTGATCTCTCCATTGATCATTTGTGTTTCTCGAAGGTCATTCCCCAATCTAGTGGTTCTACTTCCTATGGGTCACATCCAAGGGTCCATTATCATGGGACACCTCTTTATGGGTCCCATTGCCCCAACGAAATATGTGTACATTGGTTCCCTTCCACAGGGATACGTAGGAAGCTTCTATGAGGTACAAGCCCAATATCACCACCATCTTCACATCGGTTCTATACCATTACTCCCATCCACTTCGTTCAACCATCCATAATCTATCTTGATTCTTACCGAGGCTGCCACATCCTGATGAGATCATGCCATTCATTTCATCGTTGATCCTTGTGGCACCGGGGCTACTAACCATGCATAAGCCCCAAATAATATATAACCATCCAAACAAGATTGTCGCTCATGTGATGGGCCCCTGTCAATGTGTAATCCCCATCATGACTTGGGTTTATTGTCCTTCGGTACACCTCGATTCCATGTATTTCCCTTAGAACTATGTGGGTTTTGATTCCTATGATCTACCCATGGTACATAGGAAACTACGCTGAGGTTCAATTGTATCCAATGGAAAACCTTGGGGTTCCCCCTTTTTTGAGGACCACTTTCCTAAATCCCCCTCACTAGTGTCTATATAAGCCTTCACATTGTGATATCTTCCCTATATGGGACACACCACCTTGGATCCGTCCTCATTGGGTGTTCGGATCCATCCATCTTGTAAACCGTATAGGTGATCCTTATAAGTGATGTTCCAATCTGATCCATCTCGATGGGATGTTCGGATCACTCTCATCTCGTCTCTGCAAGATGCGAAACTCATGGCATACACAATGTTAATCATGAGAAGCTGAGGAAAACCTTTGAGACATGCCTTTGGAGTATGATACCCCATGATCAACATGGGATTCCTTGAGTTTTTCTCCCTTAAGATAACCTATTATGAGGAAGAATAAAGTTGACCAATGTCCATGTATCCAGAGATGCTCCCAATTTCCTTATGTTACAATTTACTCATACTGAAGTTTTCTACCCTATCAAGACCCCTTGGAATGTCTAGTCACAAGTAGTGTAATTAACATGCATCCACAATGATTTGGAACTGAGAATGATATTCATGATCAATGACTAAAATCAATAAGGGAAACCTAGATTAGGTAACAGATTGTGAGGAGGAATCAATGGAAGGAGAGACAGATATCCTGTACTACCCCATGATTTCATAGTACGTTATTTCTCTAAAGTAATCAAATAACCTGCACTACACGCAACACCGAGTTCTAGTGCACCATGACATACCAAACTAGCTGTTCAAAAGAATTTATGAATAGTATTTACTGAATTTAGAACTTTATATAATCCTTATAATTTTAGAATCCATATTATGTGTTTCTTAGACATAATGAAAGATTTTTTTTAAAAGAAGTATTTTTGAAAAATGCAATTTTACCGCCTTTTAATGGAGAACCCTTTTTAAATCCAACATTTGAAACTTTTATATATTAGATTAGATGAAATAAAATTCTTCTTTAGAATCAGGACATAAGATTTTAGTTTCAATAAATTTTTGGTGTTTTTCTGATAACTATCATATTTGGGTGAATAGTGAAAAACACTAAATTTTAACTGAAAAAAACTTTTTAAATCAAATTTATTTATAGTGTTTAAATAAACATTTGAATGGGTTGGAAGTATAATTAAATTTTATTTTTACCATTTAATCCAATTTTGGTCATTGAATGTTATTTCACATTGAATTTGGACATAAACAGGTGTCAATTTTTTAGTAGTTATTATTTCATAAAAATATGCTTTTTGGTTTTGACAACGAGAATTAATTTTAAATTAATAAATTCAATTAATATTTTTTTAATTTGGTAAAATAGACTTCATTTTTGAATTCAGAATATCAAAATTAACTTAGGGTGAAATTTTGGTATTTTTCTGAAAACATTCAATTTTTGATGAATAGTGAAAAACACCAAGTTATTGGTTAAAACCGACTTTTTATTTAAATAATTATTTATTTTATTTAAATTTATTTTAAGTAAAAATAGATACATAATACCTATATAAGTTAAATATAATTATTTGGAGTCATTTTATAATAAGTTTAGATATATAAAAAAATATATTGATCTTTTCACCATCTTTTACCCACCAACTAGGAGAATTTAAAAATTCCGATAAAACTTAATTTTACCACTTTTGTGAGTGAAATTTCAAAAATCAGAGAGACATGGTTAAAATAAGTAAGTAAAATGTGGTTCAAAAAGATGAAAATAATTTTTGCTGAATAGTAACTTTTGACTTTTATTTACCACACTTAAAGGTAAATAGGGTAATTCTTGGTAAAAAAAATATTATAATAATACAAAATTACCTTAATACTTGTCCTAACCTTATTGGACGAGTCATGGCCAACCATGGTCATCCTTGGGTTGATTTTGGGACCCCATGGAGCCACTTATAAATGATAATGACACTTTATATTAATTAACTTAAAGTAAAGACAAAAATGACATAAACAAATATATTTTAGTAAATAAATTTTTACATGGGGTTATATAAGTCAAATTTTATACTATAAATATTCATTAGAAATATAAAAATATTTCCTACAGAATGGTAGTTTTTTATATTTTTTAGAAATTAAATTATTTAATTTATTTATGACAGAATAATGATGCAGTAATTACCTAATTAAAGAAATATTAAAATATTTGATATTATAAACTTCCAAATAAATATAATTTGAGAATTTTTATGAATTAAAATAAATATTTAGGTTAATATTACATTTTAGGGTTGGTTAGATGTTATTTTTCGAAGTAAAAATGTTTTTATGAATTTAGAAAAAAAATACCAAATAGTGTCAAAATTGACATAATAGAGTTTTTAAAACAAATATTAAATTATTAATTGATATTATATTCATAAAAATATATGGTTCTGCCAAAAGATGTATATAATGAGAGGTATATCATTAATGAAACAATTGGGGTTTTCTTGGAAGTTTATAGTATGTTTATTAACTATATAATATAAAAATAAAAAGAGACATGGTAAATGTCAAACTATTTAACTAAGAGTTAAATCTAAATGATAATGATAATATAGTGACCAAAACCTGTCTAAAGCCAATTGGTAGAGTGGTTTTTCACCCATCCCCACATTCGCCTTTAAATAATTTTTTTATCCATTAGAAACTGAAAATGAATTTATTGTAATATAATATTTTATGTTTTTCCTAAGGTGACCCTCACCCTTCTTATAAAAGGGCACTTCCCCTTCCCTCAAATTTACACCTCCAAAGCCATTTGGCTTAGCCAACACCTGCCCAAATATCTTCTCAAATGTCCTCCCTTCATCCCAGAAGTCTTTCTTTAGAGTGAAAGCCAACGTAAAGATCCCTTTTGATCAAATCAAAAGGAATAATCTGAAGAAGAGGTAAATATTTCATCACCTCTTTCAAGTTCCTTTCTTCTTCCACTTCCTTTTTCTTTGTTGTTTTCATTATAAAATAATAATTCCATTATATTCTATATACTGTGATGTTATTATAAATATGGCACAACCATATTTATTGTTCTATCCATCCTTTGAATGACATGTCACCATACGTGCGTATGTACGGCATTCCATCACCACGTTGTGGGGTAATTGTTATTCAACACATTATTATTTGGATGGGTATAATAATGATGTGTAAGTGATGTAAATAATAAATATAACATGATAATGATTATGTATATATGATATAACATCCAATTATATATTATTTTAATATCAAAAGAATGATAATGTCTCTCTTGCGTACGTACAGATTACCATCTCTACGACACGATGAGATTCATTTCCACACTCACCATTCAAAGATGATTATAAAAATATATATTATTAATAAGTATGTAATATTTCACATAATAATTCTACTGGAGATATATATATGTATGTATGTACTTACATATATCTTATTCACTTCCATTCAAAATTATTTGAAAACATAAACAACAATTATGCGTATGCATGACCTACCCTCTCCATAAACAGTGTTTTACATTTCATATATATATCTATTATAAATATTTATATTCAAAATATATATGATATATAAATCAAGGTTTATATTCTGGAATTATTTAAATCATGATCTAAATGATATGATCATGAATAACTAGTTAAAACATGTATGATAAATAAAAAGATTATTACCTAAAACGTTAATTTAACATGAAAATCATTATTAAATGGGTAGTATAAAGTCATAAATGAATCATGTATGAATATGGTTATGGTATAATTTGATAACATACAATGGCCATTATACATGAGGTTAAACGTACCTTTGACCAGAGTAAAGTGCACGGTAAGTGTTATTTCCTCAATCTCATTATTTAACCGAGATTGTTCATGTGTAAGAACTTTCGGAGACATACTTATCATCGATACCCATATTTCATAAAAATGATTTCAGAAGGGATATTTTAAGGTTTTAGGGGAGGGTATATTTAACTAGATCATCATTTTAAATGTTTTAAATATTTGTCTTTCTAAACCCTTTTATTCAATGTCTATGTTTTCAAAATGAATTTAATGATTTATTTATATGGACATCAATGTTTTGAAATGATAATTCTATTCCAAAGTTTCAAAGTGGTATGGGACACTTTGATTCAAATATCACTTTTAAATGAATTCCTTTATAAATTATGAGACTTTTAAATGATTTCATGAAAAATGGGTATTTCTCTTAAAGCATTTTACTCATCATTTTCAATTATGTCAACATCCTTTGATGGATTTTAATCTTATTTGAAGTTGATTTATTATGATAAAATCGTCCATATTATATTTAATGAGTTATGCTATGTTTGACTATGAATGTGCTACTTTTTTACCATTCATGATTTATGGATAAAGTATTGCAAATTTATATGCTAATTTTAATACGAATGATTATTTTATGTTTCAACCTTTTCATATAAAGAATGCATTGGACTTAGTAAGTGATGGGTGGAGCCCGATATAGCTCCTCGATGCTTCAGTAGGTCTCATGAGACAAACTAGTGTCTTGGAACAAGGCCTTGTTAAAGAAATTTTATTTATAGTCTTGGCACAAGGCCTTGACTATGTGGTTATGAAAGTCCATCATTATGTATTCAATCATTATGAAAGTGGATATTGATATTGCATGTGATTATTAGACTAGTAGAATATCCATGTGAAGAAGTCAGTGTAATTATTTTATTTAATCATTGATATATTATTCTGAAGTTTAAGTTTGAAAGGCTTTTGTTTTAGTTCTATAAATTGCCTTAAATATTTATGCTTATTTATGAAAGTTTCCGCTATATTGTTATCCTTACTGAGCATCTGAGCTCACCCATTTTAATGTTTTATTTTTCCTAGGATGAAAAGAAGTGAATTATAATTGATAAGCAGGGTTAAGCTAAGGGATTAATGGATTTCTAAAAGGATAATTTTTGTTGAGTTTTATTTTCTATTGTGTAATGTAATGTTCATGTATGTAATCTATTTTCTAAGACTGCTAAACTGACCACACTTTCCGGACTTGATTCCTTGTAATCTTTCCAATGTATTAAAATAATGCACCGATATTGGGCTTCTGGGGTTGGGGAATTATAGTTGGTATCAGAGGAATTTTAGTAATAACCGTTGAAAGTTGATTTATATAAACTATGATTAGAGAACAATACCCTAAGATAGACTTTGAGGATTAGTATAGAAGAACTTCCTAGAATTTTGGAAATGATGATATTTTGTGAGTTTTCAAAGCAATACATACCTATCTGGATACGAGCAGGTAGAGGTGGCTCTAGCACAGATGTACCTAGCGTTAAAACCCAAAAACACCGCTTTGAGATAGACTCGAACGAGAACTGGTGTATAACAATGGACCTTGCTTTACTCTTGGTTACGACACTCCCATGGGATATGCTTAAGATAAATCACATTTTCATTACAGTCCATTATGAAGGATTTAGGAGTAAATACTTCCTCAAAGAATTCATTTTTATTATTATGGATTATATCCATAAACTGTTCAATTTAACTTTGGTATTTTACAAGTTTGGAATTATTCATTGCAATTCATACCATTGTATATAAATGGTGCCCAGTAGAAGGAATGGGAACTCCAGCAATACGTATGATCCAAAGATTAAGAATGATCATATCTTTCATGGTATTAAGCCAATATTTAGAATGTAAATAGTCTCCCATATATTCTCATCATATGAAGAAATATTATCATGTGTTAATAAGATAAGTAAATAATTATCTGAGTCTTATGTCTTTAAAGGGAAGCAAGAGAAGAAAAGGATGGAAGAGAGAAAGATGGATAAAGGGATGAGGGAATAAAAGAATTTTTCCATATGTGATAACTGTGGGAAGAAACATCCTGGAACTTTCCTGAAGTGAATAGTAGTTTGTTATAAGTTTGGAGAAAAAGGACTCCAAGTACGTGACTGCAAGGGTAAGAAAAAGGTTTCAAATGTACAATGCTTCATCTACAAAGAATTATGACACTACGCGAACCAATGTCCAAATCATCAGAGTATTCCCTAAATGATTCTATTGGATAATAAAAAAAATTATGATACTACCACAGATGAGGAAGAATGATTAGAGTTCTTATGTTGTTATTAATGAATTATGTCATTTGAGTGTTGTATCAATGATGTAATGGTTATAATAATTATGGAGCATATAAGGATTGTACAAAATTACTATTTCATTAAGGATATGAGATTATATGGTTCTAGGAAAAGTTACTTAATAGTAAGCTACATTTCTTGGAAAATACATGGATGAAGGAAAGGTAATCCTTAATATGGTCCTGATAATGAGGTAGTGATTTTGGAATAAGAGTAGATTGATTTGGATAAAATATATTGGATATTCTTGACTACCTTGAAACTGATTAATGATTTGTATATTCCATCATTGTTAGAGTTTAAAACATTTTTGGAAGTATATCCAGTATTCTATTAGGAATAAGGGAGCATGAATGTAATCAATATAGATTTATGGTAATTCAGGATGTTGTAGTGTTTAAAATAATACCCGATGAAGGTGTTCACATGTTATTATGTGGCAAAAAGGATCTTCATTATGTTTAAATTTCTTATAAATTTTGGAATGTGATTTTTGATAGAAGTAATTTGGATAAGTCTAATGTTTGGAAAGAATTAAGTTTGAAATTGGATACAATTTTTAAGGTTAGATTTGGATTGTCATAAAAAGGACAACCCAGAAGTCGGGCGATAACCTGTCGCATCCAGCAAGGCCCAGATACTTGAACCCACAAACAAAGGGCGACAAGGGTGCATTTCCTACAACTGGCCTATGTGATGTCCTCGATTGTATACTGTAGTTTGTCTAAAAGTTCTGATAGATGAATTATAAATTCATTTTTTGGAACTATATACGATTAGGATAAATAGAGTATCTTTATGTTTTATTCTCTTTTATAGAGAAAGATGAGATTGTGGTAGAAATTAGTTAAAGGATGGAACCATACTTGTCAAGTAATATTTCTCTCTTATTATATCAAAAAAGTAATTATTAAACTTTAGTTAAGGGATCATGAAACCAAAAATGTGTTAAAATAATAACTTATGTTTTGTTGAACTGATGATATTTTAAATCATCATAGATTGATGGCTTTGAGGCCCTCAATTTTACACTTGTTTGTGATTGATGACCTCAATCACTCCAAATAAATATTTAGATATTTCATCCAATTATGTGTCTCTAATTTCCACCAATGTTCTCCTAATCTAGTTCATAATTTGGTGGTGAAGTTTTCATTCCCCTTTTCCTCTTATTAAGACTAAATTTTATTAACTCAATTTGTGATGTAGGTTTTCTGACAAAGGTGTTTTCTATTTTCAAACTTTTATTTTCAACAAAACATTTTCAAATTAAGAGGATGAAATTTATTTAAGGAAAGAATAATGTGACACCACAAGATTTCATACTACGATATTTCTTCAAAGTAATCCAATAACTTGCACCACACGCAACACCGAGTTCTAGCACACCACGACTTACCAAACTAGCCTTTAAAAAGTGGTTATGAATAGTATTAACTAAATTTTGAACTTTATATAATCTTTATAATTATAGAATCCATATTATGAGTTTCTTAGACATAATGTAAAAAGAAATTTATTTTTAAAAGAAGTATTTTTGAAAAATGAAATGTTACCACCTTTTAATTGAGATCCATTTTTAAATCCAATATTTGTAGCTTTTATATATTCAATTTGACACAATAAACTTCATCATTAAAATCAGGACATAATATTTTAGTTTCAATAAATTTTGGTGTTTTTTTGATAACTTTCATATTTTTGTAAATAGTGAAAAATACTAAATATTAACTGAAAAAGAACTTTTTAAATAAAAATAATTTATAGTGATTTACTATACATTTGAATCAGTTGGAATTATAATTAAATTATATTTTTAACATTTAATCCAATGGTGTTCATTGGATGTTATTTCACTTTGAAATTGGACTTAAACAAGTGTGAATCTTTTGGTAGTTATTATTTCTTAAAAATACGGTTTTTGGTTTCGACAAAGAGAATTAATTATAAATTAATAAATGAAATTTATATGTTTTGAGTTTGGTAAAATAGAGATAATTTTTGAATTCTAAATATCAAAATTATATTACGGTGAAATTTTGGTATTTTTCTGAAAACTTTCAATTTTTGATGAATAGTGAATATTATTGAGTTATTGGTTAAAACCGACTTTTTATTTAAATAATTATTTATTTTATTTAAATTTATTTTAGGTCAAAATAGATACATAATACCTATATAAATTCAATATAATTCATTGAAGTCATTTTATAATAACTTTAGATATGTAAAAATTTTATTGAACTTGTCACCGTCTTTTACCCACCTCTTTTGGGAATTTAGAAATTGTGATAAAACATACTTTTACCACTACTTTGAGTGGAATTTCAAAAATCTGAGAGAAACAGTTAACCTCATTATGTAAAATATGGTTCAATAAGATGAAAATAATTTCTGGTGAATAGTATCTTTTGACTTTTATTTACCGTAGTTAAAGGTAAATAGGGTAATTCAAGGTAAAAAGAATATTATAATAATAAATAATTACATTAAAACTTGTCTTAACCATATTTTATGAGTCATGTCCGACCATGAGAATCCTTGGATCGATTTTGGGACCCCATGGAGCCACTTATGAATGACAATGACCCTTTATTTTAATTAACTTAAAGTAAAGGAAAACATGACATAAACAAATATCTTTTAGTAAATCAATTTTTTACATGGGGTTATATAAGTCATATTTTCAACTATAAATATTCATTAGAAATATAAAACTATTTCCTACATAATGGAATTTTATTTATATTTTTTAGACATTAAATAATATATTTTATTTATGACACAATGGTGATGCAGTAATTCCCTAATTAATGAAATATTAAAATATTTAAAATTATAAATATCCAAATAAATGTAATTTGAGACTTTTTATGAATTAAAATAATTTTATAGATTAACATGACATGTTAGGGTTGGTTATATGAATATTCTTTGAAGTAATAATGCTATTATGAATTTAACAAAAACAAAATACCAAATAGGGTCAAAATTGGCATAAAAGAGTTTTTAAAACAAATATTATATTATTAATTGATATTATATTTTTAAAAATCTAAGGATCGTCCAAAAGTCTTATATAATTATAGGTGTATCATTAATGAACAACTTGGGGTTCTATTGGAAGTTTATAGTAAGTTTATTAACCATAAAATATAAAAATACAAAGAGACATGGTAAATGTAAAACTATTTAACTAAGAATTAAATCTAGAAGATAAAGTTAATATAGTGATACAAACCTATCTAAAACCTATTGGTTGAGTGTTTTTAGACCTATTACCACATTAGCCTTTAAATAATTTATTTTTGAGCCGTTATAAACTGAAAATTAATTTATTATAAAATAATATTTTATGTTTTTCCTAAGGTTCCTCTCACCACTCTTATAAAAGGAAAGTTCCCCTCCCCTCAAATTCACACCTCCAAAGCCATTTGGCTCCACCAAACCCTACCCACATATCCTCTCCACTTTCCTCCCTTAATTCTAGAGGCCTTACATTAGACATAAATCCAACCTAAGGAGCCCTTTTGATCAAATGAAAAGGAAGAATCCGAGGAAGAGGTAAATATTTCATCACCTCTTTCAAGTTCCTTTCTTTTTCCACTTCCTCTTTCTTTGTTGTTTCCTTTATAAAATAATAACTCCAGTATCTTATATATACTATGATTTTATTATAAATATGGCACAACCATATTCATTATTATATCCATCCTTTGAATGACATGTCACCATACGTGCGTACGTACGGCTTACCGTCTCCAGGTCGTGGTGTAATTGTTATTCAATACATTATTATTTGGATGGGTATAATAATGATGAGTAATTTATGTAAATAATAAATATAACATGATAATGATTATGTATATATGATATTCTATCAAATTATATATTATTTTAAAATCAAAATAATTATATTGTTGCTGGTGCTTACGTACAGTATACTGTCTCCACGACGTGATGAGATTCATTTCCACGTTCATCATTCAATGATGATTATAAAAATATATATTATAAATAAGTATGTGAAATATGAAATAATAATTATACTGGATATATATATATATATATATATATATATGTACTTACATATATCTTATTCACTTCCGTTCAAAACGATATGAAAACATAAACAGTGTTTATGCGTATGTACGATCTACTGTCTCCATAAATGGTGTTTTACATTACATATATATATCGATTATAAATATTTATATTCTTAATATATATGATATATAAATCAAGGTTTATATTCTATAATTATTTAATCAATGATCTAAATGATACGATCAAGAATAAGTAGTTAAAACACATACGATAAAGAAAAAAATTATTACCAGAAACGTTAATTTAACATGAAAATCATTATTAAACGGGTAGTATAAAGTCATAAATGAATCATGTATGAATATGGTTCTGGTATAATTTAATAACATAAAATGGTTACTATATAGTAGGATAAACATACCCTCAACCAATGTAAACTACAAGGTAAGGGGTATTTCCTCAATCTCATTATTTAACCGAGATTGTTCATGTGTAAGTACTTTATAAGACATACTTATCATCGATACCAATATTTCATAAAAATGTATTCAAAAAGGAATATATTAAGGTTTTATAGGAGGGTATATTTAACTCAATCATAATTTTAATTTTTTTAAAGATTTATCTTTCTAAACCATTTTAATCAAAGTCAATGTTTTCAAAATGATTTTAAGGATTTATTTATATGGGCATGATGTTTTGAAATGATAATTCTTTTCAAAAGTTTCAAAGTGCTAGGGGACAATTTGATTCAAAAATCACTTATAAATGACTTCCTTTATAAATTATGATACTTTTAAACGATTTCCTGAAAAATGGGTATTTCTCTCAAAGCATTTTACTTGTCATTTTCATCTATGTCTATATCCTTTGATGCACATTAAACTTATTTGAAGTTGATTTATTATGATATAATATTTCATATTATATTGAATGAGTTATGCTATTTTTTACTGTGAATCTGCTATTTTTTAACCATTCATGGTTTATGGAAAAATTATTGATATTTCATATGCTAGTTTTAATACGAATGTTTATGTTATGTTTCAAGCTTTTCATATGAGGAATGCATTGGGCTTAGTAAGTGACTGGTGGAGCCCGCTATAGATACTCGATGCATCGGTAGGTATCATGAGACAAACTTATGTATAACGACCCATACTTTACATACATTGTTAATACTTCAAAATTGAAGCACACTTATTACAACATATGACAAAACCACAAAGGACCGTATAGGTATAGTGTCTTTAGAAACTGGGAAACATAAACAACTGGTTCATAAATCTTCTACAGTATCTCCCGTTTATTTCATCATATCTAGGGTCCCTTTTAGCATATTCAATTTAATATCCATCTTCCTGACCTGGGGAAAAGAAAACATAAAAGGGTGAGCTCAAATGCTCAGCAAGGGCAAATAAAGGAAATAAAAATCATATCATATCTTTATGAAGATCAAAACCTGCAAAAGAGATCATAATATCTTAACATGGAATAAATCATAGAAGTGAAAATGAGATCCCCATAATCATAACATAAAACTTGAAACTTTGTGGCATGCACACATAATCATGGAAAATCATTTCTTGTTAGTCATGACTCATTGCCAAGACTATCTTAGTGGACAAAGTCCCTTTCTGAACCGAGTTCACTCCTCGTTTCAGTCATGTATCACTGAACCGAAATAACCTTCCGTTCCAGCCATGCCTATCTCATGAGATATAAAATCTTTACCCAATGCATTGGAGGGAGATATAGGTCCCACCCATCTTATAATGAATCCTTTCTTATGTGTGCCACATAATCATAAAACATACATCATCGCATAACACATATAACAAAAATGGGATTCTTGAAACATCATAAATCAATTCATATATGATAAAGGAATTCATAAACATAATTCCATCACAACATAGTCAAACCAATGTAAAAATATGGATAGAAACAGAACCCTTTATTATCTTAGATGGAAAATAATTTTGATAAAACACTTGTATTGAATTCTTGAGGAAAATATCCTTTCTTCTTCAAAAACAATTTTCCTTTCATAACATGTCATACAACTTTAAAATAAAAGAAGTTGATTAAAAATAAACTTGAAAACTTGTAAAGGAAGCTTCTTGGAAATAATGTTTTAAAAATCCATTCATGCCGTATAAGTTAAAAAAAACATTCTTCGTACTTTTGTCGGAAAAGTCAAAAAGTACCTCGTACGGAAAAACGAAAAAAGATTCCTTTCATATTCTTTACTAAAAACTCACCTAAGGGTAAAATTGGATTTAAACTATTGCAAGTGGATGGAAACAATATTTCATATTGAGGGAACATGGATGTGGATGATAAAATACACCCCAGTAAATACTTACAAATAAACAATCTCGGATAAAAATGAGATTGTGATATTTCCCTTACCATAGGTCCAATTTGCTTTGTACGTGTCCGAAGCTCCTGTATAATGGTTTAAATAATGTTATTGACTTATTCCAGAATCATACATATTTATATGATATCATATATGGTCATATTATTAGCTTCTTGTTAGTAATATTTCATTGTTACTTGTTACTCGGGTCTTTATAACTTTTTGTTCTTATGCGTGTTTTGTCGAATAAATTCTTATTCTTATCTTTAGGTTATAGATAATTCATTTCCAGAATGGTATTAGTGTAGTATATACCATATTCATTCATTCAATTCATTTATATAATCATTATTAAATGAAGATCATGTAGAACGAGTCGCATCACATCGTGGAGACGGTATTCCGTACGTACGCACGAGTGATGATATCGTTCCTATGATCGTGGAATTGTATTGGAGTATATATATATATTATTTCAGTATAATCATATATAGTTACTCATTACACCATTATACCCATCCTTGTAAGGTGATGGTGGAAAATAGATTACACCACGGCGTGGAGACGGTATTCCGTACGTACGCACGCGCGGTGATTTCATTTTTTCCATAGGATGGATAGAAGGTGAATTAGGGTTGTTTCATATTTATAATAACATATCAGTATGTAAGTAATACTGATGTTATTACTTTATCATGAAACAACTAAAGAAGAAGAAGTTGAAGAAGAATGAAATTGAAAAGATCGGTAATGGATATTACCTCTTCTTTGGAACGCCTCTTTGAATCCTCCACTTAAGGAACTAAGATTGGTCTTTGGAGAAGACGAGGACCTCTATGATTATTCTAGGGAAGTGGAGAGGAGAAAATGGCAGGGGTTGGCCGAGCTTGAGTGCTCAAATTGGTGTGAGGAGGAGGGGGAGGAGGTGCCCTTTTATAAGGGAGGAGAGGGGCACCTTAGGAATATCTCAAAATATTATTTTATATTAAAGTCAAAATCGGTTTATAATGGTTCCAAAGGGTCTTATTTCGAAGCTAAAGTGGGGATGGGTCGAAATCCTATCAACCAATAGGATTTAGACAAGTTTAGGGTATTATTTTAACCTTATCAATTAGATTTAACTCTAAGTTAATTAATTTAACTTTTACCGTGTCTTTTTGTTTTCTTTCACTATATGGTTAATACACTTACTATAACATTCCAAACGAACCCCAAATTGTTTATTATTAATATATATATCCTTATCTAAGTCATTTGGCCGAACCATAGATTTTTAGGAATAAAATAACAATTAATAATATAATATTTGATTTAAAAACTATTTTGTGTCAATTTTGACACTATTTGATATATAATTTTTGTGAAAGTCATAACAGAATTATATGTTCGAACCAAGTTAATTAAATCATTACTAATATATCATAGTAACCTAGAAAATTAGTGGAATTCATACAAAGTCTCAAATTACATTTATTTTGGTATTTATATTATCAATTTTTTCAATATTTCATTAATAAGATAATTACTGCATCATCTTTGTGTCATAATTAAATTAAATTATTTGATGTCTAAAAATTACAAATAAAATACCATCATGTAGGAAATCATTTTAGCTTTCTAATGAATATTTAAAATCGAATTTATCTTATGTATAACCCTATATTAAAAATGATTTACTTATTAAACTTTGATTTTAACTATTTTAACCATTCTTTAAATAAATTAATAATAAATGTCCTAATCTAATCCAAGTGGGCCTAAATGGTCATATTTTATTCCTAAGTTTGTTTTTGGTCGAATTACATTTGTCCAATAGAATTAGGACATGTGTTAGGGTAATATTAATATCATATTTACCCTTAGTTACCCTATTTACTATTAACCGCGGTAAAAATAGTAAAAAGTTACTATTCACCAAAAAATTATTTTCATCTCATTGAACCACATTTTAGTCCTTGATATTAACCGCGTCTCTCGGATTTTTGAAATTCCATTCACAGAAGCGGTAAAATTAAGTTTTATGCAAAATTCAGTTTTTAACCTACCACTTAGTGGTTTCACTATTCATCAAAAATTGAAAGTTTTCAGAAAAATACCAAAATTTCACCCCAGGCTAATTTCGATATTCTGAGTCCAAAAATGAAGTCCATTTTGAAAAATAAAATTTATAAAATTTCAAAAAGTGGTTATTACTATTCATAACGGCTAGTTTTAATAGCATATTGTTGTTTAGTGAAACTCGGTATTGCGTACGACGCAAGCTATCGAGGAAGGTCGCGATTGCGTGTAAAGCAAGCCAAGCAAGTGTTGTGTATAAAAAGATTCCTTTGATGATAACATAAAAGTCTCGGGTGTTACATTCTACCCCCCTTAAAAAGAATTTCGCCCTCGAAATTCGTCACTTTGCAACAAACAAATGAGGATACTTCTCCCTCATCATATCCTCAAGCTCCCATGTAGCTTCTTCAAGTTGGTGGTTTCTCCATAAAACTTTCACCAAGCGAGTGGTCTTGTTTCGTAGGACTTTTTCGCTACGATCTAGAATCTCTATCGGCTGTTCTTCATAAGAAAGATCTTGCTCCAGCGGTACAACTTCTGAGCTGAGTACATGTGAAGGATCTGGTATGTACTTTCTCAGGAGAGATACGTGGAACACATCGTGAACTTGAGAGAGATTCGGTGGAAGCGCCAATCGGTAAGCTACCTTCCCAACACGATCCAGTATTTCAAAAGGACCAATATATCTAGGGCTCAACTTCCCCTTCTTTCCAAATCTCATAACCCTCTTCCAGGGAGATATTCGTAAGAACACTTTATCGCCCACTTCAAACTCTAGGTCTTTTTTTCGGTTGTCGGCATAACTTTTCTGTCGACTCTGGGCTGCTCTTATGTGTTGTTGAATAGATCTAACCTTTTCTGCCATTTCATCAACGAGATCAGGTCCTAATAGCTTTCTTTCCCCAACTTCATCCCAGCAAGTTGGAGTCCTGCATTTCTTTCCATAGAGAGCTTCATAAGGAGCCATCTGAATACTGGAGTGAAAGCTATTATTATAAGAAAATTCCACCAAAGGTAGGTGTTGATCCCAACCACCTTTGAAATCCATAGATCAAGCTCTCAACATATCTTCTAGGGTTTGAATTGTTCTCTCAGACTGACCGTCTGTCTGGGGATGATAAGCAGTGCTGAAACTCAACTCTGTATCCAGAGTATGCTGAAGACTTCGCCAGAACTTCGAGGTAAATCTCGGATCTCGATCAGATATAATAGAAAGTGGTACTCCATGCAATCTTACCACTTCCTTTACATATATCCTGGCAAGCTGATCTAGAGAGAAATCCTCTCTAATAGCAATGAAGTGTGCAGACTTTGTAAGACGATCAACTATGACCCAGATAGCATTATTGCCTTTGGATGTTTTAGGAAGTCCTGTGACAAAGTCCATAGTGATGTTTTTCCATTTCCATTCGGGTATGGGTAATGGTTGTAACATCCCCTTAGACTTCTGTCTCTCAGCTTTAACTTGTTGACAAATCAAGCATCGAGAGACATATTCAGCAACATCTCTTTTCATGCCATCCCACCAGAAGTACTCTTTCAGGTCCCTATACATCTTCGTGCTTCCAGGATGAATAGAGAATGATGAACTATGAGCCTCATCCAGCAGCTCATTCTTTAATTCGGGGATGGGAGGAACGCAAACCCGATTCCTGAACTTTATTATCCCATCACAATCAAGGTTGAATTCAGGAACATTTCTCACCTTCTTTTGTAACTCGACATCTTCTTTCTGTGCCTCTTTAATCTTCACATGTATAGATGGTTGAACATTCATTTGGGAAAGATAAGATTTTTCCCATTCCATTATAATTCCAAGATCCATCCTTTGTAAATCCATAAATATTGGATCTTTTGTGATCCTCATCATGGATAAACTAGCATGGTCTTGTCGACTTAATGCATCTGCCACCTTGTTTGCTTTCCCAGGGTGGTAATGGATTGAGCAGTCATAATCCTTAATCAGCTCCAACCATCTTCTTTGACACATATTCAACTCCTTTTGTGTGAAAATATACTTTAAACTTTTATGATCAGTATAAATATCACACCTTTCACCATAAAGGTAATGCCTCCAAATCTTTAATGCAAAGATTACCGCAGCCAACTCCAAATCATGTGTTGGGTAATTTTGCTCATGGATTTTCAACTGTCGTGAGGCATAAGCTATGACCATATCATTTTGCATAAGAACACACCCCAATCCCTTCTTGGATGCATCACTGTAGATCACAAACCTTTCTCCACTACAAGGCAGTGTGAGCACAGGAGCACTGGATAACCTTCTTTTCAACTCCTTGAAATTCTCTTCACATTCCTCTGTCCAGACAAACTTAACTCCTTTCCGAGTCAACTTGGTGAGTGGATTAGATAATCGTGAAAAATCTTTTACAAAACGTCGATAATATCCAGCCAAACCAAGAAAACTTCGGATCTCAGTTACTGTTGTTGGTCTTGACCATCTTTCGATAACCTCTGTTTTTGCTGGATCCATAGATATCCCCTCTTTTGAGATTATATGACCCAAAAATGAAACTTTTTTAAGCCAAAATTCACACTTGGTAAATTTGGCATAAAGCTTCTCCTTTCTCAGGGTCTTCAATATAATTCTCAAGTGATCTTCATGCTCTTCCTTGCTCTTTGAATAGACAAGAATATCGTCTATAAAGACTACCACAAATTGATCAAGATAGTCTCTAAAGACTCTATTCATTAGATCCATGAAGATAGCAGGGGCATTAGTAAGACCAAATGGCATCACTATAAATTCATAGTGTCCATACCTTGTACGGAAAGCCGTCTTTGGTATATCCTCCCTTTTGACCCTTAATTGATGATACCCTGAACGAAGATCAATCTTGTAAAAGTATTGAGCTCCGCGTAGTTGGTCAAATAAGTCATCAATGCGTGGGAGAGGATATTTGTTCTTGATAGTGATCTTGTTAAGTTCTCGATAATCAATGCAGAGTCTCATTGATCCATCTTTCTTCTTAACAAATAGAACAGGTGCTCCCCAAGGTGACGCACTAGGGCGTATGAATCCCTTATCAAGATTCTCTTGGAGTTGCTTCTTCAATTCCTGCAACTCAATTGGGGCCATTCTATAAGGTGTCTTTGAAATAGGCAAAGCACCCGGTACGAGTTCTATTGAAAACTCAACTTCACGATTTGGTGGAAGACCCGGTAATTCCTCCGGAAAGACATCATCAAACTCCCGTACAATGGGCATATTCTTAATCGTGAGTTTCTCACAAACCATTTGAGATAAATAACCTTCATTTAGTGGAATCAATACCCATAAGATGGAAGAAATTTCCACTGGAAGGTTATGTTCATCCTTGCATTGATAGACGATCGTAGATTGATCTGGAATATGAAATGTGACTTCCCTTCTTTGGCAATCGATATGAGCTCTATGTAGAGAAAGCCAATCCATGCCAAGAATCACATCAAATTCCACTAAAGGAAGGATCACAAGATTTGCAGGAAGCACTTTCCCACAAACTTCGATCGGAGAAGAATTATAAACTTCTGATGCGATTGATGTGCCATTAGGTGTTGTCACAGCTAACTCAACATCTAATTGTTGAGGTAATACGGTGATACCCTTAGAAAATTTTTCAGAAATAAAAGAGTGGGTGGATCCAGAATCAAATAAAACATTTGCTACTTTAGAGTGGGTGGTAAGTGTACCTTTCACCACATCGTTATCGTACTCCACCTCGCTGATAGAAATTGCATGTGACTTTCCTTTGTCTTTAGCCTTAAGAGTTTGTTGACGTCGACCATCATCATCAACCCTTGGATTTGGGCATTGATTGGCATAATGCCCCATCTCCTTGCACTTGAAACATTGAAGTGTTGTAGGTTCATTCTGTGTATCCCTTCCTTTGTTTGCATCATTAGACATCTTCTTCCCATTATCACGGCATTCAAATGCCCGATGACCTTCCTTTCCACATTTAAAACATTTACTTGTACCTTTAAGACAACTCCCTCCATGTTTCTTTCCACACTTTGAGCATAAGGGAAAGTTCATCTTCTTTTCCGTGTGCTCTTTAGATTTTTCTTTGAATTCCATCTTCCTCTTCTTATCAAACCCATGTGACTGATGGGTTACTCCAATCTCCATCTCGACTTTGAGAGCACATCGAACGATTTCCTCGTAGCTATTGAAGTCCCTTATGGCTAACGCCCTTCGAAGACTTGGTTTTAAGCCACTAAAGAATCGATCGATCTTACTCTCAGGTTGGATAATAATACCAGAAGCGTACCTTGCAAGTCTTGTAAAATTTGCTTCATAGGTACTAACAGATTCATCATCCCTTTGCTTCAGTTCAAGGAACTCTTTCTCCATCTTTGTTCGGAGAATACGAGGGAAGTACTTATTGAAAAATAAGTTCTTGAACTCGTCCCATTCCATAGACTCAATTTCATCCCTTTGCCTCATATTCTTAACAAGATTCCACCATTGATCAGCATCTCCTTCCAAACGATACACTGCTAGG
Source organism: Viscum album (assembly GCA_963277665.1). NCBI lineage: Eukaryota > Viridiplantae > Streptophyta > Magnoliopsida > Santalales > Viscaceae > Viscum > Viscum album. Next base: position 353,208,869 of record OY728143.1, read on the forward strand.
ATGACTTTATCATGCTCAGAACATTGAAGAACTGAAAATATCTTTTCAGTAGTACTAATCCATTGTTCAGCAACTAATGGATCAGTAGACCCGCTGAAAGAAGGTGGACGCTGCCTCATGAAGGATTCAACAGAATGTTGCTCCCTCCTTTGCTCGTTTGGAAATCCTGCATGATTCATAGCTTGAGAAAGTTGTGTGAGCATGGCTACAAGATTTTGCATTCCAGCTCCCATATCGTTTGGTTGCTCAGGGGAACAATCATTGCATTGCCCATCGCATTCCGCATTAACACGGTTCCTTCGGGTTCCAGCCATTGACTAAAACCAATAAGAATAGTGTGAGCAACACTAATTATAATAGGAAACCACATAATTCAAGAATAAAATTTTCATGCTTAAGGTCTTATCCTAGATTATTCAAGGCCATTTCTAAAACACTAAGATTGTGTTCTATGCTTAGACTTATCCTTTGGGTTCTTACTAAGGCTTTCACATCCTAGTTTCCAAAGGTTGACTATACCTTTCCTCTGATACCAACTAAAACGACCCATACTTTACATACATTGTTAATACTTCAAAATTGAAGCACACTTATTACAACATATGACAAAACCACAAAGGACCGTATAGGTATAGTGTCTTTAGAAACTGGGAAACATAAACAACTGGTTCATAAATCTTCTACAGTATCTCCCGTTTATTTCATCATATCTAGGGTCCCTTTTAGCATATTCAATTTAATATCCATCTTCCTGACCTGGGGAAAAGAAAACATAAAAGGGTGAGCTCAAATGCTCAGCAAGGGCAAATAAAGGAAATAAAAATCATATCATATCTTTATGAAGATCAAAACCTGCAAAAGAGATCATAATATCTTAACATGGAATAAATCATAGAAGTGAAAATGAGATCCCCATAATCATAACATAAAACTTGAAACTTTATGCCATGCACACATAATCATGGAAAATCATTTCTTGTTAGTCATGACTCATTGCCAAGACTATCTTAGTGGACAAAGTCCCTTTCTGAACCGAGTTCACTCCTCGTTTCAGTCCTGTATCACTGAACCGAAATAACCTTCCGTTCCAGCCATGCCTATCTAATGAGATATAAAATCTTTACCCAATGCATTGGAGGGAGATATAGGTCCCACCCATCTTATAATGAATCCTTTCTTATGTGTGCCACATAATCATAAAACATACATCATCGCATAACACATATAACAAAAATGGGATTCTTGAAACATCATAAATCAATTCATATATGATAAAGGAATTCATAAACATAATTCCATCACAACATAGTCAAACCAATGTAAAAATATGGATAGAAACAGAACCCTTTATTATCTTAGATGGAAAATAATTTTGATAAAACACTTGTATTGAATTCTTGAGGAAAATATCCTTTCTTCTTCAAAAACAATTTTCCTTTCATAACATGTCATACAACTTTAAAATAAAAGAAGTTGATTAAAAATAAACTTGAAAACTTGTAAAGGAAGCTTCTTGGAAATAATGTTTTAAAAATCCATTCATGCCGTATAAGTTAAAAAAAAACATTCTTCGTACTTTTGTCGGAAAAGTCAAAAAGTACCTCGTACGGAAAAACGACAAAAGATTCCTTTCATATTCTTTACTAAAAACTCACCTAAGGGTAAAATTGGATTTAAACTATTGCAAGTGGATGGAAACAATATTTCATATTGAGGGAACATGGATGTGGATGATAAAATACACCCCAGTAAATACTTACGAATAAACAATCTCGGATAAAAATGCGATTGTGATATTTCCCTTACCTTAGGTCCAATTTGCTTTGTACGTGTCCGAAGCTCCTGTATAATGGTTTAAATAATGTTATTGACTTATTCCAGAATCATACATATTTATATGATATCATATATGGTCATATTATTAGCTTCTTGTTAGTAATATTTCATTGTTACTTGTTACTCGGGTCTTTATAACTTTTTGTTCTTATGCGTGTTTTGTCGAATAAATTCTTATTCTTATCTTTAGGTTATAGATAATTCATTTCCAGAATGGTATTAGTGTAGTATATACCATATTCATTCATTCAATTCATTTATATAATCATTATGAAATGAAGATCATGTAGAACGAGTCGCATCACATCGTGGAGACGGTATTCCGTACGTACGCACGAGTGATGATATCGTTCCTATGATCGTGGAATTGTATTGGAGTATATATATATATTATTTCAGTATAATCATATATAGTTACTCATTACACCATTATACCCATCCTTGTAAGGTGATGGTGGAAAATAGATTACACCACGGCGTGGAGACGGTATTCCGTACGTACGCACGCGCGGTGATTTCATTTTTTCCGTAGGATGGATAGAAGGTGAATTAAGGTTGTTTCATATTTATAATAACATATCAGTATGTATGTAATACTGATGTTATTACTTTATCATGAAACAACTAAAGAAGAAGAAGTTGAAGAAGAATGAAATTGAAAAGATCGGTAATGGATATTACCTCTTCTTTGGAACGCCTCTTTGAATCCTCCACTTAAGGAACTAAGATTGGTCTTTGGAGAAGACCAGGACCTCTAGGATTATTCTAGGGAAGTGGAGAGGAGAAAATGGCAGGGGTTGGCCGAGCTTGAGTGCTCAAATTGGTGTGAGGAGGAGGGGGAGGAGGTGCCCTTTTATAAGGGAGGAGAGGGGCACCTTAGGAATATCTCAAAATATTATTTTATATTAAAGTCAAAATCGGATTATAATGGTTCCAAAGGGTCTTATTTTGAAGCTAAAGTGGGGATGGGTCGAAATCCTATCAACCAATAGGATTTAGACAAGTTTAGGGTATTATTTTAACCTTATCAATTAGATTTAACTCTAAGTTAATTAATTTAACTTTTACCGTGTCTTTTTGTTTTCTTTCACTATATGGTTAATACACTTACTATAACATGCCAAACGAACCCCAAATTGTTTATTATTAATATATATATCCTTATCTAAGTCATTTGGCCGAACCATAGATTTTTAGGAATAAAATAACAATTAATAATATAATATTTGATTTAAAAACTATTTTGTGTCAATTTTGACACTATTTGATATATGATTTTTGTGAAAGTCATAACAGAATTATATGTTCGAACCAAGTAAATTAAATAATTACTAATATATCATAGTAACCTAGAAAATTAGTGGAATTCATACAAAGTCTCAAATTACATTTATTTTGGTATTTATATTATCAATTTTTTCAATATTTCATTAATAAGATAATTACTGCATCATCTTTGTGTCATAATTAAATTAAATTATTTGATGTCTAAAAATTACAAACAAAATACCATCATGTAGGAAATCTTTTTAGCTTTCTAATGAATATTTACAATAGAATTTATCTTATGTATAACCCTATATTAAAAATGATTTACTTATTAAACTTTGATTTTAACTATTTTAACCCTTCTTTAAATAAATTAATAATAAATGTCCTAATCTAATCCAAGTGGGCCTAAATGGTCATATTTTATTCCTAAGTTTGTTTTTGGTCGAATTACATTTGTCCAATAGAATTAGGACATGTGTTAGGGTAATATTAATATCATATTTACCCTTAGTTACCCTATTTACTATTAACCGCGGTAAAAATAGTAAAAAGTTACTATTCACCAAATAATTATTTTCATCTCATTGAACCACATTTTAGTCCTTGATATTAACCGTGTCTCTCGGATTTTTGAAATTCCATTCACAGAAGCGGTAAAATTAAGTTTTATGCAAAATTCAGTTTTTAACCTACCACTTAGTGGTTTCACTATTCATCAAAAATTGAAAGTTTTCAGAAAAATACCAAAATTTCACCCTAGGCTAACTTCGATATTCTGAGTCCAAAAATGAAGTCCATTTTGAAAAATAAAATTTATAAAATTTCAAAAAGTGGTTATTACTATTCATAACGGCTAGTTTTAATAGCATATTGTTGTTTAGTGAAACTCGGTATTGCGTACGACGCAAGCTATCGAGGAAGGTCGCGATTGCGTGTAAAGCAAGCCAAGCAAGTGTTGTGTAGAAAAAGATTCCTTTGATGATAACATAAAAGTCTCGGGTGTTACATTATGTCTTGGCCCAAGGCCTCTGAAAAAAATTTTATTTGTAGTCTTCGAACAAGGACCTGACTACATGGTTATGAAAGTCTGGCATTATGCATTCCATCATTATAAAAGTGGCTATTGATATTGCATGTGATTATTCGACTAGTAGAATATCCATGTGAATTATCAAATGGAATTATTTTATTTTATCATTTCCATATTATACTAATGTTTATGTTTAAAAGGCTTTTTTTTAGTTCTATACATTGCCTTAAATTTTTATGCTTATTTATGAAAGTTTCCACAATATTGTTATCCTTACTTAGCATCTGAGCTCCCCCTTTCTCTGTTTCATTTTTCATTGGATGCAAAGAAGTGTATTATGATTGATAAGAAGGGTTAAGATAGGGGATCAATGGTGTTCTTAAAGGATCATTTATGTTGTGTTTTATTTTATATTTCGTAATGTTATTTTCATGTATGGAATCTATTTTCCAAGAATGCTAAACTAATCAGTCTTTCAGGACTTGATTTCATGTAATCATGCCAATGAATTAAAATAATGCACCGAATATGGGCTTCTGGGGTCGGGGTGTTACATATCCCATCATCACATTTTGATCTAGGAGAAAACATCCCAGAATAAGCGAAAAATTCTGAATGCCTTTGGAAAGCATGAATGCAGGGAAACAACCATCGTGTTATAGCATGACAATTAGTGCACCTGCTAAACTGCTAGAAACATAGACTAGAAAGAAAAATTATTATTTTACTATGCCATTTATTTATACAACTCTTTTTGTAATGTGAATCAATTTTATCATTTATTACACTTAAAAAATTGAATTATTATATATTAGAAATATTTTGGAATTATCTTTCCTGAAATTCACTAGGTTCTTATTATAATCTGACTAAATCATTGAATATTTTATTAATTTTTAATAAATACACTAAATTAAAATAATAATTTCCTTTAACATGTTATTAAAATAATAATAAATTGATTACTAAAAAATCTAATAAATATGAAATATAGATTATTCATATTTGAATCCAGTAATCATATACATATTCCATAATTATAAATTTTTATATAGAAAATATAACACATGATAAACCCATATATCATATGGTGCAATGTACAATTCTTTATGTGGACATTATTTTAATTAAATATTAATCTATAAATAATATATATATATATATATAATGGTTAACTAATGATAAATTTAAACAATTTATATAATATATTTATTTTAAATATGTATACCTTCCATATATCTAAATGTAGCACCGTATGTTCTCATACATGTCCCTTTAGTTTTTATTTATGGTTATATATTATTTGAGTTATGTTTCGGGATGTTACAATTGGTTTTAGAAGTTATTGGTGGATTTTTTAGATGTAAAATATTTTAGAATTGTTAATAGAATCTATAAAACAGCTCTAGAAAATTGTGTAAGGGAAAACATAGATAAATGGGTAGTTTCATGGTTGGCACAATGTTTGGAAAAACCATACAGATTCCTAGGAGAAATGATGAAAGCCTAAAATCAAATTAAATAGTGGCTAACACATGGCTTAATTTCTCAAAATTATTTTGAACCCTTTCTGGGATTTGGTACAACCCTATTGGGGGATGTTTTCATTGAAATTACAGTTTTTTTTTTGGTTTTATGGAAAGTGATTTTGTCTCATAATTTTAAAATGATTATTTACAAATTACTATCTGGTTTATGTAAATTTAATATTTTGTTGAGATGGATTAATTAAATGTATTTTTTTATGTGAAATGATTTTGGAATACTTGGTGGTGTGTTTTCATGTTGTATTTCATGAGGATTGGTTAAAATATGACTTGGTGGTCAGTACCAAGAGAATAATGGAACATGGGACTCGTTACCTTGTGACTAATTGGTATATCGATGAGTGACCACTCATAAATCTGTAACTATCACATGAGTATTCATGTGTAGATGTGTGGATGTGTTTAATTATAGAATGGTATTCCATATGTTTTCAACGAAATGCTTTTTATGCTTGTGAAATGGTTCTATGTGGAACTAATTTGTTTTGATATAAAATTTTGAAATACATTATATTTTTTATATGAATTGATTTATAAAAATAATTATAACAATATTTATTATAGTTGATTGAGAAGGGAAGTCATTTGGGAGTCCAAATGAGTTTTATACTAACCCCCTGCTTTGGAACACATGTTCATTTGAAGATGTTATATATAAATATACTTTTAAAGGTAAGGTATTCCTATTATTTAGTGATTAGTCTTGATACCTTTGGTTAGGAATGTAAATTTAAGGCTTCAAGAAGTTTGATATATCCGGGTTGGTGTATTTATTGACTTTTTGTTATGTCACCTATTCGTTCATTTGATTATGCCATTTTAATTCCTCTTGTACTCTGATATCATCTTTTCGATTGGTTTGGTAATGAATTGTGGCTCATACCCATTGTTTATCTTTATAAGGAAAATAATCCCCCAATCAATTATGAAGCACTAGGAATTTATTCATAGCCTTTTGTTTCATAGGGATGTTACCAAAGGCCTAGTAATACCACAACCTCTTCCCAATCTAATGGGTGGGAGAGGTATGATACAAATTGTTTCATCTTGTTCAATCCTTGGTATGGGATTATTGTTAGTCTATCTCTTGGGATGGAAGTAAGGAGTAGGATATTTAAAACCTTAAATGTATAGTATGAAAAGGCATAGATAGCCTGTTTATGATGAACTGAATGTTACTATATCTTTCGGGGAAATGAATGTTTTGTGACACTTATAAGTGTTATAAACTTAGTCTCATGGGTTTATCCAATGATAAGATAATTGTAACACCCCAAGGTTTTTAAAATAAATATATTATAGAATGGAATTCATGAAACATTGAATCTATAAAAAAAATATTTTTTAATATAACCTAGCCATTGAACACAATTTTTCTACATATATAATTGGAATTCTGTAAAACAGACACACACAATTCTGATTTGTAAGATATTAGAGTCTGATATAACAAACAAACATTTTTTTTGTGAATAGTAACCTGACCTTATGGATGGTAATTTTCCCCATAAGAGTAGTAAATTAGCCCAATGAATAGTATCCACACCAATGAAAGTATAAATAAAATCTATGATCCTTATAAATGAATGTAATATATAATTAGATCATGGTATACGTAAGTGAATATTTAAAAATTTATAATTAAGTAGTGGTATTTTTTAGAATAATAAATATTTAATTACAATATTATAGTTAATAAATTTATTATATCATAAAATGTAATCTATAATAAATATATTTTTTCTATTATTTTAGTATAATTTAATAAGGCCTTACATAATTTTTCTGGGTGTTATAAAATATACTTTAATTTTAAAAACTTTATTTTTCAAGTAAATGATGATTTTAATTTAAAATTAATGTTCGTGTATTTATAAAATTATTTTTATAAAATATAGTTTATTTTTGAAAATATACACCTTGAAAAATGGTTAGGGTTATGTTTTGGGATTTTTCTATAATAATTGATTTTTTGGTGAATAGTAAAATATGATAATTTACAAGAAATACTAAATACTTGAATTATGGAATCATTGATGATGTGTGGTTGATGTAATCACCCTTCATTGAAACTCACATGCACGTTTTAGAAAATATATTCATATAAATCAACAATATTTCTTGTCTTGAGAAAAATATTAAAATAATGAATAAAATAATGAGAAATTATCCCACTCATCCACTATAAAAAACACCCCTCACTCCTCAACTCCTAAAACCATACAGGCTTTTAGGATTTCCAAATTTCAACCCAAAAACGTCCCAAGATCATCCCTCACGTCTTGAAGATCTTAGTCTCATCAAAGGTCTAAAATCAATACCCTTAATGAGATTCTCAAGGAGGTGCATTGAAGAGGTAAAATCCTCTTCCTTTGTTACTTTTTTTCATGTTCATTATTCTAATATTCTCTACAAAAATCCTGTATAAAAATGATCATAATAACTCCATTATTATTTATATACTTTAATTATATCAATTAAATTGAATAACCATTATAAGTATGTTTACCCTGTATCTTTTATTTTAAAAACGATGTCATCTTCCGGAAGGTGCCGATTTACAACCTTCATGGACGATGAACTTCCCTTCATCAATTTATTCATCAAGGATGGTCATGATACCATTTTTGGGTTTAAACCAAAATAATATATATATATATATATATATATATATATTTAAACACATTTAATTTTCATAAATCTTTATATACACAAAATACTAATTCATATGGAAAAACTAGTTTGTGGTGATTGAAAAACCATCGTAATAATCTAAATGATTATCACTAAATGTTTTATTAGATAATTAATCATAATATCATATAACCATAAGATATATATAACTATTAAATATTCAAGATTCTCTATAATAACATTTAATTATAATTATATATAATTACATCCATTTGAAATGAATTTCATTAATTATAAATAACTAAACTGATCATGAAAACCAAGAAAAACAATGCTCCCAAACAAGGAAATTAAACTTTATAACTCACAATAAGGCTATAAATGAACTTAATAAAACAATAATAAATAAAATAATTTTATTGAAGATTCTGAATTAATTAATTAATGGATTTAATTTTTTTACTTAGGATGTTATGGTCAAGTGCAGAACACATTTAGGCATAAGGTAAGGGTTTTCTTCCCGAACCTCCATTTTCATTCGGCTTGTGCTTTCTTACTCAATAAATGAATGTAATTATTAATTTATATTACATAATTATTCTAAATTCTGATTATATGTTCCATGAATCATGTATTATTATCATTTTATTTATTGTTATGGCATAATAATTGTTTTAAAGGGGTTCTCTTTTTAATTCTTCATGATAAGAAATACCGATTAAAAGGAACTTCATGAATTCTTACCACGTTTCATATAAAAAATATAATATGTTATAAGACACCATTCTTTTTATAAAATCAATAAATTTATCATGGAAAATTTATCTTATTTCATTTTTAGTTTTATGCATTGATTCTTCCCAAAGAAATCTCTTTTTCAACGTAAAAGAGCATTACTCTCAACAAATCATTGATGATTTTATTAGAGTATTTTCTTCTATTTTAAAACCCCCTATTGAGTATTATGTTTTATTAGGATTATATTCTTATGATTATCATCTAAAATATTTTATTAAATGGTTTATAATTAGTTTGACTATAGATGAGCTATAATGATATCGTTCAATATTCTACTTAGAGTGGTTAGTGATTATGTTTATATATCAGGGAATGTAATTTCATATATTCATGTTATTTATGTTTAGATCCATTCAAAAGAGGAATTAATTGGACATAGAATGTGATGGCTGGGGACCTCTATTTCCCCTTAATGTACTAGTAGGTTTTACAAGACAACACAGATGTCAGTTTTTCTTATGGCCTTACCCTAGTATTTTCAGACGTATTGGCTGATGCCTTGACGATATGTTTTAGATGTATGACATTATAAATTCCCTCATTATGATAATAGTAATTGGTAAACCATGGGATTATTCAACTAGTATATTTTCCATGGTTACGTTTCATTATATTATGATCATTTATATGGATTTATATAATCATCTTTCTTTCCTACCATATTATGATCAAGTTTATTATTTAAGGAATGTGTTTTTAGTTATTCAACTCTCCTAGTATATATGTATATGATTACTCCTAATGTATTAAATACCCTTAATTATCATTTGATCTGACCCCTTTCTTATGTTTTATTTTTCACCAGGATGTGAAGATGAATATTATGAATGACCTTCAAGGATAATATTAGAGGTGTGAATATTTCAAATGGAATTTCTATATTGTTTTTTATTGAAAGTTGTAATGTAAAACTTATGTTTGTATTTGATTTTACAAAAATGCATATCTATACTTTCCATAGGGATATGGAATTAATTTAACCATACCAATGTAACAAAAAAATGAACTGGCTCCTAGATTCTAGGGTTGGGGTTTTATATTTTTATCAGAGGATGTTTAGTAGAATCCCTAGAAACTAGATTTAGAAAATATAGAATAGGGAACTAAACCCTAAGATATCCTTTTAGAATAGCTATACAAGATAATCCTTGAATTTTTGTAATGTATATATTATTTTTATATTCTAATAAATACATCCATATCAGGATACTCCAAGTGGACGTGGTTCTAGAATAGATGTAAATAGAAGTAACAATAATGACAAGGTGTTTCATTCCTGACATGGGGTAACCTGGTACATGAAAATAAATGTTACTGTGCATCTAGTTTATCACTCATGAGATATATTCTTATGAAAATTAATATTTTCATTACCAACCATTATAATGGATTTAAATGCAAATATGTACTAAAATAAATCAGGCTTATGAATATGTGATTAGACATGCATAAAAATGAATTTATGTATATATTTTTTCTAGTTTGACATTACACATTATGATTCACTACCTAATTTAGTTTTTGACATTATTTAGAAATGATGCCTAGTGTAAGGAATGGAAACTGTAAGAACACACGTATACCATATAGGGAATTCAATCCTATACAAGATAATGATGTTGGTTCTGAAGCCGCAACTCGTTCTGAGCAACTTATAAATATACTAGGATAACTGTGTCATATTATAAACAATAACCTTTTCCATATGGATTATCCTGATCCATAATGTGTAAGAGCAATGTTAAACTAGTTTATGTGACAAAAATCACTATCATTCAATGGGAATACAAACCCATTAGTATGAGAGTGGTGGATATGTTCCTTATAGAAGATATTACTTGCTTTGGGAAGTAACAAAAAGAAGAAGGTTGTCATGTCAGTTTATCATCTTTTGGGAGATACAGAGCAGTGTTGGTCATTAATTTAAAACAAGATAGAGGAGAAAGAAATAGAATAAATGGAATATGAGGACTTCAAGAAAATATTATTAGAGAAATATTTTCCTCAATAACATCTAGATGATGGAGAGGAAATTTATGGGTTTTTAAAAAAGAGGATGAAAATGTTGCGATGTTTGAAGCCAATTTTACAAGGTTAGAATTTCATGTTGCAGACTATATATGTTATACAAAGAGAATAATTTCTTGATTATTTAATTTATTAAAACCATTCCTAAAAAGGGCACTGGTCTCATAAAAATTCTCATTATATAGAAATATAATATCACGTACTATAAAGATATAAAATGAAATCTCCAAGTCATATGGCTTTAAGTTTATGTAAGAAAAAAGAGGTTGGTAGAGGAAATAATAGATACATGGAAAAATAAAAATGGTTTCTATCCAACATATCATATTTGTGGAAAAAAACACCCTAGAGCATGCTTAAAAGGAAACAGAGTCTATAAAAAATGTGGAGGAACAACCCACCAATATCAGGATTGCAATGGAATGAAATAATCTTCCAATATTCAATGATACAATTTTAATGACATTAGAATTATTCCTATAATTTTCATAATCATCAAGGAAACACACCCAAGAGAAGGACAAGGGATCAAGGACAAGCTTATATGATCAGAAATTCTGATTTTGAAGTTCCTAATGATGTGGTGGAAATAACTTTAGTCGTTTCATCAGCCATAACTAATTACTAATTTGATTATGGATCGTTTTAATCATTTATGTCTTCCTAATTTTCAAAAAAAAAATTGGCATGCCCAATTTAATTTAATAATGAAGTAATCAGTCAAATATCATAGGAGAAGTATCACTTTAACCAAGATTTTTCAATCAGTCCCCCTGATTACACATAAACATAATTTAGTTATAGAATGTATCATCATAACCATGATTGAATTTGATATAGATTTCATTTATTAATTGGATTTCAAGTTATGATGAGAAAATATAACATAAAAAGAAAGTTACGATGTTTTAGAATGGTGTAGAATGCCTCATATTTAGAGAAGAAACCTTGTAATGTGATTCTTATCTCTACCCTAGTAGCTCTATAAATGTAATTTTTGGTAAAGAAGATAAAAAAGTATCTGTTATCGAGGAATGAAATTTTCAAAATTGAATATGTACCTATTCTGTATGAATACAATCATGTATTACCAAAGGATTTACCGAGACATCCTATGATGAGCGAAATTGAGTGTTCAATTGACTTAATTCATGGTTTGAAAACTATATTAATGACCACTTATAGAATGTTCATAATGGAATTAGTAAAGATGAAGAAAAAATAGCGGAATTGGGTGATAAGGGATTTATCTTCTGTAGTGTTTCTCGATGGGGAGATCCTATTATTTTTGTTAAGAAGAAATATCTATGTATGAGGTAGTGCATTGACTATTGAGAGATCAATGATATTATGGTAATGAAAAAAGTATTATCTTCCTCACAGTGATGATTTATTTGATCAACATCATGGGTCCAATATTCTTCGATGAATGACCTATGATATGGATATCATCAATTGCATGTGAGGAAGGAATATATTCCAAAGGCAGCATTTCAAACCAATTATGGGCATTATGAGTTTATAGTAATACCTTTTAGAAAGTCTAATGAAACCTCTATCTTCATGGATCTAATAAATAGAGTTTTCCTGGAATATCTTGATGAATTTTTTTGTGGTATTTATTAATGATATCTGAGTGTAATCCAAAATATAAGATGAACAAGAGATCACTTTCACATTATTATGAAGACTCTTAGAAGGAACATATTATATTTGATTATTGAAAATTTTGAATTCTGGATTTAAATAGTTTTTTTTCATGGCCATATTGTCTCTATGGATGGAATCTTATTGGATCCTGATAATACAATGTCATTTCATGAATGACCTACCCCAACGAACATAACCAAGGTACATAGTTTTATTGGTTTAGATGGTTAGTATCAGTGTCTTGTTCATAACATCACCCGATTAGCTAACCCATTAACCAATATTACCCATATTGGTGTTATGTTCATATGGAAAAAAGAATTTGAATAAAAATTGAATAATTGAAGACAATTTTAGTAAATGATCCAATCTTGACTCTACCATTGGGGAATGGTGGATTCCTGATTTATACTAATGGATAAATGGAAGGACTCAATTTCATACATATACCGAATTATAGAGTTATTACCTAGGCATCAAGGTAGTTAAAAAATAAGATTATAACTATCCAACTCTTGATCTTGAGTTATCAGCTATAATCATTTCTCAAAAGATATGGAGACATTATCACAATGGTGAAAGTTTTGATATATATAAAAATCACAATATATTGACATATATATACCCATGGAAATAAAAATACATGATGCAAATAGATGGATAAATATACACATGGATTATTATTGATCCATACACTACCTTCTAAGTAAGGAAAATAAGGCCGAATATGAATTGAGCAGGAATGATCATGGAATTCTGAACAAAATGAGGATTCATAAAGATATTATGTATGTTCATCTTGAGGGGATGTATATGGTAATTATCAATGAATGTGAAGTATCATTACTTTTTCAATTGGTTTCCCAACCATCTTTATTTGAAGGAGCTAAATGTTCTAAATCTCATGATTAAAATATTCAAAAGAAAATTAAATATATGAATGTTGGGATGTTTCCAGACATCATGTGTGAGGATGTAATTATATAATTTTGAAGGGGACTATGTATTACCTCCATACATAATCTAAAAAGTGATTTATTGGATGATTCCTATAGTTTGGGTTTCTCAAGACACCTCGGTCGCACTAAGATGCATAGTGATTTGAAATAACATTTTTAGTGGGACACCATAAAGCTTGAAATTACTGATTATTTTTCAAGATGTATAGTTTGTCAATTGGTGACAGTTAAAAGAAAACATTCTAGAGTAGTAATGAAACATATAAATATTCCTACATGTAAATGGGATAAAATAACTATGGATTTTGTCACTTTATTACCAAAAACTCTAATAAGAAATAATGAAATATGGGTTATTGTTGATCGATATACCCAGTATTCACATTTCCTCATAATAAGTGAGGAGATTTCATTAGAGAATGTTATATGGCTCTATACCAATGACATTTTTAGACTTCAGGGAGTGCCTCTCTCAATTGTGACTGATCATGACCCATGATTTACATCATAATTATGTAAAATTCTCTAGAAATCATTTGATATTGAGATTCATTTGTGTACTTCTTAATATCCTCAAATTGATGGGCAGTGAGAAAGAACCATCCAGACCTTAGAAGACATGTTGAGATCATGCTCACGTGATTTTCAAGGTATGTGGGATCATTATTTACCTTTGGTAATGTTTTCATAGAATAATATTTTCCATTATTGTATTAAAATGAAACCACATGAATCATTTTATGGAAAGATATTTTGCACCCCATCATATTGGGATGAAGTCGGTGAAATGAAGCTTGTAGGTCCATAGATTGTGGAGGATACAATAAAGAAGGTAAATACTATTCAAATCCATATCAAAATATCTCAAAGATGAAAAAAGTTATATGATGATAATCAGAGAAAGGATTTTGAATTTGAAGTAAGATATCACATTTTATTGAACGTTTCTTAATGTAAGGGTGTTATAGATTTGGGAAGAGAGGGAAATTGAGCCCCATGTACATTTGTCCTTTTGAAATTATCTATAAAATTGGAGCTACAGATTATTATTTGAATATTCCACCTATCCTTTCAATGGTACACAATGTGTTACATGTCTCTTTGTTAAGGAAGTACATTCTAAACCCGACACATGTACTCAATTTTGAAGGAATATAATTGAAACCTGAATTATCTCACTATAAAGATACTATTCAAATGTTGGACAGTAATGAAATGTTATTGAGGAATTAGAAAACTTGGATGATAGAGGTAAATTGGGAAAATAAAAAAAATTAAAGAGGAAATGTTTCCGGATTAGGAACTTATGATAAAGACCTACCCAATTATTTTTATGAGGTAACATTTTGTAAATTTCTAAAATTAAATATTTTTAAGGGGGGAAGAATGTATCACCCAAAGGTTTTACAAATAAATTTAATATAGAATGTAAAGCATGAAACAATAAGTCACTATAAAAAACACTTTGTTATTATAACCTATATGTTAATCATAATTTTTCCTCCTCTATTATTTGAATTTCGAAATAGAAGACATATATGGATGTGATCTGTATGATATTTAGAGTCTCATATAATAAACTAATACATTTGATGAATTATAACTTGACTGTAGGAATAGTAATATGACCCTTATGAATTGTAAACTAGCTAAATTAATATTAACCACACCATAAAATTTAAATAAAATATAGGAAATTTATAAATGAAATTATTATATAATTATATCATGGTATAAGAAAGTTAATATTTAAAAATTCATAATTAACTGTTGGTATTTTTGTGAATAATAAATATTTAATTACGATTTGATAATTAATAAATTAAATTAATGTAATATTCATTTTCATAAAATTTATTTATAGATAAATATTAAATTTTCCCATTATTTTAGTATAATTTAATTATTTCATATTATATTTATTAGGGTGTTATAAAATCTGTTTTAATTTTAAAAAATATATATTTTTCTAGTAGATGAATATTTTAATTGAAATTTAAATTTATTTTATTTAGAAAATTATTTTCATAACAGGAGGTTCATTTTTGAATTATACATGTCAAAAAAATGGTTTGGGTGAATTTTTCGGGCTTTTCTAAAATACTTGAATATTTGGTGAATAGTAAAATATGATAATTTACGATAAATGCTAAATACTTGAATTATGGAGTCTTGGATGATGTATGGATGATTTAAGCACTCTTGGTTATAACTCACATGCACATATTACTGTATATATTCTCAAGAATCAACACTATTTTTTATATTGAGAAAATTATTAAAATAATGAATAAAATATTGAGAAAAAACCCCTCTCATCCACTATAAAAACAACCCTCACCCCCTCTTCTCCATACACCTTCCAAGAATTGATAATTATAAAATTTCTTTTCAAAACACTTACCAATATCCTACCAAATTTTTATATTCTCTTTGACTCAACAAAAGTCCAAAATCAACCCCTTCAAGGTGATTTTCAAGGAGTATTGAAGAGGTAAAATCCTCTTCCTTTTCCCTTTTATTTTATTTTCATGTTCATTCTTATATTATTCTCTCCACAACTCCCATATCCAAATGATCCTGATAACTCCAAAATATTTTTTATACTACAATTATATAATTTTTATGTAATTTCCAACATCAATATCCTTACTCTCACTCATTTATTTAAAAATGAAATCATCATCCCAGAGGTGCTGATTTACAACCTCCATGGACGACAATTTTTTATTCCTCAATTTTTTCATCATTTCTTGTAACTATACCATTTTTATGGTTAAAAAATACTATAATATATGTACTATAACCTATTTAATGTTCTAAAATTAGTATATATATAATACTAATTCAAATTACAAGACAATTTCATGTTGATCGAAAAACCACCAAAACAAATAAACGATTGTCACTAAATGTATTATCAAATGATTCATCCCCATACCCTATAACCATATGATATATATAACCATTAACACTTTTTTATTTTCATTAATATCATATAATTCCAATTCAAGGGAATTACACCCATTTCACAGGAATTTCATTTCTTATAAACAAGTGAACTGATAATGAAATCCAAGAAAAATAATGCCCCCAAATGATGAAATTAAAATATATAACTCATAAAAAATCCATAAATGAACTTAATAACACAATTATGTATCAAATACTTAATAAAATGTTATTATTTAATTAATTAATCGATTTAATACTATTATCCAGGATGTTATGGTCAAGTCTATAACTCATTCGGGCATAATGTAAGGGTTTTCTTCCAAAACCTCTATTTTTATTTGGGATATGTTTTGTTCCTATATAAACAATGAAATTCTCCATTTATTTTATACAATATTTTATATTCTGAGTATATGTTCCAATATCATGTATTATGAACAATTATTTTTTCTTTTGTGGAAAATACATGTTTTAAAAGGGACCCCTTTTCAATTATTCATGATAAGTTGACCTGATTAAATGGAACTTCCTGATTTTTTACTTGTTTTAATGTGAACTCTATAACATATTTTAATACAAAATTATTTTTATAAATATAATCAATTGTCAAGGTTATACTATCTTAGTTTCTTTTGGTATTTATGAAAATATTTTTCCAAAATAACTCTTCTTTTTTAATGTAAAAGTGTATTACTCTCAAAATTTATTATATGATTTTATTAGAGTATTTTCATCTATTTTAAAACCCCATATTAAGAATCATGTTTATTAGGTTTAACATATTATTATTATCATCTACTATATTTTCTTAAGTGATTTATAATCAGCTTTATTGTGGATGTTCTATCTTGACACCATTCACTATACTACTCAGAATGGTTAGTGACCATGTTTAAAGATTTGGGAATGATATTTGATATGTTCATGTTTATTATATTTAGCTCCATTCATATGAGGAATGTGTTGGACTTGGAATGTGAAAGGTGGGGACTACTATGTATCCAAAATGATTAGATAGGTAATGAGACAAAATATAATTGGGTTTTGGATATGGCCATATCCTAGTTTTTTTAGACGTCTTAGCTGAGGCCTTAACACTATGTTTTAGATTTCAAATATTATCTGTTACCTCATAATAATAATAATTAATAAAACCTATAATTATTATACAAGTAGAATATCCATGGTTATTTTTCTTTACCTTATGATCATTTATATAGATTTATATAATCATATTTTATTACTACCATATTATTTCTCATGTTAATTTTTAATGGCATGTGTTTATAGTTATTCACATTTCATAGTGTTTATTTTTATAAAAAGTTCAGCTATATTACATATCCTTACTGATTATCAGAGATTATCCCTTCTGTATGTATTATATTTCCCTAGGTATTGAAGATGATAATTATGATTGATTGATAGGGATAATCTTGGAGTTATTGATGTTTCTAATGGAATTTCTATATTGTTTTTACTTTCACGTTGTGATATAAAACCTATGTTTGTGTCTGGATTTCCAAATCAACTAAACTATTCATTCATTTTGGGATAATTAATTCTTGTAACCATAAGAATGTAATAAAATATTAGACAGGTTATGGGAATCTTGGGTCAGGGTATTATAAGAATGGAATGTATTAATAGAAATTAATTTCTAATAGTAGTGCATAATTCATTTTTAGTCATGATTTATGATTTGGTGAAAAAATTTTAATTTTTGGAAATATTTTAAAATGTTTTGATTTTTAAAAAGTATGGGGAAATTTTTAAAAATGGTTTTCAAGAACATTTGTGATAAATTGTTTTTCAATGTTTTTATATTTTTTGAAAAATAACATTTTCGTACAATAATGTTTTTTTTATTTATGAATTAGAGATAGTCCAATGTGTTGAGGTCTATAATAACGATGAATATTGAAGAATTTCCAAATCGAAAAAATGTGGGAGAATGGTTTTTTCTTTAAGAAATTCATTTTTAAGAAATTTGTTTCCAATGTCACATTTTCGGACTGAAGAACACCGAAAGTAGAAGTAGTCAGAAATATGATATTATTGATCAAATTCACTATCAGACAAAGATTCATCGACATAAAGATCATCATTCATCCGACGTAGAGTTATTTAAATTTTTTTATTTTTTTGATTGCATTCTTTTTTCTTAATCATAATTATAAGAATATTTTCATAATAATGGATGTCCGAATTTTTCTAAAGATGAAGAATGAATAATGTGATATCAAGAATTTTAATGTTCTTAAAAATTATAACCAAATTAGGTGATTCTTTTCTGATCATGGATCTCTCAAAAATCCGAAAAACAATTACGATAAAATATTTTGAATTAATGATGGAATTGTAATGATTGAATAACTTCTAGTGAGAAAGAAAAAGACTTTATCAGATTAAATATTGGTTTACAAGTACCTACATGACCATGGTGATCCTCCTTGGTCAATCACTTATTCCATCAGATAATGTCAATGTTTACTTGGTAGTAACAACAAAGATAGTCACACTTGGAGGGAGGGAAACAAGGTTTCCGATCACATGGATTCAAATGATATATATGGATTAGAAGATGTATTCATTCATATTATGTAAAGCTTGAAACTAGAAGGGTTCAAAATGATTAGAGGGTATTCCCTAGGTCATCACTATTTCAGGCCTTTTTAGCTATCCGATTTGGGGGGTATGGGTGGGGGGATGCTTTGTGTTTATTCGGTGTCTATTTTTCATATTTTACTTAAATAAAAAATTAAAAAATAGTGATGATGATTTTTGTAAAAAGTGGTTTATTCCATTAATGGGATTTGCATTGTAATGATAATTCCATTATTATTAGGATTCTAGTAGGTTGAACTTAAATAAGTTCATCAGACATAGATGAGAAAGAAACAAAAATCATAATGATTTGAGAATGAAAGGGATATCATAATGATATGAGAAAGAAATAAAGATCGTAATGAGATGAGAGAGAATGGAAGATCATAATGAGTTGATAATTAAATCCATATCGTAACAAGCTAAGAAGGAAAGGCAGATCATAATGAGATGAGAATGAAAGATAGATCATAATGATTTGAGATGGAATGTTATATTGTAATGAGAAAATAAAGAAGTTAAGATCTCCAAGAAATAGTAAATAAGGACATATTTTAATGGGATGACAAAGAATGACATGTCATAATGATCTATGAAGGAAAAAAAGACCGCAATGAGCAGAGAAAGAAAGGTAGATTGTAATGACCTGAGGAAGATACATTGCATTGAAGATGAGTAAGAAACACTATTTTGAAGATGAGGTGCTAACATTTTATAAATTATGAGGAATATACATAATATTGATGCTGAAGAATTTATATGTTATTGAAGAAAGGTTATAAAATATAAGAAGGACGATTATGAATAAGACTCAAAAATAAGATTCTAGAATTTTTATAAAAGGTTTAATAGGTAAGAATATAAAATAATAATTTTCATTAATATTGGAAAAATATGAGGAATGATTATGTCAATGTAAAATTTTATAAGTGATATATTTTTTCGATTTAATTACATATAAAGAAGTTGGGAATGTTTTCATGTTTCCTTCTCTTTATTCTCCATGTCAACTTTAAATTATTTCTCAATTCCTTTGTTCATTGTAACTTGTCCAAAATCAGAAAATGTGGAGACCTAAAGAAATAATGTGAAATTTATTTGATGATAGAGATCTCATGAGGAGGATCATACAACTGAATGTTAGTTTACTAGATTGAGAAAGATTGTATTGATTAGATTGTATTGAGATGATCTATCTAAGGAAAAAAAGACTAAGTTTTTTTATAAGAATAGTTTAAGAAGTGAATATTAAGTAAGGGAATATCGTAATGACTTAATCATATGGAAATAACATCATCCAGCCAAATCAAAATGAGGATTTTGAATAAGAAATTATGCAGCAGTTTCAATAAATTTATTCTTATTTTATTTGAATCAATTTTTTTATAAGAAAACATTATAAACTTCCAAGATTATGTATAATCATTTTTATTGAGATATATAATTGGTATAATGGGAATTGGAACAAATTGAATTAACTTCTACATAATAATGAATTTCTATAGTCCCATGGTAGTGGCTAAGGTAAGTATATAGGTTCTCACACTGAGTTTGAACCTCATAAATCTTGTGTGTTTTACATGATTTTATAATTTTTCATGAATGATTATTTATTAAAACATGATAACTAAATAAATCTTATTAGATTGTAGGGGTTAAGTATCTAAATGTTTTAAAATAGAAAAAATATAACAACTAATTTACTCCACCCCCTTATAAATTGTTTTTTGATCCATTGGAACTTCAATTGGTATTCGATCGAAGGTTCCCTTATTTTATTCTTATCATGGATAATATAAAATCTATCAATATAAGAGGAATTGATATATTTTATAGAAAAAATTATTATGGATGGAAAAAATTGAATGATCCCTTATCTCCTATCTATTGGACTAGATGTTTTTTATGCTACTAATTTTGGTATTCCATCTATTGAGAAATATTTGAAAATAGAATTTGTTTATAAGTGATATATTTATTTATTTATGGAAATTATTGAAATTCTATTATTATGCACTTATCATAAAATGTATATCAGAAGGTGATGGGTCTCAATACATCAATGAGTATGTAGGACAAGCTCAAAAGTATTTCCAATGGAAATATTAATGTGAATGATGAAAATCAAAAAATTTAGCATAATATGTTTGAGGACATCAGAATCAAAGATGAAGAAACTTTTGATGAATACTTATCTAGTGTAAATAAAATTTCTTGCAACATCATAAGATTCTGAGATGTCCAAGAATATTCTACAATTGTGAATAAGCATTTCAGAAACATTCTAAACAAGTTTTATTCTATAAAATATTATATAGAAGATAAATTTGATTTGACTTTTGATTAATTTAATAACAATCATGTTTATTATTATATGAGGAATTATCTAATGTTTAAAAATAATATGAAATACACAATTTATTTTGATGTTATGAGAAAGATGAAAATCCAAAATGTTAAAGAAACTGATCATTATGAGACTGAAGATAAAGACAATGATGAGTCAAATTATAATATTATGTCACTTATCTCTAAAAAATATCAGATAAGAAGAGAAAAATACATAGGTAAACATCTTATAAAATGTTTTGAGTGTGGTGGAATAAGAAACTTTGCTATGAATTTCCCCAAGATAAAGGTTGGATAATATGAAGTTGATTAGGATGAGAAAATGCTATGGAAAAAGTGAAAAAAAATGATAAATAAAAAACTTCATTCAATAAATTCATGAAAAGTATTACTAGAAACAAAATAACAATTTAGAGTATGCAGGTAAAATTAGAATCAACTGACCAAAAAATATCATGAAGATCAATATTTAGAAAATTTTAGAACCATCATTGAAAAAGTTGAGAAAACTAATGATTCCTCAGATAGTGAAGAATGTGGTGAAGAATATTTTGAAGATAACTAACTTAGAAGAGTACATGTTTTTTGAATTTGAGAAAAAAACACACAATAAAGAAATTAGAGTAATGGAAAAAATATTTTGATGATGTTTTTGATGGATGAAAAGATATCATCAAACAGGAAAATGCATACATCAAGGAGATATTAAGTTAAAAACATAAAATTTCTTAACATTGAAAGGTAGTTGAAGATATTAGGAAAAGTTATAACCTAATGAAAATGATGTTAACAATATTCAAAAAATCTTATTGAATAGTAAATTACCTTGAGGAATATAAAAAAATTCAAAAAATCTTCAAATGTAAAATTTGTGACATTAACTGTTTCATAGAATGGTCAAAATGATAATTTGGTGAAATAATCACTCAATAAAATTAATCATTCATATTATTATTTTATCATTTTAGGTTCTAGAATAGGTGTTGGGAAATCTGGGTGGATAATGGATGTGAGAAACCTATCAAATCTAAAAAATTATAAAACTCAATGAAAAGAATAGATTATCTACATCCTGAGTATGTTAGATTTGAAATAGTAAGAATCCTCAAATAATATTCCTAAATATAAATTCATGAGTTGATGGCTATTTCTAGTGTTGCAGATTCTATAGGCACAAAGCTTATAATTATTGGCACACATTTTCTCTACCTGGATGATATTGAAGAAAATTTGAAGAAATTGTTGACTTATAATGAGTATATTTCCTAACATACATAAAGGTTAAAAATTTAATTCTCAAGATGTTAAAAAAATAAAAAAAATAAATTAATTCGAATGCCTAAAGGAACTATTTGAAATATGTGATAAGCCAGTTAATACTATTGAAAAATGTATGTCAGTCCTTCCATAACATATTTCTTATGATATAAAAGAAAAGGAATCTAAAATGTCGAATGTTGAAGAAATAGATTTTTTTTTGTTGAGACAACTTTGAAAGAAAATAAACGTAACAAACCATGGATATAAGATAATGGTTTTTCTTCTCATATAAAAGGTGATTTAAATTTTTAAAAAATATTTTGTGATGATGGAAAATGTGTTTTTTTCAGAAAATATTTTTGTATCATCAAAATTGTGAATGATAGAAATGTTATTGGAAATGAAGAAGAAAATGGTGGGAAACTCTTCAAAATAAGAAAATATAACAACTATTTATAATTAAGTGCTAGTGATGAAAAACAATTTTGGCACCAAAGACTTATGAACTGTGGGTATAGAATTTTGAAAAAATTATCTAAATGTGATACTACATGGAAACTTTCATGAATTTAAAACAGGAGATGAAATAGTTTTATTACATTTTAGAATATAAAATCACTAAAAAAAGACATAAGAGTGTTGAGATTCATTACACCTGACCAGGTGAACTTATTCAATCCGATTTTTGTGTGCTGATGAGACATTAATAAATAAAATTATATTTATACGTTTTCACTTTTATTTATGATTTCACTCGAATGAAAAACATACTTTTTATGAAACACATGTATGAGGATATGGAAATATTCATGTTTACCAGAAAAGAAGTTGAGAATGAAATAAGGGGTTATATAAGGGCTCTAAGAATATATAATGGTACCAAATTCACATGAAATTATTTTGAAGATTATCTGAGAAAAAATGGTATCAATATTTACTATATTGATCCGTATACACTACATAAAAATGGAGTTCCTAAAAGATATAACAGAAGCTTGGTAGAAATAGGAAGATGAATGATAGAAGAATACAATCATTCAATGTCTTATTGGAGAGAAGATATTATTACTATCATACATGTCCAAAATAGATATTTGTTGAAATTGGAAAACAATAAGAATTCTTATTAAATGTGGTAAGACAATAAACCTTCCTTGAATGTCTTTAATGTTTTTGTAAGTACATGTTTTCTAAAAAAATCATGATCTATAAATTTTTTATGAGAAAGCTAAGGACGGAACTTCTATAGGTTATTCACCCAATAGAAGAAGTTATAAATTCTGGAACAAACATTTATCAAATTTTATGGACCCATATGATGTGAAAGTAATTGAAAATCAAAATTATTTAACAAAAGTTATTGAGAATGTTGAGGAGGATAAACTGGATATTTCCAGCAATATTGAAAGTAAGTCAAAACAACCTTACCAAGATTCAAAATATTCACGTGATGAGAAAATATTTGGTGTAATATAAATATTGAAATTTCATACCTTACAAAAAAACATGCTGTGGTCAAAAACATTATTTGAAATCATAAGGATAAAGTTCTGTTGGAAATGTGTTTATATTAGAAAACCAGCCTTCACTTATCTCAAAAGATGAATCAAAATTAGTTTCAGAAGATATTCTACCCAAATAATGGTTGGTCTCTATAAATGTAGTATTGGATTATTTTGAGAAAAATGAAAATGGAAACTTGTTACACATCCTGTAAATAAAAATTATATCATAACAAATAAGGTTTAAAGAAACAATTTTAATTAACATGGAGATGTTAAAAGAAACAATTCCATGAATTTTTAAAGGATATTCATAGATGGAAGGTGTCAATTGTGATGAAACATTTTCCCAAGCTTAAAGGATAGAAACTATTATAATTATTATACTAGTGTCTTCATAATGGAATAAAAAAATATATCAAATGGATGTATATTCATCTTTCCTGAATGGTGAGATTAAGGGAAAATATTACATTGAGAAACCTTGTGGTTTGAAACATTATAATGATGAAAAAATTTGTATATTGATGAAATCCTTGTATGGGTTGAAATAACCCCCATGTTTCTAGTATTGTTAACTTCTAAAATTGATTTATAATATTGACATTTTCTAATGAAAATGTTTTTATAAACATATATTGGAATTATGTTGAATCTGAAACTCTAATTGTAATTGTTTATTTGGATGACATAATTTTTTATGGGATTGGAAAAACGTTTTTATAGAATTTTCTAAGGAAATGAAAAACAATTTTGAAATGTGAATGTTGGAAGAATTATCTTTCTTCCTTGGCTTACTGGTTCAGTAAAAAGGAAATTACATTTTATTATCTCAAGAATTTTATTCTAGGGAACTATTGAAGAGGTTTGGGATAACAGAATACAAGGAAGTTTCTACTCCTATTTTAGTGATAAAAATGTTGAGTAAGATGAAACCAGAATAACTATTTATCAAAAAAAATATTTAGAGAGATAATAGGAAGTATTATTTACCATATATCCTCAATGTCTGATATTTTTTATGCTTTGAATTTTCTAGACAAGTATCAATGTAATCTGAAAGAATCAAATATGTTGGAAGAAAATATGATTTTGAGATATGTCAAATGAAAAAATTTACATGGTTTTCTATATAAAAGAAATTTTTAAATGCTGTTTTATTGTTATATTGATGCAAATTGGGCTGGAAATTCTAATTATCAGAAATCAACTATAGACGGAATTTTTTTCTAGGGTGAATGTTGTTAGAGTTAGCATAGTAAAAAACAATGTTTTATAACATTGAGAACAACTAAATCTGAAAATGTTATTGAAACTCAAAATTGTCCTCATATATTGTGGATGAAAGTTCATTTAGATGTTTTGAAATAAAAAATTTCTAAACCATTGAAGATACATTATAATAACTAGAGAAAAATTTATTTATATAAAAATATTGTCTAGCATTCAAGATCAAAACATATTGAAATAATTTTTAAAATTATAATAAGTAATGTTTCTTTTGGTGATGTTATATAGGAATACATCTCAAGAAAGTATCAAATTTTAGATATAATCACAAAATCCATACTAAAAGAATGATTTTAGGAATTTAGGCTACAAATTCATGTTTAGCCTCCTCCCATGAATTCTTAAACCTCATAAGGATGTACCTCCAATGCGATTTAGAATATGTTGGTGAAGGGTGAGAGAAAGAAAAAACTTTTTATTGAAGGAATTTTTCACATATCATTCATTTTTTGAATTTAATGTCGTGGTTATTATAAAATTGGTGAGAGAAAAAGAAAAGTGAAAGAAGAATAAAAGTAATAGATAATAAGATAAAAGTAAAGGAATTTAATATTTACATGGATGTAAAATTTTATTTCCACTCAGGGATGGACCACTTTAAAAAAATTACATTATCCAATAGTGTGGTGTCAATATACTCTTTTTAGAAATGCTTTGTTTTGATAAATTAAAAAAAACATGTTTTGTATATAAAAGTTGAGTTGTTAAAAAACTCTGACATTTGAAAATGTTTTTAATGATGGTTGAAAACAAATAAAAAGGGTGATATTTAATAATCTTTATGATAAATTGTTTTATATAATATTTTTTTATTTTTTGGAAGCTAAACTTTTTGTACAAGAATGTATTTGTTATTCAGGAATCAGACCCAATCTAACATAATGAGTTCTATAATGATTTTGATATTTTCTGAATGTTTAAATACACCCACAATGTTTCTGTATTTAAGAATAATTTTTCCAAAATAGGTTCCCAGTCTCACATTTTCAGACTGAAAAAAATAAAAAACAGAAGTAGTTAGAAAGATGATGTTATTGATAAGATGCACCATTGAACACAAATCCATCGGCATCAATTCAATTATTTATTAGACATGGATTTTTTATTAAGGAATATATTGTTTTTTGTAAGATTCTTCAATTCATCATAATAAAAAAATAAGCTCCTAAGAATATAATTTTGAATGTTCATAAATATGTTGAATGAAGAAAGTGATGTGAGGAGTTAAAATGGTTTTAAAATTTCAAACCAAATCAGACAATGATATTCTGATCATGTAGTTCTAAAAAATCATGAAAAAAATTATGTTAATTTTTTTATGAAATAGGGGAATCATAATGATTTAAATGGTTTATGTGATCAAGAAAATTATTCCATCTAATTTAAGAAATCTAGATATAGAATATCAGATCCAGAAGTTAGAATGTGTTAAGATGATGAATTTTTAAGATGTTCAAATTTACTAAGTGAATTTATCACTGAATATATTCCATCATTATGAAATAATCGTCATAGTGGGAAAATCCATTGTAATGGGAATTCCATCGTAAAGAGAATTCCATCATTATGAGGACTCCATCAGACTAAATCAATGGATGTCGATTATAATGAGTTGATAAGGAATTAAATATCGTAATGAGCTGAGAACGAAAGGTAGATAATAATGAGTTAACAAATATTGTAATATCCTAATGATATTAGAAATAATGGAAATCATAATGAGATGAGAAAAAAAGGAAGATCGTAATGAGGTAAGAAATGAAGGAAGATCACAATAAGATGAGAATGAATGTAAGATCATAATGAGATGATAAATAAAGGTAGATCATAATGTGATGAGAAAGAAATATAGACAGTAATGATTTGAGAGATAAATGAAGATCACAATGAGATGAGAAAGAAAGATAGATTGCAATTACTTGAGAATGAAGGCATATCATAATGATTTGAGAAAGATAGAAAGATCATATTGACTAGAGGATGATATATTGTAGTTATGGTAAGGAAGATACATAGTATTGAAGTTGAGGAAGATAAATTGTATTGAAGCTGAGGAAGGTACATTGAACTGAGTAAAGGTTAGAACGTCTGATAAGGATGATTACAAATAAGAACCATAAAGAAGATTCTAAAAGATTTATATATAGTCAAATAGGTAAAAAATGAAATTTTATTTTTCGTAAATTGTGGTAAAATATGAAGAGGATTTAAGAAGTCAAATTTTATGTTTATATGTGTGAGTTTTTTAGATTTTTGCAAATATGTGGAAGAGAGTAAAGTTATGAAGTTTCCATCTATAAATTGTTTGACTCAAATATAAATACTTTCTCAGATTATTAGTTCATTTTATCCTTCACGAATGTGGAAAAGGAGGAGAACTGACAAAATCAAGTAAATGCTATTTCTAGAATGAGATTTCTTGAAGATGATCAGACATATGAGATATTGTTTACCAATTTGGGCAAGATCATATTGAGAAATATAATATGGAGAATATCATATTGAGTTGATAAAACTATGGAAGATAAAACTAAGTTTGTTTTAGAAGATAATTTGAGAAGTGAAAGTTGAGTAAGAGAGAATCATATTAACTTCACCTGATTGAGAAAATTGAATCCATCCAAATTAAACCAAGGATTCAGACTGAACAATTATAGAGAAATTTCAACCAAATGATTATTCAATTTCATGGATGAAATATTTTATAAGAAAACATTATAAACTAATGAGAATTAATATAATCATTCTTATTGGTAGATAGAGGGTGTCTAAATAGATTTTCACAAAATTTAATCACTAATTCATAATAGTTATTTTTTATAGACCTATAGAAGAGAAGCTATAAAAAGGATATCATTTTTTACACTAAGGCCGAACCTTATAAATATTTTTTGATTCCCTTGATTTCTTACATTTTCCTGGATGATTATTTACTAAAAGTGGATAAGGAAATAATTCTAAATAGGTTCCTGAGGAAAGTTTTCTAATTTTTTTGAAACTCATAAAAAGTTAAAGAATGATTCAACCACCATCTATGTTGTTATTAGATCCTTTGGAACATCAAGTTTAAAATGGATATTATTGAAATTTCGAATTCCTTTTTGTGATATATGTGATGTGATAAGTTTAAAAGTTATAAGACAACATTTTATAGGGAGTGAGACTAAATAGAGTTCTATTTTTGTTATAGGGAATTGAGTTTGTTAGGAACCATAGTAGAAAACTAGAAGATGATATTGAGAATGTGGTTACACATGATACAAATGTGATCCAATAGTTGGTACACCATATTGTTCAAGATTTTCAGGCTGTGGATAGAAGAAATATTCAAGATGCACCTCGATATGTGAAACATTATGTTCAGTTTACAAAACAAAATCCACCAATAATTTGAGGTAGTTGGAACAAGTAAAAGAAGAAGTGTTCATAAATAATAGGAATAAAATATTCAATTTCCTTGGAAAACCAGCTAATCTAATAATGGACTTGGAAACCTAAATTCTATAAGATATTGAATTCATATAGTATGATGTAGCAGTTTAGAATAAATCAGGACAAGGAATAAATTATGATGATTTTCAAGATTTTTTAACAAATTTTTTCCCTCAAACATTTCATATTGGATGAATAATAGAATTATTTAGTTTAAGGCAAGTGAAACTCACAATAATAGTGTATGAGGATTAATTTATGGATTTTGTTAACTTTTTTACTTGAGGTTTCTACATGTTAATCTTTTAAAGAATTCATTTTTGAATCAGTCTAGAGACTAGAGATTCACTCTAAGATTTTTATGCTTTATATATCTGATTTTACATTGATGGTCAGTAGATAAATTGTGAGAAAAAGTGACATCCTAAGAAAGATGGTCAGATATATCATGTTGATACATATAGGAAATGTTGAGATTTCCAATTATGGTAATAAGTAAAAGAGGGAAATTTATTTCCCAGGTGGTGGTATAAATCATATATAGTATGCGAGATTAGTGAATCATTCTCCTAAATGAAATTCTAACCACTATTATTTTAAATTTGGTTCTCTCAGTCACACATATTGATATTGTATTGAACCCCTTAGAGTGTGTCAGAATTTGAATAATATGGGACATCTAAAACATTATTGTGGTTTTCTTCTAATTTCTTATTCTATAGACACATATCATATTTCTCAATCATCCTATGCATCTATTGAATGACTGCATCTGAAAAAATCTCTTCAATACAACCATGATAACCAAAGTGATTCTAAGATTACCATGGATCCCTTACCAGTGAAATATCAAAAATTTAACAAATTGATATGTGTATGGACTGTACAATTATAGAGAGTTGAGTAGATAATCATAAATGATCAATCTTGACCTTCGATGGAGAGTGGTATTATTCAAATGAATTATTCTTTTATGTAATCTATCTTCAATATGGGAATATCCCACTTGTTTATTTCTTATCATGTTTTTGATAATATAGGATTTCATGTTGAGATAATGAATTTTTTTTTGAAACTACATACTCCTCTTATCCAAGGATAATTTCATTACATTGTGCAAAAAGAATGATATGCAAATATTTATGTGGATGAATTGATTTGGGATTTATCTATACTTATGATGGATATTTATGACTTAATCCTAGGTATAGATGAGTTGAAAACATTCAAATCTAACATCAAATGTTATACATGAATGGTTAGTTTTACAAATAACGATGAAATATAGAATCTCTTTAGAGGAGATAAAATTATAAAGGAAAGTTAAGCATGATTTTTCAAACCAAGGGTTGGAACTATATCAGACTATTTGGATTCTTTGACCTTGGAATTGGTGGATGAGATCATGAATATAATTTTTCCAACAATTTTTGATCAATTTCATGATGTTTTTCTGGATAAATTATTTGGGATACCACCTATAAAATAAGTGGAGTTTATGAATTATCTCTTACCAGAGAAAAGTCCAATATTTCTTTCGTCTTATCAGTTGGAACCAATATAAATTAGGTAATTTATATTCTAGTTGTAATAGCTATAATGAATAGAGTTCATTCATCCTAGTATGTATCTATAGGCAGCAAAAATTTTATTTTTTGAAAAGGAAAATGTAACTGCAATTATATTTTTCAGATTATTGTAAGATTAATCAAGTTATCAAAAAGAATAAATATCCTCTTCCAAGAATTGATGTTCTATTTTATCAGTTGAGGGTAGCCTTGTTATTCCCAATAATTGGGTTGCATTCATGATGTCAAAAACTATGGGTCTAGAATGATGATATTCTTAAAACAACATTCATAAGTCGATATAGTCATTGTGAATATGTGGTAATGCATTTTGGTCTTACAAATTTACAAGATATATTTATTTCATTGATGAGTTAGATACATAAAAGGTATCTATATTATTGTTTGGTTATGTTTGTGGATGTTATACTGATTTATTCTAGGAAAAATCATGAACATGAGAACACTTGGTGAAAGTGTTGGATTTTTTGTGGGGTCATCATCTGAATTACAATTTATTTATGTTTCACTTTTAGAAATATGAAGCAAATTTCCATGGATATATTATCTCTAAATTTTTTTTTATATAGATCTTGAAATGATATATGTTGTGATCTCTTGGAAACCGTCTATGAATATATCTATGAAATGTTTTTTCCTTTCCCCTGATGGTTATTACCAATGTTTTTTGTGAATTTTCATAACGATATTCAAAAATTTAAGCTTTGACATGAAAAAATGATCCATTCCAATATAATTATTAATTTCATAAATTTATTCAATAGTATAAATTTTACCTTACATCAAAAATGATCTTGATATTTTTAGAATCAGGATAAGGCTATGTATAGTATTATAATACTTTATGATATTGGTTGGGATGTGTTCTCACGTTGAGAGATCATGTTGTTTATAATATCTCATTATAGTTTTAGTTTCATTAGAATAACTACCCAAAACATGATTTTTAATTAGATTTTTTATCTATGATTTTAAGAGTAGTCATCATTATAATTTTGGTGAGAAATTCAATATTTTTACAGATAAAATGTTCTTGAATTTTTTTCTCAAAAAGATATTTGAATCAAAGACTACTAATATGGATGGAAATCATTCAATAGCATGGATTTGGTTTAATTTATAAACTAGTTAATGATATCATTATGACAGACACATTATGCAGATAGTCATATGGTCAGTTTTTTAGAAGAATCATCAAATCAATGGAAGTTAATGTCATTGATATCATACATACCCTTGGGTTGTGAATAATGAGGCAGTGTTAATATTTTATTTCTTATATATTTTATTCTTAATTTGGATGGGAAGGTTAAAGCGACATAAAAATCATATTCAGAATGTGATTCTATGAGGTTAAATCTTAATTATGGGGAGACTATTGAGGCATGGAATCTTGACAGAAGACCGGTGTTATGGTTCCAAGATCACATAGTCCTACAACTATCTTTTTAAGAATATATTCATCAATATTACCACTCTTCGTAATGGGTTTTTAATCCTAGAATAAAAAATATTGGTATAGAACTCAAAGAAAGTTTTTTGTGGGATGGCATAAAAATAAAAGGGGCTGTGTTTGTTTCAAGATGCATGTCATGTCAAAAAGTTGTAGAAGAGGACCAACAACCAATAAGTATGTTGTAGTATTTACCATTTAATATGTGTAAATGTATGTTTTTAGATATGTATTTTTTAAATGGACTAATAATTAACGTTCATATATATGATTTTATATAAGTAATTTTGAACCATCTCATAATGTCAAATCATTTTATCCCTATTAATAAATATCATATGGTAGATGAATTGTCCAAAATCTGTAAGCGAGAAGTTGTTAAGAAGAATTGTATTCTAGTATCAATAATTTCATACATTGATAATATTTTTACATATAATTTTTTGAAGTCCATAAAATATTCCATTTCGAATCAATTGGATATGAGCACAACATATAATCCTTAAATGGATGGACAATCCAAAATAATGATAGAAAATTCAAATACATTCTTACTGGTTTTGGAATGGATATTAGGGATCATGGGAGGATAACCTACTATTTTTTGAGTTATCCTATAATAAATTTATGAAGCCTCAATACATATAGCTTATATCGAATAATTTAATTGTTATTATTTATCATTCTCTACTTTTTTGGGTTGAAATAGGTGGGACTTCACTGGTTAGATCAAGACATCTGTAAGAGAAAATGGAGAATATTTAGTTAATTAGAAAGAGAACAAAGAAGGATGAGAGTACTCAAAAATTATATCAAAATCATCAATGATTATAATTTTCATTTTGGGTGAGTGATCATGTATTCATGATAATATCTATAATTCTTTAAACTCATTGTTTTGGGAAGCATGGAATGTGATATTCATGATAGGTAGTCAATTTTGAGATACATTATTGGGTAGGTGATGTGGAGTATAATATATATTTTTCACCAGGTTATAGTTCAATTAATTGTTTATTTCATGTATCTTAGTTATATAAGTATCATCATGATCTTAACCATGTGATTTGATGGGATCAAGATGTCATATAGATATATAATATTTTGGAACATGTTTTGGTATAGATTGTGGATAGGAAAGAGAAAAATATTCTTGGTAAAAAAATATGTATAGTGTGGGTTTTATTGAAAAATGACCATATTCAGAAATAATATTGGGAACATGAAAATGAATTATTTGAGAAGTTCCTAGAAATCTTCCAAGAAAACTCTGATTTTCTATTTTATAGGGACGAAAATTCCCAAGGTTGGGAGAATAAAGCACACCTTGTTTCAAATACATAACCATATATATATGTATTTTATAGATATATATTGTTTGGGTTAGGTTACATGAAGTTATATTATGTTTTGGAACTAGTTTGTGGATTTTATAGAGTTACATGGTTTGATAATGGTTAGTGGAAACTGTGCAACTCATCTAAGAAAATTTATAATGTAATCAAATTTCACTAAGAATGTTCACGGTTGGTGAAGGGTTTGGTAAAACTATATAGATGGAAGTGGAAAAATTATTAGACTACTGTATCTTGAGACAGTGGATAAAAAATATTTGTGAATAGTCTATCTAACCATGTGATCCAACCATGTGAGTGATTACAAGGGGCAGTAGCTCATGCAATGTTAGCTAATAGTTTTCCAACCGGTGTGTCATAACCATACACCATTAAATTTTAGATATGAAAATAGAGGATTTAACTCAGTTATTCCCATCAATTATCTATCACCCTAATATTCCCATACCAAAAATTTCTCTTCCTCCCAAAGCTAGAGAGACAATTATTTTTTATCCAAGAGTTATTCTTAGGTGAATATAAATGTGTTGGATGCTCAAATTTGTCGATATGTGATTGTTATTCATATTTTTACTTAGATATATTCTTTTTCCCTCTTCTATAATGATGTATATAATCTATTGGGGATTGATATATACAGTGTTATGTCAGACATGTCAAGATATAATGGTTTTGTTTGATTTGAACAGGATCAATGGTCGGATCTAGAAGATCTAGTACATGTTTTTGGGGTTTTAGTGTCATTCTTAATTTTCACCAATGATTGAGAGGTAGGTATATTATTTATAATTAACACTTTAATAGGGCTTGATGTATGGGTTTCAACTTGGTTGAAATTATTGACTCAATTATGAATCCTTTTTATTATTCAATGGAAACCCATTTAGTGTTGTTTTATTCAAAATTTTAGAAATTTTTTGGTTTTTTCAAAATTAATTATGTTCATGATTTCAATGTAGTGATTTTAAAATTATCGTTTTGTTTTGATACAAGGAATGTTATTATTTAAAAGGATTAGTAAATTTAAGTTTTTATGTGAAACAGTTTTTGCATGGGTTTGGCATACTTGGTAGTTCATGTTCGTGTTGGATTTTCTAATCCATGATTGGAATATTAAATGGTTCTTGGTTCCAAAGCTGTAATGGATCATGGTATTTTTTACTTTGTGATGAATTTTTAGATCGATGAGATGTCACTCATGAGTTTGGAAATTTTTCCTGGGAATGAATTTGTGAATGTGTTTATGCGTGGATGTGTGAAATTACAATATGGTATGCCAAAGGGATTCAAGAAAAATATTTTGTTGTTGTGAAATGGATTTCCTTGTAATTGCCTAATTTTGATAAAAACTGTTGAAATTATTTAAACCTTTTTATAAATGAATTGTTTTAGATAAATACTTATAACAAGTTTTATCCTAGTAGATTTAGTTGGAAATTCATTAATGAAATCCTACTATTTTTTATACTCACCCATTTATTTGGAATGTTGGGGTGCCTACAAATGTTATATATTGAGATATTGATAAAGTATAGGTATACTAGTTCCTTAGTGAAACTTATGATACCTTGGATTGGGAGTGTTTCTTTTGAGTTTGGACTAGTTTGAACGTTTTTTTCAGTGGCTTCTGTGACTTTGGGCTTTGTAAATTTTTCATTGTTTGGATTATTTCATTTTGATTCCTCTTATACTCTAATATAATCTTGTGTTTTGGTATTTTAATGTAATTTTTATCATACTAAATCATCATATATAGGATTGATTTTTTATGATTACTTTGGTTTGGATATTTATCTTTATAATGAAAATCATTCCACAATTGTTTATGAATCCCATGAAATTTATTGTCAGTATTTGGTGTCATGGGGATGTAGCCAACTACCTTGTAACACATTTGTGACTTCCCAAGCCAATGGGTGTGTAGAGGGATTATACACAACATGTCTTTAGGCTTACACTAAACCTAATACTTTATTATGAATACTTTGGACACATCATTGGTTCAAAACATATACCTACCACTTTATTTTAATCTATACTTAATCCTTAAATTATTTTTAACATTAAACAATATTTTCCATGAATAAAATGATCCAGCAATACATCTATTAGAAATCTTAAAATATATTTCTTTATTATATGAAAAGGATGTGATTTTAGACTCAATAATCTTGATCATCTAATATCATATGTTATATGATGAATTATCAAATTATAAAACATTATTACCTATATATGATAAAATAATTCCTTCACACATAAATAATAAATTGTGTTTCTAATACCATATTAAAAACCTTCATATCACTTAAGAAATATAAATGGAATATATATTTTTTGCAAAATAAGAAAATTATAAAACCCACACCCATTATATAATATATTTAATAATTCTAATATTCAATATAGAATCCATTTGGCTTATTAAAAAATGGATATATATATATATATATCTATTTTCCAACAAGAAATTATTTTTTAAATTTTATAAATGATATATTAATATTAAATGATGCTCTAATAACATATATCAGTTAAAAAATAACTATTTTTTATAATATATTTATTATACATATTTTTGAGAATAATTCTATTACTAAAAACAAATATTGGTAATCTTTTCTATAAAAATTTCCCTTCTCTGGGATATATCTCAATTAAATTTTTTTAGTTCAATAGAATATACACATGTTTTGTTAGATGGGAATCATATTTTAGAAGAATTCAATAAGTATTTTCATTAAAAATAATCCCACTAAAATATTGACCCATTTCACATCAAATATCTTTTCTAATAGCCATATTTCTCTATTATTTCTTTTAGACTTTTCATTTTTCATATCATATAACTATTTTGGTAAAATATCATGTCTACCAAATTGTATATGGATCATAGATAGTCAAGTGGGAATCAATTTATCCAAATCTATATTCTGTATTATTCCAACTACATAAGTATGAATACCAATATATTGGGGTCAACCAACATAGTTTAACCCAAATATCACAATGGAATGTGGTAGCCTAAATTTTCATGTTAACTATATCCTTCACAAATAACAAAACACAATTCTTAGGCACTTAACTTTTTGGGATTTCCTTACAAAATGATATAGGATTTAACATGTGTTCACAATGAAAGTACCCTAATCATTTTTTTAGTGAATTTAAATATCACACCATCAAAAATACATATTATTATAATGTTCATCAAATCATATTTATTTTTTTTATGTTTTCATGATTCTAATTATTTAATTTTACATGATATACATTCAACCAGACTTATATGTTTTAATATGTTAATATATAACAATTATACAATCAAGGATTTTTTATGCGTCAATTATAAAATTTCAATGATAACATTTGAAAAGTATCATAATGCTTCTGATTAATATAATTCTTTAAAATAATTTCTTTCAATTTATTAAAATCACAAATAACATAAATCATATTCTAGGGAATATATTTTGATGTATATAGTAAAAAAATCATTTTAAAATGTATAAAAATCTCTCAAACTAATTAAAATACCAACTTAAAGTCACACTATTTATAGATTATTATTCAAGAGTGATTTAAATTACCAACATGACCATAATTATTATCATTTATGAATCATTACATAAGAAAAATAAATTGAAATTATTTAAAAACAAACTCTTAGCCTTTGTTGAATTATATTAAATTTTATATAGCTACAATGAAACAATGTATATGTATAGAATTATATTTATAAAAAGTATCATAAAACTTTAAACTAAACAATTAAACAAAAATAATATAGACACTCTATATTCATTACTATTTCAAAAATTGTGATTCGATAACTAAATGATTAATATTATGTTTGAATTTGGGATATAACTTTTTGAATGTAATATAAATTCAAAAAAATTGATAAATATTTTATAATTTAATTATTCTTTTATGTATAGTCTACACCATTTAAATATGGAAAATTGACACACACACAGACATCAAGTGATATATAGATTGATATATATCATTAATACAAAATCTGAATTTTTAATATTTACATAGTAATTATGGACTCCTTTATATTTATTAGGAAATATAATTATCCAAGTAATGTAAAAAAAATTAACAATCTAATATATATTCACATTTCATCTAAATAATATAAACATATTACATAATTATTTTGTTTAATAACCATGTAAAAAAACATTATATGTAGATCTTATCTACCAATGTAATTTAGGTATGGTCTAAATTATCCTTTGAATGAACCCACTAATATGGTGATATACCTTTTTGAAGGGACCTCGCTACTCCTAAATATTTATAAAACTCCAATTAATGTTTCACAATTGTGAACACATAGCCATATCATACAAACAAATTACATAACATTTCTCATCTCACTATAAAAGATACTTTTTTATGTTTATAATTCAATAAGTAATAAAAATAGTTTTCGGGTAGAAATGTTTTGAAAAATAAAAAAACCACATTGACGCAACATATACAGTTTTTTATTAAGAATATGTTTTCTTAAACCTTAAAATATTTCTTATTATATTCTAATACAGTTATTAATTGATTATTCCTAATTATATTTATACTCCATGGTTATACTTTCACCATTATCCATACCTACTATCCTTTTATGTATTTTTCACTTCATTCATAAGTATACATGTACTTTCATTCCGAAGGGACTGGTCTACACTACTATGGTGTCTAATGAAGAACAATATCACACTCAATCATATCATTGGACTAGTTATATATAAAAAAAGGACCATAATAGTTTACATACTATCTCACCAAGAAAAAATCATTGTTTATTCACTTCATAACTACCCATATCATAAATTAAATTACATAATTATGAAAGGGTAAGTTATAAATAAACCAATAATTTATATAAGTAATCATTTTGAATTCTAATGGTTATTGAGTTTCACCTACCATCCATTACAATAAAATATTAATACATATAATTTCAAATAAAGAGAAGAAATAAAAATAAAAATATTATAATAAGAAAATATAATACTTCATAGAACACCTCTATTATACAAACCAATTGGGGTAATCCCTTCATAATGATTGAGTCAAAAAATATATAAGATAGATAATAACTTATATATTGAGAATGAGAATGTAAAAATAATGAAATGAAATTAGAAATAATATAAAATTTCAACGGGATGACTCCCCCATAATGGGTGTAACATTTCCCTTTTATATAAATTCAACCCCCTAAATTATAAGTGAAAATAAGTTGTAAAAAATTAATGAATTATTTGTAATCAGTTTGTGTGAATGAATTAATTGCATCAATTGATTTTTTTATATATAGAAACATTTTATTTACCTTATTCTTGAATATCTAAAGGCTAAAATTAATAAGTACTATGGTAAATACTTAATTTGATAACTTGAGATCATGATATTAAGTATGAAATTTTAGAAATATCTAGCCACTCTTGTTCACAAAATCATAGTATAGTGGATCAATAATAGTGATTTAAAAATAAATTAATTTAGAATTTATTCCATTCTAAGTTAATTCATTAACCACATGTGTGGGATTTTATGATGCTTGTGGTCAGTAATCCATGTAGTTTATGAGATTTGGTGAATTATTCTTTGGTGGAATCAACATCAAGCTAGTGTTAGGGTACTCATTTAGGTGGATTGTTTTTTATATTTGATGATTAATTTGACTTATATTTATGGATTTTCTATTGGTTTTCTTGTGTTTTAGTGTAGTGTGACATGATGGTGTTACTTGAGTGAGATATAGAAATATATATATGCTAATATATTTCTATTTTACTCCACCAAGATATAGGGATTTAATTTCATGGTTATAATTTTTTATTTTCAAGTAGTTTAGCTAGTTATAGGGTTAGGTGTTGATATTTAAAAAGTTAAAGGAACTAATGTTTCTTGGTGTGATTTAAGTTCTTCATGATGCCACAAGATTGTTGAATATTATTGATCTAAGGCATTGTGTATTGGATATATTAAATTAGATAGTTGGGAAAATATGGTTTATCGCTAGTTGGTCAAATAGATGGATATATTTTCTGGGTAATGTACAACGATGAGTTGGTTTTTGAGAGTTAAAATTTCAACAGATGTTGGACAATGGGGGGGTATTAAAGTGGTGATTGGATGAAATGGATTGATATAATTATTTTAATACTATAATTTATTATATTTGAATTTGAAAAAAAGAATTAAATTTCCTTTAATAAATTTGATTTCCTCTACCACCATCATCTATCCTACATAAAAAAAAATACACCTATAATGTTTAAAATATTTATAATATAAAAATAAATTATGTAACTCATGTTAAAAAAGAAGTTTAATGAAATTATTTTCCAATAAATTTCATGAAAATTACCTTTAATGTATATTTTGAATCTATTTGAAAACTAAATAAAAAATTCATGACAAATGATTTGATTTATTTATATATTTTTAAATACCATAACAAGAATATTACAAAAATATTATATAATAAATCAATATAGTCAATTCAACCATAATATTTATTTTCATTCATGTAAAATCATCATCAATGAGTTTATGGAACAAGGACAGGAATAACATTTCAACTTATGAATTTTCTAAAAATAATTTTTTACCCTATAAAAACTTTTACAACAGATCATTTTAGTAAGAAATTATGTGAGAAATAATACGTGTTAAAAATAGTTCATAATAATAATTCTAAAGAAAAATCACTATGAAACATAACAAATTCATCAAAATATCACAATTCACTCTCTAACTAATAAAAGAGTTAGGAATTTTAGTTTGTACAATTTATAAATAATTAAAAAAATTAGAAAATAAATTTTTAAATAATTAGTTAAATCACCATACCATCTTTGTTTTTTATATAAAAAAAGTCCTCGATCAGTTTTAGACAATCATAAAATAGATTAAAATGGTCTATTCAATTTTTTCATAAGCGCATACCCAATCGTTTTAAATAAATGTACATATCTCAATATTAGAAGTTTAGTCAGTACATATATCATAAAATTAACTCCTATTTAGTGAAATATTTTTAAATCATAATAAAAAATCCCAAGTTAAACAATTTATAAATCACTATCAGATATTGAATAATTTTTTTTTGAAATTTACGTTGAAGAAATTCTAGTAGAAAAAATGAATCAATGAATTTTTAGAAAATGTAAAAAAAATTCCAACAATCAACTAAAAAATGAGATAAAAAATTAATTATTTTAAACATATATTAACCATGATTCTATTATGCTTTTAGTTACTCTGATTATTTACTCTACTAATCCAAAATGTTTCATGCATTTTACCTCCACCCGTTCCAATATTTCAAATTTGTATCTTAAGGAATATATATTCTTCACTGTCCACTCATGGGAAATTTATTTATAAAGTTATAATCCATCTAAAAAATGTGTTTTTATATATTTTTGTAGTTATTTTTAATTCCTTACTCAAAGAGGAAAAACATTCTTCTAATAATGAGAAAAGTTACATGTTTTTCTATGAAGAAAAGTATTGTATTTAAATGAAAAAAAGCGAGGATCAAAGAAGATTTAAAAAAATATAGAAAAATAGGAGACCCTCATTAAAAAATAATAAAAATACCAATCCAAAACATATACATCACCCAAAAAAAATCACTTCTTATTTTTAATGTCGTTTAAAAGTCAGAAAAAGTATGTCTTAATTAAATATTAATCTCTTATACTTTTAACCATTCTTTGTTTTAAAAAAATATATATATATATATATATATTAATTTTTATGATTTATTAGCCTTCATTATACTCTTATTTTGTTTATTTTATATGTTTATAAATTAATAATATGAATAATGAAATTTAATGAAAAATTAATCATGAAATATTTTTCATAAAATAAATGATACACCTTATACTGTCCTAATATATAAATTTCATCCATAAAAATATTGATCAATACTCCCCAATAAGTATTTTGTAATAAAATTAGGAATATATTACTTGGAGTTAGGTAGATATAAAAATACATGTCTTGAATATGGAATTCATGCTAGAGTATTCATGGAATCTCAACAAATAAGATAAGGATAAATTTAAGGGTGATATTAATGTATTTTAAAGGGATTCAATTTAATAAAATGTAACATTAATTTTTAACTCAATCCATTATTTCTAAATACCCTTGAAAAAAGGAATTTTATATCGTACAAAATAAATCTCATGTTCACTCATGAAATGGAGGTATCTTTAGAGGCTATGTAAAGTTGTTTTAAATACCTCCCAAGAGTGTAAAATGTAATTTATATTTTCCACCTATGGTAATTTATTTCAATAAAAAGAAAAAATAAATAAAAATAATTATGTGAACTATGAGTTTCTGAAAGTATACTTTATTTAATCAGAAGTGACTTAGTGTTCAAAAATAATATGATAATTAATTTTATCTCAAATAGTATGTGAATAGTTGAAAAAAACTTAAAAACTAATTTTTATGAAATAAGAAATATTAGTAGTTTCTTATAAATATTTTTTTAGAAAAAATAATAAAAGAAAAATAAACGAATATTAGAAAATAAATAATATAATATAGTTGGTAGTTAAGTATTTTTTACCTCCCCCACACATTATTTGTATATTATCCCCAATTAAACATTAATAAGATCATTCCTATTTCAATGAGATGTTAATATAAAAAAATGAGAGAAAAGAAAGAGACAAGTAGATTTATTTAGGATATAAAAACATGTAAGGATGTGATATACTCTTTTATTTTAATTTAAATGTATTTATAATAATTACTAACATTAATTACATTTTTAATATAGAGAAAAGAACTAAATAATATTAATTTACCAAAAATAAAAAATAGAAATGAAACAATTTTTTTTTAAAATGTAAGGAAATATATTTGGTGAAGCCCCAGGTAGAGCTATAGTTTATTTTTATAAAACTACGTTGTTAAGGATTTATCTCCAATATGATGGTGTATGGGATTTTTTTGAGGTGAAACACAGAATCCTTCGTTCTCCATAATTCAAAATCTACTTTTTTAGATATATATTATGTAACTTATTCATGGAGTATTTATATTTAATGAAATATAATGTATCTACCTCCTTCTATTAATATATGTGATAATTATGATCCAAATAAGAGAAAAAAAATGAAGGTATCTTAGCTATATTGTTTATGATTTCCCTCAAAACTAAATTTAATTAACCTTGTAGATAGAATCCAGAAAAGTTCCTTAAAAGGTGTATCTGGGTTACTAAATTCTTCCCCCTCCATGATTGTCTCACAAACATCTTTCTCATCATGTATATCCTAAAAAACATCATATAATTCTAAAATTTCATCATAAATAGAATAATATT
Organism: Viscum album; assembly: GCA_963277665.1. Taxonomy (NCBI): domain Eukaryota; kingdom Viridiplantae; phylum Streptophyta; class Magnoliopsida; order Santalales; family Viscaceae; genus Viscum; species Viscum album. Next base: position 353,251,794 of record OY728143.1, read on the forward strand.
ATAAATTATGATGTTTATAATTTTCATAAAATAAAATTAAATATGTATAATCTTTCTTTAAGCTCTAAATTTACAATTTTTTATCCTCAATGAATTCATCCAGTATACATTAACAGGGAGTAGTGAATGGGAAATATATCATTTCTTAAAAAAATACCTCAAATATAAAGTTATTTTTCTTTATTTAGGAAAAAAATACTATGATTTAGGTCTTCAATGTTACAGCATGGAAGATAATTTAGTTTTAGAATAATTAAACAAAAATGAATTCACAGAAGAAATATATCTGTATTACTGTTTATATTGTATTTATTTGTTCTTATATAGTGCCTATAGAAATAAAATTTAAGAAGTTTGTGTAATAAAAGTTATTCCTAAAAATTATTATCGATCTTTTTAGCATATTCTATACTAAAATATTCATGGAAAAAGGGGCCACATGAAATGTGAGAATTCATTTAGTGGTGTGAATCATTGAATTCATTTCATATTCCATTTTTCATTAAAATAAGATTTTAAAACTATTAATGTTAATTAAAATACCATTTTGAAAAATAAAAAAAAAACCCAATGTAGTATCTAAATAGGTATAATCCATTTTTCAAAGAATCACCACCCAAAATTACAATCTATATCCTTGCAATGATCCAAAATCAGACCTAATCACACGATCTAATAGATTCAAAAATCTTGATAAAAAAGAATGATTTATCCTTGTACTCTTGATATATAATTTATATCAAAACTTATGTAATGTGACCCCATGTATTCAACGATATTTAATCTAAAATATAACAACAATAGTGTCTTCACCCATGACATAATTCCATCTTGTTGTTGTTGTGCTTCATTATATTTATCTTATTCTTCTTTTTATTATTATTCACCCTATACTTTATTATACTCTATGAATTCATTTATCACAAAATATCTCTATCTCGTATTTGTTTTTGATTATATGCACTTACACAATAGTAATAATTATTGCTATATGCATGTAAATTGGAATTCAAAGTTCAATTTCAAGAAATTATCTTTTATTCAACTAATTACATTCATTTTTCTAGAACCAAATATTTTTATGTTTTCTATATACTATTTTATATGATTTATAGGGTTAAATAAAATATTTTTTGTAGCCCTTGAATTACCTAGTTGCCTACATAAATAAAAAAATTAATTCTATATTTTGAAAATAATAATGACTTGATAGTGATTCCTATAGTGTGATCATCATAGTCACAATATATACCAATGCATAATCTATAAACAAACCACTTCTAAACCATATTATTTAAAAAATACTTATTTTTTTATATAATGATTGGATTTGTAGTGTTGTGAACTCTAAAACACCAGAAATCTAGAGAAACAAAAAAAAATCACAGCATGATCCCAATTGAAAGATCCATTCATTATATTATAATAAACTACATCATAGGGTAGTATTTCACCTACTTGAACCAATTTAATCTCCCATCTATATTTCTCATGAAATAACCTTGACATTTCATGAATAAACTGTTTCTTATTATCAATATATTAATAACACCAAAAACAATGTCTTAAAATTTCATTATTGATTCTATGTCTTTAAATACCAACTATAACGTTATCATATTTATTACTTAAAACATGACATGACAATTTTGATTATTATGGGATTTAATATTACCTCAAAATATTTTAATATTATTCATTTGGTGTTACAACATTAATAAGGATTTCCATGGTCTTATTATTTTATATTAGTAAAAAACATCTCCAACACTCCTTTTTCACAATTCAAAAAATCTTATAAACTCTTCCAATATTCTAAAAACATTTTCAACTCATCTAAAACATTGTAGATCACATAAAATTTAATATTATTAATTCATTTATCTATGTGTTTACATTTAAAAAATATAAATTTCATCAAAATTTCCTTTACATAACTTCTACAAATCTACCTCTGAAAAACAATTCAATGCTCGGGGATTTATCTTCCTCAAACTATGTAAAATCATCCAAATGTCTAGTCTCCAAAATAATTATTCTATATAGCCTTTAAAATATCACCTTTAGGATTTTCTCGAACCATATCATCAATTAAATTGAATAAAAAATTATTTTTATCTACAGAAGATATATTTTCCTTCCGACTTAGAAATGAATCATCATTAAATCCATAGATTGATACATGAGTAATGGTAGGGAAAGAAATAAGAACTATGAACAATAATACAAAATATATACATCATGTTAACTTACATTATCTACCAAAAAAATCTTCTACAACTTCCATATATCATTTCATCAAAAGAATCGAAACATTCTCTCCTTATGGGAAACAAAAAAATTCCCACACATATGATTATACAAATAAATATAATAGTTCTCAAAAACTACTAATACACATAAAAACAGACATGTTGAGATCACAAATTTCCCCTTTTAAAACCATACTTTCATTATTTCCCCACAATTAAGGAAAAAACATATTCTATTAATTTATGTTTTTCTAGTCCACCTTTGACAACAAAACTCTAAAGACAATAAGAGTGGGGAAGGAGTGTGTATGGATTTAACTTGAATGGATTGAGGTTGAAATCCCATTAAAAACCAAATTTTGTAAAATGAATCCATCAACCATATATTTAAGATAGATTTTAATTTTCACTACCATGATATTGGAGATTATCTTAAGCTATATAGACCCTTCAATAACATGGATAAATAACATTTACCTTTTCTATGATTGAATCCATATTGTTTCTCAATACACTGTTCATATTTAAACTCTCTATTGAGGAATATGACATGATATCCATTTGGTAGATATTGTCTCTACATGATGATAACATGAAATATCATAATGATTTTAGGGCCATAAACTAATAGGAATGTCTAATAGAAATATATTTATTAAAATTATTAATTTCCTTCCCACATGAATATTTCTGTGTTTCTAATCACCTATCCTTCCGAATTCAATTTGTTATAAAATACCCACATTGTTTTAATAATCGTATTATTAGTTGTATTGGGAATATTATCCCATGTATCATTATTCTTGATTTGATCCAACACCTCATTAATAATTTCAATTCAATTATAATCCTCCAAAATTCATTCGTATTTATTAGATCAAAATGATTAAACAATTTAGTATGTATTGTTTTCCTAAAATTAATCTAATTTGTAGTTGATTTTCATGGATATCTAATTGTAATATGAACCTAAACCCCTATTCTCAACATTTAATGAGTAAAAAAGGTTTCTTATTCATTGGTAACAAATAAATAATCAATATTAACCTATTATTACAATTTTGAAATATCATTATTTTTAGAAACATTATCCCACTCACAACAATGTTTTCTTCTTTATATTAACTTATGAAACTTCTATTATGGTGTGTAACATCATTACTTGAGTGTTAAAACACTTTCACATTAGTATTATCCATAATATTCCATATATTTTTTGTTTTATCAATGATATCCCCTAACATATAAAGTATATCTGTATAAGATACCTTCAATTTATTCTTATAAAACATTCCCACGTTTTCACTTTTCACATTGATATAACAAGGTATGCTAAACAACCTAAACTAAATCACACTCTTGGTATTATTATAGGAAATATTTTATGGAATCATATTTAAATTGAATCAATATAAATAATGGTTTTAAATACATACTACTATACAAATATATTTCCTTTAAAAACATTAAGAAGCATAAGGCTCTAAAAACACGGTCTGTGCTATATGTACTATCGTCATATTCTTACCATCAGTAAAACCATTTTATTATTGGGTATATTGAACTATTAATTCATGATGAATATTTTTATTAACATTAAATGCATATAATATTATAATTTTTTCCCCATTGTTTTTCCATGCTTATCTTCTTCATAGAAAAACAACTCTTATTTTCTTAACTTTTTTTAAATTAATGAAACATATTTTAGAGCAATGAATTATGTTTCATAAATAAAATTAATTTAATATAAGGAATTTAAGCAAAAAAACAAAAAAACACATATCATTATTTTTTTATTTAAACATCATTGTCCCACAAACATATATTTTAAAGAACTTAAATGGGAGATATGTTTAAATCTCATCATTTGTAATGAATTGACAATATTTACCTTTTGACATATAACACACATCATATTTTTTTCTTGATTTGTCATTATACCAACAGACAAATTATTTCAATGGGGATAAATTCTCATATAATTATTGGAAATGTGTCTAAAATTTCAATAATGTAAATTAATTTCACCACTCATGATCAAGTATAATAAATTCTTAGCATCACAAACACAAAAGATGTTTTATATATTAATTTTTTTTTTCAGAAAAACAAACATCCATATTTTAATGTCTACATAAATAATTAATTACATAAAAACAATTCATTTATTTAATCAAAAATTTTAGACACCCTTAAAAAAATATCCATGAATCCATTCAAAAATAAATAATTTTTCAATTTATATCATTAATATACAATAATTATTATACCAATTACTTTTATTTTAAACAAAAGATAATTTCTCAAGGTTACCAATACTTCCATTGATATTGAAATGTAATTTAAATATATTAGAATATTTTATCTTGTTTTCTATGAATCATATATCAAACATTCATGGAAATTCCCATTGATATTCTTTGGGTACCAATTTAACCACTTATTCTTTTTGATTTCTTTTATATTTCTTCTACTGATAATTTTGATTATTGAAATTAATATTTAATTATACATCTTATATAGTAAGAGAATATTAATTTAATTAAACCAATTTGTAAAATATTCTATAAACTTCCTCTGATGATAGAAACTTGTACTCAATTTTCAATGTATAATTTTTGGATTGTTTCTGAACTCTTCTCCATTAAGTGGGTTGAGTCACCCTCAATATTTCCCCCGATAACCTCTATAATCCTAATTTTTTTATAAATTATTCCTAAATATCCTTTATAAGTTCCCAAAGGTTCAAAAAACCCCAAATAAACCATTAAATGAGTGCATTCCATGAAAACAAATTTTTACCTTGAAATAAACTATTGTTATTAATTGAAATTTTAACAATTAAACATTGATCTATTATCCATAAAAAATTATATAAGAACAGAAAATCTTCATTTTCATTCTATTTTTCTTCCCTAACATTTTTGAATAACCATTTTTAGATTATTTCTCTTTTAATTTAGTGTTCCTAAAACATACAAATCTCTGATATTTGTTTATCATTATAACCATAATGTATTTCTCTATTTATCTCTTTTTATATGAATTTAGCATTTTAAAAATATTCTTTAATCATTTTAATATCTCATGAATATAATTCTACAAGATAGATTTGAACTTGTTAATATACTTCTTTATATTCTTCAATTTATATAGAATAATCTATTGACACTTATCCTTTTTTAACATTATATTTAATTAAAATATTTAATTTAATTTCCTTATAAATCAACTTATTTATGAAATTAAGATCATTCATTCACTTGGAATCATTTTTAGTATATATGGTTTCATTTTATTATATCCGATCATGTTTCTCCAGATACTTTTCCTTCTTATCCAATTTTGAAATCCTTGAAATATATTGTTTGATCTCATACATTAGAATAATCTAAAACTTATATTATTCTTCCCTCCTAACATTATAGTTCTCATCACTAGTACATTCCTCTTTCAATTTGTAATTAGAAACAATTAACTAACATTACTATAAGTATCAACTTTATATCCATCCTCACAAAATTTATAATACTCAATACTAGATATGAAAATTTTCATTTTGGGTAAAATATTAATACCATACACATTTAAATGAAACAAAGAATTATTATATTTTAAAGATTTGTTCTCTAGGTAAATTATCAGATTGTCAACCTTAACTTCACAGCCTTCTTATTCCTTCATCTATATAAAATATTATTTGAATTATCCAATAAAGCTACACTTTAAATATTTAAGTGGGTTATTCCCTTGATAATTTTTCTTTATTCCTCTCACAATTATTGAAACATAAAATATGAGTTTGAAAATTTTCATTTAAAAATTATCTTCTTTTTCGTATTCTTCTTCATCCTTAGAATTTTTTTCCTTATATAATATTTCATAAATTATTCAAAGTATATTTATTTATCATATTGAATCTCATTATTAAATGTATTTACATTATTCATTTCATTATAATTGAAAATATTTCAAAAATTATCCAATGGAAGTGTGTGAATATCGTAGACTTCATGAATCAAAACATTTGAATAAAATTTATTTAGAACGAAATGCAATACCTTAAATTTTTTTGATAATCTTTCAGCTTCTCACTAAAACCATTGATTGTTATTGAAAATAAAATAACTATGGTAAATAATTTTTTCAATATTTCCTCATCATTCCTCGGGATATATTCATTTTTCAATATCTAAATTTGTATCATGGATTTTTTTTGCATTCTCATTACATTTGTAAATGTTTTACAATTAATCACATGTGCCTTTATCCTTATATATCCTTTTAAACATGATAAAATAATTTTATGGAAGAGTTGAAAATATAATATTTCATTCATGAAAATCATTATCCAAATTATTTTTAACAAAAAGTATCACAGTAGTAAAATTATAATTAGATATAACACCATCAGCAGTAACCTACATAATATCTAGAGATATTGATAAATGATCAAGAAGTATTTGATCTTTATATATATAATAAGTATTACCATTTAATGTCAGAATACCATAAATGTTCACTAAATTAATATTACCCATATATTATACAGAAATGTATAACTGAAAAAATCTAAAAATAGTCTAACTTCTTAATAATAAATAATAAATTGATTATGATATTTTTAGAAGAAAATTGTTACTCTTTCAACTTCAAATGAACTCACATTAATTTTGATAATTCACTGGGGGGGAATCAATGAATTCACTTACTTTTAAATTTTAATTCGAATAATATTCCACAAAAATTTATTTAAATGCAAATTATTATTGTAAATAATCTATAATTACTTAATGGTACTAACATAATAGGCATAATTGATTTTTAGATGGTTCACTACACAAAATGAGCAGCCACATCCTACAAATTATTCATAGTCACCCATGATCACACAATATGCTAGATTCAACATCTTGGTTAAAATAAGTATGTGTTTTCATTGAAATCATGACACATAAAGTATTACCACCTTGCGTAATGTTCACCTATAAGAAAAATGATATAGAATCTAAAATATAACACCAAGAGAGTATTAACTAGAGTTATACTCCTATCAAGTGGTTATTATTATTATTCATCTTATTAGTAATATTTTTCATATTCCTCATCCTATTTATTAATATATATAAATTAAAAATTCAGACAATATATCTATATATTATACATATTTAATTATCTACAAAATATTTACATTTATCACTATTCCTCTCTCTATAAATAATATAGAATTTCAAAAAATATTTTAGTTAAGTAAAATATATTCAATATATTATTCTTGTTTTATAGTCATAATATATATCTAGGACTTCTTGAAACCATTGCATATGATATAGGGGATTAAAGTATCATGTTTGAGTGGCCATTAAGGCACTGAGTGGGATACAACAACAAATAACTCAAAATAGATTATAACAAATATCATATCATTATAGTGATTCTTGAATCATGATCATCGAAACCATGAAAAAACCCATTGAATCCTAATGTTACCATGAATTTCTGATATAGGACTGGGCATTTCATACCAAAATATTATATATTATTAGATAAATATTCAATACATTACTTTATGACCCCCAATAGAACCAAAAATGTTCGTTGAATTTTGAGAATAGATACACACAAATATTATATTGGTATATTATTTATAATATCTAAGGATTTTATTATAACTCTATACCCTTATTGAAAAATAATACTTATTACCTTTATTCCTAACATATAGAAATGAAACACAATAAATTACAATTTTAGATTCTTAAAATGATAATCTTGTGTGATGAAAATTGATGATCATATGGAAGAATAACAAATAAACAAGTGTATCATTACAAGAACATAACTTACAAATGTCATGCCCAATCAATCATGAATCATAAACCTCAGCTATGTAATAACACAATATTAATTCAAAACACATGTATCATAAGTTTGAAAAATCATAAAAATTAATTCTAGATTCATTAGATAAAGTTATTAAAGTGTGTGAACATCATTGGTATAAAAACATTTTCATATTTTTAGGATAAATAATGACACTATAAAATAATAGGGGATCAGGTATCAACACTTTTTTCCAATATCACAACAGATCATGAATCATGACATGTTTTCCCTACTGATCAATCACATTGACTTGGTTTCTACAGTTGATCAAGAACATTGACTTGTTTCCTATTGTAGATCAAGCACATCGACTTATTTCCCTTAGTGGTAGAAGAACAATTATTTTCACATATTTATATCATGAGATATAATACATTACTAATTCAATAGATGGACTTATAATTCTATGACCGTCTATAACATTATAGAAACCATAAATTTATTTACCATAAGATCATAAAAACTCATTATATCATCTCTCATAACCCAAGAAAAGAAAATGGTTTTCATAAATATTTCATAATTCCATCACAACATAACCCATGGAAAATTATGGGGTTATCTATATATCCCATAAAAATAATAAAAAACTAGTTATATAAATAATAAGGATGGAATCATTGGATCCTATCCTAGTAAAAAAAATTAACATCAAAGGGTATTATTATAGATATCAATTACTTAAAATAAGCATTTGAATATTTATTTATGAAATAAAAAATTTATTTTGAAACCACTTATTTAATATTTAGAAAATTCTAATATATTATTGAGGAAAAAAATTATTTTTAAAAAATCAATTAATCTTGTAAAGTAATCATCAATGTATTGAGTAGTCATGGTGGTGGGATATTCCATTAATGTTCTAGAAATTAATAGAAAATAATCCTTTTATACTTTTGTGAAATTTTTAAAAAGTAACTCATTTAGAAAATGATATGAATATTAAAGAAACATTTGGGTATATAAAGTAAAACATGGGTAATAATGACATAAATAATTATGGTAAAAAATTAATTTTTTTAACATTTACATAAAACTAGGTCACAAAATAAAATTTAAATTTGACTGAATTGTAAAACATAGATGGTTTTCCTTATAAATATTCTCTCGATCTCTGAAGCACTTAATCTGTCTAAAAATTAAGGAAAACAATTATTCAATAGAAACAAACAAAGGAGAATAAAATCAAAGGAATTAATTAGATTAGGATAATATAATTTCTTCAACTAAAATTCATGAATAAATTGTCCAAACTAAAATAATATTGAAATATAAATCCCTTACAACAATATTAGACTTTATTCATACACAAATGAACATAATATATAATTAAAATATATTTATTATACATTTTTTATAGAACCAGAATCAGATATATCATAAAATGAACATAATATATCATAAAATTTAGGATTTACGTATTACATATTATCTCTTATTTATTAATAATTTCCTATTTAATTAACTTTTCAAGGTGACAACTACTTCATTTTTCACGCATGTTTCGTTTCTTCATTCTCAATATTTCTACTTTGGTTATTATTCCACCATCTATAGAATGTTAATCATTATATACATATCTTATATAATCACTTTATATATATATATATGTATATTTGTATCTAAATTTTAAACATAAAAAATTAAATAGACCTTTCACGTAGATGGTAGGCCATATGTACGCATAAATGATATTTTCATATTTAGATGGATGGAAAATAATAAAGGTAAATAATAAATAACCTCTAAAGAATAACTATTATATCATATAAATTAGGTATATATATTTATATATATTCATAAAATACATTATTATTACCATCCCTATAGAGAAGAAATGAAAAATGGTTCACATCATATCATGGAGGTGGTAGTCCACACTTACACACAAGAAACGACATCGTTTTACAATGTATTAGAAGATAAAAAAATTGAAATTATATTATAATAACAGAAGAATAAATATATCATAAATATCATATATAAAAAAATCCATCATAATAAATATACATGATTAATTTTTATAGAAAATGAACTGTATCAATATGTAGGGACTGTAAGTTGTTCATATGCATAAAAATATTTTAACTTCCCATTTGATGGAAAAAAGGGTGAATAATATTAGTTTAATTATCATTATAACTTTTTAATAAATGTTTAATACTAAATTTATTATTTTATAAATAAAATAACCAATTTACATGAATTATAAGAATAATAAATTGATAGAGATCCGGAAAGATGATTTCCCCATCATTGATATGTCTATTTTATATTCCTTCTTAAAAATCCTTAGAATGATCCACTAAAATGAAAAAAACATGTAAATCGTTTATAAGGAATTACCAAAGAGAATATTGTAGGGTTTTGTTGATCAAGAAGACTGAATTTTTTGAAATGAAGATAATGAAGAGGTTCCCTTTTATACGTAAGGGGATGAGTACTCATGGAATTTTTTAAAAGAATAAAACTTTGAAAAATAAATCTCTTTAAAAATGGTTTTATGTGGTGATATATTCAATGATTAAAAATAATAAGGTTGTAATACTGTCATTTAATAAAATTTGCATAGGTTTTGGTGGTATTTTAGACCATTTCATTTGGTTTAACACCTTAGTTAACTAAATTTATCTATAACCATTACACTGCCTTTTCCAATATTAATGGGTTGTTATTAAAAATATATAGTGAAAATTGGATTCTAAATGTACAAGGGATCTAATTTTTGAACATAGCCTATCAAAATTTTCCTCTAAAAATATTTTTGTGATTTTAAAATAATTTAATAAATTATATTCATTATAAAATATCATTAACATCATTTTTGACTCTCTTCATTTAATTTCACATAATAGACACCATGAAATATTTTGATTTCATATATAATCCTTTACCACATAAGTAATATGTTATATTCCTTTATAAAATATTTTTAACACAATAACTCACTCAAATATATTAATTATAATATTTTAAAAGTAAATTATTTTATATTTTTCTTAAAAAAAATACTATGTTGGAATTGTTTATGAATTTAAGGTAATTGTATAATCCCTAAAAATAGAAATATTATAATGATAAAAGTAATTTATTTTTTTATCAAAATAATTATTAATACTCATTCAAAACATTTTTTGGTCTCTATGTTTATAAAAAAGAGTTATTTAAATGTAAGCAAGTAACACATTTTATTTTTATTTAATTTAAATATTATATATATCATTTTCATAGACAAGTTTGACTTAAATAATTTAATTTCAAGAAAAAGGAGATAGAGTTGAATTCACTTAATCAAATTAGATGTATGTTGATTTTTTTGACGTTAACACTATTTTTTAACATAAGATAATTTTATTTATACATTATCGAGGTGATAAATGATTCCACTACTACAATACATAATGATCAACAATAAAAGGTATAAATTTATGAAATTTAGACATACTGAATCAAAATATAGAAACCTTTTTTCAAAATTCAATTTTTAAATGTGGTATAACGTTATTTTAAAGCATGTTCACAAAACATACCCTATATTTTTTAGGAAAATATTTTTTCAAGAATAAAACTAGATTTATTAATATCCCATGCATAGAAAAACATTTTATTATGGATAAATTTTTTATTGAATAATATATATTTATATATATTTCATTAAAAAAATCACCAATTTTAATGATTTAATTTATTAAGATAATAATACATTATGTGCATAAACAATAATTTTTAGAAAACATCTCCTTTATTGTTAAATGTATTTTATTTTTATTTCTAAAAAATTTATAAATAATGATATAATTTTATTCTAGTGTAAAATATACAGTTTCTATAAATTATTAAGCCCTATTAAAACCCAATAATTAAATGGATAGGTGATAAATATCATAATAAATAACAATTATTTAATAGTATATAATAGTTATTTTAATTTGGTGTTCCATATAAGGCAAGCTATCTATGAAATAATTTTTTTATAGGGAACTATATCATAAAATTTCATCATTTATCATTATAAAACCCCCAAAATGAACTTAACCCTATAAATCTCATCACTATGATACAATGAAATGTGCATTTCTCTTTTCCATTACATTCTTTGGTTCCCAAATAGCTTCTTTGAATTTATGATTTTACTATAGAATATAAACTAGATGATTAGTCTTGTTCCATAGAACATTATCTCATCGATTAAATATTTTTATTAATTTTTTTCATAATAAACGTCATTATCTAGTGGTACGACCATTCATTTTAGTACATGTGATGGATCGGGTCTGTACCATACCATGATAGATACTTTGAACACATTGAGAATTTGGGTGAGGGTCGGTGGAAGTGACAACAGATAAGATATCATCCCCACCTAATCAATAATCATATAGGTGACTATACACCTAGGTATTAGATTTCATTTATTTTCAAATATCGTAACCTTATATCAAGGAGAAATTTATAGAAATACCAATTAACAAAATTGAAACATAAGATCTCACTAATGATTTTCAGCATAAATTTTCTGTCAATTATGAGTTTCTATTGTGAGATACTAAATTGATTTTATTTTCTCAACCACTTCCATTCCTATGTCGGGTGACAATATCATTCTTTCTAAAACTTCATCTCAGAATGTACAATTTCATAACTTCTTACTTTAGAGGTCCTTATAACAATCCATCTAAAAGCTCAACTAAAAGATATTTGTATGAATAAAACATAACTATACGAATTTGTTGATCCCAAATACATTTTAAATCCATATAACATAGTCTAAGAATATCCTATAAGGTTTTAATGGTTATGTAAAACTAACCATCTATATGATAATTATATGTAGCACTGAAACATAACACTATATCCAGAGTTCGTTAATGACATTACCAAAATATAAAGATAATAATATGAATTTGATTAGATAAAATATAATATGAAATGCCATAATATCTCATCACTTCATTAATATAAATTTTGGAAATATAATCAAGAGATAAATATTATATGATTGTAATAATTTTTGATGATTTTTTGAGTTTATAAACTACAACAAAAATAGACTTATGGACTTTAGAAGTTATGGGGATTCTGTTAAAAACATTCCTTTCTAATATTTTTCCATTTCTATTCTGGTATTGTTAATTTTTAATAAACCCCCTTAGACTTATATATATCATCCTTAACATACTGAAAAACCATGAACAAAGACTCATACAAATCTATATACCTACTCATGATTTTCCACCATAAAAACTCTTATATATCTCTATATATCATCATATATCCATGATGAATAGATAATGTTGAACTACAAGTCTTGTCCAGTAGCTCCTTCTCCAAATATGATATGTTTAGAACACAGAAACCTATCATGAATCTTGTCATTCCATCATAATCAAGATTGAACTTAAGAACAATTATAACCTTTTTTTTATATTTAAATATCCTATTTTTCCCTCTTTAATCCTCACAAGGATTGATTATTGAAGTCTCATTTGAGAAAGACATGATTTACTCCCTTTTGTTAATATTTCTATATCCATACTTTTCAAATATAGAAATATTTGATATTTTTTTATTCATATCATAGATAATCTATTATGATCCTTTCTCCTAAGATCATTTCCAGCCAGGATCCCTTTCCCAGGGTGGTAATATATTGGGCAGTCATAAACATCATTAAAATTCTTCCATCTTGTCTAGAACATATTATAAAATTTTTGGGAAAGTATACACATTATTATTTTATGATATATATATATATATATATATTAAATTTTCACTATAAATATTATGGATTCATTTAATTAATACAAAAATTATGAAATCATACTTTAAATAATAGATTGAGTAATGTTTCTTAGGATCTATCTGTTTTAAAGAGGCATAAGATACAATAATATCATTATAAATTAGAAATCATTCATATCCATTCATTGATTAATTGATTTAAATTAAAACCCATTATCCATTATACGGTAATGTATGAACATGTGCGATGAATAATATTCTCGTCATTTCCCTAAATGTTTCCTTATATTCAGCTATCCAAATATCCATGGAACCCTTTTGAGATAACATTTCGAGTAGATTACATATTCATGAGACATTATCCAAAAAGAGTCGATAATATCAATGTAAACCAGGAAAAATATGAATATTAGTCATAGTAGTTGATCTTTTGAAATGTTCAATAACTTTTTTATTTGATGGATATACTAATATACCAACTCTTAAGATTATATGACCCAGAAAGAAAACTTTTTCTATACAAAATTAACACTTTATAAATTTTTCATACAACTTACTCTTCCTAAATGTCTAATAAAAAATTCAAAAAATGATCTTCATTATCTTCTTTTATCTTGGAATATATATTAATATAACCTATTAAGACTACCAAAAACTAAGAAAATATATCTCTAGGCATTATATTCATTAAATTCATAAAGATAAAATGGGAATTTGTAATTTAAAATTGAATTATTATAAATTTATAATGCCCATACCATGTACATAATGTGTTCCTAGGTATATTCTCTTTAACAATAAATTGATGAAAAACCAAATGGAGGAATATTTTTTAAAATATTAATTTCTTCATAATTGATCAAACTAACAATCGATATGAGGCAATGGAAACTTATTAATGATAGTGATATTATAGATTTTCTTACAGTAAATTAAAAATCACATTGATCCATATATATTTGTAACACCCTAGGTAAATAAAGAATATGACATTTTCATATTTATCCATATTTGTGAATAAAATATTAATATGACTTTAAAGGGGACGCTATGCTCGATGGCCTACCCAACACGCAACAACGAGTTTCTTGAGAATCTTAGGTTGCACTCTAATAATAAAATAATATTATTTTAAATGGTCGTTAACATGTAGTCATTGTATTGGCGGGAATGGATATAAATAACTAAAATATGATTATATATGTTTTTAAATGAATTTACATTTTTCCAATAAAAGATAAAGGCTTAAAATACGGAAAGAATTCAATTTTAGGCGTATATGCCCTGGATTTCACTAAAGGGTCACTTATCGCCTTTTGATGGAGAACCGTCATTAAATATAGTTTTGTTCACTCTTATACATTCTATTGGACCAAATAAAACTCTTCTTAAGAATCGGGACATCAAAATTTACTTTGTGTAAATTTTTGGTATCTTTCCGATAATGTTCATTTTTTTAATGAATAGTGTAAAATGTTGTATTTTAATTCAAAACCTCTTTTTAATATAATTTATTTATATGATTAGATTATCTTTTGAATTGGTTTTAAAGTGAAATTAGAATATATTTTTACCATTAAATCCAATAGTGGTCGTTGGAATTCATTTCACTTTGAAATCAGACTTAAACTAGTGTCAATCTTTTGATACTAATTGTTTCATAAAAACACGCTATTTTCTTTGACAGCGGGAATTAATTATTAAATTAATTAATGTGACTTATATGTTTTGAATTTTGTAAAATAGACTTCATTTTTGAATTCAGAATATCAAATATAACTTAGGGTGAATTTTTTGTAATTTTCTGAAAAACTTCAATTTTTGATGAATAGTTAAACCACTAAATGGTACTTATAAAAACTGATTTTCTGTTTAAATGAAATTTTGCCACATTTGTGTTTTGAATTTCAAAAATCCGACATACATGGTTGTCATTAAGAAGTAAAATGTGGTTCAATGGGATTAAAATAATTTTTTGGTGAATAGTAACTTATTATGTTTTTAATCGCGATTAGAGGTAATTAGTGTAGTTTAAGGTAAAAACAATGTTTTAATAATATGAAATGAACTTGACACATGTCCTAACCTCATTGGATGTGTCATGGACGACCAAGACAACCCATGGGTCAGCTTGGGGACCCCATGAATCCACTTTGGTTGGAAAATGACATTAATATCTTTTTATTTAAAGTTAATGTAAAAATGAGACAGACATGAAATGTTTTACTAAAACAATATTTACATGGGGTTATACAAATCATATTTTTGACTATAAATATTGATTGTAAATATAAAAATATTTCCTAAATCATAGTATTTTTTTTATAATTTTTAGACATTAAATAAATTAAATTATTTATGACATCATGATGATGCAGCGATGACCTCATTATTTAACGATTTAAATAAAATGGAAAGATAATGTAATATATTAGTCTTACACATGTCCAAAAACTATTGGATGAGTGGATTTCGAACCCTTATCACCTTATCCTAGAAATACATCAATGTGGGACCTTTAAAATCCGAAACTCTTTTGAAAATAAAGTAACATTTTGTAACTTTACAAGAGTGCCCCTCCTCTCCTCTTATAAAAGGCCACCACCCCTACCTCCTTACCCACACTCCCAAAGCCTTTGGCTCGGCCAAACTCTACCCATTTTGTCTCTCCACTTCCCTATCTTACTCCGTGAAGCCTCACTTTGGGCAGAAGTCTTCCCAAGGAAGCCTTTGAGCTCAAACCAAAGGGAGTTACCTGATTTTAAGGTAATGTCTTCTTTTGAGTCCTTTTGTTTTATTTTTCATCTCCAACCCCCTAAACTATTTTTATTCATTTATTTTGTAAAAAATACATTATCATAAATATACTATGATGTTGTTATAATAAGTATTCTATCTACACTTTCACACACCTACATCTAGTGGTTAAAGAACATACTGTTTCCGTGGAAGGCGAATTTCGGCCTCCCGAAACGATGATTGTTAAACATTCTTTTAACACCTTCAAAAGTGGCCATTAAGATGACACTATATTTATATATTATATGTACTATGTTTATTATTTCCTTAAGCTT
The DNA here is from genome assembly GCA_963277665.1 of Viscum album. Classification (NCBI taxonomy): domain Eukaryota; kingdom Viridiplantae; phylum Streptophyta; class Magnoliopsida; order Santalales; family Viscaceae; genus Viscum; species Viscum album. Next base: position 353,268,754 of record OY728143.1, read on the forward strand.
CTTTATTTTTCATTTTTGGAATACCTTTATGGTTTCCATTATGGGTAAACGCGATATCTTCATTTAAGGAAGTGCGGACTACCTCCCCCTCAAAGTGATTTGATTCGTTAATACCATATGTTGTACGTATAAAGGATATATTTAATTATATTATATATGATATCATAATGGAATTAAAATACTATTATTTATCATTATGCTTTAATTCCATTAAATATGAAATAGAAATGGAAGTAGCGTTCATGCGTACGTATGGCTTACTGTCTCCATGAACGGTACATTTCATTTCTTATCTCAAAAATGTTATGTAATACAATAATTACATATATATAATGGATATATATGTAATATATTACAATAAAATTATGGATATCATTCCGGAATTATAACATATATTTATATCTCTCATTTTGTTTTAATTCTATTAATATGACAAAAAATGAAAGTAGCGTTCATGCGTACGTACGACCTACCGTCTCCGTGAACGGTGCTTTTTGTTTTTTATCTACAAATGATATGGAATAGTATGAAATGAATATTTACTGGATATATATCATATTTTAATCATTAATACTATTCTGGAAATTATTTACTTATAATTACATGGGCAATCTTTTTTCAAACAAGTTCATTTTTGACTCATGTACCAAACATCGGCAAAAACGTCTGATATGAACTAACATTATTAAACAATTATTATAACATTATAATATTTGATATGAACTGAATAATAATATCTAAAGGAGGTAATTAGGCAATTATTAATTTACCAAAGTTTATTATTCAGAAATATAAAGAAACGAACAAGACAAGTTGGACTTGAGGTAAGGGATCCTACACCCCTCTTTCTTTTTAAGTACACTCTTTTATGTCATTCCATTTAAAGCTCATATTTCTTGTTATTGGGATGTTATTCTATATTAATCTTACTTTAATTTTTATATTCATGTGATGAGAGACCCTATTCTCTCTCATCAATCCATTTTGGAAGTTTTGAGTGGCGCCGTTAGGCTGCCGAATTTTCGTAAGAGATCTAATCTCTCTATTTCTTTTTAAGTACTCTCTTTTATGTCATTTCTTTTAAGCTCATATTTCTTATTTTTGGGTATATTCTTTTATATTCCTAATACTGTAATTTTTATGGTCGTTTTATGAGATACCCTATTTGATCTCATAAATTCATTTTTGTAAGTTTTATGTGGCGTCGTTAGGCTGCCGAGTTTTCGTAAGGGATTTTTCATCTCACTTTCATTCCCGTGAGATTTATGATACATTTGCCACAATTTCCTTTGAGTGGTGCATGTACTGACCATTATTTTACTCATTGTGTAATATTATTTCTTTTATGAGTATTTACATCAATGTTGTATTGTCCTTCTTTCACGAGGTATATGTTTCGAAAGATACCCATGTCGGTAAGGGAACCTTTCATCCTCCTCTTTTTAAAAGAATTCTTTTGTTGGGTATTTTAATTTACATATTTTTATGTTGGGATATGTTCTCATATATCCTTATTGATGTAAATTTTATGTCCAAGTGATGAGATACCCTTTTCTTTTATCTCTCAACAACTCATTTTGATGTGACGCCGTTAGGCTGTCAAGGGAACTTCTTAACCTAATTTCTATTTCTTTAGGTTCAACATGTAGTTATTGAATATGTCCTCCTTTGAATATGTGTGAATGACCTTTTATTATTTTACACTTAATATCCACTTATATTGGGTGTATTTTTATTTGTCACACCTAATTTTGAGATTGATTTATCCTTAATTTAAGGATACCTTCTTTATAAGGGATTTCATCACATTTGACATCTCTATTGAGACTTCATTGTTGTTATGCCCCAATTCAATCTTATATGGTGTATATACTATCCTTTGGAATATTATATCATGATTCCATTTATTCTCATGATATTATAAAGTTCTGATTAAATGTTATTCTTCAATTATTGTATTCAAGTGTCTCTAATTTTGGTAAAAACCCTTTAACCAAAATATCGCTTTAAATGTTTTAATGATTTTTTCTTATTAATATCCATGTTTTAAAAATGGTTCTAAGGATTTATTTATATGGATATTAATGGTTTAAAATGTTAAAAGCTTCAAGGTGGTATGAGACACTTTGATTCAAAAACCTCTTTATTAAATGTTTTAAATGGTTTTGAAAATGGGTTTTTAATGGATTCATTTTTTCAATATCCTAAAATGTTATATTGTGATTGAAATGTGGAAATGTTATATTTCCTTTATGCATGTTTTATGTGAAACATTTATGTTATGGATCTTGGGAATTGTTATGAAAACGGGTGGTTCCATGATAAACTAAGGGCGGGTGAGCCTGATATAGCTCTCCAATGCATTGGGTAACACGAAGGAGTGAAATGTTATGGTTTCTCCGAAAAGATTTAGGGAATATACTGTGATGGGTATTCCAAACGTAACCAAGAGGGTTACTCCCTACGTAAGAATGTTATGAATGCCTCAAGTTACCTTTATGTCATATGATTTCTATGATTTTATGAGGTATGTTAATGTTCTTGTGTTTTATGGGTAAACTATGATTTCATTCTTATGTATACATGTACTCATGTTTCCATTCCATATTTTTATATCCCTTACTCAGCATTTTATGCTCATCCCAAGTTTTTGAATTTTTTTTCACAGGTCAAGGGAAGGGTACATGATGTGATGATAGTGTCAAGGATGTGTCAAGAAAGAATCCATGTTTTATTTTAAGTATGTTTCTGTTGATGGGAAGAATGAATACTGTCTTTTATGTAACCAATTTGTTTAAATGTGGAATGTAATGCAAGTTTCATGATCTAATTCTCTAAAACTCTAAACCTAAAAAGATCCTCAATGTGTAATATTGAAATAACTCAAGATTAAGTAAGGTTTAAGGCTGGGGCCTTATAGTTGGTATCAAAGGTCGGTTTAGATAACTTTAGAGGTTAGGGTATTCTTTAAAGCACAAGTGGCATTACCATAATGGTTAGGATTTCAGAAAGAGTCCTAGTTTTAGATAAAGTGAATGAGTTAGTGTATCTTAGTGTTTACCTTACTCATTAGTACATGATGGTTTTGTTGATATACTCACACTGACATTTCTGTTTTTAGTGAATGGATGGATCTAGCAGGCACCAAAGAGACAACAGGTTTGAAGGAAACTGTGGTGGTTCTATGATTAAGATACTAGATAAAATGGGGGATTCAATGAGGAAACTCGTGGTTGTTCTAAACCAACTATCAAGGAGTCATGATCAACCACTTGAACCATGGTATGATCTTTAATGCATCATGTACGAGATGACCAATCCATGTGGAAGTTCAGGTAATAATTATAAAGGTAACCATTAGAGTTTATATGATCCTTACTTTGGAGGTAATTATGGGTTATTATATGATATGATGGAAAATGAAAGGCATGAGATAAAATTGAGGTTAAAATATTTTATGATCATTTTTGATGATTTTATCTCTTTTTGGGGAATGATTTAAGAATTATATAGTTTTGGAAAAAGGACAACACACAGACCGTGTGACAACCCGTCGCGTCGGACAAAGCTGCGGGAATCGAACCCACAACCAAAGTGTGACTGGTATTTATCGCCAACCACTGGACTACGTGAAGTCCCTGGTTAGTTTGACCGATTCTTTTTAGTTAGATGATTTTATTAATTAAGAGTAAGTTTATTTTGGGTTATTTATGAAAATGATTAACCTATCATGGAGGATGTGTGATTAGGTTAATTACTTTTCAATACGAGACGTTAGGAGCAACTGATGTTGTTTAGAGATAAATGTTACGATTTAACTTGGAAGACCTTGTGACTAAATCCTTCAAATATTTGGGTTTCAATCTTAGATTGGTTTACTTTGAATAATTTTATGGACAAATTGTTTATCGAATGGTCCTCGTTGAACTTTGGGTTTGTTGAACAAATTTTGGAGATTAAGAATAGATTTTCTTTTCATAAAGGGTTATCCTTTTCTGGATTTTCTAATCTTGTACTAACCTTTTTTGGTTTTTTTTTGGTTAAAGTCTAAAGACATGGTATGTATATAGTTCTCTTTGGTGGATTAGGTGATTCTCTAGAAGTTGATTATAGTACTCTTAATGCGAACAAGTCTCCTTAAATACTCGTCTTTTGGAAAAAAATGTGAGTTTGATTAAGGAATCTAGTAAAAGTTGAAAGTCAACATGATAAGTGATTATGTTTCCTTATGAATAAATTCCTCAATAAAAAGTAACTTAAAACAAAAATGTTGTCTATTAACATTTCCTACTGAGGAATCGAATACCGTTTAACCCATCATAAGTTTGTGATTTTCTTATAGTTAACTTTCCCGTAGACATGTTAACTATCACTCTCCCTCAAGAACATGACCCTTTTCTTTTTCTTCCATGTCCATGTTTTTCTACATATGGGTTAACTCGGGTGACCTCTGTACTTATCTTCCTTTATTTTAAAGTGATTGTTTTACCGACTCTTGTTCTGATGTGGGAATTTCAAGGATGTTTCCAAGCTCAATTTTAAAAATTGCGAGGACACAATTCCCAAAAGGGGGGAAGGATGTAACACCCCAGGTAAATAAAGAATATGAAATTTTCATATTTATCCATATTTGTGAATAAAATATTAATATGACTTTAAAGGGGATGCTATGCTCGATGGCCTACCCAACACGCAACAACGAGTTTCTTGGGAATCTTACGTTCCACTCTAATAATAAAATAATATTATTTTAAATGGTAGTTAACATGAAGCCGTTGTATTGGAGGGAATGGATATAAATAACTAAAATATGATTATATATGTTTTTAAATGTTTTTACATTTTTCCAATAAAATATAAAGGCTTAAAATACGGAAAGAATTCAATTTTAGGCGTATATGCCCTGGTTTTCACTAAAGGGTCACTTATCACCTTTTGATGGAGAACCTTCATTAAATATAGTTTTGTTCACTCTTATACATTCTATTGGACCAAATAAAACTCTTCTTAATAATCCAGACATCAAAATTTACTTTGTGTAAATTTTTGGTATCTTTCCGATAATGTTCATTTTTTTAATGAATAGTGTAAAATGTTGTATTTTAATTCAAAACCTCTTTTTAATTTAATTTATTTATATGATTACATTATCTTTTTAATTGGTTTTAAAGTGAAATTAGAATATATTTTTACCATTAAATCCAATAGTGGTCGTTGGAATCAATTTCACTTCGAAATCAGACTTAAACTAGTGTCAATCTTTTGATACTTATTGTTTCATAAAAACACGCTATTTGCTTTGACAGTGGGAATTAATTATTAAATTAATTAATGTGACTTATATGTTTTGAATTTTTTAAAATAGAATTCATTTTTTAATTCAGAATATCAAATATAGCTTAGGGTGAATTTTTGGTAATTTTCTGAAAAACTTCAATTTTTGAGGAATAGTGAAACCACTAAGTGGTACTTATAAAAACTGATTTTCCGTTTAAATGAAATTTTTCCACCTTTGTGTTTTGAAATTAAAAAATCCGACATACATGGTTGTCATTAAGAAGTAAAATGTGGTTCAATAGGATTAAAATAATTTATTGGTGAATAGTAACTTATTAAGTTTTTAATCGCGATTAGAGGTAATTAGTGTAGTTTTAGGTAAAAATAATGTTTTAATAATATGAAATGAACTTTACACATGTACTAACCTCCTTGGATGTGTCATGTCCGACCAAGAAAACCCATGGGTCAACTTGGGGACCCCATGAAGACACTTTGGTTGGAAAATGAGATTAATATCTTTTTATTTAAAGTTAAAGTAAAAATGAGACAAACATGAAATGTTTTACTAAAACACTTTTTACATGGGGTTATAAATATCAGATTTTTGACAATAAATAATAATTGGAAAGATAAAAATATTTCCTACATCATAGTATTTTTTTTATAATTTTTAGAAATTAAATAAATTAAATTATTTATGACATCATGATGATGCAGCGATGACCTCATTATTTAACGATTTAAATAAAATGGAAAGATAATGTAATATCTAAGTCCTACACATGTCCAAAACCTATTGGATGAGTGGATTTCGAAACCTTATGACCTTATCCTCGAAATAAATCAATTTGGGACCTTTAAAATCCGAAACGCTTTTGAAAATAATGTAACATTTTGTAACTTTACAAGAGTGCCCCTCCTCTCCTCTTATAAAAGGCCCCCACCCCTACCTCCTTACCCACACTCCCAAAGCCTTTGGATCGGCCAACATCTGCCCATTTTGTCTCTCCACTTCCCTCTATTACTCCTTGAAGCCTCAATTTGGGCATAAGTCTTCCCAAGGAAGCCTTTGAGCTCAAACCAGAGGGAGTTACCCGATTTTAAGGTAATGTCTTCTTTTGAGTCCTTTTGTTTTATTTTGCTTCTCCAACCCCCTAAACTCTTTTTATTCATTTCTTTTGTAACAAATCCAGAATCATCAATATACTAGGATTTTTTTATAAGAAGGATTCGAGCTACACTTTAATACACCTACATCTAATGGTTAAAGAACATATTGTTTCCGTGGATGGAGAATTTTGGCCTCCCGAAACGATGATTGTTCAACATTCTTTTAACACCTTCAAAGGTGGCCATTAAGATGACAATATATTTATATATGATATATAATATTTTTATTATTTCCTTAAGCTTATGTATTTTTAATTTTGGGCATACCTTTATGGTTTCCATTATGGGTAAACGCGATATCTTCATTTAAGGAAGTGCGGACTACCGCCCCCTCAAAGTGATTTGATTTGTTAATACCATATGTGGTACGTAAAAATGATATATTTAATTATATTATATATGATACCATACTGGAATTAAAATAATATTTTGTATCATTATGTTTTAAATCCATTAAATATGAAATAGAAATGGAAGTAGCGTTCATGCGTACGTACGACTTACCGTCTCTATGAACGGTACATTTCATTTTTATCTCAAAATGTTATGTAATACTATAAGTACATATATATAATGAATATATATGTAATATATTACATAAAAATTATGGATATCATTCCAGAATTATAACATATATATATATATCTCTCTCATTTTTTTAATTCCATTAATATGACAAAAAATGAAAGTAGCGTTCATGCGTACGTACGGCCTACCATCTCCATGAACGGTGCTTTTCGTTTTTTATCTCCATATGATATGGAATAGTATGAAATGAATATTTAATGGATATATATGATATTTTAATCATTAATAATATTCTGGGAATTATTTACTTATAACTACATGGGCAATCTTTTTTCAAACAAGTTCATTTTTGACTCATGTACCAAATATCGGCAAAAACGTCTGATATGAACTAACATTATTAAAAAATTATTATAACATTATAATATTTGATATGAACTGAATAATAATCTCTAAAGGAGGTATTTAGGAAATTATTAAATTACCAAAGTTTATTATTCAGGAATATAAAGAAAGGAACAAGACAAGTTGGACTTGAGGTAAGGGATCCTACACCTCTCTTTCTTTTTAAGCACACTCTTTTATGTAATTCCTTTTAAAGCTCATATTTCTTGTTATTGGGATGTTATTTTATATTAATCTTACTTTAATTTTTATGTTCATGTGATGAGAGACCCTATTCTCTCTCATCAATCCATTTTGGAAGTTTTGAGTGGCGCCGTTAGACTGCCGAAGTTTCGTAAGAGATCTAACCTCTCTCTTTCTTTTTATGTACTCTCTTTTATGTCATTTCTTTTAAGATCATCTTTATTATGTTTGGGGATATTCTTTTATATTACTAATACTGTAATTTTTATGGTCATTTTATGAGATACCCTATTTCATCTCATAAAATCATTTTTGTAAGTTTTATGTGGCGTCGTTAGGCTGCCGAGTTTTCGTAAGGGATTTTTCATCTCACTTTCATTCCCGTGAGATTTAGGCTACATTTTCCACAATTTCATTTGAGTGGTGTATGTAATGCCCATTATTTTACTCATTGTGTTATATAATTTCTTTTATGAGTATTTACATCAATGTTGTATTGTCCTTGTTTCACGAGGTATATGTTTCGAAAGATACCCATGTCGGTAAGGGAACCTTTCACCCTCCTCTTTTTAAAAGACATCTTTTGTTGGGTCTTTTAATTTACATATTTTTATGTTGTGATATGTTATCATATATCCTTATTGATGTAAATTTTATGTCCAAGTGATGAATTACCCTTTTCTTTTATCTCTCAACAACTCATTTTGATGTGACGCCGTTAGGCTGTCAAGGGAACTTCTTAACCCAATTTCTATTTCTTTGGGTTCAACATGTAGTTATTGAATATGTCATCCTTTGAATATGTGTGAATGACCTTTTATTGTTTTAAAATTAATATCCACTTATATTGGGTGTATTTATATTTTTCACACATAATTTTGAGATTAATTTATCCTTAATTTAAGGATACCTTCTTTATAATGGATTTCATCACATTTGACTTCTCTATTGAGACTTCATTGTTGTTATGCACCAATTCAATCTTATATGGTGTATATACTGTAATTTGGAATATTATATCATGAATCCATTTATTCTCATGATATTATAAAGGTCTGATTAAATGTTCTTCCTCAATTATTGTATTTAAGTGTCTCTAATTTTGGTAAAAACCCTTTGACCAAAATATCGCTTTAAATGTTTTAATGATTTGTGCTTATTAATTTACATGTTTTCAAAATGGTTTTAAGGATTTATTTATATGGATATTAATGGTTTAAAATGTTAAAAGATTCAAGGTGGTATGGGACACTTTGATTCAAAAATATCTTTATTAAATGTTTTAAATGGTTTTGAAAATGGTTTTTAATGGATTCATTATTTCAATATCCTAAAATGTTATATTGTGATTGAAATGTGGAAATGTTATATTTCCTTTATGCATGTTTTATGTTATACATTTATGTAATGGTTCTTGGGCATTGTTATGAAAACGGGTGGTTCCGTGATAAACTAAGGGCGGGTGAGCCCGATATAGCTCTCCAATGCATTGGGTAACGCGAAGGAGTGAAACGTTAAGGTTTCTCCGAAGAGATTTAGGGAATATACTATGATGGGTATTCCAAAAGTAACCAAGAGGGTTACTCCCTACGTAAGAATGTTATTAATGCCTCAAGTTACCTTTATGGCATATGATTTCTATGATTTTATGAGTTATGTTAAATTGCTTATGTTTTATGGGTAAACTATGATTTCATTCTTATATATACATGTACTCATGTTTCCTTTCCATATTTTTATATCCCTTACTGAGATTTTTATGCTCATCCCAAGTTTTTGAAATGTTTCTCACAGGTCAAGGGAAGGGTACATGATGTGATGATAATGTCAAGGATGTGTCAAGAAAGAATCCATGTTTTATTTTAAGTATGTTTCTGTTGATGGGAAGAATGAATACTGTCTTTTATGTAACCAATTTATTTAAATGTGGAATGTAATGAAAGTTTCATGATCTAATTCTCTAAAACTCTAAACCTAAAAAGATCCTCAATGTATAATCTTGAAATAAATCAAGATTAAGTAAGGTTTAAGGCTGGGGCCTTATAATATTATTAATAATAAATATGTTTTACCCCAAGATGACTCACATGGTAAAATACATCCCTTATCGAGGTTGTCATGGATTTGACTCTTCAATAGCTAAACTTGAATTGGGGACATTCCATAAGGAGTCTTTTAAATAGGGGTAGCACCAGATGAGACATATATCGAAAATTGATCATTAAAAATCAAATTAATGCTAGAAAAACCTTTTATAAATACATCAAAACAATTCCATGATATTTCCATATCAAAGATGTTGATGTTTTTGACAACCATATATTATAAATACCCCTTTTTAATAGGAATCAAGACCAAAAAATGACTATAATTTTCATTGGGAGTTAATATTTTTCTTCAAAACAATATAAAATCGTATGTTGTTTTTGAATTTTCAGCATGATGTCACATTATCAGAATTTGATGTGATATTTATATAAATATAGCCATCCCATGCCTAAAATAACATTGAATTCAACTGGCGGGAGAATAAAAATATTTAAAAGAAGAAAATTACCACAATTTTCAATAAGAGATGAAGCATAGACTTTAGATATGATCAATTTATAATTAGAGTATTTACTACTAATTTAACAAATAATCAATGAGGATATGGTTTGAAAATCCTTTATAATTTATCTGATATAATGGAATTCATATATCTAAGATAAAATACGATACTTGAAAATTAAATCAATGTTGTTACCACATAAACATCGTCATTTAATCATTGATACAGTAGTAAAAAATGGTTTCGATGACCACCAGACATTGAAAATTAGAGTGGTTAGTCATATAATAATGAAAATCAATCAAAGGATTTATAAATTATGAGACCTTATTTTCAATATATGACACCATAGGTTTAACCAAGGACATTAAGCATAATCATATAGAATTGTTCATATAGAAAATGTGAATTAAATATTTTTTATCCCCTAGGAGTGTAAAAATTGGTTCATAGTAAGGTAACACTAATTTTATATCCAAAAAATGAATTACATATACTCAACCAATTATATTCGTTGTTATTACCCCTATATACATCTGTAGAAAAGTCATTTCCAATTGTAGTATACAGAAATTGATATTTTTCTTAGAAAATAATACTTACTTATTTATCAAAATAATGAAATTATTCTAGACCTAACATTATCCCAAGGGTTATCCTTAATATTTCTCATCCTATTTACCAAAGGTGGCTATACCTTGATTTTATACCAAATATAGCGGCATAAGTTTTTTATAAATAAATGTTATATCTTTTTAGATGAAATATACAATACACTAAACATTACAATCATAGAAAGAAGCATAATTTTTGTGTGTATTTGGAAACTAGATACCCAAAAATCTTATTTTGGTACATTCTTTATCATACCATGTTATGTTATACTCACATTATACCATTCTTGACATACCTAACATAAAACCTTTCTTCATAAACATGGGAAACGAAACATAATAAAGGGTGAGCTCAAATTTACAGTAAGGTTAAACACTGTTGACAATAATAAATATTCATACGAAATCCAATGATAATAATGTGGGTATGAGAACATGAAAATAAATTACAATGTTCATACCCAATCTATCATGGACCATAAAAATGTGCAATGACATAAATTATAATCATTTGATAATTCATGTATTATAATAGTGAAAAATAAGCATAAATAAATCATGAACCAGATGTTCAAGTCATAAATATGTTTCACCATCATAGGTATGGAAACTATTTAACATGTAAATGTTAACTACCATGATCATAAAATTGGAGTGGATAGAGAATTAACACATGTTTCCCATATCATAACAAATTAAGAAACATTACTTATTTCCCATTATCGATCTAGAACATAGACTATTATCTTATATTAGATAAATCACATAGACTTATTTCTCCTAGTGTATCAACCATATCAACTTGTTTTAGATTGTAGATCAAGAATAATGACCTGTTTCCTAGAGTTTATCAATAAAATCGACATATTTTTAATAGGTATCTCATCTTCTATATAAGTTTTCCCAATGGATTAGAGGGTTATATAATTTAATAACCACCTATCAAATATTGAAAAAAATACATATGTGTTCCAAAAGATCATTATTCTTTATTCATATGATCATATCATGATCCGTTCAAATAAAATGATGTTCATAACCTTATATTAATTTCATCAAAAAATAACCGATGGAGAAAATAAATTTCTATAAACATAGCATTATCATAATCGTAAATTATAAATAGATATAATAAGGATTTTATCATTGGATAATATCTATATAAAAAAAATAATTTACATAAAACAATTTTATCATAGATTAAAATTACATTAAAATATTCAAGGTAATATTTATTGAGGAAAACACCATTTTAATTTTGATATCATTAATATATAAAATAAAATTTATAAATATAACATGGAATATATATTATTTTTAAAAACTATGAAAAATCGTAAATGAATATTCAACACATTGAGTACTCAAAAAGGAAATAAATTTTATTCATTTTGTATAATTTTAATGAAAATATTTCATTCAAACATTTGTAAGAAAATGTGAAAAATTACCTTGTTTTTAAAATGATAGAAAGGTTAATTTTAATTTTGTTAGAAATTTATTCTAATGTAAAAAGAACATTAAAAAATTACAAGATAATAGTAAAAAAACTGAAATCATTTTATATAATAAATTAACATTGAAGAGAATTTATATTCGACCAAATAGTAAAACATAGTCGATTTTCTATAAAAGCATTACTTATATCTCTTGAGCACATAATGTGAGTAAAATAAAAGGAAATCACGTATTACATAAAAATAACTGTATGTAAATAATGTTAAAATGTTCTATCATATTAGGATCATATTATTAATTCAATGAAAATTCATAGATAAACATTCTCATTTAAAATATGTATAAAACACAAAATCCATTACCTCAAGACTCATCTTTTTTCAGACATGCTAAAACCTCATGTATAAAAAATATTAACTAATTATATATTTATTCCCAAAAAATAATTATATATATCATTTATTTAATTATTCAGTTTTTCCTATTTATAATTCATTTCTTATTATGTTTTTTGTTGAACTCACTCTTTTGTGTGAAAAATGATTTGGTATTCATGCATGTTTTGGTTCTATAGTCTATGTTCTTGTATTAGGATCATAGTTCCAGTATATACAAAATTTTAATCATGATATAAATATTTTAAATATTCAATATATATATATAAAGGCATCTATGAAAGTTATAAATATTATAATAAATTACATTGTTCATAGTGACGGTAGTACAAACATAAGCATGAACGCTTTTTTGACTCTTTAAAAGTTGAAATGAAAGAATGTTAATTATTAATTTTGGTTCAAAGAATATTTTCATATATTATAAATTAAATATTTTCAAAAAATAAATCATTATTAATTTCATTTTAAATAGGAAATGAAAATCATCTCATCGCATCGTAGTGGTGGTAGTCCACACGTAAGCTTGAGCGACATTATTGTTTTCTCATAGATTAGAAGGTAAGAAGGTAGTTATGAAATTATCATCCTATAAGGATAATTATTTCAAAAATATAATATATAAAAATTAAACCTATCATAGTAATAATCAATGAAAAATAGTGTTGGAAAAATAATTGTATCACTATATGGAGAAGGTAAATCGTACGTACTCATGAGCGACCCTTTCACTTATCATTTGATCAAAAAGTGGGTAAATAAAGGTAGTTTCATAATAAGAATACAATTTCATTATATTTATTATGTGTACATTAATATTTTACTAATAATATAAAATATTAATAGTAAATATAAGAAGAATATATTGTAAGGGTTCTGATAAGACGTTTACCTATTCTATGATGAGCCTCCTTTATATTCTTCATAAATTACTATTCGAATGGTATGTTGTAGAAAAAAAACTCTAATTCAATTCTAGGTATGTTAAAAAGGGAATGTTTTATGGTCTTAGGGATATAGTTTTCTCAAAGTGGTGTAACGAAGAGAAATGAGGGATTCCATTTCATATGTCATGAGATATGAATTTATGTTATTTCTTAATAAAATAAAATATATATAGCTAATTATCTATATAAATTATAAAAAATGGTCAAAGATTCGAGGATAAGTTTTTTTGGTTAAAATTACATCAACTAAATTTTTTATGTTGGTTTATGTTGTGTTTTAAAACATATCTTTTGGTTTGACACCTTAGATACCCAATTACACTTATCCACAATAACACCATTTTCACTCTTAAAAGGTTATTATTTTAAGTATAAGGTGAAAATTTTCTCCTAAAAGAACAATTAGTAACATTATTGACCCAATCATCGCAAAATTTACAAATATAATATTTTTAATTATTTATAAATTTTTTAATAAAATATTATTTTCATAAAATATCATTAATTAACCTTTGGGTATAATTAATTTAATTTAACACTAAAGAAATCAAGAAAAATATTAAATTATAATACAATAAATTAAAATTTCACTAATATGTTATATTCAAATATAAAATTAATGTAACAACATAACTCACTCAAACTATATTTCAACAAATAATATTCTAGGAAGTTATTATACTTTTTTATAAATTGGTGTAATATTGTGCCAACGTTGTGTAAAACATTAAGGTAATTATATTGTTACTAAAAATTAAAAAAAATTACCATCATATTTTTTTTTCATTTTTCTGAAAATAAAAATTAAGATTCATTAACATCATTTTTTTCCTATGTGAACACATAAGATATGTTTAAAAGGAATTGGTTGAAAATTGTTATTTTTATTTGAGTTGAATATTATAAATGTCATTTACAAAGAAAAGTGTCCCAAAAATAATTAAATTTGTAGAAACATTTGTTATGGATCAATATAATTTATATTAATAATAATTAAGATAAAAAATGGTGAGCATAATAATTAGTTTTTCCCTAAGGATAACCAAATTTACCCATTACTAAGGTGATAAATTTACAACGATTACTATTCCTAATTTATTAAAATAAAAGAGAAGTAATTTCAAAATATTTATATCCTAATTCAAATTATAGAATTTATTTTTCTCAATGTCATTTCTATAAGTAGCTGATGTACATTTTAAAACATGTGTGCATGACAGGATGAAAAATGTTTTAAAAAAAATGCATTTTATAGCCTAAGATCGGATTTATTCTTAGCATATTCCTAGAAAAATAATTATATGATTTTTTAAAAAATCTATTGAATATATAATTTTCAAATTTATTTAAAATTATTCACTAATATTTATTAGTTTAATTTATTAAGATAAAATAAATTGCACATGTAAAATATTTTTTTATAAATACAACTTGTATTTTCAAAAGATTCCGATTTTTATTTATAATAAATTGATAATAAATGATTTAATTTTATAACTATTTAAACAATCATTTTTTCATTATTTATTAATTACTATTCACACCTACATATCCAATGGCTAGGAAATAAATATCAAATTAAAAATACATTTTAATAGTATATCAAGATTCATTTAAACTCAGTGTTGCATGTACTGAAATATATCAATGAAATAATAATTTTTATAAGAAATATATCATAAATTATCATGGTGTTACAATTATCCTAAATCCACTTTATAGATTTCAGCTCTAGTTTTTGAGAGATTGGATTTGTTTCTAAAAAATCTATAAAATTCCATCAATCCCGGGAAAAAACTAACTGTCTTACCCTAGTAACCATGAATGATCCATTATTTATAGTGAAACACACTTATTCATTGAAAATAACTTCACCTAATCAAACCACTTGAATAAATCACCCAAATTCCTCATGAGGGAACTTAATATATCATAGTAAAATGTCTTCATTAACTAAAAACTACAACATAAGTCACATTTTTTCATTATAGTATGACACTCATTTCATAATGGATTAACTCTATCAAAAAAATGTTGACATTGATCATGTTGTTAATCCTTATATTTTATAATTATTCAAAATTAATTTATTGGATTATAATATTTTTATAGTGAGTTGTGGTGTGAACTATGATTTGAATTTTGAGATTGTTTCTATATTACTATGAACATCCCAAAAAAACATATCCTAATTTTTAAAATTCATTTTAAATATTACATGATTCTATAAAAAATTCACCTCGACTAAAATACCATGAATCATTTGAGGTTTAATATAAATCATTAATTGATAATTTTTTTGGATTTTGGACAAAAATGACCACACAATTCACATATATGTAACGTTTACTTCACTTAAATAAACTAAACATTTAAAAAATAATTCTATTATAGGGGTTTAATCTTTATGATAATAATAAAACCATATGAATATTTTTTCTAAAAAATATATCTTTTTTTTGGTCTTAATATCATTGATATAATTTTTCATTATATTATTATGAATAATGATTTCTTCTAATTTATATTATACCTATTGATTATTTTTAGTGTTATACATATCTTGGTTTTGATCAATCATATTTATCTATTTCAGAATCAATTTACATTCATTGATGTGTTAAAAATATATTTCTCACATCTTTATGATATGTTATATTCCTTTAGTTTAACCCATAGTTCCATAGATAACTTTCACATCATACATAAATCATATGAAAATACTTATAGATTTTTTATCACATGTAATGTTCCATTGGGATATAGAGATTATATTTACTTATTAAAAACATATCATAAAAAAATATAACACAAAACAAATGACATAAAAAACTATCTACCTTTCGTTGCATTCTTTGAAAATATTTCCAAACTTTATTTAGTGATGGACTCTGTTATAGAGTCCTCACTATCATAGTGGTTGAATAAAGGGTTATATATCAAGGAAGACCAATTCATATCGAAATAACCACATAACATTGTTATATTTTTTATGTTATTATAATATTAAAATCAATAAAAATTAGTTTATTCATTTGTTTTTAAAAGAAAAATAAAATTCATGTGGATGTAATATTGATGGGTTTTTTGGATGAATATTGTCCTGGTCCTTAGTATATTACCATTTTTTCCATTATAGTTATAAATTTATTTTTCTTTATTTATCTTATCCTTATTGGAAACCTAGCCAACATTGGGGATCTCTACCATTTATTATAGGAGTTAGGTAAATAATTTCAATAATTCACAAGTTCATTCATTCCTATGTTGAATTTTTTTACACTAGATTTATGTTCTAGAACACTATATCTTACTCAATAAAATCATATCTTAAGGTTTTCTTTTAGGAAGTAGAGACCCATTTTACTTCTAGATAATATTGAAAATATCTCTGTCTATCGACCACATAAATAAAAAACTAATCAAATTATATTGATAATTATGGAAGTAGAGACTCTGAATGAACAAAAAATTTAGAAAATGGTTCATTGTTTTAATTTTAATGAGGGATGAATATCACCTACCTCTCCATTCATCAACTCCATGAATAATCAGAGTATGCAAATTAAATTAGAAAACAAGTAAAAATATTATAAATATTAAATTTGGAATTATAATTTCCACCTTCATAAATATCACCATTGTGGGTTAGTCCTTTATAATAATTATGCCTAAAATATAATGTGAAGATAATAATTTTAAATCAATAATGAAAATTCATAAATGAAAAAAACTATAGGGATGTGAGAACTATAGAAAATATGGATAAACCAATATACCCAACATAATATTTAGACTTCACCATTTATAGAGATTTAATCTCCCTTATAAATACCAAAAAAAACTGACACAAATAAGAAAGTATGATTTTTACCCAGAATTTGTGAAACAATTAGTTCAATATTTCATTATACTTCTACATATACTCCTTTTCGTCACCTCCCTAGTCTATATCCAATAACTGTAATATACATTGATTTAAATAAATAAATTTCATGATAAATTATCCTTGGGAATTCCTATATAATTATTTAAGGATTGATTTAGTATATTTAATTATGTTTATAGTTGAATGAATAATATTAAGCTATAAAAAATGAATTGATCTTTTACTTAGACACAAGTGAATCCTCTTCCCATGTGATTTTTATATTATTATTATATGGATAAATTCAACTTGATCTAGATGGGATCTATTGAATTAGGCTTAAAGATAGTGTTGGGATACTTAGTTAGGGTAATATTATTATTACTGAAAGATTTATGCAACTTTATTTCATTGATTAGATAATAGTGGACTGTTGTTTAAGTGTTTCATGACAAGATAAAGGTTATTGAGTGAGTTGGAATAGTGGAAATATAAATTTACTAATGTTGTGATCAATATATCTTATGTATATCGATATAATGTCCATGATCCTGGTTCTAAAATAATTTTTTTCTTGGGATTTGGTTTTGGGGTTGAGTGTCAATCAGGTAAAATAACTACTAGTACCATGATTAATTAGGGTTCTTCATGGAGTTGACGGATGGAGACATAACATATATCACTTATTATGATATAGATTAATTATATATCATTGGTCATTGATAAAATTTTATCCGTTAACATTTATATTTTAAACCTAAATAATGAAATATTATATCATTAGTGGAAATTTTGTTACAAGTTGCATTGTTTGTATAACACTCTCAAGTAAAAACTAAATTCTTATATTTTAAATGTAATGCATAAAAAATTATAACAATAATTATGAAATGTTACTATCCTAGTGTAATAGGTTTTAGTATCTCATATGGATTTATAAAATTTAGGGAAGATTAAAATTTAATTTTCCATTCAATAAAACGTTTTTATATCATCAAGGAAGTCTTTATAATTAAATTAAATTAATATTATTCTTTATATATTTTAGAGTAAACATAAATCAAAAAATAATTTAAGTGGATTTATTATCACTAAAAGGATTGATAATGGCCAATAATTATCCATTACAAGTAGAAATAATATCTAAAAACATTTATATAAGATTAAACAATAATAAAATTAAAATGAATATTGAAAATATAAGCAACACACCTCATTGTCTGACCAAAACTCCAAATACGATTGAGGAAGATCCATAACTGGAAACTAATAAAATCTCTCCTCCACAAGTATATATAAAATGGTGACCCACATATAGGCGATATTTTATATTAATCTCCAAGATATTATATAACCTATATCAAAGGGGAAAAATAAATAAAGATCTAAATATTGGATTTCGACGATGGATAATATCACATATATCACTTTTATGGTTTATACACTATTTTATTGGCCATTTGTATGATCCTAAAATTTCCCACCATAATAGTAAACATTTTAATAATTATCAAATTATGATTTGGGTAAAAAATACTCTGTAATATTCATTGTAACCACAAGTGGATGATTTAACATGAGAATTGTTAATATTACCATTATAAACCCCATTATGATTATTCCATCGAGTGTTGAAAAAAAACAAAAATCCAAAAATACCTTATATATTATATGAATGAAATATTCTTAGATATTTATATGTAATTTATTATGATAAAATTTATTTCCCTCTATGAAAAATAATTCAAACACTTTTTATTATAGAGTGAAATTAAATATCATATATTGTAACATAACATCAAATTAAATAATATAATAGAATTTCACATGTCATAGGATTTATATAGGATCACAAGATAAGGATATTTTTATTCATTATTTCATATGAATAAGAAGTATTTAATAGATTGGTAGAATTGAAAGAGGATGGAATTATAATTTAAAAATTTAATTTTTAACCAATCAAATTTTAAAAACATCCTTATAAAATAATTAATAAATTAAAACATTTTAAATATAAAACTAATAAAATAAATTTTTTAAAGTGTAAAAATATAATTAAATATAATGAAATAACTGGAATAACAAAAATAATATTAATTTGATTAAGATATTTGGAAATAAAATGTTTAAATGACTCGGAGAGTAAAAAAATTAAGTTATGATTGATGCATTAAATAATTTTATAAAATAATCATTAAAAGAAATAAATAATTGAAATGTGGAATGTATATAAGTCAATATATTTGGAAATTATGTTGAAAAATAGTACTCAAAGGTAACCCTACATCTCCTAAATCAATCACATGAGGACTTAATGTATTAATCTCTTGGATTTAATTATATCAATGATACCAAAACTATCCATTTATTTTAATATTATAGAAATAAAATGGAAATAAAATGAACCTTTATCTTTAATGGGAAATATAAAAAAACATAAAATAACAATCCCCTTCCCTTTTATGGGAAATGGAATTAAAACCATGACCCCTTTCTTTGATGGTAGTAAAAACCTTAAGTATATGAAAGATTAGAAAGGATGGGATTTATTGGGGGACAAAAAATTGTTTCATAGTCTCTAATTTTGAAATTATAATGAAGAAGTATTGGGATACATTGAGATAATATTTATAGTGAGAAATATATAAAATTTAGAACACACACTTTAAAGGAAAGAAGATTTAGAAAGGGATAATCCTGAGAGAAATGGAGCTCATTAGAAATTGGATGAACATGTTTTTGTGGTAGATACTGTAGTTTTCCAAGGCCTCCAAATGTCTCTATTTATAGGATAAAATTTCATTAGTAAATTTTCAGTACCCTTTAGGGGTTTTGAAGTCATAAAAGTACAACATTGGTGTATTTCTTCCATAATAATTGTAGGTATATTATTGGATTCCTATAGATTAGTCTATAATTTTACACCATGAAAGAGGGATTTTTAGAATGGAAAAAACCAATAGAATTACATCAAGAAGAGAATTAATGTGTTCATAAAAATATTGAGTTAGATGTATTTTATATTATGGGTTTCATTATGTATTCTTAATGGAAGATATTATGGATCTTGTAAATTGTTGGTCAGTGTGGCATAGCCTCTGAGTTGGATGTGGAAAACTCATATAAAGAAGGATTATAGTGTAATTCATAACACGGAGCATAGAGATGACTGTATAATGATTATTTTAATTTTAGACTATGGCATACATGCTATAAGTTTCATAAATATCATAATAGTACATGACCGATCATGGCTATATAGTGGTCCTAATTGTTATTCCTTAAGGGTAATAGTGAGTTTACCACACCCCCATTAGGGTAACCTAATATTTCTAAGTCTCATATAAATTATTACCCCATATCATGTAATTCTAGAATAGAGCTTTAATTTCATTCATTAGGGTAAACAATTATCCTATATTAAACATTTTCTATAAAATGGTGCTTAGGGATTCCTCATAATGATTTGTTCTAGGAGCCTAATATGAATTCAATAAGTATTATTCAATGAGTTATATCAATATGATATAAATGTAGTTGTACATTACGTAATAGAAAATATTAAAGTCTTTAAGGGAATTTTTATAATCTGAATTAATGAATGGTGAGGAGAACAATAATATCCCCCATTTTAGTGGCCACCACCACATTAATAATAATAAAATTAAATAAGAGTATAAATTAAAAGATACCATAATAGTGTCATTTTTATATCATATAAAGAAAAATTCTCCTCATAATAATTTTTAAAATACACTTTTTTGATAATAATATGCATCCCCTTTTCAAAGAATGGATAAAAAATATATTTTAAACATAAAACAGGATATCAAAAAACTAATTATTTCTACCCCATTGATATTATCAAAATAGAGTTGTTCATCAATTTATATTATAAATAGATGTAATTTAAATCTATATTTATAATAATTAGTGATATTTAGAGACACATTAAAATATATTTTTATAAAATAAATATTTTAAAAAATTAATACAAATTAATTGTCAGAGAGTAAAAAATATACATTTTTAATGAAATTTTTTTAAAAGATAATACTTCATAAAAATGTTTTTTGAAAAATAATATTCTTTGTTAAGAAATATTTTAATTTTGGAAATTGACTTTGAAGAATAAAATTTCTCTCCTAGGATCATTTCGGTATTTAAAATATTAGATTCCACTTCAATAATGCATTTAAAGAGTTTAAAGTTATCAAATCCAGTAAATTAAACAAAATTACAGACAAATTATTTGAAAAAATATATTTCTAAAAAATAATTTCATCATTATGGATAAGTAATGTTTGTATTAATATATGATAGAATATTCCCTAGGTTTATCACACTAGGTGTGAGTTAAGTTCCACTCACCATTCTAATGATTTTAAACAGATTTAGAATCCTAATCAACCATTTCTGAGACAAATACATAGGTGAATCTATGCCAGAATAAAATCAAATTGTTTTTATGTAGACATAAATGATTGTATTGGACAATCAAACTCTTTAATTTTCCAAAAATTATAAAATGTTTTTAAAATTATTATTAAAATTTTTAATCTATTTTGGAAATTAATTTTGAAAGATAGTTTTTTAAAACAAAAAAAAATCAAGGTTTCCAAAATTTTAAGGGATAATTTTCACACACTAATCATACCCAACACACCTCTGATGAAATCAAAGAGATTACGATGAATCAGTTTAGTGAATACATCATCATGTTGAAGGGTTTTGAAAAAAATAAATAATTATGTTTTATTTATGTAACTGATATCAAAGAAAATGGGGTCTCAAGTTTATGTTCTTTGTTTGAAAGTGTTGGATAAGATTTTTAGATGTACCGATCACACATGTTTTTCCATGACTGATAGGATTGGAAGAATATATTTTCCAATATTCTAAGAGAGTATGTTTTATCCATATAACATTGGTTCTATAAATCCCAATGGCTATGTATTAGACTTCATCTGTAGAGAGATAAACATAATTTTTCTTCTTATGAATCTAAGAGGCGAGGGATTTTCATATAAGATTAAAGTTTCCACAAGTAATTTTCATATACAGCTAGATAAAAATACAAAATCATTATCATGAAAATAAGAAATTTTCAAACTGTTTTCCTCAGGAATAAATAACACAAGGTTTTCAATTCATATAAGATAATGGAAATTTTTTTCTACCAGATATTAAATGAGATACATATTAATTATACTGAAAATTAGCAAAAAGGAATACCATGAAAATGATGTCATTATGGGTCATATTAAGTTAAAGTAAACTAAAAATAATACAAAGATAAATATTTTTATCAAATTATTTACCAAATACATCTAGTGTAAACATACATGTTATAATTTGAGATGTTTTTATTTTTATTGGGTGATCCATATCAAACATATTTAGATGTTAATTTTTTTATTCACTGATGATAAAAAAAGGGTCCATCATTCTTTTTTGGAAATTTGAAAACCACAGAAGAATTAATGATCCCTAATAAAACATATTTCCAACTTATGTTTCATTAAATTATGAAACATCATACCAAAGAATATCATTAGTTAAGAAAAAATTCCATCTTCATCATAAATATGATTAATTAATAAATCATTTTTAATAATCATTAAAAAACCATGGAATTGGATTTTACCAATTTCAAATCCTTTGATAAAATAGATATTGTCAAAATATTATAAAAATCCTGAGGGTCTTATTTTAAACCATATAGATATTTAGTTAACATGAAAAAAATTATAAATTCATGATTTTTAAAAATTGGTATTTAGTCCCAAAAACAGTAATAAATCATATTATAAAATATACTTGGAAATATTTTGAAGTCATAATGAGTGGTGAATTCCAATAAGACTCTAATTTATTTGAGTTAAAAATGGTTGAAAATATTTAACAAAAATCAATAAAATAATTTTTAATATATATTTTAGTAATAACTCAATACCTTTTAAACATAATTTTTTCTCTTTCACCAGGTTTGATTAAAGAAACCCACTAGGATAAAATAATACGGTTACTATCAGGATGTTTCCTAAATGTTCAAATATAGTTCATTTGAATTTTTTTCAATTTCTATTACATGGAATTTATCTAGTTCTTTTATTTAAGGGTGTCTTCATGGGAATGAGGTTGATGATTAGAGAAATATTATTAATGTTCTAACTCACTTAATGCCATCCATATCATATGAGATTTTTATTGTAATTAACCAATAAAACTCTTAAGAATATTATGTTTGGATTGAGTGGAAGACTAGAATAAAGGAGACGAAACATATTCTATATAATTGTTAATAACATTAGAATAATTAGGTTTAGTAAGGTTGAAACTATGTTTTTCAACATCATCACTACTTTGGGGATGCGATTTAGGATGATTCTTGTAGATTTTATGGGAATGGACTCTTATAGGGTCTTGGTCCATTAACTAATGTTTTAGAAGGCTTTAGTTGAGTCAGAGTACCGATAGAAGGCATTGCCCACTATGGTTGATGTGTTGATTTCTGAGAAATCTTCTTGTCCGGAGCCTAATTTGAAAGGTAAGGGGCCACTGGTGGACGAGTCACCAGTGAGAGCTAATAGTGGGCCTTCAAATACTCGGGTTGACTTTGCAAAGGAAGTTACTGCAATAAAGGACACTACTGCATGGTCTCATGAAGGTACAAAACTTGTGACTTCTGATCCCCCTCTAGATGTCTCCAATCCAAATGATGTGCAACAAAATATTTACTGTCATCATGAAATTCAGAATTTATTTCAATCTTCTAGATTGTATGATAGATGGGGTAATTTCTCTGAGGACGATAGGGTGCATGTTGGTACCCCTATTTGGGCTTCGGGTAGTGGTGTGCATGCCTCTTTTAAGGATTCATTCCTAAGTGGAAAAACAAAGATCACTAATAGTGAGGGCCTTACCTCTGTTCCTCCAAGGATGAGATGATGAAAGGATTATTCTACTCTTCCTAAGAATGTGTCTACCAGATCATCTTCTAAGATACCAAGTAAGGTGGATGAAAATATCCTTAATATTTTCAATCAAGGTATGTCTCAATCTAAATGGGAAACATGTGATGATTCTGATTTTGGGAATGACATGTCATATTATGATATTCAACATTGTTGTTTTATAGATGAGGGAATGTTTGTTTCTTTGACCTCATCTGCGTCTTTTGTACTTTTCCTTTCTTTTTAATAAATGGTCAGGGGCTATGCTTCTGGCTGGACTTGGATGGTACATAATGGGGTTTGACTAAGATGGGTATTATATGGAAATATTTATCAAAAAATATGTATTATTAATAACCTTGGACCGAAGTATAGATGAAGGGAAATTTTTTTAAAGAGAGTCCAAGAAATTTTAAAAATTTTCCTATTTCAAATTTCAGAAACCCCATTTTGTTATGCTGTAATAGTAGAGGAAGAGGAGTGATGATAAACTTGAGAATAATTAAACACATCAATTTTTTTTAATTCTTCACCATAATCAATTTTAATAGTAATGAGTTTGTATACTTTTTCATTATTTACATTCTTAAAAATGTTTAAAAAATACTCATTCTTATGGTCTAAGAAGAAAAATCATGGAATTATGGTAAAGTAAAAGGTAACTACAGAGTTTTAATTTTTACTTATAATTATACCAACTTGAGTTGGTTTAAAAAGATCATTGTGGACTACTTATAGGGACATATAATAGGAATAAATGATTTTTAGGTTTGAAAAAAATACTTATAGTGCTTTATAAATTGGAATGATTCAAAAATAGAGATATCTGTATAAAATATTGTTTTTAAATATAACGCAAGTTAGGTGATATTTTTAGGATACTATATATTAAAATGACTTATGTAATGAATCCTAAGGTTGGAATCAGTTTTTTTCCAATTAAACCCATAAATTTTTAGTTGTTATAGAATATTAATATATATTATAAATATTTTAAAATTTTGATTCAGTAAATAATTTTTCACTTGAGAGTTAAAATCATTACTAAAATAATTTTCAAAATTTACTTTAAAACCACTATTAAATAATTGACTGATAACTAGAAAATATCATTATGTACATTAAAAAAATCATTATTAATTAGATTAGATTTGTAGAAACCAATTATATTTATACCAATAATTATTTATACAATATTTTCTCAAAATTTTACATTTCATCCATCAAAATATTCTAGATGATTGAATTTAGAGGTATAACAACACATATTTCATGAGCAACAACTTAGAATATACTTAGTAGCTTCATATAAATTGTTTCTATTTTTACAAATTATTAATAAAATATAGCTTATGGTACCCAAGTATTGGTTCCATTAGTGTGAACTTATAAACAAGGAGATGGAGAAACCATTTTGGGTCCACTTAGATTATCTTATATGGATTTAGGAACCAAAATTTTCTTATAATAAGCATTTTGATTAGAAAATAGAAAAAATATATGAGTATTTTTTGGTCTAATAAATCTAGAATTTTAAAAATTAGATTCATAAAATATAAGATCAAAATTATTATAATAATTAAAATACTTATTTTCACAAATTCAATTTCTAATTGTAATATTTCTAGAATGGATTTGGAAATTATATTTTTTTGAAAAACAAAAAAAAATTATTTTTCATTTGTTTTTGGAAACAAAAAATCTTTTGGAATTTTTTCTTCCACTTTTTTAAAATGATAATGAATATTTTTATGTGCAATCTTTTAAAATTAAAAATTTTCGTCATTTGGTAATTCTTATAGTTTTAAAATAAACAAATATTTTTCTTTTAATTGGTGATCTTTTTCTAAGACAACTGGATTGTGTTTCTTTTTAAGATAATTGAATTTTGAAATACGAAAAGAGAAAAAAATATTATGTTCATTTGAAGAATTAAAAATATTTTTTAAAGTTAAATAGGAGGTATAAGAAGTAAAATAATTTTAAGAGTAATGATAAAGAGATAGAAAAATTGTTGGTGTACCCTCAATTCCATCCACAACATGTGTCCCAAAAGACAGGGGACTTTTATTGCTTGATTCATATATAGAAACAAATTCCTCAACTACACTCCAAGTCAATATATATAATGATTTATTTATATGTATCTTGAGTTTTGAATTGTTATTGTTAAAGGGACAATCTAGTATGATGTGGCCTTTTTTTATAACCAATGAAATTTACGTTCAGTTATTAAATTTCCTTTTTAATATTTTCAGTGGATTTGTCCTTTTTAGTGTATTATTATTTAATCTTGGTAAAGTTTGAATCATCGATATCACTCCCATATGAGTTAGCATTGTTTTATTTAAAATAAACTATTCCTTTATTTTTTATTACCTCATTATCCACATTTAATATTTGTCTCTTCAGGATTATCTCATATTTAGTGAGATAACTAGTGAGTTCCTCAACTACAATAATGTTGACATATTATGATTCTTAAATTGTAGTGACATTTGGATACCAACTTCTTATTAATACCCAATGGATTTTCAAATCAAAATTTTTATATAAAGTGATTCACCAAGATATTTTCAACCATTAGAAAATTCATTAAATATAATGAACATAAAAGTGATAGTTTCATTAGGGTGTATAGCCAAAATTTAAAAATACTGTGTAGATATATATAAATTGGTATCATTGTTTTTTTTGGTTCCTTCAATAGTTAATAACAAATTTTTCCAAATATCATGAGTTTTTTTGATAATAAAATATGGTTAAATTTATTTGGATCCAAACTACAATGCAAGCAATTCATATATTTTTCATTTAAATCATAATCATAATTATCATCTCGTGTCTAATTATGTTCATTTTTTATGGAATTATATCCATGTAAACCAATCATATAAATACGATACACAATAGATTCAATAAAATAAGTAATATTAGTTTTAAAATTAAAATAATTAGTAGCATAAAAAATAGTGTATAACATAATTATTGTTTTTGAGGACCAGCATTTATATTTGAAAAAGACATCTAAAATATATATATTTATTTGAAAATTTGGTTAAATATTTTAAAAAATAAAAAATTAGAATGAATTAAAAAAAAGATATTAAGAAGGATAAAAATCCAATGATATTGAATATAGGTCGGATATAGGTAAACTGAAAAGAGTGTGTGACTTACCCTATAATAAAATAAAATCAATCAAATTTTAAAAAAAGAATTATAAAATAATTATGAAATTATAAAATATAGAACATAAATAATAATGTAATAAATGTTTTAAATATATATATTATAATTAATTTGAATTAAATATGTTTAATAAAAAATTTAGAGTAGTTTGTTTAATATATTATTAAAACAAAACATTTAATATATTCTATGAATAAACAAATATATTAAGTGATAATAGATGGGTTAAAAAATTTAATAAAAGGATGATGGAAAGTAATAATAATTGAAAATGCCAAATGAAAATGTGATAAGATGTTTGGCAATAAATTTTTTCAATTATATACTAAGGTACCTCTATTAATCAACCTAAATCACATGAGTATTTAATGTATTATACTCTTGGATTTAATGGTAGTCATGATTCGAAAACTATCTATTGTGAAAAAATCCGTCAAGGAAAAATTTAATCAATTGTGGGTTGATTGTTTTTTGAAAAGGTGGGTTTTCATGATAACATGTTGAGTTACAGAAAGAGTATTGACTAGGTATGTTGACAATGATTCATGAATAAAGGAATGGATAATCTAGAGGTGGTACAAAAATATTATATAAGTGGAGGCGTCGTTTTCCAGTGTTTCTGAAATTTTTAGGGTCAAATCAAGAGAATGGATAAAGATGTTTTTAGAAAAGGAAATTTCACGAAATATTAAATGTTTTTTTGGAAAGTTGGGTCCAATTCATGTTTTGGTATCACAACATAAAAATATTGAAAAGGGAAAAAGGATGTGAACAATTTAATTTTTCAAAAAATATGAATGTTCACACTGATGAAAATGAGATGATGTGATCCACATGAAAGAGAGTTACACGCCCAATGTGACATCAAAATGGGTTTATATGCTCGGGGATAACCTTAATCACCTTTAGGATTTGACATCTAGATATTATTTATATTCTTGACTAGGATTATAAATATATTTCTACCCACTCATTTCAGTATCTCAACCCTTAATGAAATTTTAGGATCTGAATCATTTACAAATTGTGTTCAAAGGGAGTTACGTATAAGAAGGGAGTTTCCCAAAAGATGTTATTCAACAACAGTGAGTGAAATTTTGTGGTTTCCCTGAAAAATTAATTGTTTTGTGTGCAAGGCATCAAATTTGTGCTCAAGACAACCAAAATTTGATCGAAATGTTCAATTTACCTATTAATTCTAATGTAAATTGGTATTCATCAATTGGATAAAGTTTAAACTTAAAAAATACATCTATCTACAACTACATATATATTCATTAGTGGTAATGAAGGGAATTGGAATTCCAAAATCTATGTGTGGATTTTTTTCTTAATAGTGAGAGAAGGAATGGGTAGAAGGTAATCCTTTCCACCGACAGTGATCTTGAGAAAGAGTCTCAGAGAGTGACCCTTGGAAAAGTAGTAAGATAACCCTAAACCTTGTAAAGGTAGTAATCTTGTGTATAGAAGTGATCTATCCCAATCCTTGTAATTTGGTAGTTAGCCTTAGTGGATTTGGTATATCGACACATCACCTCTGTATGCTCATTAGATGTATCCTAGTGAAGGTGAAGGAAGAAAAATTGTTGTTCCTCGTGTATGATTTAATTTAATCTCAAAAAATGCTATGGGAAAGGGAGAGAATAATGTTTTTGTCATGACCCGACCTGTACCAGGGCTTGAGCCAAAACAACCCCAAACCCGCCTCCATAGGCCAGGGGCCGGCGACTAGCGCCGAAGGCAAAACAAACAAGGGGAGGCTTTCACCTAAGAAACTGCACACACACACGTAGCTAACTCAATGAAAAAGTACCGAGAAAGGAAATCAAGATACAACACTGCTATAAAAGTGAAACCAACATACATGCATCGACCTCTAACCAGTATATGTAATGTTCTGAAAAGTAGGTTGACAAGTAAACTGAACAGTAAAAGGGAAACATGCTCCCAACAAAAAGGTTCCACAACCCAACAACATGTAAATAAAAGTAAACAGGTGGTGAGTCTCACACCCGAAAAGTCTTGATACGACCACTGAATGAAACCCAAGCTCTTGTATCCTCTACACTCCTTTATATTCTCGACCGACCAGTCCATTTTATGTTAGGGCAAACCAAGTGTGGGGAAATCCCATTTAGGGGTGAGTATAAAGATACGCAGTAGGATATCCTGAAAGCTCAAGGGAGAAACAAGGAGGTACTAAAATGGGGAGCAGTAGACCGAACAAGAACAGTGTAAGAGTACAACAAAGAGGGAGTGCTGCTCAACCCAACAAACATAAGGAAGTAGACTCATCCACTTCAAGAGTAGCTAGACACAGAAATCACGTGGCATACCCTGCGCGTCTTCGCCCCTCCTAAAAGGAGAGTAACCGAACTGAAGGAGTGGTAAAAAGCACAATATATATATATATATGGTCCACAAGAAACCCGAACGAGTGTTTAAAGGGATCTCTATCTCCAAGCTCATCCAAAGAAGAGTCGTAATCAATTCAAAGGATATTCATCACTGGTGCCCAATAATCCCGTACGCCAAAGCTGCCTCATAGCTAAACCAAACAACTAAGGGTCCCGCTCCGGTAATTATGGAGAAAAGTCACTAACTAGACTCATAGAAAGGGCCGAGTCTGAAAGAAGTCATTGGGTAACCCACTATCCAGCCCAGGTGGAGGGTAAACCCCGAGAGGTCGTCAGGTAACCCACTGCCCAGCCCAGCTGGAGGGTAAACCACAAGAGGTTTTCAGGTAACCCACTGCCAGCCCCGCTGGAGGGTAAACCACAAAAGGTAGTTGGATAACCCACTGCCCAGCCCAGCTGGAGGGTAAACCTTTAGAGGTCGTCTGGTAACCCATTGCCCTACCTATCTGAGGGTAAACCACAAGAGGTTATCAAGTAACCCACTGCCCAACCTTGTTGGAGGGTAAACCACAAAAGGTCACCGGGTAACCCACTAATTAGACTCACTGGAGGGTAAACCACAAAAGGTCATCAGGTAACCCTCTATCCAGCCCCGCTAGAGGGTCAACCCTAAAGTCAATGGATAACCCACTTCCCAGCCTCGTTGGAGGGAAAACTCGGAATTGGTCCAATAACTCCGAATTACTCATGCCATCATAGGGTATCACCAACACCAATACTATGCGTAGGTTCGGAGTGCATCAAAGAAACCTACGACCAGCTCCCTCTCATGATTCCACATTTAATGAGATCTTGATAGAGGTTCCACATGCCTAAATAGATTTCACTGTTGCAATCCTTGTGAAAAAACACGCCAGATAGATTACCTACTCGCTGGAAATGGGCTCCTAGTGGAAATGTTAATCAATACCGCTTTATACCTATACGACGTCTCATGGGGCCAACACCTCAGACCCGAAAGTGGTCAGAAGAACTACACCATCGTAATGCTCTTTGAAAACATGCTGAATCGACTATTCATATTCCCCAAATGGATGCCAAATGAAAAAGTTGTAGTACGCTGCACATAGCTTAAAATACGGCCCGTGGGGCCCACGCCTCAACTCCGACTTCAACCCATAAAACCACCCGGTCAATTTAGCCTCGATGCCAGGGTCACAACGCCACTGACAATGCCTAAAATGGACTCCGGATACAGAAGATGTAACTCCCTACGTTATATGAAAATGGGGCCCTGTGGGGCCCACACATCGACCCCGAAACACATCACGCAGATCGTACCATTTCTTTCCTTGCAGATAATGATACGGTGTAGGCTATTCATTTTCCCTGAACAGACTTATGAAGAATAAGTCATAAAAACACAACATACGTCCGAGAGCAGCCTTGCGGGGCCCACGCCTCGAGCCCGAATTTAGGTGGGTGGATTTCTCCATTGCAATCCCCCCGTAAAAACACTTAGAAATGAGTACTCAAACACCCTAATTGGATGTCGGTTGAAGAAGTGGCATTCCACCATAAAACATACGAACTAGGTCCTGTGGGACCTGCACCTTGTCTCCAACCTGAACCCTTCGGAAAGCATCTAAAAACATCCGCACAATGATTGGGGTCACACTGCCGCTGACTGCGTGTCAATCAGACACTCCAAAAGGGAGTTTGGTTCAACACAATAATAATTAATTAATTAAATAAATAAATAATTATTCGCATTAAGCATTTCGTGCCTCCAAGCAAAGAAACCTAACCGCAAGGGTTCCGAACCAACTTTGGAAGGACCGTCCCAACTCCAGGACCACAACACCTCTAACGACGCATCAAACGGACATCCGGCTCGCGAGTACGTCTGTTGTAAAACAATAATAATAATTTATTATTATTAAATTAATGTTCCATGGGTCACCTGTCTTCGTGCATAGAACCCAAAAACCACGAAAGTCACTGTGGAAAGTATGTCTCGCTGACACAAACCCGCAGACACAGACAACCCATAAAATGGATGTGCCATTTAGACGATACCCCCCCCCCCCCCGAACGCAAGGGCCCCAACCATGCCGGCTCACCCTGGCCAGCCCGGTCCGAACCACTGGCCCGTGCCCTAGCCGCGGGTTCAGACTGACTCACCACGACCCAAGAAACAACACTAGACCCACCTCTCATCCAGTTTCTCAAACAGACTAGCCTTTTGGCCGGTATTTTCCATGTCGCCTAGCAAGACCCGCAAAGCACGTGTCCTTGTCTGTGGCTCTCTCCCCCGAGCACTGACCTCTGAGGTCCTCTCTGACTATGACGGGTCAGAACCCATAGAGCCTCCACCTCCCGCAGTGCACTGCCATGCCTAGCCACGGCCCAAGCCGCCTGACACCGGTCCTCCGCCGAACCTCCACCTGCCGCCGCCGCCTCGGCTCCCTACTTCTCCTGAAGTCACCTCGTCCGCGCCGAGCACTCGACCGATGCTCTCCGGAGCCCGTGGCTTTTCTTCCTCCCAGACTCGCCGACGCCACTGCACCGTACAAGCCGCACTCGAGCCCGACGTCCGACCTCCAACCACCACCCTTGCCGGAGATGAGGCTTCCGACAGCTTCCGCCACCACTCTGGTGGCCTGATTTTAAATCCAAAGGAGGATTCAAAATCATTGGGGAGAGGCCTTTGTAGAGCCTTCCCCTGATCAAATATCCAATATGGATTTTGGAACATCTGAAAATTTGGATGAAGAACACCCAAGAACGACAAAAAAAGAGGTCTCGGACGATGGCTGTGTTAGTTCGACCATCACCCCAATTCTAAAATTATTGAAATTAAACAATGAAATTGAAAAAACTACAGAAATTGACGAGGGTGCAGAAATTAATCAAAAATACTACAACAATCCGGCCGTTCGACGTTGGCAACGCATCCATGACGCCCCGCTTCGATCCACCATGGTTCCGGTGGGGGTTGCTCTTCGATTCGGTGAAGAACAGTGAAGAAAGGATAGAGAGAGGGAGAGAGAGAGAGAGGAGAGATATGGTAGTACACTAACTCTAAACTACTTCTCTTATATTTATAGAAGAATCCGCATAGTGCGGGTTCCGAAAATGTCGTTCCCTATCATTTTATATCGCACCTAAAAAAAAGGCACCATTTTGGACTCAACGGATGTCTCAGATTTATATTATGATAATTCATTTGAATTTTATTCTAAAATAAATCCAGTGATAAAAAAATCACTAAGTGATTAATTTAAAATGATTATTTTCCCCTGGGTGACATCTCTCACAGTAGACCCCCTCCCGCAACTTTTACACCCCGCCTAGGTTAAAAGGCATGCTCCGGATGCTAACATGCCCTCTGATTTCCGAACCAAGCTACCATTTAGGAGGAAACACTACCCCACCATGTGCATTGTATAAAAACACGGAACATTTTTATAAAATTTATTATGGGAACACCGAGCCTCAGAATCACACGCCATCTCCACACCTAGCTATAGAATTATATGTAGAAATATTCCAAAGTCTTATAGGGAAAAAACCGGGTCTCTACATCATTCCATCCTTCAAGATTTTCATCCCCGAAAAGAAAAACTTTTAAAAACAACTTGGGATAGATCTCACACCTAGATCTCTCACTCCCAAGGAAACATGCACAACAACATGTTGGAAAAACATGAGAACCAAAGGGATGGTTCATACCCATATGGTCTGATACTCTCAAGGACATGCGTAGGAATACACACACACCTCATCAGCTTCGACACATGGAAGACATCGTGTGATCAATCCTACTATTGGGAGGGTAGACCAGGACGGTAGGGAACCTTTCAATCCCTTGCACGATTCCCAAACGGCCAAAAGAAACTTGGGGGACTTCCCCGGACGAACCTCTACATTCCACATTATGACCGAAATCACGATTTGTTCCTGGAACATGGTCTCATGATTCCCTCCTTCCGAATACCCCTCGGGTGTGTCACCCGTGGATATCTGATCACGCAAGTTTTCACATTCGGTGCATCACAACCGAGAATCTATTAAATGCTCAAAAGGTGGATGAGTCAACACCATCGATTGAAGAAAAGTTACACCCTCCTGCTCCACCATGGTCAGTTGTAGGGAAGCTAAATACCCCGAAACATCCCACATCTGACGAGTCTGGGACTCTCTACCAAGGGAAACAGCTAAAAAAACTGCCATTTTTTGAAACCTATACTACCTTGAAGTCATATTCCGGTAGAAATTTCAACCATCACCATCGCCTCAGGTTCAAGTCGCTCTAGGTGAGGTTCACCTGAGACACTGGTGGTCTGAGAAAACCAAAAAGTGCTCTCCCATAAGATACCATTTCCACATTCTCAGTGCATGAACTACCACCACCAGTACCTCATAGTGAAGTGCATAGTTCTGTTTATGGGGTTTCCATAACATCGACCAGTACTTGGTAACAGTATCAAGGTTGTCATTGAGCACGCAAGGTACCAACGAACATGGTAGGTGAGAAAAATCATCCAACCGCCAGAGGATAGACACAAAAAGCACATGGCATACCCCTCATGTCTTTTACACTCTCGGAATGAGAGTAATCCCCAAAACAGGTACTCTGCAAAACCCACTAGTGGCAATTCATTCAAGGGGAGGTCAAGCAGAAAAGCCCCAATGGAAAATCCAGAACCTGCTCTTACACTCCACCGCACAACCCGCCATGAATGTACATGTCAGGGGGACTTGTCCACCGCATCTCAATACTATCCACTTTGAGTGGTAATTAATCTCCATTACAGTTTTGATTGCATCAAAAAAACGCATCTCAGTGGGGGAAGAACCCCTCTTTCCCATGCATTCAATGCAATGTTGGACAACACCAACACATGGTTACACAGATTCCCTACATCAACCTCGATAACCCCTCAAACAAGGAGTTAGACGAAAATTGTACCCCACACAGCGTCTAACAAGTTCTACTGATAAAAGTTGAAATGACACAGAGAGTACCTTTTATCATCTCATTCCTTGGTGGATTGTAGGCATACACAACACACAGCCACCCGCGACCCCACCCATCAGCTCCCTGATCCTGACATGGACACCTAGTGGTGGTGTAAGGACCTAGAAATGTCGTCCTCCAACCACAGTTATTCCTACTATTCTGCCAACACCACCTCCCTAGGGACCACTCAGTCCTCACTTGGGAGTTCTCTGATCATGACAATGCCTCTGTCGTGGCGGTGCATCTACCAACTGTCTGTAGAACTCAGAACATTTGGTTGAGTAGTCTCACACCACATGACCTCACATAACACAAACATAATACTAGTCCTCCCTAGTCTTTCT
The DNA here is from genome assembly GCA_963277665.1 of Viscum album. Lineage (NCBI taxonomy): Eukaryota > Viridiplantae > Streptophyta > Magnoliopsida > Santalales > Viscaceae > Viscum > Viscum album. The sequence continues at coordinate 353,304,031 of OY728143.1, forward strand.
CGGTGCTCTATGATGTCCCCGACCATGTTCCTGAGTCCCATCAAGGGGAGACCTCCAACGCTGAGGCCCTACCAATTGTCGTCCCTCTGACAATAATTTCTCTATCACTAGTACCTTCTCCAGCACTTTGAGATGGGTGAGGATACAGAAGGGCACTATGCATGAACAAATCTCCACTACAGATACCTCACTAAAACATCTATGATCGGATGTTGTCATCATGGACCACGTCGATAGAGCACCGACTAAGGTCTGTGAACCCAGTCGCATATGCGGCCACCGCCATCATTCCATGCTGAATCCCTAGTAGCTCCCGAAACCTTATAAAGCGTAAGTAGGAGGGGTAACACTCCTCAAAAAATAGCTACTAGAAGTCATCCCATGAGAGTACCAACGCATCGTGCATCTGAGTAACCCTGGCTCTACTAATGCCAAACTGCTTGGTGGAAAAGGTTGGCTGTCAAAGCCACCATCTAACCTGTCAGTGCTTGAACAAGCCGGAAGAGGTGAACCACCAACTCTATTCAAACCTTAAATGTATGAGGGTATGTCTCACCATAGAACCTCCGTGGTATCTGAAACTGGAACACACGTAGCGTTCTCATCCCATGCTCATAATCGTCCCTCGCTGTCGATACTATATTCTACTTCACATGTGGAGGTGCTAATGCATGTACTACTGGAGAAAGGGTAATCGTATGATGGATTTTGAACTGAGGCCTCATTGCTCACAGTGTTTTCATCATGAACCAGAGCTAGTATCATGGCTGGATATCATCATGGAGGCATCCAAAATCCGATCAAGGATTACGAAGATCAAATGAGAATATATATATCAACAACGATGGAGAGCTGACTCAAGAAGGGCAGTCAAAGAATCAATCCTATATGATGCATGAACCAAATTCCCTGCAACAAGTGTCTCAATGTGCTGAGTCGACAAGGGGGTTATTATGGTCTTGATGAATGGATACGTCGGCCATCGCACCATCACTGGATTCCCTGGCCCGAGATCCGCTCTCGAGACACGTTGACACTATTGCCCCAAAAATAAAGAAATTCCTTCTTAGGGACGTCTGAACAATGCCCGAAAGAATGAACCACCTATGATAGCACTACTTCACGACCCAACCCGTACTGGGTCTCGAGCCGCAACTACCCGAAGACCACCTCTATAATCCAATGGATGGCGACTAGCACCAAAGGACCAACAAACTAGGGGATTCCTTTTCCTACGAAACTGTACCCACACACACATCTTACTCAATTAAAAAGTGCAGAGAAAAAAAAGCAACATACAACACTGCTATAAAAGGGAAACCAACATACATGCATCGACCTCTAACCAGTACAAGTATAATTCTGAAAAGTAGGCTGACAAGTAAACTGAATAGTAAAAGGGAAAAAACACGCCCAACTAGAAAGGTGCCACAACCCGGAAATAGGTGAATGAAAGTAAACAGCTGGTTAGTCTCACACTCAGAAAGTCCTTCTATGACCACTGAATGCAACCCAAGCTCTTGTGTCCTCTACACTCCTCCATAGTCTCGATCGGACTGTTCGTCAACTTCAAGGGCACACCAAGTGTGGGAAATGCCCAAGTAGGTGTGAGTATAAAGATACTCATTAGGATGTCCTGAAATCTTGGGTGAGAAACAAGGAGGCACTAAAACGGTGAGCAGTAGACAGAAAAAGAACAATATAGGAGTACAACAAAGAGAGAGTGCACCTCAAACCAACAAAAAGAAGCAAGTAGACTCGTCTAATCCAAGAGGAGCTAGACAAGGAAAGCATGTGGCATACACAACATGTCTTCACCCCTCCTAGAGGGAGAGTAACCGATCCCAAGAGTGGGAACAAAGTTGGGTGTATATATATATGCACCATAAGAAACCTGAACGAGTGTGTAAGGGGATCTCTATCTCCAAGAACAGCCCAAGAATATTCTCCAACTATTAAAAGGATATCCATCACTGGTGCCCAACAATCCTGCATGCCAAAGCTGCCTCATCACTAAATCGAACAGTGAAGGGTCCCACTCCAGTAATTAGGGAGAAAAGTCATTGAATAGCCTCATTGAAAGGGCCATCTCTAAAAGAATTCATCGAGTAACCCACTACCCAGCCCAGCTAGAGGGTAAACCCCACAAGGTCATTAGGTAACCCACTGCCCAGCGCTGTTGGAGGGTAAACCACAAGAGGTCATCATGTAATCCACTGCCTAGCCCCACTCGAGGGTAAACCACAAAAGGTCATCGGGTAACCCACTACCCAGCTCAACTAGAGGGTAAACACTGAGAGGTCATCAGGTAACCCACTGCCCAACCTATCTAGAGTGTAAAAAACAAGTAGTCGTCAGGTAACACACTGCCCAACCCCGCTGGAGGGTTAACCACAAAAGGCCATCGGGTAACCCACTAGCCAGCTCCGCTGGAGGGTAAAACACAAAAGGTCATTAGGTAACCCACTACCTAGCCCACCTAGAGGGTAAACCCTAAATTCAACCGGTAACCCATTACCCAACCTCATTGGAGGGAAAACCCAGAACTTTTCTGATTATTCCGCACATCCCATTCCATCACTGGGTATGACCAACACCGCTGCCATGCGTCGGTTCGGAGTGCATCAAAGGAACCTCTGACCAGCACCCTTTCATGTTTCCACATTTAATGAGATCTCAAAAGAGTCTCCACATGCCCAATCAAATTTCTCCATTGTAATCCTCATAGAAAAACACATGAGATAGACTACTTACTCCCTGGAAACATGCTCCCGATGGAAAAGTTTTTCAACACTGCTTTATGCCTATACGACGTCTCAGAGGGCCCGCACCACAGACTCGAAATTGGTCGAGAAAACTACACCATCATGATGCTCTTGGAAAACAAGCCGAATCGAATATTCATATGCCCTAAATGGATGCTTAATGAAAAACCCACAGTATGATGCACACAGCTTAAAAGACGGCCTGTAGGGCCCATGCCTCAACTCCATCTTCAATGCCTGAAACCACCCCGGTCAATTTCACCTCGATGACAGGGTCACCACGACACTGACAATGCCAAAAACGGACTACAGATGTAGAAGTTGAAACTCCCTGTGTTATATGAAAATGGGGCCCTATTAGGCCCACACCTCGACCCTGAAACACGTCATGCAGATCGTACCATTTTGTTCCTTGCCGATAACCATGCAGCATAGGATATTCATTTTCCCTATACAAACTTATAAAGTATAAGTCGTAAAAATGAAGCATACGTCTGAGAGCTGCCTAGTGGGGCCCATGCCTCGGGCCTGAATTTTGGCTGGTGGATTGTGCTGTTGCAATCCCCTCATAAAAACACCCAGAAATGAGTACTCAAACACCCTAAACAGATGTCGGGTCAAAAAGTGGCGTTTCACTGTAAAACGTGAGAATTATGACTTGTGAGGCCTACACCTTGCCTCTTACCTGAATGCTTCAGAATGAATCTCCAAAAGACCGCACAAGGATTGGGGTCACGCTGCTGCTGACGACGCATCAATCAGACACTTCAAACGGGAGTTAGGTCCGACGAGAGAATAATTAATTAATTATATTACATTAATCATTTCATGCCTCTAAGCAACAAAACCTAACCGAAAGGGTTAATAACCAACTTTGGAAGGGTCGTCTCAACTCCAAGGCCACAACACCTCTGGCATCACATCAAATGGACATACAGCTCGTGAGTACGTCACTTGTAAACTTTAATAATAATTTATTAATCTCCACGGGTCACCCGTCTTCGGGTGCAGAACCCAAAAACACTAGAACTCACTTTGAAAGGTCTGTATCGCCGACACGAACCCACAAACATAGACGGCGTGTAAAAAGTGTGCGTCGTTTAGAAGATACGGCCCCCGAATGAAAGGGGCCTAACCGGGCCGGTTCACCCTGGCCGGCCCGACTCACCGTGGTCCGCCTGCCGCGGCCCACCCAACAACACTGGACCCGCCTCGGGTCCAGTTTCTCACACAGACCGGACTATTGGTCAGTCTTCACCGTGTCACCTAGCAAGACCCGCAGAGCAAGAGTCCTAGTCCACGGATCTCTCCCCTGAGCGCTAACCTCGCTGGTCTCCTCTGGCTGCACCGGGACGGCGCCTTCACCGCCTCCGCCTTGCAAAGCACACCGCTGAGCCTCTCAGCGGCCCGCGTCGCCCAAAGCCGATCCTTGATGACACCTTCACCTGACACCGCCACCGCCTCGGCTCCCCTCTTTTCCACGCCATCCACTGCCTCGGCTCCCCACTTCTCTCGGAGTCACCCCATCCACGACGGCCACTCGACCAATGCCCTCCGGAGCCCGCGGCATCGCCTCCTCCCGGACTCGCCTATGCTGCTGCACCGTACCGGCCACACTTGACCCCAACGTCCACCCTCCGACCACCACCCTTTCCGGAGCCGGGGCTTCCGATGACCGCTGCCACTGCTCTGGTGGCCCGATTTTAAGTGTGAAGGAGGATTTAGAATCCTTTGGGAAAGGCCTTTACAACTCCTGCCCCTGATTAACGATCCAACAAGATTTTTGGCAGGTCCAAAAATTTGGACGATGAATGCCCAAGAACGACAATCAAAAATGTAGCTCGGACGATGGCCTTGTTCGTTCAACCATTTCCCTAATTCTTAAATTATAGAAATCAAACAAAGAAATTGAAAAAACTCAAGAAATTGATGAGGGTGTGGAAATTTATCAAAAATCCGACCTTGATCCAGCCATTCGACGTTGGCGATGCATCCACGACGCCCCCACATCGATCAGCCAAGATTCCGATGGGGGTCACTCCTCGATTTGGTGAAGAACGACATAGAACATCTAGAGATAGAGAGAGAGATAGAGAGAGAAGGGAGAACCCTAACTCTAATCTCCTTCTTTTTTATTTATTGAATAATTCGCTTAGCGCGGTTTCCAAAACTACTATGCCGTCTAATTTTATATTTCTCCTAGGAAACACTCCCCATTTAAAACTCAACGGAAGTCTAAGATTTCCATTCTGAGACTTTGTTTGAATGTTATTCGAAAAGATCACCAGTGATAAAAAAATAACTAAGTCATTAATTTCAAATGATGAATTTTTCCCTGGGTGACATCTCTCACAGCAGGCCCATGCCCGCAACTTTTACACCCACCTACGGTAAACGACATGCTCTGGATGCAACTGTTCCCTCATATTTTAAATCTTACATACCGTTTAGGAGGAAACATATCCCCACCACATGCATCGCATAAAAACACGTAACATTTTTATAAAATTTATTCCGGGCACACTGGGCCTCAGAATCGCATGTTGTCTTCGTGCCTAGCTCTGGAATTATAAGTAGAAATATTCAAAAGTCTTACTAGGAATAATTGGGTCACTACAGTTGTGTTTAAAAATGAAACACGATCATAACCGGTAGTTGTTTTAATTTATCATACCATGATTCATCTACCCTCTCATGGAATTATCCTAATTGGCTTAAACACTATCCCTCTATTTTTAGGTTTATATATGAAACTAGAAATACAAAGGCTATAAATCTTTAATGGAAATTATGAAAACCCAAGAAATAATGTTTACCTTCCATTTAACTATTAATGTAAATAAAACCATGGTCATTTGCATTAATGATGCTAAGGAAAAATATAAGAAATATGAGGAAGATGGAGATTAGTTAGGATAAATCACATTGTTTAATAGTCCCTAATATCCAAAATATTAGGATTAATCTAAAGGAATTTTTGATACTGTAACCAAAGGGAGAAAGATATACAATTTGGAACATAGTATTTGAAGGAATGAAAATTTAGAAAGAGATTGATTTGAGGGAAATGGATCATTATGGAATTTGGATAAGAATTGTTGTCATTATAGATGTTGTAGAATTCTTTAGCCTATAATGGCCTCTATTTATTGGATCCAAATTCCTTTGGAAGTGTTTTATAATTCTTTAGAGTATTTGATTTAAAATTTTCAATTTTTTTTCATATTTTTATATTCATAAATTTGAGGATCTAACTTGATTATTACGGTGTGGTCAACAATTATGAGTCAAGGAAGAGGGCTTGCGAAGAGGGTATAAAAACTATGGTATATTGTGTGAAAGAGATTAATTTATGTTATACCAATATTGGGGTAGATATTTTGTGTTCAATGGGACATGAAATGGATTCTTGATGGAAGAGTTTGTTCTTTCGTAAATTTTGAGGTCGTTGCGGCATGAAAAACTCTTAAATTGAAGAATTCTAGCATAGGAATGGAGTAGAATAACTGGTTTTAATTTTATGTTTTTACTATGGATTGAATGATGATTTTTAACCATTAATGTCATATTGTAATTTTACTAAACATTGTTGTGGTGTGGAACATGGTGTTTCACCGTAAGGGTACTAGGGAGTTTCTTATACCCATGTAAGTGTAAACATATATTTCTAATGCTCACATAATGGTTGATCCTAGATCAGTTAATGGTAGATCGTGTCCTCCATAACCCACATAAGGGTAAACTTATAACTCTATAAAGGCTATTCCATGACACATTTCTTAGGTATTTGACATATTTTTTATTCAAGAAGCCTAATATAACATCAATGAATCTTTAAATATTTCTATCATGATGACATCAAGAAAGATGTAAGTCACTTCAGAGAAAATATTAAACACATTGAGTGAATTTTTTATCATTAAAACCATTAAATCGTGATAACCATGATATAATCATCCCTTATTAAAAATAGTTTCAAAAATAGGAGAATAAAAGGTATAGTGTGTTTGAAGACTAGAAATATTAGCAATTTATTTTAAAAAATATATGAATCAGTCTCCATAATTGAAATTTTTTCATCCCTTTCTATACTACCCATATTTTATACACATATTCATAACCCCGGGAATAGAATCATAAGATAGGGGTGTTATTAAATATTCGATAATGGAAATCCATATTAACAATTCATTAAATATATATATCATATTCATATAATAAAACATTATCAAAGGGAAATGAAATATTAAAAATAACATTGAATAATAAGAGTATTTCAGAATTCATGATAGAAGGAAATGTAATATCGAATGGATGAAAATATACAATGGAAAATTAGTGGATAATTATAACACATTAAAAAAGAATAAATGGTCATAATCGGAGATGGAAGATAATGACATAAGATTATGGCATAAAATCAAGAATATAATTCAAATGGTAAGTCTACCCACCTTGAAAATTATCACATAGTTGTCTTGGTCTAATCACTAGCATACCTCCTTAGGCTTGGGATAATCCTCTCATGTATTCTTGGGATTGGGAAAATCATATTGTGTACCCTTTTACTTGGGATAAATCCGATTATACACCAATTGGGTAGAGTAAAATCATTCCATGTAACCATTAGATTAGGATAAATCCAATCATATTCCCATTATCTTAATATATATCCTCATGTGTAGGATTTATATTGTGATAAATCCTTTCATGAACCCATTATCTTGGGATAAATACTCCTCTGTACCCTTTGTCTTGGGGTAAATCCTTCTGTGTAGACATTAAAATTGTGTGAAATCTACCCATTTACCCTTTTTATTTAGATAAATCCTAAAATTTAACGCTTTTCAAAATATATTTCCTCCCATGTACTCTTTTTCTAGGGATAAATTCTCTCATATACTCTTTTTCATGGTATTAATCTGACTAATTTTTTTTTCAAACAATTTTATGGAAAAGCGGGAAACTAAACGTTAACCAAATTATGATAAATAAAAGTCATTGAAAATAAATTTAATTATATAATAAATTACATTGCTATACAAATTCAATGAGATCATGGTTACCTGATTTGTGTGTTCATCCCTTATCAGATCATCAAGAGTAGAGGACAGCTTGTCCCAGACCTGTATATACAAGTCAAGTCTTAGGAATAATCCTTTAGTGTACCCTTTATCTTGGAATGTGTCCTCCCATAAACCAATTTGAGATCACTGATATAAATATAACCAATACATTGGAGGGATATTGGTGATTCCACCGAAAATTTTCCCTAAATATGTTTAAATATATAATCAGTAATTAATTATATTATAAATAATACTTTGATTGAAATATGGGCTTTATAATATTTATAGATAGTATCAGTAAAATTGACCTCATTAATGTAAATTTTTGATACCCCCAACACAGATAACCAAAATATTATTCCAATATTACATTTAGAGTGTGATTCATCAAATTATTATTTCCAAATAAATTGACCTTTTAGAGAAAGGGAATCAAATTGTGGAGAAATCATAAAATAATTTTTAGAAATCATTATTATCTTTGAAATAAAATGAGATGTTCTTGTGATAGTAAGTATCATTTACAAAAAAATTAAAGGAAAAAAATTTAAAATTCTTAATTATATAAATGAAGTTTAATAATAGATCTTATAAAATACACAATTATTATAATAAAAATATAATAGAGTTAAAGATAAATCCAATAATTTTAAAATTATTGAAAAAGTTTAAACATTATGAAATCACCTTGTAGAAAACCACATCATCAAAAAGTATTAAATGTTCATTTTTTAATGGTGATAAAGTGAATTTTGGAAATTATAGAAAATAATACATCTTTTCATTCTGAAAAATAATGGACTTAATTTGTGGGTATCAAAATATAGATTTGATACAAAGATCCAATTAGGAGGTGGAGGCTCGTTCTTAATAATAGTATAATTTTTGGTGAGATAAAAATAATGAATTTAAAAATGATAAAACATACATTCTCCTTTGGATGAGAAAATTGAACATCATATAAAATCAGAAATACAATAATAAATAGAATATTGAATGGTGAATGTAAAAAGTAACCTTATCACTCAATGGAAGATATTTGAGTTACCAATTTCCATTATAGATAGTATAACTCATTATGTAAGAAACATTTAAAAGGGGTTAATGGTGAAAAAAATAAAAATACAAACAATTAAACATAAAAAATCACATAATAAAATAATAGGTTGAAATTTACCAATCCAAGATGAATGGAGTTTAAGGAGAACTGTTATAACTAAATGAATGAGAGTTGAGTTTACAAAAAACCCTTACAAATATATGATAATTTAAATTAAAAAAATTAAAATAAAGAGATCTTGAAGATAAATCTTTAATACCATGAAATCATATAATTTATGGTATTATATATCCAACTGGATGTTTAAACTATATTTAAATAAAATTAGGTTTATATAATAAAGTGTGACTTAAATCAAGAAATCTTTAGATGAAACTCTTACCTTGTATTCCCTCTTACTTGACCATTATCTGACCTCCAATAGAAGGAACATAACTATCAAATAAATTTATGTAGAATCTTAACAAAAAATACTAACATTTTTTAATTATTTTATAACCTTACATTACAAAAAGATTGATTAATTTTTTTAGTTTGATTATATGGTGTTAGAACTTTGGGTTGTATGTTTCGTAAAAGAATCACAAAGATGGTACTAATTCTCAATAAGTGGTTTTATGATAATATTGATAATATAATTAATGAAATAATATGTATTTCTTCAATTATCACTGAATTACTATTTTCATTAGGAAAAATACCTGAATATATCTTCTGAAATTGAAAATTATAAAGAAATAGTTTTGAACATTTTTAATGATTAAAATGTGATATATTATTAAAATTTTAAATTATAAAAAAATATTACTAGAATATTTTAAAATATTAAATATTTCATATTACAAGATATTATATTTATATTACCCCCGAAGTAATTTATTTTATAATTGATACATCATCATTTAGATTGGAGGTTAAATCAACTAAAATAGTAATATGTTATTATTTTTTAATGAGTAAGGGGATCTTTTTATATTATTTTATGCGACACATATAGAATATTAAAAATATAATAAAATTCAAATAATCTCATTAAATACATTATAGGAACCATTAATGACCAGTGGTAAAGATATATAAAATTCAATACTTGAGGAGGAGATAGTTTGTTATGCACATAATTAACCATCACATATCTCAACGAATGAACAGATTCATGGTATATGGAGAGGGTTAATTTAGTAAATTAATTTGAGACATTTGAATAATGTTTATTCATCAAATAAATCCTTTATACTAGACTTCATAGTTGGGTAAGAAAAATGAACCACATCACATCATGGATGTGATAGTCTAAAAGTTCATAGATTGATGTCTTGGTCTATCTTAGTAAATGGAAATTGAAGAATAATTAAACGGAATGAAATAATCATTTTGTAAAATTGAGTTTTCATTTGTAAAACTATATAGAAATAAAGGACTTAGGAAAATTAAATGTTAACATAATATTATAAAATTTGTAAATAGTTATATGTGGTAAAAAATGGGATGGTTTCAATGAATTTAAAGGATTTGTGCATTTTGAATTGGTGTAAGTGTTAGCCATTTAGAAATTTAAGGAAAGATATTTTTTAATGAAACAATTACATTTTCAATAATTTCTATATATATTCAATGTTAAATGAACTAAAACAGACAAATGTCGAGGGATAGTGGGTTTTGGTTGAGATTCTGCCCATAAACAAATTTTGTAGACAAAACCGGATTGTTTTTTGTCTTTTTATTTTATCTTTTCAACTATTACCCTAATTTATTTATACATTGTTAAATAGTTTTTCATAATTGTAAATAATAAAAAAAATTAATATTGGACTTCTTACCAATATTCAAACTTCTTATTTCTATATTTTAAATCATTTTATCAAATAAAATATATATGGGTTTGAAATTTTAATTTTAAAATGATCGCATGTAACATATTTTTTTTGTCTAAGTATGTTATTATGTATAAAGATTTAGGTATAAGATAATATTATCTGAAATATTAGTTTTTATAATGTAAAATTGTTTTATTATTAAAAATAAATTTTAGGTGGACTTCAATGTAATCCAAACAACAATTTAACCTTCAAAACACTTAATTAAGAGAAAAAGAAGAATTTTTTATTATTAAAGTTTAATTTTATTTAGTTCAAAAAATAATGTAGATAAGATTTATGAGTTCAAATAAAAATTTTAAATTCATAATAATATTCCTTAAAAAAATATTTTATTACTTAAATTATTTTTAGTCTTCTAAGATACACATCAATAATGATGAAATCATAGTAATTATAATTTTCAAATAAGACTATATTTTTTAACTAAATAACTTTTTTCATAACAAAATAGAAAATACAAACTAAGTAAATTTAACTTAAATGAATTATATGATTTTTTATAAAATTTATATTCTGAAATTTTTAAATTTATATTGTAAAATAAAATTCATAATATAAAGAAATCTAATTTTATTGGAAAGAAAATTTTCAACATCAAATCATATCAAATATTATTATTCTAAACATAAGAATGTTTAATTTACTATATTATTATTGTTAATTATTACATTATTAATAATTATATTTTAATATTTTGTGGTTTTTTACATTTTTTTAGCATTTGACAACATTTATTTAACATAACATTAGTTTTAAAAGGTCATAATTTTTCTATCATTACATTCTCCCCCCAAAAATTTATTTTGTTCTCATAATTTAAGTAATTAATTTTTAAAAATTGATAAGGGAATATAAATTTTATATTTTAATTAGGATATAATTTATATTGAGACACCAAACTTACAATATTGGGACATATATTTCTTTCTTTAGAATTGTATTATCCCTAATATATTGTTTTTTTTTCAACTATTTGGACCAAGGGTTTAATATTATTTTGTATCAAGTCCAACACTATATATTTTGTTTCTAAGTTATTTTTTTTGTTATATATTCATTTAATAAATATCATAGGTTGATATTGAATAATTATTCCTTACAATATATACTTTTTCCTCTATGTTGACTGAACAAATCCATCACTAAAATCATGTTAAATTTTTCTAAAGGAATAAAAAGGAGACTTACACAAGGAACATTCCTACAAGACATGACATAGAATAAAATAATTATTAAAATAGAATATTAATTGAATAAAAAAATAATTGGGGTGATTATTTAATGATATTAGAAAAATTATTTGATAGACTAGAGTTATTATAGTAAAATTTAATTGAGACATATATATGTCTACATTGAGGTGTACATAAACATTAAACACTATAACTAACATTGTGAATAATTCTTGAATAGGCATTCCAATACCGTCTTAGTCTTGTAGGTTGGTGATTCTCATCTTAATGGTTAGTCCATGGTTTATTACAATGACATTGATAATTCCCATGTTCCCCAAACATAATACATTTAATTAATAATAGAACCTTAGGATGAACTCTATTTCTTTTAATCATGCTAACCAGAATCCTCATTTTCCAATGGTAGTTTAATGCTCAATGACCCCTCTTGCGCAAGTAAAGAATCTTTCATTACCCCTAAAGAAATTTCAATGGGTATTCTTTCCACATTTCTAACATTTATGTTTCTATATATTCTTTCCATCATCATATTCATCACTTGAGTTCCCCATAGATTCCACCCATATCTTTTTTTGTGGGTTTAGGATTTCAACTATTCTCATATGGTTAATCATATTTGTGATATTCGGTTTGGAATAGTCAATATATTTCATATTCTTTCTCACATTAAAATTGTTTAATCATTTAGACAATCACTATATTATCCCTTAATCTAATTATGACCTTGGGATCTTCTTGTTGCATCAATTACAGAAAAAGGGGTTAATATGAGGGATGAAAAATTATTATCAGAAGTGGAATATAATATATAAACAAAGGAAAATTTATCATAATGATTTCCCATTTTATATTAAAATCACGTTAGCATATAATTATTTTAGTTCATACTATTACAATTTTTATTTAATAAATATCATTCACAGTTTAACATATGTCATTATTATGTCAATGTATATCATCCTTATTTCAACCTATATTATTTGATATTCCTTCCAGTTTACATTAATATGGGTTCTCTTATACTTCTCAACAAAGTACCTTAATGTACCTAAAAAATCAATCATTCATTGATGTTTATAAAAGTATATGATCAAAAAAATATTCTCCTTTAGTAGTCTCTAGCATGTTTTATAGTCTTTAGCTCACTTGTCATGCATCAGAGCGATGATCGAGTCAATAATGAATCAACACATTTGGAATGATTACCCATGCTGCATCTACACTAAATTTTCATATACATGATATGATGCATTGAGATATTTTTATATAAAATTTTCTACTTAATAGTTTGAAAATATTTGAGGATATATTCTTAAACATAGATAAATTTATTGGGTTTTCAGTAATGTTATTTTACACTAATACTGAAGGTAACTAAACTAATCTTCAAAAATAACTTAACTGATACATAAAAACAACTAAATCCTCTATGGATATACACTATTGTAACACAATCTAAACATAATTTTTTTTCATTATTTTACATGAATTATCTTTTCAACTAACAAATAACAACACAATATAAATAACTATTGTTTTGTGTCATTGAGGACAAGGTACATAATATTTTCAGAAAAAATTTAAATATTTTTCTATATAAGAACTATAATACACCTAATATATATTTTTCTATGTTTTAATCATAATCACAACATATTGAATTGAAATATGAAAAATGGGTTGCCTTAAATCCTCTTTAAGAAGATAACTTCTTAATATGCCATCAAGCGTTTTGTCATAAGAATGTGAGAAAACATTAATAGGGAATTTTTTTAATAAAAGAACATGTAACAATAATTTTTTTTCAATATTTTTAATGAAAGAAAATATAATCTAAAATGAAAGAATATATAATATGGAAGTATTGTGTAGAATTATGGTAAATTAAAAATGTTTGAAAGAAAATAATCATACGAAAAATATTATGATGTAGGTGTGTGTCATAATACTAATCAATGGAATGGTATTATAGTTATACCCTCCAAGACATTGACCACATACTAGGCTTAGAATAATCACCAATGTACCACTGTGGGATTAAGATAATCCTCTCATGTACCCTTAGTCATGGGATAAATCATCTCTTGTACCCTTTGTCTTAGGAGAAATCATCCAATGTACATATTGTCTTAGGATAAATAAATATGTATATAATTTAGCTCTAGATAAATTTTCTAGTGTTCCCTTTAACATGAGAAAAATACTCATATATACCCTTCAGTTTGGGATAAATCTGGTTGTGTACCCTTTGGATATAGATAAATCCCCCAATGTACCCTTTTATAGGGGATAAATCCTCTCTTGTTCCCTTTATCTTGGGATAAATATTCATATATACCCACTTGGAATGGGATAAATCATATTATCTACCCATTATATTTGGTTAAATATTATTATATACCCTTCATATTAGGATAAATCCTCCCATGTTCCTTTTTATTGGGATAAATCTTATTGTATACCCTTTGTATTGGTATAATTCCACCCATCCACCCTTTGTCTTAGAATAAATACTCCCATGTGCTCTATTGATCACATCAGATATAAAAATTTTCTATGAATTAGGGAGAGATATAAGACCCCATATATAATTCCTCTATAGAAACAGAGTCACATAAAATAATTCATTACCTATATCATGAAGAAACTATGAAAATTAAAATGGGGTTCACATCATTTTAGACAACATCACCAAAATTGACCTCAAGAATGAAAAAGTCAATACCTACAACAAAACACCCAAAATATTATTTTTTAAAACATTTAGACGTTGTTTAATAAAAATACTTTTTAAAAAATTACAATTTAGAGAAAATTAGGAAAATCGTGGTGAAATTACAAAAGATAATTAAGGAAACACCTTTGACATTTGGTGAAAAAAGAAGTTACAAAACATTAATGAGTCACTTTCATAAGAAGATGAGCTAAAAATACTATTAAAAAATTTATTTTAATAAATATATTTTAGTAATATATATCTTTTCAAAGATTTAATGTTTAGTAAAAAAAATTTAGTGAAAGATAAAACATTTCATTTTTAAGGACTTAAAATAATTTTGATAATTTTGAAATATCCTTCTTTAAAAAACACATTGTAAAAAGAGTTTTAGGTTTTCCTTTTCAAAATTGTTCAATATAATAAGAATAATCATATAAAGTAATTCATATTATCTATCAAAAAAGGATTGGTGAACATGACATGTAAGGAAAATATGGACATGAAAAAATATCCAATTAAGAGGTGGAGGTTATTTTTTTATAACATTACACTTTTATGTGAGAAAATGATCAAGGAGGAAACATTAAATAAAATGAGTAATTTCATAATAAATATAAAAAATATCATTTTATAAATGAAAAATCAATTAATAAAGATAATATATAAGGATTAAATTTAAGTGAAACCTTATAACTTATTGAAATAAAATTGAGTTATTATGGTCCCAAATAAAAAAAGTTGATCATAAAGTAATGATGTTTTGAAAAGCGTTTTATGTGGTAAAATTTTAAATTCCCACAATTAAATAGAATATATATCATAATAAAATTTTATCGTATAATTTACCCAACATATATGGTAGATAATTAATAAGAACAATTATAACTCAATAAACAAGATTTGAGTTAACAAAAATCCATACCAATTGATAAATAATTAAATAAAAACATCCTAAAAAAGATTGATCTTTTTGTTTAAGTTAAAATACAATGAATTGAGATAATTTTTGATATTGTATATTCAATTGTCTATGTATACACCATTTAAAGGAAATTAGGTTTATAAAAGAATATGTGTCTTAAAAAAGATAATTTTTATACGAAACCCTTACATATTATTACTACATACTAAACCATGATCTAACCTCATGTATAAGGAAAAAATCAATATTAATAATTTATCTTGGAACCATAATATAAAAATAAAACCCTTTTAATTATTAATTAACACCCATATATTATATATATATATTAACCGATTATAGTTTTTTTCATTATTAGGTGTTAGAACTTTTGGTTGTTTGTTTCATATAATATTTATGAACCAATGATTGATTCCCACCCCGTGGTTTTATATTCATAAATTAAGAAATGAAGTAATTCCTTATCTTTTGGAAAATTATCATAATACAAATCCTTTTTATGTAAGCATCACATATGATGAATTGATGTTTTTTCAAGAGTTGAAGTTTCAAATTTTGTGATTTTTTGACATTCTCAAGACAATTAAATTTTTTATGAACAATGATCTCAAAAAATTACTTCACTTACCACTAATTTTAAATTATTTGGAAACATAGTAGGTGGAGTCCTATAAGATATTTTTACACCACTATTTATCTTTTCAATAGGATGTTTTATTACCACTTCTTGTGACGTGGGTTTCTATAAAATAATTTTCATATAAAACACCATTTATTGCCCATTAAGAATTATGAGGGTTAAATTCAATAAATGGGATAGAATGAAACACCACATGAATTTTTATGAAAAATATCTCTTTAAATACTTTTACCTCTTCGATAGTTTATGTTGCATGCAACAATGAGTTTAAATGAACCACATAATATTAATAAAATATTATTTGACCCTTAAAACTTGGCCCTTAAATTGGTTGGTATTAAAAATCTTAAAATAATTCTGATATTTATATATATATATATACAAAGGATATAATTAGTAAAACTAGTTTTCTTATTTCTTATAAAATATATACACATTGTTTTTTACGATGTAATTTTATGCTTCAGAAATATGTTTTCCAAAAAATGATTCTTATTTAGAAAATACCAAAATTAAATTATAGCTTTTGTATAATTTTTTTTATAAAAATAATATAGTTTTTAAAATAAAAATACGAAATCAGATTGTTGAATTTTTTTATATTTTTTGAAAAATATTTATTTTCTAATGAATTGTGAAAATACGAAGTTTTATTGAAAAAAGTATTTTCGTTTCAACCATTTGAAGACATAAATTTTATTCAAACTTTTTTAAGATTAAAATTCATTATACTATATTACTAATAAAGTATTTATGTTTATTGGAATAAGTTTCATTGATGAATTTGGTATAAAAATATATTAATATATATAAAATCCATTTTTTTTAAAATCAATTTTTTGTTTAATTATTTTTTAGATTAAATTATTATTAAATTCATCCAATTATGTGTCTTAAATATAATGAAATGGATATCAAATCTGTATTAATTATTTACATATTTAGAAAATATTTCCCTTTTATTTTTTGTCAATATGAATAGTAATCTTATTAATTTTTATAACCTCGATAAGAGATAAACCAGGATAATCTAGGATATAAATAAGTTATAAGACCATAATAATTCATCCAAATTATTATTGGATGAATAAAAGTTTATCTTTAACTCATAATATTATAAGGTGATTCATGTAATAGAAACATTTGAATAAAAATCACCTATATATTATTTAAACCAAAGGAAGTGACGAAATGATACTCTAGAAGTTTTAAATATCATTTATGTGTCTACACTAGGATACAAATCTGCAATGAAAAAATATAAATTATTATTACGATCCTAAATAATTTTTTTCTAGTATTCTATTTTTAATATTTATATATGATATAATTACCTTAAATTCTTATGCAACATTGATGCATTTCTTGTGCAAGCCAAGAAAACCTCCTTAAAATAATTTTAGAAACACTATCATTATATGATAGGAACCATTAAATGATCCAAATAACATGATAAAAATATTATTTTATGAGTATATATCATACATAATCATTCAATAGTTTAATTTATTTCATTTTGGGGCCACATGGAAGATATTATGACTTTTATAGTAGTTTATTAAAAAAACAAACATATCACACTCTTGTTTTTAATATGTGTACTGTTTTTAATAGGCTTTTATCCATAATATTTGTCAGATTCATAATATTATTTTGAAATATTTATTGTTGGTACACATAATGGTAATTTACTTCTTTTTTTAGTGAATAAATTATTACCTTAAATGCTTACAGAATGTTGATGTTTTAATTATTCAGTTAATGGGAAAATCAAATAAATGATATTGAAAATATTATAAGAAATATAACTTGATCTAATTAAGGAAATACATCTATTTTTTACACAAAAATGGCATATTAGGGATTTATTAAAATATTTTTTCTATGATATATTTTATTCTTGACTTTTTTATTATCAATGTAATGAATAATGAAAAAATTGACAAAATTATATTTTATGAAAATTATATATTATGAAACTATTAAAAAATCATAAAAATTATAAATATCGACAAATTGGATAATATATGATCTCCTATGACAAATATGTTTCATTTTTCATCTGTTTTTTCACTTATATGTAAATATTACAGATGTTTAATAATATGACATTATTTACTGTAGTTAAAATATAAATTAGTTAATTAAGAGTTAATCAATATAATGTGGTTTAACATTACCGAGAAAATGTCTAAAATATGTTGGATGATGGAATTAAAACATTATCCCACCTTATATTTATGTCCCTTTATGTTTTGAGGTATTTTTATTGAGATTTAAATTATTATGATTTTTTGAGAAATTCCAATGGTTCCCCTCACCTCAATTATAAAAGGAAACGCTGTATCACTCTTACTTATAGAACTTTGAGCCTTATATATCAACCTACCTTTAAAAAATTTCATTATAAAGTTTCATAGATTAATTATAGTATTTTTTTATATCCCATAGACCAACCCTATATCCCTTTTAAGAAATCTAAAGGAGTTGTTTCAAAAAAGGCATAATCACTATAATAGACCACATTCAATTTTTTAATCCTATTTTCCTACATTAAATAAATTATATTCATCATAAAAAACTAATTTTAGTATACTAAATAGACTTAAATATTATTATTATTATTTAAACACCATTATTTTTCTAAATTCCCATCAAATAACAAATTAATGTAGCACACATGCATACATATAACTTAACATATCCTTGTAGTGATACAATCAAAATTTCATCACTATATTTTATGGATGGAAATTATTCTAGATTCAATTCATATATATAATATTTATAAAATAATTATACTTCTGGAATGAAAATATAAAATCTACCATCTTACCTTAAAAACTGTTGGATAATGATAATGTTGCTCATACATATGTGTGGACAACCACAAATACAAAGTAATTTGATTTGTTCTTCATTGTTATTTAAAATTTAAGGTAAATATGATATATATTATAAATATATCTGGAAAAATTATATAATAATAATAATTCTATAATTGTTTATTATTCTTTACAATTATTTATTTCCACCCTTAAAAAAATGAATACTATATTCATGCATATATAAGACCTACTATCTCTATAAACTGTGTAATTCATTATTTTATATAAAATTTTAAATAAAAAATATATATATGTATATAATTAGTATATATTATGTTTATAACATGACAAAAATATATAAATTATGGGACCCTATTCAAATTAGAAGCACCATTACTATTGAATCGAAACATTCGTGGAAAATGAACGAGTTATCACAGAGAATAGTGATTTTAATAAAAAATTATTAAGAAGTAGGTGATAATATGATATAAATAAATCATAAGTGGTATTAAAAATATTTATTATGAAATATCTGTATAATAAATCCATATTTATTTTTTCGGATGTTTAAACGTAAAAAAAGGAAAGGAAACACTTTAGGTAAGGGTTTAGTTCACAATCTCGTCACTATATGGTATTGTTTATATTTAAGTATCTTCTGTGGAATATTTATCTTCCATATCCATGTTTTGTAAAAGAATTAAAAATTCATTTCACAATTATCCTAAAGTTTTTTAAAATCATTTTTACCATTGTTTTAGTTTTTAAAAAATCCTTGAAAAGAATATTTTGACATTTTCTAAACGATATTCTTTGTGTCTTTTCTGAAAAAAATACATAAATTTTTTTTTGAACATTAAAAGAATGATAGGAGTTTTCTTACATCATGATAAATTAGTGTTTTGAAGATTACTATACAAATATTACAATTTTTTCAATGAAAATGTTTTCATTTATAAATGCATGGTTTAAAAATTATATTTTAAAATGCAAAACATATTTTCCTCAATAATTATTTCAACAGATATTTCAAAATAATTTTCCATTTAATATAACATTATTTGATGTTATTTATAATTATAAAAAATACCATATTTATTGTTTCTTTGATTTTATAATGTTAATGATGGAATTTTATTTATGAAACCTATTTATTTTCCAAGGGTTATATAATGGATAAATATTTATTTAAACTATTTATTTTCATGTGTTCTAATATGATGAATGGTTTATATTTATAGAGACCACATATGTATGGTTTTGATTATATGATTTATGGGACATATATCTCCCTCCAATGCATTATGTAATGATTTATAACTATTGTGATAGAATGGAATGGAATGGAAATTTAACAGAATTTAGTAAGGAAATTTTTCAACTATGATGTTCTTGGGTGTGAACCCAGACTAAAATGATGGATATAGAGTTAACCCATACCACTATGATAGTATTTTAAAAGAGTAATAAATATTAAGAAAATAAATTTATATGCTTATGTGTATGCCAAAATTCTGTGTTATTCTCTCATGGAATATGTTCTTTGATTGTATTATGATTTATGTCTTATAAAAATTCATGATTTATTGCACGATGGTAGATTACAATAATTGATTTATAGGCTATAATTTTGAAATATTATATTTATGTTATAATACCCTTATTCTAGTGTTATGATTATGTAATCATTGATATCTCTCTTTTTTACACTTACTGAGAGTATAATCTCACCCTTTTATGATGTTTCATTTCCCCACATTATGAGGAAAGATAGAAAATGAATTTTTTCTTGAAGGATATAATAGGATGATGTTGATGAAATATTCCCAAAAATGAAAATCTGAGTAGAGTGGGATATAATGTTGATATTTATGAGCATGTTTTCTATGAGTTCGAGCCATTAAGTTCATGTCATATTACTCAAAAACTCTAAACCTAAAATCTGCTAGGGAATATAGGTGAAATAATTTTTCATTTTTATGATGTAAAATTTTGATGGATGAAATGAAGTCACAATTATTTGTATCAAATCCAAAAATGTTACGTTTTTAGCACTGAATCATGAATTGTCGAATTTAGTTCTATTAAATTCAGATATTATGTTGATATTATGTATTGATTATCATAAGTTTAATAGTAATATGGTTAATATAAAATATCTTGTTTCATGATACAATGACTTGTTTGATCTATTGAGGGGAACATAATTATTCTATAAGATTGACCTTATATCGGGTTATTACTGACTAAGTGTGATTACCTCAGACATACCTCATACTAATTTTGGAGTTGATGTAGTTTATATGAGTATCTTATTATGTCATTCTAGTATAAGAACTCACCAAATATATTCATAGATTTTATGAATCAGGTTTTCCACTAGTATTTGGACTCATTAATTTTCATCTTTGTAGATGGAATACTCTTTCACTCAAATTAAATAGAGGGACACACACAACACCTATAAAACCTTTTGATAATAGTAAGGGAGAATCAAATTTATTCTAAGATCTCCATTTAAAAATTATATATTGACGAAGTAAACTTTTTGGGTATTGTTATATATGATTCCATAGTATCAAACAATCTTTAGAAGGCATGGTCTATTATTTCTTGGTAGTATCCTATGAGTTTTTACACAGTAATTTGTTTGTATTTTTATTATAATTATTGGAGGTTCATCTAGGAAATTATCTAGGTGGTAGTCCCTATGACTGTCTTGACAATAAATGTATTAATATTTTTGAAGTATAATTCTTATAAGATTCCCTTTCATCTGATAAATGGAAGAATAACTATAGCACCAATCCTGAACTTACCCAAGTTAGGTAAAGAGTTAACCATGTATTTTGATTCATCTCAGATTCAACTAGGATAAGTTTAAATGAAGGGCTATCAAGCAGTTTTGTATTAGCCTAGGATATTGAATATACATAAGAGGAAAAAACTATAAATTACATAGAGATAGAACAAACATGGAATTACCAGAGATATTTGATACATTACATATTAGGTGTGAAATTTGTATTTTATACAGACTACAAAAGTTTGAAGAACATTTTTGCACATTGAGGCCTGACATTTTGGTAGAGAGGGTGAGTTTATTATCTATAGTCATTTGATTTTTATATAGGAGATAATCTAAAAAATGGGAATGTAGTATATTATACAATGAGTTAAAATACATATACTCGATTCATATAGATTCCTAGTAGTGGGTTGCAGTAGATGACATCTCTGTGCTAAGATGCATTTGGAAGTTCATAAGTATTGGGTCAAGGGACCATATTATCCTTTTCAATTTATCACTTACTTATCATCAACATAAATATGCGGTATTTATCTGATATAGAGTTATTTTTATTTAGGGAAAATATGTCTGGGGGGATCCACCACTATACTGGGTAGTTGATAGTGATGAAATTATCCATGTTCACGGTCAAGTGTTGGCCTCTGTAGACATATGAGAGGAGATAATTACAGATAACCATGATTCTTAGTGACAGTTTTATCCAGATTTGACCAATAAGTATCATTACATGTTCCATCCATATTGGATGTAGAGGATGAAGAGGGAAACAGTAAGTTTTTTATGAGATGGTCCAACTGTCAGTAGGTAAAGACTATGAATTACTATTATATAGGATCACTACAAGCATTTCATATTCTTAAGAGGAAATGTGAAGACATGAATATTGATTTAGTGATAACATATCCATGTATTCCTCTTATTAGTGATGTTATTTATTTGATATTCGATTAGTTGATAATGGTACCTCACATTATACTGATTCTAGATACATCCTTAGTAACTGATTCAGTGAATCTCTATTTCAAAGAGATTGTGAACCTACATGGGTTATGTAGAAGTATTTTAACAGAAAAAGAGTATCTCTTTATTTCAAAATCTTGTAAAGGGTTGTAAAATGTTCATAGTACATAGGTGTATTTGAGAACATCCAAATATAAAGGATAGTTATAGAAGACTATGAATGTTCAAGAGGATATGATGAGGTTATGATTCCTGAATTTGGTGGTTTCTTGGATAAGAAATTTGATTTAATGAATTTCACATATAAAAATATTTACTAGGTGACTATTTAGATTTGATATTTTGAGGATTTGTATGGTTAGTCTTGTCATTGGCCTCTATGTTAGTTATAGTCTAGGGAGACAATGTTGATTGGGTTGAGTCTCACATAAGAGAATTAAATACATATTCTCTTAATTTAAAATATGATGTAGAAATTATAGAGTAGATAAAGAAGATGCTAACCTATTGAGTATGACGTTGGCGACTGGGTATTCCTACAAGTGTCTTCAGGGTTGGGACACTATTAGGATTAGCGAGAAGGGAATCTAGCACCCAGGTTTATGAGGTCATTCAATAATGTAAAGAGGACCTATCAAGTGTCATATTGATTGGAACTCCAATAGAATTTCAGAACAATGAATGATTTATATCACATATCAAAACTGTGATAGTACCACCATAATCCATCTCATGTAATCACCACTTAGGATATTGAGTTTGAGGTTGAAACATCTTTTGAGGAGCATCCATTTTGTATTTTTGACTTGATATAAAATGTTCAATGTGATAATACAGTTCCTTTGGTTTGCGTTCTATGGTATTATAGATGTATCCAGTAGGATAAATGAGTGATGTAGTATAGTATATGGTTCCAATAGACAATGATATTTATAGATAGAGACCAATTATTTCAAAGACAGTAGATCTGGGATAACCTACTATATAGTGGGGATATTATTTTATGAATACCCTTTAAATGTATAAATTCCATAAATTATTTATGAAAATTTTGTTACTTTACGAATTTTTAAATTATTTGTGGATTAGTTTTGGGTTTTTATTCATATTAGAGAAAATATGTAGGTTTCCTGCAAGAAGGATAAAAACCACAACCTATTATTGGTTTGAATCCTTACATTAATTCATCTATTAGCATATAGGGGGAGTAATCCTCCACAGCAGCCCATTCATGACCTAAACATGGTTAATTCATTTAATTTTTATTGTTTGTTTTATGTTTTTAAAATTTTTGGATGGGATTTATCAAATATAATGGTTTATTTTTATAAAAATGTAAATAAGGATCCTCCTTTTCTAGTAGAGAAAAATGAACCCACCTTCCCTGGGTTCTTCATCTAATCATATGCATTATACCTTATATTTATACTGAATTAATTTTTTTCAATTTAAATTCAAAGCATTCAATAATTTTTAAAGTCTAATATAGTCTCTTGTTAGATTATTTTGATGATTTTTTGTCTCCCACCATTTTAATCTAATATACTATATTTCTTGGTCATTCTTCTATTTTTCAATTTTTAATAGATTATCCTGAATAATAGGCCAGTAATGGAAGATTTTTCCAATAAGGACCTGACCTTAAACATTACATAATATTGAATTAAATGAATAATTCACATTGAGGATCTTTTCAGGTTTAGAGTTTTAGAGAATTAGGTCATAACTATTACATCTCAAAAGAATACAAAGTAGAAACTTCTACCAGTTTACATTTTTTTGATAAAATAAAAACTTTTGAAAAAAAAGAGTCATGTTTAGTTTCAAGTTTTATACAGTATGAATTTTCCTTGATCCCATCCTTGACCCTATTCATCTTTAAGTCCTGTGAAAACATTTCAAAACATGGCATGAGCATAAAAATTTCAGTATGGGTTATAAAATAATGAATGAAAACATTTTTTCATTAATACATACAAAAAATAAACTCATTTACTTGCCTCATGAAAACATAAGATTTATGAATAACACATTGGAATCCTATATCATAAAGGTAACTTGTGGAATCCATATCATACTTACATTGTAGCTATCACAACTACACATGGAGTAATTTTGGAATACCCATCACAACATATTCCTTAAATCTCTTAGAAGAAACATTCACGTTTACCTTTGTCACGTTACCCAATGCATTAGAGAGCTATCTTAGGCTCACCTTCCCTAGGTTTATCATGGAACAACCCGTATATGTAAAAAATGCGCAAGAACCCTAACATGATCATAAAAAATAACATAAGCATAAATGAAAGATAAAATTTACACATTGCAATAACAAAATATCATTTCAAGATATAATAAATCCATTCTAAAAATCATTTTTAATACAAAAATAAGTAAAAAGATTATATGGTATTTAATTTTCCATTTAAAAACATTTTGGCTTGTTAAGGAAGCGAATGATCAAATAATACTTGCAACGGCGGAAAGGTCATTGTCATCGCTTACATAAAAAAATTCCTTTTTTCATTTAGTAAAACGATTTGTATAAAAAAATCCCTTTGAATGAAATGAAATGTCAAAGGGGATTATACACCGTATAAAATAAAGTCATGTTTAAAACTAAATATGCCTCAATGAAAGGAGATTGAGACGAAGTCCCTTACATCGTGTCCGACTTGACCCGTTCATTCTTTAATCTCATGAATAATAAATTTAAGTTAATTTATACTTTCTTAAGAACCTTTTCATGTTTATTAGTCCTTTTATATCAATTATTACCATGTTATAAACATTATGTAATCATTAAAGTTAATAATGTTCATTTTTTCGATATTTGGTACTTGAGTCAAAAATGAACAACTTATATTTACATGTTGTCCATGTGGTCAATAGTTCATTATATCCAGAATGATATTCATGATTTAGATATCATATAAATCATATATATCTAGTATATACATGTATTTATAATAGTACATAACATTTAGAGGTATGAAATGAAATGCACTATTCATGGAGACGGTAAGCCGTACGTATGCATGAACGCTACTATCATTTGTATTTCTTATTTTAATGGATTTAAAACATAATGATACATAGGTATATTTTAATTATAGTATAATGTCACATATAATATCATAAATAATATCATTAAATCCATCTGTTATACGTACCATATATGGCATTAACGAGTCATATAACTTTGAGGTGGTGGTAGTCCGCACTTCCTCTAATGAGATTATCGCGTTTACACAAAATGGAAACCATAAAGGCATGATATAAATGGAAATTACATAAGAATAAAGAAAAAATAAACATAATAAACATAATATATAAATACATTTCCATCATAATGGCCTCCATGTTAGGTGATAAGAGATAATCGAACAATAATCGTTTCATGAGGAATTAGTTTTCCATACACAGAAACATTATGGTCTTCATCCATTAGATGGAGGTGTGTGTAAGTGTAGTTCGAATAATTATCATAAAAAAATCCTATTGTATTTAGGATACTGTTTTTGTTACAATAGAAAGTAATAAAAAGAGTTTAGGGGTTGGAGAAGTAAAATGAAAGAAAACAATTTAAGAGAAACTGTTACCTTTAATTTGGGTAACTTCCTTTGGTGTGAACCAAAAAGACTTCCCGAAGTGCCTTATACCTAAGGTAAGGCTTCTAGGAGGAGGAGAGGGATGCAGGGAGCTTAATTGGGAAGCGTTTTGACTATCCAAAAGGATTGAGAGGTGTGAGTAATTGGGTAGAAGTGGTCTCCTTTTATAAGGGAGAGGAGGTACTCTTTAGGAAAGTGTGAAAATATTATTTTATTATAGAATGATATTCATTTTCTAAAGGTCCAAAAATCATTATAGTCTAAGATAAGATGACTCATGGTCGAAATAAAATCAAACAATAGGAATTGGATTGGATTTCGATAATATTTTAATCATTATAATCTAATTTATTTAAATCATTTATTAATGAGTTAAATACTGCATCATTATTGTGACATAAATAATATAATTTATTTGATGTCTAAAAATTATAAAAAAATACGATTACATAGGAAAGCTTTCTAGATTTCCAATGAATATTTATAGTCAAAACGATTACTTATATAACACCATATAAAAATGTATTACTAAAATATTCTTGTTTATCTCATTTTGGCCTTAACTTTAAATTAATTAATCTAAATTGTCATTATCACTCCCATGTGGC
Source organism: Viscum album (assembly GCA_963277665.1). Classification (NCBI taxonomy): domain Eukaryota; kingdom Viridiplantae; phylum Streptophyta; class Magnoliopsida; order Santalales; family Viscaceae; genus Viscum; species Viscum album. The sequence continues at coordinate 353,331,107 of OY728143.1, forward strand.
TCAATGGGGTCCCAAAATTGACCCAAATATTCCCATAGTCATTAATGTGTCAACCAATAATGTTTGGATAAGTGTTATGGTAATTTTTAATTATTATAATTTTTCTTTATACCATGAATTACCTTTTTTACCTTTAACCGTGGTAAATAAAAGTCAACAGTTACTATTCACCAAAAAATATGTTCATCTTATTGAACCACATTTTACATACTAATAACAGCCATGTATGTAGGATTTTTAAAATTCAATTCACAAAAGTGGTAAAATTTCTTTTAAATGAAAAATTCGGTTTTTAACTACTACTAAGTGGTTTCACAATTCATCAAAAATTAATGTTTTTCAGAAAAATACCAAAAATTCAGCCCATGATTTATTTGAAATTCTGAACTAAAAAATGATGTCTATTTTTCCATATTTAAAATATAAAAGTGCCATTAATTAATTTTAAAATTAATTCCCGTTGTTAAGACAAATAGTGTGTTTTTAAGAAACAATAACTATTAAAATATTGCCACTTGTTTAGGTCCAATTTCAAAGTGAAATTAATAACAATGAACAAAATCAAATTAAATGGTAAAAATATATTATAATTACCCTGAAAAACAATTAAAAATATTATATAACAATATAAATAAATTATACTAAAATGAACTTAAAAAAAATACAATATTATAACTATTCCATAAAAAATGAACTTTATCGGAAAAATTCCAAAAATTTACCCAAAGAAAATTTTGATGTCCCCATTCTAAAGAAGGATTTTATTTGGCCAATTAGAATTTATTGAAGTGAAAAAAACAATATTTTAAGAGGATTCTTCATTAAAATTCGGTAAATCGACCTTTTAATGAAAATTATGCTTACAATTAGATTAATTCACATTTTAAGCCTCAAACGTTTATTGGATAAATGTAAATACATTTAACAAACACGTATAATAATATTATAGTTTTTTGTTCATTCCCACCAATACAATTTCTAAAAGTTAACTACCATTTAAAATATTAATATTATATTATTAGTGTGCAACGTAAGATTTCAATGAAAAACATTGTTGCGTATCAGGTATGATATCAAACATAGCAACCATGTTCAGGTAAAATTAATATTTAATTCAAAAATATTAATTAATATGAAAATCTCTTATTATTAATTTACCTGGGATGTTACATCCTTCCCCTATTTGGAAATTACATCCTCACAATTTTTATTCACTTATCAAAATAAGAGGGGGTATTTATCCTTCATAGAATTTTCAGATTCCCACGTTGCCTCTTCAATCATATGGTTTTTCGACAAAACCTTTACCTGGTGAATTACCTTATTCCACAACACTTGATATTTATGGTCAAGAATCTATCCTAGTTTTTCTTCATAAGAGAGATTCTCTTCCAACATGAGATGGATATGGCATATACTTTCTCAACATAAAAACAGGAAAAACATTGTGTACCTGGGATAAACATGGAGATAAATCCACTATGTACGCAACTGATCCAAATTTCTCCAGAATTTCATAAGGTCCAACAAAAATCAGACTCAACTTTACCATCTTACCAAAACACATCACACTTTTCCATGGAGAAACATTGAGAAACAAATGATCACCTACCTCAAAAGAAACATCCTTCCTTCAGTTATCTTCATAACTTTTCTGTCTGCTCTGAGCTTTTCTTATGTGCTTCTGAATCAACTGAACTTTCTCTGCCATCTCTTCTACCAATTCTGGTCACATCAGCTTCATTTCACCTACTTAATCCCAAAAATTTGGAGTTCGACAATTCTTTCCATATAATGCCTCAAATGGAGCCATCTTTATACAGGAATGAAACTATTATAATATGAAAATTCAACCAAAGAAAGATGTTGGTCCCAACTTCCCTAATAATCCATTGAGGAAGCACGTAACATATCCTCTGATGTCTGAATTGTTCGTTCTGATTTCCCATTTGATTGACGATGAAAAGCTATACTAAAATTTAATTCAGTACCCAATGAGTTCTGAAGGCCATTCCAAAAGTTAGAAGTAAACCTAAGATCACGATCAGATACAATAGAGTAGGGAACACAATGAAACCAGACTATCCCTTTAATATAAAACCGAGCAAGTTGATCTAGAGAGAGAGTATCCTGAATAGGAAGGAAATGAGCAGATTTAGTTAATCGATCTATAGTAACCCAGATTTCATTATTAACTTGATATGTTTTTGGTAATCCCACAATGATGTCCATGGTTATATTTTCCCATTTCCACTATGGCACTGGTAAAGGCTGAAGAATACCATTCAGTAACTACAACTATACTTTAACCTGATGATAATTCAAACACTTCATAGTAAAATTATCAATATCTCTTTTCATTCTATCCCACCAGTAATACTTCCGAACATCTCTGTACATTTTAGTACTACCAGGATGAACTAAAAACGGGGAACTATGAGCATCACATAACAACTCATTCTTTAGTTATTATTGACAAGACACACATAATCTCTTCCCAAACCTCAAAACACAATCATTATCTATATTAAAATCAGGAAACTTACCCTTCTGAACCGACTCTACCTTTTTCTTCAACTCACTGTCTTCTTTCTGCGCTTGCTTTATTCTGTTTGATAAAGATGATTTAACTGATGCCTGAAATGAAAAAGAATAATTTCCTGCACCAACAACTTCTATGCCGAAGTTTATCAATTCAAAAACCTTAGGATATTGTTCTATATGTAACATGGTTAATGAAGTATTAATTTTTTTGACTCGAAGCATCAGCCACTTTATTTTCTTTTCCCGGATTGTAATGGATCGTGCAATCATAATCTTTGATTAATTCCAACCATCTCCTATGTCTCATGTTCAATTATTTCTGAGTGAATATATACTTTAAACATTTGTGATTAGTATATATTTCACATTTCACTCCATATAAATGATGCCTCAAAATTTTTAAAAGCAAAACAACAACAAGTAATTCCAAATCATGTGTAGGGTAATTTAACTGGTGTGGTTTCAATTGACGTGAAGCAAAAGCAATTACCTGATCATTCTACATTAGGAAAAACCCAGTCCTTTCAACAAAGCATCACTATAGATAACAAACTCACCATTTCTAAATGGCAGTGCCAAAACTAGAGCCTTTACCAATCTTCTTTTCAATTCCTGAAAAAAGTAATCATATTCTTTTGTCCAAATGAACTTAACTCCTTTTCAATTTAACATAGTAATTGGACTAGATTACCGTGCAAATTTTCAACGAACCTCTAGTAATGACCTACCAAACCAAGAAATATATTAATCTCAATTATATTTGTGGGTCTTGGCCATTATTCAACAACTTTTGTTTTAGAAGGATCAAGAGTTATGCCATTTTTTGAAACAATGTGACCAAGGAAAGAAATGTGTTGTAACCAAAACTCAAACTTTCTGAATTTCCCATAAATGATATCTTCTTTTAAGGTTTGAAAGAAGACCCTTAAATGACTTTCATTCCCTTCATTACTTTTAGAATATACCTAAATATCATTAATGAACACATGCACAAACTTATCCAAAAACTCATGGAAAATTCTATTCATAAGATCCATGAATACCGCAGGTGCATTGGTTAAACCAAAAGGCATAACTTAAAATTCATAATGGACATATCTATTATGAAATGAGGTCTGCGTAACATCTGATTCTTTTACTTTCATCTGATGGTTCCCCGACCTCAAATCAATCTTCGAAAAATACTGATCTCCCTAGATCTGATCAAACAAATCATCGATATGAGGCAAATGATACTTATTCTTAACAGTGATGATATTCAATGCTCCATAATCAATGAAAAGTCTCATTGAACCATCTTTCTTTTTAACAAACAAGACAGGAGCACCCCATGGTGATGTGCTAGGTCTAATGAAACCATTATCTAATAACTCCTACAATTACATATTTAACTCTAAAAGTTCAATTTGATCCATTTGATAAAGGCGGTTTGAAATTGGTTTAGCATCAGAAACTAATCCAATAGTAAATTCAACATCCTGATTAGGTATAATACCAGTAAACTCATTAGGAGAAACATCAAGATACTCATTTACCATTTTCACAACATTAATCCGAATAGTTCCTTTATTTTCAACAATATGTGCAAGGTAACATTCATTTCCACCATTTACTAGTTTCTTAGCTTCCTGATATGTTATCAAAAACAAGGGTTCATTCTTGTACAAAAACTGAAAATATTTCTAAAATGAAACCTCTTTAGCTCTATATTCAACCTTAGCATGATAAACGGAAATCCAATCCATGCCCAAAATAACATCAAACTCTACTAGAGGTAAAACAATAAGGTTTGAAGGTAGATTCTTCCCACACACAAGGACATGAAGGTTCTTTTAATTTATTTTTGTCTCATCATTTCCACCAGGTGGTTTTACCATAAGTTCAATATTAATATCTTGAGATGGAATTCCCAATTTAATAGAAAACTTCTGAAAAATGAAAGAGTGTGTAGACCCTAAATCAAACAACACATTGGCATAATCTGAACAAAAAAATAGTGTACCTGATATAACTTCATTTGATGGACCAAAATCTTCTGATATAGTTGCAAAGGATTTCACCACCCATTTCTGCTTGTAGTCTGGCTGCTTTCCTTCGGATGAGTTTTTTGTTGGACACTCATTTTCATAATGACCCTCTTCGTTGCACTTAAAATATTTTACTGACTGTAAATTAGATTTTGCCTTACCATTACCCTGATCTTTTTAGTGCAATTACGAGCCTTATGTCTCATTTTACCTCATCCGTAGCACTTACCATAATTCAAAAAACATTCCTCGACATGATTTTTACAATAATTTTCAGAAACTGTAAACTTAGGTTTTTTACCATCAGAATTTTTTTAAGAGTTATTCCCTTTCGCCTGCCACCTCGACCTCTTATTCTGTTGTTTTTCAAAGAATACCAGATCATCAGAAAACTCCATTTACACCTTATCCGCACAACGAACATGTTTTTCATAACTTTTGAACTCACGAGAAGCTAAAGCCCTTCGATACTTTGGATTTAATCTTAAGTAAAAAACAGTTGATTTTACTATCAGGATCTCATATAATATTTGGAGCATACCTTACTAGTCGAGTGAAGTTTTATTCATAAGCAGCCACTGAGTCATCCTCCTGACTCAATTCGAGGAATTTTTTTTCCATCCTAAGCCGAACCACCTTAGGAAAATATTTCTCAAGAAACATACATTTGAATTCATCCCAATTAAGAGAATCAATCTCATGACTATCCTTGAAATTTTCCACCATCGACCACCAATGATCATCTTCACCTTAAAAATGATAAACAACAAGACTAACCTTTTGATGTTGTGAACAACCCATGACATCGAAAATCATTTCCAGTGCTTTAATCCACCCTTCTACAAGCACCAGATCGGATGATCCTACGAAGGATATGGGATTTTGCCTCATGAAATACTCCACTACTAACGTGTTCCTCTATGGTTGATCTGGCTAATCTCGTACATTGATACCACCACCATTTATAGCCTTAGTCAACTATTCCATCATTGCAAAAAACTGTTCAATTCGGATTCTGACCATATTAGGTTGCTTATTTGGAAGGTTGTCTTCCTCATGACATTTTCCCAATATAGCTGCCCGGTTTCCTCTACGAAAAACAATTCTGAACATAAAATTATATTAGGTGAAGCAACATGGTAATATTTAAATGCTATATGGTTTCAATATTAATATAAATTACATTGTGGATATTAATTTAACAATACCCTAACTCTTAAAGTAATCTAAACTGACCTCTAATACCAACAATAAGGACCCAACCTTAAACATTACATAATATTGAATTAAATGAATAATTAACATTGAGGATCTATTCAGGTTTAGATTATCAGAGAATTAGGACATTACTATTACATCTTAAAAGATTAAAATGTAGACACTTCTACACAGTTTCCATTTTTTTCATTAAATAAAAACTCTTGAAAAAAAGTCATTTCTAGTTCTTGGTTTTAGACAGCATGACTTTTCCTTGATCCCATCCTTGACCCTATTCATCTTTAAGTCCTGTGAAAACATTTCAAAACTTGGAATGAGAATAAAAGGCTCAGTAAGGGTTATAAAAGAATGAAAGAAAACATTTTTTCATTAATACATACTAAACAAAAACTCATTTACATACCTCATGAAAACATAAGATTTATGAATAACACATAGAAATCATAAATCATAAAGGTAACTTGTGGCAACCATATTATACTTACATTGTATCTATCACAACTAAATAGGGATTTATTTTGGAATATCCATCACATTATATTCCCTAAATGTCTTAGAAGAAAAATTAATGTTTACCTCTGTCATGTTACCCAATGCATTAGAGAGCTATCTCAGGATCACCCACCCTAGGTTTATCACGGAACCACCCGTATACATAAACAACGCCCAAGAACCATAACATGATCATAACACAAAACATAAGCATGAAGGAAAGATAACATTTCCACCTTGAAATAACAGAATATCATTTCATGATATAATAAATCCACTCTCAAAATCATTTTCAATACCAAAATAAGTAAAAAGATTATATGGTATTTATTTTTTCCTTTTAAAAAAATTTCGGCTTGTCAAGGAAGTGAAAGATCAAATAATACTCACGGCAGCGGAAAGGTCGTTGTCACCGCTTACGTAAAAAAACATTCATTTTTTCGTTTAGTAAAACGATTCGTATAAAAAGAATCCCTTTGAATTAAATTAAAATTCAAAGGGGTTTATACACCATATGAAATAAAGTCGTGTATAAAACTAAATATGCCTCAATGAAAGGATATTGAGACGAAGTCCCTTACCTCGTGTCTTACCTGACCCGTTCGTTCTTTAATCTCCTGAATAATAAACATAAATTAATATCTACTTTCTTAAGAACCTTTTTCTTGTTTATTAGTCCTTTTATATCAATTATTACCATGTTATAAACATTGTGTAATCATTTAAGTTAATAACGTTCATTTTGTCGATATTTAGTACTTGAGTAAAAAATGAACATGTTATATTTACATGTTCTCTATAGGGTCAACATTCCATTATATCAAGAATAGTATCCGTGATTTATATATCATATATATAATATATATCTAGTATATACATATATTTATAATAGTACATAACATTTGGAGGTATGAAATGAAATGCACCATTCAGGGAGACGGTAAGTGGTATGTACGCATGAACACTACATTCATTTCTATTTCTTCTTTTAATGGAATTAAAACATAATGATAAATAGTTATTTTATAATTCCAGTATAATGTCAAATATAATATCATATATAATATCATTAACTCCATCCCTTATGCGTCCCACATTTGGCATTAACGAGTCATATTACTTTGAGGGGGCGGTAGTCCGCACTTCCTCTAATGAGATTATCGCATTTACCCATAATGGAAACCATAATGGCATGATATAAATGGAAATTACATAAGCATAAAAAAACATAAAAAATATATATCATATATAAATACAGTTCTATCATAATGTCCACCATGAGAGGCAGTAGGAGATAATCAAACAATCATCATTTCGTGAGACTTTAGTTTTCCATCCACAGAAACATTATGTTCTTCATCCATTATATGGAGGAGTGTGTAAGTTTAGTTAGAATAATTATCATAACAACATACTAGTATATTGAGGATACTGGTGTTGTTACAAAATAAAGTAATAAAAATAGTTTAGGGGTTGGATAAGTAAAATAAAATAAAACAATTTAAGAGAAACTGTTACCTTTAATTTGGGTAACTTCCTTTGGTTTGAACCAAAAGAATTTCTTGAAGTGCATTATGCCTAAGGTAAGAATTATAAGAGGAGGATAGGGATTTAGGAAGCCTAATTGGGTAGATTTTGGATGATCCAAAAGTCCTGAGAGGTGTGAGGTATTGGTTAGAAGTGGTTTACTTTTATAAGGAAGAGGAGGGGCTCTTTAGGAATGTGTGAAAATATTATTTTATTATAGAATGATATTAGGTTTCTAAATGTCCAAAAATCATTATAGTTGATGATAAGATGATTAATGGTTGAAATAAAATCATCCAATAGTAATTGGACAGGTTTTGGAAAATATTTAAATCATTATAATCTTATTTATTTAAATCATTAATTAATGAGGTAAATACTACATCATTATTGTGTCATAAATAATTTAATTTATTTGATATCTAAAAATTATAAACAAATACCATGGTATAGGAAATCTATTTAAATTTCCAATGAATATTTATAGTCAAAAATATTTCTTATATAACACTATATAAAAATTAATTACTAAGAGATTTTTGTTTATGTCATTTTTGCCTTTACTTTAAATTAATTAATCTAAATTGTCATTATCACTCCCAAGTAGATCAATGGGATCCAAAAATAGACCCAAAGATTCCCATGGTCATTAATGACTCAATCAATAAGTCTTGGACAAGTTTTAAGGTAATTTTGAATTATTATAAGTTTCTTTTTACCTTGAATTACCATATTTACCTATAACCGTGGTAAATAAAAGCAAAATGCTACTATTCACCAAAAAATAATTTTTCTCTTATTGAAAAAAAATTTAAATACTAATAACAACCATGTATGTAGTATTTAAGAAATTCAATTCATAGAAGAGGTAAATTTTCATTTAAATGAAACGTTAGTTTTTTTAACTACTACTAAGTGGTTTCACTATTCATAAAAAATTGATGTTCTTCAGAAAAATACCAAATCTTTAGACAAATATTTATTTGATATTCTGAATTCAGAAATGATTTCTATTTTTCCATATTCAAAACATATAAGTTTTCTTAATTAATTTTAAAATTAATTCCCATTGTTATAACAAATAGCGTGTTTTTAAGAAACAATAACTATCAAAAGATTGACACTTGTTTATGTCCAATTTCAAAGTGAAATTAAATACAATGAACAACATTGGATTAAACGGTAAAAATATATTCTAATTAAACTTTAAAACCAGTTAAAAAGATAATATAACCATATAAATAAATTATATTAAAAGGCACTTTTGAAATAAAATACAATATTATCACTATTCATTAAAAAAAGAACTTTATCAGAAAAATCCCAAAAATTTACACAAAGTAAATTTTGATGTCCCCATTATAAATAAGGTTTGTATCTGGTCAATTATAATGTATTAAAGTGAAAAAATCTATATTTAATGAGGGTTCTTGATTAAAAGGTGGTAAATCGACCTTTCAATGTAAATTATGCTTAAAATTAGATTCATTCACATTTTAATCCTCTAAATTTTATTGGATAAATGTAAATACATTTAACAAACATTTATAATCATATTGTAGTTCTTTTTCATTCCAAAAAATATAATGTCTTGGAGTTAAATACCATTTAAAATAATAATATTATATTATTAGTGTGCAATGTCAGATTTCAATGAAACTCGTTGTTGCATATCGGGTACGCTATTGAACATAGAAACCCCTTTGAAGTAAAATTAATATTTAATTCATAAATATTAACAAATATGAAAATATCTTATTCTTTATTTACCAAGGATGTTACATTTCCCTTAAGTGTATAATGTAAGTTTATCAAATGTTTATTCTAAATATAAAATCATGTTAATGTTGTGTGTGATGTGTGGTCACACCGATTTACCACAAACTCACCCAAAAATATAATTAATTAATTTGAGCCCTAAATCAAGAAATGAAACCCATATATAAGACATTAGATGTGTTTTTTCATGTAGGTGAGTACTTTTTCATACATTATGTTATTCATGACCATGGATGTGGATTGAGATTTTTGGGAGGAAATCCTTGGAGTTCCCTATACATGAATTATAGTTTTGGGTATACGACCAGGTATGCCTTGGGTGACCACTGGGGTCTCACAACCTTGATTAAATGAATTTATATAAATGTAAAATTTGAATTAAATATACTTAGTTATTTGTATTCATAAGGAAATCCTCCTTGGATGTGATGATACTTAAGATTTTAGGTGAATTAGGTAAATACCCATTAGAAATGCTAAGACATACAATTTGGAGTGCCATAAATTAACCCACCATGGACATGATTAGGCTTAAGATTTATATTACCTTTGGGAAATCCCCCATGGACTTGATGTGAATTTTAATTTGGAGTTCCTTAAGAAAATACACCTTGTACATTATGGGACTTATGATTTGGAGTTTCTTGGGTAAATATTACTTGAAATCAATTGGAATAAAGATTTTGAGTTCCTTGGAAAAATCCCCCCTTGAATTGATGGGACATACAATTTCAAGATCCATGGATAAATTCCCCTTTTAATCAATTGTACATATTGTTTGGAGTAGCTTAAGGAAATACCACTTTCACCAGGATTGATGATTTGGAGGGCCTTTGGGAAATCAACCATGGATACGATGGGACTTATAGTTTTCAGTACCTTTGATAAATCCCCCTTCACTATTATTAAGACTACGAAGTTAGGTTTCCTTGGATTTTATCAATGAATCGAGGATGAATATCAGTTTTGGAGGTATAGGGATCTTCCCATGGATTTGGTTTTTCTTTCCTGGGTTTTATCGATAGAGGCATCAAACTTAAGACAAAGAAGATATGGTCAGTATAGAGAGTGACTATAGTAATCGTGGTTCTTCAATTATTTTACTTTTTTATTTAATGTGTCTATTTTATTATAAAAATTTTAATGTATGGTATTCTCAGACTGGAAACACTTTAGAAACTGTTTGATTTTGATTACTAAGTGTCACTCCAATCTATTGGGACCAACGATCGGTACCTCAAAAAACAATATGACTAAATTACAGACAACAGAAAGAACACTATGAATAATGCATGATTTGGACTGAAATATTATAGAATGGGTGATTTATATAAGGTTATGACTAAATACCATTTTAAGGGGGATTTATGTTTTGACATTTTTTGTGATTTTATATGTATGAACTATTAGGTCATGATTTCTTTACATTATATAAAAATAATTTTGATATAACATGGGTTTTGTTTATATTTTATAATTTAACACACTGTATATTCACCAATATTTTTATCTGGATATATATATTTTATTTTATTTATTTTTTATTGTTGTTGTTGTAACTCCCCAACCTAGGGCCACTCATCAGTGCTTGAACATGATCACCACATGAACTCAAGTTCACCTTCATGTATTCCATATGAAACATATTAGTAGTAAGGGGATAAAATATTCAACATAATAATATTCATTCAAAGGAAATTCATACTATAATAGAACATAACCAAACACCCATAACATTCAATCATCCATCAAAGTAAACTAAAATAAATAAAAAAATTTTCAATATAAAATGTTTTTTTCATATAAAAATGTATGGCCAAATCTAACTTTTTTTTATCTCAAATAAAAAATGTAAAATTCATGTAAACTATCCTAAATTATTTCTTCAGGCTTCACACATATTGTCTCCAATACCCATTGAGACACACCATAATGATCCACTATATGTTATATTCTCTGAACAAAATAAAGACATTCGGTTTTCACATGAACTAGAGTTCCAATTCATGGTGTAAGAAATATATTTTAGTAGGGTATCACAATTTTTCCTAGGTATAAGCTTAAAGTTACATTATACACAAGAATAAAATAAAAATTTCACACAAGTGCATAAGATGTCATCTACTATCTTGGAAACCACAAATCCCTGCAAACTAGATCCCCATGTCATAACTAGGTCACAATGACACCTGATTATAATTTATTTATTGTTATTATATAATTCCACATCATCATCTCATTATTCCAGTACATCGTTGAACATATCATAAGCAAAGACTCAGGGAAGGGAAATATGAAAAATGATGACCCAATACGCATATGTAGTAGATATCATCACATATCCATAAGCCGTGAATCTTCCCTTCTAACCCATGGGAGGTCCATCGATCACTTCGCAAAATGCCACACCCCAGCCCCCAGGGAAGTAATATTCCCAATCCTACTCAATTAAAGGTCCTATTCATGCACACCAACTATAGACATGCATTAAAAGGTCCTATACCAATTCTTGATGGAATAAAGAATTGTCTTTCCACCAACCCTAGTGATGTTGTTCGTGGACATGGCTCAAATACCATCATCACAGAGAAAATAATCACACTAATCCATCCCTACCGACAATAGGGAGGTTTAGAAACATCATCCCTTACCTAGATACTCTTTTTAGGTATCAAGAATAGATTCCCATCACTATAGATGCTATGAATTTAATCCAAAACATTCAAACAATAAGGGTTACAACCCATCACAAAACTCACCCTCTGATTGTAGGGAACGAGTCTCTTTTGACATATCCTAATAATCAAATAACCCTTTAGATATCATGTTAGGAAATTCTATTGGTCCCCCCAAACCTATATACACATATAATCTTTGATAGGTGATCATGCAATCCACCCATCCATGATAGTACTTCCCAAAGGATCCTATGACCTAGAATTCAAGTTCTGGTCGACATCCTCATCATATCCCTCTGTGCTCCCAGTTTCATAACCCACAGACCGTCCCAAAATATATAGTTCTAAACTCCCTTGAAAACCTATTCAGATGTTCTAAAGATATGACTCCAACCATCAGGGGGTCTGATTCCACATATCATAAGGGTGATCTATTGGATTAGAACCGAGAGGTAACCCATCTTATGACACATTTCATGTCCCCAAACAAACAACCCTCTCACAACATTCATCAAGCATGAGACCACCATCAAGAGGGAATCATTATTGAAGGATAATAAGTATGGTTATCCCACCAATCTCTGACAATATTATGATTATGGAAGCCACCTGAGTAGAAATAGGAGAACCAGCCTTGTATGCCCATATTGGATATCATGTTATGAGAAAACCCATTGTATCATGTCATCCTAACCATTACTATATCCCATTTATGTCAGAGTTATTAAGTGTTTCTAAATTAAAAATTCTCAATACAACACTAATACCAATCATTGGAGACCCTATGATATTCAATATCTTATCCAAGTCCACACCCAATCCTAATCCATCTAGCACATTCCATGGAACAAGCATACATGTAAGCAATCATGTGAAAATTAAGGTACCACCTTTCCCAATGAAAGAGTTACTTCCCATACCACGCTTTGTAACCCCTTAGTCTAGACCTTACATGACTCGTCTAAGATCATGCTACAAACCATGCTCTTGGCTCATGTTACACAACTAAAATAATTAATCATAACCACTAATAATTAATTATCTAATTTAAACCAAAGAGGTATCAAGGAGAAAAAAACAAAATGAACCATTATCACACTAAAAAATTAACCAAACACACCCCTAGGGACTAAATTACTCATGTGGTACAATCCCTAAAAAATATCTAGCCATTGGAACCAATTCATTCAAGGGTTTAATTTAATTTAAGATGGAAAATATAAAAAAATACCCATGGAAATGTACCTCAAAAAAATAACACATAACAATAGGAATATTTATCTCAGTATTCCTTATTGATAATATTCATGAAATACCGATATTTTTAAGTCAATTTGAGTACGTTCTGAGGGAATCTACCCTAAATCTCTAAAACAATCTATGAAAAATAAGAAGGAAATTAAGGAAGAAGATAATAATTAACAAAATAATACACGATCACCTTGGATCACTGTAATATCAGATCTAAAATAATCAACACTTAGTTGGAATCAAAGTATATTTATGGGGTTGATGAAATCATACATTAATATACACTCATGATCCCCTCCCCCATAAAATAAAAGGCTGCACATGTAGTCGAAAAACACAAAAATTCACCCCATAAAAAAAATATGAAATAGCCCAACTGGTTATCAATTGGGCCATAATAGATACTCAATGGATCCATCAACCAAATATTTATTGACCATTTTCTAGAGAGTGATACCAATAGAGGATTAGATATATTGGTTTTCCCACTATCTAGTCTATTCCCCACCCCCAGCTAGCGTGTAGCTGCTGAAAAATAATGTAGGCCTCCACAAATTGTCCTTCCTTAAGTACTATATCAATCTCATAGGTCAAATTATGTTCCATAACATCATCAAAAAATCATTTTATAATTTTAGAACTCTAAGAATTTTATTCCAAATAACAATTATATAATTTAATCATCCATTAAATTATAAATTCAAATTCCCTCTAAAAATATAATGGCCAAAAGATCATGGATCCTTAAAAAATCCCACTATAACTCTTATTTTACTCTAGAAGCTATCGTACCCATTTCACTATTCCTACAATAATATGTTATACATAATTTAATCTAGAAATAACAAATATCTACCTCCAAATTCCATCCATGCTTTAGTCGATCAACTATAAACAACAAACATACTATTTACCTGAAGTTGAGCCATCTTATCGCTACCAACACAAACACCGAGATGCTAATCACTAGTCTCACATCTCAAGACAAAATTTATTTTCCTCACCTGATTCACCCATAAGACTTATGGTTCTCCCCACTGTAATGATCCACTCACCAAGGTTGATTCCGAACATAGTGCTCCCTGGTATAAGAATATATTTCCAAACATTATTGAAACAGTTAGGTGCCCTTCCAACCATGTCCCAAACAATACGATTGATATAGTTTCCATGAAAACATATCCAAAATCATTCCAAATAACATGTTTCACCTCTTCTATCCAAATTCACCCAAAACACTAGATTCCCATGATGAAACATCATTAAATAACCTGACCATTATTCCATAACACATAGAGGCATCAATATAACATCCAAACACCCACACCGATGTATGAACCTGAATTCCAATATAGTTTAATATTGGATCATCTACCTAAATATCCATCCCTCCTGAGCACTTTTGGACTACTAATATAACTCAACCTCATATAAAAAAACCACATCAATCCCAATGTTGAAACATTGCCTCAACTGTAAATACATCTAAAATCTAATATGGTATTATCCGTATAACCAAATACCTAGAAATATAATCAAACAATATCATTTATATTTCTACTGAAAAATAAAAATACTAGTCTTGGTTACTCATAAACCATCCTACATTATGTTATTTCACTAGTGATGGGTATGATTCTTCCCATCATAAGACTGTCTTTATCAGCGTCTGCCAAAGTGAACTATAAACCTCCCTAACCAACCCTTTCTCCACCACCAAACATAATAACTAGTAATGGAAAACCATCTCATACTCAATCAAAAATATAAAAAATTGTCATCATACATTTCCACTAACCTGAAACATTATCCTAATTATTTGACAATCCACTTTCATCATGGATCATGTTGTTCAACATCCAATGGTGTGATTCCTTCTATATGGATTACCTTATGGTTCTACTTAAACACCGAACCAAATGAACCCTATCAACACCACTCTCAAATATCATGGAAGTTCCAATAATAGATTGGATCTAGTCAAATTTATCATTTTACCATGATCCCTCATCAATTCCCACTCCTCAAATAGAAGGACAACTTGATTTTTCATCAGAAAATATGAGCTACCATTCATTTTAGAATCTCACCAAACATCTAGGTAACCTCACGTAATGAGTCGTACATGAAAGAAAAATAACCACACTACCATTATAGATCCACTCAGGTCCATCCATAACCAAATAATTTTGGATATACCCAAACAAGACCCATTCAATAATTCTTAACTAAATTGACATCCATGTTCACCAAATATGATCTTCACATCAAATATCAAGAAATTTCCCAAAATTTTTTCAATAACACCCACTTTATCCCCAACTAGAGTAACCCACCAAGAACCAACTCATTGGTCCCCAAATGCACTATCCTCAATTACACCAGTCCCAAAAAATTCACGCTCTTATGGAACCTGATTGCAATCATGACCTCATTCTCCCTAGAGTGTTATTCTATCTAACCCAGGTTAATAGGAATAACTATCTTACCATTCCCATTATACATATAAATTTCATCAATTTAGAATGACATCGATATTAATCTTAAAAATCAGGCATCTCTCCCATTCTAAGATCTACCACATGTCCACTCTCCACCGAGACACCATTCCAATCCATGAGTGCCTCCCCATACTCTAACCAAGCTATCCAAAAGTGCATCCGAAAAACCAATTAGGCTAGGCATCTAATTGATCCCTCCTTAGAATATCAACTATGGAACTAGAAATGATTGATTAGTTTCACATCCTGAATCCCAAAACATATTTCCCATGATTTTCCACAACCCTCTCACGGTTTCCACAAGCATAAGGAAACACATTTCCATCCATAGATAATTTTATGGATTCGTATCCCTATACAAAACCATTTGGGATCTATAACTGACATGAATAATACCTACACTATCCAACCAGGGTTCCCCATGCGTCTCTCATTGATGTGAATGAAATTCCATCGTCAATAGAGAACGTACTATACCAGGATCCACATTACCTACCATCATAAGAATAAATTTATTATTCCGCTGAGTGGAGTTACAACAAAATTCATAAAGGAAAACCCCATATTATATTTTTTGAAACATTAAAAATAAAACCCTATCATTTAAAAATACAACCACATACAAATAAGAATATGTATTGTGAGTTATACATGAGTAATCATGATGAATGAACATGAGACAATTTCTATGATCAAAGAGACAAAAAAATTGTGTAGTAAAAACATCACATTATATAAAATACTCTTCAATAAATGTTTAAAGAAATAATATAAATCCCATATTCTTGGTTAACATAACATACCATTCATAAGGTGTTGATAAATCACTATAATATGGTCCATTACAAGATTTTACACAATCCTATACCACCTATGTACCATAACCAAAATTAATAAGAAAAAACAATCCTCTGATACCATTTTGAAAAAACCTATCCTAGGGACACTCAATTGTTCCCATACTTGAGTTCCATACGATACATACAAATTAGAGTCATACAATAGTGTAAAATAACTAGACACCCATATAATAGGGTAACAATTATAGTATATAGAAATTGATTAACAATAATTCTATATCAAATGGTGATATAAAAAAAATTCCTAACTAGATCTTCAAGTAGAAAAATACCAAATACAAAAAAGAATAGAAATTCAATGCATGAAATATATCCCTATTAATATTTCCATGTGTCATACACCATTTAATCAAATCCTATTAAACTGAACAAATTCGATCCATATGGACTACAATTCTTTGAACTAAAAGTAGAAAAATGTTTTGTATGTCTACTAGGGTTCTCTTATGATTTGTGAGAAATACAACTTAGTTGGGTAATATTAATTTCACCTAGTATACACCATCATATATGTGTATTCCTAGGAAAAAAATTATAATGTCACACAAGAGAAATATATTTCTAGTGATAACCAATCCACAATGACTCTATACAAACCGGTCACTATGTGCTAACCACTCTACCGTAAATATTTATCATACCTTTTTAGGGCCATGTTGAAATTCTACCTCATCTTACTGTCATGACACTACACTAATTACCAAACCATACATGATGTATTTGGGTAGGGAAGTGTCCAAATCCTCAACCAAATACCTATAGCCATTTTGAAATGTTAAATTCATATAATCCTTGAACCATCCATTATTACTCAAGATATGTACACTAGTCACATTACATCAGGCCATGACCAATACAATATGGATATGATATAGAAAATTTGTCACAAGATGCCCCACAGGGCCCGGACGTGACTACCCCAAGCCCGCCTTCCATAGTCCAGGGGCTGGTGACTAGCACCTGAAGGATTTTCCCAAATAGGGAAGGAATTGCCTTAGAGATATGTACACACTCAAAAGGGTAAACTGAAGTAAAAAAATGTAAGGTATAACCACAATAGTAATGTTCAACCACAAGTACGACTGAAAACTGAAAACAATGGATTGAAATACAAGCCCTAGAAACTGAAATGAATTTAAACAGTTGTCACATCTGCCCTATTGCTCTACCTGGAGGTTAGTATCTATAAGTCTAATGTTTAAGTAGAGGATATCGACTTCTCCATTCACAGCAAGCTCCACCAAGTCCCGAAATTCCAAAGTTAGACTTCGAGCATCCGTAGTCTACACCATACACACATGTGTGGGAACAACCCATGTAGGGGAGAGTATAAAAACTCAGTAGGGGACCCCAATAATCCCAAAGGTCTCTCAGTAATCCACAAAAGAATACATCATATGAAATACCTCAAAGGTAATATCACAAGTATGATCTAGATAATGAATCAAAATGAAAAAGAGACAGCTCAATCTAACGGTATAACTTCAAGGTTACTAGGATAAGGATGACTAGTCATAATGCCAGATCATCCTATCCGTTGTTACTCCACGGCTGACCCATATAGGGAATTGTATGATGACCCGTATTTGTTGCTAGATGGTGACTAGAATTGGTCACGGGTGATGACTCTTATTAGTCGCTCATGCTAACCCGTATTGGTCCGTGGTGTTGACCTGTTTTGGTCGCTGGTGTTGACCCGTATTGGTCACTGGTACAGATGTAGGTATGGTTAGTCATACAGCTTGATCGTCCCACTATGTAGTTTCTGATGCTCACCCGTATTGGTCGCTCTTCTTCTTCATGTCATATCCAGCCACTAGATTCATGCACGAAGCATGACTAATCTCAGGAAGAATATGACTCTCAATGAATCAGACATATTTCAACGAGTACTATGTCCCATAAAAATCATACCAAAGGGACCTCCTTGTCATAGGAATCCCAACGTGACAGACGGTGCGTCGATCCAACGCCCGATCTGTGAGATATGTGAACGTTTGTAGAAAGGGCCCCGATGGATTCAGGTCTCTTCCAACCCTGGTTGCACAAAAAACTCGGTCAAAACAAACATAGAGTATCTACAAAGAATTTCTTAGTCACAAGGGTCCTTATTTCATAGACGACGCATTGATCGGATGCCTGGTCTCTTAGTTACACCCCTTTTAGTGAAACGGGGGTAATCACACCTCGGTCCAGCCCAGCTCGGTCGGGCCTAGCTCGATCATGCCCACTGGAATATGCCAAACGGACCGATTCATAAAAGGGGCCCCAAATTCACTGACAACTTTTCAAACAGACACCCAGTTTGTCAGTTACAGGTGTTTCATTATTCGGGGGCTGGTTGGGTCTGGGCTCGGTCCGACTCGGTCAGGCTGGCCTGAAGCAACAGGTCTCTGGGACTCCCTAACCCCACCCGGGTCCGACCCATTAAAGGCCGGCCTGATTCACTGGGTCTGGAAATTTGGGGTCAGTCTGGTTGGTACGCGGGGTCGGGCCGTAGTTGGCCCAGCCCACCGGGTGGGGCTTGAAACACCCGCACTGGCCCGCTGGACCGTAGGTCCGACCTATCCTTCTTGGTGGGTCCTACACGACACACGTTCGACCCGATCTGCCAGAAGGCGGACTGTGTCTTTAGCTGGCCCCACAGATGTGGGGCCGTTTCATCTGGCCGGTGGGGCGCCGCCCCACCGTGTGCAACGGTCATCCTAGTGGCCAACCGGTCTCGAGCCGACGCGGCACAGCGCAGGGCTACACCACCCCCTCCCGACACGGCCCACATGCCACAACTGCTGCCGACCGCGACACCTACGAGAACCGCCCTTCTCCCGTGCAGCCGGCTCACGATGACCGCCTCTGGCCGCTATGACGCACGACATCCCATGACCTTCCCACCATCTGCGGCCAGTTTCCGCAGGTCTCCTCTAGCCACCGCCGACCGTCGCCGGCATGGCACACCAAAGCTTCATTTCGTGGGCCACCAGACATGCGTTGGGTGGTCCATTCTTGGTGTCGTCTGTCCCTGAGGGCCTTTTGGGTCACAATGCCACTTTGTGACCCTTATCTCTACCTTGCTGTAACATTGCCCGACCACACATGGGAAACATAAGAACTACAAGATCGGTGGAGGGTCTGGGCC
Source organism: Viscum album (assembly GCA_963277665.1). Lineage (NCBI taxonomy): Eukaryota > Viridiplantae > Streptophyta > Magnoliopsida > Santalales > Viscaceae > Viscum > Viscum album. The sequence continues at coordinate 353,351,120 of OY728143.1, forward strand.
TTGTTTGGATTGGCCCACACCCTCCGCGTTAGCATTATATCATGGGGTGATAGAAACAATCAAATAACATAGATATATCTCATGACTAGTAACCTCACACAAACCTCTCATGTTTAAGGAAGGATACATGGATACCCCCGTTGGTTGGTTGATTCACGTTCATTGTATAAATCCAGAATGTGGAAGGAGGAATATCAAAATATCAAAAATGAAAAACCCTACCTCGAGATTCACTAGAGGTGTCGCCGTTGTGGCCAAAGAAGCATCCACATTGGATTGAGTCATCGGCGTTCATCGATCCTCTATCATTTCCTCCTGAGATTCCATCCTCTGTCAGTGGATGTCTCCATAGGACGTCTCCAGTGTTTCCTCGCTTGAAGAATCCCTTCTGGAACCCCACCCTATGCTCCATTTAAATAAGAGAGGGAATGGTGAGTAACACACCGAATAAATAATGAGGTTCATTTAATGAATGATCCTCTTAATTCCCTAATGGTGCAGTTTAAAAAAAAAGAGATTCAGGATATTAATTTTCTTGACAAGTCACCGGTCCCCACCACCACCGCTCATCCGCCAGTGAAAAATAAATAAAATAACTTGTTCAGTTATTTTATTATTATTTTAATGTCCAGAATTTCATTTTTTGTCTTTACCTACTGTAGTTGAATTGAATTTTTCCTTAAGTGAATCCCAGTGTTGCAGATTAAATTAAGCCCTCAAATTTTTAATCCGAGCATTGGTTTAAAAGATATAAAACTCCTCCCGCGCATTTACTAAACATACCTAAAAAAATAAAAAAAAATTATTCCGGGCACACTGGGCCTCAGAATCATGCACCATCAATTTTCACAGACTCATAAAAATCCATAATCATTTAAAAAAAGTTACATGGAATTTTCCGGTCTTTACATTTTCTCTATCTGTGGGCTTTACATCCCTTAAATCCAAACAAGGCTATACAAACAATGAATGGATTTAAGCATCCATATGAGACTCTTTCTCCCATGATCTCTCTTAGAGACTCCTGTGCTATCACAGAACGCGAACCATAGGTATCGACCGACCATGAAGGATCTAATCCTGTCGATCCTCTATCTCCTCCAGGTACTCTGCAAATGTCAACACGTCTTCAATATAAAGCTCTACATAGTGATGATGTGAGATGAGTCATGCACGTATCTCCTCAGTTGGGATACATGGAAGACACCATGCACCCTCTCTAACTATGGTGGTAGTCCCATGTTGTATTCCACCTTTCCAATCCTCTGAAGTATCCGAAATGGTTTGATAAACCTAGGTGAGAGTTTTCCTCCTTAACAAAATCTCTTTAGTCCACATCGAGGGGAGACTAACAAGAATATGTGGTCCCCCTCCTCGAAGTCCAATAGTCTCTATTTCATATTAGTATAAGACTTATGTCGAATCTGTGTAGTATTCATCTTCTCTCGGATGACCATTACCTTCCCAGTGGTAGCCCATACCATCTCTAGGCCCATGAGTGTTGTCTCTCCTAGATCAGTCTAGTATAAGGGTGATCAACACGATCATCCGTAAAACACCTCAAAAGGTTCCATACCAGTGGTAAAGTGATAGATGTTTTTTTACACAAACTCCACTAAGGGTAGGTGGTCCTCCCAACTATGAAAAAATATAGGACACATGCACGAATCATATCCTCTATGTTATAGATGGTCTTCTCAATCTGACCATCTATATGCGGGTGAAAAACTGTGCTCAAGAGAAGCTGAGTCCCAAGATCCTCATTCAAACCATTCCACAATTGGGATATTAAGTGTGTGTCACGGTCTGAGAATACCGTCGAAGGAACCCCATGAAGTCGCAATATCTCTTAAAAGTAGAGATGTCCCAGCTCTCTTACGATCTCTTCTCTCAAATAGTAAAGAAGTGGGATGACTGGGTGAATCGGTCAACAATCAACAAGATGGTATCATTCCCTCTGGATTTATGTGGTAACCCCGTCATGAAGTCCAATGATACCCCTTCCCACTTCCACTTTGGTATCTCAAGGGGTTATTTCAAGCCTTCTGGTACCTGGTGCTCGGCCTTCACTTTCTCGCAAGTGGGGCATCTAGAAAAAACAATTTCTAGATATTTCTTCATCTCTGTCCACCAGTACTGACCCCAGAGGTCCTGATACATATTCATCACTATTGGTTGTACTATTATAGGGGATGTTTGGAACTCTCTCAGTACCTCATCCTGTAGAAACAATGGTAAAACTGTTTGTCCTCTAAAAAGGATAGTGTGCTCCCCACCTTCAGAATATCTATCAGGTGCATGTCCTAAGGATAACTGAGCATGTGCAGTCTTGCAGCTACTATCTATGAGTTACACCTCCCTGACTCAATGAAAGAGTTTAGGTGAAACTACAATCAACTGGTTGTGGACGGTCTCATCTCTATCCACGTAGGAAATCTGAAATGAGGTTAATTGCTCTAAATCCTCATTCAGAAGCAGCGAACTCGATCACTGGCTAAGTGCATCTACCACTATTTTCCCCTTCCTAGAAGTATAGACTATCTCAAAGTCATAGTCCTGGAGGAACTCTATCCAACTTAGTTATCTCAGATTCATAGCATTTTTTGTAAAGATATATCTGAGACTCTTGTGGTCTTAGTAAACAATGAACTGCTCGCCCATCATGTAGTGTCACCACATATTCAGTGCGAATTATACTACTTCCAACTCCATGTCATGAGTTGCATAATTCTATTCATCAGGCCTCAACTATCCTGAGACATAAGAAATCACTGCATCATCCTGTATCAAGATGCAACCGATTTTGTTCCCTGATGCATCATAGTAAACCATGTGGTTATTGCCCTCTATCGGAAACCTAAGGATGGGAGAACTGGTCAAGCTCGTCCTTAACTGTTGAAAGCTCTGCTGGCATGTGTCTGACTAGAGGAAGGGTTTCATCTTCTTCTTCAAAGATGTAATAGGTGCTTCTACTTTGGATAAATCAATTATCATCCTTTGATAATAGCCTTCTAATATAAGGAAGATCTGCACCTCAGTAACACTCCTTGGTGGCTCCGAAGATAATACTACCTGGATCTTCGCTAGATCCACTGCAAGTCTGGCCTCTGAGTTAATGTTTCCCAAAAAGTGGACATTCCGTATCCAGAACACTCACTTCGAGAGCTTCCCATATAACTGGTGCTCCTAGAGTCTGTTAAGTCCTATCCTCAAATGTATGGAGTTCTCTTCCTTAGAATATGAGTACACCAAGATTTCATCGATGAAGAAAACAATGAAGCAATCAAGGTATGGATGGAAGATCCTATTCATGAGCTCCATGAACACTGCTGGAGCATTGGCCATGACGAAAGCAATCACCATGAACTTGTTATGGCCATACCGACATCACTAGGATGTCTTAGGCACATTCTCTTCTTCTACACTGAGCTGCTGATAGCCTGATCTGAGATCTATCTTTGAATAATAATGATCTCCCTTCAGCTGGTCTAAGAGATCATTGATCCTCAGTAGAGGATAATAGTTCTTCACGATCACATGGTTTAGGAACCAGAAGTCCACACATCGCGTCAATCATCTGTCTACCTTCTTAGAAAACAATACCGTGGATGCCCATGGATAAACATTGTGCCTTACAAATCCATTATTCTGTAAGTCCTCCAACAATACCCTCAAGTCCTGGAGCTTGGTAGGGTCCATCTGATATGCGGGTGATGATATATGTGTTATTCCTGGGTACAAATAAATGTAGAAGTATACCTCTCTAAGAAGAGGTAGTCCTGGGACATTTTTTGGAATGATTTCCTCATACTCATCCACCACCACTGGAAACAGTTGATTCGCCTCATCCCCCATGTTGAAGGTCATGCAAGCCAGCTGATATGTAATCTGCTGCACCCTCCTGAGTGAAAGTCAATTTCGTGCTGCTCTGTTTTCCTTCTCACCAACAAAGGAAAAAAGGCTTCCATCTCTTCATGTACATCGCACTGTATGTATCAAGTAGTCAATCTATGCATGAACTGCTAATAGCTAGTCCATGCCTAGAATGACATCGTAGGGCTTCAGCACTTCTACTAGAAGATCCCATCTAAAATTTCTCATCCAATAGTATGACTAAACTATCGGCACCAGTGTGTGACCACAAAATATCCTTTCATAGGACTATCAAAATTCAATGGTCGTGCTAAAATCTCAGTCGTAATATCAGAGTCCCAAACTATGTTTGGTGAAAATAATGAATGGCTAGCACCTATGTCGATAAGCACTACTGCTAAAGTATAGAAGATACAAATCATACCTCATATCATCTCAGGGACGTCAGGATCGTGAGCCTCTACTTCTGGTAGCTGGGCTTGTCCCCATCCACCTCCTCCTTGAGATCGTGGCGGACCACCTGCGAGTGGTGGTGGTTGTTCCTTATGAACCCGACCACCTCCTGTGGCATGTCCTGCTCCCCATCCTTGTCCACTGCCTGGCTGATGCTCATTCTCTTGTTGCTGTCGCTGCCTCAATGACCCATTCAACATCCTCCGATCATCTGCATGAGGAGTGGGATAGTCATGAGCTCTGTGAACCTATTCCCCTCAAGAAAAACAGAGCATACTTCACCAGTGGCTCCCTTAGCCCGTTAGGCCTTTCACCACTGACCCTGCATCCCGGGGTCACCCTCAAAAAGATCTATCTCAGTTGGGATTCTGTGTCATCTGTCTATTACAATCATAATATGAATCTACTACCTATCGTTTGGTAGAGGATTTCAGTACTGGTGCCTTCTTTGCAAGGATTCTATCCATCCACAAAGCTTGATCTATCACCTCAGCCTACATCAGGATACTGAGAGAAACTGTCACAGCTCTGATATCTCGTTAGAGCCCCTACTCAAAGGTCTGGACCCTAATGTAAGGGTCCCTAACGTTGTTAGTGGTATAGTGGGAGAGGTCAGTAAATCTCGCAAAGTACTGAACCACAATCTGACTGCCATTCTGACAATGCAGTAGCTCCTAAATATTCATAGAGCATAGTTTCATTGGCATAAACTCCACCCTAAAGAAGCTCTCAATATCCGGCTAGGTGAGGGTCAACACCTCTTGCACCTGGAGTGCTGAGTTCCACCATCGTCCTACCGATCCCTAAAGAAGGTAAGAGTCCATGATCGCCATCTACTCAGTGGGTGTCTCTACTAAGTGAAAGACCCACAAAACTGCCTCAGGCCAATCCTCTACTACCTAGGGGTAGGTCACGCTTTGAAAAATCGGAGGCTTATGCCTCTGGAACTCATGCAATGTGCTCAACTGGCATGCATGATCCACTAGTAGAATCAGTTAGTCAATGGGTAGTGGTTCTTCTAGTACACAACTCAAAGGTTCCATCACAGTGAGTGGTCCCTGTATTGACATATAATCACTTGGTGGGATACATTCATGATCTCTAACCAGAATCCTGCTTGGACATATTTGTGGAGGCATCCTATAAGATACATATAGAGAAAAATCAATAAGTTTTACTTGGTGAGATAACTCAAGAATGATTAAGAAAACTTTTCAAAACACTGGAAACTATTTTTTTTCATGTAACGAGTCTAAAAATAGAATTTAGGGTCCTGGGGTAGGGATTCTTCAGCTGCCACCCCAAAAATAGACTCCATGTACATAAAACCGAACTCAATACACGTTACACCATTGCCTCATTAAAATCAGATTCTTAGTTCTTCTGATAGAACCAACCATTCTTTGATAGCACATTGTCACGACCCATCCCACGGGGCCCATACGTGACTACCCCAAGCCAGACTACCATAGGCTAGGGTTGGTGAAAATAACTTGAAGGCTTTTCACAAATTCTGAAGGTATTACCTTAAGGATATATAAACACCAAAAATGGAAAATTGATGTTAAAAACCAACAAAAGTATGGTATAACAATGAGAGTAATGTGGAAACCCAAGTACAATTGTAAACTGAAAATAATGGGCCAGAATAAAAGCCCTAGAAACTGAAAATAAAGTAAACAGCTATCGCATATTCCATGAATCTCTACCTGGAGGGTAGTAGCTATACATATGTAGTCTAAGAAGAGGATATCAACTGCTCTCGTCGCACCAAGATACATCAAGTTCTGAACTTCCAAAGTCATCCTTGGAGCATTAATAGTCTACACTAGACACATGCAGGTGGATCCCATGTAGGGGTGAGTATAACAACTCATTAGCGGGACCCTGAGACCCCCGAAGGTCTCTCAGTAATCCAAAAAGGAATACATCACAAGGAATTCCACAAAGGTAATATCACAAGCATGATCATGATCATGAAGCACAATGAAAAAGAGATAGATAAAACTAATTGTATAACTTCAAGATTACAGGGATTGGGATGAATAGTCGTATATAAAGATCATCATATCCGTAGTAACTTCACTACTAACCCATACATGTCATTGTACATTGAACCGTATTGGTCGCTAGATGTTGACCCATATTGGTCACTGGTGCTGACCCATATTGGTCACTCGTGCTATCCCATATTGGTCACTGGTGATGACCTGTATTGGTTGATGGAGCTGAACTGTATTGGTCACCAGTACAGAGGTTGGAATGATTATTCGTACAGCTAGATCATCCCACTATGGAGTTTCTCGTGCTGACCCGTATTGGTCACTCTTCTTCTTCATGTCATAGCCAGCCACTGGATTCCCACACGAAGCATGCCTAATCTCTAGAAGACTCTTCTCCTCAAGCTATCAGTCATATTTCAACCAATACGAAGTCCCGCAAAAATCATACCCAAGGGACTGCCCTGTCATAGGGGTCCCAACATGACAGATGGAGCATCGATCAGATGTCATGTCTGTGAGATCTGGTCAGTTTTGTAAAAGTTTCCCAGTTGGATTCAAGTCTTATCTAACGCAGGTATCATGTTAAACTCCATCAAAACTATCTTAGAGTACCTCCAAAGAACCTCCTTGTCACAAGGGACCTTATTCCACAGATGGTGCATCGATCTGACGCCCAGTCTATTAGTTACACCCCTTTTAGTGAAACGGGGGAGATCACATCTCGGTCTGGCCTGGCTCAGTCAGGCCGGCTAGAATATTCCAAAGGGACCGCATCCTAAAAGGTGTCCGAACACCACTGACGGCGTGTCAAAAAAACATCTAGTTTGTCAGTTACATGCATTTCTTTATTCGGGGACCAGTTGGGTTTGGGCCTGGTGTGACTCGGTCAGGCCATCCCAACGCAACATGTCCTGGGGTCTACCTAACCCCACCCGGGTCCCATGTCTGGCACATTAAGGGTTATCCCGATTCACAGGGTTCGTCCCATCGGGGTCGGCCCTGTTTGTTCATGGGCCCATACCACAGATTAGGGCTCGACCCATCCACACCGGCCTGTTGGATCGCCGGTCTAGCCTAACTTGGTTGGGGGCCCTGACCCACGTCCATCCCAGTCCGCATGAAGGCGTCCTGTGTCTCCAGCTGGCCTCATGGATGTGGGGCCATTTAATCCGTCTGGTGGTGTACTACCCAATTGCGTGCAATGGTAGGCTAGGTGGCCGACCATTCTCCAACCGACGTGGCATGGTGCAGGGTTGCGTCGCACCCTCCTTCCATGGCCCGCTTGCCGCGTCTGCTGCTGCCAGTGGTGCTTATGTGTGTTTTCCTTCTCATATGTAGCCATCTGAGACCGACCTCCTCTGGAAAATGCGGCATGTGACGGAATTCCACATCCCCCCTGTGCTCGGCTGGTTGTCGTGGGTCTCCTCTGGCCAGCACCGACCGTCAGGAGCATGACTTGCCGATAGTTCTTTCTATGGGACACCGAACATGCTCTAGTTGTTTGTTCTTGGTTCCATCTATGCCTACGAGCCTCTCGGGTCACTTCCGCCACTGCATGACCCCTATCTCATCCTTGTCTCCAGATTTCATGGCCACGCACGGGAATCAAAATAATAGTATGATCATCTGAGGGTCCGAGCATTTTTAGGATTGTCCTGCAACCTCCATGTTAGCGTTTTAGCAAAGGGGTGTTAGAAATAATCAGAAAATTTTGAAATAACATCCGACTTGTAACCCTACATAAACCCCTCGTGTTTAAAGAATGATCTGCAGATCAACCCATTGGTTGGTTGATCTATGTTCTTCATATAAATCTAGAACGAGGAAGAAGGAATATCATAATATCAAAAACAAAAACACTTACCTCGATATTCACTAGAGGTTTCGCGGTCGCAGCTAGAGGAGCGTCCACTTTGGATGGAGTAATCAATGTTCTTCGATCCCGGATCCTTGCTGCTCAAGCCTCCATCCTCTATCGGTGGTTATCACTACAAGACTTCTCCATAGATTCCTTATTTGAAGAATCTTTTCCAAAAACCCACCCCGAGCTCCATTTTAATAGGAGGTGGAGAGGCGAGTAACACACCGAGGAATTAATGAGGTTCATTTAATTAATGAACCTATTAATTCCCCAATGGTGTGATTTCAAGAAAAATGAGATCCAAGCCATTAATTGGCTTGAAAAGTCACCAGTACCCACCGATATCGCTCATCCACTGGAGAAAATGAAATAAAATAACTTTTTAAGTTATTTTATTATGTTTTTTGTAAAGTCCAAAATTTATCTTTTTCTTCCGACCTACTGCTGTTGATGTGAAGCTTACCTTAAGTGAATCCTGGAACTGTGGATTCAATGGTACCCTCATATTTTTAATATGTTCACTGGTTCAAATGATAGAAAACAATGCCCATATGTTTACTAAACATTCATACTAAAATTAAAAAATTCGTTCTGAGCACATCAGGCCTTGGAATCTTGCCCCGTTGATTTTATCAGACTCGTAAAAATGCAAAATAAATTTGAAAAAAATTAGATTAAATTTTCGGGTCATTCCAAAATCATAATCAGGGGGAAGTCCTCTTCATGAACAGTAACAAAATCCATGTACGGAAAGGTCCTCTACTAATGCTCAAAAGAAAAAGGAATGATCTTTCTATTGACAAAGCCCTTATCTCGAAAGATCATAGAACCAATACGATCATTTGGGAATGTTCATAATATTTAACCTTCCCCTCAGACACTTGGGAGGCCTAAGAATGGTGGACATTCCCCATAGACCATAGGGAGACCATCAAGGACTCCTGAATATCCCATGCAGACTCTAGGGAGAGCATCATGCACATCCATGCAAGAATGGTCATAACCCATCACAGAAAACTATAATTTAACCTATGTATCTTGTCACTCTAGACCCATAAAATCTTCATATTATAACTCAAATCACCCATGAGTTCATCCACAATTCCACCTATATGTGTCAAAGGAACAAGGAACAATCATTCAAATCCTTAAATTCCATTTTTCCTACAACATATGGATCATATGTATACATACAATTCCAAATTCTTATGGAAACCTCATTATAAGTATCCAAGTAAATCCTTAGACCCTCATGGAGCCCCATCCCTCATATCTTAAGGGTGATATCTCAACATGTCACCTAGAGGGAACACCTCCTTTGATACTCATCAAGTACCTATGGACTCATCCCACTCATGGAATTCATCACTCCTCATAACACCCTCAAAAGGGTGTAATTCCTATATAATGACAGGTACACCCCCTATTTCCAATAGTCAAAAGCCTTAATCACCCAAACAACAATCACTTAGAGAACAAACCTAGGAGTCCCATGTCACATCGAATATCCCTAGACAACCCAATCTACCATGTTAGCATAAATATCCCTTTTTTTTCTAATTGGTAAATAGTTTTTGGGTGGTTCGAAGTTACCAAAGTAATAGAAAACACTCATCTCTATCATTGTTGACTTAATAAAAACCTATATCTTCTCCCTTGCCACTCATGGTCAATATCCATCTACCTTTTTCCATGAAAAACTCATATAGATAAGAAGTCATGAATTAAAAAATGGAATTTAATTAAAGGGACTACCAACCTCCATCAATGTGTTACCACCCAAGACAATCTCTATAACCCCTTAACCAAGGTTTTCAATCCCATATCTAGGACCACAACAACACACTATCACCTGCCTCATGCCACACATCAAAAATAAATAATTTTAACTAGTTATAAATAATTAGTGAAATTTAATCAAATATTCTTCATTTTTGGAGAAATCACTGAGGACCACTATTACACTGAAACGAAAAAGTTCCCAAACTAGAGGTTCTACAACACACCCCTGGAACACTCTCCACAAAATCCCAAGATAATAAGCCCCGTTACTTCACTAAATTAATCAAATTTATTTTAAAATGATAAAAAAATCAGCAAGGTAAAATATCTTAAAAAATGTCATGTGATGGAATCTAGAAGTCATATTGGGATTCCCTCTTGCATGATTGTATGCAAGGCCCATCCATTTTGGCTGATTCCAAAAAAATCTAGAGTAATCGACACCAAATCATTAATCAAAACAAGTAAAAATAAGAGTGAATGCATGAGAGATTCCAAAAATGGAAGAAATAGAAAAATCGCATTGGATTAGTACTAAATCATTTCCAAAACTACCTCCTCAATAGAGATCAATGGAGAAGTAGGGGAACCAACAAAATCTTACATATCCCATGCCCCTCCCCATTTACCCCTAAGCCCCCATAGTGTCAAAATATTGAAACAACCTAATTAAAAAATATAAATATGCCAATTGTATAACATCATGGCTTGAATTACTACCCAATGAACCTAGAATGTTCTCTAGTCCATAGGATAACCCACATTATATTTAGTGGTTATTGAAAAAATATGGAGGCCTCAACCTAATGTCCATTTTTCACTACATCCTAGAGCCCCCATTTCACCACCCATACCTTGAACCTCATCAATGAAAATCATTGTAGTATGTAAAATATCTGAAAAATTATATTCTAAATACCATATATGAAATTGAATTTTATGCTAAATGAGAAATTATTAGTCCCTCTTAAAATGTAACTATTGAAAATTCACAGGTTTATACAATCATCACTAATAATGCGGGTATAAGAACAAGAAGACAACACATTAGGCCCTCATTTCTAGTATATAGCCCCTGGAATATGGGGAGGAATGCCTATAATATCATGGAAAACCCAATGTTGATAGAACCATTTTTGGGTCACAAACCAGGGTGGTGGATATTACATTATAAAACAATTAAATAAAGGGGGAAAACAAATAAATGTAAATAATAGTTTTATATGGTTCAAAGATTTTATAAATTATATATGGAAGAATAAATTAAGAAGTTTCATTACTTGAATGAGACATAGTTTATATTCAAAATCATTAATTAATATTATTATAAGGACATTTATCAATGACAGAAGTACATATTTTCAAGAAATTCCACCTTAGAATAATAGTGGGGTCTATACGGTCATCTACTAATGAAAAATTCCATCATTTTTGGATGATAATCAATAAAAAAGAAATTACTATTGATATACTATTTTTATTATTGTCCAAACCATCACTTTTGGTAGAGATGAGACACCACCACTATATATAAAAAAACATCAGAATAAAAAATTCCAACCATCCTGCCTACCAAAGGAGATTTTACTATTGTTATCTGAACCAGCAACACTACTATTTCCACTCGTGATCTCTATATCCAATTGAATCGAATGGGAACTAAAACTAGATTTGTTTCCTAACTTATATGGTCATGTAAAGAGTACATGATTTATTTGTTAGATCATGTCATTCAGATCACATTTTTTACTTTTATTTCTCTCTCTGCATTTTGATATGGAATATGAGAGAAATATATATACAAATAAGTGGTTGGGTATTATAGTGTTGGGTATAAATATTTTTTTTCCTAGTATATTACTTTATTAAATTAATAATATTTAATTAAAAATTTAACCCGTTACAATACATACAAATTAGTTAAATATTATAACTTCCACATTAATTTTACGACACACATGAAACACACTAGAATGCCTTGTGATGAAATGCGATCCATAATGTTTTCTTATTGCTTTTAATTATATTTTACAAAATATGATTGATTATTACTTATTCTAATTTTTTTGGTAGTATTAATTTTCAATACATAAATAAGATATAAATACACTGGGAAATATATTAAATTATCATTATTATAAATTTTAAAAACTTATAATTAAATTTATTAATTAAACTTGTTTTGATTTTTTACACTTAAATTTTTCACCAGTTCTTAGACATGGGTCCCACGTAATCTAAAACTCCAATTCATATGAATTGGTGGAACTTATGGATACAATATTTTGGCAATCATCTTTGATCTTTTATCAAAATAAGTGAGTCCTACACATTGACCCATAGATGCTTCTTACAACGCATCATAATACCTAAAGAGATAAGGATAAGTCACATTATGATAACATATAATAAATAAATTCCACATTATATAATCCATTATTATTATTATTATTTATAATATAGGATTCAATCTTTTTTCCACTATTCTATCATGATTTATATAACTTTGTTTTAGTATATTGGATGGACATTGCTTCATTTACCAGGGCCCTGATTTTATTGATAGAAATTTCATCCTAGTAAAATAGCTAGAGAAAACATTTTCATATATTCAGAAATAAAACAATATTTTCTAGATATTTCAATAAAATTCACACCACTGATGAGACACCTGAGACTATCTACTTCACCATAAAAAAACTATGATTAGTTTCATCATGTAAAAAAGTACATTATTGAAAGATATATATAAAAAATTATCATACTTTGATTGACTGACACACATTCGCATAAATAGTAACATCTAATTAAACAAAAAACTACAGGTGTTCCAATTGATATGTTAGTAATCATTATTTTATAAACATGAAATCCCAAAATATGAACATCATGAGATGAAGTATCAATTTTTATGAGCATCCAATACTTAATAGTCAGACATTATCTTTGTTTCATTAGTAAGAATTATTTTTAGTACATCAAATTTGTTTAAGATTTATGTCATTTTATATTAAAGTTCCCATTGTAGTTAAGAATTTCTCTTACTATTTGATTTGAAATATAATCTAAGGACGTGAAACAAGAGTAATATCCTTTATAGGGACTTTTTTATATTCGATTTCAGAAAACTCTACCAAACACTTAATTTATATTTTTTAACATTGGTTTTATAATTATTTTCTAAATATCATAGGATTTTAGAAAACTGTAGTGAAATAGTGGTTGTTAAAACCATCACTAAATCCAATTGTCTTATTTTTATTTTATTTTTGTGATGGTTTTTTAAAAACCATCGCCAAATTTATTTAATTTTAATAATAAATAACAAATAATAAATATAATAAGTAATTAATATATAAAAATTAATAGTTAATACATAATATTTAATGTATATGAATATTTTATAAATTAAATGATTATATTTGATATATACTAATAATTAGAAATTATTAACAATAAAATATTTCTTACTAATCAGTAATTACATATGATAAAAAATAATTTTTATTTAGTAATTAATAATATCATCATTGATGTTTGAAAATTAATATTAATAGTAAGAAATACATAAGTAATATATCAACATATAAATATATAAATATATATATGAATACATGTAAATGAAGAATATAAACATAGAACTAGATGTAAATATATATACATACATATATATATATATATATTAATATATTAGTTATAAATATATATTATTTTATAAACGTATAAATGATAACGTAGATTGATTAATTGAAATACACAGACACACATATAATTATAAAAATTATATATGTAATTATACTGTATATTAACATATATATATATATATATTAGTAAGTATATTATATATATATTCACATAATTAAATGTGCATATATATATAATGTATATTTCAATATTTTTATTGATATTTATATATCATTATATATATATATATACTAATATTCATATATACTCAGAAAGCCCGAGAGACAGGCAGAAGCCTGCTCTCAACAAAAGATTAAATAAAAAAGTAAACATTACAAGACAGCTCAAGAGAGTCCCACCTTACAAACCCGAGTATGCATCACACCATTACAGTCATTCCTAGCCAGACTATCACAATAATTGGGAAGAACAAAAGACCAACTGGAAGTAACCTCCCTAACGGCCCTTTTGGAAAGTGCGTCAGCAACCTGATTCCCTTCACGGTAGACATGGGTAACATCAAGGAGTAAACCTTGAGCAAGGTTTAAACAGGATATCCAAGCAGACATCATCCTCCATGGAACATTCCTGGATCGGTCCTTCAAAATCTGGACAGCAACAGAGGAATCCGATTCCAGCCATAACCTGTTCCAACCATAAAAAACAGCAAACCTGATGGCCTTAATCATGGCCCACAGTTCAGCCTCGATCGCATGCGCATGTCCAACATAATGAAAGAAACATCCCTTCACAAAACCCCGATGGGTTCTGAACACCCCGCCACACCCAGCAGGACCCGGAGCACCCAAAGCAGCCCCATCAACATTCACCTTTAACCAGTTAATGATAGGGGGGATCCATCGAATGTATTTCAGCATGCATGGTTTCCTTTCCCTACCACTTACACCAAGAGAACGCAGAATAAGAAAATCAGAAATATCATTATGCATGCAGCCTGTTTGATTTTCAGCGGCCAGCTTGATACATCGATGAATCATCATGATCCCATCACGATGGCTGGACTTGAAGTTGCTGAAGATCAGCCTATTGCGAGACTTCCATATATACGAAACAATTGAAACAGTAGCAGCAAGTAACAAGGCTTTAATCTGTTCACTAGTAGAAGACTGCAGAACCGAACAGAACAGGGAGGCTATCGAAGAGAAATCAAAGCAGAAGTGAAAAATGTCTTGCAGATAGCCCCATAAATTCATGGCAAAATCACACTGAATAAACAGATGCATAAGGGATTCATCTGCCTTCATACAAAGGAAACAAATTGGAACAGTTGTGATACCTGCACGCTGCAGCGCAGCTTGGATGGGCAACCTGCATTTCCATATCTTCCAGATGAGTAAAGAGTCATTTGGGAAAATATATGACTTATGAACAGCCGCCACCCACGAAGGAGTGCCTGTGTCAGGCCCACACATAAGATTATAATATTCCCTGCTAGAGAATTTCCCATTCAAGGATGGTTTCCACATCAAAACATCAGAGTCAACATATTCATAACTGCAAATCTCATCATTAGTAGCAGCTGGGATAAGAGCAGAAATTTCAGAATTCCTATAGGCATCAGATATGGACAGATTCTTCCTAGAAGATGGAACAGAAACATAGTCTTTGATGGGGGCGGACAGCCATGCAGTGGACCAGAAATTCAGGTGTGAATCAGGGCAGACCAACCATATAGAGTGAGTCATAAGCTTGGAGAAGGTAATTCTAACCGAAGACCAAACTGAGGATTGCAGAAACAAGCATTTCTTATTCTGTAATCTGTCAACAAACCTGCTAACAAGGAATTCCAAAGAGAAGTCAGGCTTAGCAAGGAGCCTCCATGTAAAATTCTGAAGTAAGGAGTCATTGAATAAATTAATATCCTTAACTCCCATTCCCCCCATATTAACTGGTTTAGTACAATCTTTCCAAGAGACAGCAACTAGTTTTCTTTGTTGTGTGGACCCAGTCCAAATGAAATTCCGGATCAAACCACTCAACTCTTTAAGCAGGGCCCTTGGCCATCTATAAACAGAGAAGGAATACACAAACATAGAAGTGATGACTGAATTAACAAGACAGATTCTACCAGCCTGGGACATATGCTTCCCCTTCCAGCTAACCAACTGGTTGCTGATTTTTAAGGCAATGCCTTCCAGATGAGCTCGTTTCACTCTTCCCCAAAATAAAGGTAACCCCAAGTAGTAAAAAGGAAGTTCCCCTCTCTTTACCCGAAGCCTATTGGCAACCCTGTTTTGTTTCACAATTGGGACTCCTTCCCCGAACACAACAAAAGATTTGTTCCAGCTGATTGCCTGCCCTGCAACCTCTTCATAATGTGAAAAAATGCTCTTAATACATGAGATAGTGCCCCTATTAGCCTTGCAGAAAAGAAGTATATCATCAGCATAGAGAAGATGGGAGGGCGCAAAAAGATTCCTACCTGCTTTCATTCTTCGATAAAGACCTGTATTGACAAGGTCATTCAGACAGATACTAAGATAGTCTTCAGCCATAGAAAACAGAAGACCAGATAATGGATCAAATGTGAATTGGCAAGCCAACCCAGCCCCAAAAAATTATTAAAAATATTGTAACGTGAAAAAACATGGATATAAAAGGAATAAAATTATCATAAAAGAAAAAACATGATATTACTTTTTTACTCTCCCACTAGAACCTAGATTTGTGGGATAACGAATTCCATCATATGGATGTAAACCTCTTCTCCATGATAAGGTCCTTTGGGGTAACACAATCTCATCATTTGATTATGATTTAGATGAGACATCTGTAGTGATTCATGTCTTTTATTTTTATTAAAGATCTCAGAATTCATCCTTTTAATGATCAGTAGTCATATTAATAATTTTTATAGTATTTTTTTGACAATGAGGTTGTCCCTACATCCAAAAATGCCCAATTCCATTTTATGGATGGAGGATTCAAGTTGTAAATGAAACCATTTTTTCATATCATTTGTAAGTCCAATGGGGAACCTAGAACCCTCATAGTCCTCCAAAAGAGTTTCAAAACTTTTTCCCATATAGATTCAAATTTTTTGATGGTGGAATTTCTGAATTTATCATTTGCAGTTTTCATAAGGTCATAAAACTAGGATAGGTAAGACCGTACCACATTAAATTACAAAAAAAATCTATTGTCTATCATCCCTTACTACGAATCCACGTGTACCTCTTGGATGTAACCCCAATTCTACAACTTGGGAACCTACCAAAATCTATCCTAGTCCTCCATGTTTAGTCATGAACCCTATCATACATTGCATCCTCTTTAAAAATGGCCTCATTATAGTGATATCTATCAACCAATATATCAAATGAAACATCACAAATAATTAATGAATAATAATAAATTCTTATCTATGTCTATTTAGGAATTAGATAGTGTTTAAGAGGCTTAAAATGAGAATAAATCCAATCTTATGCCTGGAATACACTGATATTTTTAAAAGATTGTTTTACCGCCATTTGATGGCGAACCATTTATAAATCTATATTTTGACAATTTTATAAGCTCTATTTGTCAAATTAAACTTATTCTTTATGATTGGGACATTGAAATTTACCTTGGGTAATTTTTTGGTATTTTTCTGACCATGTTCATTTTTTAATGAATAGTGAAAAATACTGCATTTTATATCAAAACTGCTTTTTCATATAATTTAATTATATGGTTAGATTATCTTTTTAATTGGTCTTAAAGTGTAATTAGAATATATTTTTACCATATAATCCAATGGGGGTCATTATAATTAATTTCACTTTGGAATTGGGCATAAACAAGTGCCAAACTTTTCATAGATATTGTTTAAAAAAACCCGCTATTTGTTTTGACAACAGGAATTATTTTTAAATTAATTATTGCAATTTCTATGTTTGGAATTTGTTAAAATGGATTCCATATTTGGAATCCGAAGGTCCAAATTATCTAATTAATACACTTTTGTTTTTGGACATTATGAATAGTAACGACGGTAATTATCTTTAATTATCTTGATTAATTGGTAATCGGGTAGTTAAGGATAATAAAATAATATCATAATAACAAAACATGACCCCAAAATGTTTCCTAATTCTACTTATTGTGTCATGGGCGACCATTTTATGCCATGTGCCAAACTTGGGGACCCCATGGACTCACTTTTGTGTGATAATGACTTTTTATCTTTTTATTTTTAAAGAAAGTTAAATATAACAAAGAACGTATCACCTGAGTAAAACATTTTTAATTTTGCCTAACAAAAATATATATTGGAATATAAATATTCATTGGAAAGATAAAAATATTTCGTACATCATAGTATTTTTTTTATAATTTTTAGACTTTAAATAAATTAAATTATTTATGACATTATGATGATACAACAATTACCTCATTAATGAACGATTTAAACAAAATGAAAAGATAAATAAAATATATGAAATATAATTGTCAAAGACCTATTGGATGAGTATATTGATAACCCTTATCACCTTATCCTCGAAACACATCAATGTGGGACCTTTAAAATCCGAAACTCATTTGAAAATAAAGTAACATATTATACCTCTCCAAAAGTGCCCCTTCTCTCCTCTTATAAAAGGTCCCCATCTCTACCTCCTTACCCACACTTCTCATGCCATTGACTCAGCCAAGATCTAGTCATTTTATCTCTCCACATCCCTCTCTTCAACCTAGAAGCCTTATCTAAGGTCGAAATCTCTTCAAGAAACCCATTTGGTTCAAACCAAGAGGAGTTACCCGATTTAAAGGTAATGTTTTCACTTGTGTTCTTCTGTTTTATTTTGCTTGTCCAACCCCATAAACTCTTTTTATTCATTTCATTTGTAACAAAACCAGTATTTTCAATATACTAGGATATTTTTATAAGATTTATTTGAGCTACACTTACACACACCTACATCTAATAGTTAAATAACATAGTGTTTCCGTGGATAGCGAATTTCTGCCTCACGAAATGATGATTGTTCAATATTCTTATAACAACTTCAAAGGTGGCCATTAAGATGTAAATATATTTATATATGATATATAATGTGTTTATGTTTTCCTTAATCTTATTTATTTTTTCATTTATGGCATAACTTTATTGCTTCTATTATGGGTATACGTGATATCTTCATTTTAAGAAGTGCGGACAACCACCCCCTCAAAGGGATTTGATTCATTAATGCCATATTCGAGACGTATAAAGGATGTAATTAATGATATTATATATTATATTATATTGTAATTATAATATACCTTTATATCATTGTGATTCCATTCCATAAAATATGAAATAGAAATGAAAGTAGCGTTCATGCGTACGTACGGCTTACCGTCTCCATGAACGTTGCATTTCATTTTTTCATCTAAATGTTATGTAATATTGTAAATGCATGTATATAATGGATATATATGAAATATATGATATCTAAATCATGAATATAATTCTGGATATAATGGAGATTTTACCACATGAACAACTTGTAATTATAAAGAGTTTATTTTTGACTCAAGTACCAATGATCGACAAAGCAACCATTATTAACTTAAATAATAACATTGTGTTCATAAAATGGTAATAAGTGATATAAAAGGAATAATGAACGTGAAAAAGGCTCTTAATCAAGTATAAATTAACTCAGGTTTATTATTCAGGACGTTAAAGAACGATCGAGTCAAGTCGGACCTGAGGTAAGGGACTTCATCTCAATCACCTTTCATTGAGGCATATTTTGTTTTATAAACAACTTTCTTTTATACAGTGTATAAACCCCTTTGAATTTTATGTTTATTAAAAAGGAATCTTTTTATATGAATCATTTACTAAACGACCAAAAGGGAATGTTTTTTTGACGTACGTATGCGATGACAACGACTTCTCCACTGCCGTGACCATTATTTGAGTTTTGGATTCCTCTAAAAGCCATAACCTTTAAAAAAAATACCATGTATTACTTTTATTTTATTTTGGTATTGAAAATGGTTTTCATAATGTTTTTATTATACAAATGTGTTGTATTGATATCTTGTGATTGAAATGTGGAAATGTTATGTTTCTATTATGCATGTTTTATGTGATATGATTATGTTATGGTTCTTGGGAATTGTTATGATGACAGGTGGTTCCATGATAAACTAAGGGAGGGTGAGCCCGATATAGCTCTCTAATTCATTGGGTAACATGAATGGGTTAAACATTATGGTTTCTCCGAAGAGATTTAGGGAATATACTGCGATGGGTATTCCAAATGTAACCATGAGGGTTACTCCCTACGTAATAATGTTATGAGTGCCTCAAGTTACCTTTATGTCTTATGATTTCTATGATTTATTCATGATTTGATGAGGTATGTTAAAATTCTTATGTTTTATGAGTAATGTATGATTTCATAAATGGACTAATGTTTCATTTCGTACTTTTATATCCCTTACTGTGCTTTTTATGCTCATCCCAAGTTTTTGAAATGTTTTTCACAAGTCAAGGGAAAAGTACATGATGTGATGATAAGGTCAAGGAAGTGTCCTGAAAAAAATACATTTTTTGTTTTAAATATGTTTCCGTTGATGGAAAAAAATTAATACTATCTTTTATGTAACCACTTTGTTTAAATGTGGAATGTAATGCATGATTTATGATCTAATTCTCTAAAACTCTAAACCTGAAAAGATCTTCAATGTATAATCTTGTAATAACTCAATATTTAGTAATATTTAAGGATTTGGACTTATAGTTGGTATCAGAGGCCGGTTTAGATAACTTTAGGAGTAAGAATTCTATTAAATGATTATCCAAAAATATTTTATTACGGTCAAATTGAAATGATATAGTATTTGAAGATTACTATGTTGCTTCATATAAGACATGTTTGTTCAGAATTTCTTTCCATAGAGGAAACATGGAAGTAGTGATAGGAATAAATACTGAAGGAAATAACCTTCCGAATAAGATTCCTGAGATGATCAGAATTGGAACTGAACAGTTTGTTGTAGTGATGGTGCAGTTGACTCAAGCGATAAATGGTAGTGGTATCCATGCATGAGATCAGCCAGATCAGCCGCAGAGGAACATGTTAGTGGTGGAACATTTCATGAGGCACATCCCCCATCATTCAGAGGATCATCTGACCTTCTGCTAGCTAAAGGGTGGATTAAAGCACTGAAGAAGATTTTCGATGTCATGGGGTGTTTACACAATCAAAAGGTTAGTCTTTCTATTTACCGTTTGGAGGGTGATGCAGATCAGTGGTGGTCTATGGTTAAAAATATTAGGGACGCTGATGAGATTAATGCTCTCGACTAGGATGCCTTCAAAGGTATGTTTCTTGAGAAGTATTTTCCTAAAGCTGTTCGACTTAGGATGGAAAAAAATTCATGGAATTGAGGAAAGAGGAAGACTCAATGGCTGCCTATGTAGAAAGGTTCACTCGATTGGTAAGGTATGCTCCAAATTTTATCTGAGACCTTGATAGTAAAATCAATCATTTTTACTCAGGATTAAATCCAAAATATAGAAGGGCATTGGCTTCTGGTGAGTTCAAAATTTATGAAAATCTTTTTCGATCTGCTGAAAATGTGGAAATGGTATTTTCTGATTATCAAGTGTTCTATAACAACCAAAAGAAGAAGAGACCGAGTTGGCATGAGAAAGGGAATAATTCTTCAAAAAGGTCTGACGGTAAGAAAACTAAGTTTCTAGTTTGTGATAAATGTGGTAAAAGGCATGCTGGGGAATGTCTTCTAAATTCTGGAAAGTGCTACCTATGCGGTAACATGGTACACAAGGATCGTGATTGCACTGAAATAGATCAGGGTGATGGTAAGACCAAATTTGATTTACAGTTAGTGAAATGTTTTATGTATAATGAGATGGTTCACTATGCAAACGAGTGTCAGACAAAGAGCTCTAGTGATGGGAAGAAATTAGACTACAAGAAGAAAGGGGTGGTGAAATCATTTGCAACTACTTCAGCAGATGTTGGTCCATCAAATGAAGTGTTATCAGGTATATTGTTTGTTTTTTCAGATTATTCCAGTGTGTTGTTTGATTTGGGGTCTACACATTATTTCATATCTGAAAATTTTTCTAGTAAAATGGGAATACCATCTCAATAAATGACTCCTGAACTTGGGGTAAAAACACCTGGGGGAAATGTTGAGGGGAAAATAATTTATAGGAATCTTCCTATCCTTATACATGGAAAGAACCTACTTAGAAAACTTATTGTTTTACCTATAGTAGAGTTTGATGTTATCCTGGGTATAGATTGGCTCTCTATTTACCATGCTAGGATTGACTGTAGAGCTAAACAAGTTTCTTTTTAGGAATACTTTCAGTTTGTGTACAAGAATGAACCCTTACTATTGATAACATATCAAGAGGCTGAGAATCGTGTAAAATATAGAAATGAATGTTACTTTGCACATATTGTTTAAAACAAGGTAACTGTTCAGATTAATGATGTTCCAGTGGTAAATGAGTATCCTGATGTTTTTCTTGATGAGTTTCCTAGAATAATACCAGATCGGGAAGTTGAATTTACTGTTGACTTAGTTCCCGATGCTAAGCAAGTTTCAAACCCCCTTATAGAATGGCTCAAATTGAACTTTTAGATTTGAAGGAGCAATTTCAAGATTTATTAGAGAAATGTTTCATTCGACCTAGCACATCACCATGGGGTGCTCCTGTTTTATTTGTTAAAAAGAAAGATGATTCACTGAGACTTTGAATTTATTATAGATAGTTGAACAACATCACTGTTAAGAACAAAATCCTTTGCCTCATATCGATGATTTGTTTGATCAGCTCCAGGGAGCTCAGTATTTTTCAAAGATTTCCCTAAGATCGGGGTACCATAATTTAAAGGTAATGGAAGGAGATATTCTGAAGAACGTGTTTCAAACAAGATATGTCCATCATGAATTTGTAGTAATGAATTTTGGGCTAACCAATGCACCTGCTGTATTCATGGACCTTATGAATAGAATTTTCCATGAGTACTTGGATAAGTTTGTTGTTGTTTTCATTGATGATATTTTTGTGTTTTCTAAAAGTAAAGAGGAGCCTGAAATTCATTTAAGGGTTATTTTTCAAACCTTAAAAGAAAATAAATTGCACGAGAAATTCAGCAAGTGTGAGTTTTGGTTACAACAAATTTCTTTCCTTGGTCATATTGTTTCTAAAGATGGGATAACTGTTGATCCTGAAAAAACAAAGGTTGTTGAAGAATGTACAAGACCCACACATGTAACTGAGATTCATAGCTTCCTTGGTTTGGCAGGCTATTACCGAAGGTTTGTTAGAAATATTTTCATGGTTATCTAGTAAAATGACTAAGCTAACTCGGAAGGGTGTTAAGTTTATCTGGACAAAAGAATGTGATGATTGTTTTTAGGAATTGAAAAGAAGATTGGTGAATGCTCCAGTTTTGGTACTACCTCCAGGAATAGTGAGTTTGTTATCTACAATAATGATTTATTGAAAGGACTTGGATGCGTCCTAATGTAGAATGATCAGGTAATTGCTTATTTTTCACATCAGTTGAAAATACATGAGGTAAATTACCCTACACATGATTTGGAATTAGCTGCTGTTGTTTTCGCTTTAAAAATTTGGAGTCATCATTTGTATGGATTAAAGTGTGAAATATATAATGATCACAAAAGTTTAATGTATATATTCACTCAGAATGAACTGAACATGAAACAGAGGATATGGCAGGAATTAATCAAGGATTATGATTGAACAATTCGTTACCATCCGGGAAAAGAAAATAAAGTGGTTGATGCTTTGAGTCGAAAAAGTAATGCTTCATTAATAATGTTGCATTTGTAACATGATCCTTTGGTTAAGGATTTTATGAACATTGGCATAGAAGTTTTTGGTGTAGGATGTCCTTCTGTTTTGTTTCAGGTATTAGTGAAATCTTCTCTATCAGACAGAATTAAGAAAGAAGAGAAGCAAGACAGTGAGTTTTAGAAAAAGGTAGACCTGGTTTAGAAGGGTAAGTTGCCTAAATTCAACATTGATAATGATTATGTTTTGAGATTTGGGAGGAGATTTTGTGTGCCATGTGATTCAAAGTTGAAGAGAGAGTTGTTATGTGAAGCTCATAGTTCTCTGTTTTCAGTTCATCCAGGCAGTACTATGATGTATAGAGATCTTTGGGAGTACTACTAGTTGGATGGAATGAAAAGAGACATTTATGATTTTACTGTGAAGTGTTTGACTTCTCAACAGGTTAAAGCAGAGCAGCAGTTACCAAAAGGGATGCTTCAACCTTTACCAGTGCCAGAGTGTAAATGGGAGAATATATCCATGGAATTCATTGTGGGATTGCCGAAGACACTTCAAGGTAATAATGGAATCTGTGTTATTGTTGATCTCTTGACTAAATCTACTCATTTCCTTGATATACGAGATAGTTTTTCCCTAGATAAACTTTCCCATTTGTATCTTAAAGAGATAGTCAGGTTACATGGAGTTCCTCTCTATATTTTATGTAACAGTGATCCCAGGTTCACTTCTAACTTTTGGAAGGGCCTTCAGAAGTCGTTGGGTACTGAATTAAATTTTAGTACAACTTTTCATCCTCAATCAGATGGGCAGTCAGAACGAATGATTCAGACTTTGGAGGATATGCTACGTGCTTGTTCGATGGATTATCAGGGAAGTTGGGACCAACAACTTTCTTTGGCTGAGTTTTCTTATAATAACAGTATTCATTCCAGTATACAGATGGCACCATTTGAGGCATTATATGGAAAGCGGTGTCGAACTCTATATTTCTGGGATGAAGTGGGTGAAAGGAAGTTGATGGGACCAGAATTGGTAGAACAGTTGGTAGAAAAAGTTCAGCTGATACAGAAACACAAGAGGACAACTCAGAGCAGGCATAAAAGTTATGCGGACAACAGGAGGAAGGATCTCTCTTTTGAGGTAGGTGATCATGTTTTTCTCAAAGTTTCACCATGGAAACGTGTGATGCGATTTGGTAAAAAAGGAAATCTCAGTCCAAGGTTCATTGGACCATATGAAATTATGGAGAGAGTTGGATCAGTTGCATACCGAGTGGCTTTACCTCTGAGTTTATCTCAGGTACACAATGTTTTTCATGTTTCAATGTTAAGAAAGTACATGCCAGATCCATCTCATGTTTTGAGTCCAGAGGTAGTTTAGCTGGAAGAGAATCTATCTTATGAAGAACAACCGGTCCAAATTCTTTACCACAGGGAGAAAGTGTTTCAAAATAAGATTATTCATCAAGTAATGGTTTTGTGAAAAAACCACATGATTGAAGAGGCAACATGGGAATCTAAAAATGCAATGAGTGATAAATACCCACACTTATTCAATAAGTAAATAAATTGCGGGGACATAATTTTCTAAAGGGGGGAGGTTGTAACATCCCAAGTAAGTAATGAATAATAAGAAATTCTTATCTATGCATATTTATTAATTAGATAGTGTTTTAGAGGCTTAAAATAATAATAAATCCAGTCTTAAGCATGTAATACACTGATATTTTTAAAAGATTGTTTTACCGCCTTTTGATGGTGAACCATTTTTAAATATGTCTTTTGAAAATTTTATACGCTCTATTTTTCAAAATAAACTTATTCGTTATGATTGGGACATTGAAATTGACCTTGGGTAAATTTTTGGTATTTTACTGACCATGTTCATTTTTTAATGAATAGTGAAAAATACTGCATTTTAAATCAAAACTGCTTTTTCATCTAATTTAATTATATGTTTAGATTATCTTTTTAATAGGACTTAAAGTGTAATTAGAATATATTTTTACCATCTAACCCAATGTTGGTAATTATAATTAATTTCACTTTGGAATTGGGCATAAACAAGTGCCAAACTTTTCATAGATATTGTTTAAAAAAACCCGCTATTTGTTTTGACAACCGGAATTATTTTTAAATTAATTATTGCAATTTCTATGATTGTAATTTAGTAAAATGGATTCCATATTTGGAATCATAAGGTCCAAATTATCTAACTAAGACTCTTTTGTTTTTGGACATTATGAATAGTAATGACGGTAATTATCTTTAACTATCTTGATTAATTAGTAATCAGGTAGTTAAGGATAATAAAATTATATCATGATAATAACAAATGACCCCAAAATGTGTCCTAATGTTACTGGTTGTGTCATGGCCGACCATGGTATGCCTTGTTCCAAACTTGGGGACCCCATGGAATCACGTTTGTGTGATAATGAATTTTTATTTTTTTATTTTTAAACAAAGTTAAATATAACAAAGAATGTATCAGCTAAGTAAAACATTTTTAATATTTTCTAAAAAAATGATCCATGGGAATATAAATATTCATTGGAAATATAAAAATATTTCCTACATCATAGTATTTGTTTTATAATTTTAGACATTGTATAAATGAAATTATTTAAGACATCATGATGATGCATCGATTACCTCATTAATGAACGATTTAAATAAAATGAATTGATAATTTAAAATCTAAGACTTACACTTGTCAAAGACCTATTAGATTAGTATATTTAAAACCCTTATCACCTTATCCTCGAAACACATCAATGTGGGACCTTTAAAATCCGAAACGCATTTGAAAATAAAGTAACATTTTATACCTTTCCAAGAGTGCCCCTCCTTTCCTCTTATAAAAGGCCCCCACCTCTACCTCCTTACCCACACTTCTCAAGCCATTGACTCGGCCAAGCTCTACACATTTTATCTCTCCACATCCATCTATTCATCCTATAATCCTTACCTTAGGAAGAAAGCTCTTCAAGATACCCTTTTGGATCAAACCAAGAGGAGTTATCCGATTTAAAGGCAATGTCTTCACTTGTGTTCTTGTGTTTTATTTTGCTTCTCCAACCCCCTAAACTCTTTTTATTCATTTCTTTTGTAACAACACCAGTATGTTCAATATACTAGGCTGTTTTTATAAGAATTATTCGAGCTACACTTACAAAAACCGACATCTAATGGTTAAAGAACATACTATTTCCGTGGATGGTGAATTTTTTCCTCACAAAACGATGATTGTTCAATATTCTTATAACACCTTCAAAGGTTTCCAATAAGATGTCACTATATTTATATATGATATATAATGTGTTTATTTTTTCCTTAAGATTCTGTTTTTTTCATTTATGGCATACCTTTATAGATTCCATTATGGGTATACACGATATCTTCATTTTAGGAAGTGCGGACTACCGCCCCCTCAAAGTGATTTGATTCGTTAATGTCATATGTGCGATGTATAAAGGATGGAATTAATGATACTATACATGATATTATACTGGAATTATAATATAACTTTACATAATTATGATTCCATTCCATAAAATATGAAATAGAAATGAAAGTAGCGTTCATCCGTACGTACGGCTTACCGTCTCCATGAACGGTGCATTTAATTTATTACCTCTAAATGTTATGTAATATAGTTAATGAATGTATATAATGGATATATATAACATATATCATATCTAAATCATGAATATAATTATGTATATAATGGATATTTTACCACATGAACAACTTGTAATTATAATGAGTTTATTATTGACTCAAGTACCAATGATCGACAAAACAACCATTATTAACTTAAAAAATTACATAGTGTTCATAACATTGCAATAAGTGATATAAAAGGAATAATGAACTTGAAAAAGGTTATTAAGCAAGTAGAAATTAACTTAATTTTATTATTCATGATGTTAAATAACGATCTAGTCAAGTCGGACCCGAGGTAAGGGACTTCGTCTCAATCTCCTTTCATTGAGGCATATTTTGTTTTATACACAACTTTCTTCTACACGGTGTATAAACCCCTTTGAATTTTATGTTTATTCAAAAGTAATCTTTTTATAAGAAGCATTTACTAAACGACAAAAAGGGATTTTTTTTTGTCGTACGTATGTGGTGAAAATGACTTCTCCGCCGCCATGACCATTATTTGAGTTTCGGCTTCCTCTACAAGCCATAACCATTTTTTTGAGAAAATAAATACCATGTATTACTTTTCTTTTATTTTGGTAATGAAAATGGTTTTCATGATTTTTTTATTACATCAATGTGTTGTATTGATATCTTGTGATTGAAATGTGGAAATGTTATGTTTCCTTTATGCATGTTTTGTGTGATACGATTATGTTATGGTTCTTGGGCATTGTTATGAATATGGGTGGTTCCGTGATAAACTAAGGGCGGGTGAGCCCGATATATCTCTCCAATTCACTGGGTAACGTGAAGGGGTTAAACATTAAGGTTTCTCCAAAGATATTTAGGGAATATACTGTGATGGGTATTCCAAATGTAACCATGAGGGTTACGCCCTATGTAAGAATGTTATGAATGCCTCAAGTTACCTTTATGCCTTATGATTTCTATGATTTATTCAGGATTTTATGAGGTATGTTAAAATGCTTATGTTTTATGAGTAATGTATGATTTCATAGATGGACTAATGTTTCATTTCGTACATTTATATCCCCTATTGAGCTTTTTATGCTCATCCGAAGTTTTTGAAATGTTTTTCACAGGTCAAGGGAAAGGTTCATGATGTGATGATAGGGTCAAGGAAGTGTCAGGAAATAATACATGTTTTGTTTTAAATATGATTCCGTTGATCGGAAAAAAATGAATACTATCTTTTATGTAACCACATTGTTTAAATGTGGAATGTAATGCATGATTTATGATCCAATTCTCTAAAACTCTAAAACTGAAAAGATCATCAATGTGTAATCTTGTAATAACTCAAGATTAAGTAATGTTTATGACTGGGGACTTATATCATAGGTTTCATGTGAGAACATCCCATAATGGGAGTGATTCACATAAAGACCCTCCATAGTATAAACATGTAGTCTCTTCCTAGAATCCCCTACAACAGGGGCCTAACCATGCACCCTTGAAAAGTTTTCACCTTCCAAACCTGGTTAGAATGCATCCTTCTAATATGCATACATAAATCTATCCCCATATATCCACATTATTATATATAATTATATAATTATATATAATCATAGGTATATATATAAACATAAATATACAAATATAAATAAAAATATATTTTTGTATATTTTGATTTAAAAATTACGTAATTAATTATGTTTATTAATATTTATGTATGTTTATATATATTTATCAACAGTAATAAATATTTATAAGGATTTTTGCATAATTATATTTATCTTAATATATTTAAATATAATAATTTATATATATATATCTAATTATAATTATATGTAAGCATATATATTTATTCACATGTATTGAACATTATCTGTATATATAAGGATAATTAAGTCTATTTAATTAATATATGGAGGACTTGATAGATTGGTAAATAATTTTTAGAAAAACCATGTGGTTAGGGGTTCAAATCATACCCCAATATTATAAATAATATACTTCAAATGGAGATTTACGACAACTGGGTCAGGCCTAGCAGTTGAGATAGACGGTTAATGTAGGCCAGATGATTTGGATAGGTGGAATGGGTGGGCGGTTTAACACCCCAATAGTTTAGGATATATTTTTGTTTATGAAAATTTATTTTCTTTTATAGATTTATTTGTACGTAATAACAAGTTTAAAGGAACCAGGATTTAAAATTAAAATATTTTTATTTAATGAGATTCTAATAAATTATCAATAAAACTAAATACATTCTGAAAATGTAATGATTACACATGTATCGAATGAATTAATTGGTTATTAATGAAAAAATATCTTGAAGGTAAACATATATAATCTTCTATACAACATTTTTAATGTTTACAATGCATTTTATCATTTTAAAAAAACACAATCATTGTTGATGAATGATTTTAAAGAAATTTATATATTTTATATTTAGTTAAATGTTTTAACACTAATCCAATAATTTTTACATAGCATGAAAAATAAAAAATCTATATCCATACCTAAAATTAAATTATTATGAAAATATTTATCGTTGTGTTCGGCATATATTTTAAATTGAATTTAGGATACTTATTAAAATTTAATCTTATAAAATAGACTCCATATTCCTATTTTAAATAAATATTATATTTCAATAACATTAAATTTATTTTTCCATAATGAATAGTAAAATTTGTAAATATTTGTTACCACAGTTAGGGTTACAAAGGGTTTACCATGGGTAACCATAGAGATAAAATTTAAAATGGCACAAAAACTTAATTTAATAATTTTTGTTGATGGTATTTCAAAAAGATGTTTCATATATTCTATTTTTTTGGAATTTTTATCCACTTTAATTGATTAAGATAATTTTATATTTTAATTATTTGAAAAATCCTAATGTATCGTCTCCCTCCCATATAAAATAATACCAACTCGTATATTTTAATTAAACTTAATAATAGTAATATATCATCCATGGACTATATTAATATCTTAATAACATCCCTACACATGTCGTATATATTCTTGTATTTCCGAAATATCATCCTCTCCCAGCTTAAGGTTTATGTCATAGGAGGATAATCAACGAAGATAGATAAATCTTAATTGAGCACTTATAATTTTATTTCTTCTTTTACCACATATAAATTCATGGTATATATTATAATATAATGAAACTAGTACTTTTAATATAATTAAATTTTATTACTATAATTTAGTAACCATTTTTCTATATCTTTCTATATAATGGTAAAAAAAAGGTATCACTCGTGCGTACATGAGGACTACTGCCTCCACCTTGGGGTATGATTCAATATACATCACGATAAGTCATTCATAAATTTTGTGATTGATTTTAAGAGTAAATATGATATTTATGACATAAATAAAAATATTTAATTATAATATATTCTCTATCTTCTAGAATTTTTATTATTGGCAAAATAAAACATCACTCATGTTTCTGTGTGGACTCCAACCTCTACAATGCGATGTGATTCATTTTACATTCACTAATTAAATAGATAATATAAATGATATATTTAATGATTATATATATGAAATATATGATATAATAATGATTCAATTTTGGTGAATTTATTCTACATTTCTTTACTTTCAACCATTAAAAAGTTGAAATATCAATCATGCATATGTATGGACGACATTCTCTACGAAGAGATATAATTAATTTTACATGATTGTTTATATAAATAATTATAAAATTGTATATAATGAATATATATGGTAATTATTTCATTATTAAACTTCCATATGTTTTTAAACCATGACGATGGTGCAAAAACTAGAACCATCAAATAGAATCATTCCTCGAAATCAGACCAGTTTTCACTCTAATTTTTATTTTAATGATAGAATTTTTAGCAAAAGGATAAGGAGAAATTATAATGGAATGGAACATAGTTTTTAATAAATAAATTATATTGTAAATTAAAATTATAAAAAATATCTATTTAATATGATGTATATTTGAAATTGTATGAGGAAAAACCAAATTTGATGTAAGGAGTTTATGTTACAAACTCAATTCTATTGGGGAATTTCTATGATAAATTTACATTAAGGAATATTTTATGGGTATTAACTACTAAACAACACATATATTCTTATACTATCATTATCTTCTATGTTTTTATGTTCCAGTACAACTTCCCTCTCTTCGGTACTTAAAATGTATTGTTTTTAAAGAAAAGACAACATTATTTTATCTCTGGTCGATGCAATTTTTTATAAATGTCCATGTTCATTAAAAATATATATAAAAATTCATACCTATACTAGATATGTTTAAAAAATATAATTTTCCTTAACTTTTAATTTATATACAAATTTATGAAAAAGAATCTTTTTATTGAAAAGTTTTATGAACAAATCATTTTTGAAATTTTACAATGGAGGGAATGGAATGATTTATTTTTACATATTATTAATGAATGAATACTACTATTGTGAGGAATTTTATTTTATTTAAATCATCCATTGAAATTTTCCTTGGTTAATTTCAAATTAATTTTTTCTCAATATTATTTGGGTTTTTAGTTATAATTTAATCAAAATAAAATGATATTTTCAATACGTTTTAAATGAAGAAATTAATTGGTGTTTTTAATGTATTTTAATCTATTAATCATACTATATGTATCTCAATTATTCACTAAGAATATGATCTTTTGATACCATCAAATTTCATTCTCCAGATGGCTTATGTTGTTGAGGATGATTTAGGGATATTTCTATGAAACCCATTTCTTTTCCATATGCTTACTATTTTATGATGAAATATTTATAAAACCCATTTTTCTTCTATGAGTAATGTTACGATGAAATGATGGAATGAAACCCAATTAAATTCAATAGGTTTTTCTATGATAAATTGTGGAATGTTTTTTTGATCACAGGACGCTTTTCAATTTATAGTTTATGTAATGGGTTGTTATGAAATAATATAATCTTCCAATGCATTAGGTAAAAATGGATAAATCATGAGATAACTATGTTTTTCATGAACAATATTTATTATTCGCACTATTTTTTGGAGACCTTGTTTCAGGTCCATATAATAAGACCTAGACTTTATTTCATGTCAATATTTTTATATGAGGACTTGATTTTATTTTCATAACTTAAAGAGTGAACATGTCACTATATATATATGTTTAGGATGTTATAATCTTTTTTTTATAAAACATTGTTATACCTATAATATTTTCTCCTAGATCAGGATTTATTATTGATGATTCCGAAATATAATGTATTATGTACTTTTATTGAAAAAATATTATTCCCTGATTCTTATTTAATAAAATTTGACTGATTAGGTATGAAATTCGTAACATGTGATCTTTTTCCCATACAATTATACATATATTCACTTATGATCATTTATTGATATCTCCTATGTTTACCCTTACTATGCATCTAAGATCACCTTTTTTTGTTTCCATTTTAAGAAGGTTATAAAAATTGATAACAAGAAATTTCTAATAAGGGTATTATGAAAGAATAACATTAGAGGATTTGATGAATATATTTTATAAACTATTTTTTTGTGTATATAGTGTCCAAATACACAAATCCATTATTCTTATGGGGTGTTTAGTGTTTTTAGATGTATTGAATATTAATATAAATTTATTTAATATATATTTATGAATTGATTTGGTTTCCTCGTTTGGTATTTGAGTAGGTATAAGTTAATATTTTTAGATGTGGTTTAGAAAACAATGTAGAAATCCTAGGGATAAGGCTATTTAAATTATAACATCGCAATGATTTTCTAATGTAAATATTGTGTTGTTTTCCATGAATTTTTTCCCAATATAGATACATTAATGTGTATGTGGTTGTGAAATATATTCAACTATGGGTAATAAATCAGAAAGAGGTGGATTTAGTATTAACCTGTTCATCGAAAATTCAAAAGGAGTGAGCCTATGAATGCACACATATCTAGACAGTCATTTGGTATATTCGTAGGTGAATTTAGATCTCCCTTAATACCATTATTTTATATTTAAATAGATGATGACCACGGATGACCTATCAGAAACTTGTGGTTTTATGGGTTGAAAAATGTGTTATAATTTCAGTTATCATAAGGTTGATTTTTATAATCACCTGATTGTTTACTATGATTATTAATGTTTGACGATCATGATTATCATTTTAGTATTAATTTGGGAATAAATATAGAATGATGTAGCTTAGGTGGTAAAAGGTATGATAAAATGATGAAGTATATTATTTTAGATTAGCCATATAAATTCTATTATATCATAAAAATTATCAAGAGATAATTATTCATATCCAAAATGATTAGATCTTGAGTCATTAGAAACAAATTTTAATGTTATGATGATTATAATTAAATTATATAGCACCAATCCAAAAAATGTTATGGGAAGATACTACCAGAAAATCCTGTGATTCTACCTCTAGTTGAATTTGATGTGATTTTGGGAATGGATTGGATCTCTCTCTATAGAGATCATATCAGTTTTTTATTATGGAAATCCATGAATATCCAATTTAAGTTACTTATATTATTATGTTATTATTGTCTTTTCTAGAGGGATATTTATCTCATGTGGATGTTGGAGAAATTGATCATTAAAGATATGATTATTTTATGGGATTGTGAATTTTCATTTTCTGATGATTTTCCTATTATTTCCCTTAATTTAGATATTAAGAATTAAATAGCACTTATATCAAGTGTTAAAACAATTTAAAAGACTCTATTTTGAGTGGCCTTGACTGAGTTGAAATAATAAGAATGGAATCTCTAAGAGAATCTTGATTTGGGATTTATATTCCCTAGTGGTTTACCATGGGGAACACCTGTACTTATTTTTATGAACGATGATGGGTAAATGAATCATTGTATTGATTATTGATAACTAAATAATATCACCATAAACAAAAAATATCCTCTACCCTAAATTGATGACTTATTTGGTCAATTTAATAGGTCTCAATACTTTTCCCTCATTGACCTTCATTCTAGATATCATATATTGTGTGTAAAAAAGGATGATAAACCAATGAAAACCTTTTGTGTGAGGTATGATCATTATGAATTTATAGTAATCCTATTTATACCTTCAATGCCCCTTTTATATTTATGGATTTAATAAATTGATACCTTATAGATTACCTCAATCAGTTTGTGGTAATATTTATAGATGACATAATTATATATTCTTGGAGAAAGGAAGATAACAATGGTCATTTTAAGAATATGATAAAGACCCTGAAAAAAGGTAATTTTGATTACAAATTAAACAATTATTAATTAAAGGTGGAATTTTTTATTGGATTATATAGTCATAAGAGATGTTATATCATCGAATCTTTCTATGATATATTTTACTGAGAAATCACTTATACTAAACATGGTAACCAAGATACATATATTTATTATTTTTTACAGATTATACCAGAACATTGTGAGGGGATTTTCTTATATAATCTAATTACCAATTTTACTCAAAATGTAAACGGTTTCATTGTATAGATAAATATGAGGAAAATTTCAAGGAGATTGAAAGAATATTTGTCTGTTCAATTTTACATACACAACCCTACAGTGGAGAAAATTTGGTAACATTTATTGATTCCCCAAAGAATTTATTTTGATGTTTCCTCATATAAAATGATAAAGTGATATTTTTTACCTCGCATAAATTTAAAATTCAGGAGTAATATTACCCGAATCGTGATTTATAGAAGGAAAAATAATTTCATACACAAAAAATACGAAGTCATTATCTTAATAGTGAATTTTAGGATATATATTCTAATAATAGAATATTGAATTATATATTAAATAAAAAATAGATGAATATTAACCAAAGGAGACTGTTGTAATTGATTAAATATTATTATTTCTCAATATATTACAATATTGGGGAGGAGAACAAGGTTACTGATGCATTGGGTTTGTAAGTCCATAATAGTTGTTCCATGATAAGGGTCTAAATTGATCCCATAATTATGGATCATTTATAATATGGATCATAAAGTCACGAGTAATGGAGAAAGATCATATCTTTCATATATAAACTTTTGACCATCTATCCATGTGAGGATTGAAGAGGCGCATAAGGAATATGTATAGTTAAAAAATATGGTGAAAAATATTCATAAGTTCAAACATTATTATGAAGGATTGATAAGGTTCATTAACCAAGTATGTATCCCAAAAATATGACAATTGAAGAAAATTTTTGTTAAATAAAGGTTATAATTAATCATTCTCTATTCATATTGGAAGTAAAAAAGATGTATTTTGTTATGAAGGATTATGTATATGGGATAACTTGAAAATGAATATTGAAAATTATGTTTATTGATCCTAAGGGTGTCAGTATATTAGTGTGGAGTATAACAAGTCTATTGGTATGTTATAACGATTATCCATACCCAAGTTGAAATGGGAAAACACATCCATCAATTTCATTGTCGGGATCCACAAATCATATTAATGGAACAATGATAATTTTGTTATATTAGATCACCTAATGAAATAAAATTTTTTCATTCAATCCAAGAATATTAATATCTTGATCATATTATAGATATATATATAATAATGTGGTAATATTGTATAGAGTACCACATTCAATAGTATATGATCATGATCTGAGGATTACATCAATGTTATGGATAAGTGTTCAACTATATATGAATAGAAATTTTTTGTTTGAAACTGTATATGTTCCTCACATTAAATATACAATTTTAGGGGACCATTAAATCATATGATGATATATTGTGGTCATGTATTATATATTTCATTTTTGGGGATCAACACCATCCTCTTATCGAATTTTCCTATAAAAACATCATTCACTTGAGTAATATGATTGTTCCGTATAAATAAATTTATGAAAGGAAGTGACGAAATCCAATGTGTTGGGATTAAGATAGAAAAATAAATCTATTATAACCTCATATAGATATGTAAATAGAAGATAAGGTTAGGTACATTGTGGTTTACATCCTGGAAGCTCAGAGTTGGTATATTGGTTATGATTAAAATCTTTGGTAAGAAATGGAATTCAACATCTATGAGAAGGTGTTCTAATGGATTTATCCATAATAAGAGGCTATGATAGTCAGAAATTAAGGGAATGTTGATCTATAGATATATAAACACCTATGAAATTCTTGATCAGATTGGGAAGGCTAATTTTTTACTTGGATCTTCCACCAAATCTCTCTAAAGTTTAACATGTGTTACATGAATCAGTCCAGAGGAAGTACATACCTAATACATCACATGTACTGAACTCTGAGGTCATACCACTAGAGAATTATCTCTATTCTCAGGAATAAGTAGTGTAGATTTTGGATTAAAGAGATAAATTTATGCAAAAATAAACCAGTCTCCTAGTCACAGCTTCGGTGTGAACACCATAAATTTGGGGAAGTTATGTGGGAACCTGATGATGCGATGATGAAAAATTATCATCATTTTTTATCATAATGATGGAATTTAAAGGGATAAATTCATATAATATGGTATAATATAAGACACTAATATTTTATGATATATTTCTCTTTATCAAAATTTAATTTATTTGATATCTTTCATTGCACGCAATACCGATATAAAGTGCACCACAATATACAATTAAAATATTTTTATTCAATGTGAAAGATATCAACTAGCCTTTTTATTGGACGTTATTAATAGTTATAAAAGAATAATGAAACATTATTTCATAAATGTGTATAACAATAATTAATTGGTTAAAAATAAATATAAAATAATTAGAAGGTAAATCGGGATTTTTTTTTCAAAAACAGTTTTTATGTGAATAATGTGTTTTTATCTAAATAATTTTAATTAATATATATTAATGAATGATTATAATAAAATTTATAGATTATATATTCAATAAAATGTTTTAATATTAATCTAATATTCTTTACTAATAATGTAATAAGAATAAATCTGATTTTTACATAAAATAATTTATTATAAAAATTGTTTTTGCGGTGTTTTGGGAACATATTTTAAAATTAAATTAGAAAACATATTGAAATTTAACATCATATAATGGATTCCATATTTGGAATCATAATTATTATTATAATTCAATTATTTAAACAAGTTTTGATTACAAAATGAATAGGAAAAATAGTTAATTTGTGTTTCAATGGATAGGGTTAAAAAAGATTTACCTAAATAATAACCTAAGCTATAAGGTTAAAAATATCAGAAAACACATTATTTAAATTTATTAGTTGATTTTATTTTGAAATTATACTTCATATATTAAAAATTCATCATTTTGGAGCCACATAACCTATGTAATAAAACTAATGAAAATATGTCCTTTATTAGTGCTAGAAAAGGGCATTAACAGCGTTAAAACGTTGTCAATCGATGCAAAGATATAGGGGTTCCCCTATAACAGCTCTAAAAAAGCACTCATAAAGACTGCTTTTATTAGTTCTTAAAAAGGAACTGATAAAAGGGGTCTTTTATCAGTGCTATGTAAAGCACTGATAAATGGATCTTTTATCAGCATTTTTAGCGCTGATAAAAGACAAATTTTATCCACACTTTTTGAAAAGTGCTCATAAAAGTTAAAAAAATATTTCTTAAATTTGGGAAGGGGCTTAAACAGAAATTGAAGCCCCCTTTAATAGACCCCTTCCACCCCAACCCAGCCAGCATGTCGCATCGACCCTTGAAAGCCTTTAACATCACCCCGACTCCCTTTAACAATGCTAGCCATAATTCCCCACCCGCGTGCATGACCTGGCTGCCCCTAAATTTGAGCTCGAGACCTATTTCCTGCAGGTCTAAGCCTTTACCACTCCACCATATTGCTTTTCATTTCATTTATTAATATATATATATAGTAATATTTACTCGTATATTAATATAAATTTATATTAACTTATACATATTTATATTAATATATATATATATTTAGTTATACTAATATACATATTTAGTTATATTAATATATATATATAGGTATATTAATATATATATAGTTAGTTATATATTAGTATATATATATATATATTTATTTTTAGATTAATATATATATAGTTATAATTTTTTATCTATATATTTATTAGGATATTAATATATATTTATAATATTAGCTTTAAATACATTTATAAAATATGTTTTCTTATGTGTGATTATAAATAAATAAGTACATACATACATTCATAAATACATACATACATATCTATATACAACACACACACACACATATATTTACGAATAAATACATATATATGTGTGTATTTAAAAATCCATAGAATGTTAAAATGAATATAACTTCTAATCCAAAAGACTGGTTCAACTCTACAACCATTAAATTTGAAGAAAATGAAATGATCTTCAATATTATATGTGATACATGCCTAATGGATATCTATATAAGAAGTTATGCTATTTGAATGTTAAACAATAGGCGTATCCTGACGAAAAACATAGTTTTGGAGGCCTTTTTGGCCATTTTGGGCCTCGAGAAATTATAAAAAATGTTACCATTGGTAAATTGCATGTATATATCATCGTAGGAATTGATTTGATATGATTTAGAGCTTAAACAGACACCCAGATCAAAATTTATGGCCATTTGAAGTTTGAGTTGCATTTTTAACATATTTTTGATCTTTAATTAATTTTTTTGATTTTTTGTGTCTTTAAATTGTTATTAATGATTATTAGTTGATAATCAATAGAAAATTATTAATTAATAATTTTTAGGATATTTTTTAATCCATTTTCACTATATATCATACATATTAAGTGAAAATGTTTATTCATACTTATCTAAAACATATTTAAAAAAATATATATTATATTTATATCTATATAAATATACTTATATACCAATATATTATTTTTTATGAAAAATTATTATTTTTTAAATATAAAAATTATTAGTTTTTAGGAAAATCACTAACAATTCCCCCCTTATTTATCTGTGCTTCTAAAAATGAGATAATAAAGGGGGCCCCTTTAATAGTGATAAAAAGCAATGATAAAAAATCGCTTTTAAAAGTGACCCTTTATCAACCCTTTTTTTAGCACTGATATAGGGAACCCCTTTATCAGTATTTTTTAGCACTATTAAAGGGTGGTGTTGCAGAAACCCAATTTTGTGTTAGTGTACATTATTATATTTTAATCATTCTAAATATTTAACGTGTGTTCGATCCATACATTATAAAGGGATACAAAATTCCACATCTTTCTCGCACATCATGATCCCTATATCTAAGAAGACTTATAATATTATCTCCTCCAAAATTCCACCCAACTCCCATTATCTTCTAGTATTTCTAAAATACATTCCTTTCAAGGGTTAAAGTGTAATCCAAAAGTGGTTTGTCAAAGAAGAGGTATAATTCTCAGTCGAGTACATTCAATTCAATTTAATCTTCTACCACCTTATAATATATGGAATCCATTATAAAATAAGTAAATATGTATCTTAAATATAATTAATTATTATGATACTGGTTTAACCATTTTCAATATTATTTATTTCAAATGGGTAATCAATGTGTCACCTGTGCGTACATGTGGACAACTGCCTCCATATAGAGAAATGATTCATTTTCATCTCCAAAATTCATGGATGGTTATTGTGATGGATTAAATTTTTATATTTTATATTTTTGATTTAATTATATTTATATAATTAATATATATTTTCTTCCTTCTAACCTTTACAGCTATTGGAAAACCACAATGTCACTCATGTGTACGTTTGGACTACCACAACGGTGAAGTGATGCATTTTATTTTTAATTTTCACTTTACATGGATTGTAATACGGATATATTTAATGAATTTATATGATATATATGTTATGGAATATGTACATTTAAATTATTATTTACCTTTGTTTCCTTGTAATCATCCAAAATTCAAAAAATCACTCGTGCATATGTACAGACTATCGTATCTATGATGTGATGGTATTAGCCTTTCATCCCCAAATAATATGATTAATTAAATAATTGTTCATAATGAATAAACATGATTCTAAATTCATGAATTTATATTAATCTAAGAACAATGATCACCTATCAGAACCATCGAATCGAAATAAGAATGAAAAATAAACCATGTTTCTCTCGAATGTTTATTTTAAGCATGAAATTATATAAAAAGGATAATTAGAAATTATAAAGGAATGATAATGTAATGAAGCAACCCAGCAAAATCTTCTTAGAATATAGAGGAAATGGGCATCATAATTCTAAACCTAACTCTATTGGCTAGGGGATTGCAACAATTTCTGATAGAAAATAACTAAAATAAGATACATCTATATAATGTACTTATATTCACACATCTAACCATATCCATGTATTAGTGCATATGAATAATAATAAAAGAAAATATCATCTAGAGATAATCAACACATGAAATAAATTGCAGGGAATACATTAGACAACAATATAATACAACCCAACTAGAAAAATGAAAAATATAAAAGGGTGTGATAGTCTAAACCAAAATTTAAAGGGGAAAAAATACATGCCCAACTAGAAAAGAATTTACATCCTAAATATAACAGTAATAAATTATTGTTATGAGAGACCAAATCCTAATATCCATTCCTTACACCAGTATTTGGTGAATGAACATGATTATACCTATGATTCTCTAAAATAACCACCATCCTATACATCATCTACATAATTCACAACACGTGTGGGAAGAGGAATTGCAATGGTGAGTATATACATACGTAGTATGACACCCTAAAAAATGAATTGGGAGAAATATGATACCTGATATAAGTAGTCATATCAAATAAATAAAGTAACTTCAACTCGAATTTGGGACAATAACCATAATGATAGACCAATATATACTAAACAAAATTAAAAAATGGGAATTAAATGTGTTCTTCATATCTACATCCCATCTAAGAACATTGATTCCACCCACAACTTCAATGGTCCATCTATGATTCCATGAATGATGAAAAAAAACAAAATTATCCTATTTGGAGGGTATTAAACCATTTCAATGCTCTCACCTAATCTAAGTGATCCAGAACCCCAAAGGTCCATCACTAATGACCATCATCTTACACAACGAAAGGAAAAACTATGGGGAGGGGCCCACAAACTACCACTTATACACTCCAAATCAAAGGGATAAAATAATATGAAACATAATTTTTATATAACCTCAGTAGGAAAATAGTGGAGGGTCACCCACCCAATAATTTCACTCCAAAATCATGGGAGCTAGAACTATCATAGGGGACCCTCAATCCACCAGAGCTTAGATATGAGGGAGTGCCACTTACTAGCTAGATAACCCATTCCCTATAGCAGTAAGGGGATTATTGAGCCAACCTATACAAAGTATATAGAGAACCCATTTCATGGTAAGATTTGGGAGTAATGAATCCAGTAACACATGTGTAATGAAATATAGGGAACCCACACCCTAGTGAAACAATGGAGTGCTGACCCTGATATATCTAGTGTAAAGAATATAGGGAACTCATTTCTCTATTTAAAAGAGGAGAACTGACTCCAATATCATCTATGTAATGAATATGGGAACCCATTCCAATGTTTAATAGGGGATTATTAACCCCAAAATCATCCATTTAAAGAATATTGAAAACTCAAGAAACTAGTGGAATAAGGGGTACTTACCCTGATAAAACTACAATGATCACACATAGTTTCTAATATAATCAAACATTTCATGAAGAAACATCATGATTATAACACCAATCATGGTTCCCTAAAATCAATTAAAAAACTTATAATCATGTTCTAAATGGAAAAAATTTCATTTTAGGATACTCACTAGATATAATCCAATTCTTGGAAAAATCATGAAGAGAGCACGAATATCATAATCATTATATTGGGATAAAAATTTAATCAACCTACATGTCTTAAAAAAATTACCGTGAATGGAAAAAAATATCATACTATTGCGATCCTCATGAAAAAAACACTTAGTATAGGTTATTCATTTACATAAATCGAACACCCAGTAAAAAATGCTTATCTTATTACCATTTATTTATGTTACTTCATTGACTCATACCACAATTAGAAAAAAATAGTAACCAACATTGGTATTGAATAATCCACCTCATCTTTAGGGTTATGATGCCAATGGAATCTAATCAATCATCTTCTACATGAAAAATATATGTCAGATACTAGAATCATTAACAACAATAATAATAATAATATTATGAATGGTTTCATCATGGACCCAAGCCAGAAGCCCAAATTATGTACCCAAGATTGGTCTTGATATGACTTCATCAATACCATTGTGTTGATGTATTAGATTGACTTCTAATTAGATACCATATAATGACATTACAGTGTTAATTATATTCCATAACAGCAAAAACAACAACAACCACAACAACAATATATTATATATTATATAAGGGGAAAGAGGGAATAATCTAAATCTAAAGATCCTTTCACACTACCCCTCTATTGTCTCAAAAACATACCCCATATTATTTTATCCAATTGAATAATAATATTATTTTCAAAAATGACAGTATCAAATATTAGGTATTCAAAAACTCCAAACAAATTCCTCCTCCCTTGTGGACCTATCTAGGCATCCCTACCCCACTCTGAAACCCTAAAATATTATTACTTAATAATATTAAATTTATATCATAGGGGATAGTTATGCACCACCCCAATGAATATGATATATCACCATTCATGTGGTTCCCCAAATTCCTTGTCTATATGATCTAATATTGATTAACAGTCCTCGCACCCCTGAGCCACTATCACATGCTCTAACAAGGAAGGCTAGAAATCAGAAACCCAAAAACCACAGTGCTCCATCATAAATCCCATGAACATCCCATTCTCTCTACATTGATGAGTTCGAGAAGAGGTTAAATATGCAAAATCTAGATCACAAAATATAGATACCCGATCTAATGTTGAGATCCTTTCATCACCACCTCAGATTTGTTGCATCTCTAAAATTGAAATCAAATCACATAATCATGTTCTATTATTATAATAAACAATCATACAATAAATAGTATACCTAGATATTATTGAACCAACTATCAAGTGATTAAAAATAGAAAACACCAATAATATAGGAAAAATTATAAAAACCATGGTGAATAATTATTGGTGACTTATGAAATCCTCACCAAGGATCCATAGATGTCGAATCATAGGTGATAAACTAGTGAAAAAATTAAATAAATGATTTAATCAAATAAAATAATTTAATAAGATCATGAGAAGGGTAGATAATCGAATATCCATAAAATAAGTTTTGAATCCATGATCAAAATTTAATTCAAAATTTGGAAACCCTCAATCGAAGAGACCTATATTGAATTTAGATCAATCGTTGGTGAAGAATTCATTTTCCACTGATAAGATAGACACACTAAATTTTCTACCCATGGATCCTCCTCGATATGACCATCATCCATCATTCGATATTGATTCAATAGTTAGGAAATCACCCCTCCACCTCTCAGATATAGAAAGGGTTTTTATGGATGACCCTTGGAAAATTGACATAAGAAGGTATTTATAATTGATTTTTATTCGTTCATTTAATTTAAATTTTAAATTAATAATTTATATATTTTAATTAAATAAACTATCAAATGAAAACCCTAACCGGTCATCCTGCTCCAACCATTCTTTGGTCATTACTTGGGTAGACCCCACATTCTGAAGTCAACTGCGGTGTTGGAAATCTCTTCCTATGCCCCATTAAGGAGTTATTTCAAATTTTCAGTAAAATACAGTAATGTGATATTAATATATTTATAATTCATATAATATCAATTTGAGATCTTTGGGCCTCATAATTTTGCATCATTTTAGTTCCGGGAAATGAAAATATTCCTCTGAATATTCCAAATAAATACATGGAATATCTAGAGTATCTACATTATTCCCCTATTTAAGGATTTATTTCCTTGAAAATCAGAAACTTAAAAAATGGTAGGGATACTATGACCTTATCAAGTTATCCCACTCCTATGAGAGCATGTGTATGATATCATTCTATTTATAACATGAACCCATTGGAACCACTTTCCCATAAAGGGTTTTCCCATTCCAGCTCACAACCTCCACCGTGTACCTCGAATTTTAGTCCTTCACCCTATGACTAGATCATTCATGTTGACAAAATAAAATGTGTCATAAACATGTCTCATATGTTTTGAAAAGTGGAAAACCCTTAGAACCTAGTCTATCTATAATCATAGGATCAAGAGGGACACCACCTTGCTAACCCAACATAGTTAATGGAAATGGGCCTGTGATATTTAGATATAGTTCATTGTCATGGCCCAATCCTAGTGATCCTAAACATGAAGAGATATATTGTAATTTTTTATCTCCAC
Organism: Viscum album; assembly: GCA_963277665.1. Lineage (NCBI taxonomy): Eukaryota > Viridiplantae > Streptophyta > Magnoliopsida > Santalales > Viscaceae > Viscum > Viscum album. The sequence goes on from OY728143.1 coordinate 353,395,636, forward strand.
ATAAAACTTCAATGTCCCCCATTATCAGTACAAAATAGGGACCTTATGTCTTTTGAGATGTGCTCATCTTCCCCTAGATGAAATACACCCCTTCCACTATCATCAGCAGAACCAACCATATGCCTACAAACACTAGCTCCCATAGGCTGACTAGAACTGTGGTGAATTATAGGGTCCCCCATAAATAGACTCACAAGATTCAATATTGATGGTTGGGTAACAGTAGATATGATGCATACTCCACTAAGGGTATAAGTTATCCCAAATAAGAACCAACAATAATGTGGAATCCTAAAGAATGTTATAAAGATCATGAATTGTCCACTATCCTTATAAATCATTCTAGGCTAGAAAAACTATTCCCAAACACATATGAGTTCCAAAGGCCAATTTAATCACTTATTTAATCATGACATGAAGTGTGGATCATGGTTTGAATGATCATAGATGGAATTCCATGAAGCTGGACTCCTCATGCTCAAACATTTTTCTCGAACTCTCCACCATGCTCTACTATGAGATGTATAATAATTGGGAAAACCTTGTTAGTTAGTCTAAGATCAATCAAGAATCATCATGACCTCTCTTTAATTGTGGAATCCCATTCGTGTTGACCACATAACACCTTCTAATTTCCACTTCCACCCAAAAACTCAGTCTCTGCCTATAGGTATGTGATACCTTGAGTGTTAAACATAGTAACATGCCACAACATCCTTTTACAAAATACCAAAATCCATATGATCTCATTAAAGACACCATTCTCTTAGGTGTACCACTAAACGGAAATAACATCCTCAACAGTGTTTCAAAAATCATGGCTAGTTCCTCTAACCGTCCTTCAACGAGTGTTTTGTACTCCCAACCTTTAAGGAATCTATCCGGAACATATCCATTAAATATAGAGTCCCAACATATATTTCATTACATATTACCAATTTGTTCTTCCATGAGTCATTAATTATTATGGGAAGTAACAACCATAATTTTTTGATATAATGAACCATTATCATCAATATGTTTCGACTACAACGAGGTCATCTGATATATCCCCTAACTCGAAAAAATTAAAAAAAAATCACTATATGTTTTAGGTGGAATGACCATGGCCTGTGTATCCCTCAAGATCAAACCTCTTTAACCTCAGTAGGTCCCACTATCAATCCAATTTCAAAGAATTCAAATCCAAAAAAGAGGGCAATAATATCTATAAATGGCCCTATGAATGGTGAGATATGAATAAAACTCTCAAAGCAAAACTATATCCAACCTCCTATGTTTCTCATGCTTCAAATTTTATGCAACGGACATGCAGTTACCATCATATAATTCTTCCACAAACTGATCCAATAAAGGTTAAGGATCCCATTCATAAGTCTTTTAAACTCTACTGGGGATTTCATCACATCAAATGGTATCACCACAAACTCAAATCGACCACACTAACTCTATAAATCCACTGTTAATACATCAAAATCTCGAATGTTGAGTTGATGATAACCCATTAAAGAATGAGATCCAATTTTCCTTCATCTAATGGGTGAAGAGGTCATCAAATCTCAGGGGTGGATACTCCTCCCAGATAGTCACCATTTTTGGGTGACACCAGTCCACACTCGACCTCATGCTCACATTCACCTCTAGGAGAACAACACAGGGTTTCCTAAGAGAACACACAAGGTCTTATGAAGTTACCAATCTATATAATCCAACAAACACACATCTAGATCCAGAGCTACATAGGATTATCTGATATTCCAGTGTAGATATCGGCTCTCCCTAGTGCAATTCCATGAAGAAGAAAAAATGTCGATGGGAATGTAAGCTCGAAAGGTCTTCATTATTTAATCCCTTATATCCCTTAACCAACATAGAAAACTAGAAGCTCAATGAATTTGATTCTTTATGGGTAATACATTCCAAATGATAAGAAATATTTTTAACTTCCTATTAATGATCTCATTCTTTTGTACTCAGGGATCGCTCCTTATCAGATGAGGAAAAATCCAAACCTAAAAACTAGAATAACTACTTTAATAACTGGTATATATCATCCAATAATAGATGGTAAATGAGTATCTCATTCATAGGTAAAAATCGTAGGGTCCCACTACTACTATGTAATGATTTTGTGTTTTACTATATCTCCTCATAGAGCTAAGCCACACCCTTGGTAAAAGCATTTTATTATTAACCATCTTTATAAGAATCTCCTACACAATGGTAGAGAATAAAGTCCCACACTCGTATCGATATATCTTGAAGAGTGGATATGTCAATATAAATTTTCTAATGACCATGCACCAAAATTATAACTGGAGTAGAGAAGATATGTGTCCCACCTCAGAAAAATCCAAATCCTCAGGTTCACAAACCTCCACCTCTTGAATCCATCATCCCACTTTCCAATATAATCTCCCTAACCAAGGATAGATATGACACTTTCACATTATAACCATGGAAAAAATACAATTTAAGGAACTCTTTTACCACACATTAACAATACCCAATTTTAGTGCACTGATTCAACCTTATAATATGGAATTGAATCACAAGAATGTGTCTCTCTAGGATAAGTGTACATATTTATTGCATGATTAAATACATAGATAAATAATAAACACTAGTATATACAAATGGACAACATCATCATGGAGGTGCCTCTCCACTAGGAGTAACATCAAAAGGTGTCCCAACCAAGTAGGAAAATCAAACAATAGGCTCATGTTAGTAGGTTACCACATGATAAGGGGGAGTCCAACTGAGCATGGAACCTAAGATATCTATATATATGAAAACTATTATGTTCACTAAACATAGGTGTGTCATATGTGAATATATGTATATACAAAACTACTCCATGGAGAAGACTAGTATCTAGTGCAATCATCTGAGCTGTTGGGGTCCACACAAGCCTAAAAACCCAGACCACTACCTCAAGTAAAAAATATAATGCCTAAGGATCTATATCACAACAGAAAATATATATAATCTATCACTATAAATCCTATAATATTCTAATAATGTAAAAACCATCATGATGTCTATTGTAGGTATCGATTCCTCAACATATTGATGGTAATATGCTAAATCCACATATGGATCTATGCACCCTCAACAGGTGCTAGAGCTGCTCACTACCATCCTAGAGAAAAGAACATCATTGGTAAGTCCATGAACTAATTACACATTTATCAAATATTATTCATCATGGAACTATCTCAACATAAAATCTTGATATCATCACAGTTCCATATTTAATGTTAACCAAACATACCACACTTAGAGGAAATATCTGTAGTAGGAGATGACTCGGGGAGGAAAAACAAAGGCCTAGATACTAAATGATGCATGTACCAATGTTCCCTAAAAAAATTTATTAGCATACCAAGTAAAAAATAATGTAATAATATTCATAGTGAATGGACACATCCATCTCCACACCAACACTGGGTTCCCTATCCTGAACTCAAAACATGAGACACTTTTACACTGTTTACCTGAAATCTCAAAGAAACCTAATAAAAAGAAAAATCATAAAACTCTATCTTAGGGATGAACAACCTCTAATTACATTCTGTAATTAACCGACCAATTATGTCTCACCTGGCCTATGGAAGACTAGGCTTCCATAACCCAAGACCACCTCTATAGGCTAGGGGATAAAAACATTCTATGATAAGGAATGAATAAAGGGGGGGGGACTTTTCTTAGGTACCATTACACTCACCCCTTACCATATCCATGGAAAATTGTAGAGGAATAACAATAAGAGGAAGTAACATATAGATATAAAAGATGAATGCAATAATCTCTAGGTAATATATCTATGTACAATAGAATACAACCCTAGTGAAAAAGGGAAAAAATAAAAAATGGTATAATAATGTAAACTGAATTGAAAAGGGAAAAAATATACACCCAACAAAAAAATAGGTCACATCCTAAAGAACACTATCATAAAGTAATGTTTTTGGATCCTGACTATTGATCTCCATGATCTACAACCATATGTTATATATCCACTCAAGTATCCCTATTCACCTATGAAATTACCACCGACAAATCTGTCATCGGTGTATGTCATGACATGGTTTAGTAATGCCCATGCATGGGATAGTATCTACGTACCCATGTAGATGCTTGAAAAAACAAATAGAATGAAATAATAGATACAATAAAATTATTACACTTTACCAAACATGGCCATGATAATCTTAAATGAATAAAAATTATAATGGAAGAACCATATATGGATAACAATAATCTCAAATGAGAGGGAAAGGGGGTATCCATCTTAATAGCCTAAATAAGAACAATGGGACTACCCATAACTTCAAAGGTCAATCTCTAATTCTCATCATCATGAAAAACCACTAAATAGTCTTGTGTGGTTAGGATCATAACTTTCCATTACGTTCACCAAAGACAAGGCTAGAATAATTCCAAAGATTCATCAATAATTCCCAACATCATGAGAACCTATAATAGAAATGACGGGGAGAGGCCCTCACACCTAAAACACTAAACACCATGGTTGAGGGGGATAGAAATTTTAACCCTCATTCTCATGTATTCTCACCTGAAAAATAGAGGATGGGCCAATACCCCACAACCTCTCTCTTTAGTCAAGGGAGGCACTAACCTCTAGGAGGAACAACATGCCACTAGAACATGAAGATGAGGTTATGATACTCTATAGGTATAGAATGTGCATCATGCAATAGTAAGTGGAATATAGACCCTACCTATGTAAAGGATTTGATTAGTCTATACACTGGTGTGATAAGAGAGTACTGACATCTGTAACACATGTGTGAAGAAATATGGGTAACCCACGATTTAGTGAATCTTGGTAGTATTGACCCCGATATCTCATGTGTAAAGAATATGGGGAACCTAAGACCTATAGTAATAGTGGAGTAATGACCCCAATCACAACTGATTATGGATTATGGAGAACCCATCCCTTGGTGTAAGATGGGGGTACTCAACCCGATATCTTATATATGAATTTTATAGAGAACCAATGACCTAGTGTAATATGGGAGTACTGACCCCCATAACACTACAGAAATCACAACTACTCACTAACATTGTAAAATGTTTCATAAAGATGTTTTATGCTCCTAAAACCTCAAATCATACTTAAAAATATAATACAAAGGTTACCATCTTGTTCTGAACAGAAAAAATATAATATAAGATACTCACGAGACAAAATCTTAGTCTTCCCAAAAAAAATAGATGAGTGCACAAGGATCTTCATCAGTCCATTGGAAGAAAATGTAAACCCAAAAATATTTCATTTGAAATTTTCATTAATTTTCAAATGTTTCACACTATCGAAGGCATCATGGAAGAAACATGGGATTGTCTATTCACATTCCCAGTTCTTACATCTAGTGAGAAAAAAACACATTGCAATATAAAATGTTTGTATGACACCTTGTGAGACCAATCCATGAGTTAGGGAAAAAAGTACCCCAAACTAGTATTGAATAATTCACCTCATCTCTAGGGTCACGATGCCCCCGATAAATCATAGATTAGATACCGCATTAATAATATATTTTTGAGAGTATATTTAATTAAAATAATAGTATTAATTATAAAAATGTTATTATTGAGTGCATCATGGACCCAATCCATGAGCTCAAATTATTACCCAAATTTATTCTTGAATCGATATCCTCAATACACATATCATGATACTACATATGGATCACCAATTACGTACTCTTTGGAGAAATTAAAATATTAATTAGATTTGATAAAAATATAAATAATTTATTATTATAATTATATAATATAATATATAAGGTGATAGGGGAGATGAACTCGTGCTAGGGAGCCTTTCATGTTTCCCTTACCTCCACTCAAGGCCTTTCCCTTTTTTATTTTATCAAATTAATTATTATAGTCATAAAAATGGTAATATTATATGGATGGTATTCAAACACCCCAAATGTATGTCGTATCCCTCATGGACCTTAATGGGACTCCTTTTTTCCCTCTAAAATACTACAATAATTTTTATTAATAATATTAAATTAATATTATTGGGGATATTTACAAAAAATCACAATTCATTCATGCCATCATTGTTCACATAGAGCACCAAATTCCTTGTCCACAAGCTCTAATATGGAGAAATAGCCCCTATGCCTCTATGCCACTATCACTCCCTCTTGCACAGAAATCTATAAATTAGAAACCGATCACCCTTGATGTTCGGTTTCATATCTCATGTACATTCTATTCTTCACATACCCATGATCCTGATTAGTCGTGATATCTTCTCATTCTAGCTTGTAAAACACTGAATCCCAAACCAAGTTAGGTTTTTTTTGATTCAACACCACCATCACATCCCCAAAATCCAAAACTAAACTCATAATCATGATATGTTATTCCAAATAACAACTTCATTATGATCGGTATTCCTGAATATCAACAAATCACCTGTCAACCAATTACTGATAATGAATTCCAATAACAAAGGAAAACCATATAAAATGTTAACAATCATCATTGGAAAATGATATTCTCATTAACGATCGATATGAGTAGAATAATGGGTGTGAAAATTACATAAATAAATAAATAATACCTTTAATCAAATCAAATTATCAAATGAGCACATGTAAAGGGAATAAAATACAAGATCAATAAAACATGTATGAATTCACGCTCAAAATTTTAATTAAATGGTTGAATACCACAATTGAAAATCATTATCACGGTTATGGATAGACAGTTAGTGAGGTATGGGTTCACCAATGATATAGAATACCCGCTACATTTTCTACCAATTGATCCACCTTAACCTCATCATCGTTCATCATTTGATGTCAATCAGATAATGAATACTACTTTCCTCCTCCCATCAAATAAAATAATTGTTATATGGATAATGATTATAAAGTATTCATAAGAGGGTATTTATATGGGATTTTTATTTGGTCATTAATAAAAGAATGAAATAAATTTTTAATTTATTTTAATTTAATTCCCCAATTAATGGAAACCTTATCAAGACATCCTATGTCAACCAATCTAAGGTCAAGGCTAGCATAAACCCCATGTTCTGGACTTCATCATGGTCTTGGATTTTGGATCATAGGTTCTATTTTTGTTTTATTCCACTTTTTCATGAAAACAAAGAAAAACTGGTTTAAGATATTTAATATTCTGATAATATCAATTATGGGATCACTGGATCTTAGAGAGGGACCTCTTCTCAGCTCTTCACTCTAAAATATTAAAATGAATATTCTAATGTCTTAAATGAAAAATCCATAGTCTCTATAGTTAAATAGTAAGTAATATCCAAATATGGTTATAGGAAATATTTATAATAAATATATATGTATTATATATGATATTTGAACATGTAAGAAGTAATAAAAGACATAAGGTAAAGGATTTATTTTACAATATCATAATAATTTATGGATTATCTATGTCAATTTTTTTTTCTGGAAAATTACCAAGATATTAACTTTTGAACAACATATATTTTCTTCCCATTGTGTTTATTTTAGTGTTTTTACATATTAGTACTATTATCCTCTCTTTAGTACATAAAATTATAATATAAATTCATTAATAGATAACCCGAAATTATTTCCCCTTTGGTTGAAAAAACATGTTCTTGCAAGACAATTATATTCAAAAAAAAATTATAAAATTTCTTATATATAAGGGAAATATTTTGAAAATGTAACTTCCACTAAAATTGACTTTATTTATAGTGTTTTTAGAAGAAATATTTTAAAATAATCATTTAATTTATTGTTTTTTGACATTTTATAATACTATAAAAAGAATGTTTTATTTTAACATATTCAACAGAAATAGATTTTACCACATTCAAAACCATTATTTTTATTAAAAAAAATTACAACAGTTATGTGGTTGTTTTTAAATAAAAATATTTAATCAGTATTATAGTAATTTTTAGTTTATGTATTATCAAATGAAATAAATATTTTCATTATGTTTTCAAAGAATGGTTGAAATAACATTTTAAATTTATTTTAATTTATGTCATAATCCTTTCAGATTTTTATAATTAACTACGAATATGATATTATGATACGATAACCATTTTTGCTGGGATGTATTATGATGATAAAGATTCAAGGATGATTTGATTAAACCGGTTTCTTTTCCATGGTTAAAATACATTATGAGGAAATGTTTATGAAACCAATTTCTTTTCCATGGGTTATTCGATGATTAATTGACATAATGAAAATTAATTTCATTCCACAACTTATGATATGATTAATTGATTTTTTTTCTATTGGAACATTTATTATATAGATTTATATAATGGTTGTTCCAGGAATTATATATCCCCTAATAGATTTTTTAAAGATAGATAACTCATTAGGAAAATAAGTAATGCATGAACGTGGTTTCATGTTCGAAATATTATTTGTAGACCTGGTATCATGTCTATATGTTAATGTGTAGAGCTGGTTTCAAGTAAAAATTTTTATTAAATGACCTTATTTTATATACATGACTTATGGGGTGAAATTGTTACAATTTATAAATGTCGATACTGATATATGATAGGGTTTTTTGAATATTATTATGCTTATGATATGTTCTCATAGTTCATGATTGATTATCGATGATTCAAACTTATTATAATTTATATATTATAATTATTAATATTTATTACATGATTCATGGTTAAGGATCATTTACTGATTGGGTATGACTTTCTTAAGTTATGACCATTTTAGCATTCAATTATTCATATGACCAATTGTTATCATTGATTGAGATGTCATGGGGTTTCCCTAAATGATTATCTTCGATCACCCAATCATATGTTTCATTTTAACAAAGGTTACTAAATATATATTAAGTAAGAAATGTATAAGAAGGTTATAATGAAAGAATAACCTTCCAGATATGTTGATGATCTTATATGAAATAATTTGATTATATATATAAAATCCAAAGACTCAAAAACATTATGGTTATGGGGAATTTATTATTGTGGTATGTAATAATCATACATCTAAATGATGAAATACATATGTGTTAATGTAATGAGTAACCTAAGGCGAGCTTGTAGAAATTATTTCATTCCAGGTGGGTGGGCTAAGAAGGTAGGTACGCTAGGACAATGAATAGGTTATTGAGGCTAGTCAGGTATGTCGGGTCAGACGATGTAATAAAAAATTTTAAATATTAAAAATTCATTTTAAAACAAAATTATAGAAAATAAATATTTAAATTAAATTAATTAGTAATTAATTAGAGGAGGTTTAAATTATAATTATGAAAAGTGTCACAAAATTATAACATACTTCAAAATTATCCCGAAAAAATTATCTAAAATGGATTCTATATAGTGTTGTGAATCATCTAGTGGTCTTTTAAACCAACTTTAATTGATCATATATTGGATCTAGGTTACACAGTCTCATTATAATCCTATATTAACAAGAGCTAAAAACTGATTATTATCAACTAGTAGTCTCTAACATTATAAATAAAAATTCTAAGAAATTTTGGATTTAATTATCGGGCCCACCGTATTTTCCTCCATAGATACTCTGTTTACTATGATGTCATCTTCTTAAGCCAAATCCATCATTAGATGATATAACCCAAGTCTATTCATTTTATCCTTTATCATCATTAAACATCATTTCTAGTTCCACTTCTATAATAGTATTACTATAGGCATTCTGTTAATATTTATATTTATTGATATAAATATAAGATCAAGAAAGAAGTTTCTTTTTTATAGCTTTATTGTTTTTATCAGAAGCCTCATCGAACAATTATTTTGTATAACTGGTTACCATTATCTACAATTATCTTTTTCTCATTTTATTAAGTTAACAATGATATTACATAAATTTTAACTACATGAACAATAATTTTTTATTCCATTTAAAACTAGACATATTTCCCCATCATGTACAAAATACAAATCCCGTGTACCCCTCAGGTAAATTTTTATGTTTGAATATTATTTCGAGTGTAGCATTCTGGAATTTTTTAACATTTCTTTTAATATAATGTATGAATTGGATATATATAATCTGATATATACCATATCATATGTGATAGATTATGTAACTAAAGTTTATTAGTTTTTACTCATCTTTTTAGAATTATCTTATGGTTTAAAAAAATCATCCCATAGTCATTTATACCATGTGATCATGGAAAATATTCTCTTCGGAATATTTACTACTTTTATTTTAAATACATTTTCAATTTATGAACATTTACATGGTCCAAGAAAACCATTGATCAATATTAATATAACTTTATCCATAAAACATTTATTGCGACTTTATATTATTCATGTAGAGATATTTTCTTTTAGTCGTAAATAATTATAACACTACTATATGATTTTAATTTATTATCTACATATTTTACATGAAAGACCATGAATCTCCAACTTAACTCTTGTAGGGATATTAGAAAAGGTAATTCCATGATTTTATTCCTATATTGATAAATAATTCGATTAATTTAATATTTAACATTATATATTATAATTTTAATATCAAAAACATGCATGGATATTTATTTTATTAAATTTTCTATGTTTTTTTTGGAATTATTTTTTACATTTAAACACAAAATATAATAGTCATGGTGAGCTATTATAGAATTTTGAATGAAATAGATTTCAGCATGTTATATTCTGAAAAGGATTCAACAGATTCAATTATTTTTCTTATATTAAACCCCTATCGACCAATCATTCATTACAAGTACTCAATTTACAATCCATTTATAACACATTTTTTATTACTATTTGGACCCTATGGGTTTTAAAGTATCTAAAATACAACCAAAATAAATACTTATGTGAACCCAAAATCAATTTTTCCTTGAAGAGGAAGGTGTAATTTATCATTTCACTGACATAATTAGAATGATGGGTATAAGAAAATGAGAGTTTGGGAAAAATATTCATTTTATATTTGATAATAAATGAATAATTATTAATATATTCTTCAACAAATCCACTAGATACATATTTTATATTCATACCGAGATTATTCTCCTCTTCACCTCTATATTCCAAAAATAACTTCAAGGAATCTCATGAAGTACATGAATTTAAATTTATCTCATACTTTAAATATATTACATTAATCTCTATAAAATATTATTATTTGTTTTTTGGATTTATTACCATTAATACAATAATGATTCTAGGTCATTAAAACATATAAAAAAATAATGTTAAATAACCAAGTGACTTTGGTGAAAAAAGATTAAACAGTCTTCTCAGTATATCCATGAAATTTTATTTTAATTGTAATGGAATAAGTATTATCTTCTTGTAACTAAGTATTATTTTAGTCATATATGTTATTTTTCATATATATTTCCAAAATTGTAATATCTATTATTTATGTATAATAAATCCTTGATACATGTATGGCACACCAAAATAATATTTAGATCAAAAAATTAAATAAAATTGTACTATTTCTAAATTAAAAAATTGAGATTATGAGTTTTATGAAACACCTAATAAATATTAATAGTTTTCATATATGATAACCCTTTAGTATGAAATGTAATATCTGATCATCTGAAACTGTTGTAAGTGTTAATATTCATTAATATTAATAAACATCCACTTTATCTATTATAAACTTTTTGATATTCAATGTTTTTTTAAAAAATAGATACAAATAAGTGTTAGCTATAAATTATATCAAATACTGAAGAAGTAAAAAAAAAAATTTCACGCAATGATGAATTTAACTAATATAGAATCTAATTCTTTCTAGTTCTTTAATCCATTACATTTACACTCCCAAAGAACTTTATTACTGCTTGTGAGGAAAATAATCACATTCTTGATTCACTCTATATTAGTAATTTGTTTATTGATATAATTCCATAGTGGGGCCTTTGTTGTTTTACTTTCCATTAGCCTTTTAACCTTTAATTTATTGTTTTTTACCATAATAAATTAATAATTATCTCTCTTTATGTTCTTATAAATGTAGATAAACATATCGAAAATATATTGAACTAATTACTGAATAATCTTTATTTCATAGTTCTAAATGTCACTAGAATAACTGGGTGATAAGGGTGATAGAATGGAGTGTATTTAAATATGATTATTTGACCTAAATCCCAACTCTTTCCATCAACCAATGTATTTTATTCTCTTTAGTAGGAAAGGTCCATCCTTTATTCCAACATTTATCTAACACAAGTGTATTGATAATATAATCAATTTGATTCTTCAATTTATCCTCATATACTTCTTTGATATGAGGTATCATGGTATAAACATTCTTTTCCTAATGTTACATTTTCCACCGGATCCACCTTAATTATAATATGTTGTTGTAAACAAAAAATTCGTTATCTATTAGTCTTATTTAACCATCCAATTCACCCTCACTAGCATTCATAGGTATAACATCGCATAGTTGGAAATCCCATACATATTATTTCTTTTCTTGTTGCAGTATTTTGAATGGGATCCTATAACACTCATGGAAATTTATACCACTGAGGATATGATTGTTGAAAAATATCAATCATTGGAATTCCAGGGTATTACATTCTATTTTACTATAAAATGAAACTTAAGAAACAAGAGTACTATCATAATTACTAATCTTTTTAAAAAAAATTCAATGTATAAATCATAAAATTCCTTCTATATTTTATTCAAATCATAATAACCTTAAACTATTTAATTTATAATATCTTTTCAATTGAATAATCAACTACTTAGAATCCATAAAACCACTTTTCATTGTTCAATTAATGACTACACCCCTACTTAAAGAGTCATATGATATGATTTTGGTATGAAAACTGTAATTATTCATATATCCATAATCTATTGAGTGAAGTCTCATCTCTTACAAATCCAAAACACGGATTTACAAAAACATATGAATTCAAAACTTCACAACCTAAGAAATTACCAAATTATTGATTCCAATGTCAGTAAAGTATAATAATAAATCTAATTAAATCTATTATATAGAAGGATTCACCCTCAACAATAAATGATAATCACTTAAAACTATAGTTTCATTGAAATCTGAATGATAGAAGGATTTAATGACATCATATTTCATTATTTAATTAGTTAATTTTACTTTTTTATAACTGAAATCGAATTCTATTTATAATGCTTATAACCATGTGAACTCTTTAATAATTTTAACCATACATAAATAGAATCAATTCATTACATGTTTAATTTTTTATGTATTCTTGTCGAAAATTCTAGGTGATCTGATATAATCCATAAATTTAAAAAATAATTAAGAATCTATAAATAATTAATAATTATATAACATGTTTAAAACATTTTTTAAAAAACAATCAAAATTCCATGAGTGTACCATGCAGCTCCTTCTGTGCATGGCCTACATATATGGATTTTCTTTATTTTCATATGTTTTTGTTCTGTCTTTAGGTGGAGATTTATTTTCCATTTTATACCAAGTCAATATAATTTCTATAAAATTGGGACAATATAAAAATAATCTACTTGAATCATTTAAAATTTAATAAAAAATAATTTTTAAAAATTTATACGATCGCACTAATGCTACTTGAAGGCACTAGGTACACAAAATAACTGTGAAAGAGAAGATATTCAAATATTTCAAACAAATAGAGTATAAAACAATAAATTCCTCATATCAATCCCAATTCACTACATGGATTTCATGTAATTAATTTTATGCATGATGAACAAAATAAAAACAATAAAAATGTTTTATTTTTAGAAATCATCAAGTTCCACTCATCACTAGTGTTTTATCTCTCAAAGGATCCAACTATTAATTGACCCAAACCATCCATATGTTATACGTAATGATCATGGTTCATAGTTCCAAAACTATAAAATTGGAATTTAAAAGCGCTATAAAAATCATTTTTCCACGGTAAAAATAATTGTTGATGTAAGTTCCATTAAAAGTGATACCCTTTTGTTGGATCTAAAAAAAGTACAAATAAAGACCCCTTTTATCTATTCTAAAAAATCAAATATAAAAGGGGTCTATTAGAAAGAGTATAAGAACAAATAAAATGTCTCTTTAATAAATATTTATTTATTAATGATAGAAGACCCTTTTAATAATCATAAAATAAAATGCTAATAAACATAAAAATATTTTTTTCCTATGAATTTGGATGGGAATTTTTACTCAAAAATAATGATTAACATGGTTTTTCTGAGCTTTCACAATGTAGATAATTTTAGAAGAATCTTTTTGTTATGTCGAAAAGCTCAAACGGTCACCCAGATCATTAATTATTATCATTTGATGTTCTTCTAATGTTTTCAACTTATTCATGGTCATTTATTATTTTGTTATTGTCCCAGTTTTTTGTGTACAATTTTTGTTAAAATATTATATGGAATTAATTCGAGGCCAGCTGCTGAGACGACATGTGATTCTTATGCCCAGTGTTCCCAGAATAAAAGTTTGAAATATATTAAATATATTAAATATCATGAGTTAGAATTTTTCTTGAAAAAATGGAATAACTTCTAAATGGGCACATAGATCAGAAATTTGAGGGAACCATTGCATTTAGACTAGAGACTTTATCATAGGCGATGCCTAACATGAAACGGTGCCGGTTAGCTATGAAAGTTAGTTTTTGGGTGATTTGATGAATAATATTAATTAATTGTTTTTTATATAAATTCTACATGAATATGCATCGATTTGTTTTTTATTTTAAATTTTAAGCTTCACAAAGGACCCTGGAAAAGAATTTGTAACCCTGGATAAATCATCGAGATCTCTAGAGAGGAACCTTGGAGAAATCTCTTGCTAGATGAGGACAAGATGGTGGATAATGATAACTCTTGACGAATCATGATCATTTTATTTAGATCATCGACATCGAATGATTCATTCTCTAATGTAGTGAACTGTGTTTTCAATTACATATTTCTCGTTCTATGAATCAATGATTAACACAGATCAACCAATGAATAAGTTTGACCCATGTTTCCATTTTTCTTTCATGATGTGTTGAATGTAGGACTAATTTGGGGATGACTATGATTATTTTTTTGATTATCTTTTTGTCCGATCTTATGGGAATGGATCAAGGCTACAATTAACAATGGCTGAGGTTCATTCCCTGGGTTTGTTCTATGTGAATTTTCTTCCCACTTTTTCTCGTGCGTTGATCGTTCTTTACAGGGTATAAATGGATGATATTTGGACATTAAATTTGGGGATCAATGATAAGAGACTGTAGATACAACATCAAGATGACCTAGATGAGGTGATACATTTATGGAGACAAATGGATCGAAGTATTTTAGAAGATATTTTTCATTGAGCATTATTCATACAGGTGATCAGAATCTGATTTCAATGCCGATTGATTGATTTAAACTCTCCAATTGAAAGCTATCATGATGATAGGTCCTTGGATATTCTATATCAGGATGGATAGACTGAAGGATCAACCACCAAAGGATAACTCATGGCACATTGAAGATGAAATTTGACTTTTGAAAATCACGAAGAAAATGATTTGTATTCTATGATACATAATTTGGGGGTACCATGAGCGGAAGTTTTGATTTTGAGAAGTATTAAAGTGTCACATGGTGTATCAGACCTTTGCTAAGACTCAACATGTATCTCGGGGGATACATGTACACAAGGTGGAGTACATCGAATATACTCCACCATACTACCAGACAGATACCATCTATACGGGAAACCCCATGTACTGGTTCACAGGAAGGCAGACATGGTTGAGGCCATTTACTAGCACACGATCAGGATACATGGGTGGACTCCAGTTGGAAATACAAGGCATGTAAGCATTTCTAAATTCCATGTATACCTTTTCAACATGACATGTTTTACTGACATGGTCCGTTGTACATGAGCAGAACCCAGGGTCAAAGGACACGTCGTGTGACCCTACTATAGGTCGTAATACTCTTTCTACATGTATTAGATATATTGTCCACAATAAAAAGGACAATTTTTTATGGGGTTCATTCCCATGATCATTTCATTAAAGGTTTGTGTGTATAATTTTCTACACACTGAAGTATGATCCCTTAAGCAAGGATTCCTGGATAGAGTTGTTGGAATCCCTCGAGAGGCCTGGTGAGGGATCCTCAATTTTTTCTTCATTCCCTGGGTGGGTTTCTATGTATATAAATGACCAAATTTACAGGGTTTTCATTTTATACATTGGGGGTAAATCTAGATGGAGTTTTGGTATCACATCCGGGCCCTGGTTGTGATCCTTATCTAATGTATTTTATCTCTCTTTAGATCATTCAACACATCTCTCTTTCAAGACAGATTTTGATGGACAATAATTCATGAATGGATTTCATTATTGGTATTTGACTCAGGAGTGTGATCTCCTAGATGATTTATTTATTGAATCTTAATGTTTTGTCTTTTTTGGGGTATTCCAAAGTTGTGACTTATATGTATACTACGTGCCCTGTTTCAGTAGATATGGGTGTCCTTGTTATATGATGTAGAAATATTCTTCTGTATACCAAATTATATATTTCCTCTGTATATATTTTTTATTTTCATGGAGTCCTAATGATTAATTTTATAATCACCATGGCACATGATTTTCTTATATGTGCCCCAAATTGTGAAGACAAGAGACCTTTTGATGGAGTCATGGAAGGACAAAGACAAGACAGATCTTTGTGGGTTTATACAGGATGAGGTGTTCCTACAACATCAAGCATTAGTACTAGTACCTTTTTTATTATAGTTTGGTCCTTTTAGTTTATAGAATCTTTTGGTGGGCTTGTATTCTGGACCGGTTTACTTTACGTGCTTTACTTTTTTCGTACTCTGTTGGTTGGAATAGTTTTATTCATGCATTTATATTCTCAGTGGTTTTGACATCTCATCATTTTTGGCATGGATATGGGTGCGTGTATATAAGTACTTAGTAAATGTCTTACATGTTTGTAATATCCCTACACTGAGCTAGTCAACATCCCCTGACATATTGGTGGTGAGCTTGAGAAGTCGCGACATAAGCCACATAGGGATGGGTCGTGACATACTGGTATTTGAGCAGTCAGTTCTACATTAGGACTTGATTCTATCACATTGGTATGGGGAAATTTTATAAGTTTTTCATGTTTGGATATAAGGTCAGGGAATCAAGTATTGGTTTGGAAACCGATGTATCCATACACCAGGACTCTGATAACCTGATTTTTGAGTCAGTACATGAGAACACTCGTTGGAAGAAAAAAAGGTATAGGGAGAGCAGTGGGAGGTTGTATATGTTTCAAAATGGTAGAAAAACCACCTTTATGTGGTCCTATCCAAGTTCAGGGAGCTAGAGGATAGGGGTGGGGATAGCTTCATGTAGTAAAGGTGTATGACTCTGGGGCTCCATGGTTGATTTGAGGTACGATCTATTTATTTTCTTCTCTAGCCACTATACTGATTGAAAAATTTCATTTCATTCCTTTATTACCATATATCATGTATGAGACCTTGTAATTTTTTGTAGAACCATTTACTAAACCCTTACACATGAAGACACCTACTTGAGGATAATCGATGTTTGAACATCTTTTACGACAGTGTGAACTTATCCTTAAAGGTGAGAGTTTAGGTTGAAACCTCTTGGTGGTAGTGCCAAGGACTTATGATGTAATCATTGGTATGAATTTTTTATCATCAGTCCATCCCCAGATTGACTATATTAGGAAAAGGGTATGGAGTTTCCACAACAATGGAACATATTTTTCCTTTGTGAGTTAATGGTAAACCCAAGCAAAACCGGATGGAATCATATAGTGGATGGTATATCTGATCACTCACTACTTAGCTAGTGTGACCCTCAGTGCATCAGATGTTATGACTTCCCAATTCCCAGTAGTAGTAGTTGAGTATGATGACATATTTCCCAAATATGTTCTATGACTACCTCCTCAATGGGTGATAGAAATTTTTATTCACTTATTCCCATAGAAGGCACCTATATTTTCACCATCATATCGATTGTCTCTCATAGAGATTCGCGTGTTGAGGGTGAAATTAGAGGACTTATAGAGGATGGGATTTGTGAGAACTAGTGTTTTTCCCTAGGTGGCCCTAGTTTTGTTTACCAAAATTGAAGATGGGATATTGAGGTTGTATGTAGAATATCGGTGCTTGAACCAGGTTACAATTAAGAACAAGTATACATTCTTGAGGATTGATAGTCTCTTCAGCCTGTTGAGAGGGGCATGATGATTCTCGATGGTTGGCCTCAGATCAGGCTGTCACCTGCTGTGATTAAGAGAGAAGTATATACAAAAGATGAATTATATATGTCGCTTTAGTCATTATTATCACTTAGTGATTCCATTTGGTCTAAAAAAATCTTTAGAAGTGTTCATGGTACTCATGAACCGGATCTTTTAGCCATACTTAGACCAGTTTATGGTGGTATTCATTGAAGATTTTCTTATGTATTTTGTGTTTGAGGAGGAGCATTCCAGACACCTAAAGATGGGTTTAGACATACTCTATGTTAACCGGATTTATGGGAATCTCTCCAAGAGACATTTATGGATCTATTAGGTCCACTTTCTAGAACATGTTATCTCAGTTGATGGAGTGGCAGTGAGCCGTGTCAAGGTGGAGGCAGTGATAACATGGGATCCACCAAGGAGCATGATGGAGGTGAAAAGATTCATAGGCTGGTAGGATATTACCATAGTTTCATCCTTATTTTCTCCAATACATCAGAACTAATGACAGATTTTAGTAGAAAGTGGTATCCTTCTATGTGGATTAAGAAATGTCAGTAGGCTTTTCAGTAGTAGAGGCATAGTTTGACGAGCACCCCAATATTGTGATTACTAGATGAAGGCATCTAGTATGTTGTGTTATACAATGCATCAAGGATAGAACATGATTTTGTTCTGATGCAGATGTAGGTGAATATTTTTTTATGGAATTTTCCAATTGAGACCACATGAGTAGAACTTTGGGAACCATGAAATGGAGTTGGAAGTGGTTTTCTTCGCGTTGATGCTATGGTGAAGCTACCTTATGGGAAAGGTGTTTGTCGTATACTATAATTACAAGATCTAAACGTATATATTTTCTCATATGGATATGAACATGAGGCAAAGGTTGTGTCTAGGGTTACTCTATCAACATGACTTCAAGATTTTCTATTCTCTTATGAAGGGGAATGTGGTGGAAGATGCACTCAATAGTAGAACGAGTTTACAGTTGATGGATGAGGCATCGGAGTAGTTGTCCTCATTGTATTTATCCTTTTTAGAATGGTATGGGAGAGCTTACCTCTAGTCATTGGTTGTTACTCCTATACTCTTATAGTGAGTCAGTGAGGCACAACTTGAGGATACCGAGTATAAGACCCTTCATAATTAGATATCTGTAGGACATTATACTGATGTATATTCAAAAGGTGGGGAGCACATTCTTCTAATCAAAGGATGCTCAGTCGTACCGGTGAATTTCAGTAAAAGGTTTTGAGGGAGTTTCATACGCCCCCTTTGGTGGTACATCTAGGTCTATCAAAGATGTACTAGGAACTTAGAAGTTAGTTCTAGTGGCTAGAAAAATGAATGGAGTTTCATAGTTTGTCCCTATATGCCTCACTTGTCAGCTAGTGAATGATGGGAAACATGTTCCAGTAGGTTTAGATCAACCCCTTAATGTAACATAGTTAAATATAGATGGAATATCTGTGGAATTAATGATGTTTATACCATGTACATACATGCTACACAATGAAATATTGGTGATCTTTGACTGACTCACCATGTCATCACACTTTCTATCCATCTATGAGAAGAGTTCATTAGAGATATTGACATTTCTATACATGCATGAGAGAGTAAGGCTTCAGGGAGTTCCATCGAAAATTTGTTTTATATCATGATTTTCACTTCACATACCGATTCTGGAAGGGATTTATAGAGGCATTTGGGACTCAGTTATTCTTCAATACAACGTTCAACCATTTGTGGGATGGTGAGATGGAGAGGACCATTTGGATTTTGGAGGACATGATGCGCGCTTGAATTTTAGATGTCATTCGTAGTTGGAAGGATCAACTACCACTAGTTTTGTTTTCTTATAAACAATATACCACTCCAACATTTGAATGACACCATTTGAGGCTATGTACGGGCTACCCTGCAGGTCAACACATTGCTGGACTGACCTAGGAGAGTGATAACTCATGGTCTTGGAGATGGTGTGAGCTAATTCTGAGAAGGTGCAGACAATCCAGGTTTGGATGAAGACTACACAGAGCTAGGAAAAGTAAAATGATTATTAGAGATGTAGGTTTTTGGACTTCAAGAAAGCAGAATGTGTTTTCTTTCGGGTCTCACCTCGATGTGGGTTGCAAATATTTGGTTTGGGTAGAAAGTTATCTCGGAGGTTCGTCAATCCTTTTCCGATACTGGGTATAATTGTAGAGGTGGCATACCAACATGCTCTACCAAATACCCATATCAGGTACATGGTTTCATCCACGTGTCGTAGCTGAGAAGGTGCCTACATGACACATCGAACGTCATCAACTAGGGTGATCTGGACCTTGAAGATGGAGAGAATTTTGTAGAGTACCTAGTGTAGATCATGAAACACCATGATAGGATCCATTTGGGTGAGAGATTCCCTTGGTACATGTTCAGTGGAAACAAATGAATCTTTAGGAGTGCACATGGGAGCGGGAGGCTCACATTCATGCACAATACCCACATCTAATTGAGTAGCCATTTGTTTTGGATTTTTGTTGATGTAAATCCCAATGGTGGAGAGAATGTATTGTAATATATTTTATATGTATTAATTTTGTTAAATATTTTATGTAATTAATTCAAGGATAGGTTCTGATATGACGTATGATTCTGAGGCCCGGTGTGCCTGGAATCAATGTTTGAAATATATTATATATATGAAATAGAATAAGTGAGCATTTTTTCTAAAAAAGTAGAATATATTCTAAACGGATTCCCATATAAAAAATACAAGGTCACCATTGTTTTTAGAGTATTGAATTTACCTTTAGTGAGACATAACATTGGTCAGCATGGTTTGACTGTGAATGTTAGTTTTTGGACATTTTAAAGAGTTCAATAAATTAACCATTTACTTCATTTTAATGTTATGTACTAATGAAACAATGTGTTTTATGTTTAAAAATAGGATAATGTCTTGGTACAAGGGTTTATAATTTATAAAACTAGATAAATTCTTGAGATCTCTAGATAGAAACCTTACAGAAATCTCTCGACGAATGATAATGAGACGGTGGATCGAGGTCATTCGTAACGGATCTTCATCAGTAATAAATTCTCGATAGGGAGTGATCATTTCTCCCAGGTAGGGAATTTTTTTTTTACTTCATTATTTCCCATCATAAAATCATTTATGAATGTGGATCGACCTACATATAAGTTGACTCATGGTTCGATTGTTCTTGCAGGATTGGTTGATTACAGAATCTTTTTTGGGGATGATTATGATTATTATTTCGATTAGATTGTTTATCTTTCTTATGGGAATATATCGAGGCCACAATGGACAACGATTGAGGTTCATTTAAAATAATTTTTCTATTTCAATTTTCCTCCCCCTTTTTTCCAGCACATTCTACATTCATTGGGGGATATGAATGGATAATAATTACAGCTTAGATTTTTGGCGCAATGATCCGAGAGTGTACATCCAACATCAAGATAAACTAGAGGAGGTGTGATAAAAATGGTGGAAAACATATCATTTCATTTTAATAGAAATTGTACATCAATAATTCTTCGTATGGGTGATCATAATTTGATTTTGGTGCAGATTGAAGGCCCAAAACTCCCCGATTTAGTTCAATAATGATGAGGCAACCTTGGATCATCAGTTTTAGGATGAACAGACCAGTAGATTGATCACCAAAAGATTGACCATGGTCTGCAATGAAAGAACTATGATTTTAGAAAATCATGAGAAACATAGAGTGTGTGCCATGATTCACAGCATGTGGACCCCTCTGAGTAGAAAATAGGGTTTTGGGAAGCTGTAAAGTGTCACGTGACCTGTTACATATATCAAAAAATATCTGGGACCATCCTCAAGACTCAGTGTGTATCTTGGGGGATACAAAGACACAGGTTGGAGTACGCAACATATACTCCACTTAACGGCCAGACCCAGACTGACTACATAGGCTACCCCATGTATTGGTACATGATCAGGCAGACACGGGTTGATGCCATGTACCGAAACCCCACCGAGGAATACAGGAGAAATCCATATGGACAAAAACATTGTGTAATCATATCTACATGTCGTTTAGACATTATATATATGACATGTCTTACGGACACAAGCTGTTGTACATGGGAGGTAACTATGGTCAAGTGACAAGGCATGCAATCCTACTACATGCTATTTATCCCTTTAAACATGTCTTAGATCCCTTGTACAACATATCATGGACACGTTTCATTTGGGTTTATATCCTTGATCATTTTCCAGAATGTTTGTGTGTATCATTTCATACACACTCAAGTATGATCCCTTCAGCATGACCTTTTTGATAGAGTTTTTGGGCTCACCCTAGAGCTTTTGTGAAGGATCATATATTAATTATTCAAGTCATTGGTGGAGTTCTGGGTATAGATGTGACCAACTTTACCAGGCATCGATCCTCTACATAATGGGTTAATCTAGATAGAGTTGTTGGTATCCCCTAATAGACCGGGCTATAATCCTCATCTGATGTATCATATCTCTCTTCAGATCCTTCAGGGTATGTCTCTTTCGTGATGGTTTTTGACGAATAGTACTTCTTGGATGAACATCATTATTACTGTCAGAGTCAAGTGTGTATTCTCTCGGATGAGTTCTTTGTTGAATCATTGAGTTGTATATCTAGTGGTGGTTTTTAATAGTAGCGACATACCTCTAGACTATGTGTCTTGTTTGAGTATATCTTGATATCTTTCTTTTATGTTGTAGACATATAATTATGTATAGCTAGCTGTATCATTCCTTTGTGTATAGATTTTTGGCGTCGGGGGTGTCCTACTGTGTAATGTTATACTAACCCATGCATGGGGTTTTCACACACGTGTCATGTCTCGTGTAGATGAGTGGCCTTTTGATGGATTCTAGGGTGAAATCGGACTACAAAGAGCTTTTTTTAGTTTAGATTGGCTGAGGTGTTCCTACGGATTCGAGAAATAGTCATAGTACCTATTTTTATATATGTTGGGACTTATATTTTATAGACTCTATTAGTGCGATTGTATTATTTCCATGTTTACTTTAAATTATTTTCTTTTTTAGTAAATTGCTGGTTGGGATAGTGGTATGCGTGCATTTACATTATTATAGGATTTTATATTTCAGATTTTGTATTGGAGTTTGGTGCGTGTGAACATGTACATAAGAAATACCTCCCAGGTTAGTGATATGCCTACTCAGTGCTTGTAACCATCCTCTAGCCTATTGGATACAAGCTTGGGGAGTCATAGCATGAGCCCCATTAGGACGGTTCTTGAAAATTTTATTGAAATTTTAAAAAATAAAATTGGTATTAAATGAATATTAGGAAGTAATTATTTTCATATGTTTAATTAATAATATTTTTTAATTAAATGATAAATCAGTTTTATATAGATCTCTTATATATTAACTATGACTATATATGTTTTCTATATAAATCATTCTTTATGAAATATATATTATTTTTATATTAATATAAATATATAAATATATTTATATTTGATTTCTAATGACATATAATTCCTTTATGAAATGTACCTTTCATCAATTCTGAAAATAGTTGTTTTAGCACTATTAAAAGACAAAATTTTATCAGTGCAGACTAAAGTACCCTCTATCTGCACTTTTTATTAACATTGGTTCTAGATAAAGTAAAATAATTTTAGTGTTAATTAATTATACTATGATATTATCAATAAAATATTGGATTTATGTTGTCTTTAATTTCATGGGATTAACAAAAAATAAATTTATGAGATTAAATTTATCACATATTTTTCTTTTATGCATATCTCTCTCAAGAACATGAGATAAAAGTGTAAAGATATTTAAATTTGTAAAATAAGATATTAGTTTATATCTTGTGTATAAAATTAATAATTATATCTCAGTTTAATCTTTTTAATTTCAATTTATTCTTTTAAAAAGGGTTAACAAAAAAAAATCAAAATTTGGAATAGAAAACTTATAATACTTACCTTAAATTCCACGATCATTTCACCACTCACTTGTAACACTTTTATATCTATCATGATTAAATAATTGTCATTAACATGTGTTTTTCTTCAAAAACACATTCAATAAACCAATAATTTTTTTAAATTATTCAAAGACCCCTTTTTCACATAATCGCTTTTTATACATAAATAACATGATTTTAAATTGAAAAATAAATCAAATTCTTATTTCCATAAACTATAATATAATGTATATTAATTTATATATATAGTTACTTATGATCATTTACACTACGATGTTCATTGTCTGATGAACATAGGGCCTACTTTGTCCTATAATAAACTGCATAGGAATTATGGAATTTTTGGATACTCTTTGTGCAAGACCCTCTAGGATTTTATCTCAATAGAATAGAGTCCAACTCATAGACTAAAAACTGTGTTAAGTAACATAGACTAATCTCTTGAGTGTTATGAATAAATTATATCTATATAAATAATTTATGATCACTTTTTGTATAATAATATATATTTAACAAGAAACATCTTATAATGTATGATTTATACAATGGGTCATCAAACATAGATCCTTTATTTAACAATTTTTTTGGGTATTGACTCGAATTACCTTCGTCCATCATGACCATGGATATATTTCATTACTTAAATGAGGAACTCAATACAATATACCACACCTCAAGAATAATTTTCATTACTTTCATCATGAATCATTGTATATAATTGAATGACATACATTTATAATGATTATAAGTTGAGATGTTGATACACATTTTCATTTATTATAATATTCAATGACATCTAAAACATGTGGTGTTTTTTATTAGATGGTTTTTATTTATGATCTTATATAATTAAAATCAAGTGTGGTTTTCATGAGAAAAATATTAAATAATGATGGGCCTTCAACACTTGTATTTAGTTATTTCCATGACTCGTCAGTATAATGTTTCATGTATATACAAAAAATATGTCAGATTATTTTCCTATTATCATGAGTTATTTATTATAACCAATACTACACACAAGCCCATTAACAGAGCTCTGATAAGGATTTTTCAGCGTAAGAATGTATTGATAATTAGATGATCCTTGAAATCCCTGGATGATTATCAGTGCTAGAAAAATGGATGATAAAGGGACTGTATATTTGGGCTAAAACATACCTAATAAAGGATACCAATATCAACACTTTTATTTAGTGATGATAAAGGGTTCCTTTATTAATGCCCAATATAGAAATGATATCTGCAGTTTTTTTAGTACTGAAGAAGAATCACCTTATCAGTTCTTTTTCTAGCATGGATAAAGGGACATACTACAGTAGTATGTTGTTACAATTACTTCACACTATAATATAAATAATTGGGGGAAAAATAGAGAGAAAATTTAAAATTTAACAAAAATAAAATTTTAATAAAACAATATAAAAAACACTATTTTATAGATATCTCAAATATATGTTTCTATAATTACATGGGTAATTAAAATTCATCATAGAAACTCAAAAAAAAGCAAATTTTCTTGGTCATTGTCTCTAACCCTTGATCTAACTATTAACTACAAAAAATAATTACCTTATTATGAGAAATATATTGCACCTTTATATGAAAAAATTATTATTCTATTAATACTATAAAGAAAAAAAATTAAAAACACAAAGTGTAATTTTTAAACTAAAAAATATAATTAAAGTTATAAAAGGAAAACTGCATATTAGAATAGGTTGTCGTTGATTCATAAATATCACACCCTTTATTGTTGGTCTAAAAATATGGTTCTCTAGAATTTTCTCACATCTATGGGGATAAAAAAACTCACTAAGGATGTGAACCAATTCATGAGAACATTCCTTTTTAGAACACGCCCAAATCTATGACACCATTTATGGTTCATGTTCATGAATTATTTCATGAAAACAAAATAAATATATTTCTGATAAAATTGATAAAAAAATAATTATTTAATAGTGGATAAAATGACGAGAAAACAATATAGTATTTTAATTCTCAATTTGTCCAATGTGATGTACATTTTAAACATAAATTTTACTTATATAATAAAATCATTCACTTCGATTTATACCAACCACTTCATGTGTTAGATGGATATGCGATGAATTTTTATACATCAGAAATTAATTATGGATTGTTTCCCTAAATATTAAATACAATATACGATTAATTTTTTTTGTTTTTTTCTAGTTATGGTCATTTTAAACTAAAATGACTTTTTAAAGAGAATAGACACACTTTGATCCATATCGGTCACGTCATGAGATAGATTGATGTGAGGTCGATATTTTCTGTTCTAATAATAATTATTAACTATTTTCATAAATATCGAAGTCTTCCCAATCTTGTTTGACTATTTTTGGCAATATGATGTGAGTTTAACAATAAAATTGTATTTTTTTTGTTTAAAACATACACTTCGAGTCATATCGACCACATCATGTATCAAATTGACGTGTAGTCGATCCTACATGTAAATAATAAATTGTGGATTTTTATCCAAATTTTTGAAAATATATGATCTTCATATACTAGTTTTGGTGATGTGTCACATGTTTTAAACTAAAATAGAACTTTTTATTGAAAACATGAACTTGGAGTCATACTGACCACATTAGGGATCAAATTGACATGTGGTCAATCAAACCACATAAAAAATGAATCTTTTATAATTTTTTTAAATTTTTTAAAATAATACATTTTTGATTTTTTGGTTTTGGATATTTGATTTATGTTTTAAACTAAACTGATGTTTTTGAATTGAATAAACACACTTTGAGTCATATCGACCACACCAAGAGTCACATTAGCGTGTAGTAAATTTATAAATGGAACACATGAATTAGGGATCATTGTCCTAATGTTTTAAAAAACAATATTTGTACTCTATTTTTTTATGTGATGAATTTTGAAATAAAATTACACTTTTATATTAAAAATACTACATTGAGTCATAAGGACTAGATCATGAGTCATAATGGAATATGGTGATTTTATACATATGAAACATGAATTAATAATCACATTCATAATGTTAGAAAAAAATTATGGATTCATTGTTTTGGTTTTGTTGTTGTAGAATGTGATTTAAACTAAAATGAATCTTTATTCCAAAAATACACACTTTGAGTCCTACCAACCACATCTGGGGTCATATTTACATTTTGTAAATTCTTACACATCACAAATAAATTATTGATCATTTTAAAAAATTCTTAAAACAATAAATGTTTTTATTGGTTTTGGTGATTTGAAACATGATTTAATAAAAAATGAAAAATTTATTTTGAAAACATTTACATCATGTAATACTAACCACATCATGTGATAGATTTTCATGTGGAAAATTCCTACACATGAGAAATCAATTATGTATTTTTTCCCAATGTTTGTAATTAATATAAGATATTTTTCATGGGTTTGTCTATGTTACATCTTTTTTTAACTAAAATAATTATTCTATATAGAAAACACATTATTAGAGTCATACTGACTACATTCGGAGTTTGGTTAACATGTGGCATATTATTATACATCAAAAATGAATTATATACAATTTTCCAGATGATTGAAAACAATCAGAGTTCATTTTATCAAATTTTTATATGTGATAATGTTTTAAACTAAAATGAATTTTTTTATTAAAAACACTGACTTTAAGTTATAACTAACACATAATGTGTCATATTTATATGAGGTCAATCCTTACATGTCAAAAATTACTTATAGATCATTGTCCTAAAATATCATTACAATATGATTTTTTTCCTCATTTTGAGCATGCGATTTTTATTTTGAACTATTGTGTACATTTAATAAAATAATTATCAAATATAAATGAAAAGGAAAGTATTCAAAAAAAAGATAAAATGATTTTAAAATTAACTAAATAAATAGTACAAAGGTACTTTTTCATGATGTCTATTTACATTCCAACACCATGTATTCTACCAGTAATTTCTAAAAATCTCAATTTCCTCCATTATATGTCTCATTTAGAAAAAAAAATAAAATAAAAGGCTTCTGATACAAATGATTACATTAAAAAATATATCTATAAGGTTATATCATATAATATATCGTAATCATAATAGGTATTCATATAAATTTGATGACAGAAAACATTTTGAGCCCATGTACTCTTCCCACTCCTCACAAAACAAATTTATTTAATTTATTGAGTACATAAATTTTCTTTATCTCACTTCGGCTACTATAGAAAAAGAGGCCAAAATCTGTAATTTTTTTGAAATATTTTTTGATTGTTAAATATTTTTATATATACTTTAATCTGATTTTGTTCGAATAAATCCATAAGATTCTTATATTTAGTGATCGAACTAATACCGTGAATAAGACTATATTTAACGATTTCCCTATCATATAAATATTCTCATTAAAATATAAAATGAAAATATAATATGATGTTTATCTGTAAAATATTGACTATGGTGAATTATAAATTCAAATTACACATCTTTTATGGTCAGTTTGATAGAAATCCACACACTATATCCAAAAAATATATTTTTTGTATCCAAATTGATTGGGATTATCATATAGTGCTTCCTGTAAAATATAATTTGTTATGTAAAATGAAATATATATTATATGTGATTATATTTTAGTGTTTCACCCTATATTAAAGGCATCATGAAAAGTCTTTTTTCATTTATTTTCTTCTTAAAAACCACACTTATTGTTTTTCTTATCAATTTACTTAAATTCCATTTATTTTTATTATGAAGAAATGATTAATGGATTAGGAATCAAAATCATGCTTCACATGTTTTTTCATTTATATAGTCTAAATTTAAACACATATAGAAAATATTAATAGTTATTAATCATAGTAATCATAGTAGATCAATTTTTTTAAAAAAATGATTACATAAATATAATGTATATATGTATTAAAAACTATTAATCCCAAAAATGAAACATAAGAATCTCATTTATATATTTTAAAACAAATTTCTTTTAATGAAATTTCCAAATATTTCTTCTTTATATTGAATATATGAAATATTTTCATTTTATGGTGTTTTATATATGAACATATAATGTTAATATATGCCATAGTGGATTTGGTAGAAAAACGGTACTCCTAAAAGGTCCTTTTATTTTCTTGGTCCATTTGTTAGATTTTTTGGATCCAACGATCATATTCCAAGTTTTTTTATTCATATATAATACTATAACTAATCTCAAACCTATTTTTAACAAATGTTATAAGTTTTTCATATGAAAAAATGATTAAGGAAATATCTAATATATCTTTATATAATGATATATGTAAAGACCCAGAAATTTCAAGAAAAATTTTTTTTTTAATTTTTTTTTGAATTTTACAAGAACGCAGTTTCTGACGGCGCCTGATTCTGAGGCCCGGTGTGGCCAGAATTAATTTCCAAAGTTTGGCTCAGGTACGTTCAGTGAATGAGCGAGCGGGAATTTTTAACTTTTGAACTGGTGCTCGGAATCGAATTCCGAGGGCACCGATGAACTCGCAACGTCGGTAATCGCTTACGTGGACCTTTACCGTAGTTGCGTTTGTGCGGGTGAAGAAGTTAAATTTTGAGGTTTAATTAAAAAGTAAATAAAATTGTTGAATCAATTTTATTTCATAACAAGGTGGTTAATTTCTCCCATGGGATGTTGGTGGTGGGTCCCACATCCACCCAACTTCCCATGTGTGGATAATTGAATGGGTGGGGCCCACACGAACCCCCCACCTTTTCAAATCCCTTAACTCCTCTTAACCCTTCACTTTCCAAACTCCCCATTTACTCACTTTCAATAATTTTTGACAACTTGTTATAATTAATAAGGTGAGTTACTTAATTTCAAACTCTTGAAATTCAAATGGTTAGGATGTGTTAATAAAATTAAAACTTGGTCTTATTTTATTTTTGTTAGAGTTTTTGCCACTTTGAGAGGTTTGGGAAGCGTGAAGTCTTCTTCTTCTTCAACCTTGACGAAGAACACGAAGAACACTGTTCTTCAACGAAGAACATCTCCGCCGAAGAACGCGACGTGTTCTTCCAACGATGTTTCCTCTTCAAACGCAACTCGACGACAACAGAATCGACGTTTGTTTTCGGCGACAGCCGACCTCTGTGGCCCTCATCTTCCGCGGCTCAATTGACGTGCACCGTTCCTGAACCGAGGTAGGGAATTGTTTATGAAATATTAATGAACCCCATGCTACTTCCTTCTAAATCAAAGAACGCGGATCAAATAAACATTAATTTGATCTGTGAAGATTATGTTGTGGGTTGGGATTTTATTTTTGTATTCTCTTACATTTTGAGAAAAGAACGACGAGCGCGAAACAACCAATTCCGGGTTGATCCGCGGATCGTTCGTACATGTGGATAAATGTAGGGGTTTTATTTATTTATTTGATTCGTGAATACAATATTGATGATCTTAGTGGATTTAAACCATTTGTTATCGAATAATGTGAGGGGTCGGACCGCACAAACACGGCCGACCCTCCTACTTAATTTTGTGATGGTTCCTTTGTGGTTGGTACGGGAAGGCGTGGTGCCGTCGCACCATGCGGTTTTCTTGCGGAAGGATATGCGTGGTGCCGTCGCATCGCGCCGTGGAAGGAAGTTTAAGAACGCGACGCCGTCGTGCCACATCGAAGAAAACCAAAGAACCGCGGTTGGAGTCGGGCCGCGGCGAAGGGGCGTGGCACCATCGGGTCGCGCTGGAAAACTACAAAGATGACGCTAATCGTTTTGACGTGCGGATTGACGGGCGACGACGAAGCAGGATGTTTTGGCATTTGAATCCCTTTGCAGTGAAGGTGGGGTCCCAGGGGGACCATAGGCGAAGACGGTAGGAGAAACGGACCACTGGAACGCATCCGGTGGTCCGCGGAAGGCGGCGACGGCGGCGCCCCGCCGGAAGTTGCCGGCGGCATCAATCAGCGGCGAAGGGGGTGGGGGGCGCACCCCCGCCGCTCCGCGGCGACTGCCCGGCCGCGGCCGGCCGGTCGGGCCGGACAGGACCGAGCCGGGCCGTCTGGGCCAGGCCCAGCCGGGTCGGACCCGGGTCGGGTCGACCAGGTTCGGGTCGACCCCGGTTCGGGCCGACCCAGGTGGGGTCGGGCCGGGTCGGCCCGGGCCCATACCCCCCTTTTCGGGCCACATTCGGTCAAATGCCCATATCTTGAGCTGTAGACCTCCGATTGACGCACTGTCAGCATCAACGCGATCCTTGGATCGAGGCAGTCTTTTCGGTATATTACACTCAAGGTTTAGGAGAACTTTGGATTCGGCCGGGTTGGTTCGTACACGAAACCAACCGGGCCCTCGGAGCGGAAACGCCCGTAACATGAGTTACGGACGTCCGAATGACGTGCCGTCGACTTTGTTGAATTCCTCTTAGTGACACGGATCTTTTGGCTTACTCCGCTCGAGGTTTGGATGTCGTCGGAGTGCGGTCAGGTTGGTTCGCTCACGAAACCAACTGGGCCCCTGGAACGAAAAACACAATAACTCACAGACCGAGCGTCCGATTGACGCACCGTCTATCTCGTTGTTTTCCTCTTGATGAGACGGAACTTTTGGCATACCTTGCCCGAGTTTTGGTTGCTGTTGGATAGTGGCCGGGTTGGATTGTACCCGAAATCCAACCGGGCCCCTGGAACGGAAAAGCTGATATCATTCATACCGGACGTCCGTTTGACGAACCGTCAGTGGCGTTGGTGATCACATTGAGAAACGGTCCCTTTGAGTATACCCTATGAGTGTTCAGGATATAGTTGAGTGACAGCCGGATTGGTTCACACACGAAACCAACCGGGCCCCGGGGATGAAAAGGCTAGTAACTCACAGACCGGACGTCCGATTGACGCGCCGACTGTTGCGTTGAGACCCCTATGATGAGGCGGTACTTTAAGATACTTCTCCGTGGGACTTAGTGATACTTGGAGTATCGACCTATAGCTCATGGAGCAGACCCTCCCAGAGACGAGCGTATAGAGTACGGAGACCGTGTAGCCGGCTGAGACCTGATGACTGCTTGACCGACTCGACTTGGAGTGAGTCGACTAGCCCAGTGGACGGAGCGCCCGATATTTGGCGACAGACCCATTGAGGACGGACCGCCCGGTAGTTGGCCATAGACCCGCGGTACTCGATAGGAAGAGCACCTCTGTAGGCTATTAGGGGGAGCGCCCGATATTTGGCGACTGACCCACAGCGGACGGAGCGCCCGGTAGTTGGCCGCAATCCCGCAGTACTCGACAGGAGGAGTACCTCAGCAGTCTTCGGTTAGTGAGCAGTACCTCGGAGTCATGACAGGACCACTGTACACTCCAGAGACAGGGCTCTTCAGCAGTTACAGTTTCGTTAATGAAAATCTTGGTTTGAGTTGAGACATTTGACCTTTGTGTTTACCTCATGATTGAGATGGGTCACTTGATAACTTAGGTGTATGTATGGGAATATACCTGGGTAGTGGTTATCCGTTGATTTCATAATCATTGTGTTACCTCATGATTGAGATGGGTTACTTGATAACTTAGGGATATGTATAGGCATATACCTAAGTAGAGGTCATCTGTTGAGATCTTCTTTGTGGTTATCCTTGTTGGTTTTAGTGAGACCTTGAGGGTCTTGGGGTCCCTACTGAGTATCGTTATACTCACCCCTGCACTGGCTATGCCCGCACCTCATTGTGTTGGTGGCAGACGACGGACAGTGCTGACGGAGGCCGAGTGTTCGAGGACTAGACGGTACCCAGAGGTGGACTACACGACCAGTCAGTACCCGGAGGTGGACTACACGACGAGTCAGTATCCAGAGGAGATTGACGGGTGTGAGCATTGAGGAGCCTATCTGTACCTACCCTTCAAGTAGGATCCGTGGCGGATGATCTAGGAGTTGCGCTATCTGTACCTACCCTTCAGGTAGGATTCGAGGAGGACGACCTAGGTGCTGCTTCCTTCTTCCAGATGTTTGCATTTTCTGTTGTACTTTCGTTTAGTTGTAGCTGCACTTTTGAGTTGGGTTTGTATTCTGGCCCATTTACTTTTTAGCACTTCCTTTTTTGTACTTAGTGTTTTTCTTCCGCTTGTACTCTGTGGTGTTTTGTTTACTTTTATAAAGACAATTCCTTCCCAGTTATCGGGATTTACGCTTTTGGTGCTAGTCGCGAACCCCTGGCCTATGGAAGGGGGGCTTGGGGTAGTCACGACACGGGCCCCGAGGAAGGGTCATGACAAATTGGTATCAGAGGAGTCAGTTCTACCGCAGAACTTATAACTCTGATGTTTTCTTTCTATGAAGCAATAGTGTTAAGTGTACTGAGTGTGGTTTTCAGTTCGGGGAGTCCAGTGTTGGTGCGGGCGGCTGACGTATCCATACACCAGGACCCTGACAACTGATTTCCGACTTTGTGCACGAAAACTCTGATTGCGTGTGTGTTTCCAGAAGTTTTTAAATATCCGCTCAAACCAGGTCACCTCACCAGGTATAATCGTTTGACCGTGTCACATTGTTTCTTTCAGGATGCCTTTTCTCGGACGACTAGCTACAACCCAGAGGGATGTACGTACTGATATCCTGCCGAGCGACGAGGCTTTGGTACAGGGCCCTCTTGTAGTTGAGGCACCAGCGGTACTAATACCTGTTGGGCCACCGATGCCACCATCCCCAGCAGCAGAGGGTGCACGTCTCTTGAGTGCACTGCACGAGTTCCAGCGCCAGAGACCACCCAGGTTCTAGAGAGAGATAGACCCGCAGGCAGCTGAGGATTGGCTGGAGGCTGTGGTGAGAGTCTTCAGGCTAGTGGGGACGCTGGCAGACCTCATGGTGATCTTTGCTGCCAGCCTTCTCCAGGCAGCAGCAGGCAGGTGGTGGAGCCACTTGTTCCAGTTTTGCGATGTAATGACCTTCACATGGGAAGAATTTGAGAACTTCTTCAGGGTGGAGTTTGTGCCAGTAGCTCTACACCCCGAGCGTGTTCAGGAGCTACTGCCTTTTCCGTGTGTTTTTCGATCAGTAACCGAGTCATCTGTGGGAAGTAAACAGATTATGTAGAGGTCTAAGAGGGCTAGAGCCAGCCGTACGAGGATTAGGAAGTGTTATGAATGCGGCGTAAAGGGTCACCTGGCACGTGACTGTCCGAATCCTCGTACAGTTGATCCGCAGGATTTGGAGGAGCCACCGAGGCAGAAGCATCGGCGGGTGCTTGAGCAACAACCGAGCAGTGGACAAGGCAGTAGAGCTCCGAGAGCAGGTGGAAAGGATCGGAACTAGTGGATACGTCCCTTGTACTTATAGTTCCATTTTCCTGTTGTATTCGTGTCTTTGCACTATGAGATTCAATAATAAAAAGACACTTATCTTGTTCTTTCTTGTCCTTTTGTTGGGTTGATACTGAGTGGTTCTGGTTAAAACTGTTGACTTGACCCTCACTTTCGAGATTTCTACTGGAGGAGACCTAGTGACCTCAAACTGATGCCGACAGTGTGACTCGACCCTTGGAGGCGAGAGTGACAGTTGGATCTCTTGGTAGTTACGTCGAGGCCTTTCGACTTCATCCAAGACATGAATGCATCATTCATGTCAGGATTGACTGTATTAGGCAATGAATGTGGTTCATCTAGGGGATGAGACCAGATTTTTCTTATTGGAAAAGAAGAAATCATAGCAACTCTTGTGAGACTAGAGAAGGTCCAGGTCATCCAAGAGCGGATGAGGACAACACAGGGCCGACAGAAGCCTTATGCTGACAGGACTTGGAGGCCTCTAGAGTTCGAGGATGACGATCATGTCCTTATACGGGTCTCACCTCGATGAGGATAACAGAGATGTGGCCAAGGCAGAAAGTTATCTCCGAGGTTCAACGGACCTTTATAGGTCCTAAGCTGGGTAGGCGGGGTGGTTTACCGCTTGACCCATTCACCGCAGTTGCACCAGGTGCACGACGACTTCCACGTATCTCAACTGAGGAGATACATGCTTGACCCTTCACATATCATCGACCATGAGGAGATGGACGATGGCGATGGGGTGTCTTTCACGGAGGTTCCAGTGGGGATTGAGGATCGACAGGAGCAGATCCTACGAGGACGATCGATTCCTCGGGTGCACTTTCTCTGGCAGTACGGGAACCTCCAGGTGAGCACATTGGAGTGGAAGGCTCAGATGCGTGCTCTGTACCGCTTTTGTGACCCTAGTTTGTGTTGAAGCTTTATGGGGACGTAAAGTCCTGTGGTGGGAGTAATGTAAAGACCTGGAAATTTCAAGAAATTTTTTTTAATTTTCTTTGGAATTTTACAAGAACGCTGTTTCTGACGACGCCTGATTCTGAGGCCCGGTGTGCCCGGAATTAATTTCCGAAGTTTGGCTCGGGTACGTTCAGTGAATGAGCGAGTGGGAATTTCTATCTTTTGAACCGGTGCTCGGAATCGAATTCCAAGGGCATCGATGAACTCGCAACGCCGGTAATTGCTTAAGGGGACCTTTACCGTAGTTGCGTTTGTGCGGGTGAAGAAGTTAAATTTTGAGGTTTAATTAAAAATTAAATAAAATTGTTGAATCAATTTTATTTCATAACAAGGTGGTTAATTTCTCCCATGGGAAGTTGGTGGTGGGGCCCACATCCACCCAACTTCCCATGTGTGGATAATTGAAAGGGTGGGGCCCACATGAACCCCCCACCTTTTCAAATCCCTTAACTCCACTTAACCCTTCACATTCCTAACTCCCCATTAACTAACTTTCATTAATTTTTGACAACTTGTTATAATTAATAAGGTGAGTTACTTAATTTCAAACTCTTGAAATTCAAATGGTTAGGATGTGTTAATAAAATTAAGACTTGGTCTTATTTTATTTTTGTTAGAGTTTTTGCCACTTTGAGAGGTTTGGGAACCATGAAGTCTTCTTCTTCTTCAACCTCGACGAAGAACACGAAGAACACCATTCTTCAACGAAGAACATCTCCGCCGAAGAATGTGACGTCTTCTTCCAACGACGTTTCCTCATAGAATGCACCTCAACGACAACGGAATCGATGTTTGTTTTCCACGACGCCCGACCTCCGCGACGCTCGTCTTCCGCGGCTCAATTGACGTGCACCGTTCCTGAACCGAGGTAGGGAATTGTTTATGAAATATTAATGAACCCCATACTACTTCCTTCTAAATCAAAGAACGCGGATCAAATAAACATTAGTTTGATCCGCGAATATTATGTTGTGGGTTGGGATTTTATTTTGGTATTATCTTACCTTTTGATAAAAGAATGACGACCGCGGACCAACCAATTCCGGGTTGATCCGCGGATCGTTCGTACATGTGGATCGATGTAGGGGTTTTATTTATTTTTTTGATTCGTGAATACCAACTTGATGATCTTCGTGGTTTTAAACCATTTGTTATCGAATAACGTGAGGGGGTCGGACCGCACAAACACGGCCGACCCTCCTCCTTAATTTCGTGATGGTTCCTT
Organism: Viscum album; assembly: GCA_963277665.1. Taxonomy (NCBI): domain Eukaryota; kingdom Viridiplantae; phylum Streptophyta; class Magnoliopsida; order Santalales; family Viscaceae; genus Viscum; species Viscum album. The sequence continues at coordinate 353,432,391 of OY728143.1, forward strand.
TGTGGTTGGTATGGGAAGGCGTGGTGCCGTCGCACCGCGCGGTTTTCATACGGAAGGATATGCGCAGCGCCGTCCCGCCGCGCCGTGGAAGGAAGTTTAAGAACGCGACGCCGTCGCGCCGCGTCGAAGAAAACCCAAGAACCGCGGTCGGAGTCAGGCCGCGGCGAAGGGGCATGGTGCGGCTCCATCGGGTCGCGCTGGAAAACTACAAAGACGACGCTAATCGTTTTGACGTGCGGATTGACGGGCGATGATGAAACATGACATTTTCGCATTTTAATACCTTCTCAGTGAAGGTGGGGTCCAGGGGGACCATAGGCGAAGACGGAAGGAGAAACGGACCACCGGAGCGCGTCCGGTGGTCCGCGGAAGTCGTCGGCGGCGGCGCACCGCCGGAAGTTGCCGGCGGCGGTTGCCGGCGGCGTCAATCAGCGGCGAATGGGGGGGGGGGGGCACCCCCGCCGCTCCGTGGCGACCGCCCGGCCGCGGTCGACCGGTTGGGCCGGGCCCAGCCGGGTTGGACCCAGGTCGGGTCGACCCGGTTCAGGTCGACCTGGTTCAGGTCGACCCGGTTCGGGCCGACCAAGGGGGGGTCGGGCCGGGTCGGCCCTGGCCCAGACCCCCCTTTTTCGGACCACTTTCTGTCAAATGCCCATATCTTGAGCTGTGGACCTCTGATTGACGCGCCGTTAGCGGCAACATGATTCTTGGATTGAGACGATCTTTTCGGTATATTACACTCAAGGTTTTGAAGAACTTTGGGTTCGGCCGGGTTGGTTCGTACACAAAACCAACCGGGCCCTCGGAGCAGAAACACTCGTAACTTGAGTTCCCGGACGTCCGAATGACGTGACGTTGACTTTGTTGAATTCCTCTTAGTGAGAAATATTTTTTGGCTTACTCCGCTCGAGGTTTGGATGCCGTCATAGTGCGGTCGGGTTGGTTCTCTCATGAAACCAACTGGGCCCTTGGAACGAAAAAGCTAATAACTCACAGACCGGGCGTCCGATTGACGCGCCATCTATCTCGTTGTTTTACTCTTGATGAGACGGAATTTTTGTCATACCTCGCCCGAGTTTTGGTTGCTGTTGGATAGTGGCCGGGTTGGATTGTACCCGAAATCCAACCGGGCCCCTGGAAAGGAAAAGCAGATATCATTCAGACCAGACGTCCGTTTGACGAACCGTCGGCGGCGTTGGTGATCACATTGAGAAATGGTCCCTTTGAGTATACCGTATGAGTGTTCGGGGTATATTTGAGTTACGTCCGGATTGGTTCACACACGAATCCAACCGGGCCCCGGGGACGAAAAGGCTAGTAACTCACAGACCGGGCGTCCGATTGACGTGCCGACTGTTGCGTTGAGACCCCTATGATGAGGCGGTCCATTGAGATACTTCTTCGTGGGACTTAGTGATACTTGGAGTATCGACCTATAGGTCGTGGAGCAGACCCTCCCGGAGACGAGCATACGGAGTACAGAGACCGTGTAGCCAGATGAGACCTAACGACTGCATGACCGACTCGACTTGGAGTGAGTCGACTAGCCCAGTGGACGGAGCACCCAGTATTTGGCGACAGACCCACGGCGGACGGAGCGCCCGATAGTTGGCCGTAGACCCGCGGTACTCGATAGGAGGAGTACCTCTGTAGGCTATTAGGGGGAGCGACCGGTATTTGGCGACTGACCCACAACGGATGGAGCACCCGGTAGTTGGCCGCAAACCCGCAGTACTCGACAGGAGGAGTACCTCAGCAGTCTTCGGTTAGTGAGAAGTACCCCAGAGTCGTGACATGACCACTGTACACTCCAGAGACGGGGCTCTTCAGCAATTACAGTTTCGTTAATGAAAATCCTGGTTTGAGATGAGACTTTTGACCTTTGTGTTTACCTCATGATTGAGATGAGTCACTTGATAACATACGTATATGTATGGGCATATACCTGGGAAGTGGTTATCCGTTGATTTCATAATCTTTGTGTTACCTCATGATTGAGATGGGTTACTTGATAACTTAGGTATATGTATGGGCATATACCTAAGTAGAGGTCATCTGTTGAGATCTTCTTTGTGGTTATCCTTGTTGGTTTTAGTGAGACCATGAGGGTCTCGGGGTCCCTACTGAGTATCGTTATACTCACCCCTTCACGGGCTATGACCGCACCTCATTGTGTTGGTTGCAGATGACGGACAGTGCTGACGGAGGCCGAGTGTTCGAGGACAGGACGGTACCCGGAGGTGGACTACACGACGAGTCGGTACCCGGAGGTGGACTACACGATGAGTCAGTATCTGGAGGAGGTTGACATGTGAGAGCGTTGAGGAGGCTATCTGTATTTACCCTTCAGGTAGGATCCGTGGCAGACGATCTAGGAGCTGCGCTATCTGTACCTACCATTCAGGTAGGATCCGAGGAGGACGACCCAGGAGCTGCTTCCTTCTTCCAGCTATTTGCCTTTTCTGTTGTACATTCGTTTAGTTGTAGCTGCACTTTCAGTTGGGTTTGTATTCTGGCCCATTTAATTTTTAGCACTTCCTTTTTGTACTTAGTGTTTTGCTTCCTCTTGTACTCTGTGGTGTTTTGTTTACTTTTATAAAGGCAATGCCTTCCCAGTTATCGGGATTTACGCCTTTGGTGCTAGTCGTCAGCCCCTGGCCTATGGAAGGCGGGCTTGGGGTAGTCACGGCACGGGCCCCGAGGATGGGTCGTGACAATATATCCATAGTTGGACAGTTCAAATTAAATCACTGTCTATTTTAATATCCATATCATCAAGTGAAATAGGAAACTCAATGTGTTTCTCTTGATTTACATCAATCCCCATTCTCATATAATATCTAAAACATATTTTTTTGAATACTTTCCTGGATATAATATACATTATACCTCTAAAAAAATATATTTCATGGGGATCTATAAATAGAAACCTCATACAACTTCACAATGTGAAATTTTAGTAATATAATGTTCTCAGAAGTAATTTATTAAAACTAAGGATAAATTTTAATGATTTTTTTAACATTTGTATGTTAGGTTGTGCAGTAAAATGATTAGACTCAATGCTATAAATGTTATTTGGATATTCATCTTCTGATCATTGTTTTACTAGTTGTTCCCGTTGACCATTTCACATGTATTAGTCGTCCAAAAAATACCTCATAAAAATCTCTTAGAAAGCATCTATTTGAAACTAAAATCCTTTCATCATCTATTATGAATCTTCTTGGATATTTCCCCTATTGAAATATGTTCGAGGTTATGCTCCAAATCCTACAAATCTAACACAACCTTATTCATCTGGCCACTTACAAGCTACTAAAATTAGTTTTTATTTAGGTATGGTCACTACCAATTCTTGTGTCTAAATAGAATTAAAAATTGAACATAAATATACAATTTTATTTATTACTGTTATAATAAATAATGAATTATTATTAGGGAAAACTTACACTTGTTTCCCATAGTACTTTTGTGTTTTAGTCAAATAGTTAACCATCTTTCAGTACATGGGCCTCCTTCCATAGGACACGATGTGGGATTGATGTGGATTTTAATTTTGATTATTAAATCTTCATATAAATAGAGGAAAATCTATCATTTTATGTCAAAATAAAATTTCAATAATTTTTTAAAATACATACCATTTTCTTCTATAATGAAGCATATCCCTTCCTTACTTTGTGATTGGGGTACATTGGTTTTGATACACATTGTTTATTTTCAGAAATCCTTTTTAGTTTCATAAATTATCAATGTTGAAAAAAATGGATAAAATAAATAATTTTATCTAACATATTATCTACTTTAATTTATATAAAATTATTTCTCATTATGATAATAGATGAAAGAATTGAATTTTTATTCCTTTATAATGTTTTCATGCCTAACTAGTGGGTGGGGATTTACATTCCCCTAAATTCAATAAGACTATTCTTGGTAAGATTTGTATAAGAGAATCTATGGGATTTTATAGTGGAAATTAAAAACTATTGGTTAAATAAATAATATAATTAATAGTTAATAAATATATCATTATATAATATATCAATAAAATAGAGAAATTATATCATAAAATTACCTTAATATCTTACCGAAGGGTTCCCTTCATTACAGGTTAGACATGGTTCCATGAATCTAAACAATTGGAACATTCATTTACCAGGTGACCCCAACATTACTATTTGACATTAACTTGTTTTGGTCAACATGTTAGCTGGGTTGATTCCAATCAACCTCAGATTTTATATCCATTTCATTATTCCATGATTATTTTTGTCAACACGGTGATGCTTAATCATTCTTGTTTCTTTTATCAACATGTTATTGATCTAATAAAAATTCTATATCTTTAGAATCAACCATTTCTTCTTCCCTGATATTAGAAACATCATCATATACATAATTTATTAATCCTCATTAGTATTCAATTTCATTGTTATAATATTATAGAGTACAGATAATATTATTAGTAAAATAATAACTTATGAAAAAACATTTAACCTAGTCATTGGTCTCTCTTTATTTTCTTTAATGGTTGTATGTATTTTTCTCCTCTATTGAGCATCCAAATCCACTCTTTTTAGTCCCCTATAATGTACAAGATATTTTCTACATTGGGTTCACCATGATTTGATAATGATATCTCAATAAAAGGGTCAACCATGATTTATTTTTTATCTAACCCTATAGTTGTTTTAGTCACCAACATGATATTTGACCAATTATTATTTACTAGATCAATGAAAACTAATAAATTTATTTCATGTGATTCCATTATTATGGTCTCATCATAATACCCTTCCACACTAAAATTCACCTTCACACATATGATTTCATCAACATCAACTGTACTCCTATTTCCAACCCATTTAGAGTTAGAAACCATCACTTGAAATGTTTTATAATCCAAATAATATATTTGTTCAATGATTATAAAATAATAAAAATTCATAAAAATTATATATCAATAATTGGAACCAGATATCTGCATCAATTCCTTTAAAATAATAACTTCATTATTTATCATTATACTACATTCATCGTGTTTTTATATAATATATAACCTTTAAATAAGAAACCAATTTGTGATATAACATTTTCATTCGGTCCCCAAGATGTCCATTGAAGTCAATCAACAATTAAATTTTTATATTTGGATATGACCTTACAAATGTGATCTTGGAACCATTCTCTAATACATGGATTTTCTTATACCCATCATTCAACCCTTGATGGATTAAAATTTAAAATAATTACATTGTGAGATTTATTTTACAGACTAAAATTTTCAATATTATGTAAAATATATAGTTAATTCTTCTCCCCAAACATGAAGGTAATTGGTACAACATCTCTTCCAAAAATCCCTTTTCAAATAAGGCATCCACTATGATGAGAATTTTGTAGAATGATGTTTTCAACATCAAATAGGGAATCAATACAGAATTCAATAACATCTTCAAAAATATATAATTATACATTATATCCTTAAAAATGATTTTTATTCATGATTTTACCTTTAAAAATCATTACATACTATTAAATGGGGTACATCCAGCTGTAGTAAACATGACCACATAGTTTACCATCACTAACTAAGTGATCCATCATGTGGAAAATTATATCCATAAATTTAGGTAGAAATAAAATCTCTAATTAATATAATAATACACCAACCTCATAATTAAGTATTTCAAACATTACTGGGTCTATAAATTTACTACACAAGGCTTGAAAAAGAAACATAGATTGGTTAATTTTTTTTATACATTTTTATGTTGAATGAAATTTAATGAAATGTGTGTGAAATGTTACATAATAACATGACATTCATGTGATTTTAGTCCCTATAACCTCAAATTAGTAATTGAAACGTCATTCATGAAATTTTATGAAGAATAATTTGGAAATTTTACAAGAATATGGAAAATAAAAATTGATTATTTTATTATTTTGATAGAGTTTATGCTTCTGAAAGAAGAAAGGTACACTTTTTACCCTTCTCATGTTCAAAATATTCCCTTATCATGATTTCAATAATGTCCAATATATCCCTGATTCAATATTTTTTAAAGAACATTTAGTAATTTTCAAATAACACTTTCAAATATAATTTTTTCTATAGAAATTCCATTATGAAAATGTATGAAATACCAAAAATTATAATATAGTAATTCCAAGAAAATTGATATATTTTTGAACCAGCTTTGGTAATGTTTTTTTAAATATAGTATTTCAAAAACAATTTCAATATATTTTAATTTATCAAACATTTGATCAACTATTAGTGGAGATGGTGTTGTACCTTTTTCAATATTCTCATTTAATGTTTTTGTATGGGATCGATATTTATATCATCAATGCTAAATTTTTAGGTCTCCAAAAAACTCTTCCTTCAATCAATGTTTAACAGAACTGAGTAAATGATTTATACACAAATGGGAAACCCCTACATTGTTTTAATTTTATAGCCTAAAAATTTTACAAAAGAAGGAAAGTCATTTTTTATCATACAATTTCCCACCAATGTGAACTATTTACTTCTATGAGCTTTAGAAATTATAACACATGTATCCCACATCAATTTCAGATTTTCAATCAAGAGATACCAATAGATATAAATATCATTACTGGGTATTTTAGGTCTAGATGTAAGTAGAGAAAACGTAATGTATTTTCACTTAATGAATGACCATGTTGGAAAATTACAATTTACCAAAATTACTGGCCATTTACTTTGAGTATTAATATATACATCAAAATGACTTATTCAATCTATAGATAACATAAGATGAATCTGTGTGAACTAATTTATAAATACATGATATTCATATATAATTTTCTCACCCTAAGGAGGGTTTGTTGGATGATATAGTTTCTCATTTTTTATTATTGTATATAGGTTCCATGTCAAATTTCTTTCAGTTTCATTATAAAATTTTATAATCCTCAGACTGATAGGAATGTACTATTAAAATATTTAAGGACTTTATTCACCTTTCAAGTATTGATTCACTCGACATTTATGTTACTTTATATTTGGTTCATATTCATTGTGGAACAATATGAAATCATATTCAAATGAATGTACACTTGTAGAGGTTATTCAAATTGAATTTAGCACCGATTTATCATCATAGGTTAGAAAAGGAAGTTCATTTTATTCAGGTAGCATATAATTAAAGAGTCGATATAGTTATGTAAATCTATTGTCTCTCTATCCACTACCAGATTTCAAATTATATAACTTCAATAAAACTACCAATGTTATTTATTTATTATAATTGGAATACAATAGTCTCTTAGCATAGTTATTTAGTGTCCCAAAACATTGTAAAATCTTGAAGGCCATTCTAAATTATCATTTTCATTTCATCCACATGATCACCATCATCATTAAAACTATTATTCATATCAAATGCTCCACAAACCCCATTTTCTACCTAATTACTTTTCACATTCAATTTTCCCCATGTTTTCTCTAACATTTATATCTATGATCTATTCTATTACAAATATAATGTCTGTTAAAACACTTGTAGACTAATTTTCATGAATAAAAACAATAAAAACACTAATAAAGTACTGGAGACCTTTTGTATGCATTCTCTACTTCAAACGTGATGAGATCACTTACTTAATCTTCACAATACTTCTTAATATGATTATCTTGTATCAATTATCTCTTCATATCCATTTTATTGGGTTTATAAAATATTTATTTTGTATAAAAAAATTAATTAATAAAAATAATATATAAATAATCAAAGTAGAAATTTATGGATAATTATAATAATGGGAACCCAAAATTTGAATGTTTTCTATGATGATTTGTGAAAAGATATCATTTTAAATAATGGTTATATTATAAGAAAAAACTGAGAATAACATGTTGTTTTGACCTAGGTTCATGATTTGATGTTCTGTGGGAAAAAGATGGTAATACTAAGAAAATTTATATAACCTTTCTAGGTGAGAGTCCAAAAATCGATAGGCATTACTGTTCAACCATTTCTTTATTTGGTAGCTCATAAGTCGGGTGGTGTTTCCGTGATAGTATGAGTGTAGTGTTAATGGAATGATAATAATTTAGTGATCATAACCTATTAGTGTCCAAATATCGTGTATGATTAATTCGATGACCCAAAAAGTGTATTAAGTAATTGAAATCATAAATGAAATTTAGCCACATACAAGTACCAGTCGACCCTTTGATCTTTCTTTCCATTAATTATAAAATTCATTCGATTATGGGTTACCACATCCTGAATAAAATATTACTCTATAATTTATTATGATTTACCATGTTTTGATACATTTAAAATTTCAAATTTTGGGCTTTAAAATCATTATTTCATTTATAATTATAAAATATATTATTGATAATATTAATAAAATGGATTAATTACTCAAATGAGTCACTTATCGATACATATTAATATAATCATAACTAATAAATATTTTTTCATGATAAAATTTATTTATTTCTCGTCGGAGATATCCCTTGTAAATTATTTTTCTTTCTTGTAATTTTATTGTGATCATGATTTATAAATATGGGAAAAAATAAATTTCTTCTGAATATACAAGGTAATATAATCACCAAATTTTGACATAAGTTATATGGGCTTTTAAAGTTTTCAAAAAAAATTGATGAAACTGTTATTTATACTAATTTTAATTTGTATTTAATGTTAATATCATTTTTTAAATGTCACTCTTGTTCATATACTATTGTTATTTCAATAACTATGTTTGTACTGTAACCCACTCACAAAACCCTATTTTCAAAATAGTTGAGTTAAAAATAGTAGGTACATTTCACATATCCTAAAATATAAAAAAGCTCTATTATATTTCCATAATAATTCCACAAATACACTCCATTAATAAACATACCAAAATATTCAGTTATCATAGATTTTACATCATTGAGATCCAAAACATTTTGAATTCAAAAACTACAGATAATGCAGGATGTTATATAAATTTACTACTTCTAAAAGTTTATCATATATAGTTTATTAATTCCATATCCCTAGATTTACCTAATCCATATATAGGGATATTAATACACCATTATTCACTTCAATTTATATTACAAGATTCATAAATATATTAAATAAAGGTATTAAATCCATGGGGGGTTTTATGACTTCCAATCAAGACAAACTAACCAATATCAAATTATATTTTAATTTTGGGATACCATATTATTATATTTGAAATATAAAAACATGAAAGAAAAACGTTTAATGAATGGGTGTCCTATTATCTCAATATATAAAAAAGGAATCAAATGTTTATATGAAATTCAAGATAACCATTTTTAAAAGTTTATTAATTTATCAATTTCCTTAATTTTTTTTTGGTTTTTATGTATACAAATGTTCACATTTATATTTCTAATGATGTTTATTTAATGTGACTTTTTGGAGGATAAAATTCATTAGAATTTATTTTCTATAACTATATTCATGTCATTGAACTATATAGAATATTTGTTAATGTATTTGGGACGTGTTAATCTAGAAATAGTGTTCATACCTTGAGTTTATAGGTATATAGTATGGTTTAGAAACCATACATTTGAAATAAAACATATGAATTTTATACTCTACGTTTCTGGAATATTATGGATCATTAACCCTATATTTGGAAAAAACCCAATGTTTAAAGAAAGAAAAGTATTGTTTTCCAACCCTATATTTGGGAATAAGCACCGGTTTTGCAACACTATATTTTTATTTTTTTTCAATACATGATGGAACCACACATTTTACAATTAAAAAGTGGAGTTTAAAATTCACGATATTATTAGTGATTACTATAGCAGTTTTAACCAAAGTATTTATCTATTGAATTATGATTTATTTTTTATTCAAAGGATAATATTTAATAGAATAAACCATTTCAATTCATACATGAGGTTACTAATCCAAGAAATTATTTTGAATTTAAATATTATTGATTTATTGTAATATATTTCTAGAGATGGTTTAAACTAGACCAGTTTTTCTTATAATATAAATATAGAGACAGTATTCATAAAAAAAGACGAAATAAAAAACCGATATATACACGATGAAAAACTATTTTTGAAAAAAATTTCAGCATTGCCTTCACACTTATACTTTGGAGACATATATATATATATATATATATATATCTGATTGAATAATTTTTTTAATTTCATTTTTAATGCATCATATTATTACATATTATTTTTCAAGAATGATAATGTATTTTTTTGGGATACACTATGGATACATTCATTTATACACATCATTTGGGTTTTTTCCATATCCTGATATAAAGAAAAATTATAAAACATTGGAGATCTATTTTATACTCTCTATTTATGAATATTGTAATATGTCTATCAATTTCTACCGTACATGTGATGTTAAACAAATTATCTCAACAAAATCAAAATCTATTAATTTATTGGAGTATCAGCTACTCGGATTCCATGGTTGTAAAGTGTCTACTTCTTGTAATATGCTTTTGATTTTTGGTTCACTATAACAATGAACTAGACAATCTTATTAAATCCTTATAATGTGTCAACTACCTGCACTCATTTTTTTGTGTTAATAGGTCTATGGATAGGAGGAAATACTAGAGAAAATAACCAATCTCATTTTGTAGAGAATTTGTGGAGTGGATTAGGGCATCTTGGTTCACTGAACCACTATAAATCTCTATCTTCTCAACCTTATATATTTTGGTTACTCACTTTTCATTGAGAGAGATTAAACGGTTCACATCATAATGAGAGAGGTGATCTAAATAATTCATTTTTTTGAAAAACACAATTCACCACCCTATTTTTTTCTTCATTATAGTCATTCTAACACAAAAAGTTGTATCAAAGTTATGGATGAACAGTGATTCAAAATTTTGAAATCTAGTTGAAAATCAAGAATATTTACCGGATCTTAAAATGTTGATTTAAATATTCATATAAATACATCTTGAAATGGAATATTCTAGAGAAATTATGTCAATGATTCGTTCACCATACTTTAATAGAGATAATTATTATTGGTTTAAATCATGTATGATTATTTATTTAAAAATATTTAAATATGTTTTTATTTAAAAGTTGTTAAGCCTTAATAAATTCCTAAATAATATTTGAATGATTATAATGATGATCACGAATACAATATTAATTTAAAATAATTGAATACTATTGTCTGTGGTCTAAATACCTGGTGAGTTAAATTTGAGTATCTTAGTGAAAAATTACATATTAGACGTGGGATATGATTTTTATTGCATATGAAGGAACTAACACTATCAGATGATTAAGAAAAAACACTATAACTCTAAATATTGATACATTTATAATTCATAAGGGTAAAACTATCACTCAAATGAATAAGATATTGATAGAAATTTTAAATAGTGATTATAATTTGGGAGATCAATTTTCAAAATTAAATAAATTGATACAATCAATTATAGTACTAAATTCATGGTGGAATGGAATATATGAAGTTATAAATCAATTCATATATTGAAAAAACTTATCTATGAATGAATAGATTGGAAATTCAATGTTTTTTATGATGAGATGCAAGATATAGATAAAGATCATGTCAAAGAGGAAGAAGAATATATAAAATCTACTATTAATGTGTCATATAAATCATGTAATACATACTTAGATAATTAGTTTTACTATCTTATTAAAGTACTTAAAAACATTACAGAAATAAAAAGAAAGGGACTGAAGAAAAAATGTTTTGAAGGTAATGAAAAAGGTCATATGAATGATACTTTTATTTTAGTTTTTACTTAAGGTAAATTAAATTGTAATAGAAAATTCAAGAAAATTATAAAGGATTCTTGGATTAATTATTATGGTCCACATGATAAATATTCTATATATTCATAGATTGAGAATAAAAAACAAATGGTATGTCTCATAACTCATACTCCTAGAGTAAAATATTATTACTCTCAAAAATATAATTATGTAAAGATTTATAATGAAGATTTAAATATGTATTTCTTTATTCTACAAGATATATTAGAAGCAATAATGAAATATAATAAAAAATTTCAAAATATTATGATGTTGTTTTGTTAGATAAGGAATGTTTGTCAAAAAATATTACAGATTAAAAATCTAATTCCCTGAATATTCCTTATGAACTTTATTAAACAAAGATTAGATAAGTACCAGTTGAAATCTATATATCTTCAGTAGTTGGATTTTGTTTCTATCATCTCACCTAACCACACAACCATGTCATCAAATTTTCTACATCCCACTCTCCTAACCCACTAAAACCTACAACGATCCTAACCTTGATTCACATCCCCAGTTCCCTTCTCCCTACTCTAGGGTTCCCTCACCCCTCCCCGATTCCCCCCTCCATGAATCTGGTCTCCCCTCCTCTTCATGATTCCCCTCTCCAGTCGTGACTCTACCTCCCCTCTCCAGTTCCAACTCCACCAGCGAGTGATCCTCCTTCAGCTCCTCTGACTTCTGCTCCTCCGACTTTGGATCCTCCGGCTACAGCTCCTCCGATTTCTACTCCTCCGATTTCAGCTCCTCCGAGTTCCCATCGCAATCTCCATCCGCTCGATTTTTCAATATAGGGTTCATTCTATAGGTACTCATTATCAACCTTCAACTCAATCGAATAATTTACTTCCATCTCTCTTTCGTAGACGATTTTATGCATACTGTCATCCCTCTCGTGCTTCATCTCTAGTCGACCTACGGTTCCTGTACAATGAAGTCCTCGACTACTGGCTTCAAACTCCAGTAATCTTATTGGGTTCCCATGCCTCCAATTTATACTTCATCTTTGACCATGTACTCCACCTCCCATTTATAATCTATGTTAAGTTATTTTTAGGTTCAAGTATGTTTCACTGCAATCCTCATTATCAAGCATTGATAATCAATGAGCTTCTAGTATTTTACCAGCATCGATATTGTATACATATATTTGATAAAGGTATTCATAGGATACACTGGGCATAAAATATTCTCAACATTTTAGGTATTGACTCTGCTGTCATTCCATTTATTTCTTGGTGATTTCTTTCACCAAAGAAATGAACTCTTTTATAATAAAAAATACTCAGATCTTGTGATGTGATTTGTTTTGTGTATAATAGCAATAAAACTTATACTGAAACAACTTATTACTACTATGTAGAGATTTCCTAGATAATATTGAACATGATCTACTGATATTAGATAACAAGGATTGGTTTATTCTTCGGTTTTTTGGTTTATTTTTAGGGGTTTTTTAGAATTGATACATATTTTCTACATAAATGGATCACTAATTTCAACAATGATACTTCGACTACCAGCTCCTAAATCAGGACATGATTCCTCTTAGAACATCACCTCTTCAACACCATAGCAGGTCCTTCTTCTATGTTTTCCAACTTTTTCATCTATCTTTTCCAACTTTATGTCGATGTTATGAAACTATAATATTCATGGTTTAAAATTTTCCACACCTAGAATTTTCTGGAAAATCATGAAAAATCCAGTACTTATTATAGGTGATACATGTTTTCCGAATTTTTTGGCATGTCCTTCAAATTAATAACTATTAGTAAGAATTGGGGGCCAATGTTCTATTGTTTTGACTGATTAGGTAGTTTTCAGGGATGATTTTTTTAAATATACCAGGTGATTCATGGGAGTCTTCACTACTGCTTTTTGGTGAAAATTCATACTATAATTTTATTCGTTTATTGTCCGATGATGTCTTAATGGTGTTTTTTCATTTAAATGGTTTATTAAGTGTGAATTATTTTTATTTTAGTATATGGGTTGGCATCAAAGAAAATTTTTTTGGATGTAAAAAGTGAGGGTTCATTTTAAGTTGGTACCAGGAAATCCAATACTATAACATATGTAAGCTTATTCAATTTTCCAGACTAATTATCTATTTGAGCGTTTTCATCTCTCAATGTAATTGATTTAATCATGTTGTTCATGATTGGGAATATTATCCTTTTAATGTCATATTTTAGTTATTTGTTGAAAATAGAATCATGTTTCGCTTTAATTTTCCAACTGGGTCCATTAGAGTCTTCTAGTCTATTATCATTACCTTCAAGTCTATTAGCATCCACTATATATTTCTGTTTATGCCATAAAAATATTTTTCTGATAGCCTACATATCCAAATCTAGTCAACATGTATGTTTTCCTAAAATTGTGGAATTAACCTCCATTTTCCATCATTTTTAGTGGTAGCTACACTGTATATGAATGTAGGTAATTTGTCATAAAATAGTGGAGTAAACCTTCATTATTTCCAATATATGACTTTAGGTATTTTTTTAACTATTGAGTCCACTATATGTTGTTTTTATTCACTAGAAAAATAAGAATATTATTCATATGAGATGATATAAATAAACCAAAATTTAATGATAATTGCATGCATCAGCAAATTATGCATGACTATAGGAACATATAAAATACTTTCACTCAACTTCTCCTTAGTTCACCTCCTGCACTCACTTACTTTACCAGTTTTAGTGACAACCACTGTTTACGCCACTTCAAAACCACCTCGAAACCCACCTTAACATCACCCATACATTTTCCAAACATCCTACAGAACAACCTATCCACAACAAATATGTCATCATACTATCCTTTAATACATATCCCTTTTGTGCATCTATGATTCTTTGCAGTTTATCAAAATTTAATGATACATTCATACTACTTTTTCATATTCAAAATATCCATGTACAAATGTATAATTTTCTTGGTATTTATTTATTGACCATTCATTATTAGCAGGGTTTACATTCATTTCATCATAATAATCAACCATTACTAGTAGCAAACAACCCTTGCAGTGACTACAAGAACATTCTAAAGATTATTTTTATTTATAATTTACATTGAATATACTCTAATCATCGTACTGGGAAGAGGTTCAATTATATTGGATTTTTTGATTCATTTTTTCTCTATTGCAACCTTACTGAAATTTGTTTCTTTGCATAGTTTGTGTAGTGTTTATTGTATTAATTTTAGTAGATGGTTTCACATCGAATAACATGTTTAATCTTGGGAACCTATCAGATCTGATGAAGTTTCCACCCGATTAAAATGGTACTGTCACAAATTTCTTCACTTTATTCCTTTATTTTAAATTCATATTACATATTTTCTTGTAAATGAATACTATATTTTTATATTTGTTTATTGTATGAAAATGGATTACTGGTGTTTTTTTCTATGGGTTTGGATGTGTGAATTATATTAATTTTAGGATATGGGTTTTTATTGAATATCATATTTTTTTCATGGAAAAACTGATGGTTCCGTTGATGTTGGTACCTGCCATCCTACACTGCATCATATGTATGATTAATCATATCTCCATACTGATTATCTGTTTTATATTTTCATCTATTAATGTGATAGACATAATAATGATGTTCATGATTGGAAAACTGGGATGTATCAATTCTTAGATTTTGATTTCATGAGTAGGAATATTATCATTTTAATGTCTTCTTTTCACTACTGGTTGAATATAACACCATGTTTCACTTAATTTAGCCTACTAGAAAACTAGGATGAATCTATGCTTAGCTTTTTGAACTGTATGATTCCTTCCTTTATTTGTTAAGATAAATTAGAATATCTTTATCTTAAAAAAAATCCTCCCCTATTATCCCTCCCTATACATTCTATAAATACATATATATATATATATGTATATTTACGTGCATGCATTTATTTTTTATACCATTCTATGTTAATATATTTGAATTTTAAGTGCAGGAGGAGGATGAAAATGAATTTAAGGAATCAAAATTGAATGCCACAAAAAACAATCCTAGAGGCATCCACTGTCTTTCTCTGCTCTTTTCTGATTAATAATCATTCGATTCAAATGCAGAAAAATATTTGTCTCTCCCTGAGTTTCTATTGTTTCTCTAAGACAACTATCACTTCCAATTTTTCTCATCTATTCATAGTATTCTAGATTCTTCTGTTTTGGTTGCTTATGATGTCCAGTCAACTCTTAGAACTGAAAAAATTGACTTTCATGCCATCACTAATAATAAAACATATGTTGGAATGAACTCATAGTTTGCTGTGAACCCTATTACCCCTACAACTCTTTATGTTGACAGAATCCACCAGTTTGATTGGTTAACAATAGATAATTCTCCAGTGCATGAAGCTATTCTACGTAAATAAATACTATAGAATATACCAGGTGATGCATGAAATTTTTTACTACTTCTTTTCTATGTAAATGAATACAATATATTTTTATTCAGTTATTGTTTGATGATGGCTTTCTAGTGTTTTTTCCATTCTATGTTAATTGATTTGTGAATTCTATGGATTTTAGGATATGTGTTCGCATTGAAGAACATGTTTTTGGATGGAAAACGTTATGGTTTAGTTGAAGTTGGAACCAGTCAATAAGATTAGTGTAAAATATTTTTTTTAAACCACAAATATACATCTTGTCATTATTAAATGAAGATAGCATTTTCTTTTTTCAATTATCATTAATGTTCTATTTATTATGGTGTTAATGAATTTTTTATTAAAAATATATTTGTTATTTATGTTATTATTTTGAAAGGGATATATGATTTTGTAATAAAAAACATGCATTTGAGTTATTGAAACAAAATAACTTCTCTTTTGTTGTCAAGGAACACCAAATACATTAAGGTTGTTATGGACCAACCTGCTTGTAATATGATAGGCAGTGATTCTAGCAGCTCCAGTTATGAGGAAGTTCATTGGCGCGTGTCCAGCCATGTCACAACACATATGGTATCCATATTCATCCCTTTGAATTCTTAATTTTCAAATTTTTTATTTCCCATTTCAATAATTTTTTGCTCTTTTTTCCTTAATGATTTTTAGGAATACAATCATAAACAGATTGGATTTACCATTTTACCGTTAGGATTGATTTCTTGATTTCACATATTTTATGGTTGAACAAGAAACATGTGAGTCATCATCAAATTTTTCGATATACAATTCGAGGAAGAGTAGCCTAAATATCCATGTTCTCATTATCATATGTAGGTTCTATATGGAGTTATAAAACAATATTTCCACCATTCCGTTATTTTCTGGTTTCACTAATATCATTACATTTTTTGTGAAGGCATATATTTTAAATTTTCAAGAGATAGTTGTGAAGAAATAATCATGTGAATGAGGTACACATTTCATAATGATTTCAATATATTTTTTCCAACTGTATTCCAATATTAAGTATCACTATCTTGTGATTTTGAAATATTGAATAATTATGTTCATTAACTCTACATCAGACTATAAAATATGTTATGTGACCATTTACCTCTAATAATATTTCAAAATCACAAAATAGTTGTTGTTGTCCCAAATGAAAAGGTCATCCATGAGAAGAATCCATCACTATCCCAGTCATCCTTGCTTGATATTGTTGCTGCTGTCCCAAATTCCAATTCGCGGCATGCTGATCACTGCTTGTCGATCGCTGCTGCAACTCATTTGATATAGATGATGACATAATTATAGAGGTTTTTTCTATCCTATTTTTATATATTATTTATTTACAATTATTGTTTCTCACCTATATTTTCTAATACATGTTTCTACAGCATAGTGAACCCAACATCCAGGATAGGGGCTCCAACTAAAAATACTACTCAGACCACTACTGGAGGGATTTACTGACATAGCTATATGATGATAGTCTCTATCCCAAGAACAAATGAGACATTATGAACAATAAAAAACTACTTTTATAACAAACATCATCTTTTTTTAGATAGAAATATTTCATGTTAATCATATTATTATGTTTTCTTGGTTTAAATCTTTTTCTTTTACAATGACATTCACTATTTGAATTGTTATATTTTTTATGCATTATTACTGTTTCGTTTACATGAGTAGTGTATCTTGTATTTAATTTGGGCATTGGGGTTTTTTAAGATCACTAAAACATTTATTTTATTTGAGCAGTGGATCATGAATTTTTATTGAGCTATGGTTCATTTTTAGATATTTGTAATATTATCACCGTGTGAATGCATAGGCGACTACTAGTCTATATATCTTCTAATATTGGCTTTTTTCTGCTATCGTGCCACCTAACCGCGCAACCACGTCATAAATATTTCCACATCCCACCCTCCTAAACTGCTAAAACCTACAGCGATCCCGACCTTGATTCACATCCCCGATTCCCTTCTCCTTTCTCTGGGGTTCCCGCACCCCTCCCCGATTCCCACCCTCCACGAATCTCCTCTCTCCTACCCTTAATAACTCCCATCTCCAGTCGTGACTCTACCTCCCCTCTCCTACCATGACTCCACCAGCAAGTGATCCTCCTTCAGATCCTCCGACTTCAGCTCCTCCGGCTTTGGCTCCTCCGGCTATAGCTCCTCCGGTTTTCGCTCCTCCGATTTCAGCTCCTCCGAGTTCGCATCACAATCTCCTTCCACTCGATTTTTCAATCTAGGATTCGTGTTATATGTACTTATCCTATACCTTCATCTCAATAAAATAATTTCCTTCCATCTCTCTTTCGTAGATAGTTTTACCCATACTGGCATCCCGCTCGTGCTTCATCTCCAGTCGGCCTATAGTTCCAGTACAATTAAGTCCTCGACTGCTGGATTCAAACTACAGTAATCTTCTTGGGTTCCCACGTCCCCAGTTTACACATCATCTTTGACCATGTACTCCTCCTCCCACTTATAATATGTGTTAAGTTATTTTTATGTTCAGTTATGTTTTATTGCAATCCTCGTCATCAAGCATTGATAAGCAATGAAATTTTAGTATTTTACCAGCATCGATATTGTATACATATATTTGATAATGGTCTCCATAGGTTATACTGGGTATAAAATATTCTCAAATTTTTAGGTATTGACTCTACTTTCATTACTTTTATTTCTTGGTGATTTCTTTCACCTAAGACAAGAATTATTTGATAATAAAAAATACTCAGATCTTGTGATGTAATTTTTTTGTATAATTGTAATAAAACTTATACTGAAACATCTTATTACTACCATGTATAGATTTCCTAGATAATATTGAACATGATATATAGATTTTAGATCACAAGGTTTGGTTTATTCTTAGGTTTGTTGGTTTATTCTTAAGGGTTATTTATAATTGATTCATATTTTCTACAGAAATGGAGCTCTAATTTCAGAAATGATACTTCGACTACCATCTCTTAAATTGGGACATGATTCCTCTGGGAACATAAGCTCTTCATCACCATAGAAGGTCCTTATTCTATGTTTTCCAACTTTTTCTTCTATGTTTTCCATATTTATGTCGATGTTATGAAAGTATAACATTCAAGGTTTTAAATGTTCCACACCAATATTCTTTGGGAAAATCTAGAAAAATCTAGTAATTATCATAGCTGATGCATGTTTTCAGAATTTTTTGGTATGTCCTTCCAAATTCATACCTATTGGTAAGAATTGGGCCCAATGGTCTACTGTTTTGACTGATTTGGTAGTTTTTCAGGGCTGATATTTTTTAAATATACATAGTGATTCGTGGGAGTCTTCACTACTACTTTTTTTGTGAAAATGCATGCTATAATTTCTATTCATTTATTGTATGATGATGTCTTACTGGTGTTTTTTCCATTCTATGGTTTTTGATTTGTGAATTATTTTGATTTCAGTATATGGGTTCACATCGAAGAAAATGATTTTGCATTGAAAAAGTGATGGTTCATTTCAAGTTGCTAACATGAAATCCTACACTATAATATATGTAAGCTTATTTTGTTTTCCAGACCGATTATCTATTTGAGATTTTTCATCTCTCAAAGTAATGGATTTAATCATGTTGTTCATGATTGGGAATAGTATCCTTTTAATGTCTTATTTTAATTATTTGTTGAAAATAACATTATTTTTCGCTTTATTTTTCCTATTGGATCCAGTAGAGTCTTCTGGTATATTATCATTACCTTCATTTCTATTAGCATCCACTATATATTTCTTTTTATGCACTAAAAATCTTATTTAGATAGCCTATATATCCAAATCTATTAAATAGGTATGTTTTCAAAAAATTGTGGAATTAACCTCTATTTTTCATCTTTTTTAGTGGTAGTTACACTCTATATGAATGCAGGTAATTTGTCATAAAATCGCAGAGTAAACCTCCCTTCTTTCCAATATACGACTGTATGTAATTTGTTTTAAATATTGAATCCACTATATATTGTTTTTATTCACTAAAAACATATGAATATTATTCATATGATATGATACACATAAACAAATTTTTTTTGAGAATTGCATGAATCTGCCAATTATGCATGACTATAGGAACATATAGGATACTTTCACTTAGCTTTTCCTTAGTTCACCTCCCGCAGTCACTTACTTTACCAGTTGTAGTGACAACCACTGTTTACGCTTCTTCACAACCACCTCAAAATCCACCTTAACATCACTCATACATTCTTCAAACATCATACAGACCAACCTATTTTCAACAGATACAACATCATTGAATCCTTAAATACAAATCCCTTTTG
The DNA here is from genome assembly GCA_963277665.1 of Viscum album. Taxonomy (NCBI): domain Eukaryota; kingdom Viridiplantae; phylum Streptophyta; class Magnoliopsida; order Santalales; family Viscaceae; genus Viscum; species Viscum album. The sequence continues at coordinate 353,452,961 of OY728143.1, forward strand.
TGCATCTATGATTATTTGTAGTTTATCAAAAGGTAATGATACATTTGTACTACTTTTTCATATTCAAAAAGACCATGTACACAAGTATAATATGCTCGGTATTTATTTATTGACCATTCATTATTAGTAGGGTTTACATTCGATTCATGATAATAATTATCTATTACTGGTAGCAGAGAACCCTATTAGTGACTACATGCACATTTTAATGTTTATTTGTATTTAGAATGTACGTTGTATATACTCTAATCATAGTACTGGGGAGAGGTTCAATTATACTGGATTTTTGGATTCATGTTTTCTCTATTGTAACCTTACTGAAATTTTTTTCTTTGTATAGTTTCTACTATGTTTCCTCACATCGAAGAACATGATTAATCTTGGGAACATATCAGTTCTGATGATGTTGGTACCCAATTAAGATGGTCCTGTCACAAATTTCTTCACTTTATTCCTTTATTTTAAAATCATTCTACATTTTTTTGTAAATGAATACTATATATTTTTTTGTTTATTGTGTGATGATGTCTTACTGGTGTTTTTTTCTTTCTATGGGTTTTGATGTGTGAATTCTATTAATTTCAGGATATGGGTTTTCATTGAATAACATGTTTTTACATGGAAAAAACTGATTGTTCCATTAATGTTGGTACCTGTATCTCCTGCACTACCTCATATGTATGATTAATCATATCTCTATACCGATTATATGTTTGATATTTTCATATTTTAATGTAACGAAATTAATAATGATGTTCATGATTGGAGAACTGGGATGGACCTCTGCATAGCTTTTTTGATTTCATGACTAGGAATCGTATCCTCTTGATGTATTCTTTTCAATATTGGTTGAATATAACATCATGTTTCACATTATTTTGCCTACTAGAAAATAGGGATTGATATATGCTTATCTTTATGAACTATATGTTTCCTTCCTTATATTATTAATTTAAATTAGAATATCTTTATCTTAAAAAAATGTCCTCCCCTGTTACCCCTCCTTATACTCTCTATAATTACAAACATATATATATATATATTTACATGAATGCATGTATTTTTTCTAACCTTCTATGTCAATATATTTGAATTTTAAGTGCAAGAGGAGGATGAAAAGGAATTTATGGAATCAAAATTGGATGACAAGAAAAATAATCCTAGAGGTATCCACTGTCTTTCTATGCTCTTTGCTGATTAATAATCATATGATTCAAATGAAGACCAATATTTGTGTCTCCTTGAGTATCTTTTGTTTCTCTAAGACATCTATCACTTCATGTTTGTCCTGTCTATTCATATCTTTCAGGATTCTTCTATTTTTCTTGCTTATGATGTGCAATCATCTCTTAGAACTGAAAAAAAGTCTTTTATGCCATCACTGATAATAAAACTTATGTTGGCATGCATTCGTGGTTTACTCTGAACCCAATTACCCCTAAAAGTTTTTATGTTGATAGAATTCACCCATTTCACTGGTTAACAATAGATAGGCTCTAGGGCATGAAGATATTCAATGTAAATGAATACTATAGAATATACCAGGTGATGCATGGGATTTTTTACTACTGCTTTTCTATGTAAATGAATACAATATATTTTTATTACATTATTGTTTGATGATGGCTATCTGGGGTTTTTTCCATTCTATGGTAATTGATTTGTGAATTCTATTGATTTCAGGATATGTGTTCACATTGAAGAACTTGTTTTAGGATAAAAACTTGATGGTTCAGTTGAAGTTGGAACCAGGCAATAAGATGAGTGTAAAATATTTTTTTCTAAACTATAAATATCCGGCTTCTCATTATTAAATGAAGATAGAATTTTTTTTTTCAAAAATCAATAATGTTTTATTTTTAATGGTGTTAATGAATGTTTTATTAAAAATACTTTTGTTATGTATGTGATTATTTTGGTAGGGATATATGTGATTGTAATAAAAAACATGCATTTGAGTTATTGAAACAAAATAACATCTCTTTTGCTGTCAAGAACACAGAATACATTAAGGTAACTATGGACCAACCTGTTTGCAATATGATAGGTGGTGATTCTTTTAGCTCTAGTTATGAGGAATTTCATGGGTGCATATGCAGCCATGTCACAAAACATATGGTATCCATATTTATCCCTTTGAATTCTTAATTTTCATAATTTTTATTACCCATTTCAATTAATTTTTTGTGCATTTTTCCGTAATTAATTTTCGGAATACAATACTAAGCAGATTGGATTTACCATTTTACCAATTGGAATGATGTCCGGATTACACATATTTTATGACTGAACAAGAAACATGTCAGTCGTCACCCCATTTTTTTAGATTAAATTTGAGAAAGAGTAGCCTAAATATCCATGTGCTAATTATCATATGTAGGTTCTATATGGAGTTATAATAAAATATTTCCACCTTTATGTTATTTTCTTGTTTCACTAATATCATTACTTTTTTTCTGATGGCATATATTTTCAATATTCAAGAGATAGTTGTGAATTATTATTCATGTGAATGAGGTACACCTTTCATAATGATTTCAAAATATTTTGTCTAATTGTATTCCAATATTAATTATCACTAGTTTATGATTTTGAAATATTGAATAATTATGTTAATTAACTCTACATCAGACTCTAATATATGTTATGTGACAATTTACCTCTAATAATATTTCAAAATCAAATGATAGTTGTTGTTGTCCCAAATGCCAAGGTCATCCACAAGAATAATCCTATCATATGTTTGTCTACCTTGATTGATATTGTTACTACTTTCCCAAATTCCAATTCGTTGCATGATGATTGATGCTTGCTGATCGCTACTGTAACTCATTTGATTTAGAAGATGACATAATTATGGAGGTATTTTTCTATCCCATTTTTATGTATAATTTAATTCCTATTATTTTCCCCCCCTATATTTTCTACTGCAAGTTTCAACAGCATAGTGAACCCACCTTATAGGATATGGTCTCCAACTACAACAACTACTTAAAACGCTACTAGATGGATTCACAAATATGGATGTATGCTGATCGTATCTCCCCCAAGAACACATGAGACATTATGAATAATCAAAAACTGATGTTACAACACTCATCTTCTGTTTTCAGATAGAAATATTTCATCGTAAACATATTATTATGTTTTCTTGGTTTGAATATTTTTCTTACAATGACATTCACTATTTTAATTGCTGTATTTTTTATTCATTATTACTTTTTCTTTTACATGAGCTATGTATCCTATATTTAATTTGAGCATTGGATTTTTTTAAAGCACTAAAAAATTTATTTTATATGAGTAGTGGATCAGGAATTTTTATTGAGCTGTGGGTTATTTTTAGATATTTGGAATCATATCACCATGACAATGCACGGGCTAGTACTATTTTATATATTAAAACAAGATTACACTATGCTATAAAATTAAAAAATTATTTAAATTGAATCCTTGGTAAAAATAAAATTCTCAAACAAAATATAGGAATGCAATGTAATGATAAATAAAAAAAATTATATATTAATTATTTTGTTCATGGATCCACTAGAAAAATCATGTGAATTATTAAATGTTTTTATTTTTGTATTAATGGAAAATCATGAAAATAAATATTTGTTTTGTAAATATTAAATTTCTTATGTTAAAAATGTTTATTGTTGAAATTAATTGTTTAACATGATTATTAGAATCTCTAATCAAAATAAAAAAGTTTAGTTATGTAAAAATTTAATTTATAACATTACTAAACACAAAAGAATCTGTATTACAAAATATATATATTTATTTTATGCTTTTTAGGGACCCACAAATGAGATATATTGCAAAAATCATGAAGTTGTTGTCTATTTAGTATATGGAAATCTTGATCTTAAAAGTAATGATTAACTATAGAGTAGTTGATTATAAAAATAAAAATTATTTTCAATGGAATCTATAATATAGGAAGAATTTTATTACTATTTGGAATATATTTTTTATTACATTGACAAATTTTTATAGGGAAAAGATATGTTCTTTCTAATTTGGGTCAGATTATTAAAATATCCAAAAAAATTCATTCCTTTACGTACTATTTTAAGAAAATAATTCTATTATAGAAGTGTATTTTCAACGATTTAAATCTATTTTGGCTATTTTTTATTTTACAACATGAGAATGCTAGGAATCATCTACAATGTGTCCGAAAAAAAATATCAATTTAATTTAAAAAACCCATGTTCCTTTATCTTAAAACCTTTAATATTATGTATTTTTCTTCTAGAAAATATATTCTTCAAAGGATTATGAATATTAGTCACAGTGAGATAATGTTTTCAAGAACATGATGTTTAGAAGAATTTATTTGTCACAAAATAACAAAAGGTAATCCTTCTAATTGAGAAAATATTGTTTCATATGTAAAATATTCTTTTTAAAAAATATTTTGAAATAAATATGGAAGCTCGGGGTTATGAAAAACTACAAGTATCTTCATATCCAATGCCTTATGAGAAGATTATATTCAATGGCCTTAACATGATTTAAAAAATAGTGAAGGTAAAAGCTAATCTAAATATTTCTGGAAAGTTTCATGAATAACTATATTAGAAATATTATGATTTGAAGAAATGTTTTATTTCAAAAGTTTACATTGATTAATTTAATGTATAAATGATAAATACTATATATTTACTCAAAAAGAACCTACAACTAATTCGAATATCTATAAGAAAAAAGTGTTCTTGTTTGAATAATGTTCATCTTATTCAATATATTAAATAACAATATAAGTTCAAACTATCGATTCTATAAGTTCAATTTTTTTATATTTGATGATCACAAGCATATAAATTTTTGGAACTAATAACATTTCTTTTATGTATATTTCAATAAGATAATTTTTTAGAATATTTAATTTGGAAATATATTCATGTAATTATTTTTGGGGAAATATTGGTTAAATAATTATATTAATGTAATTTGGGAAATCGTATTTCTACTCTATGTTACTAAGCGTAACGTATGGTTTAAAAACCCTATGCTTGAAATAAAATGTATATATCAATTACATGCACTATTTAAAATTTATGGATCATTAAAAATATGTTTAAAAGAAACCAACACATATATGTAAAGGAATTTATTGTTTTCCAACCATATATTTATGAATAACTACACATTTTTTGACACTATGTTTGTATTTTTCACTACGTGAAGGAACCATATGTTTGAATATTCAATAATGAATTTTTAAATTCATGATATTATCAATAATTACAATAATGATTTCGATGGATTTAAATATATATTCAAAAATGTTTTTTCCTAATAAAATGCTCATATTCAGTGAAATAATTCATTAATATTATTACAACATGTTGCGACTCTCATGAATTATTTGGAATTAGAAAATTCTCTATTTATTGTGATATAATTATGGTGATGATTTAACTTGGATATGTTCATCATAAATTATAAATTTTGTGAAAATATTCATCAGGAAGGTAGATTAAATACAAAATAAATTTATAAATGAGTAAAATTTGTTCTTGAGAAAAATAAGTGTGTTCTTCCTTCAGATTTACACTCTGGATACATACTTATCTTGATCTATTTTATTGACTCACTGCTTTTGATTTCATTATTACTTAATATTATTGTCACATTTTCTTATGTAAGATTGGTGAAGTAATTTTCATAGCTGCAGTACATAGATATACATCCTTTCACACCTATGTGGGGTTTTCTCTATCATTGTTCAAATAAAACGAAGGAAATATTGAAGATCTATATACTGTTGTACATTATTTATGATCTAGATACAACTGTAAATTGATTCTATAGCTATGAAGAAAAACATGTTTTCTCAATCAAATACATATCTATTGATTTTTTGGATATTTGTCTGCTTGAACTCGATCGTGCTAAAGTGTCAGCCTATTATACTAAGCTATAGATTTTCAACTCCATTTAAAAATAACTAGAAGACCCTATAAATTCCCTAAAGGTGTCAACCAATTTTACTCAGTTGTTTTTAAATAGGTATTTTGATAAGTGGAACTACTATTGAAAATCACCATGATTGTGTAGTAGGGAATTTTTGGAGTGGATTATAAGATTGTTGTGTCCTAAACCTCTATACATCACTATCTTCTTTTCCCTAATCATTTCCACTATAAAATCAAGAATAAGAGAGTAGGAAAGTATTTCTTCATAACAAGAGCAGTGATCTAAATCTGTCAATGTTTTTGAAGAACACAATTCACCCCCTCTTATGTCTTTGTCTTATACATAGTCATTCTTACAGAAAATACCTTCATAGAAACCGTATGATATTATAAATTTGTATATAAACATATTGTTTTATAAATTGTCAAATAAAAATATACATATGGTAAATTAAATAAAATCATGGCTTTAATATTAATAGACAACCTACTACTGAATCCACCTCCACAATGAAACATATCACATAAAGCTATCTATGACATATAATAATCAAAAAATTCACAGGTATATTCAAAAGAGTATAATCATTTTTATTAAAATATTTACAACATGTATAGTTCCAGAATATTATAATATACATTTTAAAATTATTCTACTACCTTCAAATCATGTATGTGTATTTGGTAAATGTTTTTTTATTTAGAACTATTTACGGGTGATAATTAAACCATTCTTAAGGATAGAAAATCGATCCAAATTGTAATAATATTATGTACACGGTTTAATCAAAATAAATAATGTTATAAATATGATGATGAAACTTACACAAACCAACACACATCAAACCATGACTACAATTATCCTTGTCCATAAATCATATTTAAATTAACCAAAAAATTAAATGAATTTAAATTTTTTTCTCAATATCTATATTAAAAATTTAATACCCACACCACCTTAAATAAAAAGATTCATATTCAAATAAAACAATAAATGCAATACTCTAAAATATCTTGGAACCTACTTATGAATTGATAGTTCCCTTAAGAAAATATTTACTAGTGTGTAATGTGATGAAATGATAAATAAAAAATGATTTTGTATCCTAATGTAATGGGAAAACACATAACCTTTCAACTATATCAAAATCTGCTGTAAAATGTTTTTTATAATATCAGGAATTATGTACCTCTAACCTCATATATTTACATGACCATATCTCAAATACCTCAAATAAAACACATTGTAAACCCATATAGGAAACCCATTTAATAGGTCTCTCAAATCATAGATAATCTTTATCAAAACGAAGTTTTTACTTTGAAAAAACATTTTAATATATTATATTCTAAAAAAATTAATCAATTTTTTTAAAATTACCATTTAACCATTTAATCTACTAATCTATTTATATTTTTTTTTACAAAATCTGTGATATCCATACTCATTTTGAAAACCAATTTAGTAAATCAACTACCAAACCATTTCATATAAATCACTTTTAAGAAATAATATTTAATTAGAAACATATTTCTAATTTCCAATATCCAAAAAATTCATTTTCCATTAATAATCATTTGGAAATAAATCATTAAAAACCATATTGAGTTTTGAATCTAAAAAACTGAAATTCTGAATTATATAAAAGTAGAAAGACTACCATCAAATAATAGATATAAAAAACTCCAGAAAAATAAAAATAACATAGATATTCCTTTAATTAAAATCACACTAATTATCATTAATGTTTTCGAACACTGACCAGAAAACATATCACTGAAATGAAAATTATAACATTTATTATGTGACAAAAATAGATTATAATTAAAATATTTCATTTTAATTCACGCGTCTCTTATAATAAATAATTAATGTAATTTTTAATAAAATAGTAATAATATTTATGTTTTTTATTTATCACAAACTTATCCAAAATCCTATATCAGTCCAGCATTTAAATCTACAACAAACAATATTTGAGGGATTCATGGAATATTTGGCCATGTTGGTGGATGGATGCGGTATGTGTTAGTGCACCACATAGGGGAACTATCAGCGGGTGTGGGGGAGGTCAATCTGGGATAGAGTTAAGACAAACCTAAACATACAGTGGGGATTCAGATACTGAAAGCCTCAACAAAGAAGGGTTATAGGATAATATAGTCATCATAATCTATATTATGATTGTGGCTACTAGATGGTAGCGACAGATAATGGAGATGCAAGTGGTCCATCTTGATTTGTGGTGACAGGGTAAATGGTGGCATGTAGTTATTGATGGGGCACATGGGTGTTTTGTTACAGGGTCCCTTGGACACAATTCTAGGGTGTGAACAAAATACAGGCATCACTAGTGGGGTTGAAAGAAGGCCTTCAAGTCATGGGACTCTATGCCAGTTCACTTGGGCTTCAGGGCATGATGTAATGGACTTTAGTATCCACTATGCACACTTTCTATGTAGTGGGATCCTTCTATATAGAAAAAATATGTGTATACTGGTTTTTTAAATAATGACAATTTTCCCTCCTACATATAAATAAAGTATGAAGAGTAATGTATACACACTTCATATCAAATCTATAAGATGATTTACTTATACTCTTTATATCATCATCATTAGAGGGCATCTCCATTATAAAAATTCATGAATAATATAACAATATTTTTTTTATAAAATTATATATTAAATGTTAAAAGCATGACACCAATACCAATTGTGGAATCACAAAATCATGATGCTAATATCACACTATCACATCACACGAAACAATCCATTTGACAAAAATTTGAGATAATAATAGAGTTGAGGCAGTCATGAAGGGAGGCGATGAAGGATTTATGTATTGATCACCCGAGGGGGTAAAAGATAGGAAAAGGCTTGTCTCTATTGAAATTCTTCATGATAGTGGGTGGTTAGCCTAGTATGAAGATAACGATGGTAGGGAGGCAGTTGATAAAACGTACAAAATAAATGAAATATAAAATATATAATTGTTTGGACAAGGTATGAAAGACATAGGAGATAAAATACAACAATAAAAATGAGTGAAAGAGAAATAATAACTTACATTAAATTTTATAGAGTTTATTAGTTTGAGAGAAGGTTGAGGTGGAGAAGTGGCAAAGATGGAGTTCTCTGAGAGCTTGATGGATGCAAGGGAAATGAGTTAAGTTAGGGTTCTATTTAAAATAATGAGAAGTGTTTTATCAGTGCTTTAAAAAATAATGATAAAGAGGATTTTTATCAAAAATGAAATAATAACTCTCAATAAAGATCTATAAAATTAATTTTAATAATATAATTTATATATTTAGAAAATTTAAATTCATATAATTTTTTAAAAAATATATATAAATATAAATGAATATAAATATAAATGCATTAAAAAATTATTAATATGTATTAATAATTATATTTATAGATATATATTTGTAGTTATGATTATAAATAAATATATTTGTAAATATATTTTTAAATATATTTGTAAATATTTTTGGAAATATTTGTATATCATTATAAATATGTATTGATATAATAAATATACATAAATATAAACATATATATAGTAAATATATTCATTATTTAAATATATTTATTTTGATGTAATAATTTTTTAAATATATAATTATTTTTTTATAATTATAGAAATAAATTTAAAAAATATTTTTATTTATTTATAATTATAAATATATAAATTTACAAGGTAGTAAATTCACATATATATATATTTTGTGAAAATTTCCAACCAGATAACAAGGCTCATGGAAATTTATTAAAGGGAAAATAAAACAATGACAAGCAAAAAATAAAGTAGATAGTTCATATAAAGAGACATTCTCTCATCCAGAAAAGAGAACTATTGATATAGAAAATCCCCAATTCAAAATTAGAATCATCATCATCAACTGTAGTTTCCCACTATGACAGTGAATTTTATGTATTGAGGATCCCAAAGATCCCCTCCCTAGGCATTTACTACTCTTGAGTGAACTATATTCTTCTGCATTGGAAGATGATCTGATGGACATATTCCAGGGAAGAATGGAAAAATCCTTCCACAACCATCTTTTTGGAGGAACTAGAGAAACACCATCACATCTGACCATCTTTATCTTTACCTTTAAACTTAAAACAACATCCTTAAAAGAAACAAGTTCAGCATTTCCTACATATCAAAGATGAGTGATTTCGAACAAAAACATCCACCTTTCCATATCACTTCCATCATTTGAAAGATAATCTCATTTATGAGACATTCAGTATAAACTAATGACAATATAAATCTCATAAATATAATACACACATTATTGAACATCAAATTGTCGTATTCTATCCTCATGTAGAACATTATCTCAAAACTCTCCATCCAGAAGCTTCCCAATATATCCTTTCTCATCATTTTGTGATATATAACACCCAAGCACAACACCAACAACATCATCTACAGAATTTACATCATAATGAGTCTACATTCCATCCCAGCCTGTTTTTTCATTAAAATGGAAATATTAATTCCACCATGTTGAACAAGTTCATATGGAAGATCACTGCACCAATAATCTGGTTCCTCATTTCTAGTATTTGTTTCAGAAAATGAACTAGAAGCATCTTATAAAGTTACCACATAGTCTCGATTAACCCCCAATGATTTATTTTGGTATAATTAAGCCCCTTGATTTTGAGGATGCTTATCCAGAAATTCAACCATATTATTCCTTGGATACATAGGTACTGACTATCCATACAGATTCAATGAATTCCTCTTAAAAATAACATCACAATCCTTTGATGTATTCCCCTTCAAACCAAAAAAAATCCTAGAATTTCCTCCTATATTTTCCATCTATATGACATATCGATTGGTAATATTTAAAAACCCCCAGGATAATTAGCATACTAAAAATATAATTTATATCATTGATGGGAGTATTAAGTGTTTCATTTCTAATAATAGTGGAACTATAATCAATTTCAATAATAATTCTCACAAATGTGGCCACACCTGATGTGTTTTGTATCCTTATCCATGGGAATATGAATGATAATGATAACAACAATATAATAGAAGTAATTTGGATTCTATAAAAATATGATGAGACTAGGAAACCTATTGCAATACCTTTTGAAAGAGTATTATTGATCATTGACAAATCAAAATACATTATCCATCCATAGTGATTAACCATTCATGTCTTCAGAAATAATGAAATAGAGGACCACACATAGATCATGGATTCCTCAGATTGAAATAAGACGTGAGATAATCCTCTTTGTAATGAAATAAACTTCCAATCATAAAAATCCCACAGAAAAGAGATCATGCATGAAATATATTAAAGCCACCATGGCTACTGATCATTGTGATGAACTTCCCTAACAATTAATAAGGTTTTACCCCAATTTAGACATTCCAATAAGGCTTCATGACTTGCTTTAACATGCACCAATGATCATTCTTGAGGATCCTACCCACAAAGGAATCCTTAAACCCTACCAACAGAAAACAAACATAATTATTACATTGATCAGTGGCATCATTAAAATTCCTTACCACTTCCAGGACCCCTTTAAGCTTGTATTGAAATTTAGCGACCTAAGTAAATGCTTGGGTCACTGTATGACTACATGAAACATACTTTCATGTCGACACCACAAATAGATGATCAATCACCACCATTAAATACACTCTACCCACACTAGTTTGAATCATTTTCTCATGTGAGATTTTAGCGGATACAAGGATACAGAACAAAAAGTAGACATTTCCACCCATTTTTGTTGGAAAAAACGCGTCATCCATCCCTTTTTCCCATCAAATCATTTTGGTTAATCCACTCTTATGGAAGATCTGCAGTCATCAATGTTGAGAAAAGTATTGTTTTCAAAAATGCATATTAATGTTATTTAACAGGGGAGTTTATTAAAAATAATACTCTATAACTTTATGAAAATTTTGATGCTCTCAAATACCCTTAGTTATTTTCTAATGATTTTACTTAGTATTTTTCAGGAGATTATTAATTTATTTTACTCTAGAAATAAGAGAATTTATTACTTAGCGTAGAATCTGTTTTAGTATGTTCTGGAAACACTGTTCACATCTTATGTAGATGAATATAGCGCGGATTCTGTTTTAGCACGTTCTGGAATCACTGTTCATTACTATGTGGATAAACGTAGCGTACGGATGAAAAGCATGTATACTTTTTGAGATAAGAGAAAAGTATGCTTAAACAACCATACGTTTTCAACAATGTATGGAAGAAGAACTTTACGTTAGGAAGGAACCCTACGTTTTGGTTTTCATCAAAGTATGAAAGGAGAACCGTACGTAAATTCTAAAGGTTATGTTTATTTCTCAAAAGTATGGTTCATCAACCTTACATTTGTAAACAACCATACGTTCTTGGAAAAGTATGGATCAAGTAAAAGTATGGATCTTTTACCTTACGTTTGAATGTTGAAGAAAAAATATGGATGATCAACCCTATGTTTGATATCAACCTTACATTGTCAAACCCTACGTTTGAAGACTATGTTATTAACCCTAAGTTTGGAAGCCACGTCATCAACCTTACGTTTGGTGTCAGAATTTTCGGCAGACGGTTTTTATGTACAACGATCAGTAAGCTGATTTCTGGGCGGATTTCAAGCCAGATTTAAAGTCGTTTTTAAATTACGACATTGACTAATTCAAAGCCATTTTTTAATGGATTTATGATTGAATTAAAAAGATCATTTTACGCAGAGTCTTAAGGGAAGTTACGTCTTCTCTGTAAAATCAAATTTTTGAATATCGCAAATCAGAAGGCGACTTTTATGGATCTAAATGTGTAGGAGATATGATTTATTATATATGATCTATTTGGAACACAAAAAATGTATGATATGATCGATCTATTATTGAAGAAGGTGGAAGATAGAGATTTCAACTATTCATGATTGATATGTTGATTCAATAGGAGCGTAAAAGTTCTGTTTGTTCAAGAAGAAGGAACTCGATAGATGATTCACCTATTCTACATCGAATATCTTCTGTGAATATACTACTGCTGAGGTTGTGAACTATATCTCTATATCTACTACAACTGGATCAAATCATAACTACTTTTTCTTGAAGATCAATATTTCTAGAGACTACGATCCATCTAATGTCAATTGCATTCTGTTGCAATTGTGAAGATCAACTGGAAATTTCTTTCTGAAATTATTATTTTTTCTTTAGTAACCAGCTTCTCGTTCTAAGCTGTGTAGGTTCGTGTTTGAACCAGAAGGATTTGTTTTTCCTTGGATTGTAATGGTTTTAACTTCCTATACTCAGTTGTGAATCGGTCTGTGGAAAAGTGGACTAAATAGTGAAAATCACCAAGCACGTGGAGTAGAGCATTGGTGGAGTGGACTAGGGGATTTTTGTTCCCTGGACCACTATACATATTCTTGTTCTTGTTTTTACTGTTTTCCACTGCATGATCAAATATGATAAAGTTTAAAGGAGAGAACTCGTTCAAATGAAGAGTTATTGAAAAATTGCAAAAGACACAACTCACCCCCGTCTTGTGTATAATCTATAGATTTAGATCCAACAATTGGTATCAAAGGAGGAGCTTCTGATAGATCCTTAGAAAGCTAGAAGCATTTAAGGAATTTTCAACATAGCATTATGACTGATACAAGAGAAGGGATGTCGATGGTTATAGCACCATATTTTAATGGAGACAACTATGGTTGCTGGAAATCGTGTTTGATAATATATTTGATAAACCTCGAATATAAAGTCTATTCAAAGATGCTGACTCCTTATGAAATTTCTGAAAATCCTGAGGCATGGAGTGCTGCTATAGAGGTAGAGTACGATATGAAATCGAAGGATATGAATGAAATTATCTACGGTCTCGGACCAGATGAATTTAACAGAGTATCTCAGAGCCCAACAACATATGAGATGTGGAAAACAATAGCTGTGGCATATAAAGTAACATATAATGTAAGGAAAATGAGATATGCAACTGTAAAACTGAAATTTGATACTTTCAGAATGATTGAAGGTGAGAGAATTACCCAAATGAATGGGAGATTGACAGAAATTGTCAATAACATAACTTCTCTAGGAGAACCTATTAAGCAGGCTGATCAAGCATTAAAAGTACTAAGAGTACTTCCTACTAGATGGAATGGTATCTCTGCTGCAATCAGAAAATCAACACCTTTCAAAGATCTAACTATGAGAGAGCTGATTGGTACACTGATGATGTATGAAGTTGAAATGCAAGATGAAGCTAATGAACATAAAGTGATTATCAAAAGATAAGATACTTCCTTGAGGGTAACTTCACTACAAAAGAATAGAAGGATGAAGAGCAAAGAAGTCAAAGCCAAATCAGAAAGCTCTGACTCATCCAACTCAAATGTAGAACTGGCTTAACTAGCCAGAAAATTTAGAAAATTCTACAGCAAGAAAAGAGGCATCAAAAAATCCTTTAAGGGATATAATAAAGAAGTGAGATGTTATGAATGAAAAAAGATGGGACATATCAGACTAGATTTCCCAAAACTGAAGGATGCAAAGAAGAATAAATTTTTCAAAAGAAATGACTTTGAGAAGAAAGACAAGAAAACTATGAAAGCCACTTGGAGTGTATCTGAAGTCTCTAGTAGCTCTTCTGAATCAAGCTCAGAGAAAGAAGAAGTCAATCTAAAGGAAAACATGTGTTTCATGGCAGAAACTGATGAGGTACACTCATATTACTCCTATGAATCACATTATGAATCAAGCTACGCAAATAAAAAACTAGCAGCGTACTACAATATGCTTGAATAAAGATATGACTCACTATCTAAGAAACATAAGTCACTGAAAAATATACATAAATCCGTTTCAGATGAAAGAGACACAATACTGAAACAACATAAACAATTAACTGATAAATACAATTTGATTAACACTAACTATGTTAATTTTGAATCAATAATAAAATCACTGCAGGATGAAGTAGAATCTTACAAATAGGCTGCATTGGTTTTTACAAAAGGAGAGAATTCATTAAAAGAAATTCCTGGAAAAACAGTCATTAAAAAGGAGAGATTTGGAATTGGAAGTAAAGGAGAAAAACCAAAGCTATATAAAAATTATTTTGTTCCTAGATCTAAAAAGCGTAATTGTAATTTTTGTGGGGAAAAGGGACATGTAGCTAAAAACTGTTTCTTAAGAAAACCTCAAATTTGTGGTATTAAGAAAGCCGATATTTCAAACGACTTATATGATTCAGGTAATTTTAAACGAACAAAGCAAATATGGATACCTAGATCATTCCTAGCTAACACTCCTGGACCCAACAAAATATGGGTACCAAAGCAATTTGTTTGAATGTCTTTGCAGGTAGCAGGTCACCAGAGAAGAAAAGATATATGGTACATGGACAGTGGCTGCTCAAGACATATGAGTGGAAACTCATTTAATTTTTCTTCACTCGCTCAAAAGGAAGGAGGACTTGTCACATTCGGTGATAATGCCAAAGGAATAATCATTGACATTGGAACTGTTGGAGATCCAAAAACAATCTCAATCAACAAAGTACTTTATGTACAAGGACTAAAACACAATCTGGTAAGTATCTCTCATCTTTGTGATGATGGATATACTGTTGATTTTACTAACAATTTCTGTATTGTTTTGAAAGATAAACTGTTTAAATTTAAAGCACCATGAACTGAAAATGCCTATACTTTGGATTTAAATTCCTTGTGTAAACAACAAGTAAACTGCTTGACTGCTAAAGTAAGTGAATCTTGGATCTGTCATAGAAGACTTGGTCATTGCAATGTATATGTTTTACATAAGTTATCTAAGAAACATTTAGTTTCTGATTTACCTTGTCTCAAATTTGAGAGTAACAGATTTTGTGATGCATGTCAACTTGGCAAGCAACAGAAATCATCCTTCAAATCTATTAATAAGGCAGCTACATCTAAACCTATAGAACATATTCATATGGATTTGTTTGGACCATCAAGAGTAGAAAGATTAGCTGGTTAATTATATGTATATGTTTTAGTTGATGACTATTAAAGATTTACATGGATTTTCTTTTTGAAATTTAAAAATGAAGCTTTTAATTTATTTGAAAGTTTTTGCAAATCTGTTCAAAATTAAAAAGGTTTCAAAATAATCTCATTAAGAAGTGATCATGGTGGAGAATTTGAGAATCTGGAATTTAATTCCTTTTCCTCAAATATGGGTATTAAACACACCTTTTCTACACCCAGAACACCTCAACAAAATGGGATTGTAGAAAGAAGAAATAGAACAATTCAAGAAATGGTTAGAACTATGTTAAATGAATATAGCCTACCTATATATTTCTGGGTAGAAGCTATGAATACAACTTGTTATATAATAAATAGAGTTTTAATTAGACCTATTTTTAAAAAGACACCCAATGAACTATGGAATAACAAAAAATCTAAAGTAAAATACTTTAAATTTTTTGGATGCATGGTTTATATCTTAAACACCAAGGATAATCTTGATAAGTTCGATCCAAAATCCGATGAAGGTAATTTCTTAGGATATTCTGCTACCTCCAAAGCTAATAGAGTTTATAATAAGAAGTGAAGGATTTTTGAAGAATCAGTTCAGGTGAAATTTGATGAATCTGATCCTTTTGAGAAAAGGACAGAACAAATAGATGAACTTGACTCTAATGATAACATGAGACTTGAGAATTTAAAGAATGATTTTGAAAATGATATAAAAAAAATTCAGTACAGTTCAGAGGAACATGATACTGAAGAACCTTTAAATATTTCACCTAGATAGTCTAGAACCCTAAATAATCATCCTTTAGAAACTGTAATAGGTAACTTAGAAACTGGTGTTCAAACTAGAACAAACTTAGGACACCTAGTGGAATTCTCTGCCTTCCTATCTCAACAAGAACCCAAGACTATAGAAAAAGATTTAGATGATGAAAGATGGGTAATAGCAATGAAATATGAATTAAACCATTTTAAAATAAATGAAGTTTGGTATTTAGTGGAAAGACCTAAGAATTATCCTATAATAGGAACCAAATAGGTTTTTGGAAATAAACAGGATGACTAAGGCACAATAACTAGAAATAAAGCAAGATTAGTAGCTAAAAGATATAATCAAGAAGAGGGAATAGATTATGATGAGACTTTTTCACCTGTAGCTAGGTTAGAAGCCATTATAATCCTTTTAGCCTATGCATCTTATATGAATTTTAAATTATTTTAGATGGATGTCAAATCTGCCTTTTTAAATGGATATTTAATGGAGGATGTTTATGTTGAGAAACCTCCTGGTTTTGAAAACTCTCAAAAGTGTGATTCAATTTTTAAACATACTAAAGCTCTTTATGTCCTTAAACAAGCACCTAGAGCTTGGTATGAAATATTATGTTCTTTTCTTTTGAAAAATGATTTTACTGTTGGTATGGAAGATCCAACTCTATTTAAGAAAATTGTGAAAAATAATGTTTTATTGGTTCAAATTTATGTTGATGATGTAATATTTGGATCAACTAATAAAACTCTTTGTCATGAATTTTCAAAATTAATGCAAGGAGAATTTGAAATGAGTATGATGGGAGAATTACAATTCTTTTTGGGTCTTCAAATATTTCAAAAAGAATTTGGAAATTTTTTAAATCAATGCAAATACATTGATGGCTTACTTAAGAAATTTGGACTTGAGAAAAGCAAGACATTTACAACTCCTATGTGTACTAATATAAAACTTGATTTGGATGAAACTGGGAAATCAGTTGACAACAAGTTATATAGAGGTATGATTGGTATCTTGTTATATCTTACTTCTAGAAGTCCAGATATAATGTATTCAGTATGTCTTTGTGCTAGATTTCAATCAAATCCTAAAGAATCCCATCTAACTTCTATTAAAAGAATTTTTAGATATTTAAAAGGAACTGTTTTTCAATCTCTTCTTTATCCTAAAACTTCTGATTTTAATTTTATTTCACATTTAGATGCAGACTGTGGATGTTGTAGATTAGATAGAAAAAGTACATCAGGTACATGTCACTTTTTAGGAAAGTCCTTAGTATCATGGTCTAGTAAGAAAAAACATTCAGTTTCCCTATCAACAACTGAGGAAGAATATGTTTCTGCTGGCAGTTACTGTGCACAAGTGTTGTGGATGAAAAAAACACTTATGGACATTGGATTGAATTTTAATAATACACTTATTTTATGTGATAATACGAGTGCAATTAATATTTCAGAAAAATCCAATTAGTCATTCTAGAGCTAAGAACATTGATATAAGGCATCAATTTTTAAGAGATCATGTTATTAAAAAAGATATATTTTTTGAATTTATAAATACTAAAATTAAATTAGCAGATATTTTTACTAAACTTCTTCCCACTACAAGGTTTGATTTTATTAATGGGGAGCTAGGTTTATTTAATTTTAAATAATTTTCTTTTTTATTTTTCTTTTTGTAAATTTTATTTTGTTTATTGAATACTATTTAAGTATTTATTTCTTTCGTCGTATGAAAAATTTATTTATTTTTAAATATATGTAATGATGAGTGATTACACAGGAATCAAGGCTATCAGAGTCTTTTCGACTTCTAAACCCTTTCACTTCTATCAAAACCCTTTCGAAATCCAGAAATCACAATTCCTCTTACGAAACCCTAACCTTAGAACTTCTAAAACCCTAACCTTAAACCTTTCAGAGACTCTCGCAGCAATAGTAAGGACTAAAAGAGCCAGTGAGGCCGAGCCGAGAAATGCTAAGAGACAACACACTGAAGGAAGAAAAATCTTACAGGGTAAGGTAATCGATCTTGACTGGTTATTTCAGACGAATCTGTTTTTGAAGGAAGTACTGTCGTTTTAAAATCAGGAACAGATGTTCAACAGTGAGAATACAGAATTTTTGTATGAATTTGAACTTAGATACTTCTACAAATCTTTACAGTTTAGTCTGGGTGATACTGAAGATAGTATGATGGCTAAAATAGAATATAGGGATTTCTCAATTTCTTCAGTAGAGATTAGTCAGATTCTCTACTGCCCTCATGAGGGAGTTTTTCATTTTGACTTGAAGAATATAGGAGATTCTATGCATAAATCCAAAGACATTATGTCTTTTATTTTTGGTACCAAGACAATAAAGAAAAAGTCTGTTAAGGATTTGGAGCCTGATCATAAGATTTTGATAAAATTTATTCAGACCGAAATAGATCCATGGATGGCAGAAATGGAGAAGATTTTGTACCTTAATATGTATATAATGTTTATCTTGCTATGTGATATTAAGTTAAACTTTATGAGATACATGATAAGGCATCTCAATTATTGCTATTGAAGCGATGCCAGGATGAATTTCTATCCCTTTGGTAGATTTATTTCTAAGCTTCTGTTTACGAAATACATGGTGAGATATGTGGATGCAAGAGTTAACTGTAATCACAGTAATACGTTTAATGTTGGAACCTTGCGAAAAGTTAGATATTTCTGGAGCACAATTAAAGGAAATCATTTGCCAGTAGAAGATGAGGAAGAATCAGAGAGTGCTCATGCTCAACCTGCTATGTCCAAGGAGGGACAAGATAACTCCAAAGTCAGCAATGTAGCAAGAAGGATTCGCTTTGAAGTGACAGATGTTGAGGAAGACAGAATCCAAGAGGGACTTCATTCAAGAAGAAAAAGACTAGAAAATGAGGAAGTTATTCCACTGTTTTGGAAACTTCACCGGAACCTTTAATTTCTTATTCTTTTGTTAGAGAATATGTTTCTGATAGAACCATGAAAGATGTTACTGAGAGAATGGCTCCGGTAGAGAAATATGGAGCTCAAGAAGATGCTAAAAGGGACAATTATGAATAGATTGTTGCTAATGTTGAAGTTTCACTTCAACAGGAACAGAAGATGGAGGCAGTGCCTGGTGAAGAAGTGGCCAGACTTCAGGAAGCTTCTGAAGATATTGTTCTTGAAATTCTAGTGGAAGACAAAGATGCAGATAAATGTGATGAGAATGCTTCTGAAGCTCAAACAAAGGTACTTCAAGATGATTTTTCTATGGAGGAGTTTGAAAACAATAAAGAAAAATCTATGGAACAACCTTCTCAGGACAAGGAGAAAGAGAATTCTGATGCTGAATCATTGCCTTTGGTATTACTGCATCAACCTGATAATGTGAATCAAGCACAGGGTGCATCTGATTCAAGGAAAGATGAAGATGAAGGACTGTACAGAAAAGTATCTCAGTTGGAATCTGAGAATGATTCTCTTAGAAATTCTTTAGACTTAGAACATTTGAAGATTCAATAGATGAAGGAATGTATAGTTTCAAGGCAGGAAGTTGAAATGTTTAAAGAGGATATGCTGACTTCTGTTACTCAATTAAAATCTGAAATGGTTATGATGTCAGATTTATCAGATCTGAAGTTGTTTATGGAGAACCAATTGGCATCAGTTGCAAATCGTGCTGTTAGTGGATCTAGTTCTTCACCTGATTTAATCAGAAGGTTTCAAGGTATCACAGCTGCATTGAGAAATATGAATGATAGGATACAAGATCATTAATTCAACAATTCTCCTTTTTCAGTGTTGATGGACAATCATAAATTCTTAGTGGGTCAACTGACATCTAGTGAGCCATCAATCAGAATTCTGTTAGATCAGTTATCAAAGAATCTGTCAGTATTTGTTGAAAAGGAGGAAAGGATGCATGAGTTTTTCAGAGTCAATTTAATTGACGATATTCATATGACTTAAGAGAATAGAGAGCTCATTATCAAGCTTGGAGATGGGATGATGAAGAGACTTTGAGAACAGTTTGCAGAAATCAAGTCTACAATTCAGAAGAGATAGACCCTGTTGCCTATCTTACCCAATCCTTGATTCCTGTGTATATCATTGTCATGTATATACTACTATTTTTGAATTAAAATTTTCTTCATTGTTTATTTGTCTCTTTAATTATTTGTTTTACTAATTTTATTTTTAATATGAAAGTACTCCAGATTTAATTATTGATAAACAGTTCGTAATAGCATTTACTAACAGTTCAGTGAAATATTAAACGTGTTAAAATCCATGATTTTTCATTCTTTTTGATATCACAAAAGGGGGAGAATTTGGATAAACACAAAATCAGTATTTATGGGGAGAATATTTAGGGAGAATTCATTTTACTGATGGAGAAAATTAGATAAGTAATTTGGATTTATAATTATCTCTTTGGTGAAGAAGATTTTATTTAAAACTTTATAATGAATTTTGAAAGTTAATTTTATTTTGTTTAAATAATTTTACATATTTATGTGTTTTTATGGGTTTTGTGATCATCAAAAATGGGGAGATTGTTGAGCAAAGTATTGTGTTCAACAAGGCGTATTAAGTTTATTTAACGGGGGAGGTTATTAAAAATAATACTCTATCTCTTTTTGATAATTTTGATGCTCACAAATACCCTTAGTTATTTTCTAATGATTTTACTTAGTATTTTGCAGGAGATTATTAATTTATTTTACTATTTAAATTATGAGAATTTATTACTTAGCACAGAATCTGTTTTAGCGCATTCTGGAAACACTGTTCACATCATACGTAGACGAATATAGCACGGAATCTATTTTAGCGCGTTCTGGAATCACTGCTCATACCCTACGTGGATAAACATAGCATAAGGATTAAAATCATGTATACTTTTTGAGATAAGATAAAAGTATTGTTAAACAACCATACGTTTTCAGAAAAGTATGAAAGAAGAACCTTACGTTAGGAAGGAACCCTATGTTTTGGTTTTCAGCAAATTATGAAAGGATAACCGTATGTAAATTCTAAAGGTTATGTTTATTTCTCAAAAGTATGGTTCATCAACCTTAAGTTTGTAACCAACCATACGTTCTTGGAAAAGTATGGATCAAGTAAAAGTATGGATCTTTTACCGTATGTTTGAATGTTGAAGAAAAAGTATGGATGAACAACCCTACGTTTGATATCAACCTTACATTGTCAAACCCTATGTTTGGAGACTATGTTATTAACCCTACGTTTGAAATCCACGTCATCAACCTTTCGTTTGGCGTCAGAATTTTCGTCAGACGGTTTTTATGTACAACGATTAACATACTGATTTCTGGGCGAATTTCAAGCCGGATTTAAATTAATTTTTAAATTACGACTTTGAGTGATTCAAAGCCGTTTTATTAATGGATTTAAGACTGAATTAAAATGATCTTTTTATGCAGAGTCTAAAGGGATGTTATGACTTCTCTATAAATTCAAATTTTTGAATATCATGAATCAGAAGACGACTTTTATGGATCTAAATGTGCAGTAGATATGCTTTATTATATATGCTCTATCTAGAACACAAAAAATGGATGATATGATCGATCTATTATTGAAGAAGGTGGAAAATAGAGATTTCAACTATTCATGATTTATCTGCTGATTCAATAGGAGCGTAAAAGTTCTATTTGTTCAAGAAGAAGGAACTCGATAAATAATTCACCTATTCTACATTGAATATCTTCTGTGGATCTACTACTGCTAAGGATGTGAACTATATCTCTATATCTATTACAACTGGATCAACTCAAAACTGCTTTATCTTGAAGACCAATATTTCTAGAGACTACGATCCATCCGCTGTCAACTGCATTCTATTGCAATTGTGAAGATCAATTGGAAATTTCTTTCTGAAATTATTTTTTATTCTTGAGTAACTAGCTTCTCGTTCTAAGATGTGTAGGTTCGTGTTTGAACCATAAGGCTTTGTTTTTCCTTGGATTGTAAAGGTGTCAAGTACCTGTACTCAGTTGTGAATCTGTCTATGGAAAAGAGGACCAAATAGTGAAAATCACCATGCTTGCGGAGTAAAGCGTTGGTGGAGTAGACTAGGGACTTTCTATTCCCTGAGCCACTATACATCTTCGTGTTCTTGTTTTTATTGTTTTCTGCTGCATGATCAAATCTGAAATGTTTAAAGGACAGAACTCGTTCAAAGGAAGAGTTATTGAAAAACTACAAAAGACACAATTCACCCCCCTCTTATGTATAATCTGTATATTCAGATTCAACAATCAACAACAGAGGACCCCTCGACAGTAGATCAAACCTAAGGAAGTGAGAATGATCCATTAAAATTAAGAAATTCTAATGGTATCAATGTTTCCCATGGACAAACTATCAAGACCCCACCACAAGTTATAAATCTATTAATATTACAGGTCTTTAAAAATATATTTTTTGATAAATATTTATATACAATTATATTTCTAACATTATTAATTAATATATAATCATAAATGCAATAATCTTAAAAATGAGTGAAACTGAATAAAGAAAAATGAGTAGATATTAAAAATAATTAAAAAATGTATAATTTATATTAGTTAAAAAAATTATTATAAATATAAAATAAAAATATACAATAAAATTATATAGCCCAAGAATTAAACATTACATAATATTTAATTAAGTTAATATTTCACATTGATTATCTTTACAGGTTTAGTATTTTAGATAATTAGGCCATATATATTACATTACATCTCAAAAATTTCAAATTAGAAACTTCTATACAATCCACTTTTTTTAAGAACAATAAAAATCCTTAAATAAAAAAGAATTATTTTTTTGATATAAATATTCTTGAATTCTTCCATTCTCTTACACTTATTTATATGATATGAAAAACTTTTCAAGAACATGGGATGATCATAAAGATCCCATTATGGGTTATAAAATAATAAAAGAATCATTAGTCCAAAAATACATTCAAATCAATTTAATCGCAATCATAAAAAATTATCCCTTTATCAAACCTCATAAAATCATCAGATTTATGAATAACACAAAAAAATGATAAATCATATAAGTAACTTGTGGATTCCATAACATACATACATTGTAGCTTTATCAAATACATATGTAGTTACGTTTTGAATGAAAATCATTGAATATTCCTTATATCTCTTAGGAGAAACATGGATGTTTACCTCCGTCACGTTACCCAATGCATTAGAGAGCTATATCGGGCTCACTCACCCCAGGTTTCTCACAGAACCACCAATATTGTCTTTATTATGTTACCACCTGTGAAATTTCGATGTACTATTACATAATCATAACACATAAGATATTGAAAGTATCAATATTTCACTGATCAACCACAATTAAAAAATTCAAGATATTAGGATATTCAATCTATTTAAAATCCCATCTAAAACATTTAATAATTATATTTTTGAATCAATGTGTCCCATACAACTTTGAAAATTTTAAATGAATTTACATTTTACAAAATCAATGTTCATATAAATAAATCATAATAACCATTTTGAAAATATACACTTTAATAAGAAATATTTATAAGAATAAATCATTAAAACATTTAAACCAATATTTTATATAAGTGGTCCCTTACCACTAGAGATAATACTTGAAGAAAAATAAATACATAATAACCTGAAAAAATCGTATATAACAATGATAATAAGGATATTAATGATATAATATTTAAAATGGAATTATATACACCATATAAATTAATTTTTTCTATAGAAACAAATAAGTCTCAATGGAACGTAAATTAAGACAAAATACCTTTCAAAGATCGTATCCTTAGATTAAGGATAAATAAATGGGATAATTATGTGTGAAAAATATAAATACACCCAATATAAGTAGATATTAAGTGTAAAAATCATAGGTAATTCAGAAATATTATTGGAAAAACAAAACCAATGATATGGATATTTAACTCAATTAATTGATATTGAGATATGTTTTCCCTTTAAAAGTTCATATAAATGACGTAATAATTTATCAATTGGGTGAATATGTGTAGAAATAGTATATCCACACAATGTGGAAGTGGAAATTATTACATTAATAAATAAATAGTGACTCCACACATAATCATGTAATAATATAATCAATGATGTATGTGTAAAACCCAATAAAAATCAATTGAGTTTAGAAATTCCCTTATGAAAATTTGGCATCATAAAGACATCACATAAAAATTCATAAAAAGAGTTGATGAGAGATAAAATTGTATATCATCACTTGGAAATAAAATTTAAATCAATAAGTATATAGAATAACATATCCCAAAATAAAAAATTGGAAATTAAAATACATAATATTAAAGAGGACTTTGACTAGAAGATGTTGGTGAAAGGTTCCCTTTCAAAGATAATTTTGTTAATATACTAGAAAGATTATGTGAACTCACTATAAATATGAATAATGAAAGTATAAATACAAGATAATATATAAAAATTAATTTGTAACATAATCAAATCACGAAAAAATCATGAACATGAAATTTAACCCAAAGAATGGAAATTGGGTTAAAAAGTTAGCTTATGAAAATTCTCTGGCCTAACAGCGTCACTTAAAAATTCAGAAAATGAGTTAATGAGAGATAACATAGTCTCTCATCACATGGACATAAAATTTATAGAAAAAAGGATATAAAATAACAAATCCCAACATATTAAAATGGAAATTAAAATGCCTAACATAAAAGAAGTCTTTGACTAAAAGAGGAGGGTGAAAGGTTCTCTTACCTATCGTTTGACTCATCACGTATGTTCCCTGTTCATCCTAAATAAAAAACTAATGTTAATTAATACAAGAATCAGAAAAATTTTAATTTTTATTATTCCTTTTATATCACTGAATACCATTTTATGACAATTATTTAATTATTCAAGTTCATAACTGTCATTTTGTCGATGTTCAGTACATGTGAAAAAATAAACATGTTATAATAAAAAATTGTCCATGTGGTCAAAATATATTATCTCCAGAATGATATTCATGATTTATATAAAATATATATCATTTATATTCATATTAGATGTATTTTTAATATTCCATAAAATTTGGAGATATGAAATTAAATGCATCATTCATGGTAAGCCGTATGTACACATGAACACTACTTTCATTTATTTTTTATATTTAATGGAATAATAACTTAATGATACTTAGTTATATTATAATTTCCATTTAATATATCTTTTTTTATATGTTACATATGTTCATTAATTACATTCTTTATACATTCCATGGATAACATGATCGAGTCATATCACTTTGAGGGGATAGTAGTCTGCACTTCCTAAAATGAAATTAGCGTATTTTTTCAAAATGAAAAGCATAAAGTTATTTTATAAATGGAAAATAAAGAATAATAAATATAAAATAAATATAGTATATGTCATATGTAATTACAGTGAAATCATATTTTCTACCATAATATGTGGTAGGAGAAGATTGAAAAATCATCGTTTCATGAGGCAGTAGTTCGCCGTCTGTAGAAACAGTATCTTCTATACCCATTAAATAGAGGTGACTGTATGTGTAGTTCTAATAATTATTATAAAAAACTAGTATATTTCGAATACAAATGTTTTTATAGAAAATGAAAAAGTTGAACATAGGGAGTGGAGAAGGAAAATAATAGAATGGAACTTGAGAGAAGACATTATCTCAAATCGGATAACTTCTTTTTTTTTCAGATAAAAGGAATTCTTAAATTACCATATGCCCAAGGTAATGATTATAGAATGTAGGAAGGTATTTTGGGTCTTATTTGGGAATATATTTGATGAGCCATGGAGGATTTAGAGTTGTGAGTAAGGGTTAGACGTGGTGGCCTTTTATATGAGGAAAGAGAAATATTGTTTTATTATAAAAAGAATAGTGATTTCAAAAGGTCCCTAAATTAGTTAATCGTAATATATTGTGATTATTGTTCCGAATCCTCTCAAAAAAAATTTTAGACATGTTTTGGTTTCAAATTCATCCTTATTATTTAGTTTTAACTGTTAGTTAACAAATTTTCCTCTTACCATGTCTTGTTTTATATTCATACTATATTGTTAATATAGTTACTATAAAATGCTATTATAAACTCATTTGTTTCATTAATAACATGTTAACCCTTAGATAAGTAATTTGGGAGAATCTTAAATTTTTATAACTATTATATTATTTAATAAAATAGAATTTGTTTTAAAAACTCATTTTGTCAATTTAAATACTATTCATATCATGATTTTTAAAAAAATCTATTACAACAAGATTATTTCCAAAAAAATAATTAAATATTATATAACAATTAAAAATTTTCCCTAAATTTTTTAATGGAATAAAAAGTTTAAAAATAATTTTTTTTTTATTTTTAAAATCTCATTTATTTAAAACATTCATTAATAAGGTAATCACTATATCATAATTGTGTCATAAATAAATGTATTTATTCAATATATACAAATTATAAATAAAATACAATGATCTAGGAAGTATTTTTATATTTCTAATGAGTATTTATAGTATAAAATATCCTTTATATTACTCTATATTAAAATTGTTTTAGTAAAATATATATGTTTATGTTATATTTTCTGTAACTTTAAATTGAAATTAATTAAATATAATTTTCACACACAAAAGGCTCAATGGGGTCCTAACATCATCCCAAGGATTCCCATGATCAGAAATATTTCATCCAATAGGATCAGGATAAGTGTTAAGGTAATTTATTTTTATTATAATATTATTTTTTACCCTAATTTATCGGATTTACCCATTAACCATGGTAAATAAAATACTTACTAAAGTTACTATTTGTAATGTATAAAAATAAAAGTTGTCTGTTTACACAATTTAGACCTTTTGATTCAAAATTTGGAATCCATTTTTCCAAATTGAAAACACAGAAGTTGTAGAAATTAAAATAAAATTAATTCTTGTTGTCAAAATGTGTGTTTTAAGAACAAAAAACTACCAAAAGATTAACATGAGTTTATGTCAAATTTCAAAGTGATTTTTTTTTCGAATTACCAACATTGGAATAAATGATAAAAATAAAATCCAATTACATATTAAATAAAATTAAATGTACAATTTAACTACATAAATAAATTAAATGAAACGAGAGTTTTGACTGAAAATGCGGATTTTTCACTATTCATTAAAAAATGAACATTATTAGAAAAGTACCAAAAATTCAACCAAAGTAAATTTTTTTCTACCTATAATGAAGAAGTTTATTTTTTTACATAAGAACATATAAAATTGAGAAAAACTATATTTAAAAAAGGGTTCTCCATGACAAAGGAGTAAAAATACCTTTTTAAAATATTAGAGATTTATGCTTCTATTCAGATTAATACTTATTTTAAGCCTCTAAAATATATTTGATAAAGGTAAAGACATTTGATAAACATGAATAATAATATTATAGTTATTTATGTTAATTAAAACTGATACAATGGAAATGAATTAACTACCAATTAAAATAATTATATAATTATATTATTTTTCAGTATAACTCAATGTTGGGTGCAACGTATGATTTTTGAGAAATCCATTGCCGCGTTTTCAGTACGTTATCAGAAATAACATCCCATTTTACATATAATTGATATTTAATTTAAAAATATTAATAAATTAGAAAGAATTTATGTTCTTTATTTACCTAGGATGTTACATCCTTCCCCCCTCTTGGGAATTGCTTCCTCAAAATTTTAAAATTAGTCTCAGAAACTTCATTGAATGTACCTCATTAGAAAAAGAGTCAATAAAACCATAACTTTAAAATAAATAAAGAGAAACAAAAAGGTCACCTAAGATAACCCATAGTAGGATTCCATGTACGAAAACACAGATGTGGAAGAGAAACTAACCATCATGTTCTGATAGAGAGTGATAGAAAACATGATCAGGATAAAGTTAACTATCTAAAAACCATAAACATGTGTTGGGTTAAATGGTATTTGATTCCTGAGTTGGAAAATTAATCAGACCTAATTTTTATTTTAATTTCATTTTACTAATTTTGTGAAATTTATTTATGAGCTTGACTAAGAACATAAGGAAATATACTTACATAAAAAATATATTTTTAACCATTATTTAATTTCTTCCACAAACTCATCCTTCCTCCAAAAGTTGAGTAATCAAGTTAATATGCCACATATGATGCTCTGGAATCATATTCTAGATAATCAAATAATCCAAAAAATATTAACTATATGTTTCCCCTATCTTTAGATATTAACCAATACCGAAATGGATAGTACGAGATCAGATAATCCCCGAAAAAGAGAATCCTTTATAAAAATAAATATTACTCTTAATCTCCAAAATTTAACAAAAAATACCCAAAGTTCAAAAAATTAAACTCAATACACAATGGTACCTGAAATTATTCAATATAATCCAATATAATATTGAAACCCAACACCCAGAATATTTTAATCACACAGTCATCTACATTAAATCTTTACATTTATCTCCAAATAACATTGACTACACTTAAAGTATCATAATGATTTTTAATTAAAGTAATCACATATTCTCTATGATTGGTTAATAATTTCCATAAATAACCCAAATCTATATATTCCCTCAATAAAAACATAGATTCTTACAAAATAAAAATTTGACCATTACTCCACAAATGAAATCCCATATTATTCTATTTTCATTAGGTATATATTGTTTTTTAAAGATATAATGTCTTCCAAATAAACATTATTAATTAAACACAAAATCATTTTCCTATACTAAGTATATCCTTTTGATAAAACATAAATTTCCAAAATCAACTTATTATTGATCCATAAAATCATTTAACAAAAAAGAATTCGGCATACTGTCTAGGGACATCACATAGTCCAGTGGTATGTGATAGATCCTAGTCACATGCTCGTTCTGGGTTCAATTCCTGCAGCTTTTTCTGATGCGACAGGTTGTCACGTAGTCTGTGTGTTTATCTTTTTTAAAAATCCTATAACTCTAATTATAGTAAATGTTTTTGATAAAATCTTTAAAAATTCCCGTAACATGTTCTAACCTCAAAGGATATTTCATACATCACATTTTCCATCCAAAAAAATAATAACCCATAATTTCCTAAAAAAAGGATCACACGAACCCATAAGGTTGTCCATTATGTCCACACAAGAAAAGATAATTCTTCCTTGAATAACATTTATACATATCAAACATCAGGGTTAAACATACTAGAAAATTTCTTCCAATGTAATCCTGTCATTAATACATTTAAACATATCATCATCCATAGATCCAACATAACACTTAAATTTATAGACATCATAGTTATCAAACATTATTCCTGATCCTTTATTCATGTTTTTCTATCTTATTTTTTTATACTTCATTCCTACAATAAAAAATCATGCATAATCTCATAATATTTCAGTAAAGTCAAAACACGAACTAAGAAATAATCCATACCTTTCATACATCATTCTCAGTTTCCTCATCATCAATTGGAATGGGATTAGGTATTTGTAAAAATATATTCGTACTATCTTGCTGATCTAATTCCCAAACCTTCTTCATAGGAAATCTATTTTTATAATGACCAGACACACCACATTTAAAACTTTCAATTGATCCTTTAGAAAGAACTTCTTTCCTTTTCTATAGTCAATTGGACACTACCTTTTTCCATGGAAGGTTATTGATTTATGACCTTCATTACCACATCTAAAACACCTTCTCATCCCATTAAAACATTTTACTAGGTCCTTTTTTCTATATCCTTAACTCATAGGTTTTTGAATATACTTACCTTTATGATTATTACCTGAACGTACATTGGGATTAGTTTATATCATATTTGATGCCTTTAAAAAATACCTATGGTTCCAGAGGTCAACCATGACCCTAGGTATTTGGTTACAAAAAAACCATAAGAGATCTTATTGTAGATCAAATTTCATTAGGTTCCTTAATCAGAAAACCACCACAGTTTCCTTCACATCCATTGTTACATTGGTTCTTGTAACATCAAACCATTTAATAAAACCAAAAAGTTAAATGTGAGTATATCACTAAAATAATAACATAATATCTTATTAGGAGAGTAAACCCTAAGATATACTTATTAATTTTATCTTAAACTCGTTAAATTTATCTAAGATAACTCTAAATATTTATAATATTCTAACCTTTATTGTTAAGTCACTTATTCTTAAATATCAAATTAACCTCTGAAGTTATCTAAACCAACCTCTAATACCAAATGTAAGGCCCCATCCTTAAACATTACCTAATCCTGAATTAAGTTAATAATTCACATTGAGGATGTTTTTAGGTTTATAGTTTTAGAGAATTAGGCCATAAGTATTATATTAAATCTCAAAAATTACAATGTAGAAACTTATACTCTATAAATTGTTTTTCACAACAACAAAACTCCTTAAATAAAACATGAATTACTTTCTTGGTATAAATCTTCTTGAATTCTTCCATTCTCTTACCCTTCTTTATACCCTATGAAAAATATTTAATGAACTTTGGATGATCCTAAAAATATAACAAAAGGTTATAAAATATTTAAAGAATAATTATTCCATAAATACATATAATTCAATGTAATCATACATTTCAATCATAAAAAACAAAATCTTTAACAAACCTCACAGGATCATAAGATTTATGAATAACACACATAAATCCGAAATCATAAAGGTGAATTTTGGCATTCATAACATACTTACATTATAGCATTCACAACTATGTGGCATGTTATGTTTGGAATATAGATTATGGTATATTCCCTAAATCTCTTATAAGAAACATTAATTTTTACCTCTGTCACGTTAACCAATGCATTAGAGGGCTATCTCGAGCTCACCCGCCATAGGTTTATCATACAATTGCCTGTATTTAGTTTATCACGTAATAACCTTTCACATATCCAAGTACCATCATATAATAAAAATACATTAGAGATTAAAATAATCAACATTTCACTCATCAACTACAATGAATAAATTCAGGATATTATAATATTCAATCCATTTAAAAACCCTTTTAAAACATTTAATAATGATATTTTTGAATTAGTGTGTCCTATAAAAATTTGAAAATTTATAAAAATTAACATTTTAAAACATTAATGTCCATATAAATAACTAAAAAAATATTTGGAAAATATGGAAATTAATGAGAAATATTGAGAAGAAAAAATCTTTAAAACATTTAAAATAATGTTTTTGTTAAAGAGTACCTTTCCACTTCAGAAAATAAATGAATAAAATTAAATACAGAATAAAATTATACAAAGTTCATAATATAATGAGAATAAGAAGATTCATGATATAATATTTCAATGGGTATCATATACACCATATGAAGTGAATTGGTGAATAACAGCAAATAAATTTTAATGGATTTTAAATTGAGACAAAATCCATTACAATGATAATATCGTTAGATTAAGGATAAATCAATGAAATAATTATGTGTGACATATATAAATAATCAAAATATAAGTGTTTATTAATTATGAAACAATCATAGTTCATTCACACATATTCCTAAAAAAACCTATGAAATAAATATTTAACTCAATGAATGGATATTAAGGTAATATTTCCCTTACAATGTTTATATATATGACATAATAATTTATCAATGGGGTGACTATGAGTAGTTATAGTATATGAAAACAAAGTGGAAATGGAAATTATAACATTAATAAATAAAAAATGATTCCACGTATAATATTTTCAAAATATAATCAATGAAGTATGTGTATAACCAAATAAAAAAAAATTGAGTTTGGTAATTCCCTTACAAAATTTCGGCAGCCTAAAGACGACATTTAAAAGTTCAAAAAATGAGTTGATGAGATAGAAAAGAGTATCTCATCACTTGGACATAAAATTTACTGTAATAAAGACACATAAATGCATATCTCAATATAATAAAATGGTAATTAATATACATTACAGTAAAGAATTCATTGACTAAAAGAGGAGGTTGAATGGTTCCCTTACAAAGATCATTTTTTAATAAAATAGATAAATTATATGAATTTACTATAAATACAAATAATGAAAGTATAAATAAAAGATATGATATCAAAATTTTTATCTCACATAATAATATCACAAGAAAATCAAGAAAAATAACATTATCACATAGAATAGAAATTGGGTTAAGAAGTTCCCTTATGAAAATTTGGTGGCTTAACTGTGTCATTTAAAATAAAGAAAATCAGTTTATGAGAGAGAAAATGGTCTCTCTTAATATGGACATATAATTTAAATAAATAAGGATATATAAGAAATTATCCCAAAATAATAAAATAGAAATTAAAAGACACAATATAAAAGAAGCCATTGACTAAAAGAAGAGGGTGAAAGGTCCCCTTACCTTGCATTCGACTCATTATGTATGTTCCTTGTTCTTCCTGAATAATATAATAAGTAAATTTATACCTTATTTAGAAACATTTTCTTGTTCATTATACCATTTATAATATTTAATACCAATCTAGAACAATTATACAATTATTCAAGTTCATATTGGTCTTTTTGTCGATGTTCAGTACATGAGTCAAAAATGAACACGTTATAATTACAAATTTTCCATATGGTCAAAATTCCATTACCTCCAACATGATATTATTGATTTAGTTATCATATATATCATATATATTCAGTATATATGTATTTATAATAGTTCATAACATTTAGATATAATAAATAAAATGCACCGTTCAGAGAGACGGTAAGCCGTACGTACACATGAATGCTAATTTCATTTCTATTTCATATTTAATGGAATGAAAAATTAATGATACATAGGTATAAAATAATTAAAATATAATAAATTTTTTATATATGTTACATAATTTCATTAATTTCATATTTTATATGTTCCATGTAAAGCATGAACGAGCCATATTACTATGAGGAGGTGGTAGTCCGCACTTCCTCAAATGAAATTATCATATTTATACAACATGAAAATAATAATGGTATGTTATAAATGATTATTAAAGAATAACAGAGATAAAAAAATATTATAAATATCATATGTAATTATTTTTCCATAAAAATGACCACCATAACTAGTGGTAGGATAAGATTGAATATTCCTCGTTTCATGAGGCAGTAGTTTTCCGTCCAAAGAAACAATATGTTCTATACAATTTAGATTAAGGTGAGCATAACTGTAGTTTGAATAAATCTCATTGAAAAACTAGTCTATTTAGGAACTTTTTTTGTTATATAAAAATGAATAATTATAGAATAGGGTGTGGAAAAGGAATATAATGGAAATGAACTTGAGAGAAGACATTACCTCAAATCGTGTTACTCCTTTTTATATAAACTAAAAGGATTTCTTGAATTGCATTCTTCCCAAGGTAATTACTCTAGGAGGAATGGATTGATTTTGGGGGATTATGTATTCATAGGTTGGAAGATCCAATGGGGCCTGAGAGGTGTGAGTAAGGGTTAGATTTGGTGGCCTTTTATAAATGGAAAGAGGGGCACTTTAGGAATGTGTTGAAAGATTATATTATTATAAGCAGAATTTTGATTTCATAAAGGTCCCCAACTAATTTAATTTGAATTTAATGTGAGTATTGTTATAAATAATCAAAACCAATAGGTTTTAGATTTTTTTTTTAAAATTCATCCTTATCTTTCAACTCTAACCCTTTGTTAACTAATTTAACTCTTACTATGTATTCATTTATATTCATACTATATGGTTAATATATTTACTATGAAATAAAAATAGAACATATACTGGTTAATTAATAATATGTTAAACCTTATATATGTCATTTGGACGAATATTATATTCTTAAAATTATTATATCGTTTAATAAAATAGTATCTTTTTCAATACTCGTTTATTTCAATTTATATACTATTCATATCATGAATTTTAAAAAAACCATAACAACTATATTTTTTTTGAAAAACTTTAATTAATTTAAATATAACATGTCATATAAATCCCTAAAATAATTTTATGGAATAAAAAGATTAAAAATTAATTTATTTTAATATTTATAATGTCATGTATTTAAAACATTCATTAATATGGTAATCACTACATCATCATTGTGCCAAAAATAAATACATTTATTTTATATTTAAAAATTATAAATAACAAACCATTATGTGGGAAATATTTTTAGTTTTATAATTACTATTTATATTAGAAATGATCAATTATATAACCCCAAATAAAAATTGTTTTAATAAAAGATATATTTTTATGTTATATTTTCCGTAACATTTAATTAAAAGTAATTAAATGTAATTTTTACACAAAAGTGTCTCCATGGGGTCCTAAAATCGATCCATGGATTCCCAAGGTCGGAAATATATCATAAAATAGGATTAGTTCATGTTTTAATTAATTTAATATTATTATAATATTATTTGGTACCCTTATTTACTAGATTTACCCTTTAATAATAGTAAAACATATTTACACAAGTTAATAATCATAATATCTAAATATAAAATTTACCTTTTTTTAAAATATGGACCAAAAAATTGCAAATATCGAATCCATTTTTCCAAATTCAAAACACAGATGTTGAAAAAATTAATTTAAAATTAATTCCTGTTGTCAAAACAAAAAAAGCGTGATTTTATGAAGTGAAAACTACCAAATGATTGACATGCGTTTATTTCCAATTTCAAATTGAAATTACTTCCAATGACATACATTGAATTAAATGATAAAAATATCATCTAATTAAACTTTAAATCAATAAGGCCCTAGGCTTAAAAATTACTTAATCTTGAGTTATTACAAGATTACACATTGAGAATATTTTCAGGATTAGAGTTTTAGAGAATTAGATCATAAATCATGCATTACATTCCACATTTAAACAATGTGGTTACATAAAAGATAGTATTCATTTTTTCCCATCAATAGAAACATATTTAAAATAAAACATGGATTCTTTCATGAAACTTCCTTGACCCTATCATCACATCATGTACCTTTTCCTTGACCTGTGAAAAACATTTCAAAAACATGGGATGAGCATAAAAAGATCAGTAAGGGATATAAAAGTATGAAATGAAACATTAGTCCATGTATGAAATCATAATTTACTCATAAAAAATTTGCATTTTAACATACCTCATCAAATCATGAATAAATCATAGAAATCATAAGACATAAAGGTAACTTGAGGCATTCATAACATTCTTCCGTAGGGAGTAGCCCTCATGGTTACGTTTGGAATACCCATCACAGTATATTCCCTAAATCTCTTCAGAGAAACCGTAAAGTGTAACCCCTCCGTGTTACCCAATGCATTGGAGAGCTATATCGGGCTCACCTGCTGTTAGTTTATCACGGAACCACCCGTCTTCATAACAATTCCCAAGAACCATAACATAATCGTATCACATAAAACATGCATAAAGAAAACATAACATTTCCACTTTTCAATCACAAGATATCAATACAATACATTGATAAAAAAAATTATGAAAACCATATTACATACCAAAATAAAATATAAGTAAAACAAGGTATTTATTTTTCATTAAAAAAAGTTATGGCTTATAGAGGAAGCCGAAGCTCAAATAATGGTCATGGCGACAGAAAAGTCGTTGTCGCCGCATACGTACGAAAAAAAACATTCCCTTTTGTAATTTTGTAAAATATTTGTATAAAAAATATTCCTTTTGAATAGAAAAAAAAGTCAAAGGGGTTTATACACTATATAAAAGAAATTTTTTTATAAAACAAAATATGCCTCAATGAAAGGAGATTGAGATGAAATCCCTTACCTCAGGTCCGACATGACTCGATCGTTCTTTAACATCCTGAATAATAAACATGAGTTAATTTATACATGATTAAGAACCTTTTCAAGTTCATTATTACTTTTATATCACTTATTACCATGTTATGAACACTATTTAATTATTTAAGTTAATAATGGTTGTTTTGTCGATCATTGGTATATGAGTCGAAAATAATATCTTTATAATTACATGTTGTTCATGTGGTAAAATATCCATTATATCTAGAATTATATTCATGATTTAGATATCATATATGTCATATATACAAGTATATACAAGCATTTATAATATTACCTAACATTTAGAGGTAAGAAATGAAATGCACCGTTCATGGAGACGGTAAGCCGTACATACGCATGAACGCTACTTTCATTTCTATTTCGTATTTTCTGTAATGGAATCATAATGATATAAAAGTATATTATAATTATAGTATAATATCATATATAATATCATTAATTCCATCCATTTTACATCCCACATATGGCATTATCGAATCAAATCACATTGAGGGGGCGGTAGTCCGCACTTCCTAAAATGAAGATATCACGTATACCCATAATGGAAGCCATAATGGTATGACATAAATGAAAAATACATAATCTTAAGGAAAAAATAAACACATTATATATCATATATAAATATATTAACATCTTAATGGCCACCATTGAAGGTGTTATAAGAATATTGAACAATCATCGTTTCGTGAGGCAGAAATTCACCAACAACGGAAACAGTACGTTCTTTAACCATTAGATGTAGGTGTGTGTATGTGTAGCTCGAATAATTGTTATAAAAAAATCCTAATATATGGAACATACTGGTGTGGTTACAAAAGAAATGAATAAAAATATTTTAGGGGGTTGGAGAAGCAAAATAAAACACAAGAACACAAGTGAAGACATTACCTTTAAATCGGGTAACTCCTCTTGGTGTGAACCAAAAAAGTTTCTTGAAGAGAATTCTGCCTAAGGTAAGGCTTCCAGAATTAAGAGAGAGCCGTGGAGAGATAAAATGAGCAGATCTTTGCTGAGCCAATGTCTTGAGAAGTGTGGGTAATGAGGTAGAGGTGGGGGCCTTTTATAAGAGGAGAGGAGGGGCACTGTTGGAAAGGTAAAAATGTTACTTTATTTTCAAATGAGTTTTGGATTTTAAAGGTCCCAAATTGATGTTTTACGAGGCTAAGGTGATAAGGGTTCGAAATATACTCATCCAATAGGTCTTTGGCAAGTTTAGGTCTTATATTTTACATTATATGTTCATTTCATTTAAATCGTTCATTAATGAGGTAATCACTGCATCATCATGATGTCATAAATAATTTAATTTATTTAATGCCTAAAAATTATAAAAAAAATATTATGATGTAGAAAATCCTTTTAGATTTCCAATGACTATTTATAGTCTAATAGAGAATTTTTTTATATAAAATTAAAATTGTTTTACTCATGTGATACATTCTTTGTTATATTTAACTTTCTTTAAAAATAAAAAGATAAAAAGTCATTATCACACAAAAGTGATTCGATGGGGTCCCCAAGTTTGGTACAAGGCATACCATGGTCGGCCATGACACAACCAGTATCATTAGGACACATTTTTGGGTCATTTTTTATTATTATGATATTATTTTATTATCCTTAACTACCTGATTACTAATTAATCAAGATAATTGAAGATAATTACCGTCATTACTATTCATAATGTCCAAAAAAAGAGTCTTAATTAGATAATTTGGACCTTATAATACCAAATGTGGAATCCATTTTACCAAATTCCAAACATAGAAATTGAAATAATTAATTTAAAAATAATTCCCACTGTCAAAACAAATAGCGGGTTTTTTTGAAACAATATCTATGAACGGTTTGGCACTTGTTTATGCCCAATTCCAAAGTGAAATTAATTATAATGACCACAATTGGATTATATGGTAAAAATATATTCTAATTACACTTTATAACCAATTAAAAAGATAATCTTAGCATATAAACAAATGAGATGAAGAAACAATTTTGATGTAAAATGCAGTATTTTTCACTATTCATTAAAAATGAACATGGTCAGAAAAATACCAAAAATTTACCCAAGGTAAATTTCAATGTCCCAATCATAAATAATAAGTTTATTTTAATAAACAATGCTTATAAAATTTACAAAAGACAGATTTAAAAATGGTTCTCCATCAAAAGGATGTAAAACAATCTTTTCAAAATATCAGTGTATTCCATGCTTAATATTGGATTTATTGTCATTTTAAGCCTATGAAACACTATCTAATTAATAAATAGACATAGATAAGAATTTAATATTATTCATTACTTACTTGGGATGTTACATCCTTCCCCCATTTAGAAAATTGTGTCCCCGCAATTTATTTACTTATTGAATAAGTGTGGGTATTTATCCCTCATTGCATTTTCAGATTCCCATGATATATCTTCAATCATGTGGTTTTCCAACAAAACCATTACTTGATGAATCACCTTATTTCGCAACACTTTCTCCATGTGGTCAATAATTAGGACCGGTTATTCCTCACAAGATAGATTCTATTCCATCTGAACCTCCTCTGGACTCAAAACATGAGATGGATCTGGCATGTACTTCCATAATATTGAAACATGAAAAAAATTGTGTACCTGAGATAAACTCAGAGGTAAAACCACTCGGTATGCAACTGATCCAGCTCTCTCCAAAATATTATACGGTCCAATGAACCTTGGACTCATCTTTCATTTCTTACAAAATCGCTTCACACTTTTCCATGGTGAAACTTTGAGAAAAACATGATCCCCTACCTCAAAAGAGAGATCCTTCCTCCAGTTTTCCGCATAACCTTTCTGCCTGCTCAGAGCTGTTCTAATGTGTTTCTGTATCATCTGAACTTTTTCTGCCAACTCTTATACCCATTCTGGTCCCATCAACTTTCATTCACCCACTTCATCCCAGAAAGATGAAGTTTGACACCGCTTCCCATATAATGCCTCAAATAGTGCCATCTGTAAAATGGAATGAAAAATGTTACTATATGAAAACTCAAAAAAAGAAAGATGTTGGTCCCAACTTCCTTGATAATCCATAAAAAAAGCACGTAGAATATCCTCCAAATACTAAATCGTTTGTTCTGACTTCCCATCTAATTGAGGATGAAAAGTTGTACTAAAATTTAATTCAGTACCCAACGACTTCTGAAGGCCCTTCCAAAAGTTAGAAGTGAACCTGGGATCACGGTCAGATACAATAAAGAGAGGAACTCCATGTAACCTTACTATCTCTTTATGATACAATCAGGAATGTTTATCTAGGGAAAAAGAATCTCTTATATCAAGGAAATGAGCAGATTTAGTCAAGCGATCAACAAAAACCCTTGTTGCATTATTACATCGAGGTGTCTTCGACAATCTCACAACGAAGTCCATGGATATATTCTACAATTTCCACTGTGGAACTGGTAAATGTTGAAGCATCCCTTTCGGTAACTGCCACTCTTCTTTAACCTGTTGACAAGTCAAACACTTCATACTAAAATTAGCAATATCCCTTTTCATTCTCTCCTACCAGTAATACTCCCGAAGATCTCTATACATCATAGTACTGCCTGGATAGACTGAAAAAGGAGAACTATGAGTTTCACATAACAACACTCTCTTCAATTATGAATTACACGGAACACAAAATCTCCTCGCAAATATCAAAACAAAATAATTATCAATGTTGAATTTAGGAAACTTACCCTTCTGAACCAACTCTACCTTTTTCTGCAACTCGTTTTCTTTCTTTCTTTCTTGCTTAATTCTATCTGATAGAGAATATTTCACTGATACTTAAAACAAAACAGAAGGACATCCTGCACCAACAAATTCTATGCCAAAGTTCATCAAATCATTAACCAAAGGATCACGTTCCAAATGAAACATTGTTAATGAAGCATTACTTTTTCGACTCAAAGCATTAGCCACTTTATTTTCTTATCCTGGATGGTAATGAATTGTACACTCATAATCCTTGATTAATTCCAGCCATCTCCTCTGTCTCATGTTCAGTTATTTCTGAGTGAATATATACATTAATCTTTTGTGATCGGTATATATTTCACACTTTACTCCATACAAATGAGGCCTCCAAAATTTTAAAGCGAAAACAACAGCAACTAATTCCAAATCACATGTAGGGTAATTTACCCCATGTGTTTTCAACTGACGTGAAGCATAAGCAATTACCTGATCATTCTACTTTAGGACACAACCAAGTCCTTTCAATGAAGCATCACTATAGATAAAAAACTCACCATTCCTGGAAGGTAGTGCCAAAACTGATGCATTCACCAATATTCTTTTCAATTTCTGAAAACAATCATCACATTCTTTTGTCCAGATAAACTTCACACCCTTCCGAGTTAGCTTAGTCATTGGACTAGATAACCGTGAAAAAATTTATAACAAACCTTCGGTAATAGCCTGCCAAACCAAGGAAGCTACGAATCTCAGTTACATTTGTGGGTATTGGACATTTTTAGACAACCTTTGTTTTTGCGAGATCAACAGTTATCCCATATTTAGAAACAATATGACAAAGGAAAGAAATTATCTGAAACCAAAACTCACACTTTCTGAATTTACCATACAATTTCTTTTCTTTTAAGGTTTGAAAAATAACCCTTAAATGAATTTCATGCTCCTCTTTACATTTAGAAAACACCAAAATATCATCAATGAAAACAACCACAAACTTATCCAAGAACTAATGGAAAATTCTATTCATAAGGTCCATGAATATAGCTGCGGCATTGGTTATCCCAAAAGGAATAACTACAAATTCATAATGGCCATATCTTCTACAAAATGCGCTCTTCAGAATATCTGCTTCCTTTACCTTCAACTGATGGTACCCAGATCTCTG
Source organism: Viscum album (assembly GCA_963277665.1). NCBI lineage: Eukaryota > Viridiplantae > Streptophyta > Magnoliopsida > Santalales > Viscaceae > Viscum > Viscum album. Next base: position 353,494,445 of record OY728143.1, read on the forward strand.
TTCAATCTTTGAAAAATAATGAGCTCCCTGGAGCTGATCAAACAAATCATCGATATGAGGCAAATGATATTTTTTCTTAACAGTGATGTTATTCAAGGCTCTATAATCAATGAAAAGTCTCATTGAACCATCTTTCTTTTTAACAAATAAAACAGGAGAACCCCATGGTGATGTGCTAGGTCGAATGAAACCTTTCTCTAATAAATCTTTCAATTGCTCCTTCAAATCTAAAAGTTCAATTTGAGCCATTTGATAAGGGGGTTTTGAAATTGTCTTAGAATCGGGAACTAAGTCAACATGAAATTAAACTTCCTGATCTGGTACTATTCCAGGAAACTCATCATGAAAACCTTCAGGATACTCATTTACCACTGTCACATCATTAATCTGAACAGTTCCTTTGTTATCAACAATATATGAAAGGTAACTTTCATTCCCATATTTTACAAGTTTCTTAACCTCTTGATGTGTTATCAACAGTAAGGGTTCATTCTTGTAAACAAACTGAATTTTTTTCTAAAAATAAACTTCTTTATCTCGACAATCAATCTTAGCATGGTAAATAGAGAGCCAATCCATACCTAGGATAACATCAAACTCTACTAGATGTAAAACAATATGGTTTTTCTTGTAGGTTCATTCCATGGATAAGGAAAGGAAGATTCCTATAAATTCTATTTGCCCCAACATTTCCCCCAGGTGTTTTTACCCCAAGTTCAAGAGTCATTTATTGATATGGTATTCCCATTTTACTAGAAAAGTTTTCAGAGATGAAAGAATGTGTAGACCCCGAATCAAACAACACACTGGCATAATCTGAAAAAACAAACAAGGTACCTGATACCACTTCATTTGATGGCCTAACATCTGCTGGAGTAGTTGCAAAGGATTTCACCACCCATTTCTGCTTGTAGTCTAACTGCTTATTATCCACTCGAGCTCTTTTTCGTACTCTCGTTTGCATAGTGAGCCATCTCATTTCACTTGAAACATTTCACTAACTGCAAATCAAATTTGGTTTTACCATCACACTGATCTTTTTTAGTGCAATCACGGGCCTTAAGTCCCATCTTACGACATCGGTAGCACTTTCTAGAATTCAGAAGACATTCCCCAGCATGCCTTTTACCACATTTATCACCAACTTGAAACTCAGTTTTCTTACCATCATACCTTTTTGAAGAATTCTTCCCTTTCTTCTACCACCTTGGTCTCTTCTTCTGTTGGTTGTTATAGGACACTTGATCATCGGCACACTCCATTTCCACCTTCTCACCACATCGAACAAGCTTTTCATAACTTTTGAACTCATGAGAAGCTAATTCCCTTTGATATTCTTCTTTTAATCCTGAGTAAAAATGATTGATTTTACTATCAATGTCTCAGATAAAATTTGGAGCATACCATGCAAATCGAGTGAACCTCTCTTCATAGCAGCCACTGAGTCATCCTCTTGCCTCAATTCCAAGAGTTGTTTTCCACCCTATGTCGAAAAGCCTTAGGAATATACTTCTCAAGAAACATACCTTTGAATTCATCCCAGTCGAGAGCATAAATATCATCAGCATCCCTGATATTTTTATCCATCGACCACCACTGATCTGCTTCACCCTCCAAACAGTAAATAGAAAAACTAACCTTTTGATTTTCTGAACACCCCATGACATCAAAAATATTCTCCAGTGCTTTAATCCACCCTTCAGCTAGCACAGGGTCAGATGATCCTTTGAATGAAGGGGGTTCTTGCCTCCTGAAATGTTCCACCAATGACATGTTCCTCTGTGGTTAATCTGGCTGATATCATGCATGGATACCACCACCATTTATCGCTTGAGTCAACTGCCCCATTACTGCAACAAACAGTTCAGTTCCAATTCCGACCATCTAAGGATGCTAATTCGGATGGTTATTTCCTCTTGTATGCCTTCCTAGCACTACTTCCCTATTTACTCTGTGAAAACCCATTCTGGACAAACATGTCTTACATGAAGAAACATGGTAATCTTAAAATTCTATATCATTCCAATTTGACCATAAAAAAATATTTTTGGATAATCATTTAATAGAATTATTACTCCTAAAGTTATCTAAACTGACCTATGATACCAACTATAAGGCCCCAGACTTAAACATTACTTAATCGTGAGTTATTACAAGATTACACATTGAGGATCTTTTCAGGTTTATAGTTTTAGAGAATTAGATCATAAATCATGCATTACATTCCACATTTAAACAATGTGGTTACATAAAAGATAGTATTCATTTTTTTCCCATCAACGGAAACATATTTAAAACAAAACATGGATTCTTTTATGACACTTCCTTGACCCTATCATCACATCATGTACCTTTACCTTGACCTATGAAAAAAATTTCAAAAACATGGGATGATCATAAAAAGCTCAATAAGGGATATAAAAGTACGAAATGAAAAATTAGTCCATGTATGAAATAATACATTACTCAAAAAACATAATAATTTTAACATACCTCATCAAATCATGAATAAATCATAGAAATCAGAAGACATAAAGGTAACTTGAGGCATTCAAAACATTCTTACATAGGGAGTAACCCTCATAGTTACGTTTGGATTACCCATCATAGTATATTCCCTAAATCTCTTCAGAGAAACCGTAACGTTTAACCCCTTTTCATTACCCAATGCATTGGAGAGCTATATCGGGCTCACCTGCCCTTATTTTATCATGGAACAACCCGTCTTCATAACAATTCCCAAGAACCATAACATAATCGTATCACATAAAACATGCATAAAAGAAACATAACATTTCCAATTTTCAATCATAAGATATCAATACAACACATTTATATAAAAATATTATGAAAACCATTTTCTATACTATAATAAAAGAAAAGTAAAACATGGTATTTATTTTTCATTAAAGAAAAGTTAGGGCTTGTAGAGGAAGTCGGAGCTCAAATAATGGTCACGGCGGCTGAGAAGTTGTTGTCGCCGCATACGTAGGAAAAAAACATTCCCTTTTGTCATTTAGTAAACACATAGTATAAAAAAAATTCCTCTTGAATAGAAATAAATGTCAAAGGGGTTTATAAACAGTATAAAATAATGTTGTATATAAAACAAAATATTCCTCAATGAATGGAGATTGAGACGAAGTCCGTTACCTCGGGTCCGACATGACTCGATCATTCTTTAACGTCCTGAATAATAAACTTGAGTTAATTTCTACTTACATAAGAACATTTATAAAGTTCATTATTCCTTTTATATCACTTATTACCATGTTATAAACACTATGTAATTATTTAAGTTAATAATGGTTGTTTTGTCAATCTTTGGTACTTGAGTCAAAAATAAACTCTTTATAATTACATGTTGTTCATGTGGTAAAATATCCATTATATCCAGAATTATATTCATGATTTAGATATCATATATGTCATATATGTCTAGTATATACATGCATTTACAATATTACATAACATTTAGAAGTAAGAAATGAAATGCACCATTCATGGAGACGGTAAGCCGTACGTACGCATGAACGCTACTTTAATTTCTATTTCGTATTTTATGGAATGGAATCATGATGATATAAAGGTATATTATAATTCTCGTATAATAACATTAATTCCTTGTTATATACATCCCAAATATGTAATTAATGAATCAAATCATTTTGAGGGGGCGGTAGTCCGCACTTCCTAAAATGAAGATATCGCGTATACCCATAATGGAATCCATAGAGGTATTCCATAAATGAAAAATACAGAAGATTAAGGAAAAAATAAACACATTATATATCATATATAAGTATAGTTACATCTTAATGGCCACCTTTGAAGGTGTTATAAGAGTATTGAACAATCATCATTTCGTGAGGCATACATTCGACATCCACTGAAATAATTTGGTCTTTAACTATTAGATGTAGGTGTGTTTAAGTTTAGCTTGAATAATTCTTATAAAAAAATCCTAGTATATTGAAAATACTGGTGTTGTTATAAAAGAAACGAATAAATAGAGTTTAGAGGGTTATAGAAGCAAAATAATACACAAGAACACAAGTAAAGACATTACCTTTAAATCGGGTAACTCCTCTTGGTTTGAACGAAAAGGGTTTCTTGAAGAGATTTCTTCCTAAGGTAAGGCTTCTAGGATTAAAAGAGGGATGTGGAGAGATAAAATGAGTAGAGCTTGGCCAGGCCAATGGCCTGAGAAGTGTGGGTATGGAGGTAGAGGTGGGGGCCCTTTATAAGAGGAGAGGAGGGGCACTGTTTGAAAGGTATAAAATGTTACTTAATTTTCAAAAGAGTTTCAAATTTTAAAGGTCATAAATTAATGTTTATAGAGGTTAAGGTGATAAGGGTTCTAAATATACTCATCAAATAGGTCTTTGACATGTTTAAGTCTTAGATTTAACATTATCTTTTCATTTTATGTAAATCGTTCATTAATGAGGTAATCGCTGCATCATCATGATGTCATAAATAATATAATTTATTTACTGTCTAAATATTATAAAAAAAATACTCTGATATAGGAAATATTTTTAGCGTTAAAATTACTATTTATAATCTAATAGATCATTTTTTAGACAAAAATAAAAATGTTTTACTCAGGTGATATATTCTTTGTTTTATTTAACTTTCCTTAAAAATAAAAAGATAAAAAGTCATTATCACACAAAAGTGATTCCATGGGGTCCCCAAGTTTGGAACAAGTCATACCATTGTCTGACATGACAAAACCAGTATCATTAGTACAAATTTTGGGGTCATTTGTTTTTATTATGATATTATTTTATTATCCTTTACTACCCGATTACTAATTAATCATGATAATTAAAGATAATTACTGTCGGTTTTATTCATAATGTCCAAAAACAAAAGAGTCGCAATAAGATAATTTGGACCCTCTGATTCCAAATATGGAATCCATTTTACCAAATTACAAACATAGAAATTTCAATAATTAATTTAAAAATAATTTTTGTTGTCAAAACAAATAGCTGGTTTTTTTGAAACAACATCTATGAAAAGTTTGGCACTTGTTTATGCCCAATTCCAAAGTCAAATTAATTATAATTACCACCATTGGATTAGATGGTAAAAATATATTCTAATTAAACTTTAAGAACAATTAAAAATATAATCTAACCATATAATTAAATTATATGAAAAGGAAGTTTTGATGTAAAATGCAGTATTTTTCACTATTCGTTAAAAAATGAGCATGGTTAGAAAAATACCAAAAATTTACCCAAGGTAAATTTCAATTTCCCAATCATAAATAATAAGTTTATATTGAAAAATAGAGCTCATAAAATTGTTAAAAGATATATTTAAAAATGGTTTGCCATCAAATGGTGCTAAAATAATCTTTTAAAAATATCAGTGTATTCCATGCTTAAGATTGGATTCATTCTCATTTTAAGCAACTATAACAATATCTAATTCATAAATAGACATAGATAATAATTTCTTATTATTCATTACTTACTTGGGATGTTACAAAAACCAATTAAAATGATAATATAACAAAATAGATAAATTAGGTGAAAATATAGTTTTTACTTAAAATGATGTATTGTTTCTGTGTTCATTAAAAATGGACATATTAGAAAAATAACAAAAATTTATCCAAAGTAAATTTTGATGTCTCGCTTATAACGAAGAATTTAATTTTGTCCAAAATAACTTATAAACATGACAAAAACTAGATTTGAAAAGGTTTCACCATCAAATGGTGGTAAAACTACCTTTTAAAAATATTAGAGTTTTTATTGCTTAAAATCAGATTCATTCTTATTTTAAGACTCTAAAATTTATCGGATAAATGTGAAGAAAATTAAAAAACATGTATAATCATATTGTAGTTAGTTATATTCAGTCCTACCAATACAATAGCTAAGCATTATCTTCCATTTAAAATAAAAATATTATTATTTTATTTTTGGGAATAAATGAAAGTTCCGTGTAGTGTAAGATTTTGTAGAAATCCGTTATTTCATGTTGAGTACGATATCAGACATTGCATACCATTTTAAGTAAAATTACGATTTAAATAATAAAAAATTTATAAATATAAAAAATTACTATTCTTTACTTACCTGGGATATTACAGAAATGAAGATGAATAAATATTTAAAATATTTAAACATTGTAAATATATATATATATATATATATATAAATACTATAAAATAGTAAATTCCAAAAAAATAATAAAAATAATAAACATGATGAAATAATACTAATCTATATAATATTACAAACAAATATAACAAATTGACTATTGAAAACCTAAAATATTAAATATATTAGGTTACTAAATGATATTCAAAAATGAATATTACAATTTTAATAAATTAAAAAAATATTATGTGTGTGTGTTTCCATATAATGATACTTAATTGAGAAAATAATTGAATGTGTGAAATTTATATATATATCTATAAGTTTAATATATGATATATTAAAGAATGAAATTATATAATGTTTAACAAATATTATTGAAATATATAATAATAATAATAATAAGGAATAAATTTTTAAAAATGAATAACTAATATTATTTATACTGATAATTAAAAAAATTATAATCCAATATTTATATATATTAAAAATAAAATGAAGACATATTGATAATATAAATTTCATCCATATGGAAAGAAATAAATTTAAATGAATAAACATGTATAAATAATAAATTAGAAAATTGATAAAATTAATAAAATATTGAATAATTAAAAATTAAAAATGAATAAATTGAAAATAATATTTAAAATTTTAATTAATTATTGTTTATAAAAAAATTCAAATGAATAAATTTTAAAGGTGTTAAATGAATAAATATTTAGAATCTATAAATTATAAAAAAATTAAAAACACACTTACCATTATCAATGAATAAAATATATAAAATAAATTAATGTCATAAATAAATGAAATTTAATTGTATATATAATTAAATAATTAGTATACTATTTGTAATTAATAAAAATGAAAAAAATTATGAAGGACATAATATACCAATAAAGTATTTAATATAATATTTATTAATTTATATATATAGTTATTAAATCTATTAATTTCTTAATAATCGTATTCATTTTGATTGATTATAAATCATATATATATATATTTTAAATATATTTGATTAATATATTATTTATGACTATATATATATATATCATATTTAATAAATTTTATTATTAAAAAAATTGGGGGTTTTCTCCATCTAACTCTTGAACTCACATGAATATTTGTTTAAATAAAAATAAAAATATTTTAATTAAGATAATTTTAAAAATATTAAAAACATTACATTTTATAAATATTATTTAATAATTTATTAATGAAATTTTTGTTAATATTTTTGAATAAATTTAATATATATAGTAAAAAATAGTATATTAATTTTCTAATTAGTATATATAGTATTTAATAAATATATTCACTTCAATAAATTATAAACAAAATATTAATTATTTAATTATATATGTAATATTTTTTAATTTATTAATTTTAAATTAAATAACAAATATACTATTTATTACTATATGTATTAAATTTAGTAAATTATAATTTTATATAATTAAAAAAACAATAAACTATTTATTAATATATGGATATATATATATATATATATATCAATGTATATTTTGAAATATGATATAAGAATTTAATTGTAAATTATTTTCATTAAATATAAATAAATACATAAAAATAGTAAATTTTAAAAATATTAGGGAAATAAAAATGTAAAATAAAAATAATTATATATATAAATATATATTATTATTTAATATATTCATATAATTTATTATATATTTTTATGTAATAAATTTTAATTTAGATAGAAAAAATTAGTAACTCAGCAAGTCCACAACTTAAAGGGATAACCATTTAGGTATCCCAACATGGAATGCCTATTGATCGAGTGCACCACGATGAGTAAACAGTGATAAATGGCCCGTGGGGGTGCATGCAGGTGGGCACATACACATTTATGTTTGTCGAGAGTGTTTGTTGGTTCCCATCTCCACATCATGCTTCTATTGTGATGATGTCACAGAATTATATAAAAAGGGGAAGTCAAACATCAAGAAGATTGATGTGGGACACGCTCACATGATTCATTTAGTTTTAAAAATTCTTTAAATAGCAATGAAAAAGACTAACTTTATTATTTCTTAACAAAGTGATGATAAAAGGGTACCCTTTATTAGTGCTACAAAACCCCTAATAAAGGGAACCCTTTATCAGTTACAAAAAAGCACTGATAACAGTTTTATTTTTTTATAAATTTTTTAGAATTGATAAAATGTAAAAATTATCAATTCATTTTATTGAATTGACAAAGGAAAAAATTATAAACACTTTTCCCTATGGTATATAAAATCATTCAGAGAATAAACCCAAATCTATAGCAGTGAACTAGGAACTTCTATAACCATTTCTTATGATATGAAATCCAAGGAAATTATCAAATGTATAATACTTATAGAAGTAATTTTATTAAAATGGTATGTATAAATTATGAATATATCACACTATATACATGATGTGGTAATGAAAATGAACATTTTTAGTGGATGATTAGGTACCCACTAATACAATATGTTTTCATTGAGGGTAATGTGAGAAACAGTTTTAATTTCATATACTATTATAAATAAAATCAATCATACAGTAATTTTTACCATCATGAACTTATTAAATAATTATATTTGACACTCGCTTATTTGTTTCTTATTTGGGACTAATCTAGGGGAACCCTGGTGATGTTACCTCCTTTAAAACATTACATATTTAGACATTATAGTAGACATTTATACTATTTGAGTCCATGTTTATCCATTATACCCAAATGTAACAACGTTATTATCCTTGTTTATAAGAATATTTTGTTTGACTATTTTTCTAATTCATATAAATCATCTCAAAACAATTCTATTACATCATTCTCCCTTTGGGGTTACAAATTTATTTCAAAATTTTTTTTTCTCTTATAGTTATCATACATTTCATATTTATTGAAGACCAAATATTTATTGGGGGAATCCTATATAAAATAATTTTTCTTAAAATTGTGATATTAAATTATATTTATTATCCATTTTTAGTGAAGAATATAATGGTTTAATTAATTTTCTAAATCATATTGAGTTTAGAATTTATATTTTCTCAAAAATAACTATCCATAAAAGAGTATTAAATTGAACAAGAAGGTTCGATCCCACAAAGAGCAGAGAAGTGAAATTTTGGCCTCTAAAAAATGTCTTGGTGTGCATAATTATTTATCATAAATTATAAAAATATTCTTAATTCACTATATCAACTAACCATTAACTAATCGTTAATATACATAAACTAATATATGAAGTATATCGACATCTAAATATGTTTCCATGAATGGTATTACTTAATTTTAAAACATTCAATTATAATCATGAAATTAATCAAATTATCATTTGTAAGACCTCTTAATGTTTTCAATAATAATGGTTCAACATAGACCTAAACATCATATGCCTGCTGATCAGACTCTCAATGTAATTTATAAATAAACTAGGAATATCAGGTTGTATATTTAAAATTATAGATGATGTTTAGTTGCATCTTATTCAACCCATCAACTTTATTTCACTGTGATCCTCCGCTAATTATTATTTCTCTTGATTTGATATTTGGGTATCTGAAAATAATTAATTTCAATATGATAAAATTTTCATATAAAAACTAAAAATAAAAGAATAATTTAATAAACATAGGTATGCATTATTTTCAATCCATACAACAATCTTCTATGAAATTTGGCACCCGTGGTCTATGGGTGATCGACCAATGATGACCTAGAACCCCTAAAATAAGCAATATATTCAACTATAAAAATATTTTTTAGTTACCAAGGATAATCACTTCAAATAAGGTCAATAATTTTAATATCAATCCATTACAACAAAATAAAAAACAAAAAACCAAAAACATACTAATAAAAAATTATCTATTAAAGGGTGTGGTATTCTCATTTCTCCTACATCTGACTTTCATTGTTTATTATTTATTAATTTATTCCTCCTCTATCAAATAATAAAAAAACCCAGTCCTGAATTTTCACTGTAAATTGATTCATCCTCAAGCCCCTAGATAATTAAGCTCCTCCATGACACAAGATAACTAATGTTAGTGTAACTCTTTTCTTCTTCATAACATTTCATGGTAATTTATCTTCTATAAAGTGACTTCATCAAGATTCCTGTGAACCTCCATGTAATTTTTTATAGTATTTGGTGATTGAAGGTGTCTTAGTGGTGGCATTGATATTTTTAGAGGTTTCCATTATAGTTATCAATGAATAGACACCAAAATGGGATAAAAAGGCATATGAAGAGTGTATGTGAGGTTAAATGTGATGATGAAGACATGAGTTAAATCGAACTGGTGACTTTTTTTAATGGGATGAGGAATATCTAGTATATCTCATCCACACTAGAATATCAGAGGGTTTTTTGTGGATTAATTAGACAATCCTTGACATTCTATTTATCTACTAAAATAGATCATGATTTAGCTAATTTTTACTTTAATTAGTTCTAATAACAAAGAATGTGTCACGACCCACCCCCCAGGGCCCGTGCCATGACTACCCCAATCCCGACTTCTATAGCCCAGGGGCTGGTGACTAGCACCAATGGCGTAAATCCCTAAAACTGGTAAGGCAGTGCCTTTATAAAGAGTAAAAACACACAACAGAGTAAAAGATGGAAGAAAAACACTAAGTAAAACTGTATAACAAGCGTACTAAAAGTAAAGGGGTTGGAATACAAGCCCAACAAGAATGTACAAGTACAAATGAAAAAAAATACAACTGAAGAAAAGTAAAAAAGCTACTGGGTTGCCCTCCGAGGATTCCTACCTGATGGGTAGGTACAGATAGCCTCCTCAGCGCTCCATGTCTGTTAGTCTCCTCTGTGTAACGAATCGTCATAATGTCCTCCTCCAGGTACCATCCAGTCCCACTACTCTGTTCCTCAGTCAGCGCTGTCTGTCATCTGCAACTAACACAATGAGGTTCGGTCATAGCCCGTGCATGGGTGAGTATAACAATACTCAGTAGGGACCCTGGGACCCTAAATGTCTCACAATTTAACAAGGATAAAACACAATTATGAGTTCAACATATTTCCCCACTATGGTATAAGCCCATACATACACTTATGTTATCAAGTAAACCATCTCAATCATCAGGTAAACACAAAAGTTACTGACTCATCTCAAACCAAGAATTTTATTCTAGGGGTAGTATCAAGTAACATCCTGAGTCACACTGTCGAAACCTCAGCTGCTAGAGAAATCATCCTCAATCGAGTACAGTGGTCCTACCACACTCACACAGAGGCACATCCCACTAATGTTGGACTACTTATGTACTCTTCTTATCGAGTACTCTGGGTCTGCCGTGCTCACACAAAGGTTCTCCCCACCATGGATCTGCTGCGCGCACATAGAGGTGCTCCCCCTCATAGCCTACTGAGGTACTCCTCCTGCTGAGTACCATGGGTCTTCCACGCTCACACAGAGGTTCTCCCCACTGTTGGTCTACCACACTTACACAGAGGTGCTCCCCACTGGGCTAGTCGAATCACTCCGAGTCGAATTGGTCAGCGGTCATCAGGTCTCAGCCAGCTACTAGGTCACTTGCTCTTGGAATGCTTGTCTCCAGGAGGATTTTCTCCACAAGCATCTGGTTGATGTTCCCACTACCACTAAGTACCATGAAGATGTATCTAAATGGTCAACCATGTCTTAGGTGTCCTAACGCAATAGATGGCACGTCAATCAGACGCCCGGTCTGTGAGTAATTAGCCTTTTAGTCCCGGGGCCCCGGTTGGATTCATGCACGATCCAACCTGACCGTATCCCAACAATACCACGAACCCCTGTGGGGTATACTCAAAGGAAAAATCATGGTCCAAGAAAACTAGCACCACTGAAGGTTTGTGAAACGGTCATTCGATGCCAACGATATGGCTAAAAGAAAGTAAAGTATCGATAGAGGGCCCGGTTCTGGTCCAACCCGGTCTAGGATGACCTGGTCAGACATGTTGGGTTTGGACCTGCCCATTGAGCGGGTCGGCCAGTTAGGTTCAGCCCAACCCACTCGTCCCATCCCAGCAGGCCGCGTGGGTGGTTCGGCCTAGGCTCAGGGATGGTTTGTCCAAGAGCGTCGTGAGGGTGGGCCCGACGTGGCTCAGCCCAGAGGGAGCTGCTAGGCCGGTTCAGCCTGGGCACCGCGAGGGGGGCCTTGTCAACAGCTTGGCAGGGAGGCCATGAGAAGGCTGGGACACCAGCTCTGCCGAGTGGCCGTGAGGGGGGTTGTCTCGGGAGGGTGTGTAGGGTACACGAAGGCTAGAAGGCAGGACAGTGAGGGTCGGTTCGAGGAGGTGTGTGGGGCGCACGTGGAGGCCGACATGCAAGCCATTGGCGTTCGGTCAGGCAGGGCGTGGACAAGTGGGCTGGCGGTCAGGAGGTGGTCAGGCGGGCCGGTTCGGTGTGGCTCGGGCCGGCATGGGCCGACGGTGTTCAGTTAGGGGCATCAGAGGTCCATGGGGGTGGCATGGTTCATAGAGTCCATAGGTAGTGTGGCCTTGTTTGTCGTTGCCTTCTTCGTTTCGTCTCCTCATCGCCATGCTGAATTTCATCATAAAAAAATTGGCGAAGGAGTCAGGACGTGTTGGTTTGGCCCGCACCCTCCGCATTTAGGGTGGTACCAATTGGTTCATCAATAAATTATGATGAACAACAATTATTTTACAGTATCCGAATAGATTCATTTAAAACTAAACATGATAAAGGAAAAGAGATAATACACAAATAAAACCCCCTAACCTTGATTGTATGTCGTTAATGTTGAAGTCACAGGAAGAAGACGAAGGAGTTCGTCGTTCATTATGCCTGCCGCACGCTTCCAAGTTGCGTCAACTGTGGAAGATGCTCCACATTAGTAGTTGTCTGGGAAAGAAGTCGAAGAAGGATCATTGCTCGAATTTTTCATTGAAATAACGCTTTTTTTCGTTCTTCGTTGGGAGAATTTTAATCCTCCCATGCTCTCCTATTCTAAAACATCCACGCAAATTCCAAAGTTGTTCCAAATAATAAATTAGAGTATCTATTAATTCGCTGGAAATAATTCAAAAAGAATGAAATAATTACATGGATTCACCTAATTAATGTGAAGGGTTGGAAAAAATTAATTAGAGGAGTTTTCACTATTGAATTAAAGGGAAGGTCAAGTGGTTCTCCCACATTAGTGAGGGTGAGTTGAGAGGTTTTACTCTCTTCCATCAATAGGTGGGTTAAGCCCCATGTGGTCCCTACATCATAACCTTTCATGGGAGGTTATGTTCGGGTGGGACCCACCACCAAAACCACTCATGGGAGGTTTAGGTGTGGCGGTCCCACCTCCAAATTCCTTGAATAGGTTTTAACCACCAATTACCCACATGGTGGCTCAAATAAAAAAAATAAAATGAAGCAGACTTCATTTTATTATTCTCCATGAAAACCCAAAAACTATCTTTTATTCTCGACCTACTGCTGTCAAAGTGAAAGTCTTCATAAGAGAATACTAGCGCTGTGAGTTCAACGATGCACTTGGATATCAGTTATGAGCACCAGTTCAAATGTAATAAATTCTGGCTCGTACGTATACTGAACATACCCAAACAAAACATTAGAAATTGATTTCAGGTACATCAGGCCTCATAACCAAGCGCCGTTAATTTGCGCGGACTTGTAAAATTCCCATGCATTTTTGGAAAAACATTCCATGGAAATTGTTTGTGTTTAAATTCTCCCCACATTATGGCTTTACATCCTCGTATGATACAACTCGATCTAAGGGAACAAGTGGGCATACTGATCACACATCTGATCCTCCCTCTCAGATGTGCTCTCCTAGAGGTTCCTGTGCTGCCAGCGAACGCAGACAAGAGTTATCCACCATCCACATAGGACCCGCTCTTGTCGATTCACAATCTCCAATGGAACCTCCATAAAAGTTTCCCCATCGTCGACGTCCAGCTCTCCATGGTCGATGATGTGAGAAGGGTCCTCCACGTATCTCTTCATGTAAGATACGTGGAAGATGTCATGCACCCGGTGAAACTAAGGTGGAAGAGCTAAGTGGTAATCCACCATGCCAACTCTGCTGAGGACCTGAAAAGGTCTAATGAATCTCAGAGATAACTTTTCGTCTCTGCCATATACCTGTATACCTTGTCTTGGTGAGACCCGTAGAAAGACGTGGTCTCCATCCTTGAACTCCAGAGGTTTCTGTATTCTTTTAGAATACGACTTTTGCCTACTCTATGAAATCATCATATTCTTCTGGATGATATGCACCTTATTCATGGTAGTTCATTCCATCTTTGGTCCCACTAGTGCTAACTCCCAAGGGTCTGTCCAGCATAAGGGTGATCTGCATGGTCACCCGTATAACTCCTCAAAAGGTTCCATACCTATAGAGGAGTGATAGTAGTTGTTGTTTGAAAACTCTTCCAAAGGTAAGTGATCTTTCTAAATGTGGCTGAAGTCGAGGAAATAAGCACACAACAAGTCGTCGAGGGTCTGAATCGTCTGCTTATTCTGACCATCCATCAGGGGATAGAAGGTGGTGCTCAGAAAAAGATGCATCCTAAAAGCCACTTGCAACCCCTTCGATAGCCGAGATGTAAACAATGCATCATGATTGGAGAAAAAAGATGATGGTAATCCATGTAGCGGCAAAATCTCATGCACATAGAGGCATACCAAGCTCTATACTGAACCCTTCTCTCTGATTAGAAGGAAGTGGGCCACCTTGGTGAGTCGGTCAATGATTTCCCAAATCGAGTCGTGACCCCTGGATGTACATGGAAGTGTTATCATGAAGTACATGGATATCACATCCCACATCTACTCTAGGACCTCTAAAGGCTGAAACAATCCTGCTGGTACCTGGTGCTCCGCCTTCAATTACTAACAAGTGTGGCATCGAGAGACAAACTATGCTACTGATTTCTTCATACCTGGACACAAGTGCTGTCATCGAATGTCTTGGAACATCTTTTTGACTCCTTGATGTACCCCTAGAGGGGATGTTTGGAACTCCTTCCATAGTTCAACTTGAAGTGACACTAGTACCATAGTGCATCCTCTGAAGAGGACGACGTGCTCCCCACCATCATAAAATCCCTCAGGTTCATGCCCTATGGATATCTATGCAAATCGTGTCTTGCAGTCAGCGTCCCCATGTTGTGACTCCCTGACTCACTGAAGAAGTAGGGGAGTGACTGTAAGAGAATAAATGAAAGCTGCTGCATCTCTATCTATAAATAATATTTGTAAGGCAGCCAGCTGATCTGTCGCCTCACCTAGCAGCTGTATACCAGATCTTTTTCTGATTCCATCTACTAAAACATTACCCTTCCCAAGAGTATAGACTATCTCGAAGTTATAGTCTTGGAGGAACTGAATCCATTGTTGTTTTCTCAGGTTCAGGTCCTTCTGAGAGAAGATATACCTGAGACTCTTGTGATCAGAGTACACGGTAAAATGCTCGCCCATCAGATAGTGTCACCTCATCTTCAAGGAGAAACCCACTGCTGCTAATTATAGATCATGGGTAGCATAGTTCTTCTCATGATTTCTTAGCTTTTGAGAACCATAAGCGATCACTGCTCACTCCTATATCAGGACACACCCATGTCTTGCCCCGGATGTGTCGTAGAAGACTACATACCCTACGCCTTCTTCTAGAAGCCTCAATATAGGGGCACTAGTCAACCTCTATCTCAGCTCCTGAAAGCTCTGTTGTAATCTCCCCTACCACATGAATGGATTCCCTTTCTTCATCAACGTTTATAGTGGTGCTGAAACTACGGAAAAATCTAGCACAAACCCTCGGTAGTAACCAGAAAATCCCAGGAAACTCTGTACCTCTGTCACCCTCCTGGGTGTTTCACAAGAAAGTACCGCCGCAATCTTTGCTGGACCAACTATAGCTGCAGCCTCTGAGATTACATGGGCCAAAAAATGAACCTATTGGATCCAAAACTAGCACTTCGAGAGATTAAAATAAAGTTGATTCTCTTGGAGTCTGTCCATTACTACCCGCAAATGGTTGGCATGCTCCTCCTCAGTGGTCGAGTGGATCAGAATGTCATCGATAAAGACTACAACAAAACAATCGAGGTATGTATGGAAGATCCTGTTCATGAGTCCCTTGAACACTAAAGGAGTGTTGGTTATGCCAAATGGCTTAACCAAGAACTCATGGTGGTCGTACCGATATCTGATGTTCATCTTCTAAACATCCTCATCTCGAACTCTAAGCTGGTGATAGCCTTTTCTGAGGTCTATCTTCAAGAACCACTGAGTTCCCTTCAACTGATCAAAGAGGTCATCAATCCTTGGGAGTGGGTAATTGTTCATCATGGTCACCTGGTTTATGTGATGGTAGTAGACACAAATCTTCAAGCTCCCATCCGCCTTCTTGGCGAACAGAATCAAGGGCCACCCATGGAGAAACACTGAGTCAGATGAATCCTTTCCCCTGCATCTCCTCTAGCCGTACCCACAGCTCATGAAGCTTAGCGGGAGGCATCCGATATGTAGGTGTAGATATCGGTGGCGTCCCGGGGTATTGGTCAATGTAAAATCCCACCTCTATACAAGGAGGTAGACCTGGAACATCATCAGGGAAAACATCTGTGTATTGGTTCAACACAACGAGACTCATCAGACTCTCCACATCAACTGCTCTGAAGGTAAGACAGGCTAACTGATGAGTGATCGGCTCCTCCCTCCGAGTAAGTCCTTTTTGTGCTGCAAAGGTACCCTTCTCACTGGTGAAGGTGAACATGGTCCCATTCGGGTGGACACACCACAATTTGTTCCTAATACAGTTGATCTGAGCACACACTGTAGATAACTAGTCCATAACCAAGATGACTTCGTAAGGCCTCAACGCCACTACGAGGAGATCCCTGCCGAATCTCTCACCTCTTAGAGTAAGATCAAACTTCCGAAACCTGTGCGTAATCGTCGAGTCTGCTCTCGTAGGAGTCTCTAGCCGTATAGATCGAGCCAACGGCTCCGTTGGAATCTCTGAGCTCCAAACGAGGGCAGCAGAAATGAAAGAGGGACTGAAACCTGTGTCTGGAAGAACTATATATAAGGTGGAGTAGAAATAGATCATGCCTTGAATCATCTTCAGAGAACCATGGTCATATGCCTCAACTGCCTGAAGCTGAGATCTTGCCAGTCCACCTACTGCCTACAGTCAGGGTGGACCTCCTGGTGGTGGTGGTGGAAACACCTCTAATTGTTCCCCACTGCCAGCTCCTCAACCAGCTTCATTTCCACGTCCACCTGCTCCCTGCGGAACTCCAGGATTGAATCTCTTCCTCTGAATGGGTAGTCCTTCGACTGTCTACTGATCATCCGAATGGAGGGTCAGACAGTCACGATCCATGTGACCATGCCCACCGCAAGAGGGACACTGCCCACTCCTGACATGTGTGTCTCTGCCCCGGGTGCCCCATACAACCAATCCTGAGTCATGCGGTCGTCCACCCATGGGTATGGTCCTCTTGGAACTAAGCGACACCTATCTACTAATAGCTGCAGAAGACTCTGCTGCATGTCGATTAGTGGTGGGTCTCGCTGCTAGAGACTGCTCAGCAAAGAAACTCTCCACTAAAAGGGCTCTCTCCAACAACCATCTCGGCATTGGGATGCTGAGGAAGATCATCAAATCTCTAATCTCATTCCTCAGCCCCTTCTCGAATGTCCAAGTCCTAAAGAATGGGTCCCACACCATATTTGTGAAGTAGCGTGAGAGGTCAGAGAATCTCCCTGAGTATTGTGCCATCGTCATACTATGCTGCTTCAGATGAAGTACCTCCTGTATGCACACTGCGTGAAGAGTCGTTGGAAAAAACACTACCTGAAACAGGCTCTCAAATTCTTCCTAGAGAAGCATCATCTCGTAGTGAACTAGGAGAATCATTCTCCACCATCTACCCACTACTGCATGTAGAAGGTTAGAAATGAGAATCACTAGGAAGTCACCTGGTGTACCTACCAGTCTGAAGACTCTCACCACAACCTCTAGCCAATCCTCAGCTACCTGTGGGTCCGTCTCTCCCCTGATCTAGGGAGCCCTCCGGCATTGGAACTCGTGCAGCGCGCTCAAGCGGTGTGCATCCACTGTTGCTAGGGCTGGTGGCATTGCTGGCCCAATGAATAGTTGTACCGCTGGTGCCTCTACTGGAAAAGGGTCACACACCGAGGCCTCGTCCCTCGTTGGGCTATCCACATGAACAACTCTCAGGGCTCTAGCTGGTCGTCCACATGGAGGCATCCTGAAAGGAACAGATGCAACATGGTCAAAAGATTTTACCTAGTGAGCTGACCTGGATGAGCTGACATAAAGAAAACTCATGGAAACACACACGCAATCAGTGTTTTCATGCATTGTGTCAGGAGTCAGTAGTCAAGATCCTAGTGTATGGATACGTCGACCACTACACCAACACTGGACTCCCAGAACTGAAAACCACACTCAGTACCCTTAACTCTATTTCTTCAAAAAAGGAATGATATGAGTCGTATGTTCTGCATTAGAATCGACTCCTCAGATACCAATTTGTCAGAACCCATCCCCCTGGGGCCCGTCCCGTGACTACCCAATGCTCGTCTTCCATAGGCCAGGGGCTGGCGACTAGCACCAAAGGCAAAAATCCCTAAAACTGGGAAGGCATTGCATTTATAAAGAGTAAACACACACAACAGAGTACATGTTCGAAGAAAAACACTATGTAAAACTATATAACAAGTGTACTGAATGTAAAAGGGCCAGAATACAAGGCCAACAAGAATGTACAATTACAAATGAAAAACAATACAACTGAATAAAAGTAAAGCATCTACTAGGTCATCCTCCAATGATTCCTACCTAAATGGTAGGTAGATATAGCCTCCTTAGTGCTCCACATCGGTCAGTCTCCTCCGTTTACCGACTCATTGTTAGTTCCTCTTTCGGGTACCGTCTAGTCTCGCTACTCTGATCCACAGTCAACAT
The DNA here is from genome assembly GCA_963277665.1 of Viscum album. Taxonomy (NCBI): domain Eukaryota; kingdom Viridiplantae; phylum Streptophyta; class Magnoliopsida; order Santalales; family Viscaceae; genus Viscum; species Viscum album. The sequence goes on from OY728143.1 coordinate 353,513,567, forward strand.
TGTCTTTCATCTGCAACCAACAAAATGAGGTGTGGGACTTGCTCATGCAGGGGTCAGTATAACGATACTCAGTATGGACCACGAGACCCTCGTGGTCTCAGAAACCAACAAGGTTAAACAACAAGTATGAAATAAAAATGTATCCCCACTTAGGTATATGCCCATACATATACCTAAGTTATCAAGTAATCCATCTCAATGATGAGGTAAACACAAAAGTTGCTGACTCATCTCAAACCATAATTTTTATTCTAGGGGTAGTATCAGGTAACATCCCCAGTCACACTATCCAAACCTTGGCTGCTGGAGAACTCCACCTCTATCAAGTACAGTGGTCCTGGCATTCTCATGTTGGGGCACTTCCCACTAACCTTGTACTACTATAGTACTCCTCCTGTCATGTATTGTGGGTCTACCGTGCTCACAGAGAGGCCCTCCCCACCGTGGCTCTGCCACACTCACACGGAGGTGCTCCCCCTCATAGCCTTCTAAGGTATTTCTCATGTCGAGTACCGTGGGTATAATGAGCTCACATAGAGGTTCTCCCCACCAAGGGTTTTCTGCACTCACAGAGAGGTTCTCTCTACTAGGCTAGTCGAATAACTCTGAGTTGAATCGGTTAGCGGTCATCAGGTCTCATCCAACTACTAGGTCTATGAGATATACACACTCGTCTCCAAGAGTATCTTCTCCACAAGCTACTGGACGATGCTCCAACTACCAAAAAGTACCATGAAGAAGTATCTAAAAGGTCTTCCATGTCATAGGGGTCTCAACGCAATAGACGACGCGTCAATCGGACGCCCGGTCTCTGAGTTATTAACCTTTTAGTCTGAGGGGCCCAGTTGGATTCATGCATGATCCAACCTGGCCATATCTCAACATTACCATGAACTCCAGTGGTTCATACTCAAAAGGACCATCACGCTTCAAGAAAATTAGCTTCGTTGACGGTTCGTAAAATGGTCGAATGATGCTAAAGATATGGCCAAACGATGTAAAGGGTCGGCAGAGGGCCTGGATCTGGTGCGACCCAGTCTGGGTTGACCCGGTCAGACCTGTTGAGTCTGGCCCAGCCCATTGAGTGGGCCAACCTGTTAAGTTTGGCCCGGCCTGCTGGGACCAACCTAGAAATCCGCGTGGGCGGTTCGGCCTGGGATCAGGGCTGGTTCGGCTAGGGCGCCGCAAGGGGGGATGGGAAACCGACTTGGTCGTAAGGCCGCGAGGAGGCCGGGACACTGGCTCAGCCAGGTGGATGCGAGGGGGGCCGGATCGAGGAGGCACCCAGGGCGCGCTGAGGTCGGCAGGCAGGCTGGTGGAATTTTGCAGGGCTAGCCGGTTCGGCGTGGCTGGTGCCGGCGTGGACATGTTCGAGGAGGTGCTCGGGGCCCGCATAGAGGCTGGCAGGTGGGCCAGTGGAGTTCAGCCTTGTAGGGCATGGCCAGGAGGGCTAGCGGCTAGGAGGTGGCCGGACTGGCTAGTTCGGCATGGCCCAATCTGGCTCGGGCCGACTGTGTTCGACCAGGAGCACCGGAGCACCGCTGGGGAGGCGCGGTTCGCGGAGGCCACGGGTAGCGTGGTCTTTGACGTCACCGCCTTTATAGTTCCGTCACCTCATCTCCATGTCGAATTTCCTCATAAGCAAGATCGACTGAGGGGTCGGGCCATGTAGGTTTGGCCCACACCCTCCGCATTTAGGGTGTTATCAATTGGTTCATCAAAGAAGTACAATGAACAACAATTATTTAACAATCTCTGCATCAATTCCTTTCCAACCAAAGATGAGAAAGGAAAATGGATAATACAAAAATATAACTTCCTACCATTGATTGTTGGTCATCGATGTTGATGTTGCAGGAAAAAGATGAAGGAGTTTGCCGTTCGTTGCTTCTGCCGCACACTTCCTGGTTGCGTCGGATGTTGAAGATGCTACACGTTAGTAGGTGTTCCGGGAAGAAGTCGAAGAAAGATCATTGATGGTGTTGTATATTAGAAGAAAATGTTCTTCATTCTTCGTTGGTAGAATTCTAATCCTCTAAATCTCTACTCTTCCCAAACATCCTCCCAAATGCCAATGTTGTGCCAAATAATAGATTAGAGTATCTATTAATTCGTTGGAAGGAATTAAAAAAGAATTAAATAATTACATGGATACACCTAATTGATGTGAATGGTTGGCACAAATTAATTACAGGAGTTGGAACAATTGAATTTAAGGGATGGACAAGAGGCTCTCTCTCATTATTGAGGGAGAGATGAGAGGTTTTACACTCTTCCATCAAATGGCGGGTTAAGCCACGTATTGTCCATACGTCGTAACCTCTCGAAAGAGGATATGTTTGGGTTTTCCTCACCACCATAACCTCTCATGGGAGGTTAATGTGTGGTGGTCCCACCTCCCACTTCCTTGATGAGGTTTTAACAACCAATCGCCCACATGGTAGCTCAAATAAAAAAATAAAATGAATCTCACTTTATTTTATTATTCTCCAGAAAAACCCAAAAAATATATTTTATTATCGACCCACTTCCATCGAAGTGAAAGTCTTTTTCAGAAAATACCAGCTCGTTGAGTTCAACAGTGGCCTCATATTTCAGTTCCCAACACTGGTTCAGAAGTTATAAAATCCTGCTCTTATGTTTACTGAATGTACACGAACAAAATTTAGAAATTGATTCTGGGAACACAATGCCTCAAGAATCATGCGCCGTCAGTTTTCTCAGACTCGTAAACTTGTAATGTATTTAAGTAAAAAATTTCCACAAAAATTCCGGGCCTTTACATAATGGATAAAAATGTAACATTTTTTAGTGATAGCTAAAATCCTATATAATTTTATCATTTTTCATTGATAAAAAATAACTGATAAAAAATATCATTATCATTTCTAGAATTTTAGTTTTTTCAATGATCATGTTTATTAGTTCTTATTATTATATCACTAATAAAACCACTCTTTATCAATACATTTCTAAAATCACAAATAAAACCATTTATAATCATTTAAATTGAACCACAACAGATTTATCCTCACTTGCTCTATTCAAACTATCAAGGAATAGAATATCTATTTTCTCTCTCCCTTAATCATATCATAATGATTGGCACCTTTAGAATACATGGTGTGTGAATACTTGTGATCCTTAACTCTCTCTAAAAATCATTTTTTTAATTCCCAAATTCATTGAATGAAGCACAAGAGAAATATTTTTTATCTATAATATAACTCACCGATTCTCCACCAATTCTCCCTCATCCCATTCCATTATTTGTTTACCCTCCCTATTTTAATAACATATAGTGAGATCATTTATAATCATTTCTCTTAATAATTTCATGGGCCTCCGTGTTATACATTACAAAAACCCTTGCAAATTATCAGGTAAATTGATGGAATAAATGTTAAGTAGGTACTATTTTAAATTTAAACATATGGTAATCGGATAAAAGTTCCATTTATCCCTCCTTTCCCTATGGATTAAAAGAAAATAATTATTCATATTCTTATCCACTACTAGGCCAAATAACCCCAATCATTCGAATATATCATAAAAATATATAATTTTTATTGGGGTGATTAAATAGGATTAATTTATTTTATATGATTTCATGGAATTTTTTAAATTTTTAGAACTTGATAAAAAAAATTTCATGAAAATTTTGAAACCCATACACATAATTTATGTTTTTATAATTTATTATTTATTTTATGTTTTTCCATAATAAATTTATACTATTATTGAATTAATAAGTTTAAATATTTTCTAAATATTTTTTAATATTTTTCAACATCTTTATTAAATAGTTTTTTTATGAATCCCTATTTAGTATTTATTTAACATTGTGATATTGAATTAACAAACGAGTTGTGCACTTGGATTATGGATGCACATCAGTACATGAGATATTGATGGTGTATAATATGCTTGCTTTCGAAATGAGTGGTGTGTATATAAAGATCCCATGAGAATTTTGAGCCACATTTAATGAATCCAGTATCACACCATCCATGAAAATTGGAGTGTGAGTAATATTATATCAATATATCAAATGTCATTTCAAGTGATTATACTTGGTTATATACAAAATAAACTATTTCACATGAATGAACATGATGTTATGATATTACCAGAACATGAGGGGAATCAATTTCTTACATATAGTTAGATGTTTATTTACATCACAACCCAACACATATTATAGTACCACGAATGGAGTATGAATATATCAACATAAGACATGTCTTTTCTCTAACTCCGTCCAAGAAAAAATAATCAATCCTATAAAGTGACCTTTGTAAAGGTAGGCTCCCCAAATGTTTTTCGACTACAACCTGATACACTTCATGCAGAGTATTTAACATTGGTTTATATTATTTATATTATTCTTCATTCCCAAATTGTTAATGGTACATGATATCATGTAATGGTTCTTGATTTAGGATAATATGATTTTATAGTTCCTAAAAATGATATTTGATATATACAATTCTTTACAGAGCTGATGATGAAAAGTTTTTATGGTATTTCTTGATCAAGAAGGAATTAAATGAAGAATAAATAAATAAAATTATAGATACATTATTGAATATCTTCATACAATTATGTGTGAATCTTCCCAATAGGATGACTGATGTATATATTTATAATTACACACTTGTGTGAGGAAAAGGGTGGTTCCTTATCTCACATTATATGCATTGAACAAGGTTTTTAATGTAGTTAATAAAAAAGAGATTCTCAAAATTGTATTTTCAAACGTGTTTAGTCATTTAAAACTATAATTTCCCAATTATATTAATTTAATTTCATTCCATGTTTTATAAAATGTGACCTAATTGTTTACATCATTGTTATGATTATTGTAATTATTTTTTGATACCTCTGGGGTTTACTTTTTTTACATTGATTAAAGAAATGTAATGTTTTATTAGAAGGTATTGTGTTTAATGAATTTATTTTGTTTGAATGGGTTGCTGAATGTAATCCTTAATAAAATGTGAATTGTCTAAAATGGTAATGTAACATGGGAACCCCATCTTGAAACGTCTGGTCAATTTGATTTAAATTAATGAGTTTCTGGAAAGATAAGTTTCTTAATACCATGTGATTGATCCATATCAATTTTTTCATCTTATATCAAATGTTAATAATTATATAATAAGAGTCTTATCCCTAAACCACCACATAGACCACCATGTAACATGTTAGTAATTGAATAAAAACCAAATCCTCCCTCTTGGTGATATCAATAGCTTATTTTTTTGGGATCATTACTATCTATTTTATCATATTATATGTCATTAAATTTACCTCCATGAGATTCATGAGTTTTTTAGTAGATGAAAATTTAATTATAATATTTTTAATTATATATATCTCAACTTTATTTACTTAAATTATTTCAACTAAAAAAAACTAAATACACATCTTTGAAAAATTGTTATCATAGAACAATTGATTCATGTATCTTAAATAATTTTCTATGAATAACCTTTTATGGTTTCTATGATAATAATTTTTTTAATTTATTTATTTAGTTAAATATTAATAATACTAAATCAAATAACAAAAATTAGGATCTAAAATGGACGTATTCAAATTATATGACAAAAGACCATGAAGATGGACTGAAAGAGTTCATCATGTTCAACAAATATAATTCATATAACCCTTATAAAATTCATTTTTAGTGTTTAAACTGTTATTAATTATGAATAATTAGTCTAGAGGAGTTCATAAGAGGTTTGGTCAATTACAAAATGGATTGATGTTATAAATTTTAGATTACACAGGAGGAATAAGTGGATATAGCTAGTAACCAGGATAATGCTTTATTTTATAATCATATAATATGACTGAATGTGTGAAAAATGAATAAGGCCATATCAAAGATATGATAAAATGTTTTAATGATGATTAAATTAATATTTATGAAATGAAAATGATAGTTGAAGCTGAACTTTTTGATTATCTCAAACAGTTTATGATGTTAAAGAGTTGTGAAAATATTCCATTGTATACTTGTTTTACTATATATACAACATTGTTAGCGATACAGATGCTATAAAATAAAAAAGTAGAAAATGGATGGAGTGATTCATATTTTACTAAACAACATTATCTATTGAACGATACTCTTTTAGATGATAATGAGATTCCCTGTCAAAAATATGATGCTAAAAAATGCTATGTTAAATGGGTATGACCTCTAAAAGAATAATTTCTACAAAAATGACTATATATTGATTATTAAGGACAAAAAATCCCTTATAATATTCCCAAATATATGTGATTCTCAATAAATGAAATATTAATAAAGGATCAAAATTTTATTAAGCTGATTTGAAATAATTACAATGATTAAGAACCTATATGCCATTGAGGATACTGAAAAACAATTTAAGTGGAACACATATACAAGAAATAATGATGAGAATCATTATCATCCAATAGAATATCCTTAGTTGAGTAAAATTAATCATGAGTATCCTGAATTTGGAAACGATTTGATAAACCATTGTATTATTTTATCTACAGATGAAGTGAATCCTTTTCTCAAAGAATAACTCATATAAATAGCCTATTATATTGGTAAATTATAAATTTCCACATTGGATATGCATTAATAAAAGATAAATTATTTTTTCCCTTATTATATATTTTTTAAAAAAATATGGTAATGATATTGATTCTTATTTGTCTCCATTAATCGATGGTTTGAAATTATTGTGGTATTGAGTTGTTATAAAGTATAATGATTACATAAATGTTGATTTCAAATTAAGAACAATTTTGTGTTAAATGGTAAATTTATTTAAAACATTTTAAAAATCTTCATGGGTTTTCATTAATGGAAATAACTAGTGTCCTATTTTTGAATAAGGTATGCAGTCAATTATATTGCATCATATTTTAATACATTATTTCTAGGGAATAAAATAATTCTAATCCGGTGAAATAAGTACAGATCTATGACGACACCATTTTATGATAGTCTATAAGAAGTTAAAACACAAACTCCCCTAACAAGTGATCATCTATTTGATAAAGTAAAGGATATTCAAACTACATATAGATTTTTTTAAAACATATAAAAACCATATGAAAAAAAGAGGTCATTTTTGGAATTACCATACTAGAATTTATTGTAAATCATTAATTTTATTATGGTTATGAATGAAAAAAAATATGTGATAGTTTCATTGGGGAATTTCTAAATAAACCCAGAAAAACTAAGGATGTAACTAAGGCTAGGATAGAGATTATTAACATGGGGATACATAGATAGTTGGTGCCAGTAAATTGTGAGAAATAAAAATTTTATCCTCCACCTTCTTACATTCTTCTCAAGATAGGTAGATATCAGTTTTTTCACATTTTGAATGATATAATTGTTTTATAGGGGTATTCATCAAATATCATGAATGTCTTGTCAATGAATGATTTACCGTTAAATGTTCTGAAATAAAATAACTATCATGTTTTGATGAAAGATCTAATTCATGTATCTTTACATTAAATTTTCCAAATAATTCTTGTCTTAAAATAACCATAATATATTTCATTTTCAAAGCTATATGTAGAAACGTTGTCGACCCAGTGAAGTTTCCAACAGTTAAAAAAATTATTTTCATATTATATTAATTATTTATGTTCCTCTAACTAGTATTATTTGATATGATGGTACATATAATGGTTAACACGGTAAGATATATTCAACTATGTGGTCTTATGCATTATATATGGATGTACCCAACTGAAAGGCATATGAATATTTTGAAATGGTATGTCAAAATACATAGTTGAATGAATGATTTTCTTTTAGAGAAATATATTGTTGAGGAAGGCATTAAATTATGTATAGAATACCATACCAATGTGAAAAGAATTGGTTTACTAAAATCTTATGACTCTAGGTGGCTCATGAGTGATGGAATTTTTGGAATATACATTATATCATTTATTATTAGAGATTATGAGAATTTTATGTGTGAGTTTTATTATAATAATTTATAGGTTATTCCATATATTGAAACTCATAAGAGTAATTGTAATTAATTTGAATCCAACGACGAATAAAATAAAGATATCAAATAAAAATAACGAACATTTTATATTATGGATTCGAGACCATATTTTTAATGTGGCAATTGAATATTTGAATTCAATTATTGAATTACATTTGTAACCATCCAAATGAACATGTTCTCATGTATTATCTTAAAATGGATATTTAATTATTATTTATGGTTTTTATAAAAATAAACTTGTTGAATAGAGTAGAATAAACAATAGTCTTGTTACAATTGTTTTGGATGCAATTCCTTTATCTGATATCATGGAAGGAAATCCAATTTATTTGAATATTTTTATAAATTTGAATAATCAGAAAAATAAGGGAATTCTATTATAAACCATTACAAGTGATGATTTTTCAATTCAAGTGGGGTGATAATTGGAGTGCATTGAAAATGGATGAATTGGGATTCTAGAAAGTAGATTTTAGTAAGAAAGGATAAAAATAAGAATTGTTTATAATGGAATCACTTGTAGTACAATTGTGTTTTATTTCATATCCTAAAAATAAAAAGTGGTTAGTTTTTATGTTATCCACTAGAACTATTGAAGAGTTAGATTTCAATTCAATAGGGAAGACCATTTCATTGGGCTAATATAATCATTTCTTTGTGGTCCCATTGTAGATTGGTTCTTTTATTTTAGATTATACCACAACGAGGTTATTTTGATACTCGATAGTGGGGTAAAATCGATTAAAAATTTCAAAAAAATGAGAGTACAATGATCAGGTTATAATTATTTTTCAATAAAAATTATGTTACATATTATAATTATATGTTAACTTCATTATTTTTGTAATCTAAGTAAATGTTCTTCCTATTATGCTTATATTTATTTCTGAACATTTGGATCCCCCAATATAAGTGAACAATATATTTCTATACATAATGATGCTCCCAATAAAGATAAACAATAACCTTATGTACAAGATGATGATACAAATCAATAGGAACAACCTGTTAATGTTTTTCAAGCCATGTAAATGGGAAATGGTGAAGAACTGACATAAAAAAACAGGAATACCACAACATGAAAGTGTTAGATGAGATTATTTAAGAGAGAACAAGGACATAATATTCATGGTTGGATGGAATGAATGCATCTAGGATGCTAACCCAATCAAAGAATTTATCAATTTTTACACTGGTTTTACCTCTCAAATTCATTAGATGATTGATGTTGATTCAAGGAACCATATTGTTTTCATGCTTAGGGAACTAATATAAGAATATATTATGGTAACATTATTATATAAGTTCTTGATTTTACTAAAATAAAAATAATTAAGCATTGATTTACTATTTATTATCTATATAATAGTGTCTTTATATCATACTCCCCTAAATTATATTTTAATTAATTCTATCTTGAACGGATCGTAGATTATTTCATAAAATTATTATAATGAATCATTTAAATAATCCAGAAGGGAAAACATTATACCGTCCATAGATATATGAACACCTGATAAAACAAGACTAAGAAGAATTTATTGGTCTTCCTAAGGAAATTCATATTTAGGTACATTGTGACGGGTAATATATTTCTTGTTAGTATAGGTATTAATCAATTATATTAATGAATTTTAATTTATGAAACAATAGGTGATTTCTAATAAAAAAACATGTAGTAAAACAAATATTCCCCTATCATAATGCAAGGATGGGATACACTTCACAGGAAAAAGTGGTAATTTTTTTTAAATCTAAAATAATAATTCAATGTGACATGAAATAGAAACAAAATTAATTTCCTTTATTTATATTTATATTGATGATTTGAAATAAAAATCCACTTATAACCCACATCATGTGTAATGAAAGGAGACACATGAAAATAAATATGGGAATCTAATAGATGAAAACACAAAATATGTGTGGGAATCATGTGTATGTAAAACTTAATAATTTTTTTCTTTCAATCAGTATTATGAGACAATGATTACATATTTTACTATTTTTTTTTATCATAAATTTACACATTAATCATAATTATATAAACTTGGTGAAGGTCTACACTTTTTATACTTGAAGCATATAGAAAAGAATGGCTGCACCCGAGGTGCAGGTTTCTAGGTGTCACCGCAAACCTATCTTGAGAAAAAAATTAACAGAGAGATAAAAATATGAAAATGGAAGAAATTAATTCATAATTATCTTTTCTAGAATAAAATCATAACTGATAATATGAATTTTTATAAAATTTTATAGGAAGTAGTCACAGAGAAGAAAAAACACAAAAAAACCCCACTATGTTAAAATACCCTCCTACTCTACTAGCATTGAGGTGATTGATTCCCATGAAAGAGATGTCTTGGAAGAGGTAATCAAATTTTCCACAATTGACTATGGGAAATATTAATCCAGAAGCAACTAATAAATATTTTATATCGATATTATATCGGATAAAATTATTTTGATTTATATCTATTAGGAACCACCCATTTATTTATTTTTATTGGAACCAAGGACATTATCCAAGGAGAAATTCTACACAACAATCAACATCTTATAGGTTATGTGAGAGTGGGGATTCATATTAATCATGAGCGGATAACTGAGATACCTATTCCACTTGATGATATATATAATAATATGACCACAATTTTTATTATTATTTCAAATAATGGAAATTTGATAATTTAAAAATAATTGTCAATATGGAGGTATTCCTTCCTATTATTTTTATGCAACAATTCTAACAATAAATAAAAAATTCTTGAACTGATGAATGTTATTAAATATATAGAATGGGAAGGAGTGAAATTGAAGGTTGAATAAAAAAGTTAATTTAACTAATCAAAAAAATAATTAGAGTGTACTATACCACACCCATTCAGTGTGAATATCTACAAACATTAAAGGTTACTAAAGATATAATGCTAAAAATTGGTGATACTACCATAATTTTTTTGAAGGAAAAAAGTACAAATTGTTCATTATAGACTATATTATTCATGAAAAATATAATTAAATCCTCAAGAATGAATATATATGATTCATAATAATAAATATATACATTTGGTGTTTTTTTGTGATTTGATTTTCTAACAGATAAACTATAATGTCAAATATGAGAAATTATTATTGATATTTTTTATAGGTGTATAAAAAGATTCTATTTTAAGGTAAAACCCTATGAATATAAATTTTGACTCATTAGTACACTCATCACTTCAACAAAAAAATTTACATCATAATCACATAAATATGAATAAATATTGGAAAAACTGGCTGAAATGTTTTAAAGAAAACATAAATACAACAAAATCTTTCCAATTAACAAAATTTAGGGGTAAAAATATACAAATAAATCATATAAAATATATTTTCATTAATTTCATTACATATTCCTTTTTTAAAGATGAATTAGTTACTCATTTAAATGAAGTTATATCATTAAAATAATAATTTACAAGATTTAATCCATGGATAAAAAAATACAACATGTCATCATATTTTATCAATTTCTAATACACTATATGAAACATTTTACAAATCGACATCAAGTTATAATTCGGTAATATGTTTTAAAGAAAATTCTGTTATGATTGAGAGATGTTCAATATCATCCAAATCATAAAATAAGGATACTCTATGAGTACATAAGTTGTATCTAATTGTACAACTGTGTAAGTATTAGGGTCCATATAATATGGTTTTACTAGAAAAAAAATATTAAAACAAATTACATATATTTTATAAATTTTCCTGCAGTTCCTGAAACAAACTAATATCAAATATTGTGGTTATTATTTTTTCATGTTTATGAAATATATCACATTCCATCAACAAACTAATATCAATGAGTATGTATTTCGGATAATAATTACAATATCGTTTAAAATACTTATGAATACTTTGTTAATTTATATTTTTCTAGTACTATTAAGACTGTATATATTCTTAATATTCAATAGATGAAACTATATTATCTTGAAATGAATGGGAAGGATACTTTGTGTCAAAATGTATAAAAAAGTACAAAATATTTTAATTTTTACAATGTATTTAGTTAATTTTATTATCATTTTATATAATATGTCTAAATAATTTTTTTCACTTTTATCTGAAACTTATATTCTTTATTTTCATATATGTCATGAAACAATTTATTCTTCTCTAAATAATTTTTATGTGAATTTTTTTTTCTCTATCCAGGGAAAAAATGACAAAAGAATAAAAATTATAGACAATGTCTTCAACAAGGGCGATATATTAATGTATTACGATCATGCACTCAACAAGGAAGATTCTATTAGGATGTTGCACTTCTATTTTTATTATTAAAGACTCTAAATTCATTAAATAATTAAATAAAAATAGAGGAATGGGTAAATAATGTATACATATATCATGAAAATATGAATTCCTACTTCTTAATTAGTTAAAGTTTCTATAAATTTACCTACTATTTCATTTTTATTTTCTATATAATTTTTTCTAATACTTATTTATTTTATTTTTTGATATTTTGGGAAGCCATTAATTTATTTAAACTATCTCCAACATGATACAAAATTAGCAAAATTTTCTTTTTGGATGGAAGAGGAAGTCACATGCTCCTTGAAATATATAGTAAATAGTAAGGATGAATATATAAAATTTATGATCAAGCTATTTTTCTTCCATTAGTTTTCTTATATACTATATTATTTAAAAAATATATCATCTAATAATATATTTTTCTATAGTTGAAGGAAAATAATTAATTTCTAAATGATATGACATAAAAATTATATTGAATGGTGTATGAATCATTTACTCCTTAATCAATCGCACCTCAATCTAATACACATTGTTCTCAGTATGACCCGAATTTTTTTTATAATATATATTTTAAATTAAAACAGAAATCCCATACTATAACTTTATAAAAGTAATTAATAATATTTTGATGCATTATAAAAATGATTCATGAGTCATTTTTGATGTGTAGGAATCACCTGCAGCAAAATATGATACCAGTTGATCCCAGTATGAGTCAAATTGGATGTTATCTTTTTAAAAATAAATTTTTATTTCGAAACATTTTTCATTAACATAAAATAGTAAAAACACAAAAGTATTGTGATAATACCTTTTGAAAATTATTCATAAGCCTTTTTTAATATGAAAGGATTGGTAACATGTAAAGCTGAAAAACAATATTAATGGTATGTCTCAACATGAGTGCTTTCAATTTAAATATAAAAATTAGTAAAATAAATTGGTGACAAACTATAAACCATTAAAATACATTTATATTATTTTTAAACACAGGAAAACAATCCGTAGTCAGATTCGATAAGTAGGAATCAACCACACATCGATACAACTCATTGTGTGATGAGTATGACTCAAAATATATTTTTAATTAAAATTGAAATTTTAGATCAAAACATATGGTATATCTCTATAACTAAGAAAATGAATTTTTAATATTTTGATAATTTAAGAAATTTATAAAAAAGTTATTTTTTATTTTCCTGAATCAACCTCACAACATTCTGATTAATGGTGTGCCCAACATTACTCAATGTGTATATTATAAGTTTAAAATTGACATTTTTTTTCAATTCACTCAATAAATTTTGAGAAAATAAAATTAGAATACCTTAATTCTATATGAAATGAAATATTAATTCGTTATTTATGTATAGGGATTTTTCTTATCTAAAAACGACACATGATGTGATCGATATTTCTTAAAGTTCTTGTTTTCAATTCAAATTGGAATTTTTGTAAAAAATAATCATGATATTCTAAAAAACAAGAAAAAAATACATATTGTTTAGATACATTAGAAAAATTACATTAATGCTATTATTTACACGTATGAATAAACCACACATCAATCCGACACACTATGTGACTCGTATGATTCAATGTGTTCAATTTTATGTGAAATTGACATTTTAGTTAGAAGAAAACATATCATACTCAAAACAAATAAAAAATTAGGAGTTTTCCAAATCCTTAGGTAAATGATCCATATTTAATTCTTTACTTATAGGAAATGACCTCACCTCAATCTGAGACATGTTGTTCTTGGTAAGACTAAAAGTTTTTGTAATCATTTTAAATTTTAAATTTTTGTCCAAAACACATGTAACTCAATAAAAACTAAGACAAAACCCTCATATTGTCTTTATACATTAGAATAATTAATCATAAGTAATTTTTGTTGTGAAAGAATCGGTCTCATGTAAATAAAATGTAGTATTTGACCATAATGACACTAGTGTATGTTTTAAGTTGAAATTTACATTTTAGTAAAAAATACACACAACATAATCAAAACCAAATAATGAATTTTTATTGTTTTGATACATTAGAATGATGATCCTTATGTCATTTTAAAAGTTGGTAATAAACCACATGTCAATCAGATGCACGACATGACCCAGCCTGAAAGTTTATTTTTTATTTGAAATTGACATTTTAGTTCAAAACACATGTCATATACTCAAAACCACTAAAATGCATTTAGATTATATTGATAAATTATAAAGAATATCCATAACTAATTTCTTTTGAATCATCCAAACCTCAATATGATCTATGGAGTTCCCAGTATGACTAAATGTGTATGTTATTAATTTAAAATTAATATGTTAGTTCAAATAATGTTTCACTCACTGAAAACAAATATAATGCCTAAAAAATATGTTGATACATTAGTAAAATAATTAAACATTTATTTTGATTTTTAGTAAATATTCCCATACTAATCCGACAAATAACATGGCTGCTATGACTCAAAATGCATGGTTTAAGTTAAAATTGTTATTTTAGTAAAAAAAACATGACATTGTCAATAATTAGAAAACAAAATAAGATATTTTTTTTACTTTATTATAGTTATTATTAATTTATTTTTGATGTATAGGAATTAATCAAACATAAATCGGATAGATGGTGTGAAATGTATGACTCTGAAGTGTGTATTTTTTTTAAAAATCTCATTTTAGTTCAAAACACACGCGGCATAATGAAAATTGAAAAAACATAGAAAAATTATTTTAAAACATTAATAAAATGATCCATATGTCATTTTTGACACATAGAAGTCAACCACACAACAATTCAACACACGGTGTGCCTATTAATACTGAACATGTCTATTATCTATCTAAAATTGAAATTTTATTTCAATACATGTATCACTCATTGAAATATGAGAAAAATGATCGGATTATCTTAATACATATGAAAAATGATTCATAAATATTTTTTTTATAGGTATAAATCTATCTCACATCAATCAAACACATGATTTGATTGATAAATCATAGTCCATGTTTTCATTTTAAAATGATATTTTAGTAAAAAAGATACAATACAAACTCAAAACTAGGAAAAACCATTCTGATTATTTTTATACTTTATAGAAAAAATACATATGTTGTATGTTACATGTTTGAATCAACCATGAATCAATATAGAATATAATATGGCCAGTATGAATCCAACCTTGTCTTTTTATTTAGAATTTACATTTTATTTCAAAACATACATAATATACTTAAAACTGCTCAAAAACATTCATATTTTATTCATAATTTAGGATAATAAACCATATGTAATTTTTTGAAATGTTGGAATCAGCCGCACCTCAATCAAATTCACAGTGTGCACGGTATGAATCTTAGATTATGTTCTGAGTTTAAAAATAATATTATAGTCCAAACCACACATTTAATAATGTAAAATGAGAAAACACATTCATATTGTTTTTAAACATTAGAAAAATAAATTGATATGTCATTTATGAAGTTTAGGAATTAACATCACCTCAATTTGATACACAACACGATTGATATAACTCAATTTGTGATGTTTCAATTTAAAAATGGCATTTTAATAATGTATTATTTCATATTTATGATTAATTTATTTCTTTATAGAATTATTAAAATAAAAATAGTTTTTTTATAATGGTGGATTAATTTTCTTGAGTTGTGGTGACTTATTCTACAACTGAAACCATGATTGAGTTTTTTAGAGGGGGTTAGTTTCCAAATAAAATGACACCATTGATGTTTTTGAATGTTAGTGATTAATGGTAGTTGAAAATTTAATTTTACAATTTCATGGAAATGTATATAAAAATTTATTCCATGTATTTTTATACACTTTTCATTTTTGTTAAAATATGAATTTTTTATTTACATTTGTTTAATGTTGTAGTGTGCTTTAGTTTTAACAACACACTGCACAAGTATAGATTTTAGGAGGTCTATTTCAAGAACTAATAAATTTTCCCATTATCAATTCTAGAAAAGCACTCATAAATGTGCCCCATCATTAGTTAAAAATATTATTATCAAGGGGGATTGTTTTTTAAAACCAAACTAGCTCTAATAATGGACTAACATTATTAGTTATATTTAAAATTGATATGGAGAACCATATATCAGTGCTTTTATAGTGCAAATAAACTGGACCCCATTAAACACCACATTGGACAAAGACGCATTTCTAGAAATGATAAAAGACCTTTCGATGACTGATTATAGCCCGATCTGTAGTAGTGAATCAACATATATTAGAAAAACAATTATTTTAATAATCCCCAAAAATTATTCTAAAATAATGAAATAAATATAAAAATAACATTCGTGAATAAAAATGAATTAAGAAATCATTTATAAACAACAAAAAATTACAATAAGAAGTTAATTTAATTATTTTTTACTGATATCTATTTAATTTATGGGTATGATAAATCGAAAGAATTTCCCAGAAGCACAAAAATGACTCCTATGTGGAAACATATAGTTGTTAAACTAACAATAAAAAAAACAAATGTTGGATTTCAAAGTATTTCACCCATATAATTAAACATATCATTTTCCCAAATGATCCACTAAAACGATGGGGGTTTGTTAGAACTAAAAAATTATTTTAAAATAAATGAGTTTTCTAAAAAATTAAGAGATCCATAAATTCTTCCTTATTAAAGGGGATTTTATCCCTTGATCCTTGGATGTGATGATTTGGAATTGATATCATATCATTTTGGTACTTCCAATTACTTTCCTTATATTATATCTTTATTTATTCATGATTATAATCTTTGAATGAAAACAAATTAACCATTTATGTAAAGATGAAGATCCCATTCATTAAAGTTAAAAAAATGAAATTAAAGATCAACCACTATGAAAATTTTAACAAAAATAATATGAAAATAAAAATTCAAACTAATTCCCAAAAAAAAAATTCCTTTTTTACCTCCTAAAAGTTTGTTGTTTTTTATATTTCATCTAGAACATTAACTTAGCCGTAAAGTAATTAAATTTTCAAATAAGGATACCCTATTAAAATATAGTAATGAATTTAAATTCTAATAATCTGGTGTAAATTATATATTTTTTATTTAGTGAATGCTTCATAACACTATTATTTGGACTCTAAGTGATGGATAAATTTAAGGAGTAATCTATAAATTTAAAATATTTCCATATATTATAGATTTTTTTGAACTAATTATTCATTATCTTCCTTATTATGTTCAAGAATAATTCCATGAATTTAAGAAACATCAACGTTTTATGGTGTGGGGGATGATTATTTCATAATGTTTTAATCATTCAATAGTAATTATATCTACTATGATACATTATCTATAGATTCCATGATTCACCTTTAAATTTGAGTATCCTTATCTACCTATTCATGTGATGGATTTGATTCCTTTTAAAAACTTCAAATAGATGTACAACCCATGAAAAACTCTCCTAAATCAATCCACATAGGAACCACTTGTTGTACGTATTCATGTTAAATGATGTCTAATTCAATATATATATTGTTCACTTCCTCTTCCTCAAGAGTTTTAGATTCTCCTTCATGTATTTTAGTAAATATAAGGGCCTCCTCCTCATGGTCTTCTTTTTCTACTTCACTAGACAGTTGTAAGTCTTTTTTTATCTTACTAATTCTATCTTTTTATCCTTTTATTTTATGAATGTTTTTATAGATCCAGAAATTATAGTATTTTTTTCATAATTACATGATTTTATAGGTTCATGTTTAAGGATCCCATTATGTCCCACAAACCCCTCTTCTAATACTTTTTCTGTTTCTTCTTCAAATGATGTTTCTTCAGATTATCCAGAACCTTATAGAAAGCCCCCTATTATACCTATCTGTAATAAATATATTATAATTGTATGGTTTAATTACAACTTTTAGTGGTTTATATTTATTTTTTAGCACTTATTGTTCTTTTTCAATAAACCATTTATCTTGTTCAAATAATTAAAAATCCTTAACCACTTATTCTCATTGAATCTCTTCGATTATAGTTTTAAATGAGACAATATCTCCCTCTTAGCCACCATATATTTAATGATGTTATTTATATTAATTTCTTGTTTTTATGTTACTGAAAGAGGGAGTACCATAATTCTTCCTCTTATATAATATCATAGGGGTTCAAGAATACTTGTTCATTTTACTCCTCTATCTCTAATCCAACCATGTGATTTTTATTTACCATTAATATTTATGTATTTCTAGTTATAAAAGGTAATCATGCATTATTTTCATGGGAATATATCCTCTTACTAGGTTCGGAAAAATAATTTCTAACTACTATTTTTATCTATTCATCTCTTCACGATCCTTATGATTAGAATCAAATTTATGGTTTTTATATTTATTGATATAAATTTATTTTAAGAGAGTGATTGTCAATTATTCTTAGTGATATTTCTCTTAATGCATTTTAAAATCAGGAGCTGCATGGTAGCATGTATCATTTATTGGTTCTCCCAGGTAGTTCTAATAATAGGTCCCACTCTATATGTTCTATAGTAGGTTTCACTAAATATATCTTTGAAATTATTCATGCCCATATAGCTTAGAATCATTCAATGTCATTCCATTATATCGCCACCATTTTGAAATATGTCTTGTTAATGTAATGAAAAACTCATGATCCCCAATGTACTTTATGAGTGATGCAACATAATATTGATCTATTAATTAATCCATCCAATAAACCATCAATTATATCTATATGCATTAAAATAAATAAAAAATGAAAAAAATATTAAAATTATAATCCTTATCTAAAAATAGGTAATAGAAGGATTAGAAAATTTACAATGAAAGGAATTGATTTGTTAATCATTACTTGTTTCCACATTGTACTTGATAATGGTACCAAAAACATAATATATCTTATAATATCTTTAATCCCCAAATTCATTTAGTATTTTGAATTTATAGTTTCCCTAAAACCAATAACCCTAGAAGCATAGTAAGGTGAATGTGTGGGACAAATATCATGAGAAACATAAAGTCCTAATTATTTTCTATAATGTAATTTTTAGGTTTTCATAATTACATCATAGATATTATGAAATTTAACATACATAACTAAATTAACTATGAATAATCTAAACAAAATCATACATAAAATAGATTTTAAATTAGTTATAAATGATGAAGATAAGGGGGTAAGTTTCTAGGGATGAGTTTTTCTTTCATTTTGAAAACATTAAACTATACCAATTTGAATAATATAATTAAAATTCAAAAGTCCTCTTAAAATATTTACTCTTACTGGTTAATTATTGACTAAAAAAATAATTTATATCTAATATAGTTGTATTCTAAACAATCTCTAAAATAAGTGGTTGTGTTTAGTCTGTGTTCTCTCCTCAGATATGCTCTATCAAATTGGGTTTGATTCCATAATCATTATTACCCTCATTATGTGATTTGAGGATATGATATTAATTAATATCACTATGATAATAATTAAATATGACTATATAAAGAGTATTGAATAATGTAAATAAATATGGTACTTGTCTCTTGTAAAACATTCACACATATTCAATAGCATTATTTAATCCGGGTGAAAGGTCCATTGAAGATAGAATAACTAAGAAAAATTAAATAAGGAATATAATTAAATATAATTAAATTAGTTAATAACTATGGATACTCACATGAATTTATATTAAACTTTGGAATAACAATCCATGATAATATAGTGAATATTTAAAATAAAATAAAACCGAACTAAGTATCATATAGTAGTTAATTCGGTAACTATCATTTCTCTAGCCTCTATGTAGCTGATCCATATCATTGATGGTTATTTATTTTTTATTCATATTATATATTGTATGATAAAATTATTCCATGATTTTACTCTTAATATTGAGACATCTCGCCGTTAAAAATATCAATTTGATCTACTAGAAATTAAAGAATCATAATTTTATAATACTCACTAGGATCTACAATGGTGTAACATAAAAAACATGAGCATAAAATTCATTAAATATAAAATAAACATAGTAAAAATATATCACAAATGAACCCCAATTGTGAAACCTCATCACTAAAAAAATAATCTAATAATTACCCTTTTCAAATCCCTGTATTAACTAAAATTATAGTTTCTTTTAGAGTCCCAAGAAAATTAATATTTCAACTCTAAGAAATAAGTATTGATTGTAAATCAATTAATAGTGGGAAAATTTTATGAACACTAGAAAACAACTAAAATAGGTAACTTTATAAGTTATAATAATAACTAATAAAGGCAGTACTTTAATAGTGATAGTCTAGAATAGATAAATTGTGCCCTTTATCTGTTGTTCTTATAGTGCAGATAATGGTCGTATTGTTTCAGTGTGCTGTTAAAATTACATAACACTATATAAGTGAATAAATTTTTTTACTAAAAGAAAATAAATTATTTGCAATAAAAAATACAACAAAAATATACAAAAGAACTATATTATATAAATTAAAATCATTCTATTGTACAATTACATTAGAAACTATTATACAAATTATTCAAAAACATCAATGGCTTCATTGTCTTTAGCACCAAAACCACTTTAAAAAAATCTTGATCATGGTATTAGTTTCCAAAAAACCACCCCAACATGAGAAAAAAAATCCCCCCTATAAGAAAAATTATATTAGTAATAATATAAATGTAGAATTTTAACAAAAATATGAAGCAACAACTTCAAAAAGTGTCAATTTTAATTAAATGGATACACATAGTGTCATATCAGGTAAACCGTGAGTCATATTAAAAATATGATTATTTTTACTTGTTGAAAAGGAAATAAGGATTCCTTTACTGAAGTATCAATACAATCCAAATACCATTTATCCATTTTTAATATGATATTTGTCTTTTGTAGTAAAATCTCAATTTAAATTGAAAACATGCACTTTGAATCATACAAGTCACATCGTTTGTTAGTTTTTATGTGAAAAATTCCTAAATATAAAATGTGAATGGTTAATCAATTTCATAAGGTATCAAAAAAATATGAATTCATTTTCTTAGAGTTCAGTGATTGACACACATTTTGAACTAAATTACCATTTTTAAACTGATAACTGACACTATGAGTCACACCTAGTACACTATATAATATATTACAATGTGAATAATTTCTGCACATCTCAAATGAATTATGGATCATTATAATAAATTTTAAAAATAATATGAAGGATTTTTATTGTCTTTGTGTATATGACATGTGTTTTGAACTGAAATGTTAGATTTATATAAAACTACACACTTAGAGTCATACCGGTTATACTGTGCGTTAGAATGACATGTTACTAATTAATATATGTTAAAGATGATATAAAAATATTTTTCTAGACATATAAAGACAATATGAATGTGTTTTTTTGATTTGACTGTTTCATGTTCTACTTTACTAAAACATCATTTTAAATTGAAAACCTGATCTTTGAGTCCTAACAATCACATTGTGTGTCAGTTTGACATGATTTTGATACCTACGCATCACAAAATAATATGTAATAATTTTACTAATTTATCATTATAATCTATGTTTCATCATTAGTTTTCAGTGATTGAAACATGTTTTGAACAAAATTATGTATTTTAAAATTGTAATGGACACAATGAGTAATACAGGGCACACCGTGTAAAAGATAGAGATGCAACCCATTACTATGGGAAAAATTACTTATGGATCATTTTCCCATTGTGTTAAAATAATATGAATTCATTTTTCAATATTTAGATTGTGACATGTGTTTTGAACTAGGTTTACAATTTTATATAAAAATACATATATGGATTCATACCAGTTACACTATGTGACAAATTTTGGTGAAACTAATTCTTACATGTTATAAATAGATTAGGGATTGTTTTCATAAAGTTTCAAAAAATAAATTTTATTTTCTCTATTTCACATAGGTACAATGTGTTTTAAACTAAAATATCAATTTTAATTAAAAAGATACACTAGGATTCATACTCATCACACTGTGCATTTGATTGAGGTGCAACTAATTCATACCCACAAAATGACTAATTTATCGTTTTCTTAATTTACAAAAACTATAAAAATAAATTTTCCCAATTATGAGTATATATCGTGACATTTTGACTAAAATGTCAATTTAAAGTAAAAACACACACATTGATTCATTCTGGTCACATAGTGTATTTGTTTGATATGATATTGATTCTTCAACGTCATAAATTACTTGTGAATTGTTTTTCCAAGAGTATCAAGATAATATGAGGATATTTATCTATTATTAGTTATTGAGACATGATTTGAACTATATTATGAATTTTAAAATGATAGTAGACACATCATGTCATATTGGGAATGCCGTAGATCAATTTGAGGTGTGGATGATACCTACTCATCAAAAACTATTTATGGATATTTTATCTAATTTATCAAAAAAATCTAAATATATATTCCAATTTTTGGGTATATGACATGTGTATTGAAATAAAATATTAATTTTAAACTAAAAACACAAAAATTGACTCATACTAGAAATGCATTGTATTGTATTGAGTTCTAGTTTATTACTACATGTCACAAATGAAATATGGATAATTTACGTATATCCTCAAAACAATTTGACTTTTTTTTCATGTTTGAGTATGTGAAGTGTATTTTGAAGTAAATTGTAAATTATAATAAAAAAATCGTGGAGTCATACCACATGCAATGTATATTGGATTGAGGTGTGACTGATTGAGGGGGGGATAATTCTTTCACATTTTAAGAAAATGCTCATTAAGAAAATTTTGAGAAGTAATAATTTTATATTCAACTATTAAAGAATACCTCCATAGATCCATCCATACAATTTACATAATGCTTTATGAAACAAGTCATTTCCTCTTAAATTTGAATGGAACATGTTCTCTCATTTTTTCTTGATATAGATAATTTAATTCATAGTTTGAATTCCCAAAATATCAATATAAAAATACTAAATAATTATTACATGAAAATTATATGAAAATTAACCTAAAAATAATATTTAAAATGATGAAAAAATTACCCAAATAATTTCTACTAATTTACCTTTTTCATGAGGTATATATAAATTCATGACTACTTACCTATCATGATTATCTCAATTACAGCCTTAATGTATAATATTCCCTGAACATGAGAAGCTTCAAGAATTTTTCTAGCTCTGTCATTTGGGGCACACTGTGAGTTAGATTATGGTGTCATTTATTCTTACACATCACGTATAACTTATGAATAATTTTCATAATTTATCAAAACGAATGTGTTTTCTAAATTTTTATAATATACCATGTGATTTTAAGTAAACTTTCAATTTTAAATTAATAATATAATCATCCAGTCATATTGGAAAAACCTTGTATCATATTGAGTTGAGGTTAAGTCCTATAATTCCCACTAGGTCTGTTTATTATTTAATTAATTCAATATTCTATTATATATAAAAATATTGTTGTTTGATAAAATAAAATTATTAATAAAGCCTAGAATAAAAAAATATTCATCATGGATGAATCATCCTCATTGAGTGCATAATCATAGTAAATGAGTGAATCATGACTGTGTCATTCATCTTCATGATATCAATGAACATTTTAAAAATAATTGTCATATAAAAATGAAAAGTAATTTAACTAAATATATAGGTAAAATGATAAAACAATTCACTAAATATGTAGTATAAAATAACATCTTTATAATGTCTTTGTAAAATCTGACACTAGGTTTTCATCCCATTCTCTTAAAAATAAATCTTCTTCCCCTTTTGAATATATGGAATTTTGATTTTCCTAGTAATAATGTAAAATAAAAATACATAATTGATAAGTAGGTATTTTCAATGAAATTTTAATTATTACAGAAAATTCATTTTCAGATATGTTATTTTAATGATAGAATATGAAATCATTTATAAATTCATAACCATACTAACAAAAATAATATCAATTAGTTAGTTTTGGTGACCACAAAAACAATTATAAAAACAATTATCGTTTTTTATTTATGTTTTCATAGAGGAATTCTATTATCAATACCCTAATAATTATCAATTAGTAAAAGTTGGTAGTATTTTGCTGTAACGACCTATTATTTTATCAGTAGAGATTCCCTTCTTATAATTATGTTATTTAGTATATAGAACAAAAATCACATAATGATCCCAATAAAAATAATATTCTCATAAAAAATAATCAAATAAGTTGTATTTATAGAAAATAAGAAACTTATAATAATGGAATAGAAACGAAACCATTGTAATGATAATATAACCATTAGAAATAGTAATTCAACCAATATATTAATAATATCACCTATTAAAGTATGAATAACTTATTGGCATCTTATAAATGAAAAGACAATAAAATTCTATCATTATATATGTAAATAAATGTGTTAAAAATGTTATATTATGTGTTTATATTTATTTGTAAAATTTAAATGTTTAATTACAATTTATTAATTTATATAATGTTTGAAAATAAATTTAATTTTTATAAATTAGATTCAATAAATTTAAATTTTTTTTAATAATAATTATAAGGAAAATTTGTGGGACCATAAATATATTTTTATGTGTCATAAAATCAGTTATTATATGAAAACTTTAGTATTCCAATAAATGATGATTTTTATTAAAAATGTAATTTATCGCATTTAGAAAATAATTTTCAGAATATGGTGCCCATTTTTCGAAATTTAGATGTTAAAAATGGTTAGTCTGATTTGTTGGATTTGTTATAAATTATTAGAAATTTTGGTTAATACTAAAATATGATAATTTAAATAATATGAAAACTTCATGATTTTTTTATTCATGAATTGTAATGTCCCAGACATCTCTAGTACATTCCCTTGCTGAAACCTGGTGTCTCAGGTGTTCTGGGAGGTCGAGGTGACATATCCCCAACACTTATACAAATTTTGAGTTCATGAATAGTGTTTCTAGAATGGTTACATCCAACGGTAGCCTCTATTTCCATTCCCAAATTTTGAGGTCATGAATAGTGTTTTCAGAATGGTGAGGTTCCAACGGTAGCCTCTATTTCTTTTTCCAAATTTCATGTTCATGAACAGTGTTTCCAGCATCCTACAGTTTCACCCCATTGGCATTTCCTTTGATGTAAAATACATTTAAAGCCTTATTTGAAAAACTCTAAGGATTATTGAAAGGCCATAACTCATATTTTAATTTTTCCTAAGGCTCGAGAGGCTTTTACTTGGTCAAACATTGGGGTTTAATGTGATCCACTTTTAATGGAAATTCAATCATATCTTAAACCGATCCCCCGTAAAATATTCTAAAGATATGAGATATCTTCCTCCCTAGTTCTTCCTCCTTATTCTCGAGTTTGAAATGCTCGAACCATCCATTCATTCCTATAAGGGTTATGAAATCAAAATATGCTCATTGGATTGGTTCCCCTATGTTTTTGATGCAACCAAGAAGTATCGATCGATCTTCGATATAAGGTATGTTCTATCATCATTATTTTGGGTTAATCTCCTTCTATTTCTCCATTACCTTTTATGGAATTCTATTTCCATGATCCTAATAGAATTTTCTTTGTTGTTGAATAGTGTGGTGGTGTCTCTACATCCTCGGGTGGATATAGTTGTTAGGGGGGAGGAAAACGTAACCCGTTGTGTGGCTTGTTGTCATATAAACAACATCATGAACCATTTAAGGTAGGGGATTCATTTCTTCTCTATTCTTTTAAATGAAATTGTATAGTTATCATATTTTATCCCAATGGATCATAATGGAATTAACATATCAAATACTTGAATTAGACAAATAAGTTGATATTGATTATATGTTATTGTCTATTGTTTTTCTAGATAGTGTGATATCTATGCTTTCTTTGATTATATTTTTTTTCATGATGAAAAATTGCAGTGAATGTTAAGTTGGAATTAATTGATAATTGTTTGTTTAAAGATAAAGAGACATGTAAATGAATAAGGTTGTTTTTTTGTTTTAATTTTATGTTAATCTAATTGATGTAGTAATCATGTTTAATCAATTTGTGATATCTTACTTTGTAGGTTTCTAAATGTTGGAACCTACGAATAAAAAATTGGTTAATTAAAGATTGTTAAAGAACTGTATTTTTGATAAAAGATAATTCATTTTAGGGTCTTGAGTTACCGTCTTGCTTATTTAAGGGCCAAGAGCCCAATTGATATGACATTTGTTTTCTTACTGCTTGTGTTGTGATATGAGCGTAAAATTTAATTGTGATATGTGGGGAGATGGATGCCTATTGTTTGTGGAATAATTTGATGCCAAGAGTGGAGAGATACATTGGTGTATGCATGTGGGTGTTGGGGAGGACTCTGGAGATAATGGAACGGGCTGGATGTGAATGTTTGGAAGCTGGTTGTTTCTTATTGGTTTTTTATCTTCTTTACTTTCCACATTTCTCAAGGCAGTAAGTTTTCTTACCCTCCTTCCAAATGGGTTGAAGATGCACATGGTATGCCACGTGCTTTATGTGTTTGGATTCTCAAGGGAAGATGGGTCTATGCTGTTGCTATAGGTGGTAAATACTTGACGAGTAGTTCACCTGGTCACCACGTTGAGCCCCTTGTGTTTAGTATCATAGAACATTTTTATATAATGCCAAGGAATATAGGATATTAATTCAATTAATAAATGATTTAATAAATAATTTTATCCCATTGGGTTGGAGCTTGCGGGGGCAGAATGATGGGGTTGCAATTTTAAGGAACAATGGACATTGGGTGTGATGCTAATGAAATATAATGTGGAATATGTAAATGGTTAATTAATGATAAAGAATTAATTAATGTAAAGTGATACATATAAAAAGGGAATGATGTAATGTAATAAATTTCTTTAAATATTTGTGTTCTTATAGGATTCCTAGTCTTAGAAGTGGTAGCCAGGAGTCTGAGAGATGTTAGCTACAGTTGAGTCTAAGACAAGGTTATGCCAATAGTTTGGTATTGAGCTATAGTATATTATATACTTTTTTTCTATACGCAATTGCAACCTATCAATTAGGGAAATAGACACCTCATGGATTCTGAGCGCTGGGGGGTGGGGGGGGGGGTGTTTTCCATAAAATTCATGTGGGAGGATGGATGGATAACTACCCCCATTGGCCTCACTCTCTTCTCATGGTAGTTATTTGTGTTCGTGGGAACAACTATTAGTTTACCCCATATATATGTGTATAGGGATATATTTTCTTGTGGTTATTCACACACATATATTCTCTATACTGTGTTCTATGGACTACTATAGTTATAATGTGTATAGGTAGTAGTGGCTTGTGGATCCTTACTCAGTGTATGGGCTGTAATGGCTAGAGGTATAATTCCTGACGTATGATATGCATTATGAAATCTGTGGTGGCTCTCGAAAACTACCTGGTTACATTTCAAATGCGGAATTTGTGGTTTTGTCGCACAAGGTTCATGTGGTGGTGCGTCGCCCAGGTGTCTGCGGGCAAGCCTTTTTGGTCATAGATGATTAGGACGTGCGACGTTGGGGCAATGAAACAAACCAGTGGGGAAGTAGTAGTAGGGTACCCTTGATATTATTTATTATATTATATACATTTGTATGTGATACTTGGTGAGAGTATCCATGGTGATTTTGGGAACATAAGATACCTATTTAGGTGATGAGTTAGTTTCACATGTATTTCACTGAGCTTTAGCAAGCGTTCTTTATATTGGCATGGGAGCCTTTCGCTAGGATCCTACTGAGTATACTTTTATACTCACCCAATGTATATATAAACTGTTTTTTAGGTCAGTTGGTGTAGGTTAGAAATCCATCTAGTTTCTATCATCTTGGGGTTGAAAGAGCTGTTTGGGCTTGCAGTAGTTTCTATTTTTACATTATTTTAGGTATATTTAGTTTTCCCCTTTTAGTTGTAGTCGTTTTTTATGACATTACATATGTGTACTTGGGATTTCATTTATATTATAGTCTGATTTAGAGTTGGATGTTGTCTATCTTATCTATCTCTTTCGTATTTGTTCACTTAGAGGGTAATTCTTCCCATTTGTTTGTTTACTATACCCTCGATGCTAGTCGCCAACCCGAGGCCTTCTAGAGGCAGGACATGGGGGTCATTATCTCCCTTCTCACATTTCCATCCCAGGTGGGGCACACCTTGTGGGGAAGGGTTTGCGACATAGTGGTATTAGATGTCATATTAAGGGATAAGATAGAGTTTGGTGTTAGGAACATGTGAGGTTGCATGGGTTGGCAGGGAAACAATGTTAGTTAAGTATATCAATTGATGTAAACACTGGATACCAGCTAAGACATAGGCATTTAGGGACCCTTGTGATTTGATGCATGAACCTTTAAGTTTAGAATGGCTACTAAACAAGGTGAAACTAGTTGCAAGGTAATGTCTTAGTAAAGGATCATGAATCATTCTTCTTTGTGCCTATGTTTGAATATGTAGACCTTGGGATATGTTAACCTAAAATGAATAAAAGGAAAAAAAATCATTAATGTTGAGTTTTCTATATTCCTGGTTTAGGTGCTCTAAATGTTTGTTATTTAATAGGTATGGCCCCAGGTCGATGTACACGTTAAGATCATATAGAAAATATCTTGCAGGCTGTGCAAGAAGATCGCTGCATGGTAGAGGTTGATTGTGATGGCACTTGGAAGAGGACACTCCGAGAGCTCCAGTGCCAGAGTCTATAAAAGATTGAGGGATCCATATCAGATGCAGTCACAGAAGACTGGTTTGAGGAGGTCAATATAGGATTCATTTCAATCCATTATCCGATGGAGCATTGTGTATATTTGGTTGTGACAATGTTGCGTGGAGCAGCGAGGCAGTGAGGTTTCTTGTTCCTCAGGGATCACAATGAGTTGGAAATCTCATGGGAGGCGTTTAAAGACATGTTTAGAGTTGAGTTTCTTTATTCGACCATGATGTTTTCCAGTCACTAGAAGATTCTTACCCTTCTAAAGGGGAGCTCCACTATTCAAGTGTTTGGAATCTATTTCAAGAACCTTTTAAAAAAAATTTCAGAACTATTTTTAGATGAGGAGGCCATGGAGAGGCATTTTGGGGAGGCTTTAAATCTAGAGATCCAACGTCGGGTCACCCCATTTATGCTGAAGACATATCACGAGGTTTTGGTGAGGGAAGAAATTGTTGAGGGGACTTTGGATAGAAATAGATCTTCATGAGAGGGGAGTCATCATGATTCCTCATGAAGCAGAGTTGTGGTCTGGGGTTCCCATTTTTCAGGGCAATAAAGTTTCCGTTCAGCCAGGGGTAGGTCCCAAACCTCAACATCATATCTCTCCAAGGATAACAGATATCAGGTCTATATCTAGGGATCTAGTTCATGTATTTCTTGTGGTGGTCTAGGTCATCTACATCAAGAGTTCCTAGCCTTTCAGAGAAGTCATCATGCACTAGGTGTTCCACTCCAGGTTCCTCTGTTGAGGTAGTTCTAGCTGAGGCAGTAGTAGCAAGTTTCACTAGCTTTGGATCTATAGAGGGTAGATGAGGCAAGCAGAGGATAACCCCGTGACACTCCCTATCCTCATATAGTAGATCACGACCATGGTGGTGGTCGTCATCAGGGTTGGAGAGGCCGTGGAGGAGGTTGTGGTCTACTTCATGCTTTAGTGTTTCTGGCTCCACACTAGGGAGACATCGTTCAAGGTACCATTTGCTTATTTTCTACCATGGTGGATTCATTTTGTAATTTAAGAGTGAAACATTCTTTCGTATCACCTACCCTTGTCCATGATTTGGGACTTGAAGTAGAGAGGCTTATAGTGCCCTTGGTGTTGACTACACCCATTGGAGGTCGAGATGGATTCTTTGATGTATGTAGAGACTATGAGCTAGTTCTGGGGTAGCACCACTCTTCTGTATATTTCATATGTTTACAGATACATACATATGATGTCATCCTAGGTAGAAATTAGTTTTATTTGGTGCAGGATATAGTGGATTGCATCAGGAGGAAGGTTGTGTTCTTCATTGTGGATGGAGATATGATGGTGTTTATTAGTGAGAGATACCCTTAGATGGGTCAGAGTCATGTTCCATCATTATCATCCATGATGGATGAGCTGATGCTGAGTTCATTAGAGGTTCAACAGTTGGCATTTCCTAGGGTCATAGAAGAGTATCCAGATGTCTTTCCAGAAGAGGTTGTAGCATTACCCCCTCAATGAGAGATCAAGTTTGGGATCGAGATAAAACTAAGTGTGTTAACTATCTCTATGTATCCATATATGATGGACCCTTCTGATTTAAGAGAGCTACATATACAACTTTATGGTCTATTATAGTGTGGTATTGTTTGGCCGAGTGAGTCACCGTGGGGGGCACCCATTTTTTTGTGAAGAAGGTTGATGGAAGTTTACCATTGTGTATCCATTATTTTTGCTTTAAAAAAGTGAAAATAATGAATCAAAATCCTCTTCCATGGATTGAATATTTATTCAATCATCTGAAGGGTGCATGTTGGTTCTCAAAGATCGAATTGTTGTAAGGATATCATCAGATTCATGTGAAAGATAAGGATATCCCAAAGACAACATTCCATTATCATCATGGGCTTTATGAGTTGGTTGTAATGTCGTTAAATGTGATGAATTCTCCAGTTGTATTCATGAAATCGATGAGCGATGTGTTATATGAGTTATTAGAAAAGTTCATGGTGGTTTTCATTGACGGAATCCTTGTGTACTCTATGTTTGAAGAGGAGCTTTCAAAGCATCTACGAGTCGTTTTTGGAGTCCTTCTTTGACATAAGATATTTGGGAAGTAGTCATAGTGTTTTTTTTCCTTGAGAAGTCCGTTTATTAGGGGATGTTGTTCCCAACAGGGAGTAGTTGTGGATCCATCTAATATAGTAGTAGTTTTTTATTGGACAACCCCTAAAATTGTGTCATGGGTGCGAAGATTCCTTGGTCTCACAAGATACTATAGGTGGTTCGGAGCAAATTTATCTTGAGTTGCGACTCCTTTTAAATATTTGAACAGAAAGGATCAAGAATACATATGGACTGGTCAACGTCATGCAGCTATCAAGTATCTAATGGAGATGTTAGTAAGTGCTCCAGATCTTTGTCTTCCAGTAGAGGGAGTTCAGTTTGATGGTTTCTTTGATGCTTTACTTCTGGGGTTAGGTTGTGTTCTGATGTAGCAAAGATAATTTATTTCATAAGGTTCATGGCAGATGAATCACCATGAATGTAACTATTCCACCCATGATATTGAGTTCGCAACCGTAGTGTTTTCTCTGAAGTTGTAGAGACATTACCTCATCAGTGAGTGCTTTTTGGTTTTCACAGATCATAAAATTTTGAGGTATTTTTTCTCTCTGTGTGACTTGATCTTGGGATAGATTAATTGGATGGATTCCGTACATGAATACGACATCATAATATCTTATACACTTGGAAAGGGGTATTTTGTAGCTGATGCACTGAGTCGAAAGTCATGTAGTGTTGTAGTGTGTGAACTTGATGATGCTGAGAGAGTAATGGAAGATCTGTCAGCATTACATGTCAATATGATATAAATTGTGGGCATAGTTTGTCTTTTTTAGATGATGGTGTAGTCATATCTAGTGCTACAGGTGGAAGAGTCCCAGTTGGGGGATCTTGAGGTGGAGGTCTGGAAAGTCAAAGTTGTTTATATTGAGGCCCCAGATGGTTGATCTAAGGATTAGAAACCCCAAGTGTTGTATCATAGAAGGATATTTGTTCCTTGAGAGATGAACGAGATGATTGTTAGAGAGTTCCATAGTTCACCATTAGCAGTGCAACCTGGCATGACAATGATGTATTGAGAAATAAGGATTCATTTTTTTGTGTCCTGGGCTAAAGCGTGTGGTTTCAGAGTTCGTGTCTCAATGATTGGTCTGCCATCAGGTGAAGGATGAACACCATGTTCTTGGTGGTCATCTATAGTCTTTATATATTCCTCAATGGAAGTGGGAGGACATCTCAATAGACTTTTTTACGCATTTAAATCATACTCATAGATGTAATAACGCTATTTGGGTGGTTGTGGATTGTTTAACAAAATATTCCCACTTCATAGAAAACAAGGAGTCAAGCTCAGTGGATTTTTTGTTGAGGCAATATCTGGAAAATCTAGTGAGACTATATGGAGTCCCGTGAACAATAATTTCTGACAGAGATCCTAATTTTAACTCTAGGACATGGAGAGGTCTTTAGCATGCACTTAGTTCTCTGTTATGCTTTAACACTACTTTTCATCCACAGACAGATGATCAGACAAAGAAAACCATCCAGACTCTTGAATACATGTTGTGATCATGTGTCCTAGATTTTGGAGGTTCTTGGATGAGGAGCTTATCCTTGGTGGAGTTTTATTACAACAATAGTTTTCACACTACCAGCGGTATGGTGCCATTTGAATCCTTTATGGTTGAAATTTTTCATCAACATTGTTTCTAGCTTCATACAGTTTCATACAATGATGTTTTAGTCGATGTAAAATGCATTTAAATCCTCATTTTATAGACTCTAAGGCTGATTGAAAGACCAAAATCCTATATTAATTTTTCTTAAGGCTCAAGATTCATTCACTTGGTCAAAATGTGTTGTTTAATGCAATCCACTTTTAATGGAAATTCCAGCGTATCTTAAATTTTTTCTCCGTTAAATATTCTAACTGGACGATATATATTTCTCCCATTTTCTTCATCCTTGTTCTAGGGTGTGGGATGCATGAGCCTTCCATTCTTTCACATAGGAGTTGTGCGATCAAAATTTCCTCCTTGGATGGGTTCCCCTCTGTTTTTGATACAACCAAGAATTATCGATCTATCTTCTATGTAAGGTATGATCTATCATCATTATTTTTGGTTAATCTCCATCGATTTCTACTTTCCATTTTATGGATTCTTATTATCATGTTCCTAACTGACTATTCATGGGTATTGACCATCGTGGTGGTATCTCTGCATCCTCATTTGGATAAAATTGTCATGGGAGGAGGAGATCGTAACCCGTTGCGTGGCTCATTCTCATAGAAACAACGTCACGATCCATTTGAGGTAAAGGGTTAGTTTCTTCTATATTATTTTATGGGAAACTATACTTTTAGTATGTGTCATCCCACTAAATCATAATGGAATTGACATTATAAATATTTAAACAAAATATATAAATTGATATGAATCGTATGTTATTGCCTCTTATTTTTCTCGATAGTGTGATATCTATGCTTTCTTTGTTAATTTTTTTGTTCTTGATGGAAATTGGAAATGAAATTAATGTTGGAATTAATTGATAATTGTTTGGATAAAGATAAATAGGCATGAAAAAAAATTGGTTAATGTTTTTGTAATTTGATGTTAAAAAATTTTATATAGTAAGCATGTTTAATCAATTTGTGATAGCTTACTATTTAGGATTCCCAAAGTTAGAACCTACGAATAATAAAGCAGTAAAATCACGATGGATTAATGAATTAGTTGTTTGATAAATGTTAATTCCTTGTAGGGTTCCGAGTTACCCTCTTTCTTGTTTAAAGTCCAAGAGCCCAATTGATACAATGGTTGTTTTCCTACTGATTGTGTTGTGATGTTATCCTGGAAGGCTGTTGTGATATGTGGTGGAAAGGATTCCTATTGTTTGTGGTAGAAGTTGACACATAGATTGGATAGATGCATCGGTTTATTCATGTGGGTGTTAGGGAGGACACTAGAGATGATGGAACGAGTTGGATGAGAATGTTTGGATGCTTTCTGTATCTTATTGGCAGTTTGTCTTATTTACTTTCCCCACTGCTCAAGACAGCTGGTATTCTTACCCGCCTTCTAAAAGGGGATAAGACGCAATAGGTATGCCACATGATTTTAGTGTTTAGCATCCCGAAGGAGGATGATTCTATGAACTTTCTATAAGTGGAAAATAATCTATGGGCAGTGTAACACCCCGAGCATCCATGATATGCTTCTCTTTCAATAATACAATAGCTTGCATTGTATGCAAGTTCGAGATTCTAACACACCGCGGCCAATCAAAATAGCTATTATGAATAGTAATACCCACTTTTTTGTAATTATATATATTTTATATTCCAAAAATGGACTTCATTTTTGGATTCAGAATATCGAAATTAGCCTAAGTTAATTTTTTGGTATCTTTCTAAGAACTTCCAATTTTTTATGAATAGTGAAAAATACATAAAAACAAATACTTTAATCAAAAAAATTTATAGTGATAAATAATACTATTGAGTGGTTTTAAAGTATAATTAGAATATATTTTTACCATTTTATCCAATGGTGTTTATTATAATTACTTTCACTTTGAAATTTGACATAAACAATTGTCAATCTTTTGATATATATTGTTTCATAAAAACATGCTATTTGTTGTGACAATGGGAATTAATTATAAAATTAATTAATGAAACTTATATGTTTGGAATTATTTAAAATATACATCATTTTTGAATTCGGAATATCAATTATAGATTAGGGTGAAATTTTGGCATTGTTCTGAAAAACTTCAATTTTTAATGAATAGTGAAACCACTAAGTGGTAGTTAAAAAACTGATTTTTCGTTTAAATGAAACATTACCACTTCTGTGATTTAATTTTCAAAAATCCGACATACATGGTTGTAATTATTAACTAGAATGTGGTTCAATGGGATTAAAATAAATTTTTTGTGAATGGTAACTTTTAAGTTTTATTAATCGCGATTAAAGGTAATTAGTGAAATTTAAGGTAAAAATGATATTATAAAAATATGAAAATACCCTTACACTTTTTCTACCCTTATGGATGAGTCATGGCCGACCAAGACAATCCATGGGTCAAGTTGGGGACCCGATGAAGCCACTTGGGTAAGAAAATGACAATAATAATTTTTTATTTAAAGTAAAAATAAAATTATCACAAACATGTGTTGTTTTAATAAAACAATTATTACATGGGGTTATATAAGTTATTGTTTTTACTATAAATATTCATTGGAAAACTAAAAATATTTCATACATCATGGTAATTTTTTTATAATTTTTTGACATTAAATAAATTAAATATTTTATGACACAATGATGATGCAGCGATTACCTCATTAATTAATGATTTATATAAAATGAAACGATAATGTAAAATGTAAGGCTTAAAATTGTCAAAAACCTATTTTATGATCATATTTAGAACCCTTATCACCCTATCCTAGAAATATATCATTGTGGGACCTTTAGAATCTGAAAATAATTTCATAATAATGTTACCTTTCAATCTTTCCAAGAGTGCCCCTCCTCTCCTCTTATAAAATCCCCCCACCACTACCACCTTATTCACACCTTAAAAGCCATTTGGATTGGACAAACTCTGACCAAATACTCTCTAAACCTCCTTATATTACTCTTAGAAGCCTAAATTTGGGCATAAGTCTTCCCAAGGAAGCCTTTGGCTCAAATCAAAAAGAGTTACCCGATTTTAAGGTAATGTCTTCTCTTGTGTTCTTTTGTTTTATTTTTCTTCTCCAACCTCCTAAAATATTTTTATTAATTTATTTCGTAACAAAACCAGTATAATAAATATAATTTTATGTTTTTATGAGAGGTATTTTATTTACGCTTACACACACCTTCTTCTAATGGTTAAAGAATATACTATTTCTCTGGGTGGCGAATTACTGCCTCACGAAACGACGATTGTTCAATCTTCTTTTAACACCTCTCACGGAGGCCATTGTGATGACACTATTTTTATATATGATATATATTATGTTTTTGTTTTCCTTATGATTCTGTATTTTTCATTTATGGCATACCTTTATGATTTCCATTATGGGTAAATGCCATAATTTCATTTTAGGAGGTGCAGACTACCGCCCCCTCAATGTGATTTGAATCGTTAATGCCATATGTGGGATGTATAAAGGATGGAGTAAATGATATTATATATTATATTATACTGGAATTATATTATAACTTCATATAATTATAATTTAATTCCATTAAATATGAAATAGAAATGAAAGTAGTGTTCATGCGTACGTACGACTTACCGTCTCCATGAATGGTGCATTTCATTTCTTACCTCTAAATGTTACGTAATATTATGAATGAATGTATATAATGGATATATATGATATATAATATATCTACATCATGAATATAATTTTGGATATAATGGATATTTCACCACATGAACAACTTATAATTATAATAAGTTTATTTTTGACTCAAGTACCAAAGATCGACAAAATGACCGTTATTAACTTAAATAATTACATAATGTTCATAACATGGTAATAAGTGACATAAAAGGAATAATAAACTTGAAAAATGTTCTTAATAAATTATAAATCAACTCTAGTTTATTATTCAGGGGGTTAAAGAACGGTCGAGTCAAGTCGGAAACGAGGTAAGAGAACTACTTAACCCAATTTCCATTCTTTGGGTTAATCTCCTACTTTCAAATTATTTCCTGATATTATTATGTACTATCTTGTATTTGTAATTTATTTATGTGTACTTATAGTGAATACACATAGTAGATCTATTTTATTTAAAAAAATTATCTTTGTAAGGACTTCGTCTCAATCTCCTTCTATTGAGGCATATTTTGTTTTATACACAACTTTCTTTTATACTATATATAAACCCCTTTGACTTTTACTTTTATTCAAAAGGAATATTTTTATATGAAGCGTTTTTACTAAACGACAAAAGGAATTTTTTTTCTTACGTATACAGCGACAACGACTTCTCCACCGCCGTGACTATTATTTGAGTTTTGGCTTCCTCTACAAGCCATAACTTTTTTTAAATGAAAAATAAATACAAAGTTTTAATTTTCTTTTATTTTTGTGTTGAAAATGGGTTTGAAAGTGTTTTTATTATATCAATTTGTTGTATTGACATATTGTGATTGAAATGTGGAAATGTTATGTTTCCTTTATGCATGTTTTATATGATACAATTATGTTATGGTTTATGATATGTTTAAACTTATTCATATGAGGAATGAATTGGACTTAATAAGTGACGGGTGGAGCCCGCTATAGCTCCTCGATGAATCGGCAGGTCTCATGAGACAAACTAGTGTCTTGGTACGAGGCCTTGACAAAATATTATTTGTTGTCTTGGCACGAGGCCTTGCCTACGTGGTTATGATAGTTTGGAATTATGCATTCCATCATTATGAAAGTGGTTATTGATATTGCATTTGATTATTCGACCAGTAGAATATCCTTGCGAATAAGTAAATAGAATTATTTCATTTTACTTTTTCCATATTATGCTAAAGGTCAAGTTTAAAAGGATTTTGTTTTAGTTATACATTGCCTTAAATGTTAATGTTTATTTATGAAAGCTCCTGCTATATTGTTATCCTTACTGAGCATCTAAGCTCACCCCTTTCAATGTTTAAAATTTTCTAGGATGTGAAGAAGTATTTTAGAAATGACCTGTATGGATAGTCTGAAGAGGATATGAGTGTGGAAAATAGAGCCTATGTTATAGTGAATTTTCACTTTATGATGTAATTTAAGACTTATGAATGTATCTAGTGTTTCCAAGACTACTAAATTAATCAGTCTTTCGAGACTTGATCTTTTGTGATCATGCCAATGTTACTCAATAATGCACCGACTATGGGTAACTGGGGTCGGGGCGTTACAGTTGGTCTCAGAGGCAGTTTAGTACTAACCTTGGAAGCTAGATTTAGACAAACTCTAATTAGAGCACATAGCCCAAAGATAGACTTTGAGGATTAGTATAGAAGAACTTCCTATAATTTTGTTGTTGTATAGATTTTGTGAGTTTTCCGAGAAATACATCCCTATATGGATACGAGTAGGTAGAGGTGGCTCTAGAACAGATGTACCTGGGGGTAAAACCAGAAAACAGTGCTTTGAGCTAGACTCGAACGAGAACTGGTGCACGACAATGGGCCTTGATACACTCTTGGTTACGACACTCCCAGTGGATATGCTTAAGATACTTTTCATTTTCTTTACAAACCATTATGAAGGGTTTATGAGTATATACTTCCTCAAAGGAAAGAATTTTATGATTATGGATTATATCAATAAATTGTTCAACTTATGTTAAGTGTTTTACAAGAATGGAATTATGTATTTTGATTCATAAACAAATATAGTTTATGCCATTGTTTAGAAATGGCACCCAGTGGGAGGAATAGAAACCGTATCAATGCATGCAATCCGTGTAGGGATTGGCCTCCTGCCCAAGATAATTATTGTGGAGCTGGAGATACAACTGGTGCTGATCACCTTATCACCATACTGGGACAAATCACTCAGGTTATGAATAATAACCTTACTTTTATGGAGCACCCAGATCTGCAACGTGGAGGTTAAATGTTTGATCGTTTCATGAGGAATGAACCGCCAACATTTAATGGGGGTATAAATCCATTCGTAGGTGAGCGATGGATAAACTGCTTAGAGAAAATATTCCACCCCTTGGGAAGTAGCGAAAGGGAGAAGGTTGTCATGGAAGTTTACCGGCTCACTAGAGATGCTGATCAATGGTGGTCACTGATTCAAAACATGAAAGAAGATGAAGAAGTATCTAATATGGAATGGAGGGAGTTCAAAGAGATTTTCTTAGAAAAATACTTCCCTCGTGACCATAGGGCAGATTTGGAAAGGCAATTTCTGAGTCTGAGGCAGAAGGAGGATGAGAATGTCGCAAAGTACGAGGTTAACTTTACAAGGTTAGTGAGGCATGCTCCAGATTATATACGTAACCCAAGAAGTAAGATTGATCATTTCTTTGATGGGTTAAAACCGTTTCTCCGTTGAGAATTAGTCTCACAAAACTTCTCATCGTACGAAGATATTGTCTCATGTGATATCAAGACGGAAAAGGATTTCTCTAAGTCTTTTGACTTTAAAGCAATGAAAGATAAGAAGAGATCTTCTGATCATTCAGGAAATGGAAATAAGGGGAGGAAGGGAAAAGTTGAATATCAGTCCTGAAGTAAATGTGGGAAGAAACACCCTGGTACTTGCTTGAAGGGAATGAGAGTCTGTTACAAGTGTGGTGAAAAAGGCCACCAATCCCATGATTGCAAGGGAAAGAAAGGTGTTGTCAATGTCAAATGCTATAATTGTAGAAAGATGGGACATTATACAAATGAATGTCCTAAGCGTCAGGGAATCTTACCTCAGAAAAAGCCAAGGGATCAAGGAAAATCTTATGCTGTTACTACAGTGGAAGTGGAATAATTAATGTATTGGTGCTTTTGGACTCAAGGATTATATTCTGGTTATAAGGATAATGTGATATATATATATAAGGATTGTACTGTAGTACTTGTTGTTTTAATTAATGATTTAATATGATGAATGTAATCATGTTTTTAGTATGTGACAATAATAGAAACTTTACTTTGTTTGGGGAATCTGATGTTACAATTGATTTTTGGAATTTAGAGACCTTCTAGGGAAAGTCTGGATAGAGGTATTTTGGATAACTATAAAGGTTGGAATGAATTAAGTTGAACTTTAGATATTATTGTTTAAGGTAAAAAAAATTTGAAGACTATTTTTGGAATATTATAATACTATACATTTAGGAAAAGGAAAACTTGCAGGATGGGGGATAACCCGTCGCGTCGGAAAAAGATGCAGGAATCGAACCCACAACAATAGTGAAAGAAGACTTTATTACCTACAAATAGCCTACAGGAATTCCCTGGTTATTAAAAAATAGTTCTCATAATCTAAATTGTATGTGGTAATATTTGGAACCTTATACAATTAGGATAAATAGAATATTTTTTAGTTCTGTTACCAGTTGGAGTGATAGATGGGTTTGTGGTAAAAATTTATTAAAGAATGAAAGTCTACATGACATGTAAGTATATTTCCTTACAATCTTAGTAAATCTCTTTAATAAATTCCTCAAATTTATGAAATGTAACTAAAAACAAAAACCTTGTCGGTTAAATTTTCTAACTGGGGATTCAATGACCATTTAACCAATCACAAGTTTGTGATTTTCTTGTGGTTAACTTTCTCTTAATCATGTTTTCTACAACTCTCCATCAGACCTTGATGGTTTGGTTTTCCTCCATATCCATATTTTCATATAATCCTAGTATGGGATATCTCGGGTGGCCTTTGTACCTCTCTTTATTTCTTTTAATGGTATATTTTTATTAAACTTATTTCCGATGTGGGTTTCCCACAAAGGTATTTTCTATTTTCAACCTTTTATTTTAAAGGAAATATTTCTAATTGTGAGGATGTAATTTATTGAAGGAGGGGAGAATGTAACACCCCGAGCTTCCATGATACTCTTCTCTTTCAATAATGCAATAGCTTGCATTGTACGCAATTTCGAGATTCTAACACACCACGACCAATCAAAATAACCAGTATGAATAGTAATACCCATATTTTGTAATTATATATTTTTTATATTCCAAAAATGGACTTCATTTTTGGATCTGGAATATCGAAATTATCCTAAGTTGAATTTTTGGTATTTTTCTGAGAACATCCAATTTTTTATGAATAGTGAAAAATACTTAAAAAAAACTTTTTTAATCAAAATAATTTATAGTGATAAATTATACTATTTAGTGGTTTTAAAGTATAATTAGAATATATTTTTACCATTTTATCAACTGTTGTTCATTATAATTAATTTCACTTTGAAATTGGACATAAACAATTGTCAATCTTTTGATATATATTGTTTCTTAAAAACATGCTATTTGTGGTGACAACGGGAATTAATTATAAAATTAATTAATGAATCTTATATGTTTCTAATTTTGTAAAATAGATATCATTTTTGATTTTGGAATATCAATTATAGCTTAGGGTGAAATTTTGGCATTGTTCTGAAAAACTTCAATTTTTGATGAATAGTGAAACCACTAAGTGGTAGTTAAAAAACAGATTTTTTGTTTAAATGAAACATTACCACTTCTGTGATTTAATTTTCAAAAATCCGACATACATGGTTGTCATTAGGAGGTAAAATTTGGTTCAATGGGATTAAAATTACTTTTTTGTGAATAGTAACTTATAAGTTTAATTAATCGCGATTAAAGGTAATTAGTGAAATTTAAGGTAAAAATGATATTATAAAAATATGAAAAATACCCTTACACTTCTCCTACCCTTATTGGATGAGTCATGGCTGACCAAGACAATCCATGGGTCAACTTGGGGACCCCATGGAGCCACTTGGGTAAGAAAATGACATTAATAACTTTTAATTTAAAGTAAAAATAAAATTGTCACAAACATGTGTTATTTTAATAAAACAATTATTACATGGGGTTATATAAGTTAACATTCTTACTATAAATATTAATTGGAAACCTAAAACTATTTCTTACATCATGGTATTTTTTTTAATAATTTTTAGACATTAAATAAATTAAATGTTTTATGACACAATTATGATGCAGCGATTACCTCATTAATTAACGATGTAAATAAAATAAAACATAATGTAAAATCTAAGGCTTAAACTTGTCAAAAACAAATTTTATGATCATAATTCGAACCCTTATCACCATAGCCTTGAAATATATCATTTTGGGACCTTTATAATCCGAAAATCATTTCATAATAATGTAACATTTCAATCTTTCCAAGAGTGCCCCTCCTCTCCTTTTATAAAAGGCCTCCACCACTACCACCTTATTCACACCATCAAATCCATTTTTCTCGGCCATCCTCTGCCCAAATACTCTCTCAAATTCCCTCTCTTACTCTTAGAAGCATCACTTTGGGCATAATTCTTCCCAAGGAAGCCTTTGGCTCAAATAAAAAATAGTTACCCGATTTTATGGTAATGTCTTCTCTTGTGTTCTTTTGTTTTATTTTGCTTCACCAACCCCCTAAAATCTTTTTATTACTTTATTTTGTAACAAAAACAGTATCCTCAATATAATTTTATGTTTTTATGAGCATGATTTTATTTACACTTACACACACCTTCGTCTAGTTGTTAAAGAACATACTGTTTCTGTGGGTGGCAAATTACTGTCTCACGAAACGATTATTGTTCAATCTTATTTTAACACCTCTCACGGTGGCCATTATGATGAAACTATTTTTATATATGATATATATTATGGTTTTGTTTTCCTTATGATTCTATATTTTTCATTTATGGCACACCTTTATGATTTCCATTATGGGTAAACGCGATAATTTCATTTTAGGAAGTGCGGACTACCTCCCCCTCAAAGTGATTTGAATCGTTAATGCCATATGTTGACTGTATAAAGGATGGAGTAAATGATATTATATATTAAATTATACTGGAATTATATTATACCTTTATATAATTATAATTTCATTCCATTAAATACGAAATAGAAATGAATGTAGTGTTCATGCGTACGTACGACTTACCGTCTCCATGAACGATGCATTTCATTTCATACCTCTAAATGTACGTAATATTATGAATGAATGTATATACTGGATATATATTATATATATGATACCAACATCATGAATATAATTTTGGATATAATGGGTATTTCACCACATGGACAACTTATAATTATAAGAAGTTTATTTTTGACTCAAGTACCAAATATTGACAAAATAACCGTTATTAACTTAAATAATTACATAATGTTCATATCATGGTAATAAGTATAAGGCCCCAGCCTTAAACCTTACTTAATCTTGAGTTATTACAAGATTACACATTGAGGATCTTTTCGGGTTTAGAGTTTTAGAGAATTAGATCATAAAACTTGCATTACATTCCACATATAAACAAAGTGGTTACATAAAGATAGTATTCTTCATTCCCATCAACGGAAACACATTTAAAATAAAACATGGATTATTTCATGACACATCCTTGACTCTATCATCTCATCATGTACCTTTCCCTTGACCTGTGAAAAAAACTTCAAAAACTTTGGATGAGCATAAAAACTCAGTATGGGTTATAAAAAAACATGGAAAGGAAACATGAGTTCATATATACATAAGAATGAAATCATACATTACCCATAAAACATAGGCACTTTAACATACCTCATAAAATCATGAATAAATCATAGAAATCATAAGACATAAAGGTAACTTGAGGCATTCATAACATTCTTACGTAGGGAGTAACCCTCTTGGTTACGTTTGGAATACCCATCACAGTATGTTCCCTAAATCTCTTCGGAGAAACCTTAACGTTTCACTCCTTCACGTTACCCAATGCATTGGAGAGCTATATCGGGCTCACCCGCCCTTAGTTTATCACGGAACCACCCGTTTCATAATAATGCCCAAGAACCATAACATAATCGTATCACATAAAACATGCGTAAAGGAAACATAAAATTTCCACATTTCAATCACAAGATATCAATACAACCCAAAAAACATTTTGAAAACCATTTTCAATAACAAAATAAAAGAAAAGTAAAACATGGTATTTAGTTTTCTTTTAAAAAGAAGGTATTGCTTGTAGAGGAAGACAAAACTCAAATAATGGTCACGACGGCGGAGAAGTCATTGTCGCCGCATACGTACGACAAAAAAACATTCCCTTTTGTCGTTTAGTAAACGCTTCGTATAAAAAGATTCCTTTTGAATAAACGTAAATGTCAAAGGGGTTTATACACCATATAAAAGAAATTTGTGTATAAAATAAAATATGCCTCAACGAAAGGAGATTGAGACGAAGTCCCATACCTCGTATCCGACTTGACCCGGCCGTTCTTTAATATCCTGAATAATAAACTTGAGTTAATCTCTACTTGCTTATTAATCTTTTTCAAGTTCATTATTCCTTTTATACCATGTTATGAACATCATGTAATCAGTTAAGTTAATAATGTTCATTTTGTCGGTATTTGGTTCTTAAGTCAAAAATAGACTTCTTACACTTACATGTTGTTAATTTGGTCAAAGGTTCATTATATCCAGAATGGTATTCATGATGTAGATATCATATATGTCATATATATCCAGTACATACTTTCATTTATAGTATTACATAATCATTTAGAGGTAAGAAATGAAATGCACCGTTCATGGAGACGGTAAGCCGTACGTACGCATGAACGCTACTTTCATTTCTATTTCGTATTTTATAGAATGGAATCATAATGATATAAAGTTATATTATAATTCCAGTATAATATCATATATAATATCATAGTTCCATCCTTTATATGTCCCACATATGGTATTTAACGAATCAAATCACTTTGAGGGGGCGGTAGTCCGCACTTCCTAAAATGAAGATATCGTGTTTACCCATAATGGAAACCATAAAGGTATGCCCAAAATGAAAAAAACAGAAGCTTAAGGAAAACATAAACATATTATATATCATATATAAAAATAGTTACATCATAATGGCCACCTTTGAAGGTGTTAAATGAGTGTTGAACAATCATCGTTTCGGGAGGCAGAATTTCACCATCCACGGAAACCGTATGTTCTTTAATCATTTGATGTAGTTGTGTGAGAGTGTAGCTCAAATAAATATTATAACAACATCCTAGTATATTGAATATAATGTTGTCGTTACAAAAGAAGTAAATAAAAA
This sequence comes from Viscum album, assembly GCA_963277665.1. NCBI lineage: Eukaryota > Viridiplantae > Streptophyta > Magnoliopsida > Santalales > Viscaceae > Viscum > Viscum album. The sequence goes on from OY728143.1 coordinate 353,558,496, forward strand.
GAGTCCAGGGGGTTGGAGAAGCAAAATAAAACAAATGAGCATGAGAGAATGAATTACCTTTAAAAGTGTAACTTCTTTTTATTTGAGCCTAAAGGCTTCCTTTGAAAGGATTCTGCCCATAGGGAATCCTCTAGGATGAGGATAGGGATGTGGAGAGAGTAAATGGGCAGGTTTTGGCCGAGCCAAAGGCGTGAGTAGTGTGTGAAATGAGGTAGAGGTTGGGGCCTTTTATAAGAGGAGAGGAGGGGCACTTTTGGAATGTAAAGAAATATTACTTTATTTGAAAATGTGTTTCGGTTTCAAAAGGTCCCACATTGATATAATTCGTGGATAAGGTTATAAGGCTTCGAAATCCACTCATCCAATAAGTTTTGGACATGTGTAGTTCATAGATTTTACATTGTCTTTCCATTTTATTTAAATCGTCAAATAATGATGTCATCGCTGCATCATTATTATGTCATAAATAATTTAATTTATTTAATGTCTAAAAATAATAAAAAAAATACAATGATGTAGGAAATCTTTTTAGATTTCCAATGAATATTTATAATCAGAAATCGGATCTTTATAACCCCATGTAAAAATTGTTTTCATAAAACATATTATGTTTGTGTCATTTTTACTTTTACATTAAATAAAAAGTTATTTATGTCATTTCCCAACCAAAATGTCTCCATGGGGTCCCCAAGTTGACCCATGGCTTGTCTTGGTCTTCCATGACACAAACAATAAGGTTGGGACATGTGTCTAGGTCATTTCATATTATTAAATCATTATTTATACCTTAAACTACACTAATCACCACTAATCGCGATTAAAAACTTAATAAGTTACTATTCACCAAAAAATTATTTTAATCTCATTGAACCACATTTTAATTCTTAATGACAACCATGTATGTCGGATTTTCAAAATTCAATACACATTAGTGGTAAACATTCATTTAACTGAAAAATCAGTTTGCTTGATTACCACTTAGTGGTTTCACTATTCATCAAAAATTGAAGTTTTTCAGAAAATTACCAAAAATTCACCCTAAGCTATATTTGATATTCCGAATTCAAAAAAGGAGTATATTTTACAAAATTAAAATCATATAAGTCACATTAATTAATTTAATAATTAATTCCCGCTGCTAGAGCAAATAGCGTATTTTTACAAAACAATAAGTATCAAAAGATTTACACCAGTTTAAGTCTAATTTCAAAGTGAAATTGATTCCATTGACCACAATTGGATTAAATGGTAAAAATATATTCTAATTTCACTTCAAAACCAATTCAAAACATAATCTAATAATATAAATAAATTAGATTAAAAAGCAGTTTTGATGTAAAATGCAGTATTTTTCACTATTCATTAAAAAATGAACATTGTCAGAAAAATACCAAAAATTCACACAAGGAAAATTTTGATGTCCCAATAATAAAGGATATGTTTATTTTGACAAACATAGTATATAAAATTGTCAAAATATAGATTAAAAAATGGTTTGCCATCAAAAGGCAGTAAAACAATCTTTTAAGAATATTAGTGTATTTCATGCATAAGATTGTATTTATTTTCATTTTAAGCCTCTATAACACTATATTAATCATTAATAAACATAAATAAAAATATATATTATTCATTACTTACTTGGGATGTTACATCCTTCCCCCCTTTAGAAAATTGCGTCCCTGTAATTTATTTACTTATCAAATAAATGGGGGTACTTATCCCTCATTGCATTTTCAGATTCCCATGTTGCCTCTTCAATCATGTGGTTTTTCCACAAAACCTTTACCTGATGAATCACCTTATTCCGTAACACTTGCTCCTTGTGGTCAAGAATCTGGACCAGTTGTTCCTCAAAAGATAGGTTCTCTTCCAGTTGAACTACCTCTGGACTCAAAACATGAGATGGATCTGGCATATACTTTCTCAACATCGAAATGTGAAAAACATTGTGTACTTGAGATAAACTCGGAGGTAAAGCCACTCGGTATGCAACTGATCCAACTCTCTCCAGAATTTCGTATGGTCCAACAAACCTTGGACTCAACTTTCCTTTCTTCCCAAATCTCATAACACTTTTCCAGGGAGAAACCTTGAGAAAAACATGATCACATACCTCGAAAGATAGATCCTTCCTCCGGTTATCCGCATAACTCTTCTGCCTGCTCTGAGCTGTTCTCATGTGTTTCTGAATCAGCTGAACTTTTTCTGCCATCTCTTCTACCAAGTCTGGTCCCATCAACTTTCTTTCACCCACTTCATCCCAGAAAACTGGAGTTCGACACCGCTTCCCATATAATGCCTGAAATGGTGCCATCTGTATACTGGAATGGAAACTGTTATTATATGAAAACTCAACCAAAGAAAGATGTTGGTCCCAACTTCCCTGATAATCCATAGAACAAGCTCGTAGCATATCCTCCAATGTCTGAATTGTTCGTTTTGACTGCCCATCTGATTGAGGATGAAAAGCTGTACTAAAATTTAATTCAGTACCCAACGACTTCTGAAAGCCTTTCCAAAAGTTAGAAGTAAACCTGGGATCACGATCCAAATGCAACATTGTTAATGAAGCATTACTTTTTCGACACAAATCATCAGCCACTTTATTTGCTTTTCCCGGATGGTAATGAATTGTACAATCATAATCTTTGATTAATTCCAGCTATCTCATTTGTCTCAAGTTTAACTCTTTCTGAGTGAATATATACTTTAAACTTTTGTGATCGGTATATATTTCACACTTTACTCCATACAAATGATGCCTCTAAATTTTTAAAGAAAAAACAACAGCAGCTAATTCCGAATCATGTATAGGGTAATTTACCTCATGAGTTTTCAACTGTCATGAAGCATAAGCAATTACCTGATCATTCTGCATTAGGACGCAACCAAGTCCTTTCAATGAAGCATCACTGTATATAACAAACTCACCATTCCTGGAAGGTAGTGCCAAAACTGGAGCATTCACCAATCTTCTCTTCAATTTCTGAAAACAATCATCACATTCTTTTGTCCAGATAAACTTAACACCCTTCCGAGTTAGCTAAGTCATTGGACTAGATAGCCGTGAAAAATTTCTAACAAACCTTCGGTAATAGCCTGCCAAACCAAGGAAGCTACGAATCTCGGTTACATTTGTGGGTCTTGGCCATTCTTCCACAACTTTTGTTTTTGCAGGATCAACAGTTATTCCATCTTTAGAAACAATGTGACCAAGGAAAGAAATTTGTTGCAACCAAAACTCACACTTTCTGAATTTCCCATACAGTTTCTTTTCTTTTAAGGTTTGCAAGATAACCCTTAAATGTTTTTCATGCTCCTCTTTACTTTTAGAAAACACCAAAATATCATCAATGAAAACCACCACCAACATATCCAAGAACTCATTGAAAATTCTATTCATTAAGTCCATGAATACAGCAGGTGCATTGGTTAGCCCAAAAGGCATTACTACAAATTCATAATGGCCATATCTCGTACGGAATGCGGTCTTCGGAATATCTGCCTCTTTTACCTTCAGCTGATGGTACCCCGATCTCATGTCAATCTTTGAAAGAAACTGAGATCCCTGGAGCTGATCAAACAAATCATCGATATGAGGCAAAGGATATTTGTTCTTAACAGTGATATTATTCAAGGCTCTATAATCAATGCAAAGTCTCATAGAACCATCTTTCTTTTTAACAAATAAAACAGGAGCACCCCGTGGTGATGTGCTAGGTCTAATGAAACCTTTCTCTAATAAATATTGCAATTGCTCCTTCAACTCTAAAAGTTCAATTTGTGCCATTCGATAAGGGGGTTTTGAAATTGGCTTAGCATCAGGAACTAAGTCAACAGTAAACTCAACTTCCCGATCTGGTATTATTCCAGGCAACTCATTAGGAAAAACATCAGGATACTCATTTACCACTGGCACATCATTAATCTGAACATTTCCTTTATTTTCAACGACGTGTGCAAGGTAACATTCATTTCCATCTTTTACAAGTTTATCGGCCTCTTGATATGTTATCAAAAGTAAGGGTTCATTCTTGTAAACAAACTGAAAGTCTTTCTGAAAAGAAACTTCTTTAGCTCTACAGTCAATCTTATCATGGTAAATAGAGAGCCAATCCATACCCAGGATAACATCAAACTCAACTAGAGGTAGAACAATAAGGTTTGCAAGTAGGTTATTTCCACAGATAAGGATAGGAAGATTCTTATAAATTATTTTAGCCTCGACACTTCTCCCAGGTGTTTTTACCAAAAGTTCAGGAGTCATTTCTTGAGATGGTATTCCCATTTTACTAGAAAAGGTTTCAGAGATGAAATAATGTGTAGACCCGGAATCAAACAACACACTGGCATAATCTGAAAAAACAAACAAAGTACCTGATACAACTTCATTTGATGGCCCGACATCTGCTGAAGTAGTTGCAAAGGATTTCACCACCCCTTTCTGCTTGTAGTCTAACTGCTTCCCATCACTCAAGCTCTTTGTCAGACACTTGTTTGCATAGTGACCCATCTCATTGCACTTATAACATTTCACTAACTGTAAATCAAATTTGTTCTTACCTTCACCTTGATTCTTTTCAGTGCAATCACGAGCCTTATGTCCCATATTACCACATCGGTAGCACTTCCCAGAATTCAGAAGACATTCCCCAACATGCCTTTTTCCACATTTATCACAAACTGGAATCTTAGTTCTCTTACCATCAGACTTTCTTGAAGAATTCTTACCTTTCTCCTGCCACCTCGGCCTCTTCTTCTGCTAGTTGTTATAGAAAACTTGGTCATCAGCAAACTCCTTTTCCACCTTCTCAGCACATCGAACAAGCTTTTCATAACTTTTAAACTCTCGAGAAGCTAATGCCCTTCGATATTTTGGCTTTAATCCTGAGTAAAAACGATTGATTTTACTATCAAGGTCCCGGATAAAATTTGGAGCATACCTTGCCAATCGAGTGAACCTTTCTTCATAGGAAGCCACTGAGTCTTCCTCTTGCCTCAATTCAAAGAATTGCTTTTCCATCCTAAGTCGAACAACCTTAGGAAAATACTTCTCAAGAAACATACCTTTGAATTCATCCTAGTCAAGAGCATCAGTCTCATCGGCGTCCCTGATATTTTTAACCATAGACCACCACTGATCTGCTTCACCCTCCAAACAGTAAATAGCAAGACTAACCTTTTGATTGTCTGAACACCCCATGACATCAAAAATCTTCTCCATTGCTTTAATCCACCCTTCAGCTAGCAGAGGGTCAGATGATCCTCTGAATTTTGGTGGATTTTGCCTCATGAAATGTTCCACCACTGACAAGTTCCTCTGCGGTTGGTCTGGCTGATCTCGTGCATGGATACCACCGCCATTTATCGCTTGAGTCAACTGCGCCATTACTGCAACAAACTGTTCAGTTCCAATTCCGACCATTTCTGGATGCTGATTTGGAAGGTTATTTCCTTCTGTATGCCTTCCTAGCACAGCTTCCCTGTTTCCTCTGCGGAAAACCATTCTGAACAAACATGTCTTAGATGAAGCAACATGGTAATCTTTAAATTCTATATCATTTCAAAAAAAATATTTTTGGATAATCATTTAATAGAATTCTAACTCCTAAAGTTATCTAAACCGACCTCTGATACCAACTATAAGGCCCCAGCCTTAAACCATACTTAATCTTGAGTTATTACAAGATTACACATTGATGATCTTTTCGGGTTTAGAGTTTTAGAGAATTAGATCATAAAACTTTCATTACATTCCACATATAAACTAAGTGGCTACATAAAGATAGTATTCTTCATTCCCATCAACGGCAACACATTTAAAATAAAACATTGATTATTTCTTGACACATCCTTGACTCTATCATCTTATCATGTACCTTCCCTTGGCCTGTGAAAAACATTTAAAAAACTTGGGATGAGCATAAAAACTCAGTATGGGTTATAAAAAAACATGGAAAGGAAACATGAGTTCATATATACATAAGAATGAAATCATACTTTACCCATAAAACATAGGCACTTTATCATACCTCATAAAATCATGAATAAATCATAGAAATCATAAGACATAAAGGTAACTTGAGGCATTCATAACATTCTTACGTAGGGAGTAACCCTCTTGGTTACGTTTGGAATACCCATCACAGTATATTCCCTAAATCTCTTCGGAGAATCCTTAATGTTTCACTCCTTCGCGTTACCCAATGCATTGGAGAGCTATATCGGGCTCACCCGCCCTTAGTTTATCACAGAACCACCCGTCTTCATAATAATGCCCAAGAACCATAACATAATCGTATCACATAAAACATGCGTAAAGGAAACATAACATTTCCAAATTTCAATCACACGATACCAATACAACCCAAAAAAATTGTGAAAACCATTTTCAATACCAAAATAAAAGAAAAGTAAAACATGGTATTTAGTTTTCTTTTAAAAAGAAGGTATTTCTTGTAGAGGAAGACGAAACTCAAATAATGGTCACGACGGCGGAGAAGTCATTGTCACCGCATACGTACGACAAAAAAACATTCCCTTTTTTCGTTTAGTAAACGCTTTGTATAAAAAGATTCCTTTTTAATAAACATAAATGTCAAAGGGGTTTATACACCGTATAAAAGAAAGTTGTGTATAAAATAAAATATGCCTCAACGAAAGGAGATTGAGACGAAGTCCCATACCTCGTATCCGACTTGACCCGGCCGTTATTTAATATCCTGAATAATAAACTTGAGTTAATATCTTCTTTATTATGAATCTTTTTCAAGTTCATTATTCCTTTTATACCATGTTATGAACATCATGTAATCAGTTAAGTTAATAATGTTCATTTTTTCGGTATTTGGTTCTTAAGTCAAAAATAGACTTCTTACACTTACATGTTGTTAATTTGGTCAAAGGTTCAATATATCCAGAATGGTATTCATGATGTAGATATCATATATGTCATATATATCCAGTACATAATTGCATTTATAGTATTACATAATCATTTAGAGGTAAGAAATGAAATGCATCGTTCATGGAGACGGTAAGCCGTACGTATGTATGAACGCTACTTTCATTTCTATTTCGTATTTTATAGAATGGAATCATAATTATATAAAGGTATATTATAATTCCAGTATAATATCATATATAATATCATAGTTCCATCCTTTATATGTCCCACATATGGTATTTAACGAATCAAATCACATTGAGGGGGCGGTAGTCCGCAATTCCTAAAATGAAGATATCGTGTTTACCCATAATGGAAACCATAAAGGTATGCCCTAAATGAAAAAAACAGAAGCTTAAGGAAAACATAAACATATTATATATCATATATAAAAATAGTGACATCATAATGGCCACCTTTGAAGGTGTTAAATGAGTGTTGAACAATCATTGTTTCGGGAGGCAGAATTTCGCCATCCACAGAAACTGTATGTTCTTTAACCATTTGATGTAGTTGTGTGAGAGTTTAGCTCAAATAAATCTTATAACAACATCCTAGTATATTTAATATACTGGTTTTGTTACAAAATAAGTAAATAAAAAGAGTTTAGGGGGTTGGAGAAGCAAAATAAAACAAATGAGCATGAGAGAATGAATTACCTTTAAAAGTGTAACTTCTTTTGATTTGAGCCTAAAGGCTTCCTTTGAAAGGATTCTTCCCAAAGGGAATCCTCTAGGATGAGGAGAGGGATGTGGAGAGATTAAATGGGCAGGGGTTGGCCGAGCCAAAGGCTTGATTAGTGTGTGAAATGAGGTAGAGGTGGGGGCCTTTTATAAGAGGAGAGGAGGGGCACTTTTGGAAAGTAAAGAAATATTACTTTATTTGAAAATGTGTTTCGGTTTCAAAAGGTCCCACATTGATATAATTCGTGGATAAGTTGATAAGTCTTAGAAATACACTCATCCAATAAGTTTTGGACATGTTTAGTTCATAGATTTTACATTATCTTTCCATTTTATTTAAATCGTCAAATAATGATGTCATCGCTGCATCATTATTATGTCATAAATAATTTAATTTATTTAATGTCTAAAAACCATAAAAAAAACTACTATGATGTAGGAAATCTTTTTAGCTTTCCAATTAATATTTATAATCAAAAAGCTGATCTTTATAACCCCATGTAAAAATTGTTTTCGTAAAACATATTATGTTTGTGTCATTTTTACTTTTACATTTAATAAAAAGTTATTTATGTCATTTACCAACCAAAATGTCTCCATGGGGTCCCCAAGTTGACCCATGGCTTTTCTTGGTCGGCCATGACACAAACAATAAGGTTGGGACATGTTTCTAGGTCATTTCATATTATTAAAGCATTATTTATACCTTAAACTACACTAATCACCACTAATCGCGATTAAAAACTTAATAAGTTACTATTCAACAAAAAATTATTTTAATCTCATTGAACCAAATTTTACTTCTTAATGACAACCATGTATGTAGGATTTTCAAAATTCAATACACATTAGTGGTAAACTTTCATTTAACTGAAAAATCAGTTTGCTTGATTACCACTTAGTGGTTTCACTATTCATCAAAAATTGAAGTTTTTCAGAAAATTACCAAAAATTCACCCTAAGCTATATTTGATATTCCGAATTCAAAAAAGAAGTCTATTTTAAAAAATTAAAATCATATAAGTCACATTAATTAATTTAATAATTAATTCCTGCTGCCAGAGCAAATAGCGTGTTTTTACAAAACAATAAGTATCAAAAGATTGACACCAGTTTAAGTCTAATTTCAAAGTGAAATTGATTCCAATGACCACCATTGGAATAAATGGTAAAAATATATTCTAATTTCACTTCAAAACCAATTTGAAACATAATCTAATCATATAAATAAATTAGATTAAAAAGCAGTTTTGATGTAAAATGCAGTATTTTTCACTATTCATTAAAAAATGAACATTGTCAGAAAAATACCAAAAATTCACACAAGGTAAATTTTGATGTCCCAATCATAAAGGATAATTTTATTTTGACAAACATAGTTTATAAAATTTTCAAAATATAGATTCAAAAATGGTTTGCCATCAAAAGGCAGTAAAACAATCTTTTAAAAATATTAGTGTATTCCATGCATAAGATTGTATTTATTTTCATTTTAAGCCTCTATAACACTATCTTAATCATTAATAAACATAGATAAAAATATATATTATTCATTACTTACTTGGGATGTTACAATAAGTGATATAAAAGGAATAATAAACTTGAAAAAGGTTCTTAAGAGACTACAAATTAACTCTAGTTTATTATTCAGGAGGATAAATAACGGTCGAGTCTAGTCGGATACGAGGTAAGGGAACTTCTTAACCCAATTTCCATTCTTTGGGTTAATTTCCAACTTTCAAGTTATGTCATGATATTATTATGTCCTATCTTGTATTTGTATATTATTTATGTGTACATATAGTGAATAAACATAATATATATATTTTATTTAAAAAATTATCTTTGTAAGGACTACGTCTCAATCTCCATTTATTGTGGAATATTTTGTTTTATACACAACTTTGTTTTATACTATGTATAAACCCCTTTGACATTTTCTTTTATTCAAAAGGAATCTTTTTTATACGAAGAGTTTTTAGTAAACGAAAAAATGAATGTTTTTTTATTTATATGGCGACAATGGATTCTCCGCCGCCGTGACTATTATTTGAGTTTCGGCTTCCTCTACAATCCATAACTTTTTTTTAAATGAAAAATAGGTACAAAGTTTTAATTTTCTTTTATTTTGGTATTGAAAATGGTTTTGATAGTGTTTTTATTATATCAAAGTGTTGTATTGATATCTTGTGATTGAAATGTGGAAATATTATGTTTCATTTATGCATGTTTTATGTGATACGATTATGTTATGTCTTAGGATATGTTTAAACCTATTCATATGAGGAATGAATTGAACTTAATAAGTGACGGGTGGAGCCCGCTATAGTTCCTCGATGCATCGGCAGATCTCATGAGACAAACTAGTGTCTTGGAATGAGGCCTTGACAAAATCGTATTTGTGGTCTTGGCAGGAGGACTTCGATATGTGGTTATGATAGTATGGCATTATTCATTCCATCATTATGAAAGGGTTTATTGATATTTCATGTGATTATTCGACCTGTAGAATATCGATGTGAATAAGTAAATGGCATTATTTCATTTTACTTTTTCCATATTATGCTAAAGTTTAAGTTTAAAAGTCTTTTGTTTTAGTTATACATTTCCTTAAATGATAATGTTTATTTATGAAAGCTTCCTCTATATTGTTATCCTTACTGAGAATCAGAGCTCACACCTTTCAATGTTTTAATTTTTCTAGGATGTGAAGATGTATTTTAGGAATGACCTATAGGTATAGTCTGAAGGGGATATGAGTGTGGAAAATGGAGACAATGTTATTGTAATTTTTCACTTTATGATGTAATGTAAGACTTATGAGTGTATCTAGTGTTTCCAAGACTACTAAACTAACCGGTCTTTGGAGACTTGATCTTTTGTTATCATGCCAATGTTACACAATAATGCACTGACTCTGGGTAACTAGGGTTAGGGCGTTACAGGTAGTTCGCCTTCTCACCGTGTTGAGCCTGTTATGTTTAGTAGCATAGAATGTTTTTATAGAATGTCTGATAATATGGGAAATTATTGTTATTAATGAATTATTGAATAAATAATGATAACTCATGGGGTTGGAGCTTGCTAGGGTACAAGGCTAACATTAGAATTTGAACGAACAATGGACTTTGGGTGTGATTCTAATGAAGTATAATGTGGAATTTGTTAATGGTCAACTAATGTTAAATAATTAATTAATTTAAGGTTCCACTAATAAAAAAGGAATAAAGTAATGTAATAAATCTCTTTAAATGGTGGTGTTCTTATTGGATTCCTTCCCATAGATGTGGAATCCAGGAGTCCGAGAGATGTTAGCTATAGTGGAATCTATGACTAGATTATGCCCATTGTGTGGTTTTGAGCTATAGTATATTTTATACTTTTTTGTGTTACTATACACTAATTCACCCCATCAGTTAAGGAAATTAACACCCCGAGAATTCTAAGCCCTAGAAGGGTGTGTTTTTTCAAATATTCTAGTGGGAGGATGGATAGTTGAAAACATCTTTTGGATCTGGTCTCTTCTCTTGGTAGTTATATGGGATGGTAGGAACAACAATTAGTTTTTCACATTTATGTTTGTAGAGGGATGTAATGGATTGTGGTTATTGAAAAACATATATTCCAGATATATTGTCCTATAGACTACTATAGGATTAACATGTATATGTTGTGGTGGCTTGAGGATCCTTACTCAGTGTGTGGGCTGTAATTGCAAGAGGTATAATTCTTGATGCATGATACACGTTATACGAGCTGTGGTGGCTCCCGAAATCTATTTGTTTACTTTTCTTACATAGACATAGTGGTTTTGTTGCATGAGGTGCGTGTTGTGATGACTCTCCCAGATGTTTGCGGGCATGCCTTTTTGGAGAGAGATTCATAGGACAATTGACATTGGGGAAAAGTGGTAATCCAGTGGGGAAGTATTAGTTGGGTACCCTTAATATTTTTTATTATATTATATACTCATGTATGCGATACGTGGTGAGAGTATCCATGGTTAGGCTTGGAACTTTGTATACCTATTTATGATATGAGTTAGTTTCACTTGCTATTCACTGATCTTTATAATGCTTTCTTTACTTTTGCACGAGAGGCCCCGGGGAGGATCCTACTAAGTAAACTATTATAATCACCCTATGTATATATAAATTTTTTTTAGGTCACTTGGATCAGGATGGAGAACCAGCTGGTTTCTACTAGCTAGGGGTTACATGAGATATTCAGGCTTATGGTTGTTGTTTTTATTAATTTCCTTTGGCTATTTTCAGTTTTTTCCTTTTAGTTTTTTTAGTTTTGCATTATATTACTTTTGTGTACTTTGGATTTCATTAATATTTCTATCCGAGTTGGAGTTACTTGGTGTCAATATTATCTCTCTCTTTCGCATGTGTTCTCATAGAGGTTAATTCCTCCCATTTGTGTAATTACTCTACCCTTGGTGCCTGTTTCCATCTCAGGGCCTACAGAAGGAAGGACTCGATGTTCATCTGGATATTTATTGAGTTTTAAAAACCCCTACAAAACATTGATTTAAAAATAGGATCATAAACAGACACTTGGAAATAGTGTATCATGGATTCTCACTACCTTATTAATATAAAGTCATATGAAGTCATTTAGGTGTAGTTCTTATTGTATTTCTATAATGTAAGTTAAACTTTTATATGTTGATTGATAAACCATATTGAATTAGTATTCTTGTATTTCTTCCGAAGACTAATGATAAAATCTAGTATTCCCCTACCCCACATCGATATTATTGTAGGTAATGCTTTTATAACCTCGATTTCTAGTCATATCTTACCTTTACTTATTGGTATACCAAGAATATCATTGTATAGTATGTAATTCCAAATATCATGCTTTCCAATATGAAATGTTCTCATCAATTCATATATATATATATATATATATCTATTTATATTACTAGGGGAATATAGAAATAGGGTCTTATGCTTCATTTAACAACTCACTATTAATGTCTGTTAAGGAAGGTACACATAACCTCTTAAAAACAATAAATACTCAATTTTTAGTAAACAATGTATCCCTTACCCTATATTATATAAAATTAATCTCATTTTTAGACCATTTTCCACATATTGTATTATTTTATCTACTCTAAAATATATTTGTGTCGAATGACCTAGGAAATTATTTTTGTTTCCTCTTATCTAATAATCACTCTGTCTATCCTCACTAGGAAATTATGAATTGGATCATTCTTCCTCTCCATTATATATAAGACTCCTTGTTCTTTCCCATTAAATTAATTAACTAACTTTTTAAATATACCATGATTTCATTGTTTAATGTAATTATAATACCTGAAAAATTTCAGTAATCACATTCTCTACATTATTATTCCATAATTAAAATAAACTGAATAAAACTCAATACAAAGCAGTAAATAACCAATAATGTCCCTCTTCATATGCTAGAGGATACAAAATAGTGGATGGAGTTAGTAATCAATTTTTATAGACCATATTATTGGTACCAGTATGAAAATAACATATTAAAATATATATATATATATATATATATATAATGTGAATATCAAATATCATTAGAGTCAATGAATTTTTTTTAGCTAATATCCAACCAATAATAATTGGTAAACATTAAAATTCTATAACAATAATGATGTAAATTCACAACATACATTCATATAGAAAAGATCACCTATTATGATTTCTATTATAAAAAATAGAAAAAATATGGGAATCAAATTTCTAAACCTTGGACCCTCATCCGGTTATTCCCACAACATATATTCACCTACTCCAACTGGACCCCCTATGATACCTATCTCAAGAAAACTAAGCATTTGGTTTTATTTGGACATCATGGTTTAGGAAGGATTCTAATATAAAACTCAGTATGGACTCCCCTTTTTTTCTCATATACACCATCTTATAAAGTGTGTGTCTATATGAAAAAATCATGCAACAACAAAAATCATTCAAGAATCTGTGTATGCTCATTAGGTGCTATCTAGGATACCCAAACAACCAATTTTAGATACTTAAACAACCAATTTTAGACACTTCATCTAATTCAATAATAATCCATCCCATATCACTAAAATAGACCCAAACACTCTAACATTGGGTAGGTAAAAAACATTATAACTCAACCATATCACCAAGGGTAGGGTCTCATAAAATGATTTGATAAATATCATATACACTCATAGGATTCCACAATCTCACTCAGGGTGAGGCATGGTGTTTTTACTCAATCACTACCTTCTCATTCAAGGTAGGGACATACTTCATATCCTGAACACTACCCTATCACATAGTATATGAACTTGTGTCACATACTATCTACTTCCCCATTAGTTAGATTAGGGTCTCATATCACATATTCACCCCTACACTCTCACTCAAGTTGGAGTTGAATGTCACGTCTAGAACAATACCCTCTAACTAAGTATAGTGTCTTGTATCATGTTATATAAACTATCATCTCACTCTTGGTAGGGTCTTAAATAACACATTTTGCACTACCCTCTCATCAGGGGTATGGTCTGATGTCACATTTTATCAACTTCTCACTCATGTCTGGTAGGGTCGCATATAGAATCCAAACTAATGCCAGATTAGTTATGGTATAATCTTATGTCATCTCCCAACCAGTATACTCTCACCCAAGGTAAGGCTCTATATAAAATCATGATAACAACCTTCTCACATAAGGATGGGTTTGGTGACTTGTCACAAATCTCAAAACAATACTCCACCCTCTTACTCAGGTTAATGGATCATAACCCTTTAATAACATGGAAAGGAAATAAATAATATTAAAAATAAAATACAAAACAATCCTATATGTCATCTCTCAGATATCAATACACCTATCCCAACATGGATATCAACTATAGAGTATCATATATATCCTGAAAGCAACTCCCATGACCCGCCCCATAATCCCTCTAAATCTAACTCATACCTAACTAAATAATCTAAAAATATCCCTAGAAACCTATTCCAAATAAAAAAACTCACAAACTTGACACCTAGGTAATGTTGAGCAACAAGCCTCTCACTCATGCCACACATTACACCAAAAGGTCTAAAGGAAACTCCTATAAATCTCTAGTACAACTCTATTAAACAAATAATACCCAATCATACAGTCAGGTTTATTACAAGACACTTGGTCCATTTCTAAAAAAAAGTAGATGCTAAACTTACCCACAACATTTCTAACCCACCCAATAGACAGATATGTGTACACTATTTAATGGTAGGCGAAGCACACACAAATTAAGATAAGATATCCATACAAATATCTTATTCTAATCCAATACCCACATGATACCAATTCCCAATAGTGGCCATTACCCATATTTATATTCAACATGTTCTACTAGGAACACCTAATTAGTTTGATTACCTTCTTTTATAACCTGAAAAAACATAACTCACAACCCAAATAACATATCTTAGAAACATTTCTAGTTCAATTTATTTCACTCCTCTCACCCAAGGATTTCTATTTCTTGGGGCTATTCCAATAACCATTCCCAAAAAATTAATAACTCTTAAAACTAACCAATCCATTCATCAAGTGGTGACCACACAAAACCCATTCCATTTTCCCACAATGAACCATCCCACTCCATACACAACTCCTCTCATTATCATGTGACACATTGAGTCCATTTATACTATTCTTTATATCACACCCCCTTGGAGGCATAATATCTTTATGTTTCATTAATTCGAAAACATATGGGTAACCGAAAAATCATTAAAAAAATGATTAATCCAAGTCTATCCCACAATAAAAATCCCACTT
Source organism: Viscum album (assembly GCA_963277665.1). Lineage (NCBI taxonomy): Eukaryota > Viridiplantae > Streptophyta > Magnoliopsida > Santalales > Viscaceae > Viscum > Viscum album. The sequence continues at coordinate 353,573,943 of OY728143.1, forward strand.
AGCCCCTATTGCAGATTCTTGAATCCAATATGTGGGACATACATTCAATATACATACAAGCACAAATATTACATTCTACTTATGGGATGACCTAACTAATTTTTTTTTCCATCATCATTCTGTAGATTCCATTTTTAGCCAATAATGGATCATGACATTTCATATTCTTGTGTTCTTATCTCAAGAAACCTAACATAATTAATAAGTTAATAAAATTTATACTTAATTATTTATTTTAATCCAAGGAGGAATAATTTAGGAAATCACATTGAGCGATCTCCCATGATCAAAACCACGAGAAAAATAATTTAAACATATCATGAAATTATTCTGTAACATATATAAAATTAACCTAATAATTTAACAATGATCGATCAAGAATCCAAGAAAACATGGAAATGTTTGTAAAAAAACCATTGGATGTCATACCATTAATGAAAAGGTGATAAATGGGTGTAATATGATGACATTATAAATCATAAAGAAATTGAAACATGAAAAACTATCATATATGTTATATTTAACAATTCATTGATGAAATTTGGCATCAAAATTATCTTTTAGAATACAGAAATCAAAGGATACATAAATTAATTCTAGAAGAAAATTAACAAGGAATTAAATTTCATTCACATGAAGAAAAAATCATAATCTATCTAGAATCCATGAGATCAAATTGGAGAGGGAGAGAGAAAGGGGATATCTCCCCATATTTGTTTCTTTGACCAAAGGAGAGGTCCCTCATGTTGGGGTCAAATAAAGGGTCTATAAAGGACCCCTTTACCTAATACTAAAAAAGTTCCACAAGGACTATCAGGAACCCAGTAAACCCAAATCAGGTTCATCGTACTCCATCCGAAACCTCGTATATTGCCTTACAAAAATCCAATAGGGATCTAGGTATTACATGGAAATTTCCCCATTCATAAGGTTTATAGATTCCCTATACCGGGTACCCTGTGAGAAATTCAGTAATTCAATGGTTCACCAATTAACACTTCCTTACTCTGAATTCTCAAAGGACCTCTTAGAATTCCTAAAAACCATAACAAATCTAATTTTTTAAGGATGTTTAAACTCTAGGAATCCTTATCTAAATCCCTGATATCATATTTTCTACACATTAATGCCAAAAATATTAATTACCTTTAAATGTTTTAACCTGTAATGAAGTAGATAGTTAAAAACTCTCCATTATTATGATTCTCATCCAAATAAATCTTCTAGGAAAATCTACTATTACAAAATATGTCTATTAGAATATAATTCTATTACCCTTTCTTGATTATAACTGTTTAAAACTATAATAGGTAAATGTTCAATCCATTATTAGATGACATTGTCTAGAAAACATAAAACAACCCTACACACACATATATCATTATCCAAACAATGTATCTAATTCTAAATATACATTTCTACATCCAATTTTATAAAATACTCCTTCATATCATACATATACCAATTTATTAAAAAACATTTTTGACCCCTTGTGATTTGGACTATAAATTAATTACAAGGATCCATAACTTAATGATATCCTAGATCACCTGAGCTCTACATATCTCATTCACAAAAAACATCCTTCACTATCCACTAAACATGCTGATTATTCCTTTCATTGTAGATACCTCAAAAAATCTATCTGAGTCTTAGAGTGAGATATTTTGAAGCTTTAGTAAATCCAAATCATAATAAAATAAATCATTCTTCTAACTACACATGATATTGATTAATCCCCACACATACTTCCACCCTTTTGACACATGTGTTGTATTCAAAGTTTCAAAGGATAATCCCCACCATAGGATTTTTTATATTTCTATCTCCTTGACAAAAAAATTCCAAACATTGAAATTATACCATCCTCTCCTCTATTCTAGACTTTTAATATCAAAACCTTTAGTAAATTATGCATGATTCTTTCCTCCATGGTTTTTTACATAAAAAGGACCATGAATGAAGTTATACTAATTCATCCAACCCTTATTCCACATTCCGAACAAACATTGTTCAAAAACCTCTAAGGGAATGAATAACTCATCCATATAATGAAATCATATTTGTTTCTCTACCCCAACTGCTATCGCATTATTATCAAGAACACATGTTGGTATACTATATTTTCCGATATAAGTACTAATAAGACCTATCATCATTCCATATTTCTGTAGATGATAATTATATTACGAAAATTCCAAATCAACAACACATCCCTAATGGAGGCATATATTTTAAATCATAAATAACCATTTCTCTCTCTTATAGTAGTCTTACCTTCAATGAATATACCAAAAAATCATAATTGAAATCTCATAACTATCCATGGTTCTGGAGGAATTCTAAGAGAACTAAAATGACACTCCAATATTTCCTCTTCATGAACTCACATTAAATAGTTCCAAGTACACACATCACATTCATTTAATAATAAAGTACACAATTATTATGTTCATAAGGACACATAACTTCTCAAGAGTTATTTCATACAAGCATTTCTCATAGAAACCAGGATTATAACTTGATGACCATACTCTAATAACTCATTATTTCTATAAAAGCATATTTTATTATGAATTCTAAATTTCTCTAAATTTATCACCAAAAACTGATTATCATTAAAAAAACTCTTCTATGATATATTAACATAACGTGATCCCTTAAAACCTCTATTCCACTCATGGATTTCCATAAACCCATGGTCTACCCATGATGTCCAACCCTATCCCAAAATCACTTTGATTTCTAATGTGAAACAACAAGACAACCATAATCTACCATATTTTACAATTTTAACATATCCCCCACAATGAACACATAGTTCTATTTTCATAATTATATCAAGGACCCAATATAATAAGAAACTCGAACCCACCACACTTATGTTCTATCCCAACACCCAATGTATCTACCATTGATCCTCACATTCCAAGAGAAATTATCCCATGAATCTATCCCAATATTGAAAACTAACTCATTTTACAAAATAAAAAACTGTTGAAAAACAAACCACCACTATCCAATTACAACCATCATTTGAAACAACTGTGAGAATTTCGCCTATTCTTCCCTTTACTCTCTAGATAAGATGTCCTATCCTTATCCCATTCATCCGTCATCACAATGTTCTTAACCAACTCATAGGTATCTAGCCAATAAACACCTCTCATCCATGAAAAACCTATACCAAAACACTCATACTTAGTGCCCATCATAAGGAACATAATTCAATAATATATCCATTATTGTATTATCATCAACGATGAGAATAATAATAGTTAAAATATCAAACAAATAAAATAACACCATAGAAGTACAAATTAACTAATGTGACATCAATAATTTTTTAGGGAAAATCAATTAAGGTATTATTAAATATTTAATTAAACAAAGAATGTTCCAACCAATTTTCAAATATATACAATTTAAATAGGATTTGAATTTTTCATATTTTTGAAATCTATTTCACTGAAATTAGTTGTCACAAACATGTTTATATATATATGCACCTTGTACTTTGCACAAACCTAGGCTATCTTGACACCCAAATACAATAGTAAAGTAATAAATAATAACTCACCATATACATCATATATTAATAAATATCTGAATCATAATAGTTAAAACTAATGAGCAATAGTATTTATCTAGTATCTTGTAATATTCATAAATATGTGATATAATGTCTCATACATATGTTTTATCACATGTACTAAAAACTCATCCCACCTATAACTACCATATCGAAATTGTAAATCAACTGAAATAATTATTTGATAATAATTTTTGTAATTCAATATCTAAAAGTTTCTTTAAAATTCTTTTTTTAAACAATGAACTAAGAATATGGGTACCACCTTATATGTTAGAGGCTAACTAATAATGTTTATAGTCTCTAAGAAACATGGGGATCTATACACGACGTGCCATAATTTAATAATCAGAAAATAATATAAATATCACTTATCATCAAGGAAAACTCACAAAAGTTCTATTACGATACATAAAAAAAATTGGAAGAAATCATCACACTAAAAAAATAATGGTATTAATAGAAAAAAATATATACATATAGAAAGGTTCACTTACTTTAAAATCTTATACAAGAATAAACAGTAAATAAAATTGAGAAAATAAATTACAAAACTGGAGGACCTATTTAGGAAATCTTCCGAACATCTATCTAGAAACTCTATTTAGATCAGCCATGATACCTATCATTAAAAAAATAGATATATGTTCCTCACATGCACTGTTTTTAATGACTTGATACCTTATAAATGAAGTTCCCATTTTGTATGAACAAATGACTTATCAAGTTGTCTAGTTATAGAAACTAAATTCTATGCATTGATTTTTTTGTAAAATTACATTGTATATCAATTTTTAATGTATATTAAGAATCAAAAAAATTGATAATATATCTATTGTTTAGATAAAATTAATATTACTATATAAAGGGTTAGTTTAAACTTCATTAGTCATAAACAATTAAATCAATGTCCTTGACCATTAGTTTCGTACCCTATAATTACCATTTACTATAGCTTATGGTGGAGATAAAATAACATGGATTTTCCTATGACCAACACCATTCTAAGTTTCGACAAGTAAATCATTAATGAATCCATATACAAGATAGTTTCAAGCTCATTGAGACCATGACACAAATTGTGTATGATAAACCACCCTAATAAAATATCACCATCATACATCTTACCCCAAGGCATTCACTAGTACAATAAATTTCTATGTTTTTAGACCATAACAGTAAGAATTGGTATAGATTATTTTAAATTAAAAAATGATTATATTTATCTCTTTTTAATATTATACTATTAAATTATTAAGTAAAGAGTTAGAAAAAATTATATTTTGATACAATAAAACATAAATTGTATTTTTGAGAAAATATAATTTTAAGCAAGAAACACATTTTAATGAATTGAATAATTTTTTTAAATAATTTATATTATAATAAATTATTATTGTTAAAATTTATTTAGTAAATATAATGATTTATATAATTTTATATATTCAAAATTAATTGTTAAACCTATCAAAAAATTGTTATTTAAAAAACAATTACTTTTAAATAAATGAGTATTCTCGATCTAAATGATTAAATAATAATATATTGAACTGTTTAATAAATTAACATTATTTTGAAAATAAGAAATTCAGAATCATCCAATGGTTATTTATTCATAATTCCCGTAGAAAGTAAAATTTTTGGGTCAAAATTAAATACAATATAAATAAAAGGTGTGAATTATGATATCATAATGACCCAAAAGTGATGTATTATATTCCATCAAATGAATCCAAAAACAAATATAAATATTATATATAACATAATTTATTTTAAGGTTATTTTATTTTTTTTACAATCCAATAATAAATCCTCCAAAACCGATATTATATTTTATGGTTTTAAAATCATTTTTTTAAAAACATGTCTTACATACACATCACCGGGTTTTTATTTTTATGTGTTAGGTTATAATAAATATAAAATGATTAAAACCACTCAACTTTGGTAGAAACCATGGGAAAACATGGATGGATTGTGTTTTAATAACTTTATCATATAGAGTCTAAAAACTATGATTTCAAATTAATAAAAAGCTATCCTATATTTTCTATATAAACACACCAAGTATTGCATCACAATTCAATAAAATCCCTTAGGTCATGAAATTAATTTTTCTATCACATTATATAACTATACAAAGGTTTCATTGAGCTTTTATCAAGCTCCACACAATCTTTTAGAAGTTCCCTCTCAAGGTGAGATATCATCTCATTCTCTTTCTTATTCAAGAACCTTATATATATTATGAATTTTAATTACCGATTTTTCAAGTTGAGATATGTTCTTAAACAATACTATTTATATTCATATGTTGTGGAAGTGATTATAGACCCATTTTAATCTAATTACACCATTCTTTGAATCTTTATGATCCCCCATTATGCTACTAAAATTACCCTATGATTTTCCATGCTAATGTTTTGTTTAGTGAATACCCATCCCATTTCCAATTAATGGCATTATTCTAAATGTTAATATAGTTCATTAATGTGTTAATTCTATTTATGTAACCCAAAAATATAATCATGGAATTAAATGTGAATAAATATGATCCAATGTGCAATGATCTATGTGGAGCACTTATGAATGTACATAAAAAATGTGATGGGTGGGACGGAAATCATATACCCCCTCAATGCATTGACTATAACTTTTGTCTCATTATATTAAATTTATAGTGAAAATGAGGTTATCATAAGCACACTATGTTAGGAGGAAATGTATTTTATCTATCACACATATTTATGATGTCATGTTTTATGATGTTTACACACTCCAATGTTGCCTTTATGTTATCATGTTATATCAAGCCTCATTGTATATCACTTTGATTATAACCCCAAATATGGTACATTGACATGATACTTGATTCATAAATATCAGTTTACCTTATTCTTTTATTTTTTTGTTCCCTTACTGGGAATTATATCTCACTCTTTTTTATTTATTACCATGGGTTTTCCCATGTTCTTCTTAAAGATCTATGGAAAATATAGTTGTTTTAATTTTTAATTAATGATGCCATATTTTTGTTTCTAGTTGTTATAAGATGTACCAAATTTACCAAAGAAACATTTACTCATGATATTCTAGGGTTTTAATAAGTACATATTTATGAAATTTATCAAAAAAAATGTGTAATAAAATATGGGTATTCATAATTGGTATCACATGAATGTTTAGTTATATTGGAATTAGAAATATAAAAGTATAGTGAAATCCATAGAGATAAGATTTAATATTGGAATACATCCCATAATTTTGGTAATGTATATATTAAGTTGTTGATATGTACATACATCACTATCTAAATAATAAATGTGGATATCGCTCTGGCACTGAAGTACCTTTGTGTAACAATCCAGAAAATGGCTCATTTATCAAGACTCGATTATCACCATGTGTTTGAAAACATTCCTTTATCTAAATATGGTTTGACAGTACCATTGTATATTATTTATTATGTTTACATTATTCATACAAAACCTTATTAATGTAATAAAAATACCCTTAATATTTTTTGTTCGGTAAAATAACATGGATAACATAGATTTAAATAATGAAATTCATAAGTTAAATAATATATTTCAATAATTAGTTATCTATCCAATATATATAATTAACCTTTTATGAGTTTAATATTTTTTTAAAAATTATCCACTAGATTCCCATTATTTTTAGTCAATGGATGTAAATAAGAGAAACTGAGATATCAATCAATGTGATCGAAAATGTGATGACTACCCAAATGAGATTTCCAACATGAGCAGTGACAAAATAATTTACATTGGGATAATAAATTCTATATTAATTCATGTTTTAACTAAAAATTGAATATAAATTAACTACCAACCTCCCTTAAGAAAGATTATTTTACAAATGGTTACCTTTTTTGACAAAGTACTCCAAAGTTTAGTGGATATTTAGATCCCTTAATTTAAGTAAAATAGACACCTTCCATTGAAAAGATATTATCCAAAACCTGAAAAATATTTGTAAGATAATTTTGTTTTATTTTTTTTATCTAGTGGAGGGAGAAACTTATAAATGTTTGGAATTGGTTAAAAATATGAATCCATCAGAGGATATAAAATAATGGAGTTGAAGGAATCCCGTAAAATGATTTTTTATAAAGATATTCCTTGCACTCTCTAACTTAAAATGGAGATGGATTTCATTATCCTCAAGAAAAAGGATGATGAATCCATCAGGTTGAATGTGGAACACCTCAGAAATGTTTCATGAAATAACATTGGATTTTTCATTACCTTCAACATTAATATTTATATCTTCCTTAGTGTGATAAATGTGAGTCTTATATGCGCTTAAGACATTTAGGCCTTTGAAACATATGATGAAGTTTTATGGTGTTCCCCAATAACCAAAATGGAGTTCAATGAATCTAACAATTTTCAATAGGATTAGAAATGAATGACAAAGTATAATTCTGATGGTAAGATAGGGAAATTTAACGATTTATAGAAATTGAATCATTGACCATTTTTAAAGTATGGGAAAAAATATCTCTTGAATTACATTAGGGGTGCATGTAAATTATTTATACGTGTTAATTAAAAAAAGATTGCTAGATATTTAAACTGGGAAAATCCCACCATTTTGATAGAATAATGTTATTCTTCGGTTAACCCTTATCCTATTATCCAATTTTCCATCTACAACTATGAAGGATGCTATGTGGGTCAACTCATTAAGAAAAGGGTTATTGTGACCCAAGAATAACATATATTTATATTACATCATTTTAGATGAATATACAGTACATTGGAAAAATATATTCTTGGGGACCATAATAGTTTAGTGTCATTAAAAACATGGATACAAAATATATATCCAAGTAAAAGATCTTCAACATCTTCTATAATGATCTACCCTTTAGTTCTTTTACCTAAAACTTTTATTCATATCTTGGTTAAAGTAAATATAAGAAAGAGTTGAGCATATATTGTTAGAAATGTTAAATAAAGTAAATGTGTAAGAATAACATGAAAAAATGGTATGGAACTTGATCATAACATTTGAAGATCATAATCTATATATTATAGATCATAACAATGATTGGAATCTCATATGACATAGATCATAAAATAATTAATAGCTTATGTGAAGAGAGAATAACATAGGAATAAGGCATGTATATATGGAATGAGCATTGGTTTATTACATTATGAACATGTAAAAGTATTAATAGGTTCACTCCTTAAGTAATAGAAATGAAATATGTCCCCGACATCAACTTCTGGACATGCAACAAGGTCCATGTAGAATGGTGTGAATGTGTATTGAGGTTCACACAGAACCTTATGGAAATGAAACCATGTCCATTCATAACATTATGAACATGTAATCAGGTTAACTCATAACATTGAGAACCTATAATAATGGTCATGAATAAACTTATGGATACACAACCAGATCTATAAATAAAATTGTGAAAACATAATAAGGTTCAATCATACCATTTTGAACATGTAATCTGGTTCATGAATAAACTTATAAACATGCGACCATATCTATTTATAACACTATGAACATTTAATAAGGTTCACTCATAACATTATGAACATGAAATAAGGTTCACACATAAAATTATATACATGAAACTAGGTCCATATAGAACATTTCGAACATTTAATCAGGTCCAAAAATAGAATTTATACACATGATTCATCCATTGTTACACAATTCATTGGAGGGAGATATAGCTCCCACCTCTTACATAAGAATTTCATAAATACATATCCCACTAGATAATAAAATTTCCATCATATATTGACACATAAAAAGATATCGGTTCAATAAAAAATAATCATAATCCATTAATTTAAATGGGCATCATAACATGTTATCACGGCATAGCTGATGTAAAATAGACATGTTTTATAATCATTTCATTAAAAAATAAACTGTGAAATGGAGTGGGATTCATTAGCATATAACCTATGGAAGAGGAATGGGTGTAAAAAGAATCACTCCCTCAAAATTGAAACTATTAAATAAATAATATGAATGGAACCATTATATAATTTTGTAAACAATCATGATTAATATCAATGGTTTTCATCATATATGTAAACTATTTTGAAATAGCATCCACAATTTTTTTAAGAAAATATTCATTACACTTGGAAAAAATATTTTAACACATTAAACAATTTGAAAATAATTTTTATAGAAAATTCCATTGAAATTTATAAATATGACAAGAAAAAATTTATAAAGCATCTATATTGAAAAATTATAACATAAGAATCAAAATCTTTTAATAAACATTTTCTTTGAAAACACATTGAAAACATATAAAGTAATAGATAAAATATTTTGAAAACATTTTTTAAAAAAACCATGAAAACTTATAAATAATTCCTTAAAACATTTTAAATCCCATTTCTTATGAAAATTATTCTAAAAAAATTTATTACAATTAAAACTTTTATAAATGAAAAGGGAACTTAAATGAAATAATGGCGTGAAAATCGATAAATACCATACAAGGAGAAGAGAACATTCCATTTACAGGGTAAAAACGTTAGAAAAATGCCTTTTTGGAAAGCGAAAATAATACACTTTTGATAATATTGGGATTGATATAAAGGTTAAATATGACTTTTAACTATTAAAAGATAATAGCCCAAAATTCTTGGAAACCCTTTATATAAAACATGGTTTTGATGGAACAATGATTTCTGACTAAAGAGAGGGTAAGGTGGGGGTATCTTAAAAACATTTTCTTAACTATATTATGTACCAAATATAATAAAAGTGTAAACTATAAATTAATATATGATGAATAACTATTCGATAAGAAAATTTATTAATGTAATTAAGAGATGTATAATAATATTTCAATAAAGGGAGTATAAATATTACTAATCTCAAAAATAAATGATAATGTTTCAATAAAATATTACCACAAGGTAACGTTGAATCATATTTCCCATGTATTAAATTGAAATTACATGAAGCTTAAAATATCATGAATGTATTTAGATTAATGATATGTAATTTTATATACCTCAAAATGTTTTTTGGTTCATAACAAAACAAGTGTCTCAATGAAGGCACATTGAGACAAAAATACATTAATGATTTGGTAACATTTGAAACCAAATACCAATGAAATATCAGTCAGATAATTCATAAGTAAAAACACATAAATTTAACTATAATAAAAATTTAGTGCATCCAAATTCAGTATACACGCTAAATAAAAGGAGTCACTGGCGATTAAATCATGTATCTCACAAAAATAAAAAGTGAGACAGAATCCCTTTACCTTGTGTCTAGAATATATTCATACTCATACAATATTCTTGTATAATAAATATAATTTTATTATAAATATTATATAGAAGAATATTATTATATCTAATTCTATATATGGTTTTATCACAACCTTATATTACCCTCTTTTTAACAGTCCTTTGTAATGGATTCAATTTTGGTAATATTCACTTTATTTTTCTAATGTGTCTTAATTTGTTATATATTTGGTCTATATACATAAATAATTATTTAAATAAATTATAACATGATATAAATATCATGTATATACAATATTAATGTATTATAAAAATCTATAGAATATATATGTACTAAAAGGAACACATCGTTCCTAGACACGTTAAGCCGTATGTACTCATGAACGCTATCTATTTTTATTATCATATTGAATGAAAGAAAAAAAAGATATATATATATATTTAATATAATTATTTTAAAATTATAATTATATATATATTTCATATAATTTCACTAAATACATCTTTAATATAATCCATTTAGTGTGTGAACGAATCACATTTTCTTGGGGGGAGGTAGTCTACACTTCCTCAAACGATATTATCTCATTTGTACTAACTTAAATGTAAAAAAGTTATTTGTTGTAAAATGAATAAATATGATTAAATACATAAAATATATAAAATATTATATATATAAGTATATTTTCCATCATAATTTACAACACGAGAGACGCTGAAGGAAAGATGATCAGTCATCTTTAAGTGAGGCGGTAGTTCGCCACACATGTAAACATTATGTTCATTACCCATTATATAGAGATGTGTGTATGTTTCAGTATAACCTATAGAATAAAAATATCCAAGTGTGTTTATAATAATGTTATTTATAAAATTGTTTAATAAAGAGTGTGTACGAGGTGGAGAAAGAAAATAAAATAATGTATCTTAAGAAAAGACGTTTACTCTTAATTGGGTAACTCCTTTTTTGGTTTCTTCCCAAAGGATTACATGGATTACTTTTTGGGAAAGGGGATTATTCTGGGAGTAATAGAGGTATTTTGGGAGATTATTTGAGTAGAGTTTTGGTGATCCAAGATATAAGAACCCGAATATTCGTTTCAGGTATGCCTTTCCTTTTTCTGGAGTTTTTGAGAAAAACAATGTTTCTGGAAATTTTGGAAGTACACGCCCTGTACTTTCGGAGTACATGCCATGTAATCTTTTCTTGCTCGAAGCTTTGTACTGGTCATGTACGGGCCACACACATGGTGTATAGGGGTGATGTGGAGGCCTATTTTGGTAAAGTACAGAAAAACACTAGTACATGCCGTGTACTTTCCTTTTTTCCACTAATTGGATCGGGGTCGCTCCTAATGCACAGAAAAGTCATCTTCTAAGTTCCGTTCATCCGAGAGTGCCGAGGATCCGCGAATCTTCGACGAGCTCCCGCCTCTCCGTCCATTCTCTGATTCGAGCACGGTCGATTGCATTGGAATCGCAGCGGTGAGTTCTTCCTTCTGCTTGAGCCTTTTTTTCCAATTCCTTTTACTTTCTCATGTTATCGTGGTTTATGTGTTTCAGAATTTTTCTCAGATCTATGAAGTTCTAAGGAGAATATGTCATCACATTTCACATATATAAATCTCCTAGGATCGAGGTAGGTGTTTTTTTCTTTTCTATAGAGAGTCGATGAGTATTTTTTTCAAATTCCACCAATACCCTTGAATGGGGTATTGTGTGTTCCTATTTTCCCATTATGTATTGCCTGCTTTGCTTGATTTCTAGATTAGTTGTTTTTCCTGTGATTATGGTAGTTTTTACTATACTCTGGATGTTTGTTATGCTCGTTATGCCTGTTTGGCGTTTTTTCATTTTCCATGCCTAGTGTAGGATAGAGAAACTGTTGCATTGTTATGCTGTTGAGACTTAGATTGATAGCCAAGTAGTTATTAATGTTTACTTGGAGGATTCACGCGTGCTGAGTAAGTTTATTTTTCTACACAGGACTGTGAGAACCTATTTTAGTAGACCATAGAGAGAATGGGCGTAAGGACTTCTCCAGAGTGTCTTTTAATATGATGTGAGACCACATGGGGAATTGACGATTAGTGATTCCTCAGAGAGTCAGTAGTTCCTCGATGTAGGCCACAGGGGGAATGAGACGTTTAGTGCTTCCCCAGAGATCCTTTAGCATGATACGAGACTATAGGGGGAATTGATGGTGAGTGCTTCCTTAGAGAGTCTATTCTTAGCTGAACCAGAGGGATGAGACTATGTGTGCCTCCTATATGGTTGCTAGTATAGGTAGGATTAACCATAGGGGTTAGGATGTGAGAGCTACCCAGAGGGTTACCTATTTCCACATGTTGTTGGTTGTTAAATGTGTAATTTATATATTAGTACTGTGAATTGTAGCTGCTGTGTATTTTCTGTTTACTGTTCCTGTACTTTACTTGCCATGTATTCATTGACTATTAGGAAAAGATATTTGGGTGGTTGGCTATTGGGACATTGTATCACACCCAGTTTGGGCCATGTTTTTGGGCCCAAGCAGACTATGTTGCTGCAGGTATAGATAAAGGCAGGAGCACTTCTACTTTAGGTACCTATCTTGCTATGGAGCTGGAGTGCAGGGGACCAAGGAATGGCTTGTGATACTAAGGAGTTTACATTGTTTTTCTTTTTCAGTTTTACATTAGCACGTTGGTTGTTTACAGTTTTCCTTGGACATATGTACCATGTGGCATCATTATTATTTTATACATTGCTTCCGCTGTTCAGTTCAGCTGTTGTATGCTGTTTATTGTTTCCGCGATTGTTTCTGGTTGTTCTTCCGCTGTATACTTTTCTGAATGAGGGCATAATTTCCCCACCGACTCACCAAGGCCCTCACTGCTAGTCGGAAGCCTATGGCATTTGGGGAAACACACTTGTGGTCATGTGGCGAACCGGGTACGGGGCACCAGTGGAGGGGCTCCGAATTCGGGTCATTACAAAGTGGTTTCAGAGCAGTTATTTTCTCTTGCATTACTATTTGGATACATTATCTAGGGATAGGACGGATTCTATACTTGGTATTAATCTATGCTCGGGAGTAGCTAACTCGTGTACATGGAAAAGCCATACTAGCTCTTTAATTGAAGTTTTATGTTTTGATATTTTACAGTTGATATGATTTCACCTAAAGTGATTCACATGATTTGTGTTGTTATTTTCTGGGCGATTGTGATTTTATTTTTATCGCAACACAATGAGATGAGGGTATTCCATCTCATGCATCATATAGGAACTTGTAGAAATCACATGTCATGCATTCTTTCCATGCCATCTAGGGTGCATTAGTGATTGCATGCTGTTGTGATAGGATTTCTGTAGATTATTCATGCTGTTTTGATAGATGCTTGATAGAATCTCTACTGTCTTGTAATAAGATTGTTTGTTTCCTACCTTTCTTAAATTAACACCACATTTTGATTCTTGAGGTGTTATGGGCCCTCACGAATCGGGATCTGGAACCTCCTTGCCTTGTTTTTTGTGTTTTCTAGGGTTCTGTGCAGTTTCTGAGCTACTGCCCAGAAAAACCCAGAATACATGGTGTGTAATTTTTGACTACACGACGTATAGTTTTTAGACCGTGTCACTGACCGTGTGAGAAAGTACATGTATTTTTATAAATAACTTCAGGAACACACCGTGTACGGTAGGTACACGCCGTGCCGTTTAGAGCCGTGTACCCGGTCGTGCCACTAACAACACGGGTCAGGGAAGATCGGGTAGAACATGCCGTGTTATAAAGGAAAACATCGTGTAGTCCTCTCCAGGTACCCAACCATGTCATGAACAACAGAAGTCGGTGTTACCTACTGTTCAACAAAGAGTGTTGTTTTCGGAACATGCCGTGTAGTCTTGTTCAGGTACCCGACCATGTTACGAACAACACGGGATGGTGTCACCTTCACCTATAAACGCCGTGTTTGTTCGGAACATGTCGTGTATGGTTCATCCGTGTAGATGGAAGTGTGTTTGACAACACAGGCCACCGATGCCTTGTCTTGTACACGCCGTGTCTGTTTAGACCACACCATGTAGTCTCGTGTTAAGTCGGACCGTGTGGGTTATCCGCGTGAAGAGACTCAGGAAGGGGAATATTTTTCTAGTACACACCGTGTGTTGGATCAACACGCCATGTAGTTTGAGGTTTTACATGACTTGGAGGGAAGGAGTACATGACCATGTCTGTGGCTCAAGAATACATTCCATGTAGATTTTATACACGGTGTGTAGTCATGTTTTGTAAAATTGTGTGTTATCCTTCCTCTATTCCCGTTTTGTAATCCTGTGTTCTCTGTCCTTTTTTTTCTGATATAAGGTGTACTTTTGATCTTTCAGAGCTATGCCTCTGAGATGTACTCTGGTTGTACGTCTATCGTCAGGTAGTGATCAGACGCCATATATGGGTGATCAGGGACTTCCTGTTGATCCTCCAATTGGGCCAGCCCTGGCACCGGCTATCAAACCAGTTGTAGGCTCTGATTTCACAATCCAGGGAAGGTTTTATGTGGATGATGTAGACCTTCTAGGGAGCACTGCCTCCTGCCTCGACTATGACAGACTTGACACATGTTTTCTAGCAGTAGCATCCTCCTACATTCTCGATGGAAGGAGGACCTCAGGCTGCAGAGTCATGGATGGAATCCATGCTGACTATCTTCAATCACCTGGAGACGCCTCCAAAGGGACGGGTCAAGCTCGCTACCTACATTCTCTGAGACTCTGCCAAGAGCTGGTGGGATGTGATCTCAGAGGTGGGTCACCAGCAGGTTATGGCTAGGGAGGAGTTCCAGCACGTGTTCTACATCTACTTCTACCCAGAGACGCTGAGGGCCGATCGAGCCTGGGTGTTCATGAGATTAGAGCATGGTATTGTTTCTATCATGGATTATTCCTCCCGTTTCACTGAGTTGCATTGTTTCAGACCCCTCCGAGATGGGAGTGGTGTGTTCTTAGCAAGGAAGATCAAGGATGGTCTCAGGAGGGAGATCTGCTCGCAGGTGAATATCTTCCAATTGACTTCCATCACATCCATCTTCCACCAGGCACTGATTGTGGATCACAATCTGAGAGGCTCAAGAGCTGCGATCCAGGGCAGTTCTGCTTCCAGAGCTAGTTTCCCTCCAGATGACAGCAAGATGCATCATAGGGATTCTACGCACGGTGATAGGAGGAAGCAAGATTCATTGTCAGGCAGCCAGGTGATATGTTACCAGTGTGGTCGGTCTAGGCACATGAGGCCACAGTGGCAGAGGGACCCCGTGGAGTGCCGATCTTACGGCATGATGGGTCACCTTCAGTGTTTTTGCCATATTTTTTCACCAGAAGCTGGTGACCAGTGTTCTTCCATGACTCCTTGTTCAGGTGCAGCACCACCAGTTTCTCACCAGTTGGGTAACTGGAGTTCTTCCGGCCGTTCGGGCCGAGGTGGAGGTTGGGGTCGTGGCAGTCAGTCACCAGTCCTTCTGTTCCAGTAGGGAGGATCATCTCAGAGTTTCCAGGCAGGGTCACATGGCCTCGGGGCAGGCCATACATTCTCTGTGGAGTAGACCTATCAGGAGAAGGATCTCGAACCTTCTACAGTTCGAGGTATGATATTAGTAGCCTTAGTTTTATCTTCAACCCTTTTTGATACTGGTGCTACACATAGCTTTATCTCTGTTGTTGTCGTGGAGAGCCTTGGGCTCTGCATCTTTTCTTCTGCCGACTCGTTGACACTAGACACACCCTTGGAGACAAGAACATCTAGTGTACGTCAGTGTAGAGAGTTCCCTCTCGAAGTTTTAGGGTATCATTTCTTATGGGATCTCTACTCCCTAGAGATGATAGGTTATGATGTCATTCTTGGGATGGACTGTTTGGTTCCCTTCTAGGAATTCATCGACTGGTATTGCCGCAGGGTGAGTTTCATCTCACTAGAGGGTGAATCTTTTCTTCATAGAGGAGAATGGGATGTTCAGGCGAGTCGAGCAGGACACGAGCATCATGGGCTAGGAATGGTGACAGCCCAGATTACTAGTCTTTATCTGGATGATCAGGGTAATTTGCAGTTAGACTTTCCTCTAGTGGTGGCTCATTTAGAGGATGTCATTACAGAGGACTTATTAGGTTTTCCTCTGGAGCGTGAGGTAGACTTATCGATTGATCTCGTGCTAGGAGTGGCACTAGTGTCCATTCCTCCTTATAGGATGGCTACACCTGAGATTCAAGAGCTCAAGAAGTACTTGGGGTAGTTTCAGGAAAAGGGTTTCATCCAAACCAGTACTTCTCCTTGGGGTTTGCTTGTCCTGTTTGTGAAGAAGGCAGACGGTACCCTTCTGCTTTGTGTGGATTATCGGAAGCTGATCCAGTTGACGGTCAAGAACCGATATCCCTTGCCTAGGATCAAGGACCTCTTTGATCATCTTCGGGGAGCCTGGGTGTTCTCGAAGATCGATTTGAGGTCCGGTTATCATCAGTTGTTCATTAGACCATCAGATATCCCTCTGACAGCCTTCTGGAGCATGTATGGTCTGTACGAGTATACGGTCATTCCGTTCGGTCTCACGAATGCGCTAGTAGTTTTCATGGCTCTAATGAATTGAGTGTTCCATCCTTAGTTGGATTCCTTCATCGTGGTCTTTTTAGACGATATCCTGGTGTACTCGCACACTCGACACGACCATGCCACCCATCTTGAGATCGTTTTGAGTACACTAAGAGAGCATCAGATTTATGCTAAACTCTCGAAGTGCCTCTTTTGGATGGAACAAATTCACTTTTTGGGTCACATCATCTCAGAGGCCGGAGTATCTGTGGACCCAGAGAAAGTGAGAGCTGTAGTTTCTTGGGAGCAGTTGAAGAACGTCTTTGAGGTATGGAGTTTTCTAGGGATGGTTGGATACTACAAGAACTTCATACAGGATATTCATCGCCAGTATTGGTGGCCAGGTATGAAGAGAGATGTTGCTGGTTGCGTCATGAGATGTACTACTTGTCAGCAGGTGAAGGCAGAGCATCAATGACTAGCATGCCTTTTACAGCAGCTAACCATTCTGGAGTGGAAGTGGAACGATGTCACTATGGACTTCGTGAATAGGTTGCCATGGTCACATCGAGGGAACGATGTTGTTTGGGTTGTCATCGACAGGCTCACGAAGGTTGCTCAGTTCTTGCCAATCCGGGAGACCTTCAGTGTCGATGAACTGAGACAACTTTACATCTGAGAGATCGTTCGACTGCTTGGAGTTCCACGATCTATTGTTTCAGACAGGGATGCGCGCTTTACTTCTCAGTTCTGGCAGGGACTTAAGAAGTCTTTGTGTACCCAGGTACTTCTATGTATGACATACCATCGATAGACAAATGTACAATCTGAGCACACGATCCAGGTTCTTGAGGATATGATCTGATCTTGCATCGTCGACATTGGCGGTTCGTGGGAGAAGAATATCCCTCTGGTAGAATTTTCCTACAACAACAGTTTTCAGGTGACTATTCAGATGGAACCTTATGAGGCTTTGTATGGTAGTCCATTCTGATCACCCTTATGCTAGCTAGAGGCAGGAGAGGCAACTTTGCTGGGACCTCTTCTTGTTCAGTAACATTCAATGAAGATAGAGCTGATTCAAAAGAAGATGGAAACAACACAGTCTTGGAAGAAGACTTATGATGATTAGTGGAGACAACCTCTGGAGTTCTAGTTCGGGGATAAGCTTTTCCGGCGTGTTGCGCCAAGGTTGGAACACAAAAGGATTCAGAGACAGGGTAAGTTTTCACTATGGTACGTCGGGCAGTTTGAGGTTTTGGAGAGAGTTGGGCCGGTCGGCTATCGGTTGTAGTTACCCCAGAGGTATTGGGCCATGCACGAGGTCCTCCAGGTATCTCCGCTCTGATGTTACTATTCAGACCCATCTCTTGTCTTTCAGCCCGAGGAGGTTGAGCTTGAAGTAGATGCATCGTTTGAGGAGCATCCTATCCGGATTGTTGATTGCATTACGAAGGTTCTCTGTGGGTGGTCGGTCCCTCTTGTATGGTGCTATGGCAGCATGTGTGAGTACAGGATGAGACCTGGGAGAGGGAGGCCAATGTACGATCGCAGTTGCCAAAGTTGTTCAGGGTTTTTTTCTTCTACGACTCGCTAGGTAAATTCGGGGACAAATTTCATTAAGGGGGGATGTTTGTAAGAACCCATATCTTAGTTTTAGGTACTCCTTTCTTTTTTGGAGTTTTTGAGAAAAAAAAATTTTCTAGAAATTTTTTATGTAAACGTCGTGTACTTTTTGAGTACACGCCTTGTACTATTTTCCCGCTCGAAGCCATGTACTGGCCATTTCCGGGCCACACACACAGTGTGTAGGGGTGACGTGGAGGCCGATTTTGGCAGAGTACAGAAAAACACTAGTACACGTCGTGTACTCTAAAATTACACACCGTGTACTTTTCTTTTTTTCACTAAACAGACCGTGGTCGTGCCTGACGCAGAGAAACGTCTTCGTCTAGGTTCCATTCATCCGAGAGCATCGAGGATTTGTGCATCTTCTACGAGCTCCTGCCTCTCCGTTCGTTCTCCTATTCGAACATGGTCGATTGCGTTGGAATCGAAGCGGTGAGTTCATCCTTCTGGTTGAGCCTGGTTTTCCAATTCCTCATCCTTTCTCATGTTATCATGGATTACGTTTTTCAAACATTTTCTCAGATCTACGATGTTCTAAGGAGAATTTGTCGTCTCTTTTCACATATATTGATCTCTTAGGATCGAGGTAGGTGGTTTGTGCCTTTCTGTAGAAACTCGATGAGTATTTTGTGAAAATTTCACCAATACCATTGAATGTGGTATTGTGTGTTCCTTTTTTCCCCTTATTGTCTTGCCTGCTTTGCTTGATTTCTAGATTAGATGTTTTACCTGTGATTATGGTAGTTTTTACTGTACTCTGGATGTTTTCAATGCTCCTTCTTCCTGTTTGGAATTTTTCCAGTTTCCATGACTAGTGTAGGATTGTAGAACTGTTACTTTGTTATGTTGTTGAGCTTTAGATTGATTGAAAAGTAGTTCTTGAGGTTAACTGATGATTCACGTGCACTGAACATGTTTATTTTTCCACACAAGACTATGAGAACCTAGTGTAGTAGACCATAGGGATAATGGACATAAAGGCTTCTCCATAGTGTCTTTTAATACGATGCAAGACCACAGGGAGAATTGACGATGAGTGCTTCCTCATAGAGTTTGTAGTTCCTCGATGTAGGCTACAAGGGGAATGAGACATTGAGTGCTTCCCCAAAGTGCCTTTAGCACGATACGAGACTATAGGTGGAATTGAGGGTGAGTACGTCCTCAGAGAGTTTATTCTTAGCTAAACTAGAGCGGTGAGACTGTGTGTGACCTCTAGAGGGTTTCAAGTTCTTGTAGGTTGAATCATAGGGGTTAGTCTGTGAGAGCTACCCATAGGGTTTCTTGTTTTCAACTTGTTGTTGGTTTTTACTTGTGTACTTTATATGTTAGAACTGTGAATTGTAGCTGCTATGTATTTCCTATTTATTGTTCCTTTACATTACTTGTCATGTATTCATTGACTGTTAGGCACATATATTTGGGTCGTTGCCTACTGGGACTTTGTCTCACACCCTGTTTGGGCCATGTTCTTGGGCCCAAGAAGACTATGTTGCTACATGTATAGATAAGGGCAAGTGCCCTTCTAATTCAAGTAACTGACTTTCTATGGAGCTGGAGAGAAGGGGACC
This sequence comes from Viscum album, assembly GCA_963277665.1. Classification (NCBI taxonomy): domain Eukaryota; kingdom Viridiplantae; phylum Streptophyta; class Magnoliopsida; order Santalales; family Viscaceae; genus Viscum; species Viscum album. The sequence goes on from OY728143.1 coordinate 353,594,574, forward strand.
AAGCAATGGCTTGCGATGCTGAGGAGTTTACATTGTTTTCTTTTTCAATTTTACTTTAGCACGTTGGCTGTTTACTTTTTTCCATAGACATATGTACCATGTTGCATAATTATTATTTTATAAATTTATTTCTCTATTCAGTTCAGTTGTTTTATGTTGTTTATTGGTTCTTCTATTGTGTCTGGTTGTTCTTCCGTTGTATACTTTACCGAAGGAGGGCATAGTTTCCCCACCGACTCACCAAGGCCCTCACTGCTAGTCGGTAACCTATGGCGTTTGGAAAAACTCCCTTGAGGTCATGTGGCAAACCGGGTATGGGCACCAGTGCAGGGGCTCCAGATTCAGGTCATTACACAAGGGGATTTAGAGGTGTGAGAAAGTGGGAGGAGAGGATTCCTTTTTATAGTAGAGGAGGAGTGACACTGTTATAAAAACTTGTATAGTGAATTCCAACAACATTTTCCATTTTTAAATTGGAATATATAAAGGAAAATAATGGATAAAATTTAGGATAAGGTCTAAATATGTTCATAAAATGGCTCTTGGATAGGTTTCTAGGTTTTTTTGAGTCATACATTTATGGTGTAGTCGTTAGTTAAGATTGATTTTTCTTTAATCATTGAAATTTATTTTAATTAATTTTACTAATATTTTTGGTTAAAAAAATAAGTTTAGAATAGTAAAATATTATAAATTATCTTCATTACAACATGGAATTGATTTTCCCAAATTCAAATGATAGAAGTGGTAGAAATTAATATAAAATTAATTCCACCGATAGGGAAAACCTATGGGGTTTTAAAGTTAAAATGATTCAATGTTTTATAAGTTTTTATATCAAATTTCCAAAGTAAAATTGGTCTAAATTATATAAATTTTTTAAAAAATTTATTTAATAAAACTTTTAAAATAATTGAGGAAATAATATATCTTTATAAATAAATTTGTTGAATTTATTTTAATTAAAATCTAGTATTTATAAGTATTCATAAAAAATAAAACCCTATAGAAAAATATAAAAAAAATTATCCACACCCCACTTTTATGAATGTATTTAAAGGATGAAGTGTATTTTGACATATCAAACCTATAAAAGTTTAGAAATATGGATTTAATAAAGGGTTTCCATTAAAAGGTGGTAAAACGACATTTATAAAAATATATGTTCAAAGAAAACAATTAGGTTTGTTCTTATCTTATGTATAGAAAATCAATTAGATGGTTACCAAAAAAATTATTTTTAATATTTAAGATATAAAAATAATATCATTTAATATATTTTTATAAAAATTATATTCCAAATAAAAATAGAATTTTATAAAATTGAACCTTTTATATTCATTTTATTTCGATATTCTTTTCTAATTGATTAGTAGCCAATGAATTAAACAATATATATTTATAAGTTAGTTATTCCCCAAATCATTAATTTAATGGCCATGTCATATCCAATTAGATAATTATATATTAATTGTCAATTATTTTTTAGTAACAATCAGCCTCGCAAGTTACACAAGCCATTGGAGATAATTTTTCTTGTGTGTAACACATACTAACCTTGGTGTTCTATATAGAGAAATATAAAATTTATGTTTTTTGTAGTGATATATTAACATAAAATATGTTTTATTTAATATATACATAGTGAATTAATAGAAAATAAAATATATACAGTTTTCTGTGAAATGAAAAAATATCCAAATTTTTAAAATAATTTGAAAAAATATTTCCTAAAATCTCAGGGTGTTACATTATACCCCCCTAAAAAATTTCTACCCTGAAATTCGTATGGGTTTTTAAATGTTTAATACATGAATGTTTTATTCATATAATCGCATATTTTAAAATTGAATACCAAAAAATTCTTTATGAAGGGAATGTTAGGACCATAACAGTTACCCAAAGTAAATCATAACAATATTTCCATGTTAGAGAACATAAGTGGGAAGTGAAAACCTAGACACAAAAGGGAAATATCACCATCATCTTATGATAGAGATTGATAGAGAAAATGTTCTGAAAAAATTTATCAATCAAAAATACATAAGTCTACAATGACTGAAGGGCCCTTCCGATTCCTCAGAAATGAAAAATGTAGGGAAAAATTTCTAGTTTGAAGATATTATTTTTTAAACATTACTAATTTTCATTAAATGATATGATTTCCTAATTTTAAGACAATATCACCCCTTTGAATTTCGTTTATCCACTTCACCACTTCTTATAAAAAGGATGGTTTCTTTTTCATTATGTATGTACTAATAGGTCATGAGACCCATGATATTCCATTCCATTTTACATTAGATACGATCAAAAAAAGGTAGCTTGAACATGATATTTAGTATGGCTAAATCCTTATGTGGATAAATAAAACATTAATATAAATTAGTTCTTAAGAAGTTTAACATAGATGGATATGGCATCATATTTGATTAATATTTAATACATTTCAATAATACATGCGCAAAGACAATAATAGTTTAGTGTTTTTTGGAAACATAGAAATAAAATATTTATCCTAGAGAATGATCTCCCACATCTTCCATAAATATATTTACATTTATAACATCTACCTAAATTCATTATTAGTAATGTGGAGAAAGGAAACATAATAATGAGGTGGTCTTAGATGCTCAGTAAGGGTAAATAAACTAAATGTGTAAGCATAAAATGAGAAAAAAATGTGTTGAACTTGAGAATAATATTTGAAGATAACACTATTCATATAAGTGATCATAATAATGATTTTATGTTCATAAGACATAGATCATAATACAATTAAGCGCATAAGTCATGAACACTTACTATATGAATAAGACATGTAATTTGTGGCCTGCACATTGGATTATAATGTTGTTAACATGTATAAGTATAAATAGGTCCCCTCATTAAGTTGAAGATAAGGAATTAGGCAACAACATCAACTTGTGGACATGCTACCTAGTTCATGCTTAATATTGTGAACATTTAATCTGGTTCACACATAACCATTTGGACATGAATCTAGGTCTGTGAATAACATCGTGAACATGTAATCTGGTACATGCATAACATTGGGATCATGTAATGAGGTTTACACATAATGTTAATGACATGCCACTAGGTCCATTTGAAACTCTATAAACATGCAATAAGTTTAACTGATAACAATGCGAACTTGTAAGCAGGTTCACACATAAATTTATGGACATAAAACCAGGTCCATGCATAATGCTATGAACACATAATAAGGTCCACTCATAACATTATTTACTTGTAATAAGGTTAAAACATATACTTATTAACAATAAAACTAGTTCGATACACAACATTGTTAACATTTAATCAGGTTCACACATAACATTTATGCACATGAGCCATATATAATTACCCAATGAATTTGAGGGAGATACAGGTCCCACCCCTCACATAAAAATCATACATAACTGTATGATTTATTAATAAAACATGAATCATATGTTGACCCATAAAAATATGGGTTTCACAGATACCAATCATAACCCATGAACGGACTTGGGTATTATTAAGATATCACCACATCATATCTGATGGAATATAGAAAGGATTCATAATCATTTCATTAACGAAGAACTCGTGAAAGGAAGTAGGATTCAACATCATATAACTCGTTGAAGAGAAAGGATTATCTAAGAATCACTCCATCAAAACTAAATCCATTCAAGAAATAATATGCATAGAAAAATTATACAATTTCATTGAAAGGAATGAGTAACATAAATGGATGACATATTATATAGAAAATAATTTTTAAATATCTTTTAGAAACATTTCTTGAGGAAAATACCCTTTATTTTATGAAGAATAATTTTTAACACATAAAACCACATAAAATTAATTTTCATAGAAAATAATTTCAATGTTTATAAAGAAGGCATGAAATCATTTTGAAAACCATTTTCCATGAAAACATATAATATCATATTCAAAACATTTGAAAAATGTTTTTCTTTGAAAACACAATGAAATCCTATAATGAAATCATGAAAATGTTTTAATAACATTTTTTTTATAATATTTTGAAAGCCTATAATTAAGCTTTGGAAACTGTTTAAAAACCATTTATGTTGAAAATATATTTTATGAACATTTTCTTAAAAACAATATATTAAAAATTCTATGTAAAATTTAGTGAAATGATGTCAAGTAAATATCTGCATACCGTATAAGGTAAAAAATCCTTTTGCATGGTAAAAAGGTTGAAAAAATTCCTTGTTCAGATAGTGAAATGAATACTCTTTTGAACATATTGGGAAAATAAAGACAATGTAAAAATTTCAATTAAATATTATAATAGAATGTAACAATATTCTGGGACAACCATTTTAGAAAACATTATTTTGAAAGAAGATATATTTCCAAATGAATAGAGGGTAAAGTAAGTCTTTCTTAAGTACATATTATTAACTATATTATTTAAAAAGAGTAGAAAAATTGTACAAATACATGAATATATTATAAATAAATAGAGTAAAATAAATTTCATTATTTTTCTTGAGAGATGTATGATATTTCTATATCAAACTAATCATAAAAATAGATAGTCTTGAGAAGTGATGTGGTTATTTCAATAAAATCGTACCACATAGTAATATTGAACTATATTTACCATAAAATAATTTAAAAATAAATGAAACTTCTAATATCATGAATGTATGGAGATTCATGATAGGGAATTATATACACCTCAATATGAATTTAGGTTCATAAAAAAATTGTAGTCTCAATTAAAGAAAACAGAGACAAAACTATTTTACCTATTTTGTAACATTTGAAACATAAACCAAATGAAATAATGGTATAATAATATACATGTAACTGAACTTAAATTTTACTATAATAATAATTTCTTAAATTCATGGGTAGTATACAGTCCACATAAATGGAGGGTGTGGTGATTAAATCATGTATCTAACAAAAATAAAAAGTGAGATAAAATCCCCTTACATTGTGTCTTGACTCTCTTCGTACTCATACAGGATTCCAGTAAAACAAAATATGTTTATTATACCTCATTTTATTAATAATTATCATCTATATAATAGCTAATATTGTTTAATTGTGAACATTTATTACCTACTTTCTAACAATCCTATTGTAAGGTTTCACTTCGGGTAATATTTTCTTTGTACTTCACATGTGTCTTAATTTGTTATATCATTGGTCACTATACATATATCATGATTTATATATTCTGAAACATGATATAAATATCATTTATATATATTATATGTGTGTTATAATAATATATAGAATAAATATGTAAGAAATGGAATACATTATTAATAGAGATGGTAAGTTGTACATACGCTTGAATGACGATTCCTTTTCTATTATCATATTAAAAGAATAAAATAAAAATAAATATATGTGTATATGTATATAATATTATTAATGCATAATTATTGATTTATATATATCATATAATTTCACTAAAATTACTATTAATACATTCCAAATGGTGTGTGAATGCATCATATCATTTTATGGGGGCGGAAGTCCACACTTCCACAAACGAAATTAACAAACATACACCGAATGAAAAGATCCAAGATGTTTGTTATAAAAGTAGAAAGACAAATAAATGATAAATATATATAAGAAATATATAAACATGTTTTTTATCAAAATCTCTATAATGTGAGGTTGTAACCGAAAAATGAACAATCATCATTTTGTGAAGTTGTTGTTCGATGTACACATAAATAGTATGTTTGTTACCTATTAGATGGATGTGTGTGTAATTATAGATAAAAATACTAGAATAAAAAAATAAATATCATATAAATAATATATTTTTTGATATAAAATTATGAGATAAAGAGAGTGGAGGTGTGAAGATTGAAAATAAAAAAAAGGAGTTCGAGATATTGCATTACCTCTTAATAGGGTAACTCATTATTGTTTGTTCCAAAATCCATACTTGGAATTATTTCTAACCCATGGTAGGATTATAAGAGAATGGAAGGTATGTCAATAGATTATTTTATAAGAGTTTGGGTGAGACATGGGGCTTCAATGGTGTGAGGATGTTGGAGAATAAGATGGCCTTTTATACTAGAGGATGAGTGACACTATTGTAAATACTTGAAGAGTTAATTATTCCCATTTTTCTCATGATTCATGTGGATCTAATAATGGAAAATGTTGATCAAATGGATTATAGGGTATAAAAATGTCCATTTAAAGGATATTGTAATAGTTTCTAGTTTCTTTCGAGTCATAAATTTCAGATTTATTCCATAGTTAAACTTAATTTTTCCTTAGTAATTGTAATTAATTTTAATTACTTCCATTAATAGTTTTGGTAAAAAACAAATTTGAAGTTATTGTACATTATAAATTATTATAATTAAATATATATAATAATGTTTTCTGAATTTAAATCAAATAAGTGGTAGAAATTAATTTAAAATTATTCTCGTTGATAAAATTGAACTATGAGTTTTTGAAGTTAAACTTCTAAAAAGTTTGCAAATTTTTTATATCTAATTTAAAAGAAAAATTGATTAATTTAAAGACCCATAATTTCCTTGTAATTTTTTTAATATATGGGAATTTCGAGTACGTTTGGTAAATGTGTGAGGGAGTTTTTGTAACTTTTGACCCGGTGCTCAGAATTGAAAACCTAGGACACTATTGAACTCGCAGTGTTGATATTCCCTAAAGGAGACTTTCACCTCGACGACAGCTGGTCGAGTATGAAAGTTAGTTTTTGTGTTTTTCATGAAAGAATAAAAAAGAATTAAAATTTTTAAATTCTTTATTTCTATTTGTTGAAACCTCCCATGTAGATATTATAAGGCGGGGACCACCGGAACTAAAACCTCCCACATGTATGTTATAGTGGTGGGGACCACCCGAACCCCTCTTAAATGTGGGAAAGTCCATTGGAATCCTCCCAATTAATTTCACCAATTTAAATTAATTGGAATGAACCTTTTTAAATATTATGTAACAACGTTGTTGGAATTTAGGAAGGTTCCTAATTAATGAACTGTCATAAATTCCATGAACGATACTTACCTTTCCCCCTCTCCTATTTATATGGAGCTTGGGAGGAGGATTTGGGACGACATCACCAAGCGATGAAGCGCTGGTAAAGTTCCATGATTCCCAACACTTGTAGAAACATTATGATTCTCAAACAACGAACACCTCCCAATGAAGAACTTATTCAACGAAGAACACACTATAGAATTGAGGTACGAGGATGACTTTCGAACCAAAATTGGAATCATGATTTTGGAAGTGATGATCGTTGGTATCCTTTTCGCGTTCACCATTTCCATCTCGCAACCTTCATCGACAAACCTTCGAGGTAGGGGTGTGTTTTAATTTGATAAATGTTAATTTTTTTCACACATTGAATCATCCGCCTTGAGACGCTTGGTACCGCTCTAACACGGAGGGTGTGGGCCAAATAAACATGGCCCGACCCCTCTGCTATACTTCATAAATGGTGGGTTCTTCCCGAGAGAAGAAGGAGGCTTTGTACCACAATGAAAAACAAAGAGTGTCCAACTGAAGCAGCCGCCGCAAAAGGGGCGTAGAGCTACAATGGCACACAGAGAGGACGGTTGGCCATCTGGCCAGCCACGGCTGACCGCCGCACTACAGCCTCCCCGTAGCACCCCGGCCGCCCCGCCTGACCGCGACCTCCATGCCACCCGATGGCCTCCGCCGCTCCACAGCCCCGTGCCGTCTGGGGCCTCCGCAGCCCCCACGGCCTCCGCGGCCTCCGTGGCCCCCACAGCCCCCACTACTTCTGCGACCCACACCGCCCGCATTCTACTTGGCCTCCGCCACTTCGTGGCCCCCGTGACCTCCGCGTCCGCACGCCAACCGCTGCCCCCATGACCTCTGCCGCTGCCCAGACTAGGCCGACTAGCGGGGTTGACCATTCAGTGTGAGCCAGATGGACCCAGTGGGTTGGGATTTGTTGACCTGAACTGGGTCTACCTAGGTCTGGATGGGCCGAGTCGGTCTGACCGGGTCAGACCGGACCCAGACCAGTTTCAACCCAATACCCTCTTTTGGCCATAACATTGCACCAGACATCTGTTTGATGAAAAATTTGCGGTTCATGAAAACTTGTAGTGAAACAGTACCATTAGTATACCCCACATGAGCTTTGGAGAATGTTGGGGTACGGTCGGGTTGGATCGGGAACAAACCCAATCTGGCCCTCGAGACTAAAAGACTAATAACTTACAGACCAGTCGTCCGATTAACGAACCGTCGATTGCATTGAGACCCCTATGATATGGAGTACCTATGGGATACATAACTGTGTAACTATGTGGCAGTTGGAATATTAAACTATGGCTTGGGGAGTGGTTCTCCCAAGCACGATATGTACGGAACCCTACCACTGGCTGAGACTTGATGACTGCGGACTGTTTCAACTTGGAGTTAGTTGACATGCCCAGTGGGGAGAGCCTTTGTGTAACGAGGTAGACCCACGGTGGGGTGAACCTCTGTGTGACTGGGAAAACCGATGGTACTCTATAGGAGGAGTACCTCAGCTGACTATGAGGGGGAACACCTCTGTGTGATGCGGTAGACCCACGGTACTCGACAGGAAGAGTACCTCAACAAGTCACGAGGGGGAGCGCCTCTAAGTGCCGTGGTTGACCCACGGTGGGGAGAACCTCTGTGTGACATAGAAAACCCATGGTAATTGACATGAGGAGTACCTCAGTAGTCCAAGGATAGTGGGAAGTACCTCTGTGTGATGTGACTATCCCACTATACTCAATAGATGAGGGGTTCTCCAGCTGCTGAGGTGTTCAATGATGTGACTGGAAATTTTACTTGATACTACCCCTATAATAAATCCTTGTGTGAGCTGAGTCTTATCATTATGGTATTCTTTCATTAATCGAATATATGGGCTTTGGGATTTTGATTTGGGCCTCGTGTTTCCTCATGGCTGAGATTAGTTTACTTAATAACTTAGGTATATGTATGGGAATGCACATATGTTGGGTTGACAGTTATTTATATGCTTCTGGTTTACCCTTTGTGGATATTGTGAGACCTTGAGGTTCTCGGGGTCCCTAATGAGTATCGTTACACTCACCTCTCCACGGTCTATGCCTGCACCCTATTGTGTTTGGTGAAGACGAAGAACAAGGCTGACTGAGGAAGAGAGTACCAAGAATAGAGGTAGCTCAGAGGTGGACATAGACGAGGCATACCGCAGAGACGATCGTTTGAGAGATGTACCTACCCTTCAGGTATGATCCTTGGTGGGTGTTCACAAGAGCTGTTCAGTTTACTTGTACCTCCCAGTTTACTTGTGCTTTTCATTTTTCTTGTACTTTACAGTTGGGATTGTATTCTGGACCCTTCTCTTTCAGTACACACTCATTTTACTATACAGTTCACATGTGTTCATATCTTGTTGTGTCCTTTTTTTAATGTGTTTATAGGTTATAAAGGAAATGTCTTCCTAGTTTTATGTAATATGCCTTTCTGTACTAGTCGTTAACCCCTGGTCAATGGAAGGCGGGCTTGGGGTAGTAACGACATGGGCCCCGGGGGACGAGTCATGACAAATTGGTATCAAAGTAGAAGGTTATACCATAGAACATAGGACTCTTATTCATCTTTAAACAACAAAAGGGTTATGTGTAGTGATAGTGGGTACCAGTTTAAGGAACCCAGTGTTGGTGTGGCAGATGACGTATCCATACACCAGGAACCTGACTTTTGATTTCTGACTCAGTGCTCGAAAACACTAATTGCCTGAGTGTTTTCAAGAGTTTTCTTTGTGATATATTTTAGTTAGCTCACCGGGTATAACATCTGACCATGGAACACCTATTTCCTTTCATTATTCCTCCACTCAGGAAACCAGCTAGGGTTGGGTATGTACTACACACTGATATCCCACCGAGCAATGAGGCCTCAGTGTAGGGCCCTCTTCCAGTAGAGTCATCAGCGGAGGCAGTAGTGGTACCATTATCCGTTGGGCCACTTATTCCACCATCCCCAGTAGAACAGAGTACATGCCTTTTGAGCGCGTTGTAAGAGTTCCAGTGCAAGTGTCCACCCATGTTTAGGGGGGATACAGACCCACATGCGGCTGCAGATTGGCTGGTGGCTGTTGTGAGAGTATTCTGACTGGTAGGGACACCAGCTGATCTCATGGTGATCCTTGCTGCCAGTCTTCTATAGGAAGTAGTAGTAAAATGGTGGGTCTTGATGCACCAGGTTCATGACAAGGAGATTCTTTTTTGGTTATACTTAGAGAGCCTATTTAATGCATAGTTTGGCCCAACTGCCCTTCGCGTAGTGTGCAAAAAAGAAGCTAGTTCATCTATAGTAGGGCATAATGACTGTGGCTTAGTACATAGAGACCTTAACAGAACTTCCACGCTAATCCAATGATATGTTTCGGGGCCCATTATTCAGGTCTCAAACCTTTCAGTAGGGACTCAGGTGGGAGATCAGGGATTCAATGATCTCACTCAGTATCCCAATGTAGGAGGGGTTGTTAGAGCGAGCCCTCTTAGTGGAGAGTTTTCATACTGAGCAGTCATCAGCAGCAAGACCCACCAACAGATGTCACATAGTGGCGTCTTCTATAGCTGACATCATAAAGATGTCACAAAGTTCTAGACCAACCAGTGGATGACCACATGACTCAGGGTTGGTGGTGCGGGGCTCTCGAGGCAAAGAATGATAGGCAAGGATCATGCCGTACTACTCATGTGGCCGGCAGGTTTACATGGCTCCTGAATGTCCGACCCGCCATAAGGATGAATAGCAGATGGTTGTTGGACCGCCCATGCAGAGACAAAGGTTCGACCAAGTATGTCCATATGTAGGAGGCAGATGTGGTAGAAGAGCTGTCCATGAATCTATAGGTGGGTGGCGATTCGAGATGTTACTACCCCAACACAAGGTGGTCCACCCCGGCCATAGAGAGCTCGAGGATAGGGGCGAGCTCATCTCCAGGAAGCTGAGGATTACGATTAGGGATCTCCGGAGATGATATGAGGTAAGATCATTGTCTACTCCACCTTACTTGCAGTACTTATAGACACATGTTCCAATCATTCTTTTATTTCCACTAACCTCGTTCAGAGCATAGAGATTCCAACAGAGCCATTGGCTCGATCCTTACAGCTAGAGACTCCTACTGGGGTGGAGTCGATAATTATGCACTGGCGCCGGTAGTGCGAGCTAACTATAAGAGGTGAGAGCTTCGGCCAAGATCTCTTAGTAGTGGCGTCGAGGCCTTACAACAACATCTTGGGTATGTAATGGTTATTTACATTCCATGCTTAGATTGAATATATTAAGAGCAAAGTGAGGTGTGTTAGAATGGATGGGACTAGGTTTACCTTTTCCGGTGAGAAGGGAGCCTTTTCTGCGTAGGATAGACTTACCCATAAGTGGATGCAGCCGATCACTCATCAGTTGGCCAGCCTTACCCTCGTAGTAGTTGATGTGGAGAGTCCGAGTTATCTTGTAGTGGTGGACATGTATTCGAATGTCTTCCCTGATGATATTTCGGGTACACCTCCTCGTATAAAGGTGGACTTTTACATTTACTTTTACCCCGAGACAACACCGATATCTAAACAAGTGTATCAGATGGCTCTCGCGGATCGTTGGGAGCTATAGGTACAACTGGAGGACTTATAGGGGAAAGGGTTCATCCAGCCCAGTGATTCCCCTTGGGTAGCCCTGATTTTATTCGCCCAGAAGTTGGATGGGAGATTGAGAATATGTTTCGACTATCGGCACCTGAATCAGGTGATTGTGAAGAACAAATACCCACTCTCGACGTATGATGACCTATTTGATCAGCTGAGGGGAGCATAGTGGTTCTCGAAGATGGACTTCAGATCAGGCTATCATCAGCTCAAATTACGAGATGAGGATGTGAATAAGATGACTTTTAGATGTCGGTATGGAAATTATGAGTTATTGGTTATGCCATTCGGTGTGACCAATCCTCCCGCAATTTTCATGGGGCTCAAGAACATGATATTTCATCCATACCTTGATCAATTTGTAGTAGTCTTCATCGACGACATTCTGATCTACAGGGATACTAAGGAGGAGCTTTCCTATCATTTAAAGGTAGTACTAGACACACTCTGAGAGCACCATATTTATGGTAAGCACTCGAAATGCATATTCTAGATCCGAGAGGATCACTTTCTAGGACATGTCATCTCAGAGGATGGAGTTATGATGGATCCAACAAAGATCGAGGTGGTACATTCTTAGGATCCACCCATGAGTGTGATGAGGTACAAAGATTCATGGGTTTGGATGGATACTACAAAAGATTTGTGCCAGATTTCTCTAGAGTTGCAACACCACTAAAATCATTGAAAAAGAATGGGAAAACCTTCGTTTAGTCAGAAAGATGACAACGGTGTTTTTAGGAGAAGAGGTAGAGGATGACTAGTGCTCCAATCTTTTGTCTACCAGAGGAAGAAATATGGTACATAGTCTACTACAACGCATCAGGGATAGGACTCAGATGTGTCCTAATGTATGAGCGGACAGTGATCACATTTAGTTCTAGAGAGATGAGACAGCCTGAGCAGAACTATGCTACCAATGACCTAGAGTTAGAAGCAATGATCTTTGCCTTGAATATGTGGTGACATTACTTAATGGGTGAGCATTTTATGGTGTACTCTGATCACAAGAGTCTTAGGTTTATCTTCTCTTAGAAGGAATTGAACCTGAGACGACGACGTTCGTTTGAGTTCCTCCAATACTATGAATTCACGATAGTCTATAATCCTGGGAAGTGGAACATTGTACCAAATGCACTTAGTAGGAGATCTGGTATACAGGTTCTAGGTGAGGAGATGAATAAATAGGCTACTTTGTAGATATATTTTTTGGATCATGATGGAGGATCTTTTTTATGTCTCTTACAGTCACTCCCCCACTTCTTCTATGATTCAGGGGAGGAGCAAAATAAGGACACTTATTGTGAGGCTCGATGTGCTCAGATATCCACAAGACATGAACTTGATGAATTTTCTGAAGGTGGGGAACACGTCATCCTTTTCAGAGGATGTACCATAATACAAGTATCACACCAGGAGGAATTATTGAGGGAGTTCGACAAATCCCCTATAGTGGTACATCTATGAGTGTCGAAGTTGTACCAGGACCTACAACGACAGCCCTGGTTTCCGGGAATGAAGAAAGCAGTAGTAGTGTTTGTCTCTCGGTGCATCACTTTCCACCATGTGAAGGGGGAGCATCATGTATCAGCATGATTAATTAAGACTTTAGAGGTCCTAGAGTGGAAGTGGGATGGGATATCCATGGACTTCAGGATAGGACTTCCATGTACATCCATAGGTCATAACACTATCTTGGTTATTATCGACCAACTCACGATGTCGACCCACTTACTACCGATCAGAGAGCAGGGTTAAATAGATACCTTAGGATGCCTCTATGTATATGATATTGTGCGGTTACTTGGAGTAACCTTGACGATTTTATCCAATCATGATTCATGTTTTACATCCCGGTTGTGGAATGGGTTGAAGGAGGATTTTTGGACGCATCTTCGTTTGAGCACCACCTTCCATCCTCAGACATATGGCCAGACTAAGAGAACCATTCAGACCCTTGAGGTCATGCTGTGTGCTTGCATCCTAGACTTCGGTCATAGTTGGGAGGATCACTTTCCTTTGGTGGAGTTTTCATACATCAAAATCTATCACTCTAACAATTGGGATGACATCAGTCAATGCCTTATACAGATGACCTTGAAGATCACTTATGTGATGTACTGACCCATGGGAGTCAACAATTGTCATACCAGAGATGGTACGGGATACCACAGAGAAAGTGAAGATCATCCAAGAGTGGATAATGACTGTACAGACAATGCATAAGTCTTATGCCGACAAGAGATGGAGACCTATAGAGTTTGAGGATGGCGACCACATATTTTTATAGGACTCGACTCAATGAGGTTTTCAGAGATTTGGCCAGGGTGGAAAGTTATCTCTGAGGTTCATTGAACCCTTCCAGATCCTGGGGAGATTTGGAGAGGTGGCTTACCACCTAGCACATCCCCCTCAGTCGCACCGGGTGCACAACATTTTCCACGTATCCCAGCTGAGGAGATATGTTCATGACCCTTATCACACCATCGAACATGGAAAGAATGACATCGATAATGGGGATACTTTTACAGAGGTTCTAGTAGTGATTGAGGATAGATAGGAGTGGGTCCTTTGTGGGTAGTAGATACCTCTAGTGTGAGTTTGCTGGCACCACGGGAACCATTAGGACATCACATGGGAGTAGGAGGCTCAGATGTGTGCTCAGTTTCCCAACTTGTTTTCCTTAGTATGTGTTGTGTATTATGGGGATGTAAATCCATGAGGTGGGGAGAATGTAAAGACCAAGAATATTGTTGTAATTTTTTTAAATATATGGGAATTTTACGAGTCTACCAAAATTGACAGCATGTAATTTCGAGGCCCTGTGTGCCTAGAATGAATTTATAAACATTTTTTCAGGTATGTTTAGTAAACGTGCTGGTGGGTTTCTGTAGCATTTGAACCGGTTGTCAGAATTGAAAACCGAGTACACTGTTGAACTCACAACGTCGATATTCACTTAAGAAGACATTCATCTGAACAGAAGTTTCTTGAGGGTGAAATTTAGTATTTTTGCTTTTTGTGAAAGAATAAAATAGAATAAAAATGTTTAACAATTTTATTTCTATTTGTTGAAACCTCTAATGTGGATGTTATAAGATGGGGACCACTGGATCTAAAACCTCCCATAAGTGAGTTATGGTGGTGGGGACCACACAAACCCCTCTTAAATGTGTGGAAGTCCCATGGAATCCTCCCAATTAATTTGTCCAACGTAAATTAATTGGCATGAAAAAATTTTAATTATTAAGTAAAAGCGTCGTGGGATTTTAGAAAGGTTATTAATAAATGAGCCATCATAAATTCCATGATCTTTAATTAACTTTTCCCACTCTCATATTTATAAGGAGATTTTGAGGAGGATTTGGAATGACTTCACTATGCAACGAAGAGCTGGTAAAGTGCCTTGAAGCCCAACACTTGGAGAAACATTACCCTTCTCCAATAAAGAATACATCCCAAAAAAGAACTTCTTCAATGAAGAATTCCCTTCAGAATTGAGGCATGGGGATGATGTTCGAACTGGCCTCAGAAGCGTGATTGTGGATGTTTCCATCTCGCGACCTCCATCGACAAACCTTTGAGGTAGGGCTGCGTTTTAATTTGATCAACATTAATTTTCCTCCCACATTGAATAATCACCCTTGAGCAACTTGCTACCTCTCTAACACGGAGGGTGCAGGAAAAACAAACATGGCCCAACCCCTCCATCGTTCTTCGTAAATGGTGTGTTCTTCATGATGGAAGAAGGTAGCTTTGTACCACGACGACGAATGAGGAGCATCCAGCTGAACCAGCCATTGGTGAAGGTGCAATACGCGACCGCGCTGCACGAAGATGATGGTTGGCCATCTGGCCAGCCACGGTGGACTATCGCCCTGTAGCTGCCACCCCACACGATGACCACCCTGTTGGACCGCGGCCTCCGCCCCGCCTCCCGCCAAACCGCGGCCTCCGCCGCTCCATGGGCCCTCCCTGCCCGCAGCTTCTGCGCCCCCCATGGCCTCTGCTGCTCCACGACCCCGAGATCCTCTACAGCCCTGCACCGCCCGCGGCCTCTACGGCCCTCGCAGCCTTTTCCACTCCACGGCCCCCATGTCCTATGTCGCTCTACCGCCCTCGTGGCCTCCGCCTATTTGTGGCCCCTACAGCCTCTGTGGCCCCACGCTGCCCGCGGCCTCCGCGGCCCCCGCGTACTCTACTGCACCACGACCCCCATGGCCTCTGCGGCCCCATGGCCTCCGCCGCATCGTGGCCTCTGCGACCCCGCACCCATCGCGGCCTCCAAGGTCCTTGCGCCCTCTGCCGCTCTTTGTCCTCAACTGCTGCCCAGGCCGGACTGCCCAGCGCGGGCCAGACCGCCCAGCACGGGCCAGGCTAGGCCGACCGATGCTGGGTCGGGCCGGGTCCGTATGATTGGGTCAGACCAGACCTAGACCAGTTTCGACCCTATACCCTCTTTTCTCCATAACATTGGCACCATGCGTCCATTTGACGAACCATATACAGATCCAGAAACCTTGGAGTGTGATGGTAACTTTACTATACCCACTCGAGTTTTGGATAATGTTGGGGTATGGTTGGGTTGGATCGAGCATGAATCCAACCAGACACTCAAGACAAAAAACAGTAATAACTTACAGACCGTGGGTCCAATTGATGCACTGTCTATTGCGTTGAGACCCCTATGACATGATTGGACTTTGGGACACTTTATTTTGGGACTATGTGGTAGTTTGAGTATTGACCTACGGATTGGGGAGCTATTCTCCCAAGAATGATATATACGGAACCCTACAACTAGCTGAGACTTGACAACTGCGGACCATTTCAACTCAGAGTGACTTGACATGCCTAGTGGGGAGCACCTCTATGTGACGTGGTAGACCATGGTACTCGACAGGAGGAGTACCTCAGCATGTCAAGAGGGGGAGCGCCTCTGTGTGAAGTGGCATACCCATGGTGTGGAGCACCTCTGTGTGACACGAAAGACCCATGATACATGATAGGAGGAGTACCTTAGCAGTCTAAGGTTAGTGGGAAGTGCCACTGTGTGACACAACATGCCAACTATACTCGATAGAGGAGGGGATCTCTAGCATCCGAGGTGTTCGACGATGTTACTGGAGATGATACTTGTTACTACTCCTAGAAAAAATCTTGGTGTGATCTGAGTCTTATCTTTATGGTATTATTTCCTTTGTGAAATAGATGGGCTTTGGTCTTTTGAGTTGGGCCTCGTGTTTCCTCATGGTTGAGATGGGTTTACTTGATAATTAAGGTATATGTATGGGCATATACCTAAGTTGGATTGAAAGTTGTTTCCATGATTGTGGTTTATCTTTGGTAGAATTTGTGAGACCTTGAGGGTCTTGAGGTCCCTACTGAGCATCGTTATACTCACCACTGCACGGGCTACACCCCCACCCTTTTGTGTTTGTTATAGATGACGGACATCACTGACTGAGGATCAGTGTACTAGGACTGGAGGTATCTCAGAGGTGGAAATAGATGAGGTGTACTGCATAGATGATCATTCGAGAGATGTAACTACCCTTTATGTAGGATCCTTCGCAGGTGTTCACATGAGCTATTCATTTTACTTGTTCCTCCCAATTTACTTGTAATTTTCAGTTTTCTTGTACTTTACTTTTGGGATTGTATTCTGGCCCCTTTTCTTCCAGTACACACTCTTTTTACTATAATGTTCAATTGTGTTCGTATCTTTCTGTGTGCATGGTTGTTTTTGTTTATAGGATATAAAGGAAATGCCTTCCCTGTTCTAGGGAATACGCCTTTTTGGGCTAGTTGCCAGCCCCTGGCCTATGGAAAGAGGGCTTGGGGTAGCCACGACACGGGCCCCGGGGTATGGGTCATGATAGTTACTATGGACTAAATTGTATCAATTGATAATAATATAATTTAACTAAATAGTAATGAAAATTTAAAATATTATCTTACCATATATATAAATTTGATGAAAAAGAGGTTTTAAATTAAAATCCAATATTTTTAACTTTTCATTTGAAAATGAAACTTTACAGAAAAATACATAAAATATATCAAAAACTGATTTTTATGTTTCTATTTAAAATATGAAGTATATTTTAACATATTAAATAAATTAATGTTCTATAATTTTTATTTGAAATGGGTTCCCTAATAAAAGGTTGTAAAACGTTATTTATAAAAATATGGATTTTAATAAAAAAAATGGCGTTTGTTCTTATCCTAGGTCTATAAAATCTATTGGATTATTATAAAATATATTTATTTGAATATATAATATATAAAATTAATATTGTTTAAATTGTTAATATAAATTAATCTTTTTACATAAAAAATACTTTTATAAAATCTACCACTTTATATTCATTTGGTTTCTATATTAATTTCAAATTAATAGTTAAATTATGAATTTAACTATATATATTCATAAGTAAATTTATCCTAGAATCATAAATTTAATGGAAAAGTTATACCCTATTAAATAATAATTTTTTAATAATAAATTATTGTTTAGTAACACTCTGAGTTGTGTGTTACAGAAGCCATTTAAGAAAGACAGTATTGTCTGCAATGTATGCTAACCTTGTTGTTCCTTGGAGAGGCAGTTAAAATTTATGTTTTTTAATGTGAACAATTAACATCATTTGTTGGTTAAGGAAATAAAAAACAATTAATTAATATAAAATAAACTTGTTTCCGAGTTCTACAAAATTAAAAAATATCAAAAATATCAAATTAATATGAAACAAATATTTCAAAAAAATATCAGCGTGTTACAAGGGTTGCCAAAAGAGCCGAAGACAAAAACCTAAATTGCCTAGATAGAATGGTCAAGAGTATAGTCTCACAATAGTTATGGTAGCTCTAAAAAATAATTTTTTATAGGTATTCTAGTTATTCATTTATGAATAACGAATACGATACATCATTCTAGTTCTTCACATTTTTCATATAAGGAATGTTTAGCAGAACTATTAAAACACCACCTAAAACATGGAAGTCAAGTTATCAATGAGATGAAAAATTGATTACTTCTTTAATAAAAATCATATAACTATTCTTCAATCCAATATTGTGTAGTTATTTTTCTAGAAAATCATGTGATACATACATAATAAAAATTTTATCTAAATTTGGACAATGATTTAATTATCTTATATACAGCAATAATAAATTTCTTAGTGTCCAAAATCACCCTCCATATCATAAATCTTCTATGAATCTATAAAAATGCAAGGATGAGGATTACTCATCTTCCCTACCAACATCTCAAGAATGTAAAAAATTACATTTATAGAAAGTGTATCTTTCCCAAATGATCAAGCCTAAAAAAAAGAGCATCTTTAATGACATGACCAACCTAAGGGAATTCAATAATGTGTTTCTTGATGAATTTTTTGGTCTTCCTTCTATAAGTGAGGTTGATTTCTCAATTGAGCTCATTTATATATTGTTTAAAATATTTGGGACTCTATATAGAATATCTCTTACTGAAATTTAGGAGGTGAATAAATAATTCAAATAGAATCTTGATAATGGTTTTACACACCCATGTGATTCACCATTGGGTGAACTAGTCATATTCATCAAGAATAAGGATGGTTAAATTAGTATCAACATTGATTATAGTGAGATCTACTAGATCATGATAAATAACAAGTGTCATATTCCATAAATTTATAAATTGTTTGATCAGCTATATGGATCCAAATACTCTTTTAGGTAGATCTTAGATCATGATTTTTTCATATAAATTTGAATGATGATTTCCTCAATACTACATTTAATAATTTATATAGACACGTTGAGTTTATTGTAATGCCATTTGGACTCACTAATGCTCCAACAATATTCAATGACTTGATAAAAATCTTCCTTTCGGATAACCTTGATTTTTTGTAGTCTTTATATAAGATATTATTATATACTCTAGAAGAAAGAAGGAACATAAGGAGTATTTCGAAACTATACTGAAAAAATTAAATAGTGGAAAAATTATAGGAAATGTGTAGTTAATGTGTGTTTAACTTGGATTAAGTATCATTCCTTGGTAATGTCATCACAAAAAAGGATATATGTGGATTTTAAAAAACAATTTTAATCGAAATAAAAAATAGGACAACATTGGTGATAAAAATCCATTTTTTCTTTGTATTAGTTTGGAATTATAATTGATTTTTCATAAAATTCACATGATTGTCATGAAAAATTACCCATCATTCATAAAATGGAGGAAGATTTATCTGGACTAAAGAATATAATGTGGGCTTCAAAGGGTCGATGAAAAAGCTAATCACTACACCTATTCCCATATTATCCACCAATATCGAAGGAGTTTTGATCTAAAACTATACGCCCAAAAAGTGCATTGGTTTTTTACTCCTGGAATAGGAAAAAGATATATTTTATACCTCTATTTAATTAATTATCTATGAGAAGAGCTACCCAACGAATGATCTAAAATTATCATTTGTGAAATTTTCATTGATGACATTCCAACATTATGTCTATGAAGAAAAGTGTGTCATATATAAATAATGTAAAATCCTTATGTATATATATAAATAAAATGATATTAATATGTTTCAATGAATTTGGTTATATATTATCATGGATTATTATTGTTAAATCCATTACCATACCGATAAATCAAACAAAGTGGATGATGCTCTTAGTAGAAAAAATCATACAACCCTATCCATGATGGGGATTGCAGATGACTAAATATTCATGGATATAAAAAATATTGACAAGGAAATAATAAAATTATATTCTACCCACTATTAAAATGTACATTCTCAAACATATATTCTTGAGAGGATAGATGGGGCCTAGAAAGATGATGGGTTACTAAATAAGAAGGTAGAGAATATCCAAGAGATCAAATTTTCTAAAGATAGATTTATATGGTATGGAACTAAGAGATGTGTCCCATAAAAACTAGAACTAGAGAGGTAACATCTATATTATTATCATATCTTATCATCCCATACTTATTTTTGAATAAATATACTTTATATATATATTTGATGAAAAAAATATGGTCGGGTAACATGAATAGAAATATTGTATTTTTATAATCTCAATTCTTGGTATCCTAAGAAGTCAAGGTGTAATAATAGATTTATAAGGGTGTGATGAAACCATTTCTAATAATATTATGGAAATGGAAAAACAAATTCACATATTCCATCATAGGACACCACATGATAGCTAAATTAAATAATGTCGTCTCAGTGGTAGTCAATCATTTTACTAAATCAGAATCTTTCATTTCTGTGATGGAGAATTTATCTCTTGACATAATCACCAAGATATTCATATGCTATGTGTAAGACTGTATGGAGTTACACACAATTTTTTACTATTATCACTCTAGGTTTTTGTTTAATTATTATAGAATCCTTTGATAATAAATTGATAAAGAATTGTGCTTCATCACTACCTATCTCCGTTTGATATATATTCATACTGAAAAAACCATTGAAACTCTAGAAGATATGATGAGATCATGTTCAATGGATTCCAATGACAGATGGATCAACACAATAGATTATTATACTTCTTATATAACAAAAGTATATGTTCTGGGATTTAACTTGAATGTTATGAGGCCCTATATGGAAATAGGTTTCTAACTCTGATATCCTGTTATGATTTTAGAGAGAGGATGTTTTTGATACCTAATCCAATTAAAGAGACTAAGGTGAAGGATAAAAAAGGAGCATCATATGAAATACACACAAATTAGATCGAATAACTATAAATACAATTTTCAATGAGACAAAGAGTTTGAGGTAAGAGATAAAGTGTTCCATTTTATGTCTACAAGGATGAAAATAATTTTGTATGGTAAGAAGGGAAGTCATAGTTTGATATTCATCAATTAGTTGGAGATCCTTAATCACAATGGTGGAGTTTCATAACGACTAACACTCTCACATTTTCTGTCTAAAGAACATGACATGTTCCTTGTATCACTCTTGATGAAATACATATTTGACCACTCACATGTAACTAATTAAGATGTGGTACCATTTTATAATGGACTGTGATATTAAGTGTGGTTAGTGAAGATCTTATATCATTGAGATGATGTTCTATGAAACAAGACAACTCACCTGGTTAATGTGTTTTTGTGGAACCACAAGTTTATGGATATGACCTAGGAACCAAAAAAGGTGATGAAACAAAATTACAATCATCTATTTTAGTGTATGAAATTAATATTTTGAAGAGGAAATTATGAAATGGTAATAATGAAATGACCTAAAAATTTATAAATAAAATTCCATTTTTAATGGATAACTTTCTTTTCGCATAATTTATTTATAGAAAACATAGGAACTAATTTTTTAATTTTGGTAGCTCACATGTTCTATAAAATGAAAAAGGCCATTAAGAATCATAACCATTGATATTTTATCCCTTTTATAGTAACTATTAATATAAGTATATTATGGGTTATGATAAAGTCTACTTAACCCAAAAAAAGGATGTGATGGCCTTGGCCCATAGTATCATTCCTTATGATACCAATTTATCAATTATTACGAGTGAGATAACATCATTGAGATTTTTTCATGACCATACCAAACTAAGATAAAACAAATAAATCTTGAATGAATCCATTTAATGGAGAAGTTCAATCTTGTTGATATCATGACCCAACCATGTACACCGAACCACCCCAAAAAAATCTCACCGTTACACATCTTACCCTTATGGATTTTTCTGGTGTAATAAAGGGATATGTATCTAAACCATTATCATATAAATTTTTTTATATTATTGTAATGAATAAATTATTATTTTTATAAATTATTAATAATACATTTTTATAGAAAAAAATAATGAGATTTAAATAATTTAGATTTGGATATAATGAAACTCAAATGGTAGTTTTTAGAAATATATTGTTTCAATAACGACACTCTTTCTAATGATTTAATGATTTTAAAAATAAATTATATTTTAATATATATATGCTACCCATAAATAATATTTATTAATTATATATTAGAATATAATTTAATGAAGTAAAAAAATCAAATTTTATAAGGGTTAGAGAACTGTCATTTTTAAAAAACATGTTTTTTTAATAAATATGCATCTTTAATATACATGGGTAAATTATATTGATGGTTCTGGGCGCAGTGGAAGTGCACGGGTTGTTGTTCCCACTTGGATTTTTGTAATTAACAATGATCAATCCAGGATCAATATGATGATGAACGCCAGTCTCCACAAATTGAATCACAGAAACAGACAACGAAAAGGAAAGTCCTGGAACCACAAAGTAGGATCGGTACAGGTTGATTATAATTAATTTAATCAATTTAAAAGAAATAACTTTTGGGTGTTCTTTCTTATTGGATGTTCTTGATCATGTTCTGATGTGATTCGTTGTTACGTCGTAGAAGCCAAGTGTATAATTCCTCTAGCAGCGATCCACACGTGTACCTCGTATCTCGGGACGTCACCAAAGGAGTCTCTGGATGCTAGTTTGGAGAATCCTTTACTTGCATTGTCCACCTTAGATATTCTTGATCTGATGGAAGAGGATATCTCTCCATATTGAGATCAATCTTGGAGGAACTGGTTCTTTCGACCTTGAAATAATTCTCCAGAGATGTTTTTCACAACGATTCTCTTGTGTGTAGGAAAAGTGTTGGGGTTGTGAGGATATTTATAATCAGGTTTGAGGATGTGGAGTTATGACAATAAATAAGCGTGTTACACATTTTATTTATTTCATTGACTCTTATTTAAAACCCCCATGTCTAATAATTAATTCATTGACATGATCCCACACTGATTATAATAAATATCATTTAACACAATATTATATTCTCAAAATCCCGAATGGAAAAACTACACGGAATATAGTAATAAATACACGTCGTGAACTTGTTTTTCATTCAAAACTACATGGTGTGTACATTCAATGTACATGAAATTTATATCTTGATTTCATTTATTAATTTCATTTCCATAAAGAAAGCTACCTGGTGTGTAATTATTAATACACGGTGTGTACTTGTTTTCCATGAAAAACAACATGGCGTGTAATCTTTAATGCACGACGTGTATATCTAGTTTTTCATTTCCTTCTTCCTCCATCATTAAAACGATTTAATCTTCCTTGAAAAATTATTAAACCACATATGGGAATAATATTTATTCTACTTGAGATACTTGAATACACTTAGTGTGTTACCCTCTACGCCTATTTCTCATTGGCATTAGGCGGGCTTGACTAAAGCCCAAGAATATTGTCTAGCAATGGTTCAAGGAACCCAAGAGAAATAAGTTGACGCTGCATTGACGTATCACCTCATACGAATGATTACTATATAATTTAATCACTTTGTCTCGATATCTCAACAAGAAGGTTTCATGGTAGTGTTATAATCCTATATGCTTGATCCATTGTTGTTTGACTTCCTGAAATAAACTCTTCGTTTACAACATGGCCATGGAATTTCATACGACAATTATATTTCAATCAAAGGGATGAGATATCAACTTCCATAAATGGAAGGGACAAATCCTTCCTCGACTTATCCATTAAAAAAATGTCACTCATGACGCACCCAACGTGCCCTACATTCTTCCAACTGTCTACGTGACTGTTTTTGTTAGTAACTCTAAGTGTGCGAGTCATGACAAGAGTTAATGATAATATTCCAGTCTAAGGACCATTACACATGCTCATAGATAGCAATGTCCGATGACACCAAGACATGCAGAATTCCTACTAGTGGGTCTGTTCTAATAATATCCCATCTTGGAGATTACCATGTTCGAACTCCATGAGAGAGAGTCTCGTCTACTTATGAGTACTAACATATGATGGTCTGTATACTATATGTCCTATCATAGTATGTCATCCAACCGTTGAAATTTTATTTAAGAATATTGTCATAGCATTTCAAGGTTCTCATCATAGTGGGGATCTACCATGACCTTATAAATGCAACAAATAATCCAAGACATTATTATTTTATAGTCATGAAGAACAATGAACAATATATAATAAGTGAAAATTCATGTAATAAAAGTACAAAACAGTTGGTTCTCAGGTTACCAACCCTTACAAACTCCCACATGGACTAGAGCCGACTACCTATGACTTTTAGTTCACTAGACCACACCTGATGATCATGTTTTTGCTGAGTCATGCCTTTAGTCAAGGGGTCCGCCACATTGTCTTCCATGGAAATACTGCTCACTACAACTTCACCTCTCTGAGAAAAATCCCTCAAGAGATGATACTTCTGAATTATTTTCTTTGTCCTATGATTTGACATCATCTCTTTTGCAAGTGCCACCACTACAACATTATTACAATAGAGTGTTATAGGTTCTTTACTGCTTGGTACTACATCCAGCTCTTGGATGAAGCTTCACTTCTGTACTGGTTATTTAGCTACCTTAGAACACTACTGGAAAAAAGGCCTATACCCACGGTTCAAAACCGTGGGGATAGCCCCCAAAACCGTGGGTATAGGCTATACCCACGGTTTTGCGAACCGTGGGCTGGAACGACGTCGAGATAGAGGTCTTGACCTATACCCACGGTTTGGTAGAACCGTGGGTATAGGTGTGTCACACATAAGCACCACGCTGTACAGCGTGGCAAGGGAGTTTTTCCCACGGTTTGAAAACCGTAGGAAATATATCCGTTTCATTTTTAAAAAACCGCGTTTCGTTGGAATTTTAAAAACCCACGTCCAACAGGTTTCGAACCCTGGACGCAAAGACTCCAAGCGACCCGCAAGACCAACCGAGCTACTGTCTTCACTTGTAATACTAATATATATTTATAAATATATATAAATATAATTAACTTCACGTTTTAAAAAATATTCCGCCCCCGGGATTCGAAACCGCGTCTCCTACCGTGCCCCGGCCAAGCACCGCAGCAATGACCAACCGAGCTACCTTCTAATTCCTTATAAAGCGTATACATCTTTATATATATATTAATATTAGTTCTGTTATGAAAAATAAATGCCTGCGGGAATCGAACCCGGGCTTCATGCAGAATCTCCTGAGAGCGCCGGACAAAGGGACTGACTGGGCTAAGGCATTTTATTGTCAATTCAACATATATTTTTATATTTGTATTTATATTAATAAAAATCGTGTTCCCGCCAATTTTTCCCCATTGTCCCGCGTAATTTTTTTCCCCGCCTAATGGCGGGAAAGCTATACCCACGGTTTTGAAAACCGTGGGTATAGGTCATGAAAAAAATAAACCCCAATACCCACGATTTTGAAGAACCGTGGGTATAGGTATTCTGGAAAACTCTACCCCCACGGTTTGGCCAAAACCGTGGGTATACACCTTCAAAAAAACACCTATACCCACGGTTCTTCAAAACCGTGGGTATAGGTCTTCAAAAATAATCTATACCCACGGTTTTGTGCAAAACCGTGGGTATAGGTCACCATTTTACACCTATGCCCACGGTTTGCGAAAACCGTGGGCATAGGGGTACCCTATACCCACGGTTTTGTGCCAAACCGTGGGTATAGGTCCGTTTTCCAGTAGTGGAAGCTGTGAAATACCCGGACTCCGCTATAGAATATGCCACCACACTTTACTTTGAGCTCTTCCAGCTCATTGCAACTCCATTCAAACTGAAGATGTATCAAGTCTATGACTTCATGTCATCTTGATCAGTCTGGAAACTAGCATCTACATGGCCTCTGATGATAAGTTTCTCATCACCTCCATCAACTAGGAACATATCCTTAGTATGCTTCAGATACTTAAGGATAGTCTTGACTGCCATCCAATAGAAGTCTCTTGGATCATCTTGATATCTTCTTACATCACATAATGCGTAAGCAACATCTAGCCTCGTACATAGCATAACATACATGACTGACCCAATTATGGATGCATAAGGGATACTTACCACTCTCTTTATTTCCTCATGTGTTTGAGGACACGATTTCATGGAAGGATTAATGCCATGTGACATTGGAAACAATTCCCTCTTGGATTGTTCCATACTGAATCTCTTCAGTATCATTCCAATGTATGTAATTTGACTCAGGCCCAGTATTCTCTTCGATCTATCATGATGGATCTTGATCCCATGAATAAATGATGCCTCTCCCATGTCTTTTATGGAGAAGCATTTATGAAACCATGCCTTAACTGACTGTAAGACAGGTACTTCATTTCCAATTAGTAATAAGTCATCAACATATACTATTAGGAAAATGACTACACTTCCACTAAACCTCTTGTAGACACATGGCTCACATTCTTTCTTAACAAAGCCATATTTCATTACAGCTTCATCAAAACGAATGTTCCATGAACATGGTTATTTCTTTAATCCATAAATGTATTTCTACAACATGCATACCTTGTTGGCATCCTTTGGAGTAACAAACCCTTCAGGTTGTGTCATGTAGATATCTTCCTGGATGTTCCTATTAAGGAATGTTGTTTTGACATCCATTTTCCAAATTTAAAAGTCATGGTATACGATAATGGCCAATAGGATTTTGATGGATTTCAGCATCAAAACCGGTGAAAAGTATTCATCATAGTCAATCCATGACGCTGTCTAAAACCTTTTGCAACCAGTTGTGCCTTATAGGTGCTGACTTTCCCCTCTATGTCATGTTTCTTCTTGAATACCCATTTATTACCAATAGGATTTACATCAACTAGAGGATCTACCAAAATCTAGACATGGTTTTGGTACATGGAATCCATTTCAGAATTCATGGATTCTTTCCACTTGGCAACGTCTGTGCCTTCAACTGCTTCCTTTAAGGTAATAGGATCATCGTTGTTAACCAATAATGAGTCACCATCATCAGTGAAAAGAAAACTATATCTTTCTAGTTTTCTCACGTCTCTCATACTCCTATACAGTTCTTGTGTCTCTGGAACATATTGTTCTTCCACAAGTCTTTGTGGAATCTGTTCCTGTACCAACTGCTATGTATCTTGATCCTCGACTTCATCGAAGTCTATCTCACTCCCACTATCTATTTTGGAGATGTGCTCCCTTTCAAGGAATATGATGTGTCTTGCCACTATATCCTTTTTGTCTGAGGGGTTGTATATGTAATATCCCATTGTTTCCTTGGTATATCCTATAAAGATACACTTTGTGCCTCGAGGTGTCAGTTTGTTACCTGAAGAGGCCATAACAAATACTTTACTAACCCACACATGTAAATTCGATAACATGGATTTGCGTCCACTCCATAACTCGTATAGAATACCATTTATCGATTTAGTTGGTACTTGGTTTAGTATGTTTGCTACTGTTTGCAATGCATATCCCCAAAAGGATAATGGAAGACTCGCATGACTCATCATTGATCTCACCAAGTCCAACAGGGTATGGTTCCTCCTTTAACTTACACCATTCCACTGAGGTGTATAAGGAGGAGCGAGTTGAGATAGAATCCAAAACTCCCATAAGAAATAAATGAAGTATTGATTAAGACATTCCCCTCCTCTATCTGAGCAGAGTTTCTTAATCTTCTTACCCATCTGGTTCTCAACTTCATTCTTGTATTCTTTGAACTGATCAAAAGAATTTGAATTATACCTCATTAAGTAAATATATCCATATCTACTAAAATCATCAGTAAAAGTTATGATGTATGAGAACCCACCCCTTACATCAACTGGAAATTGTCCACACACATCTATGTGAAGTAATTCTAGATGATCTTTATCCCTTTAACCTTCCCCACTAAATGGGGCTTTGGTGATTTTGTCTTGTAGACACGCATGACATACACCAAGTGGTTTTAGTTCGAATGAATCTAAATAACCATCTTGATGTTATTTTTTCAAAAGTTTGTCATTGACATGACCTAGCCAGTGATGCCAAAGTTGGGTGTTGTATGAGTCAAGTGAATTGAATTTTTCATCGTTTTCCATTACTTTGTTTGTTTAGTCTAACACATAAAGGCCGTTATATAAATGTGCCCTACCAAAAAAATGCTATCATTATAAAAGTAACAACATTCATTTCCAAACATGAACATGAATCCATCAGTATCTAATCTGGATACTGAATTAATGTTTTTAGTAACAAAATTCATATAATAACAACCCTTTAACACCAAGATCATTCTAGTTGGCAACATGAGGTGGTAGTCCCTGATAGCTACAGCAGCAATTCTGGCTCTGTTGGATTCTCATAGATCGACCTACCCTCGATCAATCTTCTTGAATATACTTGGTTCCGATATTTGGATACATATGTGAGCACCACAAGCTGTATCTAATACCCAATTTTTAGATACAGATAGATTGCATTTGATGACAAATGCACCTAAATCTTCCCCTTGCTTCCTTGGATAGGTGCAGTTTTTCTCCCAGTGGCCCTTCTTGCCACATGTGAAACAGACATCCTCCTATTCTATTGCCTCCCATTTGATATTCCTTTTCATGGAAGGCCTTGAAGATGCTTTTGGATTAAATCTATTTTCCTTCCCTTTAATTTTATTCACCATGAGGACAGAAGGCATTTAACGCATCATGTCATTATCCACTTTGTGAATGAGGATAAGAAGATCAGACAGAGGCTTCTCAATGTTGATCATGTTGAAGTTCACAACAATGTTTGAGTAGCAATAGGGAAGTGATGCAAGAATGAGATCGGTACCTAGTTATTCAGTGAGTTTAAACCCTAGAACATCAAGCGCTCAATGTATCCAATGATCTTGACTACATGAGGCCCAAATGGGGCACCCTCCCCAAGTTTGCTATGGAATAAAGCTTTGGAAATCTCAAACCTTTCTTGTCTTGCTCTCTCCTGGTATAGACCATGGAGGTGCTCGAGCATGCTATAGGCATATATGTCTTCATGAGACTTCATGAGCTCACTAGAAATTTATGGTAGCCTCAAACATTGAATGTCGAGAGCATCATTCAAATATTGATCATAGACCATGAAATATTCATCACTTGCCCCTCGGGTGGGAAAATCAGGAAGTGATGACTCCAGCATGTAAAACATTCGTTCATGGAATTGGATAACCCTAAGGCATCTAAACCATTCCCGAAAGCTACTAATGGTGAGGATATTGTCTTTATCCTGAATTGATTGCAGAGAAAATGTGGTTAAAGAGTTTGTCATTTCGATTCTATAAATTAAAAAAGCAGATTTATTAGTAATTTATTGATTACATTTTATGAGAAATAATAATATTTTTATTAAGTATCCCACTATTTTATCAAGTCCCAATGGACCTTACCATTGAACTCAGAATGTCTAGTTTCATTGACATTCTAGTGGAAAAGATCCATATTCCCCTTTGTATAACCCCAAAAAGGTTTGTCAAGCTATTTGAAGGTATTTAGGTAGGCAGGTCTTTGCTAACTACGAGCTTACAGTTCCTTGATTTGTTGAGTGGACTCTCCAATGCTGAAACCCTGACATGGATTTCCTCAACTCTTGCTTCCAATATTACACCAAGTCTAGTAAGGGATTCTTCTCTTGATGTAATACGGTTGAGTCAACCTGAAACCTTTCATAAGGGCTTCCTTTATAAAAGTAAGTGTCCCAAAAAGGGTTGGTCAAACACATAGTTTTATTGAGTCTTTCCCTTAATCAAGTAACAGAAGGCTTGGTATGACTAAATATGGTTTTTGAGGGATTTTATTCTTTATGAGTAGTTTCACATTATCACATGCTTGTTAATGTTATGTGATGCTTTCTTAATTGATTAACCATGTTCTAATAATGATTACGCATAGTCTAGTTTTTATTTTATTCCATCTTTGCATGCTTGTTTATTTCATTAATTATATGATCACGAAAACACATACATAATAAATAAACCATTCAATCAGACAGAAATAAAATAAGATGGTATGATCATGAGCGTCTATTGGTTAGCTTTTGTAGTGGTTTGATAAGCTAACCCTGACTTAGTGAAGAACACCTTGAACCGATGGTTCGTGTTTTGCAACTCCCATCTATCTATCATTCTATCTTCTTGGGTTGGTCTCCCCTCAGATTCAGGTTTTGAACCATCTACTCAAGCTTGGGAGATCCTCCATTACATGGGTTTACATTAAAGAAACCATGTGAACACAAGCCCTACATTTTATTGGAAGAAGGATCGCAGGGCAACAAATTTAAATAAATTTAAATGAAACCGTACACACATACAGAGGGTCTTTGGTCATGCTCATGATCATCCACATCATGCAACAACATTTACGCATATTTATAAATAAAAATATTCTAATCATTCTATTAATTCAAGATAAGTGGCGCTTGAATTCAATTAATTATGATCTTATAATTAATCAATTCTTTATCATAAATTCCTTTCTAAATTTCCTCGAGATTATTCTGATCCATATTATTTGTACATGTTTTTTTTACTTTTGGAGGAAACCTGGTGAAATTTATAGAAATTACATGGCATGTAGTTTATATTTACACGGTGTGTATTTATTTTCACCTTTTATCCAAAGTACACACCAGGGGCTTTGGCGTATTCGCTGTACATTGGGAATTTTGGAGTACACGTCATGTTGATAAATTATATAGGGAATCTACTTACTTGTTACGTGGTAACCGGCCTGACATTCCTGTGTACGTGGTACACAACTTCTCCATTGTACACGGTTTCACTTGGGCCAGAACAGACTACATGGCATGTTGCTCCAATATACACACCGTGTATTCTGGTTCCCATGTTCCATTCAATTCTTATCAACACGGAGAAATAATAACTTAGGCATACTCAATTCACATAGCGTGGTATGGCG
The DNA here is from genome assembly GCA_963277665.1 of Viscum album. Taxonomy (NCBI): domain Eukaryota; kingdom Viridiplantae; phylum Streptophyta; class Magnoliopsida; order Santalales; family Viscaceae; genus Viscum; species Viscum album. The sequence continues at coordinate 353,626,056 of OY728143.1, forward strand.
GACCAGGGACGGTTCGTTGAACCTGAGTACGCGGTGTGTAGTTTTCACTACACGTCGTGTATTCCCGTGTTATACAGACAAAAATAGTGGCTCATCCGGATGAGTTCTTCATTTTTTATTTGAATCAAAAATTAAAATTAAAGGTCGTTTCTGTGATATTAATCGAGAAATGAAGGAGGAAAAACAGATCTCATTTATTCAGATTTATAGAACGATTTATTTCGAATTGAATCTAATATAAATGCATAAATTATCAATGAAAATTAAATTACTATAATCAGTGTTGTAACCTCTATCTGATAACATTTGAAGGTTCTGTTCATAGAGGAAACGCGTGGGTGGATGTGCCCACTTGGTTTTTTTCATTAACAATGATCAATCCAGGGTCAATATGATGATAAACGCTAGTCTCCACGAATCGAATCACAAAAATGGACAAAGAAAAGGAAAGTCCCAGAACCAAAAATTAGGATCATTATAGGTTGATTATAATTAATTTAATCAATTTAAAAGATATAACTTTTGGATGTTCTTTCTTCATTGATGTTCTTGATCACGTTCTAAGTGATTCATTGTTGCATTGTAGATTCCAAGTGTAGGCTTCCTCTAGCAGTGATCCACACATGTACCTCGTATCTTGGGATATCACCAAAGGGGTCTCCAAGTGCTAACGTGGAGAAACATTTGCTTGTGTTATCCGCCTTAGATCGTCTTGATCCGATGGAAGAGGGTCTCTATCGATCTTGATATCCTTATTGGAGGAAGATGTTCTTTAGGCCTTGAAATAATTCTCCAGAGTTGTTGTGCACAACGATTCTCTTGTGTGTAGGAAAAGCATTGGGGTTGTAAGAATAGTTATAATCAGTTTTCAGGATGTAGCATTATGACAATTAATAAATGTGTTAAACATTTTATTTAATTAATTGACTCTTATTTAAAACCCCAATGTAGAATAATTAATTCCCCGACATGCACCCACACTGATTATAATAAATATCATTTAAAACAATATTATATCCTCAAAATCCTGACTGAAAAAACTACACAGTGTGTAATAATAAATACACGGCATGTACTTTTTTTTTCATTGAAAACTACACGACGTGTACATTCAACATACACGACGTGTATATCTTGTTTTCATTTATTCATTTCCTTTCAATAAAGAAAACTACATGGCGTGTAATTATTAATACACAATGTGTACTTGTTTTCCATGAAAAACTACACGGCGTGTAATCTTTAATACACGATGTGTATATATATTTTTTTATTTCCTTATTCCTCCATCATTAAAATGATTTAGGATTCCTTGAGTAATTATTTAACCACGTACGGGAATAATCTTTATTCTACTTGAGATACTTAAATACACTCAGTTTTACCCTTTTTGCCACTTTCTCGTTGGCATTAGGTGGGTTTGCCTAAAGTCCAAGATTACTGTCTAGCAACGGGTCTAGGCACCCAAGAGAAAGAAGTTGATGCCACATTGATGTATCACCTCACACAGATGATTAATATGTAATTTAATCCATTTGTCTTGATATCTCATCAAGCAGGTTTCATGGAAGTTTCATAAACCTATATGCATGATCCGGCGTTCTTTGACTTCCTGAAATAAACTCGTCGTTTACTCCATGGACATGGAATTTAATGCGACAGTTCTATTTCAGTCAAAGGGCCGAGATATAAACTTCTATAAATGGAAGGGACAAATCCTTCCTCAACATATCCATTAACAACATGTCACTTGTGACGCACCCAACATACCCTACTTGCCGTCAACTGTCTGCGTGATGGTTTTTGTTAGTAAATCTAAGTGCGCGAGTCATGAACTGAGTTAATGATAATCTTCTTGTCTAAGGACCATTACACACACTCATAGATAGCAATGTACGATGACACCAAGACATGCAGAATTGAAACTAGAGGGTCTGTTCTCAAAATCTCTCATCTTTTAAATAACCAAGCGCGAACTACTTGAGAGAGAGTCTCATCTTCTTACGAGTACTCGCATATGACGGTATGTATACTATGTGTCCTATCATAGTATGTAATCCAACTGAAGAACTTTTATTTAAGAATATTTTTATAGAATTTCAAGGTTCCCATCATAGCTGTGATCTACCATGACCTTGTCAATTCCACAAATATTCCAGGACATTATTATATTACAGTCATGCAGAACAAAGAACAATATATAATAAGTGAACATTCATGTAATAAAAGTACAAAATAGTTTGTTCTCAGGACACCAACCCTTACATATATTATATATTGAATTATTTTTGTTATATTTAACAGTATTTTTTAAATAAGATCTTTATAATTATCCAAATTTTTTTTTCTTAATGTTCAGAAATAATGAATTTTTTTGGGTCAAAATTAAATACGGTATAAATATACGGTCTGTATTATGACATGATAATGAAAAAATGTGTTGTAATATATGTCATAAAAAGTTATAAATTACCAAATAAATATATTTATTTTTTAAAATAATTTTTAGTTAATTAAATTATTTTTATAAACCCTTATTGAATCATCCAAAACCTATATTTTATTTTTCAACTTTATAATCAATTCATTATCCGCATGGGTCACATAAAAATCACGACATGTATTATTTAAAAGTTTTTTGTTATTAAAATAATAAATCAATTAATACCTATATTATTTTTCAGAAACCATTGAAGAAACCAGGGGAGGGTTTGTGGTTTTGATTACAATTTCATATAGTGTCCAAAACCTATGTTTGGAAATTAATAAAGAACTCTTTTCTATTTTTTCATACAAACCAACTCAGAATCTCATTCGTCTTCAATAAAAAAATTTTTATCATAAAATGAATCTATGTTTTTTTATTGATATACTTCCCAATGTTCCATCAATTTCATAATATTTTCCTCTTTGGATTTTAGAAGCGCCCTCTCTAGATTTGGGATCCTATCTTTTTCCACTTTATTCAAGAACCTTCCATATATTATGCCTTTTAACATCCAATTTTCAATGTTTGGATATGTTATTACACATCCCACATGTAATAATTTTTATATCCTGGTGATTAGAGTCCAATTTTCTCTCATTTATCTCTTTAATGAATCAGTATGTTTTCTCATTATGCGGCTAAAATTATCCTATAATTTTTCCACTCCAATCAGTTTTATAGTAGATACTGTACCATTTCCACTAAGTGGTATTGACCTAGATGTACCTATAACTAATATATTGTGGATATATATATATAACCCAAAATATTTAATTAGGTGATTACATGTAATGATATTATCTTATGTTGAATGATATATGTGGCTCACTTATGCTTGTAAATTTTATGAATGTGACTAGTGGGCCTGAAATTGAATAACCCTATAATGAATTGGGTAGTGTTTTTATCTCATGAGATTACATTTATTTTGTATGATAGGATTTAAATTTACACTATCTTAGGTTTCTAATATGTTCTCCTTTACCGATGTTTATCATGTCATTTTTTTATTTTTTTCACCAATCTTATGTTGCCTTTATTTTTTCACGTTATATCATGAATCCTTGTTCAAGATTATGATTTTAATCCCCCTTATATTACCTTTATATTCCACATGGATTGAATTTACTACATCAACTTAAGGTATTCTTTTTTTACACTTTCTGGGCTTTAAATGATTCTATTTTCTTATGTACATCCCCATGTTATCATATATTGTTTTTCAAAATCCTCCAAAAATAAGGGAATGTTTCCGAGTTTTTAATTAAGGACATTGTATTAATATTTTAAGTTGTTATTATATGTAACTAATTTCTAAATTAAACTAGCATTAATGGTCTTTTGGGGTTGTAATAAGTTTACCTTTATAATATTCATTCTGAAATTAGATGTAATAATATATGTACAGTGATATGATGATTTTAATGTAGTGCATGAGAATAAAACATAATAGGTGTCATTAAGTGGACACAATATATTCGACATCACATATTGCAAAAATTTATGTAAAAATTTAATTGGTTATGATATTAAATATTCAAGAATAACTATCCAAAAATCAAGTGTTAACTAAGACACCCTAACACCTGACTCCACCTACATTAAACTATCCCAAAAAGGGTATCATTTACCAAACAACCTAGCCCATTTCATTTAACATAGTTCAGGTCCTATAACCTATTCCTGAAATCTACAATCATACATAATTTATGGTCTAACAATAAATATCTATCCATCTTATATCCAGTCACATAGCCCAACCCTCTCCCTCAAGGTATGTCATAATACTAAATCCCTTCCACTACCCACTCACATAGGGATGACTCATCCACGATATTCCTTCCACTAACCTATAACTTAGTGTAAGATCAAATATCATATCCATAAGACTTCCCTCTTACTAAGGGTACGGTATTTCTCATATCATAACCACTACCTCTCACACAAGGTGGGGTCCTATAACATATTCTTGCCAGTACTCTTATACTCAAGGTAGAGTCCTATATCACAACCTAAACACCACTCTCTCAATCTAGGTTGGTTCTTATATATCATCTAGAACAATGGAATGTCACTCATGTTGGGGTCCTTTATTATCTCCTTACCACTAACCTTTCACTCCAGGTAGGGTCCTATATAACATCTCAATAATTACCCTAAAACTCAAAGTGGTTTCTCATAAAACATAATGAACACTACACTTTCAGTTGTGGTTGGTACATATGTCATGTTCTGTTTCTTAACCAATATCTATACACCACCACTCTGTTTAAGGGATAGAATATATTTCAATAAATATTCATTACATAAATAATAGGAAAATAAGGTTATGTAAAATAGTATCATAACCTATCTATAATCTATTCATAAAATCATTCCCATAATTCTCTCAACTAGAGAGAAACATATAAAACTCAACAATTCCTTCACTAGATAGACAATTACCCCTACACAACCAAATGATTTTTATCTAAATAATACTCAGAACAATCCAAGTTCACATAGATATAACCAAAACACAAAAACCAAACACCTTGGTCATTATCAAACATACTCAATATTAATCCACATATTTAGCATACACTACCACATATGACCTCAAGGGAATACCCTAAATACCTTCCCAGTTTCTAATTAAAACTAATACCCATTCACACTATATGGTTTCTCAGTATACACTTGGTTACAATATAAACATTTACTAGGAAATATTACCACCCATGACTTGACCGAGCACACTCAATCCACCCATATAATTATACTATTTAGTTGTAGAATATTCTTATTTGACATCTCAATAGTTACCTATACCCATCATAGTATCTTATTCAACTACCTAGGGCACCCAATTCCCAAGAGAGACCATTTACCCAATTTATATGTACTATATTACACATGAAACATAAAATATAATGATTAACCTCTTATAAAACACCTAAAAATATAAATATGATTAAAAAACATACCATAACTATTAGAATTACTCTAGTCATCCTACTCCTCTCACCTATGGATTTCCATGGCCTTTAATCTATTCCCATAGATTATTTGAGGAAATTATCATGTCATGGAACTAACTTGTTGATTCCTCAGGTGAAAACCACCAACAAATTTATCTATAATTCATTTATAAATAAAAAAACCGCTCATATCATGATAGAAGGCTACATTGGGATACATTGATCCAATATAGAATTCACACCCCCAAAATTCCTAACTTTTAGGATTATATTATATCCCAATCCACGAGGATCATATTTAAATAATTACTATATGGATCAACCCTATCATACCACATAATAAAAGAATAATTTGACCCATTTCATAAATTTATGAACCCAATTAGAGGCACATGCATGAAATTCACCTGTAGTAGAAAATAAGTATTTTTTTTAATTAGACCAACTAACTCCAATAATGAGGTTTTATCATTAAACCAAGATATCAATAATCATCTAAGATAAAAAAAGATCATTCTTACTCTCAATATCTTAAATCAAGCCACATTACATAATCAATTTCTTTAAAAAAATACAATTTATGAATTAATTAAATGTAAAGAGTAATAATCATATAAATCACCCCAAATGGTATACTGTAATAAAATCCTAAGTAAATACAATATCAATATCCTATAGAGTAATTCTTGATCCTGTTCAAAATAATTATCACCATCCAATACCTAATCATTTTCTGATTCTATGTCGATATTGTGAAATAAAATTAAAATTTATCATATGTTGCACCTCAAATGAAAGGATAAGATAAAAACACATATCCCATATTTATATATATTTAATAAATATCAAAATTAATCCCCATTATATTGTTATATTTCACCATCCCTTCTTGAAATCTGACATGATACCCATCATATGGAAACAATAAATTAGATAAGATAGAATATAATAAAAACGAAAGACTGAAGAGAAAAAACCCTCTATAAGAATAAATAGAGAAGTTTGATCCATCCAATATTCGTGAGAACATAGGATAAAGGGTTAGGGTAATATATTGGATTTCATCATTTATTTTTCTTCCCAAAAGAGATGATCACTGGGTGGGGGTATATTTAGTGGTCTTGAAAATACACTTTCAACCATTATTAAAAAAGGATACACATGACCACCAGGTTACTAATTTACCCACACCAGGTTCTTGTTTGTCTACATTACACTTAAATTACTCCCTTTGGTTGGATTATAGTTCTTCAGTCTCTATATATCTACATTTAGGCCGACCAAGCACCTGATAGACAATTATTGGTTATCTAGTGAGAACTATGATAATGTATTAGTTCACTACATGAACCTTTATTTATCCAAAACCTTTATACACATCAAAAAATTATTTTGAAACCCCTGAACACATTAAAAAATTACTTTATGGGAGTTCCAACTCTTGGAATTATTATATAAATCCCTAATATCAAAATGCTTCTTATTTAGAGAATTATATTCAATTTTACATTGTATTATACAACCCATAATGATACATGTCATTACAATAATATTGAGCTATTTTTTATTTGAATATATACATCAAAATATTTTTATTAAACTTATATATAATTCATAATTCTCTCCACAGAGGCATTTCTACAATAACCCATCTCAAATATTATTTCAGTGAGCTCTAAAACAATATTTATATAACTTTTTTATATTGAATTAATTCTCATGCATGAGAAATGAATTTCTAGTTTTTATAAGTAATAATTCCTTTTATTTAACTTAATCATCATTGTAAAAAAAATTATTTTCACTCATTAGAAAATAGAAAAAAGATTAATTGACCGAGCATACCTATATCTCATCAAATCATTCTTCACTTTGGTTTCACAATGATAATTTAAATTCAAGACATGTCAGCAATGTCAATGTTTGTTTAGTTGAAAAAATATTAAAAAATATTTTAATATTAACTCAATAAGTCATAAAAATATAGATTCAGTTATATTTGTTTTTTGAATTATTTTACAAACCAGGTCTTTATAGTGTCAACAATTATACACACCATTCTAATAATATGATATGGGAAAGTAACATGTTGATTCAAAAATGTAATATTTCAAAATTTTATATCCAACTACATTTTTATCAAAAATTTTAAAAAATATATAATTTTTTTTCATTATCCTTATTTCTTATATGTTATATAAATGTAACATTGATAAATATAAGGTAAAATATATCAATATATTCTCTAAAAACACTATTAATCAAGTCTATAAATGTGAAAGGGGTATTTAAATCTCACAATTTATAATAGTGAATTCATAATGTATATATCTTATATGAAAATAAGTAAATTATGTCCGAATAGTATTTTCATTGTGTTGATGGTTCACTGATTGATGATCAACACTTAAACATAGTAATGAATTTGAGATGAAGAAATGAATTTTGAATTCAAGGTAAAGACTATTTTTTCTTTATGGTTATTTTGATGAACTCTCTATATTCAAAGTATATAATTAGTAACTGATATTTATTATATATAAATATGAAATGTTGTCTTGACGTTAGAAAACATTAATTGATGAAACCCAATCTAAATAATATTGTTCTTTTTTGTGAGAGTTGTTAAGTACCCAATGTATTGTGATAAAAAATTATAACAATGAAAGATTATTTTATTATTATTCAATTGATTAAAAATTAAATATTTTATGAGTAAAATATCATTACCTTAATTTTTTTATATATTTATGTTCCCAAATTATTGTTATACATCATGAATTATTGGTTTATTCATATATTTTTCTATTAATACAAGCTGAAAGAAGAGTGTCAATACTGGGAAGTGTAGTGATATTAATATCAAAATTTATTTTTATATATTTATTTTTTTAAAATCAATACTATATAAGATAGATACAAGTTGAATAGTTTATTTTTGTTGAACAATTATTGGAAATGATCTATATAGTGTAAATGTTATAGGTAATGTGCCGAATTAAATAAAGTAGTTTGATGAGTCGAAGAGATAGTAAAATATTGAGGTGTTATTTAGATAATGAGATACATACTTCATATTAAAAAATTTATCATAATTTACATGAGGTGACTATGGAAGAATGAATATTCAAGGTTATATCAAGATAAATTTAGAGTATGGACTTGATCATTGGAATTAAATAGAAGAATACTCATTGATCATGCAGGAGGAAAATTAAAAGAAGTAGAAATATCATGCAGAATTAAACGACACTATATATATAAAAAAGATCTTGATGGATAAGAAATGAATTTTCTATGAACTATAATAAGAATTATTCATTGTATTTTATGTATATATTAATCATCATGGTATGAAAGATCCACCAAGACAATAAATAAAAATCATACCATAGTTTGGTATAAGATAAGACAAGTGTATTCGGTATGAATTCTTTATTGAAGAAATACCATTGAATCATTTTATGTTAATAGAGTTAATTTATTGAGGTAGTGAATATTTTAATAATGTATCTATTTTCATTTATCATAAGGAACTAAATATAATGTCATTTTTGATATAAAATTTTAAAAATTAAATTAATGTATTTTACGGAGGTATGAATTAGATTTAAGATGATTTTAGATGTTTAAAGAAGCAATGAGAAAAAAACAAGTTTATAATATGTAATTATGATTATGTCCTGTATATGTATAAGTAATCTTGATCATCCAGATGCTACATATTTTTTTTGAGATGGTTGAAAAATAATGGGTGTAATATAAAAGTAAGATGGATTTTCAATTGATCTTTTATGAGAGGATAAATTTTTATAAAATGAAAATAATATTAATCATGTCCTATTATAATATTAAACTGAATTTATCAATGTACATATAAGTTTAATTTCATCTTTTATAAGAGTGTTATGAGATTTTATTTGTATTTATAATAATCATGTTACATAATAACATTCCATGTAATATTTTTTTTTGATATTGAATATTTTTTAATAGGTTTAAAGATATTTTATGGAGTAAAAAAATAATGGGATATTTTAAAACACATTTTAAAAATAATTATATTGGTTTAAATAGGGATATTATGTTCTATATTTTCAATTGTCATGTTATACTATTCCACATGTAAATATTTAACCAGTTTTGAATGATTATCATGAAACAAAATTACATTTAGAATGTAATATTAAAAATCTAAATAACACAACATGATATGTATTAGGGATATTAAAATAGAATTGAGTTATAATGATATTTTAATTAAAAGGATAGGGAGAATATAGAAGAGTGGAGTTTGTTAAGAACGAAATATTTTAACTATTTAATATCTATAAATCCATGTTCTTGAATAATTTGACCTTATATTAATAATTTATATATGGTGTATTGATTTTGTATGATGATAATATATGTTTCCCCACAACACCAATTCTCTAATTAACTAAGGAGGTAATCATGGACTTATTTTATGATCTAGTGGATTATATTACAATGGTGATTGATATTAATTTATATGAGCAAGATATGAGTAATGAATGGAAATGTTGGATCTCTCATTACATTAGATATGGTTTTTTTTCATTTTACATATAAATATATTGGTGATGTTCAAATTTGGGACGAGAGTTTCAAATGAAGTTCCTCACATTAGATGCATGTGGATTTTCCACTTTGTCATTTATAAATGTGTTTTGGTTTTGAAGGATGGATTAAATTATGAAATGGGGTTGTTTATGATATTTATAAAATGAATGGTTTTTTAAACATGTCTTAAGGCCCGATTGGACTTTAAATTGTCATTTTTAAAACCCCTCCTAAGTTGGGTTGCCTGTTTAGTTGGTTGATCATGATTTGGGAGGGTCCTCAGAATGAGTCCTCCCTCATATTGTAATTACATTATGGTATGGTATTAAAACTAAGGTGGACGGGGTGGTCCCAGATTATAGTGTGTGTGTGGTTATATATATTTGACTTATTGTTTGAACGGTATGGCAGACCACCTTGGTAAATATAAATGGGAACAAAGCATATCAATGATGTTTACTGAGAATTATTGGTGGACTAGTTTAGATTATTCACTGGCTAGTGGCCCATAGTAGGTAGATACATGTGTTTATTTCTATTGTATCGCCCCCCTAGACCAGGCCAGGTAGGACGACGGTCAGACATTCAGGTGTTATGACATCATTGAGTAGGTAATTCTTTTAGAATTATTTATATGTATTTTATGTTCTGGTTCCCCTTTGAGTTCTTAGTATCTCCCATGTTCTTCCAACATTAGTATTGTTTCCATTGTTATTTGATGTAATATCCCATGTAATTAATTTTTTTGTTTTCCTATAAAATTGTAATGGAGTGGTTTGCTAAAAAGGGTTTCAATAATAATATTTTAACAAACAAGAACTATTACTTTTTTCACATTAATGAAAAATTAATGATTCATTTTTTCCTCCCCCATAATTCCCCCTTGTCAATTGTTTTAATTAATTATGGAAATGGAACACAATTTTTTGATTATTAAAAATAAAAAACATGGAAAACATTGGTTTATATTATGTTGTTCAATATTTAATTTATTTTTTATTTTATTTTAATGTTTGTTCATTAGGAAGAGATTAGTTGGGCCTTCCTACTATGTTTCAATACTCATGACTACAATGTTTTCTTATTTTTAGTTTTCCCACCAGGTTCTAGCTTGGGGTTTGATCACCATAGGAAATGTTTGGTTCAATATTGGAGAGTAACCCAGGGGGTTACATGGTTTCTTTATTGTGGTCTGGTTACAGGTTCTGTTGATCATTTTTCTTTTTCCAATCCTATAATTATTTTGTGTGGTTTAATTTAATTATGCAGATAACTTATATTTATTGGGAGAAATCATTCCCATTTTACTCTGTTTATTCCCTGGTACTTGTTCCCATCCTGGGAAGATTAAGATTTCCTCTCATGCCTTACCATGGATCGACTCAAAAGATCTGTTCAGGGTCGACCCAGGTTGGTTTGTCAAAAAATGGTATCAGAGAAGCTCGGCTCTAAGAGGACCTTTCTTTTAGATCTCCCATTTTTATTTGGTGTTTTCATGGTATATGGGGTAATATTATCATGCTTGGGGAGTATAAAAGGGAAGGACATCATGAACCATTGCTCGTTCAAAACCTTAGGTTACAATGGGATGTCTAGGTGATCAGTGTCTTTGGTTTTTGAGGATTGATTTGTATTTGGAGATGAAAAGGGAGTTGTGTAGTGGCCTCTGTGAGCTTTCTACGCCTAGAAATCCATGTGAAGACAAGGAGATTACCTTGGAATTCTATTGGTGATAGTTATGTGACTGGTGTATGGCCATGAAAAAAATGACCAATCACCCATTGACACTAGTTCCCCTTGAGAATAGTTTTAGGCTTCCATTAATTATGAAAAATGGTTTTAATAGTTATTTTTTTAATTATAAAAAATTAAGTTCAATATGATATTGAATTTGATTTGATCAAGTTCTATACTTCCTTGTTTCATACTATATTCCACCAAGATGATTCGATGGACCCCCAAGGTGCATCTTTGGAAACACTCCGGCTGATCAACCTATAGACTACAATCTAGAATTCCAAAAAATTAACGCTCTTCTGTTATATGGTATAGTAAATCCTCTCGAAGTAGAGGAGTGGATGACAAAGATTAAGAGATACATCAGTTTCCTTGTACTTCCAAAGTCACTAAATCCATTGTTCTTTATTATCATACTCAAAGGGTAAACCAAGAAATGGTGGAAGATTGTGTATCAAAGTATGTCTCAAAAAGATCATACATGGGATTTCTTCGTGTCATAGTTTATTGAATAATATTTCTTTGAGATGAGGAAGCTTGGGAATATTATGGAGTTATGTGGTATTTGACAGGGTGTCAGATCAGTGTTAGAATTATATTGAAATTTCTTTCACCTAGATCCATATGAGCAATGGTATGTTGCAACTGATCCAGAGAGATATTGACATTTTGAATTTGTGCTCCAACCTAAATAGTAGTCAAAGGTGTCAGAACTCAACCTCACCACCATCTCCGATGAGGTGAGGCAAGCCTTTCATGCAGAAGCTATGTTTGGATAAGGACATGGGTTGGTGAATCCACCTCTAGTCTTTGTATGTAGTGCGGAGGATGCTGGTAAAATGTATAGGAATTAGACTAATGCAGGTGGTGCTGGTAAGGTAATTAAGTGGCCTTCAGACCTACATTCAACACCATTGGAGCACAGTGCCCTGATTTTTAATCACTTTTTAAAATTTGTTCATAAGAAGCCGATGTTATTGAGTTCTCTAAGACCCTGCCACACTAGTGGGTGCTTGGGTCACTTGTAGTGGTTCTTCTAATGTGTTTCCAAAAAGCACCATGAATCCGAAACTGGCTTATTTAAGGTCAACTCAACCCATTAGTGGGAGTAGGACAATTTATTAGATCAGTTTTGGGTTTATTCTATGTAGTGTTCCTGGTATGTAATCAGTGTGCATGATTGGTTTTTGTGGAGTTTCTCTCTTTTACAACTACAAGGGTGGTTGTTTCAGAACCCTTCTTAACAATAATTTTAATGAAGGTGTGTTTTGTAAAATTTTGATTTGTTTGTTATATTTTGGAGTTTATAATGCCTCACTACGAGGAAAAATATGATCTCATCATTTTATCTTAATCTATAGGTCATGGGGTGAAGCTAAAACATAGTTTATAGAACCGCAGTTGCATGGAAAGGATTAATTCTAGTTTTTCTTCTATGTGTGGGAAGTCGAGGTAATTTATACCTCATGCATAGTTTTCTAGTTTCAGTGGTTCTATTTAGTGAAATATGGAATGTGAATCATGTTTCCACATTGTGAATTTTCTCGGTTTGAGTGATTCTCTATTGATATAAGTAAAAATAATGGTCTCGTTTTAATAAGATATCAATGGTTTCATTCCATTAAATTTGGGCCTCAATTTCTTGTCTCATGTATCCTACTAGTGTTAGTTATGTTGGTACATTAGACATTACCCATAGATCATTGAGCGGTTGGTGTGTATGTGACGTGGTTTTGAAGATCCTTTAGATGGGACATCCCCCACCCCTACCATTATGGTGTGGGTTTTGGGACTATGGAAAATGTTTCCGATTTTATTTTAATTTGTTAGTTCTTATGGTGGGGAGACCCACAAAGTGTCTTGCAGAAGTTCCGTTGATGTAGTATTGAGTTTTCCTGTTTGTTAGGGTGGGGATTCCATTCAGACCACCCTGTGATAATATGTCTATTCTATTCCTAGTATTGGTTGGTAGTGGGGGGTATTTTACAGAACCATGTTATTATATGTTTATATATGTAAAAAAATGATTTAAAGTGAGGGTTCCAGCAATGGTTAGAGTAAGTTTACAAAGTTCTTCATGGTATGTGGTTTGTTTTCACTTGTTTGCATGGATGGATTGTATGTGTTCAAGATAGTCATGTTTAGGATGGTCATGTTTTGAGGTAGTATATAGTGTTGTAGCAATTCTAGGGTTTTTTGGACTGATCCACTTGGGGTTAGAAGAATTTTAGGGGGAAAATGTCATTTAACATGGGGGTTTGGTCAGGTCTCTTGATTTCATATTTTTAGTTTTTATCTCGGTGGTGTTGCTTTTTACCTATTGTTTTGTCATTATTTGAGAATATAATTGAACTGAAAATGGGTATCCTTACTTAATTTGTGGATTGGGTCTTGTTGTGGATTTTCCGGTCCAGAAAGCATTATGTTGGGTAGAATTTTTAGACCTAGGTTTTAATTATTTTCTTGGCTCCGACTGTGGTCAGGGTTTGGGGAGAGTCTTTGTTTAAATTTTTTTAATTTTTCTTTAATGATGTGCGATTTGGGCTTAGCTACACCGAGCATTTAGGAAGAGTATAGTTTGGAGACTATGTGGCCTGCGTGGCATTTAAAAAATAACTAAAAATTTAAAATAATATATAATCAAATTTAAAAGATAGTTAAAAGTGTTTATTTAATAATATTAATAATTTATAATATTATTAACTTGGTTGGTAATATTATTATTATTTAATATAATTTATTTTTATTATTTTTATTATTGTTTTTAGTTTTTTTTATGATTTAAACTGAAAAGAAATAAATGAGGATTGCAACCCTAATTGGTGCACCCCTTCCTCCAAGCATATTCATAGCACCTTCGCCGAACCGATACCCCCTCCTCAGTTCCCTTGCTGGTCGCAGCCCCCCATACATCCCCCTCCACTCTCCTGTCATGACACTCCACCTTGAATCATGCTTATCTAGACAATTTCCCCTCTCCGGCTATCACGGAGTGCACGTACCCCTATATGCGTAGTAGGCTTAACTGGTGGACCCCTCTTCCATCCCTTCCCTCTCCAGCAGTCTAGACAGCCCTCCTCTGGCACAGACACCCACATCCACCCGAAAAATCATGGTGTGACCCATGTCATTTTCTCCTACCATGTGCATCACACAAACCACCTTAACCTCTTCTCTCCATCCCCCTCTTTGTTTAAGCACATCAACCCACAATCTACATGCACACAAACCCCAGTTCGGCGCCCTTTGGCCAACGCACCTCCCCGCGTTGTCTCATCCTATTTCCATTAGGGGGACTCTTTTCCATCATTATTTGGATGTGTTTTTATTTTAGCCAAACCCTTGATTCTCGAGTTTGTCTTATTAGAGTTTATTCCTAAAATATGAGTTTTGTTTTCGTGATAACGATTTTTTCATGACCCGTAATGGTGTATTTATGGTGTGAACAAATCTTCACACATGTTTTTGGATGTCTTTTGTGGATTGAGGTAGGTTTCCCCTTGCACATTCCACCAAAATTTAAGATTATTATTTTTTGTGCTTTTAAAATACCTTTTTTGATAATTATGTATATTTGATCCTTATATTAAGTTATTATTGTGTAAAAATTATGTTTCAAGATCTTCTTTGTGATTAATGGAAGTATTTTGTTAAATATGTGTACCCCACATGCTTGATAGATTTCCTCTCTCGATTTCGCACATAGTTTTTTCTATTTAGGACATGGTTCAATATCTTAAATAATGTTTTGTCATGCGAATCATTTTTTAAACCTTGTTGAGCATTAATAAAAAAAAGAAATTGTTTTGTTAAGTATTTTATTCCTTGTGTTTTTTTATAAAATTCCCAGTTTCCCTTTTCAGGTGGTTAGAGATTTTTGGGGGGCATATATTGAAAAATGTGAATGATATCATAATTATTTTGGTCTGAAAGTGGCCGTATGTAATAGTAATAGGTGATTTTAAGGTGTAAACTCGATTGATTTTTTTTACAAATGTTTTAATATGTGTTTATTAAATTCCTGGTTTGATCTTATAAATGTATTCAGAATATAAAGGGGTCGTTAGTTTTCCTTAAATGAGTTTTCAAGTATACTATTGAATAATAGTTTATCCAAGTGGAGTGTGTATAGTTTAAAAATGGACTTTGATGTTTGTTGTGTTTGTACTGAGTTGTATACACTATGTGTTATGAAAATTCCCCAGTTGTCACTTTTAGGTGATTAAAGAATTATAAATATAGTTTTTTTTAATTTTACTTATAAATGTACTGGGGTTATTCGAATTCATGATGAGATTTTAAATGAGTTTTTTACAATGGATTCCTATTGATATCCCCCTTTGGCCTTTGTAAATTCCTTTTGGTTTTGAAGGATGGTTAGAATTATGAAATTGGGTTTTGTTTTGTATTTATCAAATGAATTGTTTTGTAAAAATATTGTATGTCATATTTGGTAGTTTGAATTGTCATTTGCAAAACCCCTTCTGAGTTGTGTATCCTTCTTAGTTGTTAGATCATTAGTTTGAAGGGTCCTCGGTATGACACTTTCCTCATATGGTAATTATTTTAAAGAATAGGAATACGATTGAGGTGGCTAGGGGGATCCAGATCATTTGGTTTGTGTGGTTATATATATATATATGTGACTTGTTTTTTTAATAGTTTTGAACACCATCTTTAAAATATACAAGGGAACCTAGAATAGCTAATATTTTCACTCAGAATGATTGATGCTTACAATTAGATTACCAACTAGATAGTGTCCCATAGTATGTGGATACTTGGGTTTATTTCTATGGGATCGAGCCCCTCAACCATGCTACGTAGGACGATGGTCGGGTGAAAGTGCGTTATGATGTCATCAGGTAAGGAATTCCTTTGAGAGGAGTCACATGAACTAGTATGTTATGGTTCTCCTCTGAGTTACTAGGATCTCCCATATTCCACTATCATTAGTACAGTTTACCTTGTTAGGTAATGTAATAAACCACGTACTTAATTACAATGTTTTATTGAAAAATTGGAAATGTGTATTTTTTTGATAAGGTTTTCGTGAATTTATTTGAACAAACAAGAAATATTTCCATTTAAAATTTAATAACAAATGAACGATCTTTTACTCACTCATTCATTCTCTCCATGTGCCTTATTTTAATTCATGAGGGCAATGCAACACCACTGTTTTAAAAAATGAAAAGTGTATCAAACATATCTTTATGTTTTTTAGTTCAAACTTGAAATTGGTTTTTCCTTTTTTTAAGGTTTTTCAATGGGAATAGAGTAGTCTCGTCTACCTAATAAGTTTTAATACTCATGAATATAGTGTTTTCTTTTTTAGTTACTCTTGTTGGTTCTAGATTTTGTTTGGATCACCTTGGGACATGTCAGGTTTGGTATCAATGACTGAACTACATGGTTACACAAAGTCTTGGTCATGGTCAGGTTAGCCTCATTGTTGATCATCATATCTATTTCATGTCATATATTTAATCTTTATGGTTATATTTATTTTTATATCTTAGTTAATTTTCATTTAATAAATCCTTCCCATTATATTTTCTTGATTCCCTGGCTCTTATCGCCACAATAAGAGGATCGATAACGCCTCTTGTGCATTTCCACAGATCGACACATGTGACGGTTCATGGTGGACCCGAGTTGGTTCATGATAGTTAGATGTTGTATTTTCATAGAAAATAAAATTTTTTACAAATTTATAAAATTATTTAATATAAATAATTAGTTTTAATTAGTCTTTATAGAAAAATATTCCACTAATTACAAGGGATGATTTTTTTATTATAATGTTAATACATTAAAATCTCTTGAGTAAATGATATCTGTATATGAATAAAAAAACAATCCCAAATTACTATCAAGATTAAAATGTTGGATATAAAAGAAAAAATAATTATGAATCTTGAAAACAATATACATAAAAAGGTAAAGCTAAATTATTTTCATTAATTATATATTTAACAAACCAAATAAAACCAGAAGATAGAGTTATATTATATAATGATGATAAGAATGTGTTGAATTTGAACTGATATAAGCCATAAGTAAATTTGAGAAACTTAGAAGATGTTTAAAATGAATCTATATAGGTTTTTGAGAAAATAAATGATTCCATAATGATACCTAAATCCAAACATAATTATAAATAATCCTCTTATGAAAAAATGATTTGAAATATCTAGATAAATATTTATTTCCTGTTTATATAGAAGGGAGTTAAAATTTTCTGTAAAGAATTTTAGTTATGAAAAAACTATTTTAATGAATATTACTAGATATTAAGATAATTATAAAAAATATTATTTCATAAAATTGATAAAAAAATAGCATATATATCAATGAAATATCTGAACAATTTTTGAAAAATTATATTCCAAGATGATTAACATTTAATGGATTTTTTGAAAAAAAAATAAACATATTTAATATACTGTATTGAATGTCATTCATAGTAAAAAATAATTGTTCGTTAGTTATTTATGGTGATGTGAAATTTTTTTTTGATAAGAAAAGATAATTATCATTATAATTGATCAATTAATAAAAAACCTAATCTTACAATATTAATGGAAACAAAATTATAATTGAATGAAAATTCATGTGACATGGCATATAGTACAATGAGTAAAATTGTACTGAATCCTTTATTATGAATGAACTCTCATTTATTGGATAAAATATTTGTTAATTTTAATAAAAGTGTTCATTATGATAAGGAATGTTGGTTTAGATCAATTAGTAATATTACTGAATTTATTGAAAAAAAATTATATGTTACAATCTAAGAAAGAATCAAATGAAAAATTAAGATCAATTCACCTCAGGGTATATTTTAAAATTAGATTTAATATAAAGAAGGAAATAAAATATTAGGAGAATATTCAATTAAAGTATGATAAAAGGGATTTGTTTAGTGGTAGAAATATATGAGAATTATGAGAATAAATATATTTAATTTCATGTTATGTATCCAAAAACAAGTTGCTTTATTACTCACAAGGAATTATATAGAATATATAAGAAAGTTGAAAAGATTCATATAAACTATATGATTACACATTTTGTGTAGATAATTATGTTTACAATGATAAAAAAAGACAAGAAATATTGGTGTCTTTATACCCAAGGTGAAGAGAGAAGCTCTACATAAGAAGAATGCTAAAATAAGAAATAAGGCCATGCTACCTGAGGATATTTTACTTTATAATCTGATGGAGAAACCATGAAGAGGTCATTAAAACCTATGGTTAAAATGAGGAGTTTTTTTAAAATAATTATAATACATGTTTATATCTCTCAAAGACATAAATAATAATCCATTATATATACATTTATATGTATATATTGTTTCATTATAGGTAATTGAAGGTATAATATTTAAGGGTTGAATCATAATGATGAGAATATTGTGAAAGTTTTACAACCTAGAGAAAATTTAATACTGGAATGTTCTATTCTATATTTATTTAGTATTTAATATTTATTTATAAAATAATATTTTAATGTTTTCATAAGTAAATGGAAATGATCAATTATGGAGAGATAATGATCTCAAAAATATTAGTGTGATTTGTATCGACAATATAACCTACATTTGAAAGAAAAAAAGTTATATTTTGAATGTAGAAAAAATAAAATTCATGTGTTATATTTTTTTACATTTTCCAATCCTTTATTGCTTTAATAATATATATTTAAATATATAGAGTAAACATAATAATTTAGTGTAATTAAAATATATATTTCTTAACACATTAAAATGGAGAATATAATTTGAAAAATTATTTATCCCTATTTTCTTGTAAACTAAGGTTTAATAAATAGACGTAGAGTATATTAACTGATTAATATGAGTTTAAGATGTTATATTTTTTTCAATATGAGGATATAGATATATTTTTATGAAAATATCAACTAAGAATTAATTGTGTGGTAATAGAAAAAATAAAAATGGGAGATTAAATAGTCTAATGGATTATTATTTAGAGAAATTTAACACAAACAGGGTATTATTAGTTTTTAAAAAATTATAATTTCAATATATTATGAGTGAAGAGGAAAAATATTAAAGAAATGGGTGATAAATGTTTCTAAAAGAATAAGATACAAAATAAACTATATGTTTATTCATGTACCATTGTTAATACATGATAAATGAGGTTTTTTAATAAGGAAACACACAATCAATATTATTGTGTAATGTAATATATATGTTAAGAATTAGTAAATATATTCTATTTCTGAGAGATAAATGAGGAATTGTTTTCACATAGATCAATGTTTGTAAATATATATAGAGTGAAAATAGAGTTTCTAGATGAAAAAATGATGATTTATAGGTTGATGAGATATAGATATTGAAAGATATCAATGAATTATTGAGATGATGAGATGTAAAATTATATTAGTGAAGGTCTAAGAACATAATTGAGATAACTATTTAATATTTTTGATTAATTGTTTTCTACGAATAAAAGATATAATAGATTGAATTATTATCCTCATGAAGAATAATACTAATTTTAGTGGTTTAGTTGAGTTATGAAATGTTTGATGTTATTTTTGAATGATATGAGTGTGTGTGGAAGAAAGGATTTAGTTGTGAAAAATAATAATATATGAATTATAATAATAATCAATACTTGTGTTTTTTTGAATAATTCTGAAAACATTTAATGTTTCACTTTGATGATGATGATAATTGAGTGATGATTTTTTGATCATATGAAACTAGTTTTATATGAGTTGAAATTTAATTAAAGTACTATCACTAAAAAAATTTATGATTAGGAAAATTATTTCATTAATGAAGTAGATATTTCATTAAATTAATTAATTTTAGTTGTCTCTAAGGATGAAAAATGATCTATTTGTTGTCAAAATATGTTTGTATTTATTATAATGTTATTTAATGTGGTGTGGAAAACATGGAATCGATTTAATATGTTTCTAGATATTTATAAATATATATAAAAACATAGAGTAACTATGTATGTCTGATTGAAAATTTGGACATGAAATTTATGAGTAAACTGAAACATTACTAGGATATGTATGTTCTGTGATATGGTTGAATAGTTAAAGTACCCTTTTCTGAGTAAGAAAGAAGTTCAAAAACATTTAAATTAGAAAATAATTATTTTAAAATATATATAAGATTAATTCTATGTCATTATAAGATAAAAATAATGATATAAAAGTATTAATATGAGTAATATGATATTGTATAAGAATAAATTGAGATTTCTTATTTTCTAGTCTGATCTATGAAACATCAATCAAATGATATGTAAGAGATGTAATTCTGATTTTGAAATAATTAATGAATAATTTTACTATTTTTTATACATTGATAAATAGAAAAATAAAGGGAGACATAAAAAGATATTTTAATGAGAATTTGATTTATTTTAGTGGAAATATAAAATTATATATCTTAAAGATTGATGATTTGGTTTTACCCATTTTTATATTTTTATGGTTTAAAATTTATATCATTAAGAAAAAGTGCATAAGGATTAAAATATTCATACAGGAAACAATCCCACAATACATTTATTGAGGATATCCAAATGGATTTTAGTTTAATACAATGTTTATGTTTAAATATTTAGTGAATAATGAAGAGCGAATTTTGAGAAAAATTGGTGAGGTGTTTTATAGAATATCTGTAATTAAAATCTCTTCAAAATGGAAATAAAATTTTAGTACTATTTATGTGAAGAATACTTTAATGAAGAAAAAAACTTATATTTTATGATACATAAGATCATTTATTTTTTGATGAGGGAAATCATATACTACTTGTGAAGATCTGGAGGCTTATGGAATATTATGGTTGAGTGTATTTTTTCTAATTAAGATCTTATTACATGGAGGATATTTTTAAACTCATGTTACATAACATTAAGAACTATATTTTTATTTCATGAATTTTTTAAGAGCAGTAAATAATTTCCCTTTTCTATTAAGATAAAAAAGCTGAAATTCCTTATGAAATACATAAATTCAATCATGTACCTTAGTAATATCCATTATTCTAAATTACCCATTATTATCTATTATTTTTAAATCATTTAATTATTCACTAATGTCTTAATTTTGATAATAAACTCTAGTATGTTTTTTCTATGATCTGGGTTATGGAATATAATGTCTACAAAAACATTAATTAATATACTGATGAAAAAATAATAAATTTTTTCTATTTTTAGTGACGATCATAATCCTAATTGGATATTAAATTCACATATAATATTATATAATAATTTATCATTAGTATAATATATATATATATATATAATTAAATAAAAACTATATGTTGTAATAAAAACATTTAAATAAATTTTTTTCACATTTAAAAAAACACATGATGTTAAAACTCAACTTTATTTTATTAATCTATCTTCATTACCATTAATAATATTTATAGACATAGATGAGAAAAAAACACCCAGAAGCATTAATCAAATAATATTACGGATAATTTTAAGTGTATGAATATAGTACTAATTATGACAGCACTTAGTGATTTATTTATACAACTGCTGGTTAAATTACTATACCCTACTCCCTTTACCTTTTTGTTGTAAATTTTCATTGTTTTTAGTACTAATTATAATAATTTCTCCTCTCCTTGTAGTTTAAACTTGTTTTTTGGATACATATCTCTTAATGTGGAAATTTTATGATTTATTACCCTTTAATAAATGTTTGTAAAATAATAATAATAATTTTTGGCATTACCTTAGATTATGATTCCTATAGAATCTATTATTAGTAATTATAATCCCCTATTTTATTATATTCCCACTGGATTTTCTATAAGGAGCAGTTTTATTTTCTTCCTCAATTATTTTTAATTAATAATGTTTTATTATTAAAAATTATTCCATAACTTTAAATAACACTCCATAATCTATTTATATGATAAAAAAGTTATTGTGATTGTGGAATGAAGGTTTTTAGAATTAGAATGTAAATTAATAAATACATATTACTCTCTAGGTTGTTTGTATAGTAAGAAACATGCCTATTTATTATTATATAGATTATTTTATAATTATCCACTCTATCTTAATGAGTTTTTGATATATTTGTGAAATTATATTCCATATCAACTCATTTACCATAATATAAATAATTAACCAAGAATATTATTTTGAATTCATTCCACAAATTTTTTTTATATTCCCCATCCTTACTGTTTTGATTCTGTAACCACCATTGATCAATATATCTTCTCTGATGATATACATTCCATACAAATTTGTACTTTTATAATCATATAAATTATATGAAAATGTTTTCCAAGGATAAACAATATCAACGATAACAATATATTAGTGTTCCCAATAAAACATAGAGGTTACATCCTCATGAAGATATCCAAATTAGTTGATACTTGATTAGTAAAACATGGTTACTTCTTGTGGTTAGTGCTATTATCACCACTTGATTTAATTTTATGATAATAAAGACAATTTATTCATCACCAATATTAATTACATTAACCCATTTATTCACAAAATCCCAACACAATTTATGGTTGTTTTTCCGACTTCTATTCCTTCTAGTGGTGATATTTCCTAAACAATAACATATACCGATAGTTATTGAGGAACAAAACAAACAACAAAACATTGTATTCACTGCATATATCTATATGGTAACTTATTTATCTATAAAAAATTAATATTTTTTGTCTAAAACCATTCAAGAATATTTCTGTAAGGGCCAATTATTTATTATATAGTTTGTTTATTTTTATCTATGTTTTTTAAAATTTATTCGAAAAGGTTTATAATTAACAATATTATAAAAAAATTACATACATATATCACAAAGAATCATGTTTTTTATTTAATGGATATATAATTAATAAAATTATATACATAGTATACATTGTTTAGAATCATTTGGAGACTATATACACACATAGTCCTTATATATACAAATCAATGTTAATAGGGTATGACACTAAAATAATTCTATAATAAATATTTTTTTAACTATTCATGGTATAAGTAGTAGCTTTACACACTATTCATCATTATTTTCAAGGGAATGGTGATAACATAATATATTATTAATCCTAAAAAATTAGAAAGGGATAATGTTTTAATGAACTATGAATATATAATAACATAATAATTAAGGAATAATCCTATCATAAATAATTTTTTCGGGAAAATAATCAACATTGTTTTCGTACAAAATATACCATAAACATATCATAATTATATAAATCAAAATTACTTGAATACATAATACCATATATCATAAAAATATCATAAATTCATTTTTCCAAGGCATTTTAGTTATATGGTAATAATGTTTATGGGACATACAAGTTCACTGGGGATATATAATTCAAAGACCATCTCATTAATTATGTCATCAAATATAATCTATCAAATAAAATTCGTAGAACACATTTAAATAGTTATAACTTTATAAATAAATGAAATGTTAATCAACATGAATTAATTTCGTAGTTCATATGTTTAAAATCAAGTAATATTTAAAAAACGTCTGTTGGTCCACTAGTCAATGGAATGATATGACTATAGGGACTTCGACCCTAGTAACCTAGAGCTAGTGTCTTCTTTATTACATTAACATTAAATACAGGGTGTCGAATCCCATAAGAATGAATAGTTTAATAGTCATGGTAAACTAGATATGTATATTAATTTTTCATTACAGTTGAAAACATATAATATAAAATTTGATTTCATTGTTTATCCTTGCATATCTATTAAGGAAAATTTCTTTCTATCCTTAGGAAAATAATACATACGAAAGGGTTGAGATTAGATTATTATTAAGGGTAATATTACAATAGAATATTTGAATAAATGAGGCCTAATCAATTTGGTAAGTCAAATAACAGAATTATATTCCTTTTAATCAATAACCTAATTATAATATGGAAGGATCAAATGATGATCAAATATTGACACATAAATTATCACATGAGAATGAAAACATTAACAAGTAAATTCTAACTATTAAAAAATACTTTAGGAATAATAATAATAAATTTATAATGATAGAATAATAATTTTATATATCTAAAACATACAATAAAGGCCTTTTGTAATGACCTCTAAATAAATGGGAAATGTCTTGGATAAAACCAAATCTAGTTTTTCTAATGAGACTTACCAATGGATCATGAAGATATAGTAGTCCCCTCTAAACAGATACAATCTCTAATTAATTCATCATGTGAATGGGGAGAAACATAATAAACATAATCATTCACATTTAAAATCTATCATACTAAATATTAAGACAAATCCTAATAAATAAACATAATCATAAACCATTCAAAGTAAAATAGAGAATGATATTAAAATTGTACATCCCTAGTAAATTGATCTCGAACCATCTAGAGAAATAATAAAAATGATATCAATAGAACATTTACTTGGTAGATCAAAAGAAAATATAAGATCAATGCTATTTATGCATATAGATACAATAAAAGGATCATTAAAAACATTTAATTGAAAAAATTACCTTTTATTTTTGAAAATACTATTTTAAAAGAAAAATTTCCAAAAAATTATTAAATTTAATTAAAATAAAAAATAACTTTGAAATATTATAAAATATTTTTAAAAAATTTATTATTTACGATAGTGGAAAATTCCATTCATGCTGTAAACATTTATACAATGATCACTTTCATATTTTCATTAATAGCCAAAGATGTATTATTTAAAAAAATATCATGAGGATTCATTTAATATTTTTATAAAAGAAAAAATAGGCAAAAATTACATTAATAATTAATTTTCTATTATTTAATAATATTTTTTAGTTTTTTATAGTAAACATGAGTTTTGATGAAAAATGATTTCTAACAGAAGAGATACATAAAGTAATATTTTCTTCAAAAAATTTCCTCTATAATTTTAGATAAAAAATCATGAAAAAATGGAAATATTACTGGAAAAACATAACAAATTTCTAGTGGAAAATAGAATATAATTATTTTGAGATATAAATATCAGATATTCCCCTAACTGAGAATTAAACATAAACAATTAGAAATAATAATGATATTTTGAAATAAACCCTCACCACATTGGTAACTTTTGAATCATATGACAAATAAAATAAATATCATAAAATGAAACTTTAAGTACCAATAAAATAAATATATTCGTGATATAACAAATTAAATCATTAATATATACTCGAGAAAAAGGAAAATTTTGATTAATATTTCATATGTCTCACTAAAGTAAATGTGAGACCTAAAACCCTTTTATTATGTCTGGTTTCTATCATACATGTTTTAACTACCATATAATGGGTTTAAGTATGTTATTAATTGATAATATAAACATATTAATATTTATAATATAATATATGATCCAATTATACAATTTTACCACTATTTTGATAATAATGTTTTATTATTTTAATTGTTTCAGGTGTTTGTTATACTATTTGTTCATTCGTGTTTTGTCATGAACATTCCAATTCTTGTGAATATGATATTTATAAAATATTTGGAATTATAATAATATTATAAATATAATGTTTAGTTTTTATATACTTTTTTATAACCATGTATGAAAATTTGTCATGGAAAATGGTTCACATTGCCTTGTAGAGATGGTAGGCCAAACATATGCCTGAGCGATGATTTCCTTCACCTAAAATTTTAAAAGGTAAGGAAGTGGGTGATATATTAATTAAAAAAACAGTATTAACATATAAATATCGTATATATTCATTAATTATATCCTTATTATATTCCATTTAATGTGAATGTGAAAAAAATAAAATCACTTCACGAGGCAGTAGTCCTCCGTACACATGAGCAATGTTATCGTATTTAAAGTAGATCAGAACTACAAAATTTATATTGGATATTAAAATTAAATATGTATAATATTATATTTAATATAATAGAAATATTTTATATCCATCATTATATTAGTGCTTTAAATTTGGTTGTGTAAAAAAACTACATCAGTTCCTGTGGCA
Organism: Viscum album; assembly: GCA_963277665.1. Classification (NCBI taxonomy): domain Eukaryota; kingdom Viridiplantae; phylum Streptophyta; class Magnoliopsida; order Santalales; family Viscaceae; genus Viscum; species Viscum album. The sequence goes on from OY728143.1 coordinate 353,652,852, forward strand.
GTAGTGCACTGTACACATGATCGATGATTTTGTTTCTCATTAGATGGAAGTGAAGTTAGATACATACTATTACATATACATAAAAACATATAAGTATATTTGAGATAATTTTTTATTATATTCTATGTGTTATTTATTTATTTAAGGTGGATAAAAAACAATGAATATGAAATAATGTTGTTAATATAATTTCCCTCTCTAAGAGAATCCTCATTTGGATCTCCTCTTACGAACCCTATGATTGGCCTATTTAGAGGAAATATGATCTAGAATATGTATAATGACGTTGGGGATATATTTATTATCGGTTTTTTCATGCCACATGTTTTTATATGTGTGAATAACCAGGTGGAGACCCCTTTTATTATTCGATAATGGGAAACTCATAGAAATTTAATTGTAATTTCCAAAAAGAATCCAAAAATTATAATGTCATTAACATGATAAATGATTCCAAATAATAATAGGCTACATTTTGGAATATTATAATGTGTAAATATTTCTATAAAATATGATTTTAACATGCTTTTAGGTCATTTTAACCATTTTCATCATCATTTAACCTCATAATAAACCCATTTTTACCATAACCACAGTAAAATTTTTACGGTTTTTAATATAAATTCTGATAAAAAAGTTAATCTTATTACATTATATGTATTTAGATTATTTAAAATATGGAATCCATTTTTATAAATTTAATTCTTATAAGTGGCAAACTTCAAGTTAAAATTATTCCTATAGATGTGATGGAAAACTGAGTTCTCAAAGATAAAATATCAAGATGTATTTAATGTTTTAATACAAAAATTAAATATTAAATTAATTATAATTAGATAAATTAGTTAAAAATTACGAAGAAAAGAAATTATTTCTCTTAAAACCAATTTAAAATATAATTAATATTTTAAACTAATAAATCAATAAGGTATTTCTTCATAAAAATCATAATTTTTCACTATTCTTTAATTTTTTTATTAATCTAAAAAATTCACCCTAAGATAATTTTTATAATGTGATTTAAAGAAAGAAATATATTTTTTCAAATAAATATATGAAAATTTAAGAAAATTAATTTTAAATTATGTGCTCAAATCATGAATAAATTTTTTTTATAAAGATTTAGTTTTATTAAAAAATTTATTTTATTTCAAAATGAGTTTATTTTGTTAATAAATAGATAAAAATGAATTTGTTTTATACATTTTTAAATAATAAAAATTTTCTAATTTTTAAGATAAAATTTAGGCTAACTAACTTTACATCTATGTTATAATGATATTGTTTTTATAATAATATTTTTATAATTTATTATGTTTCATTTAAACATATGGTTGTGTAATAAAAGCTATCAATGAGATTGAATTTATTTAAAAAGAAAAGTATCTTGAAATATAATACATATGATCAGTCAAGATTTTCATATTATAAAAATCATTAGGTGTCACATCCACCACCCAAAAATAAATTGATTCCTCGTAATTTAATATTGATCCTGATAATAGGGGTTTTATATTGGAAAACACCTTCATTTAAAACCCAAATCCAAAAAAGGTTTAATAAAACATTCTCTCAATAAGAGATAAAGGGGAGTGAAAAGAACATATGTGATAACACATTACTAGGATTCTACATGGGGTAACATTGGCATGAAATGAAGTCATATACATATATGAGAATACTGATTACATAGATTAAAAGAACGTGATATTGATCATTGAGCACAAGAAAGTGGATGATCTAGATATGGTCAACAATAAATAAATCATAAATCATTGATGATTTAAGGGAAAATTTGATTCATAAAAAATTATGGTACTAGGATAATTTATTTTGTCTCAATATCCTTTTCCAAAATTTACAATCTTCCTTTACAATAGGGACTAAGATTATGTACAAATATAATTACTTTTAATATTTCAATTTATATGTATAATTAAATATTTTGGTTGTTCTTCATCAATTTCAACGTCATTTTTTAATACATGAAATGAATTTCCAAAATGATTTTTTATTCATGAAGTACTAAAATTAAGTTTTAATGGATCATAAGATCTATTAAAGAGTGATAGGTTATTCAATATGTATATAAATATTTTTGAAAAACAATATGGTTATCTCACGTTATCTAGTATAATACATTAATTTTTAAACCTCAATAGCGACACCACTATTTGAAAATTAATATTTATTCATTAAATCATTAAAAAAATAATGAAATATTATCCAAGACATCTACTAGGTTAGTGGTATGCTATAAACCGTTTTCATCTTCCACATATGGGTTAATGCTTTGTGGACTTATCGAATGTGATGGTTCGTCTCCCAAGAGGTGGGTTTTCTTTTTTCTAAAACCATATTAATATAATTGATATAATGTTTCCAAATTATAGTAGCCAATAATTAACTCTACATAAAATATTAGAGAAACCGCAATGTTTACCAATAATTTTATTAAAATATTTTTATCAATGTGATCTTTACATTGGGAACATATTATGTGTTATCCTACATCAATCAAATGTTTACATGATGTTAAAATTGTCAATGAATCACTTTTTTGGTCATCAGTACCATTCAACATATGCTCTTAACAAATTTATGAAATAACACTATATTATAGTCCTTTCACATTTCATGATTATTATAACCATAATATCATTTATAAAATACTCTTATAACATTATTCATGAATCCAAACACATATAAATTTTTCATTCCAAATTTTCAATATTGCTAGTATAATATTGAACTTTTTACCATTTAATCATTTGAGGTATATTCTATTAAAGCATGGGGAGTTTATTAGAATTGTTCCAAATCTCCATACGGTTGAAAAACATAACACTAAAGGTTCATTTTTAATCCTATAATAATGATAACAATTGTATTTATCCCCAAAACTGAAATAAAATCACATTCCCTTCATGCATGAACTAGAGTGTTTCATTCCACAATGTTTACTTGTGGAATAATAATTATTTACCTTAATCCCATAATACATTTTACCTTATTATTATCTTATACTCTAGATTCCCCTCAAACCCACAATACATATAATATTATTTATCACTCTAGATAGAACATGAAAATATGTCCTCCTACAATGAGATGTTTTGGGATACTTGTTCCGTTAGATGATTGGATTAATACCATCAATGAAATGATTATTTTTATGTATTAGATTATATTCATTGATTCAGTTGTAAAAAATGAAATATTCTATATTAAATCACAACATAGTGAAATGTAATGAATTATTAAAAAAATAATGAAACTGAAAATAGAAATAGATATATTTATGCATATATACTCTCATAATCATAAACATAGTTTCTTTAAAAATATATAAAAATCATAAAAATATTTTCAAACCCTTATTAATGGTTTGTAAATAAAATTTGAACTAACCCATGTATATCCCCATGGAGTGTCAAACTAGGTGTTTAGTATGGAAAATTCTTGTGTATAAGGTAACACTTGATTCAAATCCTTACATTAATTTTTTAATGTTATTAACCATACTCAAATATGATAATCCACAAAATAAACTTTTATAATATAGACAATTATTCATTTATAGTTAAAATACATAGATTCTTACTTACCAAAACATTATGATGTTAATATATTCTTATCTTTAATGTCTATCATAGGGTTATGTTTTTTATTCAATTTTTTACTAATACTAGTTCCCAAAGTTTTTTCTAAACCTATCTATGATACCAAATATAGTGACCTAGAACCTAGATACCCAAATCTGGTGTCTTCTCCATTAAATTGTGATTAGATAAAAGTAATTATATCTCTATGGACTGAATTGTTTATTAGTTTTGGGAAACAATATACATACATTCAAATCTCATTATAATTAAAAATACAAAATAAACAATTTTTTTCTTTATAAACATCATTATTCCACATAGGGCATCCCTACACATCAATAAAAAACACTTATTGGTATCCTAGGGAAAATAAAACAAATTATATAGGCAATATAAAGTGTACAATATGTGTAAGCATACAATATAAGCTATGACTAAATAAGGAAGAATCAATATGTCAAGGTAAATAACTGAAACACATTCAATTTAATCAATAATTTAAACACAATATGTATGAAATAAATGTTGATAAAAATATTCCATATAAATAATCACACGATCTAGAATACATAACCATGGATATTTTAACTGATAGAATAATCAAATGGAATATCAATAACTGAATTCATAATTGTGGAATGAATAATTATGGAAATTTAAAATATACAATCAATTTTTTGTTCAAATATATCTTTGTAAATGGGTAATGCCCTTATCAAATACCAATACAGATTGTCTCTTGTGGAATATTGATGTATTATGGGACTATAGGGGGAAATTACCATCACTTACATTGTTAAATTAATTCTTCATATGAATGGGTTGACATATAATATCCATAATCATTCATATTGAAAAACTTAAATATAATATTCTAATACATACCCAAATCAATATACATAATCATTAACCACTAAGAGTTAAATGGTGATGGGTATAAAATTATACATCCCCAGTCAATATATTGATAAACCCACTATAGAAATAATAAGGATGATAAAAATTAAATATATCATTAGTGGAACGTAAATAAAATATTGGATTGATGTTTTTGATGAATAATAATACCATGAAAAGATACATAATAACATATTTTAGAGAAATATCCTTTTCATTTTGAAAATCACCTTGAAAATGTTTAGTGAACATTTTGATGATAATTTTATTTGAGAATAAAATTTTAATAATATAATATTATTTTTAATAAATTATGTTGTCATGATTGTATAAAAATTCACTTCATGTCATACATGTTAAACCAATGATTTCATTCACAGTTTTAGAAAAATTCAAATGGGAACTATTTTGAATTTTACATGAATATTATAGTAAATATTTCATTAAAAGTAAAAATTGGAAAAAATTAATTTAGTTAATAATAATTAAATGTTTAAAAATATTTTGGATTTTTTTAGAAATAACGGGTTTTGATGAAAAAGGATTTACAACCCAATAGAGAAATAATGTAGAATATTACTAAGAATATATTTTATATAATTTTAAGTTCCAATGTTTGTAAAAATGGAACTATTAGTTGACAAAGATCATTTAAATCCGTAGGTGAATAAAATATATTTATTTTAAGAGATAATCATAAAATAATTCATCAAAGGGATTCCTAAATACAAACAATCCCAACTAATAATGATCTTTTGAAATAAACCCATAAAACATTGTTAACTACTAAATTATAAGTCCCACTAAATAAATATACTCAAATGAATCATTATATAATATTTGAATAAATATATTTATGATATAACAATTCAAATGGTCAGTATATTCAGAAGACAATAGAAGCAAGTGGTGAATATGACATTTGTCTCATGAATGTAAAAGTGAGACAAGAAATTGTTACCGTAGATCTGATTTCCTTTGTACTTGTACATAAATTCTATATAATAAATTTAATAACGTTATTAATTTATAATATAACCATAATATTATTTATAATATCATATATGAACATATTTTATAATTTTACCACCCATTTGTAAATAATATTTCATTATTTTCAATATTTTTAAGAGATAATTTCCTTGTTTTCTCATGTGCATTTTGTCATGAACATTATAGTTCATGTGTATTGGATATATATATCATCATTAACTTAATGAGTTAAAGGATAATGAATTGGATGATATATTAATTTTAATTTTATTCTTATTATATTCGATGTAAATAATAAGTGAAAAAATAGCACATCACTTTGCGAGATGGTAGTCCACCATACACATGAGTGACTTTATCGTTTTTGAAATAGAATGGAATGTAAAAAGTTATAGGTGATAATAAAATAAAATACTTTTAATAATATCATAATTTTTATATAAATTATTTATATCCATAATTATATCTATACTTTTAATGTTGTGATGGAAAACAAAGTACATCGTTTTTCAAGGACATTGTCCATTGTACGAACGATCAATGATTTCATTTCCATTTTGATTAAAGTGGAGATGGAAAAAATTATACCATAAATATAATATCATATTAGTATATGGTATAAAATGGAGTTATTATATTGGTATTTTTACAACGTAATTAAATGTGTAAAATTATGAAATAAAATGAATAATCTTTGTTAAAATAATAACACTATATGAGAAAATTATTTTAGATATCCCCATAAGGACCATAAGGGTTGGCTTTTGGCCTGAGAAAAATATATAGAAATTTTCAAACTGTTATTGGGTAATATTATGGTAGGGTTTTGTTGATAAAAATATATTTTTGGATATAAATTGTTGAGGGGATGGAGTTCCCTTTTATAATTGTGAAAAGGGAACCCTGTTGAAAATTTATTGAAAATTTTATAATTAAACCTAAAATGATAGGAATTCACAAGAAACAAATAATCCAAATAAACATATATACGAAATTTAGATAGTATATGGTGTAAATTTTTCCATACAATAATATTTTTCATGTTGCTACATCATTTTACCCCTTATTTCATTAGTTTAACTACATGATAAACCCATTTTTTAACTTAACCACAATAATTATTTGTTACTTTTTTCATTATTATTTTATGTCAAAAATTAGATTAATATTATATATAATATAAATTTATATTATTCTAGATATGGAATACATTTGATTGAAAATTTAATTCACACAATTGGAAGAATTCAATTTAAAATTATAGGCTCAATAATGATTAAAAAGGGGGATTTTGAAGAGAAAATTAAAATATCAATAAAATGATTTAATTTACAAATTCATCGTTACAATGAATAAATTAAAATATATTAGCTATGTTTTAATATAATTTATCTAATTTTTCTTTAAATAAATTTAAAATAATATTTAAGGTCATAAATAATTTAATTAAATGTGTATTTTTTAGTAAAAATCATTATTTTTCACTATTAATTGAGAAATGGATCATTTACTAAAATACCAAAAATTTTCCCGAAGTTAAATTTTTTATAATTATTTAGAAAATAAATTTTTTTTTTTTATTTTTTTTATGAAATTGGAAAAATTAAATTGTAAATTATGTTCCCAAATCATGACTAAACCACATTTTAGAGAAATATATATTTTCAGAAAATAAATATTTTTGTTTAAAATGATTCATATTTTATTTATGACAATATATAACCCTTGAATTTATTTTATAAATTTTTAACCCATAAAATTATCTTAATTTATTTATTACCATTCATTCCATCCAAATTAATGTTTTGGAAACAATGATCATGTTTAAAGAGTAATATTTTAATAGTGTAACATGTTTTGTTTAAACCAGGTGATTCCGCAATCCAATACAATCAAATATATTAAAATTATTTAGAAATAAATGAATAATAAATCATAATGATTTTATATTCTTTTCTATGTTTGGTGTTGTGTGTCAAACCCACTATCTAACAGGAACATCATATTTACAAAATTTCATTGCGTTAAAAATTTTATCTTAGTAATTACACATTAATCAAATACAAATTATATTACTCAAGATACATGAAATATGAAATAAAGTAAACATTAAGTATAAATATTATTTCATAGAGTCTTATAAATGAGATATCAGAAATGAAATAAAATATATTTTTATGGGTGGAGTATTGTATTTATGGGTTCTCCTTGGTGAGAAAATAAGGTAATGATAAATAGATACAATCTAAGAATAGATTATCTAAGTTATATATTTTATTTACATTAAGAATATAAACTTATTTAATGAATAATTCCTTGGGTGTGGTTGAATCATAAATAATTATAACTTGTTCTAATATAATGATGACATTCCATAAATTGTATATAACGATTAAACCTGATATATTTTATTCTAACACTGATACATCCCACATATTATAAATTACACATCCACAATATGATTAATATATGACATAATATGGGATTTAAATAAACATATACGACTGGGTTTTACCAAAATAGACTAGGTTAATTAAATTATATTGATTCATGTATTAATATATTTTAAATAGAGGTTAATAAAAGGAAAAAACATTTTATGAATTTTAATAGAATTCTTGTGGAATAATAGATATATAATAGAATTCCAATTGACAAGATAAATTTAAAAAATATTTTAAATACGATAGAGGGGGTAAGGGGGAAATGAACCCTTAAAATTCGTCATATTCTTAATGTAGGAACAAATTGAATATTCTAGGATTGTGTAGAGAACTATAAAGGGAGGGGGAGGCAGTGAATTAGTGGAGAAATTATTCAATTTTCTAATGTTATGAAATGATCCAATTTTTCTAATTAACATGTTAATACCCTCAACTTTATCTCAAACTCAGTCATATGAAATTATAAATAATTAAATAAATGAAAGCATATTTTTAAAAAATTCCATGATAATGTGGGTATATATCACTTTCCATATCAACCCACATCTATCAACATATTTCCTCCATATTAGAATATTAATAAAAATAAGACCACTCACATCAAGACCTTTCTGCCTCATAAAAATAAATTTAACTATCTCCCCCCAGTTAAAATGTTTTCCTATGCCTCATAGATAAGGAAATAATAAAAAATTGCAATTTTTCACTGAATAAACTACAAGGAAATTATATGTTTTGTACCTCTCTTTTAGGTGTCACTCTATCTTGGAAAACATTATGCAATAAACTTTATTTTGGTAAATGTTTAAATCATACAACTCTATTTGGTTCTATTTTTTTCAAAACACATACATTGATTGGACCACTGTTCGGTACTCCATGTTCAACACCAAACTGAATTAACAAAGTGATATCTTGATCGAGTGGGCATGATGGAGAATATTTAGCAGTTCCTATCTGTATGAAAACATATATTTTTTATTGAGACCACACCCCCCATATATATGAAAACATACTTCAAAAATGAAGTGGTATGCATATGATCTATATTGAATTTTCTGGATCAAGTCCAATTTTTTATAAATCCCTTCAATGCCTTAGTAAGTACAAAGACAAAAAAAATATCAGAACATCTTCAATTATAGTTGTCAAAAACCTCTTAAAAATAACTAAAAATAAATTATAGATATTCAATCATTAAATGAAATATCAAAATCATCACTATTATTGAATTTTCAATATTTATTTAAAGTTAATCATGTCTCTTTTTGTGTAAAACATTCGTTCTTCTTTGTTAGGTAATATTTAAATAATTTCTTTATTATGGAAATTCTAAAACATTTTTATATCTAACCTTCTTTTCAGGATTTATTATGTCTAATTAACTATTTATTTCTCAATCTATTAATCTCCTTACCTTTCCTCTATCTAATGGAATCTGTAGAATATTTTCTGATGGAAGTCTAAATACTTTATCTTGTGAGAATAAAAAAAATATGTCATTGAAATGGATCCCTATATCTTATAAAATATTAAATATTTCCTCATTAAATCATATTTTTCTAGTGATACTCAGTCTGGTGAATCATTTGACAATATGTCTAATAGAACTTCATTTTGTGATTATCTCAATTCTCCCCGAGTTATAATCTTGTACTAATACACTCCATAACATTCAAAAATCTAATATTCTTATAGAGTTTAAAATTTTATATCAAATTATCCTGTGTTTGATTACAAATTTACTGAACATCATTCATACAATAAAAACTCTTTACCTTTCTATCATCTTTTACAGTTTTCAAATTATTTATTTTAATGTTTAAATTTGTATATACTAACTCTATCGATAATATTTATGAGTGAAATTACCAGTAATATTATAAATTTTTGCAATAATAAAGCACTAAATGTTTATGATTAGTAAATAATAATAAAATTTAATATGTGTGGAAAATCATACTTCTATTAAGTAGAAACTCATTTTTTCCTAAAACGATAAACAATTCACAAGATTGATATTTAATTAAATATAACATAATTAAAAAAACAACATGATGGATATTTAATATCCCCATCAAGAATTATTGAAACATGATCAATAACTCTATCATAATATTCCATCAAACCATATCCTTTTTGCATATAAATTTTCATGAAACCACACAAATAGATTTAGATAAAAATTAAATGGAATTCTATCCCTAAATGAGAACATATTTTTTTGTTAATGATATTAATTAACCTCTATAATATCCCATTATCATTATTCAATAATGTCCAATTCATTGTATTGATCATCATTTATGTTGATCTCTTTCTATTTAAGTAATAATAAATATTGATATTCATTGATGTTGTTGAAGGTATGTATGTTTGGGTCATGGTTAGAGAAATACATGTTGTTTTCCATAGGATACCATTTTCTATGTATTGAGGTTATAGAGTGTGATTAATGGTTTGTTCAAATTCTATAACCTTACTGTTAAACCATGTGGAATTTAAAAATGGGGATTTTCATTGTTGGTGCGTGATTTGTTGAAAAATTTGAACAATATATTCACCTTTCATAGTTCCCTAGATAGAGTGTAATGATAGTGTCTAGGTTTTTCAACCATGTGTAAAAAATACACATATAATCTAAAATCCTTCTGAGGGTATAAGTTTAAGTGTACTATTTGTTCCAACTATGTGTCCAGACAAAGATATCTTTAGGAACAACTTATTTATCTCCCAAAAAGAATAAATAATTTCTCAAACCCCCATTCATAAATACTAAACACCCACTGATAGAACTTAATCCCACCCTTTATTTTTTTTGAGGATCCATGCAAATGAATTGGTCTTATACAACCACTTTATTATTGAATTAATTTATCCCTGAATTCATTTTGTTTGTATCTTATAAATGTATTTCTAGTAAATTTTAAATACTTATTTATTCTCTTTTATCCCTTTTTATGAGTGATGGATTCTCATTTTTGGGGTGGATCTAAACATAATTTCACAAGATTTTATTACTTGAAATTCCTATTTGATCATTATCACCTTCAAATCTATCTCGGTTTTTCCTATCTCAGGTGAATAATTTTTTATTGGATTAAAAGATTATGGTTATGTGTTTTTTTCCGAAAAATAAATATATTTTCAATTAAGTTCCATGAAATTTATTATATTTTATGTTTTATTTAAAAAGGAATATATTTGTGAGATAAACCCCTTTTGATAAAAATATTTCTTAAAATAGAAACTAATTTAATGAAATGATTTGATATAGAATCTTATTAGAAATGATGTAATAGAAATATGATTATATAAATTCATGAATTTGAAGATAACATATAAATTAATTTATAAATTAGAATAGCTTTTATAAAAAATATTTTGGGAATTAAGATTATGAATTGAATTAAAATCATTAAATTTTATATGAATGATTGATTGATTGTTTGAATGAATCTGTGAGACAAAGTAGTTACTAGCTAAATAGGACAAGAAATTTAGAAATATCAAACCATATAAATTGTTTAATGATGAAAAAAATAACATCCACTAAAGGGGTGATGATTTATTTTATTCTGATGTATTGTGCCTTAGGGACATGTCAAAATGCATTGAGATACAATTGATTGACTGAGTTGTGTGTGAATCTCTGAGTAAGAACTAAAAATCCATGGTTAATATAACTATGGTCCTTGTTTGATTTGATCATTACATGAAAATTTCTATTTAACAATTTTATAAATGATCATCCCTTACATTTTATTAAAATTTGTTAGTTAATTCTATTTTGTAATTCTATCATTCAAAAAGTATTAAATGAATTTTTTTAGTCACATTGTGTAATATTTTACACAACCAACCATATTATACATTTGGTGAAATACTATTGGGATATTTATTTATCACTCCCAACCATTTTTTTAGAGTCCCCGACCACAATATCCTTGAGCCAGTGTCTACTTTATTACATTTCCATTAAAACAAGGAATCATATCCGAAAGTACTAAATAGTTTAGAATCCTTGGTAAACTCGATCCATAATTGATTCATATATTACATTTGAAAACACAAATCAAAACATTCATTTTTTGTATAATATAATTCCCACTAGAATATCATTTCATATAAAAAATAGTAGAGTTCTTGGATTTCAGATAAAGAAAAAAAATGTTGAGGTCAAATTCTAACTAATGTTTACATACACTCGAATATGTTATAAATAAATAAAGAATAATACACATAAAATGAAAAAGAACCAAAAAAACATTCCATTTTGTCAGTAAAATAGAAAACATTACCGGATAAGGAATAATTAATATGGAAAAGTTAATAACCAAAAATACATAATATTTAATCAATAAATTTAGAATTAATGCCGTCTAGAGATAATATCATGGAGAAAAATTCAGAGATAATAAAATAACTGAACTCTAAATGAAGTAAATGAATAATTGTTGGAATTCATGTTTGAAGAACATCAAAACATTTACTATCATGATATATATACTATAAAATATTTAACTAAATAGAAAAACCCATCTCATTAATCAACCATAAATAACATTTTGGAATATTGTTTAAAAAATAGGTAGAAACCATTTAATTTGTCACACTGGTTTGTCTAAGCTCAATAAAATTTGGGTCCTACAGATTACTTAATTTTAAAATCATTTCTCAAATATTGAATAATAAATTTAATTCATGAATCAATACGACTAATAAATAAAAATATATGTATTGAGTAAAAGATACAAATTTATCAATATTTAATCACTCAATCAAATAACCCCCAAATTAAAATTTCACATGTATAAATGATTTAAATTTAATAGAAAATCTTGTCTATGATATATAATACTGAAATTTAAGGGAAATTTATTGTCAATAGGAAATTGAACAATTCAAAAGAAATTTAATTTATCGATGATGTGAATTGTCAAGACCCGTCCCTCATGGAACGTGTAGTGAATACCCGAAGCCTACCTTGTATAGGCCAGGGGATGACGACTATCACTAGAAAGATGTATCCCAGTACTGGGAAGACATTCCCTTTCAACCTGTAAAACACACAGATTAGAATGCATCAATATGCAACCAAGAAGTAAAATAATGTAGTAAAGGAGTGAAGAATGTAAATGGTTCAGAATAGAATCCCAACTGGAAAAGTACAAGTACAATTGAAAAAGGGAAAATAGCTCATGGGTCATCCTTTGAGGATCTTACCTGAAGGGTAGGTACAACTGACGGTTAGCAGTCCATGCGTCATGTCATGAAAAATGTTCCCCCTATGAGAATCGTCTAGTCCTAGCTCCCTCAGCCTCAATAAATGATGTATGTTTAATGCTGAAGATAGAAAAAGGTGTGGGAAAAGCTTGAGAATGGGTGAGTATAACGATACTCAGTAGGGACCCCAACACACCGTAGGTCTCCTATAGTTCCACGAAGGAAAAACCACAAAGAAATTCTTCAACTCTAATTAGGTATATGACCATACATATACCAAAGTTATCAAGATATAATCATATCATTCGTGAGGGATTTGTACCACAAAGGTATCTCCTTGAAAGTATAAGTACCACATTGGTATAACCACAATGATAGAATTACCACATAGGTAAAAGACTTAGTTCAAACAGAGCCTCTGCTCAAACAAGGTTTTCAGTGAAGTATAGAAGTACAAATGATTAGTCGCGAAGCTAAATCATCTTATTCTATCATGAGTCACTGCTGCTAACCATATTGAGTTTGAAACACAAAGGATCGATAGGTAACTAACCCCCGTAATGACCCACACAGGATTTGATCCACAGAGGAACATTAGATAACGAACTCTCGTAATGACTCACATGGGATTTGATCCTCCCAGGATCGATAGGTAACTAACACCCACAATGACCCACACAGGATCTGACCCTCACAAGATCATTATGAACTGACCCACACAATATCATTGAGCTCTAACCCACGTAGGATCTTCCCCACACAGGATCGGTATGCTCTGAATCACATAGGATCGATGAGCGCTGACCCAGAGTAGATCCGACCCACACACGATCGGTGCTGACCCACACAGGATCTCTAGGTACTAACCTCCGTATGACATGTGTACAACCTTTTCCACACTTCCAGCCACTATATTCTTCGCACCTGGTGCGCTCGAGTTCCATAGAATCTACCCTTGAGATATTGGTCATACCTTGACCACCACTATCATCCACAACAGTGTATAAAAAAAGAACTATCTCGATCCAAGGATACTAATGCCACAAACGGATCATCAAATGATCATCCGGTTCTCAAGATATGGTCCTTTAAAATTTATAGTTCCTGGTGGGGCCTAGCTCCGTCCAGACCATGTCAGACTGACCTGGCTCGAACCGGTCTAGGCTAGGATGTATTGGACTCAGCCTGCTAGGCCATGGTCCGGCCCTGGCCACAAGGGGGGCAGCCTTCAAAGGTCGGCCCGACCCCTAATGGGGCGGCCCACAAAAAGGGTGGCCTGAAAGGGGAGACCCATCCCATAAAGGGGGTGTCCCACAAAGGGCGGACCGACTCGTATAGAATGCGGCTCATGAGGGGGTATCCATGTAGGGTGGGGGCCCAACCTGAGGTAAGGAGCGGTATGATCCGAAGGGGAGGGTGGCCCATGGAGGGTTCCACCCTAGATAGCATGGGGGTGTGACCCCCCAGTCACCATAACTGTCAAATAAACTGGAGTTCATTCTATTTATAAAGAGGTGGTGCTGCGTGGGTGCCACTTGGTTGCTGCGGAACCCACTGTAGGTGCAGGTTTGGCCTCCACCATTACTTCGTCCATGACATCTTTTTACCAGAGGTGCGCTGGTCACACAACCTCTCGCTTGCCGATGGTGCGGTTGTTGCGCCGCCTCCCTTTCCGCTGTCACCCGTCGTGATGGCCACATCATTCATTTTATGCGACTGACGAGGCGCAACCATTTTCTCACATGTGACGTGCGACGGTGCACCACCCCACCTCGTCGGCCGACTGGTGAGGGCCACTCATATGACCATCATGGCTCTATGTTGCGGCGTTCATTGGTGCACGACCTCCTTCGTAGCGGGTCAGTTTCCCCGTAATGGTGGTATTCCATAGAGGGCGGATGATTAGAAAAGTTGGGGAGGGTTCGGTCCATGTTCGTTTGGCCCACGCCCTCTACTTTAGCTCCTAAATGAATGGGAGGATATAGGGGGTTAAATAAATTCACTTGAATTAAGAACAAGAAATCAAAAACCCCTACCTCTTATCCCATTGGAGAATGTTCATGCTTGTTGGTGGGTTGGTGTTCGTCATTCCCGCAACAGGCTTCCAATGACTCCACTTGTACATCGTCCTCCAGTTCGTGGTTCAGTGTCACTCATCACCTCCTTGTAGGATCAAATCCTTCCTTTAATGTTTTGGCATCACATCACTCCTTCAACACTTCGTTTCTTGGTGATGTTGTGCTGATACCCCTCCCCAAGCTCCATATATATGGGAGAGGGGGAGGGTAAGTAACGACATGGGGAATTAATGAGGGATCATAAATTAGGAACCTTTCTAATTCTCCAATGACATCATTACATGGGATTTAAATGTCAATCCATTTATTGTCATGACACATCATTGTCCCCACACTCTTCAGGTCTATTGGGTTATATGAAAGAAAAATATAATAATAAAATAATTTCATCTCTTTTCTTTTCAAAAGTCACAAAACATAACAATTTCTCCAAACCTACTACAGTTAAATTAATGTCTCCCTTAAACAAATCCTAGCACTGTGGATTTAATGGTACTCTCAGATTTTTAATCCAATCACTGGTTCAAAAATTATAAAACTCCGCTCGTGCATTTACAAAACCTACCTTAAAAAGTTAAATAAATGAATGACATTCACCCTCGACCCGCGCCGGTCAATGTTAGGCTTCGTCTAAGGGGAAAACTCTCTAATGAACGGAATGGTACTCTCAGATATTCAATTTGAGTTACTATTTAGATGTTATTAATTTTTATAATAAAATAATTGTCACTTAATTATTTTATTTACTTCCAAAAACTAACTTTTACTGGTGGCCCAAACCAACCAATATTAGTATCATCATTAACAGAGCATACCTCAATGACCTCATTGGTGGTATAATATTTTTAATCCAAGTCACCGTTCGTGAGTTATAAGCATTTTAAAAATAAAATAACATTAATTAATTATTTTATTTACGGTTATTCCATTTTCTGGTTTTCTCACAAGAAGCCTGTGTCGACTAAACTTAAGTTGTTCCTAGTGTAAACCTGCCATTCGGAATGCAACAGTGCCCTCTGATTTCTAATCCGGGAAACCATTTAAGAGTTATTCCACTTTTTCATAAAACATACATATACACACTAATTAAAGATTTAAAAAAAATAGACGGATCATTCCATGCACTCCAAACCTAGGAATCATGCGTCGTCAAATTTGCGGTCTCAAAAAAATTCTATATAATTAAAACAATTTCTAGAAATTCCTAGTGCATACATGAATTTCAATACATTATTTGGTCAAAATGAACATAAACTATCTAGTGGAAGAATAAGTTTGGTATTAATACAATATATACCTATTATAGTTTGAATAATGAGTATTTTTATTGATTAAAAGAAATTTTTTAAAAATATACTGAAAATATTTTTGACGAAAATATAAGGAAATTGTTTAGTTCAAAAAATAGAAAGAAGATTTCATTAATATGTTCTCTAAAATCAAAACATGTTTTTTTGAAAAGACATAATATTACATTTAATTTTTTTAAAGAGTAATTATTTGTAATAATACCATTAATAATTTATTTTTTAATGGGGAAAACATTTTGGAAAGAATATTTATAATACACGTTTGGAAGAAAACATATTTTTCACTGAAGAAAGAAAATAATTTTAATTCACTTAAAATATTTCATCAGTTAATTTAATTTCCTACAAGTAAAAAATAGTATTATTACCAAAAAATATCATAATTATACATTGTATAATAAAATTACTTTTTTTTATTATGAAATTTTCAAATAATATCCTTCAATAAAAATTTATGAACAATCAAACTTTATTAGAATGAGATTGTTAAATAATCATTTAAAATGATCACAACACTAATGTAAGAATTAAAAAAAGAAATAATTATGTGTTTCAAATATAAATCCCCATAAAATATGTTGAAATAAAACATACTTTAGGAAAAAGTAATTATACACATAATATTATAATGACATAACGAATGAAGTAGATGTTTAACCCATGGAACTGAAATAGATTTAAGAAATCCCTTGCCTCATTATTTCATTTGATTAACCCTTTATTAAACTCATTTATAGCGGTTTTTAACATTATATAATTTTAATAGAATAACAACCATATTGAGAATATCATATATGATCCACATATAACATTTTACCATCTACTGGATAACAATATATCATTATTTTCATTGTTTCAAGTGATACTCATATTGTTTTATCTTTCATTAATTATTATTAATGTTTTGTTTTTATGGGTATGATATATTAAAATAAATTAAATAATGATAATAATGAAGTAATTATATATTTTTTACATTAATTATATATTAAAAACCCATCATGAATGTTATTTCTGATAAATGAAGTACATTATGATCGTGGAGAAGTTATGATGCATATACACTTGACTAAAATTATCATTTTCCAATTATCATTATAGAATGTTGGTAGGTAATATATTTTAGTAATAGATATTTTATATTCCATATTATTTATTTAAATATACTTAAATATATTATAAATGTGGTTTGGTGACGAAAAAAGAGTCACATCATTTCGCGGAGGCGGTAACCCACATGTACAACACTCACATTATAATCATTCATTGAGTCAAAAGGTATAAAGAAAATGATATATATTATCTCTTAAAAACATGAATATTTCATGAATAAGATAATAATGTCTTTTATTTCAAATATATTAATTAACATTATCATTGTGACCTTCCATGTTAATCATCAATGAAAGACGAATTACATTTCTTCGTGATGTAGTAGTATGTCACACACATTAGTGAAATTAAGGTGCCTCCTACGAAATGGAAGGTAATATGTTATATACGATATAATAAAAATATTGGTATTTTTATGTTATAAAAAATCATATATATACATTATATCCATCATCATTCCAAACCTTTTTAGGTGGTAATGGAAAAATGATGGACATCGGTTCGTGTGGCGGTAGTCCGCGGTATACACGAACACTAGTTGGATAACCTATTTGATAGAAGTAAGGATTGTCTTATATCAAAAGCTTATAATAAAAACATCCAAATATATAGGTGATAATGATAGAAATATATCATCATGGTTTAAAAAGAGATGATGGAGTTGGAAGAAGAAATAAAATAAATATGATCACAGGACACCATTGCCTCTTTCTGGGTATCGTCCATGGATTTATACTAACGCCTTCCTAGTTTTGATTTATTCCCAAGATAATTTATATTGAATTAAAGGAATTATGTTGGTATGTTATTCTTTAATGTATTAAAAAAATTAGGTTTAATTTTGTGAAGAAGAGAGGAGAGTGGGTGGACTTTTATAAGTGAGCTGAGTGACACACTTGTAATTTTTTGAAATAATTCAATCATATTCATTTTTTTATCATGCCAAAATCATCAAAAAAAATTAAATTATAAAAAATAGAGACGTAATTTTCAAATATTTCCATTAAAGTACATATGGAAATGTTGTTAGGTACTTTTTAACCCTTAATGTTTTTGATTGTCCCCTTATAAATAAAAATTTTCCTTAATTGTTGTAATTTATTTTTTCTATTTCACTATTCATTTTGATAAAAAAATAAGATTAAATTATTATAAAAATAAATTTAAATTATTTCAAACATGTAATACATTTTATCCAATTTACATTAACATAGTCAGAAGAATTTAGTATAAAATTAATCCCCAGAAGTCATGAAAAAAAAATTAAAGTAAAAATGATAGAAAGAATAAAAGTTTTTTATATCTAAAATAAATTTGAAATTTATTTCAATAATATTTTTAGGCTTAAGTGGTTATAAAATTTTTATAATGTTAATTTTAAAATAATTCAAAAATATAATTTATCATTATAATTAATTAATACTACAAAAAATTAATTCAAATTATGTATTTTTTTATTTTTATAAAAAATGAAAAATTTAAGAAAAAAAATTCCCATATTATATTACTCTTGAAACATCATATCGATCCTCTTCCATGTATCAGTCTCCATGGACTCCTTCTCCCTCCAATTTTCCAATATTTTGCAACCCCGAAACCCGACCCACCATTGATCCCCTCGTCCTCTTTATCGTCTTTAGTCCTATTTTCCAACTCTCAACATTTCACCACCTCTACTAATACTTACCATTTCTATGTTTCATACAAGATTTATTCACTCCATGAAGAATATCCCTCCCATTTTATCGTCCCACGAAGCCGCATACCCATCCCTTCATCCACTACCCCTAAACCCAACCAATCATTGATCCCCTCTTCCTCTCCCTAACCTAAGATCATGTTTTTCATATCTCTTCATCTTGTCGGAACTAGTCTCTATCCATCTACATAAACCTATTTTCATTATTTGGAAATTTATAATTACTTCTCTTATGTATCCTATAAAATTATTCTAGTATCACCATCTTACCAATACAATACTCTGTATCACTCTGTATCACTCTGCTCCCACTGTCTCTACTACTCTACTATAACAATCTAGTATTAGGCACAAAGTATTCTTGCTTCCTTCCTCCACATTACATTTATATATTTCAACTATAATACCAACATTCCCATTATTATCATCACCTTCTAAATTCAGTGTAGAAAACCTCCTAAATATTTTATATGGTTTTTATAATTAATAGAAACCCATGCACCATCTTCCATAAGATATTGTATCTAGCTACATGTAATCCGTTTTTATTTATGTATATATACTTACATATCTTTATAATCCTAATATATTGATAATTTTTGATTAATTTATCATATATATATATATATATATTATCCACTTAGTTACATTTATTTCATATAATAATTTTTTATTACTTCTCATTATATAGTTTGAATATTTATTTTAATTTTTTTTATTTATTGTTTCATTTCTTCTCTATTATATGACTTAATACTCGTATATCATAATCCATAATTTTTTTCAATTTATTACTATTATAATTAGGTTTGATAAAAATACCCCTCCTTGTACTGTATATCATAATCTTTCTTCATTCATGAAATTTGATCATAGTTTTTAATGTTGTTTCTATAATTTAGATTAAAATTTTGCATCATGGTTTATAAATGGACAAGATTATGATCATCTAAAGTTCTACTTTATTGGGTCAGTTAAATATTTTACAAACACAAAAACTAGTAGTTTAAATATAAATTTAAATTTCAACAATATGTTTCTTATCTTCTACAATTAAATTTCATGTTTTGGTAATAGATCATGTTCATTGGTTCTGTAATTTTTTCTCATGTTTAGTTTTCTACATGTGCTAATATAATCATTTGATTCAAAGACATATTTGTTTTAGATTTTAGTTGGATCGTGCTTAATTGTTTTGAAATAACACGTTGATATAGTATTCATCATTCATTTACTATTATTTTCATTATGTATGAGTTTTTTTCATCTACATATCTAACCTTCAGATAGTTCATAAAGATGAAACATTCAATGTCATTATGCGTTAAGAAGAGGTGAACCTATTTTTTGGTTTAAAAAAAAAGTAATATTCCCTTTGACATTTTATTTATACTTATAATTTTTTTTCTCTTATTATATTCATTTTTATGTTATTTAATTTATATTATATAATAGAAAGTACGAAAAGACCATTCCTATGATAGCTTCTTCTCTATTAGCATTAGATTGGAACACTATGTTATATATAACCATACTGAGATATTATTTTATCTATCTCCATTATGATCTTGTAAAATTATGTTTAGTTATAGAAATTACTTTTCATGTTGAATTTTCTACTTATTCTCACAAACTCATTTCCTTTGATGAGTTAACTGTTTGACACTTTAGAATGAACATAGAAAATTTTAATGAAATAACACACTACTATTTTTGACATTAGGTGTAACATCCCAAGTAAGTAAATAATTATGGATTTTTATATCTATGTCTATTAATGAATTATATAGTGTTTTACAGGATTAAAATGAGAATAAATCCTATCAAAAGCATTGGATTCTTTAATATTTTTAAAAGATGGGTTTACCGCCTTTTGATGGAAAACCATTTTTAAATATATCTTTTGGAAATTTTATAAGATCAATTTTTCAAAATAAACTTAGTCATTGGTATTGGGACATTGAAATTTACTTTGGATAATTTTTTGGTATTTTTCTGACAATGTTAATTTTGTAAGGAATAGTGAAAAATACTGCATTTTACTTCAAAATTGATATTACATCTAATTTAATTATATGGATATATTATCTATTTAATTTGTTTTAAAGTGTAAATAGAATATATTTTTTCCATTTAATCCAATGGTGGTCATTATAATTAATTTCACTTTGTAATTGGGCATAAACAAGTGCCAAACTTTTCATAGATATTGTTTCCAAAAAACCCGCTATTTGTTTTGACAACAGTAATTATTTTTAAATTAATTATTGCAATTTCTGTGTTTGGAATTTTGTAAATTGGATTCCATATTTTTAATCAGAAGGTACAAATTATTTAATTAATAATCTTTTGTTTTTGGACATTATTAATAGTAACGACTGTAATTATCTTTAATTATCATGATTAATTATTAATCGGGTAGTTAAGGGTAATAGAATAATATAATAATAATAATAAATGACCCCAAAATGTGTCCTAATACTATTGGTTTTGTCATGGAAGACCATGGGATGCCTTGTTCCGAACATTGGGACCCCATGTAATCAATTTTGGGTGATGGTGACACTTAAACATTTTATTTTGAAAGAAAGGAGAATATCACAAAAGTCGGTAACTCCTAAGTAAAACAATTTTAGTTTTGTCTGTGTAAATGATCTCTTAGACTATAAATAATAATTGTAAAGATAAAAATATTTCCTACATCATAATATTTTTTTATATTTTTTAGACATTAAATAAATTAATTTATTTATAACACCATGATGATGCATCCATTACCTCATTAATGAATGATTTAAATAAAATGAAAATATAATGTAAAATCTAAGACTTACACCTGTAAAAAACCTATTGGATGAGTATATTTAGAACCCTTATCACCTTATCCTCAACATATATCAATTTGGAACCTTTAAAATATGAAACTCATTTTTAAAATAAAGTATCTTTTCTTTACTTTCTAAGAGCACCCCTCCTCCCTCTTATAAAAGGCCCCTACCTCTACCTTCTTACCCACACCTCTCAAGCCATTGGCTCGGCCAAACTCTGATCATTTAATCTCTCCAGATCCCTCTCTTAATCAAATAATCCTTACCTTAGGCATAAATCTCTTAATGAAACCCTTTTTGGTTCAATCGAAATGGAGTTACCTGATTTAAAGGTAAAGTCTTCTCTAATGTTATTTTGTTTTATTTTGCTTCTCCAACCCCCTAAACTCTTTTTATTCCATTCTTTTTTAAAAGAACCAGTATCTTAAATATACTAGGATACTGTTATCAGATGTATTCGAGCTACACTTACACACACCTCCCTCTAATTGTTAATGAACATACTGTTTCTGTGGATAGCGAATTACTGCCTCACGAAACGATGATTGTTCAATATTATTTTAATACCTTTCATGGTGGCCATTAAAATGTCACTATATTTATATATGATATATATTATGTTTACTAATTCCTTATGATTTTGTACTTTTCATTTATCACATACCTTTATGGTTTCCATTATGGATAAACGAGATAATTTCAATTTTTGGAAGTGCCGACTACCGCCCCCTTGAAGTGATTTCATTCGTTAATGCCATATGTGGGACATGTAAAGGATGGAGTTAATAATATTATATATGATATTATACAAGAATTATAATATACCTTTATATCAGTATGATTTCATTCCATTAAATACGAAATAGAAATGAACGTAGCGTTCATGCGTACGTACGACCTACCGTCTCCAGGAACAGTGCATTTAATTTCTAACCTCTAAATTTTATTTAACATTATAAATGGATGTATATACTGGATATATATGATATACATGATATCCAAATCATGAATATAAATATGGATATGATGGATATTTTACCGCATGAACAACTTGTAATTATAAGGAGTTTATTTTTGACTCAAGTACCAATGATCGACAAAATGACCATTATTAACATAAATAATTACATAGTGTTCATAACATGGAAATAAGTAATATTAAAGGTATAATGATCTTGGAAAATTTTCTTAGGCAAGTATAAATTAACTCATGTTTATTATTCAGGAGATTAAATAACGATCGAGTCAAGTCGAACACCAGGTAAGGGACTTCGTCCCAATCTCCTTTCATTGAGGCATATTTTGTTTTATACCCAACGTTCTTTTATACGGTGTATAAAACCCTTTGAATTTTATGTTTATTCAAAAGTAATATTTTTTATACGATGTATTTTACTAAACAACAAAAGGGAATGTTTTGTTCGTTCGTATGCGGTGACAACGACTTTCCCGCCGCTGTGACCATTATCTGAGTTTCAGCTTCCTCTACAAGCCATAACTTTTTTTTAAAATTAAAAATAAATACCATGTTTTAATTTTCATTTATTTTGGTATTGAAAATGGTTCTAATAACTTTTTGATTATATCAATGTGCTGTATTGATATCTTGTGATTGAAATGTGGAAATTTTATGTTTCCTTTAAGCATGTTTTATATGATATGATTATGTTATGGTTCTTGGGAATTGTTAATGAATACGGGTGGTTCCATGATAAACTAAGGGCTGGTGAGCCTGTGATAGCTCTCCAATGCATTGGGTAACACGAAGGGGTTAAACGCTAATGTTTCTCCGAAGAGATTTAGGGAATATACTGTGATGGGTATTCCAAACGTAACCATGAGGGTTACTCCCTACGCAAGAATGTTATGAATTCCCCATGTTACCTTTATGTATTATGATTTCAATGATTTATTCATGATTTGATGAGGTATGTCAAAGTGCTTATGTTTTATGAGTAAAGTATGATTTCATTAATTCTTATGTATACATGGAATAATGTTTTCATTTCGTTCTTTTATATCCCTTACTGAGATTTTTATGGTCATCCCACATTTTTGAAATGTTTTTCACAGGTCAAGGGAAAGGTACATGATGTGATGATAGTGTCATGGAAGTGTCATGAAAGAATCCATGTTTTGTTTTATATATGTTTCCTTTGATGGGAATAGTTAATATTGACTTTAATGTAACCACATTCATTAAATGTGGAATGTAATGCGTGATTTATGATCTAATTATATAAAACTGTAAACCTGAAAAGATCCTTAATGTGTAATCTTGTAATAACTCAAGATTAAGTAATGTTTAAGGCTGGGGCCTTATATTTGGTATTAGAGGTCTGTTTAGATAACATTAGGAGTTAGAATTCTATTAAATAATTATCCAAAAATATTTTTTATCATCAAATTGAAATGATATAGCATTTGAAGATTACCATGTTTCTTCATCTAAGACATGTTTGTTTAGAATGGTTTTCCACAGAGGAAACAGGGAAGTAGTGGTTGGAAGGCATACAGATGTAAATGACCTTCCGAATCAACATCCTTAGATTGTCAGAATTGGAAGTGAACATTTTTTGCCGTAATGGCGCAGTTGACTCAAGCGATAAATGGTGGTGGTATCCATGCACGAGATCAGCCAGATCAATAGCAGAGGAACATGTCAGTGGTGTAACATATCATGAGGAAACATCCACCATCATTAAGAGGATCATCTGACCCTATTCTAGCTGAAGTGTGGATTAAATCATGGGAGAATATTTTTGATGTCATTGGGTGTTTAGAAAATCAAAAGGCTAGTCTTTCTGTTTACCGTTTTGAGGGTGAAGCAGATCAGTGGTGGTAAATGGTTAAAAATATCAGGGATGCTAATGAGATTGATTCTCTTGACTGGGATGAATTCAAAGGTATGTTTCGTGAGATGTGTTATCCTAAGTCAGTCCGACATAGGATGGATAAAAAATTCGTAGAATTGAGGCAATAGGACGACTTAGTGGCTGCTTATGAAGAATTGTTCACTCAATTGGCAAGGTATGCTCCAAATTTTAGCTGAGATATTGATAGTAAAATAAATTTTTTTACTTAGGATTAAATCCAAAATATCAAATGGCTCTAGCTTCTCGTGAGTTCAAAAGATATGAAAATCTTGTTCGATGTGCTGAGAAGGTGGAAATGGAGTTTTTCGATGATCAATTGTTCTACAAAAACCAACAGAAGAAGAGACTGAGGTGGAAAGAGAAAGGGAATAATCCTTCAAAAAGGTATGATGGTAAGAAAACTATGTTTTCAGTTTGTGATAAATGTGGTAAAAGCCATGCTGGGGAATGGCTTCTGAATTTTGGAAAGTGCTACTGATGTGGTAAGATGGGACATAAGGCTCGTGATTGCACAGAAAAATATCAGGGGGATGGTAAGACCAAATTTGATTCACAGTTAGTGAAATGTTTCAAGTGCAATGAGATGGGTTATTATGAAAATGAGTGTTCGACAAAGAGCTCAATTGATGGGATTCAGTCAGAATAAGAGATAAAAGTAGTGGTGAAATCCTTTGCAACTTCTTCAGTAGATGTTGGGCCATCAAATGAAGTGGTATCAGGTAAATTGTTTTTTTTTCAGATTATGCCAGTGTGTTGTTTGATACGGGGTCTACACATTCTTTCATCTCTGAAAACTTTTCTAGTAAATTGGAAATTCCATCACAATAAATGACTCATTAACTTGTGGTAAAAACACCTAGGGGAAATGTTAAGGAAAAAATAATTTATAAGAGTCTTCATATCCCTATCCGTGGAAAGAACCTACTTGCAAACCTTATTTTTTTTTACCTCTAGTAGAGTTTGATGTTATCCTGGGTATGGGTTGGCTCTCTTTTTACCATGTTAAGATTGATTGTAGAGATAAATAAATTTCATTTCACAAAGACTTTCAGTTTGTGTACAAGAATGAACCCTTATTATTAATAACATATCAAGAGGCTGAGGAACTTGTAAAAGATGGAAATGAATGTTACCTTGCCCATATTGTTAAAAACAAAGGAACCGTTCAGATTAATGATGTGCCAGTGGTAAATGATTATCCTGATGTTTTTCCTGATGAGTTGACTGGAATAATACCAGATCAGGAAGTTGAATTTACGGTTGACTTAGTTCCTGATGCTAATCCAATTTTAAAACCCCCTTCTCGAATGGCTCAAATTGAACTTTTAGAGTTGAAGGACCAATTGCACGATTTATTAGATAAAGCTTTCATTAGACCTAGCACATCACCATGGGGTGCCCCTGTATTATTTGTTAAAAAGAAAGATGGTTCAATGAGACTTTTAATTGATTATAGAGCCTTGAATAACATCATTGTTAAGAAAAAATATCCTTTGCCTCATATCGATGATTTTTTTGATCAACTCCAGGGAGCTCAGTATTTTTCAAAGATTGACCTGAGATCGGGGTGCCATCAGTTGAAGGTAAAGGAAGCAGATATTCGGAAGGCCATGTTTCATACAAGATATGGCCATTATGAATTTTTAGTAATGCCATTTGGGTTAACCAATGCACCTGCTATATTCATTGACCTTATGAATATAATTTTCCATGAGTTCTTAGATAAGTTTGTGGTTGTGTTCATTGATGATATTTTGGTGTTTTCTAAAAGTAAATAAAAGCATGAGATTCATATAATGGTTATTTTTGAAAACCTTACAAGAAAATAAATTCTATGGGAAAATCAGCAAATGTGAGTTTTGGTTGCAACGAATTTATTTCCTTGGTCACATTGTTTCTAAAGATGGAATAATTGATGATCCTTCAAAAAAAATGTTGTTGATGAATGGCCAAGACCCATACATGTAACCGAGATTCGTAGTTTTCTTGGTTTGGAAGGCTATTAACGAAGGTTTGTTAGAAATTTTTCATCGTTATCTAGTCAAATGACTAAGGTAACTCGGAAGGGTGTTAAGTTTATCTGGACAAAGGAATGTGATGATTGTTTTCAGGAATTGAAAAGAATATTGGTGAATGCTCTAGTTTTGGAACTACCTTCTAGGAATGGTGAGTTTGTTATCTATAGTGATGATTTATTGAAAGTAATTGATTGTGTCCTAATACAGAATGATCAGGTAATTGCTTAGGCTTCACTTCAGTTGAAAACTCATGAGGTAAATTACCTTACATATTATTTGGAATTAGCTGCTGTTGTTTTCGCTTTAAAAATTTGGAGGCATCATTTGTATAGTGTAAAGTGTGAAATATATATTGATCAAAAAATTTTAAAGTATATATTCACTCGAAAATAATTGAACATGAGAAAGAGGAGATGGTTAGAATTTATCAAGGATTATGAGTGTATAATTCACTACCATCCAGGAAAACCATATAAAGTGGATGATGCTTTGAGTCAAAAAAAGTAATGCTTCATTAACCATGTTACGTTTGGAATGTGATCCTTTGTTTAAGGATTTTATGAACTTTGGCATTGAAGTCGTTGGTGTAGGATGTTCATCTATTTTGTTTTAGGTATCAGTGAAATCTTCTCTATTAGACAGAATTAAGCAAGCACAGAAGCAAGATAGTGTGTTCCAAAAAAAGGTAGAGCTCATTCACAAGGGTAAGGTGCATGAATTCAACATTGATAATGGTTGGTATTTATGATTTGGGAAGAGGTTGTGTGTGCCGTGTGATTCACAGTTGAGGAGTGAGTTGTTATTTGAAGCACATATTTCTCCGTTTTCAGTTCATCCTAGAAATACTAAGATGTTTAGAGATCTTCCGGAGTATTACTGGCGGGATGGAATGAAAAGATATATTTCTGATTTTACTGTGAAGTGTTTGACTTGTTGACAGGTTAAAGCAGAGTGGTAGTTACCAAATAGGATGCTTTAGACTTTTCTAGTACCATAGTGGAATTGGGAGAATATATCCATGGACTTCGTTGTGGGATTGCTAATGACACCTCGAGGTAATAACACAATCTGGGTTATTGTTGATCGCTTGACTAAATCTGATCATTTCCTTGCTAAATGAGATACTTTTTCCCTCGATCAAATTTCTCGTTTATATCTTAAAGAGATAGCCTGGTTACATGGAGTTCCCCTCTCCATTGTATCTGATCATGATCCCAGGTTTACTTCTAACTTTTGGAAAGGCTTTCAGAAGTCGTTGGGTGCTGAATTAAATTTTAGTACAACATTTCATCCTCAATCAGATGGGTAGTCAGAACGAACAATTCAGACATTAGATGATATTCTACGTGCGTGTTCGATGGATTATCTGGGAAGTTTGGACCAACATCTTTCTTTGGTTGAGTTTTCTTATAATAATAGATTTCATTTTAGTATACAGATGGCTCCATTTGAGGCATTATATGGGAAGCAGTGTCAAACTCCAGCTTTTTGGGATGAAGTGTGTGAAAGGAAGTTTATGGGACCAGAATTGGTAGAAGAGTTGGTAGAAAAAGTTCAGTTGATACAGAGACACATGAGAATAGATCAGAGCAGGCATAAAAGTTATGCGGACAACATGAGAAGGATCTATCTTTTGAGGAAGGTGATCTGGTTTTTCTCAAATTTTCACCATGGAAAAGTGTTATGTGATTTGGTAAGATAGGAATGATGTGTCCAAGGATTATTGGACCATATGAAATTCTGGAGAGAGTTGGATCAGTTACATGCCGAGTGGATTTACCTCCAAGTTTATCTCAGGTACATAATGTTTTTCATGTTTCAATGCTAAGGAAATACATGCCAGATACATCTCATGTTTTAGGTACATAGGTATTTTAGTTGGAAGAGAATCTATCTTATGAGAAACAACCTGTCCAGATTCTTGACCACAGGGAGCAAGTTTTATGGAATAAGGTGATTCATCAAGTATAGGTTTTGTGGAAAAACCACATGATTGAAGAGGCAACATGGGAATCTGAAAATGCAATGAGGGATAAATACCCCCACTTATTCGATAATTAAATAAATTATAGGGACATAATTTAATAAAGGGGGGAAGGGTGTAACATCCCAAGTAAGTAAAGAATTATGGATTTTCATATCTGTGTCTATTTATGAATTATATAGTGTTTTAGAGTCTTAAAATGAGAATAAATCCAATCATAGTCATTGGATTCTCTAATATTTTTAAAAGATTGTTTTACCGCCTTTTGATGGAGAACCATTTTTAAATTTATATATTGGTAATTTTATAAGCTCTATTTGTCAAAATAAACTTATTTTTTTTGTAATGGGATATTTAATTTACTTTGGATAAATTTTTGGTATTTTTCTGATAATGTTCATTTTAAATGAATAGTGAATAATACTGCATTTTACATCAAAACTATTTTTTCATCTAATTTAATTATATGGATATATTATCACTTTAATTGGTTTTAAAGTGTTAATAGAATATATTTTTACCATTTAATGTTTTTCATTAGAATTAATTTCACTTTGTAATTGGGCATAAACAAGTGCCAAACTTTTCAGAGATATTGTTTAAAAAAACCCACTATTTGTTTTGACAACGGGAATTATTTTTAAATTAATTATTGCAATTTCGGTGTTTGGAATTTTGTAAAATGGATTCCATATTTGTAATCAGAAGGTCCAAATTATGTAATTACGACTCTTTTGTTTTTGGACATTTTGAATAGTAATGACGGTAATTATCTTTAATTATCATGATTAATTAGTAATCTGGTAGTTAAGGGTAATTGAATATTATCATAATAATAACAAATGACCCCAAAATGTATCCTAATGATACTGGTTGTGTAATTGGATGACCATGGGATGTCTTGTGCCAATATTTGGGATCCCATGTTATCAATTTTGGGTGAAAGTGACACTTTATCATTTTGTTTTTAAACAAAGGAGAATATCACAAAAGTATGTAACTCCTATGTAATAAATTTTAGTTTTGTCTTTGTAAATGATATATTAGACTATAATTAATCACTGGAAATATAAAAATATTTCCTACATTATAGTAATTTTTTATATTTTTTAGACATTAAATAAATTTATTTATTTATGACACCATGATGATGCAGTGATTACCTCATTAATGAACGATTTAAATAAAATGAAACTATAATGTAAAATCTAAGACATACAACGGTAAAAAACCGATTGGATGAGTATATTTAGAACCCTTATCACCTTATCCTCGAAATATATCAATGTGGGACCTTTAAAATCCGAAACTCATTTTAAAATAATGTAACATTTCTTGACTCTCCAAGAGTACCCCTCCTCCCTCTTATAAAAGGCCCCCACCTATACCTACTTACCCACACCTCTCAAGCTATTGGATCAGAAAAACTCTCCTCATTTAATCTCTCAACATCCCTATGATCATCATAGAAGCCTTACCTTAGGCAGGAAGCTCTTCAAGAGACCCTTTTGGTTCAATCCAAGGGGAGTTACCCGATTTATAGGTAATGTCTTCTATAATGTTATTTTGTTTTATTTTGATTCTCCAACCACCTAAAATCTTTTTATTAATTTATTTTGTAACCAAAAATGTACATTCAATATACTAGGATGTTTTTATAAGAAGTATTCGAGTTACACTTACACACACCTCCATCTAATGGTTAAAGAACATACTGTTTCTGTGGACGGCGAATTACTGTCTCACGTAACGATGATTTTTCAATCTTATTTTAACACCTTTCATGGTGGCCATTAAGATGTGACTATATTTATATATGATATATAATATGTTTATTCATTCCGTATGATTCTGTATATTTTATTTATGGCATAACATTATGGTTTCCATTATGGATAAACATGATCATTTCATTTTTTGGAAGTGCGGACAACCGCCCCCTCAAAGTGATTTGATTCATTAATGCCATATATGGGACGTGTAAAGGATGGAGTTAATAATATTATATATGATATTATATTTTAATTATAATATACCTTTATATCATTATGATTTCATTCCATTAAATACAAAATAGAAATGAAAGTAGCATTCATGCGTACGTATGACTTACCGTCTCCATGAATGGTGCATTTCATTTCTTACCTCTAAATGTTATGTAATATTATAAATGTATGTATATACTGGATATATATTACATATATGATTTCTACATCATGAATATAATTCTGGATATAATGGATATTTTACCACATGAACAACTTGTAATTATAAGGTGTTTATTTTTGACTCAAGTACCAATGATCGACAAAACGACCGTTATTAACTTAAATAATTACATAGTGTTCATAACATGGTAATAAGTGATATAAAAGGAATAATTAACATGAAAAAGGTTCTTAAGAAAGTAGAAATTAACTCAAGTTTATTATTCAGGAGATTAAAGAACGATCGAGTCAAGTCGGACACCAGGTAAGGGACATCGTCTCAATCTCCTTTCATTGAGGCATATTTTGTTTTATACAAAACTTTCTTTTATATGGTGTATAAACCCCTTTTACATTTACGTTTATTCAAAAGAAATCATTTTTATACGAATCATTTTACTATATGACAAAAGGGAATGTTTTTGTCCTACGTATTCGGTGACAAGGACTTTTCCGCCGCCGTGATCATTATTTGAGTTTCAGCTTCCTCTACAAGACATGCCTTTTTTTAAATTAAAAATAAATACCATGTTTTAATTATATTTTATTTTGGTATTGAAAATGGTTTTGATAATTTTTTGATTATATCAATTTCTTTTATTGATATCTTGTGATTGAAATGTGGAAATATTATGTTTCTTTTATGCATGTTTTATGTGATACGATTATGTTATGGTTCTAGGGCATTGTTTATGAAGATAGGTGGTTCCATGATAATCTAAGTGTAGTTGAGCCCATGATAGCTCTCTAATACATTGGGTAATGTGAAGGGGTTAAATAATAAGGTTTCTCGGAATATATTTAGGGAATATACTGTGATGGGTATTCCAAATGTGACCATGAGGGTTACTCCCTATGTAAGAATGTTATGAATGAATCAAGTTACCTTTATGTCTTAAGATTTCTATTATTTATTCATGATTTGATGAGGTATGTTAAAATGGTTTTGTTTTTTGACTATAGTATGATTTCATTAATTCTTATGTATATATGGACTAATGTTTTAATTTAATACTTTTATATCCCTTACTGAGCTTTTTATGCTCATCCCACGTTTTTGAAATGTTTTTCACAGGTCAAGGGAAATATACATGATGTGATGATAGTGTCAAGTAAGTGTCATGAAATAATCCAAGTTTTGTTTTAAATTTGTTTCCTTTTATGGGAAAAGAGAATATTTAATTTAATTTAACCATCTTGTTTAAATGTGGAATGAAATGCATGATTTATGATATAATTCTCTATAACTCTATACCGAAAAATATTATCAATGTGTAATCTTGCAATAACTCAATATTATGTAAGGTTTAAGGTTGGGGCCTTATATTAGGTCATTAATAAATTATTTTCATTATAAGAGTTTTTATCAAAAATATATTCCACCTTTAGGATGTTTGAGAAGGAAAAAAATTTAGGTTATTATGCCACCACAATATATGATAATATTAATACATGGGATTATCTTCATAAAAATATTTTCCCCCAAAAATTGTATTTTTAATTATTATTTTTATCATTTCACTTTTTCTTTTAATTTTTCTAACTTTTGCAATTATTATTCTATAATGTCATGTATAAATTTATATTCTCTTGATATTATCTTTAACAGAAGAATTATTTTGTTCAGACACACCAACAAGATATAACTATCATTTTGAGATTGGTTTTGATGATCATTATTTTTTTGTTTAATAGAGATAGAATTATATATATATAAATATATTGAACCAATAATGAACATATATAGATAATATATATGATCATGTATATTATATATATATGAATAAAATAAATAGATTAATATATATATATTTATATAAAATATAATAATATATATATTTGATTATAAATGTTCCTGAATACATATATATATGTTCTATATGTTTTATTTATAAATATATATTTTATATGTTTTGAATATGAAGATATTTATAGAACATATATTTCTTATATATGTATAAAAACATTCTCATTTTATATAGATATAGTAAAATGTGTGAACTCCACTATACATGTCACATTTTTTTTATCAATGATCCTCAATACATCCTTGATTTCCTTTTTATGGTGTTTACACAGTTTACAAACCTTGAGCAGATTACTTCACATAAAACTATATGAGTTTCCCAATAACAGTACGTTATATTATTCCTTGAGAAAGTTAATATATGAAATGAGCCAATTATAACAGCATGTATAAACATTATTACTAATTTGAAACCACCAAGGATACCCATGATTTAGTAATTCTTGAAAATATAAGATGATTTTAGAAATATGCATCAAACATTATGATTTTGAAATGAATAAATTTATTCCAACATAATTTCATAGTAAACAAACCTTTATTCCCATTAATCCTCCATTATATGTACATGTACTGATTGATTCCTAGATATTCTTCTAATCTGTTAAAAATACATTCTAATCAAGTGAATATATTAGGGTAGAAGATATAACTATCATTGAGCATTTAAAATTACAAATATACAAGTATTTAAATAAACAAAAATTTAATATGATATGTGGTTTTTGATCACATTGTTCATCCCAAAACATACCTTTTCATTTCTAGCTATATAGAGCATTTATACATTCCTCCAGATCTGATAATATCATTCACTTATCATATGGATGAATCAATTAATTTTAATGTTTTCTAATAGATTATAGAACATGAATAAATTACATCACATAAATTTATATTAAATCACGTACATTAAACATATAAATCCCATTCCTTGTAAATGTTATGATATAACATGAATCACTTTTTAATATATGTGTAATCTTGGTCACTAATTTCTATGAAACAGACATATAGATTTGTTTCACAGTTCCTAAAAATAGAATCATATTCTAGTATTATACATCATAGTTTCAAACTTGATAATGTAGCGGATGTTTTATTAATAACTCCAATACCTATTAAACATGTTATTGTATTTATATTTTCAAACCCATGTTTTTATTTTCTTACAGTGATAGTTGAATCTCCTAGGAAAGATTTTATTGATCATGGGGTTGATAGAGAGAGGATTTATTATTACAAGGTAATGAAATATTGTTTAAATTAAATTAAACATATTTGGTTCTTATTATTTGTTATTATATATTAACATGAATGAACAAGTGCCTCAATGAAATGTATTTTTTTTCTGACTTATATAGACATCCAACAATATGTTTTTTAGTAATTTAATCAATGGTTCCTTTTTTATTTAATATGTTTTGAATTGTGAGTCCACAATAATGGATATGGGGATGGGTATAACAAATAAAATATATAGTTAATTAAGAAACATAATTATAGCATTATTTGTATACATAGAATGTCAAATGTACATCTACTGTGTCTTTATTAGAAATTCTTATATAGATTTTAACTTTTCATATTGACTAAGGTTATTTCAAATTCGACGTTATTAAAATCATTGGAATTTTTTTTGTTTAATGTTAATTTAATAACCCTTTTTGTTTCATGAGATGATTCTTTCTATTTTATTTGTATATATTTTTCCAATAAATTTAAATAGTTGTTTGGACATGTCTTCTTATGTTTTTCCTAAATCGAGTATATTATTTTTCTCTAGTAAATTATTTCTCTTTATAATTCTATTATGGTCATAATTAGAGGATATTATTCAAAAAATTCACATAGATAAATAATTCAATCAATAGTATTTTAAAACAAATCCGATAGTAATTTCACAATTTATTCCTTTTGTGGAGTGGGAGTTCAGTGTTGTATATTTATTGAATTTGAATTTTTGTGGATGTTAGGTGATGTTTGATGACTCCATTTATGGTGTACTACCAATGTTAACTATACCATGGTTATAGATTATAATAATAAATTATCTTAAATGAAATAAATTCCATTAAACATATAAATTATTTTTTTATAACTCTAGATTAAAATTATTCCTATGTATGATTTTTTTTTAAAAAACTCATTCTAATTTTACAATAACTTTTAAAACCTATTTTTATTGTAGTGTACTCTATTATAGAAATTATAAATCCTATTAAAAAATTTAAGATACATGATTTTCTGCAAATTTTATGCTAACTACATTATATATTATTTCAGACATTGACAATAACCACTAGTTAGTGACACTATTTGATGTATTTCATTTTTCCTCTTTGATAAACAAGTGATGCAATTTGTACCAAAATCGGAATGTTATCCACAAAAAAAATGTAATTTATGTAATCAATTATTAATTTTATTTATAATAATAAATATATTTATAGATTCCATCATAAATGTTATATATTTAATTCATGAAAATTATTTATTTGGTTATGTATCCAAACAAAATGTATTCAAAAAAATAAACTGCCCATGATTATTGACATTTCAGATTATAATGTTTGGAACCAATATCAAACCTATGAACACAATGATATTGAGGTAGTTTTTCATATATGACGTAATAGAGATGAATTTTCATGATAATCATGAACATGGAAATGAGATACAATTTCAAATTTTAATTCAACTATTAATAATTTTCAATTTTATTCATTTCTAAAAAGAATGACAATATTTTCCAGATTAATAATTAATATGTAAATAAAAACTTCACATTAATATTTTTATACATTTTTCTTCATATAATATTAAACTAATTTAAAAAATTAAATAATTATTTACCATTTAATATCATTATATGTCTATTGACCACATTAAATTATCAACCATCAGAAATAAATAGCCTGAAATTGTTGAAAAGTCTCCTTTAATTGTTGTAACTTTAGTAAAATATTATAATGTCTATTCGGATTTAGAATTACTAAAAATTAAATAACATTGGCATGGATTATTCCTTTATTTTCACTCTGAATCATTTATTATACACATATTTTATATAGCTACCGCTAATTATAATACATAATATGTGTGTAGAAGAATTTTCAATATGAAATTGGATAGGTAAGAGACCCTAAAAGTGGAAGTTATAGAACACATTTTGATTTATCAAGCTAAATAAATGATATTAAATTTCAAATAAAATATTCCTACCATACAAAAAAGATGAAACTTGATAGGATATGCTAATTCAGCAAGTGATGTAATGAATCTTCATTAATGTACCATTAATTTCACATTCATATAAAAATCACTTTACATATTTCATAAACTGACTCTCCTAATAGTGTAATTAATTTATGATTATGTTTACTTTCCATATAGACATGGAATGTTTGTTGTAGAAACATAGATATCCATACAACTCATTTATTGTTTTATTTAATGCTCATTTTTAAAATGTATAGATTCATTACAATATTTTATATTTTTAATATAATTTATCAATCTTATCTTATATATTGATTTTTTGATTTCATTAAACAAATTTAAAATTATTGAATTACTTATATCATTATATTTGTTAGGGTTTCATGTAAATATTAGGATGAAATATGAATAGTTGAGTACATATATAATAATTTGATTAAAAAATGCTTACATTTTGAATATATTAGTTGTTTAGATACATTTACATTGATGTAAAAGAGCTTCCACAACATATATATTCAAATATTTTCCATATTTTAAGATTCTATAGTTAGAATTATTTTATCCACGTATGTGTGAGATGACTAGTACATTTTATATTTGTATTTAGTGTTATTAATTTTTTTCATCATTCTTCCAAAAATGTTAATTTGATAGGTATCATATTTACTGCAATAATCCTTACTCATTTTTATTTTTTTGGTTTCAGATTACTCAAATTGGCTTAGTAGTATACTATTTTTTAGATTTGGTACTACCTTTATCTATCAGAGTAGTGTTAAATCATGTTTATATTCATTTCATTGATATTTTCAAATCCTCTATAACATTTTATTCATATAATTTTTGTGTAAATGAAGGAATTCAAGGATGGCCTTGAAGTCAATATGAGAGATGATTCATTAGTTGTACACGCATTTGAAAAAGGATGATTAGGAATGGAACACTCATGGGAGTGATACAAACCATATTTTAGCCTTGTGGTTCCTATTCATACATTAGGATGCTGATTATAACTAAAAATGTTTTATTTTGAATATTTGATAGAATTTTAATGTTTTATATATTTTACTATTACAATGTAATATTTATTTAATTTATAGATTTTTTCATATTTATATTCTTATATATTATATTTTTCTATAATAAGGAAAATTATTTATAACCATGCCACTATTTTAGATAGGCATCAAATTTTAAATCTCCTGCAATTGCAAGGGGGGAATACTAGTAATTTTCATATTCTTATTTTAGAGATTAGGTAAATTTTAAAAAATAAATTTTCTAAATGTGGTAAAATATAAATTTAAATTATTTTATAAATGCCTAAGTAATCTATCACTTTGAAAAATAAATGTTTCCATGAAATATTTATTCATTATTTTAAATTGTTCTTATTTAATTTTTCAAATACAAATAACAAATAAAATTTTATAAAATTTATATTTTGAAATTTTAGTTAATCATATTAATAACCTCCATTTTAACATCAAGGTTATAACAATCATATTAAATAATAATTCTTTAATAATATTTTACATTTTGTTCAAACTCAGTGTGACATGTAATACAAGATAACCATATTACTATGTGTAATCCCAGCTATTTACAAAATTGAATTTATTTAAAAATTAATATATGATAAATTATTAAGGTTATATATTTTGATTCAATATTTGTATTGAGTTTCATATTATATATCAATTAAATGTTTTATTTAATTATTTCATGGTGTTATATTCTCCTCAACATAAATAATCTTTATCCTCACTATTTATGTTTGATCTCTTTTGTTAGGGGTTTGACATTTGGAAATACCATTATTGAAAATCCCATATTTTCAAATAGTTATTAAAATATCCTCTTAATAATTGAGAAATGTAAGTACATATTTCATATGGAATAACACAAAACAAGGTTTTTATGTTGGAGAACATTTATTGGAAGTGATCTTATGGACAAGGTTGAATATCATAAATAATTATAGACAACGATTGATATAACTAATCACAATATTGTGAATGTTCAATTGAAATTCATGGGACACAAAAAAAATAAATCGCAAATGACTTAAAAGGCCAAATTACTTTTCAGATATGAAATAAATAGGATAAAATTTTTGTATAAAAATCCTTTTCCAAAAGTTGAGGAATTATTTTACTATTTAAGAATATAAGGAAATATACTTACATGTTATGATTCTATTTCAGAAGAACAATTTTATCCATTGAATTTCATTTGATCAATTTTCGATTTATACCATAATCCATGAAAATGAAATGAAATATTTTTTAAAAAATCTCTACCATTATCTTTTTAGAGATCATAATATTCATAAAAGATGGAGAAGTGTTTCCTCTTATCTTTATTTTTGTTTTTTAAATCCAATATGGTTCACAGAAGTTATCCAATATTATATATTAAACTCTAAAACCCCATCTAATGTTTAACATAAACTATTTCATAAATTGTTATCCTTATGACTCTTCAATAAGATTATTAACCATAGTATTAAAAAGGAGTTCAATGAATTTCTAAAATGAACTTATCATTAATTAGTTACAAAGAAGTCAGTACTACCTAGTTTACATTGTTTGTAATAATCATTTATTTATCCCAAAAATATTTTTGATTGAATCAGGAACATATTAGCAGGTATATATAGAATAATCATGTGTTTTCCAAGATATAAAGCATTACACATGATCATTTTCCTTAGATGTTAGTATTTTTCAACAAATAATTTCAAATCCTTAATGAAAAAGTATTATAGTAAAGTATATACAAATTTGATAATTCTCATAACCATGATATCATTGATAATGTTATGGGGAGACATAATTATTTAATCTAAATAACAATCACATTAATCGTTCCTCTTTATTATGGTAATAATATAAACTTGAACATGATCTATTAGCTTCTCTTGAAGTATATTCCTTTGATTCTTGAGAATTTTATTTGTGTAGTGTCGCAAATCCATACATTTTAGGCATTCAACATAGGAAACTTTTTTCATTCCCATGAAATCACAAGAACAGAGGAATTTTTCTCCACATTTCTAAAAATAACTCACATTCCTTCTATAAATGTCCCAAGGTGTTTCATCCCATTATAATAACTTTTTAGAAACTCCTCGATTCTATTATTTCATTTATCAAACTTTTTATCTTCAATAAAATTCTCCCCTTGCTTCCCTTAGAAGGAATAATACATAGAAAATTTTATCTATATCTAGTTATAACATGATACTATTTATTTATATGATGATAATGTTTGAGATACCACTTATCTTTGAAATATTGGATTAAGCCCATAAAATAAAATATCGTTCTTAGTATTGGGATCATGTTTATTAATGAAATTTATATTCCATATTATAATCTACATTTATAAATTATGTAATACATTTTATTTGGTGATATAATTATAAAACATAATATATAATCTAATTTTTTTTTAAAATACATAAAAAAATTGCATACCAATCTCAAAATCAGATATATTGTATCATTGGTGATATCACTATTTCAAAATCTTATATAATGACTTATAATGGAAATGTTAATTTTATTCAAAATATATCCTAGGAGTTTCAAACTAGTTGAACAATAAAGCATTTGTTCAGGCATTATATGATAATCAGACTAAGCCTAATGTTCCATTTTTAGTATTATTACCTCTATATAAATATGTGCTAGATCCATGTATACTTGTAGTATCCAGACAAAAATATATGTGAAGAAAAACAATACAATCAATACCTTACAAAAACTATAAATATGTTCTTATTTAGTAATCCTCATACTAAATCAAAGGGTTAAATAACCAAATCATTGTTTTCCTAAATCTGGTTCCCAAATACTGTAGTAAATTTTCATTGAAACAAAATGTAGTGACCCTGACTCTAGTAGTATAAAGATGGTGTATAATTTATTAAATTGTAATTGTATAAAAGAAATCACATCATGATGGAAGTAATAACATAATATTATTGGTAAACTAGATGCATTCATTATACATTCATTACATTTGAAAATTAAAATTACCTCATAATTCTTTTACAATAATATAATTCTACCCATAATATCATTTCAGGTAAAACTTATTTTATTTCATAGATTCTTGATTATCGAAAAAATAACTGTGGGATAAAATGTTTAGCATGGGTTGTGTAAAACCTAATTTATAATAAATAAATGATGTATAACCGAATGAAAATGTAAATAAATGAAAAAAATACAATTCAATCCATAAATTTTGAATAAATGGAATCCATAGATAATATATTGGTGAAAATATCAGGGATAATGAAATAATCAAATTCTTATTGAAGGAAATGAACAATTATTGAATTTCATGTATGAGGAGAATGAAAACCACTACTTTCTCATGAGACCTATCGATTCATTGAGGGGACATATAAAATCCAGCCACACCCTTCATTTCATTTCATAAAAATTCTTTGTATATAAAATAGTCAATTTGATTTATGAATTAATGTATGTTATCAAAAAAGATATCTATATTGAGTAGAATTTACAAAATTAACAATATTTCCCTATAAATAAAATAACTTTTAATATAAAATAACATATATAAAGATTTTATTTGTTTTATGGAATAAAAAATTCAATGAAATATACTTTTAATATTTACGGTAAATTTAATTTCCACATTAAAATGAATAATTTAAGTGGAAATTAATGAATTGGTGAAGTGGATTTTGATACCTTTCTTGGTATGAATAATCACAAAACATAAATAAGAAAAATAAGGATGGTATCAATACCATATATATCAATTAGAGTATAAATAATGGGTTATATTCATTTAGTAAAACAAATACAATAAAAATATACTCAAAAAAATTATAATGGAATATATATTATTAAATTTAAAAATCATTTTAGAAAATAAAAATCATTTTGAAATTTTTTTTCATTGAAAACAAATTATGAAACATTTTCTTTAAAAAGACCATTAAAAATTTAAAAACAATGAATCAATGAAATTATGGTCACAAAAATTAAAAATTCTACACATTCTATATGAATTAAAAAGAACATTACTTTGTCTTTGTAAAAATGTTAAGAATGATGTAGATTCAGAAGATGATAAAAATATTCCTTTCATAATTTTAGTTAAATACAATGGGGAATTATTTTAATAATAACATTAGATTACATTATGTTTTGAGTAATTAATAATTGGTAATAAATAATTTAGTAAATAATTTTTAAAAGGATGAAAATATTATTTAAATTTTTTTTATAATACTGGTTTTCCTATGAAAATTGATTTCATAACGAAGAGATAAATTAAGTCATATTCTCTTATATCATTTTCTAAATTATTTTAATTACCAAATAGTAGATAAATGATAAAATAAATTGAGAATATCATAAATAAACTGGGTATAATAAAATGAAATGGGTTTATCTCTAAATAGTTAAATAATTTCTTTTAACTAAAATTCACGAATAAACAACATCAATTAGAAGGAGATTGTGATATAAACCTCTTCAATGATCACAAGGATGACATGAAAACTAAATGCTGAATTTATTATGTGTTTGAACTATAAATATAAATCAATCAATTTTATATACTATATAATAGTATGAAAATTTATGTAGAACATAATCATATAATGATATAATTAATTAAATAGATGTTTAACCAATGGAATGGAAATTGAGCTAATAAATCCCTTACATCATGTTTCCTTTGGATTAAATATTACTAAAAATATAGGATAATAGATGTAAAAATTTAACAAACTTATAAAATAACAATAATAATGTTTATAATATAATATATGACCATATTATAAGATTTTACCACCAATTTGATAATAATATTTCATTTTTAATTTTTTTGGTTGTCAATAACTTTTTTTATCTCATTAATAAATAGCTATTGTTGTTCTAATTCTTCTGTGAATTATATGTTCATATCACCCAAATAATTATAATAATCAAATAATTATCATATATATACTTTAAATATACATTTAAAACCCATCATGA
Source organism: Viscum album (assembly GCA_963277665.1). NCBI lineage: Eukaryota > Viridiplantae > Streptophyta > Magnoliopsida > Santalales > Viscaceae > Viscum > Viscum album. Next base: position 353,695,191 of record OY728143.1, read on the forward strand.
ATGATGGTTTTTAGAATTGAAGTATGTTACAACCACAAAGATGGTGGGTCATATGTACTCATGCGTAACATTCAGATTTTCCAATGATCAATAAAAAAATTATGTAATATATTATCTATATATAATTATAATAATATCACCTATACCAAATTATATCATTAAATATATTTATATATATATTATCCATGTGTTGTGGGCCTAAAAATAGATTGACATCATTTTGTGGATATGGTACTCCCCACGTATATGAAAGGCATTATAATCATTCAATGAGTGAGAGATTAATAACAATAATGATATATATTATCTTATAAGAATAGTTATTATTTAATTAATACCACAATCATGTCATGTATATTACATATAATCATTAAATTCATCCTCATCACCTTTATTGTAATGCTTTATTGAAAGACAAATCACATTGCTTTACGAGGCGGTAGGCTGCCATCCAGACGAGTGATATAACAGTACCTCATATGGAATGGAAGGTTACCTATTATATATGATATAATGAATCTATAGGTATATTTATGTAATAAATTATATATATATATATATATACTTTATATCCATCATCGTACCTAACTTTGAGAGGTAGTAAGGGAAGATGGATGGAATAAGTTAAAGAGGTGGTAGTACACCGTACTTAGGAACAATGATTTCATGACCCATTTGCAGAAATTGGGGATGTTTTTAGGTAATTAATTTATTGATGAATAATCGTAGTATATTTAATATAATTTTGGTTTTTATATGACTATGTTTTTAATAATTAAATGATATAGAGCTTGAAATAAAATAAAAATTATCATTTAACAATGTTACCACTTCTTATGGTATCTTTTTTAGGTTTTCACTAAATAATTATTATGTTGGATTTATTCTTAATACACTTCTTATAAAATTATTGGACCTATATTGTGTTGTTCATTTTGTATCTATAAGAATAAATAATGATATTTTACAGTGTGAAGTTGCAAGAAGAGTGGGTACCCTTTTATAAGTTAGATGAGTGACACACTTGAACTTTTTTTGAAAAGATTCAATCATAACCATGCTGTGTTATTTAAAAATGTTTTAAAAATAGACCATCATCAAACATATAAGATATATGGTGGAAATGTGGCTAGATAAGGGGTATTTGAAATGTTGGTTATCTATTTGTCGCTCGTATCTTATTAGGTTAACCCCTTATAAATATATGTTTACCTTAATCATGGGAAATAGTTTTAATAGATTCCACTATTCAGTTTGGAAAAAAAATTATCTTATTATAAAATATAAATTATTGTAGGACTCTGGGAAACCCTGAGAGGGGAGGGGTGAATCAAGGTGACACATTTTTCTTTTAAAAACAAGGATATTTTCCCCACGTTGGTAGGAACTAGTTAAACCTATATGAAGAATATGATCAACAATTAAACATTCACATGAAAAGAGATGACACAACAATTGTTACTTGGTTCACCACTAAGGGATACGTCCAAGGAGCATACGCCGAAAAGTTGTCAATCAAACCAAATTCCATTAATCTTCAGTAGTTGTGGATTACAAAGGTTTGGGATCAATCACTCTATCCCAGTCTCACTTCCTTTACAAAGGTTCATGGATAGCTCACTAATTCCCTTGGGTCCCTCCTGTTGACTCCCCCTGGCTCACTGCCCTTGGTGAAGTCACACTCGGTTTATAGATGTGAAGGTCTCTTCATCATTGAAAAAGAATGAATCCTATGTTGAATGTAGATGCTCTATTGAAGTCGAACTTTAACTCGTATTCTAATCCCCCTTTGCACCAATGGTATCGGGCAATCTTCCAGTTTCCATGCAGCTTCAAAAAAGACCGGCATACAACAACGTCACCTAGTGCGCTTCCCCAAGACCGGCGTACATGTTTCAAGAACGATGCGGAAGTCACTTACACAGTACAAAATCAGAGCGCAGGTGACACCAACAAACGTGGGCGACACTGCCTCCTTCAACTCCAAACATGGTCGACTCTGCACCTTTAACTCCCAAACCGCCTTGATCGCGCAACCAACAACCAGCGTGCAGCCTCTAATTACGTGACCCAACAAACACTTGCGCGACTCAACCACTGGCATGACAAGATCTCAAAAAATCTCTAAGTCTTGAATTTTGTACCAAATGAGGAGGGTTTGTATTCTATTTATAGGCAAACTGGACCCCCTACGGGGTGGCACCCAAGTGTCCTCACAACGCGTAAGTCCCGACGAGTAGCTCTAACCGTCCACACCTCTATCGTGCTACTCACTTTCGCGAACACACTAATACTTGTGCGGCCTACTTTCTTTTTCTATATTTTGAAGTTCTGATCATGAAGAACAATCGGCATGCAAGTTTCCAAACCTCTTAGGCATCGGCGCACAAGTCCTTTCTTGACATGCAGGTCAATTGCGCGACCAACCCAAAACTTGCGCGACCCTAATCTCTTTTCCATTTTTCCATGTTCTGATTTTTAAAAACATATGGCGTGAAAGTTTCCACTCCTTCAAGTACACGGATCTCAAGTCCCTTTTCCAAAAAAACTTTTCTCCATTTGTCAATTTTTAGGCCCAAAAGTTTGGAAAACAGTGGGAAACGATGCCACATTCAATACTGTTGTCAGCGTGAACTGTATGATTACGTTGCTGGTACACATTCTAAACTTCCACTAAGGATTAAAAACCTATACAAACCATACTACAATTCATGCATAGAAGACCATGGTTCCAAAAATCCCCCCCTTTGGTTATGTTGGGAATCAGAAAATAAATTCAATAGATCTTCATCCATGTGTAAACCAAAAACGTAAGAATCAAATCAGCCAACACTCTAAGTCTACGTGAACAATGCTTGGTGTAGAAAACAAGAGAGGAATCATGAATTGGGTTCTAGTGTTTTGGGATTCTCAATGATGCCCAAGAAGCATTACGTGACTGATGTTTTCCTTCTCATCATTTTCATCCTATCACTGACACTGAATTCACATCGTGTCACAAGAGAATTACATGCCTGAACATGCCTGAATTTATTCCTTTCTCACCCATTGAAAATAAACCCAAAGACCTGTAATTTCATCATTGTTCAGCTCAAACCATACTCCCCCTGGATAGTATCTCCCCCATAAACATACGTCACATCCATAAATAGATAAAAACAGTTATAATAAATGGGGAGAGGGGATTTTCGAAACCTCCTTATGCACTGGGAAGTGGCCAAACACTAAGGTTCAACTGATGATTCACAAGCACTACTGGTGATAGTGTCTTGGTCCGAATATCAGCCACTTGCTCATGAGTTCCCACACGGTCTATTCTAATCACTCCTTGCTCAACGTTTTCTTTGATAAAGTGATACCTGATTTCAATATGTTTTGTACGAGAATGCTGAACATGATTCTTCGTAAAATCAATTGCGCTATTATTATCACAGTAAATAACCATTCGTTGCTTCAACTCATCACCAATGTCTGTTAGTTGTTCCTTCATCCATAGTAGTTGACTAAATGCCTTTTTGGTAGAGATATATTCATCTTCACTAGTAGTAAGAGAAGTACTTTCTTGTTTCATTCGTAACTAGCCAACACATTTATTCCCAATATAGAATGCTCCACCAATGGTGGAATTTATGTCCACTACATCACCAGCCTAGACAGCATAAAAACTACTGATAATTCACTGCCTCTTCCTATAGAAATGTATACACCACAATTTTGACAACCTTGAATATACCTCATGATTATTTTTACTGCTTCCATATGTTCCTCTTTAGGATTACTTTGAAAGAGGGATGCACGACATGTGGAAAAGACAATAGATGGTCGTGTCACTGTCAGGTACAGTAAGCTTCCAATGATCCTTTTGTACAAGGTGGGATCTACAAAGGTCCCATCCTCATTCTTTCCAAGTTTAGTTCCAACTACAATCGTAGTTGACATTGGTTTGGAGTCTTGAATATTAACCATCTTCAACAGATCTCTTTCATAATTTTCCTAAGAAATGAATATGTATTCCTTCTTTTGAATCACCTGCAGCCCCAAAAAATATGTGACCTCCCCAGTCACATACAATTCAAATTCTGATTTCATGTTATTGGCAAATTCATCCACAAATTTCTTCATACTGTCACCAAATATGATATCATCAATATAGACTAGAACCATGAATTGATCTTTGGGATAATTCTTCACATAGAGATTGTGATATACTCCTACTCTTTTGAATTCCATCTTATTGAGATACGAATCCAGCCATGAGTACCACGCCTATGGTGCCTACATCAACCCATATAGAGTATTATTCAGTTTGCAGACCTTTGTTTCATTAGTATCTAGAACAAAACCCACTGGTTGTTAAATGTTGACTTCTTCTTCGAGTACACCATTCAAGAATGTTGTCTTCACATCCATTTGATATACTTTATATCCTTTTTGAAGTGCCATGCCATGGAAAAGCATAATTGACTCCAGTATCGCCACTGGAGCAATGTTTTCTTCAACATCAATGCCTCCAATCTAGGAGTATCCTTTACATACCGGTCGTTCCTTGTTTCTGATGACGCTTCCATGCTCATCAAACTTATATTTGAAGATCCATTTGGTACCAATCACATTTTGACTTTTGGGACTCTAGAAAAGTTCTCATGTATGATTATTATCAATCTTATCTAACACTTCATTCATGGATTTTACCCATGATTCATCCTTTGCAGCTTCTTAAAATGAGGATGGCTACACAGCTGACAGAAATGCAGATTATGTGTTATTCCTCATCCTCCTTGTTTTTGTGGGTGCACTCCTGTCCCCGATTATGTTATATGGATCAGTCTCATCTCTTCGATTTCTCTTATGAGGTTCAGTCCGAATATCCCTAGCCACAGTTTCTTCTTCAGATTCTTCTTCTAAATCAACATCATGAGGTGAGCCCTGAGTGTTTTGTACACCTCTCTCTATTTCTGTATTTTAATTTACTCCATGTTCACATTCATCATCATCTTTAATCTCATCAGCATAGGTATTATTGGAAGCATTTGGGGTCTTTCCATCAATGATCTTAACATCATTTTTTTCCACAATCGTCCTCATGCATTTATTGAATCACTTGTAGGATTTTCTGTTCATTGGATATCCAAGAAAAATTCCTTCATCATCATTGTCTCCAAACATACCTTGATTTCATTTTTTATTTCAGATTAAACATTTTCATCTAAAAACATTAGAGTATTTCAACGAAGGATTCCTTCCATGCCACAATTCATATGGTGTCTTTATTTATCCCATATAAAGCCTTGTTCGATTCTGAATGTGAACTGCAGCTTCAACAGCTTCCTTCCTGTAATGATGAGAGATACCACTCTCAATCAGCATAGTCCTAGCCATATTGTTGACCTGTCGATTCTGACCCTCAATAACTCCATTTTGTTGTGGAGTTCTCACATCAGCTACCTCATGTTATATTCCATGTTTTTCTAGGTAATTTTCAAACTCAATCATTAACTTGACGCTTTATGTGAATCACCATTAAACAATCAATTCTACTAAAATCATCAATGAAAAGGACGAAGTACCTTTCTCCATAGGTTCCAGAAACATTTATTAGGCAACATAATTCTGTATGAATGAGATGAAGAAGATGTGATGCCCTTTTCTTCTATGGCGAATATGAACTATAAACCAGCTTTCCAAGAATGCAAGCATCACAAGAATTTTCCCATTCACGTTTTAGAATGGGGATATACAGCACTATCTTTATCTTATGTATCTTTTCCATGTCTTGTTGGTTATTTTGACCCAGCCTCTGATGCCACAAATTGCTTTCTTATTCAACATACAAATAATAGGAGTTCACTTTGCTCTCAACCTGATATAAGTTTCCATCTATTCTACAGCCTTTTATAAGGGAGTTCCTTGTTTTTTCCTTTATAGTGAAGCCTTTTTTATTGAAGGTTACTATGATCCCTGAGTCATAGAGTTGACTTACACTGAGGAGATTGTGGCGTAGACCGTCCACATAAAGAACTTCAGTCTTCATTAGCTCTCCGTTGGCGAGAGCAGTATTCCCACTGCCTTTAATCTTCAAAGCACCATCATTACCAAACCAAACTGTTCCATCAACCTTCTTTTCAATGTTCTTAAAAAGATCAGCATTTCCCATCATATGGGAAGAGCATCCACTATCAAGGTTCCAGGTACTGTCGCTCTTTGTAGATTTGAGGGATACTTCTGTAAGATTGGATTTTTAAATATTCTTCTTTTCATTCCATGAGATATTGGATTGTGCATAGGATATTGATGTCCGTTTAATACTTTTTCCAAATAATCTGATTCTTCATCCCCATAATCTTCTTCCAAAGGGGAAAAACTATTTGTGAGAACAACACCATCAGGAAGATGAAACCTGGCCTGTCTTTGAGTGTTTTATGAATTTCTCCGGTCGTACCTCTGACTACAATACATAGCTTTATGGCCAATGTTAGAACAATTAAAACAGTAACCATAGAATCCATTTCTTCTATAAGATGGAGGATATTAAATCTGTCTCCTTTGTTGACTTCCCACATCTTCTCGTTCAATTAGATCCTTTCCTCTTCGTAGTATGACATGGTATGGCCCAGAGAACCACAGAACCGACACTTCATGAGAGGAAATGACTTTTCACTTGAATTTCTCCTCATTAGTTTTACTTGAGAGAATAGTTGAACTTCCTGTCATTTATGAAAGTTTGATGATAATTTTCAGTTCTTCTTTTAGTTTGTATTGTGGGATTATTTTTTAGCATTTCAGGTAATGTTTCAGCATGTGCAACTTTTATCTTGTATTTATTTTGGATTTATTTACTTCTAGCAGTTGGTGTCTCAGCTTCACAACCAATTCCCCTCTTTCCCATGCAAATGGGTATTTGATCACTTAAGATATTTCCAACCCCAACTGATCCACACTTGGATATTGAATGTAATTATTCTTCTGAGAATCTTCCGAAATTAATTTTATTCTTGCCCCCATTTATCGTTGACTGACATTCAATTTTACTTCTAAGAGTAACAACTTCTTCCTAAAGTCCCTTAATAGTCGTGGACATCTCTTCCAGCTTGGATGAAAGGTCATTTATGACCTTTTCTTGTTCTTCAATTTTAAGATTTGGTTCCACAACATCATCTGTGCTTTCAAGGATTGAAGAGTAAACTCTCACTAGTTCTTCTAGTCATTCAATATCAGCTTCAAGCTCATCAACATATTCAGATGATTCTTCTACCATTTCTTTCCACTTATTTCATCTCTTACATTTATTCTCAAGCTTGGAAAAGGCATCCTTAAATTGAGTCTTTGAATCACCATTAGAATTAATCTGATTATCTATGTCTTTATTGATCATGGGTTCTGACTTTTCAACCATAGCCATCATGGAAGCATGATTTCCTATTTTAAATTCGGGTTCTTCTTCTTCACAAAATTTAGTATGCTCATCTTCCTCTTCACAGACAAAACTCTTCCTCTATATTTTCTTTCTAGATTTGAAGTCTCTCTTTTTGAAAAATCTTTTTCGACGTTTCTCTATGTTTTCATCTTCACTTTCTTCGTCAATGATCTTTATTAAACACTGAGAGGTAGTGTGCCCAACATTTCCACAACGAAAACATGTGAGAGGTAACTTCCCTTTAAATTTCCCTTTTCCCTTCTAGAACTTCTTTACAATGAGAGACCAAATTTCTTTTTCTTCGTCACCTTCACCGCTTCTATATTTTTAAATTTTCAGTTTATCCATGGCCTTGAATGCCATTTTCTTGCTCACACGATTCATAGAATCTTCTGGTTTGTATCTCATTTCATAGACTACCAAGATTCTCAGTAGATCATCCAGAGAACGTTTGGAAAGATCTCTTTCCTCAAAGGGTGAAACCTTTGCATTATACATGGGTGGAAGTCTTCCTAATATTTTCTTTACTATATCCATGTCATTGGTTTCTTCTCCAAGACCAAGAATTGCTCCAACCACTTTAGTAATTTGATTGAAGAATGTGTCTGCATTCTTGTCTGGATGCATCTTCAGATCATCAAACCGATTGTGCAGGACTTGTAATTTTTCCTCTTTCATATTGCTATATCCTTTAATAAATATTTTTGAGTTAATCCCACATGGATTTTGATGAGGTGAAACTCATTACCTTTTGATATATCTGATCAAAAAGGGCTGCGGTGAGTGTATTTTGTGCTTTAGCATAGGCATCAAGAATTTTCCTATCTGCATCAGTCATAACCAGCCCTATAGGATCAGTGACATGTATTGCACAGTGGAATACAGAACTTCCATTCCAAGGGATCTTAGATGAGATCTTCTTTTGTTCTTCAAAATCTGAAAATTAATTCCATTGAAGAGATGTACTCCCCTAGTATTGACTGTATTCTCCATGACGACAGAGGACATATCTAACACCAGTAACTTGCCTTTGATACCACTTGTAGGACCGCAAGACACCCTGAGAGGGGAGGGATGAATAAGGGTGAAAATAATTTATTTTAAAAACAAGGATCTTGTTCCCAAATTGGTAGGAAATAGTTAAAACTATATGAAGAATATGATCAGTAATGAAACATTCACATGAAAAAAGATGACACAACAATTTTTACTTGGATCACCACTAAGGGCTACGTCCAAGGAGCATACGCCAAAAAGTTTTCGGTCATACCAAATTCCACTAATCTTCACTAGTTGTGGATTACAGGGGATTGGGATCAGTAACTCTATCCCATGCTCACTTCATTTACAATGTTTAAGGGATAGCTCACTAATTCCCTCAGGTCACTCCCAATGACTCCCCCTGGCTCACTGCCCTTGGTAAAGTCACACTGGTTTATAGACGTGAAGGTCTCTTCATCATTGAAAAATAATGCATCCTCTGTTGAATGTAGATGCTCTGTTGAAGTCCAACATTAACTCATATACTAATCCCCCTTTACACTAATGGTATCAAGAAATCTTCCAGTTTTCGTGCAGCTTCCAAAAAGACCGGCGTACAACAACCTCACCTGGCGCGCTTCTCCAAGACCAGCATTCACGTTTCAGGAATGGCACGTAAGTCACTTTGCGGTTCAAAATCTGCGCGCAGGTGACACAAACACACTTGCACGACACTGCCTCCTTCAACTCCAAACTTGGGTGACTCTGCACCTTTAACTCCCAATCCACCTTGATCGCACATCCAACAATCGGCGCGTAGCCTTTACATAGGCGACCCAACAATCACTTGCGCGAATCAACCACTTGCGTGACGAGAGATCGATAAATATATAAGTCCTGAATTTTGTACCTAATTAAGAGGGGTGGTCCTCTATTTATAGGCAAACGAGACCCCCTATGCGGTGGCGTGCAAGTGTCCTCATGGCGCGCAAGTCCCGACGCGCAGCTCCAACCGCCATCGCCTATTTCATGCTACTCACTTGCGTGAACACACTAATACTTGCGCAACCTACTTTCCTTTTCCATATTTTTAAGATATGATCATGAATAAAAACAGGAGTGGAAGTTTCCAAACCTCCTAGGCATCGGCGCACAAGTCCTTTTCTCAGTGCGCAGGTCCCTTGCGCGACTTGCCCAAAACTTGTGCGACCCTTATCTCTTTCCCATTTTTCTATGTTCTGATTTTGAAAAACATATGGTGCACAAGTTTCCACTCGTTCAAGTACACAAAACACAAGTCTCTTTTCCAAAAACACTTTTCTGCATGTATCGATTTTCAGGCCCAAAACTTTGGCAAACACTGGGAAACGGTGCCACCTTCCATACTATTTTCTCCGTGAACTGTATGATCACATTGCTGGTATACATTCTTAACATCCACTGAGGATTGACAAGAAACACAAAGTATACTCCAATTCATGAATAGAAGACCATGGTTCCAACAATTATTCTTATTACAAATATATAATTAAATATTCAAAATTAAATTTACATAAGTAGATCAAATTAATTTAAAATTAACCTTGTAGGAGTGATGAGATAGAGGGGTTTTAAATAGAAAATTTAAAAAATTATACAATGAATATAAATACAAATATATATATAATTTAAATAAAAAATTAATCAAATGAAGTAGATAAAAATATTTTACATAAAATTTATCTAATTTTACTTTTAATATCACTAAAAATATAATTTTACATTATAATTAAATTAAATGAAAGGGTTTATTTAAATTTAATTTCCGTATTTTTGATTATTAATATAAAAATGAAACATGTCAGAAATTTTCTAAAATTCACCCGAAGATACTTTTGATATTATTTTTTAATAGGATGTGTTATTTTAATAATATAAAATTTCCAAAATTGTTCAAGGTTATTTTTAATTTACGTGGAAATAGAGTGACAAATCCTTTTTTAGAAAAATATTTCTTTTTAGGAAAAATTTCCCTTTCTATAAAATTATTATTATATTATTAATAATACATAATAAAAAAATAAAAAAATAAAAATATCAATTATAATAATTTAGATTCTTCAAATAATCCATTGAAATATATAGTCTATGTGATAAATATCATTTTAAATAATTGAATTATTATTTTTTTTTTGTTCTTTTAAACATGGTTTGGTGTAAAAAAATGTATAACATAATGTTGTGTGAAATCGAAGATATTGAAAATATTATGTTAAAATAAAAATGATAATAATATAAAGTTGTTATTATTATATGTTCTTATATTATTTTTATTTCTTGTCATACATACTATCAAATATAATGTTCTTATTTTAGAATTTAAGGGTGTAAGAATTTTTATTGGGAGATTGCTGATTACCTTAATGAAGGTACATGAATTGCGAATGTGTCATATGAAGGTTTTTCTCGATTCATGAGAAAATGGGTCATTGTGGTGATCAATAGTGTATTCATCCCCTCATTAGATGTATTCATAGAGTTTTTCTCTCAAGGTTTATAATGATTTCATTTTGGATGTTGTGTTTTTTTATTAGATTTCTTATTTTGGTACATCATAGTTGATGTGATTTTGGAATAAGGACTATTAATTTTTATATAATGTTATTTTATATTTTTTCTTTTTTTATGTGAAACCATTCCCCCTGACTCTTAGTTTATGCATGGGTACTATTTGCTTGCCCGTAGGGATCAGTAACACCCTTTAGATTATGGTTGTGATGGATTATGTATTAGTGTATATGGTTATTTGACTTGGTTTATGAAAATGAATTATCAAAGGGTAGTTTTGGTGTATTTTCAATGTATTACTATAAAACTATGTATTTCCGAGTATATTAGAGATTACATTTTTATTATATACATGGAAACATAAGAGTGAGTTCCTAAATAGATCTAATCAAATAAATCCTTATGTTACCATAAATGTTTGGAAATAATTTCTTAGATATATAAATTGATATGAATATATTAATTTTCCAATAATGTTTAATCTATTTTTAAATTTCTGAAACATTTAATTCTCTCAGACAGAACAAATATTCCCTACATCTATTCATTGAGTTGATGAATAGAGTATCATTACTGATGTATTTGCGCGTCTTATTCATTTTGAATAATATCGTAACCCCATGTAGACATTTTAATAGACCTCAGCAGGGAGATACTAATGATCCTTATCATGAAAACCCTCCATTTGATCAAATAATCATTGATATAGTGGTGTTTGTTGTTCATGCTCTAGGATACATAACTTTACTGATCCCCATTCAAGCTCTTGTAGTAGAACCTCAATGTGATAAAACTAGAGATCTTGCGCATGAGTTTATTCAAAATAAAATACCAACATTAAATGAATTAAATTATCCTTATGAGGGGTAATATTGGTTGAATAATATTGAGTTTATTTTCAAATTCATAGAGACACTAAACTTAATAAATGTGGAATGTGATACTCTGTACCATGAAGGGCCTAGAAGTATGTACCTATATTTGACGATTATAGTTAATAATCATGATATATTAGAGTGGAATGAAATTATAGATCTTTTTAAAGTGTATTTATATATAGATTCCATGGTTTTTGAATAGACTATGAAGTTTATCAGCCTTTGATGGGGTGATAGGACCATGAATTATTATTTAAATTATTTTTAGGAACATGTTCAACATTCTCTCAATAAAGTGAAGAACAAGAATTTCAAGACACAATTATTTGAGTTGCGACTTTGATATGATATCTGATCATATTTTTTCATACTAAATCCCAATTTTTATGTGAATTATTTAGATATATCATTAATGGATGATCTATATCTAACAAGTACGTAAGGTTTGGCAGGATTTCCTCCAACTCCCGATAAAATTTCTATTAGTTGAAATAAAGGAAAGAGGGTGCATGATGAGACATCTGTAAGATCGCTATATAATGATTCATCCCATCATTTTTAGAGGTTTGGAAGATTATCATTTAATTTTTTACAACATAAATGGATAAGATTTCAAAATGAGGTAATATAGAGGATCCCAAGTTTTGTGATTTCAGCAGTCTCGTAGGCCAGATGCAGAATGTTTTTCATGTATATTCTTCACTATTTTTCAGTACATGAGTATAATAAGGTAAATTTATTATGTTCCAATTACATGCTTCAAGATAAAACTGGTTCTAACCATTTGAATCCTAATTATATCATTTTAACATTACAGAAGAGTATTTTGAAGAAGTTAATATAGGCCCAATGATGGTGAGTGGTACCATCACTATGAATATACTATTATTGTCTGAATTATTTGATATTTTTCTATCTCATAATTTTAATTTGACAAATTTTATTAATAATATATAAATTCTTTTGGATATTATTTGTTATGTGATTTATATTTATACGACCCTTGAAAAAATGATATAGAATGGAATCTGTTTTCTTATTATTTCATTTCAATGTTTGAGATTGTGCTCACAAGATATTTTATAGCTTTTCAAATGAATCACTGTGATGTAATTATCAATATTGGTTGGATGATTTCTTACAATGTAGAATTATATTTTATCTTTGAGGAGTATCCTCAAAAACCCTTAATGGGGTGTGATGTGTTTATCGGGAGAATGGGACCAAAAATCTATTAGATCCAAACATCCGATTGTGGAGTTAGTAAAGGTAATAACTATTTTTTCTTTCTATGTAGATATTGAATATTTTACTTGTGTTATTTCTTTAAAAAATAGCTTGTTCCAAGACATGTTTCTATCTAATTTTTTGGCTTATCAAAGAGGATGGAAGTTATGTTTTCTATTGTATTAGTACTAGGTGCATAACATATCTCTATTATTAGTTACTATATAGAAATATATGAAGTGACTGATTTAATGACATAGATTTTTGAATTATTGGATAAATAATTTATTCACACAAGTGTGTCACCTTAGGTAGAGACTATAATTTTTTTCAAATCAGGAAGATAGAATACTTCAACTTCGTGATGATTAAAGAGATATCAAATTAGTTATGGTAATGAAAATGTACATGCTTCAACATATTATTGATTGTTTAATCTCTTAAAAGTGGCGAGTTAGTTTTCAAATACTAATATTCAGTCTAGTTACCGCCAAATTTGAGTAAAATAATATGATATCTTGAATACCTACTTCTGTAGTAGGTTTGTCCATTTTTCATTCCATTAAATTCCTTTTAATTTAAACAAGGGTCTAGTTGTTTTTATTCCAATGGTTTAAAATATATTCCATATGAATCTTAATTTATTCATGGTGGTCTTTGAGGATTAAATTCTTGTTTACTCTTAAACAATGGGAGACCAGGTGTGTCATTTGAGTGATGTTTTGGAAATTATAAGATATCACTGAATTTTTTTTACATTAAATGAAATTTTAGATTATATATTTGGGAAGTAAATTTGATGGGACCCATAGTTTAAAAACAATATATTATTGTAGATCTAGGGAAGGTGTTGTCTATTATTACATGGGAATAAACACACAAGGTCTTTTATATTTTATGATTCTTTGGCATAAAATAGTATTACCCTCGATTAATTAAATATTTCTCCAAATGGGATTCTCTAATGACCACACAATCATAGAAAAGATTAATGTTTATATTGGATTTAATGTTTCATAATTATATTAAAAACGTTTAAACACATAGTGTTGTCTATGAATGTGATGAATCTTTTGAGAGGATTTGTAGGGCTATGTTGTGTTTTGTGATGCATCCAGTACATGTTTAGGCTATATTCTCTTATAGGGGGATCTTGTGGTGGTGTACAGTTTGAAAAATATTAGGCCACATGATAAGAACAATCATTCACACGAACTAGAGATTATAGATTTGATTCATGACATTAAGTGTTTGAGGAATTACCTTTTTCGAGAATAATTTACTATTTATTCATATAAACAAATATTTATTTATATAATATCTCAAAAAGAATTAAATATTAATCATAGGTGATGGTTAGAGTGTTATAAATCATTTTATATTTATATTTCCTAGATCCTTGGTGATGCCAATGTATTTTATGATTCCTTGACTAGAAGACATCATTCTCATTCCATGAAATAACCATTAATTGAGTGAAATATGATGGATCTATTTTATCACATACATTTTAGATTTTGGGAGGATGAGACTGAGACTGTTATAGAAAGTGTCCAGTTTAACTTATCACTTCTCAATATGAATATTCATAAGTGTTAGGATGGGGTTTAATTAAACAAATTTAGTAAATATCTTTTTGTTGGGGATACCATCATGTAGTGAACATTATTTTCCAAGGGGATCATATGAGATTAAAACTATTATATTAAGCATTTTCATATCATATGTTTTGTGATAGTATATTTCCAAAATTATTTGTGGGTGATGAACCATGGATCCATGAAACCGATCTATTAAATTCAACAACAATTCTAGTAGACATGCAAAAGAAGACACTGATGATTTCTTATCTCAATTTTATACCTAACAAAAGGTCATTCCCAAGCTTCAAGGACCCTTAATTTTTCATTAGACCCTTTTTATGCTGAATTGCATATTTTATGTGTTTTTGGGGGAATTCATAGTTAGGATTATATATACCCCTAATGGGAAGAACATGATATGTGTTGTGATTGATTAACTAAAAAAACTGGATCACATTTTTTATATTCAAGATATAAATAAATTTATTGAATTGGGATGTATTTATGTGCAAGAGATAGTTAAATTTCATAGAGATCCATCTGTCATTGTTTGTGATATGGAACCAAGATTAAATACTTATTCATGGAGAGGACTACATGAGGTTTTGGGATACCATGTGAATTAAATATCAACATATCATCGGTAGATGGATTGATAGGTTGAAAATTTTGTTGATATTTAGGAAGACATGCTTCATACTTTAGTTCTCCTTGTTATTAGAACATATGATAACCACATAGTATTGGTTTCAAACACATAAAACAATAGTTACCATCCATCTATTAAGTTGAAACCCTTTGAGACCTCGTATATCCATCCTTGTAAACCACAATAATGTTGGTAATAGATTTTGGAAATGTCCTTGGTTAGACTTAGTTTAGTCACGGAGATATTCATTGAGATCTAGTTGATGAACCACATAATAATGATCGATCAATGGCTATATAAAATGTATTATTTTTGTCATCTATGCCCTTTACAATTTTTAGTTGGTTATCAATTGTTTTTTAGAGTCTCTCCTCGGTAGGTCCACTAATAAAATTAAAACAGGCAGGGTTAGAGATATGATAAATATGATCAATTGTGGCTATTGAGAAGATTTATAAGGTCTATTATCAATTTGAACATCAACATTAGTTATTCTGGGTTCATAACATGATTCTAATTAAATTTCCTATATTGTATATATATGATATATCTAATTTTATTAAATGTATTGACCCTATTTTTGAACTTGTTTTATCAATATCTATGTAGCCAGTTCTAAATTTTTACCTTCAAATTAAGGTTATTCATTGATTTTCAATACTTATGATTCACATGGGAACATGAAATTTGAGGCACTATTGAGATAGTAATAACCTATCACTTTAACATGGATCCATCCTAATAATCATTTTGTGGGAATAAATTGTTTATGATAGTGATATTTGATCATATCAATTATAAATTTCATGTATTTCGAACCCCTTTTTTCATCATCCTTTATATAGATATTTTTCAATGTTGATTCCCTTTTTCTTCGAAATTTTGGATGTTTTTGGGGCTATGTACGGATGTTGTATGGTTATGGAAAAAAATTTCTTGATCAAAAATCCATGTTTCATGTCTTAAGGTTATGAGTTGAAAAAAAGATAGTTTAAACTATTTTTCACCCCCTTAAATCATAGACATGATGAATTGGGAATTTTATTTGTCGGTGTACAATTTTTAAAACCATTCACCCTTTTTAGTAGACAAGGTTGGATCACATATTTAGAACACAAATTTTATAACCATGCAGCTAAATAGTAAACCTATTCTAGAACCCTAGTGAATGGGAATGGTTAGTATAACGATTAATACTAACCATGAAGGATAACATAGAAAACCATGTGAGTGGGTTTCAAATCCATAAAAAACTAAAACCAAAACTCTAAATCCATATGATAAATTAAAAACAAATTCTAATAAAACCTAATTTGAAATATTTGATTTTAGTGGCACTATAGTGACGTGTTTAGCTCCTAAAACCTATTTCTTCTTGGACTGAAGTGCAATTGGAAGTGTTCTATTTGAATCTAATAAGTGTATTTCATGTATATTTAGAATCCTGCTTTCTTATCATCTATATATTGAGAGTAAAAAAATTTCTAATTTTTTATGGATCAATGCCTTTATTTGAGGGATTTTATTTATATGGATTCTTTCGGGATTTTCAATAACATTTACTATTCATGAGTAGATTCCATCTCATGTGATCGATTAATCATTAAAATAATGTTTGGTGTTTCAATTATTATTTTTATACACTTCATACTATGATTTGTTTTCTTATCTTGTAATGTCATTTAATTTTCTTTCATTAAAATTGCGAAGATTTTATATTTGATTATAAAAGGTATGAATTTGAAGATGAATCCCATTTATAATGGTTTAAAAGAAACGGGTGGTTTTTTTTGACAAACTATGAATTAAAATGAGATGTTATATATATAATGTATTGGGTATCTATTAATACGAAATTAGATTTAATTGATGATTGATGTTGTAAATGATTAAATTTTATGAAACCCATGAATTTGGTTTTGTAATTGGAATGACAAGTTGAAAATTGATTTTGAGAATTTAAAATATGAATTGATTTGCAATAAATGAATTTCGCATGAATAATTGATTTATTTATGGAAATGACATATGAGAATGAGTAGTTAGTGGTTTAATAGGATAAACATGATAGGATGCTGACTCCCTTGAAATGGTTTTCTAAAGACTAATCAGACTTTCCCTAACAAGGTGTTGATTGATTCTGTCATTATTTCATGAGCCTTGTCAACATTCACACACACATTGATCAATCATTTATTGAATGAGTAGTGTGGCTATCCATAATACATTAATAAAAAACCCATAGGGTATATGACCATTGTTATTATTGGATTTTATTTATACATTCCATTGTTTATTGAAATATTTTATTTTTTCACATCACTAATGATTTATTAAAAAATTTTATTTAAAACTATTGTGATATAAATTGTATAAAAGTATTTTGAATGATGTTTTTGATTGAAAATGGGAAATGTTCAACTATGGCTTGATTTTAATAACATTTTACCATAAATCAATTATTTATTTAGAAATGATTATTGACCCTTTAGTGAAATTATATTGATATATTTATTTCATATACCCTATATTTATTCTTGGTAATTTATATATTAGACTATTCTAGATCGAGAAGAGGGGAAAGATTGAAATAGATGCATAGGGTGTTATTGATTCAAAAGTCATTGGGTGATAATTGTGAGGGGTGAAGTAGTGGTTGAATCATTATATGGATTCTCCAGGTTTTCTTAATTGGTTTATTGAGTTTAACATTGGGATGATTTATCATTTTGTTACTTATTTATCTTGTTGTGTTAGTTGATCAATCAGTAGTGATTATCATATAGAATATCCTTGATTTTAACTTTTATTATTATTATTTTAATATTTTTGGGGTGAAATCAATCCCTACACTTATTTGTTTATTCCTAATTGTTTTTCAATGTCTAGTGTGAATTAGAAATCTTCTTCGTGTAATATTAGTGTTTTCATATGTACTACTGCACCAGGTTGTTCGAGTTGGTTCATGACACCCCACTCAGTCATGTGAACCAATAGATTTATATCATTATTGACCATTAATCCCCCAATTTTTTTTTAAAAATAGTAGCCTCAAATTCAAAAAATATAGTGTATAATGTTGTAATTAATCCCCCGTTTAAAAATTAATAAATATGATCTTGGGGTGACTCAAGAACATTATTAAGTTAGTATTGGGGGTTGAATATGTAGTTCTATCCAAAATTCCTTAAATATTCACCTCTACACATTTTTGGAGTATGTTTCACCAATTTGTTCTTTTATTGAATATACTTGATCATTAATTATCTTTTAGAAACATTTTCTTTAATGAAATCATATTTAATATAAATGTTCATTTATCTGTACTGTTATGCAATATTTTTATGAGATCATTGGTACTCTAATTTTCAAAAATATTCTTCAATGGTTTTTCTAATTTTCACCCTCGAATCCTCAACTGAATATTCATCCATATCAATTGTGTACACACCTAGGCGGCAACAACATATTTTTCTTCTACTATAATCAATGTGACAATTATTTGATTCTTATATTACCATCTCATGTAATGTTTTCCAATGAATAATATTCCTCCAAATATTCATTTTAGTTTATTTCGATATATATACCAAACAACATCAACAAATCTATGAAATTCATACTCATAACCATGTTTATAATTTATTCCATAGTGTAATATTCCTTTTACATAATTAAGATTTCTTTTTATAGACACTATGTATAATTCATTCATATCAATCAAATATCTTTCTCATAAATTTTCAACATATGAATTTCCTATCCATGATGATGCAATATAGAGTAAACACATAATAAAATTCTGAAAATCATTACGATTCTTGTTTTTTCCAGCTTCATCCTTACACATATTCATGCCAAAAAATATTTCTATGGAAAATATCCTTTAATTTGAAATGATAAATAAAATTCGTAACTATTTGGAAAATGTTTCTTTATAGAGGAATATATATTACCCCTTATATTGATCATGTATTCCTAGAATGATTTTATCTCACCAAGAATTGATGTTTCAATATTTTTATTATTTTTATTAATATATTCTTAAAAATATTTATCCCCATCCATAGGAAAATTTTTATCCTCAACATTACCTATAATTACGTTACTCACATAAATATTTATATTAACTCATCCCTTAAAAAATCTGAATAGATTCAGGCAATATCAATGTTTTTAATTCCATTTACATGGTCCTAGTTTAAACTCATAAAAATATTTCTTCAGTTTATACACCATGGTTCCACAATTATCAGTTTTGAAAATGATAAGTCACTGAAAATAAAATGCATATTAAATTTCAATATTTAAGAATAATTAATTTGCATACAACTAATAGAGTTTTTAATTTTTATGAGGAAGAATATCGAAAAATAGTTTGATAGTCTCAATCTTTACAACCGTGGAAAATGTTTAATCAAAATTAGAACCTTATAACATTAAATAACATTTATATACTAGTCACATTTTATTTCATGATTTTTATTGAATTTTATCATTTTTATTAAACTCCTAATTCATCAAATTTGACTATTCTTTGTGATCAACTAAATTTTAAATTGAATGTGGTTCAATCTTTTAGAAAATTAATGTTTTATTATCAAACATGAAATTTAGTTTGGTGTAAACTAGATCTTCTTAATCATGGATAATATTATGATATTAAGCCCATTTTTATAATGACTGAATGTTTTTCTCTATAAATTTCTTTTAACTTCTCTAAAATAATAAAAATAAACATGTAAAACTTTTAGTTCCTAGTCATATTTATTCGAAATAAATCCTCTTGTTGTCATAATTTTATCATTAATTAAGCAATACTCATCATTTTTATTAAACATTTATAAGTTTATCTAGATATTTGCAAATTTTACAACAAAGTAATAAGACAAATTGTGTAGTAATATTTACACCACTTCTATATTTTTCAATAGGATGAATATCTAATCAGAAACCATCTTCTAAATTTCATCAAAAATTCCATATTCCATAATTTTATTAGTAATAAAGGGATAACATAAACCATAAAGTATTTCACTAAATGAATTTTATTATACCATATCTCAAATGGATGCATTTTTTATTCTGGTTGAAATTAACAACTATTTTTACAAGTACATCTATTTTTATAGATTCTATCTAAAATAATTGTGAATGTTTATATTTAGAGTGCCTATTTTTCACATTTTTAACTATATTTATATTTTTCCTCCCCAGTAAACCATTCTTTTGAAATGTGTAATGAAAATTGTATTGGTGTATAATTATTTGTTTCTTCAAATTGGAAATGAAATCATTATTTTTTTACTCCATTAAATTGTATATTTATTACTTCATTTTATATACAAACAACACCTTTTCAATTTCACTTATAATTTTTGTGAATAGATCTAAATCCTTTTATTTATGTTTTATGAACACTACAATAGTAATTAGAGTGAAATCATCAGCAAATGTAATAATATTAAAACCAACATATGTTTATAGTTGTCTCAATATATAATATAAATGGAAGAATATGGGATTAAGTGATTTAGTGAAATAAATTTTAATTTACCTATATATTTTACTCACAATAAATCCTTTTTGAATTTTTTTCAAAAGAAATCATCTTTCCTCTTCAGTTTCAGTAAGTCACTTATAAATATCCATTTAAAATCATCCTTATAATCTTATTTGTATTATAAATTAGTATTTATTCACGTATATTGTTTTTATTAACACTACATAAATTGAAATAATTACAATGATATTAATTTTTGAGTAGATAGATGATGGTTTTTTATCCCTTATTTAGTACTTCTTAATTTTTAAACATCATATGATACACTATTTTCTTCAAGATTAATTTCATAAAATCATCATTGTGTAATATAATAATAAATTAGTTATGTATACAATGATAAACAAATAAAACATAATTTTACATTAGCCATCAATCTTCAATCTCAATCTTACAATTTCATTTTAATTTTAAGGAAAAATTATTTCCTAATGTAACTGCTTCTTCCTAATGTTCGTCAATATTTTTTTAGGATTTTCATATCACCAGTCATATATGAGGATGAACCACTTTCAATAATACATGGATTTTTTTTTCATGGTGTTTATACATGTGTTAAAAAGATGCATTTGGCTTTAATTTTTCATTCCCCAACATTCCTTTTATTTTTTATATAAGATATTTCACTGAATATATAATAAAACATTATTCAGCATAGATTCATAGTTGGAAAAAAAATCCATAAATTCCCTCTAAGTGGTGAAATATGTTTCTCTTTATGATATTTATAACATTTTATTACTTTAACTAAGCTTATTCAATTGACATTAAAGGGGTTCATCTTTGCATACTATATTTCTCCCCCTTAGATATTTACTACTCTAATGAAAAGACATGATATCCCAAAAATTTAATGTTATATATATATATATTCAATGAATTTAACAATATAATGTGATCATAGATTTTATTTAGTGGAATAGTTTTCCCTACGACATGTTTTTTAAGATTTAACTAAATTTTAAACATCTTATTTCTCAATGTATGGGAATGAATTTTTTTTAGATAATCTTTAATTCTATTTATGAGATGTATTTCTTAAATTCATTCTCTACTAGAGATATCCCACTATTGATTATATAACCTCTATGGATATCAAAATTAGATGAACCTATTAATTTAGGGGATGTAGATTTCACTTGATTCTTGGGATGAAATCATACTATAGTTTGAGATGTTTTAAACATTATATTTCTTTCTTTATTTAAATTACAATTCATCTTGTTCAATTTATTTTATCCATTGATACATCTAAATTAAATCTATCATAGTTAATTTTTATTAGATGTATTTTTTAATTCATATTGATACCGATTTTTTAATTTCATTACCTTCATATTGAGGATTTTGATTTGTTCTATATAAAAATATCATTATTTTGAGGAATTATTCTTTTCTTCGATTATTCTTTTCACCGTCCTACTTAAAATTTTTTAATTCTTTTTTTAATTGAATTTTTTAATTAAGAAATTCATAATTTTATAATATTATTTGATATTCTATATAGAATTCCTCACCTTATTCTTCACTATTTAATGTAGCATCTATTATTTTAACCATACCCATGAAGATTCAAATTTTCTAAATATTTTTATATCCCGATAAACAATATTCATTAGAGACATAATATTCCCTTTTACAATTTTTATATTTCTCACTGTGAACTTTTTTTTCCAAAACAAGATTTATTTGATTCCTTGAATATTTTTCCCTATTTCTCCTATATGGGATTTCATCAAAACAACTATACTCATATACCATAACTATCATCATTTTAAATTTCATTGAAAAATTTCTTATTTATGCACACTCAAAAAATTTATATACGAGTTTGGATTTTTACATTCCAAAACATCTTTAGTAATATATAAAGTTAAAGGAAATGATTATATGATTAACTTGGACATACTATTCTTTTTATTTACATTCACTAAGGTCCATTACCTCATGTTCAGGTTCATGGATTTTATTTTTTCCACATGACTTCAATATTGATCACTTCTATAATTTTATTTTGGAATATTAGAAATTAAATTATTTCAAACATAATAAGAATGTTATGTAACTAATTTTGGGATAGATCATATTTTTAAAATAAATATTTTAAATAGGATAAATGTTTTTTGATAGAACAAAAATAATATTTTTATTATATTTAAATCTTCCAAGACGTCATTAAATCCAATGATGATGCTGGAATTTTGGGCGAATCTGGTGAATTAGTCATAAATTGTTTTTTATTACACCATATTTATATCATAAAACATGCTTCTATAGATTTTTTTACTTTGGATCCTTAAATTTAACAATTTCCCAAAAAAAATTCAATTTTTTCTCATAATTTTTTAACTTATTTGAAACCCATTTTTCTTATAATAATATTATAATATATATATTAGAATAACATTCCGTGAATTAATATCAACCTTGAGATTCATTATCTCTACAAATGTCATTGAACAATATTTATCCATGGGTGGAAACCCTAAATTTGATATATTAATCAAATCTTACAACACACTGGTCCTTTATGATATATTTCATCATAATGAAATTTAATATATTTTCTAGCTTATGGTGCACCCTACCACAAGTCCAAATCAATCCTAAGATATTATATTGTTATAACCTAGATTTTAAATTGGTGGGTAGGAATTGGAAAAAATAAATTATAAAACATATATGGTTAAAAAATTTAAAAAATAAATTCAATGGTTATCTATTACTTACAAATAAAATAAAAAACATTCAAAATAAAATATTTTCATTAAAAAACATTATTGTTATTAAAGGATATTTCAAAGAACATGAGGAAAATTAATTAAAGTTTTTTATAACTAATATTAGAAAAATTATTTTTTAAACCAACATTTATATTTAAAATAATCATTTCAAAATTTTATTGGACTGAATTGTTTTTGAGTTATATGAAAAGTTTAATTTTTTGATGAGAAGATTAAAATATATGTTCTTATTGAATATTAAATTTTCATTTATATAATTCAAATGTTACATGTTTATTTTTATTTATTTTAAAATAAAATTTGATTAAATTTATTATATAAAAATAAATCTAATTCATCAGAACCAATTTCAGGTTGAATTTTTTTATTTTATCGTGTTGTATTTATGAAAATAATTTATTTGAAAACCCACTTTTTTATCATTTATAGAAGATTAATTATAAATTATATGTATCCAATTATGTTAATTTAATTTATAAAAATGCATTAAATTTTTTAAATAATCATATATAATGTTATATATTAATGAAAACCAATTTTTTAGTCCTAATGAATAGTAAATGCTGAAAAATGAATTACTACGATTAAGGTTAGAAATGTTTTACCATTGTGTTAAACTAAAAGGATAAGTATTTAAGTAAAATAGAAAAATATCCAATTTCTATTTTATGATAATAAATTGATATTATATCATAGATTTTTATGAAGGATAAATTTTTATCCTTGTTTTATTTCAAAAATCTGCATATCACATTTTTACTTAAAAATGTAAGGTGTATCCTCTCCCCAACTTATAAAATGCCACCATGTATCTTCTATTATTAACAATACTATTTTTTTTAAACAACAACCAAAATATATTCATTACATCTGTAACTACATCCTAAGGTCTTTATTATGTTCATAAATCTAATAAATCGCGGCATCAAATACAAAAGAGGTTGTTAGAAGTAGAGGATATATTACCCACAAAGAGTATTCATTTTACATCCTCTTATATCTCCATCAAATCATATAAAATTGGAAATAGATAATTATAATAGTATATAATACATAATGATATGTTATTCTATTAATTTTATAATGACATATGACCGTCTCACAAACCAATGTAATTTATTTTCTATCACTACCTATCATTTATTGATAAAATGGAGGGTTTAACATATGTATATGATATTTAATGAATTAATATACATTTAAAACTAAAATAACACATATACCTTATTACATTCCATTATTTTCTAAAATAATAATGTAACTCATGCGTATGCGTGGACTATTGAATCCATGTGGCGATGTCAAAGAATTTCATTTTATTTTGACATGGATTGTAATAAGGACATAATTAAATGATTTGAATGAAATATTTTACATATTAATGTTTATTTATATGAGAAACAATTTTTTTCTATTTACATTCCATATTTTTTAAAATAGATCCATTCTTCTAGAATACTTATGGAATACTATCTCCATGAACTATGTAACTCAATTTCCCATATGAAAATTTTATGTACTATTATAGATACTTATGTAATGATTATATATGATAATTATATCATGGTGATAATATGGATATTATTTAACCATGATTAAAAAAAATTTCTAAAACTATCAGACCAAAACATTCACGAGAAAATGAGTAATTATTTTTGAAATAGTGATTTGAACAATGATTTGTTAATAAATGGGTCATAAAATACTATATGTAAATATTATGTGTTATTAAATATATGTGTATAATTTTGTAATATATTTATAATAAATATATAATTATTATATATGGGGTAAAAAAACTTATGATGTAAATCATACCTAAGGTAAGGGTTTCTCATCTAACTTTTTTATTTCATAATACATATTACATATTCACCACATAGTTATTTTTTGTTGTGTATATTATTGAAAACCACGATTTTACTCATAGTATTACAAAATATTTAAAAAAAATACATTAATTTATAACAAATTTTTTGTATTCTTATTTGTATTTTAATACTATGTTCATAATAGTTCAATGAGTGGCTAAAATAAAACTTCTTTGTTTGATTCTCTATAATAAGCTTATAAATACTTTTAATAAGATAAATCTACCTGGTATAAATCAGGGATATCATATAAAAAAAGAGTTACTTAAATATCTTATTAAGGGAATAAAAATTATTAGTAAACATAACATATGAGTCATTGGTATTAAGTGATAAAATAAAATACAAGTCATATAAGTAGTCACATGGGAACAAAACGTAAAGATCATGATGTCATTAGAACCTAGAATAGATGGAATTGTGTCTATAAAATATAACATGAAATAAACATGATTCATGGATTAATTACAATATAATATCATGTGGTTTAAAAATTCCCATAATAGTTTATATTTACTCACTAATCTCAAACATGACAAATTATGAGACTTATATCAATACTGAATGCATTGGAGTTCCATCTTAGTATATCCATCATAAAATCTGTATTAGGTCACCCATGTCAATGTAGGCGAGTCCATAATAATATTTTCCTTATTTATGTGTTCCATAAAAATGAAATAATTCTTAAGGTATAACATAATAATTCACAGTGGAATGAAAATTGGTTGTGTAATCCTATCTCAGATTATAATCAAAAGGAATTTCATAATGAAGGATTTTAAGAGATACATATAAGACATATATTTACACATCAAAGTAAGGGAGGAAAATCATGCTATATTATTGAGATATAAATATATTATTTATAATAAATATATTACAATTAATTTATTCATCATTGATTAAAATTTATTTAAAAGATTATATTGAATAAATCATGAGAAAAATACCCCTTTCAATATGAAATATCATATTAAAAATAGGAATTTTTTTAAAGTATTTTAGATTAAATTTATTCAAATATAACCATAGAAACAAATAATTAAATCTTCTATTGTTTTAGTGACCATGATAGAAGGAATATTCTATTAAATCTGAATATTGTAAAATAATTATTCCATTAATTTTTTGTTATGTATTTTAAGAAGTAAATTATATGAAAAAATATGGGAAGAACAAATTTAATAAAATATGAAGAAAAAAATCAGGTATAAAAATTAACTAACAATGTAATATGATAATATAAATAAATTTATTAAGACCACCTTTTTAAAATATTGATTTGGAAGAAAATTGTTTTTTCAACTAAAGTGAAAAATAAAGGATTCTATTCTTAAAAAAATTATAAATTATTTTGGGTACCAAGGATTGATAAATGATACTAATACCTAAAAATTTAACGAATAACAATATAATAATAATATTGGAGGGTTTTATAAATAAATTTTCCAATTATTTACAATAATGTAAAATCATGAAAAAATAATCCTAGTTGAAATGAGATTTAATCATAAACTGCTACCACATTGGTATCTTTTAAATCATAACAATCATTAATAAATTAGATGAATTTAAACATAAAATATCATGAATTATAAAAAAATAATGAAATAATTTGTAAAGGGGAATTACATACACCATTCAAAGAAATTTTATAAATAAAAAAAATGTGTGCCTCAATGAAGAATGTTTTGAGATGTAACGCTAAACTCATGTCCATGATTTATTAGGTATGCATTTTACCTATAGTATAAATAACCATTATCAGTTAATTATTTATGAACCCTTTATAGTTTAAATAACTTATTATTATGGTTTATCCCTTATACCTTAAACATTTACTTATTTTATTTTAATTTAAAATTTAATAAATTTTTTATTGATGTGAGTGTTTGGTATTTTGTGGGCACTCGGTTCACAATTTCAAAATAAAATCAATGTGTTGAATGTGGTGAATGGGGTTATTTTCAATCACATATTGAATATTAATAATGAATTAATTATCAAATTTATACATAAATTTTTCTTTTATAAATAACTATGAAATTTGGTTTTGAATAATGAAATATGTTATAATCATGGAGATGGTAGGCAGTATGTATGCATTAATAACTTTTCCATTGTTTATAATCATGACGGAAATAATGTAAGTGTTATTATATAGTTATAGAATTATTATTATTTCATAAATATCATATTATATATTTATATACACTAACATATACCATCCATGTTACAAGGTAGTTAAAAATGAATCACATCACTTCAAGAGGTGATAGTCCATTGTACACACCAATTACAGTATCTTGTATCAATTTATAGTAAGGTAATAAAATATATGATATTTTACATTAGTATAATTTTTAGTATTTAATAATATCATATATATTCAAAAAATGCATTATCATATACACCCATGTGTGGTGATTAATGAAAAAAAATTGCATCGTCTCATGTGGCAGTGCTTCATTATACACTTTAATAATGATATTCATTACCATTTGATGGAAGTGGTGATTGATATTTGATATTATATTACCATAATAAGATATTAATATACCTTAAATATTAATTTTTTATATATAATCATGATTTATAATTACTGTAATGAGGTTGAAGAAGGAATAAAATAAAGAAGCAATGTTAAGAATGATACCTCTTCTTCGGACCACCTCATTAGGATTATACCTAAAGGCAAATTGTTTTTGTTTTTTGATAAAAAAAGGCCTCTAATAAATTTTAATATAAGTTATATAGGTATTGGGTTTTAATTCATAAAAACAATAGGTTTTTGAAGTGTTGAATAGAGAAATGAGTTGGTTTTATTTTATAAAGGGTTGTGACATTCTGGTAAATACCTAAAAACATTCAATACATAGAAGTAAAACTCAGTGAAAGTGCCCCAAAAATTGGAAAAATTGTTCATAAGTGTTATTTTTCAATATAGAACTCTAAAATTCAATATAAACATGTTTTGAACATGTTATTCCATTTACATCTTTAGTTTAACATCCCATAAAAAATATTTTTTAACATTAACTATTTTAATAAAATTTTAATGTTTTTACTGTTTATTATGAAGAAATTAAGTTAAAAAATAAAATATTTATTATTAGTTTAAATATGGATTACATTTTTTCGAATTAAATTCCTATAATTAATATATTTAAATTTTAAATTAAACCCACAAATATGTTAAAAAATGGGTTTTCAAGAAATTCATTTTTGAGGCATAAGATGATCTTATAATAACTATAAAAAAATGAATAATAAAGAATTAATAATAATTAATATATATTTATATATTATGTCTAATTTAAAATTTCTCTCATTAGGAGAACTTTTACTTAGCTAATATGGAGAGATATTAATCACATTAAAAAATATTTTCGAATAAATGTGTTATATATCGTAAAACAATTATATTGAAATATATTATATAGGTGTTATATATTTAATTAATTATATTAAATATGAATAAATAATATTTATGTTATATTTATCTTACCATAAATGAATAGTGAGACTATTAAATTTCGAAATATATAAAAACAAAATTTCATTTTAAAAAATACAATTTTTGTTATTCACTGAAAAATAATATATCTAGAAAACCTATAATTATACACATATTTAATATTAAAATGGTGATTTTTGAAATAATAATTATTAAAAAATAATTTCTACAAGTTCCAAAAATCAATTATGATAGTTTCTAAGAAAAATGAATAAAAATTATTATAAATTTTTTTTGATGACTAAATGTATTGATTAAAATTTCAGTGGTTGTTTCCAATGAATTTATCCACAAATTTATACTTTTTATAAAATTAATATGTATTTCATTATGTATTGAACACTATTAATACCTTTCATTTTTATTGATAGGTTATAATATTAATGTTTAAATATTAATGTTGTAAGAGTATAATGTGGTTTATTTAAACTCAGTGTTGCGTGTTATACTTTATAGGAATGATAATGTTTATTTATAATCCTACAGTATTAAATCATGACACATTAAATAAATTAAATCCTTACATTAGAATATTTTTAAAAAAAAAAAATGGATCGTAAATCAAAAATTCTATTGAAGAAATCCACAATATAAAAAGGGTTAATAAAACACACTCTAAAAGGACGAAAAGTGGATCAAGAGGGTTACCTCATAACTATGTTTTCACATAATAAAAAATTGGTTGGAATTTAAAATATGTACAAGGAATAAAAGATTAAATAATTATGGAGAGTGATAAAGATCACTGATCAAAAGAAATTGAATGACCAAGAAAATTTTAATGACCACAAAACCATTAATATATGATGAATTAAAAAAGAATTTGATCATCATATATGAAGATAATAGTTTAAATTTTTTAATATCGTTTCTAAGATTTGAGGTATCCTTTGACCATAAATATTAATGAAATAAGGAAATATACTTACATGACTGATATTATTTCAACTTTCAATCATTTTTTCACTTCAATATTATAAACTTCTCAAAATTATTGTTATTCAGGATGATTGTTTATACCAGAAAAGTTAAAATTTACACATAATTGATCAAATTATAAAACAAAATTATATATAGATATTCCTACTACCTTTTAATTTTAACCAAAACCTAAAATGGTTAGCATGAGGTAACATATTTTCCAAAGAAAATATGAATATATTAATCTCCTAAATTCAACTACAAAACCTATGGTTTATCATATACTATTACTAAAATAAATAATTATATAGCCTTGATAACCTAATAAACCACAACATAAAAGATGGTTATAACAAAAAATGTTAACCCATAACCTTTAACATATATATCCAAAAAAACATAATATAATTTTATAAAAAATAATCCTCTAAATTAAACCTAAATTATATATATATATATATACATAAATGAAATAAATCCTTTCCCAAAATTTCAATAAACTGCTAAAATCCTAAAAAATGAAAAAAATTGATTCAATAATATGTTTCCCAAAATTATATTAAAGTATTCCCAAAAATTCATTTATGTAAAATAAAATTCATGCTAACTAGTACATTACGTATGCCATTGGCTAGAACTTCATCCTTATCACCCTTCAATTATAGGTTCTTGAACCATATCCCCAATTGATTTGAAAAGTACTTTCCTGACATGTAGATTTTCATTTTTATACATGTAAATTAATATAAATCTATAGCATTAAAAAATATTATGAGTGAAATTAAAATAACATTAATCACAAATTTTATATAACCACTATGTTCTCTTATAAAGAATATCCTTCCTAGAAATTTATATAATATTAATTAAATATTAATACATGAACATCAAATATTTGATAAAACGTAATGTTAAATAATAAAATTAAACTAATTTTTATAGAATATATTTTTATTATACAACGAATAACATTATCTTAGTAAATAAAATAATAAACCCAAGGGTTATATAACCATAAATGTAACCTAAAATAAACATTATCTTCATAGAATTCCATAACATAAAACCTCAACAGGTTATGTATTCTATTAAACCTATGATCAAACTTATATATATCAACACAAGATTATTTTGTTTTCAGCTAGTATATCCGTTATTATTTTATATTCATATCCTTATTGATGGTTTGTAAAGAATCGATGAATTTAGAAAACCAAACCCCATAGGGGGTAAGGTCAAACCATGTGTGTAGAATGTCATATTTTTATACATTACAACATGATTGAATCGAGCTCAATTCCCCCATTACAATGTTATTACGCATAGGAACAACTATTAAAGATCCACATCCACTTTATGTATCCAAACATGGATGTAATTTCTTATATCCCACTCCCTCTATACATCACTAACATTCTATGATATATTTTCTATACATAGTCTTATACATATACTTATAGTTATAATTACCCATAAGGTTATCACTATGGTATTCTCATCCATGTTTCCAATGGTTAACAAATAATTTGATTTGATATGAACTATAGAAGTTGAATACTTTTACAAATTTAATGAAAGGATTTTAAACATTGAAATCCATTAAATTATAACCCAATGATCGTGAGGACTGGAGTCTTTGGAATAATAGTTGAGTAATACATTAGAGTGATTATTAAATAAAATTTCTTTATTTAATCTTTTAAAATGAGATCCTAACTCCTTTAAATCTCATAATAAAATACGGAATGACTGGGGTAATAAATAACCAAAAGGCGTAAAAATACAAGTAATGGAAAAAAATGATAAGGAAATGTAATATATGAGTTAATGGTATAAAATGATATCATAAATGATAAGATACACGAGTAATCACATTTGAGGACAACATTATGATAATGGAATTAGAATAACATGGGGATTGTATGTTGTTTTATGCATTTGATGTCATCCTGTGTTCTACGTCAACACTTAAATGGGATCTTTGATAAGGAAACTAATTTTTAGTTAGAATAACATGTAAGCACAGGAAATGTGGTAGTAATATATAACATGTCACAAACATGAGTAAAGGATACATACCTTGAATATATCTCATGGTTGTCTGAGTCCCATAATGGATTAGGTTTACACACTAAGCATATACATGATTGCAACACCCCAAGATTTTACGAAAAATATTCTTTTTAATTTCATTAATGTCTTGTGTTGCACACTTCACCAAAAAGAGCATTCAAAAAACGCATCCCTGACTTGGCTTTCATTACACTCAAGCGCGACCTTCCACAATAGCGTGTGTTGTATGCAATTCCAAGTTTCACTAAACGACGATATGCTATTAAAATATTATTAAAACTAGCCGTTATGAATAGTAATACCCAGTTTTTGAAATTTTATAAATTTTATTTTCGAAAATGGACTTCAATTTTGGATTCGGAATATCGAAATTAGCCTAGGGTGAAATTTTGGTATTTTTCTGAAAACATTCAATTTTTGATGAATAGTGAAAACAATGGGTTACTATTTAAAAACCGACTTTTTATTTAAATAATTATTTATTTTATTTAAATTTATTTTAGGTCAAAATTGATACATAATACCTATATAAGATCAATGTAATTCATTGGAGTAATTTTATTATAATTTTAGATATATAAAAATTTCATTGAACTTTTCACCGTCTTTTACCCACCTCCTAAGAAAATTTTCAAATTTACATAAAAATTAATTTTACCACTTTTGTTTATGAAATTTCAAAAATCCGAGACACACGGTTGATGTGAGTAAGTAAAATGTGGTTCAATGAGATGAAAATAATTTTTGGTGAATAGTAACTTTTTACTTTTTTTACCATGGTTAAAAGTAAATAGGGTAATTACGGGTAAAAATGATATTATTATTACCCTAAAACATGTCCTAATTCTATTGGGTAAGTGTAATTCGACCAAAAACAACCTTAGGAAAAACATATGACCATTTAGGCCCACTTGGATTAGATTAGGAAATTTATTATTAATTTATTTAAAGAAGGGTTAAAATAGTTAAAATCAAAGTATAATAAGTAAATAATTATTAATATAGGTTTATACATAAGATAAATTCAACTATAAATATTAATTAGAAAGCTAAAACTAATTCCTACATAATGGTTTTTTATTTGTAAATTTTAGACATTAAATAATTTAATTTATTTTTAACACAAAGATGATGGAGTAATTATCTTACTAATGAAATATTGACATAATTGATGTTATAAATAACCGAATAAATGTAATTTGAGACTTTTTATGAATTAAAATAATTTTATAGGTTAATATGACATCTTAGTATTGATATAATTAACTTTTTTCGAACTAATAATTCTGTTATTATTTTCAGAAAAATCAATTACCAAATAGTGTAAAAATTGACAGAAAATAGTTTTTGAAACAAATATTATATTATTAATTATTATTAAATTACTAAAAATATAAGGTTTGGAAACATTACATAGATAAGGTTATATATATTAATAATAAACAACTTGGGGTTTTTTTTTGCTTGTTATAGTATGTTTATTAACCTTATAGTGTAAGAACACAAAAAGACACGGTAAAAGTAAAATTATCTAACTTAAGGTTAAATCTAAATGATAAGGTTAAAATATGAACCTAAACTTGTCTAAATTCTATTTTATGAGAGGATTTCTACCCATCCCCACCTTAGCTTCAATATAAATCAATTTGGAGCTATTTAAAACCGAATATGACTTTATAATAAAATAATATTTTTAATTTTTCCAACGGTGCCCCTCTCCTCCCTTATAAAAGGGCACCTCCTCCCTCTCTTCCTCACACCACATTGAGCCTTCATGCTCGTCCAACCCCTGAAAATTTCTTCTCTCCACTTCCATAGAGACATATTAGAGGTCCTGGTTTTTTATAGACAAATTTTAGTGCCCTAAAAGGAGGTCTCAAAGAAGCGCTTCAAAGAAGAGGTAATGTCCGTTACCGATTCATTCAACATTATTTCTTCTTCTACTTCTTCTTCATTAGTTGTTTCATTATGAAGTAATAAAATTAGTATCACTCATATATTGATATGTTATTATAAGTATTAAACAACCCTATTTCACCATCTATCCATCCTACGGAAAATGAAATCACCACGCGTGCGTACGTACGGAATACCGTCTCCACGCCGTGGTGTAATCTGTTTTTCCAACACCACCCTACATGGATGGGTATAATGGTGTAAATAAATAACTATATATGATTATTGCAAAGTGATATTGATTCTAAAATAGTATACATACACTCCAATACAATTCCACGATCATGGGAACGATATCATCGCTCGTGCGTACGTACGGAATACCATCTCTACGATGTGATGCGACTCATTCTACATGATTTTCATTACATAATTATGACATAAATGAATTGACTGAATGAATATGATATATATATCACTAATACCATTCTGTAAATGAGGTATCTATAACTTAAAAGAATAATAAGAATTTATTCGACAAAACACGCATAAGAACAAAAAGCAATAAACACCCGAATAACAAGTAACAATGAAATATTACTAATAAGAAGCTAAGAATATGACCATATATGATATCATAACAATGTGTATGATTCTGTAATAAGTCAATGAAATTATTTAAATAATTATACAGGAGGTTCGAACACTTACAAAGCAAATCGGACCTAATGTAAGTGAAATATCACAATCTCATTTTTATCCGAGATTGCTTATACTTTGGTATATACTGGGGTGTATTTTATCATCCACATCCATGTTTCCTCAATATTTAATATTTATATCCTTCTACAATAGTTTATATCCAATTTTACCCTTCTGTGAGTTTTTAGTAAAATATATGAAAGGAATATTTTGTCATTTTTCGTACGAGGTACATTTTGACTTTTCTGACAAAAGTATGAAAAGAATGTTTTTTTAAACTTATACGGCATGAATGGATTTTTAAAACATTATTTCCAAGAAGCTTACTTTACAAATTTTCATGTTTATTTGTAATCAACTTCTTTTAGTTTAGAATTATATGACATGTTAAGAAAGGAAAAGTGTTTTTGAAGTAGAAATGATATTTTCCTCAAAAATGCAGTTCAAGTGTTTTATCAAAATTATTTTCCATCTAAGATATTAAAGGGTTCTGTTTATATCCTTATTATTAAATTGATTTGATAATTTTTTGATGGAAATATTTTTATGAATTCATTTATCTTATATGAATTGTTTTATGATGTCCTGAGGTTTATGATTCCCATTTTTATTACATGGGTTATGCTATGATGTATGGTTTATGATTTTGTGGCACACATAAGAATGGTATCATTATGAGATGGGTGGGACCTATATCTCCCTCCAATGCATTGGGTAATGATTTTATATCTCATGAGATAGACATGGCTGGAACGGCAGGTTAAACCGGTTCAGTGAAACAGGACTGAAATGAGGAGTGAACTCGGTTCAGAAATGGACTTTGTCCACTAAGATAGTCTTGGCAATGAGTCTTGACTAATAAGAAATGATTCTAAATTATTATGTGTGTATGCCACAAAGCTTCATGTTTTAAGTTATGATTATTGTGATTACATTTCACTACCATGATTTTTCCTATGTTATGAAATTATGATCTATTTTGCAAGGTTGGATTTCCAAATTGTTATGTTCATATGAATATGATGTGATTGATATTTATTTGTTTTAACCTTAATGAGCATTTGAGCTCACCTTTTTATGTTTTCTTTTCCCCAGGATATAATGAAAGGTTTTAGGTCAGAAAAAAGGGAATATATTTATGGGAGATGTTGAAGATATTTCAACATGATTATAAGTTTATATTCTGAGTTTCCAAAGACACTAAACTATCATGGTCCTTGTGTGTCTGTTTTTTTATGTATTAAGTATTCCAAAAAAGTAATTTAATTTCCATGTACGTCAAGCTTCGGGTCTCTATAGTTGGTATCAGAGGAAATTTTTAGTCAACCTTTGGAAACTAGGATGTGAAAATGTTAGTGAGATCCCTAGAGATATTTCTAACGTATGTCTAGGGATGTCCCTAAGAATAAGTATACGTATAGAATATAGTCCTAGAACTACGGTAACGATATTAGAATTTACCCTAAGATGTTAGATATTTAAGGTACTCCCCCTTTATTATGTTGTTTTCCCTATCATGTTTTTTCCTCTCACACTATTCTCTTTGGGTTTTAGACAATGGATGGAACCCGAAAGAACTGTGTTGATCAATGTAATGGACAACGCAATGATTGTCCTCCTGAACAAACAAATGTTATGGGAGATGGAGTGAAAAATCTTATTCTATAATTACACAAGCTATGAATCATTCTATACTTCCAAATGAGTAGAGAAGGGAACAATATTCTATTGATTCCTTCATGAGGCAACACCCACCTTCTTTCAGTGGGTCTTCTGATCCACTTGTTGCTGAACAATGGATCAGTACCACTGATAAGATATTTTCAGTTCTTCAATGTTCTGAACATGATAAAGTCATCTTAGCAGTATATCGTTTGGAAGGTGAATTTGATCAATGGTGGAATCTTATCAAGAATACGAGGCCAAGAGATGAAATTGAGTCCATGGAATGGGACGAGTTCAAGAACTTATTTTTCAATAAGTACTTCCCTCATATTCTTTGATCAAAGACGGAGAAGGAGTTTCTTGAACTAAAGCAAAAGTACGATGAATCTGTTTGTATATACTAAACGAATTTTACGAGGCTTTCAAGGTATGCATCTGGCTTTATCATCCAACCTGAAAGTAAAATTGATCGATTCTTCAGTGGCTTTAATCCAAATCTTCGAAGCGAATTAGCTATAAGAGACTGTAGTAGCTATGCAGAAATTGTGTGTTGTGATATCAAGGTAGAAATGGAAGTTGGTGTTACATATCCATCTCATGGTTTTAACAAGAAACGAAATATGGAGTTCGAGGAGAAATCTCCGAATAATGGTGAAAAGAATAAGAATGTTTCCTTATGATCAATGTCTGGAAAGAAGCATGGTGGAGATTGTCTTAAAGGGACTAGAAAATGATTTAAGTCTGGAAAAGAAGGTCATCGAGAAGTTGAGTGTCGAAGTAATGGAAAAATTCTTTCTAATGGTGTGAATAAATAAAGGACCGTAGAGAACGCACAAAGAACACTTCAATGCTTCAAGTGAAATGAAATATGGAATTATGCTAATCATTTCCCTAATCCAAGGGTTAATGATGATCGCACTTAAGGTAAAGGACAAAGGGAAGTCATATGCTATCACTATTGGTGATGTTGAATATGACAACGATGTGGTGGAATGATTAAGTGTTTATGTAATGTGATTCCAAAATAATGTTCTATATAGTATCATGGAATATTGGAATATTTATGTATTGGTCTATTGTGGTTTTCAGTAATTTTATGGTACCGGTAACCATGGAAAGTTATTGAGAAATTTTGGTAAGTAGATGTTATGCGCATAATGAAGGGATATGAAGATAATGAGATGTTTGATTGTATTCAGGAGCTCATGATTTATATAAGGACTAAGTGATATCATGGTTTGAGTATAAAGAATTTTGAGGATTTTGGTATGTGGAATGTTTTAACTTTTAACTCCATTCATGTTTTCAATAATGTTCAATGGTTATTCATTCTTCAAGAGAATACATGATTAAGGTATTCAAATGTTTGTAATATGACCAACAAGATATATATAATGATATATGGGGGATAAATGATGGCATTCACGTGATTGTTATGTGACATTTCAAGTAATCACATTATTTATACTATGAGCTTGGACCGAAGTATTTTAGATAAGCCTAAAGATTGGAATGGATAATGTTGGACATAATTTAGTATTGTTTAAGGATATAACTTTTTTCGATATTATTAACGAGATGTTATAGTAATATAGTTTTAGAAAAAGGACAACCTGCAGGATGGGCGATAGCCCATCGCGTCAGACAGGGCTATGGGAATCGAACCCAAAACCGAAGTGCAAATGACCTTTATCGCCTACCACTGGCCTATAGGAACTCCCTGGTTAGTAGAAACTTGATTTATTTTATTACGCGGTATGATATATGAATTATAAGTTCATTTTTGGAATCGTATACGATTAACCTCACCATAGATAGACTTATGTATATTTGATAACTTTTTCTAACCTTTTGTTTGAAACAGATGGAATGACCCATCATTCTATCACATGGTCTGTTAACACTTCACGAATAACAAATTCAACTTCATTTATTTAAGAGATGAAGTGGAAATTGTTCAAATAATGAAAAATAGTGAGATTGTACCAAAATAAAGTATGTATTTATTCTAATTCAAATTCATCAACTTTAGGGAAATGATCTTGAAAACCAAAAATGTTGTCCTAGTGCCCTGATATCCGATGAATCAGATGGTACCCTAGATCATCACAAATCTATGGCTTTGTGATTGTTTTATTTTTCGTAGCCATGTTCTCTACCACTCTCCATCAGAACATTATGGTAAGATTTATCTTCAATATCCATATTTTCACCTATGTTCTCTTATGTGGAAACCCAGTGATTTGTTAATTTGGGTAAACATTACGTTTCATACGTTAGTTTTTAAATACAAGTTTTGGTATTTTTTTTATGATGTGGGTTTCTATTAAAGAAACGTTCGAGTATTAACCCATTTATAACCCCGATGAATTTCGAGGGAGATATTCATTTTAAGGGGGGTAGAATGTAACACCCCAAGATTTTACGAAAAATATTCTTTTTAATTTCATTAATGTCTTGTGTTGTACACTACACCAAAAGGAGATTTCACAACAGGAATCCCTGACTTGGCTTGCATTACACACAAGTGCGACCTTCCACGATAGCGTGTGTTGTACACAATAACGAATTTCGCTAAAAAATGATTTGCTATTAAAATATTATTAAAACTAGCCGTTATGAATAGTAATACCCACTTTTTTAAATTTTATAAATTTAATTTTTGCAAATTGACTTCATTTTTGGATTTGGAATATCGAAATTATCCTAGGGTGAAATTTTGGTATTTTCTGAAAACATTCAATTTTTGATGAATAGTGAAAACACTGGGTTACTATTTAAAAACCGGCTTTTTATTTAAATAATTATTTATTTTATTTAAATTTATTTTATGTCAAAATTGATACATAATACCTATATAATTTCAATTTAATTCATTGGATTAATTTTATAATGATTTTAGATATATAAAAATTTCATTGAAACTTTCACCGTCTTTTACCCACCTCCTAGGAAAATTTACAAATTTACATAAAACTTAATTCTACCAATTTTGTGAATGGAATTTCAAAAATCCAAGACACACAGTTGATGTCAGTAAGTAAAATGTGGTTCAATGAGATGAAAACAGTTTTTGGTGAATAGTAACTTTTTACTTTTTTTACCACCGTTAAATGTAAATAGGGTAATTAAGGGTAAAACTGATATTATTATTACTCTAAAACATGTCCTAATTCTATTGGATAAGTGTAATTCTACCAAAAACTACCTTAGTAATAAAATATAACCATTTATGCCCACTTGGATTTGATTAGGAAATTTATTATTAATTTATTTAAAGAAGGGTAAAATTAGTTAAAATCACCGTTTAATAACTAAATCATTTTTAATATATGTTTATACATAAGATAAATTATACTATAAATATTAATTAGAAAGATAAAAAGATTTCCTACATAATGGTAATTTATTTGCAGTTTTTAGACATTAAATAATTTAATTTATTTTCGACACAAAAATGATGGAGTAATTATCTTATTAATGAAATATTGACATAATTGATGATATAAATAACCAAATAAATTTCATTTGAGACTTTTTATGAATTAAACTAATTTTACAGGTTAATATGACATGTTATTATTGATTTAAGTAACGTTTTTATAACTAATCATTCTGTTATGATTTTAACAAAAATCAATTACCAAATAGTGTAAAAAATAACATAAAATAGTTTTTTAAAAAAATATTATATTATTAATTGTTAATATATTCATCAAAATCTATGGTTCATCAAAATTACTTAGATAAGGTTATAGATATTAATAATAAATAACTTGGGGTTCGTTTGTCTTGTTATAGTATGTTTATTAACCATATAGTGTAAGAACACAAAAAGACATGGTAAAAGTAAAATTATCTAACTTAAAGACAAATCTAAATGATAATGTTAAAATAGGAACCTAAACTTTTCTAAATTATATTTTATGAGAGTATTTATACCCATCCCATCCTTAGCTTCGAAATAAATAAATTTGGAGCTATTTAAAACCGAATATTACTTTATAATAAAATAATATTTTTAGTTCTTCCTAAGGTTCCCCTCTCCTCCCTTATAAAAGGGAACCTCCTCCCTCTTTTCCTCACACCACTTTGAGCTTTCAAGCTCTGAAGAACCCTGAAATTTTCTTCCCTACACTTCCCTAGAGACATTTTAGAGGTCCTGTTTATCTTTAAAGTCCAATTTTAGTGCCCTAAAAGGAGGTCTCAAAGAAGCGCTTCAAAGAAGAGGTAATGTGTGTTACCGATTCTTTCAACTTTATTTCATCTTATACTTATTATTATTTAGTTGTTTCATTATTAAGTAATAAAATATGTATCACTCATATACTGATATGTTATTATAAGTATGAAACAACCCTATTTCACCATCTATCCATCCTACGGAAAACGAAATCACCGCGCGTGCGTACGTACGGAATACCGTCTCCACGCCGTGGTGTAATCTGTTTTTCCAACACCACCTTACATGGATGGGTATAATGGTGTAAATAAATATCTATATATGATTATTTTAAAGTGATATTGATTCTTAAATAGTATACATACACTCCAATACAATTCCACGATCATGGGAACGATATCATCCCTCGTGTGTACGTACGGAATACCGTCTCCACGATGTGATGTGACTCGTTTTACATGATTTTCATTACATAATTATTACATAAATGAATTCAGTGAATGAATATGATATATATTACACTAATGAAATTATTTAAATGATGTATCTATAACCTAAAAGAATAATAAGAATTTATCCGACAAAACATGCATAAGAACAAAAAGCAATAAACACCTGAATACCAAGTAACAATGAAATATTACTAAGAAGATGCTAAGAATATGACCATATGTGATATCATAACAATGAGTATGATTATGTAATAAGTCAATGACATTATTTAAATCATTATACAGGAGGTTCGGACCCTTACGAAGCAAATCAGACCTAAGGTAAGGGAAAATATTACAATCTCATTTTTATCCGAGATTATATATACTTTGGAATTTAAGGGGGTGTATTTTATCATCCACATACATGTTTCCTCAATATATAATATGTATATCCTTCTACAATAGTTTATATCCAATTTTACCTTTCAGTGAGTTTTTAGTAAAATATATGAAAGGAATCTTTTGTCGTTTTTCATACGAGGTACTTTTTGACTTTTTCGAAAAACGTACGAGAAGAATGTTTTTTTAAACTTATACGGCATGAATGGATTTTTAAAACATTATTTCCAAGAAGCTTCCTTTACAAATTTTCATGTTTATTTTTAATCAACATGTTTTAGTTTATAATTGTATGACATGTTAAGAAAGGAAAAGCATTTTTGAAGTAGAAAAGATATTTTCCTCAAAAATGAAGTTTAAGTGTTTTATCAAAATTATTTTCCATATAAGATAATAAAGGATTCGGTTTCTATCCCTATTTTTACATTGATTTGATTATTTTGTGATGGAAATATTTTTATTAATTCCTTTATCTTATATGAATTGTTTTATGATGTCATGATGTTTAAGATTCCCATTTTTATTACATGAGTTATGCTATGATGTATGGTTTATGATTTTGTGGCACACATAATAATGGTATCATTATGAGATGGGTGGGACCTATATCTCCCTCCAATGAAATGGGTAAAGATTTTATATCTCATGAGATAGACATGGCTGGAACGGCAGGTTAAACCGGTTTAGTGAAATAGGATTGAAACGTGGAGTGAACTCAGTTCAGAAATGGACATTGTCCACTAAGATAGTCTTGGAAATGAGTCTTGACTAATAAGAAATGATTCTCTATGATTCTGTGTGTGTTCCACAAAGCTTCATGTTTTAAGTTATGATTATTGTGATTACATTTCACTACCATGATTTATCCAATGTTATAAAATTATGATATCTTTTGTAGGGTTAGATTTCCAAATTTTAATTTTCTTATGAATATGATGGGATTGATATTTCTTTTGTTTACCCTTACAGAGCGTTTGAGCTCACCCTTTTATGTCTTCTTTTCCCGAGGATATAAAAAAAGGTTTTAGGTAAGAAAAAAGGGATGATCTTTATGGGAGATGTTGAAGATCTTTCACCACGATTAGAAGATTATATTCCGAGTTTCGAAAGACACTAAACTATTACGGTCCTTGTGTGTGTGTTTTTTTAATTTACTAAGTATTCTGAAAAAGTAATTTAATGTTCATGTACGTCAAGCGTAGGGTCTCTACAATGATGGTTCATGATATATAAAAAATTACCCATTAAAATAGATAACTATTTTTTGAACCCCAAATATAAGATATATCAGTCTCACCCAATGTTGTATAAGAATATAAATTATAGCATGGACATGATTTATATGAGCCCTAAAATTAAAAATGAATTAAAATTCCTAATAGAAGAATTATGGAATTAAATAAAAATGTATCTTGTAATCTTTTCTTATATAACAATCAAATGAACTTTCATAATGAATTAATTTGAGATATGACCAAAAATAATATATTACCCAATGAATGTAAGGGATAATAATATTTGTATATACATGAATAAGAGAGATACATATAATTTATAAGTAATCTATAACATCAACTCTTTTTTCATTGATGAAAATGTCTTTAAAATATTACAATGATTGATTATTGATAAAAATACTCCATTAACATTGAAATAAATTAATTAAAAACTAAAAATTATCAAAATCTTATAGAATTTTTTTTAATAAAAGTAACCATGAAAAATTACATTCGATTATTTAAGGAGATGATTATTTATGAGAGTGACGATATTTCATGTCATGAACAAACCTTTGACGACCCCAAACATGTGATCTGAGTTAAACCACAACAAGTATATTGAGTTATTCCTAAACCAAACAAACTATAAACAAATGAAAAACATAAAATATACCCAATTGGGAATGATTTATTCAAAGAATTAAAGAAAATAAATAAAAATGGAATTATAAAATAGAAAACCGGAATTAAAAAAGATATTATGAACAATTATTAATACCTCCATGTGACCTCACAGGTCACCTCCAACTATAGAATCAGACTCACTCCATGGGAAAATCAAATCATGGTATAAAATGAAACTAACTAAATTATTTTTAATATTGGAATGAACATAAAATAATCAATAGGGATTCAAAAAAAAT
This sequence comes from Viscum album, assembly GCA_963277665.1. Lineage (NCBI taxonomy): Eukaryota > Viridiplantae > Streptophyta > Magnoliopsida > Santalales > Viscaceae > Viscum > Viscum album. The sequence continues at coordinate 353,738,584 of OY728143.1, forward strand.
CACGCTATATGCCTTGCCTATAATTTGAATAAACATTCAATATATATTAAAAATAAAACTATATGAATATTATATTTTACATTTAATTAAAAAAATAAAAATATGATATTTTAGAAAAATAATTTCCACTATTTTATTTTTATCACCATTTTAAAATAAAAATACAATTTTCGCAATCCATTTAAAAGAAAATGACCATGATGTGATGGAAAAATCTCATTATGAATGTTTAACATAAACTAAATAATATAGTTCTAAGTAAAATGTGTTTTATATTAATTTATTCTTGAAAGTGGAACTAAGAAAATGAGAATTTATGAGTAGTTACTTGAAAAAATATAGAGAAATAGTACTTGAATAATTGGAAATACCTAAGAAACTAGGTTAGATGGGGTCTCATGATCATTTTACTGTCAGGGATCGAAAAATATATTCTTTTCTTTTGAATGTTTCACTAGAGGTGTAAAATAAAAAGTTCTCGAGGTGATTAAATAATAATCATGTTTTTTAGTTAGTTTTTTAGAATAATACTTTCATGGAGCTTGGGTCAATGTCTTACTGACTAAACATCCAAACTAGTCCTTATTAGATTTCCTAGGTACCCTATGTTCCCATATTCTTCACTCACATATATATATGTTTTTATTGTTCATGAATTTATGTACGTGTCATTAAATTATAAAAATCAATTCAATATATCAGCTATGAGATTCTATATTAATAGAATCCAATATGAAAATCACAGAAACAAGGAACAATATTTTTTACCAGGCACACATTAGAATTCATGTATTTTAAAAATAAGTTATACATAAAAATATAAGGGTAATTAATTAAGATGAGTTTTTGTTTTGATAATGTATTTTCAATTTTATATCTAGCCACAATACATAAAAATAAACACATAGAAATTTGAAAACAGCTTTTTGAATTAACAATTTTATGAATAGAATTTTTTACAATCCAAATTAGAAATTATGAACAATAAAGAATTGAAAAAAATTATGAATCCATGCTTAGAACAAAGTACCCCAAATTAAAATATTAATATAAAGAGTAAAAATTAATTTAGATTTCATTTCAAGGAGCTAAATCCAATTATATAATATATTAATTTTATATAAATAAGGAAAATGTAATTTAAAAACACTATGAAATCATTGATTTTAATTTAATAGATTGTACATAAGGAATCTACCGCAAAACTATTTTTATTTGATGATATCCACTCCACACATACCTAAATATACACCTCTACATATATATTTTACCTTTTGACCCAATGTACATATTCCCCACTCTAAGAGGGAATATTTACAAATAAGATATATATATATTTTCTTACCTATGTAAAAAAATTCAATTATATTTCAATATTGATGACATTAAACCCCATCAAGGTTTTCCAATTAACACTAGAAGAAATCTGAGAAAAAAATTACAAAATCCGTATTCAAAAAAACAACCAAAGAATAACAATGGAATAAATAATGTGATTAATATAAAATTAAATTAACATTAATAAAAAAAATATAAATAACTCATGAAACATGATAAATACCCATGTCACTTTAAAACCCAAAAAAAATATATTTTGAAGCAAGTAAGAACACATTTTTCAAAAATGATATATATCATAAATGATAATCTATAGAAAACCAATTTGAACGATAATTTCATACATATATATTTTATTATTTCTCCCAATATAGTTATAAGATATAAAAAATGTATATTTAGAAGTCACGTGATCAATAATAGTAAAATTGAAATGTCCGGAAAAGTGCATACCTTCATGTAACATGTATTCATTGAAATCCGTGATTTAAAATCACCAAAATCAAAAAAATTGAGACTAAATAAAGGAATCATACCACAATGCTAAAAAATCACCAAAATATCATTTAAGCATTCACATAGGGTTTGTACTATTCACAACACACCAAGGGGAAGAAATAGGAGGGATTAAAATGGAAGATGAAGTATCCTGAGAGGAGTAATCACATACCTTGGATGATATCACACCGAAACTTGTGATGGATTATAAATTATAGGTTAGACTGAGGGAGGGGGTCATGTTCCATGAGGGATGGGGGTACTCACAATTGAAGTGTGAAGGTAAGGGATAGGGGTGAAACATGAGAGTTGAATGGGGGAATGAGTTGGATTTTAGGTTAATATTATTAAAATTTATATTTATTTTTTAAAACCAGAAGGGACTCACACAATATTGGTATATGGTTTAAAAAACCATTCACAAAAAATGTGTCATTTAATGGGAACCCTATATACCTACATGGTTTTGTTGCATGGTTTAATAAAACATAAACCTACCATTTTAAATTATTCGTCCATGTTGATAGACACAAATGAATGTTTTCTACACGTTTTTTTGACATGTGGAACAAAACCATGCAAAAAAGTGACAAAATAAAAAATTTAAAATGTTCGCATGATACATGGTTTATATTAATTGATAATATAATTATTTATATAAGTAAATAATCCTTAGATAAGGGTAAGGATGTGATAATTATCCCTAATGTGACCCTTTTTACTTAGAAAAACCAATCAATTACACAAAAATGATACACAAAAGAAACCTTAACTAGAAAAGGAAACCAACCAAACAACATCAAACCAATCGACATCAAAATTTACATCACACCCATCCACCATAAACATATAATACAAACAACATACACTCTTAATGGATCTATCCACTATATGATGATTCCTCTTTAATAGTGGATCAATAAAGAATGTGTACTCTAATAGAATTTCTACAAAAAACAACCCAAACTCTAAAACGAGGGGACTAAATAAAAACCTATGACTGAATGATCATAAGAAAACCAAATGAACATTAATTATCTAATTTACCAACACTATAAAGAAAACTAAATGTAATATTGGAACATAACAGAGACAAAAAAATAAAATAAATATATATTTAAATAGAGGGATACATCAGAATCATTTTACCCACATTTTTCAAATAATATCACAACCTTATCAGAACCTTAATGATTTACCAAATCTAGGACCACCAAGACACTATTAACCACACTCCAACAGAATAATGAAGTGAAAATAAGTATAAATCATGAACATTTCTCTTCAAAAAAAACATGGGATATGCTGTTATTTCAATTATAATAATGGGATTTACTAGAACCAAATGATAAATCCTCCAAACATGGAGATATCAATGGTAAACAACCAAATATATCCCATGTGTAAAATAAACTGATTTAGAATCCTTCCTAGGCACATAGGGTCCATCCAAAGTGTTTTTCATATCTTTTAAATTATTATATAGAATCATCGCAAACCTTAGTACATAAAATAATCATTAAGAACATCCCTATTTACTATATAATAACATAATCCAAAATAAAGTCAAACAAAATGAGAAATAAAATAGGAACCCAAAGAAATAAACGCACGAAATGAAACCCAAAATGACTAAACTGATTAGAAAACCATAATTGGAAATCTCCAAGGCCCAATAAAACATGACAGTATTTTGGGAGGTATATCCATGATATATAGAAAAAAGTTCCAAACAAACACTGAACTCATCAAAATAAATATTGTTCTGTACCCATTTGAAAAAAAATTAATCCCAACATTAAAATCCTAAATTATTAAGATAATAATATTTTATTTCCAAAAAATTCATTTTTGACACCAACTTAAAAAATTTATTCTTTATCTAAAATAGTTTAATCATAAATAATCACATTTTAAAAAAATTACTGGAGAAAACGAACCACATTGATACATCTAGTAAATTATAAAAAATATATATCCACTAATTCTGCATTTAAAATCATTTTAAAAACAACATGTTTAAATTTTAAAACATTGGTACCTTATAAAAAACCATTACGATCCTTACATTCTAATATAAAAAATCATTGTACCCAATAAGAGTAATTTAAAAACACACACTTCTTTTCATAAAGTAGACAAATTCTCATTAAATTCATTTGAAAAAAATACAAGATCCTTTTGATAAAACTTCATTAGTATTAAATCACAAAATCTACTTCATTTAATTTCAAATAAAACACACATAAACAATTTCAGAACTAAATTTTAACATTTAATACCAAATTATATTTTAAAACATCATAAAAAATCAAATAATCAATCATATCATTATACTAGCAAAATAAATTCCCAATGAAATAGAAAATCAAAATAAAATTCCAATGGGTATACTGGTTTTTGTGGTAGGAAAACATGGTTTAATAGAATATAGGTCAAAACTGAAAGAGAAAAATAATCTCAAAAAACCATAAGTATAGGATCCACATGTGGTTTCTTGCCATTCAAGATAACTGTGTATTCCGTTTTACTCAATTTTAAACCCTAATATCAAAAACATAACAAAGTAAAGGTAAAAATAAGAAATAAAATCTTGAAAATCAATAGTAGATTAGGTTTTATCAAAATAATTGTGATTAAGAACCAACCCATGACACACATTATCATCCATGGGGATCCAATATCACATCATCCTAACATCACAAATGAAAATTTATAATAAGGATAGAGTCAATGTTCCTATAGATAAAATAACCTGAATAATCTAATACCATTTTTTCATGATCCAAAATGATTAGACCGCAAATTGGTCACCCAAGCTAGCCCACAGTAAATCTTAAGAGGCATTACCGATCCTCACATACAAGAAATTATTTTCAGAAATCAAATATACACAATTGGGAATCGGATATCCCATATATGATAAAAAATAAATAAATAAAATAGAACCATAAAATAAACACTAAAAAAGGAAAATAAATAAATAAATACAATATATACCACTATGTGATTTCATGGGTCACCTATAAATATATAATCACACTTAATCAATTAACTAACCATATTTGGTTACGAATTTAAAAAGAAAATTGAGAAAAAATATAAGTGTGAGAAAAAAAATTTATCAAAGGGATTCCAAAATAAAACCACGCCCTACAACATACCTTTAAAGTGAAAAAAATTTCAAGGTAGTTTGAAGATAAAAATATTGGAAATAAATTATTTTAATTTAAATTTTTAAAAACCAACATGGTGGATTTTTAAAAAAATTATTCTACATTTTTATTTTGATACTCATTTCTAAAGAATACTACTCATTCAGAAATCCCTTAATAAAAAAGAGCATAAAACAAAAGAAATATTTCATTACGAAAGATAAACATTATGTAATACAAAAAAGGGGTATGTAAAATGTGCTTTAAATTATTTTTGGAAAAAAATGAAACTAAGAAGAGGAGAATTTATAAATTGTACAATGAATGACATGAGTAAAAGTGGGAGATCACTATGTAAAATCCCCTTTCCCTTAGGTTAGTTGGGGTCCCAGGATCCTTATACTCTTGGTGATCGAACCAAAACATCCCTTATCACGCATGAGCTGCTGAAAATGTCAATGAAAAATTTATATCGGTCTTTTATGAATCTTCTTTTTTATTAGTGAGTTTTGTAGCATAATACTTTCATGTTTCCTGAGTTAGTGTCTTACTGACTCAACTTGCGTACTTGTTCTTAGAAACCATCTTATATTCCCCAGGTTTCCAAGTGATTCATTCAAATATATGTGTATTTTTATCATGATTTAATATACCTACATGTCCTGTAATTAAAGTAAAAATATGAAATAAATTATCGTAACCCATAACTCTCACCTTAATCACAACTACATTCCAATTCCAATAAATAAGGCATTTTTATTTCAACCAAACATACTTCACAATTCATTTATTTAGCACATACCTCAAACATACAAATACGTGGTTTATTCATTAATAGGTTTTTTTGTTTCAATAAGTTAATTCAATGTTATAATATGGCCTCAATACATAGAAAGAAACCCTTCCCATTTATAAAATACCTTTGGGTCTTACCAATTTTATTATAGTTTTTTTTGATTTTTTTAGAAAATAATAATTCTCAATAATTAATGAAAATATTTAAACCATTATTTTAATAAATTATTCCATTTTAAAATATTAAGATAAACCCTAGAAACAATTGTAATTCCAATTCCTATAACAACAACAAATTATATAGTATAAAAATTTTATATAGAAACCAACACATTCTTAAAAAATACAATAAAATCATATATTTCAATTTAATGTATTGGAATTTGGAAACCTACCGCAAATCATATTTCCTTTGATGATTAACACTTCAGAAGTACATTCATATACACCTCTAAATATTAATATATACATATATATATATCTATACCCCTTGACCATATATACAAATTCCTTTTGTAATGAGGGTATATATACAGGAAGGGTATATATGAATATATATATATATATATATATATATTTGTGTGTTTGTGTTTATGTTCATAACTATGTATGCACATGTAATTAGCCTTCAACAATGATAGATATAACCCACCTCAAAGAGGTTCAAGGGATATAAGAAAAAATAAAAGAAACCTAAAAAATTGTTAATTAAAAATCATCCTAAGAATTAAAATATATAAAATAATGTGATTTAAAAATAATTACATTCACCATCTATATATGAATTAAAAATAAATAATAAGACATTAAAAATAGCCAATGTAACTTTAAAAACAATGAAAATTATTTTCCAAAAAAAAGTAGGACACGATTTTCAAAAAGTATAGGAAACTAAAAGAATAATCTATAGAAAGACAGGTTGAAACTTAATTTCATCAATAATTTTTTTAAATGTACCAATATAAAATTCGTAAATATATAAAATTTCTTCATAAAATTCAAGAAATCAAATTGACTAAAATGAATAAGTGAAGCACATGGAAGAACTAATTTGAACCATTTTTCTTTGATAACCAAAAATCTAAACCACCATAATCAAACCAATGAGACTTGGAAAATCAATCACACCAATTAGGTGAAACAAAACAATCATGAAATTAGTCAAACCTAAAACTATTTTTTGAATTAAATGATGCTAACTAAAAGAGAAGCAATAAGTGTGAATAAAAATGAATAAGATGATTCCATGGAGGAGGAATCACTTATCTATAATGATCAAACACTTAAATGGGATAATAAATCCAAAATAAAGGCTGAATTGATGGACTAGGGGGTCGTGTACCATTAATGTGGGGCATGGAGATTATTTTATGCGATACATGAGGCATAGGTTAGATGGGTACTTCACATGAGGGTATGAGGGAAGGGGTATTTTAATTTTATTATTATTATTTGTTTTTTTAACATGGAGTTACTCGGACGGTCATGCAGAAAATCGTACCAAACCATTCGATGATTATTATTCTTTTATTAGGGATATTTTGTGCTCACATGGGATGGTCACATGGTTTAATAAACCATGCTCCGACCATGTGAAAATAATCTTCCATGATGAAAATCTCAACCGTATGTTTGGCACACAATTTTTCCAAATGTGCAGCCAATCCTAGACACACAAAAAAATATTTTTTAATAAAAATTCCAAAATAAAAAGACTATAAAATGAAAAAAAATATAATTAAATAAATAAAAAACATAATTTATAAATAAACAGTTTTTCGTGACATTTAGATCATGTTGAGTGTGTTAAAAAAAATATTCTTTTCACATTTTAATAATTAATGTTAAAAAGTATCATGTTTATAAAATTATAAGAATATTACAATTTATAAAAAAGTAAAAATAAAATCATGTGTACAATTGGATTTAAAAAATCATATGGTAATATTAGAAAAAATCCCAATTTTTTAGAAAATATCTATTTGGATGAGAAATGACTTTTTATCAAAGAGAGAAATAACGTTAGCTTTCCTTTAAACAAATCTCAACCATTTTAAGTACTAAAGAGGTGAGAATGGTGCTATTATGACAAAAAATTCTATTCTAAATATACTAAAATAGAAATTATTATTTTTTATAATATAATAATCTAATAATTTCCTACAACATAAATTTATGTGAAAATAATCCTGATTTAAATGAGATGGAACTATAAACCCTTAACGCTTTGGTAACTTTTGTGTCATAACTCGCATAAATGAAGTAGATTAATTGTAACTTATAATATCATAACATATGCAGAATTATATATTCAATATTTAAATGGTAATTATATAATGACTTTAAAATCAATTAACATTATAAAATAATACATTTCACAAAAAATTATGTTTTGTGATGAAACTTTATCCTCATGTATAGGATTCATAATTTATATATTTTATCTCATGTATATAAAAATTATAAAAATTAATTGCAATATTATGAATTTTTTAGGATTATTAACATAAAAATATATTTTAACTATATAAATAAAACAATTTTTCATTTATTTTAATGTTGTATTTTACACTTAATCAGTAATGTCTGCTTCAGTTGTTTTGAGGATGTTATATTCAATATTTCAAAATGGTTTCATTGTGTAAACCATAGTCAAATGGGTCATTATTACATAATATTGATGATAATAGTAATGAATTAACTTTCATTTTTTATATAATATTTACTTTTTGAAAAAAATATTATAAATTGTTATGAATAATAAAATTGTTTAAATTCAATGAGGTGGTTGTTCTTACATTGAAATCCATCACTTTTCCATTATTCAATGACCATTATATAAACAATTAATGAAATATTTTATAATTTCATAATTAAAATTATATAATATGTAATATATTATTTATTTAAATACACTTACATATACAATCAATGTTTTGTGTTAATAAAAAATGAATCAAAATGCATCATGAGGTTGTAATCCTCTGTACACATGAACGACGTTATAATTTTTCAATGGATGGTAAGATATAAAAGTTAATATTTTTATTATTTTTAATGAATTAATAATATTTAATTAATCTCATATAAAATCATTAAATCCATCATCATAAATATCCTTGTGAGGCGTTGAGGCAAAATGAATTACATTGGTCCGTAATTCGGTAGTCATCCTTACACACAAATGATAGTTCAATTTCCCATTTGATGGAAGTGGAAATTTATTTATTTTATTCCATTGACATAATAACATATTATTATATGTATGATATTTCTATTATTTTTTCATTGTGATTGAGAATTATTTTAAGGAGGTGTAATAAGAATTATAAAAAACATGGTCGGGTGAAAATGATACCTTTTCTTAAGAGAACCTCATTTGAATTATACATAAAGCATCCCTATATTAGATTTATGTTCAATTCAAGTCCACTTGAACATGGAAATGGATTTAAGGATAGCATTTTTCATGGTATTGGATTAAAAATGGGTATTGGAAGTGTATAGTGGAGTGGGAGTGGATTCCATTTTATAAGGGATGATATGTGACATTCTTGTAAATACCTAAAACTATTCAATAATGCGAAGTCACTTCAATATCAGTGCCACGAAATTGAAAAATAAAGTAATTTAGGTGATATAACGTTGATAAAACCTCTAAAATTCCATATAAATTTTTTGAACATGTTATTCCATCTAACTCTTTAGTTTAACCACTCAATATACTAGTTTTACATGTAAACATTGTAAAAAAATTTCTATTAATAATAAAAATAAAAGTTTGAACTTATTATATATTATGAATAACTCAAATTCTAAATTTTCAATCCCTTTTTCAAATTTAATACATTTTTGATGAATTAAACCAAATTATACTGAAATATGTGGCAAAAAGGGTTTTTCAAGAATTTTAATTTCCATGCATAAGAGGATATTTTAATAACTATATCATATTCAATTATAAATAACATAATTTATATTAATATATATATATATAATATAGTAAAATAAATGATTTTTTAAATTTAATTTTCACTAGTAAAAATAGACAATGATTTTGCACGTTAAAACATTTCTTTACAAAAATGAGTTTTGATGGTTAAAAATAAACATTTATAAAAATCCATTATAAAGACATTTTAAATTTAATTAATTGTAATAATTTTAATTATATTAAACTTTTTATACATTGAAATTATATTAAAGTACTAAATTTACTTTTAAATTTATTAAAAACGATTATAAGTTTTACAAAAAATGATATTTTTAAATATTTAATATAAATAAATATTTCATAAAAAGTAAAAAAAATTATTTAAATTTAATATAATTTTTTTAATTAATTAATTTTTTAATTTTATGAAATTAAGATTTTAAAATTTCCCAAAAAAACATTATTAGATTTTACCACAAAAAAAAATAAATTTTGAATTTTTTGCTGAAACATTTCATGTAAATATTGAGCCCTTATTTTATTAAGAATTATTCAATAAATTGATATTTTATAGAACCTTAATATAAATTTGGAAATTTATTTAATACTATTCAAACCCTCCATCATAGTGGCTTGGTTATAGGGGTCACATTAAAATAATATTATTTTAACAATATAACACAGTTTTTTAAACTAAGTGATATATTTTCATATACAAAGTCATACGTAGTGTTTTATTAAAATCTCAAGTTTTTAAAAATATTCTACCGATTTTATATTTTATATCATGAATCTATTTATCTTCAAGGTATTAAAACTATAATTTTTGGTTATTTCTATCAAGGGTTTTACATTCTAAAAGTAACTAATGTGTAAAGGCTTATGTTACAATATCATTTTTATCATAATTTTTCATGATTATGCTTTAGATGATGAAATATTTTGATATATATTTCATGAAACTCATTAATTTTCTCCTCTTCTGGTTATTTATTTTAAATTGATGTTTTATTCTTAACTTTCTCTCATTAAGTACAAAAAAGAGGAAAAGAATGTTTTTAATGAAACCTGACATCATTTTACTCATAGATTTAAAACCATTTTCAATCAATATCCATGATTTCTAAAACGTTTTCCAGAAAATTTTAAAATTATATAAATAATTTAAAAAAGACACTTTTACCCATTCTTAATTTTTTCAAAATGGTTTTAAAGTAATATAATTATAATTTTTTTAATGAGAGACTTTTAACCTATTAACAATAGTGTGAAAGGAATATTTATAAATTATATGAGTAGTACAAAATTATCCTCCATAATGAACACTTATTTATTAATGATTCATTTTAATTTTTTTTGGGATACTTTTTATGAAATTAATTTTATTAATATTATAGAAATCTTAAATTTATTTAATGTTCATTAAAAATTGAAAAAGATATTTTCATCAAGAATTTGTTAATGGATGTTTTACATTATTTATATTTATCAACTTCAAAACCCATTATTTGACTTATAAAAAACTGGGAAAATGTTGTAATGATTTCATCCATATTATTTCTCATGATTTTTTCGAATATTTTATCTTGACATGTAATAACATTTATACAATTCTCTATATTACTCGATTTGGATTTGGATTTGGATTTTTTATTGGGAACATGTTAAAATTTTATATACTAAATTTTCATTATAAATTTATATGTTGATTATGTTTTATAGATATCATATAAAGAATATATTGAACATATTTAGTCATGGGAGGGGAATGTTATAGCCCGTCAATGCATCGATTTGTGATCTGTGAAAAAAAATATAATGGGTATTTTCTCAGGGTCTTCCATAATTATGTAAGATGCCTTATTATGAGGCCTTGATTATATGGTTATGATGTCCAAAAATATGATTTCCCTCAATAAGGTATTAGTTATTAATTTACATTTGATTATTTTATTATTTATAATATCCATGGAATAGATTCATGTTCATGTGATTATTTATATAGAGTTATTTAATAATCATTTACTATAAGACAATTATTATCCTTGTTCAATTTATTGATTAAATTTATTGCGTTTCAGTTATATACTTTTTTATATTTATTTTTCCTTATATATAAATATGTAAAATCTTCTATAGTTCAAATATCCTTACAAAGATTTATCTCTCACCCCTTTATGATGATTACATTACCAATGATGCTAGGTAGTGCATTACAATTGATATGAAGGGATATTATAAAGTAATTAATGGTTTTATCAAGGAAAAATATTGTGTTGTATTTTATATATTCAATTGTAATGTGAGATCAAATAATTTGTCTTGTTTACCAAGACTGATATACTATTATGTCTTTCGAGATTTAATTCTTGATATTGTGTGGCAATATAATAAATTAACAATTAACTCTAGGTGATGAGAATTAGGGACATTACATTGGGAATCCGAGTGTGTTTAGTACAAAATTTAGAATTAGATTTAGGAAAACATATATTATATTAGATAAACCTATTATATGCTTTGAGGATATGTATATAATTGCATCCTAATATTTTGGTGATGAAGGTGTTATGTTTATTTTCAAGAAATACATTCATTTATAGACACTATAAGTGGATTTGGTTTGGAAAAATATATTTAAGTGGACTTAACTATGAAAAGGAAGCATTGGAATCTGACTCGATCATCACTTATTACACTAAAATTTACATTATTGTGCACCTAGTTTTATAGCTATGGGTGATATTTTTTGGATAATTAATATTTTATTTTCAAAACTTATAAAGGATTATAATTGTTTTTATTCAAAAAAATTCACAAAAAACAATCTTTATGATTTTGTGGTAATATTTGGAGATAAATTTCAATTAATGTTATGTACTTGAAAATTTTCGGTATTATACATTACGTTTCTTAATGTTATTATCTAGCATAGAGTATTACAGTGTTATGAAATTGATCATAGTGGATTGAATTTTAATGACATCAATGCATATACTCCATGTAGGTATTTCCCTCTTGGCATAGATAATGATTTTGGATTAGGATATTCAGCTGCAACTGATGAAATTATAGCCATATTAGGGAATATGTCACATTTTATGAGATAAAAAATTTCCCATATAGAGTACCCTACTAATCCACCACACAATATAAAAATTTTAGACTGCTTCATGCAACAAACACCTCTATAATCAACGTGACTAAAAATATAGTTGTAGCCAAGTAATAGATAAATTCCTTATAGAACATTTTTTTCACTCCCATATGTTATAAAATAGTGATGGTTTTCATGAATATTTACACCACTCAAGTGATATGGATTAGTATAGTTCATTGATTCAAAACACTCAGGATAATGAGGAATTAACAAGCATTGATTTTAATGAGTTCAATGTAATATTATTATAACAATATTATCCTCACATGCAATGATTTTATTTAGAGATACAATTCAAGAGTATATGCTGAAAGAAAGATGAATTTTTTTTTGTATGTATGAATCCAACATTACATGGTTATCAAATAATGATTTTAAAGATTCACATACTCTGAATATAAATTATTATCATTTATTTTTTGTTCATAAGTTAATCCTTTAAAGGAAATAGGCCACCAAAAAATTCTTATCATATGAGGACATAATATCATTTTTTATTAACAAAGAGAAAAAATTATCCCAATGTTGTGGATTTTATAGAAATCAATATAAAAATAGGGATGTCGAGCATGTCATAAAATAAAATATTCAATAATGGAAAAAGGAATGGGTGGAGTTTCCATCATATAATAAATGTGAATACTAATATAGTGGATCATGCTTGATAGTAATGGGATTTTGGTATAATTTTATAGTAAAAAGACACCATTATTAGAGTTTAAATGGGGAAAACGAATATTCCAATATGTAATTCATCAACTATAAGGATATAGTAAATATGATAATGATTTTTTGAAGAATTATTGGAATTTTATCTCATAAAATCAAAGGGAGATAATATAATCATATGAGAAGACAATACATGAGGTTGATGTCCCTAATGATGTGGTGGAATTGAATTTAATTATATCCAAAAAAATTAAGAATTGTTTATTTGATTCTATATAATTCACACTAAATTATATATTCCATGTTTTAAAAAATATTAGATATTTTCCTAGAACGATAGGAAGAGATTCCTTAGTAAAATGTCCTTAAATAAGTTTTAACACAATAATGATATGTGAGTTATTTCCACCATATAAAAATACATTCTATATTTACAATCATCATTATTACACATATGATTGATTTTGATATAATCCATTATACATACTGAATTTCAAAATATTTTTTAAAAATTCACTACAAATAGATGGATGTAATGATTCATTTAAAAGATATGAAATTCTTAATATTTTTATTGAAGCCATCAACATTCGAGTGATGTATTAATGAATCTCTAGCCAATATTCTGAATTTTATTCTTGTCTTATAAGGGAAAGAATACATAGTATAAAAAATTTATTCATAATATTTAGAATGTACATATTTTTAAGGAATATATTAATGTATTCCCTATTAAATTATCCCTATATCCACTACATTTTGAATTTTTCCCAATTTTTTAATCACTGATTCAAGAACAATATCTAATACTAACTTTATAATGGCCTTTGTGGAATTAGGGGAGTTGAATAAATAATTAAATAATTTATTTGATATGGGTTTTATATACCCTATTGTTTCACCATGGGGATCCTCAGTTCATTTTTGAATAAGAATAATGAATATACTAGGATTCCAAAGATTATAGAGAAGTCAATAAAATTATTATAAAAAACATTCATCGTATGACACATATTGAGGACCTATCTGATCAAATTCATAGAGATCAATATTATTTAATGATTAAAAATCATTGTCAGTATAATCAATTAAAATTATAAAATGAATATATTTATGAGACAACATTTAGTATGAGGTATGGACATTATGAGTACATTTTAATGAAATTTGGATTGAATAATTTACCATATGTATTCATGGATCTAATGAATTAAGTAATAAATGAATATCATTAATTTTTATATATTTGATTTTATGGTGTAATTTCTGTCATATGAGGCCCATTAAAATTATTATAGGGTCATTATTGAGACTCTTATAATAAACTTGTTATATAGTAACAATATTCATTCTGAATTCTGGCTACAAAATTATTAATACCAAGGCAATACTTTATCCCATAATGAAATATCAGTAGATCCAATAAAGATTAAGGAACTCTAAAATGGCCTATTCCAAAAAACATAACCAAGGTATGTGGTTTCCTTGTCTTTAAATGATACCATTAGCGATTTATTCAAAAAATTCCCCACTATATAAAACATTAACCAAGATTTTATGTAATGGAATTATGGTTACATAGAAAATGGAGTGTGATGACTTTTTAATAAATTTTATAGTAGTCTAGTGAGTGATTTTATTTTAAATATATCATTAAGAAATGATGTGTTTGTGATATATAGGGAATTACTGAAGAAGGGACATGGTTGTGATCATATTTATAATGACAATATTATTTCCTATGCATCAAGGTAGTTAAAGATTCATGAATTGAACCATACAACCAATGATATAGAGTTTGTAGATGTAATCATTTCATTGATGATATGGATACATTATATCTATGGTGAAATGTGGGAGAAATATACATATCCAAATATATTGAAATACCTCTTCTCATAGAATGATCGATTTTTTTTTGAAAAGTATTTGTATCTAGAAAATCATGTATGAGTGCTCTATACAATACCAATTGTGGAAATAAAATGAGATAATGGATGCATTGATCCAAAAAGATCATCGAGTCCTAGAAAAAAATAGGGATTGATAGAGATCCTTTGTTTATTGATATAATAGAGATGGATCAAAAAAAATTAAGTAAGTGGATATATCACTAATTTTTTAAATTATTACCATATTTTTTAGAAAACATTATTAATTTCTCAACTATATGATAAAAATTTTCAAAAGATAAATTTAGATGTAAATGAATTTATATTAACAGAATTCATTTTCTAAGATGTATTCCTAAAATTTTGTAAGAGAATACATGTTTCATATAAAAAATAAATGAAGAGGGAATTATTGGGTGATCCACAATGATAAAATTTCATTATAAACATTTTTAGAACAAATATGTTTGTATTTTTTAAGGGACAATTTTAATAAGATGATATGAAGTGGTAAATAACTTATTATGTGTCAAGATATTTCATTGAAAAAAAAGATGAGGGGTGAGATGAAACACCCAATAGGAGTCATTAATCATTTTTCTATTCATACATTTAAATTTTATGGAATTAATATACACTTTATCTCTGGATTACCAAATACTTATAGAAATAATGATGAAATATTGTTTTTCTATTGCCTCACCAAAACTAAACATTACCTCCTTATAAGATTATATTTACCATAGGGTGATCTACATGACTATATATTATTAAATTTTGAATATTTTATAGTAAGAAACCTTAATTTTTTTCGTATCATGATCCTTACTTTGTAAAGACATTCATTAAAAATATTTATAGAGATATTGATATCTTGTAACACCCTAAAAATTTTAATGGAATGACATTTTATTAGATATCATGTATGGAATGAAACACCAAGTGTCTGAACTAATATATAATCTGGATATTATTTTTATATTTTTTATTTTTAAAAAATTAAATCTATTTTGTAGATTTCAACCCACATAATAATTATTTGTCTTTTTTTACACACAATAATTACATTATTTAATGTATTATGTTACACGCAAGTTCGAACTTTACATAATTCTATAAATATTGTTGTTTAAAATGAAAATTATATTATAGTGGTTAATAAGGTAATTATAAATAAGACTTTATATCTTATTAAATATATAGTTTAATTAATTGGCCACCAATTAATTAGAAATTCCTATAAGAACACATTCAATTTTAATAAAATGTATTTATAAAAATCAATATTTTTGTGGTTAATGTGGGTTATCATAATAAATTAAATTATTTTCTATTATTGGATGATATTAATGATATATTTATATTATATATTCAATAAATAATTTTAAAATTATTCTAACATATTTTATATTCATAATAAAATATCAAATCTAATTTTATGCACAAAAATATATATTTATCAAAAAGTAGTTTTTCTACCTGTTAAAGGTGACCATGTTTTAAATTTTTTAACTTTTACAAATCATTATTAACAAAATATCATTTTTTAAATCATAATTTTAAAATTTACACAGGCTTATTATTTTTTTATTTCATCGAGAAGTTTCATAGTTTTATTAATAGTAAAAAATAATAAATATTAATTAAAACATATTTTTTAGTTTATGTAATTTAAAATGATAAATTAAATTATATTTGGTTTTAATGTATAATTATTTCAATTATAAATTATTTAATCCAATTTAGGTCATTTTTATATATTATATATTTAATTTATGTATAAAAATATAGTAAACAATGGAATTTTTTCACCTTTGAAACATTCTTTCTCATCACTTATACAGGATACATTTTTACTTTTTTTTAACATTTATGTGTTTTTCATTCAAGAAAATATATTACATATTTATAATTAGTGTTATTTATAATTTTAAATATTTTTTATCTTTAATTTAAAGAAACATTTAGGCCATACACATTATTGGATTTCATTTTTGTCTTTTATTTAAGCATTATTATATGTACTAACATGGGTAAAAATAACCGCTTTTTAAAAATTCCAAGTGTGTAATCTCTGTCAACTACAAAAGGGAACCCCCTATAATCACACCATCATAACCATTTGTTTTATCGAATAACCTCTCAAATAACTTATTAACACCCCTAAAATTGTCATATATGACATATATTGGGCATAAATAAATATTATGAAGGCTTTCGTGAAAACTCAAGGAGGATACCTAAAGAAGAGGTAATATTTTCAATAAAGCGTTTTTATTTTATTTCATTTTCCACATCCATAAATTATTATATTATTATTACATAATAAATTCATTATCCTTTATATTATGATATTTTTTATGATAATGTTATGCCTCAAAACCACAATCTCATCCACAAAAGGGGTTATAAAATGATTGTTTGTTTGTACAACATACTACGGTATCGAGAACTGATGTCATTCGATTTTTCATTATGACATATCTGTATTGAGAATAATGTTATAAATATTTTCTATTTATTATATTAATGATATTTCTTTATTTATTAACTCATATTTAATTATTATATTACATATACATTTATGCTTTACATAGTGTGGAATATGATAAAATCTCTCATGTTTATGGTGGTGTACTACATCATTAAGAAATGTGATTTGTCCACACACTACATGGAATGAATTAAGAATGGGTTTCATAAACATATTTGACATATATTAAATAAGAATTATAATATAATGATTATATAATGATAATAAATATATATATATATCATTTCCTTTTTATTTTTATAATAAGACAATAAAATGGAAACCGCGTTCATGTATGTGTATGCTCAGCTATCTCTATGAATGGTGTATTTCATTTCCTTTACAAAAATGGATTTTTTTTGAAATAATAAATATATAATTAATATTTAGTATATATAAATCTAGTTTTAAATTATAAATACTACAAAATCATTATTGATGTAGAATTAATAAAAAAAATAATACGTCAAAACATACTATAAAACCAAAGTAGTTATTACATGAATCAATGAAAATAAGGAATGATTTTTAAAGAAAAGTTGATAAGATGTCATAAATGGATCACATATGATATAATAAATACTAATATGGATCTTAATTATTATATTATATTGTATAAAACCACTATATAGGACATAAAAGGGTGTTCAACAAAATGTAAGAATAATGTAAGGGATTTTGTCTAAATTCTATTTCGTTGAGCCATATTGTAATATGATACACCTCATTTATTTTATAAGGTGTACATAATACACATTTGACATGTAATATCATGAATAAATCATTAATTATGTTTTCTATTTTGAATTTGAATTATTTTAGCTAATGTTATTTGACATAAAAGTAACCAAGTAGTAAATAATTTCATAACTCAATTATCTTTCATTAGGTTATATTACTACTCCGATTTCATTGATATTCAATAATTAAATGTATACCAGAATTTGATTATAATATATTGAATTTTCTATTTTGATATGTGTATTTAATTATATATTAAATATTCAATTCATTTAATAATTCTTAAAAAAATTTATAATCATTGTAAGGGTTTAATTCAAAGCCTCATCCCGATAAGGATTGTTTATAATAATTTTTTTGTTAAAGGAAATAAATTGATATTAATTTTCATTAAACCCTTCATTTTTATTATACCCTAATTATTAATGAAACTTTTCATGCGATAGAACTATATTCCCCCTCTTTGGTACAAAAAATTGTTAATAAAATGTTTTAATAAAATCGTACTCCACTTTTTTCTTGGGTTATAAATTCATTTTCATAAAAAACAATGCATCCAAAAAATGTTTTTAAAAATTATACCTTTAAACCTTCAAGGACGATTAATTAAACGGAAATTTTACCAAAGTTATATTTATGAAATGTATTCAAAGGAATCATCTTATCACATTTCAAACAACTAATATTTCTATCATCTTAACCATTAAAAATGGAATGTTCTTTACGACATATAAAAAAGAACCCACTGGAATGAAATTCATTTCACTAAAGAGTACTTTGAATGTTTAGAAGTTTTCATATAAATGATATGTTTTCAAAAATTAATTCGAAGAATATTATTTTCAAAATAAATTCAAAATTTCAAGGAGAATTTCATCAATAATGTTTTTAAAGATATTTTATGGTATTTCTATTCATCAATGACAACAACCTGTTATATGACATATAATTAAATGTGTATAAATTGCATTGAAGTCATCCTCATTCATTCTCTAGATGGCATAGTAGTCGTTAGCTTCTGATTGAAATATTGTATTTTTGGTGATAATTCTAAATAAAATTTCCTCTAAATATCTATATAGTTTATCATGGATATGCTTATTGCCTAAATTGTACATCATTTCTACATATGGAGCTTCAAATTTAATGTTATTTGATTGATTATGGAAAAATTGATAAATCTATATTCTTAACTCAATATGAATATTTGATTATATGGAACACTTTTAACGATATAAATAGAAAATTCGATATATGATGAATGCATTGGACCTGAAGAGAAGTTGGGGCCTATAATTAATATACAATCAAAGCATCCATAGTCTCATTTTATGAATAATTTCACTGTCCATAGTAAAATGGGTTTCTACCTTGAATATTTAAACTATTTTTAGATTATATCATGATGGTAAATGTATCATGTTCCTAGTAAACAAGACATCTAATAAATTAGAATTACCTTAATTCAGAATATAGTAATAATTATATATGTTATATTCTTTATCATATTACCTACGGATAAATTTTATTCTCAGTTTATTAATTAAATGTAATATGTTTAGGTTATTTAACAATCCATATTTATAATGCATTATCATGTTATTTAAATGACATGTGTTCTTAGTTATTTAACTTTCCGTATAGATTATGTTTTCTCCGGATATTTAAATGTAATTTTTGCTCAATTATTTACCTTTACATATTGGTTATTCTAATTTATTCATGATATCTTCTGTATTATATAAATATTTATAAGAATTTTATCTCAGTCTTATTGTTTCCCCTTCCACCAGGTTTTATCCTATTTGTAGAGGGTGTTGAGTACAAAAATTCTTTCAATCATGGAAGACAATGTGTAATGACACATATTTTCCATGTATTATTTTTTGGATATTGTATAGATTATTTTTGAGAATAGGTGATGAGATGATGTCTGATTCAATGGTTCTTTATGCCCAGAATAAATGTTGGAAATATATTAAATAATTTAAATATCTCCAACAGATAGTTTTATTGAAAAAGTGGAATAAAAACCAAACATGTAGAGATAAGAAATCTAAAGATCCATTGAGTTTAGAATGTGGGTTTTTACCATAGGAGAGATATAAATAAAAATTTAAGGGTTCATTTAGGTAAATCTCATCACATACATGAAAATAAATTATATATATAAATAAAATTTGTTATGTTCATTTCGTTTACACACAAAATAGAGAGTCTTTATATAAACTATTATGATATACATCTAGGGCTACCCACATAACCCTAGATCCATTAGAGAGAGGTTTGTTGGATTCCTCTAAGATTAAATTCTAAAGAATATTTGATCGATGATCAATACAAAACATAATTGAAGGATATCACCAATAACTATAACATCACATCATTCATCATTAGTGATCGATCTAAATAGACATAAGGAATTTTATTTATTTGGTTTCATTCCATGTACTTAATTTCTAGGATTCACACTAATCAATAGAAAAATATATTGTTCTGTGGATCCTACATATTGCAGAATGGGATTTGTTTTGGAGATTTTATTGGGAGTTTTGTTATTTATTACAGATCATTGTTTCTCATTCTAACACAAAAATAATTGAGGCCAAATTAACATGGCCATGTTTCATTCCTAATTAACATGTTTAATTATTATCTGCCTTTTTTCTTTATGTGTTCATCATCTTGGTTTAGTTTCCTTGATGATTCAACACAAATATTGGGGTCTCAAATATTACACAACCGTTTCACGACTTAAGGATTTGATATATAAGATATTGACTCAAGACCACATGTTGAACGTGTAATTATGGTAGTAAAGATTGAAACGATATATAAAGCCTTATTTTTAGACGCGATATAATCTTTATTTAAGTCCATAATTCACATTGTGGATATGATCAGGTTTATATTTTTAGGGATTTAGGCCATAATTATTTCATTAAATCTCGAAAATTATAATGTATACAATTATACTCTATCGAATTTTATTTCACAAAAAAAACTTTTTAAATAAAACAAGAGTTCTTTTCCTGATATAAATCTTCTTGAATATTTAATTTCTCTTACCTTTCCTTATTCCATGTGAAAAAACATTTCGAAAACATGGGATGAGCATAAAAATCATAGTAAGAGTTATAATATAAAGAAAGAAAACATTAGTTCATCAATACATACAGAAAGTAATTTCTTTAACACACCCCATGTAATAATTAGATTTATGAATAAAAAATGTAATCATTAATCATAAAGGTATCTTGTGGCATCTATGTCATTCGTTCATTGTATCTTTTATAGCTACATAGGGAGATACATTTAGAATTCTCATCATAGTATATTCCCTAAATATATTACGAAAAATAATACCATTTACCTACATCACATTACCCAATTATATGGATAGATAATTCAGCCTCACCAGCCCAAGGATTATCCCGGATCCCCCCCCCCCGTATATGTAAATAATTCACATGAACTATAACAAAATCATAACTCATAACACAAGGGTAATGGAAATATAACATTTCCACATTTCAATAAAAATATAACATTTAAATATATTAACATAATCAATCCATTCTCAAAAACATTTTCAATACAAAAATATGTAAATTGTGTATATGATATTTATTTTCTTTCTAAAAACATTACAACTTTTTAAGGATGCAAAATAAAAAATAATGCTCACGGTGGCAGAAAGTTCATTTTCGCCGCCTACATTAAAGGGAAACATTACTTTTGTCATTTAGTAAAACTATTTGCAAAAAATATTCTGTTTGAAGGAAAATAAAAGTTCAAAGGGTTTTATATACCATATAATGAAATGTCTTGTATAAATAAAAGTATACCTCAATGAATGAAGATTGAGACAAAGTCCCTTACAAAGAAATTTTTTTTAAATAAAATATATCGATTATGTGTATTCTCTATAAGTACACATATATAAATTATAAATAAAAGATAAGATATCACAAATTATTTCTCACATAATCATAACATGACATAATCAAGATGAAGAAGTTAACCAACGTATGGAAATTGGGTTAAGAAGTTCCCCTACCTTTTTCAACTTTTCTTGTTCATTCTTTATCTTCATAAATAATAAACTTAAGTTAATTATACATGAATTAATTTTTTTTGAAGTTCATTATTCTTTTAATATCACTTATTACTTTGTTATATAATTATTCTAGTTCATATTTTGTTTTTTCCATGATTTGGTACTTCATTCAAAAATGAACTTGTTATAATTTCATATTGTCCATGTGTTCAAAAGTATATTATCTCTAGAATTGTATTCATTATATAAATATCATATATATCTAGTATATAGTTATTTAGATTTAGTATATATGTATTTAGAGTATTCCAAAACATTTGGATATAAGAAAATGAAATGCACCATTCATGGAGATGGTAAACCGTACGTACGCATGAACGCTACTTTCATTTCATTTTCATTATTAATGGAATGAAACAGAAAATGATAAACAGGTATATTAGAACTCTAGTATATTATAATTTTTATATATTTCATATATATTAATTAATTTCTATCTTTATACGTTCCATGTATAGAATCAATGAGTTATATCACATTGAGGGGGCGATAGTCCTCACTTCTTCAAATGAAACTATCACATTTAAGCATTATGGAATGAATAAAGGCATACTATAGATAAAAAATATAGTAGAATGGAGACCATATTAATATAATATATTCCATATGAAAATAATTTTTCATCATAACAAACACTATGAGAGGTGGGGTGAGAGATAATTGAACAATCACCATTTTATGAGGTAATAGTTCGTCGTCCATAGAAACAGTATCTTCTAAATCCATTAGTTGGATGTGTGTGAGAGAGTAAGTTGAATACATAACCTAGAAACATCCTAGTATAATGTGGATATTTTTGTTGTTATGTAATCAAATAATAATAATATAATAGTATGTGTAAAATGAAAATAAAAGAAAATAACTTGAGAGAAGACGTTACCTCAAAATCGATTAACACACTTTGGTTAGAAAAAAAAGTCTTCCATGAATTTTATTATTCATAAGGTAAGACTTATATGAATAATAGGGGAAGTTGGGAGATTATATTGGTAGATTTTCGACAATACATGGGTGCTTGAGAGGTGTGTGTTAGGGTTAGAGTTGGTTTCCGTTTATAAGAGGGAGGCTGGGCACTAAAGGAATATATTTAGTTATTATTTTATTATAAATTTTATATTGATTATAAATGAGTCAAAATTGATTTAATTATATGATAAGATTAATATATGTATAAATTAAATAATCCAATCAGAGTTATACAGGTTTTAGATATTTTTAATCCCAATATTTTTTATTTAACCCTTTTGTACTATTACCTTTTTATCAAGCATTAAACATAGTGAGAATCAAATTAGCTACCAAAACAAGGAAAATTTCCATTAAAAAAGTGAAAATTAAAATTTAAGATTTATCATCACTATTTTGGAGAAACATAAGATTTTTTTAATTTTATAATATTTAATAAAATATTTTATATTTTAAAATATAAATGGTTTTCAATTTTGACACTATTCATACAATAACTTTTTTAAAAATCCATAAAAACTACATTACTTAGAAAACACTTCATTTATAGAAAGATAAAATTTAACAAATATCAAAAAAATTCATCTATGACATTAAAATAACCAAATTACATTTATTTTAACATTTATAATAACATTTATTTGCATCATTTATTAATGATGAAATCACTGCATCATCATTGTTTCATAATTAAATTTATTTATTTAGTGTCTAAAAATTATAAATAAACCATAATGATGTGTAAAATCATCTTATCTTTGAAATTAATATTTTTAGTTTAATATATTACTTATATAACCCCATATAAAAATTGTCTTTCTAAATGATATATGTTTGGGTTATATTTTCCATAACATTAAATTAAAAGTAATTAAATTTTATTTTCACACACATATGGCTCCATGGAGCCCTAAAATAGAACTAGAGAATCCCATGGTCGAATATATCTTATAAAATAGGGTTAGGGCAAATTTTAGTGTAATTTAATATTATAAAATATTATTTTTTATGCTTAATTACCAGATTAACCCTTTATCCATGGTAAATAAAAAATTACTGAATTTAATATTCATAATGTATAAAAATAAAATGAACATATATACAAGATTTGGACCTCTTGATTAAAAATTTGGAATTGATTTTTTCAAATTCAAAACACAAAATTTATCATAATTAATTTAATATTAATTACCGTTTTCAAAACTAAAATCGTGTTTTTATAATGTAAAAGCAACCAAAATATTGACACGTTTTATATCCAGATTAAGAGTGAAATTTATTCTAATTATAAAAATTATATTAAATGGTAAATATATAATCCAATTAAACATCAAAAATAATTAAAAGTATAGTATGGCTATATAAATAAATTATAATAAAATGTTGTTTTGAATTTAAATGCAGTATTTTTCACTATTCATTAAAAAAATGAACTTTATCAGAAAAATACCAAAATTTAATCCAAATTAAATTTTTATGATTCTATTATAAAATAATTTTATTTTGTCCAGTAGTATATATAAATGTGACAAGAACTATATTTGAAATGGGTTCAGTATCAAAAGGTGGTAAAATAATCTTATAAAGAATAATAGAGTATTTCATGCTTAAAATCGGATTCATTCTTATTTTAGTCCTATAAAATTAATGGGATAAATGTAAAGATATTTAACAAACATGTATAATCATATATTTTTTAGTTATATACATTCCCAATAATACAACTTCTAGGTGTTAACTAACATTAAAATAATAAAATTACTATATTGTTTTTCGGTATAACTCAACATTGTGTGAAACATAGGATTTCAGAGAAATCCATTGTTGCCTATTTAGTAAGCTATCAGATATAACATCTATTTAAAGTAAAATTAATTTTTAATTCATAAATATTAGTAAATATGAAAATTTCTTATTATTTAATTACTAGGGATGTATCATCCTTCCCCCCAATTGGGAATTGAACCCCCACAATTTTATTCACTTATCAAATTAGTGGGGGTATTTACCCCTCATATCATTTTCAGATTCCTACATTGCCTCTTCAACTATATGGTTTTTTCACAAAAACATTACCTAGTGAATTACCTTATTTCATAACACTTTCTCTCTTCAGTCAAGAATCTAGACTGGTTGTTTCTCATAATAATGATTTTATTCCAACTGAACAACCTCTGGACTAAAAAATGAGATGGATATGGCATATACATTCATAACATTGAAAAATGAAAAACATTGTGTACTTGTGATAAACATGGTGGTAATTCCACTCTATATGCAGCTAAAAAATATTTCTCAAGGATTTTATAGGGTCCAATTAACCTCACACTCAACTTACCCTTGTTACCAAAATGATCCACACTTTTCCATGTAAAATAATTGAGAAATGACCTAATCACCTAACTCAAAAGAAGGATAATTCCTCTAGTTATCCATAAATCATTTCAGCCATCTCTGAGCTGTTCTCATGTTCTTTTAAATCAACTGAACATTTTCTTCCATCTATTCTACTAATTCTAGATCCATCAATATCCTTTCACCTACTTCGTCCCCAAAAGCTGGAGTTCAACATCGCTTCCTAGATATTGCCTCAATTAGTTCCATTTGTATACTGGAATGAAAACTATTATTATATGAAAACTCTACCAAAGAACGATGTTGGACCAAACTTGCTTGGTAATATAATGAATAAAAATTTAGCATATCATCCAATGACTAAATAGTTCGTTTTGACATCCCATCTGATTTGGGATGAAAGGTATACTAAAATTTAGTTCTATACTAAATAACATCTGAAGACCTGTCCAAAAGTTAGAATTGATCATGGGATCATGATCAGATAGAATGGATAGGGGAACTCTATGTAACCAAAATATCTATTTAATATAAAACCAATAATGGTGATCTAGATATAGAGTATCTCATATTGGAAGAAAATGAGACGATTTAGTCAATCGATCAATAATAACTAATATTTCATTATTACCTCAAGAAGTGTTTGGTAATCCCACAATGGAATCCATGGACACTTTTTTCCATTTCTACTTTAGAACTATTAAATCATGAAGCATCTGTTTCAGTAACTTCCTCTCTACTTTAACCTATTGAAAAATCAAACATCTTAGGGTAAAGTCAATAATAGCTATTTTCATTCCAACCCACAAGTAATACTCTCGAAGATCTCATTACATCTTAGTACCGCTAGGATGAACTGAAAGTAGAGAACTATATGCTTCACATAATAAAGCTTTATTAAGCTGTGAATGAAAAGGAAGACATAATCTCTTTACAAACCTCAAAACATAGTCTTTATCAATGTTAAACTTGAGTAACATACCCTTCTCAACCAATTATCTATATTTCTGGAACTCATTGTCATATTTTTTGGTTTTCTTTATTCTGTGTGCTTGGGACGATTGTACTAAAACCGAAAAGAAAACAGTGGAATTTCCTACAGCAAAAACATATATGCCCAGATTCATCAAATCATTAATCAAGGGATCTTGTTTCAAAATTAACATGGTTATTGTAGAATTACCTTTTCAACTCAAAGAAACGGCCACAATATTTACTTTTTCTGGATGGTAATGAATTTCTTAATCATAATCCTTGACTAATTCTAGGCATCTCCTATGTCATATGTTCAATTATTTTATTGTGAATATATAGATCAAACATTTTTTGTTAGTATATAATTCACATTTTACTCCATATAGATGATGCCTTCCAATTTTTAATGTAAAAACAAAAACAGCTAATTCCAAATCATATGTAGGGTAATTTAACTCACGAGGTTTCAACTAATTCGAAGCATAAGAAATTACTAAATAATTCTTCATTAGGACACAACCATTTCTTTTCAAAGAAGAATCATTATAGATTACAAATTCACTATTTCAATATGGATATTCCAAAACAAGATAATTCTCTAATCTCCCCTTCAATTCCTGAATACATTCATCACATTCTGTTGTCTACTTGAACACAGCAACTTTTTGGGTTAACCTAGTTAGTGGGTTACATATTAGTGAATTTTTTTAAAAAAAACTACTATAATAACCTGCAAAACCATGAAAACTATGAATCTCAGTTATATTTGTGGGTCTTGGCCCTTCATTAAAAACTTTGTTTTAATAGGATCAACATTTCGGCCATCTTTAGAAATAATGTGACATAGAATGAAATTAATTATAACCAAAACACACACATGATAAATTTAATATACAATTTCAATTATATTAATATTTTCAAGACATACTTCAAATGAATTTCATTAATCACTTTAATTTTAGAATAACCCAAAATATCATTAATAAACACAACCACAAAATTATTCAAGATCTCATGGTAAATTCTATTCATAATAACAATGAATACAGAAGATGCATTGGTTATCCCAAAAGTCATTACTACAAATTCATAATGGAAATATCTAGTAAAAAACATGGTCTTAAGAATATCATCTTCATTTACATTCAACTGATGGTACCCCAACCTCAATTCAATCATAAAAAAATACATATCTCCTAGGATCGGATCAATCAAATCATTTATATGAGGAAAAAGGATACATATTCGTAATAGTGATGTTATTCAAGGCTCTATAATCAATGAAAACTCCCATTGGACCATGTTTCTTTCTAACAAACAATAAAATATCACCCCACAGTGATGTGCTAGGTTGAATGAAACAATTATGTAATAACTCCAATAATTTATTCTTTAACTATATATGTTCAATTTGAGATATTGAAAAAGAGTTTTTTTAAATTGTCTTAGCATCAGGAACTTGGTCAACTATAAAATCAACTTCCTTATTAGGTATTATACAATAAAACTCATCATAAAACAAAATCATGATACTCATTTACCACTAGAACAACATTAACCGGAAGATTTCATTTGTTTTCAACAATATGTGTAAGGTAACATTCATTTCCCTATTTTAATAGTTTTTTCTTAGCTTACGGATATATCATCAAAATTGAGGGTTCATTATTGTTCAAAAACTAAAATTGTTTCTGAAATTAAACATCACTAGCACTGCATTAAATCTTAGAATGATAAATAGAAATCCTATTCATACCAAAAATAACATAAAACTCTACTAGATTCAAAATAATATGGTTTTAAGGTAGATTCTTTCCCCAAATTAGGATAAGAATATTATTAATATTTATTATTGCATAATCATTTCCTCCCAGTGTTTCTACCATATGTTTAAGATGCGTTTCTTCAGAAGGGATTCCCAATTTACTAGAAAATTTGTCATAAATGAAAAAATGTGTTGACCTTGAATCAAACCACACATTCAGATAATATGAAAAAAGAAACAGTGAACCTAATACTACTTTATTTGATGGACCAACATCATTTGAAGTATTTGGAAAGGATTTCACCACCCCATTCTGCTTGTAGTCCATTTTCTAACCCTTAGATGAGTTCTTCATTGGACACTCATTTTCATAATGACCAATTTTATAGTACTGAAAACATTTTACTAACTATAAATCATATTTTTTCTTACCATTACATTGATATTTTTCAGTGAAATTTCGAGCCATATGTCTCATTTTACAACATCAAGTGCACTTATGAGATTTCAAATTACATTCCACAGGGTGATTTTTACAAAACATTTCACAGACTATAAACTTTATTTTCTTACATTCATACTTATTTGAAGAGTTATTCCCTTACATCTGCCACCTATACCTCTTACTCTGTTGTTTTTTCAAAAAAGACTTGATTATTAGCAAACTCTATATCCACCTCTCTTCAAATCAAAAAAAATTCATAACTTTTGAAATCCTAAGAAGGTAAATAACTTTGATAAATTAGATTTAATTCTGGGTAAAAACAATTGATTTTTCTATAAATCTCCCATATGAAATTTGGAGCATACCTTGGTAGTTGGGTGAAGTTTTCTTCATAAGTAGCAACTGAGTCTTCCTCTTGCCTCAATTCCAAGAATTTTTTTTAATTCAATGTTGAAAAAAATTAGGAAAATATTTTTCAAGAAACATACCATTGAATTCATCCAAATCTGGAGCATCAATATCCTCAATATCTATGATATTTTAACCATAATACACCCCTGATCAGATTCACCTACAAAATGGTAAAGAATAAGACTAACCTTTTGATGTTCTAAACACCCCATGACATCAAAAATCATTTCTAGTGTATTAATCCACCCTTCATCTAGAATATGGTAAGATGATCCTCTAAATGATGGGGAATTTTGCCTCATGAAATCCTCCTCTACTGACATGTTAATTTGTGGTTAATCTGGCTGATCTCGTACAAGGATACCACCACTAGTTATATCCTAATTCAACTATTCTATCACTGCAACAAACTATTCAGTTCCGATTTCGACCATCTCAGGTTGATAATATGGAAGTTTGTTTTCCTTATGATGTCGTCCCATCATTGTTACCATTTTTCTTATACAAAAAACCATTATGAACACCGAAATATCTTAAGAAAAGAAATATGGTAATCTGTAATTACTATATCATTTCAATCGTACCATATATTAATTTATGGACATTAATTAAACAATATCATAACACTTAAAGTTTCCTGAACTGGCCTGTTATACCAACTATAAGTCCCCCACCTTAAACATTGCATAATCTTACGTTAAGTCAAGAATTCACAATGAGTATCTTTTTAGGCTTTTAGTTTTAGAGAAATAAGTCAATACTATTACATTACATCTCAAAAATTATAGTATAGACACTTATACTATATCTAAACATTTAAAAAATAATAAAACTCCATAAATAAATAAATATTTCTTCTCATGATATAAATCTTCTTGAATACTTCATTTCTCTTAACCTTCCTTATACCCTATGAATAAAATTTTAAAAACATGGGATGAGATTAAAAAGATCAGTAAGGGTTACAAAATAAATAAGGAAAACATTAGTCCATCAATACATACAAAACATAATCTCTTTTCTATTCCTCATGAAATCATAGGAATTTTGAATAAAACATAGTAATCATAAATTATATAGTTAACTTTCGGCATCAATAACATACTTACATTGTTGCTTTCATAGCTACATAGGGAGTTAAATTTGGAATACCCATCATTGTATATTCCCTAAATCTATTAGGAGAAATATTAACATTAACCTCTGTCATTTTACCCAATGCATTGGAGTGTTATATCGGGAACACCCACCCTAGGCTTATCATGGAACCACCCATATTCATAAACAACACCCAAGAACCAAAACATAATCACAACACATAACACAAGTATAATGGAAAAATAAAAATTCCATAATGCAAAAAAAATATAAAATTAAAATATATTGACATATTCAATCTATTCACAAAACCATTTTCAATAACAAAATACATAAAAAGAGTATATGGTATTTATTTTCCTTTTAAAAATATTACGACATGTTATGTAAGCCAAATATCAAATAATTCTCATTGTGGAAAAATGGTAGTTGTCACCGTGTATGTTAAAAAGAAACATTACCTTTGAAATTTAGTAAAAAAAAATATTCCATTTGAATTAAATTGAAAGGTCAAAGGGTTTAATATATCATATAAAGGAATGTCATGTATAAATTAAAGAATACCTCAATGAAAGAAGATTGAGACAAAGTCCTGTAGAAATACCAATTTCTAAATAAAATAGATTGATTATTTTTATTCAATATATGTAAACATAAATCATGTATAAATACATGATAGGGTATCAAAATTTATTTATCACATAATCATATCATGAAATAATCAAGAAGAATATGTTTAACCCAAATAATAGAAATTGGGTTAAGAGGTTCCCTTACCAAGTCTGAATTATCTTGTTTGTTATTTATCTCCATGAATAATAAACATATGTAAATTATAATTGGTTTAGAACTTTATTCATGTTTATTATTATCTTAATATCATTTTTTACACTTCTATAGTATTATTCATGTTCATATTTGTCTTTTTGTCAATGTTCAGTACTTGAGTCAAAAATGAACTTGTCATAATTACAAATTGTCCATGTGGTCAAGAGTCCATTATCACCAAAATTGTATTCATTATATAAACATCATATATATTTAGTATATATATATATATATTTACATATAGAATATATGTATTTAGAATATTCCACAACATTTGGATATAATAAACTGAAATGCACCGTTTCGGGAGACGGTAAGTGGTACGTACGCTTGAATGCTACTTTCATTTCTTTTACATTTTTTAAGGAATGAAAATAAAATGATACAAAGGTATATTATAACTCTATTATAATATATATTTTGTATATGTTTTATTTTTTAATTATTTCCATCCTTTATATGTTCCATGTATAATAGAATGAGTCATATCACATTGAGGGGGTGGTGATCCACACTTCCTCAAATGAAATTATCGTATTTACACGTATGGAAGGCATAAAGGTATGATATAAATGAAAAATAATGAAGAATAGAGACAATATAAATATAATATATACCATATCTAAATATAGTTCCATCATTATTTCCACCATGGGATGCGGTAATAGATAGTTGAACAATCATCATTTTGTGTGGTAGTAGTTCATCGTCCATAGAAACAGTATGTTATAGATCAATTAGATAGAGGTGATTTTGATTATAATTAATATAATTCATATAAAAACAATCTAGTATATCGTGGATACTATTTAATTATTTCCTAAAATCATAAAAGTAGAAAAAGAAGTGGAGAAGGAAAATAAAAGAAAATAACTTGATAGAATTCGTTACCTCTAAATTTGTAACGCCCTTTGGTTTGAACCAAAATGATTTCTAGAATGGACTTTTTTCTAAGATAAGTCTTTTAAAAGGAAGAAATTTATGTTGGAAGATTATTTTTTATAGGTTGGATTAGACAAGGGGTCTTGAGAGGTGTGAGTAAGCATTAGAGGTGGTGGCCTTTTTTAAGAGATAAGACGGGCACTTAATGAATATCTGGTGTTATTATTTTATTATAAATTATATTTCAATTATAATTGAGTCCAAATTAATATATTTCTATGATACGATGAATATAAGTTGAAATAAAATTATCTAATATTAATTGGACAGAATTTATATATTTTTTTAATCCTTATCGTTTTTATTTGACACTTTTTTACTGTTATAGTTTTATCAACCATTTAACACATTGAGAATAAAAAAACTTCCAAAAAAATGAAAAATAACAAATTTAAGTTTCAATAAAAATAATATAGACTTAATATATATATTTTTTAAAATAATATATTTTTTTAATATTTTAATATTTAATAAAATATTTTATGTTATAAAATATTAAGTATGTAAATTTTTAGACAAACCATATCATGAAATTTTTTAAATTACATAAAAACTATATTAATTCAAAAAAACATCATTAATATAAATATATCATTTTAATATCATCTAAAAAATACATTTATGACATCAAAATAACCATATTACATTTATTTTAACATTTATAATATCATTTATTTGAATATTTTTTTAATCAATCAATCATTGTTTCATCATTGTGTCATAATTATATTTATTTATATAATGATAAAAATTTAAATCTAAAATCTCATGATGTTTAAAATCTTTTTATATTTAATATGAATATTTATAGTTGAAGATATCAATTATATATACTTATATAAAAATTGTTTTACTAAAAGAGATATGTTTAGGTTATATTTTCCTTAACTTTAAATTTAATGTGATTAAGTATCATTTTCAAAAACAAGTGGATTTATTGGATCCTAAAATCGATCCTAAGATTTCAATGGTTGGAAATGTATCATCCATTATGGTTGGGACACATGTTAGGGTAATTTAATATTATTATAATATTATTTGTTACCCATATTTACGAGATATACCTTTTAACCATGGTAAATAAAACAATTACGGAAGATAGTAATCATATTGTCTAAAAATAAAAGGTACATATTTAAAAAATTTGTATATATTGATTCCAAATATGGAATCCATTTATAAAAATTAAAAATACATATCTTTCAATAATTAATTTAAAATTAATTCTCATTGTCAAAACTAAAAGTGTGTTTTTAAGAAGTAATAACTACCAAAATATTGGCATGTTTTAATGTTCAATATAAGAGTGAAATTACTTACAATGGCCAACATTAGATTAAATAGTAAAACTGTAACCCAATTACACTTTAAAACAACTAAAATTACAATCTAACTATATAAATTAATTATATTAAAATTATTTTTTGAATTTAAATGTTGTATTTTTTACACTTCATTAAAATGATCTTTATCACAAGAATAACTAAATTTCTTCCAAGGTAATGTTTTATGTTTTGATTGTAAAGAAGAATTTTATTTTTTCAAATAGAACACATAAAAGAGACAAAAATAGATTTAAAATGGATTCTCTATAAAAAGGTGGTAAAAGACAGTTAAATTAATTTTAGAGTATTTCATGCGTAAAATCAGAATCATTATTTATTTAAAAGTCTAAAATTTAGGGGATAAAAGTAAATAAATTTCACAAACATGTATTATCATATTTTAGTTAGTTCTGTTCATTTCATCCAATACATCGACTATGCGTTAACTACCATTTAAAATAATAATAATATTATATTTTTTTCAGTATAACTCAACATTATGAGCAACGTAAGATTTCAGGGAAATTTTTTTTTCGTGTTGAGTGTGCTATCAGATATAGAATTCCCTTTAAAGGAAAATTAATATTTAATTCAAAAAATTAATAAATATGAAAATTTCATATTCTTTCTTTACCGATGATGTTACACGATACTCGTTTCGCATGAGAAGGCGTTGTTATAAGAAAAACTATGATGGTGGAGGTTTGGAATGATTCCCAAAAAAATAGATCACTGGAAACTCCTTCTCTAATAATGACCAGTATCGAATATCTTAGAACTATGTTATATATGTTCAATTGGTCATGACCACTATGGATCCATTTACAAGATGAGTGGATGTAAACTCATTAAACTATGTATAAAAATATTTAAATTTCAAAAATACATGTCTTATAACTTATATCCACATGATGTGTGGACACCCCCTAGTGGCAGCTACTATTCAAGGAAGAAGAAAATAGTCACATGGTGTCTTATGTTGTCAGACAACACATGAACTCTCTCTGATAGTAAGGCATGTACCTCAAAGAGTACCCAGAAATGATTTGGATTACATTTGTTAGAGGTCACCATGTACTACCACACACAGAAAAAACCTGGGGAATGTACATGGGTAAGTCATGTATGGTACACATGTAGGGTACATGAGAAGATGTTATTTAATGTTATGTTAGATGGACTTGGGAATGAGACATGACACATTTACACATGCATGACCCAGGGTCAATGGAAAAAGCGTGTAGCTAATATACACATAATTTCTTTTATAAAATATGGATTAGATCTATTTTCATCTATAACATGGACATTTTTAATTGGGGTGCCATCCCCATATCCATTCTTTGATAGTTAGTAGGAAATCACCACCTAATTCTATGACAACAGTCCCTTTAGAATGTCTTCATGGATATATCTATTGGAATCCATCAGTGAGGATGGAAAGAAGATCCTTTATTTATATATTGACCAAGGTGGAGTTCTTGGTATCATTGTTACCAATAATACTAGGAGTTTATCCTCTACTTTTTAGGTTAATACAAATTATGTTTTTGATATACCGAATTGATGTGGGTGTGATCCTCATCTATGTATCGTATCTCTTTGAACTATCTATGTGAACATATAATGATGAGACTTGATGATCACTACCTATTTTATGGATGTCAGTAGTATTATCGTAATCATGAGTGTTTTCTCCATAAATAGTTCTATGTTAGACCATCATGATGGAATCATAGTCTTGTAATACAGTTGCAACTTACCTTTAGACTGTGCATCATTGTTGAGTATATCTTCATGTTCATGTTATATGTGATGAAAACATTTACCAATGTAGAGCTAACTATATTTCTTTTTTTTGTACTATTTCATGTTTCAGGTTGTCCTACAAGGTATTGTTATACTCACCCTTTCAAGATCTTTTCCCACACGTTTCATGTCTTCTGCAGATAACTGACCATTTGACATATTCCAAGATGGACTAGGACTAGGTAGTGCATAGTGAGAACAGAATTACTGATGTCTGTTCATGTGGAAACATGATATAAATTCCTATCATTCTTTAATGGTTCTAAATATTTCCAAATTCTTTTTGGTGGGGTTGTATTTGGACAAGATTACATTCTTTACGTCCCTTTATACTCTAGTTATGGGATTTATATGTATTCATTCAATATGTTCAATTTATTTTATATTTCACCATTGTATAGATTTGGAGATGTGTATATGTGTAAATGTTCATAGGATAAGCCCACCCATGTTAGTGAAATTCCTACTCATTATAAGTAGACATCCTCTAACCTATTGGATGCAGTCTTTGGGAGTCACAACATTTTTCCCATTTGTATTGGTCATGATTGAATTGTATCCAAAATGTCAACTCACCCATATGACCAGATTCTATGATATTGTCATGAACAAATAATGTAAAGTGTTTCAAGTTCATCATTCTGGTCATGGAATCCAGTTTTGGATTGGTGTATGACATATCCATACAACAAGAAAATGATCACCTTCTTTCCTACATGGTACATGAGATTATAGTCTGTTGGGATAAAATGAAACATGCATCATATAGAAATTAGTTTCTTTTCATGTCCTTATTGAGTCATCTATCCACATATAATCATTGACCATAGGACATCTTATTTATTTTTAGGATTCCTTTATGACATATTCCGTATAGGATTTATCATTAGAATCATGTGGATGACCCCCTCATTGATGAGGCATTGATACATGGAAAAGTTCTCATGTTGTTACCTTAGTGTGGTAAACCAACTATACACACACATTCTGACAAATATATGGCATCGAATTTACTCGCAAATGAAATGTGAAAGATTAGTGTACTATATGAGTTTTATTGAAAAGGACACCCTAGTTTCCAAGGAGATCACAATACAGGGGTGGATGAGGACTAGATAGTGGTTGTTACCTAAATTTTACATGTGGTCTAGACACTAGTAGACCAAATGGTGATACAGGATCAAATCCTTATTCATAGCTGAGTGGGGATATGTTTGAGTTCAGTGACCTAGTATTACAAAGAAGAGACTCTATCATGGTAAATGTTTGACAAACATTGTGGAGGGGAGTTATCTTAGATTATATTTACGGATATACATATCTAGAATCTAGTGCAGAAAAAATAGTGAAACATGATAGTAGTTGAGTATTCATCAAGGTTTACCGAACTCTATAGTTACTCAGTGGATATCGTTCATTAAAAGTTATTGAGTACATGGACCTTAGAGTGTGGTCTGTTTAGAGATATTTGAGCCAAACATGATCCAGTTTTATCCCTATATAAATTTCTATATATTTTGGGGTGATAGACAGAGCTTTGGTAGTTTAAAGATTCTTAGATAAGCATACACAACCAGTTGGTGCTAGTAGAGGGATAGTTGGATCATATAACATGGTAGTGGAGATCCAATGTTAGTCCTAGTGACCTAGAAATGTGTGTTGATTAAGGATGAGGTCACATGAACGTGGTTTTTTGGTTCTTGTATATTTGGGTGGGACCATTTATCCTAGAGATAGGTAATACAAATCAATTGATAGCATTGGGAATATTTATCATGATTGTATGGCCTTCCTAATAGATAGATAATGTATGGGCTGCTGAAGCTGGGATAATGGATGGAATAGATAGGTCCATAGGGTGGAATATGTTGAAGATGAACTAGGATAGATGCAGGTGGTGGTAGATGATTGAACTTATTACAACCATCACCCCTAGGTCATCCACAATAGACTCATGTAGCTGGTGGTTAGTAGAGCAGATAACTACAGCCAGTCAGTGGTTACAACCCATAGTCTCTAGTAATTATATGAGGTAGGATATATGAATTTTGTACTATAGTTGTATTACTGGTAGACACATGTGATAGTCATTCATTTCATCCCACATATCTTGTTAGAGAATTAATGATTCTGGTTGATACCATGGATCAACCATTGGGCTTGGAGAGCCCTAATGGATATGACTTAGCAATCACACACTTTTGTAAGTAGTGTTAAATTACACTTGGATGTTTTTTGTGATCATATTGTAGTAGTGATGAGGCCTTAGGACATTATCTTAAGAAATGAATTATTATCATAAGCTAATGCCAAGATTGATTGTTCTAGGAAAAGGATTCGGTGTGTCTGCGGTGATGAATCCACGTTCTTGACTATTGGAGAAAAAAATCTATATACCATAAGATTGACTCATACTTATGATGATGCAATTGATTATTTACTAGTTGAATATCCCGACTCTTTGTATAATTATATTAGGCTTCTCCAGTTTCGTGTAGTGGTGTCATATTACAAGGAAGTCCTCCCTAAAGATGAACTAGTTTTAACTCCCCAGATGAGATAGACTTATTCATTGATCTACACCCTGGTACTATGTAGACATCTACACCATGAAATCGGATGGCACCAACCATTCTTCACAAGCTAACGGTGAATTCATAGGACTTTTAGAGGAAGTGCTTTGTTAAATCATATTTTTTCCATGGGAATCCACAGTTTTGTTCCCTAGGAAGGTGGAAGGGATCTTGAGGTTATGTGTAGATTACTAATGATTGATCTAGGTGACCATGAAGAATTTGTATTTTCTACCAATGATCCATGAACAATTCATCAATTTAGAGGGGAACAACGGTTCTTGAAGGTTGACCTCAATTCAAGCTTTCACCAGCTATGAGTAATGGATGAGGATGTACCAAAGATGATATTTTGATGTCACTATTGTCACTATTTTCACTATATGTACTTGTGATTCCATTTAGCATGTAGAATGGACCAACAGTGTTAATATGACATATTAACCAAATCTTTTAGCCTTTCATATATCAGTTTATGGTAGTCTTCATTGATGATGTCCTTGTCTACATCGTGTCTTATGAGGAGAACACAACACAATAAAGGATTGTTCTGGACATACTATAAGAGAACCAGATTTATGTTATGATCTATAACATTCATTTATGGGTAAATTCAGTCCTACTTCTTAGACATGTTATCTTAATATATAGGGTGGAAGTGGACCTAATCCTAAATTAGGTAGAGATAGCTTCAGATCAACCAATGAGCGTGATGGAGGTGTGCAGATTCCTTAGTTTGGAAGGATATTACTAGAGATTCATACATTATTTATCTATGGAATCATAAATTATGAGAGATTTGACCAGAAAAGGGGATTAATTTTGTGTAGACGAAGATTTTATAATATAATTTTCAATAGTTGATGCATAAATTGATGAGTTCTCCCGTATTGAAATTTCCATAAGATGGTGCTGAGTTTGTAGTGTTCTGCGATGCATCAGGAATAAAGATTAGTTGTGTTATGGAATGAAGGAATGAAATGATTTAATATGGTTAAATATAGTGGAGACTACATGAGCAGAACTAAGTGACCGACGATTTTGAGATAACCTCCACAGTCTTCACACTAAAGATATTGGGATACTACATGATAGGCATGGAATTTACTATATATTATGATCAGAGGTGTCTTAAGTAAACATTTTATCAGAATGAATTTAATATGAGGTAGATTTGATGGATAGATTTCCTACAAGATTATGAAATCAAGTTTTACTATACTCCGGAAAAGGGAGATGTTATAGGAGATGTTGGCAGTAGGATATATTGTTCACATTTGTCAAACGAGGTATCCGATAAGTTTTTCTCATTGTATTTATAATTATTGGATGGTGATATAATTAATTTCATCCAATTAATGCATGTTACCCCTTTAAGTATATAATTATTTCAAGAGGAGAATCATGGGGATGAAAAATATAGGACCCTATATAATGTGATATCTATGGTACATGTTCCTGATGGATTTTCAAAAGGTGGAGAGAATGTTATTATTTTCATAAGATGCACAATAGTACCAGTGAATTTGTTGGATGAGGTTCTTAGATATTTTCATACATCTCATTTGAAAAAAAATGTATGTGTGGGAATGATATATCAAGACCTCTGATGTCAGTATTGGTGGTTGTGGATGAATGAATGATTTTCACAGTTTCTCTCTCGATGCATTACATATCAACAATTAAAGGCTGATAACCATTTTCTGACTAGTTTAGCTAAACCCCTTGAGGTTATATAGTTGATGTGGGATGATATAATATTGGAATTAATTATATAATTATAACATACTTCTTGTTGAAACAATCCCTTATGTTTCTTCATAGACTAACTCACCATGTGGACCCACACCATAGATATTTTGGAGCCGAGTCCGATAGATATATTAAGATGCCTCTATATGTAAGAGAAATTGTGTCTACACAGTGTTCCATTGATAATATGTTATGATCATGATTTTATATTCACATCCTAATTTTAAAAGGGATTATAGATGGTGATGGGACTCATTTACATCTGAGAACATCATTTATCCCCCAAAGTTATAACTAGATAGTACAAACATTCATTGGTGGAGGTTTGACATATTGATGATTATGTTGGGGAGGGGTACTTCTTTGTAGACTTGTTCAGGGTTTTGAACATTTTTTTAATGTTTTATGTCCTTGAAGGAATGTGAGGTTTCCCCCTTTCTCCATAAAAGGGGGTTTATTGAAAAATCATTAAAAAAGTTAGCCTTCAAGAAATTTAGGCAGATAAATCAAACCATTCAGGTTCTAGAGAAAACAAAATGATCATTCATGTTATACATTGACCATATTTGGGAGAAATACCTAGATCTGGCAGAGTATGTGTACAAAAATTGCAACCATTCAACCATAGGTATGCCACCATTTGAGTTATTTTACGTGCGAACTTAGAGGTCACCACTTCACTAGACTGATATAGGCAAGTCGGCAATCATGGGCCCAAAATTTGTGAGATTAAAAAATGAGTCAGCTCAGATCATCCAGGAATAGATGAAGACTGAACCAAACCTTCCAATGTGTTATACAGGTAGGTAATAGTGGTGTTTACTGTTCAAGGAAGTATACCATTTATTATTACATGTTTCCCATTAATGTAGATTATAGTGATTTGGATGGGGTGAAAATATATCTTCGATATTCATTGGATCTTTCTATATACTACATATAGTTAGTGAGGTGGAATATATCTTAGATCTATAGACACAGTTTAACAATGTACATGACATCATCCCCATTTCATAGATAAAGAGGTACGTGCATGAACCAAAACATTTTATCGACTGGGGTGAGATAAACATTGAAGTTGGAGATATCATTGTTGAGGACCATGTAGATATTGAATATATTTATAAGGGGATCCTTCATGGATGATCAATTCCATTAGTGTATGTCTAGTGGCATGATAGGAATCTCATGGAGATCACATGGGAATGAAAGGATCAGATCGTTGCTCAGTAAACCATCTCATTGTGGAGACCTTGTTTTTTATTTCTCTGAAATAAATCCCTATGGTGGTGAGAACTTAATTTCTCATATTTTCTATGTTTTATTTTTTCATATAGTATGGATTATTTTTGAGACCATACACTAAGATGGTGAGATATTTTTAGACGTGGTGTGCTCAGAATATATATTT
The DNA here is from genome assembly GCA_963277665.1 of Viscum album. Lineage (NCBI taxonomy): Eukaryota > Viridiplantae > Streptophyta > Magnoliopsida > Santalales > Viscaceae > Viscum > Viscum album. The sequence goes on from OY728143.1 coordinate 353,780,074, forward strand.
TATATATATTCCATTCATTAAATTGAATGAACACACATTTCCTCTAAAAAATGAAAATATTTTCTAAATGTGGGTCCAAATTAGAAATATCAATAAACCATTGTGTTTAGAATGTATGTTTTACTAAAGGTGAGACCTGATCATTGGCGATGTGGGGAGTTTGAAGAATATTCTTCTTGAGCCTTAAAATGAATAATATAAATAAATAAATTATGATATTTTCATTTCACTGACATAACAACAAAAAAATCATCATGTATAATATTATGATATAATTTTAGCGTTACTTGCATAACCCTAGATTCATTGGAGATAGATTTAAAGGATATCTATAAGATGTACATTCTACAGGCCCTGGATCATTGATCAATGTGAAAAGGAATCCAATGATCCTACAAATGACTATAATGCCACATCATTCTTCATCAGTGAAAAATCAAAATCAAGTTTGTATGTTTTCATGATTTTCTTTATTTACATATTCTTTATTCCTATTATGATAATAGATCAATAAACCACCAAATTGATACGCGGATCATGCATATTTTGTGATGGAATTTATAGTGTGGATTTTTATTGGGTAGTTTTTACTTGTTATTGTTCTTCATTTATTGTTATAATAGAAACTAATCGAAGCTAACTGAACACACAATACTACAAAAATAGGTTATAGCCACAAACCTATAGCCATGATTTTCCAAAAACCATGGATAGAAGTATTTATGTCATGGATTTAGCTATAGTTTTTGTATCCTACACCTATAGCCATATGTTTCTTAAACCATGGATATAATTAGGTTTTTCGAAGTCTATAGATATAGATCAATGAAAATTTGGCTATATCATATACTTGTAGCCATGCCATTCATGGAACTGAGGATATAAATTTTTGTTAAGGATATAGCCCATAGTTGTCATAGAATAGTGGCTATAGGTTTTTTCCAAATTCAATAGCCATTTTTTTCATATACACATGGATATATGTGCTTTTTTATAAATGTTATAAACATTGTTTTCATAGAACTATTCCTATAACCTTCAAATATATGAACAATATATCAAAACAACGTCTATGGTTTTTTTTAAGGAAACATCATCATTTTTCAAAGAATAATGTTTATAGATGTCACCTATAGCCACGATTTATGAAAACTGTGGCTATAGGTTTGTCTCTTAAGCATGGGAAACAATTTCATGCTGGAGTTTGGTAAGAAATCAATTTTTCATGGGTATCCATAATATTTAAAAATTTTCTAAATATATTAAAATATATATATATATACATACCTTTCGTTGGTTTTGGATTGTGTGTTAAGGTTCCCAGTATCTAGTAGTAGAGGTAATAAGATCAAATTCCACTACAAAAAATTGATTTTACACCTATAGCCATCAATTATAGGGGTTATAGACATAGTGGAAAACAAAGAGGGATAATACTATTTTTACTAATTTTGTGTCTAGGGGGTGTTGTTTCCATGGAGGAAGTGTTGGAAATTGGTCATTATAACAATTTATATATCATTTTTCTATATCCATGCCAATAGGATCCCCAACCAATTGAAATATTAGATATAGCTTATAACCATGTTTTTGACCCATATAGATAGTGTTTTATACTCTAGTTATAGAAAAAATTTCTACTTGTGGTGGAAAAGGTTCATTTATTCTTTGTGTGTTTTTAGTATTTTTCCATTTCATATGGGAATTCATCATCGAGGTTTTATTTTCCAATTGATTCATCCTAAATATGAAGGAATCAAGTTTTTCTCACTCAATTAATGGAGAAATAATTTGATATTGTAGACACGAACTGGAGACAATGTATTGATCGTGCAATGATGGTATTAGATAGATGATCAGACCAGTTAGGAATAATGAGGTATGGTTCTTGGGTGAATGGTGATGGTGGAGGTACTGCTCAGTTCCTGAATGAACAAGATCACTTGAAATTACTTCCCCAGGAATGATAGGACTCATTAAACTTAGATATAAGTCTTATGCACATAATTGATGTCACCAATGACTAATCCATGTGTGGGATGATTGGATGATAATGGGTGGAACCAGATACTGAAATCTGTAAATTTCATAATTACACTACCTGTAACTTGAACCAACATGCCATATGGATCCCCTATGAGTGGTGATTATGGTTCAAGAAGCATATAAGTATCACATGGCATGTGACACTATTTCACAGTGTTTGAGATCTCCCCAGTTGTTCAGTGTGTACCATAGAGGCTACACAAACATGAGATAGAGTACACAGGTTAGAGCACTTTGCATACTCCCTATACAGACATGCCATAGAAAAAGTAAATGGGCTATGCAGTGTACTAGTACACATAATGTGTACAGGGGAAGAATATATTCCATGTATTGATAAATGGAAACTGGCATAAGACATGTTCCATTTACATGATCATGACCTAGGGTCAAGGGACACGATGAGAAACCCTTCAACATAGCGTGTACATTCTAAAAGATGGCTTGGAGACCTTGTACTTTGTATATTTGACATGTTTTGTTAGGGTGTGTTCCCTATATCTATTCCCTGAGTGTCAGTATGGAATCATCTCCTACCTCAATGAAATTGATCACATTAAACTGAATTCTTGGACTGATTTTTTGGAATCCATCCGAGATATTCTATTTACCTTTGTTCCCTAGGTGGTGTTTTTAGTATCTTTGTGACCTGAACGATGTGAGATATAATATTATACTTAGAGTGTTAAAACAAATTGAGTTGTTGGTATACCCCATGGTCGTTGGTGTGATCGTCATCTATTTTTCATATCTCTTAAAACTATCATCAAGTACTTCTAATAAAAACAATGTGAACTACCTCTCAGAAAGACATCATTAGTGTTATTAGACTCAAGAGAGTGTCATACAAGACGAGTTCTATGTTGAACCTTCAAGTTGGAATCATAGGATGGTATTATGATTGAGAATTACATTTAGATTCCATATACTTGTCGAGTATATCTAGATATTATTGTAAAATTATATGTTTACATATACCTATATAGAGAAGATTATATTTACATTTTTTATTCATTCTGGTTTAAGGGTGTCCTACTAGGTAATTTTATTCTCACCCTTAAACAAGCTTTTTTCACTTATGTCATGTCTTGTCTAGATGACTGGCCTTTTGATAGTGTCCTAAATAGACAAGGACTAGAAATTTTTTAGTGAGACCGAACATAATAAGGTCTCTGCTTGCAACATCTAAACTATAGTCCCTATAAAATTTTATAGGTTGGACTTGTTTTCAAACTGTTTTTAGTGGTATTTTTTATTTACCATTTTTCTTTCCATTACTTCTCGTAATACTATAGTTTGGGGATTTAGATATATACATGGATAGTTCTTCATTTGATTTTACACATCTGCATTTTATAGACTTGGAGGTTTGTACAAGAATACACATACTTATGCGATGACCCCCCATGTTTGTTATGTCCCTACTCAATGCTATTTGATATCCCCTAACCTATATGAGTCAGGCTTGGGAAATCATGGAACCATCCCTGTTGGGTGGTTTGTGTCACAACCCTCATACCGATGGTCAGTTGAAGTACCCAAAATAGGTTCTATATGATATTATTAGAGAATAAATACACGATTTAAGTGGAATGTTGGAGAGGAATATACTAATGATTTAATTTCACTACAACAATATATTGCAGGTCACTATATAGATATCACCTTATGAGGATTTTTATGATAGTCCATTCCGTTCTCCTATATTCTAGTTTTAGGTTAGGTAGGTTGTGCTCCTCGGGCCACATATTTAGTAGGTTGTAGTAGAAAATGTCTATTTGAATAGAAAATAGATGGATATATCACATTTAATAAATAAATCCAACATGGATCGCCGTAAAAAACATACATATTTCAAGGTTGGGGATCATGCCCTTATATTTATGCCATTGAGGTTGTGGCACAAATTAATTTTAGAGAAATGGTAAGATTTCCTTAAGATATGTTGTGACTTTAGAGATTATAAAGTGACAAGAGATTTTAGTATTTCAATTGAAGTTACCTAAAATGATTTAAGGCATGCATGGTGATTTCCATGTACACCAGCTACTACATTATCACTCAAATCCATCTCATACACTAGAGACAGATGAGGTTTTGTTACAAGAAGATGCGCCATTATAAAATAATTGTATAATTATATTTGAGAAGGGCATGAAATATCTCAGTGGCAGGTCATTTCATTTAGTCAGGGTGCTATAAAAGCACTGGAAAGTGTAGGACATGACCTAGGAGAAATAGATAGAGTGACATTTTTAGGGAATGAAACTCTTATCAGATTCATTATGAACCTTGGATGAGAAATTCATTTATACATTGTCTTAATAGGGGGATTTTATGTTATTGGTTATTTATGAGGTATGAATATTTTGAATTTCGGTTTAATTCCACAGTATTGATATTTTAGGGATTCCTAGTGAGGTTTTGGAGTCAACTAGATTGCTTGGGAATTTTTCAGATCTCATAGCTCATGATTTTTGAAGAATAATATGGGAATCATAGTTAGTATAAACTACGCCACCCAAGACACATTGGATGAGTAATATATATGGGATAGTCCATCCAAATTTTTCTGCCCACATAGTTTGAAAAACAAAACAGCTAAGGCCACACACCCGCATGAGACTGCTACAGGTTTTTATAAAGGTAAATATATTCTTTTGTTCTATTTATCAATCCTTGTGCATAAACCATTCAAGGGATGTCTAGTGGTTGATTTTTTTACATGGTTGGAACATTTTTTCCATCCTTATAGCCAAACTATGTTTCCCATTATTTTGATGAAAAATGACCACTTTCCATTAGTTCATATATGATTAAAAACTATTCATATTTTTATTTACCCTCCAGTGGCCATCCCCAAATAAATTGGGTGTTCTCCCAAATCCTTCTCCTGTGTTTTGATTTAATTCCTCTATCTGACATTCAATTTTAGATCCATTTATCTCGTTAAATCATCTATAACGATTTAGCTATTCTATATTCCCCTTTGTTCTTTGGTATTCATATCAACTGTGTTATTTTGTTGAAAAATAATATGACATATTTCACAGATATTTTCTTCTCCTATTATTTTCATCCAATTTTAGTAATTTTAAGAGATAATAATGGATTCGTTTAAAACAATAGGAATAAATTAGGGGTTCAATATATATTCTTCTAAAGTCTATTTTTTATAGAAATTTTTCATTGTTCCAAATTTCCATCCTTCTATGACTTGATCTTAATGTCATTAAATTCTAGGATTAAATTATTGTAACCTTCATACGTGTATCCCTTTTTACCATGATATGCATGGAGGTATTCAACCGCATCCCAGACTACTTGTGAATTGAGTATATTTATCTTTCTTATGATGTTCCACCCCATTTGGTGCATCTGAACTGTCAATCATAGTGGGATCCTAAATGGATTATATTAGACAATAGGGGAGGGATTGTGCCTTATTTTAATTGTGATTAAACTTTATTAACATGATTAAATTGATTAAATAGTTAATGGAGAATGATTTTGATGAACACATGGATTTTGTATGATTATGAAATGTATGATTGAATGATAAATTATATGGTTATAAATAAATTGAATCCATGGACATTTATAATCTATTGATAAAGGTTGATTTAGATTTCATAGACAATTACACTCCATTGTGTTTGATTACTTTGGATTCCAAGGATTTTTCTAATATATGGATCCAGATTACTTGGACTGCATTAGACATGTTCATTGGGTTCTAGTAATGTTTTCCTGTGTTTTATATAGAGATGATACATGTGCTCAAAGAGGATTTCATGTTAATTTTATACCTTGGATCCACCCTTTGTAGGCCGAATACTCGATTACTTGACATAGACCAGTGTGGATGTTTATTATGCTTTCTAGATAACCCTTGTTATGGGATTATGATTATAAAATTTAGAAAAGGTAAAATCACTCCTACATTGTCAGGAATTATAGTTATGTCATGTGTATAGTTTCCTATTTATAAAGAACATTGTTTTTTGGACAAATATCAATCAAATTATTAATTTTTCATACTATTATATTTCAAATTTAGATTGGATCGTATACACATAATGGACTTGTAATAGAATATGTTGGTGGTGGCCTACTAAATGTGATCTCACACCCTGTTTAAACAACCTTTGGCTAATCTTAGAGACTTAAGGGCTGAAAGTGGAGACTAGAGAAAGCACCAAATTTATGACGATTGATTGATGATGATTTTGAGGAGAATATGGAAAAGATATAATCGTGATGCTACCTATAGATAGTTATTTTTTTATTTCATTATATATTGGTACATGTTTTATACTATATTTATATTTTTATGATTTTTCATTCTTTCTTATAGATATTTGACATATTCATTATTTTGTATATGATATTTCATGGATATTGTTTTTTCTCATGCTACCAAGAAGTTTATTAACTCCACTTGCTGACTTATATATTTTAGTTACATTTTTATTATATAATACACCACTAAGACACTATTATTAGGAGGGTATATTCTCTCTAGTGTACTACCTTAAACCCTACATTCTAGTTGGATTCATTCAGCATACTTGGAGGCATTCTAGAGTCAATGTAACCCACCAACTCGGGTAACTATTTTTTTGTTCCCTGGTTTGGATGGTACATATACTATTTCCCTAATAAATTAATTATTATATCCTATAAGGTACTAGAATATATTTCCCAAGAGATCTTACAATGTTATAATCTAATTTATCTATTTCATTGAATATGACCCAGGAGGTTAAAATCAGTAATGAGTGTATATCTATTTGTAATAATGAATAATGGGTGATTTATTAATTAAAGTGTTAAATGTTGGTATAAAAAATCATAAAAAATATTATTTTCTATTTATATAAAATTATACCAATAACTATGTTCATATTGCCATTAATGATATAAATGAATAGTTAGGTTCATGTATGTCATTAAACCAACCGAAACATTAACATATAAAATTTAATAGATGATAATGAAGAGGTTTATTTATAATATCATTGAAAAAAAGTATAATGATATATATTTTATTAACAGAGTGATATATAATAATTTAAAAGTATTTGGAATAGATAATAATTTAAATAATTTCATTACATATGATGAGGATTTTATTATCCATTTAGTTTTCTCATTTTAATCAAATGAATTAAGGATAATTATTTTTTGATAAAATCATGAATAGGTAGTCAAATTTTCAATTGCATAACTTTAATTATATAGTTGGAATTTTATTTTTTAATCACATCCTCAGGGGAATCCATTTAAGGTGTTGAAAATAAGAAAAACAGAAATCAATCATTCCATGGAAAAGGAACTCTGCACATTCGCATGGATAATGATTTCATTTTCAGAGAATGGGATTATAGATTAATATGATTTATAACATTAGAATCATAAAAATAATGGAAATTTCAAAATTCTTTATTAAATTTACATTTTAGTGTTTTTTTTGTATTATGGTGAAGGAAAAATAAACACATTTCGTTGTAGAGGTGGTAGTCTACACAATTAACCAATAAAGGTTTTGATTTTATAAATATAAAATATGAATGTAGTAAATGATTATACCAATAAAATAAAATAAAAAGTATATAACCAATAATTTTATAATTAAATATTTATGTGAATATTATAATTATAAAATAAAAATATAAGATAAATATGTTAAGTTAAAAATCATTAATCACGTAGAGCACTTAATGATTTACTTAGAATATCCTTCATAAATGGATGAAATGTGAAAATATCTAAGGAAACGAACCTAAATATAGTGAAATATCATTTTAAGGGGAGAAATAAGGTATAGTTTGAGGATGAAACTATTTTTTGGATTTCCTCAAAGGGGAGGTGAGATTGTTCTTTTAAAGTGGGTGACAAAAAAATTATTATAAATATTTTAACATAATATCAAGGGGTAACATGTTAAAAATGTAATATGGATAAAATTTGAGAAATTCTTGAGTGGGGTAAAGATAAGGTTGAGACTTAACATAACAACTCAATTATAGTTATATGTTTATCATGGTTGAAGCCCATTTCTCTTTGAATTAATATGTTTTATATTCCTGGTTTTACTGTGATAAGTAGTTTGTTTCAGAAGTAGTTTAATCATTATATATGAAACAATGTGTTAGTTTTTTTGATAATTTGGTCCCACTAAATAATAATTTGAAATATATTTCATTTTTTTCAAATTATAATTGTAATCAAAATTAATTTCAAAATGATATAATATATTGTAATAATTTGTTTTATAAAATATTCATAATCTTAGAAAATAAAAAACATGGAGTTGTAAATTAAAACAACAAATTATAAATAATAATTAATATATAAAATAAATATATGGTTTTATAAAAAGGTTAAATGAATTTTAAATTCAGAGATATTTACTAATAATGACATAAAAGTCATGTGGTTAATAAAAATGGAATTTTTTATTATTCAAAAAAATTCAACATTTAGAAAAGGAACAAAAAATTAATATTAAGAGTATATTTTTAAGATTTATAAAAAAAATGTATTCAATTCATTGAAAATAAATTTATTAATTTTTTTAATTCAATATATATATAAAACCACAAAAATTTGTAGAAAACTATTATTATTAGATAATAATTTTTAAAAAATATTTACCATTATATTTTATACTTTCTATAATTTAATAGTTATTTTAGTATTTAAAGAATCTTATAAACTATATCTTATATTCATTAATAAGAAATTATTTTAATAGAAATTAATATCTCATTAAATTGAAATATTTAGAAAAAAAAGTTTCAAAAAAATATATCTTTTTAATCATTTTAGGCAACATAATTGAATATCATTCATATCAAACTTAGATTTTATTTTTATTACATATATTTTTCATAATTTTGTTACTCATGTTAATACAACCAAATTCAAAATATAGGTTTCAAAGTCTTACAACTGTATTTATATTTTATTTAAATATATCATGGTTTCTTTTGGGTTTTGTGTTGTGTGTGGAGAATTTTATCCAACACATTGGATCATTAAACATAAGTCGAATATTAACATATTAGGTTTTTTAAATTTAATATCATACACCATACATATAGAGGTCTGTTCCTCCACATTTTTCTTTATATAATATCATAAATATTTTCAAATCAAATGTATATTGTACTTGAATTAATTTTTAATTGTTTATTTTTGTTGAGATGGATGATACATTTTCATTTGGGGATGTTATAGAATGATCATTATATGGTGTAAATAATTTTTTTATAATATTGGGTTACATGAGAATAAAAATACTCTATGTTATATTGAGTGTAAACATTAATTCAATACATATAAGTTTATTAAGGTTTATCTTGAAAAAGTCATAAATTACTTAGTTTAATTTCATGTTCAAATCATTTTATATTTTAGATGTGTTTCTCATACTCAATTTAATTCATTCTATCTTCATATACCTTATCCATCTCAATATCATCAACATATATTTTTCTATTTTTATATAGAATATGGTCAAGATATTTAATATTTTTTCATGGACACTAGTGGATAATTTTTAATAGTAACGTGGTAGGTAAATAAACGGTACTTTTTATTAATAAAATTAATGGATTTATATTTATCTTGGGTTCTTAATAGAAAATAATTTTCAAATATAGAGCATTTATCTTAATATTTAAATTTATTCAACTTTTTTCCATTGAAAAAACCCATGATATCATAGTAAGTTATATATTCTTAAAGTAATTAAATAGCTTATACTGCATGCAACACAGACTTGTTATGCATTATATGCAAGATTGAGTCTCGGTGAGACAACAGATTAGTATAAAAATTATTTAAACAATATTTATATTTATCTATTAAATATTGTAATATTAATAGTAAAAAATAAATTTTAAATGTTATTTATAATGTTTTCACATAATTCAAAACTTGTTTATAATGAAAATGTATATGTTTTCTTAAAATAGTTATATATTTCGAAAAACTATTTTCTTAAAGGAACTATATTTTATGTCCTTTTGTGAACAATAATAAAAATGATATTAGATACTACTAATAACATAATTTGGTAAAATAGACTTCATTTTTTGATTCATAATATCAAAATTATATTTGGGTGATTTTTTGTTATTTTTCTGAAAACATTCATTTTTTTGATGAATAGTGAAAAATACTACATAGTACATAAAAACCAACTTTTAAATTAATATTAATTTAAATATATATACATAAAACATATACTAGTCCAATATAATACATTTGATTCACTTTATAATAATATTAGATATATAAAATATTTTTGATCATTTAAACGTCTATTACCTACATTCCATACACATATGCAAATTTGCATAAAACATAATTTTACTAATTCTGTGAATTGAATTTCAAAAGTCCAAAATACAAAGTTTTAATAATTATGTAAAATTTGGATTAATAGGATGAAAATAATTGTTTTGAGTAGTATATTGTTAATTACATATACCATGGTTAAAAGTAAATTTGCAAATTAAAGGTGGATATAGTACTATAATAATATAAAATTACCCCAAAACATATAATAACTCTTTTAGATAAGTGTTTTTTTTAAAAATCAACCATAGAACACAACTAAGTTCCTTTTTGATCCATTTTGGATAGATTACAACATATATTATATTTTATTTAAAGAAGAGTTAAAGGAGAATAATTTAAATTTTAATAACTGAACAATTTTTAATATAGGGATATGAATAAGATAAATTAGATTATAAATATTCATTAGAAATTTAAAAGGATTTCCTACAACATGGTGTTTTATTCATAGGTTTTTGACATTATATAAATAATGTTATTTATGACATAAGGAGGATGCAGTAATTACCATATTAATGAAATATTTAAATAATTTCTATTATATATATTAAAATAAATTTAAAATTAAAATTTTATTTCCTCACACAAATTTTTTATTTGAATATGACATGTCAGGTTTGATTCATTGTATTTTATTTTAAGTAATCATGTTGTAATTAATTTCACAAAAACCAAATACAAAACAGTTTCAAAATTTACATAAATGAATTTTCAAAACAAATACTATTTTATTAAATTATATAATATTTCTAAAAGTATAAGGATTAACCAATTACTTATATAATTTTTTCAATGTTTTTAATTATCTAATTGAGGTTCTCTAGGAATTTTATAGTAACTATATTAACAGTTTTGTTTAAAAATTAATGAAGGCGTGGTAAAAGTTAAACTATTTAACGAATAGATAAATCTAAAAGATACAGTTAATATGGTGAGATAAACTTGTCTAAAACCTCTTTGTTTAGAGGATTTCGACCCATTCACACCTTATCCTCGAAATACATCTATTTTTATCTACTAGAAACCAAAAATAAATTTATAATAAATTAATATTTCAAGATTTTCCTAATGTGCCTCTCAAATCTCTTATAAAAAGGTACTTCTCCTTCTCAGAATTTCACACATCCAAAGTCATTTTTCTAGGCCAAAACCAGCCCAAATCTCCCCCCAAATAACCTAAATTAATCATAGAGGCCATAATATTATAATAAACATAATATATGTATCCCTTTTTTTAAATAAAAATGAAGCACCTGAAGAAGAGGTAATTATTTTGTCACCTCTTTCAAAATAATTTTCTTATTCTTGTTACTCATTATTTTCTGTTTCGATACAAAAATAATAAATCTAGTAATTTATAAATAATGAGTTTTTATTTTAAATATGTTACAACCATAAGAATTATTCTATCTATCCTATGAATGATAATGTCACCATTCATGCGTGTGTATGACTTACTGACTCTACGTCATGATGTATTTTGTTATTCAACACTAAATTATTTGGATGGGTATAATAATGTTTATAATTGATTTAAATAATAAATAAAATAATTTAATGCTTCGGTATTTATAATATATCATCCTATTATATATGATTTCACAATAAATGTAATGATATTGTCGTTTGTGCATACGTATGGCTTACCATCTCCACGACTGGATGAGATTTTATTCACCATCATAACCACTCAAGAGTAATTTTCATATGTTGATTAAAACAATAATTTTAAAGAACTTAATTTCATCCTAGATATGAATAAAATACACCATATTCATAAAGAATAGGTCTTATATAACAAAACATATAAATTAAAATGAATCAGTTAACACCCTAAACAATCATACTAGGGAAATATTATTAAAAAATAAATATTAAAGAATCATATATAATATCATATTAATATATGTGGTTCTTTTATTATCTAATAAAAAACATTTAACCATTATATATGAGTTCAAACATACCCTCGACTAATGGAAGGTATATGTTAAGGGGTTTTCATCCCACTGTTTATTCCCATGAGATTCAGGATATATTTACCACTACATTAAATTATCTTGTGTATGTAATGAATATGATTGTATTCATTGTAAAATATTCATTAATTTATGGGTATTTATGTCTTCATTGTATGATACTTCTTTTATTGGGTGTCAGTTCCATAAGTTACCAAATCAGTAAGGGAATTTTTAATTTCAATTTCCACTCATTAGGTTTTACGCACACTTCATTGATTATTTGACTCCATGATTTTTTATGAAATAATTATTTATTTATTTATGTAGTAATTTCAATCCCCTTTGTGTGGATATAATTTTGATACAAATAATACTTTCATAGCTAAATTATCATGAAATTGATATGATCATGATATGGGTAATCTTTAATCATTTTCCATTCATTGTGTTCAATATCCAAGTAATTGGTTTTGTTTTACAAGAATTTGTGTGAAAGTCCTCTGATTTATTTACCCAAAATATCCAATCATATTCAGTGTATTTATATTTTTCACACATATATAATGATACAGTCTTTATAAGGAATTTCATCTCAATTTACATTCCATTGAGACTTATTTGTTGTTATACGCCTATTCACATTTATATGGTGTATATAGTATCCTTTGAAATATTATATCATGAGTACCATTATTTTCATGATACTATAATGTTTTTATTAATTTTATTCCTCAATTATTTTTATTGTAGCGTCTTTTATTTGGTTAACAACTGGTTAACTAATATATTGTTTTAAATGATTGGATGATTTATTTTTCTAAATATTTCTCATTAATATCCATGTTTTAAAAATGGTTTTAATGATTTATCTATATGGACATGAATGTTTTAAAATTAAAATTCTATTCAAAAGATTCAATGTGATGATCGAAAAATTAATTCAAAAATATAAGTTTTAGTGTGGCTCACTTAAATTTTTTTTAATCATCCTCAAGAAAGATGATCCTACTTGACCCCAACACTTTAGGGACTCTAGGTCAACCACGCTAAGGGTACTATCCCTCGACAACCCGAATGCAGAATAGGTTGGGCATAACATGCATGAGCATGCCAAGTATAAGCCCACAAGAGAACATGCGGTGATCAACCCATGCGGAAATGTATACATAGTGGGAGTTAGTAGTGCTCCCGAGGAAGAAAAGAGTGGGCGCAGAAGTGTGCCCACAGAAGACCGGTTTGGTGAAGCACCGGGAGAGGGGGAAGATAAATCTTACAATGTGCGAATGTGGCTTCATATTTAAAAAATCCAAAAATAGTGTGGCATTTTGATGTGGGGTGACACTTTAAAAACGTAGAACTAATAATGGAAGTATATCTAATCTCACGTGTAATCATAGCCCCATAGCACATATGTGGTTCGTGATATAATCTCCATTGTCCATCCATCTCGGACGTTGCACTGTTGAACCTGAGCTATTTGATGCACATGCAGCTGTGTCATATTCATCATCCTATTGCGATGTGAACCAGTAAGCTATCACCACCGCTGAACCTCTGAGGTCTCATTTCTAGCCACCATTGTTGATTGAACTAAGTTCATGTGAATCATCTAGATGCTACAAACTAATTCATGCAATTCTATCTGCATGAATGAGATTGAAATGAAGAATCCATGAAGTCTGAAACATACATAGTTGAGAGACCAAATCAGGATGCTTGATGCATTCAGAAATATTATTTTCATGTGTTTGAAAACACATGCACGTGAGGATATCACCGAAAAAGAAGGATCCACATTGAACAAAAATAAAATGATATACTCAAAATATCTTTTACCCCACATTTGAATACGTCAAATCTGTAGATCATGGCCATTAAAAGCTAGGATATTCTCTACATATCATGTGGGATTTCAACATGAAACCACTTCCTAAAAATGTTTTAGTCCCTTGAGTAATTCGTTTTATGGAAAAAAATGAGTGATATCCTATCTCTCTAAAACAGAGCACAAAACCTAGATTATTTTGGCGCAGCCTTGCTACGCGAAGAAGTCTCGCACCTCCCTTGGGTAAAAATGAATCACAAACCCCTTGTGGTTCATGAAGAGATGAAACCAGCACCCCATTGGTTCGTGAAAGAAGTGTCACACATCCCTTGTATGAAATAGACCGCATCCTCTATACATAGGATCTCTCGAAAAAGAGATATGTTATTTTGAACCCTCATCGTGCTTCGTCGAGACCGTAAACACACAATCATTGATACTCACCCATGTTGTGCTTTTTAAAGAATAAACCAACTATTTACATGGTTATGTGAAGGAGACCCACGCGGACCATGGGGTTGATGGAGAAGAACCATCCTTCCTACTTTTCATGATGAACACGAGGTGTGAAATCCCACATATTTTCAGAACCCAACTAATAACCCACGTAGACCTTTGTTATACCCATTTGGGTAGTGTAGGAAAAAAGTTCAAGAATGCAAGTGTGTGTACACGTGAAGAAGAATGAGAAATTCACATAATGTAGAAAATGTGCATAAGGGGAGAAAACAAGAGGTAGATCAGTTGTTTGCAATGAACAATGAATAATACATGCATATAGTATGCCTGAATTATGATACCTATGTGTTCCATAACAATGCCAAACTGTAGACTACACTAAATAGAGTTTTAAGAACACATATACATTACACACTTATAATGAACCAAATTTAAAAGGAACATGTGTGTGTCCTAAGAACTTAAAGGGATGAAGAAAAAGGTAAAAGGAGAAAGAGTGTGTGTGTGTCCACAAAATATATAACCCATTGGAGTTTTCACCAATGAAATTAGAAAATAATTGTGCATTAACACATTAATGAATACGTACACATAAATCATAATATTATGTGTGTGCATATTGAGAAATAAGAATACTAGAAGCCAATGCATGTGACAAATCTTGAGACACATGCATGCAATCATGTATGAACACAATAAAATGTGAAAGGAATTGAGATATCCAAAACAAGAAGTTTTTATCCAATGAAATCTATGCATGAAGAAAATAATATTTGAGACTGAATCTAGATAGAGTTAAAGAAGATCATCTATCAGAGATTAAAGTAATTGAGAATCCAAAAAGGAAGACAAATTTGATATTGTTCAGAATTATTATAGCATTTTTAAAGTGGTTCTGTGAACCATTCTCACACACATAAGTGAGGTCAGGT
Source organism: Viscum album (assembly GCA_963277665.1). Classification (NCBI taxonomy): domain Eukaryota; kingdom Viridiplantae; phylum Streptophyta; class Magnoliopsida; order Santalales; family Viscaceae; genus Viscum; species Viscum album. Next base: position 353,795,670 of record OY728143.1, read on the forward strand.
ATTCATCAAAAGAAGGAATAATTTACCAAGCATTATTGAGCTAAGGACTGATTAGCATAAGTGATCATAGTTATTGAAAAAGGCCAACAGACCATACCAAAGTCTGATGAAGATTCTTGAAGATATACATAGGCATGTGTGATCCATAAGGCCTGTATGGAGAGAGTAAAAGACCATCTATAGTGAATAAATAATGAACATAAAAAGGGGAAGCTTCTCGTGTGACTCAAGAGATAGAAGAACCCAGTCAGATTCAAGGAGGGGAAGAAGTCTTTAGTGGGACTCTGAAGCATGCTAGTGGACTCTGGTAACAATGTGGGATGTATTATAAAGAACCTCCAATAGGAATCAAGAGAGATATTGTGAGACTATTTATTGACCATTGTAACTACTAATCTGATTTTAGTGGAGAATCTTTGTAGGGTAGATTAGCCAAGACAACAAGGAGAAGGTCATTGAACCGAACCTTGTAAATCATTGTGTTCAATGCCTTTACATTTAGATCATCACTAGATGTAAGACATAGAGACACAAGAAAATTATATCAAGGATTTAACCATCCCTAGGGGTTTAATTGAAAATGATAAGAATAGATAAATGTTTAAAAGGACCACGGATTCACCCCTCCCCCTCTCAGTGATTCACCTTCATCCAGGAAATTCATGAATACTGCTATTTTTTAAAAGATCTTATCATATAAGAAGTGATTTTTTCTTCTATGGAATACATTAAAAAATAACTTATTTGTGTTATCTAGGATAGAATTATGTAATTATTTTTAAATTCCATTTTTCTGATACTGATATAGGATTGCATGATCACTGATTCCATGGAATTATAGACATTAAATATAATAATAATACTTTTTTAAAAAAACATTTATACTTTTTGATCAAGCACATAAAATTTTTTACTTCAAATTATTATACTACATAAATAGAGTTAATTTACGAGTGATGAATTATAAAATTAAAATCTTTTGTAAATTAGTTTATGTCAAGTGAATGTGGATCAACAAAATTATTACATGTAAGAACGAAGAACCAATTTTTTGGATTGAGTGACTTATAACAATAAATTAGTATGATTATAAAAAAGTCACTTCCCAATGGAAAAAATAGTTTAGTAGTTTTTAAAAAAAAATACAAACATACTTTCACCAATATAACATGAAATGAAAAAAAAAATAATCCACTAAAAACATCTCGGACTACTAGATTATGCCCAAAATTTATTCATTATATTCATCTTCAAAACCATTGAAAAATAAAACATAAGAATTGGGTGAGGTCATATAATCCTTAATGGTATGCAATACAATTTATGTTTTCCGACAAATAAACACTGCACATGGGGAACAACTAATGAAACATGTCTTTAAAAACATTCTTGAGAATAATATATAAAGAACAAAAAATGATTAAATAAGTCCATATAAATGATCATAAGAGAATGAAACGTCAAAATTTATATTATACTAGTGGAATAATAACATGATTTAATAATTAATAATACTACAAGTTGGGAATAAATAATGATGAACATATGAATCAAATTTTCACGGCCTCATCCAAGATGTCCAGAAATACAATGGTAAGGCCTTATACAGAACATAGTTCTGTTTGATTTCATGATAACTACATATGCATTTAGGAGATATATTGGTCTTACCCATAACTTTATAAGTCTAATCCTTTCTCTTAAGAAAGGGGTAATTATAGTCAACATGAACTTATGAAATAACATTCCCCAATCTGTACACATAAACACTAACCATTATAGGTAGTACACTGAATGTTTTTAAGATCTCACATCCATAGTCAAACTAATAATAAACCATTGAATAAAATATTCGAGATGATTTAAATACAATATTATCTCCATTAATACATAAATTTCAATAGATGGGCTAATGTATACAAAAATAATCTAATAAAATCATCGAAGAATTTTTGAGAGAAATAGACTTTTACTTTGAAAAGAACAATTTTTTTTTGAAATAAATTTTCATATAACCAGAAAAAAATCTGATTTATATTATCCATGTTGAAATTAGTGGATTTATGAAGATAATTTTGGTTTAAAAAAGATTATAGAGTGAACTAGTAAATAGGGATGAATTTGAGATATACCATATAGTCGAGCATGTTTGTCACGACCCCCTCCCCACAAAGTGTACCCCTCCTTGGCCGACAATGTGAGAAGTGAGATAATGACCCCCAAGTCCCGCCTCCAGTAGGCCCCGGGTTGGCGACTAGCACCGAGGGTATAATAAACATACAAATGGGAGGCATTACCCTCTAAGAGAACACATGCATAAAAGAGAGATAGAATATACTCCAATCAACTCCAACTTAGAACTGAGATATAAAAGGAAACAAAGTACATATATTAAATGTCATGAAAAAGTACTACAACTAAAAGTGGGAAAACTCAAAGTACCCAAAAGAAAGTGAAACAGTAGCAGCCACAAGCCCGAACAACTCCTCCTCCAACCACAAGCTAGTAGTAACCAGCTTGATCTCCAACCCACTCTATGTGACCTAGAAAAAAAGTTTATATAGACATAGGGTGAGTATAACAGTATACTCAGTAGGATCCTCTCCAAGCCTCTCGAGCAAAAGTAATGAAAGCATGCTAAAGCCCAGTGAACAAAAAGTGAAACTAACTCGTTACCTAAACAGGTATACTAAGTTCCCAACCTCACCATGGCCACTCTCACCAAGTAACGAATACAAGAATATAGAATATAGTGGAGAATATCAAGGGTACCCCGCTACTACTTCCCCACTAGTTTGCCACCTTCCCCAATGACATACGTCTTGTGCATCTCTCTCTAAAGGCTTGCCCGCAAACACCTGGGCAAAGCACCACAGCATCCCCACAACCAAAAGTAACCAAGTAAGTTCTGGAAGCCACCACAGCCCGCATAACGTGTATCATACATCGGGTATTATACCTTAAGCCATTATAGCCCATACACCGAGTATGGATCCTCAAGACATCACAGCCTATACACGTTACACCTATAGTAGTCTATAGGATACTATATCCAGAATATATGTGTGTGAAATAACAACGAGCCATTACATACCTCTATACACATATATGGGTAAAACTAACCACTGTGCCTAACAACACCAAGATCTACCAAGAGAAGAGAGCGGGGTCAAAGGGGGTAGTCAGCCATTGAACCTCCCATCAGAATGTTGCGGAAAACACCCCCCCTAGGGCTCAGAATCCTTGGAGTGTCAGTTTCCCTTACCGACAAGGTGGAGTAGTGTATAGAAACACAAAAAGTACAGAATATATATATATAACTCACATCCACACTATGGACATTACCTAGTCTTATAGATACAACTGCAGCTAACGTCTCTCAGACACCAGGCTACTACTTCTAAGACTAGGTATCCTATAAGTACACATCATTTGAAGAAATTTGTTAGATTACTCCATTCTCATTTTATCAATTCCATTGTACCTTAATTAATTCATTAAACATTAATTAACAATGACCAATTCCACATTAAACTGAAATGACATCACATTCAAAATCAACTGCTCCTTTTTAGATTCACATCTCCTTTAAATTCCAGCACCTCCATCCCCGTGGATTATCACGATTTAATCAAACATTCATTATAGAGTTACTTTCCCACATTCCCAGGAATTCTAGAAAAGCATCCTATGCTACTAAACACAAAGGAGGCTCAACACGGTGAGTAGATATACTACCCGTCGAGTCTTTGCCGCCTATAGAAAGAGCACAGACCCATTCTCCCTCGAGAGGCTAAACACGAAAAGCACGTGGCATACACCCCGCATCTTTGACTCCTTCAGAAGAAGGGAAAGCAAGACCAGCTTCCTTGATCAGTGCGGAAAAACAAAACAGATAAACATTCAAATAACCCACAAGAATCCAACAACCACATCCATCCCATTCCATCACCCCTGGTGTCCTCCCCGACACCCAAATGCATAAACTGATGCATCTCGCCACTCTAGGCGTCATCCTCTACCACAAACACAAGGCCTCCAGGCCTCCACATATCACAACACCCATCCAGGCTCACATCACAGTACAAGCAGTAGGAAAACAACAATCACAACCACGACTCTTGACCCTTTAACAACAAGAGGGTAACTCAGAACCCTTTTAGAAATTATCACACAATCTGTACATTAATCCATTATAAACTAGAAGATTAGTTATTTGTAGGATCCAATTACGGGAGACCTAATCAGTAAGCTATCACAATTTAAATAACCATGCTTACATCCCTAATTTGATTATCCTCAAATTAGAATAACTACAACAGTAGAAATAACCAGATTAATTTACATGCCTCTTTATCTTTAGACAATTAATTCCAGCTTTACGTTCATTATCAATTTCTATCATGAACGAACAACAAATCAAAGAAAACATAGATATCACTCTAACTAGAAAACATGAGGCAAACTCTTACCACGGTATAATGAAACATTATACGATCAACCAATTCTTTTAATCCGGTTTAAGTATTTAATTAGGTCAATTTCATTGTGATCCATAGGACTAAATCATGTTAATTCTACGATTGCACATACACAATTAGAGAAGCCATGAATTCCCTACCTTGAAGAGTTCTTGATGTCCTTTATCCACACAACATGCCACAATCCTTATCTCGTGTCAACTTATATGGAAGAATGATCAACACATCTTGGTTGCATCAAACAGAGCGGAACTAATCCGAGTAACGTTTGATTGTGAAACTCCTACGAGAATGATTGCAAGTTCTAACGTCTCGTAGATGAGAACCAGGAGGAAGAACAACGAAGATTGATATCTCGTTCCATTTAAAAAAAATTAGAGAGGCGACAGTTTAAGATCCAATTTATTCTCCATTAAAAACCGATCGCATTAACCCACACAATTTGACCAAGTAAAAACATCCCGGCCATAGTAATAATTAATATAGGATTTATGGCCTTTGAATCGGCCTTAAAGTCCTTTAAATAAGGTTTTAAAATGTATTTTACGTCAATGAAAATGTCAAAGGGGTGAAACTGTTGGAAGCTCGAAACACTATTCACATACGTGAAATTTGGCAAAGGAAGGAATCGGTAGCTCTTAGGATTCTGGAAACAATGTTCAAACGTGAAATTTGGCAAAGGAAGGAATATGTAGCTCTTAGGATTCTGGAAACACTGTTCACAGAACTAGAAATTTGGCAAAGTGTTAGCCGAGCTACTGCTAGACTACGGCTACCGGTAGACCGAGGTACCGGTAGGCGGCGGCTACCAGTAGACCGAGGTACCGGTAGGCCGCGGCTACCGGTAGACCGAGCTACCGGTAGGCGGCGACTACCGGTAGACCGAGCTACCGGTAGGCGGCGACTACCGGTAGACCGAGGTACCGGTAGGGCGCGGCTGGGGGATAAGTCACCTTGACCTCCTTGATCACCTCCAACACCACATTTTCACAATGAAGTGGACCGGAGAGGTCTGGGCCATTACATTAGATACCTCTCAAAACATTCTCGTCCTCGAGAATTAAAAACCAACTCAGAGAAAAAGATGGGTCCGAACAACCACCCCATAAGATTCCTCTCAGGGGAGAACCACCATGAGTTGTTCAAAAGCTGGAACAAAACTACGACATTTGAGAATATGGAAACAAACAATCCATATCCAAACAATTCAATCATAACATCACAAAAAAGGTACATAAATAAAACATGAAAGGTCTAACCATTAAGGAAACATTATTACATGAGAAGAGTTAAACATTAAACAACTCTGGGTACTGAGCACGTATCTATGACTCACGCTCCCATGTACTCTCCTTCATGCCCCCGTGTCTCCACAAGACACGAACTAAGGGGATAAAACGCCCACGTAACACCTTCTCCTTATGGTCTTGGATCTCCACAGGTCGCTCCTTGAATGTTGCATCATCATCAATATCGATCTCTCCCCAATCGATAACATGAGATTCATCATGAAGGTAACGACGGAGCTGTGATACATGGAAAACATCATGTATCCGACTCATCTGAGGGGGAAGTGCTACTCGATACGCCACAGCTCCAACACGAGCTAACACCTCAAAAGGCCCAACAAACCGGGGAGAAAGCTTACTTCCATGACCAAACCATCATTGTCCACGAAGGGGAGTCACCTTTAGAAACACATGATCCCCAACATTAAACTCTAACGATCTCCTTCTTTGATCATCATATGATTTCTCATGATCCTGTGCTGTCTTCATCCTCTCACGAATCACCTGAACCATCTCTATTGTATTATGCACTAGTTCTGGTCCGAGAATTGCTGAGTCTCCGACCCCAATCCAGCACAACGGAGAACGGCATGGCCTGCCATATAAGGCTTCAAACGGCGCCATACCAATGGTAGAGTGAAAACTATTATTGTAAGCAAACTCTACCAAGGGTAAGTGCGTCATCCATGAACATCCAAAATCAAGAACACAAGGGCGCAACATGTCTTCAAGAGTCTGGATGGTTTGCTCTGTCTGAACATCCGTTTGAGGATGAAAAGCAGTGCTAAGGCACAGTTGAGAGACAAAAGCATGCTGGACACCACTCCACACTCTAGAGGTAAAATGAGGATCCCGATCAGAAATGATCGTCCTAGGTACTCTATGAAGCCTCACCACCTCCTCCAGATACTGTCTCGACAGAACCTCCACTGAGCTCGACTCCTTGATCGCTATGAAATGGGCCGACTTTGTTAAACGCTCCACTACCACCCATATAGCATCATGTCCTCCTGGAGCTCGAGGTAAACCTGTAATGAAGCCCATTGAGATGTCCTCCCACTTCCACTGGGGAATCTCCAATTGCTGGAGAAGACCACCTGGAACACAGTGTTCGGCCTTCACCTTCTGGCAGACTAAATATCGAGACACACATTCTGCAACCGTACGCTTTAGCCCAGGCCACCAAAACTGACTCTTCAAGGATCGGTACATCTTCATCACACCAGGATGTACTGACAAGGGTGAACTATGGAACTCTAGGAGAACCGTTTGGCACATCGCCAAGGGGAAAAAAATCCTGCCATGATACAACACTCGATGTTGTTCATCCTCCGACCAACCATCAGGGGCCTCACCACAAACAACTCTGTCTATCCAAACATCCACCTCTAGATCACCCAACTGAGACTCTTCCACCGTCTGCATCAGGGATGACTGCACCATCATCTGGAAAAGACAACCTCTACCCCCAACATCTCCCACATCAAGATGCAAAGCTGATAGCACTTCCATCACTCTCTAGGTATCACCAGATTCACGTACAACATCATTACATGTCCTTCAGCTTAGTGCGTCAGCTACAACATTCCCTTTTCCAGGTGTATATGATATTTCAAAGTCGTATTCCTGCAAGAACTCTATCCACCGACGCTGCCTCAAGTTCAAGTCACATTGGGATAAAACATACCTCAAACTCTTATGATCGGTCAAAACCACAAAGTTCTCACCAATGAGGTAATGTCTCCACAACTTTAGAGCAATCACCATGGCTTCCTTCTCAAGATCAGGGGTGGCATAGTTGCATTCATGGGGACGCAACTTCTAAGACCCATAAGAAACAACTGACCTCTGCTGCATGAGAACACAACCTAGCCCCAAATGTGAAGCATCACAGAAAACATCAAACTGGACTCCCTCCACTAGAAGACAAAGGTCTGGAGAACTTACCAACTTCTCCTTTAGATAATCGAAAGCTGTCTGACACTGATTAGTCCATATGAATGCTTGATCCTTCCTGGTCAAAGCTGTCAGAGGAGTCGCAACTCGGGAGAAATTGGCTACAAACCTCCAATAATAGCCTACGAGACCAAGGAAACATCGCACCTCTAACACGGTCTTGGGGGCTGCCCAAGAAACTACGGCTTATATCTTCGATGGATCCACAGCTACTACCTATTGGGACACAACATGCCCTAAGAATCTAACTTCTCGAGCCCAGAACTCACACTTGGAAAACTTCCCAAACAACTGATGTTGGCGAAGAACTCCCAAAAAGGCTCGTAGATGCTCTGCATGCTCTTCTTCAGATTTGGAGAACACAAGGATGTCATCGATGAAAACCACAACAAACATGTCCAGGAATTCACGGAACACAGCATTCATCAACCCCATGAAAACAGCTAGAGCATTCTTCATGCCGAATGGCATTACAAAAAATTCATAATGCCCATGACGATAACGGAAAGCAGTCTTTGGCATATCCTCATCCTTTACACGAATTTGGTGATATCCTGACTGTAAGTCGATCATTGAGAACCAACTTGCACCCATTAGTTGATCGAATAAGTCATCAATCTGCGGGAGAGGAGAGGGGTTCTTTATTGTCACTTTGTTTAATCGACGATAATCGACGCACAACCGCAAACTGCGATCAGCCTTTTTCACAAACAAAACCGGTGCACCCCAAGGTGACACAATTGGCCGAACAAAAAAACACTTCAACAGACCATCAAGCTTAATACGTAGCTCTCGTAACTCAGAAGGGGCCATCCTATATGGAGACATAGAGATAGGGAACGCTCCTGGCTGTAGCTCGATCCCATATTCGATCTCTCGTCGAGGGGGTAAGGATACAACCTCTCCTGGAAAGATGTCACGGTACTCCTCTATGATCCTAGGAAATGCCAACTATTGAACCTCTGAAGAACTCAGCATCATCCCAGCCATCATGGATGATAAGGATGAAACTCTTTTATGAATCATCTGAGGATCTCCCTCACCAACAAACACCACTTTCTCTCCATCATCATCAAGTAAAACGACTTTCTTCCTGTAGCAATCCACAACAGCCTGCACCGAATACAACAAATCCATGCTGAGTATGACATCATATGGTTGTATTCGCAAACATAGGAAATCTCCCAAAGAGCGGTGTTGCCCCAACACTAGCTCACAATCTCTACATACTTCAAACAAGTCAGATCGACCTCCAACTGGCGTAGTCAATGCCAAGGGAAGTAGAAGCCTCTCTACCTCAAGTCCCAAAGCATGGACAAGGGTCGGTGATAAGAAGGAGTGTGTTGCTCCTAAATCAAACAAGGCATACACCAAGGTAGAAAACAAGAAAAGGGTACCTCGAACGACATCTGGTTTGCCTGGGGCTGGCAATGCTAGAGCATGGAGCTGACCACGACCTCCCCCACTGCCTCTCTGACCCTGATTACGACCACCACCACGGCCGCAGGAAGCATCATGGGACTGTCCTCTGCCTACTCCATCTACCCTATGGTGATCTAAAACTGGTGCAACCTGCTACTGCTGCCTTGGCTGGAACTGCCTCAACAGAGGAACCTGGAGTGGAGCACCCGGTGCATGATGATTGCTCTGAAAAGTCGGGCACTCCCGCTGCTGATGACCACTACCACCACAAGAAAAAAAGTGAATGATCCCTTCGCATAGTCCTGAGAGTTGCTGCCTCTGGAGAAACGACATGGGAAGGGTTGGGACCTACCCCCAGGTGAACAGAAACTCTTCTTGTCCTGAAAACCTGGAACCCCAGACCACATCTCTCCTTCATGAGGAATCATGACGATTCCCCTCTCATGACGATCTAGTCCTGGCCAAAGTCCTCTCAACAACCTCTTCCCTCGCCAGCCCCTCAAGATATGTCTTCAGCATAAAAGGGGTGACCTGGCACTAGATCTCTGGATGCAAAGACACCTCGAAATGCCTCGCCCTGGCCTCATCATCTAGTAACATGTCTGAAGCATATCGTAGAAGGTTCCTGAAACGGATTCCAAACTCTCGAACACTAGAGCTCCCCTGTCGAAGGGTGAGAAGCTCCTCGCGACTAGACACCTTCGCAGTCGACGAAAGAAACTCAAATCTAAACCTGTCTCGAAACTCCTCCCATGAGATTGCTAACTCCTCACGATCACCGAGGAACAAGAACCACCACCGCCTCACTGCTCCACACAGCATCGTCACAACCAAGGACACCCAGTGTTCCTTCCGAGCACGAATATTACTGAAACCTATCTCGATCTCCTCCAACAAGTATTCTGTGACTGCATCTGAAACGGAGCCCTCGTACTTCTGTAGACTTTGGCGCTGATACTCTCGATGTGTCTTCCTCCAAGTGTCATCGTTGTCAACCTCTACTCGGCGGTGATCTGCTGGAACAACCAGCTGGGCATCTCCTACCCAAACCTGACGAGGACATCGACCAGGACTATACCTGTAAAATAACAGCTGTTAGAACTCCTAAGCCTGGAATATGGAAGACTCAACATTAATTAATTAATTGTTTTGTTTTATTAATTTCAGGTTACCTATCCCAAGGTCTACCCATTCAAACAAAGGCGCAAAGAATAATGATGCATGATCCTTTCCTAGGTCTCTACCCTGCAACTAGTATCACTTTGTTTAGTAGCCATCGTAAACTTAGAGGTCCGTGCAACAGTTCATTGGGGGCCCTGAAAGCCTATGTCTCTTCCGGTCTCCAGTGTTTACCCCACTTTCTAAACATGAATGACACTGTTTCCCTACCACCCCATGCATCCTCACCTGTGCCTAACTCCAAACTCCATCCTATCCATTAACCATACCACTGATACCACTCTGTCACAACCCCCTCCCCACAAAGTGTACCCCTCCTGGGCCGGCAATGTGAGAAGGGAGATAATGATCCCCGAGTCCCACCTCCAGTAGGCCCCGGGTTGGCGACTAGCACCGAGGGTATAATAAATATACAAATGGGAGGCATTACCCTCTAAGAGAACACATGACGAAAAGAGAGATAGAATAGAATCCAATCAACTCCAACATAGAACTGATATATAAAAGGAAACAAAGTACATATATGAAATGTCATGCAAAAGTACTACAACTGAAAGGGGGAAAACTCAAAGTACCCAAAAGAAAGTGAAACGGCAGCAACCACAAGCCCGAACAGCTCCTCCTCCATCCACAAGCTAGTAGTAACCAGCTTGATCTCCAGCCCACTCCAAGTGACTGGGAAAAATAGTTTATATAGACATAGGGTGAGTATAACAGTATACTCAGTAGGATCCTCCCCAAGCCTCTCGTGCAAAAGTAAAGAAAGCATTCTAAAGCCCAGTGAACAACAAGTGAAACTAACTCGTTACCTAAATAGGTATAATAAGTTCCCAACCTTACCATGGACACTCTCACCAAGTAACGAATACAAGAATATAGAATATAGTGGAGAAAATCAAGGGTACCCCGCTACTACTTCCCCACCGGTTTGCCGCCTTGCCCCAACGACATACGTCTTGTGCATCTCTCTCCAAAGGCTTGCCTGCAGACACATGGGCGAAGCACCACACCATCCCCACAACCAAAAGTAACCAGGTAAGTTCCAGAAGCCACCACATCCCGCATAACGTGTATCATACATCGGGTATTATACCTTAAGACATTATAGCCCATACACCGAGTGGGGATCCTCAAGCCATCACAGCCTATACACGTTACACCTATAGTAGTCCAGAGGATACTATATCCAGAATATATGTGTGTGAAATAACCTCGTGCCATTACATCCCTCTACAAACATATATGGGTAAAACTAACCAATGTTCCTAACAACACCAAGATCTACCAAGAGAAGAGAGCGGGGTCAAAGGGGGTAGTCAACCATTCAACCTCCCATCAAAATGTTGGGGAAAACACCCACCCCCCCAGGGCTCAGAATCCCTGGAGTGTCAGTTGCCCTTACCAACAGGGTGGAGTAGCGTATAGAAACAGAAAAAGTTCATAATATATATATATAACTCACATCCACACTATGGGCATCACCTAGTCTTATAGATAAAACTGCAGCTAACATCTCTCAGACTCCAGGCTGCTACTTCTAACACTAGGTATCCTATAAGTACACAACATTTGAAGAAATTTATTAGATTACTACATTATCATTTTATCAATTCCATTGTATGTTAATTAATTCATTAAACATTAATTAACCATGAACAAATCCACATTAAACTAAAATGGAATCACATTCAAAATCAACTTCTCCTTTTCAGATTCACACCTCCTTTAAATTCCCGCACCTCCATCCCCATGGATTATCACCATTTAATCAAACATTCATTATAGAGTTAATTTCCCACATTCCCAGACATTATAGAAAAGAATCATATGCTACTAAACACAAAGGAGGCTCAACACGGTGAGTAGATATACTACCCGTCGAGTCTTTGCCGTCTATAGAAAGAGCACATACCCACTCTCCCTCAAGAGGCTAAACACGGAAAGCACATGGCATACCCACGCGTCTTTGCCTCCTTCAGAAGAAGGGAAAGCAAGACCAGCTTCCTTGAGCAGTGGGGAAAAACAAAACAGATAAAGATTCAAAGAACCCACAAGAATCGAACAACCACATCCATCCCATTCCATCACCCTCGGTGTCCTCCGCGACACCCACATGCATAAACTGATGTATCTCACCACTCTAGGTGGCATCCGCTACCACAACCACAAGGCCTCCAGGCCTCCACATATCACAACACCCATCCAGGCTCACATCACAGTACAAGAAGTAGGAAAACAACAATCACAACCATGGCTCTTGACCCTTTAACAACAAGAGGGTAACTCAGAACCCTTTTAGAAATTCTCACACAATCTGTTCATTAATTCATATTGAACTAGAAGATTAGTTATTCATAGGATCCAATTACGGGAGACCTAATCAGTAAGCTATCACAATTTAAATAACCATGCTTACTTCCCTAATTTGATTATCCTCAAATTAGAACAACTACAACAACAGAAATAACCGGATTAATTTACATGCCTCTTTATCTTTAGCCAATTAATTCCAGCTTTACGTTCATTATCAATTTCTATCATGAATGAACAACAAATCAAAGAAAACATAGATATCACTCTAACTAGAAAACATGAGGCAAACTGTTACCACGGTATAAAGCAACATTATACGATCAACCAATTTTTTTAATCCAGTTCAAGAATTTAATTAGGTCAATTTCATTGTGATACAAAGGACTAAATCATATTAATTCTACGATTGCACATACACAATTAGAGAAGCCATGAATCCACTACCTCGAAGAGTTCGTGAGGTCCTTTATCCATACAACGGGCCACAATCCTTCTCTTGCGTCAACTTATATTGAAGAATGATCGACACAGCTTGGATGCATCAAACAGAGCGGAACTGATCCGAGTAACATTTGATTGTGAAACTCCTACGGGAATGATTGCAAGTTCTAACGTCTCGTAGATGAGAACCAGGAGGAAGAACAACGAAGAATGATATCTCGTTCCTTTTAAAAAAATTTAGAGAGGCGATGGTTTAAGATCTGATTTATTCTCCATTAAAAACGGATCGCATTAACCCACGCGGTTTGACCAAGTAAAAACATCCCGACCTTAGGAATAATTAATATAGGATTTATGGCCTTTGAATTGGCTTTAAAGTCCTTAAAATAAAGTTTTAAAATGTATTTTACGTCAAAGAAAATCTCAAAGGGGCGAAACTGTTGGAAGCTGGAAACACTATTCACAGACGTGAAATTTTCCAAAGGAATCGGTAGCTTTTAGGATTCTGAAAACACTTTTCAAACGTGAAATTTGGCAAAGGAAGGAATCAGTAGCTCTTAGGATTCTGGAAAAACTGTTCACAGAACTAGAAATTTGGAAAAGTGTTAGCTGACCTACTGCTAGACTGCGGCTACCGGTAGACCGAGGTACCGGTAGGCGGCAGCTACCGGTAGAACGAGCTACCGGTAGGCAGCGGCTACCGGTAGACCGAGCTACCGGTAGGCAGCGGCTACCGGTAGACCGAGCTACCGGTAGGCTGCGGTTACCGGTAGACCGAGCAACCTGTAGGGCGCGGCTAGGGGATAAGTCACTTTGACCTCCTGGAACACCTCCAACACCACATTTTCAAAAAGTAGTGGACCGGAGAGGTCAGGGACATTACATTGTTTATCGGGAGAAAATTTGAAAGATATTTATAAAATATTTAACTACTCATATAATGAAGAAACATTACGATTGTAAAAAATATAGAGGAAATTCATACAAATATTTTATGTTTAAATAATGATAATTAAGAATTTAATTTTGATTAAGATAGACAAGGAGTAAGCTGAATAAAAATGGCTGTTCGGTTAAAAAACTGTTACGTTATGTATAATCATGTTCTGCACTTGACAAAAATATCATATATAATCACATTATATAAACTAATTAATTAATTAATAACCTTATATACATGTATTTTATTAATTTTAAATTTATTATGGTCATTTATTGAATTTTTTATGATTTATAAGTTATGATTTTATTACTTGGGAGTGTTCGATTCCTTGTTTTCATGATCAATATACTTGTATATGAGTATAGAAGATCATGTGGAATTAGTATAATTATCCAAAATTAGATTTATATGATAATAATGATCATACCAAACATTAAGTATTAAAATAATTCATTTTTTCATATGTTATGAGTATAATTTATTATATATTACATTTGTGATAATCATTTAGATTATTTTCGTGATATTTGAATTTTTTACGAACTAGTTTTGTAGTTGGAATTATTATTTTGAATATATACTTTTTATAGAACATTGAATAAGTTATAATACAAATATTATAATCTGGTTCATACATAAAAAAGGTTTCATGACCAGTGTTGAAGAATAAATTGATGAAAAAATGATCATCATCCATGAAGGTTGTAAATCAGTAACTCGTGAATGATGATTTCATTTAAAAAACTACTGGGAGATAGTTTTTTGAGGAAGGAAAGTTCCTTAACATTGAATTATTATTATATATAGATGATATATTATTTATAATGATTATTTGGACATAGCTGGTGAGGATAATAAAAGAAAATAATATAACTTGAAAATGAAATTAAAACCAAAAGGAAGAGGGTTTACCTCTTGAAATATCATCATTTAGAACCTCCTTAAGGGAAGGGTTTTTGGTCTTTTGGAAAGACCAAGATCCCCTGGACATTGGGAGAGACTATGAAAGAGTAATGGGAAAGAACATTTAGAATCATCATGGCATATATGAGTGGGGAGAAGGGGAAGAATGGGGTGGTTATATGGTTGAGGAGAGGGGTTTTTTTTTGAATATCTTCTTCATTATTTTATTATTTAGCACAAGAAAAACATTAGTGTTGATTCTTGTGAACAAAAATACTAATAAGTGAATGTGAGTTTTAACCGTGTTTTTATAAATCATTTAGGACTTGTGGATTAGTTTATTTATCTTCTAATTTATTTATATTATAAATTACTGTATTTTAGTATTCACTATAAAATTCAAGTATTTTAGAAAAATGTCAAAAATTCATTGTAACCATTTTTTAGGTGCAGAGTTAAAAAATAGAATCTATTTTATAAAAACAGATTTCTAAATATATGAAATATAATTTTTAAATAAAATCATTATTTATGTAAAAAATATAGATTTTAAATTAAAAACTAATTTTATAATACATTTAAAAATTACGTGAGGTCTCATAAAATTATTTTAAAATCATAGGCCAATAAAATATTTATTTATAAATACATTTTATAAAAACAAATTTTATTTTAAATACTTTTCTTAATTTAAAAATTATAATTATTTATTTATTTCTCACAGAAATACCATTAATTAAATATTAATTTCTAAGGTATTACCTCTCATTTTATGGTGCCTAAATTTAAATTTTTAATTACATTGGTGAGGTTTCTATTACTATGGGTACAATAATATTCCTAAGGGGTATTCTCCTATTTATGAAAAATGTATGTTGATCCTATCAAACACTAAATACCTTACTGATCACAACTATTGCTATACATTTTTAGAAATTCAATTCACAGAAGCTTCAAAATTATGTTTGAAGGCTAGGTTGTTTCATAAAGGATTATTGTTATATGCATCAAATTCTATATTAATTGTTTTTTAAGACCATGGGTTGTTACATTGTTCCCCCTTAAAAAAAATTCCCCTAAAAATATTCAAATGTTACCTCCCGAAAAGATTTTGGTATGTCTTTTTGATAATCTCTTTAGTCTCCCACATTGAATCTACAACTTTATGATTTTTTCAATGTACCTTTACCAGCCATGTTTTCCAATTACTCAACACGTGCTCCATAGTGTTTAGGATCTGGATAGGCTCTTCCAAGTAAGATAATTAAGGCTCCAATTTTATTCCTTCATAATTGAGTACATGTGTTGGTTTTATCATGTACTTTCTCAACAACGAGACATGGAATACATTTTATACATTATAAAGGATAGTTTTCATTGATAAATGATAATCCAAAACATTAATTCTATCCAAAATTCAATGAGGACCAATGTAACTTGGGCTCAATTTCTATTTCATCCGAAATCATATAACATCCTTCCATGGAGATAATTTTATGAAAGCATGATCTCCTACTTGAAATTACAAATCATTCCATCGATTATCAGCACTTCTATTTTTCCTCCTTTGAGATGCTTTGATATGGGTTTGAATAGTCTTTATCCTTTCTCTTGTTCCATCACAATATCTCATCCCAAAAGCTTTCTTTCACCAAATTCATCCCAATATGTCTATTTATGACTTGTCTTTCTATACAATGCCTTATATAGTTCCATTTCAATAGTTTAATTGAAACTATTCTTTTAGGAAAACTACATCAATGGTAAGTAATGATCCCACATTACATGGAAATCAAGTGAGAACAATATCTACTTGTATTATAATGTTTGGATTATCCTTCCTAGTTTCCCATCAGTTTGAGGGTGATAAGTAGTACAATATCGACAAAATTGTGACATGTTATCCATAATGTCCCACAATGTCATTAATATAGAACATTAAAATGTGATCTAGTGGAAACTCTCCATTTATAGTGAATAAATTCGATGATTTTGTAAGTCGATCAAAAATCACGCATATTGAATCATTCGTCCATGGAGATTTTGGTAATCCAGATAAAAAAATACATAGTGATGTCATCCCATTTCAATGTATGAATAGTGATTGGATTCATGACTCCCTTAGTATTTTTCCTTTCATGCTTCACTTTTTGACATGCTAAACAACATGACACATAATCAAAAATTTCTCACATCATATTGTCATCACCAGAAACGTTCTTTCAAATCTCTATAGATATTAGAGCTACTACGATGTATAGGTAAATTCAAACTATGATTATTATCAAATAAATCCCTTTTTAGAATAGGTATAGTGGAATAAATATCCTTCTCCAATATTTTTGAATTCAATCCTCACACATGAAACCAAAAAACGTCCCATAATTAACATCATTATGTTTATTTTTAATACTATCATTATCATATTGATAAGATATTATTCATCCCAATAAATATGGTTGGGAAACCAATTGAAGAATTAATGATGTATCACCTTCTTGGATAATTCCCATATCATTTCACCCTAGATCCGTGTATATATAATCCATATCAATCCTTATTTTTTCAAAACTCCATGTTCTTTCATAATCAATGCTCTTTCCCACATATATTCCTTACATGGATTGCACTATTTAGAACAATCATAATCCTTGGGTTGCTCTAGAAATCAACTATTATTTATGTTGACTAATTTTTGTGAAAAGATATATTTCAATATATTTTGATTAGTATATAACAAACATTTTCCACAATAGAGGTAATGTCTCCATATATTTAGAGAAAATACTATAACATTTAAATAATGATAATGAGTTTAATAGTTATATTCACGAATGTTTATCTACATTGATGAATAGGCAATAAATATATCATTATTTTTATGGAAAACACTTTGAAATTTCATTGATGCATCACTTTAAATCACAAATAAACCATTTCCAAATGGAAGCGTCAGGATTGGAGCATTTAATAAACATTTAATAAATACATTGAAACGTTTAACAAATTATTTTGTTAAAACGAACTTAGACTCATTATGGGTAATATTGGTTAATGGGATGGCTAATAAAGTGATGGTTTATATGAAACCCTGAGAATAACCATTTAAACTAGTAATACTATGCACCTTGATTATGTTTGTTGGATTAGGGAATTCATGAATTGCCTTTGACTTTTCATTATAAACTATGATTCCATCCTCAGAGACAATATGGCCTACAAATTAACTTATTTGAATCCAGAATTCACACTAGTTAAACCTCCCATATAACTCATTTCTTCTAAGGGTCATTTGAATAATGCACAAGTGATTTTCATGACCTTTGTAGCATATTGGATTATACTAATATATAATAAAAAAATCAAAAAAAATTATCATGATATTCTATGAATACTCTATTCATTAGATATATGAAAATAGAGGGTACATTAGGTAGTCCAAAAGGAATTAAAGAAAACTTATAATTCCCATACTGAGTTTGAAAGGATTTTTTTGGAATATCTTCTTTCCTCAGACACAAATGATGATATCTAGAACTAAATTCACTCTTAAAAAAAAAATTCACCATGAATTTGAAAAAATAAATTCTTAATTCGGGGAAGTTGATACATATTCTTTATTGTAATTGCATTAGCCTCAATATATTTAATGTAAATCCCCGAAAATCCATATTTCTTCTTAATGAAAAGAACATAGGCTCCCCATAGTGAAACCCTTGGGAAGATAAATCCTTTTATACTAAATTACTATAGTTTTTCTTCAATTATGTTAATTCCACTATTTTCATTCTATATGTGGTCTTTGATATAGGCCTTTCAAAAAGAATTAAATCAATAGAAAACTCAATTTCCCACTCTCAAAGATTTCTATGTAAATCCTTTTGAAATAAATAAAGGGATTCTTTTAGAATAGGTGCATCCTAAATTTGGGAATTTATTTACCCACCCATAGATATTATTTTACATTCTTCCATATTAAATGTTTTCAGTAAAGCTACTGGGGTGGATATAGATAATAATCAAATGATGAGGTTTCTGCTCTAATGATAAGGGATTCTACATCATACTAAAAAATTGTAACTTTCTTCTTCATGAAATATATTTTCACATAATAACATGAAATACAATTCATAAAAAAATTATATCAAATTAAATCATGGGTTTGATGATAAGAATATAAACTAAATCATTTTTACGTGTCACATGGGTAACTTATTGAAACATATTTATTGTAATGAAACTTTCCTTAGGAGATTGAACTGAAAATTACTTTATTAAATCAAACTAGAAATGTTTAATTTTCATGAAAAATTCGAAAGATATAAAAGAATTAAATGATCCAGAATCAAATAAATCAATGGATAAGTTTGAATAAATAATTAAATTACCAACTCCCACATCATTAAAAACTTCAACCTCTGTAGTTGTGATCGCATAAGTTTTTCCTTGTTCCCATGATATTCTCTAGGTAATGATTCCTTCATGCTTCGGACAATAATATGCATAATTTCTCAACCATTTACAATTGTAGTATTGATCATTGGTATCTTCTTTATTTCCCTTGAAATAATGATATTGGTGGCCGTGTTCCCCACATAAATAAAAGAATCCCTTTCCTTTTAATTAGGCTCTTGGATGTTTCATTCCACATATATCCCATAATGGAAAAATCCCTTTTTTATTTTTCCCTTTACCCATTAAATCCCTTTCCACCATATTCTTCTCTTTCATTCATTTGAAGTAATATGAATTAGATAATTATTTCTCTATATTGATTTCAAATTTGATAATATATTTTTAGTAGGAGAATGTATGGGAAACCAGTTCGCTTTAGAGTAATGTTTTTAAACTTTCAATGAATTAGACAACTTTTCTCTCTAGATTATGTATGTAGTCTACAGCATGCGATGCTAGAATTGTAAAATTTTATTCATACATTGTTACAATTTATACTCATTTTTTCAAACTCAAATATTACCTCTCCATATCTACTCGTGGTTCCAAAAGAAAATATATTTTTTATCAATATTTATATAAAGTCCCTCCATACCATTTCTTCTAATTCTTCCTCCTCCATGTTTTGAATTAATCAACTCCACTGATCCACATATCCATGTTGATGATAAAATTCTATGATAACATTCTCACATTCATTATATCCCAACGAAAGAAATATAAACTATATGAAACATATCAACTGCTCCAGTATGAATGGGTCTACAGTCCCATTGAATAATGGAGGTTATTGGCACATAAAAGTTTCTAAAATTGCTACACCACATTCTGTAGTAGGATTATCCATATGAATAAGGTCATAATTAATATACTCAGTCAGTTGTTCAATTATTGTTATAAGTTACACATCACCAATCGCATCTTCAGAACCAATATAATTATTTTTCCTAGGAGGAAAATCCCGACATGATATATTTGGGTTTGTGATGTTTACATTGCTTCCACTCGTTTCCATTTCTATATAAAGTAATACACAAAATTAGGATATGAATCATAATTTATAATAATTAAATTGAAAAAAACTGAACTAAAAATGATATTTTATGCATGTCTTATTACATAATCATAAAAATGGTTTCATTGAGGAGGTATTTATATTGAAATCCATTATAATGTCTTGTAAATAAGAGTTTATTTATCCAAATTATATATCCCATGAGTGTCATACAAGATCGTAAGTAAGTCTCATTGTCTTATAATAGGTTTCCTTGAGACAATCCTAGAACACCATGTCATAGTTGTTACTCCTTGATACATTTTTATCAAAACCACATCCACTTGTTGTATCCCTAGAGGGATGCATTCTCTAAGAATATCAACATAATATATTTTTTTAGAAAATTATACCATTCTCTAATATGCTTATCCTCATATTATACTTTAGGTATTAGTTCCTAATCTACGTTTTACATATCTATATTCCATGGGTTATACTAAACACATTCTTATACCAACTGTAATGACACATACCATAGTTTATGTAATTATTGGACTGAATGGATGATTTGGAATCCAAATGTTTCATTCGATCGAGCATCTCCCCATCGACCACCCCATTTCTATTTTCAAAACAATTTAATGGGTCTTTCTAGTTCATTGTCAATTACTGGAAGCTAAATAAGTTGAATGTAATGAATTATTATCATTTTCTATGTATTAGAGACATCTTAGATTAGGTTTTTGGGGAAAGGTGGTTTTCCAAGAATGATTATTGTTTTAGTTATAACCAAAATAGATTTAGAGGGGTGGATATTTAAAAAACACTAATCTAAAGTATGTATTCTGATTTTGAATATATATTCATGCCTTTACGGTTAAAAAATTCTCAATCGGTCTTTATGGATCTTATGAATAGAATGTTCGATCATTACCTCGACTCATTCGTCGTGGTAATCATGGATACAGTCCATGTATATCAAAGACCAAGGAGGATCATGACCATCATCTGATAATTGTATTTGGAACCCTTATAGGTCATTGTCTCTATGAAATGATTTCAAAAATCAACTTTGGATTATGGACGTGGGGTTTCTCGGTCATGTGATATAAGGATAAAAGCATTATGTGGACCCTGAGAAGATTTTTTCAATTATTTCATTGGTACAGCTACATATGGTCTCTGATATATTGATATTATTGGTCTGGTAACGGTGTTAAATGATATTGTTCCATGATTTCTGTCGGCTTACATCATCCATGAAGTCACATACCTGAAAAGGTGTATATTTTGAATGGATCAAAGAGTTTCATCAGTCCATTCCGGAGATAAATGAGAGGATGACTACAACCCTGTTTATGATTCTATCAAACTCTGTAAATGTTAATGTGTTATATTATCATGAATCAGGTATGGAACTTCAGTGTGTGCTAAAGTAGGGTGACCACATGGAGGCTTATGGTTATTTCTATATACATCCACATGAAATAAATTACCTAACTGATGACCTTAAATTAGCAGTAGTGATTCATGCCTTGAATACATGGAACCATTATATTTATGGGGAGTTGTTTGTGTTTTATTTTCACTATAATAGTTTAGATGAAATTTTCTCCTTGAAGGATTTGGATTTTTAGGCATCTTCATTGGGTTTAGTACATTATTGAGTTTGAATTCGATATAGTCTACACATATAGAAAATGAAATGGTGTGGTAGATTCTTTGAAAAAAATTGTTTCAATGTCAGAATTGAATGTATTTTGGGATGAGTGGGAATTAATGTATTTTTTTTTCTTTGAAGAACATGGACATCAATGATATTAGTGGAGGTCTGTTCTCAGTTAGTGTTCAGCATACAACATCCCTTTTGGAGTTGATTCATCATGAGAAACCGAGTGATGAGCCATGTCAATATTCCATGTAGTTCCTTCAACATCGGGAGAGATCATGCAATTTCTCATTCTCTCTTGATAAAGATTTCTGTTTTAGATTTTATTTTGTGGTCAATTTTGTGGTGAGGAAGGAGATAATGTAGGATAGACACTAGTATTAGTGTGATTTTCATCTTTGGGATACAATGATGTATTATGACGTGTTTTAGTAGTTCTAGTTGCATGGGTATGAGGAGGGATGTAGCTATATATTTGTTACTATGTTATACATGTCAGTAGTTTAAAAAATAACAACTAAGGCCATCAAGTTTCATTAAAACTTAAAAATTCGTACCATGATGTGGGATGGTATTTCCGTGGAATTTATTTTCATTTTTCTTCAAACACACTAGGGGAAATTCCATTTGGGTATTTATTGACCATTTGAACAAATCATATAATTACATTCCAATAAGGGATTCAACCAATTTGAATGAGATTAGTTATTTGTATGATTAAGAGGGTTTTAGGTTTCATGGTGTGTCATCAGCAACTATTATAAATGGGACCCAAGTTTTACCGCATGTTTTTTGTGTAAGGAATTTATAAGGTGATGGGGTCATAATTAAAGGTTAACATGGAATACCGTCCTCAAAATGATGGTCAAATAGAGTGGGATAATCATATTTGTTTTAAGATATTATCTAGGCTTCTATTTTGGATTTTTATGGTACATGAGATAACCAATTGGTATTGGTTGTGTTTGTGTATAAAAATAGTTACTAAGCCTTGATTTGAATGACTCTTATTGAGGTACTTTATGGTTGGCTATGTTATTGACTTTTTTGTGGGGCTAAGTTGGTTGATTCATCATTGTTAGGACCAAGCCTTGTGTAAGAAACAATTGATAAATATAATTTAATCATGAAACATTATTTAAAGGAATAGATTCATCACAAAACTTTTTTTTTTCAGATATGCGACATATTGGATTTTTTTTGTGGGTGACCGGTATTTTTTTAAAGTGGAACCTCACATGGTTTTTTGTTGTTTGGTTAAGAAAGTGAAGATAACACTAAAGTATGTTAGACCCTTTGGGATCACCATGTAGATTGGAAATGTGGAATTTTGGTTAACTTTTTCATCATTGTAAACATAAATTCATGATGTGTTCCATGTATCTCAGCTTATTATGTATAACCCAAATATGTCTCATGAGTTGAATTGTAAGAGTTAGAATTGGGTCATGATTTTTTAATATTTGACTAGCTGGTGCAGATTGTGGATTCTCAATAGTCATTTAATTATGGGATGTCGATTCTATTGTTCCCAGTTCATTGTATGAATTGTAAAAATGAGCAAGATACAAGGGAGTATATGTCTTGGGTTTATGTAGAATATCCATTTATGTTCTTCGATCATTCCTCAGGATGACTTTTTGGGGGGCATAATGTCTTCATGGTGGGGAGAATTTTCCTATACTTGTTTTCAATTTGATTTATTCCATTTTTTATTTTAGACCATGCGATTATCTCATGTAATTCCCTTTGAGTTTTTGGATAGAAAATGACATTTTGGGCATGATAGTAGCTGGATGATTGTTGGTGCATGTTTAGTAGAAACTGAGTCCCCATGCCTAAGATACCATGTGATTGATGATGAGTTTGAATTGTTGCAACTGCACTAGTGGTGAACGGTTTGTGAAAATACATGGGATAACTGTGATGAATTCTTTTCTTGGATTGTGGTGGAGGCATGGTTGGCACACAATTTGGAAAATCATGCAGGAAAACCACGTGACTTGTACATTTCATTAAATAATTGGAAACGACTCTTCTTACCTCATATTATTTAACCCTAATCCCCACTAATCCAAACACTACATGATTTATCATCATTGTATATCCACTCATACATTCTTAGATATCTTAAGACTCAATCCTTTGATAGTTTCGACCCCAATTCATCAAGGGATCATCATGTAAGTATTTATCCACTTTATTTCTCCTTCGTTCATGGGTTCTTCTTCCCTATTTCATGTGTTACTATTTTCGAGTAGGTTTATTGACCTAGGTCGGGTCAAAATTTGAGATATTGGGTGAAATCATTTTAATTAATTCTCAATATTACTATTATGGGGTCTTCTAGTGGCTTGCGTTTGGTTTCCCACTGATTACCAGATGTTTCCAAGTGTGAGGTATATAGTTTTTTTCTTCTACATTATTAGATGATTTTGATATTTTTTATTCATTGTTTAGATGTGTTCTTTGGAATGTTTATGTGGTGAGAAATAGGTTTTAGAATGTTTTTGATATGATGATGTGATTAAAATTGATCATTAAAGGAACGTGGTTATGTTTCGTGTGTGTTTCACTATGGAACTTCTTGAAAGTGTTTAATGTGATTTTTGAAATGTAAAAAATGTATTTTTATATAGATTTAATAGAGGGAAATGGTTGTTAAATAATATTCCAGGAGAATTTGTTATTTGTTTTAGGTTGGATTCATTATTTTAGAACATAAATGTGTCTTTGAGTTATGACTGTAATGTAATGAATTTTAGAAGATATATTTTATGTGAGTATGAATTTTAAAGGGGAATTTCCCATGGAAATAGATTTTTTACATATCTCTTCTTCAATTTTATTTTGAAATGGTTTTAATAAATTGTAAAAATAGTGATAAATGTAAATTACAAATGGTTTTGATGTAGTTATAAGAAGGAATTTGTTTTTGTTTGTATAAAAAATGTGGTTTCCACGTGATTATTATTTTCTAGATCAAGATGTTGATGTGAAAATGTTGATTTCCTTGTGTTCTTTTGATGCATGGAATGTGAATGTAAAAGTGATGTTTTCTGAAAAATGTGAAATGAATGTGATCTCAAAGGGAATACTGAGTATCTTAATAGGAAAACTAGTACAAGTATACATGTTTATTCAGAAGTGTTGAGGCCCATATTCATCAAGATGTATTTACATTACAACAGTAACTAAAAAATTGATATTATTAGAGACCACAATACATTGGGATCTGTACCGCTCTACTAGATCATGAATAGGAATGGTATTGGCATTGTATTATGATATTTAGACCATTATACCATGAGATGGGATACCCACAAATAGATCATTCATTGAAACATTATTGGAAGTTGACATAGAGGATTCTGATCACTAAGGTATGAGGTATTTAGTGTCCCATTTGTCCTAGTTTCCAATATATATATTCCTATGGTTAACTATTGTGACATTATTCTTACATGATATGGTGTTATCTTTTAGTATAGTATAGAACTTTTCTATATTTTTATTTTAACCAAGATTATATTTTTAATGGTTTTCCATAAAAAAAAATTATTGAGAAATTTTTCATTAAAATTTTTTCTTTGAAATGTTTCAAATATTCATATGAAAATTTTCATGATTATTTATCTTATAATTTTATAACCTGAAATCTTCTTTTGTGTGGCATCCAACTAGGTAGTGGATAACACCCAACATACACATTTGGGTGTATATATACATTGTTATGTATAGCCTTGGTAAAGGAAAAATATATCATGGTGTTGACGGTGGGTCCTTTTTCTAGTGTTCCACTTATTGCAGGTGTTAGTGGTGGTGGCATGAAGGTGATATACCACATGTTTCATGGAGGTTTTTTGAATATATTTCCGATTTATTTTTAGAAAATATAGTTTTGGTTAATCTTGTAAAACATGCAATATGAAATTTTTTCATAACTATTTTGTTTTTGGTTATAAGATTTTTTTTATTCCTGTTTATTGTTTTTGATTATTAAATGGGTGAAATTCTTCCCAAAGAGTATTTTTGATTCCAAATAAGTAGTTTTCAGCCTCTAGGGACCGAGAACACCCTTCATGCCTTTCCATGGATCGGGTCGAGTGTCAAGTTGGATAGAACCCTAGTATGGTTCATGACACAAACAATCTCACACCCTCTCCAATATATTCAAGGATATTCATCCCATTCATTGTGTTATTTATGTACAATTATGGTAGAACCATTTATAGGGAATATGATGTTTTTTTAAAATTATGCTAAACATGATCAAATCAAAGGATTATACCAAATGAGTGAATCTATATGAGGATAAGGAAGGTGGTCATGGTATTTTCCAATCTTTTTGATTCCTTCAAAATTATATGTCATTTTTCTGCTCATCGTGACATTATGACAGTCCTTCAAAAATGATAAATTATTTTTTCTGGGTTTTTTCTCTTGTGTATTGTGACCGTAACAAGTGGATAATCACCTACATGGTTATTCTCCAATAGTTTTTCCATCAAAATTGATGTGTTTTTACTTGGAGGCCACTTTATCCCTTTATTATAAATTTATTTCATGCCATTTTGATATGTCACAACATAATTTATGCGGTTATACTATTGTTTAGTTTAATTCAAGGTTGAAACATGATTTATATCGTATACACAATGCATCCATGAGAATCTAAAATTATATGAGTTTGGTGAAGTGTCTGATGCATGTTGCCTTTTCATTAAATGGAAATTACCAATTAAATGTCATCAACATGATTCTTAATATGATATAAGAGATTTAATTAAACATAATGGACGGATAATTGATCTTGAAAAGTATGAAATGTTTTTTTTTTGTGATTTTTATTTTGAGATGAGGGTGAACAATTAGTACTATTGTAAGGATACATTGGATGGACTCTCGTTCATTGTATTATAATTATTAATGATTAGTTGACACATCAGGAAAACACAAATTATTTTTGCAGTTAGATTGTTGAGTTTTATTTACATTTACATCCAGATGAGTGATGTCAGTACCCTGGATGTGACCCCATAGACGAGTTCTAAGCCACTTCCGTTGAATGATTACAAGAGAGAGAATTGTTACCCTTTGTGCAAGACCATGTTTGGACACTGAGGATAGTTTTTTAATTTTAACCATGCTTAGAGTGATAGGTGGGATATAATCATTGTGTTTCCATGTGCGAGCTCATTTTCATTAGTTATGTGATAATCCCTTGACCGATACATGGAATGCCTTCCTAAAATGTCAGGGACAGACTCAGTGATTAACAATATGATCTTTAAATTTTTTTCAAATGAAATTAAAAAAAGAAATTAAAATGTTTTGAAAATGATAAAAGGACATTGGTTTTATAATATGTAGGTAATTATAGCCATAACAGATAAAAATATTAGGAATAGTTTTTTATTTGACACTTATTACATGCCACCTTTCCCATTAACATTATTTTGATTTAGACACACCATCTTAATATGAAGCAGGTTTAGTTTATGGGTCTCCAAATTGAACCCAGTACAATGCATTTATTTATTTATTTTGTATTATATTTTAATTGAATATAGGACAATTATTGTTTATTATTTCATGATATGGATATTCCAAGACAACATGTTTGAAATCCTACTGAGATTATAACTCACACTCTACCCATGAACCATTAATACCATAGAATACTTTATGATATCAGGTAATGATTAAGGGAACGAGACAACATCCAATGATTTATTTACCTTTATAGGATGGAATTGGGAATAGAGGACAAAGATTATTCTTGAGATGTTGGGAGTAGTATTGTTGGGAATTTATTTTTATTTTTTCAGCACCTAATAAATTCTTGTATCCTCTTCCACTTGATTAGTAATTTTTTATACCACATTACACAATATTATAATTAGTTTTGTCTATTTATATATTCATCTTTTGATTTGTATATTATCATTTTTCTTCCACATTGATTTATTAAAGTATTTCTTCTTGTATCTATTTTAACATAGTATTTATTATATATATATATATATTTATATTCTATACTCTAACCAATGAGGGAATATTATCCTGATAGCCACTTTATAGGTTCCCGCTTATAGTCAGAAACCACTAGAATTTAGGGAGGGGTGCTAGAGGTTATGGGGCCAACCCCCTTAGGTCAACGATGAGTGGAACTCAGGGAAGAATGATATAATGTAGAATCACATCTATTTTCCATTTTTCATAATGTTTGGGTTAGATAGGATACTAGAAAATAGTAATTTGGTTAAGAGTCTATGTCTTATAGTTTCTACCCCACATACAGGAGAAACCCAAATTACCTCAAATGGGTAAATGATGTTACTTTTTTTGATGTTAATATTTCCTTGATTTATCCATAATGTGAGGATATATTTTTTCATTGTTAATGATTTATAAGTTATTTAAATGAGTTGTAAACCCCTATCACTATGATACTAGGGAATCATTAGATCATGTATCAAACATTGATCAATATGATAAAAATTTATATGCATTATTTCATGCCATATCAACTTAATATTGTTTGTTGCCTATTTTTCATGTGATTTATATTTGTGCCTTATTATTTTTTCCTTATAGTGTGATTATGTTATCTATTATTGAATAATTGGTTAAATTGACCAATATTTCCACAATAGTTTGTTTGATTGGTGAATTCAAATAGTAGATCATCTAATAAATCCCCAACCATTCCCCGTTACACCCGTTGTGGTATTTAAATGACATTATATAGTTAGTTGATAGAATAATTCCAATTTAATGTTATATGAGACAAAATTTAATTGAATTTTTTATGTAATTAAATGTGTCTTGATGATTATAAACAATTTAATGATCCCAAATAAGTTAAAATTTATTTTACCTTTAATAATAATTACTTCCTCAATAAGAGAAACGTGATTCCTTAGCTGGAATTTTCCTTAGTAGTGGATTCTTTCACTTATCTTCTATGATCCTTTTGTTTCTCATTATTCACTCCTTGACCTTTCTCCATGAGAATGGATAATGGTGCGTTTCATTAGTAGTCGGCCCTCATACGTGTCAACTTTTTTCCGATTTCCATATCTGTTATAAATCTTCTCTAATGCATGTGATTTATATTTCTTGAGTTATTCCACCGAGATGAAATCATGTTTTTTGATTGAAATGTTTCGATGACAGTGGTGGGCCCTGATACACCTATGATACACCTATTAGTGACATCGTAGGCACCTTTTACCAATCCTCCATTGGGTGATTATAAAGACCCGAAGCCTGACGTACATAGACTTTACATTACTTTTGCGGAATACATAGTACATAACAAAAAAACACACACACAAGGATCGTAATAGTTTAGTGTCTTTGGAAACTTGGAACGTAATCTTCTAATCGTGGTGAAAGATCTTCAACATCTCCCATAAAGATCTTCCTTTTTTTTACCTAAAAACTTTCTTTATATCCTGGGGAAAAGAAAACGTAAAAGGGTGAGCTCAAATACTCAGTAAGGGTAAACAAAAGAAATATCAATCCCATCATATTCATAAGAAAATTAAAATCTGGAAATCTAACCCTACAAAAGATATCATAATTTTATAACATTGGATAAATCATGGTAGTGAAATGTAATCACAATAATCATAACATAAAACATGAAGCTTTGTGGAACACACACAGAATCATAGAGAATCATTTCTTATTAGTCAAGACTCATTTCCAAGACTATCTTAGTGGACAAAGTCCCTTTCTGAATCGAGTAACCCTCGTTTCAGTCCTGTTTCACTGAACCGGTATAACCTACAATTCCAGCCATGTCTATCTCATGAGATATAAAATCTTTACCCAATGCATTGGAGGGAGATATAGGTCCCACCCATCTTATAATGAATCCTTTCTTATGTGTGCCACATTATCATAAATCATACATCATCGCATAACACATATAACAAAAATGGGATTCTTGAAACATCATGACATCATAAAACAAATCATATAAGGTAAATGACTTCATAAAAATAATTTCCTCAAAACATAATCAAATCAGTGTAATAATAGGGATAAAAACAGAACCCTATATTATCTTCTATGGAAAATAATTTTGATAAAACATTTGAACTCCATTCTTGAGGAAAATATCCTTTCTACTTCAAAAAAACTTTTCCTTTCTTAACATGTCATACAATTTTGAACTAAAAGAAGTTGATTAAAAATAAACTTGAATACTTGTAAAGGAAACTTCTTGGAAATAATGTTTTAGAATTCCATTCATGCCGTATAAGTTAAAAAAAACATTCTTCGTACTTTTGTCGGAAAAGTCAAAAAGTACCTCGTACGAAAAACGACAAAAGATTCCTTTCATATTCTTTACTAAAAACTCACCAAAGGGTAAAATTGGATTTAAAAATTTGTTGGTGGATGGAAATAATATTACATATTCAGGAAACATGGATGTGGATGATAAAATACACCCCAGTAAATACTAAAGTATAAACAATCTCGAATAAAAATGAGATTGTGATATTTTCCCTTACCTTAGGTCCGATTTGCTTTGTACGTGTCCGAAGCTCCTGTATAATGGTTTAAATAATGTCATTGACTTATTACAGAATCATATTTATTGTTATGATATCATATATGGTTCACTTATGACATTATATTACCCGTTCTTTTGTAAACTCTGTGTTAAAGAAGCGTTTTGGGTAAAATCGTTTCATTTATCGTAGGTGTTTTGACTTGTTCTTCTTGACATTATTATTACTTATATCATGATTTACTTACTTTCAGAATATAAAATATAATTTATATATCATATATATTCAGTATATATATATATATATAATAGATAGATAAATGAAATGAAAAACACCGTTCATGGAGACGGTAGTCCGTACGTACGCATGAACGCTGTTTTCCGTTCCTTATTGTCTTCAATGGAAGTAAGTAGATGACATACATATACATATATATACATAAATACAGTAGCTTTATAATTTCATATATTTCATTATTATTTTTTATATATACTTTATAATCATTCTTAAATGGTTAACATGGAGAATGAATCTCATCGCGTCGTGGAGACGGCAGTCCGTACGTACGCACGAGCGATGATATCATTTCCATAAATATTGAATTGAATTAGAGTGGTTTATACAATATATCAGAATCAATATGATGTTTTAATAACTATGTATATTTATTCTTTACACCATTATACCCATCCATGTAAGGTGGTGGTGGAAAATAGATTACACCACGGCGTGGAGACGGTATTCCGTACGTACGCACGCGTGGTGATTTCTTTTTTCGTAGGATGGATAGATGGTGAAATAGGGTTGTTTAATACTTAAAATAACATATCAGTATATGAGTGATACTGATTTTGTTACTTTGTTATGAAACAACTAAAGAAGAAGAAGTTGAAGAAGAAAGAAATTGAAAAGATCGGTAATGGATATTACCTCTTCTTTTGAACGCTTCTTTGAATCCTCCACTTTGGGAACTATGATTGGTCTTTGAAGAAGACCAGGACCTCTAGGATTATTCTAGGGAAGTGGAGAAGGGATTTTGGCAGAGGTTGGCCGAGCTTGAGTGCTCAAATTGGTGTGAGGAGGAAGGGGGAAGAGGTGTCCTTTTATAAGGGAGGAGAGGGGCACCTTAGGAATATCTCAAAATATTATTTTATTATAAAGTCAAGTTCGGTTTTAATTAGCTCCAAATTTATTTATTTCGAGGCTAAGGTGGGGATGGGTCGAAATACTCTCATCCAATAGAATTTAGACAAGTTTAGGGTATTATTTTAACCTTATCAATTAGATTTAACTCTAAGTTAAATAATTTAGCTTTTACCGTGTCTTTTTGTTTCCTTTCACTATATGGTTAATACACTTACTATAACATGCCAAACGAACCCCAAATTGTTTATTATTAATACATATATCCTTATCTAAGTCATTTGGCCGATCCTTAGATTTTTAAGAATAAAATAACGATTAATAATATAATATTTGATTTAAAAACTATTTTGTGTCAATTTTGACACTATTTGATATATGATTTTTGTGAAAGTCATAACAGAATTATATGTTCGAACCAAGTTGATAAAATCAACACTAATATATCATAGTAACCTATAAAATTAGTGGAATTCATAAAAATTCTCAAATTACATTTATTTTGGTGTTTATAACATCAATTATGTCAGTTTTTCATAAATAAGATAATTACTGCATCATCTTTGTGTCATAAATAAATTAAATGATTTGATGTCTAAAAATTACAAATAAAATACCATTATGTAGGAAATCTTTTTAGCTTTCTAATGAATATTTATAGTCGAATTTATCTTATGTATAACCCCATATTAAAAATGATGTACTTATTAAACGTTGATTTTAACTATTTTAACCCTTCTTTAAATAAATTAATAATAAATGTCCTAATCTAATCCAAGTGGGACTAAATGGTCATATTTTATTCATAAGGTTGTTTTTGGTCGAATTACACTTATCCAATAGAATTAGGACATGTTTTAGGGTAATAGTAATATCATATTTACCCTTAGTTACCCTATTTACTATTAACCGCTGTAAAAAAAGTAAAAAGTTACTATTCACCAAAAAATTATTTTCATCTCATTGAACCATATTTTACTTACTGACATCAACCGTGTCTTTCGGATTTTTGAAATTCCATTCACAGAAGCGGTAAAATTTAGTTTTATGAAAAATTCAGTTTTTTTAACTAACACTTAGTAGTTTCACTATTCATCAAAAATTGATGTTTTTCAGAACAATGCCAAAATTTCATCCTAAGCTATATTTTATATTCCGAATTCAAAAATAAAGTCAATTTTAACAAATTCATAACATAGAAGTTTCATTAATTATTTTTATAATTAAATCCCGCTGTTAAAACAAATAGCGTGTTTTTAAGAAACAATATCTATCAAAAGATTGACACTTGATTATGTCTGGTTTAAATGTGAAATTACAACCAATGACCAACATTGTATTAAATTGTAAAAATATATTCTAAATATACTTTAAAACCACTCAAACTAATAATTTATCACTATTAATTATTTCTATTAAAAAAGTTGTTTTTAATTAAAATTTAGTAATTTTCACTATTCATCAGAATATGAAAGTTATCCGAAATGTACCGAAATTTCACCTTAGGCTAAATTCGATACTCCGAATCCAAAAATGAAGTCCATTTTGAGAGCTAAAATTTCTAAAATTTAAAAAGTGGTTATTACTATTCATAACGGCTAGTTTTAATAATATTTTAATAGCATATCGTTGTTTCATGAAACTCAGTATTGCGTACTACACACGCTATCGAGAAAGGTCGCGATTGCGTATAATGCAAGGCAAGTCAAGGATGCGTGTTGTGCAAGCTCCTTTTGGTGTAGCGTACAACACAATACATTAGTGAAATAAAAAAGAATATTTTTCATAAAATTTCGGGCTGTTACATTATACCCCCCTTAAAATGAATTTCGCCCTCGAAATTCTTCGGGGTTATAAATGGTTTACTATTCGAAATTTTCTTTAATAGAAACCCACATCGTAAAAAGGAATGCCAAAACTTGCCTTTAAAAACTAAAGTATGAAATGTAACGATTACCCAAATAAACTAATCACTGGGTTTCCACATAGGTGAAAATATGGATATGGAAGAGAAATCTAACCGTCATGTTCTGATGGAGAGTGGAAGAGAACATGGCTATGGAAAAGCCAACAATCACAAATCCATAAATTTGTGACGATCTAAGGTACCATCTGATTCATCAGGTATAAGATCACTAGGACAACATTTTTGGTTTTCAAGATCATTTCCCTAAAGTTGAAAATTTGAATTAGAATAAATACTTTCTTTATTTTGGTACAATCTCACTGTTGTTCATGCCTTGAACAATTTACACTTCATCTCTTAAATAAATGAAGTTGAATTTGTTATTCGTGAAGTGTTAGCAGATCATGTGATAGAATGATGGGTCATTCCATCTGTCTCAAACAAAAGGTTAGCAAAAAATTATATACATAAGTCGATCTATAGTGAGATTAATCATATATGGTTCCTAAAATGGACCTATACTTCATATATTA
This sequence comes from Viscum album, assembly GCA_963277665.1. Taxonomy (NCBI): domain Eukaryota; kingdom Viridiplantae; phylum Streptophyta; class Magnoliopsida; order Santalales; family Viscaceae; genus Viscum; species Viscum album. The sequence continues at coordinate 353,829,831 of OY728143.1, forward strand.
TACTGCTTAATATAATAAAACTAGTTTCTACTAAATAGGGACTTCCTGTAGGCCAGTGGTAGGCGATAAAGGCCAGTCGCACTTCGGTTGTGGGTTCGATTCCCACAGCCTTGTCCGAAGCGATGGGCTGTCGCCCGTCCTGCAGGTTGTCCTTTTTCTAAAACTATAATACTATAACATCCCATTAATAATATCGAAAAAAAATCTTCTATCCTTAAACAATACTAACTTATGTCCGACATAATCCATTCCAATCTTTAGGCTTATCCATAATACTGCATTCCACTCTCATAACATAGTGAAAACGATTACCAGAGATTTAATACCATCATTGATCCCCATATATCATAAGATATGTCTTGTTGGTCCCATTCCAAACATTCATAGTCCTTAATCATGTATTCTCTTGAATACCTTAGTGAAAACATGAATGCAGTTTAAAGTTAACACTTTCCACATACCAAAATCCTCAAAATTCTATATACTCAAACCATGATATCACTTAGTCTTTATATCAATCATGAGCTCATGAATACTGTCAAATATTTCATTTTCTCATCATCTTTTTTCCAAAAATACCTCAATCATTTCGAATACCACATTAGACCAATACATAAATATTCCAATACACCATAAAAGTACCTCAACAACATTATTCTTGAATACCAATATATAAACACTTCATTCCATTCACTTCAATGATTGTCCGGGAATAAGTCCTTCTTTGAATTAGAAGTAACTTTTTAGGTCAGGGCATTGAGTTGGGTAATGCCCATGTTCTCCACAAATAAGACATTGAACTCCATAACAATCTGTCACTCTATGACCCTTTTCTCCACACAGATAACATCGGTCCCTCCATTTGAGGTGTTCCTCAAGGTTCTTCTTCCCTTCTTTAGAAATTTCAATCTTCCTTTCTTTATGCTCCTCAACATGAGAACATGAATAATAGTTTATCTTCCTCTTCTTTGATGAATTAGGCATACCACTAAATTTCACCTTGTTAATCATATATCGCGATGACTGATTCAGCATAATCACAATATCTTTCTCTCTAGGAATTACACAATTTAGTTGCTCTTAGTCACCAATTTGTCCATTGGATTCAATGTTAACCAAATTCCTTCGGGTTCCCTTCATTAACTAAAACACAAAAAGAATATTGTGAGAGGAAAAAATCATGCTAGAGAAAACAATATAATAAAGGGGGAGTATCCTCAATATCTAACATCTTAGGTTAAATTCTAAGATCGTTACCGTAGTTCTAGGACTATATCCTATACGTATACTTATCCTTAGGGACATCCCTAGACATACCTTATAAATATCTCTAGGGATCTCACTAAAGTTCTCGCATCCTAGTTTCCAAAGGTTGACTAAACCTTTCCTCTGATACCAACTATAAAGACCCGAAGCCTGACGTACATATACATTACATTACTTTTGCGGAATACTTAGTACATAACAAAAACACACACACACAAGGATCGTAATAGTTTAGTGTCTTTGGAAACTCGGAACGTAATCTTCTAATCGTGGTGAAAGATCTTCAACATCTCCCATAAAGATCTTCCTTTTTTTTACCTAAAACCTTTCTTTATATCCTGGGGACAAGAAAACGTAAAAGGGTGAGCTCAAATGCTCAGTAAGGGTAAACAAAAGAAATATCAATCACATCGTATTCATAAGAACATAACATTTTGGAAATCATAACCTGCAAAAGAGAACATAATTACATAACATGGGATAAATCATGGTAGTGAAATGTAATCACAATAATCATAACTTAAAACATGAAACTTTGTGGCATTCACACATAATCATAGAGAATCATTTCTTGTTAGTCAAGACTCATTGCCAAGACTATCTTAGTGGACAAAGTCTCTTTCTGAATCGAGTAACCCTCGTTTCAGTCCTGTTTCACTGAACCAGTATAACCTACCATTCCAGCCATGTCTATCTCATGAGATATAAAATCTTTACCCAATGCATTGGAGGGAGATATAGGTCCCACCCATCTTATAATGAATCCTTTCTTATGTGTGCCACATAATCATAAATCATACATCATCGCATAACACATGTAACAAAAATGGGATTCTTGAAACATCATGACATCATAAAACAAATCATATAAGGTAAATGACTTCATAAAAATAATTTCCTCAAAACATAATCAAATCAGTGTAATAATAGGGATAAAAACAGAACCCTATATTATCTTAGATGGAAAATAATTTTGATAAAACATGTGAACTCCATTCTGGAGGAAAATATCCATTCTACTTCAAAAAAACTTTTCCTTTCTTAACATGTCATACAATTTTAAACTAAAAGAAGTTGATTAAAAATAAACTTGAATACTTTTAAAGGAAACTTCTTGGAAATAATGTTTTAGAAATTCATTCATGCCGTATAAGTTAAAAAAACAATCTTCGTACTTTTGTCGGAAAAGTCAAAAAGTACCTCGTACGAAAAACGACAAAAGATTCCTTTCATATTCTTTACTAAAAACTCACCGAAGGGTAAAATTGTATTTAAAAATTTGTTGGTGGATGGAAATAATATTACATATTCAGGAAACATGGATGTGGATGATAAAATACACCCCAGTAAATACTAAAGTATAAACAATCTCGAATAAAAATGAGATTGTGATATTTTCCCTTACCTTAGGTCCGATTTGCTTTGTACGTGTCCGAAGCTCCTCTATAATGGTTTAAATAATGTCATTGACTTATTACAGAATCATATTCATTGTTATGATATCATATATGGTTCACTTATGACATTATATTACCCGTTCTTTTGTAAACTCTGTGTTAAAGAAGCGTTTTGGGTAAAATCGTTTCATTTATCGTAGGTGTTTTGACTTTTTATTCTTGACATTATTATTATTTATATCATGATTTACTTACTTTCAGAATATAAAATATGATTTCTATATCATATATATTCAGTATATATATATATATAATAGATAGATAAATGAAATGAAAATCACCGTTCATGGAGACGGTAGTCTGTACGTACGCATGAACGCTGTTTTCCTTTCCTTATTGTCTTGAATGGAAGTAAGTAGATGACATACATATACATATATATACATAAATACAGTAGCTTTATAATGTCATATATTTCATTATTATTTTTTATATATACTTTATAATCATTCTTAAATGGTTAACATGGAGAATGAATCTCATCGCGTCGTGGAGACGGCAGTCCGTACGTACGCACGAGCGATGATATCATTTCCATAAATATTGAATTGAATTGGAGTGGTTTATACAATATATAAGAATCAATATGATGTTGTAATAACTATGTATATTTATTCTTTACACCATTATACCCATCCATGTAAGGTGGTGGTGGAAAATAGATTACACCACGGCGTGGAGACGGTATTCCGTACGTACGCACGCGTGGTGATTTATTTTTCCGTAGGATGGATAGATGGTGAAATAGGGTTGTTTCATACTTAAAATAACATATCAGTATATGAGTGATACTGATTTTGTTACTTTTTTATGAAACAACTAAAGAAGAAGAAGTTGAAGAAGAATGAAATTGAAAAGATCGGTAATGGATATTACCTCTTCTTTGGAATGCTTCTTTGAATCCTCCACTTAGGGAACTATGATTGGTCTTTGAAGAAGACCAGGACCTCTAGGATTATTCTAGGGAAGTGGAGAAGGGATTTTGGAAGAGTTTGGCCGAGCTTGAGTGCTCAAATTGGTGTGAGGAGGAAGGGGGAGGAGGTGTCCTTTTATAAGGGAGGAGAGGGGCACCTTAGGAATATCTCAAAATATTATTTTATTATAAAGTCAAGTTCGGTTTTAATTAGCTCCAAATTGATTTATTTCGAGGATAAGGTGGGGATGGGTCGAAATCCTCTCATCCAATAGAATTTAGACAAGTTTAGGGTATTATTTTAACCTTATCAATTAGATTTAACTCTAAGTTAAATAATTTAACTTTTACCGTGTCTTTTTGTTTCTTTTCACTATATGGTTAATAAACTTACTATAACATGCCAAACGAACCCCAAATTGTTTATTATTAATACATATATCCTTATCTAAGTCATTTGGCCGAACCTTAGATTTTTAGGAATAAAATAACAATTAATAATATAATATTTGATTTAAAAACTATTTTGTGTCAATTTTGACACTATTTGATATATGATTTTTGTTAAAGTCATAACCGAATTATATGTTCGAAAAAAGTTGATTCAATCAACACTAATATATCATAGTAACCTAGAAAATTAGTGTAATTCATAAAAATTCTCAAATTACATTTATTTTGGTGTTTATAACATCAATTATGTCAATTTTTCATAAATAAGATAATTACTGCATCATCTTTGTGTCATAAATAAATTAAATTATTTGATGTCTAAAAATTACAAATAAAATACCATTATGTAGGAAATATTTTTATCTTTCTAATGAATATTTATCGTTGAATTTATCTTATGTATAACCCCATATTAAAAATGATTTACTTATTAAACTTTGATTTTAACTATTTTAACCCTTCTTTAAATAAATTAATAATAAATGTCCTAATCTAATCCAAGTGGGCCTAAATGGTCATATTTTATTCATAAGGTTGTTTTTGGTCGAATTACACTTATCCAATAGAATTAGGACATGTGTTAGGGTAATAGTAATATCATATTTACCCTTAGTTACCCTATTTACTATTAACCGCTGTAAAAAAAGTAAAAAGTTAGTATTCACCAAAAAATTATTTTCATCTCATTGAACCATATTTTACTTACTGACATCAACCGTGTCTTTCAGATTTTTGAAATTCCATTCACAGAAGCGGTAAAATTAAGTTTTATGAAAAATTCACTTTTTTTAACTACCACTTAGTAGTTTCACTATTCATCAAAAATTGATGTTTTTCAGAACAATGCCAAAATTTCATCCTAAGCTATATTTTATATTCCGAATTCAAAAATAAAGTCAATTTTAACAAATTCATAACATAGAAGTTTCATTAATTATTTTTATAATTAAATCCCGCTGTTAAAACAAATAGCGTGTTTTTAAGAAACAATATCTATCAAAAGATTGACACTTGATTATGTCTGGTTTAAATGTGAAATTACAACCAATGACCAACATTGTATTAAATTGTAAAAATATATTCTAAATATACTTTAAAACCACTCAAACTAATAATTTATCACTATTAATTATTTCTATTAAAAAAGTTGTTTTTAATTAAAATTTAGTAATTTTCACTATTCATCAGAATATGAAAGTTATCCGAAATGTACCGAAATTTCACCTTAGGCTAAATTCGATACTCCGAATCCAAAAATGAAGTCCATTTTGAGAGCTAAAATTTCTAAAATTTAAAAAGTGGTTATTACTATTCATAACGGCTAGTTTTAATAATATTTTAATAGCATATCGTTGTTTCATGAAACTCAGTATTGCGTACTACACACGCTATCGAGAAAGGTCGCGATTGCGTATAATGCAAGGCAAGTCAAGGATGCGTGTTGTGCAAGCTCCTTTTGGTGTAGCGTACAACACAATACATTAGTGAAATAAAAAAGAATATTTTTCATAAAATTTCGGGTTGTTACAGTGAGGATGTCGAGTTCTAAGGTAGCTTTATAGAGTTCATAATGCTAGTTCAGTTAGAACCTTGAACTTCACCTTATATGGGCGATTTGACTAGGGAGTTTTAGTAGAAGCATCTTCCACCTTCTTTGGGGTTGGAAAACCTCAAGCTTCCAAATCATGGTTGGAGGATTTTATTTAAATATTTAATTTCATGGATATGCCTCCAGAGAAGATGGTCAAGACTGTACCGTGGATATTATGTGAGTCTGCCATGAATTGTTTGGATGTTATGAAATTATCCATTCGATATCAAGGAATGGTCAACGAAGAAATCTAGGAAGCATTTTTCGACTATATATTCCATCAAAACATGAGACCAGATTTTGTTCAGGAATTCATGCACAACAAGAACGAGACATTTTAGTAATAATATAATCAACTCAATTCGTAGAATTATAGTTTTTTTCACTAACCAGGAGTAGTGAGGAGATGACTAATGTGATGTACATTGAGGATGGTATTTTTTACTCTATCCACCCATAGGGGAATTTCGTTTATATGACCACAAATTCATATATTTTTAACTTTAAAATTATCAGTGAGATGAACTAGAGGGACACATGTTTTGTGAAATTAGAATGTTTAGCTATAAAGAATACTAGTAGAGGTGATCATGTAATAATAAGAGATGCTTTGAGGGTACACATTGGGGTATCACCAGCAAGGTGGAACACATGAACATCATTGTGGCGTGTCATCAGTGTAGAAGGGAAGGTCACACAAATCCCAAGTGTATGAAGAACCTAATCATCTTTTTGGGTACGATCAAGGATGGTTCTTCTCTAATATTTATAATGATCCTTTAATTATTTCATATTAAACGAGGTTCCATGCTAGCACCACCTTCATTTGTAGGGTCAGTAAAACCTATTCATCCAAGAATCTTATCTTCTAACAGATGTTCCAGAAGATAATGGGATCAAGGAAGAGGAATCCAAACATAATATTTCCTTCACTAGCAGAGTGGATCTACTCAGGGTACTCATGAAGAATCTCATGGATGTGTTTAATCCCATATATATATATATATATGATATTTAGCTAATGCTAGAGGACCAATTTCCATCCCCATATACAATTATAGATTTTATTAAGGTATCCTCTACTTTAGTTTATACATTATATAATATAGTTACATCACAATATGTTATATGTACTGAAATAGTGGGGACTATGTGGTTAGTAATGGAATACTCTAATGGTCTTATGACCCCTGAAACACAGTTGGGAGTCCTAGGATAGGGTATACACCAGTACAAGGTGTGCCCCTTGAGATATGAATGTATTGTTTTCTATAGCGTTTATATGTCCCTGAGATATCATGGGTTGATTTAATTCTTGTTATGGAATGGAATGTGACATATCAATCCCATGTGGATTGCTATCTCCACATACTTTAATTCGCACCACCCGACAGAAACATGTATAAACATAAGACAGAATGGGATCTTAAGGAATGTAAAGCTGGATTCAATTGTTCTACACTAGAAAACATGAAAACATGATTTCTAGACTCTTTATGGGTGACTAGGGATTGAAAATAGCATAATTCCCTCATATGGTGTATCATTTTAGGGACTTATTCCAAGAAGAATTTTCTAGCTTAGCTCATAATAGTAAAATTGGGGTCACTGTCAAGCTTCTGCCAACTGTGGCACTAATGTCTATTCCTCGATATAATATAGAACAAACAGGTATATAAGAACTCAAGAGAAATCATAAAGACTATGATAATAAAGATTTCATATGACCCAAAACACATTAACATGGGGTTCAACAATCATTTTCACCAAAAAAGTGGATTGTAATATTTTGTTTTGAATAAATTTCCATAGACAGGACTAGCATACAATGAAGAACAAGTACCCACATCCTTGAATAGAATACATATTCATATAAATATGAGAATAATATTATTTCCATTTGATTTATTTCAGGTCAGGATATCATCAGGTTCATGTGAGGCCACCTTACATACCACATATAACATTTTGGAGTAGGTACGACTTATACAAGTATCTATTAATATATTTTGTTCTAAAGATCATGCCTCAAGTATTTATGGATATGATTAATTGGGTTTTACACCTATATCATTATTCATTCCTGTAACACCATGAGATTTTATAAGATATATTATTTTTAATTTCTTTCATATCCTCTTTTTTACGCTACACGATGATTATCTTTCACTATACGCAACACCGTATTAGCTTGGAGTATACGAAACACTAATCATGGATCGTGTTAAAAACAATTTCAAGTTTGTTTGATAGTAATTATTCAACATAACATTGAGTGTATATATAAATTTATATTTAATGTATAAATGAAATATGGTTGGATTTTGTTATACTCAACAATAAATGAGTCTTTTACTACACGCAACCCTGACTTGGCTTGCGTTACAGACAATCACGACCTTATTCGATAGCGTGTGTTGTACGCAATACTGGGTTTCACTAAACAATGATATATAATTATAATATTATTATGAACTAGCCGTTATGAATATTTTTAACTAAATTTTGAAATTTATAACACTATTATCATCTTACACATTTTCTAGAACATGGTATAAGAACAAAAAAAAATTAGGTAAAAAAAGTATTTAAAAAAATGCAGTTTTTCCGCCTTTTGATGGTGAACACACATTAAATCTAGTTTTTGACATGTTTATAAGTTCAATTTGAAAAAATAAAATTCTTATTTGGAATTAGGATATTAAAATTTACTTTGGATAAAATTTTCATTTTATTCTGATAACTTTCATATTTTTATGAATTGTAAAAACACGCTATATTTTAATTAAAAACAAATTTTTTCATCACAATAATTTATATGGATAAATTATAATATTGAGTGGTTTTAAAGTATAAATAGAATATATTTATACCATTTAATATAATTTATGTCATTATCATTTATTTTACATTAAATTCATAGGTAAAATCATTTCAATCTTTTGCAATCATATAACTTTTAAAACTCGTTTTCTTAATAGTGGGATTAATTTCAAATTAATTACTGCAACTTCTGTGTTTTGAATTATGAAAAATGGATTCCATATTGGGAATCAGTAGGTCTAAATTATGTTAATATGCTACTTTTTATTTTTGGGCACTATGAATAGTAACTACGGTAATTTTATTTACAATAGTTAAAGGTAAATTGGGCAATTGAGGGTAAATATAATATTATAAAATTCCCTTAATACTTTTCTTAATATAATTGGATGATTATATTTCGTCCTATGACATATTTTGGTCGAAATGGAATCCGTTGGAACCCGCTTGTATTTGATTATGACCTTTAGATTATTTTATTTAAAGGAATGTGAAATATATCTCACTCAAACTTTAATAATTAAACTATTTTTAATATAAGGTTACACACAATATAAATTCGGTTATAAATACTAATTTTAAATCAAAAGTATTTTTATTTGTGATGGTAATTTATTTTTTATTTTTAAGTGTTATTTAATTACATTATTAACTTATACATTAATAATGCAGAAATTATTTATTTAGTAAAAAATCAATAATATAGTTTTTATTGAAATAGTAATGCATATCAAAAGGCCCAAAAATCTGAAAAAAAAAACATAATGGTAGTTTATATATAAACCCTAATCATCCAATGGCCAAATTATTGACAATTTGGATCCTTATAAAGGAGATTATGACACTTATATTATTTTATTTTAAATGATTCCAAAGTTGTCACCTTCACAATTTAATAAATATAACAATTTACATGTTGTGATTTTAAGAAGGTAAATTCTAGTAAAAGTATTATTATGAAATATATGAGATTTATCTTCATCATTGGATTTTATTTCTAATTTTTATACAACAAATAAGTATATTGAATAATTATACAAAATTGATGTACTAATGATTTTATTAAGAGATATACCAAATAAATGGTATTAAAAATATTAAAATAAATAATATATTAACTATATAATGTGCTCCATGAATTTTCTAGACAAATATGACATGTTAGGAATCTATTTAATATTTTGGTTTGAATATATCCTCTGTTTGGAGTTTATTAAAATTAAAGTAAATGAATAGTGTCAAAATTGACAATATTGTTATTTTATAAAAATAACATATTATAAAATTGTTTAAAAATTACAAAAATATTTAAAAATTATAACTTGGAATTCATATGGTCGAAAATGTCATAAATTATCCAATTATAGTCAATTCACAACACATACATAATTATTTATAACAATTTAAAAATTAGAATCTTATTACCACAAATAAAATTAAATAGACCAAATAAGGATAAATCATGTTGATAATGTTTAAAATAAATTCACAACATGTCTAAATATTATTTGTTGTCGAGATTGCAACCCTGTCTCATCTAAGCTTTGGATTTGAGTCATTTTTGATGTTTTTATGTGGGGTTGGAATTTATTATAATTTAATAGTTCTTATAATTCCAAAGGTGCCTCTCTACTCCCTTATAAAAGGGCACATCCTCCCTATAATATTTACACAACTCTGAGCCTTCAGGCTCTGCCAACCCCTACCCATTTCCCTTCTCAACATCCCTAGAAATATTCTACAGTTCTTGGTCTTTTTCAAAGACCAATCTTAGTTCCCTAAGAGGAGGTTTCAAAGAGGTGTGTCGAAGAAGAGGAGGTTCAGATACAGACGAAGCATATCGAACCTAAGGTAAGGGATAATGTTGCAATCTCAATTGTTTTTCTATCCAGGATTGCTTATACGTAAGTATTTACTAGGGTTATATTTATCATCCATGTCCATGTTTTAAAAAAATTTTTTCATGTATGTTTAAAGAACTTTTTACCCATTTTTTACTTTTACTACATGGTATGTAAGGAATATTTTTTTGTTTACCATACGAGGAAATTTTTGAATTTTCCGGAAAAAGTATGAGAAGAATGTTTATTTAACTTATACAGCATGAATGGATTTTTACGGTTTCATAATGCCTTATTTTCATGAAGATTACTCAACAAGATTTCATGACTATTTAAAACAAAATAATTTCCTTTTAAAATCGAATGGAATTTCGTGAAAATAAAATGATTTTCAAGAAGAAAGGATATTTTCCTCAAGAATTCATTTCAAGTGCTTTATCAAAACCATTTTCCATCTAAGATGAAATTATTTAATATGTGTATGTTTCATGTATAATGTCTCTATGATTTACATGATTTCACTTCTCCTATGATGAAATGATATCCATTTGTTTTATATGGATTATGTTATGATGGAATGATTTTTATGAAACCCAATTTATTCATTGGGTTATTATGAATGATTTATGTTTATTTTGTTCACAAGTAAGAATGATTTAATTATGAGATGGGTGGGACCTATATCTCCCTCTAATGTATTGGGTAAAGATTTATATATCATGAGATAGACATGGCTGGAACGACAAGTTAATCCGGTTCAGTGATATAGTACTGGAATGAGGAGTGAAATCGGTTTAGTAAGGGAATTTGTCCACTAAGATGGTCTTGGCAGAAATTCCTTGGATACTATAGAAATCATATCACAGGCTGAATGTTTTCCCACAATTACATGTTTTATTCCAATGCTATTTTTTAACAATTGATGTTCCATTTTGATCTATTCCTTACATATTGCCATGTTTTATGTTATTTCTCAAGATCTTGTAGTTTAAACATTATGTTCATGTTTTTGAGTTCAAATATATATGGTTTGTTTTATTTTCTCCATGCTTACCCTTACTGAGTGTTTGAGCTCACCCTTTTTATGTTTCTTTTCCCTAAGATTTAAAGAAATGTTTTAGGTAAGAAAACAAAATGGGAATATCTTTATAGGATATGTTGATGATCTTTCACCACTATTAGAAGATTATATTCCGAGTTTTCAACATACTAAACTATTACTGTCCTTGTGTGTATGTTTTTGTAATGTATTATGTATTCCGCAAAACTAATGTAATGTCTGTGTACATCATGCTTTGGGTCTCTACAATTGGTATCAGAGGAAATGATTAGTTAACCTTTTGAAATTAGGGTGTGAAAACATTATTGAGATCCCTAGAGATATTTCTAAGGTATGTCTCAGGATATCGGTAAGGATAAGTATACGTATAGGTTATAGTCCTATAATTGCACTAATGATCTTATAATTAATCCTAAGATGTTAGATATTGAAGTTACTCCCCCTTTATTATGTTTTTTTCCAAGAATTATTTTTTCCTCTCACACTATTCTTTTTGGGTTTTAGACGATGGGTGGAACCCGAAAGAACCGTGTTGATCAATGTAATGGAGAATGCAATGATTATCCTCCTGAACAAACCATTGTCATGGGAGATGGATTGAAAAATATTATTGCTATACTTACACAAGCTATGAATCATTTTGGACTTACAAATGTGTAGAAAAGGGAACAATATTCTATTGAGTCCTCCATGAGGCAACATCCACCTTATTTCAGTGGGTCCTCTAATCTACTTGTTGCTGAACAATGAATCAGTACCATTGAAAAGTTATTTTCCATACTTTGCTGTTCGGAACATGAAAAAGTAATTCTATCTATTTATCATTTAAAAGGTGAATAAGATCAATGGTTGACTCTAATTAATAATAGAAGGCCCCAAGATGAAATTTAATCCATGGAATGGGACGAGTTGAAGAACTTTTTTTCAGTAAGTACTTCCCTCGTATTCTTCGAAAAAAGATGGAAAAGGAGTTATTTGAGCTTAAGCAGAAGGATGATGAATCTGTTGGTATATAAGAAGAAAATTTTACAAGACATTAAAGGTATGATTCTGTCTTTATCATCCAACCTAAAAGTAATGTTTATTGATTCTTTAGTTACTAAAAAACAAGTTTTCACAGGGCATTAGCTATAAGATACTTCAGTAGATATGAAGAAATTGTGTGTTGTGCTATCAAGGAAGAACTGTAAGTTGGTGTAACATATCCATATCATTTATTTGAAAAGAAACGAAAGATGGAGTTCAAGGAGAAATCTCAGAATTATTGTGAAAAGAAGATGAATGTTTCATTATGCTTAAAGTGTGGAAAGAAGCATGGTGGAGATTGTCTTAAAGGGACTAGAAAATATTTTAAGTGTAGAAAAGAAGGTAATCGAGAAGCTGAGTGTTGAAGTAATGGAAAAAGGGTTTCTAATGATGTGATTAAAGTAAAGACTATAGAGAACACACCACCAACACTTCAATGCTTCAAGTGCAAGGAAATGGGGCATTATGCTAATAAATTCCCAAATACAAGGGTTAATGATGATCAACGTGAGCAACCTCTCAAGGAAAAGGATACAGGGAATTCACATGCGATCACTATTTGTGATGTTGAGTATGAAAATGATGTTGTATAATGATTACGTGTTTAGGTAATGGGATTTCAAAATAGTATCATGGAATCTCATTTATGGTATCATGGAATTTTTTAATATCTATGTATTGATTTTAAATAATAATATGTTACCGGTAACCATGAATAGTGATTGAAATATTTTTGTAATGAAGATGATATGTGCATAATGAGTGGATAATGATAAAATTAAATGAGTTCATGATAGATATCTTGGTTTGAGTATATATAAATTTTGGGATTTTGGTATGTGGAAAGAGTTAAATTTTGATAGCTTTCCTGTTTTCACTAAGGTTCAATGGTTATTCATTTTTCAAAAAATTACATTATTAAGATATTCACATGTTTGGAATGTGACCAACAAGATATATTGTCTGATATATAGAGGATAAATGATGGTATTCACATGCTTGTTTGATGACATTTCTAGTAATCGCTCTCTTTATGGTATAATATTGGATAGAAGTATTTGAGATAAAACTAAATATTAGAATGGATTATGTTGGACATAAATTAGTATTTTCTAACGCTAGAAAATTTTATTGATGGGATTTTATAATAATGTAGTTTTAGAAAAAGACAACCAGCAGGATGAGAGACAACCCATTGCGTCAGACAAGGTTGCGGGAATCAAACCCACAACCGAAGTGCGACATGCCTTTATCGCCTACCACTGGCCTAGAGGAAGTCCCTTGTTAGTAGAAACTAGTTTTATTATATTAAGTTGTATGATAGATGAAGTATAAGTCCATTTTTGGAATAATATATGATTAATATCACCATTGATGGACTTATGTATATAACTATTGCCAATATTATGTATGAGACGAATGGAATGACCCATCATTCTATCACATGATCTACTAACACTTCACGAATGACAAATTCAACTTCATTTCGTTAAGAGATGAAGTGTAAAATTTTCAAGGAATGAACAACAGTGAGATGATATCGAAATAATGTAAGTACTTCTTCTAATTAAAATTCTTCAACTTTAGGGAAATGATCTTGAAAACCAAAAATGTAGTCCTAGTGCCCATATAACTGATGAATCAGATGCTACCTTAGATAATCACAAATTTATTGTTTTGTGATTGTTGTACTTTTCATAGCCATGTTCTCTACCACTACCCATCTGAACATGAGTGTTAGATTTCTCTTCCATATCCATATTTTCACAGATGTTGTCTTATGTGGAAACCCAGTGCTGATTTACACTAGGTGACCATTATGATTCTAACTTCCCTTTTTAAATTAATGTTTTAGTATTCCTTTTTACGATTTGGGTTTCTATTAAAACTTTCGAGTAGTAAACCATTTAGAACTATGACGAATTTCGAGGGAGAAATTCATTTTAAGGGGGGTAGAATGTAACACCCAAAGATTTCATAAGAAATATCCTTTTTAATTTCTTTCATATCTTCTGTTGTACGCTACACGAATATTATCTTCCACTATATGCAAAACCGTATTAGCTTGTAGTATACACAACACTAATCTTGGATCATGTTAAAAATAATTTCATGTTTGTTTAATAGTAATTATTCAACACAACATTGAGTGTATATACACATATATATTCAATGTATAAATTAAATAAGGTTGGATTTTGTTATATGAAACAACAAAGGAGTCCTTCACTACACGCAACCCCAACTTGGCTTGCGTTACTCACAATCGCGGCCTTCCTCAATACCGTGTGTTGTACGCGATACCGGGTTTCACTAAACAACAGTATATTATTATAATATTATTATGAACTACCAATTATGAATAGTATTAACTAAATTTGGAATTTTTTAACATTATTATTCATCCTACACATTTTCTAGAACATGGTATAAAAACAAAATACTTTTTTCGGGTAAAATAAGTATTTTTCAAAAAATGCAGTTTTGTCACCTTTTGATGGCGCACCAACATTAAATCTAGTTTTTGACATGTTTATAAGTTCAATTTGACAAAATAAAATTCTTATTTGAATCAGGATATTAAAATTTACTTTGGATAAAATTTTCATATTATCTAATAACTTCCATATTTTAATGAATAGTAAAAACACTCTATATTTTAATCAAAAACAACTTTTTCCATCGTAACAATTTATATTGTTAAATTATAATATTGAATGGTTTTAAAGTATAAATAGAACATATATTTACCATTTAATATAATTTATGTCATTTTCATTTATTTTACATTGAATTCATAGGTAAAATCATTTCAATATTTGGCAATGTTTTAACTTTTAAAACTCGTTTTCTTAATAGCGAGATTAATATTAAATTAATTACTGCAAATTCTGTGTTTTGAATTAGGAAAAATGGATTACATATATGGAATCAGTAGGTACAAATTATTTTAATATGCTACTTTTCATTTTTGGGCACTATGAATAGTAACTACGGTAAATTTTATTTACCAAAGTTAAAGGTAAATCAGGTAATTGAAGGTAAATATAATATTATAAAATTACCCTAATACTTGTCTTAATATAATTGGATGATTATATTTCATCCTATGACATATTTTGGTCTAAATGGAATCCATTGGAACACACTTGTATTCGATTATGAGCTTTAGTTTATTTTATTTAATAGAATGTGAAATATGTCTCACTCAAATTTTAATAAGTAAAGTATATTTAATATATGGTTATACTGAATATAAATTCCGTTATAAATACTCATTTTAAAGATAAAATTTTTTCCTTTATCATAGTAATTTATTTTTAATTTTTAAGTGTTATTTAGTTACCAAATTATCTTATACATTAATGATGCAGAAATTATTTATTTAGTGAAAAATCAATAATATAGTTTTTCTTGAAATAGTAATGCATATCAAAAGGCCCAAAAATCTGGAAAAAACTTAATGGTAGCATATATATAAACCCTAATCGTCCAATGGATGAATTTTTGACCATTTGGATCCTTATAAAGGCGATTATGACACTTCTATTATATTATTTTAAATGATTCCAAAGTTGTCACCTTCATAATTTAATAAATATAACAATTTACATGTTATGATTTTAAGATGATAAATTATATTAAATGTTTTTTATGAAATATATGAGATTTATCTACATCATAAGATTTTATTTTTAATTTTTATGCAACAAGTAAGTATATTAAATATTTATACAAAAATTATGTACTAATGTTTTTATTAAGAGATATACCAAATAAATGCTTTTAAAAATAATATCATAAATATTATATGAACTATTTAATGTTCTCCACTAATTTTCAAGACAAATTATACATGTTAGGAATCTATTAAATATTTTGGTTAGAATATTTCTTGTGTTTGGATTTTATTAAAATTAAAATAAATGAATAATGTTAAAATTGACACTATTGTTATTTTATAAAAATAACATATTATAAAATTATTTAAAAATCACAAATTTCACTAAAAATTATAAATTGAAATTAATATGTTCTAAAATTTCATAAATTATCCAATTATGGACAATTCACAACACATAAGTAATTATTTATAATAATTTAAAAATTAGAATCTTATTACCGCAAATAATATTAAATATACATAATAACGATAAATAATGTTCATAATGTTTAAAATAAATTCACAACTTGTCTAAATTTTATTGGTAGTTTAGATTACAACCCTATCTCATCTAATATTCATATTTGAGTCATTTTTGTGGTTTTTATGTTGGGTTGTAATTTATTATAAATTAATATTTGTTATAATTCCAAAGTTTCCCCTCTCCTCCGTTATGAATGGGAACTTCCTCCCTCTCATATTTACAAATCATTGAGCCTTCAGGCTCGGCCAACCCCTTCCCATTTCCCTTCTCAACTTACCTAGAAATATTCTAGAGGTCCTGGTCTTCTTGAAAGACCAGTCTTAGTGCCCTAAGAGGAGGTTTCAAAGAGGTGTGTCGAAGAAGAGGAGGTTCAGATACATACGAAGAATATCGGACCAAAGGTAAGGGATAATGTTGTAATCTTAAATTTTTTCTATCCGAAATTACTTCTACATTAGTATTTAATGGGATTATATTTATCATCAATGTCCAAGTTTTATAAAAATGTTTTCATGTATGTTTAAAGTCCTTTTTACCCATTTTTTACTTTTACAACATTGTTTGTAAGGAATCTTTTTTTTGTTTACCATACGAGGTACTTTTTTACTTTTCCGAGAAAAGTAAAAAAAGAATATTTTTTTAACTTATACGGCATGAACTTATTTTTACGGTTTTATAATGCCTAATTTTCATGAAGCTTACTCTACAAGATTTCATGACTATTTTAAACAAAATAACTTTCTTTTAAAATTGCATGGAATTTTGTCAAAAGAAAATTATTTTTAAGATGAAAGGATATTTTCCTGATGAATTCATTTCATGGGATTTATCAAAAACCATTTTCTATCTAAAAAGACATTTTTTCATATGTGTATGTTTGAAGTATAATGTCTCTATGATTTACATGATTTCACTTCTCTTATGATGAAATGAAACCATTTGATTTATATGGATTATTTTTTGATGGAATGATGTTTATGAAACCCATTTTATTCATTGAGTTATTGTGAATGATTTATGTTTATTTTGTGGCATAAGTAAAAATTATTTCATTACGAGACGTGTGGGACCTATATCTACCTCTAATGCATTGGGTAATGATTTATATCTCATGAGATAGACATGGCTGGAACAACAAGTTAATCTGGTTTAGTGATACAGGACTAGAACGAGGAGTGAAATCGGTTCAGTAAGGGACTTTGTCCACTAAAATGGTCCTGACAGCAATGCCTTGGATACTATTGAAATCATATCATGTTCTTAATGTTTTTCCACAATTAGAAGTTTTATTCCCATGCTATTTTATCGTGATTGACATTCCATTATGATCTATTCCTTACGTACTACCATGTTTTATGTCATTTCGGAAGATGTTGATGTTTAAAAATTATGTTCATGTTTTTAAGTTCAAATATATATGGTTTTTTTTTTCTCCATGCATACCCTTACTGAGCATTTGATCTCACCCTTTTTATGTTTTCATTTCCACATGATTTAAATAAATGTTTTAGGTAAGAAAACAAATGGGGAAGATCTTTATGGGAGATGTTGAAGATCTTTCACCACGATTAGACGACTATATTCCAAGATTCCAAAGACACTAAACTATTACAGTCCTTATGTTTCTATTTTTGTAATTTATTATTTATTCCGAAAAAGTAATGTAATGTCCATGTACATCAAGAATTGGGTCTCTATAATTCGTGGGAGTCTTCAAAGAATAAATTTTAGTGTACTCACACATCATACACAACTTTTCCAAACAACATGAGATCGTGATGAGTACACTAAGAATGAACTATCTATATGTGAAGCTCCCCAATGCTACTATTTGATTATAATGGTTTACATATTAGGTCATATTATATCTAATACATGAGTATTAGTTGATCATGAGAATGATAGTTATGTGGTTCCATAATAGTATCCTAAGTATGTTTTTGATTCACACAACATCTTAGGGTTGAATAGAAATTGTAGGATATTAACTATCGAATTATTAAGCATGTAATTGATGCTTGTGTTCATGAACATGAAGGGTGAATAGATTTACTGGATTGAATATTTGAAGATAATTTTGTAGGAGTTTACGGTGATACTCACTTCAATACCAATACTAATTAAATCTATGCCAGGAAAGAGTTATACAGTCTACTCTAATACTTATGGAATCATAATGGGGAATGTTTTGGATTTAGTTTAATCATGTCATGGAAAAAATATCCTTCCAGGTGAGGAATTATGTGTGGATTTTTCCTACGCATGATTTTATTCTAGAAAATGTTGTTCATTCTATTTTTTATCGAGACACTACTTGTTGGGAGAGTTGTTCATCATTTAAGTAGACCATAAAATTGTCAAATACATATCCACTAAGTGGATCTTTAATATAATGATGTTAAGGTGAGTTTAATTCCCATAGTAATTGAATTTTTTTCTTTATACACAACTAGAATGGGAAATTTAATGGTTGATGCCTTGATCCTTACAACTCAGATGAAAGCAATCAATAAGGATGGAAATTAGTGGTAGTCAATGGATTTATAATCAGAAATTCATCTAGAGGTTTAGGAACAAAAAATTAAACTAGTTCTAAAAGATATAGTAGTGGAAACCTCTCCTCTAGAATGGGTTTAGATTATAAAATTATTTGATTAAGAATTCCATGTTTTGTGGTTGAGCATCATAGGAGATAACCCACATCCTTAATCAGGTGATGGCATAAGTGAAACTATAATCTTTCGTGGGTGTGAATGGGTGACTATTGATATAAGAGAAGATATTAAGATGGAATCACCTGAATTTTTGTTGGAAATCCAATATAGTCATGCCATGATTCACTAAGATGTGTGTCGCTTGTATTGATGGACATATATGAAGAGGATGATTGTTTGATTCATGACATTGTGATCCACTTTTTTGTAGGTGCAGGTAGAGAACCCCTGGCCTGAACGAATTTTACAACTTCTATTAATTCTTTAGTGGAAATTGAATGACTTCATTATGGATTTGGTTTTAGTATTTCCAATATCTCCTTGAAAAAGAAATACAGTTTGTGTTATTGTCTGTAGGATGACTAAACTTTCACACTTCCTTCTGATCCAGAACTTCATCTCTATTAATGAGATTTGAATGATTCACATTTGAGAGATAGTGTGGATTATGGAATTCCGTATTGTATCACTTAGTATCATGATGGTAATTTTGATGTAAATTCTTATAAAGGGGGTCAGAAAAAACATGGTTCACAAGTGCTCTGTGTACTACATATCACCCTAAGACTGACAGAAACTTGATGTGGACCATACAGGTGTTAAAGGATATGTTACTGGATAATAACATTGATTTATTAGTTCACTAGGAGAATCATATTCATCAACTTGAGTTTTCCAACAATAATATCATTCAAAAAAATTCACAAGGCTCTTTAATAGGCTCTTTTTGGTTGAATGTGTTGTTTAGATTTGTTCTAGATAGAGTTAGGTGAGGCATCTCCTCATGCTCAGCATCTTTTCCAAGAGACTTCAAAGGAAAGTCAAATGATTTATAAGTGTATGGATATGGCTCATAATTTATAAAATTCATATAATGATTGTCACTAAATACCTCTAGAGTTTGAGGTGTAACATTGGGTGTTTATATGTATATCACCTAGTTTGGGTCAGAAATGAAACAGGAGATAGGGAAATTTATAACTGAGATATGTTAAGACATTCGAGATAGTAGAGGGAGTTGGAAATGTAGACTACCATTTTTTATTACCTCAGATGTACCACTACATTCATGAAATCTTCTGTGTATATTATCTTTGATAGTATCAAGATGGCCTTTCACATTCATTTGACCCGGATGATATTAATATGGGAACATATGCATCCATCTAGGAGCATCTAATATGTATTAATGATAAAAATATGAGGAATATATGAGGTAGGTTAGTTCCTCTAGTCTAAGTGATATGGAATCATAGATGCGTAAATTATGCGACATGGTGTAGAGAAGCTGATGTATGTATTCTGGGGCTACAACTCATCTTAAATGACATTTCACTACCGTAAGAATAGAAACTCATAGATTAGTTCCCTTAAAGAGGGGAGTTTATCACATATCCATTTTCATAAGAGTTAAAACCCCTATTTTATATTTTTTATTCCATTTAATGACCATTATTATGATTCATAATCAATTCACAGAGATTTTGGGTGTGTATGTGGATATTTAGGAGCCCGGAACACCAAAATACGAGGGGAATAATGGGTTTCACAGTTTTTATGAAACCGTACGACCAAACGATTATGGTTGTGCAAAGTCATAGTGATTCTTGATAGTGAAATTATATATTGATTACAAACTTTTAGTCAAACTTTGCACCAAACCATGAGAAGTTCCACTTATAATAGCGAATGAAACACAATCATCACATGGTTTAAAAAACAGTGTGGCTAAACTGCCAACAATGTTAAAAATTCGCGGAATTAGTAAAATTACCATCATGATTGTTCTCAAACTTTTCCCCCTCATTAATTTTCTTTCTAGTGGATGAAACCCTCCTCCAAATTCATATGAATCATTCCTCCTCACCTTCATACAGTTTGATAAAATTTACAGATACATCCTCCAATTTTCTCGTTGTCAACTACTGTAGATATCTATATGTACGAACTCAAATCCTATATCATATATTTCACGTTTTCCATCCCATCCATTGTGCTATTTATATATAAGATCATTTTCCATGAATTGTTTATTATATTGAAATTTCATTGATTTACTGTAACCCATCTCAAATTAGATGTTGATACTAGGTGAGAGATATTATATAAGCCTATGGTAAGTGGTCATGGACTATTCTCAACATTTTATTTTCATAAATTATGTCATTGTACCTGTAACGCCCCGACCCCAGCTACCCAGAGTCGGTGCATTACTTCGTAACATTGGCATGATCACAAAAGATCAAGTCTCGAAAGACCGATTAGTTTAGTAGCCTTGGAAACACTAGATACATTCGTAAACGTTACATTACATCATAAAGTGAAAAACTACAATAACAAAGTCTCCATAGTCCACACTCATATCCTCTTCTGACTATCCCTGCAGGTCATTCATAAAATACTTCTTCACATCCTGGAAAATATTAAAACATTGAAAGGGGTGAGCTCAGATGCTCAGTAAGGATAACAATATTTCGGAAGCTTTCGTAAATAAACATAAACATTTAAGGCAATGTATAACTAAAACAAAAGCCTTTTAAACTTGAACATCAACATAATATGGAAAAAGTAAAATGAGATAATGCCATTTACTTCTTCACATGGATATTCTACTGGTCGAATAATCACATGCAATACCAATAACCACTTTCATAATGAGGGAATGTATAATGCCGGACATTCTGAAACATTTTGTCAAGGCCTCGGCCAAGACGTCTAAAATGATTAAGGCCTCGGCCAAAACCATAAATCAAATTGGGAAAGGGCCTCGGCCAATTCCACGTCTAGTTGTCTCATGAGACCTACCGATGCATCGAGGAGCTATAGCGGGCTCCACCCGTCACATATTAAGTCCAATACATTCCTCATATGAATAGGTTTAAACATAACATAAATATTCATATTAAAACTAGCATACGAAATGTCAAAAATTTCTCTATAAACTATTGATGGTATAAAATAACACATCCACAGTCAAATATTTCACAAAATGTTCAATGGAAGTTTTGTATCATAAATCAATTTCAATTAAACTTAAAACCCATCAAAGGATGTTGACATGGATGAAATCAAAGCTATTTGAGAGAAATATCTCTCCTTTTTGAAATCATTTAAAAGTCCCATAATTATAAAATAATACATTTACTTTGAAAATATTCTTATAAGCTTGTTAGGGAAGCTTCGACGAAGTTATAATGGCCGAAAATAGCCGCACCCGCCGTATAAGTAAAAAAAACATTCTTACCTTAAATTTGTCAAAAAGGTCAAAAGTACATTGTTTGGAAAACAACGGTAAGATTCCTTTCAAAAACGTATAAGGGTATAAATGAATTTAAACCATTTTCCATTTAATAGTAAAAATGTTTTGAAATACATTTTTAAGAAACATGGATGTGGATGATAACGAGGTCCCAGTAGATAATTATGTATAAACAACCTTGGATAATGAAGAGGTTGTGAATTAACCCTTACCTCGTGTCTGACTTGACTCAACCGTTCTTTAACCTCCTGAATAATAAACTAGAGTTAATATATACCTTATTAAGAACCATTTTCAATTTCATTATCCTTATTATATCACTTATTACAATGATATGAACATTATGTAATTATTTAAGTTAATAACGGTCGTTTTGTCGATCTTTGGTACTTGAGTCAACAATAAGCTTCTTATAATTACAAGTTGTTTATGTGGTGAAATATCCATTATATCCAGAATTATATTAATGATTTAGATGTCATATATATCTTATATATCCAGTATATACATTCATTTATAATATTACGTAACATTTAGAGGTAAGAAATGAAATGCACCGTTCATGGAGACGGTAAGCCGTACGTACGCATGAACGCTACTTTCATTTCAATTTCATATTTAATGGAACTAAATAATAATGATATAAATGTATAATATAATTCCAGTATAATATAGTGTATAATACCATTTACTCCATCCTTTATACATCCCACATATGGCATTAACGATTCAAATCACTTTGAGGGGGCGGTAGTCCGCACTTCCTAAAATGAAATTATCGCGTTTTACCCATAATGGAAATCATAAAGTAAGCCATAAATGAGAAATACAGAAGCATAAGTAAAACATAAACACATTATATATCATATATAAATATAGTGACATCTTAATGGCCACCTTTGAAGGTGTTATATGAGTGTTGAACAATCATCATTTCGTGAGGCAGAAATTCGCCATCCACAGAAACCGTATGTTCTTTAACCATTAGATGTAGGTGTGTGTAAGTGTAGCTCGAATCCTTCTTATAACAACATCCTAGTATATTGAGGATACTGGTGTTGTTACAAAATAAATGAATAAAAAGAGTTTAGGGGGTTGGAGAATAAAAATAAAACAAAACAACATTAGAAAAGACATTACCTCAAAATCGGGTAACTCTTTTTGATATGAGCCAAAGGCTTCCTTGGGAAGAGTTCTTCCCAAAGTGAGGCTTCTAGGAGTAAGGGAGGAATGTTGGGAGAGTATTTGGGCAGAGGTTGGCCGAGCCAAATGGCTTGAAAGTGTAAATGAGGTGGGAGAGGTGGGGGCCTTTTATAAGTGGAGAGGAGGGGCACTTTTGGAAAGATTGAAATGTTACATTATTTCACAATGCTTTTCGGATTCTAAAGGTCCCACACTTATATAATTCGAGGCTAAGGTGATAAGGGTTCGAAATATCCTCATCCAATTGGCTTTGGACAAGTGTAAGCCTTGGATTTTGCATTATCTTCCCATTTTATTTAAATCATTAAATAATGAGGTCATCACTACATCATCATGATGTCATAAATAATTTAATTTATTTAATGTCTAAAAATTATAAAAAAAATACTATGATGTAGGAAATCTTTTTATCTTTCTAATGAATATTTATAATAAAAATTTGGACTTGTGTAACCCCACTTAAAAACTGTTTTAGTAAAACAACTCATGTTTGTGTCAATTTAATTTCAACATTAAATAAATATATATTAATGTCATTTTCCAACTAAAGTGGCTCCATGGGGTCCCCAAGTTGACCCATGGGTTGTCTTGGTCGGACATGACTCATCCAATAGAAGTAGGACAAGTGTCAAGCTCATATCATATTAATAAAACATTGTTTTTACCTTAAACTACACTAATTACCTCTAATCGCGATTAAGAACTTAAAAGTTACTATTCACCAAAAAATTATTTTGATCTCATTGAACCACATTTTACTTCTTAATGACAACCATGTATGTCGGATTTTTGAAAATCAAATCACAGAAGTGGTAATATTTCATTTAAACGAAAAATCAGTTATTTAACTACCACTTAGTGGTTTCACTATTCATCAAAAATTGATGTTTTTCAGAATAAGGCCAAAATTTCACCCTAAGCTATAATTGATATTACGAATTCAAAAATGATGCCTATTTTACAAAATTCCAAACATATAAGTTGCATTAATTAATTTTATAATTAATTCCCGCTGTTACAACAAATAGCGTGTTTTTAAGAAACAATTTATATCAAAATATTGGCAATTGTTTATGTCCAATTTCAATGTTAAATTAATTCTAATGACCACCATTGGATAAAATGGTAAAAATATATTCTAATTATACTCTAAAACCCCTCAATAGTATAATTTATCACTATGAATTATTTTGATTAAAAAAGTTGTTTTAAGTAATTTTCACTATTCATAAAAATTTAGAAGTTCTCAGAAAAATACCAAAAATTCAACATAGGCTAATTTCAATATTAGGAATACAAAAATTAAGTCCATTTTGAAATATAAAATTTATATAATTTTAAAAAGTGGTTATTACTATTCATAACGGCTACTTTGATTTGTCGCGATGTTTTAGAACTCGAAGTTGCATACAATGCAAGCTATTGTATTATTGAATGAGAAGCGTATCGTGGAAGCTCGGGGTGTTACATTCTCCCCTCCTTCAATAAATTGAGTCCTCGCAATTTGATATTTTTCTTTAAAAATAAGAGGTTGAAAATAGAAAATACCTTTGTGGAAAACCCACATCGGAAATAAGGTTAATAAAATTTAGCCTTAATAAGAGGGAAAATGGAAATAAGAAAGTCACCACCAAATTATGATCTCGATAAGAAGAACATTGGTGGCAATTAAAGACATATAATTGGAGGAAAAACGTAAATATTTGTAGGGAGTGATTGAGGTCATCAATCACAATCAACTGTCAAATTGAGGGCCTCAAAGCCTTCAATCTATGTTGATTTAAAATATCATCAGTTCAACAAGACATAAGGTATTAGGATAACACATTTTTTGTTTTAATACCCCTTTACTATAGTTTAAGAATTAATTTATTCATTGAACAAGAGATAGGTATATATATATTTATGCTTGACAATTAGAGTTTCAACCTTCAACTCATCTTTCACTCAAAATGATAATAGTACTCAAAAATATTATACTTATCCTAATTGTATAAGGTTCCAAATATTAACACATATCATTTAGATTAGTAAAATTATTTTGTAATAACCAGGGACTTCATGTAGGCTAGTGGTAGGAAATAAAGTCTTGTCGCACTATGGTTGTGGGTTCGTTTCCTGCAGCTTTTTCCGATGCGACGGGTTATTCCCCACCCTGCAGGTTGTCCATTTTCCTAAAACTATAGTATCATAATATTCCAAAAATAATCTTCAGAAATGCTTTAACCTTAAACAATACTATCCATGGTTCAACTTAATCTATTCCAACCTTAATAGTTATCCAAAATACCTCCATCCAGACTTTCTCTAAAGGGTCGTTAAATTCCAAAATCAATTGTAACCTCAGATTCCCATAACAAAGTAAAGTTTCTCTTATTGTCACATACTAAAAATATGATTACCTTAATCATATTAAAACCTTACTGAAATCAAAAAGTACTGCAGTACAATCCATATATATATATTACATTATTCTTATAACCAGAATATAATCCTTGAGTCCAAAAGCACCAATACATTAGTTATTCTGCTTCAACTGTAGTAACAGCATAAGATTGTCCTTGATCCCTTGGCCTTTTCTGAGGTAAGTTTCCCTGACGCTTAGGACATTAATTTGCATAATGACCCATTTCTCTACAATTGTAGCATTCAACTTTAACAGCCTCTTTCTTTCCCTTGCAATCACGAGCCTGGTGACCCTTTTCTCCACATTTATAACAAACTCCCATTCCTTTTAGGCAAGTACCAGGGTGATTCTTCCCACAATTATCACATAATGGAAAATCCTTCTTTCCCTTTTTCCCTTTATCTGTCTCTTGTTCCACCGTTCTCTTCTTCTCTTGCTTTACTTTGTTGTCATAAGACTTAGAGAATTCCTTTTCTGTCTTGATAGCACACGAGACAATATCTTCGTATGATGAGAAGGATTGTGATACCAAAGCTCGACGGAGAAATGGTTTTAACCCATCAAAGAAATGATCAATCTTACTCCTTGGGTTACGTATGTAATCTGCAACATACCTTTCTAACCTTGTAAAGTTAGCCTCATACTTTGCGACATTCTCATCCTCCTTCTGCCTCAGACTCAGAAATTGCCTTTCCATATCTGCTCGATGGTCACAAGGAAAGTATTTTTCTAAGAAAAGCTCTTTGAACTCCCTCCATTCCATATTCGATACGTCATCATCTTCCTTTGTGTTTCGAATCAGCGACCACCACTGATCGGCATCTCCAGTGAGGCGGTAAACTGCCATGACAACCTTCTCCCTTTCACTACTCCCCAAGGCATGGAATATTTTCTCTAAGGAATTTATCCATTGCTCAGCTACTATAGGATTTGTACTCCCATTAAAGGTTGGTGGTTGTTGCCTCATGAAACGATCTAGCATTGATCCTCCACGTTGCGGATCAGGGTGCTCCATACGAGTAAGGTTATTATTCATAACCTGAGTGAGTTGTCCCAGTATGGTAATAAGTTGATCAGCACCAGTTGTATCTCCAGATCCACAATAATTATCTTGATCAGGAGGGCAATCCCTACACGGAGTTCGTGCATTGATACGGTTTCCATTCCTTCCACTAGGCACCATTTCTAAATAATGGCATAAACTAGATTAGTTCATGAATCAAAATACATAATTCCATACTTATAAAACACTTAACATAAATTGAACTATTTATGGATATAATCCATAATCATAAAAAGAAATGTTTTCTTTGAGAAAGTATATACTCATAACCCTTCATAGTGGTTTGTAAATAAAATGAGAATTATCCTAAGCATATCCCCCGGGAGTGTCGTAACCAAGAGTGCAGCAAGGCCCGTTGTCGTGCACCAATTCCCGTTCGAGTCTAGCTCAAAGTGGTGTTTTCGGGTTTTACCCCTAGGTACATCTGTGCCAGAGCCGCCTCTACCTGCTCGTATCCAGACAGGGATGTATTGCTCGGAAAAGTCATAACATCTCTATAATACCAAAATTCTAGGAAGTTCTTCTATACTAATCCTTAAAGTCTATCTTTGGGCTATGTGCTCTAATCAGAGTTTATCTAAATCTAGCTTCCAAGGTTAGTACTAAACTGCCTCTGATACCAACTGTAACGCCCCGACCCCAGCTACCCAGAGTCGGTGCATTACTTCGTAACATTGGCATGATCACAAAAGATCAAGTCTCGAAAGACCGATTAGTTTAGTAGCCTTGGAAACACTAGATACATTCGTAAACGTTACATTACATCATAAAGTGAAAAACTACAATAACAAAGTCTCCATAGTCCACACTCATATCCTCTTCTGACTATCCCTGCAGGTCATTCATAAAATACTTCTTCACATCCTGGAAAATAATAAAACATTGAAAGGGGTGAGCTCAGATGCTCAGTAAGGATGACAATATTTCGGAAGCTTTCGTAAATAAACATAAACATTTAAGGCAATGTATAACTAAAACAAAAGCCTTTTAAGCCTTGAACTTCAACATAATATGGCAAAAGTAAAATGAGATAATGCCATTTACTTCTTCACATGGATATTCTACTGGTCGAATAATCACATGCAATACCAATAACCACTTTCATAATGAGGGAATGTATAATGCCGGACATTCTGAAACATTTTGTCAAGGCCTCGGCCAAGACGTCTAAAATGATTAAGGCCTCGGCCAAAACCATAAATCAAATTGGGAAAGGGCCTCGGCCAATTCCACGTCTAGTTGTCTCATGAGACCTACCGATGCATCGAGGAGCTATAGCGGGCTCCACCCGTCACATATTAAGTCCAATACATTCCTCATATGAATAGGTTTAAACATAACATAAATATTCGTATTAAAACTAGCATACGAAATGTCAAAAATTTCTCTATAAACTATGGATGGTATAAAATAACACATCCACAGTCAAATATTTCACAAAATGTTCAATGGATGTTTTGTATCATAAATCAATTTCAATTAAACTTAAAACCCATCAAAGGATGTTGACATGGATGAAATCAAAGCTATTTGAGAGAAATATCTCTCCTTTTTGAAATCATTTAAAAGTACCATAATTATAAAATAATACATTTACTTTGAAAATATTCTTATAATCTTGTTAGGGAAGCTTCGACGAAGTTATAATGGAGGAAAATAGCCGTACCCTCCGTATAAGTAAAAAAACATTCTTACCTTAAATTTGTCAAAAAGGTCAAAAGTACATTGTTTGGAAAACAACGGTAAGATTCCTTTCAAAAACGTATAAGGGTATAAATGACTTTAAACCATTTTCCATTCAATAGTAAAAATGTTTTGAAAGACATTTTTAAGAAACATGGATGTGGATGATAACGAGGTCCCAGTAGATAATTATGTATAAACAACCTTGGATAATGAAGAGGTTGTGAAGTAACCCTTACCTCGTGTCTGACTTGACTCAACCGTTCTTTAACCTACTTAATAATAAACTAGAGTTAATATATACCTTATTAAGAACCATTTTCAATTTCATTATCCTTATTATATCACTTATTACAATGATATGAACATTATGTAATTATTTAAGTTAATAACGGTCGTTTTGTCGATCTTTGGTACTTGAGTCAACAATAAGCTTCTTATAATTACAAGTTGTTTATGTGGTGAAATATCCATTATATCCAGAATTATATTAATGATTTAGATGTCATATATATCTTATATATCCAGTATATACATTCATTTATAATATTACGTAACATTTATAGGTAAGAAATGAAATGCACCGTTCATGGAGACGGTAAGCCGTACGTACGCATGAACGCTACTTTCATTTCAATTTCATATTTAATGGAACTAAATAATAATGATATAAATTTATAATATAATTCCAGTATAATATAGTGTATAAAACCATTTACTCCATCCTTTATACATCCCACATATGGCATTAACGATTCAAATCACTTTGAGGGGGCGGTAGTCCGCACTTCCTAAAATGAAATTATCGCGTTTTACCCATAATGGAAATCATAAAGTAAGCCATAAATGAGAAATACAGAAGCATAAGTAAAACATAAACACATTATATATCATATATAAATATAGTGACATCTTAATGGCCACCTTTGAAGGTGTTATATGAGTGTTGAACAATCATCGTTTCGTGAGGCAGAAATTCGCCATCCACAGAAACCGTATGTTCTTTAACCATTAGATGTAGGTGTGTGTAAGTGTAGAACTAATCCTTCTTATAACAACATCCTAGTATATTTAGGATACTGGTGTTGTTACAAAAGAAATTAATAAAAAGAGTTTAGGGGGTTGGAGAAGAAAAATAAAACAAAACAACATTAGAAAAGACATTAACTCAAAATCGGGTAACTCTTTTTGATTTGAGCCAAAGGCTTCCTTGGGAAGAGTTCTTCCCAAAGTGAGGCTTCTAGGAGTAAGGGAGGAATGTTGGGAGAGTATTTGGGCAGAGGTTGGCCGAGCCAAATGGCTTGAAAGTGTAAATGAGGTGGGAGAGGTGGGGGCCTTTTATAAGTGGAGAGGAGGGGCACTTTTGGAAATATTGAAATGTTACATTATTTCACAATGCTTTTCGGATTATAAAGGTCCCACACTTATATAATTCGAGGCTAAGGTGATAAGGGTTCGAAATCTCCTCATCCAATTGGCTTTGGACAAGTGTAAGCCTTGTATTTTGCATTATCTTCCCATTTTATTTAAATCGTTAAATAATGAGGTCATCACTACATCATCATGATGTCATAAATAATTTAATTTATTTAATGTCTAAAAATTATAAAAAAAATACTATGATGTAGGAAATCTTTTCATCTTTCTAATGAATATTTATAATCAAAATTTGGACTTGTGTAACCCCACTTAAAAACTGTTTTAGTAAAACAACTCATGTTTGTGTCAATTTAATTTCAACATTAAATAAATATATATTAATGTCATTTTCCAACTAAAGTGGCTCCATGGGGTCCCCAAGTTGACCCATGGGTTGTATTGGTAGGCCATGACTCATCCAATAGGAGTAGGACAAGTGTCAAGCTCATATCATATTAATAAAACATTGTTTTACCTTAAACTACACTAATTACCTCTAATCGCGATTAAGAACTTAAAAGTTACTATTCACCAAAAAATCATTTTGATCTCATTGAACCACATTTTACTTCTTAATGACAACCATGTATGTCGGATTTTTGAAAATCAAATCACAGAAGTGGTAATATTTCATTTAAACGAAAAATCAGTTATTTAACTACCACTTACTGGTTTCACTATTCATCAAAAATTGAAGTTTTTCAGAATAAGGCCAAAATTTCACCCTAAGCTATAATTGATATTACGAATTCAAAAATGATGCCTATTTTACAAAATTCCAAACATATAAGTTGCATTAATTAATTTTATAATTAATTCCCGCTGTTACAACAAATAGCGTGTTTTTAAGAAACAATTTATATCAAAAGATTGGCAATTGTTTATGTCCAATTTCAATGTTAAATTAATTCTAATGACCACCATTGGATAAAATGGTAAAAATATATTCTAACTATACTCTAAAACCCCTCAATAGTATAATTTATCACTATGAATTATTTTGATTAAAAAAGTTGTTTTAAGTATTTTTCACTATTCATAATAATTTAGAAGTTCTCAGAAAAGTATCAAAAATTCAACATAGGCTAATTTCAATATTAGGAATACAAAAATGAAGACCATTTTGAAATATAAAATTTATATAATTTTAAAAAGTGGTTATTACTATTCATAACGGCTACTTTGATTTGTCGCGATGTTTTAGAACTCGAAGTTGCGTACAATGCAAGCTATTGTATTATTGAATGAGAAGCGTATCGTGGAAGCTCGGGGTGTTACAGTACCACTCATGGGGGCATTTCAGAAATGCCTCAAAAACAATAAATAATTTTTTTCAAGTTGATTCACATGTGTATTGGGACCCAACCTTATAGTGAATCACCTCCATGGGGGCTAACCTTAAGTTGTACCATCCAAATAGATGTTCTTTTCCATGGAATCCAATTTGGCCATTTTTTTATAATGGATTCATACCCTTGTTGTATGTAACTTTATAATTAATACCTTGATATTTTTGTTTAGTTTATTTTAAGGATTAAAAAGAACTAAAACCTATACACAATTCCTTCATGGAATATTATAATTAAATGAGTTTGGAGAAAATAATGATGACTTCATCCTTATACCTAAAATGGTTATTCCCAATTACATGCCTTGGCATAGATGCTAAATAAGACCAAATGGATTTAATTAAACACAATGACCCTTCCATTTATCTTGTTATGTATGTAATCTTTTTTTTGGATCATTCACTTTAGAGTCATCCATGAAACAAGGGGTACCTACTTAAGGATACCTTGGTCAGACACACATGACTTATATTATAATATTTAATTATTAGTAAACATGTTGGGAACGACACAAGCTATGATTGTGATGGGTTTTTCAAGTGTGAATTATTTTTACCTTCTAATAAATGATTCTAGTTACCTAATGGATACCCCTTTAAGGGATTTAAGACATGTTGGGTTGAACCCAACATATAGATAGAATTGTTACTCTATGTGAGATACTAGGTTTTGACTCAAAGGATAGTTTTTTACATTTGACTATGCTTTGAGGGAGATGTGGGACTTCATCAATGGGTTACAATTTATGGGATATTTTTTAATTTTTTTATGATGAGACCATAAGCGATTCGGGGCATGTATTCAATAATTGTCATGGAAGGGCTCTAGTTTTCTGACTATGTTATATATTGTGCTTTTGAATTGAAATTAAAAACCAAATGAATATTTTTAATATGAAAAATGATCCTTGGAATTATAAAATGTCGGAAAATACCCTAAAATACAATAAACACGATTAAGGGAAATCTATCATCTTTAACTTATTATAAATCCCCCCATTCTTTCATGTTCTATCAGTTTACACCCATTGGTTTAGATCAAAAAAAGTTGAGTGGATGGGTCTCAAAATTGAACCTAGATTAATGAATTTATTTATTTAGTCAGTATTGAATTTATATTAAATACGGAACACATATTATAAGATATTGCATCAAGTGAAATGGCCTAGACAGTTTGGGAGCTAGTCTACTAAGATTGTATCTCACACCTAAAAAGGGAAACATTGGTACCTGACTAAACATTATAATTTCATGTACTAATATATGTATTTATCTAGCTCCCAATTCATTATATACCTTTATATTATGGAGTTAGGGGAAGAGGACAAAGCCTATTCTTGAGATGCTATGAGTAGATGTTTCGGAACATTTTTTTTATTTGGTTAGAATGGTGTATATTATTATATCCCTTGACCATTTCATTGTCATTTTTATTACAGATGAAATGATATCATGACTGGTTTTTTCTGTTTACATATTCTGAATCTCCATATTTTATTATTATATCTTCTTCTTTCTTGATTTCTTATATTATATCTAGTTCTATATATTTGATTAATATATTTCATATATATATTTAAATTAAATCTCTATACTCCCATCAATGAGGAAATAGTCTCCCCAAATACTCTTCAAGGGCCCTTGATTCTAGTAAGTATCCTATGGAATTCTGGGATGAGTGATGTAGGTATTTTGACAAAATACCTCATAGTAGTATTGCGGGGAACTCAGGGTGGGACGCTACAAGTCATAAAAAGGTCATATGATAGAATGGATTTGTACTTATTCTGTATCTGGGTTAGGTAATTGAAGGGGTTATATATATTATGAATGGAATGGTTTTAGTGATCAAGGAAGATAATATGTCAAAGAAAATGTCTATGATTTTTGGTATATGATATGATGAGGAATAAACTTTAATTACTCCAGTTATCTCTATGATATAATTAGTGATACTATAGAATAATAATATCGGTCATATGAGTCAACAATTATGAAATTTTATTATTTATAAAATATTTTTTGTTAGGATTATAAATGTATTCTATCCATTTTTTGAGATTTTTTTGGCAATGAAACATAGATTTAAATTAATAATTTCAATGATAAATATTAGGAATATCATAAATTCAATATATTTTATTATTTAGTATGAATTAGATATATATTTGGGATATGAATGATATAATTTATTATTAATTTATGGTTATTCCATGATATTTAGGGTATATATAGTTAATATTAATTCATAGTTTTTAGGAAGTCTTAAAACCATTGATAAGAAAAAGAGGTACATGAATAGGAAATGTGGATATGGAGAATTTAAAATTAATAATTTTGATGGTTTTTGTGAATAAGAAGGAATCAATATATAGTTTAATTTTTTATAAAAATCATGGTAAAATATGATTACAATGTATATGAATATATGTAAGCTGTATAGAATAATTTTGTAGTAGAGGTCTATATATATTTCAATGGTATTATTAGTAAAATTATTGTGACTTCATTTAATGTGATTAATCAATATCCTTCTATGGTGATTGATTTCATAACACTAATAGATAATTTAAGTGGTAATTTCAACAACTATTATTAGTTATAGACAATAAATGTTTTTTATAAGATTTTTAATAACCATGAAATAAATATATTGGATTTCATATCTATAAAATATGTATTATTTTGTTATAAGGATGATGTTAGGGGTATATATTGTTGGATACCACTACTAATGAAAATTTATTTATCAGGAGATTAATTTTTATAGAATAAAAGGTATAGTTAAATATTAATGTAGATGTGGAGAAAGATAATATAAAAACTAAAATACGCAAGGAAGGTAATGATATAAAGGAAGAAAATGATTCTGTTAAAGTGTTACCTATGTATGATGATCAAGAAATATTTGAGTGTAGACCATAATTTCGAAATCAATGTAAAATAGAACAAAAATTCCACATAGATTATGGAACAAAGAGTATCATTTTATAAATTTTATTTACATAAGATGGATAACCGTCCTTTAATTATAGGTATCCCACAGTCTAGAAGTAGACCTATGGATAGTGGGGAAGCTGGTGGAGCATGGAGTCTTTCTTAAGAATATAACCTAGGTTCTTGTTACACTACATCATTTAAGAAATTAAATTAGTTAGAAATGGTTCTTTAAGATCAAGAGATATATTATAGACTTGATGAAATGATATCATATATAATTTCTTGTCAATGTTTATGCTTGAATGTAAAGATTAATATTTAGTAAAACACTTTCCCCGGTTATTTAAATAATGAATTTTTTCTAGTATTGGTGTTGCGTTCTATATATTTTTTAAATCAAGAATATATATATGTAAAGAAAATTTTCAAAATGGTGATATTGATGAACTAATTTAAATTTTTCAACAAGAATATTGTATAGAATAAGTAAATGATAACACAGTATTCATGGTGTGAAAAAATATGTTTGATCTACAATAGGTAATGATATATTTTTACACAAGTGTTTATTCATATATCATGTGCTTTAGACACAAAAATAAAATTTTGAAACCATGTTTATATTTTATAAGATTAGAGAGTAATTATTTTATTATTTATGTGTTAAATATTGATAAATTTTTATTTAGGATGAAACTATGATTGCATCTGAATGGTGGAGTAGTTAACTAAGGAGTTTGAAATATAGGACATCGAAGTTCAAAAAATTTATTGGATAATTAATTAATAGGATTGAAATAATATTCAAATTTGTTCAAAAAGGAATAATTACTGATTTAATGTATTAAAACACTTCAATATGAAAAATTTTAATCTAATATAAAATCACATTCCCTTATTTTTAAATTATCCCAATTGATGAGTGCTCAATGTTAAATATAGTGGATATTCGTGTCATATATACTTTATTCATATGTAATAAAGAGTAATATCATTGATATTGTTTTTTGAAGAAAATATAATTCATCTCCAATGTTAGTAATTAGTAGGTACATGTAAAACCATGGATGTGAATAATAAAATTAATTGAAGTGTTTCTTCAGATATATCATTGATTCCGTAGATATTGGGTTTTGTTATGGGGGATTAATTCCCTATACCAGATTTTATTTTTATTTAAATTTTTTAGTTAATCATAACATATGTAAATGTACCAGAAGTCACATGAGTACTCATGTTAGAGGAGTTTTATATTGGATTAAAAAATGTAGAGATATGTATATTCATTAATAAGTTAGGAATAATACATGATAGCTGAACAATATTTTAATGTAGAGAATTTGATGAGAATATTTATATAGTATATCTGAAATTTATATGATTATACATATTATTATGTTTAATTTTGAGTGCATTTCATTTTTTGAGGAACAAATATTATAATTTACTTTTAAATTATTTTTTAGTGTAATCTATGTTTGAGGATAATTTTTTGAATAAGGAGGTTTAAATATATAATAAATTTTCACTGATCAAAAATCATATTATTTTATTATGAAGGGAAATGTATCAGAAAATTTCAGATGGTGTACAATATAGAGAATCTACCTAGAACCATGAGAAAGATGTTTTGAAAAGATGAAAAGAATTTTGGTTGATATGAATAGTTTCATATCAAATTAATTAGTGGGAGGTATTTTAGTTGCTACCCCATTATTTATTTGGGTTTCCAACATGCCACCTCATGTGTAAAGGGGTAGCAATATTAGTTGAGGTTGGAGGAAAAATAATTCCAAAAAAGTGATGAAGGATTCTATAGATGTGTCTATTTTCATTAAAATAATATTTTTTCCATTTCATTCCTAGTAACAATAATCATCAAATATTCTATCAATTTTTATTTCAAATGTATTTATTTATAATATTTATTCACATTAAAAAATTTAGCCATTTTATCCTTCTATTAATTCTCAATTGAATAAAATTTTATTACCATGATATTTTTAAAAAATAATGTTTGGTGGATCAATTTTATAATAGGGAGTTCATTTTGTATTTATTTTTTATTTCACTTTCTATCCCAATATTATTACCAAATCAAGGGGAAAATAATTCGGACCCCAACACACTGAAACAATCCCACATTGTGGTAATGAAGTTGTTTTTTCTGTATTATATTCTATACTATGTACTAATAGATTGATGTTATGATATCTTGGAATCTAAATTAAAAGTAAAATTAAGGTGGATGACAATGGTGTTGTAATCCAATAAGTTGAGTAATGGTGATTTGAAATCAATGTATGATTATTTGTTACCTTTTAGGGCCATGATAGACCATTATAATGTCAAAATTGGATCTATAGTATTATAAAAAGTATAAAATAAACAATATGTTATAGATAGAAAAAATGATACTAAATAAAAATTAGATAGTGAAAAAATCATAATATATTGTATTTTTAACATATTAAATAATGAAAAATGAATTTCTTGATTCATTCCATTTTTGATTTAATGTTTTTATCCATTAGAAGTGTCTTCATTTTTGGTAGACCATTAACATTTTTTTTCTGAATGGATGATACTAAAATATAACTCTATTTTGTCACATATATTATATTTTTCTTTTAATTTTTCCCTATAGTTTTAGGTTCCAAGTAATTATTTTATATCAATTACCCATTATACAGATTTAAAACTTATTTATTTTTATTTGTTGTCAATTTATAATATTTATTCCATATATTTACATATTAAAACAAAATAATGTATTTTTTTCATCATAAATATAATTGGTTTATTCCATGTTATTAATTTTTATTTTAACAATTTATTTTTTATAAAATAAAAAATATTATTAAATAATCCTACAATTTAAATTGGTATACCTTTTAGATAAATTAAAAATTTGGAAACTCCATCAAATGGATATTCTTTATTTAAATGAAATATTTGATGGAATTATATGAAAATTATTAAAATAAACATGATATTTTAATACAAGGGTCCAGAAAAATGTTATCTAATTCATCAATTTTCATGTTATACACAAAATATATCACTATAAAATATCTTTCATCGACCATCAATTGATTTATTTTAGTGGTCGTGGATTTATTGTCCCTAAAATGTTATAGTGAGTGAAAAATAGCAGCTAAGGGAATTTAAACCAACATTATTAGCCTACATATGTAGTCATTATTATTTTTTAAAGAAATTATTAAATTTTAATACACCTATAAAAATTGATTATGTTTTTCAATGAAATAATAAATAGTTAAATAAATCGTATTTTGGGTTTTTATTATTAAAAAATGAGCATTAATGGCCACAAATTGTGGCTCCTAGTATTTTGGAAATATTTTAATAATTTATATTTACAAATAAAAAATAACAGAATTTAAAAAATTTATCTTCATAAACATTAGAATATATACAAATTTCTGAAATTTATAATATTATATACAAAAATTTTAAATAATGAAGTGCCTAACCTAACAAGTTCACTATTATTAAAAAATATAGAAATTAATTTAAATTTAAATGAGAAATAGTAGACTAATATAAAAATTATGAAACTAAAATATTAAATTCACTAAACATTTTTCTAGAGAAATACAATTTTTCTATAAAAAAATCCATATAATTACATGAGGTATTTTTATTATCAGAATCATAAAAAAATTTCTATATTCAATAAATGATTTAAGAAATTTTATCCTGCATTTTCAAAAAAAAATTTGATCATTTACATAATTTAATTTTTTCATTTTTTTCATTATTATGTTATTAAAAATTATTAATAATGAAATGGTAGTTTTGAACATTTTGAGTATCTAAATACACGATTCACAAATGTTTGGCTCTAAAAATTATTTTTTTTACTTTATAATCATAATGAATCATAATAATAAATAGATTTTTTATCATTTATTAATTATTTGAGGCACATTTTAATCTTAAAAAATACTATTATTTTCAATACACAAATCAAGCTACAAAATATTCAAATATTATTAAATTATTTAATATAATTTTAAAATTTTTTTTCCTTAAATTCATTATAATTCTCTAAAACCATTTGATAATGTGAATCTGGAAATAAAATATTAAATGTATTTACTCATGGATTTAGTTTTGAATTCTCTAAATATGTGTCTTTTTTTCAAAAGGAATAGTAACATAATTATTTTTTACTACCATAAAAATATTAAATCAGGTTATTAAAGTCAAAAAATTAAGATGATAAGGATAATGAAATGATATAAAAAATAAAAAATATTTATTTATGAGTAATTTTCATCTATAATATTCTAATATTTGGTTATATTTCATATTTTAAAAATATATTTGAAATATAATTTAAAAAATATATTTATAGGGAAGAAAAAAATGACACATTCATGTTTTTAATAAATATAATATGTTTAGAATAGGTTTAAGTAGAGTATATGATTGGTAATATGTATTATTTTTTAATCTAAATGATTTACATTCATCATGGTAATTAAAAATTAATTTTTTTGAATAAGTAATTACCATAAATGCATAAACAACAATTCATGCATTAATTATTCAATTAAATGAGAAATAAAATAAATGATATTGAAAGTACTAAAATATTTATAATTTTAGTTATTTAATTTGATATATTAATATTATATATTAACATCAAATTTTAGGTATGTATTAAATTTATTTCTTTGAATTTTACTTTTTTATTAATATTATTTATGTCAAAGTAATGAATAGTTCAAAAAATAGACATTAATGATATATTATAATAATAATATTTTATTAAATGATATAAAATTCCTTGAAAAAATATATTCATAATTTAATATTATATGGTTTATAATTTCATCCATGTTACATTAATTGGATATTTTTCCATTTGTAGTATCTATATTTATCCAAAAAGTGTAAAAATATTTATTGAAACAGTAATTTTGAAAAGGGATAATGAGGGTTTAAAATAAAATGATAAGGGCCAAACCATAGTAATTTTTTTGTAATGTATATGTTATTATAGTATATAAACCTATTCTTATAATTTATTAAAAATTAATCAGTTTGAAATCATTTAGAAATAAAAAATAATTTATATATATTTAATGTTTTGAGAATTTTGAAATGTGCCTCTCCCATCTCTTATAAAAGAGGAAAACTTATTCTCATTTAATAACACATAAAAACCATTTTGGATCATTCAATACCTAATAAAAGCCATTAATAAAACTTATATCCTCATTCTGGAGATATTGATATTGGGATAATACTAACCATATAAAGAATAAGGTTTTAATCAAAAGAGGATTTCTAAAGAAGTTGAATTGTTTTAACAGCATGTTGTAGTTTTATTTTTTTATACACATACATAAAATAATTAATATCTATTCATTTACATTAAAACCATTATATTATATAAAATTTTGATTCTTATGTAAATGAATCAACTAATATCGATATCTTATTCTATCAAATGGGAAATGAACCATTTATTCATGTGTGTAGAAGACTACCACCTAGTGAACTGATGAAATTAATTTTCCATCACTATCTCTCATGGATGGATTATAATGATGTAATTAATGTTAATATATGATATTAATGAAAAAATTATCCTTATTAATTGTTAATATATCAACGTTATTATCATTTTAGTCCTTAAAAAATGACAGTGTTGTTTGTGCGTGCGTGTGGACTACAACCGCGACAATGTGATGTGCTTTTTTTCAAAACCACATAACATGTAATATATATATATCTAAGAAATTTTAATTATATAATATGATATTTATCATATTATAATCATTATGGGGATATAAAATAATACTTACCTTATTTCTATAATTATTATTGAAAAATGTATTTATCATGCAACCATATGTATGACTTACCATATCCATGATTGTAAGGTAGTTCATTTTTCTGAACCATATTTAATTTTTGGATTAAAATGAACATTTAATATATAAAATATTTAATTATTACATGATTTTTTTTGATATTATGAAATAATGACTTCTTTGATTATAGCCAACCTTTCAATGTAATTTTTTCCTTATGAGTTCAATATCATTAAAAAAGATGATGTGAATTTACATAATTATGTAATCATATGTGATAAGGTATTAAATGAAATAAATGAATAAGGAACATTAAAAAGGCTATGAGAATGAATTATAATTAACATAAAATTAGTATTATTAAAATAAATAATTTATTTTTAATAAAATAGAATTTTCCATGTAATTTTTGTGCTTAAATGAAACTATTTTGAAACTAGATGTTGAGAAGACATGAGATTATTAGGCATGGAGTGCACATAATGTCATTTGAAACTTAATGAAAGTTCACATAAGTGATCATATGAGTAGGGGTTTTAATATTTTGAACTGGTTCTCTGATTAGAAATCTAAGGGAACCATTGAAATCATAGATTTCATATTTTTTTAGGAGGGACCTAACATTTTATGGAATATGTCAGACAAAAAAGATAGTTTTCAGTGTTTAAAGATAAAAAATAACATATTGTTTTGTTATTTTTCTCTTCATTTGAGAATTGACTTGTTAGTGCTGCAATGCAGTGACAAGGCAACACTAAGTCATCAATGAGTCTCCTTAATGAATCATAGTGGGGACACTAAAACTATCAATTCATTTTTCTTCAATAGTTAATTACGTATTGAGTGTTGACAGACAACACTAAAACTCTTTCGATCTAATGCCTATGAATCCCTTGCCAATGACAAGTGATGGAGGATCGAAGCGTGACAGAAAATCTGATTGAGAACAAAATTAGATCTAGGAACTGATGAACGGTGATTAAATACAATAGATCATAGGTCGAGGATGATGTGGATCTTCAATCATCACCTATGACAGATCTAAATCATGGTAGGGACTGCTTTGTGCATGAATTACACGTTCTTCATTAAAAAACAATGAATGAAAATCAACCCATGAATAGGTTGATCCATGGATTTGGTTTTATTATTGGAGGATGTTTTCATTGAGGGTTTTCAATGAAATTGTTGATAAAATGATAGTACTGTGATCCCGAACCTCCCATGTTACAAACTTCTTACGTGGAGGGCACAGACTGACTTGAACAAGGCCCGATATCATCTACCATGTGCGTTCTTCATAAATGATTTTTCGAAATTGTGACAAGGTGTGTTTGAGGATGTTGCAGTAATGGAGGCATCCCTATGGTCCTATACGCATAGACTGTGGTATAAACTGACCACTTGAGAAACATTGGTGGCCCACAGAAGGAAATTTCAGCATGTCGACGGCCACTAGTGGAGGGAGGTGGCCTGATCGTTGGTTTTCCTTGGCAGTGTGGAGGTACGGTGCCGACCGCCGCCACATGGAGGGGTGACCCACATCAGTAATTCTCAGAGGCTCCAGAGGCATGTAGTCCATCAACGTGTGTGGGAGAAATGGATGACAACCTACCAATCGTGTTGGATGAAAAGAACATGTTAAAGCCACATAAGGTTGGACTGAACCAGTTCGCTACGTGGACTGGATGACCTGAGGTGGAGGCATCAGCTGGCACCACCGAGTGAAGAAAAAAATGTGTCTTAGTCGTGTCTGGGTTGGGTTGATGTAGTTGGGCCATTCCCCATCAGGCATTCCATGCCAACCGTGGGATGGACCCATGACCAATTTGGCTAGGCCAGACCCTATCGGGTGGGGCCCAGGTCGCACCGAGCCGAGACGCAACCAGCCCACGTTTCACTAAAACACTTGTAACTAACATACCATGCATCTGTTTAATGTGCCACCTATAAAATTAGGACCCCTGTGATGAGGATATCTTAATGAGATAATCTATATGAGTTTTGGTGGAGTTTGAAATATTTCCAAGTTTGATCAGAATCAAATCCAACCATGCCCTTTGAAAAAATTTCCTACATCTTACAAATCAGGCTATCGTTCGACATGTGGTATGTTGTGTTGGGATCCTTATGACGAGAATGAAGTATGGGTTAATCTAAATAAGACTTAATGGTGGATGATCTATGATTGATGGATTTAGGAGAAGATCCTCCCATAATGAAGTGTCCTATGTGCGTAAATCTAGTAGCTTGGTGTGACGTGAAGAATAATGACCGACCCTTCATGGATCAACAATGG
Organism: Viscum album; assembly: GCA_963277665.1. Lineage (NCBI taxonomy): Eukaryota > Viridiplantae > Streptophyta > Magnoliopsida > Santalales > Viscaceae > Viscum > Viscum album. Next base: position 353,872,596 of record OY728143.1, read on the forward strand.
AGCGACCCTTCATGGATCAGCTACCATGCTACCCTCTATGGATCAACATGAGAGAGACCCTCTATGGATCAGCATGTGATTGAACCTTCGTTGACCAGAATGAGAGTGACCCTCCATGGATTAACATGATAGTGACTTTTGTGGATCAACAGTAGCACGACCCATCACCGATTAGTCGTAGAGCGACCCATAATGGATCAGGAGTAGAGAGACCCTTTGTGGAGAAACATCATAGCCTTTCTATAGAATAAGATGGTCTAGATTTTATAGTAATCATCTTTATTTCTATATGCCCAGTTATAACTGGTGTGATATTCCTTTTACTTTGTGATATGTAATTTAGATCAATCAGGGAAGTATTTACATTGTGGTATTTTCCCTATTAGATTTCTGCGAGACCTTCGAGGATCTCGGGGTCCCTACTAAGTTTTTAATCACAACCCTTCACTTGCTTCCCCTACACGTGTTGTGTCTTGTGCAAACCACCGATGCTATAACATAGATCATGGTGGTCCTTGACTCGGTGGAGCTCAGTGAGGCAAGAGAATATGGGTCATACTACAATAGCTTCAGGCTTTACTACCACTACCTTATTGGTAGATACTTTAGGGCCGACATCAACTGTACTATTTACATTATGGGTTCACGGTCTTGTATTCTGACCAAATTACTTACAGTTTACAGATTTTACTCATAGTGGTGGATCTTATTAGTGATTTTACATTTTCTTTCCCTTTTGATTTTATTTCTGCATTATTCCATGTTTGTGTTTGTAAAAATTTAAATTAAATGCCTCTACTTTCTTAAGATAAGTCTTTCCAGTTCTAGTCACCAGCCCCTAGCCTATAAATAGCGGGTGTGATGTACTCACATCATGGACCTTTGGGGATAGGTCTTGATAGTAGTGATCATTTTTACTCATGGTAAGATACATTAAAAATCCTCTTTTAACTTTTCCCATAAAATGATTTTTTATTCCACATCCATATTTATAATTTTATGGATGCTTTAATGTGGAAGAAATATTTATAAATGTATTATTTTTATATTTTTTCTTCATTTAATAGGATTTTTAAATTATTGTTTTTTTGTTATGATTTTTTTTTCAAAGATTCATAATTGAAAGCACAATTTTAAAATATAGGGAAATAATGAATTTTTACAACACTTTTAAAAAAATTCTATTTGTATTCCTCTAAAAAAATTCATGTTTTCTTAATATAAAGAACATATTTCCCCTTTTATTGGTATTTTTCCATTGAAAATGTATATTATAAAAAAATATTTTGATATCTAAAATGTTTAACATAAAATGTTAAAATTTTTATTCATAAATTTATCCATGATATGGTACTTAGACATTGTTTACAATAGTTTGAGCCCCATTATATCTAATGAGATATCCATATATAGAATATGAAAAGGGTTGACCCAACCCCAATTATAGATCATCAGTGAGCCAGATATAGATTATACAATGGGTGTGCCAAGACAGAACTCCAATTTATTGGGTAATGATTATATTCTATGGAGAATTATGTTGGAACTAATCCATATATAAAAGCAAATTTTAATGGTTTTGTATGTGATTTCAGATGATGATGTCCAAAGCCACCGACATGAAATTTATATTCTTGTAAATGAGTTTCCATGGAAATCCATTATCATCAAAAGGTAAAATAATGATATTTTTAAATGGAAAATAATTCAATTTTTGGATAAAAAATTAATGCTTGTAAGAAAAATATTTTAATGGGTATTCACATTTTCTACTAGACTAATTTATTAATTCATCTTATGTCCCTTATTGAAGATATTATTCTAAAACCTTGTTTTAATTTTTTTATAGTCATTAAGGGTGGGTAAGGGAACATAATAATTCAAGATGAATGTGAGGAATATTTTTCATTAAATGAAAACATTTTTTATTTTAAAATTGTACCATTTTGGGAGAAAAGGACACTAAACAAATGTTTCTCTATTATATATATATTGGATTTTTATTAATGATTTATTACATAAATCTCTAAAACTCTTAACCAATAGGATTTTATGATATATAAAAAAGTAAAATCTAGTTTAAATTGACAATAATATGTATTATAAAATGACACATCCTTATAGTTTTTATCAGAGTGAGGGACAAATTATAATTGAAGTTGGGATAATGGTAATAACATTTACATAATTTATTTGCCGAATGGTTATGATTAAATGATTTATAATTTAAATAATTCCATATTTATTCAACATAACTATGTTTTTTTAGAATGAATTTAAATAGAGGAAACATGGAGGATTTTGTAGGAAGAATCTAGGAGTAAAATATACTTACAATTAAGTAAACTAGAATATAAGATATTGTAAATGTGTAGTTTATTGATGTGATGGATTAAATTGATCCAAGACATAAATTTTGGGTGAAAAAATATAAAGAGAATCCAGTTATAGCACCATGGAATATGACCATAATAGAGTATTTTATCAGACCACATCCTTATTCATTTAGTAAATCTCTTGACCTATTGGTACATGAAGGGTGAAACAACTCTATGTAGAAGATTTGTATTTTAATGGGGTGTTTTTAATATCCAAATCTAATCATTTCCATTTATCATTTTGAAGGTAAATCAGATCGATATGGTTATTTGTTTAAGAATACCAAAAAGAGTGATGAGAATAATTCCCTATGGGGTTTCAAGTCAATATGAGGAAACAATTATTTGAATTCAAGTAAAAGGATGAAGATTTTATAAGTTTTTATAATTATAATTTTATATGTTATTCTAGGTATGTACCTAATTTTATCTGTAATCCTTATAGTACTATTAATTAATTTTTTCTAGGGTTGAAACCAAGATATAAATGGGAATTGGTTTCGCATGAATTAAAAATTTATGAGATAATTATTTAGTGTGCCGTGAAGGTAGAAACAGGGTTCTCCAAAAATCATGTATTACATGAAATCTAATAGAATAAAATTTCACGATGTGAGGAAATTAGTAATAATTCATCAATAAAATAGAGTGGTAATAAAAAATAGTAAACACATTGTGATAAGTGTGGTAAACATAATCATATAGAATGTCATGTAAATTCTTGAAAGTTTTACTTTTGTGGTATATTTGTTCATTGGGAATGTGACTACAATGAAAAGAATCCTTAATAATCAAATAATAGGGTAACTAATATGAATCCATCAGTGAAATGTTTTAGTTTCAATGAGTTGGGTTATTATGATAACATGTGTCTAAATGTATTTAATCAGAATAATGATCATAAATAATATAAAACAAATATGGGGAAATCCTTTTCTACAATATTTGTTTGTGCAGGTCCATATAATAAAGTGTTGAAATGTACATTACATATTTATTCAAATTATTCCAATACCTTATTTGATAGTAGATCAGTACATTCATTCATTTTGGGGAAAATTTGAGCAATACATGGAATTTCACATCACAAATGTATGATAGATATTTTGGTGGAATCATAGAGTATAAATTTTAAATTAAATAATATTTAGAGGAATCTTCCTATTGTGATCAATGGTAAAGTATTTAAAGAAATATTTTTAAACAACCAATGGTTGAGTTTGATATTATTTTGGGAATTTATTTGATTTAAATTTCAATAGTAATATATATTTCCTAGAAAAGAATGTTTTTTTCAATAATTTCAAACCATTGATATCTTACCAATATGTTTTGAAATAGAATTGAAATAGTGATAAATGTTACATAGAACATATTGTTGAAAATAATGAAACTGTATTGATTATTTATATCATAATAGTGATTCATATATTTAAACATATCTATTTCTTAATGATTTACTTTCTTTTATTTTTGATTGGTAGGCTGAGTCAACTATTTAGGTAGTATGGGGTGATATGCCAATTTCATGACCCCCTTGTCAGATGACACAAGTAGAACACATAGAACCCAAAAAAAGATATTATAGGAGGTTCTTGATACATGTATCATTCTTCCAAGTACATTACCTTGGAATGATCATGTTTCCTTGTTAAAAATTAATATAATCACATATGTCTTTTATTGATTATAGTGTTTTTAATAACACAATGTTTATGAAAGTTTATCATTTGTTCCATATAAATGATTTTTCTGATTAACACTATATAGCAGAATATTTTACAATGATTGATCTCAGTTCAAATTACTATATATTGAAGGTGATGGTGGGGGGGGGGGGAGGGGGGGTTGGGTGGTATTCTATTGCAATTTTTTAAAACTAGATATTTTCACTAATATTTTGTAGAAATTCCCATTGGATTATAAAATTCACCAGCTATATTTATTGATATTGTTCATAGATACTTCTATAAATATATTGATAATTTTTTGTTACGTTATTAATGACATATATTTTAATTCTAAATACCATGAGGATCCTCAAAGACAGATATGTATTGTTTTGAAAATTGGAAAAAGAATGGGACTAAATTGAATGTTTGGTAAGATTAATTTTTTGGTTTAGATTAATATCATTCCTTGGTAATATTGCTTCTAATGATAAAATGATGGTTAACCATACTAAAATTGAATTTGTTGATGAGTTTACAAGAGCTACCAACGTCAAATTGATATGAATTTTTCATTGTTTATCTAGTTACATCTTGTGGTTTATTAAATAGTTTTCTATTTTATCTAACCAACAAACTATGTTGACATGAAGAAGAGTTAAATTTATCTTGAAAAACCAAAATGATATCAATTTTCAAGAACTAAAATTATTATTAATGAATAAATAACTTTGGGTCATTCCCTTAAGAGATAGTGAATTTTTCATCTTTATTAATCCATTGTTTAACTGAAAAGTTTGCATTCGAATGTAGGTAGAACGCGTAATTTATTATTCTTCATGGAATCTGAAACATCATTAGTTATGTTATCCAACATATAAATTGTGATTATTTCTATGTTTTTTATATAAAAATTTGGTGGGGTCATTTATATGGAATGAGAGGTGAAATATATACTAATCATACATATTTGATGTATATATTCACATAAAAAAGTTAAACCTAAGACATATGTGATTTCTCTAATTAACTAGTGACAATGACTTGAATATTTATTACAATCATGAGAATAAAATAGTTACCTAATTCATTGATAAATAAAAAACAATGCATCACTAACTATATAAAATTTGGAACCTAACCCATCAATTAATTATTTCATGAGTTTTGGCCTAGAAGTTTTTGACACTTAAACATAGAAAGTTTTTTTAGGTTTCAGTGAAGTCTTATTTGATAGATAGAATTGAGAATGATCAAAAAGGAAGTATGTGGGTCATAGAAAAAGGCATAAATGGTTAATAAGGGAATATTTCTGAATATAATATGGAAGAAAAATGTTTTTTTATAGTGGGAATGATTTTATCATTCCACATGATTCTTATCTGATGATTGAATTATTTAGTGAATCTCATAGTTTCATGTTATTAATTCATTCTTGAACCAATAATATGTATATAGAAGTTCAAGATTATTATTGGTGGAATATATTGAAATAATATATTTTTAACAATATCATTGAATGATTGAATGATCAATAGGTTTATGTAGAATTAGAATTACTGAAGGGGTTACATTATCCTTTACCACTAATAGAGTGGGAAATGGTATAATGTATCAATTGATTTCATTTTGGGATTAATAAAGGAACATCGATGTAATAAGTCTGCAGGGGATAGTATTGACTGATTTACTGAATTTATTCATGTTATTACCATTTGAGTTGCTACGAATTTAGATCCAATTTATCAATTTTATTTCATGGAGATACTTATGTTTCATTGAGTTCCACTATCCATTGATTCAGACTATAATTCTATGTTCACATAATAGTTTTATATTAGACTTTATAATTTATTAGTTAATGATTTTTTTTTCAATATTTATTTTCATCTTCAATCTGATGGATAATTTGAATGAACAATTATGACCATGGAAGACATGCTTCATTCATGTATAGTAGATTACATGGAAATTTTGGTTCATTATCTTAAATTAGTAGAGGTTTATTATAATTAGTGTTTTGAGTTCTATTTATATTTGTAATATTTTGAGTAATTATATATATAGTAAATGAAGAATCCATTTTTAGGAGATAATAGATGAATGATGTTTATGGGACATGAATTTGTAGAGAAAAAAATTGATAATAAGGATATAATTCAGTAGTATATGAGTATAGCTCAAAGTGGGAAGAACAGTTTTGTGGATAACTATAAGGAAAAAATTTCTTTCGAGGTTGGTGACTATGATTTTCTTAAAGTATCTCTACATCAATATTGGTAAAAAGTAGAATCTATGTAGACAATTTATTAGTCCATATGAAATCCTACAGAATGTTGGATAATTTTGTTATTGAGTAACCATGCCTACATATTATTCCCCGGTGCAGATTGTTATTCATTATTTATAGTTAATAAATTATGATATAGTTTCATATCATATTTTGATCTATAAAAGCCATATAGTTGAAGAAGAAACATCGGAGTATTAAAATGATATGGTGTAATGGTATCCTATCTTGTTTAATAAGTGAATAAAACCAGTAGGATGAAATTTCCAAAATTGGGGAAGAATGTAAAAACTTATGCAATTTCTTAATAAATCATTTCATGACTTATAAATATTTATCAGAAAGATATTTCCAATGTATATTTCTATATAAATGATATGTAATTATTAAATCAGAAAGGAAATTTTTTTATCAAACTCTTTTGTTATCATATTTATATAAAAACTTAATTATAAAATTATGGAATTTTAATTTTATTAAATTATTTGAATATTTTAAATCAGCATGTCAAAATTATATTATGACGAATCTTTTAGAATTTTTAGAAAAAATATGTTTTAAGTGAATAGTTAAAAATTATGATTTGGTTATTAAGCATTATATTTCTATTAATGTAGTTAAAATGTAAAAACATGTATTCATTATTTTGAAATTTAATTATTTAATATTTATTTATAATAATAAATTTATTGTTTTTGATAATGAATTTTATATATTAATTTTGTATAAATATATTTTTACATTAATAGGGATTTTTTGTGAGAGAATATGTTTCATCGTGTATTGCCTGTTTTATAAATAATTAAATTTGGATTCTTCAAACTCATTAATTATTGAAAAATTGATTCCTTATTTTTTAGTTGTGGTTATTTTTTTTAATTCATCCCTTTTATTTTTGGTTTAAATGAATAATATACTTAGTAATTTTTATTACTCTATTTATGGGTAAAATTGTAAATTATAGTCAAAAAATTAATAATAAGATCTATAAAAAGTTAATAGAAAAATCTTTAATATTACTGTAAGATTCAATTTCTTAATAATCATACATGATTAATTTATATTTTATAATTTACATATATTTGTGTGATTATAACGTTTATAATATTTTTTTAATAAAATGTAAAAAATATCAAACACTTGTTTTTAATAACTATAATATTTTAAAAGAGGTAAACAATTTTGATTAGTTATAAGTAAATTTATTATATAAAAATAATTTATCTTTATAATGGTAATTTATTCATACATTTTAGGGAATAAATTGGTACATTATATTTTTTTAAAAATTCTGATGTAAAAATTATTTAATTAATAGTGAAATCGACTAAATGATATTAAAAATTCTAAAAGTAATAAAATTTTAGATAATTATTATTATACATAATATTAATTGATTAGAATGAAATTGTATGTCTTTATTAATTTATTAATTGAATTTAACTCATTTTATTGGTGTTAATAAAATTAATGTAACAAATAATTCCTAAAATTACCATTAATGATATATTATAATAAATAATATTTTATTAAATAATAAAAATTCCTAAAAATAATATATTTATTAATAATATTTTAAAATTGTTTATAATATCAACAATGGTTCATTTATGGGTAGTTCTTCTATATATAGTAATTATATTGAACATCAATGTGAAAAAAAAACATTTTCTGTCACAACAACTTTGAATGGGGTTAATGAGGGGTTAAATCCAGAAGAAAAGCATATGTAGATAGTGAAAACATGATAAATTTGTATCGAAGAGATTATTTTTAACCATAAACATAAATTATAATTAATATATCTATTTTTATTCATTTATAATTAAAAACTAATTTATATTAATTTTTGGGTTTTGCGAAATTCTAAAAGTGTTTCCCTCCACTCTTATAAAAGGGAAACAATTATCATTATTTCCTTGCACATTATAAAAATTAGTTCTTATAAGACATAAAAAATAAATTTCTATAATTCATACCCTTATTATAGAATATTTTTTTTGGATGATTACTTACACCACATGGGTTATATTAAAAATTAAAGGAGACGTTCCAAAGAAGAAATAATGTTTTTAATTGCGTGTTTTAGTTTTATTATTCTTACACCTCATGAAAATGTTCATAAACCATTATTATAAAATAACACTAGTATATCTAATACCATGAATTAATTTTAATTAAAATTTTCAATTAATACCTTTCTCATCTTCTATCAAACTAGGAATAAAACCATTGTTTATGTGTACTACAGACTACCACCTTATGAACAATGTAATTCATTTTCCGTCACCATATCTCATTGATAGATTATAATTATGGAATTAATATTTATAATTTATAATAATGAAATAATTTTCATTTTGAATAGTTAATATATTAATTGGTTTTTACCATTCCATTCACCGAAAGATAATAACACCATTTGTACACTCGTGTGGACTACCACCTCAACAGAGCGATTCCATTATATTTCATCACCACATCTCATCGATGATAAATATAAGTTTATTTAATTAATTGATATTATATTTATGATAATAGTATAATTATTTAATGGAAAAGTATTACTTTCATTATTTCCCTAATGGATGTTGAAAAATGTAAACATTACTCGGGCGTACATATGATATACAATCTCAATGATTGAAACATTTTCATTTTCCATAAACATGATTAATTTTTGGACTTAAAAGAATAAATAATGTTTAAAAATTATTCTTATTTGATGATAATTATTATTTATTTTATAAAATTTTGAACTCTTAAAAAATAATTAACCTGCTAAATTCATTTCAGAAATATGAGTGGAATATTTTCATAAATGACTGATGTGAATTTAATTGATTATATAAATCTATATAACATGGTATTAATTTTACTATATTAATAATTATATTAAAAAATAGTTACAAGCCACATAATAAATTATTAATAATTCTCATTCAGGACGATAAATAACGTACGAGATGATTCAGAGTCTAGGTAAGGTAATTTCTTCTAAAAATTCACTTTTATAGTTTACCATAAAACACTACTTTTCAAACATACACACATATTTATTGTTATGTATATTTATATATGGACAGAAAATAATTATAGTTGAAGAATGATTTATATTATAAATTTATTTAAAATATTTTAAGAAAGAATTATTTTACATAATATTTACTTTATTTATGAAAATATAAAATAGAATGTTCTATTTCAATATAAATGGTGATGAAAATATTAATCGCCACTCTAACAATTATTTTATGTTTAGATCCCTATAAATATTTGTGTTTTTCTATAAAAAAGAGCACTCTTCCCTTTTTGTGTATTTTTGTTTCAGAAAATGGGCATTTTAGAAGAAATTGTATTTTGATAATTAAAATGTTTTACAGAAGGGTTTGATAGTTATTTTCAAGGGTTTATTATGATATAATCATTGAAAATTATTTATAATGGGTTGAGCCCCATTATAGATCATGGATGATCATAATAGTGTTTATATGATGGGATCACTAAGGTGTTGCATCCATGCAATGGTTAATGAATATATTCTTTAGAAAGTTGGGAAAGCAGTTATTATCAATTGTAAGGGTTTTAAGATTATGATGTACCTAGGAATATACCATAATATTTTATTCTGGATAATATGTTTGGAGAAAATATATTTTTATTTGAAATGGTATGGTAATGATTATTTAGAAAAAAAACTAATTCAGTTTTTTTAAAACGTGCATTTTTATGAAATGTAATTGCTTAGTTTTTTATATTTGTCAATGGACATATAGAGTTATTATTTTTATATCCCATTATAATTTTTGATGCTCATCAAATTATTTATAAAAAACATTCATATGGATTATGTATGGATAATGAAAAGGATAAGTCAAGTTAAAATTTGTGAATATTTTTCATGAAATGAAATCATATTTTATTTTAAATTTGTTATCTTATAGGGAAAATTATTACTGAATATAGGTATCACCTTTATATACATATATAAATATATCTATGGGGGTTTTCATGTAACAGTTATGACTTCGTTATATAAAAATCTATACGTAAACGATATATCTGAATATAAAAAATCATTTGAAGTTTAATGTTATAAGAATATGTAATTTTTAGGCCCGATTATTATAGTATGTCTATTGAATTAGAAAAAAAATTATCAAAAGGTTGGATAATCAAAATTTTCTTATAATTTGTTACACTCTACATGAATTTTATATAAATTTCCAGGGGAGGCATAATACATCCCAACATTGTGGAAAGAACATTAAGAGATAATATGTGTCATAAAATTTCTAATAATATTATTATATGATGTCATGTAATACATTATTATTCCATAAAAGAAACTATTAATATTCATAATATTCTTTATTTCACAAAATAATATATGTATAGAATTTTATGATCATATACGACTATTTATAAAGACCCATACTATGAAAAAAAATAATAACATGATTTATAAGAAATATTACAATACATACATTTCCATCAAAATTTATGTTATGTTTTTTCTAGAATTAAAAAATTCAATTGGAATGAAAAACTATATTTTTTTATTATATAAAAAATTTCACTAAATAAACACATGTACTGATAAACATACTTCATATTAGTACCAATATCTCATATTTCATGCTATATTTCATAGTCATTTTTACTTATCCTTAAGCCCTCTCATTGTTTTTAAAAATACGTGACGAAGATAAAAATAAATAATGGGTATAAAAGAAAGAAAATACTTGTTCAGACAATGAAATACACAATTTCCATTTAAAAGAACTTCTCTTAAATATAAAAACATGAGATTATATAAAATAACTTTCAAATATTAAATCTAATTATATTAAATCATTATAATAATGAACAATAAAAATAAATCACTGAAAATTGAATAAAATTCACTTTTCCTAGAGAAAACCTGATATCTAATGAACAAATTAAATCAATATAATAACAAAAAAAATATTTAAAACAAAATAAAGTGTATTTTAATGGATAAAATCGTCCATTTTCTTATGATATAAACATTTTCCATCCTATAAATCCAAAAAATATATTTAAGACCCAATAAAAATAATCGATACATAATGAATTAATATTGGGAAAATATTTTCATATCACTCTTACAAATAAACCTTATAAGTCACCCTCAAAATTAATTAATGTGTTTGGTTACAACCAATATATTATATATAAAGAAAAAATACTTACCCAATGCATTGGAGGATTTTTTATAAAAACATCATATTATAGAATTTCAAAGAAAGTAAATTTTAACAAAACCTTAATAAGCATTAATTTTTCCTAATTAATCTATTAATAACATTCAATTTATCCCATAATAAAAAACACATTATTTTATCATAAAAGAATAAGATAAAATATCATTTTTACTTATATAGAACTTTCCAAATAAAATTTCAACAAAAATTAGAATATTAATTAAAATAATAAACTATGAAGACGTTTAAATAAAACATTATAATTATTAATAGATGTAGTTTTAAAAAAATGTGTTAATGCTGAAAAAAATAGTAAACATAATTTTTAATTCTTTTGTAACGAATATAAAAATGAAATATATAGAATATGTTAAAATATTATTTTTATTAAATAATTAAATAATGTAAAATAAATTTTATAAGACCATGATAAATATTGATAATATAGAGAATAAAATACATGAAATTTGTAAATAATATATTCCTAAGTGGAAACATTTATGGGAGAAAACATTAAAACAATTAAAGGATGTTTTAAATGGAAAAATCTATAACTTGAGTCCTGACTCACCTCATTCATCAGTTAACATACATAATAATAAAATTATATTAGTTACCAAATTTATTTAGAACCATATTCAAATTCAAAAATTGGTTCATTCATTTAATATATTGGTTTTGTTGATGTTACTAATTCTATGCTGATTTGGTTAAGAATCTCAAAAATTACATAGTTATTTCTATGTAAGTAAAAGATTATCATTGAAAGGTTCCCCAAAATATCAATTTTTCAAGATATTTTTTCCATAAAAATTAATAAACAAATATGTTCAAGATATATTGAAATATTATCTTTTCAAAGAACTATCCTAGATATGTTTTTTAGAAAGTTAAAAAATAACCGTGATTTTTTAAATTTGATTCCAACTATAGGATAAATTTTTTGTATTATTAAATAATAAAATTTATAATAAATGAATATTAATTTTTCACTAAATAATAATTTTTTTATTATTACACTCAAAATTTAATTCTTTATGAAAACAATAATATCACCTCGGTTGCATAATAAACCCACAATGAGTGATGTTCTTCAAAAGTAGTGTAAAAGAAGGGAAATAACCATAAACAATAAATTATTATTGAAAATATTATTTTATTAAAAATATATTGTATTTATAAATAATTTAAATATAAAATATTTTATTTATATGAGTATGAGAAGAGTTTAAATGAAGAGATACAACTTTATAGGAACCACGATTTTGATGAAGTAAGGACTTACGAAATGATCATGGTGAGTGGTAATGAATCACATTCCATCATTTTTTAATAAAAATGATTCCAATTACATGTAATCATAATAATACAATAAATAATAGAGGTTTTAATCTAGTTTTTAAAAAAATTATCAAAAATAAGAATTGAAAAAGAGGATCAGGAACTCTTAAAATGTTCTTTGAATCACCTCTTTTAGATTGTGTCTAAATTCATTGGAGAATGTATTTTGGAAATTCATGTAATTTTACGAATATGTAAAACAGTTTATATATATATATATATATATTAAACTATGATATGGAGAGAATATTTAATTTTTAATGTGTTTCTAAAGGGATCGAATGAGTCCCCCTTTATAGACAAAATTCATTGATGTTTTCACAAAATTTAAATTTTTATGGTCAATGATTTAAATTTTAAAAAGTAATATGGATCAAATATGGAAAAGAGATCATAATTTTGACCATCAATATCCAAAAATTACATAATATATTTTTAATTAATTTGTATTGATTTCTACATAATTTTTAACATTAAATACCTTTTATTGTCATTTTATGTGCCATTTAATTAATTTTACAATATATATATATATACACATATATATTAGTACGGAATCAGAATTAAAACATTTATGTCACAAAATAATAATCATCTATATCACTAAATGTCCTGAAAGTCTCAATTTAATCAAAACCTGTTATTTTATTAAGATTTTAAAACCATTCACATGGATATTTCTATTGTCTTCCCCAGTGTTTTCTCGACACTCTCAAAACGATTTAGATAATGAAAATTTTATTTTAATCTAAAAAAAATTACAATTAAAAATATTTTTTATTGAATAGAATTTTTCTTTACTATATCTATTCCAAATGTATTTTTATTCTTATCTTTATCATAATAATATATTTGTTCGATTTTACTCTCCACCAAAAAACTGAAGACAATAAAATAAATTATAGGAAAAATACATTCCTAGGATTGGACATCACGACCTACCCCTAATATTATAAATCGAACCACCACACCACAAACTGTGGGTCAATATGAAAACAAATCATTTATGATATTAATTGCGAGATACATACAATTGTAAAATATTAGTCTCATAATATAAAATGGTAAGGTATATTTATGGAATGTATATCAAAATAGATTAAAATTTAAAATAGAAAAGTTAAATGATTAAAAATCATATGTCCACTCAACATAGGATATGATTTTCTGAAATTTTATTGATTTAACCTGTGATTTTATACTCTTAACCTTTTTGGGCTTTATCGGGTTAATTAACTTTAACCATTCTGATTTTTTATTAAAAATAGATAAATTAGAACATATTTACTATTTTTTAAATTTTTATTAAATAATTATAAATAATTTAAAAATTATAAATTCCATTTTGTGGTAAAGAATAATTTTAATAAAAGAGTTTTGAATGTAATAAAAATTATTTATAAAAAATTATTTTTTTATTAATAAATTGGAATTTATGGTAAATAATTTATGATATTGATTCTTATGTTATATATCATTTTATGGTTATAATAAAATATTTATATGTCTTTAAAATAAAGAAAATGGAATTGTTCATCGTGAATACATAATTAAAGGAAGAGAACCAAAATGGTTTCTATGTGAATAAAATATAACATCGATTAAAAAAAGACAAGTAAAGATTTTATAATTTCTAAATAATAATTTTAAAATATATATATTACTCCATAAATAAATTTATTAAAAATGAAAAGGTAATATATATATATGTATAAATAACATTTATATGATAATTATGCCACAAATTTTATAGTATTCCAAAAAATGATATATTCTCTATTCACTAAAAAATTAATCATTTCAAAAATAAAAAATATATTCATTACATGATATATTGGATAATGAGAATGGAAAAATTATGTTATATTTATCAATATAAATATCTGTTGTTTGGAAATAAAACTCTTACAATATTAATATTTTATGTATATAAAAATTTATTTGTAATAATAACCAATTCATTTTCATATGAAATAACATATTCTTATTCCATACATTATTTAAATTACTTATAGTACTATAAAAAATATCAATATAATTTCATATTGTTAATATAATTTACCATTTATAAAATATAAAATATTTAATTAATTCTTTAGAGTGAAAAAATTCTAATCATTGTAACAAAAATGTTGAACCATTAAATAAAACTTATTATTGTTCATGAAGTGAACACAATCATTATATATATATAATGTGTTTTTAATTGATTATCAATTTTTTCCATGAATAAACATACATACATTTTTAAGTTAAATATAAATATTTATATTCCTAGAAATTATTAAAAAATAAGGGTGTAGGTTATTAAAAATAACTGGTTTGTCACATTCTCCACCAATAAATAAACTGATTACTCGTAATTTTATCTCAAGTTCAAAGAGGGAGAGTTTATCATGTGTACATATAAAATAAAAAATTGTCATTTTCTAATAAAAAGTGTGAAATAAGAATTCAGAATCCATAATTTTGAAAAGATCCTGAAATAATATAGCTCTATAAAATGAAGTCAATGATAAGAACTGTGTATTGTAAGGTAAATTAAATCTATATAAGAGGAATGAAATTCCATTTATTAAATGTGAAATTTCTATAAAGAATAATTTTTTTTCCAAAAATAATCAGAGATAAATTTAATGGTATAAAACATGGATATAGAGATAATAAATAGTCAATATAAAGTAGAGAAATTATTCCTATAAATTTCATAATATATAATATTGAAAACATATAAATGAAGAATAACATACCATAAAAATATTTGTCACTAGATAAAAAATTAAATACAATTTTAGAAATAAATAATGGTATAATATATTAATATTTTATGAAACTTCTCAAAAAATAAATATAATGGTGTAACATAAAGGGATTGAGCCAAGAAACACCCTTACACTAATGGTATAGTTTGAATCAATATTTAAAGAAATTAAGATACTAAAATTGAATTTTAAATAACTTTAATAAAAGGATAATAAGGATTTAATATTTAAAATAGTTTGTATATGCAAAATATAAAAACAATATGTGAATATTTAATCCCATGTCTCATAAAAGAATAAATTTGATTAAAAAATCTTATGTTCTATGAGAATGATATAAATATCATATACATAAATAAGATTTATAATTTAATACAATAATAGATTAATATTACCCATAATATTTGAAAATATTAAATTATGAGTCAATATGAAAAAATGAAAGGAAATTGATTAAGAAAAAATCATATGAATAATCTGGTAAGTGAACTATAAATCAATAATAGAGGAAAATGGACAATCGATTCATCGTAAATGATAAGAAAGGAATATCATTTTTATTTAATAATATTTTATTTCAGACATAGAGAAAATGATATGAAATATATGAGAATTTTTGGAAATGAATTGAGATCAATATAAAAGATTTGAAATGACATTATAATTAGTTTATATGTCATTATAAGGTAAATTATCATAAATTTATAAATCATACATATACTATTATACAATGTTATCTTGTGAATTAGTTTACAAAGAAATACATTGATATCCAGGTGATGTTTTCCACATATTAATTGGAAGATTTATTTGTATTTTTCTTATTTTTAAATAATTATTTTACTATTTCGAAAGATAATATATAGAAATTTACCAACTTGATTTATTTCTATTTCATATATAAAATTATAGCCATTTATTTCGTTCATTTATGACATTCCACCTCAAATTCTCCTAAAACTCCATGAGGAGTTTACAAGATGGTTTTTTCATGATTTAAACAAAATAATTATTAATTGTTCCTATGTTATATAAGAGAATAGTGTCTTACATATTATGATCGGTTTTTATAACAAGTTATTCCTTTAATTTATAAAAATTTACTCTAAAACAATAATGTCAGTAGGAATAAATATAATATCTACTAAAATATAAATAAATTACCATATGACAATATCATACATCAGTATAAAAAACCTATATATTATAATTAAAACCTGATATAATTTAAACAATAATTAAACCCTAAAACAAATAATATTATTACCTGTAAAATTTATAACCTATAAATTAGAAAAACCACGTCATATATTCTTCTTAACTTATCTTATAAAAAACAAAAAATGGTTGAACTGAAAAAATAATCTAAAATATTACTCAATATTTCCTAAATTAAAAATAAATTAATCATTAACAAAAATAAATTTAATTACTAAGACATAAATAAATAAATAAATAATTATATTCTCATATAAAATTAATCTTAATATTTAATAATTAAATAATATCATCAACTTCGATATAAAATCGAAAGCTAGAAAAAAATGTACCATTAAAATTTAATCTCCATAATATTAAGAGACTATTCCCAAAAAAATAACATTTGTCATCATATAAAAAAACATGAATTCCCTATCGTTTGGTAGAGAAGAAGATGTCTGAATAGCCGATATAATCAAATGATGTTTGAAAAAGATTTTAATGAGAAATTTATATCCAATAGTAGTTCATCACGGAATATTTTCAAAAACATGATCCTCCCATTATTTCATATTATAACATAAATAGGAATTCAAGTAGAAACCTCTTCACTAATCAAAAGGTGGATAACAGTAAAACTGACACATGACTGTAATGAGTAGGAAAAACAAATAAAGAACACTAGTTTTATATAGTTCTTATTTTTATCCTAAATATATGGGAGAACATTGTAATCTCATATTATTACCAGAATCAAAATGAAATCAACCACAATATCTTAGTGATAAAAAGTTATATTTTTCATAAAAATATATAATATTGTAAATTCCACAGTAGTAGGTACCACTACATTTTATAGAGTTTCATTTTAGAAAAAATGGTTTCACCTCAAATCTAAATGTTCATTCAGGCATACTTTTTATTAATCATTCAATTATGGAATCCAATAAAAAAAAATTTGTAAGAAGGTATACATTTCATAGTACACAACGAATAGTTTCTATAATATATATGAGATAATTGTGAACCTATGGGGGTCATACACATATGAAAATGTTTAATTAGACATGAATCATGACAAGAACAAAGAGAACAACCATATTCTAAATATCTAGTGAGTGAACTACAAGTGACTTGAATAAGGAATCATTATCCCATACAACATTCCATATAAATATTACAACATCGAACCTCCTTGGTAACGTCTAAATAATTGATAAAACCAACCTATCAATTCTTGTTCATTTTATTGATCTACATCTTCCATTCATTCAATGAAGTCCCGATAAGTCATTGTGTTACCTCAGGTTATCAGCGTCTTAATCCATTTTGACAATGTGAATAAGAATTTATATTCCCTATGATATTAAAGATGAAATCCATTTTACTTTATCAAATTATGGATGAATGGATATTGAATTCATTGTGTTTCATTGGTTCATGAAATACTAGATTCTTGGGAAGGTGGAAATAATGTTTATTTTTACAACATGAAAATCTTATTTAGGATGATGTTTTGGGTTTATTTAACAAGTTCATTAACCATATGAACTCATTAACTATATTAGCAACATTACCATACTATGATTAATTTATAGAAAACTCCAACACCATTTATATCCCTAAAATCATGTTTTATTATTTTATATTTAATGAATAATCAAATATATGTTCACTCTTCAGATTTTCTGAATCTCCATAAAAATCATCATCAATATATTTTTGTAAAGGATATGATTACATTATAAAAAATGTCATATTTACTGATCCTTTTAGGTATCAAATGATTAACATCAATGATTCCAAATGCATCTTACTCTTGATAAACATGAAATAGAATACCACATCCACTAGAAATAAAATGTTTTGGTTTATGAAAAACAACTATATACATAGGGAGAGAACTTCAAATAGTTTAATACATCTAAAAATTTTATATTTTCATAACCACAACATCTATTGAGTGAGAATATGCATTAAATAACCTTATGTGTCAAGTGAATGGAGTCTATGAAGATATATTTTGAAAAATTATAAATAAATTAATGATATTATATATGTATTCCTCATATGATAATACTATGGTACCATATTTACGATAACCCTCAATCATTTTCTTTCTTATTTTTAGAATGTTACTTTAATTCCAATCTATTGAATTACTTAATCTTCATCTTCATAATTTATTGAATTTTTAGGGCCACTAATAACATCCCATTAAATTATGTTAGTATAATAATTTATGTTTAAAAATTCTAGTGATTTCGATGAAAAAATTAACAAGAATCAAACTACGTGGGATTATCCACAATAATTAAAACAACAAATATATTGTTCCGCTATTGAGGTTCTAGTTAATACATTCATTCATTACATTAGTTTACATACAAGGACCTAATTACAATGGTTTCCAAACCGATTAGGTTTCATTATATATATTTCCTTGATTAATTAACCATGATGAAATGAAATTTTAGCATTCATCTACTCCATTTATAAACCATTAGATGAAACATTTCATATGATTGGGTGAATTTTATCACACTTTACTATCAGTGAAAATATTTTTAGGAAATCAATTCCATACATCAATTAAAATCCACCGACCACCAATCATTCAAAATTATTTAATTATACCAGAATATTCATTCAAATGGTAGACTAATTTATTATCTATTTCTTATTTACCCTTAGGTATTTTTTCCAGGTACCATATTCCATTAAACAATAAGGAATTTATATCTTCCCCCATCTATTAATTCTACCACATCGAGCCACTTATCATTACAAACACATCTATAACTTCATGTTCCCTGATATTTCATTGAGTAATAATTTTGTGTCATCTTTGTATAATTATATTGGTGGTTTGACATTATAATATTTTCTAATAGAAACTTCAACAATCCCTGGAAGATCATTTTCTTGTACTAGAAATTATGGTTCTATTATTTTTTATTATGATCATAATAGATCTTTTTTGTAGTGTTCCCCAATTATTTATCAGACATCATCCATGGGTTGAATTCATGATATATTCATATTAACAACTATAATAAATATTATTTTCCAATAGAATTTTTTTCCATCTAGAACAACTTACACATTAATAGTTTACCTATTTCATTCAAATTCAGATTCGACATATTTCATATATTTCTCTAATGATTTATCATTAATGATTACACGATGACTTTTGATGAAATTCCATTTATTATCACACTTTATTTGGATGACAAAATTTTTATTTTTATATCCTATAATAAATTATACATTTTTATTTTCCTCCGCCCGAATAGTCATAAGGCTTTCTTTTTAATTGATTTTTGATAACCCCAATTTAAGGGATGAGGGGTAACCCTTACAAGGCTTGTAGACATAGATATTACATGACATGTAGGTCGTAGGAGATATACAGGATATAACTACATGGAATAGGTCCTCCTTAGCTTCTTCATAGTGATATCATCTCTCTACATTCATGCAACTACTTCGGCAGGGCTTCCCGTATGAGCACATGCTGGTCCTGTTGGAAAATTCCATAGCCATTCTTTCTGAAAAATATGCTTAAGATTCTTCGTTGGTGAATGCGCCTGATATGAATCCTCATCATGATTCTACTATAGTATATATCTAATATTAGCATTAACACGGGTATAACTGATGCAATTGAAACATTAATTCATTTATCAAACAAGGATTTTATTAGGTAGACATTGTACTACTACATAGGCTTAACATCTTTTGGACACATATGTAGAATATTTATTACTTCCTCCAATAATGTCATGCTTATACTAGTGTACATTCACATGTATCTATCCTTATCTATCAAAGCATGATTCACACACCTGTAAAAACCATACCTATTTTTATTATGAGAATTATTAGCTTAATCCTGATCACTATATTTTTCAAAATGTTTCATAAGTTTATACGATTGTATTCTTCACTATTATTAGTTCTTAATAAATTAAATTTTTTACCACTTAACAACTCTACTATGGAATTCAACTATAATTAAGAGACAAACACAAATTTATTATTTTCACAAATATAAAACCATATTACTCATGGTATAATCAATGAGAAAATATTAGGATCATCCTTGATATTTATTTGATGTAGGTCCCCAAACCTTCTTTTGAACATTCTCTAGTATATGGGATACATGCTTATTATAATTCAGAATAAAGGACACCATATTTTTCATTCCATGTGTACAGATTTTAAAATGTAGTATAGTTTTATGGCCAGGATTAAGAATCCCATGTCCTAATAGAACATTAATGTTCTTCTCATCACAATGACACAATCTAAAATTTCTAACCTTACGATTTTAGAGGATCAAACTATAGAAATTTCACTCCCATATTAATTTCTTTTTAGATAAAGTGTTATATCATTTATTTACAATTCCACAACCCCAGATCTTTAATTAAAATTAAAAACTCTATTATTTAATGTAGTTTCATAGAATTCAACATCTAAATTCTATGAAATATGAGTTCCCCCCTATATCTTGGTATATATATCACCCATTTCCATTATAAAATACTACTATTTTGTATCCATAGATTTATATATCCCATACAATCATAGATTAATGCTTCATCATTATCCAAATGAAAATCCCTTGATATTTTATAAATATATCTTATCATATACTATCCATCATCTAATGAGTGGAAAAATTCACAAGAGTCAACCACTGATGACCCCATTGAATTATTAATAGATATTAGATGAACAATCATATTTTCTATTTAATTTAATGAATATGAGAATTTATAAGTTGACCTTCCTTTAATAACATTATGAAATTTTCAGTTCCTATTATTATTCTCTTGCTTCTCCCAATGTCACTAGGTATCCCTAAAAAAATGGGAATTCCAATACTCTTCTCTACAGTCATATCATTGGATTGTAAACTTTTTTTATGATATATTTAGAATTAGATTATATTAGTATTAAAAAAACCTTTTAAATGTTTTTATGCCTATATTCAACTGATGTCCTTATCAATGGTAAAATAAAGAACATTAAAAAATAAAAGAATAAACATTTATATCAATTAAATACCATAGTAACCATGCCATCTCAATATTCTGGTATAAATTAAAGTAGTAGTATATCCAAAAAATCATCTATGATGTTCACTTTAACTCAATTGGGCTTACATAAGATCATCTTAAAAAAATTATCCTAATCTACTACTAACCATTCTTCTGTTAAACGAATTCTAGACAACTACCTCTTCAAAAAAACTTTGTTTAAGGCTATCAATTTTTCATAAATCTCATATAAGGCCACTATAAGTGTCATTGTGGTCATATTCTCAAGGATATTTTAAGTCTAATTTCTATGGCATAATAATAATAACCAAGCCTAGTAATTTTCTATAAAACATTTCAATTTTTCATTTTATATACATTTTGGGATATCATACATTAAAATGTTTATATCCTGTTAGATGAGTTAATAATCTATTTTCAATTTTTCCAAAATAGATGTATTTTCCATTGAACTGACGTATCCAATCCTTTCATTCATCTATTTCCATACATTATGATGATAGTTTAACAGAATAAAATTATATAACAATATATGGAAAGTTATTAAGTAACTTGTGTTGTTTAGTGTGTCCAAATATTGATTAGCTTGGATATCAATTCATGTGGGAGAATATTTTAAAAAATCTTATCCAATCACAGGATGGTTGAATATTGAGTTCAATAGAAATTTATATGGACATGATGTTTAACACTAATAAATTTAAATTACCTTATATTCAGATTCTTTGATTCATTACTAGATTACTTTTTCTTGTTTCAACTTAATCAATTTTCAAGAAATAGTAACACTCAATCTCACTCATTCAATCAACGAATTGGAAAAAATAAGGATCACTTATGTGATTATAAATTTTTTTCTACATATATGGAAGAACAATATAGTATCCCAGTATTACAAGAAGAAAATGGCTAACAAAAATTTTTACACAGTACGAAAATCATATACTTTTCCTAAAACTGTATAATATAGAATGTTCCTCCTCATCTGATCCCACCACCATTAATTGATATTATTTTCTAGTAAAAAAATTAACTAACATAAAAATTTCACATAGTTCTATATATTTCCTTGACTATTAAACTAAGGCTTCCTACAACATAATTGTACTAGACTATAAACAATTTATTTTATCTAATGACCAGTCTTCATAATATATATTCATTTTTTTGAACACTGAGTTATCTATCATTCATTCTTAAGGTTCCTAATTTTATAATTTTTACTAGTATAAAGTGAACTTCTACAGTATAAATGTTATGTGAATAAAACTATAGCAACAATAAAAAGTCATAATTATCCCAACAAGGATATATATTCTAAATAACTTATTTTCACAAAATCCATGAATCTTTTATAAAAAATAACCACAATCACTGAATGTTGTAAAAATAAAATCCATATATACTTTTTATGTTTTTCCCTAAAAAAATATTAACATTCCTGCCAAATAAATTTCAATATAAATCAATTTTTATAACTATGGCTCTTATAAAAATTAATCATTTATGGTTCTTAAAAATAAATCAATGATTCCAAAAATTTTATTAATCAATTTAAAATTTCGCTCACATATAATTTCAAATATAATTACTATATATTTAAATTATGAATACCCACAAACAGATTAATATGTGCAAGTAGTTGAAACTACTAAATTATCCTAACCTAATAATATCATAACCACTAATGTTATAAAACCACTTCTGTTATATGAACAAGATAGATTCATACAATTCCAATCCACAATCAAATGAATTATATAAAATATTGTAATATTTACATTCCCATGACTTTTTATTTTTTAATTTTTTTGTTAATTAATAATTTCCATACATAATAAACATGGAATTTACATTAATATAAAATAATGAACTAAAAAACCCTTCAAAAGATAAAATTTATTTATACATGACTAGTATAACATTTTAAATATATATTGTCAAACAAGTTATTGTAATTGTTGACATCTATAGAGGTTAACTCAATGGAGTCAGTTACAGTGGACTTATTATTGGGAGAAATTGATTATTAGATAGCACAATAAAAATAGAACTTTATAAAAATATTTCAATATAGGTATCATATTAGAAATTATTTCTATACAATTGGTATATGAATAAAAATAAATGTTATTTTCAATAAATGTTGAGAAACAAGAAAAATATATATTTCATCAATGATATTTTCACCTTATATGGATCCTCATAAAATTCTTTTGAAGTAATATGATACTTTTCTTTAATTGGAAATCTCCCTTACTCTATCTCAAGTAGCTAATAAAGGTACAATTATAGTAATGGTACATAATGGCCTTTATGAGATCCTAAAAACATCATGGCATGCTCAATTATCTCTTAATCTCAATATGTTAGTCTCTTTAACCATTGATTTTTCTCAACATAAGTATTCCATGCCTCTTTATACATATTTAGCTACTAAATATGGTACACAAATGGAATTCCAACCACAATGGAGACAACTAAAATTGAGGGTTGTGCTCATTGCGCGACATAACCCAACACCTTACGGTATGATCTGACGATTTCCATGAACCACCTGTATCAGTGTTCTGGAAGGCACCCCTCCCTTTTAATAAGATTCACGGTATGCCATGCCCCGCCAATGTTCTTCACATTTTAGCAAATTAACATATTCATTCTCACACATCCTTAAGTCCTATTTTATTAAAACATTGTATGAGTATTAATCGTTGAAATAGATATAATGAGAAAGAAAAATATAAAACTATTGAAACACATTAAATTTTCAACATCATTTCATTAATCCTAAATACATGAGCTCATATAAAAAAATTAAATCATGATCTTCCCTTCATAAAATAGGTTCAAAATGTAAATTGAAATGAAGAATAGAAAATTGGAAGGCATTGAATGTTTATTGGGAAAAGTGTATGAGAACATAATTAGAATACATTAACATAAAAAATATAAACATACTCATAAAATAATATGTTATAAAGAGTCATGGAATTAAATATTCGAATAACATAAATCATGAATAATAATTTTTGAAAAATATAAACAAAAAATTATGTGTATTAATAAAGGAACTATCACTAGTATGTTGTATAACATATGATTGTATCATATAAATTATATATATCATAGAAACATGTATAAAATGATAAATATAGAATAATCAGATGTATCTGGAAACATCACCTCCATGAGGTAAATAAATTAACCAACTCAACAAGGAATCTAAATTGTACTTGTGTATACAAGTATTATGAGAAATAAAATTTTATCTAATGTAGTAGAGGGAGATATAAGACCCCATCCATCATTAACTGATACTGACATGAAACCCTATAAAATCTGACACATATCAAATTATCATTAATCCATATAAGTTAAATGGTTTCCATAAAACATAAAACTAAAAATCACTAATTTTTAATCGAATAAAGAACCCATGGAAAGAAAATGGAGTTGAAACAATTTTAATACAATTAAAATGGTATAATGAATAAAATTGATTGATGAAAAAACAATTCAACCCAAAATTCGTTAATATAGACAAGAAAAATAGATGTTCAAACATAGAACATATCTCTATTGAAGATAAATATTTATAATGATAGAGGTAATTAAAAACCCAAATCATTTGAAGGTCTTTCTGGAAAGGTGTATTTTAATCATCAATGAAAAATTATGAATTATAAGTTTATTTTTAGGGAGTAATTTTTTTGGATAAAATAATACATTATAAAACACTATATTGAAAATATATTCTAAAATGGATACTAAAGTAAAATGAATGTTATTTGATATAAATTATATTAAAGGTAAAATAAATTATTTTGAATGAACATATTTTCCTTATATTTTGGAAATAAAATTTTTGAATCCCCTATCATTTAATATGATAAAAAACATCGAAGGGAAAATATCCTATGATAAATACAAATTTCACAATAAAAAAAATATTTTTAGTTTTATATAATAAATTGGAAGATTGGATGAATGTAAAAATCATGATATGAAAGAACAAAATTTGTTCAATGTATATGAATCATTCCAAAAAAATTATTATTTTTTAAAAAAATTGAAAAATAAAGTGGAATACACTAATGTGAAACATCAATTATCTACATAGAAAGGTAAAAATAAAGAGTATAATCAATCTAGGGTATACTAAATAAATCATGAAATATCCTAGTAAAACAAGAAAATGGCTAACACAAGGAAAATATTTTATTCATGATAACAACTTTGATTTATTCTTATATCATGGAATGAGATCTATACTCTTATTATAACAACATGATATTCCTAAAAATGATTCTCTTAACATACAATTACTTTCATTGATATCTGTCATTATATGCAAAAATTTGTTTAAAAGAATATAATATAATAATAAATTTTTATTATTTAAATGTGACATGTATTACATAACTGTTAAAAGTGGATTTATGAATAAAAATAACTATATTTTAAAAATAATATTTATAATGGTTTTATATATTATAAATTCATTGAAAAATATGTACTTGATTTTTAGTGATATTAAATTTTTCTTTACATATACATTTTCTTCAAAATTAATATTTATTTATTTATTGAGAAATTAAAAACAACATATTTCAACAAAATTTATAAAATGAAATTGAGAAAAAGAATTCCAATTTTTAAATTTTATTTTAAAAATTAAATTATGGTCAATTATTTAGATTTTTTAAAACTGAGTAAATTTTTATTGAATAATAAAAATATATAATTTTTTCTGATACAGCCATTGAATTTAAATTAAAAAGTCCCTTAATATTTAAAATTTAATCACTAATTAATAAATTATTCTTTTAGATATAAATAATCTAACTAATTTCGCATTAATCATAAGTATACATGATCTTATTATGAAAAAACCATTACACAAAAAATGATTATTTTTCATCAGAAAACTATTTTTCATCACTCCTTATGGGATTACTATAATATGAATTTTATCCAATTGTAGGGATCAGATTTGGTAAAATGTGTAAAATATATGTAATTTTTATAAATAATTTTATTTAATATGGTAACCATAATTTCTGCTCATAATGAATTGTAAAAAGAAGAAAAATGTGTCACCATGGATAAATATAAATTGTGTTATCCTAGGTCTACAATAACTAATAAAGACACCATTTTTTCATCATAACATTAAATATATTAGTCTATTTATACAATAAAAACATCATTATAGATATTTTTTCTTATGTTAAAATTTCCCTTCAAAATAAAAAATATAATATTTTATGCAATGAAAAAGAAAAAATGTCACCTGCTTGCATTTAAATATATATTATGTGTTCAAATGAGAAAAAATTTAAGGTGTGGATGAATAGTAATTGTTAATTATAGGATAATAAAAGGATATTAATATTTTTAACTTAATTAAATTTCATTATGATTATAAAATTACATAAATTGTTAATGCTACAGTGGCAAATTACTTCATCAATTAGTAAGAAAGACAAATAAATTATATTAAAAATATTAAGAGATGTTTTATTTGATTATATTATTCTATTACATTAATTAAATTTTTTAATATAAAATATTTCTATTATTATATTGTATTATAACTTGATTATATAATTTTCATTATATTTTCAATGTAGAATTAAAAAAATAATTTTGATAATGATATTAATGATATTTTATAATAAATTATACTTTACCAAATAATTTAAAATTACAGAAAATCTATAATCAACCACATGAGTAGGAAATAGTCTAAAATATTAATCATGCCCATTTATGGTCCAATATTTTATATATGGAAACTATTTTACACTGAAAAATTAAAATATATTGATATAACATTAATTATCAAAAGGGTTAACAAAGAGTTAAAACAAAAATTTACGAGTATAAATAGAATATTAAACTTCTAAAAATGAATTGAATGATGTTATTTATACTCATTCTAATTTTATTTCATTATATTATCAATTTTTCCCGTTTTCATTTGATAAATAATTTATTTTAATTTAATACTTTAAAAACCTACATGAAAGCTTTCACCTCATTATAAAAAGACACCACTCTCCTCTTTCTTCAAATTTCATGAACTGTTTAGTTCAGCCAAGAACCAAAAAAATAACTTCATAAATTCCCTTACCATATTTTGAAGGTATTATTTTGGAAAAAATATAAACCATCGGGGGCTGAAGGTTTAAAAAATAATTCTTTCCCAAGAAGAGGTATTACTTTTAACTGAATGTTTAAGTTTTATTTCCTCTTATAAACCCATATATTATTAAAAAATGATGAAAAAATAATATTGTATCATAAATTTATAGATATTTATTTTAGATAATTGAATTCCATATATTCATATCATGTTCCATCAAATGAAAAAAAAAACTATCGTTTATGTGTATAATGGACTACAGCCTCACGAACCGATGTGGTTTATTTTCCATCACCACCTCTACTGGATATGTATATTGATAGAGTTAATATTTCAATATGATATTAATTACATTTTAATAATACATGAAATATAATTTATCATATACTTTATTACCTTTACATCCATTGGAAAATGATAACTCGATACGTTCATACATGTGGGTTGCTGCCTCAATAGAGTGACGATATCCATATTACATAACCACATCCCAAGTATAACATATATAATTTTATTGAAATAAATAATTTTTTTTAATATATAATTACCATTCATCGATGATAAAATAATACTTCTCTTCATTCTGTCATGTTCTTTGAAAAATGGAAATGTTATCCATGTTAATGCATGGATTATCATCTATATAACTATCATGTAGTTTATTTTTGATAATAATATTTCATGGTTATATATTAATGTATAATTGATGAATATATATGATAAAAATGTTCTATATATTATTCCATATAGGTTGTAATATTGACCACGATTACCATATTCAACCTACCAGATTAATTTTAAACATATGAACTGAATATGAATAAAACATCCAACATGAAAATAATTAATTAATTAATCAATTATAATATGATAACAAGTTAAATAAAAGAAATAATTATTGTTAAAATGTTATTAATAATGTAATTATTTATCATAATATTATGACTTAAAATGTTAAATAATGTACATGATGAGTTATAACTGATGTAAGGGGGTTCATAACACAATTTGTTTCATTGAGTTATATAAGTTATCTACTAACTGTATTATTTGAAGATTATTTTTTGAAAAAAAATGAATATATTATGTATATTTATATTTATATTCATATTTACAAATTTTATATATATCTACTTCATATATTATTTCTCACATCAATTGTATTATCTACGTAAGGGATTTCATCTCAATTTTCCTTTATTGATGCTTATTATATATTTCTTCACATTGTTTATTTTGTATGGTGTATATAATTTCACATTGAACTATTATATCAGGATTATACATATTTCCATGATATTTATTTATTCGTTTGATGAAAAATCATTCATGGGGGCATATGATTCAAAATTTAACCAAGTGGATGGGGTTTATTTCATAATCTCATCAATATTAGGGATTGTTTATTTCTATGTCTCTATTAGAAGAAATATTTGATATTTATATCTTAAACCCATAAAAATATCTTATACTATATTAATTTATGAAAATTATATGTTTTACTTTCATTTTCTATTTTAAATAATCAATATGGAAAAATATATTTTTATGGAAAACTGAATAAGTATTTCAAATCGATCAAGAATCAAGTTCATTCATGACCATATTTTCCTTAAAATGTATCAAGTAATGAAGTTAAATTTATACAATTATTAATTAATCAATGTTTTCTTCCGATATTATTTTTAAAATAAGTTTTAACGGGAATCATCTTGTTATTTTCGGAATGAGGTACATTTGTACTATTTAACAAAAGACAAAAAGGAATAACTGATTTTATGTACTCATCATGATCATAATTTCCTTCTTTCATGAACACCAAATAATATGATGATTCCTTTATAAGTTCCAATGAATATTTTCAATGATATTTTCTATTTATACTATGGAAATTTTTATCTTATAATATTTAATTACCATGTAAAAATTGTATTTTACTAGATAATGTGTTAATAATATTTTTATATAATTTCTATTCATCAATGACAAAAACCAATTATTTAACTTTTGAGACATAAGGGAAGTGTTGATATGATATTGTAAACCTTATTTTTCTGGAATTTTTATGATAATTTAACTATAGAAGTTAATTATATTTCATATACTAATTATTCTAATACTAACATTAATTAATTTTTGTGGCATGCTAATTACATTGTGTTTCTTATTAATATGATGAATGCATTGTACATATTATGTTAACAGTGTAGCCCAAAATAATATTTTATGTTGATTTAGAGATAAATATCATGAGTTAATATGGCTTGTATATTTGGGAAACTCCTTAACTATTTAGGTATGATGTAATGGAACAATTCCTCAGAGGTTTGTGTATGAGGAATAGAATAAAAAGTTACTTACTTATAGGATTATTTATTGATGACCATGTTTTTTTTCTCAAACAAACGGAGGCATTAATAGGTCACCAAATTTATGCCTCAAAGAAATTTATTTAATAAAAAGTACTACAATACATGCTCGAGGTGCAATGAGTTTAAACCAACACAAAATTGAGATAGAATCATGAAGATATATCAAAGAAACTCCAAAAATACATCATAACTCCGAGTAAGAAAACACACCCATAAAAAGTGCATCAAATCCGAGAAATCAATGAGGGCTCATGATCTGTAGTAACCCATAAAAAAGAGGTCCATATTATTTGTATCATCTTTGAGAGCATGCTCTGATGCAGTCCAAGGAAGAGAAGTGTACATGAAGTAGAAAAATCTATGAAAGGAGATATGCAGGTATTTTCATGGCATAAAAGAAGATGGTAGTCAAAAAATGGTCTGATAAAAAATCAATGAGTTTGTTTAGACTCATATATCAACCGCTTATTAAAAATTTGTCATTTTATATTGAGATATATATTTGGAGAAATTTCACCATTTATGAGACTTTGAAAAACTATTTCAAGAACCTAGTCTGAGTCATCATTTAGGTTATCCTCAAGAGGTACAATAATAGAATCAACCTCAAGCTGTATAGGAATATATATAACTATTTTTCATGTAGCATCAAAAGTGATAGTAGTCGGATCAACCGCGCTTGAAATTTTTTTAATATCAGTGTTGTCCTTCTTGGAAGAATCATCTGATCTTGTAAAAACTATTCATTCAAAGTGAGAGTAGTCCCTTCATTTCCTCATTTTATAGCATTGGGATTAATGAATCCATCAACATCAAACATTTGTTTTTTCCCTTTTCTAGAGCTTGATTTTATAAAGTCCTCTTCAATTTGAATTGATTTATCTTCAACCTCTAGAATGGATGTTATGTGAAACTATATAGGGCTTAATTCCAGGATTAGATTGATAATGAACTTAGGGCTTATCATTAGTGGGATAAAGCTTAGAAAAATCATATATACGTGCCATATTAATGATGTTATCATTTGGGCTTGATGGACTAGGTATAAGATTAGAAGCATTTGTGAAATTTAAAAAATTTCCGCTATCAATAGTTTTGTTATTAGTGTTCTTTAGAAAAATATTTTTACCCAAATTGACTTGAAATATGGATAGGAAGAGGAGAATCCCAATGAGTCCCACATTCATTAATAAAATGTCCAATTAAAGAACATTTTTTGTTTTAGTCTACAACATTTTCAAATAAAAAATCTTTTATAAACCTGTTATCTCTAATTTTTTATCCCAAATAATTATGTACATTAATGAGAGATGTCAACTTCAGTAAAAATCCTAGAAACATAATGGCTAGACATATTTGATGTAGCAATGACTAGCCTAATTTGGAGTCTGAATAGTTATGAAATGTGGAATAATGTACTCTATTTGAAGAGATGAAGAGGTAATCCCGGGATTCCAATACACATAGGAATGATGGGAGGATTGAATCCAACATCAATATCTTGACTAAACTTAATGTCTTTAAAAAGATATCCTCAGAAATACCAAGAACCACAGGTCCAGAATTGGTAATATACATTATCGGAGGAAAAACAAAATAAAAACATGCCAAAAATTTAGTTGGCCGATATAGAAATTCATAAACCCAATACCATCCATTGTTTACATAGAAACACCAGTGGAAGATGTCATTTGACAAACATACCAATGAGAAAAAAACAAGTATCTGAGGAGAGTATGTGTACCTCATCATTGGAAAAAAATAACTAATAGATCTCGATGTATATATTTTGTGGGAGCAATACTGTTAGAGATTATTGATTCAGTGCGAGTGAAAACACTCGTGATAACTTCTGCGAAAGAACTGGCATTCATGATCCCCTTTTGATCTTTGGAATTTGGTGTTCATTCACATTATCTTATCAGAAGCATCACCGCCATGATGATATATATTAAAATAATTTATTGATGACCATGCAATTATTTGAATAGTTATGATATCCATGGATATGTTGCAAGCTCATGTGATTAGTTATTTAACATTATTTTACAATCATTTATCACTATAATATTAGTTTTCATTATCAAGAAACTTATTAAATATAATGTGCTTTTCACTATTTAAATTTCCACAATTTTTATTCAATATTTAATCATGGTAGATTTAATTTTATATAACACATATAAATAAAATAAGCTCATTCTTATATTATTTCTATTCCCCATGATATGAAAAAGAAATATTTTAATGAGTTTAATGATGTGGAATATTTATTATTAATAAATGTTATTTTATTATTATTTTTAAATCTAATGTTAGATTGCATTATGCATCTTGTTTACAAAGTAAAATAATTCATTCTATCCTTTTGTAGTAGATCAATTAAGTCTTATGAAAACATTGTAATGTAACTACATACTTTGGGCTATTATGGATAGGGTCATTATCATTAGTATCTAGGAAATATTAGTAGGAACCTTGGGAGCTATATTATGGAAAACAAAGATATGGTAACACTACAATATTACTGAATTTTAGGTCATTTATATTCATAAGATACAATACTATAATTTTGTTAGGGTATATATTATGTGATTATACAATAGAATCATTAATGTTCAGATAATAAATGTGGATTTGGTTTTGAATAGATGAATCTAAGGGTAGTAACCCAAAAAGAGTTTCTCAAGTATATGTCATCTATATATATGGTGCACAGTGAATGTTCTCTTATTTCATACCTGGTATGATATTTCCAGTGGATTTTATTTGTTTGATCCACAATTTTTAATTATCAACTTTTATAGACTTGAATAGATGATGACCATGGATGGCCTAGGATAAACATAAAGGGTCTTGTGTTTAACAGTCAATGTTTTATGACATGTTTAATGTAATAACTACCCCTTTTAGGTTTTATTTGATGTGTGTTCAAGATGACTAAGGTTATTTCTTGAAACATGTAATGAATAAATCATTAAATTAGTATGTGTTTAGTATAATTGTTATTAGAGGAAGAATTATTTTATAATTTTTTGACATTATATTAATAATATTGATAACCATTAGTATAAATATAATAATTCTTCTTAAGGTAATAATAGTCATTTTAGATTATTTAATTTGGCGGAAAAATTTCAAGGTGTAGAAAATATTAGTGGAAAATTGTTATTTGATGATTAAAGTTATTTTAAGTGTCATCATAATATATTGGGAATGTTTTAGTATTTGTATTGATAAATTTTTAGAAAAAATATAACTCACATTAGTTGATATACCCTATCACATATAAAAATAAAGAGGGGATTTAACCCAAAACTAAAGGAAAACAAAGAAGTGACACATACCATTATACTAAGATATTTCCTAATTAGTATGAAATTTTTTAACATAAATATTTTTCATTAAAATGTTTAAATTGATTTTGGGAATCAAATTATACAACTTTTTTCTATTTTTCTGTATAGAGGTGATTAATTATAATTCTCTAGAAGTTTGTATGGGTATAGTTCTATATAAACATTATGTTTAATGTAAAATATTATGTGGGAAGACTTATTATGTTTTTTAAACGTTAAGATTAAAGGTATTAGATACACTTTTTAGATGAAAATTTAGTAAATACATGAAAAATATATTTTTATTATTTTATTCATTATGTGATCCATTAAATGTTAATTTTATTTGTTTAGGTATAAAAATTCAATGTTAATAATCATCATTTATTAGAAAATATTATAATATTGTGGAAATTGATTAAAAAAGAAATTTCTACATGTCAAGTAAATAGATTTTAATATGTTCTTACTATAGATGGTAAAATAATTCCCAAACATTATGAAATAGAAGTTGATATAAAATTTTATCATATTATGATCACATATTCTGAATCAATGGTCTTCACCATGCCTCACTAATTTATGTTATTATGATCATTAAATTTTGGAAGGCCAATAACATTATTATTATTAATTTTTCTATCTCTCTACATCATTATTTGGACATTTTTTCATGTCTATATATTATATTCCAGATAACGTTATATTATTTTTAAATAAAGTAACGTGTTCTACCAGATTCATATATTATTTCCCTTTAAATATTACTAAGATGATGTTTTATTAATTCTTTATACAGTGTGGGTTTTCAAAGAAATTGTTATCAATTATTAATACTTTGATGGCTAAGATAAAATATATAGTGTGATATTTTTTATTGGGGTGATATAACATCCATATATTCTAGAATATTTTTCCAATTAAAAATATTCAATTTAATTAATATCTTGTATTACATAAAACATTTAGTTTAAATGTACCTCTATTTATAATTGAAATATTATTATTTATGAATTATAGAAACAAAAAATGTCAAAATTAGATGTACATGTATTAATAAATATAGTAGCAAAACAATATAATGGTATTATATATTGAAAATTAATTGAAATATATGTTTGCACATTTTAGTGAAATAACATTATTGTTTAAGAGTCATTTTCCTAATAAATGGGTTATATTTTTTTGTGGGAAAATAATATAATTAATATATGGAAATTTTGGAATAAATAATTGAAAAATTGAACACAATTTTTAAAATTTTTATATGAATATTATCTTAGGGTGATATTTTGGGATTTTTCTAAAATAGTAATTTTTTCACTTAGTAATAAAAAAAAAATTTTTTTGAAATAATCATATTTATCTCCATTAAAAATTGACGATACTAAATAATTATATGTTTATTTTTTTTAAAAAAATCTATAAAATTAAATAAAAATAATGATAATACTTAATATTATAATAATAATATGTTATGACATTAATGGATACTTTTCTTATGAAAACCTTTTTTATTCATGCTTCACGATATTGTTATAAAATAAATTTCATTAAACTATA
Organism: Viscum album; assembly: GCA_963277665.1. Taxonomy (NCBI): domain Eukaryota; kingdom Viridiplantae; phylum Streptophyta; class Magnoliopsida; order Santalales; family Viscaceae; genus Viscum; species Viscum album. The sequence goes on from OY728143.1 coordinate 353,907,961, forward strand.
GAGATTAATTTTTTTAAAATGGATTCATTTGTAGGAAATATAAGAAGATATATTATTTAATATGTTCAAATTAATTATTAGACATAATAAAAAGTAAAAAAGTTGAAATTTGTCACTATGGTAAAAAATGGAAATATTGTTAAACTAATTTAACATTAAGTTATCAAGAAATAATTATTTTATTAATTATTATTGGATTAATTTATTTCAACCTATTATATTAATAATATAATGTATTTAATTTTTTTGTGATACTTTTCCATGAAATTCACCACTATGATTTTTTTAATTAATGAGAATGAAAAAATGTCACTCTCATACTTTAAAATATATATATCATAATCAGACAGGGATAAAATATTTATTTGAATGAATCATAATGTTTATTATATGAAATTCGGTTTCCCATAATGAAAATTTATTTATAATTTATAGTTATTTTATATTTATCTTAAATTCTTATGCTAAACAGAAACAATATTTCTTTAGTTTTTCCGAAAATAAAATTAGTTGCTTTAAAAATAATAAATTTAATATAATATTAATAAGTTATAGTGTTATATAAAATTTATACATTAATAAAACATAATATGTAATGTTAATAGAAATATAGTTGTAATTAAAATTATGATTGATGTTTCCAAAGTAAAATTTAGTGAATATTTCAAAAAACAAAATTAATTGTATTTTAAAATAAATGATATTTTATAAATTGATTTAGAATTCGAAAAAACCCTTTATTTTTCCATGTCATTGGGATATGGTTAGATATTGTAATTTCTTTTCATTTATTGGATAATATCCCATTTATGGTTACTATTTTGACCAATCTTTATGAAAAAACATTGATTTCACTGTTATAGTGAAAAGGGTTCACATGTGTTAAAACAAAATGGTAAGGGTAAAAATATAATATGAACTTGAATAAATTATATTTAATTATATTTTGGGACTTATGCTCACATTAAATCTTAATATTATTAATTTTTATCTATTTTAATATGACAATTAAATGATGTCAATTTAAATTATTCAAAAAATTCCCCACCCCTATTTATAAAAGGACACTACTCTCCTCTTTTCATCACAATTAGATATCCATTTGGTTTGGATAATCTCTAAAAAATTACCTTCATAACATAACATCCCATAGTATAGAGGTCTTAATTTGGGTATAATGAAAACCTTATAGGGAATAATGTGTAATAAAAATGATGTTTTTTGAAAAATATGTATAAATTTTAACTGAATGTTTTAGTTTTATTTCACTTTTTTACCCCCATAAAACATTATTAAAACGGAATGAAATAATAAGAATACAATATTATATATACGAATAATTTATGAAGTTAATGGAATAACATATATCAATCTCTTATTCTATGAAATGGGAAACAAAACCATCATTCATCTATATGGAAGACTACCAAATCGCGAATTGACATAATTTTTTCCCATCATTGCCTCTCATTGATTGTTATAATGATATATATAATATAATGGTGTCCTAATTATTTCATATAAACCATTATTAAAAGGTAATATTTTATATACTATCGTACCTTTATATCCGTTAATAAATGATAACGAAGTTCGTACGTACATTTGGACTATCATATCCACAATGTAATTTGATGTTTTCCATCACCACATCACATGGATAATATATAAAAAATTATTTAATTAAATAATGTCATATTTATTCTATAATTATAATTATAAAATTGTAAAATAATTCTTATGGAATAGATACTTAGGACTAACATATAAAGATATGACATCATTTTTTTTGGATATTTAGAAAATTAAAAAGTATATTCATAAGTACAGTAACAGTTTAGTGTCATTTAAAACAAGTAACACATTTTTCCAATTTAGTGAATTATCTTCATCATCTCCCATAAATTTCATTCCATTTTTAAATCCTACTTGAAAACATTGTTCATAACTTTGTGAAAGGAACATATGAAAGGGAGAGCTCAAATTCGTAGTGAGGGTAAATAAAAGAGATACTTAAGAATATCATGAGAATAATTGTATTAGAATATGAGAATGACTTTTAAATATTATACCTGGATAACAAATATCTTATATATGAGTCCTAGAATAAATATTGTATGTTTATAAGACATTAATCATAAGGGAATCAATATTATAATCCATAAAATAATAACATAGGAAAACTAAAATGTATTTTTGAAATAAACATCATCTTACCTTATTGTGAACATGTATAAATAAAACCACATTCACTCATGAAACCATGCCCTCGCATAAATTTATGGACAAGTTACTAAGTCCCCACATATTATTTTGAACACATAATAAAGTTCACTCATAACATCATAGTTTTCAAGGTTAACTCCCAAGAATATAAACAAATTGTATCAGGACACACATGTTTCCCTTTTTGGATCAAGACACACATGTTTCCCATTTTGCATTAGGACACACTTCTTTTCCATTATAAAACTGGATAGAAATGTGTTTATTTTAGGATCAGGATGCACCTATTTCCCATTTTTGATCAAGACATGACTATTTCCCGTTTTTATTTATGAAACACATATTTACCATTTTGGATTAACCCTATCTACATCTATTCCATCAATAACTCATGGAATATAAATATTTACCCAATTAATTAGAGGCATATTATGTTCACACAAGTAATATAATGAAATTATATATACACCTTTCATAAAATAATAAAACATTAATCATATTATATCTCATATAAATATATGGGATTCATAAACATTGTATCATAACTCATGAAGTGAAATGGTCATCATAAACATGTAGTCCTATCAGAACCTTTAAAAAAATAAAGGATTAAAAAAATTCATTAAAGAATAACCTATGAAATGAATTAGGATTAAAAATTAAATTACTCATGGAAGAGAGATGGGTTCTATTGAAAACATATCTTAAAAAACATAAACCATTTAATGAAATAATAATAATGGTGTCCTTCAATCATATCCCTAGTAACATATAAATTATACCGAATGATTTCATCTTAGATAGAGGAGTATTTTCAAGAACACTTTGATAATTTATTATTGATAAAAACCATTCATTTTAAATCATTTTTATGATATATATCTTTTATAAAATTTTAGTTTTGAAAACAGCTTTGTAAAACAAATGATAGAATATTTTAATATTCAGTTACAATAGTTTTTAAGAAACTATCATTTCTACATTGATAAAAAAAATTAAATAATATAACATCATTATAACCTTATTATTTTAAAATAACCTTTAAAACATATTATTCATGATTCAAAAATCATTTGAAATACCGTTTAAAAATAATATTTTATGAACAAATTTTTTCATTGAAAAACATTGTAAAAATTATTCAATAATATTATAAAAATGATTTTCTTAACCTATATTTATTCATTATATTTTGTTCTAAAATGTGAAAAATGGAACCATTAACTGAAAATATCTATAATAACAAGAGTATGATAAATTTCATGAGAAATATTTAATAATGGTTCATAATATTTCATCAATTAAAGAAATTTTTTTATCAATCTCAATAAATGATTAGATTTAAAAAAAACATACAACCTTGGAAACAATTATAAACAATTATAATTATAGAATAAAGTCATATTATTATAAATATATATTTATAATAATTATATTCAGGATATAATAAAAAAAACTGGTGATATAAACCCCATGTAATATAATACAAGTGCGTAATAAAACATGTGTCTCAAAGACGGTAAATTGAGAAAAAAACACCATTCTAAATTGGAAACATTTCAATTGTAAAATACCATAAAATAGAGATTATAAAATGGATATTTTTTTACCCATAAATATATTTATGGGTATTATATAATACATTAATGATAAATATATACCCCACAAAAAAATAAGTGGTGAATAAGACATAAGTCTCACAGTAATAGATACGAGACTAGAAATAACCTTACTACTTGTGTATTTTTTGAATGATGAAATATGTGAAAGGATAAAATATTTTTAAAATTTAAATATTTTAATAAAAATTAATTTCATCATATAAAATTTAAAAGATCATTATAATCACCAAACATCAAGAATAAGGGATGAATACTATGTGAATTTTACAAAAATAAACATAATTCAAGAAAAAACATAGCTAATGTATTGATTTTATTTATAGATATATAAAATTTTAAATTAAAATACATGTTTATTAATATTTGAAAAAATTTATATGCCATAAAATATATGATTTTTTAATGATTTTCCATTACCATATTATTAACAATTTCAGGTTAATGTTACATTTTTTTGGTAATAACTACTTTATTTTTCATATATGATATGAAATTTTAGTAATAATTCTATTACATAGATAGTAATTTATTTATTTAAATAATTTAATAAATGATAAAAATATCATATATATTCCGTATATATTTATTTATTATAATCTATAAGAGATTGAAATATTAAATGAAATACACAGTTCATGGAGACGAATAGTCGTACAAATGCATGAACTTTGTTTCCAATTTCCTTCCATATTAAAAAAAAGAAAGTAAATTACGTATATTTATATATATATATCATTAATTTCTAATTATTATTTAATATATACCATATAATTTCACTGTAACTATCCTTAATAAAATTCATGTAATTTATTAATGAATTTCATCTCATTGAAGAGGTGGTAGTCCAAATATACAAAAAACCAAGTTATGGAATTACTTGAAAAGGTCATCATAAAGGTATGAGTTATATAATAATTATAGAAACCTAAATAAATGATATATATAATATATATTTATATGAAAAATAATTTAAATCGTTATTTATAACATTGAGATGTGGTAATGGAAGAATGACTGAAATCGGCTCGCGAGGTGGTAGTTCACCGTATACACGAATGATGATTGTGTATATAATTTGATAGTAGTGTGTGAGAGTGTAGGTAGAAATATTAACATAAAAACATATAAAAATATTTTTGATACTGAGATTATCATATAAACATTTAACAATAAGAAATTTCGGGGTGGAGAATGAAAATAAAAAAAATTTCTCTTTGAAAGATGTTACCTCTTATTTTGGTATTTCTTTTTTTTCACCAGTGTAATAACATAGTTCGATTTCATAGTAAATTTCGTTATCTTAAGTAAAAATTGGAAATTTGGGATCTTATTTGGTCAGGTATTAGATGATCCAATGATCTTCATTTGTGTAAATAATTGAAAGGGGTGAGTTCTCTGTTATAATAAAGGATGAGTGAAATTTTTGTAAATATAAAAAGGTAATCACTATTGAGTGGTATCCCATACATCATGTGCCTCCAATAAGTTTAATTTTTTGATTCAAGGGATATTATTGTCTAAATATGTCCATAAATTTTTTTATATGTTTCTATGGTATTTGGTCCCAAATGTTAATGTTTATCAACAAAGAGAAATTGTTTTTACCTTCATCATGATAATTAATTTTAATGGCCTTCCCGAATATTTGCTATAAAAAAATACGGCCATATTAGAAATTTAAAATTATAGTGATTGAAAATATGATATCCATTTTTTCTAATTATAATCACATAATAGGTAGAAATTAATTTTAAAATAATCCCACAGATGGGACAAAACATTACCTTTTCAGTGTTAACATGCTCAAAAGTTCGAAATTATTTTATATCAATTTTCTCTGTAATGTTTGTTCCCATGAAATATATGTGGTACATAATGTAAAATTTATCTTATAATACATAAAAATAAATTAATATATTGTTTAACTCTATTAATAAATTTGATTCAAGGCTATTTTTTATTAAAATGTATTACTCTTAAATCTTTATCAAAAAATGGAACAACTCAAAAAAATTAAAAAATTTACCAAAAGTTAACATTGATATTACTGTTTCAAAATAGAATTTTATTTTTTCCAAATAGAAAATTATGAAATTATCTAAAAAATTATTTAAATTAGGAGCACAATTAAAATGCGATAAAATTACCATATAAAAAATACATCTTTTTGTTAATAAAATTTGAATTATTCATACCTCTTTACTTGAATACACATAAGATGATCATAAAATATTTCAATGAATATAATACATATATTACATTTTAAACATTTACATTTTTTTAATTATCATATTAAGGTAATTTTTTAATTTCATAAATATTATATTCTTAAAAAATATTTCAAATATTGTCAAAATGTATATATTTTCATTTCATGTTTTTTTTAATATGAAATAATTCATCATATATAAATTTGTAAAGAATATTTTCTAAATTTAATTAATCTTATTCATAACCAGCATTCAAACCACTAGGTGAAAACTGCAATAATATTTTAATAAAAATATTAATAGTATATTATTTTTTGGTAAAACTAGGTCTTGCGTGTAACACAAGCTATCGACGTAACTTATAAATATTTGGAAGAAAATATAAAAAAGTTTTGTTTGTAATAAATTTTAACCCATGTTTTGCATGTAGTGAAATAAAACATGGTGTTTTATATAATGAAAAACACTGTTAGTACATTCTTATAAAAAAATATCTAATGTTGTATGAAATGGAAAAAATAATGTAGATTTAATTAATTAATAATAATTCAAAAAATAATGATGTCTTAAATTCAACCCCCATAAAATAAATTTCTCCCATTAAATTGTTCTTGGGGATAACAAATATAAAAATTAAATATTCCGTTATGAGAAACCCACATCATAAAAATGAATACTAAAATTCCTTTATAAATGGAATCTTGGTTCCATAAAGGTTTCCCTATGTAATTTATAAAAAGGTTTCTATATAGTATAAAATAGGTTGGTATTGAATTTTTGAAATGAATGAAATCAATATAAATTTATATTGAGTGATGAGGATAATTAATCAGTAGAATGTAACTGATAAATGTAATTTTAATTGACTCAAAACCATATTTCAAGGAATATTTAAAAGACCTTTATTTCTACATAAATGATGATACCATGATAAATATTTTTTAATATAGATTTCCTAGAGATGTGGAATTTGTTTTGGACTAATAACATAATGAAATATACCTAATTTATTTTATTCATTTTTATAAAAATAATCTCACCATTTTGTTTTAATTTTTTGGATATTCATACCACATATTAATCTATTAAATGAAGGTGAATTTTCCATTCATTAAGTACTAGAATGTCATGAGGTATAATGATATTTCATTACACAAATTTATATTTTGTATAATTTTTTTAGAAAATGTTATTCATCATTCATAAGTATAAATTAGGCGAGATGTTAATTTAGTCTCACAAACTTCATTCAATATTTGACATAAACATCATACAAATTGTATTTTTTATAACCCAATCAAATGATAAAAACACAAAACATTAGAAATAAAGTCACTATACTTATCAAAATAAACTTAACATTGTCCCACCATATAACATAAATTACCTATTGATTTTCATATAAAAAATGTGATTACCTTTTCATTTATTTTCTTGAAATATTATAATATAATAAATCACCTTTAATTCAAATTGAAAACATACATTCTTATTCATTCATTACATAAAAAATAATTGGATATATTTCTTAAATCCAATTTATTTGTAAACATCATCCATGATAACATCGATCACATTTTCATCAAATCAATAATAAGTTTCATGGTAATAAATACAATCCAATTTATTTTATTCATGTCAAGTATCTATTTATCCATTATAAACACCATTTTTATCATAATCATGAGTAATTTATGTGTTACATTACCATAAAAAATACAACCCTTATATTAAATCACATTTACTTTTCTACAACACCATTCAAAAAAAAATCAATTCATAATTAATAACATATATAGAAAATACTTATATATTTCACAGTTTATAAAATATAATCATCAAATTCCAAAACATATCCACATCAATCATTCACCATTATTATAAAAAATATTAATTAGGACTCATCATCTCATTTCTTAAAAAAGCATTAAAATAATATAAAATTTTAATCATGTCTTAATGTTCCTCAAAATGAATATAATCATTCTTCATACATTTAATGTATGAAATAAAATTTAAACATGTCATACTATTCACATGTAATTTGTAGTCTCATAATCATTAGTAGTTTAAACAATAATCATAAAAAATTTTTAATTCTATTTATAAAATTTCCACTTAGGAAATTGATTATTATAATTCCTATAATTTCAAAATTTTAATCATTCAATGATAATAAATTTCCCGTGACTTCACACAATTGACTTAGATTATAATGCATGGTGTGAGAGACATCTGTCATAGTATAAAACCATATAATCAAGAAAAATTAGATTTATGATGCTTAAATCATGAAACATATACTTAAATATAGGACATCATAGGCTTATTGTTAATGGAATCCCTAGACATATCCTTAGATATATCTACAGTGATCTAAGTAGAGGTTTGTCACGACCCCCTCCCCACAAAGTTTACCCCTCCTGGGCCGGAAATGTGAGAAGGGAGATAATGACCCCCGAGTCCCGCCTCCAGTAGGCCCCGGGTTGGCGACTAGCACCGAGGGTATAATAACGTTCAAATGGGGGGCATTACCCTCTAAGAGAACACATGCAGAAGAGAGAGATAGAATAGACTCCAACCAACTCCAACTCAGAACTGAGATATAAAAGGAAAACAAGTACATATATGAAATGTCATGCAAAGGTACTACAACTGAAAGGGACAACTAAAAGTACCCAAAAGAAAGTAAAATGGCAGCGACCACAAGCCCGAACAACTCCTCCTCCAACCGCAAGCTAGTAGTAACCAGCATGATCTCCAAACTGCTCCAAGTGACCTGAAAAACAGTTTATATGTACATAGGGTGAGTATAACAGTATACTCAGTAGGATCCTCCCCAAGACTCTCATGCAAAAGTAAAGAAAGCATGCTAAAGCCCAGTGAACAACAAGTGAAACTAACTCGTCACCTAAACAGGTATACTATGTTCCCAACCTCACCATGGCTACTCTCACCATGTAACGCATAAAAGAATATGGAATATAGTAAATAATATCAAGGGTACCCCGCTACTACTTCCCCACTGGTTTTCCACTTTTCCCCAACGACATACGTCCTGTGCATCTCTCTCCAAAGGCTTGCCCGCAGACACCTGGGCTAAGCTCCAAAATCTGCACCTCGTGCACCACGAAGGCTTGCCCGCAGACACCTGGGCGAAGCACCACAGTGTCCTCACAACCAAAGTAACCAGGTAGTTTCCGGGAGCCACCACAGCTCGTATAACGTGTATCATACATCGGGTATAATACCTCAATCCATTACAGCACATACTCCGAGTAAGGATCCTCAAGCCATTATAGCCTATACACGTTACACCTATAGTAGTACATAGGATACTATATCTAGAATATATGTGTGGGAAATAACCACAAGCCATCACACCCCTCTACACACATATATGGGTAAAACTAACCACTGTGCCTACCAGCACAAAGATCTACCAAGAGAAGAGAGCGGGGCCAAAGGGGGTAGTCATCCATTCAACCTCCCATCAGAATGTTGTGGAAAACACACCCCCAGGGCTCAGAATCCCTGGGGTGTCAGTTGCCCTTACCGACAGGGTGGAGTAGCGTATAGAAACACAAAAAGTACAGAATATATAAGTAACTCACATCTACACTATGGGCATTACCTAGTCTTAGATACAACTGCAGCTAACGTCTCTCAGACTCCAGGCTGCTACTTCAAAGACTAGGTATCCTACAAGCACACAACCATTTGAAGAGATTTATTAGATTACTCCATTTTCATTTTATTAGCTCCAATGTACGTTAATTAATTCTTTAAACATTAATTAAGAATGAAAAATTCCACATTAAACTGAAAAGGCAACACATTCAAAAGCAACTGCTCCTTTTTAAGATTCACATCACCTTTAAATTCAAGCATCCTCATCCCCATGGATTTTCACCATTTAATCAAACATTCATTACAGAATTACTTTTCCACATTCCCAGGCATTCTAGAAAAACATCCTATGCTTCTAAACACAAAGGAGGCTCAACATGGTGAATAGATATACTACCTGTCGAGTCTTTGCCGCCTATAGAAAGAGCATACGCCCATTCTCCCTCGAGAGGCTAAACACGGAAAGCACGTGGCATACCTTGCGCGTCTTCGCCTCCTTCGGAAGAAGGGTAGCAAGACCAGCTACCTTGAGCAGTGGGGAAAATCAAAGTTGATTAACATTCAAGAAAACTGTAAGCAACCAGTAACCACATCCATCCCATTCCATCACCCCTGGTGTCCTCCCCGACACCCATATGCATAAACTGATGCATCTCGCCACTCTAGGCGTCATCTACTGCCATAACCACAAGGCCTCCATGCCTCCACATATCACAACAACCATCCAGGCTCACATCACAGCACAAGCAGCAGGATAACAAACATCACATCATGGGCTCTTGACCCTTTAACAAACAAGAGGGTAACTCAGAACCCTTTTAGAAATTCCTACATAATCTGTTCTCTAATCCATATTGAATTAACAGATTTGTTATTCGTAGGTTCTAATCATGGATACCTAATCAGAAAGCTATCACAATTAAAAAACCATTCTTACTTCCATAATTTGATTATCCTCAAATTAGAACTACAACAACGACAACAACCATATTAATTTACATGCCTATTTATCTTTATCCAATTAATTAACAATTAATTCCGGCTTTAGGTTCGTTATCAATTTCTATCATGAACGAACAACGAAACAAAGAAACATAGATATCACTATATCTAGGAAAACACGAGGCAAACCGTTATCACGGTATAAAGCAACAACATGCGATCAACCAATTCTTTTAATTCGGTTCAAGTATTTAATTAGGTCAATTTCATTGTGATCCAAAGGAATAAATCATGCTAATTATATGATTACACATATACAATTAGAGAAGCCATGAATCCCCTACCTCGAAGAGTTCTTGACATCCTTTATCCACACAACAGGTCACGATCCTCCCCTCGTGACAACTTATGTGGAAGAATGATCGACACAGCTTGGTTGCATCCAACAGAGCAGAACTGATCCTAGGAGTAAAGGTTGATTGTGAAACTCCTACAGGAAGGATTGAAAGGATCTATTGCCTCTTAATCGAGAACAAAGGGAAAGAACAAGGAAGAATGATATCTCGTCCCTTTTTAAGATTTAATGGGGCGAAGGTTTAAGATCCGGTTAATCCTCCATTAAAAACGGATCGCATTAACCCACGTGGTTGACCAAGTAAAATATTCCAAGCCTTAGGAATAATTAATATAGGATTTATGAAATTTTAAACAGCCTTAAGAGCCCTTAAAATAAGGATTTAAATGTATTTTACGTCAAAGGAAACGTCAAAAGGGGCCAAACTGTAGGAGTCTGGAAACACTGTTCACCCACTGTTACTGTACATGAAACTGATCTGTGAAACCGATCTGTGAAACTGATCTGTCACACCGATCTGTGAAACCGATATGTGAAACTGATCTGTCACACCGATCTGTGAAACTGATCTGTCACACTGATCTGTGAAACCGATCTGTGAAACCGATCTGTGAAACTGATCTGTCACACCGATCTGTGAAACCAATCTGTGAAACTGATCTGTCACACCGATCTGTGAAACCGATCTGTGACACTGATCTGTCACACCGATCTGTCACACCGATATGTGAAACTGATCTGTCACACCGATCTGTGAAACCGATCTGTGAAACCGATCTGTGAAACTGATCTGTCACACCGATCTGTGAAACCGATCTGTGAAACTGATCTGTCACACCGATCTGTGACACCGATCTGTCACACCGATCTGTGAAACTAATCTGTCACACTGATCTTTCACACCGATTTGTGAAACCGATCTGTCAGACCGATCTGTGAAACCGATCTGTCAGACCGATCTGTGAAAATGATCGGTGAGACCGATCTGTCAGACCGATCTGTGAAACCAATCTGTCACACCGATCTGTGAAACTGATCGGTGAGACCAATCTTTCAGACCGATCGGTGAGACCGATCTGTTACTGTTCATAAAACTGGAAACACTGTTTATAGAACTGGAAAATTGGCAAAGTGTTGGGGATATGTCCCCTTGGCCTCCCGGAACACCTCCAGCACCAAAATTCCACAAAGTAATGGACCAGAGAGGTTCGGGCCATTACATTAGATACCTCTCAAAACATTCTCGTCCTCGAGAATTAAAAACCAACGTAGAAGAAAAGAGGGGTCCGAACAACCACCCCATAAGATACCTCTCAGGGGAAAACCACCATGAGTTGTTCAAAAGCTAGAACAAAACTACGACATCCGAGAGTATGGAAACAAACAATTCATAACAAAACAATTGAAACATAACATCTCATCAAAGGTACATAAATAAAACATGAAAGGTCCAACCACAAAGAAAAAATAATTAAATGAAAGGAGTTAAACATTAAACAACTCTGGGTACTGAGCACGTAACTGTGACTCATGCTCCCAGGTACTCTCCTCCATGGAACCGTGTCGCCACAAGACACGAACTAAGGGGATAGAACGCCCACGCAACACCTTCTCCTCGCAGTCTTGGATCTCCACAGGTTGCTCCTCGAAGGTTGCATCATCATCAATATCGATCTCTCCCCAATCGATAACATGAGATTCATCATGAAGGTAACGACGGAGCTGCGTTACATGGAAAACATCATGTATCCGACTCATCCGAGGGGGAAGTGCTACTCGATACGCCACACCTCCAACATGAGCTAACACCTCGAAAGTCCCAACAAAACGGGGAGAAAGCTTACTTCCGTGACCAAACCTTCGCTGCCCACGACGGGTAGTGACCTTTAGACACACATGATCCCCGACATTAAACTCTAAGGGTCTCCTTCATTGATCAGCATAAGATTTCTGACGATCATGTGCTGTCTTCATCCTCTCACGAATCACTTGAACCATCTCTGTCGTATTCTGCACTAGTTCTGGTCCGAGAATTGCGGACTCTCCGACCCCAGTCCAGCACAACGGAGAATGGCATGGCTGGCCATACAAGGCTTCAAACGGCGCCATTCCGATGGTAGAGTGAAAACTATTATTGTAAGCGAACTCTACCAAAGGTAAGGGCTTTTTCCATGAACCTCCAAAATCATGAACACAAGAGCGCAACATGTCTTCAAGAGTCTGGATGGTTCGCTCTGTCTGACCATCCGTTTGAGGATGAAAAGCAGTGCTAAGGCAGAGTTGAGATCCAAAAGCATGCTGGAGACCTCTCCACACCCTAGAGGAAAAATGAGGATTTCGATCAGAAATGATCGTCTTAGGAACTCCGTGAAGCCTCACCACCTCCTCCAGATACTGCCTCGACAAAACCTCCACTGAGCTCGAATCCTTGATTGCTAAGAAGTTGTCCGATTTAGTTAAAAGATCCACTACCACCCATATAGCAACATGTCCTCCCAGAGCTCGAGGTAAACCTGTAACAAAGTCCATTGAGATGTCCTCCCACTTCCACTGAGGGATCTCTAAGTGCTGGAGAAGACCACCAGGAACACGGTGTTCGGCCTTCACCTTCTGGCAGACTAAACATCGAGACACACATTCTGAAACTGTACGCTTCAGCCCAGGCCACCAAAACTAACTCCTCAAGGATCGGTACATCTTCGTCACACCAGGATGTACCGCCAAGGGTGAACTATGGAACTCTCAGAGAACCGTCTCGCGCATCACCAATGAGGTAATGTCTCCACAACTTCAGCGCAAACACCACGGATGCCAACTCAAGATCATGGGTGGCATAGTTGCGTTCATGGGGACGCTACTGCCGAGACCCATAAGAAACAACTGACCTCTGCTGCATGAGAACACAACCTAGCCCCAAATGTGAAGCATCACAGAAAACATCAAACTGGACTCCCTCCGCTGGAAGACAAAGGACTGGAGCACTTACCAAATTCTCCTTTAGATACTTGAAAGATGACTGAAACTGAACAGTCCATATGAACGCTTGATCCTTCCTTGTCAAAGCTGTCAGAGGAGTCGCAACTCAGGAGAAATTAGCCACAAACCTCCTATAATAGCCTTCAAGACCAAGGAAACTTCGCATCTCTGACACGGTCTTGGGGGCTGGCCAAGACACCACTGCTTCTATCTTCGAAGGATCCACAGCTACTCCATGTTGGGACACAACATTCCCTAAGAAACGAACTTCTCGAGCCCAAAACTCACACTTGGACAACTTCCAAAACAATCGATGTTGGCGAAGAACTCCCAAAACGGCTCGTAGATGCTCTGCATGCTCCTCTTCCGATGTGGAGTACACAAGGATGTCGTCGATGAAAACCACAACAAACTTGTCCAGGAATTCATGGAACACAGCATTCATCAACCCCATGAAAACAGCTGGAGCATTTGTCACGCCGAATGGCATTACAACAAACTCATAATGCCCATGATGACAACAGAAAGTAGTCTTCGGGATATCCTCATCCTTTACACGCATCTGATGATATCCTGACCGCAAGTCGATCTTTGATAACCAACTTGCACCCTTCAGTTGATCGAATAGGTCATCAATCCGTGGAAGAGGATATCGATTCTTTATTGTCACTTTATTTAATCGACGATAATCGACGCACAACCGCAAACTGCCATCAGACTTTTTCACAAACAAAACGGGTGCACCCCAAGGTGACACACTTGGCCGAACAAAACCACACTGCAACAGACCATCGAGATGAATACGTATCTCTCATAACTCAGAAGGGGTCATCCTATACGGAGACATAGTGATAGGAGACGCTCACGGCTGTAGCTCGATCCCAAACTCGATCTCTCGTCAAGGGCGTAAGGATACAACCTCTTCTGGAAAGACATCAGGGTACTCCTCTACGACCCTAGGAAACGCCAACTGTTGAACCTGTTAAGAACTCAGCATCATCCCAGCCATCATGGATGATAAGGATGAAACTCTTCTATGACTCATCCGAGGAGCTCTCTCACCAACAAACACTACTTTCTCTCCATCTTCATCAAAGAAAACTACCTTCTTCCTGTAGCAATCCACAATATCTTGCACCGAATACAACCAATCCATGCCGAGGATGACATCATATGGTTGTATTCGTAAACATAGGAAATATCCCCAAGAGCGGTGCTGCCCCAACACTATCTCACAGTCTCTACATACTTCAAACAAGCTAGCTCGACCTCCAACTGGCGTAGTCAACGCCAAGGGCACTGGAAGCCTCTCTACCTTATGTCCCAAAGTGTGGAAAAGGGTAGGGGATATAAAGGAGTGTGTCTCTCCTGAATCAAACAAGGCATACAGCAAGGTATAAAACAAGAAAAGGGTACCTCGAACGACATCTGGCTCGCCTGGGGCTGGCAACGCTAGAGCATGAAGCTGACCACGACCACCTCAGCGACCTCTCTGACCCTGATGACGACCACCACCACGGCCGCGCTCTGTTCTCTGAGGACGGGGAGCGTCATGGTGTTGTCCTCTACCTGATCCATCTACCCTCTGGTGATCTAAAGCTGGTGCAACCTGCTGCTGCTGCCTCTGCTGGAACTGCCTCTACGGAGGAACCTGGAGTGTAGCGCCTGGTGCACGATGACTGCTCTAAAAAGTCGGGCACTCTCGCTGCTGATGACCACGACCACCACAAGAAAAATAAGCGCCTGCTCCCTTGGCATAGGCCTGAGAGTTGTTGCCTCCATAGAAACAAGATGGGAAGGGCTGGGACCTACCCCCAGGTGAACGGAAACTCTTCTATCCTGAAAACTGGGAACCCTGGACCACAGCTCTACTTCGTGAGGAATCATGATGATTCCCCTCTCGTGACGATCCGGTCCTAGCCAAAGTCCTCTCAACAACCTCTGCCCTCTCCACTACCTCAAGATATGTCTTCAGCATAAATGGGGTGACCTGGCGCTGGATCTCTGGACGCAAAGCCTCCTCGAAATGCCTCGCCATGGCCTCCTCATCTGGTAACAGGTCTGAATCATATCGTAGAAGGTTCCAGAAATGGATTCCAAACTCTCGAACACTGGATCTCCCCTGTCAAAGGGTAAGAAGCTCCTGGCGACTGGACGCCTTCGCAGTCGACGAAAGAAATTTGACTCTAAACCTGTCTCGAAACTCCTACCATGAGATCGCTGACACCTCACGATCCAAGAGAAACAAGAACCACCACTGCCTCGCTGCTCCACGCAGCATCGTCACAACCAAGGACACCCAGTGTTCCTTCCGATCACGAATCGAACTGAAGCCTATCTCGACCTCCTCCAACCAGTCTTCTGTGACTGCATCTGAAATGGAGCCCTCGTACTTCTGTAGACTCTGGCGCTGAAACTCTCGGAGTGTCTTCCTCCAAGTGTCATCGTCGTCAACCTCTACCCGACGGCGATCTGCTGGAACAGCCTGCTGGGCACCTTCTGCGCAAACCTGACGAGGACATCGACCTGGAGCCATACTTGTAAAATAACAATTGTTAGAGCTCCTAAGCCTGGAATATGGAAGACTCAACATTAATTAATTAATTAGTTTGTTTTATTAATTTTTAGGTTACCTATCCCAAGGTCTACCCATTCAAACACAGGCACAAAGAATAATGATGCATGATCCTTTCCTAGGTCTCTACCCTGCAACCAGTATCACTTTGTTTAGTAGCCATCGTAAAATTAAAGGTCCGTGCAACAGATCATAGGGGGCCCTGAACGCCTATGTCTCTGCCTGTCTCCAATGTTTACCCCACTTTCTAAACATGAAAGTCATTGTTTCCCTACCATCCCATGCATCCTCACCTGTGCCTAACTCCAAACTCCATCCTATCCCTCAACCAGAGCTCTGATACCACTCTGTCACGAACCCCTCCCACAAAGTGTACCCCTCCTGGTCCGGTAATGTGAGAAGGGAGATAATGACCCCCCGAGTCCCGCCTCCAGTAGGCCCCGGGTTGGCGACTAGCACCAAGGGTATAATAACGTTCAAATGGGGGGCATTACCCTATAAGGGAACACATGCAGAAGAGAGAGATAGAATAGACTCCAACCAACTCCAACTCAGAACTGAGACATAAAAGGAAACCAAGTACATATATGAAATGTCATGCAAAAGTACTACAACTGAAAGGGAAAAATAAAAGTACCCAAAAGAAAGTAAAACGGCAGCGACCACAAGCCCGAACAGCTCATCCTCCAACCGCAAGCTAGTAGTAACCAGCTTGATCTCCAACCTGCTCCAAGTGACCTGAAAAACAGTTTATATGTACATAGGGTGAGTATAATAGTATACTCAGTAGGATCCTCCCCAAGACTCTCGTGCAAAAGTAAAGAAAGCATGCTAAAGCCCAGTGAACATCAAGTGAAACTAACTCGTCACCTAAACAGGTATACTATGTTCCCAACCTCACCATGGCTACTCTCACCAAGTAACACATAAAAGAATATGGAATATAGTAATGATTATCAAGGGTACCCCGCTACTACTTCCCCACTGGTTTGCCACTTTTCCCCAACGACATACGTCCTATGCATCCCTCTCCAAAGGCCTGCCCGCAGACACCTGGGTTAAGCTCCACAATCTGCACCTCGTGCACCATGAAGGCTTGCCCGCAGACACCTGGGTGAAGAACCACACCGTCCTCACAACCAAAGTAACCAGGTAGTTTCTGGGAGCCACCACAGCTCGTATAACGTGTATCATACATCGGGTATAATACCTCAAGCCATTACAGCCCATACTCCGAGTAAGGATCCTCAAGCCATTATAGCCTATACACGTTACACCTATAGTAGTCCATAGGATACTATATCCAGAATATATGTGTGGGAAATAACCAAAATCCATCACAGCCCTCTACACACATATATGGGTAAAACTAACCACTGTGCCTACCAGCACAAAGATCTACCAAGAGAAGAGAGTGGGGCCAAAGGGGGTAGTCAGCCATTCAACCTCCCATCAGAATGTTGGGGGAAAACACACACCCCCCCCAGGGCTCAGAATCCCCGGGGTGTCAGTTTCCCTTAACGAAAGGGTGGAGTAGAGTATAGAAACACAAAAAGTACAGAATATATAAGTAACTCACATCCACACTATGGGCATTACCTAGTCTTAGATACAACTGCAGCTAACGTCTCTCAGACTCTAGGATGCTACTTCAAAGACTAGGTATCCTAAAAGAACACAACCATTTTAAGAGCATTATTAGATTACTCCATTCTCATTTTATCAGCTCCACTGTACGTTAATTAATTCTTTAAACATTAAGTAAGAACAAACAATTCCACAATAAACCGAAAAGGAAACACATTCAAAAACAACTTCTCCTTTTTAAGATTCACATCAACTTTAAATTCCAGTATCTCCATCCCCGTGTATTTTCACCATTTAATCAAACATTCATTACAGAATTACTTTTCCACATTCCCAGGCATTCTAGAAAAACATCTTATGCTTCTAAACACAAAGGAGGCTCAACACGGTGAAAGGATATACTACCCGTCGAGTCTTTGCCGCCTATAGAAAGAGCATACACCCATTCTCCCTTGAGAGGCTAAACACGGAAAGCACGTGGCATACCCCGCGCGTCTTCGCCTCCTTCGGAAGAAGGGTAGCATGACCAGATGCCTTGAGCAGTGGGGAAAAGCAAAGCAGATTAACATTCAAGAAAACTGTAAGCAACCAATAACCACATCCATCCCATTCTATCACCCCTGGTGTCCTCCCCGACACCCATATGCATAAACTGATGCATCTCGCCACTCTATGCGTCATCTGCTGACATAACCACAAGGCCTCCATGCCTCCACATATCACAACAACCATCCAAGCTCACATCACATCACAAGCAACAGGAAAAAAAACATCACATCATGGGATCTTGACCCTTTAACAAACAAGAGGGTAACTCAGAACCCTTTTAGAAATTCCCACATAATCTATTCTCTAATCCATATTGAATTAACAGATTTGTTATTCGTAGGTTCCAATCATGGATACCTAATCAGTAAGCTATCACAATTAAAAAACCATGCTTACTTCCCTAATTTGATTATCCTCAAATTAGAACTACAACAACGGCAACAACCAGATTAATTTACATGCCTCTTTATCTTTAGCCAATTAATTAACAATTAATTCCGGCTTTACATTCGTTATCAATTTCTATCATGAATGAACAATGAAACAAAGAAACATTGATATCACTATATCTAGGAAAACACGAGGCAAACCGTTATCAAGTTATAAAGCAACAACATGCGATCAACCAATTCTTTTAATCCGGTTCAAGTATTTAATTAGGTTAATTTCATTGTGATCCAAAGGAATAAATCATGCTAATTCTAGGATTACACATATACAATTAGAGAAGCCATGAATCCCCTACCTCGAAGAGTTCTTGATGTCCTTTATCCACACAACAGGTCACGATCCTCCCCTCGCGACAACTTATGTGGAAGAATGATCGACACAGCTTGGTTGCATCCAACAGAGCGGAACTGATCCTAGGAGTAAAGGTTGATTGTGCAACTCCTACGGGAAGGATTGAAAGGTTCTAGTTCCTCTTAATCAAGAACAAAGGGAAAGAACAAGGAAGAATGATATCTCGTCCCTTTTTAAGATTTAATGGGGTGAAGGTTTAAGATCCGGTTAATCCTCCATTAAAAATGGATCACATTAACCCACGCGGTTGACCAAGTAAAATATTCCAAGCCTTAGGAATAATTAATATAGGATTTATGGCATCTTAAACAGCCTTAAGAGCCCTTAAAATAAGGATTTAAATGTATTTTACGTCAAATGAAACGTCAAAAGGGGCAAAACTGTTTGAGTATGGAAACACTGTTCACCCACTATTACTGTACATGAAACCGATCTGTGAAACCGATCTGTGAAACTGATCTGTCACACCGATCTGTGAAACCGATCTGTGAAACTGATCTGTCACACTGATCTGTGAAACCGATCTGTCACACTGATCTGTGAAACCGATCTGCGAAACCGATCTGTGAAACCGATATGTGAAACCGATCTGTGAAACTGATCTGTCACACCGATCTGTGAAACCGATCTGTGAAACTGATCTGTCACACCGATCTGTGAAACCGATCTGTGAAACTGATCTGTCTCACCGATCTGTCACACCGATCTGTGAAACCGATCTATCACACCGATCTGTGAAATTGATCTATGAAACTGATCTGACACACCGATCTGTTAAACTGATCTGTCACACCAATCTGTGACATCGATCTGTCACACTAATCTGTGAAACCAATCTATCACACCGATCTGTCACACCGATTTGTGAAACCGATCCGTCTGACCGATCTGTGAAACCGATCTGTCAAACCGATCTGTGAAACTGATCGGTGAGACCGATCTGTCAGACTGATCTTTGAAACCGATCTGTCACACCGATCTGTGAAAATGATCGGTGAGACCGATCTGTCAGACCGATCGGTGAGACCGATCTGTTACTGTTCATAAAACTGGAAACACTGTTCACAGAACTGGAAAATTGGAAAAGTGTTGGGGATATGTCCCCTTGGCCTCCCGAAACACCTCCAACACCAAAATTCCACAAAGTAATGGACCGGAGAGGTCCGGGCCATTACAAGGTTTATCCTCCAGGTTTCTAAGAGTTGACTAAACCATTCCATTGATACAAACTATAGAAACTAATCATTATTATAAATGGATATTTCATCATTTTATATGAATATTTCGCATTATATCAATGTAATTCATGAGGACCATAATTGGTTAGTATCTTGTGAAATGTGGAAGACATTATACTTATTTAGTGAATGATCTTAAATATCTCTTGTAATGATATTACCCTTTAGTTACCATACTTAATAAATTTTTTCATAACCTGAGGAAGGGAAAAATGATTGGATGGGATAAGATTCTTAATAAGTTTAAATAAAGGTGATACATAATATTACATTATAATAAGGGTTTGATAATATGAAAATAACAATTTAATAACATAAACTACATATTAGAGATCATATACATGATTCATGGAATAAAGATTATATGTAACATCCCAAGTAAATAAAGAATAATAAATTTTCATTATTATTAATATTTTTATAATTAAATATTAATTTTACTTTAATGGGGTTTCTATGTTCGATAGCGTACCCAATACGCAACAATGGGTTTTTTGAAATCATACATTGCACACTAGTAATATAATAATATTATTTTAAAAGGTAGTTAACACGTAGTTGTTGTATTGGTAGTAAAGAATCGAAATAACAAAAATATGATTATATATGTTTGTTAATTGTTTTTACATTTATATAATAAAAGATAAAGGCTTAAAATAAGAAATGAATTCAATTTTAAGCATAAATATTCTAATATTCACTATAAGGTCGATTTATCATCTTTTGATGTAGAGCCCTATTTAAATATAGTTTTGGCCACTCTTATAAATTATATTTGACCAAATAAAATTCTTCTTTAGACTCGGGACATCAAAATTTACTTTGTGTTATATTTTTGGTATTTTTCTGTTAAAGTTCTTTTTTTTAATGAATAGGGAAAAATGTTGCATTTTAATTCAAAAACTCTTTTTAATCTAATTTATTTATATTATTAGTTTATCTTTTGAATTGGTTATAATGTGAAATTAGAATATACTTTTACAATTTAATCCAACAGTGGTCATTGGAATTAATTTCACTTTAAACTATTATCAATCTTTTGATATATATTGTTTCATAAAAACACACTATTTGTTTTGAAAACGGGAATTAATTATAAAATTAATTACTGAAACCTACATGTTTTTAATTTTTAAAAATAGATATAATTTTTGAATTTGGAATATAATATATATCTTCGGGTGAATTTTTGGTATTTTTCTGAAAAACTTCAATTTTTGATGAATAGTGAAACCACTAAGTGGTAGTTAAAAAACTGATTTTTTCGTTTAAATGAAACTTTACCACTATTTGGAATTTAATTTCAAAGATCATGTATACATGTTTGTGATTATTTTGTGAAATGTGGTTCAATGGGATGAAAATAAATTTTTTTGGAGAATAGAAACTTTTATGTTTTATTAATCGGTATTAGAGGTAATTAGTGTAATTTAAAGTTGAAATAATGTTATAATAAAATGAAATTACCCTGACACATGTCCTACCATTATTGGATGTGTCATTTCAGACCAATACAATCCATGTTTCAACTTGGGGACCCCATGGATCCACTTGGGTAAGAAAATGACATTAATAACATTTTATTTAAAGTTAAAATAAAAAATGTCACAAACATGTATTGTTGTACTAAAAAAATTTTTACATGGGGTTATACAAGTCATATTTTTTTACTATAAATACTTATTATAAAGGTAAACTTATTTCATACAACATGATATTTTTTTATAATTTTTTTACATTATATAAATTTAATTATTTATGACACCATGATGATGCAACAATTACCTCATTATTTAACGATTTAAATAAAATGAAGAGATAATGTAAAATATAAGACCTAAACTTTTCAAAAACCTATTTCATGGGTGTATTTAATACTCTTATCACATTATCCTCGAAATATATAATTTTGGGACCATTAAAATCTGATACTCATTATACAATAAAGTAACATTTTATAATTTTCCAAGAGTGTCCCTCCTCCCTCTTATTATAGGCCCCCACCTCTACCACCATACCCACACCTCTCAAGCCTTTGGCTCAGCTATGCTCTGTTCATTATATCTCTCCAAATACCTCTCCTAATCCTAGAAGCCTTTACTTAGGCAGAAATCTCTTCTAGAAAACCGTTTTGTTCAATCCAAGAGGAGTTACCCAATTTAAATGTAATTTCTTCACTTGTGTTCTTTTGTTTTATTTTGATTCTACATCCCCCTTAACCCTTTTTATTCCTCACTTTTGTAACAACAACAGTATCTTAAATATAATAGGATTTTTTATGAGAATGATTTTATTTACACTTACACACACCTCCTTCTAATGGTTAAAGAACATATTGTTTCTATGGTTGGCGAATTTCTGCCTCAGGAAATGATGATTGTTCAATATTCTTTTAACACCATTAATGGTGGCAATTAAGATGTCAATATTTTTATATATGATATAGATTATGTTTATGTTTTCTTTATGTTTCTTTATTTTTCATTTATCTCATACCTTTATTTTTTCCATTATGGGTAAACACGATAATTTCATTTTAGGAAGTGTGGACTACCGCCCCCTAAAAGTGAGTTGATTCGTTAATGCCATATGTGGGACGTATAAAGGATATAGTTAATGATATTATATATTATATTATACTGGAATTATAATATATCTTTATATCATTATGATTTCACTCCATTAAATACAAAATTTAAATGAAAGTATCGTTTGTGCGTACCTACGGCTTACGGTCTCCATGAACGGTGCATTTCATTTCTTACCTGTAAATGTTATATACTATTATAAATACATGTATATGATGGATATATATGATATATATGATATCAAAATCATTAATATCATTCTAGATCTAATGAACATTTGACCACATGAACAACATGTAATTGTAAGAAGTCAATTTTTGACTTAAGTACCAAATATCGACAAAACAAACATTATTAACATATAAGATTACATAATTATTATAACATGGAAATAAGTGATATAAAAGGAATAATAATCTTTAAAAAGGTTCTTAATCAAGTAGAAATTAATAGCAGTTTATTATTCAGGAGATTAAAGAGTGATCGAGTCATGTCGGACATGAGGTAATGGACTTCGTCTCAATCTCCTTCCATTGAGGGATATTTTTTTAATCAAGACTCTCTATTATAAGTTGTATAAACCCCTTTGTATTTTAATTTTTATTAAAAGGAATATTTTTCTACAAATAATTTTACTAAACGAAAAAAAGGAATTCTTATTTTAATGTATGCAGCGACAACGACCTTTTCCACCGCCATGAGTATTATTTGGTCTCTGGCTTCCTCAAAAAGCCATAATGTTTTTAAAATGAAATAAATACCAAATAGTCATCAATGAATTTTGGTATTGAAAATCGGTTTTATAATGTATTGTAGTTTCAATATATTTAAGTGATTTATTGTGATCGAAATGTGGAAATGTTTTCTTTCCGTTATATTTATTTTATGTCTTATGATTTTATAATGGTACTTAGACATTTGACGGGTGGTTACGTGATGAAGCATATGACGGGGGGTGCCGTGAATACCAGGATGGGTGGTTAAATTATAACCTCCAATGCATTGGGTATGGAATTCGGCCGTATGGCTATTCCATTAAGTGATATGTGTGGATGTCGACCGTATGGTTATTCAATTTAAGTATGTTTATGTCCCAAGTTACATTTATATGTTATGTGTTCTTTATATGGGTTTTATGGTAATATTTCGGTTACAAAAGGGTATGTAATGATCTTTTATTTATTGAAGAGTATTTAATAATTCATAAAGGTGAAAAGTATTAATTTTATAAGGTATTCATGGTTTACTTGTTGTTTTGAAAAACTAAAAGTTTTCTTTCTTTGTGCATCCCTTACTGAACTTTTTATGCTCTTCCCATGTTTTTCTGAAATTTTTTTCACATGACATAATGTGGAATATGGTCAAGTATGGGATCAAGGAAAATACATATTGTCTTAAACATGGAACTAGTCGTGAATCTTTTTTTAAGAGTTCATGTTTTGTAAAAAAAGAAAACTTTGTAGAAGTGTCAACTGTGTAATCTTTTGAGATGTAATAGTTATGATCTAATTCTCTAAAACTCTAAACCTGAAAAGATCTTCAATGTAAATTATTCATTTAATTCAATATTATGTAATGTTTAAGGCTGGGGCCTTATATTATAATTTCATAAAAAATGAATCATAATGGAAATAATATCATAATACAGACAATAATAACATAGTAAAATGAAATGGATGTAGTGTCATAAACATCATAATATAAAATTTTGAACATATATAATTATAAATGTGATCACTGATCAAATTAATCCCTCTCAAAAACATATGGAAATGTAACTAGGCTCCCATTTATTATTGTGAACATGTAATCAAGTTCACGAATAACATCATAGTAGTCATGGTTCACTTCCACGATGATAAAAACAGTGGATCAGATCACACATGTTTCCCATTGTGGATTAGTAGATACTGGTATCCCAATATGGATAAAAATACACCTATATCCCATTATGGATCATGGAACACAAGTTTCACATTTTGGATCAGGTGGCACATATAATCTATTTCAGATAAAAATAGAGCTTTTTCCCAATTTGGATCAGGACCCACCTATTTCTAATTGTGGATCAACAACGTGGACTGGTTTCCCAGAATTATCTGCTAACATAATAATCTTTTCCCAATATATTTTGGAGATATATAGGTCCCACCCACTATAAAATGAAAACGTACATATGTGTGCCACAATATAATAAAACATTCCCATTATCATAATTGATAAAATGAGAAGGGGATCAAAAACATCATAAAATAACACATGGAATAAAATGGTTATCATAAACATGTCATACAATCATAACATGAGGAAATGTTATAAGTTTATAAATCATTTAATCTAATAATAACCTAAGAAGATATATTTTTTTTAAAATCATCTGACCCATGGAAGATAAATGGATTTCATAAATAACATTTCAGTAAAATAATAAACTATTCAATGATATTATATGAATTGTTTCATTAGATTATATCCCATGAAAATAAAAAAGTATAAAAAAATAGATTTCATAAATGATAGAGAAGAATTTTTTAATATCAATTTAAATATTTCTTAAGAAATTAACATTTCACTAAAAATAAATTTTTTAATATTAAAGGCATTCTCAAAATAATTTTTTTAAACACAATTTAAAAAATATATAAAAGATTCATTAAAAAATAATTTAAAATATTTATTGAGAAAATATAATTTCCACATAAAAAAATTATAAATGATAAAACATTTTGAAGATATTCCTCTTTGAATGTATCCTACAAACATATAAAGTATGCTTTGAAAATAATTTAAAACACTTTTTAAATATAAAGTATTTTTCCATATTTTTAAAAAAAAATTAAATAAAATTTACATAATATTAGGAAAAACATTTACTTTCAAAATAAACATGCAAACATTAAATAAATGAACTAAAGAAATGAAAATCCAGACAACGAGTAAATCATCACATATTGATCATTCCTATTATAGGATACAGTGTTCAAAAAGTGTCTTGATTGGAAAATGACAAGGAAATTCATGTTAAAAATCCAATTTGATTAAAAAGTAAAAAATTTAGTAAAAATTAATTGTAATTTTCATAATAGAATATAATAAATTTTTTGAATTTTATTTAGAAAACATGGTTTTTGAAAACCGAACATTGTCGCTTGAAAACATAAATAATGTTAGATTTACAAAAAAAAATTATAATTTTTATTATGTTCCGAAGAGTGGGGAAATGATAATATTTCATGAGTATATATTTAATTAACATAAAAGAAGAAATAAATGTGAATTTTTTAAATACAGAAAAACAAAATTCATTAATAGATGTATAATAAAAATGGTGTTAAATACAGTTGGGGTCCTATATCAGTGGTTATGGCTACCATGTGATCCTACACCAACCCTGGATCAAAACCTAAAATCCCCAATTTTGTGGTTTTTTCATCGGTTCAGTGCATGTTTAGGGAAAAAGGAAAGAGGTCAGGGGGAATAGGAGGGGGAGTATTGATGAATGGACTTGGGGGATCATGACAGTGATGATCATAGATAGACCATGAAGGGAAATGCGTAATGATTCAACTGTTGGGTATTCGAGGGAATAGCGTAGGACTGAGCAGTGGGTTCTGTGGCAGAGGAGGGCCTCACTGGAGTGTAACATGGATGGGAGCGACGCTGACGGGTCTGGATTGAGGGAGATGAGGTGGGCCGTTGGAGGATTCATGAACTGAAGGATGTTGGTTTTGGAGGATAACATATATTAATAGGTTATAAAACCCACATAGATAGGGATGCGATGTGGTTGGCATGCTTTGGTGGCGGGACATAGATGATGTCACATCGGAAGGAAGATCTAGAATATTGGGGGCCAACTTCAAGTCATATCTTGGTACCATGGGCATTGATAGTCTTTTAACAGGTTCTCACCACTCATTGTAAAAAATTATTTTTTTTAAATAAAATACAAAGGGTGGTGATTCCCTCTTACCTTTTAATAAATATTCAATCCTGATAAATGTTGTGATTATAGAAAAAAAATCGTAAAACATTTTTAACATTGAATCATAATACCAATGTAATAATAATATCACAAGAATAATAAAATATCAATAAAGAAATTATATTCATCATTTAACATATAAAATGGTAGTATATACACTTCATACAAGATTATTGGTTTATAACAGTACATGTGTCTCAAATAAGGAAAATTGAGACAAAATTACAATACTGATTTTGAATCATTTGAACCATAAAACCCCATGAATTAGATATAATAAAATGTATACATAAATAACAATAAATTTCTATATTGGTATAATTTGATAAAATAAAGGGTATTATATACACAACTCAAATAAAACAATTGAAAAATAATTCGTATGTCTCGTAGAAATAAATGAGAGACAAGAAATCCCCTTACTACTTGAGTATATTTTGAATCATGAGATCTATGAAATATAACATAAATTGAAAATTTTATTATCATTAAATATATTTTACTTATTATATAACATTTTATTGGAATGAATATAAAACACACATCAAGAATATGTGTTTAATGTAGAATGAATAACATAAATTGATTGAGATAAAACGGTTGTTACCTTAAGTATTGACATCATTATACATGTTCAAACATCATGTATAATAAAAATAAGATTATAATATATTTAACACATAAACCTAAGAGTTTATATTATAGAATATATTATTTTATTATGAATTTATATTACCATTTTTAACAATTCTATGTTAAAAGTATATTTCTGGTAATAACCCCTTTGTTTTTCTTATATGTCCTAGTTTTTTATTCTTGATTCGCTTACATAGACTAGGATTTAAAAAATTAAAAAAAATTAAAACATGATGTAAATATCATATATATTCATTATATAAATATTTATACTAAAATATAAAATATATAACTTTGAAATTAAGTACACTATTCCTAGGGATGGTAGGTTGTATGTACGCATGAACACTATTTCCATTTTATTGTTGTCTTAAAAGAAAAAACGTTAATGACACACACACACACACACATATATATATATATCATTCAGGTATTATTATTCATTTATATATTTAATATACCTTAACTAATCCCATCCATAATACATTCAATGTAAAGTGTGAACAAATCACATCGCTTTTTGAATGTTGTAGTCCGCACGTCCACAAAATATATTCTCAAATATCGTAAAAATGGAATAAAATAATCCATTTATTATATAATAATTTGAAAAGAATAAATAACTTCTATATATAATATAATAATATAAATTACATTATTATTTATGACTTTGAGAGGTGGTAATTGAATAACGAATGCCATCAGTTCGGACGGGGGATGTTTTCCATACACACGAATGACGATAGGGTGTATCATTTTATAGAAGTGTGTTTGAGATTTGGTAGAACCATTAACAGAAAAAAATAGTTATGATTATGATACTGAAGATATTATATAATCTTGGAATTAGAATAATATAGGTTTTGGAGAAATAAATGTAAACAAAAGTTCCTATTAACTAACTTTACCTCTTCTTTGTGTAACTCCTTTTTGGTTTTAACCAAAGGACTAACCAAGTTGTCTTTCTCCCTAAAGTGATTCTCATTGTATTAATATATGGAAATTGTGAGATTATTTAGGTAGTGTTATCACTAGACAATGGGCTTTATAGTTTTGAATAATTGGGGGGGAGGGTGAGATCCCTTTTATAGAGGAGGAGTGGAATTCTAAAAAATATTAAAAGGTAGCCCTATTGAGAAGAATATCTTACATCATGTTACTAAAATAATTTTAAATTTTAAATAAAATGGTCTATGTGGTGTAAATATGTCTAGAAAATTTCCCTTTGACATGCGCCTAAGGTATTTGGCCACTTATGTTAATGTATAACTATTAAGTAAACTAGTTTTTACCTTAATTATGGTAATTATTATTATTTACATTCAAAAATATTTTTGTTCAAAAAGTAATTTGAAATTATTATAAATGATGAAATTTTCATATTCCAAAAATGGAAACCATTTTACAAAATTATAATAACAAAAGATGAAGAATTAATAAAAAAATCATCCCTAGAAAAAATGAAACAAAGGGGTTTTAAAGTGAAAATAGTCAAAAGATAAAAATGTTTTTTATATCCAATTTCAATGAGAAATATGTTATAATGAAATAATTTTGATTAAATGGTTTATAACATTGAAAATTATACTTTAATGTAATGTTAAAAATAAAAGTTAATTATAAAAATAAATTTTACGAAAAAAAAATTTTCAATTAAAATTTAGTATTTTCATTATTCCTCAATAAATGAAAGTTTATTCAATAATATAAAAAAATTCACCGAAATTAAATATCTAGATTTAAATTTTAACAATTAGGTTTTTTTAAAAAAAAATTATTTATGATTTTGGAAAATAATATTTTTAATAGGTGAACCACTAAATGGGAAAAGAATTTATAGAAATTATTATTATTAACCATAAAATTAGATTTATTCTTATCTCTTATCTAGAAAAAAAATTGAACGGTACATGGTCGAATGAATATAACATATATTTAAAACAATGATTTTGTTTAAATGATTTAATTAATTAATTATTTTAATACTTGTTTGATTTTATATATTAGATTTCTAGGAAATGTTTTATGATATTTTAAAAAGTAGTTTTATTTTGATTTCAAGTTAACTGATTACAATATAAATTTTATTATATACATGTATAAACCATATAATCATAATTTAATTTATCTTATTCATAAAAATTATTATAATTTCTAGGAGAAAACTATAATAATATATTAAAAATAATAATAAATATAAAATGTTGTTTGGTAAAATTAGATTATTTTTGTAATAAAAACTATCAATAGAACTCTGAATTGTTTTTAACACAATCCAAACATAGTGTTGTGTGTATAAAAATTTACTCCAAGTTCTTTATTTAGTGAAATATCAACTTGGTGCTACATATAATTCAATAAAAAAATTGGTATTTTCAACAAAAATTATTTGTTTATTTATGTGTATAATGAAAAATAAAAAAAATATTAAATTAAGTCGAAAAAATATTTCTCAAAATCTCGAGGTGTAAAATATGTATCTTAAATCATGATCATCGAAAAAAGGAATCATTATTCATGTGTTCATACAAGATAATATCTAAATGATTTTTATATAGTTCATTTTTCAAATCAATATTTCTTGGATGCATTGAAAAAAATAATTGAGGATAAAAATTTTAATTTAGTTATTATTATTTTTCAGGGGATTATTTAATGGGGACTATTGTTACCATATTATATATATTGAAGTTATTTTAATCAAACGAACAAAATAGAATCAAAACATATTATGTGAAGTTAATTTATTATGTATTTAAATATATCATAGAAATATTAAAAATAAAATAAATAATAAACATGAAAATGTTTTCTAAATAAGAAAATAATTTTCAACTATTTATTATTTTGGAATAAAGAATGTATGTGATGAATCCAACCTGAGGTAAGGTCTATGATAAATAAATTTGTTTTCATAAGGATATATTACTTCTCTATTAATTATTTTATTCCAATATTTTGTATGGAAGGACATATAATTATTTTATGATTCATTTCAACTTGATTTATATGAATTTACATTTGTTACATATAATCACTTCACTTATTGATTCTCATATCCATGATATGATCTTTATAAGATAT
This sequence comes from Viscum album, assembly GCA_963277665.1. Lineage (NCBI taxonomy): Eukaryota > Viridiplantae > Streptophyta > Magnoliopsida > Santalales > Viscaceae > Viscum > Viscum album. The sequence continues at coordinate 353,938,965 of OY728143.1, forward strand.
TTCCTCTAAATTTTCCTTCATTGTGGCATATTGTATTTTTATATTACTAATATTGCAATGTGGTGTATATACTATCCTTTGACCTTTGATATCATTTTTATCCTTATATCCATGATATTTGACATTTAGTTTTAATATTTTTTGTAGGGATTAATATTAAAATGGCATCGATGAGGTTAGTGTTTATTTCACAATTTTAATAATGTTCATGATTTATTATATTTATGTTTTTACTTAGATATATAATTGATATTTACACCTCAAACCTAATATATTTTTTAATCCCCTAATTATTTATTTAAATTCTATTTTCCACTTATTTTGCTCATTTAAATACTCAATAGACCAAAATAATGTATTAATCATTTATTGAATTTGTTTCTCTATTTAATTGGAAATGATATTCTCTCATGAGCATATTTTCATTAATATTTCTTAAATAATGATTTCATTAATATTAAATAATTTATTAATGAAATTTATACAGATGATTTCTTTTAAATTTAATTACATGTTATATTGTATTCATTTTAAAAATAAGGCAGCTATTCACTTGCTTTTTCTGAAAAAACTGAACAGAATAATTATTTTTAGTACTTAGCATGAATATAATTTCCCACTATCATGAACACCCATTAATTTAAATAATCCATTGTAGGTTCCAATTTTTATTTGAATATAAATTTTTTTCCAAATATTCTAGATATTTTTAGTTCTTAAAGTTTCATTAAAATTGATAAGGGTATTATCATCATAAATTTAATGATATTTTTATGGTATTTTTATTCAGTAGTTAAAACAACCTATTATTATATTTATAATAAAATAGGGATATGTTGTAATGATATAATCCTCATAAATTATTTTTATTTTTATGATAACTTGGATTATGGAATGTATTGACATTTCATATTCTATTTCCTCTTATAAATAAAATTTTTGATTTTAAAGGTTGATTTACTATGTTGTGTTTTTTATTTATAGACTAAATTAATTAGACTTATCATTTCATGGATTAGGCCCATAATTATATATCACCTTAATGTGATGGTAGGAATCATAAAGAAAACTAGCTTGGCTATTTTGTTTGGGAATTAACTATTTATATTATATTTATATGAATAATGCACTAATATTTTGATTATGATGTACAAAGTTGTGAATTCCATCATTATGAGATTAATTATTCATTCCCATGTGATTTATTGATTTATTTTGATATCCATGGACAAATAACAAGATCATTTCATAAGTTACGTGTAATTATTTGAACATAATTTACCCTAACAAATTATTATTCATGCTCACCTTATTGATTAAATGGAATGTGTTTTCAACTATTTACATTACGATAATGATTAATTTTTTTTTACATATTTTGGATTTCACTATACGTAACCCTTTTTAATATTCGAGATCACCTTTATTTTCATTCTTTGACTAATATATAAAGAGGGAATCATTAAATGTGTTCAAGGATAAAGAATATATACCTTAATGTTGTTTATTTTTTTGGTTTTCAAATGTAATGTGATATTCATGGATTTTTTCAATTCACCAGGACTACTAACCTGTTTATCCTTTAGGATGTGATATCTTATATCTTATTCCAATGTAATAATGTAAACACCGATTCTAGGATATAGGGTCTTGGGTAATTACACTTGTACATAAAAAACTTTTATAATCAACATAATATAGTCCATAAAACATTATTAGCATTATTTATATTGATTTAATACAAATATATGAATTATTGTTTAAATATTTTCATCCTTAGATATTAATAGTTTCAATAGTTTTTCAAGTACAGTTTTTATAATGGATGATTTGACTACTACTTTTAGATTAAAAGTTCATCATTCCAAGATAATTATATGTATTGGTAAAGATATCTAATAACTATTTGTAAAGTTAAAATTTCATTTCATTAATGTATTAGTTATGATTTATTATTAATCTATCACTAATGAGCTTGTATCGATAATTTTCACAAATGAGGGGTGGTATCTTAATTACATGTCAGATGATATAATTAAAATTCTAGAAATAAAAATATAATTATTTACTTATCATTATCTAGTATCATTATTTATCAGGTTTCCTTAGTTATCCATGATATAAATTTATGGCATTTTTCAAGTATATGGTTAGATATACCGAAATAAGAACACATTACAACCGATTAGTGATTAAGATGAAAAAATTTATTATTTTTGGAATAATATCACATTAAATAATGATAAAATAATTATTTATATTTTATTAAAGTTGATGTCTAAATTTGAATATATTTTTATTGATATTAATAGAATATACTGAAAACTAAAAAACATTAATTAAATGGAGGCAGTAGTACACATGTTTGCATGGGTAACACATTCATTATTCAATGATTAAGTGGAAGATAAAGAGTGATTTATAATTTAAGAATATTAATAATTTCTTAAATATAAAATTAATACATCAACCGGTATTCTAGAACAATCCATTTATGGTGGTGATTTAAATAAATCACACCATACATAGAGATGGAAATTTCCACAAATGAATAATGACATCATCATTTTCTTGTTAGGTTTTATGGATGCAATAAAATGAATATTTCATTCAAAAAAACATTTTATCATATATTTTATAAATGTTTTAAAATAGATTAATGTATATTATAGTTCAGTAGGGGTAGAATAGAATAATAATTATGAGATCTCTATTGAGAACCCTATGTCTCCATTTTTTTGTTCTTCCATGGGGAACACATTATAGAACCAAAACATGGTCCCTTGGATTATAGAAGGATTTTAGGAGGTTAGAATAAAGTTGAGTAGATAAAAGGGAATAATTTTAGAAATTTTACTTCCATATAAATAATGTGCAGATGGGGTTGAGGGGAGCATATTATATCATTGAATGAAATGATTGTTTGGCGGATATAAAATTTTATTTTAAAGAATGGATGTGGTTCAGTTAGAAATTAAATGAAAAGTGGAATATAATCGATTGGGGGATGATGTAATGTCAATTATTCTGAAATTTTTAAATTTTAATAATTTTCTAATCATGTTTTTTTTTCATTTACATTTCAATTTTTTAAAATGTTCTAATATTAGTTTTTTCGATGGTAATTAATTTTCAATCAAGTAATTTAATTTGGATGAATAAAAATTAAATCATCCTTATTTTAAAATATAGATATACTTTATATAAATATGAAATATATTTTATCAAATTTATTTATTTGTGTAAGAAAATTAGTATCACCATTAATACCTTTATGAAAACTTTTTTAAGAAACCAGTTATTGTAAAGAATAAATTTTTTCTCAAATAACATTATCAATTTTGTTGATTTGAAGAAAAACAAGAAATTTATTTTTAAACAAAAGATGGTTTTATTACAATAACATAAATCCAAAACCAAATTTTTTTTATAAAAAATATAATTAATTGATAAAAAATAAAAATAGTTCTTATTATAAAAATGTAGATTAAGTATAAAAATAGTGGAAAACTGTTTTCTAAATTCCACATAATATTTTTAATTTCAAAATTAAAATCTATAAATAATTTTCTAATAATAAATTTGTTTATATTATTTATGTTATAGATAAATAATTATATATTCATACATGATATGTTATTAGGAGAAATTTTATTTTTTACTATTCAACTGATAAATTAATTTATTTTAGAAGAATACCAAACATTCATGTTACACTAATTTTGAAATAAAGGAGTTAAAATTTACGGTACCTTTACAAAGTCAATGATAAAATATGATTATAATTAATTATAATTTAAAAATTAGTATGTGGAGATTAAATATATTTATATTAAAAATAAATAATTATTTTTTCTTACAATCGTAAATAGATTTAACAAGGTGGTTACTTTTATTAATACCTGGTAAATTAATTTCTATAATATAGTAGTCATATTGAATAATGTAATCTTTTTAGAATATTAGGATATATTTTTCATTTTGTATTTCATATAATACAAGCTACACAACATGATATTTTTTTATGGAAAATATATTTACTAAAATAGATTTGTTTTTACATTTACCCGATAAAAATAATTTCATTCTGGAAATTTTATTATTAGGAATAAAAAAAGAGAAGGTTAATTTTTCTCATTACATTCGCGATTGAAATATATCTTATTCAAAAATTATATTCTTATATCGGTCATTTTATTGACTAATGATCTTGTTTCATAGTACTTATCCCTTTAATTTTGGATCTCTATTTGTTTTTCGGCATATGAGGGAATATTTTATAATTGAAAATATTATTTTTAGTTCATATTAAGGGTCTAGTATATATGTACATAATTGTGATACACGGATCAAATTATATAATTTAGAGGGGTATAGAGGGTGTGTTATGTGATGGGCTGCAACTAAGACAAGATCAAGGACCACTAAGGAAATATTGTACCTAGTGGTCAACATTATTTTATTCCAAAATCACATAATGTGATTCTATAGAGATATCTTAATTTGAATGGTTGTTAGCTAAAACCCAAATTCCATTATTTAATTTATGTTTCTTGTGATGTCCCAAAATAAAATTCACTATAATATTTTTCATTCCCACATTTAAATTTGAAATTGTATAAAATTAAAATTAGAATTTTATTGTTTATCCTTAATATAATGTAATTCAATGTTTTAAGATATGCTCTACGAAATATACCTCTTCATGTTATCCTACTAGATGTTTTCTTTAGATATATATAAATCTTTTAAATTCCCAGTTTAATATAGAAGGATGATCTATAAACATCATCCATAAGATACCTCTTCAATTTATGTTAAAATGGGACACATATCTTCATTACCAATCATAAAAATTATCATTTATCAAGGTTTAAAAAAATAACAATCAGCCCATTTTTTATAATTCCACATCATCCATTCCATATTTTTGATCCTCAAAATATTCGATTGTTGATTATGAATTTTGAAAATAACAGATTTATCACCATCCCTTATGACCTAAATATTCAACCACAAACTTCCATTATTGTAGGGACTTTTTATACCCTAATCGTGGATAACAAAGAATAATATTTTATACTAAGATCATTAAATAAATTATTTTACTTCCTTGGGTGGTAATATATTCATCCATCATTATAATTTATCAAGTATGACCATCATTATTGGTCCATATTCAACTCTTTCTATGTAAATAAATATATATCAATCTATTAAGATCAACATAACTATTAATAATTTCTATATATAAATCATATGTTAAATAATTAATTCGATGATCACTACAGCCAATACTAACTCATGAATTGAGTAATATTTCTCATTTCCCAGTAATTTTCATAAAGAATAATAAATTTTTACATCATTTTTCTTGAGGAGAAAACCCAAGGACATTTTTTATGATTCACTATATATTAAAAACACATCCCAATATAAGATAATATATTTAAAGGAGAAATTACCAAATAATTCTTATGTTCTATTAACAATTCTTCACATTTATCAATTTAAATGAATATTACTCCCTTTTGTGTTAATTTGGTTAATGAATTTTATAGTAATATTAAATTTCTGACAATTCATTGGAAATATCTAAGTAAATAATTAGTACTAAAATTAAAAATTATATGGCTAGACATTGAAAATTTTCAATAACTTTCATAATTTATGGATTTAATGATATTACCTTTCTTATGATCACACGGCTAATTAATGATACTTTCTATAACAAGGACATATACTTTCTAAAGAAGGAATATATTGTCTCTCTTATCATAGTCATTAATTATTTAAGAAATTATATTCACGCACATCATTTCTCTATAAATATTTGAGGATATGTATACCTATAAGTACAATTATTTTCAGGATAATCTATTATTATTATTATTGTTGGAATTCTCCTAGAAAAAATATTTTATCAAAAAAGGAAAAAAAACAAAACCTATTCATTACATCTATATAGAAGATCTACTTGGAATATAAGAAATTTGTTAGTTATCTTAAAATAATTTATTCTTATTAGGAGTTGATCAAATCATCTCTCCTCTACTTATGGTGTCCTATGGTTAAATAATTCCCCGGGGTATTTCCATTGAAATTTGGATAGATTTATTATGAGATCCTAAAAAATGAACATTACAATACAATCCACCAATGTCAATATAAATTTCTTTATTTTCATGGATCACCACATCCAAATCTGTAGATTTACTATTGGATGTCATATTACTCGTTTTAGGGGTTATTCAGTAATCCTTTCATGGTTGAGATTTCCAATCCTTCATAGAATCAAAGTCATCATTATCAATTATAAACGAATTTTATCTAAATTTATCAGCATCCATTTTTAATTGGATATAATTGGACTCATAAAATATGATAGTATCTTAAACATGTGCCTTTTCATCTATCTCAATTGAAAACTAATGATTTCCTTCATCCTCAATCTATATAACAAAATGATTTACATTATCTATAAGATTGAAGCCAATATTATTTATATTATACATATGATATTGAAATAATTAGTGTTTACTACAACTTATATTATTTAATGATATCATTAGATCAATAAGTAGTACTAGAACCACACCCTTTAATAAAATAAGAACCCCTGAAATTATTCATCTTAATTGAATGATTCACTTCTGTGAAGGAACCTGTAAAATTTCTAGTTTTTATTACATCTATGTTAGAGGGAAAAATATACTTCATATGTTAACATTCATTATTTATCCTTTTCTTGAATAACTGTATCACAATATTACTTGAACCCCTTCCCATATATAACCCTTCATTTTGACCAAAAACTAAAGCTAAGTGACATCTTCTCCAACATCTGAAGTTTAAAGGGGGAAGTATTTAGAGTGAATTTCATATGTAAAATCATCCCATCTATTTCAGATTCACACGAATTGAAGTAAATTACTTGTAAGATTCATGTCAATTCATATGTAACATCCCAATTTTTTAAAATAGATAATTATGTTCGATAGCTTATGAAAAACACAAAAACTGTAAAAAAAAACAATGATTATTTAAATATAACAATTTTAACATTTACATTAAATTTTCAGATATGGTATCTATTGTCAAATTTATAAAATATATATGTTATGAATATATTAATAAATTATTATTAATTATTCAATAAAATATTGATAATGTATTTTTTTATTTTGTAATATGTTTTAATTATTGTTTTTTATTTGTTAAAATTATTTTGTAGAATATATATTAAATATATTTGATAAATAAAATCGCCAATTTTCCAAATCATATTAAAATTAACTTAGGGTACTAACTTGGTATTCTTGAAAAAAAATATGATTTTTCTAAAAAGTGAAAATATAATTTTTTTTTGTAAAATTCAAATATATTTTCATAAATGAATTAATTATTCTATTAAATTGATTTCAAGGTATCATAATTATCATTTAAATTTTTTAATCCAATTAATTACATGTAAATAAATTTTATTAAATAATTTATAAAAAGTTAATATATAAGATTAAAAATGAATTTTTTAAGATGGATTAAAATGCATAATATATAATAATTTTAAATTATTAAAATATACCATAATAATAAATAAAATAAATGAAATATTAATAATATATATCTATATTTATGAATTGATTATAATAAAATTAATATTAGTAATTGTATAGTTCAAGTGAACATATAGGTTCCTTAAAAATATATCTTTTAGAAAACTATTTTCCATAATACATTTGGATTTTATAATTAATTCGCATTGATAAAATTTATTCAGGATTTTGAATCATCATAATAAATAATTTTTTATTATTTTGACATTATATTTTCATAATATGATTAATAACCAGAGTAAATATTAATAATCATGATAAAAAATGATAATTAATGGTAAAATAATAATGTGACCAAAAAGTGAGAATCAAAGTAACCGTAGTAGTTTAAATATTTATATTTCATTATTATTAAAATTATTTATCTACTTATTATTGTTTTGACATTATAATTTGTTAATTAATCAGTTTAAAAAAAATATTTTGATATAATAAAGCACAAATAGAATTTTTTTTTTATATTCAAATTCAATTAAGAAATTCATTTCGATGAATTAATTAATTAATTAATTAATTAATATATTAATAATATATTATCAGAAAATTAATTTTATGAATAATGAATGAGTATATTATTTATATGAAGTCAAATGTAATTTTAATTACGGTTTGAAAACTATTTTTTTAAAATCCATGAATTTTACATAAAAGTCATTTTTTATTCAAAAAGTGAACATTAACATATTTTAAAAATTAATTATATAACATTAAAATTATTTTTGGAATCATGAAATTGAGATTATCTAGTACTGAAGTTTTTATAATTTTCTGAGACAATTGATTTTTTCAGAAAAAAATTAAATATCGTAAAAATATATAATGTGTTTTAGTATATCATAATGACCAAATAGTGAATTAATAAAATAATATTAAATGAAAATTCAGTAAATATATGTTTTATTATTAAAATTATGTGATTTTATATTTTTTTATTAAAATTATAATGTCGTAGTGGACCTTCCATGACTTATGAAATATATTAATATTTTAAAATTATTTTCTTGGGAGCATGACTCACCTCTATATAATCAAGACTAATCCATTAATATAATCGACCCTAGGATTTACAGAAACATTTATTCCACTCCAATTTTTTTGAAACCATGGGAAATTCCTTGACATTATTTTTGGTATTTAATATTTTAGTGTGTCGTTTCCAAAAACAATATTATAAAGAATTACCTCACCTTACCTATATAAACCCAACCAATCTTTGATTCCACTTCATTAAAACCATTTGGTGCTCAACCAATCTATTATATATACTCTCTAGAGTACTCATAAGGTTCCCTCAAGCTCTTAATAGTCCTCTATCAAGCCTCTCCTATGCCTTTGGTATCACACATCCAAGTAAGGGATCCTCACATTCTTTCCTTTCACATTTTTATCCAAATTCATTTATATTGTTATAGCTGTTTATTTCCAATTAAAAATGTTGTGTTATGATTTATATCATCCCCCATACATCCCTAATTATGTTTCATAGATGTTATACCACTGTATTTATGACTAATTCCTTCTATGTACACAAGTTACACTTTCAAAATTCCGTAAGGGATTTCTCTCTTCTTATTTCCCTTCAAGTAATTCTCCCTTATTATGCATCTAAATTATATTTCTTATGTTGTTATATAATGTTATATTATCCCTTTACTATAAATTTAATGTATAATTGATGGTATAACCCTTTCTCTCTCCTCATCCCAGCTTATGAATTCCCATATTATGACGTTTTTCTGCCGAAATTTCCCTGCGACTTTCCAAGACAAAATAACCATGTAGTGAATATCATAACCATTTCACCATCAAGTGTATTTACCTTTAATAACATAAAAATTGGAATGGTACTCAAATTTATTTAATCCACATTCATTAATTTTGGAATAAATTATGATGTAGAATGATTCCTATTTATATGATCTAGGTGGCATGCTTATACATGAAATGAAATTTTTATGAAGGGTGTGACCGAATAGAGCTCCAATGAATTGGGTAATGTTTAGTATCATTATACTCCATGTGAAATTTGGGTTTAATCCTTCTAATTAATGTGAAATGATGGCTTAATAATGATAATTCATGTGAAATGAGGGTTTAATCAAGCTAATTCATGTCTGATTAGCCTTACCTAATTATTGTATGTGGTTACCATCTTTTAATGTTATGTCAGTAATGCCATATCATGCCTTTTGGTTCTTATTTATATTTTTGTCCATTGATATTCCTACTACATAACAAGTATTGTATTATTTTTATTATGCCCTTCTCACCCCCTTACTATGATTTATAGCCCACCCTTTTCTTATGTATGTCCTTAGGTTATCCCATCCAATGCTGAGTAGAAATAAATCTTGTAGTCATGTAAAAAAATTCTTTAATAAATATGATTTATTTTATGATTCAACATTTCAGGTAATGTTCTTAATTCCCAAATTCCCTAAACATCTTTATCCTTATAGTTGTATTAAGTCAATGTATATGTAATAAATGTTGTTAAATTGAATAATAAAGAGTAGAGGTTTTATAGTTGGTTTCATAGGATTGGGTTAGTTATTTTTGGTGATACGATTAGAAAGCATTTGTGAAATCCTTAAAGACAAGACTACGTATAAGAAATGAATCTCTAAACATAGAAGACTACAAAGTAAGTGGTTTATCAAGAGAATGCATCCCTCTTAGGCTACGAACATGTAGAGGTGGCTTTGAGTTATATGTTTCTATGGGTAAAAACTCGTAACACTACTTTGAGGTAGACTCGAACAGGAACCGGTTCATGAAAATGAGCCTTGCTGTACATTTAGTTCAAATATCCCTGGGGATATTCTATGGTAAATTCATAAGCATAGTATAAACCATTATTAAATGAATAAAAAATATCCAAAAGAATATACGTTAGGAAGTACATCAAGGAAAACCTAGAACAATGGCTAGAAATTCATATGTTAAGGAGATATATGTAATTTATATGTTATCCCATTAATTTCATTATATTCTTGTTTAAGAGTGTAATTATTTTAAAATACTCATAATTAATTTTTTCCATTTTTCTATACAATATAATGAAATAGAAATAACTAGGTTAATGTTTAAATTGTTTGGACTCGATTTATTAAAGGGGGAATACCGTAATAACCTGAGTTTTTTAAATAGAAAAGAATTTTTTATAACCTATGCAATACAAAAAACCAAACCTAAAAAAACAATGATTATATAAATATGTCCATTTTAACATTTAAATTAAATTTTATGATATGATTCATATTATCTATTATATGAAATATATATTTCATCAATATTCTAATAAATGATTACTAATAATTAAATAATATTTTGGTAATGTCTTATTTTTTAAAATATGTTATCATTAAAAAAAGATTTATTCAATTATTATAAATATTTTTTAGAACCTATATATATTTATTTTGTTAAATAAACTCAATATTTTTTCTCATAATATAAAAATTATCTTAGGGAAATAATTTGGTATTTTTAATAAAATATAGATTTTTTGTGAATAGTTAAAATGTATTTTTTAAATAATATTTTTATTTATTTAGATAATTGATTAAATTTTTATATTAATATGATTTCAAGGTATAATAACTATTATTTAATTATATTTAGTTCAATAATATAAATTTAAATCATATTTAAACTAGATTTTATTATAATATTATTTTTAGGAATAAAAATGAATTTTTCTAGAAACTTATTTAAAATCCATAATGCATAACTATTTTAGATAATTAAAATAACTAATATTTATAAATTAAATACATGAAAAAATAATATTATATATTTATATTTATTAATTTCAAATAATAAAATTTATATTAGTAGTTATAGGGTTAAAGTGAACTCATATGTTTCTTAAAATGAATTTTTCGAAAAACAGTTTTCTGTAATTCATGTAGATTTTTTATTAAATTTATATGAATAAAATAAATTCCATATTTTTAATCGTAATAATTAATATTGAAAAATAATTTCAACATCACATTTCAATAATATGATAATTAACTGTAGTAAATATTAATAATCTTGATGAAAAGAAAATAGAATAATTAATGGTAAAAAAATAATTTGAACAAAAATAGAGAATCAAAGAAACCATAACCATATGAATATTTATATTTAATTTAAAAATAAATTATTAATATATTTATTATTTTTTGTAATTTTTAATTTTTTAAGTAATTATTTTAAAAAAATTATATTTTGATATAATAATGTATAAATAGTATTTTTAGTTAATAATGAAATTCAATAAAGATATATATTTTAATGAATTAATTAATTTTTGAAATAATTATTATTTCAAAAAAATATTATTAAGAAAAACAATTTTATAATCAACAAATTAGTATATAATTTTTATGATGTCAAATGTAAGTTTTATTAAGCTTTGAAAACGTTTTTTAGAAAATCTGTGAATTTTCAATAAATGTTAGTTTTCATTCTTAAAAAAATTATCATATTTAAAAAATTAGTTAGATAAAATAAATACCATTTTTAAGAATAAGTATGTATAAATTATCTAATGGTGAAATTTTCATAATTTTCTATGACAATAAAATTTTTGGGTAAAAATTAAATACTGTATAAATATATGAAGTGTTTTATGACATCATATTAACCCTATTGTGGTGTTATAAAAAAATATAATAGACATATTAGACCGATATATTTTTTAACATTATAATTATGTGATTTTAAATTTTTTATTAATTTTATAATACCTTAGTTGACCCCTATGACTTATAATATATGATAAGATTTTAAAATGATTTCCTTGAGAGTGTAAGTCACCTCCAATAAGAAATATTAATATATTAAAATTTTCTACCATGGAATTATAAAATATTTTATAGCACCACCCTTTGGCAGAAACCCTGTGCAAATACAATGGGATGGTTTTTGGTTTTGAATATTTTAGTGCGTAGTGTCAAAAACATAAATAATAAATAATTTCATCTCATTTCCTATATAAACACATCCAATATCCCATTCCTCTTCACTAAAAATATTTGTATCTCATCCAAAATAGTTTATACACATTCTATAGTTCTCCTAAGGATCCTGAATCTCCAAATAATGATGTATCCAGCATTTCCCGAGTCTATGGGATGACACATCTATGTAAGGGATCCTCACTTTCTTTCAGTTCTCATTTATATAAAAATTTCATTATTTTGTTATACCATTTTAATTTTAATTACCAATGATAGGTTATTATTCCGAACCTCCCCCATACTTAAATACATATGTTTGAATGATTATATACCCCTTTCTCTCAAAACATTGCCTTCCGTTTACACCCGTTACCATAATGAATTTCATTAAGGGATTTCACTCTTATTATTTCTATTCATGTATTTCTCCCATATTATGTATCTAAATTCCATTTCATAAGTTGGGATATTATGTTCCACAATACACTTAATTTCTATTTTTTGTATAATATATTATAGACCCCTTTATCTATCATCAACCCAAATTATGAATTTTTATCTGAAAATGATATCTTCTGAAATTGCACTATGATTTTCCAAACCAAAATCATCGTGTTGGGAGTAAAATACACATTTATCAATCAAGGGTATTCACCTTTATACACATATAACTATTTAATGGTAATTAAATTTATGTATTGCACATTCTTTGATAATGGAATAACTTATGATGTTGAATGATTACAATTTTTATGATCTATGTGGCACACAAATGCATGAAATTAAATGTTTACGAATGGTGCACCCTGATAGCGCTCCAATGCATTAGAAAATGTTTAGTATCATGATACTAAAAGTTCAATGAGTGTTTAATAATGATAATTTATGTTAAATGAGGGTTTAATTATGCTTATTCATGTGCAATAAAGGTTTACCCATGTTAATCCTTGTGCAATGAGCCTTGGCTCAGGACAATATCATGTTGTATGTTGTTTCCACATCTACATGTTCTAATAATCTTGCCATATCATGCATTTATGTTCATGTTTATCTTGTAATCCATTGATATGACTACTGATTATCATGTATTTAATTCTTCATTTTATTCCTTGTTTACTCTCTTACTGAGTTTTTCAGCTCACCCATTTCATATGTATGTTCATAGGTTATCCCATGAAATGCAATGTATGAAAGAATGTTGTGGTCATTTAAAAGATGTTTCCAATAATAATGTTATATTTTTTGTTTCACATTTCTATGTAATGTTCCTAATTCCTAAAAAATATATACCTCTAGATCTTTTGATTTTTATTATGTTTATGTGTATGTAAAATATCATGTATATGTGTAAACAAATGATTAGGATTATTATATCAAACATGAGATAATTAGGGCTAGTATAGACTAATAGATGAGGATTAAATTTTGAATAGGGATCCTAAAAATCTTTTAATAATCATAAGGGATTTTGAACAAAAATGTTCAGGGTTATTCCTATCAAGACCTACCCAAATCAGCATAATAAAAGATTCAAAAACATCCAAAGAGAACATAGACCATTTTTTAGATCGCCATTATAAAACAATAGATTCTCCAAGTCCATTGATTATAGGATCTTCCTATTGATAATATATTAATAATAACCCATGATTTTTATCTAGATTACATATATTTAAATTATATAATCCAATAACCTCTAGAGTTTTTAGAATTGAAATAACATTAGGTCTCTTTTATTAGAAATAAAAAACAACAGTAAGAGAAAAATCATCTACCAAAACCCTGTCTTCAACCTTAGAAGAAGTGAATGTAGGAATGCATTTTTACATAAATGAAGGAGAGTGTAGAATATTAATATTCTATTATTATTTTATGGATACACCCTCTTCATGATATCTACTCAACATTGAATGTTTTTCCTAAAATATATGACCTTATTCCCTTTCGCCGATGGTATATAAACCAAATGTCAATCATTAGATGTATTGATATCATAATCATTGATTTAATTAATCATTTATAAAGAATAATAGATACTCTTTAATGATATTAATTTAAATAATCACACAAAAAATCAATGAAAATGCATGTTGATATATTTTTAATCAATATGGGGATTATAAGAACTACTAGTGGAGGTTGTATGCTATCATATAGAAAAATTAATAATATTTTTATAATTATTTAGTGAATTTGGAATCTCACTATGGTTAAAAAAAATTATATCATTTAATATTATCAAGAGTATATCTATGAGGTTATTGACAACAGATCTCATCCATTTGGTAGTTCATTAGTACAATTATCACATTGTACATCACATCAATTATTTATATGGGTCCTCCTTCTTTAAACAATTACATTAAATAATATAATGTTAATTGTTTCATATACATAAATTAATGAATTATCAAAATTAAAACTATGATATTATAAGAAATAATTCATAAAGGATGTGTATACCATAAATTATTAATATTTATGATTAAATCTAGTTTATAAATAATATGTTTTAACAAGGATTTATGAAAAAAAACATATTTAAATCCTTCATTATGGTTAACATGGGTAATATGAATTAACTACATATTATACATAGTGTTTATATCCAGTTGTGTATTGATAGACCCACTCACTATACCCCAATTAAAGACTAAGTTGATACTCAACCAACTATTTTCAGGTAGATTTACCCTAAGAGAATTGTTTCTATGGATGCATCCACTTCTCAATAACAAGATAGAGATTTCATTTCCATAAAAACCATACAATATATAATTCACAAAAATTATAAATTGTGATCATATACATATAAATATCTCATATACTTATCCATAGGGTTCCCATGAAGTTTTTATCATACCAATACATAAAATAATTAAACTATCACAAAAATAACTAAACATTTCTTTCATACCAGCAGATCCAACCTGATCCAAATAGATAAACCTATTTTATTATTTTACATTAAAAGTATTCATATATTACAAGTAAACACACTATCATTACAATTAAATTCTTAATTAATTGAGATATTAGATATATGAACATATTATTTATCAATAATGATCAACATTTATGTAGAATTATTCAACATTAAACATCCTTCTAAATATTTCACATGAAAAATTCATCTTTGTGACATGGGGAATGTAAAAACATAAAAACTTGGTGACCTCAAATTCTATGTAAAGGTAAACAAGGTAGATAAATATCATATTACATATATGACTATTTTATCACAAAATAGGTAATGAGAACACAACAAAAATTCAATATCATTCCTAAGAGAAAAATACCAATAAAATAATGGATCATAATAGAGTCATGAAAAAAATGGACATAAGAGGAAGAATTAATAATAATGGACATGAAAAATGAACCAACAATGTTTTATAGTTTTAAGAAACCAAACCTAGGTATGTTGAGTAACATAATAATATACCATATAAGTGATTAATTTCATGGAAATGTGGTCTCTTACATAATTATGACACAACCATGGCCATATTAAAACATATCCTTTGAGACATATAAAAATGTATCAAAACATTCCAAGTACACATTTCCATTTTGATATAAACTTTAAACATACACATAAGAGGGAAATATAAAAACCCACATATAATTATTAAATAAATAAATTTTATCATTGAATATAATTCACATATAACTTCATAAATAAACAATAGAAATAATATGGGTTTCATAAAAAATCCTAATGATAATCAATCTATATTCACCACATAAATAACCCGTGAAATATAATGGGTTACATAAAATTTATAAATTCTATAAAATAACTTCTTGAAATAAATCAATTGACACTAAAAACATGAACCCCCAAAGATATAAATTCAAAATATTAAAATTTATGGGTAAATTCATTAAATTTTTTTCATGTTTTAGATAAAGAGAAAATTAACAAAATCATTAGAATATATTTCATGTATTTATTTTTAATTATATTTGTAAAATTTGTGATTAGAGTTCTCTATTCATGAATTCATTTCAATAACAATGTTACAAGAATAAATAAAAAACATATTTCAAAACATATTTTAAAAATATAAACTAATGAAAAATATATAATAATTAATAAATATGGAGTGGAATTTCAATAAAAATCATGAAAAAACATTATTTCTTATTATTTTTAAAATAAAATTCCTGGAATACACAAAATTAAAAATTAAATTAAAAACCCACATTAATTGTTTAAAAATAAATATGATTAAAAAAAATATCAAAAATAAATTTATATTTCTCTATAGTAAATGGGAACATTATTTAAATTTACAAACATATATATGAATGAAACAATATATGAAAACCATGGGAATCATTAATAAAGAAAATAAATTTTTATAAAAATACGGAATTATAAAAGGAAATATTATTTAGTTAAACATGATTTCCCTAGAAGAAAAATAGGATATAGAATATCTAATAATAATATGGTAGAATATATCAATAATAAAATTTCACGTACAATGAAAAATTATTATCAACCATGAAAAATATTTGTCTTATGAAAACCCCTTCCCATTATTCCATCTAGGTTGAACATGATAGATACCATTATATATAAAATACAATCATTATCAAATTATTAATATATTTAATATTTTATTGAAATAATATATCGTAATTTAATAAAAATATATTTTCTAGTCATACCTTATTTTTACCATCAGATATTATTAGTTTTTATAGTTTTTTGGTATACATGTTTTGTAATAGAGATGTCAATTATTTATCATAGATTCAAATTAAATAATTATGAGATTATTATAAATACTTGAAAATATTTTTTATAAATATCATTAAATTATCATGTCATTTTATAATTCTTTTAGTTATGATTCATAATGATGAGATCAGTGATGATCCTTATTTATTAATTTTATGAATAAAGTGTGATATCTTATTAATATTATTTGTATTCGAAATACCTTTTGATAAAAATATTATTATTAAATTATTAGTTTTCAATATCACTAATATTAGTGTTTCATTAGTTATTCATGACAAAAATTTATTTTATTTTCCATGTAGGTGATTTAACATACCATAAAATGATATGTTATTATTGATTGTTATTATGGTTATGAATGTGACTGTTTTGGAAAAAATATTAATATAATAAATTATTAAGATATTAATTATATTTTATTAAAGTGGTGAAAAAAATTTAATAGAGATGTATACATAATAACATACTGTAATGAAAAATGAAATAGATCAATTTTTCTGAGCTATTAGTCCACACCTACACATATGTAACGAATATGTTCTCTATAGATCATGATATGTAAAAATGAAAGATTCCTAATTTATGAATATTAAAAATCAAATAAATCTAATATAAATAGTGTAATTATTTTTTTGAACTATTAATGTTTTATGGTAATAAAAAATTAAGCACAATATTCATATAAGTGAATGTATTCACACACACACGATGATGTCTTCATTTTTCAAATGATTTTGGAGATCAACAGAAAAAGGATATTCAAATAGAATAACAATATTTTATAGTATTTTTTATACATATATATTTCATATTTTATTGTATATATTAGGTTATTGGGAAATAGTATGAAAATAATTAATAAATATTAGTTAAGAACATTACCTTCACCTTTGGATGTTCTCTATTTGGAAAAACACTAAGGCTACATAGCTTCGTATTTTGGAAAAGGATAATATTATAAGGTATATTAATATTTATTAAAAGAGATAAGGTTGATTTTTTTCTAGATAATTTTTTTGAATGAGAAGAATAATGGGGTGGAGGTTAACACCTTTTAAAGGATAAGGGAATGCATTTTAAAAAATGTGACTATTTATTATAAAGATATTAGATGTATCACATGCAATTTGGAACCAAAGTGGAGAATAATCGAGTGGATGATAAATTATTGACTCTCAAATTATTTATATTCATTTTAGAACATTATTTTATATAATATACACATATGTTTTTCACTTTTATAGGTTTTTTTACCATGGTAATAAATTTTATGATAATTAATAATTATAAAATATTCCATAGAAAATTATTTTTACATTCTGATTCATAATATCAAATCAATTTAATAGAGAAAATTATTTATGTGTATAATAGAACTGATTTTAAGAATCATCCACATGAGAACATAATTTTAATAAAATGTTATTTTTGAGCATAAATTTTATGCATTGGGAAAAAAATAAATTTTTATTTATAATAAAATAAATTGGAATATTATTTGAAAAATATATTTCAATGAGTTTAAAATAAATAAATAATCTAATTTCATATATAAAAATATATTTAAAATAGAATAACTAATAATAGTTTAAATAAGAAAAATATTTATTCACTTTAAATATATTAAACATTGTTTTCCTAAATTAGTAATGATATTTTTAAATGTATCATTGCACTAAATAAATAATTTTTCTATTATAAAAATGTTTTTTTAATTATAAAAATGTTTTTTAATGTTTTTTAGTTATAATTATTTCATTATATATTCATCAAAATATGACTTTAGTAATGGCTGTATTTTTAACCATTGACCTAAAAATAAATTATTTAGGAAGAATCCAAAAAAAATTTCATAAAATTATATTGAAATGAGGAATTCAAAAATAAGGTGTGTTTCATCAAAACAATGGTCTATCCATGATTAAAATTTATTTTAATATAAAAATAATTTCTATAAAACAGAAGTACTTTTATAAAAAAATTACTCTTGTATTAATATACGATTTTATAAGTTTTTTATATGGTGGGTATCGATATGGATACTCAAAAATTAAAAACAAAATATTTATCAATCTTATTTAATGTTTTTTTAATGTTTGGATGATTTTTATTATTCAATTCTTCTTGATAGATAATATAATATACATGATATTTACTTAATGGGAATGTATTTATTAAAATCATCGATAATAACATATTAGATAGAATAGTTTATCAATAATTCATTTTAGAAATTCAAGATTTTATAAGAATACTATAATTAGGTCATTTTTAATATAAAAACATCATGTTTAAAAAATTATCACATTTACATGATATGGAGACAGCATGATTTTAATAATAGACTTGATTTAAAAGTCATCGTTTTCAATTGATATATTGACTAGAGTTCAAAACACTATCCTAAAGATCAAAGCTAATGATTTTGGGCATATCTAAAATATTGGAATAATTTTATATAAATTATATATAGAATTTTATGGATGATATAATTATTTATTACATTAGATAGATAAATTTTAATACCCTTCATGATGTATGGAAAATGGAATAAACATGATAAATTAAACAACACATGGAGATATTGTCAAATGATAATTGGTCCGAGATATTAAATAAAGTTGATTTTTTTGTGAAATTGTAAATAAAAATTGAGGAATTGAGAGTATATTAACACATAGAGAGAATATTTTTTGATAGGGAATGAATGAAATTAAAAACCATATATAAATGTTTATAAATAGAGGAAAAAGATATGGAATTTAGTCTATTTAATGATTTTATGATTCTATTATAATATATTGGTTCTCTGTGATACACCTAAAAATTTAGTATAATTCGTTTTCTGGGTTTTTATGAGTGATATATAATCTATTCACTTATTGATTGTAGTGAACCATAACAATTGAATTATACCCACGATCATTAATTATGTATTTTATAAATTAATACATATTATTAATTCAATATAAATAATAAAGAAATGTTCTTAATAGATTTTTACACTAATATTTCTTTGAGTCTTGTATCCTTAGACATAACCATCATTTTGTTAACCTTGTAAAAATTACTTGTCTCCATTTTATTTTTTATAGCATTCATATAGATAAAGAGATATATATTTCAAATAATGACATGAAAAAAATATTTATAATAGAAAACATATATATTTATATACCCTTTTTCAAACACCCATAAATACTATTATTCCAAGGAGGGTCCTTATATTACTTAAGAAAACACCCCACATGTGGGTAGTATAGTCAATGATGTGAGTAAAATACATTAAGAGTATTAGTGTATTCCAAAAATAGAATAAGTTTCATAGATTATAATAAAAAAGATCATCCCACCTAGGAAATAAATCAACAAATACTCTACAACAATAATTAACATTATTCTATTGAATATCATAGGTGATAATAGAAATTAATGATTAAGAGAAGTGGGAGTTGTTTGGTCATTATGATGTAGAAACAAATGACAAGATATTCTTACATGATATTGTGTGCTATTTTTAGAGGTATCCCAAATGTTATACGAGGCAGCGAATCATGATAAAGCCCTAATCCATTATTTATGATTTATTTCTATAACATGAATAAATATATATATACATAAGTAAAATATTAAAAAGTATATATGAAAATTTAAAAATAAAAATGTCGTTATAAAAAATATATTTAAATTCAAAAATAATAGACAAATAATTACTATTTTATTGATCATTAATGCCAATAAAATGTACATGAATGACACCAGTTAACCATTTCATATAACAATAATGTAATAGTACTCAATTGTGGTCATTAGATTTCAATGTGAATTCCATAATTCCTACCTCAACATAGTCAATGAGAAACACATTCTCAATGAAATTATGACCACAATCATTATGTTATAATATAAAAGGTCACTAATAAAGTAAACATACTCATCTTGTGAGATCAATATGAAATAATATTCATTCCAAAGTATGTTTTAAAAACAAATTAGATTATAATTATGAATTTTAATTAAAAAATATCATATTTTGATTCACTAACATAATCATCCCTATCACACATCAATAACAAAATTTTCAACAAGTCAATATACATAACATTAATAGAATTTATTATATGGCTATAGTAACTCCAAAATTAAATAATATTAGAATTTATGATGTATTATTTGATCAAGATAGACACATTCTATTATATGAAACATAAAACTCTTTGGGTAATAATCAGAAGTCTCTTATGTAAAAAGAAATTCATGGGTTACATACATGTATGGTAATATGGACCCATGAGTAATTTAACTATCAAAGAGAAATTTATTAGAATTTATCATTATTATATTGAAATATGAGTCTATATAACGATTTATATAATTCATGTGTAATCAATTTATGATTAAAACAAAAAATTTCAATGTTTTAAAACATATGTTTAATTTCTTTGGAAATCTTTTTTAAAAAACTATCCCTTTCCAAATTCACCTTATATAACTAATACCATAACATTGGATACTAAAAACATGTATAAATTCTATGTAATGATTATTTAATATATATATATCATAGTATCTATTATATATGTTTTGACACACATTTCTACATTATCTTCTATATGACATCCTTCCAATGTGTGACTGTGCTAGCAATGCGAAATTCCATTTTACATCAATTGCACATCCCGATCACTAGATGTTAGTGACCTTTCCCAAGTGGATGAAAATATTTCATGTTGATTTATTTACCATCTAATGTCCTATTAAAATTAAAATTCAAAATTAATCATTAAATTTTCAATAAATAGTGTGAATAAATAATTACATGATTAATAATATCTAAATAAAATTAGAAAAAAAATTATATATATATTACAATAAAAAATGACCTCAACATTAAACCCAAGTATAATAATATGAAAAATAAAACTAAAATCATAAACAAACTTAATCAGTGTACACATTCCTTAGAGGAATAAATTTATAACAAAATCAATTCAAGATATCATTTGATATCATATTCTGTTTATAGAGGCCTCTGGTCTTTAGTTGTAACAATTTATATATAATATATACATGGACAAGATGTGTACACATAAGTATTGATATGTATTAAAAAAATCAAAATAAAAAACAACACTAAAAATAACATGGAGTTTAATATGTCATATATAACAGGTTTAAATCTATTATATGATTTAATGATATCCTCTTCAATTTTAAATTTTTAATTATGAGGTGTTAGGAAAACCAAAATATAAACAATATATATACTTTGACCTGTGTTTGTAGAAGTTATAATCATCAACCTTATGAATGGTATCCAAACACTTGGATTATATAAATATTAGACATAAAACATAGAAAATTATATAACCTTGTCTCATATAAAACTCATATCCAAAACCCATGACTCACATATCATTATCCTTATTACAGTCTATCATTAGCATCACTAAAAGTTTTCCATTTCTTTGAATTATTCATAGGAAATTGTTATATTAAAATTTCCCAAAAAAATTAAATTTATCATAAAATTCATCAATTAACCCTATTTATCTCACATAAATGCCACATTTATTTAGTATTTATATATACAGACACTCAATTCCATGATAAATAATTCATATGTTAATACACAAAATCTCAGCAAGTACATACCTTCAATAATAAATAATTTAACACCATTTAATCGGTATTTTTCTTTAAATATTCCTTAATAATATATTATTCTTTTTATTTCCCATTTATATTAGTAAATATTTTATTTTTTCAAGGTTTAATAAACTTTAAAATACATAATCATCATTAATAATTCATTAAAACAAATATGTAATGTATAAAAATTAGGACCCTAATTTTTAACTGGTCTATAACCATTAAAAAATTATCAATTATATCTCTAAAACCCATACCATGAAACAATTATACGAAATAATTATATTTTATTTTTTAATATGAAAATCTGATTTTGTGTTTCATAAAAAACATGAACACTAGTGTACAACAGTAAAAACAATTATTCCCATATAATTTAATAATTTTGTCCAATAAAAATTATATCATATAATTAATGAATTACTTCACTATTTATCTTATTTCATCATTAGTTTTTAAACATATAACCTATACAACCTTAAAAAATTTCTAATTTTTATAACAGTATACAATTAGTTAAGAATAATTTTAAATTTATTGAAATAAATTTCATTAACCTTATTTTCACACATAAAAAATGAATTTGAAAAAATAATAATTCTTATACAATCACCCAATAAAATTTAATATAACTATAGATGTCACATACATCACACTTAGTAAAGTAATCAATCCAAGAATTAATCATTGTACATTTATATAGTACAATAAATTATCAATTCTATCAATGTAGAATCCAAGATGAATACAATAATGATTAAATAAAAAACCATAGAAATTTCACCCAATTTAATGTGTATTTTTTATCTCTAACCAATTATTAGTCCAATTAAAGAGATAGATGACAATTCCAATGAAAATTTGATGATAATTCACTCCATGGAGTTCATGAGGGAAACGAGAGATTAAAAAAATTCAATTCATTAATATTTTCCCAATAAATAGTTATATGTTAATTCAATCCATAATCCATAATATAAATATTATAAAAATCATCATTTTAAAAAATTTATCTTGATCCGACATAGTACACGAACACCATGCGCTTTTCCACTGGCCACCAAGTGATTTTTCTAAAAGGTAATGCACAACTTCCCTACTTTTATGGATTTATTTTAATAGAAACTCAATAGTAATTTCTATATATTGTTATTAATTTCCATATAAATTACTCCCCTCCCTTATCCCACTTTAACAGAATTCTGTAAATTAAATTCAAAATATAGATAATTTAATCATGAAAACCCAAATATGATAATTAAAAACATACTTTAGTGATGGTGTTGTTAAAAACACATAACCACAATTATTATCATCCTCATGTAGTGTAATTTAGCATCTAAAATGAAATATTAAATCAATTAACAATTTGTTTTTTAATATTATCCCTATACACCCACTTACTCATATCCCTGCTACAGAAAAACTAATGTGGTGAACATTTTCCCCATAAGATCATTTAACAATGATTAAAATTATTCACTATTATATCAAAAAATATGTATCTTACTCTAAATATACACAATCAAATAGAAACGCATGAGGAAGATCTAAATTTTATTACGAAATTCAGGATACATGAATTGAATCCTACATTGCTATATATTTTTGAGTTAATGAAAAATGATATTCCTGTTTCTTAATCTATTAAAAATCATAATTGTCTTAGTAAAATTTTGAGATAACATCCATTTATTTCATAGTAATTTTTTATAAAATGAGTCATGTAATGAATAATGTCTTGATCCATAACATCTAACATATGGGAACAAAATATTGATATATATTTAACATACTCACACTTTATTCTTTAAAAAATTCATAAACATCAACAACCCATCAATAGGATCATATTTTATGCCAGCATTGAATTAACATTTACCAATTTATTCTATACAAAATAGGGTATATTAACACAAAATTCTATATAATTAATCCAATGATTCCATCTGAATGTATTCAATGTATTTTATTCTATAATTAAAATCTACAAAAACCATAAGGTATTTCCATAGACCTATCAAATAAAAAATAAATAAACCATTCATATAATCAAGAATAAAAATAGTTTTTATTATCTATAATAATATATAAGATTAGTTTTATCAAAATCACTTGAGTAAAAAAAAATTTAATCCATAAAATCAATTGAGATTTTAAAATCATGTCGTGATCAGATATAATATTTTTTATAAAACCATAAATTACAAAAAATAACTCAAACATAAAGCTTATTATGGTCATCAATTCTATAAGTCTAAATTATTATATTAAAATTTCAATAATTACCCAACTAATCCATAATATCATTGTGGTATCCATTTTCATTAGTTTTATTAGTGAACAAGTTAAAATTCCATGGTAATATCATCTGATTTAAAATAAAAATAGGGAATAATAGAATATTTATCACATCTGGTTTTTCATGTCTTGTTTTTGATCTAGTTTATCAGAAATACTGATCAATTTCATGTGGTTATGTGAGATTAATTATGATTTTTAATTTACCATCTTGGTTTTATCATACTATCATGGGTTCCCATTATCTTGTTTTTCAGTTTTGGTAGAAAAAAGTTTTTTCTTCATGATTTGGGACAATCTGTGAGCCCATATCAATATTTTAAAAAAATTATCCTTTTATAACTCCATATTTTTTATCATTTTCAAACATTTTACATCCCACATGGCCTAACTGGACATATTAAAACCAAAATTTCAATTTATACCCCTTAGGAACTCATAATCATGGTGGATTTTGGGGATTTATTCTGTTATTGGGCCATCCGTTGATCCCATTTCCAGTTTTAAAAATATATTTTTCATTCTATTAATATATATTAGTTTTTAATAACTATTCAGTGATTATACCTCCCAAAATAATCCCTAACTTTTTTCTATCTATTATAGGCTTAACCCTCTTTATTCTCCTTCTTTTTGGGACGCTTTTTTGGAAATTTATCACTAATGGATAGTGATTCTTCTTATATTCTTCATCAAATTTTGCTATTTTATCTTCCATTTTCCTTCTTATTTTATTTTTTTATTAGATTTATCTTCTCCGTGGTTATACAAGACAATGGGTACTATTTTGAAATCATTTCTATGTGGGTTTAGTTTTTAAGGTTGGCCTTCTACGATCTTGGGTTTTGGAACCTATCGCGAGTATTTTCGGGTGTCGTCTCATTTTCTCAATGGTTTGGTGGTAGGTTTTACAAAGATTATTCCATTATTATTTAAGTTTCATCTTTGTATTTATTTTATCACCTTATATAAATGTTTATTATTTTTTTGAAACCTTTAAATGATCTATTTGGTGTGTAAAATGGTTATTTTTGGCTTGTTTTCTGTAAAATGGAGTTGTTTCATTATAAAAGTCCACACTACTTGTTAAAAGTATGGTTATT
Organism: Viscum album; assembly: GCA_963277665.1. Lineage (NCBI taxonomy): Eukaryota > Viridiplantae > Streptophyta > Magnoliopsida > Santalales > Viscaceae > Viscum > Viscum album. The sequence continues at coordinate 353,965,345 of OY728143.1, forward strand.
TTGGTTTTTCATATTTATTTTCATGATTATGACCTATTATAACTAATGTAATAAATATTTTCAATTGATATTTTGGTTTTTACCCCTTTGGGTGTTAAATAGATGGTTTTTTGCTATATGGTATATGACTAGTTTTTTTAAATGTGTCCGGTTGGATTTTCTTTGCATAGAGAGATATATAATGAGTTGTTTTAATTTATTAATGTTTGGGAATACTGAAATGAGATTTTTTGGGGTCTATTTATTGCTTAAAAAAGTGGGTTTTGTTTTATAAATATATAACTATTAGTTTTTAACGTGTTTTGGCACGAGTTTCTGGTAAGAGGCCCGTTCAGTATTTTTTTTGAAAATTGTTGAGATTTGAATGTGTAACCTAAATGTTTTAAATATATTATGTAAAATATGTTCTTATGATATTTGTTTTGTGTACACCTATTTATAAAAGTGTCAATTTTTAGTTTCTTTATACGTTGGTTTGACAAAATGCTTAAAAAATTGTTTGTCGTTTTTCTTTTAAAAAATGGTTTTCACAAGTGTTTTATGTTGCACTATATGGGTTCATTTTATGATTTATGATATTAATTTATTAAATGGTTATGGGGATTTTGAATCTGGTTTTATAAGGGTTTGGTGGACGTTTGGCCTTAAAAGGTCATTTTTGAATTGATTTACAATGCAATGCCATGTTATACTTCTCGAAATTGTTTTATGAAAATGTTAAGTGGTTTATTGATCCATGAAAGAAATTTGAAAAAACAATTTATTGTATTTTTGTGTTTCTATGATTCAGGAAAATCTATTTTCTGGAGAAAATTGTATTTGATAACATGTGGAACATGATTGAGAACAAATAGGGGAACCCAGGTATCTAGGTCGGTAGACGGGAACTAGTATGCTTCTGATATGGAGTGGTTTCATCCTTGATTCATGTAGTATGTTTGGAAATGATAACACAAACTAAAGTATGATGATTATTTTATATACCACTAAATTATGGGTATTGTTTCCTGCTAGTGGCTCCTGTATGAGAAAAAATATTTGTTATGGTTAATTTTCACTGCAATACGAGGTACCCGGGACCCAAAGCTAGCTAGTGCATTGTGATTTTTGTGGTACTTGTTCTTATTGTATATTATGTACTCACTATCAACATATGGTGTTCATTTATGGTGCATTCAGATGAACATGTGTTATTTTTAAACGTGTGGATTTTTTTAAAGAAGACTTCTTGAAAAGTGATTTCATTTTGAAGTTGAATGTCCCTAAAATGGGTAACTAGATATTCTTGTTTATGAAAACATGCACGAATTTTATTTTGGGATGTATGTTGGTTGGTAATTTTTTTAAAAATACACAATTTTATATTTTATTGGAAAATTTAAATTGATGTTTATTTATTTAATGTAATTGCATTGTGAATATAATATCAGGGGAACCTTCTTGGTTTAATACTCACACCTATAGTCATATTATATTTTTATCACTTATATTGGTTTTAGAATGAGTTTTATCACCTTGAGTGACATCAGATCGATGTGTGGTAGAGTGATCAGTGGTGTTAAATAGAGATAGTTGGTTTTCAGGTTTGGTTGGTTGAGGTGGATAGTTTAGTTGTATTTTTAGTTTCATGTACAATTAATGTTTATGTCAACTTTTATATAAATGTTTGTTAGGATATCCATTTCTTTATGCTACTTAGTTATTGTTTATTTTTGGGGGGAAATTTTCCCTTGACACTTTAAATGATTCCCTTGTTATTTTTCACCGTCTTGGGAAGATCGAGAATGCCTCTCATGAAATTTCATTGAGTGGCCCGGGTGACCAACTCTAGGTCGATTAGGGATGGTTCGTGAAAAAATGAAATCACAACAGTTTGGATTTTAGCAAACCTTTCATTTTTAGGGTTATCTTTTTATTCAGGGGATGTAAAGGTAGATGGAATAGGATTTTTAGAACATGATGGGTAGCTTTGGGAAGGGCATCATGAACTCTTTCTCATTCTAATCTTTAGTTGTGCATGGGAAGTCTTGTTTTATTAGTTTATTTGTTTCATAAGGATTTTTTTGTGATTGGGATACCACAAGTAGAGTTGGACTAATGGCCTATGTCATCTCCTAGGTCCCTAAATGCCATGTAATGCTAAGAAACTGTAAAAAAAGGCTTTCCGAGTTGGTGTTGTGTTTGACATATGGGCCCCAACCATATGGTCATGTAACCCATCGACAGTTGTTCCCTTCTGTGGGTCTCTTAGTATTTTCTTGAATTCTATATTTTGTTTTCAAAATCCTTCTGTGATAATTGTGGAAGTGGGTTTTCAATGAATAATATAAGAATTTTATTGAGAATGTTGGGTTTTTGTGAAATAAATTTTTGGGGAGAAAGGATAATGATAAATGAGATTGAATTTCATTTATCTAAACATATGGTTTTTGAAAGGTTTTTTTTAAGGAATGCATTATTTTTAGATGATTCTAAAATTTTGCCTAATTGTGATCCTTTGGGCTGCTATAGAGTGTTTTAATCTGATGAATTGTTATTAGGATTTGGTTTTGAGCAGTTAGTGCTTTCATGAAAATGTTTTTTACATTTGTGGAGTTCATATTAAGAAAGGATACATTCCTGAATATTTTTAAATTGGAAATGGATGGTTGAATGGAATTATAGTTTTGGTAATTGTTTTAAAATAAATTAAATGGGTTCTAAATATGGTTCTTGAAAATATTCATTTTATAAGATTCTAGATAATATTTTGAATAAAGGGAGATAATTTTTATGGTGTTCTATGGGGTTTCTTTTTCATGCATGGTAAAATGGTTTGTTGTGTGGAAATATTAAAATTGTTTTTGACTTGGTGGTTAGTGGGCTTATAGATGGTTTAGGAATTTGGAAATTGGTTGAATTTTATTATCATGAAAAATGAGGATGTTTTTTTTATCTTTTGGTGTATTAATGGGTGATCACATTTATTTTTTTTATAGATATATTGATAGATCCCTAGTATGGTATAGTGTTTGGGTTCCCAGGGTGGAACAAGAATGTGAATGTGAGTGAGACATGACGAAACATACTTGGGGAATATGAAAATACAACAATTTAGTTTGTTTTTCAAAAGTGTTTTAAGATAATTATATTTGTTTATATAAACTGGTGTTCATGTGGGTTTGTTTTTAATGTTTTGAAAGTGTGGTTTGTTTGGTAAGCTTTTTCATAATATGGAATTTATACTGCTGATGTATCTTGAAATGGTATCCTATTGGTGGATCGGTTTTGGAGTAATGTTTAATGGGGTTATAAGGATATATTGAATGTTTTGATGTTCCCACACGTGTTTCTACATTGGAAATCCATCATATTGATCAATATAAGAATTCTTTTCCAACTTTAAATCAGAATCTTTAGATGATTCCTCAACTCTTTTGATGGAATTGGGAGTTGTTTGGGATATATTTAAAGTGTTTCCCAATTGGGATAATTCTTTTGGATATGTCAGTTTTTTTGATGATGTTTATTTGTTTCTCCATATCCATTTTACATTATGATCCTTATTTAGAGTGAGATAGAATGGTTCTATATATCTATGATTTCATATAAAGATGAAGTTGTGTTGTTGAGGATGTGAGTTTCATGGGGTGTTGTGATCTATTTCTCCTGGGTGTGGTGCATCATATGATTCAAACATTAGGTCTCCAACAATATGACATAGAGTGATACATTCCACACATTTAGGAAATCACCATAGGTGCGGGACTTCGACTATGATCCTTCCACCACCTTTGTGGTAGGGATGTTTCGATGTTTTTATTATGGTTTCTCATGACCGTGATTTTTATATTTTAAAAAAGATCCTGGCGGACATACCCCTCACGTATTGTCTATGGTTTTCTCTTCTCAGATATTGGTTTTTGAAAAATGTCATGGTGAGGACCACCAATATAAATCGTCTTTGGTCTTGGTTTTGCCTTTTCATATGTGGAGAGTGTTGGGTGGTTTCACTATTTCTTTTATGAGTCCAGTGGCCTAATGACTAGATACCCTTCCCTCCCTGCCCAGAGTGGTTGGGGTATTGATCTATGCCGAATGTTTTAGCCCAGTAATATTCCCCTCTACTCAAGAGTGGGTGTTTTAAATTTTCATGTTGTAACCCTATTAACATGGGTTTGTAGGTTTTTGTGGGAGAGATTTGTTGGTCCTGTATTTGTGTGGACCGATTCTAGTTCACGTTGAATTGTTGTTTTTTTATTTCTTGATGGTATCTAATGGTGGGAAGAACTACTATGGGTCTCAAAAATAATTCCATTAAAGATTTTTCATATGGTTGTTATGATTTAATGGTGGGGATACTATTACAGCCCCCCCTTAATTTGTTGAATTTTGTGAGCTTCACATTGGGTTGGGTGAATGTTGGGTTCATTGGGAGAATGCCAAAATATTTTGTTCTTCACTTGAGTGTAGAGGTGGAGGATTGATCTTTCCATTAATGGAAAATGTTATGAACATGGATATAGAAGATTTAAAATGTTGATAAATAATCCATAGGTGTTTATCTATCAATTAGAAATTGTTATGGCTTCTTGAGGGCAGAAAGCATTAATGGTCGGGACAGTTACGACACTTGGATTTTCATGTCATGGTTTTGATCCAATTCATCAAAAATCCCAATCATTTTAAAGAGTTTAGGGTGAGATGACTGTTGAATTTTAAATTACCATCTATGTAAAATCATCGTACCATGGGATCCCCTATCATGTTTTTGAGTATTGGTAAAAAATGTGGTTATTTCATGATTTGTTCTAAACTATAAGATTTTTTTGAGATTTTAAAAAAAGTTATTATTTTATAAATCTCTCATTATTCAACATTTTTTACCCATTCTATATTCCACATGGCCTCCCCAGACAGATTCAAACAACAATATCTATTTTTACCCCTTAGGAAATCATAATCATGGTCTATTTGTGTGATTTATTCAGGTACTGATCTAGCCTATGAGCCTATTTTCTACTTATAAATTTTTTTTCCTTTTATATAATATTTATTGTTTAATATTTTTTTGGTAGTTCCACCTCTCAAATGTATCTCTAACTATTATATAACTACTATATGTGCCATCCACTTCTTTCCACTTCATTTTGGTCCTTTTTTGGGTGACTCCTCACCAAAATTTAGTGACTCTTCATACATTCTTCATCAAATCATTCTCCTTTATCTTCCATAATCATTCATTAAATATTTCATAAATTTAACATCTCCAAATGGAATGATCAAACTAGGGTTATGTTTTCCAATAATATTATATTTTTGGGTTTTGTTTTTTAGTGATGGTCTTCATAGAACTAGGGTTTTTGAACCCACGGTGGGTGTTTTCATGTTTGCATATCCTTTTCGTCGTGGTTTTGAAGTAGGTTATCCCAAGAACATGCCTTTATTATTTATGTTTCATCTCATTATTTATTTTATATTATTATATAAATAGTTTGTAATTATAATAATTTATTGTATGATATATCTGGTGTGATAAATGGTCATTTATGCATTGTTTTATGTAAACTGGATTTTTTTCATTATAAAAGTGAACAGTTCTTGTGAGAATAAATTTTCCACAAGTTGGTGCATATTTAATAATATTTTTTTGATATCTTTTAACTAATTTAATATTTATTTAGTTAAATAATTGGGGTTTTACCCATTTTGGTTTTAAATAGAAGTTGTTTCGGTAAATGTTTCGTGCCATGTTTTGGGAAAAGTGCTAGGATGGATTATGTGTAATAAATGTGATATAAAATGTCTTGTATAAATTTAATAAAGTATTGGATCAATTAAAATTGATATTTTGGGTCATTTTATTTTTTTCCAAAGTGATTTTTTATAATGAGAAGGGTATTTGTTTTTTACACATCTTTTTCACAAGTTGTCGGTATGTGGCATGTTCGAAATTTTTATAAAAATGGTTGATATTTGAATGTGTAACCTAATTTTTTTTAATGTTTTTATGTAATTTTTCTCTACTTATAATGTAATTTTTACACCACTTTAATAAAGATGAAATTTTTAAATTTATTATTCGTTTTTTTGGTAAAATCATAAAGCCTAGTTTGGAATTTTTCTTAAGAAAAGGGTTTTCATGTGTGTCCATTATTTCACCATGTGGGGTCATTTTATGATTCATTATAAAGATTTATTAAATGGTGTTTGGGATTAAAAATCTGTATTAATGTGATATTTTTAGGTGTTTTTCCATAAAATATCATTTTTAATAGATTTTATGTGCAAATCCTTGTTATGCAGCTTGAATTTTTTTTATGAATCTTTTATGTGGTTTATTGACCCATGAAAGAAATGTGAAACTTGTTTTCACGCTGTTTAGGGTGTGTTTGATTTGGAAAAATATATTTTCATGTGAAAATTAAACTTAATAACATGGGTAAATTGATTTAGCACAAATAAGGAAACCCATGTATCTAGGTGGGTGGACGTGTACTAGTATGCTAGAGATCCAGAGCAGTTTCATACATATTTCAAGAAACATGTTTGACAATGAAAACACTAACTAAACTAAAATGATTATTTTGGAGACAACTAGGTTATCTATATTGTTCTCTAATAGTGGCTAATTCATGAGAAATAATATTTTTATGGTTACGTTTCACAGTGATACAAGGTAGCTGGGGCCCACATATTGGTTGATCCTAGTGATGTTCCCATGACACGGGCTCACTGGATATTATGTAATAACTGTGGGCATATGGTGTGTTTGGTTGGTAAATTCAGTAGCATGTGTTTTATATTTAATATTGTACATTCGTTAGAGAAACCTTCTTGAAAATATTTTTCATTTTTAAGGTGAATCTCTTTGAAATAGGTTACTAGCATTTCTGTTTCTGAAAACTTGCAAGAATTTGATTTTGTGATGCCTATTGCATTTAAATTTGTCCGGAAAACATAAATTTTTATGTTTTATTTAAAATAGGAAATTGATGAATCGATTTTTTGAAGTACATTGGTAATATAATATCATGTTAAATTAATGATTTTTAATAGTCACACCTATACTATTTTTTTATCCCTTGTGCCAGATTTAGCTTTAGTTCAACCAACTTGGGAAACGTCTGATCGATGTGTTGAAGAGTTACCAGTGGGGTTACATGGAGCTTTTTTGTTGTTAGGTTTTGTCAGTTTTCCTTCCTAGTTCATTTTTATATTCATTATCATGTTCAATTAATGTTTTTTCAACTTTTTTTATATTAATGTTGGGATATCCATTTATTTCTGCTTCTTTAGTTATTGTTTTTTTGGGGTAAAGCCTTCCCTTCTCACTCTAAATAGTTCCCTCAGTGCTTCTTTACATCCTAGAAGGATTGGTAATGCCTCTTGGGACATGTCGTTGAGCATCACGGGTGACCAGTTCAGGTTCTACCTAGACTGGTTTGTGACAATCATTCTTGTAGGTTCCTAATGTTAAATTTATACCATATGAAATATAAAAAATATAAAAATGAATCCTTACATGTTATTATTTATTCTGGGAAATCATATAGCTCATTTAATCCTATGACATATTTTAATCAAATTATTATAAATTTTCTATTATGAAATATAAAAACATATTATCACATATTGTCAAAAATCCTATGTAATAAATAGTTACCCATTTAAATAAAAGTAAAAATCACTAGCGTGTGTAATCCTAAGTAGTTAATACCCACCAAAAAACCGTCATAGAAAACTAATCACCCAAAATATGATATCTGACATTCTTTTAATTTATTAATAAGGGATGAGGTGATCAATAAATATTATATGAGTGCTCAAAATTCTTCTCTAGAAACATTATGATAAAAATCAGTGAAAATTGATATCAGTTACTTCTTTTAATTAAACGCAATATCTACTACCATTAATGGTATCATTAATAATGAATATATAATGAAATTAATATTCATTAGAGTATATATAATCTCATAATAAATTAACTAAATCTATTTGACAATTATTTTTACTAAAAAATTCCAATACTATTGAAAAATATATATATTTTTTTAATTAGTACTATATAAAAACTTATTCTCACAAAATAGATAATGTTTGAAACACTTAAGTGAATTATGTACCATAAGTACCTCAACATCATGAGTTGAGTAATTATTATTATGAAACCTAATATACTAATAACTATACAATACAAATTATACCGGCTATATCTACACATAATATAAGTCTAGATAGAAGCTTTAAAATCATACCTCATAGTATTTTCAAAATGTTGAAAAAATTAGAAGATGTATTGATAAAATAACATACAGAACATATGAAATAAAACCCTCCATCTATTATCTCATTTATACATTACTACCATATTAATAAATTATTTTATAAATGTATATTGGAGTGAAATTTCATGATTGGATAAATGATTACAACTTTTGAGTCCTATAGAACTCTATATTTTAGAAGCATTCTTATGAATTTCTCAAGTCATCCGAACTTACAAATTATTTAGAATTATAGATATTCATGAATAAACAAAAATATATCAAAAAATTCACCTCATAGATATAAGAAGTATTTTTTTCATCATGTTATATAATCAACAAACATCCAATGTGTCCAAAAAATTGCTAAATATACTTCACGATCCTTATATGACTTTAAATATATCAACATATAAATAAAAAAATTAGTAGCTCATCTAGATTATTGATGAAAAACATAACTCCTAAAATCCATGAATATGATTGTTTATTTTATGGTATCACAATGAACTCAAAATGTCTACAACTCATTTTGATAGATATACATGGAATATATTCAACTTGTACTCTCAACTAGTGATATTATGACTAAATATTAATCTATATGAACAAATTGGATCTGATAATATTGCTAAATAGATCATAAATCTATCCAAAAGGATATAAATGTTTATTTTTGACCTTGATTGTACAGTTATAAAAAACACAAGGGTGAAATTTTCTATCATCTCATAGTAATAATGTCTACAAAATCCCATTGTGATATTCATTTCCAAATGAATCTATTGGTTTCAATATAATTTAACTTTATTTTTAGTTATCTAATCTCCGATGGATCAATATAAAATTATTTATAATGACTGGATAAATACCTTGTACAATGTAGATTACAAATTCCCCCTCCATCTTCTGTAGAAATATTATTAAAAAATAACAGAATACATCATGATATCATTTATGAATAGGGATTAAAACAACACATTAGACACCCTTATCTAACTGGAGATCCATATTTGAAACATGAAATATTATTTATCTTAGAATAATCAAAATCACATTTGGTATTTTTTTAAGATAGTCCCATTCAAAGAAAAACATAATATTGATGATAAGATTGGCTGAACTTCACTCAGCATTGGTAACTATCAATATTTTTACAAAAGTTTCCCAACCAATACATTCTAATGATTTTAAAAAAACCTTCAAATCTAGAATGAGGAACCCTCAATGATATCAAAATATAAAAAATTAAAAAATAAAATAAATACATATTATGATTGTGGTTCTCTCTTATTCGCAATGTAATGTTCATATAAATTTTTTTTAGAAATAAACTCATCATTCAAATAAATGAATGATATTAAATAAGAATAAATAAAATACTGATAGGAAGTGATATAAAAATTCAAACTAATTGATGAATATGTAAGAAGATAATATATATAATTATAAATGAATCATTTCTGTTATCAACCATAACCATATCTAGAGAAAATAATTGACATAAACCTTCAATATAACTATACTAGTTTTTCACCCAACTCACTTATACTATATCACCATCCAAGACATTACATGATTATTCATACCATCCCCATGAATAGAGAACATTAATTGAATAAAACTATCACACTAACAAGTCTTAGAAACTAATAAATTAGATTCCTAAGTGTAATTAAAATTCCAAACGATACATGTTTTAAAATTATTCAATAATTTTACCTGATGATATCATGATTTCTCTACAAGAGTGAAATTATTTAACCTTGATAAAGTATATTAATTAGATTTAAACAGAAATTCACATTAATAGCACACTAATAAAACTAATAAACTGGAATAATAATAATAAATAGTCTAACATTAACCAATTTATAACCAATTAACCATGTGATAATAATATATCCTTCTCATATTATTACTTATAGAACAATTATCTCTAACTAAATACCACAATTCATCATCATTATTGTTTTCTTCCAGAAGATATTTTTTATTTTATTCTATGAATATAGAAAAAACATGTAGTTAAATCATATAATGATTCATAAATCACATTCTATAAAAAAATGATGGGCATTAGATGTCGGATCCCCATTCATGGTAGGGAAAAATTAATCAAGTCCATAAACCGATAGGCATAATAATGAATGGAAAAATTCCCATGTATAATCATAATATGACCCTAAACTATAACCATAATCATATTATATGAGTTTATCAAAGAATATATCCAATATTCATCCAATTTCAATCCATTTTTCTTCTTAATCTAGGCTTAAATATCACATTATTTTCAAACATATCCATTAAGAGTAAAGGCTACCGACATCACCATATTCAATTTTTGAATGTTAATAAACTCAAATATCCTATCTATATATATTAAGAATCTTGTTCCACCATGAGGCCTTATATTTACCTAAATATAGGATAATTATGTGCTCAGAGGTTTTAAGCTATCCCCTATCTAAATGAGATTATGAAGTCTCCCAATAACCATATCGAGAGGAATATTAGGATTTACCTACAGAAGGACATGATCATCATTTCCCTCTATATTCACATCATTTGACCATTCTTAAACTACCAACATTTATATTAGAAAATTGGTATATTTTTTAGTTGAATGATTTTACTAAATAATTACCTTTTGTTAATCAATATCAAAAGATTCCTCATATTAACACAATAAGTGTTAATTATTAAATACAATTAAAAATTAATTATCCAAAATAAATCCCATTAAATAATAAAATACCCATTATACATTTTATTAAATTGGCCCATTATTAATAACGTATTTATATAAACACTAATTAGTTTATTAAAATTCAAATGAGTTGTCTCAAAAATAACCTGTAATAAATTAAAATCACACATGGATACAGATGTAATATCTATACATAATAAATTATTTCATGAATATATCATTTATCATCCACAATTATAATAAGTATTATTCTATAAAAATATTATTTATAAAAAAGAAAATATAATCTTTTTTTACATTAAAAATTGATATATACTATGGTTTCATTTATAATGGACACATTCATTACTTATATCTTAAGTTGTAAATCATAACATTCTTTCAATAAATTTCCATGATATCATCATTTAAATAATGGAAATTTTATAATACCTTTTTTAATTTTATATCTCTTCATTACCGTGTAATTGAGGTGAAGTGTCACTTGATTTGAAGTGTTCTCCCTAATCACTAATGTTTCATGACAGGCATTAAAGGATCATAATTTTTTTAGGAATATATTCAACCTGTAATGGTCAAGTATAGTATATTTACCAAAGTAAACATTACAATATCAATACATTGGGATAAAATATAATATTAGAAATTAATTTAAGATAAAATAAATTTTTATAGGTGTCATTCAATAATGTAAGACAAAAAAATATATCTTTTGTAATATAAAATGAAAAAAATGAAATCTATAGAATAGTGTGAGTACCCCCTCTACATGACTAGAAATGACTAATAAAAAAATATAAATGTTTCTTAGAATACATATCACAAGATAATGTAAGAGGTACAATTATAATCACAATTTTGAAAAGTGGCCGAACACTATAATCACTATGGAGGGTCTTTTATGGAAATCACACACTATTTGAATGCAATTTTTTTAACATTTTTATTTAATAGAAAAATTAAATGGGATTGTGAGCGTGGAATAAAAAATTTATAATCAATAAAGGGAATCAATCAAAAATAACAACTGTATATTATAGAATAAAAGAAAATCACACAATAGAGTCGTCTATAAATAACACTCATTATACTATATTATATCTACTTATTGGAAATTTTACATCATGTGTGGGAAAAACATTTATTCATAGGTTGATAATATACAATCAACTCAAAAATCACAAATTACTCTACATATTAGCCTCTTTAGTTGAGGGATAATGGATTAAACAAACAATATAAAACTTAGATAAACTTATTGAGGATTATAATATCCAATTAATATAAATTGATTAAAATGAAGTATATATTAAAATTAAACATGGTTCCAAACACTCTATTAATCCCCCATAATATTCATTCATTAAATTAAACATTATCATAAGTATAAGAGATCACTGAACATTAATTGAGGTATTGAGATAATACATGGAAATAGTAAGTACAAATTATCATAATAGTTACATTAGATATAAAATTAAAAATATAGTGTAAACAATACTAAAAAGTTTTTCCTATACTCTGTTGTGATTATCAATAGCCATCTCTCCCACTAAAAATTTCTATCATATTTATATGAAAAATAATTCATACTAACTCCAGGATTTCCTCCTTCATAATCTTACTATATTAAGGGAAAATACATTTGTTCTAAAAAATTGAAATTATCTTTAGATATCATGTGGAATATAAGCCTAAAAAATAAATCAATTATTCATGAAAGAGAAGATAAGCAATCAACCATATATCCATTATATAACTTATTGTGTCTCGCCTTTATCTTTTATTTATTATATCCATTTATAAATATTTTATAAAAAAACTATCATCCATGAACCCTCATGAAAACACTATATGGAAATATTCTTGTCATAACTATATTAAATATATTACTAAAATGAATTCGATGAGGGAAGCCAAAACATTACACTAAATTAGGTTTGAGAAACACAATGTACCAGTCTTTTCCAACCCATTTTACTATCCATTTTCATCCTTTTCCCATATGCATGAACAACATTCGAATCCACACACCATAAAAAATGTTTTTTTTCTCTATGTTCTATTTATTATATCATTGGATATCTCTGTCAAGGTATATAACATTCTGTATTACTCCATTAATTCCTCTATCCACCACATGGTAGAACACTATGAAATTTCCCAACCTAATTCCCAATTACATTTATTTAATGACCCACATACACCACTAACACATACAATGAATTGTTAGGTGTTTTAGTGCCCATTTCTAATTCTAGGATTCCTTGTTCACCATGACCACGAATCACTATGGTTCAAAAAAACTACCTATGATATTTTATATTTAATACACCGTGAAAATTATCATTAAAGAAATTAAATTCAAATTTTGTTCTTAGGACCACCATGTACACCATAGTATATTCTAAAAAATAGTGAATGGAGATTTTCTGAGCCTTAAATATCTCTCATTATTGTATAGATTCATTCTCTTCACTCTATTTGTCATGGTGGTTGTTTGATCTCCCTTTTGGGTTCTGTGGTAATTTTGGGCTTCGATTATGTTATTTATCATGATATCGAGGTTCCATTCAACAATAATGGAAGAATCTATTGATTGGTTATGGTGGTAGATTGAGGATGAAGGATAAAGTAAACAATGGATAAATTTCCGACTAGGGGAAGACTACCCATGTTCAAGGTGAAATAATTAAAATAGATAATGAATAGTGACCACAAAATCATCCAACCCACATTGATTATCAACACCTCAGGACACATCTTATATTCTGAGAAACATGGAAGACATGAATCATATGAATATTTTGGATGGACTCCAAGAACACATCACACATAACACACAGCTATGCTGACACACATGGGTCTGCAAAATATGGACCACCCTATTCAATTTTGAAATTCCTATTTTTTATTCTGTACACTTTCACACACTAGACATTGATTTTCTTCAGTTATAATATGTTTGATATTTGATGCATGGATCATAGTTCACTATGAATAGAATAAAATTTCCCATTTTTTACAAAGTTTAATAATAAAATATTTTTTTAAAATTATTTAATATAAATAAGTTTTTTTAGTGTAAAATTCGAATATTAATTTATTCCATATTATTTTAATTTTTAATAAATATTTTAAAAATAAAAATAAATAGAAATAATATAATAAATTAATAATTTGTGTATAATTAGTTAAATTACTATTTTAATTAATGAAATTCATTTAATAATTATTTCAATCAAATATCCCCACACATGAACTCATTCTTATACTCATGCTCTAAATATGAATATAAAAAAATAGGAACATCATGTATTCTAATATTCAATTTTTAAATGTAATAGAATCAAATAATTATCAATTGTGAGCTCAAATGTTCCTCATATAAAAAAATATTAATTGAAATTCAAAATTTTCAGAGAAACCAAAAACCCCAAGTATTTCACAACTTCTAAATGTAAACTTGTAATGGAAACGATCATACAAAAGATATTTTTCTATTAAAAAATCTGATGGTTATAATATACTATATAGTATTACAAACATAAATAAATTTAAAAAATAATTACATATCATTACATTAATAATTAATGAAACAAATATCGATTCCATAATTGAAAAATATAAAAAATGGACCGCCACAATCTATTAGAATCATCACCACCACATCCAACACAATATAAAAGAAAAAAAATATCCGTAAACAAATCTACATCATAGTAATTTGGTGTATAGAAACTTGAGAGTAATTGAGTTAATTTTGAGTGATATAATGAAGTGGTATATATAAGAGATAATATTACCACTGGAATTATAATGTGACTGTTGGAATTGTATCATGACCATTGGGAATATGAACTATACTATTTTGAATAGTAACATGATGATTGCAATAGAAATATTATCTAAAAATAATAAATTTTTATATAAATAATATTTCTCATGATTAGTTTATGTAAAATTAAAAATTATAATACAAAAAAATAAAATAATTATCGAAATATAAGATGATATAATAATTTTTTTCAAAATCATTATTTAAAACTATATTAAGAAAGTCATTATATTTAAATGAAAAATTAAAATTAAATATTTTGAAATTTTTTGATAACAGTACTATCATTTTGTAATAATCACCTCTAAATTATCCAGATGAAAATTTTGGGTAATTTTCTAATATACTAAAACTCTCGTCTGAATTATAAAAATATTTTTTTACATATAACCCCTTTATCTTAAATTACATCAATCCATGATTAATATGAGCATAATATTCTCTAGGACTAGATTTTCAGACATGAAATATTTTATTTCAAAAATGATTTATTAAAATTGATTAAATTTAACATTCATAACAAAATATAATATTTCAAAACATAATGTTAAAAGTTAATTTTTAAAATAATACTCTTTTAAAAAAAATTATTTTTAGAAAATAATTAATTATAATTATTAATGGAATTTAAAGTCTAAAAGTCAATAAATTATATTTATATAAAATTTTAATTTTAAAAAAATTACTATTAAATGTTTTAAAATTGATATAATATTCTATTTCATCATTTATTTTAAAAAATACCTCTATCCTTAACTATAAATAAACTATCTCCCTTCCCTTCGAAATCAACTCCTCCCATAATTTTCAATAAAATTAATCTACCAAAAACGTCCCTCTAAATATCTATTGGTTCATTGTGGATATTCTAGATCAATCTTACTCCAATCACTAAGGTATCTACAGTGTCGTACAAGAGAAGAAAATCCATTAAGAGAGTAAGTCTCTATTAACACTTCTCACTTTTCTTCTTGTCTTTATGCACTATTACAATTTACATTAAAAAATTGTACTATAATATTAAATAATTTGTTATTTAACATTATATTTATTATTTTAACTCACTTCAATTATCATATTTATGAAAAACATAAATAACATATATCTTTTTCCCACTTTTATGAAAACAATCCATTAAAGGTAGGTTAACCACCAACAGAGACATTTTCAAGAAAATTATTTTAACCACCATCATAGAAGGATATTGTCCAATATATATAATATATATAAAATTAATTAAATGTATAAATATATAATAGAGTTAATGATAATTTTTTAAATCACAATGAATAAAAATACATAATGTAAAGTGAAACATGAAATGCTTAAGAAAAACATGATATGGAAACACTTCAATTTCATTAAAAAATTGAACTAAAAATAAATGGTTATAATTAATAAATAATTCTATAAATGACAATAATTAATATCTATATAAATATTAATTAATATATTAATTTTATCAATGAGGTGAAAATTAAATAAAATTGGGCTCGAATTAATGTAATGGGATTATCAAACTCTACTACTTATCTTTGGGTTATCAAACTTTCCTGACATATTTGGTATTAATATTCCTATACTATTATTTAATTATAATTATATTATTATTCTCCATTATTTTTAGGTATATACATGTCGTTTAAATTATGTTATGTAAAATATTTATAATTTTTAAAAAAACTCTTCTTTCTGAAGAGCATTTTTGACTACACTTGTGTTGATTATTATTTTATAAAGAATAATTATTTTTGAACCTTGTTTGTCTTTTCCTTTTAAATTTGGTAACCAAATAATTATTCATGAAATAATGTTTGATTATGTACTTATGAATCCCATTCTTTTCCACTATTTAGTTCATTAATACAATTGAAATATATTATATGAGGTATTCTTAATAATGTATATACTATGATGTGATGAGCAGACACAAAATTTTAAATCCCACCAATTCATCCGGTAATGTGATGTATCTCATGAGATATTGTGTATTATAAGTGAACATTATTCAATAATTTTTTCTCAATGGTGATGTTAGGATTATGCAGATAAGTAAAGAATGAACATGACTCCATCTTTGATCACATCTTTATGTGGTATTCGATCTCTATGACATGTTGTTTCATATTTATGCATGTCAACATTCCATGTAATTAGAGAATGTCATAATCACGATGTTGATGTAGATCCTATTCTTATGATATGATTATTATTAATATTGTCACCCTTGTAATATTATTCATTTTATTTGTTTCCCCTCATACTATGATCTTAGTTTAACCATTTATTTGATGTATATCCTAAGGTGAATAAATGTAATAAAGAGAATATGAGTTCCAATAAAGAGATAAAAAAGATGAAATTAAATATTTTTTAGATTTTATTATGTAAAAGTTATGTATAATCCTAATTTTTATAAGACAATAAACCTTTTGATTCTGGATTTGTGTCCCTATTAGTTATTTTTCATGAAAATATTTTAATATTCATGTAAGAAAAAATAAGGTGGGTATATTTTGTATCAGAGGAAAGATTATATATTTTTGGTAATTAGGATTAGTAAAAATTGTTTTCAAATACCTTAAGATTATTTTATTTTTTACTAAACATCCATGAAACAATGATTTATAAAGAGGAAAAATATATGAATCTAATATCATATTAGTTCAATTTTAATTGGGAAAAATAAAATCTTATTAATTTATAATTATTAATAAATGTGATTTTGGAGGATCATATTTTTCTTAAACTAGTGATATCAAAGAGAAACAAGGCCAACATTCCATGTAATGGACAATTTAATAATTTATTCAATGGATTTCACAACCCCAAGGGATGTGGTTTTCAAAACATCATAAAATTTCATTCCTAGTTATATTGGGCTAGGAATAATATCCTATACCACATAGAGCTTCCACCTTTACATAATATGGATCAATTATCCATTGATTATTTTATACATCAATGTCTACATACATTTAGTAGAACATATGATCCAATTGATTCATAATAGTGAGTTAAGACAATTGATATGATCATTTTTTTGATCTATTGATATAGGATCGATAAGGAAAATCTTATGGTTTATAGTTTATATAAAGATGTTATAGTATTTTCTAACAAAAACCTAGCCGAAGGTTGAAATAGAATTGATGGGGGGACTTCAAGAAAATATTTCATAGTATGTATTTTCTTTTTAATCATCAATCAAATATGGAAAGATAATTCATAGAGAATAATTAAAAATATGGTGAATCGATGGTGTATTATGTGAAAAACATCATAAATTATTGAAGATACAAATTATGTATTTTTTTAAATAAATTTGAATTATATATATTTTTTAGTTCATTAAAAATCAAATTTTAAGGGCTCTAACTATCCACAAAATTTGTATTTGTGAAGATGTTTTTCCATGATCTCTCATATTTGAGACATCGTTTGGAGAATAGTCCCATGGTCATAGAGATAATAAGAGAAGAAAAGCATTTCAAGCCAATAGTAAATTATAAATGAGTAAATAGGATCCATCTACACACATGTAACAAATTACAGTTTAATAATCCTTAAAAAAATTACAATGGGATAGGAAAATGATTCTAATGAGAGAGATAATACCATGAAGCTCAAGAATGTCTTAGATATATGATGAAACCTAAAAAATTATAGAGGAATGGAGAGATGCTTTTAATGAAAACCCCATGGTTTGATACTTCATATTTAAACATAAAGGTAACTATGGAATACATTTCACTAGTCCTCATGTACTCATGGATAATAAATTTTTTCAGTCACCAAAGTAGAATGAGTAAAGTAATTCTTATGATAACAATAATTCTGAAATGCTGCCATAAAATGTAGTCATAGATCGTACACTTCATATTCACTCAATCATGAAATATGTATTATTTAATTCTAGTTCTACCCATTCATTTATATATTGATTCTTCTCTAAATCTATTTAATTAAATCAACAATACCATTATGTATATATGTATAAACACATAGTGGTGTGATTATTGCAACCAAAGTGATGGAATATTATTCTTTTAGTATATGTGGGAATGTTATTCTAGAGAGCCTCACAATACTTTTAGTGTAATTCAATCCTATACTAGGCACAGATTAGATATTTTATATATAGAAAACATTAAAATTTGGGACAAAGAAATAAAATTTCATATTCCAACACATCAAATTCCCTTAAAAAATTATAGGAAGATCATGATTACACTTTTGAAAATCCCTCAATAGTATAGGTATTAATACCCTATAAAAAGGAATACCATCCCCAAATGGTTGAGTCAAAGGAAGGTATCATCCTAGAATAAATTCAAATTGATAGGTTATATATTGATGTATTTACTAAAGAGTTAATAGAATAACCACCAGATCCTATGGTAGTGTTCTTAATAGATCACATTCCCGGAGCTACCCCTCTCTCAAAATGACCATACAGGATGGACCTGAACGAACATGAATAGTTAAACATGTAGGAACTAGAGCATATGGGAAAAGGGTTCTTAAACCTATGTTTTTATCACTGGTGTTCTGTAGTGATAATTTTCTATAATAAGGAAAGAGAAATGCTTCTATGTATCGATAATTAGGATTTCAAAAATTACCAAATATAAAATGTATCCTCTTAAAATTATTCATTATTTTTTCATCAAATATGAGAATATCAATGCTTATTAATTTTGGATCTTCTTTTTTACCTATCATAAACTAAGGGTGAGGGTTGGATATATTTAGAAGACTTAATTTCATACAAGGTATGTGAGATATGAGTTCATGGTGACTTTCTTTTGACTTAATAATTACATTATCATCATTATGGATTTGAGGAATAGAGTCTATAGATACTACCTCAATAATTTTTTGGTGTTTTTATAATAATAAAATTTAATTCAATTATAAGTATTACCATGATGAGAATAAATGGATTGTGATATAGGCATTATGGATTAATAAATATATTCTACGATTACGAAGCATGAATTTTGGATTTAGAATGTTAGATTTTTGTGGAATGTGATCACATGTGAGAGAATTTCTTTAGACGCAAAAAAAAACGGATATTTACGAATGGAATACACCCAATAGTGTCATGAAAATATCTATTTTTCAAGTATCATATGGGTACTAATATATCTTTTGATGAATTTACACTAATAGTCTAGACCGAAGACAAGTTTAACACGGAAAGAGGTATAGTATGTATGGACTGGCGAATGTGCAGAAGGATTCATGGAGATCAATAAGAGGTTAATCACCACACCTTTAATAACACTATCTATAAGTGGAGATGATTTTTTATATACAGTGAAGATTAAAATAATGTATTATGTTTTTAATCCTTAAAAATGAAAAGGCTATAGCCTATTTGTAATTAATGTTGAAGATACATGAGTAGAACTTGCAGACAAATGTTTTGGAATTAGAAGCTATGATCTTTACTCCATGGATATGGAGACACTGCCTATTTATAGAAATGAGTCTTATATATAATTATCATAATTGAATAAAATATATATTCTCATATAATGGGTTGTGGTGGTTCAACTCACCAATACATTTCACTTCATTGAAATTGGGGAATTGTTTCTCTCTAAAAGTATTCCATGATATATGTCAAGGAAGTGGTGAGGCTATATGGGGCTCTACTTTCGATCATCTATGATCAGATCTAAGGCTCATATCAAAATTTTGAAGAACTCTTCCACTTTCTTTGACTACTGAATTGAATTTTTGCATGGCCTATCACCATAAAATTGATGGAAAACAGAAAGTATTGTTCAAATTTATGAGGAAATTATAAAAGCATTATCAATAGAATCTAAAGGAGTATGGGATCATCATATCTCATTGGTTGAGTTATTTTATTATAATAGCATCAACTCAAGTATTCAAATGGATCCATATGAAGATGAGTGTGAGAAACGATGTAGAACTCCAACATGTTTTGATAAAGTTGGAGAATAAAATCTAAATGAACCAGATCTTTTGAAAAAGTTGTTAGAGAAGGATTAAACCCTCCAATATCTTATAATAGATTCTCAAGATGGTAAAATATATTTGCTAAAAACCATTGAAGGGACATGGAGTTTGAGGTTGGAGACTAATTTTCTTATTAATATCATAATTGAATAATGTAATGTATTTTAGAAAGAATAATTACCATAATATAATGAACATTATCCCCCATTGATATTGTTGGTCACACAAGAGGAGTGGCCAATCCATTTTCACATACACCAAGTATGGATCAATAGATGAAATGTTTCACAAATCACTCCCAATGATGTATTTACCTGATCCATGACATGAACTGAATCCCGAAGTGATGCAATTGGAGAATAAGATCTTATATAAAATTGTTTCTAGTGAAAGTATTGGATCGTGTGGATAAAGTTATATGCAACCAAAAAATTGTCCTAGTAAATTTGTTTTGAGAGAACCATAATTATGAATTGGTGAGTTGGGAACAAGAGGAAACAACAAAATATATGTACCATTACATATGCTCATTTGAGAATACATGATGAGATTTTGAGGATGAAATTTCCAATGGGGGTAGAATCTAATGACTGAGAGATTATAAATTTTATTTTTCCATAAAATAAATATTTGTTTTAATATACTGTATTGTACTATACACATAAATAAACTGATTTTTTTATTTCATAATACTATATTAATGAACAATGAAACCAATAATAAATTCTATCATGACAACTAGATAATAAATAAAAAATATAAATGCAAAAATTTTTAAACATACATCTAAAAAATATACTTGAATAAACTCCCCCACTAAAAATATTATTAAAAAGAAAAATATATTAGTAAAGTAATAAACTTTATAGAATATTTAAATTTTAAAAATATATAGAAATTGATTTTAATATTGAGATGAATATTTATTTGGAATATATATTAGGTAACATGACTATTAGAATAGTAATGTGATTGTGGGAATAATATCATGAACTTTGGGATGAGTAACCTAGACATTGGGAATTGTAATTTGACCATTTTAATAGTAATTTTACCCCATAAGTAATAAATTTTGATCTAAAAAATATTCATCATGATTAATTTTTTTAAATATATATTTATACCTAAAAAATTAATATCATGTTTAAAAAATTCAAATAATATTTAAGAATATTTTTAATAAATAATATTTTAATATATTTTTTAAATAACTTACTTTTAAATTAATAATTAAAATTACACATTTTTTAAATTTATTTTTCTAAAATGAATTTCATTTTCTAATCATCTCCTCGTCATTATCCAAGTTTTTTTGGAAATGCTTGAAAATAATTCAATTTTTGGGGGAATAGTAATAATATAGTTTTTCATATTATCGATGTTTCCTAAATTACATCAATCCTAACAATATAATAAAACAATACGTTCTAAAACGTTAATTTCCTAAATGAAATATATTATTTCCTAAATTTTTCATGAAAATTCAAAAAAAAATTCATACATTAAAATAACTTTCCAAAACCTAAATTCAAAAGTAATTTCTTAAAAAAAATTCATTTCTTCCACATTCCATTTAATTAAACAAATTAATTTGAATTATAAAGGGAATTTAAACCCATAATCACTTTATATTATATTTATATATTATTTACATTTTCTAAAATTCAATATTACATATTTTACTATTGATATATAATTTTATTCAATATTTTATTTTGAAAAACCCCCCAAACCGAATATTAAAATAACCACCCTCCCTTCACATGTACAACAGATCCTCCCAAAAAATAAAAAATAAACTACTTAAAAAATAATCCATATAAATACCATTATAATTCATAGGGAAGTTATGGAAAAATATGAATCCAATCACCAAGGGATAGATAATGTCATACATGAGAAGGTATATTAACGATAGAAGATTTCTATATTAACTCTTATCTCCTTTATTCGTATCATTATTCATTCATACCAATTAATTTTTACAAAATATACTATATAAATAATTATTCAGTAAATTATGATTATATTAATTATTTCAACCAACTTTAATTATCATATTTATGATAAATATAAATTCCTTCTCTTTACCACTCTTTTGGCAACAACCCTAGAATGGTGAGTTAAAAAACAACATAGATATTCTCAATACATTTTTTATAACCAAATTAATGGATGAATATTAATTATTATATATAATATATATATATAAATATTTTATTACATGTATTATATTCTTATGAAGTTAATTATACATTTATTTAAATCACTTTGAATGAAAATAGAAAATTCAGATAAAAATGGAAAATTTGAAATGAAAAAATGATAAACAAAGTAATTTCATAAATTGAAATTAATAAATAGAATATAGTGATTATAATTGATAAATAGTTCTATAAATTACTATTATTCAGTTCATATTAATGTTTTTATAGATTTCATTATATAATCTGGGAGGGGACAAAGAGAAAAAAATAAGTTGGGAATCAAGGTAAGGGGATTCTCAAACTCATCTCCTTTTCTTTAGGTTATCCACCTTTTATGAAATATTTGTTATGAATGTTTTTATAATGTTCCCAAAATATTTATTATAATTATTAACTTTTCATTAAGTTGATATAATTGCTTCTTACATTATTTTTTTACAGATAAATATATTTTCAAAAAGAGTCTTCTTTTCAAAACATATCTTTTACTTCTCTTGAGTTTTTTCTTCTTCCCTCATGAATGATGATTCTTATAAAAAATATATTTTTTATATTTTCCATTATAATAATCTATTTTAATTAATGAAATCATGATTTATATAATTCTTATGAAACCAATTCTTTTCTGTAGGACAATTAAGGACTATGATTGTAATACCATCTATGTAGAATGCAATATTATGTAAGTATTGTGATGTGATGGATTGTCTCCTAATTATTAAAACCACAAATTAATTGTGTAATGTGATTTATATCATGATTTATTTTCATTTTTTGTGAATGTGATTCTAGCATTTATATAAATGATGTTATTATGCTGATGAACATATTTTATGTGTGAACATGACTTGTTCACAAGTATGTGTCATATTTGACGACTTTGACATGATGTTTCATTTGTATGCATTTAAACATTCCTTGAAATTATTTAATTTTACCTTTATGACGTTGATGTAGATACTTTAATTATGATATGATGATGATGAATATAGTCACCCATGTTTATTTATTCATGTTCCTCATTCATCCTTTTATATGGATTTTAGATCACCCCTTTAGTTCATTTATATCCTCAACCGATTACTTATTCTATGGTTATTTTTAGGGACACTATATTTATAGAGAATATTTAATTCATAAAATAATTCATGTTTTGATATTTAAAATTTATAAATATTAATATATTTACCAAAACCCCAAACAATTTTATCCAAGACTTGTATCATTATTTTATAATTTGTATTTAAAATAATCTATTTATCATGTAAGAAAATATAGTGTTATTTTATAATTTGATTGATATTCCCTTTTAAATCATTCAAGAATCTAAAAAAATTATTATCTATGATTTAATGTTGTTACATTCCTCATAATGAATTCATATTTTCTCATCACTAAATATAATAATTTGAACAAGGTTTGGGCTAATACATTGAATATATATATGTTATATAGGATTAAAAATAACATATATTTTCTATATTTTAAAGAAAAAAATCACATTAAATCACTATAATTATGTAATTATATTTCCAATGAATATGATAATTTATAATTGTGTGTGATTATGGTTAAAACATTAAGGATAAAATACTAATGTTATCCTTAAATCATAACATAATATATTCAAAAGAAAAAGCATAATACAATTCTTCATTCCATAGTGGAATCACCAAGTACACAAGCCCAATGTAATGGTACCAGATATTAAAATAATAATGAATGATATACACCCATCATTATTTTATTTCTTTTTTTATTAAATATAAATTTTTTCATAACTTTTCTTATAGTTTATATAATTTATGCATGGAATGAAACTCAAATTACCCATCAAACGCCATATTATAAAATCTTTTTTTATGTAAATATTATTTTAGATCATTACAACTCAAAACCAATTCCTCCTTTTCATTTTCTATTCATGAGATGTATCACTGAAATTCAATGAATGTTCATGGACATTAAAAAATACAAAAAAATCACTAACACACATATTCTATTTAATGCAATTCAACCCTTCCACTATGATTTCTCTCTCACTCTTCCGAAAAATTATAATTTTAATACCAAGAATAATAAATATATTATGTTAGGATATGTAAATATGATTTTAGTGGGCGTTTGTCACCAAAAAGACTATCCATGAAATCTATGGAATAAAAATTGATTTAAATAACTGTTGGTCCCAATGATAATTGTTAAATTAAAAAAATCCATATTAATATTTAATGTGATTTTTTATAATTATAAATTTGAAAAGTTCTAAGAAATGTTTTTATAGGTAGAATTCACCATATTACCTCATGAAATATGCTATAAATATAACTGATAAAATTAGTTCAAGAAGTCATCTCGATAATGAGAAATATATGATATTCATCAATCACAAATTGAATGGAATATCGAAAAAAATCATTCTGCATGAATTTC
Organism: Viscum album; assembly: GCA_963277665.1. NCBI lineage: Eukaryota > Viridiplantae > Streptophyta > Magnoliopsida > Santalales > Viscaceae > Viscum > Viscum album. Next base: position 353,990,785 of record OY728143.1, read on the forward strand.
ATAAATTAAAATTATTAAAATTTTAAGATAATTTTATTCACATGAATATATCATTTTTTTAATTAATAATTCAACAATGTAAAATCCAATTTGTTCTTATGTTCATTCAACCCCCCACATTAATCATGAAATATTATTGTAATATAAATTTAAAACATGGAATCACAATATTATAAAACAATATATTATATCTCATTGAATCAAATGTTTATAAATTTAAATTTGTGGGCATATAATTTTATATTTATGAAAAAAATAGATCTTGAAAAAATATATGAAGTTAAAAATAATGAATTTAGAAGTGAACTCCCTTTTCCACATAATGTGATTTTATTCTCTCTTCTTTATGATACTTGAGCACCACCCTTGCAAAACCACAATCATAGAACTAAAAAATAATACAACTCATAAAAGTTCAATTAACAGGTCATTAAATATCACATAGATTGTGGAATTTTAAGTTACATCCTAGTATAATCCTAGAATTTGTTAAAATAATGAAATATAAAAATAAATTCCAAAAATACAAATAAAAAAATATTTAATGAAAAATATTGGATTCAACCCACATGTGGGATTTGGATATTTATTTCCATTTAAATGGATATATGATCTATTATAAATAGTCTTATTATCGGTGCATATTATTTTATTTGAAAAAAGAACTCATATTCCATTTATATTATATTACTTTCATTATTTTGTAAAGGGTTTCCTGGATAAACTATACCAATTTCACCAACATAGTAATACAGTACTATTTTAATGGATTGGGGAGGATAAATATAGGTGCATACTAATTTTATATTTCCATGTAGATAACCTTATATTCTATTATAATATGATTTCTCAACTTTTTTTACGTAAGTTGAATAATGAATGGTAATTTTAGAGTGATAATCTATTTGACCAAAATTAAAACATGGAGAATCATTATCCAAATAATCATGTTTAATAAAAGTGTCTTTCATATTTGTTTTCACATGTGAAAATACTTGGATCTTCAAATTAACTCCATCAAGAAGATGTCCAACATGTTCGAGTAGATTCATGTGTTCCACATTATGTAATTATTATTTTTTAACCAATATATATATTGTAAAAAAAGATTTTCATGATTATAAAAACTAAAAAAATGTCATGTGATAGTTAATTCAATTTCAATAAAATTAGAAGATGATAAGTTTGATATAATATCATTCCCTTGCAATATTTGGAATTCTATTTATTCTTCAATGGAATAATCCTCTTAATGTTTTTTGGTTGTATAATAAGGATGGTATTTAGGCACCTCCAATCATTCTTCAATCTCAACCATCTAAATGGTTTCCTCTAATTCTTCCAATAATAAGGATAAATATATTGGATTATGTTCTTTTTTAGAGAAAAGGGAATATTATTTTCTTTAAATATTTTCCAATTTATTCCAAAATTGATCCAAATATACTTCTTATCACATATTTACATAAATAATTTTTTATTCATTATTATTTTCATGAAATGGTTGATTTAAAACGAAAAAATATTAGTGAATTTCCCACTTGGCCTCTATTGATTCTTTATTATGAAAAATGAGTCTGGAAATCACTTCTTACATTGGCTCATGTTCTGGATTCTATTGATACACACTTTCTATTTATTAAAATTTTAAATATATCTATTAAACCATCCCTCAAAACCATCGAAAATAGTCTTTTATATCATTGAATCCAACTTTTAATCATTGTTTCTACTGTGGTTAATCAATATGTGTGGAATAATTGTAATTTCAATACATCATAGAAAATGATTATTGAAGATTTCATTATGAAAATATTGGAATCTATTTAAAAAATCTAATCAAATATCTTGACATAAATAACACTATACTCACTGAAAATAGTGAATTTTTTATCCCTTCTATAGGTAGGTGAGAAAATAAAATTTATAATCCTAGTGTAGAAGAGTGGCTAACGTGGGTCGACACTCTAAAGACAATTTTCAGAAAACCAAAAAAAATCATATATCATATATTTGATTCTTTTACTTATTTATTAAAGAAAAAAAATAATTATCGGTCATGTGAATGTGGAATAAAAAAATAAAATTAAACATGCAAATTCAATGAAAATGTAATGGATGTATGGTAGAGAAAATTAAAATTTTTCATGAAAGGGTCATCAAAATAAAACCTTTGTTGTCTTGTTCTATATCTTCATATTAAACAGATGTTTTCATATTTTTGAACATATTTTTCAACCCTAATTTTTAATATACATATCAAAAAAGGATTTAATGGTACCCTCCACATCCACCACATCGAACGAGGGAGAATGGTTTCGTATGAAGAAGTTATCCCTTAGATAAATAAAATAAGGATTTCCCTCACTATTGATAATACTCAGCTTTACATAAAGAAGATATCTCTCATAAAAATTTGTTCATATACTAGATTAATCTAATGCGATATTCATCAAGTATGTTACTCATAATCATGAGTAATAGATATTGCAATAATGAATGTAAGAGAGAGGGTGATAAATTAAATTTTAATTAAAAAGTTGATAATAGATACGTGAGAATTAATAAAATTAAAACTATAATAAATTAAATAGAAAACAATATCCTACTAACAATGTAAATTACATTTATCCATATTTCCCAAGACAACATTACCTTATATTAATACGAAATGAAAACCATCATTCCTCTATAATCATTTCCTATAGAATCATATCATATTAAGGTTGAAGATATTTTTCATAAATATATAAAAATTTGTTATTGGTTAATTAATAGAATACCACTCACATATATAAATCAATTATATATGATTATGTGGATATATAATAATAAATAACTCAATTATATCCTCTATTCAAGACACCGCTATAAATCCTATATCATTTCTCCTTTAATATCTATTATATAAAAATTTGAATCAACCATACAATAGAAAATTATTTCCATGTGAATGTATTCTTGATTTTACACTATGATATTTATTAATCATGAGTAATGGAGGTGGGTTAACTAATTCTTCGTCATTTTTTGACAAGATGATCAACTTTGAGATGTATATTCAAACCTGTTTTATAGGATATTTTTGAACACTTTTCTTTACACATGTTTACCACGTGTATATTGATTCTATATCCAATGGTGTTTTATCGTATTATCTCGCATGTCCACTACATCATTAGTCCAAAAAAATGAACATGTCATGTTTTACACTTTCATATTATATCAATACTAGGGTCATGTAAAAAATAATTTCTTAACTTGTTTCATATTCATATCCATTAAATAGAGGACATCAACCATCGCTTCGAACACCGATTTTTAAGGATTCTCTGTGGAAATTTATATCTCTATGATTCCATACTAACCAAGGATGAGTATTTATATTCCATAGAGAAACAATCAATGTTGTTTCCTTATCTCATGCTAGGAAATACATTATACAAGATGTTTACATCCTAGTACGATCATACTAATTCTCAATTCACTACTAGTTATTATAACAAGATGGAGAAGAATTTTTTTTAACAAAAGTCATCTTTCATTCATATATGGAATAATATTCTTAACAATATTTTCCAGGTTGCTTATCTAAGATCCCATAAGTGTTTAATGGTGACTTTGGGCTTCAAAAACAGATTTTGAGGTGATACAGAGCTTCAAAACTATAGTAATAAATAACTCAGGTTATCTGTTGTAGTGGTCTAGTTAGCATGATGGTGGTATGAGATAGTAAAGAAATATCTGAGTAAGGGGTTCTATTCATTGGTGAAAGAAGATAATGTATAGATTAATGATGACCATTGACTACAAAAGCCCACGTAACACATCGGTATTTTGATCATCATGCTACATACCTTATTATGATCAATTTGGGCATCACGATAATGATTCATACTCTAGGGATGGGCACCCGATACACCTAACTCATAACAAGGACTCATGATATCCTGCACGAGCCCAATAGCACTTTGGCTACAATATACACGGATGAAATTCCTCATTGTTCTCTAACTCCCCAACCCCTACTAGTGAATGCTATTTGTCAGTTATTCTATGTGGGATACATCATGATTGTATCATAATTATTTAGGCGACATAGAAACAAAATATTTTTTTACATTGAAATAATAATATAAAATTTAAATATTATTTCATAGTAATAAAATATATCTATAGTAAAAAAAGTTGAATTAATGAGTTTCATTTTTATATTATTCGTCCAAAATTTTTATAAAAATAAAACATTCCACAAAATAAAAAACTAGTGAACAGTTAGTGTTTAATAAATTAAAAGACAATGATTTTAATTATTAAAAATTAAAATTTATTGTGTTAAAATGTTAGGGAATCATTTTATATATCCTTGATCACCTTGATAATTATACATTATTATTTCATAAAAAATAATACATGTATCGTATTGACATACTAGAGATGTGTATTCACTAATTGTGTGAAATAGATCTTTCAAAGAAGAAAATTCTTATGCATTAAAACGAATTTAATATAATCATATAATTTTTTCAATACATTAAATAAATGAAAAATATAAAATAAATTATAAAATTTATTATATTAAATTCTAACTAGGGAACCTATAAATCCTTAAACATAATTCAACCAATATAGGTAGAAGATAGAATTATAATCCATGAAATATTAATCAAAATACAAGAATCTAAAAGAAATGTTATTATTATAAAATGGAATGTATTATAATATCAACCCCAAACCACATAATAACAAAACCCCATGGATAATATATCATTATCATGTTTCATAACCTATCCCACGACTCCATATAAGCTATCCAACATCATATAAATTTTATACTAAGAGTGTTTTGTTGTAATTTCCGAAATATTTATTTTAAATTTAACACAATAAGATATAGATGAACCCTTATTTCTCCCCATATATAATTCATTGATTGGATATTTATTTCTATAAACAATCAAAGTACAAAACACAATTTATGTGTTAATAATAATATTATAGTAAGAACATTTTATTTAAAATACACGATTTAGACAAATTAAATCTATATGTTACAATTAAATATTGTTCATAATATATTATCGTTTCGCTTTACGTAATATATCACTTAAAATTTAATTTATAGTATGTTCACATCATTTCATAACTCAAAATATTCATTAATAATTCACAATACCTATTAGTAATTTATCATTCTCACAAAAATGATCTTTATCCAATATTTTACCATTATCATATAAAACCAATTAATGAAACATTATTCCATATGTCATACATAACAACACAAATATTAAAAAAATAGATACTAGTACTCACTATCTAATTTTTTATAAAAAAATTACTCTTATAAAGAAACGTTGTTTTGTTAAATGTTTAATCATCATAACTTTTACTTGATCCATTCAATGACTCTATTCTCCTTTGAATCCTATAAAAATTCATAACATAGTATGATCATGAAATGATCAGTATGTGATATAAAAACAAGAAAAAAAATTATTCTTGAGAAATGATGTAAACCATGAATGCTTTAATGTAAAATAATACCTTTAACCTTTAAGAAGTATTAAGTACTCTTCACTAAATATAAGCTATTTTCGTACCATTTTCATAATGAAAAGATTAACCTAAATCCCATAAAAGAACATAAAACATATAAATGTAACAGAAAAAATAATAACACTTATATGGATTAAGCATTCAGTCTACATACACACTTTCCACCTTTATAAAGGAAATAGCCATACAGATGACTTTCATACATGACACTCTTATAAATGGAATAACCATTTAATTGACTTCCATAACAAATGAATAGGAGGATATAATGTAACCAACCATCCTTGTATTATCATGGAACCATACATATATGGTTTATCACATAACCATATATCATTGTTTAATCCTATAACCACCCATAAAATGTCCAAGTACCATTATATAATCATAACAAAAAATTATTGTAATTATCATTATTTCACTCAAAAAGGTTCAATTCCTATCATAAGAAATAATTTCTACATATTGAAATAATTAATCAACATTCCAAAAATTATCAATACCAAAACAAAAAATGGGAAAAAGGGATTCTATTTTATTTTAAAAAAAAATAATGCTTATATAGGATGCCAAATATCAAATAAAATTTATAGCGTCAGAGAAGTCATTATTGTCGGATACATAAAAAAACTCCATATGTAATTTAGTGAATAATTTTAAATTCTTCATATAAAAATAATCCTTTTAAAAACATTAAAATATATACATATGAATTAATATATAATCCCTATATATTCATATAAATAAATATGTCAATTAATATCATTATGAAATGATTTGATAATTTAATCATTATACGTTCAAGGTGTCTCATACCATGTTCAATATTTAAATCATAATAACCATGTATTAATATTTTTTAAAAATCATTAAATAACATTAGTATAGATAAAAAATGAATATGAAATTTCATAGTCATTGTATATACTACTAATAAAAGAATATAGGTGAATATTATCCTAAAATGCCTCAATTAAATAAGATTGAGATGATGTCCCTTATAAGGTTCGTTTTATAAATAAAATAGTTTAATTTTCTAATTTAACTCAAAATATATGTAATTAAAGTATAGATAAAATAAAATATATTCAAAATTCATTCCATAAATAATATTAAAAAGAAAATATCAAGAAGTAGATGTTTATCACAATGAATGAAAATTGGGTTACGAAATTCCCTTACCTCATGTTTGACCCATCTAGTATGTTCCATGTTCTTCTTGAATAACAAAAATTGGTAAATATAAATGTTATTAAGACACTTTTCAGGTTTATCATTCCTTCTAAATCATTAATTTCAATGTTATAACAATTACAATATTATTTTACTTTATCTTAGACACATTGTCAATATTCTGTTCATGAGTTGTTAACAAACATGATAAGATGTCAATAGTCCATGTGGTCATAATTATATCATGTATATAATATAAAAAATTATATAAATACTTATATATTTATTTTATATGTATTTTTAATTATTTTTAATTACAAAATAAGAATTTTTTTTGTATATGGAAGAACATACATACGCATTAAAGCTATTTTTGGCTTTCTTATCTTATTAAAAGAATGAAATTAAATAAAATGTATATAAATATATATATATAATATCATTAATATAGAATTAATATGTCATTATTATTATATATTTTTATTAAAATAGTACTTAATACATTCCATGTGATGTGTGGATGAATCACATCCATTTGACGATGTGGTAGTCTGCACGTCCCCAACACAAAAAAATGGAAATTATGAAGGTATGTTTAATATAAAATACTCAAAATATTAAATAGTATATAATATACACAGTAAAATATTATTTTACCAGAAAATTTTTTTTAAGACCATATATGAAGGTGGTAATGGAAACAGATCAAAATCATTGTTTAATGAGGAGATTAACTAGAACAACATGAAAAACTATTTAGTTTCTTTGAATAAGTGGAGGTGTTAAATGATATAGAGAAGATATATTGTAATGGCATGGACCTCTCCGGTCCATTCCTTTGTGAAAATGTGGTGTTGGAGGTGTTCCGATAGGCCAAGGTGACTTATCCCCAACACTTTGCCAAATTTCCAGTTTTGTGAACAGTGTTTGCAGTTTTATGAACAGTGTCGGTAGGTGTACAGTGTTTCACAGATTGGTAGCAGAGATAGGTAGCACAGATCGATAGCACAGATCGATAACACAGATCCGTAGCACAAATCCGTAGCACAAATTAGTTTCATATATTGGTAGCACAGATCAGTAGAAGAGATCAGTAGCACATATCGGTAGCACATTTATGTAGCACAGATCGGCAGCACAGATCGATAGCACAGATCGGCAGCAGAGATCAGTCGCACAGATCGGTAGCACATATCGGTAGCCCAGATCGGTAGCACAGATCCATAGCACAGATCTGTAGCACAGATCCGTAGCACAGATCTGTAGCACAGATCAGTAGCACATATCGGTAGCACAGATCAGTTTCAGAGATTTTTAGGTGTACAGTAACAGTAGGTGAACAGTGTTTCCAGATTCCTTCAGTTTTGCCCCTTTTGACATTTCCTATGATGTAAAATACATTTAAAAGCCTTATTTTAAGGGAAAATAAGGCCAATTAATAGGCCATATATCATATATAAATTATTGCTAAGGTCTGGATGTTTTTACATGGTCAAACTGCGTGGGATAATGTGATCCGCTTTTAATGGAGAATTATTGGCATCTTATACCGTCACCCCTTTAAATATTCAAAAAGGAACAAGATTCATTCTCCCTTTTTCTTCCTCTTTGTTATCGGCTATGAGAGGCTAGAACCTTTCAATCCTTCCCTTAGGATTTTCACAATCAAACATTACTCCTAGGATTGGTTCTGCTCTGTTTTGATGCAACCAAGATGTGTCGATCATTCTTCGATATAGGTATGTTTTATCATCATTCCTTCAGGGATCATCTTCTCTTATTCTACTTTCCATATTATCATATAATCTCCATGCTTCTAATGGGGTTTTCTTGGGGTCTGGTTGGTGCAGATGTGTCGTGGCATCCTCGGGTGGATGCAGTTGTCGCAAGAGGAGGATCGTGACCTGTTGTGTGGAAAAAGAATGTCATGAACTCTTTGAGGTAGGGGATCCATTGCATCTCTCATTTTTTTATGTTCAATCATAGAGTTAGCATGACTTATCCCTTTATATCACAAATCAAATTGACATAATTAAATATTTGAATCGGATAAAGAAATTGGTATAACCCGTTTGTTATTTCCATGTGTTTTTTCTAGATAGTGTGATATCTATGATTGCTTTGCATAGCTATTTGTTCATGATGGAAATTGATAAAGAATGTAAAGAAGGAATTAATTGATAATTAATTGGATAATGATAAAGAGTCATGTAAATGAATCCGGTTGTTGCCGTTGTTGAAGTTGTTCTAATTTTATGTTAATTAAATTGGCATAGTAAGCATGTTAAATCTTTTGTGATAGCATACTGAATAGGTTTCCTGGAATTGGATCCTATGAATTGAATCTGTTAATTCAATAGGGATTAAAGAACTGGTCCGTTGATAAAAGATAACACCGGGTAGAGTTCCTAGTTACCCTCTTTTTCATAAGGCTGAGTGCCTTGTGCTTTAGATCCATGAGTGCTCATTATGTATGAAGGTCGGATGCCTTGTTAAAGGGCCAAGAGCACATTTGTTGTAATGTTTTATTTCCAACTTCTTGTGTTATGATGTGACCTTTGAGGGTTTTTTTGATGTGTGGAGGCAAGGAGGCCTTGAGTTTGTGGCAGCGGATGACGCTTAGAGTGGTGAGATGCATTGGTTTATGCATGTGGGTGTTGGGGAGGACACACGTGATGATGGAATTGGATGGATGTGTTTGTTGGATGCTTAGTGGCTTTGATTGAATGTTTATCTGCTTTAATTTTCCCCACTGCTCAAGGCAGCAGGTCTAGTTTACCCTTCTTCCGAAGGAGGTGAAGACGTGCGGGGTATGCCACGTGCTTTCTGTGTCTAGCTTCTCAAAGAAGAATGGGTCTACGCTCTTTATATAGGCGGAAAAGAGTCGATGGGTAGTATATCTACTCACCGTGTTGAGACACGTTGTGTTTAGTATAATAGGATTATTTTCTAGAATTCCTGGGAATATGGGAAAGTAATTATTTACTGAAAGATTGATCAAATGGTGACAATTCATGGGGATAGAGATGCTGGAATTTAAAGGTGATGTTGAATCTTTAAAAGAGCAGTTGATTTTGAATTTGTTGCCAATTTAGTTTAATGAGGTTTTGTTCATGGTTAATTAATGTTTGAAGAATTAATTAACATACAATGTAATTGATAAAATGGGAATGATGTAATATAATAACTCCCTTAAATGGTTGTGTGCTAATATGATACATAGTCATAGAAGTGGAAGCCTGGAGTCCGAGAGACATTAGCTGCAGTTGTGTCTAAGACTAGGTTATGCCCATATTGTGGTTGTTAATTATATATATTCTGTACATTTTGTGTTTTTATATGCTACTCCACACTGTCGGTAAGGGAAACTGACACCCCAGTGATTCTGAGCCCTAGGGGGTGTTTTCCCCATCATTTTGATGGGAGGTTGAATGGATGACTACCCCCTTTAGCCCCACACTCTTCTCTTGGTATATATGAGTGACTTTGGAAAAACAGATAGTTTTGCCAATATATGTTTGTAGAGGGATGTAATGGATTGTGGTTATTTCACACACATATATTGTGGATGTAGTATCCTATGGACTACTATAGGTGTAATGTGTATATGCTGTGATGGCTTGAGGATCCTTACTCGGCGTATGGGATGTGATAACATGAGGTATAATACCCGACATATGATACACATTATGGGAGCTATGGTGGATCCCGGAAACTTCCAGGCTACTTTTTTTTTGTGAGGATGGTGTAGTGCTTAGCCCAGGTGTCTAGGGTCAGAGAGTCAGCAATTCTCAGACTGGAACTATTGCAGAATACAACAGAGATGGTTCATATGATTCATGAGAAGATGAAGACAACTCAAGATCGTCATAAATCTTATACTGATCAAAGGAGGATACCCTTGGAGTTTAATGCTTGGGATCACATGTTCCTGAAGGTGAATCCCCGTCGTGGGCAGCAGAGGTTTGGTCATGGAAGTAAGCTTTCTCCCCGGTTTGTTGGGCCTTTCGAGGTGTTAGCTCATGTAGGAGTTGTGGCGTATCATTTAGCACTTCCCCCATAGATGAGTCGGGTACATGATGTTTTCCATGTATCACAGTTCTATCGTTATCTTCATGATGACTCTCACATCATCAATTGTGGAGAGATCGATGTTTATGTTGATGCAACCTTCGAGGAGATACCTGTGGAGATCCAAGTCCAAAAGGAGAAGGTATTGCGTGGTACTTCTATTCCTTTGGTTCGTGTCTTGTGGCGACACGGTGGAATGGAGGAGAGTACTTGGGAATGTGATTCACAGATGTGTGTCTAGTACCCAGAGCTGTTTTAAGTTATTGTGTTGCGTTTTATATGATCCTTTCTTTTATGTACCTTTGATGTGTTGTTATGCTTGAATTGTTTGAATATGGATTTTTTGTCACCTTTCTCTCAGATGTCGTGCTTTTGTCCCGGCTTTAGAATAACTCCGAGTGGTTATCCCCTGAGAGGTATCTTACGGGATGGTTGTTCGGACCCCTCATTTATTTAGGTTGGTTTTAAATTCTTGAGGAAGAGAATGTTTTGAGAGTTATCTGATATAATGTCCTAGACCTCTCTGGTCCATTACTTTGTGCAAATGTGGTGTTGGACATGTTCCAGGAGGCCGTGGTGACTTATCCTTAACACTTTGCCAAATTTCCAGTTCTGTGAACAGTGATTCCTATATTATGAATAGTATCGGTAGGTGTACAGGGTTTCACAGATCGGTAGCATAGATCGGAAGAAAAGATTGGTAGCACATATCTGTCAGATAGATCGGTAGCACAGATCAGTATCACATATCGGTAGCACGGATCGGTTGCACAGATCAGTAGCAGAGATCGATAGCACTGATTGGTAGCACGGATCTGTAGCACAGATCGGTAGCACCAATCCGTAGCACGGATCGGTATCACCGATTCGTAGCACTAATCCGTAGCACAGATCCGTAGCAGAGATCGGTACCACTGATCGGTAGAACAGATCTGTAGCACAGGTCTGTAGCACTTATCAGTAGCACAGATCGGTGGTACAGATCAGTAGCACAGATTGGTTTCATAGATCGGTAGGTGTACAGTAATGGTAGGTGAACAGTGTTTCTAGATTCCTTCAATTTTGCCCCTTTTGACATTTCCTTTGATGTAAAATATATTTAAAGCCTTATTTTAAGGACTCTTAAGGCCGATTAAAAGTCCATAAATCCTATATTAATTATTCCTAAGGTCCAGATGTTTTTACTTGGTCAAACCGCATGGGTTAATGCAATCCACTTTTAATGGAGAATTAAGTGCATCTTCTACCGTCGCCCCTTTAAATCATAAAAAAGGAACAAAATTCATTCTTCCTTGTTATTCCTCTTTGTTTTCGGCTATGAGACACTAGAACCTTTCAATCATTCTTGTAAGAGTTGCACAATAAAACTTTACTCCTAGGATTGGTTCTGCACTGTTTTGATGCAACCATGCTGTGTCGATCATTCTTTGATATAAGGTATGTTTTATCATCGTTCCTTTGGGGATCATCTTCTATTGTTCTCCTTTCCATATTAGCATGTAATCTCCATGCTTCTAATGGGGTTTTCTTGGGTTTTGGTTGGTTCGGACGTGTCGTGGCATCCTCAGGTGGAAGCAGTTGTCACGAGAGGAGGATCGTGACCCGTTGTGTGGATAAAAATCGTCAAGAACTCTTTGTGGTAGGGGATCCATTGCTTCTATCATTGTTTATGTTCAATCGTAGAGTTAGCAAGATTTATCCCTTTGGATCAAAATTAAATTGACCTAATTAAATATTTGAATCAGATAAAGAAATTGTTATCACTTGTATGTTATTGCCTCGTGTATTTTCTTGATAGTGTGATATCTATGCTTGCTTTGCTTAGCTGTTTTTCTTTGATGGAAAATGATAAAGAATGTAATGCCTAAATTAATTGAAAATTAATTGGTTAAAGATATATAGCCTTTTAAATGAATCTGGTTGTTTCTGTTGTTAAAGTTGTTCTAATTTTAAGTTAATTAAATTGGCATAGTAAGCATGTTAATCCTTTTGTGATAGCTTACTGAATAGGTTTCCTGGAATTGGATCCTAAGAATTGAATCTCTTAATTCAAGAGGGATTAATGAACTAGTTGTTTGATAAAAGATATCGCCGGGTAGGGTTCTTAGTTACCCTCTTGTTCAGAAGGCCGAGTACCTTGTGCTTTAGAGCCAGGAGTGCTCATTATGTATAAAGGTTGGATGCCTTGTTAAAGGGCCAAGAGACCATTTGATGTGATGTTTTATTTCTTTCTTCTTGTGTTGTGATGTGACCCCAGAGGGGTGTTGTGATGTGTGGAGGCAGGGAGGCCTTGTGGTTGTGGCAGAGGATGATGCCTAGAGTGGCAAGATTCATCTGTTTATGCATGTGGGTGTCGGGGAGGACACAAGTGATGATGGAATTGGATGAATGTGTTTTTTGGGTGCTTGGTGACTTTGATTGAATGTTTATCTGCTATACTTTACTCCACTGCTCAAGGCAACTGGTCTTGCTTATCCTTCTTCCGAAGGAGGCGAAGACGCGTGAGGTATGCCACGTGATTTCTGTGTCTATATTCTCAGAGAATAATGGGTCTATTCTCTTTCTATAGGCTGCAACGACTTGACGGGTAGTATATCTACTCACCGTGTCTATCCCCTTGTGTTTAGTAGCATAGAATGATTTTATAGAATTATTGGGAATATGGGAAAGTATTTCTGTAATGATAGATTGATCAAATGGTGATAATCCATGGGGATGGAGATGTTGGAATTTAAAGGTGATGTTGAATCTTAAAAGGAGCAGTTGATTTTGAATGTGATGCCAATTCAGTTTAATGGGGTTGTGTTCATGGTTAATTATTATTTGAATAATTAATTAACATACATTGGAATTCATAAAATGGGAATGAAGTAATCTAATAAATCCCTTAAATGGTTGTGTGCTTATAATATGCCTAGTCTTAGAAGTGGAAGCCCGGAGTCTGATAGACGTTAGCTGCAGCCGTGTCTAAGACTAGGTTATTCCCATAGTGTGGTTGTGTGTTATATATATTCTTTACTTTTTGTGGTTATATGCGCTACTCCACCATGTCAGTAAGGGAAACTGACACCCCGGGGGTTCTGAGCCCTAGGGGGTGTTTTCCCCAACATTCATATGGGAGGTTGAATGGATGACTACCCCCTTTAGCCCCACTCTCTTCTCTTGGAAGATATGAGTGCCTTTGGAACAACAGATAGTTTTTCCCATATATGTGTGTCGAGGGATGTAATGGCTTCTGGTTATTTCAGAGACATATATTCTGGATGTAGTATCCTATGGACTACTATATGTGTAACTTGTATAGGCTGTGATGGATTGAGGATCCTTACTCGGTGTATGGGATTTGATGGCATGAGGTATAATACTTGACGTATGACACACATTATGTGAGTTGTGTTGGATCCCGAAAACTACCTGATTACTTTTGGTTGTGAGGATGGTCTGGTGCCTAGCCCAGGTGTCTGCGGGAAAGCCGTTGTGGTACATGTGGTGCAGATTGTGGAGCTTGGCCCAGGTGTATATGGTAAATCCTTTGGATAGAGATTCGTAAGACATATTTCTCTGGGAAGAAGCATCAATCTATTAGAGAAGTAGTAGCAGGGTACCCTTGATATTCTTTACTATATGATATATTGTTTTATTTGTTACATGGTTTGAGTATCCATGGTGAGGTTGGGAACATAGTATACCTATTTACTTGATGAGTTAGTATATCTTGTTGTTCACTGGGCCTTAACATTATTTCCTTACTTTTGCATTAGAGGCTTCAGGGAGGATCCTACAGAGTATACTGTTATACTCACCCTATGTATATATAAACTTTTTTTCATGTCACTTGGATTAGTTTGGAGATCAAGATGGTTACTACTAGATTATGGTTGGAGGAGTTTTTCGGGCTTGTGGTTGCTGCTGATTTTCCTTTCTTTTGGGCACTTGTAGTGTCCCCTTTCAGGTGTAGTACTTTTGTATGGCTTTTCATATGTGTACTTGGGATTTCATTATCTTTCAGTTCTGAGTTAGAGTTGGTTGGTGTCTATATTATCTACTTCTTCTGCATGTGTTATCTAAGAGGGTAATGCCTCCCATTTGGATGTTTACTATACTCTTGGTGATAGTCACCAACTTGGGGCCTACTGGAGGTAGGAATCGAGGGTCATTATCTCCCTTATAGCATTGCCGGCCTTGGATGGGTACACTTTGTGGGGAGGGAGTCGTGATAGAGTGGTATCAGAGATCTGATCGAGGGATAGTATGGAGTTTGGAGTTAGTCATAGGCGAGGTTGCATGGGTTGGTAGGGAACCAATTTCATTCATGTTTTTTCAAGTGAGGTATCCAATGGGGACCGACTAAGACAAAAGAATTTAGGGCCCCCTATGATCTGATGTATGGACCATTAAGATTACAATTGAAACTAAACAATGTGATACTAGTTGCAGGGTAGAGACCTAGGAATGTATCATGAATTATTCTTCATGTGCATGTGTTTCAATGGGTAGAACATGGGATATGTTATCCTAAAATGAATGAAAGAAACAAAAATTAATTAATCTTGAGTCTTCCATATTCCAGGCTTAGGATCTCTAACGGTTTTTTCTTTTGTAGGAATGGCTCCCAGTCAACGTCTTCGTCAGGCTCTCTTAGAAGATGTCCAGCAGGGTGTGCAAGCAGATCTCCATCAGGTAGAGGTTGATGATGAAGACACATGGAGGAAGACACTCCGAGAGTTTCAGTGCAATAGTCTGCAGAAGTACGAGGGATCCATTTTAGATGAAGTCACATTAGACTAGTTAGAGGAGGTCGAGATCAGCTTCAGTTCAATTCATTCTCGAATGGAGCACTGGGTGTCCTTGGTTGTGACGATGCTGCATGGAGGAGCAATGAAATGGTGGATCTTGTTCCTTGGGGATCGTGAGGAGTCATCGATCTCATGGGAGGTGTTTCAAGACAAGTTATAGTTGAGTTCCTTTCCTCGACCGTTAAGGCATCTAGTCGTCATGAGCTTCTTACCGTTCTCTAGGGGAGATCCAATGTTTGAATGTTTGGAATCTATTTCATGAACCTTTTAGGATATGCTTCAGACCTGTTACTAGATGAGGAGGCCAGAGTGAGGCTTTTCAAGGAGGCTTTGCATCCAGAGATTTGGCGCCTGGTCAACCAATTTATGATGAAGACATATCTTGAGGTGCCTGCGAGGTCAGAGGTTGTTGGGAGGACTTTTTCCAGGACCAAATCTTTATGAGAGGGGAATCGTCATGATTCCTCACAAAGAAATGATGTGGTCCGGGGTTCCCAGTTTTCAGGGCAGAAGAGTTTTTGTTCAACTGGGGGTTGGTTCCAACCATTCCCATCTCATTTCTCCAGAGGCAGCAACTCTCAGGCCAATGCCAATAGATCAAGAGATTGTTTTTCTTGTGTTGGTCATGGTCATCTGTAGTGGGAGTGCCTGAATTTTCAGAGCACTCATCATGAACTGGGCGATCCACTCCAGGTTCATCCGTTGAGGTAGTTTTAGCTGAAGCAGCAACTGCGGGTTGCACCAGCTTTAAATCACCAGAGGGTATATGGGGCAGGTAGAGGACAAACCCATGTTTCTCCCCGTCCTCAGAGAGCAGAGTGCGGCCGTGGTGGTGGTCATCATCAGGGTCAGATAAGTCATAGGGGAGGTCGTGGTCACCTTCATGCTTTAGCGTTTCCAACTCCAGGTGAACCAGAAGTCGTCTGAGGTACCCTTTGCTTGTTTTCTATGTTTTTGTATGCTTTTTTTGATTCAGGAGCGACTCACTATTTCATATCACCTACCCATTTCCAGGCCTTGGGACTTGAGGTAGAGAGGCTTCCAGTGCCCTTGGCATTGACTACGCTAGTTGGAGGTCGAGCTAACTTATTTGAATTATATAGAGATTGTGAGCTAGTGTTGGGGAAGCACCTCTCTTGGGGATATTTCATATGTTTATGAATACAACCATATGATGTCATCATTGTCATGGATTGGTTGTATTTGGTGCATGCTATCATGGATTTCTTCAAGAAGATGGTTATCTTCTTTGGTGCAGATGGAGAGCAGGTGGTTTTTGTCGGTGAGTGAGATCCTCAGATGGTTCATAGAAGAGTTCCATCAATATCATCCTTGATGGATGATTTGATGCTGATTTCTTCAGAGGTTTAGCAGTTGGCATTTCCTAGGGTCATGGAGGAGTACCCTGATGTCTTCCCAGAAGAGGTCATAAAATTATCTACTCAATGAGAGATCGAGTTTGTGATAGAGTTACATCCAAGAGCATCTCCTATCTCTATGTCTCTATATAGGATGGACCCATCTATGTTACAAGAGCTACGTATATAGCGTGACGGTCTATTTAAGTGTGGTTTTGTTCGGCCAAGTGCATCACCATGAGGTGCACCAGTCTTGTTCGTGAAGAAGGTCGACGGTAGTTTTCATTTGTGTGTCGATTATCATAACTAAAACAAAGTGACAATAAATAATTGCTATCATATTCAACGGATTGATGACTAATTCGATCAACTAAAGGGTGCATGTTGGTTCTCAAATATCGACTTGCAGTCAGGATATCATCAAGTGCGAGTAAAGGATGAGGATATTCCGATGACTGCTTTCCATTGCCGTCATGGGAATTATGAGTTCGTTTTAATGCTGTTCGGTGTGATGAATGCTCTAGCTATTTTCTTGGTTTTGAAGAATTCTATGTTCAGTGAGTTCCTGGACATGTTTGTGGTGGTTTTCATCGATGACATCCTTGTGTACTCCACATCTGAAGAGGAGCATGCAAATCATCTACGAGCCGTTTGGGGAGTTCTTCGCCAACAACAGTTGTTTGGGAAGTTGTAAAAGTGTGAGTTTTGTGCTCGAGAAGTTCGTTTCTTGGGGAATGTTGTGTCCCAAAATGAGTAGCTCTGGATCCATCGAAGATAGAAGCAGTGGTGTCTTTGGTAGACCCCCAGACAGTGTTAGAGGTACGAAGTTTCCTTGGTCTCGCAGGCTATTATAGGTGGTTCGTAGCCAATTTCTCATGGGTTGCGACACCTCTAACATATCTTACTAGGAAGGATATGGCCTTATAATAGAGTAATCAGTGCCAGGAACCCTTCAGGTATCTAAAGGAAGAAATTATTAAGTGCTACCTTTCTTTGTCTTCCTGCTGATGGAGTCCAGTTTTATGTTTTCTGTGATGCTTCACATCTGGTGCTAGGATGTGTTCTCATGCAGCAGAGGTCAGTTGTTTCTTATGGGTCTCTGTAGTTGCGTCCCCATGAATGCAACTATAACAGCAATGATCTTGAGCAGGCAGATGTGGTGTTTTCTCTAAATTTATGGAGACATTACCTCATTGGTGAGCCCTTTTTGGTTTTCACTGATCATAAGAGTTTGAGTTAAGTTTTCTCCCAGTGTGAAATAACCTTTTGATAGCATCAGTTGATGGAGTTCATGATGGAATACGACTTAGAAATATCGTACACACCTGGAAAAGGGAATGATGTAGCTGATGCACTCAGCCGAAAGTCACGTAGTGATGCTGTGCGTGAATCCGGTGATTCCTGTAGAGTAATTGAGGAACTGTCAGCTTTGCATCTTAATATTAAAGATGTTGGAGGAAGATTTTGTCTTTTCATGATGACGGTGGACTCATCCCTATTTCAGAAGGTGGAAGAGTTCCAGTTGGGTGATCCAGAGGTGGATGTTTGTAGAGACATAGTTGTTTGTGGTGAGGCCCCTGATGGTTGGTCGGAGGATGAACAACAATGAGTGTTGTATCATGGCAGGTTTTTTGTTCCCTTCGTGATGCACGAGATGGTTTTCTGAGAGTTCCATAGTTTTCCCTTAGTAGTACATCCTGGTTTGACAAAGATGTACTGGTCCTTGAAGAGTAAGTTTTGGTGGCTTGGGCTGAAGTGTGTAGTTGCGGAGTTTGTGTCTCAATGATTAGTATGCCAGAAGGTGAAGGCTGAACACCGTGTTCCTGGAGGTCTTCTCCAGCCATTAGAAATTCCTCAGTGGAAGTGGGAGGAAATCTCAATGGACTTTATTACAAGTTTACCTCAAACTCCGAGAGGACATGATTCTATATGGGTGGTAGTGGATCGTTTAAGAGAATCGTCCCACTTCATAGCGATCAAGGGGTCATGCTCAGTGGAAGTTTTTTTGAGGAAGTATCTAGAGGATGTGTTGAGACTTCATGGCTTACCTAGGATGATCATTTATGATCGAGATCCTCGTTTTACCCTTAGGGTGTGGAGAGGTCTCCAACATGCTTCTAGTTCTCAACTATGCCTGAGCACTACTTTTCATCCTCAAACAGATGGTCAAAATGAGCGAACCATCACAACTCTCGAAGACATGTTACGATCTTGTGTTCTTGATTTTGGAGGATCATGGATGAGGCACTTAACCTTGGTGGAATTCTCATACGATAATAGTTTTCACTCCACCATCGGTATGGTGCCGTTTGAAGCCTTGTATGGCTGGCCTTTCTGTTCTTCATTGTGCTGGACTGGGGTCGGAGAGTCAGCAATTCTCGGACCGAAACTATTGCAGAATTAAATAGATATGGTTCAGATGATTCGTGTGAGAGTGAAGACAGCGAAAGATCTTCATAATTCATATACTGATCAAAGGAGGAGACACTTGGAGTTTAATGTTGGGGATAATGTGTTTCTGAAGGTGACTCCCTGTCATGGGAAGCAATGGTTTGGTTGTGGAAGTAATCTTTCTCCCCGGTTTTTTGGGACTTTCTATGTGTTAGCTCATTTTGGATCTGTGGCGTATCAAGTTGCACTTCCCCCATAGATGAGTCGGGTACATGATGTTTTCCATGTATCGCAGCTCCGTCGTTATCTTCATGTTGACTCTCACATCATCAATTGGGGAGATATCGTTGTTGATGATTATGCAACCTTCGAGGAGTGACCTGTTGAGATCCAATACCAAAAGTATAAGGTGTTCCATATGCGTTCTATTCCCTTGGTTCGTGTCTTGTGGCGACACAGTGGCATGGAGGAGAGTACATTGGAACGTGAGACACAGATGCACGTCCAGTACCCAGAGTTGTTTTAAGTTATTGTACAGATAGTTATTTGATCCTTTCTTTAATGTACCTTTGAGGTGATGTTATGCTTGAATTGTTTGGATATGGATTGCTTGTCCGATTTCTCTCGGAAGTCGTGGTTTTGTCCCTGCATTAGAACAACTCAGGGTGGTTTTCCCCTAAGAGTTATCTTATGGGATGGTTGTTCGGACCCCTCTTTCCTTTAGGATGGTTTTAAATTCTCGAGGATGAGAATGTATTAAGAGGTATCTGATGTAATGGACCAGAAGTCTTCGGTCCATTACTTTGTGAAAATGTGGTGTTGGAGGTGTTCCAGGAGGCCAAGGTGACTTATCCCCAACACTTTTCCAAATTTCCAGTTCTGTGAACAGTGTTTCCAGTTTTATGAACACTACCGGTAGGTGTAAAGTGTTTCACAGATCGGTAGCATAGATCGGTAGCACTAATTAGTAGCACTGATCATTAGCACATATCGGTAGCACAGATTAGTAGCATAGATCGATAGCACATATCGGTAGCACAGATCGGTAGCACAGATCGGTAGCACAGATCGGTAACAGAGATCAGTAGCACAGATCGGTAGCAGAGATCGGTAGCATAGATCGGTAGCACAGATCAGTAGCATAGATGGGTAGCACATATTGGATTCAAATATTGGTAGGTGTACAGTAATGGTAAGTGAACATTGTTTCCAAGTTCCTTCAGTTTTTCCCCTTTTGACGTTTCCTTTGATATAAAATACATTTAAAGCCTTATTTTAAGGACTCTTAAGGCTGATTAAAACGCCATAAATCCTATATTAATTATTCCTAATGTCGGGATGTTTTTACTTGGTCAAACCGCATGTGTTAATGTGATCCTCTTTTAATGGACAATTAAGCGCATCTTAAACCGTCACCCCTTGAAATCTTCAAAAAGGAACAAGATTCATTCTCCCTTGTTCTTCCTATTTTTTATTGTCTATGAGATGCTAGAACCTTTCTATCCACCCCGTATGAGTTTCACAATAAAAAACTACTCCTATTAGTGGTTCTGCTCGGTTTTGATGCAACCAAGATATGTCTATCATTCATCGATATAAGGTATATTTTATCATGGTTCCTTCAGAGATCATCTTCTCTTGTTCTCCTTTCCATATTATCATGTAATCTCCATGCTTCTAATGGGGTTTTCTTGGGGTTTGGTTGGTACGGACGTGTTGTGACATCCTTGGGTGGATGCAGTTGCCGCAAGATGAGGATCGTGACCCGTTGTGTGGATAAAGAACGTCAAGAACTCTTTGTGGTAGGGGATCCATTGCTTCTCTCATTTGTTATGTGTAATCGTAGAGTTATCATGATTTATCCCTTTGGATCACAATTAAATTGTCCTAATTAAATATTTGAATTAGATAATGAAATTTTTATCGCTCGTATGTTATTTCCTTGTTTTTTTGCTAGAGAGTGTGATATATATGCTTTATATACATAGCTGTTTATTCTTGATGGAAATTGATAAATAACATAAATCTGGAATTAATTGATAATTAATTGTCTAAAGATAAAGAGTCATGTAAATGAATCCAGTTGTTTCCTTTGTTGCAGTTTTATAATTTTATGTTAATTAAATTGGCATAGTAGGCATGTTAAAACATTTGTGACATCTTACTGAATAGGTTTCCTAGAATTGGAAACAATGAATTGAATATGTTAATTCATGAGGGATTAAAGAACTATTTTGATGATAAAAGATAATTCCTGGTAGGGTTCTTAGTTACCCTCTTGTTCGTAAGGCCGAGTGCTTTGTGCTTTATTTCCATGAGTGCTCATTATGTATGAATTTAGATTCCTTATTAATGGGTCAAGAGACCATTTGATGTGATGTTTAATTTCGTTCTACTTATACTGTGATGTGACCATGGAGTTGTGTTTTGATGTGTGAAGGCATGGAGGCCTAGTGGTTGTGGAAGCAGATGATTCCTATAGTGGAAAGATACATCATTTTATGCATGTGTGTATAGGGGAGGACACAATTTATGATGGAATTGGATGGATGTGTTTTTTGGATGGTTGGTGACTTTGATTGAATGTTTATCTGCTTTACTTTTCCCCACTGATCAAGGAAGTTGGCCTTTCATTCCCTTCTTTTGAAGGAGGCGAAGACGCGCGGGGTATGCCACTAGCTTTCCGTGTCTAGATTCTCAATGAAGAATGGGTCTACGCTCTTCCTATAGGTGGAAAAGACTCGACGGGTAGTATATCTACTCATCGTGTGGAGCCCCCCTTGTGTTTAGTAGTATAGGATTATTTTCTAGAGTTCCATGTAATACGGGAAAGTAATTCTTTAATAAAAGATTGATCAAATGGTGATAATCCACGGGAATGAAGATGCTGGAATTTAAAGGTGATGTTGAATCTTAAAATGAGAAGTTGATTTTGAATGTGATTCCAATTCAGTATAATGAGGTTGTGTTCATGGTTAATTAATTTTTGAAGAATTAATTAAAATATATTGTAATTGATAAAATGGGAATGAAGTAATATAATAATTCCCTTAAATGGTTGTGTACTTATAGGATACCTAGTCTTAGAAGTGGCAGCCCAGAGTCCAAGAGACGTTAGCTTCAGTTGTGTATAAGAATATGATATGCCTATATTGTGGTTGTGAGTTATATATATTCTTTACTTTTTGTTTTACTATACTATACTCCTCCCTGTCGATAAGGGAAACTGACACCCTGGGGATTCTGAGCCCTGGGGGGTGTTTTTCCAATATTCTGATGGGTGGTTGAATGGATGACTACCCCCTTTATCCCCACTCTCTTCTCTTGGTAGATATGAGTGCCTTTGTCACATCAATTTGTTTTTTCCCATATAAGGGTGTAGAGGGATGTAATGGATTGTGGTTTTTTCACACACATATATTATGGATGTAGTATCATATGGACTACTATAGGTGTAACATGTATAGGATGTGATGGCTTGAGGATCCTTACTAGGTGTATGGGCTATGATGGCTTGAGGTATAATACTCGACGTATGATACACGTTATGTGAGCTGTGGTGGCTCCTGGAAACTACCTGGTTACTTTTGGTTGTAAGGATAGTGTTGTTCTTAGCCCAGGTGTCTGTGGGAAAGCCTTCATGGTGCACATGGTGCGGATTGTGGATCTTAGCCCATGCGTATACAAGCATGCCTCTGGAGAGAGATGCACATGACGTATGTCGTTGGGGGAAAAGCGGAAAACTAGTGAGGAAGTAGAAGCGGGGTACCCTTGATATTCATTACTATATTCTATATTCTTTTATGCATTACGTGGTGAGAGTAGCCATTGTGAGATTGGAACATAGTATACCTATTTAGGTGATGAGTTAGTTTCACTTGTTGTTCACTAAGCTTTAGCATGCTTTCTTTACTTTTTCACGAGAGGCTTCAGTGAGGATCCTACTGAGTATGTTGTTATACTTACCCTATGTATATATAAACTGTTTTTCAGGTCACTTGGAGACGGTTGGAGAATAAGCTAGTTACTACTATCTTATGGTTGGAAAAGCTGTCCGGGCTTGTGGTTGCTGCTATTATTCTATTCTTTTGGGTACTTGTAGTTTCCCCTTTCAGTTGTAGTACTTTTTCATGGATTTTCATATGTGTACATGGGTTTTTGTTATATTTAAATTCTGAGATGGAGTTAGTTGGTTCCTATCTTATCCCTTTCTTCCGCATGTGTTCTCTAAGATGGTAATTCCTCCCATTTGTGTGTTTATTATACCCTCAGTGCTAGTCTACAACCCAGGGCCTACTGGAGGCGGGACTCGGGTGTCATTATCTCCCTTATCACCCAGGAGAGGTACACTTTGTGGGGAGGGGGTTGTGACATATATTACATTATAAACATAAAAATCTATTATATAAATTTGTTTTGAGTAATCATGAATATATTTTTGAAGAAGGTGAAGAGAAAGTTGAAAAAACAATTAAGTGAGGTAATTTGAGAAAATTACCTCTGGGATATCCCCTCCTTGAATAAACCTTATGAACCTTGGTTTTTTATTATTATTAAAAAATATGAAATTATAAATTCTGATAATGAGGAGGAGAGGATTGGGTTGGTATTTTAGGAGCTAAATTTCTTTGGGGGTCGAAATATAGAGGTGATGGGGTGGTACATATACATGAGGAGATGTGGTGTCATGTTATTTATTTATTGATTATCTTATTTAAAAATCATACCACATTGAGTTTGGATGTATTTTATTTAATTATAATTTCATAAATTGTTTTTTAGGATGGTTAATTTTGATATAAATCTCAACCAACAATTAAATTTTGGAATTTATTATGTATGTTACGCTTTTCCCTTATAATAATAATCATTGTCACAATTTAACCTATATAATAGTAAATAATATTTTTACCATGGAATATTTTTCATTTATAAAAATTAAATAGAGCATACAAACTAATATGAATCTTATGATTAAAAAATATGGAATCCATTTTACCTAATTTAATTCACATAATTTAAGGATTTTGATTTAAAAATAATTCCTTAGACAAAACATAAAACTAGGATTTAAAGTGAAATGTTCAAAAGTTAACATAGATTTTTTATTAAATTTAAATTTTAAATTGTTTCAAATGACGTATATTAAATTAAATGAGAAAAATAATATTCTATTTGTACTTTAAATCTATTTAAAATTACAATTAAAATATATAAATAAATTAGATGAAAAATTAGTATTTTAATAAAATTCTATATTTCCCAATATTAATTTAAAAATTAATATCAACAGAAAAAAGAAACATTTTATCCAAAGTAATATTTTATATCAATATTCTAAAAAATAACTATAATTTTTTTATAAATAAATTATATAAATTTCAAAAACAATATATAAAATGGGATCTCCATCTAAAGGTAGTAAAAATATGTATGTAAAAAGAACTAATGTTATAAATAAAATTGTTTTTGTTGTTATATTATTTCATAAAAACATAAAATATGAATTTAATACATAATATTGAGTTTTTTTCATTTATATAATTCAATAATAGTTAAATTGTTATTTTATAAAAAAAATCTCATTTAAATGTTTTTTCTGAAAAAGTCTTCTTTTATATTCTATTGGTTTTTATTTACATTTCTATTCAATTTGGACACCCATGAATCTCTATATAAATATTTTAAAACATTTTTTCATAATTTAGTTAATACTGTTCATTCTATCCATTCCAATGGCTAGTTTAAAATGGTTACATTTAAATAATAATATTTAGTTTTTTGTTTAAGCACGATGTAGAGTGGCATGTACGCTATTGAACATAGTGCCTCCTTCTTAAAACTAGTGATGTTACATCAAACCACCATTAATAAATTTAATTCGCAATTTGAATTCAGGGTTGGTAACTAAGGTATGAATTTTAATAGTACCTTTATATAAATCGTAAAATGGAAAAAGGATTAATAAAAAATCCACTTTTAAATAATGAAATAGAAGTATGAATATCACCTAAGAAACAAATACTAGGGTTCTATATGAAAACATGGTTGTGGAAGACAAAAAATAACTCTCATATACTAATAGGGATTGGTAGAGAACCTGATCATGGATGGTTAACCATGAAAATTCCATAATTCTATGATTGAAAAAGTTTCTTGATAAAACTAAGCGTATAACTTTTCTAAATCAAAATCCTTATCATAGTGGTGATGAATTATATTAATACATGGACTACAGTTAGAAGAAAATATACTTACTTGAATTTTAGAGTTTCATAAATTAATCAATTTCTTCGAAAAACTCTTATTTTTTTCCAAACTACTTGTTTTCAAGATGACTTGGTCCCACATGAAGCACTAGAATCAACTTTTGGAGAATCATGTAATCCATAACTATGATCAATATATTTATCATGTCCTTAGAAAATAACCAAAAAAAAATTGAATAATTTGGTAAATATCTAAAATTGATAATACTTTTTACGATGAAAAACTAATTTGGGATAAAAAATTCAACAGTTATACCAAAAATTGAAAATAGACCATTTGAAAAATCATTATCCTTAAATTCCTCAATGTGATCCAAAATATGTTGGAAAACTTAAAAACAATAATATTGGATAACATAGTCTTCTTTTTTAATGTATGACATTTATATCCAAATGAAATCAATCACTCATAATGGCTCATACCAACAAACTAATTACCTAAATCCTAATTTCTTTAAGGTAGGTAAATAATTTATATAAAAAACATTAATTACCCTATGCCCACATTAAAATAGAAGATTATTCCAAATTATAATTAAAACATTACATATGAAAAAATTCCCATAGTATTTTGTTTACCTCAATTAAAAGGTTTTCCAAAATAGTAAAAATCTTCCATAAATACATTAATCACTAAATCACCAAAACATTACCAATAAGATGGTTATCTATTCAATAAAAAAATGGGTTCTCATAATCAAATTAATCTTAATAAATCATCTCATTTATCTAAAATGATATGGGTATACTAACCCAGGACTTCATGAAATCTTGTGGTATGCGAAACCACCTTGTCTCACTTTAGTTGTGAATTCGATTCCCACAACATTCTATGATGTGACAGGCTGTCACAATGTCTGTGTGTTTCATTGTTTCAAAAATAGTAAAATAATTAAAACATTAAAAAATATGCTAAATTACACAAAAAACATCATATTTTAATTAAATTTTTATCCCAATAAATTTATTTTTCTTTCGAAACTATAATATCCTATAATTAACTTAAAATCAATGATCATATAAATCCTAATTGTTATTTACACCTTTATAATTATATCCACGGAAGAAAATATAATTCAACTATGAAAAAAATTACAAACCTCAGGGTTACACATTCTATATAAAAAAATTATTCCAAAGTAATTCTATCATCAAATGATAATTAATAATTTTTAAACATTTCATAATCCAAATATCTAACACAACATCTGAATTCCTAAAATGTCGAAAACTTAACCATTCAATATTCTTCATGATCCTTCAACCATGATTTTCATATAATTCCTTAATCATTCAATATTCTTCATCAATTGGTATGGTAGTAGCAATCACTAAACATATATTTTTACGATCTTGGTGATCCCATTCTTCAACCTTCTTCATATGACATCAATTTCCATAATGACCACACTCCCCAAATTTCTATTATTTAATTGATAACTCTGAAATAACTTCTTTACCTTTCTTGGAGTGAAATGTAGGCTTCTTTATTCATTGGAAGGTTATATGATTTATGATCCCCATTACCACATTTATAACATCTTTACATCCAATTAAGTCATTTTCCAGGGTGTTATTTCAACATTATTGACTCATATGTAATTGAATGTATTATCCCTTATGATCATTTTTACCTTAACTTCCACATAGATCCATTTATATCTCATATTTAAGGCATTATAAAACTCAGTAAGGTTCATGATGTAAATCATGAGTCTTTATAGTTGGTTTAAAATAACAACATTATTTATCATTGAAGCTCGCATTTCATTCGGTTTCTTATTTATATAACCACCACATTTTCCTTCACATACATTGTTACATTGGTTCCTACTAGATCTAACTATTTTATGAAACCAAAATCTTTATATTGAGTATATCAATAATGTCATCACAAACTATCTTATGAGGATAATAAAAATGAATATATACTTATTCAAGTTATCTCATACTAATTCAATTTATTTAAAAAACTACGTCTCCTTAAAACATGCTAACTATTGTGGTAATATACAAATTTTATCTTAATCATAAATAAATTTCTAACCACTAAATATTATCCTATATATACTTCTACTCACAATGCATTTTTCCCTCAAATTAAAAACTTTTAAAAAGAAACATGGATTTGTTTGATGTTTAATCATCATAACTTTTCTGTGATCCCATCATTGAATCTATTATATTTTAAATACTATAAAAACATTTCAATGCATGTGATGAAATTAAAAAGATCAGTAATGGATACAAAAAGAAAGAAAATTTTATGTCTTTTGAAATAATCTAAACCTAAAATAATTTAACATAGTGTGATACATTTTAATTTAAAGAAGTATTAAATACTCTTCACTGAATATATGTTATTTTCATTCCCATTTTGTAATAAAAATGATACCATAAAACCCATCAGAAGAACATATATTACATAAAGGTAAAGTGGAACATAATAATACATAAATAGAATAACCATGTAGTCGAGTTCTACTCATTTGAATGTTATAAATTGAATACTCATACAATCAACATTCATACATTACACTCTTATAAATAGAATTTCTATAAGGCTAACTTAGAAACCCAATGCCATGAAGGTTATAACATAACCACTAGTTCATGGTTTCCCACAGAACCTCCCATATTTGGTTTATCATAAAACCACCCATAATTGGTTTATCATGTAACCAACCATGAAATTTACAAGTACCATTATGTAAACATTACACAAAATTAGTTCAATTATTACCATTTCACTCATAAAATTTCATTGGATATCACAATAAATAATTTCACGATATTGAAACAGTCAATCCACATTCAAAATAATTTTTAATTACAAAACACCTAAAAACATAATAAGGTATTTAATTTATTTTCAAAAACAATAATTCTTACAGAGGAAGTAAAATATCAAATAATGATTATGATGACAAAGAAGTCATTGTGGCCACATATATTAAATAAACATTGTTTTTTTCATTTTTAATGAAATTAAAATGATTTTTATAAGAATATACCTTTCAAAAACCTTTAATATAAAGACATAAAATTTCCTTTATAATGTTTTTATATCTATATAAATAAATATGTTCATTAATATCTTGATTGAAAATTTTGTCATTAAATCATTAAACGTTCAATGTGTCACATACAACATTGAATATTTAAAAAATAATATCCATGAATTAATACAATTAAAAACCATTAATAAACATTTTTATAGGTAATATACAGATATTAAATATCATAGTGGATGTATATACTCCTAATAAAATAATATAGTTGTATATTATAATGAAATATCAAATGAATGAATATTAAGACAAAGTCCCTTACAAAGATCATTTTGTTAATAAAATAGATTGACTAAATGTTTTCACTATAAATCAATATAAAAAGTGGAAATAAATTATAATATATTATGAATTCACGTCAATCATAATAGTTTAATGATATAATCTAGATGTATATGTTTAACCTAATTAGTGGAAATTTGGTTTCCAAAATTCCCTTACCTCAAGTTTGACTCACTCTTATGTTCCTTCTTCATCCTGAATAATAAAAATAGGTTCATTTATAATTTATTTAAAATCATTTCATTTTTATTATTAATTTTATATTATGAATTGTTATGTTATAACAATTACATAGTTATTTATGTTCATTTCAAATGCTTTGTCAATATTCAGTTCATGAGATGAAAATGAACATGATAAGATATCAATAGTCCATGTGGTCATAAGTATATCATATAAAGAATATAAGACATGATATTATTATCTTATATGTTAATTATATGTTTATTTATAAAAGTATTTAATTAAATACTAAAAACACTATTCATGGATACGATTGATTGTACGTACGAATGAACACTATTTATGTTCTTCATGTCGTATTGAAAGAAAGAAATTAAATGAAATTTATGAATATATATATAATATAGATAGTATAGAATTAATATGAAATTTATATCATATATTTTTACTAAAACACCTTAATACCTTCCATGTGATTTGTGAATGAATGACAACATTTTGAGGAGGAGGTTTTCCATAAGTCCCCAAATGATGTTATCAAAATACCACAATATGGAAAAAATGAAGTAATGATTAATTTGAAAATATCTATAATATTAAATATTTTATAATACATAGATTAAAATATTATTTTTCCATAATTTTTTTAACACCATCAATGAAGGCGGTAATGGAAAATGTACTAAAACTTTATTCGCGGAGGTGATTAACCAGCATAACATAGACAACAATTTCAGTATTTGAATAAATGGAGGTGAAAACAAAATTGACATGAGATATTAAAATAGAAACATATAAATAAAGTAAATATTTTTTTCTAGATTAATCATGAATTTATGGATTAAAAAGGTGAGATGAAATTAGAAAAAGAAACAAATTTAATAGTTGTACTTTGAGAAAATTGGCTCTTGAATATGCCCACCATGAAAGACCTTTATGGACCTTGAATTTGGTCATTTACAACATCACTAGTGTCACGACCCCCTCCCCATGATGTGTAACCCTCTTGGGCCTGCAGTGTGAGAAGGGAGATAATGACCCCTGAGTCCCGCCTCCAGTATGCCCCTAGTTAGTGACTATCACCGAGGGTATAATAAACACACATATGGGAGGAATTACCCACTAAGAGGACACATGGAGAAGAGAGAGATATGATAGAAACCAACCAAATCCTACTCAAAACTAAAATATAATAGAAATATAAGTGAAAATATTTAATTTCATTCAAAAGTACGACAAATGGAAGGAGAAACTACAAGTACTCAAAGGAAAATAAAAACAGCAGCAACCACAAGCCCGAACAGCTCTTGCAACCACAAGCTTGTAAACAGCAGCCTGATCTTCAACCCAATCGATGTGACATGAAAAACACTTTATATATACATAGGGTGAGTATAACAGTATACTCATTATGATCCTCCCTGAATCCCATCGTTCAAAGGTAAAGAAAGCATGCTAAAGCACAGTGAACAACACGTGAAACTAACTCGTCACATAAACAGGTATACTATGTTTACAACCTACCCATGGCTAATCTCACCAAGTAATGCATAAAATAATAAAGAATATTTTAAGGAATATCAATGTTACCCCGATAGTACTTCTCCACTGGTTTTTCGCTTTTCCCCAACGTCGCACATCCTAAGCATCTCTCTCCAATAAGGCTTACTCACAGACACCTGGGAGAAGCACCACAATATGCACCTCGTGCAACACAAAGGCTTTCCCGCAGAAACTTGGGCGAACCACCACAATATCCTCACAACCAAAAGTAACCAGGTAGTTTCCGAGAGCCACCACAGCTCGCATAATGTGTATCATATGTCGGGTATTATACCTCAATCCATTACAACACATACGCTGAGTAATAATCCTCAAGCCATCACAGCCTATACATGTTACACCTATAGTAGTCCATAATAAACTATATTCAAAATATATGTGTGTGAATAACCACAAGCCATTATAGCCCTCTACAAACATATATGGGGAAAAACCATTGTGATTGTCATCACATGTAACTACCAAGAGAAGAGAGTGGGGCCAATGGGGGTAGTCATCCATTAATCCTTCCACCAGAATGTTGGGGAAAACTCCCCCCATGGCTCATAATCCCTAGGGTGTTAGTTTCCCTTACTAACAGGGTGGAGTAGTGTATAGAAACACAAAAACTATAGAATATACTATATCTCACTACCATACTATATGCATAACCTAGTCTTGGACACAACTGCAGCTAATGCCTCTCAGACTCCGGGTTTCTATTTATAAGACTAGGTATCCAATAAGTACACCACAAAACAAGAGCATTATTAGATTACTTCATTCCATTTTTATCAGTTCCACTATATGTTAATTAAATATTTAATCATTAATTAACCATGAGAAATCCCACATTATGTTTTGTTAGCATCACACTCAATGTCCACTCTTCTTCTAAATGTTTTCAACCTCATCATTATGTTACAGAAACTCCAAGACCATTATTTAACACTGTTTAATCAAAAATTCCATTACAAAAACACTTTACAATATTCCCAGGAATTTTAGAAAAGCATTCTGTGATACTAACAGAAATGATATCAACACTTTGAGTAGATGTACTACTCGTCGAGTCTTTTCCTCCTATTGTAAGAGCGTAGAACCAATACCCCTTGAGAAGTTAAAAATGGAAGGAACGTGGCATACCCCGTGTGTCTTCACCTCTTTCTGATGCTGGGTAAGCAAGAACAACTACCTTGAGATGTGGGGAAAACTAAAGTAGATAAACAACCAATGAACCAGCATGCAACCAAAAATCACATCCATCCCATTCCATCACCCATTGTTTCCTCCCCGACACCCACCTGCATAAACTGATGCATCTCACCACTCTAGGCATCTTCCACCAACACAACCAAAAGGGCTCTATACCCCCACATATCACAACACCCCTCCAGGGACACGACTCAACACATGAAGCTGGAAAAACAACCATCACATCAATTGGGCAATGGCCCTTTAAAATACAAGAGGGAAACTCAGAACCCTTCACGGAATTATCAAACAATCAATTCGTTAATCCTTCTTGAATTAACATATTTAATTAGTAGGTTCAAAATTTGGGAAACCAAAATCAGTAAGCTATCACAAAAGATTTAACATGCTTACTACACCAATTTGATTAACATCGAATTACAATAAGAACCAAATTCATTCACATGCCTCTTTATATTTATCCAAACAATTATAAATTATTCATGGTTTATGTTCTTTACTTACTTACATCAAGAAAAAGCATAGATATCACACTATCTATCAAAATAAGAGGCAACAACATCCGATCGATATGAATTTATTTATCCAGTTCAAATATTTATCATGTCAATTACATTGTCATCGAGGGGGATAAAACATGATAACATTACAGTCGAATGTAAAAGAAAGAGAAGAAACAAGTCCCCTACCTCAGAGGTCTTTGATGAAAACCACAACGGTCAATGAATGCTCATGATAAATCGGGCTGATTCACCAAGGATCCTTCTTATAACTATTCTCCTAACACATCCAAGACCAAATCTCATCATATTTGTCATCTACACACTTAGATCTACCCATAATGGGCGTAGATCTATGAAACTAAGAGAAGAGGATAAGTAGATCTATGAAATCGATCGATAATGAAGATGAAAGATCACATACCTCAAGAAACCCGCATCGATTCTCCAATAGAAGCCTTCAGATCGCGTCCAAAAATGCTTTGGAGATGTTATCCTACCTTCAACAGAGGGTAATCCGGAGTTTTGAGCGCTTAGGATCTTAAACGAACCCTTTAGAGGTCAAAAAGAGTTAGATCCACAATTTTAGGGTCTAATTTAAGTGCCCACACGGTTTACTTACACGTTTAGACAAAATGTGCACTAACTGTGCGGTTGCTACTGCCTCATCAAACACTCCTTTCACGGTTATGCAACATAGCTAGGGAAACAGTGTGCTAACGGTGCGTTATCCAATCCCATGGCCACCCCTCTTGCACAGTTTGGCTGCACGGTTAGACAAACTGTGCGCAACCCATGCGAAAGCCACTACCATTTAGTTCTCCTTAAATGTTCACCCAAACGCACCCCCAAGTCACTACTCCAAAAAAAGGGTGGTTTGAAACATCAAAAGTACCTGAAGACGTAATTTGATGTTACAGTTCACAACTGTCTACAATTGAAAGAGTTCCTCAAAAAGGAAGATTTTAAAAAAACAGTGGGAATAAGTTACCTGGACATCTTGTAACCCCTCTAACACCGCATTTTCACAAAGTAGTGGACCAGAGATGTCCGGACCATTAAATCAGATACCTTTAAAAACATTCTCCTCCTCAAGAATCCAAAACCCACCTAAAGAGAAAACGAAACAGTGTTTGAACAACCACCCATCGAGATTCCTCTTCAATGAGAGCAAGCCATCAAAACAATAAATATAGCAATCTCATAACCATAAAAGTTTCACAATCACAAAATCTACATTGATGCATGAAAAGAGTAAAACATCGAAATACTCTGGGTACTGATCATGTATATGTGACTCACGTTCTCAAGTAATCGCCTCCAAGTCACCGTGTTGCCACAGGACATGAACTAAAGGAATATAACACCCGCAAAACACCATATCCTTGTAGGCTTGGATCTCCATGGGTCACTCTTCAAAGGTTGCATCATCGATCTCTCCTACATTGATGATGTGAGAGTTGTGATGAAGATAATGATGGAGCTGCGATACCTTGAAAACATCATATATCTTACTCATTTGTGGGGGAACTGCTACTCAATACACCATACCTCCAAATGATCTAACACCTCGAAAGGCCCAACAAACTGGGGAGGAAGCTTACTTCCATGACAAAACCTTCGCTTCCCACGATGGGGAGTCACCTTCAGAAACACATGATCCCTAACAATAAACTCTAAAGATATCCTTCTTTGAGCGACATATCATTTCTGATGATCTTATGACGTCTTCAACCTCTAACGAATCTCCTTAACCATCTCTGTTGTATTCTGCACTAGTTCCGGTCTAATAATTGCTAACTCTCTAACCCTATTCCAGCACAACAATGAGTGGAAAGGCCAACAAAACAGGGCTTCAAACGGCGCCATACTGATGGTGGAGTGAAAAATATTATTTTAAGCGAACTCCACCAAGGGTAAGTGCCTCATACATGATCCTCCAAAGTCAAGAACACAAGCGCGTAGCATGTCTTCAACATTCTGGATGGTTCGCTCTGTCTGACCTTCCATTTGAGGATGAAAATCATTGTTAAGGCATAGTTGAGAACCACCAGCATTTTTGAGACCCCTCCACACCCTGGAGTTAAAACGAGGATCTCAATCTAAAATGATCGTCCTAGGGACTCTATGAAGTCTCACCACCTCCTCTAGATACTGCCTCGAAAAAACATCCACTGATCATGACTCCTTGATTACTATAAAGTCGGACGATTTTGTTAAACGATCAACTACCACCCAAATAGCATCATGTCCTCCCGGAGCTGAAGTTAATCCAGTAAAATAGTCCATTGAGATGTCCACCCACTTACACTGAGGAGTCTCTAATGGATGAAGAAGACCACCAGGAACACGGTGTTTTGCTCTCACCTTCTGGAAGACTAAACATCGAGACAAAAACTCTACAACTTCACACTTCAGCCCAGGACACCAGACCAGACTCCTCAAGGCTCGGTACATCTTTGTCACGCTAGGATGTACCGCTGAAGGTGAACTATGGAACTCTCTATGGATTATCTCACGCATCGTCAAATGAACAATAATCCGTCCTTGGTATAACACTGTATCTTGTTCATCCTCAGACCAACCAACAGGGGCCTCACCACAAACAACTCAGTCTCTCTAGACTTCCACCTCCAGATCTCCCAATTGAGACTCTTCCACATTCTATATCAGGGATTATTGTACCGTCATCTAAAAAGGACATCCTCTACCCCCAAATTATCCCATATCAAGATGCAATGCTGACATTTCTTCCATTACAATCCATGAATCACCAGATTCATGCACATCATCACTATGTTAATTTCGGCTCAGCGCATAAGCTACAAAATTCCATTTTCCTGGTGTATAGGATATTTCGAAGTTGTATTTTTATAAGAACTCCATCCAATGATGTTTTCCTAGGTTCAAGTCATTCTTGTAGAAAACATACCACAATGTCTTATGATCGGTGAAAACCAAAAAGCCCTCACCAATGAGGTAATGTCTCCACAACATCAGAGAAAACACCACAACTGCCAACTCAAGGTCATGGGTGTCATTGTTGTGTTCATGGGGATGAAACAGCCGAGACCCATTAGAAACAACTAAAGTCTACTGTATGAGAACACAGCCTAACCCCAGATGTGAAGCATCGTAGAAAAAATCAAATTGAACTCCTTCACCTGGAAGACAAAGGACTGGAGAACTTACTAACTTTTATTTAGACACTCGAAAGATTCCTGGCACTAATCAGTTCCTATGAATGCCTAATACTTCCTGGTCAAAGCTGTTACAGGTGTCACAACTCGTGAGAAATTGGCTATGAACCTCCTGTAGTATCCTGTAAGACCAAGGAATATTCGTACCTCTGATACTTTCTTGGGGGCTGCCCAAGACATAAATGCTTCTATATTCGATGGATCCATAGCTACTCCCCATTGGGACACAAAATGCCCCAAGAAACGGACTTCTTGAGTACAAAAGTAACACTTAAAAAACTTCCCAAATAGTTTATGTTGACAAGGGACTCCCAAAACGGCATGTAGATGCTCTGTATGCTCCTCTTCAGACATAGAGTACACAAGGATGTCTTCGATGAAAACTACCACGATCATGTCTAGGAACTCTTGGAACACAACATTCGTCAATCCCATTAATACAGCTGGGGCATTCATCAGGCCAAATGAAATTAAGACGAACTCATAATTCCTATGACGACAACAGAATGTAGTCTTTGGAATATCCTCATCCTTCACACGCATTTGATGATATCCTGACCACAGGTCGATCATTGAGAACAAACTTTCACCCATAAGTCGATTGAATAAGTCATCAAGCCTTGGAAGAGGATATCGATTATTTATTATCACATTGTTTAAGAGAGGACAATCAACACATAACCACAAACTGCCATCGATATTCTTTATGAACAAAACTGGTGCACCCCACGGTGACACACTTGGCCGAAAAAACCACCCTGTAACAAACCATCATGATTTTTACGTATCTCTCGTAACTCAGAAGGGGCCATCCTATATGGATACATAGAGATAGGAGATGCTCATTGCTATAGATCGATCCCAAACTCGATCTATTGCCGAGGGGGTAATGCTACTACCTCTTCCTGAAAGAAATATGGGTACTCCTCTACGACCCTAGGAAACAACAACTGCTGAACCTCTAAAGAACTCAACATCATCTCAGCCATCATGGATGATAAGGAAGAAACTTGCCTATGAACCATTCGAGGATCTCGCTCGCCAATAAACACAACTTTCTCTCCATCTGCACCAAGGAAAACGACCTTCTTCCTGAACCAATCCACAATATCCTGCACTAAATATAACCAATCCATGCCCAGGATGACATCATATGGTTGTATTAGTAAACATATGAAATCTCCTGAAGAGCGGCGTTTCCCCAACACTAGCTCACAGTATCTATATACTTCAAACAAGTCTGATCGACCTCCAACTAGCGCAATCAATGCCAATGGCACTGAAAGCCTCTCTACATCATGTCCCAATGCATGGACAAGGGTAGGTTATATGAACGAGTGTGTCACTTCTAAATCAAACAAGGCATTCACCAAGGTAGAAAATAGAAAAGGGTACCTCGAATGACATCTGGCTCGCCTGGAGTTGGAAATGATAAATCATGAAGCTGACCACAAACTCCTCTAATGCCTCTCTTACCCTAATGAAAACCAACACCATGGATGTGCTCTACTCTTTGAGGATGGGGAGTGTCATGGGGCTGTCCTCTGCCTGCCCCATCTACCCTCTACTGAACTAAAGCTGGTGCAACCTACTGCTGCTGCCTCAGCTAGAACTACCTCAAAGGTGGAACCTAAAGGGTAACACATAGTGCAAGATGAACGCTCTGAATTTTTGGGCACTCCCACTACTGATGGATATGAAACCCACAAGAAAAACAAGCACCTGATCCCTTGGCATATGCCTGAGAGTTGCTGCCTTTAGTAAAATGAGATGTGAAGGGCTGGGACCTACCCCGAGCTGAACAAAAACTCTTCTGCCCGGAAAACTGAGAACCCTGGACCACATCATTGCTTCATGAGGGATCATGAAGATCCCCCTCTCATGATGATATGATCCTATCCAAATTCCTCTCGACAACCTCTACCCTCGCCAGCACCATAAGATATCATTTCAGCGTAAATGGGGTGACCTGGAACTCGATCTCTGGATGCAAAGAATCCTCAAGATGTCTTGCCCTGGCCTCCTCAATTTTTAACAGGTCCGAAGCATATCGTAAAAGTTTCTTGAAACGGATTCCAAACTCTCGAACACTAGACCTCCCCTGTCGAATGGTAAGAAGCTCCTGGCGATTGGACATCTTTGTGGTCGAAGAAAGAAACTCGACTCGAAACTGGTCTTGGAACTCCTCCAATGAGATCACTAACTCCTCACGATCTACAAGGAACAATAAACACCACTGCCTTACTGCTCCACACAGGATCATCATAGTTATGGACTCCCAACGCTCCTTCCGAGCGCTGGTCGAACTAAAGCATATCTCAACCTCCTCCAACCATTCTTCTGAGACTACATCTGAAAAAGTTCCCTCGCACTTATGTAGACTCTGGATCTGAAACTCTTAGAGTGACTTCCTCCATGTTTCATCATTTTTAACCTCTACCCTACGACGACCTGCTGGAACAGCCTGTTGGACATTTTCTATGCAAACCTGACAAGGACGCCGACCTAGAGCCATACCTGTAAGATAACATACCGTTAGAGCTACTAAACCTAAAATATGGAAGAATTGACATTAAATAATTAATTTTTTTTTATTCATTTTAGGTTAACCTATCAAAAGTTCTACCCATTCAAACACAGGAACACAGAAGAATGATGCATGATCCTTTCATAGGTCTCTACCCTGCAACTAGTAACTCCTTGTTTATTGGCCATTGTAAACATCAAGGTCCGTACATAAGATCATAGGGGGGCCTAAAAGCCTATGTCTCAGCTGGTCTCTAGTGTTTACCTCACTTGCTAAACATGAATTACACCGTTTCCCTACCAACCCATGCAACCTCACCTGTGCCTAACTCCAAACTCCATCATATCACACATCTTGACCTTTGATACCACTCTGTCACGACCCCTCCACACAAAGTGTACCCCTCCTGGGTCGACAATGTTAGAAGGGAGATAATGACCCCTGAGTCCAGCCTCCAGTTGGCCCCAGGTTGGTGACTAGCACTGAGGGTATAATAAACACACATATGGGAGGAATTACCCTCTAAGAGAACACACACGGAAGAGAGAGATAAGATAGACACCAAGCAACTCCAACTCATAACTGGAATATAAATGAAACCTGAGTGAACATATGTAATGTCATGAAAAAGTAGAACAACAAGATGGGGAAACTACAAGTACCAAAAAGAAAATAAAAACAGCAGAAACCACAAGCCCGAACAGCTCCTCCAACCACATGCTAGTAAACACCAGACTAATCTCCAACTTTCTCCAAGTGACCTGAAAAATAGTTTATATATACATAGGGTGATTATAATAGTATACTCAGTAGGATCCTCCCCAAAGCCTCTCGGGCAAATGTAAAGAAAGCATGCTAAAGCAGAGTGAACAACACGTGAAACTAACTCATCGCCTAAATAGGTATAATAAGATACCAACCTCACAATGGCTACTCCCACCAAGTAACACATAAAATATTATTGCATATAGTAAAGAATATAAAGGATAACCTGTTAATACATCCCCATTATTTTGTCGGTTTTCCCTAACATCGCACATTTGAAGCATCTCTCTCTCCAAAATGGCTTGCCCGTAGACACCTGGGCGAAGCACCACCATATGCACCTCGTGCAACACAAAAGCTTGACCACAGACACCTGGGAAAAGCACCACACCATTCACACAACCAAAGTAACCAGGTAGTTTCTGGGATCCACCACAACTCGCATAACAAGTATCATACGTCTGGAATTATACCTCAAGCTATT
Organism: Viscum album; assembly: GCA_963277665.1. Classification (NCBI taxonomy): domain Eukaryota; kingdom Viridiplantae; phylum Streptophyta; class Magnoliopsida; order Santalales; family Viscaceae; genus Viscum; species Viscum album. The sequence continues at coordinate 354,030,171 of OY728143.1, forward strand.
ATAGCCCATACACCGAGTAAGGATCATCAAGCCATCACAACCTATACACGTTACACCTATAGTTGTCCATATGAAACTTATCCAGAATATATGTGTGTGAATAACCACAAGCCATTACAGCCCTCGACACACATATGTGGGGAAAACTAACCATTGTTCCTATCACCACAAGTAACTACCAAGAGAAGATAGTGGGGCCAAAGGGGGTTGTCAGCCATTCATCCTCCAACCAGAATGTTGGGGAAAACACCCCCCAAGGCTCAGAATCTATGGGGAGTCAATTTCCTTTACTAACAGTGTGGAGTAGCATATGGAAACACAAAAAGTACAGAATATAATATATCTAACTACCACACTATGGGCGTAACCTAGTCTTAAAAACAACTGCAGCTAATGTCTCTCAGACTCCGAGCTACTATTTCTAAGACTAGGTATCCTATAAGAACACCACAAAATAAGAGCTTTATTAGATTACATCATTCCTTTTTTATCAGTTCCACTTAAATTTAATTAATTTTTAAACATAAATTAACCATGAACAATTCCACATTATGTTTCATTAGCATCACACCCAAATTCCACAATTCCTCCAAAAGTTTTCAACCTCATCATTATGTTCCAGCAACTCCAATCCGATGAGTTAACACCATTTAATCAAATATTCATTTATAGAAACACTTTCCCTATATTCCCATGAATTCTATAAAAGCATTCTATTCTACTAAACAATGGGGCTCAACACGGTGAGTAGATGTACTACCAGTAGAGTCTTTTCCACATATAGCAAGTGTATAGACCCACTCCCCCTTGAGAAGCTAAACACAGAAAGCACGTGGCATACCCCACGTGTCATCGCCTCTTTCGGAAGAAGGGTAAGCATGTCCTGCTTCTTTGAGTAGTGTGGAAAAGTAAAGTAGATAAACAACCAAAGAACCAGCAAACAACCAATTATCAAATACATCCCATTCCATCATCCTTGGGGTCATCACCGACACCCACATGGATAATCTGATGCATCTCTCCACTCTAGGCATCATTTTCAGCCAGATCCAAAAGGCCTCTGTGTACCCAAATATCACAACACCCCCCAGGGCCACGTCTCAACACAAGCTACTGAAAAAATACCATCACATCAATTGGGCTATGGCCTATTGAAAAACAAAAAGGCAACTCAGAAACCTTCAAGGAATAATCAAACAATCCATTCTTTTATACATGTTGAATTAACAGATTTAATTCGTCGGTTCCAAATTTGGGAAACCTAATCCTTACGCGATCAAAAAAATATTTTACATGCTTACTCCACCAATTTGATTAACATCAAATTACAACAAGAACCGGATTCGTTCACATGCCCCTTTATCATTAGCCAAACAATTATCAATTAACCCTGGTTTACATTCTTTACCTATTTTCTTCAATAACATTAATAGATATCACACTATCTATCAAAACAAGTGGCAATAACATACTCTTGATATCAATATTTTATCCAGTTAAAATATTTATTATGTCAATTCCATTGTCATCCCATGGGATAAATATGCTAACATTACAGTTGCACATAAAAGAATGAGAAGAAACAAATCACCTACCATAGAGGTCTTTGACGAAAACCACAACGGTCAAAGAACGCTCAAGAAAAACCAGGACGATTCATCAGGGATCCTTCTTAGATCTCTTCTACTAAGACAAACAAGACCAAATCTCATCATATTTGGCATCCACACATTTTGATCTACCCATAATGGATGTTGATCTATGAAACCAAGAATAGAGGAGATGTAGATCTAACTAGTTCTAAGAAACTGACCGAGAACAAAGAAGAATGATCATATACCTTAATAAACCCGCTTCGATTCACAAAGAGAAGCCTTTGGATCAACTCTAAAACGCTTCAGGGAGGTTCTCCTACCATCAAGGGAGTGTAATCCCGAGTTATCACCACTTAAGTGCTTAAACAACCCCTTTAGAGGCCATATTGAGTTAGATCCACAATTTTAGTATATATTTTAAGTGCCCGCACATTTTTCTTGCATGGTGAGACAAACTGTGTCCTAACTGTGCTGTCGTTACTGCCTTGTCAAACACTCCTCACATGGTTAGGCTGCATGGTTAGACAAACAGTGCGTTAATTGTGCATTAGCCACTTCCATGGCTACCCCTCTAGCACGGTCAGGCCGTACGGTTAGACAAACTGTGCGCAACCCGTGCGAAAGCCACTACTCTTTAGTTCTCCTTAAAAGTTCACCCAAACGCACCCCCAAGTCAATACTCCAAAACAAGGATAGTTAGAAACATCAAAAGCACCTGAAGATGTAACATGATGTTACAGTTCACAACTGTATACAGTTGAAACAGTTTATAGAAAAAGAATATTTTCGAAAAATGTTGGGGATATGTAACCTTGACCTCCCGGAATGCCTCTAACATCGCATTTTCACAATGTAGTGGACCAGAGAGGTCTGGACCATTACAACTAGTACATGGTGAGATTCATTAGGATAGGTTTGGCTAGATATTTGAGGAGCACAAACATTTTTTGGACCCAATGAGGACGTGTTGTGGTGGTACTTATACATGATGGGAGGTGTGTTCAAGTGGTTAATTTATTGATAATTTTAAATTAAAAGATAACCGCATTGAGGTGTCATTAATTGCAATGAATTATAATTTTATTTTATTTTTTTAGGATAGTTATGTTCAAGACACACCTTATCCAACATTTAAATTTTCAATTTTTTTGCATGTTAATATTTTACCTTTTAACATGAATCCTTCTCACAATTTTACCTATATAATGATGAATAATTTTTTAACCATGGTATTGTTTTTTTACCTGAAAATTAAAATTAAAATTTACCTGAATTTGGAATACATGATTAAAAATATGGAATCCTTTTTACTTAATTACATTTACAAAATTTGAGGAATTAGTTTAAAAAATATTTCCACAGACACAACGGTAAAGCGAGGTTTTAAAGATAAACATTCAAAAGTTCACATAGATTTTATATCTAATTTCAATTGAAATTAATTAAAATGAAAAAAAGTTAATTAAATTATCAAATAATAATATAATTATAAATCAAAATGAATAAATAAAACCATATAACTATATAAATAAATAAGGATAAAAATCATTTTTGAATTAAAATATTGTATTTTTTATTATACATTAATACATGTATATCATTAGAAAAATACCAAAAATGTAGCAAAAGTTGAATTTTCTATTCTTTTCCAAATAAAAATATTATCATTTAAAAAATTACTTATTAACATGTGAAAATATATATTTAAAATAATTTCTCCATAAAAAAGATGTAAAAATTATTTATTTAATAAAATATATCTTTTATGCGTAAATTTGGTTTACTTTATATATCATGTCTGGAAAACATATAAGATAAATTTTAAACATCATATGGATTTTATATTTCATTAATATAATCCAAAAATGGTGATATTAATATTTTATAAACACAATTACTCTCATTTAAAAAATTTTCCATAAAAACACATCATTTATTTTCAATTGGTTTTTTTCATTTTTAATTAATTTGGTAACAAAGAAATCACTATATGAACCTCTAGAGACCATATTTTCATAATTCAATTAACAATTTTTATTACAACTATTCAAATGGAATGATTATAATGTTAACATTTAATGATACTATTTAGTTTTTCAGTTATGCTCGGTGTAGCCTATCATGAATGCTATCAAACATAGTGTTTGTTTCATTAAAAAATGACGATACACTAATAAACTATAATATTGAAAAATTATTTGATATAAATGTATTCAAATTCATGTAATAATATTACAAATTGATTTTCCATAAAAATAAATTAACATAATAAAGTAACATCAAAATTCCTATATCAAATCAAATAATTACGTAATTACTTCATTAATGTTAATATCATTAAATTTGTGAATTATTTAATTATTTGATTATTTCATTTACATAATATTATATTTTCATAAATAAAAAATATTCATAAAATATGTTTAAACCATATATATATATATATATATATATATCATTTAAAATTATTTACATTTTTTACAATGATATTTAGATCATATATCATATTAATTCACAATTTTGGTTCACATTTCATATGAAATCAATCAATTATAGGATAATTGATTTCAGAGGTCACCTCCCCTGCACTAAAAAAATATTCAAACTAAGAATAACTGAATAATACATTAACTAGAATTCAAAATCCCAAATTTTTTCAAATTAAAAGAATATAATATAATTAGAATGTGGAAGTGTCCAATTGATATTGACGTCATACAATGTAATAGGACAATTAATTATTGAATCAACATGTTCCTAACTCTACAAAAAAATCAAAATTTGACCAATAATTATATGATAAATCATCCCAATATTTTAAAAAGGGAAATAGAGAAATTACAGATAATTAGTCTATAAAAAAGATCCCATAAATATTGTATGATATGAAATTAACTGAAAATTTTATATAAGAATCTTACACAAAATATCCATGTTAAAAAGACATGAGCCTAAAATATTCTCAGTGATTATATATCAACCACCCAATTCCATGGAATTAGGCTTCGGATAGATGGCTTCCAAGATTCTTCTTTAATTCCCTTTCACCAACTATATTGTACCTTACCATCAGGTACCCAATGGTCCATTTTATAGAAAATTCAAAATGTTCACCTTAATTATTCCACCCTTCTCACCTTTTTTACATATGAGACCAAAAATTATTTCTAAACAAAAAAAATTATAGAATAAAACATAGAAAATTAATTTAAAAAATTATAAATCCTAGAGTAATTATGTTCATAATAAAATTAATTATAATATCTTCCATGTGACGTTAATATAATTTAATTCTTCATAAAATAATCCATTCATAAATTTAAATATTAATAATTTAAATTTTATCTATGAGAAAATGTATATTGATCACCATCGAACACTCTCATAAAACTAAATAACTACTCACTCCATCTAAATTTAAATCACACATTATATTAGGTAGATCAATATAACACTTATAGATAATGAACAATTATTTTGTAAAAACTTATTTCAGTGAAAATAATTTTATAATACAAGAAAATTAATAAAAATATAATATTTTTTTGGTTATTTTTAATGTTATGAAATAATAATAATAAGGATCTACCTTGTCATACATTTATCTTGAGAGGTGAAATCCCAATCACCTATCAATTAGCTAGATTATTTGAATATTGTTAAGGATATAATCACATGAAAAAAATAATATTTTTTAAAAATTCCACAACACCAAAATATATAATTTTTTGGCATAATAATGTATCAAATAAAAAATTACCTGGAAAGATAAAATCAATGAAATTCAAATCATATAAATGTTTCATACTAAATAAAACATGGGTTAACAGCCAAAAATCATAGCCTTTTAATTACCTATAAAAATACTAGTCTCAAAAATAAGGAGCACTTATTCATGAACTATGGTTTCTCGACACCAACATTAGAATAAAATTTTAAATTTAAAAATAAATATATTATAATTGGTTATTAAATAAGCATTATTATTATATTCCTATGTAAAGAATGAAACATTTCTCTGTCCAAATAATGTCTAATAAGGCTTCCAAAATATAAAATAACTAGACTATGATAAATTATGATATCACCAAATAGTATTCAATATCTTATGTTGATCCAAAATCATACAATACATGATAATTAATATTTCTAGGTGGTTTTTTACAAGAATTTTGTAGTTATTTTTCATAATGATAGTAATATTATTTTCCATTTTTTAGCATTGGTTAAAAAATGATTCAATTTTTTATCTTAGATGTAGTTTTAATTTTATCAATGGAAAATGAAAAAATTATTATTTTTTATTAAACCAACAATAATGTATTTCTTAGAAAGGTATATCCTGAATTTAATTTGATCACCATAAATAAACAAGATATATAACAACACTATGTTCTTCCAACACCTCATGGTTTCACATCATTACCTCCCTCATCTCCACTTTCGCTTCCTTCCCCAGTACAATTATCCATTATCCCTCAACTCTAGTATACTTCTATAGACATCCTTTTTTATATTGACCTTTATCATTCATGAAACTAAAATAAATGTCCCACCATCTCTCTCCCCTATATAATTTTTATATTCTATAAAATTATAGATACATGTATATCAATTTCTCAATTATTTATGAATAAAACATAATTATGATTATTAGTGATTGAATGGTCTCGCATCAGTCTATTTTTTTGTGAATATATTTGTATTATAATTTTATTAATTTTTTTCAAGTGGAGTTGTATTTTTAAGTACATAATATATATATATATTAATATAAAAAAAATATTCAATATATTATTAACACAATTTTTAGCTACTATTAAAAAAATATTCAATTAACAATATATGTATTTAATATGCACATGATATAATTTAAATTGTAGAATCAACATAGTAATATATTAAAATAATTTCTATTTTATTGTCTTTTTTAGGAAAAAATGTATAAAAATTAATGAATGTATAATTTCAAAAAAAATTACAACAAATTTGTGATATGAAAATTTACAGAAATATCATTCATGTGATGTTTGATACAAAAAAAGTAACTTGTTAATTATTTTGGAACAATTTTTTTAAACTTATATTATGAAATAAAATTAATTTATTTTATTTTCATATTGAAAAAATAGTCCTTCTACATTTCTGGGGATGGTCTCTAATACCTATACATGGAGTGTTAAATTATAGATTAATATAAAGTTTGAATTTAAATTTCTATATCAATATGATTATTTGGATTTAAAAAATTATTTCATTTTTTAATGTGTATTTTAATTAAAAATTACCACTTTAAATTTGAATTAATTTCTATTTCAACGAAAATATTTAAAAAAATATTTTTATTGAAAATTGGATTGTTTTATATTTTTTACTACATTATTATTATTGATAATTAGATACTCCTGAAAAATTATTTATAATATTAATATGTATGAAATAATTATCTTATTTCATTATGTTGAATAATGTATTAGTATATCAAGGGTCTTAAGATCATTTAATATTTTTTAATATCAAATTGATACAAGGATGTATGAATAAAATATTTGTGTTGTAATTATAAAATTAGATGATGGTGAAGTTAATTTCTTTATTTAGGAACTTTATTTTAAAATAAATTTCTACTAAAAATGTGTGAAAACATTTTCAACGTGATTAATAGTTTTGATAAAGACGGTAAATTTTTTCCACCATCAAAATGAAAAGATTAATTCCTTGTTTGTATACAATGAAATTAATATATTGATAAACGATGAATGCTACACTTTATGTAAACAATATCAATATTATAACACATATGTTTATCCATGTGTATTTTTTGGATATTATCTTCATAAATGATGCTCTTAAAAATATACAAAAACATGATCATGATGATATCATAATAATGGATATTTTTTGGATATAATTACAAATGATAATAAATGAAATAATTATATATATTTCATGAGTTTATTATATTTAAAAATTTTGAATTACAAAAACAATGTGATATGTATTCAAAAAATTATTTTGAAAAAATTATACAATATGATGTGATGATATGAAATTAAAAATAATGATGCTTATATGACATATGAATTTTTTTATGGATCAATTTGTGAATCTACCATTCTAGTATCAATTTATATGAAAAATATAATAATTATCAATAATGGATGTAGTTGTATTAAAATAAATTCATTTCATAATAATAGTATTATAAATTTGGTACATGATTCCTAAAATTGATATTGAAAATGATTATGCAATTTTAGATGAAAGTAATTAAATAATAATAACTATTCCACAATAAATAAGTAGAAAAATAAAATAATATCAAGGTTATAAATTCATTTCCTTTAAGATAATAAGTTAAAATTTTATTTATTTAACCTGAAATTGATGATAATATGAGGTTCAAAAATTTTGATAATTACAATATTGTGTTTTAATACTGTCAAAATGGTTGAAAACCCAACAATTGAAAATATTTGCTTTTCTATTTTAAAACAATAAATTTTATATTGGGGAAAATGGTTGGATTTAGTCTATTTATAAATTTATCTTTTATTTATTACATAATAGGGATTGTTTTTATCCTTTACAATATACCTCACTTGATATATATATATATATAAAATCATCCATGATAGAAATTATAATTCCAAGAAATAAAATTCCTTGAAATGAAATAAATGTTTATAACTGGAAACTTATTGATGGATTATTGGATTAATATGGTGATGTTTTATAAACATATAATGAATATAACCTAAAAAAATTCAAAATAAATATTTACCTAATGAAGACCCTCATCAAATTTCCATCACATGGAATTTATCCAATTGGAACTCATAAATAAGGTTGACAGTCTCGTTTTTATCATTGATTTTGATCCTCAATAAAAATATTTTTTGTAAATTATTGTGGATAATATGTTATCAATGACTTCTCTATAATATATATATATATAATATATCTTCATTCATTAAAAAAATAAACATGAGGATTTCACTAAAATTATAATCACAATCACATGTCTTGATGAAATTTTTAGGTGCTAGTACATAGTTTATAAAATATTTTTCAATTGAATTAATGTGGTATGATAGTATATTAAAAATCCTATAAAATTAAAATAAATATTTATATGAAGGAGAATATTTTTAAATATTTAATATTATTAATTTCATTTGGAATGTGATAATCTTGAATTTATTAAAATTGATAAGAATAAGTGTGAATATTTTCCTATTTTTACTATACATAAAGAGTATGGAAAATTAATATCATAAAAAATAATCTATTATATTAAATAAATGAATATAATTCCTGAATTATGGTAAAATATGGATTTAATGAATCTAATAAAAAAATTCATTGGAAAATTTACAAATATTTATTTTCCTCCAAAGATTAACTTTTTTAAAGTGTTTAATGGAAATTACTGTAACATCTGATTATTTTTTATCTTGATTCATTATAAATTAACTGGATTAATGTTTCATGATTTAATAATATTTATGGGTATGTTTATACCTTTGGAAATTAAAAATATTTTATGTAATAATATATATAGTTCTAACCAAAATATTCAAATAATTTAAAAAATGTTTTTGAGAAATCATAAATCCATTTTGAACTTTATAGACATTTAGAAAGAATTATTCGTATGCTATGACATTTAAAGTTGATCATACTGAATCCATTTTAATGTTTACAAGTCTCCGAAGTACGCATTTGGTTGAGGATGCTAAATTTGGAGTATCCAAAAATTATCAAAGGATGTATTCTGTAAAGAGAAACATTATCTTAATAATATTATAATTAATGAATAATAATTCTATAGTTCAACAATAATAATATTTAATCATTTAATTTATTAATTTTATCTATTATGTGACTAGGCCATTTAAATTTGTAAATATCATTTAAATAATAAACAAATGGTCATATTATTTTTTGTTACATTGCTAATGAGTTCCAAATTGTTAGGGATTTTTATATTATATAGAAAATATTTTGTAGTTTAATTCATATTTATTATAAAAAGTAGTTATTACATGTAAAATATTAATTAATTAAACTTTTTAAAAAAAATTCAGAGAAGTTACAAATGTATCATCATTAAAAAATACTTTAATGTTAGGATTATATAATTTATCTGTGATTCTATATAATGTTCTTATTGATCCATATATATAGAATTCAAATAGAAGATGTGTATATGACATGGAAGTTGGATTTAAATTGGGATAGAGATAAAATATTGAAAAAACATAATTTATTTTCATATCATTCTTGCTCATAATAAAATACACATTTATTAATTTTTAGATTATTATATAATTAATTATATAATATATTATTCCAATTTTTTTATATTCAAGGCTTATAATTATAATGAACAATCAATATATGTAAACTCTTTAGCTCCATGTCCGCTAATTCATGAAAGGAGTTTCAATACATAGAAAAATGATTACATAAATTTTCATATTGTCAATCATGATGAAAATTTTAGAACATATAACCATGGTATATTTTTATATTTTGATTTGAGTTATTTGAGAATTATTGTTGATATTTTAAATTTAAATTATCAAAGAATTTATTTATTTGTGTTAAATAATTTAATGTGTGGTAATTTTAACAAGGTAATACTGAATGATTTATTACATTTTAATTATTAACAACATATAATGGCTAATTTATACATGTGATCATAAAAAACACAGTCCCTGTTTACTTGAATCCTAAAAAAATGGTATATTGAGTCATAGATATAATAGGTGAATGGTATTGGGTACTTATGAACACGTAATAGATTTATATGTGTGTTATGAGAGTTGGAACTGAAGTGGTTGGTGAATATGAACCACATCAACATAAAAACATAATTTTCCTTCCCCAAATATATTGTAATATAAAATCATATGATGGAGGATATAGAAGAATAAAAATTAGAATAATTACTTATAATGATATATGGAGATAAAAATATAGTTAATTATGAAAAAATGATTATAAAATCAAATTAGAAGTTCTATTTTTAATAAGTTTTTTTATGAAAATGGTTGTTAAGAAATGTAATATTTTGATATAGTTATAAATAAATTTTATTTATTTATATAAATATACTATTTTTTATAGTTGTTTTTTATTTTAGTTAATCTGGAGTATGTTTTCTTCAATATATATTAACTAAATATTGATAATTGTAATGATATTTAATTATTATCTGTAATAATCAATAAATTTTTTAAATATATATATATATATATTGTAAATTATTTACATATTGAATTTTTTTCTTACATGTTAATTTAATAAATATATTTGTAATGACTTTTAATTTTTTGATATAAAAACATAATTATAGTTTAGTTATAAATAATTAAAATAAATTGAGAGATGTTTTAAAATATCAAAAAAATCTAATTTTATTCTTTTTAATTAAATTTTAATTGAATAATTATATAATAATAACTAAAATTAAAATGTAGGTTTAATTGTGTTATATTAATTTTTTTTCTGTTTTTTACATGATTTCCATTGTTTAATAGGTTTAGAGACATTATTCAGTCAACATAAAAATATACATTGAAAGATGTAAAGAAACTAATAACATAGGATAATCATTATACACGGACAATATTGAGTGTTCCAATATCAGGAGATAATTACTCAATCCATACTATAAAGTATATCCCGGAGATACATGATAGTTATTCCACCACGATACATAGAGTAAACTAAAATGTATGATTTACATTATACCATTTCTACACAGGGTACAGTTCCTTGCATACCTTAAATAATCTTTTTAGTAATATTTATAGCTTCCTTGAGTATGCTTCCATTAATTACTATACGTTTATGTGACGATATCATGACATAAGATCGGACATTATTGATGAATTTATTATCATTAAGAGATTAATAGCGTGTTACTATTAATAATATTTTTTAAACACAACAAAATTATTTTAATAAATATTTATAAATATTTAATAATTTATATATTAATCGTGAAAAAATAAAAAAAATAGAGACATCGATGAACCAAATGTCGGGGGTTTCAATGGATTAAGGATATGGGTCGAAATTTAAATTTATATCTATATATATTGGGGAACATCCAAATTAAATTTTTTATTTCCAACATAAAAACCTATTTTTTATGTTGATTTGGAACATCAACCTTACAAGTCAGATCAGTCGTTACATGAACAGAAGGACTAGTGGCCAAAAAAGGAAAAATAAATTAAAAATCCATCCCTCTCATGTTCTTCTGACTATACCACATAAAGTCTGTTGTGTCGGTCATAGATCACTATAGGCATACATCCATGTCCAACTATCACACCTCCAGATTCTTGTATACTTTACAACCAACCAATAGTTTCTTCTTCACCCAAATATCCCATGTTTCATCAGTCCTCCACATGAATGTACTCCACCCATAACCCTCCATAGACATCCTCCATTATCATACATCTACAAAAATTGAAGCACAGATTAATAGGTCATGACTAAAAAAATACCACACCATACAATATACACACATAATTATAGAATAATTAAATAATTTTTAATTACTGACCCCTTTCCAAAACACTATTTTGGGGCACACCATCACCACCCTATGGATAATTGTATGGAACTTTCATATTATATTATTCTCTTTATTTGAGTGATGTCCACAATACATCCAACCTCACCCACATTGATAGCCTTAATCAACATGAATTCCACTATTATCTGCCTGTCTCGTTAGAATCCACTCACTCCACATGTGTATAAAAAGAATTCTTCCACCCTATCATGAAATATAAGGAAAAATAAATCACAAATAGGTCATAATTAGGATCTAAAATAGAACCTATACACAAATATACAATGTAATTGAAACATTAAACACAAATACAATTCCACATTGTCAATATTGTTAATCCACTTAGTGTGATAAATGAATTTAAAGGTATTTTTTAAATCATATGTCGTGAGATTTGATGTCCCCCAGAAAACATTGTTATTATTAAATGTAAGTTACATTATCATGGGATAATGTTTTTTTTAAATCACCAAATAGTGGTGATATACTAATTATAAATACATATATTTTAAATTAACCATTTTAATTTAATATTTTCAGAATCAAAATAATCACATACGTATTATTTTTAAATTGTATATCATATTAACCTGCAACAAATTATCTAATGTCCATGATTTCTAAAAATCATCAAAAAGAAATGATAAGATCTCGGGAAAAAATTATTAAATAAATTAAATAGAATTTATTTATAAGTGAAAATGATATAACAAGGTACCTAAACAATTTCCTTACATTAATTATATTGTTTGGAAATGATATATTAATAGAAAAATATTATATTTTATATCATATGTGGAACCCAACACAAAGCCTAACATGTCATAAAATATATTATTTCGAAGCGAACTAGATAACATACCAATTAAATTGGTGGACATGAATATATATAAATAAATAATCAAATTTATTCAGAATATATATATATATATATATAATTTATTATTTATCAATTAATTAGTGATGCAAATAAAATGCACATGAACATGAAGAATTTTTTTTCATAGAAACATTTATGTGTGAAATGTGTTTTTTATCTTAATAAAAAAAATAATTATTATTGAATTATTTTAAAAATATTATATATTGTATATTAAATAAAATTATTTATAATTCATCCAACAAATTTAATAATGGGATATTAATAAATCTTGTTTATACTGGGAAACAATTTTTTTCAAAAATGTTTTCAATCTATTTTGTACAGTTATATTAAAACTAATTTTATAAAAATTTAGAAATTTTTTTATCAAAAACAAATTTCATTTTTTAAATAATAAATATAAAATTATCTTAGGATAAAAATATATAATTTCTTTAAAAATATTAATATTTTCATGAAGAGTAAAAATACCACTTTTTGTAAAATAATCATTTTTTCAAAACATTAGTTAATTTAAAGTCAACATTATGATTTAAATTTGTTTTAAAATTAATATAATTATTATTTATTTTTAGTAAATTTAATTTAATTTAATTTAATGATTTTGATACCAGATATTGTTATATGATTAAATTTGGGCATAAGAACAACATTTTTTTCTCAAAACAATTTTTAACTATAGAATGATTAAAATTTTACATTAATTAGAATAAAACATAATGAGGAATCATTTAATTTTTTTATATTATACATATAATGAAATTTATTTATATATATAGAATTGTGATAACTAGTTGTATAGTTAATGTATGATCACCAAATACTTGAAAAACACTTTTCTTGAATAACTATTTTTTAACATGATTTATTGGTTCATTATTAAAATAAAAAGGAAAAATTTTATTAATATAATATTTTATAATAGATTCCATATTTAAAATATAAATAATTAATACTATTTAAAATGGAAACATTAATTTTTTAATAATGATTAGTATAAAATTAATTTTTATTTACCAATAATAAGGATAAAACAAGGTTTGGTTCATTACAAAAACCCATGATACAATTAATTTTCTATACATAAAGGAATTTAATTCGATAAATTGGATAACATATTATTAAATATTGGGTTCAAATTATTTAATAAAGATATTTTTTTATAGTATATATATATGAATTACTATGTTTAAGAAAAATTTATTATCGGGGTGAGAAAAAAATGTTATAGTTATATAAACATAGAAGAAAATGAATAACATGTTTAAAAATGATTAATTTTTTAGGTGGAATTTTGGATATAATATAACTTCCTTAAAAATTTATTTATCATTTTTTTTCATATAGGGTGATGGTGAATTCCCAATATTAATTTTTTATAGATTATTTACAAAAACTTCATTACTCATAAATTAAAAATGGGAACTCACTCCCCTCAATTCTTGAAACATCTGAAGATAGTTTGCTCAATGATCCCCTTAAAAAATCACTCTCAAAATTCCTTAACCACGTTATAGGGTTTATTTTATTTCCAAAATACCAATACATTGGTCCTTATTATGAAATGTAAATGAATATTTTCTAATTGAATGTAATTATCTTCAATAAGAACCTTCTTTTTAATTCATATTTTTTTAACTTTTTATTATGTATTAAATGTTAAAAAATAATAAAGACATAAAATATTATATAACTATATGTAATTATTGTTGTGAGATGATATTTATCCATATCCTCCCCTATAAAATGGGAAACAAAACCATCTCTCAGACGTAAAGTGGATTACAACCTTGATAACCGATGTAATTTGTTTTCCATCACCAACAGAGATGTATATTGATGTTGACGGTAATCAAAAATATGACTTGATATTACTTTTTTTATAATTTTTATATCATCGTATTTCTTACCCATTAACCCAATAAGGGAATGATATAATCTCTCATGCATTCATAAGACCATTCTTTACTACAATGTGAAGAGATCTATTTTTATGTCCATCATTAAATAATTGTTAAAAAAATTTATATAATTATAAAATTTTGAATTTATAACATTAATAAAATTCTAAATAATATTGATATATATCATATGTTCAGGAAAAATAATAGCCACTACAAAATAAGATTGAGATAATGAAGTAGTTTACACATAAAATAGTGGAAATAATAAAATATTATAACTTAATGGGTGATAAGATTTTATAAGAGGATCATATATGATATTATATATATAAATATTTATTGAGGATAAATTAATATCATGTTTAAATCTATAATAAATTAGGCTGAAATAATTTAAAATAAAGGTATTTTTGAAGTAAATAATTTTTTTTACATTTTATATTCTCTGAGCCATATTGTGTGGTTATGCACCTGATTTATGTTTTACGGCTTATATGATTCCCCTTTTACATGTAATATCAATATTCATTCATGATTCAAAATATTTTATGATTAAATATTAATTATTTCATCCATTTTGTTTTGATATGAACGGTAATGAGTGGTAAGGGATTTAACAGCTCAATTAATTCTCATTGGGTTATATTACATCTCCAATATCATTGAAATTTTAAGATTATGTGTTTAATAAATTTTTAGTATTTAAAATTTTATTTCCACAATTTTTATGTGGTATTATATTAGAATCATACAATAAATTACTTGATAAGTTATCACATCAATGTTATGATCTTGGTAAGTGATTATTTAACAATTTAATATAATTGTTAGTATTTATTATATAATTTACCTTAAATGAAATTATTGAGTAATTTTCAAATGAAAACCTTTAATTTAATTATCCTTTGGTAATTATTGAACTTTTGTTATAATAGTTCATTTTTACTCTCTTTTTATGGAAAATTATTGAGAAATAATTTTTATGAAAATACATGTTTATGACTCTCTTTAGTTAGAAAAGTATATTCTTCCGAATAGAGGCCTTCTAAAAAATTTTAAAAATATTTTTGAAAATATTATGATATTATTTATTTAATAAATTTTGACCCATGTTTTAATTTTAAAAAATTGGTTACCAGGAATCTTCCCATTATTTTTGGAATGAGGTACCTTTTGAATTTTCTTCCAAAATGTTAAATGAAACATTAATTTAACATTCATAGAATGTATAAAAATTATCTTAATTAACATCCAATATTTTATTTGATGATACCCATAAATGTTTAATATTATGTTTAAAAAAAATTCCTACGACTTTGGATATTTTTAGTTTCTAAGAACTATATTATGAGTGAAATGAGTTTTTCTAGAAGAATATTTTTATTAATAATTTTATGGAAAATTCATTTAGAAAAAAACTACAATATTTTAATAATACAACAGAATTTTTGTTTCTAACGATACTATCCTTATTTTATATATGATGGTTTAAATACAGTTTGACAAAGGAATGAATTAATATTTAGTTTCATGATTAATTATTATGTGATTAAAATTATCTTGAAATATCTAATAATAAATGAACATTAGTCATTATATCTTCCATAAATATCCATTTTATTTATCATGGATATTCATATTGATTAAACCATAATTTATGTATTCATAAAATGATTTACTTTTAAATTTATTTGATACACTAGGGAAATATTGATATTATATATTACATATAAATTATGGACATTTATCAATAAGAATATTGTTCATTAATAAAATATATCATAAAATATATATGAAATGTGATGGACATATATTGATAGGTGGAAATCAGAAATATATTTCCCATGGATGCATCAATAGTATCATGTGGAGAATTTGTAAGATATCATTAAATGGGTTTTTGGTGTATACCTACCAATCGATTAAACTATCATGGAACAAAGTCTTCATGATATAGATATCATGACATCATAACCATAATGTTAAATATTAATGATTTAAAACAATGGCAATTTAGTTATTATTATCAATGATAAGGGTGCACTAGTTTTATCTGAGGATTATTTTCAAGATCTTCTCATTTTTTATATGGAATTAGTTGATCCTCATTTATTCCTTCCATATTATTCTTCATATTCATTTTATTGATCACATGGAATGTTTTGTTGGGTAATTTTCCCAACTCTATTTATTAATCCTTATTTATCTAATTGATATTATATTGTAAATAATCCTTACAAATAATTTTAGAAATCCATTAAATTTATTCATTTCACCATGATATGGATATGGAATCATTGGTTGAGTTCAAGGAAGAAATTGTATTTCGTTTTTTTCTTTCATTATGTGGGGTTTAATTATTTAAAATTTAATTTGATTTCAAGTATGTATTTAAATTATTAATAATTATAAAAAATCATTTGTGATGTGATCAATTGTGTATTATGGAAAAGTATTAAAATAAACAACATTTTTTGGATAGTAGAGTTTGGTTATATACAATTAGTATTAGTGTAAGTTTAATAGAAACCAAGGAACTAGATTTCAAAAATGATTGATTAGGGAATATGATATTATGTTATAATTTTATGATATGTATAGAATAACAAGATATGGTTTAGGTAAGGAAGATATAATATGTTTTCTACAGTAAATTACTTCACTATATAAATACTAAAAGTTGATAGGGGTCGAGAAAAAATTTACCGAGGGTTAATAAATGTAGAAAGGAAAAATTAGAGTTTGACTTGATTTTCACCTAGTGCATCAAAAAATCTTCATTTCACACTTGTTTTGACACCTATGATTGATATTCATAATATTATTCAAATTTTAGATAAAAACATTATTAAGGATTTGAAAAATAAATATATCCCCAACGATATGAAGTTTATGATTCAGATGAGGATAGTTTATTATTTTTTTTGTCACCATAAAAGAATAATAAATCTAAGGATTATATTATGATTAATGTAATAGATACTATTTTTGATTGTTTTTAATGTATGTACCTTAAATTAATCTATTGAGTATCAGTAGATGTTTTATCAATATATAAGCATTATATATAACTTTTTATTCTAGTGAGATGGTTATTTTAAGAATAATTACATTTTATTTTGTGGTTCTTAAGTTTATTTTAATTGATTGACATTAGAGTTATTATGAATACCGATGTAAATATAATAAATTTTAATTAAAATTATTTTACATTGTTCAAGAATTAGCATTATAGAATTCCCTTTTTTGAAAAAGTGGTTTAATGACTGTTTTTATTTTTAACGATTTTAATTATGTTTTTCAAATTGATATAATAATTATAATAATATTTTATTACAAAATGAATAACATGCATTTCAAGTGACAACCTATCAAACCTGGCATAGCCATGGGTCTAGAACCCACAGCAGAAGGATACAATGTGTATAAATCCTTCCACTAGCCTATATGATTTTCAAGTTAGTATGAAATATTTTACATACATTCTTTGACTAATATATATGTATTAAATGATTTAGGATGAGTTTTGTTTTCTTTCTATTGAGTTTTTAGATATTAATTTATTATATTTATCTATATTGGATAACATATGGTAGACATTTGTATTTTATTAAGAACTGGATATATTTATTTTCATCCTTTTGTGAACTATTTAATTAATTATATTTTTATTTTAGTAATTCAATAATTACAAAAATATTTTTGGATATTCAATCCTTATAGTAAGAGGTGAAGTGAAAATTGATTTAATCATAACCAAATAATGAAATTGTCATTATGAAAACAAAAAGATTTAAACTTTTTAATTTTTTCTACTGTTTTATATCGTGATATTCAATTGTTACCTAAACTTTTTTAAATGTTCCTTTAAAATAAATTTTTACAATACTACAATTATATATAATTATTCAATTGTCATTTATGTCATAAGAGATTTATCAATTTTTAATTTTTAACATTATATTGATCATTTATGTTCTTTTGATAAATGATATCTTTCACTCTCCATAATTATTTACGATTTTTTCAAATCTATTTTTTCATTAACCATCAATTTTATTCATTTTAGAAACCTATTTAGGTGTTATTTAATATGGACTTTTTATTTTCTATTATCTCATTTAAAATAATGTTTAGTTAACACTTTTTATGTTGTGGGTTTTAATAATGTTATTTTTAAATATCAAAACATTGTTATCTGAGAACAAGTTCATATAGTACACAAATTACCTATATTTTGGATAATGTAACACCATAATATTTTAATGTAAGAACATTGTGCATGATATCATATACGACATGAAATACCTGACATTAACTACCCTTGAAATATATTTTTAAATGAGGACCATTATAACCTAGTTGTTAAATTGGAGGATATGAAAAGGAATAAAAAATTTATGAAAAATAAATGGATTACATACATATAAAGTAAATATATTTCTTCAATGGATTATTAATGTAAATAAAAATCATTTCAATGTAAAGGAATGTTTTTTTAAATCAATTTTAAGTGCATAATTTGTTTTTTATAAAAATAAATTAAATTATTCATTTTTTGGTGAATAATTATAAAGAAATAGATATATTATATATTAGATAAAATATTATATCATCTATATAATATTATTCAGATTTAGAAAATAAGAAATCTATTTTTATTCTTAAATAATGTATTCCCTTGAAAATAAGTTTCATCACATTTTTCACATTTATATTTAAATTAATTTCTATCAATTTTATGAAATGTTTTTAAAAAAAAGAAACTAATTTTTTTAATAATATGGAAGAAATTAATTTTTGTTGAAAAATTGTGATTTACTCTGAAAGTTAGGAACTTTCATTGAATTGTGATAAATATGACTTTTTATAAACTTTCCATTTATTATCAATTATTTTTTTTAATTATAATTTCCTATTTTTTGTTTAATTTTAATTAAAATTAAAATATTTATTATGTATATATATTTTATCAAATTAATTACATTTTATTCATGTGTATACTCTATTTTGTTAAAATTTATTTTTTTGGCTTAAAATGATTTTTCCTAGAAGAGGGTTTTATGTCCGTAATGTATCTCCATTTTAATTAACAAGAAAATAAACTTAATGAAAAACGTTTTAAATTTAAATTATAGATTATATATCTATATACATTAATTTATTTCCATATAATTAATATTATTAGTCATTTAGTTAATTTTAGACCACTTTATGCCTGGAAAACACATGTCTAGATAATGAGTTTTCTCGACATGATTTGCGGGTTCATTTTTGAAATGATTTTTGTCCACTACCATGTATGAATTTTAAAAAATCGATTGTATATGTTTAAACTATATTTTTAAAATTAGTTAATTCGGTTGGAATACATTTTATTCATAATTATTAATATCGATAAAGAAAATTTATTTACCGTGATCATGGTTAAAAATATGATTTGTGTGTTACATTCGCCTATATTAAAAGTAATTCTCTTCAAGAAATGAGCTTTTATTTGATATAATTTATTTATTATTATGAATATTTATATAAATGATATCATAAGGATTAATTTATTTTATTATTAAAGGATAAATTATATAGGTTAAAAATATTAATAACCCATTGGATAAATATAAAGGTAAAAGTCAGTAAATTTTGTGAATACAGAATGACATGATAAAGAAATATTTATTTTTTTAGACGATTCTGTAGAATATAATATTTCCAAAATCATTTAATTATCTTTTATGGAGTAACATGGGGTAAGAGTGACATCTCATTATTGAATACTTCAGGTATTTATAAAAATCTCATTGCTCCTCACTTATAAAAGTATACTCCCACCCCATATTTATTTAAAAAAACAAGCCATTTTGATATAAAAAACATTAAAAAATACATCCCCAACATAATTAGACAAATTATTTATGATATTTTTTCCAAATACATTAAATTTATGGTCTTCTATATGATTTTGAAATAATTTTTTTCTAGTAGAACGTAACTGTCCTCACTAAATTCCATTTAAGTTGTTATTTTTAACAGTCTTTTATGTCTTATAAATTCTAGAAAAATAACACATATAACCATAATATAATGAGATATTATTAATATTAGGGTATAATATTTATCAATATTCTACTCCATCAAACGTTTAACGAAACCATCAGTCATGTGTATGACGAACTACCACCTTGTGAAATGATGTAATTTTTCTTTACCACAAACTCATATAGATAATCATAATGAAAAAAATAATTGATATATATAATGAATATGACAATATATTTTTTCTAATAAGTAAAAATATAATCCACTTCCTTATCATTTCTCAAATTATTGAAATAATATCATTGATCATGGGTATGTACTTCCTACCATCACTACAAAGTGATGCGACTCATATTTTTATTTCCAAACATCATGATTAGTTTAAAAAATGGTTCAAAAGAATAAAATATTTATTATAACATTAATATTATTCTGACGATTTTGTATATATAACGTAATTAAATGAAATTAAAATTACAAGAAAAAACATACATGAAAAAATGATGCAGTAAACACCCAAAACAATTGAAATAATAAAATATTATTAATGAACCAATGATAAAATGTTATAAGAGGATCATATTTGACATTATAAACTTGATTATTCATATTTAGAAAATTAGTTACATTTTTAAAACCATTGTATTGTAGTTTTCTTTATGTTGATCTATCTCAAATTTTATGGTATGTTTTTTCTCAATTTCCAATATTTGAGGCCATTGCTAATTTTTGGAAAATAATTAATTTCATATTGGGTATATTTTTTCACTTTTAAATATAATAGAATGAATAAATCATACATCCTTTTATTTTTAAACTCATTTTAAATTTTATTATACAATGGGATTTAACATGAATGATACAAAGTCATAAGGATTTTCTTATGTCAATTTCTTTTCATTGCATTATATTACATCTTCATTATATTTTATATTATAATATTATATTTCTAATGAATATTGATATTTTTATTTAAACTAGTTTTATGTATATTTACATTTTATACATAAATTATATTCTTTAATTATTTCTCAACTCAATTTTATGATCCTTATATATTGTTATTTTCTAATATCATTTAAATAGAGATTTATTTAACATGAATTTACGTTGAAGGAAAATATTTGATCATATATTTTTAAAACCCTCTAATATTGTTATAAAATATTTCTTAATAATATTTCTAAGTAATACTACCATTTGCATCTATTTGGTGCTTAAAATTATTGATAAAAATATTTTAAAAATCCATCTTTGTTGCACTCTTTCTTCAAAAGTCCCAATTCATTCAAATTGATGTTTTATAAAAACTTTTTTTCTACTTTCAAGTGATTTATTAATTAATTTTTTTATAATGCCTTAAAATAATTTTTTTAGAAACAGTTTTTTTTTCAAAATGGGTCACCATTTTACATTTCTTACAAAAATGTGAAAGGAATATTTTTTTGACATAATCGAAATGTATATAATTTTTCAGAAATCATAAAGAGACATTAATTTCAATCATCCATAACATGTTTACAAGTGTCATTTAAAAAAATTCCTTTTTTGAATTTTTAATTTTTCAATGGTGATTTCCAATGTTAAAATGTAATTTACTTCTATAAAGTTTTAATAATATTTTTATTATATTTATACTCATCAATTAAAAAAACTCATTATATTACTCCCAATAAACATGTGATATGTTATAATGATAGCATAATTATGCTTTATTTGGTTGGTTTACTATCAGTTTGACAAATTTATGTATTGACATTCACATTGTAGATTAATTTATTAGTTGTTAAACATATATTGAAACACAAACGTTGGAATGAACATAAGACGTTATATTTTCTTAATATATCCATATTATTTATATTCTATATGATTATTTTATAAATGATAAAGAATTTATAAAAATTATCTTTTACTTTGAATGTTATTTGATTTACTAGGATAAGATTCAAATTTTGTATTTTTTATTCAATTGGGTAAATGATTAATATGTAATATTTTACATGAATTAGATCAAAAATTTATTAAATTTGTAACGAATTTGATATATAATGATTGGTGGGGAATATAATTATATATCCCCTCTATGAATAAGTAGTCCAATGATATGAATTAGAAAGCTATCATGTAATGGTGTTTTAGTGTATACCAACGCATCGATTAACAATTCTCAGACCAAGGTATTAACATTATTGATTTAATTATTTATTGGATCATGATGTCCAATAATCTTCATTTCATTCATTTATAAGTAAAATAATATTATCCATGCAATTAATCCAATTACATTATAAATGGGTTAGCATCAATAATATGTGATTATTTATATTGAATTATTTGATCAACATTTATTCTGCAATTTTTTTTATTTTTCAGGATATTTATTAAAAATATTTTGTTTTCTTTAATTAACCATAGACTATTGATTATTCTATATTTCTTCATGGTAGATTTCATTTTATGTAATCCATGAATAGAATTTGAGGTCACCCTTATTTTTTTACATTCCCTGGAATGTGAAGATGGAATATTTTAAGGAATTGAAAGATGTATATTTTTTTAAATTCAAAATATTATATTTCATGTTTTCAAATATAAATCGAGGTTCATTAATGTATATAGTTAACCTATATTACTATTGTGTTCGACCATTTGGGATATGATCATTTATATCTTATTCCAAAGTAGTAATGTATCCCCTAACTCTGGGCCACATTATATTTGGTTTTTATATGTAAATAATTTTTTGATTATCTAAATAAAAAATCAAAAAATTTATTATATATTATTTATGTAGGTTAATATAATCATTTAATCCCCATTTTATAATTTTTTTTATAAAATTTTAATTGATTCCTATAAAAAATATTACTAGTTAGGTTAAAATTTTAATTCCATATAAATTTTTGATAAATAGATCACTAAGAAATGAATTTTTAGGATAACATTTAATTTGGGAAAATATATATCTATAAAAATTTTATAGAATTTAATTTTTTTAAATGATGTTAATTATATTTTTGATATATGAAAATAAGATATGTCTTGAATTTGGATGGAAAAAGATTTGTTTTGAAGTATATAAAATTATGGTAGTTATGTAAATGTCCTTAGTGATGAAATTTTATTAAAATAATTAATTAAAAAATAATATTATTAGATTTGTTTATAAAAAAATATATAATATTTTAATAGATAAATTATATATTTATGGGATGTAAAACCTTCTAAGTCAACTCCATTATCTATATATGGAATTCTTATTCATGTTTTACGTATAGATCATTATAGTCATGTTATGGGGATCTGTTTTGGTCGATTCATGTCATATATATTTTGTTTCACATGTAAATTTCTATCAATGATATCAAATGTGGTATGTTTGGACAATTTTACTGATATGAAATAATATATGGAAATCGAAACACTAAAAAATATATTTAAATATCTAGTGTCATTTATTAGAACAAATACTAAATGTGTCTCAACATTGTAGAATGAATTATAATATATTTTTTAAAGGATGAAATATAGTATTTCTGAAGAAATAACATAATTAATAGTGAATTATGGACCCGTAAATTACGAAAATTACACTTTAAGGATTTTTATTATATTTTCGTTATTTTAAACTAATATTTTTAGTATAAATGTTTAAATAATTATATATTCACTTCCAAAAAAATTACAAAGTATCATACAAAATATTTTATGGGTCTAATAAATTAATTGAAAATTTGTAATATTCATTAATAATTAACCTTCATAACTATTTAAGATGACTATAAACATTATGTATTCATGTAATCTTCTTCAAGATATGAGTTTTCTTAATATTTACCACTATTTTTTAGGAATTTCATTTGAAAATCCAAACAAAAAATTACAATAATATTATAAACAAGGTTATCTATTTAAAATTAATGGGTATATCCTTGTAGTGAAATTTTTTCCATGATTTCCTTATGAGTCACTATTATAATCTAATTGATTATAATTATCATATTTTATCCTTCAAATAATTTGGGTAAAAGTGTATATTGACTTGTTTAATGTATTATCATACACTATAAGATAACACTACTTAGTGCTCAAAAATTATAAATTTTCTATATATCAATAATAGAGACAAAAATTCTATTAATGTGTATCCAAATAGCTCCTTTTTTAAAATAATAAAATACTAAAAATTTTTAAATGAACAAATTTCCATGGAATCCTGATAGAAACCATCTTAATTAACTATGATATTTTCATGTTAAGAAATATATTATCCTAATAAATCATAGAAAAACTCTTAACCACATTTCTAGTCCATAAGAATCCTTCTTATTTTCGTGCATATATATTCAATATTCACAGGTTCGAGATTCCTCCTCAAGAATAGTGTCGAATTAAAAGAAATAGTTTGTATTTTCTTCTACACATGTCTTCCATATCACATTCCATAAATTCTTATTCTCTATATTATATCCTGTTCATTGAACATTTATATTGAAATTATATTTCTCATATATACTATTATTTATTCAATTAAAATTGAATATTGAACGCCCATTTCAAATTAAATATTGAATTACTTATTTAATAGCCATGAGATCAAGATTGAATTAAAAATAAATTTTTATTTGTGAAACATATTTTGGGGAACACAGACTAAAGGATAATTTTTTCACACTTGAAACCATAACAATAAAACAATTAAAACATGTTTGAAATAGAAATAATTGTGAAATAATATATGTTATGTTCTAATAAATATTTTTATGAAATGATTTCAATTAACTACTTGTCAAATTTAATATCTCTATTAAATTAATTAGGTGTAACAAAAAAATGGAATGGTGAAATATTCTCTATATCATTTTTCCCTATAATCCAGATAGAATTAATAAAAAATTAAAACATAGTGAACATTACTTCAGTTTTACCATTAAAATGCAACATAACAATGAGGATCAACAATAGAAAACATTTTTTATATCACAATCAATTTCTTATGGAAATAATATTAGGCACATATGAATTTTATCCCCTCCATTATGGTGTAATATATATGTCTTGGTTTCTAATGAAATTAAAATCAAAACTAGAATGAAATAAAATAATAAAATATATATTTTATAGTATAATAAAATTTATTTTAATTTTATAGGTAACTATCCCTCAACTATAATAGTATAAAAGTAAATGTTGTGGTGGGGGTTTTTCTATAACCAAAATTCTCCCCCAAAATATTATCAAACACTTCTAAAATAATATAAACTAATTTAGGATCAACAAAAAACTAATTATTCATGAAATAATAACACCAAATTAGATATGAATCAACTCATTTACTATATGACTAGTTGACAAAAAAACATATTCCAAATAGAGAAAATATTTCCATTTAAAACTAATATACACAAAAATTCCCCCATTTTAAAAAACCAATCTTTGTATAGTTCAGAAAACAATGCCCAAATATCTTTGACTTCACAGGAACCACTAATTTTGGATTTAATTTTCTAAAAAAAATTTATCACCCTCAAGAATATTAATGAATCATAATTTAGTTATTACATGATTATATGTGGGAACCAAAAGGAGAAATTATGAATATTACATTATAAATTGAAATCAATCCATATGATTTACTCACAATAACATTCACTCATATATTTTCATACATTTTTTATCCCTAAAACATTCCCTATATAAATTCTAAGTTAAATCATCCACATATATTTAATAAAATGGATAAATTTTTTAAAAATTAATTTGAAAACAGACATTGAAATCATAGAAATCTTGTCAAATAACATTATATACATGTTTAACTCAAAAAAATCCATTTTTTAAAAACTCTTCCTAAATAAATACACTTCCATAAAAATATATTTCTTCCCCATTACTGTAAAAATATTATCCATTGTAGTTTTGATACTATGTATCACCGTCTTTGATGAAAATAATTTAATGAAAACTACAAGAGGGGTTAACAGACCGTACGACAAAATTTTCAATGTTGATGGTAAACTCCATTCATAAACCTCGTTTTTAACAGAATCCTTAGATAGTGGATTCTAAATAAACATCCACTAACTTTTCATTTATATGATATTACTGAATCATGATAAATACTTCTTTTTTTTTGTATCATTGATAATATTGTATATGACATCAAAGTTCTTTAACAATGAGTGTTGAATATAATTTTTTGCAATTTTTATTGGATATTTATTATCAATCCCCATCAAAAATAAGAACATGATATATAATTTTAAATATTAAATTTTTTCATCCACATATATTAATTATTTTTTTAATGTGTTGTAGAAAATTATTATAATTTCAATGTTCTCAAAGTAACAAAACTAATATTTTATAATCATATAATGAAATTTAATAATAATAAAACACAATATCAAACATGATATTATAATAATAATGTAATAAATGTTATACCCATTTAAATCAAACATTCGTTCTATATTTTATAAAAAACCATAGTAAATAGTTACATTGACATACCTTTGAATTTTAATTTCTTAACGTAATATTCTTTATGTAAACTTTTATATAATACAAAAAATTTAACAATATATACTATATATGGTCTGGATGATGTCATATAGTGAAAATTCTCAATAATTTTTCCAGACCATTTTTAATTAACATAATTTTCTTATTTACCATATGAAAGAAGGGTTAGTAAGGAAATTGATGTGTAAATGGGATTATCATACACTATTCTAATTTTATTAATACATATACATCATACATCTCTTATAAATGAAAATTTTGATTACTCAATAGACAAATTACAGTAAAAATAATTACTTCATCACTCAATATAACAACACATAAATAATAACCTACATCGGAGTGGAAAATTTCATTAAATTATATTTTTTTACATTACAATAATGATTATATCAATCAGATAGATGCTAATAATGAGTGATATCTCCTTTCATTGATATGTATATAGGTTATCGAAACACTAACTTTTGGAAATTAATATTAAATTATGAATGAATCAATCATTTAATACATTAATTCCAAGAATATATAAACAAATTAATTTTTATACCTGAATTCAAATCATTTTTCAAATATAAGAAAAAATAATTTATAATAGTCAATATACACTTCTTATTTATGTTCACAATTGTGAAATAATGACATGAAATATATTTAAAAAATAATTTATCTTTTATGAATTTTTATAATAGAAAAAATAATTATAATTTTGAAACTAACAGTTGGTGTAAATTTCCCATCAAATTTCATTAGTTTTCCATGAGAATATCATTTTCACAGAATCACTTAATTATTACTCTTAACATCACAGTTATCATTTTATTTATTATTTAATTCACACTTATCTAAAATAACATTTTTCTTTGTTATATTAAGAACAAAATACCTTTATTTCCCCCTTCAAGCCAACTAATTCATTATTCAAGGCATGGATATAATATTGATACACACATGATTATTTAACATCGTTTAAATTTTCATTAAAAAAAGTATATTATATTTTCTATCATGAACTCTTGGATAAATATGATTATCCATTCCCACCAATAATGTGTTGGAAGATAATTGTTTTCTCAAACATGATTTATTTTTTTAATTTTTATTCATAATTCAATAAAGATGAGTCAAAAACATCTTTATACACATCACTTATTTATTTAATAGTAATTGTAATTATTCATTATCATTAAAATAATCTCTAATATTCTTTATCAACATAAAAAAATATTTTCTACATTGTTCACACTCATAAATTGTCATTCCAAGCACCTTCACCCTAGTAGGATTAACAATATTTATAAATACTATATTGTTGTGCTGATATTCTATTCTATTATTTGGATATTCATGGATAATTTCATCAATACCTCATTTTTAAAACATAATCAAACTTGAACAAAATAATTTGATGATTCAATGGATGTGTACAGACCTGAAAATTCCATGTAAATTTATTTTAAAAAATAAATGGAAATTTTACATGTCCGAAAAATTTAACGGCACACAATTGTGAGGCCCGGTGTGCCCGTAATGATCCGTCACAGTTTTGTTAAGCTTATATTAACACGCGTAAGCAGTTATCTAGAAAAAGAAGAATAACTTTTAAATGGTTACTCAGATCAGAAATCTGAGGGTACCATTCGGCTCAAGATGGCATGTTTACCCAAGGCGTGACTTAAGATTAGTCGGTGTGGGCTTCCTGTGAGAAAACCAAAAAATGTCATAATCGTAAATAAAATAATTAAATAAATTATTTTATTTTTCAAATGATTATAACTCACAAGTGGTAACCCTGATTAAAAATATGATACAACCGATGAACTCGTGATGGTATGCTTTTATTAAGAAGATACTAACTTTGGTTGGTGCGGGCCACCAGAGAAAGTTTGTTTTTGTCCGCAAATAAAATAATTAAGTGAAAATTATTTTATTTTAAAATTCATAAATTCTAAATGGTAACTCAGTTTGAATATCTGAGTGTACCATTGGGGTTTTTTGGGGTGAGTTTCACCTAGGCAGATCCTAACCTCGATCGACGCAAGTCGAGGGTGACTGATAATAGTTTTTCATAAGTTTTTTTTGGGTACCTTTAGTAATTGTGCGAGTGGAATTTTGTAACCTTTGAACCGGTGATCGTAATTGAAATATAAGGGCACCATTGAACTCACAGCACCGATATTCACTTAAAGAGACTTTTACCACGATGGCAGATGGTCGAGGATAAAAGTTAGTTTTTGGTTTTTTTTTGAAAGAATAAAAATAAAAATAAAATTTTATGACAATTTATTTTTATTTGCAAATACAATGTGAATGTAGGGAGGTGGGGTCCGATGGAACTAATCCTCCTTGTGGAATTTTGGAAGTGGGGACCACCAGACCCTAACCTCCCATGTGATGTTATGGTGGTGGGGACCACCCAGGGTCTAAACCTCCAAACTCCCTTCTTAATGAGGGAGAACCCTCCCAAGACTATCATTAATATGGAGGATCCTATTGATCTTCCTCCACATTAATTACGCCAATTCACCACCACTATTTGGTCAACATAAATTAATTGTCTTGAGCCCCTTTTTATATTAAGTAACAGTGTCATCAGAATTTAGGAGGTTCCTAATAAATGAACCGTCATAAATTCCATGATTGTTACATACATCTCCTCATATTATATATATATGGAGGTTGGTAGGAGGTTTTGGGATGGCATCAACAAGCGATGAAGAGATGGTCATGTGATTTGACACCCAACACTTAGAGTAATATGCTCTTTAATAACGAACTCTCCACTGATGAAAAATGCCGATGAGGAACGCCTTCGACTAGGAAAAACGACCTCATCTTTGAAATTCTTCCTCAGAACATCCCCTAACGTAGGACGTGTTCATCTATAATGAATCGACATCCACCTTCTTGTGATAGTGTCAACCAATATCGAACAAGGTAGGGGATTTTTGTGATTGATTTTATATTCTTGTTATTATTTCCTTATAAAAAAAAGAACACAGATCAACTTATAACTAGTTGATCTGCATATGTTTTACCATTGTGGGTTTTGAGATTGATCACTATGGGAGTGTTTGTTGTGCATCATTCTTGTGAGACAAATGCTACCACCCTAAATGTGGAGGGTGAGGACCAAAACAATGTGGCCCAACACATCCACCATTCTCTTTTTTGATGTTTTTTGAAATGACGCTGAAGGTGATTAAAGTTAAAAATGCAACGGTTGCGCTACACACGGCCTTCGCAACCTGTGCCGCCCCCGCACAGCTTCGGCGACCCGGCCGAACCAGCACCGCTGTCTCGGGTAGAACCGCCCCGCCCACAAGCTTCCGAGCCACCCCAGTCGCACCGCCCGCTGGCTGCGCCACACACCTGCCGAACCAGCCTGAGCCATGCCACTGCCCGGCAGAGCCTCGCCCTGGTTGTGCCGCACGACAACTTGGCCGATAGGTCCCCCGGCTCCCGCGGCCCTCCAGGCATAACCGGCCCCATCCGCACCGCGCCCCTACCTTTCCACACCCCAGCCATGTTACGCCCCGGCCGCACCGAC
The DNA here is from genome assembly GCA_963277665.1 of Viscum album. Taxonomy (NCBI): domain Eukaryota; kingdom Viridiplantae; phylum Streptophyta; class Magnoliopsida; order Santalales; family Viscaceae; genus Viscum; species Viscum album. Next base: position 354,061,270 of record OY728143.1, read on the forward strand.
CCCCAGCAACCCTGGCCTCCTGGCCTAACTGACACTGTCCGCGCCACCTCATCCCCGAGGAAGAGCTGCCCCGAGCCGCGCCCTCGCAGTCCTTCAATCTGAATCAGCCCCATGACCTGGGCTGAGCCACCCTCGCGGTACCCTCCAGCCTGAGACACACTCGTGCCGACTCGCGGCCGGTCTGCACACTCGCGACCGGTTCGTGCACTCCCAAACCGCCGCATCCCCTCCTAGCTAGATGGTCTAGGACCAGCATGTCGGGTCGAATCTAGCGGGCTGGCCGCCCAAAGGGCTAGGCCAGGCCCAATGGGTCAGGTCGGGTCAACCAAAACTGGGTCAGCCGAGACTGGGTCGGGCCGGGTCAGCCTGACCTAGTCGGACGGGACCCAGACCCACTATGAACCATTACATTCTTTTAACCATATCATTGGCACCATATATCCATTTGACAAACCTTCAGTGGCCCTGTTAATCATGGAGCATGATGGTCCCTTTGAGATTACCCCACATGAGTTTGGGGTATAGTTGAAATGCAATCATGTAAGATCGTGCACAAATCCAACTAGGCCCCAGGGACAAAAAGACTAATAAATCATAGATCGGGCGTCAGATGGATGATATATCTATTGCATTGAGACCCCTACGACATGGAAGACCTTTGATATATTTCTTTTTGGGACTTTGTGACAGTTGGAGTACCATCTAGTAGCTCATGGAGCAGATCCATCAAATGACGAGTGAGCATAGTGCAGAGACCTTGTAGCTGGTTGAGGCCTAACGACTGGTGATCATTTGAGTCAGATAGAGTCTACTAGCCCAATGAGGAGTGCTTCGTTGTGGTGGAAGACCCACAGTGGAGGAGCGTGTTTGGTGATGCAGCAGACCCACAGTACTCGACAGGAGGAGTACCTCTATAGGCTATGAGGGGGAGCACCTGGGTGTGGCGGCAGACCCACGGTGGGGAGCCCCTCTCTGTGACACAGTCGACCCACGGTACATGACATGAGGATTACATTAGCAGTCCAAGGTTAGTGGGATGTGTTCTTGGTGTCATGGAAGGCGCACTGTACTCGATAGAGGAGGAGTTCTCCCATAGTCGAGGTTTTGATAATGTGAATAAAAATCATGGTTGAGCTGAATTGGTTTTTTTGTGTTTTCTTCATGATTATGATGGACCAATTGATCACATAGGTATATGTATGGGCATATACCTAATTATGGTTATATATTGTTTCCTTACATTGTGGTTTATCCTTGGTATATTTTTGTGACCAAGAGGACATCGGGGTCCATACTGAGTATCGTTATACTCACCCCATCACTGTTTATGCCTTCACCTTATTATGTTAGATGCAGACGACGGACATCGCTGACTGAGTTTGAGAGTACCAGGACTAGACGGTACCCGGAGGTGGACCGTATGATCATTCGATACATGGATAAGACTGACAGATGTGGAGTGATGAGGAGTAGATTTGTACCTACCCATCATGTAGGAACTTCATAGGATGACCGAGCGGCTGGTTTTATTTTCGTCAGTTGTACTTGTACTTTTAGTTTCTTGTACTTTACTGTTGGGATTGTATTCTGTCCCCTTTTTACTTTCATCACTCTTTTGTTTTATAGTTATACTTAGTGTTTTGTATCCATCTGTGTGCACTGTTGTGTGTATTTATAGGTTATAAATGCAATGCCTTCCTAGTTTTAGGGAATTACTCTTTTGGTGCTACTTTCCACCCCCTGGACTATGGAGGACATGCAAGGGGTAGTAACGGAATGGTCCCCATGGGATGGGTTGTGACAAATTGGTATCATAGGAGTCGGTTATACTACAGAACTTATGACTCTGATATTTTATTTGAAGCAATAGAGTCAAGTGTTGTGATTGCAGTTTTCAGTTCAGGGAGTCCAATGTTGGTGTGGCGGCTGACGTATCCATACACCAAGACCCTGACTCTTGATTCCCGACTCAGTGCACGAAAACACTAATTGCGTGTGTGTTTTCATTGTTATTTCTTTAGTCATATCACCAGGTCAGCTCATCACATATAATCTTTTGACTATGTCGCATATGTTTTTTAAGATACCTCCACGCAAATAGCCAATTAGAGTTTCGAGAGTTGTTTGATCTGACAGCCCATTGAGTGATGAGGCTCCGATGCAGGGACTTCTTACAATGATGGCACCTTCGGGTGGTGTACCAGCAGCATCACCACCCATTGGGTAGTAGATACCACCAGCCTAACTGGTGGACGGTGCACGCCAACTGAGCATGTTGTATGAGTTCCAGCAACAGAGGCCGGTGAGGTTTCGAGGAAAGATAGATTCCCACATAGCCGAGGGTTGACTGAAGGTGATTGCTAGAGTTTCCTGTCTTGTTTAGACACCAGTAGAGTAGTCGGTGATCTTAGTAACTAGTCATTTTAGGTGAGTGGCCATGAGTATGGCATGCTTAGTGATGAGGCTTCGATACATGGATCATTTCTTGAGATAGTACAGTTGGGTAGTGTTCCATATATATCACTACCTATTGGTCAGTAGTTACAACTGGTGGTACTGGTGGAGGACACATGTAGGCTTAGTGCCTTACATGTGTTTCAGCATCACATACCCCTAAGGTTTTGAGGCTAGCTGACTCACAAGAGGCTGAGGATTGGTTCGAGGAGGTGGCTGGCAGTTCTGTAGAACTTCTACTGCTTCGGTAGGATGACATGTTGGTAGATGAGTATTCATTGAGGTGTACCCATCATTCCTAGTACACGATGAATACGATGCGATCAGTGCTTCATGGATCGTACATTTGAGAGAGGTGTATTTACTGGACATTCGATTTAGCACTATTCCTCTATGCATTACTACATCTGTTAGGGTTCTAGAGGGAAAATTTGTGGTTGAATGTTCTTTAGATGAGCGGATACAACCAATGAATGTTAGAAGTGTGAAATTAGGAAATTGGCACCGGTCTCAGAGACTTGGGTATGTAAAATATTTTGGGAAAAAAGTGTTAAGGACAGATGAGTCTGTAGGGTAGCAGATGTGGAAGCAGATCTAGGAGAGCAGCATGAGGTGGTGTACTTTTCGACATGTTAAAACCACCCCCTTTTTGTAAACCCCTCCAGGCTTAGGGAGATGGAGGATAGGGGAAGAGAGTAGTTGCATGCAGTCAAGGAATGCAACCTAAGGTCTCTATGAATGATTTGAGTTACGATCTATGTATACTACTAGCAGCCATGTCAATAGACATAGGTACCAATCATTCCTTCTTTCAATGAATCTTGTCCAAGATCTAGACTTTATGGTTAAAATTTTGGAGTAACCCTCACGTATGAAGATACCATTGGGAGGAGACTCGATAATCACACTTATGTCAAAGGTGTGATCTGACCCTTGAGGTGGGAGTTTCGATTGGAGCCTCTTGGTGGAAGCGTCGAGACCTTATGATGTTAGCTAGGGTTTGGAATTAACATCCAATGTTCACACTCAAATTGAATGTATTATTCAAAGAGGTTTTGTTTTATCTACATCCTTAGGATGGGGTTTTCTTTGGTCGGTGAAAAAGGAAACCCAGGAATCACAAGATAAACTCATGCATAAGAGGGTGCATCCAATCACTCGTGAGTCGGACAAACTCACCCTCATGGTAGAAGAAGTTGACATTGAGATAGTTTGTACTCCTGGGAAGGGGAACACTGTAGCAGACACAATCAGCAGGAGGTATGTCCTGCATCTGTTGAGTGAGGCAAAAGAGCATCTAGATTCTTTGAAAATATCCTTAGTTGATCGAGAAAGAGGAGCTTTTCTTTAATCTTTTACATTCACTCCTAGATTCTTACAGTTAGTAAAAGAGGAGCATCATAGAGATGCTGAATGTGAAACACGACGTGCTTAGATATCCACAGGACATGCACCTGATGGATTTTCTAAAGGTAGGGATCATGTCATCTTATATAGATGACGTACTATGGTACCAGTGTCACTTAATAAGGAAGTGTTGAGGGAAATCCACACATCCCCTCTTGTATTACATCCAGGAGTGGCGAAGATTACCAGGACCTCTGACAAAAGCACATGTTACCAGGAATGAAGAATGCAGTTGCAGATTTTGTTACTCGGTGCCTCACATGTCAGCAAGTAAAGGCAGAGTATCAGGTACAAGCATGATTGGATCAGCCTTTAGAGGTCCCATAGTGGAAGTGAGATGGGATATTTGTGGAATTCGTGACAGAACATCCATGTACATCATGGGGACTTGACTTGATTTGGGTGATCATCGACCAACTCAACAAGTCATCCCACTTCCTACCGATTAGAGAGAAGGGTCCAGTAGAGAGCTTGGGATGCCCCTATGTGTTGGATATTGTGTGGATACATGAAGTTACTTCAACGATTTTCTCTAATCATGACTATATTTTTTACTTCCATGCTATGGAAGGGGTTGAAGGGGGCTTTCAGGATGCAGCATCGTTTGATCACTATCTTCCATCTTCAGACATATCATCAGACTGAGAAGACCATTTAGACGCTCAAGGAAATGTTGCGTTCTTGTTTCTTAGATTTTAGTCACATCTGGGAGGATCTCATACCTTTGGTAGAGTATTTATACAAAAACAACAATCACTCCGCCACATGGATGACACCTTTTTAGGTGTTATATGAGAAACCTTTCAGATCACCCTTCTATTGGACTGACCTAAGGGAGTCAGCCCTAGTGGGACCCGTGATGGTACGGGCTACCACAGATAAGGTGTGGGTCATCCAAGAGCTGATGAAGACAGTAGAAAGTAGACAGACGTCATATGCTGTTAGGAGACAGAGACCTCTAGAGTTCGAGGATGGCGACCATGTATTTCTATGGGTCTCACATCGACATGGTTTACAAATATTTGGCTGAGGAGGATAGTTATATTCGAGATTCAACAAACCTTTTCAAGTCCTCAAAATTGTTGGCATGGTGGCATACCTCATAGCTCTTCCACCTCAGTTGCACAGGGTGCTTGACGTCTTCCACATATCACAACTTAGGAGATACGTGCATAACCCTTCTCACATCATCGACCATGGAGAACTTGACGTCGACAATGGGGAGAATTATTCAGAGGATCCAGAAGTGATTGGGGATCGAAAAGATTTGGTCCTTTGTGGACGGTCTATATATTTGTGTGCATTCACTAGCAGTACAAGAACCTCCAGGAGAGCACATGGGAGCGGGAGGCTTAGATGCGTGCTCAGTACCCCCACTTTTTCCCCAAGTTTGAGTTTTGGCTTATGGGAAAATAAATCCTGAGGAGGGGATAATGTAAAAATCCAAAACATCCATGTAATTTTTAAAAAAAAGAAATGCAAATTTTACGAATCTGCAAAATCTGACGGTGCGTGATTCCGAGGATCGGAGTGCCGAGAATGATCTGTCAATGTTTTGTTAAGCATAATTTAACACGCGTAAGAGGTTTTACTAAAAATGGGGAATAACTCTTAAACTGTTATTGTGGTTAGAAATATGAGAGCACAGTTATGGTAAGGATGGCAGGTTTACCCAAGGCACGACATTAGATTAGTCAGTGCGGGCCTCCTGTGAGAAACTCAAAAATGACATAATCGTAAATAATATAATTAAATAAATTATTTTATTTTTCAAATTCCTATTACTCACCAGTGGTAACATGGATTAGAAATCCGAGACCACTACTACACATAGAATTATATGCTTTATTTAAGCAGATACTATCTTTGGCAGGCACGGGGAACCAGAAAAAGTTAGTTTTTGGCCACAAATAAAATAATTAATTGCCAATTATTTTATTATAAAATTCATAACTTCTAAATGATAACTAGAATTGAAAATATGAGAGTACCGTGGAGTTTTTTGGGTCATGTTTCACCTAGGCAGAGCCTAATCTCAACCGGTGCGGGTTGAGGGTGACTGATAATAATTTTTCCAAACTTTTTTTCGAGTACGTTCAGTAAATGCACGAGTGGCGTTTTGTAACTTTTGAACCGGTGCTTGGAATTAAAATTCAAGGTCACCATTAAACTCGTAGTGATGTTTTTCACTTAATGAGACTTTTACCTCAAAGGATGATGGTGGAGCGTGAATGTATGTTTTTCAGTTTTTTGTGAATGAATAAAATAAAATATAAGTGTGTGACACTTTATTTTTATTTGCAACACCCATGTGGGTGTTGGGAGATGGCATCCACTGGAACTAAACCTCCTTGTGGAAGTTGGAATGTGGGGACCACCAAACCTTAACCTCTCATTAGAGGGTATGGTGGTGGGGACCACTATATCCTAACCTCACTTGATAGGTTATGGGGGTGGGGACCACCTGAGACCTAAACCACCCAACTACCCTCTTAATGATGGAGAAACCTCTCAACACTCTCATTAATGTGGAGGAGCCTCTTGAGCATCCTCCAAATTAATTATACCAACACACTATCAATGTTTACGCCAACATAAATTAATTGGCTTGACCCCCTTTTTAAATTAATTAATAGCATCGTTGGAATTTAGGAAGGTTCCAAATTAATGAACCGTCATATATTCCACGGTCATTACATACCTCCCCCACTCTCATATATATATGGAGCTTGGGAGGAGGTTTTGGGATGGATTCACCAAGTGACGAAGAGTTGGTAAAGTGACGTGACACCCAACACATAGAAGATTATGATCTCCAACAATGAACACTCCACCGATGAAGAACACCAATAGGGAATGACTTCAACTATGAAGAACGACCTTGAATTTGACTTTCTTCCTCGGAACATCCTCTGACGTAGGACGTGTTCGTCTACAACGAATCGGCATCCACCTGCTCATGCTAACGTCAACCAACAACAAACAAGGTAGTGAATTTTTGTGATTGATTTTATATTCCCTTGATTCTTTCCTTCTAAAACAATGAACATGGATCAACTTCTAACTAGTTGATCCGCATATGTTTTCTCTTTGTGGGTTTTGGGATTGATCATTACTGAAGGGTTTTTTGTACTTTCTTCTTGTGATCCAAATGCTACCACCCTAATCACAGAGGGTGCGGACCAAACCAATGTGGTCTAACCCCTCCGCCATTCTCTTTTTCAATGTTCTTAGAAATAGCGTTAAAGGCGATGAAGGTGACAAAAGAAACAACAACGCTACATGCGACCTCTGCAACCGGCTACGTCATCCCGGGAAGTCCCGCACAACCCTCCAGCTTCCAAGACACCATGGTCGTGCCCCCTATGGGCCGAACCAGCCCGAGCCTAGCCGCGCGCTACCCGAAGCTCCCCCAGCTGTCGCGGCCCACCGGGCTGAACCAGTCTAGGCCACGCCGCGCCCCAGCCTCATCGGTCCCCAGCCGCCCGACATCCCAGCCAAACCGGCCACGACCGCTTCACCTAGGCCCCAGGGGTGAGTCGCCCCATGTCACACCCTCATGGTCCTCCAAGCCAAACTGGCCCCGCGCCCCGGGCCGAGCTTCCCTTCTGGCGCCCTCTAGGCCGAGCCACCCTTGCACCGACTTGCGGCCGGTCCACGCACTCGCGACAGGTCCGCGCCCTCACAACCTGTCCGCGCCCTCATGGCTCTCCGCAGCCCCTCGTGGCCTGCTGGCCTGGGCCTAGCAGGCCATGAAAAATCGAATGGGATGGCTACCCAAAGGACCGTGGCAGACCCAATGGGTCAGGCTGGGTCTGTCCGACCAGGTCAGACCGGACCCAGGCCCACTATGACCCCTTACTATCTTTTGGCCATATCATTGGCTCCAGACGTACATTTGACGAATCTTCAGTGATCCTGGTAATCTTGGAGCATGATTATCCCTTTGAGTATACCCTACTAGAGTTTGGTGTATATTTGAGATGTTGTCAGGTTGGATCGTGTTAAAGTCAACCTGGCCCCCCGGACTAAAAGACTCATATTTCACAGACTGGGCATCTGATTGACGCGCCATCTATTGCGTTGAGACCCCAATGATATTGTGGACCGTTGAGATACTTATTCCTGGGACTTCATGATATTTGGAGTATCTAATAGTAGCTCGTGGAGCGGATCCTTCCAGTGATGAGTGAGTAGAGTGTGGAGACCTAGTTGCTGGCTGAGACCAGACGACTACTGACCATTTTACTCAGAGTGACTCTATGTGCCATGTGGGGAGCACCTGGTAGTAGTGGCAGACCCACGGTGGAGGATCGTGTTTGGTGATGTCATAGACCCACAATAATCAATGGGAGGATTACCTATTCATGCTAAGAGGTGGAGCACATGGGTGTGGTGGAAGACCTGCGGTGGGGAGTGCTCTGTGTGACGTAGTATACCCATAGTACTCGACAGAAGGAGTACCTTAGCAGTCCAAGGATAGTGTAAAGTGCACTTGGTGTCGCGACATGCTTAATATACTAGATAGAGGAGGAGTTATTCAATATTAGAGGTTTCGATAATGTGAATAAATATCCTACATGAGATGAGTAATTTTTTCTCTGTTTTCCTCATGATTGAGATGGATCACATGATAACTTATGTATATATAAAGGAATATACCTATGTAAGGTTATTTGTTGTTTCCATACTCTTTGGTTTATCCTTGGTGGATTTTTGAGACCTTTAGGGTCTCGGGATACCTACTGAGTATCTTTATACTCACCCCTGCATAGGCTATGTCCGCACCTTGTTGTGTTGGATGCAGACGGCAGACAACGCTGACTAAGGTTGAGAGTTTCAGGACTAGATAGTACCCAGAGGCAGACCTTATGACGAGTCAGTACACGGAGGACATTGATGTACATGGAGTTCTAAGTCGGCGATATGTACCTACCCTTCAGGTAGGAACTGTGAAGGATGACCCAATGAGTGGTTTTCTTTTCATCAGTTCTTCTTGAACTTTCAGTTTGTTGTAACTTACTGCTGGGCTTGTATTCTAGCCATATTTACGTTTAGCACTATTTTGTTATACAGTTTTACTTAGTGTTTCATATCCAAATGTGGGCTCTATTTTATGGGTTTACATGTTATAAAGACAATTCCTTCAGAATTTTAGGGAATTATGCCTTTGCTGTTAGTCATCAGGCCCTGGCCTATGGAAGGTAGGCTTGTGGTAGTCCTGGCATGGGCCCCGGGGGACGGGTTGTGACCGGATTCAAAAATACCCTTAAATATTTTATGTCTGGCATATTATTATAAAATAACTCATAAAAAAATATATTAGATTTTGGATGATATACACATCAATTTGGGATTTTAGCATTTCCCTAGTAACATTTCACAAAAATAAACGAGATGTATCATATTACATTATTATTTATTGATCTAAATTAATGAAACATTTATTATTTCACCTATCTAATTTATTTTGTAATTTAAAAATTTTATCATTTTATTTAAGCATATTTATTTTTTAAAATTTATTTTTTAAATATGGTTTTAATTTATTATATTAAAATTTATTCATTTTTATTTTAATATTTCAAAATTTAAACCATTATACAATAGTTTTTTATTCAGTTTTAATTATCAATATATGAAACAACTATTACTTATTTTGTTACTATTTATTTAATTTTAATAATATATTTTAAATTTAATCATCGTTATTTTTTATTTTATTGTATATTTTTTAAATTTAAATAATAAATATTACTCATTTTTTTTATTATATATTCATTTTAAATTACTTCATTATTTATAATATTTTCATGTATTCATTTTAATAAATTTTTCATTTTCTTATGTGTTTATCAATTCATATAGTCACTCCAATAAACGAATTTTTTAGCAATCTATCTTTTATGGCTCATAAAAGAATCATTTATCATCACTATAGAAATAATTTTATTTTTATCATCATTTTTGTGCAAATAATAACATCCCATTATCCACAAAAAATTTAATATTAAAATAATTAGTATCTATTATTTCTTATTTTTAACACTATTAATGGTGGATTTATCTAAAAATTATTCATATAAATGATTAAACACCTTTTATTCTTATAAAAAATAACTTAAAAGAACAAAACATGCCCATTTTTCATGATTTTATTGACGTTGATAATTAATGTGTTTATTTTGATGATTTTGGTTGAATTGAGACCTATTACAATAAATATATGTTATTTGAATCTTGTTTCTTAGTATTTAGGACTAGTAATTTTTATCATATCTTCTTTTCATTGTTATTTATAAATAAATTCTATTCACAATAGGAAAATATTTTTCATGTGGCCAAGAGTTTGAATATATTGAATAACATATTAATTTATCATTTATAATGGCTAAATGTGTATAATATAAAATGTTAATCCATTACATTGAAATAGGATAATAATTACGGTATTTCCAGCTAAAATTGAAATAGATATCTAGGATAATAATACCCATGGGACCTTCCTTTTAAAATTATAATATTAAGATGAAATTAGTGAAAGAGAAATGTTTCTAATCCTATTTATCTCTATTTCTATAAGATGTTTTCTTTGTTACTAATGTATTACATATTTTTTAGAAATTTAATTAGAAGATATTAATCAAGTAATTTACATTGTTTTTTATGATATATTATTTAATGTATAATTTTTTTGGTAAAATAAATTATTTCATTAAATATTTCAATTAATTTGTTTGAAAAATTTTATTTATTTCTTGTTATTATTATGATTATTATATTTTTATCTATATTGATTGATTTTTTGTACCTCAATAATTAGTTTCATTGTAAACTAGTTATTATTATTTTAATATAAAATAAAAATAAAATTTTCCTAGATTTGACTATTTTATTTATATATATTTTTAATTTTTAAATATATTTTTTAAATATATTTGAATCAACACATGTTTAATGTTTTTTATTTTCTATAAGTTTTTAATGTAATATAATTTTTGTCATGTTATTTCTCAAAGGGCATACATTTGTTTGTTATTTTCTTCAAATTAGTTGGATAATTATAAAATTATCAATACTACATTAATTAATTGATAATTATTTAAAATAGAAAATTTATGTTTTCTTTATATGAATTTTTGAATATTTTTTCTGAAAATTTTACTATAATATCCATTGGTCTTATTTTTGATTAATTTTTTTTATTTTAACCATTTCACACTCAAATGATAAAATGTAAAACATTACTTACAAAAGGACTTTTAATTAAATACTGATGAATCTATTTAGTTTGGAAAATACATTTTTCCATTAGGAGTATTCATTTCCCGGATATGAGGTGTTTTTGTATTTGAAGATTATATTAGGTTTAATAAGCTAATTAGTTAAATACTTAATGTATTATAGTATGTTTTTGGAGAAAATGAGGATATTTTGTATATTGTAACATTGATTAAAAAATTCATCAATTTTTCTTAATTTCATCTCAAATATTTTAAATTATATATATAACAATATATTTTTCATATATATAATATTTTCTCCTATAATGTAACAACCCAAGATTCCATAGTATGGTTCTCTTTGAATAATATAGTAGTGTGTGTTGTACGCAACTTCGAGTTCTAACACACGCCGCAACCAATCAAACTAGCCGTTATGAATAAAAATACACATTTGTTTTAAATTCTATAAATTTTATCATTCAAAATGGATTACATTTTTGGATTCGTAATATCCAAATTATCCTAGGATGAAATTTTGGAACCTTTCGGATAACTTTTATATATTGATGAATATTGAAAATTACTCAATTTTTATAAAAAACAATTTTTTTAATCGAAATAATTAATAGTGATAAATTAGGAATTTGAGTGTTTTAAATGTATATTTAGAATATATTTTTACCATTTAATACAATTATGGTCATTGGATATAATTTCTTAATTAAATAGGACATAAACAAGTATCAATATTTTAATAGTTATTATTTCTAAAAAACACGCTTTTTGTTTTGACAGCAGAAATTAATTTTAAATTAATTTCTGCCACATTTGAGTTTTGAATTTGGTAAAATGGATTCCATATTTGGAATCAGTATATCCAAATTGTTTAAATAGTTAACTTCCATTTTTAGACATTTTGAATAATTACGTCGGTAAATATTTTATTTACCATTGTTAAAGGGTAAGTCCGGTAAATAAGGGTAACAAATAATATTATTATAATAATAAATTACCCTAAAACGTGACCTAAAATTATTGGTAGAAACATGTCCGACCATGGCTATCTTTGGATCGATTTTGGGACCCCATGGAGGCACTTGTAGGTGATAGGGATACTTTATATTAATTAAGTTAAAGTAATTACAAAAATGACATAAGCATATATCTTTTAGAAAAACAATTTTTAGACAGAGTTATATATGTTATAATTTTGACGATAAATATTAATTAGAAATACTAAAATATTTCCAACATAATGGTATTTTATTTATTATTTTCAGACATTAAATAATTTAATTTATTTATGACACAATAATGATGCAGTAATTACCGTATTAATGAATGATTAAGATAATTGATATTATAAATACTCAAATAAATGTAATTTTATATTTTTTATAAATTAAAATAATTTTATAGGATACTATGGCATATTAATATTGTTTATATAAATTTTTTTCTATGTAAAAATGCTTTTATGAATTTATCAAAAACAAAATACCCAATAGTGTAAAAATTGAAAAAAAAGAGTTTTTAAAACAAATATTATATTATTGATTTATATTCAATTCATAAAAATATGAGGTTAGGTCAATATACTTATATCATGAAAGTATTATCATTAATGGACCACTTGGGGGTCACTTCGTAGTTTATAGTATGTTTATTAACTATATAATATAAAAATAGAAAGTGACATGGTAAGTGTCTAACTAATTAAATAAGAGTTAAAACTAAAAGATAAGGATAATTTAGTGACCCAAACCTATATAAAACATATTTGTTGAGTGTTATTAGACCCAAAACAACCTTAAACGTTTAATAATCCGCTTTGGAGTCCTTAGAAACTGAATATGAATTTATTATAAAATAATATTTAAGGAATTTCCAAAGGTGCTCCTCACCAATCTTATAAAAGGGAACTCCCACTTCTCACTAATTCACACTTTCAAAGCCTTTTGGTTCTGCCAAACCCTGCCCAAATAACCTCTCAACTTCCCTCAATAAAACCTGGACACCTTAGTTTTATCAGAAAGCCGACCTATGGATCCCTTTTGATCAAATCAAAAGGAAGAACCCGAAGAAGAGGTAATGTTTTCACCAACTTTTTTCAAGTTCATTTCGTCATCAACTTCTTATTTCATTGTTATTACCATTCTAAAATAATAACTCCAGTATATTCTATATACAATGATATTATTATAAATATGGTACAACCATATTCATTATTCTATCCATCCATTGAATGACATGTCACCATACGTGCGTACGTACGGCTTGCCATCTCCTCGTCGTGGTGTAATTGTATTCAATATATTAATATTTGGATGGGTATAATAATGATGTGTAATTCATCTAAATAATAAATATAACATGATAATGATTCTGTATATATGATATACCATCCAATTATATATTATTGTAATATCAAAAGAATCATATTGTCACTCGTGCGTACGTACGAACTATAGTCTCCTCAAACATGATGAGATCCATTCCCCATTGTATCCATTCAAGAATAATTCTCATTTGATGATTAAATGTAATGTTTAAGAACTTTATATCATTATGGATATGAATAGGATACAGCCTATCAATAACTAACATGACTTATGTAACAAAATATATAAACGAAAACGAGTAAGTTAACACCCGAAATGACGATAATACTAAAGTATTATAAACAAAGCATTATTATAATATCATATATGATATCATAATTATATACATGGTTCTCATATAATTTAATAACAATTTTTTAACTATTATACAGGAGGTTAACATACCATCGACTAAGGAAAAGTACAAGGTAAGGGTTTATTTCACAATCTCTTCATTATCCGGGGTTGTTTATACGTAATTATCTACCGAGATTTCTTTATCATCCACATCCATGTTTCGTAAAAATGAATTTCAAAACATTATTGATATTTTACAGAATATGGGTTAAAGTAATTTATACATTTGTTTGACTTTTTATAAGAGGTTTATAAAGGAATCATTTTGTTGTTTTCCAAACAAGGACTTTTTTAACCCTTTCGACAGAAATAAGGTAAGAATGTCATGTTTTAACTTTTACGGCGAGTGCAGCTATTTTCAACCATTATAAAATCCTCGAAGCTTCCCTTAAAAAATTATAAGGATATTTTCAAAGTAAATTATTCATTTTATAGTTATGTGACTTTTAAATGATTTCAAAAAAGAGATATTTCTCTCGAATAGTTTTGATTTCATCTATGTCAACATCTTTTGATGGATTTTAAGCATATTTTATGTTTATTTATTATGATACAAAACATTCATATTGTATTGATGGTTTTGTGATATTTTTGACTGTGGATGTGTTATTTTTATACCATTCATGGTTAATGTAGAAATTATTGACATTTCTAATGCTAGTTTTAATACGAATGTTTATGTTTTGTTTAAACTTGTTCATATGAGGAATGAATTGGACATAATATTTGATGGGTGGAGCCTGTTATAGCTCTTTGAGGGATCGGTAGGTCTCATGAGACAAACTAGTTTCTTGGCACGAGGCCTGGACAAAATCTTATTTGTAGTCTTGGCACGAGACCTTGACTATGTGGTTATGATAATCTGGAATTATGTATTCCATCATTATGAAAGTGGTTATTGATATTGTATGTGATTATTCGACACAAAGAATATCCATGTGAATAAGTAAATGGAATTATTTCATTTTATCTTTTCCATATTATTCTGAAGTTCAAGTTTAAAATGATTTTCTTTTAGCTACACATTGCCTTAAATGTTTATGATTATTTATGATTGTATCAGCTATGTTGTTATCCTTACTGAGCATCTAAGCTCTCCCCTTTCAAGGTTTTATTTTTTCCAGGATGTGAAGAAGTGATTTATGAATGATATTTAGGGATAATATGAGTGGAAATGAAGAAAATATGTTGATGTAGTAGTTTTCACTTAATGATGTAATGTAAACATTATGAATATATCTAGTTATTCCAAGGCTACTAAACTAATCGGTCTTCCGAGACTTGATCTTTCTTGTGATCATGCCAATGTTATGTAATAATGCACTGACTCTGGGAAACTGGGGTTGGGGCGTTACAGTTGGTATCAGAGGAAGTTTAGTAAAAACCATGGAAGCTAGATTTAGACAAACTCTGATTAGATCACATAGACCTAACATGGACTTTGGGGATTAGTATAGATGAACTTCCTATAATTTTGGTATTGTAGAGATTTTGTGAGTTTTCATAGCAATACAACACTTTTTGGATACGAGAAGGTAGTGGTGGCTCTGGCACAGATGTACCTAGGGGTAAAACCCGAAAACACCGCTTTGAGATAGACTCGAACAGGAACTGGTGCACGACAACGGGCCTTGCTGTACTCTTGGTTACGACACTCTCGGGGGATATGATTAGGATAATTCTCATTTTATTTATGAACCATTATAAAGGGTTTATGAGTATATAATTCCTCAATGAAAACATTTTTATGATTATAAATTATATCCATAATCTGTTCAATTTATGATTAGTGTTTTAAACGTATGGAATTATGTACTTTGATTCATAAACTGATCTAGTTTATGCCATTATTTAAAAATGGCGCCTAGTGGAAGAAATGGAAACTATATCAATGCACAGACTCCATGTAGGGATTTCCCTCCTACTCAAGATAATTATAGTGGAGCTGGTGATTTAACTGGTGCTAATAAGCTAATCACCATACTGGGGCAACTAACCCAGGTTATGAATAATAGCCTTACCCGTATGGAGCACCCTGATCCACAGCGTGGAGGATCAATGTTAGATTGCTTCATGAGGCAATAACCACCAACATTCAATGGGAGTAAAAATCCATTGGTAGCTGATCAATGGAGAAGTTCCCAAGAGAAAATATTTCAGGCTTTGGGGAGTAGTGAAAGGGAAAAAGTTATCATGGCAGTTTACCACCTAACTGGAGATGTAGATCAATGTAGGTCATTGTTTCAAAACATGAAGGAAGATGATGAAGTATAAAATATGGAATGGAGGGAGGTAAAATTTATGTTTTTAGAAAAATACTTTCCTCGTGACCATTGAGCAGATATGGAAAAGGCAATTTATGAGTCTAGGACAAAAGGAGGATGAGATTGTTGCAAAGTTTGAGGCTATCTTTACAAGGTTTGAAAGGTATGCTGGAAATTATATACGCAACCCAAGAGGTAATATTGATCGTTTCTTTAATGGGTTTGTTATTTATAGTGATGCATCGAAGAAAAGACTTGGTTGTTTCCTTATGCAGAATGATAGGGTTATTGCTTATGCATCACGATAGTTGGAAATTCAGGAGCAAAACTATCCTACTTTTGATCTCGAGTTAGCAGTTGCGATCTTTGTTTTATAGATATGGATACACTACATCTATGGTGAAAAATGTTTGATTTATACTGATCACAAGAGTTTGAAGTATATTTTTTCACAAAATGAACTCAACATGAGGAAAAGGAGATGGCTTGAATTACACAAGGATTATGATTGCACGATACACTACCACCCAGGGAAGCCAAATAAGGTGGCATATTCTTTGAGCAGAAAAGATCATGGAGTTTTGAACAATATGAGAAATGAAAGGGATCCAATTTTCATGGATCTAGTGAAGATGGACATGGGAATAACCATTGAAGGTGAAACATCTGTTCTTTTTCTAATGGTTTCCAAACCAGCTTTACTAGAAAGGATTAAGAGTTCTCAGACCGATGATGAAGAATTTCAAAATAAGATTAAAGGTATGAATGATGGGAGATTGAGAGACTTTGTGTATGAAGAAGGAATTTTGAAATTCGGGAAGGGACTTTGTGTTCGTGATATACCTGATTTTAAAAGGGAATTGTTAGATGATGCTCATAGTGCCAATTTCTCTATACACCCTAGGAGCACCAAAATGTATAGAGATTTAAAGGAACATTTTTTGTTGGACAATATGAATAGGGAGATTAAAGATTTTGTGTCAAGATGTATGGTTTGTCAACAAGTGAAAGCTGGAAGGCAACAACCTGGTGGAGTATTGCAACCTCTTCCCATACCTGAGTAGAAATGGGATAATATTACGATGGACTTCATCATGAGGCTACCAAAGAATCCTAGAAGGAACGATGCAATATGGGTTATTATTGATCGTCTTACTAAGTCAGCACAATTTTTTTCTATAAGAGAAGATCTACAACTTGATCCTCTAGAAAGGCTATATATTAATGATGTTGGTAGACTTCATGGAGTACCCCCATCGATTATTTCAGATCGTGATCCCCGTTTTACTTCAAGATAATGGAAGAGTCTTCAAAAGGCCACGGATACTGAACTTCATTTGAGCACTGCCTACCACCCTCAAATAGATGGAAAATCAGAACAGACTATTCAAACATTAGATGTCATGTTGAGATCTTGCTCACCTGACTTTTAGGGTATGTGGGATCAATATTTACCTCTGGTAGAATTTTCCTATAACAATAGTTTCCATTCAAGTATTCAGATTGCACCATATGAAGCGTTATACAGAAAGAGATGTCACACACCTACCTGTTGGGATGACGTTGGTGAAAGAAAACTTGTAGGCCCAGAACTGGTGGAGGAAACGATGGAATAGGTGAATGTAATCCAAAACCACATCAAAGCAGCTCAAAGTAGGCAGAAGAGCTATGCCGATAACCGAATGAAGGATTTGGAATTTCAGGTAGGATATCCTGTTTTCATGAAGGTATCTCCATGGAAGGGAGTTATATGTTTTTTCAAGAAAGGTAAATTGAGTCCCATGTACATAGGACCTTTCGAAATTCTAGAACGAATTGAGGCTGTAGCTTACCGTTTGGCAATGCCGCGAAGTCCCTCCAAAGTTCACGATGTGTTCCATGTATCGCTATTCAGAAAATACATGTCTGACCAAATACATGTACTCATTTATGAGGAATTAGAACAGGAATCTGATCTGTCTAATTCTGAAGAGCCCGTTAAAATTATTGATACAAGAGATCAAGTGCTGAGAAACTGGAAGACTAGTCTGGTAAAAGTTATATGGAGGAATCATAAGATGGAAGAGGCAACATGGGAACATGAGGATCTTATGATGAAGAACCACCCAAGTCTTTTCATGTGGTAGTATTCTAGAAATTTCAAGGATGAAATTATTTGAAGAGGGGAGAATGTAACACTTCAAGCTTCCACAGTATGCTTCTCTTTGAATAATATAGTAGCATGTGTTGTAAACAACTTCGAGTTCTAACACATGCCTCAACCAATCAAACTAGCCATTATGAATATAAATACCCACCTTTGGAAATTTTATACATTTTATCTTTCAAAATTGACTTCATTTTTGGATTCAGAATATCAAAATTATTCTAGGATGAAATTTCGGGACTTTTCAGATAACATTTATATTTTGATGAATAGTGAAAAATACAAAATTTTTATTTAAAACAACTTTTTAATCGAAATAATTAATAGTGATAAATTATGAATTTGAGTGGTTTTAAAGTATAGTTAGAATATATTTTTACCATTTAATACAATTTTGGTCAATGGACATAATTTCAAAATTAAACTGGACATAATCAAATATCAATCTTTTGATAGTTATTATTTCTTAAAATCACGCTTTTTTGGTTTGAGAGTGGAAATTAATTTTACATTAATTCCTGCCACTTTTGTGTTTTGAATTTGGAAAAATGGATTCAAAATTTGGAATCAAGATGTCTAAATTGTGTAAATAGGTAACTTTAATTTTTAGACATTTTGAATAATTACTTCGGTAAATATTTTATTTACCATGGTTAAAGGGTAAATCCGGTAAATAAGGATAAAAAATAAAATTATAATAATAATAAATTACCCTAAATCGTGTCCTAACCTTTTTGGTGGATACATGTCTGACCATGGACATCTTTGGGTCAATTTTGGGACGCCAAGGAGCCACTTGTAGTTGATAGGGACACTTTATATTAATTAAGTTAATGTATATAAAAAAATGACATAAGAATATATATTTTAGTTTGATCACAAAGCCAACATAAGGAGCCCTTTTGATCAAATCAAAAGGAAGAACCCAAAGAAGAGGTAATGTTTTCACCATCATTTTTCATGTTCATCTATTCTTCAACTTCTTCCTTCTTTGTTATTCCCATTATAAAATAAAAACTCAAGTATCTCCTATATACTATGATATTATAATAAATATGGTACAACCATATTCTATATTCTATCCATCTTTTGAATGACATGTCACCATACGTACGTACATATGGCTTACCGTCTCCACATCGTGGTGTAAATGATATTCAATATTTTATTTTTTGGAAGGGTATAATAATGATGTTTAATTAATGTAAACAATAAATATAACATGATAATGATTCTGTATATATGATATACCATTCAATTATATATATTTTTAATATCAAAAGAATGATATTTTCACTCGTGCATACGTACGGACTACCATCTCCATGAACGCGATGAGATTCATTCCCCACCATATCCATTCACGACCAATTATCATTTGATGATTAAAAGTAATGTTTAAGAACATTATATCATTCTAAATATGAATAATATAAAACCTATCCATGACAAACATT
This sequence comes from Viscum album, assembly GCA_963277665.1. Classification (NCBI taxonomy): domain Eukaryota; kingdom Viridiplantae; phylum Streptophyta; class Magnoliopsida; order Santalales; family Viscaceae; genus Viscum; species Viscum album. Next base: position 354,080,962 of record OY728143.1, read on the forward strand.
ACTTATGTTAAAAACATATAAAATAAAATTAGCAAGTTTACACCCGAAACGATGACAATACTAAAGTATTATTAACAAAGCATTATTAGAAGATCATATATGATATCATAATTGTGTATATGGTTCTTGAATAATTTAATAACATTTTTTTAGCTGTTATACAGGAGGTTAACATACCATCGACTAAGTAAAAGTACAAGGTAAGGGTTTTTTTCACAATCTCTTCATTATCTGAGGTTGTTTATACGTAATTATCTACTGGGACCTATTTATCATACACATCCATGTTTCATAAAAATGTATTTAAAAACATTCTTTCTATTATGCAGAATATTTTATAAATTAATTTATACCCTTGTTTGAATTTTTATAAGAGGTTTGTAAAGGAATCATTCTGTCTTTTTCCCAAAAAGGACCTTTTTAACCTTTTCGACAGAATTAAGGTAAGAATGTATTTTTTTAACTTATACGACGGGTGCGGATATATTCCTCCATTATAAAATCTTTGATGCTTCCCTTTCAAGCTTATAAGGATATTTTCAAAGAAAATGTTTTATTTTATTATTATGTGACTTTTAAATGATTTCAAAAAAGAGATATTTCCCTCAAATAGTTTTGATTTCATCTATATTAACATCCTTTGATGGATTTTAATCTTATTTGAAGTTTATTTATTAAGATACCAAACATCCAGATTGTATTGATGGTTTTGTGATATTTTTGACTGTGGATGTGTTATTTTTATACCATTCATGGTTTATGGAAAATGTATTGACATTTTGTATGCTAGTTTTAATACGAATGTTTATGTTATGTTTAAACCTGTTCATATGAGGAATGCATTGGACTTAATATGTGACGGGTGGAGCCCTCAATAGCTCCTAGATGCATCGATAGGAATAATGAGACAAACTAGTGTCTTCGAACGAGGCCTTGACAAAATCTTATTTGTAGTCTGGGCCTGAGGCCTTGACTATGTGGTTATGATAGTCTCACATTATGCATTCCATCATTATGAAAGTGGTTATTGATATTGACTATGATTATTTGACTAGTAGAATATCCATATGAATAAGTAAATGGAATTATTTCATTTTATCTTTTCCATATTATGATGAAGATAATGTTTAAAAGGGTTTTTAGCATATATTTCCTTAAATGTTTATGCTTATTTATGAATGTTTCCGCTATAATGGTATCCTTACTGAGCATCTGAGATCACCTCTTTCAATGTTTTATTTTTCCTAGGATGTGAAAAGTAATTTATGAATGACCTACAGGGATAATATAATGGGATATAAAGACAAGATGTTGTAGTAGTAGTTTTCACTTTTTTATGTAATGTAAACTTTATGAATGTCTATAGTAATTCTAAGGCTAATAAACTAATCTGTCTTTCGAGACATGATCTTTCTTGTGATCATGCCAATGTTATGTAATAAGGCACCCACTCTGGGCAACTAGGGTCGGGGCGTTACATATAATATGTTTAAAATGTTGAAAAATATCTTTCATTAATACAATTCACATAAAATATACTTTATTTTCTTATTTCATTTATAATGAATGTGGTTCAACTATTTAAAAACAGACATTAAATGGAAATGAATTCATGAGAAAAATGTTTTCATTAATGCATGAAAACATATTATTTGAAACATTACAAGGTATTATTATTCCACTTTTCATACTATAATATTTATTTAATATTCATAGTATTTTAGAATCCTAAATTTTTTTTAGAAATTTAGGAAAGAGATTGGGTTTTTAAATAAACCTCGGTTTATGAATACTCCAAAACATTTTTAAAAAATTATGTTCCATTAGGTTAAGGTTATTTGTTTTTCAAATATGGTCCAATTCTTATGAAATCAATAATTTATTTTAAATACTTAATTTTAATTGTATTTATTAAATTGTTTTGAGAACCCACATAAATGAGGATAACATTGTATTTTTTCAGTTTTACATTTATTTGGAAGTCAATAATTTCTTTCAATCAATTTTACTAAATCGTTATTTTTTTTAAAAAAACTATAATTACATTTTTAATTCGATTAATTATAATTTAGAAAAATGATTTTTTAATAAAATGGAACATGTTAATTATGTCAGATTGATATTAAAATCGAATGTGAATTCATAAATAATTGGTTTTACTAACTACAATTTATTATGATATCTAACTTCTTGGGATATAAAATTAGTGTCACTATAATTTTTTTAATATTATTCTCAATTTTAATAACTTATAACAAATGTTTGAGGAAACCTGAATTTATATCAAATTTGAAGAGAATATGTTTGAATATATAATTAATATCCTGTTAGGATAATAACAATATACCATCTATGTATTTATTAATTTAAAATAAAACATGATTATAATAGAACAAAAAAGATGAATATGAACTTGAAATTTTTCAGTGCCTATAGATTGACATAAGGGTATGATGATGGGGTAAATTAGAACATATTGTTTTCCAAAGAAAATCATAATCTCTGTTGTGAAATCATTTATCTATTGTTAAATTATTTTTATTTCAGATGAATTTTGTAACACCCTAAACCCAATCATCGGGGTTGAGGCCAAGAGTCACCTGACCTCATTTTTACATTCCCGTATGCAAGAGTTTGTAGACTAGTTTCATGGGTCAAAGTCCATTAGTTTGGAGACTGTACACATTATGTTCTTTCATATCAAAATAAATAAATAGAAAAATAAAAAATATAATTACCAGTGTATGATGTAGAAACAAATAAAGAAAAAGTATATTCACGTCTTACATTTAATTAATTGATCAAAATTTTGTAAAATAATCTTGAGTAATAAGTGTGTATATAGAATTAAATAAAATAGTGGGGTATCTAGAATTTGATGTGGTCCGCTACCAGCTCCATGATATTATGCTTAACTATCCACCATGGAGACCGTTCCCTTTATCAAATCCCTAAAATAAGAATCCACAATAGGCTAATAACACACAACATAGGGGTCTCTTGTTATTGAGTTGGATTAGGCATCCAGACCATTATGTTGGAGATCCATCATGGTTGTGGCCACCAGAGCATTCTACCCAATTGATTTCTGTGTTTAATCCCTAATTATATCACCCCCCTAATGTGATACCTTAGTTTAGGCCCCCCATAACTTCATGTACCTAAACTATTCTTAGGTTCATCATTTTATATAATTCACACTGCCAATTTATGGGATAGAAAACACACAATGGTCTACATATCTTAGGTTCCAATAGAATACAGCAAAGCATCATAACATAGATATCATATAAGAGCCTATGGGGAGCTAAAACACATCATCATGGGAAATTATTTCAATACATTCGACATGTCATCACAATCAAACATGTAAACAAGAAACTCAAGTATATATCATGTAATCAAATAAAAAATAGGTCTTACATGTTACACACACCCAAATCCACATTCTATAATACTCAATCATGTTCATTCAATGTATGAAAAAACAATTACATAAAGGGAATCAGTGTTAATGAGATCCAAAAATGGTATGAATCTTCCTAACTAAAATTTATTGATGTGAACATCAAGGATAAACAACACAATGTTCATTAAATTTTGGAGTGGAAATGTCTAGATCCATGAAAACCTCAAATTACACCATACTATTATTGTTTCAAACATTTGAATGATCTAGGTTATTTAATGATACCCTAAACTATAACCAAGTATTTTATTCCCAATAAAAAATTCCATATTTGATAATAATTTTCAATTCCCAGATGGCCTATGAATTTTCAATATACCCCACAAATGTGTTTAAAATTTCTTCCCCATACAATAATTTTAAAACCACTTGTGATAACACACTCTCTCTGAAGAATAACATTATTTTCATTATCTTTTTTTATTATATGATATTCTTTGATAATATATATTTTATCATCCATTGATAATCTCTAGATTATTATCATTCATGAATTCTTTATTGAATTTATATAGAAGGAAACTTATTTAGTTACACATCCAATTAAGAGGACACAATACAATAAACTCATAACTAGTATTATCTCTCTCATGTGTAGAACCCAGGATGTGGATATGATAATGATTCAATACTGCCTATTGAACTATTAAAGCAGTTTGGATATATTAAAAAGTCTTCATATATTTTTTATAAGTGAATATATTGACTAATTGAGATTGAAAAATAACCAAAAAATGTATTCTATATGAGACAAATATTTTATAAAACAATTGTGAAAAAAGAGTCATAAACAAAACACAAATTAAATAATAACATTCTTTGTGAGTTTTAAGATATTTATAATAGAATGTTATTTAATTTTATTTAAAAACAGATTTATTAATATTTTATTGAGTTAATGATTCAATTCTCATTTTTTTAATATTAAAAGTAAAATGTTTTGTTAACTAGTTTTGTTGTGGTAAAAGAATAGAGGAATATGAAAAGGGTAAAATTTTACCCTAACTTAAGGTGTATATAGTGTGTACATTTAACATGGGATTACCCTTATATAGTGGAACATAACATTGAATAAGCATTAAAAATGACTTTCTAACCTTACCCACCATTAGGCATCATTTTAAAAAATAATCCTTACCTTATAAAAGGACCCTTACATGAGCCTCTACCATTACACATGTCCAAAATTATTGTTACATGGTATTCAAAAAGTAATAGTACACATACAAAACCCATTTTATCTTTATGTGGGGAATTTTATTCCCTTAAATAACTCATATTACCATCACATAGATTCCTAATACCCTTATTCAACTACAATTAGTTTTATATAGTATTGGATGTACCCTTTTACAACTCAAAACACCCTAATATAGAGGCTTTACCCTTACATAGTGCATAAAAAAAGAATTAACCGTACTAAAGATGATCATACCATAATAAACTTGTATGATACCATTATAAAACCAATAAAAAATTGTTTTACCATTACATGGACTATGGAAAGAATATTTTACCCTTACACAACCCATAGAAAAGGCATTCACCATACAGATCATAAGGAATGACCTTTTAACCATTAAACAACTCCAGTTAAACACATTTTCTTATATATAACAATATAAACCTTTTGTTACAGTGCATTTTGTTGAAGAAAACTTATTATTACATAAAAATACATAAAAAAATAATGACAATAAAAAATTAGAATATAACTTTTCATCACCTCAAATAACTACTCTTACATTAGGAGTATATCTAGAAAAAATTCTTGAATAACATAATCCACTGGGATAAGACACAAGAATTATACACTCATGAATTCCCTTGGATACATCTATGGTGCCACCGATTCTGAAAAACTAATACCATATTCCTTTATAAGACTCTCTCGCTCTTGACTATAACATTCAAATGAATCTCCTCAAAATATTAACCTACCTGCAACTCAATTTCGTCATAATAGATGACATTATTATGTTCAACATTAGGAATTTAGAGTGATGACACAATGAACACATATTGTATACATAGAGAGAAATAATAATGATATTTAATTTTTTTCAAAGGCACAATAGTTTTGTTGATCTCAGAGGGTCCAAAAAAAGTAGTGCATGATTTCCTTTCATCTTTATATTTCAGTGGCCTAATTAAGGAATTAGTGTTATGAAAACATAACATCATATGAAAAATTGTAATCATATAATATTATTATAAGATGTTTATATATGCCTTTATTGAGAGGTTATCAATTTATTTTGAATTAGTTGGACCCTCTTAGAGGTCATCAAAACCAAAATTTCCCCCTCAACTATTTTCTATCATGTCACATTCTAACATAGTGTAAGCAAGATAGCCCCTCATAATGAGATGTATATACTATTATATAAATTTGATCATACTAACTGAATTTTTATTAGATCTAAACTATGTATTTAGGATCAATCCATGCTCATAAAAGTCGTGAATGCAAGAGTATAAAATATCCTATAGTATTCCCATTTTTTTATACTATCTGCATATATAAGATGGTATAGTCTGATCAATATCAATTATGTAACTTGGTATTTATACATTCCTGACCAAAAAACTGATTTACAGCATGCATCATTGTTAGATAAAATGCTCGTGGAAAATCCAAATAAATATATGATCACATAGACATAAATATTTCATAGCACATCTACTGATTGAGTAACTTATATTGATAACAATTGTTAAACATTCATCAACCAATATAAAATAAAATATATTGTGTCAAAAAATTTCTTTGTGTTGGGTAACCATATAATAATTTATATCATGACATACTTACACTTTTACATAGGCATGTGAAGTGGTCAATGCAAATTACTAGGATATTAGTGCTCATCCATTACCCCTTGGTAGTTAAGTCATATAGAAACTAATTTATAGATTTCACTCTTATTTCTTGGATACTAAAAATTTCATCCAATGTCATGGTAAATCATTATTATACTAATATGTTCCACCAATAATCAGGTATATAAATACATTTTCCAATCCTCTATAATGAATAAATGGACTACAAGTCCCCACTAAAATAGAAGAGAAGTGACCACAACTTTATCCTAGATAAACAGTCCCTGATTATTTTGACCTATGCATTTCATACATAAATATTACCTATTTTAGGTAATTATTCAATACATAACATCACAATCCATAATATAATAAAATATAGAATATATTCGTTAAAATAATGGACACATAATTAATTGGTTCATAAATTAATTACATCATCTTCTATTTAATTCGATTTAACTAGCACCCATCTTAGACATTTCCTTTTAAGTACCAATATTCATAAACCATTGAATGTAAAATAAATAAATTTTGAGTGCATATGCTCAGTACGGTTAAACGAATGAGATAGCAATGACTAGTTATTAAAGACTTTATTATATGTGTATTTTACCATGAAAATAACATATGATAATAATAACATGAAAATAAAAGATCACAATATTGAATCATGGAATAAATATTAGTTTTTCATAAAATATTAATCATGATGGAATTAAAAAATGATATAAGATAGAGTATAACTATCATAAGATATTGTTTTTTCAAATAGATAAGAATAGAAAATCATTTAATTAGTTTTCAAATATCACTATTAAGACTATCATTGTTGATTGGGTCTATTTCCCATGTCATTGTAGTAGTTTTGGTCTAGTTCCAGTAATTTAATTATTTAAAAAGTCCATTATAAAACTAGGTTCACTCCCCATTCATGTCATGTTTACATCATGTGATATTAACCATAACCCAACTCAGTAGTTTGATTTTTTACTTTTTTCGTACACAGCCCATAATTAAATCAATATATATTTGTACCATAAGACCATAAAACATTAAAAATATCAGAAGCCCTAAAAATGAGTATCATAGAGATTTGATCATACTACAACAAATTATAAAAAACCATAATTAATAAATATATTTTTATCATAATAAAAAAACATTATAAACAAATGACAAGCACATTACCCTTGGATAATATCACATGTAAATAATAAGTTAAATCAAGGTTTATTGACATAAAGAATATAAATTCAATTACAAGACCATTAAATCAGTAGTCTTAAAAATATACATTCCATAGAGAAAATTATATTTCAAAAACCATAAATTCACAAAATATTTTGAATATAATTTTATTTAAAAATATTCAAAGAAAAATATTATTTAATCTATTCAATAATGAGCATTTATGATGATCATAAATTATATTCATGTTTTATATGCTAAAAGGATGAATTTTCTTCACCAGACTGGACGAATTTATAAAATACTTCATTCATAAACTGAAATAAATATTACATTTTATATTTAAAAAAAATAAAAAATGGAAAAAAGTTAATTTAAGAAATAATTATATATTGTAAAAATAAATTTTTATTTTTTTTCATAAATTGAAATTGGTGAAAAATGATTTTCGATTGAAGTGATAAAAAAAGTAATTTTTTAATAAAATAATTTTTTAGCCCAATGAGTACATAGAGAGAGATAAATGAAAATAAAACAAGATTTCTCAGAAACTAATTAAAAGTATGTATATTTAATTATTTTCATGAGGGAAAAAACATAATATTTTATCAATATAATCTTAATCACAAACAATCTTGATAATTAGTGGGAAAAAAACATAAAATCCTCACCACTTCAGTATCATTGGAATCATAAGACCCATTAACGATTAATATCAATTTTGAAATTAAATATCATGATAATGAGGATAATAGTGACAAAACATATCAAATGTTATTATATACTCCTAATAATATATTATTGGTGCATGCCATAAAATATGTCCCAAAGAAAATAATTTGAAATGATAAACTGTTACCTCAAGATCTACATGTATTGATATAACTCTAACTTCTAGTATAATAGAATCATATTTAATATAAATATATACCATAATCATACAATTAAATATAATACATTTAATTTTATCTTTATATAATTTCAACATCCATTTATCTATGATTTCTTAATAAAATTGTCATTTATGGGAGTTAACTATTTCAGTTACCATCTGTATTTCCATTTAGTTGTTTATGTACATATACTTTGATCAATGTTACATCACATCATCAATTTATATAATTATATAATGAATTTTTTATTATATATATATATATAAATCCATATTAGTTATATATAGAAAAAAAATAACATCATTCATTGAGATGGTCGAAAGTATGTATAGAAGATTAATATTTTCCCATTCCAATAGATGGAACTAAGCAATGGAAAATAATAATTAACCTTAATATAATTAATAATATATAATATGTAACATTTTTATTATTGAAATATATCTTTTTTATAATTAATTTAAAAAATAATAATAACACATCACATTACTTTTTGGAGATGATTGTCGAAAGATACTTACACCTAATATTATTGTTTTTCAATAGAATGGAAGGTAAATAAGTAGATGTTATATTATAATTCCATAATTTAAATAATTCAACAATTATCACAAATAAAAAATAAACATATCATAACAACCATCCATGAAATATGGTGGTGGAAACTAAATTTTATCACTGTGTGGTGACATTAAGTCATACCCATGAATGAGTGATGTTTCATAACCCATTTGATGAGTAATAGGGTTTCTAATGGTGATTTCAGAACAATAATAATATTTTAATATATTTAGTATAATTAATTTACTATTATATTATAAATTCCATTGACTTAGTGGTGGAAATATTGAAGGAAAAAAATTAATTGTTTATGGGGATCACCTTTTCTTCAAATGAATTCCATTATCCTCTTAAGAATCCAAGGAATGCCATTTTGGGATGAACAGAAAATACTAAATGTGGAAAATTATTTTTATATTGGATTTTTTATGGTTTGGTGGAGATAGATGGCTCACTTTTTTTAAAAAATTTTATGTATGGGTGTCCTTTTATAAGGGATGGAGAGGACACACATAGCATTTCTTAAAAGATAAAAATATAATAATGTGCTTATCGAGAAATATTATTCCCAATTGGCATGAATTGAATGAAAATATTATAATTATTCAATTGTTTCATCCAATGATATTTTAGTACGTTTTGGTGTAATTTTAAACCTATTCTTTTTTATTAATCACATTGATAATTATTTTTTTCATTAATCGCGGTAACAGCTATTTTTATCATAATGGTTTACGATTGATATAATAAAATAAAAAATTACTCATAAATAGACTATGAATGATTTTAAAACAATATTAAATTTAAATTATAATTATTTATGGAATTTTAAATAATTCAATGAAATATTATTTATTTTAAATTATTAGTAAGGTCAATTTTGGAAGTAATAATTAATTTAACAATAATGCCTCGAAGAGAAAGATGAAATTAAAAAATAATCCTTTAAAACTAAAATGTTATATTTATCTACTGGAATTTATAAACTATATAAAAAAGTTTTCTAATATTACTTTTAAATTTTTTTAAAATTGTAAATATTTTTATTAAAGGAATAAATATTGTATTTTAATTTCACTTGAATTTAATATAATGATATAATCACTAAAATTATTAAAAATAACCATCATGAATGAAATTAAATTATACATAAAATTAATATTATTTTTTAAAGCATAACATTATTTTTTACACACTAAAATACATAGGATAAAATTAGAACTATGAGAGTTACAGTTTTTAACATCCTTTACATTGAATATTATATAGGTCATATAACAATCCTGTTTATTATTACCCACATAAACATGATTTATTACATAAAGTTTCACATAAGAAAACTCTGATAAATGATTTGTCTAGTGTCTTAGGAAATTAAGATCATTAAATACAAAAATAAAACATAAAACAGAACATCATTACTGAAAAAATCTTTTACAAGACCACAACATTTCTTCGTACTTACATTGCATGGGATAACTGGAGGACGTCCATAAAAAATGGTCATCTATAATGCCTAATAAGGGATTAAACCACGAATATCATGATGAATATAATAAATGTTAGGAAGTAGGAATATCATTGGATCATAAGAGAATCATTAACATAGATTCTTGCTATAGCATTATTATCATAATGTGGATATGTAGAAACAACAATAAATATGATATTAGCATGATCCAAGGCACATTGCACATGGAGAAGGATTAAACCCTAATGAAACGTGAATTAGAATGAGTAAAAACTAATTTCACATGAATTAACATGAGTAAACCCCCATTTAACTTGACTTATCATGAAACTAATCATTACCCAATGCATTGGAGTGCTATCAGGGTGCACCATAAATAAACATTTCACTCAATGCACAAGTGTTCCCCATGGATCATATAACATGGATTCATTAACCATAAAAATTAATGAAAATAATAAGATATATTGAATAAAAAATTTATGTCCTAAATCAACAATTACTTTTTTATAATGGCGATTACCCTTGATAGAGTAATGGGTATGGTATTCACTTGCATGATGATTTTGGCATGGGAAATTTAGGTGTATCTTCATCAACATAACGGTGTCATATAGAAAGTGTAAAATGGTTTGATGAGAGAGGAATGAGTATCTCATCATTTATAATATTAAATGAAAAGAAATGGGTTCATGGAATAAATATTCCCATCATATGTAATGGAATTTTGATGCATTATTTAAAAGAATTTCTTGAATATAAATTAGAAGAGTGAATTTCTTTTCAGAAAATTCGGCTTTGTAACAGGTGTACATGGGAGCCATTAATGAGAGAGAAATAGTTATAAAATAATTCAAACCTTAGTATGGCAGTATGTGTGACGTGGAAATTAATAACCCCAATATTTTTAATTGAAAATTATAGTTTATATAAACGTAAATAAAATTGGACAAAATTGAGAAAGGAAGAAATCCCTTAATTTGAAGTGTGATCCCAATGTATTGTTAGAGGATTCCTTGAGTCTTCTATGGAGATTTGGGAACATTGTGAGGATTATAGAGAGATTAGGTCATAGTTAATTCATGGTCTAAAATGTTTGAGTGAAGAGTAATGGGATATTGAGTGGGATTATATAAGAAATGAGAGAGAATTCCTTATTATTTTGGTTTTTGGAAACTACACATTAAACTAAAAAAATGCAAATCATACCTTGGTTTTTGTCTGTGTTTTTTCTAATGGGGTTTGGGAAAGAATAGTTTATAAGGGAAAAGAACAACTTATTAAAATAAAATGATTTATTATGTGGAGGTGAGTCATACTCTCAAAAAATCTTTTTGAAAAGTTAAAATATTTTATAAGTCGTCGAGGGTTCACTAAGGCACTATAAAAATAATAAAACAAATATAAAATTCCATTATTTTAAAGATAAAACATATATTGGCCGAAAAATAATTTTTATTGATTTTTATGATATCACTTTTAGTTCATCCGGATGATACTAAACACATTAAATATTTAAATAGTATTTAATTTTTACCCAAAAATTCGACTGTCTCACAACATTTTGAAAAATTCACTATTGGATAATTTCAATTTCATTATTTTAAAAATAATATTAATTTTATCAAAAGAAATTTCTATCTATGTGATTTTTCACTTTTAAAATAAAAAATTACATTTATTAAAAATTCATGTGTTTGGTTAGAAACTGTTTTCAAACATTAATAAAAATTACAATTGTATTCATAAAAATTATTCAATCATTTGTATTTAATAAAAATTAATTTAGTAACAATATTTTATTAAAATAATATTGATTTAAAAAATACATTAATTAATAAAAATAGATTTCCAAATTTATTTTTAACTAGAAATTATGATTTGTTCTTTAAAATCCATTTACAAAGTAACCATAATGAAATGAATGTATATTAATTATTTTATAGAAAAATAATGCACAAAATCATAGTTCTATGGATTTATTACTTAACCACTTATAACACCAGAATAAGACATAAGGGTAAGGTGTGTGATAGTGAAAGACTCTTTGAGTGACTCAGAAAACAGAGCTCGAGTTGTAATTTATATTAACTTAAACTTCTCCCATAGGTGGATCAATTCAAGAATAATGTATTGAATCTTGGCAACGGCTTATTCAAGAGTGAATTCCAATGATGCTACAACATTTCTGAGCTAAAAAAATCATCTTTCTATAGGGGAATTTTACTTGATGAGTCCATCATTTTCCTTTTTCTAAGTAAATTGGATTTATTAGAGCCCTATATTTATACTAATCATTGGATCACTATTTAGTGGATATATTAGCAATGATGAAAATTTATATTGATATTTTAAATTTATAAAACATGAAAACATGGATGTTTATATGTTTTATATAACCATTTTACATAATAAGACATTTAATTAGATCAAGAGAATGTTTCATTAATAAAAGTCTAGGTCATTACAATCTTCACCCATTAAGAAATTTCATCCTCAAAATTTCCTTTTCCCACACTAAAACAAATGATGGTAACTATGCATCATCATTTCTTCTGATTCCCATATTTCTTCTTTATACTTTTCATTTCTCCACAACACCTTAACGAGGGGCATTATCCTATTTCATATAACTATTTCTATATGATCTATGATCTTCACCATATTCTCTTCAAAAAATAGGTCATTATTCAATGGTCCACCTCTGGATTGAGTACATGTTATGGGTTAGGTATGTACATCATCAATAGTGATACATGGAATACATCATGTACTTGAGATAGGTTTAGTGGGAGTTCTAGTCGATAGGCCACTCCTCCAATGTGATCAAGGATTTCAAAAGGACCAATGTACCTCAGACTAGCATTCCATTATTCCAAAATCTTATAAATCAATTTAATGGTGATATGCAGAGGAATACCATGTCCGAAACATCAAACTCTGTGTCTCATTGATAATTATCAATATAGGTCTTTTATTGGCACTGAGAAGATTGAATGTGATGTTAGATGGTCGTAACCATCTCCACTATTTCTTTGACTATTTATGGACCAAGTAGTTTTTTCCCCAAATTCATCCCAACATGCTAGTGTTCTACACCTCATCCCATAATGACATTCATAAGGATCCATTTGGATGATTGATTGGAATCTTTTATTGTAAAAGAACTCAACCAGATGACGATGTTGATACCATACTCCTTTGATGTATATTTAGAATTAAATCAAAATATCCTCATGTTTTTGGATAGTCCACTCAATTAGGCCATTAATTTGTGGATGATATTTCGTACTATAGTTCATCTCATTATTCAGAGTGTATTGGAGACTCATTCAATAATTAAATTGGAATTATAGATTTTGATCAGATATAATCGATGGTGGTACTCCAAGCATCCTTACCACTTATCTGTCACGTGTCTATGTCAGTTGATATAATTATAAATCCTCTCGAGTTACAATGAAGTGTGCAGTCTTTGTAAGTTGATCCACAATATCCCAGATAGCATTGTCTCTATTGGATGTCTTCGGGAGTCCGGTGACAATGTCCATTGGGATGTTCTACCATTTGCATGTTGGTATAGGTAACAGTTTCATCATCCCCTTTTCATTCATCATCTCAGCCTTCACCTGATGACATACCAGGAACATTGATGTATACTCAATGATCTACTTCTTCAATTTATCCCAACAATAATTCTCTTGAAGATCTCAATACATCATTCTGTTTCCAAGGTGAATGAGGAAATTTGAACTATATGCATCATCCAAAAGTTCATTATTTAAATAAGGATTTAATATAACACATATTCGTGACCCAAATCTCACCATACATTATTAATTTACATTTAACTTTTAGGATTTGTATTTTTAGATAGTTTTCATGTTCTTTTGATTCCCACATCATCATTCTGGGAATCTTTTAAACTTTCCAAAAGATATGGTTGAGCAATAATTTGTGAAAGGATTGATGTTTTTCCCTTGTTTATGATTATCATGTCCATCTTAAACAAATCTAAGAACACTGGATCCATTTAATTTCTCATCAATGATAGAATAACAAGGTCTATTCTATATAGAGAATCTTCTACCTTGTTATATTTCCCCGTGTTGTAATGCATTGAGCCGTCATATTCTTTGATGATCTATATCCATATTCATTGGCACATATTCAACTCATTCTGTGTGAATATATACATGTGAATTTTGTGATCTATATATATTACACACTTATCCCTAAAGAGGTAATTCCTATATATTTATAAATCTAAGATTACCACAACCAACTCTAGATCATGTGTTGGATAGATTTTCTCATTATCATTAAATTGTCTTGAAGCATAGGCAATGAATTTTTCATTTTTAATCAAGGAAAAGCCTATACCCTTATTCTAAGCATAACTATATACCACAAAACGTTCTCCACATGTGGGATGTTTGAGAATAGGCATAGTGATAAGATTCCTTTTCAACACCTTGATGAAATATCCACACTCAAGTCTATAAAAAAATATGACTCCCTTCCAGGTTATCTTGGTAAGACGGTTGGACCATTGTGATAAATTTCTAAAAAATCAGCGATAATATCGATCTAACCCCATGATGATATTGATATCCATTACCGATGATGGCCTCATACATCTCCCAATTGAATCTTTTTTGGAGGGATCCAGAAATATCTCATTGCATGTGATGATATGACTCAATAATGTGACATCATTTAACCAGAACTCACAATCTATATACTTTGCAAAGAGCTTATCCTTTCAAAACATATCTAGTGAAGTTCTTAGATGCTTCTCACGCCCCTCCTTCGTTTTTGAGTATATTAAAACATCATTTATAAATATTAACACATGCTTGTTGAGTGAATATCAAAATAATAAATTAATCAAGTCCATGAAGATTGCTGGAGCATTGGTGAGTATGAAAGACAGTACTATGAATTCATAGTTCTTGTAACTTGTACGAAAATATGTCTTTGGGATATCTTCCTTCTTCATCCTTACATAGTAATATCCTGACCAGAAATCCACCATGGAGATGTATTGTGCTCCACATAGCTAATCGTAAATGTTATCAATTATTGGAAATGGATACATGATCATTATCATGATTTTCAGGATCTCCTGATAATCAATTCAAAGGTGCATTGGCCCATCCATCGCATTGATGAAAAAGACTGGTTCACCCCATGGTAATGCACTTGGGTATATAAACCCTTTATCCAGATTCACTTTTAGTTATTTCGTTAGATATTTTTTCTCCAAAATATCCATTATATATAGAGTCTTGAATATTGACAAAGCTATAGGTATAAGATCAATCTAGAATTCAAAATCTGTTCTTGGTGGAAGAGAAGGGAATTCCTCAAGAAACACTTCAATGATTTCCCTCACAATAATAATTCCTTCAAGGATGGTTGATTTATTAGACTCAATCATTTTAGAAATATATTGATGCTCATAGTGCATTAATATCAAATCATTAGATGATGGTGCTAAAGAATATTCATCCTCCTCCTTGCACTTGTACAGAATTGGGGGTCGATTACCCATATGAAGAGTGATTTCCCTCTTATTGAAACTTATGATTTCTCTATATAAATAAATCTAATCCCTGCCATGAATTGAATAAAATTCCACCAGAGGGAGTATGAAGTGGTTTGCTGAGAAGTTCAATCCACAAATTATGACATAGGAGAAGTTATATTTATAGGATGTAATGATTTCCCCATTTTCAATTCTCACCAACAAATTTACTTCCTTTATTTGCAGTTGTGTTTGGATTTTTCTACTAAAAATTTGGTGTATAAAATAATTCATATCACCAAAATCAAAAAGTATGTTCTCTATACGTGAATAAAAAACTAGCATACATGTCACCACTTCATTGTCGGGGTTCTCATCATAGGTAGGGATGGAAAAATCTCTCCCTTGCTTCCTCAGCGGTTATTTGTTGCATCTTGAAACCCTTGGATTATGGAACTGGTTTAAAATGTTCCATGGTTTATTGTAGTTGAATTTATGAACAATGTGTTGAGGGTCAAACATAGCATTCCTTTCCTATGTCACAGTATCATGATTTTCTTTTCATCATTTAATGGTTAGGTTCCCTTCTCATCCAAAACTAAATCTTTTCCTCATACCCTTTAGGAAATTTATTGGGTGTTTCATTCCACACCATTGGAATGTGGTGTGCTAGAGTTTCGTATCAATTTCAAATTTATCTATTGAAAAACATGAATTACTGTCATCATTCGGCTTCTTATCCCCATGATACCCCTCAGATTATCTGATCTCTATTCATTTATGAAGGATCATCAGACATTTTACTTATATCTATAGAAGTCATGGAACTCTATGGATTTCCATAGGTTAGGTTTTAGGCCCCCAAATATGTGGTCAACCATGCATTCATGTGTAAATACAAATCTGGAGTCGTATCGTGAAACCCTTGTGAAGTTTTCCATGTACCCTCTACGGGATTCTTCATCTTTTTTCATGAGGGGAAGGAATTTCTTTTCCATCTTAAGTCTAAGGGTTCAATGAAAATATTTATTTATTATTTCTAGAAATCCATCCATTCCAATGCCTCGATCTCTTCCTTTGGATTCATATTTTTTATCAATTTCCACCATCGATCAGCCTTACCCTCTATACTATAAGAATCTAGAATAACCTTCTCATTTTCGGAATAGTGGAGGATGGAGAAGACCTTCTTAATAGAGTTTATCAATTGTTCAGATATTGAGGGATTATATACACTGTAGAAGTTATGTGGCCTTTATCTTGTGAAGATCTCGATTGCAATTTGTTCTTTCTTAATGGGGGGGGGGGTTAAAATTCTTCTTGACCCATGTTTCTATTCAAATAATTTTTTAAATAAGATATTATTTCAATAATGTTTTTTATTCTCACTCTCATCGTATTGGGCATCTCATTAGTGGAGTCATCATATTGATCTTTACATCGGCTGTTAACCCAAGTCCTCTTATAACTGACCATTGGCTAGAATAAAATGAATGTTATGTGTATCAAATAAAGGGTAAATCAAAAAAAAATTTAAACATATATACTTTGTTTTATTTTCTTATCATATGATTTTATAGACTTGAATCTATGTCATCCATGATCTACTTACCATCATATATTCTTAAGGGAATTTTTTATTCCTTTATTAATATTTTATACTAAGTTTATGAATATACCAAACCATACCCCCAGGAGAGTTCAAACCATGAGTGAATCAAGGAATATTGTCATGCACCAGTTCTTGTTCAAGTGTAGCTCGAAGACGAATTATTTGGTTTTACCCTTAGATACATATGTGCTCGAGCCGCACCAACTTGTTCGTATCCAGACGGTGTTGCATTTTCATGATAAACCACTTACTCGATACTCACCAAACTTTTAGGATGTTTGTATTATACATAGTCATATCTCATGGTCTTTTACTCTGGGATTCTAATCCTAATACCAAAAATAACAAAACCTATCCTTTGGTACCAACTATATAACCCCTGCTCTTTATTACACACATAAATATGATTTATTACATAAATATATACTTTTGACGACTATGACGATCATGAGGTTTGGAGTCATGGAAAATTAGAAACATTTCATAACAACATAGAACATAAAACACAATATATTTATTGGAATCTTATTTTACATGACCACAACATTACCTTGTACTTTTCATAGCATAGGATAACCCGAAGAAATGCATAAGTAATGTGTGAGCTATAAAGACCAATAAGGGATTAAACAAGGCATATCATGGAGAATACAATATATGTTAGGAAATTGGAATATTAATTGAGTATAAGAGAAACATGAACATTATGTACTGATATATCATGATTCTCATAATGTGGAGATGCGACAACAACATTTAACATGATATTTGAATGGGCCGAGGATCATTGCTCATGAAGCATATGTGAACCTTAATTACCCTTTAATTATTATGGGTAAAACATAATTTCACATTAATTATCATGAGTATACCCTCATTGAACTTGATCTATCATGATAATAATCTTTACCCAATGAATTAGAGTGATATTAGGGTGCACCCTTAGTATTCATTTCATCTCATGCATTAGTGTGCCCCATGGATTCATTAAACATCATAAATTATTCAATGAATAAGAGACATGGAATACATAAATGTATTTACTAAATCAATAAGTACATGTTCATAAATTTTATTACCCTTGATAGAGAAATGGTCATGGTATTCACATACTCAATGATTTTGGCACGTGAAATTTTGGTGTAACATCGGCAGTATAATGATGTCAAATTAAAATAGTAAAATGATTTGATGAGACATGAATGTTTCTATAATCATTTATAATAGAAATTGACATAAGGCGATCATGGGAAAAAATATCCCAACAAATGAATTGTAATTTAGATGCATAATATAAAATAATTGTTTGAATGTAAATGAGAAGAGAGAAATTCCTTATAGAATTTTGGCATTGTATGGGGAGTACATGGGAGTCATTAATGAGAGAGAAATATGTATCTAATATTTAAAACATAAGGAGGTAAGAATCCATAATGCGTAAAATCATACCCCAACTTTTGTAATTTAAAATTAAAGGGTATACCAACATAAAAAATTTGAAAAAAAATAAGAAATAAAGAAATCCCATACTTTGATGTGTGATCGCAAAGGCTTGGTAATGGCTTGAGAGAGGCTTTTAGGGAGATTTGTGAACCTTGACAGGATTTTAGAGAGAGTATGTCAGTGGTTGGTCATGCTAATTTTTATTGAGTGATGAGTAATGGGAGATTGATTTTGTTTATATAGGATAAGAGATAGAATTATTTATTATTAGGATTTGGATAATACACATTAAACTAATCAAAACCACAATCCATTTAATGGTTTTTTCATATGGTTATTTCCAATGTGGGGTGAAACAAAATATTTTTTATGGAAAATGAGAAAACATATAAAAATATTAGGCTTTCTTATGTAGAGTTGGGTCATACTCTCAAGGAAATCATTTTAAAAATATAAAATATTTTATAAGTTATGGAGGGGTCACTAAGGCCCCATAAAATAAATCAAAAAAATAAAATAAAATTATATTAAATAAAAAACATGTAATAGAAGAAAATTATTTTTATATTAAATTATTACATCACTATTAGTTCATTATGATGTCATAAACACATTAAATATTTAAATTATTTTTAAATTTTTACCCAATAATTCGACAATATCAAAAAATTATGAAAAATTAACTATTGGATAATTTCAACATCCTGATTTCCAAAATAAATATTATCCTATATAACTAATTTTAAAAATATGTGAATTTATAATTTTAATATAAAAACCTATATTTATTGAAAATTGATGGGTTTTGAGAAAAAATATTTTTCAAACCATATTTATAATTACAGTTGTATTCATAAAATTTTTATGATCATTTATGTTAAATGAAAATAAATTTAGTAATAATATATTATTATAATATTATCTAATTAAAATATACATTAATTAATCAAAATATACGTCCTCATTGAATATTAACTAAAATATTACTATTTGTTCTTTAAACCCCATTTACTATGTAACAATATTAAAATGATTGTATATTATTTATTCTATACAAAACTAATGCACATAATCATAGTTCTAGTGAATTGTTACATAACCAATTAAAATAGCGACATAAGACTGAAGGGTGTGGTGTTTGTTGGTGACAAACCCTCAGGGCTACTTGGATAACATCAATTGAGTGGTAATCTCTATTAACTTCCACTTCTCCTGTAGGAATTTCTGCTAAATGGGTGAATGCCAGGGATGCTACCTCTTTTCCAAGCTCCCACAAATGGGCTTCGTATGGATAAATTCAATTGGATGATGTCATCATTTTCTTTGTCTGAGTAAATTAGAAATTTTAAATCCTTATATTTATAATATTAATGTTGTTAATGTTCAACAACTTAATTAAAAACTATAATAATTCATAACAATATTTTAAAATTCAAAAATATATATCCATGTAATTTCATATGTTTTATATAACTATTTTACACAATAAGATATTTAATTAGATTAAGAATAATTTTCCTTAATAATATTTTGGGTCATTACAGTTCAATTTCTAAGTCATATTCATCTTAAAAAATTATATTCATAACATAAGTTGACAAGGGTATAAATAACATTATCAAATATGAATTTTGATAATAAATGGGGACCTTTGCACATAGTTTTAACCAAGCTAATTCTTATACCCTTTACAGTGGGGGAATATTTTAGAGTAGTTACTAATCCTAATTATAATAAAATAATCAAGAAACACTTAATAGTATAAACCTCTTAGTTACAAATGTAGAATCTATTTTATAAAAATAAATATCTATAAGTATAAGAAATTAATATTAAAAATAAGTACACAAAACACATTAAAATCAAAATTTGGAAACATATATTTTTTAGCATAAACATTTATATAATTTTAACCCATTTGTAGAAAAAAAATATTTGATTTGTGATGGAAATTATGGTTTATTATATAAGATAGAATCTATGAGAAAATAATTCAAAAATGGTGAAGAATTTAACTTTTTAAAAAAATATATTTAATGCATGCTTTTTTTTAAACCACAATTTTAAATTCTAATGATTTCATTTTCTTCTTTATAATCTATTTATAATCAATTAATTTATTTTAGAAATGTTTAAAACCTAATTTTTCATAAATTAGTTGATCCTATTCATAGTCTAAATATTAATGGCTAGGTTGTAATGGTAACTATATTAATGGTCATTTATACATAGCCTTATGTGTATCACTTTCTATGAAAAAATTACATTTGAAGAGAAATATTTCATAAATTATTAGGATGTTACATTTTAACACCATTTAAAAAATGTTTTACCTAAAATCCCATCACAATTGTATGAAAATATGGATATCAATTTTTCATAACATCCTCATGTTCGAATAAGTCTTCATCAAATTTTTGATTTCTCCAGAGAACTATAACTCATTGAGTAGTCCTATTTTTTACCACTATATATCCATGCCCTATGATTTATATCATCTATTATTAATATGAAAAATTAATACCCAATGGTAAAATATTTGAGTTTAGCACATGTAAAGAATTTTGTTTTGAAAATTCCCCAAGATAGAAACCTGATGCATATTGTGAACTTTATAGAGGTTTGGTAGACGATCCATGAAATAATATACCATCCCTAATCGATCAATAATATATAAAGGGAAAATATACCTTGGGGAAAAAATTCAATTATTTTTAAATATTATACCATTATTCTATGAATAAAATCACTTAAAATACTTCTCCCTAAATTCAAATTAAATATCAGAATGATGATTTTAAGAATAATTTCTTGCTACTTTGATATTCAATAATATTTTGTATAATGGATCTATATTTCAATAGCATTTACCTTTACATATAAGATCCCAATAGAAACATTTATCTTACATTATTCTATAACACTGTAGTTTTAAGGTTTGATCCATTTGTGTATTCATATGGACCTGTTTGAATTATATAGTGAAAGTTACGGTTAAATGGAAACTCAAATAGGGGAAGGAGCTGACAAAAACCACCTTTGAAATTCATAATACATGATTAAAACATATCATATGGGCTTAGAATGGTTATAATAGAGTTAAAATATTTTTGAATACGATAATAAATAATGAAAATCTAAACAATATCGAGATACTATTAATGATTTTTCAAAAACAGTATTGTAAACCATGGATCCCAAATAGATAGAATAGAAAACGCCACACCATGTAAAACTACCACATAATTTATATTTTAAAAATATGATCAATAGATTGGTCTTCACTAAGGGAATTGATTTTCATTTACTTCATAAGGTTATAGACTACAATCTACATATAATTATGATCCTTATATGTTTTAGGGAGTCTAATAAAAAATCCCATGGTTAAATTTTCAAATTTCCATTCTTCTATGTGTAATGGTCATAACATCCTCTTAGATATATTTCTATTTACTATAAAATAGAGGAATACCAATAACCACTATAATTACACAAAAATATATATTGTCATGATTTCCCAATATAATTACTATTTTATAACTGTTTAAATGTTTTTAATTCTATAATGAATAGATAATTTTGAACATTGATCCTCATCCAATAAATACTTCTTCCAATATGGTATGGATGGAACATATACATGGTTCATAAAATTTATCATTCCATCAAAATCAAGTTAAACTCATAAAATTATATTACCTTCTTCTATAGCTCATGATTTTAATTCTTAATCTCTTTAATCATCACATGGATATATGGTTGAACATTCAATTTATAAAGATAATATTTTCCCCCATCGTTTATGATTACAAGATCTATCATTTGAAAATTCATTAATATTGGATTACTTGTTTTATTTATCATAGATAAGTTAGCATGATACATATAACATAGATCATTTAATACTTTTTCTTTCTTCTAGGGTGGTAATGTATTTAAAAGTGATAATCCATTATCATCTTAAACAATATTTTTACCGTATATTTAACTATTTTTGTATGAAAATATAATTTATGATTATATGATAAACTTATATCACACCTTTCTTCATAATGTTATTTCATCTATATATTTTTGAAATAATTTTTCGTAGATAATTTCATTTCATGATTTGGATATATTTTCTCATAAAACAACAAATGGAATGAGGTATAAGTAATTTCTAAATCATTTTTCATGAGAATATATCCTAAGTCTCTTATATAGTGCATCACTATAGATTACAAACCTATATCCATTTTCGGTTAAAGTATAAATCTATTGAATAAATAATGTTCTATTACGTTTCTTCAATTTTTCATTACATTCCTTTGTCCAAAGGAAATTAGATCCCTTATGAGTTAACACAGTGACTGGATTATACAAAATTAAGATATTCTCTACAATGCGATTATAATATCTAACTAAAGCAAGAAAACTATATACCACAGCCATGTGGATTTTCTGGGATAATGTTCAATGCCTTCAGTCATTGAAGGATCTACTAATATACCCTCACTTTAGATTATATGACTTAATAATGAATCTTTTTGAAGAAAAAAATCATGGATGGTATTGTTTCATAAAGATTCTCCTCACTCAGAGTATTCAGTAATAATCTCAAATGATCTTAATGATATTCCTTACATAGTGAATATGTAATAATATTATCTATAAATAATAATACCAACTAATTAATGTAATCTCTAATGAATCTATTCATTATGTAAAGGCATTTTTTTGGAATTTGTAATTCGAAATAAGTTATCTATATTTTAATTGTGTCTATATATTTTATGAAATTCTTTCTTGGGTATATTGACCTTATTGACCATTAATTGATTGTATTAAAAATGAAAGATAATCCTAGAAATGTGTTGAGATCAACAGTGATGATTGAACATGTCATCAATATTTAGATGATGATTCCTGAATTTCAATTTGATCTTTATAATTTATTGACTATAAAAATAGAATACAATTTACCATATTATTTCTTATCAAAAAAAATGTTTCACCCCAAGGTTACATACTTGGCTGAATAAGTCCCTTGTCAACATTCTCATAGTGTTTCTTTTATTTTTGGAATCTTAATCCCGGCCATTATATATGATTTCAGTAAAATATAAGTCATTCTAGATATGATCTCTATTGATATAACAACATCACTATATAGTGTAAGGACAAGTAATTATTATAGATAAACATTAAAAACACCTATACATTAAGAATATATTTTATGAATATTTTATCACCAAATATATATTGAAATAAACCATTTCAAATTGGAATAATGTCCCAAATTACTGATGTGATTTTCATTATAAGTTAATATTTATCATAACTCCAATATAAAACCATAGGTTAGTTCATATTTTTAAATGGTACATCCCCTCATCATAAATTGTTGTGGTGTATATGTTAAGAAGGACAACAAATATTTTCAGGAATCACATTCTTAAAATGTTTAAACATAAAAAAATTGACAAGATATGTGATCATAATACCATTGGAGGTTTTTTTAATTAGACATATAATATTTTCTGTTAAATTCTAAAAAAAATTGGATATAGAAGATTTGTAGAACCATAGTCAAATAAGACATTAGTAGTTCTATAGTGTATTTTATGTGGAATTTTCATCACATCATTATCATATCCCTTATCATAAATAGTTATTTCATGATATTTTACATTATATCCTCAGTTAATATGATACTAATTCCAATCATAATCATTAACCTTCAGATATCTGTAATGCTAAGATTAATCACCATACTCCTACCATATGAATCACTATATTATGGGAGGCATATTCTACAGATATTTCTCCCTATTCATGTAATTAGAAAATTTTATTCCATTACATAATCATTTCATTTCCCGTTAACGATTGTTTCTGCGCATATAATATTTTCCACTCCCCTTAAAAAAATTTCACACATATTTCCTTAAGCACTTAATTCATAATGGGAGGGTCATCTTTGTTTAGACCACTGGGTGAAAACCCCAATAAGGGGAGGGGTAAATCATGGTATGAATGATTAAAACTACTTCCCCTTATAATCGTGTTTCATCATTACAAAAAACATTATTCTCTCATTCTCTTGTAACAATGTTTAAAAAAATGAAATCAAGCATTGGTAAAATCAATTTTACATTTTTTACCCTCAATATAATATGTACAATGTGGTCACAAAATTGATGTTCTAATGTACTAAATTCACTAGGGCTCACTGCCAACATAAATTTTTTAGACTAGATAACTTTTATGATTAGGCTCACTGTCTTTACAATGTTTACTATCGACTCATTTGTTTAACAAGGGATACTACACACGTCTTTTATCTATTGCTCATTGTGTGTGGAAGGTTTCTCCATCTTCATATTCCTTTGGTCATAGCTAATTGAAGTGATTTAACAACATTTTATAGATATGTAGATCCATTCATTATCACAAATTAATACATCATCAGTTAAAGGCATATGATCTATTGACGTTCCACTTTCATCTAACCGATGAATCTCATTTATCTATAGTTGAATAGGAAATTCCATTTTCAAAACATTTGTGGTGTTAACTTCCTTTGCAAAGGACTAACCTTTCACAATGCTTAAAATATCCTTCATGAAGAAACCTTATATTGTGAAGATCAACCAACCTTTTCCAACAAACCACCTTCCATGAATCTCAAATATTTTTCTATTCTCAATTAGCCTTCGTGAATCTCAAAACATTCTATTGTATTTTTATAGACTATATGACATTCAACAATTTTGTGGCGATAAAAAATTTCTGTTGACAT
The DNA here is from genome assembly GCA_963277665.1 of Viscum album. Lineage (NCBI taxonomy): Eukaryota > Viridiplantae > Streptophyta > Magnoliopsida > Santalales > Viscaceae > Viscum > Viscum album. Next base: position 354,106,742 of record OY728143.1, read on the forward strand.
TCATATCCTTGAAAAACCAATTTCTTTTAGGTTCTTTTTTTCAAGGAAAACCGCCGTGATCCACCATCACCAAATCGTAGATTATATGTTTTTATCAAGTCTCACACAAATTATGATGGTGTTAGTGGCATATATGTAGGAATTTACATCTATTATAGAAGCTTCCATCCACATCATCACCATTTCACAATTCTACCTCATTTCCATTGAGACTCTCCCAATCATTAAAAGCTCAATGAAAATTAATTATAACTAATTCTTGATTTAATAAGGGATCATACCATCAAAAATATTCATGAACTTCTCATAATGATCCATGAAAATTCATTGTTCCCGGTGCTCATCCTAGTCTCGGAGATCACTATCAAAACCTTCATACCATTGGAAAACACCCTTCACAAATCACAAAAATCAAAAAACATGTGTGTTTTGAATATTTTCATATGGCCATCAGGGAAATATAAGTTTCATGAATCTATCCAACCACCAAATTTTAAACCCCCAATAATGTTTCAAAAATTGGGATATGACACCAAATTTTGTACAAGCTTTTTTTGCACTGCTTGTAGGGAATTAATTCCATTATCATGGATATTTATCAATATAAGGTGTCATAAATTTCCCTAGATCCCAAAAATAATCGTGGAAACAATCTTTTTCAACAACAAAATCAATCAAAAAATGCATCAATGTTACCTAAAGGGATTTTTGACCGACAATCTCCCCATTTGGATTTGATGACAACTCTTCACATTTTGATTCATTTTTTAGGATTCCTTGATTTTATATCAATATTCACTTCATTAAATTTAAATAGGGATTATATATTTACTCAACACACACTATAAGATAACAAGACTCATTTTTTCTGTGAGAAACAAGAGTGTAAAGAAAAGGTCATCGATGAATCACTTCCTTCTAATTCCAATAAAAATTTTCACCATGAACTCCATATATTGGGATATATATCATTTGATAGATCAAAAATAGAATCATAAAATTTAATAATCCCCATATCATACTACTCCCCCGATCAACATCACTCATCTACTTGATTAAGAAATTGACTCCACATTTATATCCACAATTTCTCCTTATTTTCTAATGACCAAGAAGGTCACTTAGATATGGTCTACAATAGTGAAAAGTTCACATATTATCAATATAGGGGAAAATACCCTATACCAAGAGGACAGGAAGTCCCACATCCACACTTTTTCATGTAAAAAAATTCTACTTCTCTCTTAAAGACAGTCAAAACATGAATAATATTTATTTAAAAAAGACATTTTCAAAATTCCAATGATATATTGTGCAGTTCACATATACTCAAACTCCAAAATCCCTCGATATACCTTTTCTATAATAAAACGATACATGATTTTATTGTTCTTTTTATTTTTTAATGGAATTAATTTTTTCTAATATTTTTAGCACATGAATTATTAAAATAGATTAGAGTCATATGACTAAATTCATCTCTTATATCATCATGTTTCTGCTTCATCAATAATAACTGCGTGCACACTTGAAAAGAAATATTATTCAGATTCTATGTTACTCAATGGAATGAAATGATTTTTTCTTACATAGCCTAGAAATATTAAACCATCTAAGATAGAATTCACCACTTGATATTGATTTCCTGTCATCTATAAATCTTTCCCAATTGACATTTGTATATCCAAATAACTCTTGTTGAGATTTGTCATGGTAAAATTAAATGAAGTCCATCGTGCCATTAATATACCAAAGTATTCTTTTCACTATGAGAAAGTGCCTTTCCTTGATGTTTCTATGATACCAAAATTCTTAACATGTTGAAAAAATAGAATCTAATCATACAGTTGTTATATACAATAGGCTTCTTTTTATCATACTATATTTGGTGACATTAATTACTTTTTCTTCATCATTCTATTATAGATTCATTTATAAATCCACTAGAGTCATCATATCTTAAGAATTATCCATTTCAAAGATTTTCAAAACGTTGTGGGAATATTTATATTGAGAAAGTATTGTTCTATATCTTCTATGTGTCACATGTTTACAATTTAAAGACACTAGTTCAGTAATAGTTTACATTCTGAACATACATTTCGTGGATTCTGATTACTATCTATTCTATGCTTCATATGAACCACAAAATATTAGACCATATACATATGCTTTCACAGTAATAATTTTATCTCTCTCATTAATGACATTGAAATTTTAATAAACTCCACCATGTTGAAAACATAGCTTCTTCAAAATATAATCCAGTCTTAAATACCATGATTATTGTTCTTTCTTCAAAACATATTGTTCTTTATAACCATAAAAATCTATTATCATATTCATGAATAATAAAACCATATAGATACTATATTTAATCTTTTTCTTTAAGAACCGAAATAAAAAATGTTTACATGATAGCCATCTTGAAATCATTGAAATTGTTTAGCACTGTAATAGACAAGAATAATATTATTATCTCCAATCATAAAATATGTGAAAATGATTCATCAAAATAAATACCTTCTATCCAGGATTAACCTTTATAAAAAACAATTTCATGGTTTTAAATCACATCACCATCTTTATTCATCTTACATCAAATGACTCTTTTAGTCCAGATGACATATTTTTCTATTGTTTTCAAAACAATATTTCATGTATTATTATTCTCTATTTTTCAAAGCTCTTAATTTATATCTTGTACCTAATTCCCATATCCTACTTCTTCATCAAAACATTTTGTCTCTGCCAATGATATGTACAATTCTTGTTGTAGAGTCTTCAACATTCTTTTTCTACGTAGGTATTGTCTGATAACCAATTATTTTCTCTCAATGAATTACAGCTCTTATCTTATTTATTTGTTCATATAAAAATTCTTTTCGTCATTTTCATTATCTTAATCATCTTTTGAATCATCCTCTAGAACTGAAACATCCACTTATCATCTTTTCTCATCATCACTATCATCTTAAGACTGATCATTAATTTGGAAAATATTCATCACATTCTATACTATGTTTGCATCGTTTTTCTCCATAACCATTATAGTCATCTTGTTGAAACATTAATATAAGTTTATTTTCTTTTAGCAGCTGATAAATATCCACTTATCTCCACTGGATTCAATCATCTGATGTTTATATTTATTAATAATGAAACATTTACTTTCGATGACTCTGAAGTACATAAATGATGGCTTATATGCACACCATTATTCATATGGAGTATTCTCTTCCTTTTTACAAAATAATTACCAATTTTATGTGCAGACTGATGTCATAATAGATGTTTTCCAAAACATCTCTTGAAGGTTTTTGTCAATGAGAATTGTTCTAGACTTCTTTTTATTAGTTCGATCACTTCTCTAATCTAATCTATATTTATATGGAGTACTTATTGATTAATCTTGAAGCCTTATACAATGTTTTTTTAGGTAATCTCCCACTTAAAAATTTTTGAACTCTATTACTTTATCTATTCTTATATTTTGAATTGGTTTACCCATCATCATCTCAACATATTTTTGATATGGTTTTAGGAAACTGATCACCTCATATTTGTGAGTATGGACTAAAACACATGATATTCTTCTATAATAATCAATCAATAGATAATAAAATCACATCACATCAATATATGCTAGATAAATTGGCATGTACACATAAGTATACACCAAATTATGTAATTTTTTTTCCCTTAGATATTTTTCCTTGTATGTATTTCAATGGTATTTACTTGTTAAAAAACATCATATGTTTTGGTATAATCATGTGACATTACATGGAGGTCATGAGCATCATAATAGGTCACAATATATTCAATTTATGTTTGGATCTAGTGGTCATGTTGTTTATGGAAAAATTGTCTTATTACTCCATAAAAATACACATATCTTCTTCTCCATATACATGGATGATATTCATTTCATGTGATTTACCATAAAAAACATCACCAATCATTCACATTATGAAAAATAATTTCATAGAAAATAATTTGGAATGTCCTATGTCACATAATTGACTGAATCATAGAATGTTTTGGATGAGACCTTAAACAACCAGGACATCTACATGTCTTATGTCATTCCCCCTAATATTTTCTTTTCTACAAACAATAATTTTAAATTCAAAATAATTGCCAAATATTAAGATACCTTCTTTATCATAATTGATTCTAGTCATTATATCCATATATCATGTCATGTGTGAGGTGCATCCACTATCAATGATCAATATTATAGTGACATATGATACTTTGAAAGGAATATCTATAACAACCACTTATTCACCTAATTTTTTTCTTGATTGATATTTATGAATTTATAAATGGTATTGATTTATAGTCTTCATCTTCCTCAGTATATGATTGACCAGATTTATCATATAGATATGAAAATATGTTTTCAATTTTCATCACATTTTATGATACATTTTTCTACTTATTATATAGATATTTAGTCTCCCTTGAAACATTTCTTTGTATTATTTATGTGAATATCATAACAAGATTCAGACTCCTAGACACACAAAATACTGACCATTAAATGGTATCCATGAATATTCTGTTAAATACGGATTCCTTTGTTCGTATTGGTCCATTTGATACCTCCTTCTTATAGAATAATCATTTCAAGAGGAATCCATCTTTCAACAGCAATATCATCTAATGAAGGGTGCTTTATTGCGTGTCACTAATGCAGAACTGATTTTCCCTTAGGTTCTCAAAATCTTTTCATTATGATTTTTACCACAATTAGTCTTCAATATCAGAGTGGGGTTTTATGGTCTAACGTCAACTATTAATACTTTATATTTTCAATCAATACCCACAATAACCACAAAATTTGGATTTGGATATTTCTATTATTCTTCTAGTATATCATTCTCCACATTAATCCTTTCAATTGCCTATTTATCTTCATTCATGATGTCATATCTAGATTCAATGTTTTTTCTGGATCATTAACTCTACGTCTCAGAACAATGAATTATTCATCAATTTCATCGATGTGTTTGATTCTTTATTTTACATATTAAGTCAAATGATCGATTTATCTATTCTATTAATCGAATTCGATCTTGTATTCTATATCCTTATGTAATCTCTCTAGAATTGAAGGCTTCGTTTTTTCAATTTCTACATTCATCTTAGACTACTCTTTTTCATTCTATTGAATATAATGTTTGATAGGAGGAACCACATTATTTACATTCTTAGTTTTGTCTATCCCAACATCTATTTTCTAGTGAGTGTCCCTTAATTTGACTTAACGTTCTACTTATCATTTAACTTCTCCTTTATCTATTTTTCTTTTATCTCATGTTATAAAATATATGAAAAATTCCACCATAATATCTACATCATGATTATTAAATTCCTCCAATTCATATTCCTAGTATTTTTCTGAACATTCATCTTATCTTGAAATAATATTAATCCTTTTGAATATATATTTTTTTAAAAAAAATTCTTCCCTTCCAGCAGGATGAATAGTTATTCATCATCCTCATCATCTTCTTGAAACTTTTTTGGGAAAATTGGTTCATAATTTAGAATGATTCCATATCAAAATCATGTGAGTAGAAGTATCCCTTTGAACATTCATTTTCTATTACATATATTTGAGGGAAGAAATGAAATCACATCATTCATCCCCTCATCATCATATCCATCGTCAATGTTGTGCTTTTATATGGTATTAAATTCCTCCATTTTTTACATTCCCTTTTCCGTATAATCATTATCATCTTTTACCATTTCACATGAAAAATGGTGATTTCATGTTATCTACTTTCTTATCAATCAAATCATTATCATCTAATACAGTAACATTCATATTGAACTAATGAGGAATTTTTCATAAGATCCACTTAATTATCTTTATATCTTCATTATTTTCTTGAAGACCACGCATGTCATCCATAACAACTTCTACCATGTATGTTAATGTATCAATGTAGTCATTGGGGTGCATTATGAGATCTTTATACATATTCCACTGAATATGAAACACTTCATCTATGACTTTTTTCCATCATCATAAATATTCATAAACCTTTCCCATGTAGAATTTGATAAAATAAACAACATCAATTTTTTAAAATTTCATGAGATATGACTCCCCCTTAAAAATGATCCTTTTTTGCATCACCATCCAATTCTCTTCACTCAGCTTCTGATAAAGCACCACTGTTGATATTGGATGATAGTCGAGGCACATCTGCAATAAATAAATAGATTATTTATTATCAGAAGTAGTGATGCATATAATTCTTTTGTGATAAAAAATTTATTCAATCTACGATTGAATCCCATTGTGACTAATAACCTTCCTTTTTTCTACCGAGAAAGAACCACTGAATTTCCACAATTATCTCATGTAAAAATTGTTAGACCCACTAGGTCAAATATTATAAGAGTTGGTTGAATCATGGTATGATAGATTAAAACAAATTCCCTATAAAATCTGGTCTCTTCATTAAAAAAAACACTATTACCACCATCTACTATAACAATGAATGATCATAAGTGATCAAATGAATTGGATGTTTATATTTTACTTGGTTTACCCTCATGGGGATACATCTGAGGAGAATACAACGATGTAGCAATGAAGTACCAAATTAAGTAAGGATCACTCCCAAAATATAATGTTATTTCTAGATCAATTATTTTAAAATTCCTACTACCATTACAAATATTATTATTTTTTTCACTACATTCCCTATGTCCACTCCATAAATAAAATTTTATGGCTCAGCACTGATTGAAATGTTTAATGTGTTCCTCTTCCTTTTCTCAAATATCTTGGATGATATTTACCATTTATTTTAGTACATGTAGTTACTTTCATTATCAATAATGAACACAGATATAGATGTGGGTTTCTTAACATTCTTCAGGCTATAGAGTAGGTACACATCATGTATTGGATGCTACGAACTGGTACACATCTTGTACCCGAGGTACACCTTGTGTACTAGCTACTTCATACAAGCTTTGATAAGGGAGATCACGATGGGGATCAGTACTCATCATTAATTGTAGTTACATGTTGTGTAGGGTTTAAATATCATATTTTCAACCCTGGTTGATGGGTTTTTCAATGTAACATATACAACATTCCCAAAATGTTGAGACATTATGTTACATGAAGTTACTCGGTCGACGCCCATGTTTAATTCTTTCATTTAGTAATATTTATCAGTATTTTCATTACAAACTCCATTGAACACATCCCTAGAATATGCCTAGGAAACTATTTAGAGGCTCGTCTCATTCTTGGTCAATCAGACCGTCTTTCGATATTCATTTTATTTTTTTTATCTCTATATTTTTTATTTGAGATGTCATTCCCAAGGCATTTTTCTTCATTGGTTGTGGTGTGGCGGGCATACATCTTTGAGGGCTTTCGTTGTATTCATTGGATTTCATTGTTGGTGGATTCCATTGCAAGTAAGTGCAACCCGATATTTGAGGTAGGTGGTTCTATTTCTAGCATATGCTAATGAAAATACATTAATTTCATTTCTAACTTATTTATAATTAATGATTTAAATGACTATTTCGGGTGTGTTAAAAAGTGTTTTCATTGAAGAATGGTTTTCCCTAGTTATTGAAATGGATTGTAAAATGGTTTTTAATGATTATCGAAGCATTGAATTTAATTGTGAAAAGTAGAATATAGATTACCTTGAGTACATATGTGGATGGTTTAGCTTGAGGATGGAATTAATTTATTAGTAATTATTTAGGAGGATTGTCTAGGTGATTTTCTCTATTTCATAGGACTGTTGTTCAAGGGGACCGATTTTTCCAAGGGGGGTGGTTACCCTTGCGATATTCTTATAAATACTAGTTAGGTGTTCAAGAATTACTTTTCATGCACTTTATTATTGTGGTACAAGTAGTCTTGGGCCTGGAACTGTAGTATTCCTTGGTATTGTGATACATGTGTTTCTATTGTGTATTTATTGACTTTATGAGTTAGCCTTGATTTGGATTTTTAAAATTATTGAAAATCATATGGAAAATGTGATTTTAAATTTATATTCCACCTTTTGTTTAGTTCAATAAAAAATGGAAATGTTTAGCAAGTTTTCTATAAAACATCATTAATTCTTATCATTACATGTCTTCATTTAAGATAATAAAAATGGTATTATTATACAGATACATGATACCGAACACATATGAGGTACCCTACATAGCCATGTTCACACCCAACACACCTCTCTGTTGGTGTGTAGAACATTATTTTTCTTCAAGTGCAGGGAAACAAAAGGCACCATTGTGAGGCAGTGATGTTCATTTTAGCTGGTTGGGTAGCTTCTTATGAGATGGTTGCAGTTCGTCCGTTCCATAATTTGGAGTAATATTTTGTTCAATCCTTTGATGATAGTTGGAAATGTCTCTTATAGTATTAGATACTATTTTAGTCATTCAGTTTTCATTGCTTTCATAATGTTATGGAATATTTATTTCTTAGTCTTCTTCTATTTCTCTCTTCCTTTATATATGTATTCCTTGTGGTTGTTCATGTTGGATGAAATAATTTGCTCAGTTTTTTTATTCGATGCTTGGGATCTTGTTGCTAGTGTGTGGGGATCAAGAATTCACTACTGGTATGTTATGGATCGGGTCAGGTGTCAGGTCTGAGGGTGACCTGAGACTGTTTGTTATAGTTTTCTACCAAAGGAGGTTTATCCTCAAGAGTCTATGTATTGGTACATCTAATAGACTAAATATATGATTTTCTGGACTTGATAGATATGTTGAGATAAGTTTCATACTAAATCTTATATTAAAGATACTCATATTTTCATGGGATATCAGGATAGGTTCCTAAATTATTTTTTTTAAATCTAATTTTTGTTCTTATGGGTTTTCTAGATTGAAATGAGATTTTTTTATTATCCGATCGTACTTCTATGTTGGTGTGAAATAGTATGCCTCTAAGACTTCTTCTATGAGTTACCCAAGAAAACGAAGCTGATGTTCCTTACATAAAATCACCTCTATATCCAAGTCTCAATGAGGGAGCCATATGAGAAGTCCCTGATGTCGATCTTTTTGTGACACGAGTTCAGAACATAGTGGTTGATGTGAATCCTGGAGAAAGAGGGGAGAGAGATGTATCACAAGAGTTCTAGATTGAGAATCCACCATCTTTTTAGGTAACAAATGAACCTCAGGAGGCATAGGATTGGATGGAAAAGATCAATCAAATACTTGACATCCTAGAGAAACCTAATAATAATAGGGTAAAATTTGCAGCGTTCAGGCTCGAGTGTTCCAAAAAGCATTCATGGGACTTTATGGTCCAATAAGAAATACACATAGACTTGGATCATAAGGGTTTCAATACCCCATTATTTAAGTAATTTTTTTCTAGAGTTTCTGATGTTGTAAAATTCTTTGGAGTTTTTTTCTATATAATGGGGCGATAGTTTGGTGTTGGGATACACCAATAGTTTTGCTGAAAAAATATGTTTTTCCCTGTATGTCGTAAAGAATGAACAACTAAAGACACAAAAGTACCTGTAGGTTTTGAGACTAGATATCATATCATAGGTGTCTATTCTGAATCATGCTACCTATGGAGGTGAAATAGGTAGAGCAATGATAGAGGAGATGAATATTGAAGGCATGGTCGCCTTTTCCACCACTCCTCTTCTATCTGGTTATAGCTTCACTAGCACATTTGGGAAGATGGGGATGTAAAAGTACCGTCATATAAGGGGTAGAAGAGGGTCTAAGTAGTGATCCAACTCTTGTTCATATTTTATATCTAGTTGTGTGCCTCTTACTTTCTATCAGTGTGTAATGGGAGGACACACTACATTTTATTTTCCTATGCCTGTGAAGATGTAAAATAGTTGAGGACATGTTGGACACTTGCTGCATTTCTATCAGGCTACAACTACGCCTCATAATGGTCAGGTGTTGTCAGCTCCAAAAGTTACTCACATGAAATAATAAGATTCAAAGACAACAGGTCTCTAAACCCTTGCCTATGGAGTAAAGCCTTTACAAGCGTTAGCTGAGTTTCAAATTAAGGAAAATGCTAGTCTAACAAGAGTGAGAGGTACGATTCATATTGCATCATCAGTAGCATTGATATTTTTGATATTGGTTCCTCCCACTCATTTATATGTTCATGTTTTTATGCATTTAAAATTCAAATAGAACATATTCCCTTTACATTGTAGATAGTGACACCACTTTGAATGTGGAATGATCAGGGGTTTTAGTGTCCTTGTTTGTTAATGATTGATGATATAGAGTCTTTTTGGGATTTTCTCATTCTTTGTCTACATATATTTGAATTCATCCTTAGTATCGATTTTATTATCACACATCAAGACGAGGTTGAATTTTATCATCAACCTATTTTAAATCATGATATCCAATGGAGTTATCATGTGTTAGGAAAGAGTGGTACCCAAGGTCTGGTCATACATTACATTCTTACCTATAGCTTAAGTGATTTTTGGTTCATATTTCCTTTGATCTCGCTAATGTTTCTCCTATTGATGGCCTTATTTTTATTGATCAAAATATACGTGATATTTTTTAAGAATAAATATTCTATCTACCTTGAGAGAGGGGGGTCGAGTTCATTACTGACTTAGTGCATGGAAGATAACTGTTATCCATGACTTATAACCACATGGAACCAGTATAGTTGAAAGAACTCAAGATTAATTTTGACGACCTATTAGAAAATGCATTTGTTCGTGCTTTCATTAATCCATGGGTATCTGAAATTCTCTTCTCTAATAAAGAAGAAGTTTCACTTAAGTTATCTATAGAATATTAGATGTTTAACTTGGAAAAGGTTAAGAAAAAATACCCTTGTTCAACTTGTGTATTATTTTATTGATCAGTTTAAAGTAGAAAAGCGGTTCTTTAATATTTTTATTGGGTCATGTTATTATCAACTCAATGGTTGACTGTGCGCTTCAAAGTGGTTGGAGAAAGCTTTGGATTGAATGTGATACCGCCATTATCGTTCATGCCATCTGGAATGGAATCACTAATCTTGCCTGGCCCCTTACCTCTCTTTGGATGAATTGTCTGAACATTATCCATGAGATTGATTACATAGCAGCTCATGCTTACCGTGAAGCGAATGATGTTGCAGATGCTCTTGCTAACAAAGGAGTTCAACAGAGAATGACTTTTCTTGACACTCTCCCAGCTGACCTATTATATCTGTTTGATAGAGATTGTATAAAAATCTCATCTTTCTGACTTTTGTAATCCTTTTGATTATCAATAAATTGTTCTTTAGTCTTTGATCAATGAATTACCTTTTTTTTAAAAAAAAATCAACTCAATGTTTGAGATTCCATTATACCAAATACATCCATACAAAGATGTTATTTCCATTATGAATATCTTGAGATTCATTTTGGTCTAACTAACAATATTATAGTTTTTATTGATTTAATTAATCATATATTCCATCAATATCTTGACACATTTTTGGTAGATTTTATGGATGATATTCTGGTTCACTCCATGTTTGAGAGTGAGTAGAAGCACCATCTAGGTTAGGTTATGAAAATTATAAGGAGTCACCATTTTTATTGAAATATTTTGAAATATTTTTTATGTATTCAAGAATTGATGTTCTTGGGGAACATAATTTTTGAGAATTTCTTATTAGTGGATGAAAAAAATTTATTGGATATTTTTTCATGTAAGGCAACACATAATTTTTTGATATATGAAGTTTTAATGTTTTTTCTGGATAATAATAATAGTTCATTAATGATTTATCTATGATGTCATATTGTTTCACATCCCTTACTAGTAAAGTAGTGATGTTATCATGAGATGCAATGATTTGGTTTTCTTTCCATGAACTAAAATGAAATATGACATCAGCTCCAATTATGATCCTACATGAGCCTGATAAGGAGTACATACTATTTTGTGATTCATATGGTGCTAGTTTTGGATTCTTGGTGATGAAAGATGATCATGTGTTATCTTATGTATCATCTCAACTCCACCTCATGAGAATAAATTCCCCACTAATGATTTTGATCTTGAGTTGGTTATACAAGAATGGTGGCACTATCTCTTTGGGGAGAAGTTCACAGTCTTCTATGACCATAAGATACTAAGATACATATTCTATTAGAAATACATTAATCTCAGATAGAGAAGATGGATATAATACCATTAGACATTTTACTTTGAAATTGCCTACACCCTGGGGAAATGGAATGTTTTAGCAGACACTCTTAGTAGGACAATACCATCATATGATATTTTGGAATTGAATGAGGAGTGTAATATTATAGGTCTTATTGCGCAGATGTAATTTCACGATAAGAAGGATGTTTCATGAATGTTTTTGAACAAAGTTCAATTATCATCATCTCTACTAGTGTTGCTTTTGCAATGTTTGAAGCAGGATGGTGGGTTTTATATAACTCAGTAAATTCTCTATGGTGGGGGAACTTTCTTTTTAGTCTCTTTATTCATATTGAATTCTTCACTTCAGAAATTGATTTGTATTCCCAACACCTATGAGAAATTTAGTCTTGTTTTATTTTCATATCTCTTCATGGTCCAATCATCCAGGTACTATGATAATGTATTATGACAAGAGAATATGTTTCTAGTGGACGAGTATGTAGCATGACATTATATATTATGTTCCCCTCTATTACACATTATAATGGATAAAAGAATATCCCTGGAAACCTTGTGGTATGATTCATCCACTTCTGGTGTATGTTCATAATTGGTAAGAGGTGTCCATGGATTATTTTTTTGGGTTTCCATAGACACCCTAATAGAAAAATGCAATCTAGGTGGTTGTTTATAGGTTCAAAATGTCTTCTCATTTCATTCTGATAAATGACACTAATATATTCAATGATCAGGGTAAGCTGTATGTGATATAGTGAAGATACATGTGAGTCATTTTCCATTATTTCAAATAGAGGTATTAATATTAAATCATTGTATTGGATAATTCCTCAAGAGGTAATGTGAAATCAGATAATGTTTTGCACAACATTGCATCAATAGACAAACATTTAGAAGGATCATATAATTAATATTTTGGGCAAAATGCTTCATGATTGTGTCTTGGATTTTGTTGGATAATGGAATATCCATACAACACAAGTAGAGTTTGTTTACAAAAATTGTTATTAGACATTGATAATAATGGATCCCTTGGAGGTGTTTTTGATCTCTCATGATGATTTCCACACTTTTGGGAAGAGGAGAGGGAACTAGATTTGGTTTCACCAAGATTGGTTCCGGAGATATCTATGATTATTCGCGATATATGATGATGATTGGTTATAGACCATAGACTAAAAAAATTAAATGTAGATCAGTGGTGTGGTCATTTGGAGTTTTCTGTTGGTGACATTGTTTTATTGAATGTTTCTCCTAATTTGGGTCACATTTGTCTTTGAAAGGATGTGGATGTTTGCTCAAGGATATGTATGAGGGTTTGATATTACTAAAAGGCTTGGGAAATGTGAATATCAGTTAGATATGTTGATTTAGTTGGTGAGCATACATTATGTTTTCCACATATCTCATCTCATGATGTATCACCATGATACTGCTCAGGTTATATTTTGGGAAGAAATTGAGTTAGATCAAGATGGTTTTTTTTGAGATACATGTTGGGATGATTGACTCTCAAGTTGAGTTCTTGTGTGAGACATCAATTCCATTTGTCAGAGTTCTATGGAAACTAGGATTATATTCACATGAAACATGTGAATGTGATTCGTAACAATACATTTTCCTTTTCATCCAGATCTCAATTTATCCATAGCATAGAATCTTCCTAGGATTTATCCATAGGTTCATTTCAATCTGGATCAATCCAATCAGCTTTGGATAATCTTTTCATATATGGTTTTTATATTATAATTTTTTGTGACATCTCATCCTGGAGGACTTTTCATTCATTGGTTGTAGTGCATAAGGATTTCAACTCTGAGGGACATCATTTTCATTTTTGGATTATGTTGCTGGGGGTTTCTATAACGGGCATCGGAAGCTCAAGGTTTGAGGTAGGAGGTTCCGTCTCTAGCCTATGATAGTGAACATGCTAGTTTTTCATTACAAACTGATTTATAATGAATGATTAGAATTATTTTTTTGGGTTTTTTGAAAAAAAAAATCAATGAAAAATGGTTTCCCAAGCTATTGAAATAGATTTTGCAATGGTTTTGAATTCTTATGAAATAATTGAAATGAATTGAGAAGAAGGGAACAATTTTTACCATGGTTACTTTGGTGGAAATATTATCTTAAGTCCATCATCCATTGTTTTGTGATTATGAAGGTGTCTTTTCATAGGGAGTTTTAATATTTCCTGGTCCGATTGTTCTAGGGAAAAAATATTGACATTTTGGGGGGTTTAGTCATAATTTATTACTCTACTTTATCTTCCTATGTAATAGAATTTTTTTTTTGCACTTGATTATTGTTGTATGAGTAAACTATGGCTTGGAACTTTTGTAATCCATGGTTTTCTGATAAATGTGATTAGGTTTTGAATTTCATGTAATACTATGTTATCCATGATATGCATGATTATGCTTGTGGAAATTATATGTAAAATGTGATTTGTAATAGATATACCAACTTTTTTAGAACAATGTAAATGTGAAATATTTAGCATGTATTTTATAAAAATGATTTACTACATATGATACAGTTTACTAATTTATGGTGATCATAGAGGAAGTTTTATACAAAGACTTCATATGGAACACCTGGGTGGGATTCTTCTAGGTCTGTCAACTCACACCCTACTCACCTCTCTAGTGGTGTATACCATTGTTTGTCTTCTAGTTCTAGGAAATGCATGGAACCATTGTGAGGCAGTGAAGTTCGTGTCAACTCTTTGGGTTGATGGTGTGTGTTAGTCAATGCCCTCATTTAGAGTATCTATTAGTTTTATTCTATTGAAGACAATTGGAGTAATATATTGGAGTTTTATAGATTGTTGATATTATTCTGATTTTGTTGATTTCTTATCATTATGGCATATATATTTTAAATATTTATAATATTTATCTGTTGATATATATATATATATGTAATAAATGTGGTGTTTCCGGTTGAGAAAAATCATTCCATTGGTTTTCATCATTCGATGCCCAAGTGTTTATCATCATCTCATAGAGATCGTGAAAACCCTTCAGGCATGTGATAGATTAGGTCTAGTGTCAGGTTTTAGGGAATCCTCGGTCAGTCTATTAAAACTGCCTTCTCAAATAACACATATTTTGTGAATCTAAAAATATATATCATGAAACAACATTTTTCATGAATATAGACTATCATTTGTGTTGCAACCACCTTTAGTGAAGCTAACTTATTTCCATATGCTCAACTAGCCTTTGTGATGCTCAAAAATTTCAATCCGATTTTTAGAGCCTTCATTAAATTTGAATCATTGTTGTTGGACAAATATTTAGGTTGATGTTCATAGATTTTCCAAACCACCTTCCATATTAAATATTTTTAGAAAGAAAAATTGTGTGAACCAGCATAACGAAATTAGAGCTTATAGATTTCTGTTCAGTCTCACATGAATTCAGAATTATGTAGATTCTTATTTATAAGTGTTTTCACCAAATCTATAATATTCCAAATACATTATCACAATTTTATGATTCTTCATAACATCCATTGTGATTATACTATCTCTACATGCTCTGGGAAAATTATCTATTTTTTATTATTATCATAAATGTGGATCTTTCCATCAAAAACCTTTCTTAAAATGTC
Source organism: Viscum album (assembly GCA_963277665.1). Lineage (NCBI taxonomy): Eukaryota > Viridiplantae > Streptophyta > Magnoliopsida > Santalales > Viscaceae > Viscum > Viscum album. The sequence goes on from OY728143.1 coordinate 354,122,540, forward strand.
TCGCAAAGCTCGATGAGAATTCATACTTTGTGATGCTTAACATAATTAAGGATCTCAATGTCAAAACTTTTTCACCTTCATGAAACACTGTCACTAAAGCCCCTTCTTCATGAAATTAATTCCTTTTCCATATATTCATAAGGCCTTAATGGTTGTCAAATTTTCACGATTCTAAAATCCTCCCAAATTTTGACACAAAAAATTTGGCAATCATTGGGAATCAAAATCAATTTCTTGTATGGAATCTTCTATTATGCTTCTATAGAATCCATTCCTCTATATTGGGTCTTTGTGAATATACCATTTCAATATTCATCCTAGACTACACAAATTACACTGGGATCCCACTTTTAAAAAAACCATCAAGCCATAAATGAATCAATGTTTCCATGAGGTATTTTTTTCCAACAATCTTCTTATACCAATGATTTTTATAATTTATTTTTAATTCCATATAAATTTTCTTTTAAAATTATGATATGAGTATATAATAGAAATATTTGTTCCAAAAATTATATATCATCAATATATTTCATCACGAAAACTAAATTTTTATATAGATAACACCTTTCAATGGCATGGTTTTAAACCCCTGATGTACCATTCTTCCTTACCATCAGGTTGGATGATGATACTAGAAGCATACTTCAAAATTCTCACAATAAAAGCTTTATAGGTACCAATAATATCATCATCCTTAATATTATGATCATTGAATCAATCCTTATATTAATATGAATAATATAAGGAATTTACATTGTAAAAAATAAGATCTTAAACTCATCCAAATCCATGGTGTCAATTTCATCCAATTTGATGAATTCTGGATAATTTTCCACCATTGACACACATATCCATAAAAATTATTGAAATTGGAAATGATTTTTCTTCCTCTATACTCATGATAAATGAAAATATATTTCAACGTCACTAATCCAATTATTAATAAGTAGTGGATCAATGGAACCACTAAAGTAGATGTAAATTTCAATATAGAGAACTCAATAGAATATTTCTCCCCCATTTTCATGTTTGGATGTTCAGTACGATTCATAAAATGGGAATGGTGTGTGAGAATGAAAATGATAATTTTCATTATATATCCCATATCATTTGGTTTCTCAGGTCAAATTTCAATCCATTTTCAATCGAAATCAACATTCACCCAATTTCTCTAGGTTTATCCATTGACTAAAACAAAAATTAATGGCATGGAATATAATAATCATAGTTTAAGACCACATAATCATTTAAATTAATATATTTTATGTCTAAATAAAGTCACATTACCTTCAATGTATTCACCTTATATTTAAACCGAGTTATCTAGGATCAGTACGAAAATATAAGGATAATATCATATATGTAATATTATCTATAAGGTTCTTACAAATTATATCTCATCAAAGTTTCTAATGATGAGTAAACATGTATTTGATATCAAAAATAGACACCCATTCTTTTCAAAAATTGGTATTATATCATTTTAAATAAATATTCATTTCATAAAATACTGATCCATGCTAGAGTATATAGGTCTAGTGCCTTTCCAAACATGTCCACATAAAGAATATGTTTATAAATAAACTACATCATCTTATACTTAATTTTGAATTACTATCATCCTCCTTTAACATATCATACCCAATACATTTTTTCACAACATGGTGAATTTAAACATAAGAAATGTTGAGATATGATGCATAGTAAGGGTAAAAAAGATAGATCGAAATGATCATATGATCGTAACATGATTAATAGGTTACCTGAATATGGGTATAACAATTCGAAATTGAACTCTCTATATCATAGATCAAAATCATGAGTCATTGAATAAATAATTCTACTCTATGAAACATGAATAATATAAAAATAAAATAACACGAGTTTTGAGATATTAACATTATCAAAAGGCATATATTTGTGTAATATATATTTTTTTTTGAAAATAATTTAATTAGTAGTTATGGGTAACTACCATAAATCCATAGTCTATTGGGTTCATTCCTAATGATATTATATTACTATGGGTTCACTTCCAAGAAAATCAAAGTGGACAAAGCCCCTTACGGAACCAAGAACAACGGCTATTCGATTCTTATTTATCTCATTAGATATTCATCATTACCCATAGAAATAGAGGTCTTTATAATTCTAGTACCACATATAATGTAATGAATTCCATAAATATTTATGGTAAAATATCAGAAAACATTCACCCTATCATACCCCATTAGCAAGAATTGGGAGTCATTGACATTTCATCATAACATAACCCATAGAAAGAAAATGGGTTTCCAAAATGTCTTGTTATCAGAATAAAACACCATATATTGAAAGAATAATTATATTGACCATGAATAATATCAATTTTAATTCATATTTTATATTATGTTGTGTTGCTGTTAATTTATATAAACACCATTATAAGATCCTTAAACATTCTAAAATAAAATATATATTCCACATTTGAAATTTCATTTAAAAAAAATAATTTCATATAATATTTTGAAGATAATGTAATTTCAAAATATTCTAGGAAAAACTCAATTCAATAATTATATTATTGATAATTAATTATTTCATTTAATTACATTCATTCCATATAAAATTAAAGAAAACAATACATTCATATTTTATGTAAAGTGTAAAAAAGTAACTCATTCCTAAAAATACCTAAAAATTACTTATAAAATAATATCTAGAAATTAAATGCCGTGTCAAAATGATAGTAAAATTTTACAAGAGAATATTTAAAAAATTAACTAATGTTTTTTTAAAAATGGACATGGTAGAAAAAGGATATTCGATCGAAGTGAGAAATATAGTTTTTTAATGAAAATATTGTTTTAGACTCTTGAGTATATAGAGAGATGAAATTAAAGGGAAAAATTAATCTCATGAAATAATAATAAAATTAATTAGTATATTGAGATATAGAAAATAAAAATTCATCATCATAATCATAGTCATAATAAATTCTAATAGACAATGAGAATGTAACATAAACACATTTCCTCTTTGGTAAGATTAGAACCATAATTCCGATGACAGAATTATATCAAAAGAAACATTAAATAAAATAAATAAGGATAATAATTATATTAAATAAATATGGAATGTATATAAATTTATTAAAGTATAATATGTACATGACATAATGTATTCCCTGAATAAAATAGTTTTAGATGATAAACCCTTACCCAATGATCTAATTTATTTAAAAGCACGCTATATTCTTGTATAATATATTAATATATATTATTAATATATCTATAACAATATAAATACATTTGAAATCATTTATTATCAAATTTTTGTATTTATACACCAATTTATCAATATTTCAATATTAAAATCGATGTTATTGATTGATAACTATTTCAGTTACCTTGAGTTCTTACATTCAATATTTTCAAATCATCTACTTTGATCGTCATTATAGAATATATAAAATTTTAAAATTATGTAAATATAATAAATATTAATTATATATTTATAAATATTAATAAATAAAAATAATAGATAAAAAATTAATTACACAGTTTAGGGAGTTGATTTGTTGTACATATGCATAAACATGGGTTTCACTTTTCAAAAGATGGAATGGACGAAAGGTAAATAATAAATAACCTTTGTATAATAATTATCATATAATATAATTAATTTAAATTATTTTAATTTACTTTTATTACCATTTTACTTATATATAAATGAAAAAATTCCATAAATTCCTAGAGGTGGTAACAAACATGTACATACGAGCAACATTATTAATTTCAAAAAATTGAATGTTTAGAAGGTGCATGTGATATTATAATTTCATAGGTGTAATAATTTCATAAATTTAATATATAAAAAGTAAACCCTTTATAATAACCAACTATGAAATACAATGAATGAAAATAAATTATATCTCTACATAGATATGATAAGACCTACAAACCCACAATAAATAATTTCACTTCCCATTTTATGGAAAAGAGGGTAGATAATGGTGATTTAGTAATCAGAATAACATTTTCATATTTTTTTATATTCAATTTATTATATTATTATAAATATAAATGATTTAATGGTGGTAAAAAATTAAAAAACAAAGTTATTAGTTGATGTGATTAGCCTTTATTTGATGTAAAACTTTTAGATCTCATCTGAAGTATATTCAGGTTGATATATTTGGAAGATAATCACCTACAGTGTAAAGACCATGTCCCCTATAGTCCAGATCCAGTTCCATTATTATATTATTACTAATAAGGATCATTAAAATACCACAGGGTCAAATAGTTTAATATCATAGGAAAACTAGATACATACAAATGTTTTACATTACAACATGAATGAAAAACAACATATAAAATCTATTTTAAAATCCCATAAACTCGTAGATGATCCTTTCATATCATTCCTAGTATACCTCTTATCATCTTGTATAATGTAAAGCATAATAAATTGGTGAGAATAGATTATCCGAAATGGTATGCAATAAAATGAAACCTATCACAAACAAACATAAAAAATATTTTGTGGTGAATAACTAAAAACCTATTCTATTAAAAAGTAATCACAAGAATATTTTCATAGGAGTAAAATATGAATAATTAATACTCAATAAATAAACTCATTAGAATCAAATATAACCATGGATATTGTACTATTCGATACTCACATGGATTATCAATTACTAATATCATAATCATATTTTTTATAATTCTTGAAATATGAATCATACCTTTAAGTCCACATAAAAGTCTTTTTAAAATGAATGGTTAGGGCCTCATACAAATCGATATCTGAAATTGAATTGTCATGACTCAGCAAAGTCCATATTAATTTTTCATCATGAGGTCTACTAATTCATGGATGGGGATTACCAAGCCCCACCAATCACTTTTGATTATAATTCACTTCTTATATGAATGGTGATAATCATGTACAAAAAATACATATGAAATATAAATAACTTTCTCTAATCAGTAAACATAACTACTAACCATTCTGAGTAGTACAGCGAATGGAATCATGATTGACTTTCCACATTCAAACAAATCATAAAACATTTGATAAAATATGGCCTATGATATCATAAATGATCAATCCCCATGATGATTAATATTCAATATAGTGTGTTCTTATAGATTAAAATAATCTATTAAAATCATTGAAGAATTTTTCAGAGAAATACAATTTTTTATGTTTTGAAGGAAGAGTTATTTTGGGAAAACAATTTGTTATGGAACTATATTATAACATGTAAATCCTAAGAAATAAAATAAAATGGAAATTAATATATATTTTAGGGATAAAATATATCCAAATAAATAAAAATCATGTAAGATGTGTTTTAAATATTCATTAGAAATTGGTCGCATCAGTGCAGTTTAAGAGAAAATATAAAATTATCACTAAAAAATAAAATGTCATTATATTTTGAATAAAAAAAGAAAAAAGATTTATTTTCTAGAAAAAGGAGTGATTTTATAAAAAATAATTGTGTCTTAATGAATATTATGGATGGTATATGAAAATGGTTAGGAAATTGTATTTTTCAATTTAATCGGGCTTTCATAACTGGACAATTTTGAACGAGGACATTATAAGATAGAAATTTTATAATAAAAAACATGAAGGTATCTAGATAGATTATTTTTTAACATATGAAATGAATTTATAAGAATTATATAAAAGGAAATTACAATTACATTGGGTAAAAAGAGAGAAATCATAACTAAATGAAAAATGGAGGTTTGATAAAAAAAACCCTCACCTTATGTTTAAAAGTGTTCTGCAATGGTACTCATTGTCTATAAAAATAAAATTATATTAATTAATAAATTAGTTAATAACATATTCAACATTTATTTTATTTATTATAATTTTATTATGTTAATTTATGTTTTTATTGATGAGTTATAATAATCAATTCTATTATTTAGAAGAATTATTTTCCATTATTTTCATTATTGGATACTAGTATTCATGTATGAAAGATCATGTAAATAGGAATATATATTAAAATATAAAATTATATATTATTAATTGATATCTAGTAGATTTAATTTTTATATATATCAAGATTTATATATATGAGGATGATTCATAAGATTAAGTCTAAATGATAACAATTTAGATTATTTTGGTGTTTTTCAATCATTACTAACTGGATTCATTATATTATGAGTTATTACATATATATAATTGTTCAATAACACTAAATAAGTTGTAATATACATGTTATAATATTTTTTAAAATAACAATTTTTGACCATCCTTGAACGGGGAATTGAAAAAATAAAAACACATCATCCATGAAAGCGGTAAATCGACACCATAGAGAGGATGTTCTCATTTTTAGAATAAAAATGTGAAGATAATAGAAATGATAGTTCATAAGAAATTATAAAAAAATTAAAAATATATAAAATAATATATATATAATTCATTTTTGGATATAGGATGTATGGAATGGATAATAATAGAAAGGAAATTGAAACAGAATTAAAAGAAGGAAATGGGATTTTACCTCTTGATTTCCTATCCTTGAAAAGCTCCCTCTATAAGACATTTTGAAATGTTTTTTTGAGTGAGAACAGTAATACCAAAACATTGGATAGATATTTGGGAGAGGTATTTGTCCAAATAAAAAATTATTCAAGGCTTTGGAAGTGTGATATGAAGATGTGGCGAGGGGTGGTATTTATGGTGGATGAGAGGAGTGTTTTTTGATTATTTTATTCATTATATTATTATTATGTCTTAAAAATATAAATAGGTTGAAAAATATCACTAAATATATTAAATAAACTATGTATTGTTTGATATTATGGGCTTAAATCATCTATACATCATCCATGACTTAAGAATTTCTATATTTGTAAAATACCACAAATTATCATATTTCACTATTTTCCAAAAAATGAACTATTTTATTAAAAAATATATCCTAACCATTTTTTTTATATTTTTTCATAAATAATGAACCTTATTTTATGAAATTATTTTTTTATATAAGGAATTTTTTAAAAAATTATATATAATCATTTACATGAAAAATATTTCTTTTAATATTATAATTGTTTTTATAACACATTGAAAATGTTATTACAACCGCATAAAATTCTGTTCTTTAAGAAAAAAATAATTTAAGAATATATTTAATGAAAATAAAATTCCATAAATTCATTATATTAAATATAATGTTTTATGTTAAATTTTATGTTTCCCAAAAATAACAACACTTAATTTATTGTTTTTAAAACATTTAGTTTTTATTCTATGATATAAATAAACCATATATATGTTTATAAGATACCAAAATATTATTAAAACATTCATAGGTGGATTTAACATTAAATTATTATTATTATTATTATTATTAATTGTCACATTACTATTACAATGGTCATATTTAAAATTATTTTATGTTTTTAAACTCAGTGTTGTGTAAACCATAAGCTATCGAAGATACGAAATTTTTAATGACAAATCATAAGATAATAGTATGTTTCATTCTCCCCCCATAAAAAATATCATCATCTAAATTTGATATTTTACCTTGAATATCAATGGTTGATACATCAATGTTCTATTTTGAAAAATCCACATCATAAATAGGGTTAGTAAAATATCCGCTTAAAAAGTGGGAAAGGGAAATGCAAAGGTCACTAGAAAACAAGGATTTATGGTAGGAAAAAATTTGGGAGAGAAGATAAAGATGACATGAAAGATAAATCTAATTATAATGTTCTGATGGAGAGTGATAGATAACATGGCTATTAGAATGTTGACCATAAAAAAACATAAATCATGTAATTGGATTAAAGGCTATTGATTTTTATAAAATACTAGTTAAAAAATGTAGTTTATTTCTAAAACAGTTTCCTTATTGTTTAGAAATTATATTATTCTACATCTATAAATAGGATAAAGTAAAAATACATTATTACTTTCTAAATCATAAGAATAATCTCATCATTTTTTTGTACTTTTATTTACTTTCACACCATCCCTTACACATATATATGAATCTTCATAATGATTTTTTAATGACAAGAGAATATATAATGAATTATATATTAATTAAGTCATTCCTTCCACCTTTAAATGTTTACTAATACCTAGAAGGTTAGAACTTGTGATCAACTGAAAATAATTTCCAATGTTTAAAATGATACATTCCACATGTAGTTAATATTATAAATCATCTAAAACATGTCTGTCCAATTTCAATTATTTTTTTATGAAAGATGGTCAATAATTTTATAAATTAAAAATAACATAATATTATCTAAAGAAGGAAACTCTTAATCTGACATACCAAATAAATGAATACCTTGATCACTTTAAAACCGTAATGAAAACGTGCATGATTCAAAATACATTAAGAAGAATTAATTCAATACAATACTTATGTATCTCATGATTTTTATAACTAGAATATCTTAACATAATTATTGAATCCAAAAACACAAATTCATTATTTATTCCACTTTGATCATAGTAACCACATTTTCTTGACAAAGATCCCTTTGATTTTTATTATCATTATTTCCCTAAAACGCATGAAATTCTTTAGAAAATTTCCCCATTTCATTAAATATGAAACATTTCACATTAATAAATTATTTCTTTCCCCGACATTCATGATACTAGTTACTTATCTCTACACACATATAAAAACCCACCATTTCCTTCAAAATAGAACCATGGTGTTTCTTCCCACAAATATCACATGTGGGAAAATCCACATTTTACTTTTTCCCATAATAAATCTCTTTTTATACCATTATAATATTCTATTTCTATACATTCAATTCATATAATTTTGATATTTCTCTCACATTATTAATAAAAACGAGACTATATACTCATATGGGGAGAATGTTTGGGAAACTATTTCCCTTCATAGAAATAACTTATGTGCATTAAAGAAACAGTTAATATTTTTCCTATAATTAATTATGTAGTCTATAGAATTATTTTCTATGATTGTAAAAAGTCCTTCAAACGTATCAATGTTTCATCCCTTTTTTATCTAAGACATAATATATTCCTCTCTATTTATTCTTACGGTCCCTAAGGGAAATATGTTTCCAATAAAACCATCAAAAAATTATTCAATTTAATATTTTAAATTATTTTTTCCTCTTTATTGTGTTCAAATCAATAACCAACATAGATCATAAAATCTCAAGATATTATTAACATCCATGATAACCCTCTCCACTCATTAATTTTTAAATAGAACAATAACTTTTCTATGGAATGTGTCCATTTCCAAAATATAAATGGATTTATAGTACAATTAAATGAATGAGGGTTTTGTATCTTGAATTGGTCTAAAATTGTATATTTTCATTATGGATGAATATGTTCTATTTCGGTAAGGTTATTTCTCATAACCTGATATAGTTGTCCCGGTATAGTTATATATCTCGCAGCTATAGTTTTAGCTTTTTATCTAAGAACAATATCTTCCATATAAGGTAAATACCTACAGGGAATACCTGAGTTTGAAAATTTTTTATTTATTCCAATACAATAAATTTTTAAACAAATTTATAAACCTAATTAGATTATTAATCATAATGTAAAATTTTTGAATGAGAAAAACAACTAATATAAAATTGAAATTTATGCATAAATAATATCATAATTATAAATAAGGATTCTTTGCAGACATGTTTACTTTTAAATCCTAAAAAATGGGTTTAAATTAAAATGTGTAATATACTATGAATACACCTCATGAGTTTGAATCCTTAGGAGTAGTAAGGAATATTCTCGTGTACTAGGTTACACTGAGTCAGGACCTTCATACCATGTCAGAGTTGTGACCCCTACGTACATTTGTTCCAGAACCACGCCCACATGTAGTATCCAGATAGTGATTTATATCTAGGAAGACCCAAAAAATATCCACTCTTACAAAATTCTAGGTTATTATTCAACACTTATCTTTAATGTATACATCAATTTATGTACCAAAGAGATGTTTTTATGGTGTTTACTAATCATTCATAGATACCAACTTTAATGACCCCAATCATAGTAGCATTGAGTCGGTGCCTTACATAATTACATTGCTACTAATTAAATGTGTTAACATCATAATTTACTGAATAGTTTTGTAGTGTAGGAAAAAAATATAGAGACAATATATACAGTACAACATGAATGGAAAAATAACATAAAATATCCTTTTGAAACACCCATAAATTCTTTAATTATCTGTACAAATCATTTATAATATGCATCTATACATCATTGAATAAAAAAACGTAAGAAAGTGGTGAACTCATACGGTCATTAAGGGTAATAAATAAAGAATATTATCTCATTAATAAAAAAACCCAAATTCAAGGTGAACAACTAAAAACACAATCTAGTAAAAGATAATATTTAGCATATTATTTAAGGAATGAATATTGGATAAATAATTACCTATAAATAATCACATTATAATGATTCTAGACAATGAATATTATACTAGTCAAAAAGTCACATATAATATCAATTAATAATATCATAATGGTGGAATGCATAATGTTGGACAATTGAAACATATCATCAAGCCCTATTCCAAGAAAGCTAAAAATAAATAGTTAAGACATCTACCAAAATCTTATATGAAAATAAATGGGCAAGGCCTTAGCCATGTCCATATCTATTTTGCCTCATGATAAATATTGAGGCATAAATGGACTATTATGGGATCATCCCTTCACATATTAATTCAAATTAATTGTTCATATGATTGAGGGAACATAAAAAACATATAGATATGAAATTTAAATAACTTTTCCAAATCAGTGAATCTAATCACTGACCATTATGAGTAATATGGGGAATGGTATCAAGATTGCACATCCATAGTCAAAATGATGATATAATATTTTCAAAAATATTATAGATGTTATCATAAAATATAAAGAATAATTTTTAATAATATTCAACATAGGGTGTTGATATAGATAAAAACACTCTAATAAAATCATTGGGGAATTCTTGATATAAATACACTTTTCCCTTGGGAATGAAGTGTTCTTATAGAAAATCATTTGCATCATTCATAAAAACATATTGAAATATTTATATCCTATAAAGGAAAAGGTATGTACATTTAAATCATGTTTTATGTATAACATATATACAACTAAAGTGAAAATATGTAAAAATATTTTTTATGAAACTTTAGAAATGGGCCGCTGTAGTACGATTTAAGAGAATATATAAATGACTCTATAAAATAAGAAAAATCCAAACTTTTTTGTATAAAAATAGAAATTAAAAATGATAGTACTTATTGAAAAAATAGTTATTTTAGAAAAAAAAATGGTTTCTTAAAACAGATTATGGATGGTAGTGGGAAATGGGTATGAAATTGAGAAGTTCATTTTATTCAGGCTTGCTTAACGTGATACGTTATAAGGGGAACCTTATAAAAAATGTAATTTTCCCATCCATGAGAGATGAAATGACAAATTTAAATGATTTTGTAACATTTAAAAATAATTTATAAGAATTATATAAAAATAAAGAAGTATTATATAGTGGTAAATTGAGGGAAAGCATAACCAAAAATAAAAATGGAGGATCGGGAAGAATCCATTACCATATGTATGAATGTGTTATGCACTTGTAACTAACGTATGAGATAATGAAAATAAAATCATTAATAAATAATTTAACATTATATTAAAAATTTATTTGAATAATTATAATTTTATTATGTTCATTTCTGGCCATATGGTCAGGTTATAAGATTAATCTATGTCATTTTAGAGTGTTCTTTTCCTTTGCTTTCAAGATTGGTTCACTTGTATACTAGTACGGAGGATCATGTAAAAAGGGAATAGCTTTCATGAATTGAAATTAAATTTAATTAATGAACTAATAGGATATATATTGGTATTACCTATCATTTTTATTTCATTTTTGAGTATGATTCATCAGATAAATCATTAATGATAACCATTTAGATTATTTTGGTATTTTTTTGATCATCACAAACTAGTTATGTTGTATTAATTATTTTTATTTATATTAACTATTTATATGAAAAAAATAATTTTTAATATATATATATTTAAATAATATTTTAACCCTGAAAATTATTTATATACCAACCTGGAAGGTGTAATTGAAAAATATTCTATGTCCATAAAAGTGGTAAATCTACATCTCGCTGATGATTTTTAATTTTTAGAAGAAAAGGGGAAGGGAAAATAATTTATGGAATTATTCCATTATTATAATAAAATTTCATTATATATAATATAATTTGTAATAATGTTTTTTTAATAGGAGTTAAGGAATGGATAACAAAAAATTTAATTAAATGTGAAAGAATGAAAGTGGATTTTACCACTTGAATTCCTATCCTTGGGAATCACCTTAAGGAACATGGAAATATAATTTTTCATGAGAAATGAAATACCATAAATTGGGAGAGAGTTTTTGGATAGGGATAGGGGTGAAAATGTTTAAGATTCAAGGATTTATATGTTTGAGGAGAAGTGGTGAGGAGAAGTGATATCTATAGTGAATTGGAGGAGTGTTTTTTGATTATTTTATTCATTAGTTTATTTTTTGGCTCAAACTATAAATTGTTTGAACCTTATCACTATATATATTAAAATAAATTCGATGAATTAGAGATTATGGGATTATGTCATCATCTATGACTCAATAGTTCATGTATTTTTTATATACCATAAATTATCGTGTTTCACTATTAAAAATTTTTTCTAATGTTTATAAAACATCCAAAAATTCACCCTTACCATATTTCAACAATATTAATTCAAAAAGCAGCTCCATTTTGTGAAAATAATTTTTTAAATAAAATAATTTTTATTTTTAAATAAAATCAACATTTACTAAAAAATATCATTTTTTGTATTTTAATTATTTTTATAACAAACACAAAAATTCATTAATGTTTCATAAGAATTTATTATAATTAAAAGAAAATATTAATAAATTAATGAGTATATTTTATTAATATAATTTTGTTTTAAATAAATATACTAATTTTAATGTAGTATGTAAAAATTTAATTTTCATAAAAATACTGACACTTTATTTATAGAATATAAAAAATTATTTACTTCTTCCATTATCTAAATATAATTTATTTTCATTTATAAGACAGATAAATTTTCATTAAATATCAACAGGTGTAGTTTATATCCAATTTCTCACATTACTACTCATAATGGTCACATTAATATTCCAATATTCAAATTTAATAGTATTTTACAGTTTTCAATTCGGTATTGCGTGTTGTATAAACTAAAGAAGATGATAAATTTTAAAGTAGACGTACCATATGATATTTTTTCTTCACATATTAAATGTATAAAAATATTTTTATATTATTTCTTGTAAGGGGATGGTTTATCTAGATGTATCAACATGTTTTAAGGAATATGATGGTTGGATTTCCTTTTATAAGGGATGGCGGTGACACGTTTGGAAATATAAAAAAAGTAAAAATTTCAGCATAAAAATATTATTCCAAATAGAAATTAATTTCATTAAAATGTCTATATGGTTGAAATAATTTCATCCAAGGAAACTTAGATAGGTATCCACTTTATTTTTAAACCTTATCTATTTAATTAATCTCTTTCTTAATTATTTTTTGTGTTAACCACAATAACAACTTTTTTACTCATAATGTATTATGAAAGCTACAAAAAAAAGTGATACAAAATTGAACCCATGATAATTTGTTAAATGATATTATATTCACATTGTTGATGATAATATTTTCATGAATTTTAAATCTTTTAATTCAATTTTTTTTATGATAAAGTATCATTAAGGTAAATTTTTGGATTAGTCATTTATGTTTCTTTGAAATCCACAAGAGAAAAAAAATTAGAATATAATCCCTTTATGTGACACTAAAATGTTATATTTATCCATAAAAATATGTAAGACTGTATATCTCTAAAATTGTATTACAAATTATATTTCATTAAAAACATATTTAATTTTTAATTAATTAAAAAAATATTATATTAGTGTTGTGCATGAATTTATGGTAAATATTAAAGAAATAACAAATTTATATAGATTACTGTCATGTATATTATTTAACTTTTTACATGGTGAATATTAATAATTGTTTATAACATCATTTCGTCCATATATTAACATGCAAGTTATCTTAAAAACTTTGTGTTTGAGACTTTGTAACTTTAATTACATTGAAAATTATATAGGTCATTATTAAAGAATAATGTCTTGAAAAAAAATAAATTTAGATACCAAGGATATTAGGGATGGATAATGAATATCTGATTGGATTTTAGATCAAAATTGGTTATTATTACAATTATATATATCCTATATTAACATAATACCCTTTACTATAAGGATAAATTTTACCATGGTGACAATTCATAATGCATAAAAATAAAGGGGCCATGTTTACCCAAATTGATCCTCCTCTCTACAAATATAGAATCCATTTTATAAACTAAAATACCTGCATGTGGAGGATATTAATTCTAAAAACATATTTGAAAAACCTGAATAAAACTATATTTTTAAAAATAATGATTGAAGCATAAAACACCATTATTTATTTTCCCATGCATATTAAAAATCATTCATGAATGTAAAAAAATTAATTTAATATATTATATAATATTAATTAAAATAATTCACTAATAGTGATTAATTATCATTATTAAAAAAAATATACATTTCATGGAAATAACTATTTTTACTTATAAAAAATATATTTTATATTTAAATATGTTCATTTATTATTTTTAATCCATTGATACACAAATAATTTATTTTAAAGATGTGTAAAACATATATTTTTCATAAATTATTCATCCATATTCAAACAAAAACATTATTGGCTAGTTTATAATTAAATCTATAGTATAGTTCATTTATAATCATAGTTGCATGTATCACAAAATATGGAAAAAACATTTATTATATGGGAAATATTTCATAATATCTGATAGTGTTTTATAGATCCTCATAAGAATTGTCCCTCTAGAAAAAAAACATCATTAGGTTACAACCATAGTCTGAAGGTTCTCCATTGATCTCATACAGAACCTATCTCTTACACCTAAGATAATCTTCAATGATTTTTCCCTTCCCTAGGTTAGAATCCAAATCCACTTAGAATACCTAAATATTCTCTACTCAACTCATATCTCTCATGTTAAGGACACTATTTATAAACATATAGTATAACATATTTTGGTCAGACTAGATTATAATCCATTTTATAAATAGATAATATCTTTATCATATTTTAGCATGATCCATGGATACCCGCTAAAAAAATTTGTGAAGTATTTCCACTCATGTGGTTTTAGATGTTATTCCCCATAAAGTACTACATGCTCTATCATTATTATAATTTATACATGAATAAGGGATGATATGCCATAGTATATTGCACATGTAAACCCAGATGAATAAAGTATTCATACTTGATTTGTAGTCAACAAACTATTTACTTGAAAAAATGCTTAATCAGAATTTCTTAACCATTGAATCAATATCCCAATCATTATCAGCATAGTAATGGTTAGTGATATTTAAGATAATTCATAGATAAATAATCAGTAATATCTTATTATGCCTAATAATAACATTTTCTCAAAAAAATTATGGGGATACTTCCAAGACATCACAACTTCTACATTCTCTAGGTCCACATAAACACCTATCATAAACATCGCTTTCCCTAAAAAACACTTTCTCAAACTAGAAGTAAAACATTGAAAAATTTCATAAATATAATGTGAATGAATCATACACAAAACTATCTCAATATGATTTCTATGATGATATAGTTTTAGTTATTTGATGAGGTTGCAATCAGTAAACACTATTATAAACAAGTCCATGTAATGATGAATGATCTTATCCCTGAGGTCCATAAACACTTTCAATGAATTGGTCAAACCAGACGACTTCACCATATGCTAATATAGTTCATACCTAATATGAAATATCATATATATGATATCATATTTTTTAACCAACATCTAGTGATATCCAAAAGAATTGTCGATATTGGAGAACCATTGTGCACCATATAATAGATTGGGATGGCCATTTATCTTTGTATAAGGATATTAAATCTTCACTATCACATGGTTAAGCTACCTGCAATAAATTTAGATTAAAATATTACCATACACCTTTTTGGTGAAAAGATGATGTGAACCCCATGATGATGTACTCTTATGGATAAGGCACATCTACTCCATGTCTCAAAAATATACCTTGAGGTCCTTCGAATTATCAGGTGTCAAATGATTAGGGGTATCAAAATGGAATACAAACCTAGCGTAAGATAAATATAAATTTCTACTATTATATTTGGTATATTCACTTTTATATTGTCTAAAAGGACATCCTGTTATAGATACATGGATGGAAGAAAGTCAAGGCATCATTCAGTTATCCTACTAAAGGATCCAATCCCACCACCTATTATGTGATTATCCAAAGCTGGCTTGAGATTAATCCAACTCTACCAACCCCCTTTTTTGACTCTGTAGTGGTCATGAACATATATTTGTTATGAAGGATAATGAATAACTTCTATGATAACAATCAATGTTACCATAGAGTCCATTCAGACATTCCATGCATATAATCAAATCAAAATTTCTCATCTCAAGAATCATGTTGTCACATATTTTTCCATATAATGAAATGCCATTTCGAAATTATATGAATCACTAATGATAGTCTAATTTCATTACCAGTAACTTATAAAGGGGGACTGCCTCAAAGAATAACATTACCTATAGTTCATGTCCAAGAACTACATGGTAATATATCACGTCATGGGAAGAACTAGTATCATATTGAGTATTGGATAATGTAGAGGTTATCATAAATGTACAAAAATAGTAGATGATTCCATTACACCATTATCCATAGTCTTATCCACCATGTAAACATAGCCTATCATAGTTCCTCACCCATATCCCTTAGATGCATGACTAGAATGAGTCATCCTATAAGTATGCTATTGAGGGACCAACCAATTGTTTTGTTTTGTAACTCTTTCTACACCCCCAAATGTAAAATTAAACACAAGGTTATATGGTTGAACTACTTGAGATATCCCATCTTGACACACTATTGGAGGTAGTTATGATGTTTCTATTTTTACCTATGGCTGTGTCCAACCATCCTATAGTTGAATCAAGGTGGATTACCTCTTATGGGGATAAAGAAATTTATAAATGCATCCCTTTCATTAAATTTATCAAATGCACATACATGACCTTCCTCTTCCTTTGATAAAATGTGGTAATCATGGAATATGTAGGATATCCACCCATATAAGTATTGATATATAGAAAAAGGCAAGTAGATCAATCCTCATACATGATCCACAAAATATCTTAGGTCGTTCATTGTACCACAAGGAATGATTCAAGTTAGAAGATCCTAAATTTATGTTAGATGTTGGGAGGAATTAATCTATAAAACATCATGGCCTTTGTAGAATAATTCCAAAATCACTTAGGGTAAAGGTACAGAATCTCAATAAAATTTATATATTGTCTATACAGCATCATGAGACCATAATGTATCTCTTTTATCATTAGTGCCTGGTCATGAAACAACATATCAAGAATGAACTCTGCAAATAAGAGGTCTTGAATACCACCTAGGTGAGGCCCATATATAATCCATCCAATACCATGACTACCCAAAAATTCCTTGTAGGTCCCTAGCACAAAAAATCATCCTTAATAAACATTTTTATTAAAAATAATATCAATGATGAAGATAATATAGATGACATCCAAATAGTCCTCATCATCATGTGGTCTACCAAATCCTAAGAAATCAGCTGGTTGATGTAGTCATGGATCATAATGGAATGGCTCTGAAATAGTGTGGGAATTTACCTACTCTATAGTAAGTGGTGTAAGAACATGATTTGGAGAAGCCTCCAACTTAAAATGAGGTCCCAAAAATAATATTAAAGGATTTATCTCCAATAATAGAATCAAAATTATGAACATAAATACATCCTAATTGGTTTAATGGATTACATAATGATCTACTATATGTTACCCAATAACCCATGATATTCCCCTCCTAGCAGTAACCCTGGTCTCCCTCTATACTCATTTATTTTATCCATCACACACACACATATATATATAATCAGTAAATGTTAAAATGTTAATACTAAATTGACATATATCAAATTAGAGAGTGAAAACAAATATATCAAAAAAAAGTTTTAAATAGATATAAATGTTCAATGAATTTATTTATACCACTAATATGAAATAATATAATAGGTATTTATATGGAAATTCAACTTCTTTACCGAATAATGATTCATGAAATCACCTAGAATATCATTAAAATAGAAGCTAAAATCTCATCAATGGTAACTCAGAGGTCATCTATATGTGTTCGTTCTAGGAACATGTTAACATATCTACCAATGTACCACACAACTATATGTTCTCTATCATGTACTATGTTAGTCTTAGAGAAGAAGAATTTTTTTCTTTGGAAAAATATTTTAACAACATTACCAGAAGAATTTTCTTCGTGAGGTAGACTCACATGACCTATTTCCGACATCCACACATGCATGTGGCTTCTAACGTGCAGAAATGGTAAAATTTCATCAATAGGGAGACTATAACCTCATTATCTTGTTATTGCACAAATAAATAAATATAATAATAAATAAAACAATAACAGAATTATTATCTTGAAAGTAAATAAATAAAAAATCATAAATTTCATATAGATTTTAAATGACTGGAAATGTGGGAAACCAAACTAGACTAAATTTTTTAGATAAAAATTAAATTAAATGGCGAGGTCCTCTGTATTCAGTCATAATTCATTACCAGATTTGTTCCCCTATACTCAACCATCCACCAAAGGGTTTTTTCCATTCTTTTGATCCCTAGAAATGAAATCTATTATTGTATTGAAATTTCTATGTAGGATATGTGAAAAAGGAATTGTATAACACCACCATTGAATTCTAAACATATGTGGTAAAGTATAATTAGAGTTTATCATGATAATAATAAATGAATAACAAGAATTAAAACATATAATTTAAAAAGAGGATATAATATTGTAACAATGATGCCATAAATCCTATGATATACCTACTTCAATTCCGTATGGGAGGGATAATCATAGAATATCTTGTGACGAAGAAAAAGACAAATAGTTCATAACACATTTCCCAGTGGTCCCATGGTATTGACTATGTTTAGGCCCCAAGATCATTATATCTATGTTCTAGTATAGTTTTGTCCTACATAGCATCATAACCCATTTATTTCATATTGAAACACCCAGGTCATCGTTAACCTAATTTACTTCCTTAGTTTGTCCCCCAGACCATCATGCCACTCCCAAATGATAGGTTCCATTGCTTTCATGGTTTAAATATGTTCACACTCTCCATTGAAGGGATACAAAACAAATGATGGTACACTTTTCTAAAGTAATGATTATAATATCAATGTCATGGTAACACATATAACAAGGTAGAAAATATTTAAAAATAATATAATATCATAATCATCAGATAATAGTAGCAATACTTATGTCATGTGATCACAATCAAAAATGGAAACCATATACTCTAACAATACGCATGGAATCAAATTCCATAATGTGTATCATGGTCTACAAAAAAAGCCACATAAAATCCTAATAAAACATGGTGAATCAATGTATGACAACAAAAGTATCTTATCATGGTAAAATTTGTAAATGAGAGAAAAAAATATACCAAACATATATCCTCAAATTCATCAATGTCACCATGATGGATAGACCACACCGTGTTGTTAAAACGATAGAATAGAAACCTATACATCCACGCACATATTATCCGTGTCCTTATAATCATTTTTTTAGTATTAGACAATACAATGATCATCAAGGATACCTATATCTTAATCCAAATTTAGGTTCACATAAATATAATAAAATATCACAAATGGTAACCATTTTTCTATCATAGATAATTTCAGAATTATCAATACATCCCCATCATTGGAAGACAATTTAATTCCTTGTATAATAATTTCAAAACCACATATGATTATACATTATCTCAATAGAATAAGATTAATGTTATAATCCTTTACTATTACCTTTTAAATTAAGAGATAATAAATCTATTTACATCCATCAATAACTTCCATATTATTATCATTCATTTATTTTTTATTCAATTTTTCAAGAATGTTTCTTTTAGTATTACTCATGAAATAATAAGAAAATAAATTTATTAATTCCTTCATCATGCAATATCTCTCATGCAGTTCTCCAAAAAAGTAGAGAGGGGATGTTTTTCGACATTCCTAGAAAAATAGATGAAGGTATTTTTTGTGTCAATATGAATCTATATATATTTAATAATATAACATATAAACAATCTAAGCCTGAATCATTGGATAAAAATAAATGAAAAAAGATCTATCTATTTCAGATTTAATTTCTCTATATATATAATGACTATAAAAAAATTTAAATATTATCATTTTATGTATGTTTTATGTGATTCATAAAATAATAGTGAATCTTTTCTAATATTTTAAGTCACAATCCCTAAAAATTTCAATTAATTATATTCTAGTTATTTTTTTCATTTTAGAAAGTTAAATGCAAAGTGTAAGTTTGTGAAACTGAAAATGTAGAGTTAAATAAGAAAAATAGGGAAAAATGATACAATTTCATATGGGGTATGTACTTAGTAAGGGTAACATGTGTTTACCCTTATAAAATTCTAGATACCCATATGTAAGATTCATACATGTTCTATTACCCTTATATAGTTACTATAATGCTATAGGTTACCCATACACGACATCAAAATAAATTAAATTACCTTTTATTAGAGGCCCTTATGTGAGCCTGTACCCCTCGACAAGTAAGGAATTACAATTCATATGTATTAAAATAATGAATGTACCATTATAATAAAATTCATCACACAATACATTATATACCCTTAAACAACTTATCTTTAAATTATATAGAGGCTCAATAGTAATAACCCGGTTGTCCTCATCAGCTTGAGGGAACAATGAGTCATTACATAGCCTTAAGAGACATACTTGATATGACAAGGGCAGGAAATAAGTTCCTAATGGTTTCAAATACATGTGGTGGATGATATAACCATTAAACAAACAAATAAACCAACAAACCATAACAAACCCATTTACTTAATGATGCATGAACAAAAGAAAGACAACTAAACACAATCTTGTATCATAATAACATATCAATGTGTAAAACAATGGAATACCTAAATTGTAACAAAGTAAACAGTGGATAAAAAACTCAAGACTCTAAAAGGCCACACGAATCCATTGTTTTCAAGCTCCAAATTCCGTAATCCTTTAATAGTCCAAGTATCTCGATGTTTAAAAAAAACATGTGACATGTTACCTTTGTCTCTGTCCTAGAAGATTACATTTGCAAAAGCACCAATGTGCCAATGGTGGGGTGAGAATAAAACATAGTAGGTTTTCCCCAATGACTTCCCAACTCACACCAATAGGTTAGAATAGTTAGCCACATTTATATAAAATAGTTTCTATAAATAAATTTCTAAAAATAGTTTATATCAAAATATAATTTAAAGCCATAGAAAACATTTTTCCATGGAATGGTCATAACCAATCATTTATGCCATTTAACATTTAAATTTTCACAACCATTATAAATATCAACACAACTGACCATGCATATATCCTAGAAGAGGGGGAAATCCCTAACCCTTATCAATCCCAAAAATGATGGGGGAGACCTCTTACCCTTATCTGACCCAAATGCACATGAATGTTGGATGGGGGAGGGACCTAACCCTTATCCATCCCAAAACTGATGAGGGACACTTCTATCCTTTATTCGTCCCAAATGTAATGTGAATGTCTGACATGGGACAGTCATAAATCATACCGATCCCAACACTGGTGGGGGAGAATCCTACCCGGATCCGACACTAATGCAATACAAATGTTTGATGAGGGAGAGCCCTTACCCTTACCCATCCCAACACTAATGAGGGATACTTCTAACTCAGATCCATCCTGAAATAAATATGAACAACCACAACCATTATTCCATTACACCAATGCCAAAAACAAATTTTTATCTATTTTAAAAAAACAATTATTTATTTGAATGAATATTAATAAAAACATATTACATTATTGAAAAAATTCCCCAATTTAATTCAAAAATATAAAACAATGAATAAAAGCACATTAATCAAAACGTAAATTTTTCCAGAATTTCAACCTTTACCAAATCATCACAAAAGAACCAAAATTTTTTAAATAGAATAATAAACATTATTTTTATTGAAAATAAATTACCCTAAAAGCATTCCAATCAGTTTTATAATGTGCAGTCGAGAATGAAGCTGCATACCTCAAAGATTTTGATGAAAACCACAACGATCAAGGAACACACACAAAAACATGGTCTATTTACTATGAAACAACATTATAAATATTCTACTTTCATGATAATGACCAAATAATATCATATTTTTCACCCACACACATATATATACTCATAACAGGCATATATCTAGGAAACCAATAGAATATGAGAAGCATATCTAAGTATATCTGAGAAACTGATCATGAATGATGAAGAACGATCACAACCCTCATGAATCTAGCTTTGATTCACCAAGGGAATAGTCAATTTGACTAGAAATAACATGGGATTTGTTCTTGTACTTTCAATGAAGATAAAACCCTAGTTATGGCTACTTAGGAACATAACGAGCCACTTGGAGTAAAAAATGTGCAAGATCCACATTTGATGGATCTCACATAATCCATTTGCACAGTTTGTTCGCATGGTTAGACAAATAATGCACTAATCGTGTGTAATATACTATCTAGTCAAACCATCAAACATATTTCTTGAATGGTCTCTCGAAATTTGCTCCAACAATGAAAGAGACACTACATCAAAGGGAGCATTACGCACAGTTTGGCCGCACATTATTGCAAATGGTATACCACCTGTACGAATTCTATTTCCCCCCTGAACTAATTCAAAAGTTCTCCCAACTCTCCCATCCATCAACCTTAAAAATTATAAGAGTTAATATATTCAATTAAGGATTACATAAAAAACATTAGGTACTAAATTCTCCCTTCCATTAGTCCTTCCGTTCTCCATAAGTAGAAAACCATCACCCATCGAAATGTGTTCTATCCATTGTTCTTTTATCTCCTTCTTACATTCCCAAATGCCTTTTTGAATCCGACCATACTACCATAAAACATGAACGATATTGTTTCATTTTCCACACAATAGGTTCTCTTTCTTATCCACAATCCTCACCGGGATATGTACAAATGATTTATATGGATCTAGGTCAACGTGATCCCATCTGATCACATGGTTAGGATCAGGCCGATACTTTTTCAACTAAGAGACATGGAACACAATAAGCACTAAAATTAATCATGCTGGTAATGAAAACTGATATCACACATCTCCAATCTATTCTAGTATCTCAAAAGGTCCAATTTATCTATGATATAACTTTTTGTGCTTCCTGAAATGATAATGAACCTACCTTAGAGATATCCCCAAGAATACATGATCACCCACAATGAACGACAACAATATTCAGTGGTGATAGACATATGATTTATGATGACTATGAGGCATGTATATCCTATTTCTAATAGACATGATCTTCTCCATTTTTTCTTGTACAAGGCTCAACCAAACAAGGGAAGATTCACCCGTTTCCACCCAACATAGTGGAGAACGACACAGACGCCAATACAATGCTTCAAACGGAGTCATGTGTATCGAGGCATGAAAGTTGTTATTTTATGAGAAATCTAAAAAGGGTATATGATCCTCACATGGGACACCATAGTCCATTTCATAATCTTTCAATATGCCTTCCAATGTATTTATCATCGACTCAGATTTCTCATCTGTCTATGGATGATACATTGGGATCATTGTCAATTGAGTCCCAACAGACTTATGTAAGAATTTCAATGAATGATATGAAAACATATGATATCTATTAGAAATGACTAAAACTTTTATTCCATGCCTATTCACCACTTATTGGGTATAGATACTTGAATGTTCATATACAAAATGAGTTTCATGAATTGAAATGAAATAGCTCGACTTGGTAAGCTGATCCACTATCACCAAAATGGCATCATGTTTACAAATTGTTCATGTAAGACCAATAACAAAATCCATTGATATCTTCTCCCATGTAACACTGGGATAGGTAAAGACTAAAACATTCCTATTGGTCTATATTGATCTACATTAACCTGCTGACAAGTTAAGCACCACGAGACGAACTCAGCCACCTTCATTATCATGTCTTTCCTCAAAAAATGTTCCATTAACACCTTATAAATACTTTGTCTACCTTGATTTATAGAATATCTAAAATGGTATTAATAATGAATGAGTTATTCATAGAAGTCCACAGGTACACCATCCAATCACTAAACCAAAAAACAGAACACCCATCCAGTTTCCAATCCTCAATGGTATACCCACCATTGAGTTTTAAACCTAGAACCAGATATTATGCAATAGTTGTTTGTGACTCTTTCACAAAATTTAAAAAATCATGAAAAGTTTTTCAAACAAAAAATACCACATCAACTCAGTCTTAACATTACACATGCATGTCGTCTAGGACCAACATCAAATTCAATTAATATGATAATTGTTTTTACCATGTGAGGATATGCATTTCTGCTCAATGCATCCAGCACTAAATTTATTTTCCCATGTGTGTATATCCAGTAAAAGTCAAACATTTAGAGGTATTCCATCCATATAATTTTCCTCATATTCAAATATCACTGTGAGAAAATGCGTTTCAAGATTTTTTTGTTTGTGAAAACATTAAATTTCTCACCAAATAGATAATGTCTACATGTATTGGGAGCATGAATGACTGCATCAAACTTCAAATCGTGTGTTGGGTAATTCTTCTCATTCATCCTCAAGTACCTTGAACCATAAGAAACCACATGGTCCCATTGAATGAGAAAACATCCTAACCAAGATACCAAAGCATCACAATACACCACATACCTTATCCTGATTCTTCAAAGATCGATATAGGTTCCGATTTATGATGAACATATACTTCCTAGAAAGATTTTCGGCATTACTTTAACCCTTGAAATGGATCATTTATCTTTTTCAGTGCTGTCATTTTTGAATATAGTCTTGATCAATCACACACAAAGAATTAGTGGTAACTAGATAGACCAAGATAAATTCATATCTTGAAGACATCTTTCGGTGGATTCAATGAGATAAAATCTCTTTCCTTTTCAGGATCAACATAAACACCTTTTCTAGAAACGATGTCCCCATGAAAACATTTCTCATGTAGTCGTAGTGTCTAAATGTGCTTCTCAAAGCTGTTTTTTGGAATATATTCTTTCTAAACTCCCAATCAGTGAAATCCTGATCCCAAGTCAATTTTAGTGGAACACTGATCTTCCCTCAATTGATCGAACAGGTCATCAATACATGGAAGTGGATCGCCATTATTTATCCTAACTTGGATAGGATTATGATAGTCCATAAATAGATGAAGTGTTCCATCTTCATTCATTAGAAACATGACCGGTGATGCTCACAGAGATGTACTTGGATAAATGAAGCCCTTGCATTCTAGATCCTCTAACTGAAAATTCAAATCCATTAACTCTTTTAGTGCAATCCTATTGTGAGGAAGGAAATGATATTGGTCCTCAAAAGTATATCAACTGTCAACTACATGTCCCTTAGTAGTGGTAACCCTGAAATGTTCTTAGGAAAGTCATCTAGAATTTGATCTACATCTTTTTGAAAACTATCTCCCTAGATTTCATCAAATGATTCCCAATTTAACTATGCCTATCGAGAAGAGATTATTCCAACCATTGGTTCCAAAAAGCTCATTCCACCTTTCAATACAATATTCTCTCCTATGATGAGATGCTCAACACTGTCATTGATCAAAAAACTAATAGTTGCTCTATTATAGGCATTATGAGATTTAATCATTGTAAACCAAATCCGTACATAGTATTACATCATATATATAGTTGTCCAACATTGAGAAGTCTCATTTATTCTCAACTCCATTAACAATTAGGGAACATTCTCTACACGCAAAGTCTTGACATTCTCTTTCACCAAGAGATATTTGTAGTTTAGAACAAAAGGAATCATTTCCAACATTAAACATAGAAAATAAAATGCATGAGAATAAATGATAGAATGAAATTCCCCATTATCAAATAACACTTGCATAAAAGTATAATTCCAAAGAACTATACCAATCACTTGATTTGTTAATAATATCTTATTATTATCGTCATTTCGGGTGTTAACTTACTCGTTTTATTTTATATGTTTTGTTACGTAAGCAGGGTTTGTCATGGATAGGATGTATCTTAATCATATCCAAAATGATATCAAGTTCTTAAATATTATTTTTAAATCATCAAATTATAATTATACTTGAATGGATACGATGTTGAATTAGTCTTATCGCGTTCCTGGAGACGGTAGTCCGTACGTACGCACAAGTGACAATATCATTCTGTTGATGTTAAAATAATATATAATTGGATGGTATATCATATAGACAGAATAATTATAATGTTATATTTATTATTAACATGAATTAAACATCATTATTATAACCATCCAAATAACAGTTTTTTGAATGACAATTACACCCCGACGTGGAGACGGTAAGCCGTACGTACGCACATATGGTGACATGTCATTCAAAGGATGGATAGAATACTGAATATAGTTGTACCATATTTATAATAATGTTATAGTATATAGGAGATACTGGATTCAATATTTTAGAATTGGAATAACAATGAAAGAAGATGTTGAAGAAGAAAAGAATTTGAAAAAGGGTGGTAAAAACATTACCTCTTCTTCGGGTTCTTCCTTTTGATTTGACCAAAAAGGCTCTTTAGGTTGGCTTTCTGACCAAAATAAGGACTCACGGTTGTAGTGAGGGAAGTTGATAGAGTGTTTGGGCAGGGGTTGTTCGTACCAAAATGCTTTGAAGGTGTGATGTAATGATAAGGGGGAGTTCCCTTTTATAAGAGGGGTGAAGGGAACTTTTGGAAATGCAAAAAATATTATTATATAATAAATTCATATTCGGTTTCTAATGACTCCAAAGCTGAAAATTTAAATGTTAAGGTGTGTACATGTAGAATACCACTCATCCAATAGAATTTAGACACGTTTGGGTTATTATATTAACCTTATCATTAAGTATTAACTCTTAGTTAATTAGATTCACTTTTAAAATGTCTCTTTGTATTTTTATATTATATGGTTAATAAACATAGTATATACATCCAAGAGACCCCCAAGTGGTCCATTAATGATACAAATACGATGATATAATTATCTTGTCCAAACCATATATTTTTAGGAATTTAATATCAATTAATAAAATAATATTTGTTTTAAAAACTCTTTTTTGTCAATTATGATACTATTCAATAATTTATTTTTGTAAAAATCACAATAGAAGGATTACTTAGTAAAAAGTAAATTAAATAAATCCTAACATGTCATATTAACATATAAAATTAGTTTAATTCATAAAAAGTCTCAAATTATATTTAGTTGGGTATTTATAATATCAATTATTTTAATTTTTCACTATTATGGTAATTACTGCATCAGCATTGTGTTATAAATAAATTAAATTATTTATTGTCTAAAAATTATAAATAAAATATAATTATGTTGGAAATATTTTTATCATTCTAATGAATATTTACAATCGAAGGTATATTATGTATAACCCTATATTAAAACTGTTTTAGTAAATAAACATTGATTTTAACTCTTTTAACTCTTCTTTGAATTAAATAATAATAAATGTCCTAATCTAATCCAAGTGGGCATAAATGATAATATTTTACTCCTAAGGTTGTTTCTGGTCGAGATACACTTGTACAACAGAATTAGTACATGTGTTAGGGTAATATTAATATCAAATTTACCCTTAATTACCCTATTTACTTTTAACCGTGGTAAATAAAAATGAAAAGTTACTATTCACAAAAGTTATTTTCATCTCATTGAACCAAATTTTACTCCTTGATATTAACCGTGACTCGCAGATTTTGGAAATTCCACTCACAGAAATGATAAAATTATGTTTTATGAAAAATTCAGTTTTTTAACTACCACATAGGGGTTTCACTATTCATCAAAAAATGAAAGTTTCCAGAAAAATACCAAAAATTAGGCCTAATATATATTAGATATTATGAATTCAAAAATGATGTCTATTTTACCAAATTCAAAACATATCGGTTGCATTAATTAATTTAAAAATTAATTCCCATCGTCAGAACAAATAGCGTGTTTTTAAGAGATAATAACTATCAAAAGGTTGAAACTTGTTTATGTTTAGTTTAAATGTGAAATTACATCCAATGAATAACATTGTATTAAATTGTAAAAATATATTATAAATATACTTTAAAAAACTCAAATTAATAATTTATCACTATTAATTATTTCGATTAAAAAAGTTGTTTTTAATTAAAATTTAGTAATTTTCACTATTCATCAAAATATGAAAGTTATCCGAAAAGTACCAAAATTTCACCCAAAGATAATTTCAATATTAAGAATCCAAAAATTAATTCCATTTCGAAGGATAAAATTTATAAAATTTCAAAAAGTAGGTATTATTATTCATAACGGCTAGTTTGATTGTTTGTGGTGTGTTAGAATCTCGATGTTGCGTGCAATGCACACCATCACATTATTCAAAGGGAAACATACTGTGGAAGCTTGGGGTGGTACATTCTCCCCTCCTTCAATAAATTGCGTCCTCACTATTTTGTTTAAATTGGGCTTGAGAATAAAATGGAAAGTGCTACATCGGAAAAAGAGTCGACAAAACTATCACTTTAAAAGAAAGGAAGAGAGGTATAAAGGTCACCCAAGATAACCCATACTAGGATTCCAGGTAGGACAACATGGATATGGACGACAAACAAAGTTTTATGTTCTGATGGAGAGGGATAGAAAACATGATCAGGAGAAAGTTACCAATAAGAAAAGCACAAACTTGTGTTTGGACAAACGGTCATTAGTCTTCCAGTAGGAAAAGTAAATAGACAACATTTTTTGTTTTAAGTTACATTTCATAAGGATGAGGAATTCATTTATGATATTGACTAAGAACATATTTAGATATACTTACTTTTTTTGTATATCATCATTCTTTAATAAATTTTTACCACTAACTTTTTTTTTAAAAAATGAGTATTGAAGAAGACTTGGTGAAAATGGAAGATCTATAATAAACTTCTATAGAAATACATGATCCACGTAGGATAAACTATATATTTACGTTGTCTTTAGAGATTATTCAAAACCAAAATGGTTAGTATAATATCTGATGATCCCCCAAATGGATATTACATTAGAGAAAAAAACACTAATCATAATTTCTAATATTAAACCATCAATACCCCAAAGTTAAATAAATACCATTCAATAAACAATTGTCCTTAAAATCCTTCAAGATAATCCAAAATAATATTGAAACCCAAAACTTATAAGAATGTAGTCTGCCACATTAAATTGTATCTCCAAATAACATTAATTACTCTTAAAGTCACATACTTAAAAGTAATTAACCTAATCATTTCCATAAATAACCCAAATAACTATAAATCCAAAATAAAAACATAGATAAAAATCCACCAGTACTCCTCAAATGAAATCTCATACTATTCCATTTTCCTTGGGCATATAGTGTTCACAACAAAGCGAACAACTTCCAAAATAACATTTATCACTTAATCACCAAATCATTTTCTTATAATTAGGGTATTCATTTGATAAGACATAAGATCCCAAATCAAAGTATTATTGATCAATAAAATCATTTAACTAAAAATAATAGTCACACTAACCAGGTAATTCACGTAGTCTAGTGGTAGGTAATAAATCCCAATCGCACTTTGGTTGTGGGTTTGACTCCCACATCTTTGTCCGACGTGACAGGTTGTCACACGGTCTGCGTGTTATCCTTTTTCAAAAACTATATTTTATAACATTACCAAAATGAGATAAATTTTTCAAAATAACCATAACATAATTTAACCACAAATTTTATCTCATACCTTGCATTTTCATCCCAAATTATAATAACTTATAATTTCCTCAAACCCAACGATCATATAAAACCAAATGTTTATTTATAACTATATCCACAAGAGAAAAGATAATTCTTCCTCAAATATCATTATCACATGGAAAACATCAGGGTTAAACAAATACAAGAGAAAATTACTCCAAAGTAAACCCATCAACAAGGATAAATAATACTTTTTAAATCATTCTCCAACCACTTATTTCCACATAGCTTCTTCTTTTTCCAAGAAAATATCTTATAGAATAGGGCATTCACTCGGGTAATGGCCAGGTCCTCTACGTTTACGGAAAATGACTGTAAATGGTTTCTTGGGACTATTTTTATCTTCTTCCATAGTACTCTTCATTTTTTTCGGCAATTCTTCACTTTATGTCCTTCCTTCCCACATGTAAATCATTTCTTTTTCCCATTGAGACACTTTCCTGGGAGTCTCCTTCCACATTTCCTGCATGATGGAAATGGAGGATTTTTTTCACCATGGTCTCCACTACTGGAGATCTTATCATTCATCAACTTGCTATTCTTTGTTGAGTCCGGTAATTGGAAAATATATATATTGTTGATCATATTTTTGAAAAATTTATTTGGCATAAAGACGACATCTTTTACGCCTATCAACATTCCATTTTGTTTCTCATTTCCACCACCGTTACCTCCTTGTACATCATTCTCAAAGTCACTATGACTTCCTTGGAATCTGACCATTGACTAAAAACAGTAAGCATTGTGTGAGTAACAGTAGTCATAAAATCATTTAGAGATTAACATGTCACCATATTCTCACTTTGAAACAGATTAGGATTAACCAAGGTCATTTAATATCATCTTATATATATAATACTTCAAATCGGTTTGTAAAGAAAATGTAAATTATTCTAAGCATATCCCTCGGGAGTGTCGTAACCAAGAGTGCAACAAGGCCCGTTGTCGTGCACCAGTTCCCATTTGAGTATAGCTCAAAGCGGTGTTTTCGGGTTTTACCCCTAGTTACATCTGTACCGGAGATGCCTCTACCTGCTTGTATCCAGACAGGGATGTATTTCTTAGAAAACTCACAAAATCTCTACAATACCAAAATTCTAGGAAGTTATTCTATACTAATCCTAAAAGTTCATCTTAGGTCTAAATTCTCTAATCAGATTTTATATAAATCTAGCTTCCATGGTTTTTACTAAACTTCCTCTGATACCAACTGTAACACCCCGAACCTATTTACCCAGAGTCGGTGCATTATTACATAACATTGGCATGATCACAAGAAAGATCAAGTCTCTAAAGACTGATTAGTTTAGTTGCCTTGGAATAACTAGATACATTAATAATGTTTACATTACATCATAAAATGAAAACTACAACATTATAATCTTTATAGTCCACACTCTTATCCCCACATACTATCCCTACAGGTCATTCATAAATTACTTTTTCACATCCTAGGAAAAATAAAACCTAGAAAAGGGGTGATCTCAAATGCCCAGTAAGGATAACAATATAGCGGAAACTTTCATAAATAAGAATAAACATTTAAGGCAATGTATAGCTAAAACAAAAGCCTTTTAAACTTGAACTTCATCATAATATGGAAATGATAAAATGAAATAATGCCATTTACATATTCAAATGAATATTCTACTAGTTGAATAATCACATGCAATATCAATAACCACTTTCATAATGATGGAATGCATAATTCCAGACTATCATAACCACATATCCAAGGCCTCGTGCCAAGACTACAATTAAGATTTTTCCAAGGCCTTGTGCCTAGACACTAATTTGTCTCATGAGACCTAGCGATGCATCGAGGTGCTATAGCGGGCTCCACCCGTCACTTACTAAGTCCAATGCATCCCTCATATGAAAAGTTTTAAACATAACATAAACATTTGTATTAAAACTAGCATACGAAATGTCAATACTTTATCCACAAACCATGAATGGTATAAAAATAGCGCATCCACAGTCAAACAAATCTCATTAGATACAATATGGAAGATTGTATTGTATCGTATTAACCTCAATCGAGAATAATGAAGGATATTGACATAGTGGAAAATAATAATCAAAACTATTTTAGAGAAATATTCCCCTTTTTCTTGAAATCATTTAAAAGTTACACAATTTGTCAAGAAGCCATTTAAAAATAGAATTTTGAAACAAAGTGTAACATAACACTTTGAAAATTTTAAAAGGAGTTTTAATTTTAAAACATTAATGTCCATATAAATAAATCCTTAAAACCATTTTTAAATAATGGACATTAATGAGCATGATTTAGAAGAATAAGTCTTTAAAACAATTAAAAATGGTATTTTTGTTAGAGTTTCTAACCAAGAGAGAGACACTTGAATACAAATAATTGAGGTAATAAATAATTTGTAATAACATGAGAATAAAGGGATTTATGATATACTATGTCAAAGTACATTACATACACCACAAAAAAGTGATTTGGTGTATAACAACAATGAAGTCTCAATGGAATGTAAATTGAGATGAAATCTCTCAAAAAGGACATATCCTTAGGTTAAGGATAAATCAACGACATAATTAAGTGTGAAAAATATAAATACACAAAATATGATTGTATATTCAGTGTAAATAAATCAAAGTACATTCACACATATTCTAGTAAAAACAACACCAATGAATTGGATGTTTATCTCAACGAATCGAGATTGAGTAAAAATTACTCTTATCAAGTTCATACTGATGACTTGAGAATTTATCAATGGAGTTATTATGTGTATAAAAAGTATATCCATAGAATGGGGAGTGGAAATTATTACATAATCAAATTAATAGTGATTCCACACAAAATCATGGAGTAAAATAATCAATGAAGAATGTGTAAAGCCGAATGAGTGGAAATTGAAATTTCAAATTCCCTTATCGATTTGGTAACTTATGAAACATGCACCCACGAAGGAAGGATCATACAATGATTACGTAAATACCCATAAATTAAAGTATATTACATAATTAATACAATAATGTGCAGTACACACACCACATGAAAAAAATAAGCGGTGAACAATGGATATCTCACTGAAATAAAAGTGAGATAAAAAACCCCATACTTTGTACTTTTTCATTGGTCAAAGGTAGGTTAACCTGTTTTATAATGGTGAAATAAATTTTATTGAATTATAAAATAATCATTTATATTAATATGATATCATATATGATATTTTAACATTGATTTGTTAATAATATCTTAGTATTATCGTCATTTCGGGTGTTAACTTACTCGTTTTATTTTATATGTTTTGTTACGTAAGCCGGGTTTATCATGGATAGGTTGTATCATAATCTTATCTAGAATGATATCAAGTCCTTAAATATTATTTTTAAATCATTAAATGATAATTATACTTGAATGGATACGATGGATAATGGATCTCATCGCGTTCGTGGAGACGGTAGTCCCTACGCACGCACGAGTGACAATATCATTCTTTTGATGTTAAAATAATATATAATTGGATGGTATATCATATAGACAGAATGATTATCATGTTATATTTATTATTTAAATGAATTAACCATAATTTTTTTACCCTTTCAAATAATAATTTATTGAATGACAATTACACCACGACATGGAGACAGTAAGTGTATGTACGCACATATGGTGGCATGTCATTAAAAGGATGGATAGAATATTGAATATAGTCATACCATATTTATAATAATGTTATATTATATAGGAGATACTGGATTAATTATTTTATAATGGTAATAACAAATAAAGAAGAAGTTGAAGAGGAAAAGAATTTGAAAAATTGTGGTAAAAACATTACCTCTTCTTCGGGTTCTTCCTTTTGATTTGATAAAAATGGCTCCTTAGGTTGGAATTATGATCAAACTAAGGCCTATAGGTTGTATTCAGGGGATTTGAGAGAGTATTTTGACAGGGGTTGGCCGAACCAAAAGGCTTTGAAGGTGTGAAGTAATGAGAATGTGGAATTCCCTTTTATAAGAGGGGTGAGGGGCACCTTTGTAAAAGCTAAAAATATTATTTTATAATAAATTCATATTCGGTTTATATTGGCTAAAATTTAGAATATTTAAAGGTTATGGTAGGTATAGGTCTAAAATCACTCATCCAATATAATTTAGACATGTTTCGGTCATTATATTAACCATATATTTAAGTATTAACTCATAGTTAATTAGTTTCACTTTTACAATGTCTCATTGTATTTTTATATTATACGGTTAATACACATAATATATACATCAAAGAGACCCCCAAGTGGTCCATTAATTATACACCTATCATGATATAAGTATCTTGGACGAACCTTAGATTTTTAGGAATTTAATATCAATTAATAATATAAAATTTGTTTTAAAAACTCTTTTATGTCAATTTTGACACTATTCAATAATTGATTTTTGTAAAACTCACAACAGAAGGATTAATTCGAAAAAATATAATTAAATCAATCCTAAAATGTCCTATTAACCTATAAAATTAGTTTAATTCATAAAAAGTCTCAAATTATATTTATTTGGGTATTTATAATATCAATTTTTTTAATTTTTCACTATTATGGTAATTACTGCATCATAATTGTGTCATAAATAAATTATATTATTTATTGTCTAAAAACTATAAATAAAATATAATTATGTATTAAATCATTTCATCTTTTTAGTTAATATTTACAATCGAATTTATCTTATGTATAACCCTATATTAAAAATGTTTTAGTAAATAATCTTTGATTTTAACTCTTTAACTCTTCTTTGATTTAAATAATAATAAATGTCCTAATCTAATCTAAGTGGGCCTAAGTGATAATATTTTACTCTTAAGCTTGTTTTTGGTCGAGATACACTTGTACAATATAATTAGGACATGTGTTAGGGTAATAATAATATCATTTTTACCCTTATTTACCCTATTTACTTTTAACCGTGGTAAATAAAAGTAAAAAAGTTACTATTCGCCAAAAATTATTTTCAACTCATTGAACCACATTTTACCCCTTGATATTAACCGTGTCTCTCAGATTTTTGAAATTCCACTCATTGAAGCGGTAAAATTATGTTTTTTAAAAATTCAGTTTTTTAACTACCACTTAGTGGTTTCACTATTCATAAAAAAATGAAAGTTTCCAGAAAAATACAAAAAATTAGGCCTAAGATATATTTGATATTATGAATTCAAAAATGATGTCTATTTTACCAAATTCAATACATATATGTTGCATTAATTAATTTAAAAATTAATTCATGTCGTCAAAATAAATAGCGTGTTTTTAAGAGATAATAACTATCAAAAGGTTGACACTTATTTATGTCTAGTTTAAATGTGAAATTACATCCAATGACTGACATTGTATTAAATCGTAAAAATATATTCTAAATATACTTTAAAACCACTCAAAGTAATAATTTATCAATATTAATTTTTTCAATTAAAATTTTTGTTTTTAATTAAAATTTAGTAATTTTCACTTTTCATCAAAATATGAAAGTTATCTGAAAATTACCAAAATTTCACCCTAAGCTAATTTCGATATTAAGAATCCTAAAATTAATTCCATTTCGAACGATAAAATTTATAAAATTTCAAAAAGTAGGTATTACTATTCATAACGGCTAGTTTGATTGGTTGTGGTGTGTTAGAATCTCGAAGTTGCGTACAATGCACGCCATCACATTATTCAAAGGGAAACGTACCGTGGAAGCATGGGGTGTTACATTAAACATTTACTTATTGATTTTATGTCATTCTATGAATATGTGTGAATAAACTTCTATTGTTTTACACTTAATATCCACTTATATTGGGTGTATTTTTATTTCTCACACATAATTGTTTAATTGATTTACTTTTAATCTAAGGATACTATCTTTATAATGGAATTCATATCAATTTACATTTCTATTGAGTAATCATTGTTTATATGCACCAATTTACTTTTATATTATGTATATACTATATTTTGGCATATTATATCATGAATAACTTTATTCTTGTGATATTATTAAATTCTGTTTAATTGTTATTCCTCAATTATTTGTATTCTATGATCTCTCATTTTTTTAAAAACTCTAACTAAAATTCCGTTTTAAATATTTTAAAGGTTTATTATTCTAATTATTTCACATTAATGTCCATGTTTTAAAAATGGTTTTATAAATTTTTTCATATTTACATGAATCTTTTGAAATTTAAAGTTATTTCAAAAGCTTCAATGAGGTATGGGATACATTGATTAAAAAATTTCATTATTTAAAATTTTAAATGGTTTTGAAAATGGTTTGATAAAAGATTGGATTTCGTCAATATTTGAAAATGATATATTTTGATTGAAATAACGAAATTTTATGTTTCCACAATGTTTGTTTTATGGGTTATGAAGATGTTATGGCTATTGGGCATTGTTTACGTATACGAGTGGTTCTGTGATAAACCTATGTAGGGTGAGCCTGAGATAGCTCTCCAATGCATTGGGTAACGTGATGGAGGTAAACATGAATGTTTCTCGTAAGATATTTATGGAATATACTGTGATGAGTATTAGAAATGTGACTCCCTATGTAGCTGTGATAGCTACATTGTATGTTTTATCTGGATTCCACAAGTTACCATTTTGATTAATGATTTCTGTGTGTTATTCATAAATCGTATGATTTCATGAGGAATGTTATGATTGAAAAGTATGATTTCATGGTTTTGTATTTATTTATGGGATAATGTTTTTATTCCTTATTTTATATCCCTTGATAAGCTTTTTATGCTAATCCCATGTTTTCGAAATTTTTTCCACATGAATTAATGATAAATAAAGGTCAAGTATGGGATCAAGGAAAAGGCATGCTGTTTAAAACATGGAACTAGATATGACTATTTTTTCAATTGTTTTTTATTTTATGAAAAAAATGGATACTGAGTAGAATTATATACATGTAATATTCATGTTGTTATGTAAATTTTATGACATAATTCACTAAAACTGTAAACCTGAAAATATCCTCAACGTGAATTATCCATTTATTTCAAGATTATGTAATTTTTAAAGACGGGTCCTTATAGTTTGTATAAATGGGAGGTTTAGAAAACTTTAGAGGTTAGGGTGTTATTCAATCATAAGTGACATAACCAAAATGTTTATCGTATTAGAAAGTGTCATGGTTATTTTAGATAAGTCAAATGAATTTAAGACAACATTAATAAGTATATCTTAGTGTTTACCCTCCTTATGAGATAATACATAGCTATTTTATATATAAAATCACACTGACATCTTTGGATTTAGTAAATGGTTCGATCTAGCAGGAACCTACATAACAATATATTTGAAAGAAATTGTGGTTTTTTTAATTAGATATTGAATGAAATGGGATATTTAGTGAGAACTCTTGTGGTTAAAATATGTTAGGGTTTTTTTAAATAAATTTATCTTATTATGGGGATTGTTATAAAATTATATGTCTTTAAAAAAAGGACATCATGTAGGAAGGGTGACAACATGTCATGTATGGAAAGGTTGCGGGAATTGAACCCACAACAAAAGGGTGACAAGGGCGTATCGCTTACCACTGGCCTATTTGAAGTCCCTTGTTAGTATGACTAATTATTTAAGTTAAATTATTTTATGGATCAAGAATATTTTGATATTATTTTTTATCAAATGGATATCCTTACTATAGAAATGATTTGGTAATTAAGTGATAAAGGTTATTTTGGAAGATGTTCTCTGTTTTGGGGAACAATATATACCTAAGGAAAATGGAATACTGTGTGATTTAAATTATGGAGTAGTACTTGAAATATTAGTTTTTAAATAATTTATATTTTATTTTGGAAATATGGATATTTGGGTTATTTATGTAAATGACTATCCTATCATAGAGAATATGTGATTACTTTAATTACACTTCAGAATGAGACTTTAGAAGTAGTCAATGTTATTTGGAGGGAAATTGTAACGACCCAAAGATTCATTAATGAAAATCCCTCTTGATCCAGTTAAATGTTTCCTTATGAAAAATGTTTTTATAAGATGTCAACTTCTTTGGTTTTATGTTAAGATTTGTGAGCGTTACTTTTATAGCCGTTGAACAGTGATCACATGAGTAGTATAAATATATGGATTTAACGAACCCAATTTTACTCAGACAAAGGAAGTGATGGCCTCATCCAGTAGAATTGCCCTGTACGAAGCCCATTTGTCAGAGCTCGGAAAAGAGGTGGCGTCATTGGGCTTTGCCCTTGACCAAGCCCAAGCTGAGCTTCATTATGTCAAGCTCTAACGGGACCGTCTACGGGAAAAGTGGAAGTTGATAGAGATTACCACTCGAGCGATGTTATCCGAGCCGCACCAAGAGTCTGTCACCATTGCACACCTTACCCATAGGTCTTATGCAGCTATTTTAAGGGGTTATGTAACAAATAAGTTGTACCATGTTCATGACCATTATTTTTGTATGTAATAATGAATATAATTTCTAGTTATTTTTGATACTTTGTAAATAGTTTTAAAGTATAAATGGTGTTTTTATTTATTATTTAATTAAGAATTATATATTATTAAATTAAAGGATTTTTGAATTAAATAATATTTTAATAAAATATTATTATTAATATTAAATTAATTTTTATTAAATATAAATAATCTTATAATTTTATGAATGCAATTATAATTTTTATTAAGGTTTGAAATCCATTTCTGTCAAAACCCGTGAATTTTTTATAAATGTTGGTTTTTATTTTAAAAGTGAAAATTCACATATTTAGAAAATTATTTAGATAAAATAAATAATATTTTTGGAATCTGGACGTCGAAATTATCCAACGGTGAATTTTTCATAATTTTCTGAGACAGTCAAATTTTTGGGTAAAAATTAAATACCATTTAAATATATAATGTGTTTTATGACATCATAATGACCCAATGGTGATGCAATAAAATACCATAATCCTTATGTTCTTCCAATATATGTTTTATCATTAAAATAATGTGATTTTGGGTTTGTTTGACTAACTTTTCAAAGCATTAATGGAGCCCTCAAGACTTATTCAACACTTTGCCTTTTTAAATTATTTTCCATGGGAGTGTGACTCACCTCCACATAAGCAACCCTAATTTTTTTAATAAGTTCGGACCTTGGACTTGTAAAATATTTTTTTTCCTATTTCCGTTTCTAGAAACCATGGGCAAATACCATGGGATGGTTTGTGGTTTGGATTATTTTAACATAAGGGGTCCCAAACCTAAATAATAAAGAATTATCTCACCTTTCCTATATAAACCCACCCAAGCTCCCACTTCCTCCTCACTAAAAGCCATTGGAGTTCGTCCAAACTTTGGCCTAATCTCTCTATAATCCTCTCAAGGTTCTCCAAACTCCCAAGAAGCCTCTCACAAGCCTCTCTCTAGCCTTTGGAATCACACTTCCAAGTAAGGGTTGTTTCTTTGTTTCTCATTTTTGTCAATTTTCTTTAAGTTGTATTTCCCTTTTAATTTCAATTATGAATGTTGGGGTATGGTTTCTCACCTCCCACATAATTCCCTCTTATTGTTTGAATGATGTGAGACCCCTTTCTCTCTCATTAAATGCCTCCCATGTACACCCGTTACAATGCCGAAATTCTGAAAGGAACTTTTTTCTACTCTTTTATATTCAAGCAATACTTTTGTATCACGAATATAAATTACTTTTCAATTGTTGGGACATGTATATATATGACCTCCTTACTGTCTATTACATGTAAATATGATTAGGAACCCCTTTCTCTCTCATCAACCATTTTTATGAATTCTTATGTCACGCTGTTACGCTGCCAAAAGCACACCGATCTTCTAAGTCAATATCATTGTGTAGTGAATACCATGCCCATTTCTCCATCAAGTGTGTTCAACTTTTTGAAAATTTACTTATTGATTATAATGTTTCATGTATGAATTCCACATTCCTTTATCGTGGAATAAATGATCCTGTTTTATGAATCCATGTTTTATGATCCATGTGGAACACTTATGCATGAAGTGAAATGTTTAAGAAGGGTGCGCCCTTAATAGCGCTCCAATGCATTGGGTAAAGTATAGTATCATGATACGTCATGTGAAATGAGTGTTGACTCATGCTAATTCAAGTGCAACGAGGGTTTACTCGTGATTCAAGTGCAACGAGGGTTTACTCATGCTCCATGTGCAATGAGCCTTGGCTCATGCTAATTCAATGTTAAGTGTTGTTACCACATTTCCATGTTATGATTACCATGCTTTATCATGCCTTAATGTTCATGTTTCTTCTATGCTATATTGATATTCCTATTGCCTAACATGTATTGTACTCCTCATGTTATTCCATGTGTACTCCCTTACTGGGCTTTACAGCCCACCCTTTTCTTATGCATGTCCTCAGGTTATCCCATGCAATGCTAAGTACGAAGGAATTTAGTGGTCATGTAAAGGAAGTTTTCAATAAATATTTTTTATTTCAAGTTTAAAGTTTTTATGTAATTATCCTAAGCCCCAAATACATTGAACCTCTTGATCTTCTTTGTTGTATCAAGTGATGTTTTATGTAATAAAGCTTGTTTAAGTAGTAATAAAAAGCAGGGTTGTCATAGTTGGTATCATAGGATAGGTTTATTTATTTTTGGGATTAGGAAACCCTAGTAAAGCCTTAGATACAAGACTAAGTATTACAAAAACATCCCTATGTTTTGGTAAGTATTGAGTAAGTGGTTTATCAAGAAAATACATCCCTATCTGGATACGAGCAGGTAGAGGCGGCTCTGGCACAGATGTATCCTAGGTGTAAAACCCGAAAACACCGCTTTGAGCTAGAATTGAACGGGAACTGGTGCACGAAAGTGGGCCTTGTTGCACTCTTGGTTAAGACACTCCCGGGGGATATGCTATGATAAATTCACAAGCTTAGTATGAACCCTTATTAAGGGAAAAATGCCCCTAAGAATATAAGTTAGAAGGTAGATCATAAAAAGCCTGGATTGAATCCTATAGAATCATGAGTTAAAGAGAATAAAGTTTATTTATAAGTCATCAACTTTTGTCTTTGTATTACCCTTTATGTGTTACCCCTAACTTTCCTTTTATTCAAGACAATGGCCGGTAATATGAGAACTCGGGCTAACAACCGTTGTGAAGATCAGTGTGATGATTGTACTAATGAGATGCCCCATCCAGTGGGAGCGGGAATCACGAACATTGTTACGCTTCTCTCTCAGCTAACTCACGTTTTGAATAGAAACATGGGTCAAGAGAAACGTTCAAACCCCCCTAAAATGGAACAAGTCACTGTTGAATGCTTCATGAGACAAAGGCCTCCTACTTTTAGTGGATCATCTGATCCCACGATCGCTGAGCAATGGATCAACTCCATTGAAAAGATATTCTCCATCCTCCAATGTTCTGAACAAGAGAAGGTTCTCATGGTGGCTTATCATATGGAGGGTGAAGCTGATCAATGGTGGACGTTGATCAAAAATATGAAGCCTGAGGAGGAGATCGAGGCTTTGGAATGGAAGGAATTCTGGAAGATATTTTTCGATAAATATTTTCTGCGCACCCTCCATATTAAGATGGAAAGGGACTTCCTTTCCCTCAATCAAAAACTTGAAGAATCTGTGGGAGAGTACGAGTAAAACTTCACCAGGCTTGCACGATACGCTTCCGGCTTTGTCGTTACCCCCGAATGCAAGGTTGACTGCTTCTTTGGTGGGCTGAAGCCTAGCTTGCGGAAAGCATTTGTGATCCGTTACTTTGACAGCTATGAGGAAATTGTCTGATGTGCCCTCAAGGTTGAAATGGAGATCAGAGAATCACAGGGGTATCATGGGGACAAGAAGATTAAGGTGGACTTCAATGCTGGTCGGTCGATGGATAAATCCAACGGCGCTAAGAAGTTCCAGCACCCCACTTTCCAAAAGTGCGGAAAGAAGCACCCTGGAAATTGCCTTAAGGGGACGAGAAAATGCTTCAAGTGTAGAAGGGAAGGGCACCTAGCTTTTAACTGTTAGCAAGAAGGAACCCCAGCTGCGACAGAGGAGAGGAACGCTCTGTTTGAACCTCAACACGTTGTTCAATGCTACAAATGCAAAAAAACCGGGTCATTTTGCAAATTAGTGCCCTAATCCAAGGGTTTTCGAAGGCAACCAACAACCTCCAAGATATCTAGGAAGAGCTTTTGCCATCACTTCTGCCGAAGTGAACCCCGACAAAGAAGTGGTGACAGGTACTCTAGTTATTCATTCAAGAATAGTGAACATACTTTTTGATTCAGGTTCTACGCATTCTTTTATATATCAAATGTTTAGTAGAACAATCCCAGCACCACCAGAAATCATGGATGTAAAGATGTCGATGAGTACGACAAATGTGGCAATCATTGCATCCCATGAGTATAGGTCCTCCCCTGTTATAATCTGTGGATTGAATTTTCCAGTGAATCTCATCATACTCCCTCTGGTGGAATTTGATGCAATTCTTGGCATGGATTGGATTTCCTTATACAGAGCCAACATAAATTGTCGGGAGAGGGAAATCACACTCTATATAGAGAATCGACCCCCGATTCTTTTCAAGTGTCAGGAGGAAGATTAATCTCCTTTATATCCATCATCTCAAGCATGGATATTACTGCCTTATGAGCACGCATATCTGGCTCAGATGATTGATTCCAAGGAAGAAACCACCCTTGAAGAAATGCCTATTGTGAGGGAATTCGCTGAAGTGTTTCCCGAGGAACTTCCTGGTCTTCCTCCAAGAAGATATGTTGAGTTATCAATTGAATTTATACCTGGGGTGATACCAATATCCAAGACTCCATATAGAATGGCTGTTGTTGAGCTTGAAGAGCTGAAGAAACAAATATAGGAGAACCTGGATAAAGGGTTTATACGCCCAAGTGCATCACCATGGGGTGCACCAGTCCTCTTCGTCAAGAAGAAGGATGGGTCAATGCGGATTTGCATTGATTATCGTGAACTAAACAAAATCACGATAAAGAACAAGTATCCTCTCCCAAGAATCGATGACTTGTTTGATTAGATGCGTAGAGCACAATACTTCTCCAAGGTGGACTTGCGGTTGGGATATTATCAAGTAAGGGTGAATAAGGAAGATATCCCCAAGACTGCTTTTCGTACATGGTACGAGCACTATGAATTCATAGTAATGCCTTTCGGACTCACACATGCTCTAGTAATATTCATGGAAATGATGAATAGAGTCTTTAGAGATTACCTTGACAAATTTGTGGTAGTCTTTATAGATGATATTCTAATATACTCCAAAACCAAGGAGGACCATGAGGAGCATGTAAAAACTGTACTAGAGACTTTGTGCAAGG
The DNA here is from genome assembly GCA_963277665.1 of Viscum album. NCBI lineage: Eukaryota > Viridiplantae > Streptophyta > Magnoliopsida > Santalales > Viscaceae > Viscum > Viscum album. Next base: position 354,166,155 of record OY728143.1, read on the forward strand.
AGAAGCTCTATGAAAAGTACAGAAAGTGTGAATTTTGGTTGAAGGAAGTCTCATTCTTGGGCCATATATTCACAAGCAATGGGATATATGTGGACCCCTCCAAAACAGATGCAATTGAGGGATGGCCGAGGCCAACATCGGTAACTGATATCCGTAGCTTCTTGGGGTTAGCTGGATGTTATCGACGATTTGTGATAAATTTCTCACAATTGTCCGACCCTCTTACCAGGATAACCTTAAAGGGAGTAAAGTTTTCTTGGAGTGATGAAAGTGAAGAAAGCTTCAAGAAGTTGAAAAGGAGGCTTATCACTGCACCCGTTCTCACTTTACCCACACGTGGGGAACTTTTCGTGGTATTCAGTGATGCCTCAAATAAGGGCTTAGGATGTGTGCTAATGAAGAATGATAAAGTGATATCCTATGCCTCAAGGCAGTTGAAAATCCATGAGCGAAACTATCCAACGCATGATCTGGAGTTGGCAGCGGTGATCATTGCCTTGAAAATCTGGCTGCATTATCTCTATGGATAGAAATGTAAGATATATACTGACCACAAGAGTCTTAAATATATATTCACACAGAAAGAGCTTAATATGCGCCAGAGAATATGGATAGACCTCATCAAGGATTAAGACTGTTCAATACATTACCACCTTGGGAAGGCGAACAAGGTGCCTGATGCCCTAAGTAGAAAGGATCTAGCGATTCTATCAATGATGAGAATTGAGAAGGATCTAATCTTATTAGACTTGATGAAGATGGATGTGGGAATCATAAAGAAGGCAAAATCATCAATCCTTTCACAAATGATTGCTCAACAATCTCTTTTGGAAAGGATAAAGGATGCTCAAAAGGATGATGTGGGAATTCAAGAAAATGTGGAAGTTATCAAAAAGGGGAAATCCTCAGAGTTTAATGTTAATGAAGAAGGAATTGTGTGGTTTGGGAAAAGAATATGTGTTCCATCATGTCCGAAGCTGGAGAAGGAAATTTTCGATGATGCACATAGTTCAAATTTCTCTATTCACCCAGGGAGCACAAAGATGTATCGAGATCTCCGAGAAAACTTTTGGTGGGATAATATGAAGAAGTAGATCACTGAATATACATCAAAGTGCCTAGTATGTCAGCAAGTGAAGGCAGAGAGGCAGAAGTATAAGGGGATGATGCAACCATTTCCCATACCAGAATGGAAATGGGAGAACATCACCATGGACATTGTCACCGGACTTCCAAGGACATCCAAAGGAAACAATGCAATCTGGGTTGTTGTGGATTGTCTTACAAAGACTGCACACTTCATTGCTATTCAAGAGGATTTCTCTATGGATCAACTAACATGGATATATATCAGGGAAGTGGTACGGTTTCATGGAGTACCACTATCTATTGTTTCTTACCGAGATCCAAGATTCACCTCTAATTTTTGGAAGAGTCTTCAACATGCTCTGGATACTGAACTGAACATCAGTACGGCCTATCATCCCCAAACTGATGGCCAGTCTGAGTGGACTATCCAAACACTTGAAGATATGTTGAGAGCATGCAAAATGGAATTTAAAGGAGGATGGGATCAACATCTTCCTCTGGTTGAGGTCTCTTATAATAATAGTTTCCACTCGAGCATCCAAATGGACCATATGAAGCCCTGTATGGGAAAAGGTGTAGAACACTGGCATGTTAAGATTAGGTCGGTGAACGTAAGCTTCTTGGACCAGAAATGGTTGAAGAAATGCTGGAGAAGTTGAAAACCATTCAGCAACAAATCAAGGCAGCCCAAAGTCGACAGAAGAGTTATGCAGATAATCGTCGACGAGACCTTGAGTTTAAAGTCAGAGACATGGTGTTTTTACGCATATCTCTATGGAAGAAGGTCATGAGGTTTGGAAAGAAAGGGAAGTTAAGTCCAAGGTACATCGACCCCTTCGAGATTCTTGATCGTGTTGGGGCTGTGGCCTATCGACTAGCACTTCCACCTACTATGGCCAAGGTGCATGATTTCTTTCATGTATCCCTCTTAAGGAAGTACATACCGGACCCTTCATATGTAATCTCTTCCGAGGTGGTACAATTGGAAGATGATCTTTCTTATGAGGAGCAACCAGTGAAGATCTTAGATTGTAGATAAAAAGTTCTACGAAATAAGACAATGCCCCTCATCTAGGTGTTGTGGAGAAACCACAAGTTTGAAGAAGCGACTTGGGAGTCGGAGGATATGATGAAGCTGAGGTACCCACATTTGTTTTAGTGTGGGACAAGGAAAATTTCAAGGGAGAAATTTCTTAAGGGGGAATATTGTAATGACCCAAAGTTTCATTAATGAAAATCCCTCTTGATCCAGTTAAATGTGTCCTTATGAAATTTTTTTTATAAGATTTCAAATTCTTTGGTTTTATGTTAAGATTTGTGACCGTTACTTTTATTGTTGTTGAACAGTTATCACATGAGTAGTATAAATATATGGATTTAACGAACCCAATTTTACTTAGACAAAGGAAGTGATGGCCTCATCCAATAGAATTGCCCCATACGAAGCCCATTTGTCGGAGCTCGGAAAAGAGGTGGCGTCATTGGGCTTCTCCCTTGACCAAGCCCAAGCTGAGCTTCATTATGTCAAGTTTGAACGGGACCGTCTACGGGAAAAGTGGAAGTTGATAGAGGTTACCACTCGAGCGATGTTATCTGAGCTGCCCCAAGAGTCTGTCACCATCGCACACCTTACCCTTAGGTCATATGCAGCTATTTTAAGGGGTTATATAACAAATAAGTAGTACTATGTTAATGTACATTATTTTTGTATGTAATAATGAATGTAATTTCTAGTTATTTTTGATAGTTTGTAAATAGTTTTTAAAGTAAAAATGGTGTTTTTAGTTATTATTTAATTAAGAATTATATATTATTAAATTAAATGATTTTTTAATTAAATAATATTTTAATAAAATATTATTATTAATATTAAATTAATTTTTATTAAATATAAATGATCTTATAATTTTATGAATGCAATTAAAATTTTTATTAAGGTTTGGAAGCCATTTCTGTCAAAACCCGTGACTTTTTTATAAATGTCGGTTTTTATTTTAAAAGTTAAAATTCACATATTTATAAAATTACTTAGATAAAATAAATATTATTTTTGGAATCAGGATGTCGAAATTATCCAACGGTGAATTTTTCATGATTTTCCGAGACAGTCAAATTTTTGGGTAAAAATTAAATACCATTTAAATATATAATGTGTTTTATGCCATCATAATGACCCAATGGTGATGCAATAAAATACCATAATCCTTATGTTCGGCCAATATATGTTTTATCATTAAAATAATGTGATTTTGGGTTTGTTTGACTTACTTTTCAAAGCATTAATGTATCCCTCAAGACTTATTCAACACTTTTCCTTTTTAAATTAATTTCCATGGGAGTGTGACTCACCTCCACACAAGAAACCCTATTTTTTTAAATAAGTTAGGACCTTGGCCTTGTGAAATATTGTTTTCCTCTTTCCTTTTCCAGAAAACATGGGAAAATACCATGGGATGATTTGTGGTTTGGATTATTTTAATATAAGGGGTCCCAAACCTAAATAATAAAGAATTCTCTCACCTTTCCTATATAAACCCACCAAAGCTCCCACTTCTTCCTCACTCAAGGCCCTTGGAGGTCGTCCAACTTCTGGCCTAATATTTCTAGAATCCTCTCAAGGTGCCCCAATATCCCAAGAAGCCTCTCACAAGCCTCTGTCTAGCCATTGGAAGCACAATTCCAAGTAAGGGTTTTTTCTTCCTTTCTCATTTTTGTCAATTTTCTTTAAGTTGTATTGCCCTTTTAATTTCAATTATGAATGATGGGGTTTGGTTTCTCACCTCCCCCATACTTCCCTATTATTGTTTGAATGATGGGAGACCCCTTTCTCTCTCATTAAATTCCTCCCATGTACACCTGTTACTATGCCGAAATTCCGAAAGGAACTTTTTTCTCCTCTTTTATATTCAAGCAATACTTTTGTATCACGAATCTAAATTCCTTTTCAATTGTTGGGACATGTATCTATATGACCTCCTTAATTTCCATTACATGTATATATTATTAGGAACCCCTTTCTCTCTCATAATCCATTTTTATGAATTCTTATGTCACGCCGTTACGCTTTCGAAATCACACCGATTTTCTAAGCCAATATCATTGTGTAGTGAATACCATGCCCATTTCTCCATCAAGGGTATTCACATTTATGAAAATTTACTTATTGATTATAAAGTTTCATGTATGAATTCCACATTCCTATATCGTGGAATAAATGATCATGGTTTATGAATCCATGTTTTATGATCCATGTGACACACTTATACATGAAATGAAATGTTTAATAAGGGTGCACCCTTTATAGCGCTCCAATGCATTGGGTAAAGTATAGTATCATGATACTTCATTTGCAAGGAGTTTTGACTCATGATAATTCAAGTGCAACTAGGGTTTACTCATGCTTCATGTGCAATGAGGGTTTACTCATGCTCCATGTGCAATGAGCCTTGGCTCATGCTAATTCAATGTTAAGTGTTGTTGCCACATTTCCATGTTATGATACCCATGCTTTATCATGACTTTATGTTAATGTTTATTTTATGCTCTATTGATATTCCTATTTCCTAACATGTATTTTACTCCTCATGTTATTCAATGTGTACTCCCTTACTGGGCTTTATAGATCACCCTTTTCTTACGCATGTTCTCAGGTTATCCCATGCACTGCTAAGTACGAAGGAATGTAGTGGTCATGTAAAGGATGTTTTCAATAAAGATGTTGTATTTCATGTTTAAAGTTTTTATGTAATGATCCTAATCCCCAAATACACTAAACCTCTCGATCTTCTTTGTTGTATGAAGTGAAGTTTTATGTAATAAAGCATGTTTAAGTTGTAATAAAAAGCAGGGTTGTCATAGAAATGATGAGATTTACTATGGAAGACTATGATATTAAATCCTTATGAGTTTTGGGTTTCCATATTAGTTTGGATTATTAAGAATAATTTTAAGTACAACCATGTATTTAATGGTATTTCTTGAACATTGGGTACATTTTGTTGAATTTTAGAAAATAAGAGAATTATTTTTTATAAAGGATTATCCTTTTTGAGTATTGTCTGGTCTCTCACTAACCATTTTGGTTTTGGTTGATGTCTAATGACATTGTAAATATACATTTAATCAATTACGGATTATATGAAACACTTTATGTTGATTCTAGAACTTTTAATGTGACTATGTTGGTTTGAATACTCATCGTTTTGAGAAAATATGGGTTTGTAGTAGAATTTAGTAATGTATGAATGTTTTTATGACAAGTAAGTATATTTCCATATGTTTTTAGTTAATATCATAAATTAATTACTCAATGATAAGTAATTTCTAACAAAAAAAATTATGATAACTTGTTCTACTGGGGAATCAAGGTCTATTTAACCCATCACATGTTAGTGATTTTTTGTTGGTTAACTTTCTCCTAATAATGTTTTTATCACTCTCCATCATAACTTGATGGTATTTTTTCTCCCCCATATACATGTTTTTATAGAATCATAGTTCTTGTTGTCATAGGTAACCTTTGTACTTCTCTTATTTTATTTTTAAGTGATAGTTTTTTTGACTATTTTTCCGATGTGGGACTTTCATTCATGTTTTCGAGGCCAACTTTAAAATTGTGAGGACACAATTTCCAAAAGGAGGGAAGGATTTAACATCTTAGGTAAATAAATAAATAAAATTTTTCATATTTATTAATATTTGTGAATTTAATATTAATTCTACTTTAAAAGGGACTCTATGTTCAATGACATACTCGATACGTGGAAATGGGTTTCTTTGGAATCTTACATTGCACACCAATAATAAAATATTATTATTTTAAATGGTATTTAACGCCTAGTCGTTGTATTAAAGGGAATAAATAGAAATAACTAAAATATGATTATACATGTTTTTTGAATATATTTACATTTATTCAATAAATAATAAAGTCTTAAAATAAGTAAACAATTTTATTTTAAGAATAAATACTCTAATATTCATTAAAAGGTCGATTTAACGGCTTTTAATGGTGAACCATCATTAAATCTAGTTTTTGTCACTTAAATACGTTCTATTTTACAAAATAAAATTTTTCTTTTGAATCGGGACACAAAATTTAACTTTGGATGAAATTTTGTTATTTTTCTGATAATGTTCATTTTTTAATGAATAGTGAAAAATATTGTATTTTTATTCATAAGTGCCTTTTAATATAATGTATTTCTATGGTTAGATTATATTTTTAATTATATACAAAGTGTAATTAGTATATTATTTTACCATTTAATCCAAGATTGGACATTGGAATTAATTTTACTTTGAAATTGGAAATAATGTAGTGTTAATCTTTTGATGACTATTATTTCTTAAAAACACGCTTTCTGTTTTGACAGCGAGAATTAATTTTAAATAAATTTATGCCGCTTTTACGTTATGAATTTGGAAAAAAATGGATTCCATATTTGGAATCAGTAAGTCCAAATTGTGTTAATAGGTTACTTTTATTTTTAGATATTTTTAATATTTACACAGTAAATATTTTATTTACCATGATAAAAGGGAAAACATAATAAATAAGTATAAAAAATAGTATTATAGTAATATTAAAATACCATAAAATGTGTCCTAATACTATTGGATGATACATAAACTACCATGGGCCTCATTGGGTTGAATCTGGGACCCCATGGAGCCACATGAGAGTATTAATGACACATTATATTAATTAATTTAATGTAACGAAAAAAATGACATAAACAAATATCTTTTAGTAAATAAATGTTTATATGGGGTTATATTAGTTATCATTTAGACTATAAATAATAATTGGAAAAATATAAATATTTTATACATCATGGTATTTTTTTTATAATTTGTGGACATCATATAAATTAAATTATCTATGACACAATAATGATACAATATATACCTCAATAATACATGATTTAAATAAATAAGATTATAAATATTAAAAAAATATTAAAAACCAATTCATTTATTATTGAATTATTTTATTTCTACCACGGGTCATATTAAATTCTACGTTAATTATTAGTTTTCCTTTTGAAACGGAATATGTTTTTATAATGAAATAATTGTTTCCAACATTCCTAAAGAGTGCCTCCTCTTCCTTATAAAAATCCCTCACTTCCTACCCATTTCTCACACTTATCAAGCCTTTGGATCATACAAAAAGTACTCAAATAAGCCCTCAAGATCTCTATATTCATCCTAGATGCCTTACCATAGGCAAAAGTCACTTCAAGAAACCCTTTTGGTTCAAACCAAAGGGTCGTACCTAATTTAAAGGTAACAACTTCTCTTAAGTATGTTTGTTTTATTTTACTTCTCCAACCCACTAAACTAATTTTATTCATTTATTTTATAACAACACTAGTATATATAATATTATATTATGTATGCATGATATTTATTCGAACTACACTAACACACACCTCTATCTAATGGGTAAAAAACATATTGTTTCTGTGGATGGAAAACTAACGCCTCACGAAAAGATGATTGTTAAATTAACTCCTACTACCTCTCATGGTGGCCATTATGATGGAACTATATTTATATATGATATATATTATGTTTATTTTTTCATTATTCTTTTTATTTTTCAATTATATCATACCTTTTTGGTTTCCATAATGGGTAAACTCGATAATTTCATTTTAGGAAGTGCGTACTACCGCCCGTCAAAGTGATATGCCTCGTTAATGCCTTATGTGGGATGAATAAAAGATGGAAGTCATTATATTATAAATTATATCAAACAGTAATTATAATATATCCATGTATCATTATGTTTTATTTCCATTAAAATAATAATTATAAATTGAAGTAGCATTCATGCATACGTACGACTTACCGTCTCCATGAACGGTGCATTTCATTTCTTATCTCCAAATGTTATGTACATTTATAAATAAATATATATATACTGGATATATATGATATATACATCATGAATATAAATCTTGAGATATTTTATTTTTGACCACATGGAAAAATTGTAATTATAACAAGTTCATTATTAACTCAAATTCCGAACCTCGAAAAAATGTCTGATATGAACTCAAATAATTAACTAACTGTTATAGCAAGGTAATAAGTGATATAAAAGTATTAAAAAATATTAAAAAATTTAACAATAAAGTATAAATTTACTTATGTTTATTATTCAGGATGAACAAGGAACATACGAGTGATGTTGGACACGAGGTTAGGGATTTCTTATCTCACTTTTTATTCTGTGAGATTTCAATTGTTCACAACTTATTTATTGAATGTGGTGTATTGTGTACTCAAATTTGATATATATTATTTTGATTCTATTTATATTAAATATTTTCAATGATTCACTTTGTGGTTATTAACTTTTTCTCATACAACTCTATTGATTACAATGTGGTAAGGGTTTTTCATCTCACATTTTATTCTCGTGAGATTCATGCAATATTAGCCACTACTTCCTTTTGAGTGGGGGATGTACTGCCCATGATTGTATTATTCGTGTAATATTATTTAATTTATGGGTATTTACATGTTCATTGTGTTATATTTCTTTCATGTGGTGTATGATTCGTATGATACGAAATCTATAAGGGAACCTTGAACCGTCCACTTTTTAAAAAGACTTATTTTTGTTAAGAATTTTGATTTACATTTTATTATTTTTGGGATATGTTTTTATAAAACCTTATTGAATTAAATATTATTTCCAAGTTATGAGATATCATTTTCTCTCTCATCAACTTATTTTTTTAATTTTATTGTGAGGTCCTTAGGCTGTCGAATTTGTGTAAAAAACTTCTTAACCCAATTTCAATTTTTTGGGTTAAACATCTACTTCTTGATTATGTCGTGATATGAATATATGTGAATAACCTAGGATTGTTTTACAAATATAATCCACTTATATTGGGTGTATTTATATTTTTCACACATAATTATGTAATTTATTTATCCTTAATCTATGGATACCATCTTATAAGGGATTTTGTCAAAATTTACATTTCCATAGAGACTTGATTATTGATATGCAAAAATTCACTTTTATATGGTGTATATACTATCCTTTGGCAAATTATATCATGAATACATGTACTCTCATGATATTATTACGTTCTGATTAAATGTTATTCATCAATTATTTGTATTCTAGGATCTCTCATTTTGTTAAAAACTCTTTAACTAAAATATCGTTTTAAATGTTTTAAATTTTTATTATTAAAACCCTTTCACATTAATGTGTGTGTATTAAAAATGGTTTTAAGGATTTATTTATATGGACATGAATGTTTTAAAATTGAAATTTATTTCAAAATCTTCAATGTGGTATGGGACAGTTTGATTCAAATATCCCTTTATTTAATATTTTAAATGGTTTTGAAAATGGTTTGATAAGAGCTTAGATTTTGTCAATATTTTAAAATGATATATTGTGATTGCAATGTTAAAATGTTATAATTAAATTATGTTTGTTTTATGGGTAAGAAGATTTTATGTCTATTGGTCATTGTTTACGCATATGGGTGGTTTTGTGATAAAAATGGGGTGGGTGAGCCTGAGATAGCACTTCAATGCATTGGGTAACATGATGGAGGTAAACATGAATGTTTCTTATAAGAGATTTATGGAATATACTGTGATGGGTATTTCAAATGTGACTCCCTATGTAACTATGATAGCTATAATGTATGTTTGATATAGATTCCCAAAATTACCTTTATGATTTATGATTTATGTGTGTTATTCATAAATCTTATAATTTTATGAGGTATGTTATGATTGAAAAGTATGGTTTTATTTTTTTGTATTTATTGATCGGCTAATGTTTTTATTCATTATTTTATATCCCTTACTGAGATTTTTATACTCCTCCCATGTTTTTGAAATTTTTTCCATAGGACTTAAAGAGGAATAATGGTCAAGGATGGGATCAAGGAAATGTAATGCTGTCAAAAACATGGATCAAGACATGAATTTTTTTTTCAAGAGTTGTTTATTTTAGGAAAAAATGGATACTGAGTTGGATTGTCTACATGTATTATCCTTGTTGTTATGTAAATGTTATGACCTAATTATCTGAAACTCTAAACCAAAAAAATTTCCTTAGTGTGACTTATCCATTTAATTCAAGATTATGTAATGTATAAGGATGGGACCTTATATTTATGCTATAAATTTCATGATTTGACAATCCTACTCATGTCTATGATTTCATCCCAAAGGATATACAATATGGAATTTCTTCTTCAAGACCAAAAACGCTGATGACTATTTGTACCACAAAGGAAGGACCAGACTGATACCATTTGTAATTACCCTCTCATCCTCGTTGGATTGAGAGAACATCGAGTCGATACATGGCCGTAAGTGACATCCCCAAGATGGAAAATGCTTGAAATAAATTCTTAATAGTTGAAAATGAAAGTGGGGGATGATTTATCCTTATGTTAATAATCCAATAAACAAAAAAACCATAACCAAACCATTTACTAAATGATTCATGAACAAAATAATTGCAGGTGAACAACGTCATGGATAAAAAACCATATCAATGTGTAAAACAACAGAAGAAAAACCATTATCAATATAAAATGTCGATAAACAACTCAAGAATCTAAAAACACCACATGAATCCATCATCCACAGCCTTTATGCTTTACAATCACCAAATAGTCCGTGTATCATGAACTGGTACTAAAAATGAGTGACATGTTACCTTTTCCTAGGTCCTTGAAGATAACATCTGAAAATGCACCAAAGATCCAAAATAAGGGTGAGTATAATACTCTGTAGGTTTTCCACAATCATTTCCCTACTCAATCTACCGAGATAGAAAAGTTAGCCACATTTATATAAAATAATTTCAATAAATTAATTTCTAAAAACAATTTATTTAAAAATATAAACTAATGAAATAGAAAAAAATTATTGCAAGGAAAGAACATAACCAATCACTTAAGTCATCTAACAATCTATTTTTTTAATATATTCCACATATCAACCGAACTGACCATGCATGAAACCCAAAATAGGGGGAAATCCCTAATTCTTATACATATTGACAATGATGGGGGATAATTATTACCATTATCTAACCCAAAAATCACATAAATGTTTCACAGAAGAGATCCCTAACCCTTATCCATCTCAACACTGATGGGGGAGACTCCTATCCCTTACCCACCCTGAATGCAATATTTATGTTTGATGAGGGAGATACATAAATCGTACCCATACCAAAAATAATGGGGGAGACTCTTAACCCAGATCATTCTCAAATGCAATATGATTTTTTTACAGGGGAGATCCCTAACCTTTATCCAACACAACACTGATGGTGGAGACCCCAATCCCAGATCTGTCCCAAATGCATTATGATCACACACAACCATTATTACATTACACTAATGCCAAAACAAGGTTTTCATAATTTTCAATAAAAATGTTATTTATTTGAAAATCTATTTATAAAACATTATCCAATTAATCTTGAATATCCACGTTTTATATTCCAAATTTAATACGAAGAATAAAAGTACATTAATCCAAACCCCATTTTTTCCATAATTTTTCCCTTTATAAACCGTCGAAAAAGTACATTTCCAAATACTGTTCAACAAAGAAATCACCATAATTTCACATAGTTAGATCACAATCAAATCCGGATAATTAGTTCTATAATTTGTAGTTTATAATGAAGCCACCTACCTCAAAGGGTTTGATCAAAACCATAATGATCGATGAACGCATATGAAAACTAAGTCGATTCTCCATGAACCCGCCTTAGATATCATCCCCTACTTATAAAAATACAAAATAATTTCATATATGGCATGAACATATATAGATATTCCCATAATCGGTTTAGATCTGAGAAACTGAGAGAGGAATAGATGTTGATCTATGTATATATATGAAATTGACCAAGAGCATAGAAGAACGATCACATAAATCAAGAATCTGTCTTTGATTCACTAAGGGAAGACTTCAGATTGACTCCAAATCATTTGAGAGAGGTTATTCTACCATCAACAATGATAAATCATGAGTTATGGATGCTTAAGTTCAAAAAAAATTCCACATGGAGCCAAAAATGTTTCAGATCCACTTGTTTAGGATCTCACATAAACCATCTGTAGACTTTGTTCACAATATTAGACAAACTGTCCCCAAATTGTGCATTATTTACTACCTAGGAAGAACAACACACAACTTCCTCACAGGGTCTCCTAAACAGTAATCCAACCATGTCGGAGTTACTTCCTCTAGAGGACTATTGCGCATGGTTTGGCGCATGGATAGGCAAACCATGCACTGCCAATGCGACTTCCATTTTTCCCCAAACCACTTCCAAATTCAACCCAACTCTCCCATACATCACCCTTGAACCTTATAACCATAAAATGATCATGTATGGGTTACATACCAAGAAACGAGGGTACTATATCAACACTCTTACCCAAATCTTGTTTTTACTTCACAACACAATATATACACTTATGTAAATCAGCGTACCCTTACACAGAGGTTCAATACCCCTACACATAAAATGTAAAGAGGTTTTCACTTAAATAGTTCAAACATACCCTTAAAAAATGTTAGGTTACTATAATATACCATGATTTTGAAAAGAATTATTAATTTTAAATAACATAAAAAATACGTAACACTGAGCATAAATGCACCGTGAAATATAATTATTTAAATATGATTGTATAATATATATGTAAAATTATTGGGTATTAATAAATTAACTAATTTTTTAAAATAGATAATAAGGATATAATAAAAAATTTCATTTTTAAATAGTATGAATGAAAAATTGAATATGTTTTAGTAAAGACTTTTTATTCATAAAATATATATTTTCTACATAAATTGGTTCTTATTTCATTTTGGGGGGAATAATATATCTAAAATACGATAAAATTTAAAAAATAAAATTTAAAAATAAATTTCATTTCTTAAATCAGCATATCGAAATTAACCAATGGTGAAAAGTTATAATTTTTCTAAATGTTTTGTTTATTCGTGGAAGAATGAAAATAATGATTTTCATTGAATTACGTATTTCCATTTAATATATTTAGAAAGAAAAAATATATTTTGTATTATTTTAAAATTTCAATTTTTTCCTCTTGATTTAAAATAATAGAATCATCAAATTGAAATTAATATTTTACATGAATTTAAAATGATAACATTTTGTATTAAAAATGACATTTTTCTGAAAAATGTTTTATTTTTCATCTAATCTATTTAGTTTTAAATTCAATTACTCCAAATTTTTTTGAATACTTAATAATTGATTTCATATTTGAAATCAGGAGGTCAAATCTTGTAATTAATTATCATTAATATTTTTTTCAATATGAAATGTAGTCTTATTAATGGTTGTTACCATACTAAAAGGAAGTTCAGGTTATTATTGAAAAAAGATAATGATTAAAAAAATATAATAACACATGACATAATTTTGGTTTATAATTATATATCATCCATTATTATCCAAAATTTGTTAATATTACCTCATGATTATCTTTTTAATTTATTATAGAATTTATAAATATTTATCTAATGTAATGTAAAAAAAGTATCACTATAACCTTTAATAACTATAATAATTTTAGCATGGGGATAAACATGGGATACATTTAATTATAAATATTAATTTGAACTCGTTACGATTTATCCGGATTATGTTATTTTGTTTTAAATTTTCAATTATGAAATACTAAACAAAAATTGTTACAAAATAGTGATGGATTAATTATTCAATTAATGTAAAAACAAAATAAATGCTATTATGAATATTTAATTTTGTAAAATACAATGAATTCATTTTTAACATTAATTATTATAACATATATAACTGTTTCGAGATGTATTAAAATATTTTATTAGATTTTCTTATTTTATTTTGTAAAAATTCATGTTAATGAATAGTTCAAAAATTGATGTCATTGATAAATTATAAAAATAATAATGTATTAAAAGATATAAAATTATATAAAATCTTATATTTGGATAAATTATGACGATATAGTATAATGTATCATCCTTGGTCCATTAATGGACATTTATACAATTTATAAATACTAGTATGACCTGAAAGCATAAAAAATCATATAAGTGGTTGTTTTAGTGAAAAGTGTAAACGAAGGGTTAATATAAAATGATAAGGGTAAAATGGGATAAAAAAGTGATAAAATATGATTTTACAATATTATGTAGACATATAATTATCATAAATTCTAATGTTTTTAATTTGGATCATTTATGAAATAAAAATTAATTTGTAGTAATTATCTTTTTTATGAAATAATAGGAGTTCCCCTCCATTCCCATACAAAAATGGAACATTTTATTCTCTTTTAATCACACTGGAAATAACATTTGGCAGAACCAATCCCCACCCCAATACCATAATAAAACTTGTCCACAAATTCATGAGGTACTATTTGATGAATAATACCTACCTTACAGGGATTAATATGGATGGAAATTATGGTTTCCTAAAAAACATATAGTTCTTAATGTAAAATATTGATTTATTTCATCTTCATCATCCTTCAAGTATTCTACAACCATGATTAGAGTATTAAATAATTATATCAAATTTATTAATATGTTATTATTTTATTTTCATAACCTCTATTTATAAAAACCTAGACTTTTCATACATGGTTATTACATCAATTTACATTAAAAATCGTTACATAACATTTCAATCCACAGTTTAATTGTATAGCTCAAGTGCATTTGCAAACATGGACTGTCAAAAAACAGGTTTATAAATGATCTAGTTCAGCTCCCAAAAAGTTTTTTCTAACCAGAAAAAATAGTTATAACCTTGATTTATAAAACCATTATTCATAATATGGTGAAAATAAACATACGAAAAGGTAAAATTGGATGCATAACATGGGTAAACAAGAGATATATTAGTACCAATGTAAATAAAAAATGAACATAAGGGTGTGAAAACATGAACATTCCATTTGGAATCTACAACCTATATATCATTTATCATAATATTGAATCCTGTAATAATGATTAATTGTTCATAAGATATGAATCATTAAATAATCAAATAACATAAACCATGAAAGAATAACGTTAACATAATACACGAAATTATGACATGCAGATAAAAATATAACTATGTGAACATGTATAAATTGAAACAAGTTATGTCATTAAGTTAAAGATATTAAATCTGGCCCTTATTGAAACATTTATTCATGAATCCAAATTGACACATAATCATATGGACATGATATCCAGGACCATACATAAACTTATAGACATGAAATCCTGGTCTATATATATACTTACCGACATGATAACTCAATCCACACATAAAATTATTAACATGAAATCATGATGAAACATTTCATATTTACCGCATTAGTTATCCATAATTTCCTAATTAATTCGAGTAAGATATGAGTACCATCCATCACATATATAAAACCATACATACATGTTCTATATGATCATAAAACTGTCATCATATGTATCCTCATAAGAAAATTGAATTTAATCATTGAATATACCCAATAAATTGGAAGTGATTTCATCAATATATTTTCATTCATAGACACAAACCATATAAAAAATGAATAAGGATGGTATCTTAAGAATATATATATATTAAATCATATGTATTATCATACTATGTCATCATATATGATAAAATAATTTGGAAATGTCATATGGAATAATTCTTGTGGAAAAAAATTATTTTTTAAAATCACAACTATTTTTAAAAAGTTCATCACCTATACATGCATTTTTTATCTTAAAATTGAGATTTAAATTTTAATGTATGAGTAAATGAATTAATTAATACTAACTATGGAAGAATTATATTACGAAATATTTGATAAAAAGGAAATTCCATTAGTAATATTTTTCAGAAAAGTTATAATGTACCACATCTGGAAATGAAAAATATATTTTTTTCAAACCATTAAGTAAAAATTCAAACATGGGTAAAAATGGCCTTAAAATTTTAGGTCACAATTAAATAATTTTTTATTCTTTTATAAAACATTTAAATTGATGGTAAATATTCCTCAGTGGGGGCTTTGACATAAACAATCATGAATAATGATGATATTGTTAAATAAACCATTACTTCTAGTATCACTTTTCCTAATTAAAAATAATAATATTATATAATAAATATGGATATATTAGTAATTTATTACATAAAAAAATATCTATCATACAATTCATTATTTATTTGTAACACCTTATCAACCATTTTTTATTAATTTTATATTAAATTAAATATTCATTGTGATAACTACTTTATTTCCCAGGAATATTTCTATTTGGTTGTCTTGATCATTATAATTTTATCATTATCACATAATTTATAGAAATTTTATCCTCGTTCAAACATAAAATATATTATTTATACAAAAAATTATAAAAAAAAAATTATAGATATAAAAAAGAATTACATAATTCATTGTTAAGGTACTATATTCATAGAAATGAATGTTGTTTTCAATTTTTTGATTAATGGTACGAAAGAAAGGTAAATAAGATTTCAAATTTAGAAAAGTTTTATAATATCATATATATCATGTATATATTAATGAAATTCATCGGTATTACCATCCATGTGAATTATAATTGAAAAATGAATCACATAACAACATAGAGATGGTAGTCCATATGTATACATGAGTGACATTATCATTTCCCCACAGATCAGATGATATGAGGTTAGAAAAAAAATTCCATCCCAAAAGTATAATTTTTTCTTTAATAGTATATATAAATATTTACCCATCATACTAATCTTACATAAAATATAGCGATGAAAAATTATTTGTATATATACATGGAGATGGTAAGCTATTCATACACATGAGTGATTATTTCACTTATTATTTATGGGATATAGTGTATATAATAGTGATTTAATTATAATAATATCATTAAAAAATATTCTGGATACTGAATTTAATAATTTATGGAAAATAAAATATATTTAGCCGAGGTAGAGATGAGTACAAAAAATAAAATGATCAGTTGTAGTGATTACCTCTTCATCAAAACGACTCCTTTAAATATCATATAATGTATAATAGGGTTATTATTTTACGAAGGGTAAAACCTCCACATTTTGTATATGGAAGTTTATAAGTATATTTTCTAGAGTATGGTTGAGATATAAGGCTCATTGTGATTTAACAAACTAAGGAGGAATGGCCTTTTATAATTAAGCTGAGGTGTACTTTTGAAATTTATTTTAATAAAATAATATATAGTTTGAATATTGTAATGGAAATTTTTTATTTATGGCCATGAAATAGAACCTTTGGAATGATATGGCCGAAATATTTTCAAAAATTAAATTTCAGATGGGTTTATATTATATTTTAAACTATATATTTTAGTTAAACCCATTGTGAATATATTTTATCATTAGATATTGTAATATATTTTTCATGCCTAAATGGCTTTAATATAACATAATATGTAACAATTAGCTCGAAACATTATACAAGCTGATTTTTATACAACATAATATCAAATTTTTCCTTATTTAATATTTTTATGATTTTTTAATAATTCAGTAAAATATCATTTTCAAACCCTATCATTATATTCAATTTTGACACAATTTATTAAATTGAAATTAATTACATAAAAAACTAAGAATTAAAAAAAATATTTTTAAGAATCCTCATAATCTAATGATTATTGTTAAATATCTATTACAACACTTATTTTTCAAATTATAATATTTTAACATTTTTAAGAACATTTATTTCACTAAGTTGAATCATTAGTGCATTAACATTTCTTAAGTATGTAATGTAATAATTTAATTCCTAAACATTATTAATAAATTAATAATATGAATATTAATTAGGAAAAAAATTAAAATTATTATTCACTCATAACTATTTTTCCCTATGCGAACAAAAAAATTGTTTTTAAAACTAAGTTATAAATATTTTTCACTTATTTTGGATTAAATAATATACAAAAAATATTCATTGACAAGTGACCATTTAAAATGTCAAAATAAAAAATACATTGATTAGGTTATAATTTGGTCATCCAATAGTAAGTAATATAAATATTAATGAACATACCACTATGTTTTATTCTATATTAACAATATTTACCATTTATCAAGGTAATAAATTTTACAGTGATTACTGTTCAATTTTAGAAAAACTAAAATTGTAATATTTAAAAAAATAAAAAAGCATAATTTTAAATATGGAATAAAATATCATGATTTAATTTTTATAGGTTAAATAAATTACTTTTAATTTGAATTCTTAACCTGAAATGCGTATTTTATTGTGAAAAATTCATTTTAGGTAAAAAAATGTAATTTTACAAATATATTACATAATGTTGATCCAAATGATGTTTAATTTTCTATATAAAATTAAATTACACTTATGATAATTTGAGATGAAATTCAAAATGTAATTTAAGATTATATTAAATGAAAACTTATAATATAAAAAAATTAGTATTTTTTACTACTCACTAAAAATTGATCGTTTTCTGAAAAATTAACAAAATTTGATAGAGAAATAATTTTTATTTGTTCATTTCAATGATTAATTAAATTTTATTGAATATAATTTCTTAATGTTCCATTAATATTTTATAATATTTTATAAAAAAGGGATAAAAATCATATTTGAAGAAAATACATTTTTGAAGAATGAAATTGAAGCACATGAGCCTCAGTCCGGTTGGTGAGGACTCGGAAGGTTCATCCAAGAGACCCGAGATCAAATCTAGGTAGAGGAGAATTTCTAGATACTATAGAATCATTGTAGTAAGAACAGTAGTAGTCACTATTCAATATTGTAGTAGCCGGAGCTATTCATCTCTCTTGGCCTTTGGGCCACCTGTTTGGTCCCCAGGTCCTGCAAGGATTTCGGTCCACCCATGTCCTTCGGTCGAGTTGTTTCTCAAGGAATTTGAGCCACCTTATGGCCTTAAGGTCCACCCCAAGGTTTTCGGTCCACATGAATGAAGAAGTATCAGTGAGACTACAATGTACAGGGCTTCCGATGAGGATTCATCGTAGTCACATTCATTATAGCCGAGAAAACCAGAATGGAATAATTTGAGGGTATGTCGTTTTTCCATCGGTACCGGGCCTATGCATATTTTCATAGGATATATTTTTGACCATCCCTATGAAGGTGGAGTGCTTATTTCATGAAATATGCTGGGGAGGAGCAGTTCGAAGTTTTCTTGTCTAGGTGATTCCCTCTAGACCTACAAGTCTTGTAATTGTCTTTAAGCCTTCGGGACTTGTTGGGTTCCACCTCACCCATTGAAAGGCTGATTATCAAAATAATAATAAAAATGAAGGCCTTCGAGCCATTCTGACCGAATAAAATGGATTTATTAAAAGTTTTGTTATTAATTACTAAGTGTTTATATTGACTATAAAAATTATATATAACTCATAAATTATTTAATAATATTAATGAAATATAATTTAATAGATTTGTAATAAAAATTTAAAAAAATATTTTAAATATCATATTGTTGGTCTCTTAAACAAATAGTTATGTGTAACATATGATATTTAAAAACATAAATATATTATAAAAGAACATTTAAGAAAATATGAGTGAGTTACATTTTCCCCTCATTTATTTAATTATACACTAAAAATTGTTTCAATATAATCAATGGGTTTTCATTTTATAACCCCATTATTAAAACCCACATTATAATAAGGGGTAATTAAAATCCACTTGGAATGAGTGAAAGGGATGTTCATAGGTCATATAGAATAAAACATAAACAAGTTTCCATATAGTATATCATAGGTGGGATGTAAAAAAAATACATAGAAGGAAAATATAACTCCGAATGACTACTAGATGGTGATAGATATCATAGTCAGGAGAATGATTAATGACATTAAAAAATAAATCATTGATCAATTAAAATATAATTGACTTTCTTATAAGAAAAGTTAACAAAAAATATTAATATTCCAAGGTCCATTTACTAATTATGATTGATTCTTTAATAATATAGTTAAAATAAATTATAATGGAAAATTACATGATCTTATTTTAATTCAATAGAATATTGTAATCTTTTTTTTATACTTCTATCTATATAAACATAATAAATACCTTTAATAAATTGTTATTCAAGAAGATTTTTTCACACCTAAAGAACATTTAATTGAATCATAAGACTCATAATTCATTACATCTACCTCTAAATGTTCACCGTAAAATAGTGTGTATAGGATATGATAAATCATAAATAAAACTCATGAAAAAATTACAAACCTTAAAAAAAATTCTTTCTGATATTATTTTACATTAATTCTCCTCCAAATCATTACTGATCATACTCCAAAACCCAAAATAATTTGATCTCGAATCCTTCCATGAACAACATATAAATAATTTTAATTACTCATAATGTTTCATACCACATTTTTTATACCTTATTCTCATATTCTCTATGGATTAATATAAATTTTATAAAAAATTACAATCATATATGATTATAAACGATTTTTCAACTATTATTATTTAAATAATCTATTATCTTAGCATAAATGCTTGGGGGGGGGGGGGGGGGTTGGGTCTAATCATACACTATTTTATATACTATGATCTCATTATTCCACAAATATAGATGGAATCTATGTTGTCACACCCAGATTTTCAATTCCATGGTTTTTTCAAATCCACTTTTGGTTCTTGACATTCTCTTGGGTTCTGGGTGTTATGATTTTGAAATATTGGTTCCTATTTTGTTACTGATCTATGACTTTGATATTGGGTTTATTTTATAGTAATTTGACTTCTCTTTTTCAAAGGGGATGGTATCAAGTTGTGTTTTTTGGATTTGTCTAAGTGACACATCTAGTTTCACCACATGTGGGGTAAGTTGGTGAGGTGGTTTTCACCCAAGATTTGGATGAGTTTTAGGGTGCAAATGATGGTTTCATTTGTTAAATTTATACCATATCCTTGAACTCTATTTCCCCCTTAGTTTCCCCACTAACTCCACCCTCAAAATGGAATTTGAGTAGAATGGCATGGTTTTGGGTAGCCATAACTAGCAGTAGGGTTTGGTCGCACGGTTCCAAACCATGCACTATTTTCCCTCATAGAAATAAGTATAATCTTTTCCATTCTTCACCCTTTCGACACCAGCAGCCATGGGAGGCCTCCAGTATCCCTCAATTTTTCATGGATTCCATCTTTGATGGTGTTTTGGTTGGGAAACTCCTAGATTCTTTCAACTAATTATTCATATCTTAATTTTCTTCCTTCTCTTTAGGGGTTCCTCCCACTTTTGTGATGTTCTAAAATGTCTAAGAAGTTATAGTTTGAACTTATGGTTTGATTTGGTCTCTTTGTGTTCGATGGTTGTTGACTAGGGATGTATATATCTTCCTTGTGGTGAGACGATGTGGTTGTTGATGTTTCACACTAATATTTGAGGGTTTTAGAAATTTCAGTAGGTGGTTCCTTGTGTAAACAGTTACTGGTGAGTTATCTTTCTTTATTTACTCATTTTCTATATTCCTTATATGTTGTGTGTGGTACGAAAACTATTTATGAATTATTTGGTCAAGAGTTTCATTTTATAGTCTCATTTATCTAGAAATTGTGTTATTTTCATGTGTTACTCTTGAGGTTTTACTTGGGTGTATCTTAACACATTTAAAATTGGTTTACTAAATCTTTTTTGGGCTTCATATTCTGCATTAGTAGGGTCTCAGTGTTCCATTGGGTTTGGAATATGATTTTTAATGGGTTTAATGTGTAAAACCATGTTATGCCTCTTGAATGTGATTAATGAAATTGTGTGGGTTTTCATCGGCATATTTTTTGATATTTTACGAGGTGATTTTATAATACTTTATATTGGTTTATTAAATATTTCTCGGGATTCCAATTCTATTTTATATTGGTATTAGGGTGATTTTGTCCTTGAAATATGTTTTTGAAATGGGTTTTATGTAAAAATAATGGGTATAGTCCTTAGAATTGTTTCATGAATGATTTAAATAATTTAATGATTTATGTAAGAGGTGAAACCACATTAGAAAAATATTTGTATTGTGTATATTTTGAAATGGGCCATTTAAAATATGAAAGGGGTCATTATGTGATGTGTATCATCTTGGATATTTTTTGTAAAAATGTTTGAAGGAATTACTAATGTGTGAAGAAAATGTGAACTTGATGTGGGCTTTTTAGTGTGAGTTTGATGTGACAAATGGATTTTGTTTATTAAGAAGGTATTATGTAACATGAGAGTGGTCTGTTATGTGATGTATGTCATCTTGAGAATGATTTTATAAAATTATTAATGTATTTTTTGAATAGTGAAATATATGAGAAATGTTTTTTGGGAAATTTTGTGGTGAGTTTGATTTCATAATCAATTTAAATTAAAGGGGGATGATGTGACTCATTTGATGTACATGTGAAATTTTTGTTGAATCTGTTATGTGGATGTGGTATTTTCATGTGAAAATTATATTTCATTACTTGTTTAACTTGTTTGAGCACAAGATGGAATCCCAGATATCTAAGAGGGTGGACGTGTACCAGTATGCTATGATCCCATGCGGTTTGGCCTCAGTTTCACATCGTAGGATTGATTCATACAACACTAAATAAATTAGGATTATGACTATGGGGGGCCACTAGGATATGGGTATGTTCCCTACTAGTGTATCTTTAACGATAATGAATTTTGTGATGGTTACATTCATCGAGATACGAGGTATCTCAGACCCACATTGAGCTAGTTCCTAGGGGTTATATCCTATTGATTGTGCTCATTAGATTAATTACTCTTACCATCGGCATTTGGAATGTTTGGAAGGAAATTTATTTATATTTGGAATTTTATTTAAAATTGTCGTTTCTTTTAAATATCCTAGTTAAAAAACGTTTCTATTTAATGTTGCCTCTTTTGTAAATTGTAGCTAGAATGTCATGTTTTGAAAAACATTCATGGTTTCCATCTCTAAATATTTATCACATATAATCTCTTAGTGGTGGTATCCTACTGGGGTTGGATAACACCGTACTTACACTATTTGGGGTATGTATAATTGGTTATTTTTGTCATAGGTTTTGGTACAACTTTTGTGCTAGTGGTTCAAGTTTCTAGCGGTCCTTCTTGGTGAGTTTTCATGGAAATGGCTTGAGGGTGATTCCTCCTTACCTTGAGGTGGTTCTAGACTATCCATTTTTGGGTGTTTACCTTTGTAAACGGTCTTTTAAAATTGTTTTAAATTGTGTAATTCTGTTCTGAAATTTTGTAAAAGATGATTGTGTTTGAAAAATCTAGATTTGAATATTTGGATTCATTGGTTATTTTAAGTTTTTAAACTCGTTTAAATAATTCCCAACATTCATTTTATGAAACCCAAGCACTTCTGTTAGCATATAAGGATCAGGAACACCCATTGGGACTTGTCATGGGCAGGGCATCATGCCGGATTTGATGGGGACCAGATTCGGTTCGTGAAAAAATGGTATCAACGGATGTTCATGTAAACTCTTTGGATCCCGTTATTTGGGGAATATTCAAGATAGTCTAATTTTAGGATTGTCTGGAAATTGAATTTTGGTTATGGGTAGTGTTCCTAATAACCACACTTCTTGATGGGATTCGAGACTCCAGGGGATGTTGGGATTTATCTATGTCCTTTTGTTATCTAAATTTGATGATGATTAGGGGGAATGGAAAGAGAGTTGGTTTAATGGTCTTAGTGAGCTCGTCCATCCTAGAAAGACATGTAGAGCCATGAATATTCCTTATAACACACTTTTTAATATTCATGTTATTGGTGTATGGTCTCCTACAATATGTCTGTGTCCCCTACTAAAACTATTTTCCTCTCGCATTGTCTTCTGTCCATTAGTATTTAAATATTTGAATTTTGGTTTTAAAGAAAAATGACATCATTTTAGAGGAGTAATGTATTTGTGAAATGATTTTATAATAAAGAGAAAATTGTTAGATTTTTTATGTGGTTGAACATAATTTTCATAAATTTTTTGAAATAGAAAATGGTGTGTTTACACATTTTTTAAAATAAGGAAACTATGTTAATGTTGGTATTGAAAAATTTTTTCAAATAGAATTCCATAAACTATTAAAATGTGTTTTTAAATGGATGGGATGATTAGAAATTAATGTGAATGAATTTAATGTGGCTTATTATTTAAATGGTTATGCATTTCTAAAAATTTTGTGTTTGCTGTAATATGGGTTTGATTTCATGGATAGCATTTTTTTGAAAAAGGAAGTATTGGTTGATTGTTTTGGTTTTGATAAGTGGATTTATGTTTTTATCCTTTGTTATTACCATTAGAGAACACATGAATGGGTTTATATGGGATGTTGTATGGTTGATGGCATGGCTGGATGAGATTTGGGATGTAAATGAGGTGGTTTCCAGATGTGGCATGGAAAACCTGAATGTGTAAGGACCATGGGGTACCATTTTTGGATAAACTAGCAGTTGAACCATTTTTTTCAAATGATTGTTTTTAAAGAAAAATATGATGTCTTAATGACTGATTTTGGAAGGAGTATCTTATGTGTTTTGAAAATGTTTATGTTGTGGGATCTTTTATTCCAAGAACCCCTCCTGTCTGAACGGTGTTTTGGGCTTGTGTTTGGCTGGTATGTTTGGTTGATGGGATGATTATTGGTCTCTTGTGAGAAATTTTTTGGTATTCCTTTACGGTGGTTTTCTTCTTGTGTTTGGATCTGGTTTTAGGTAGTCCTGACCAATGGACCAGCTTTTTTCGGTCCCTGTGTTTTCTCATTGGGTAAGTTACGCCCCAATTAAGGGTCATTGCATAATTGATGTGAAACCCAGATTTTTTCATCATTATAAAATCCTCATGTTTATCATTATAAGGAATATTTCTCTAGATTTTGGATATTGAGTTTACACTATTTCCATTCTTTATATTGTGGACCCTCTTATAAGGAGAGAGTTCTCATGGAAGGTTCAACGAGACATTAGTTTTTTATGTTACCTAATTCATTGAAGGTGGAAGTAGTCTGGGGTTGTTACTGTTGATGGTGTCCAAGAAGGCATATGGGTCCTTCGTAGTATCTTTGAAGAATGGTTTTATGTTAAACCTCCATTGTGGGAAATCTGGTAATGAGTGGATATTATGGGCACGTTCTAGAATTTTGTGTTGTTTGGGGACTTGGCATAAGGTCCCCTTCCATGTATTGTTTCTATCTGTAGCATTGGTTATGTTCGGTGACACCTTGTGATGTTTTGTGCTCATTTTACTAAAATGGTGAAGGACGTGAAATCCTCTGATAGTCTATTTCATGTTGGGAGTATTTTTCTCATAGAAAAACATCAATATCTTCTGTTTTAGATGAAGGTGTTAATATGGTCCCTTTCCTTATGTTTTTTTCTCACCCAAAGTAACATGGTGTGATGTGTGTGAATCCTCTAATCCCCTGTTTCAGAGAATGTTTGGGTTAGGGTAACGTGAGTTTTGGAATGGATGTTGTTTTGGTAAACCCATTGTGGTTTGTGGCATAATTGTTTGTATCACCGGAAGAAGAAGTTCCATTTTGGGGTTTCCAAAGCCTAACTATGATGCCAAAAATGCTTCAATCCTTTGAGCTCTAGCCATAGGTCCCAGAGGGATGCTGGGGTCTTGTCAGGGGAAATCCTAGAGTAGTTTAAAACTTTGTGAAAATTCTAATCCACAGTATGAAGGATTGGGATAGTTTAAGCCTCTGGTGTTATCATATTGATTCAATTGTTTAGGTTCATTGAAAAGAGGTGGAGGGTCTCATTCTCATGTTATCTCCTAATGTAATTCTTTTCCCCTTTGGTTTCCATTATGTTTTGGACAATGTTTCAAAATCTGGAAAATATAGGTTGAGGACAAGTTATGTGCATGATTAGTCGTGACCATGTACAAGGAAGCCATGGTGATAGAATGATCACCAATATTAGCACATGGTTTCCCAAAAATATGCAGACTAATTGTGCGACCATCCCAAATCATTATGTTTTTGGATCTTTACATGCTAGCCCGTGATTTTCAGTTATGATTTTTGGTTCTTATGGTGGGGAGACCCACTAGGTGTATTATGTATTTTCTTATTAAAATGTCTAATGGAAGTATACTCTTTATACCAGGGTGTCCATTCGGGCCTCCCCCTCTTAGGGTCCTGATTCTCTCTCAAGAATAATTAAGTAGTCTTTTATGGTGGGGAGCCCATTTGAGTCTCCACATACTAGTAATGTTGATTAATCCATGGTCATGTATTGTCCATAGGTAGTCATTTTCGGAGCTGTTTAACTACCTAAATTGTCCTTGGATAAACGTTGGGATTGGAAAATGCCCAACGGTCTGTTTAAAGAAATAAAAGTGAAATCTTGTTATTTTTTGTAGTTCATTTGGGTAAATTTATGGAATCTTTATTAGGTTGTGTTTGAGGTGTTTTATTTTAGGATAAAATAAAAATTTACTTGATCATTTGTGTAATGTGGTTTATGTTTTATTTTGTGGGAGTATTCATTCCTTATTTGATCACTCGAGGTGTTTTGGCCATTGTGGGTGAAATGTGGATAAAGAGTACATCTGCATTTACCATTTGGGTTTGGTTTTTTGATTTTTTCCTTGCTCGGTCTTTAATGTGGTGGAAATTATTATGGTGGGGAGAATTTTCACACCTATATTTTCAATTCCATGCATTGTTTCAAATTCACTTTTGGTTATTAGCTTTCTCCTGGGTTCCGGGAGTTCCGGGTTTGAAATAATGGTTTGTATTGTGTTACAAATCTATATACACGGTATTGGGGGTATTTTTTGGAAATTGGACTTCTCATTTATCTAAGGGATTGTATGAGGTTGTGTAGTTCTGTAGTCGGGTTAGTGACACTCTTAGTTACACCACTTATAGGGTAAGTTGGTTTGGTGGTTTTCACCCAGGAGTTGGATGAGTTTTGGGCTGAAAAAGATGGTTTCATATGAGATTTTTCTCTGCTATCATTGTCCTATATTTTCACCTTGGTTTTCCCCTTATAACCTATCTAAAATTGGATGAGAATGACATGGTTTTGGTTGGTTGAATAGGCCTCATGGTATGGCTGCATAGTTCAAAACTGTGGAGGGAAACCGTGCAGGAGTTCCCAGGTCAATAAAAATACATTTGAAATTTTATTTTTTATATCACGAAAATAAGTCTAATCCATTCTATTCTTCCACCATTTACACCAACAGCCATTTGAGGCATCCAATCTCATTCAATCTCCCATGGAACCCATCATTGATATGGTTTTGGTGGGGAAACACCAATACTCATTCAAGTACGTGTTCCTCTCTTTATTTCCATCATTCTCCTTAGTGTTTCCTCCTTCTTCTGGGAAGTTCTAAAATTTACATAAGTTTGGGTTCAAAATTCGGGTCTTATTTAGTGTATTTTTGGTAGATTATTTTGGACTTGGGATAGAGTTTTCTTCATATTTGTGTTTTGATAGAATGATTGTTGTTTAACACCATGATTTGAGTGTCTAAAAAATTTAGTAGGTGGTGTCATGTGAAAACAATTACTGATAAGTTATCTTGTGGTATTTATTCATTTATAATTTTCCTCATATGTTGTGTGTCATGATAAAATTGTTCATTAATTATTTGGTTGAACGTTTAATTTTATAGTTGCATTTTAGATTTAAATTGGGAGGTTTTCATGTTTAACTCTTGGGTTATTATTTGGTTGTATCTTATAACCTATTAAATTAGTTTAAGGAATATTTTTTTGGCTTCCAATTATGTTTTGGTAGGGTCTTGGTGTTAAATATCATTTGAATGAGAGTTTTTTAATTTGTTTTATGTTTAAAACCATGTTGTGACTCTTGAAAGTGTTTTATGAATATGTGTGTGTTTTCATATTTATTTTTGTTTTATTATTCAAGGTGATTTTATAATACATCATAGAGGATTATTAAATCATTTGAGGGCATCCAATTCTATTTTAAATTGGTATTTTTGTGATTTTTTACTCTAATGATGGTTTTTAAATGGGTTTTATGTGCAAAGCATGAGTATACTATGTAAAATTATTTTATGAATGATTTGAATGTTTTAATGATTTGTATAAGAGGTGAAACCATATTGGAAACTGTTTTGGGTTGTGTATATTTTGAAATGGTCCATTTTAAATGTCAAAGAGTCTATTATGTGATGTTTATCATCTTGGAAATATATTATAAAAATGTTTAAGAGATTTAATGAAGTGTGATAGAGATGTGAAAGTGATGTAGGCTGTTTTTTGTGAGTGTGATGGGAAAAATGATTTTTATAAATGAAACAGGTATTATGTAACAAGTGAGTGGGTCGTAATGTGATGATTTGCATCTTGATCAATATTTTTTACAATTTTTAATGGATTTTATGAAATTTGAATGATATGTGTAAGGTGTTGTAGGTTATTTTGGTTTGAGTTGGATTTCAAAATAAATTTTAATAAAAAGGGGATGATATGACTTGTGTGATGTACATGTGGGATTTTTGGTGAATGTGTGATGTGTAAGTGTTATTCTCTTGTGAAAATAATTTTTAATGACTTGTTGATCTTTTTTGAGAGTAATAGGGAAACCCATGTATCTAGGTGGGTGGACCTATACTATTATGCTAGTGATCCCGAAAGGTTTGGCCTCAGTTTCACGTAGCAAGACTAACACATACAACACTAACTAAACAATGATGATGATGATGGAGGACCGATATGTTATGGGTCTGTTCCATACATGAAGCTCGTGCACAAGAAAATATATTTTGATGGTTACTCTCACCAAGTTATGAGGTTTTAGGGACCCACAACGAGCTATTACCTAGGGGTTATTTCCAATTTCTTATGCTTATGAGATGATTTAATCTAACTATTGGTATACGGTATGTTTGGATGGAAATTTCAGTAGCTTTGGAATTTTCATTAAATGTGTAGATTCTTTAAAATATCCCACTTGAAAACAATATTTATTTAATGTGTCATCTTTTAGAAATTGTAGTTATCATTTCATGTTTTGTAAAACATTCAGGCTTTTAGTCTCTAAATGTTTATCACATTGAATATATTAGTGTTGGTATCACGCTAGGCTTTGGCTCACACCCTAATGACACATTTGTGTTTAATTAGACTTGGTTATTTTTGTGATAAGTTCATGTATAGCTTTTGTGCCAGTGGTTCAGGTTTCTAGCAGACCCACTTGTTGAGTTTTCAATAATATTTCTTTAGGGTCATTTCCCCTTTCCATGACATGGTTTTTGACCATCCATTTTTGGTATTGTACCTTTGTAATGGTCTTTTGACATTGTTTTAAATTGTGTAATTCAATTTTTAAATTTTCTATATTATGATAGTGTTTGATAAATCCATATTCATATCATTGGATTCATTTTTTGTTTTATGTTTCTAAACTCGGTTAAATAATTCCAAAAATTCATTTAATGATACCCTAACAGTTATTCTAGCCCATGGGGATTGGTAATTCCCTTCGCGTCGTTCCATGGGTCGGGTCTGGTGCCAGTTTTGCTAGTGACCAGATTCGATTCGTGACTTATGTGTGTGTGTGGGGGGGTTAATAAATTATTATAATCCCATCAACCTTCACTAATGGATAATATTTTTATTGGGATTATACATAAAAACTTCAAAATCGAATTGACAATTCAGAAGTGGACATTATTTGTTCCCTAACAATCATGATTCTCTTCATCTATTATAATATCATATTATTTTCCTCTTTTCCTATTAATTCAAATATTTGTTTGGCTGACTATTATAAATAACCCATGGATAAAAAAAGAGGAATCATATAGACTCCAATACATTTGAATCTATATAACTGAAGTGTTAGTGCCACAATTTTTCTAAATATCACACCATTTATTTCATTAACTCGCTTCTTTATAACTACCCAAAAATATTTTTCATAATGTTTAGGATTCCCACAAATGAATCAATTTCTTGATTCTTTAAGATATTCACCTGAGTTCTACATTACAAATTATTTAAATATTTAAGATTGAATTTTTTTTCTTCTATTCATTTAAAAACCCATTTCTTTTGCCTGAATCTCTATCTTCATTTTCATATATCCAGAAAAATAAGGGTTTCCATTATTCATTCCCACATCCAGTTCACATAAAATTATTCCCTCCCATAAACTAATGGAATTTAAAATATTTCCACACATAACCTTATGGACATGAAATATAGTTCCATACATAAAATTATAAATATGAAATCTAGGTCCATTCATAAACATATATACATGAAATCCTAGTCAACACTTATATATATGAAAATGAAATCGTAAAAAATCATAAAATATTTACCTAATGAGTTATCCATATTTACCCAATGCATTGGATGGATATATTGGTTCCACCATTCATATAATGAAAATCATACAAACATGTTCCACAAGATAATAAAACATTTTTATTCTGATAAATTTGGGAATGAAATTGATTTCATCCAAATATATCTAATGAGAAAGGTAATGGGTTTGATGAACATATTATCATTATAAAAATAAACCATCCATACTAAAGAATAAGGAAGGTATCATTGAATCAAAACCATAGTAAAAAAAAGTATTGTCAATTTATTTCATCTTATATGTAAAAAGTATTTTGAAAGAAAAGTTGGAAAAATTCATGAGGTAAAAAAGTTTTTCATTTTAAAATTAGTCATTTTTTAAAAAATTTGAACCATTATAAATGAATTTTTTTAAAATGACCATGTAAAATTCTAATGTAAATTTCAAATAATTAGGGAATAATGATAGTGGAAAATTATTCTCAATCCATCTAGGTTTAACAATCAATTATTCCCCATTTCTTCCTTGAAAATTACAAAATCACATTATTGGGAGAATGTAAAAAAGATACATTTTAAAAAATTCAATAAAAAGTGTAACATAGATAAAAATTACTATATAATATTTAGCATAATTTTAAAAAAAATATTTTAGAATTTTAAGAAAATATTGGTTTGGAAAATAAAAATTTCTTAATGGAAACTGAAAAAAAACCATCGTGAATAATGATGATATTGCAAAAAAACTCATACCTCATGTCATGTCATTACATATCCATGTAAAAACCAACATTATAATCAATATGGTTTTTTTATGCATGTATTCCATAAAAATATTTCAATCATAACTTTTATTATTTATTTATAACACCTTATCAGTTGTTCATTATCATCATCATTAATTAAATTTTTATTAAAGACAATAAAAGGGATAATAATGAAAAGCCTAGCCAATGTCCACCCCTTGGGGAATAGGTTTCCTAATGTAATGAAACCCATGGGAATAACTACTACTGAAATATACCTATAGGCGTTCAAGCTGACCACATTATGAAAGAATAAATCCTCTCACCCATTAGTGTCCAGAGAGTCCAGGTGATCTACCACATTGTTCCCCTCCCGCCATGTGTGAGACACTTTAGTGTTGGGTTTGTTAATCTCAATCTTTATAGGACGATAATGGTTCCATAATTTCATGAATCTTGATCATTGTGTAAAAATTAAATTTAATAATTATATATATATTTTAAATAATTCAATAAAATTAGATATAGATAATTACAGTACACAATTCATAAAGATAATATGTCATACATACACACGAACGACATTTCTATTTTTTAACTAAAAGAATAAAAGAAGGTAAATACTAATTCAGCACTAATGAATTATTATTATAATATTTATATCATATATATTCATAAATTAATCCAAACTACAATCCCTGTGAAATATAACTAAAAAAATCTCATTTCATCGAGGAGATGGTAGTCCCAAACATTTGCAGGAGCGACATGGACGATTCCAATAAATTTAGATGATAAAAAATATAAATGTTACTATCATCCTAGAAATATAAATAAATCATAAATATTATATATATAAATTCAAATAATAATAATTATCTTCCATAAAGGAGGGAGATTCAAAATAAAATGTATCTCTTTGGGGAGACAATGTGCCTTATGTTTGCACGAGTGATAAGTTACATATTGGTTTAATAGGAAACACATTGAATAACCATGTTTCAATAATAATAAAATATTAATCATGTTTATTAAACATAAATTTTTATTTTATAATAAATATAATATAATAAGTGAATATAAAGAAGAGTATAAACTGAAATTAATCAGTTTGAGGGATTATATCTTCTACAAAACAACTCCATCAGATCTCCTATAAATGGCAATAGGGTTGGCCTTTTGGGATGTAAAAAATATAGAATATGTATAGGGTTGTGTAGAAGAAAATTTGGTTGTTTATGGATGATCTAGATTATTTAATGTGGTTTCATGATGTGGGAAAGGAGGAGTCCATTAATAAATTATTTGAGTGGCACTTTAGAATTATTATTTTTTAAAATATAAAATTTAATAAGACTATCTAAGAGGTAAATACATACAAATTGTCATTAATTCAAAAAATGGAAGGATATATTTGAAATATCATTATACAATAAAATTTATACATTTTCTATGTTCTATTTTAAACCTTGTCATCTTGTTTAACCACTTAATTAACCTATTTTATCATTAACCATGGAAAAATTGTGTTCACTCATAAATGGTTGAATTTTTACAATTTATGTAACTATTAACTGACAAATAGATAAGAGATTAATATTTAGACAGTATATTATCCCATTTTCCCTTTGTGATATTTCTTTTTAAATTTTTATATAATTAAATAATTTATTATTTTCATCCAATATTTTTATTGTCAATTTTGACATTGTTCGTTATTTTTTTCATTAATAACATCATAATAACGCATCAAATTAAATAAATTATTTTCATAAATTTCCATCATGTATTTCTTATATATAAAATTATATTATCACATTAATTTTATTGGATTATAATACATTAAATATTTTTAAAATAATTAATTTAATTATTTAAATTTTATGAAAAATTATCGTACAATCATTATGAAAGAATTTAGAGTAATTATTTAATTCATAAAAACTATACATAAATATCCATCATGGATATTATTTTATTTAGTGAAAATTTAATATCATTATTCATTGATAAATAATTTTTTCCACTATGAACACATGAATGGTATTTAAAACTAATGGAGTTATATCTTATAACATTATTAGGTTAAAATGATATATAAGTAATTTTTATTGCAAATGTATCTTAATGAACAGAAATTTGAACTTATGGTAATAAGGGTAAAATTAAATTTATCTAATAATTATTATTTATAAAAATTATCGAATAATTATGTAATTTTATTTTTGATTTACCTAATTTACCCTCTATTGAGAGGATAAATGTTTCCACAATTACATTTCATGTTTTCCCACTAATAAAAGTGGAAAATTTACTATATTAAATTCTCATTATTCTAAATATATAATTCATTTTTATTATTCATTTTTTATTTGTGGAATAGAATAAATTTTATATAAATTCATTGTATACAGAGAAAAACAGTTATTAAAAAATTTTGTTTTTATGCAGAAAAATGTTATTATAAAAAATTGTGTATAATGATAATTCAAATGAATCTACATATAATATATCTCATTATATAATAAATATTTTTCTTTTATATAAAATTAAATTCTTAATTATAAATTATATTAATAGAAAAATTTTGGTTTTGTAGAAATTGTTAATTTTAACTATTCTCTAATAAATCTACCTATTAAAAATGAATTCATTATTATCCCCAAAATAAAGTTTTAATATTACAATTTCTAAAATTAATTTAATTTTCCCAAACAAATTTTCCAACAGTTAAAAAAAATAATTTTTTGCACAAATTGTAATAATGATGAACACATCTTTTTATAGAATAAAATGACAATACTAAAAATTATGTGATTAAATTCAATGCTAATATTTTCATTTGGGATTTTGTAAATAATTTTCATTCTTCGTAATCCTAGGCATACTCTCCATTTTTACCTATATGTAATAACAATAAATAATAATATTTTAAATAGTATGTCACAATTCTATAAAACACACCATTTCTTGTAACACAAGCTATCGAAGAAGCTAAATAAATTCTATAGAAATTTTTTAAGACATCTCAGTGTCTTATAATATAAATCTCCAACCTCCATCAAATTGGAAGAGAATTAATCATCTACATGTATAGAGGACTACCTCCTAGCTGAGTGATGTAATTGATTTTCTATCACACCTTCATATATAGTTATAACGATGGAAGTAATGTTTATATATTATGTTAATGACATATTTATCAATCTAAAAATATTATATATTAATGAATTTCATATATTTCATTCATTGAAAAATTATAACATTATTTTTACATATATTTGGACCACCAATATTATGATGCAATATAATTCTTTTTCATCACCTCATCACATGGAAGATATATATATGAATGCAGAATTATATAATATGGTATTTATGATATAATTTTATTTTATAAATGATATATCAATACTTACCTACTTTCCAAAATTATATTTAAATAATTGAAATGATATTATTGTGTATATACGGTCTACCATACCCATGATTATACTAAAGTTGATTCTTTAATATCATAATTAATTATATATTTTCTATGTATAATATATTCATAAAAATTATAATTTTTTCATAATTATTTTTTTGGACATGATTTAGTAGTTGATCATTTTGACCACAGTTTACACATCAAAGATGTTTTGAGATTATAATTAAAACACTCTCAAATTACATGACATGAAATTATCTGATTATGTAATATAATTTTTAATTAAGATAAATTGAATAAATATTATAAGGATAATAAATGAAATTTATAAAATATTATTATAAAATAAAATATTTAACATGATTATATTATACCTAAGTTAAAGGACATATATTGAATTTCGGGACTCAAGGTATGGGACTGAGTCTCAATTTATTTTTATTAAGGAATATTTTATTATTATGAACCTAATTTCTTTAATATATTGAATATAATACCCTTTTAAAATGTTATATCCTGAATAATTAAAACTTCATAATATTTAATGTTTCAATTTTAATTATTTTATCCAAATATATTTGACTGAAATATTACCATGTAAAAAATTGTTTGTTAAATAAATTTCCATTCATTGAGTTATAGGTCATCTTTATTATCATTTTATTCCATTATTATGTGTTAATAAATATCTAAAAAAATTATTATGTATGTAACCCTTTTTATATTTTATATTAGACATGTAATCATTCAAATAATTAATTCTCAATTCAATGACAAGATAAGTATAAGGTAAATTTGTGTCAAATTCTCCTTCATAGGAATATAATTTTACAATATATACCTATATAATTTTATATTTTAAATATACATAGACCTTGATATATTATACGAATAATCATTTTATTCTCTCAATTTTGAAATAATAATTTGATGTTATTCATCCACGTGGCTTGTGATTGAAAATTTTCCAAAGTGGAAATGGATTAATCTTATGATATCTTTTCCTTTCGAGGTTTTCTATATTCACTATTACTTTGGAGGAAATCATATTCTCTAGTGTTCTTGAACCACATATATTTTATTATGGTATATTAATGAATTCAACTTATATATTCAATTTTACATTCCTCCATTAACGATTAAGAAAACATCATGAAATTTTTTTAGTGATACTGATGGAACATCTTTAAATAGACCAGGAATGTTTCTCTTCTATGTCAATGTTTTGAAAAATGTTTTTAAAAAATTAATTTTGTAAAAAAATTAGTCACTAATGATCTTTTACGTGATCTTTGTACTTATTGTAAATGTTTAAACAAAATAAATCTCTTATTGTATTACAAATGGCTCACTTTAGACGCCTATTAGAAAATATTTGAAAAGAATATTTATTTTTAATATTTTTAACATGAACATATTTTCCTACCATCATGGCCATTTTTTATGTTATGAATAAATTTTTTTTTACAATATTATTTTAAAATTAATTAATTTTTACAAGTTTTTATGAATTTTATGATTTTAAACGTGATATTAAATGGGAAATGGGTATTTTTCTGAAGAATCATATTAATGATATTTTATTGTTATTGTAATTTATCAATTACAAAAAACCATGATGTTAAATATACTAAAATATAGATATTTTGTAATGATAACATCGACGTTCTTTTTTCTTGATGGATTATTTTAGTTTCAGAAATATTTTCTTGGTAACCGTTTATATTCGAGTGGTTAATAAGGTAATAAAATTACAAAAATATGTCCCTATGATTATTTTATGGAATAAAAGCTTAATGTATTTTATTTATAGTTTTGTTATTGAGAATATTTTATTATTATGGGTGGATCTATTATAAACCAATCATCAATGGTTGTTTTATAAACCCATGAGGGGTGGTTATTATAAAAACCCTACTTTTTATTACATACTTAAACCTGATTTATTACATAAAATAATCACTTGATACAACATAGATGATCAGAAGGTCTAGTGTATTTGTGTGATAGGAACATTTCATAAAAACATAGAACTTATAACACACAGCAACTTTATAGAAAACAACCTTTACGTAAACACAACATTCCCTCATGATTAGCATTGCATGGGATAACCTGAGGACAAGAATAAGAAAAGGGTGAGCTATAAATCCAAGGGAAAATAATTGAATAAAATGAGGAATAAAATACATGTTATATAATAGGAATATTAATGGAGCACAAGATAAAAAATAACATAAAGGATTGATAAAGCATTATAATCATAACATGGAAATGTGGCAACAACACTTAACATTGAATTAGCATGAGCCAAGTCTCATTGCACATGAAGCATGAGTAAACCCTCATTGAACATGAAATATGAGTAAAACCTCATTGATTTGAATTAGAATGCGTTCAAAACCCATTTCACATGACGTATCATGATACTATACTTTAATCAATGCATTAGAGTGCTATCAGGGCGCAAACTTCTTAAACATTTCATTTCATACATAAGTGTACCACATAGATCATAAAAAAAGGAATCAATCAACATTATTTATTCCATGATAAATTGATGTGTAATAAATACATGATACATTATATTCAATAGCTAAATGTTCATAATGGTGAATACCCTTGATAGATAAAAGGGAATGGTATTCACTACACAATGACATTGGCCTGTAAAATTGTAGCACAATTTCAGCAGCATAACGACGTGAAATAAGAACTCATAAAAAATGGTTGATGAGAGATAAAGGTTTATATCATCGTATTTAAAAGAAATTCACATTAATGTGGTCATATAGATACATTTTCCAACAAACGTAATGGAATTTAGATGCATAATTCCAAATAATTACATGGTTGTAAAAGATGAGAGAGAAATCCCTCAATGAATTTCGGCATTGTAACAGGTGTACATGGGTGGAATTAATGAGACAAAAATTAGAATCTCATCATCCAAACACAAATAGGACAGTATTGGAAAGGTGCATAATCATAACCCATCATTTTAAATTGAAAACAAAAGTGCATAACAACTTATAGAAAGTTTGACAAAAATTAGAATGGAAGAAATCCCTTAAAGGGAAGTGTGATCACAAGGGCTTGAGAGAGGCTTCTTAGGAAAGTGGGGAACCTTGAGGGGATTCTAGTGAGAGGAGGTCAGGGTTTGGTCAAACTACAAAGGCTTTTAATGAAGAGGAAGTGGGATCATGGTTGGGTTTATAAAGGAAATGAGAGGGAATTATTTATTACTTAGGTTTGGGACACCTCACATCAAACTAGTCAAAACTACAAACCATCCCATGTTTTTTTCCCATGGTTTTTCCAAAAGGGAGTGTAAAAAAATATTTTATAAGGAAAATGGCCTAACTTTTTAAAATAATAGGGTTGTTTATGTGGAGGTGAGCCACTCTCTCAAGGAAATATTTTTAAAAAGACAAATGGATATATAAGCCTTGAAGGGTCTACTAATGCATTGTAAAATAAATCAATAAATTCCAAAATCAAATTATTTTAATGTTAAAACATATATTGGTCGAACATAATGTTTATATTATTTTATTTCATCACTATTTGGTCATTATGATGTCCTGAAACGCATTATATATTTAAACAATATTTAATTTTTACGCAAAAATTCGACTATCTCAGAAAATTATGAAAATTTCACCGTTTGATAATTTCAACATTCCAATTCCAAAAATAATATTCATTTTATATAAAAAAATTTACATATATGAGAATTGTTACTTTTAAAACAAAGACTGAATTTTATAAAAAAATCCATGGGTTTTTACAAAAACATCTTTCAATCCTTAATAAAAATTACAATTTCATTCATATAATTATATGATCATTTATATTTAATAAAAATTAATTTAATAATTCTATTTTTTTATTAAAATATTATTTAATTCAAAAATATATAAGCTCATAAAATATATTTCTTAGTTGAATATTAACTTAAAATACTATTTTTGATTTATTAACTATTTATACAGTAACAATAATAAAATTAATATATTTGTTTTATAAAAAAATAATGTACATAGTCATAGTTATAGGGTATTATTAAAAACCCCGTATAACACCCGTATAAGATCGATGGGTATGGTGTGCGATGGTGACTGACTCTTGGGGTGGCTCGGATAACATCGCTCGGGTGGTAATCTTTATTAACTTCCATTTCTCCCATAGTCAGTTCCACTCAACCTTAATGTGTTTAAGCATGGATTGGGATTGGCCAAGAGTAAAGCCCAATACTACCACCAAATTACCAAGCTCCAAAAAATGGCCTTTATATAGGGTATATCTACTGGATGAGGCAATCACTTCCTTTGTCTGAGTAAATTTGATTTGTTAAAGACCTATATTTATACGAATCATGAGATCAGTATTCAATGTCAATATTAGAGACATTTAAAATTCATATTGGTATTTTAAAATCTAGAAACATAAAACCAATTAAGTTTACATTTTATATAACCATAATAAACTTTTAATTAGATCAAGAGAAATTTCCACTAATAAAAGTTTGGGTCGTTACCATCTTCCCCCTTAAAAAATTTCACCATTGAAATTTTCTATTTCCCACTCTAAAACAAATGTGGGTAACATTGATTCATCATTTCCTCCAATTCCCATGTCAAATTTTCAAACTGGTGGTTTTTTCACAACACCTTTGACAAGGGGCATTGTCTTATTTCATAGAACTTTTTCTCTACGAACTATGATATTCTCTGGTTTGTCCTCGTAATAAATATCATCCTCAAGATGTACTACCTTTGAAGACAGTAAAATTGAAGGGTCTGGTATGTACATACTTAATAGGTATACATAAAAGACATAATGTTCCTTCGACATGGTAGGTGGAAGTGCTAGTAGATAGGCCATATCCCCAACACGATCAAGAATCTCGAAGGGGCCGATGTTCCTAGGACTTAACATCACATTATTTACAAACCTCATGATCATATTCCATGGACACATGCATATAAATACCTTGTCTCCAACTTTAAAATCAAGGTCTCATCAACATTTATTTGAATAACTCTTATGTAGACTCTGGGATGCCTTGATATGCTACTAAATAGTTATCACCTTCTCCACTATCTCTATGACCATTTCTTATCTTAACAGCTTATATTCACTGACTTCATCCCAATGTGTGAGTGTTCTACACTTCTTCCCACATAGGGCTTCATAAGGTGTCATTTAGATGCTCGTGTGGAAATTGTTATTTTTGGAGAATTCAACCAGAGGAAGATGTAGATCCCAACCTCCATTAAATTCCATTGAACTTGATCTTAAAATATCCTCTATTGTCTGAATTGTTTTCTCAAATTGGCCTTTAGTTTGAGGATGATAGGTCATTCTGATGTTTAGTTCAAAAACCAGATCATGTTGAAGACTCTACCAAAACATAGAGGTGAATCTTGGATCTTGATCAAATACAATATACAGTGGTACTCCATGCAGATTTACCACTTCACTGATATATATATGTGCCAGTTGATCCAATGAAAAATCATCCCAAATTTCATTAAAGTGTTTAGACTTTGTAAGATGATCCGCAAAAACCCAGATTGCATTGTTGCCTTTGGATATCATCGGATGTCCGGTGACAATGTCCATGGTGATGTTATACCATTTCCCTGATGGTATGGGCAATGATTGCATCATCCCCTTAAAATTATTCCTCTCTTCCTTCACTTGCAGACACAACAGGCACATTGATGTATACTCAAAGATCTTCTTCATCATATTATCCCAAAAATAATTATATCAGAGATATCGATACATATTTGTGTTTCCTATGTGAATAGACAAATTTTAACTACGCGCATCATCCAAAAGTTCCTTCTTCAGCTCTGTAATTGATGGAACACAAAGTCCTTTCCCAAATATCACAATTCATTATTCATTAACAATTAACTCATAAGATTTCCCTTTTATCATAGCTTCCACTTTCTTCTAAATTCCTAAATCATCCTATTGATCGTCCTTTAAAATTTCCAAAATAGATGGTTGAGCAATAATTTGTGAAAAGATTTATGATGTTCTCATCTTTATGATTCTCATGTCTATCTTTATCAAGTCTAAGTAGACTGGATCCTTCTCAAT
This sequence comes from Viscum album, assembly GCA_963277665.1. Lineage (NCBI taxonomy): Eukaryota > Viridiplantae > Streptophyta > Magnoliopsida > Santalales > Viscaceae > Viscum > Viscum album. Next base: position 354,206,928 of record OY728143.1, read on the forward strand.
TCTCATCAATGATAGAATAGTTGGGTCCTTTCTACTTATAGTATCTACCACCTTGTTCGCTTTCCCAAGGTGGTCATTGATTGAGTAGTCATAGTCTTTGATAATATCTAACCATCTTCATTGGAGCATGTAATACTCTTTCTGTGTGAATATATACATGAGGAATTTGTGGTCTGTATATATATCACACTTCTACCCAATGAGATAATTCCACTAAATTTTTAAAACGAATTTCACCACAACCAACTCCATATCATTTGTTGGATAATTATGATCATGAAATTTTAATTTCCTTGGAGCATAGGCAATTACATAGTCATTTTTCATCAACAAACAGCTCATGCTCTTCTTCGAATCATCATTGAATATGAAAAAAAGTTCTCCACTTGGGGGTAATGTGAGGATGAGAACAACGATACACTTGTTTTTTAACTCTTTGAATATTTCTTATCATTTATCACTCCAGAAAAACATTACTCCCTTTCGAGTTAGCTTGGTAAGAGGGTTAAACAATCATGTGAAATTTCTCTGAAATCGTCGTTAATATCCCACTAACCCCAGAAAGCTATGAATATTCGTTACTCATGTTGGCCTCGTCCATCCCACAATTGCATCCATTTTGGAGGGATCCACAAATATTCAATTGGTTTTGATGATATGGCCCAATAATGAGACATCCTTCAACTAAAACTCACACTTGTTACACTTTGAATAGAAAATCATTGTCCACAATGTCTCTAGTAGAGTTCTTAGTTGATCCCCTTGATCGTCCTTGATTTTGGATTATATCAGAATATCATAAATAAAGACTACCAAAAAAATTTCTAGTTAATCCCTAAAGACTCTATTCATCATGCCCATGAACATTGATAAAGCATTAATTAGTCCTAAAGACATTACTATGAATTCATAGTGCCCGTATCTTGTGAAAAAAGTAGTCTTGGGGATATATTCCATCTTCCCCCTTACATGATAATATCTCAACTGCAAATCCTCCATGGAGAACTATTGTTCTCCATGTAGCTAATCGAACAAGTCATCAATTCGTGGGAGAGGATAATTTTTATTTATTGTTATTTTTTTAAGCTCATGATAATTGATGCAAAGGAACATTAACCCATCTCTCATTTTGATGAAGTGGACAGTTGTACCCCATGGTGAAGCACATGGGTGTGTAATACCTATATCCAATTTCTCCTCTAGTTGTTTCTTCATATACTCAAGCTCCAAAACATCCATTCTATATGGAGTCTTGGATATTGGAAATTCCATAGGTATATCATCAATTGAAAATAAAACATCTCTTCAAGGAGGAAGACCATATAATACATACGAAAATAGTTTAGTGAATTCAATCACAATAAGCATGTATTCAAAGATGGTTTCCTCCTTAGACACAATCATCTGAGCTGGATATGCGTGTGTATAGTGTAGTAATATCCACCCTTGTTATGATAGAGATAACCAAGACTCATCTTTCTCCTTTCACTTGTATAGAATCGAGAGTCGATTCTCCATGTGGAGAGTGATTTCCCTCTCATGGTTATTTATGTTGGATCTATATTAGGAAAGCCAATCCATGCCAAAAATTGCATCAAATTTCACCATATGAAGTATGACGAGGTTCGTCGGGAAATTAAATACACATATTATGGCAGGGGAGGATATATATTCAAGGTATGCAATGATTTCCTCATTTACCATATTCACAGACATATTTACTTCCATGATTTATTGTAGTGCTAGGATTGTTATACTAAAATTTTGGGATATAAAGGAATGAATAGAACTTAAAACAAAAAGTATATTGTCTATTCTTGAATGAATAAATAGCATACATTTCACAACATTGTTTTTGGGGTTTACTTTGACAGTAGTGATGGATAATTCTCACCCTTTCTTCCTTGGAGGTTCTTGGTTGCCTCTGATAACCCTTGGCTTATATCACTTATTTTCAAGATTCCATGGTTTTTTTCAGTTGTAGAAATGAACAACACGTTGAAGTTCGAATAGAGAGTTCCTATCCTCTTTTGAATTCATGAGTTTTTTTTCAATATTTAAAAGCTAGGTGCCCTTCTGTTCCCAACCTAAAACATTTCCTCATCCCCTTCAAGAAATTTCTAGGGTTCTTCTTTCTGCACATTTGGCATGTGGGGTGCTGGATATTCTTAGCACCGTTGGGTTTATCCATCAGACCACCAACATTGAATTCCACAACACACATCTTATCCCCATGATACCTATGAAATTATATTGTATATATTTTTACCATGAGAGAACATTAGAAAAATTCCTCATAGTTGTCAAAGTCATGGATCGCCAGTACTTTCCGTAGGCTATGTTTCATCCCACTAAAGAAGCAGTCAACCTTGAATTCGGGGGTAATGAAAAATCTGAAGGCGTATCATGCAAGCCCTGTGAAGTTTACTTGGTACACTCCGATAGATTCATAATCATTTTTCTTGTGGGTAAGGAAGTCCCTTTCCATCTTAATTTGGAGGGTGAAGGAAAAATATTTATTGAAAATCATCTTCCAGAAATCAGTCCATTTTAACACATCAGTCTCCACCTCAGGCTTCGTATTTTTGATCAACGTCCTCCATTGAGCAGCTTCACCCTCCATACGATAATCATCCAAGAGAAACATCTCTTGTTCAGAACATTGAAGAATATATAATATATTTTCAATAGATTTGACACATTGTTCAATGATTGAACGATTAGATGATCCATTAAAAGTAGGAGGTCATTGTCTCATGAAGCTCTCGATAGTGACTTTTTCATTCTTAGGGGGGGATGAACATTCCTCTTGACCCCTGTTTATATTCAATTATTGAGTTCACAAAGATAACAGTATGAAAATGTTCGCGATTATATCTCCCATCAGATTGGGCATCTCATTAGCATTTTCATCACATTGATATTCACATCGGTTGTTATCCCAAGTCGTCCTATTACTTGACATTGGCTAGAATAAAAGGAAATATAGGGATTACACATAAAGTGTAATCCAAGGACAAAACTATTGACTTATGAATAAAATATATTTCCTAAAATTATTTGTTAATAGGTTTCAATCTATGTTATTCCTAATATAATTTCAAACATATATTCTTTGGGGAATTTTTTTCATTCCCTTAATAAGGGTTCATACTAAGCTTCTAAATTTATCAAAGCATATCTCATAAGAGTGTCATAACTATGATTTCATCAAGGCCCATTATTCTGCACCGGTTCTTATTTGAGTCTTGCTCAAATCTCTATTTTCAGGTTTTACACCTAGGATACATCTGTTCCAGAGCCACCTCTACCTGCTCGTATCCAGACATTGATGTATTTTTTTTGATAAATGACTTACTCAATACTCAATAATACTTAGGGATGTTTTTATTTTACTTATTCTTGTATATATGTCTTCACTAGGGTTTTCTAATCCTAATCCCAAAAATAACTAAACCTATCATGTGATACCATCTATAACAACCCTAATTTTTATTAAACCCTTAAACATGATTTATTACATATAATCATCACTTGATACAAAATAGAAGAACAAATGGTCTAGTGTATCTGGGACTTAGGAACATTACATAACATCTCATAACCTAAAACACATAACATCTTTATTTAAAAAAAATCCATTACATGACCACAACATTCCATCTTACTTAGCATTGCATGGTATAACATGAGGACATGAATAAGAAAAGGGTGAGCTATAATTCCATGTAAGGGAATAAAAATGGAATAACATGAGGAATACAATACATGTTATAAAATAGGAATATCAATGAAGCATAAGAGAAACATGAAAATTAAGGATTTACAAGGCATGATAATCATAACATGGAAATGTGGCAACAACACATAACATTGAATTAGCATGAGCCCAGGATCATTGCATATGAAGCATGAGTAAACCCTCATTTCACATGAAAAATGAGTAAAACCTCATTTCAATTGAATTATAATGATTTAACACCCATTTCATATGACATATGATGATACTATACTTTACCTGATGCATTGGAGTGCTATCAGGGCCCACCCATCTTAAACATTTCAGTTCATCTATAAGTGGGCCACATGGATCATACAACACAGAATCAATCAACATCATTTATTCCATGATAAATGGATGTGGAATAAATAAATGAAGATTTATAATCAATAACTAAATTTTCATAAACTTTAATACCCTTGATAGAGAAATGGGAATGATATTCACTACACAATGACATTGGCCTGGAAAATAGTAGTGCAATTTCGGCAGCATAACGGTGTAAAATAAGAACTCAAAAAGAAACAGCTGATGAAAGAGAAAGTGTTTTCTCATCATATTTACATGAAATGGATAGTATGGGGGTCATATAGATACATGTACCAACAAACATAATGGAATTTAGATGCATAATTCTAAATAATTACTTGGATGTAAATGAGGAGAGAGAAATCCCCCAAGGAATTTAGGCATGGTAACAAGTGTACATGGGGGGAATTAATGAGAGATAAAGGGGTATCCCATCATCCAAAAATAAATAGGAATGTATGGGGGTGGTGTGAAATCATACCCCAACTCTTTTATTTGAGAACAAAAGGACCTAACAACTTAATGAAAATTGGATAATAATGAGAAAGGATGAAATACTTTACTTGGAAGTGTGATCCCAAATGCTTGAGAGAGTCTTGAGAAAGGCGTATTAGGAGCTTGGGGCACATTTGGAGGATTTTATAAAGTGGAGGGCAGGGGTTGTTCGAACTCCAAAGGCATTGAGTGAAGAGGAAGTGGGAGCTTGGGAGGGATTATATAAGAAAAGAGAGGAAATTATTTATTATTTTTGTTTGGGACACTTCACATTAAACTAATAAAAATCACAAACCATCCCATGGGTTTTTCCCATGGTTTTTTAAAAAAGGGAGTTTAATAATAAATCTAACAATTCAACTGGCCAATATTCTTAAAATAATAGTGTTTCTTATGTGGAGGCGAGTCACTCTCTTAAAGAAAACAATTTTAAAAGACAAAATGTTTTATAAGCCTTGAAGGGTCGAGTAAAGCTTTGTAAATTAAATAAACCAAAACCCAAAATTAAATTTTTTTATTTTTAAAAACTATATTAGCCGAAAAAATGTTTATATTATTTTATTACATCATTATTATGTCATTATGATGTCATAAAACACATGATATATTTTAACGGTATTTAATTTTTACCCTAAAACATGACTGTCTTAGAATAATATGAAAAATTAACCATTGAATAATTATAATGTCTTGATTTCAAAAATAATATTCATTTTATCAAAATATTTTACAAATATTTTAATTTTTACATTTAAAATAAAAACCGATATTTACAGAAAATTCATGGGTTTTGACAAAAACAACATTCAAACCTTAATAAAAATCACAATTTCATTCATAAAATTATATGCTCATTTTTATTTAATCAAAATAGATTATTAATAATAATTTATTTTTAAATATTATTTAATTCAAAAATCATTTCATACAACAAAATAGATTTAATAGTTGAATATTAACTAAAAATACTATTTTTGATTAAAAAACTATTTACAAAGTATCAATACTAAAATAGATAAACATTATTTGTACAAAAATAATGTACATATTAATAGTTCTAGGGTCTTGTTACATAACCCCTTATAACACCGACATAATACCGAAGGGTAATGTGTGCGATGGTGACCGACTCTTAGAGTGGCTCAGATAATATCTCTCGTGTGGTAATCTCTATTAACTTCCAATAATCCCATAGAAAGTTCCCCTCAAGCATAATGTGTTCAAGCTCGGCTTTTAGATTGGTCAAGAGTGAAGCACAATGACTCCACCTCCTTTCTAAGGTACAAAATATGGGCTTCATATAGTGAAAGTCTATTGGATGAGGCCATCGCTTCCTTTGTTTGAGTAAATTGGATTTGTTAAAGCCCTATATTTATATTAATCATGTGATCACTGTTCAACGTCTATATTAGCAATGATCACAATTAATAATGGTATTTTAAAATATAGAAACATAAAACCAATGAAGTTCACAATTTATATAACCATAATAAACATTTAATTAGATCCTGAGGAAATTCCATTAATGAATGTTTGGGTCGTTATAGATATGTTTTAACCAAAGATAGGTGGGTCTTTTATAACCATTCAATGCATTTCATATGGATATTGATTGTGTTTTTATTTCATTTATATGATTGATTTTAAGAGTGATATGTAAAATATGTGTGAAGTTAGATAATTTTTTTTATCAATTCCATCAATGTGTTTATAAAGAAATTATAAGATTTCTTAAGGTAAGATAATGAGTTTTTTTGGGAAAATTATTTTATAATTATTATTAGTGTAATTTTATATGTATTTAATGATTTAATAAATCATGATTGAAATATAAAAACACATGAATAGTTATAATAATAATTCTTTACTTTTTATTCATTTATAATGGGATATATGATCTAGTTATTGTTGGGATTTAATTTTATAATGTTATGATCCTGAAATATGATTACATCATCATACCCATTTACTCATTTTGATAACAATAATGAGATTCTATATTTAATGATTATTTATACCATTAATTATATATTTATATGACTCTCATTCCATTTCCTTTTCGATTTTTTTAAATAATGATGCTGATTTATTTGTATTATTAGTGGTTTTATATGTGATGTATTTTATTGGAATTGTTTAAGACGTAACATTGAATATGAAAAGATGTATAACATGGGATATGATGTTGATAATTATGAACCATTTATTTATGAAAACAATTTAGCGAGTTTTTTTTCATATTTATTTCAATATGAAGACCTAAATAGTGTTTGAGTATTTGAGTAAGAAAATATTTCATTTTGGGGTTTTCTATTTTGGATGGGAAATATTGGGTCACGTTTTTCAATGTAAGAAATGTTATGTTTATAGTTTGAGCACCATATCAAAGAGTGTGGATCCATAGATTTTATCATTACCCTTAAATAAACCATATGAAAAGGATTTTAACATTATAGATCCTATGGAAATAGGATTTCACAGATAAATTATACATTGAATATTTCCTTATTCCTTATGCAACAAAAGGAAAAGACATTTTATCCTTATGAAAGGCCTTAAAACAGTCATTTACATTTAGATAACATTATAAAAATTATGTAAGGTAATTTATATTGATGATGAGAGATTAAAATATAAATGTTATTATTGAATAAATCATACATAATATTTTAACGTAAAATTAAACAATGAGATTATTATAATTTTTTCTAGTCGAGTGGTAGAAGACATGATTTGTCATTGAATATTTCATTGTTATAAATGATAGAATAAACAAGGGGATGAAGTATACATATCTAGTTATTGTAATAAAATTATGTTTATATAATTTATTATATGGTTATACAGTGAAAATGATGAATATTATATTTTTGAAATTGGAATTATTGTATATGATAATACTTGATATTTTCCAAATATATTAGAGAACCTATAGAGTATTGAAAATCTACTAATTCATGTTTGTTTACTAAATATATATCATTGTTACCCAGAATGAAGTTTTATAATTTTACTATATCAAAATGGATAGAGTGAGATCATGTTTATATAACTATATTTTATTTTTATTTAAGTTAATAGAAGATTATGAGATTAAAGATTCAAAATATGCTGCTATAAAAATTATATGCTAAATTGTTATGAACTCTGAAATATTAATCACTTATATAAGGGATATATATTTTTCATAAAGAATATTAGCCACATAAAAAATACCTATATTTGGACCAAATTTATATATGGAAGATGAATATTGAACATTGAAATTAAGATACCACCTTCCCATCACTCCAATAATTATACTGTTATATGGATATGACAAGACATTATGAGAATTGAAACGTCTTGAAGATACAATAATCTAATATTGTAAAAATAATTATGATATATACTATCCTTCATTGAATAAAACTGATCATTAATATCTTGAATATTGAAATGAGATGAGAAACCTCCATCTAGTTCTATCTATAGATGGATTGAATCCTTCTAGTCCAAAAAATATCACTCAAAATTCATGAGTATATTCTTTTGAAAATTATAACTGTCCACCATGGTTATAGATGAAGCACAAATAAATTCCATTTAATCTTATTTTATCAATACCAATACAACATGGTGATTATATTGTTGTTTTTTGGTTCACTTTTCATAGTCCAAAAAATAATTTGGTATTTTGTTGTTATTTAGTATGATGAATATAGAAATGAAGATTTCATTCTTAGATACATTTTGTTTGGGTTGATAAATTATTTTCTTACATATTTAATTATTTATGATATAAAATTAATGGAATATAATGGTCTATAATTTATAAAGAATGTACATGATAAATTTTTTGAAACCAATCTTCAAAGACTTTTTTTCTAGGTAATCATAAATTTTTTCCCTAAATAAATAGAAACATATCCTACATGAAAAAAATGGAAAAAATTTAAACTATTGGTACAACAACATATATATAAAAAGGTGATGAAATATTTGATAATTTAAATAATATGGTCACCATTATTGGTACAAAGATTTTAAGAAACCATGATAAAATGGTTTGAAAAAAGTGATTAGTATTTTTTAATACCCATATTAGGTTTTATTATAAGATATAAAATTTAATTATATATTATTCCTATAAAGTGATTCTTAATTTTTTATTGTAATTGTACAAAAATACCCTGAAAAAATGAAATTAAGGATAGGATAGAATGTATTGACATGGTGACAAGAAAATATTTCTTGAAAATAAAGTGAGAAATAAAAACACTTATTCCTCCCATGATTTACATTCTTTCTTAGTAAGAGATATTTAATCTTTTTCAGCATATTTAATTGTGTAATGGTGTTATAAGGGTATTCATAAAATATTTTGAATATCATGTTGAAAATAATTAGAATCTAAAAGTATAAAAATCATATAAATATCATGTTTTTATGAATAATTCATCACATAAAACATTATGTTTTATATTACCATGAAATTATTAAAAAAATTTAATATGATTTATTTATTTTTCAATTATATATTTTTAAAATTCTATAAATGATGGATTTTACAACTATGGATAAAAAAATGCATCCTATTAGTTAAATAAGAGATTTTTTCCTCCAAAATTAATTGATATAACAATGCAACCAATGCTTCACTTGGATAGAGATATTCTACTATATATACATAATCATTATAAATGGATATACCTCAGTAAAATAGAAATGATTGTTTTAAATGTTGTGAGAAAATTCGAGTTCAAATAAATGGGTTTTACATAGGCTAATATATTGTTGAGGAATCCATGAAATTATTTTCTGACATCCTATATGATGTGGATCAAAATGGCCAAAAAAATTTAAAATATTGGGGGTCTTTTCGGTAATGGAATTTAAAGGATAGATTTAGTCTGAATCCCCATTACTGGGTAGGCGTAGGCAATTTATTAAATTCTATAAAAAATAATAGAGGGTTCAATATATTTTGAAACACATAATAAAATTATTAATAAGTTTAATCAAATAAGGGAATAAATTTTGATATTAAATACATATCATCAAAATTATATTGGATGGTTTTCTATTTTCAAAATTAATTTATAAAAAACTAAGAATTAGTGGGGCTATATTAGTAGTATTAATATGATATGTTTGATTAATTTTAGAAACATAACTTCTACAGCAAATTATGTTTCATTTACATGTCTTATTTTAGTTAATACCATTTCACGAAAAATTATGAAATAATGTAAATAAAATGATATTTTCATGGTTCATCATAGTCTGAGAAACTACATCCTTTATATAGCCTTTCATGTGGGTCTATGAAAATTAAATATTATGAATATGTGAAAAAATCATGTTCCAACTCCTATTATAAAACATATATATCATTTTAAGAATGATAATATTACACCCTTAATATCACAATATTTTATTAAAAATTTAATATAAAAAAAGAATAATTATTTTGTTTATACTGCTCAAAAAATGCTCTATCTTAATCATTAGTCGGATGTGGATAGGTCTGATTCTCTCAGTCTAATGAATTTAGTTTGATGGAATCTGTAAAATGAACCAATTTTCCATATTCATTAACTATACTCAAATTCTCATTTAGATCTTCCTCATCTAGAAAAAAACATTCTGATGTCCAAACATCTAATGATATCTAAGCTATAAAAGTTATATTTGACATTAATTCTACAATGATCCTCCTTTTACAGTTCTTAATTTTTTTTGAATGTATTGATGTAATTGGATTATATTTATAAGAATATTATAATGGAAATTGTGGGAAGCAATAAATCATTATCCACTATATAAAAGTCCTAAAAACATAGATCTTTATATAATTTAATTTAATATTTTTCCACATTAAATCATCAAAAATAATATGGGATATTCTTCATTTGTTCCTATAATCAATCTTCTCAGACATCCTATTATTTTAGTAGTATAAATGAACCTCCTTAGCTTATTAACATGATTCTTTTCTGTCATAGTATGATGGACACTCATTTCATAATTATGAATGAACATCCTCACCGCATTAGGATACCATCATTCATAAAATTTCTTAGACTTATCAAATTTATCGAACAACATCATGATGATATTTATTGGTGTTAAAAATTCATCTAATTAATTAATGTTATAATGAATAGATACTTTATTTTTCTACATCAAATAGAGACTTCACAAGAATTCTATTCTAAAAAATATTATTATTACTCCGACATAATTCTGAATTTTGTTATGTTTGGTACATCTCAATATGATATTCTATTTCAATGTTCTTGTAAGTGATGTAAACTATTCATAGACCTTAAACATACTCCATTATTAAAAAAAATTCAATATAATTTTTCATTATTTATGGAAACTTGATGACAAGAAATTCAACATATGATTAACATAGTAATGTATTATGAATTCCATTAATTTACTCACTTTTTTTATCGAACCAAAAGTCAATATGTTTGGAAGCACCTATTTTACTCTTTTCTTTATAATTCATACATCACTTGTTTTACAGACTAAATATTATTATTTGGAATAAAAAATTAAAAAAGAACCATATGACATATGGTTTTAACATAATTAACTATCTCATTACTTGATTACATTGAGTCTTACATTCCATGATTCTATAAAACGTTGAAATTATTTCACGAATTATCAAAAATTTCTATTAAATAATTTTTATAATTGATCTTGAACATCATATCGATAGATTTATGATTGACGGTGTGTATAACTTGAATATTTAAAAAAACTGTTTTAAATTATATTTAAATTAACTTTAGCAACTGAATCAACTCAAGTCGATAAAATGTATATGGGAAACATCATTAAATTGTTTTATCCCATTTAGTTTTTGAGTCAAAACTTATAAGAGATGATGACTTCATTATATAAATTCATATAAACAAATTGGATCTGATAAAAAAACAATAAACATACATTCATTAAAGGTTAGTTGTCAAAGAATACAAAATAAGTTACCAAAAAAACATCACAAAGGATCTATAATCTATCCCTCTATATTAGAAGGCAAGCATCTCTAAAAATTTCATAACTGACCAAATTTAAACCACTTGTACGTTGTCACAACAATTTTTTTTTAGTTTTACCCAAACGGACCTTTTTCAAAATAGAATATCATGAAACCACACTGTAGGATAAAGCAATGGTTTTTAGGAATTTCATCTCTCAGTGACAAGAAAATATTACAATCTTCTTATGATGAACTGCCTTTATTTTATCTTTTCGACTTAGTTGCCTTTTTTCTCACCCCAGTATTATGATAAATATATCTATTGACCCATTTAATGAAAAACATCACATTTCATTGAAGGATAAAGCTGAGTAGATTCTAACCCTTGGTAAAAATAATCCAAAACAAGGTTGGGCTAATTCTATCTGTGTTATATTTAGTCATTTTTGGAGGATAATCATTAATTCTCATCCTTAATTCCAAAAATATCTCATTCAAACTAACTGTTATAAATATATTAGAAATTTGATACTTTATTGAGATATATTTGAACAAAAAATCTCCAAATACACCATTATATTTTATAAAGATAATATTTATATCAATGTGTTTTTATAATCAGGGATGAACAAGAATTTTAGAAAGAAAAATTTCATTCAGATTATCAAAAAGAATATCCCATGGTTTAGAGACACCCACTTATGACATCTATCTAAACATACATCCAAAATATTTGAGTGCATACTTGAGTAGTTGAAACATATTCTAATTCATATGTGATCATTGTCATTGATCATTTTTATTACTATGCTGACTCACCCTTCAATATCCCAATAATGATGTTCCACTATATGATTATTTTCAATAATTACAGTCTTTATCCCGATAAGCATCTATATACACATGGATGTTTATTCCAAAACATATTTTGCATTAAAGGCCATATGATTATGCTTCTCTCACATGTCTCCACGTTCTCTTTTCTACCAACATATTACATTTTTTGGATTACATTGATACATGGAACACCATGTAATAAGAACAACAATATCAGGTCTTAAGGGTATAAAATAATAAAACAAAATATCAACATTTAAAAATTATTTAGATTCACACTTTCTCTATATTAATCTTTAATCGTCTTCATCAAAATTTAAATAAGAGAAGAAAAATATTTGGAATCATCCATACCAAATATTTATAATAGTTCCCTGTTATACATTTATTTATATAAAAATGATCTTTATTTTTGGTAAATATGTAATCCAAGGATAAAAGTTATTACTCCTAACATTCAAAGTTCAATATTCTTCTTAAATTATTAAATAAATTGTTTAAAAAACATTTAATGATCAATAAGAAAAAATTTATCACCAAAATTGATAATAACAATTACTGCTCTATATTTATCTACATTCAAAGAAAATTTATTGTCATCCATTAATTTTTAAAAATTATACATTCTCAAATGGATATACCATTTTGAATACCAGGAATATGTATCTTGTTTAAACCAATAAAAATATATTATCAATTTAAAATCATTTTTTTCATTTTCATTAACTAAAAACCCATATTATTTTTTAATGTAATTAATTTCTTCTATCACACCATTTAAAAGGAATACATTACATCCATTTTATAAATATTTTATTTCCATTTACCATCCACTAATAGAACCATTATAATTGTTTATAGCATTAAAATGGGGGAATGATTTCATCATAATACAAAACATCAACATGTGTGTATCCATTATAAAAATAGATATTCATGGTTTTTAAAAACATCTCTATGTTCATACAAATATTTTCTGTAAAACCCACATTGTTCAAATAATTTTATAACCTTTGAGATGTGGTACATCTTCCCAAGTTTTATATTTATCAATTTGATCCAACTCTTTATTAACATAATCCATTCATTATTTGTACTGAATAGCTTCTGAAACTACTTCTGTTTCAATTTTTGAAACTTGTGAAGTATGATTTTCTAATATTATATTTCATTTGGTCTCAACTGAAGACTTCTGATTACCAATAATAATTTTGGTATCAATTTTTTTAAAGTAGGAACTTTCAAAGTTCCTCTTCTATATTCACAATCTTTATCACAGAAATTACTATAAAATTGAGAAATTCCTTTTGACTTAATATCATATTCATTGGAATTATTTATCTTGTATCGATCCATATTCTATGAAAATAATGTTATGTATTTTTTTATAATGAACTTTAATATCATACGAGTTAACCAAATTCTATAAACATCTTTTGCGACACCTATGACATATTATATTGGGTGAATTACACCTAAATGTTCCTTCTTCAGCATTATAATAAAAATTTTCATCATCAAGAATTTACATTTTATGTAAAAATGAAATTTCAAAAACCATTAAAGTATTTAAACGATGGTTTTTAGTTATACCAAATTTCATAAGAAGTCATGATCGAATCCGAAATGAACAAAAATATGCTATGAAAATATATACAAATATAAACAACTTCAATCGAATAGAAATTTGAATATATATATTTTTTAACCTTTTTTCTTACCATTTGTACCAAACATATTTGTTATATTCACTAATACATTTTTCCTATCGTATATGGATCATTATATTGTTTTGATTCCATGATTTGACAAAGAAGTATCAAAAGTATTTTATGTGAATTCAAAATCATACCCTACTATCAAATTCATTATGTAAACCCCAAATTATTTTTTTATCATCACATTTGATGACCAAAACATTATAAAGCGTTTTTTTTAAGTTTCATTAACATGATATTAATCATCCTTGTTAAATCATCAATAAAATTGATAATGTAAAGATCCCCTTTTGTTGACTTATGTCACATCAACCCCCATAAATTGAAATTAATGAGTTTAACTGGTCTATTCTATTGAATATCAATGTCTATATGACTGTAATTCGTCATATCCCCTTCACGAAAAGACGAAGAAAAATTTTATTATATTCATTCCCATTCTTGTAAGATTCTAATAGAATTCATTTTTAGAGTTTTATTCATTTTTTTCATGCCACTATGTCCATGTCATCAGTGACACAAATTATTTTCATCTCCAAAATTTATGTAAGAGGAGTTTTTATGATTTTTTATTTTGAAGAGTTTCCCACTGGTTATTTCCCCTTTTTAAAATTTTTTTCCATCATTTAATGTTTTTATAACATAAGAATATTTTTTGAAGATATATTTTTTACATCATCGGAAAATTGAAATAAACTAAGATAGTTATTTTCTAGTCCATTGATAGAAAGAAATCATTATATTTCAACTTTTCATCTTCATTATAATTCATTTTTGACTCCTATTATTTTAAGAGAGCAATATTTCATAGAACTAAAAACAAATCAATCATTATTTTCAACACATTTAATTATTTTTAAATTACCTATCCCATTTGAGAAAAATTCACTATCAATTATTGATGGTTTTTTCTTTTTTACATTTTTATGGTAGTCACAACAACGAAGGACCTTTTCATAATCTTTGTATTTATTTATTAATGTTCTTTTATTATGTACAATATTTCTCCTAGAATTTTAGTCATATTTTTTAAAAAAATTACCTAGGTTATAAATTCATCCACATACATTGTTCTAAAAAGAATATTTTTTATTGTATTATTTATATCATCATGAGATTTCACTTTTTTTTTATGTTTATGTAATTTAGGAATGTTACTAATTCTACATTTACTATTTCATACACTGTAATCAAACCATATTATAAGAAAAGATAAACTGTTCTATAATATATATTACATTTTCCCATATATTTTATAGTAGTGACAATAACCATCAAATATTTCTTATAAGTTGAATAAAATTATTTTTATGTAGAATATTTGTGTTGGTTGTTGACTTTATTCTTCTCTAAATACTCTAGGTGTTGAAAATATATTCTACATAGGGAGTTTCAAAATGTTTTAGATATGATAGTTTTATCGCATCCTGTATCAAACCATAATTTTGTAATAATTTTATTTTCAACTGAAATGTTTGAAAAATCAGATGAAACATTCATTTTGGTGAGTGATAATTTCTGCTAATTCAGTATTTGAAATTTATACAATAATTTAGAAGCATCAGATTTTATTTATGAATTATCTTTGAAGTTTTCAAACATCTTTCTCAAGGTTACATTAGAATCAAATATTTTTATTGAAACATGTAAGCATATTTTTCTACAGGTCTGTGATTCATATATATATCATTAACCATCATTATCTATTTAATAATTATATTTCGGTACTCCTGAATGTATTATAATGATTTCTATAAAACAACCTTTTCAAACTCATCAAAATTTCGCATATAATTCTTTAACATTCTGGTTTCATTATTGAGAGCTGTATTTTTTTTAAGATGTGAAAGAATTTCTCTTTGGATCTAATACACTATATAATAATATTCATGTTCTTATTTTTCAATATTTTTGGAGTCCTCAACTTTTTTAAACATTTCAATGAATTTTATGGAATTCATTACATTTTTACCCATAAATTTTTTAGTCGAATTCAAATTTATTATATAGAGCACTCATTTTGTCTCAAGTAATCTTTATATATTTGATGGATGATTTTTCATTATTAGAACTTTTTTTCACTAAATTAACATATGGTTTTCATTATAATCTTCTCTATATTCTACAACGTTCTTCTTGGGAAAATTCATAGCCATGTGTTTGATTACACCACACTCCGAACTCCTGAAAGGATGTTTAGCTTCATACATTCATCTTCCTCTTCGACAGCTCTTAGATAAAAGGGATATTATTTGTATCATCTAAATCATCAACTTATTAAGGTTAGTATTAATAATGATCAACATATTCAACATCTGGAATCTTCATTTTTCACATAGCTTAAAAATTTATTTAATATTTTATCTTATTGTTGATAATTATAGTTTTCTCATTTCATAATAAAGAATAATGTTGTGAAAATTATCATTAGATAAATAATAATTATATTCTAATGAATAAATTTTAGAATCAAACATGCCTGAAAATTTTCACTAATGTTTCATTAGAATTGTGAAATTTTAGAGGACATATCATAATCCTCTAATGTTGGAAAAAAAATTATTTACATTGTTCAATTATTCCCTAATACTTTATTTATATATTATTCATATATTTTTATAATTTCAATTCTATATTTTTCTTTTGTTTTCATTTACTATATAATTCCATTTTGAAATACATTCCATGTTTTCTGACACACTCTTTGATGTTTTGAGACCCATTACCTTCATATTATAATTATATCATATGTATATAAGGATTGAATTTATACCTTTCTATATACATAAATATTTATCATATCATGAAACATGTTAGAGGATTCTTTTTAGTAGGTGTGAATCAAATTGTAGTAGCATCAAGAAATTATAGGACAAGATATAAGATATATGGAAGAATCGTATTCTTTTAACTATAATAATTTTATTCTATAAGTTTTTAAAGTCATCAACAGTTGAAAAATTGATATTATCCACGATAACAATTCAAAAAGGGGACCATGGATCTGGTTCCAATTGAAGTTACAATGGCTCTAATAAAAACTATGTGGGGGGGGGGTTATAATATTTATATGTTTCCAAACATTTAAAAACATAACTCCTAAAAGTAGTTAATGTTTATTACCATATCATCTTTTACTAAATAATCATGCATGGATAAGTATGAAACATAGTAATGAACATGGTATTTAAATGAAAAAACCTCAGTGTGAAAACCTAAATCATTTTTAATGATACTATTGTGGGTCTATAGAAATTCACTATAATGAAGAAGTGAATAATACTTTTTTTCAAATCTGATTATACACCTCAACTCTTACAATAAGAATCATTCTATGTACCCTAAACAATTTACAATGTCTTCCTTCCAAAAATTGATCCAAAATAAAAGAATAATGTCTTTATTGAAACTATTCCACAAATTCTCTATATGGGACCTCTATCTGAGGTGGCAGTGTCTGATTCTCTCAGTCCAATTAGGCTAGGACGGATTTATTCATTCTGATGAATTTAGTCCGATGAACACAGATTTAAGAACCTCTATTCAATATGAATTACTAAATATCTAGTAAAAATATTAGTCTAATATTCATGATAACTTTTAAAATGAATTTTTTAGTGCCACACATATTCCTCTCACATGAATTATTTTAACTATATGATGGTTTTGTGATTCTATTTATAGTAATCCCAAAATATAAAAGTTGGTAAACTTGAATACATTTAACACTATCTAAAATTAAAAAACTATGACTTCTGCTCATATTTTAATTTCTTCTTTAACCCCATAATTTATTCACAAAATCATTTGGAATCATCATAATTCTCTCCATAATAATACATCTCAGACATCATCACCTTTCTATGGTATAATGGAACCCCCTCAACTCATTATGATGAAACATTCTTAGCTTAGTATGATTGAACTTCCTCATCCCATTACAAAAGAAAATTCTTAGATCATTTTGGTTTCATACTTCATACAATATTATATACTTATTAGATTTCATGAACCACAAGATTAAAATATTTAATAGTGTTAAAATTTCCTATGAGGGATCATTGTCAAAAAAATCTAGGTTTTCAACTGTTCTGCATCTAATAGAGTCTTCACTCATATACACATCAAATATTATCATATTTACTGAGATAGTCTCCTTACAATTATTTTGTCTAGTAATTCTTTATCCTATCATCTATTTCAGGGTTTCTGAAACTAATACAAAATATTCAAAGACATTCTGAAACCTTCATTATTCAAAATATTTCATGAGACTTTATCAGGATTTATGATAACTCGATGACCATAAAAACATTTTCTTATTAAAAAAGATTATATTATGACTTACCTAACTTTTTGAACATAAATACATTGTAACATATCTCAATACGATTGGAAGAACCTATCCCTCCCAATTTCCTCAAAAATCTTGTATCTCAATTGTTACAAAAATCATATGATATTTGAGAATTGGAAACTATAAATGACTATATGAATTAAAGGTAGAATGTAATGAACTTCCTAATTCTTAATTACCATGATTTTTTACATGATTCAGCACCACTATGACTTTCTTTGACTTCTTCTCCTCAATTTCCAAAAAAACATTATATCTGGTTGGTTACGAACATCAGGCCAATTGATCTGAGACCAATGTTTTGCATGAATATCAACACTAAAAAATTATCATCACATATCATTCTAACAAATTCCATATTTTATTCACCTTAGTATGATAACCTTTATCGAGAAAAAAATTTCAATACGTTTCTCATCCTTTGTGTTTCGGTTCAATCTTTTATCAACATTGGAATTTCATATATAAACTCATTATGATGAACTGGGTATGATACTGAGATAAGCATACTCTCACAATTGTTCAGATCTCCCAATATATAAAATATGTTACCACAAAAAACACAAAGCATATACATTTTTGATACCATATTTTTAAGGATTTATCTAAAAATATGAATTCGTTTAAAAAAATTATGGATACCCATAGGCCCTAGTTTATATGTATTTTGTGTTAATTTCTATATAATTAACAGTTATAACTACTATAAAAATGAATATGATGAATGTAATATAATTCAATATATGGAGTTACTCATTTTAAGGGTGGAAAGAATGTATCTTATACCATCGATGGAAATCTAATTTATGATAATACGTGTTCGTTTTCCGTTATCAAACATATATTGTTTTTTGATTATAAAATAAAATATGTTATAATAGTTTTATGGTAGTGGGTGGACAACATGACAATGGTTAAGGTTTATTTAGTATTATTCATGAATAGGAATATTTTTACCAATGGGCACATAGACAAACAATTAATAGTTGTATAATAGGTAGTTAAATTATTTTATACAGTGAATCCTAAAAATAGGAATTGGTAAATTAATATATTTTATACCATAATTACCTTAAGATAAATGTATAATTACATGGAAGTCCATATGTTCAATCAAATATCTCAATTATATCACGTGGGACATAATGGAGAATGTGTGTTATATATTATAGTGGACCACAAGGTGATGATTTAGATACTAGTTTAATTGAAAAATCCCTTCAAACATTTAATTAAAAGGGCGTTCAATGAAAATTTTATTATTTTGGTAATATATAATGTGTTTCCTCATAATATTTTATGTTAACAATGAAATTTAAATAATCATAATTTAAAATTTTACTTCTTCATTAAATATTATATTATTTATTTGATGATTCTATAAAACATGAGAAAAATTATGTTGAAAAAGTTGGTAAGATGAAATTGTTAGAACGATAATATTTTATAGTTGAAAAATGAAGGAATGTTATAGAGATAATTCTGATGAAATATAATTAATGTGAGAATAAAGCGTCTAAAATTATAGGTTGGATATAGTTTCCATGAAAATAAAATTGGAACCAACATTTTAAATTTCATTAACCACCCTTGGGTTACTACTCAAATTAATGTTATGATAGATGTATATTTGTGGCCTAATGTTTTTACTTCCATTTAAAAAAAATTGAGAATAATTTATTCAAAACATATTATTTAATGTATATATATGTTATAAAAACATATAATTAATCATTGATTTACTCTTTATTGTCCCATCAAGAGTATGCCAATAATATGAGATTGGAAAATGAAATTGTTGTTAATGGTCACAAGATCATAGATCAATTCAAATAATACATATAAAATATTATCATAGGGATTTTGAGAGGAATGTATAAACAATCTTAGTATATAAAAACATACATATTCATGATAATCCAAGATACATAGAATGATTTAATCATATGTCATGAGGAGGAATCATTAAATGTAAATTTTAGTTGAAATTATTTTATTTTACATTATATTTATTAATAACATTAATTCCTATTGTTACCTTTTTAAAAAATAATAGAGTGATGAAAATTAGAAGTGAAAAAAAGACAAATTTATCCTTACCATAAATAACGGAGGAGGCAGACATAGATTAATAAAAATTTGAATGGAATTTAAATACATTAATAAAAATTATATGATTTGAATCAATAACCTAATTATGTTATATATTATCTATTATATATATATATATTGATTGATGATTAAGACTCTAAATCCACTTTTATCCCACATCATGTTTAATATAAGGATTTATGTGAAATGAAAATGAAAAATTGGTAGATTAAAAAACATGGAAAGTATAGGAATCATGTTTTTGTATTACAAAAAATAAAATTTATTCTCCTTTATAACTATATTACATTACAATAAGTACTAGTTTATATAATTATTATTTTTTAAAACAATAGAAATAGCATCAGTAATACCTAATTAATGAATAATATAAATGGAATTAATATGACTATAAAAATATAGCCACATTGGAGGCACATGTTATAGAGTGTAACATTGATCAATTTTTGAGAAAAAGACATTAGGGAATGAAAAAAAGAACATAGAAATCATGCAACCATAGATAAATTATCAATAAGATAATGTTTTTGGAAATAAATACATTAATTCTATATCATATGTGGTTAAATTCAATGAAAAACAAATCTACAATAAAACCATACCAATTCGCATCAATGAAAACCCTTACCTCAGGTAATTTGTTTTTCATGACCATTTCTACAAAAGTTGAGTAAAATAACAAATGTTAAATAGTATATAATAAAATATTTCACATTAAAATTAATTTATATTTATATTTATTAGAACCAATTCTTTATGTTGTTATGAGAGGTATCATGTAAAATACATAAGGATATAATCTATAGAATAAAAAATATCTCAATGATTATGTTTGAGTAGGTATTGATATAGCTCTTCATTTGAGCACTGAGTTACCTATTTCTATTAATGATCCAAATGATCACATGTTCAAACATGTTATTGAATCATTTACATAATATTCATTTAATACTATAAGAGTACATGATAATGGTGATTTATGTCTATTAAAAAATATTTTATACGAAAATCCATTACAAATTAAAGAAAAAAGGTTGTAACTGGGTTATGTTATTATTGAAGTAGAAATGGAAGGGGAAACAAAAATTGGTCACATAAAAACGTGTAGGATCAACTACAATATTGAATGGAGCTACATAATGATTTTTTTAACACCAATTTAATTTCTACATTGTGTAACATTACATGTTCATAATGATACGATTCCCAATGATCAATATAAGAACTACAATGAATTTTATTAACAAATAAATTGAGTGGATATGACGAAAACTATTGTTCAAGATAATGTAAATAGAACTCTAAATGATGAATGGTTAGGAGCCTCAATTGTGAATATATAAATGAACTATATTTTGAGAATCTATTTGTCCAATAATGGATTTACTATGTTAATTAATGTCCTAAAAAATTAGTATTTAGTGTAGGTGTACATATCAGAACTATATAAAGGAAAAACATTATAGGGAAAATTTTAGACTCATTATTCATCATCTCTCATATAAAATATAATTTTCATTTGAAGAAGTTTAAATTTTAAAAATAAACACTATATAATTGCAAAAATATTTGATGATAAACTAACATACAAAAAACTTATCATTACCAACAATTCATGGATAACATTCTGCAATATATTCATATAAAATGTATTTTCTTTTTATTCATTATTTATTCATTTTTTTCATTTTTAGGAATCATTGGATGCTCATTTTGATAAATTTAGACTTTCGAAATATTTCTTTTTTGAACTTATAATTAATATCCAAAAAATTGATCACACATAGTGAACCTTATTAATTTTTAATACAACACATTAAATATTTGAAATAAAATAAAATAATATGATATATATTTTATTCAAATTATTTTTTTTTCATATAGATGATTAATTATAATCAAAATCATAGTCAAACGAAATCTAATTCATATAAGAATATTAAGAGTTTATTCAAATGGATGTTATAAACATATTTATAATAATCATTGAATATTAAAATATATATCAAAATAGAGTACCTATTTTTATTATTTTTTTTAGTGTGGAAACAAATTAATAAGAATGAATTCAATTATTGTCAATGTTAATTAAAAAATATCATATTTCATTAATATACTAGAATCTAAATACTGTTATTTTCAATGTGAATTGAATTTTTTAAAATATTTATTATTCAATTATTTTATATAATTTTGTGGTACTATTTGTACATTAGAAAATTAATGTTTTCCTTTGGGAAATTAAATTTACGTAGAAATAAGTATTTATATTACCAGGTTTTATAATATGATTAGATCTTATGATGGTGTGATTTCCTATAAATGTTATAATTTTTTTTATTTCTCAAAGATCATTAAGAGTTTGTTTAACTATATCTTATTTAGTTAATTATTTTATAATTTTAATTTAGATCTTTGGAGATTGACATTACAATTGAATGGATTATAAAATAATATTAATAAAATAGTAAATATGGAGTGTCATTTTAGAAATGTATAGTATAATAATGCTATGGATATAATATTAGGAGCACATTTTTATTCAAAAGTTGGTGTTTCTTATATTTCTGCTCGTTTTGACATTAGCAAAACGAGTAAATATGAATTTATGTATTTCAGAAAGATGCATAACATATATCTGACACGTGGTGAATTTAATTTTACTAAAACTGCATAGTTTTAGATTAAAAGAAAAATTTTAGTAGATTTTTTTCACATACTCCATAGTGAAAATTCATTCATATTTTCTTGATAATTTTGGAAAATTAATTGTTATTTATTTTTTATTTTTTGGAATTAACCTCAAATCAGTCTAATACATGTTGTGTCCATATCGACTCAATGTGCATGTTTTCAATTTAAAAGCATCATTTTACTACAAAACATATATCAAATGTAATTATATAATAAAAATAATTCTGTATTTTCTTGATAATATAAGAAAATGATTTTTGTTTCATTTGTAACATGTTGGAATCATAATGTGATTTAATTATCTTGACACATGTACGTAAGGATAGATAATTAATTTTTTATATGTAGGAATGAACATCATCCACATCTAACACAAGATCTGTTTAGTGTGACTGAATGTATTCATTTTCATTTAAAAGTGAAAATTTAGTATATAACATGAGTCACACACTCAATAGAAATAAGAAACATATATATATTTTTAATATATTTGTAATGTAATCAGTGAGTCCATTTTTACTTGATGTAATTATCCTAAAAAAATCAGTCACCTGATTTTTGAATATTTACTGAAAGATTATGGTTTAATTTCAAATGGTAAATTTTTCCATGACACATGTAACATACTAAAAACTAATGAAACAAGATAACATTTTCATGAAACATTCGTAAAACAATACAAGATTATTTTTTTGGCTGTTTTGAATTTTTTCACAGCATTCTTTTACAAAATGTGAAAAAGTTGATAGAGAGTTTATATTTTCATTTTAGAGGTTTATTTTTAATCCAAAACACGATTCATGTACACAAAAATGGAAAAAAACATAAAATTTATCAATTATTAAGAATCGTAATCTATGTTTCGTTTAATTTTATATAAATTTATACTCACATAAATCTTACACATGTTTTTTCAGTTTGGTTCGAATATGCATTTTTAAAAGAAAAAATTAAATTTAGGAAAAAATACATGTCCTATATAAAATTTAATGAAACATGATAATCTCAACATAAAACTTTTTAAGAAATGAACCTATATTCATTTTTATGAATTAAATGAACATAGATCTGAGACATGATTTGATCTTCATCTCAATACGTGTAATGTACCAGACCCATAAGATAATAAACCTCTTCACTATTTTGGGTCTCGAAAAGAACTCAAGAGCACCTCCCCATATGATGGAGGTTTCCCATTAGAAGTGTGATATCCCAGTTTCAGGTGCCGCCTAAATGTTCCTTGTACAGGGTTGGTAACATGGCCTCAAGCACATTTCCCCCAATGTCAGGGGATGCCAACTTGCAGTGAGGGCCTTTGGTGTAATAGTGTGGAAGCAATTCCCCTCATACATAGAGGAACACAGTGGAAACACACATAAAATATTAGATGAAACAATAATGGCATACAATATATGTAATCAACAGAAGACTGATTGTATAAACAACATCACCATATATATAAATAATTAATGAATGTAATATGTAACTACGAATGAATCCAAATAAGTCACAATACTAGTAATACAATACTGAAACAAAAGTATAGAAAAAAGTAAACTCAAATAGAATCACAAGCCTCAACATAGACCCATGCCCTATAACTCCAACAAAAATCATGTACCTGATGAAGAAGGGCTCTTTCCCTTATCTATACCGGAACAATGAATTCCGTTTGGGTCAAAAATAATGACCCAAATAGGGTGTGAGATGAATCCTATTAGAAAACCACCAAAAGATCTGTGTCTATCTGTCAGTGAATATATATAGTAGGTAATCTGCCTAAATGAGTAAATAAACTAAGAAGTATTAATAAGTAAAGAATCCTATAGTCTTCAATTATATTCATTTACATTTATAAATTATCCAAACCATCTAATAATGTAACTGTGGTATCTATCCTACGATATGTATCCCCATATATAACACTAACAAACAGACCTACCAAAAGTCCATCTAAACAATCAATTAATACTGAAACCAAGCTTGTGCTTTGGTTTAGAAGACTCTTCATAGACATTCAATTATTCATGAAGAAACCCTCTATGAAGGATCTCATATTCTAACCCATGTGGTTTAAAATGTCATCAAATCGATAAATAAATAATGACCCTATGGGAAGGCTCACACAGTCTTAACCCTTTGGCCTCATATGGCACTAATCATAGACAAACAATCACATGGGTAGCTCTCAGGGTCAATAACCCCTTGGTCCATATAGAAACAATAAAATATAATGATCGATGTAATCAATCACCATCAATTCTCTATGATTCAACATTAATTTAATAATGACCCTATCAGTAGCTCTCATAGTTTAACCCCTCTGGTAAATTACCACACAAATTCTCTCATAGTCAAAACCTCTGGTCAACTAGAATAAGAATTCTTTGATAAACGACCCTACCTCATGAATCTCTCATAGTCAATGCCCCTTGTTCATACATTCAGAATAAAAAATACATGCATCTCATATAATCAACAACTCTACCCTAACAACAATAGACATAGAAAACATTACATCCTAACATGCATCCTAGACCCAACAACCACAATCTATAAAACATGTGAAACACATCCATAATCAAGGTATAACACATTATGCAAAATTACTAATCATTTCCCAATCAATCAAACCAAATCAGGCATTAAAAATGGTTAAATTATAAAACACACAACACAGTAAACAATGGTATTTCGAACCTTAAGCATATATAATCCAAAGAAAACCATAGAAAGGCACAAACCACCTACCTTAATGTTATAATATGAAAACATTTAAATTTTATCTCTTTAATCGGCCTAGAATGATATAGATCTATAAAAAGTAAAAAAAAAAAAATACCTCGATAACTCACGAGAGATTAGAAATTAGGAAGAGAGGCTCTAGAGGAATAGATAAATCGCTAACACGAATCCAACACACCTGAAGATGTCTCAACCGGTTGTCTATCTGAGGAATGGGAGTATCTTGAATATCTCCGGCTATAAGTCACTCTCTTGTATGAAACACAATGAGAAGAGAGTGCTTCTGGATGTGAGACATGATCTCGCACTGATATAAAAAATAAAAAGAAAATTTAAATGCATGTCTATTAAATGTACGCACTATGTACTTTTAACAACCATCCCCCACATCAGGTGGTATTCCATGTCACCCACATGGCCATGTACTCTTCCTTTACACGACTGGTACATGATTATGAATGACAACTAGGTAGTCAATGTGTACTCATGAGTACACAGTGTGTACATAGAAAATGTCAACATTCTTCTTTTTTCCTCAAAACAACACTAAATAACGTTCTATACCTGAAATGAAGATTATGGAACATAGAAAATTACACTTATATATCAATTCTTCCTCAAATTGTCCATCCAACAGTGGTGATGAAAAGGCATCAAACATCTCTAGCCACTATGATCATACATCGACCTTCCTCTCCCAAGTCCCACTATGTAATCGCATGTGCTTCCATTGAACCCATACTAGAGGAACAAACGTGACATGGATAACCATTGTGCTGCCATCCATAATTAGAATTGGGTCCTCATAGAAGGATACATCCACCTCAACTCAACCTCCTCGGGATGAGAAACATCATAGGGGACTAAAAAGTAACACTGTAACTAAGAATCATGAATGACATTTTGCATAACATGATACCTTTAAGGTAACTGCAATAGATAGGTAGCCAGCTCAACTCTCTCCAAAACCTCAAATGAACCGATGTATCTCTGTGAAGGCTTACCCTATCTCCTAATCCTTATATGTTCCGAACTCTGTGTGACATTTAAGAAAACATGATCTCCAACCTCGAACTCTATATGTTGTCTCTGTCGATCAACATAAGATTTCTAGAATGATTGTGCAGTATCCATCCTCTTTCAAATCAACTCCACCTTCTTAGTGGTCTCTCAGACAATACATGACCCCAATATAGCTGCCTCTCATGTCTCCTTCCAAAATAGGGTTAATCTATGTGGCCTACCATACAAATCCTCATATGATGCCATTTAAATCATTTCCTAAATCTATTATTATATACAAACTCCACTAGGGGTATGTGCCTCTCCCATGGACCCCTGAAATATTGGATTCTTTCCTGTAGAATTTCCCCTATAACTAGAATTGTGCACTCAGACTGGACATCTATCTGAAGATGGTATGTTGTAATCAGAAGTACCTTTGTACCCAACGACCTCTTTAGCCCTTACCAAACACTAGAAGTAAAACCATGAATCCTTGTATGAAATGATAGTGTGCATAAGCCCCTAAAAATGTACATTCTCTCTAATTTACACCCTTCTCAAATCATCGACAAAAAATGATTCCTTAATTAGTAGAAATTGTGCAACCTTCGTGAGTTTTTCAACAACAACCCAAATTTGATTATTCCCATGAATTGAACTTGATAAAAACATCATGAAATCTATCATGACATCATTCCACTTCTACTTGAGAATGGGTAATAGTTATAAAAGATCTTCTGGTCATTGATGCTCCACCATTACTTGTTGACATGTGGAACATCTCTTAAAAAACCGACAACATTCTTCTTCATACCTAGCCACCAATACTAATGATGTAGATCTCAATACATATGTGCGACAACAGGTTGAACTGCCCAATATGAGGCATGAAAATCTCCCAACACCTCTTCATGGATGTCTGCTAGAACCCATAAATTAACATGAAAACACAAGATCTCATCTTCAACTACAGTTCATACAGGAGTAGGGTCCTCACCTTACACATTCTCCCATAGGACTAGGCCTTCATAATCAAACATCTTTTTCATTCATGCTCGATCGAGTAGAGTGGAGTTAACAAAAATATAATAAAGATATTTCTACCCATATCAATTTCACAACTCCAAATGAATATGAGGGAACAAATCCATAATCTCCCACTCACTACTAGCCTATTGAACTGCATGTATGTGAGTCATCCTGGTCAATGCTTCAACCAATGCATTGCCTTTATCTAGTGTGTAGGGATTCTCAAAGTAAAAATATTGAAGGTATTCAACACACTTTATCTATATTAAATTCATCTCACACTAAGTAAATATATACTTGGGACTTTTATGGTCTGTTAATACAACACAATCATATCCCAAACGATAATGTATCAAATATCATAATGCATTCACAATTGCAGCTAACTCGAGATCATGCATCGGGTAATTCCTCTCATGTGTCCCCAACTTCCAAAACCCATATTCAATTACTCTATCCCCATGTATAATCATTTCTACCAACCAGATACTGGAGGAATCACAGTAAACAGTGTAACTCTTTCCCAGATCTTGAATACTCAGTATTAGTCTTCAAGTCAATCTCCCATTCATCTCATGAACGGATAAATCGTAGGAATTTTTCAGCAAGTAATTTTCATCATTCTTAGTCAGGCCCTACAGTGGTGTTTCAAAGCATGAAAATTATTGTATAATGTACCTGTAGTTACCATCTAGTCTTGTTTAACATTGTACCTCAAGAAAATTATTCAGTTGCTCTTATGAAACTACCTATCTCACTTTTTCTAGGATTACTGATAATCATGTGACTAAGATAACATGTCTAAAAATGTGAATCTCATCCTTCTAAAAGTATCATTTTGAGAGTTTAGAGTATAAATTATGCTCACATTGGTTACTCAATATGATCTCAATATGGGTGGCATGGCCTCGTTGATAGTGATAGTACACCAAGATATCATCCATGAAAACTTCCACAAAATAATCTATATAAGGATGGAACACTCAGCTCATCAGTGCCATAAAAATAGAAGGAGGTTCATGATACTGAATGATATAACCACATACTCATATAGACTATACCAATACTGAAGCATTGTAAGAGGTATATTTGATTGAATAACATGCATCTAAAGATAACAGTATCTCAATTAAATCTTCAAGAACACATGGGATCTTCAAAGCTAATCAAATAGATCACTAATAATTAACAAGGGATATTGATTCTTGGACATAAAATGGTTTAGCTTTCGATAATCCAAAAATATTTTAAGGGTACCATCTGCCTTATCCACAAAAAGACAATTGAACCCCAAGGAGATGTACGGGGTCAGATGATAACCATTGTGTGTAACCCATGTAATTTATTTTTGAGCTATTGTAACTCTAGTGTATCCATCATATAATGAGGAATGAACACCATAGACACTCCCGAAACAAGATCAATAGATAAATATACCTCTCACTCGAGATGTAAACCTGAAAATTCTTCTTGAATGACATCTCTGAAATGATCCACCACTAGAGGAAGACCATATGTGATGTTCCATTAGTCATCCAGATATAAATTCGAAATCAGGGTTATATTTCCTCCCAACCCATGATGCTCGGGTCCTACTCTGCTCTCCTGGGCATTCTACTCACTATTGTGTAGAAATGACCCACCCTCTAGTGATGTGAAGATCACCCTATGGTGATAACAGTCAACAAAGGAACGAAAAGAAAATAACCATTGCATTACTATAATTACATCAAAACCATTCATCTATATTATATATAGGTCCCATATGAAGTTATATCCACCAACCTATAGTGGGAACTCCTTGCACTAACGCACACTAGAATTCCTATTCCCTAATGGAGTATCTTGCTTCATAAAATAATTGGTAATAATGATACAGATCCCAAGTATCTCCATAATGGTAACCAATATTAATCTATGGGATTACCCTATTTTAAAAAGAGAAGAAGATAAACTGAGGAAACTATAATCATACCTCTAATCATAGAGGGTTTGAGATCCTTCTATAGTTGGGTCTGCTCCACTAAAAAAGTCTAACCTTTACCGTGGCCCAGTGACCCTACATGAATACCCTAAGATGATCCAACCAACTAAATCAGAATACATGTATCCTATATACCACAACCACAAACACCTCCATGGCCCGAATATCCTGAAAAACTATAGTTCCCTAACTGATTAGAAACTCTTAGTCCTTCTCAAGAATTTTGAGTCATAAGGGATCCTCGTTTAGTATCTACTGGGGAGAAAAATAGAAAAAACAATAGAGATAACCCATCTTTACACATGATCATCACTCAATGAGGTGATTTAGAAAATGTGGTCTCATATTCTCACCCTTCCCACACTGGTAGCATTGCACCTAGAAAGCTGAAGAAACATCACATGAAAGCTCCCTATGTCAATTATCACTTTTTATAGAAGGACTACCTACCCTAGATGATGAACTGCCATGGATCATAGTTTCCAACTCCCTCATATTAGACTCGGTAATCCGCGATTGGTTCACTATAGCAGTAACCAAAGTCTGCCTGATGAAATTCAACTTGATCAAAAGCCATAACTAAGACCATCCTCTTATTGCCTAGCCAAAGATAAATTGTCACCTCCCTGATCAGGTGTGAGGCACTGAATCATTGTAAAATGAAAAGAGTAGTCCATCACTAGAATGGAACCTTACTCAAAATGCATGAACTATCATGCTCGATCGGGCCTCAATGTCTCTTGATAAAAGTATTCATAAAAGTTTATCTAAAACTCTTCCCAATCCACAACCCTATGACATCCCTCATGTGAGATAAAATCCCACCATCTAATGGTGGAATCAAATAGCATATAAATAAGAATATTTATCCTCCTCTCTAGAGGTGTCTCTAGATGGTCCAAGATATAAAGAATAGACTCCAACCATGAAACTACTGCATGTGGTCCTCCATCCTCACGAAATTCGGGATAATGCTTCTACTAGAACACCCACATTATCTCTTCCATAGAAGGGGTAGGATGTTGTGTTCCCTAAAAAGTCTGTTACATCCTCAAAGAGACTTCATGGAACTGTGAAACATCATTTACATCTGTTATAATAGTTGGTGCCAAGATGGTCACAATAAGATGATCTGTTGGTCATCTTTGAACTATTCATTCCGGTGTCTAGTCATCACCCTACACTTGGCGTATAACAGAAGGATGTCTTACTGTCTTGTCTCTGCATGGTCAAGACCACACATCAATTTAATATTATGAATGACTAAAACATATAAGTGAAATAAATAAATATGATAAGAAACATTCATGTTTTACAAAACACGGTTACATGACAAGTATAAAACCTACACAGTGTTTTCCCTTATGTTTTGTACATGGTGTGTACCTCTACCAAACCCAGCCCTATAACACCCATACACATGGCATGTTCATTCTTAGGCATGACTATACTTGAATTTTTCCCTCCTCCCATGTTCTTATACATTTCTTGAGCAACACGGTTTTCTCTTGGGTAACACAAAAATGTGTTTTCATCCTAGACAAGGCATGTACAGTTTATGTTCAAACCACTCTTGTTGTCGGTCAAACGGATGGACACACGGTCCTTATGGCACGACGTGGACTCCTAGTACATGATATATTCTACCAGAGATTCCAAACCCTTATGTCTCTTCTCACATAGTCTGTCAAATGATTGAAGACTACACGAAGTGTATATATAGTACACAGTATGCACATATGAAAAGATGTTACTTCCAGAACAAAAAAACACATGGTTTGTGTTCATAACATCAAATGATGTGTTTACTAGGATTCCTAACAGTGGGCCCCAGAAACATCTCCGAAACCCTTAAAAACACATATTTTTTTCCAAGGATTGAAATTTTTTGACCCGTTGAATCCCATACTCAACATGAATCAATGATTGACATCCTTTTTCACATCAACATGTCAAATATAATTAATGTTCAAAAACGATCCACCAAATTTCGATCTAAGAGGGCCCATGAAACCCTAAGGAACCACTTTTGGAATCCATCCAAATGAAGCATTACATATTTTTAATACCTTATCCAATAAGAGGTATTTTATCATGGAATATATCACAAAACTGTCCATATATAGAACAACTTCAATCACAACAGAATGTAATCAGTAATGAACCCTAAATGGAATTAAAAGAACCCATGAAATTTGATCTCAAGAAAGTGCATATATGATGCATGAGATGGCATACCCGCATTTCATCTTCTTGTAAAAGAAATAGTTCCATATTGATATATATCATAATAGTATAGAACAAGTGAGTCATCCAAAGGTGAAATCAAATCAACTGTAATATTTTCATGACCATAAAAATTCCAATATTAGAGGAAACTTAGAAATCACCTACACACAAGTCAGTTACTCCCATGAACAGCTTATTACTAACTAACTACCCTTTACAATCCATGTTTATATGCTTCAAAAAGTAAGATAAACAAGAAAAAACAATCCTTGGATAACACTTTGTAATATCCCTGTTTCTGGTACCTCCCAATGGTGCCCTATACCCAGTTGGTCACATGGCCTCAAGCGCATTTAACTGAATGTCAAAGGCTGCTGACTAGAAATGAGGGCCTTGGGTGTGATAATGGGAAATCTATGACCACATGGGCATATGAACACAATAGAGTCATAGAGTAAAAATTAGCGAAGACAGTAAAGCCAAACATAACAAATAAACAGTAGAATATTGATAGTGTAAACAATATCGTCATATATATAAATAAATGATGCATGTAACATTTAACTACTAAATCAGAAAAAAAGTTACAATTCTAAAAATAGAGTATTGAAACCAATGTTCAAAAAATAGTAAACTCTAACAACATCCCAAGCCATAGCAATTTCCCAAGATCTCCGTCTCAAACAGTAATCAAGTACCTGATGAAGAAGGGCACTTTAACATATCTATAACTGAACCATATAATATCTTTGGGTCTAAAATTATGACCCAAACTGGGTGTGAGTCTAATCCTAATAAGAAAGCACCAAAATAATTAGGCCTAAATATCAGTAAATATATATATGAGTTAATACGATGAAATGAAAAAATAAACAAGTAATCAAAAGTAAAAAAATCCTACAATTTTAAATTACATTCACTTACATTTATAAATTATTAGAACTGTTGAATAACATAACTATTGGATATAGGATAAGCTATGTATCCTCTTATATAATAATAAAAAACCGACGTCTCAAAATAAAATCTAAAAAATAATGTAATGTCAAGTCCAAGATTGTTCTTTGGCTTGTCATACTCATCATAGTCATTCAATCATTCAAGAAGAAACCCACTGGTAAAGTTCTCACATGATAACCCCTCTGGTTTAACATATAATCAAATAAATAAACAAATTATGACCCTCTAGGAACACTCACACTTTCTAACCCCCTTTGGACCCACATGTCACTAATCATTTACAAATGACCACCTAGGTATCTATCATGGTCAATACCCCCTTGGACCGCATAACAAAAATAAAATATAATGACCCCTAGACGCTCTCATAGTCAGTTCCTTATGGCCCAACATTCATTTAATAATGACCCTATGGGTATCTCTCATAATATAACCCCTATGGTAAATGAACCCATGGAATATTTCATTGACAATAAATATAGTCAACCATAATAATAATTCATAAATAAAAGTCCCTGCCTCGGGAATCTCTCATAGCCAATTCCCCATGGTCAAACATTCAGGATGTGAAACACATGAATCTCATTTAAATAACAACTCCATATTAAAAACACTAAGAATGGAACACAACAAAGCATAACATGCTTCATAGACCGAACAACCACAATCAATCAAACTTGGGAAAAACCTCCATAATCAAGGTATAATAGATTATGCATAATCACTGAGCCTTTCTCAATCAAAGAAACCATATAATAAATTAAATGTGGTTACATTCCAAAACACCCAATACCCAAAACAAGGGTGTTCAGAATGTTTAGCATATATAATCCAAATACATCCATATAAAGGCAAAAACCACCAACCTCGATGTTGTACGATGAACACTCTTCAACGTCAGACCATGAATCATCCTAGAACAACGTAGATCTATAAAAAGGGTTATAATAATCAACCCTAGATTAATCATAATATAGGATAAATCTAGAAGAGAGTATCTAGAATAAGAGATAACTCACCGGTGGGAATCCATCGCACCTAGTGGCCTCTTAGTCAAGGTCGGATAGAGGAATGGGAGGAGCTCGATGATATTTGTTTTTAACAAAACACAAGGAGAGGAAAGTGTTTCTATACCTAGGACACAATCCCGCACTGATATAAAAAATATAAACAAATGTACACATCGTGTTAATTTATTATACCTGCCATGTACAGGCCTCAACCAGCCCTCACTTTAGGCGGTCTGCTATGTCACCTACACAGCCATGTACTCGGATGTTACACAACAAGTACACGGTTATGCACAGAAACTGGGTACACATCGTCAACTCAAGAGTACATGATGTGTATTTAGAGAAAATTTTACCTGTCATTATTTTCCTAAAAAACAACTAGAAATAATGATCCATACATAAAATAAAGATCTGGGTTCTTACAAGTAGTGCTATTCTGATAAATCACATTGGGTGACTATACACTCTTTACCAGAGAAATCCACAACATATAACAAATTACATAAGGGAAAAAATAATCAATAAACTCAATACTTGCATTACTAACCATTTACAATATAGGGTACAAAGCACATCCCAGATGAAAATATTCCATGTCATACTAATTTTTACATAATGGATGAAAATAAAGAAAATACAAACACATGAATCCAAAAAAACCTAAATCAATGTCTGGATCCCCAACCATGCACATCCAAATCCCAACTCAACTCCCTGACATATGTTCTTTTCCCCTGTCCTAAACATCAACCATGATATATGCATGGGCACCCAATGGTGGCCCAATTCGGGGGTGAGTGTAACTCAAAAATAAACCTTCATTGGTATAATTTTTTTTCTAAATAGAATATACAATCATATAGTAATTAAATTACAACATAAACAATATAAAACCTTTATGTTATTGGTTAAAAATATTCACATTTATCATTTCAATCATTATTTTTATTTTAATCACTTATAAAATACAATTTACCAAATTTATTTTTATCACATGTTCTATGGGTGAGGTATTTACATCATTTGAACAATGACCTACACTGGTCAATTATCATACATAAAAGAATTACTAATGTTCTCTATCTCACTAGAAATAATCATATCACAAAACAATACCTCACATATACCTTGGAGCCTCAGTCTATTTGGTGTCATAAAATTATTCTGTCATGGGTATAGATCCTTAGTCTCTTTATATAACCCAAGAATTATGTCTCGGGGTTTAGATACACTCTCTAACCTTACGAAGTGGTGTAGATCCTCAAGTCCAATACCCAAAAAACAACTATGTTGTGTTCATATTCATCTTTATCTATTTACCACATATAAAATATGAAATAATATTGAATAAAATGAACATAAAATTTTTATCACATAAATAATTTATATTATATTTTACATCAATACATAATCCCAAAGCCCATTTACAAATTTCACAGTATAACTAATATAACACATTTCCCATTATCATGTTATAACCCATTGACATATTAAAATACATACATACTTTAGTGGTTTCTATATATTCTTAAATTTTAAATTGGTTAAAATAGTTATCAAAATTATCAATTCGCAAGAATGTACCCATGTAACATGTTCATAATCTCCTCACATATTAACACCCTTAGGAATTTCATGTACAATTGATAGTTATTTAGCATGATCACATCATTTCATCCAAATCATTTCATATTAAGACAAAAAATACATTATACCATTTCAAATGACTATAAAATACTGCAATTAGTTCCTACTTATAAATAAAAATAATAATTTTATCATATTTATCTTGCACTTTTTTTCAACACCATGAATCTCTATACTGAACATAATAATTTTCCATATTCAGAATGTTGGTGCACAACATGGGTGGCCATAAATCATTTTAATCAATATCGATGCAACCCATGGGGATCATGAGAAGTTTAATTCATCATTTATTGAAAATTTTTACCAAATCTATTAAAATACAATAAATAATTAATAAGGCGTAACTATTATCACAATTATACATGCACTAATCATCTTTAAGTTCAAGGGATTTAATCTATAGACCACCTTCCATGAATCAACACTCACTTATCCATATACATAGATCAAGATTAAAACACACTTTAAAACCCCAAAATATGATCTATTATAAAAGAGGGTTTAAGGGATTCAGAATAAGAAAAAGTAAACCAGATTCTATAAATCAAAAAAAACGAAGTACGAGTAGCGTTAGACTTACCTGGACCTTTGATATGCCACCAAAAATACTAAAACCTGCTCAAAATCAAAGGTGAATGACCCTTAGGATGATTTTGGAGATTAGTATTGTCACTAGGGTGGGAGGAGGATGAATTGGGGATTATATTTGTTGAAATTCTTAAATCGTGAGGGGAAAATAAAGGAAATTTTACAATTTTTAATGGGGCTCATAAATTGGATGCTTGGTAATCCAAACAATGCACCAACCATGTTCCAAGATCTATCTATCAGGTTTAATGAGAAATTGTTTCCTAGGAATTCTTCATGGTTTGAAAAACAGTGCTCCAAACATGAAAATTCATCTTTCCAAGGTTGCATGATTTTGATTTCCCATCATTCGGTTTTCACTAACAGTGCATCATGTTACGAATGGATTGATTCACCCTTTTTTGGTATGAACATCTATAAAACCCATAAGCTTTCTCATTCTCCAAAAAAAATTAATTATTGAAATTTCTGGGATTAGAACCAAAATTTTATGGAGAGTGTACTACATGATGACTTGGATCCTACAACCTCCCACAAAATACTATTTCAACCTCAGGCTACACTTCACAAGCATCACTATGATTCTGAAGGAATGATATTGGGCCACTTAGCCAGCAAATTAAAATATCTTTCCCATGTTTATTCTTGACCATTAACATTCTACCAAAAAACTCAATCCAAAGGCACAATCTTTCCCCATAAGAAATTCTAACTAAGATCCACAATGTAATCCAGATTCTATTCAATAGATACATCTTACTCATCATTGAAATCATCGATTACAATAACATGAGATGGGTCAAGAAGATATTACTAAAGTTGAAATTTATGAAAAAAATCATGCATACCACTATTGATCTATGGAAGGGACAATCAGTATGTCCCCAATCATGTCCTCCCAAAAATCTCAAATGGCCAACTCTAACTGGGAACCATCATACCCAGTTTCTGAATTTGTTAGTGAACCACCCTTGGTGACACCCAAAAAACAAAGGATCACCCAACAAAAACTCAATGGGACTATGATGTAGATTCACTTATTAATTCTACATAATCATATAAAATTCCATATGTTTCTGAATCAAATGAACATGTTTTGACATATCCTTCATGTGAGTCAGTCCCATCAACTATTATTCCCGAGCTTCTAAAAAAACAATAATTATCTATATGATCTATAATATAGTTACACATATCTCTCCATATGTATTAGATCTTGGTAACTATTTTTTTAGGAAAACTCAACAAGAAATAATTTATTTTCTAACGAATCACCACAATCTAGGATATAAAACACCATCTAGTCCCCTGTAACATGAATATTATTCTCCAAATTCTTATTCGTTGTGGGCAGAAAGACTTACTATAAAATATTTGGGTACTAAGAAACATCTATAACACATTCCAAAAGCATGAAAGGAAAAAAAAAACCATGATCCATAACTATAGTGCATGGTTTTCCATGTAACCAGACAACCTATTGATCATAAAAATCACCCAACTAATCCATGGTGGATGTCTCTATTATTTTCATAAAATGATCAAACACAGTTAAATGATCCACAACTACCAAGATTGCATATTTCTTTTGAGGTGTACTTATAGTAACTTCCAAAATATTTTAAGTCACATCTACCAATATCCTTTTCAGTGTAGGAAATTTCTACAATAAAAAACCCAACCACTGATGAAAATCCTTCACCTGTAGATAGATAAGACATCACGCCATGAAACCTACATCCAATTTCTTCATCCTTGGCCCGAATTACAGCCTATAAAGATCATGATACTTTTTTAAAAACCAAGAATCACATCAAAAAAAAAATTCATGAAAACCACTCATCAAATCTTATTTTAAACATGTCCGCACAACCCCACGATCATGAACATTAACAATATCATCAACACCAACGGTCAAACCAGAAGGTGAATCCCCACACATAAGTCATTCCCTGGAATAAAAAAAATCTGTATTCTCTTGTCATTCCTCTGTGATCTGGAATAGGTGCTCAAAATCCACTACTAAGGATGAAAGGGTCATCATACCTTTGCCATCTATCAGGTCATGATTTTTCTTAATAAACAACATCATAAACTTCCACTATGAACATGATTCTTGAACCGATTGATTTTGTGTCTTCTTACTCAATGAATCCACAACATTGTTTCCATTTACCTATTTATAGACAACCTCAATATAAATCAATTTCAGGAATTCTACCCACACTCTCTAAAAAATAATCATATCATGCTATTTGAAAATGTACTTCTAGATTTTATGATTGGTAGACACCCTAATCCATTCTCTCATAATGTATTGCTGAAAACAATTTAAAGAATAATCTGCCATGGATAGCTCGGGATCATTAATATGTTAATCTATTTAATAAGGCCTTAATAATCATGACCCATACATCACAACCTGGAAATTCTATATTAACACTACCCTATTCCCATCACTAGATGCATCACAAGATAAGTTCTATCTCTTACATGGATATTATAAGATCAGAATCAGTTTGGTAGTCAACAAATTATTTATCTCTTGATTTCCATTCTCACATTACCTAAAAATTCAATCATGATTTCTTTCTTCGTTAATATTTAAATTGGTGGTGTGAAATTGGAAAAATATTTAATGATCCTTCAATAGTATCCACCCAATCCCATGAAGCATTGAACATACAAAAAGTTATTAGGATGCTACCAAGGCACAAATACCTATAATTTTAATGAGTTCACTAATAGAAGAACCTCTGAGTTGTGTGACTGATGAATTTTACTCTTTAAATTTAAATTTTACTTTTTAAAATCTTGTAGTATAGCCTATGATATCATTGTGTAGTCATGATGATTTCTAGATGTTTTTATAGATCAACATTGGTTTTTGAGTACACCATGATTTCATCAACAAAAAAACTACGAACTAATCCAAGTATTAGTAAAAGATTCTATTTATTCGGTCCATAAGAAATCTAGTGCATTAGTTAATACAAACATAACCAAACAAAATATTATAACACATTCCTACTTATGATGGAAGTTAATGGATCATCTGAAATTTGCACCCTCAATTGATGAAATCCCATCCTAAAATCAATATTAGAGAACACTAAATCACCCCTTTACTAGTCTAAGATATCATAAATTCTATGAAGATGTTATCAGTTATTAATATTCATTTGATCTAGCTTCCTGTAATTATCACACAACTATAATAATTATTTGGGGTTCATAGTCAAAAACCCTATATATTCCCTGGGTGATGTAGTAGAAAAAAGAAACCCTTTTTTATCAAGATCCTCCAATTGAAACTTATGTTCCTAGAGCTATTCTAGGACCATTATATATGGTGGAATGAAAACTACCTCTTCTCCGAGTAGATAACCTATTGTGAACTCAACATCCATCAT
Organism: Viscum album; assembly: GCA_963277665.1. Classification (NCBI taxonomy): domain Eukaryota; kingdom Viridiplantae; phylum Streptophyta; class Magnoliopsida; order Santalales; family Viscaceae; genus Viscum; species Viscum album. The sequence goes on from OY728143.1 coordinate 354,246,829, forward strand.
GGGTAGTAGGACCAATAAGTCCTCAAGAAACACATCCTGAATATGATACACTATAGAAGGGAAGAAAATATACTCTACTCCATTAACATCAAGTATAAGTGAAGACACTATGTCTCTAAGATCTTTCAAATACTAAAAAACTAGCCCTATGAAGCCTACTCGAATATACCAATCATCACGATGAATGTACAAGTATCCCTCAAGAGATGTGAATGTGACCCCATGATGATTAAATTCAATATAAGATTGGAACAACACTAGATTTTCCATACACAAAATATGATAAGAAATAGAAATATTAAAAATAAAAAAAATATCTCATAGGTAATAGTACCGACCATCATCGGGAGAAAAACCTTTACATTGCGCAATATTTTTATATCGCACCCCTAATGGTGTGCCAATGGACAAAAAACCACACACAAGTTCCAATACTATACCCAACACACCCAAAAATAAAGAATAAATAAAATAATGATAAGAAATTATACCATGTAATGTTCTAGAAAGTATAAAAGATTCATACATTGCACATCTAATAATCGATGATACATCCTCGCCACCTCAAAAGGAAGACTAAACCCTATGAAGCTAACATAAACCTCTAAAATGGGCTTCAGTCTGAGTTCCTAGAGCTATAGTAACTTGGTTATATGGAAACTATGTCTTCGGCGTACCACATCAACCACCACAACCAGTAAAACATTTATAACTCAAAATACATTACTGGTATGGGGAATCTATCGCCCAAAATTCACTTGGTAATATCCTCTCTCCTCCACCAAATCCCAATTATCGAGTATTCCTAGTGAAAATGTCCACATGCCCCATACAGAAGGATGCTCGACATTAAACTGGTGGGAAAGGGCACTGGCGACACATGTTTCACAACATTTCATGCTGATATAAAAAAACCTGATTACCATCCTAAAAGGTTTACCTCATTTTTTGTCTGTCATCACACCTTCATCCTGATGATGATTCCCAAAACAATGCATCTCACAATCTGAAGTCTCACCAATGGTCCATCTAACAGGAACCAAAAACTCACTACAAAAGCCTCTTTTATAGTCCTTTCTATAAAAAGGGTTTCATCTACTACATTTATAAACTTATTTAAGTGGAATATTTTCACATAAGACATAATCTAATATATGACTCCATCCTATAAACATTGTGTCATAATGTCCTTCTCCCATGCCAACACTAGAACAAAAAATTTCATGTCTATAAAATCGACCACCTAATACATCACTTAAATGGTTCCTTAGTAAAACCTCATAATATTTATATCTTGATCCCTTTATAATTTATATGGATATAAATTCCTAGGATAATTTTCATAAATGTCTCTTTATAGAATACCATTGGCCTTTTGAGTCTAAACCGGGTTATCTTACTGGTTCATTACTGGTCCCCGTAACATGTATTATACCAACCTTACTCTCTTCTCTACAACAGTCTATAAGTGATCCAAAATAATATATTTGAACTCTATCTAGATCCATACTAACTTGAGTCGACCATATATAAATTTTTTTGAATGTGCTACAACTAGAACTCTCTGTTCAACTAAAACGTACTCATAATGACCCACCTTGGATCTTGTTCCATCATTCTCCTAAATGAGAAATGTTCTCACTGAACCCCACTTCCCTCAATTTTTCTTGGACCAAAGGACATTCTTGATATTATACTAGTGGATCATTATCGGTGATATCCCCTTTTCTACTAACGAGTAGATGTTAGTGTGTTGGAATTTCTCTACAATTCCAAAAAAAGTCTTAGAGCACATAATATAAGGCTTTGATGATTTACATAAATCCAGGCTCTGCAATAGACATAAATAAATTATTTTACATACACTACCCCAACAGACATTGTCACGTCTAGAACCCTACCCTAGACAATCCCCAACATGATTCATGAATTATATGTGGTAAAAAAATTCACCTCATCACAATCTATTCATTATACAATATTTTATAACAATTTTCACACTCATAAGGATAATTTCTTTGTTAGGAACATTTCCTACTTCACAAGATAATATATCCAACATTTGAACTAATTTACTACACTTTATTAAGAACAATTCATTAACCATTATTCATCATTAATTATTTTAACCCATTTTCATCATCATTATTAGACTTCATTTTTCTTCAACGATCTCAATAATGTAAAATACATTCCCCTCTTCATATCCATCACACCCTTCTTGTGTGTTCATACAATGATGTTTGACACCGATATCCCTAGCTTCCATTAATGATTCCTAAATTCATAACCTCATGACATTCAATCCATGATTAAATATCATAAAATAGTCCCATCACACAACATGTGCATCACCCAATAGTGAAATATGATTCATCCATTCCAGCACTCACCGGGAACATCAATTCCCTCCCTGGTTACCCAGATTTTCCCCCGTACATGGGGTACATAATCCCAAGAATGATCTCATTTCCAAGACGAAACACATTTTAATGTCACACAAATTATCCCAAATAGTTATTAAATGAAACTAATTACGTTGATAGAGGTTTGTAAAATCACCGACCTATAATCCACTAAATCGGTGCCCTGATCAGGCTCACCACATGACCTCAAGCGCACCCCGCCATATGAATGAGGTTTCCAAATAGTAGCGAGGGTTATATAAAATTTTGTGCGGAGACAACAAACTATTTTCCAAAGTAAGAAACATTAGATAACATGTGAAATAAATTAGGTAAATAATAATAAACCAAATACATTAATAACTAACCACTTCCCAATGAGGGTTCAAACTGTGAACAAACAATAAATATTATAAGTTGTGATAGTAGTTCCATAAGTGAATAAAACACAAAATAAAGAAAAATTGTCACATCCCAAAAATGATACCCGACTCTATGTTAGGATCCCCAACCATGAACATACCAATCCCAACATAACTCTCTAGCATAGGTCCTTTCGCCTTGTCCTAACCTATATGTGTGAAATCGTCATGGGTACCCAATGGTAGTCGAAGATATTTTTGAGTGAAATATAAAATTCCACCACTAACAGTTTCTTAAAAATATACAGTCTAAAACTATTGTTCATGAAATTAATAAATGAATGAAAATTTAAACAAAATACATATTGGGTGCTATTGTTTGATAATATTCACGTTATCCATTTTCTTCCTTATTTTAATTTTCATTAAATGTAATGTCTTCATTAATGATTTAATTTAAATCACATATTCCATGGGATAGCCATTTACATCATTTACACAATGGCCTAAGCTATTCAATTATTATGAATAAGAGAATAAATCAGTTTCCATATCTCACTATGGATAAACATATTCTAAGAAAATGCATCACAGTACCTTGGATCCATGATATATGTAGTCTCATAAAATGCATCTCTTTGGGGTAGAGGGCATTTTCCCCCTTCGCTAACTCATTCATTATGGGTTGGGGTTTACATATTCATTCTAACCTGGCCTATGGGAGTTGAACATTATATAAAATACCCTACAACTACCTATCCACGTGGATATGATTCATTATCCATTTTCCACATATACCATATTGAAAAAAATCATAAAATAATACACATAAAATTTTCATTTCAAAATTATTTATCACAAGATTTATCATCAAGACTTATACCATTACCACATTTTCTAATCACAATGCATAACAAATTTAACCCATTTTCCATTCTCTTGTCATAACTCATTGACATAATTTAAAACTTACGTAATTTATACCATTTACTATATGAACAAATTTCCAATATGTTAACCCAATAAACATAATTGTCAAATCACAAGAATTTATCCCTTAAATGTTTTCATCATTTCATCATCCATTAATTGACATATGCATTTCACGTACAAAACCTATTTCATTTATCTCGATCAATTTATTTCTGCGAACTCATATAATATTAAGGGAAACAAACCCTTATTTCATTTTCAACAACTAGACAAAGCTACTATATGTTCCTCATTATAATTAAAACTAATCATGTTAATATACTTGTCAAGGTATCAATTTAAACATAAGTAAAATATATGACAAACATTATTGTTTTCCATGTTTTGATTTTATTTTATACACCATGGGTAGACTAAAATCAGTGTAATAATCTTAACATATCCCACGTTGACCTTGAGAGGTTCAATTATGCATTTTTACAACCATTTGACCCAATTAATATAAATACATAAAATAAAATAAAATATAGAACAATTAACAATACCATACTTTCACAAATCAACTTCATGACTAATGTATATAACTTATGGACCACCTACATTGAATCTGTTGTCGAACACCTTCTTAAGCTTAACCGAAGATCCTTATTCAAGCATCCATTGAAGCCCCATCCTTTGATCCACTAGAAAAAATGGATTTAGGGATATATAAAAAGAATGAGGAAACCACATGCCGCAATATAGAAAGAACAATAGAGAAAAGTGCTAGAACTTCTCACAGATTCGATCAGAAAACAATGAAACTCCAAAGAGACTATAATCAATGGAAATTGACCATTGAGATGATTTGGGAGATTGGGTAGGTTACTATGTATTAATGAGGAATCATGATATAATAAATTTGGTGAAACATAATAAATACATATGGGATGAGGTAAAATATAACTTTTTAATGGGGTGTATAGTTTCCCAAACACTGCACAAAACATTTTCCAGCCTTTATCGAAGAGTGTCCATATATCATGGTTGCCCAATAATTTGACGGGGTTTGAAAAACTGTGTACAAAATATTTGACATTCTCTCAGTACATGGTCGAATGGAATGGATTTTCCTTTTTAATGATTTTCACTAACCATGTGCTAAGTATGAATCCTCAAAAAGGCCTAATTCCTCTTTTTTAATTTCTTGAATCATCATAACACCCCTGAGATTAGTCATACACTCAGAAAAAATTTTATTTTCCAAAATTAATTGATTCAATAAAATATTTAAATGATAACGTACCTTCATGAAATATAGAATGTTAAAAAAATATGTGTTGTTATATAAATGTGTAATTATTGTGTGAAACGTGCATCACATACTGAAAAACAAAAAAAAATGGTTTTCATGATACATTAATAACATTATTGATAATTCATTTGTGACATATAAAAATTACTCATTAATTAATATAACACACAATGTTAATGGATTGATTAAAATCGACTTTTTTCAATTATATGTGGCATTGTAGTGGAATACACAACATCACACATTAAAAACACATAAAAACACATAGATTATCATGATACATTAGAAAAATATTTTCTTATTAATATTTGATTTGAAGGAACTAATATAATATAAATATGAGTTATTTTTGAAGGTATTTTTTATATTTATATATCTATATATTAAATGTTATTTTTATTCAAAATGCTTTTCAAATACTAAAAACTATGAAAAATTAATCCCTCAAAATAATCAATTTATGAAAATGGTCCATGAATCATTTTGGATATTTACAAAATAACACAAAACAATTAGAAACACAATATGTAAAATATGAATGAAATATATTTTTTCACTTAAAATTGAAAATTTACATCAAAACATGCATGAAATTCTCAAAACTATGATAATATTCATGAATTTATATCATGAATTAAGAAAAATGAAAAGTGATTTTTTACTAGAGTTTAGTAATTAACCGCATATCAATATGACACATAGTAAAATTTAATTGACTAAAATTATGTATTTTCATTTTGAACATGATGTTATAAAGGATTTAATAACACTTGAGGTGGGGGTGGTGAATCAGTTGTATACTTTTTATACGTTTCAACATTTTTATAAAAGTAACACCTACAACCTTTTAATGTTTGTTAATTTTTAATTTTTTGTAAATACTCATGAATTAGAATGAACAAAAGCTTATAAGGAACATTATATTTATGAGGTTTGGACAGAGTGTCAGAACCTATAAACATTCCATATCCACTCTCGTAGTTATAAGAAAATTCATTATTATGAAGAAATGAATAAAACACAAGACAACTCCCATCAAATACCTTCAATATTAAGATACAAATGATTATAATGACTCATCTTTGTTTAATATGTTTTCATAGACGCAATAGAAAAATAAATTGTATCAGACATTGTTGAAACTACTCTAAATATTATCTATCTAGATCCATAGTCCAATGTGGTTATGTCTGATTAACTTAGACTAATTGGGTTGGGTCTGATAGACTCTGCCAGATGAATTTTGTATGATAGAATCTATAAGTGAAACCATTTTAAATTTGAATTTTCTAAACACTTCCAAATTCTATGTATGATATCCCTCTAATAGGTGAACAAAACAATAATATTACTAACCTTCTAATAGAGTCTCACCCCGAAATGATAGCACTAAAACGAATTCTATTGTGCTCCACATTTTCCTCTCACATCAAAGGTTTTAAAAGTATGAATTATCCTTGATTCTATTTATAAGAACCTATGAATGGATATGGCATGAAAAATTAAATCATTTCCGACTAACTCTAATTAAAAACTATAATATTGACATGTATTTTAATTTCATGTTTAACCACTTGAAATATTCACAAATATACAAAAATATTGTTGATTCATGTCTATAATCATCCTTATCGCACTTCTTATCCTTTCATTTGTCTGACAGATCACTTCTAGCTAATTAAAAAGAAACAATCTTTAGATAAGTATGATAGAACATTCTCATCTCATTTTGAATTATCATCTTACACTCGTTATCTTATAATCCTTCATATAATTTCATAGTGAAATCAAATTTCCTTAGAGAATGCATCGAAAGAAATATCGATGTGAAACATTTACCTAATTGATTATTATCATCAACTATTTATACTATTAGTTTATTAATATAATTTAGAATTCTATCAAATAGTTATAAAATATTATCACTTTTACTCAAACATATTTTCGAAAAATATTTTATTATGTAGTTCTTGATCCTATACTCTATGTTTGGGTTTCTATAACCGATAAAAACAATTTAGACACATTAAATATCCTTCAATAATAATAATATTTTGTGACACATTATGATGATTTATTAGAACTCAATGAACAGAAATGAATAATATTATTAACATAGGAAACTATTTTTGATTCACTTATTTTGACACATTTTTTCATATGAACAGAAACTCGTTATGGTTGGGAAAACATATTTCATAACAATTATTTATAAAGATTGTATCCCATGTGTTACAGAGAAATTATGATATTTTAGAACTAATAACTAGAAAATAAAAGTTTTATATAATATTAGACGTAACAAACATAATAATTCTTCATTAAATTGATTCTTACCATCCTCACATCAGCACCTCTCAGAATTTCATGCATAACTTCTACTCAATTTAAAAAAACAGCATGTACAATTGGTCTTTCACATCAATCTAATATATTTAAGACAAAAACTATTTCTGATAAAATATTTACAACACATTCATTACATAATATTCTAAAAACATTAGTGTATGGTTCATCTCTATTTGATAAACTTTTTCTAGAAAGTATCTTTTATTACTTCCCCATTTCCACTTATGTTTGGGTTCAAACTATAATTACCCAAACATCCATTAATGAAAAATCCTATCAATATTATTAAATTTATTATTATGTAAAATATATATATAACATATTCACTTACTTTTTTTCATGTTTCTAGATTTTAAAATACTATTAAGAATTGTGATTATTACTAATATAGAAATTGAACAGTGATCACATGACTAGTATAATTATAGGGTTTTAACATATATAATTTACTCAGAAAATGGAAGTGATGGCCTCATCCAGTAGAATTGGCCCAAACAAAGCCCATTATTCAGAGACAGGAAAGTAGGCGGCATCATTGGGATTCTCTCTTGTCAAACCCCAAGGTGAGCCTAAACATGTTAAGCTTGAGCGGAACCATCTATAGGGGAAGTGTAAGTTAAAAGTAATTACCACCCTGAGCGATGTTATCACAGCCACCCCAAGATTCTATAACCATCACACACATTTCCCTTTGATATTATGTGGTTGTTATAAGGGGTTATGTAACAAGACCTTAGTATAATAACTATGTACATTATTCTTGTATATAAAAGATACATTCATTTTATTATTGTCACGTTGTAAATAGTTTTTAATTACAAATAGTATTTTTTGATAATATTTATCTATGAAATTTATTTGGATGAATTAATTGATTTTTTAATTAAATATGTTATTAATAAATTAATAATATTATTAAATTACTTTTTATTAAATATAAATGTTCGTATAATTTTATGATAGAAATTTTAATTTTTACTATGGTTTGAAAGTAGTTTTTGTCAAAACCCATGAATTTTAAAAAATGTCAGTTTTTATTTTAAATGTAAAAATTCACATATTTAGAAAATAATTTATATTAAATGAATATTATTTTTGAAATCAGGACATTGAAATTATCCAACGGTTATTTTTTCATTTATTTTCTGAGGGTCAAATTTTTGGGTCAAAAATAAATACCGTTTAAATATATAATTTGTTTTATGACATCATAATGACCCAATATTGTTGTAATAAAATACTGTAAATGATATGTTCATCCAATATATGTTTTACCATTAAAACAATGTGATTTTAGGTTTGTTTTATTTATTTTACAAAACATTAGTTGACCCTCCAAGAGATATAAAAAATTTTTACTATTTAAATGAATTTCATTGATAGTGTACATCACCCCCACATAAGAAACCCTATTATTTTAAGTAGTTTGGCCATTGGCCTTATAAAGTATTGTGTTACACTCATCTTTAGAAAAAAAGCAAGGGAAAAAACCATGGTATGTTTTTTGGTATTGATTAGGTTAATGTGTTGTGACAAGAACCTAAATAATAAAGAATTCCATATCCTTTTCAATATAAACCCTCCCAAGCTCCCACATACACTTCACTAAAAGCCTCTGCAGTTCGTCCAACCTCTACCTTCTTCTCCCTATAATCCTCCTAGGTTTCCCCTAGATTCCATGAAGTCTCTCTCAAGCATCACCCAAAGCTTTGGGATCGCACTTCTATGCAAGGGATTTTTTCCTTTCTCATTTTTCTCCAATTTTCTTTAAGTTGTTATTCCCTTGTGTTATCAATTTTAAATGTTGGGGTATGATTTATCACCTCTCCAATTCTTCTCTCATTATATTTGTAAGATGGGAGACCCATTTCTCTCTAATTAATGCCTTCCATGAACACCTGTTACCATGCCGAAATTCCATGAGGGGTTTCTCTCTCCTCTTTTATATCCAAGTAATTCATTTGTATTATTTATCTAAATATCATTATGGTTATTAGGACATGTATATATATGACCTTCGTACTTTCCATTTAGTTTATAAATGATGAGATACCCATTTATCTCTCATCAAACATTTTTATGAGTTCTTATATAACACTGTTAGGATAACAAAATTGCACTGCAATGTTTCCAAGCCAATACCATTGTGTAGTGAATACCATGCCCATATTCTTATCAAGGGTATTCACCATTATTCACATTTACTAATTGATTATAACTCGTGATGTTTGTATTCCAAATCCCTTTATCTAGGAATGAATTATTATTATTGATTCCATGTTGTATGATCCATGTGGCACACTTATGCATGAAATTAAATGTTTAAGAAGGGCATGCCCTGATAGCGCTTCAATGCATTGGGTAACGTATAGTATCATGATACGTAATGTGTAATGAGTGTTGAATCATTATAATTTATGAGCAACTAGTTATTACTCATGCTTCATGTGCAATGAGGTTTTACTAATCCTCTATGTGCAATGAGCCTTGGTTCACGAAAATTCAATGTTAAGTGTTGTTGCCCCATTTCCATGTTACGATTATCCTGTTTTATCATGCCTTTATGTTCATGATTCTCTTGTTCTCCGTTTATATTCATATTTCCTAACAAGTATTTTAATATTCATGTTATTTCTTGTTTCATCTCTTACTGATAATTATAGCTCACCCATTTCTTATGCATATCCTCAGGTTATCCCATGCAATGCTAAGTATGAGGGAATGCAGTGGTCATGTAAAGGATGTTTTCAATTAGATGTTGTGTTCTATGTTTTATGTTGTTATGCAATCTTCCTTATCCCCATTGACATTATACCTCTTGATCTTCTATGTTATATCAAGCAAATGTTTTTTGAAATAAATCATGTCTATGTGTGTAATAAAATTAAGGCTTGTTATTGTTTGTATCAAAAGATATGTTTAGTTATTTTATGGATTAAGATAAGGAAACACTAGTGAAAGCCTTAGGGATAAGTCTAAGTATAATTAAAACATCCCTACATTTTGGTGATTATTAAGTAAGTGGTTAATAAAACAAATTCATCCATTTCTGGATACGAGTAGGTAGAGGCGGCTCTGGAACATATGTACATAGGGGTAAAACCCATGACAAGGAGTATCGGGGTTGACCAGGGGAATCCTGGTACACGACAATGGGCCTTTCTGAACACTTGGTTACTAAACTCTTGGGGGACATGCTATGGTAAATTCACAAGCTTAGTATGAACCATTAATAAAGGAATAAAATAATTCCCCTATGAATATATTATAGAAAGTTGATCATGTATAACATAGACTGAAACATATAGATTCATAAGTCAAGAAAATTAAATTTATTTTAAGTCATCTGTTTTGTCTATGGATTACCATTTATGTATTAAATTTTTATCTTCCCTATGTTGTTTTGGATAAAGTAAATAAGTAGAACCATAATAAAAAATTGAAAGGTACGGTTATCACTTATATTTATACAAATTCTATAACATCCCGAATTTTTAGTAGAACAGTACCAACACCACTACATATCATGGAAGTAAATATGTCAGTGAGAATGGAAAATGGGGAAATCATTGCATCCCATGAATAAAACTCTTCCCCTTTCATAATGTTTCGAATGAACATCTCCGTGAACCTCTTCACACACACTATGGTGAAAATTATTGCAATTCTCGACATGGATTGGTTTTCCTTATATAGAGCCAAAAAAATTACCGTGAGAGGGAAATTACTCTCTATGTTGAGAATCAACCCTCAATTCTATAAAAGTGAAAGGAGGAAGACGAATCTTTTTTAGCACCATCATCACAAGCATGGATATTACTTCCCTGTGAAATGCATATTTTTCATAGGATATTGAGTATAAGGAAGAAACCATCTTTGAAGTCCTGCCAATTATCATGGAATTTGCTGAAGTGTTTCTGGATGAATTTCAGTGTCTTCCTCCTAGAAAAGAAATTCTATTCTCAATTGACATTATAATTAGCACATTGGAAATATCCACGAATCCATATAGAATGGCTGTTGTGGAGCGTGAAGAGCTGAATAAAGAATTAAAAGAGATTCTGGATAATGGGTTTATACACCGATGTGCTTCACTATGGGGTGAAACAGTCCTCTTTATCAATAAGAAGTATGGGTCAATGCGCCTTAGCATCGATTGTCAAGAGCTTAAAAAAATCTGAAAAAAGAACAAGTATCCTCACCCACGAATTGATGACTTTTTTTCAGCTCTGTGGAGCATAATACATCTCGAAGGTAGATTTTTGGATAGGATATTTTCCTGTATGGTTGAAGGATGTCTCAATCTTGGGCTATATCATCACAAGCAATGGGATATCTGTGGGTCCCTATACAATAGCTGCAATTGTGGGATGGCCAAGGCCAACATCGGTTACATATATCCACATCTTCTTGGGGTTTTCTAGATATTATCAATGATTTGTGAGATATTTTTCACGATTGTCCAACCCTATTACCAAGATAACTTGGAAGGGAGTAATGATTTCTTGGAGTGATTAATGTGAAGAAATATTCAAGGAGTTAAAAAGAAGTAGTATCACTACGCTCGTGCTTACATTACCCACAAGTGGATAAAAATTTGTAGTTTTCAGGGTTTCTTCTAAGAAGGGCTTGGGTAGTGTGTTGATGAAAAATAACAAATTCATTGCATATGCTTCAATGAAATTGAATTTTCATGAGAAGAATTATCCACCACATGATCTGGAGTTGGTTTTAGTAATATTCACTTAAAAATTTTCGAGGCATTATCTCTTTGGGGTGAAGTGTGAAATATATACGGATCACAAAATCCTATAGTATATATTAAAACATAAATATTTGATCATGCACCAATGAAGATTGATAGATCTGATCAATAACTATGATTGTACAATCCATTACCACCTTGTGAGAGAAAACTATGTTGCGAATGCTCTAAGAAGAAAGGACCCAATGATTCTATCATTTATGTGGATTGAAAATGATCCAATATTCTTATATTTGATGATGATGGAAAAAAAATAATAACCAAGGGAACATCGTCAATAATTTAACATATTATTGCTAAACCACCTCTTTTGTAATGGTTAAAGTATGCTCAAAAGGATTATGTGAAAATTTAGAAGAAAATGGAAGCTATCTGAAAATGAAAATCCATGGAGTTCAATGTTAATGAAGAAGGATTTTTTAGATTTAGTAAAAGGCTATGTGTTCCATAAAATCCAGAGTTGAAGAAGGAACTTTTAGATGATGCACATAGTTCAAATTTCTTTATTCACATAGGAAACACAAGGATGCATCGATATCTCCAAGAAAATTATTGGTGGTATAATATGAAAATGATGATCACTGAGTATACATCAAAGTGCATGGTGTGTCCGCAAGTGAAGGTAGAGAGGAAGAATACTAAGGGGATGATGCAACCATTGCCCATACTAGCATGGAAATGGGATAACATCACCCTGGACTTTGTCACTGGACATTTGAAGACATCCAAAGGCAATAATGCAATCTTGTTTATTGTCGATCACCATAAAAATTCTTCACACTTCATTGAAATTCGAGAGAATTTCTCATTGAATCAACTGGCACCGATATATATCAGGGATGCAGTAGGGATGTATAAAGTACCACTATCTATTGTATCCGATTGAGATACAATATTCACCTCTATCTTTTGAAAGAGTATTCAACATGATCTGGATACTGAACTGAACTTCAGTACAACCTATCATCCTCAAACTGAGGTCCAATCTGAGAGAACTATTTAGAAAATGGGAGAAATGTTAATATCATGTTCAATGGACTTTAAAGGAGGATGGGATCAACCTATTCCTCTTGTTGAATTCTCATTTAACAATAGTTTCCACTTGAGCATCTGAGTGGCACCTTATTGAGCCCTATACGGGAAGAGGTTCAAAACATCGACATGTTGGGATGCAGCTAGTGAGTGTAAGATTTTAGGATCAGAAATGGTCGAAGAAGTGGGCGAGAAGGTGAAAACCATTCAGCAGAATTTCAGAGCATCCCATAGTCGACAGAAGAGTTATGTAGAAAACCGTTGATAAGACATTCATTTTAATGTCGAAAACATGGTATTCATAAACATATCTCCATGGAAGAAAGTCATGAGGTTTCGAAAGAAAGAGAAGTTAAGTCATAGGTACAATGACCCCTTCGATATTCTTGATCGTGTCGGGGCTATAGCGTACCGACTAGCACTACCAACTACCATGTCCAAAGTACCTCATGTCTTTCATGTATCCCTCTTAATGAAGTAAAAAAGCAGACCCTTCACATTTACTCTCTTAAGAGGTAGTATATTTAGAGGATGTTCTTTCTATTGAGGAGTAACAAGTGATGATCATGGATTGTAGTGAAAAAGTACTATGAAATAAGTTTATGCCCCTTTTCAAGGTGTTGTGACGAAACCACAAGTTTGAAGAAGTGACGTGGGAATCAGAAGAAGTGATGAAGCATAGTTACCATCATATTTCTAGTGTGGGAAAAATAAATTTCAACGGTGAAGTTTATTGAGGGGGAAGATTGTAATGATCCAAACATTCATTAATGAAAATTCATCATAATCAAATTGAATGTATTATTATTTAAAATGGTTATATAACATATGTACTTCATTTGTTTTTTGTTTCTAGATTTTAAAAAACCATTATTAATTTTGATCGTATCTAATATAGTCCTTGAATAGTGATCACATGATTAGTATAATTATATGGCCTTAACAAATCCAATATACTCAGACAAAGGGAGAGATGACCTCATCTAGTAGACTAGACCCAAATGAATCCCATTGTTCGGAGCTCAAAAAGGAGGTGGAATCGTTGGGATTTTCTATTAATCAAGCCCAACTCGAGCTTGAACATGTTAGGCTTGAGCAGAACTGACTACAGGAGAAGTGGATGCTAAAAGAGATTACCACCTGAGCGATGTAATCCGAGCCACCCTAAGTGTCTGTCACCATCGTACACCATACCCTTCGATCTTCTGTGGGTGTTATAAGGGGTTATGTAACAAGACCATTGTACTACGGTTAAGTACATTATTATTGTATATAGAATATACATTCATTTTATTACTGTTACTTTTTAAATAGTTTTTATGCACAAATAGTATTTTTAGTTAATATTCAACTATGAAATCTATATTTATGAATTAATTGATATTTTAATTAAATAAATTTTTCATAAAATATTACTTTTATTGAATTAATTTATATTAAATATAAATGATCACATAATTTTATGAATGCAATTGTAATTTTTATTAAGGTTTGAATGCTGTTTTTGTCAAAACCCGGGAATTTTCGATAAATATAGATTTTTATTTTAAAAGTAAAAATTTTCATATTTAGAAAATTATTTAGATAAAATGAATAAAATTTTTTAAATTAGTACATCAAAATTATTCAATGGTGAAATTTTCATCATTTTTTGAGAGAGTCGAATTTTTGGGAAAAAAATAAATATCCTTTTAATATATAATGTGTTTTATGAAATCATAATAACCCAACAGTGATGTAATAAAATAATATAAATGGTATATTTTAAAAATATATGTTTTAACGTAAATATAATTTTATTTTAAGTTTGTTTGTTTTATTTAAAAAAAACATTAGTACACCCTTGATGAGTCATAAAACATTTTCACTTTTAAAATGAATTTCATTAAAAGTGTGACTCACCCCTACATAAGAAATCCTATTATTTAAAGAATTCATGACATTAACCATATAAAATATTTTTTTCCACTCCCCTCTTTTAAAAAAATGGGAAATAATCATGGGATGGTTTGTCATATTGATCAGTTTAATGAGTGGTGACCAAAACCTAAATAATAAAAAATTCCCTCTCATTTCCTGTACAAACCAACCCAAGGTCCCACATCCTCTTCACTATAATTCTTTCATGTTCATCCAACCACTTCCCTCCTCCCTCTATAATCGTCCAAAGGTGCCCCATCCTCCCAAGAAGCCTCTTTGAAGCCTCTCTCAATCCTTTGGGATCACACTTCCAAGTAATTGATTTTTTCATTTCTCATCATTGTCCAATTTTCATAAAGTTGTCATGCCATTTTGTTTTATATTAAATATGTTGAGGTATGATTCTTAACCTCTCTCATACAATCCCTATTTATGTTTGGATTATTGTAGACTCATTTCACTCTCATTAATGCCTCCCATTTACAAATGTTACAATGCCGAAATTCTGTGAGGGATTTCTCAATCCTTTTTTTCATCCATGTAATTCTTTTATATTATGCATCTAATTTCCATCATGATTATTGGGAAATATATATATTAACCCAAATACCGTAAATTTCTTGAATATATGATGATACACCCATTTATCTATCATCAACCATTTTTACGGGTTCTTATTTTAAGCCGTTATGTTGTAGAAGTTTCACATCGATTTTTCCAAGACAATGTCATTGTGTAGTGAATACCATGCCCATTTCTCTATCAAGGGTATTAACCTTTTTCACTTTTAATTATTTAATTTAATGTTTCATGTATTTATTTCACATCCCTTTATCATTATATAAATGAAGATTATTGATTCCATGTTGTATGATCCTTGTGGAACACTTATCCATGAAATGAAATGTTTAAGAAGGGTGTACCCTGATAGTGCTCTGATTCATTGGGTAAAGTATAGTATCATGAGACGTCATGTGAAATGATTTTTGACTCTTTCTAATTCAAGTGAAATGAGGTTTTACTCGTGATTTAAGTGCAATTAGGGTTTACTCATGTTCCTTGTGAAATGAGTCATGGCCCTTGAAAATTCCTTGTTAAGTGTTGTTGCCTCATTTCCAAGTTATGATTATCATGCTTTATCATGCCTTTATGTTCATATTTATCTTGTGATCCATTTATATGACTATTGCCTAACAAGTATTGTAATCTTCATTTTATTACTTATTTACTCCCTTTCTGGGAATTATAGCTCACCCTTTTCTTATGAATTTCCTCACGTTTTCCAATACAATGCTAAGTACGAGAGAATGTAGTGGTCATGTAAAGGATGTTTTCAATAAGATTTTACGTTCTATGTTTTATGTTCTTAATTAATGTTACCAATCCGTAAAGAAACTATACCCCTTGATCTTATATATGTTATCATGTGATGGTTTTATGAAACAAATCATATTTATGCATTAAATAAAGAACAGGGTTTCTATACAAAACAATCACCATCATTGTAATTTCATATAAAACTCAAAATAATGAAATTGGTCTGATTATAAAAAAATAAAATTTCCCAAAATTTTAGTTGTCCACATATACAAAAAATTATTCTAGAAATATATCACATTGAAACATAAATCTCCCCCTTTTTATTTGTTGAAAAAATTTGGTAACAATATTCTTTACTCATCAAACTTTTACCACTGATACATTTTCACAACACATGTTTTTTGACTTTCAAAAATAGAAATCTTTCTCAAGGATATTTTCTAGGAACCAAACTACTAGATAATGTAATGTTTTTCTGGAATAAAATCCCTTAGAGATAAGAAAATATTTTTCCATGGTATGATGAACTACATTTATTTATCTTTTCCACTCAATTATATTTTTCACTCCCCAATAGTACTATAACCAGATCCTTAGACTCATTTACGAAAGAGAAAGACATAAATTTACATTGGTGGATAAAGATATACATATTTAACACATTTTCAATATATTCAAAATTATTCTAAGTGGAGATACTTATGAGTTTTATGAAGTAATTTTTTTTTCTATTCAGGAATCTTCTACATCAATTCCAAAATTCCCTATTTTTTCATAGATTTTATGATATATATAAGAAATATGATACTTTGTTGAGATATATTGCAGTATAATAAATCTCTCTAAATCCTTCAATATTATAAAATGAAACTTTGTATCAATGTGTTTTGATTTTTAGTCTTGAACATGATTTTTTTAAAAGATAAAGTACACTCATATTATCACAAATTAATATTCAATGGTTCAGAAACATACACCATCGCATCTTCCAGCTGAAAATTCATCCACAACATTTGAGTAAAATGTTGTGTAGCTATAATATATACCGATTCATTTGTGCTCAATGTTAATGGATGTTGTTTCTTACTATCCCAACTCATGCAACATTATCCCAAGGACAAGTTTTATCCATAAAGTGACTTTCTATCATTACAATCTGTATTAAAATTAGCATCAGTAAAAAAATGATTGTTTATTCCACAATTTATTCATATAGAATTTCATATGAGGTTGTTTCATTGAAATTCTATGAGCTATATTTTATTACTACATATGATATTCCTTCAAATTACTTAGAATCATGTTTAAATAAAATTAGAATAATTATTTTTAGGTATTGAGGATTTGAGATAAAGAAACCATCCTATCAGTTTTCAAAAATTATTTTGATTCACTGATTATTTTATTTAAACATTACTAATCATCATAAAAATTGAAAAATTGGTAGAAACGTATTTTTAATATTGCATAAAAAATATTGATAATAGTGACATAGTAATAATTTTTTAAGATAAATAATGTCTTCCAATTTTTTTGAACATTTATTCCAAAGAAGATATTTAATTCTCATTAAAAAATATAATTTCACAATTCTTATTCATTCCCACAATAAATTCATTACAAACTTGTTCGTCATCCCTTGAAAAATTATATCATCCACATTCATAATATAAATAAGTGTGTTGTAATTTTATCATTTCTAATATATGTTATTAAGAGACTTTACATTATTAAAATTTAATATCCTCAAACAAGTATCTTGTTTCTAACCCCATTCACTTGTTTTTGGTTTCAACCCATTCAATGACATCTTTAATTTATAAAAATTTATTGATCTTCACAAATTATAATCCCATAATATGTCCCATGGTAAACATCTTATTTATTGTCACCATTTTGAAATTACAACTTTACATCCATTTGATAAACTTTGTATGTTTGATGTGTATCCACTAATGAAAACATACTCATATTTTCTAACCTTTAAATGGGGGAAATGGTTTCATCAATTTTCGAAAATTCTAGCTATGAATATAATTTACAAACCAGTCAGTCTTAGTTTCATGAATCATCTCTATGTTCATTAATATTTTTTTTGATAAAAAAACATGTTACTATAACATTTTTACCTTTCCAACATAGTACAAGTTAGCCTATTTTATTTTTCTCAATTTGATCCAACTCTTCATTTATAGAATCGACCCATTATTTATATTGAATAGATTCTCAAATAGATTCTGTTTATCCTTTTGAAATATTTTTATTATGATTTTATAATCTAATATTTTATTTAATCAGAACTATACCATTATGATTCACAACAATATTTTTAGTCTAATCATGTTTTTTAATATATTAAATTTTAGATTTCAAATTATAGCTTCACATTCTGCATTACTAGAATGTCCAAAATATTGACACATAAATTTTGTCTCTCTCTCATATTGACTAAAATTTATTAGCTTGCAATCCTCAAAAATCTCAACAACTTTGGATATGGAGTTTTTATTTTCAATGGAAATCACATTATATGAATCAATGAAATATTGTAAATGTTAGTTCCAAATTTGTAACTTCTTCTATTGGCGGAATGACCACTAAAACTTCCTTCCCCAGTATTCTCATTATACATTAAATGATTAAGATATTATTTTATATTTAAACATGGACTTCCGAAAACATTAAAGTATATTAGTGAAGGATTTTTTATATACCACATTTCATAAGAAGTCGTGTTAGATTCTAGTTCCTGCAAAAATCTATTTTGAACAAGTACATCAGTGTTAACATCTCCTCTCCAATAGAACAATATATTTCTGTATTCTACTAACATATTTCTTCACATTTCTACCAAATTTTGATTCATAGTCTCTACTAATCTATTTTTTGGGGTATAATGTGAAATATATTTATGTTTATTTCCATGAATTATAGATAATATTCGAAAGTATAAAATGTGAATTTAGTTCCATTATTTATTATAATTTTGTATGGAAACACATCATTATTTCTCAAATTCAATATTAAATATTAAAAACCATTCTATAACATAAAATTTACTCTTTATAAACATTATGGTAGTCAATTAGGTGAAATACCCAATAATGGTTATAAAGTAAAAAATCTACTTTTGTTGATTGAGGTCTCATTACACCACAAAAATCACGATGGATTTGTTTTGGAGTTCTGGTAGATTAAAACTCAACTTTCTTAGGGCTCATATAAGTTTTCATCACTTTTATAAAAAATACACAAACATCATATTATATTCTATTCATTTTTTGGAAAAATTCATAGAGCTTCAAATATAGATATTTTTTTATATTTCTGTTTCCAAGTTGAAAAAGTCTTATGTTACATCACTTATTTTTATCATCATCACTTATGAAACCCGATTTGATAAATTCATTTATTTAGAATAGATTCACACCGATTCTATATATATTTTTAATAAAATATCTATATTTCAGATATTTGAAAAAAAATAAACTTTTATAAACCTCATATATTTTACATCATCCAAACATTGGCTTAAACTATGTAATTTATTTTGTAGTATATAGATAAAAATTCACTGGGTTTCAACTTTTTTGCTTCTACATCATCCATTTAGATTACTAATTTTTTTAGAGATCAATCATTTCTAATGGTAATAACACCTCCATGATTATTTTGAACATGTTTCATGATTTTTAATTGCCTTTCATGTGGGTAGAACAACCACTATCATGTATCCATTATTTGATATTTTTAACATTCCATCAAGGTAGTCTCAAAAACAAGGGATATTTATTCATAATTATTCATCCATGATTCTATTTATTTTCTAGAATAATATTCATTTACTATAATATTATTCATACATTCATAAAAAATGACCATGTTGATAATACATTTTCCATTTTCTTTTTGATAATTTAATTTAATTTTTATTGGAATGTTTCCAACACCATGATATTTAAAATACTCTACTTTTTATAAGTAATAAAAGTTATTAATTTTATATTTACTATTTTTTATACTATGTTCTAACCTTAATATATAAATATGTATGTTTTGATATAAATCAGAATCCTTATTCCCAAAAATACCACATCACCAACAATAACAATATATTCATGATATTCTATTGATGTATGATATTTATCTATAAAATATTTTTTAATGTTAATATAATATTTCTAAGGAAGAATTATCTAGGAATGAAACATATTTCCTAGAGAAGTAATTTTATACATTTGTATATTTTATGGTTGTCTCATAACCCTTATTGATCCATTCCTTCACAAAAAAATATAATTCTAGCCTGAGATAATTACATCTTAAGATGAAAAATTATTCTTGGTTGGTCGGTATTTCTTCTGATTTTTTAGTTGAAAATTATCATCAAATATATATGAATAATATTTTACGTCATATGATTTGTTAAAATATTCATTTATCTAAATCAAGGAGCTATTAGGATCAAGAAGTTTTGTTCGAAACATGTATGCTTCTTTATCAGCTGCATCTCTATTGATACAGAGATCGTTAACCATCTTTCCCTGTTTAGAAATTATATGTTTGTATCATAATATATCCAGGTTGTGTTCTTTTAATTGAATGGAAATATTTTTCCTAACCTAAGAAACTTGTTCACAATATTTATTTTTCATTATGATTCATTTATAGAGAGGTCAATGTTTATCAAGACAAGACACAAGTTCTATTCTGATATGATACTCTCCCTAAGATTTTCACCTATGTATTCATCACTATTTGAGGATTCATCAACCTTCCAAATTTTTTCAACTATATTTATGGAGAATTGTTAACTTTTACCGTCTGACTAATTATGTTCTGTTGACTCCAATTCAGATTTCTTACACATAATACTCCATTTTTCTCTTCTGAACATCGTCTGATAATTCATGGAAAATGTTTATTATTTAGAAAATTTCCCCCTTCTTCCATCATGATTTTTCAGCATAAATTTACTAATATTATAAAACTATTATTTGGGAAATTCATATAAATGTTTTTGATTCCACCACACTAGATAAAAATTGAGGGGATGTTTACAATAATACATTCCACATCCACTTTGATAGATCATATGTACATAAGAGAAGATTTATTCATGAAACTCACAATCCAATTTATCATTAGAGTCACAAGTATCAACATCTTTATCATCATGAATTTTAAATTTTCCCATATGTTTAAAATCTAATTCATCTATGAAATTATTTTTTGTCAATGTATATTTTATCATTTATTATTCTAAAATAATGTTACTAAACTCATTATATGATAAATCATTCTTGTATTCTAATGAATAAAAATTAGAATTAAAATTTAATGAAATACTCTCCACCGTTTAATCAAAAATTTATAATCCTGTAGGACATTTCTGAATCCACTAATGATGAAAATGATTTCCTTTACTGTAATGATTTATTAATAAATAGTTTCTCCTTCTCTCAGTTTTATGTATTCATACATACTACACTTTTTTTATCATTACTTATTCCACATTTTTATTCAATTTAAATATACATTCTGTGACAACTGGGTCTCAGTGATGGCACAAACACCCCGCCTTAACATGGTCATCAGGTCCTAGCCCGCCAGGTACCACAAATTGCCCCGCAGACATATGGTCCCCAACCTGGGGCCCACCCACGTGCATGAACGGGTCATCTGACTAATGACTATACCCAAAATATAACACTTTTCCTTTTAAGTGTTCTTTTTCATCACTCACACACACCTTGTGAAACTTCTCAGAAGGTCACCCATCCTGATCACTACTCCAGGCAAAGCACTCTTAATTATGGAGTTCTAATTAGGCAGTCTCCTAAAAAGGAAGGTGAACCTTGTTGACATAAGTCCTATCATTTATCCATTTAACCGTTTAACATTTTGGGGTGTTACAATCACCCTCCCTTTAGAGCACAACATCCTCGTTGTGGGCCCTAAATCTCAACCCAGGCAGTGCACCGCACTTAAGGATGGGTTCCTTCTCTGATACCAAATGTGAAAACTAGGTCCTGTTGATGGCACAATCAGCCCGCCTTCACATGGATGTTATGTCCCGACCATCCAGGTACCACTAGATTCCCCACAGGCACGTGTTCCCCACCCTGGGGCCCACCCACGTGCCTGAACAGATTATATAACTAATGAGTATCCCCACAGACCAACACTTATCGTTTCTAGTGTACTTTTTCCTCACTCACATGCACCCTGGGAATCTTTTGAGAATGTCACTATTGGGCAAAAAACCCTCAAGGTATCATTGAAGCATTTTTTAGGTGATTTTGTTTGTCAAAAAAGTCAACATCTGTGTTGTGAATGTTGAAAAATCAAACATTGACATACAAGTTATTTGAAAAAGTGGATTTAATTGTTGCATTTCGAGTTCAAGGGCTATTATTAATGATCTATGTTTGATCGAATAATGTCGACAAAGGAATGGATGATCTGGAGGTGGTTCAAAAAGATCGGTTACATGGTGGCGCAGGTTTCATAAACTTTGCGTGCTGTGTACATGAAGGATTGGAAACTTGTGTGCCATATGTTTTTCAAGATTATATCATCCAAATGTGCAATGGAAGAAGGGTCATTAATGTTTTATGTTTGGTCATGCATGTGGTTTGCACAGCAAAGACTTGCGCGCCGAAAGTTTCATGCCAAGGGGAGAATTGTGTGCCGTCACGTAGGGTGTCCAAATGGCTATAAATACAGGTTGAACCCTCCTCATTCGGTGAAGCATTCAACACTTGGAAAAATCATATTTCCTGTCGCGTAGGTGTGGTGGTCGTGCAAGTCGTGTGTGGTCACGCAAGTATAAGGTGCGCGCCGGATTTTGAAGAAGCGCAAAAGTTGTTGGTTGCATGCATAAGGTGGTTTAGGAGAGAAATGAAGAGAGTTGTGCAAGTTTAGAGTTGTATAATCTTGTTTCGTGCAAGTGGTTGAGGAGGAATTTCATTCCAGTTTTGACTAGCGCACCGAGACTTGTGCGCCAGCCTAAAGAAGGGTGCCAAGTAAGGTTGATTCACATCATTGTTTCAGGGCTTCATGAAAGCTCGATGTTTTCTCGATACCTTCGATGCAAAGAGAGATTCATCTACTCATGAATGTTGAAATTCAATAGAGCATCCACATACAATAGAGGATGTATTCATTAGTGATAATGAAAAGACCTACAGGTCTATAAACTGTGAGTGGATCCGTTCTAGAGCAGTGAAAAAAGGAAGAGGAAGACGGTGATCCTCTCCACCGGCAGTGATCCAGATAGAGAGAAACATGTAGTGACCCTTGGGGAAGTAGTGAGATGACCCTAAACATTGTAATGGTACTGATCCTGGTAATAGAAGTGATCTATCCCGAATATTGTAAACATTATTGACTATGAACCTTAGTGGATTTGGTACAACGACACATCATCGTTGTATGCTCCTTGGACATAGCCCAGTGAGGGTGAACCAAGTAAAAATATATGTGTCTGCCTACTTTCTTCCCTGCATTGCATTCATAGAATCATCATCAGATAAAGAAGAAAAACAGGTGATCATAATTAACAAACATGTGCAAACAATGTGATCCTTCTAATAAAGAGGTCAAGATCTAGTGGGGCAGGATGAAGTTTGAAAAAGAATATCCATACCCTGATTCACCCCCCCCCTCATAGGGTATCTAACCCCTATTGGTCCTAACAATTGGAATCAGAGGGATAGGTTACATTAATAAAATTTGTTTTCTATGACATGGTGTAGTCGATTTGTGTGGTTAAATAAGTCTGATCATATATTTGTGTGCCATGGCAATGGGAAAAACATCAAAGAAGAATCTGATGACAGGTAGTATCCCTCCGTATGGAAGTTTTTATGGAAAAAGTATGATTCAACTAAAAGAATCAAACATCTTACTGAAGGATGGTCGGGATGAATCTGATTGGTAAAATATTGATTCACTCAATAATGATGTAGGAATGAGTGATGTACTTGAACATCAATGTGATACTGAAACAACTGATGATGTAGAAGTTTCAAGAAGGAGGCCACTAGTAGATGTTGTCAATATGTTAAAAAAATTGGATATGAAATTGGATGAAGATGTTAAATCTAAAGATATATGTATCCAAGAATTGGACATTGAGGTCAACAAGCTAAGAGGCTTAAATCAAAGGCTTATTGATTTGGATACTTAACTAATGGCGAAGAATGATTCTCAAGGTGATGAACCACAATAGGTGGCTAGAATTAAAGGAAAACAAAAGGATGATGATTTTGAAGAGAATCTAAAGTAATATGATGTTCAGAATATGAAATCTAGAAATAATGATCTAGCTACATAGTTGTCTGAACATGTTCAAAATAATCAAAGGCTACAACAAGAGAATGTATATGTCTCTGAATCTGTTTCTCAGGAAAAATTGAATGTAAAAGAACAAGGTTACATGGTCGAAAATCTCACACGAGAACTGGAAGATGAGATGAGTTATGGAAAGAATCTAAGAAGAGAACTAAATTCCCAACTTGAATCAAGGGATATGAAGATTCAAATGTTGGAAGAAGAGCTAGAATAATTCAAGAAAGAAATGGACAAATCTAAATCTAATGATAATACCAAGTAAAATAATGTACTACACTTATTATTTGATTATCCTTTGGCAGGTGATGAAGAAATCAAAGACAAATTTTCTACATCATAGGAGAATCATGATAGGATTGTATCATCCCAAAGGCCATCCATATTGCGAAAATCTAGAATTTGATATAATGATCTCACTCCTATGCATGATAGGAAAACTGAAGTGAAAATATCCAGGGATAAGAAAAACCTTAAAGGTGATGGAGATATACCTAAAAAGGATTTTACAGGATGAAATTATAGCACATTCTATTTCTGTGGGATTCATGGTCATTCGTCAAGCTTCTGTTCAGAGGCACATCAATACATCTCATGCTATGGAAATAGAAACGTTACTAGATTTGGGAGGAATAATATGTGTCATGGGAAATCAGAAAGAAGAGTCTCTTAGAGGAAAACATTCATTAGATGCTATTACTGTGGAAGAATGGGACACACCAAGAGTATGTTTTGGGAAGCTTAGGATCTCATTAATATAGGAAGAACTCAAGACGCATCAGCAACTCGATAGATAAATGAATAAATTACGTATTCCTTTTTCAGGAATTTTTTTTTATATGTTCTGATTATGGGAGTTTTGCAAGAAATTTCGGCAAGAAGAAAGCAGGAAAGGGAAAGGAACATGAAAGGAGGTTCACGACTCCAGTTGTGTATAATGAGAAAACATACACTCAAAGAAAAAGTGATAAATTTGATCATAGGCTTAGATCCTCAGGGGAATCACATGGAGGTGAAGGAAAGCTGTATCAATCACCTCCTCTATCACACTCATAACAGATCTCTAAGAAAGAACATGAAAAAATCTTGATGATGAAAGGGAAAGTGACAAGTAGAGTCATTTCTATCGAGAGAAGGAATCAAGGGAAATGGAATTTTGGTGAAACATCAAAGACAAAAATGTGTACTAGTGGGTTTAATCCCCATGTGGGGAGAAAGCCCAGGCCTGCAGAATCTTCATATCAGAAAAAGACTCAGCATGTAGGTAATGAATGCTTAGTCATATGGCCATAGCAATTGATGTTGGAAAAACAGCTAGAAGAAGCAAGGAAAGAGTGTGATGGTCTTCAAGAAAGAATCAATGGGTTGACCCATCGGGATCAACCACAATCCTCTTCTTGAGGACTCCAGAAAAACCCCTCTCCATATGTATATAAATGTTGTTAACTGATTATTGAAGTGTTTTATGTTTTATGAAGATACGATCCATTGAGAAGATGTATCTAAAGATGCACAATAGCAGTGAAATGCTTTGGATATTAAATTGACTAAAATCAGGTAGCAAAGTTGAAGAATAAAGGGAGCAATAGAGCACAATATGAAGTTATTTTATTATTAACTTTATCTCTTGTTTCCAACACCAATTTCCAACTCAATAGGCTTTGAGATTCAGATAATGGCTCAATGATGAGTGCTATATGAGAATAAATGATACAGGAGAAGAATAATGGTTATGGGTCTAAAAAGTGGGACTAACCCCTGGAAGTGTTGAATAACATAGGGGAGCATTCAATAACAAAATCAGATGCAAGATTCATCAAAGAAATAATTGGATAAATCAGATCAGGTTTTGTCTATCGAGGGAAGACATATTGAGGGAGACGCATCAATAATCATGCACCACATGTTTATTTATTTTCTTCTAACAATGTTGTATCATCTAACTGTTTTCAAGATACCAAGAAGCTGTGAGAGAGTATCAACAACATTTCAATAAGAAGATCAGAAATGTAGTTGAAATAAATGATTTCACTGAACAAAGACACAGAGACAAGTTTTCGGTTGAAAGTGAGGAAGTGATAATAGAATCAGGAAGAACATATGTGACTGATGTCGATTCAGAAAAGAATCAGACATGGGAGATTATTTCGAGGGAAGAAAATATAAATGTCATCAGGATTAAATTGGTCTTTCACAAAAAGATGAACGAAGATGCCATAGTGATTCGAAACAAATCATGAATGGTGTTAAAAGGATACTCCAAAATAGAGGGTATTGATGTTGATGAGTTTTTTTCACCAGTTGCAATGCAGAAGACAGTCATATTATTTTTAGCCCTAGTAGTGAAAAGAAAGTTCAATGTATTCTAGATGGACGTCAAATCTGAATTTCTAAATGGGGTTTTAGAAAAAGAGGTGTACATTGAACAGCTAGATGGTTTTCCCAATCATGGAGATGACAACAGAATTTTCAGGCTAAAGAAGCCATTGTGTGGGTTGAAACAATCACCAATAGCATAGTACTAAAGATGGATAAGTACTTGAAGAAGCTTGGTTTCCAGCATGAGGGAGTGGATTACAATCCCTATTTCAGCAATGATTGTAATCAAAGTATGATTGTGTTTGTTTATGTCGATGACATAATATTTGGTGGGTCAGATGATGCTCATTGTAGACACTTTTCTGAATTAAGGAAAAATGAGTTTGAAATGTCAATGATTATAGAGATAATGTTTTTCATTGGTATACAGGTGACACAAGGAAAGAATAGAACATTCGCTTCTCAATCCAAATATGCCAAGGAGGTTGTAAGAAGGTTTGGAATGGATAATTCCAAGGAGATGAAAACTCTGGTTTCTACCTAGATGAAATTATCCAAATATGAGGATGTCAAGGCAGTTAATATCATAGATTATAGGTAAATTATTGGATGTTTGTTGTACTTGACCGTGACAAGGTGTGGCGTTGTTTTCACTACATGCCAATCCACGAGATATCAGAGTAATCCAAATGAAAGATACATTCTGGTAGTGAAAAGAATATTTTGGTATATCAAGGTCACGATGGAATTTGTCTTGACATATAATGACAAATCTCAGGCAGAGTTATAGGGATATACTGATGCAGACTGGGCTGGTTCAGCGGATGATAGGAAATCAACATCTAGAGGTTCATTCTATCTTAGTGGATTATGTATTTACTATTTAAACAAGAATTATAATTGCATTTCCTTAAGAACTGCATATGTTGAGTATATTACGGCCACTCAAGCTTGCACACAGTCATTATGGATGAAGCAACAACATGAAGATATGGGAGTTGAAATGAATTCTTTGATCAGAATCCAGTGTGATAACTCAAGTGCTATCAATCTTAGCAAAAATCCCATTCATCATTAAAGGACAAAGAAAATTGAGATGAAGAATAATTTTATCAAGGAGAAGGTTGAGCAGGGAATCGTGAAGTTGGAGTATGTTCCTATAGAGCTACAGGTTGCAGAAATTCTGACAAAGGCCTTACCCAAGGAATCTTTTGAGAGACATCGACTGGATCTTGGTGTTCAGTCGACTCCACACAATAAAAAGAGTATGGATGTGCATCCCCCAACCCCTCTCCCCGAGGTATGATGTGTTTTTCCCTAATGTATTGATATGTGTTCTCTACTATATTATATACTACAAAGGAGTGACCTCTGGGTTCATTGATAAAGGGGGAGAAAATAGTGATTGTTCAAGGGGGATACAGTGTCGAGTTTTGATAAATTATAAAAGATACGGGGAGAAGCTGACAGGTGGAGCAACCCAATAGGGGGAGTTGAAGCTAGTTGAATGTGCTTAGCTAGAGCTTAGCTTCGACAACATAGGCAATAGTGCTGAAGAGGATTTCATGCTAACAAGAGTTAAAGTTGTGAGCAATGAGAAAGGGGGAGCGTATTAAATCTGACGATGCTTGAAGTGATCGATCAAAGAATAGATATCACGACAGCTGATGATCATGATAAAAGAAAAAAATGGTGTTGGGATATGGTAAGAATATTTCCAAAAATTGGTATCAGTTTTGTGTAAACATTGGGTGTCAGATATGAAGTGATTCATTGATAAACTTTTCATTTACTCATGTTTCTCATGTCGAGCATTTCTCATGTGGGCTTAGAGTATGTGTTGAGTAATTCCTTGATCGCTATTAAAATTGCAATAGATGAATGGAGAATGAAGAATTAACGACTTATCTTTTCATGGAAGAGTTGTCAACAAACCCAAAGGGGGATATTTTGGGATAAAATACCTCACGGTATCATTGAAGCATTTTTGAGGTGATTGTGTTTGTTGAAAAAGTGGACATCCGTGTTGTGATTGTAGACAAAGCAAACCATGGCATACAAATTTTTTGAAAAATGGGGTTTCTGTGTGCCATATCGAGTTCAAGGGCTCTGATTAACGATCAATGTTTGAATCAAAAATGTCAACAATGGAATGGATGATCTGGAGGTGGTACAAAAAGTGAAGATACTAGATAGGGCCATTTTCCAGTGTTTTCCAATTTTTTGGGCATGAAAATTGACAAATGAAGAAAAGTGGTTTTTGGAAAAGGGACTTGCGTGCCGTGTACTAGAATGAGCGGAAAATTTTTCTCTATATGCATTTCAAGATCAGATCATCAAAATGTGGCAAAGGATAAAGGGTCGTGCAAGTTTTATGTTTGGTCGAGTAAGTGGTTTGTGCGGCAGCAGACTTGCGCACCGAAACTTGTTCAGTGAGGGGAGACTTGTGTGCCGTCGCGTAGGGTGTCAAAATGCCTATAAATACAGGTTTACCCCTCCTCATTCGGTGAAGAGTTCAACACTTAGAAAAATCAGAGCTCCCATCGCGCAGGTGTGGTTGTCATGCAAGTGGTGTGTGGTCGCGCAAGTATAAGTTTTGTGCCAGATTTTGAAGAAGCGTGAAAGTTGTTGGTTGAGCACTTAAGGTGGTTTGGCAGAGAAATAAAGGGAGTCACGCAAGTTTGGAGTTTCATAAGCTTGTGTTGCGCAAGTGGTTGAGGAGGAATTGGGTGCTAGTTTTGACATGCGCTCTGAGACTTGTGCGCCGACCTAAAGAAGGGAACCAAGTAAGGTTGATTCATGACACTATTTTCGGGCTGCATGAAAGCGGGAAGTTTGAAAAATACCTTTGGTCCAAAGAGAGATTCATTTATGGGTGAATGTTTAAATTCAATAGAGTATCCACATACAATAGAGTTTTTATTCATTAGTGATAATGAAGTATCCTACAGGTTTATAAACTATTAGTGTATCCTTTCTAGAGTAGTGAGAAAAGGAAGAGGAAGAAGGTGATCCTCTCCACTAACAGTTATCCAAAGAGAGAGAAACAGGGAGTTACCTTTGGGAAAGCAGTGTGCTGAACCTAAACATTGTAAAGGCAGTGATCTTGGGAATAGAAGTGACTTATCTCAAACTTTGTAAACATTATTGGCAGTGAGATTTAGTGGATTTGGTACAGTGGTACATCATTGTTGTATGCTCCTTGGACATAGCTAAGTGAGGGTGAACAAAGTAAAAATATATTTGTCATCCTGTTTGCTTCCCTACATTGCATTCAAAGAATCATCATCAGATAAAGAAGAAAAAGAAGTGATCATAATTAACACACAAGTGAAAACAAAGTGAAACTTGTAACAAAGAGGTCAACATCAGTGGGGTAGGAAGAAGTTTGAAAAAGAACATTCATACCCTATTTCACCCACCCACCCCCACCCCCCCCCCCCCCCCCACCCTCAGTGTAGATAAGCCGATATTGGTGCTAACAGTCACCCATTCTGATCACTACTCCAGGAGAAGCACGCTTAACTGTGGAGTTGTAAACAGTCAGGCTCCCTAAAAGGAAGGTGCACCTTGTTGACATAAATCATAACATTTAGCTGTATAACCCTTTAACATTTTGGGGTGTTACACATTCCATCTAGTTCGTTGTACTCTTTGGTATTTTTATATATCTCACCTTCAAATAAAAATTTTTATGATAAAGATATGAGGATATAATTTCAATCATTTATATTAACATCAATATTTATATTTTCACAAACATCAATGGAGAATAATTTTCAGTTGGTGGAAACCCAATTATAGAAGAATTAATAACATCAATGAAAAAAGATGAGAGATATTGAATCATGATGTTTATCCAAAAATTAAAATTTTTCCATAAAATGTTATATTCTATCTATTATTTAAATAATTGATATTATCTATCATACGAATTCAAAAAGGGGACCTTTTATAGGATTCCAAATGATTTTCCAAAGTACTAAATAATAACTGAGAATGAGGGGAGAGTGTGGTTGAATCAGTTGTATTATTTTCAAAAGATTCCAAAATTTTTCAAAAATAACTACTAAAACCTATTAAATTTAACTAACTTATCATATTTTAGTGAATAATCACACTTCAAAATAATTAAAGAATGTAAATAACACGATATTTATAAAAAAATTTCCATTGAGTGAGAACAAACATCATTTCCATAGACACTATAGTGGGTATTTGGTAATTAAATATTTTGCAGTAGTGAATAAAACGTGTTCCAAATAATTCTAGACACATTAAATATCATGATATAAATGATTATATTAATCCAATTAGTTTACAATGTTTTCATTAAAAAATGTTTCAAAAATAAAATAAAGTCATTGATCAATGTAAATGAAAAATATTTTGAACAGATCCTTAGTACAATGTGGTTGGGTCTGATTATAAGTGTCAGATGGGGTCCGGAAAAATGGAATTAGACTGATAAATTTACTATGATGAAATCTATTTAATAACCCCATTTTTAATCTATATTTATAAAAATACTTTCAAATAATCAGTCTGATCATCCTTTGACAGGTAAAAAACAATCAGATTCCCAATATTTTAATGAGGAATCTCTCTGGAAATATTACTTTGACATGAATTCAATATTTCTTTACCTTTTCCACTCACATTAACTAGTTTTAATGTATTAGTGTACTCTATTTTTATTTATAGTCATCTTTTAATTTAAAAGGTTGGAAACTTGATTAAATTCACTACTATCTCAAATCCAAATACCCATTGATGAATAAATTTTTTAATTTCACATCTGACCACTTAAATTATTCACAAATCTATTGTAATATTCTTGAGTATTCTCTATAATAAACCTTCTTGGACATCCTAATAGTTTACAGTCCAATAAAACCTCCTCAACCCATTATGTTGAAACATCCTCATCTCAATTTTATAGGAAATCCTCATCTTATAACATGTGAAAATACATTGATCATTATGATAGAATACATTAGAGAATTATATAGATGGATAAGAATTATTAACCCGATGAAACATATGATTTATCATTGAAAAACATTAATATTATGGATTGGGCTCAACCACTTTGGTGACTCTGATATCATGTATCAAGGGGAGAAATCACTCAAATTCTCTTCAAACATTATGATATTTACTTATAAAGATCTCTGATAATTTTTGTGTTCGATACTTCTCGATGAGATACTCTATTTTTTGGTTTCTCAAACAAACATAAACTATTCAAATATTTTCAAATGTCTTCATCATTAAATAAATATCATTATAAATTAACTTGATTTATGGGATCTTTGTCACTAATGAAATCTTGACTTGATTAATATAGGAATTTAATATGAATTCCATTACATTCAACACCTCCATTCATTCCAAAAAAATGAATATGATTGAAATTATGTATTCTTCATGTTTTCATCACATGTATTGGAACACAACATTCACAATCACATGATAATATTTGGGAATTTTAAAATTGAAAATAACTGTATTACTAAAGGATATGAAGAAAAGAACATTTTAATTCCCTATTCTCTTGAAACATATTTTACAAGCATCATAACCAATCTAAAATTCATTCATAGCTTGTTCTAGATTTCAGAAAAACATCACGTATGATTGATATTGAACTTCATTACACTATTGTGGAGACCTATGGTGTGTCAAGCCATAAAAATTAAAAAATACCAGCACATATAATTATAAAAACATCAATGTTCGAATCTATGTAGTCTGATAACCTACATTTGAAAATGAAATTAATCATTTTCTCCCACGTTATGTTTGGGTTCAATAGTTCATAATAATTTTTCTTTCTCAAAGATACTCAAACAGAATAACAGAGACTCATCCTGAAAAAATATTACATTCAAAAAATATTAGTTGAAAAAAAAATACAAAACAAGTTTCCTACAAAACATTTCAAAGGATCCTTGAAAAGATTCATTTTATTACAAAATGAATAAAAAATAATCAAAACTCTGAAAAATATTTATTGATTTTTTAGATAATTTTGGAAAATAATATTAGTTAATTTTTTACATATGGGATATAACATAACATTAATCTGACAAATGATGTGGATGGATTGACTAATTGTCAATGTATTCCTTCAAGTGTGATAATTTCATTCAAAAGTTTCACACCATACTAAAATAAAATAAAAAACCTTAGAATTCATGAAATATTATAAAATATATTTATAAAAAATTTGTAACATATATGAATAAAAATTTGCTCAGTCCATATAAGTTTTGTGTAGTATGACTAAAAGTACAAGATTTCATTTGAGAGATAAATTTTATTTCTAGACATAAAACAAAAAAAACAAAATTAAATTGATTTTTCATCTTAATATAAAAATATGATTCATGATTCATTTGTGAAATGTAAAAAATAAATCCATTTCAATCCTACACATAGTGTGGAGTGAATAATTGAATGTTCATGATTTGAGTTTAAAAAGTGAATTTTTAGTCAAAATCGTGATTTTATTGACACCTCAAGACATTTATTTACAAATTATTTTTGATTTAATGGAATTATAAACACAGTAATTGACACAAGGTGAAATTGTTTTGATATAATTTGTGTGTTTTCAATTAATAGTGTCATTTTAGGTCAAACTGCACTACACATACTGAAAATTGGGTAAAAAACTAAAATTTTAAAAATATATTTGAATATTTATGTTTAATTAATTTTTGATATATAAAAATTAAACTCATATTAAAATGATAAATGTTGGGACTATAATAAATGAATGTTCATGTTTTCTATTTAAAAGTGGAATTATAGGCCAAATAACACATCACATTCTTTAAAAATTAAAATTTTCTATTATTTTCATGATAAATTAAGAGAATTATCCATTATTCATTTATGAAATATTATAATTAACCACATATAAACTCATCATATTCAATGGGTTGAATGACTGGATTCACTTTTTATTCAAAAATAGCAGTTTTTTTTCGAACCACGTGGAACATAATCCAAACTATAAAGAAAAACTCAAATACTCATTTTATAAATGGATCGTGATTTATAATTGATTTGTGACATAAAATAATTGACATTAAGAAACTAAGATAAAAGGTGTGGTCAGTATAGTTGAATGAGTTCATTATAATTTAAAAGTGACATTTTAGTTCACAAAACTCATCACACACTCATAAATTAGAAGACATAATAATATTTTCATCATGAATTTTTAAACTAATTGGATATTTATTTTATATGTGTAGTAATTAAGCACACATGTATCTAAAATACACTTTGAAAAATAAGAATCAAAGGATTTCTTTTTAATATAAATGTAAAATTATTGCCCAAAATTTATTTCATATAGAAAAACCGTGAAAAGTGATTGGATTTTTATGATATTTTGTAAATTAATCAATTATTTATTTTTGATGTCCAATAATTATCTAAACATCAATCAAAAATAATACATAGCTAGTAAAGCAAAATTTCCATGATTTAATTTAAAAGTGGAATTTGAGTTTAAATGCCATATCTCATAGTCAAAATTGATAAAACACATTCATTTGTTCATGATAAATTATGATAAGAGATGTTCTTTAATTTGTGACATGTATAAATTGATCATTTTTCATATCAATTCAAATTTGTAATGGGTCATATATTTTTCAATTATAATGTATTTTTAATTTTCATACATTTTAGACACACTCTTATTTTATATGTGGTTGGGTTGACCAATGGAGACTGACTACTATGAGAGCTTTTCCCTACATTGAAATTAATTATTTGGTAAGTTAATTTCACATCAAAAAATAATATTATAATGAAATTGTTTTATATAATATTATTATCGTATGGTTGATTTAATATAAACATATTTTTTTTCTAAATATAATATTTGTACAACAATTTAATATTTTTTATATTTTTTGTCAAGTATTTTAGTTATGAACAATAGAAATATACAGTGGTTTTTGTTAACATATTATATCATAAAGATATCAGATCTAGAAAATCCCCTTTAATAATTACTAATGATAGTGTTGATTAATGGTATTTTATCATTGGTATCATTTAGCATATATAATGGAAACCTTTCATAGTGATTGTTATCATTGTTAGTGTGGGATTTTGTTAGCTATTATTTAGTGATGATAAGAGCTTCTAGATTTTATCAGCACTTATAAATGTATTTCTTATTTCAAGTTAATAAATAGAATTAGTAGATTTGGTAATGGTTCATTATTTTGTAGATAATATCATGATATAAGGTAGAATAATTCATGAAAATGTGAAAAATAATCACCCATAGGTGATGAAAAATAATTTTGGTGTGTTTTGAAGAAATGTTAACAATCATCACATATTATTAATAACCGTATAATTTCATGAATAATTTTATTAAATAAGATAAACGATTCAATATATTTATGCATCAAAAAATAAATTTTCAACCCATTAAAATCCCTATGCATCCGTTCCCATATTCAATCTATAAAAGAATGAAATAAAATAATATTTCAAAAGTGAAATTTAAATAAAATTCCTATAAAACATTTATTGATAATTAAATCTTTGTAAACCCATGATTAATATTTTCTAGATATACTACCCAATATCATGATATAAAAACATTTAATATCCATTTATTTAGAAATTTCTAGCCATATATATATATATATATATCATTAAAAATTGTCAAAATTGTAATAAATGACTGTTGGTTTTCCAAATTATCATATAAAATTATGCACTATATATTAATTATTATGTTTTATATCCTCAAATAGAATTGAGTTCCTATTTTGGTCCTTCAAAATATTAAAGACTATATTTTTCGATGTTTATTCCTTTGAATATTTTTAATATATCTATTGATTTTACCTAGAGTAGGAGTAATATTTCTTTTTCAAAGGATATAACAATTAATATATTAAAAATATTATTATATACTAATTTTCATAGTCATCTATATGTGAAATATTTTTTCCCTATTAACTTGGACCCAGAATTGGAACCCCAAGACCACCGTTGTCTCTAGAATGTTTAGTTTTTCCTTGGAGAGAAATAATGATGATTGGTATCAACATCTAGGTTGATGGAAACCAATGGAGTGTGTGACAAATTATTTGAATTATTGAATAATATTTTTTATTTAATTACCTAAACCCTTAACATGCACAATAGACATATAATTATTATGAATTGACAGGGTAATTCATATACCCTTTAGATATTTTTGTG
Organism: Viscum album; assembly: GCA_963277665.1. NCBI lineage: Eukaryota > Viridiplantae > Streptophyta > Magnoliopsida > Santalales > Viscaceae > Viscum > Viscum album. Next base: position 354,283,135 of record OY728143.1, read on the forward strand.
GAACCATTGGAGGAGCACCTATAACGAATTAAAATGGATCATGTGATAGTGATTATGGTGATAAAAATTTCATATATCATTCCATTGAGAAAATTTTAGAACAATTATTTAGTAGAAATATATCCAAACATAGGTTATGGAAAGTTATTTCATGTATTTTTGACATATTTTATTTAATTTATTAAAATGGATTAATTATATACTTATTCTCTATTTTTTATATTAATCAAAAGATTCTAGTTATATATGATATTCATGAAAAATCTAATCTTCAATTTTACATTGATTCCATCCTTGGATAACGAATTCAAGTAATAAGAGGACATGATAACATAAACCAATAGATTGATTCATGTTTTTCATATTTCTAATCCCACAATTCCTAAAATTCTACTTCAATGGCCTGCTTGGTTGGTTATTCAATGCCTCCAGGATGAATTTGATCATCAATGAACCTAAAATGAATAGATGATGTGTGAATGAGTTAGAGACTAATTTTTTTTATTGGATCATGATTTCAAGTAGTATTTGGGTTTCTCTGACATAGATCATTGGATGGATCAATTCCTTCCATCTATGTGTGAGGGGATGTTGTGGTGCGGTTTGATCGGTATAATCTACACGCAATTCTACTGGCCGAAATCAGACCACCAATAATGTTTTTGCAACATTATAATCTAGATACGAGCAACATGGAGGGTTATATTAGGGATATAGAAGTAATGGAGGTGTGAATGAGATGCATGAATGTTTCTTGGATATCTGGAAAATTCAAACATATATGGATTATAGTCTAGGAACACCAGTTGTGTAGTCCCCAAACTACAATAGCTAAGGTTATTTTCAATGATAAATTACATTTTCCTAAGGGGACTATAACAAAATATGTAACCTGATGATGGGAGTGTTTCTCAGGGTTATATGAGAATAGAAATGAACAATTACACTAGTAAGACAAGGTACATAGGGAATGATAGAGTACACATGTGTGGAGAGAGTACAGACGCACAGTCCAGAGTACACACACATTAACCGATAGGGAATAAGAATGACCTAGCCTTCCAAGACACACCATATAATCTATTTATTAGAATTTAACATTTACACGGTCCTAAAATCCACATACAAGTGAGGACATTCCCATGTGTCCTGGATAGGTCACATGTAGTGTGACCCCATCTAAAAGCTATGTACTATTATATGATACATATACCTTTTGTATCTCTATCATCAAGTCATGGATTTGGGTTCATGTGTATCTTGTCTTAATTAATTTACAATACAGAACAATATGGTTAATATTCATTCGAATCAGTGATATGGTACAAGGATATATGAGTGGAATTATTCTTTTTGTAATGCCTGGACTACAGTAGTGATCAGGTTTGATCATTATTAATATACTGTGGTAAGTACCCCCTATCACATAAGGGTGTGGGTCCCCATATTCGATTCTTAGGCAGAGTCAGTACCCTATACAATACCGATTTTGGGTATTCATTATATGGTGTGGTAACCCTTCATTATCGATCTCTGGTGGGGATTTGTTTCTCCACATGAGGTAGATCCCACTCGATTGGGGAGCACATTGGGCTTGTGCAGACCCTGCATATGGATTCTTATGATGTTACATGTAGTTCTAGGTATAAAATATGGACTTTTGGTGTCTCAATATGACCTATTATTCATAGATAGTTTTGGAGAAGTGAATCCCATGTCTTTATCACCAATGGGTTTCATTGAAAAAATCTATTACGTTTTTATGTTTAATTTTTTTATGCTTTTTTCAGCGCATTCATATATCCATAACTAAATTTTTGGTCATCAAAGTGTCTTATTGGGTATTTATATACTCACCTAATCATGGGATCTTCTTAAATGTGTTTTTTCTTATGTATGCGACACATAATACATTGGTTCATTCAAAGGGTAATAATAGTACATGGAGGTATTGAATTTTTTGACTGGTCAAACATGGAGATTATGAGTTGGGATCCCTAAAAGTATCATATTTTATAGTTTTTTAGGTGGGTACCACTACTCCAATTGGAATTTTATTTTTAACCATTAATGTTTTTTGTCATAATAAATTACAATGATATATTTCATATAGGTTGTCTCATGCATTATTTTCACTCTAGATGTTTCAGTTTATTCTTATAAACCTACACGGCTACATCACGAATTTTTGTGTGTACATATATGTAGATTAAGAATATATGTCCCATATTTGTTTTATTCATACTATGTGCTAGCCTCCAACCCCTATTCAATTAAAGGTGGGAATGGGGTGTTAGTCATAGCTTACTGCTGATCTAGGAGGGGTATCTATGAACCTAGTATTGATATACTGTTATCTAATGTGGTCTTCTCTTTGTTAGAGTATATATATGGTCTTTTTTGAGGAGTGGTTTTGTAATACTATAGAAATGATGTCAGAGTATCCTGAGTTAAGTTCTCAGGAAAGGGAACCCAGTGTTGGTGCATTGGTAGAGGTATCCATTCACTAAGACACTAACTACATGCTAATCATATTGCTTTACCAAGTAATCAGTTTCATGATCAAATATTACATGAATCATATACATGTAGGAATTTTTTAAATTCTTTTTTATTGATTAATTTACCCATTTATTCTCCTATATCGATTATACATCTTTTTCTCGTTTAGGATGCCTCCGGGACAAAAAAATACAATGATACTGATATAGGATTAGGATGCTTCTCTGTTTAGTGATGATGCCTTAGTTTGATGATCCACATATGAGGTGTTTTCCCTAGGAGGGCATAGAGAAGTGTTTCAACCTATTGAGAAAATAATAATTACCACATACTTGGATAATTTTTTTTTCATTCTTATATTTCTATTGGAGTTATATTGATAGAGACTTCAGATGTTTCACCATGATCTAGACCCCCCATGGAGCTAATTCATGTCTCAAGGTTATAGTCAATGAATTCAGACATGTTTGTACAACAACCGATTAGATCATTTTTCTTGTAGCCATACTTCTTCCTGAAGGGGTAGGGTTTAGTTTGATTCTGATAATTCAGACTCTTGATGAAGTGACTCAGTCATGATTATACATCTAGCAGTTATTCTACAATGAATATTACCCATTATTATTGTTCTATATATTTATTGAGTATTTCGTAAATATTACTGACCAAAAAAATTACTCCCTTTATATGGTGTGATATTCATACATTATGGTGTTTAATATTGAGTATGGAATTTGAGGAGAAAATTACAATTTCTTGTATCTATAAGAATTACAATTTATTATTGAATGATGGATAAGCCTTTTTTTATAGAGAGAATCATAGTATAGGGTTATGGGAGGTTGAATCTCGAAGGATAAATCATAGGGAAGAATCTTCTATAATAGATGGATGTAATCATTTGTTTAGGTCTCATTATAGGATACCTCCACATGGTCAGACATAGACATGCGGTTCTTAGTGAGGGGTTTTTACAAAGGATACAATCATCCACTATGGGGGTGATACTATTATTTAAATGTGTGAGGACTCATAGATCTATATTTCACGAACCTACATGATAATAATGTTATATTATAAATGGTTGGATGACCAATACAGATTCATTTCCATTACTTAGCAACTCAGTGGAATGTTCAGGGTGGGCACTAGGGAAGAAGTGATGATAGAAGAGTTGGTGGATGCTTTAGAGGTAGGAGATATATGTTGAGGATTACACTATGAACTAAATTCATCACAACCACAAAGTATCCCATTTTATGTTGATAGGGTTTTTAGTTTTGGGATATGGAATTTTCAGGCTGTACGAGGATATGGCTAGACTATTCAACAAAATTTTCAAGGGATAATCTATGTATAATGAATTTATTGTCAAAGTCATGAGTTATTAATTAATAATCACATCCCTTGTTCAATAGTTATAACTTCTAGTATACTCTTTATTCCATCATATATAGATATAGGATCTTATATAGATCATTTTATCTATATAACACATGTTCTGGCAATGCGAATTGTTTTTTGGTGCTGAGAGTTTCTTATGGAGTCTCTTTTCAATCAGGATGAAATCATATGCCTCATCCTCAGTATGAATGTGTTTTCTATAGTTCATGTCTTTATTTATTATCATCACAAGAAATTTATGTTTCTTAATGTTGAGAGGATATGACTATCTATCATGTGTGAGAGTTATCCCACAAATTACTTAGTGGGTGACACAATAGGGAAGCTCCAACCCCTCAACCATCTATTGGAATGTTTGTCCCACGGTGAAATGTGATATTCAAGAATATGGATTATACTTTTTGAATTTGATATTATATTGATATATTTCATATTGACGTTCTGAGACTACTATCATTTCTATTGATTTACTTCTTCATCATCTTGCACTTCAGAAACATAGTGATAATTTCTACAACATATCTGATGGCCCCTATTACAATGAAGATCCATTCATGTATTTCAAGAACCATTGAATGAAGGGTATTTTATGCCCAGTGTCTCCCCTTAGGCATATATAGTTTATTCATTGAAAAATAATATGGGAGCTTGATGGGTTTTTTGATATCATTTCATGGTATATGTTACAATTATTAGCATGTACCCCACTTCTAATAATTAATCACCTTTTCAAACATTTGAGTGGTTTGAGTTTAATCTCAATAATTAATATAATATTCTACAATAATCATTTTATAGTTATCAAGGAAAAAATTCTCAAGACTAAATTCATAGGACACGAGATACACTATGAGTTATTGGTGATTTATTTTTTTGATAAACATTCCACCACGATCTTTATGGTTCTTATGTACTAGGTCTTCTATCCATATTTTTATAAATGTTTTAGTTGTATTCATCGATGCAATTATAATTTACAAAACATCTTGTGAGGAAAAAATAGATCATTTTATAATTTTATTATACATACATCATGATGACTTGAAATATTATGAGAAAATGAAGTGTGAGGTATATATGAATGAGGTTAATTTTTTAAGGTATTCCATCTCTCATCATGGTGTATCCATGGGTATAGAAAGGAATAATGATGCTCATGGTTGGGAATCACCCAAGTGTGTGACAAAAGCGCATAGATTACATGGTAAGCATGTGTACTACCAGAGGTTAATGGTATAATTTTACAAGGTAGATTATCCTTTCAATACATTTACATGGAAATTGAAACTATTTATTTTGAAATAATATTGACAGGAATCATCTCTGCAGCTAAGTCCATAGTTTTGAAGTGCCATTGTGTAGAAAATACTAGAAGAGGGTTTTGATTACATGGTGTTTTGTTGCAGATTTTGTGTTTACTTTGTTTGTAAGTTGTTATATTGGAAGGAAGGTATCAGTTAGTTGTTAAGTTATTTGAGACCCTAGGAGAATAATTACATGATCCATGACCTATAGTAGATAAAACTGGTCATCTCCTTGGAGATGTGGTGGCATTATGTATCACCTGAGATTTTTTTGAGAAATATTTTTTTTATACATCATCAAAGGTATCATTCACTACACATAACACTATCTTGTCTTTCTTTACACACAATTGCGGCCTCCCTCGATAGCTTGCGTTGTACACAATACCGAGTTTCACTAAACAACGATATGCTATTAAAATATTATTAAATCTAGCCATTATGAATAGTAATAAACTATTTTTGAAATTTTATAAATTTTATTTTTCAAAATGGACTTCATTTTTGGATTAGGAATATCGAAATTAGCCTAGGGAGTTATTTTGGTATTTTTCTGAAAGCTTTCAATTTTTTGATGAATAGTGAAAACACTGGGTTACTATTTAAAAACCATCTTTTTATTTAAATAATTATTTATTTTATTTAAATTAATTTTTGGTGAAAATTGATACATAATACCTATATAAGTTCAATGTAATTCATTGGATTCCTTTTATAATTATTTTAGATATATAAAAATTTTATTGAACTTTTGACCTTATTTTACCCACCTCCTAGGAAAATTTGCAAATTTACATAAAACCTAATTTTACCACTTTTGTGAATGGAATTTCAAAAATCCGAGAGACACGGTTGATGTCAGTAAGTAAAATGTGGTTCAATGAGATAAAAATAATTTTTAGTGAATAGTAACTTTTCTACTTTCATTTACCATGGTTAAAAGTAAATAGGGTAATTAAGTGTAAAATTGATATTATTATTACCCTAACACATGTCCTAATTCTATTGGGACAGTGTAATTCAACCAAAAACAACATTAGGGATAAAATATTACCCTTTAGGTCCACTTGGATTAGAATAGGACATTTAATATTATTATTTTTTAAAGAATAGTTAAAATAGTTAAAATCAAAGTTTAACAACTAAAACATTTTTAATATATGCTCATACATAAGATAAATTCGACTATAAATATTCATCAGAAAGATAAAAATATTTCCTACATAATGGAAGTTTATTTATAATTTTAAACATTATATAATGTAATTTATGTATGACACAATGATGATGCAGTAATTACCTTATTAAGGAAATATTAACATAATTGATATTACAAATACCCAAAAAAATGTAATTTGAGACTTTTTATAAACTACACTAATATTATAGGTTAATAGGATATGTTAGTATGGATTTAATTAACTTTTTTTGATCTAATAATACTATTTTGATTTTCACAAAAATCAATTACCAAATAGTGTCAAAATTGACATAAAATAGTTTTTTAAAACAAATATTATATTATTAATTGTCATTTTATTACTAAAAATATAAGGTTCGTAAAAATGACTTAGATAAGGTTATATATATTAATAATAAACAACTAGGGGTTCGTTTGTCTTGTTATAGTAAGTTTAATAACCTTATAGTGTAAGAAAACAAGAAGACACGGTAAAAGTAAAATTATTGAACTTAAAGTTAAATCTAAATGATAAGGTTAAAATAGTAACCTAAAATTGACCAAATTCTATAGGATGAGAGGATTTTGACCCATCCCCACCTTAAATTCAAAATAAATCAATTCGGAGCTATTAAAAATCGAATATTTATTTATAATAAAATAATATTTCTGGTTTTTCCAAAGGTGCCCCTCTCCTCCCTTATAAAAGGGAACCTCCTCCCTCGCTTCCTCACACCACATTGAGCCATAAATCTCAGCCAAACCCTGAAATATTCTCTTTTAAACTTCCCTAGAAACATCATATAGGTCCTGGTCTTATTAAAAGACCATCCCTAGTGCCCTAAGATGAGGTTAAGAAGAGGCACCTCAAAGAAGAGGTAATATCCATTACCGATCCTTTCCAATTTCTTTCTTCTTCAACTTTTTCTTCCTTATTTGTTTCATTATGAAGTAATAACATCAGTATCACTAATATACTGATATGTTATTATAAATATGAAACAACACTATTTCACCTTCTATCCAACCTACAAAAAAGGAAATCACCGCGCGTGCATACGTACGGAATAACATCTGCACGCCGTTGTGTAATCTATTTTACAGCACCACATTATTTCGATGGGTATAATGGTGTAAAGAATAAGTATACATGATTATTTTTAAGTGATATTGATTCTTAAAAAGAATACATACACTTTAATACAATTTCACGATCATGGGAACGATATCATCGCTCGTGCGTACGTATGGCCTACCGTCAACACGATGTGATGTGACTCGTTCTACATGATTTTCATTGCATAATGATTATATAAATGAATTTATTGAATAAATATGATATATATTACACTAATAGAATTCTGTAAATGAGGTATCTATAACCCAAAAAGAAGAATAAGAATTTATTCAACAAAACACGCATAAGAACAAAAAAGTAACAAACACCCGAATAACAAGTAGCAATGAAATATTACTAATAAGAAGCCAAGAATATGACCATATATGATATCATAAAAATGAGTAAAATTCTGGAATAAGTAAATAACATTATTTAAATCATTATACATGAGGTTCAGTCACGTACGAAGCATATCGGACCTAAGGTAAGGGAAAATCTCGGAAATCTCAATTTTTATCCGAGATTGTTTATACTTAAGAATTTACTGGGGAATATTTATTATTCAAATACATGATTCCTAAATATTTAATATAGTGTATATCCTCCTACAATTGTTTAAATCCAATTTTACCCTTTGGTGAGTTTTTATTAAAAGATATGAATTGAATCTTTTGTCGTTTTTAGTACAAGGTTCTTTTTTGACTTATCTGGCCAAAGTACGAGGAGATTATTATTTTTAACTTATACGGAATCAATGGATTTTTAGAACATTATTTCCATGAACCTTACATTACATGTTTTCATGTTTATTTTTAATCAACTTCTTTTAGTTTAAAGTTATATGACATGTTAAGAAAGGAAAATGTTTTTGAAGTAGAAAGGATATTTTCCTCAAGAATGGAGTTCAACTGTTTTATCAAAATTATTTTCCTTTTAAGATAATATAAAGGATATGTTTCTATCCCTATTTTTACATTGTTTTGATTATTTTAGGTTGGAATTATTTTTATGATGTCCTTTTATCTTATATGGATTGTTTTATGATGGCATGATGATTAAAAATCCCATTTTTATTACATGGGTTATGTTATGATTTATGATTTATGATCTTGTGGAACACATAAAAATGGTATCATTATGAGATGGTTGGGACCTATATCTTCCTCTAATGCATTGGGAAAAGATTTATATCTCATGAGATAGACATGGCTAGAACGGCAGGTTAAACAGGTTCAGTGATACAGGACAGAAACAAGGAGTGAACTCGGTTCAAAAATAGAAATTGTCCGCTAAGATAGACTTGGCAATGAGTCTTGACTAATAAGGAATGATTTTCTAGGATTATTTGTGTATTCCAAAATGTTTCATGTTTTATTTTATGATTATTGGGATAAAATTTCACTACTATGATTTATCCCATGATATGATATTATGATCTTTTTTGATGGTTAAGATTTCCAAAATGTTATGTTCTTATGATTGATATTTCTTTTGTTCACCCTTACTGAGCATTTGAGCTCACACTTTTTTATGTTTTCTTTTCCCCAGGTCAAGAAGAAGGGTATTAAGTAGGATATTCCAAAAGGGACTCTAGATATGATGAAACAAATGGGAGACAATGTAGATGATTTATGAAACAGCTGTTTATGTTTCCCAGTTTCTAATGACAATATACATATATGGTCCTTTCATGGTTTTGTTATATGTTGTAATAAGTGTTCTTAAATTATGAAGTAATAACAATGTATGTAAAGTATGGGTCGTTATAGTTGGTATCAGAGGTAAGGTATAGTCAACCTTTGGAAAATAGTGTGTGAAAGCCTTAGTAAGAACCCTAAGGATAAGTCTAAGAATAGAACACAATATTATTGTTTTAGAAATGGCCATGAATAACCTAAGATAAGAACTTATGTGTAAAATTTTATTCTTGATAATGTGGTTTTCCTATTATAATTAGTGTTTCTCACACTATTCTTCTGGTTTTTAGTCAATGGCTGGAACCCGAAGGAACCGTGTTAATGCGGAATACAACAGGAAATGCAATGATTGTCCCCCTGAGAAACCAAACGCTATGGGATCTGGAATGCAAAATCATGTAGCCATGCTCACACAACTTTCTCAATCTATGAATCATGCAGGACTTCCAAACGAGAAAAGGAAGGAGCAACATTTTGTGGAATAATTAATGAGTCAGTGTCCAACTTCTTTCAGTGGGTCTACTAATCCATTAGTTTCTGAACAATGGATCAATACTACTGAAAAGATATTTTTGGTTCTTCAATGTTCTGAGCATGATAAATTCATCTTAGCAGTATATCGTTTGGAAGAAGAAGCATATCAATGGTGGACTATTATCAATAATACGAGGTAAAGGGATAAAATTGAATCCATTGAATGGGATGAGTTCAAGAACTTATTTTTCAATATGTACTTCTCTCGTATTCTTCGAAAAAAGATGGAGAAGGAGTTTCTTGAACTGAAGAAAAAGGATGATGAATATGTGGGTACCTATGAAGAAAATTATACGAGACTTGCAAGTCACACTTCCGGGATTATTATCCAACCTGAGAGTAAGATCGATCGATTCTTTAGTGGCTTAAAACCAAGTCTTCGAAGAGAGTTAGCCATAAGGTACTTCAATAGCTACGAGAAAATCGTTGGATGTGTTCTCAATGTTGAGATGGAGATTGGAGTAACCCATTAGTCATATGGGTTTGATAAGAAGAGGAAAATGGAATTCAATGGAAAATCTAAAGACCACACTGAAAAGAAGATGAGTTTTCCCTTATGCTCAAAGTGTGGAAAGAAACATGGAGGGAGTTGTCTTAAAGGGACAAGTAAATGTTTCAAATGTGGAAAAAAAAGGTCATCGGGCATTTGAATGCCACAATGATGGGAAGAAGATGTCTTGTGATGCGAACAAAGAAAAGGGTACATAGAGTTCACCTCCTACACTTTAATGTTACAAGTGAAAGGGAATGGGGAATTATGCTAATCAATGCCCTAATCCAATGGTTTTTTTTATGATCAATGTCAAAAACCTCTTAAGGTTAAAGAAAAAGGAAATTCACATGAAATTTCTATAAGCAATGTGGAGTACGATAACAAAGTGGTGAAAGGTACACTTACCATCCACTCTAAAGTAGAAAATGTTTTATTTGATTCTAGATCCACCAAATCATTTATTTCTAAAGAATTTTCGTAGGGTATCGCCGTATTGCCTCAACAATTAGATGTTGAGTTAACTGTGACAACCCCTAATGGCATAATAGTCACATCAAAAGATTATAATTCATCTCCGATTGATGTTTGTGGGAATGTGCTTCCGGAATATCTTTTGATCCTTCCTATAGTGGAATTTGATTTGATTCTTGGAATTGATAGGCTTTCTTTATTTGGAGCTCATATCAATTTCCAAAGAAGGGAAGTCACATTTCACATTCCAGATCAATCTATGATCGTCTATCGATGCAAGGATGAACATAACCTTCCCGTGGAAATTTCTTCCATCTTATGGGTCTTGATTCCACTAATTGAAGGTTATTTATCTGAAATGGTTGGAGAGAAACTCAAGATTAATAATATTCCCATTGTACGAGAGTTTGATGATGTCTTTCCATAGGAATTGTCGGGTCTTCCACCAAATCGTGAAGTTGAGTTTTTAATAGAACTCGTACCAGGTGCTTTTCTTATTTCAAAGACACATTATAGAATGGCCCCAATTGAGTTGTAGGAATTGAAGAAGAAACTCCAAGAGAATATTGATAAGGGATTCATAGGCCCTAGTTCTTCACCTTGGAGAGCACCTGTTCTGTTTGTTAAGAAGAAATATGGATCAATGAGACTCTGCATTGATTATCGAGAACTTAACAAGATAACTATCAAGAAAAAATATCTTCTCGCATGTATTGATGACTTATTTGATCAACTACACTGAGCTCAATACTTTTCCAAGATTGATCTTCGTTTAGGGTATCATCAATTCAGGGTCAAAATGGAGGATATACCAAAGATGGCTTTCCGTACAAGGTATGGACACTATGAATTTATAGTGATGCCATTTTGTCTTAATAATTCCCCTGCTATGTTCATTGATCTGATGAATAGTCTTTAGAGACTATCTTGATCAGTTTTTGGTAGTATTTATAGATGTTATTCTTGTCTATTAAAATAGAAAGGAATAACATGAAGATCACATGAGAATTGTTTTGAAGACCCTAAGAAAGGAGAAGCTTTATGCCAAATTTACCAAGTGTGAATTTTGGCTTAAAAAATTTGCATTTCTGGGTCACATAATCTCAAAAGAGGGGATATCTATGGATCCAGCAAAAACAGAGGTTATAGAATGATGGTCGAGACCAACAACAGTAACTAAGATCCGAATTTTTCTTGGTTCGGCTGGATATTATCGACGTTTTGTGAAAGAATTTTCACGATTATCTAATCCACCACCAGGTTGACTCGAAAAGGAGTTATGTTTGTGTGGACAGAGGAATGTGAAGAGAATTTCAAGAAGATGAAAAGAAGGTTATTCGGTGCACCTGTACTCACACTTCCTTATAGTGGAGAAATGTTTGTGATCTACAGTGATGCAACCAAGAAGGGGTTGGGGTGTGTTCTTATGCAAAATGATATGGTGATATCTTATGCCTCACGATAGTTGAAAATCCATGAGAAAAATTACCCAAAACTTGATTTGGAGTTAGTTGCGATAATATTTGAATTAATGATTTGGAGGCATTATATTTATGGTGAATGGTGTGATATTTATACTGATCATTAAAGTTTAAAGTATATTTTGACACAGAAGAGCTGAATATGCGTCAAAGAAGATGGTTGAAGGTGATTAAGGATTACGACTGCTCAATTCATTACCACCCTGGTAAAGCAGACAAGGTGGAAGATGCATTAAGTGGACAAGACCATTCCATCTTATCCATGATGAGGATCACAAAAGATCAAATATTTATGGATTTACAAAGGTTGGATCTTGGAATTATAATGGATGGGAAAAAATATTATATTTCTCAAAGGAATGATCAACCATCTATACATGTGAAAATTGAAGAGGCACAGAAAGAAGATGTAGAGTTATAAAATATTGTGAAAAATGTTCCTGAATTCACCCTTGATTGTGATGGGATAATAAGGTTCAAGAATCGGGTTTGTGTTCATCCCATCTGAGAATTAAAGAAGGAGCTGCTGGATGAGGCTCATAGTTCTTCATTCTATATTCATCCAAGAAGCATGAAGATGTATAGGGACCTGAAAGAGTACATCTGGTGGGATGTCATGAAAAGAGATATTGTAGAATATTTCTCTTGATGCTTGGTTTGTCAGAATGTTAAAGCTGAGATACAGATGTCTATGGGGATGTTACAAAATTACCCATACCTGAATGGAAATGGGAAAACATCACTATGGACTTTGTCACTGGACTTCCTAAAACACCCAAAGGGAATAATTCTATCTGGGTTATAGTTGATCGTCTTACAAAGAGGCACACTTCATTTCTATTAGAGATGATTTCTCTCTTCATTAGATTTCCAGGATATATGTAAAGGAAGTGGTAAGATTTCATGGAGTACCACTTTCCATCATAAATGATCAGGATCCGAGGTTTAACTCGAAGTTTTGGTGAAGCCTTTAGCATACTCTGGACACATAGTTGAGCTCCATCATTTCTTATCATCCTCAAACAGATGGTCAGTCTGAGAGAACAATTCAAACTCTAGAAGACATGTTAAGAGATTGCTCTATGGACTTAAAAGGTGGTTGGGATCAACACCTACCATTGGTGGGATTTTCTTATAATAATTTCTTTCACTCCAATATTCAGATGGCTCATTATGAATCTCTCTATGGAAAGAAATGCCGACTCTAACTTGCTGGGATGAAGTTGGAGAAGGAAAGTTATTAGGACCAGATCTTGTTGTTGAGATGGCAGAAAAGGTCTGATTTATTCAACAACACATAAGAGCAGCTCAGAGTCGACAAAAAAGTTATGCCGATAACTGAAGAAAAGACCTAAAGTTTGAAGTGGGTGATAAAGTGTTCTTACGAATATCTCCTTGGAAGAGAGTAATTATATTTGGAAAGAAGGGAAAGCTGAGCCCTAGGTATATCGGTCCTTTCAAAATACTGGATCGTGTTGGGATGGTAGCTTACCGATTGGCGCTTCCACCTAATCTCTCTCAAGTTAAAGATGTGATCCTTGTATCAATCCTGAGAAAGAACATACCCGATCCTTCACATGTACTCATCTCAGAAGTTGTACCCCTGGAGCAAGATATTTCTTATGAAGAACAACCGATAGAGATTCTGGATCATAGTGAAAAAGTTATATGAAACAAGACCACTCGCTTGGTGAATGTTTTATGGAGGAACCACCAATTAAAAGAAGCTACATGGGAGCTTGAGGATACTATGAGGGAGATGTATCCTCATCTATTTGTTACGAAGTGAAGAATTTCGAGGGCGAAATTCATATTAAGGGGGGTAGAATGTAACACCCGAGGTTTTTATGAGAAATATTTTGTTTTTATAAATCATCAAAAAAATATTTCACTTCACACAACATGAGCTTGGCTTTCTTTACACGCAATTGCGGCCTTCCGTGATAGCTTGTGTTGTACGCAATTCCGAGTTTCACTAAACAACGATATGCTATTAAAATATTATTAAAAATAGCAGTTATGAATAGTAATAACCACTTTTTGAAATATTATAAATTTTATTTTTCAAAATGGACTTCATTTTTGGATACGGAATATCGAAATTAGCCTAGGGTGAAATTTTGGTATTTTTCTGAAAACGATCAATTTTTTATGGATAGTGAAAACACTAGGTTACTATATAAAAACCGAATTTTTATTTAAATAATTAGTTATTTTATTTAAGTTTATTTTAGGTCAAAATTGATACATAATACTTATATATTTTCATTGTAATTCATTGGAGTCATTTTATAATAATTTTAGATATATAAAAATTTTATTGAACTTTTGACAATCTTTTACACAACTACTAGGAGAATTTGCAAATTTACATAAAACATAATTTTACCGCTTTTGAGAATGGAATTTCAAAAATCTGAGAGAAACGGTTGTTGTCAATAAGAAAAATGTGATTCAATGAGATAAAAATTATTTTTGGTGAATAGTAACTTTTTACTTTTATTTACCACGGTTAAAAGTAAATAGGGTAATTATGGGTAAAAATGTTATTATTATTACCCTAACACATGTCCTATTTCTATTGGATAAGTGTAATTTGACCAAAAACAACATTAAGGATAAAATATTACCCTTTAGGTCCTCTTGGATTAGATTAAGACTTTTAATATTATTTTATCTAAAGAATAGTTAAAATAGTTAAAATCAATGTTTAATAACTATAACATTATTACTATAGGGTTATACATAAAATAAATATGACTATAAATATTTATTATAAAGATAAAAAGATTTCATACATAATAGAATTTTATTTATAATTTTTAGACATTAAATTATTTAATTTATTTATGACACAATGATGATGCAGTAATTACCTTATTAAAGAAATATTAACATAATTGATATTATAAATACCCAAATAAACATAATTTGAGACTTTTTAAGAATTAAGCTAATTTTATAGGTTAATATGACATGTTAGTATGTATTTAATTAACATTTTTATAACTAATAATGCTGTTTTGATTTTCACAAAAATCAATTTCCAAATACTGTCAAAATTGACATAAAATAGTTTTTAAAAACAAATATTATATTATTAATTGTTATTTTAATCCTAAAAATCTATGGTTTGGCCAAATTACTTAGATAAGGGTATATATATTAATAATAAACAACTTGGGGTTCGTTTGGCTTGTTATTGTATGTTTTTTAATGCATATAGAATTAATGAAAAAGATCGGCAGTAGTACATGCACGAAGCCATGAAGGGAAATTGTCCAGCAAGATCTGGTTAGTACCGAATGGGCCAGAGGACGCTAGCTGATGGGTCGTGTTGTTCCCTTCCATATTAGTAAAATAGAAGGAGCACAATGAGAAACATTGGCTGAGTGGAAGAATTCTCCTGACAATGGCGCCAAACGATTGGAGTCCGCCGTCGTTGTGATTGATAGCGTCGATAACGGAAAGAAAATCAGACTCAATGATGATGTCACCCCATCCACATTCAAAAGAAAGCATCATACCAGCAAGGATGGTCTTGGCTTGAGCAACCACCAGTTTCCAGAATGTCTGATGTGGTTTATACTTAGCAGCAAGGATTTTCCCCAGATGATTTCGGGCAAGGAGGCCGAGGGAAACAAGCCCAACTTTTAGAAGTGACACGTCCACATTGATATTGAGAATCAATTCCATTGGGGGATTCCAGGGTACATGAGGAGAGGTGGGGGGACTGGTATAGAACATCTGCTGTGGCCTTCCCAACCATTAATCCAAGAGGTAGCACGATCAATCCAGAATTTGGGGGGTCTATAGGCATGATGAAAAATAGCGTCGTTGCGCCAGACCCAAATAATCCTGGCCAGAGTGCAGAGTGAACCAACATCGGATGAGGGGAGAGAGGAGTACCAACACGTCAGAAGATTGGGAAGGTCAGAGGCCAATTCCAGCACAGCAGAAGAAGTTGAGCCCCATAGATTCCAGATTTCCTTAGCTCCCAGGCAGAGAATGATAGCGTGAAGAGGGGTTTTAGGAGTGTTCGGGCAGAATGGGCAAGAGGGAATGTTGTCCATATGTCCAGAAACGATAAGGCTCATTGTTGGGAGCGTACCTGTACAAACCTGCCACCAGAAATGACGAATTTTTGGGGGATGTTGAGCGACCAGATCAATTTCCAACGACCCTCATCCCAGCCAACTGGGTGGGTTCCAAGAGAAAGTCTCTAGCCGGATCTCACTGTGTAAACACCCAAAATGTCATTGATCCAGAAGAGACTGTCAGGGCCTACGTCAGGTACCCAGGGGATGCTGAGGATAATTTTGTGATCTCTTTCATTAAACTATTCGATTATCTTATCCAAACACCACCCTTGTCCTCGGTCGGAAAGGAGGCAGCTGACAGTGGCTTTTTCTAGACCTGGTTGGGTGGGGAATGTAGCCCGTAAACCATCCTTATCCACAAGCCAGGGATCAGACCAAATTTTGACAGATGAGCCAGTCCCAATTCTCCAACCCAAACCTTTATCCAGGAGATTTTTTTCCCCCAGATGCTTCTCCAGAGGAAGCTGGGGCGAGGACCAAGATAGGAAGCATTAAAGTCCGTAACGGGAAAATACTTAGCTCGTAAAACTCACGCACAAAGAGATGAATGGCGGTCAATAAGGCGCCATCGTTACTTGGCCAAAAGCGCGTCATTGAATAGAGGAATATTCTGAAACCCCATCCCACCCTCTGATTTGGGTTTGCAGAGTTTTTCCCAGGCCATCCAATGGGGTCGATTCCTTCCATCGTGCTTCCCCCACTAGAAATTTGAAGTAAGTGTGTGGATCTGATTAGTGATGGACACCGGGAGCTTAAAAAGGGACATAAAGTAGTTGGGGACATATTGTATTATGACATTGATGAGAATCACTTTTCCGGCTTTTGAAATTATTTTAGGGGTCCAGGCTTGGATTTTAGCCTCAATCCTGTCCACGATGGATGTGAAGATTTCTTTTTTAAGACCGGCCAATCACCGTGGGGAGCCAGAGATACTTCTGATGTTTAACAACCATATGGATGCCAGCTGAAGCGAAAATTTCATTCCTCTTAGACAGAGGAACCTCTGCACTGAAGGAAATTTCATATTTACCATGATTGATTGTTTGTCCAGACACCCTCTCATACTGGCAGATTCCTTGGAAGATCACCTGGCATTCCATAATTGTTGTTCTAGAAAAAAAGAGGCAGTCATTAGTGAATAAGAGATGCGACACTGGAGGGCTAACTCAACAAAATTTTGCCCCATGAATAGACATAGAAGAAGCAGCCCTGGAAAGAAGATTAGAAAAAATGGCAGCCCCCACGATGAAGATGAAGGGGGATAGAGGATCTCCCTGGTGAAGGCCTCGAGAAGGGGTGAAAACTCTGGTAAGCTCCCCATTGACCTTGATTTTAAAATAGACAGTCGAGATGTATTCCATGACCATATCTATCCATTTAGCGCAATAACCCATCTTCTGCATAACAGATCTAAGGAAGTTCCATTCAACTCTGTCGTAGGCCCTGGACATATCCAACTTCCAGGCCATGGTTCCTCTCTTCGTCGTGGAGCGTGATTTCATAGAGTGGAACACTTCATGGGCCACAATTGCATTATCAGTGATTATTCTCTTGGCCATGAATGCGCTCTTACTTTCAGAGATAATATCTGGTAGCCATGGTTGTATCCGATTGACAAGGATCTTGGGGAACATCTTGTAAGTGACATTACAGAGGCTGATAGGTCAAAAGTCAGTGATCGCCACAGGTTTCTTGATTTTGGGGATTAAGACGAAGACAGTTTCATTGATGGATGCAATGCTGGTGTTTCCAGCCCAGATATTTTTAATCAAATTGCAGATGTCAGGACCAATAATGTGCCAGTATTGCTTAAAAAATAGTGCGTGGAACCAATTTGGTCCTGGAACCTTGGTTGGATGAAGTTGTTTCAAAGACAGGCATATCTCGTCATCAGTAACCTCTTTGGAGAGATTCTTATTGATCTCATCTGTGATTACTTGTCTAATGCATTCTTCCATCTCAAAAGACATGATAGGGTATCCTGCAGAGAATATGTTCTGGTAAAAGCCTGTCAAGGCCTAGTGGATACCATTGGTGTCAGAAACATTGCTTCCATCGTGCTGTGATAAGCAGGTAATAGAGTTTTTCTGACACCTGGCGGAAGCTTTCTGATGAAAATACTAGGTGTTAGCGTCCCCTTCTTTAATATGGTTGTCCCGCGCGCGCATAACCCTGAAACATTCCTTGATACTTAAGGTCGTGTCCATATCTCTTTGTATGGAGCCAATCATATAGAGATTGCAATTGGATGTGGGTTGTTTGAGGAGAAAGTTCAGTCTCTTTTCAAGGGCGCTGCAGTGCCCGTCAGGGTGTCGGAATTTTTTAACCTCCACGACCTCAGATCGGATGTGACCTGTTGGAGGTTGTGGAAAACATCCTCGTGAATACATTTCTAGCATGATCAGATTACCTCTTCACATTCCTAATCTTTTGACCAGAAGCTCTCAAATATGAAGGGTCTGGAAAAATTTCTAGTACGTTCGCCATGGGTACAGTCAATGAGTATTGGATAGTGGTCTGAGCAGTTGAGGGCCATGTGTTCGATATGAAACATGCTGAACATATTAATCCAATCAGAAGAGCTCAGAAATCTGTCAAGACGCTCCGCGATATGGGTGCCTTCTGAGTTGCCACGGAACCAAGTAAACATATTTCTTGATTACCCCAGATCGACCTGGTCTGCCCTGGAAACTGCATCCTTGATGCATGACATTGAAACTGAAGGTCGAATGGTTCCTCTCCTCTTTTACTTATGGAACATGATCTCATTGAAGTCTCCGCCAAACATAATAGGGCTTGGTAAGTCAACTCGTAGCTTGCAAAAAATATCCCGTGAATTCACCTTGTCATTATGGGATGGCCAGCCGTAGAAACCCACAAAAGTCCATGGTGGGTGAAGGTCCGTCTGAATAGTAGTTGCCACATAGTGCGGGGAGAAGGACAATATTTTGACATCGACATTGTCCTTCCAAAGGAGACAGAGTCCCCCATAGTGGCCTTGTCTATGCACCGGGAAACATCCTTGGAAGCCACACATCAGAGCAATACCATTGGTGTCCTTGCATTCCAGTATGGTTTTGGACAGGAAAACCATATCGGGGCAACTTTGAGTGCAATTGCGCTGAAGCATGCGAACCGTTTGGGGGTTTCCAATCCCACAACAGTTCCAACATAAGACAATTATTGCTCTAGGAGGGGAGGGGACTCTCCCGCCACCGCCTCTGGTATCTCCGATCATACATTTCCATCTGTTGTTTTCTATCTTTTGGTGAGGTTCCTTCCTAGTTGACATGTTTCATTTTGTCTCTTCCTCTCCCGGATTTTTGGGTTTTCTGTGTGCCCATCACTCTCGCCTCCTTGCATCCTTTTCCACGTTCGACGGGTGATTGGACCCATATGTGAAGGTCTCTCCATACCATGGTCCTTCATCGTAAGAGTGCTAGATGTGGTCAATGGTGGGTCAGGGCCCAGATCTGGAGGTTCGATATGCATCAGCATCGGCTTTGAGCAATATGACAGGGAATTTTGTTGCATCATCATCAACATTTCCGGTGTTGGAGAATTGTCCCTCTGGGGTTTTGGCTGAACTCCAGCTTCTCTCTGAGTGCTAGATTCTCCCAGAGTGGAGGGCCATCCTTTAGGGAATTCATTGGCCGAGGCATTAAGGCTTTTTCGGGTATGGGGTTTGTCAGACTAGAATGTGCCAAAATGATACAGTCACGGTCTTTTTGTTTTTCCGTCTCTAGGATGAAAGAATGTTTATTCGGTTTGGCATGGAGCTAGGGGCCGTACTGGAGGATAGTGTTACCCGCATCACTCTTATGTTTAGTGGTGTATGTTCTTTCCAGATGGACAAGGCGACCACAGTGAAAGCAGAAGATTGGGAGTTTCTTGAACTTGAATGATATCCAAGTTTTGGTATCTTCAATCTTTAAGAACATTACCCTCATCATTGGCTCTAACACATCGAACTCCACCTTAATTCAAACCTCGGGACCCCATTATATTGGGTCTGAGCTGTCCCACTCAAGAAAGTTCCCATAACTATCTCCAATTCCCCTCATTGTATGTTCCATTCTTGCATGGAAGGGGATTCCTTTAATTTGTATCCAGAAGGGGGAATGGGTTAAAATGACTCACTGGATATCCCCCCCCCATTTAAATCTTCCATGAGAAGGAGTTGATTATCGAAGGACCATGGTCTTCCGTGAAAGATTTTATCTCTTTCATTCTCTTTAAAGAACTCAATGACGAAGCGGTTTATCCCCGCTTCCCAAATTGCCACTCCTGCCTCAAGTTTCCAGATATTTTGTAGACTGTTCTTGAGTGCCCCCTAGTTAACCGATATGTTTTCCACAAACATTCCCACCACGAGCAGAGACAAGTGCTTTTCTAGGAATGTGTCTTTGTTTCGTTGTGCCTCAATTGATTCCTTTTCTTTGTCTGTCAGGGCCAATCACTTCCATTGATTGACCAACTCCTCATCTATGATGCACAAAAGATTATGGGAACTCCAAAGTTCCGGTGTCTTTGTAGCCCCACAGCCCTCACTTGGGTCAAAGCCCGGTGCCACGAAGGCCTCCCTACGCTGTATTCCCCAAGGCCTCCTCCAGCCACGAATCGCACCAATGGTCAGGCAGCACGACCAATACAGTCAAAAGTGTCTCTTGGTTGGCTGTATCCAAGAAACTCTCACCGCAACAAACCCCAATCTTCGCGGGGAAACACCCCTGACGGACCTTCGGGCTTCACAGCACAACAAGTGCTTTGCGGGGATATATTGCACACCAGGCCCACCTCACGCCACTTCGCATCTGAGCTTCGTAGCAACAACAAACCTCCTCCAAACGGATCAAACCCCCACAACTTGATCAGAACAACAACCACTTTGCGAGCATTCACATCGCGAACAAATAACGCGGAAAAACCTTGCGAGAGGCACTTCACGAGGAAGACCACACCGTGACAGCCGCTTTGCGGTCTCTCAGCGCAGTGAGTCATCGCGGAAGGAGCTTCGCGATTCCAGTCCAGTTCGCAGCGGAGACTTCGTGAATCAAGGAGAACAAAACTGGTGTAGTGAATCATTGTGGAAGGAGCTTCGCGATTACATCCCAGATCGCAGCGGAGCTTCGCGATTCTAGAGCAGTGCTCACGTCTCGAGCCCGAACCCCTTCACGACGGACGCTTCGCGAGTCAGGGAGAAAGGAGACATGCAACAGTGCAGAGTCCGCTCCACAGCAGCGGGAAAAAGAGAAGGAGAGGGGGAAATGTGGAATCCTCAAATTTGAGATTGCCTCGAGACTCTAGGTGCAAGAATCTGACTCAGAATGGGGACTTACAGAAGGGACAGGGTTTTGCAAGGGGATGGTGAAGTCAGGAGGCGAGGTTGCATAGATCAAGAGTGTTGGTGATGAAAGAGGATTAGGAGATGGCGATGCATTCCCTCACACAGATCTGTTTCTGGCGAGGGGGGTGGCGACGGACGGAGCTTCAGGGCCCCGAGGGAGGCCTGATCCAATGCCTAAGTTAAAGACGGACATCAGAGGGAGAACCAGTTCCTTCCAGAGCACAGACGACAGACCCCAGGAGTCGGAAATAGAGAAGGGAGGCAGAGCGTGAGATCTTGTAGCGACAAGATGGGGAAAGACAAAGGAAGGAGGATAACCAGAGACACAGATGTTGGGGACGAGCGAACAACACAGATATCGGGTGGGGTACGCGGAGGGAGACAGCGCCGCCGGAACCGAGGTGGACAAAGAAACTAAAACCCTAGGAATTCCTTGGAGGGATCTCTCATACAGGAGAGATTATTGTTATTATAGAAAGTTTATTAACCTTTTAGGGTAAGAAAAGAAGAACACATAGTAAAAGTAATATTATTGAACTTAAAGTGAAATCTAAATGATAAGGTTATAATAGTAACCTAAACTTGTCCAAATTCTATTGGATGAGAGGATTTAGACCCATCCCCACCTTAGATTTGAAATAAATCAATTTGGAGCTATTAAAAACTGAATATGACTTTATAATAAAATAATATTTTTGTTTTTCAAAAGGTCCCCCTCTCCTCCCTTATACAAGGGAACCTCCTCCCTCTCCTCCTCACACCACTTTGTGCCATAAAGATCGGCCAAACCCTGCCAAATTCACTTCTAAACTTTTCTAGAAACATCCTAGAGGTCCTGGTGTTCTAAAAAGACCATCCCTAGTGCCCTAAGAGGAGGATAAGAAGAGGCGCGTCAAAGAAGAGGTAATATCCATTACTGATCCTTTCAAATTTCGTTCCTCTTCAACTTCTTCATCCTTAGATGTTTCATTATGAAGTAATAACATCAGTATCACTCATATACTGATATTTTATTATAAATATGAAAAAACACTATTTCACCTTCTATCCATCCTACAGAAAATGAAATCACCACGTGTGCGTACGTACGGAATACCATCTCCACACCGTGGTGTAATCTGTTTTCCACCACCACCATACTTGGATGGGTATAATGGTGTAAGGAATAAGTATACATGATTATTTTAGAGTGATATTGATTCTGAAATATTATACATACACTTCAATACAATTCGACGATCATGGGAATGATATCCTCGCTCGTGCGTACGTACGGCCTATCGTCTCCACAATGTGATGCGGCTCGTTTTACATGATATTCATTTCATAATGATTATATAAATGAATATAATGAATAAATATGATATATATTACACTAATATAATTCTGGAAATGAGGTATCTATAACCTAAAAAGAATAATATGAATTTATTCGACAATACACGCATAAGAACAAAAAAGCAATAAACACCCGAGCAATGAAATATTACTAATACGAAGCTAAGAATATGACCATATATGATATCATAACAATGAGTAAAATTCTGGAATAAGTAAATAACATTATTTAAACCATTATACAGGAGTTTCGGACACGTACGAAGAAAATTGGATCTATGGTAAGTGAAAATCTCACAAATCTCAATTTTTTTTCCGAGATTCTTTATAATTCAAAATTTGCTGGAGAATAATTATCATCCAAATACATTTTTCCACAATATGTAATATTATTTATATCCTCCGACAATTTTTTAAATCAAATTTTACCCTTCGGTGATTTTTTAGTAAAAGATATGAATGAAATATTTTGTCATTTTTAGTACGAGGTACTTTTTTTTACTTATCCGGCCAAAGTATGAGGAGAATGTTATTTTTAACTTATATGGCCTGAATGGATTTTTAGAATATTCTTTCCACCAATATTCCTTTACAAGTTTTCATGTCTATTTTTAATCAACTTATTTTATTTTAAAATTTTATGACATGTTAAGAAAGGAAAATGTTTTTGAAGTAGAAAGGATATTTTCCTCAAGAATGGAGTTCAAGTGTTTTATCAAAATTATTTTCCACTTAAGATAATATAGGGTTATGTTTCTAACCCTATTTTTACATTGTTTTGATTATGTTATGAGGGAATTATTTTTATGATGTCCTTTTTATCTTATATGGATTATGTTATGATGGCATGATGATTACGAATCCCATTTTTATTACATGGGTTATGTTATGATGTATGATTTATTATATTGTGGAACACATAAGAATGGTATCATTATGAGATGGGTGAGACCTATATCTTCCTCCAATGCATTGGGTAATGATTTATATCGGATGAGATAGACATGGCTGGAACGGAAGGTTAAACCTGTTCAGTGATACATGACTGAAACGAGGAGTAAACTCGGTTCAAAAAATGGACATTGTCCGCTAAGATAGTCTTGGAAATGAGTCTTGACTAATAAGAAATGATTCTTTATGATTATGTGTGTATGACACAAAGTTTCATGTTTTATGTTATGATCATTGGGATTACATTTCACTACTATGATTTATCACATGATATGATATTATGATCTCTTTTGATGGTTAAAATTTCGAAAATGTTATGTTCTTATGATTGAAATTTCTTTTGTTCACCCATACTGAGCATTTGAACTCACCCTATTGTATGTTTTCTTTTCCCCAGGTCTCGAAGAGGGTTATTAAGTAGGATATTCCAAAAGGGACTCTAGATATGATGAAATAAATGGCAGACAATGTAGATGATTTATGAACCAGTTGTTTATGATTCCCAGTTTCCAATGACACTATATATATACGGTCCTTTCATGGTTTTGTTATATGTTGTAATAAGTGTGCTTAAATTATGAATTAATAACAATTTATTTAAAGTATGGATCGTTATAAATTACCCACTAGGGGATAATTTTATTGTATCAACATTCCACCAGAGTCATGGGTAAATTTTCAGTCTGACAGATATCAACCTAAGATAGGGGTGTTGGTTAGAGTTCATATGGTACTATAACATCTTGATATTATGTACTCTATAGATGGAAATCATTTTTATGGCTTTAATTAGTAGTAAATCACATTCATTATTAGTATAGAAGACATCTCAGTAGTGGTATTCATTATAGAAAACCCTAGTGATGGAGAAGGGTAAAACATATCTTTATTAGATGATAAAAACTATGAAACATCATCAATATTTGAGAAATTATCATTTGGGAGACATCGACTATGTTTTTTAATATGAAAAAAATATTTTTTGTAGATGTTCTAGATAAATTTTATGAAGGAGGGAAACACATCATCCTTTTATAGTGATAGGTCTCGGTTCCTGTTATATTGCTAGAGGATATGTTTATGGTGCTTCAAACTTGTCCCTTCGATATAAATCCAAGTGTTGAAACTATTTATAAGGAAAATTATATTTAATGTTTTTGGTCTAGAATTAGGTGGTTAATTTCCAATTCTATATCTTAGCGTCTCAAATGTTAGTATGACATGGATTAAAATCATGTTTTAGTATGTTTGATTGAACCTCTCGAGATTCCATAATGGAATTAGAATAAAATATCAATTGATATTGTTATGAGGATTTATTGGAAATTGGAAGGTCGTGACACTATCATGGTTATTGGTGAATTACATACCATGTTAGCATAATATCATTCAATAAGGGAACATAGTTCTATCTTGAATTTTGGGTTTCTATGTATGTAGGAGAGTGATCCACATCACGGGGGTACCCATAATGATCATAACTAATATTGGTTATCAAATCACATCGAAATTATGGATTAGATTATAGTAGGATTTTAGGGTTTAGTTTTGGATGAGAATTATGATTGACTTCATATAGGATAGACAAACCAATAGGACATTCCTATTATTGGGGGATATGATAAGGACATGCTTGTTAGACATCAGCCAAATCTGGGTGGATCAATTATCATTGTTAGTGTTTTCTTATAACAATAGATTTCACTATACTATTTTCATGGGATTTTTTGAGGCCCTATATGGGAGACCCTGGAGTTCCCCATTATGTGAGACTATGATTAGTGAGACACCCATAGTTAGGAAATAGCTATTGTAGGCCACAACAGATAATGCTAATTTGATCCTCAATCATAATTTGTACATCTTAGATCTGATAATAATTTTACATAGATAGAAATTTTATCCTAAAGTATTTTTAGATGGGATATTGTGTTTTCCTAAAATTCACTACATGATCAAGATTACAGAGCTTTGGAATTGGAAGAAAGCTATATTTAAGGGACATAATTTCATTCATGATAATATAGTGGGTTTGTGAGGATTATTACACAATGGACATACCCCCATTGTTAGGCCAATTTAATGACATCATCAATGTGTTCCAACTAATGTTACATATGAATGACCATTAGTATGTTATTGACTTGGTTGAAATGTACAATGAGGATAGTTCATCATTTTTGGGGTACATAGTGAAAATTGAGGACAAATAAGATATGATATAATGAGGATGGATCATCCCATTTGTTCAAATGAATTGGCTACATCAGATCATCTAAGAGAAAACATAGAAACATGTGAGTAGAATGCAGTTTTAGTACCCCGAACTTTTCTTTTAGCATGTACATTTTTCAGTGAAAATCCATTACATATGGGAGAATATAAAAAATAATATTATTCAAATTTTAGTCCATTAAATATATAAATATAGAACATAGAGATTTTATTAGTTTATACATGATCTAAAATCAATATCTTTAAAATGATACCATATATTAAATTACATAGATATATTTTTGAAAAAAATTAACGTCTAATTTGATCAGGACCTTAGATGGGAAATCATAGACCATGGTTGTTTTTTTAAAGTTGTGTTAACCTAAGGCATTTCATAATGTTGTCTAGAATTAGATTTCTTGTTGAGAGAAACTGTTTTTGAGAAGAGTTAAATAAAATAAATTATTTACCTATTTATTTTATTTAATTACATAAACACTACCCCTACTCTATAAATATGTCATTTTGATGATTTTATATGGTTTCTTGAATAACCCTTGAAATTTTTAGAGGAGTCATTGGAGGAGATATTTTAATGAATGCAAACAGATCAAAGGGGAATGCTAGGTGTGTAATGGAGTTCATGGATTTCATTAACGACATTGACATAGAACCGTTATTTTTAAAAAATCAATCAAACTATGAGGTAGGGATTTCTAATATATGATTTTTACCATATTATATTCAATTTATCAGAATGGATTATTTATATTTGTTTGTTTTTTCTCTATCTTCACATGGGTATGATTATATTTTGACATTTTTGATCTTGTAATTCTTCTATTGTGACATGATTCCTCCCATGGATATGATCAATTTATAATAATTGAAAAATATCACATCATCCAATTGATGTATTTAATATGTTCATATTCTCTAATTAAAAATTATTCTTTTTCTTTTCCATTGGAACCTAATTTTCAGGATTCTACATCATTGCAATGGATAAAAGAGCCATTGAACACCAATATTCATGGTTAATGTGTGAATGAGTTAAGGAAAAGTATTTTGAAATTATATCATGATGTGATACATGATTTAGTTTTTGGGTACATGGATCAAAGGATGTATATTTGTTTATTTTCATGTGTATGGTGACTTAGTAGTTTTGTGTGATGGCTATAATCCCCACATGGTTTATGTGTGATAAATCTAGCCACCAATGTCATTATAGCTCTTTAAACTCCAGATCAAAGCTACTTCATGGTTTATTTCATGCATCCAACTGTGGTAAAGGATAATTTTAGACAAGTGAAGAGTTATTTGAAATCTATAAAATCCATATATAGGTATCATGTAGAAATGGAACACATGTTGTGTATTCCCCTAAATGTGGAAGCTATGGTTCCACTCATATTTAAATAAGACATGGTTTGGGGGACCCCTAGACACCATGTGATCTGATGGTGGTCTGTTGGTGGGCACCCCATTGTTACATGGTCATATAAATGTATAGGTATATAGAAACATCAAGTTGCAGATGCCTGAAAATTTAACAGATGAAAAACCAATGTACTTGGGGCTAGGATATATTATATAGGTATGTTTCAGGAGGACATGGGAGTACCCCGAGCGTTTATGTAACTCATTATAAACCATTTAAATATCATATACATCAATTTGTATTTCTAATATGTGTGTAAGTGAGGACAATAAACGTTTTTTATGGGATGTTGCACATTTTTCCCTTATGTACACACCTTGTTATTTTCAATGATACTTCGGCCTTCTGTATCTCAAATCCATGTTTCATATTTAGTCCCATAAGTATAAATTCATGATAATTTATTCAAATAAAAAGTAATGGTGGTTTATTTTTTTTAATTATATGTATCAAAATAGGTTTTAGGAATAGGATTCTTCATTTAGTGATTCTTGGATGATTTAGGTGACCGAGATTGATCATCTTAGAGATGACATGGTTAATACCCCCATGTCTCACCAGGGAGAGGGTCTAAAATAATATTTATAAAGGTAGTGTTGATACACCATACTTCATATGGAATTATTTATTTATTTATAGAGTGGTGTACCCTACATCAAGATCTATTGGGTAGTCGGTCCTCTAATGGAGTTAATATCCCTCATCTATATAGAAGAATGGAGAGGTGGGGGGTGTCTACTTGGATTTTTTTGGTGACATATAGTTATTTTACTCAGAGATAGAATTTTGGGATTTTTAGAGGGTTCCACATTATTATCTTTTTGTAGAGATACAGATCCCCTTTCACACTTACTTAGTTTTCTTTGGCTGTATTTTTTGGATTTTATATACTCGCCTTCATTATGGGATTATATTACTATTTTTATTTTTATTTTCCCATCATTGGTTCTATGGGAATCCGACAAGATATGTATATATTAACCCTCGCATGAGATTCACCCACAATTATTGTATGTAAATGGAATTATACATTACTTATTAAACTATTTTCTAAATAGAATTCACATTCTACGATCTTTTCCATGTTTAGTTTTAGAGAATTAGGAAAAAATCTCACAAACTATATACATAGATTACTAGTGAAACTTTTCCCCAGTATCTAATTTTTGTAGCCAATGGAAATCTTATTAAAGTAAAACATGATTTATTTTCACAAAAATTCTTCAATACATTAAACATTACATATTCATAGTCCTCACCAATCTTAATACATGTGAAAAAATGTTTAATCCAAGGGATGTGAAATAAACCTCAATAGCCAACTTAATGCAAGACAACGACTTGTCCAGTGAAAACCCATAAAATAATTCCTTTAAAAACATACCTTTTACACTAAAAATGTGATTATCAATTAAAAAAGATTATTATCCTAAAATTTTAAAATCTATGATTTTCATTCAAATCATAAGAAAATATTTCATATGCAATTAGGGTACATATGACCTAATAATTTTAAAAGGAAATAAAAATACATTCATCTTCCTTAAAGGTCACTATTAAAAATGAAATATCCATATAGCCAACTTCTATATTTTTTACTCATAAAAATAGAATATCCATAAGGTAGACATCCATATCTAATAAATTGAAGGTTATAAGGTAACCACCCTTAATTGATTTCTCATGTAACCACCAGTCAAATGTCTAAGTACTATTATACAATCATGACACATAAAATCTATCAATTTTCAACACTCCACTCCAGAAATTACTTTTTGACAAATAAAATAAAATCATGTTGTTGAAATAACCAATATATTTTCAAAACCCATTTAAAACATTTACATATTCATTTTTGAGGCAAAGTTATCCATACGACATTGATAAATTTGATTGAAATTATAAAAATAATATTTTAAAACATTAATTTCAATATAAATAAATTTAAAACTATTTTTAAAAACATGTACATGAAATATAAGATTTTATAAGGGTATTTCATTAATACATTATAAATGTTGTTTTAGTTAAAGTATCCCTTACCCTGAGCCGAAATCATCATATTAAATATTTATATTCCAGAATAATAAACATAGGTTTATTATGTACTATTTTTTGAACCATTTTTATGTTTATTATTCCTTTTATTTAACTTTTTATCATGATATATAAATTAAATAATTATTTAAATACAAACCAAATCATTTGATGATATTATATACATGAGTAAAAAATGACTTTGGTATGTCGAATACTATCATAGTGGACTTTATTTCATCATATAAAAAATAATATTCATAACATAATAATATCAATTAAGTATAAATTAATCATTTAAATCCATACATTACAAATGGATATGAAAAATGAAATGCACTATAGTGATATAGATGGTAGGTCATCCATACAAATGAGTATGATTTCCATTTTTCAATTATAATTATGTAAAGAAGGTAATCATTATTTTAACCCTAAAAATTGATAATAATATAAATAATATAATATTAATCATCTAAATATAGTTACAAATTTTTTTATGTGATTTAGAGATTAAAAACGACTCACATAGTTTTATGAAGGCAATCATTCACACGTACAGACGAACGACATTATCATTTTAATGTACTTGGAAATTAAGGAAATAAAGGATACATTATTCTCCTCTAGTTATACATTTTTTATTAATATCATATATAATTAGTAATTTAATCTTTATAAAAAATCTCAAGAGACGGTGGTGGGAAATTAAATATGTATGTTCGTGGAGGTGATAATTCACATGTACACACGAATGATTAATTCCATCCTAAGTGATGGATATTGACATGGATTTAGGTGATGATATTAATATACTAACATCTAAATATAATTATTATACTCAATACATTATTTTATATTCATTTAATAATATTTGAAATAATATAATGAATAAACAAAAGTGAAACACTTAATTAAAAACATTAACTTTCCTTAAGATGTCCACCCCTGATTAACACTGTAAAACCTTTAAAGAGAGGGTTAAAGTGAAAAAGAAAGACTATATTATGACGAGATGTATTATATGAATGAAATGGGAAAATATTAGATGGAATTTATGAATTTATTAATATATTTATTTTAATATAATTAATATCATTATTTTATTCTTTAATTAATCAGACAATTACTACATCATCATTTTGTCAACATGTAATTTAATAATTTTTTTCTTAAAATTTGTAAATAATGTACCATGATGTTATTAATGATTTTATCTATCTAGAAAATATTTATTGTAAAGATATACCCTATATGACACCATATTAAAAATACTTTACATGATAAAAATAATGGTGGGAAAAAATTTGGCTTCTCAACCTACTACAAAATAAGGCTATAGACATAGTTTGAAACCATGGCTATAGGCTCAAAAACTGTGGCTATAGGTTATAGCCACAGTTTCATAAATCATGGATGGTATTGGCATAGATATATGGAAAAACCTATAGCCACAGTTTAAAACCATGGGTATAGGCTTTTTTCCACAGCATTAAACCTTGGTTATATCCCTATAGCCACGGTTTAAAATCGTGACTATATGTCCCCCCATTCCAAAAAAGACCCCCCCCCCCACACACATAGCCTGCCCACTGCACACACCCCCTACACACACGACGCTCACTGCACTTCACACATGCCTCCCAGCCCACTGCACTTCCCCCCTACCCCTTTCCCCCCTTCACCCCTCCCCCCTTCCCCAGCACACCCCTGCCCACTACACTTCCCCCCCTACACACACACCCTACCCACTTCACTTCCCCACAGCCCACTACACTTCCCCCTGCCCCCCCCAGCCCACTGCACTTCCCCCAACCCCTTACCCTTTGCACCCCCCCCCCCCTTCCCCAGCAGACCCCTGCCCACTGCACTTCCCCCAAGCCCACTGCACACCCCCTGCCCCTTGCCCCCTACCCCCAGAAAACCACCCATGCCCCCTCACCCTGTCCCCTACACACCCCCTTTCCCCCT
This sequence comes from Viscum album, assembly GCA_963277665.1. Lineage (NCBI taxonomy): Eukaryota > Viridiplantae > Streptophyta > Magnoliopsida > Santalales > Viscaceae > Viscum > Viscum album. The sequence goes on from OY728143.1 coordinate 354,314,726, forward strand.
TCCCCTGCCCCCTGCACACACACCCTACCCACTGCACTTCCCCCCAGCCCACTGCACTTGCCCCTTCCCCCTCACCCCCTACCCCCCCTGCACACACCAACTGCACCCCCCATCCCACTGCACACCCCCTGCCCCCCGGCACTTCCCCTCCCCCCAGCCCACTGCACTCCCCCCTGCCCACTGTACTTCCCCCTTGCCCCCTACACATACACACTACACCCCCCAGCCCACTGCACATCCCCCCAGTACACCCCCCCTGCACCCTACCCATTCCCCATGCAAAAGAACCCATCACACCACCTGCCCCTTTCCCCCTCCCCCCTTGGAACCTGGTTAAAAGTCTTTTGAAGAACAATAACCCATTATGATCACGTACTCTAATTGGAGGATGGATGATTCTAATGATCAGGAATCAATTAATTTTTCCCCATTAGTTACCATATCATCTCATATAGACTGGGGGAAGGATAGTATAGAATTTAAAAATGTGTTTAATGTGAAGCGGAAAAAACTAGAAAGTGGTAAACTAACACTTGAGTGTTCCCTGTTTGATTATGATGTGTTATAATTTTATATGAGTTATAGTCCTTGAATCATTTGGTGACTATTTTATGAGAGACTTTCATACCTCTGTGTTTTCTGAATCCTAGAGATACAAATACGGGGGATGAATTTGGGTGTCTGTTTTGGTGGCCATGGACCTAGTAGAAAATATAGTAATGTTTTATATATGTGATGACTAATACTATCCTGGAGTTCCCTTAATAATTATATCAGAGAGAGATGCACATATTATGCCCTGATTTTTGTAAAGGGTTTAACATGACTTTAGGGAATCATCTAATATCAAGAACAATGTACCTTCAATATATAGATAGACACTAAGAATAGATGATAAATACATTGGAGGATATTATTCAATATTTTATTCAATACATCGATGGATCTTGGGTATAATATGACCTTAGGGAATCATCTAATATTGATTAAGAGATGCAATAACACACCATTGGGTGAAACCAAGAAATTTTAGGAAAATTCATCTGGATAAGAAAGGATTGTTGTTTTTCGTGGGGTTGGATGCAGTGAGCTAAAAACCGCATTGAGATCATTTTTCAAAATCCAATTACCAGGTTGATAGACAGTTGGAAGATCATTCTCAGTAGAAAATTCATATGGTTAGGAGAACCATTATGTTTAGTTGAGGGGTGAACCCCCTATCTAGAACATTTCTAGCTGTGAACCTCAGTTGAAGCCATGAAATTCCCAGGGGTAGGGATTCATGGTGTAAAACCCCTGGTCACACCGTGAATCATGCCTAGGTGGATTTATTTTAATAGGTTATATTATATCTTTTTCTGGGTCAAGTGTCTCATAATGACGAGACTGAAGAAAGTATCAAGTTTTCAAAGCTGGTTGTTTGTGTTTGATGAAATGAAAACACATATATTCATTATGTTTTAGATTTTTATGAGAATTCTCGGTTGATTTTTTCTCAAAATGAGGACACTGTCATATCTAATGTGAAGAAAATTTTATTTTCTACTATTGATTTGGTTGAAAATTTCTATTAGTACATTTTGAAGGCTTAGGGAAATCATAAAAAATAGGTGAAAATGTCATTATAAAGAGCCACAACCAATTTGAATAGCATATAAAACTTATATAACAATGAAAAAAAGTTTTTAAAATACACAAGAAATTATAGAATTCAAATGAAAGGGTTAGGTAGAGGAAACATACCTCAACCTCAAGGCGCATCGTTTGATGACAACTCGAATCTTCCTTTTTTTCTCCATGCACGCATATGCAACTTCACATATATATAAGGACACCTAGACACTATGTACATATTTTCATGGCCAAATATGCAAAAGGGGGTCCTTAGATATATGTTTATACATGCTTATACCCGTTTACACTTACACATGTATGCATTTTTCATATCTATATATACGCACACTTAACCCCAATATATATATATATTCATACTGCTATGAGTGATTATATATATAAAGGGGGAACATATATATTTATATGCCTACCTATGCATACACATGTAAGACTTCGTCAACAGCAACTCGATTCCACCAGAACCCCCACTCCCACTGCCCCCCCCCATCCAGCACAAGTCCCCCTGCACCAGTCCCCCCCACCTCCCCACCCGAAAACACCCCCACCCCCCTACCCCCCAGCCAACACCAGTCCCCCTACAGAACTCCCCCCATCCCCCATCACCCCCCTCCTGCACCAGCCCCCAGCACCCCCCCCCCACTTCCCCCACTTCCCCCAATACCACCCTATACACCCCCACCCCACCCCACCACTCCCCACACCCCCACCCCAAAACACCCCCACCCCACTGCACCACTCCCCCAACCCCTCCCCAGCCCTCAGCCCCCCCACCAACCTGCACCCCCACTGCCCCCAGCACCCCCACCTGCACCCCCACAGCCCTCCCCAGCACCACTCCCCCATCACCCCCACCTGCCCCCCAGCCCCCCCCCCCCCCCCCCACCTGCACTCCCCCAGCCCCCTGCACCAGTCCCCCCACCCCACCCCCCTCCTACACCAGTATTTATCTTCTTCTTGCGGGATATATATGGGATTATTTATAATAACATTATTTAGAAGTAAGTATTACTCTTCTTTTTCTAGGATATATTTAATTAAATGAATTCTATGATTCCTTTCTTGAATTGATTCCATTTGTTAATTTAGCTCACTTGCATGGGTCATGACCTTAATTTCCAATTTTCAGTGGTCCATGATCTGGACTATTCTTTCATAGTGTAGGCAGTTCATCTCTATTTCAACATCCTCTTTACTTCCATCAATCATGATGTTATTATGCCAACATTCACTATACTTCTGTCCAAATGTCTAGTATCACTATTATTGAAAAATAAATCACTATATCTTTTTATTGTATGTAGTATAACTATTTTTTCTTGCCTTCTATTTTTGGACAACAACAATACTATCTCGATCTTTATTTAGAGATCCATGTATTTTATTCATGCTCATAGACAAATTGGATAATGTGGATGGACTCTAGTTATTTAGTCACACCCATATTTGTATAGAATTTGTTTTTAAACTATGGGTAATAGATAATTATGCTTGAGTAACAACATATTTATCAGGATAGTCTGTCACATTCATCCATGAGCGTATAGTGAAAAAAAAAGTATATCAAATAATTTTATTTTGACACAATTATGAGACTTTTTGTAAGTAATATTATCATCATTAGTTTGTGTGGTAGCTGCTCTTATTTTCCTAAAAACATGTAGTGATTCAACTTGGGTGACTTCTTGATTTAATATCACTATTGTATTTTAATTGAGTTTGGTCACTAGAATGGATCATGCTCATATATGAATGTGTTAAAAAATCTATAATGAAGACCACTGATGATGAAAAAATGAAGAAAACATCCTTTGGAACATTTTAAAAAAATGAAGTTGGAAACACTATTCCCAAGAAGTTTTTAAAGAAGGAAGATCATACATCCGTGGGTAATAAACCTAAGAAGTCTAAGCCAAGTGCTAAATATAAAAGGATTTTTATAATATCATGGATGAAGGAGAAAAACATAGATCCATGCCAACAAGCATTTCTTGTATGTGAAAATAAGAGTCAAGAAATAGTATAATGGATGATTTGTCCTAGGAGAATACATACGAAGGTGGAAGGGGGATGGTGTGGTCTGGATGAGGCTGGAGCAAGGCCAAAAAACGGAATTACCACGATGTGACCGCCGTGTGTTGGCCCGATCCAGCGACATCCGCGGGGCAACATCTTCCTTCCAGGAGCGAAGGGAGTGGGAGGAGGGTGGAATGATGGTGGAAGGGGCTGGTTGCAGGTGCTGGGGGGGATGGTGTGGGCTGATTCGAAGGTGACAGGGGGGCTATTGCGGACTAGAATTTTGGTGGCAGCGGGCTTAAATGATGGTGGAAGGGGGTGGTGTGGGCTGGATGTGGCTAGAGCAGGGCCAAATCAAGGCATTACCACGGCGTAACCGTGGCGTGACCACGGCGTGACCACGTCATGACCGCGTTGTCACCACGGTGTGACAGCGGCGTGACAGCGGCGTGACCGCGATGTGTTCGCCCAGTCTAGTGACATCCGTGGTGGAGCATCTTTCGTCCAGGAGAGAAGGCAGCAGGAGGAGGCTGGAATGCTGGTGGAAGGTGGCTGGTTGCAGGGGCTGGGGGGATAGTGCAGGTTGATTCGAAGGTGGAAGGGGGGATGTCGCGGTTGGAATGTTGATGGTAGCATGCTAAAATGAAGGTGGAAGGGGGGTGGTGTGGGGTGGATGTGGCTAGAGCAGGGACAAATCACGACATTACCACGACATGACCACATCATGACCACGGCGTGACCGCGGCGTGACCGCGGCGTAACCGCGACATGAATGTGGCCTGACAGCGGCGTGACCGCGACGTGTTGGCCCGGTCCAGTGATATCTGCATGGCTTCATAATCCGTCCAAGAGCAAAGGGAGCGGGTGGAGGATGGAATGCTGGTGTAAGGGGGCTAGTTGCAGGAGCTAGGGGGATGGTGTGGGCTGATTTGAAGGTGGAATGGGGGGCTGTTGCGGGCTGGAATGTTGGTGGCAGCAGGCAGAAATGAAGGTGGAAGGGGGTGGTGTGGACTGGATATGGCTGGAGCTGGGCCAAATCACGTCATTACCTCAGTGTAACTGCGGCGTGACTGCGGCGTGACTGCAGCGTGACCGCGGTGTGACCGCAGCCTGGCCGCAGCCTGACCGCGATGTGTTAGCCCGGTCCAGTGACATCTGCGGGGCAGCATCTTCAATCCATGAGTGAAGGGAGCAGGAGGAGGTGGGGCAACATTCCGGTCGTTTCCCCGCCAACAAATGATAGAACAGATCAACTATTTAATATTCAATAACAAGGGATCTCCAGAGAAGGTTGTAGTGAGCGGCACAATGACACAACTTCTAAAGGGAAAAATGACGGAAAAGAATCATACACCCTACACAAACCATTTACAAATTCATTCACTTTTCCTAAACATGGATATTTTATTTATAATATTCAAAGCATGAAAAAGAAATTGTCATGGTCAAGGCATATGCCTACTCAGGCAATGTCATTTTAGTTAAACGAGTATGATAATCTAGTTTATATTAATCAAAGAAAACAAAAACTAACTAGCCACAAAACAGACACCAACAAGAGACATATGAAAGAATCAAACCAAATCTAAAAATGATACAAATAACTATCACTACTCTTTGGTTTAGAAGATAGCGAACCTCCATTGGAGGGGTTTTATTATAAAATCATGGCATTGATTTATCACACAATTCATTTAATTATATTTAACATTTATTCCAAAACTCATTCAGCACAAATCAAATGCAATAATTTAAGCAACTAGATCAACATAACTATCACTGTGAGTTTTCACAGACAGCACACCTCCGTTGGAGGGGTTTTATTATAAAAAATTGAATTTATTTATCAAATTAAACAAATATATTAAATAACACTTATTCAAGATATTCAATTAAATATAATTAAGAATAATTAAGAAAGAATCTAATTTCAATTTAAAGCATTTTTTAATTAAAGAGGCTAGAAGAGGGATCCTATCTCATGGTTGATCCAAACCATCCACATTAGCAGTTGGATCTTTCTAACTAATAGTTGATGCTCCCCCACTAGGTATATGAACCTTCACACACATGCAAGGTCACCTAGCCCCTATGCACACACCCGCATGGCCATGAGCATGTGCTAAGGGATCCTTGCACATATGTTTATATGCATATAGTACTCTCTACTCACTTGTGTATGAATTTATATATATATATATATACATGGGCACACATAGCCCCATACGTGCATAATCACTTCCATGGTTGACTATACATGTAATGGGTGAACCCACACACTTGTACTTTCTTAACTATGCACACACAGGTGAGTCGCCCTTAACTTGGATTCTCAAAACCAACGAGCATGGATCAACGTGCTACACAAAGGATATTAGGAACGTTAAAACACATATATAATGCTACATAAAAAGTGAGAAACCAACCAACAGCATTAAAGCCTTACCTCTATTGGGAGAACCAAATCCACCCAAACCAACACGAAATGATCCAACGCCCTACTGAAAACATAATATGGAGTCAAAAAAACTAAAATCATCAAATACATGAGGTGAGAGAAAAGTAGTAACCATATAACTTACCTCAGATCAAATCAGGCCAACTGAATCAATCTGATCCCCATTTCCCCCCTTCACAGAATCTAATTACCCTTTGTCCACAGAAATAAGTAAAAGACCTAAGTGGCCAATGCGATAAAGAAAATAAAATAAAAACTAAACTAAAACATACTTGTCTTAAACATTCTATATCTGATAAACTTTTCATTTTTAAATTATAACACTCCATTCACATGAAAACTGCATCCACAATGCATCAATGGTATGAATAATTCTACACATAAAATATTCCTAACATTTTTATGAGCTCCAAATGATTTCACATAGAACTTTACCAGGTTTTATTTGAAATCATGTTCTTAGATATATTTTATATAAAATATAATTGAAAGAAGTATTAGTAAAACATTTCAAATAATAAAAGAAAACTAAAATATAAAACATTCTATATTTTATTATAAAAATAATAATAAACATTCTATATTTTATCCTAAAAGGAACCCTGAAAAAAGAGATGGAAGAAAGATAACTTCAATGGAAAGAACATTGTACTGCATGGTTTTTAAAACTTTGTCCCAAGAGAGGGCTTCCAAGTAGGAAAACCTGAGAAATTATAAAAAACACTTCCAAATAGATAATTAATCCCTAAAATGTATTTAAATCCAAAAAATAAATTCCATATGAACCAAAATAAAGCACCACAAGATTTGTCACTTACTAGAAAATGCAATTAACATTGTTTAAAATATATTAGAATGTGACATGGCATATTGTTAGTCTTTGTTGTTAAAATTCCAAATAAATTTAATAAGTAACATGTTTTAAATTCAGAAAATATCCCCGAAACATATTCAATATTTCATATAAATTCCACCGATTTAAAAAAATTATACCCCCGTATAGTAGTATGGTATTTTTTTAATCATGAATTAGATATTATTAAATCATAAACTTGAAATATTACATTTTTCAATCACCTTCCATAATTTATATTTTGATGAAGTGATAATTTTAGAAGATTCATCAAAACCTTCTCTGCTTTTCTCACCTTCAAGGAGACACTGTAGTTTGAAAAATTAATAATGATCCAATTATGAATAGTACTAAATGTTCGATCAATTTCAAGATGGATATATTCAACTTACCTTACCTCTTCTTATTCTTTTTATTAATTAGTGAAACCAATCTACACTAGATATACAATTTACATTATCCTTAATCCATAAAAATTATTCAGAATATATTTAGTTTTGGATCTATTCTCTCCTTAAATACTCAAGGAATTTGTCTATAGGATTAAATATCAGTTATCTCTTCTTAATGCAAGGATTTTTCTATCTTGGAATGAATGTTTCAAACTGACAATTTCTTTGACATGAAGTATATATATATATATATATATGATACATGAAAAAATATCCATTATATTAATTCTGTTCTTTCTCTATTATCTGTAAACATTATACCATGTGAATACTACATTTGTATTTAGTATAATTCTCAATAATTCAAAATTCCTAACATCTTGATATTTCAAATCTCCCACTACTTCTCTTCAAAAAAATTTGTAACTGTATACAGACATGTATAGACACCACATCATAAAAATCTCCATGTATTCATTAATTATATATAAAAATATTCATGGTTTCATCTCCTCATTTCATGGTGTAAATATTTCTGTAAAACATGAAGTTATGAAATGGAAGCATGAATCACAGTCTTTCATTGCGATATTTATGTCGATGAAGAACAGATCTATATGCATCATTATATATAGTTTATCACATTTCATTTTCTTTTTCTAAGCATAATTTGATAAGACATTTAGATAATTCTTCTAATTTATAAAGTCTTATATAATTCCCTTAAAGTCTTATGAAGTTCGATTCTTATGAAATTTTCTCAAAGACTTTCAATTCAATGTCATATGCTATTCCATACGATGCTATATAAAGTATTATTCTTTTAGTATCGATTCTATTAGTGCATGAATAGTCTTCTAAGGATATTAAGATACACCAAAATTCATCACAACATTTCAAATAAAGCACTTCATGAACTCTATATGGAATTCTGTCTACTCTATACAGATATGAATGTACCTTATAAATAACCTTATATTGGAATATATCAACCCTTTATTCTTCCATTTTCATGTAAAAAATATAACCTATGATGTTCTTTTCACATACTTTATAATTCCTAGGATTCTTGAATATGGTATGAGTTTCTCATGATCCCACATTATGGATCACTCTATAATTTATAGTGCGGATAAACTATAAGTATAAGGCCCCAGCCTTAAACATTACTTAATCGTGAGTTATTAAAAGATTACACATTGAGGATCTTTTCTGGTTTAGAGTTTTAGAGAATTATATATGAAACATTCATTACATTCCAAATTTAAACAATGTGGTTACATAAAAGACAATATTCATTTTTCCCATCGACGGAAACATTTTCAAAATAAAACATGGATTCTTTCTTGACACTTCTTTGACACTATCATCATATCATGTACCTTTCCCTTGAACTGTGAAAAACATTTCAAAAAACATGGGATGAGCATAAAAAGTTCAGTAAGGGTTATAAAAAATATGTAAAGGAAACATGAGTTCATATATACATAAGAATGAAATCATACTTTACCCATAAAACATAGGCACTTTAACCTACCTCATCAAATCATGAATAAATCATAGAAATCATAAGACATAAAAGGTAACTTGAGGCATTCATAACATTATTATGTAGGGAGTAACCCTCTTGGTTACGTTTGGATTAACCACCGTAGTATATTTTCTAAATCTCTTCGGAGAAACCTTAACGTTTCCCTCCTTCGCATTACCCAATGCATTGGAGAGCAATATCGGGATCACTCGCCCTTAGTTTATCATGGAACCACCCGTTTTCATAACAATGACCAAGAACCATAACATAAACGTATCACATAAAACATGCATAAAGGAAACATAACATTTCCACATTTCAATCACAATATAAAATTTTAGTATATTGAAATAATGAATCCATTCAAAAAGAAACCATTTAAAACATTTAATAAAGAGATTTTTGAATCAAAGTGTCCCATACCACCTTGAAGATTTTAAAATTTTAAACCATTAATATCCATATAAATAAATCCTTAAAACCATTTTGAAAACATGGATATAAATTGGAACAAATAAATATAACATTTAAAGCGATATTTTTGTTAAAGGGGTTTTACCAAAATTAGAGACACTTGAATACAATAATTGAGGAATAACATTTAGTCAGTACTTTATAATATCATGAGAATAAATGGATTCATGATATAATATTCCAAATGATAGTATATACACCATATAAGAGTGAATTGGTGCATAACAACAATGAAGTCTCAATAGAAATGTCAAATGTGATGAAATCCCTTATAAAGAAGGTATCCCTAATTTAAGGATAAATCAATCTCAAAATTATGTCTAACAATTATAAATACACCGAATATAAGTGGATATTAAGTGTAAAATAATAAAAGGTCATTCAAACATATTCAAAGGATTACATATTCAATAACTACATGTTGAACCCAAAGAAATCGAAATTGGGTTAAAAAGTTCCCTTGGTAAAATTCGACAGCCTAACGACATCACTTCAAAATTCAGAAAATGAGTTGATGAGAGATAATAAGGGCATCTCATCAATTGGACATAAAATTTACATCAATAAGGATATAAAATAACATATCCCAACATAATATTAGGTGAATTAAAAGACATAACAAAATAAGTCTTTTAAAAAGAGGAGGGTGAAAGGTCCCCTTACCGAGTTGGGTAACTTTCGAAACGTACACCCCATGGAAGAAGGGTAATACAATTAAGATTTGAATACCCATAAATGAAATTATACTACACAATGTGTATAATAATGGGCAGTACATACACCAATCAATGGAAATTTTGGCAAATGTAGCATAAATCTCACGGGAATAAAAGTAAGATGAAAAATCCCTTACGAAAACTCGGCAGCCTAACAGCGCCACTTAAGACTTCCAAAATGGATTGATGAGAGTAAATAGGGTCTCTAATCATATCAACATAAAGTTTACAGAAATAGGAACACAAAATAAAATCCCCCAACATAAAAAAATTGTAGCTTAAAAGAAGTGACATAAAGGAGAGTACTTAAAAAGAAAGAGAGGTTGGAAATCTTATTAAAATTCAGCAGCCTAACGGCGCCACTCAAAACTTCCAAAATGGATTGATGAGAGAGAATAGGGTCTCTCATCATATGAAAATAAAAATTAGAGTAATATTAATATAAAATAATATCCCAATAACAAGAAATATGATCTTTAAAAGAAATGACATAAAAGAGTGTACTTTAAAAGAAAGAGAGGAGTCTGATCCCTTACCTCAAGTCCAACTTGTCTTGTTCATTTATTTATATTCCTGAATAATAAACATTGGTCAACTTATAATTTCATAAGGAACTCCTTTAAAGATTATTATTCAGTTAATATCACATATTATAATGTTATAATAATTGTTTAATAATGTTAGTTCATATCAGTCGTTTTTGCCGATGTTTGGTACATGAGTCAAAAATGAACTTGTTGGAAAATAATTTTCCATGTAGTTATAGGTACATCATATCCAGAATAGTATTGATGTTTTAAATATCATATATATCCATTATATATTCATTTTATACTATTCCATATCATTTGGAGATAAAAATTAAAAGCACCGTTCATGGAGACGGTAGGCTATACGTACGCATTAACGCTACTTTCATTTTTTTGTCATATTAATGGAATTAAAACAAAATGAGAGATATATACATGTTATAATTACAGAATGATATCCATAATTTAGATGTAATATATTACATATATATCCATTATATATATGTACTTATAATAGTACATAACATTTTGAGATAAGAAATGAAATGTACCGTTCATGGAGACGGTAAGCTGTACGTACGTATGAACGCTACATGCATTTCTATTTCATATTTAATGGAATTAAAACATAATGATATATAATAGTATTTTAATTACAGTATGGTATCATATATAATAACATTAAATATATCTTCTATATGTACCACATATGGTATTAACGAATCAAATCACTTTGAGGGGGTGGTAGTCCGCACTTCCTTAAATGAAGATATCGTGTTTACCCATAATGGAAACCATAAAGGTATGCCATAAATGAAAAATACAAAAGCTTAAGTAAAACATAAACATATTATATAATAAATATAAATATAGTGTCATCTTAATGGCCACCTTTGAAGGTGTTTGAGGAATGTTGAACAATCATCGTTTCGTGAGGCAGAAATTCACCATCCACAGAAACAGTATGTTCTTTAACCATTAGACGAAGGTGTGTGTAAGTGTAGCTCGAATAATTCTTATAAAAACATCCTAGTATATTGAATATACTGTATTTGTTACAAAAGAAATGAATAAAATTAATTTAGAGGGTTGGAGAAGCAAAATAAAACAAAAGGACACAAGTGAAGACATTACCTTAAAATCGGGCAACTCCCTTTGGTTTGAGCTCAAAGGCTTCATTGGGAAGACTTCTGCACAAAGTGAGGCTTAAAGGAGTTAGAGAGGGATGTGGAGAGACAAAATGGGTATGGGTTGGCCGAGACAAAGGCTTTGGATGTGTGGGTAAGGAGGTAGAGGTGGGGGCCTTTTATAAGAGGAGAGGAGGGGCACCTTGGGAATGTAAGGAATTGTTACTTTATTTAGAATGAGTTTCGGATTTTAATGGTCCCACATATATGTGTTTCTAGGATAAGGTGATAAGGGTTCTAAATCCACCCATACAATAGTTTTGGACATGTGTAGGTATTATATTGTACATTATCTTTCCATTTTATTTAAATCGTTAAATAATGAGGTCATCGCTGCATCATCATGATGTAATAAATAATTTAATATATTTAATGTCTAAGAAATTATAAAAAATATATCATGATGTAGGAAATCTTTTTATATTTCTAATTAATATTTATAGTCAAAAATCTGACTTGTATAACCCCATGTAAAAATTGTTTTAGTAAAACATCTCATGTGTGTGTCATTTTTACTTTAACATTAAATAAAAAGGTATTTATGTCATTTTCCAACCAAAGTGGCTCCATGGGGTCCCCAAGTTGACCCATAGATTATCTAGGTCGTCCATGACACATCCAATGAGGGTAGGACATGTTTCTAGGTCATTTCATTTTATTAAAACAATATTCTTACCTTAAACTACACTAATTACCTCTAATCGCGATTAAAAACATAATAAGTTACTATTCACCAAAAAATTATTTTAATCCCATTGAACCACATTTTAATTCTTAATGACAACCATGTATGTCGGATATTTTAAATTCAAAACCCAAAGGTGTCAAAAATTCATTTAAACGGAAAATCAGTTTTTATAAGTACCACTTAGTGGTTTCACTATTCATCAAAAATTGAGGTTTTTCAGAAAATTACCAAAAATTCACCCTAAGATATATTTGATATTCCGAATTCAAAAATGATGTATGTTTTACAAAATTAAAAAAATATAAGTTTCATTAATTAATTTAATAATAAATTCCCGCTGTCAAAACAAATAGCGTGTTTTTATGAAACAAAATGTATCAAAAGATTGACACTAGTTTAAGTCTGATTTCAAAGTAAAATTAATTCCAATGACCACTAATGGATTAAATGGTAAAAATATATTCCAATTTCAATTTAAAACAAATTCAAAAGATAATATAATCATATAAATAATTTATATTAAAAGAGGTTTTGAATTAAAATACAACATTTTTCACTATTCATTAAAAATTGAACTTTTTCGGAAAAATACCAAAAATATACACAAAGTAAATTTTGATGTCCCGATTCTAAAGAATAATTTTATTTTGTCAAATATAACACATAAAAATGTCAAAAAGTGGATTTAAAAGAGGTTCGCCATCAAAAGGCGGTTAATCGACCTTTTAAAGAATATTAGAATGTTTACGCTTAAAATAGGAATCATTTGAATTTTTAATCCTCTAACATTTATTATAAAAAGTAAAAAAATATTTGAAAAACATATAAAATCATTTCGTAGATAGTTCTGTTCATTCCCGCCATTACAACGGCTAGGCGTTTACTACTATTTAAAATAATATTATTTTATTATTAGAGTGCAACGTAAGATTCCCAAGAAACTCGTTGTTGCATATTGGGTACGCCATCGTGCATAGCGTCCCCTTTAAAATAATATTAATATTTTATTCAAAAATATGGATAAATATAAAAATGTCATATTCTTTATTTACCAGGGGTGTTACATCCTTCCCCCCTTTTGGAAATTGCATCCTCGCAATTTTAAAATTGGGCTCGGAAACATCCTTGAATATTCCACATCAGAACAAGAGTCAGTAAAACAATCACTTTAAAATAAAGAATGAGAAGTACAAGGGTCGCTCGAGTTAACCCATACTAGGATTCCATGTAGGAAAACATGGACATGGAGGAGAAAACATAGGGTCATGTTCTGATGGAGAGTGATAGAAAACATGTTTAGGAGAAAGTTAACCACAAGAAAATCACAAACTTGTGATGGGTTAAATGGTATTCGATTCCTCAGTAGGAAAATTTAATAGAAAACATTTTTGTTTTTTTATTAAAGAATTTATTCATAAGGAAACATAATTACTTAACATATTGACTTTCAACTTTTAATAGATTTCTTACAGAAACTCATATTTTCTCCAAAAGACGAGTATTTAGGAAGACTTGTTCACTATAATAAACTTCTAGAGAATCACCTAATACACAAAAGAGAACAATATACTTCCCATGTCTTTAGACTTTAACCAAAACCAAAACCAAAAAGGTTAGTACAAGATCAGATAATCCAGAAAAAGATAACCCTTTATAAAAAGAAAATCTATTCTTAATCTCCAATATTTTTCCAACAAAACCCAAAGTTCAACGAGGACCATTTGATAAACAATTTGTCCATAAAATTCTTCAATTTAAACCAAACTAAGATTGAAACCCAAATATTTGAAGGATTTAGTCACATAGTCTTCCAAGTTAAATCGTAACATTTATCTCTAAACAACAGCAGTTGCTCCTAAAGTCTTGTATTGAAAATTAATTAACCTAATCACATATCCTCCATGATAGGTTAATAAATTTCCATAGAAAACCCAAAATCAACTTACTCTTAATTCATAAAATAATCTAACTAAAATAAATCAGTCATACTAACCAGGGACTTCACGTAGTCCAGTGGTAGGTGATAAATACCAGTCGCACTTTGGTTGTGGGTTCGATTCCTACAGCTATGTCCGACGCGACGGGTTGTCACACGGTCTGTGTGTTGTCCTTTTTTCAAGACTATATAATTCTTAAATCATTCCCCAAAACGAGATAAAATCTTCAAAAATAATCATAATATATTTTAACCTCAAGTTTATCTCATGCCTTTCATTTTCTAGCATATCATATAATAACCCATAATTACCTCAAAAGTAAGGATCATATAAACTCTAATGGTTACCTTTATAATTATTACCTGAACTTCCACATCGACTGGTCATCTCATACATGATGCATTACAGAACATACCAAGGTTCAATTCGTTGATCATGACTCCTTGATAGTTGGTTTAGAACAACCACGAGTTTCCTCATTGAATCCCCCATTTTATCTAGTATCTTAATCAGAGAACCACCACAGTTTCCTTCAAACCTGTTGTCTCTTTGGTTCCTACTTGATCCATCCATTCACTAAAAACAGAAATGCCAGTGTGTGTATATCAACAAAACCATCATGTACTAATGAGGAAGATAAACACTAATATATACTTACTCATTCACTTTGTCTAAAACTAGGACTCTTTCTGAAATCCTAACCATTATGGTAATGTCACTTATGCTTAGAGAATACCCTAACCTATAAATTTATCTAAACCGACTTTTGATACCAACTATAAGACCCCAGCCTTAGACCTTACTTAATCTTGAGTTATTACAATATTACACATTGAAGATCTTTTCAGGTTTAGAGTTTTAGAGAATTAGATCATGAAACATTCATTACATTCCACATTTAAACAAAGTGGTTACATAAAAGACAGTATTCATTTTTCCCATCAACAGAAACATTTTTAAAATATAACATGGATTGTTTCTTGACACTTCCTTGACACTATCATCATATCATGCACCTTTCCCTTGACCCGTGAAAAACATTTCAAAAAACATGGGGTGAGCATAAAAATATCAGTAAGGGTTATAAAAAATATGGAAAGGAAACATGAGTTCATATATATATATATGAATTAAATCATACTTTACCCATAAAACATATCCACTTTAACATGCCTCATCAAATCATGAATAAATCATAGAAATCATAAGACATAAAAGGTAACTTGAGGCATTCATAACATTCTTACGTAGGGAGTAAATCTCTTGGTTACGTTTGGAATACCCACCACAGTATATTCCCTAAATCTCTTCAGAGAAACCTTAATGTTTCACTCCTTCGTGTTACCCAATGCATTGGAGAGCTATATCGGGCTCACCCGACCTTAGTTTATCACGGAACCACCCGTTTTCATAAAAATGACCAGGAACCATAACATAAACGTATCACATAAAACATGCATAAAGTAAACATAACATTTCCACATTTCAATCACAATATAACATTTTAGTATATTGAAATAATGAATCCATTCAAAAAGAAACCATTTCCAAAACCATTTAAAACATTTAATAAAGAGATTTTTTAATCAAAGTGTCCCATACCACCTGGAGACTTTTAAAATTTTAAACCATTAATATCCATATAAATAAATCCTTAAAACCATTTTGAAAACATGGATATTAATAAGAACAAATAATTAAAACATTTAAAGCGATATTTTGGTTAAAGGGGTTTTACCGAAATTAGAGACACTTGAATACAATAATTAAGGAATAAAATTAAGTCAGAACTTTATAATATCATGAGAATAAATGGATTCATGATATAATATTAAAAAGTACAGTATATACACCATATCAGAGTGAATTGGTGCATAACAACAATGAAGTCTCAATTGAAATGTCAAATGTGATGAAATCCCTTATAAAGAAGGTATCCTTAAATTAAGGATGAATAAATCTCAAAATTATTTCTGAAAAATATAAATACACCCAATATAAGTGGATATTAAGTGTAAAATAATAAAAGGTCATTCACACATTTTCAAATGATGACATATTCAATAACTACATGTTGAACCCAAAGAAATCGAAATTGGGTTAAAAAGTTCCCTTGGTAAAATTTGATAGCCTAACGGCATCACTTCAAAATTCAGAAAATGAGTTGATGAGAGATAAAAAGGACATCTCATCACTTGGAAATAAAATTTACATCAATAAGGATATAAAATAACATATCCCAACATAATAGTATGTGAATTAAAAGACATAACAAAAGAAGTCTTTTAAAAAGAGGTGGGTGAAAGGTCCCCTTACCGAGTTGGGTAACTTTCGAAATGTACACCCCATGGAAGAAGGGTCATACAATGAAGATTTGAATACCCATAAATGAAATTATACTACACAAAGTTTATAATAATGGGCAGTACATACACCACTCAAAGGAAATTGTGGAAAATGTAGCATAAATCTCACGGGAATAAAAGTGAGATGAAAAATCCCTTACGAAAACTCCGCAGCCTAACAACACCACTTAAAACATCCAAAATGGATTGATGAGAGGAAATAGGGTATATCATCATATAAACATAAAGATTAAAGAAATAGGAATACAAAATAACATCCCCCAACATAAAAAAGAGGAGCTTAAAAGAAGTGACATAAAGGAGAGTACTTAAAAAGAAAGAGTTTGGATCTCTTACGAAAATTCGGCAGCCTAACGGCGCCACTCAAAACATCCGAAATAGATTGATGAGAGAGAAGATGGTCTCTCGTCATATGAACATAAAAATTACAGTAATATTAATATAAAATAATATCCTAATAACAAGAAATATGAGCTTTAAAAGGATTGACATAAAAGAGTGTACTTTAAAAGAAAGAGATGAGTTAGATCCCTTACCTCAAGTCCAACTTGTCTTGTTCATTTCATTATATTCCTGAATAAAAAACTTTGTTAAATTTATAATTTCCTAAGGACCTCCTTAAATATTATTATTCAGTTAATATCACATATTATAATGATATAATAATTTTTTAATAATGTTAGTTCATATCAGACGTTTTTTCCGATTTTTGGTACATGAGTCAAAAATGAACTTGTTGGAAAATAATTTTCCATGAAGTTATAGGTACATCATATCCAGAATAGTATTGATGTTTTAAATATAATAAATATCCTGTATATATTCATTTTATACTATTCCATAGCATTTGGAGATAAAAATTAAAAGCACAGTTCATGGAGACGGTAGGCCGTACGTACGCATGAACGCTACTTTCATTTTTTTGTCATATTAATGGAATTAAAACAAAATGATATATATATATATATGTTATAATTCCAGAATGATATCCATAATTTATATGTAACATATTACATATATATCCATTATATATATGTACTTATAATAGTACATAACAATTTGAGATAAGAAATGAAATGTACCGTTCATGGAGACGGTAATCCATATGTATGCATGAACGCTACTTCCATTTCTATTTCATATTTAATGGAATTAAAACATAATGATACATAATAGTATTTTAATTCCAGTATGGTTTCATATATAATAACATTAAATATATCCTTTATACGTACCACATATGGTATTAACGAATCAAATCACTTTGAGGGGGCGGTAGTCCGCACTTCCTTAAATGAAGATATCGCATTTACCCATAATGGAAACCATAAAGGTATGCCATAAATGAAAAATACAGAAGCTTAAGTAAAAAATAAAAATATTATATATCATATATTAATATAGTTTCATCTTAATGGCCACCTTTGAAGGTGTTAGAAGAATGTTGAACACTCATCGTTTCGTGAGACAGAAATTCACCATCCACAGAAACAGTATGTTCATTAACCATTAGACGAAGGTGTGTGTAAGTGTAGCTCGAATCATTCTTATAACAACATCCTAGTATATTTAATATACTTTAGTTGTTACGAAAGAAATTAATAAAAAGATTTTAGGGGGTTGTAGAAGCAAAATAAAATAAAAGGACACAAGTGAAGACATTACCATAAAATCGGGTAACTCCCTTTGGTTTGAGCTCAAAGGCTTCCTTGGGAAGACTTTTTCCCAATGTGTGGCTCCAAGAAGTTATATAGGGGTGTGTAGAGACAAAATTGGAAGGGTTTGGCCAATCCAAAGGCTTTGGAAGAGTGGGTGAGGAGGTTGAGGTGGGGGCCTTTTATAAGAGGAGAGGAGGGGCACTCTTGGAATGTATAAAAATATTACTTTATTTAGAATGAGTTTTGGATTTTAATGGTCCAACATTGATGTGTTTCGAGGATAAGG
This sequence comes from Viscum album, assembly GCA_963277665.1. Classification (NCBI taxonomy): domain Eukaryota; kingdom Viridiplantae; phylum Streptophyta; class Magnoliopsida; order Santalales; family Viscaceae; genus Viscum; species Viscum album. Next base: position 354,333,450 of record OY728143.1, read on the forward strand.
TGATAAGGGTTATAAATCCACCCATCCCATAGGATTTGGACATGTGTAGGTCTTAGATTGTACATTATCATTCCATTTTATTTAAATCGTTAAATAATGAGGTCATCACTACATCATCATGATGTAATAAGTAATTTAATATATTTAATGTCTAAAAAATTATAAAAACAATATCATGATGTAGGAAATATTTTTATCTTTCTAATGAATATTTATAGTAAAAAATCTGACTTGTATAACCCCATGTAAAAATTGTTTTAGTAAAACATCTCATGTGTGTGTAATTTTTACATTAACATTAAATAAAAAGGTATTTATGTCATTTTCCAAGAAATGTGGCTCCATGGGGTCCCCAAGTTGACTCATGAATTGTCTTGGTCGGCCATGACACATACAATGAGGGTAGGACTTGTTTCTAGGTCATTTCGTTTTATTAAAACATTATTCTTACCTTAAATTACACTTATTATCTCTAATCGCGATTAAAAACATAATAAGTTACTATTCACCAAAAAATTATTTTAATCCCATTGAACCACATTTTACTTCTTAATAACAACCATGTATGTCGGATTTTTGAAATTCAAAACACAAAGGTGGAAAAATTTTCATTTAAGCGGAAAATCAGTTTTTATAAGTATCACTTAGTGGTTTCACTATTCATCAAAAATTGATGTTTTTCAGAAAATTACCAGAAATTCACCCTAAGCTATATTTGATATTCCTAATTTAAAAATGATGTCTGTTTTACAAAATTAAAAAAAATACAAGTTTCATTAATTAATTTAATAATTAATTCCCGCTGTCAAAACAAATAGTGTGTTTTTATGTAACAAAATGTATAAAAAGATTGACACTAGTTAAAGTCTGATTTCAAAGTGAAATTAATTCCAACAACCACTATTAGATTAAATGGTAAAAATATATTCTAATTTCTCTTTAAAACCAATTCAAAAGATAATCTAATGATATAAATAAATTAGAGTAAAAGAGGTTTTGAATTAAAATACAACAGTTTTCACTATTCATTAAAAATTGAACTTTTTCGGAAAAATTCCAAAAAATTACACAAAGTAAATTTTGATGTCCCGATTCTAAAGAAGAATTTTATTTTGTCAAATATAACAGATAAAAATGTCAAGAAGTGGATTTAAAAGAGGTTCTCCATCAAAAGGCGGTTAATCGACCTTTTAAAGGATATTAGAATGTTTACGCTTAAAATAGGATTCATTCGCATTTTTAATCCTCTAAAATTTATTGTAAAAAGTAAAAAATTTATTTGACAAACATATATAATCATTTTGTAGTTAGTTCTGTTCATTCCCGCCATTACAATGGCTAGGCGTTAACTACTATTTAAAATAATATTATTTTATTATTAGAGAGTAACGTAAGATTCTCATGAAACTCGTTGTGGCATATTGGGATCGCCATCGAGCATACCGTCCCATTTAAAGTAATATTAATATTTTATTCACAAAAATGGATAAATATAATAATGTCATATTCTTTATTTACCAGGGTTGTTACAATTATCATGACAAAAAATAAATAATTTAAGAAGAAAACCTATAATATATCATATCAAGTTCCAATGCCTGAGTTTTTAATATCAACATTTTTTTAATCTTCCTCGACCTCATCTATGTATTTTACCGAATAGATTCTTACTTTCAAAGATAATATACATAATAATGGAACTTCTAAAATACCTTCATCATACACATATAAGATTCATCATTATAAATTCTCCAAACAACTCAAATCCTTATTGAAATTTCCTTTTCAATTTCCATTTTTAAAACTATAATATTCCAAGAAAAATGATTCTTGGAAGTAATTCAAGAACAGTTAAAACATTTTTTACTTTATATAAATGAATCTCCAAAGATCCAAAGGTAAGGTATTCCCTTTTCATATGAGGAATAAAAATTATTTCATAATCAAACATAAAATATGGGTCTCTAAAAAAATTTAAATTTTTTAATGATTGAAATGGATAAAATTACAATTAATAGTAATTGATAATTGATAAATAGTCGAACTACACACCTTTTATAAAATTCTCCCCACCCAACCCTTTTGTAAGGCACAGTGCAATGCCGTTGTCAATACTATTTGTAATGATGCTTGACCTGAAAGCATAAATCAACATTAATGAAATGATAACAATATAATGTGTTCATTAATTACAAGAGTAGACATATTAATTTTAATCATTCAAATAAGATGATATCGCAATTTTACCCTTTTCAAAGCCTTTGATGGTGGAAGATGAATCAGTATCACCTAAACTGGATATTTCACCCATACATTGAAAACATTGAACAACCAAACATGAAACTGCATAACATTATGAAAATGGGGGTCTGGGGTTAAATTGCATATTTGAGGATGCAGTTGACTTAAAAAGAAACCATGTCACGATGTAAAAATGGTGTGGTAAAACAATACCTTTGGCGACAGTGGATAAGTTGACATTATTATGGAGGGCGTGGAGCAACAGATCGGATGAAAGTCGATTTACCATAAAAATATGGCTATTGCACATGTTATATGAGGGTGTGGAGCAGCAGTAAAAAACTAGTGGGTGTCGTAGAAAATCCTTACAAAAATCGTGAGTCAGAAATGATGAAGTAGGGAATGGAGTATATGGAAGTTACAAATTGTAATTGGGACCATAGAAAGACCCGATGGAAATCATGATGGGAAAATGGTATAAAATAACCATTACCTCCAAAATTTTATATTCACGTCAATCCCGATTACAAGTCGTGGGAGCAAATCAATTGCATCTTCAATGTTTTCATGTTGGTTCTGTGATATGGAATGCATCCCTATCATGTACACAAATACAAGTCATCAAACTAAAAATATGATTAGTGAAACTAATAGAGGGGCCACCTCAAGAAAAAAATGGAAAATTGGACTACATACCATCGGAGGTGTGCCGAAGGAGACAAAGGGGCTGCCTCATAGCACTGTCATCGAGGTGGTACGATGGTCACGTCCGAGGAGGATACAATTCAATATAATAATAATAAAACATAACTACTATATAAAAATTATGTAGAAATAGTTAGAAACACTGAAATACAATTCAATATTAAAATAATAAAACCTCATTGCATAATAAAATTACACATATTAACAATCCAAAAATACAATTCACATCAATAGTGAGTCTCAATATCAGTATCATCATATTCATGATAACCCTCATCCACGCCTCCTACAGAAACACCATAAGCACCTCTCACGCCACAAGCATCATCATCAACATCAGCATTGGTACCAGCACTGACACTGGGACTGGCTCTAACTACAGCTCCAACTCTGGCTCCGGCTCCTACTCCAACTACAGCTCTGGCTCTAGCTACAGCTTCGGCTCCACCAGCAGAACTCAAGGACATAAAACATGTGTCTACCGCTACAACTTCTTCTGGTGAAAGTGTAGAATAAATGGAAGACATAACTTTCTTCCTAGGTCGACAATGCACTCTTCCCTGATGCTCATCTCCTAATACCTGATGTAGATGATCATTCGGGCCCAAATTGTTAAGCTCTTTTTCTGCCAATGTCTCCAAATCATTTTGTCGATTGATATATAACATAAATTAAAATGATAAAATAATATAAGTAATTAAATTCATTCAAAATAAAAGAAATTGAAATATACTTACAATCTCCATATCGGTGTCAGTATTTGGCACAATACCATATTTCTTTTTTCTACATATGCAAAACAAAGTAGAGCGAGGAACACGACCCTCTATATTTCATTCTTTTTTATGAAAAAAAAAATAAATAAATCAAAATTGGAAGTCAAAAAAATTACACGAAACGAAGCTAAATATTTTAAATATTAAATTACCTGTGTTTGCTTAAGATCTGGGTGTGAATTGTGTCCATGAGTATAAACATGTTTCATTCCACTCTTATTTCTTTTATTTCTGTCTGATTTCTCCCATAAAAAAATAATTATATAATTTCATTAACATAAATAAAACTCATTTTAAAAAAAAATGAATATATATATATATAAATTAAACAAATACCTTAAACTCTTGACTCTTCCAATAGCCGATAATCTGAATGTATTGTGATATTGGGCAATCATGAATCATTGGTACTTCATCAAGCACAGTGCCAACACTCTTTTTATAGCCAAGATATAATCCATACTTGTATGCTCACCACAATTCACCTAAATCCATTATCCATGCAGCCTAAGCATTTTGTCTGTCAGGAAAATTATATCAGAGCTAAAATGGACAAAATATTTGTTAAAAAAATATTATAAATTAATATATATATAAAGTGATTAACATTACTTACCCAGATCTCTACCCAACGATTTCCATTATTTGTTCTCCAACTTCCCTCCAACTTATTGGTTGAACCGGAATGATATTGTTGTGTCTAGAAAGTGTTCCCATAAAGATTTTACATTCTGTACCATTTTTTTAATTATAGCGTTGTCCTCACTATATTCAACCATGATTTGCGTGTGTCGATTCCAAACCTCTCGCATTTTTATGCGGCCATGTCGTCTAGTGGAGACTAGGGATAATTATGCAAAAGGTAAAAAAGGATAATAATATTATGAATTTATTATTAATCACTAACAGTATTATTTAATCCCATACCAGTAGATAGGGGATTTTTCGAACCATGAAGTGCAACGTCTAGAGGGGAAGTAGCCTCTATGGTAGGTGGGATATCTGCAGTAGGAGTAAATTGAACAATAGATGGATAACCCTATACAGATGAGGGTTGATATGGATATGGATATGTCGGTGGGATATATGGGGGCATCGTGCCTTGTACAGTGGATGTTGGGAATGGAAAATAAGAAGGGATGGGAGTCTGAGAACTACCATCTGATGTGGGTGCGGGCAGAAAGGGATTTGGATAATGTGGGTACAGATAACATGGAGGTGTCATAATGGGAGGATGATCTTCTGGTGACTCAAGCGTCATAGTAGTAGGCTAAATTGTAGAATCATTACCCCCACTATACTATCATCCTTGGAAGTATAATTCATTTATATCCTTGATGATGTAGACTAAAATAACATAGATGAGAAAATTAAACGAACGATAATGAGATAAATAATATGAAAACCATAATATTCAATCATAAATTGCACTTACTTTGTTGGACAGATGAGACATATGTTGTTCATTTCTTCGTATTCTACTATTTATTCTAATAACATCAAATTCAGACATTTTGACCTAGAAATTTAAAATAATATTTTCAAATAAATAAAAATAAAGAAAAATGTTAATTAATACAATTCTATCATAAAAAAACGAGGTACATTTTCAATTTGATATTTATATTGATAAAATATACCAGTTAATTTGATCTCATGTATGGATGTTTAAAAAAACACATACAATATTACGATAATGTCAGGTAAATACTTACAAATGTATCAACATTCTCTGTGGTCTGTGACAATTTCTGGTTCACAATCTATTCTAGCAATTGAGTCATCTGTGTCATAAAATGCCACATTCGAATAAATACCGATAGGTTTGTCCACAACACCATTTTCATCCATGTCTTCGGAAAATATATGTCTGCGAATGACATCAACAATAACACCAAATTGTTGTTGTAATAAGTTAGTTACATAAAACAACTATCTAGCCTATGACGCAAGAATATAAGGTTCATCGGTGTGAAGATGGGGATTCATATCAATCACTCTAAATCCACAGTTATCAATATGCATTCCTTGTCATGTCATTGAATCAAACCACTAACATTTCATCATTGCGACGTCACCATGTGCATAGTAATCTAATAAAATGATTCTTTCAATAACACAATAATATTATATATTTATGATAGAGGATGTCTATCTGATGCACTCGCATAACAATATGTTGTGGTACTTATCGTCACACCATCATGCTGTGTTGCCATTTTTTTGCACAGCTAGTTATAAAAAATTTAAATCCATTAACAACCATTGCTTTATAATCACGTATCACATCATTTGGACCAAAGGATAACACTATTACTTCATCTGATACTTCATTCATTGTTAGATTTAAAACCTAAAAGATACCAACAATGAATATTAAACAGAGACCTGTGATTATGTTATATAATGAAAAAAAATCTATTACCTTTGACTTTAACCAAGAAGGAAATTCTTTGATGTGCACCAGTTCCTTCCTCTTAATAGATAAAGAGCGATGTCTCTTTTTTATAATTTCTAAATGTTCTCTACAAATATGATAGATTAAAAATGTCAGATTATATGAAGAAATAATATAATAAAAAGAATGAATATTTATTAGTTTACTTACTTGATATAATCATCAATCACACCACAGTTGAATAATACTATACGACGAGCCATTTCCCTCTCTTCCCTGGTTAAAGTACACAATGAGTACGATCCAGATATCCCCCCGGTTTGGGGAAGTGAAGGAAATGCATGCTCAATGAGATCATATTTCTCATCATCAGTTCTCATAAGTTTATTTGACCTCATGGTGGCGTTATCCAAATATGATGAACAAAAATACATGCATTGTTGTGCTAAATAACAATTCACAATAGAGCCTTCGGGGTGATATTTATTTCTCACATAATATTTCATTGTAAACATCATTCAATCTATAGGATACATCCACCGACAAGAAATAGGACCACCAAAAATAACTTCTGGGGGAATATGCACAGTCAGATGTAACATACATGTGAAAAATGACAGTGGGAATTTTTTTCCAAGTCGCAAAGAATATTCGGTGCATCTATCTGCAATTTCTATACAACACTTCTTCTCAGTATTTTGGCACAAAGGCCTCTATAAAAATGACATAACTTAATCACAACAACCCTAACATTATGTTAAATTAGATGTCGAATGGAAATATGAATCAACTCATGTAACAAGACATGGTAATCATGGGTTTTAATAAATTTTCGTTTCACATATTATGTAATCAACCTTTTAGAAATATTACTTGAAAAACCATCTAGAACCATCAAACATTCAAAGACCTAAAGAAATTTTTTCTTCTCCACATTTTTCATCGAATAATAGGCAATTGGGACTTTCCATTTATTTTTACCAATTAACTCAGGATAATGTTTTACACTTATACCCAAATCAATCAAATCACGATGAGACCACAAATCTTCTTTTGTTTTGCCTTTAACATTTAAAAAAGTTGCAATTAATATCCCACAAATGTTTTTCTCGATATTCATTACATCCAAACAATGACGCAATAAATTCGATGACCAATACGGAAACTCATATAATATGCTTTTGTTTCTCAAATTTTTATTGGAAATAGAATTAACATGTTTTTGCTTTCTGGTTTTTGATTGACTTTTTCCAAGAACATAATTCAAATAATAAAGTTATTTAACAATATCATTCCTTGACATTCATTGAGGTGTCTAATCTATCTCGACGGCATTATCGAACTGTCTTCGATTTTTCCTGTATGGATGATCCATCGGTAGAAATCGTCGATTCCATATGAAGCTGAAAGTTCATTGAAACTTTAATTTTCAGAAACGTTTATTTTTCATACAAATAGGGTAGGATAATTTCCCTTTAGTACTCAAACCAGAAATTGTTCTGTAGGCAGGGTAATCATTTATCTTCTATAATAATGCTACACAAAACATAAAGTACTCCTTCATGAATGCATCGTACACCTGTGCAACAACAATCCAATGCTCCTTTAGCTCTTCTATTAATGGATGCAAGTATATATCAATAACATTTCCAGGATCACTGGGTTTAGATGTCAATATACTCATGATATTAAATGTATCTTTATACACATCCATGAAGGAAAGTTATAAATGTGAATGAAAACAAGCCAAGTACAGTGTGCAGTATGCATTCGGTGAAATGTGTTGAAACCATCACAGGATAATCCCAATCTAACATTTTGTGGGTCAGCTGTAAAATCAGGATGTAACCTATCAAATTTCTTCCAAGCCAACCCGTCTGCAGGATGAAATATTACATCATTATATTTATTTATTTCATTTTCACGCCATCTCATATTCTTTTCCATTTGTTCTTCCATAAAAAGTTTTTGAAGCCTTGGAATTAAAGGGAAGTGCCACATCACTTTCACTAGTATGCAAGATTGTGTTCCGTCATTATTATTCTTCCACCTTGATGTGCCACACTATTTGCACTGACCTAACTCTGCATTTTCCTTCCAGAACAGAAAACAATCTTTACGGAAAGAATGAATCTTAATAGATGGAAATCCAAATATGTCAACCAACTTAGATTCCATGTAATTGTTTTCTGGAATACATGCATCATCAGGCAGTAAATCCATAATAAATTTTAGGATATAGTCGACCGTAGTATTACTAAATCCATACATTTATTTTCCATGATATAATCCCATTAAAAACTCAAGTTTGCTCTTTTTTTCACATGCCTGATATACTGAAGTATTTGCATCTTCCATCATCTTTCTAACAATATCAACATCATCATCCAGATTAATATATGAAAACAGTGTTCCGATATTCATTTCCCCTTGCACTGGTCTACATGAGGAGCTGGCTTCAGAAACAAAAGGAAACCGATCAGAAATCAGATATTTCATACCAATCTTTTTCGCTGAATTGATGTCATTCCCCACTTGCAATTTTTCTCCATTGTGATACAACACATGATTATTTTTTTGGAATCCTTGTTTAGTGATATGATAACTCACTTCCTCGCATGTTAACCATGGCATTCCAGCACAATCAAAACACAGGAATCGAATCAATCTTCCTTCTGAATCATTAGTGAATGCAGAGTACAAGAAATGTCGTAACTCCTTTTGAAATTCATCTGTGATCTGATCAACATTGTACATCCAGTATCAATCAATTCTAAAGCATATAAACATAAAGTAAATAAATAATCAAGATAATGACTAAAAATTATATGTATTTTTTCATATGATTATAAGTAACCATCAATAATAAGTCAACAAAAAATCATAACAAATATTATGGTTAAGGGAATTCATAAATGTTTAAAATTATAAAAGATCATGAATAGTCACACCTTTCTATAACCAAATAAGAATAATTTAGTTTACCTCCAACACCCACATTAAAACCTATATGTTTGAACAATGATCTATTATGTTTTTTTATTGAATTATCTAATGGGAACCCCCTCCCCCCTCCCTCTTGGACGCCCCCTGGACACCCCCACTTCCTTCCAAGGATGCCCCCCCGACCCCCCGGGACAGACCCCCAACACCTGCACCCCCACACCCCTTTACCCCCTCCCTGCCCCCTGCATACTGCTCTCCCAGACCCCTTCACCCCCATAGACAACCCCAATTCCCCTTGCACCCCATGCCCCTCATTGTCATGTAGGTTGTCCTTATCTTTTAAAAAGGTTAACGGCCTACAATCCTTCTTGGTTCATTGAAGAGAGTTATATAATTTTGTTTTTCCATCACCGTCGGTTAACCATTTAACTTTAAATTCTTGTTTTCTTATATTTTCATTGAACGCGAGTAATGAGTTGAGTTTTACTATAGTGTTTAGTTCTTGAGTAGGATCGGTGGTAAGGTCAGAGATGTTGTTTTTGTTTTTCATATAATTGAGGACTTTCTCAAGAATCATGATTTCATTGTTAACTTGTTTGGCTATAGAGATGCACCATGATTTTAGAGTCTATTTGAGATGTTTCAATTTGAGGTTCCAGGCAAAGGAATCATTGTTATGAGACATTGGAGACCAATAGTTCTATATGATATGTGTGAAATCATCATCATGGAACCACCCATTGTTAAATATAAAAACCAATCGGGGTTTCAGGACATTAGAGGAAACATTGACAAATATTGTATGATGATCAAAAATCATCTTCTAAAGAGTGGTACTGGTGAGAATAATTTTAATGATATTAGTGTCTTCAATCATGGATTTAAATTATTTCATTGAAATTGAAGGATCAGAAGGTCCAATTTTCTCGCATGAGTTAAGAATGTCATTAAAGTCGCCAAATAGAAACCAAGGGTAGTTATGTTAGGTCTTAGGGAGGAGATATTATTACAAATAGTTCTTCTGTCTTGATATTTATTTTTAGAATTGAAAAAGGAGTAGAAATTATGTGTTCCATAAATGTTAAAGTTGCAAGTAAATATATGGACAAAGATACTGAAAACACCAACATTGTGTAAATAAAAGTGTGAAAAAATCTATAAAGAATCAGCATTGAGTGTATTATTGATTGCACCAGTAAAAAAATAATTATGTTAGCATAAATGTGATTATACAGAGGAAAACAAAATTTTAGGTTTACCGATGGAAAATAACATAGGATGATGGTTTTTAAAAAAAATGAACATGTCATAGTTAGCGATACCCTGACAATTCAAAAATGGGATCATCATTTAAACAAGAATTTGGAGTTAGAACACCCATTTCTCTTTATTCCAGATCCTTTTTTTCTAGTAGTCCTTCTAAACTCTAGGTTATTTTTAGTGTAATGTTCTTGTTCATTCAAAGATATGACTGGAATATTCTTTGTAGGTTTGTTAATTGAATTATTCAAAGGTGAGTGTACATAATTCTTAGAACAGATAGAAAAAGAATTGATATTATTAATAGAAATGTAGTTTCCATATTTCATAGAGAAATCATCATTAATTATTGATGTAGAAATTGGCGTACCTGAAAACATTGAAGTATCCACTGTCTATTTTTAGGAAGTATCCAGATCTCTTGGATGGTATAGATTCAAGGGAAATGAAATATTACATGTCTACATATGTTTAGGGTCCTGTACCGGGGAGTTGCAAGTAGGCTTGATAGGTTATACACCATTTTAATATTTTTAGAAGTCATTGTATGTGTCTCAGTTGAAACAACCTTAAAAATACTCATCTGACTCCCTAATTCTACATAACTGGTAAAGATTTAGAGTGCTCAAGGGGAAAAGGAGTTAAATCCTTCTCAAATTTTATAGTAACCAACATCATTTCAAGAGTATTATTATTATTAGATATGACATAAATGTGATTAAAAGATCTCATAGTAGCATGAGTTATGATGTTTTAATGGTTGGTGTTGTAGGATTCAAATTACAAAGCATTAGAGAACTAATGACATCAACACTATTAGCAGGTTGTGAACCATAAAAGAGTATAAAGTAAAATAAGAGGTTGTAACTGGATCCTTTTTTCTCTACCCCGGTATCCTCAATGATACCTAAATTTACCGAACATTTAATATGAAATGTGAGTTATACTTTCACCTGCTTTTTTTATATTTTGATTTATACCATGAAAATTACATCCTCTGGATCTCAAAGGAGATCTCGTCTCCTTTGTTAAAATGTAATATTGTCTTCTTAAAATTTTAACATATAGTTAATATGTTAACTTATTTTTAATTAAAAAAATATACTTTTGTTTTCTATCATGGTTAGTTGTAGCTTCTTTATAATTTTTTATTCCTCACATATAAAAGGAAGGTTGGGTTATTAATTAGATAAAAAATGATGATACGATGTGAATCCTTCAAAATTATGGGTTTATAACATTAGGTGTGAAAGATATATGTTTCTATTTGTATGTAATCAGTTTAACACTCCAATTAAAAAGTGATGATTTACTACTTAACAATATAATCATGGTGTAGATGAGATTTATGAGGGGACTAGGATATTAGTGATCTGAACCTCTATAAGTACATCCAATGTTATATTTCCATCTACAAATTTTTTCACTATTATAACATTGATAAATATAGTTTTTTTAATGTTAAATCAACAAGTACTATTCTACCCCCTCTAGTAACTATTGGCATACCAAGGGACATAAATATTTGAATTAGAGTGTGGCTCCTTTTTAAGGATTTTGTAATTGTTTCATCATCTATTTCTATACAAACCACTATCCTAGATTGAATAGCCTTAGGAAAAGATCTACGTATTTATATGGTAAATCAGGATTTTGAGATGTTGAATCCTATAAGATCACCTCACTTCAATGGATGTGACTATGTCTATTGGAAATATAGAATTTAGGTATTCTGTAAAAATATTGTTCTTGATTATTAGCCTATAAATTCAAAAGAAAATAAATTTTATGAAATTGATTTAGAAACTCACATCGGTAATGGTGCTTCAAAATGTATTATAAAATACTATGTTTTGAGTTAAATGTTCAAATATATAAGTAGAAATATATAAAAATGTATATATAGACATTTTTATACTTTAAAACTACTTCTGACTTCTATATTACTTTAAATGTTACTCATTAAAGAACTGATAAGTTTCAGATTTCCATGTTATGTATATACTGAGTTGAGTATCGTGGATTCAAGAAAAACGATTAAAAAGGAATAAATGAGATGTACATTAGATTCACCACGATTTTAAACAACATGGTTTCTCTTAGAGATACCATAAAGAATGAAGATCTCATTGGAGGACCACATAGAGCTCTACCAAAGTGATGGAATTCAAGGAAACATTCCATTAATGAATTTAAGTATTTTACTGAATATTACAGGGATGAGTTGATAGGACCACTAATTAAATACAATAAGGAAATTATAAATGAAAATGTTGATGATCACAATAAAAGGAATGTTATATAATATAAATCAACTATTAATGTTATTGATAATTTTTATGATTCTGAGTTACAACAATTTGAGATGGGTGAAATTGAAAATCTTTCCAATGGTGTATACAAGTACATACTGTGTAAGAGATGATTTACGAAGATTTGTAGAAGGGATTATCAGTAATATGATTAAAAGAGTATAAAAATTTAAAAAACTAGTAAATGTGATGTTTTTGAATTAATAAGATATGAGTGCAGAAAAAGGGGCTAATAAAATTATATTTTCCCAAATTAAAACCAGAAGGAAAGGAAAATCAATACATGAAGGAAAATATAGATTGAAGAATTCTAGCAGAGTGAAATATGTGTATGTAATTCAGATAAATTCGATAAATTTGAGGTACGAGAGGTAAGATGTTACCAATAAGTAGACCGGGTTTCCTCGTTTGGTGGCAGCGCAGGCAGCATCGCGAGGGGATGAGGATGCAGCAATGGCGCAAAGGATGTTCGGGAACTGTTTGGGATGAGGATCGGGGAGAGGAGAGGTCGCCAAGACCATCGGGGAAGAAGGATCACTACCGAGAGGAGATGTCGCCGCTGAGAGGATATGTTTCCATTGAGAGAAGACATCGTCGCTGAGAGGATAGGTCTCCGCGAGAGACGATAATTCACAAGGGTCGAGGATGGCGGTCAAGAGAAAAAGTCCTGCGGAGAAGAGATGCCATGATCACGGGGATAACCTGGGTCGCGAGGGTCTGGGAAGAGGAATCATGGAGGAGCCCGAAGGAGGGTAAAAAAACATACATATGGAATTTATTAAACGTGGCTCTAAACAAGGATTTATCCACAATTTTAATAAAAGCGTGGCTATACACTAATTTTTTGCCATGGACTTATAAAACCGTGGGTATAGCCTTGTTTTCTTGTAGTGCCATTGAATATTATAATATAAATGTTTTAAGGTAATCTGAGTGACTCCAAGTGGTCCTAAAATATACCCAAGGATTCTAATGGTTCAAACACACTCGTATAATAAAATTATAACATGTTCTTGGGTAAGTTTATAATAATTTTAATATTATTGTTATCCTTAATAACCTGATTTACCATTAGCCATGTTATTAAAAATTAAAACTAAAGATACTATTTATAACACCCAAAAAAAGACCTATTTACTTAATTTTGAACATTTAAATCAAAATATGGAATTCATTTTTCCAAATTTAATACACATTATTGAAAATAATTAATTAAAATTAATCTAATTAACAGAATGAGTAAACATGTTTTAATATTAAAACATTAAAAAGATTACAAGGTTCATATATTCATTTTTAATGTGAAATTTATTCCAATGACCAAAATTGGATTAAATAATAACAACATGTTGTAATTTAAATTTAAACTCACTGATAATATTATTAAGCACTATAAATAAATTTTATGAAAATCTAGTTTTAAATTATAATGCATTTTTTCACTATTACTCAAAAAAGGAATCTTATCATAAAAATACCAAAATATCAACCACTATAAATTTTGATCTTCCAATTACAAATAATAAGTTTATTTTTTCAAATTTAACATATATAAGTTTCAAAAACATGATTTAATACAGGTTCTCCATCTAGAAGTGGTAAAACTATCATTTTATAAAAACACTTCTATTATGCATATAGTTTATTTTGTTCTTATATCATGTTTAAAACACATATAAGTGAACATTTAAACATTATATTGAATATATTAGATATTTAAATTTCATAATATAACCAAAAAAGTGTGATTAGATTATTTATTAGTATTAAACACGCATGTTCACATTTAAATATTTTTTCATTATAAAATTTTCTTTTATTTTAATAATTGTTTTATTTTAATTTATAATTAATTTATCATCAATGATTTGAATATATAAACATGTGTAAACAATTATTTATAATTCAAATAATACAATTTATTTCATCTATTCTAATGACTTTGAAATAATAGTAACATTTAAATATCAATATTTAATTGTTAATTTAAACTTGATGTGGCATATGATACAAACTATCGAACGTAGACATTATTTATTTAAATATTGTGGGGAAGTTACTTTCACCATATAATAAATTGTTTTCTCATAATTTTTAGCCAGGAAACCAATCTAGTGGTGAGGATTTTTATAAAATATTTATGGAAATTCTACATCAGAAAAACGATTAAAAGAATATAGACTTTAAAAGATAGAATGAAATGTATGGAGGTAAACTAGGATAACACATAATAGGTTTACATATATGTAAACATAGATATAGAAGGTGAAAATAACAAAAATGTTTTAATGGATAATAATAGGAAACATGTTTAGGATATTGTTAACAATAAAAAACCATAATTTTCTTATAAGTTAAAATTTAATTTATTTCTATTTATTAAAAGAAACCACATAAAGTTTTTCTAATATCATATTCATATAGTTTAGGAATTATTTTTCTTCCTAGAATAACAACATAAGGAATCATACTTTCATGAAATTTTGAGTTTCATCCTTTGATAAATTCCCACCATATATTCATCCTTATCTCCAAAAAAAATGAGTATTTAAGATGAATTTTCACACATGAAGAACTAGTATAAACCAATAAGGAATCACATAACCCACTATATATATCTCTTATAATGATACTTTAAGAAATTCTAAAATGTATTAGATAATATAAGTTAACTCACCCATTATAATAACACATCATATAATTACAAACTACATTAGTCCCCAAAATTTAACAGTAATAGCCATTGTTCATAATATACCATTAATAAAATAAATGTACATAAAATTTCATAAAATAATCAAAACTAATATTGAAACCCAACACTATGATGTATTTTATAACCTAGTCATCCATGATAAATTATAACATTTGCCTAAAAATAAAATCAATCAATATTAATATCTCCTATTAAAAATATAATATACTAAATTAAATAATTTCTAAGATATAATAATTATTTATATAAACAAACTAAATAAACATAAATAAACAAATATTATATTATTCCGAAATATAATTCAACATGTATTCCTAAAACAAATCATAGAATATTATTTATCTTTATCATATGGGGGTTAAAAATAGTTATATTCTTCCAAACTAACATTAATCACCTGTTCAAAAAATTATATCAAAACCCCAAGGTTATTTATTCAATAAAATATTTATTCCAAAAATCAAATTATTATTCCTTCATAAAATCTTTTAACTAAATAAAAATATTCTTACTAACCTAGACTTCACATTGGTCAGTTTCAGGTGATGCACCCTTTTCTCTGTTTGGTTATGGGTTCAATTTTGTAGCCTTGTTATACATGATATATTGTAACCTAACTTGTTATATTTTCTTTTTGAAAAAGATTTTAATTTATATAATATTAACAAATATGATAAATTTATCAAAATAACCATAACATATTTTAACCTCAATATTTTTCTCAAAGATTTCATTTTTCAAACACAAAATTAATACATATACATACCTAAAAAATAAATGCCTCTAAAAATATAATTAGTTACCTTAGAATTTCATAAACTAAATCCTATAAATGGTTTCAAAGACATTAAAAATATGGTAATTCAAACAACTAGAAACCCATGATCATATAATAAACTATTAAAGAAAATATCCTAAAATCAATAGTTTTCTGAAACGTCCTTTCATACAAACTATAAAGACACAAAAACAAACAGAACTTATTTTAGTGTTTTTGAACTGAATTCAAATTCAATGTTCTTTTAAATCTAGATTTATAATGATTAGGAAAAAAATGTACAATGTAGACTTATAATCTACATTAGTACATGTATGATTATTATCCATTTTTTCACTAATAGAAATCCTATTAATATAAACAGTGATTTAATTTAATGAAACATCATATATAATTTCATATAGACATATTATTTATCTTTACCAATATTCAAAAATGTGTAAAAAAATTTGAAACATGGAATGAGAAAAAAGATAATTAAGAAACCTAAATAAATAAAACCATTAGTCCAATGACATGAAATATAAGGTTTAGAATAAATAATATTTAAACCATTTAAAATGATGTTTTATTTAATGATTCTATTACCATGAGTCTGAATCATCATGTACAATCCTTATATTTCTGAATAATAAAAATAAGTTAAATATTTACATTCATCATTAACCTTTTCATTTTTTCTTATCCTTTTATATCACTTATTATCATGATCTAAAAATTGTTTAATTATTTAAGTTCTTGTTAGATGTTTTGATGATATTTGGTGCATGAGTCAGAAATGACATTGGTATATCAAATATAGTCAAAGAGGTCATCAAGACTTCAACAAAAATTGGGGATATAATAATATATTTTTAAATAAATTATAATTCCAAATCCTTCCATTAAATATGAATATGAAAAATGATCTACATTATAATCATATAGATAGTAAGCCATACGTACACATTAATAACATTTACATTTTTTAATGATAATTCTAAAATGAATGTAAATATTAGTTTATACTTAAATAATTAAAAAAATATCATTAATATAATATTATTAAATTAAATATACATACACATATAATTTATATGATATGGTTACTAAAAATAAATAGCATCGCTTCGTGCAGGTGATAGTTCACACGTACGCACAAACAACACTGTCATTTTTATATGCATAAGAAGTATGGAAATAATTGATATATAATTATATGATAATGATAAAAATTTCGTTAATTTAAAATATAAATATTAATTCCATCATTATAACTGAATTTTAACGATGATGATATAAAAGGATTTGTATCAGTTTGTGGATGTGATAATTCCCACATACGCACGAACTACTAATTTTTTCCTATTTTATGGTAGTGGATATGGATTTAGGGGATGATATTAAGATGATAATATCTCAGTATAATTATGATAATAGATTAATTATTTCAATGTTGTTGAATAATATTTTAATGAAGATGATAAAGAAACAAAATCGAAATAGTTAACTAAAAGTATCTCCTTTTTTCAGATGATCTCATTTGATGCGCACAATAAAACCGTAAAGGTTGGTGTTATGACCAAAAGAAGGCCTCCAGGATAAGGGGAGTAATTATAGAAAGGTATTTGTGAAGATATTGGCTTAATGAAAATTGTTTTTATGTTATAATAATATAGATAAATTGATTCACTTTTATCACAGAGGGGTGGAGTACTCTTGTAATTCTTCAAAATATTAATATAATATAAATTAATGTTCAATTAAAATTGGGTCAAATGTAATTTATTTATAATATAAGATAAATATGGGTCTAAATACCATAATAAAATAAAAATAATATGTGTTTTAACTATTTTTTAAAACATATAATTTTGTCATAACCAATATTAATTCTTACCATGATATCATGTAATTTACTGCTTTCTGTTTAATGTATTTACTATAAAATGTAAAATGAAAAAAATGAGTCAAGGATGAAATTTTTATACTTATCTAAATATTTTTAGTGGTGGATTTATTTTTATTAAATTTATCCCATTTATTAAAATAATATTTATTTTTAAATATCATTCTAGTAAATATTGATAGTATTTAGGATTTTATATTTTAAAAATACAAAATAAAACATAATATATTTAAAAATACTTCATTAAAACATATCTAAAATGATAAAGTATTATATAAAATTCTCCTATAGAATAAATTATTTCAATTTTTATTTATATTAATATTTATAATATCATTTATTTGATTATTTTATAAGCAAATAAATTATTACATTATCATTGTCTCACAATTTAATATAATTATTTATTTACTTAAGAATATAAAGAACATAAGATGATACTTTTAAACATATTATACTTCAAAATTATATTTATAATTGAAGATATCGCATGTATAACACTATATTAGAATTACTTTACATGATAAATGCATGTGTGGGACAAAGTTTGTCTTCCCTTTGAATATACAATTATTAATGTATTTAGGTAATCCATGTGGCACCATGTGGTCCAAAACATGATCCAAAGAGTTTCTTGGTTATATAAAACTCACCTAGTTAAATTAGTACATGTTTACAATTATATTAATTATATTTATAATATAATATTTACATTTAATTACCTGATTTACCCATAACCATGGTAATAATTATTATTATTAATGTTACTATTCATAATGCACAATAATAAATGGATAATATTTTCATAATTTTGAAATTGTGATTAATAATATTGAACCATTTTATCTAAATTTGAATCAAATAATTGGAAGAAATTAATTAAAAATTAATCCCACTGACAGATGACTAAATGTGTTTTTTAAAGTAAAAATGTTCAAAACTTCACCATGTTTGTATATCCAATTTAAATATGAAATTTATTAAACTAAAAGAAAAAAAATAAAATCTTAAAAATATGATATTATAACACATTTATACCACTAAAACTAATATTTATCAATAAAAATAAATTTTATGAAAATGTAATTTTCATTTTAAAATCATTATTTATCTCACTGTTCATCACAAAATGAATCTTATCAGAAAAAATCAAAAAAAATCACAAAATTATATATTGATATCCAGATTATAATAAATATTATTATTTTTTTGAATAGAACTAATAATACTTGCATGAAGTATATATAATATGTTTTCTCTATCAAATGGTGGTAAAACTCTTATTTTTGAAAAATACAACTTTTTTGCGTAAAATTGAATTTGCCCATATATAATGTATATAAAAAATATGAGATGAATTTTAAATATTAATTATTATATATTAGATATATATATATATATATATATTTCTATTTATATAATCCAACATGTGTTATATTTTTAAATGTTGGTATTAATTACACTTGTAAACATTTATGTATTGTTTCATTACAAAATATTCTGTTATTTAAAAAGGGGTTTATTTTTATTTATCATAAATTGATCAAAAAATAATTAAGTATATATATATATTTTCTGACCAAATTTACATAATTAAAATAATAATATTGATTTTTTACATTTTAACGACTGTGATATAGTGCTAACATTTTATTAATAATTTTTTATTATTCATTTAAATTGTATGTGGAATTTCATGTACACTATCAAACATATTTGTTCATTTTCAAAAAAACTCCAGATGTTACAATGGTCTTCTCTTATAAAGATGACATGAAAATCATTAGTGATTTTTGAGTAGGATTGTTTTCCATGGATATGCCCAATACTTTTGTTTTTATACATTAGATATTGAGACTTATTCTCTCTATTGTATTTCATTTTTCCTATTGTTTTTAGTATGTTAAATATTTTTGATTTGGAATTTATTTTTTCCATTTTAATATATGTTATTATACTTTTGTTATTTGATGAATTTTCCAAGAGTTTGTTTACTGCATGTTTTTTACTATAGGGGTTTTTTGTGTATTCATATATCTCAACATTATAAAATAGAGATTTTGTTTGGTTTTCACATATGTAATTTAGGATATTACCACCAATTTATGTTATATGCCTATTAAGCCCACTTTGGAAGATCATGGGCTATTTGAGGCAAGAATGGGGTCTCAAACATGGTCTATGGGAGGCCCGGTAAGGATCTTGATGGTTCATGTGCTGAATTACATAATTCTACCAACTAGAAAATCTCTTGTATAATAGAGGATAATTGATTTCATTTCGTAAAAAAAATTCACCATATATATCTATAATAAATAAAATTTTTGTTTTTTATATATATATTTTAATTTTATAGTTTCCAAACATACTAATTAATTCAATTTACTAAGATTGAGATATAAAATTTTAATTTGGGTTCATTTGAAACATTATAATGTTAATTTTCCTTATTATTTGTAAAATGGCCAAAATGACCCTTCAGACATCAAAAATATATCATGAATTTCTAAACCCCTATAAAAAAGAGTTTTTTTTGTGAAATTAATATTAATGGTCTCATTTGGTATGATAAAATATTTATTGATTAAAATGGATGGTTAAAGACTATAAAAAACGTAATTTTAAAGGGAATGTAGATTATGATTAAAATATAACTTATAATGATTGGAAATTTATATAATGGAACAAGGGATAAAATTTAAAAACGACAAAAACATCCCAATATTATTTTACCAAACTGAATATTTTTTTCCCATCACCACAATGATAGAAGAATGGATGAACCTATAACAAGGTAATGTAATTGTTGGTAGGATATTATACTTATAAGGAATACTAGAACCATGGAAATAATATGAGAAATTATATGTGATAGAGTTAAAGAAGTAGTTACCAATATGTATTCACATGGTGATGACTTTTGTGGGGTAGATAGTGAGTAGGTAAAGAGTTGTTCCTCAAATTGAAAATATTACATGGCCTGTGATGAACAAGGAAGGAACTCATCATGGTAGGTATCATTTAATAGTTAGTGGGACATAACATAAAAGTGTAATTCACATAATTTCTTATGGATATTTTATATGTCATTTCTTTCATTCTCTAACATTTTGAATTCAATTTTCATTGGATGTTCCTCTATTTCTTATATTATAGAAAGTATCGGTTCCCTTTCATTATACTAAAAAACTATTTTTAACGTCACCTTTTCATTTTCCATTTCATAGCCTCAACTTGTAGAGTACCAAATGAGCTGAAATAGAATGCAGAATAATGATAAACATAAAATCATATAAACCATCAGATAATGATTTTTTAAAAAATAATCACAGATAAATAAACAAGTAAATTATATTCAATATTTAGTTTTTTCTATTTTTCTTATATTTATATGACACAGAAATTAATAATAAAATTATAATGACAATAAAATTTTTAATAATGTATCAAAATAAAATATTATACTAGCAATGTGATTTGAGAATATTGTTTTCATCAAAATAAATTCCTATGAAACTGTATTATAAATATAAAAAAATAATAAAGTATGTATAGTAAATGTTGGTGATATAATAAATTAAATTAATAAATTATGATCCAAAATAATGAATATGATTTGTAATATAAAAAAATATTCATTTTTAGTGTTTAATGATTTTTGAAAAAAATAGATTTTTTATTTATCATTATTTAATTCATAATATTTATTAATAGTAAATGAAAATATATATTAAATATATACATATAAACTAAAGGTTTTTCTTTAAAATATATTAAAATTTAGAACACAACTTTAGATAATAATTTTCTCTATATTAATCAATATGGTTTTTAATGTTTTTCATAAAATTATAAAAATAATGTTATCTAAGGAAAATGTAAAAACAACTTATCCCAGCCCATATTTGTCCCACTAGTGTCTATATTGAAATCAATATTACAACAAAATCATTTTTTTATAATTTCATGTGTGTGTTACTAACATAGTGCATGAATATCACACATGTTTATTGTACATAACCTAATTACCCTAATCCCAAAAAGAATATCTCCTCATAGGATAAGATAATGCAATATAGTGAATAAAGAAAACTAAAATATATATTTTATAAAACAAATAATATAATTTATATAAGAGTACAAATACATAATCAATAAGGTAAAAAAATTAAAATTTGTTCCCAATAAACCCAACTAATAATCAAACATGTGAAATTGAGGTGAATATATATTTATAAAAAACAAATCCCAATACAAATATCATTATATACTCAAGCCTTCAAGAATAACTTTAAACTCACTCTGACTCAACCAATCCAATGATAATCCCCAATGAATTATCCACAATCTATATGAGACAAAACACATTAGTGAAAACCACAATGAAATTGTTACTATACACATACTCTAAACTGTAAAAATAAAATCAAAAGGGAAAAATATACATTGTTTTAGTTAGTTCTAAACCTCAATGTGAAATTAAAACCTACCCAAGAAGAATAAAAAAAAGACACAATCAAAATCAGATATGATTTATGGGATAAGTCAAGGGATTCTAAATCTCACCCATCAAAAACATAACTTTATAATGAAAATAAATCACTCCAAGGAATACCATAATCATATCTAGGAGACTAATTTAAACCAACACCACTACTCTATGTATATAACAGTGGATTTTTTCTTCACCAATGTAAATAAGTTGGATGATGGAGTTCAGAACCCTGATGGATGACTCATTCATTTGTTGATAAGTGTGTTCAAAAAAATTAGTTAAAAAGTTCATGTATAATGGAATCACACACCATGTAATTGGGGTGTTATTAATTCAATCACTCATTTGCATGTAACTGACACATTGTTTGTGGATAAGGTTGTGTTGAAACTATTCCCAATCTTGAGGACCCAGACCTTGAGTATATTAGGGATCACAACATCTAGGAAGAATATATTTTCATTTCTTTTTTTTTTGACTCAATTTATTTCATTGTAGTACTGAACTCATTCTTATTCCAATTTTTCTTCCCAATCATTTTCATTATCCCTATATTGTTAAGAATAATCATCATCCAAAATTGCCTCACATATATCTTTTGATTTTGAAGATGGATATTACATATGTCTCCATGTGGATAAGTTCTCATGATAATCTATCTCATCACCCTACCCATACATATTGATGAAAAGATATGACATGCCTACGAATGGATCATGTAGGTCATTATATGAAGCATTTAGTAGAACTATGACGTGAGATATAATCTCATTACACGATTCATGGCCTATTATTTCTATACTATAGTTAATCTTATCATGAAAATATAACGATTATAATCAGCTTCACCATTCTTAAACAACATCCTTCATGTTGGGGATATCACCTAATCCTGACAAATAACACAGTAACTTGATCGATACCTCATTTTAACCATAGTTTTAACTTATAGGTTATGGACCACAACACACATGACTTATATAAGGACTCACAACCTCTATATAATATTAACAATTATTCACACTTATACTCCAGGGAAAAAGGGATAGTCACAATGAAATAATAATTTTTATATAATGACTGTATCATGAATGATATTTTCATAATTATCAGAATCTTGCATAACAACATGACATTGAGTTTCGTGATATAATGTAACATAAAATTGATAAATAATTATTCAAATGTAGTTTCAATACCCTAAAACCACCTCCATGTTAGAAATTCACTACCATACACTAATTCCAATCTCTATAATTTTAAAGGATAAGGGCCTCTTATAAATCAATAAATTATAATAATTAAGGGATTTTAATGGATGGTTTTATAATTTTGTATCAATTATGAGAGAACTAATCAATAATGGGGTTTCAAAGAAGAAATAGAATATTGTAACTAAAAAAACAAGATGATTAATACTAGTAATATCATAAGGTAAAAAATCAATATTATGTAGACAAAAAAACATTTTGAATAAATCATGATACGATAAAAGACTCAAAAAAATATTTCATACATCTCCATTTGTGGAATTTTCACACATATTGTGTTAAGGAATCACCTCAAAATCATCACCTGTTTATTTATGATTCATAAAAATTATGGATCCTAAAAAATTCACAAAATGTTTTGAGTTTGAGGGGAGAAAAGTAAAATTATAGACAATGAGATAGATGGTTAAATAACAATTTATAATGAAATATTATCCCACATTAATAAAAAAAGAAAAATACAATGGTTGGGTATAGCCTATTTTATGTCAGATCAAATCCAAAATGAAATTTATTCCCTTATGATTCTATGAAACTCAGTTACCTTGAGATCCAATAGAAATTACATGATCAATTACAAAACTAACTCCCAATAAAAACATTAAATTCTTATCACATGAAATGATATAACCCTGTTCTGGATTGACATGAAGAGTCACAATATATAAATTTATATTGTATATTAACATGAATTTTTTAGTTTTTTCATCCATTAATTACCCAACAACATGACATGGCACCTCTTATTTAGGAATAATATGAATGAACTACAACCCTTAATTCAACAAAAAAAGACACAATGGAAATTATCATGGTTAAAAATAATACCACATGTCGTATCGATTAAATTCAACTTAAAAAAAAATTAAATTATTTACATGAAAAAATATCAAAACTAGACCCACCCAACCTTTATGAATTTTTATCCTAAAATTAATAACCTACCTAGAAATGTGAGGGAATTGACCCCACATATTACACTTTCATTTCCATAAGCACTTCTATAAGTTCTCATGCCACTAGAAAACTTACAAAAAATGTATCACCATATCTAAAAGAGTCCTCTTCATCTAATCCTTGATAACCACTAGGTGATTTGAGATGGTTTAAGTTTCCTTAATATTGATATCTCTCAACTAAATGGTGTGATTTGAACTATTCAGGAATATCCTGAGAATTGATACACAGAATATGTTTAGAACCTAGTTAAACATTATTCGTAATTCACAGTGGTAATAGAATAATCTCACCCTTAATAGAATATTAATGGGCAGATGAACATATCATTTTTCTTAATTTCACGACCAATCATTAAAAAAAGTAATCATATATAGACAATTAAAAACACATGATCACCCTCTTTAAACAAGTGAGGCCCTTAAAATTGTTTTGTTAATACTTTTGACAGAGTTTTGTACTCCTCATCCAATAATAGATTTAACTTATATTATATAACATAAATATCTATTAATCAATATAATTCAATGATCAATATCTGAGACTCACCAAGGAGAGTAGTGAAAAAATGTTTCTTACATCTGGGACCTCAAATTGTTCTATACTAACAGTGGAATGATAGTTGTATTCAGACATGAACTATACTAATGATATGTGATAGTCCAAACTCCATCCATAATATAATTTAAAATACCATTATAAATCAATTTGAAGTTTATTGGTTATCTCTAGCTATATCTTTGTATGAGGTTCATAGAATACATTCAACAAAAAAGATGTCTTAAAAGATTCCCAAAAACGTTTCCATTACTAGGACATGAAACAATCATGTTATCCAAAATATAATATCAAATGATTCTAATCCATATTGATAATCTCATTTACATTAAATCTTCCAATTTTTTCCATTAAAATCTACTATTTATTATAAAACATTTGCGATGACATTTCAATTGGATGATTATTTTTAAATTCAATTCAGGGCCCTTTACCGATCATGGAAACACCATCATGAATTGGATTTCTGTAAAATCCCACTTTTATTTTGCAATGTCTATGAGTTGAGCTAGTCCAAATAGAAGTTAATTATTTTCTATTAATTTTTCTATAGGCGAGGCACCTTGAGAAAAAAAACATCGCACTTATTTTTCCAAGATAGTAAAATTAACACCTAACATCTAGGTATATTGTCATCACACATAGTTTTACTAAAAATGGGGATATATGGGACTCCCATTGTATATCCTAGAATTTCCCAATTAGTACCACTATAAATCATTAAGGTAGATATATGTTCTCTCAACAATTATAGAATTTATTTGTTGAATTGCTTGAGGATATTAATTCATGAATGTCCCCACATATACCATGATGACCTAATGGGGTATACCACAAAACATTATTATCTCATAATACTAGTTTGTTTTAAGTTTTAACAATATCCATATTACTATATCATTAGAATACCACTTCCAGAATTAGTTATTTCACATCCTATAAACAATAAAAATCCATGATTTTTTATTGAATTAAAAGTCTAGTAAAAAATAAACAAATTAAATGAAAATTAAATGGGGCCCAATGGCTAGAAATATCAATCTAATCTCTCACACATTATTATATCGATTCATACCAATTATACATGAATCTATATTCTATAATACATTTATAGAACCTGAATAATTCTCAAATATATTGTTTACAATTGTATTGGATGAATCATTATTTATAATGGTATAACACCCATAATGTACAACAATCACTCAGATCGTATATAAACACCATCATCATCAATTAAAAGTGTGTTACCTATCCATTAGCATACAACTACTATGTAAATAAAATAATTATAATTATCTCTGTCATATAAATCTATTGATAACATCTTTAGTATTATTAAGATTCTTGTATTGATTCTAATCTGACATTTCCATGAACAAACATTACATAGCACCTCATGGGATGGTAGTAGACCAATTTATCCACCCCCTGATGACCTCAGTTTGGATAAGGGAGTATGACTAGCATGAGGATGTCCTTAAAACATGGTATGAAATAGTCTATAAATAAATTTAATAATAATTCATCAATATAAACAATAGTATATAAACACACCCATAATATATATAAACAATTAAACTATTTAAAATTCATCCCTAAGAAGTAAACAATTAAATAATAAAATATAAAAAGTCTTGATGAGAAATGAAAATGTAGTAAACCAAAACCCTATGTGAAATTGACTCACGAAATGGGAAGACACTTTTCCACTATATGGTAATTTGGAGTTAACTTACTTGAATCATCATCTTATACAACACATCAAATCCAAATGATAAACTAAATAAATATCCCCTATTGAAAATGCTAACCCATAAATCATTTTTTCAAATCAATATGTACTGAAAATATTACTATGAACAATTTTTTAAAATTTAAATACTAGGTTACCAGTAATGAATAATGAAATAATATAAAAATAGGTAATATAAAATATAATTATGATGAAAAAATAATAATTCCATTAAGATAAATTATTTTATTTACAGTTATGTAAACAATTATAAATGTAATTATGGGAATATTCTAAATATAGATTTTGAGATTAATTTCTCATGAGCCTTAATTAAAAACAAACAACCCAAAAGGAAAATATTTTTTAATTTTTGCAACATAGATATATTTCATACCACAAAGAACACATGATATCCTAAAAAATAACTAGAAGAAAAATATCTATATAACCCCAAATTAATACTCAATTGAACAAATATTCATACACCTCATCACCATAACTATTATAGGGGACTCATGTCTTTATATAGAGTTTAAATCAGTCAATATTATATCTTACGAAAATATATGAATGATATACAACCTATCCTAAAATAAAAAAATGACTAGTATCAGTGGAGTACCCATGCTACGTTATATGGTAGAGTATGAAAATCCATTTTAGTATAGAGAATTTATACGATTCCTTGATAGTAGGGGATCTAAATCCATGCTCATATTGAAGACCCAAAACCTATGGTTTGATAAAGATTCCCCCAAAACATCTGGGGGAGTAACTATTTCATAATACATATTAGGGAATCACCCTTTTCTTATGGGAATATATTTGGTGTTCATGACCATATTCTAGTGATAAAAATACTCACTCCTATAAAAATTGCATTTATATTATTTTAAAAAACATAATATATCCTAATTTCTTTTGATGCAATCCCAACTATTATTGGAATATGAACTGTAACTCTCGTTGTGAGAAATAAATTATAATACATTATTATTTTTATATTCTTTGTTACCCAAGATATAAAATATTTATAATTCCATAATCTATCCAGTACATTACTAGTGACTCATGGGTACAAAGATTTCAGTCACTCAAATTTTAATATGATTTATTTTTGTTAATTCAAAATAAATAGGGAACACATTTATTTCATTTCAATTCAGAAATATGAATTTTGGGGAATCATGGTCCATAGAGGCATGAATTTTTAGTACATTGAATGTTATATGAAATGATACATAATATGTAGTATGAATAAATGATGTGTGGAAACATATGGTTTAGTTATCCTATAATTTTGTTAATTGGTTATTCATTTTTCTAGCTGTGCATAGTATGTACAGTTAATTGAATAGTCTGTTGGATGATGCCCTTTATAGGTGGGTACCTCTAGTATACACCAAGATTCTCATTTTTCTACATATGGAATGTGTGATATGGAACAAAAAAAATGTGTGTTTAATGAATCAAACTAGAATTTTCAACTATTAAACTTCAAGGGTCATATCCTGTAATTTATTATTATTGAAAAAAATCCCGACCCTTTGTAATAATTTCAATATGTTGAAACACTAGAAACCATGAAATGAGTAATACATGTCATGTAACCCTAAGGGAAACACACCATGTTGTATGTAATTTCAACTTGGATTTGACTTTTTCATTGGAATAATTTTTTAAATCACACATCCTTTATTTCATCCACAAATCAATCTATGTATTACCATTACTACACCGTTTGTGGATAACTTCCTTCTTGTAGTGTCAAATATCCCAAGAGTCGACTTCAAACCTTTCAAGTGATATATTCAGGACTATCGATCTCATGAATCTATCCTTTACCAAATCCCAACCCAACTCTAATGAAAATCCATTATCCATCCACTATATTTAACACACACACACCACTATAATTTCTCATACTTCATTGTGTTTCATATTGAATAAAAAATTCAACACACAAAGAATGGGAATAAAGAATAAATGAATATTGGTTGATGGGTAAGTCTATCCAATTAAAATTAATTTAACATATTTATTAATCAAAGAATTCAAGAAGAATATTATTTCAAAAATTATATTATAGTAAACAATTTAAATGTGTTTAGAAATTGTTCCATTTATAACGTTCAGAATACTATAAATTTATAATTATAATATCTAAGATATTTTTATAGTTATTATTTATATTATAATTCAAATAAATGAGCACTATGAAAAATCAATAGTCTAAAATAAAAATGAAAATACATTAAATAATTTAATAAAATAGAGAATTCAATGATTCATAAATTTTAATCATGAATAAATGATATTCAATTGAATTTAAAAAAATCATTTTATTAAATCTAATCTGATTTTTCAATAAAATAATAGATTAATTAATAAAAAATAGTGTAAATTTTAATGTTAATTTCAAGAAATATAATTAAACAAAATTTCTATCATCACAATATTATCCATGTAATATATGGATTGAATAATATTTCATATCATATAGAACATATAATATTTTAAAATGGATTATTATTAATGAAAATAATTATTTGAACTACCATAAATTATTTGTTAGTTATTAATATTTTAAATATACTATAACGTTTGAAATTTTGAATCAATAAAAATTTCACCCATTCAATAATTACAGGAAGAGAATGAAATTATAAATAATATTTTATTTTTTAGGAAAAGAAAAAATTGTTTACCTTGAAGGTGAATAAGTGGTTCTTTAATAATCATATCAGGATTTTTTATGATTTTCAATGTGACCATGAAGAATTTGATATTGGGATTCTAATTCAAGATCATATTTATATGAAACTAAATTATATTCTAAAAGAAAATTATTTTTATAATTATGTAATGTTAAGTATCCCAATAATATTATGTATCTCAAAATTACATAAAAATTCAATTTTATAATAAACACCACATTAAGAGTTTAACAAATAAATTATAATTTTTTTGGGTTCACCAAAAGCATCAATTTTTCTTTTTTCTCCCATTTATGGACTACAGTATTTGGAATGATAAAATAAAATATATACTTTTATGGAAATATTCATGTCGCTACATCCTCCCAATTTTTTATCCACTTCATAATAAAAATCATACTCATTGTACACTAACATGATTATTATGCTAGAAGACTATAATTTCTGAACAACAGACCTTGTCATCCTATGAATGAATCAAGGGTCATGCAATTAGCCTTACACAACTAAGGACATATTTTTATTGATAAAATAAAAATTAAAATAATAATTTATACCTTACTCTATTACATGAATATTCTTGAATAATTGAACATCATAAAAATTACATAAAAAATGATGAATATATAAACAAATAGACATTGAATAAAAAATAAAAAAAATGAACAATCAATAGAAAAAAAAATACACAAATATAAAAAATTTAAGCAATTCTCCAAATTATATAAGTATGTAATAATGAGAATATTTTAGATGTGTTGCGATAAATGATAATGTTGAAATTTTATACAAAAAAATAGAAAAAAATAAATCTGATCAACCATTTATAAAATATAATGTGAACAAATTTCACTTTAAACCAACAGTAATTCTGAAGAACAAGTTTTAAAATATTGAGATCCAAAGGACCAATCAATCCTATATAAGATGAATATGTTACTACATACACATATATAATATGTATGTTAGGTGCGAGATAATCATTCCTGGAAGGATCCCACTAATTACACCTCACATTTCTATTTGGAAATAACACTTGTACAATATTTTGAAATATACAATTTTCTAATGTATACCTTTGGATTATATTTAGTAAAATATAAAAGATGTTTCTCATATTACAAAAATATATATTTTAAATCATGGATGATAATAACAATAAAATATTATTTCAAAAACAGTTAGAATAGATCTAAAAAGTTGAAGAATGGTATGACATTATAAGAACCAATACATTACATTTTTACTTGAAACACCAATTTATATTCAAATAAATAATTTTTTAGACAACGTTATGAAAACATGCCTTAAAATTGAATAAATATTCTACTAAAAAATTAATATCCAACAAAAATAATAATTTCACAATTCCAACTGCTTTATTTTAGATTTATAAAAACAAGACAATGTTTCAGATATAAATAAGATCATATTAAACAATAAAAAAATCTAGGAGAAATATATATGATCAGTAATAATAGTATTCAATATTATTATAAAATATAACCAATTAAAACAAATTTTAATGGTAGAAAACATAAGAATCTATGGAAGTGTTCAATGAAAAATTAAAATATTTAAAAAACATATAGACATTTTATGGTCAATTATTTCTTATTTTCTGTTTGATAATTCCTACCCTCCTAAAGCCACAAGGATAAAATATTCTGAACAAAATGATACTGTGAAATATTTTTTATGACCCGTACCCTAGGGCCCATGCCATGACTACCCCATTCCCGCCTTCCATAGGCCTGGGGTTGGTGACTAGCACCAAAAGGTGTAATACCTAATACTCGGAAGGCATTGCCTTTATAACCTCTAATCACATGCAACCAAGCACACAAGAAGATATGAACACTAGTAAAATGAATAGTAAATAGAGTGAGTACATTAAGGAAAAGTCACAAGAATACAAGCCCAGCTTGAAAGTACAATGAAAAATGGAAAGTACAAGATGACTAATAGGTGAAAAGTAGCTCATGGATCGTCCACCTCAATTCCTACCTTAGGGGTAGGTAATGATCATCTCATCAACACTCCACGTCCACCTGTCTCCTCTGCGAATTGACACGTTGTATAGTCCATCTCTGAGTACCACCCAGTCATGGTAACCTCATCCTCAGTTAGTGATGTCCCTCGATTGTATCTAACACAACCAAGTAGGGGCATATACTGTGTAGGGGTGAGTATAATGATACTCAGTAGGGACCCTGAGATTGTTAAGGTCTTCCAAAATCCTCCAAGGATAAACAACAAAATATAAAATTAACAGATAACTCTACATTGGTATATGCCTATACATATACCTAATTTATCAAGTGATCCATATCAAACAAAAAGAAACACAAAGGTTCTAACTCAACTCACACCAGGTATATCATTAGAAATGGTATTAGAGATGATTAGTTATAAATACTGAATCATCTTATTCCATTAAGGGGTTCTGATGCTGACCTATGAAGAATCTCTTAGAGATGACCCACATATGATCTCTAGGAGCTGACCCACACAGGATCGATGGAGATGACCAACACATGGTTGCTATGAGCTAACCCAAACAGGATCTCAAAGAGCTGACCCACACATGATCTCTTAGAGATGACCCACACATGATCGCTGGATTTGACCCACTGAGAATCGCTAAGGGCTGACCCGCACAGAATCGTTAGGAGCTTACCCACATAGGATCAATAGGAGTTGACCCACATAGGATCTCTAGAGCTAACACACACCGAATATCTAGTAGATAAGCCACACATGATCATTATGACCGGACCCACAAAATATTGCTTTGAGATTACCCACACAGGATCGATAAGAGTGGACCCACCAGGTTCCCTAGGGGCACTCTTCTCTTTACAGCCAGCTACTGGGTTTTCGCACTAGGCTTGCTCGTCTCCGAGAGAGTCTATTCCTCAAACCGTTGGTTGATTCTCCAACTACCACAATGTCCCATGAAAAAGTATCTCAATGGTTCACCGCGTAATAGGGGTCTCAACGCAAATTATGGTGTGTCAATCGAACGCCCAGTCTGTGAGTTATTATCCTATTAGTCATAGGGGACCAGTTGGATTCATGCTTGATCCAACCCGACTGTACTCCATCTTAACCCAAAACTGAAGTGGGGTATACTCAAAGAGAACCGTCTCTCTCCAAGATTTCAAGGTCCACTAATGGTTCATCAAATAGATGTCCACTGCCAATGTTATGATCAAAAGAATGTAAAGGGGTCATAGTAGGCCCAAGTCCAGTACAACCAAATCGAACCGAACTACCCCAACCCGGCATGGGATGACCCAGTTTTGTTGACCCGTCCTGACCCACTGGCTCTAGCTCAGCCCGATGGGTGGCCCGGACTACTGGGTTCAGCCCAGCCTGCTGGGTCCCTCCCAGCCAACTGCGAGTGGCTGCGGAGGGCTGTGGGTTACCGCGAGACCGTGGAGGGTGCCTCAAAGGCACTTGGTCATGGGGCAGCTCAACCGGGGTGGTTCGGTAAGAAGGGAGGCATTGGCTCAGCCTGAATGGTGGATGCAGATTGAATGGTGGCGATGACTCATCCTGGACAGTTGCAACGACTCGGATGGCGGCTCAGACGGCAGCGGCAACTTGGCCTAGACAGTGGTGTCGACTCGTCCCTGACAGCAACGGCAGCTCAAAAAGAGACAACGAATCAGGTCGGCTCGGCTATGGACGGTGCACAACGGTGGAGGCCATGGGGTAGGGATAGATGCAGGGTAGAGCGCTGCTGGGTGTGGAAGCCACCGGGCGTTGGGGCGTCGTGCCTTCATCTGTGATTCTAAAGTTCCACCGGTGCCGACCATTGTCACCCATCACCATCACTAAAGTCACCTTCTTTCCATTGTGATGGATACACAATTAAAGAAGAATGGTGGAGGGGTTAGGCCTTGTTTTTTTGTCCCGAACACTCTACATTTGAGCGGTAGGAAGAGGCTCAACAAGAACAATAATGTGTATGGAATATATTTAAGAAATTCAATCCCCACAACCATCATCAATAACTAATCCCATTTCTACAAAAAAAATATAAGGGAAGAACATGGTAATTGATCCCCACCTCATTCGCTTGATGAAATCAACAATGTCACGAGGAAAAAGAAGAATCGTTTGGAAAAGAAGGACGTCGGTGTTGTCGTCATTTTCTTTGATTGTCGGTTTTTGCATAATCCGATTTCTTGATTTAAAATAACGTTCTTTGATGGAGTTATTTGTTCAGTGAAGAATTTCTTCGTTGGCGTTCTTCGTTCGGAGAAGAAGTTATTCGTTGGAAGTAAGTAATCCTCCAAGATCTCTCTCCTTTTCCAACCCAAAGCAAAATAAGTGCCAATATAATTTAAAATAAAGAAAAAATTATGTTTTCACTCTACCACAAGTTGGAATAATTAAAGTATGGCGTTAGCACAATTAATGTGGAAGAATCTCCAGAGGATCCTCCCCATTAAAGAGGGAGTTGAGACGATTATACCACATTAAGAGGAGAGTTCAAAGGGGTTTATACCTCTGGTGGTCCCCACTACCATAACCTCTCATGGGTGGTTAGTTCAGGTGGTCTCCACCATTATAACCTCTCATGGGAGGTTTAGTTCTGGTGGTCCCCTCTTCTCAACATTCACATGGAATAAAAATAAATAAAATCTAGACAATTTTATTTTTATTTAGTTCTTTCAAAAATATGTGAAAATCTAAATTCTACCCTCGACATACTACAATTGAAGTAAAGGTATCTTTATGTGAATACCAGTGCTACATTTTCAATGGTTCCCTTAGATTTCAATTCCGAACACCGGTTTAAGTGTTAGAAAAAACCCACTCACGTATTTACTAAACATACCCAAAAAGATTGGAAATAAATTCCGGGCACTCTGGGCCTCAGATTATCATGTCTTAAATTTTCACGGACTTAAAAAATTCCTATATATTAAAAAAATTACATGGAAATTCATGGTCTTTACATTCACCCCACCTCAGGGCTCTACGTCACTGTAAGCCACATCTCAAACTAGGTAAATAAGTGTGGAATTGTGCACGCATCTGAGCCTCTCACTCCCATGTTCTCTACTAGAGGTTATCATGCTACCAGCGAACATGCACCAGAGGTATCGACCATCCACAAAGACCCGCTTCTGTCGATCCTCAATCTCTATTGGAACCTCCGTAAAAGTTTCACCATTATCGACGTCCATCTCACCAAGGATGATGATGTGAGAAGGTTTATGCACGTATCTCTTCAGATGGGATATGTGGAAGACGTCATGCACCAGGTGCAAATAGGGTAGAAGAGCTAAGTGGTATGCCACCTCGTAAACTCTACTGAGGACCTAAAAAGGTCCGATGAATCTCAGAGATAACCTGATGCCTCGGCCAAATTTCCTCAAACCACATCGTGGTGAGACCCTTAAAATGTAATGGTCTCCATCCATGAACTCCATAGGTCTCTATCTCCTTTTAGAATATGACTTATACCTGTTATGTGTAGTCTTTATCTTCTCCTG
The DNA here is from genome assembly GCA_963277665.1 of Viscum album. NCBI lineage: Eukaryota > Viridiplantae > Streptophyta > Magnoliopsida > Santalales > Viscaceae > Viscum > Viscum album. The sequence continues at coordinate 354,368,719 of OY728143.1, forward strand.
AATGATATGTTCCTTCTATGCGATATCTCGTACCACCTATGGTCCCACCAGTGCTGACTCTACTGGGTCTGTCCAGCTCAATGGTGATATGCAAGGTCACCCATACAATGCCTCGAACGGTGACATCCCAATGGTGGAGTGATATATATTTTTTTACGCAAACTCTACAAAATGTTATGTGATCCTCCCAGCTGTGACCGAAGATATGGACACAAGCACGAAACATGTCCTCAAGGGTCTGAATGGTCCTCTCAGTCTGACCATTCGTTTGAGGACGGAAGGCGGAACTCAAACTATGTTGAGTCCCAAAGGCCTCCTGCAACCCCTTCCACATACGGGAAGTAAAACGTGCATCTTGATAGAAGAAAATCGTTGAGGGTAATCCATTTAGCCACACAATCTCCTACACATGGAGGGGTCCCAATCTCTCTACTGAACCCTACACTCTAATCGGTAGGAAGTGGGCTGACATTGTGAGTCGGTCGATGATCACACAAATCAAGTCATGACTCCAAGATGTGCATGGAATCCCCATCACAAAGTACATGGATATCCCATCTCACTTCCACTATGGGAAATCCAAAGGCTGAACCAAGATTTTTGGTACATGATTCTCTTCCTTCACATGTTGACAACTGAGGCAATGAGTGAAAAAATCTGTAACTACTTTCTTCATTCCAGGCCTCCAGTAATGTTTTCGGAGATACTGGTACATCTTTTCCACACCTGGATGTACCGCAAGAGGGGATGTGTGGAACTAACTCATCACATCCTCCAGAAGCTACATTAGTACCATGGTACATCCTCTTAAAAGGATGACCTTATCCCCACCTTCAGAAACTCTATCTAGTGCCTACCGTATGGATATCTGGGAACATCGAGCCTTGCAGTCAGCGTCCCCATGCAGCACCTCCCTGACTCATGAAGAAGTGGGGGAGTGACAATAAGATACTGAAGGAAAGTTGCTCGATCCTTATCCACAATGGATATCTATAAATCACCCAACTACTCTGTCGCTTCTCCGAGCAGCTGTAAACTAGACCTTTTACTGATTGCATCAACAACAACGTTCTCCTTCCTAGCAGTATAGACTATGTAGGAGTCATAGTTCTGGGGGAAATCAAGACAACATCACTGTATTAGGTTCATTTACTTCTGAGAGAAGATATATCTGAGACTCTTGTGATAAGATTACACTATAAATCGTTCTCTCAATCATATTTTATCGCTGCATCTTCAAGGTGAAGACCATAGCAGCAAACTCCAATTCATGGGTATAGTAGTTCTTCTCATGTTGGCTCAGCTATAGAGAACCATATGCGGTCTCTACTTTCTCCTACACTAGGGAACATTCGAGTCTGGTCCCTGATGTGTCACAGTACACTAAGTACCCTATGCCCTCATGGAATTTCTCCAACCAAACGATGTGTTTCCCCTTCTTCGTCAATGCTGATATTGGTGTTGCAACTCCGGAAAAATCTGTCACAAATCACTGGTTGTATCCAGCCAAACCCAAGAAATTCCATACCTCCGAAACACTTTGGTGTGGCTCCCAAGAAATTAACCCATCAATCTTTGTTGGATCCACTGCATCTTCGGCATCCGATATGACATGTCCCAGAAAGTGAACCACTCGGATCCAAAAATAACACTTCTAGAGATTAACATACAACTATTGTTCTCATAATTTATGTAGTACTACCTGCAAATTATAGGCATGCTCCTCCTTAGTAGTGGAGTAGATCCGAAAGTCGTCGATAATGATGACTACAAAGAGATCAAGGTATTTTTGCAAGATCCTATTCATGAGTCACATAAACACTGCTGGAGCATTGGTTACACTGAATGGCATAACCACGAACTAATAATGGATGTACTGACACCTGAAGGTCGTCTTATGCACATCCTTGTCTCGTACTCTGATCTGGTGATAGCATGATATCAGGTCTATCTTTGAGAACCATCATGCTCCTTTCAGCTGATCAAAGAGGTCATCATTCCTCGGAAGTGGGTACATATTCTTCAAGGTCACCTGGTTTAGGCACTAATAGTAGACACAAAGTCTCATGCTCCCATCCACCTTCTTGGCGGACAAAAAAATGGCTACCCAAGGAGAAACACTGGGTCGAATGAATCCCTTCCACTACAAGTCCTCAAGCTGTACCCGCAGCTCACGAAGATCCGCATGAGGCATCAGATATTCTAGGGTAGATATAGGTGTCATCTCGTGGTACAAGTCAATGTAACAATCCATCTCTCTATGACGAGGTAGACCTAGGACATCATCATGGAAGACATCCAGGTACTGTTCCACCACTACAGGATAACTCGGACCTCCCACATCAACCGATCTGAGGGTAAAGATAGCCAACTAATGTGTAATCAGTTGCACCCTCCTCTGGGTATGTTCATCCTACGCTGCAAAGGCTCCCTTCACGTCGGTGAAGGAATACTTGGTCCCATCTGTGCGGACACACCACACTTTTCACATAATACAGTCTATCTAAGCATAGAATGTAGATACCTTGTCCATACAAAAGATGAAGTCGTAAGGCCTCAACCCCGTTACTATGAGATCCAAACTGACGATCTCATCTCCTAGAGTATGATCACACTATCGGCAACCGTGTGTAATAGTCAAATACGGTCTTGTAAGAGTCTATAGCCGTAAGGATCAAGCCAACAACTCTGTCAAAATATAGAAGCTTTGAACGAGGGTAGTGGATGAAAAAGAATGAATGGAACCTATGTACATAAGTACTATCACTATAGTGGATTTGACACAAATAGTACCTCGTATCATCCCCGGAGCGCCATGATCGTAAGCCTCAGCTACCGGGAGATGATTTCTCCCCTATCCACCTGCTCCCTATGGTCAATGTGGAGCTCCTAGTTGTGATGGCTATAACAACTCGAATCGCCGCCCACTGCTAGCTACATGACCAGCTCCTTTTCCACATCTTCCTACTCTCTACATAACTCCTTGGTCAAATATATGTCTCTACCGGGGTGGTCATTTGACCGTCTGCTGATCTTCTATACGACGGGTCAGACAGTCACGATCCATGTCACCATGCCCTCTACATGAGTAACACTGCACGCTCCTGGTATAATTGGCTCCGCCTATGGTTCCCTACATAACCGACCCTGAGTCATGTGGTCATCCAACTATAGATCTGGTCCTCTTGGACATCTATGACATTTTTCTCCAACAAGCTGTAGAAGACTCCTCTACGTGATGAATGGTGGAGGATCTCACTACTGGTGACCGCTCAAAAAGTAAATTCTCCACTAAGTGGGATCTCCCAAACACCCCCTCTTGCATCAGGATGATGAGTAAGACAATCAAATCCCTGATCTCCCACCCGAGTCCATGCTCAAAGGATCGGTCCATAATGAATGGGTCCATCACAATATCAGTGGAGTAGCGTGAGAAGTCAGTGAACCTCACTAAGTACATAGCTACAGTCATGTTTCCTTCCTGTAGATGAAGAAGATCTTGTGTGCGCACTGCATGAAGAGTCGCTGGAACAAACTCTGCGGGAAACAGGCTCTCGAAGTCTACCCAGAGAAGCATCACCTCATCATGAACATGGAGCATCATTCTTCACGATCATCCCTCTGCTGCATGTAGAAGGATGGAGGCAATTATCTCTATGAGATCGGCCTATTTCCCTACGAGTTAGAAGACTCTCACTATAGCCTCCAACCAATCCTCATCTGCATGTGGTTTAATCTCTCCCCTGATCCTGGGTGTCCTCTGGTGCTGGAAATTGTGCAATGCGCTCAAACGGCATGCACTGTCTGCTATTGGGGCTGGTGGCATTGATGGCTCAACGGGGAATACTACTGTTGGTGCCTCCACTGGTGCCTTTACCGGAAAAGGTCCCCGTACCGAGGCCTCATCACTCGGTGGGTATCGGTGCATGATTGTCTCAGAACCCGTGCTGGCTGTCTAGGTGGATGCATCCTAAAAATATAGAGGTGTTCCAAAGTCAATATGTTATACCTTTTTTTCTGACTCAAAAGATCACCAAGAAAAATCTTCAAAACACACACATAATTAGTGTATTAATGCACTAAGTCAGAAATGAGATGTCAGGGTCCAGGTCTATGGATATGTCGTCTGTCGCATCAACACTGTATTCCCTAAACATGATAACCACAGTCACTACACTTAACACTATTGCCATTAAACGAATGCTCATATTCCTATGTTCTGCGATAGAAATGACTCCTCTGATACAAATTTGTCAGTACCCATCCCCCAGGGCCCATGCCATGACTACCCCAAGCACGCCTTCCATAGGCCAGGGGATGTTGACTAGTGCCGAAAGGTGTAATCCTTAAAAATGAGAAGGCATTTTGTTTATAATCTTTTATCACATGCAACCAAGCACACAATAAGATAGGAACACAACTACACTGAATAGTAATCTGAGTGAGTAAAATTAGAAAAAGGGGCCAGAATACAAGACCAACATTAATGTACAAGGAAAAGTGACAAGTACAAGACAACTGATATGTGAAAAGTAGCTCATGGATCTTCCACCATGATTTCTACCTGAAGGGTAGGTACAGATCACCTCCTTAGAACTCCACGTCCACCCATCTCCTCTGCGAACTGACACATCCTATAGTCCACCTCGAGCACCATCCAGTCTTGGTACCCTTGTCCTCAGTCAGCACTGTCCGTCATCTGAATCCAACACAACAAGGTGTGGGCATTACCTGTGAAGGGGTGAGTATAACAATACTCAGTAGGGATCCCGAGTCCCTCAAGGAATCACAAAATACACCATGGATAAACCTCAGTGTACGAAAATAATAGGGAACCCTATTTAGGTATATTCCCATACATATACCTATGTTATCATGTTATCCATGTCAAATATGATGAAACATAGAGTTTCTGACTCATCTCACACAAGGTATATTTTTAGGTACCGTAATAGAGATGATTAGTTATAAATAATGAATCATATTATTTTTTTATAAGTCTCTATTGCTGACCTGCATAGAATCGCTAGGATCTAACCAACACATGATTTCTAGGAGCTGACCCACATCGTATTTTTAGAGCTGACCCACATAGGATCGCTAGGAGCAAACCCATATAAGATCTCTAGCAGCTGACCCACACAAGGTAGCTAGGATTGTTCCCTCACAGGATCACTAGAGCTGACCCAAAGAAGATTTCTAGGAGCTGACCCACATATGTTCGCTAGGAGCTGACCCACACAAGATCACTAGTAGCTGACCCACACAGGGTCGCTGGAGATGACCCACACATGATCAATAGGATCTGACCCATATATGATCACTAGGAGCTCACCCACACATGATAGCTAGTAGCTGACCCATGCAGGATCGCTAGGAGTTGACCCACACAGGTTCTCTAGGAACACTCTTCTCGTCACAGCCAGCAACTGGGTTTCCGCAGTTGTTTGGCTCATCCCTGGAAAGTCCATTCCCCAAGCCACTGGTTGATTCTTCAACAAGCACGATGTCCCATAAAAATGTATCTCAAAGGATCTCCATGTCATTGGGGTCTCAATGCAACAGACGATTCGTCAATCAGACGCTTGGTCTGTGAGTTATTAGGCTTTTAGTCTCTAGGGCCCGGTCGGATTCATGCTTGATCCAAACTGACCGTACCCAATATTAACCCAAATATATAGTAGGGTATACTCAAATAGACCATCTCTCCCCATGATTTCTAGCACCACTGAAGGTTCTCCAAATAGTCATCTGGTGCCAAAGTTATAGTCAAAAATGTAAATGGGTCGTAGTGGGCCCGAGTCCAATCTGACACAGTTGAAATGAACCGGCTCAACTCGGCCTAGGCCAACCCGGTTTGGTCGACCAGGCCTAAACCACTGGGTCAGCCTGACCAGCTGGTCGACCCGGCCTGCTGGGTTCGGCCTGGCCCGCTGGGCTACCCGACCCGCTGGGTGCAGCCTGACCTACCACGAGGGGCCGTAGAGGGCTGCGGGTGGCCACGATGCTGCAGAAGGTGCCACGAGGGCGTGAGGCCATGGGGCGGCTTAGCGAGGGTGGTTTGGCTAGAAGGGATGTGGCGGCTCGGGTAGTATCTCGGCTCAGATAGCAGGGGCGGCTCGGACGACGGCTCGTCCTGACAGTGGTCGCGCAGCCGCGGATCGGCCCAGATGGCGGCGGTGGCTCGGCCCAGATGGCGGCGGTGGCTCGGCCTAGACTACGACAGTTGCTCGGACGATGGCTTCGGTCGGCGAAGGTGGCATGGCCCATACAGCATTGGCGGCTCGGATGACAGCTCAGCTTGACAGCAGCGACGACTCGGGTCAACTCGACTATGAATGATGCGGAGGAGTGGAGGTCACGAGGCAGCAATGGCCACAGGGAGGAGCGCCGCATGGTGCAGATGCCATGGGGAGACAGGGATCCTTGACTTCATCGGCAGTTAACGAGTTCTACCAGTGCAGAGCAATGGCACCGGTCACCATCACCGAAGACGCATTCTTCCATCGTGAAGGATACACCATTCAATAAGAACGGTGGAGGGGTCGGTACATATTGGATTGGACGCACCCTCTGCGTTAGAGCAGCAGCAAGCGTCTCAATAAGAAAAAGAACGAGAATGGTAGATATTTAAGAACATCAATCCCCTCAAACTTCATCAATCACTAATACCATTCCCACAAATGAAACATAGAAGGGATGAACATGGGAACACAACCCCTACATCATTCTCTTGCTGACGTCGATGAGGTCATGAGGAAGAAGAAGAATCATTGGGAAAAGACAGACGTCATTGTCGTCATCGTTTTCCTTGATTGACGGTTCATGCATCGTCCTCTTTCTTGATTCTGAAGAACGTTCTTTGATGTTGTTCTTCATTTAGAGAAGATGTTATTCGTTGGCATTTTTCATTCAGAGAAGAAGTTATTTGTTCGAAGAATGTAATCCTCCAAGATCTCTCTCCTTTTCCAACCCAATGGAAAAGCGGTCCAAAATAATTTAACATAAAAAGAAATTATATTGGAACACACACCCAAGATGGAAAAATTAAAGTATGGTGTTGGCACAAGTTATGTGGAGAAACCTCAAGAGGCTCCACTACATTAATGTGGGAGTTGAGATATTTCTCCATCATTAAGAGGTGAGTTCAAGGGGGTTTATACCTCTGGTGGTCCCCACTACCATAACCTTCCATGGGAGGTTAGTTCATGTGGTCCCCACCATCATATCCTCTAATGGGGGGTTTAGGTCTAGTGGTCCCCACTTATCAACATACCAACAGAATAAAAATAAAAAAAACACATTTTCATTTTTATTTTTTTTCTTTCACGAATATGTGAAAAGAAAACTGCCACCATCGACCTACTATGATCGAGATGAAGGTATCCTTAAGAGAATATCGGTGTTGCGAGTTCAACGGTGCTCTCAGATTTCAATTCCGAACACTGGTTTAAAATATTGAAAAACCCGGTCACACATTTACTAAACGCACCAAAAAAATGTTCAGAAATTCTTTCTGAGCACTTCAGGCCTCAGATTCATGCACAATAAATTTTCATGGACTCGTAAAATTCATATATATTAAAATAATTACATGGAAATTACATGTATTTACAATATTATTTTATTTTTTAATTCATATACTTTTCCAAAATACATTATAATACATCCCAAATACCCATATATTCACTAGATATCAAATGAATTTTTGAAATTAAAACCACTTAGTTAAATATCAAAGTTGATTTATGAAAATCATAGAATATTCTCATGTCTCACTCCTAAAAAAACATTGTAAAAATATTCACTACAATATAATATAATTATTTAACATGGATAATAAACTAATGGAAAAACATATTAAATTATAATATAACAACATCCATGGGTAATTTTAAATAGGTAAAATAACATATTGAAATAATTTAGTTCATTTTCTAAGTGGGGAATCTGATAAATCTATCTATATTTTCTATAAATACTAAACACACACTTTATCAATTACTTCATGTATGAAAGATCCATTATTTAATAAATTTTATTAATAAAAAGTGATCATATAATTTTTTTAAATTCATGAAAGAGTTATCCTTATGTGATATTTTACATATTTCCTTGAAAAACCTCTGAAATCATGTTAACGAATTCCTATAGTAGAAAAATGATATATGATAATTCTATAAATTAAAATTTGAAAATAAACCTTATGATATGTGATTTTTTATGAAAATTGAAGAAAAACCGATATATGGAAATCATTTTCACCGACATTTGGAATTATATCTTCGAAAATAAATTATGAATGATATAAGAATCGATAGTTTTAGATATAATATAAATGAAAGGGGTCGCATACTAGAATTTGGTGACATATTTAGAAATGGTGTCATTTCAATCATGGATTAGGTAATGAAACCTTCATATACCATAAAATTCTAGACACAAAGAAGCCCAAAGTGAGAAATTATGTATTTTGAAACTATAGGCCACCAAATCCATTCTAGGGAATGATTATTATATGAGAAGGAAAACCAAAATTAAATAATATTTACATCAAAATAATTAACTTGTAACTCTATAGAACCTTCCATTAGAACATAGTGAATGATAACTCGTGGATGGATCTCTCTAAGATGAAGAAAAGGGAAAAATATGAGAAATACGAGTATAAATCAGTTGTGTAATAGATGAATTTCACAAACATATAAATCATGGGAAGACTGAATTTTTTTCAAAACTAGATACATATCGTGATGTTGTCAGTGTGAAGCGACCCCATGTTTAAGATATAATTTCATCAGTTGGCTTCTTTATTTCTTATAGACATGCACTATTATAAAACATTTAAAATGAATCCACAAAATATTTCTTGTAATATAAATATACTTAATGGAAGAATCACATCCCCATCACATTGTTTGAGTGCATGGTTCTCAATAAAATTATTATATTCATTTACCTTAGAATTTAAATCATTTAAACAGATAACACTCATACCATCAAAAAATTAAATAAATAAATTGAGTAATCAAATTAAATTAATATTAGAGACTTGAGGGTGACATAATTATCCTCATTATTCACCATTAATATACATATAAATTCATTATATATATATATCATATGAAAAGAATATAAAATTTAAAAATATATATAAATTAAAACCTTATAAGAACTAATAGCCAATAAACATCCAATGTGTATCACAAAGATATTTTTTGAAAATTTATTTGGAAAATAATTTAATATTTTCTATATATTTCATTAAAAATAATATTTGTTTTCTTGTGTTACATAATGTAAGGATATTTAGATGGATTTCTTATAACACCAATTTTATCTTGCGTTTTATGCAACACTAAGTTTTAATGAATAGTGAAACAAATAAATATTATTATTTAAAAAATGAAACAAAATTATGTATAAATTAAATTGGTTGAATTAACAAGAAAAACTAAATTTTAAATATTATGTGTAATGGTTTTATATAAGGAAAAATAAATTTAAAAAAAGTAATTATTGTTTCAATAATGCCATCACTTTTTTCAAACATAATAATTTCGGAAAAACATTTATTTTTATTTAGTTTTTGAAAAATATTAAAATTAATTTTTTAAAATTTTTTAAAAATAATCTGAGAATAGATAAGTCATATTTCATATATTTATATCCAAATTATTTTTGGAAGAATTTTTTTTAATTTTATAAAATTAATAATTTTTTATGAATATTGACAAATACTAAATTTAAATTAAAAACACAATTTGTATTTAAATTATTAATAACGTCAAAATAAAATTAAAATTTTTACAAGTTAAAATTATTCAATTATATTTATATTTATCATATTTAGGTTAATATAATAAATTACATATTTAATTTTGATATAAAAACTAATAAATCTTTTCAATAAATTTGTTATTGAAAACCTGCATTCTCATCATGTTTGTGAGATTAATTTTAAATTAAAATTTTCACAATTATGTGAAAGTAATTATTAAAATATGGGCTCTATATTTGGAATAATCATAATTTAAATTGTCCCTATTTATTTTTGACAATAATTATTATTGAAATTTATTATAAATTAATTGCAACGATTAGGGTTAAAACCAGATTATTTACCTTACAATCACCTTTGTTAAAATTAACATTAAATGAACACATGATTTATATTTAATAATTTTGATTTAATATTTATAAAAATTTGGTATAAATTATATTGTATTCATATTTTTATTTTATGGATAATTGTTAAATTACTTGGTTAAAAAATTATGTTCGCTATGATGATAAATAATGTGGTAAAAGTGAGAAAAACATCAAGTATAAGGACTGACATGCTTAAAAATGTTTTTATTATTGTAGAGGTTTTTCATTGAAATATCATTCCCATGTAATATTTTAATAAATTGTTGATCCATATTTGGTTAGAGTGACTACACATTATAAATTTTTTTGTGTGTATAATAAAATTCAACTCCTAAATTTTAAAAAGGAAAAAAACACTATTCTATTATTCACACCGTAAAACCCATTTGGATTTGAAATAACCTACCCAAGTAATTTACCAAATCATCATCACTCGTACATGAGGCCTTATATTTGACATTAATCCATCATAGTAATGTTTTTTAGGCAATCTTAAAGAGGTTACCTGAAAAAGATGTATCGTTTTTTCAAAGAGTGTTTTTATTTCATTTCCTCCTCCACATCCTTCAATTATTAGTAAAACTTTTTTATATAATAAAAAATTATATTAAATATAATTTTATGTTTATATTTTATGATAATTAACTAAATATTTTTTTTCTTCCACCAAATGGGTTATGGAATCATTAATCGTGTGTACGTCGAAACGAAGCCTCACGAAATGATGTCATTAATTTTTCCATTACCACCTCTCATTGTTGGATATGATAATGGTTATAATGTATATATAGAGTATATTAATAAAATTAGTATACCTATTAAGTCATTATATCATATATATTTAATACATTCCATTCAATAGGGGATATCACAACACCTCTCATGTGTATATATGACTACCATTGTGCAATGCAATGTGATTCATTTTCACTAACGCTTTACAAGGAAGATAATAAGTAAGAAGATAAAAAATAAATATGATATGAATTAAATTATTTTGACACTGAAGACTTATTTATAGTTATTAAATTAATAAATATCTTTTTTTCATACCTTTTCAGTCACTTAAAGATGGAAACGTAGTTCGTGTACGTGTGGCACAAAGTTATGTGATTCTATCTTTCCATACCCAAAAAACATAGATGATATTTATTATTATATTTTGAGAATTAATTACATATTTATTATATTATAATAATTATTAAATAATTAAATAATTTCTACATCATTTCTATAGTGATTGTTGAATAATTGAAAACTTACTAAGTTTTATGTATGAATTACTATCTCGGGGATTATAATATTCTTCATTTCCCCAAAAAAATATTCTATATTGGTGTTAAAACTATAATTGATATATAAATATAACAATGATGTCATTTTTTTATATGGGTGATTTTGAAACCCCGATAAAAATTTTCTAAATAAAAAAAATCAAAAATCAAAACATACACATAAAAAGAACAGTAATTACCTGAAAAGTGATTTAACAATAAATTTTTACAAAATGGGTACTATAAGGACATAATAAAATCATATATGTTTATATATACATATATATACAATTATGGCATAGTAATATTTTCATAGTAATCATAAATTTCTTATAAAACTGTATTTATGTGTATGAAGAATTTTGAGGATTATGGTAAGGGATTTCCATCGTACTTTGTAATTCTATGAGGTACATGCCATATTCCCAAACCTATTTGTTTTATGTGGGGTATATAAATAAAAATAAATATATATTATTATGATGATTATACTAAAATTTATGGGGATTAAAATCTATATTTTAGGATTGATCTTTTATTGTTTATATGTTTCAAAATTTTCCAAATCTGTATGGATTTATTTCTCAATTGTTCTTCTTTGAGACATATGGTTATGTTATACACCTATATTCTTTTAATAGGTGTATATACAACCCCTTTGAAATTTAATATTATTAATTTATTTATACTAATTTTATTTAAAAGTATTTTAATGATATTCATTCCTGGTTATTATTTTTTAATGCTACAGATGTGGTAATGATTTTATTTTACAATATCATCATTTATTTGGATTGTTTATTTCTAGGATCTAAATGATCAAATATTATTAACCTTATCTCTTGAAACTGAAGAATATTTTTCCCTTATTTTTATGTCATGTGAATCAATGTTTTCCCCTAATTTACCTATCTTTATATAATAGTTATTTAAAACAATTAAATAAAAGTTGACTTTCTGATCAAGAAAACTTTTAATTCCAAATTAATGTTTTTTAAAAACATTTTCAATTTTTTTTTAAAAAATTTCAAAATGATATATGAAATAAATTTTTAACCATGTTTGAATTTTTAAAAAATAAAATGATTTAAATTTGAATTCTTTTTTCCAAAAAAAATATGAATTTGGTTCTGTGGAAAATGTAAAGGTAATCACAGTCTCAACGTGCATGAATTTAATGTAATTTCCCACGTTTGTACCATTATTTTATTTGACTCTCCCATTATATGTTTTCAAGTTAATTTTAATATAATTATATTTTAAAAAATATTTAGTTTTCAAAAAATAATTTTTAAATTGGTAATGTTTTTTTCCTAATGAAATGTTTTTAATGATTTTTAAATTATTGTTTTTATTTTTTTCAATGATATTTTCAAGTAAAAGTATTTTTAAAATGTTATGTGTTATAAAAAGTGTTTTTCAATGTGAAAATTTTATATTCCAAAATAAATGGTTAATATTATTTTTAAATATTTAATTATAAAATTTATTTTTATTTTCAACGAGAGGGATTATAATATTTTTTTGGTGAAAAATGAATGTTAATGAAAATTTACATTTACCAAGAAACATTCCTGGTGATTTTTCTTCTGAAATAATTTTCAACATAATATAACATAAAATGATTATACATATTCATTATTAGGTTTATTATTCAAGGATATCATTTTTATTATTTCTCTAGATGGTTTATCATTAAAATGGAATGATGTTTATGAAACCCACCTCTTTTCACCAGTTATGCTATTTTGAAATGATTAATTGATTAGGAATCCTATATATTTTTAACATTTTATTAAATGATGAAATGTTTCATGAATTCATTACATAACATGTTCTTTTATATAATTTATGTTTAATGATCAATTGATGCACATACATATGATTTTCTTAATGTTATTTTTGTGACATATATCTCTCTATAATGCATTGGGTACAGATTTATAACTCGTGATAAAGAAATAATGGGAATGAGAAATAAACCTGTAACACCCCTAGTAAATAAAAAATATGACATTTTTATATTTATCCATATTTTTGAATAAAATGTTAATATTAATTTAAAGGTAGCGCTATGCTCGGTGGCGTACCCAATACGCAACAATGAGTTTCTTTGAAATCTTACGTTGCACTCTAACAATAAAATAATATTATTTTAATTGGTAGTTAATGCCTAGCCGTTGTAATTGTGGGAATGAATAGAACTAACTAAAAAATGAATATATATATATTTCAAATATTTTTACATTTTACAATAAATGTTAGAGGATGAAAAATGCGAATGAATCCAATTTCAAGTGTAAACATTCTAATATTCTTTAAAAAGAACGATTAACCACCTTTTGATGGTGAACCCTTTATAAATCCACTTTTTGACAATTTCATATATTATATTGGACCAAATAATGTCCTTCTTTTGAATCGGGACATCAAAATTTACATTGGGTATGTTTTTTTAATTTTTTTGATAAAGTTCATTTTTAATGAATATGTGAAAAGTGTTGTATTTTAATTCAAAACCTCTTTTGAATCTACATTATTTATATGATTTTATCATCATTTGAATTGGTTTTAAAGTTCAATTAGAATATATTTTTACCATTCAATCCAATGGTGGTCATTGGAATTAATTTCACATTGAAAATAGACTTAAACTATTGTCAATCTTTTAATAGATATTGTTTCTTAAAAACATGCTATTTGTTTTGACAGTGAGAACTAATTATTAAAATAAATAATTCAACTTATATGATTTGAATTTTTTAAAATAGATATCATTTTTGTATTCAGAATATCAAATATAGCTTAGGGTGAATTTTTGGTATTTTTCGGAAAAATGTCAATTTTTGATGAATAGTGAAACCACTAAGTGGTAGTTAAAAAATTGATATTTCGTTTAAATAAAACCATACCACTTATATGATATGATTTTCCAAAATCTGACATATGTGGTAGTAATTAGGATGTAAAATTTGTTTCAATGGGATTAAAATAATGTTTTTGTGAATAGTATCTTTTAAGTTTTATTAATCGCGATTAAAGGTAATTAGTGTAATTTAAGGTAAAGATAATGTTATAATAATATGAAATGACCTTGACACATGTCCTAACCTTATTAGAAATGTCATGGCCGACTAAGACATTCCATGGGTCAACTTGGGGACCCCATGGAGCCACTTTTGTTGGAAAATGACATTAATAACCTTTTATATAGAGTTAAAATAAAAATGTCACAAACATGTATTGTTTTACAAAAAAAAATTTACATGGGGATATACAAGTAATATGTTTTGACTATAAATATTCATTGTAAAGATAAAAATATTCCTTAAATTATAGTATTTTTTTTTATCTTTTTTACACATTATATAAATTAATTTATTTATGACACCATGATGATACATTGATAACCTCATTAATGAATGATTTAAATAAAATTAGAAGATAAGGTAAACTCTACGACATACACTTGTCAAAAACCTATTGGATGGGTGGATTTAGAACCCTTATCTCCTTACCCTCGAAATATATAATTGTGTGACCTTTAATATATGATAATAATTTTATGATAAAGTAACTTTTCAGGACATTCCATGAGTTCCCCTCCTCCCTCTTATAAAAGGCCCCCACCTCTACATCCTTACCCACACATCATAAGCCTTTGTATCGGCCAAACTCTGTTCATTTTATCTCTCCAAATCCCTATATTAATCCTATAAGCCTTGTTTTAGGAAGAATGCTCTTCAAGGAACCCTTTTGGTTCAAACTAAGAGGAGTTACCCGATTTAAAGGTAAGTCTTCCCTAATGTTCTTTTGTTTTATTTTTCTTCTCCACCCCCTTAACTATTTTTATTAATTTATTTTGTAACAAAACTAGTATCTTAAATATACTAGGATGTTGTTAGGAGAAATATTTCAGCTACACTTACACACACCTTCGTCTAATGGTTAAAGAACAAATTGTTTCTGTGGATGGAGAATTACTACCTCACGAAACGATGATTGATCAATCTTCTCTAAACACCATTCATGGTGGCCATTATGATGTCACTATATTTTATATATGATATATATTGTATTTATTTTTTCTATATGCTTCTGTATTTTATATTTAAAACATACCTTTCTGCTTTTCATGTTGTGCAAATGCGATAATTTCATACGAGGAAGTGTGGACTACTGCCCCCTCAAGTGATGTGACTCGTTCATGCAATACATGGAATGTATAAAGAATTAAATTAAAAAACATATGTGAACTATATAATATATATATTATACTGGAATTATAATATATATATATATCTCTCTAATTTATTTTTATTTCCGTTAATATGACAAAGAAATTAAAGTAGCGTTCATGCGTACGCACGGCCTACCGTCTCCATGAACGGTGAATTTCATTTATTTTTATCTCCAAATGTTTTGGAATAGTATAAAATGAATATATACTAGATATATATTATATTTAAATCTTTAATACTATTCTTGACATGATGTACTTATAACTCCATGGAAAATTCATTTCCAACAAGTTCGATTTTTACTCATGTACCGAACATCGTCAAAAACGTCTGATATTAACTCACATTATTAACCAATTATTATATCATTATAATATCTGATATGAACTGAATAATAATCTTTGAAAGAGGTCCTCAATAAAATATTAATTGACCAAATTTATTATTTATGAATATAAGGAAACAAACTAGATAAGTCGGACTTAAGGTAATGGATCCAACCTCTCTCTTTCTTTTGTGGATTACGTGATTCTCTAGAAGTTCATTATAGTACTCTTAATGTGAAAAAGTCTTCCTAAATACTCGTCTTTTGTAAAAAATAATAGTTTGTGTAAGAAATCTAGTAAAAGTTGAAAGTCAACATGACAAGTATGTATGTTTCCTGATGATTTAGTTAAGCTCATAAATAAATGCCTCAAGGAAAAGTAACATAAAACTAAAATTTTGTCTGGTAAATTTTCCTACTAGGGAATCAAATAATGATTAACCCATCACACGTTTGTGATTTTCTGGTGGTTAACTTTCTCCTAAACATGTTTTCTTTCACTCTCTCTCAGAACATGACCCTTTGTTTTTTCTTCCATATCCATGTTTTCCTACATGGAATACTAGTATGGGTTAACTCAGGTGACCTCTGTACTTCTCGTTCTTTCTTTTAAAGTGATAGTTTTACAGACTCTTATTCCGATGTGGGACTTTCATTGAAGTTTCCGAGCCAAATTTTAAAATTGCAAGGACGCAATTCCCAAAAGGGGGGAAGGATGTAACACCCCAGGTAAATAAAGTATATGTCATTTTTATATTTATCCATATTTGTGAACAAAATGTTAATATTAATTTAAAGGGAATGCTATGCTCGATGGCATACCCAATATGCATCAACGAGTTTCATTGAAATCTTATGTTACATTCTAATAATAAAATAATATTATTTTAAATGGTTGTTAACGCCTAGCCGTTGGTAAGGAAAGAATGATCAGAAATAACTAAAAAAAGACTATATATGTATGTAAACTATTTTAAATTTTTACAATAAATTTTATAGGATTAAAAATGGGAATGAATCCAATTTTAAGCGTAAACATTCTAAAATTCTTTAAAAGGTCGATTAACCACATTTTGATGGAAACCCCTTTTTAAATCGAATTTCGGAAAATTTCATATATTATATTGGACCAAATAAAATCCTTCTTTAGAATTATGTCATCAAAATCTACGTTGTGTATGTTTTTTTTTATTTTTTCGATAAAGTACATTTTTAATGAATGTGTGAAAAATGTTGTATTATAATTCAAAACCTCGTTTTAATATAATTTATTTATATGATTAGATCATCTGTTTAATTGGTTTTAAAATTCAGTTCGAATATATTTTTACCATTTAATCCAATGGTGTTCATTGGAATTTATTTCACAATGAAATTGGACTTAAACTAGTGTCAATCTTTTAATATATATTGTTTCTTACAAACACGCTATTTGTTTCGACATTGTGAATTAATTATTAAATTAAATAATAGAAATTTTATGTTTTTAATTTTTTAAAATAGACATAATTTTTGAATTTGGAATATCAAATACAGATTAGGGTGAATTTTTTGTATTTTTCTGAAAAACACTAATTTTTGATGAATAGTGAAACCACTAAGTGGTAGTTAAAAAACTGATTTTTCATTTAAATGAAACCTTACCACTTCTGTGATTTGAATTTTCAAAAATCCAAAGTAAATGGTTTTCTTTAATATGTAAAATGTGGTTCAATGGGATTAAAATAAATTTTTTCTGAATATTAACTTTTATGTCTTATTAATCACGATTAATGGTAATTAGTGTAATTTATGGAAATGATAATGTTATAATAATATGAAATGACCATGACACATGTAATACCATTATTGTATGAGTAAAGAGAACCATGAAAATACATGGGTCAACTTGGGGACCACATGGAGCCACTTTGGTAGGAAAATGACATTAATAACTTTTTATTTTAGTGAAAATAAAAATGTCACAAACATGTATTGTCTTCCTAAACCATTTTTACAAGGGGTTATAAAAGTCATATTTTTTGACTATAAATATTCATTGGAAATATAAAAATATTACCTAGATCATAAATTTTTTTCATTATTTTTACACTTTAAATAAATTAATGTATTTATGACACCATGATGATGCAGTGATTACCTCATTAATGAACAATTTAAATAAAATGAGAAGATAAGGTAAAATCTATGACTTACACTAGTCTAAAATCTATTGGATGGGTGAATTTATTACCCTTATCATGTTACCCTCTAAATATATAATTGTGGGAATTTAATATCCGAAAATCATTTTATACTAATGTAACCTTTCAAGACATCCCAAGAGTGCCCCTCCTCCCTCTTATAAAAGGCCCCCACCTCTACCTCCTTACCCACACCTATCAAGCCTTTGGATTGGCCAAAAACTTCTCATTTTATCTCTCCACATCCCTCTATTCATCCTATAAGCCTTCCCTTAGGTATAATTCCCTTCAAGAAACCCTTTTGGTTCAAACCAAGAAGAGTTTCCCGATTTAATGGTAAAGTCTTCCCTAATGTTCTTTTGTTTTATTTTGATTCTCCAACCCCATAAACTCTTTTTAATAAATTCAATTGTAACAACACCAGTATCTTCAATATACTAGGATGTTTTTATGAGAAGTATTCGATCTACAATTACACACACCTATGTCTAATGGTTAAAGAACATACTGTTTCTGTGGATGACGAATTACGGCCTCACGAAACGATGATTGTTCAATCTTCTATTAACACCTTTCATGGTGGCCATTATGATGTACCTATATTTTATATATTATATATATGGTAATTATGTTTTCTATAAGCTTATTTATTTTATATTTAAAACATACCTTTATTCTTTGCATGTTGTGAAAATGCGATAATTTCATACAAGGAAGTGTGGATTACCGCCACCTCAAGTGATGTGACTCATTCATGCAATACATGGAATTTATAAAGAATGAAATTAATGAACTTATGTGACCTATATAACATATATATTATACTGGAATTTTATGATATATATATATATATCTCTCTCATTTATTTTTAATTCCATTAATACGACAAAGAAATAAAAGTAGTGTCCATGCATACGTACGGTCTACCGTCACCATGAACGGTGCATTTAATTTCTTTTTATCTCTAAATTTTATGGAATAGTATAAGATGAATATATACAGGATATATATGATATTTAAATCATTTATACTATTTTGTAGATGATGTACTTATAACTACATGGAAAATTCCATTCCAACAAGTTATATTTTTACTCATGTACCGAACATCGTCAAAAACGTCTGATATGAACTCACATATTAACCAATTATTATTAAATTATAATATGTGATATGAACCGAATATTAATATTTAAATTATGTCCTTAAGAAATTATTAATTGACCAGTTTTTATTATTCATGAATATAAAGAAATTAAAAAGACAAGTTGGACTTAAGGTAAGGGATCCAACCTCTCTCTTTCTTTTTAAGTACTCTATTTTATGTCACTTATTTTAAGCTCCTCTTTCTTATGTTGGGGGATGTTGTTATATATTACTTTTACTATAATTTGTAATTTCATATGATGAGAGATCATAATTGATATCTTTAATCAATTTTTTGGAATTTTTATGTGGCGTCGTTAGGCTGCCGAATTTTCGTAATGGGATATGTTATCTCACTTATTATTTCCGTGAGATTAATGATATATTTGTCACTATCTCCATTGAGTGGTGTATGTACTTACCATTATTATATTATTTGGGTAATATAATTTCATTTATGGGTATTTACATCAACATTGTTTGGTCCTTCTTTCATGTGGAGTACATTTCAAAAGTTACCCTAATCGGTAAAGGAACCTTTCACCCTCCTCTTATTTAAAAAGACTTCTTTTGTTATGTATTTTAATTTACATATTTGTATGTTGAGATATGTTCTCATATATCCTTATTCCTGTAAATTTAATGTAAAAGTTATGAGATTCCCTTTTTATATATCGTCAACTAATTTTATTAATTTTGAAGTGACGCCATTAGGTTGTCGAATTTTTTCAATGGAACTTCTTATACCAATTTTGATTCTTTGGGTTAAACTTGTACTCCTTGAATATGCCTTTCTATGAATATGTTTGAATGGCCTCTGATTGTTTTACACTTAATATCCACTTATATTTTTTGTATTATTTTGTCACACATAATTATGTAATTGAATTATCCTTAATCAAAGGATACCATCTTTGTAAGGGACTTCGTCTCAATCTCTATTCATTGAGAAATATTTTGTTCAAATACATGACATTATTTTACACGCTACATAAAAATCATTGGATTTTCATTTCATTCAAAGGGAATAATTTTCTAATAATTTTTTTTACTAAATTACAAAAAGGAATTTTTCTTTTTAACGTGCGCGGTGACAACAACTTTTCTGCCGCCACGATTATTATTTGATCCTTGGCTTTCTCAACAAGCCGTAATGATTTAAAAAGTAAATAAATATCATAAACGCATTTATGTATTTTGATATTGAAAATTGTTTTGATAATGGATTTGTTATGTCAATATATTTATGTGATATATTGTGATTGAAATGTGTAGATGTTTTCCTTCCATTATATTTGTTTTATGTATTATGATTTTGTAATGGTACTTGGACATTTGATGGGTGGTTACGTGATAAACCATATGACAGGTGGTTCCGTGAATACCAGGATGGTTGGTTACATTATAACCTCAAATTCATTGGGTATGGAAGACGGCCGTATGGATATTCCATTAAGTGATATGTGTGGAAGTAGACTGTATGGTTATTCCATTTAAGTGTGTGTATGTCCTCAGTTACCTTTATTTGTTTTGTGTTATTTATATGGGTTTTATGGTAACATTTTGGTTACAAAATGGTATGTAATGATATTTTATTCAGTGAAGAGTATTTTCTTCTTCATAATGGTGAAAAGTATTACTTTGATAAAGTATTCATGGTTTACTTGTTATTTTGAAAAACTAAAAGTTTTCCTTATTTCTGTATCCCTTACTAAGGTTTTTATCCTCATCCCACATTTTTTTAAATGATTTTCACACGAAATAATGTGGAATAGGGTCAAGGATGTGATCAAGGAATTGTCATGTTGTCTTAATCATGGAACTAGACATGACACTTTTTTTAAGAGTTTATGTTTTGTAAAAAAAGGAAACTATGTAGAAGTGTCTACTGTGTAATATTTTGAGATGTAATTGTTATGATCTAATTCTCTAAGACTCTAAACCTGAAAAGATCCTCAATGTGAATTATTAATTAAATTCTATATTAAGTAATTTTTACAACTGGGGCCTTATAAAACCCATTTTAGTATGGGACTTTTTCCACATTTATGGTATTGGTTGTGATCCATGACTACTATAAAAGCTTGTGGAGGGATTCCATTCCACTATGATATCATTGAAAGTTATCTTTGACAATATGAAAATTATTTTCTATAATTATGTGCATGCCACAATTCTATGTATCATACCAATGTTATTCTCTCGTTGATCATGATATTTTATTTCCCTAAGGTTTGTGTCTAATAAACTACCGATCTGTATGTCGTGAATCAACATTATGATATGTTATATTAAGGTTGTGGTTTTCAAATGTCATACCCATTTTCTCATACCCTTTTTTCATGATACACATACTTATGTCCCTTGTTTATTCTTACATATCATCTAAGATATCCTTTATTTAGTTTAAATTGCATAGTTTATAATGAAATGTATTATGTATGGTATTTTTGAATATTACATATGGATAAGAGATGTATGGGAGATATTGAGGATCATTAACCATAATATTAATTATTCACCAAGTATTCAAATACAGAAAACTATTATTATCCAAAGGATTGTTTTTGCAATGGATTAAATATTCTCCTAAAAAGGTGTAACATCAATTTATAAAAATCTTTAGTCTCTATAATTGATATTAGTTGAATGAATTATTTAACATTTAGAAAATTAATTTAAAATATATTAGTGAGATCCACCGGGATATTTATAAGGATATGTCCAGGGTTTTCTTAATGGATATCTCTAATAATGAGTCAAAGTATAATAATATTTCTCTATATTTTATAAAAGGATAGGGAAAATGGTTTCATGGAAAATATATATATATATATTCATCATTCAAGTAGACATGGAACTTCCATATAAGTTACTACGGGGAAATAACTCTAAAATGGTGTAATCATATAAACTCATTATTTATACAGCACATCATAATTGGGCCTATTGAACACCAGGTTTGATTATATCATGGTACGTTCAATAAGAAATCCAAAATGAAATATAAACCATCATGAATGATTTATATATATCATCATCAAGTATGACATAGGTTAAACATAATGTGTCATATATTTAATATAATGTTTCTTAACCAAGAAAACCTAAATAATATGTAAGGATATATGGTTTTCCATTATGATTACTTCTTATCACACTATTACAATTTTTTATATTCAATGGTGGGAACTAGATGGAAGAGGGTTAGAATTTAATGTGATGGAAAATTTTCTGATGAGAATCTAAATAAGATGATGACTTGAGTAAAGGATATCGACATTATTCCAAATAAGTTATCGGGATATCTAATAAACAACATTAAACTTAACCAACATTCAATCACACCAACTATGAGAAGTATAAAATTACAAAAATGTTTGGGAATTGGATACGATGGAGGAAAGAAAATTAATTTTCAAATTTTTTAAATTCTTTTGAATATCACTATAGAGAATGTCTCAAAATAACAAGAATGTGTTTTTTTGTAGAGTATGACCCAATGAAAGTGATTTTTGATAAAAATGAGAAGTTATTTAAATGAAGTGGACGGTATTATTTTATTCTCAAAACTATTATCATTGGATAAATGTTTTAATCATATAAATAATGGGCACATTGAAAATCGTTGTCCTATAGATAAATCTCATGAAGAGTATCAACAATGTGGTATGATTAATGGTTTACAGATGATGATGAAGAGAATATGAATGGAATATGAAAGGAAAAATATTTTAAGTAATACTAAGATGAATAATAGTTAATGTTTTGAGATGGGAATATGAGTACTAAAGGGTTTAGGTATTAGAATTATATAATTGGGAAATATACAAAGATGCTTTGATACCTATTGTTGGAAATATATTTTAATTAAAATGTTGAAAGTTGAGTATGAACATGAAAATTTATTTTTTGGAAATGTTATATTAATTAAAAAATCGTTATAATGGGATATATAACCCTTAATATGTTCTTGATTTTGAGAAAATTATTTTAAGGTAAATAAATGAATAATTTCGATAAATTAAATTATATAGTATTGATTGCCTTATAACTGATTAATTATTTTTTACAATGTGGTTTATGTTATCATCAATGGAGTATACATAACCATTGGATTTATATAATTTATTAATTAATTTTTTTATTAAATTAATAATGAATCGTTTATTTTTTCAATAATGATTTATGGTTATAATGTTTTTTCTATTTTTAGGGGAATACAAGTGAGGTTATTCGCCAAATCGGTATGTAATAATCAAGATGTATTTTATGAAATATGGGGGATTAATTATAAGTTTATTTTGATAAACATTGTAACACTCTAGATAAATATCTAATTTTGGATGATTTATATGGTTAAACATTTATTTAATTAATGTTTTTGAACTTTTGATGAGGTTTTAGAGTTTAATGATTCACTTAATGATGGGAAGATTTATCCATATTTGATAACTAGTTCTAATATTTTCATGCTACAGATAGAAATAATAACCTTTCATTAAATTATGGATCTTGTAATCATTTATTCATTTAGGAATAAAAAAATATATCATCATTTTTTTTCTGTAAGATATGATGTAGAAATTGATCTAAGTACAACCAAAGGATGAAATTGTGCTTATGATACAATGGACAGCTAAGCCCCATGTATATTGGTCCCTTTGAAATTAATAATCATATTGAGATGGTACCGTATCAAATATTACATCAATTAAATACATTAGGGGTTATGATATGTTTCATATATCAATCCTTATGAGGTACCTATTTGATCCATCACTTGTATTGAACCCAGATTTTGTACCTCAGGAGAATGATATTTCCTAGGAGGAAGAACTGGTAGTGATTCAAGACCAGATAGAGATATTTCAATGAAACAAAACCATACAACTAGATATTTTTTGTTGGGAAACCAATAACCTAATGAATTTATTTTAAAATATGAGTTAATTATGAGGTATAAGTTTACTCATTTTTTGGTACCAATGTGATAAATTATAATGTAGAAATTCTTAGGGGGGTTTAATGTAACATCCTGAGATGTTGTGAAAAATATTTTTTGAAAATAATTTATTAATATTTATATTAATCATCACATGAAATATTTAATTTCCATTATGTGATAGTAAATATATAATTTTACTTTTGTTACATGTAAATCCTTGTTTATTTAACATTATATATAACCTAGAGTTTTAAAGAACTACAATAGACAATTAATATTATTATATAAAAAATACATTTATTAAAAAATACTTAAATTTAAATCATTAATTAGAAACACTAAATGATATATATTATAGATAATATTTTATAAAGAAATCATATTCATAGATATGTAGTTATTTTTTCAATGAAGTCATTATTGGTTATAGAAAATCATTTTGAAAAATGAATTTTTTATTTCTGTGAAAAATATTTAAATTAATTATTGAAACATGAAAATTTTTTATTATACAATTTATTTAATTTTATAAATAAAAATATCAAATAATATTACCGAGAAGTTTTAATATGTTTCAGAAAATATTATATAACGGTGAATAGTAAATATTCTGAATTTTTATAAAAAATTACATTTCAATTTTAATTATTTATAAATTTATATTATGTTTTGAATTGGTTATAAATTAAAATATGTTAAATTTTATTAATATTTATATAATTTTTGTATTCTTAATAATTTTCATATTGAATTTTTGTTTAAAAATATTAAAATATTTTAAAAAAATTGTCTTTGAAAACATGCATTCAAATTATGTATCAGGTATTTATACTAAATTAAATCTATTATTCTTCTACAAATTTAATTTTTAAAAATGGATACCATTTTTCCAATAAATTTAATTTTATAAAGTAAAATTTATTTTATGCATTACTGTTTATATTAAATCGTTATAAATTAACTACCAAGAATATGGTTAAAACAAGGTTTTGTGCTTTATATGCCATTGTGTTTAAATTAACATTACAAATTCATATGTTTTTTATAATAATTTTGATTTAATACTTATAATATTTACTTATAAAAAAATACTTCTATTTATTATTTTAGGGTTAAATGATAAATTACCGATGTTAATAAAATATTATTACTATAGTGAAGATTAAATTGGTAAAGGTGTGTAAAACATAAATTCTAATGATTGAACTTTATTAAACATTTTTTTATGTTAGAGGTTTGGATCATCCATATGGTACCTCTGATAAATTATTTATCTATTTGGGATTCACATGAGGTGACAATAACCTCCCATTATTTAATACATGTGAGAATTTACAAAAATGCAACACCATATCAATTATAAATGTCCACCCCATATGCTCTCTTCTTCACACCTAAAATACCTTTTGGTTATCACAATTACCGACCAAATAATATCCAATATTCTATCATCTAATATTATAAGCCTTATTTCTATAATAAGGAAAATCTTCGATGGATTTTTGTGAAACCCTAACGAGTATAAATAATGATAAGGTAAACATCTTCGACAAGTGTAATTATTGTATTTAATCTACCAACCACTTCCATTTTTATTCAAACTTGTAAATATAATAAAAATATCATAATAAAATTACTGATTTTTTTATGTTAATTTAAATTGTAACATCCCTGTTCACATAAATCAAATGGGTTATGAAGTCACCATTCTTTTGTATGGTGGACAACTATCTCGTGGATTGATGTCACTCATTTTTCCATTACAACCATTCACAGTTGGTTATGACGATGGATATAAATTATATATGTTCTATTAATTAAATACTTATACATAAGGTATCATGATATAATATATACCTTTTTAAATTCCCATTCCATTAGGGATATCATAACATCGCCCAACTGTAATGTGGACTACCACATCATGGAGCAATGTGATTCGTTTTCACAAACTCTTTACATGGAATATATTAATGATGTGGAAAATAAATATAAAAAATATAAATGAAATAATTTCTTACTCATGAAATATTTATCATTGTTAAATATAATGTATCGTTATATTTCTTTCCATTTCACTCATTGAAAGATGGAGAATTATTCATGTAAGTTTGTACTACCACCTTTACATGGAGATGCAACTCTTTATATTCATCAAAAAACCACATGGATGATATGTATAAGTATATTTAATGAAATAATATGTTAATTAAATCATAATAATTTTTTAATAATTTTAAAATATTACATCACTCATTTTAATAATGATTTCTGAAGTATAGAAGTGTTACACATGTGTGCGTCTGGCCTACTATATTCATGCTCGTAACATACATCATTTTGTAAAACCATCATTCTTGGTTTTTATTAAAATTATAATTTATATGTAAATATTATAATAATTTGATGGTTTTTATTATAGAAATTTTATAACCATGAATGAATTATCAATAACAGAAAAATAACAAATCAAAAAATACAAAAAAAATCAGTTATTACCCAAAGCATTATTTAACAGGAAAATTATAATAAATGGATTATAATAATACATAAGATAATAATATGTGGTTATATATATGTATGTTTCTATTATATATTTATAATAAATATATATTTAATATAATATTTGTCATAACATTAACTAAGGATTTCGAGAGTTTAGGTAATAGAATTCTGTTACGTTTTACTTCTATGAGACAAATTCCATATTATATTCATATTTATGTTTATGTGCTATATATTTTCCCATTAACTTATTTTATGATACTAATACATAATATTTTTGGGATTTCCATTTTGATTTGAGAATATTTTTTTCATTGGATAACATTTAAAAAACTACCAATGCAATAATTTATTTTTTTCTCAACTATTCTTCATTGGGATATATAGTTATTTTATACATATATATTTTTATATGAGGTGTATTTTTAAAAATTTTACAATTAAATACATGAATTTATTTGTAATAATTGATTTTTATGATTCTCTAAAATATATTTCTTCACGAGGCTTTCATTTTAATGTTACCAAATTGGAAATGATTTTTTATTAAAATATCTTAATTTTTCATGATTATTTATTACTATATTATGAATGATAAAATCATAAAATAAATATCTCAAGAAACTCATAAGATTTTTTATACTCTTTTTATGCCATGGGAATAAATTTTTCAGAACATTTTCTTTTCTATATACAGTCATGAGTTTATTAAATACTATTTAATAAAAACTGTCTACTCTATTAGAATAGTTTTTAAATCCAAAAATAAGTACAGATATTTTTTATTTCAAAATTGATTTTAGTATTTTTAAAATGAAATTTTAACGAATTTTTTCCCAATTTTCCTTTTTAAAAATATATTTAAAATAATAATCATATCATTTTCCAAACAATGTATGTTTATCAATTTTGAAAAATGTAAAGGGAATCCAGGTTATACTCTTTATGAAATAAATATAATTTTATTCTCATAAACATTAATTTATTTTACTACTTTGTTTCTTATATAATTATTTTCATACTAATTTTTAATTTTTTTAAAGTAAAAATCTTAATTTACACACGAAATGTATTATATTATTTTATAATATCCTTAATAAATTTTCAGGTTTATTTTCAACAAAAAAATTCTCAAAATGTTATATGTTTTAAAACATATTATCTAAGTGAAAATGTTTATTTTCTAAATTAAATGTTTTAAATTATTTATAAAATATTTCAAAATATTTTTGTAATTTTATTTTCAATAAAACGGATTTAAAAATTGTTATGTGTTTTCAAATATTATATTCAAATAAAATATAACTTCTTCATTAAATGATTCGTGTTGTTTTTCTTTAAAAAAATTTCATCTTTGAAAACATTAATTGATTTTACATATTCCTTATCTGTGATATTATCCTAGGAAACAATTATTATTATTTCACTAAGTGGTTTATGTTAATGATTACATGATGTTAATTGAACCCACTTCATTCATGGGTTATACTATGATGAATTATCGAACTAATTAGTAAATATTTATCTTTTCAACTTTTTATGATTTTATGGAATGTTTATAGAAACCATTTATTTTCATGGTTTATGTTATGATTAATGTTTTGTGATCTCATAGAACATTAAATTTTTTTTTTCATTATGTGATGTATGGTACAAATATCTCCATCAAATTCAATTAGTAACAATTTATATCTATTGATATAGACACTATTAGATTGCGATGTGAATATAGTTTAGTAAGTTAATTTTCTAGATCTTATGGTCTTGGGAGTGAACCGTAAATACTATGAAGGCTTTGGGAGTGAACCCATTGCAATATTATAGCCTTTTGAGTTAACCATAACTAATATGGAAATGAATTTATATTCTTATGTTCATGACACATTTCTATATATTATGCCAATTTTATGGAATCGTGGAACATGTTTTAGGATATTTTTATAATTCAAATATTTTCAAATGCCAATATTTAATCAATAAATAGTGATTATGATATTTTCTATGAAGGGTATGTTTTTAAAATGTTATTTTAATGTTCCCATAACTTTGGTTCATGTTATGAATACATATCTCCCCATTATTACCTTACTTAGAATCTGAGCTCACACATTCCTAGGTCTCCTTTATCCTAGTTATGATGAATGGTTTTAAGTAGGTTATGTTAGTGATGTTTAATAAAAATAATATATTAATGGGAGATAATCAAGTACTATAACCATTGTAAATTATTGTGTAACAAGTCCCCAAGTAAAATTAAATATTATGATCCTTTGGCATGTGTTTGGGAGTGTAGAAAAAATGATAGAATCCTTTGGTCAAATAATCCACTACCTAGGGATGAGAAATATAATGAAGGGGGTGTCCCAAAAATTTATTAATCCTTTACCAGATCATAGGATATTGAAATTAAAAATAAGAGGCTTAAATATGAAATACATCAAGAAATCATCCTAAAATCAGGATTGAGAAAGTAAAACATCCCTTGGGAACATTCACCACCAACAACATTCACAAAAAAGGATCTTCTATGAACATAAAGAATTAAATTACATTTATTAACAAAAAAAACATTAATTCAAATGTTTATAGACATCCAAAAATAATCAAAAATAAAACCCTAGTAAAAAATTACTTTATAATCGAGATAAAAATGAACACTGAAGAATAATAGAATAATTCAAACTTCTACAAACCAAATTTTCTTTTAAAAAGATATTAAAATTTTGAAGTTTACCTTTTTAGAAAAAACATTTTCTATTATTTAGATATCACATGCATGAAATATTTTTTTGGCCTAACATAACATAATAGAATAACAACAAGAGATAATACATAGTTTTCAAATTAAAATAAATTATTAATTTTATTTTAATATAGACATCTTCATCCTGATTATGTATGACCTAATTCATTAACGAGCCACTCTATCCTTCCACATAACATTTGTTATAGTGTAAACATCAAATTGTTTTGGGATACTATAAGAATTTCCTCTATTAAAAAATAGTATGAAACAATTTCCATATCAGTGAGACTATAATAGAAATATATCATTAACTAGAAACATGGTTAAATACCATTATTAAAATGGTGTGCCTTTATAATTTCATCTTAGATGACATAAGGATTATACAACATAAATTTTGAGTAATGCATAACTTGTTATAATACTACCAAATCATCCTTTCAGAATAAATGTTTTTTAAAATTCTATTTCACATTCTAGGATTGAGGGTATTTTTTTGAATAAATTAGCTATTTATGTTTTACTATAATTAATCCTTCCATTGATTGTCCCAAATGACCGAATTTTTCATTTTCAACAAGGACTGTTAAGTATGAACATCGGTAATATATCCATGTATCAATAATGAATATTAATTTTTTGTAATATTTTTTAGTCATTTTTCTTAATTCTAAGCATATAAAGAAAGTTATTCTCCTTTAATATTGGAGGAGATAGTCATAATGTTATTGATTCAAATAGATGACATGAAGAATACTAAGACTGGTATAACTTCATATCACATTAACACCAATAAATATTGGTCAACCAATTGTAGGATAAACTGAAGGGTATCCAAGATAATTAGATCATGATAAATCATAAATCGATATATATAAAATATTCATTCTGATTTTCATAGGTGGTAAAATAATATATAAAAAATAAAATATAAAAAAATAAATACATTACCCAAAATCAAAGAATACTAAATCCAATATCATAATTTGAAGAAAAACTATAACATCCCCATAATTCAAAAAGGACTAAGTGAGTAACACTAATGAAATGATCCACCTGAATGAAAAGTTTATTGATAAAAATCAATTCGATTGAAATAATAACACATGATAAAAAACATAAAAATTTACATTCTAAATTAACCAAAATGGATGATTTATAAATACATACCAATATATAATATATAAAAAATTATTTTAGAACCCTTCATAATTGATTGAGAAATCCAATTTATAAAATATATCTAAATCTCAACCAGTTCATCATAAATAAAACTCATACGCTCTAACATCCCATAAGGTTGTCTCTATGTAATTTTCATTAAAAAATTACCATATTTAGAAATATACATTGAATACATTAAATTTATATCATAGGTAATGTCAAATTTATAAAAAAGAAACTAGCATATTTCAAGATTAAACTTTTATTTTAAGAATTCCATTAAGATAATTTTGATACACCTTGAAAACCATAAAATAGTAGCCACTGAAAAAAATGAAATTTTTTTTTTCACAACATAGTTATACATTACATTAACCAGTTCAACGATAATTTTGAAAGTAAGTCATAGAATTAAAATATAATAAATCAATATAGTCATAATAATAAAATAGATAATTCATATTTATTCAGGTGTAGATTTTCTCTAAATTTTCCCCATGAATGTCATAAATGATTAATGAATCAATTAAATGTATTAGTCTGGAAAATCACAAAATAATGGAAATATCATTAGTTTATGGTTTCTAAAAAAATGATACATCCATGAAAAAATTCACTTAATTTTCATAGATCAATATATTTTGTCATCACACGTTTTAGAAAACCATTTTATATAACCTTATTCATATTGTATCCTATAAGAGTTCACCTAGAAACCAAAATCATCATTGAAGTAACTCAAAAAAATTTAGTATGAAACAAATAAATTATAATTAATATTTATATAACCAATGAAAAGATGAAAATAAAAAATCATAATAATATAACATCCTTTTACTATCTATTGTATCTCGAGTTAGAGGATAAGAAGTAGTATGGAATACCAAATCTTACGACATTCTCATGAGATCTGATGAGACTAAATAGTTCCTACTAGGAGATCCTAAATAAAAAATCAAAATAATACATTGATAAAATTTTATAACAAAACAACTAGGGATACCCAGATTCTATACCATAATTTTCTCTCCATAAGGGATAAATTGAATTAATTATTTCCATGGACCAAAAAATAAGGTAAGCGAGACATCTGTTCTAAATTAAGAATCGATTTCACCAGATAAAATATAATCTAAATGAATAAAATCCACTTAAAAGCATAAGATAACTATTTTTGAGAATGTAATTTTAAACATAACAAATAATAATTTATTATTACATTACCAAGTATACATGGCATAAAAATGAAGTAAAACTCCCTATTTTACACAATATAAAATTATACACACATATAATCTTAATGAAATAATCCAATCTATAGAAGTATCAGAGTAAAAAAAATATGACTATGAGTAGCTCTGAAAAAAATTTACAGATGTATATAAATGAAAAGAGAATGAAAAAAATACAAACCACCATCCTTTATATAGAAATATAAAACAAATTACCTACAACCTCTATCATATATGAACTAACATACCATGGATACTCTAAAACTGAATAGCCTTTGAATCACACATAAGAAAAATATAAAACCACACACAAACCTAGTGTGTATGTAGTGTGTAAACAAAACATTCCCAATTAGTGACCACTAAGTACTCATTACATTTACATTTTGAAAATAAATCCTTGTTGACTAGTTTCAAAAATAAAAATAACCATTATGCCCATTTTCAATTTAGAAAACAAATGAAAAAATATATTTCCCTTTTCTAAATTATCATGTTATAAATAATTGTATACTGTAACAATAAAACTTCACAAGAAAAATCATAAATTTAAAAATAATAAATTATATTTTCAATATTTTCCCGACACACATTGAAACAACACATTACAATTTAACATAAAACACTATATGTTTCCATTAAATTAAAGTTTTTAGAGAATAAAAAAAAATGCATTAGTCATCAACAAAATTTGTTTCTATAAAAATTTATATATCATAAGGAGACAAATTTTAGGAATTTATACCATGTTTTATTTTAATTATAAAAAATTAAATATTATATAGATAAAAAAACATAAAAAAGAATAAAAATCACCAATAAAAATATAAAAATATAACTATATAAGATCAACTAAAATGATATCAGAAAATTAATTCATTAAAAATCATCATGGGATGAAATTTAATTCCATTCATAGTTATTTTAAAAATATATATATAATGAAAAATCAGATTGCTATATGATGATAAAAAAATGAACTTACAGTATGTTTACTCTTTCCAATTCTCTTCGAGTGAAATGAAATATATTTCTTGAGAGCAGTCATACACTAATAAAATTATTCAGTTTATAATATCTTCTATTATAGTAACATCACAAGAACATTCACTTACCCATGGACTCCACTGATATTAAATTGATGAGACAAATAAAATCCATATACATATATATCAATATAGAGTTATAATAATTTATGTATAAACACATGTGTCCCAACAGATAACACCTCAAAAAAATATTCCATTCATAATTATATACCAATATGACAAGGAATCATTTCTTAAGTCACACGATATCAAATTTAAACATGAAAATTACTAGGGGAATTACAATTAATGTAAAATAACATAGTATAAGAATTTAATTCAGTCAAAAATGGGAATTTAAAACAAAAGATGTTTAGTATAATAAAATACCATAAAATCTATATATAAAATACATCACGTATGAAAACAATATCCTATATTGATATCCATATAGTTAAAATAGTCATGTAATAATTATAATTCATGAAATTGTAATCCAAATAGATATTTTATATATTTCATTGTGAAATTTACCTAGTAATTAAATTAAACACCAACGGTGAAAAAATATTTATTAAGATGAACAATACATATTTTCTGTTGAAAAAAAAATCCTTGAATCTATATTTGTTTTTATGAAATATTATGAAAAATTAAATATTACAATATTTATCACATAATATAGGATTTCTAATCAAGAATAAATAATTTTAATTTTCCAGAAAGTCATCGTTTTATATGAAAAATAAGTTTCAAGAATCCCCTACTAATAATTTAAGATTCATTTAATAATGGGCATCATTGTACCAAAGTAAAAGGGAAAAAAACATTAGTGGAATACCACAAGCCCTAAAATGAAGAAACTCAATCATTAGTGATATATCAAAAACACAAATATAAAGAAACTATGATTCAAAACAAATGTTACATAGAGAAAATGGTTTCTATTACTATTATAAGGAATTAAAAACTAATTAGAATAAAACATTTATGGAAAATGACTTTACTTTCAATAAATCCACACATAACTATATTAAACCCACCCTATGAGAATAGAGGAAGATAGATCCATTGAAGTGAAATTCTATGTTGATTTAATTGGTGAAAATGAAGATAAAATTAGTTGGGAACTTATTTTTAAATGTTTAATTAAAAAAATTGTAACTATGGAAAGATCGTATGGGTAGGTTATGCCGTTAGAGAAATGATTCACCTACCGAGTCGATGGAACAATGTAGCAACCAATATATAATGGAACCTAATGTTGTTTATTCATAAGTATTATTCAAATCATGATCAATAATTTAAACTATAATCCATATATAAAATTAATCCACATGATTTTTATGAGAGGAAACATGGATTAGAGAACCATACATTGACCATGAAAAATACAAAATATGTTTACCCTATTTTTGGGTTGGGTTCACGATCACCAATAATATATTCCAATACCGGTAAATAAATGTTTCAAAAAATTAAATAAAAAATCCAAAAAACAACAGAAAATAATATATATTAATGAAACAATCAATTTAATTTAATTACAGGGGCTCATTGGTGTCATGTTTGTCCTCGAAATAGAATCAACTTGAGTTTCTAAACCAAGAAGCTCATTAAAAAGGCTCATGCATATAAACTTTATCACATTTAGTGGTTAATATATAATGGTATATAATATAATAAGATATATGATAAAACCATATTAAATAATATTCTACCATATTTCTGCTTCTATCATGATAGCATATTATGAATACTAGGAACCATCAATATAAAACTAGAAAAGGTTCATCCATAAGGATATGCGCTACATGATAATAACACTCCCCTCCATTAAGGATCATCCCAAAATATATCACAATAATTTTTTAGATTTAAAGAAAATCATACACTAGGTAGTTAAAATGATGTTTCGCACTGACCATATAATAGGTCACTGAGAAAATCATTTTTTTCTTCTTTTACTAGAGAGCATAACAATGTTGATAAGACCAAAAGTAAGTACAATGAATAACTCAATGATAAACTAATTTTTAAATTAATTATGATACCATATAATTTATCCTAAAACCCAGTAGTATAATAGACAACATTAAAAGAAAATTCAATATTTTTTATTATATTCATGAATGAGAATGATGAGAGCATCAAGAAAATACATTAACCACATTAATCCATAAACTATCCAGGATCACATTAATGGACCATTATGACCTAATATAATGTTAATAGTCCCATGATATTTAGATATCCCATATATATTTGTTTCTGACTATAAATAAACTCAAATTTAATTCATTAACTTCTCATTATTTTTTTGGGAATACTTAATACATTACAAAAATAGACCCAATGATACCAAACTAATTAAGTGCCTTTAAAACATGTCAACTAAAAAATGGTACATAAGTTAGATACATTATATCATACTAGAAGAATCATGAATAGAATCCTACATTGAAAAACATACATTATACATTTCTTCAAATCCTAGGGAAAGGTTATATAAAAAGGGTTGAGATGAGATGCTTAGTAATGGAAAACAAAGGGACATTGGTGTAACATGAGCATAAAAGTATGAGAACATGATCTGGAAAATACAATAGCATACCATTCATATCAAAGATCATTAAAAATATTCCAGTAATATTTATTTATTTTTTATAATACATTAATCATAGTGGAATCGAGATAATAAAACATGAAAACATAACATCAGAATATGACATGGAATATGTGGCAGCCACATAAAAATTTACTATCACTCCTTATTCATCATGTAACATTACCAAAATATAATATAAATCTTCATGAGGACTAAACCTTCAAGGTGGGACAAACCACCATCCTTAGTTAGATTCTTTTCGTTACAAGTGATCATGTTTCCCCATATTTCCATAGCGAACCAGGTTTCTGAATCATCCCATAGTTGATCAAGCCCGTCAAATTGATTCTCATCATTATCTCAATGGATATAAATCAATAACCAATATATTGGAGGTATATGTAGGTCCATCCCATCACATAATGAAAACTATACATATGTGTGAAATAGTAACATAATTCATTAATCATATCATAACCAATAGAATTAAATGGGTTTCATAAACATCATTCAATCATAATATAAGCAATATATAATAAAAGGGTTTCATAGATTTCAATACATCATAAATAGATTCATATATTAAAAAGAATAATAATAGTAATGTTGAATCCAAATTAAATCCTAATTAAAACAAAATAATAACATTTTATAAGGAAAAACCTTTAGAGGGATCACGTGAAAACATTTCTTGACGAAAATATTGTTTCTTCATTTAGAATGATTTATTTTCTTAAAATTAAGTGAAATTTTAAAAGAAAAAATTTTACATAAAAATAAGCTTTTTATATTATATGATACTATTAAATCATTTTGGAATCTAGATGGTGGAAAATTTTGTCTATGTCGTATAAGTTAAAAAACATTCGTTTGGTACTTTTTTTTATTAGTAACAATGTACATTGTTTTGGAAAATGAAAAAATACTCCATTAAAATAGTGTAGTAAAAATGAAAAAATGAAAAAAATTAATTTAGAAATACATATTATAATAGTAATAAAATTGAAATCATTTTTAGACAAATTTGATATTTAAGATAAATATTACCTAACACGAATTTAAAATGAAATAATTACAAACATTGATGAGATTGTGAAATAAATAATCATTACTTTATAATTCGTAGAATTATATTCCCCATGAAATTAAAAGAATATGGATATAAAAATAACATAAAATTTTGGATAAGACACATAAAATACATTAATGGGAATTGTATACACCACATAGACAAAAGCAGCTGTGTATAAGGCATGTGTCTCATAGAAATAAAAGTGAGATAGACATTCATTACCTTATGTCCTAAAACGATTTATATTAATTAAATACTCTTGTATAATAAATATCGGGTCATTATAAATTTATTAAATAACCGTATTAAATTTCATAATACCATATATGATTTACTTATGACTTTTAATTAATAGTTTATCAACAATTCCATGCCAGTGTTACATTTTTGGTAATATCTTCAGGTTTTGAATTTATATTCCAGATCTAATTACTTATATAATTATTTACTTAATTAAAAATTATAAATAATGATATTAATATCATATATAATTAGTATATAAATATATATAATAACTTATATATAATATAAATATGAAATTTAATACACAGATCATAGGGACGGTAGATTGTACGCCTGCATGAATATTGTTTCAGATTAATTAATATTTTGTATGATATTATGTCAATAAAATATATATATATATTAATTAAATAATCATAATTAGATCATATATATGATATATAAATATATTTTCCAACATAATTCCTAACCGTGAGAGGTGGTAATGGAAAACTGAACAACATCATTTTGTGAGGAAAAAGATTATTGTACAGAAGAATTGAAATTTTGTTACCCATTTGGTTCGATTCTGTGTGAATATTGGTTAAACAATTAGAAAAAAACATATATTTATATTTATTATTATTATTTTATTATATAATCATATAATAATATTATTTTCTGTCTGTTGATACTAAAACTAAAAAAATATCTTGTAAAAGGATGTTACCTCTTCTTTGGGTAACTCTTCCTAGTTTTCACCAAACATAATCGATTAAAGAATTTCATCCCAAACAAATGATACTAGTTGTAATAGAGGAATTTTGGGATATTTTTATGGATATATTTTTTCTAGATAAAATAAGCTCTGATGTGTTATGAAAAGGGAAAAAGATGTACCCTTTTATAAGAGAGGCGATGTGAACATTTGGAAATTCATAAAAATAATAATTTATAATAAATTTAATATATATAAATATAAATGAATCAAAAAGGATATGAACATAAATATAATCATATAATAAGGTTTTAATATCATCAATTAATTGAATTTTTAAATGTTTTGGTATTATTTTAAACCACGTTATTTTGTTTAACCCAAAGTTATCATATTTTAATTTTAACTAAGGTAACACATTTTTTAATATTAAATAGTTATAAATATTACTTATATGAAGATAGCTAAATCATAAATGAAACATTTTTAACATTTTTAACTATATTAATATTTATTTTACATTTCAAATATTTTAATTATTTTTAAATAATTTAATAAATTTATTTTTTATTAAAATATCCAATGTCTCATTTTTTGAAACAATTTGTTACATTGAATTTATGATTATAAATACAAGTATATAACATAATAAATCATTTGATAGGCACAAATATTTTAATAATAAACAATAATATTATTGTATCACGATAATTAATTAAAATTATATTTATTTTACTATTTATAATTTTATTTAATTGATTGTTTCATTTATTTAATAACTAATTGGTCATAATATTGTACTTATTTGTCATAAATATTTCATGACTAATAATTTAAAATAGATTTTTATAAAATATATAAATATTATATATTTAATATTAATTTATATATGCAATTGTATATTATATTTCTCATCATATTATAAATATGATACTTATTAAAAGTAAGAGGGAAACATTCTTTCACTCTTTTTGATATTGTTAATATCTAAATATTTTTTTACAAAAAATGAACATTAAATAATCTAATTTAGAATACGTAGGTTATATATGTTTAATTAACATCATCAAATTAAAGTTTATTATGTATTATGGTTGTT
Organism: Viscum album; assembly: GCA_963277665.1. Classification (NCBI taxonomy): domain Eukaryota; kingdom Viridiplantae; phylum Streptophyta; class Magnoliopsida; order Santalales; family Viscaceae; genus Viscum; species Viscum album. The sequence continues at coordinate 354,407,382 of OY728143.1, forward strand.
TAATTATATTAATAACATTATTTTATATTTTATTTTCCCAATTTATCATTAGACATTGTCATAAAAATTACAAAAGATTATATTTGTATTTTAAAAAAATAGGATCATAATCACTAAATTTTGACCTTTTATTCCATATATGGATACCATTTTTTTAAATTATAAACATAGAAATGGATAAAATTAATTTTATACAAATTCCATTGATAGAATGAGAAAATGAGTTTTTTAAGAGAAAAAATAAAAAATAATTAAATGTTGTTATATCCAAATTCAATGTAAAATTGATTCCTATTACATAAATTTGTTTAAATAATAATTTTTTTATCTAATTATACTTCTAAACAAATCAAATATATAATTTTACATCATAAAATTTTTTTATGATTTTTTTCAATTATAATTTAGTTCTTTTAACTATTGATTAAAACATGAAACATATCTAAATAATCTAAAACATTCAACCATTGTGAAAAATGATACCCCAAATTCAGAAAAAAAAATTTAATTTTTCAAATAGAATTTATTAAACAATCAAAAACTACATGTAAAACCAATAAGCCATCCTAAGGCGGAAAAATATGTTTTTTGATAAATAGTTTTTTATGAGTAAATTTTGAATTGTTCTTATATCCTATTTAGAAATCATGTAAAATAAATTTTAAAAATTATATTGAATATATATTTGATTAGTTTTATTTATAATGAGTGATTTTTTTCATTATTGGAATAAAAATCAATTTTAGGTGTTTAGATAATTTATGAAAAAAATTCCTTTTATTTTTGTAAGGGTTTTATATCCATAAACCATACATCAATAATATTGTTAATCATATTCATACCTGATATCCCAATGGATTGAATTTAATTTTATTGTTTAAATAATTAAAAAGGAAAATTTACTAGAAACTCAGTGTGGTGTGTAACGAAAGACAAGTAAATGTTTCTTATAGCATAAAAATATCATTTTGTATCATATAAAAAAACCTAAATTTTTATGTCATTATATACATGACATGATTGAGAATTAGTTTATTAATTTTTTTTAAACAAGGGGTGTTACATTCATCCCCCATTAAAATGAATTTATCTGTCAAAATTATTCCATCATATAGAAACAATTGACGATACATTTGCCTCACCATATCCTCATGTGACCATTTAGCTTCCTATAACTAGTTCTTTATCTACAAAACATCATACATATGAGTGTCACGGTTTCATCAAATATTCACGGTACAATTAAAATTTTCAACTAAATGTTCCTCATAAGAATGATCCTGATCCATAGGTATGAGCTCTGAGTTACATGCATGTGAATGGTTAGGTTAGTAATTCCTCTGGAATGATTCATTGAATGAAACATGGACTATATTCATATTTTGAGGAATTTGAATGTGATAGGATAAAATCCTGGTATGATAAAGATTCTTAAAGCTACTGATTAACCTATGGATTAGATTCTTTGTATTCCCTTACATCATAACTATTTTTCATGTAGAAATTCATATGAAGACCTTTTCACAAACATAAAACTCTACATGACGCCATTGTTTTTACATTAACATTTCTATAGTCATTGTGATGACTTGATATGATGAAAATTGGTTCTAACCTTCTCAATCATCTCTTCAGCGATCACAGGGCCAAATATAATTCTTTCTTTAACTTCATCCCATCATGTAGGGACTTTAGATTACATATCATAGAGGTATTCATAAGGATCCACCAAAATTATCAATTTAAATATATTTCCATAAGAAAAAAAACTATAGAAATTTTTTGATCCCGAATGATTTTTAAGTATAGTTAAAAAGATATTAACATATAATCGAGGGTTTGATTTATTCATTAAAAATGACCATCTGTCTAATAATGATAACCAAGGATAATACTCAATTCTATAACATGTTCTTGTTGATGTATTTGACCGAATTTTGAGGAAACCCTTGAGTCCTGATCCAACGCTGCTGATTTTGGTACTTCATGAAACCTAAACACATCATTAATGTATATCATGGAAAGTTGGTCCAGGGAGATGTCTTGTATGATAGCAAAGAAGTGTAATTAATTTGTATGGAGATCGACAAACCCTCATATTTAATTAATTCCTCTAATAGTTTTTGGGAGTCAAATGTCAAAATCAATATCATTTTTTTATAATTTCCATTCAATTATGGATTATGGATGCAACATACCCTTAATGTTATTTCATTTACCCTTAAATTTTTGGCAAACCAAGAACTGAGATACATATTCTGTGATATATATCCTTATTCCATCGCACCAAAATTAATTCTTCAACTATCTACAAATCATTATACTTATAAGATAATTAAATAATGATAAACTATGTTATTCCTATAATAGGTCCCTCTTTAAATATGGAATGTATGAAACACATTAAATGTTCATTAACTTTATCATTCCACTATGGTCAAGGCTAAACACATGAAAATTTATAACCTTCTTTTATAGATTTATATATTTATTTTACACCGCTTTATTCATTAGTTTTATGAATGGTTGAACATGAAATAGGGTTAGAGAATAATTTTACCCTTCCTTCCAGATTTATAGATCTATCTATTCAATATATATAAATATTTTATAATTTTAAATCCTAATCATAGATAAGCTAGAATTATCATTTCAAATCTAAGAAGTGGCCACCCTGTTCTCTTTCCATAGGTGATAATGTTTTGACCAATAATAATCATTTATCTGCTCTCACCATCTCCTCTGGAAAATTTTCAACTCTTTCTGTGTGATTATCTATTTCAAAATTTAATGGTATGTATATATTTTTCAATTTTATCCATAGAGATAGTTCCCCTATATCTAACATGAGAAAATCACTTTATCAAAATCTAGATCACTAGTAGGGTAATTTTTCTCATGAATCATCAATTGTCACGAGCCGTTAGAAATAAACATGTTATTCTACATTTGGGCATATCCCAATAACATCTATGATGAATCAACATAAAATAAAATACACTATTCATTATAGGGATATGATAAAATTGTTGTGATTACAAATATATCATTTAGTTTCTCTAAATATTCCTCACATTCATCTTTCCATATAATCTTGGTAGCCTTCTGAGTATTCTTGGTCAGGGGATTAGACAGTCCTGAGTAATTCTCTACAAACCGTCGATAACATATTTCTACCCCCATATAATTTTGTATATCTGTAAAAATGGATTGTTTATATTATCAATCAACATCATCCATCATTCATGGATCTACTACTATACCATATATTGAGATTACATGACTACAAAATGAAACCTTTCGTAGCCCAAATTCACACATTGTAAACATTTCCTATGGTTTCTCCTTTTTAGGGACATAGAAAAAATTATCATGTGTTCTTTATACCATTACATTATCTATGAATAGATAAGAGTATCATCAATAAAGACTACCAAAAACTGATTGGGGAAATATCTAATGACTTTATTCAACAAATCTATCAAGATAACTTTAGAATTAGTATGACCAAAAGTCATCAGTATATATTAATAAATACCAAACCATATATGGAATTCCATATTGGTTATATCCTCATTATTAACCCTAAATTTAGGATAAAAAAACAAAGGTTAATCTTGAAAAATTATTTATCTTTGTGTATATGACCTAACAAATCATCAATACTTGGAAGGTGATAATTTTTCTCGATTGTGGTCTTTTTCAACTATTGATAATCAATGTAGAGTAACATAGATCCATATAAAATTTTCACAAAATTACCAGTGAACCCCACATTGACACATGGGGACAAATATATTCCTTATCATGGTTTTTATGGAGTTTATTCTTTAATTCATGCAAGTTAATTGTGGATATTTTATTGGGGTTCTTTAAAATTGTTGTAGAAATGGGTATTAGTTCTATTAAGATCCAAGATTCATGTTTTTTTGGAAGAATAAGAAACACTACTAGAAACATATCCTTGAAATCATGAACAATAGAAATACCCAAATGATAATTTTTCTTCTAACCATTTCAAATATAAAACCCTTATGAATTATAATTAATATCTATTCCATGTTTGTATTATTTAAATGAATTTCATACTTATTGTCACATTGATAGAAGATCATTCGTTGGTTTGAAACATCAAACATAAGTTCTTACCCATGATAATTGATGTGATATTGATATAGGAAAAGCTGATATATGCATATGATGACATCAAATTAAACTCAATAAAGAATGATAATTTTTTAAGAAATACAATCCAAAAAACATCAACTATAGAGAAATAATAGACATGAGTTGAATCTGTTCTACCATTAGGGGGTTGCAAAACTATTCACAAATATAATCGATCTGGTCGAATATTATCACCATTATAAAATTCTTTAGATATGATAGACTGGGGTGACTAAGAATAGAATAATACATTTTCAATTCTATAGTGGATGATAATGGTTCATTTCATGATGTTTTAATATATCCACTCATCAAAAAACATGATCATGTGATTTTTCCCCATGTACCATAGCTTAATAGGTTGCTGAAATTGGTATTCATCACTAAACTTCATCTTTGGGCCTTGATTGGAATAATTCACATTCTCTTTAAATTTGAATCATTGAATTTTTGGAGGTACATTCTATGCCAAATTCGCTCTATTCGAACCATTGGAAAACATCTTCCCATTTGATTGGCAGTAAATTGATTTATGGTCAACCATTCCATACTGAAATCATTTATTACAAAAAATAATACAATTTATTCAATTATTCATTCATAATTTAGAGAATAAATGTATGCTTATTTTCTTTTCTATATGAATTTTATATTTTACTGTGAACCCTATTTTAATTTTTTTTGTTAAAACCATGAGATTTATTTATAACTCTAACATCTATTTCAACATAGATTTCACAATGCACAATGTATTAATATATTATATATTATATTACTTATAATTAAATTATGGGACTTGAATTTAAACCACTAAATAATCAGTCAATCTTATGTTTTGTTTGGATGAAAATTCAAGAATCGTAACTTGCATGTCTTGTAAAATTATCATTGTTAGAACCGATTGGTTTGACATCCTTCTTCTTCAAATCAAGGAACCCATTCTCCAAATTAATATTATGTAAATGAAGAAAGTACTTATGAATAATATATTCTTCAACTCAACCCAATCCATGGAGTACATTTCACATTGTTTCCATTTATTCATGATAACAGTACACCACTGGCATGCTTCTCCAAATAACTGACAATCAACTTGAACGAACTTCACCTATTCCGAACACTGGAGAATAAATAATATCTTTTCAGTGGTATTGATCCATTGTATAGAAACAAGTCGATAAAATGAACCACTAATAGATGGTGGAAGTTACCTCATGATGTACTGAACATAATTTTTCCCTTCATTCCCCATTTGGGAGTTCATCATGGATTATAGGATGTGAAATTTTTGTGAGCATAAAAATAAGATTTTTCACTCTTGATCTTATAGAATTATTTTTCTCAGGATGGAAATTAATTAATTTTCCATCGTAATCACCATTAATAAGTTTTCTTCTTGTTCTATTCATTTATTGAATTAAAACAAATATATTAGAAAACATTTTTTAAATTAGGGAACCACATAATCATGAAAAAATACTTATATAGTGTCTTAATTATGAATACTTCATTAATATATGAATCCTTAGTCTTATATTTAGTTACATATCTAGACACATCATACAAAATATCCATATAGATCTCACAAAACTCTTCTCATCATAGTTTCCAATGGTAGAAAAACATATTCTATGATACAAAATATAACAACCCTAACTATTCCTACATTAAAATTTCATCATTTTATCATAATACTTAATACATTACAAAAATAGACGGTCAAAGACCGAAATATTTTGTTGGCCATGGGAACATGGAAACAAAAAAACATGGGTACAAAAGTGTACTAGAGTTTCTACCACTAGATTATTAATGGTTTGAACCCCTGTTAGGGATGCTATATGTGATGCATATCAAAATTACCCAGGGAAAGGAAACATAATAATGGGTGAGATGTGATTCCCACTAAGGTTAATGAAGGGGAACATATTAGCACATCCTGATTATAAGGGTTTTAGAGCATGATATTGAATATAGAAGACCATATCAAGCATAAAAATGATCATAAATAAGAGAAATGACATAAATTTTAGCAGTTCATAAGCCATGAATCATAGAAGACAAAAAAAACAAATTCATAGAATCATAACATTAGAAGATGACATGAATTTTTTTTCTAGAAACATAAATATGAAATATCATTCACTATATGTCAATGCAGATTTCCTAAAAATAAGAGGAAAATTCATGGGGACTATATCTACTGGTAAGAAATTACCATCTTCTCCACTTCTAGTCCTTTCCTAATAAGGGATCGGGATTCCCCATATTCCCATAGTGGATTAGGATTCTCCATAATCCCATTATAGATCATGCCCTTCAACATGATTCCCATAAATATATCATGATATATAATTAATTAACCATTTCATTGAATGTATATATACGTCCCATCCATAATATAATGAAAACCATTCATAGGTGTTCGACAACAATGTTAACCATTCATCATATCAGAACCCCTAGAATGAAATGTTTTTCATGAGAATCCTAAAATAAAAACATAACCCACGGTAAAGAAATTGGCTTCATGTATATCTTTCCTTCATAAAAATTAACCATTATTAGAATGACTCCTAATTTATGTATTGAAACATGTCCCTATAAAAACATATGTAACATAAAATTTAGGTATCATAGTTGAAAATTTATTTTTAGAGATCAAAAGAAAAAAATTCTTAAGGTAAAATATCGATTCATCATTTAAATTGTTTTCTTTTATTAAAATGCCGCTTAACATAAAATAATTTTTTTTTTGAAAATAACCATTTATAATTGTAAGGTATAATTCAATGAATTAAGGCATCATAATGAAATAAAATTTTATTCAATCTATATATGTTAAAAAATGTTCCATTCATGATTTTTTCTTGAAAAGCCACAAATGTACCTCATTATTAAAATGATAAAAATATTAATTTCAAACCATGTTGTAAGAATTTCAAAATGGGTAAAAAGGAATTTAAAAATCTATATTATAATAGATAAAACATATTTGGAGTCATTATTGTAATAAACTGACATGAAAGATAAATATTCCATAATAGATACATAAAATGAATTAATCACAAATATTTATGAGTTTTTTAATTAAATAATCATAACTCATGGGGTGAATAGACAACACATTGTAGAAATATGTTTTTTATAAAGAATGCATCTCAAACAAATAAAAGTGAGAGAAAAATTGTATACCTTCAATCTTTTATCTCTTCATATTTCTTCAAGACTATATTATAATAATTATATGTTTATTATAAATATAGTAAAGAACAATTTTAAAATAAATTGTAAAATTTATTATTTACCATTCACATTCTCTTTTCGTTTTATTAACTAATCCATGCTACTGTTACATTTCAGCTGACATCATTTTGTTTTGAATTTGTATTTTTGATCCAATTGAATATATCATGATTCTCTTTTTTTTAAACTTATATAATGATATAAATATAATATATAAATATGAAATGGAATACACTATTCATGGAGACGGTAGGTCATACGTACACATGAACGTTGTTTCCGTATAATGGTGATTTTGTTAAAAATGAATGTAAATGAAATATATATAAGTATACCTATAAATATATAATATTTAAAAAAGAATTAATAAATCATATATATCACATAAAAAATATTTTATAACAAAATTACCAAATATGAGAGGTGCTAATGGAAAAAATGAACAACATCATCTCGTGGGATGGTAGTTCACCATACACAAGAAAGAGAGCTTTGTTACCCATTTGATGTATGTATGTGTGGGTGTTGGTAGAAACCATATAATAAAAAATTATCATTATATTAGGGATAATTATGTTAATATATATGAATTTAATAAAAATATTTCAGTTGGTGGAGAATTATAATAATACAAAAGAGCTTTGGAAATGATGTAACCTATTCTTTGGCTAACACATACTGGTTTTCAACAAAGATAATTATTGGTTGGATTTCTGCACAAAAAGAAGCTTCTTGGATTAGGGTAGAGATTTTGGATATATACATGGATATTGTATGGAATATCCCAATTTGTTAGGAATTTTTAAGAGAAGTGAGAATGTGGTGCCCTCTTAGAGGAGATGTGAGGGAGACTATTTGAATTTATACAAAATATTAATTAATAATAAATTTAATCTAAATAGTAATTCCCCCAAAAGACAATTTATTGAAAACTACGTTTCAATAGGGTTATTATATCATCAACCAATATGTTTTAGACATGTTTTGGAAAAATTGTATATCTTATCATATTGATTAATCCTTAATTATCCTATTTTAATTTTGAGTAATGTAAAAGAATTTTCAATTTTAAAATGTTGTAATTTTTTACTTATGTGATATAAATTAAATCATAATTGAAAAATTTATAAATTTTTTTACATATTATTATTTATTTCAATTTTTAATGATGTTTTATGTTTTTTAAGTAATTTAACAATTTATTATTTACATAAAATATCAGAACTGTCTATTTTGAAACTATTTATTACATTGAAATTATGAAACTAAATATAGAAAGATAAAATCACTAAAATACATTTAATACACCCCTAAAATGTCATAATATGCTAAAAAATTAGTTTTTCACTATAATTATGTAAAATTATATTTTTTTTATTTCTAGGGTCATTTAATTGATAGTTTATCTAATTTAATAATTATGAAATCATCATTTTGTAATTATTTAAAATAAGTTTTTATTTAATAAAAATTTTAAAAATAATTATTATGTATATAAACATTTTATATATTATAAAAATAAATATTTAATAATATACTCTACTTATCCACTCATTAAAAATACTATACTTTAAAAATATATGAGTGTTCCATTTTATCACTCTCTTTGATTTTAATAATATCTAAATCATTTTAATGGGGAATTTTCCATTAAATAATAAATATTTTAAACCTTAGGTGATATGGGTATAATTATCTTCATATAATAACATTTTTGGAAGTGTTGAGTTATATGTATAATATTCATAATATTAGTTTTACCCATTATTAACCGATATACATTTTACCATGGTCATTGAAATAACAACGGTTACAATTCATATTGTAAAAAAAGTGGCCTAATTGTTAAATTTTTTATAATATGATTCTAAATAAAGAATCCATATTCTATAATATAAAACACATAATTTCCTGGAATTGTTGTAAAAATAATCTTGTTGATGGAATGAGAAAATGATTTTTTTGAAAACATTAAAAAGATTGTACTGTTTTTATATCCAAAATCAATGTTACTTTTTTTTAAAGTACTACATTTCATTAAATGATAAATTTTTTTATCAATTAATACATTTAGAAAATAAATAATATAATTTCACAAAATGAATTATTTTGATGAAAAATATATGTTTCAAAAAAATTAAGTATTTTTCACTATATATAAAAACAAGAAACATATCAAAAAATACATAAAATTCAACAATTGTTAACTTTTACATATATATTTCAAATATGAAATTTTTTTTTTTAAATATTATTTATAATTTAGAAAAAATTATATTTTTGTTTAGGTAAACTTCTAATGGTGGAAAAATTAGCTTTATAGAAAAATTCTTTTTTATGCATAAAATTGGATATGTTCTTATATACTTTATAGGAAACACATAGTTTTATTGTTAAAATTTCTACAGAATATATATTAAATTAATAAAATCCAACATGAATTATTTTTTTAATTTATTGATATACATCCAAATTATGTTCATTTAAATTTTTCATAAAAAACAATTTTCTTGTAATTTTAAATGTTTTTTACTTTTATAAACTATCCATCCAAAATTAAACCAATTGTTTTTGTAATAAAAAATATAATGGAAAGGATTTAATTTTCTTGATAAAATAATTAAAATTCATTTTCATAGAACATTAGTATTGTGTGTAACGAGATCCATGTATGTATTGATTGTAGAATATGCTTATTATGGTGTGGCATACTACAAAATATTTTTGTGGCATCTAAAGAAAGACATCAATGAAAATTAAATTATTCAGAAACATGTTCATAAAAAGTATACGTGTTACATATAAAATAGTGTATACCAACAAAAAATAAACCATCTTAACCATATCCCTTTTAGGAAACATCCCATAGTGAAAAACTGGAATTACTACATAATGAATAAGAAATATCATATTAACATAAAATAACTAGGTTTCCATAATATATGTGGATACATTTGTCCAAATATAATATTGTATAAACTAAAACGATCCTTATATAAACATAAATATCTAGTCTCAAACTAAAAATGACATACTACAAACCATTAAGAAAATAAATCATGTAAAAAATCATAAGATACTATAATGAACAAGATCCCACATTTTTGTTTTTATTTTATACCTTCAAAATTGTTGTGGTTTAATTATCATCATCATTAGTAAAAGATTTTTTGGGTTCTATCATTCAATAAAAAATTAGTGTTCTAATGTCAGTTTCCCAAATATTCACTACACCTGTTGAGAAAATTTTATTATACATTTTTCATCAACTAAAATCATATAAATAAGTAACTGTATCAAAATTATCCATCAACAACTTATTATTCACACTATGATACTGGTCCTCAAATTTCTTGTAAATGGAATGGCACTCTAACACCCTAACTCATACCTCATGATCTCTCTAAAATACATTTCTTCTCAATATAATCCTAATACATCCTTTACTACTCTAGGATGATGACATAATAATTTCATAAAATGAGGTTTAATTCAATGAGTACCACAAAAATATAATATTTGTATAGTTAACTCAATCAGGGGTTAATTACTCTTATAAAAATAAATCCAGGTATTTCATAGGGCTAACTAGATTGAAACCATGGAATGTGTTTCAAAAAATAGAAGACAATACTAAATAAACCTATGTTACAAAAGTAATAACCCTTTTTTCTTCCAAATACATTAAATATGATACCCCATTCATTACAAAAACATTCTCTAATTTTTCTTACAACTAGATTATTAGCTCTATCAGCTCGATCAGGCTATCTGGAAAATTATAGAAGTTAAAATTATATCATAAAGAAAAAAATTAAATGAATTCCAATATCTGGACATGATTATTTTGAATATGTCATCCATAACTTTTCTCTGCTCCACCAATACTATGGGTTACATATCCAATTTATTCTATATATAACAACTAACTATTATTGATAATTAAGATGTTATCGAATATAATACTTGAAATCATTATCTTACTCTATTTTAAATACCCTAAAATGATCATGGACCATATAAATTAGAAAATATGGTAACAAAAGTCCATATCTAAAAATAATGTAAACCAAAAAAGTTATTTCTTATGAAATTGGAAAATAATTTTACCAACTAGTATGAGTAATTTATGAGAGTTAATAGTAGGATTCACTGGTATATGTAATGTATCACCCAAGATCAGAAGCAAACTCTATTACCCACACCCAATCATATAATAATGCATTAAATCCATCCTAGATAATTCCCATGTTTTTCGTCAACCACACCATAAATAAACACATCTTAATTTTATTTCAATACTAAATAAGGCCAACATTTCCTTAGAATCAATGGATATAACATAATGAAAATTTACCAAGATCCATCTACGGTTGTGTAGTATCATCACGAGTTTGAGAATATGTTTACTAATGTTTTTATTTTGTATGAGGTGTAAATATTATTTATGAATAAATAACATATAACTGGTTATCTAAAATAGTGATGATGAAATGAATCATAGAATCTAATCATCCCATGTTTCTCAAGGATCATCCTCACCTTAATAACCAACATTTCATTTATCATTGTACCACATATAGAATTATTTAACGTTAGGAAACCGTTACTATGCCAATAAGGGAATGTATCCACTCCTAATGATAGATTTATCAATAGAATATTAGAATAAGATCAACCAACATTTCATGGAGAGAATTATAAATCTTAGAATGTCTACAATTTGATTCTACATTTTAGAACTGATCAATGAAAAGATATTTAATCACTAGCATGGTTTCTTAATTAACATTCCTCTGAATATTAGCTATCTTTCCGTGGGTGAAAAATCCTTTAATAAAATATAAAAATATAATTATTGGACAATAATTGGGTGATATTAGAAAATAATTTTACCAATAATATAATAAGCAATAACTAAATGACTCATGTGAAACTAATGACCTTTGAAATGCCTTATATTTGTGCAATTACTAATCAGTTATTAGAGTCTGGGAAAAGGGATATGTAGGCAATTGTAGAAATTATATTCATCTTGTTATGATAACATAATTTAATGATTCTAATCAACCATTAGACAAAATCCCTAATATAATCCTTAAAGGGAATTTAACAGCAAAAAAATAAATCCATTCGTTTCAAAATCCATTAATACATTTTTAATATGACATGATCCATAATGATCTAACTTGGGATGAAACTAGGGAAATAATTCCAACACATCCCCCTATTAAAAAGGCCAAGGGTTTGTTACTAGATCAATGAATGAATAAAAACACATTAAGGGTGTAATACCCAAGACCCTATATTAGTAGGTAAACAACATATACAAAAAATCCTTGTAATGAAACCCAACATGATTTTATATCTACGAGCATATTTAATAGTATAATTTATAAATTTTATGATTCGATTTTTGAAAAATAAATATCAATTTTTATTTCATTGTAAATATATTATCTTATATGGAATTATTGAATTTTTCAAAAACTATCATTTTTAGTTGAATAGTGCATTTTAACATTTTTATAAATAATGAAAATTTTATTACATTATTAGTATGTAAGTATGAATTTTTAATTCATAAAACTATATTCAATACAAAAATATTATTTTATAATCTCATTTATATAGTTTAGTTTTTTGAATATTATAAAATCCAATGAATGTTATTTTGGAACTCTTGTAATATATCACTGAAAAATTATGTTTATATAGTAAAAATGTATTATATTATAATTATTTTATTACAGCTAAATAAATTATAACTATTAAAATTGATTTAAAACTAATAATCTATAGGGGAAAATTATCCAATAAGAATCATTTATTTTAAGGATATAGATTCTCTTACTATAGAGAAAACGAGTAAGCAAATTATAATTAAAAATACTGAAATTAAAAATTATAGCGGTAAAGGGAATAAAAATCAACTAACCATTTCTAAAATTTATATTTCTAGATATTATAGACGTTATGTCACCCTCTACACAACTATTAACCATTTGTTTTGAGCCACATGACATGTTCAACATTTTCTCCCATTAAATTTAGTGGAAATTTGTTACAAACATGGATTTATCTCTACTTGAAAAAGTATCCTCTCACCAGCCAATGAAATCTACTAAAATTTTGTATTACTAAGAAAAATAGAAACTATTTCCATCACTTATAATCCAATTTCAATATCTTATTCTTCTACTCACATTATATAATCCAAATCAATTCAACTATATGAAATCCTCTAAGAGAATCTAAATGTTCTCATTATTTTTATAAACATATTTTTATTGAATGTTTTAGTTTATAGTTTTTTAAATAAAATATTATATGATTTAATTATTATTTATTATATGCTTATTCCATTTCAATTATTTCAATATAAACTATCCACCTTTTCCCATACCCATACATAAAACAGAAATCATATTTATGTGATGTGAAGACTATTGCCACTACAACAGAAATTGTTTTGTTTTGATTCAAAAACATACATGTATACATATAAATAAAGGATTAAAGGATATATATTATTTTTGGTTGTACTCATTCTGGGTAAATTAATTCCCTTTTCTTGTCACAGACGTCAATGGAAAATCAATCCTAGAGAAGTCCTCCACAATCATAATGTAGTTCTGCACTATACCATGAACAATACTCACCTCTATTATGATCATAGGTGTCTCCCAAGAAATAACTACATTGATATTTAAGGATACTAAAACTAATAAATTCTAAATAATTATAGGACATTAAAATTTATCATCATGGACTCCAAACTAGATAACCTAGAGCTTACCATACAACTATGTCACTCAAAGGAAATATATAACCTTCATCAAGGGATTTTTAGGATCCTCCTATGACATAGATTATATGAGTATTTCATTAATTATGTCAAAAAAAGTGGTCTTAAATTGACTTAAAAATATAGTTCATAAAATAAAAAACAAAGTGGGGTATTTGTTACACCAAAAGAATCACTGGAAACTCATAGTGTCCCAAACGACATTTGAATTATAGCTTCTAAATATCAACCTCATGAACAATCAGATGGTGGTAGACGGACCTATGATTGATCTTTGAGAACCATATCATACATAAAATCTATTCAAAGTGGTTTTCAATCCTCATCTAGTGGTATTTTTTATTTATCGTGTCTTTGTTCAGGTGATGATAATCTATACAAATCAGTAACCTCTCATCCACATTTCACATAAAAAAACACCAGAGCATCCCAAGGGGGCATAGTATATCTAATAAAACCCCTCACGAGTAGGTCTTCCAACTTTAACAATAGCTCATTGATCTCGGAATGAGATGAAAGATATAATATATAATACATCCATGAAGCCCATAAGTTCAAGTAGATGAAAAAACCATATCTTCGTAAAATATATGTAGTCTTAAAGAATCCTCGTGGAGTCCTCCATGTCCGAAAAAATACAAATACCTGAAGAGCCTACTAATCTAAGGGATTAACTCTCCAAATGATTGGTGGTGGGTCACAAAATCCTTCTCAAAAAATCCACTCATACCACTATGATATCACTCTCACCAAAAAATGATAAGGTCATCCGATCAGTGTAATAGAATCGGACTCATTTGAAAAGAGTTTCAATGTAGACTAAGACCATAGAAAACTAATATGTACCCCATAATATGTTTTAAGGATTCATTGTGAATACCATAAGATCCCATGAGAAACTCTCTCCACTCTATTATAGATCACACTAGTGTCACATAAATGATACAAAATAAGAATTAATCGTATGAATCAAAATACATATCTATTGGGTATATGTTTGAACTGGGAGATATAGCTCTTTCAAAAGGAGTATATACAAAAAAAGGATTCAAAATTATTTCTACTAGTACTTTCATAAAGAGTATGCCTAACACAGATCATACCTCTAATAATATTTTTTTTCTATTGGGTTATATGCATCCAAAACATGAAGTTGATTGTGACTTCGACCACCAGATCCCTATGTATGACATGGGTCACTTTTTGGTTGTTTTGGAATAACTAAATAACATTATATGTTACCAATAACTCATCCACATTGATCCCCAAATACTATTCTTTCAGCTCCACCCCTCTGGTGTTCAATCTACCCTATCCTCCGATATATTCTGTCATAATGGTTTCTCTTTTATGGCATTCCATGACACATAAATAACACTTCCTCTCTCAGAGATGTCATGGTCTTCAAGGAAATCCATGAACACATTCTTATGGATGAAATGGGAATATATCTTTCACTAAGATTCTATCAATTGGAACCTTGTATCTACTACATAAGTCTCATCTATATAATACCCAATAAATGACCAAACTATACAAAATCTCTCTGATAAGAATATATCCATCACAAACTCCCACTCCAACACTTTGAACTAAGTGATAATTTTCAAGGGTACTATGTTGTAACATATATCTTTTAAGAGAACCTCCTCAAACATTCACACCAGGATGTATCCATAACAAGTCATGTCAAGGAATTACTTTGTAGAGAATATAAAACTCAAAACATACTTAGCCACTATCAGTCCTACTTACTATAACTATAAAAAATATTGTATCTAAACTATGTACATGAATGAGAGGTAGGACTCCCCATGTAAAAATGATTGTAATTCAACCCAAGACTGTTTTTACTCGTCATGAATCCATGAAAAAATAATCCATCATTTCATAGCTACACCTTGTAAAAGGATAGATACCCAAACAACCACCTGATTTGTCGGTGTCTAAATAATCATAAAAATGTTGTTCACTGACAATATCCAATCCTCGACAGTATTTGGATTTGGCCATCTTGGAAACATAGTGGTCTCCAGATCTAGAACTCTCAATGTTAAATAAGAAGGAAAACATCCTCATCGTATTATTATAGATTGATATAATGATCAATAGGTTGGTGTTCCAATACCTTTTCATATGGTGGGATAATATTTCATGATGGCCCCTAATCTGATGCCTCATCACTCATCAGATTATCGTCATGACCCTGAATTAGTAACCTATATGGCCATCTTAAAATATGAATCTAGAAACATTAATCATGATATTATATTGACAGTTGAGAAAATATTTGGGGATACAATTAAAAAAAGAAATTCAAAATACTGAATCCTTTAATATTCATAAACCATTAAACCCTGCAAACAATTTCCCGACATGCAGATTCAATAAGAATTCAGTAAGTGACATCAAGAATGGATATGTCATTTACCACAACAATATTTGGTTATTTTTTCTAAATGATGGTTTCAATATAATATTACAATTTTCACCAAAAACGTAATCAAATTTTCATATGAGTATATTAAAAACTCTTTCCCAATGATGAATTACTTTGAAACCAATCTTTTATGAACACGCCAACAAAACCCAAGTCACAACTATACCAATACAGCCTCTATAAGCCAAGGGTTGACATCAAAAACCAAAATGTATAACTAATATGGGAGTCTCTTACCAAAATTACCATTACACACACACCCAGCCATATCCAAGAAAATGTCCATAGGAATAACAATAAATGATTAAATATATTTTTAATAACCAATGAATGAAAAATATTGTGGGATAAAAGGATTATAAAATTGTAAAAAAGGGAAAAATGAGAAAAATACGAACCCAACCAAATAGACTTCCCATACTAGAATAACTAGACAAGTAAAATATTGAGAGAGGCCAACTATATATCTCAAATACATGACAACCATATGCAGTCTAATGCACCCGATATCTATGTGCTCCATCATAATCGTCGGTGACCGATCCATCATCTGGATATTACATGACACATGTAAAAAAATACCATGTAGGGTTGAGTATACAAATAACTAGTAGTATGACCCAAAAATGAATGGGTAGATGTAGGAGACACAAAATAAACATAAATATTATACCGAATCAATAGTGTCCCAAAATCCAATAAACATGATATATATATTTATATATAATACAAAAAACCCTAATGAGTGACAAAGGGGATCTCTGTAGAACCACTAAGACATGGGAAAGAGTTACAAATTATTTAAAGGACCAAAAATGATTCCTAGTATCTCACATGTCTTAATAAAGATACATTCATGTTGAATCACAACTCACCAATTTTCAATATAGTTGAGGGACCATTATATCTAGTAGGGAAACCATGACCTGGTACAACTGGAGTGTTCCACAAAATAGATATATAGGTGACCCATTCCCTGGTACAATATGAGGTTTCCACTGGGTATATAACTAGTGGACCCATTCCCTTGTACAATAGGTGGGTAAAACTCAATATATATATAGAAGAAGTCTGCCATGTACTAGAAGGAGGGTTCCAATCTAATGGTAGAGGACACATGAACTGACTCTGTATGAGGGATCCACTCAATAATAGATCGATTACCCATTACTTATATCTATAATGGGTTGATACTCTTGTAATTTTTTAGCATAAATATCATTATAATTAAGAGGATTCCACTCTAGTGGTTGATAGGGGACCCATTCCATGTGAAGTTGGAGGGTTTCACTCTAATTTCGAAGAAACCATGACATTATAAAATGGGAGTCTGCTACTATTATATAAGATAGAGGACACATGTCTTGAATTACATGATTGTTCCACACTAGTGGTTGAGGAACAATTCACTAATATCATAGGGGAGAGGGGTACTAATAAAATATAATATAGTGGAAAAATGCCTTCTATAGTGAGAGAGTTCCACTCTAGTCTCTCTAATATACCTTGCGGATCAATACCATTATCATGTTTTGGTTAATAAAGAATCACTCCCATAACATCTTGAATATTATCATGATATAAAACATTAAGGATATGATATCATTATATGTGGAAAATACAGAGGATATAATACTCTTGAAAAATATCTAAATCAAATAGAAGAACAAAATGATGGTGCATGATTACTCAAAAGGAAGCAGGGGTACACAACATGTAAGGGGACCCACATGACATGTGTTCTCACTCCACTTCCTAGTCGTGTCCCTTAAAGTACATTTCCTTCTTCCGTGTCTCCCTATAATACATATAAGTGGAATACATTACATTCCATAGAAACTCAAGGTACTACCCCTACAATCAGATATGTATGATATCATCAGTCATCACTATGTACTCAGATACACTGTGTGTTATCTATCGCAGTGTCATTTCCATGCTCCAAGCTACGTCTATATACATGGAATTGTGCGTGGACATTCCCTTCACTGTGTACTCACATGGTACTCACCGGGAATCTATTACCATTTCACCTATCATGTGGGGTTCCCACATGGTTTGTGATATTTTACTCTACTATAAACCCTCTCAATAAAAACCAAGACCCTATATGTTTTGTGTTCTTCAGACTATATGAAATGATGTAGGGTTTTCAACAAAAATCTCAAACCTTCTTCAGAATTAAATATCAATCTTTTCTACCATAGATTATAATTTTTTCTTGACATAAGGTGGTGGAAACATCCTCTGACTGATGTTTATCATCATCTATTGGCTGGAAAATAGAATTCAGATCGTTGGTCAAAGCCCACACATAATGTCGTCATTAATGGGGACTCCCACATCCATACTAGATCTCTAAACACATTCTAAAATAACCAAAATCTAGAAATTTACATTAATAAGGACATATTTCATTATATAATTTGTATTTTTCAGATATAATATGAATCTAGGGGTATGAAAGTGCTCAATCCCACTTGACGATGACAAATCGTGGCCTTTTTGTCCAAAGATAAAGTAAATAATGAACTATTAGTTGAATGGACCACAAAAAATGTGGAACAATAATTGTTACAATTGATCAAGGAAAAAAATAAATTATGGTTGATTGGTTTATAAATACACAATTAATAATATATATAGAATTACCACTTCAAAATCAGTACGTGAGCACATGCAAGAGAACATAAATAGAACGATCAATGATATGGGAATGACCTTCCTAAATATTTTAATTAAATGGGACATAATCCAAAAATGGTTAGTCCTACTTTAAAATTGGATCATTCATCAATGAAAAATATGATATCCAATGAAGGATTGAAATTTTCAAATTTTTTGTGCCTCAATTATTCTAAATCCTAAAGCCTATTTTCATATGTACTTGATCTTCCAATGAAGAGTAGATAAAAAATACAATCAATATTGCAAGGGTCAAGTGGATAACATTGTAGATCTTCTATAACCTTATATTTGTAGATTATTTTTTCTAGTTTATTTATTTAATGTATTATATTATTTATATATTTATTTGAAGGAACATACTACCAAAGCATTTTTTTTATTCCAATGTCCTACCCCAATCCATATTAGGTTACACCTAGGGTAAATAGAGCACTCTAAATATAACCTTGGTCATAGAATATTGATCTGGGACTCTATTCAGTAGGTTTAATATATTATTTAATATTTTTGTGCACACATTATATAATATATTAATTATGTTTTAAAAAATTAATCACTTAAACATCGGGCCTCAAAATCATAAGACATCCTAGTGACATGATATGATAATATTTCATGATATATTAAGATGTATTATAATTGAAAAAAGTGTATATACATGGGATTATTCTAAAAAGTTAGATTTGGTGTTTTGGTTATCCTTATAAAATATTGGTAATGTTTCTTGAGTTTTGTAGTTTTTTCTCGGGTTCAAGGATTAGTGAACATGGATTAAGAGAAAATGTGTGGCTCCTAAATGTTTGGTGAGTTTTTAATAATGTTTTTACTTAGAACGTTCAACTTCCACTATTAAATCATATTATTAGGTAAACCATGTGGGGAATAAAAGAAATCATATGAGGTGGTGGATATCCTATTGTATATATTATGTTAAATTAATGTTTAAAACAAACCATACACCTTGTTACAAAGGGGTATAATGTGGTATCACATGGTTGGTTCATGGTTGGAAACTATTTTACAAAATATCATCAGAGGTGTTGGTGTTGGATAGTGTGAGGCACACTATTGGCACATGGTATGACTAAAAGTGAATCCAAATCATGTGGCTATCCATAACGTTATTAAATGGGTTTAAATGAACAATATATCACCTCAATATTTTTATCCACTCACTCGTCTTCATCACCCATTTGATGTGAATAGACCAGTGGTCCTCCACACACCTTCCCACTTCTCCAACCCACAGATTTGTGGAGTGTTCTTAGTTATTCTCTGTAATTTTATGTTACTTTTTCAACACTAGTGACATCAATTGATCTTCCACCTTCCTCCTCTCTCACATTAGAGTTATGTGATTAAGTTTTTAATTGATGATTCCACTGGATCAATATAGAAATTTCATTCCCATGTTCGTCATTAAGATTTATTATGTAGATGATATCCTAAGATAACTTTTTTATATCATTTCATGATATTTTATAAACGTTTCGGTTTTGTTAATTTTCCTATGTTTTTTATAATGAATTAATTTTATTTTTTTACCATAATTATATTAGTTTATAGGGAGTATATTGATAATGACTATAGGATTCCATTTTTGACCACCATAAGAGATTAATGTAATTTTAAAAAGTGGAATGTTATAAATGAGTTTTATATTATTATGATTCACTTGGATTACATGAATAATTTATTACAATTTTTATAAATAAATAATTATGGTTTCTCAGAAAGAGTTTTGACATTGTTAGGTCCATATGAACTCATTTGGATGTAGAGGTTTTTAAAAAATGCATCTATGGTCTATGAAAATAATGTAGGGCTTAGAAAGGTTATTCAATGTTTTATTAATGGGGTAAATTGTGTTAGATAATTACACATAGTTTCAGAAATATATTTTCATGTGTACGTGTAATGTGATTTTAATCCCATGATTGGGGTGTTTGGTTACATTTTATTTGCAAACGGTAATGGGATTAGGAATGAATCATTTGTCCTTCCACATACCATGTTGGATCCTTGGGGATTATAAGAACAAAATTGTGGCTATTCATGGGGAATTTCATTTCATGGAAATGGTATACTTGGGTGTAAAAGAAAAAGTGAGTGGGTTATGAGCATTGTCTGGTTATGATCATTGGTTTCCTTAGTCAGAGGTATACGATCTACATGGTATAGATCAAAAATAAATTTTTTAAAATACATTGAAATGATGTATTTGAATTTTAATAAGCATTACATTTATGAGAATCCGATAAATCCGTTAAAATTTATTTATTAATGTGAATTTGGTTTTAACATAGTTTTTTTGTTTTAAAGGGATGATGTATTTTTTAAGCTGATTTATTTTAATGTGGGGTGTTGAACTCCATGTGTTTTTTTTATATTTTTAGGTAATTTTGAATAATGGTACCAAATGGTTATTTAGATTCTGATGATCTGAAATTACTTAAGGGATCACATACAGATATTATTATTAATAAATGTACTACCTTGTATTGTATAATTTCTTTGCTCATGATTTTGAACATTAGTAATTGAAAATATATACAATACTTTTGGTACTAGAATGATACTCCATGATATAATTAAAAATAGTATGGTTTAGGTGTTGTAATGATTCTACATTCATTGATGGTATACTATATAAACTATGTTTCAGATTAATTCTCTAGGAAATTATTTATACAATATGTTTTAAAATTCATACTGATGCATTGGTCACACTATTATACTATATTGAATGGATAGGGGTGGATTCTCTACATCCAAAATTTATGTGTCAAAATGATGATTTATGCACCATTGATTTATTGTATTAACTAATGATTGATTGATACTTTTTTGTTGTAATGATTAATGGTTCAAGGTATATATCTTGGTTCTCCATATATGAGGTTTAGAGAGTTGGAAATGTCTCTATAATGGTATGGTTTTGGATATTTGACATGGAATTCCATATCTTTGGGTTAGAGAGCCAGATTAATGTGTTTTTATTTCATTAGATATATTATTGATGAAAATATTTCTTCTAGTAATTAATGACTGTTTCATAGTATTATTTAGGACGCGGTTTAATAGATTTGGATGATGTATGTTTTGAGAGACTGGGTGGTACCTTAGAACATATGGTCCAATCGGTTACTTGATAAATTATAATTTTTTTGAATGAATATTCATTATTGAAGAATTTCGTTATTCTTTATATTATCTACATGTTTTCCTTATTTTTGTAAACATATTTTTATTTAATGATTCAATTAATAATTTTGATAAAAAAATATAATTTTATTAAATTATTATTTATTATATAATAATTCCATTTCAATTATTTCAATAAAAACAATCCACCTTTTTTGAAGCACATTTGTAATAAAATAATATTTATGTGATGTAAAGACAATTTACACTACAAAATAACTTGTTTTGTTTTGTTTCAAAAACGTACATGTATAGATATAAATAAGGGATTAAATGATGGATATTATTTTTGGTAGTACTAATTCCTAGTAAACGACTTCCGTTTTCGTGTCTTAGATATCAAAGTGGAATCAATCCTATAGAAGTATTCCATTATTCTCATGTAGTACCCCATTGTGCCATGATCAATGCCCCCTTATGAAACCATCTTAGGTGTATTCCCTAAAATAAATACATGGATATTTAATGAGTCTAAAACTAATAAATTCTAAATAATTACAGGACCATATAATTCAACATTGAGGATCCAAAACAAGAAAATCCAGATCTTACCATACAGCTAGGTCTCTCAAAAGAAATATCAAACCTTCATCAAGTGATTTACATGATCCACCTATGACGTAGAGTATATGAGTATTTCACTAATTAAGGAAAAAAAATATGTCCTAGTTCGACTGAAAAATACATTTAATCAAATCTACAATCATAGTGGGGGCATTTGTTACACCAAAATGAATCACTAGGAACTCAAAGTGCCCACAATGACATCAGAATTACAGCTTCATAATATCAACCTCATGAAATATCAAAAGATGGTAGACGGACCTACGATTGATCTTTGAGAACCATATCATACCTCAAACTAAAAAAGTAGTTTTCAATCCTCATCTATTGGTATTTATTTTCTTTATCGTGTCTTGGTTCAGGTGATGATAATCTACACAAATTCATAACCTCTTATCTACATTTCCCGTAAAAAACACAAGTGTAGCCTAGGGGGATATAGTATATCTAATAAAACCTATCACTTGTAGGTCCTCCATATTCAATAGTAGCTCATGGATCTCATCATGGGATGAATGATATATTATATAAGACATCCAAGAATCCTATAAGTACAAGTTGATGAAAAAAACCTTATACAATATATGTTGTCTCAAAACATCCTTTTGGAGTTTTCCATGTTAGACGGAATACAAATACATGATGATCCTACTAATCTAATGGATAAACTCTCCAAATTATTGGTGGTGGGTCACATAATCCTTCTCATAAAATCCACTCAACACACCATGTGATCTCTCTCACACATAATGGATAAGGTATTCCCATCTATGTAAAAGAATCTGACTCATTCAAAATGATTCTATATCTAGACTCGAACCATAGAAAAATAATATTTACCCAATAAGATGTTTTAAGGATTCATCTTGAGGACCATAATGTCTCACGAGAAACACTCTCCACCATGTTTTAGATCACACTACTATCAGATAAATGCTAAAAAATAAGCATTAATTGTATGAATCTAATGACATATCTGT
Source organism: Viscum album (assembly GCA_963277665.1). Classification (NCBI taxonomy): domain Eukaryota; kingdom Viridiplantae; phylum Streptophyta; class Magnoliopsida; order Santalales; family Viscaceae; genus Viscum; species Viscum album. Next base: position 354,431,479 of record OY728143.1, read on the forward strand.
TTGGGAATTTTTTTCAACTGGGAGATATAGCTCTTGAAAAAAGATCTATATATATGAAAAAGGATTCATAATTGTTTCTACTAATACTTCATAAAGAGCATGATAAACAAAAATTATAACACAAATCACATTTTTTTATTAGGTTATATGCATCCAAAACATGATGTTGTCTATGAATTCAACCACCAGCTCCCGGAGCCTGACAAGGGCCACTCGGTGGTGGTTTTAGAATATCCACAAAACATAATACACAACCCATAACGCATCCACCTTTATCCCGACATACTCTTCCTCCCACTCCAACCCTCTAGTGGTCCATCTACCCTATCATGGTATATATTTTATAATAATGGTTTCACTTATATGGTGGTCCAGGACACATGAATTACACTTCCTCTCTCGGGGATGTCATGGTCCTCTAAGATATCACTGAACACATTCTTGTGTCTGAAAATAGTAATATTTTCTGCACTAATTTGAATTCAATTGGAACCTTATATCTACTGCATAAGACTCATCTATATAACACATAATGCAATACCAAATTATAAAAAATCCCTCTAATAAAAATATATACATCACCAACTCCAACTCCAACTCTTTGAAATATGTCATAATTCACAAGGGTACTATATTGTAAAATGTATCATTGAAGAGACCCTCCTCAAACATTCACACATGGGATATATCCATAACAAATAATTTCAATTAGTTTCTTTTTTAAGTAATATAAACCAGAAAACATTTTCAGCCACTATCATCCCTACAAACTATAGATATAGAAAATTTTGAATCTAAACTATGTACAAGAATGAGGGGTTATACTCCCCATGTAAAAACTATTGGATGTTAGTCCAACAAAGTGTTGAATCATCATGCATCCATGTGAAAATAATCCAGCATTTAATGGCTACACCTTGTAAAATGATGGCTACCCGAAAAACCACTATATTAGTTAGTGTCTAAATAATCCTGAAAATTTTGATCACTAACTATATCTAACCCTTGACCGTATAGGGATTTGGCCATCTTGGAAACATAGTAGTCTCTAGATGAAGAACTCCTAAATTTAAATAATTATGCACAAATCCTAATTGTATTATTATAGATTGATATAATGATCAATAGAATTGTGTAGACTATCTATTTACATGGTGGAATAATATTTCATGATGGCCCCTAATCTGATGCCTCATCACTCATTGGATTGTCTTCATTATCCGGAATCAGTAACCTACATGGCTATCATCAAATATGCATCTAGAAAATTCAATAATGATTTTCTATCGAATGTTTAGATGTATATATTGGGAGATTATTAAAAAAATGAAAATAATAAATTCTTTATGATTCATAAACCATTTAACCCTACAACCAATTTCCCGATATGCAGAGTGAACAAAAAGTTAGTATATGTCATCGAGAATGGATATTTCAACTACCAAAACAATATTAGGTTCCTTTTCCTAAAATATTGTTTCAATATAATATTACAATTTTTCTTGAGATCCTAATAAAATTTTCATATGGGTAAATTCCAAACGCTTTCACAATGATGAATTACTCTGAAATCGATCTGTCATGAACACACCCAACTTTTTCCTTGTCACAACAACACCAAGCCAGCCTTTATAGGCCAAGGGCTGGAAAAAACAACCAAAATATAAATCAAGTATTGTTGTCCCATACCTAATGTAACATTACACAAACACCCAACCATATCCATGAAAAAGTTCATAAGAATAATAATAAATGATTCAATATATATTGAATAACCGATGAATGAAAAATATTATGGGATCAAAGGTGTATGACATTGTAAACTGAAGGAAAATAAGAGATAAATACACACCCAACCAAATATATTTCGCCTTCTATAATAACATGAAAAGTATAATATTGAGATATTTTGACTATATATCACAAATCCATGTCTACCATATATGGTCTAATGCACTTGATATCCATATGTTCCTCCGTAATCACCGTTGACCTATCCATCATCTTGGTAATACATGATAGATATACAAAAATCACATGCAGGGCTTAGTATATAAATAACTAATATGATGAAACGAAAGATGAATGGGGAGATATAGGAGAAACAACATAAACATAAAGATCAAACCAAATCAGGAGAGTTCAAAAATCCAATGAAATTGTTATATATATATATATTACAAAAGAAATAAAAATGAGGGAAAAGGGGATCTTTATATAACCAACAAGGCATGGGAAGAGTTTCAAATTTTTTAAAGGTCCACCAATGATGGCTACTATCTCCCAAGTCTTAATAAAGATTCATTCATGTTGAATCACACCTCACCACTTTTCAGTACTGTCGAGGGGCCATTATATATAGAAGAGGAACTATGACCTGGTACAATTGGAGTGTTCCACCTAATAGATATATAGGTGACTCATTCCTTGGTATAGTATGACTATTACAATTGGTATATATCTAGAGGACCCATTCCCTTGTAAAATAGGTTGGTTACGGCCAATATATTGCAAGATGAAGTCTACCATGTACTAGAAGAAGGTTTCCAATATGATTGTGGATGACACATGAATTGACTTCGTAGGAGGGTTCTACTCAATAATATATAGATTACCCATTTATTATCTCTATAAGAGGGTGACACTCATGAATTCAGGTTAGCATCCATACTATTCCAATTAAGTGGATTCCATTCTAGTGGTTGATGTAGGACCCATACCATGTCTAGTCGGGGGGTTTTACGATAGTTTTAAAGACACCATAAACTAATAACATGGGAGGCTTCAACATAGATATAAGAGAGAGAACCCATGTATTGCATAACTGGAGTGTTCCAAACTAGTTATTGAGGAATAATTAACTAATAACATATGGGATAGGGGTGAAAATAAAATAGATTATAGAGGGAAAATTCTTTCTACAAGGAAAGGGTTCCACTTTAGTATCTCTTATATTCCTTTCCAATTAATACTATTATCATATTTTGAATAAGAAGAATCACTTCAATAACATCTTGTATCATATCATGAAATACTACATTAAAAACAATATATCATTATATGTGGAAGACACATAGGATATAATTCTCTCGGGAAAAAATTTAAATCAAACTGAAGATGAAAATGGAGGTAAATGTTTACTAAAAATGATTAAGGGGTACAGAACATGTAGGGAGACCCCCCCAAGTCATGTGTTCTAACTCCAAATCCTGGTCATGTCCCTTAATGTACATTTCTTTCTCCCATGTCTCCCTACAATAAATATTAGGGGAATACATGAAATTCTTAGCAACTTATGGTACTACCCCTTCCGTTTGATATGTATGAGATCATCAGTCATCTAAATGTACTCAAATACACTATGTGTCATCAATAGTAGTGTCATTCCAATTCTCCAAGATGCGTCTATATACCTAGAATTGTTCATGGACATCCCCATAACCTTGTACTCACATGGTACACATCGGGTATCTATTACCATGTCATCAAGAATGTGTGGGTCCCACATGGTTTGTGATATTGTACTAAACTATAAACCCTAGATACAAAAACCAAGGCCCTACATGTTGTGTGTTCTTCAGACTACAAGAAATGTAGTAGGATTGTCACCAGAATGTGCATGGACATGCCCAAAACCGTGTACTCACATGGTACACATCGGGTATCTATTACCATGTCACCAAGAATGTGGGGGTCCCACATGGTTTGTGATATTGTACTAAACTAGAAACCCTAGATACAAAAACCAAGGCCCTAGATGTTGTGTGTTCTTCAGACTACAAGAAATGTAGTAGGTTTGTCACCAGAAATCCCATACCTTCTTTATAATTCTATATCCATCTTGTCTACCATAGATCATTATTTTTTCATGACATAAGTTGGTGGAAATATCCTCCATCTAACATTTACGGTCATCTGTTGGCTGGAAAATAGAATACATATCGTTGGTCAATGCCCACGCATACTTCTGTCATCAGTGGGGACTCCCACTTGCATACCAGATCTCCTAACTCAATGTTAAATCACCCAAATCCATAAATTTACCTTAATAAATACACAATTCATCATATAATTTGTATTATGAAAATATATTATGAATCCAATGGGTCTAAAAGAGCACAATCCCAACTTAAGATGACAAATTGTGGCCCTGTAGGTCAACGACAAAGAACATAAGGAACTATTAGTCAAAAGAAACCAAAGAAAATATGGAACAATAATTTTACAATTTATCTTGGAAAAATAAACTATGTTGTATTGGTTTAGAAAAATGAAATTAATAATATATATAGAATAACCACTTCAAAATCAGTACATGATCACCTGCAATAGATAATTCCAAGAACTTTTCAAACATATGGAAAGGACCATTCTTAATATTTTATAAAAATGGGACATAATTCAAAAATGAATATTCATACAATATGATTGGACCATTCATTAATGAAAAACATGATATTCAAATATGGATATAGATTTTCAAATTTGTGGTGCATCAATTTTTCTAAATCCAAAGTCCCATTATCATATGTACTTGATCTTCTAATTATGTTTTGATGAATATTCCTCTCAATTGTGAAACGTTCAAGTTTCTATCATTGTAGATTTTATGTAACATTATATTTTTAGATAATTTTTAGTTTATTTTATTAATGGATTTAATTAATTAATTATTTAATCCAATGAACGTACTCTCAAAGGTTTCTTTAAACCAATTTCACACTCAAAACCATATTAGGTTACACCTACGGTAAACCGAGAATTCCAAATACAACCTTTGTCATAGAATATTTATCTGAGACTCCATTTTGTAGGTATATTATCATATTTAATAATCCTTGTGAACATTATATATAATATATTAAATATTTTTTAAAATATTAATCTCTTACACATCGGCCCTTAGAATCATACGACATCCTAGTGCCAGAATTTGAAAATATTTCAAGATATTTTAAAATGTATTATAATTGAATAAAGTGTATATACATGGGATTATTCTGAAAAGATATATTTGGTGTTTATGTGATCCTTAGGAGATTTGGGTATTATTTCATGAGTTTTGATGTATTTTCTGGGGTTCAAGAATTAGTGAACATGGTTTATGATAGAAAGTTTGACACCTAGATGCTTGGTGGGTTTTTAATAAATTTTGTATTGAGATTGATCAGCTTCAATAATTAAATCATATTATGGGGAAAACCATGTGTGGAAAAAAAGAAATCATATGAGGTGGTGGATATCCTAAGGTATATATAATGTTAAATGAATGTTTAAAACAAAACATACACCTTGTTATAGAGGTGTATAATGTGGTCTCACATGTTTGGAACACAGTTGGAATACTATATGACAATATAGTGTCAGAGGTGTTGGTGTTGGATAGTGTGAGGAACACTATTGGAATATGGTTCAGATAAACGTGAAGCCAAATCATATGGTTATCCATAACATAATTAAATGGGTTTAAATTTCCAATATATACCCTCAGTATTTTAATCCACTCACTCATCTTTCTCATCTATATAAATTTCATAGACCATGCGTCCTCCACACACCTTCCCACTTCTCTAACACATTTAGTTGCGGTGTGTTTATAGAAATTCCTTTTATTTTTAGGTGGGTTTTTTTTCACAAGGGAAGTCTATTGATCTTCTACCTTCCTCCTCTCTATGTTTGGTGTAATGTTATTAAGGTTTTAGTTGATTATTCCACTAGATCATTGTAGAATTTTAATTTCGATGCGGGTCATTATGATTTATTATGTAGAGGATATACTGATATTACTTGTATATATTATTTCATTATATTTTATAATGTTTTTTCTTTAATTAATTTTCCTAGTTGTTTTATAATGAATTAATTTTAATTAATTGTTATACTTATATCAATTCAAATGGAATTTATTGAGAAAGACTATACGATTCCATTTTTTACCACCCATTGGGGATTCATGGAAATTTAATAAGGGGAATGCCTTGAATGTGTTTCATATCATTTGGATGAGTTTTGGATTAATTGAATAATTTGTTATAATTTTTATAACTAATTAATTATTATTTTGCATAATGATTTATGACATTGTGTGGTCCATATAAACTCATTTGGATGGAGAGGTTTTTAAAAAAGTCTTATATAGACAATGAAAATACCATAGGCCTTGGAAATGATTTCGAATTCATCATTGATGAGGTAAATTGTGTAAGATAATTAAAAATAGTTTTAGAATTTTATTTACATGTGTTCATGTTATGTCATTTTAATTCAAGGAGTGGTGTGTTTGGTTCCAAGGTTTTTGGAAATGGTAATGGGATTAAGAATTATTCATTTGGCCTTCCACATACCATGTTAGATCCATTAGTGATTATAAGACCAAAACTATTGATAATCATGGGGACTTTCATTTCATGGAAATGGTATACATGGGTAATAAAGGGAAAAGAGAGTGGGTTATGAGTGTAACCCGGTTGTGATCATTGGTTTCATTAGTCAAAGGGATATGTTCTACGTGGTAGAGATCAAGAATACGTGTTTTAAAATACATTGAAAATATGAATTGGAATTTTTATGTGATTTACATTTATGAAAATCCTATAAAGCCTTTGAAATTTATTTATTCATGTTAATTTGGTTTTATCCTTGTTTTTTATTGTAAAGGGGTCATATATTTTTATGATGATTTATTTTAATGTGGGGTGTTGACCTCAACGTGTTTTTTAGGTAAATTATGATTAATGGTACCAAATGGGTTTTTAGATTTAGATGATTTGATATTACTTAAGGGATCATATATAGATACTATTAAAAATAAATTTCATACCTTGTTTTTTGTGATTTATTTGGTCAAGATTTTGAACATTAGTAATTGAAAAATTATACAATACTTTAGGTACTAGACTGATACTCCCTGCACTAATTTAAAAATATATGGTTTAGGGGTTGTAATGATTCTACATTCTTTGATGGTATACTATATCTTCTAGGTATGATATTAATACTCTTGGAAATAATTTTATACTATATGTTTTAAAATTTAAATGGATGCTTTGGTCACACTGCTATACTCTATTAAATGGATAGGTGATGATGCCCTACATCCATCATTTATGTGTTGGAATGATGTTTTATGAACTATTGTTTTATTGTATTAACTAATGATATATTGATAATTGGTTATTTTTTTAATGATTAATTGTTCAAGATATACAACATGGTTTTCCATATTTTAGGTTTATAGAGTTGGAAATTTCTCTCTAATGGTATGGTTTTGGTTATTTGACATGGAAATCCATATCCGAGGGTTAGAGAGCCAGATTAATTGTTTTTTATTTCATTAGATAGATTATGGATGAAAATATTTCTTCTAATAATTAATTAATGTATCTTAGTTTATCAAATGACTTGTATTACCATATTGGGTAGATGTAGGTTTTCTGAGACTGGGTGCCACCTTAGATCAAAATATCTAATGGGTTACTAGATAAATTAAAATTTTTTAAAATGAATATTCAGTATAGGAAAATTTCATTATTTTATATATTATCTAATAATATTATTTCCATAACTAGTATTTTCTATAGAAAGCTATGGTGGTGGAATATTGTGTTTAACTCAGACCCTTAATTAGATTCCACTTCACATGGGTACTAGAGAAACATTTATATGACTATTGTATACAATAGTATCGGTTATGTAATGGGTTGATTTTTTAATGATTGGGTAGGATGGATTGGATGGTATCATGATATTGGAATAGGATCAATAGAGAGAAGTAATATATCCATTTTATTAGTTTTTATTTTTAAACTATATTTTTATGTTGTCATCCCCATGGGAATTCTGTCGTATCATGACCTAATAATTTGTATTGCGGTTTCATTTCATTAGTTGTTCAATCATGTATATTTTTATCAAATTTTTCTTCCAGTTTTTTACATGAGTTGGTATTTTCTTATTCTTTACAAATACCCATATGCTTATGATGATTTTTTTGTTTTTTATTATATTTTCACACTCTGATACGGGGTTATAGTCTCCACAAAATACCACAACACACATCTACTAATATATAGTAGCCTCTGGAAATCGAGGTGGCAAGTTTGAGGTCATGTGTTGAACTATATTAGTAGACTATCATAGTGTATCCTAGTTCAGTGAATTACAAAGGTTGATTAGAATGATTCAATAACAAATGACCACATCGAGAAAGCCTCCATAGGGAATTTATTTAATAGATCAGCTTTGTATTGGTTGACCTTTCTATATAGATGCATCATTCATAATTTAATATTTCCAACATCCTGCAAGAATAAAATCCCAAAATAATTGACATTACATTGATCATATTCAAAAAATTCTTCATGGTCTTAATTGTATTGTTTGAGTATTTCTCAAAACAAATATCATTCCATATATGTCAGAAACCATATAGAATTACATAAATAATCACCCAAATCCAAACCACGGTTGTAGATCTGTTTCTAATGTAATATTAGACGAACTCATTTATGAATAAGTAATGTTTAAAGAAAATTTCACCATATCATTATGGTCATAGTTAAATATATCCAACTTATTCATCATTTACATCGACTCATGTTTGTTTTAGTGGGATTCAATGAACAACATATATGAAAACTGGTTTTTGGCCATCCAAACTACACTAAATGAATGTAAGAATATATCAATTAGAAGCATAATTTATCATGGATCTTTATTTTATGTTGTTTCCGACGCTTTCCGCTGGGGCGCGCGCATCCGTCTGTCCGCGGAGGAGGACGAGCTGCGCTTGTTGCCCCGCATTCCCGCTTTCCAAAGGTAGGCAGCATTCGCTCCTTATTCAGGGACATCTTCTCCTTGATCTAAACGGGATGATGGGATGTCTGTTCTTCCTTCTGTGGATTCTTCCTCAGATTTCATCACCTAGTCCGGGTCTCCCTCAGAGATTTAATACGTTGTTCATGAAACTCTTCCCAATTCCATGTTTCCATGTACACCGGTTAATTACACTGCTTCTGTCGGGACATTCCAAAGGGTCCAGTCAGGGCAGCAACCTTTAGTCGGGGGAGTAGTCACGTTGAGGCATCAGTAGCGTGTCTAGATGCTGGGGAACCTGGCATGTCTATCTATTATCCCTGGTCACAGGGCTTCTCGAGGGCGTGGAAGCCCGAGGAATCCCACATCGAGTGTGGGGAATTATATTCCATAGACACATATCTGAGGTTTTCCTCAGCTTCCCGTGTTTAACACAGGTTACGCCGCGAGTTTAACGTCCAGAGGAGATGGATCAGCCCGATCGGAGCATAAGCTAGAATAGATCGGATTGAGGGATTTCCCTTGAAGGGATGCCGATACCGGGGCCAGCCCATGGGCGGCTGTGAAGAGGAGCGTACCGACATGGTCTCACCGAGATATGACGGTCCGGGTGAGAATCAGGGTGGATAATGGATAAGAGAATGAAGTGGAGGGGAGAATGGAAGAGAATGGCAAGGAACCATCGCAAGGGCGATGGTGAAGTTGGGATTGAGCCTTGAAGAGGCTTCCTACGTATCCCCATGGCAGGGAATCAAGGTCCGCGTAGTTCGGGATGGTGCCGATGAACCAACATGAGGGTGGACCTTGGTCCGATGGGCATCCTCAGCAAACTAAAGTGAATGTGGAGGACCAGGAGGGTCATAGTGGTGGTGGGCTTGGACCTCGTGGAGGCTTCCTACGTACCATGTCGTGACATGGATCAAAGACCACATAGTTCAGAGGGGCTTCGTCGGCGAACTGACGTGAAGGTGGACCTTGGCCCAATGGGTGGTGGGCTTGAACCTCTTGAACGCTTCCTACGTACCATGCCTTGTCATGGATCAAAGTCCTCATAGTTCGGATGATGGAATTCGTCAGCGAACCAGCATAAATGACGGACCATGGTCCGATGAGAGATGGGCTTGAACCTCGGGGAGGCTTCCTACGTACCATGCCTTGAAATGGATCAAAGACCTCGTAGTTCAAATGGTTTCTTCAGTGAACCGATGTGAAAGTAGACCTGGGGGTCCACTAGTGGTGGCCTTGAACCTTGGGAAGGTTTCACACGTACCATGCCTTGACATGGATAAAAGTCCTCGTAGTTCGGATTGATGGAAAACAGTTTAACATCATGCAGGATGGTAGTAAACCCTGACGTGAATAAACGACAGGCGGTGGGTGTCGGCGGACCGGCGTAAATGAAGGACCTTGGTCCGATGGGAGATGGGCGTGAACATCGGGAAGGCTTCCTACGTACCATGCCTTAACACAGATCAAAGTCCTCGTAGTTCGGGTTGGTCACAACGGCTTGCCGTTGGACTGGAATGCAGTTTAAAGTCATGTTGGACGAAGGTAGAACTCGACGTGAATTGGATGATGGGTGGGCTTGAACCTCGTGGAGGCTTCCTACGTACCGTGCCTTGAGATGGATCAAAGACCTCGTAGTTCAAATGGGTGTGCAGTTTAATGTCATGCGGGACAAGGGCATACAGTTTAACGTCATGCTGGATGAAGGAATGCAGTTTAACGTCATGCTGGATGAGGGCATGTAGTTTAACGTCATGCTTGACGAGGGTATGCAGTTTAACGTCATGATGGACGAGGGAGAAACTCGACATGAATGAACGACCGAGCAATGTGGCTTGAACCTCATGGAGGCTTCCTACGTACCATGCCTTGACATGGATCAATGTCCTCGTAGTTTGCTAAGGGTGGGGGTCAGGGTCGGTGCTCACTCTAAGCCCACGTGTGTCATGCTCGGTGTGAGAAACAAGAGGTTGCAAGGACCTGATGATCACGTCGCGAAGGATGCGTCTGTGAGAAGCGAAGTGGGGCTTACGCGTTAGGCGACCCATGGTGCTGGGACTTACTCCAGGATGGAGGCCCGGAGTGCGACAAAGTGCAGCAATAGAGGGATTTGGGACCAATATTGGGAGGTGCCTCGTTCCCTATCACGCCCTCCACTGACCTTGGTAGTGGGGAAGTACGGAGATGCAGGGGTGCAACCATCCATTGGGGAACTAGGGTCGCCCTTCTCTTGAGAACGTATGCCACTCCAATAAGGAGGATATCATCCCTTTTGGATGGGTGATTCCACTCCTGTGGAGACGAGTGGCGTAAAAAATGTTCGAGTTGGGGGGACCCTTCGTGAGAGGCACGACGTCGGGTCACAGTTTAACGTCATGTGTTGAGGACGTGATTCTTGGCAGTTTAACATCCTGCAGCTCGGACGAGGTGGGTTCACTCCGCACCCCTAGGACTTACATAACTGGTACCCTATGGTCCTTGGGGAAGGGAAGGCACTGGCAAGCCCATGATCAAGGGGGGTTGTGGAGCAAACCATCGAGGGGTCCACGTTAGCGTGGCTATGCGAAGAAGTAATAGCCGTTAGCAAGCCTATGCGAAGAAGCATTAGGCGATACAACGCTACGAGTGGTATTGTCCATGGGACTTTGAAATCACATCGTGCAAACCTAGAGGGTCACACGGGAAGAGGAATTGCCATGAAAAGGAGTGTGATTCGCGAAGCAGAGTGCCTTGGCCTTAGCATGAGGCATAGGTGTAAGTGGAGGGTGCTTTGGGAAGTGGAACAGTATTCACGGAGCTCTGCCTCATGAAGAAGGGGTGCCTTGTGATGCAGGGTGCTGCGAAGCAGTGTGCTTCGCGATGTGTAGTGATCCTGCATTAGCATAGGGATCACTAGTACAGCTTGGGTGTTTCGCGAAGCATAAACGCTCCGCGGATGCTCGGGTTCCCTTGGGAATCCCCCTCCTTCGCGAATTCCCTTGAGCTTTGCGAAGGGCATCCCTCTCGGAAGAGGGGCTCAAAACGAGACAAATCAAAGGCGTCACACGAAGTAGAAGTACCTCACAGAGCTCATGATTCCCGGGGCAATGAGTGCTTCGCGATTTGGGAGAGGGGAAGTCGAAAGGTCGGATTGTCCGTTTTTGGGACTCAGGGGGAGTCCAGTATTTATAGGGAAGGGGCGCTGCGAAGCATAACTCGCATGCCGCCGGGTGCTTCGCAGCGCTCTCGGGAACATCAACTTCGTCCATGAAGAGTTACCATCTCTGGAGCTTCGCGGCGGGCTCGCAAACGTCAAATGCGTTCATGGAGAGTTACTGCCTCTGGAGCTTCGCGGCGGGCTCGCGAACGTCAAATGTGTTCGTGGAGAGTTACCACCTCTAGAGCTTCGCAGCGGTCTCGCGAACATCAAATGCGTTCGCGGAGAGTTACCGCCTCTGGAGCATCGCGAGACCGCGATGCTCGGGGTGCTTTGCGTCGGTGCTTCGTGTCGGTGCTTCGCGTCGGTGCTTCGCGAGGCAGTGTGCCAGCCTTCTTTTTCATCCCTTCCTTTCGTGCAATATTTTGGCGCCAAAAAATTCCCCCCCTCAGAAATGGATCCGTAGAGGGTGAAGGGTCGAAGTATGAGGTAAAATCGCCAAAATTGTCGGCGGTCCGCGATGCGGCTTCGCGAAGGGGGCCCGTGGTGCGGATTGGGGGCCCAGATCCGGACGTGCCGCGATGCTCCGTGCGGGTGAGGCGTGCCATTATGCTCTGGGGTCATCGCCTATAAATAGGGGGGTCGACCTCTTTTGTCTTCACGTGACTTCCTTGTCTTTTTTTGCTCTCAACTTCATGAAGCTCCGCGTACTTCGTGACAGCCCTCCGCGAATCGAGCTTCATGGCAAACCGCGGGTCTCCGACTCCGCGTCCGCGCCAAGAGAACTTCTACTTGTCGGACTAGGCCAGACTTCGCGACTTGATCCCACGACCAAACTTCGTGAACCGGCTTCGCGATCCAGCTTCACGATCCATTCTGAAAAAATTCTTTTCTGAGGGCCGAAATCGATATGGCCCATCAAGAGGCTGTATTGGGGGTGCTTGCAGATGCCGCCCGTTGGGATGAGATGGCCAACTGTCCAGGCCTTGGGGAGATGGTCCGAAGCCATTCGGAACATGCTTCTTTGATAGATCTGCTATCGGAGGGTCATAAGAATTATCCGCATTGTAAAAATCTTCCATTGTACGGCTTCGGGTTGATGGATGACGTCTTAATCCCTAAGGCGAGTAGGGACGAACCAGCTTGTTGGTTTAGGAGTACACCATGCCAGCACCAATGGTTCAGGGCGGCTGATGGTCATGCGTAGGAGGAATTCACACCTGTCACCGTTGACTGTCTATACAACCATGTGAACGATATTGACGGGAGGCCACTGCAACCAGGGACGTCCTCTCCTCTCTACCGTACAATGCTGAAGGTGGCTTTGTAGGATTCGAAGAAGGGATGGTCCGATGAGTGGGACCTGCGCCAGGGCGGAAACTTTATCGATGACTGGGCCTGGGCCTACTGGGTAGGCGCCTCATGAGAGGAGTTTGGGGCTGAGCTTAGGAGAGTGGGGTTGAATGAGGCGACATGGGCCTCCCAATTCCACATTTTCCAACCGAAGCAACTGATGCCGGAATTGCTGAGCATATGGTCGTCTAGGACCAATACCTTTCACCTACATCACGGGGATGTGGGAATCAGCCTGTGTGATGTCCACCAGATTTCTGGGGTTCTGATCTTGGGGGCCATGTATTATGAGTTCCTCCCCGTCATTAGTGCGTAGGAGGATATAGAGCAAATGCCGCGACTGGCGTCAGCGCTGATGGCACTCGTCCCTGGAGAGGACAAGGAGGCAGTGAGGGATGTACACTTTAAGAGATGGTTCAAATGCTTCTTGAATTTCCCAGAGAATCGAGTGTCCCCCCCGAGGCCTCGAACTTGTCCGAGGGCGGCCCAACTGGGTAAGGGGAACTCGTATTGGCGGGTCTTGGAGGACAGACAATGGAAGACTTGGGGTTTCAGTGTCAGCACTGAACAACAACCGATAGTTAGGCTGGCGGCGTTCATCGCGGCTCTTATTTGTGGTTGGATTCTACCGGTGAGGGATACAAGCATGGGGGTGCGGCCCAGCTCGTTTATTATGGTGTCCATGTTGGCCATGGGGCAATGGATCAATCTGGGGATTCCAATGCTCGCCAAACTGTACAGAATGATGCGGCACATTAGCGAGGGCAAGAAGCCTCCAAGGATATGCGGGCCCTTCCACATTCTTTATGGGTGGATCGCAGCGCACATCAGGGGGATTTACGAGTATCCAAACCCCATTTCTCCACCGGGTTCGAATTTCCGCCCCTCTATCCTGAATGCGGTCGGGAGCTTCCCATTCAAACTAGCCGTGCCGATGGTGCTGAATCGGGTGTGGAGGGCGGATGAGTTTAAATTACACCCCTTCCCATTGCCGACGGGGATACTTACTGACAATGGGTGGGGAACGAAAGAACATCGGGCTTACCTCCAGGCCTTTCGAGGTGGAGTTTTGGTGGCACGGATAGATCGTGAGCCACTCTGCGAACCGTACTCCCCGCATCAGTTTGCGAGGCAGTTCTGGTGCCTCCAGCGGCTGACCCCACAGGTCTACTAGGAGGTGCGTCATGAGGATCACCCATGTGTGATGAAGCAGTTGTGGCTCATGTTCACACGGGAAGATGGGAAGATGCGAATTGCATTGCCTCCATCCACCACCGCTTTCAGATTGGTGAGGGATTATTCCATTAGATGAGAGGCTTCTTACCCAGGGGAGATGCTGAAGCAACCGAATATTCGGGTCAGTAACGGTGGGCCTCCTCTATCTCGAGGTCGGGGTCAGAGGGCAGCTAGGGTCGCTCGCTATAGCGGGGTTTCCATGGCGGCGAGACCCGCACCGGCCGAGGGTGTGGCAGCAGCGGCGGATCCGGTGATTCCGGAAGGGCAGGGCCATCCGGAGGGGCAGCCATCGAGGGGATTTCGTAGGATATCCACTCAGGATCCAGGGAAGCGGCTGCGTCATATCGACATGGCAGAGGATGCTGTCTTCTCGGAAGCCTGGGACATTTGGGACGTCAACCAGAAATTCCTCATCCCACCCAAGATATAGGCCCACCTGAATCGCCTCGGGATGGAATTACCGGGCATAGGCCCAGTCCAGGCTGGATTCATGGCGTCTCCGGCAGAGGTAGAACAATACCTGGACGAGCTGGAGGATTATGTCCACTCCAGTGGTGTCCCTCGCCCAATGACAGACCGAGTGAGGGTACTGTTGAATCAAACGGTTCCCCCATAGTTATCGGTTACCGATCTAAGGGAGCACTTCCCCCTGCCCGAAGAATCAGAGGACTCCTCTCGGGAGGATGAGTCTGGAGGAGGGAGCCCGTTGGAGGAGGGCGAGGTCGGAGATCAAGGATCAGATTCCGACGATTTTGCAGAGGCTCTCGATGTAGCATTCCGAACTTATTTCCTTCCGATCCGTTCTTGGCTCACTATGGACTTCTCACCGATGTTTGAGCCATGCAAGAGGAACTTGTTCGCAGGCCTCGTTCTTGCCCCTTGGTGGGTGATGATGCTGGACCTTCAGAACATGCGCCTATGGCTGCATCCAGTTCCTCGTCTGGTGGGACCAGAGCACCCGAGGTGGCTCCTCCGGAATCCCCAGACCTTCCAACAGTATACGGAGGGCCTCGCCTCGGGGTCTCGTCAGTACCTGTTCAAGAGAAGCGTCAGGAGGACGATCTCCGTATGTTTCCTCTACCAGTTTCCTTGTCGTCATATGTAGTCTGTGCCAACTAATGTTTATGTCCCTCTCTGTCGTACAGTTCTCCGACTGGTGTGGGCTGCTGCGGCAAGACTAGTTGGGATGTCTGGTGGCATCCCTCCTAGGGGCATGCCGGTGATGGTGATGATAGTCCCCCCCATCTCCACTAGCTGCGACACACATCATCACTGGTGGGACCACCAGCAGGGTCGTGCCTGAGGTCATCGAGGTGGACTCCGATGAAGTGGATCAACCGGTCGGTCCCAGTCCTGTCACGCCTGCTTCGGCGCCAGGTGTCGTACTGAATTCAACACCAGATGTAGATCCTGCCAAGGATTTCTTGCCAGCGTATCCCGCGTACGAGCCTTCCAATCGCGCAGACTGGGATGAAACGGCCTCCGATGAGGAAGACACCAGCATAGTCCACCGCCGGTCGTGGAAGCTGATCACGCGCTTCATTAAGGACACCCCCCAAGTGCAATGGCTGGCCGAAATGGACAGACTCCGCTCGCGGTTGCACGAACTATGCGCTGGGGGAGTGGATGTCCAACGTCCTCATGCACTCATCCGAGATCTTATGGCTGAGAAGATCCGGGAGCATGATCGTGGGCTCAGCGTGGGCTGGCAGCGGAGGAATGCGACCAACATCAAGAAGCTCGAAGAGGCTGAAGAGCATATGAGGAAGGCCTCTGGAAAGATGATTGTTGTTCAAGATGGCGTAGAGAGGGCCAAAGCCAAGGCTGAATAACTGCGCCCCGCCACTGCTGAGGAGGAGCGGGACCTAATTCAGTGGCAGCAAGCCTTGGACGCCACAAGCCAACGGGTGGCGGAGCTGCAACGCTCTTTTGACGGGGTCAACCCGTCCATGGGGGGAGTCGACCCCCGGGTATTGTAACAAACCAAAACCTTTTATTGGTACTTTTGTGCATCAATTTTTTTTTCTTTGTTTTGAATGCCGTAACGCGCACGATTTCCCCTATTTGAATCACCTTGTTACATCCCTACAATGTTTTTGGGACGTTCGGCGACAATTCCCCAAGCCCACATGGGTCGAGCCCGATGTGATAAATAGGAGATAGTTGCCCTCTCATCCCACCTAACATAGGAGTGGGGCCCATGCTCCGGGAATCCGGGATTTGGATTACCAGTCCGCATTTTTGAAAGATGGGAGAGGCTTGATCAGAGAAGGAACTTTTCAGGACAACCGAATTACAGTTTCTTCCGCGTGCTCTTATGTACGAATGGTGCAACGCTAGGGGCGCTGAAATTGGTCTAAACAGATGAAAATGGGAAGTGTGAATCATGATGCCCAAGATTCGGAGCACTGTGGGGGATGGAATGCCAATAAAGGACAACCGTTAACCATGGTGGAGAAGCGGTATCCTTACTGCGTCAACCTGTAATTGGGGACAACAAATGAGGGTCGACCGCTGACCGTGTTCGAAACACGGGACCATGTCACAAATGTTGTCAGTCAATCTTTCATGACATTGACACAGGACAGTTGGCGGACCATAGGTGAAACATCCATACTGTTAGGGGGTCCTTCCAAACATGACCAGTCTTCCAGAATGTCTTCCCAGGACAATAGGTGAGCTGATTCAGCATGAGACCAGGCAGTTAGGGGGTCCCGTGAGACATGAAAGGGGACGAGGGTCCGAATAAGGGGCACACAAAGCGTGGAATATGGAGTGATGGTTTGTCCGAACAGAATCCAGAACATAGGTAGTTACACCACTGTGGTGGGAGTACACCATATGGGCGCATTGGTTTGATCATGGATCATTCCTTCTTTCAGACAGGGCCTCTCCGACGAGGGGATTTACTGCTTTCCAATGTAACCTTGGGACATTCTGAACTTTTTCAGGGTAGAGCCGTAGTTTAGTTTCATTCGCTGAGGACACATGGACTCCTGTAGTTTAAAGTCATATGATAGGACGTGGAATAAAAGGGAAGATCCCATGGAGCGTGTGGTGCGGTAGATATGAAATCGACGCAAATGAGGACTTGGAGTCCAAATCACACCACGTACCCCCGGAGGAAACTCTTCAGGTCGAGGGACCAAGAGTGAGGATTAGGCTGGGCCCGAAACAGAGTGGTCGGGCATTCCTACGTACCCCATGAGGATGGGAATCAAGACATACGTAGTTCTGAAAGCGCAGTTTAACGTCATGCGGGACGATGAGAAGCCTGGCCGTGTTGCTACACATCCCGACAAAACTACTAAGCCCATGTGAGTCGTGCTCGGTGTGGGAAACAAGTAGTAGTGGTGGGAATTTCCCGACAAAGAAAGGGGCAGGTTAGGGCAAAGGGACGCTCAGTGAATACCGGACCAATGACATTAACACGATCATTTAGCGCACCTAGATGCGCGAAAAGAAAGAGCCGAGTATGATAGAATTCCACTTGAACATGAGGAAGTGGAAATGTGTGAATCATGGCGCTCGAGATTCAGATCACGATGATGGCGGCGTGACGATGGAGGATAACTGTTGACCGAGGCGGAAACCCAGAATCCATATCGCATAAGCCTAGAATGGGGACAAACAAATGAGGGCTGACTGTTGACCATGTTTGAAACACGGGACCATGTCACAAATGTTGTCGGATATCTGTAGGGATGTTGGCCCGTAAAGATTGGAGGGACCTTAGGTCCAGCATTCATGGATAGACCTTAATCCTAGTATCCATGTCATCCGAGGTTCCTTTTGGATGTGGAAGAGGGTGAGGATCCAAATAGCGAGCTCATGAAGCATGGTCATGGGTTGAGGAGGATGTCCCTGGGAAAATACCACACTTTAGGCTCTTTTGTCAAAACACATATGAATACGACAACGAGACGCATTAGATAGAGGGAGCAGATTCCTTTCCCATAGGGAGATCATAGTTTAGGGTCTTAGATTTTGGACCATGGATGGGAGGATACATTAGAGGCACATGGTGGAATAGCTCAAACACCTGGAGTGAATGGGGATAGGGGGTGTGTACGGTGCGGTGAAAAAACCGACGTGAATGAAGACGTAATCCCATATCACAACGCACGACCCCCCTTGGGAGAGTCTTTAGGTCAAGGGACCAAAAGTGAAAGTTAGGCTGGGCCTAGGGGAAGTGCCCGGGTGCTTTTACGTATCTCGTAAGGATGAGAATAAAGCATCACGTAGTTCTTGATGGACCTTAGACCATAAATGGGTAAAGGGAGAAGGGGACACATGGAAACAAGACCTGACGTGAAGGAGGGCCTAAGCCCTACTTACCATGCATTCTCTGGGGAAATGCTCGAGTCAAGGGACCAAACACAATGGTTAGGCTAGGCCCGCATGGAAGTGCCCGGGTGCTCCTACGTATCTCATAAGGATGAGAATCAAGCCATACATAGTTGTGAAAGGTGACATGGTAAAATACCATTGCCAGGGGAAAAGGGGAGTGCGGTCGTGGCCCTTGCACTAAAAGAAGCGGAATTTGATAAATCTTGTTTGTTCTTTACGGTGTGTGGTTTTTTTTGTTTGAAGCGACAGGCCTAGAGTAGTAGGTCGTGGTGTCGCCACAAAATCAACCCGTGATAGGCATTGACAAATGGCATGGCACGTGACCAATACCCAACGTGATGTCCTCTACAACGAGGTCACCACAATGCAGTGCCGTTTTCCGTCGTGCGTCCAGGATGATAATGTCACAGTTTAGGGTTTTATGATAGGAAAAAGCGTGCATTTTATCGTCATGAAGTGCAGACGTAGCAGAGATAATGCTAGGTAGGGAACATGCGTAGTGTTATAAAACACAATTGATGGATACATGATCCCACGTCACATTGTACACCATTCGGAGAGGGGGGCCTTAGGTTGAGGGGACTATATAGAGGTAAGAGGTGAAATATGAGGGAGAGACTGGCTCCCTAAATGGGTTGTACTCGAAGATAGGGTATCCGGACAGTCCTACGTATCCCATGAGGATGGGAATCAAGATGAATGTAGTTCTGGATGGATCTTAGTTTATGGTCTTAGAGCTCGGACCGTGAATGGTAACAACCTCCAAAGTTAGCGCAGACGTCAACCCGATCCCTTAGCCCACGTGAGTTAAACTCGGTGTGGGAAAGAAGGGGGGGATTTCCTTATCGCAATACATGGGGCGTCCATCAGAAGGGAGTCGGCAGAGAGCGCCGAAAGACACCTTTGACGTGGCTTGTTTCCCCAATGCGCAGACTTTCACGGAGGAAAAGTACCAAGAGTTCCGAGACTCTACTTGGACACGGTGAAGTGATGAAGTGTGTGAATTGTGTACCCGACATTTTGGTCTTAATGGATTGGCATGGCGATTAAGGAAAACTATTAACCATGGCAGAAACACAGCGTCCATATCGCGTTAGCCTGAGGTGGGAACAACAAATGAGCATCGACCGCTGACCATATTCGCAACGCAGGATTTTGTCGATTTGTTGCCCGAAACCCTCAGGGGCGTTGGCCCGTAACGGTAGGAGAGCCCTTGGGCGTAGTATCCATGCCTTTCTTGGGGGTCCCTCTGGGTGGGAAAGATGATGGAAGCCCTGATGCAGGGATACACACAGCCTGGAATGCGGGTGCGGACGTGTCCGAGTAAAGCTTGGCATTCCAGGTAATAAACCAGAGTACTCTTAGGCACATTAGTGAACCGCCGAAAAGGGGTCAACGAAACAACTCAAGAAGGAGTGATATATGGCGGGGTCATTACGAGACTGACTTGAATGAGGACGTAGTCCCACACCACACTATGTAATCCTCTCATGGAGGAAGGGTAAGCCAAGGGGCCAAGATGGGATGAAGATTCCTGAGAGATGGGGATGGACCCGAATCCTAGACATTCGGGTGGTCCTACGTATCCCATGAGGATGGGAATGAAGCCACAGGTAGTTCTCTAGATGTAGTTTAACGTTATACAGGACAAGGTGGGGAGTAATATACCCCCAAACAATGGAGGTGTACTATACGGCAAATAAACCGACGTGAATGATGAAATAATCTCACTACACACCATACACTCCTAGAATAGAGGACCTAGGCCGGGGCCCAAAAAGGCCAAGGGGCCTGCTGGTTAGGCATTGGTCAGGAAGGCCTGACCTGCTTGCAGTTTAACGTCTTGCAATGAGTACGAGGGTCGGGGACCCGAGGAGGCCAAGGGGCCTGAGGATGGGCCTCATAAGGGAATACGTACGGCCGGGTACATGATCCCTACCTAAATGAGGACATATTCCCACACCACACCGTACACCCCTATGGGGAAACGGGGTCGTGGGCCCGATCGCTAGTGCCACCCGGTAAGAAGTTTGTCACTTCGGGATGGGGTAGAATGAATCACTGCACTCGATGTCTGGGACATCTCGGGGTGGACCTGAAGATCTAGTATGCTGTTGACCATGTTCGAAACACAACGTTCCTATGGTGTCCTATTATGGGAGCAACAAATGAGCATCGACCGCTGACCAAATTCGCAATGCGAGACTTGTATCGGCTTGTTGCTTCAAAACCCTCGGGGACGTTGGCCCGTATCGGTAGGAGAGCCCTTGGGCGTAGTATCCAGGACGTTCTTGGGGGTCCCTCTGGGTGTGCAAAAATGATGGAATCCCAGTCGAGGAGTGGGTGAAGCATAGCTGTATCCATCCACGAAAGAGGAAAACATCTCCAGAGGGGATGTGTAGCCGGGTCGAGGCTTGATCGACGTGAGTTGGGGCAAAAGTGTGCACCCTGCCATGTCATGACCTGAGGGGAATATTCTGGCTTTTGGGCTGGTCCAACGGACAAAATGCCCGGGCGTTCCTACGTATCCCATTAGGATGGGAATCAAGCCATACATAGTTCTTGATGGCCATGCAGTTTAGCGTCATGCGGTGAGGTCGTGGGAGGATAGAAGAACGGGAGTGGGCACATGGTGCAACCCTTACGATCCTTGTGTAAGCGGGGTTGTATGAGCGGGGCTAAGAAAGCCTACCCCCCGCTACACAAAGATCCTCTAAGGAAACTATTCCCAGGCAAGGATAGTTGAAGAGAAATGCTTGGGGCTGGGGTCAAGATGAGGCGTCTGAGCATTCCTACGTATCCAATCAAGATGGGAATCAAGGCACACGTAGTACTTGAGATGCAGTTTAACATCATGTGAGATGAGGACGCATATCATTTGGGGATATGTAAAGTACGTCAAGTAATCTGGCGTGAATGAGGACGTAGTCCAACACCATACCGTACAATCCTGCAAGAGGGTAAGTCGGGGAAAACCAGGGGGCCTGAGGCTGGACCGCGGTCAGGGAGACCTGACCAGCTTGCGGTTTAACGTCTCGCGGTGAAGAAGGGGGGCCAGGGGCCCAAGGAGGCCAAGGGGCTTAAGGCTGAGCCTCGGTCAGGAAGTCCTGACTGGCTTGCAGTTTAGCATCTTACAATAAGGACGGGGGCCGGGGCCCGAGGAGGCCAAGGGGCCTGAGGCTGAGCCTCGGTCAGGAAGTCCTGACTGGCTTGCAGTTTAACATCTTGCAGTAAAGATGGGGGGAGATCTTACTATAAAGTCATAGAGCTCACACCATTTTGCAGTTTATCGTCTTGCAGGACGAAGATGCAGTTTAAGGTCATGTGGGACATTATAGTTTAAGGTCATGTTGGACCATAACGTGAAGTTTAAAGTCATGCAGGACCATTTTACAGTTTATTTTCTTGTAGGACGAACATGCAGTTTAAGGTCGTGCAGGACCCTACAGTTTAAGGTCGTGTTGGACCATAACATGCAGTTTAAGGTCATGCGGGACCATCTTGCAGTTTATCATCTTGCAGGACGAAGATGCAGTTTAAGGTCGTGCAAGACCATAACGTGAAGTTTAAGGTCATGCGGGACCCTTTTGCAGTTTATCGTCTTCCAGGACGAAGATGCATTTTAAGGTCATGTAAGACCCTTTTTGCCCTAGGCAAAGTATCGCTTGAGGAACATGGCATCAGTTGGAGGGGTTATGCGCTCTCCATCTGGGGTCACCAAAGAGTATACTCCATTGGGGTAAACCTTATAGATGATATAAGGCCCTTCCCATTTGGGTTCAAATTTGGGTGGTTTCCTACCGGGAATCATTGGCGCTCGAAGGTCCAGTACCAGGTCTCCCTGTAGAAAAGAACGAAGATGAACCTTCTTGTTGAAGGCCCTCGCTATCTTATCCTGATGCCTTTCCAGATTGTGCAGGGCATGAAGCCGGTTCTCGTCCAGTGCTTCTAATTCAGCTAGATGGATTTCGGCTACCTCATCGGATGTCTGGGGATCATAGCCTGCAGTGCGTAACGACGGCAGTTGGATCTTAATGGGTAGGACGGCCTCAGCTCCATACACCAGCGAATATGGGGTCACCTGGGTAGAGTTGCGAGTCGTCGTCCGATAAGCCCAGAGGGCGTTGGGGAGCTTGTCCGGCAAACTTTTCTTGTTCTGACCAACCATCTTCTGCAGAATGTCAGAAAGGGTTTTGTTGAATGCCTCGATCTTTCCGTTTTCCTACGCGTGGTAGCGGGAGGTATGGTTCGAACGGATGTCGTACTTGGCATACAATTTCTTCAGTTCAGCCATTCAGAAGTTTGTGCCGTTATCGGTGAGGACGTCATGAGGGACCCCAAACCGGTGGATAATATTGGAGCTCACAAAGTCAACGATGGAATGGGCCTTGACCTCTTTGAGTAGAACTGCCTCTGCCCACTTGAAGAAGAAATCTGTAGCAGTCAGGATGAATCTACACTGGCGGGCTATTGATGGTGGATACGGTCCCACTACACCAAGTCCCCTTACCGCAAATGGCCAAGAGTACTTGGTGGGGTGGAGGGGCTCTGGCGGCTGATGCAGGAAGTTGGCGTGAACTTGGAACGTGTGGCATCTCTTGGCATACCCAATACAATCGTGGATCATATAGGGCCAGAAGTACCCCAACCTCCAGATTTGATGCGACAACTTCGGCCTAGCTTGATGGGCACCACAGGAACCGGCGTGAACCTCTTGCATAACTTGAGGTATCTCTACTCCTTGGATGCAACGGAGGAGGATGCCATCGAAACTCTGCCTATAATGGATCTGTACAAGACTAGGGCCGCTCTGGAGGGTAAATTGCAGCGCGCGACATCGGATTCGCTCGCACTCGGCCCGGTCGTCCGGGAGGCGACCATTATGGAGATACTCGACAAAAGGTTCCCTCCATTCAGGAGTGGCTTCAACCACTAGGTCTGACGAACCAGGGACCCCTGACGAGGAGGGTCCGGCGGTGAGATGACATACCTGCAGGCCATCATTATCCTCTTGGGTGATGGGAGAAATGACTCCCCGGTGTGCCACATGTATGCTCAAATCATCTTGCTCGGGTTCTGCGAGCGACGCGGCTATGCCAGCCAAGGCGTCTACTTGACTTTTCTGTGACCGCGGGAAATGGGTAACCTCTGGTCGAGAAGAGAACTGGGCCATTAGGCGGAGGGTGTACTCTTGCAATGGTACAAGCTCTGGCTTCCTGACGACGTAGTTGCCATTAACCTACTTAATTACCAGCTCAGAATCTCCTTTCACATGTAGATGGGGCACATGGATCTCAAGGGCCAACTCGAGGCCGGTGATGAGAGCCTGGTACTCTTCCTCGTTGTTCGTACAGCCTTCTGACAATAGGAATGAGTATCGAAGGACGTCTTGCACCGGGGTAATGAAGGAAATACCTAGGAATACTATGTTGAGCTTGGGATCGTTGAGCCTCCAACCGGTGGGGCTCCGGGAGGCGCCGTCGAAATGCATTTGCCAACACGGGACGACATGATCGACTGAGAGGATCATCTCATCAGGAAAATCCAGGTCCAGGGATTGATCCGTAGAGGTTGGAGGGGCAGCTAAAAATTCTTCCAAGGCCTGTCCCTTAATGGAATTCTGAGGTACGAACCAGATATCAAACTGTTGGAGAAGCACCGCCCACCGTGCTAGTCGGCCAGTCAGTATGGGGCGGTTCAGGATGTACTTCAGTGGGTCTACCCGGGAGACCAATTGCACCTCATGGTGCTGTAGGTAATGTCGCAACTTCTGCATGGCGAAGACGAGTGCAAGGCAGCTCTTTTCGATAGGGGAGTATCTGACCTCTGTATCGAGAAGCATGTGGCTAAGATAGTAGATACTGTTCTCAGTACCCTTGTTATTCTTCTGGGTGAGCAGTGCACCGAGGGATCATTCCAGAGCGGTCACATAAAGCACCAGCAGCTTTCCGGAGACAGGTGGCATCAAAACTGGAGGTTGTAGCAGATACTTCTTGATTTCTTCAAAGGCGGTCCGACACTCTTCATCCCATTCGTAAGCAGTGCCCTTATTCATGAGCCGAGAAAAGGGCTTACACTAGCCGGCCTGATTCGCGATGAATCAGTGTATATAGATTAAGTGGCCTTGAAGGCCTCGAAGTTCCCGAATGTTGCTCGGGGGACGCATTTGGCTGATGGCCTTGATCTTCTCTGGGTCGATCTCGATACATCGGTATCTAACAACAAAGCCCAAAAACTTCCCAGAGGTGACCCCAAAGGCACACTTCAATGGGATCATCATCAGGTGACGGGAACGGAGGAAACCGAAAACCTTCTCAAGGTATTTGAGATTGTCCTGGTGCTGACATGATTTGACTACGAATTCATCTACGTAGAATTCCACCAATGTCCTGAGAATCGGCTTGAATATGCGATGAATGGCCCTCTGATAAATGGAACCTCCATTTTTCAAAACGAATGACATAACCTTGTAGCAAAAGGTACCTTGGGGAGCCCTGAAGGCTGTGGAATCCTCATCCTCGAGGGCCATCCAGATCTGGTTGTACTCGGAATACCCGTCCATGAAAGAGAGAGCTTGGAACCCGTCCATGGAATCAATCAATAACTATGTCACCGGGAGTGGGAAGTCATCCTTTGGGCAGTGGCGATTAAAATCGCCGAAGTCGATGCAGAATCTGATCTGCCCATTCTTCTTCCAGACTGGCACAATGTTGGCAAGCCACTTGGGGTACTGGACTTCCTTTATGAAGTTGGATTTGATAAGCTTGTAAAAATTGGCCTCAACCATAGAACCATGAGAAGGGTTCATCTTCCTGGGAGGCTGCTTAAACCCACGATGTTTTTCCGGGGGGCCCTGACTGTGAACGACTACTTGGGGATCCAGTCCTGGAATCTCATTGTAACTCCAAGAAAACATGTCACGGTGCTGTTTGAGGAAGTCTACGTACTGCTGCCACTCCTCGGGGGACATGGCTGCACTGATCAATGTGGGTTTCAGATCTGCCTCACTACCAAGGTTCACCTCTACTAGTTCAACAACCGTGGTAGAGACGCCTTCTTCAAAGGTGGGGGGAGCATCCAACGGGTCGTCCTCCCCATCCGTGAGGGGATTTCCCGTGACGGGAGATACTTCTAGGCTATCAAAGCCTGAGGGGAAGCTGGTACCGGTGTGGTCGGTAGTGGTCATCATATCAGGAGACTCACTCACCATTGAGACCGTAGCAATAAAGGCAGTCGACCCTATACCATCTGGCATTCAGCCTAAGGGGTCATGGTTGATGATATCAAAGCAGTGGTGACGTGTCGGCCTGAGTCAGTGGATTCCAGCCCGGCGGAAGAGACACATATGGCACACCGCCGTTGTAATAAACAAGACGTCCTGGTACCGTACAGGGGTAGGAGGTTCCGGGATCACCTGAGCCTGGTTAATGTAGGAGTACGAGGTGATTTTCTAATGTCGCTTGGACGTGGTAACATGCCTTCTTTGTGTACCCGAAACAACAAAAAATTTCCCCATTTCGGGGGTCGTGGCCTCCAATCGGTGGATCGGGAGGATATAGGCATCATCCATGCTTTCCCAGGGATCACATGTGGCCGGGGCGGGTTCATACTCACTTACTAGGATTTGCTTATCCTTACTTTTTTAACAACCCACATCCAGATAGCATGCCTCACAAAAGGCGAAAGTAGACGTATCTCCTTGGAGCATGCCTACTCGACCGTTGAGTGAGTATTTGAGGCACTGGTGATACGATGATGGGACCGTTGCATGCAGATGGAGCCATGGCCTACCCATCAACGCGTTGTAGGAAGTGTCCTGAGAGACGACCATGAACTCAGTGCTGGAAATTAAGCCACTGAACTGAGTCTTCAGGCGGATCATGCCGACTGGGGTTTTCTCGGTCCTGTCGTACCCTTGGATTCTGAGGTCATAGTTAGTTAAATCACCTTCAGACAGACCCAGCTTTAGCAACGTCCGAGTCAGAATTAGATTGATTTCGGAACCCATGTCGACGAGGCAGCGGCGGACTTCCACACCATTGATGTGGCCAGTGATGTAAAGCGGGCGAATGTGCCTCTCTAGAGGAGGGTCTTCATCTTCACCGGAGAACTAGATAACCGCCTGACATTCATCATTTTCAATCATCTCGGTATGGAAGGCTTCTGCAGCTGCTATCTCCGTCTCAAACTGGAGGGGGATCCTTAGGGCCTCGGCGAGTGCCTCGCGCATTTCGGATGATAGGAGAAGGGACTCAAGGATAGAAATCCTCTCCGGAATGCTGGCCAGGTGCTTCAAGACATCATACATTCGTGCCAAACCCGAACCTCTGCCTACAAGAGGTCGTTCGGCATTTGGAGGCATAGCGGGTCCTGCCGGTTGAACCGGCGATCGGCTAGTACTGGGTACATCCGGCAACCTACTAGTTGATTCCTATAGAGTAGTCACTGGACTAGGATTGGACAACGGAGGCTGGCCTATAGCCGGGAAAGACTGACTGTGATACGAACGAGGCATCTCTCCCTGATCTAGTAGCACAAACGACGGTGGAGGATGAACTGAGGGTGTTAGATGGGGTTTCGCGTGCTGAGCTCTATGCTGAGCCTACTGCCCTTTCTCAGTAGCATGCACGGCTTGGCTGAAAGTGCCTTCTAACGTACCTCGATGACCAGCGTGGTTACGATTCCGCTGACGTTGACGTCGGCTGGAAACATTGGGGTGGTTCGCCTGGCGTTCCCCCTCGTCGGGAGTCATATAGGGCTTTACCAGCTCCACGGTGTTAACCGAAGCGTACCCCTGGCTGTCGCTCGAGGATTCATCCAGTACCAGGTAGATTCTGGGAGGAATCCCTATTTTAGGGGGCTTAAAGTCGCCAAGAGTGCGGGATAACGACGGCACCGGTGGAGCGCGTCGCTTCTTCTTGTGTTGCCGCTGCTTTCCCTTTTGGGAAGAGGTCGATTGTGAAGGCGATGCAGAGGTACTGGATACTTCTTATGAAGGTTACGGATGCTTCAGGCACATCCAGATGACACCATGGGCACGGACGACGGTTTTTCGATCCATCCAGTCGTCGTATTTTAGGGATCCGTGGTTGGAAACCTGCTGCCACTCGCCTTCGCTGTCGCTACCGATCTATGACCCTGCAAAGACACCCGCCACTTGTGCTGGGGTCAGGCTCAACTTGAATATGTTGTTTTTGACCTTTTCTTGAGGCTAGTCTTTAAACACATAGCATTGCTTGAGGGTGATCCCCAGAATCCTATGGTAAGGACAGTATTTTGGGGTGATCGGTGAGATTTTCCTCTTTCGGCCTTCTGCACTCGGGCAGGCGCACAATCCCTTGCTCTAGAGCACTTCGGAAGTAGCCAGGGACCTGATTTTCGTTGAACGAATAAGTCTGGTTCCTTCTTTTCGGATAGAGGGCCCCGGGGGCCTGGCCCTGATGAGGGGCCGGAGGGGCCTGCCGAGGAGGCGGCACCTGATTGTCTCGCCTAGGTGGTGGTGGCACATTGTGCGGGGAATCTGTCGATTCTGAGGCGGTCGCTGCTGGGCAGGAGCCTGTGCTTGAGGTGGAGGACCTCTGTAGGGTTGCGGGGATAGTGTCGCTGGCAGTAATTCCAGCTGCCTAGGGGATTCTATTTGGGCCACCGCGGTGGGTTTAGCCCTGGTGGTCCTAATGGCTGGGATCATAGGGGGCAACGAACGTGCCTGACTAGCCTGTTGCAGAGCTTCCTCAAGACACTAATCCTTATCTGAAAAATCTCTAAACCCTCCAGGGTATTTCTGGGTAATCAGGGAGGGTACCAGCTCCGTTTTGACGTTCCCCACACACATCGTCAGTAATTTCTCCTGAGTCAGTGGCATATCGAGGGAATACGTCAGTCCCTTCCACCGGGCGATGAAATCCGTGACTTCCTCATCAGGCCTTTTCTTGCACTTGAAGAGGTCTGCAATGCTGGTCTTCTGCGTGGTGGAGCTGAACTGGTATAGGAACTGCCGACGGAGGTCCTCCCAACCGGTCACCGATCCGATAGGGAGCTGGCTGTACCAGAAGAATGCTGGACCTTCCAATGTATGTACGAAACATCGGAGCCTGGTGGATACTTGCTGAGCCGGGGTCCCCAGCATGGGGCCACTCCTGGAAGAAAAATGAGCCAAGTGCTGCGGCAGGTCCCCTGTCCCTTTGAAGGACAATAAAGTGGGGTTCCCAAAACCCGGGGGTGCGTGCATATCATCCACCCACGTGGGATACGGCTTGCCATCAGGTGGGACCGCCACCTGCCGCGTTTCCAACGCTTCGAGGCTGGCTGTGAGTGCCGCTATAAGATCATCCGGGTGGGGGTCCCTATCTTGATGGGGATCCCTAACCAAAAGTGAATTTCCAGGTTCTTCAACATGGTAGATGGCTTCGGCAGCTCATGGATCAACTGGCGGAATGACCTGCGGGGCGACTGGGGGTACCCAGACTGGATTCTTCAGATTGCCCCGTCATTCGAGGGGGTTTGGCGAGACGTATCGCACCCTCTTGCCGTAATTTCTGGCTTCTGCTCTGTCTGTGGTAGTAGCATGATCAGGGTTGCCCGGAGGCATCTCACCGGGGGGAAGTTGTTCCTGCCCCTACTGCCCCGGCCTGGGATTACCATAGTCGGGTCGTCGCTCTGCGGCGTGCTCAGCCAAGATTTCATCAACCAGCCTCTTCTGCTCAGCAAGCTGCTGGCATAGCATGTCCTTCTCAGGATCTTCTTCCATTTTCTGCACAGAGGCAGACGAGTCAGAGTGCTTGACAGTTCCGACGTGCTCCTTACCCTTGCCGGTATTTCGACCGAGTACCAGCGACTCGGTGGGTACGGGGAGGCCTAGCCGGTTCCTCTGCTAATGGGTAACCCTCCCTGATGGGTCTAGTAGTGGCGTTATGCCCTCGGGGGGTAAGTCTCCATAAAGTAATTCAAGATCATCTTCCTTGTCAACTATGTCAGCCATGTGGACCGAGACCCCTCTCGAGGGCATGTCCTCGATGTCGCATAACAAATCAAGCTACCGTCAGATAGGGTCGAAGAGGAGAGCGGCATATTGTCCCCAACCACGTACTTGTACATGGGGGGTAGCTTCCTAGATGATTCTGCGGAGTACATTGAAACTCTGAACACATTTTCGTTGAAGGGCGCTCTGGCAGCCAGGCGACTTAGGGTGTTGGGCCACAAGGAGTGCGGCCGAATCGATCAGGCGGCATTGCTCGCCGATTTATTCGAAGTGCTCTCGACTTCTGGGGTACACCACTAGTTCATAACGAAGGCTAAAGTGTGTCTCCCGTAGGGTTCGACAAAAGCACCCCACTTCATTAGGAGTAAGGGACTCTGGTGCGCGAAAGTTCAGCGCCGCCGTCGGCCAGAACTTCTCTGGGAAGTAATCCGCTACAAGAATACTACAGAAGCTCCTGGGTTCGGACTCGGGGTCTGGCCCTGTATTTCCCCAATCGTCAACCGGGGGAGGATGAGAGACCGGTAGTGGTACCGAGGCCGACCTCTGGGATAGTAAACTCGGAGGCGGAGAATACGGTGAACAAGATGATTGGCCGCCGAATTCTGGGCCATCCTCTGAAGAGTAAGGTGACCCGACCACGATGTCACGATACGATGGGCTGATAGACACAGCTTTCGACACAGGAGTTGTGGCTACCGGCGATAGGTCATATCGTAGCTCTACCGCCATTGGCCCCCAAAAAATCTCTTCGTCATCTTTGGTAGAGGTAGAGGGCGCTTCTGGTGACAATAGCGGTGATTGCACGGTCGAGACCTACGGACTTCCTAAGATTTCTTCCTCCTGGATGTACCTACGGAGAGAGATGGGAATCTGGTGGACCTCAAATTCTGGGAGAATGAGGCTAACGCGCCCGGTTCCTGCCCCAGTCCTTGATATGGAGGAGCGGGGAGAAGGTTCCATCGCTGAGTCGCATTCCGCTTCAGAGTCGGAGAAGTGTGCAGGTTTGATCTCCACCCGGGCCTTCACAGGGCTCTTCTTTTGGCAGCGATGACCCGCTCTCCTACCCCGGGGTGGCTCTTCAGGATAGGGTTGATCCCTATCATGTAGTCTCGGGGCGGCGCTGGCGCCGTGGCGTAGAGGGCCCCCGCTCGAGATAGCCGAGGTGCGAGGGGCACCTGGGCAAATGTCAAAGGGAACACGGGGAGGACCTCTATGGACAACACCCATGTGGGCGGAGCCTCTATTGGAATTGGAAGCATCATGGGGAGGACCTCCATGGTCGATGCGGGCGGAGCGAGGCTGACCTTCACTCCTCGAGTTGCTGAGGCGAGGAGGACCTTCGCCAGTTTCAGAGAGGACGTAGGGAGGGCCCCCACGTTGGAGAAGGACTGGAAGGACACTGCCTTCAGATCGGCGGTCGGGGGTAGGAGGATGTACTCCATACCCTGTATAGTGGGCGCGGGAAAGGTTTCCGCGCCGAACGTCACTGTCGCCGGGCAGGTCTTCCTTCAGGATGGCGCTAGCATGAGGAATACCTCCATGACGAGCTCTGGAGCAGGGAAGTCCCATGATCTGTGGAGTAGTGGTATGGGGAGGGCCTCCGTACGGGGTGAAATCACCGCGGGTTAGTTCGCGGCGATCACCACTCGGGCCTGCAACCCGGAGAGTCAACCCAGCCTCCGTGTGGGGCGGTTGGGGTCTCGATCCTGGTTGGGTGAAAGAGTTCCCCTGCTCAGTGTATGTAGGGACATCATGATGCACGTCGGCGGTGTCGTGGGCCACTATAGCTGTTGACGTTGACGCACCTGGGTGAGCGTCCTCAGTCCGGGCCCGGCGTTGACGTCGGGTCAGATGAGCTAGTGCAGGTGGTGCAGGGGCATAGCCTTCCTGCTCTTCCAGTGGAGTCGGATGGCGGTGCTGACGCGGCCGGGCGGGAGCTCTTTCCTGTAGCCCTTGGGTTGGGACCCTGAGCGGGCTGAGCTGGACGGCGCCCGCCTCATCAGCGTAAGGCGAGGATTCATCAAGGTGTTCTGAGGACAGGCTCCCGAAACGGTTGAACGTTGGGGTGGGGAGTAGGGGCTCCCAGCACGGCCTATTATGGTGGCGTTGAGGGCGGGGCCTGGATGCCTCCAGGTCAAGGCGGGCCATATCCCGAGTTGGGATGACCCCTTCCTCCTCGTACCTGCGCACGAGGTTGTTGATCACCCTTCGCTAGATGACCTCTTATGGGGAAAGGGGACGTGGGTGCCCCGTATTCCGCGATGTGGTGGCCGTCATGGTGGTAGCGGCGCCAGGAGGGGGTGGTTGTGGCAGTGTTTCCCTTGCCCCTCCGTAGGCGAGCGAGCGGTGATCGTGTCTCTGTAATAGCAACCTGGTTCCTGAGAAGCAAAGGGATCAACTCATCAGCACTGCGAGGAAAAGGGTTGACAACCAGTGCCCCAGCGTCCTTCCATTCTCCACGTATGTAAGAAGGATCCACGCCAACACGCTGCAGAACAGAGTACCCCATGTTCTACTGCCCCGACTTCCAGTGAGTTTCACGACATGCCCGCTATTTGCATGGCGGGACCAGGCACCGGATATCTGGATCCGGTGACACGTCAATCTACTGGTGTCTCGAACGCTACTAATATCCACATTGAGGAGAAGAATTTCACGTCGGGTTCACCATTTCTGTTTCCGATGCTTTCCGCCGAGGCGCGCACATCCGTCCATCCGCGGAGGAGGACGCGCTGTGCTTGTTGCCCCGCATTCCCGCTTTCCAAAGGTGGGTGGCATTCACTCCTTATTCAGGTAAGTTTGCTCCTTGATCGAAACGGGATGATGGGATGTCAGTTCTTCCTTCTGGGGATTCCTCAGAACTCATCACCTAGTCCGGGTCTCCCTCATAGATTTAATACGTTGTTCATGAAACTCTTCCCAGTGCCATGCTTCCATGGACACCAGTTAATTACACTGCTTCTGTCGGGACATTTCAAAGGGTCCGGTCAGGGAAGCAACCTTTAGTCGGGGGAGTAGTCACGTTGAGGCATCATTAGCGTGTCTGGATGCTGGGGAACCTGGCATGTCTGTCTATTATCCATGGTCACAGGGCTTCTCGAGGGCGTGGAAGCCCGAGGCATCCCACATCGAGTTCGGGGAATTATATTCCATAGACACATATCTAAGGTTTTCCTCAGCTTCCCGTGTTTAACACAGGGTACGCCGCGAGTTTAACGTCCAGCGGAGATGGATCAGCCCGATCGGAGCATTAGCTAGAATAGATAGGATTGAGGGATTTCCCTTGATGGGATGCCGATACCGGGGCTAGCCCATGGGCGGATGTGAAGTGGAGCGTACCGACATGGTCTCACCGGGATATGACGGTCCGGGTGAGAATCAGGGTGGATGATGGATAAGAGAACGAAGTAGAGGGGGGAATGAGAGAGAATGGAAAGGAACCATCACAAAGGCGACGGTGAAGTTGGGATTGAGCCTTGAAGAGGCTTCCTACGTATCCCCGTGGCAGGGAATCAAAGTCCACGTAGTTCAGGATGGTGCCGATGAACCGGCATGAGGGTTGACCTTGGTCCGATGGGCATCCTCAACGAACTGATGTGAATGGGGAGGACCAGGAGGGTCCTAGTGGTGGTGGTCTTGGACCTCGTGGAGGCTTCCTACGTACCATGTCGTGACATGGATGAAAGACCACGTAGTTCAGAGGGGCTTCGTCGGCGAACCGACGTGAAGGTGGACCTTGGCCCGATGGGTGGTGGGCTTGAACCTCTGGAACGCTTCCTACGTACCATGCCTTGGCATGGATCAAAGTCCTCGTAGTTCGGATGATGGAATTCGTCAGCAAACCGACATAAATGATGGACCTTGGTCCGATTAGTGATGGGCTTGAACCTCGGGGAGGCTTCCTACGTACCATTTCTTGACATGGATCAAAGACCTCGTAGTTCAAATGGTTTCATCAGTTAACCGACGTGAAAGTAGACCCAGGGGTCCATTAGTGGTGGGATTGAACCTTGGGAAGGTTTCCTACATACCTTGCCTTGACATGGATCAAAGTTCTCTTAGTTCGGATTGATGGAACACAGTTTAACATCATGAGGGATGGTAGTGAACCCTGGCGTGAATAAATGACGGGCGGTGGGTGTCGGCGAACCAATGTAAATGAGGGACCTTGGTCTGATGGGAGATGGGCTTCAACCTTGGTAAGGCTTCCTACGTACCATGCCTTGACACGGATCAAAGTCCTCGTAGTTCGGGTTGGTCACAACGGCTTGTCGTCGGACTGGAATGCAGTTTAAAGTCATGTTGCACGAAGGTAGAACTCGACGTGAATTGGATGATGGGTGGGCTTGAATCTCATGGAGGCTTCCTACGTACCGTGCCTTGACATGGATCAAAGACCTCGTAGTTCAAATGGGTGTGCAGTTTAATGTCATGCGGGAAAAGGGCATACAGTTTAACATCATGCTGGATGAGGGCATGCAGTTTAACGTCATGCTGGACGAGGGCATGCAGTTTAATGTCATGCTGGACGAGGGTATGTAGTTTAATGTCATGTTGGACGAGGGAGAAACTCGACGTGAATGAACAACCAAGTAATGTGGCTTGAACTTCATGGAGGATTCCTACATACCATGCCTTGACATGGATCAAAGTCATCGTAGTTCGCTAAGGGTGGGGGTCAGGGTCGGTCCTCACTCTAAGCCCACGTGAGTCATTCGGTGTGAGAAACAAGAGGTTGCAAGGATCTAACGATCACACCGCGAAGGATGCATCAGTGAGAAGCGAAGAGGGGCTTACATGTTAGGCGGCCCATGGTGCTGGCACTTACTCCAGGATGGAGGCCCAGAGTGCGACAAAGCGTAGCGAAAGAGGGATTTGGGACCAATGATGGGAGGTTCCTCATTCCCTATCACGCCCTACACTGACCTTGGTAGTGGGGAAGTACGTAGATGTAGGGGTGAAACCATCTATTGGGGAACTATGGTCGCCCTTCTCCTGAGAACATACGCCACTCCAATAAGGAGGATATCATCCCTTGTGGATGGGTGATTCCACTCCTATGGAGACCAGTGGCGTAAAAAATGTTCGAGCTGGAGGGACCCTTCGGGAGAGGCGCGTGGTCGGGTTACAGTTTAACATCATGTGTTGAGGACGTGATGCTTGGCAGTTTAACGTCCTGCAGCTCGGACGAGGTGGGTTCACTCCGCACCCCTAGGGCATACATAACGGGTACCCTCTGGTCCTTGGGGAAGGGATGGCACTAGCAAGGCCATGATCAAGGGGGGTTGTGGAGCGAACCATCGAGGGGTCCACGTTAGCGTGGCTATGCGAAGAAGAAATAGCCGTTATCGTTCCAATTAGAAGAAGCATTAGGCGAAGCAACTCTACAAGTGGTATTGTCCATGGTACTTTGAAATCACATCGTGCAAACCAGGTGGGTCGCACGGGAAGAGGAATTTTTAGGCAAAGGAGTATTCTTCGCGAAGCAGAGTGCCTTGGACTTAGCATGGGGCATTTGTGTGAGTGGAGGGTGCTTCGCGAAGTGGAACAGTATTCACGGAGCACTGCCTCGCGAAGAAGGGGTGCCTCCCAAATCAGGGTGCTGCAAAGCAGTGTGCTTCGCGATGTGTAGTGATCCTGCCTTAGCATAGGGATCACTAGTATAGCTTGGGTGTTTCGCGAAGCATAAACACTCTGCGACTGCCCGGATTCCCTTGGGAATTCCCATCCTTCGTGAATTCCCTTGAGCTTTGCGAAGGCCATCCCTCTCGGAAGAGCGTCTCAAAACGAGACAACGAAAAGGTGTCACGCGAAGTAGAATTACCTCGCGGAGCTCATGATTCCTGGGGCAAAGAGTGCTTCACGATTCGGGAGAGGAGAAGATGAAACGTCGGATTGTCCGTGTTTGGTACTCAGGGGGAGTCCAGTATTTATAGGGAAGGGGTGCCGCGAAGCAGATCTCGTGTGTCGTCGGGTGCTTCGCGGCGCGCTCGCGAATGTCAACGTCGTCCACGAAGAGTTACCGCCTCTAGAGCTTCGCGGCGGGCTCGTGAATGTCAAATGCGTTCGCGGAGAGTTACCACCTCTAGAGCTACGCGGCGGGCTCGCGAACTTCAAATGCGTTCACGGAGAGTTACTGCCTCTACAGCTTCGCAAGACCGTGATGCTCGGGGTGCTTCCGGTCAGTGCTTCGCGTCGGTGCTTCGCGAGGCAGCGTGCCAGCCTTCTTTTTCGCCCCTTCCTTTCATGCAATATTTTTGTGCCAACAGATGTTATAAGAATATTTCCCATATTTATATAATGAAATAAATCCTTTTATGATATAATATATCTAGATATAGATGTCGATGTTATTCATGGATTTCAATATGAAATTAATGTCATTATATATTTTTACATATTTAAATTTTTTTACTTGGAAGATTCAGAAAACTTTTTCAATAAACACCATAAGGTGTTAAATGAGAGTAACTATTAATATTTTGACTCTATGTACTCGATTATAAGAGTCCCAATGATATTAATAAAGATAAATAATGATAAATATATTTTATAATATCTCTTGTATCATTATTTATAGGTAGATGAAAAGAAATATTTAGATTATGGTCTTCTAGAGTAGAAAATATATATGTATTAATACCATATCTATCTTACAAATGTACAATTGTTTAGACAGTGGAATGGAGTTCCTTCCAAATTTAGAAAACTATACAAAAAAAATTATAACATTCTTAAATTTCAACCTATAATAATCTATAGTGATGAAGTTCCCAATAATGGAACCCTTTTAGATGAGGGTGTCCCTATCCATGAAGGAATATATATATATATATATATATATATATATATATATCTATGAATTATTAAGGTATAATGTGTTGAGATATTTTATTAATTTTTTATTCACAGTTTATGATTGATGTCAACAATATTTGTTTTGGAAGATTAATACACTCAATTTAGGGTCTATAATTCCCTAGATTGTTCAAGAAGTTCATGGTGAACTACTCATATATAATCCATGTTTAGTATCAAAAAAGGTAATTTTATGTTTATTTTAGCGTAATATAGAAAATTTAATATAGAGATAATGAATAAAAATTTCCATGTTTCATAGTGCTTTTTTCTTCTAGATAATCATTGGAATCATACTGATATGTCAAGATATTCTTGGTGAACTTTTTTAGAAGTTCATCATTACTGTTTTATAGTCCTTTTAGGAAAGGGAAACCATATAAATAGTCCTAGTATATTATTTCGGAAAATTGAATTTAGTTTCCCCTCATGGATACATAAAATCCTCAAAAAGTTATTGAAAAATGATTTATGACCATTGGTTAGGTTTTTTGAGGAACTACAATAGAGATAAAATAAACTCTCAATGATCTTTGTCATGAAATTGAAAAAATTTATTTTTCAATCCTACGACATTGTTCTCCCCAGGAATTTGGGATAAAATTAATGAGTGGATAAAATTTTTGTAACGACTCATGAATTTATACCAATATAATGTAACCCAAATGGAATAAATATTCAATGACCCCTATTATGAGCATGTAAGGGGCTTTCGGAACTAGGGTTTCCCCCGCCTCCGCCTTCATCCTCAACGGTGGATCTGCTATGAATCCTTCCAGCCTTCTTTGTTTCGCATTTTCTGCCCTCCCCCCTTGCTGTGGTTTCATGCTTGGATTCTGTGGCGCTTCGATTCACGATTCTCGGGCGTTAGATCGTTATTCGACGAGGTCGCTTTGTTCTCCGGCTCACTCTTTGGAGGGATAATTTTTTAATATGGGTTTTAAAAAAAAAAATTAGGTAAAAGGGGTTAGGGTTCCGGTATTTTTAAAACTGGGTCCAAGATGCGTGAACCCCGTTCACGCATCACTGACCCCGGGAAGATGCGTGAACGGGGTTCACGCATCTTAACCGCGCTGAAGGATGCGTGAACCGCGTTCACGCATCCTTCACGAAGTTGATGAAGGATGCGTGAACGGGGTTCACCCATCCTACAGTAATGTGTTTTTAAAATTTTTATTTTTATTTTTTGTTTTGTATTGTTATATATATATATACGAACAAAACATAAAATTCAGCAGAATTTATCTGCTATTTAATATCCAGCAGAACTGTCATTACAGCAGTCTGGATTCTGACAGAAACCATCACCCAGGGCTCTCTTTTATAAGAGGGTTTGCCCAGGAAATCATACTGCATTTCCGATGTGGGATTCAGGTTCTCTTTTCCTGCACAGAACATTCTGCATTTCCGATGTGGGATTCTGTTTCAAGTACGTGACTTTGAAAGACTGTAAAAAACAAACTATACGACCAATATAAATGAAACTTAAAACATGGATTAAACATATAATAAATAGTTGAAAATGAAAAGAATTTCGTAAAAAGGGTTGATGAATAATAATTTATAAGCTTTCAAAACCACCAACTTGAAACTTAAAAAAGTTTCAAGTACGTGACTTTGAAAGACTATAAAATAAAAACTATAAGACCAATATGAATGAAACATAAAACATGGATTAAACATACAAGAAATAGTTGAAAATAAAAACAATTTCATAAAAAGTGTTAATGAATAATAATTTATATGCTTTCAAAACCACCAACTTGAAACATAAAAATGTTTCAAGTACGTGTCTTTGAAAGATTATAAAATACAAACTATATGACCAATATGAATGAAACTTAATATACGGATTAAACATATAATTATTAATTACATAATAATTAATTAGTTAATTAGTAAATTAGTAATATAATAAATAATTACAAATATTCATTACAATTATTAGTTATTAATTATTAATAATTAATTATATAATAATTAATTAGTTAATTAGTAATATAATTTTTAATTATTATTATAATTATTAATTATATAATTAATGATTATATTACTAATTAACTAATTAATTGTTATGTAATTAATAATTAATAATTATATTACTAATTAACTAATTAATTAATATATAATTAATTTTTAATAATTAATAATTATATTGGTAATTAACTAATTAATTATTATATAATTAATAATTACTAATTATAATTAATAATGATATTACTAATTATAATTACTAATTATATTACTAATTATAATAAATAATTATATTACTAATTAATATATAATAATTAGAGTTAATAATTATAGTACTAAATAACCAATTAATTTTTAATAGTTAATCATTATATTGGTAATTAGCTACTTAATTATTATATAATTAATAATTAATAATTAATAATTAATAATTAATAATTATAATAAATAATTATAATCACTAATTATATTACTAATTAATCAATTACTTATTTTATAATTAATAATTATATTACAAATTAACTAATTAATAATTATAGATTAATAAAAAATAATTATAATTAATAAATATATTACTAATTGGCTAATTAATTATTATATAATAAATAATAAATAATTATATTTAATAATTATATTATTAATTAACTTATTAATTATTATATAATTAATAATTAATAATTAATAATTATAATTATAATTAATAATTACTATTAAGATTTATATTACTAATTAACTAAGTAATTATCAATTAATAATTATACTACTAATTAACTAATTAACTATTATATAAATATATTACTAATTAACTAATTAATTATTGTATATTAGTAATTAATAATTAATAATTATATTAATTATTAACTAATTAATAATTATATTACTAATTAACTAATTAATTCTTAACTATTTGTTATATGTTTAATCCATGTTTTAATTTTCATTTATATTGGTTTTATAGTTTGTATTTCATAGGCTTTCAAAGGCACGTAAACGTATTTAAGTTTCAATTTGGTGGTTTTGAAAGCTTATAAATTATTTTTCAATAAATTTTTTTTATGAAATTCTTTTTATTTTCAACTATTTCTTATATGTTTAATACGTATATTATGTTTCATTCATATTGGTCATATAGTTTGTATTTTATAATATTTCAAAGACACGTACTTGAAACATTTTTATGTTTCATGTTGGTGGTTTTGAAAGCTTATAAATTATTATTCATCAACACTTTTTATGAAATTGTACTTATTTTCAACTATTTCTTGTATGTTTAATTCATGTTTTAAGTTTCATTCATATTGGTCTTATAGTTTTTATTTTATAGTCTTTCAAAGTCACGTACTTGAAACTTTTTTAAGTTTCAAGTTGGTGGTTTTGAAAGCTTATAAATAATTATTCATCAACCCTTTTTACGAAATTCTTTTCATTTTCAACTATTTATTATATGTTTAATCCATGTTTTAAGTTTCATTTATATTGGCCGTATAGTTTGTATTTTACAGTCTTTCAAAGTCACGTACTTGAAACAGAATCCCACATCGGAAATGCAGAATGTTCTGTGCAGGAAAAGAGAACCTGAATCCCACATCGGAAATGCAGTATGATTTCCTTGGCAAACCCTCTTATAAATGAGAGCCCTGGGTGATGGTTTCTGTCAGAATCCAGACTGCTGTAATGGCAGTTCTGCTGGATATTAAATAGCAGATAAATTCTGCTGAATTTTATGTTTTGTTCGTATATATATATATATATATATATATATATAACAAAAAAAAAAGCGTGAACCCCGTTCACGCATCTTCCCGGGGTCAGTGATGCGTGAACGGGGTTCACGCATCTTGGACCCAGTTTTAAAAATACCGGAACCCTAACCCCTTTTACCTAATTTTTGTTTTTTTAAAACCCATATTAAAAAATTATCCCTATTTAGAGAATTCATTGGATCACGATTTCTGGTGGTGCGGCATTATCCTGGTTTGTTGGAGCTTGCGGGTTGTGGTCATGATATGACAAATTGAATGCTTCAAAGACTCGTGGTGGTCTTCTCCGACTGGACTGTTGGCGACGCTGGGATTTGGTTGGTTGTTCTATCGTGTCCGGGCATGGTGATGGGTTCTCTCTCTCAACCTTCCTTCTTCTTTCTCAATTTTTGATTCTCATGTTTCTTTTTATCAATTTTTTCATCTTTTTGTTGGTTTTCTATAGATGATTCTTCTCTGGGATCTCATTGATTTGTGTTGTATGACAGTTCTCCACCGGCTCTAGGGTTTCACCCCCTTGCATCACATTTCTTTTTATAGTCCATCCCTGGTTCTTTCAAGTGTTCATCTCATTTCTTGTTATCATTCATGGTGGTTTGGGTTTTCACCGATTGTGGGTTTTTTCTATTTTTCCGGTTCGAAGTTGGTGTTTTATGGTGATGCTGTGACAATTTTGGGTGGAGCTTGGGTTGTGACGAGGTTGGAAGCGGCAAAGGTGAGCGTCGACTTACAATTTTGGTCTATGTGTTGTGATTTCTCCTGTGACGGCAAGGCTAAGTTCGATTCCGGTGTTAATGATGATGACGGTAGGTAGGGACGTGACTGATGGTGCTTTTAGGTCTACGGGTTGGCTCATAGTCCGAGATTTCCGTTTGAATTTTGAATTTTAGAATGTTAAAAGCCTTTGCGGTCTTTTTATTTTTGGATTTTGTGGGCAGGATTATTGTTGTGGGTGGTAGTGGGGTTTGCTGGGTTTGTACTAGTTGTCTTTGTATTTGGTTAACACTTAACCGTTTAAAAGTGTCATTAGAAAATAAAAAACAAATATTGGCTAATGACCCCTTATTCATAGCAAGTGAAACTATAGCACTATTTTTCTTTTAAATTTGTATTCCATTTTTGATGAAAATGATCGGGCTATATTAACATGTAGACATTCCTTATACATTTTCATAGTGATACAAAATCATTATTTATTTTCATATTTTCTATCATGAATGTCCAAATAGTATAATATCATCATCACATTTTAAGTTTGGTGGTTGTAATATGACTCTTCCACCTCTCATTTTTTTTCTATCCAATCTACACATGGTTTTAGGTAAATAGCAACAAATAGTATTCATTAATCGAATAAAAATTTCATGATAGAGGATATCCATTACTGAAATGTCTTGATAAATCAATGAATCCGCTTTTTGATCTATTGATAATGTCTAATATACATGTACTTTTGAGAAAAACAACATCCATTTGAATCATTGTTTTAGAGAATCCATGCTTCATAAGGAAATCATGGATGATTATACATCGTATAGTATAAAAAACATGTAAATTTCAACCATTATGTTAATTCTCCCATCTCAAATATTTTATTTCATGATGTTAATCTTCTATGATGTTATGAATATTTTATTTTACATTAACCTTACTTGAAAAAACCCAAACTATTAAGTAGTGAAAATTTTACAATTTTTTTACACTTTCCTATTACAAGGATTTTCCTAATGATATTATGAATAGTATTCCCAACTAAAATTAGTCAAAATTATAATACATCAACTTTAAGTTAATTATTTTTAATCAAAATAAGGAAATTTAATTTATATAATGAGGCATTGATGATTTCCTGTAGAATTATTTCAAATCACTTGCGGTTTTGGAGTGCATAATGTCCTTGTAAAATATGAAAAACATGTTATGTAATATATATGGGGAAGGCATAATTTTTAGATTATTTGAGAAAAGTGAGTATTTGGAATCATCGTTAGATGGATCCACTTTTAGGGAATTTTTTTTATTTAAATAAATGCATGAAATTACGGTTTCAATAAGATGTGGGCCACCCCACATTCCACCACAATGATACATACATTGTATGTTTTTGATGACAATAATATATAGTTCCTATTTAAAAGTGATGAGTCTGTATTATATTTAGACTATAATTAGTCACATCATTTCCTTTTTATCCTTATAAAAATTATTATAATGTATAGAGTTTTTTACCGTATTTTATCCATTTTAATATGTATATACTTATATCTAAGAATATATTAATAGAAATAAGTCTCTTAAATATAGAATGTAACCATATCTATTAACATTTAGGGATATTTTGATTCTGATTTCGAACCAAAATTATAGTATGGAATTTTTCAACCATGATTATATCATTATCTAATGTGGAAAATGAATTCCAAATATTGTCTTTTAAATGATTCTAAACTACACCATTAGTTTTTCAGTAATCAAATGCATTTGGGTTCCTATATTCTCACACTTTTATAAAATCAATTTAGGTTCCATTTTACAATGCATAGTGATTTATAAATTATTGTATATAATGAGTAGGGGAATTGACCTCCTCAAGGCCATTCAAATTCTTGAAATGATTGGATTATAATTAGAGTGTTAGGGGGGAATGGTTAATCTAGACAAATAAAGAGGTCCACTTAAATCATCAAAATTTTCAAAAATAGAATTCCAATTTTCATTATAGTTTTCCATTAATTATATATATACCCTAGGTAAATTCTAACGAATTAGTGGTTAACTCAATAAGACTAAATCTTTCAACAATGATTGTGAAATCCATATCAACTTTCTAATTGACATATGATATGAGGTTCCAATCATGACCCAAAAACTTATTATTGTTGTTGGAACGATGAACATTCTATGTTGGAAATGGAGTGTGGTCTATGTTTGTTGTCAATACTCATTGGAATTTCTTAATGTTTTCTAGGAAAAAAGATTATACAGTTCATGTGGAAATCAATATTGAAGGTGGGGTTATATCCCAGTGTTTGCCTATTTTTTGTGCTAAAAATTGGAATATGGATGAAAGTTTTTTTAAAATATGGATTTTCCATAAAAATTGATGGACGTTTAGGAAATTTTGTGCAAGGATAGTTTTCTTATTAGATTATAAAAATATGGAAAAACAAAAAACGTGTCTGAAAGACAAAAATATGTGGGAAAGATGAGGTTGCGTAGAAGAATTTTATGTGGCCAGCACAACGTAAAAAGGGGTAATCACACTCAAGAAGAATCTTACGCACACAGACAAAGGTGTGT
The DNA here is from genome assembly GCA_963277665.1 of Viscum album. Taxonomy (NCBI): domain Eukaryota; kingdom Viridiplantae; phylum Streptophyta; class Magnoliopsida; order Santalales; family Viscaceae; genus Viscum; species Viscum album. The sequence goes on from OY728143.1 coordinate 354,475,244, forward strand.
TAGAATCTTGTATGTATGTCATTAAGAACAATAAATAGGTGGCTACCCTGATAGAAGCGTTAATAATTTTCTAAAAAAATTTGGTTTCTCTACTTTGCAAAATATATGCATGGAAAATAATAACAAAGAGTTAATCATGTGCACAAGGTGTTCCTTTAATCTAAAAAGGAAAATTGAACCATTTGGTTTAGATGTGTCAATGATAACAGTTTTATGGAACGTTGAAGTTACAAGAAAGACATATTTCACGACAATTCAAAAATCTTGTAATAAAGTTGAGGTATTAAGTGCAAGTGCAGTGTTATGGTTCTAATAGGATATAAAATATCCGTTTAGTGTGATCTATGAAATAAATAGTTTCAATTAAATATATCAATACAAATAATGTCTCGGGATGAAGCAAGACAAATACATCACTGGAAATCTATTGAAGCATCCTTCATGTCCAGAAACCGACTTAGACTTCTCTCAAGGTAGTTATCTTGGGGGAGTCGACAGAAGTTATCCGAGGGATACATAGAGCTATCCCTAAACTATTGTAATGTTAGTTTTTTGGGCACATAGTGCCTGTTACTAATCCTTTAAATCCAAAAATTGTTGAACATTGGTGTATTTAGGTATGACCGACACAATGTTAATGTCTGCTCCTTCGACGTAACACTTAGTTGTGAGACAAGTAAAACTGATGTTTCATCTCCCTACATTTGATTTTTTGTTCCGTTTTCATATCCTTTATATAGGTTTAACAGGTTCCTACCATAATGGGAAAAGATCCATCACTTTAAAAAAAAATCAATACCCTGATTCATCCCTCCCCTCTCTAGAAGTTTTAGTGTCCGACAAGTGGTATCAGAGCTTTTTTCAAAAAGTTAAATTTATTCTTTAGACTTAATTTAGAATTCAATTAATGTTATCGGATTCACCCTTTTGATGGAAAATTATCATGATATGGAAGAATATTTTGATATCCCATTTAAGATCACTCTGAATTGAAGTTATGTTTTCCACTCTTTAGGGTATTCATCTCACTGATACAATAGAACATGTTATTACTGATGCAGACATGAAGATTCTTGGTGCAGATGCAAAACAATTACTCTCACTATAGCACTCTCTGATCAGATCTACCTAAAGGTGATGATTTTCACCTCTAGAAAGTCTATGTGGAAAACAATCTGGAACATATCTGAAAGAGATATAAAAGTAAAGGGGGGTGAAACTCCACATTATTCATAACAGTTTTGACGATATGAAGATGTATCCTGATGAGAAAGAATATTCCTTATTCAATCATATTACAGAAGTTGTATGATCAATTTGACGTTTTGGAGAGGAAATTAAAGACAATGAAATCCTAAAAAAATCATTAGTTTAAATCATCCTATTAAAATTCAAAGGTCTCGGCCCTTAAATAAACAATCAATCTAAAATATCTTTGTATGGTCTGCTAAGTAGTCCAGTGGCATATGAGGTGAGATTGAAACCAGAAGATGCTACGACATGTGTCATAAAAGAAAATGACATTCAAACCCCTGAAAAAAAAGAAACATTTAGGATATTTTGGTGCTGAATATGATGAGTAATAAAAAATTATTAATCTTATTTCCAATAATCTCAATAAATGAAAAGTTAAATTTAAATGTACGATTCATTAGGAATGTTTTTGTTGAGGAAGTGCATGGTACATTGCCTCCTATAGCCAAATAAAGGGCGATGATGAAGAGAGAGAATATGAAGACATTGAGAAGACTTGGAAATGGTTTTTCTAAAAGGGATACATAAAAACTAGAAAAAAAGTACATAACAATCGTTTTTTGTGAAGAAGAAGATGATGGGAAGAGGTTCTATGTAGAAGATTAACCATAATTTAAAAATGGGAACCTTGCATACATGATATATACCATTGGAAAGATATAACCTATAACCAATACAGAGAGATATAATCAGATGACACCTAATGTAGATCCCAAAATTTAATATAATTATTATTTTTGAAATCATAACAACAAAAGTAAAAGTTGAAATAAGTGGAATGTAGTGGTGGAAGAATCATCAAAATATTTTAATGATCTTGAAGCGGTAAATTAACATCTAGAAGAAATAGTTGGAGAATAGTCATTAATCGATGTAAGCACAAATGACATTGTGGAACTAAAGCATAAAATTGAATGGGAAGACAAGGTCATAAATTACCTTACATTCAGACTGGAAGAAAAGTCCATGACTGTTGAGCATCTTTAAGAAGAACTTATTACTCATTATTATAAACCAGAGAGTCAATAGAACACAATAATGGGAAAAAATAAAATATTTTTTTGGAATATTATTAGATGTTGAATTACTGTTAAGAGATATGTGTGCGTCTAAAGTAGTTGAGAGCATTTTTAATGATCAATGACCTCATGCATGGGAAACCTTTTAATTAGTTGTAATAGAGAAACATCAAATGCTAAGAATAAGGTGGATCAGAATAAAAGAAATCTAAATGTATATAATTTTGATAAGTCACTGGATGTGCTGAAGAAGATACCCATAAATCAACCAGAAAGGATAATTAAAGGTTCTTCTTGAGATCCTAAAAATGATGGGAAGTCGAACTTTTCCCCCCGAATGAATTCAGGTGGATAATTAGAAATTAAAAGTCATATCCTCTCATGAAATGCCAAATATATGGATATATGGTTCACGCCATGTCATATTGAGAAGAAACGAGGACTTACATGAATTTAGAAGAGATAGGAGTTTAACAAAGGACAATAAATTTATACCCTTCTTCTTGTAGAAGAAATAGATTAAATAGATATTGTTTTCATGGTTCTAACATTTGAGATAAATATGTATAATGTAGGCTGAGGAATGACATGAGATTTACATAAAAAACTCAAAGAGAGGTGAATACTCATCAACCAGACCATGTTGATATCTAAAATAGGTTTTCTCCATAGAATAAGAGAATGAAAATGAATAACCCATTTACAAGAATGATAGATATGAAATGACAAGTTTTTCATACACTCCATCAAATATATCATGGAATGAAAATAGAGGAAAATTTTAAAATAAATTCTTGAAAATGTTTCCCACAAATTTAAAAGAACAAAAAAACATCGATTTTTGATAGTGGATGTTCATCTCACTTGATAGGGAATGATAACCTCTTAAAAAATTTCATGAAAATAGTCAATGGAACATTAAGGTTCAGTAATGATTGTGCATTGAAGATTAAAGGCAGTGGATGTACTATGATATCTAATGGTGAGCTCAAGAAAATTGAAGTCCATTATGTGGATGGTTTTCATCAAAATATCGTCAGAGTGAGTCAACTCTGGGACTTCCGAGTTATAGTGAAATTTAATAAAATGGGTTTTCCTATAATGGTAAAGGCATGGATTTCTATCATTAAATTTTTTAGAATAGATGAAAAGTTATATTAGGATGATAGTAATGAAAACATATTCTATATAATATTTGATGAATAAAATAACTTGTGGCATCGAATATTGGGAAACATCAATCAACAAGTAATGGAAAATATATCTAAACTAAATATAGTCTGGGATATCCCCAACGTGATGTGTGAACAAGAAAAATAATGTGATTCTTGGATGTGACGGTACCTAGTCTTCAGTTCATACCATCCAAAGAATAATAGAGCATCTAATATTCTTGATCTAATTCATATAGACATATGTGGACCGATAATGTCATCAAAATGAATGTATAAAAGGAATGGTTTGATTTCATATATGTTTACTATTGAAGGGAATGTGTAATGGTCATATACAAGAAACGAAAAAAAAAATTATTGCTTGAAAACATAACGCCTGATCGTTGAGAATGACACTAGACGGACAATCAATGTTCTGGGATCTGAAAATGGAAGAGAATACATGTCTATTGAGTTTGAAAATCTCCAAGACAAACAAGCAATATAACATGAGGTGGCTAATATGAGAACTCTATAGAAAAAAGGAGGAGATGATTGTCAGATTTGTCAAGGGAACAACATGGCCAGGACTATGTTGATAGAAAGTTGTATCTCTCCCCATTATAAGAAAGAATCTGTTGAAGTTGCAGTTCACAAAAAAAATTCAACAAGTCTCTATATGGGTGAGACAAAGACAACATATGAGTTGTGGCATGGAATAAATCCCTCCTTTTCAATACATTCTTATTTTCAGAAGTAATTTCTTCATCCAAAAAAAGTTTTCAATCAAGGAATGTACGATGAAAATGTATAAAAATGAATATTCCTTTTATACCCAATGAAGAGAAAATACCACAAGTGTTTCAATAAGCACTTGTGAAGGATTGTGGAAGGAAGTGATGTTATGATCAGTGACGATAAAACCACAAATGATTCAAGTAACTTATACCTGGATATTATTGAAGATGGGGTTGTATATGAGCCTATAAAAAATGGAAATATAGAAGTAGAGGTCAGTGTACAAAACACTCATGAGTCACATCATGATGTCGAATCAGAAATGGAATCATAAGAAGAAACCATGGCTGAAGAGAATTCAACTAAACCACACAAGGGATATCTAAGAGTTGAGATTAATCCATCTTTCATAATTGGGGATAAAAGTTAAACCACAAAAACATGGATAATGAGTGATAACTCACAATATTAATTCTTATTTGTGGTGGAACTATCATCATTTGAATAGGTCGAAATGTATGAATAATAGGGGAAATCCATAAAATCAGAGTTAGATCAGATTGATGATAATCAAACATGGGATCCAGTCAAGAGAACCAAAGGCCACGTTGTTATTGGTACAATGTGGATTTTCAAGAACATGTTTGATGAACATGGAAGTGTTATAAAAACAAAGAATGACTAGCATGTAAGGGATATTCATAGATTGATGGTTTTGTTGTTGAAGAACCCTTTTATCCAGTTTCAAGACTTAATTCAATTAGTATTTCTTATTCCAATGAAATCCAAAGAGGATATAAATTATATCAAATAGATATCGAGACCACATTCATGACTGGTGTTCTTGAAGAATAAGTCTACATCGAACAACTAGTGGGTTTTTTTCTTGTTTCTAATGAGATAATGGTTTTAAAACTAAAGAAGGCCCTATATATTTTGAAGAAGGCACCATGAGCATAGTATTCCCAACTAGATTCTTATCTCAAGAAGATGGGATTCTATAGGGTAAGAGTATATAACAATTTTTATTCGAAGAATTATGTAAAAGATTAGTTCATGGTTCTAGATTATTTGAGGGCATTATATTTGTTGGGTGTAAGAAGAGATCCATGGATAAATTTTCCAATCACTTTAAATCATAATTTGAAATATATATAATTGGGGAGATCACATAATTTATTGGGTTGTAGGTGACTAAAAATAAGGATTACACATTCATTTCTCTAGAAATGTTTTTACGATAGCTCCCGAAGAAATTGAATATACATGAATCCAATCCAATGTCAACTCCGACTATAGACGGAACCAAATTTGAAAAACATGGGGATGGGACCTTTGTAAATCTCACCATGTACATGAGGATTATTGGAAGCATATTGTACCAAACTGTAACATGTCATGATATTGTCCTTGTAACATGCTTAGCAACACACAATTTGAGTAATCTAAAGAAATAACATATGGAATGAGTAAAAAGAATCATGAGGTACATTGATGGTACTCATAATTATGGGTTATACATTTCTGTAGGAAGGGAAATCAAATTATCAGTTTTTTATAATACTAACTGGGCTAGAGATGTAGTTGATAGAAACTCATCTAGTTGTAAAGCCTCGACCCTAGTTACCCAGAGTTGGTGCATTATTACCTATCACTGGCATGATCACAAAAGATCAAGTTTCGAAAGACAGATTAGTTTAGTAGCCCTGGAGAAACTAGATACATTCCTAAGGTTTACATTATATCATAAAGTGAAAAACTACAATAATATAGTCTCCATAGTCCACACTCATATCCCATTTCGACTCTCCATGCACACTAGTGCAGAAAACGTTTTTTACGTCACCATTTTGTACGTCGGTTATATAAAACCGACGTCATAATATGTAAAACGAGGTTTTTTACGTCGGTTATTTAATAACCGACGTAAAAACCTGTGTTTAGTACACCTTTAACGTCGGTTATTTTTATAACTGACATTATTAATCGCGCAGCTTCGTTGTTTACGTCGGTTATACATTAACCACTGTAAAAAATAGAAGCGGGGGGCGTTTGTTACGTCGGTTATTCAATAACCGACGTAAAAAACGCGGTTTTTGAAGGCCTTTTTACGTCGGTTATTTTATAGCCGACGTAAAAAAAGAATCCGCAGATGTTTTTGACGTCGGTTATGGAATAACCGACGTAATAAAACGCGGATTTTGAGCCCTTTATAACGTCGGTTATAAAATAACCGACGTAAAAAAAGAATCAGAGGAAGGTTTTTACGTCGGTTATTGAATAACCGACGTTATAAATGTTTTTAAAAAAATTATAACGTCCGTTATTGAATAACCGACGTGATAACTCATTTAAAAATTTACCCAGACCCGTGGATTTTCATTCGCGAGTTTACCTTCGACAGTCGCGACTCGTCTCTCTCGCACGTAAACCCGAATCGGCTCGTCCATTTCGTGGGTTTAGATTCGTTTTGCGATCATCGTTTCTCATATTTAATCTCCTCGGATCAATCATCTAAACTCGCAGCACTCAGGTAATCCTCCCACTCGTTCGTTTTTTTTTCGCGGATAGTATATATATATGTGTTGTGATTTTTTTGTTGAAACTAGCTAAGATTCTTCAATGGGGAACCCTTTTAACTCGTTTTGGCACCATAATCTTATTTATCATCCCTAGATCTATTAGTTCGACTTGCAATATTGACTAATTTTATGATTTCACTAATTTTTCATCGTTTTCTATAAATCCCTGAGAGGGTTGGGGCGTGTCCATTTGGATGGGTTTCCCTTTTACAGTTGTTACTACTTTATTCACACACAACCATGGCATAGGTGCATGGATTTGGGATCACATCACCATTTTCACCCCCTGCAAACAAAGTTTCACGAGGAGGACTCACCAGATTTCCCCTCGGCATGTTAAAACTTTTAGATACCCTCTTTTCAGCAAGTAAAAAATTAACTAGTTTTTTCTTCACTACTTATCCTAAAAAAATAAAACCACCATTCATTCTAGAACCTCTACTAGATCCATTGCATCCATCAACATACATATTTGGATCTGACAGCATCCCTTAAGCCTTATGTTCGATGCTAACATCCTTTACTGATCTATAGAAAATATGATGGTCTGCTAAGCTCTCCATTTAAAAGTCAAACCCCACCAATTATTCATCCTCATCATGAGAAAATGGCACAACATCTGAATTTCTAATTCAATCTCTTGGGTCACTGAACAAACATTAACTCCTTCAAATCCACACCTGGAATAGACAACCTAATGTCGAGTTCCTTCTCTATCTATTGAATCTCAGTTCTTCCTCCACACCTAAAAACATTCCTTGAATGGCCCAAATTCTTGTTATGGTAAATTTTCAGTGATTCCAGGGGGGTGGGAGGGCTATCAAGAGGGTTGGGGGTGTCCAGGAGGGTGTCCAAGGGGGTAGGGTGTGAGGGGTGGTGTCCAGGAGGGGTGGGGGGCTGTCCAGAGGGGTCGGGGGCTGTCCAGGGGGGTTTACAAGGGGGTGGGTGGGTGTGGGGGGATGTCCAAGGGTGTGGGTGGGTGTTGGGGGGTGTCCAGGGGGGTGTCCAAGGGGGGTAGGGGGTGGGAGTGGTGTTTAGGAGGGGTGTGGGGCTGTCCAGAGGCTTGGGGGTGTCCAGGGGGTGTCCAAGCAGGTCAGGGGTGGGGGGTTGTGTCCAGGAGGGGTGAGGGTGCTTTCTAGAGGGGTTGGGGGCTGTCCAGAGGGGTCGGGGGGTGTCCAGGGTGGTGTCCAAGGGGATGGGTGGGTGTGGGGGCTGTCCAAGGGGGTGGCGGCCTGTCCAGAGGGGTCGGTGGGGTGTCCAGGGGGTGTCCAAGGGGTTGGATGGGTGTGGGGGGGGGGGGGGGGGCTGTCCAAGTGGGTGGCGGCCTCTCCAGAGGGTATTTGGGGTTGTCCGGGTGGGTGGGGGGCTGTCCAGAGGGTTGGAGGATGTCCAGGGGGGTGTCCAAGGGGGCAGGGGGTGGGGGGTGGTGTCCAGGAGGGGCGGGGGGCTGTCCAGAGGGTTCGGGGGGTGTCCAGGGGGGTTTACAAGGGGGTGGGTGGGTGTGGGGTGTTGTCCAATGGTGTGGGTCGGTGTTGGGGGGTGTCCAAGGGGGGTAGGGGGTGGGGGTGGTGTTTAGGAGGGGTGGGGGCTGTCCAGAGGGTTGGGGGGTGTCCAGGGGGGTGTCCAAGCAGGTCGGGGGTGGGGGGTTGTGTCCAGGAGGGGTGGGGGTGCTTTCTAGAGGGGTCGGGGGCTGTCCAGAGGGGTCGGGGGGTGTCCAGGGTGGTTTCCAAGGGAATGGGTGGGTGTGGGGGGCTGTCCAAGGGGGCGGCGGCCTGTCCAGAGGGGTCGGTGGGGTGTCCAGGGGGTGTCCAAGGGGTTGGATGGGTGTGGGGGGCTGTCCAAGTGGGTGGCAGCCTCTCCAGAGGGTATTTGGGGTTGTCCGGGTGGGTGGGGGGGCTGTCCAGAGGGTTGGGGGATGTCCAGGGGGTGTCCAAGGGGGTAGGGGGTGGGGGTGGTGTCTAGGAGGGGCGGGGGGCTGTCCAGAGGGGTCGGGGGGTGTCCAGGGGGGTTTACAAGGGGGTGGGTGGGTGTGGGGGGTTGTCCAAGGGTGTGGGTGGGTGTTGGGGGGTGTCCAGGGGGGTGTCCAAGGGGGGTAGGGTGTGGGGGTGGTGTTTAGGAGGGGTGGGGGGCTGTCCAGAGGGTTGGGGGGTGTCCAGGGGGGTGTCCAAGCAGGTCGGGGGTGGGGGGTTGTGTCCAGGAGGGGTGGGGGTGCTTTCTAGAGGGGTCGGGGGCTATCCAGAGGGGTCGGGGGGTGTCCAGGGTGCTGTCCAAGGGGATGGGTGGGTGTGGGGGCTGTCCAAGGGGGTGGCGGCCTGTCCAGAGGGGTCGGTGGGGTGTCCAGGGGGGTGTCCAAGGGGTTGGATGGGTGTGGGGGGCTGTCCAAGTGGGTGGAGGCCTCTCCAGAGGGTATTTGGGGTTGTCCGGGTGGGTGGGGGGGGGGGGGGCTGTCCAGAGGGTTGGGGGATGTCCAGGGGGGTGTCCAAGGGGGTAGGGGTTGGGGGGTGGGCTCCAGGAGGGGCAGGGGGCTGTCCAGAGGGGTCGGGGGGTGTCCAGGGGGGGTTTACAAGGGGGTGGGTGGGTGTGGGGGCTGTCCAAGGGTGTGGGTTGGTGTTGGGGGGTGTCCAGGGGGGGTGTCCAAGGGGGTAGGGGGTGGGGGTGGTGTCAAGGGGGGGGGGGGTGTTATATCTTACTATATTTTGTTTAAAAAATAATATTCAAGCATATTTTTTTAAATACACATCGATTTGTTTTATATTTAAAAATTGTTTACATTCAAATTATGATTTTTTTCATATAAACATATATTTGTCTTATCTAAAAAATATATATATTTTTGCTATTTGTTATAGGTAATAATGAGTCGAAGTTGGATTACGGCACATCCAATGAGCAATGAATATGAGGAAGGTGTTGATGCCATTTTGGAATTTGCTAAACGAAATGTTCCAAGTAGTGACATTTTTTTCTGTCCATGCCTGAAATGTCTGAATATGAAGAAGATGAAAAGTAGAGAGATAAAAGATCTTCTGATTTGTCATGGTTTCAATCCGAGTTACAACCCTTGGATTTGGCATGGCGAAACTGGACAGAATGTCACTGATGATAATGAATCGCAAGATGGTAACTCCGATGGAATTGAAGAAATGATTCGCGATATTGTAGCAGAACAAATTGAGATAGAACCGACAGTTGCACGTCTATATGGTGATGCCGAAAAACCATTATATCCTGGTTGTACAGATTTTACGGTTTTTTCGGCGGTGTTAAGATTGATTAACCTGAAGGCGAAACATGGATGGAGTGACAGAAGTTTTACAGAGCTGCTACAATTGATGAAAGACATTCTTCCAAAAGATAAAGATCTTCCAGATTCACATTATAAGGCCAAAAAAATAGTATGCCTGATGGGATTGGGATATAGGAAAATACATGCATGTCCGAATGACTGCATTATATATAGGAAGGAATATGAATTTCTTAAAGAGTGTCCTAAATGTGGGACATCACGGTATAAGGTGAAAGAAAAATCACAAGCTGATGTAGAGATTACAAAGCTCCCATCAAAGGTATTTTGGTATCTTTCTATAATTCCTCGTTTCATACGTTTATTTGCTAATTCACATAATGCAAAAAGGTTAAGATGGCATGCTGATGAGCGGGTATGTGATGGAAAAATACATCATCCAGCTGATTGTCCACAATGGAAGAAAATTGATGCCCAGTACCCTACATTTTGAAATGAAATTAGAAATCTGAGACTAGGCTTGTGCACAGATGGAATGAATCCATACCGAACCCTCAGTAGCACAGATAGTTCATGGCCTGTTTTATTGGAAATTTACAACCTCTCTCCTGAAGTTTGTATGAAGCGCAAATATGTCATGTTGAGTATCATGATCTCTGGTCCAAAGCAACCCGGCAATGATATTGATGTATACTTGTCACCGCTGATTGATGATTTGAAACTGTTATGGGCTGATGGTATTAGGGTGTATGATTCTTATAAAATGGAATATTTTCAACTACATGCAGTGCTTCTATTCACTATAAATGACTTCCCATCATATGGAAATTTTTCTGGATACAGTGTTAAAGGGCATAAAGCATGACCAATTTGCGAACAACAGACGTCATATTGTCAATTGCATCATGGGAGGAAAACAGTGTACATGGGTCATCGAAAGTTTTTGCCTATGGATCACCCTTATAGAAGACTAAAAAAGGCATTCAATGGCTCACAAGAATTTGATACTGCTCCAAAACCTTTATCCCCAAATTTTTATTTTGAGAGGGTGAAAAACCTTGATGTGACATTGGGAAAGACACAGAAATCTAGTAATGATAGACATATTTGGAAGAAAAGTTCAATATTTTTTGAGCTACCATATTGGAGGTATCATGATGTCAAACATAATATTGATGTCATGCACGTGGAGAAGAATATCTGTGATTATTTGATCGGAACATTGCTAGATATTAAAGGAAAGACAAAAGATGGGTTGAATGCAAGGTTAGACCTACTATCAATGAGAATACGTTTGGAGTTAGCTCCCACTCCTAAAGGAAGATGAACATTTCTTCCCCCGGCTTGTCATACATTATCGAAGAGGGAGAAAAGTAGCTTCTGTCAGTGTCTTCATGATATCAAAGTGCCTCAAGGTTATTCTTCAAATGTAAAAAAATTTGTCTCATTGAAAGACTTGAAGTTGATAGGTATGAAATCACATGATTGTCACGTCATGATGCAACAAATTCTACCAGTTGCACTGCGTGGAATATTGCCCATCCGTGTCAGAAAGACTATAATGAGGTTGTGTTATTTTTTCAATTCAATTTGTAACAAGGCGATTGATGTGAATGCTTTGAACATTTTGGAAAAGGATGCAATTTTTATACTTTGTCATTTGGAAATGTTGTTTCCTCCAACTTTTTTTGATATGATGGTGCATTTAATGATTCATCTGGTTCGAGAAATAAAGCTTTGTGGACCTGTATATCTTCGTTGGTTGTATCCTTTTGAAAGGTATATGAAAATATTAAAGGGATATGTTAAAAATCCATATCGACCTGAAGCCTCTATTATTGAAAAGTATATTTATGAGGAGGTAGTAGAGTTTTGTACGAGCTACTTGGCTACGGCGCAACACATAGGTTTGCCTCCATCTCGCCATGAACGGGTTAATAATGAGGGAAAGGGGTTTCGTGGCTTGAAAGTCAAATCACTGTCAGCTGAACATATGAAGAAGTTAGAATCATACATCTTGAATAACATAGCTAATGTTCAACCATATATCACATTGCATATTAATGAGTTGAAACAATGTCATCCAAAGAAGAAAGAAATGTGGATTTTGAATGAGCACAACAAAACTTTTTTTCCATGGTTGAAAAAGACCTTGCTTGGTAGATCAGATGTATCAGAGACATTAAAATGGATAGTGGGTGGTCCATCTTTAAATGTGATAACATGGTCCTCTTATGACATTAATGGCTATACATTTCATACAAAAGCTCAGGACAAAAGAAGTGCAGTTCAGAATAGTGGTGTATTGGTGTTTGCAGAAGCAATGCATTTTTCGAGTGCTAAGGACAGAAACCCAATTTTGGCATCAAGTGCATATTATGGAGTGATTGAAGACATATGGGAGGCTGATTACTTTAAAATTAAAGTTCCTGTTTTTAACTGTAAATGGTTTATCGGTAACAACAGTGTCAGAAACGATGAATTTGGAATGACACTTGTTAATCTGAATAGATTGGAAGACACAGCTGATTCTTTTATAATGGCAACACATTCCAAACAAATTTTCTATGTAGTAGGTCAATCAGATATGCAGTGGGATGTTGTTTTACAAGGGAAAAAACAATATGTTGGTGAGGATGAATTTGATGAAGATGCTGATTTATGTGAGATCCCTACTTCCATGGAATGATTAACAGAACATAATGATGAGTATGTTGAAGACATGGTTTGTGCCATAAGGAACGATCACGACAAAGGAATTTGGGAAAACAATCCAACTGTACATTCCTAAAATTACAGGTAACACATGTTTATTTCTTGTTTACATTTAGTTTTTTCATATAATGTTAGATATTGTAAATTTTTTACTTATTAAAACATGTATCAAACCAAAATGATAAAACAATAAAAACCGTAAAGAGGAGAAGTCCTGGGCGCACCGGCTGGCCGGTGGTGGATCACCGGTTTGCCGGTGGTCCAGAGCAAAGCTCTGTCTGGTCCACCGGCCGGCCAGTGGTGAGCCAGCGGCCAGCCGGTGGCACCAGGCAGTGGGCAAGTCTACTGCCTGGGTCCTCCGGCTGGCCGGTGAGCTCACACCGGCTGACCGGTGGACTCAGTGAGTCCACTTTTCAGCTTTCTTGGGCCAACTCCTTGGCAACCTTTTGCCTGTGTTTACCATGTTTATCATTGTTTAACATGCTTACCATATTACCAATTTTTACTATTATGTAATTTAGTACACTTTTCTATTTTCTGATTATGTAGTATTACAATATTTGAATTTGTATATTTGTGAACTAATGTTTGTTTTTTTGATTTGAAGGAAAATGACAGATCAATCAGTTGATCAGCCACATGATTCTGGAGATGAGCATATTGGTCATACATCTGGGGAGGAACATTCACATGCTCCTATTACGAAAAAGAGTTCAAATGTTGGTAAGCGTGGGTGCACACGTTTACCAAAATTATCACTTGCCCGTATGAAGGAGGAGAGGATAGTCGTGGATTTTAATGATGATGATCTTCCTAGAGGTCCAAATGCTATAGATTTTAAGGGTTTTTTAGCAACTCAGGCTAAGAGCAAAGTAAGCATTCTCTACGATGATTGGAGAAGTGTGGATAAGGCGATAATTTCTCAGCTATGGGAGACCATTTTGGTAAGATCTTTTTCTATTGCTTGACTGTTCATTAAATGTTTCTAGTATATATAATATTTTTAACCTCTTTTTTATCAGATGACATTTGATATTCCTGACACTGGAGGAGTCAGGAAGAAATGCTTATCGTTGGCTGCTAGGAGATGGAGGGATTTCAAATCAACCCTCTCATCTGATTTCATTTATGGTCATAGGAGTCATGAGAATCCATGTCGTATATATCCTTTTATAGATGAAGACACATGGAGTAAATTTTTTGAAAGTAGAAGAAAAGAATCATTTTTGGTAAGGGCAATGTAAACTTTTATAAGCTTTCTTATATAAATGATCTTATTATTGTTTTGTTAATGATTACTTATTCTTAATTTACAGCAAACAAGGAAAGCTCATCAAGAGATCCAATCTAAAAATGTATACCCTCATAGTTTATCTTGGGGAGGGTATGCATTATTGGAAGAAAAAATGATGGCAGAAAAATTTCAACAACTAAGAGCTGAGTCTTCAACCTCTGGAGAGGTGGCACCTCCATCCCCTCCATCTAGACATGAGAAATGGAAAAGAGCCCGGAAGGGCAAAAAAGGACAATATCTTTCAGAAGAATCGAGACTCGTAGTTGAGAGGATTGTAAGATATCTATTTTATTTATTTAAGTTTACTATTTTCGTCATATATTTCCAATCATTATAGAAATTTTCAATTAATTATTACAGGACTCTCTTGAGGAGCAGAGTTCACAGGGGACATTTACACCATCTGGGAGGGAAGATATTTTATCTGTGGCATTGGGAAAGCCCGAACATCCTGGCCGTGTAAGAGGATATCCGGCAGGTGTATCGGTAAGAAAAGTGTTGCCACATTCCTCAACTTCTAACGTTGAGGGATTTTATAAAAAAATAGAATCCATGGTGGCTGAAGTCCATAATATTAATGCGACAATGGAGGACAAGATTAGAGCATCGGTGCAGTTTATGTTTGAAGACTTGCATAGACAATTTCAGGGTGCAGCTCCCACTCCACCTCTCCCAGTAGCTCCCACTCCCCCACCTCAGCCTGCGGACCCCATTTTTGATCCTCCTCCTCCGCCGCAGCTACCAACATATTGTGATTTGTATGTTGATGATCCTCAACATCATATAGTTGCATATGGGATGGTATATTGTATAGGAGATACAGTTCATCATCAACAGTTAGAGGTAGAGAATCAGAGGGTCATTGTACAGGATATTATAGATAGATCATCTCGGATACCATTACCTACAGATGAGGTGACGACAGTTGGACATAGTATCAGCCATTTTTTACTTTGGCCATCCAGACTTCTTTGACTCATTACCATAGAGGTATGGATGTTATATCTTTTATTTTATATTTTTATTAATGTTTTATCATTTGAAAACTAATATATTTTTCAATTTATTTTTACAGGAATACTTCAAAGGTAAAGAAATACTGTATAGACAACAACAAAGACAGATAACTATGACATCAGATGCAGATACTAGCAGTCTTGACAAATTTTCAAGATATTCAAATTTGTTGGTGGATCATTATGACTTTACAATGGAAGCTCATGTCTGTGGACGTGAACTAAGTGTGGGGATTATGAAAACTGATATCATGGAGTTTTTCACTGGAGATAAGTTGGGCATCAACGTGGTGCAAATTTTTATCATGTAAGTCTTAACACCTTTTCCTTGCGTTATATTTATTAAAAATGTATACTTATGTTTGCTTTGTATTAGGTATCTGTATAAAATTTGTGAGAGGAATGAGCTGACAGATGTATATGGATTCGTGGACCCATAATTGATTTCCCCTGAAGCATGTGCATTGGATGAGGAACAAAGAATGCTTTATATTGCTGATAGATTTTAAAAGAATGTAATCACACAGTGTTGGATGATGCCTTTTTGTGAGAGGTATGAAACACATCCCTCTCAAAGAGTTAATTATCTTTTAACATAAAAAACCACTAACGTTAAATTTCTTTTTATCAGGGATCATTGGATGTTAGGGGTTTTTTTCCCTAGGGAGAAAACACTTTATTGGATATGCTCTCTCCATGATGATGTGTGAGAAAGTTTTAAGAATATATTGGAAACGTAAGTTTCAATTTCACAATAGTTTTATATATTATAATGAATTTTAAATTTACCCCATTCGTATTATTTTCTTACAGGGCATGGGTCCACTTTCGAAAAAGCGCAAAGAAAAGGAATTTCAAGCTCAAATATGTACATGGGAAGGTAAATATCCATTTATAATTTGTACATTTTGATTTATTACATAAAAATAATATATTGAATTTACACTCATTCAAACAGAAATGTCATGAGCAACAAAGCATCATCGAATGCGGATATTACAAGTTAAGATTTATGTAAGAAATAATAACAACTGGGAAAGTTCTGAGTTTTGACCTGGTAAGATTTCCTCTTTCTCATAATATTTCAATTTGATTTATTCATTATACATGTTGACTACTATCATTTTCCTTTGTAGCTTTTTGATGACCCTCAACCCTTTACTGCTAAAGATATCAAACACTTACAAATGGAGTGGTCAAATTATTTTACAGGTTTGATTGACTTTTAGTTGTTTGTAATGTAAAATGTAATTTTGAATATTGTCAATGTAATTGTGTATTTCGTAGTCGTTTAGGTTGGATTTAGTTTTTTTTGAAGTTGACAGTGTAAGTTTTGAATGTTATATAAGTGAATGTTTAATTTTTCTCTACTTCTTGTTTTGGTCTACTGTTGATGGTTTTTCTGGTCTGGATTTTGGTATGGGGGGAGAGGTTCCAAGGGGGTGGGTGGGTGTTTGGGGGGTGTCCAAGGGATATGGGAGGGGTGTCCAAGGTGTGTTTGGGGCTGTCCTAGGGGTCGGGGCGGTGTAAATGTGGGTGGGGGGTGTCCAAGGGGTGGGGTGTCCAAGGGATATGGGAGGGGTGTCCAAGGTGTGTTCGGGGCTGTCCAAGGAGTCGGTTGGGTGTAAATGAGGGTGGGGGGGGGGCTGTCCAAGGGGTGGGGGGTGTCCAAGTGGTGGGGGGGTGTCCAAGGGATATAGGAGGGGTGTCCAAGGGGTGTTTGGGGCTGTCCAAGGGGATGGGGGGGGGGTTTCCAAGGGGTAGGGGGGTTTCCAAGGGGTCGGGGGGTGTCCAGGGGGTGGGGGGCTGTCCAAGGGGTGGGGGGGTGTCCACGGGGTGGGGGGGGGGGGGTGTCCAAGAGATATGGGAGGGGTGTCCAAGGGGTGTTTGGGGCTGTCCTAGTGTTCGGGTGGTGTAAATGACGGTGGGGGGCTGTCGAAGGGGTGGGGGTGTCCAAGGGGTGGGGGTGTCCAAGGGATATGGGAGTGGTGTCCAAGGTGTCTGGGAGTTCTGTCCAAGGGGCCGGTTGGGTGTAAATGAGGGTGGGGGGGCTGTCCAAGGGGTGGGGGGTGTCCAAGGGGTGGGGGGTGTCCAAGGGATATGGGAGGGGTGTCCAAGGTGTGTTTGGGGCTGTCCTAGGGGTCGGGGGGGTGTAAATGAGGGTGGGGGTGTCCAAGGGGTGAGGGGTGTCCAAGGGATATGGGAGGGGTGTCCAAGGTGTGTTTGGGGCTGTCCAAGGAGTCGGTTGGGTGTAAATAAGGGTGGGGGGGGGCTGTCCAAGGGGTGGGGGGTGTCCAAGTTGTGGGGGGGTGTCCAAGGGATATAAGAGGGGTGTCCAAGGGGTGTTTGGGGCTGTCCAAGGGGTAGGGGGGGGGGGGGTTCCAAGGGGTAGGGGGGTTTCCAAGGGGTCGGGGGGTGTCCAGGGGTGGGGGGGTTGTCCAAGGGGTGGGGGGTGTCCAAGGGGTGGGGGGGTGTCCAAGGGATATGGGAGGGGTGTCCAAGGGGTGTTTGGGGTTGTCCTAGTGTTCAGGGGGTGTAAATGAGGGTGGGGGGGGGGGCTGTCGAAGGGGTGGGGGTGTCCAAGGGGTGGGGGGTGTCCAAGGGATATGGGAGTGGTGTCCAAGGTGTCTGGGAGTTCTGTCCAAGGGGCCGGTTGGGTGTAAATGAGGGTGGGGGGGGGGGGCTGTCCAAGGGGTGGGGGTGTCCAAGGGGTGGGTGTGTCCAAGGGATATTGGAGGGGTGTCCAAGGGGTGTTTGGGGCTGTCCAAGGGCTCGGGGGGGTGTCCAGGGGTCGGGGGGGGGGGGGGGGGTGGGGGTGTCCAAGGGGTCTGGGAGGGATGTCAAGGTGTGGGGGTGTCCAATGGGTGTTTGAGGCTGTACTAGGGGTCTTGGGGATGTAAATGAGGGTGGGGGGGGGGGGCTGTCCAAGGGGTGGGGGGTGTCCAAGGGGTGGGGGTGTCCAAGGGATATGGGAGGGGTGTCCAATGGGTGTTTCAGGCTGTACTAGGGGTCGTGGGGGTGTAAATGAGGGTGGGGGGGGGGGGCTGTCCAAGGGGTGGGGGTGTCCAAGGGTTGTGGTGGGGCTCCAATGTGGTGGGGGAGGGCTGGCCAGGTTGTTAGGTGGGTATAGATGAGGGTGGGGTTCAGTTGGGGCTTGGGGGAGGGCTGGCATGGTTATTTTTGTTGTTTGGTTTCTGGATGCTTTTTGGTGAGAGCAGTGCAATTATTTTAAAAAAAATATCGTTTTCACGTCGGTTATTTTATAACCGACCTGGTAAATAAATCGGTAGGGGTTTATCACGTCGGTTTTTTCGAGAACCGACGTTATAAACTGTCCCCGAGCCTTTTATCACGTCGGTTCTTAATATAACCGACGTGCTAAAAGGCCTGGGAATCGATTTACCACGTCGGTTATTGGATAACCGACGTGCTAAAACGTTTCCCAGGCCTTTTTATCACGTCGGTTATTTAAGAAACCGACGTGATAATAGGCCTGGGGAAGGGTTAATCACGTCGGTTATGTCATAACCGACGTGATAAACGATATCCCAGGCGTTTTATCACGTCGGTTTAGAAAATAACCGACGTGATAAACCCCCCCCCCCCCCCCCGCACATATTTATCACGTCGGTTATTAATGAACCGACATGATAAACACCGTGATGTTAGGGATGTTACGTCGGGTTTTAAATAACCGACGTAAAAAACGTTATTTATAACGTCGTCCGTATTAACGTCGCCTAAAAACCGACGTAAATAATGAAAAATAACCGACGTAAAAAATGTTTTCTGCACTAGTGGTATGTCAGTCATAAAATATTTCTTCACATCCTGGGTAAAATAAAACATAGAAAGGGGTGATCTCAGATGCTCAGTATGGATAACAATATAGTGTAAACTTTCATAAATAAGAATAAACACTTGAGGCAATGTATATCTAAAACTAAAGCATTTAAAACATGATCTGTAGAATAATATGGCAATGATAAAATGAAATTTTAGTGTCCTGGATTTTTTCCATGTATTATTTTAATATTATATGGGAATTAATTCGAGACCAGGTTCTGAGGTGGCGTGTAGTTCCGAGGCCCGGTGAGCCCGGAACAAATGTTTGAATTTAATTTAATAATTAAATAAACTTGCACGTGCGGTTTTCCAGAAAAAGATGAATAACTCATGAACGAGTGTTAAGATCAGAAATACGAGGGCACCATTGCATTCAGAACATCCTTTTTACCTTAGGCAAGACCTAACATCGGCCAATGTAGGTCGGTAGTAAAACTTGGTTTTTGGATGCAATCGTAATAAAATCTTTTGTTAACATATTTTATTTAAAGCTTTGTTACAGCGAAATCCCCTATCTTTTTAAAATGAGATTTCGAAGTGGACCAGGGTTACAATTTCCATAACCCTGAAACCCTTGGCGGCTCTGGAGGCTCTGGAGAAAACCTCCCAATGCGGCAATGATGATGCAGCGACCAGATCATCACCGACGACTGCCGCGAAATCCAGTTAGGATGTTTTTCTTGATTTTTTCCTTCCTCGTTTTTGATTTCCATGACAAACAAAGACTAATCCATGAACAGATTAGCCCACGGTTCGATCATTCTTGTGGGACTGGTTCATGCAGGGCTTTGAGGCTTTGATTCGTGAGATTGTTTTGGTTTTCAATCTAACGCTGGAAAACATGTATCATCACGAACAAAGATCGTGGTTCACCCATCTTGTTGATTATTGTTTTCCCCCTCGCGTTCTTCATTGCGTTCTATACGTTTTTGGAGGAAATCGATCACTACACATTCTTTTGTTGACGCAACGATTCGAGATCAAATATCCAACGTCAAGGAGGCCTAACGGAGGTGCGACGACGGCGGCGGCATAAGAATCGATGCGGTTAGGAAGTTCCCGTTCGTTGAGCGTTTTCGTACGGATTGATCGAGATGCATTTTTAGGGCCGATCGGAAGCCCGAAACCAACGGAATCGTTTTCGTAGGGGCGGAACGACCCCAAATCTGGAGTTTCGTGATGGTCGGGCGGTTGGATCAAGATCCGGAGGATTAGCCAAGGCACTTGGAGGAAGATGACGATTCTGGAATTTTTCCTGACTGCACGCCGTGTAGTATGGGCTACACGACGTGTGTTCATCGGCAGGATTTCATGGTGTGCACTCTGAGAGTACATGGACCCAGGCAGGGTACCCGACCAAGTACACGCCGTGTATACCTATCCCCGAAAAGACCCAGCCAGATACACGACATACCCCGTGTACTGGTACAGAGGCAGGCGACACAAACACGGACAGAGGACTTGTACAGGCACATGGACAACGTACATGGAGCGAGCCCAGGTGCTCGGACATAGTGTATGATTCTTCTACATGTCGTGTAGTTTCTTTCTATCTGACAAGCCGAATGACACAGTCCGGTTACACGGGCAGTACCCGGGGTCAAGGAACATGTGGTGTACCTTTTCTAC
The DNA here is from genome assembly GCA_963277665.1 of Viscum album. NCBI lineage: Eukaryota > Viridiplantae > Streptophyta > Magnoliopsida > Santalales > Viscaceae > Viscum > Viscum album. The sequence continues at coordinate 354,495,735 of OY728143.1, forward strand.
AGGCTTTGTTGTTTGGTTTTACACAGCTTGAACGAATGACACGGTCCGTTTGCACGGGCAGTACACAGGGTCAAGGAACTCGGTGTGTAACCATACTACATGTCATGTAATCTTTTTCTGGTTGACTTGAGCCACTTGTCTTCTGTGACTTGGACTAGTTCTCTTAGGGTTCTTACCCTTGGTCATTTCCCTGAAGGTTCTGGTATCATTTCCTTTACACAAGAGTATGATCCTATCAGCAGAACTCCCTGAATAGAGTTTTTGGAATCCCCTCTGTGAGACTTATAGCCGGATCCTCTATTCATTCCTGGAACCCTAGGTAGAGTTCTTGGTATCGACGTGACCAACTTTACTCGGGCGTTGATCCTCTGCTTAGCGGATTAGATCAGACTAAGTTGTCAGAATCACCCCATAACATGGTTGTGATCCTCATCTGAGCATCATGTTCTAAAGTTACTTGTGGAGTGTGTTCTCTCGGAATGAGTACTTCGTACCTCTCTCTTCATAACTAGGAGTGTGCTTCTGGTTGCATGCTTAGTGGAATCTTCGAGCAGGATCCTAGTGGTGGTATTCGTGATAGTCGACTGTGCATGAGTATATCTAGATATTCTTTTGGTATGATCTTTAGAAATGCACTGTGTGAAGTTGACTGTATCATTCCATTGTAGTATTTTCCCTTGTTGTATTTACTTTGTGGTTTCACAGTGTCCTACTAGGTATTGTTATACTCACCCCTGCATGGGCTTTACCCGCACGTGTCGTGTCTTGTGCAGACGCACGAGCCTTTGACAGGATTCCAAGTGGTCCAGGGCTGGATGGTACTCGGTGAGATCAGACAGGCCGAGGTATGTTCCTATGTCTGCAGACTATAGTCCCATCACCTTTTTTATAGGTTGGACTTTGTTACAGACATTCTTTTTGGTGGGCTTGTACTTTTGGCCCAGGGTTTTACACTTATTGTACTTTACTTTCCTTTCGTACTCTGTTGGTTGGGTTTTAGTGTATACATGCATCCTTTCCTTTTTTAGTAGTTTTTACTTTTCACCTTTGTGTGCATGGAGATGTGTGTGCATGTGTGATGGTTTTTAGGCATTGCCTCCCATGTTATTAGCATGCCTACTCAGTGCTAGTCACCAGCCCATGGCCTATTGGAGACAGGCATGGGGAGTTGAGGGTCGGGCCCCAGTGGGACGGGTCGTGACAGAGTGGTATCAAAGGTGGTCGGTTCTAACTTAGGACCGAGAGTCTATGAGTTGGTTTGGGGAAATAGTTTTAAGTGTTTTGAGTTCAGATTATAGGCCAGGGATGACAGTGTTGGTGCAGGCGGCTGATGAAACCATACACCAGGAATCTGATAACTTGTTTTTTGACTCAGAACATGAGAACACTAGTTGCAGGGAAAATAATGGTACATTCATCATATAATAATGGGTTTTGGTTTCCATGTCCTTTTGAGTCAGCTCTCCAGATATAATCACTGACTGAGATACATCTTGTTTCCTTACAGGATGCCTCCGCGATGCGCACCCTTTAGGATCCAGCAGCTCGATCACAAGGATGACACCCTCAGTGATGAAGCTTAGATACATGGACGAGATCCCCCAGTTTTACCACCAGGTGGTGTGCCAGTTATCCCACCACCTGGGGAGTAGTGATTAGTGCCTGGTGTACCAGTGGAGGAGGAGTGAAGGCTGAGCGCACTCCACGAGATTCATAGACAAAGACCCCTCAGGTTTTGAGGCGGGCCTGACCCTCAGGCAGAAAATGACTGTCTTGAGGTGGTGGCCAGAGTCTTCCGTTTGGTCAGGACACCAGCAAACCAGATGGTGATCCTGGCAGCGAGTCTTCGGTAGGGCTCAGCATGATGATGGTAAGGTTTGGTTATCCAGACTCACGATGAGGCGAAACTCACTTGGTCGGAGTTTTTGCATCTCTTTATAGAGGAGTTTTCACCAGGTACCCTGGGTACAATACACATATAGGAGGTTCTTCAGCTTCAGCAGGGAACCACGATGGTGGCCGACTATTCGTCGCGGTTTACCGACCTCTCACGGTACTTGATGGATATGGTCAGAGATCAGTTCTTCAGAGCTCATACTTTCAAGCGGGTCTTGCGCAGAGATATCCGATCTAGAATTATCCCTATGAGCATTCCTACTTATGCTAGGGTGCTCAACTGGGCTCTAGTGGTCGAGAGCTTCTTGGTAGAGAAGAGACAGCCAACAGATGTCAGTAGTGGGCGAGCTGGAGCGGAGACCTCGGTAGCTGGGAGTCGACGTCAGGGACCCAGGCATGGGAGACATTTTCAAAGAAGATCCCAGGACATGGGATCTTCCGTACATGGTTCACTGGGTGCATCTATCCTACCTCGAGAGAGGTGATGCTACTCATGTGATGGCAGGGGACATCTCGTTCAGGATTGTCCAAACTACCGTACTACTGACACGGGTGTAGTGGGTGGACCACCGAGGCAGAGGCAATGTGTGGAGCAGACAGATCTACGTGGCAGTGGACGTGGTAGAGGAGTTGGGAGAGCAGCTGGAGGTGGTTGGCATTTTGAACCTTTTCGACCACCACCCCCAAGAGGTCCACCCTAAGCGTAGGGAGCTGGTGGACAGAGGCAGGGACAGCTGCAGGCGGCAGAGGCTTATGACCCAGGTACTCCTGGAATGATTAGAGGTACTATCTGTGTCTTTTCTACTTTGGTTTCCGTATTGATAGACACAGGTGCTAGTCACTCCTTTCTGGCAGCTTATCTAGTTCGAGACCATGACATTCTAGATGAGCCGTTTACTCGACCCTTACGCTTAGAAACACCGACTAGAGAAGATTCAGAGATCACACACCTCTGTAGACAGTGTGACCTAGACCTTGGAGGCGAGAGTTTTGGTTGGAACCTCTTGGTGGTAACGCCAAGGCCTTATGTTGTCATTCTTGGTATGGATTGGCTATCCACAGTTCATGCCAAGATTGATTGTTTTAGGCGAAGGGTGTGGTGTGTCCGCAGTGATGGAATGCAGTTCTCTTTTGTCGGTGAAATAGGGACCCAGGCAGAGCAGGATGGACTCATGCATAGGAGGGAATAACTTATTTCACATCAGTTGGCTAGCCTAGCCCTTGGTGCAGAAGATGTTATGAGTTTCCAGTTTCCAGCAGTAGTGGCTGAGTACGAGGACGTCTTCCCGGAGGATGTCCCTGGGCTACCTCCCCATCGGGAGATAGATTTCCGCATGGAGTTGCAACCCGGGACGACATCGATATTAGCATCAGCATATCAGATGGCTCTTGCAGAGCTTCATGAGATGAGGGTGTAGCTGGACGACTTGCAGAAGAAGGGCTTTGTGAGAACTAGTGTTTCACCCTGGGCGGCCCCAGTGCTGTTTTCCAAGAAGGCAGACAGGAGCATGAGGCTATGTGTGGATTACCAGCGCTTGAATCAGGTGACCATAAAGAACCGGTATCCTCTACTGAGGATCGATGACCTCTTCAACCAGTTGAGAGGGGCACGATGGTTCTCAAAGGTTGATCTACGATTAGGCTATCACCAGTTGTGAGTATGGGATGAGGATATACCGAAGACAGCTTTCTGATGTCACTGTGGTCACTATGAGTACATGGTGGTTCCCTTCGGCATGACGAACGCCTCGGTAGTGTTTATGGGACTCATGAACCGGATTTTTCAACCCTATCTAGACCGGTTTGTAGTGGTCTTCATCGACGATATCATTGTGTACCCTGTGTCTGAGGAGGAGCGTGCGAGACACCTATGGATGGTTCTGGACACACTCCGAGATCTCTAGTTGTATGGGAAACTCTCAAAGTGTCAGTTCTGGTTACCGGAGGTCCACTTTCCAGGACACATTATCTGAGAAGATGGTGTAGCAGTGGACCCAGCCAATGTGGAGGCAGTGCTAGCATGGGAGCCACCCCGGAGCGTGATGGAGGTGTGGAATTTCATTGGGTAGGTAGGCTACTATCGAAGATTCATCCTTGATTTCTCAAGGATTGCATCACCCATCACAGCTTTGACCCAGAAGGGGCAGCCTTTCGTGTGGACCAAGAGATGCCAGCATGCTTTCCAGGAGATGAGACAGAGTTTGATGAGCGCCCCGATCTTGAGATTACCATAGGTGGGTGTTGAGTATGTAGTGTTTTGTGATGCATCAGGAACTGGGCTTGGTTTTGTCCTGATGCAGAGGCAAGCAGTGATTGCCTATGGCTCACGTTAGTTGAGGCCACACGAGCATAACTACATGAACCATGATCTTGAGTTGGCAGTAGTAGTCTTCACTTTAAATATGTGGTGGCACTACCTGATGTTCTAGTGGTTTACCATCTACTCTAATCACATTTTTCTCAGATATAACTTTTCTCATATGGATCTGAATCTGAGATAGTGGTGATGGCTTGAGTTCCTCCAGGATTACGAATTTGAGAGCGTTTATACCCCTGGGAAGGGGAATATGGTGGCAGATGCTCTTAGTAGAAAATCCAGTTCGCTGTTACTGGATGAGGCGACGATGCAGTTGGCCTCCTTGCAGTTAACCTATGTGGATGGAGATAAGGGATCTTACCTTCAGTTTATGGTTGTTACACCTCCACTCTTACAACAAGTCAGGGAAGCACAGTGCGAGGATGCTAACTGTGAGACTCTTTGTGCTCAGATATCCACAGGTGTTGCAGTTGAAGGATTTTCATAAGGTGGGGAGAACATTGTTCTTTTCAGAGGGTGCACATTACTACCAGTGATGTTGAGGGAGGAGGTTCAAAGGGAGTTCCATACATCTCCTTTGGCAGTGCATCCAGGCGTGGGAAAGATGTATCAGGACCTCCGACATCAGTTCTGGTGGCCAGGAATGAAGAAGTGTGTGGAAGAGTTTGTTTCTTGGTTCTTTAATTGTCATCAAGTAAAGGCTGAGCACTAGGTGCCAGTGGGTATGACTCTGCCCCTTGAGGTGCCAGAGTGGAAGTGGGATGGGATATCCATGGACTTAATGATGGGTTTACCACATATGTCCAGGGGACATGATGCCGTCTGGGTGATCGCTGATCGACTCTCCAAGTCGGCCCACTTCCTAGCCATATGGGAGTAAAGTTTAGTGGAGATCATGGGATTACTCTACCTAAAAGAGATATTCTAACTTCATGGATTTCCATCCAAGATCTTCTCAGATCGTGATACTCGTTTCACATCCCAGTTGGGGAAGGGATTGCAGGAAGCTTTTGGGACTCAGTTACGATTGAGCACAGCGTTTCATCCCCAGACTGATGGTCAGACAGAGAGGACCATCTTGGTCTTGGAGGATATGCTTTGTGCTTTCATACTTGACTTAGGTCATAGCTGGGAGGATCACCTACCACTGGTGGGATTTTCTTATAACAACAATTATCATTCCACTATTGGTATGGCACTATTCGAGGCTCTATACGGGCAACCCTGCAGGTCACCATTTTGCTTGACTGACCCGAGAGAGTTAGAACTCATGGGCCCAGAGATGGTGAGATCTACAAAAGAGAGGTTTAGGTCATCTAGGACTGGATGAAAAACTACACAGTGTTGGCATAATTCATATGCCGACAGGAGGCAAAGTACCTTGGAGTTCGAGGAGGGAGACCATGTGTTCATTCAGGTCTCACCTCGACGGGGATTGTAGAGATTTGGCTGAGGTGGAAAGCTATCTCCAATGTTCATTGGCCCTTTTCGGATTTTGGATAGATTTGGTGATGTGGCATATCGCTTGGCTCCACCTCCTCAACTGGACCGGGTACACAATTTCTTCAATGTGTCGCAGCTATGGAGGTACGTGCATGACCCATCACACGTTATCGACTGGGGCGAGCTGGACATCGATGATGGAGCGACCTTTGCTGAGTACCCAGTGGAGATCGAGGATCGACTGGAGAATATCCTTCATGGGCAAGAGTTTCCATTGGTGCGTGTCTGGTGGAAGCACAAGAATCTCCAAGAGAGCACGTGGGAGTGGGAGACTCAGATTCACGTGCAGTACCCACAACTTTTTGAGTAGCCTTTGTTTTGGATTTTCAGGGATGTAAAATCCCTAAGGTGGGTGTGATGTAAGGTCCAGGATTATTTCCATGTATTATTTTAATATTATATGGGAATTAATTTGAGACCAGGCTCCAAGGCAGCATGCAGTTCCGAGGCCAAGTGAGCCCGGAGCAAATGATTGAATTTAATTTAATAATTAAATAAACACGTTCATGCAGTTTTCCTGAAAAATTAGAATAACTCATGAACGGGTGCTCATATCAGAAATCTGAGGGCACCATTGTGTTCAGAACATTGTTTTTACCTTAGGCAATACCTAACATCATCTGGCGTAGGTCGGTAGTAAAATCTTGTTTTTAGACGCAACCGTAATAAAATATTTTATTAATATATTTTATTTAATTCTTTGTTATAGTGAAATACCTTATCTTTTTAAAATGTAGATTTTTCAGGGGATCAAGGTTACAATTTCCATAACCCTAAAACCCTTGGCAGCTCTAGAGGCTCTGGAGGAAACCTCCCAAATCGGCGACGACGACGCAGCGACCAGATCATCATCGACGAACGCCGCGAAATCTAGGTAGGATGTTTGTCTTGATTTTTTCCTTCCCTGTTTTTGATTTCCATGATGAACATAGACTAATCCACGAACAGATTAGACCATGGGTCGATCATTCTTGCGGGACGAGTTCATGCGGGGATTTGAGGCTTCGAATCTTGATATTGTTTTGGTTTTCAATCTAACAGCGGCAAACCAAGATCATCACGAACAACGAACGAGGTTTGCCCCTATTGTTGATTCTAGTTTTCCCCCTCACATTATTCATTGTGTTCTATGCGTTCTTGGAGTAAATCGATCATTGCAAAATCTTTTTTGATGAAATGATCCGAGATCAAAGATCCAAAGTCAAGGCGACCTAACAGAGGTGCGACTCCGATGGCGGCGGATGAATCGATGCATTTCGGAAGTTCCCATTCTTTGAGAATTTTCGTGAGGATTGATCGGGATGCGTTTTCAGAGCCAATAGAAAACTTAAAACCAATGAAATCGGTTTAGTAGGGGAAGGACGACCCCAAATATGGAGTTTCATGATGATCGGGTGGTTGGATCAAGATCTGGAGGATTAGCCGAGGCGCGTGGAGGAAGACGAAGATTCTGGAATTATTCCGAACTACACGCCATGTAGTATGTGCTACATGGCGTGTGTTCATCGGCGGGATTGCAAGGCGTGCACTCTGAGAGTACACGGACACGGGCAGGGTACACGGACAAGGACACGTCATGTATACCCCTCCCCGTCCAGACCTGGCCAGATACACGGGATACCCCGTGTACTGGTACACAGGCATGAGACACGGACACATACATAGGTCATGTATGGGCACATGGCCAGCGTACATGGAGCGAGCCCCAGTACTCGGACACGGCATGCAATTATTCTATATGTCGTGTAGTAGATTTCTATCAGACAATCCGAATGACAGGGGGTAGTTACACTGGCAGTACCCGAGGTGATGGAACACGACGTGTACCTATTCTACATGCGATGTTGTTTGGGTTTACACGTCTTGAACAAATGACATGGTCCGTTTTCACGGGTAGTACCCTAGGTCAAGGAACACGGTGTGTAACTATACTACATTCTTTGTAACCTTTTCTAGTTGACATGAGCCACCTGTCACTTATGGCTTTGACTATTTATCTTAGGGTTCATACCCTTGGTTGTTTCCCTGAAGGTTTCAGTATCATTTACTTTAAACAGGAGTATGATCCCTTCAGCAGAACTCCCTGAATAGAGTTGTTGTAATCCCCTCTGTGAGACTTATATCCAGATCATCTATTCGTTCCTGGATCCCTAGGTAGAGTTCTTGGTATCGACGTGACTAACATTACCCGAGCGTCGATCCTCTTCTTAGCGGATTAGATCAGACAGAGTTGTCGGAATCACCCCATGACTTGGATGTGACCCTCATTTGTGCATCATGTTCTCAAGGAATATGTGTAGTGTGTTCTCCAAGAACGAGTACTTCATACCTCTTTATTCAGTCCTAGAAGTGTATTCTCCCAGATGCATGCTTAGTGGAATCTTCGATCTGGATCCTAGTGGTGGTATTTGCGATAGTCGATTGTGAATGAGTATATCTGGATATTCTTGTGGTATGATCTTTAGAAATATACTGTGTGGAGCTGAGTGTATATTTTCTTTGTGGTATTTTCCCTTGTTTTATTTCCTTGGTGGTTTTGAGGTGTCATACTGGGTATTGTTATACTCACCCCTGCATGGGCTTTTCCTTCACGTGTCGTGTCTTGTGAATAAGCGCTCTCCATTGATAGGATTATAGATGGACCAGGACCGGATGGTACTCAATGAGATCAGACATGCTGAGGTGTGTTCCTATGGCTACAGAATATAGTCCCAGCACCTTTCATACAGCTTGGACTTTGTTACAGACTTTCTTTTTGCTGGGCTTGTACTTTTGGCCCAGGGTTTTACAGTTTTTGTACTGTACTTTCCTGTCGTACTCTGTTGGTTGGTTTTTAGTGTATGCATGCATCCTTTCCTTTTTAGTAGTTTTTACTTTTCAGATTTGTGGGATTGGATATGTGTGTGTGTGTGTACAATTTTATAGGAAATGCCTCCCATGTTAGTAGCATGCCTACTCTGTGCTAGTCACTAGCCCTTGGCCTATTGGAGGCGGGTTTGGGGAGTTGCGGCTCAAGCCCCACTGGGATGGGTCATGACAGAAATAATTCCATTTACTTATTCACATGGATATTCTACTAGTTGAATAATCACATGCAATATCAATAACCACATTCTTAATGATGGAATGCATAATGCCAGACTATCATAACCACATAGCCAAGGCCTCATGCCAAGACTACAAATATGATTTTTTCAAGGCCTCGTGCCAAGACACTAGTTTGTCTCATGAGACCTAAAGATGCATCTAGGAGCTATAGTGGTCTCCACCAATCACATATTAAGTCCAATACATTCCTCATATGATCAGGTTTAAACACAACACTAACATTTGTATTTAAACTAGCATTTGAAATGTCAACACTTTCTCCATAAACCATGAATGGTATAAAAATAACACATCCATAGTCAAATATATCACAAACCCATCAACAAAATATGGAAGTTTTGTATCTTAATAAATAAACTTCAAATATGCTTAAAATCCATCAATGGATGTTGAAATTGATGAAATCAAAACTATTTGAGAGAAATATCTCTTTTTTTGAAATCATTTAAAAGTTACATAATTATAAAATATAACATTTACTTTGAAAATATTCATATAATCGTGTAAGGGAAGACTTGAAGATATTATAACAGTGGAAAATAGCTTCACCCTCCGTATAAGTTAAAAAAAGACATTTATACCATAATTCTGTCAAAAAGGTTAAAAAGGACCTTGTTTGGAAAACGACGGAAATATTCCTTTATAAACCTCTTATAAAAAGTCAAACAAGGGTATAAATGACAGTAAATTATATTATAGTAAATAGTAAAGATGATTTGAAATACATTTTGAAGAAACATGGATGTGGATGATAAAGAAGTCTCAGTAGATAATGACGTATAAACAACCTCGGATAATGAAGAGATTGTGAAAAATAACCCTTACAAATTTGGAAACATGCAAGACATACACCCCATGAAAGAGGTATCATACAATGAATATGTAGATACACATAAATTAAAGTGTATTACACAAAGAGTGAAATTATGGGCAGTACATACACCACACAAATGGTTATAATGGCAATATGGTATGAATCTCACGAGAATAAAGAGTGAAATGAAATCCCCTTACATTGTACTTTTTCCTTGGTCGAGGGTAGGTCAACCTCCTGTATAATAGTTAAATAATTGTTATTAAATTATAAAAGATTCATATACATTAATATTATATCATATATGTTCTTTTAACATTTATTTGTTAATAATATCTTAGTATTATTGTCCATTCGGGTGTTAAAGGATTCTTTTATCCTTTATATTATTTGTTATGTGAGCCATATTTGTTATGTATGAGATGTATCTTATTAATATCCATAATTATATCATGTATCTAATCAGTATTTTTAATCATAAAATGAAAATTATTCTCGAATGGATACGATGGGGAATGAATCTCATCGCTTTTGTGGAGACGGTAGTCCGTACATAAGTACGAGCGACATTATCATTCTATTGATTTTAAAATAATATATAATTGGATGTTATATCAAATAGAGACAATAATATTCAGGTTATATTTATTATTTACATGGATTACACATCATTATTATACCCATCCAAATAATAATGTTTTGAATAACAATTACACCACGACGTGGAGACGGTAAGTTGTACGTACGCACGTATGGTGACATGTCATTAAATGGATAGATAGAATACAGAATATGGTTGTACCATATTTATAATAACATCACATTATATATTATATACTGGAGCTATTATTTTATAAAGGATATAACAATGAATGAATAAGTTGAATAAGAAAGGAACTTGAAAAAGGGTGGTGAAAACATTACCTCTTCTTCGGGTTCTTACTTTAGATTTGATCAAAAGGGCTCCGTAGGTTGGCTTTCTAATCTAACTAAGTCCTCTAGCTTGAAGTGAAGGAATTTTAGGGAGTATTTGTACCGAGGTAGGCCGAACCAAAAGGATTTGATGGTGTGAATAATTGGATAGAAGTGGTGTCCTTTTATAAGGGGGAGTGAGGGGCATCTTTGGAAAAGATAGAAATATTATTTTATAATAAATTCATATTCGATTTCTAATGGATCCAAAGTGGATTATTTAAATTTTAATGTGGGGATAGATCTAAAACCATTCAACCAATAGGTTTTAGATAGGTATGGGTCATCATATTAACCTTATCTTTTTGTTTTAACTCTTAGTAAATTAGTTTGACATTTACCATGTCACTTTGTATTTTTACATTATGTAGTTAATAAACATACTATATACATCCAATAGAACCATATGTGGTTCATTAATGATAATACTATGATGATATAAGTCCTTTGACTTATCCTTAGATTTTTATGAATTTAATATGAATTAAAAATATTATATTTGTTTTAAAAACACTTTTTTGTCAAATTTGACACTATTTGGTATTTTATTTTTGTGAAAATCATAACAGCATGATTAAATAGAACGAACATAATTAAATTAATACTAACATGTCATATTAAGTAATAAAATTCGTGTAATTCATTAAAAGTATCATATTATATATATTTGGGTATTTATAATATAAATTATTTTAATATTTCACTAATTAGATAATTACTGCATCACCATTGTGTCATTAATAAATTAACATATTTAATGTTTAAAAATTATAAATAAAATACCATTATGCAGGAAATCCTTTATATTTATAATTAATTTTTAAAATCAAATATATCTTATTTATATCCCTATATTAAAAATGTTTTAGTAATTAAACATTGATTTTAACTCTTTTAACTCTTCTTTGAAATAAAGAATAATTAATGTCCTAATATAATCCAAGTGGACCTAAATAATAATATATTATTCCTAATGTTGTTTTTTGTTATAGATAAACTTTTCCAATAGAATTAGGACATGTGTTTGGGTAATATTAATATCATTTTTATCCTAAATTACCCTATTTACATTTAACCGTGGTAAATAAAAGTAAAATGTTACTATTCGACTAAAATTATTTTCATCTCATTGAACCAAATTTTAATGGATGATATTGACCGTGCCTCTCATATTTTTGAAATTTCACTCACAAAAGTGGTAAAATTATGTTTTATGTGAATTTCCAAATTCTCTTAGTAGGTGGGTAAAAGACGGTGAAAAGTGCAATAAAATTTTTATATATCTAAAATTATTCTGAACTAATTCCAATGAATTAAATTGAACTTATATATTTATTATGTATATATTTTTACCTCAATTAAATTTAAATAATGTAAATAATTTTTAAATAAAAATTCGTTTTGAAACTATAATAGAGTGCTTTTCACTATTCATCATAAATTGACAGTTTTCAGAAAAATACCAAAATTTCACCATAGGCTAATTTCGATATTCCGAATTAAAAAATGAAGTCCATTTTGAATGATAAAATTTATAAAATTTAAAAATGTTGGTATTACTATTCATAATGGCTAGTTTGATTGATTGTGGTGTCTGTTAGAACTCAAAGTTGCGTAAAACACACACTACTATAATATTCCAAGAGAAGTGTACCGTGGATGCTTGGGGTGTTACATTCTCCCATCCTTCAATAAATATATTCCTTTCAATTTGAAATTTTTCTTCAAAAATAAAAGGTTCAAAGTAGAAAATACCTTTTTGGAAAACCCACATTGGAAATATGGTTCAAAAAAATTAGCCTTAATAAGAGGGAATGAGAAATGAAATTGCCACCACCAAATTATGATCTTGATTAGAAGAACATTGGTGGATATTAGAGACACATAATTGGAGAAAAAACATAAATATTTTAAGGGAGTGATTGAGGTCATCAGTCACGTGGAGTGCTAAGGATGCCATTTGTACCCATCGTTCAGGTAAGAACCCCGAAAGACGACCCAGTAGTTGTTTTACATATTCATTCAGTTGTAATTGTAAATTTCTGTTTCCTTGTACTTTACTGTTGGGCTTGTATTTCTGGTCCCCTTTACTTTTAGCACTCTCTTTTGTATACAATTATACATAGTGTTTTACTTCCAGTTGTGTAATCTGTTGTGTGTGTTTCAGTTTATAAAGGCAATGCCTTCCTAGTATAGGGATTTACGCCTTTGGTGCTAGTCGCCACCCCTGACCTATGGAAAGTGGGTTTGGGGTGGTAACGATGCAGGCCCCAGGGACGGGTCATGACAAATTTTTATTAGAGGAGTCAGTTCTACTGCAAAACGTAGGATTCTAATATTTATTTTCTTGAAACAAATGGTATTATTGGTACTATGTGTGGTCTTCAGTTCAGGGAGTCCAATGTGGGTGAGGACGCCTAACATATCCACACACAAGGACCCTGACTTCTGATTTCCGACTCAATGCACGAAAACACTAATTGTGTGCATGTTTCTAAAAGTTTCTTTATGTTAAATCAACCAGGTATAAATCATTTGATCGTGTCTTTTCTGTTCCATTCAGGATGCCTCCCCGCAGACGACCAGTTAGAGCCCCAAGAGTTTTTCGCACTGATAGCCAACTAAGTGACAAGGCTTCGGTGGAGGGCCCGTTACCAGCAGAGCCAACAGTGGTACCACTTCTTGTTGGGCCACCGATGCCACCAGCCCCAGTAACAGATGATGCACACCGCTTGACCGAATTTCACTAGTTTTAGTGCTAGAGGACACCCAGGTTCAGGTGATAGATGGACCCACATGTGGCTGAGGACTGGCTGGAAGCTATATTGAGTGTTTTTAAGCTAGTAGGAACACCAGCAGAGATCATGGGGATCCTTACTGCCAGCCTCATTCAGGAAGCAGCAAGCAGATGGTGGAGACTGATGCTCCAGGTTCATGACGAGGTGACACTTCTTTGGACAGATTTCGAGAGCCTGTTCCGAGCAGAGTTTGTTCCAGCCACCCTTCGTGCAGTACCGATATAGGAGCTGCTTCATCTGCAGTAGGGAAGCATAACAGTAGCACAATACTCACTGTGGTTCACCGACCTCTTTCACTACTCCACGGATATGGTACATGACCCATTCTTTAGGACATGGACTTTCAAGCAGGAGATTAGGAGAGAGATCATGGAATCGATGATCTTCCTCAGCATCCTGACGTAAGCATGGGTGTTAGAGAGAGCCCTCATAGTGGATAGTTTCCTTGCTAAGTAGTCACTAGTAGCGAGACCCACTACTAGTCGACATGCAGAAGTGTCTTCTACAGCTGGCAGAAGACAGATGTCGCAGTGGTCTAAGAGGACCAGATCTATAGGTGGTCGACCGCATGACATAGGATCAGTTGTGGAGGGCAAACGGAGCAAAGACACATATGCCAGTTGGAGGAAGTGTTACTCATGCAGTGGGAAGGGCCACATGGCTCATGACTGTCCAACCCGACATGCTGATGATCAGCAGACAACAAAGGGAACTATTAGGAAGATACATAGATTCAATCGACGAGGTCTGCTGGGTGCAGTCGGATTTGGCAGAGGAGCTGGTCGTGCAGCTGGCGGTCGATGACGTTACGAGGTGCTAACGCCACCACCACCTGAAGGTCCACCCCAGCCGCAGGGATTAGGTGGACAAGGGAGAGCTCAACTTCAGGTAGATGAGGCATACAACCATGGTGCTCTGGAGATGATTCAAGGTATGATCTATGTCTACTCAACCTTAGCTGCAATTCTTATAGACACATGTTCCAGTCACTCTTTCATTTCCACTGCCCTCGTTCGGAGCACAAAGATTCTGAAGGAGCCGTTAGTTCGATCCTTAGAGCTAGAGACTCCTACGGGAGATGATTCAATGATTACGCACTGCTACTGGAAGTGAGAGCGTACTCTAGGAGGCAAGAGATTTGGCTTGGATCTCCTATTACCAGTGTCGAGGCCTTAACATGTCATCTTGGGTATGGACTGGTTATCTACAGTTCATGCTCAGATTAATTGTTTTAGGTGAAATGTGTAGTTTTTCAACATGGATGGGACTAGGTTCACCTTCACCGGTATGAATGGAACCATTGTAGAACATGAAGGACTTACTTAGAGGAGGGTGAAGCTGATTACTCACCATTTGGATAACCATTCCATCAGAGCAGTTGATGTGGAGTGTTTGACTTATCCTGTAGTGGTGGACTAGAACGGAGATGATTTCGCTGACGATTTCCCAGGACTACCTCCTCGCAGAGAGGTGGACATCTATGTAGACTTTTACCCCAGGATGACACTGATATCTAATCTAGAATATCGGATGGCTCCCAATGATCTTCAAGAGCTGTGGGTACAACTAGAGGACTTGCAGGGGAATGGATTCATTCGGCCTAGTGTTTCTCCCTGGGCAGCCCCTATTCAGTTCGCCAAGAAGGCGGATGGATGCTTGAGGCTCTGGGTTGACTAAAATCACCTTAACTAGATGACCATGACAAACAAGTACCCACTCCCGAAGATTTAGGACCACTTTGATCTTCTCATGGGAGCGTGATGGTAAGATCATGCTATCAGCATCTCAGAGTTCGAGATGGAGATGTGCATAAGACGAACTTCAGGTGTCGGTATGGCCACTATGAATTCTTGTTTTTTCCCTTCGGCATAACCCATGCTCCAGCTGTGTTCATGTGTCGCATGAATATGATCTTACATCCATACCTTGATTGATTTTTTGTGGTCTTTATCAATGACATTTTGATCTACTCAGCTAATGAGGAGGAGCATGCCAACCATTTGTAGGTAGAACTGGACACACTCTGAGAGCACCAGCTTTATGGTAAGCTCTCGAAGATCCAATTCTGGATTTAAGAGGTTCAATTCTTGGGACACGTCATCTCAGAAGCAGGATTTATAGATGATCCAGCGAAGATTAAGGCAGTACTAGCTTGGAAGCCACCCAAGAGTGTGACAGATGTACGGAGTTTCTTGGGCTTGGCAGGATACTATCGGAGGTTTTTTCCAGACTTCCCTAGAGTTGCAGCACCACTATCATCCTTTACGAATATGGGGAAACCCTTCATGTGGTCAGAGAGATGCCATCAGAGCTTTCATGAGCTGAGGCAGAGGCTGACTTGTGCCCCCATCATGAGGCTTCCAGAGGAGGATGTAGGGTACGTAGTCTACTACAATGCGTTAGGGACCGGACTCGGGTGTGTCCTCATATAGGTGTGAGCTGTTATAACGTATGGGTCATGGCTACTAAGAGAGAAAGAGAAAAACTACGATACCCATGACTCGGATTTAGCAGCACTGGTCTTCTCCTTGAAGATGTGGCGACACTATCTTATAGGTGAACATTTTACCGTGTACTCTAATCACAAGATTCATAGGTATATCTTCTATGAGAAGGACCTAAACTAGAGACAATGACTTTGGCTTGAGTTCCTCTATGATTATGACTTTGTGATACTCTATACTCCTAGGAAGGGGAACATTGTTGCAGATGCGCTCATCAGGAGGACTAGTATACAGCTGCAAGGGGAGGAGACATAGTTGTTGGCTGCCATACAGATATACTTTGTGGAAAGAGGTAGAGAATCCTATCTACAGTCTCTTACGGTCACTCCCCCACTTCTTTATCCAGTTAGGGAGGCACAACATGGGGACACTGACTGTCAGATACGACGTGCTCAGATATCCAAATGGAGGCACCTGGTATATTTTCTGAAGGTGGGGAGCATGTCATCCTCTTCAGAGGACGTACCATGGTACCGGTAGCACATCAGGAGGAAGTGTTGAGGGATTTACACACATCCCCTCTAGCGGTACATCTAGGAGTGGAAAAGATGTACCAGGACCTTCGACGATAGAAATGGTGGCTAGGTATGAAGAAGGCAGAAGCAATGTTTGTCTCACGGTGCCTCACTTGTCACCAAGTGAAGGCAGAGTACTAGGTATCAGTAGGATTGGTACGACCCTTAGATGTACCAGAGTGGAAGTGGGATGAGATATCCATCGACTTCGTGATAGGTGTTCCACATACATCAATGAGTCACGATTCGATATGGGTGATCATTGATTGACTCACCACGTCGTCCCACTTCTTACTAATCAGAGAGAAGGGCTCAAAAGAGAGATTTGGACACCTTTATGTGCAGGAGATTGACTGTTTACATGCAGTACCTTATTCTATATTCTATGATAGTGACACATGGTTTACTTCCTGATAATGGAAGGGGTTCTAGGAGGCTTTCGGGACACAACTTCGCTTGAGCACCTCCTTCCATACTCAGATAGATGGTCAGATTGAGAGGACCATTCAGACTCTCGAGGACATGCTCCATGCTTGTGTTCTCGACTTCGGTCGTAGCTAGGAGGGCCACTTACCTTTTTTGGGGTTTTCCTATAACAATAGCTATCACTCCACCATCGGTATGGCACATTTTGAGGCCTTGTATGGTCAACCTTTAAGATCACCACTATGCTGGCCAGTCCAAGGGGAGTGAGCACTAGTGGGACCAGATATGGTACGTGATACCATAGAGAAGGTGCAGATCATCCAGGAGTGGATGGAGACTACATAGAGTAGACCTAATTCATATGCTGACAGTAGGCGGAGACCTCTAGAGTTTGAGGATGGAGACCACATCTTTCTATGGGACTCACCTCGAATAGGTCTATGGAGATTTGGATGAGGTGGATAGTGGTCACTGTGATTTGTCAGTCCGTTCTAGGTCCTCAGTAGAGTAGGTGAGGTGGCTTACTGGTTAGATCTTCCACCTCAGTTGCACTTGTTGTATGATTTCTTCCATGCATCTCAGCTGGGGAGATACGTGCACAACCCATCCCACATCATCGACCATAGGGAGCTGGACATCACAGATGGGGCGACATTAACAGACGTTCCAGTAGAGATTGTTGATTGATAGGAGTGGGTCTTATGCGGGCGGTCGATACCTCTGGCGTGTGTTCGCTGGTAGCATGAGAACCTGTAGGAGTCCACATGGGAGGGGGAGGATTGAATTCGTGCTCAGTACACCCATTTGTTCCTTTAGTTTGAGTTGTAGCTTATGGGGACATAAATTCATGAGGTGGGGAGAATGAAAAAACCCGGAAATTATGTGGAAACTTTTTTCTTATATACTTGGGCTTTTTACGAGTCCGAAATTTTTTTTGCCACTTGATTCCGAGGACCGGTGTGCCCATAATTAATTTATGATGTTTTGTTCTGGTACGTTCAGTAAATGTACGAGGGTGATTTTATATCTTTTGAACCGGTGCTCAGAATTGATGCCCGAGGGCACTGTTGAGCTTGCAACATCGATGATTGCTTAGTGAGACATTCACTGTAGTTGTTTTCTGAAGATAATGGAAGTTAGTTTCTAGGGGTTTTAAATAAATTAAATAAAAACAAGGTGATAACTTATTTTTATTTTTTGGTGGTTAAAATATCCTAGAGGAGATTAGTGGTGGGGTCCCCCACACTATATCCTCCCCTGAGAAGTTTTGGAGGTGGGGCCAGGAGGGCCGCGTCAGACGGATGGTGAGCGCGTTGACGTCACTCCGCACGGAGGAGCTAGAGGCCGCCACTAGGCCCGGACATGGAGGAGGTGGTGTGGTGTCATCCTGCCGCGTGGAGCCGGGGAGCTGCGGCCTGGCCGGGCCGTAGCGGATTTGGTGGAGAGGATGGCCGCCCGACCAGTTGGGAGGAGAGGGACCCAGTTGGTCCCACGTGTGCTGAACCGGGGCCAGCTGACACTGGTTTCGGATTACACCCGAATTGAAAATCCATTTGGGAGGCCAGGGGCGCGTGGTCTCCCCCCTGGTCGCTGCTAAGGTGGACCCCCGCCGGGCCACCGGGTCGCCAGGCCGACCGGGTCGCCGAGCCAACCGGGTCGCCTTCATGTCGGGCCACCCCCACAGGTCGAGCAACTCCTTCGGGATGGGCCACCTTCGGGCTGGGCTACCTTCGGCCTAAGCCGCCCTCTCAGGTCGGGCCGCCCCCCCGGGTCGGGCCGCCCCCTCGGGTCGGGCCACCCCCTCAGGTCGGGCCGCCCCCTCAGGTTGGGCCACCCCCTCAAGTCGGCCCACCCCCTCTGGTCAGGCCCCCATCTCGGGCTGGGCCACCCCTTGGTCCAGGCCACTCCCTATAGGGCTGGGTTGGACTCGTAGACCAGGTTGGACCCACTGACCGGGTTGGACCCCAGTCCGGATGCGATTAGCCAAAATACACCTTTTTCTCCATATCATGGGGTACGAGTGTTCGATCGAAAAACCGTCTATGGCAACAAAAATCTTAGATAAAGATGTTTATTTTAGCATACCCCACTTGAGGATTGGACATTGTTGGGATACGGTCTGGTTGGATTGAGCCTAGAAACCAACTAGGCCCCTGGAACGGAAATTCCAATAACTCACAGGTCGGGCATCCGATTGACGCACCATCTATTGAGTTGAGACATTTAAGATGAGGCGGCCCATTGAGATACTTATAATTGGGACTTCATGATAGTTGGAGTTTTTTACTTTTAGCTTGTGGAGAAGATCTCCCTAGAGATGAGCGGGCAAAGTATGGAAACCGAGTAGTTGGTTGATACCTGACGACTGCTGACCTTTGGACTCGGAGTGTTTCGACTAGCCTAGTAGGGAGGGCCTCTGTGTGAGCATGACAGTCCTATAGAGGGGAGTGCCTCTATGTGATGCAGCAGACCCACGATACTCGACAGGAAGAGTACCTCATCATGCTATGAGGGGGAGTGCCTCTGTGTGACGTGGCATACCCACAGTGGGGAGCACCTCTGTGTAAGCGCGACAGACCCACGGTACTCAATAGGAAAAGTACCAAAATAGTCTAGCATAGTGAGAAATGCCTCTGTGTGACGCGATAGGCCCACAATACTCTAAAGAGTAGTTCACCAGTAGCTGAGGATTCAAAAGTTAGACTGGGAGTGTTACATGATATCACCCCTAGAAAAAAATCCTGGTATTGAGCTGAGTCAATGACATTTCTGTTTTTCCTTATGATTGAGATGGGTTACAAGATAACATAAGTATATGTATGGGAATATACCTAAGTAATGGGTTTTAATTGAATTTATTACTTGTGGTTTATCCTTTTTGGATTTTGTGAGGCCTTGAAAGTCTCAGGGTCCCTACTGAGTATCATTATACTCTCCAATGCATTGGCAATGCCCGCACCTCGTTGGGTTGGTTGCAGACAACAGACAATACTAACAAAGGTAGAGAGTAGCAGAACTGGATGGTACCTAGAGGTGGACCACTCTACGTGATGGTTCAAAGAGAGGAGGGATAGACATGGAGTGCAAAGGAGGCCATCTGTCCCTACCCTTCAGGTAGGAACCTTGGAGTACGACACAGTAGTTTCTTTATCGCTTCTTTCAGTTGTACTTTTACTTTTACATTTCCTTGTACTTTACTGTTGGGTTTTTATTTCCGGACCCTTGACTTTCATCCCTCTCTTTTGTATACAGTTATACATAGTGTTTTACTTCCAGTTGTGTACACTGTTGTGTGTGTTTGAGTATATAAAGGCAATGCCTTCCCAGTTTCGGAATTTACGCCTCTGGTGCTAGTCACCATCCCCTGTCCTATGGATGGTGGGCCTGGGGTAGTCACGATACGGGCCCTGAGGGATGGGTCGTGACAAATAAACTATGGATCATAATAGTAGATCATCTTGTTCGATTTAATTATGGTCCATGTGTTTCAATCAATCATCAATGTATGGTTATCCGCATGATAAAATAAAATACATTTTTGATCATCCATGTGATATTCATTTCACTGCATGAATATAAGTAAAGTTACTATTCCTGTTACCATGGTCTTCATGGTTGGTCAATAACCACATGTTGGGCTGATCAACCCCACGATGGAAATAACAAATACATTTCCATGTGTATGTCATGACTGAAGAGTAGTGACTATATGTTTCACTGGACTAGTGAAGGTACCATATGAAGACACATCCAGATGTAATTAATACAGACATTATTATGATGCCAAGGGAACACATGGTTGTTTGAGTGACTATAATATTCATGGTGTGTTGATTGAAAACATGATCAACCTCATGTATTATCTTTGTATTGAAAAATAATAATGATATAGAATATTCTCTATAATATATGAATAATGTTGATTAATGTATGTGAAATTATTTTATATTAAATGTAAAGTTATCATAAATTATAAATATATTTCATTACTATAATAAATATACATTCACATAGATGGGTATATTCATAGTTTATAAATGTATAAAAAGTAGAGTCGAATCACATTGAACAGTAAATAGGATTTTTCAATGATTATTAAACAACAGCTCTAAAATGAGAATTTATATATTGGGTAAACATGGATGATATATTAAGTTAGAATTTATATTTTAGTTACTATAATAAATAAAACATGACATTATAGAATGTTATTTCTAATATTGGATAGCTATGTAAGGGTATATCTGAATCTAGAGAAGGGTAAATCAAATGAGATTAAATGTTTGAAATAGTGATGACCACATTGAAATTACAATAGTTTGTAGAATAAGTAGGTCACATTTGATTATAATAGGCCGCAAATGGATATTCCATGATCAAATATGGTTCACACATTCTGAAATATATTGATACAATGATTTAATATACGCAATTCTGCTGGTTATATGATTAACGAGATGGTGATAAATGTGGTAATAGATAGAATTAATTATGATCTCTGAATGAGAAAACATCTTTATTATTTTATATGATCTCATAATTTTTTATGAAATTAATTAAAATGGTTTTTTATGATGAAAATTTCAAGGGGTTTTAAATAAAAATATTTTTGTAGGATGGTAAATTTAATATAAGAAATGGTAATTCCATATTTTTTAAATAATGATAATTTTTTATAAAAGTATATGGTTACATTATGTTATGAAGATGGTATAATAGTAATTCATTATTAGTTAATTTTTTGAGATACTAATTCAAGAGTGTTAGTGATTATGTAAAGGAATAATAGATAACATACACTACATAATAATTTATATATACAGGTCATTGAATATTTTTAAAAGTGTTATTCTAGTATATTGGTTTCCGAGTTAATGACATTATTTTCCATGATGAAATGTGTCTCAAATTGTTTTTATTATAAATAAATTCATTGTAAAAATATATTGAAGAACCAATATAATTTTTCTTTTCACTGAATTCGATGTAATAGATAATATGATGTATGTAGGTGGAGGATTAGAATAATTATAAAAATAAGTAGAAGTTGTTTTATTCATCATTTGTAGTTCATAGAAGGTGGATTTATTGGGAAAAATATTATTTAAATATGAAGTAGTGGAACTAAGATGTAGATGAATAGTTGGTAGTATGTTATTACTTTTATATAAAAATTAAATGAATATACATTATTCAATTTAAAAAATATATCAAAATACTTAGAATATGTTAAAGAAAGATGAATAATACATTATTTTTGTAATACCTTGTTGTTATTCTAGCCAATATCATTAAATGGAACAAGATGGTCCTATGTAATAGATGTATATAAGCATTGATATGTGTTCATAAAACACAACTCTCAAAGATATAACATACTCATTATAGCTCAATAGTGGAATATTGGGGGTTGTGAGATCACATGGGAAACCATTTCACACCAAGTATGATTCATCACACATTTAGAGGTGAATACTGTAAAATTTTATATTCCTTGAGTTCTTGTGTTTAGTTGTGCTACAAAAGGGATAAAATGTATAATTACATAGAAAATAATGGTTTATTAACTTTAACAAGTAAATGAAGTTAAATAGAGACATCATTAATGGTGAATGTTACTCACAATTAATGAATAACCCCGCGTGATCTTTATATTTTATCCGGTTCCCCAAAATGAAAAAAAATCATTTTTTTTTCATTAACTATTGAAGTTGATATATTATTTTATAAGAATAATGAATCCAAAATTAAATCCTAAAATTTAAATAATATATTATTGATATTTTGATATGAATTAAAATATGTTATCAATTTACAAATATTCATTTTTTTATTTTGTATTTTTTTTAGTTGATATAATTCCATTAGTGTGTATTCAATAGAAACTATTCATGCACCGTATAATCACGGAAACAATATAGAACAATTTTTTATATAATGTCTATATTATTAAAAACATTTTATATCTAATAGTCATTGAAAATATGTATGACCATTATATTATAATTGGATGTTACAACGACCTTTCTTAGAATGAATCAATATTAAAAAATGAAAATGGGTTGGTGATATGATAAAAGGAAAAATAAAGCATGAAACATATAATGATTTTTTTACAGATTAATTCTAGCATAGAGATTATACGGTAATCATTTTAAAATAATTTTTTCCAATTTTTTATATGTTTATAGTGGGAGTACATCATTTTTTTATGTAAAGTATGTTGTTATAATATTGGATACAAATATTAGACTTATAGTCAGTTACGACTAGATTATTTAAGATTTTTCATTGATTCACATAACATAGATACCAATTTTTGATGAAATTATATCTACGAGGTTATATCTAAGGGGGTTTTGTACCAACTAAGAGTATATATAAAGATATGTTTTTTGAGGATAGTAGTTGAAATTTTTTCAAGAGATATATTATATTCAATGTCACATGGAATAAGTCTCTACATAGAGACATGTTCAAAAAATAGAAGCATATTTCAATGGCAAGTAAAACTCCATACACATACATCATGGATCAATAAAATATTCTAGGCCATATACTAGATATTTTATTTATAATACCAACGATATGATAGGACAATATAAAAAATGTGAACTAAACAAGAATTAGATAAAGAGTCCTAAAAATATATGATAAATTCCAGAGGTAATGTATGTGGTGCCTATAGTGGAAGGAACACCATTAATATTGTTATATTAAATATTAATATTAGGGATAATTTGAACTAATATCAAATTTAGGATGTGGAAATGAGAATGAAAAGAATATTGAAGTATTTGGTTAGCATATCTTCATATTCTATGAATGGTTTCTACTTCTGATGGATCTAATGAATACAAATAGAATATAAAATTATTTTTTCTCATTCATGTAATAATAAATATAATTTAATGTATTATCTTAGTGTAATATTATGATAAACATACTTGTTTGTTACTAGAAAATATAAAATTCTTACAAATGAGATAAATGTGTTGTAATTTGTGATATGATATATAGAGGTAGTTCTTTTGAATATGAGGATTCATATATAATACAGTTGCAATTTAATGAATTATATAATCCCTAGTGAATAAATATATTACATGAAAAATTAATGTTCTTTTAATATTAGTTATTGTATATTTATGGTTATCATATTGTCTCTAAAACAATTGGAAGTGTTGTAAATCTAAATTTCAAAGAACCAAAATGAGTAGTAATTTTCAATTACTGTATAATTTATATAAATAGTTATACATGATTTTATCTCACCATAATAGTGATATTACTACCATTTACACTATATATATTATAATATTATTATAATATTTTTCATAGAAAAAGTTAATATTTGTTTCTTTATATTATTAGATCATTGAGATTCTATGATAGTGTCCAATGATAATAGTAAACCATACTGATAGAATTAAATTGATTCATTTATATTATGTGTTTTGGGATCATAATTATTGACACATATTTACATAAGGTTTGATCATATTGATCTCATATAGAGTAGTTAATCTATAATGACACATCAGTAGGAACACCATAGTATTAATGTGTTTTTGATGAAAATATTTAAGATAATTTTTATTTCCCTCTCTACTCCACATAATATTCAATGTTTTCCATCTGATGATATATATTTTTTCAGTATTAACATAATAATATTTATGTCATTATGAAATTACTTGTGTTGGATGAACAATTAGTAGTACGACATTGATTTAACTGCTTGGATAATATTTTTCAATAGCCATTTTAGTATAATGTATTCCCATCTAGTAAGGTCCCAAAATAAGAAATCAAGAATGTATAATGAACAATGTGTAAATATTATAATATGGTATATCATGAATCAAATTTGTTATATTATTGGGTGTATGATCATAAGACGTTTTTTCTATTGAATAACCTTATCTCTACAAGTGTTATGATTTGTATCTAGATAATAGTGTTTTTC
This sequence comes from Viscum album, assembly GCA_963277665.1. Taxonomy (NCBI): domain Eukaryota; kingdom Viridiplantae; phylum Streptophyta; class Magnoliopsida; order Santalales; family Viscaceae; genus Viscum; species Viscum album. Next base: position 354,520,557 of record OY728143.1, read on the forward strand.
TATTGGATTTAATCACTTTTATTAACAAAAGTTAGTAAAGGTTATCACAATAAGAGTATTCAATATCTTGAAAATTTCATATTAATTGGTTTTTAAAACATGGTGGGTCTCATGGTGGTGGATGACTAATGACTATGTATAAACAATTAAAAAGAAATAAATAAATTAAGAATTATTCAAGTTTAGAATAATAGGTTATTGAGTGTCTTAACACATTCTTATTTGTATGTTATTTTTTTTAATAAAAACGAAAAAAAAACAATTTATGGAATATTAAACATTTATGGTTAATTAAATTTTATAGTTGTAGATAAGTTTAATGTAAATAATCGGAAAATTTATCATGTAGTATTATATTATTTTTTTTATAACTGTGAAATTATTTATGATATTTATGATACATTCAATATGTTATCCCTGTTAAAAATGTTTTAATTTAATTATTTTTAATTTTATAATGGATAATGATAAATCTCTGTAATTAAACATTCATATATTAATAATTTTTAACCAAAATAGAGTAACCATTAACATTACTAAAATTATATCCCCCATATGCTCTTTCTCCGATTCAATACAGATAAGTGATCAATTAAATCACACAAATATAATAATGGATTATCAGATTCTTGTATCAGTGTTATCAAAGTAATGATGATATTAAAAAGACCTTAAATTAGTCGTTTTATCTCCACATGTATGAAGATAAACAAGATTATGAAAAATTGGATGATCTAGTGTGTTATGATGTTTTTCATGAATTGATGATATTTAATAGGGAGAAGAACACATTGTTCTATCAAAATCAATGAAAGTGTTATTTTTTTTATATATGGTTTTAATTTTAATAGTTTATCATTAATTAATTAATATGATATTCTTTGTTTCATAATTATTTATGGTTCCACTGGTGATATATTAGTTACATTTTTTATAGTGTGATAACTTTAATTTTCATCACATTTTAATCTTTTGTTGAAAAGAGGGTACAAGAAACAATCCCTCTCATGAGGAACATCTTCTCTAACTATTTTATCGTAATGTTACAATGTTATGAAATAATAAAACTAACATTTTTTAAAGTGAAATGATGAAACAATATTACTAATGAAGAAACATGTGATCATGATGTTATAATAAAAGCATATTACCATATTCTATCCTCTAAAGTGAAGTGAAATTTAAAAGGAGAAATTTGGTAATGTGGTATATTGTAACACCCCACCTTTTTTATTTATTAATTACGATGTATAAATTTTATCACATGTACAAAAATACTAATTTCGTTAAAGTAATTATTTTATATAGATAAATTATAATAATAAAAAATAAATATATAATGAGAAGCCAATATTAAAAAAAATTGAATATTACAAGAAGAATAAATCCCTAATAAAATATATAGACATAAAAATCAACTATTCATCTTCATGGTGTTCCATTTATATTATTCTAAAAAAATAAATATTTAACGATGGAATGACATATTAAATAAATAAAATTCGTAAATAAAAGGACAATATGGATGAATGAATTTTATTGCTACATGTAAAGATGTATATATATATATATATATATGTAAGAGTGTAGATGTTTTATACAACCATTCAGAATACATATAATCAATGGGTATATTGAATATTTCAAAATGATAATTTAATAATTTTATGAAGTACGTAAAATATAATAAATCAAAATTTTAACATGATTAATATATATTTAAAATTAATTTTATAAATAAGAAATGATAATCAAATGAAATATAATGATTCACTACCTAATAAAATATTTTATTCAATAATTGTATTCTAAGGTAATATGTATTTTCAATATAAATAATTTTATCATTTTTAGAGACTGATTTTAACAAAATTAAAGTAATTTTTTTGTATTATGGAATGAAAATTAGGTAGGGGAGTAATGTTTAGTAAAAATAACTATGATAATAAGGTGAATTGTGAATGACATCAGTAAACTAGAAATAATAAAAAATACATTTTATGATTAAATTGAGAAATAAAACATATAAATTTCCAAATAATATTTTAATGGAATGAATTTATTTCCTACGTGGTTTTATTCTTTAATGGAAACATTCCTTGTATAAATAACATTCTTTAATTCATAAGAAATTATATATAGAAATTCTGAAACTAAAACTCAGCAATTAATAGATCCCTCCTCTACCCATCAAAAACATAGCCCATGCCATGATTTCATCTTTAATACCATGGCCAATTCTATGTCATAAATATATTTTCCTCATTTTTTTGATATTAGTACCAATTAGGAGGCCTAAATCCTTTATTTCAAAGTAAATAGTTATGATAAGAAGTTATTCCATAAAAGTATGTATTAAGTTAAAATATATATCTTTCAATTACCATCCTATACAAAATATTTCAAAAAACAAATATCTATGATAATTATGTATTAATAATATCATTATGTTATTGTAAAAATTATATTACTATAATATTCCTCTATAATTTCACAACATAATTTGTATAACATGTTCTTATTTTATTCAGTCCAACCTCCTAAACTAATGATGTTATGTTATCATTGTAATTTAATTCTTGGATGAGTATAAGTAAACAAACAATAGTAATATATGATATTAATGATTAATATGTTTAGTTTTTATATTTTACAATATATAAGTTAAAATGAATCAAAATTTTAATGTTTTTTTAATCATAATTTTTAAAACCGCCTAAAATGTCGATTTTTTGATCTCTGGCCCTTCACACAGAGCCAATAACTTCATTTAAATTTACATGGGTTGTATAAATAATTTATATACTATTATTTCATTACCAACAAAAACCTACTAATGATTTATTTTAAAAAAATGATTGGGTATATACATCAAAATGTAAAAATAACTATGAAATAATTAAAACTAATCATATCTATATATGATAATAATAAAAAATTGTTATATTTATTAAAAATGATTATAATTATTTTTTTTAAAAGGATATTTGTATGAGTAAATTTCATGAATGAGAAATTAATATGGATATGTTTTTATAATATATTTTTTGAGTGTGTTCTTAGTATTTGGTAGTAACCATATTGGGTTTTCTTTCAATATCTCATTTATAAAACAATTGTGGGCATCAAAATATTAATTAGTGGAAATAGTATAAAATTTATCTCTAAATATAAAATTATTTTCATCATTAATGGATTTCTTTGTCTTTCTTATCATCATTACATTTTACCATAAATGGAATCATAATTCAAATTAAAATGTACATGAATGTAGAATTATCATTATCTTTTCATTTCAGTTAGTAATTTTTTTTTTGATACTCATTTTTTATCCTTTTTAAATAAATATAATTATGTATTCTTAAATTTTTCATATTTTTAATTTCTTACTATTTAGACATTTTGAAATGTGATCAAGGGAATTTGTTTATCTCAACTTATTTCTTTGTTTAAGGTCACATTCTCCACCAATTTTCTTCAGTTTTCCTCACATACAATACTTTCTTTGTTTCCATTTATATTAAAAGATATTTTATTTACATTCAAAAGTATTTATTTATAAATTATTTGTTTGTATAAATATATTTTCAAAATTCAATTTAAAATTTTTCTGTATATTCCAAAGAGTTTTTACGGTTATTATTATGTGATTCTATGCTATTTTTATATCCATTAGTTATTAAGATGTTTTATTGGAGATATCGTATGACTATATTATACAAAATCAATCTATAGTGGATTTATTTTTATATATGGTAATTATTTTTATGATATCTATTTCATTCTCATAGATTAATTATGCTATAATGGATTTATGTTTTTATTATATTCATATTAAATAAATTTAAATTATTCATTTATATATGATCGATGCGACTAAAAAATTTATAGACCAACAATGAATTAGTTATAGGTTACATATGATAATATTTTATGTTATATAATATGAGAGGTTATTATAATTCAATATTTCATAGGAATGTTTTTCACTATTTGAGAATATTATTAAAAATTATAGTTAATAAAAATATTATTTTTAATAATTGGTATGTGTGCTAATTACAAGTAATTTTAAATAAATGTGGTTTTCATTAGATTTATGTAATGACTCGTATAATTACCCATGGTTTTTACTCATATCACTTTGATTTTACTACTATTTATTAATGTCTAAATGCTCATTTTACGCATACTCTTCCACGATCATCATGATGATCACCTTTATTAATTCTAGTGATATAAATTATGTTTTGCGCCATTTTAAATTAATGAGGTCACCCTTTTATAATATTAATATTATCCATGTGATGTTTATGAATATTAAAAACATTATTTCAAGTAATAAAAAATTTATGATGCTATTTTTTATAAAATATACATTATTTTTTAAATTCATAATTTGTTAGATAATATTAGAAGGCTGTAATGACCTGGAATCTCCATGTAATTTTTTTTAATATAAATGGAAATTTTACTAGTCCGTGAAAATTAACGGTGCGTGATTCCAAGTCCTGGAGTGCCCGAAATGAACTTTTGAGCTTTTGTTCAGGTACATTCAGTAAACATGCTAGTGGGTTTTTCATGATTTTAAACTGGTGCTTGGAATTGAAATATGAGGGCACCTTTGAACTCACAACACCAGTATTCTCTTAAGAATACATTAAAATTGATGTTTGTTGGTCAAGGGTGGAAGATAAATTTTGGGTTCTTCATGGAAAGAATAAAATAAATTAAACACATGTTTAATTTTATAAATTTAAAACCAACCTCTACAAGGATGTTGATAAATGGGGACAACCAGACATTAACCTCCCATGAAAGGTTATGGTGGTGGGGGCCACCTGAGCTCTAATCCTCTTTAACTACCTTATTAATGTGGAGGAGCCTCTTGAGATTCCTCCTGATTAATTGTGCCAACCCTCCTTAATTAATTGTGCCAACCAATGGTATCTTCCAATTTGAATTTTATGCTAACGCAACCAATTTATTTTTTCCAATTAATTAATCCAACATTTATTTCCATCAATTTAAATAGATAAATATATTTTATTCAGTTGGATATTCATTGGATGGCAATGTATTTGAAAAAGAGGATTGGGAGAACTTGGGAGAAAGCTCTCCAAAGAATAATGATCCGCCAACGAAGAATGCCAACCTCCTTCGACCTTTTTCCTCGGGACTTCTTCCAATGTGGGACATCCTCATCTACGGAGAATCGACGTTCATAGTCCCTTCTTGCACCAGTGTCATCAAGAGAATGAGGTAGGGGATTATTTTCTTGATAATACTTTTCCCATAATCTTACCTTGGGTTATTTGCTGATGGGAAATGAAATGTTGCGGGAGGTTGTAAGCTTGAAATTATTTTTTCTTGCTGAGAAATATGATACCACCCAAACGTAGAGGGTACAGACCAATCCAACATGGCCAAACCCTTCCACAAATCTTGTGGTGTTCTTCGTGATGGAGGAAGACGGAAACCATCCAAGGTTGGGGCATGAGAACGGCGGTCAGCACCACCGCCAATCGTGACGAAGGCGATGACTCAATGGCGCTGCCCCGCAGTCTTTAACGCCGCCATGAGGTCTCCACATCAACTGTGGCCACCACCGATGTCGGCGGCTCCAAACTTCCCCATGGATGGCGATGATGAAAGCCCTCAACTTGACCACCTCCCCTCTACCGGATCTGACTTGTGGGTAGATCGCTAACCCGCATCCGGTCTGCTACTCTCACAGCTTGTTCGAGCCCACGTGGCCAGTTTGCTGCCCCCGCAGCAGGTCCATGACCTCAAGGCTAGTTCTCTGCCCTTGCAGCCGGTCCATGCCCTCGCAGTACTCTACGGGATAGGCTGACCCGACCGGGTTGGACCTGACCTGGGCCCACTATGACCAATTTATTTCTTTTGGCCATAACTTTGGTACCAGACATCCTTTTGATGAAATTTTAGGAATGATGTAAACCATGGAGCATGATAGTCCCTTTTAATATATCCCACTAGAGTTTTGGATTAAGATGGGGAATAGTTATGTTTGATAGAGCATGAATCCAACCGGGCCCCTAGGGAAAAATGAATTATAACTCACAGACCAAGCATCCAATTGATGCGCCGTCTAATGCGTTGAGACCCCTATGACATTGAAAAACCTGTAGATACTTTTTCATGAACAGTCTTGGTAGTTGGAGTATAGACTAGTATCTTGTGGAGTGGATCCTCTTAGAGATGAGTATGCATAGTGCGAGAACCCAGTGGCAGGCAGAGACTTGATGACTGCTGACCGTTTCAACTCAGAGTGACTTGACATGCCCTGTGGGGAGGGCCTTAGTGACGCATCATACCCACGGTGGGGAGCGCCTTGGTGACATTGGAGATCCATGGTACTCAACGGGAGGATTACCTCTACAGTCCCAGTGGGGAGCGCCTTGGTGACGCGGCATACCCATGGTGGGGAGCACCATGATGACACGACAGACCCACAATACTCGATAGGAGGAATACCTCAGCAGTCCAAGTTAGTGGGAAGCACCTCTATGTGACGCGACAGGCCCACTATACTTGATAGATGAGTAGTTCTCCAGAAGCAGAGGTGTTCGACATTGAGACATGGAATATTACTTGATTATACCCATAGAATAAATCCTGGTGTGAGCTGAGTCAGTAACTCTAGGATTTTCTTCATGATTGAGATATATTACGTGATAACTTAGGTATGTGTAAGGGAAGATACCTAACTAAGGTTATCTATTGATTTCATACTTTTTGATTTATAAATATGGATTTTGTGAGACCTAGAGGGTCTCGGGGTCCCTACTGAGTATCGTTATACTCAGCCTTGCATAGGCTATAACCTCACTTCATTGTGATTGGTGCAGACGACGAAAAACGCTGACTGAGTTTGGGGGTACCAGGACTGAACGGTTCCCGGTGGTGGACCTTACGATGAGTCAGTACACAGAGGATATGGAAGGAAGTGGAGTGATATGGAGGAGATTTGTACCTACCCTTCCGGTAGGAAACTCCGAGGACGATCCAGTAGCCGTCTCTTCTCTTTCTTCAGTTGTATTGTATCACAGTCACACTTGTACTTTCCAGTTGGGCTTGTATTCTGGCCTGTATTACTTACTACACTCAATCTGTTTACAGTTTAGTTTACTTATGTTCCTATATTTATATATGCTATGTTATGTGTGTTTACATGTTATAAAGGCAATGCCTTCCCAGTTTTAGGGAATACGCCTTTGGTGCTAGTCGCCAGCCACTGGCCTATGGAAGGAGGGATTGGGGTTAGTCATGGCACAATCATTGGGGGACGGGTCATGACAATTAGTTATCATAGATAGGTGATACCACAGAACACTGTACTATGATTTTTATTTTCTATGAAGAAATATTGTTAATGGTAATGAGTGCAATTTTCAGTTTAGGGAGACTACTATTGGTGCGACGGCCGACATTTCCATACACCAGGACCCTGACCTCTGATTTCCGACTCTGTGCACGAAAACACTGATTTTTTGTGTGTTTCAAAGAGTTTTTTTGTTATCTATTGAGTCAGCTCATGAGGTATAACTTATTAATCGTAGAACACCTTTTTATTTTTAGGATGCCTCCATGAAGACAACCAGCTAGAGTTATGAGTGTTGTACGCACTGATATCCCACCGAGAAACAAGGCCTCAGTCTAGGTCCCCTTTCCAATTGAGGAACCAGTGGAGGAACCAGTGCTACCACTCCCCGTTGGGCCACTGATGCCACCATCCCTAGCAGCTGACGGTGCATGCCGCTTGAGCTCATTACATGAGTTCCAGTGCCCGAGACCACCCAGGTTCAGGGGAGAGAATGAACTGTAGGCGGCTAAGGATTGGCTGGAGGCTGTAGTGAGAGTCTTCCCACTAGTAGGGACACCAATTGATTTCATGGTGATCCTTTCAAACAGCCTTCTATAGGTAGCAACAAGAATATGGTGGATCTTGATGACCTAGGTTAAAAATGAGGTATCACTTATTTGAGAATACTTTGAGAGCCTATTTCGGGCAGAGTTTGTTCTAGCGACTCTTCACACTGTATGCATGCATGGCCTTCTTCATAAGCCGCAGGGGCAGTATGACTATAGCTCAGTACTCAGTGTTTTTCACTAACCTCTCACGTTCCTACACCAATATGGTGCAAGACCCATTCTATAGTGCCCAGACCTTCGAGCAGTGTCTTATGCGTGAGATCAGGGCATCAATGATCTCATTCAGCATCCCAACGCAGGAGGGGTGTTAGAGTGATCCCTCTTGGTGGAGAGTTCATATGTTGAGCAATCACCAGCACCAAGACCCACTAACAGTAATCATATAGATGATTCCTATATAGCTGTAAGCAGACAGTCGTCACATAGGACCAAGAGGAGAAAACCCATAGTTGGGAGCACCTTGATGATGTGGTAGAGATAGGGTACTCGATAGGAGGAGTACCTCAGAAGTCCATGTTAGTGGGAAGCACCTCGGAGTGACACGACAGGCCCACTGTATTTGATAAAGGAGGTGTTCTCCAACATCTGAGGTGATCAATGTTGAGACTGGGATTGTAAAATGATTTTACCCTTATAATAGATCATGTTGTGAGATGATTCAGTACCTCTGTGTTTTTTCTAATGATTGAGATAGATTACATGATAACATAGGTATATGTATGGGCATATACCTATGTACGGTTATCTATTGATTTTATCCTTTGTGATTTATCCTTGATGGATTTTGTGAGACCTAGAGGATCTCGGGGTCCCTACTGTGTATCATTATACTCACCCCTACACAGGTAATTCCCACACATTATTGTGTTTGGTGATGATGATAGACAATGCTGACTGAGGTTTGGAGTACCAGGACTAGATGGTTCCCATAGGTGAACATTACGACAAGTCGGTACACAAAGGAGACAGAAGGATGTGGAAGGATGGGGAGGCGATCTGTACCTACCCTTCAGGTAGGAACCTCGGAGGACGATCCAGTAGTTGTCCCTTCTTTTTCTTCAGTTTTATTATATCATAGTTTACATGTACTTTCCATTTGGTCTTGTATTCTGGCTCCTATTATTTACTACCGTCACTCTATTTACAGTTCATTTAACTTGTGTTCTTATATTGATGTGTTCTTGGTTACTTGTTCTTACAGGTTATAAAGTCAATTCCTTCCTAGTTTTACGGAATATGACATTGGTCATAGTCACCAACCTCTGACCAATGGAAGGCGGGCTTAGGGTTTGTCACGAAACGGGCCCCGGGGGACGGTTCGTGACAAAGGCGCTAAACCTATGGGTACTAGTAGATTGATTTATAATGATATATAATTGATAATCTTTTATATTGATGTAATATATAATTATTTTATTTTTTTTTCATCCTAGTTGGTGATATGCTAATGTTTATTTAGTTTCGAGGATTAGAGTATAGATAATAAGTGTGTATGACTCATAAAAAATATTCATTTTATTGAATGTCTTATAAGTTTAACATAAACTATCATCAGTTGAAATGAACATCTCTTAGGTTTAAAAATTATTTGAATTAATTTCATTTCATATTATTTAATAATTATATTATTATCCTGAAAAAGTTAAATTATTCTTTTTTGTATAATTCAATGACATGAACTAAGTGGAACCGAGTGAATAATGACTATGATGGAAAATACAATGATTATCCCAAAAATCAATAAAATTTCATAATATCATATGTGAAAAATATAATGAATATGATCTCCCATATATGAAAATCTATGATTGGAATTGTCAACTATGTCAAGAACCCATATTTACTAAAGAAGGAATAACACATCCTTGAGTAATTTATATGAAAAAACCCACCATCATTTAGTGGTTATTCGATTAAATAATTTTGAAGTAATTGATCAACAAAATAAAATATTTTTTTTATTCTTAAATTCCCAAATCCTGAAAAAGTTATCTTATATTTTAATCATTTGGATGTTGATCCAGAATTATAGTGAACAATCTATAAAGACATTAAGAAAAAATCTAATCTATTGAATAGTTTTAGTTAAGAAAAAATATCTGATAAATATTTTTGACACACTCATCTCACTATAAGGGATTGATAATTCTTCTGGTTAATATTAATGGGTGATTAATCAATTGGTGCCAAAGAGGTAAATTTAATGGAACAATAAATGAACACATGTTATTGTTTCATTGACCCTTAAAGAAAAAATTTATCAATTTATGTGTCATTTGAATCCTTGTCTTTAAAAATAATTATTTATAATATGATTTCAACGATATTGATAAATAATTCAATATTTTATAAATGTAGATATTGATTTTAAGTATATTATTTATAATCAGGAGGTTTGTGATTGGAATAAGTACATGTAATTTCATTGAAAATCAATTGATTTATTGTAGAGTGGAAATAAGAAACATATTCTATCATGAAAAAATTAGGGGCTGAATCTTAATGAAATTCAATAACTATTTCAGGAAAACATGTAGTATGAAAAAATTTAATCATCCATGTTCATTATTATGTGATATAAATATTATGGTCAACATAATGAATGATATGGAAGTCCTAAATAATTCAATACCCAATAGAAAATAAATTTAATTTTAATATGTTTGCAAGTAATGTATATTAATACACCATCCTATGGGTTGTGTGGAAAATTTATAATAATAGGCTCTAACAGAAAGTAATAAATTTTAATCCTTTAAAATACCTTCACTCGAAGTGTAACATGGAAAATGTAATGAAATTAGTTATAATCACTTACACAAATACTAAATATATATTATTTGGTTCTTGTTCTACCCACTCCATTTTATCATCACTGATTGATAAATTAATTGATTTACTACCTCAATAATTAGATATTTATTTACATATGAAAACACATTATGCGGTGATTATTTCATAAAATATCTATATCACTTATCATATTTATTTTTGGAGAAATATACATATTGAAAATATGGTTTTTCATATTTTCATTTTATTTTATGTAATATTATCTTGGGATTTTCCCTATTTAAATTGAGGCCCTTACATTTTTAGTATATGAAAGTCAAATTATTTTGTTTTAAAATTTATACTGATTATTTATTGGTTCATCTTAAACTATTAACACTCTATCAAAATCAAAACCATTTTATGGACCTTCATAATGAGAAATAATGGATTATGAATCCAAAAGATTAGAAAAATAATATTTTTTATGGACACTGTAAATGTTGATGAATATGATTTTTATTTCTTGAAAATATTTATATCCCTCTATCATATAGTTTGGATGAACATTCTATTGAAAATATACTTGGAATAATGAATATATCAAATTGTCCTTACAAAATAAACCTAATGGATTTAGTGTAATTAATAATTAATAAAATAGATCGTTTTGTTAATTTTTTATATTCGGATGTTTCCAACTAAGGAGTTTTCCAATTTTTTTTGGAAATGATGGATCATGGAATATTAGAATTGACTACCATTGACTTCATTGGATCATGATTCTTAAAAATTATCCACTACTCAATAATGATGACTTTTTTGATAATCCATGACGAGATTACTACATATTAACTTTTGTACATTAATTTGGATATCAATAATCAGGACTAAAAGTGATAAAATATAGAAAAAATTACATAAGTCATTGGGATTATGAACACATACTGTTGCTAGTTAAAAAAATTAAGTTAGAATATTTATTGATTTCATTTATATAGTCTTTCGATATTTTATTATTCAATTTGATGTAGTCTATATGGATGATATTATGATATTTTCTATGTAAAATTATGATCCTAATTAACATTTAATTATAGTGCATAATATCATGGGGAAGAGGAATGATGCACTCCAAAACCACACATTTGTGTTTGGGGCTGAAAAACCCAATCTTTAACACTGATTTGGTTCTATTATATGATGTCTTGAGATAGATACAAATATTCGAGTAAAGTAAAAATTAATTCAAATTGATATTTATAACAAAACCAATGAATATAATGTTTTTTTGGGTCACTTAAATGGGAAAAAAATTGTATGATGTTGATGAATATTTGTATATAATAGAACCATAATATAATCCCTTATAGAATTATCATAATTTTAAAAAATCATCATAACATATGAAATATAAACATGATAAATGTTGATGAAAAATGATCAGTAAGGGAAAAACATATCAACATTAAATCTAGGGTGAGAGAATAAGAATATTACTACAAATGTTTATGGTAGAAATATATAAATAAAAATTTTAGGGGATAATAATATTTCTTCATAAGTTAAGATAGTTGGAAATTTAGTATTGAATAAAAAATTATACAATATGATTAAAAGTGTTTGAGGGAATAAACATGACATATAGAGAATAATGCTATCTCTATAGCCTAGAGATTTGGAAAGATTATAAACACATGAATCATAATATAACAGATCACTCAAAATTCATGTTTCCTATAGTACTTCAGGAATCACATGATTTTTTCCCATAGAATATGAACCATTACATTATATTTCAAATAGTGAAAGGGGAATAAAATATTATTTCCCATAGTTTATCCATATTCTAGATTAGGATCGCATAGTTGATTGGTCATTACTTATTATTTATCAATATACATCAGGCACAAATTTCATTTTTTCCCATACTAGACCAAACATCACAACATATTTCTAGTCGCGAACAATACATTTAATACTTTTTAAAATATAAAATTGATAATAATTACTCATTTTGAATAATAAATCCTTATATAAAATTTTTAAATAATGTAATATTGTGTGATACAGTATACCAATAATCAAATAGTAACCATTAAATATATATATATATATATATATATATGTCTGTGTGTGTGTGTTATAATAAATCATGACAACCATCACACTTCAAATATCAATTTATTAGATGATATAAAACATAAGGGTTTTGTGATAGAACTTCCTTTATAATTTTTGTAATACAAATAATGAATGAAATTATATTTTAATATAAATACATAATCCCAGCATAATAGATTTTATAAACATATTAAAAATTAGTGTAAATGACAATGTTATCGGTCAATATCATTATTAATTTCAAAAATGTTAATTTTATAAAACATATAATTTTAAAATGGGAAAATAAATTATAGATACATGAAAAATATATAAACATTGTCTACGTGAAATGTGTAATGGTATAAAAAAATGCACAAGGAGTGATGAAACTATTATAATATTATAAAATACATTTTTTATATACCATATTACGAAAATGGTTAATAAAACATAATTTCTAATTTTTTATGAATTAAAATATAATGGTCACATGATATAATACAGAATTTTATTTTCCAAATATTAGGAATATCAAATGCGGGAATGAAAAATATATACAACGAATATAAATCATCGATAATGGTACTTGGAATTATTCTTATTGATGACCTTTTGGGGGGATAAAATTCGTAGAGGTGGAATAATATGATCAAAATATTCATTTCTACTAGATAGAAAGATAATGTGATATATAAAAACTTATGTGGGCATAAACTATTAATATATTTATGATTTAAAATATGGGGCATTATAACTCAAAGGAAAGAGGTTTGAGTTAAAAAAATACTTGTACTTAATTACTATCATTTTAATTTATAACCCAAGCAAGGTATAAGATGATATGTATTTTTAAACACTATATATTTCATTTAAAAATATAATAAATTTATTCTATTAAGATTATGTTGACCACAAAATGGAAGCAAGGGTGAAAGGGAATAATATCACAAAAAATAAAAATTGATATTTCAAGTACCCTACCTAATGTGGTAATTATTTGAATGTTATATAAACTATTTTATAAAATATAATTATATAAATAAAAAATTATTGAAATTTATTCACACCAATATAATTATATAAACATAATTTATATTCAATTATTAGAAATTAATTATTTAGTTATGTTTGATTGTCTTCATTAGTTCATATTAGTTTTGATTGTTTGTTTTGAACTAGTTTCATAATAGTGGAGTAAAGTATTTTTTACAGAAAAAGTGTACATAATTATTATAATACCGTAGATATAGTATTATTCATTTTAATATAATTTATAACATATTAATTTTATTTTATATTTAGTTCACATAAAATTATTGACTGTGATATAGTGGGCAATCTTGTTTTTTGTAATACTTGAGAATGAGGGAAAATATCTTAAAAAATTTATTGATATTACCATTAAAATTCAAGAACAAAAATTAATTATTTAAATTTTATTTTCCATTAAAAAAAGTTATCATTGCACCTCAGTTGTCCATGATTTAAATTTGAAGCATTGTTAATGCATGTTGTGAAACTAAAGCAAAATACTAAGATGATATAAATGGTGCGTGAATTTTATTATAAAGAGATTCTTTTAGCATAGAATCAATATAAAATAAAAATTAAGATATTATATTGGTTTTTGTAAAAAATTTCAATGTGATTTTAATAGACAAGGGTAAATAAGAAATTAATTTTCATAAAAATGTATTGCAAAACATTTTTGGAGGTGGTAGTCATAATTTACGCACAGGAATCACCTTTATTTATATAAATTAAGGTGATGTGAGGGTATTATTCACAGTTTTAATAGTATAATAATTTATCAAATAATAAATTAAGACTTTTTATATATTTTTATAATAATCATTTTTAAGAGGTGATGAAAAAACATTCAAATCGTTCATTGAGAACGTAGTACACCCATATACATGATGATATCTCTATTTTTGAAGGGTTTTGTGTGAAAGTATAAAATAGATATTACATTGGTATAATATAATTTTGAATATTAGTAATAATTATTTTAAAATACATTAATTTATTTAATTGTTACGATAAATTAGAATAATAAGATAAAGTACAAGGAAGGAAAAATGAGTAATTCCGAATGTTAGGTTACTCCTTCAAATAACTCATTTGTTAAATAGATTAAATATTTGATAGGTATTTCATTGGGAAAAAATCCTATATAATTAATAATTGGTATTTTGGATCTATTTTTTCAGAAATTGGTCAATTCTAATAGGAATTAAGTGTGAGGATATATGTGGTTGTGACAGCTCCATTTAAACAGACGATCAGTGGAATTGTATCAAATATATAAAAGAAAAAATTAATATAAATAAGTAAATGTATCTAATAATATAATGTGATGGATTTTGGGAAGGATAATATTGATATATACTCAACCTAAAAATTCAATTAAATTTTTAAATTTTGGTATTACATTTAAACATAGATTTTTTGATTTTACAATTTTTTTTTCAATTGTAACTTATTATTTCATATTTAATTTATATAGAATTTTAAAAAAATGTGAATTATTACATTATTTATAAAAAAATGATTCAAAATATGAAATATTTTTTTTAATATTATTTAATATTTTATAATAATTTTATCATCACAACATGTAACATGGAAGACCATAGTTTTGTGAATAAAAATTTATTTTTAGGTGTAAAATTAATGCTTATGACAAAATATAAATTTTTGTTGATTTATATGAAATTAATATGTTCTATAATAA
The DNA here is from genome assembly GCA_963277665.1 of Viscum album. Classification (NCBI taxonomy): domain Eukaryota; kingdom Viridiplantae; phylum Streptophyta; class Magnoliopsida; order Santalales; family Viscaceae; genus Viscum; species Viscum album. Next base: position 354,536,128 of record OY728143.1, read on the forward strand.
TAATTTGAATTTTATATTTCTCATTGGTATTTATAAAGTTTAATCTTACGATGTGATATCTTAATTAATGAAAAAAATGTAAACAATTTTTTTATTATAATGAGACATATGTTAAGAATCAAAATTTTTTTCTTTGGTTTTCTAAATTCATCCTACTATTTTGAAATATATAATTTAACCAAATTAAATAATATTTTATCAAGTGATTATTTATATGTATCTTAATTATGAATATTTTATGATATACTAATAAGCATTATAATTTTAGAAAAATCATTATTTTACAATTTTCACCTAAAAATCAATTAACTTAGAAAAACCACTAAAATTAATATTAGGATAATTTATACATTATGAATGGAAAAAATTATTTCATAAAATTTAGAAACAAAATATTATGAATTTAGCTTCTAAATTGTCATTCATAAAATAAAGATAAATATTTCACACAAAAAATATTTTAACAATATATATGAATAGACCTATTTCACATTAAATTTTAATTAAATTATTACTAATATATCAGTAATGATAATTAATTAATAACATAATGATCATAAAAAATATGATTTCTATAATTTATAAAGTAATATTAACAAAAAATGAAGAATTTTTTTTATAAATCTAAATCATTAACATATAATAATTATTTTAAAATTTCATTTATTTTTTATCATTTAACCCTTACAATTAGTCAATAAATGAATCATTAATTAGATATAGTAATTGTATAAAAGATATTAAAATATATTTTTTATATAAATTCATTTTAATAAAATTTAATTTCCTAGTGTATTTTTATTGTTCTATGTTTTCTATTGTGGTTACACATCATATTGTAATATTTTAATAATATGTGTTGTGATTATTTTTAGATTAGAGTTTTTTTTGAAAAAATCAATTAGCTATAGTATTTAATTGAATGACAACATATTGTAAAATAATTGGGAGTTATATCCCTCTATATATATAAATTATTTACTCACAATTTGAAATATCATAGAGTAATAGAATATATAGAGAATAAAAAAATTAGACTTGGCTTAATGTATACATTATATAGTGATATTATCAATTAATAAATAGTAAACAGAATTATTTTGATTATAATAGGATTTTTCATAACCTTTAGTTTTCCTCTAACTATTTGTGCTATGTGTCTGTCACTATTAAGTACAGACAACCTTATTCTACAATTCAATTTTAAAATATGGTCATTATTATACAATCCATGATATGATGGCGTAGGTTGACATGAAATTTTATTTTCTTATTGAATTTTTTTCCCCAAACTAAATAGAACTCATCCATTTCCAAAATCAAATTAAATTCATATATATTAAGGGTAATATGATTTTTAAAAGTAAAATTCCAAAATATCATTCATACAATAAAAAGAGTTTTTTTATTCAATTATTAAATAATCTATGGGGTTATTTAATAATTATATAAATAATCCTAGATATATTAGACAAGAATCCAAAAATTCATCCATAAATATAGGGTGGTGGATAATTGTTCCGTAATTATTTTGGTAAACATTATTTTTTTGTTGGATAATATTTTCTATATTTTATTTTTATTAGTGATTTTTTGTATGCATAATCCTTTTTAGACAATGGATTGTGGTATATATTTGAAAAAATATAAACACCTTATATGAGATGAATTAATTTGTAGATGATATATTTGTGTTGACTATAATACCATCCATTATATTATCAAAACAATTCACCTCTATTTGATAATCACTTGCTTGATGGAAAATATTTCCACCATTTAAACATTATTTGGTTATAAGTAGATATTTTCATGGGGGCTTCATTCATCATTTTTTACATGAAGAAAATAGAATCTAATTTAATTTGATATATTCATAACATAACATCATATGAAACATCATAATTTTCTTCATTTTCTTATTTTTTTTTAAAAAATGATGACCTAAATCATCAGTTGAGATAGTTGGGTGACCATAACCACAATATTTTCAACACCAGCTTATATCCAATTTTTTTCTTACTAGAGAAATAATTTAATTGTTTATTTTATCCATTTTTTACATGGTTTTACCATTCTCCATTCCCTTAATTATTAATTTACTATAAATAAAATTAAAAAAATTTGGTAACCCATATAATTCAAAATTATTAATGAAAATTTGATAAATTATAAATTATATATATATATATATATCATAAAAATTTATAGGTTTTTAACTAGGTTATTCAGTATCTATCTTATATTACATTCTATAACCACTCCAAAAACATGATATCAAATAAAGTAATATGGGTCATAAATAATATATAATTCAATAATTTATACCTAATGGGAGTTTTTATCATATTTTTCAATATTAATCCTACTCATCATACTTCGAGTTAAGATTCAATTTAATTTCATCCAATATTTTTCTACCTGGTTTCCCCTAGGATTATCTTTTTGTTTTTCCATCGATTTTTTATAATCCATTTATGAATGAAATTTTTATGAAAGAACAACACTTTTATTTAACAACAAATTATATTTTTATATTTTATATTTAATTATCTGAATGATTTTTACTAAAGTATACTAATCCTAAGAAATATAAATAAGTAAAATGATTATAAAAACAATTATCTATTACTTTTATGTCAACAGAGACTCCCTAGACCTATACTCCTTGGAATCATGCTAAAAATACTTTCTAAAATAATTATTTTATATGTGGTGTTATTTTTAAAGATAAACATATATATATTACTATAAAATCAACATCACGTCTCCAGATTAATCCTAAAATACCTATAATGAAATTATTAGTGTCGTAAAGGCTTAACTACCTATGTAACATACTTTATAATTATTGTGAACATATCTATATACATTAACCACACTATATTATATTTTAGACAACCCATGTGATATTATCATCATTGTAACCCAATGAATGTTAAATAAAAAAGGGTTATGATCTAATGATTATTAATGGAAAATAAATTGTTTATTTCTTAAAGAGTTAGGTCAAGTGCATAGCAGAAAACAAGAGTATGGGAGAAATTTATTCTAAAAAGATCATGTAAAAATATGAGTTTCCCATGTTTTATGATAAATGGAATTATTATAATGAACAAATAATATATTTTGGTTAGAGAGAGTTAGATAAAAAACTAATGGTATGGATAATAATAATAGGCATATAACACTAAAATATGGAAAAATAATAAAATTATTAATATGGATATATTTCATTTTATATTACTTATGGTTTTACTTTTTTAATCGAGAATCAAAATATATTTCCAAAAGTATATCATGAAATAAATCATGTTTTCAATTATAGATGATGAATTACATCTCATTTCCTATTTTTGATCAGTAATTAAAACCAATTTTTTTAGAGGTTCTAGAATGAATTTATGATTTATATAGTGTATCATGAATTACCTCATCTTCCAACAGTGGATATAGAATTAACAAATATTTCTCTTAGTGGATTATGAATTATTAACCGATCCCCATTATCATCTGCTGAAATATAAATCCTTAACTAATGCATTAATATGGGATATATGACAGCATCTGTAATATAATAACCATTCATACATACTTGTTCTATTAGGACATGAAACCATTAAAAATTTATACATCACCCAATACACCCATACGGATAATATATCTCAAAAGAAAAAATATCCTCAAATATTATATAATAAAATAGTTGAAAGGATTTGGACATTGTTACAGTATAATGTCCCATGTGTATCATAAGAATGGATAAATATATTTATATTAATTAAAAATATATTTTCTAAAAAAAAATATTGAATAATTATTAAGAAATATAAATTTTTATTTCATACTAGGTATGTTTAATACAAAAATTATAAAACAATGAATGCATGATTCATTGAAATGAATATTTATTAGATAAAAGAACCCATATGAAAAATATATAATAAAATATTTTAGAATATATCTTTTACATTATCATAAAAGATTAATTTTATGGGTTTATTTAAAATTCTATTTCCAAGATGGTTATGTAATTTTTTTTTGAAAAAAGTATTTTTAAAATTGGGAAAATAAATAAATTATTCATAAAAAATAAATAATACTATATTTAGGAATTTTTACGTGTAAGAGAAAATAAATTAATATATAAATATCACATTTTATATATTTAAAATCCATTTTATTACCCACAATATAAAAAATAGATAATTGAGAAAAAAATTAATAAAGGAGAATGGTAACAATAATGTCACATGAGATGGTACATAATTAGGTTTCTAATTATATATGAGAGTATCAAATGGATGATAAAACATAGAAAATGACGAAAAATAACCAATAATTTGTTAGGTAATTACTCTTAATGATAATGTACATTTAATTTGAAGAAATTCAATGATGTGTAATATTTAAATAAAATTTTCCATTTTTGTGAAGTATCAATGCTATTTACTATATAATTTTTTTGTGTAATAATATTATTATATAAATATAAAAATTATATATATGTAAGTATCCACGTTGTGAATACACATCATATCTCCATGAAGAACAACTACGATGAAAAATCCTGACATGAAATAATACTTGACCAAACATTCTCTAAAATTATATACAAAAAAATATATTAATGAACTTTTTTTAAATCATATTCATACATATACCAATTAATAAATATAATATGTATTTGTTTATTTAAAATATTTAATCAATTATTTATTTCATCTTCATCATCAGATGTAATTTGCATTGATTTTTTGTTTACTTATAATATTTTAATAAAGATATTGATAATTTTTTTTATTGACTCAAATATAATCATTATTTTATCATTATAGGAACTATAATGTATTGTTATAATAATTTATACTATTCTAATTTTTTATATGGTATTTATTTATGATTCATGATGACGATATAAGTGATATGATTGTTTTGAACATTTGTCAAATGAGTTGTGGGACCTTTATAAAAGTTTATATATTTTAACTATCATTAAATAATTTATATAAAATAATTATTTAAAGAATAATTTTACAATATCAATAGTAATTATATTTCCATAATAACCATGGATATAGATTTATAAAATTTTTCATTTTAGTGGCTAAAACGACCTAAAAAGAATAGGCTATAATTTATGGGTGAGTATGGTTAAGGATGTGATTCCATTGGTATAATGTTATTATTAAAATAAACATTGTTATATTTTTTTCATCTTTTTTAGTTTGTTATTTATGATAAAATGGTTTTTGAAAAATATTCATATAAAATAATTAAAAATTAAATATTTACTTTTGAGGTGGTGGTGGTCCTCACATTTTATGGGTGGTATGTTCACTTCCCATTGAATGAGAGGCATTGAGGGATTGATTTATCATTTTTTATCTTAGTAATTATATAAAAATATTGAAAATTGGTTAATTTAACTTATATATATATATTTTTAATTCATAGATGAAAAATAAACCATGTCATTTGTTGAGGTTGTTTTCACAAACATACATATGATGGAATCTCCATTTATGAAATGGTTTTATTTTTTTTAATGAAAATGGATATAAATTTTATATAATTATTTGTAATAATTTTTTCCAAATTTCGTAGATCAAATATGTTTAAAGAGGTTGTAGAAGAAATTAATTCAAAATGAAATACAGTGAAATAGTTTAGAATGTTAGCTTTATCCAATGAAGATCCCCTTTGAAATATTTATTATAGAATTCATATGTGATATCATGATAACGAAAAACTATAGAGAATGTTAAATAGTTTTGGGGATTTATTGGGGAATATGTTTTTTTGATGTAAAAGTCATCGGTTTTTGAAGAGAGGTTAAGCAGTGATGGATAATTTTATAATGGACAAGAGTGGAATGTTAATAATAATATAAAAGGTAAATTAAATATTCAAATTCCATGTGTTTTCTAAAATGAAAAATAATGGGGTTGGTAAAGGTTTTTGATCGGGATATCATGTACAATTCATGTTCCTTGGTAACAACCCATGATTTTAAGTAGCGTACTCTTTAATAATCAATTTTTTTGTAATTATAATCATTTTTTATTTTATTTATGGAGTTGATATTTCATATGAAACAGGTTAACATTGATTTTAATTAATCTAACTTTATATTAGCCTTTCATAAAATTAGAATATTACAGATAATGATTATTAAAATAATTATTCTACAATATTTATTATTACTCACCACAGATAAAATATATTAATGAAAACTGCATAAATTAGTAGGGGAATATAGATATAATATAAAATATTATTCAAAACTATGAAATCCGATGAGTCGTCATCAACACTAAGGATCACAAATATAATAAAAACTGATAATGAGGATGATCATAGTGAAAGGATAATACATTGTGAAAAATAAGTATTATGAAATAAAATTTTTTCCATATGATGTGAGAGTCAGATGAATAATTGATTTAGTATGTATATATATATATATATATGAATAAATTCTTGTTATTAAAAATAATTTAGTTAGTCATATATCAAATTTGAATAATAAAATTCTTATATTGATAAATAATTAATTTAAAATAATATAACTCATAATGAATAGATAGTAAGATATATCAATATTATATATATATATATATATATTAACTATAAATATAGATATTATAATTATTAAAATATTATATGATGTATATATAATATAAAAATAAATATTTAAGTATCATTGGAATACTAAAATTAAATTTGATAACAAAAATATAATACTATTTGTTAATACATTTTTAGTTTAGTGTAATATTTTATCTTTCAAACATGCATTATTTATGTTCAAGAAATTATATCAAAATATATTAAATAGAATCCCTTTGAAATATTACTTACACATAACATATTAAAATATTTAATATAATAAATTGATATGAAAAAATATTAATGATACTAAATTTTTAATATTTTAGATTTTATATAAAAAGGAATATGTAACATATTTTAATTTTATTTCAAAAAAATTATGAATTTTTCAATTTAAATTAGATATATTAAAAAATTTATTCTGATTTTTCATTGAATGATAAACCAAGGAAGAGTTTTTTATATTTTTTTAATCATGATTTTTAAGTGAATGCTAAAAAAATAAATTTTTACAAATAACATGACTTGTATGAATTATTAACTATATAAATTTATATATGAATTTTGTGTTTATGATTTTTTTTTCTATGATCAAATACGTATTTAATATTATATTTATATTCTTTTAATTTAAAATGAAATGTTTGATATTTTATAATTTCTATTATTTTCTCAAAAAAGTGTTTTTATAAAAGTATACATGTAATATATTTAGGTTAATAAATATCAGATTTTAAATATTAATAATAAATGTATTCGAAATTTATAATAGTTATTATTAAATTATATAATAAGGAACATTTTATTTTTGAACATAATGGAAAAATAATCTTGGTAAAAACAAGTTACAGGAATGAAATATAAAATGTTTTAAATGAGAAACCCAAGAGGTAGAGGTAAAAAAATATTTATAAATGTTTTAATTTAGTGTTTTTGGGGTTTATACTGATTATATAATATCCTATTTATATTATATCGATTTTTTGTCCCATTCATTAAGAGTACCTTTCCATTTTTGGAAATGATAGGTATTTAAAAAAATATCGCTCTATTTCACTTATAAAATGAGATCTATTCAATTCACTAACCCTCATAAAAAACACCTTTACCTCAACCTAAAGTCAACAAAAATCTATACTCTAGTGTCTTTTAAACATTAATGAGGTCTCAGTCTTCTAAAAACCTCATTCATTGAAGATTTAATTCCTTTTTCAATGGAGATAATCCCATATGTAAGATATAATGTTTTAACCTTTATTTATTTTTCAAATTTTATTATATTAATTTATAGATTCAATGATTTTTTAAAAATTTATTAAAATTTTAAATTTACTATCATTATTAAACTATTATGTTATTATAAGGATGGTAGAATCATTAACTACCCTAAAATTTTTTTCTTAGGAAATGAGAGAATGATAGTTGTGTGTATTCGCTCTGCTCTCTCCAAAAAAATATCTTTCGTTCTATAGAACAAACAAAAATGGGTGGTCATAATATTTAATTTAATAAATAATTATTACATTTATATCATCTTATAGATTTATAAATGTTAAATCAAAGAGTTCATATCTCTGGATCTATAGAAAAAATATTGTCAACCATGTGTATGTTTTGTCTTCAACCTCCATGGAATGATTGATTTCAATATTTATCATCATAGTATAATTATATTTTTGTGGGATTATTAATGCTGGTAAATCCTAAAAAAAATTGCACATTTTCTAAGAAATATTTAATTTATTGATTATTAAATTTTCCACATTTAACAATTATTGTATTTATATTAGTAATAATTTTATATATTATTAATTTAATTATAAATACTTAAAGTAAAATGGATTTATTATATTTTTAGAAACTATTTATTTGAAATATTTAATGGATTTTTCATTTAAAATGAATATTATTCATACAAATTAATTTCATCCTTTGGCTATTGAATTCCGAAAACCATGATACTAGAAAAAATGTTTTTTATGTGAAAAAATAATATTTAGGATAATCAATTCAATGATGTTGATTAAAATGAATTATAAAAAATATTTTTAAAATAAAATATTAGTTTTATGGCTTATAAAGAAATCCAAATAATAAATTTACCTTGAGATATAAAAAATAATGAAATACAAAAAAAATAATTTTTTTAATTAGAATAAAATATTACTAAATTTTTATTTTTTCAAATATGATTTTATTAAATAAAAAAATATAATTTATAAATTAATAAATTTAATTCATATGTTATTTTATGATTAATGTTATTCATTATGTTCCATATAGTCGTAAACACAATGTTCTTAGTAAATACTATATTTTTCACGAATCACATAAAAATAAATTATTATAAAAAGAAAACAGTTCCTTAAAAAATAATTTTCACATAATTAATCCATAATGTATGATAAATTAATAAATCTAATTTAATATAAATTTTAAATTTATATATGAAATTAAAAACTCAAAAAATAATGAAAACATGTTTTCATAAAAAATATATTTATAAACATTAAACATTCTAATTCTATTTTAAAGAAAATATTTATTTAAAATTAATATAATATATTAATATAATATATTAATTATTATACAAAGAAATAATTAATATATATAAATTCTATTTATTATTTAAAATGAAAATCAATTAGTTTTTGAAATACACCTTCTTAAAATTTCTTATTTTAAATCCTTTATTTTTAATTATTTATCATATAATCTATATATTTTATAAATTAATAAATATTTATTTTATAAAAATAAATTTATTTTAGGAATTTAAATATATTTTTTATAATGAATTATTTTATTGTATTTTTAATTTCATTAAATTTTTATTGTTATTGTAACTGTTTTAATTGAATTTAGAACATATTTAATTATTTTCAAAACATAATTCATTATTCGTATTCATTTTTTTCATTCTAAGGATTTTATTATTTATAAATTAATAGAAAATATATAACAATATTTTTGGATATTAACGAGAAACTATATACCCATTTCACCAAATGTGGATTCCTACTACAAAATGTACGTTTATATAGCCATGTAATGAAATGTAGGGATATATGTATGGACCCTTTTAATTTATGTTTATCTAATAATATATTAACACTATTTTGGTACTTTATATCTATTTCTCTCATTAATTATCTTGATACCATTTAAAACATTTGATAAAAAATAAACATAAACACATTCATTACATAATAAATTGCTTTATTTAATAAATATTTCATTTAAAAGTATTATTCTTAATTAGATAAAATACATTTTTTCTTATATAACGATTAAATTTTATATAATGTATTTCATGTTTTCAATTATTTAATTGAAAATAGGAAAGACGTTATGTAACACCTCGAAAAAATGTAACTTATTACCATGTACTCTATAGGGTCTATGACACACAACACCAATCACGTAGAGAACATAATATCCTATGAAATTAAAATGTATATACTATTTTAAATAAATTATACATATATATATATTATATTTCAATTCATGGGACTATAAGATAGTGTACGCTGCAAACAATAACGAGTTTCTTCGATAACAAGCATTACATAGAAGACATTGTTTTACCAAATAATAATATATTATTAAAATGTTATTATTAATATAATATTACAAAACATGTCCATTAAATTGTCCATTATTAATAGTGTTATCTATATTTTGAAAAAAAAAAATTACACAAATATAAAATGAATTAATAGTTTATTAATTATTTAGAAATGAAAATACAAACCAATTGAATATATTAAAAATATTATAATTTTTATGCCCACAAATTTTTTTTGCATTATTAAATTCAATAAATTACCATTATTCATTGATATTAATGAAACAAATATGTAATATATACTATAAAATATTTTTTATAGTCATCCAATAAATTTGATTGATATAAAAGAATAAAAACACAATATTATACAAAAAACTTATATTTTTATTAAGTCACCTTCACCTCCATCTAATGGATAGCATATTTTAAATCCAATATTTTTCCATTTAATATATATAATAAGTGAAAATAAACATATTATTTTTAATTCGAATATGAAAATTATGCTATGGTATATTTTTGATATTTTTCATTGAAGATTATTTATTTAATGAATAGTAAAGAATACTGATTTTTAATTTAAAACATTTTTTTCATATAATTTATGTATAAGGTTACATTATAATTATAATTTTACATAAATTTTAATTAAATAATATTTTGATAAATTAATTAAATTTAGGTCATTGTAATCAATTTCTCTATGAAATTTTCTATAAAAAATATTTCAAACTTTAGGTCATTTTTACTTGAAAAACTCACATTATCATCCAGTCTATGAGATTAATTTTATTTTTATTTATTCCACTAATGTGAATATAATTTTGAAATATTGGTTCCATATTTTTAATCATGAAAATTTATATTTTCTAATAATGTAAAAATAGTTTTTTTACCAAAATTATTAGTCAAAGTAACTAAAAATAGTTGAAATGATTAAGGTTAAATTATACTTAATAATGAACTAAACCACAATTTTAAGGGCCAAAACAACCTATAAACTTGTCATAAATCCATTTTATGGCCATATATCAATTCCAAACTTTTTTTGGATCAGGCATGGAACATTATTTATCCTATTTAAATAAAACACATTGGTGGGGTTCCTTTGCTTTAAAATTTTACTAGAGTTCCACTCAGCCTTCATTACAATATGCCTCCCTTCCTTCCACTTCATCACACATCTCAAGACACAAAGGATCAATAAAACCATGAAAAAATCACTCCCCAACATTTCTCCATAACTCCATGAATCTGCCCTTTGGAATGAATGTTATCAAGAGATGTATTTTGGGGAAAACAAAAACGAGTTACATGATTTATAGGTAATAAACTCCCTCAAACTCCTCTAATTTATTTCCATTATCCACTCCCTAAATTCTCATTATTCAATGATAGTATACCAGAAAAATTAGTATAAATATACTTTGATTTTGTTATAGTTATGTATTAAAGCTTAAAATAATCACACATCAATATTATGGATAACGACCATATTGTTTACATTAATGAAGGTCTATCAAAACACTAAATGATGATTGTTAAATTTTCCATTTTTACCTCTCATTGTTTCCATTATTAGGGAATCTATATTTATATATGTTATATATAATATTTATTATGTATTTAGTCTTCCTTAATTATTTTTCATCACATATATTTCTGCTTTTCATTTTGTTAAAAAATGATAACATCGTTTGTGGAATTGTGGACTACTTACTCCTCAAAGGGATGCGGTTCATTCATTCTATACGTGGAACATTTTAATAATTATTAGAAAAAAAAATCCAAAATTCATGACATAAATATGATTCTTATGTTATAATAAACATATGCATCATTTCCTCTTCATTTTTATAATAACAAAAAGGATTGAAAGTAGTGTATATGTGTAATTATTGAATATTATCTCAATAAACAATGAAATTAATTTCTAATCACCAGATTATATATATTATTAAAAATATGTATATACAATATATAAATGATATTAATATATTGTTTTACATCTTGGAAATAATTAAACAATGGTATATTTAATATGAACAACAAATAACCTTTTAAAACATACTTGACATTATAGGAAATTAACACTCGAAGTATTTAATATTATACAAGGTTATTATAAGAGAATATTCCCTTGGGATTAATAATTATATCTCTCAAGGGCTTGATGGTTTGACATACCACCTCTTTCAACATTATTGGGATATTATTTAGGATGATGTTTGTATCCTGGCCAAACACTTTCAAAGGTCGATCATTCACTATTTTCATTAATGACAAAATTACTTTTTTAATTCCAATGTTGGAAAATTCATGTGACATCAAACAAATCAGACCAGTTTACCTTTTTTAAAACAATCCACAAAATCATAGAAACAATTGTGGCTAATAGTACTGCTCAAACATTGAACAAATTCATCTTCTAGAATAAGTTTTTCCTCATTAAAGGGATGTATATTCATAACTGTTTGTTAACTTTCTTGAAGTGTGTGAATCATCTCATGAAGTCCACTATGGGAGAAGAATTATGGTCCAAAAAAATATTAAAAAGGCCTTTGAAACAATATACTAGGATTTCATTAGTAATATTCTCTCAATATTTGGATTTAACTTTACATTCATTTCCTAGGTCCATGCTCTTCTTGAGTCTTCTCACATCCCAATTTTAGTGAATGTACATCTAGAAGTTTTATTTTCAATTTTAAATGAGGGGTGATACAAGGGGACCACCTCTCAAATATAATTGTTTCAAATGCAGAATATTATTGTAGCATACTCTTACATAATATGGTGAACATTGACAACTTGAAAACCATCAAAAATGGTAGCGCTATCTATGGTCCCTCGAGTCACTTTTTCCTGATGAAATTAATTTTATCACACAGGGTGATAGGAGAAAAATACGGTCTATCATGAAAAATATTATTCATTATGATTGGGTCTCATGCTATGAAATATGTTGGGAAAAATTGTTAGTCTTTTTTTTCAACAATATTTTAGCCTCCACAAAAAAATATAATGGATGACCGTGGAATAATATAAGGATCTTTTATTTTCATATATCCTAGCATACCCATGTTTTAGGGAAGAATTTGACTGACCTATTTTACCAATTCCTTCAGTTAGGTCTGAAGAACACTTAAATATTTGAGAGTTAAATCACTCTATATGGAATGATGATCATGCCTAGTTAAAAATTTTATTTTCTATAAGATGTTATATTCTATTATGGTATATTCCTAGCCAATTTGAATCACTAAATCCATTATCACTTTGATGAGAAAGTTATTTTGTAGTGAAATCATTCGATGCATGAAAATCAATACTGTATATTAGAAATAATGTTGCATTCTATATGTTCATATGTGATTTGAAGTTAGAAATATAGCAATATTTATTCTATCCCATCAAGATCAATATAATTTTAGGTTTCTCATTAGATAAATATATTCCTTTAAATTTATTAGATTCATATCACTTTCCATATTTCTTTCATTAAACACTAGATACTTGGAATCCTTAATTAATTCTTGTATTAATGTAGTTTTTCAAAAAAAAAATTGAATTCACACTAACTAGTTAGTTTCAACTCTACATTCATGTTCTAGAATGATGAATGGGATGGACCTCCTCTAATTTATATTCTTGATCCTACTGAACATTTCATTGATTATGATATCATTATAAATGACCAATCTGATAATTTATCTATTTTATCAGATGTATTCCAAAAATATATCTCAAACTGTGATTTTATTGATCACAGGGACATTATAAATTGTAATCCTACATATATTGGGATTATAGACTCCAAATCATTCTATAAACACATGTTTCAATTGTCTTGGAAATGGAATGCTATGTTTTATAAAATATGGCACTCTCTTTCAGGATTATCTTTGATTTGTAATCTTTCATTCAACAATGATCGTGTTGATATTAATCGATAATGTGTGGTCATATCTCTCTATTCTATTATCCCAAAAACATCATGAGGATGTTGATCAATATTTTATTTATTTCCAAACAAAATCATCCCTATGGAATTCTATTATTAACATCTTTGAAACTCAACCACCATATACAGACACTCTTAATGCATTTCAACATGATTTCTTCAATATCAGAATGTCCAACCATGTCAGAAATCCGATTAGAGTTTTATGTGTAGATATTATTTTTATAATTTAAATAGGTCTAAACAATTTCACTCAAAATAAAACATATTTGAATTTCTAATAAGCCTTATTCTATGTCATTTTGGTTATCTGTAATGCCAATTCATTTTTTCATATTGTTGTAGTTACTCGGTACTGGGAATCAACATTGTTAGGTATCTCAAAATCATTGTAAACATCCCCCTCCTATTGGAACCATTGAAGTATTATGGATTCCTCTATTTTCTGGTTGGATCAATTGTAACATGAATAAGGAAATTATGGGTAATCCAGGTCAATATGGTTTTTGAGTGGGTTTCCATATTCATTATGGCGATGTTTTTTAATGTCATCATGGACCCCATGGATTATCCACTAGACTATAAGATGAGATGATGGGATTGATCACTATTGGCGGCATGGTTAAAAAAATAATTGGGGAAAAAATTAGGCAAAATGATACTCCCCAATTATTCAATAGGGTGTCAGATCATGATAGATCCATATTACAAGGAAACAGAACATGAAACGAATCAAGTTACTAGATAACTTATCATCAACTAACTATTATATCACACATGTATTTCATGAAGCCCACTTTCTTGCTAATGATATTTCTAATAGGGGGAATAATGAGGTTTTCAATAAATCTAACAATATTTCTGATGATCAATTTCCATTTCTCTATGGGAAAAATTTAATATTTATATTATTAGATTATTGTAGACTTTTTTTCTATTTCAAGAGACACTTTTCTAACTTTAAAAAAAATAAAAATAATGTTAACCAAAAAATAATGAGATGTTATAAGAGGATCATATATGATATAATAAATATTAATATCATTCTTTCATAATTTAGTATCATTTTTTAACCCTATATACAAGAGTATGAATCATTATTACCAAATAAAAATCATACATTAAGGTATTTTCATATCAATTTACATTCAATTGAGACTTATTTTTTGTTGTGTCGCTAGTTTATTTTATATGGTGATTATATTTACATTGACATGTTATATCATGAATCACTTTTTTATATGATATTATATGATTCATTTAATATTATTCTTTCTTTAGTCATATGATTTAAAATATTTCAATATGGTATGAGCCCCTTTGGGATGGGTAAGTATAACTTTCCATAAGACTAATACTAAAAGTAATTCTATTTTATTTCTATTATAGGAAATTATATGGACATATCTCAATAAACCATATCATTATAAATTGGTTATTCCTGACCATTTTCATGTATTATTACTATTTTACTACACTTTATTACTCAATGCATTTTAGAATTTTTTTTAGAAAAACAGACATCAGAAATCACGTTTTCCAGATAAACAATTTTCATCAAAAAAAAATTTTTAATGAAATTTTTTTAAAATATTTTAATGTTTTTAAAATCATTATATAAATATATTTTTACTCTTTTTTACCCATGTTTTGAAATGAATCAACTTATCAGTTTCCCAACAAGTCAAATTCAATTATTTTTATCGTGAAATATAAATGTTCTCATATAGATCATTTTACGTGTATATATTTATCATCCCACATTTCATGAAATCCATATTTTGAAGTAGAAATGGTTTATTTTTAATTAAAATATTTTTAAAATAAATATTTGAGGAAAATATATTCATTTTTTTCAAAACATATGATATTTTCTTCAAGAATATTTTTAAATTTTATTATTTTATATCATTAATGACAAAAACCCTCTATTTTTAAAACACATTGAATTTGTTTTACTAATAACATCTGTATTCTTCCTCTATATGGTTTATTATGGATTTTTTATTAAGGAAAGTATTCCCATTCATTACAATGATTCATTTGTCATACTTCTTGAAAAATTCATTCTTTATTGATCATTGAACAATGAATTTCCCCTAATTATCAAGTTCATTTTTGTCGATATTACTATTTCCAAAACCAAATTCTATTTTACAAAAGATTTTTAAATTTATAGTTATTTTATTATTTGGGGAAATATCGATAATTTCATTTTTTTATCAATATGATTATTTGATAAATAATTTTATTTAATTTCATTATTTAATATGAGAAACTAATTGGAATAGAAATGATAGGTGGAGCCTGTAATTTAAATATATCCTCAATGCATCATATGATTATCATGATATAAATAAGCTATGAAAATTGATTGGTTTTCTACTAGTAGTTCTAAATTATGTTATGAAAGTACTTGAAGGTATAAGTTATCATGTTCCTGATACATGATGTCCACTAAAAAGGAATTTCCCTTATTTAGTTTCAGTTATTATCCATACATGAGATTTTGTGGCAACATTTCTGTGGGTACATTTCATTTCTATTACTTATTCCATGGAATCGGTTTCTCTATCCTACCTTGACATATTAATTTTTCTTTATATAGGTATTTGAATGGAATGAGTTTCTAGTGATTACCTTTACATATTGTTTACTCACATCAATTTAGTTTATTGATTACATGGAATGTTTTATCACTTATTTATAATTACATGTTGAATATTCTCATTAAATAATTGTTTCTTATACTGTATTTATCCCATAATGAGATTTTGATATCTCCATTATTATGTTTTTCCCCAGGAATACAATAAGTGTACTATGTAAGATATAAAATGATTTAATATATGGGTTTGTGTTATCCTCAATGTTATTGATTTATATAGTAGGAAAAAAATATACTGTAATTAGTATATTAATTTCTAATACATGCATCTTTTAGGTATCTATATTACCAAAACTACTTTATAATTCTGTCTATTAGGTTTTGATTCCAAGTAAATAAGCCAATGTAATTGTTAACAAACACCGGATCTAGGCTATCTAGTGTTAGTTCAATATAGTAGGTATTAAAAGAAGTTAAGTTGAAACCATGGAAAATTGATTTAGGAAAACATAGATTAGATATATGAACACAAAGGTAGAATTTGAGGATAAATATTTATGGAAACTCTTGAATTTTTAAATGTATAAATTATATTGGTCTTCCCAAAAATTCATCCTTGTCTGGATAATATATGTGGAAACGGTTTTCTAATAGATGTACCTAGTAGAAAAAACTCTGAAAATGCATCAATGTCCTAACTCAGAGCAACATGGTATATGAAAATATTCCTTAATACGCACCTAGATTGAAGCTCCCAAGGGATATTCCAATAAAAATACAATTTTTCTTCACAAACCATTATAAATAATATGAATATATAATGACAATTATTGACCTAGGAATAACTTATGTGGTTTTAGATTGAACATTATGTGTAATGATTTCAAAATCCAACGAATAATATTACAGATAAACCCTAGAAAATGGAAAAAACATTGTCAAAATAAATGGATGAAGTTTTTTTTGAATTGGGGTTGTCATTAAAATCATATTTAAAAAGATAATTATTGATTATCATTATTTCATGGAATCCCATCATCTTAATCTTAAAAGTTATATTGATTTGTTGTTAGAAAAGGAAAAATATAATTTCAGGTAACAACTAATGAAGCCTAGTAAGGGGATGGGTCAAGAACTCATAACTAATGGATTATAAGGGTTTCACACAAACCACTTACCTATGAAATTTTCTGGTTAATATTTATTTGTTTTTATTTAATAAATGGGATAAATAAATACTCATGACGAATTAATAGTGTTTATTTTTATGTTTAGAGATTAATATATTAACCATAATGAATTTTTGTGATAGATAGTGGAAAATAGTTTGAATCAAAACTATTTTATGGACCATACTATCTGATAAATGTATTTTACTACTTCAGGGATAAAATTTTGTATTTAGATACCCATTACCTAATGTAAGGGTTGAATTTGAATTTGATCGAAGAACAACCAAAATATGAAATTGATCTTATGAAATCTAAATGTTTCAATAAATAATATTACTATTTATTCATAGTAGTAAAATAATTAATCAATATTTGGAAAGTGTTAAAAAAATATGTTGTCCTAATAACATAATTTTTTATGAACCAATGGCCTACTAAATCAGCACAGATTTATGAATTTGATGACCTCGACTATCCATTGAACGATTAAATTTTTTCTATTGATGACCTCATTCTCCCCCTAAATATGTATATTCTTTTCCTAATGTATGTATATCTACGTTAAAAAAATTCTACTTAGAGGCCTAGTTATATAGCAATCCTTGTGACCATTGTACTTCTCATTGTCTATTTTATTGAATAATTTTTGCAAACCCTTCTCGTTCTGTGGGTTTCACTCATAACAAATATCAAACATAAAATTATCAAAATCATGTTTAAATTTAGAGGCTTTAATTTAATTATTGTGGGGAGAATGTACCACCACAAAAATTTAGGAGTAAATTTCATTCAAAAACATGTGTTAAAAACAATACCAATTGTGTAAGGGAACATAATAACCTGATAATTTATAATATATTTACTATTTAAAATAAATTAAATATATATTATGTTTTTAATTCACAGAAAAATTTGTTAGTGTACATTGCACAAAATAATGAGTTTCTTCAACGACATGCGTTACTCACAAGACCGGTTTTTATTGAATAATAACATATTACTAAAATAATATTTTTTTATATAAATAATAATTAATCTAAAAACTAAATTATAATTTATTTAAAGTACTTACTAACTTATGAAAATATATATTTTACATAAATAAAAAATGAATTAATAGGTTAAAAATTAATTACAAATGAACATATAAACCCATTATATATAATGGAAATATTAATATTTTTATGCTCATAAAGGATTTTTATCATAATTTTTTTAAAAAATAATATTTAGTGAATCATATTAATTAAATATATATGCAATATATTCAATAAAATATTTGTTATAATCTTGTATTAGATTATATATACATAATTCACAAATTAAATCAATATTATATATAAAACCCAATATTTTTATTAAGGCATTTTTACCACCTTTTAATGGAGAACCTATTTTTAATCCAAATTTTTAAACTTTTTAGAATTTTATAATGTCGAAATAATGATAATATTTTAATATAGATGAAAAAATTAGGTTATGGTAATTTTTTTGTATATATTTATAAAGATTAATATTTCAATGCATAGTTATAAATATTTTATTTCAATTCCAAATATAATTTTCATCTTACTTATTTATAAGGTTAAATTATAATTTTAGTTTGTGTTAATTAATAATTAGTATAATTTTTTGATATATTAATCCAATTTAGGTGATTGGAATCAATATTTTTTTAAATTTACTATAAAAACATTGAAAACATTAAGACGTTAATACTTTTAATCCCCAAATTATCATCCTGTCTACGAGATTACTTTTAATATTATTTTGAACGCCTATGTGATTAGAATTTTATAAAATGAAATCCATATTTAGAGTCAAAATTATTGAAAATGCCTAATAAGGTTAATTTTTTTACCAAATAGATTAGTAAATGTAATTAAAAATAATTACAATGATTAATGTCAAATTATAATTAATGAAGAGCTAAGACATTACTTTAACGCCCAAAATGAGAGATACACCATTCTAAAAGCCATTTTTTGCCATTTTTTGACCATGAACTCACTAGGATCTACATTGGTCCATTATTTATATACTTTCAATAAAAGTATATTGTGGGGTTCGTTTCTTCTAAAATATTACTAGAGGTAATGTCCTGACCTAAAAAATACCATTTTTTATTATCAAATCAATTTTAAGGGATAATTGGGAAACCACAGGGTAAAATCATTAAATGTTATAACAAATATTTTTTAAAACAACCTAAATCTACCCAAACAAATTTCCATACATAATATCTAGGATATAGTATTAACCTAATTATCATTATTTCCTTTTAAAAAAATATCAAATCGATACTCCAACTTATCCATAGTCTATATATAATCTTCATGAGTTGTATTCCCTTCATTGAATCCCCTTAAAAAATAAGTTATTGCTTGCCAATAGAAGTGATCTTCTCATTTTTTGAATCACTCGTAATGGCCTTCCCATCATCCCACCAGCTTCATTCTCAGTAACATTAATCACCAGAAATGATTATATAATTTCTTCATCTATGTGCATATGTTATTCCATAAGATGATCATGATCTTCACCTACCTCCCACTATAGTCAAGTTAGAGAAGACTTGGGAGAAACACCCCATGAACTACATAATCATCCATGTAATATATAACCAGATTATTATACTCACTATACAAAATAGTTGACTTTTACTTCTTGGTGTATCTTGTTTCCATTAGAAGTGGTAGGTCAGAGTAATCCTTTATCCATTTTAAATTTATTATTTGTCTCTTCTTCCTCCTCATACTGGGAAACCTATTATCTTAAAAATCCTTAGTAGTATCGACTTAAAATTACCCAATGACTCATTACTGTAATCAAACGTAGGGGCCAATTCCAAATCCATGGATGGTAATAAACGCGCTACTTCATACTCCTAAACTGGTTCCTCATTCTTTAAAAATTAAAATCTCTTTCCAATATCCATAATTGGAATCTAATTACTTAGGAATGTTCTGATATGTACTTCCTTGACTACCCCAATAATAATTGATCATATCTATTTGAACCTTGACAAGATAGTATCTATCACCTATTCTTTACATCCTCCACATGGACAATGTACTAGAGACACCTTCATTTACTTAGAATTAACATGATCTTATCCAGAATCCTCAAATGTAATATGAATGAACTACACTTTTTTAAGAAACTAATACCACTAAATTTTCCTCACACAACACTACCCCTAGAGTACACACCCCCATGTTGTCCTTCAACCTATCAAAAACATCATCCACTATCAGTTATGGTGGTATTCAAATAAACATTTTCTGAGAGTCCTTAATTTATTTTCATAAACTTATGGGATAAAATAAAAGATCATGACATATCCCGGCCAACTCCGGGCCCTATTTTATTCCTTTCTAACATGAATCCAAATTATATTCTCAGTCCAATGTCAGTCCAACTTAAACATGATTTACATGGTCTGCACCAGATCTAGATGCTAGGATTTCAGCACTGAGCCACAAGACCCTAAGAGTAATCGATTCAAAATTATCTATCCAATAGAATTATTGAAAATATCTCATTTTCTTCATCATAGATCAAAAAATCATACCATGATTCAAAAAACTAATTGTTTGTATTGTAACTCCTCTCTAAAATCAATCCAATAGAACACATCAGGTGGTCTTGAAATATTCAATACAATGAAAACTCTCACTGAAATCGAGTTACATATTACCCTAGTCAGACTATAAAAACAATGGTAATGACCTAAAAAATTTCTTATCGTACAGAAATTGGATAGATTTTTAAAAGAAACAATGAGTTTTGAAAACTAACCCTTATCATCTCAGTCGATGAATCATGATTCATGTAGAAATAATATGACCACCAATTGAAGAAAAACACATATCTATTTTTGAATCTAGGAGCTCTAAACTATGGAAAAACTAGGTGGTATTCTAATGAAAACTATATCATGATGTTCTTGGAGTTGGGGAGACCTACAATTCCACCCTCCTGTAAACCCAAAGATCCAAATATGAATAGTTTGAATGAGTCTACTGATAGAAAAATATTCTTGGAACATTTTATCAGAGATAATGACAAGAGATAAGAAGTGTCGATAAATTACATGGTCAAAATCAATAGCTGCGAATGACCAGATAAAACATTTGATCTTTCAGAATCATGAAGATATGAGTGAATAAAAAAACATAATCTTAATTTGAGAATGGGAGGAAAGGGGATGGTTGATTACATATTATATGTAGTGAAGGTCCCTCTCCCACCGAGGGGCATAAGGGACTTCTTGGAATCCATAACTTTCTAGGGAATGGATGAAATCAGTAGTGGATGCTCATTCTTTTTTCTCCTAGATAAACCTCTATAGAGTATCACATATCCTCCACTATAGATGTCTTTCATTCATCCCATTTCCTCACCACTATCAGTATATTTATGTTTGTCCAAAATCATACAAATTCACTCCCTAAACCCCTCCCTTAATCATTTAATCATCCCACTGGGTAGAAATCATTGCAAGGAATCCCTTTTGGAAAAATCAACAAGAGTTACCCGGTTAATAGGTCACAACTAAAATCAAAATCATCTATTTTATTTACATTCTCAACAAACTCAATAATATTTATTCGATGGAAATATATTGAAAATGGTATCCTAAATATTCTATTATGTTTTTATGTTATGGATTTACCATTCACTTATACACACTTCTATCTAATGGGTAACAAACAAATTATTTACGTTTATGGAAGACTATCCCTCACTGTAAAATGATTGTTCATTTTCCATTAACCTCTTATCATTGTCAACATTATGATGAAAAAAATATATCTATATATGTTATATTCAATATATATTATGAATTTAATCTTCTATAATTCATTTTTAACACATATCATTATACATTTAATTTTGTCTAAAAATGATCCCATCATTAGTAGAAGTGTGGTCTTCTTCCCCTCAAAGAGATTTGGTTTTTTCATTATATACATAGAGAATGTTAAGGATAATATTATAAACCTATGTATCATATAGAGGATAAATATGATTATTAAATTATAATATACATACATATAATTTACACGTCATCCTTTTACGATGATAAAAAAATGAATGTAGCGTTTATGTGTATGAACGGACTACCATCTCTATGAACGGTGCATTTAATTACATAGCTCCAAAAATTATTGATTATTATAATACATATAATATATATATATATTATATAAAAATAATTTTTTACATAAGGGGAATGATGAAACCATGATATAGTTTATAATAACAACAAACAACATGTTAAACCAATCTCGAAAAACTAGCCAATTATCTCCCAAAATATTAATATTAATTAATTGGTATTAACAAATAGGTAATGATATATTATAATATGATAATATAAGATATCATAAAATTTAATATTGACATTTTTATAAGTAATTAACATGTATAAACCCCTTATACAAGAGGTTAAAATAGGTTCACCGGAAAGGAAATATAAGGTATGTGATTTTCATCTCAATTTACATTCTGTTGGGACATAATTATTTTCGTGCATCTAGTTTTTTTATATGGTTTATATATTTCCAATGAAATTTTATATCATGAATCCCATCATTTTCATGAATTTTTTTTAGTTCAATATTATTCCTTCACGATGCTTATGAATTAAAATGATTCAATGTGGTATAGGACACATTAGGTCATGAACATATTATTTTACTCAAGAATAATACATATGATATTTTAATTGTATTTAAATTTTAGTAAATTATAAGAATATTGATCAATAAATTCTCTCATTATAATATGGTTATTCATATCCATATACATGTATTAGTACTAATTTTTCACTCTTTGGTACTCAATGTGTTTTTGATAATGTTTTTACGAAAACATGCCTTCATTTCTCTATTTAGTCGGAGAACCTATTTTCTTCTAAAAATCATGTTTTATTAAATTGTTCTCTTAAATTTATAAACATTTTCAAAAAGATATAGTCTATCAAATTTTACCATTTTTTAATTTACCCATGTTTTTAATGGAATATTTTTTCTCATTCCCAACATGGAATTTTTCATTCCTTTTTACCATTAAAAATGAATATTCATTTTACCTCGAATGAAATGTATGGATTTATCCTAGATTATTTCATTGAAGCCTTATTTTCAGGATGAAAAAGATTTTTTTAGAGGAAATGTTTTTAATAGGGATATGTGAATAATTTTTTTTCACATGGTTTATCAAAAGAAACGGATATTCACTCAAATAATAATTTTAATGGTAGTTATTTTATTTCATCATGAAAAAATTCCACTATTTTTACTCAACCTGGAATTTTTTGAATTGATAAAATATATAGTCATCATATAGATGGTTTATTATTAATTTTTAAAGGATAATATTCAAATTTAGTACTATGATTCATTTGTTAGTCTACTAGAAATATTGAATCTCTTATGATCACCTAGAATTGAATTTACCCTAATTATTTTATTCCTTTATCATTGATATTTATATCACAAAAAATGTATTCTATTTTACATAAGTCATCTAAATTGATAGTTATTTTATTATTTGGGTAAATGTGGATAATTATTTAATCTTTATTCAATATGGTTATTTGAAAAGGCATATCATTTATTTCAATTATTCAATATGAGAAATGGTTTGTCATGGGAATGATCAGGGGAACCCGGAAATTATTCAGATCCTCAATCCATTAATATATTTTTGTGATATTAACATGTTATGAAAATTTATTGGGTTTTAACTCATTGCATTATACCATCTTATGAACATATTTGGCATGTATATGTTTTCATGTTCATAATAAATATCATCTATTAAAAAAGCATTTCCCTAATTTAGTTTTAGTTTTTATTCATCCGCGTTATTTGTTGCAAACATGCCTATGGTTACCTTTTATATCATTTCATTTATCTAAGGGATGGTGTTTTGGTTTCATACCTTGAAAACTTTACATTGCATTATCTAGTTGTTTTAATAGATTTTAGTTCCACTTTAATCCAGAAAGCGTACTATGAATTTTATGCAGGGATTTATGGATTTGAGTTATCCTCAATGATATTTCATTAGAGTGAAGTATAAAATTATGTTGTAATTATTGTATCATTTTTTAATACAATTATCATTTAGTTATTCTATTTAACAAGACTATTATGCTCTTCAGTCCTTCATGGATTGATTCCTTGTAAGTAGGATAATATAATTTATAGTAGACACAGCTCCAAGATATATAGGGTTGGGACAATACAATGTAAATTTCATTATGTATGAAAGAAATAAATTGTTATTTTGGATATTGAATTACATCAATATACTATAATTTTTTTAAAAAAAATTATTTATTTAAAATGACATATAAAACATAAAAATAGATATTGAAAATATCATGATTGATTTAATCTAATTACAATTTATTTTTAATATATATGAGACATATTTTTTGGAAAATGAACTTCTTTAATGTTTATAGAATGATTAATATTTAATATGTCTCTCATAATCATCTATAAAACTAAAATTCAATTAAAATTAATAAATAAATTAAATCATTTATATAATTTTGAAATCTCAATCAAAATTCACTATAATAAAATTATATTCCACATTGCTTATATTTTTGTCCAAATAACGTTTCCATGATCCATTGTTGTGATGGAACATATTATGAGATAGATAAATTTCAACCAAATAAATATATATTTAATATATATATTTAACTATTACCCTATCTTCCCAAATATTATTATGTATCATTATACAATATAATGATGTACTATTAATATAATTGTCTTTTATAAAAAATATATCACAATATTATAAAAGTATACACATACTCATTCAATAGTATTTCATATTCTTGTGAGTATAATTTAATCTATCATAAAAATAATGTTTTTTATCATAAAAGTTTTCATCATGGATGATTATAAAATAGAATGGAAATATATGATATTAATTTTAAATTTATGATATTTATAATATTTTTAGGGTAAAAATAAAATGAATTATCATTATAATGTAAGTTGTTTTCATTGATAAGTTTACCCAATAGATGCACATTTTTAATTAAGATCAATAATTATTTATATATATATTAAAAAAAATGAAAATGTGATTTTGTAAATATTTTCAACACTATCACCCCAATACCATAGATAATTTGGTAATGTTGAAATTTTTTTCAAATAAATTCTGGTGACAACCAATAAACACTAATTATGGAAATAAAATACTAGTGCACGATGAGGAAAATATAAAACATCTAATATATATATTTAATAAATAATCATAAATGATTAGTGTAAAATATAATTGAAATGAATAATATTCCAAAAAATGTTATTATGATGGCCCCTTTTTATATTGGAGGTTACAGTGATTCCATGAAAGTCTATATTTAAGGGTAAGGGTTTCACATCCTATATGTCTTAGAATTTCAGAAACTCTATGTGTAAGTTTATCTTCAGTGATGTTTGTTCCACTTTATCTATATATAGGAATTTAATTTCTTGTCCTATATTTATTTTCAGTCTTGCAATTTATTTTCACCACATAGGATTTTATTGTATTATAATTCATCATAAATTATGTTTTACATTGGAATTAAATTTACCATATCGTTTTTTTGGTTTTATTTGACTTCCTTTTACACAGTATAGTAATTTTTAATGAATTTAATTAATTATAATTATATTATTTTATAATTCCTCGTTTTAAATTTTTTAGTATTATTTTTAAAAAATAATGGGTTTTAATCTATTTTTCATTATAACTACCATTTAGTCTATATATCTATCATTTTTTCCTACTTTCTATAAATATTTAATTTATAATTTTTTATGATTCTTAAATGTTAATTTTATATTGAATTTTATTTTAAAAATTTATTAAAATAATATTATTACAATTTAATTGTTTATGAAAAGGTAATGTTTATTTCGTCTAACATAAGAAATATTGATATATTATTATTTTAATGTGTTTCCATCAATGTTAATATTAATTAATGCTTAATATGCATTTGTGGGGATATATTCTAATTAAATTATTAACACACATTCTATAGATCATATATTTTTATATGATGAAAATATTTTTATTAATCCCTTTCTATCCTCAATATTTTTATATGTAATATTTTATTTATGAATAATATAACGTAAATTTATAAATCATTTGTATGGTTTTTAAATATTTGACTGGTTGGCATCTAATTTTATATCCATTAAATTTTAAAAAATATATTTTATAATGATAATTTTATCATTGGATATGCATGGGAGACATTTTTCCACGATGTGGAGATAGTCATGGCAGTGATCCTAAAAATAAGATATTATTTTATTTTTTATAAATGGGTATCATTTTCATTTTATATTTCATATCCATGTTTTGTATCGATATTATGAAAGTATTTTTGATATTATCTTTGATTATTACTAATTTGCATATGATATTGTTATTATATCCTCTTTAATACATATATTTTCATCAAACATATATCATTGTGATCTTCTTTAGGATCAGTTATGTTAATAGGATTAATATATCTTACTCTTGAAACCATAAAAAGAAATTAATCTCAATAATTTCAATTATTTATATACCAATGTTAATGAAGAATAATAAATCATATCATATGTCCCTGAAACGAGTTTACAATGATATAATTTTGGATGAAATATTCATTATATTGAAAATTTAAAAATTTATAGAGCTAATCTTAAATTTCAATAGACTATTGGTTTCTAAGGGTTTGGTTTAATAAGATATATAATGTATAAGGATTCACTATATATGTATTTAGTGGTTGTTCCCTATCATGACTATATAGGTGGATTTTTTCACTAATGTCAACATCCCCACCCATTTAAATTTTTTATTCAATCAATTATGTAGAGGTGTATATTCATTAGTATAACTGGAGGTTAATGAAAATTATATATTTGTTGTATAAAATGGTTGGTATAATGGGTAAATAGTTGATGAAGTGGTTATGTGTGAACCACAATTTAGTTTAAATGTCTGGTGTTATAGAGTGGTTATTTATTAGAGACACATACACAATCTTGAGGTAGAAGCAGTAGGAGTTAAATGGTTGTAGTCAATGAGTAAATGAAGTGAACCAATATAGTGTAATTTATCCCAATGGTCTACATATGGGTGGTGTCTAGAGAACCCCCCCATCTATCCAATTCACAAAGATGAGATGATTAGCCATCTACCACATGCTTGACCAGAACATAGCATCGATGGTCTCAACCCACTGGTGGACCGATGTTGTATTGTCCCATTTAATGGTTTGGGTAGCTCAAGATTTCCACTATGTATTACAATGAAAAATGTATCCCAACCAGCAATCCTAGTAGTGAATAGCGGTATTAAGTGCTTGTTATGGTTGAACAAAACTCATGTAAGGTATATAGGAATGTGTGGTGAAACACAATACTTTTTTCTACCACCTATTACTTCACACACTTTCCTTACATATATCATTTCCTAATCCCCACTGGGGAACCCTCCCCTAAAATGATTCCATACATGGATTAACTATAAGACTATAGGTTTCCTATTATCTATTTAATATGGAATATTTGTATGTTTTATTAATATGTGTACCTTTTAGAAAAATTAAAATACCTTCTTAATAATCATACTAGGTATATTAAAATATTATGATCAATTTGTATACATTTAATGTGATGTATGATGTAATAGTTTTTAGAATCACAGAGTTGATTCCTAGGTTAATAATGAAGTATTTGATCATACAATGAGATTCATGGCTTCTTTATATTTGTGTGGATGATATGAAATTATTTTCAAACATTCCTTAATGTTTTTTATATAACATTCATAATTAAATAATGATTACTACAAATTAATGTGTGTGATTAATAGTCTTATGGGACTGATTAGAAACAAGTCCCTTATAATACTAGAAGATTCCAAAACATTCCCACTATAAAGACACATAAACTATTTTTATTTTGTTATGTAATCAATTAGTTTACAAGTATATCTCTATGATGTCTGGATCCTTTATTAAAGATATAAACTCCCTAAAGAAACACTCTTATTTAATGTAAATTCATGGCACCCAACTATATGTTCTAAGAGATGATGTGGGTTTTATAATTCAAGTTAGTTTGGTTAAATTAGTTTTTTACAGTGATTAAACATTTTTTCTTCTCTTTTGAAGGATGAGTCTACCTTATGTATTAGGTTATATATTAAAGGATAATATTTAGGAATTTATCACTTTTTTGGTTGATAAATGTAATATTTCAATGTGAAATTATTTTTATTTAATGATGTCGTGATCTGAATTTATATACTCACCCATATAAAAGAGTTAACCCATGTATTTCTTGTCTTATACGGATGACATGTAGTTCAAAAATGATTTTGGATGTCACATTGTAAGTGGTGTAGGTGATTAGTTATTCTTAGAAGGGTTGTGTACAATATAATGACTATGTTGGGGTATATGCATCACATGTTCTATTTCATTTATATTTATTATATATTGGATTACATTTTTGTATTTTTGGTTAATTTTTCCATTACCTTTTTATCCTTCACTTTTTCATTTGATATGGACGATTATCATGTCTCACCTGAGATATATATTTTGTTTTGTTTTGTTTTAAATCATTATTTATTGTTAAATCCCATTTGGAGACATGTAGATATTTAGATGTATATTATTATATGACCTATAATATTTTTTGATATTTATATTATGTTCTAGTTTGTGTCCCTTGACTTGTTAGAGAACGGATCACGGTGAAAAACTATTATTATTGGTAGTCATGAAGGGTATTTCGTGTGTCATACCATAATAGATATATCACCATCTAATAAAAAAGTGTTTAATTTTCATCACCATAATACATTATGTTAATGATAAATAACAATATATATAACACTAGATAAACAGTTTATCACCAAAACTATCAAACAAGTGAATAATATATGTCAATATTTACTATTAGGTGAGTGATACCCCCACCATCATGTTTCCTATGGTGAATAATACATAATTGATATACCAAAACAATTATATTGTTAGCCACTAATGCATTAACCATGATAAATAATATTTCCCCACACTAATAATCATGTTTTAATTATATATCACCAAATAATATGATAATAGTTGCATGGTTTATCAATATATAATAAAATTATAGGTGAAAAATTATCAAAACATTAATAAAAATAATAATTTCATAAATATAACCATAATGAATGAGTTATCAACCAATGAATTAGTTCACCAATCCTAGTGTACTAACTAGGATACCCATTCTAATTAAATGGTACACCATGGAATCATTCATCATTCCCATACATCATAAACATGACCTAATATCTCATCAATTTACCTAATAATGAGAAATAACATGTGGTGAATAATGGTATGGCACTTTTTTCCATTGTTGGTCCCCAAAAATAAATCTTTACATTATGTAGGAAATAAATTTTCACTCATAAAGAATATATAGATGAAGCCTCCCAAGTAGGGACACAAGAATTATAAACGGTTCCTCCAAAATTGGCTAATCCTAAGTGTTTACATCGTAAATGTGCTAATGTACTAAGTCTATATGTCAGGACCGCCTCCCTAAAAAGTGTACCCCTCCTGTGCCGACAATGTGATAAGTTAGATAATGACCCCCCGAGTCCCGCCTCCAGTAGGCCCTGGGTTGGTGACAAGCATTGAGGGTTTAGAAAACACATAGATGGGAGGCATTGCCCTCTAGGAGAATACATGCAAAAGAGAGAGAGAGATAATATAGACACGATCCAACTCCAAATCAGATAGCAACATAAATGAAAACCCAATTATACATATGAAATGTCATGAAAATATACTAATACTGAAAGGGGAAAAACTGAAAGTACCCCAAAGAAAGTAAAATTGCATCATCCACAAGCCTGAACAGATCCTGTAATCCCAAGATAGTAAATACCATCCTGATCTCTAACATGCTCCAAGTGACATAAAAAATAGTTTATATAATAAATGGGTGAGTATAACAGTACACTCAGTATGATCCTCCCCAAAGCCTCTCGTTCAAAAGTAAAGAAAGCATACTAGAGCATAGTGACCAACAGCTGAAACTGACTCGTCGCCTAAATAGGTATACTAAGTTTCGAGCCGCACCATGGATACTCACACCATGTAACACATACAAGAATATATCATATAATAATTAATATCAAGGGTATCATGCTACTACTTCCCAACTAGTTTGCCACTTTTCCCCAACGTCGCACTTCATAAGAATCTATCTCCAAAAAGGCTTGCTCGCAGACTCCTGGAAAAAACACCACAATATGCAACTCAGGCAACAAAACCACAATTTACAGACAAGAAAGTAACAACATAGTTTCCAAAAACCCCCCACAACTCAAATATCATTTATCATACGTTAGGTATTATACCTCAAGCCATTAAATCCCAAACACTGAGTAAGGATCCTCAAGCCATTATAGCCTATACACATTACACCTATAGTAGTCTATAAGATACTATATCTCGAATATATGTGTGTCAATAACCAGAAGCCATTACAACTCTCTACACAAATATTTGGGGAAAACTAACCACTCTCCCTACCAGCACATGTATCTACCAAGAGAAGAGAGTTGGCCTAAAGGGGGTAGTCAGCCATCATCCTCCCACCAGAATTATGGGGAAATCACTCCACAGGGCATAGAATTTCTCGGGTGTCAGTTGCCCTCACTAATAGGGTAGAGTTGCATATAGAAACACACAAAGTACAGAATATACTATATCTCAGAACCACATGATGGGAATAACCTAGTCTTAGAATCAACAACAAATAACGTATCTCAAACTTTGGGATGCCACTTCTAATATTAGGTATATTATATGCACACAACCATTTAAAAAACCTCTATTTCATTACATTATTCCATTTTTATCAGCTCCAATTTTTTTTAATTAATTATTTAAACATAAATTAACCAATAAAAATTCCACATTAAACTTCATTATCATCTCTCCCAAAGTACACTATTCATCCAAAATTACAACCTTATAATTATGTTCCAGCAAACTCCAACCCCATGGGTTAACATCACTTATTAAATAATTCATTACTGAATTACTTTCCCATATTTCCAGGAATTATAGAAAAATAACCCATTCTACTAAACACAAGGGGGATCAACATGGTGACTAAATGTACTACCTGTCGAGTCTTTTCCTCCTATAGAATGATCGAAGACCCATCCTCCCTTGAAAAGCTAAACACTGAAATCATGTGTTATACCCCGCACGTCTTCACCTCTTTCGGAAGAAGTTTAAGAAACACCAACTTCCTTGAGCAGTGGTAAAAAAGTAAATCACATAATCAATCAATAACAATAATCAAGAATCCATTAATCACATCCATCTTGTTCCATCATCCCTAGTGTCCTCCCCGACATCGACATGCGTAAACCGATGCATCTCGCCACTCTGGGCGTCATCTACTACCAAAACCAATGGTCTATATGCCCCCACATATCACAACAACCATCCAGGCCCACATCACAACACAAGTAGCATGAAAAAAAATATCGTAACAATTGTGTTCTTGGCCCTTAAATAGTCAAGAGGGTAACTCATAACACTACAAGTAATTATTATTTTATCAAATAGCTAGTTCTTTAATCCATTTTGAAATTGACTGATCTATTATTTGTAGGTTCCAACTATGGGTTACCTAAACAACAAGATATCACCAATTTATTAAACATGCTTACTGCATCAATTTGATTAACATCAAATTTCAATTAGAGGAACCAAATTCATTTCATGCCACTTTATATTTATCCAAACAGTTATCCATTTTATCCCAACATTACATTCTTTACCAATTTCCATCATGAACAAATATCTTAATGAAGACACCATAGATATCAACTCTCTATAAAAACTAGAGGAAATAACATACGATCGATATCAATTTATTTATTTGGTTTAATAATTTATTATGTCAATTCCATTGTCATCCAATGGGATAAAACATGGGAACTATACTATTCCACATATATGAAAAGAGAAGTAACAAATCCCCTACCTCAAATAGTTCTTGATGTTCTTTATACGATAACAGTCCATACAATGGTTCATGATTGCCCCATTTTGCGACAACTGCATCCACCTGAGGATGCCACTATACGACCACACCAACTGAAACCCAAAAAAACTCCATTAGTTTCATGTATATCACATGATACAATATGGAAAGGAGAAACACGAGAATTTGATCCCCAAAATAATGACGAAAAAACATACCTTATATCGAAAATGGATGGATACTCCTTGGTTTCACCGAAACAGGGGGTGCACTAATAGCAGGAAGATCATCGATGGAAACCAATCCAAGGGGAAAATATTGATCTAAAAAATTCCTATGGGAATGAAGGAATGGTTTGAGTGTATCACACTAGAGAACAAAGAGGAAGAACAAGGGAGGAAGATATCTTGTCCCTTTTGAGGATTTAACAGAGAGACAATTTAAGATATGTTTGATTTCCCATTAAAAGTAGATCGCATTAAACAACATGGTGTGACCACATAAAAACATTCCTAGCCTTAGTAATAATTAATATAGTAGTTATGGCCTTTGAATCAGCCATGGGGTCCTTAAAAACAAGCTTTTAAATGCATTTTATGTCAAAAAAAATGTCAAATTGGCGAAACTATAGGAAGCTAAAAACATTGTTCATGAACTCCAAATTTGGAAAAGGAAAAAGTTCATCATTGAAACCTCACATTTGGGACCTCTCTATTCTAGTAACAGTGTTCGTGAACCTCAATATTGGAACCTCACCATTGGAACGTCACCATTCTAGAAACACTATTCATGAACCTCACTATTGGAACCTCACCATTCTGAAAACATTGTTCATGAACCTCACCATTTCATCCTCACCATTTTGTAAACACTATTCATGAACCTCACTATTTTGGAAACACTGTTCATGAACCTCACAATTATGAAAACACTATTAACGAACCTCACCATTCTAGATACACTATTAATGAACTTCACCATTGGAACCTTACCATTCTGGAAACACTATCATGAACCTCACCATTGGAACCTCACTGTTCTGGAAACAAATTTCAAAGAAGGTCACGTTTTCACAATTCACAATGGCCTACCATTGGAACTATTCACCTAAGGTTTCTGATGCACTGTTCACAACAGTATACTATTGGAACTATTCACAGAAGGCCACCGTTGCACTGTTTAAAATGATCTACCATAGGAACTGTTCTCCTAAGATTACCGATGCATGGTTCACAATGTTCTACCATTGGAACTCTTCATAGAAGGTCACCATTTCACAGTTCAGAATGGTCTACCATTGAAAATGTTCACCTAAGGTTATTGATGCACTGTTCACAACCGTCTACTGTTGGAATTGTACACAGAAATTGAAAATTGGAAAAGTGTTGGGGATAAGTCACCATGACCTCCTAGAACACTGAAACACTAGATTTTCACAAAGGAATTGACCAGAGAGGTCCGCGCCATTACATCAGATACATGTAAAAACATTATCGCCCTCAAGAATTCAAAACCCACCTAAAGGTAAAACAAAATGGGCCTGCTAGACAAAAAAATGAGATACCTATCAAACAGAGAAATCCATTAAAAAAACAAAAGAAATCAATCTTATAAACATTAAAGGATTAAAACCACAAAGTAATACTCATTAAATGAAAGGAGTTAAACATCAAACAACTCTGGGTACTGAGCATGTATTTGTGACTCACATTCCCATGTACTCTCCTCCAGGACACTGTGTTGCCACAAGACATGAACTAAGAGGATTGAATGCTCGCGCAACACTTTTTCCTTGTGGCTTTGGATCTTCACCAGTCACTCCTCAAAGGTTGCATCATCATCAACAAAGATCTCTCCCCAATCAATGATGTGAGAGTCATCATGAAGATAATGAAAGAGCTGTGATACATGGAAAACATCATGTATTAGACTCGTCTGAGAGGGAGAAGTGCTCCTCAATACACCACAACTCCAACACAAGTTAACTCCTCAAAAGGCCCAACAAACAGGGGAGAAAGCTTACTCCCACAACCAAACCTTCGTTGCCCATGACGGGGAGTCTCATTTAGAAACACATGATACCCAATAGTAAACTCTAAGGGTATCCTCCTTTAATCAACATATTATTTTTGACGATCTTGCACTGTCTTCATCCTCTCACAAATCACCTGAACTATCTCTGTTGTATTCCAAACTAGTTCTGGTCTGAGAATTGCTAACTCTCTGACCCCATTCCAGCACAACAGAGAATGACAAATTCATCCACACAAGTCCTCAAATGGCATTGTACCAATGGTGGAGTGAAAAATAATATTTTAAGATAACACCACAAAGGTTTAGTGACTCATCCATGAACCTCCAAATAAATAACAGATGTGCATAACATGTCTTCAAGAGTCTGGGTGGTTCTCTCTATCTGACCATCCGTTTGGGGATGAAAAGCAGTTCTAAGGGATAATTGAGAACCGAAATCATGTTTGAGACCTCTCCAAACCGTGGATATATAAATGAGGATCTTGATCAGAAATGATCAACCTTGGGACTCCATAAAGTATCACCACCTCTTTCAAATACTGCCTCGAAAAAACATCCACTGAGCTCGACTCATGGATCACTATGAAGTGGACTGATTCTGTTAAATGATCCACTACCTCCAAAATATCATTATGTCCTTATTTAGCTCAAGGAAAACTAGTAAAAATTCCATTGATATGTCCTCCCACTTCCACTGAGGAATATGTAATGGCATGAGAAGACCACCAGGAACATGGTGTTCGACCTTCACCTTCTGGAAGACCAAACATAGAGACACAAAGTCCGCAACCGCATGCTTCTTCCCAGGCCACCAAAACTAGCTCCTCAAAGCTTGGTACCTCTTTTTCACACCATGATGAAATGGTAAAGGCGAACTGTGAAACTCTCTGAGAACCATCTCATGCATCGTCTAAGGAACAAAAAACCTTCTGTGATACAAAACTCAGTGTTGTTTATCCTCTGACCAACCCTCACGGGCCTTGCCACAAACAACTCGGTCTCTCCAGACCTCTACCTCTAAATCCCCAAATTGGGACTCTTCCACATTCTGCACCAGAAATGACTGTAACTTCATCTAAAAAAGACATCATCTTCCCCCAACATCACCCATATAAAGATTTAATGTTGATAGCTCTTCAATTACTCCCCAAGAATCAATGGATTAACGCATAGAATCACTATGTGACTTTTGACTCAACGCATCAGCTACAAGATTCCCCTATGTAGATGTATATGATATCTCAAAGTCATTTTCCATTAATAACTCCGTCCACTGACTCTATCATATGTTTGAGTTGTGTTGCGAGAAAACATACCTCAAACACATATGATCGGTGAAAACAACAAAGTGCTTTCCAATGAGTTAATGTCTCTAAAACATCAGAGAAAACACTAAAACTACCAACTAAATATCATGGGTGGAAAATTAATTTTCATGGGGATGCAACTTCCAAGACCCATAAGAAACAACTGATCTATGTGGCATCAGAATACAACTTATCCCAAGTTGTGATGCATCGTAGAAAAAATCAAACTGAACTCCCTCTACTAAAAGACAAAGAACTAGAGCACTTACTAACATCTCCTTTAGATACTAGAATGCAACCTGACACTGATCAGTCCATATGAACTCCTAATCCTTCCTAGTCAAAGCTGTCATAGGAGTCACAACTCATGAGAAATTAGCTACAAACCTCATGTAGTTACCTGCAATACCAAGGAAACATCGCACCTCAGACATTGTCTTGGGGGATTCCCAAGACACAACTAATTCAATATTCAACGAATCCACAACTATTCTTTGGGTGGACACAACATGCCCCATGAAATGGACTTCCCAAGCACAAAACTCACACTTCGGTAACTTCCCAAAAAACTGATGTCGTCGAAGAACTCGCAAAATGGCGTGTGGATACATTGCATGATCTTCCTCAAATGTGGAGTACACAAGGATGTCATCGATGAAAACTACAAAGAATTTGTCTAGGAACTCACAAAACACAGAATTCATAAATCTTATGAACATAGCTAGAGAATTTCTCAAACCAAAGGGCATTACAATGAACTCATAATTCCTATGACAATAATGGAAAGCAATCTTTGGGAGATCCTCATCCTTCACACGCGACCGATGATATCCTGACTACAAGTCGATCTTTGAGAACCAACTTGCACCCTTCCATTGATCAAATAAGGCATCAATCCATTGAAGAGGATAACGATTCTATATTGCCACTTTGTTCAAGCGATGATAATCAACACACAACCGTAAACTATCATCAGCCTTCTTCTCGAACAAAATTGGTGCACCACACGGTGACACACTAGGCTGAAAAAAACACACTCTAATAGACCATCAAGCAGTATACGCAACTCTCATAACTCATAATGGGACATCCTATATGGATACATAGAGAAATGATATGCTTCTAGTTATAGTTCAATCCCAAACTCAATCTCTCATTAAAGGGGTAATTCTACAACCTCTTCTGAAAATACATCAGGGTACTCATCTACAACACTAGGAAATGCCAACTGTTGAAACAATGAAGAGATTAACATCATCTAGACCATCATGGATGATAAGGACAGAACACACCTTTGACCTATCTGAGGATCTCGATCGCCAAAAAACACCACCAAATCTCCATCCGCATTGAAGAAAATGACCTTCTTCCTAAAGTAATCAATGATAGATTTCACTGAATACCACCAATCCATGCTGAGGATGAAATCATATGGTTTTATTCATAAATATAATAAATCTCCCCAAGAGCTGTGCGGAAATAACACTAGATCACATTCTCTACATACTTCAAACTGGTTAGCTCGATCTTTTAATAGCATAGTCAATGCCAAGGTCATTGGAAGCCTCTCTACCTCATGTCCCAAAGCCTGGAAAAGAGTACTTGATATGATGGATTGTGTAGTTTCTGAATCAAACAAGGCACACACCATGGTAGAAAACAAGAAAAGGGTACCCGGAACAACATCTGGCTCGCCTGGCACTTGTAATGCTAAAGTATGAAGCTAACCACAGCCACCTCCATGACCTATCTCACCTTGATGACGAACAACACCATAACCACACTCTTCTCTCTGAGGACGGGTAGCATTACAGGATTTATCTATGCCATCCCATTTACACTCTGATGATCTAAAACTGGGGAAACCTGTTACTGCTGCCTCTATAGGAATAGCCTCATTGGAGGATCCTGGAGCAGAACACCTGGTGCATGATGACAGATCTGAAAGGTAGGGAACTCTTGCTACTGATGACGTCGACCCCCACAAGAAAAACAGGCACTTGATCTTTTGGTACAGGCCTAAGAGCTACTGCCCCCGGAGAAACAAGATGTGAAGGGCTGGGATGTACCCCATGGCTGAACGGAAACTGTTCTTCCCTGAAAATCGGGAACCCCGTACCACATATCTGCTTCATGAGGAATCATGATGACTCCCCTCTCATAATGATCCAGTTTTGGCCAATGTCTTCTCGACAACCTCTTCCCTCCCCAGCAAGTCAAGATATCTCTTCTGCATAAATGGGGTGACATAGCGCTTTTTCTCTGGATGTAATGCCTCTTCAAAATGCCTCACCCTAACCTCCTCATCTAGAAATAGGTCTGAAGCATATCATAAAAGGTTCCAGAAACAGATTTCAAACTCTCACACAATAGAGATCCCTTGTCGAAGGGTAAAAAGCTCTTGGAAACAAGATTCCTTCACGATCGAAGAATGAATCTCGACTCTCAACTCGTCTCAGAACTCCCCCCATGATATTTCTAACTAATCGCAACCCCTGAGGAACATGAACCACCACTGCCTCCCTGCTCCACACAACATAGTCACCACCAAGGACAACTAGTGCTCCTTCGGAGAATGAATCGAACTAATGCTGATCTAAACCTACTCTAAAAAGTCTTCCATGATGGAATCTGAAATGGATCCCTCATACTTTTGCAGACTCTGGGACTGAAACTCTCGATCATTTCTCCTCTAAGTGTCATCGGTGTCGACCACTAACCGACGATGATCTGCTGGCATAACCTGTTGGACTTATTCTATGGAAACCTGACCAAGACATCGACCTGAAGCCATACCTATAAAATAACAAATAGTTAGTGCTTATAAAATCAGAATATGGAAGACCCAACAATAATTAATTATTTGTTTTCGTTTTTTAATATTATATTATCTTATCCCAATGTCTACACATTCAAACACAGGAAAAATAAGAATGATGCATGATCCTTTCCCCGGTATCTATCCTGCAAATAGTATCACCTCATTTAGTAGCCATTGAAAACATAATGGTCTGTACATTAGACCATAGGGGGCCCCAAACACCTATGTCTTGGCCGGTCTCTAGTGTTTACATCACTTTCTAAGCATGAATGACACGGTTTTCCTACCAACCCATGCAACCTTGTTTGTGCCTAACACCAATCTCCATCATATCCCTTAACCAGAGTTCTGATAACACTTTTTCAGGACACCCTCCCCACAAAGTGTACCCCTCCTAGGCCGGAAATCTGAGAAGGGAGATAATGAACCTTGAGTCCCACCTTCATTAGGCCCCGTGTTGATGACTAGCGTTGGGGGTATAGAAAATAAATAGATGGAAGGCATTACCCATTCAGAGAACACATGCAGATGAGACAGATAAAATAGACACCAAACAAATCTAACTCAAATAGAAACATAAATGATAACCAATGTACACATATGAAATTTCATGAAAAAATACTACAACTAAAAGGGGAAAAACTACAATTACCAAAAATAAAGTAAAACAACAGCAACCACAAACACGAACAACTCCTACAACCCCAAGCTAGTAAACACCAGACTAATCTACAACCTACTCCAAGTGACCTGAAATACAGTTTATATAACAAGGAGGTTAGTATAAAAGTATACTTAGTAGGATCCTCCCCTAAGCCTCTCGTGAAAATGTAATGAAATCATGTTAAATCATAGTGAATAACAATTGAAACTGACTTGTCACCTAAATAGGTTTACTATGTTTCTAGACTTACCAAGGCTACTCTCACCAAGTAATGAATACAAGAATATATCATATAAAAATGAATATCAATGGTATCGTTCTACTACTTCCCCACTGTTTTTCCGCTTCTCCTCAACGTCACACATCCTAATCATCTCTCTCCAAAAAGGCTTTCCCACAAACTCCTGGGTGAAGCACCCCAATACGAACCTCGTGCAATAGAACCACCATGTCCACACAAGAAAGTAACCATGTAGTTTTCCAGAGCCATCACATCTTTCATAATGTGTATCATACATCATGTATTATACCTCAAGCCATTACATCCCATACACCGAGTAAGGATCCTCAAGATATCACATCCTATAAACATTACACCTAAAGTACTCCATAGGAGTAAATATCCAGAATATATGTGTGTGAATAACCACAAGCCATTACAGCCCTCTACAGACATATTTGGGGAAAATTAACTGTTGTGCCTACAATCACAAGTATCATCCAAGATAAGAGAGTGGGACCAAAGGGGGTAGTCATCCATCTATCCTCCCACCAGAAGGATGGGGAAAACACCCCCTTAGGTCTCATAATCCCCAGACTGTATGTTTTACTCACTGACAGGGTGGATTACCATATAGAAACACACAATGTACATAATATACAATATCTCACAACCACACTATGGGCATAACCGAGTGATAGACTCAACTGTAGCTAATGTCTCTCAAACTCCGAGATTCCACTTCTAAGACTAGATATCTTATATGAACACAACCATTTAAAAAAATTATTATGTTACTATATTCCCTTTTTATCGGTTCCACTTTATGTTAATTAATTTTTTAAACTTTAATTAGACAATAACAATTCCATAATAAACATTATTAGTATCTCTCCAAATGTACTCTGTTCCTTCAAAATTACAACCTCATTATTATGTTCTAGTAAACTCCAACCACATGGGTTAACATCATTTATTCTATTATTAATTACTGAATTACTTTCCCATATGCTCAAGAAATATAAGAAAACATCATATTCTACTAAACACAAGGGGGATCAACCCGGTGTGTATATGTACTACCTGTTGAGTCTTTTTTGCCTATACCAGGAGCGTAGACCCATCCCCCCTTGAGAAGCTAAACACAGAAAGCATATGGAATACCCCACGAGTTTTCGCCTCTATCAGAAGAAGGGTATGCAAGAACAACTGCCTTGAGAAGTGGGAAAACGTATAGAAAATAATCAACCAATAAGAATTAGAAAGTAGCCAACAATCACATCCATTCCATTCCATCATCCAGGGTGTCCTCCCTGACACGCACATGCATAAACCAATGCATCTCGCCACTCTTGGCGTCATCTGCTTCCAAAACCAAAGGTCTCAATGCCCCAACATATCTGAACAGCTATCCATGATCACATCACAACACAAGAAGAATGAAAACAAATATCTTATCAATTGTGTTCTTGGACCATTAACAATCTAAAGGGTAACTCAGAACCCTAAAATGAATTATCATTTTATCAAACAGCTAGTTCTTTAATCCATTTTGAATTGACTGATCTATTATTTTTAGGTTCTGACTATGGGTAACCTAAATAGTAATATATCACAAATTTATTAAACATTCTTGCTGCATCAATTTTATTAACATCCAATTACAACAAGAAGAACGAGATTCATTTCATACCTCTTTATCTATAGCCAAACAGGTTTCAATTTTTTCCCAGCTTTACATTCTTTACTAATTTTCATCAAGAACAAATATCTTAACGAAGAAACCATATATATCACACTATCTAGAAAAAAAGAGGTAATAACATATGATTGATATCAATTTATTTATCCAGTTGAAATATTTATTATTTCAATTTCATTGTCATGTTGTGGGACAAAACTTGGTACCTATAAAGTTTTACATATATGAAAAGATAAGAAACAAATACCCTACCTCAAATAGTTCTTGATGTACTTTATATGAGAACCATCTACACAATGGTTCGTGATTGACTCCTCTCGTGACAATTGCATCCACCCAAGGATGTCACGGTACGAACACACAAACCGAAACCCAATAAAACATCATTAGAAGCATGGAAATCACATTATTTATTATGGAAAGGTGAAAAAAGAGAAGATTAACCCCAAAATAACAATGATAAAATATACCACATATCAAAGATTAATGGATACTCCATGGTTGTACCGAAATAGGGGGTGCACTTGCAGCAAGAAGAACGTCAAGGGAAACCAAACCATGTGGAAATGTTTGATGTCAAAATTCCTACAGGATGAAAATAAAGGATAGAGTGTCTCTCATTAGTGATCAAAGAGGAAGAACAAGAGAAGAAGATCTATATTTCATTTTTAAGATTTAACAAAGTGACTGTTTTAGATACACTTGATTTCCCATTAAAATCAAATCGCATTAAACCACACGGTTTGACCACATAAAAAATACTGAGCCTTAGTAATAATTAATATAGTAGTTATGGCCTTTGAATCGGCCATAGTGTCCTTAAAAAAGGCTTTAAATTCCTTTTATTTCAAAGGAAATATCAAAGGAGTGAAACAATAGGAAGTTGGAAATACAGTTCGTGAACTCCAAATTTGTCAAAGGAAAAAAGTTGACCATTGGAACCTCACTACTGGGACCTCACCTATCAAGAATAACTATTCATGAACCTCAATGATGGAACCCCGCCATTGGAACCTCACAGTTCTGGAAACACTATTCATGAACCACATTATTGGAACCTCACCATTCTGGAAGCACTGTTCATGAATCTCACCGTTGGAACCTCACCATTCTAGAAACATTGCTCATGAACCTCACTATTGGAACTTCACCGTTCTAGAAACAGTATTCATGATCCTCACTATTGGAACCTCACCGTTATGGAAACACTATTCATAAACCTCACCATTCTGGTAACACTGTTCATGAACCTCACCATTCTGGAAACACTGTCCATGAACCACAAAGTTGGAACCACACCGTTCTGGAATCACTGTTCATGAAACTCACCGTTGGAACATCACCATTCTAGAAACACTATTCATAGATAGTCCCTATTTCCCTATTCACAAAGGTGTAACCATAGTACTATTCATATAATGTCATTGATGCATAGTTCACAATGGTCTACCATTGGAACTGTTTACAGAAGGTCACCATTGCACTGTTCACAATGGTATACCGTTGAAACTATTCACCTAATGTTACTGAGGCACATTTCACAACAGTCTACCATTGGAATTGTTCACAGAAATGGAAAATTGGAAAAGTGGTAGGGATAAGTCACCTTGATTTCCCGGAACACTCAAACACCAGATTTTCACAAAAGAGTGGACCAGAGAGGTCTAGGTCATTACACTATATGTTAATAAATTTTATATGTTTTGAGTGGAAGAATT
The DNA here is from genome assembly GCA_963277665.1 of Viscum album. Classification (NCBI taxonomy): domain Eukaryota; kingdom Viridiplantae; phylum Streptophyta; class Magnoliopsida; order Santalales; family Viscaceae; genus Viscum; species Viscum album. The sequence goes on from OY728143.1 coordinate 354,579,637, forward strand.
GACCCTCAACGATTACAACCCTCATTAGGATATAAAGATCACTTATCTCACATGCATAGGGAACTCACGACTCCAATGAGTTACAATTACTTTGATAATAATGACCCATAAATATTTATAAACAAATAATACTGTAACACATTGGTTTTTTTGATTCACATAAAGAACTATATAAAATTATATTTAGAATACCCTTTTAACATTCTTCTTTTCACCACCAGTTCTCAATGAACATGTTAAATAACTCCCAATAGAAATTTACATTTTTATCTATAAGTGTTAGTGGAATTTCTCTAACTATATTTCATTCAATACCTCTAACAAGAATTTTATTCACTTTATACTCTCCAAATTCAGTAAAATTTTCATTTTGTTTAATATTCGTTGAAAATCTTATAAAATTTTCTTAGTATATTCAATTTTACTATTTATTAAACAGTTAGAGATGTTAATTTTTAAATTTTCTTTAACAATGTATAGTCTATAACCTGGAGTGATCTATTGTACCTTTTCATTAATTAAGTCCTAAAATACAAGAACATAGATAAATACCCTCTTCCACAATGTTGTTTCTTCACCCCATCTATGTTTCAGTCACTGCATAGAAAAAAACTGATTCCATTGGTATCATGGCATCGTATAGTATATCAACTAGGAGAAATTCCCTTATAAATTTATTACACCATTCCCATAGAAATATTTTTTCTACATCTGTAGATTCATAAAACTCAATAATGATGAGTTTGAACTGACTATCAAACCATAAACAACAAGTTTCCCAATTTTACGTATTAAATTTTTAAAATCATCTATTCACCTCTACGTCATGGAGTAAATATGTTAAATTTTTTGGTAGTCCATCCTATGTATAAATATTTAAAATACATTATAACTCCCGTATGTGATCCTACCATGATTACCAACACATCCATGATGAACCTATCTATTTAAAAAATTTAATATAGAAACCCCTTATGAAATCTACAATGGAAAGGTCTCTGCCAACTAGGAAGTTTTTTCCATCATAGACGGTGTTATAGAATGGCCAACTACATTTTGTTTTTTTTCATATACAAGTCTATGTAATTTAAAAATATAATATCTATAATAATTGACTCTACTTAGAAATAGTTTAATATAATTAATTCTAACATGTATTATTATATGTGAAAACTATATTCACCATAGTGTAGTGAGACTCTTATGGCTATTTTTTAACTACCCAGGTCCGAGATCCCGATGACACGAAGCTTACCACTCTATTATATTTACTAGATACCAATAAAAATTATTAATAATAAATGATAACCTATAATCTATTCTACAAGTCCCCCAATATATTGGTCAAGAAAAAAAAAATCCCAAAACACTTTCAAATGAAATATTTCCGAAAATACCCCCAATTGGTTATATTTATAGATATTCCATTTCACCAAAGGAAATAATGTATCAATGATTTGAAAATCAATAACTATAAGCTAACATAGGTGATTATTATTGGAAAAAATAACAGTTATGTGAAAATTTCATCATTGTAATACATTTTTATCTTTAATATCATCATCATCACTAAATCAAACTGCATCCCTTGATTGGAAAATATTTTACACTTCCACATTCATAATCATCCACATGAGACAACTCTCTCTTCTAAAATAGAAATTAAAATACATTAATTCATTATCATCTAAAAAAATATTACTTATCCCATTTATTGGTACATGAACAAATATAATGCTTGGGAATGATCCCAAACAGAACTCATCTAAATTTTTACAAAAGATAATTTAATATTCAAACATTTAATTTAATAGTGTTTACATTCCTTGATATAAGTAAAAAAATGGAATTGGGGAGAAGGAGGCTTTTCTAATATGTATATTTTGAGTGAGATGGTAGGAAAACAAGAGCCAATAATTTACATTAAAATAATATTAATTTTGTACTTAATTCTGATTAGGAAAATGGAACTTCAGTAAAGACAAATAATTGCAATTCAATTTATCCCAAAAACTCAATCTTCTTAAAGTTGTTGGATTATCTATACAGATAACATAAATTATTTAGTACGTTCAATGTAGTTAAACTCTATTTTTTTGAATAATAATAGTGATTATTCTTACTAATACATTAAACGAATGAGCCTACATGATCAAAAACCATTGATGTCAAATGTAAACCATAACATTCAATTCATCATATTTAAATCCCACTAAATCTAGATTTATTGATTGATGAAATATATTTTGAATTAAACTGTTAATTTACAAAAAAAATAATTATTTTCACAACTAATATGAGTGAATCCAAGGGAAAATATTGTTACCATATTTCTTGACTTAAGGAAAATCACTATATCAGTTCTTGTTGTTACATGGTACAATATTATTCAAATTACATTCATATAATCCATCACATAAATCTACTTACCATAATAATTTATTGAAAACATATTCATCTTAATGGATTTTTTTTCTATTAAATTAGAATAAAATACTATATATATCTTGGAAACCACATAATACTGATTTTTTTATTGAATGATTAATATGATATTTTCATAATTGAACAATAAAAAAATGGAAATGGATAAATCACCAGTCATATCCACCTCAAACTCACACCTCATATGCTATGAAAAAAATGCACCATCCATTATTTGATCCACTAAAAATTATTCAATCAACGAATATAAGAACATAAACTATTTCATCATTCTCCCTCATGATATACATGTTTTTTTCAATTCCTCATCATGAAAAATTATTAATTCTCAAATAATAATCATAGATGATTACATAGTTATTGGTACCTAATTTATCCAATAAAATCATTTAATAAATTTGAACACCTTATAATATTATCATTAAATAATTAATCTATATAATTACTCAATATATACCATATACTCAGAAAATCCACAAACAAATAAAGATTTTATATCCTTATTATAGACTGTGAACAACCATTACATCAATATATCATTGAAAGGAAAAAATGGATTCAAACTATGTTATTAGAAAAAAATGTCTTTGAAAAAACAAAAAATCCATTATGTTAATACCCCATTCATAGTAGAAGTTATTTTTCTCTTACTCACTATTCCATATTCATTAATCTCATTATAGTACATCACCGTGCATCTAAATAACTTTTTGTATTTTGGCTATAAAATAATTTCCCTAAAGTGATTCATCATAATATAGTTGAAATCCATATAGATAAGGTTTACATAATCGTAATCCTTGATATCATCATCAAAATATATAATATCTACGTGTGATAATAGAGTGGGGTTCTATATATTTATAATCAACTCTTTTCTCACGTATATTTCTCGACATAAATAATATTTTCCCATAGTATTGACCCCTAACTATACCTATTTCAAAATGGATAAACCTATTATGTAATATTCATAATTAGTATATTATATTATTTTTACCTCATCCCCGTGTTCTCTTCTAGCTAACGCAATAAATTAATACACTTCATCAATGATATATGAATGTTTTTTTATCAAAAAACTATTCATTATTTTATGAATTTATCTCTATCACCTCTATTATTACATATTTATTATTAGTAATAATCTTAAAAATATTTTTATAGAACACAAAGGATTATAATTTTTATAAATGTAATGGAAAATTTCCTATTCCACATTATCTTCAAACCTTTTTATTTAATTTTTTTGAGAAAAATGAATTTACCTCCAAAGTATAAAATGTAATTCAGTATTGTATTTTTTTTATTTTACATTATTTATATTTCCATAACATATCCCTAACATGACATATGCCTATTAGAGACAAATATAATTTTAAAAAATGAACTCTTCCAATACTGTTCTAGTATATTTTCCATGATTATAATTATTTTTTATTTATTTATTACAATTCCGTTCCATTACTCAATAACACACTTTTATTTAGGTGTCGTCACCAACAGCACATGGGTCCTTATCTGATGTTTTTAGATATTTTTAGGAAACATTATTATATAATTTCATTAAATTTTTGGGTAATAAATTCAATAGTTAAGTAAAGAATCATATCAACCAATATATAATAATATATATTTTTCTTGAAAAATTATGATATATAGGAGTAAATAATTATCATTAAATACTGTTGAAATGTCCATTCTATAGAAGATAATTCATTTTTCCTTAAATGAATTAATGATATATTTTCCCAAAAATAATGAAAATGAAAAAACATGATATTTTTTATTTATTGAAAAACTTTTGAGATTTATTATTTTTGAGAAGTTTTACACTTTTCAAATGTACCACATATGTGAATGTGATCTAATTTGAGTTTAGGGAAATAATAAATTCATTTATTTTATAGACAATACTCTATCAACTAAAATATCATATATAAAATACTCTTATAGAGGAACTTGTTCTATTTATCTTAGTTTGGGAGACACATGTCTTGTTCTCCTCTAATTAGAAAAAGGTTTAACTTTATGTGATTTCCTACCAATAAAGTACAAATTATACTGTTTTAATTATACAAAGAAGATTTTTAAATTTGACTGCATGTCCCTAGTCACACAATTGATATACATCTACTAAATTATTACCATTTCCTTGAACCACAATGTTATTTCTTCACCTTAAATATCTTCCTCATATATAGGTTTTCAATAATATAATTATCATTGACCATTGATTATATACAATGTGAATGACAACATCATTTAAATATTTAATATTTATGACAATATATTTTTCTCCCATAATGTATGAAGTGAAAAAAATATCTGGAAAACCTAAACTACATAGGTAATTTTTTTAATGAAATTTATTTAATATTTCTCTGATAATAATTTTATTTATTAGTAATTGTCTTCTACTTAAATTTATGGGCTGTGTACTTGATTGTTCTTCCACTGAGTCTATTGAACCATCACATTTCTATAAAATTTTATAGTCGATATGATTTCATCCCAAAATATTAGTTTGTATGATACTATATGATCTATTTTGGATAAATATATTGATTCTAATTTATTCCATTATTTAGAAACACATGTCATTATGTCAAAAACCATCACACCAATATTTTTAGAAATTAAAAATAAATCCATCCAGATAATTTCATATCTATTTTATAGATTACACTTGTTCCCATAATTTTATTTTCACTGTTAAATATAGTAATTTTTTATAATTGAACTACCACAAACAATATAACTATATTCCTAATATATAATTTCATCGAATTATAACTAGAATAGTAGGAATTGTTTCTCGACTATTCAAAATCAACAATATTCTGATGAGTTAGTAATTTTGGATTATTGTCAACCCCTACTACCTTTTTCAATCGATCAATATAATCAATATATTTCCATTTTTTTAGAAAATACACATATGGTTATAATTCATGCTTCTACATTACTCATATTTACCACATTAAAATATTTTATAGAAAGTTCAAATTAGTATAAAAATTACATATTAGGTGTTAAAATTAAATTATAATCATCAATATATTGTCAAGTCTCTATAATATTCCTTGAAAATTTTTAAATTATTTTTAGGTCACAATTGACTCTATCGATAAAAGAGTTAATGGAATATGAAATATCATAAATTTTAAGATTATATTGTATATTTTTATTATCATTCTGTATTTGATGATTTTTTTGGTATAATTGAACTATTTAACAAACCCAATTTCTTCTTAAAACCATATATATATCTTGGATTTACATAATATATCATTGGATTCTATTACGTTTACATCAAATCATAAATATGATTAATAGTGTATTCCAACTCAATTTTGAGTTAAACTCTTCCGTCAAATTAAGCATGAATATCATAATTATCTTCCTATTGAGGTATGTTTATGAAAAACATAAGATGATATTTATAGATACCATTAGAACCCTCAATATCCACAACATGTTTTCATATTTTCATGCAATGTATACTAAAATAATTTTTTTCCCATGATTATTTTTTTCTATGAAACCCAATTCTATATAAATTCATTGAATTATTTCATCATGGGTCATTTATACTTATCAATTTAATATAATCACTTTTTGATAATTTCCTAAAAATTCCAAAAGTTATCACATTAAACATATGAATGTGGAATTTTTCATTTAAATGTTTTATTTCTACTTATATGGTTAGTCATTAGGATGTAAAACAACTCATAAACATACCATTCATTGGGATCATATTATAATAGGAATTTATTCTTTTCATTGTATCCAAATTATAATAATTTTCCTTTATTGTGGATCCATTATCCTGGTTCCTCATGTTTTATATAACATTAGTTTTATAGAGACTTTCAAGTGCCACTTTCATTGGATGTATTCCATTGATAACTGAAACATTCAAATTATAGTGAAATTGTAATCCTCTCCCAATATTTAATTTTATATTAACATCATCTAGAATTTAAATTGTTAAATATATATTCTATTATATAATGATATACTAATAAAATAATTCATCTATTTTTATCAATAAGGTGGATCATAAAATCATCATACTAATCTTATAGAATATGATATTTATTAACATGTACTGGGGAATCTCGTTCATAAATTTTTAAAAGTTTATGCAACACTGATTTTGAGGAATTAGTTGAAATAACATTCATGTAAATAACATCAGATAATGATCCTCCTATAATGTTGACTAATTATTTGTGGAATAAAATTCATTTCAATAATTAATTGATTATGATTCTTTATTTATGTTTGATTAACTTACATGAATAAATTTTGTTTATAAACATATAGAATGTGAATAGAAATACTATTTCTTCCAATTCTTCTACAAATAGATATATATTTGTATCCAATACATGAAGCACTAAATGATTTATTAACCATGTATTTACAATAAAATATAGATTTGGAATCAATATACCTCCATATTACCTATGTTTCAACCCCAACCTCTCATATCCATATTCTTATACTTATTCATCTCGATAGAACATTTATCATGTCTCCAATTTTTTAAATTTTTCTATCCCAATTATTGCATATCAATATTTTAGTTTTCATGATAAAACTTATTGAAAACATTATTTGGTAAATTTATTTATAATGGACGAATTTTTTTGTAACACCCTACGATTTTATGAGAAAGATTCTTTTTAATTTTGTTGATGTTATGTGTTGTAAGCTACACCATGATTAGATTTCAATGTACACAACATCGTATTAGAATAATGTATAAACAACACCATTCTTGGCTTCTATTACATAGAATTTCATGACATATATATAGAATTCATATCACGCAAGTTGGAGTATAAGTGATAATTAATATTACAACATATTCATTATAATGGATTGTATAAATTTCATTAACACCCATATAAAAATATTTAAATGAAAATTAATGTGTCCATAAAATTATTAAATTAGTATGTATTGTTTCAATTTATTTTTTAAAATTCATCTTATATTTTTTCTACATAATACATTAGAATAAATTAACAAATTTCAGACGAATGAAGTATTTTTTAAAAAATGCATTATTTCTTCTTTTTGATGGTGCACCATTTTTATATATAGTTTGTGAAACTCAAATATATATATATATATATATATTCTATTTTAAATAATATTCTTTTGGAGAGGGATATACAAATATTCTTTAGATAAGATTTTTTATATTTTCATGATATGTTTTATATTTTGATTAATTGTAAAATCTTACTAAATTTTAATAGAAAACAAATGTTTTCATTTGAAAAAATTTATGAAATTAAATTGTTTTATTTAATTTTTTTAATTCATAAATAGAAAATAATTTTATCACTAAATATAATGTATTACATTAGAAATAATTTTACACTGGATTCTTATTTAAAAACATCTCAGTCTTTTGCAATGTTTTAATATTTTAAAAACATTTTCTCTTTTTCCAAAAAAGTAATAATAATAATAAATTAATTACAATAACATTGATGATATTAATTATTAAAAATGTATTACTTATTTTTAATCAGTATGCCCAAATTATATAAATAACATTATTTTATTTTTTGGCAATATGAATAGTAACATCAGTAATTTTTAGTTATACAGTAAAATGGTGAAACAAGTAATTAAGGGTAAAAATAATATTATCCATTTACCCTATAACTTGTCTTAGTATCATTGGATGAGTGTGTTTATACCTAAAACAAATATGGGTCTACAAATTGTGCATTAAAACATACATGAATGTGATTAAATATTTAATTTAATTTATTTAAACAAAAAATTAAATATATCTCTATCAAATTTTAATAATTAACCATTTATATATAAGGATATAATAATATAAATTTAATTATAAATACTTACTTGAAATATGAAATGCTTTTATTTATCATGGTAATTTATCTATAATGTTTATTAAATATATAATTACTTTAGAGGATTAAACTATGATGGTGTACAATTTAACTAAATGGATGTGAAATGAATAAAACAATTATAATTAGTATAATAATAACCATCAGAAGGCCAAAAAGCAAGACCAATTATTATTGGATGAGTATATACCAACCAATATCATCCAAGGGATGAGTAATTTACCATTTGGATACGTATGGAAGCAATTGTAAAACTCATATTATTTTATTTAAAGTGATGTTAATACTGTCACATTCATAATTTAATAATTGTAACATATTTTATGTTGAATTCCCCAGAAGAAAAATTCGACTAAAATTATTATAATGAAATATAGTATATTAATCTTTATCTTAGTATTAATCTAATATTTACCCAAAAAATACATATATTTAATAATTTCAGAAAATTGATACTATAATTAATATTTAATGGAAATATTAAGTTGATGTTATAAAAATATTAATATAAGTATAATTTGAGCTAATTAATATATCCAATGAAATCTATATATTCCCTATAGCCCATAGTTATGTATCAAAAATAGTGGGTCGATGATAACAACTTAACTATATATTTATAAAAATTCATGAATTGAATAGTGTCAAAATTGACACAATTGTTTCTTTTTCAAAACAATGTTTAATTAAATAATTTTTTAAAAAATGTTTTTAAAAAATTTATATATTAATTAGAAAATGGTCTAAAATTGTGTCAATGACTTATTTATTGTCTAATTTGCTTCAAATAAATAAATATTTCATGCTTTTAATTTTGAAATTTTTGTTATCTTCATTTAAAAAAATAGAATAACTAAGTGTTAATTAAAATGATAATGTTTAAATTAACATTAAATATTATTGTAAAATTACTTTTTGATGAGATTACCACTCTATATCATCTAATATTATAAATTGAGAAAATTTTGAGGTTTTTGAGTTGTGTAAGATTTTCTTATAAATTAACATTTTTGATGATTCCAAAAGTGCCCCTCACCTCAATTATAAAAGGGAACATCCTCCCTAAATTATTCACACCTATTTGAGCCTTAAATCTCTACCATTACATTCCCTTTCCCCTTATTAACATCCCTAGTATCAATTTAGAGGTTCTGGTTTTCTTGATAGCCCCACTCTAGTGCTCTAAGGGGAAATTTAGAGGAATCATACTGAGGAAGAGGTAATCTCCTCTACCGATTCATTCAAACTTAATTATTATTCAAATAAATACTCATTATTTGTTTTATTATAAACTAATAACTTCATTTTCAATTATATACTAATATTATTTTATAATTATGAAAAATCATTTTCCACCTTCTATATGTCCTACGAAAAAATGAAATGACCATGCTTGTGTACGTACAGCTTAACGCCTACAAATCTTGGTATTATCTATTTTCACCACCACATGACTTGGATTGATATAATTATGGAAACTAAAATTTAATATGATTATTATAACATGTTACTAATTTTGGAAGAAAATATATACCAACCACCTCGATAACATTTCATTATTTTTTGAATGATTCATCGCTCGTGTGTATATACGACTCACCGTCTCAATGATGTGATGTGATTCGTTCTACATGATATCCACTAAATCATTACTATATAAATTTATAGAATAAATAAAAATTATATGTTTAATGTTAATATCATTTTGGAATAATATAACTATATCTTCATATAGGGAACATGAACTTATTCTATAAAACATACTAGAGAAAATGTTGTTTTTAATAGCCAAATAATAAGTAATAATGAAATATTTTTACCAAAATGTTGATTGTATGATCATATATGATTTTATAAAAATTACTATGATTATATAATAATCCAATTTAACTGTTTAACTAATTATAAATTAGTTTTTGATACATAAAAATGATAGCATCCCTAAGGTAAGGGATAATTTTACAATATCATTTTTTATAGACTATTTATACATATGTATTTACTTGGGTTTTATTTATCATACATGTGTCTATTTAATAAAAAAATATGCAAATTATTTCAATTCTTCTTATGAAATTTTAGAGTCATTTTTACTCCTTTTTTACTTTTTCAATATGGTTTGGAAAGAATATTTTTTTCGTTAAATATATGAGGTACATTTCTAATTTTCCCACAAAAGTGTAGGGATAATGATTTTTAACTTATACAAAATCGATGAAATTTTATGCCTTATTTACATAATGCATCTTCTATATGATTTCAATTTTATTTTTAACTATATTATTCCCTTTAAAAATTTTGTGGAATTTTGGGAAAATAATTTTTTTAATAAGAATGAATATTATCCTAAAGAATTAAGATTATTTATTTTTTCAAAATTATCTTCCTTAAATTATGATTATATTTAAAATGTTTTAGGTTTATATACCTATATTTAATATGATTTTATTATGTTAATAATGGAATAAAATTTCATATGGATTTTTTACGACTGGATGATGTTTACGAAACCCATTTTATTTCTTAGGATATTCTATGATGAATTTTTTTTATTTTTTGGAACAGGTAAAAATTATTTCATTATGAGATATGTGGGACCTATATCTCCCTCCAATTTATTAGGTAATGATTTATATCTCTTCATATTGACATGAATGATATTGGTATTAAATCTGGTTTAGTAATATAGGGATGAAACGACATGTAGATATGATCCAGTAATATAGACCTGGAATGGGGAGTGAACTCGGTTCAGTAAGGGACTATGTCCACTATTATAGTCTTTCTTATGATCCTTATCTAATTTGTAAATGATTTTATATTTTTATGTGTTTTTCATATGTTTATTTTTTTTTAAATTCTATGTTATCAGGGTTAATGTTCTATTATGATTTATTCCTTTACGATCTGCTATGATTTATTGCATGACACTATATTCTGATATTCGAAAGTTATTTTTATTTTTATACATTAATATGTTCTTTTATTGTCTTTTTACCCTTACCAAGATTCTAATATCACCTATTCTTATGTTTCCATTTCATTGGTTATAAATAAATTATTTAAGTGTTTTTACAAAAGGGGAAGATCTTCATGAGATATATTTTAGATCATTCACAAGTTAGAATAATATATTACCTTACTCTAAATCCACTAAACAATGAAAATAAATAGGAATCTATTTGTAAAATATAATGAATATTCATCTACAATTATGTAATATTCATATATGTCATTCTTGGGTTGTTATATTTGGTGTCATAGGAATGTTTTAGTCTACCATTGAAAGTTAGAATGAAAAATCTTTAGTAGGATCCCAAGATATATTTCTATGGGAGGCCATAAAGATATGTATAATTATAATTTACTGGCCTATAAAAAAGTTGAAAATTATGAATAAATTTCGAGTAAACCTACAATTTTAGAGACTAAAAATATTCACCCTTTATTATGTTGTTTTCCTAGTATCTTTTTTCCATTTCAAACTATTATTTTTTTGTTTTAGATCATTGATGAAACCCAATGGAACCGTGTTAATGATTAATGAAATGGGAAATGTAATGCTCAATGAAATGGGAAATGTAATGGTCCATGCAATGATTTTCCACCTGAATAAAATTATTTTATGGTATATAGAATGAAAACTATTATCGGTATACTTATAGATTTTATTAATCATTCCTGACATCTAAATGAGAAGAGAATGGAACATAATTATGATGATTACTTTGTGAGGAAACTTCAACCATCTTTTAGTGGGTTTTTTAATCCACTTTTTACTAATGAATGGATCAATACCATTGAAAAGAAATCTTCCATTATTTTTTCTTCCTAACATAAAAAAAATCATTTTTAATGTATATCATTTTAAGAGAGAAGAATACTAGTGGTGGACTCTAATAAAAAATATATGAGGAAACGATATGATATTGAATCTATGGAATGGGATGGGTTCAAAAACATATTATTATAAATTCCTCATATTCTTCAAAAGAAAATGAAAAAGGAGTTCCCTGTTATTAATAAAAAGGATGATGAATCTATTGGTACATATGATGAAAATTTTACAAGAAATTCAATGTATGTTTCTGGATTTATCATCCAACCAAAAAAGCAATGTTAATCAATTATTTAGTGGCTTATATCCATGTCTTCAAAGGACATTAGCTATTTGATACTTTAGTTTCTATAAAGATATTATTGTTTTTTCCATCATGGTAGAAATAAAAGTGTGTGTAACATTTCAATATCATGGTTCATACAAGAAATTAAAGATGGTTTTCAAAATAAAATCTCAAAATAAAGGTGAATAGAATATGAGTGTATCCATATTCTGAATGTGTGGAAAGAAGCATGGTAGAGACTGACAGAAAGAGACTATAAATTTTTATTATGTGTGTAAAAGAAGTTTATCAGGAAGTTGAGTGATGAAGTAATGATAAAAAGGTAGCTAATGGTGTAAATAAATAAAAGGCTATAGATGATGAACCCCCCAAAATTAAATTCCACAAGTTAAATGAAATAGAGAATTATTCCAACCAATGACCTAATCCAAGTGTTATTAATGATAATCCTTGTCATCAACATCTTATAGACAAAGTCAATGTCAAATCACATGCAATAACTTTTTGTGATGTTTAATATGAAAATGAAGTTGTGTAATGATAAGTGTTTATGTAATTGGATCCCAAATTAATGTTATAGAATCGATTTTATGGTATAATGGAATAATGAAATATTTATGTAGTGGCCCACAATGGTATTCCACATATATTTAAAAGTATATTCTGAGTGGTAAGGGTAACCATGAATAGTGATTGAGGTAATAAGGGGATGTTTTCTGGAAAACACGTGACTAAGGGATGGACCACCCTTAATATAAACATGATGTTCATATAATTATATTTTGATAAAGGTATTTTGGATTAGAATATGTAAATAAGAAGATATTAGTTAGTTTGGAACTAGTTAATGGTTTATTGACATTTTTATTATGGTATCCTAGAGGAAGATTACATCATTTAAAACATAAGAATAAGCAAACATGCATGTTATCAACAAGGATATGTGATAATTCATGTTGTTATAGTAACTCAAGTGAATTCATGATTAAGAAATTCACATGTTTAGATAGTGATTACCATGAACTACCTTATGAGATTTGGGAGATCAATGTTAAACTAATCTAGTTCAGCACTATATAATGCTTTGGATTTTTAGATTTTTGAAGTATTGTAAGGATTCCAATTTAAGGAAATATTAAATTAAAATATGATTGAAAGTTTTTATATTAATGTATAACCTCATTGCAGTTGGACTCATGAATATATGATAATCTGTGTGAACCTCTTTTCTTGATATAGATGAAAAAACTGATCATTTTATTTATGGATAGTATGATCTACTAACACTTGAGGAATAAAAAATTCAAATTTATTTTATTGTATAACAGGTGAATTGGAAATTGTTCAACCCATGACCATCGACCATATTGTACTAAAATAAAGTATGAATTTATTCTCAGGGACTTTAACATTAGGGAACAGATATTCAAAACAAAATTTTTTATTTTAATACCTTATTATCTAATAAATTTGATGGTCCCTTAAATGATCACAGATTTATGAATTTAAGGGTGTTAAATTTCACCAAACCTTGTTCTCTATCGCTCTCCATCAGAACATGATGGATATATTGATCTTCTATTTCCATGTTTTCACATCCCACCTATGTTTTTTTATATGAAAATATAGTGATTAGTTACTTTGTCTAACCCTAATGTTTTTAACATTCAATTTTAAACATATGTTTGAGTAGTCCCCTTTACAATTTCAATTTTTATGAAAGAGACATTCATGTTGTAAACCTATTATAAGACCGACAGATTTAGAGGGGGAAATTAATTTTAATGACTGTATAATGTAACTGTTTGAGATTTTATGAGATATATTATTTTTAATTTCATTATTGTAATTTGTTATACACTACAACACGATTAGATTATACATTAAACAACACTGAATTATCATGCAATATATGCAACAAAATTATTATATTCTGTTCCAAAAAAATTCAACTTTTTTTTGATTCAATTTCAGGAATGTTCGAATTTAAATAATAATTTAATATTATAACTTTTTAGTTATAATGGTGGGTATGAATAGTATTAACATACTTCTAAAAAAATTAAATGAAAATAAGTGATTCTATAAAATAATAAAATCACTCGTTATGGATTTAATATAATTTTTAAAATTTATCTTATATATTTTCTACACACGATATAAGAAAATTTCAATTTATTTATATAAAAAAATTATTTTTCAACATAAAAATTCAGTACTACCCCCTTTTGATGGGGAGATGATTTTAACTCTTAATTTTGGCACTATTCTATATCATATTTAGGAAAAAACATATTCTTCTAAATTAAGATAAAAAATTTTATTTGGATGAACTTTTTATATTTTTATTTTAAGATATCAATTTTGATGAATAGTATAATCATAATAAATTTAAATAGAAAAAAATATTTGAAACTAAATGATATTATTGAATGGATTTAATGTATATATAGAAAATATTTTTATCATTCAACATAATGTATGTTATTAGAATTAATTTTACATTGAATTTGGATGTAAAAACAGTTCAATCCTTTGAAATGATTTAACGTTTAAAAACACATTCTCTCTTTCTAAAAATAAAAGAAATATATATTAATTAATTCAACATTGGTGTTTTTAAATTTTAAATAACTTATTCTATATTTGGAATAAGTTTAACCAAATTATGTAATTTTTTTATTTTATTTTTTGGTATTATTAATAATAACTTTAAAATTTTTATTAATAAGATAAAATTGAAAAATGTGTAATTAAGTGTCAAGATTCGGTTATAAAATTACTCTAACACTTTTCTTAATATAATTGGATGATTTTTTTTCGAAATAAATCATCCTTTGGACTAAATGGTGTGATTTAGATTCTATATTGATGATGTTAATATAATAAATTTAATTTATTTAAAGAAAAGATAAATATATCCCACTTTTATATTAATAACAAAACTTTTTTTATATAAGAATATATAGAAGATAAATTCAATTATAAAAACATATTTGAATGATAATCTATTTGTATTTATCATGTTAATCTATTTTTAAATTTTAAGAAATATATATTTATCTTAATGTCTTATACTATGATGGTGAAAAAATTAATTAATTTATAAGAAATCAATAAAGTACTTAATATTAAAATACTAATATCCCTCAAAAGACTGAAAAACATGCCCAAATCATTTTGGCTGAGTATATATTGTTCATAATCATCCAAGCATATGATTATTGACCATTTGGATCTATATGGATGTGATTGTTACAATTATATTATTTTATTTAAATTTAGGTTAAAGTTCTCACATTTATAATTTAATATGTATAACATTCATAATATTGATTTTTAAAGAAGTTAATTATGACTAAAAGTGTTATTATGAAATACCATATATTTATCATCATCTTAGCCTTTTATATTGTAATTTTTACTTTAAAAATACGTATATTAAATAATTACACAAAACTGATAAAGTAATAATTTTATTAATAGAAATATCATATTAATGTTAATTCAAAATTTAAAATTACTATAAATTAGATAATTAATATATATAATTATTTTTTGGATAAACTAGACCCCACATGTAAATAAACAAACTGGTTTGATGATATCCTCTTATCTGGATATTTTAAAAAACCACTGAATTGAATAGTGTAAATATTGACACTATTGTTGTTTTGTTAAAAAATATTTAATTTATTTATTTAAATATCATAAAAAAAATTTCAATAAAATATAAAATAATAATAATATTGTTTAAAATTTTCAAAGGTAATTATTTATGGTCTAATTGACGTCATATAAATAAATATTACACCCTTTTAATATTGAAACATGTGTTATCTTAATTAAAATTAAATATAGTAACTAAGTGTTAATTAATATGATAATGATTAAATTTAGATAAAACCTTGTATAAAATTAATTTTTTGAGATTACAACCCTATCCTTTATAATCTTCAAAATTGATATTTTTTGAGTGGGATTTTATTTTATTAAAAATTACTATTTTGAGGATTCTAATAGTTCTTCTCAACCCTATTATAAAGGGGAAACGCCTTTCTTAATTATTAACAAAATGTTTAGCTTAAAATATCATATATCCCATTCCATTTTACATTTTCAAATTCTCATGTTACATTTTAGAAGTTTTTTTTAAAGGTACACTCTTTTTCTATAAGAGGATATTTGGAGGAATCACATCGAAGAATAGGTTATCTTCTCTACTGATTAATTCAAAATTATTTATTCTTCTACTACCTCTTAATGATTTTTTTATTATAAAATAATAACTCTAGTATCACTTATATACATAAATATTTTAATAATTATGATCCAACTATATTCCACAGTCTATCTATCCTATGATAAAATGAAATCATAATGCGTGCATATATACATCTTAACGTCTCTATATCGTTGTGTAGTTAGTTTTCACAAATAATTGATTTGGTTGGGTATAATGATGGAAATAATAACTATATATTATTCTTATATAATTTTATGTAATTTGGAACAATATATATACCATCTAATTTGATATCATTTCATATTAAAAGAAATGATAGCATCCCTCATGCATATGCATAGCCTATCGTCTCCATGATTTAATGTGATTCATTTTACATGATATCTCATGAATAATGACTATATAAAAGTACATAAAAAATATATATGAAATATATTTTGTTAATATCATGTTTTAATGATATAACTATAACCTAAGAATGACAATCTAGGCATATTTGAAAAAACATGCATGAAAAAATGATGTAGTTAATACATGAATAATGAGTAATAATGAAATATTTTTACCAAAAAGATAATAATTTTATCATATATGATATCTTAAAAACGGAAGTGATTTAGGAATAAGTCAATGAAATTATTGAAAACATTATTCAAGATGTTTGTATATATACAAAGGATAGAAGATCTATGGTAAGGGATAATTTTGCAATCTTAGTTTTTAACATAGCATATTTATATGTAAGTATTTAATGGGAGTATATTTATAATCCATTATAATGTTTTCAAAAAATAGTTTCATAAAATTATTATTATCTTTATATGTATGTTTACAGTAATTTTTACCAATTTTTTACTTTTACAACATGGTTTAGAAGGAATATTTGTTTCATTTACTATTTTAGGATCCTGTTGACTTTTCTGAAAAAAAGTACAAGGATAATGTTTTTTAACATATACAATATAGAAATATTTTTAATCCATTATTTTATAATTATTTCTCTACAGAATTTCAATTTTATTTTCAACAAAATTATTTTCTTTTAAATTTGTGCGGCATTTTGAGAAAAGAAAACATGTTTGAAGAAGAAGGGGTATTATCTTCAAGATTTAAATTATTTTATATTATCCAAAATTATTTTCCATATAAGATGATAATTTTTAAATTAGGTTATGATTATATACCTATTATTATTATTTTTTATTGTTTTAATGATGTAATTAAATTTTATATGGATTATGTTATGATGGAATGGTTTTTAAGAAACTCATTTTATTTCATGGTTTATGTTATTATGAATGATTTATATTTTTGTTGCATTAGTATGAATGATTTAATTATGATATGTGTGGGACATATATCTTCCCCCAATGAATTGGTTAGACATGTATGTCTCATGAGATAGAAAATACTGGAAAAGAATGAAAATATATACTAGTAATGCAGGGATGAAATAACATGTCTATTAAAATCAATAATACATGGCTGGAATGTGGAGTGAACTCGGTTCAGTAATGTACTTTTTCAACTATTATGGTCTTGTCTATGAACCTTGGATAATATAGAAATTATTATTATGCTTATGTGTTTTAAATAAGTTCATATATTAATAAAATTCTATGTAATCATTGTTAATGTTCTTTTATGATTTATGTCGTATGAACAACAATGATTTATTTCATGAATCAGGATTTTGATATTCAAATGTTATGTTTTTGTTTTTACATTCATATTTTAATATATTGTTTGATTTCCCTTAATAAACATCTAATCTCACCCTTTCTAATGTTTACATTCCTCATATTTTAAATAAATCATTTAAATATGATTAATAAAGGGTAATATCATATTGATGGATGTTTAAGATCTTTCACAAGTTTGATGAATGTATTCCATGATTCCAATGGCACTGAACTATTACAGTTATCAGTCATGATTTTGTAAAATTTAATGAATATTCATCTAAACAGATGTAACATTCATATACATTATTCTTGGGTAATTATATTGTGGGTCACGATCAGCTGGAGCCATTATAGGTTATGGGAATTAGCTTGTCTTTATCGATGTTTTCAATTTTTTTCAATCCTATTATAATCTTATTCTGTGTTCTAACCATCCTATCTCAGAGCACTAGGTTTTCATGATAGTTGGTAAGAAATATTTTAGGCACTACTGGTGTCTAAGGGGAATCAACCAATGGTTTTATGTGGTAGGATCTACAATAGACCTTCTCTATGAGTGTCATCATATAGTGGTGTTGTTTCAAATGATTACAGTTATCATAGTGTCGTTCTACATGCATGGGTTATCTATCATGGTGATGGTTCATGTTTGTTATTTTAGACTAGTAATTCCAAAATATATAATATATCATTCATCTCAATCAATCCTTCCCATAATTCTATATTATGGTATTTATTTAGAGGTCTTGTGGTGGATATTTTGGTTATTGAGGAAAAATGCAGTGGTGTGAAATTTCCATGATTCCATTTGATATTCTATTATAATTCCATATTTTAGTTAATGTTACTCACATAATTTATGTTCAATTAGGTTCATCCGCAATATCAATAGGAGTTCATTTTTTCATATTAATTTTTTCTCTTTCATATTTTAATTAAATTATGTTTCTTTTGGTCATATATAATTTAATCACGGGGTCTGATCATTCATTTTAATGGTTCCTTATTTCTTTATTGTTTTCATGTTTGTGGGGTTGATTTTATTTTAGTTTTAATTTATGATTTTAGTGGCTGGAAATGATTTCATAGTTCTAATTGTTCATCTATTTTCATAGAGACGATGAAAATAAAATATATTAGTTCTACATGTTTCTTTTGGAAGGATGTGGTTTTTATGTATGTGTTAAGGATGAAAATATTGGAAGTAGATTGCGTAAGGTGAAAAATATGGTGGAAAATTATATTTGGTCATGCTATGTAATCACATATGATGGGTTTCATATTGGATAGTTTAAAATTTCATGGTTTTAGCAATATGTGTGTGTCTAAATTTCTAATATATAGATAGTGAATGTAAATTTTGAATATGGGATTCTGGTTTTTGTAGTATTTTTTATGTATTTATTTTTTCCCCATAATGATATTGTGGATTTTTAAAACTATAAAAATAAGTATTTTGAAAGAGGAAGGACTTTTTTGACCCAATCCAATATAATACCTAGAAAGGGGCAGAGTAAATTAAGATATGTTGATATTTTATGTAAATCATAACAAATAATATTATTCCAAATTTCATAAGAAAACATCATTCACAAATTATGATTTTGTAGAGATAAATGAATGAAAATTAGGATGAAATTCTTTTACTTGGTTCCCCAAAATGGGATATTCTATGGATTATAAACCATTAATGTATCAATGTATGAAATCACTATGAAAAATTATTTTAATTGTTTATAAAAACCATTCGGTCCAGTTGGGATTTAAAACCACATAGAGTAAAACCGATCATAGATATAACAAACATGGGAAAATCACTACATAACATAGTTCCTTTTTATTAGATCTTCTAAAAAAATATATATTTTTACACTGGTAACATTTTATCACATTGAAATTATTCACTAAAAGAACACTACATACATCACGTATGAAAAAACCCATTAAAAGTTCATTTTCTTATATAATTTTATATATTGTACTTATCTATGAATTGTCTCTCTAATTTCCATTATTACTTTTATATCCCTCCATATAATTTTTCACTCTATTTATTTTTCCCAATGTAATTCCAATTAATCTAAATCATCTTTTTAGGATGGAAGGTCTATGAAAATATGGTCACATATTTATAATATTCATTTTCTAGAACATCCACAAAATCATTTTTATGAATGTTATTCATATTTTATAAGGTTTTTTCTTGTAAAATGTATCTTTTATATTTTTTCTCCAATGATTCTAGATATAAATAACCATGCTAAAATATTCAATTACCTGATATATTCCCTCTCCCTCTTCTATCTTTTATCTTATGCACATTAAATTATAATAATCTCATGTCTACATAACCAAGTTTCATGTTTTCAAATAGATAAATAAAATTTGTAAGATTCATCATGATGGATGTCTAAAAATTTCTTATACAACATTATATTCATGAAAATTTGTCCTTATATGTCAATAATGACTATGAAAAAAATTCTTGTGGGATTTTCCATTTTACATCGTTATTTTAGAAATTTACCATAGACGCCACCATGATGTTTTTCCCATATTTGAATATTAATTTATATTTAATGATTTTTCTCAAAACATTTTAATGTTTCTGTAAAATTATTAATGTTTTAAAAATTAAAATTTTTTGAACTTATTTTTTTTGAAATTTTGATTTTCAGAAATGGAACTGAATGCTAATATTTTTTAAAAATATTCATAGATAATATTTTTTTGGAAACATATACATGAATGTATTTATCTATATATTAATTATGATATAAATGTAACTATAAGAATTAAAATTAAATATTGGATGAGGTATTTAGAAAAAACATCTGTTATTTTTTTTATAATTCTGATTGATAATCGTCCTTTATATGTATTGGTTCTAACAAAATTATTACATTAAAATTCTTAATCATCTTCAGTAATAAAATTAAAATATGATGAAATATATTTTTAAGATGATTAAATTGGGAAAAAAATTATATTAAAATTTTTGATAGAATATGAATATAAAAAATAAAGACCGACTAGTGGAAAAAATGATTAACAAATTTAATAAATATAAAAAATTGGTTAAATTAGTTAAGTGAATTCCTCTTACTTTATCATGGAGTTTTTCAATTATATGATATTGAATAAAAATTAGTTTATTAAAGTATCACTTTATCATTTTAATTTCTTTAATATTTTTAATGTATTCAAATCTATTGGAATATAATGGCTATCATAAATATATCTGAGATAAGTTTTTTTTACTAAAAATGTCAATATAGGTATCTTATTTTTTTCATGTGATGATTATGAAAATTGTATCTAAATTTCATTTTCTTTTTTCATGTGTAATATAATTTGTTACTAGATTTGATATAGCATTTCTAGTATCACAGAGCAATTGAGTTCAAGTGAAACTCAAAGATAAATATGTGAATGTGTGCTAAATCTACAACACATGAGCACCAAATCATCTAACAACCACATATTAATCTCCATGAATATATAATTGTACTGAATTATGTTTTTTTACTAGAAATAAATGGTAACACCCCAGGATATCGTAGTATTATATCTATTTAATGTAATACAATAACTAGCGCCACACGCAACACCGACTTCTAGCGCACTATGACTTACCAAACTAGCCGTTCAAAAAGTGGTTATGAATATTATAAACCTCATTTTAAATTATATATACTACATATAATTTTAACATCAATATTATTTTTTTCATATTCAAAATATAAGAACAAATTATTATTTTTAGACAAAAGCATTATTTTTCCATAAATAATATTTTACCGACTTTTAATTGAGAATACTTTTTAAATCCAATATTTGACACGTTTATATAATCAATTTGAAAACATTAATATATATTTTTTAATTGGTACATAAAAATTTAGTTTAGATAATTTATTGGTGTATTTCTAATAACTTTCATATTTTGATGAAAAGTGAAAAATAATAGATTTTAGTCGAAAAAATATTGTTCTAAAAATAATTTAAAATGTCAAATTATAAATTTGAATGGTTATTAATTAAAATTATATTATATTTTTATAATTAAAACAAATTTTTGTCATTGGATCTAATTTTATATTTATATTGGACATAAATACATATCTTTCTTTTGATAGTTTCCAATTATCAAAATCCAGCTTTGTGTTATTCACAGTGGGAATTAATTGTAATTTAATTAATGAAACATCTATGATTTGTATTTGGTAAAATAGTAATCATTTTTGAATTTGGAATATCAGAATTATCTTTGGTTTTTTTTTTGTATTTTTCTGAAAACATTCAATTTTCGTTAAATAGTGAAAAAACACTCTATTGTAGATAAAAACTGACTATTTCATTTAAATAATTATTTTTAATTTATATTATTTTGAAATTAGATAAAGGATATATATATAAGTCCAATGTAATTCATTATAGTCATTTTATAATTAAATTATTTGTGTTGATGTTTTTGATGTTTTTAACGTCTTTTACCCACTATCTTGGAACATTTAAAAATTTGAAAATAAGAAATTTTACCACTTATGTGAATTGAATTTCCAAAATATGATATAGACATTTGATATTAGTATTTAAAATTTGGTTTAATAGGATAAAATAATTTTTGGTGAATAATAACTTTTGAATTTTATTTACCACGGTTAAAAGATAATAGGTTAATTAATAGTAAAAATAGATCTTGTAATTACCAAAACACATGTCTTAATTATATTGTATAATTGTATTTAGACCAAAATAAAGATTAGAATAAAAATCATTCGCTTTTTTATCCACATGGATTTGAATATAACATTTATTATATTTTATTTAAAGAAGAGTTAAAAGTGTATAATTCTAATTTCAATAACTAAACCACTTTTAATATAGAGTTATAAAGAATAATAATTTGACTATAAGTATTAATTATAAATATAAAAGGATTTACGATATCATGGTATTTTATTTATATTTTTTAGATATTTAATAATTAAATTTATTTATTACACATTGCTGATATAATAATTACCTTATTAATGAATGATTAAAATAATTTATTTTATAAATTTCAAAATAAATGTAAAATGAGACTTTTGATTCCATCCAAGAATTTAAAAGTTAAATATTACATTTTAGGGTTGATCAAATGTAATTTTTGTGATTTAATTATGTTTTGATGACTTTAAGAAAAAACAAATACCAAATATTTTCAATGTTGACATAAATGCGTTTTCAAAACAAATATAATTTTGCTAAATGATATAATATTTCTAAAAATCTATAATTCAGAAATTGACTTATATAATGATAAATATGTCATTAAGGAACCACTTGAGGTTCGTTTTCCATTTTATAATAAGTTTATTAACCATGTAATATAAAATTACAAGAAGACATGGTGAAAGTTAAACTATTTAACTAAGAGTTAAATCTAAAAGATAAGGTAAATATATTGACATAAACCGGTTTAAAACCTATTTTTTAGAGGAATTAGACACATACCCACCTTATCTGTGAAATAAAGATATTTTAAGCTATTAGAAAACAAAAACAATTTAAAATAAATTATGTTTCAAGTATTTTCTAAAATACCCCTCACATCTCTTATAGAAGGGAACCTCCCCTTATCATAAATTTGCACCACCGAATCCAATTTTCACAAACAAAAATTTCTTAAATATTTTCCCAACAACCCTAAATAAATTCAAGTGGACTTACTTTGATAATAAATTCATCCTAATGATACCTTTTGTTCAAATCAAAAGTAAACTCTCGAAGAAGAGGTAATTATTCCATCAACTCATTCAATGTAATCTTCTTCTTCCACTTCATATGTCATTTTTATTTCAATAATGTAATAATAACTCAAATACCTTATAAATAGTGAGAATTTATTATAAATATTGAAAAACAATATTCATTATTCTATCCATTCTATAAATGAAAAAGTCACCCTACGTGCGTACAACTGGCTTACCGTCTTCATGTTGTTGTGTGGTTTGTTATTCAACATTACATTATTCGTATGGGTATAATATTGAGTTTAATTAATTTATATAATTAATATAAAATTTTAATGTCTTTTTAAATATAATAATCCCTCCAATTAAACATCGTTTTACCATTTATAGAAAGATATTTTCACTCGTGCATACGTAAGACTTTCTGTCTCCACGACGTGATTAGATTCATCTTCAACGATCACCATTCAAGTTTTATGAAAAAACATATTGATTAATTATGAGATATATAAAATAATATTTCTACTAGAATAATATATATTTATGTAGATAAATATTTTTCATTTACATACTTCCATATTATACGATAAGAAAAAAAGGAACAATGTTCATGCATACATACAAATTACTGTCTCCATGAATGGTGTTTCCATTTAAAATATCTATCTATTATACATATATATATTCAGAATCTATATGATATATAAAGCGTATTTTATTTTCTGGATGTATGTTAATAATGACCTAAAAGATATAATCAATAATACCAAGTTAAAACTTGTATGACATAGAAAGCAATTATTACCCAAAATGATACATTAACATGGAAATTATTATTAAATAGGTAGTATAAAGTAATAAATGCTTCATATATGACATAATAAATATTAATATTCTTATGGTATAATTTAATAACATACTATGGTCATTATACAAGAGGTTAAATGTACGCTAGACTAAAGGAATGTACAAGATAATGGTTAATTCCTCAATCTCATAATTATCTGAGACTGTATATGTGTAAGTATTTACTAGGACATATTTTTCATCCGTGTCCATGTTTCATAAATAAATTTGAATGGAATATTTAATGGTTTTTTTGAAATTTATTTTTTAGTATGATCATCATTTTAAATGTTATAATGAATTACTTTTCTAAATATTTGTAATTGATTTCCATGTTTTAAAATTTATTTTAAGGAATTATTTATAAGGGTATGATTACTATAAAATGTTGATTCCTTTCCAAAGTTTCAAAGTGGTATGAAACATTGTGATTAAAAAATGTCTTTTAGATGACATCATTTATAAATGTGGGACTTTTAAATGATTTCACAAAATGGATATTTCTCTCAAAGAGTTTTACTAATAATTTTCAACATTGTCGACATATTTTGCTGGATATTATTCTCGATTGAGGTTGATTAATTATAAAAAAATAAACCATATATTATTGAATGAGTTATGATATGTATTACTTTGGATGTAAAATTTTTATACCATTCTTGGTTTATGGATAATGTATTGACATTTAGTATGCTGGTTTTAATAAGAATGTTTATGTTATGTTTCATAATTTTTATATGAGGAATGCATTGGACTTAGTACGTCACGGGCATGGCCCACTATAAAACCCTTAATGCATCGGTAGGTATCATTAGGCAAACTAGTGTCTTGGTACAATACCTTGACAATATTTATATTTAGGGTCTTGGCACGCGGGCTTTATCATAATTTTCATTCAAAAAATAGTCATAGAAAAAATTATATTCTTATATGGCCATCAATCTTTCTTTTGATTTTTCATTTTTATGTCTTTCTAAGTATCAAGATGGTATTTAAAATTTTTATTCACATTAATTAATTTTAGGATCATGGTTTCTCAAAAAAATCTCAATATTCATTACATCAATATTATGATCAAGAAAATTAAATTCCTAGTATGGTTGTTGTAGAATTCATCATTCTTCTAATTTTGATTTATGATTTCAATGGATGACTCATGTTGAGATCATTTCCCCTTTTAATTAAAATTATGATCCATCCCAAATGCTTATTCAACATTAAAATTTATATTCAATAATTTTGAAACTATCAAAAACTTTAGAGGTTCTCTATGATCATTACACTCATTGAATTTTTACTTATTCAATGAAAATAGATGTTATGAATCATGAAATATGTGATGATGAAAGAATCATCATTTATTTCAATAATATAGTTCTTTTAGGCTCAAAATGAATAATAAAAATTGAGAAATCTATATCCATTGATGTTTTCTAAATAGATAGGATTAATAGTTTAGTTAATTCACTAATGGTCCATATTAGAGAATTATATGTTTTTTAATTTGTTGAAGAAGATTCATCATATTTCTAGAAATTGTTTACCCATAAATATAATAATTATTCAATTAGAGGATGAATGCAAACATCAATAGAATTTCTTTACATTTTTATTCAAGAAATGGTAATCTAAATGATAATAGATATTCATTTTATACACATTAATTAACGTTGATTGTATAGAACAAAAACAATTGGGAAAATTATCTAACTGGTACTCAATGTCCCACATGGGTCGAATTATTCTTTAGCCAATCCCAATATCACATTCATATTTTTAGTTGATAAAATAAAATGGAATGACTAAAATTTCATCCATGATTTGGAATCTATTTTATATCACAATAACCCATCATTAAGATTATATATTGAATTACACATCATATTCTCATTATTTTATGTGGTATTGTATAATTATAATAATCAATATTTTATAGGGACATAATTCCAAATATTTTTAGTTGTGTTATTTTCCTTATATTGAATAATAATAAATGGATTCAAACATGCCACACCATCAATTGACTACCATCTAGAATAAAAAAATATTTTTCAATACATTATAATTGAATCGCCTCCAAGATAATGTATACAATCATTAGGAAAAGAGTCTATTTTTGTATAAATCAAGACAATATTTGTAATGAATTATTATTTTTATGATAAAAATACTAAAAAATTACTGAATCATGAAATTCATCGTGAAAATTACATGTTTCAATGATAATTCATTATTCATAATTCCCATTATTAATTTTATATGGTACAACATCCATTGGAATTAATGCTTCATATATTTAAGAAATCCAAAATATATATCATGATTTCCATAATCAACTAAATAATAAAATAAATTTTTCTCCACTTAGATTAGTCTCTATATAATTAAGTGCAGGATCTAATGATAGTTGATGATACTAATTTTCTTTTCTTATATTACCACCAAAATCATTTTCTTGTTACTATTTCTATCACCAAAAACTAGTTGTCAAGAAAATTTTTTATATTGATGATGTTTCCTAGAAATTCCAAACACATAATTTATATGTATTTAATATCATTATCAATATTTTATGATGTTCAGAGCTTATTATGTTAACTGATATTAGTGTTCAGAACTTATTCAACTTTGTATTCACCATGAAAAATCCAACAAAAATATTGTGCATGTAATTTAATCAATATCTTGTGATCATAACCATAAATTGTTCTCCACAATATTTTAAATCAAAATATATGGGATGTATATATTATTTCCGCATCAAAAGATAAAAATGGGAATTGATAAATATAAACACTCTTTTATACCCTTTTTATAGTGAGGTGTTCTCTTATGTAACATGTCATAGATTTTATACATATATCAAAAATTTCATAACATGGTTAATGAAAATTGAAACACCTAATTAGTATTATTTCATTTAAAAAAATTAATAATTTACAGAAAATTAAAAATATCCAAAATAATCTATGCTTTTTAATTTAATTAAATTTTTTAACAACATAATTTTCATATATTTTAATTATAATATATATAATACATCTGAAAATTATAGTGTGTCAATGTATATTTTTACTGAATTGAAAATTTAATATAGATTTTTATTATGATTTTGAAATATTCATAATAAAATCCATATCCTTAGATAGGATTCTGATCAAGTGGTGTACTAGTAGGGGAAGAAGGAAGCATATGGAAAACATAAGGAAAGGGATAATATGAGGGAAATGAAAAGGGATTAAGAGTGGTGGTTGGGGATTGATGGATTAATAGTGAGGTCGTGAGATTGACTCATTAACATTGAGGTCTTGGAGGCTATGGTGAAAGTGGGAGTGGGATATGGGAGTAGGGTTGATGGATTGGGTAGGCACATTGAGGGCTCATGGAGTGAAATATGACTGTTTGGGGTCTCAAGCTCGAGTAGTGAGGGATCATGGAGGTCATTCATAGAAGCTATGAGTATGGGTAAGAGAGAGATCATGAGTACTCAATCAGGATATGTATAAAGGTGAATGGGTGTTTCAGAGAGACCATTGGGGAGGGAATGTGACTTGGAAATGGGAGTTGAATGGGGAAATGAGAGTGTTAAAGGAAGTAGGGAGCATTAGGTGGACAATGACAAATGAGGGGAAAGCGAGGCTCATTGGGGAACAGATTCATGAGAGATTAGGGATAGACAATATTCATTACCAGGTAGAGGTAGAGTTGGGGAATGAAGGGATCAGTTAGTTGAAAATGTAAAGGGGGAATCCGGAGATGTGAAAATCTTAGTCAGTTAGTGGTACTAAGAAGGAAATAGAGGCTTGGTCATGAGAAAAAACAAGGGGTCAAGAAGTGGCAATGATTGGGAAATGAGAGGAGTAGATCGGGAACAAGGGAGTGGGGGTGGCTCATCTGAGGGGGGATTTTACTTTTTTAATAACTGTAAATTATATACCTAATGTTTTAAAAAAAGATATATTTGATTTTCAGTAATTCATGTCGTGGTTCCATATATCTCTACTAATAAACTGATATTGAACATTTAATTTGGTGTAGTACATAGGCTAGAGAGAGGTTTTGAGAATAACTAATTTATAATCCACCATTCATATATGATAAATAATTTCAATGGGACTGAAATACATTTGAATTTTTTCCTATAAAATTAAATATCATTACCTTATTCTATGGTGATACTATTTGAAACCCATATTTATTGACATCAAATTCCAAATCACATCAGTGATTTTCAGTATAACTATTTTTTCGAAGTTTTGATTCCATTATTTTTTCTGAAGGTTGTTATCCATTAACATTTATTCAACTTGTTCACATCCCAATATATTTCATTCTCCATATTTTGAAAAACAATGTTTGAGATTTATAGTTATGTCCACTTAGGGATTCATAAGAAGCTATATGAAATTACCATCTAAATATATTGTTGTATGTAAAAACATGTAGAGATAGGTTTCGATGCCAACCGCCTCTAAATAAATAAAATACGCTTTTATAATATCCAATAGGGTTTGAATTGATCTCCCAGAATAACCATATTTATGAGGTTGTAAGGTTGTGAGGAAACCTAACTCCATATCCAAATAATATTAAAGGTTTTCTAATTTTATTAAGGTAAACCTCATATCTCCATCTCATGAAATTGAATTGGGTACTTCATTTAACCTTGCCTATTAATTAATATAATTCATGAAAATCAAATTTACTGAAAAATATCCCCTGATATCAATGAAGTATACAAAAATTCTGAGGTGATCAAATGAAATCATAAATAATTACTCCCTTTAAATTTTTTGGGATTATAATGAAAAAAATCAATGGTGATGTTTTCCCATTTATATTTGTTTATGTATAACTATTATATAATGTCTTATGTTGTTTGTATCTCACCCTAAACTTGATGACATACCATGATATGAGAAACATATTCTTTAATATTTTTCTTCTTCTTTTTCCACTAGACGTACACTTTATCGTAGACTAATGGAAGGTGATATAGCCTTTTTACCCATCAATTGTGGAATTAAGCCCCCCATAACCTTATTAGATCTGACATGGTTTTACCTTGTATACATTTTATCTTTTTGCAATACCATATTAATATAATTTCAATAAATTGATGATTTCCTCAATATCAAACTTATTAAAAACCTAATGTTTAAAAAAACGTAAATCTTATTTCTACACAATTTATATAAATTCCAACACAAATAACTTACTTATAAAAACATATAAAAAATAAAAGGGTTCTATTTCCATTAATTCACCAAAACATATCCTTAATTTCCCACAACATAAACACATTGAAAATATTTATATGAAGGTTAGCATATGATCAATAATATATTCAAAAAAATTATGGTATTTGTTTCCTAAAACCAAATCATACATCGATTTATATATGATTCAACATGATAATTCACCCTTTATTCCTTAAATATGATATAATCCAATATAAAATCATTCATATTGGAATATTTGGTATATATTTTTATATATAGAATATCACAAATTATTATTTTTTACTAAAATAGATTTAGATTGATATATTAAATTTTTTTAACCACATAATGTACCATACAGATTTATCCAATAATTTTTTAATCGGGCACATTCACATAAAATGAATCATGAAGTTCTTGACTATAGAGTGAAGAATAATTGTTACATAAAAATCATTGATAATCATTATTATCATTCATATTTTTTTATCTCGTAGTACAATGCCCATTCTTCCTTCACTTAAAGCATTCAATCAGGGTTTTTGGATTAGTGGAAATCTTACACTCTTCTGTTCTATTAACTGGACCATTCATTTCATTTCAACATTACATGCATGTATGACCTTCCCATCATCATTTAAATCACACCACTTTTATTCTAGAAGTTATCACAATGTTCCTTCCCACATTTACGACAACTAGAGTGTTTTAATTTTAGTCCACAATGCCAATTTTTTTTCTCGTGAGACTCAATTTTTATTTTCATGTAAAAACCACGAAAATTTTGGGAATATCAATTTTTCATTTCCTCTTAGACTTCACATTGAATTATATCATCATTCCTAATAGATTCAGTTATAGTTAACTCATTTAAGAGATTTGGCCTCATCTATATAATTAAAAAATCATCCTTATATTCATGTTGGATGATAATAATAGAAGTCCCCCTGAAAATTAATTTCAAATTCACCTCATAGGTATCAATAGAATAATCATCCATTATTTTATGATCATGGAATTCTTACTCTAAAATTGAATAAAAATATGAGGAATGTAATATCTTAAAAATAAGCATTTCAACTCTCCCATGTCGATTGAGTGAACTACATAATGTTACCTAATGTTCTTAATAAGAGTCTAGGATTAACATGAATCTCTTTCCAACATATATCTATCTATAATTCCACTTTCAGAATATGAAAACTGAATAATAGAAAATATATTTTCACTGGTTATAATATATTTCTAAATAATTAGTAGAATAAAGGAACCACTAAAATAAGGTGGGTGTTACATCATAAAGAACTCAAACGAGTTATTTTACCTCTTTTCATCATTTGTATGTTCATCAAGATTCATATCATGCAAATGTTTTTTGATTATAACAATGACATTTTTTGTTATCTTTCCCATAACATATAATTCATTAGGTGTAAAATAATTTCATTTTCCATTACATTTAGTATTAACATACTTCCATTATGTTACATGCACTAACTAGAAATAAGCATCGTCTAAGAAAAATATAGAGTAAAATAACATAATTAGGAATGACTATCATTTATTGGATTTCATAATGAATGACCTTAAAATTTCAATCAATGACTTATTAGGTTCACTATATGTTTTTTGGGGTCATTTTGGAAAATTATTCATAATGTTTCATAAATAGATTATGAACATCTAAAGCATGTCAATTGGGATTTTCAGACCATGTATATCGTAAGGCCCATTATCATGCACAAGTAGATTTTCGTCTCTAGGTCAATGATCCCTTATCCTAGTTTTTATCCAAAGGTAACCAAAATTTCATGGAAACCACTCTCTCTATCTCATTTACAAATAATAAATGATATATTCCTATACATTGACTGCTTCCTAAAATTATACATAGTTATATACGTAAGTATCTCACTAGTGTTTTCTTATCCTATATTAAAAAAATTACCTAATCCATTTTTCTAATACCACATATAATGACCTAGTATATTCATATATAGGTATAAAAATTTTCATATATGTATACTCATTCAAATTTCACAAATACATTCCCTATATCCTAAACAATTAGTGTCTTGTTATATGAGATACATAATATTCTTATTTTATTAAACATATTCAATATCTCCCACAATGGTCTTACCATTTATTACACATCATAGATACACCGTACTTAAAACATTTCCTTATAAAATTACGATAGAAAACATAAGAAAAGTGTGAGCTCAGATGCATAGTAAAGATTAATGTGAATGATATCTACTGATGATCACTCGAAAGAATAATATAGAAATAATGTTACTATATTTTAAATAACACATAAACTATTAATTCCCAATATATCCTAGATCAATAGCATGATCTATGGCATTAATCATTACCATTTTAAGAAAATTGAACCGTAATTGTGGGTAATCATAATAAATTAATAATGAACAAATAGTTCATTTTATATACCTATGGATCTATAAAATTTATTTAAGTAATTTCATATTTAAATTTTATAAATCATGAATGTAAAATAATACTTGAATGTTTATGGAAACATTTTTCCTAATCTATAATGGATTAGGCATCATCACCTATTTTTCATAGTGGATCAAGAACATCAGTTTGTTTCCCATTTTGAATCATACATAAGAGCTTATTTCAAATAATTTTTTCTTGATATATAATTACTTAACCAATTAATTGGATATATATATATATGTATCATACATCATTTTTATAACATGATCACCATATTTTGTTTTTATTTAACATCTATCCTTGGTTACAACATCACCACTATCATTGTTTATAATGTAACCACAATCCTTAGATATAATATACATGATTTCACATAAAAAAGACCATATAAATTTTCAAAAATATATCTTAAATACTTAATAAAATTAGAAACCATGAAAACTAGTGGGTTTCACAAACATTTCATCACTTAATATCCTATGTAAATGAAACAAGTTTCACAGAAATTTGATCATACTAATATCCATGTAAATGAAAAAAAGTTTTCTAATCATATTTTCACCATAAAAATAAACAATAAAAAATTAATAAGGGTTTTATCACAAGATAATATCTGTATTAATAGTTAAATAACATTAATTTATTTCATCTTATATGGAATATAGTTTTTTAGGATCTCATGGAACGATTCTCTAAGAAAACTACATTTCCACATTGAAATCATCTTTTAAACACAAGAATTTCATATAACATTATATAAATTTGTTTATTTTACAATATAAATATAATAATAAAAATTAAAATTTATTACATTGAATGTTAATGATGAATAAAATTTTCATTCATGCTATACAGGTTAAAACAACGATATTGTTCTCAATTTTTGTAAAATTTAGAAGTACCTTGTTTAAAAATTCATTATAAAATTTAATTTAATCCATTATTTTAAAATAAAATGATTTGAAAAGTGGCTTCCAAAAATCATCATAAAATATTAAATACCTTATTTAATTCATTTTTTAGATAACATAGACATGTAAAAAGTATATTATTAAACGAATAAAGAACTAAAGTTGATATTTCTAAAATGAATTCTATTAAACTAATGAATACATAAACAGTGGAAACTAAAAAGAAATTTTTTTCCACGATAAACCATTGGAGAATAATTTTTTTAGATTTATATTATTATATATCCTAATTTGAAAAATAATAAAAATTAACACCGATTAATAAAGATATTGTAACATAAATTCTATTCCAATTTAATATCTTTTAAATAATAAATATCCATCAAAAATATAAAATGAGATGGAAATATTTTATAAATTCATTTTTATTATAATAATCATAAAATAAATTAATTGTTAGTATATATACCACAAAAATGAATCAATATGTATACAGTTCATGTTTCCAAAATAAATAACATCGAGACAAAAATCCCATACTATAAGTCACGACATCCTTAATTAATGTTAGAACCTAAAATATAAAAAAATTATTATAAAAATATTACATAACCGATATTATTTATATACATACATATATTATTTCTTTACATCCATTTATCTCCTATTCATCACACTTCATTACTGAAATCACTATTCCAGTTAATAATTACCTGGATTTTCTCATTTGTTTTGGTTTAGTAGTATCTGTCCATAAAATTTTATCATGGATACATAATGTATATAACATTAGTAATTATATAAATATCATATATATTCAATATATATATATTTAATTATATTCATTTTTTGATTTATAGATATAAATATGAACTAAACTGTTCAAGGAGACATTAGGTTTTATGTTGTATTAACAAATGTTTCCATATTCTTGATGGATGGAATGAAGTAATTAAATATAATAGTTTCCCTTACAAGAATAATTTTAATTATATATACATTACATATATTTGAAAATATTAACATTATTACCGTACATGTAATTTTTTATATAAAATTGGTCGTATCTCTTCTTGAAGCGATAGTCTACCGTACACATGAGCGACGATATAATATTCCACAAATAATGGAAGAAAAGATGGTATATATGATATTTAAATTAAATAATTATATTATTTTCATATATGTCATATTAGTATGTTTATAAGGTCATTATAGCCATCCATGAGAGTTCGTGAAGGAAATCAAATTACATCGATTTGGGAGGTGGTAGTTCGTTATATAAAAGATATATTGTTTCATTTCCCATTTGATCGAAGAATAAGAGAATATAGGTTATCATATTATTGTAATAAAATAATATTATATGAGATATATCCGTTTTTATATCATCATAATGTTAGAGGATTCTATGGATGAGAAGGAATAGCTTCAAAAGATTTGCAAGGTTGAGAACGATACATATTCATCCAATAACCTCTTTAGGATTACATAAAAATAATTACATGGGTATCATTATAATAAAAAAAATCTATGAAATAATGAGTAATAAAAGGAAAGTATCTGGTATGTAATTATCTAATTCTTCTGATCATATACATGTGAATATGATATGAGATAGGTTCTCTTTTATAAGTGGAGGATAAGACACACATTGAATATTTGAAAAGAATAATGATTATTCAGATCATTCACATACCCCAAGGCCCTAAAATAGATCATTATAAAACCATATACGGAATAAGGTCAACATAATTATAGAAACTATTATTTTTAATTTATTTTTGGTTAATTTACCCAGTGTATTTTTATATTTACCCACAAAAATTTTTTTTTAACCATAACAATGAAATCAATTTTATTACTATTTGTGCTATATATTTTGATAGAAAAATTTATTAAAATAAACAATATAATATCAATTATTTTGATTTAAAATATGAAATAAATTTTTTAAAATTATTATCATTCAATTGAAAAAAATTTATTAATAAATAATTATGAAAACTGGTCGAGAAAATTGTTTTATAAGGAGAAAATATTCATATGAATTGAACAAATTGATATAAATTATCAACATGAATATTATTCTAAGGATCTAAATTTCTTTAATAATAAAATATGTATGAATCATTAACATTTATAATATTTTAATAAACACAGAACATTTTTAATTCATTAAAAAAAGGTTATTATTGGAAATCAGTATTTTATGAATTTATCAATAAAATGGGATTCATGAAATTTTATGATCAAATCATCCTCAGAAAAATATAACATGTTGGATAATAATTGAAGTAAATTTTTCTGAAAATAATTAATTGACAAATTTATAAAAGTAAATTAATTATTCATTTGAGAAATAAATAAAAATAATTTTTTTAGAAAGAATAATTTTCGATTCATAAATTTTTTTTAAAAAATAATTAAATAATTATCTATGAAAATAATTTTTTTTATCAAAACTATTGTGTTTTTTCAAATATTTCTATAACTATTAATATATCAAAATTTAAGGGATTTATTATAATGGAATATAGTAATAATAGTATATTGTTTTTACTAACACATAGTGTCGTATATAATAAAATATATAAATGAAATTAAAATGATTTAAATAAAATTTCATAAACATTTGTGGTTTTATAAAAACCATGACCTGATTTCAAATTTATAACCATATTCTAATTTATCCCTATGGTAGGTGTGGAATCAATGATCTATTTACTTATTTAATTATATTCCATTTTAACCTATATTCTTGAAATTTTAATTATTCTGGATCTACTACATTATTTCAAACAACCACAACATTATGTGAAATACTATGAAGAAAGTGAAAATAAATAAAATTATTTAAATGGGTTTATTTATACTTAAACACATTATTTTTATGGTTATAACCCCGAAATTTATCTCTATAATGTATCCTATTATTGTCTTCACTAACTATATATTGTGCTCTCCACTACTTATAGAGTCTACTTGAAGATAAAAGTGTTATTTAATAAATTATTATTAAAATAAATAACCTTAACATATTGTTTTCATATAGCGTACTATATGTTGTCCATCCTTCATGATTAAATGGATTGGTAAAATTAACTGTGAATATAATTATAAATTCAAGTACTAGTTCTAATTTTAATAACTATTCAAACTCTTGAGTTATCCAGATATGTCTCAATGTTCATGAATATTTTGGTTCAAAAAATATATCCATCAACATCAATTACTCTATAATTCAAGTAATTCTTCCTATAATATATATATGTGTATTAGGTTCTCAAAATTATTCCATAGGCTATCTATTTCCTCAAAATTCATACATCATTTTTCTTTAAAAAACATACAAATTGTTATACATCTTGGATATTATGTATATATTTTTGTAGTGGTATTTTAAAACCCCTCAATTAAGGATATAAAATATGTATCAAATTAGAAAATTTATTTTTTATTTAACATTTATATGAATTCTATAAACACTCAGAAAATTTTTATCTTTCAAATATAATTAAAATTGTTTCTCAAAACCCATTTGAGATATTCATGGTAATTAATTTCTTCTTTTAAAACATATAGAACCGTATTCATGTGTGTTTTTCTTATCTAAACAATTATTTGACATTTAAAAAACCTAGTTTCCATTTCAAAGCACTCCATATAATATTTCAAAGTAGGATAACTCCCAAACGTGTATGATAATCATCTAAAGGATAATTCTTTTAAACGTAAATCTATGTTCGGTAATTCGCATTTGTATCTCATTAATTTATCTTTTAACCCCAAAATTATCATACAATCCCTCAAATAACATAAAACAACTTAATTATATTATGGGTCCTCATATATCGTAGGTCCCTAAAATTATCTGACATGCTTATGTTCAATATTATTTCCAAATACCAAACATCATCAATAAGAAGTGATAATATGTATGGGTGAATCTCAATATCTATACCAAATTAATGTCTAAGTATTCCATATTGATCATCTAAAAATAATATCAATCCCATTTAATGAACCTCACATACAATTACAACATGTTTTATAGAATGAATATATTTTCATCAACACATTTTTCAATTTCATTTAATAATATTAAATTAATCATCAAACTTAAATTATTCCTGATTTAAACCATAAAATTACCCAATGTTTCATTATTTTTATCACAAAATAAAATTATTTTAATATTTAATTTGAATAGTTTATTTATCTATTAGGAACAATAGACAAGTATTATTCACATTCATATTTTAATTCTCCTTAGAAAATTGATGTTTAGAAACATTAATATATGAAATAAAATAAGAAATAGTACAATTATTTTATGTTGACACAAACACCCCTCCATTATTCCTCTTTTATTTCACTTCATATATTTAAATTATTCCATTATGTAGAATAAATTTACTTGTCATATCATCCAAATGTAACTAAGTAAAATGTTTAGTATCATCAATTTTTATTCAATTTTATTCCCAATTATTTTTTAAAATATCAATAAATTGTATCTTATTAATTATTATGATAATTATATCCCATTAAATTTATTTAAATGATTAAAAATAGTCCTTAAATAGTAAATAATTATTATAAAAATGGAAAAAATGATAAAATAAATGGCTTCATAGTTCATTTTTAACATAGCTCTACAATATTCCAAAACATTTAGTGTCCCAAAATGAGTAATCTATAATTTTTTCCAAATTTAATTAATTTTTTTATAAGACAAAATCTAACTATAATTATTTATAGGAATATTAAATTAGAAAATGTCTTCAAATTTATAACTTAAATGATGTTATCAACTTCTATGTTGAAAAATATTACCAAATTTTTTATGTAGAAAATTATAATTTTATACCATCATGAAAATGTAATCATTACTTAAATTTGTGTTATTATACATCATATGGTCATTCAAAAATTCTTAATCAGACCAATTAAATATCAGGGTTTAGATTTTAACTTATATCTTTATGGTTTCCTATCACAAACCATATAATCACATGAAAAAAATTTTATCTACCAACATTATTTTCTATGTTAATTGAGATTAGATATTAAAAAATTAACATAAATATAATAAAAATAAAATAATCATGTAGATATTTTCTATAATAAAACATTTCATCCAATTAATTATAGGAAGTTTACTATAGGAGTAGGGGATGATTTTTGTGAAAACTTTAATGTCTAATTTTATGTTTCTGGACTATGTATTATATTTATCGGATTTATAAAATACTACTCAAATTAGTGATCAGAATAAAGAATAGTTTATCATTAATAAATATAAAGGATCTATATATATATTATATTATTTATAATATAAATTACACTATTTAGGTTTTGAAATCATGATAATTTATATCCTAATATTATAAATAAATAAAAAAAATTAATTAGTAGTTATATAAAAACTCTGAGTATTGATTATAAAAGAAAATAAAACATTAAATAATATAATAAAACCATAAATATAAAATAATGAGTGAGTTGGATCTTTATACAGGATCCAAGTAATTTTTGTCTTCAAATCCAGGAAATTCAACTACTATAACTCATCAATATGTTTTCTTTCTTCCTATGTATATAATCATGTGACCTAACCTATCAAAATGTTTACGTCTCTAGCCATGATATAATTATATTCTTACCCCTTGAAGCCTTAATAACATGGGTTTACATATTAGAATAATTTAAATTTTTACTTCTATAAGATTAATAAATCAATCATTTTCTCGGTAGATTATTATAAAAACAATCAAAAATAAAATATGTCACCTATAAAAAGAACATTTAGAAATAAGATGTTTCCCAGAATAAAAAAATCAATATATTTTACAATAAAGGATTTAGGTTATGATTTTGATACTATATGTGTCTATGTATTTATTTTTATAGTTGTAAAAAAACATTATCAGAAATTATATATAATATTTGATGTTAGTATTAATAGAATTGACACATGGTTCATCATCTACCAATTAACTGACATTCTCACTTATCTAACGGTGACCTTTTTTGGATAATAATAATACATAGTAAATATAGTGATCTTAATATGTTCAAAATGATAAGAATTTTATATTTTACAAATCCTTAGAAATGTTCTCTAGTATTTTAAATTCTATAAACTTATTTTACAGAAATCGAAAAACTATCATAGAATAGTAGTTAAATATAATTTTAATTAAATTTATTAATATTTTAGAAACATCAAAAAATTGTGGTTCATTGAAATGAAACCATTAAATTGTATATCTAGCTCTTAAATCATCTTCTTTGGTAAAAAAATATAATCTATAATGTCACACCATTCAATGATATCTTTATATTATTTAGAGATAATTTTTGGAACAATATATATAATAATACTAGAATAAATAATCGAGAATTCCTTTTTAAAAATAAATGATAGGATAAGATATCTAAAGTATTACAATGTTTAAGGATGCAAATTAATATGAATAGGGAAAATTATTAATAAAAAATTTACTTATGGAATTTTTCACCAATAAAAGAAAACATTGGTGAAGATATGAAAGTAAATATAATATTATAACACATTTTAAAATATATTATAGTATATCCATTCTACCCTGATGATCTAATGGAATGAAGTATCAAAATATAATTAAAAACTCATACAAATAAGTTATTTTATATATGTAGTGATTATCCTAATAATTATTCAATGTAGTGATAATGTTATGGAGGATCATTGTATCCTATTAATTGAGGTCCTCCAGTCAAAAACAAACGTTTGTAAATATATAATGAATCCACATCCCCATTATATTTTGATATGAATTAATGAAACTATTACAATACGGGATAGGTTGGGTCTATTTTCTTGAAAAATTATTCTTACTATAAAAATGAAATAAAATTACGTTTTAATATCCCTTATTGATAGACTTCATTTTATCATTTTTTTACTCTAGAAGGAGATATCATTATATAAAATTTCAGTAATATAGGCCTTAAATTTGGACCATAACTCTCAATTAAAATATGATCTATTAACTTCATACGATGAATATTAAAAATCTAATTATGTTTTAGTGTTATTTAATTTGTTAAATATAATTTCCAAATAGGAAAATAACATTGTCTAATAATATATTTAAGTAGTTGATAACTATGAAATATAACTCTCATGCCACACCTCGTGTGAAAGGTAGTGAACTTTGGAGTGAGAAAGTCCATAAAGACAAAAAATAATTCTACATGTTTTTAAAGATAATATAATTTTGGACATCAATTTCTATGTATGATAAATAGATATATATTGGTTAATGATATATGTATGACTTGTCATGGGTATATTCATATTTACAATAAAGTGATCATGGAAGGATAAACAAGAAATTAATAGGTCTTTTGATGTCTAGGGACACCGATTATATCTATTCATTTTCATGGTGAATTTAGAGCATTGATTATGAAAAAACATAAAATATATAATTCTCCAATAAAACATTTTAAATCAAATATTTTGTTATTATCATGTAGTATAATTCCATTAAATTCTAATAAATTATATATCACCTTAATGTATCCCTTTTTCTTGATGGTTCAAAGATGGATTTATAAAGTAACTTATGAAAAATCGATAGGAAATGGAGGTCTCCTATGGTTTTCATGGAAGTGATGTTAGAGGACTATAATGAATGATTACATATACAGTTATTATATTTAAAATGATCCAATTTTCTATCCAAGGAAAATTTACATAAAAAAAAATTATTTTTGAAATGCCATTACCATTCCATTATCTTAAAAAATACCCCCTGAGTTAGTTATAATTGGCTCATATAATGAGTGAAATTGAACATTGTTATTTTTTGTAAAGAAAGTAACTTTCTCATATGAGTAATAGGGTTAAATGATATTCTAGCTCTATAATAAAATCTATATTTCAAATTTATATAATCTTGATAACACTATTTAGAATCACCCCCCTACACACACACAAAATTATAAGATGTGAATAAAATGATCTATTATTATTGTTCATGTAGGTACGGACTTGAATAAATCTATATGAATGGAGAAACATCCTCTTTTTGATATTCTTCCTAATTAATCAATACTATACTTCGATGAATTTAATGAAAATAGAAAGACTATATTATTAGGTATTTTCATCATCAATAATGATGATACAATCATTGGAAGAAGGATTGTAAATATTATTATATTCATCCACACAAATCACCCAATGAGAATAATAATAAATTATAAATGATTAATTGGACAAAAAATTAAATAATTTTGTGGGAGGATTGTTCTAAAATCACTTAAAGATTTAAGAATACTCAAATTATATAGAATACATTTAATCCATAGAGGAAGTGAGGTTAATGACATAATTTTGAATAAATCATTCACATCTTAATAGATTTATCCAAGAGAAAATATAATCAGAGAATGAAACATAGTTTTGGTTAGTTGATTCATGTAGGTTATTTTTTTAAGAATTTAGTCCAAAATTATGCAATTTGATAAGTAGAGTCTAGAAATTGAGTACAAGTATAAGTGTACTCAATAACAACACTAGTCATATCAAATGTATCATCCTAGGAAAGTAATATATAATAATCATTGAATGGTCCAAAATTAAGTATAGTTATAGTCTAAAATTTATTTTTGATAACCTAATGGGAACTATAATTAAGAATACTATGAGATAACAAACAATCTACATAATTTATTCCTTATGAAATATCAAACATGTGATTAGATATTTCCATCATTGACTGATATGTATAATAATATTTAGATTTTCCCAATTTCATATAATTTATGTAATAGTGAGGATTTATCCCATAAGTAACTTCTTAAATAATGTTTGATTGTCAATATTTAGTACATATATTCCTATGTATATAAACAATAAGATCAATCTCCACACATAATCAAATAAATAATGAGTCGATAGGTTGGTTTTAGTACATTAATTCATAAATACGTCATCCAAAAAATCATTAAATAGAAAGTAATGATATTTAATACTGAATACTGAAAAAAATCCCATTAAATTTGACCAATAATGAAATTATTGAAGAATAATATAACGGTTTAAATGGTGTATATCTCTAGGTAACCGTTATATAAACCCCATGTATAGACTACACATGGTTGAGAGAACATCAAATAAAGTCTTCATCAGAATCAAATCTAATAGGAATGTGAAGAGGATAAAAACATCAATAAAGATAGAACCATTACGTGCAATGGAATATTTTTTTTAATAATTACAACTTGTGGAAACTGTTTGAAAAATTATCCAATGAGTTCATACATATACTTATTAAACATGTTTCAACCATATTCAATGACAAAATAAAAATATGGAACACCTTTCTGATGAGAAGGATTATAGATTATGATGTCATCTTTACCACACAAGATCATTAATTAAAATAATTTCTAAGAGCATGGAACATTAAATGATATAGGAAGAGGATATTTATCTTATTCTAATTGACTACAATGAATATATTTTTTTAACTATTTTGATTATATATATGGGTTCTATTGGTTATCCATATTAATTATATATTTTCATATCAATTTTAGGTCTTTCATGATAATTTTTCTTACAATAATGTTCATATTGGTTTTTATATTTAAAATATGTTATTTTCATGATGATCTATTAGTTATAGGTAATGTATCATTAGTTTATTCATATAATCCATAATTATATTACCATAAAATATCATGTATTTTTATTCATTTTTAGAATTTTTTGTACAATATTTTTTGTACCAATTTTTTTAATAACATATGACTATTAATATTCAATTCAACAAATATTTCATTAATAAAGGACCTTATAAATATTTCATAGTATCATTTTTATTATCAATGGACATACATAAAAAATTATATTTATTTGAGAATATTTAAAAAGTCTATTCTTTTATATTTTTAAATTGACTTTCAATTATATGAAGTTCATAGTTAGTTTCATTTAAAAACATATTGTATATTACCTATAAAAGAAAAATACATTTTATTTTTATGAAAATATAATTAATCATCAAACACTAGGTAAAATTGATAGATAACATTGCATTTTTCTTGAGTAATAAGATGAGATTAATTTGAAATATATGTATAATGTGTGTAAAATAATAAAGAAATATAATTACTCAATTTATTCAATTGATTGTGATTTCATAGTATTTAGGTAATTTTCAATGAATTAATTTATGTCTTCTAAAACATTTTGTAGAATATTATTTAGTTATAATGATCTAATTGTATCTCCATAGGTTTCGTACTATCGGTACAACCCATTAATAATAAAACTTTCATCATATTCAATGGATAAATATAAAGAAAAGGATAAACAAATACACATATTCATTATAGATAATGAAATTTAACATATAAAGTAAAATTAATTTAAAAACATGAATTACCATGAGTTGATAATTATTTATATTGGATGATTAGTCAAGTTTATTATATTTTTGTATCCAAATTTTATTGAAAAAATAACACTAGAATCACTATAATGATATCAACACACCCTCCATATATATTTTAACACCCCTGTTTGTATTTCACATTCTAATGAAAGAACCAAATATATTTTTTGATTCATAATTGATTCCAAAATGTATAATTTCATTCTTCAATGAATTCTCTCTTTCTAAATCATTATTGAGATGGATGAGGAAGATGTTCTCTCATTCTTGAATTAATTCCCAAATAATTTTTTTTCACAATGATACCTAATATTCCAAAATGATATAAGTCAAATTATATAATTATGGTTACAAATTATTAGTTCTATAGAGGAACTTTACAAA
Organism: Viscum album; assembly: GCA_963277665.1. Lineage (NCBI taxonomy): Eukaryota > Viridiplantae > Streptophyta > Magnoliopsida > Santalales > Viscaceae > Viscum > Viscum album. The sequence continues at coordinate 354,624,079 of OY728143.1, forward strand.
ATTGATTATTCTCTGTAAAATACATTTGAATATATAATAAAAATATTATTATTATATTGCACGGCATGTACTTACTCAATGTTATTTAAATATAATATCTTGAATAAAAAACTAAATACTTATTTAAATGATATTATATAAAATATATCATCACAATTGGTCCCATATCTCAGCTATACAATCCTCACACACATTTAATTCAACTTTCATACTATAAATTTAAATAAATATGTAACATTAAATTTTTTTAATAAATAAATAACTAATAAATTCACAAATACTATGAAAAAATATTTATTCTAATATTCACACTAAAATATAATTATATATACTACATATTAATATATCACATTTCGATTAATAAATAAGTGATATTTAAATATTATATTAACTAAATTGTGAATGAATATTTATTTAATATTAACCTCATATATATTCTAATCACAAATAAGATGTAATAGAATTTATATGATTTATATTTTTTGAATTATTGTTACACAATAGGAAAAAAATAATATTTATTCTAATAGTTATATTCAAAAAAGAATTAAACTAGATTCATGATAAACATATTCTGTCAGCCTATTGCCTTATTTTAAAAGATGATAATATTAAATTAACACATGTTTGAAAACCTCATTTACGAATACTCTAATGAGAACATGGAGAAATAATTTATTGTGGTAATGATAAAATCCTCATATAAATGATATTGTGTAACATATTTAATTTCCCATAATACATCATCATTCAAGTAATATACTTGTTTAATCAATATATATTCTTGATTATTGTTCCTTTACTCTATTTTATAATATTTGAAAGTATATTCCATGATCATATGTTTAATTATATTTTTCTATTTTAATAATAATTCTAAAAATATATATTTAGAATAACTCTAAATGAAAAATCATTTATTAACCTTTTTAAATTATAATATATAACTTATGAATCACCAATCATATCCTACCTCACTTAAATCATATGAAATAAAAATATTTAATAATAAATTAAGATCTATGATTAATGATTTGTATTAATAATAATGAAAATTCAATGGGCCAATACACATTCCAATAGTTAAAAATAACTAATTTCACATATCGATTATTAAATTCCTACTAGTATGTATTTCTACAAAACCACCCTTAATTGAGATTTCCAATTTTGAAACATCACGAGAAAAAGGCACATCTATTTATGGGAATCATACACCTAAAAGTCAAAATTTATCTTTGTCTTTTCAGAATGATGTTATCTATACAAAAAAAATATTTATTCTTAATATATAAAAAATACATGGTTTTATATATAGATTTAAATTGTTATAACCATTCTATGTGTTTGATATTAACTATTCATTATCAAATTATTATTAATTTGATGAAAAATAAACTAGGGGTATTATATTTAGAAATATTATTGTAAATGAACGTATAATATTAATTAGTTTTCGGGAACTATCTCCTACATACTCTCACATGAAATAGAGGAAACAAAATACCCCTAACCTAATAAATCTTATATCTTACAACATGTATTTGTTATTGTATGGCTAAATTTTGTATACCTTCCAAGTTTTTAATATAAATTCTTCTTACTATGAAAACACAATTTTTTGAACATCTCTCAAGATGTATTTTAACAAATTTTACCAATTTTACTTGATTATTTAATTGGAATCTTTTCTAATACCACTATTATACGATTAATACAATATTATTGTGATTTTATATCATTTTACATTTCCTAAATATATAATAATTTAATTCCATACCACTCTATAAGATTCATTATAATTTTTATTATACTCAGCCTATATGATTATGGAAACCACTAGTTGTAATTTACATTTCGTTCTTGTCTAATTATCTTTATTGAGATATTAGTTCGAATTTACAAATGGAATAACTACTTTTATATCCCTATAAGAAATAGTATTGTCAATATTCCTTATACTGGGACAATATCTCTTTTCATATTCTTAGGTATCATTATTACATTTTTCCTACAATCACTGCACAGTTCTTCTAGTTCTATTGAATATTTTTTACACCGGTTTATTCATAAATAATAAAAACTATGTTTCCATATGATGGAATATGTGATTGAATCCATAATTCTATTAAGAATATTAAATTATACTAATAAAAACGATCTATTGCATTGATTTCATAGAAAAAATGTGGATATTTCATTCCATGTTACATATAATGAAAATTTTCTATTAAAATTATACATATTTTTTTAATAAAATTTTAATTTAAATAATTTAAATTGATCAATGAAAACACATCGATCTATTTTTTCATTTTTTCTATAAAAATGGGATAATAAACTAAGTCATTATTATAGATATATCATTTCCTAATTCATATCAATCTATAAGTATTTACTTATGTGTTATATATGTTATACAGATATTTATCTTGGAAAAAATATTACTCCAACTAAAACATTGTTGAAGAAGGGATAAATTTAATCATTAAATAAACTAATCTCTCCAGTGGCTTCATTAATTTAATATTTTTTAACCATGATTCTTTCCTCAATTCATAAACCAATTTTTTGCAACCTGCACACCTTATTGGCCTTCTTTAGTGTAAGAATCCCTTCTGATTGCACTATACAGACATACTCCTAAGATATTCCATAAATTAAGGTGTTCATGAAATCCAATTCCTTAATATGATGATAATTTAACATTTTTATAGAATTTATAACTCTATTGGTGTAACACCCCGAGCTTCAACGATACGCTTCTCATTCAATAATGCAATAGCTTGCATTGTACGCAACTTCGAGTTCTAACACACTGCGACTAATCAAAGTAGCCATTATGACTATTAATACCCACTTTATAAAATTATAGAAATTTTATATTTCAAAATGGACTTAATTTTTGTATTCGTAATATCGAAGTTATCCAAAGTTGATTTTTTGGTAATTTTCTGAGAACTTCCAATTTTTATGAATAGTGAAAACTACTTAAAAACAAATTCTTTAATCAAAGTATTTTATAGTGATAAATTATACTATTGAGTGGTTTTAAAGTATAATTAGAATATATTTTTACTATTTTATCCAATGGTGGTCATTATAATTAATTTCACTTTGAAATTGGACATAAACAATTGTCAATCTTTTGATATATATTGTTTCTTAAAAACACACTATTTGTTGTGACAGCAGGAATTAATTATAAAATTAATTAATGCAACTTATATGTTTGGAATTTTTTAAAATAGACATCATTTTTGGATTTGGAATATCAATTATATCTTAGGGTGAAATTTTGGCATTGTTCTGAAAAACGTCAATTTTTTATGAATAGTGAAACCACTAAGTGGTAGTTAAAAAACTGATTTTTCATTTAAATGAAACATTACCACTTCTGTGATTTGATTTTCAAAAATCCGACATACATGTTTGTCATTAGGAAGTAAAATGTGGTTCAATGAGATGAAAATAATTTTTTGGTGAATAGTGACTTTTAAGTTTAATTAATCACGATTAAAGGTAATTAGTGAAATTTAAGGTAAAAATGATATTATAAAAATATGAAAATACCTTAACACTTGTTCTAACCCTATATAATGTGTCAAGGACGACCAAGACAATCCATGGGTCAACCTGGGGACCCCATGGATCCACTTTGTTAGGAAAATGACATAAATAACTTTTATTTAAAGTTAAAATAAAAATGTCACAAAAATAAGTTGTTTTACTGAAACAATTTTTAAATGGGGTTATACAAGTCATAAATTTTACTATAAATATTCATTACAAAGATAAAAATATTTCTTACATCATGATATGTTTTTCTAATTTTTATACATTAAATAAATTAAATTATTATGACACCATGATGATGTAGTGATTACCTCATTAATTAACGATTTAAAAAAAATGAAAAGATAATGTAAAATACAAGGCTTAAACTTCTCAAAAACCTATTGGATGAGTAGATTTCGAACCCTTATCACCGTATCCTCGAAATATATAAGTGTGGGACCTTTAAAATCCGAAAATAAATATATAATAAAGTAACATTTCATTAATTTCCAAGAGTGCCCCTCCTCTCCACGTATAAAAGGCCCCCACCACTACCACATTAATCACACATTCAAAGCCTTTTGGCTCGGCCAAACTCGGCCCAAATACTCTCCCAGCTTCCCTCTCTTACTTCTAGAAGCCTCACTTTGGTCAGAATTATTCCCAAGGAAGCCTTTGGCTCAAATCAAAAAAGAGTTACCTGATTTTAAGGTAATGTCTTCTCTTATGTTATTTTGTTTTATTTTGCTTATCGAACCCCCTAAACTCTTTTTATTAATTACTTTTGTAACAAAAACAGTATCCTAAATATACTAGGATGTTTTTATAATATGTATTCTAGCTTCACTTACACACACCTACATCTAATGGTTAAAGAACATACTGTTTTTGTGGATGGCGAATTTCTGCCTCACGAAACGATGATTGTTCAACACTCATATAACACCTTCAAAGGTGGAAATTAAGATGTCACTCTGTTTATATATGATATATAATATGTTTATGTTTTACTTAAGGTTCTTTATTTTTCATTTATGGCATACCTTTCTTGTTTCCATTATGGGTAAACGCGATATTTTCATTTTAAGAAGTGCGGACTACCGCCCCCTCAAAGTGATTTGAATCGTTAATGCCATATGTGGGATGTATAAAGGATGGAGTAAATGATATTATATATTATATTATACTGGAATTATATTATACCTTTATATAATTATAATTTCATTCCAGTAAATATGAAATAGAAATGAAAGTAGCGTTCATGCGTACATACGGCTTACCGTCTCCATGAACGGTGCATTTCATTTCTTACCTCTAAATGTTATGTAATATTATAAATACATGTATATACTGGATATATAGTATATATATGATATCTACATCATGAATATAATTCTGGAGATAATGGATATTCTACCACATAAACAACTTGTAATTATAAGAAGTTTATTGTTGACTAAAGTACCAAAGATCGACAAAATGACCGCTATTAACCTAAGTGACTACATAATTTTCGTAAAATTGTAATAAGTGATATAAAAGGGATAATGAACATGAAAAAGGTTCTTAAGAAACTATATATTAACTCTAGTTTATTATTCAAGAGGTTAAAGAGTGGTCAAGTCAATTCGGACATGAGGTAAGGGAATTTCTTAACCCAATTTCCATTCTTTGGGTTAATCTCCTACTACCAAATTATGTCATGATATTATTTTCTCATATCATGTCTTTGTACTTTATTTATGTTTACTTATAGTGAATACACATAATATATCTATTTTATTTTAAAAATGATCTTTGTATGGGTCTTCGTCTCAACCTCCTTTCATTGAGGCATATTTTGTTTTATACAAAACCTTCTTTTATGCGGTGTATAACCCCATTTGACTTTTATGTTTATCCAAAAGGAATCTTTTTTATACGAAGCGTTTTACTAAATGACAAAAGGGAATGTTTTTGTCGTATGTATGTGGTGATAAAAACTTCTCCGTCGTTGTGACCATTATTTATTTTTCGGCTTCCTCTACAAGCCATAACTTTTTAAAATGAAAAATAAATACAAAGTTTTAATTTTCATTAATTTTGGTATTGAAAATGGTTTTGAAAGTGTTTTTATTACATCAATGTGTTGTATTGATATCTTGTGATTGAAATGTGGAAATGTTATGTTTCCTTTATGCATGTTTCATGTGATACGATTATGTTATGGTTTATGATATGTTTAAACCTATTCATATGAGGAATGCTTTGGACTTAATAAGTGACGGGTGGAGCCCGCTATAGCTCCTCGATGCATCGCTAGGTCTCATGAGACAAACTAGTGTCTTGGCACGAGGCTTTGTCAAAATCTTATTTGTGGTCTTGGCACGAGGCATTGGCTACGTGGTTATGATAGTCTGGCATTATACATTCCATCATTATGAAAGTGGTTATTGATATTGAATGTTATTATTCGACCAGTAGAATATCCATGTGAATAAGTAAATGGCATTATCTCATTTTAATTTTTCCATATTATGTTGAAGTTCTTGTTTAAAAGGATTTTGTTTTAGTTATACATTTCCTTAAATGTTAATGTTTATTTGTGAAAGATTCCGAAATATTGTTATCCTTACTGATCATTTGAGCTCACCCCTTTCAATGTTTTAATATTTTCCAGGATGTGAAGAAGTATTTTATGAATGACTTGAAGGGATAGTCAGAAGAGGATATGAGTGTAGACTATGGAGACTTTGTTATTGTAGATTTTCATTTTATGATGTAATGTAACATTTATGAATGTATCTAGTGTTTCCAAGGCAACTAAACTAATCGGTCTTTCGAGACTTGATCTTTTGTGATCATGCCAATGTTACGAAGTAATGCACCGACTCCGGTTAACTGGGGTCGGGGCGTTACAGTTGGTATCAGAGGTAGTTTATTGCTAACCTTGGAAGCTAGATTTAGATAATCTCTAATTAGATCACATAGCCCGATGATAGAATTTAAGGATTAGTATAGAAGAACTTCCTATAATTTTGGTATTATAGAGATTTTGTGAGATTTCCAAGGAATACTTCCCTGTTTAGATACGAGCATGTAGAGGTGGCTCTGGCACAGATGTACCCAGGGGTAAAACCCGAAAACACCTCTTTGAGCTAGACTCGAACGAGAACTGGTGCACGACAATGGGCCTTGCTGCACTCTTGGTTACGACAATCCTGGGGTATATGCTTAGGATAATTCTCGTTTTCTTTACAAACCACTATGAAGGGTTATGAGTATATAATTCCTCAAAAAAAAACATTTTTATAATTACGGATTATATCCATAAATAGTTCAATTTATGTTAAGTATTTTATAAGTATGGAATTATGTATTTTGATTCTTAAACTAATCTAGTTTATGCCATTGTTTAGAAATGGAGGAAAGTGGAAGGAATGGAAACCGTATCAATTCACGCACTCTGTGTAGGGATTGCCCTCCTTCTCAAGATAATTATTATGGATCTGGAGATACAACTGGTGCTGATCAAATTATTACCATACTGGGACAACTCACTTAGGTTATGAATAATAACCTTACTCGTATGGAGCACCCTGATCCGCAACGTGGAGGATCAATGTTAGACCGCTTCATCAGGCAACAACCACCAACATTTAATGCGGGTACAAATCCATTAGTAGCTGAGAAATGGATAAACTCCTTAGAGAAAATATTCCACGCTTTTGGGAGTAGTGAAAGGGAAAAGGTTATCATGGCAGTTTACCGCCTTACTGGAGATGCCGATCAATGGTGGTCGCTGATTCAAAACACAAAGGAAGATGAAGAAGTATCAAGTATGGAATGGAGGGAGTTTAAGGAAATTTTCATAGAAAAATGCTTTCCACATGACCATCAAGAAGATATGGAAAGGCAATTTCTGAGTCTGAGGCAGAAGGAGGATGAGAATGTCGTAAAGTATGAGGCTAACTTTACAAGGTTAGCGAGACATGCTGCAGATTATATACGTAACCCAAGAAGTAAGATTGATCGTTTCTTTGATGGGTTAAAACCATTTCTTCGTCGAGCTTTATATCACAATCTTTCTCAACATATGAAGATATAGTCTCGTGTTCTATCAATACAGAAAAGGAATTCTCTAAGTCTTATGAAAATAAAGTAAAGCAAGAGAAGAAGAGAACGGTGGAACAAGAGACGGATAAAGGGAAAAAGGGAAAGAAGGATTTTCCATTATGTGATAATTGTGGGATGAATCACCCTGTTACTTGCCTAAAAGGAATGAGAGTTTGTTATAAATGTGGAGAAAAGGTCACCAGGCACGTGATTGCAAGGGAAAGAAAAAGGCTATCAATGTTGAATGCTACAATTGTAGGGAAATGGGGCATTATGTAAATGAATGTCCTATGCGTCAGGAAAACTTACCTCAGAAAATGCCAAGGGATCAAGGCCAAGCTTATGCTGTTACTATAGATGAAGTTGAATAATTATTGTATTTGTGTTTTTGGACTCAAGAACTAGATTATGGTTATAAGAATAATGTGATATATATAAGTATTGTACTGCAGTACATGTTGTTTTCATTAAGGATTTAATATGACGAAGGTAATCATATTTTTAGTATGTGACAATAAGGGAAACTTTACTTTGTTTGGGGAATCTGATGTTACAATAGATTTTGGAATTTAGATACCTTTAAAGAAAGTCTGGACGGAGGTATTTTGGATAACTATAAAGGTTGGAATGTATTAAGTTGATCTTTGGATAGTATTGTTTATGGTTAAAACATTTCTGAAGATTATTTTTGGAATATTATAACACTATAGTTTAAGGAAAAAGACAACCTGCAGGGTGGGGCATAACCCGTCACGTCGGAAAAAGCTGCAGGAATCGAACCCACAACCATAGTGTGACATGCCTTTATTACCTACCACTATCCTACAGGAAGTCCCTGGTTATTACAAAATATTTTTCCTAATCTAAATGGTATGTGGTAATATTTAGAACCTTATACAATTAGGATAAATAGAATATTTTTGAGTTCTGTTACCATTTGGAGTAAAATATGGGTTTGTGGTAAAAATTTATTAAAGAATGAAAGTATACATAACAAGTATGCATATTCCCTTACGTTCTTAGTAAATCTCCTAAATGAATTCCTCGTCTTTATAAAAGGTAACTTGAAACAAAAACATTACCGATTAACTTTTCCAACCGGGGATTCAATGACCATTTAACCAATCACAGGTTTGTGATTTTCTTATGGTTAACTTTCTCCTAATCCAGTTTTCTACAACTCTCCATCAGACCGTGATGGTTTGTTTTTCTTCCATATCCATATTTTCATAGAATCCTAGTATGGTCTATCTCGGGTGACCTTTTTACTTCTCTTTCTTTCATTTAATGTTATATTTTTATTAACCTTATTTCCGATGTGGGTTTTCCACAAAGGCATTTTCTATTTTCAACCTTTTATTTTCAAAGAAAAATTTCAAATTGTGAGGACGCAATTTATTGAAGGAGGGGAGAATGTAACACCCTGAGCTTCCACGATACGCTTCTCATTCAATAATGCAATAGCTTGCATTGTACGCAACTTCAAGTTCTAACACACCATGTCTAATCAAAGTAGCCGTTATGAATAGTAATACCCCCTTTTTAAAATTATAGAAATTTTATATTTCAAAATGGACTTCATTTTTGTATTCTTAATATCGAAATAATCCAAAGTTGAATTTTTTGTAATTTTCTGAGAACTTCCAATTTTTATGAATAGTGAAAAATACTTAAAAACAACTTTTTTAATCAAAGTATTTTATAGTGATAAATTATACTATTGAGTGGTTTTAAAGTATAATTAGAATATCTTTTTACTATTTTATCCAATGGTGGTCATTAGAATGAATTTCACTTTGAAATTGGACATAAACAATTGTCAATCTTTTGATATATATTGTTTCTTAAAAACATACTATTTGTTGTGACAGCGGGAATTAATTATAAAATTAATTAATGTAACTTATATGTTTGGAATTTTGTAATATAGACATCATTTTTGGATTCAGAATATCAAATATATCTTAGGGTGAAATTTTGGCATTCTTCTGAAAAACGTCAATTTTTTATGAATAGTGAAACCACTAAGTGGTAGTTAAAAAACTGATTTTTCATTTAAATGAAACATTACCACTTCTGTGATTTGATTTCCAAAAATCCGACATACATGGTTGTCATTAGGGAGTAAAATGTGGTTCAATGAGATGAAAATAATTTTTTGGTGAATAGTAACTTTTAAGTTTAATTAATCGCGATTAAAGGTAATTAGAGAAATTTAAGGTAAAAATGATATTATAAAAATATGATAATACCTTTACACTTGTCCTACCCCTATTGGATGTGTCATGTCCGACCAATACAATCCATGGGTCAACTTGGGGACCCCATGGAGTCACATTGGTAGGAAAATGACATAAATAACTTTTATTTAAAGTTAAAATAAAAATGTCACAAACATAAGTTGTTTTACTAAAATAATTTTTAAATGGGGTTATACAAGTAATATTTTTTACTATAAATATTCATTATAAATATAAAAAAATTTCCTACATCATGATATTTTTTTTATAATTTTTAGACATTAAATAAATTAAATTATTTATGACACCATGATGATGCAGCGATTACCCCATTAATTAACGATTTAAAAAAATGAAAAGATAATGTAAAATAAAAGGCTTAAATTTGTCAAAAACCTATTGGATGAGTAGATTTCGAACCCTTATCACCTTATCCTTGAATTATATAATTGTGGGACCTTTAAAATCCGAAACTCATTATATAATAATGTAACATTTCATTACTTTCCAAGAGTGCCCCTCCTCTCCAATTATAAAAGGCCCCCACCACTACCACCTTACTCACACTTTCAAAGCCTTTTGGCTCGGCCAACATCTGCCCAAATACTCTCCCAACTTCCCTCTCTTACTCCTAGAAGCCTCACTTTGGTCAGAAGTTTTTCCAAGGAAGCCTTTGGCTCAAATCAAAAAAGAGTTACCCGATTTTAAGATAATGTCTTCTCTTATGTGATTTTGTTTTATTTTGCTTATTCAACCCCCTAAGCTCTTTTTATTCATTTCATTTGAAACAACACCAGTATCCTCAATATACTAGGATATTGTTATAAGAATTATTCGAGCTACACTTACACACACCTACATCTAATGGTTAATGAACATACTGTTTCTGTGGATGACGAATTTCTGCCTCACGAAACGATGATTAGTCAACACTCATATAACACCTTCAAAGGTGTCCATTAAGATGTCACTCTATTTATATATGATATATAATATTTTTATTTTTTACATAAGGTTATGTATTTTTCATTTATGGAAAACCTTTCTTGTTTCCATTATGGGTAAACACGATATTTTCATTTTAGGAAGTGCGGACTACCACCCCCTCAAAGTGATTTGAATCGTTAATGCCATATGTGGGATGTATAAAAGATGGAGTAAATGATATTATATATTATATTATAATGGAATTATATTATACCTTTATATAATTATAATTTCATTCCATTAAATATGAAATAGAAATGAAAGTAGCGTTCATGAGTACGTACGGCTTACCGTCTCCATGAACGGTGCATTTCATTTCTTACCTCTAAATGTTATGTAATATTATAAATACATGTATATACTTGAAATATAGTATATATATATGATATCTAAATCATGAATATAATTTTGGAGATAATGGATATTCTACCACATAAACAACTTGTAATTATAAGAAGTTTATTGTTGACTCAAGTACAAAAGATCGACAAAATGACCGTTATTAACCTAAGTGACTACATAATTTTCGTAAAATTGTAATAAGTGATATAAAACGGATAATGAACTTGAAAAAGGTTCTTAATAAAGTATATATTAACTCTAGTTTATTATTTAGGAGGTTAAAGAGCGGTTGAGTAAAATCAGACATGAGGTAAAGGAATTTCTTAACCAAATTTCCATTCTTTGGGTTCATCTCCTACTTTCAAATTATGTCATGATATTATTATGTCATATCTTGTATTTTTACATTATTTATGTGTAATTATAGTGAATAAACATAATATATCTATTTTATTTTCAAAAATGATATTTGTATGGGACTTCATCTCAATCTCCTTTCATTGAGGAATATTTTCTTTTATACAAAACCTTCTTTTATACGGTGTATTAACCCCTTTGACTTTTATGTTTATCCAAAAGGAATCGTTTTTATACGAAGCGTTTTACTGAACGAAAAAAGGGAATGTTTTTGTCGTACGTATACGGTGACAATGACTTCTCCTCCGTCGTGACCATAATTTGAGTTTCGACTTCCTCTACAAGCCATAACTTTTTAAAATTAAAAATAAATACAAAGTTTTAATTTTCTTTAATTTTGGTATTGAAAATGGTTTTGAAAGAGTTTTTATTACATCAATGTGTTGTATTGATATCTTGTGATTGAAATGTGGAAATTTTATGTTTCCTTTATGCATGTTTTATGTGATACGATTATGTTATGGTTTATGATATGTTTAAACCTATTCATATGATGAATGCTTTGGACATAATAAGTGACGGGTGGAGCCAACTATAGCTCCTAGATGCATCGGTAGGTCTCATGAGACAAACTAGTGTCTTGGAACGAGTCCTTGACAAAATCTTATTTGTGGTCTTGGCACGAGGCATTGGCTACGTGGTTATGATAGTCTGGCATTATGCATTCCATCATTATGAAAGTGGTTATTGATATTGCATGTGATTATTCGACCAGTAGAATATCCATGTGAATAAGTAAATGGAATTATCTCATTTTACTTTTTCCATATTATGTTGAAGTTCATGTGTAAAAGTCTTTTGTTTTAGTTATACATTTTCCTTAAATGTTAATGTTTATTTGTGAAAGCTTCCGAAATATTGTTATCCTTACTGAGCATCTGATCTCACCCCTTTCAATGTTTTAATATTTTCCAGGATGTGAAGAAGTATTTTATGAATGACATGCCAGGATAGTTAGAAGAGGATATGAGTGTGGACTATGGAGACTTTGTTATTGTAGATTTTAACTTTATGATGTAATGTAACATTTATGAATGTATCTAGTGTTTCCAAGGCTACTAAACTAATCGGTCTTTCGAGACATGATCTTTTGTGATCATGCCAATGTTACGATGTAATGCACTGACTCCGGTTAACTGGGGTCGGGGCGTTACAATCGGATTTGCAAAATTAAGTGGTATATTTGTTCATTACAAACAATATATTGACATGATTTTAATCCTTCAAAAACAAGTTGATTCATATTGATACAAACATTTTTACAATCCTTGTTTGGTTTTCTCTCAAATAACCATTAATAACATTACTTCAAATGATGAAACTTCTATAATAGGTACATGTAACTGTTTTTAAGTAATCTATCTCAAAATTCATGTGAAAATTATTATCATAAATATTTTATGTTTACTACATATTTATAGGACTCATTATCCATATTTTAAAATATATCACATATAATGGTTAATAGAAAACCAACTATTTGGATGTAACATTAAAAAATTATATGTGTCCCATTAATATCTAATCCCACTAAATCTTATATATTTTCATGTTCTTAATGAAGAACATCAGTATAATGTGCATTGGAAAAACTAATTCATGTAAACTAGAACTTTTTCAAAATACATATACATCACAATTATAAAAATATGTTCGGCCTTGTGTAATAAATTTACCGCTTTGGGATGATAATATTATGAATTTATATAGGCTCATTAACTATGATACAAAAAATTTCTTCCATGACATATGTTTTTTTTTTCAATAAATAGTTCACATAAAAGAATATAATGTAGAGATGTAATGTATTTTAACTTCGTGAAAATTGATATGTTAAAATATATTTTCTATAGATTGGATATGGTCACCAGTTATGATTTTAATTGTACGAAACACCATAAAATTTATTATGGGATAATTTTAATATATATATATAAGACACAATATCAACCTTATTTGTAATAAAATTAAATCATTATTTTGTATAAGGAAATATTATTTTTGGAATCGATCCAATCTATATTTAAATGATAGATAAATTTTGGTTTAGGACATTATCCTACTAGCCTTCTTGGGGATCTAGTATTTAATTGAATTTGTATTTATTACAACTATTTTACATAAATAAGATATATTAAAAAATATTATAATGTAAATAAATTTTATAATTAACCCTGCTATTCATTTATATATATATATATATATATATTCTAGATTTTATTATATAAATTTTGAATACATATAACAAGTAAATTCCTTATGACAATAAATTTTTACTATATTTAGAGACAAGATGCACAATATTATTATTTTATGATTGATATTAAACATCTATCATAATGATATTGACATTTAGTAAACTTCATATAAATACCACTGAAAACCTTTCATCATATACAAGGGAAACAAAACAATAGAATAGAGTGAGCTCATATGTTCAGTAAGGGTACTTATAGAAGATGGAAACTGATGATCATATTAAATAATAAGATATACATAAGGTTTTGAGAAAATTTGTATAATATAAAATTATCATACCATATCTATCAATGTTTGTTATCATGATACACAACATAAAACATTACCATTTCAAAATACATGATCTATATTTGTGTGAAATCATTATAAATCAATTATGTAAAATAATACAATATAATATAAGTGTCAAACCGTCATATTTAAAGAAACTATTTCATATTTCAATATTAAAACCCAACACCATAAAATAATAATATATCAAGAATTAACAATTGATTCCCATGTTTTAATGGGTTAATAGTAATCACATATATTCCATAGTTAATCATGAACACTATCGAGTTCCCCATAGTAAATCTAGAGCATTTTTATGTCTCATATCATAATCTCATGAGATAAAATTCTTTACCCATTAAAATAGAAGGGGATATAGGTTACACCCACCCTTAGTTGTAACATGAGTTACATCCTTGATTATAATGTTACCACCTACCATTGTTATAATGTGACTTCCATCCTTGAATATAACATAACCACCATCACATTATCAAAGGATTAATTAGTGTTCCAAAAGATCATACCACATTAAATTAATAAAAACCCATGAAAAATGTTAATGGGTGTCACAAACATTTCATCACATCCTAACACGAGGAAAATAAATAGGTTTCATAAATAGTTCATCTAAGCATAATTTGAGGAAAATGAGTAGGTTTGTTAATTTTTTTCCTCAAATCATAACATATAGAAACCAATGGGTTAAATTAAAATATATTCATCATAATATTATACAAAAAACATAAAAATAAAGAATATGGTTGGAACAAAAGGATCATATATATTTTAAAACGTATCCAGTAGTAATGTTTATTATTTTCTATGAAAATAAATTCAATAAAATATCATAAAACCATTCATGAGGAAAATAAAATGTTCAACTAAAATAGATTTATTATATATTAAAATTTACAATATATTATGTAAAATCATTTTTTTGAAATGAAATGTGAAAACATATAAAAGAAAAATAATAATTTTGTTGTAATTATTCTAAAAATAATGTGCATTCCATAAATTTTAAAACAGTGATTCACTTCAAATTTTTAAAAAAATATCAAAACTACATCATTATAAACACAACTATATGATTTATTTTAATTTTTTTATAAATATAAAATATTATTATATATGACTTTATAAAATCATTTTATATTGGTATATTTTTTTAAAACAATATTAGAAAATATGAACATGGAAGAAAAAGGATTTTATACCAAAGAGAGATATAATTTTTTTTATAATGATCATTATTCTAAAATATTCATTAAATAATGTGATTAAAATAAAGATAGATCATTTATTTTTATGAAATAACCATATGGGAGAGAAAAATCATAGGTTTTTTGAGAGATAATTCATAATATTTAATCCTCAACAACTTTTTTTTAGATAATCACAATAATCAATTGGATATCAATATAAACCACTACAACATTTGTATCATTTGAATTGTAATCACCCTGAAAGGAATTACATTTTATAGATATAAGTATTCCACAATTATAGAAACCCTAGACATTTAAATTTATAATTATATTATTTTAATAATAACTATACATCAAATTACAATCCACGGATCATAAGGTCTATTGTCTTGGAAGAATGGGCACATCAAATTCAAAACATTGGACTAAATAAAACAACTCATTATTTATCACCAATTTTGAGATCCTAACATTTTTTGAGCCTTTATATCTACATATGATAACATGGGGATAACATAAACAAAAGTATGGACAAGAAAGCCCAGTAATGGAATAAAGATGAAAATAAATCCTATGACAAGGGTTTTAAGGAATATCATAGTGATATAAAAAACCATTGAACATTATTATACACATGTAAGCATAACATATGATAATATAATAATGGATTAATTGTAATGTAAAAGCAACATAAAAGTTGAATTTAGAGAAATTGGAGGATCATTTCATAAAAATGATCCTGGTTAACAGCTTGTTTAACATAGAGGATCGCGAGTCAAGGATCTTCGGTCATAGAGGAGCATGGGTCAACGCTAACTACCAAGACCGTTGAACATAATTTCCCATGAGTCTATAAATTACCCATTGCATTGGAGCACTACCTAGACGTAAAAATATTATCTTATTCATGAATATTTTTTTCACATAATGAATCATACATAAGAAATCAAACATAAACATAATGTTTACCCATGGATAGAATTGGATATCATAATTATGTCTAGAGGTAAATAAAAACCAAATAGCATAGTGGTGCCAATGAAATGATGGATTTAAATCATAAATGGAGATCAACAAGAAAATATAAAAATATTTTATATTAATTGATGTCAAAATTTTGTGAAAATATTGATTAATACACATTACAAATGTCACATTTTAGTACGTTTAAGGGAAAACTATCAAGATTAATTGAAATATAATAGACATAATATTTTGTGTAAAACTAGATTTTAACCAAGGTAGTTTACCATGAAAAAATAATTGAATTTAGAAAAATAAAGGTCTCTTCAAATATATTATTGATCAAACATGAAGATGGTTATTAATTGAAGATGTTACTCTAAAAACAAGCTTACATATCTGGAAGAATTGAGTAGGGATCCTCTAAATAACATGAATATACCTGAAAAAAAGGATGAATGTATATTCATACATGATATTAAAACATATATACCAAATTTATAATACTTAAATGGAAAATAAAAGATATTTTTATTTGGTAAAAAAGAGATGAATGGTAACCTAAAGGAATAAAGGCGGATCTGGTAGAATCCCTTACCTTATGTCTAAAAAAATTATAAACATGATAGTAATGTCTTAAATAATATAATTAGATTAATTAATAGAAAATTAAAAACCCATTTATAAATTTTTTCTATTTATTACAACCTTATTAGGTTCATTTGTGGCCATTTTATGGGTTACGATATTCTTTTTCATCACCTGGGTGAACTGATTTCCTTGGATTTGAAAATTGGTTTACCTATATATATGTGTGGAAAATCATAAAAAATCAGGATATTTGTCCAGAACGTAACATATATGTTATTAATTTACATATTAAATTTTAATATTATTTTTCTTTTCAGAAGTGAGGTATATTCATAAGTTAAATCATTAATAATAATAATTTATATTGGTTGTCCATTTTTTAATTTAATGAATGCATGTTGTTTATAAATTAATATCATTAGTAAATAATGATTCCAAAATGGTAAATAATATATAATACATAAATTATAATATTTATCAATAATAAAAATGGTTTCATGGATATCCTTGATGATAGAATTAAATAATGAAAGCACATCATGCATGACAGTGGTAAATCAACACCTTATAGATAAGTTTATCATTCATAATGTAAACAACAGATGAAACAAAGATTTGATGAATAATTATTCAATAAACATGATATAATTATAGTATATGTTTTATACAGGGGTCTCCATGCCATATTTATAAGGTTAGATGTTGAGAGAAAAATCAAATTATTGAACATGAAATGAAATTGAAAGAAAATAGAAGAGGGTTTTACCTCTTGATTCCTTTTTCTTGAGAGCCACTAAAAGATATTGGTTTTGGTATATTTTTAAGGAGAAAATCTCCTAGATGTGGGAGAGTATTTTGGGAAGTTTAGTTGGTATATTTTGGACAATGATCATGTGTTTTTAATTTTATGCACAAGAGGATGTGATTGGTTGTACTTGTAGTGGAGGATAGAGTTGTTTTCTCTTATTTTAGTCAATATTTTATAATTTTTCTCATGAAATGTAATAGTATTGATTATTCAGACTAATTACTGTAATTACATAATTTTAATTCAAACCAATTATCCTTAAATAATCCATGACTCAATAAATTTATTACTTATCTTATAATGTATATGAAATTTAAATTAGGATATTTTAATATTATCCAAAAATTCATGTATTTTAAAAAAATCCTAAAAAATCAACGCAACAATTTTTCAGTGTGTAGATTTAAAAGGTGAACTAAATTTTTATAAAATAGTTTTCTAAATATGATAAATATAATTTTTAATTAAAATATTCATTTATATAGAAAATATAAATTTTTAAATTTAAACCACTATTATAACACATCAAAGTTTTATTGAAGTCTCATAAAATTATATTATAATCATAAGATATAAAAATATTACATCACGAATAAATTATATAAAAAATTATTTAAATTCTTTAATTTATCAAAAAAATGTGATTAAATATTTATTACATATAAAAATACAAATTCATAATTAATAATTTTTAAAATATTTATTTATTAATATTATGATATAATTATATCATAATGTCACTTATAATATGGATAAATTTTATTTATACATTTATTCATGAGATTAATATTAAATTAAATTTTTTAATTTTTGTAATGGTCACATTACTATTCCAAAGGCCAAGTAACAATTTAATCGCTATAAGTTCATTAACATCTAGAAACACGTATTTTTTTAGTCATTCATCTTTTATTATTCTTTTATTTTATTCTTCGATGTGTTTATATAATATTATTCGAAGGGAATTTCCATGGATAAAACATTAGGTTATTACATTAGTCCCCCTTATAAAATTTCTCCTTCAATATTTTCTTTTAATTTATATATTAAAAGCAATTGGGGATAATTTTCCATTATTCCATCCTCTAGTAACAGTGTTGCCTCTTTTTAGTTATGGTTCTTCCATATTACATTGACTGGGTGAGTAGTAATTTTGTGTAGAACATTATCTCTATGATCCATGATCATTACATTCTACTCCTCATATTATATCTCATTCTCCAACATTACCACCAATCAAGTCACTACATGTGAAGGATCTGATATGTAAATCCTTAATAGGGATATGTGGAATACATCGTAAAATTGAGACATAGATTGTGTATGTGCTAGTCAATTGGACACATCTCCAACATGATCAAGGATATTGAATGGGAAAATTTAACTAGAAATTAGATTCTATTTCTTTATAATAATTATTATCCTCATCAATGGAAATATGTGGAGGATAAAATGCCTCTATCATTAAACTTCGGGTCCCATCGATGATTGTCTGCATAGTTCTTTTTTAGAATTTTGGATGCCCTAATGTGATTCTGAATTTTTTCACATTATCCACCATTTAATTAACCATTTTATTTTCTATAATCTTATTTTCACCAACATTATCCCATATTTTTGGTGTTCTAAACCATTTCCCATGAATGTCCTTATATTATGATATTTGGATGCCTGATTGGAATCTTTTGTTGTATAAGAATTCAACTAGTGGAAGATGTTACTCCTTTCCTAATTTTAAGTCCATATAGTATTCCCTCAAATGTATTCCAATTCATGAATAGTCCACTCTTATTGGCCATCTTTTTTAGTATGATATGTTGTACTAATGTCAGCCTCTATTCTTCAATAATTTTGGAGACTTTTCATGAACATGGCGGTGAATCAATGATCTCAGTAAGTTATAATAAATTATGGTACTCCATGAAACCTTGTGACTCCTTTGATGTATATCCATACAAGTTAATCTTGTGATAAGTCCAATATAATTTCATTAAAATAATTTTTTTTGTAATTAGATACATAATAATCCATTTAGTATTGTTTACTCTAGATGTCCTTGGAAGTCAACTAAAAAAGTACATGGTGATGTATTCTCATTTCAATGTAATTATGGGTAATTGTTTCATCATCCCTTTAGTGTTTTTCCATTCATCCTTCACATTCTGACATACCATACACTTTATTGTATATTCAAAACTCTCATTTTTCATATTGTCCAACCAATTTTCTCCCAAATATCATGATACATCCTTGTGCTCCCTCGGCCAATAGAGAAGGTTTAGCTTTGTGCATAATTTATAAGTAATTTCTTTGTCGTTTCATTTGATGGTAGACATAGTGGTGACCCAAATCATACCACTCCATCAACATTGATATTAAACTTGGTGGATTTCCTATTTCATATAGCTTCATCCCCTTTCTCAATTTCCACATCATTTATTTAAATATCATTTAATATCTCCACAATTAACAATTGAGAAATTAGAGGAGAATGATGATGTTCTTACCTATAATATTCTCTTATCCATCCATTGTGTGTATAAATGGATTGGGCCATTGTCAGTTCTTAGCATCGATAAAAATACATGATCCTTTATACTTTTATAATCTTCTATATTATCTTCCATTCAATGATGGTAATGGATTTAGTAGTAATTATTGTCTCTGACGCTTTCTCCGGGGTGCGCGCATTCATCTTTGGAGGACACTCAATTGTTTCCCCACTTTACCACTTTCCAAAGGCAGGAAACATCCATTCCTTATTCAGGGACATTGTCTCTTTGATTGAAATGAGATTATGGGATTTCAGTTCTTCCATCTGTGGATTCCTCCTTGGAACTTGTCCCCTAGTCCGGGTCTCCCTTATAGACTGAAGACATTATTCGTGAATCTCTTCCTAATGTCATATCTTCATGGACACTAGTTAATTATACTGTTTCATTCAGGATATTCCAAGTGTCCTGTCAGGACAGAAACCTTTGGTTGGGGGAGTAGTCACGTTGGACATTGCTGGTGTGTCTGGATGCTGGAACACTGGCACGTCTGGGTTTCTTCCCCTTATTATAGGGCATCCCAAGGGCCCAGATTCCTGAGTAATCCCACATAGAATGCAAGGAATTATTTTCCATATGCATTTATCTGAGGTTTTCCTCAGCTTCCCATTTTTCACATAGGGTATTCTGCGAGTTTAGAGTTTGGAAGGGATTGACAAGACTAATTGGAACACTAACTAGTGTGGATCAGATGGGTGAAACCCCTGGAGGGAAACATTGATGTTAGGGATAGTGTGTGGTTAGATAACCAATTTTTGTTAAAAGGGAATGGGTAATGAGGTGGCACGACCCCACCAAGATGTGGAGACCCGGATATAAATTAAGATGGGTAATGGATGGTTGACTAAATTAGAGGGATAATGAGATGGAGTTGATTTGAGGACGGCGGTGATGTGGGGATTGAGTTTCAAAGAGACCTCCAACGTATCCATGTGACAGGGAATCAAAGTCCTCGTAGTTAATATGATGATGGAAAATCATCGATTGGGGACTTCAATGTCTTTCCACTGAATGGGGTTGACAATGGCTTACCACTGAATAGGTGTCGACAATGGCTTACTATTGGATAGGGGTTGACAACGACTTACTGTTGAATGGGGTCACAACGTCTTACCGCTAGATAGGGGTTGACAATGGATTACTACTGAATGGGGTCACAATGGTTTACAGTTGAATTGGGTTCATAACATTTTACTCTTGTATGGGGTTACATTAGTATCATGCAGGACAATAATGGCATATAGTTTAATGTCATGGAGATTATGGTGAACCGATGTGGAGTGGTCTTCACTAATGGGTGTAGGGATTTTACCTCGGGGAGGGTTCCTACATCCCTTTCCTTACCATGGATCAAAGTCCACATAGTTTGGAAGTAGTTTTGTGAACCGACATGAAGAGGGGTTGGAACCAATGGTTTTTGGGCATGAACCTCAGGAAGGCTTCCTAATACAATGTCATGGCATGGATCAGAGACCATATAGTTAAGAATGGTGGGAACTGACGTGAATATGGTTGGGACAAATATTTTTTGGGCATGAACCATAGGGAGGGTTTCTACGTACCCCACCTTGGAAAGGATCAAAGACTATGTAGTTTAGAATGGGCATGGGGCTTAAACCCTAAGGTGACCCAGAGTGGATATAATGTTCGGTGCATAATCTAAGCCCACACGAGTCATGCTCGTTGTCAGAAACAAGAGGCAGCAAAGAATTGAGTATCACGTCGTGGAAGGTGCATCCATGGGAAGTGGAATGGGGGCTTATACGCGGTTAGTGGCCCAAAGAGGAAACAGCGGCTTACGCATGGTTAGTAACCCAAGGTGATGGGGATTGGGACTTACTCTGGGACAAACATTCGGGTGGTGACAAAATGTAGCGGGATAGGGATTTGGTACCCTGGAAGATAGGAGGAGTAGAGGGCTACCTCATGCATGAAAATCAAGGGGCTTAAACCAAGTTGGTTTCCCTTTCCATGTGGACAAATTATGATCTAATAAAGATGATTTCATTTCATGTGAGGAATGATATCACTCTCATGGAGACCAATGGGAATAGAGAATTTCTGATATGGGGCATCTTGCCTGTGAGGCACGGGGTGAGGTCATAGTTTAACATCACATGCTGAGGTCAATGGAGCATGGCTATTTAACATCCTACATCTCGGACGAGGTGGGTGCACTCCACACCCCTGGAACATACTTATCGATACCTCAAGCCCCTTGGTGAAAGGAAGGAGTTACCAATTCCATTGTTAGGGGGTGTTATGGAGCGATCCATTGAGCGGTCCAGGTTAGCGTGGCTATGCGAAGATGCAATAATCGTTAGCATGCCTATGAGAAAAAGTATGAGGCCATGGATTGCAATGGAAAGAACCACCCAAGGGACATTGAAATTACTCCATGAAATCCTGGAGGGCCGCACTATAAGAGAGCGTGTGACGCAAGTGTGTTGTGCATAAGATGGGCTCAGATAGGGTGTCTCAAGGTGAGGGAAACACATGGACTACCCATAAGATAATTGAATGGGGAAAAGATAGAAGGTCTACATGCAAGATGAAAAGGTTTTACTCAAGATGAGGGGGTTGTGTGCAAGATGGAAAAGGATTCACACAAGATGATGGGATTGTGAGAAAGAGGGAAAGGATTCGCGCATGATGAAGGGGTTTCACACAAGTGGTAAAGGTTGAGTGAAAAATTGAAGGCTTGTGCGCAAGACTGAAGGCTTGTGTGCAAGACTGAAGTCTTGTGTGCAATAATAGATGTTTTGTGCAAAAGCATGGAATCATGCATATAATATGGAATGTCTTGTCTGAAAACATGGTATCCTGTGCGCCCATGATATAGGCATAAAATATGTCTAGAAAGGACCAAACCATTGTGGGTCCGCGTGAAAGCGGACCCATATGGGACCTGTCGTGAATAATATCAAATGAAGGGTTTCATTCTTCCACTCTAGCATGGAATAGGAGGTCTTAGGTGCAGAAGAGTGGCAGCTGACCTCCATTGACACCCCTCAGGGGTGGGGGATTTACATGTATTTATTTGCAAACCCGGTAGTGGTCGCACATTAGATTCTGGGTGTGGAAGTGATCTTATGTCCACCCTGTGGTAGGTGTGCATGAAAAGGGGAATTTGACGTTTCATTGGGCACGTAAGAATCTTCTTCATGGATAGAAATCATAAACAAACCTCTCAAAACATCTGCACACCATCTGTTGATGTTTTTCGGTTGGCCTGAGTAGAAGATGATATCTCATTGGGCGCGTAAAAGGTTTGCATGACATGTTACGCGCAAGGTTTTACTATTTCATGCAAGATTTCATTCTTGCAAACAAAACATACATTCTTGCGCACAAGATTTAAATTATTGTGCCCAAACATCAATTATTTCATGCAAGATTTCAATTCTTATATGCAAAGCCTTACATTTCCTCAAAATCATTCTGGAAGGCCATTTCTTCCAGCTTGACATCAAACGGAAATAACTTCTGATCCATAACACTGTTCGGGATCTACATCCAATCAAATTGAATCTTGAGGAATGATCTATACTCCAGAATAATTCATGGAATAATTCAATGAATTATATGGGTGTGTTTTCATGTGCCAACAAATGCCTACCCCTAATAATGGGGTCCAACGATGACGAGGAGGGTGAGGTGGGCCACGTTATGAGGAAATGACAAAAAAAGACATTCCATGGGGTCAATTATACCTCGATATTATTGAGGAAATATCCAAATAAATCTCTAAGACCGCGTGATCCATGATCGGTGCGGGAAAAAATGTATAATAGGAGGTCATTACCATATACGAGAGTGCTAAACAATGGAAGGTAAGAGGGGATCCGAATGGGACATCGATCACCATTGAGAGAATACTAAAATAGGAATTCCAACTGGATAATGGGGCTCTCTAAATATGAGATCATGATTTCTAGGAAGAAATATGGAGTCCTGACTGGTGAATGAAGCTCTCAGAATAATTGAATTACCATTTTCCCATTGTGTTTTTTGTGCAAGAGGGGTAACATCAGGGGATTAGGAATCATTCCGTACAGAGGGGAATTGAAGGTGTGAATCACGATACACAAGATTAATAACACAGTTGGGGTGGGATGACAATGAAGGATAAATAATTTCCTCATTCGAAACACAAAATATTTATTGGGTTAGCCTAAAATGGAGATAATAAATGAGGGCCGACCGTTGACCATGTTCGATACACGGATCCGGAGTCAAAATGCTTTCCATTAGTCATCTAGAATGTTTTCCTAGGATAGTAGGCAAGCCATAGGCCAAGAATTAATACTGTTAGGGGGTTCATATATATGTGATAGAGGAAGTAGGTTGGATTAAAGGGCATGCACAGCGTGAAGGGTGGACTGATGGGTTGTTCAAATGGATTCCAACGCTCTTGAAATTATGCCACCATGATGACGACACAAGGCATAGGCACTTAGGTCTGATGATTGATAAATCATACTTATGAACAGGGCCTCCCTTGTAAGGACATGTAATGTTATGTAGTTTACCTCATTCCAATAAGGATAATAGACATGTAATTTAGATGTCATACATTGAGGACCATGAACATAGTTTAAATGTCATAATACAAGTACCAAGGTGAAAAGTTTAGTGTTATGGTACAAGGAATGTAGGATTTTAGGACAAGGTCATAGAGACTGGATTGTGATCGGGGATGAGGGGCCAAGAGGGTAAATGACCCTAGGGCTAGGCCTGAGGTGGAATGTCTAGGAAACGCTATATATCCCATAAGGATGAGAATCAAGCAAAAAATTTCTCTTAAGCACCGCATGGCCAGATGCCAACACTGATAGGGGAAATCCTCTCTAGAAAGGGATCTAGTGCATCCCATGACTAACATGGGGCATCCTGAACCTGTTCAGGGTAGAACCACATAATATTGTCGTACGTGAAGGACATGTTCGATCATGCAGTTTAACATCAAATGATGGGACGAATGGTGAAAGGGGAAATCCCAAGAAGGGAGTATGTGGTGTGGTAGCTATAAACCCCACACAAATGATGACATAAATAGTCTGCACCGCTTCACGTATCCCCAAGGTAAGTTATTTATGTCAAGGGACTAAAAGTGAAATTCGGGAAGGGCTCGAGGCAGTGTGCCCCGATGTCCCTACGTATCTCATGAGAATAGAAATCAAGCCATTCATAGTTCTGAGAGCACAATTTAACATCATGCGGGACGATGGAAGGCATGTGTGATATGGATGCACCAGTACACAGCCTACCAGAACTACTAAGCCCCTGCGAGTCATTTTCGATGTGGGAAACAAGGAGTTTTGATGGGACATTCCTAGCACAGAAAGGCATAATTTAGAGGAGATAGGACACTAGGTTAATGACTTCACAATGATTATGACTCGACTACATAACAATCCTTGATACATGAAGTAGTAAATCCGAGTATGTTGGAATTCTACATGAACATAAGGTAGTGGAAATATGTGAATAATGATGCTTGAGATCTAGACAACAATTATGGTGGCGTGATGATATGGGATAACAGTTGACCATGTTCAAAACACAGTATCTGTTTCACATTATACTAATGTGGGGACAGACAGATGAGGGTCCACTGCTGGCCATGTTCGAAACACAGGACCTATCCCAAATTTTGTCTGGGGTCTTCTGGGATGTGTGACAAAGAAGGTATATAAGACAATTTGGCATGAGACCTGGTCGTAAAGGGGGTCCCTTTAGATGTGGAAGCGGATGAGGATCCAAATAATGGTCTCACAATGCATGGACATGGAACTAGGGTAATGTCCCCGTGAAAATTCTGCACTTCGGGCTATTTATCAAAATGTATCTGAATACGACTATAAGATGTATCAAATATAGGGAGTTGATTCCCTTCCCAAGGAGGAGGTTCCTGGGTTTTCACGCTTCTAGAAAATAGTTCTAGGATGTTCCATTAAGGGGGACCTGATTTAATGGACTATGCATGGGGCGACGAAGCAGCCATTCATAACGCATAGTTCCCATAGGGAAATCATAGTTTAGGTCCATAGAACTCAGACCAGGTTTGTAAAAGGCATGAGAGTAACATGGTGTGGCTTTTGAGAAACACGACGTTAATGACGACCCATGAGGTACTCGCTACCCCACATGTTCCGAAGAGATCTCTGGCTGAGGGGCCGAAAGAGAGAACAAGATTTTAGATTCATAGGGCTCAACTTGGAGACAATGTGTCTGGGAATTCTTATGTATCCCATGGAAATGGGAATCAACCTATACATAGTTATAGGAATGGAATGATATGATATTAGTACCAGAGAAAATAAGGTTTTGTGGGTCTCGACCTTGCACCAAATGAAGTAGCATTTGATAAATCATGTTTGTCTTTTAGGATTGATGAGTGTTGTTGTTTTTTTAAGAGATAGACCATGGATTGAAAGTCCAGGAATCCCTACATGAATCAGGCTATGTGATGGATTTGAAAAATCATATGGTTTGTGACTGATACCAAACATGTTGTCTCCTCGAATGGGGACACCATGATGTAGTGCTGTTTTTTTTCATGCAACAAGAATGATAATTTCATAGTTTTGGGTCATGTGATGGGACAAACCAGGCATTATAACATTGTGCTGTCTAGACACAATAGTTTGAAGTAATGGGGGACTAGGTAGCATCGTTTATAGTTATATGGCTCAGACAAATACAAGAAAGACGAGGTTCAAAAGGGAATGTGCATGGCGTGATAAGTCATACCTAACATGAATGAGGACGAGGTCCACATCACACCATGTATGATTACAAGGAAGAAACCTCAGTCCGAGGGTCCAAAAAAGGTTAAAGGATATGGGATTGGAAAGGGTATCTCTCTATTAAGTTGGACCCGAAGATGAGATGTATGGGTGTTCCTACCTATCCATTGGGAACGAAAATCAAGTCGTACGTAGTTCTAAAAGAGATCATAGTTTATGTTTGTGGAGACTGGACCATGGAGAGGTGGAATCCTTCCATGTATCCACATACCTCTATCCAATTCTTAATCCCAAGTGAGTCTAACTTGGTGTAGAAAAAAAGGGCGGAAGAGGTTTTTGCAATACCTCGAAAGCCCGCCAAAGGGAAGTAGGGTCGGAGCCCCGAATGATGCATTACTATGGCTTTGCCCCCCCTAATGTGAAAATGTGCACTGAGGGATAATACCAAAAAGTTTAAAAATCCATTTCATAATGATGGGGTAGAATGTAATGTGAATCTCATAACCAACATTCATGTATTGAAGGGGTTTGCATGAGGATGGAGGATAATTGTTGACCATGTTTGAAACACAACACCCATATCATGTGGCCTGTAATGGGAACAACAAATGAGCATCGACCGTTGACCATATTCACAGTGCGGGACATGAATCGATTTTTTGTTTGAAACCCTTGAGGATGTTGGCCTGTAATGGTTAGAGATCCATTAGGCATAACATCCATGCTATTTGGGGGTCCCTTAAGATGTGAATGATAATGGAGGCCCAAATGAAGAGTAACCCAAAGCCCAAAAAGATTGTGAAAGCATGTCAGTGTAAAATTTTACACTCTAGGTTCGATACCTGAGTAATCATGGGCCAATTGGTGAATCACCAAAGAGGTTTGTGGGAGCCAACGTAAGGGCACCAGACCCAAAGAGATGAGAGCTGTGAAATGGAGCGATGGATGCTCGGGAGAGAGAGGTATGTTGCGTAGTGTTTATAATCCCGATGTGAATGGAGATATAATCTCATACTACACCATATACCCTTATTTTAGAAGAACTTGTCCCATGGGGCCAAAATGATAGGGATTTTTCTAAGAGATGAGGCAGGACCCAAAGACTAGACGTTCGGGTAGTCTTATGTATCCCATGAAGATGGGAATCAAGCCAGATGTAGTTCTATAGGAAATAATGACTCAAATAAGGGAAAGATACTCCAACGAGGGGCATTTATGGAATGTCGAGAAACTCAACATGAATGATGACATAATTTTAAACCACACCATATAACTATAAGTGAGAACATGGGACAGGGGATGGAAAAGGATAAGGGGCATGAGGCTGGGCCACATATAGAATTCCAAGGCCATTATGTAGTTTAACATCCTAGAATGAGGATGAAGGTGATCTTAGTTTAGGTTCATAGAGCTCGCACCATATATGCCTAGGATGATGTCATATGTGTGGGACCGAGAGGGAGAATCGTCATTCTTATGGAAGAGCACAATGAGGAAATGATGAAAGAGGGAAAATGTTGACTAGGTTCACGACATAGTATCCAACCTAGTGTTACCAGAATTCAGGGAAAATAGTTGAACATCGACAATTGTCCATATTCTCAACAGGGTACTTGTATGAATTTACCATTCACAGTCCTTGAGGATGTTAGCACTTAATGGTAGGAGGTCCCTTGAGCTAAGCATCCATTCCATTCAGGGGCTGTTTTGGATATAGAAGGTGATGGAAACCCAAATGATTGTGCTCGCAAATCATGAAATGGAATGTACACGTAGGAAAGACTATAAATGAACGGGGGAATGTATCAAAGGAATTTGTGTGGTGCGGAAAAATAGAACGACCTAAATTTGGATGTGAATCCATACCTCACCACACAATCCTAAATGAGAACAAGGACATGGGGCTGAAGGGGTCGAAGGACCAGAGGTTGGGCATCCCGGCCAACTGTACCCATATGACCTCTCATGTGGGAATTTCATTCATAGATCATATTCCGACATGAGAAATGATCAGTGTGGGAAAAAATGAGTAGAAGTAGGATTTCCCCATCACATAAGGGTTTGAAAGTTTAATTACACTCCTGCTCAAGGCAGACCGAGATTCGGTTAGACAGTGGGGAATAATGAACCACTACACTCTATGTTTGGGACATATGGGGGTGGTGATAATGACAAAGTATGGATTTTGACAAGATTCGAAACACATCATCTGTATTGTGAGACCTGAAATTGGAACAAAAAGTGAGCGTCGACCACTAACCATACTCACAATGCGGGACTCATATCATTTCATTGTCTAAAATCATTGAGGGTGATGGCCCGAAATGAAAATAGATCCCTTAGCCAATTTTTCTTTATCATTCGGGGGGCCCTTTGGATGTGAAAGATAATGGGAACCCAAATTATGGGGTGTGTGCAGAATAAATGTGCAAGTGAAATTTCAAATAATAATTCAAATAAATCTAGACAGCAGAAGAGATATAGATCTTCAGGGGAAATGAATACATGATACAGTCATGATGAACATGATGTGAATAAGGACGAAAGCCTACACCACACAATGCATTTTGTCCCAGTTGGAGGTCCCAAAGATTGGTGTTATGCCTACGAATGAAATGTTTGGGCGGTCCTACTTATTCCATGAGGATGGGAATTAAGCCATATATAGTTCTTCAGATGAAGTTAAACGTTTTTAATGATGATGCACAGTTTAATGTCTTGTAGGAATGGATAGTTGAAGGTCATGTTGGTCCATACAGTTTATGGATATGTGGGACCGACACATTGAGGTCGTTCTTGACCGTACAGTTTATGTTTATGTTGAACCATACAGTTTATGGTCATGTGGGACCAGATGGCTCATGAATGGTATTTCATGAGAAACTTGGCATTGGTGGGAGGAGTTATATTCTCACCACCCATGGTATCCAATAAGTATGTGCCATTGTAGTAATCCTTTTCAATGATTTACAGGCCTCTCAATATGGGATCCAACATTGGTGGTTTCCTGCTAGGTACCATTGGTGCCCTCATGGACAATACCAAGTCATTGTGAAAGAACGAGCGGTGGTAAAATTTTGTGTTGAATGCTCTGGATATCTTGTTCTGAGGCCTTTCTAGATTGTGTAGGGAACAAAGCCTATTCCCTTCAAGCGCATCCATCTCAACCATACGAATTTCAAAAAAAAATATGGTGCTTTCTGATCAGAGATAGTTGGCGTGGTGAGGGTAATTGAATCTAGATGCATAAGAGAACCTCCATTCCATAATCTAGGGAATATGGGGTCACCTATGAGGAATTACGTGTCGTCATCTGATAATCCCAGAGGGAATTGTGATGCTTGTCCAACCAAATCATCTAATTCTGGCCAACCATTTTCTACAAAATTTTAGAGAGGGTCTTGTTGAATGACTTCATATGTCTATTTTCATGTGCATGATTGTGAGATGTGTGGTGAGAATAAATGTTTACTTAGTGAAAATTTTCATTAGTTCAGCTGCTCAAATGTTTGTGCTGTTATCGGTGAGGACAGCGTGATGGACTAAAAATCGGTATATGACGTTAGAGCTCAGAAAGTGAGTGACGGAATGGGAAATAACCACTTTAAGTGGAACTGCCTTAGAACACATGGAGAAAAAATCTATGGCAATCAGAATGAATGTTCACTGGTGAGTTTTCACTGGTGGATATGGTCTCATGATCGAGTCCCCACACAACAAATGGCCATGAGTACATTGTGTTGTGGAGAGGCTATGGCGGTCGATTCATGAAGTTTGCATGAATTTGACATGCATTTCACCTCTTGGTGAACTTCATGCAGTCATGGATCATAGAGGGCCAACTGTACCCAAATCTCTGGATCTAGTGATATTGTTTTTCCTTGTCTGACAAGCCTCGTATGAATGGTCATTAACCTCTTACATGAAATAGGAAATCACGACTCTTTGAATGAAATGAAGGACAAACCCATCAATCACATGCTTTTGGAGGATCTTCTCATGACTAGGACCATCCTGAAGGGAAAACTGTAACGTGTGTCATCGAATTCGCTCATGCTTGTCCTGATCTGTTTGGAGATTACCATTATGGAGATACACAAAAAAGGGGGATCTCTAGTTAGGATTCACTTCTATCACTGCATCTAGGGGACCTGGGGGTCTTGACATGGAGGCTCTGATGGAAAAGTGTCTTACCTGCACGCCTTAATTTTCATCTGAGTGATAGAAGCAATGACTCTTTGATGTGCCACATGGATAATCAGATCATCCTGCTCGGGCTCTAAAAGTGATGCATCTAGGCCATACAGGGAATCAACATGACCATTATGAGATCGAGGTTCATTAGTAACTTCTGGTCAAGATGGGAACTGGTCTATTAGCTGGAGAGTGCATTTCCAACAGTGGTACGAGCTCCAGATTTCTAATAACATAGTCACCATTGATCTTCTTGATGACTAGTTTTGTGTCCCTATTCTTATGAAAATGGGACAATGAATCTTGATTGCTTGCTCAAGTCTAGTGATGATAGCCTGATACTCTACCTCATTGTTGGTGTATCCTTCGGACAACTTGAATGTGTATGGGAGAATGGCTTTTTCCGGGGTAATGAAGATGATACCAATGACTACTCTATTGATTTTTGGATCACTAAGCCTTCTAGTTGTGGGGCTTCAGGAAGTACCATCGAAGTGCATCTTCTAGCAACACATGGATTTTTTCACTAAAAGATTCACTTCATTAGAGAAATTGAGTTATAGGGACTAGTCCGTAAGAGCCAAATGAGAAGCAAGGAAGTCTGCCAACACATTCTCCTTAATATCCTTATCAGAGATAAGCCTGATGTCGGAATTCTAGAGAATCATTACCGACCAATCTAAGTGGCCAGTCAATATGGGGTGGTTTAGGATGTACTTCAGTGGGTCTACTCGGGACACCAGCTGTACCTCGTGGTGCTGCAAGTAATGTTGCAAATTTTGTACTACGAATATCTGTGCAAGGCAACTCTTTTCAATAGGGGAGTATCTAGTCATCATATCGAGGAGGATGCGGCTGAGGTTGTAGAGACTATTTACTGTTCTCTCATTTTTATTCTGGATGAGAAGGGTTATGAGAGATTGCTCTAGGGCGGCCACATAAAGGAACAATGACTTTCTGGAGACGGGTTGCATTAAGACCGGAGGCTAAAGCATATACTGCTTTATTTCCTCAAAAGTAGTCTGACTCTCTTCATCCCACCCATAGACAGTTCCTTTCTTCATGAGCCAGGAAAAGGGATTACACATGCCAGCCAAGTTTGTGATCAATAAGCATATGAAGGATATGTGGCCTTGCAATCCATGATGTTCCCAAAAATTTCTCTGAGGTGACATCTGGATAATAGTTGTAATATTCTCTAGGTATCTCTCAATGCCCTTGTATCTGACAACGATGACGAAAAACATTCCAGATGTGACACCAAAGGCACACTCCAATGGGTTTATCATCAAGTGATAGGAACAGTGGAAGTTGAACACATTCTCAAGGTCTTTGAGATGGTCCTGAAATTGGTGAGATTTGACCACCAGATATTTTTCATATCATTCCACCAATGTTCCGAGGATCGACTAAAATATGTGATGCATAGGTCGCTGGTAGGTGGCACCTATATTGTTCAGACCAAACGGAATGACATGGTACAGAAAGTACCTTGTGGATCCATGAAGGTTGTGAACTCCTCATCCTAGAGGACCATTCAGATCTGCTAATACCTGGAGTACCCATCCATGAAAGAGAGGGCTAGGATCCTAGCTATAGTGTCAGTCAATAATTCAGTCATAGGAAGGGAAAATCATCCTTGGATAGTGATAGTTGAGATCGAAGATGTCAATTTAGACTCTGATATGACTTTTATTCATTCTTATTGAAAAAATGATGACTAGAAATATGGGGTATTGGACCTCCTTTTCGAAATTGGATCCAATGGGCTTATCAACATAAGCCTCATCCATGGCACCGTGAGAATTGTGCATCTTTGTAGGTGGCTGCTTGAACCCGTGATGATTTTCCTGGAGACTGAAGTTGTGGATAGATACCTGAGGATCTAGTCCTAAAATCTCATCATAACTCCAGGTGAATACATTATAGTGTTGTTTCGGAATGTCTATGTATTGTTGTTGCCTCTCCAGGGGCGTGAAGGCACTGATCAATGTGGTTTTCAAGTCTTCCTCCCTATTGAGATTCACCTGTACCAACTCATAAACCTTAGTAGAGATTCCCTCTTAAAATGTGGGGGGATAATCCTCTAAATATTCTTATTCACTCATGGAGTGGGAATACTTGGTGGGAGGATTCTCTTCTGAGTCGGAAGCTCCGGATTGGAGGATAGTACTCGCCTGAATGGTAGTGGACACTACATCAGGGAACTCTTGTGCTGCCGCAACCATATCTGTGAAGGTTGTTGATCCAATCCCATTTGGTCATCGGCACATGGGGTCACACATCATGATATCGAAGCAATATATTCATTTCACTTTGATTCGGATAATCTTGGCCCAATAGAAAAAGAAGGTATGACATATTTGGCATTTCCATGGGGTGGTCATTCTGATCACTTATGAGAGTAGGAGGCTCCAGGATCTACTGAACCTGGTTCGTTTAGGAGTATGATGTTATCTTTTAGTGTCGCTTAGACTTGGGAATTCTCCCCC
This sequence comes from Viscum album, assembly GCA_963277665.1. NCBI lineage: Eukaryota > Viridiplantae > Streptophyta > Magnoliopsida > Santalales > Viscaceae > Viscum > Viscum album. Next base: position 354,657,813 of record OY728143.1, read on the forward strand.
CCTCCCCCGTTTTTGAAACAACGAAACATTTCCGCATGTCTGGGGTTGTATCCTCCAATCGGTGGATTGTAATGATATAGGCATCATATAAATTTTTCCACATATCGATCGCAGCTGTGGAATGCTCCACCTCGTTAGCTATAATATACTTGTCTTTTCACATTTAGTAGTCGACATCTAGATAGTGGGCTCCCCAAGAGGCAAAGGGAGACGCGTTACCTTAAATCACGCCCGCTCGACCATTAATGGAGTACTTGAGGAACTAGTGATATGATGAGGGAACTATTGCATGCAGGTAATGCCATGTCCATACCATCAACACATTATAGATGGTGTCATAGGAGACAACCATAAATTTGGTGCTGACATGTAGGCCACCAAACTAGGTCTTTAAGCATATCTTGTCGACCGGTGTCTATTCCATCCTGTCATAATCATGGATTATTAGGTTTAAGGGACTCAGATCATCTTCAGACCAACCCAGTTTTCACAATGTATGAGTCGGGATTATGTTGATTTTGGATCCCGTGTCGACAAGATAGTGGCGATCCTCCACACCATTGAACTCACCAGTGATGTACAGTGGGAGAATGTGCCCCTGTATGGGAGAGCCTTCATCTTTTCCAGAGAACGAGATGATGGACTAGCATTCAGCATTCTCAAATGCCTCAGCAAGAAAGGCTTTAGTAGTTGCTACCACCGTTTCAAACTGGAGGGGGATTCTTAAAGCCTAAGCGAGGGCTTCATGCATATCGTATGACAGGAGAAGAGCCTCAAATATAGATATCCGTGATGTAATGCTGGAAAGGTTCTTGAGAACATCGTACTTCCATGCCAGGAATGAAATTCTGCTTACATGAGGTCGCTCTATGACCGAAGGTATGTTGGGCCCTGCCAGCGGGACCGATGGTTGACTGGTGCTGGGAATATCCCCTGCTCACTAATCAAAGCCTGTAGTGTGACTATCGTATGAGGGTTAGATTACTGAAACCGGCCTATCAAAAAGCGTTGCTATTCAAGACTTGGTCGAGGTGTCCATGCCTGGTCCAACAACACAAATGGTGGTGAATGTGTGCCCAATGACACCAGATGAGAAGGTTGCATACACTGAGCTTTGCACTGGACATGTTGTTTGGATTCGGTCATGTACACAAGCTGGCAGGAAGTACTGACTGAGGCACTTCGACGACCCATATTTTCACAGCTCCATAGACACTAATGACGGCTAGGGATGTTTAGAGGATCCGCCTAGCGCTCCGCATCATCAGGAATCATGTAAGGATTTAGCAGCTTTACGGTATTAACTGAGGAAAACCCATGAATGTCTCTTGAAGATTCATCCACTACTAGGTGTATTATTGGAGGGATATCCATCTCTATGGGCATGAAGTCACCGATAGAACGGGATGACGATGACATCGATGTGAGACTTATCATTCACTTACACCACCTATGTTTAATCTTCTGGATGAATGACATTTGAGATGATGATGCAGAAGTAGTTGTTGTGGATTTTGAAGGAACGATTGATTGTTGTACAAGCCATCTAGTCATCATACTTCTGAGACCCACGACTGGAAATTTGATGCCACTCACATTCACTGTCACTACTACTTTCAAACCTCACAAAGACGCATGCAACATGTTCCAGAGCTGGACCCAATCGAACTATGTTGTTATCCACTTGTGTAACTCCCCAACCCTAGTTACCCAAACTCGGTGCATTATTACATAACATTTTCATGATCACAAAAGATCAAGTCCCAAAATACAGATTAGTTTAGTAGCCTTGGAAACACTAGATACATTCATATGTCTAACATTACATGATAAAGTGAAAAACTACAACAACAGAGTATCTATAGTAAACACCCTTATCTCGTCAGACTATCCCTGAAGGTCAGTCATAAAATACTTCTTCACGTCCTAGGAAAAATAAAACATAGAATGGGTTGATCTCAGATGCTCAGTAAGGATAACAAAGAGAAGAAACTTTTATCAATAATCATAAACATTTAAGGCAATGTATAACTAAAATAGAATCCTTTTAAACTTGAATATCAGCATAATAAGGAAAAATAAAATGAAATAATGCCATTTACTTATTCACATGGTTATTCTACTAGTCGAATAATAACTTGCAATATCAATAACCACATTCATAATGATGGAATGCATACTGCAAGACTATCATAACCACATAATCAAGGCCTTATGCCAAGACTAAAATAAGATTTTTTTTCAAGGCCTTGTGCCAAGACCCTTGTTGTCTCATGAGGCCTACTGATGAATCGAGGATCTATAGCGAGCTCCACCTATCACTTACTAAGTCCAATTCATTCCTCATGTGAAAAGATTTAAACATAACATAAACATTAATATTAAAACTAGAATATGAAATGTCAATACTCCCTATATAAACCATGAATGGTATAAAAATAACACAAAGAAAGTAAAAAATATCACAAAACCTTCAATAAAAAATGAATGTTTTGTATCATAATAAATCAAATTCAAATAATATTAAAATCCACCAAAGGATGTTCACATAGATGAAATCAAAACTATTTGAGAGAAATATCTCTTTATTTTAAATCATTTAAAAGTAACATAAATATAAAAGAAAAAATTTATTTTTAAAATATTCTTATAATCTTTTAAGGGAAGATTAGATGATTTTATAATGGCGGAATATAGTCACACTCTCCATATAAGTTAAAAAAATACATTCTTACCTTAATTTTTTCGAAAATGATAAAAAGGACATTGTTTGGAAAATGACAGAATGATTACTTTATAAACATCTTATAAAAATCATAAAAGGGTATAATTGATTTTAACCCAAAGTCTATAAAATAGTAAAAATGTTTTGAAATACATTTCTAAGAAACATGGATGTTGATGATAAAGAGGTCCTAGTAGATAATTACGTATAAACAACCTCAGATAATGAAGAGATTGTGAAATGAACTCTTAACTTGTACTTTTCCTTGATCGAAGGTAGGTTTACCTCGTATATAATGGTGAAATAATTTTTATTAACTTTTATAACAATAATATACATTAATATGATATCATATGTGGTCTTTTAATATTGCATTGTTAATAATATTTTAGTATTGTCATCGTTTCAGGTGTTCACATACTCATTTTCTTTTATATGTTTTGTTACATAAACTGTTTTTGTTATGGATAGGATGTATATTATTCATATAAATAATTGTATCAATTATTTAAACATTATTTTTTATCATCAAATGAGACATAGTCTTGAATGGATACGATGGGTAATGAAACTCATCACGTTTATGGAGACGGTAATCCGTAGGTACGCACGAGTGACAATATCATTCTTTTGATATTAAAATCATATAAAATTAGATGGTATATCATATATACAAAATAATTAACATGTTATATTTATTATTTACATCAACTATAAATCATTATTATACCCATCCAAATAATAATGTGTTGAATAACAACTACACCACAACGTGGAGATTGTAAGCCGTACGTACACATGTATGGTGACATGTCATTCAAAGGATGGATATAATAATGAATTTGGTTGTACCATATGTATAATAAAATCATATTATATATGAAGATACTGGAGTTATTATTTTATATTGGAAACAACAAGGAATGATGAAGTGGAAGAAGAAATGAACATGAAAGAGGTGAAGAAATATTTACCTCTTCATCGGGTTCTTCCTTTTGATTTGATCAAAAGGGCTCCTTAGGATGGCTTTCTGACTAAAGTAAGGTCTCTAGGATGAAGGGAGGATAGAGGATAGGGTATTTGGGAATATTTTCTTTGAGCCAAAAGGAATTGAAGTTGTGAATTTGAGGGAAGGGGGAGTTCCATTTTATAAGAGGGTTGATAGGCACCTTAGGAATGGCTTGAAATATTATTTTATAATAAAATAATTTTCTATTTATAATGGGTAAAAAGTGGATAATTTAAAGGATAAGGTGGGGATGGGTCAAAAACCACTCAAACAATACGTTTTAGATAGGTTTGGGTCATTATATTTACCTTATCTCCCATACATAACTCTTAGTTAAATAGTTTGACATTTACCGTGTCTCTTATATTTTTATATCATATGGTTAATAAACATACTATATACATTACAGATAACCCCAAGTGGTTAATTAAAAACAAACCTATAATTATATAAATATTTTTTCCGAACCTTATATTTTTAGGAATAGAATATCAATTAAAAATATAATAATTGTTTTAAAAACTCTTTTATGTCAATTTTGACACAAAATTATATTTATTTGATAAATTCATAATAGCAATATTTCTTTGAGCAAAATTAATCTAACCAACCATAGTTTTTATTATTAACTAATAAAATTTTTGTAATTCATAAAACGTCTCAATTTCCATTTTTTTGGATATTTATAATATTAATTATTTTAATATTTCATTAATTAGGCAATCACTACATCATCATTGTGTCATAAATAAATTAAAATATTTAACGTTTAAAAAATATAAATAATCTTCAATTATGTAGGAAATATTTATAGATTTATAATGAATATTTATAGTCGAATTTATCATATGTAAAACCCTATAATAAAAATGTTTTAGTTATTAAACTTTGATTTTAACTCTTTTAACACTTCTTTGAATTTAATAATTATAAATGCCTTTATCTAATCCATGTGGAACAAAGAGGTTCATATTTTGTTACTAAGTTTTTTTATGGTCGATGTTTACTTATCCAATAGAATTAGGACATGTGTTAGGGTAATAATAATATCATTTTTACCCTTAATTACCCTATTTACTTTTAACCGTGGTAAATAAAAGTAAAAAGTTACGATTCACCAAAAAATATTTTCATCTTATTGAACCACATTTTACTTACTAATATCAACCATGTCTCTCATATTTTCTAAATTTAACTCCCAAAATTGGTATAATTATGTTTTATGTGGATTTCAATATTCTCATAGGAGTTGGGTAAATGACGGTGAAAAGTTCAATAAAACTATTATATATATAAGATTATTATAAACTGACTCCAATGAATTAAATTGAACATATATAGGTATTATGTATCTATTTTTACCTAAAATATATTTAAATAAAATAAATAATTTTTTAATTAAAAATTCGGTTTTAAACTATAACTCAGTGTTTTTCACTATTCATCAAAAATTTATTGTTTCCAGAAAAATAGAAAAAATTCACCATAATATAATTTCAATATTCTAAATCCAAAAATGAAGTCTATTTTTCAGGATGAAGTTTGTAAAATTTTAAAAAGTGGGTAATACTATTCGTAATGGCTACTTTTATTGGTCGTGGTGTATTAGAATTTCGATGTCGCGTACATTTCAAGCTATTACATTATTCAAAGGAAAACATATCATGGATGCTTGGGGTGTTACATTCATTCCTACTATAAATAATTTCATCCTCTAAATTTAAATAGTATTACTGCATAAAAAGATTAGGGTGGTTCTTCATCATAAGTTCCTTGGGTTCCCACATTGCCTCTTCCATTATTGCTTCTCCATTGAACTCTTACCAGATGAGTTGTTTGGTTTCTCAATACTTGTTCTCTTATATCAAGAATCCGGACATGATCTTCGAAATAAGATAGATTAGGTTCCAATTCTAATTCCTCATAGGTGAGTAGATGTGTTGGGTTAGGCATGTATTTTCTCAATAGTGATACGTGGAACACATTGGGAACTTTGGACAGATTTGGTGGCATTGCCATACAATAAGCTACATCCCCAATTCATTCTAGAATTTCAAAAGGTCAAATGTTCCTGGGTCTCAATATATCATTCTTACAGAATCATATAACAACCTTTCATGGATATGCCTTCAAGAAAACATGATCTCTTACCTAAAATAACAAATCCTTCCTTCGGTTATCGCCATAGCTCTTCTGCCAACTTGGAGCTGCTTTGATGTGGGATTGGATTACCTTCACCTTTTCTGTCATTTCATCAACAAGATCTGGTCCTACAAGTTTTCTTTCACCAACATCATCCCAACAGGTTGGTGTGTGACATCTCTTTCCATATAACCATTCATATAACACCATCTGAATACTAGAATGGAAGCTATTGTTTTAGGGAAATTCTACCACATGTAAATATTGATCCCACATACCTTGAATGTAAAGTGAGCATGATCTTAACATGTATTTTAAGGTTTGAATAGTCAGTTATGATTTTCCATCAGTTTGAGGGTGGTAGTTTTTTCTTATACAATGCTGAGTAGCTAGGGATTTCTGAAGACTTTTCTAGAATCTTGATGTAAAACATGGATCACAATCAGAAACAATCAATAAGGGTACTCCAGGAAGTCTCAAAAATTAATTAATTTATAGTATTTCTAATCATTCAAGTGGTAAATCTTCTCTTATAGTAAGAAAATGTGCTGACTTGGTAAGACGATCAACAATGACCCATATTACATCCTTCCTTCTAGGAGTATTTGGTAATCCAATAACAATGTCCAGCGTAATATTATCCCATATCCACTCAGTTATAGGAAGAGGTTGCAAGACTCCTCCAGGCTATTGCCTTCCATCATTCACTTGTTGACAAACCTTATATGTTGATACAAAATCAGGAATCTCTCTCTTCATGTTGTCCCACCAAAAATTTTCCATCAAATATCAATACATCTTAGTGATACTTGGGTGTATAGTGAAATTGGAACTATGAGCATCATCCAAATATTCCCTTTTTAGATCAGGTATACCGGGAACACAAAGTCTCTTACAAAATTTCAAAATTCTATCTTCATACACAAATTCACTCAATCTCCCATCATTCACATCATTAATATTTTATTTAAACTCTTCCTCAATGGTCTGAGAAATCTTTATCCATTCTAGTATGGATGTTTTGGAAACCATTTCAAAAAGTATCGACGTTTCACCTTCCATGTTAATACCCATATCCATCATCAATAGATCCATGAAAATAAGATCCCTTTCAACTCTCATTTGGGTCAAAACTAGATGATCCATTCCACTCAAAGAATCTTCCACCATATTTGCCTTCCTCGGGTGGTAGTGTATCGTGAAATCATAATCCTTGAGTAGTTCAAGCCATCTCCTTTGCCTCATGTTATGTTATATCTGTGAGAAAATATATTTCAAACTCTTGTGATCAGTATAAATCTCACTTTTTTCACCATATAGATTGTGTATCCAAATCTTCAAAGAAAATATTATAGCTGCTAAATCAAGATCATGTGTAGGATAGTTTTTCTCAAGAATTTTTAGCTGTCGTGATGCATAGGCAATAACCTTATCATTCTGCATGAGGAAAAACCCAGTCCTATATTTGATGCATCACTATAAATAACAAACCCATCATTCCACAATAGTAGCGTCAAGATAGGATCATTGACTAATCTTTTATTCTGTTCTTAAAAACATTCTTCACACTCTTTTGTCCAAAATAAAATTAACCCCTTTTCGTGTGAGCTTTGTTAATGGGTTATCCAATCGGGCAAAATTCTTGACGAAACAATGATAATAACCTGCTAAACTAATAAAACTGCGTACCTCAGTTATACTCATTGGTGATGGTGATTCATGGAATTCTCTTGTCTTAGAAGGACCAACAGAGATTTCATCCTTATAAACAATATGGCCAAGAAAAAAATATCTTGAATCCAAAATTCACACTTGATAAACTTCCCATATAATTCATGACTTCATAGAGTCTTTAGGATAATTCTCATGTTATTTTCCTGATCATCATAGCTATTGGAGTATACCAATATATTATCAATAAATACCACTACAAATTCATCATGATATTCCATGAAAACTATGTTCATTAGATCCATGAAAATAAAGGGTGAATTAGTCAGCCCAAAAGGCATTACTATACACTCATAATGCCCATACCTAGTTCGAAATGTTGTTTTCAGAATGTCTTCCTTCTTCACGCACAACTGATGATATCCATATCTAATGTCAATTTTTAAAAACTATTGAGCTCCATAAGGTTGGTCGACTAAATCATCAATGCGAGGTAGGGGATACTTATTCTTTTTTGTTATAGCATTTTTCTCCCTATAGTCAATGCACAACATCATAGATCCATCTTTCTTCATATACAAATGAATAAGGGATCCCCATGGAGAAACACTATGGTGAATAAATCCCTCATTAATCAATTCCTCTAGTTGTTTCTTTAGTTCCACTAATTCCATAGTGGACACTCTATAAGGGGTCTTCAATATGGGCCCTGAACCAGTAATTAATTCAGTGTAAAACTAAATTTATCATTCTGGAGGATGTCCAGTTAAATCCTCTGAAAAAACATCAACATATTCTTGCATAATAGGTACATCCTCTATTCGAACAATCCTTTCCTTTCCCATAGTTATATCATTCTCAACTTACCCAATAATTGAATTCAGTTGAGCTACTGTGCGTGGATCTAGATAATAATTAGGTAGTGACGTTTTTAATCTAAATACAATGTACTCCTTATTATCATAAAAAATTGTAACCTTTTTCTTCTTACAAGAAATTTTTGCATCATGGTCCTAAAGACAATCCATACCGAGGATTATAACAAATTCCATCATGGGTATGACAATGAAAAGAGTAGATAAATAACGTTTATATGCCTTAATGGGAACTTATTCACAAAACTTTGTTTCAATGATACCTTTCTTAAGAGTTTTGACTGAAAAATCCATTGTTAAATAAAATTGGAAATATCTAATTTTCATAGAAAACTCAGAAGATATGACACAATGCAATGATTTAGAATCAAATTAAACATTAGATAAGCTTGAGAAAACCATTAAATTACCTTCCACCACATTATTCAGAGCTTCAACCTCAGCAGTAGTGATCGCTTAGGTTTGGCCGTGATCCATTGTCATTTTCTGAGGTATGATTCCCTGACTCTTAGGACATTCTTTTTCATAATGTCACACCTCCCTGAAATTGTAGCATTGAACATCGGTATCTTTTTTATTCCCCGTTAAATCACGAGATTGGTGGCCTTTTTCACAACACTTGTAATAGACTCCCATTCACTTCAGGCATGTACCAAGGTGACTCTTTCCACATTTACTGCAGGATGGATATTCAAATTTTCCCTTCATCCCCTTATTTTTATCTCCAGAGTGATCAGAAGATCTCTTCTTCTCTTACTTTTCATTAATTTCATATTACATAGAGAATTCCTTTTCTGTCTTGATTGTACATGAGAGAATATTTTCGTATGATGATAAGTATTGTGAGATTAATGCTCGATGGAGAAACAATTTTAACTCATCAAAAAAATGATAAATCTTACTTCTTGGGTTACGTATATAATTTGCAGCATGCCTTGATAACCTTGTAAAGTTATACTCCTACTCTGCAACATTCTCGTCCTCCTTTTTCATTAGACATATAAATTGCCATTCAATATCTGCTCGATGGTCATGAGGAAAGTGTTTTTCTAAGAAAATCTCTTTAAACTTTCTCCATTCCATACATTATACATCTTCATCCTTCGTTGTGTTTTGTATCAATGACCACCGTTGATTAGCATCAACAGTGAGGCGAAAAACTGTCATGACAACATTTTACCTTTCACTAATCCCCAAACCCTGAAATATTTTTAAAAAGGAATTTATCCACTTCTTCATATACTAGTGGATTGGCAATCCCATTGAATGTTGGTGGTTGTTGAATCATGAAGCGATCTAACAATGATCCTCTATATTGTGAATCAGGGTGCTATATATGGGTAAGGTTATTATTCATAATCTGAGTGAGTTGTCTTAATATGGTGATAAACTGATCAACACCAGTTGTATCACCAACTGCACTATAATTATTTTGATCAGGAGGGAAATCCCTACATGGAGTGTGTGTATTAATATGGTTTCCATTCAGTCCACTGGGCGTCATTTCTAAAAAATGGCATACACTAGATTAGTTTATGAATCACAATACGCAAATCCAAACTTGTAATAAACATAACATAAATTAAACAGTTTATGGATATAATCCATAATAATAATAAAAATTCTTTTATAAAGTATATACTCATAAACCATTCATAATGGTTTGTAAAAAATGAGATTTATCCTATGCATATCCTCCGAGCATGTCATAACCAAGAGTGGAGGAAGGCCCGTTATCATGCACCAGTTCCCATTCAAGTCTATTTCAAAGTATTGTTTTCAGGTTTTACCCCTAGGTACATCTGTGACAGAGCCGACTCTACCTGCTCGTATCCAGATAGGGATGTATTTCATTGAAAACTCCCAAAATATTTACATTAACAAAATTATAGGACGTTATTCTTTACTAATCCTCAAAGTCTATCTTAGGTTAATGTGATCTAATAAGAGTTTATCTAAATCTACATTCCAATGATTGAACTAAACAACTTATGATACCAACTATAACGCCCCAACCCCAGTTACCCAGAGTCGGTTCATTATTACATAACATTGTCATGATCACAAAAGATCATCTCTTGAATGAATGATTAGTTTAGTAGCATAAGAAACACTACATACATTCATAAGTCTTACATTACATTATAAAGTGAAAAACTAAAACAACATATCCTTCATATTCCACAGTCATATCCCCTCAAAATATCCTTGAAGGTTAGTCATAATATAACTATTCACATTGTAGGAAAATTAAAACATAGTAAGGGATGAGCTCACATGCTCAGAAAAGATAACAATATAGCGAAAACTTTTATAAATAAGCATAAACATTTAATGAAATTTATAACTAAAACAAAAGCCTTTTTAAATTTTATCAACAACATAATATGGAAAAAATAATATGAAATACTTCCATTTACATATTCACATGGATATTCTACTATTCGAATAATCACATGCAATATCAAAAACCACTTTCATAATGATGTAATGCATAATGGCAAACTATCATAACCACATCTTCAAGCCCCTGTGCCCAGACTACAAATAATATTTTTTCAAGGACATGTTCCAAGTCGCTAGTTTGTCTCATAAGACCTACCGATGCATCGAGGAGCAATATCTTGGTCCACCCGTCACTTACTAAGTCCAATGCATTCTCATATGAACCGATTTAAACATAACATAAACATTAATATTAAAACTCGCATACAAATTATCAACACTTTCTCCATAAACCATGAATGGTAAAAAAATAAAACATCCACAGTCAAACATATCACAAAACCTTCAATACAATATGTATGTTTTGTACCATAATAAATCAACTTCAAATAAGCATATAATCTATCAAAGGATGTTGACATAGATGAAATCAAAACTATTTGAGAGAAATATCTTTTATTTAAATCATTCAAAAGGCACATAATTATAATAGAAAAAATTTAAATTGAAAATATTCTTATAATCATGTAAGGAAATATTAAACGATTTGGTAATGGCATAAAATAGTTTCACCCTCCGTATATGTTAAAAATAGACATTCTTGCCATAATTTTATCGAAAAGGTAAAAAATGACCTTGTTTGGAAAACAACTGAAAGATTCATTTATAAAAGGCTTATAAAAGGTCAAAAAGGGTATAAATTTCTTTAAAAAATAGTCTATAAAATAGTATGAATTTTTTGAAATACATTTTTAAGAAACATGGATGTGGATGATAATGATGTCCCAGTAGATAATTATGTATAAACAACCTTGAATAATGAAGATATTGTAAAATAAACCCTTACATTGTACTTTTCCTTGATCGAAGGTATGTTAACCTCATTTATAATGGGGAAATAATTGTTATTAAATTATCCAATAATAATATACATTAATATGATACCATATATGGTCTTTTAATATAGCTTTGTTAATAATATTTTAGTATTATCATCGTTTCTGGTGTTCAGTTACTCGTTTTCATTTATATGTCTTGTTAAATAAGCCATGTTTTTTATGGATAGTATTTTTATTATTCATTTCTAGAATGATATAATGTCTTTAAACATTATTTTTATTCATTAAATAAAATTTATTCTTCAATTTATACGATGGGGAATGAATCTCATCGTATTCATGGAGACGGTAATCCATACGTACGTATGAGCGACAATGTGATTATTTTGATGTAAAAATCTTATATAATTGGATGGTATATAATATATACACAATAAATATCATGTTATATAAATTATTTACATCAATTATACATCATTATTACACCCATACAATTATTAATGTATTGAAAAGCAACTACACCACAATGTGGATACAGTAAGCAGTACGTACGCATGTATGGTGACATGTCATTTAAAGGATGGATAGAATAATGAATTTGGTTGTAACATATTTATAATAAGATCATTGTATATAAAATATACATGATTTATTATTTTAGAATGGAAATAACAAGGAAAAAATATGTGGAATAAGAAATGAACTTGAAAGAGGTGATGAAATATTTACCTCTTCTTCGGGCTCTTCCTTTTTATTTGATCAAAATGTCTCCATAGGATGGATTTCTGAATAAAATATAGTCTCTAGGATGAATGGAAGATGGTTGATAAAGTATTTGGGTTGATTTTGGCCAATTTTAAAGGCGTCTAATTTTTGAATTTGAGGGAAGGGGGAGTTCCCTTTTATAAGAGGGGTGAGGGGATCCTTAGGAAATGCTAGAAATATTATTTTATAATAAAATAATTTTTGGTTTATAATGGCTCCAATGTAGATTATTTAATGTATAAGTTGGGGATGGGTCTAAAACCACTCAACCAATATGGTTTAGACCAGTTTGGGTCAATATATTAACCTTATCTTCTAGACTTTACTATTAGATAAATAGTTTGACATTTACCATGTCTCATTATATTTTTATATTATATGGTTAATAAAAAAACTATATACTTCCAAGTGAACCTGAATTTGTTCATTAATAATAAAAATATTCTTATTTAAGTCGTTTTTCCAAACCTCAGATTTTTAGGAATAGAATATCAATTAATAATATAATATTTGTTTCAAAAACTCTTTTATGTCAATTTTGACACTATTTGGTATTTTGTTTTTTCTGAATTCATAACAACATTATTAATTCTGAAAAAATTCATCTAACCAACAATAATATATCATATTAACCTATAAAATTAGTGTAATTCATAAAAATTTTCAAATTACATTTATTTGGATATTTATAATATCAAATATTTTAATATTTCATTAATTAGGTAATTACAGCATTATCATTGTGTCATAAATAATTAAAGTTATTTAAAGTCTAAAAAATATAAATAAAATACGATTATGTAGAAAATCTTTTTATATTTATAATTAATATTTATTGTCGAATTTAAATTTTCTATAACCCTATATAAAAAATGTTTTAGTTATTAAACTTTGATTTTAACTCTTTAAACTCTTATTTGAATTAAATAATAATAAATGTCCTAATCTATTCCAAGTGGACCTAAATGGTTCATATATTATTCCTAAGGTTGTTTTTGGTCGAATAATACTTATCCAATAGAATTAGAACATGTGTTAGTGTAATAATAATATCATTTAACCCTTAATTACCCTTTTTACTTTTAATCGTGGTAAATAAAAGTAAAAAGTTACTATTCACAAGAAATTATTTTCATCCTATTGAACCAAATTTTACTTACTAATATCAACCATTTCTCTTGGATTTTCTTAATTCAACCCACATAAGCCTTAAAATTATATTTTATGTGAATTATCAAATTCTCCAAGAAGTTGGGAAAAAGACGATGAAAAGTTCAAGGATATTTTTATATATTTACAATTATTAAAGACTGACACCAATGATTTACATTGAACATATATATTTATTATGCATCTATTTTGACCTAAAATAAATTTAAATAAAAATAAATAATTATTTAAATACAAATACAGTTTTGAACTATAATTCAGTTTTTTCCCTATTCATCAAAAATTGAATGTTTCCAGAAATTTACCAAAAAATCACCCAAAGATAATTTTGATATTCTGAATCGAAAAATGTAGTCCATTTTGAAAGATAAAATTTTTTAAATCTTAAATAGTGTGTATTAATATTCATAATGGCTACTTGGATTGGTCAGGTTGTGTTAGAATCTCGATATTGTGTACAATGCAAGCTATTGCATTATTCAAAGGGAAACATATCGTGGAAGCTTGGGGTGATACAACCTGGTTCTAAATCCATTATCTAAACACATTGCACTGTTTGAGGGTGTTTCCTAGGATCTTTCTGTAGGGGTAGTAATTAGGGTGATCAATGAGTTTTTTTTCTGGAATCCTCCACTCAAGAAAACGTACAATACCTAGCTCTAGGGGAATTCAGAAGTAACCAGGGACCTATGCCTTGCTAAATGAGTATGTCGAGTTCATTCTGTCTGCGAAGGGGGGGGGATTAGATCTTGACCGTGACATGGTGTGGAGGAGCCTACCGAGGAGGTAGAGCTTGGTTATCTCGCCAAGGTTCGGGGGGCACATTGCAAGGGGGAAACATCAGATTCTGAGGTGGGCGCTGATTGACCGAAGGCTGCACCTGGGGCAGAGGGCCTCTTCAAGGCTATGAAGGTGGCTCAACATTTAGAAATTCTAGTTTCTTTGGGGCCTCTACTAGAGCCACTGAAGTTGGCTCATGCCCAGCAGCCCTTCTCAGGTGGATTGCAAAAGGCAACAGAGGTGCCTGCTTTGCCTACTTTAAGACTTCCTATAGTCACTACACCTTATCAGAAATGTCTCAGAATCCTCCGGGGTAGTTCTGGGTGATAAAAAAGGGGAACAATTTCATCTTTACATTTACAATGCACATCATCAACAATTGATCCTGGGTCAGTGGCCTATCAAGAATGTATGTGAGCCCTTTCTAACGAGCAACACAGTCTGCAACACACTCATCAGGCCTCTACTAGCACTTGAAAAGGCATGCGATATTTGTTTCCCTTGTGGTGGAACTGAACTGGAAGAGAAATTTCTTGCGGAGGTCTTCCTAGCCGGCTACTGATCTAATGGGAATCTGGTTGTACCAGAAAAAAGTAGGCCCTTCCAATGTTTGTACGAAACATCGGAGCATGGTGGCACCCCTGTTTCACCGGAGTTCCCAACATGGGGCCACACCTTGTGATATAGTGGGTTAGGTGCGTAGGTGGGAACCATGTCCCATTTAAGGGTGGAAAGTGGGATTTTCGAAAACTAGGGGTGTTGGAATATCATCCACCCCCACCAGATAAATCTTGCCATCGGGCATGATAACCACCATTCATGTTTCTAATGGCTCGAGACGGGCAATGGGAGCCACTATTGGAACATCTGGGCGAGGGTTCTTATATTGATGGGGATCCCTAACTACCAATGCATTGGCGAGTTCGTCAACAAGATAAGGTTTCCCATTGGCTCATGGAGAGGACCGTGGAATGATCTATGGGGATGTCTGGGGAATCTATGCTGGGTACCGAGGATTTTCATTCCATTCAAGAGCATTTTCAAGGCATACCACGCCCTCTAGACGTAATTTATGGATTCATACCTATCGGCGTTTATAGGATGATCAGGGTCACCTGGAAATAGTTTTCCAAGGGGCATGTGTGCCTCCTCTCCTTCTCTACCTGAGGATCACCATATTATGGTCATATCTCTACAGCGCATTCAGAAAGGAGTTAATCATCCATCTTCATGTGTTCGGAGAGTCTCTAATGCAACACAAATTTTTTGGGATCATCTACCACCTTCGGCACTATGCCATACGGGTTTGTGGGTTGGACAGATTCAAGGATTTCCTTGTCCTTGTTGGGATATTGGCTGAGGACTAGTTCCTCAGTGGTAACGGGGAGACACAGTAGATTCCTCTATTGAAGAGTAATCCTTCCTGATGGACCCATGAAATTTGAATCTTCCTCAGGGGGGAGGTGCTCTCTAATAAGCTCTAGCTCGTTCTCAGCCTCTGGGGGTCATCGCTGTTAACCGCGACACACCCTAGAGGCATATCCTC
Organism: Viscum album; assembly: GCA_963277665.1. NCBI lineage: Eukaryota > Viridiplantae > Streptophyta > Magnoliopsida > Santalales > Viscaceae > Viscum > Viscum album. Next base: position 354,673,780 of record OY728143.1, read on the forward strand.
TATGTCACCAGGAAAATTGGGCTGATGCTTGAAATGACTGAAGAGGACACTAGCATACTACTCCCATAAGAGGATTTGTATATGAGAAGATGCCTCTTTAATAATTTTATGGAGTAACCTGAAGATCTGAATGCAATGTTGCTGGAGGGCCCTACGGCGACCTGGTGACTTAGGGAACTAGGCCACTGAGAGCACAACCAAGTTAACCAAATGACATTTCTCACCAATTTCCTTGAAATATTCTGGGCTCTTAGGGTAATACACTCACTGATGATAAAGACAGAAATGAGTTTCATAGAGGGTATTTCAGAAACACTCAACTTCCACTTGTGTGAGGGATTATGGGGCACAAAAAATTGGTGCTGCAATCTGTCAAAACATTACAGGGATGTGAACCACTATGAGTATATCCCACAAGCTACTATGTTTGGATTTAGGGTATGTCCCTTCATTTCCCTACTCGTCAACCGGAGGTGGCTGGGGAACCAGTAGCAGTACCAAAGAAGAAGACTGGGACAGTTGGCTAGCCAGTGGAGAATATAGAGATCGAGCTGACAAACCGCCACATCTTAGGAAATCCTCTAAAGAGTGTAGTGAGTTAGCCACGACATCATGATAAGACAAGATGAAAACTTCAGTTTCTGATGTAGGGTCCCTGGATTCTAGCGATGGACCACACTACTTCTCGCCCACCATTGGTCCTCAGAATAGCTCTCTATGATCTCTTGTCGAGTTAGAGAGTGCTTTGGGTGAAGATGTTGGCGATTTCTCGGCTGTGACCTGTGGAGTTTCCAAATTTTTTTTCTCCAAGATATACCTGGTAAGGGAGGTGGGAATCCAATGGACCTCACATTTTGGGAGTATTTACCTAATGAACCTTGTTCCTTCCTCGGACCTTGATATGGAGGATCGAGGTTCGTGTTCCATCGCTGAGTCATAATCTACTTCGGAATCTGAGAAGAAAACCGGTTTGATCTTAGTATAAATCATCGCAATGTTATTTTATGCTGTTTATGACACGCCCTCCTACCCAGGGATGGATATTTAGGGTAGGGTTGATTTCTGGCATTAGGAGGACTTTTGGACGTATTGGTGCTGGGGCGGAGAGGATTCCTGCCAGAGTAAGCCAGGGTAAAAGGAGCACCAGGACATATATCAAAGAGGAAATAGGGAGGACCTCCATGGGAAGTGTTGGGGAGAGTAGGATCTATAATAGAGCTGATAAGAGCATGTGTAGGTCCTTTATGCTTGTTTCCCATGGCGTCATCAGTGTGAGGTATGTCCTCGTACTGGTCGAGATGAACATGGGTAGGACCTCCATGATGGATTCTGGTGAAGAAAGGCTGGCCTTCACCTGTATGATTGTTGGGGTGAGGAGGTCCATATCTAGCTCCGATAAGAAAATGGGGAAGTCCCCCATGCTAATTACTGACCGAAGATGCTATATCCCAACATTGGATCACTTCGGTTGTAGGAACCACTCTCTACCCGATATAATGAGAATGGGAGAGGCATATGTGCTGAATATCACCATCATGGGCAGGTCCCTCATTCGTATTGAGGGAAGCATAAGGTTGAACTACATGAAGTTATTGGAATTGGGGAAGAGACGTGTTCTCCATGGTGGATGTACGTGGAGGGCCTCTGTACAGGCGGCGACAACTACCTGCACTGGCGATTGAGAGAGTCAACTAAGCCTACCCGTGGGGTGGTTGGGGCCTTGAACCGGGATGGGTATACAAGTCCCCTTGCTCAACATACACACGTGTCGATGATATAAGTCACCATTGTCCCGAGACACAATAGTTTCTAATGTTGACAACCCTTGGTAGGCATCCTCCTCGGCCAGTGCCCCATGCTGGTTTCGGGTCAACAAGACTGGGGCCAATGGTGCAGGCCCATGGATTACCAACTCTTCATCTCATCGGACTTAATAGTGGTGCTGGCGTGGCCCATTGGGATCCCTCCATGGGGTCCATTGAAATGGGATCCTAACTGGGCTAGCCCAAAAATCCCCAACCATGTCAGCGTAGGGGGGAGAGTCATTGAGTTGTTATGAGGAGTGGCTCCCAAAACGATTTTATGTTGGAGTGGGGAGAAGTGGATCCCTACACGAACCTTGGGGGAGGCTGTGGTGAAGAGGCAAAAATGCCTCCAGATTCTGGTGGGCCTTTTTTTGAATCGGGATAATCCCCTCCTCATACAGGTTTATGAGGCCATTGATCACTCTCCGTTGAATTAATTCATATGGGGGGATGGGGTGTGGGCGCTCATCCGATGTAGGCATGGAGGTTGTCACAAATGCAGTGGAGCCATGTGGGACTGCCACGTTGACATTGCCCCTACCCCTGCGATGGTGGACGGGCGGTGATCGAATTCATGCAAAATTTGGTTCTTGAAAAGCAGGGAGATTAACTCATTACTGCTGAGTGGAAATGAATCGATGACCAGTGTCCCAACACGATTCTGTATTTCCTGGCTAGTAAAATATATCAACGCTGACAATGTCATAGACTGGGATGTCTAATAGTTAGACTGCCCCATCTTCATGTCAGTTTCACACCAGTCCCGTTATTTTCATGGCGGGTCCTGGCACCGAATAACTAGATCTGGTGACATGTTAATCCACTAATGTCTCGAATGCTACTAATATCCACACCGAGGGGAATAATTTCATGATAGGTTCAAAATTTTTGATTCTGATTCTTTTTCAGGGGTGCGAGCATCCGTATGTGGAGAACGCGTAGCTGTTTCCCCACATTCCCACTTTCCAATGGTGGGCGACATTCATTCCTTATTCTGGGGCACTTTCTTCTTGACCGAAACGGGAGGAGGGGATGTCTATTTTTCCATCTAAATATTCCTCCTCAGAACTCGTCACCTAGTCTGTGTCTCCCATATAGACAGAAGACATGGTTTATGAAACTCCTCCCAGTGCCATATCTTCATGGACACCAGTTAATTATACTGCTTCTGTGAGGAAATTCATAGGGGTCCAGTCAGGGCAGCAACCTTCAGTCGGGGGAGTAGTCATGTTAGACATCGATGGCATGCCTAGATGCTAGAACACTAGTGTGTCAAGGTTTTTTCACTTATTATAGGGCTTCTCGTGGGCACGGATTCCCGAGGCATCCCATATTAAATGCAGTTAATTATTTTACATAGGCAAGTATCTGAGGTTTTCCTCAGCTTCAAATGTTTAACAAAGGTTGTGCCACGAGTTTAACGTCTAGAGTAGACAGATTGGACTGATCCAAACACTAACTAGAGTGGATTATATGGGTGAAAACCCTAGAGTGAAACACTATTGTTGGGGCTATCATGTGGTTAGCTACCCGATTGTTGTTAAAATACTATGGGGAATGAGGTGGAAGGACCCCACCGAGATGTGGAAACCTGGGTATTAGTCCAGATGGGTAATGGATGGTTGAGTGAAGTGGATAGAGAATGAGATGGAGTCAGCTCGAGGATGACAGTGATGTTAGGCTTAATTCATGAATAGGCCTTCTACGTATCCCGGTCGCAGGGAATCAAAGTCCCCGTAGTTCATCTGACGACGATTTACCATAGGTTTGGGACATCAATGGCTTGCCTCCGAATGGGGTTGACAACGGCTTACCACTGATTGGGGGTCAACAATGGCATACCAATAGATATGGGTTGATAGTGGATTTCTGATGAATGGTTGTACAATAGCTTACCACTGGATAGGGGTTGACAATAGCTTACTACTGAATGGGGCCACAACAACATACCACTAAATTGCGGTCACAAAGGCTTACCGCTGGATGGGGATAATTTAGTGTCATTCGAGACAAAAGAGGTATACAGTTTAACTTCATGGGGGGTCATGGTGAACTGATTTGGAGTGGTCGAGACCAATGGGTGCTGGACTTGAACCTCATGGAGGCTTCCTACAAACCTTTCCATGGTAAGGATCAAATTCCACATAGTTTGGAAGGTGTTTGGTTAAACGATGTGAAGAGGGGTCAGAACCAATGGTTGTTATGCTTGAAACTCAGGGAGGCTTTCTACATACCTTTCCTTGGAAAGGATCAATGTCCACATAGTTTGGAATATAGAGAACTGACATGAAGATGTTCGTGACTAATAGGTGTTGGGCATGAACTTCAGGGAGGCTTCTTACATACCTTGCCTTGACAAAGATCAAAGTCCACGTAGTTTGGAATGGGATTGGGGATTACACCCTAAGGTGGCCCATAGAGGATATCATGGTCAGTGCTTTCTCTATGCTCATGTGATTCATGCTCGATGTGAGAAAAAAGAGTCAACAAAGACTTAAGGATCACATCACAGAAGGTGTGTCTGTGGGAAGTGTAAAGGGGGATTATATGTGGTTAGCATTCTAATGAGGAAACTGGGGCTTACACATGGTTGGAACCCAAGGTGATGGGGATTGGGACATACTCCAGGACGGAGTCCCAAGTGGTGAAAAATCCCATCAGGAGAGGGTTTTGGCACCCAAGAATAGAGTAGGAGCATGGGTGATACCTCCTACAAGAAAATCTAGGGTCTTACAACAAGTTCGTTTCCCATTCCCTATGGGCGAACGTTGCTCCACTAAAGAAGATTTAATTCCATGTCAGTGATTACCTCACTTCCGTGGAGACCAATAAGCATTTAGAATGTCCGAGATGGTAAATCCTACATTCAAGGCACGATGAAAGGTCAATGTTTAACGAAATGTGTTGAGGATGATGTATCATGACGGTTTAACGTCCTAAAACTCAGATGAGGTGGGTGTACTTTGCACCCCTATGACTTACATAAATGATATATCCCACACCTTGGGGATTGGAAGGCATCAATAATGCCATGGTGATGGGGTGTTATAGAGCGATCAATTGAGGGGTCCATGTTAGCATGGCCATATGAAGAAGAAATAGCCATTTGCATGCATACACAAAGAAGCACGAGGAGAAGCAATGCAATGGAAAGAGCTGCCCAAGGGACTCTGAAATTGCTCCGTGAAAACCTGATGGGATGCACAGGAAGAGAGCTTGTGACGCAGGTGTATTGCAAATTAGAGGGGCTTAGACAGGGTGCCTCATGGTGAGGGAAACACATGGAGCACACATAAGAGAATGGGCTGGGGGAAAGATGGAAGGTCTATGGTAAAGATGAAAAGGATGCGCACAAGATGAAGGGGTTGTGCTCAAGAGGGAAAATGATGTGTTCAAGATGAAGGGGTTTCTCAAAAGAGGTAAATGTTTCTCGCAAGATGAAGGTGTTTCATGCAAGAGGGACAGGTTGCGTGCAAGATTGAAGGATTGTGCACAATATTGAAGTCTTGTAAACATGATTGGATTATTTTCAAGGATGAATATAATTGTGTGTGCAATATTGGATCTTTTCCCTGCAATCATGGAATCCTGTGTGCACATGACTTAGGCAGAAAATATGTCTGGAGAGGACCAAAACACTATGGGATCGTGGGAAAGCAGGCCCATATGGGACCTGTCATGAAAAATCTCACATGGAGTGTTACATTCATCCATGCAGGTGTAGAAAAGGCGGTCATATGTGCAGAAATGAAACAAATGACCTCTAAAGACCTCCCTTGAGGGGTGAAGGTTGCACATGTATTTATTAGTGAACCAAAGAGTGGTTGCTCATAAGTTTCAGGGCGCATAAGTGATCTTACATGCACCCTGTGGTGGGTGTGTGTGCAATGGGGAATTTTACGTTGTATTGGACACATAAGTATCTTTCATACACATGAAAATAATATGTGCACCTCTCAAAACATGTGTGCGCCTTCCTTGGGAGTTTTTTGGGTGGCCTGGGTGGAAGATAACATCTAATTGGATGCATAAATGGTTTGGGAGACATGCTGCGGGCATGATTTTTTTGTTGCGCATAATATTCCATTATTGTGTGAAAAACATTCATTCTTGTGTGCAAGAGTTCAATTCTTGCGCACAAAACACACATTATTGCGTGTAAGATTTTAATTCATGCGTGCAAAGCATTATATTTCCCCAAAATCATTCTAAATGGCCAGTTCTAGTATCATGAAATTGAATGAAAATTACTTCTGATACATAAATTAGTTTAGGCTCCATGATTAGTCAGAAAAAAGATTGCATAATGAGCTATGCTCTGGAATCATGCAGAGAAGAATTTGGTGAATTATATGGATGTGTTTTCAAGTGCCAAAAATAATACGTCATGATATCTAACCATATTCTCGTGTATATATTATGCTCCTTCTATGTGAATATATATTTGAGACTCTTGTGGTCATTATATATCTCAATACTCTCTCCATAGAGATAATGCCTACAGATTTTCAACACAAAGATCACAGTTTCCAACTTCAGATCTTGCGCATGATTGTACTTCTATTGAATTTTAAAATTTCTTGAGGCGTAGTCTCTCACATTATCATTTTTCATATTTACATAGCCTAATAATCTCTTTTAAGACTCAATGTATACCATAATGAGTTTTCCACTTTTCTTGAGTGTGAGTACTTGAGGAGTGATAAGCCAATTTTTGAGCTCCATAAATATTTCCTCGTATTCTTGAGTCTAGAACAATTTCGCTCCCTTTTGAGTCAGTTAAGTTATTAGGTTTTAAAAGAATAAAAATTTTATCAGAAGAATAGATAATCCTTGGATATGTTTATAATTCAATGTATATTCGTTATAGATGTCGTCCTAGGCCCATCATCAATTTCCTTTTTCATAGAAAAATCCACATTTGTTTTTTTACTGGTGATAACATGCCCTCGTAATGACACATCCTCCATCTACAACTCACATTTACTATAAATTCGATAGATTTTATCCCTTCTCAAAGTCTTAAACACAATATTAAAATGATCCACATGTTCCTCCTTTCCCATTGAGTATATCAGAGTATAATCGATAAATCCTAACACAATTTTTGATAGGTAATCACTAAAGGAACAATCAAAAAATATAATCAAAAATTGATATTTAATTAGTGATTCAATATGGCATCACTATGAACTCAAAGTGTACATTCATTATTCGAGTGGAATTATTTGTAATATCTTACTTCCTCACCTTTAATTCATGATATCTTGACTGAAGGTCCACCATAGGGAAATAATTATCTCCATATAGCTAAACAAACAAGTCATCCATCCATGGAAGAGGATACATGTCCCTTTATTTTAATTTTATTGAGCTCAAGATAATCTATATAGACTATCACGAATCCATCCTTCTTCTTGATTAATTGAAATAGTGTAGCCCATGGTAAAGAACTTGGGCATATAAAACCCTTTTCTATATTAACTTTTAACTATATCATCAGTTCATCTAACTCAAAGGAGGACATTCTTTAAGATTTTTTGATATATGAAGATATATATGAATAATCCCAATTAAGAACTCCATTTCTCAATCAGTGGAAGACCATGAATCTTTTAGGGGAATAAATGAGTGTAATCCCTTGTGATGGGAATATCTTTAATAATGAATATCAATTTTTTCTCAATCAATTTCACAAGAAATGCTTTATCATAATGAAGTAATATCCACACTTGAAATGATGGTTCTAAAATAAATTCCTCTTCATACCCACAGTTGTAATTAATTGGTGGATTCTTTAGGATATGAAGATTTCCCTCCCTTTACCAATATAAGTTGTTGGATTTATATAAAGATATCTAGTCCCTACACTAAAAAAGAATCAAACACTACCGAAGGGAGTATGAAAAGTTTTTCTCTAAGTTTTAGTCCACAATAATTAACTAGGGAGGAGTTATCTACTCTGGATGAAATAATTTACCCCTTATTTTTTCTCATTGATAACTCAACCTTTTAATTCAGATGTGGTGTTTAAATAGTCATAATACACATATATGGTATGGAAGAATTCATTGAACCAAAATCAAATAGAATGTTTACTATTATTAAATAAATTACTAGTGTGCATATCAGCACCACCTTTATCAATTCCACATCCATAGTTGCGAATGAACAATAACTTCCTTGTTTTATTTGGAGGTTATTGATGATTTCTTCTGATAACACTTATATTAGTGAATTTGTTTGAAAAATTACCATGTTCATTTTAGTTGAGACACCGCAATAATAGCTAACCACTTATACAATCCTTCATTTCTTATTACATGTTAATGGAATTCTTCATAACCATTCAAAAGTTCATAACCAAATGCCCCATTATACCACATTTGATGAATTTCTAAGAACCCTTTAGATAGTTCCATGGATACTTCATCCCACAATTCGAACATGTGGGATATTAAGTCTATTTTTCTTTCATGGGATTTATTTTCTGATCCATCAATACTACAAACTATTTTATTGTTTTTTCACTAGATCCAGGTGACCATAAGGAGTCCTTAAACTCCATTTCATCCTTTAGGGAAATAAGTACAATATCCCCATAACTATCCAAGTCTCAAATAATCAATTCTTATTATAGTCTAGGCTTTAGTCTGCAAAATAAGGGATCCACTTTTCCTATGGTGTTTATGAAAAAGATAGAGGGGTATATTGAAAGCATTGTACTATTTACTTCATACACTAAAATGAACTTATATTAATTCTACTTAAGAACGATGAAATATCATTCCATATTGAGATGGGGGGTTCAGGGAAAATATTTATTGAAAAACAATTTCATGAATACCTCCCAATCCATGGAATCAACTTCCACCTTGGACTTTACATTTTTGATCAGCCCCACCACTGATTAGCTTCCGATCAAATTGATAGACCCACAATACATATTTCCCTTCTTCTGAGCACTAGAGGATAGAGAATATATTTATATTGGAGTTAAAGCACTGTTCTATATGAATGGGATCAGAAGATCCACTAAACATGGGAGGCCTTTTCCACATTAATGATTTGATGGTAACAATTCCTTTATTTGGATAATGAGGGAGTTACACATGAATAATGTTATTATTCAAAACTATATCCACCTAGGAAAGTACTGACATAATTGTTTAAGGACTTGTTCCCATCATATTTAGAGTTTTATTAGGGAAATAATGACATTTCATATCACATTAATTGTTAGAATGTGTTCTTCTACTTCCTTAGATTATATAAGAAAAATAAATTCCAATTATGGGGCATGAATATCTAACTAATAAACATAAATAAGAAAAATATAAAAAATGGATAAAAACATAAAGGAATAGTGTATCTTGCATTGTGATTTCTTAGGTTCAATCTAGGTTGTCCATGTTCTGTTTTCTAACATATGTTCTTATGGTAATTTTAAGTGTTACCTTAATAATGTTTTGTAATGAGATTATGAATTCAACAATGGATATCCCCTAGGAGTTTCAAACCAAGAGTGTATTAAGTCTTGTTGTAGTGTACCAAGTTACACAAAATAATTCCGAAAACACCTTGATGGATTTTCCACTCTTAGGTACATTTGTTCCTGAACCATTTACAATTTTAGAATTTAAAAAGGGATGTATTTTATAGATAAACCTCTAACTCTATACATACCATTATTTTGGGTTGTTTCATATATTCTTAGTCTTATCCCTAGAGTTCTTAGTAAATTTCTATATTCATAGTCTTAAAAAATAAATAAAATTTTCCTACGATACCAACAACATAGATCATTTTCATTTACACATACCATTACATGATTTTAAGCTTAATTAAACAACCATTTATATTCCATGGATCCTAAAGTCCAGTTTCTGGGATTACTCGGTACAACAAACCAAAAACATATGACTAAATAAAAAATTTATTTAGTTATCATCCTTTATTATCTCATAAAATCCTTTGATCCCTTAAATCTTCATAGGATAACCTGGGCATAACATGAAAAAATATATGATCTAAAAATCCTAGTAGGGAAATAAATATTAAAATAAATCTCATTAAATGGGCTAAAAGTAATGACATAATTATATTAAAAGTCATGCAACATGATCATACATAAGGAATCATACCATAGGATCAAATAATTTTGGATCCATTGTAATGTGGAAGAAAAATTAAAATATTTAGAGTGATTAAAGGATAATTTTATATAATATACCATTATTCAATACAAAATTAACATAGAGGATCATCATTCAAGGCTTTTTAAACATGGAGGATCATTATTCAAGGCTTGATTCAAATAGAGGAGCACTAGTCAAGGCTATAAATAAAGACTGAAGCACATAACATCTCATTCGAAGAAACATTACCTACTGAATTGGAGCTCTATCTGTATGTAACCATAAAAACATGTTCATGAGTTTGTTTTTCACATAATAAATCATACATAAGAAATCAATCATAAACATAATGGTCACCCATGGAAAGTATTGCGTTTCAAAATTATATCAAAAGTCATATAAAAAAGTAATTTCATAGTGGTGTCCATGAATGAATGGATTTAAATCATATATGGAAATTGATCAGGTAATATAGGAATATATCATGTTTTTCATTTCAAAATGAAGATTAAATAGAGTTTATGAAACTTTAGAAATAAAAAGTTTTGTACGGTTTAATAGAAAACATTCTAGATTTTTTAAAAATAAAACAGCATAATTTTTTAAATATAAAAAAAATGAACTAAGGTGTATTTTAATTATAAAATTAATGATTTTAAAAAAATAATGGAGGCAAAAGAAATATTATAGCGGACAATTTTAAATTTTTTATGAATTTGGGATGGTCCCTTAAACAAACGTGCTTTTCAAGAACAATTGAGAATGAAACCCTTTAAAATATTATATATCCTTGGAAGAAGGGTGAAAAGATATTATTACATGAATTTGAAAAAAATAAACATATTTTAAAGATATAAATAACAATAATAGGTATTTTCATTTCTGTACAAATAGATGATGAGTAACCTGATGGTATAAAGGAGGTTCGTGTAGAATCTCTAACATTATATCTAAAATGATTGTTCACATGACCTTAATGCAATATATAATAGTATAATATTAATTAAATAGTAATTAAATTACCATTAATAGTTGTATCGAATTTATTATATTTTTATTAAGATCATATATGTAATTTTTTGGGCATAAGATATTCAATTTCAGCGTTTGGAAGCATTTATTTCATTGGGTTTCATGATCAGTTTACCTTTATATGTGTATGGAAAATCATGTATAATGATTATAGCTGTATATAACTAAGCTTATATTTTGTTAATGGATTATAAAATTTTAAAATACCATTAATTTCAAGATGTGTGGATTATTCACTACATAAATAATTAATGATAATCATTTATATTGATTTAGTGGTTTTTTATCACAATAAACACATTTTCGTTTTATAAATTAAGGTCATGAGAAAATAATGATTACATAACATTAAATTAGTTATAATAAATATATAATAATCTTTATTAACCTTAAATATGTTTTAATGTCTATACATTAAGACAAAATTGAATGATAAGAGGACATACTGCATGATGGTGGCAAATTGGCACCTGACATGCAATATTTTCATTCTTAAAGTAAAAGGGATATGAGAGTATATTTCATAAAAACTTATTCAAAGAACGTGATAAAATTAAATTATATGTAAGATAGTAGATATTTAATTCCATTTTGGATATGTTTAGGTTATTAGAGAAAAAGATTAGGGAGGAACTTTAAAAGATGTTGAATGAAAACAGATGGCGGCTTTACCTCTTGCTTCCATCATATTGAGAACCTCGTTAGGTAATGGGTTTTGATTATTTATTAAGAAAAAAAAGATCATGGACATGGGGGAGAGGTTTGGGACGTTTTGTGGGAATATTTCTTACAAATAAAAAGATTTTAATTGTGTTAGGAGTTGATTTTGTGTGGGGTGGTATTTATAGTGGAAGAGAGTGGTGTTTTCTAATTATTTTACTCAACATTTTTTTATTTTTCAAAAGAAAAGAAATATTAATAATTCTTGATGCTAAATAATGTAATTATATCTTTTTATTTTGAACCAATTATTCATACATCATTAATGAGTTAGTAAATAGTATATTAACCGTATAATTTCTATATACTATAAATTACTGTATTTTACAATTCACAAAAAAACCATGTATTTGAGAAAAATCCCAAAAAATTTCCATAATTTTTTTTAACATTTATGTTTTCTAAAATATCTCAATTTTATGAAATTAATTTTAGAAATATGATAAATATAGTTTCTAATTAAAATCCTCATTTACTAATAAAATATAAATTATATAATAAAAACTAATTTTCTAACAATTGAAAATTTAATTAAAATTCCAAAAAATTATTGTATAATATTAACAAATAAAAATATTAATTTTTGAATAAATTATATAAAATAATTTTTTAAATTAAAAATTTAGTAAAAATAAAATAAAAAATTGAATTCTATTAAAGTACGTACAATTAATTAATAACATCTAAAAATATTATTTTCTTATAATAAGATATAATTCTATCACAATCTATCGTATAATATGGATCAATTTTATTTATAAATTCACTGGGGTGGTTACTATTCAATTGGATGGTTTATTATTCATTATTATCCAATTAATATTCGAAAGGTCAAGTTACTATTTAATCGATATTTGTTCCTTAACTTCTGGAAACACTTCTTATTTAATTAATTCATCATTTAAAAAGCTTGTATTTTGTTATCTTGTCTGTTTACAATATAATATAAAACATTATTTTCCACTTATTATACTTTTATTTTTTAAAATAATTACATTATAAAAATACTAAAATACATTATTTTTTAGTATACACAACATAACAATTTGAAAATGGTGAATATGTAAATTGTCTCGTGGAAATAAAAGCTAGAGAGAAACAACTTGTCACTGTCGTGAGATTTTTAGACTTATTCCCCATTAAAGAATGATATAAAAGACAAATTTCCTTATAATTTATATATGTAAATTAATTATATAAAATTTAAATTAATTAGTATAATCACCTCTAAAATGAAATGAGTGGTCGATCTCCTATATGTCTCCTAGAAATTACATATAATCTATAAATCCCTTCTCTTAAGACACAAATTCCATAAAATACATTTGAATATCATTTATTATAAATAAATTTTTATAATTAATATATTATTGAAAATATATATTATATAAATTTCTATATATGATTAACTTATGTACTTTTTATTATGCATTTTTTGACAATTCCAAGTTAAAATCATGTTTCTGGTAACAATTGATTTATTTTTAATTTATATTTTGTTTTATTATTTTGAGTCCATTTCAATTGATCATAGTCCCATCATCAATATAATGTTACAAATGATATAAATATCAGTTATATTAATTAAATATGTATTTATAGTAATCTATAAATGTCACTAATTGAAAATGAATTACCTCATTCATCGAGATAGTAGGATGTACATTTGCATGAATGTGGTTTATGATTTCTAAATAGAAGAAATTGAAGGATAATTAATAATATATAACATAAAAAAAATCAATATTTCACTCTAATATATAACATATTAAAAAAATTTCACTGTTATTACCTTCTATATAAAGTGTAATTGAATAAATAAATCACGATTCTCTACGATTCAGTAGGCTACCATACACGTGACTGATGGTAATATATTCCAATAGAATGGAATTTATGAAGGTGTATGTTCCATCATAATTCCATAAAAATTAATAAGCCATAAATATAATATACATTTGATAAATTTATCATTATATATAGTCATCATTTTTTGTGATTGAAAATGAAATACATCAGTCCGTGAGCCGGTAGACGATCATACACATGAGGGAAAATTTCATTATGTATTTGATGGGAAAAGTGATGGGTATAGTATAATTAATTAAACTTATATATTTATATAATATGTGATATAATGTTTTTATTATAACATAAATGTTTAATGTGGTTTCAAATTGGTGGAAGAAGAAATAAAACAAATAGACCAGTTTAATAGACCTACTTCTTCTTCAAAGAACACCATCAAATTTATACCTAAAACATTATAAGAGTATTTTAAAATCATTATAATGAATTTGGAATTTGGGTATGGAATTGAAGTATATATATTTTTTTATGATTGGATGAAAAAGGTTTTATAATTTGTGAAGATGAGAGGATAGGGAAAGTCATTTTATAAGTGGGGGAGAGGGGAGAAAATGAAATTTTATAAACGGTAATGTGTACCCAAGATTCTGAAATTTCAAAGTACACTAAAATATTTTATTATCAAATATTAGAATCCATAAGGACTAATTATGTAAATAAAATGATATATGTAAATGTTTTTATTTTATTTTATACATTATAATTTTTGTTTAGAAACCTAGTAAACTCATTATAACCTTAACTGTTTTAATTAATTTTTAATGTTTCTACAATTCAATTTGAAAAAAATTATTCTATCATATTATTTAATATTAATTGTATTTATTTAAAATATTTATACCATTTTTGAAAATTCAATTCATATTTAATTGAAAATATAATTAAAATTTAATCTTGCATAAAAAACACAAAATTAGATTTACAATGACAAGTTTTTTATAAGTATAAAAACTCAATATATCCAAATTTAACATGAATTTTATACAAATAGAAAATATTAGATTAATAAAAACGAAATAATATTTATTTAACTTTTAGTTATTTTTATTCCACATGTAATACAATTAATGATTTATATGAAACTGAAATTTTAAATAGAATACCAAATTTTTCACTATTCATAAAAAAATACTCTTTTAATGAAATTCTCAATAATTAACCCTAAGATAACCATGAAATATTGATTTCAATAATGAAATCAATTCATTCAAATATTTTTTATAAAATTATCCAAAATTAATGTTTGATTATTTCAAATAAATTTTTAAAATTTTATTTTTTAGAAAAATTATTTATGAAGAATGTGAAATATTTCCTGAAAACTAAATACTTATATATAAATATATAATATTTATAAATAAATTTCATAATTAACATAAAAAATTTATTTATTACTATTCATACTATATTATTTATTAGATATGTTACATTGAAATTATATTTATATTATATCACTATTTGTTAAAACTCTGGGTTACGTGTAACACAAGATATCCAGGAAAAATAAATTTATTCAAAAAATAATAATTCAAGAAATTTTTTTTTGTTACAATCTTTCCTACATAAAATTAAAATTACATTAAATTATATGTCACATTAATACATAAAATTTAGGATACCACAAGCTTATTACATTCCTAGTGTACAATGTTGCTTCCTCAAGATAGTGGTTTCCCCAAACAAATTGAGACTATGTGAGTAGTCTACTTTTAAATCACATTCCATGTATGATCCATAATCTCCACTAGAAATTATTATTAAGAAATATAATCATCTAGTTATATGACATATAATTTTAGTACACATGAAGGATCAGGATTGTAGTTCCTCAGTGGACGTACCTTGAAGACATTATGGACATGAGAGAGGCTTTTTGGAAGTGATAACTGATAAACCACTATCTCTACTATATCAAGTTAATACATTGTGGGATTAAATTTCATTTAATTAAAAATTATAGAATATTTTATAATATATAAACTAATAGAACACAATCAAACTAACATTAAATTTTTGATCGTGTCAATGATTATCAGCCTAACTATTTTATAAACATTTTTATACTCGTATGTTTTTTGGAATAGCTATGACCTTATCTTCATTTTATGTAGCCATATATATTACCAATAAATTTTTTTCCTTAAAATTATCCCACAATTTTAGTTATAAATTTCTCTTTTTATAGATGTATTCATAATGATCCATTTAAATTATCGAGTGGAATATATTGCTCTATGAATACTCAACTAGGTGAAAGTGTTGAGCCCAACCACCTCTATAATCCCTAGAAAATGATATTAGCATACTATATAGGGTTTTAATTTTCCTCTCATAATTTCAATATGTGTGAGGATTAAATATTTTCTAATATATCACTCCATATCCATATCCCATTGAAGACTTTACTAGAACACATTGGTAAACCACATATCCTGATTCGAGACAATTAAATGTTTTACTCCTTGAATCCATTAAAAATTCTTATTTAATATCATATAAATAAGATCCTATGATAAATCATCACTTATAGTCATGTAGTTATCCTAAAAAAATAAATGAACCACATAAAATATGTTATTATTCCCTTTAATCATTTTGGGGAGTCCGCTGATAAAATCTATGTTGATGTTTTAGCATTTATAGCATAGTCTTGAAAAATACTATAGAATCCCCTTACACATTTGTCTCACATCCTTAAAATAATTACATTCCAAGAAAAAAATTCATATTAAAAAATAACATATTTAAATTTATCCCATTATAAACACACTTTTATATTATCTAGTGTTCAGTAGTACACATTTGTCACCCTTTTATTGTGGCTCAAAGCCTGGTATCCATGTCGGATGCAACATGTAATCACCAAACATGCGGGTCATTTGTTTAAAAGTATATTTATATAATTCCTCTAAAATCCATAATTACCAAAAAATTAAAATATTTATGAAACCCTAAATGTTACAAATATATTTTATCTATTGACCACAAAATGTAAATTCATTCCTCCTAAAATACTTTTTTCACTAAAACATGTATAAAACAAAAGGGTCAAATTTCAATAATTATCACCCAAAACATACTTAATATCATATCAATTAAAAAATAAGAAGGGGATAATATTATTTAGAATATATAATAAATTTTATATAGATAAACCCATGATTATATATATAACTGTAACGATAATTTTACCTAGAGGAAGATACACTTCCAAAAGATAACTAAACCTTAATTTCCTGTATAAGATCTTATCTTATACAACAAAATCTAATGGATGTTTTTGTTCATCCTTAAACGAACATAATATTAAACATGCTTACATTATTCAATCATACATGTGGTGGGGGATAATCAATCCCTATTATCATATTATGCTCCACTAAATGATAAATAACTAGATTTTATTAGTGATCCTTTATAAGAAATAAAATTTAAATATAACAAGAAAATACTAGCATGTAGTAGAAGCTATAAATCGAATTCATAGTTATGTATTTAAAATATATTAATAGATATATATGAATAATATTACAAAATAACTGATTCGTTATGTAGAATATTATTTGATAAATTACATTGAAATGTTTTGAAACTATGAATTACCTCATCATGATAATTCACCATGTTTTTAATCAATAATGTTTACACATTTATTATATCATCACTATAGTGATTCTTCCAAACTATAACTCATCCAATTGTATACAAAATTTCTCCATGAATACATTAATAAATTCATTGGTATTCCAAATTCTAATGTTGTGGAATCAAACACATTATATTATTCGTCAATTATCATATCAATTAGACTTTTTGAAATGGAGAATTTTTCAATGTTCTCTTATTCCTGATAGGGATGAAGAATTTGTTCAAGATATCATTAGTGATTTCTCTTAAAATATATTATTATTAAACCTATTTCCGATTCATTCAAAGATTTATTAAAAATATTATATACTTATTGGTATAATTTCACTTTTACATATATTCATGCCAAATAAGTATTTATTTTAATTAAACCTTAAGTCAATTAATAAAATGGTACTATTATTATATTTCATTACATTATGTAAATCTAGTATATTCAAATATTATTTTTAAATAAGTAAATATTTACTTATGTAAATGACAGTAATTTTTTTTAACATTTACATCAGGCCCCTAACTCTACTTTTCAATCCTATAAATTTTTTTGATCCCTAAATATTAAATATTTATATTAAAAATATCATTATATTATTCAATCATAAATATTTGGTTATTTTTGGTATTTTCCATTACTTGTAAGGTTGAATATTATATATATATATATATATATATAATCACTACATTTGTCTTACATGAACTACATGAAATATTTATATTAACTTTCACTACACACAAGACTAATTTTTCATTAATTACATGCAACACTGAGTTTCTATGAAACAATATTTTATTAAATAATATTTATAATGGTTTTATATGAATAAAACATAATGGTAATAAATAATTTAATATAGGTAATGTCTTTATATGTTTGGAAATGTTAACTTCTCTAATGAACTACTTTTTATAACCTTATTTGAATGATAAGAAAAATAACATTATACAGTATTAATGATTAATTTGATAAAATATACTACATTTTTGAATATATAATGTCCAAATTATATTAGGGTTACTTTTAGGTATTTTCCGAAGAAACATGATTTTGGTATGAAAAGTGAAAAATACTGAATTGTAATTCAAAACCATTTTTTCATATATTTATTAATATAGTCCAATTATTTTTATTGGAATAAACATTGAAATATTATACATTTATTATTGAAATTAATTCATTAAAACCATTTTGAAAATGAATTTATATATAAAATATTTATTATCTTATAAAAAATCTCACATCAAAATATACCATTCTCACCATGTTTTTGGGATTAAAATTTAATTTCATTTTCCTAATTTTTGTAAACTTATTATTAATAAAATTAATTAAATGTTTAAAATCCGTATAATTTTTTCTTATAATGATATCAACTTAATTTTTGACAAAACATATTAGTGTAATTGAATAAAATTAATTACAGTGATGAGGGTAAAAATTATCTTAACATGGGAAAAAACTGTACACTAAAGGGGCTTAAATATTTAAAAACATTAACAACACATCATGTATTGCCATATTTTATACATACACATTAAAATATTGATTTTGGTAGGGTTTTTTACATATTTTTAGGTAAAAACATTTGTACAACTAAATTATTTTAAAAACATTCATGTTCGTCCCCTCCAAACCTTATAACATGCCACAACCTCTCCCCATTCATCACACATCTCATGAAAATTATGTTCAATAGAAATATACACAATTAAAATTCTAACACACTTACCTTCCTCCTTGAATCCTTACATTGGGAGTAAATTTGTCCAAGGGATTCCTTTTTTGTAAACCAAAAGGTGTTAACCAAACAAGAGGTAATATCCTTCCTCAGACACCATTCAATTATTTTATTTATTCACTACCAAAATTTGTTTTAATCAATGAATAAATATTCTTCTATATCCTAAATATACAGATATGTTTTTATGAAACGTTTTTTACCTACACATATACACACTTCCTTCTAATGTGTTACAAACATACCATTATTGTGTATGTCGAACTATCGCCACAGGAAATGATGTTATTTGTTTTTTCATTTACCACCTATAATAGTTGGGATGTATAAAAGATAATATATTTTTATATTATTAATATGATATATATGATTAATTAATTCTTTTATAGATATTATATACCACATAAATTCATGCTTTTAATTTTTTAAAATATAATAATTTGGATTAAGAAAATGTAGACTACTGCCTTCACAGTGTGATGTGAATCGTTCACACGCTACATGGAATATATTAATGAATATTTTAGTGAAATTATATGATATATATGAAATAATAATTTTTATATGATGATAATATATATGTATAAATACATATATTTTGTTTACATGCATTCTTTTTATTCGATTAATAAATAGAAACCAAATTCATTCTTACGTACGACTTACAATCTCCATGAATGTTGAATTCTCTTTTTTATTTCTATAATTAATAGAATATTATAAACACAAATATAATTATTATATGTAATAGTTATATCATGTTTTAAATTCCAGAAATCACGATATAATTATGAATAAATATTAATATTTAAGACACATGTGAAAAACTAAGATATAGCCTGAAGAAAATCCATAACCTTGAATTGTTAATAAGAATGTTATATATAGTAAAAACAAAACAATTTATGGTATTATATATAGTAATATGTTTCTATAAAATATTTTTAATAAAAGTATATTTATTTTATAGGAGGATTTTTTTAGAATTAAGAGATTCAAGACATTAGTTAAGGTAATTTCATATCACTTTTTATTTCTATAAAATATATGCCATATTCACTCTCAATTTATTTTGAACTGTGAATTTAGATCCACTGAATTTAGTCAATGATTTTTATAATTATAATTATTTTTATTTTTATATACAATTGATTTTCTCTATTTCATGTAGTTAAAATGATTATTATTTACCATATTACTGTGATTGTTTTGTCTCCATCATCCTTATTTGAGACACATGTTTGTTATGCTCTATATTATATTTCATTGTGTATATAATTCCATTTTAAATGTTATCCCATGAATATCATTCATTTCATGATAAATCATGATTAACATAAATTCATTTTTTTCATGTGGATACTAAATCGATATTACTAATTGGTAAGAATTGATTGAAAAATATGATAATTTATCGATATATTTATGATTACACTTCCATTAATTAAATTTTATTATCCATATCACGAGAACAAGAATTAAATTTTTATAATCCTATTACTGATGATATTATTATGTAATGGTATAATTTTTTAACTCTTTTGTACATTATATGATCAACAATGTTTTATTATGAATGTCGGACTTTAACTATATCTTCGAAAAATAACTGGTTTCTTTTAAAATGAAGTTTTCTAAAAATGTTCCAAAAATATTATACTATTATCCAATGATATCAAAAATAATTTTTTCACATATTTTAACATTAAAAAAATTGTTTCAAACTAAATATATATTAGTGTCGTTTCATGGTTGAGGATCTTTTTAAAACACTTTATGGTGAAAAAGTAATGTTTGGAATTTACAAATTTACTCGCCATTATGGCTATTATTTCCAGTATCACTCCATCACAATATTATAATGTATTTCTTCAAGAACTATTTTTTCAAATATTTTATAATAAAAATTTATGTGATTTTAATGAGAATGGTTTTCAATAATGTATTAGGTTTAAAAATTGTTTGAAATCATTTTAAAAACATACTTTTTAAGTTTTCAAAATGTTGTTTTCAAAGAAAATAACTTCAATTATTTGTAATATTTTTTTATAAGTTTTCAATTCATTTAAGGGAAAATATTAAAATGTTTACAATAAAATTTTATAGTTTTCCAATAAAAATGATTTCCAGAATGATTCGGACCTTTATTATTTTCTAAATAATTTTAAAAACAATATTTCTAAATATTTTTAGGATTTTTTTAATTTGTTTTTAATTTATATGATTTTATAAATTATATTAATCCTTATTTCGTTGTCTTCCACATATTTTCAATGATTATTCTTTTTTCAAAGTCATCTTTGTTTTAATTGAATTATTTTTAATGAAGAAAAGATATTTTCTTGAAAAAAGTCTTTTACAAAGGATATTTTCATATTATTTTACATCTATAAATACATCAGTTGGTGATCCTCAAGTATTTTCGGGAAATGATCTAAAGGTTAAATCAATATTTTTTCAAAGAAATTTTTTATGTTTTAATTAAATGATATTTATGAGACCACATTCTATGTCTGGGGTTATATGTTAATGGAACTTGTTCCAATTCCATAGGTGTCTTACTTATAAGACATGCTACATTTCAAAAATTATGAATTGAATAAATGGTTATAAAACATAGATTTTTCAAATTTTAAGATATTCTTACATATATTTGACACAAATTTTATTTCATGTTTAATGATGGGATGTTAATAAAGCCCATAATTTTTTATAGATCCTGATATTATGATTTTTTATTATCTTATGGAACATGTATAGTTGATTTTTATATGTGATTGGTGGGACTTCTATCTCAAAAATGTGAATTAGGTAATGAATTATATCAAATTACATAATGATGGGAATCAGTCGATGGAAATAATCCACTTTCGGAATATTGGGTAACCCTGTCACTTAAATAAATTGCCTAAAACTCGGGATGGTGGTTCCTCATGCCCTGTAGTTTTAGTCACCATTAAGATGGACGATAGGGAAACATTATCTACTATGGTAATTTGTAGAAACCTAATCCACTATGGTAATATGGGGAAATTTTTTCACTTATAATGAAAGGACCACTACGAGGGATGGTGGTGTCTCCCTACTAGTTGGTTTAGTTCCCATGAAGTTCCTTGATAAGTTATAATAATTCATATTTAATTATAGGGAATGATATTACATGTTTAGTTATATACCAAAATTACATGTCTTATTCTTATTATAATATTTCATAGAATATCAACTTATTTCCCTTATGGTTCATGTCTCATTAAACAATAATCATTATGACATGATTAATGTTTGTGGTATTTAATATGTGTAGTACAATCTTAAAATGTAATTTTGATATTATAATGACTTTATTATCATGTTTATGATTACATATCTTCCTTTTTTACCCATATTAGGCATATAAACTCACCCCTTTTGTGTTATCGTCCCAAGGATATGAGCATATGTATTAAGTATGATGGATTAATGAAGTGTTCTAGTAATGAAAAATCAAGTGGGAGGTAATTTATATAACTTATCAACCAGTTTTTCCAATACCATGATTCCAAATGATACAGACTAATATGGCCTTTGGGTTTATGCTTTGGTAATTAGTAAATTATTCAGAAAAAATATTATTTAAATGTACATTAATTGGTAGTTGATATCATAAAAATGGTTTCGTTAACCTATAGAAACTAGGATGTAAAATATTTGGTGAGACCCCTCATAATATTTTTAAGGATATATCTAGGGATGTCTCAAAATATTATATTAACGACAAGTAATTCTATAAGAAAATTTACAGATATTTTCTTAAAGGATAGTGTGTAAAGATTAATGGAAATACATCTCTGACTGGATGCTATATTTGGACGTGGTTCTAGAAATGATATACATAAGAGTAACATATCTGAAATGGTATCTCATCCTTGAATGAAGAAAAACCAAATACATGAAAACATGCCTTACTATGAACTATGTTTTACCCTCTAGTGAGATATTCTTTGGGATTTGAAAAAATCATTATGAACTATCAGGAAGGAGTTAAAATTAATTTATCATTGAATAACCTAGGATAATACAAAGGTGTAAAGACCGGCAAATTTCAAGGAAATTTTTTTTCTTAATTTTCTTTGGAATTTTACAAGAGCGCAGCTTCAGACGGCACCTGATTCCGAGGCCCGGTGTGCCCGGAATCAATTTCCGAAGTTTGGCTCGGGTACGTTCAGTGAACGAAAGAGCGGGTTTTTCTATCTTTTGAACCGGTGCCCGGAATCAAATTCTGAGGGCACCGATGAAATCGCAGCGCCGGTATTTGCTTAGAAACGCCTCTTCCGGAGTTGCGTTTGCTCAGACGTGGTTTTTAAATTTTGCGGCTTTAAGTCAGAAATAAAATAAAGTTTGTGCGACAACTTTATTTTATTTCACTTAAGCTGTTGGAAGCCACTTGAAGCCACTTAAAGACGGCTTGAACTGAGTTGAACTGGATAGGATGCTATCCAGAAATATCCTACCCCCTTGGTAGGATATTTGTGAGGTGGGGCCCGCATGAGCCCCGCCATTTCTTTCGCTAAGTAACGCACCCGCGAAAACCCGTCAAAGTAACTGAAAAGTCAACCGACGCGTTTTCTTTAATTCTTAACAGACCATTTAATTGGGCGGTTTATTTTGTGAATTAAATGGACTGTTTCTTCGTGAATTAAATGGGTCGTTACTTATGCGTTTTACGTTTGTTGGCAAAATAATAAAATAGACAAACTTGTCTATTTTGGAGGATTGCTATCGTTGTGCAATTCCTCTGAGCCTCCACCCTCTCCGCGAAGAACGCGAAGAACGCGAAGAACGCGAAGAACGCGAAAAACGCCGGCGACCGGAATTCGACGACGCACACCGAGATCTGCGACGTCAACGAGCCCTACCCGCGACGTTCTTCGGCGACGCCTCTTCTTCCGCGGCCGATCCTCGTTCGGCAACAAAGGTGAGAATCGAATCTTTTATTTCTCACTTTTTAATTTCAATAACAACGGATTTAATTAATTAAATCCGTTTGTTCGTGGTCCGGAGATTGGCGACGCGACGCCGGATACCGCGACGACGCAATGATTCCCCCTTCTTCCGCGACGAGCGATTCCGCGACGACCTCTCGTCCGACGACGACGACAAGGTAAGGGTTGTTGGAATTATTTTTAAATCCCGTGTTTATTCTTTTGAAATAAAGAACCCGATCACGAAACAATTTTAATTTATTTAAAATTGTTGATTGGTTTCTTTCTTGTTTCTCCCGTTGATTTTGACTAACGCGGAGGGTGCGGGTCTAACGAACAAGACCCGGCAACCCTCCGCCGATCTTCCCTTTTTGTGCGGATTTGGTGGACGACGACGAACCGTGCGGCGAGGGCAATCCGTTATTTCCGCAGTGAAGATCGTCCCCCGGGAGGAGCAATGGCGCAGACGGGAAAGGAATCGGGCCACCGGAGCATCTCCGGCGGCCCGCGGAAGACGGCGGCGGCGCGGGTCGCCGGCGCGGCGGCGCCCGGCGCGCCGCCATGGAGGAAGCCCGCCGCGGCTGAAGCCGCGGCGGCGGCGGCCTGTTCCGCGGCCGCGCGGAACCGGGAACGGACGCGGCGGCCCGGCCGCGTCCGCGTGACAGGCGCCCCCCCCCCCCCCCCCCCGCGGGGGCCGCGTTTCTCCAAAGCCGCGGGTCAAACCCGCGGCGGCAGCCTATTCGGCCGCCCGGCCGAAGCCGAGCCGGCCGGTCCGGTCGGCCGGGCCGCGCCCAGGCCGGACCGGACCCGGCCGAGCCGGTTCGGGCCGGGTCGGGCCGGCCCGGTTCGGGCCGACCTGGTTCGGCCGACCCCAGGGGGGGTTCGGGCCGGGTCGCCCCGGGCCCAGAACCCCCGTTTCGGGCCCTCTTCGGTCTTTCGCCCATATCTTGGTCCTGGGACCTCCGATTGACGAACCGTCAGCGGCTACGCGATCCTTGGATCGAGGCGGTCGTTTCGGTATATTATACTCAAGGTTTCGTAAGACTTTGGGTTCGGCCGGGTTGGTTCGCACACGAAACCAACCGGGCCCTCGGAGCGGAAACGCTCATAACTTGAGCTACGGACGTCCGATCGACGTACCGTCAGCTGTGGTAGTTTCCTCTATGTGATACGGAACTTTTGGAATACTCCGCCCGAGGATCGGACACAGGCGGAGTACGGTCGGGTTGGTTTTGCCCTAAAAACCAACCGGGCCCCTGGGACGAAAATGCCAATAACTCTCAGACCGGGCGTCCGATTGACGCGCCGTCTGTTGCGTTGAGATCCTGTTGTCGATACGGAACTTTTGAATACATCAACTTCGGACTAAGTGTCAGTTGATGTATCAGCCTCTCGGCTCGTGGAGCGGACCCTCCTAAATGAGCTCGCTGTGTGCAGGAACCCTAGCGCTGGCTGTGACTTCGACGACAGAGCAGAGATCCTCCGTGGACTGCAACGACGACAGAGCAGAGATCCTCCGTGGACTGCGACGACGGCAGAGCAGAGATCCTTCGTGGACTGCGGCGACGACAGAGCAGAGATCCTCAGTGGACTGCGTCGACTACTGCACTCAGCGATCCTACGTGGATCAGTGCCCGATCCTGTGTGGGTCCTACTACAGGTTCTGTGTGAGCCCGATCCTATGTGGGTCCTTACTACCAGTTCTGTGTGAGCCACTGCCTACAGGTTCTGTGTGAGCCCGATCCTGTGTGGGTCTTTTGCGGGGGTTAGTACCTATCGATCCTTCGTGGGTCCGATGACATAGATGGATCAGTGATCATCTTTGACGTCATCTGAAAAAGTATACCTGGTTGAGCTGAATCTTATGTTACTCTCCTTTGTGGATTGTGTTGAACTATCCTTTGTGGATTTACTGTTTACTCTCCTTGTGGATTTGAGTCTTGCTTTCCTTTGTGGATTGAGTTGTTCTTGAGCTCGTGAGCAGAGCTAGAATTGGGGACTTAGGTATATGTATGGGCATATACCTAAGTCGAGTCAGATGTTACTTCGTGATTGCATCTTTCTTTTGTGCTATATCCTTTGTGGATTTCGGGAGACCTTCGGGGGTCTCGGGGTCCTTACTGAGTAGCTTATACTCACCCCTGCACGGGCTATGCCCGCACCTTGTTGTGTTGGATGCAGACGACGGACAGCGCTGATCGCGGTTGGGGCGTGGAGCAGGACGGTACCTGGAGGTGGACCACTGGGCGGGACGTGCTCGGAGCGGACGTGGGACCCGAGGAGCCTGGAGGCTATCTGTACCCACCCTTCAGGTGGGATTGCCAGTGGACGACACGAGGCCGCCGTCTTTTCTTCAGTTGTTGTACTTTACTTTTCAGTTGTACTTTACAGTTGGGCTTGTATTTCCGGCCCCCTTTACTTTTCTGCACTCTGTAGTTACTTTCCGCTTGCTGACTCTGTGGTGGTTGTTACTTATAAAGGCAATGCCTTCCCTGTTTACCGGGAATTTACGCCTTGGTGCTAGTCGCCAGCCCCTGGCCTTTGGAAGGCGGGCTTGGGGTAGTCACGGCACGGGCCCCGAGGACGGGTCGTGACAAAAGGTTTTATAGATTAAGTATGTTTTAATAATTTAGACATACTATACATATTTAATATAGGTTATGTAGTTCCTAATTTTGATAATTATTTTTTACGCATTTCTTTATAGTTTTAGTCCATGGTGGGATCCAAAAGGAAATATGATATAATTGATTGTGACTGAAAATTGGTTTATGATAAGTCAAGTGGAATTCCCATTAGGGTGAATGATGTTGTCATCATGCCGAAACATTTTTAAATGAATGTGATCAAAAATCTGTACCTTAGCCAAATATCAGACTAACCATGTAAGATAAAGGAGTTCACCATGATTTTTTGTAATGGAAACAATAAAGGAAATAAAATTATAATCTCTTTCTAAAAATAATGTATAATGAATAACCAAATTGTATATGTTATAGAAAAAAGAATATGTTTTAACTATAAAAAAGAAATAAATAAATAATGTAACCTTAATATAAAAATGATGACATTAGTTAAAAAATGGATGGGAATATTTTCCTGTCAAATACATCATTTATGGTTAAATACATTACATGAGGAATGAATTGAAATTATGAAAACTGATGTCCTAAGTGAAAATATGCTAAAGAGAATCATAAAAGTGGTGTGTGTAATGATTATATTTGTTATGATGATGAGACTGCATATGAAATATTAAATGCTTTATAATAAGATAAGATATAATTCTTATGGATTATGGATAATGTAGAATAATCAATGTCATTAAATATTTTTACTCATGAATTATTTAATATCAATGGTATAATTTACAAGGATTTTCTTTTTTAGGGTTTTCATTAATAATTTTAATTATTATGTTGAATGTTTTTTATGGACATGAAAAGTGACACAATGATAAGGTGATATTTATAAAAAGGACCGATAGACATTAATATGCTCCTTATATTTAGGTAATGGTATTTGGATAATGATATTTTAAATATTAATAAGTAAATTCGATAATAATGTTTACCTTGGCACAGTATAATGACTTGTTGGAGGGTTGTTTGCGTTATCATTGATGATGTTTCCATCATTTTGGGATTAAAGGAATATATCTAACATAACTTGGAATAATTTAACATTAATTATATAAAATATAGTTATGATAAATCAAATCATTACCTCATTTCGAGAGGTTGATGAAGGTATTCACATGTTTGGTATGTGACAGATAACTGTTAAAATATAACATATGTGGGATAAATGGAAAGATAATATCATCAATTTATTTCTAGAGTTTTCGATTTTCCTCTATAGGATGGGTTATAAGGATATCCATTTATAGAATGTTTATGTTAAAATTTGGATTATTTTTGTGAGATTAAATTATTATATCACCACATGAGGATTTATTATTTTTATATAACCTACTCTAAAAACTCCATGTTGTTGGTAAGTGATGACATATGGGATGTTTAATCATAGATATAATGATCTTATTGTGATAGAGAAATGAAAAATTCACCACGCTTTGTCAATAAATATTAATTGTGAAATTGATCATTTAGAAAAATGGGTGATATTGTATTAAATCAATTAAGAAAACCTTCTCATGGAAATTTATCAACTATAGAGATACGATCATAATCCTGGAAAGGTCATTCTAATATGTCATTTTACAATGAATCAAATATCTCCTTAAATCATTTCATATTTATGGATTTATGTTTGCTAACATTCTCATGATCATTTTCTCTATCAATACTTTTTAGAACAATATTGTTAGAGACTTTTTTCATTTCCATGTTTTCACTTACCACATATGTTATTATATGTCAAAAACAAGTTATATGTTACTTAGGGTAACTATTAATTTTTCAACTATCTTTTTTTAAAATAAGTTTTAGTATGTATTTTTATGATGTCTGTTTATATGAAATGAATTTTCAGGTATCATAAAATTAATAAACGATAAGAATTTAATGTGAGAATATCACTTTATAGGGGATAGAATATGACACACATAGATTTACAGAAATATTTTTTCTAATAAATCAAATCTTTTAAATATTATTAATTTCACACAATAATAAATATAATGTATATATATCTAAATATATTAAATCATAGGAATTTTCCTTCACACACTAAAGGATAGACTTATATTATCTTTCACTAAACACAACACCAATTTGGAATACGTTACAAACAATGCTGAGAATCTGAGAAACATCATTTTATTTTTATAATTATTTAAATGTGAAATTTATAACCTAACATTTAAATATAGTAATATTAACAGAAATTAATATTTATAAAATATAATTTTTAATGGTTTTATATAAATAATACTTAATTATTATAAATCATGTAGAATTGGAAATGTCTTTACATGTTTGAAAATAATAATTTCCCAAATGAGCTTTTTTTATTTCTTTATATTAGTGATAATATAATTATTTTCAGGCACTATTATATCTTTAATTTGATAAAATAATCTACCCTTTTGAATTTGTACTTTTCAAATTAGCATACATTGAATATAGAAGGTTTTTAAAAGAAACAACAGTTTTTATGAATAGTGAATAATACTGAACTTTAATTAAGAACTACTTTTTTATCTAATTTAATTTTATAGTTAAATAATATTAAATGTTTTTAAAGGAGATCAATAATTAATTTATTTATACAATTTAGGTAATTAAAACAACTTTTACATATAATTAATATATTTATCATAAATGTACTTTTGAAGATTCTCATTTTAAATTCATGTTTTATGACTATGTCTGTGAGATTTGAATTAAACTAAGAATATACAATGATATCAATTGAATTTAGAAAATAATACATAAATCAATTCAATAATTATAATATTAATAGTCTAATAATATCAACATAATTTTGGATAAAAAATATTTCTGAAAGTTGTTAATATTAATCACATCGATACTATAAAATTATGCATAATAAGGGACTAAACCCTAATATTAAGCAAAATAATGTCCTAGTCACTTGAAAAAGACTACTTTTAAGTCCATATTTTGGTCATAAACCACATATTGTTCTATTTTGTTGGTTTTTATGACTTCTTTTATGTAAAAACATGGGTACACTAGACTTGATTTCAAAAATGCCACGTGTGTCCCCTCTATCTCTTCTAAAGGGCCATCATCCCTCCACATTCATCACACCACTCATGGTAACATTTTTTTGTACAATATATAGTTAATTAAATTACCAAAATTTATCTATTCATCCTTTAATATTAAAATTGGGATGAAATCTGACCAAAAAAACCATTTGGTGCACACCAAAAAGAAGTTACCCAAAGAAGAGGAAACATCCTTCCTCATGCTCCCTTCATTTTTTTTCTTTCTCCACTAACTCATTTCATACTATTAGATGGATACATAATAGCCTTAATATCCTCAAAATACTATTATTTATGTTGATTTGTTTTCAACCTACACTTTTACAATCTTCCATGAAATGTTTAATGAATACATAGTTCTTCGTACGGAGAATTACCACCTCACAAAGCGATGCTATATGTTTTTTCCATTAACACCTATAGTGGATGATAATTTTGATGGAAAAAATATATTTTTATATAATTTATAATATATAAATTTTTTATTTATTTTTATTTATTTATTATATAACACATACCTTCATGATTTCCTTTTATTATAAAGACAATAATTTCGTTTGGGGAAGTGAATACTATCACCTTATCAATGTGATGTGATTCTTTCACACACTACATGGAATGATGAAATGATTATTTTAATGAATTTATATGATATATATGATAAAATAACACAAATAAAATGATATAATATATATATAAACATAAATATATGAAAATTACATTCATTATTTCAATAATATTATTCAACAGAGACTACGCTCATGCCAATGTACAACCAACCGTCCCTATGAATAGTGTATTCTATTTCATATTTATAACATCAATAGATTATTATAAATACATATATACTAAATATAAATTATATTGGTAACGTTGTTTACATTATGGAATGCATGATATGAGTATGTGAAAAAAAATTAAAAAATTAAGAGACATGATAAAAAGAAAGAGGTTTTTACATGAAGGAAATCATAACTTGGAATTGTTAATAAGAATGTGAAATAAAGTCATAATAAAATTGTATGTGGTTTTAGATATATAAATATTGTTATATATAATATTTGTAATAAACATATATTTATTATTTATGAGGTTTTTCTCAGTATGAAGAGATTCAAGAAAAAATGTCATCTGTCATGTCACTTATTATTTCTATGAGATTAATGCTAGGATAACCCCTCGATTTAATTTTTTTCAGATATATACTACCACAGAATGTGATATATTATTATTATAACTAAATTTATACGTTCTTTAACGTCCAATTTATGATATAAATTTCATGGGATTTTACTATTCAAAAGATAACATATTAGTAATATAGTTTTTTATAAATATTAATTCATTGAGACACCTGTTTTGTTATACACCATAATATCTTAAAAGAAGTATATAATAATATTTAAAATATTATATCACAAATATTATTATTCCATGATTTCCTAAGCTTTAAATAATTTAATTTATTAAATGGGGATCATGATCAAAAGTTACCATGTGGTAATAGTTTATTGACATGTTCACATCGTTTATCGAGATTGTTGGTGATTATACCACCATTAATGAAATCATATCATCCGTATATTTTGAAATATAGTTAAATTCGTTGTCCTTTAGTTATTCTTATGTAATAATGTCTTGGTACCATTTTCCCACACTCTTGTGTATAAGATAATCATGATAGTATATTTATGAATGTCTTACTTTACCTCTATATTCCGTTGGAAAAGAGTGTTACTTCAAAAAGATGTTTTCTAAAAAGGTTTCCAAATCTATTCTAATATTATCCTATGATCATTAATAATAATATTTAGCCATTTTTTACCTTTAAAAAGGTTTTTAAAAAAGGAATCTTCTTGTCATTTTTTGGTAGATGCAGATTTTTAAATATTTTACGGAGAAATATGAAGGTTCCAAAGTTATGGATTTACCCTACGTCAAGTTAGAAATTCCATTGATTCTAACATTAATGATTATGAAAATATTTTTTATGAATTTTTTTTTCTTAAAATTATTTAAATTTCTTTTTTTATGTGGTTTTCTGTGAAATAGTTTTCTGATGATTTTTTAGGTTTAAAAAGCGTTTTAAATTATTTCTAATATATCCATTTTATTTTTTCAAAAAACAAGTCAATGAAAATTAATTTAATTATTTAAATGCTTCATTTAGAATTTGATAACGTTTCTAAAAAACATTTTTAAAAAATTTCTATCAAATATATTTTATAAATTTTCAAGGTAAATGGATAACAAATTGATTTCATGGCATCTTTCTTTGTTTTTAATAAATTCTAAGAGAAAATTTTCTTCCAAATGATTTCACTAAGAATTTATATATTTTCGAGGGATAAAATAATCAAAATTATTTTAAACATTATTTATATTATTTTCATGTATTTCAATGAAAATAGTTTTTAAATTTATTTTTCTTTGAAAATAATTTTTCAATGATGAGATGATATTTTCCTCATTAATTGTTTTAAACAAACCATTCCAAATTATTTTCCATCTATGATGAAATCCATTGTCATTACTCATGCCTTATTATTAAATAATCTATAGTTTCCATTCTTATTCAATCTTATAATGGTATTTTCATTTATGGAATGATGATATGAGAGAAATTTAACTTTCATGAGTTATATGTTTAGGAAACATATTCCTCGTCCACAACTTTTATTCTTATAAGTGATTAATTACATTCATGGGGAATGGAAAATAATTATTTTATATTACCTATGTATAGTCTGGTTTTTATCTATAGGTTGTCTTCAGATGAGGAGATTTTAAAAAATAGTTTTTGACATAGTAATTATAGTAGAAAAATTTTGTTTAGAAATGATTGATTTTGAAATAATGAAATAAAAAATTAACTGATTTAAATGAAATGTGAAATTCAATTGATTAAAAACAATGATATGGGAAGGGAGAAATGGTCATCGTCAGTTTTCTGATTGAAATGCTTTCCTTTTTCCTATTTTATTCAATCATATTCTGTTATGTTTCTAAAAATAAGATTCTACAATCATTTACTCTCACTCCCTTTGGATAATGGTGATGTTGAGATAAAAACATACCGATATATTAGTTTGGTCTACTATCCTTCCATGTGAAATGTTTTTAAATGATTATCCACAAATGATATTAGAAATATTGGATTGTGTATTTTTATCCCAAACAATCATAGATATCCACTAGCAATATCATACGTTCTAACAACCATTCAGTACATCACAACTAAGCCGTAGTCTATTATATTGTATAAAATGTAGATGATAATAGAGGGAGATAATAATCATTGACCAAAGAAAAAAATAATTAATCTAATAAAAAAACAAATATAATCAGAGCCGATAATAAAAACTACTATAATAAATTGGAAAAATAATTTAAATAGATAGAATGGGATTTCATTCGATAATTTACAATATAAAATAATTTAAAAAATAGAAAAAAAAAATCCTCCATAAATCACTAAAAATTGTCCCCATCATGGAGAGCCTAATATATAAGTTTGGAGAATAATAAGGAATTAAAAAACTAAGAAAATGATGGAATGAAAATAAGGAAAGTAAATTTGTCTAGAAAATTCTTCCCCCAAAGTGTTTTCTATAATTAAAAAATCCATATATTTGAATCACCTCAATGTACCATCTTATATGAATCAATAAATTTAATTTTCTATGTGAAAAAATTTAAAATTAACTATAAATCCCTAAAGAATCCATGAATTCAAATAATCACCCTTAAATGTATATATTTCAATTTCCAAATTAGTGGTTGAACAACTCTCGCGAATTTACTTGCAGAACACTACAATGTGTCCTACTTCATATTTAGGTATAATAACCTCAATTTGTGGTGTGTAGACAGAGTTATGCTTCAGTTATGGTGGTGGAATCTTCATGGTTGGCTCTAATAACTTTCCAACATTATTTATTTGTTTTGGCCATTATATATTCAGATTTGAAATTAGTCTAAATGAGAAAGTTTATTCCCACGATCATAGAAATCATAAATAACAAATATAGTTGGATGGGTATTTTAAATTTTATTCTTGAACTAAATACGATCCTTAAAACATCTAAATTTCTAGAAATTAGGCATTATCAAAATTAATCCTAAGAACAATAAAAATACTAAAATGATGTAAATATTATGAAATTTATTATTTGGAAGGGACTAACTCATTTAATAACTTATAGAATATTTATTAAAATATTATCTATATAAATTAGACTCATAAATTTTCATGGAATATGATTTGATGTCATGATTATAAAAAATATCTTTTTTTCATAGGTTTATATATGAATACATGTTTATGAAACTCATTTAATTTCACAGCTTATGACAGGATGTTCATGAAACCCCTATTTATTATGGGTCATGATAGGATGTAAATTTTAATATATTATAGCACATGTATCAATGATTTTCATATGAGATCGGGGTGACATATATCTCCTTCCAATGCATTGGTTAAATATTTGTATCTCTTGAGATACTGATGGGAATCTTGTAGATGTTACTCCTCTCCTATATGAAGATAGGGAATCATGTTTCCTTATAAAGAATGGAATGTGACTTGGGATGGTGGTGTGTTCTACACTGTAGGAGTAGTCACCGTTATAATGGAAGATGGGGAAAACTAATCCCTTATAATTAAATTACTAATACTAGGGATAGTGGTCGGTCTCTCCCAATACGTGTAGTCTCAAAAAGTTCCCTGATATGTTCTAGAAAGACGTCTCAAATTATATGGAATGATATTACACATATATTTGTATATAACAATTCTATGTATTATTCCTTTGTAATTCATTCCTGGATTGTTATATTATTTCCCATATGATCAGGTCTTTTTAATTTCAAATATTCTTTCCCTAATTTATATTAATAGATCTCCAATATTATGGTTATGGTCATCTAATGATATCATCATATTATAATACCATTATGCTTATATTTATGCTTATATATCTCTCTTTTTTACACTTATTGTTAATACGAGATCACCCATATTTATGTTTCCTTACCATTGATAAGAAGATATATGTAATGTATTTTGTAATTAAGAAGGTTTATAGTAATTGATAACCTATTAGTAGATAATGTATCTCAATTTTTTTACCAAAACATTCATTTCCATTTTTTTAAAGGAAGAAAATGAATAAGTTGTATGGGTGTCATTATGTTTATTATTTTATGTATTCTAAAATAAGTGAAGAAATATAAACATATGTTAAGACAAGATTTTTATATTCATGGTTCACTCATTTTTTTATTGATTTCTACCCACATACAGATGGGCATTCGTCTTGTATTATTGTCACAACACGTCCCTCGGGGCCTGTGCCGTGACTACCCCAAGCCCGCCTTCCATAGGCCAGGATCTGGTGACTAGAACCAAAAGGCACATTCCCTAAAACTGGGAATACAATGAATTTATAACCTATAAACACACGCATCTATGCAAACAAGAAGATATAAACACAAGTAAAACAGTATAAAAAAAGTGTTCTAAAAGTAAGAGGGTCCGAAATACAAGCCCAGAAGTAAAGGAACAAGTACAAAATAAATAAAATACAACTTCTGAAAGAGTAATATAGCTACTGTGTCATCATATAAGGTTCCTACCTAAAAGGTAGGTACAGATCGCCTCCTCACCACTCCATTTTCGCCTA
Source organism: Viscum album (assembly GCA_963277665.1). Classification (NCBI taxonomy): domain Eukaryota; kingdom Viridiplantae; phylum Streptophyta; class Magnoliopsida; order Santalales; family Viscaceae; genus Viscum; species Viscum album. Next base: position 354,709,074 of record OY728143.1, read on the forward strand.
TCTCTTCTGCGTACCGACGCATCGTATGGTCCACATATGGGCACTGTCTAGTCCTGCTACACTCTTCCCCAGTCAGCGATGTCCGTCGTCTGCACCAAACACATCATGGTTCAGGCATAGCACGTGCATCGGTGAGTATAACGATACTCAGTAGGGACCCTGAGACCCTCAAGGTCTCACAAAATCCACAATGGATAAACCACATAACATGAAATCAACTGGCAACCCAACTTAGGTATATGGCCACACATATACCTAAGTTATCAAGTTTTCTCGTCTCTATGATGAGGAAACAAAGATTCCAACTCAAAATCCCAAGCACAACTGTTCCGTAAAGGAAGGAGTACCACTAAGGTAAGTACCACATAGGTACACCACATAAAAGAATACCACCAAGGTATTACCACAAAGGAAAGTACCACATAGGTACGGACTCAGACCACACCCGATATATCTTTGGTACAGTAGTAAAGATGATTAGATGTAACTAATGATCATCTTAAACTATTAAGAGTTAGACCCACGAAGGATCCTAAATCATCATCAGACTCATAGAGGGTCGTAGTACATCGTCAGACCCATACAAGATTCTAGTTTCTCGTTAGGCCCAGATAGGATCCATGTACCTCATCAGGACCACACATGATCCAAGTAAATCATTAGTATGTCATTAGATCCACACAGGACCCTAGTACATCTTCAATACGTCGTCAGACCCACAAAGGATCCTAGTACATCGTCATTATGTTGTCAGACCCAGACAAGATCCTAATAAATCATTTGTACGTTGTCAAACCCACACAAAATCATAGTACATCGTCTCTATTTCATCAGACCCACCCACGATCCTAGTTCAACGTCAATACGTTGTCAAACCCACACAAGATCCTAGTGCATCGTCATAATGTTTTCAGACCCACACAAGATCCTATAACATCGTTAGTACGTCGTCAGAGCCACCGAGGATCCTTTTACATCTTCAGTACGTTGTTAGACCTACACAGGATCCTAGTACATCATCAGTACGTCGGAAGTCCCACACAGACTCCTATTACATCGTCAGTACGTCTGAATACCCACACAGGATCCTAGTAAATTGTTAGTACAACTTCAGACCCACACATGATCCTACTATATCATTAGTAGGTCATCACAGCCAGCTACAGAATTCCCGCAATAAACTTGCTCGTCTCTGAGAGGGTCCACATTTCAAACCACTAGTCGTTACTCCAACTACCACGAAGTCCCACCAAAAAGTATCCAAAATAACCACCGCGTCATAGGGGTATCAACATAATGGACAGTGCGCCAAACATACGCTCGGTCGTTTAGTGATTAGCCTGAAAGTCTCAAGGGCCCGGTTGGATTCATGCTCGATCCAACCCGACAATTCCCCAACATTATACAAATATCTATTGGGGTTAACCAAAGGGAACATTTCACTCCAGGGATTCCAGCGCCGCAGATGGTTTTTTCAACTGGACACTCTGTGCCATAGTTATGTACAAAAGAGTGTAAATGTGTCGAATTTGGTCTGGGTCCAGTCTGACCCGGTCGGCAAGACCCAACCCGACCCGACCCAGTTCAATTCGACCCGGCCCGTCGGGTTTAGCCCAGACCACGCTGGGTGGCCGGGCGTGGTGACTGGGTAGTCGTGGTGTGGCATGGGGGGCCGTGGTTTGACATGGTGTGACGCCAGGCTGCGGGGCGGTGTGGGGGCCTTGGGGTGGCTCGATGGCCACGATGTGGTGTCGAAGGCCGCAGGGCGGCGCGATGGCCGTATGGCGGTGCAGAAGGCCACAGGGCGGCACGAGGGCTGTGGGGTGGCACAGGGGGCCGCGTGGATGTGCATGGGATGCAATTCCACTCGTGGGCCGTGGGGTGGTGTACGGTCCACCGGGCAGCGTGGGGGTTGTGGGACGGCATGCGGACAGCAGGGCAGCGCGTGGGCCGCAGCGCAGCGCAGAAGCTGCGAGGTGGCCTAGGGGAGGCATGCCGGCATGAGGTCTGTGGTGTGGCAGTCTGTTGCGGCTGGTCAGATGGCTAGTAGTCCTCTCTATGTGGCATGGTTGCATACCATGCCTTCCCTAGTGGTCGGCTCGGCCTGCCGTCCTCCTTTCACCGCTGCGGCACAAGCCACGGTTCTCTTCTGTCGGGCGGAGCAGTTTTGTCGACGTCTTCGTCGCAGCCGATCGTGGATCATGTCACTGTTCTCATGCCCCACAGGGTTTTTTTTCATCCTCCTCCATTGTGATGAACACAATAATTAATCACAAGATTTGCAGAGAGGTTGGGCCATTTTTGTTTGGCCCGCACTCTCCGTGTTAGAGCGGTAACAAACGGCTATAATTTATTCTTTATTTACTAAGAATTTACAAGAATGGGTATTGGGGAAAAATTCAAACAACCACCCTACCTCGAAGGTTTTTTGACGTTGGCACAATAAGGAATTCAAATATGTCGACGTTCGTCATTCCCACCACACACCCCCAATCCCATTCTTGTTCATTGGTTCGTCAGATAATCACTCTTTGATGGAGGTTGTTCTTCATTTGAGAGTAGTTCTCCAAGATCTCCCCTTCTCCTTCACCAACCAAATTGTCTCAATGGAAAGAGGTTCCAATATACATTAAATTGGTCAGATTAATTATGTTGGAACATTTTCATAATTAATTGGCTCAATTAAATGAAAAGTGTTGGCATAATTAATGTTGTAGGGAATTCATGGGGTAACATTTCATTAATGAGGGAGTTATAGGGATTTTTCCCATTAAGAGGGTTTAGGGGGTCCCCACTACTAGAATTCAAAATAGTGGTTTTAGTCTTGGGTGGTCCCCACCACCGTAACTCATGTTGAGGGGTTTCAAAAGTAAAAATGTTAAACATTTTTATTTTATTTTACTCTTTCATTAAAAACAAAAAAACTATAATTCACCCTCAACCAACTAAGGATGAGGTGAAGGTCTCCTTATGGTAATATCAGCGTTGCGAGTTCAATGGTACCCCCAGATTTCAATTCCAAGTACTGGTATAACTGTTACAAAAACTTGCTCGCACGTTTACTCAACGTACCCAAAAATGTTCAAAAATTTATTCCGGGCACTCTAGGCCTCAGAATCACATAACATCAATTTTTGAAGACTCATAAAATTCCAATATATTAAATTAATTACATATAAATTCTTGGTCTTTACCTTCTCCCCATATTAGGGCTTTGCATTCCCAAAATCCACATCACAAAACTAGGAAATCAAGTGGGGGTACTTAGCATGAATATGAGCCTCCCACTCCTATGTGCTCTCCTAGAGTTAATCATACTACCAGCGAAGGTGTACCAGAGGTATCGACCGCCCATGAAGGACCTGACCCTATAATTCCTCAATCTCTACCAGAACCTTTGTAAACGTCACCCCATCATCGACGTCCATGTCTCCATGGTCGATGATGTGAGAAGGGTAATGCACGTATCTCTTGAGCTGGGATACTTGAAATACATCATGGACCTGGTGCAACTGAGGTGGAAGAGCTAGGCAGTAAGCCAACTCGCCAACTCTTCTGAGGACTTGTAAGGGTGTGATGAACCTCAAAGATAACATTCCACCCTAGTCTGATCTTCGCGAAACTCATCGAGGCGAGACTCGTAGAAAGACATGGTCACCATCCTCGAACTCCAGAGGTCTCCTACTTCTATTGGCATAAGACATATGCATGTTCTGTTCAGCCTTCATCCCCTCCTCGATAACTTGTACCCTCCCCATGATAGCCCTTAATATATTTGGTCCCATGAGAGCTAACTCCCCTGGGTCAATCCAGAATAATGGTGATCTGTATGGTAACTCGTAAAATTCCTCAAAAGGTTCCATCCCAATGGTGGAGTGATAGTTTTTGTTGTTTACGAACTCCACCATGGGCAAGTGATCCTCCCATATGAGACCGCAGTCGAGGACGCAAGCACGCAGCATGTCCTCAAGGGTCTGTATGGTCTACTCTGTCTGGCCATCCGTCTGAGGATGGAAGGCGGTGCTCAAACTAAGCTGCATCCTGAAAGCCTCCTGCAACCCCTTCCATAGACAGGAAGTAAAGAATGTATCATGATTAGATAAAATCATCGAGGGTACTCAATGTATCCGCACAATCTCCTGCACATAGAGGCCTCCAAAACTCTCTATTGAACCCTACTCTCTGATCAGTAAGAAGTGGGCTGACTTGGTGATTCCGTCAATGATCACCCAAATAGAATCATAACCCCTATTTTTATGTGGAAGTTCTAACATGAAGACCAAGGATATACCATACCAATTAAACATTGCGACCTCTAAAGGCTGAACCAAGACTTATGGTACTTGACTCTCCTCCTTCACTTGATAAAAATTGAGGCACCAAGGGAAAAAATCTGCTACTTCTCTCATTATTCTCGGCCACCAGTGCTGTCGTCGGAGGTCCTGGTACATCATCGCCACTCCTGGATGTTACAATAGTGGGGATGTGTGGAACTCCTTCAACACTTCCTCTTATAGTGACATTAGTACCATGATACTTCCTCTGAAAATGATGACGTGCTCCACACCTTCAGAAAATCTATCAGGAGCATGTCATGTGGATATCTAAGCATATCGAGCCTCGCAGTCAGTGTCACCATGTTCTGCCTCCCTCACTCACTGAGGAAGTGGGGGAGTGACTGTAATAGACTGAGGAAAAGTTACTCCATCTTGATCCACAACGGATATCTGCAAAGTGACATGATGCTCTATCGCCTCACCTAATAGATGTATACCAGATCTCATGATGAGTGAATTTCCTACAATGTTCCCCATCCCATAAGTATAGACTATTTTGAAGTCATAGTTTTAGTGGAATTCAAGCCAACGTTGTCATCTCAGGTTCAGAACATTCATAGTGAAATTACACCTGAGACTCTTGTGATCAGAGTACACTGTAAAACGCTCGCCAATCAGGTAATGTCACCACATCTTCAAGGCGAATAACGCTGTTGTTAACTCTAGGTCATGGGTATCATAGTTATTCTTATGTTGTCTCAGATATCAAAAAACATATGCGATAACTACTCTCTCCTGCATCAGGAAACATACTATCCCAGTCCCTGATGCGTCATCATAGACTATGTACCCAATGCCCTCCTCCAGAAGCCTCAAGATTGGGGAACTAGTCAGCCTTTGCCTCAGCTCCAGAAAACTCCGCTAGCATCTTTCCGACCACACGAAGTGTTGCCCCTTCTTCTTCAATGATAATAAAGGTTCTACAACTCTATGAAATCTGTTATAAAACTCTGGTATTATCCAGCCAAACCATTGAAACTCCATACCTCTGTCACACTCCTGGGTGGATCCCAAGAAAGTACATCCTCAATCTTCGCTGGATCCACCAGAGCTCTATCCTCCAAAATGTCATGTCCTAGAAATTGAACCTCTCAGATCTAGAACTAGCACTTTGAGAGTTAAAATAAAACTAATATTCATGGATTGTGTCCAGTACTATAGGAAAATGATAGACATGGTTCTCCTCAGTAGCTGAGTAGATCAGAATGACATCAATGAAGGCCACTACAATGCAAACAAGGTATGGATGAAAGATCATGTTCATGAGTCCCCTGAACACTAATGGAGCTTTGGTTACACTAAATGGCAGAACCAAGAAATCATAATGTCCATACCGACATATTAATGTTGTCTTCTTCACATCCTCATCTCGCACTTTGATCTAGTGATAGCTTGATCTGAGGTTTATCTTCGAGAACCAACATGGTCACATCAGATAATCAAAGAGGTCATTAATCCATGGGAATGGGTACTTGTTCTTCATGGTCACCTGGTTCAAGCGCCGACAGTTAGAAAAGAGTCTATGTTGGATCGATATATATTTTTATGTATATTAGATGGAAAAATAGACGAGGGGGGGAGGTTAATTGCCGGTTTAAAAATATTTTATTCAAACATATAAGAAATTAGTTTAAATTATCTTAAACTAGTACAATTCACAGAAAATACAAATAACCACAATTGACTTGGATATAAAAGATATGATACAATGTAATAATATAAGAACATTAAATCAATGGTATTCAAATGAATAAAATAATCAGAGTAATACAATAGTGAATGATTATACCATACAGCGTATAGAATCTACCCATACATTATGTAATAGTATAATTATAATTGAAGCAATTAAAAAATAATATGAAATGAAGAAATGAAATAATAAAATTCCATTTCTAAAAGAAACAATAGTGGAAATGTAAAAGTATTACAATTCTTTTATCCCTATAGAAGGGTATCATTTCACCTAGGATAAGAGGTATGTCTTGCCACCACCTTGGTAAGACCTCGATACAATGATTGGTACATCTTTCTTGCTATCCCTGCAAGCCCTCGATACGATGATTGGTACTTCTATATTGCTATCCCCACAAGCGCTTGATTTTTTAGGTAATCAGCACCTCTATCTTTCAAACACTTGAAATCCCTCGATACAATGATCTGTACCACCATCTTCCTATCCTCAGCAGCCCTCGATCGCTATCACCTAATCTGTCACACAAATAAAAACAAATCACTTAATGAAATACAAAAACTAAGAACAAGTCGTTCACATTTTGTAATTTCAAGGATTTTTCAAGAAGAAGGAGAGAAGTCCCTGCGTCTCTCTATCGAACTTGATAGTATCAATGAATGATAAATACTCTCACTTTTTCATCTCTGCTTCAAATGACCTCTTATTTATAGGCCTCAACTTCCAAAAGTCATATTTCCTCCAACGGTCATATTTCTCTGGAAATCTCGGAGGGACATGGAAACCTTGCATTATAACAGTCATATTGAAATAGAAAACATGACATCATTTTGATTAGTTTATAACTAACTCCACGACACTGTTTTGATTAAAACAAATGATATATGAAGATGGCAAACATGAGTACGATTGACATGTGTTAATACAGGATAAAAACAAGAAAGTGATAAAAACATGAGAACTATAAGTATTACATAGTGCAATATAATGAAATGATGAAATGTGAGTATGATGCAAATAAGTTAGTACGATTGATAGAGTCCGTACGATTGACAGAGTCAGTACGATTGATAGAGTCAGTACGATTGACAGGGTTTGTACGATTGACAGGGTCAGTATGATTGACAGAGTCAGTACGATTGAGTGAGTCAGTACGATTGATAGAGTCGGTATAATAAACATAGTGAGTATGATAAACATAGTAAGTACGATAAATATAGTCATTATGATAAATATAGTCATTATGATAAACATATATGAGTAGAATTTTGATTTCCAAAACAAGATATAAAATTCAAAAGAGGACTTTTGACTCAACAATCTCCCCCTTTTTAGAAAGCACAAATCAATAAGTAAAAACAAAAATAAATACTTATATCTCCGTCAGTTATTGAAAAATATTTTGAATAAGATATTGAATACAACTAACTCCCCCTTAGGTATGTACTTTGTTAAGGATTGAATTCGTAAAAATTCCTTGATTTAGAAGTATTTTATTAAAACATTCCTCCCCTTATAAAACATTCTCCCCCTTTGTAATAAATTCTCCCCCTTTGTGATTAACAAAAAGAATGGGGTAATCTTGAGGTTCCTGAAAGGGTTAAAGAGAAACCAAAAAATTCAAGCTAATGGGAAAGAAAACATAAACCTCCTTGAGATAACAGAATTTTATAGAATTCAAAAAGTGAATAAAGAAAGATACAACAAAAAACTCATTTGTTTTCTCTATTTTTCATTCTTGATCGGCTCATGAATATAAACTTTCATATTTTTAATTTCTTTCTTATCTTCGAAGATAGAATCACCCATGGATTTGATAAGTTTTTGTTGATCGGAAAAAATATGATCTTGATTCTTGATAGTCTCTTCTTGAACTATGATTACTTCTTCAAGAGTATCAATTATGTATTGAAAAATCATATTGTCTTGAAATAACATAGAATTTTGCTTCTTCAACAAAACTATTTCATCTTTGAATGATGAAACCTTCTAAAACTCTTTCTAAAAAGCATTCATTCTCTCTTGCAGCTCTTTTATTGATGTAATATCGGCTCGATGAGATGTTGACATCTGATTCATCATTTCAATGGCTTCTTTGTCAAGATAATTGAAATCAATTGAAAGATCATTTGAAAGCCTCCTTATGTCTTCAATTGATACTTCATGATCATTCATTGAGATTTCTGTTTTGTATGACCACTTGGTCATTCTATTTCATGACATTTTATGAGTAGCCAAACTTTCAGATAGTACTTTGAAATCGACTTCTAGTGACAATACATTCTTTCTGAGTTCCCGTACAGAACCAAACTTCTTCCATTGATTTTCAGTGATGAAATCAATTTTCCATTCATGTCTAGGAAAATAAGGAATAATCTTCTCAATTCTACTTAATATGTGAACAATTTAATCACTTTTCTTGAGAGAAATTGTGCGTTCTGAATCAATATCCTCATCGTACGAATCCAATTCATTTCATCAGCTTGAGCCATCAACTGGCCATTTTCCTTTTGATTTTTTACTTTTCCTTTCTTTATTCTTCCACTTTATCCCTAATAAAAATTACTTTTTCAGTCTTAGAGGATTGAGCACCTTGCTTCACTTGAGAAGGAAATCATTCTAAAGGGGTTACAAGAGATTCGGCTGGTGCTTGATTGGCCTGAGGAGTTTGTTGAATGCCTTCAAATTTATTTTGAAAATATTTCACTCTACTCTTTTTATAACCATGAAGAAATTCCAAAAGAAAATCTCCTTCCTCTTATCCACCTTCTTGTATTTCTTCCAAAACAAGTTTCCCTTTCTCTTTTTCTGGAATACTCTATATAATAGGTTCCTGATACACTTCATTCATTTGTTGAGAATTGGTCACCTCAACCAATTTCATGATTTTTGAAACATCAATATCTTGAGAGTTATTTTTCAAAAGAGTTTTCTTTTTATTTTTAGCCTGAAGAGTAACATTTACCCTTATCCTCTCAGTAAAGGATTCTGATAGATCAAGAATGAACTTAGGATCACCTTCCTTTAATTGTACACTTTCTTTCCTACACATTTCCACTACATACTTTCTTTATATAGGTATCTTAATTATCATGGAATTGGTTTATTGATTTGACTTTTAAGTGGAAACAACAGTTGGATTATCTTTGATTGGAAAAGGTGTAAATTGATTTGTTGCCGATTGATTTTGTGCTGATTCAGCTTCTACATATTTGACAAAAAGCATTGAGTTTTTATCAAAACAAACATACAACGTCTTCATCGTACTCTTACTAATCTTGGATGGCTTCAGTTCTTTCAAATGTCCATTGAGAGGAATATTACATAACATCAGGCTCAAAAGAATAAACAAAGTAAGAATATATGGATAAAAAATCAAATGGGATGTGATCATTTCTGACTTCACATTCATGATTTTTTAAAAGTTGTATCCCATGAGATTTACATTTCTCATGATTAAAAGATAGTCTAGCATGAAAATATCAGAAACCTTAGGAGTTTCCCTATCCCAATTCATTGGGATAATAAATCCTTGCATCCAAAGTACAAAAAACCTGTTATCTGGAGATAAATAAGATAACTTAATCTTATCGTCATTTATCTGAAACAACGGTTTCTCAGATTTTTCTCTGTTAAACATACCATCTTCCTCTAGTAGTTTATGAGATGTAAAAAAATAATCAACTTCAATTGAAACATTGAGAAGGTGAGCTTCGTGTTTCATATACATTGATATTTTTATATAGTACACAGCAAAGTCGATTGTCATGTTCATGTCAAAAGATACGGTTTTGTAGAACCGACTAACCTATTTAACAAGAATCGGATCATGGGATATAGGTTTCTAAACACAATGTTGTTCCCATCTTTGAAACAAAAAAGTCCTCTTGATTGTTGAATTATATGAATCAATGAAGTCCTGAGAAACTAACCTTTCACTGAAGAAGCCTTTCTCTAAAGACGTCTTTGAAGACATTTCATCAGGAGTGTTGGCAGAGGACTGAGACATATAGGTGAAGCAAAGAGAAGATCGTATGAATTTTTAAAAAAGATGGGTAGAGTTTCGCCAAGAATTCTGAAAAACCGGTGTGGGTTTTGGTAGGGGGGATCTATTTATAGGTGAGGAAAGATGATCGTTGGTCTTCTACGGTTGTGAATAGAAGATCAAAAAAATCCAACATATGTAATTTTAAAAGGAGTTTTTTAAAGGATAAACAATAAAATTGTAGAAAGAAAAAAAATAAAGAATGTACATGTTAGATATTCTATAGAAATCATTGGTTTATTCATAATATAATAGAATGAAAATACAAACTTACATGGAAAATAAAAACAATATGATCGGTTGTGAGACCAATGAAAAACAACGACATTACCATTGGTTAACATGCCGATGGAAAACAATGTCATTACCATTGGTTGACATGCCGATGGAAAACAAATTCATTAACATTGGTTGTCATGCCGACGGAAGACAATGTCATTACCATATGTTGTCAAGCTAATGGAAAACAAATTCATTACGATTGGTTTTCATGTTGATGGAAAACAAAGTCATTAGCATTGGTTTTCATACCGATGGAAAACAAAGTTGTTACCATTGGTTGATGTGGAAATAGAAAAAAATGTTGTTACCATAGGTTTATGTGCCGATGGAAATCAAATCTGTTACCATAGGATGATGTGAAAATGGAAAAAAGTTGTTACCATTGGTTGACGGGATGATGGAAAAACATTTTTTACCATAGGTTGATGTGCCGATGGAAAAAAAGTTGTTACCATAGGTTGACGTGCCGATGGGAAGAAAATCAATACGGTAACCAGGCAGACAGAATGACAAACATATGGTTAAAATGATAATCAGAAAGTTAAGATGATAAATAGAAAGATAAAATAACAATCCAAAGAATAACCAGATAATGTTCTTATATATATATATAATTAAGTAAAATGGTCTCCCCATTTTATGATGAGTTTTTTTAATATAAGGAGAAGTGTAAAACATGAAGTATATATGAATGATTATATTAATGTAATCATTCCAAGATTCTATTTTATAAACTCAAATATATTGTATGGTAATGGTTTTGTGAAAATGTCAGCATGTTGATCTTGCATTCTGATGAATTGTAAAATAATATCTCCTTTTTGTGTGTGATCCCAAAGAATGTGATGACTTATATCTATGTGTTTAACACTAGAGTGATGTGTTAGGTTTTTACTAAGACTTATGGAACTAGTATTATAACATATAATTTGAGTTTTGGAAATTATCAAAACATATTCAGTGAGTGAGTGTTGCATCTACAACACTTGAGCACAACAACTTCCATCTGTAACATATTCGGCTTAAACTGTGGAAAGTGCTACTGAGTATTGTTTCTTGGGTGAACAAGAATAAAAATGAATCTACTATGAAATGACAAGTTCCAGATGTACTCTTTCTATCCATTCTAAAACCACCAATGTCAGAATTGGAAAAACATTTTAAAACAAAATCATTTCCAGAATAATAGAAAGGACCTAAATCCAAAAACCCTACTAAATACTGAAAAATTATTTTCACAGATTTTAAATGTGACTCTTTTGAATTTGATTGGTATCTTTCACATAAGAATAAATAAAACATTAAGTCTGGTCGACTATCCATCTAGTATATAAAACTTTCTATCATACCTTCAAAAGATGTTTGATCTATTGGTTTCCCAATTTCATCAAGATCAAGTGTATTTGAGGTACCAATTTGAGTTCTAATACTTTTAGTATTGTCATACCCATACTTATTGAGTAAGACTTTGATATACTTATGTTGAGATATATAGGTTCCTTCTAGTTTTTGTGAAATTGGAAAACCTAAAAATAATGTTAACTCACCCATCATACGCATTTCAAACACATATTTCATTAGATTCACAAAACAATCAGTTAGAGATTGTAGAGTTGACCAGAAAATAATATCATCAAAATAAATTTGAAAAAAAACATTTTTATTCTACATTTTTATAAAGAGGGTTGGATCAGATGTACCTTTTGCATAATTGTTCTGTAAAAGAAATCCTATAAGTCTATCATACGATGCTCTAGGGTCTTGTTTTTGACCATACAATGCTTTGGTATGTTTAAAAACAAGATTAGGATATTTTGAATCTATAAAACCAGTGTTTTTTCAACAAAAACATCTTCTTGAACAAATCCATTTAGAAAAGAAAAGTTAACATCCATTTGAAATAATTTGAAATTAAAATATTCTGCAAAGGCTAATAGAATACAAATAGTTTCATGTCTCGCTACCAAAGCATATGTTTTTTTATGGTTTATTCCATCTTGTTGATTATATCCCTTAACAACAAGTCTTTCTTTATTTCATACAATGATTCCATTTTCATCACATTTATTTCTGAAAACCCATTTTACACCAATTAATGTTGTTTATATAGGTCTTTCAACTAAAGACCGTAATCGATTCCTTAAAAAAAATTTTTTGTTCATCTGGTATTTCCTTAATCCAATCATCATCACTTAAGGCCTTACAAGGACTTTTAGGTTCGAATTGGGGAATAATGGAAAGGTGTTCTATTTCATTTCTAAAGGAATTTTGGGTTCTTACAGGTTGATTTACATCACCAATGGTGTTATCACTAGGATGATTCCTAAGAATCAATTGATTTTTGTTTTGTAAAACCTCTTTATCAACATAATGTAGGAAATCATCAAGGGTGAATGTTTCAGAAATATTTTCTAGAACATTTTCCTTACCAGAAAGATTATCTAACAAAGGTTGATAATATATTTTTGAAAACACATTCGAAGATGTAGGTTGGGATTTTTCGAAAACAAAAGGATTAGTCTCATAAAATTTAGCATGCACTGTTTTCTCAATAGTACAAGTATTTTTATAGAAAACTCTATAAGTCTTAGAAGTTGTATAATAGCATATAAAGACACCATCATATTTTGGTGAGAATTTGTGTAGATTCTCATTACTATTCATAATTAAGACTTTTCATCCAAAATATTTGAAGTATGAAACTTTTTGTTTTCGGCTAGTCCACAATTCATAAGGTGTTTTATTAAAAAAAGGTCTAGTTAATACATGATTTATAGTATAAAAAATAGTATAAACAGCCTCAGCCAAAAAATTCTTAGCAATTGAGTATTCATTCAACATTGTTCTTGTCATTTCTTGAAGAATACGATTTCTTCTCTCAACGACACCATTTTTCTGAGGATTTTTTGGAGCTGAGAAATTGTGATTAATACATTTTTTTCTAAAAAAAAGTTTCAAAATATTAATTTTGAAATTCACCACCATGATCACTATGTATAGTTATCAATGGTAGGTTTTTCTCATTTTTAAATTAGTCTCTAAATGTTTTCAAATATAAAAAGGCTTGAGATTTTTTTGTTAGAAAATAGAGACATGTAAATTTATTAAAGTAATCAACTAAATCAAATACATAGTATTTTCGTCTAATGCTTCCAGTTTGTGGGGGACCAAATAGATACATTTTCCCTAGCTGTAATTCATTATAAGATAAAGTTTTATTAACTGATTTAAAGCTAGTTTTATGTTGCTTTCCAAATTGACAAGGGTCACAGACCTTTGATGAGTCAAATTTAAGATCTAGTATATCCTATACATGTCTTTTCATTGAAAGTTTACAATGGTTTCTTAGGTTTCAGTGTCCCAGTATTCTATTCCATAGCAATGATTGGTCATTTATTGCACTTAAGCAATGTATATTTTGGATCCTATGGTTCTCTATGTTAATAGTGTATACATTCGCTTCATTAAGGGAAAATAGAATGAATTCATCCTTAGAATTGTGAACTAATCAATTATCATTTCTAAATTTAACAAGGTATCCTTCGTCAATTAATTGAATTATACTAATGAGATTGTGCTTTAGAACTTTGAAAAACATAACATTGGAAATAAAAAATTTTCTAAGAAAAAAAATATTAGATATTCTGAAAATCATTCCATGAGAAATATCTTTAATGACAATCTTTCCACCTTCTATATAAATAATCTTTTCAACAAAATCATTGTTTCCCGTCATGTGTCGAGAACAACCACTATCCATGTACCAAATGTTCTTGTGGTTGGTACACTTCTTATTTTCTTGAAAAAGAAACTATTGGTTTTTCAGAATCTAAGCTTGTTTGTATCTGGGGTGTTAGATAAAATAATTTTAGGAATCCACATTTATTTTGAAAAATGAGTTTTATGAAATCCTATAGACTGATTTCTACTAAGATAATAATTTCTTTTCCAGTGACCACCACATTGACACATAGATCAAAAAGGGGTACTTTGATGAATAAAATAGTTGTTACTAAAAACTGGTTTTGAATTAGTATAACCAACACCATAATGATTCCTCAATGGTTTAATTTGAGAATACATTTTATTAAAGTTTTCCATGCCATAGGTAAAGTTTTACAAACATTAATTCAAGGAAAAAATATCTTATTTTAGTTTTAAAACCTTGTTTTTATCCTCTAAAACATTTGATTTTGAATTTCAGTTAGGTTTGAAAAGATTTTTCTTAGAGATTACATTTTCAAGATCCTTAGAATATTTGTTCTTATTTGAATTGACTTTCTCTAGGGTTTTTAAAGTACTTTAAAAATCCAAATTTTTTGTATCAAGATCATTAGAAAGATCTGATACTTCCTCTATTAAAATATAAATTCTAGAATTTTCCTTATCAATCATTATCATGTGTTTGGAATTTTCATTATTAAGTAATTTAGCAAACCTAGACACTTCTTCATAAGAAGTTAAAGTATTAACGTCTAATAATGAAGAATCGTCATTCAAATATTCATAATATTTATTATCAATATAATTTTCATTTAATTATACATTTTTAATAGCTTCAGCATTGTGTACCTTAGCCATGAAACAATGTTCTTCAATTGATAGTCTGGATATAATTCCAATATTCCTTTATTCTGAAGATTCACATTCTAAAGAATCATCTGATGAATCGCCACCACATGCGCTCCAAGTATCATTAACCTTCAATACATTATTTTTCATTGTCTTGCAATAATTTTTCTTATTTATTTCAGAATGTTTTACCTTTCTATCTTTTCTCTTCAGTAAAGGACAATCAGGTCTTATATGACCTACATTCTTACAGTCATAACAAGTTACCTCTGAATCATTCTTATCTTTTCTATCTTCCTTTTTGAATCTGTATTGGAAGTATTTATTTTCCCCAATCATGTTTATCCTTCATGAAAGATTTTATAACTCATTATCTGAAAGATCACATTAACTTGATTCTGATAAAACCTCTTTCATAGCTTTGGATCTTCTTATCCTTTCAGCTGTTTTAGCTTTAGAAGTAGTAGTAAAAGCTACACTTCCATTTTCGTTTTTCTTCTTATTGAAATTAGCATTATCTTCATTCTTGCCTCGTGCTGTAGAAGTGTACCAAAGAGTTCATCATGAGTTATCTGCGAGACTTTTCTATTTTCATAAATATCTATCCTTTTCGACTACCATTCATTTGGCCTTATATTAATAATTTTGTTCACAAGAGCTTCAACATCAAGACCTTTTTCTCCCATAGATTGTAAGTTGTTGACCATTGTTATAAATCATTGTTGCAATTTACATACTCGTTCTCCATAAGGAAAAAAGAAATCCATGATATTCTTTTCAATGCATTACTCTCCTTGTTTCTATAAATTTAGATGTACCAAAATGTGTGACATACAATTTCTTCAAAATACAATTGGCTGCCTCACAAGATGGTATCTGGCTGTGTATATTCCTGGTCATATAACATAGAAAATTATTTTGTACCTTGTATTTCAGTTGATATTCTTTATTCTCTTGATTGTTGAATGTACTGAATTCTTTGTCAGGAATTTTGTAACCACCAATAAGCATGATAAATTTGTCTACACCAGTATTGATAACAAATGTATTCATTCGATCTCTTCAGTACTCATAATCATTCCAACCAATGATGTGTGGTTTGGTTGGATTTATATTTTCAATTGATCTTATATTTATTCCTCTCATCTAATAAAACAAAATCTTTTCTACTCTACACATTAGTGTAGTAAGTAGATGAAACAGAAAATTGTAATATAAACACAAAAAATAAAAAGTAGTAAACCTAATTAGTGGAAACCTTCTCTGATACAAATTTTTGGATCGATATATAAAAGTATATGTATATGATATGGAACAATAAAAGAGGGGGGGGGTGAATTGTAGGTTTAAAAAAATTGTGTTTCAACACGTAAGAAATTAGTTTAAATGATCTTAAACTAAAACAATTCACAACAAATACAAATAACAATAATTGACATGGATATAAAAGATATGACACTATGTAATATAATAAGAAATGTAAATCAATTGTATTCAAATGAATAGAATAATTAGAGTAATACAATATTGAAATATTCTACCATAAATAGTATAGAATCTATCGATACAATATGTAACAGTATAATTTTAATTGAATTAATTACAAAATAATATGAAATGAAGAAAGGATACAATAAAATTCCTTTTCTAAAACATACAGTAGCGGAAATGTAAAAGTATTACAATTATTTTACCCCAAAGGGAAGAGTATCGTTTCACCTAGCATAAGGGGTTTTTCTTACCACCACCATGGTAAGCCCTCGATATGATGATTGGTATATCTGTCTTTCTATCCTTGCTATCTCTTGATATGATGATCGGTATGTCTGTCTTGCTATCCACACAAGCCCCTGATTTTGCAGGTAATCGGCACTTCAATATTTCAAACACTTGAAAGCCCTCGATACGATGATCGGTATGACCATTTGCCTATCCTCAGCAGCCCTCGATCATTATCACCTGATCGGTCGTACAAAGAAAAACAAAGCACTTAATGAAATACCAAAACTAAGAACAAGTTGTTCCCGTTTTGTAATTTCAAGGCTTTCGCACGAAGCTAAAGAGAAAGTCACAGTGTCTCTCTCTTGAACTTAATAGTAGAAAAGAATGATAAATGTCTCTCAGTTGTTCTTCTCAACTTTAAATGACTTCCTATTTATAGTCCTCAGGTTCCAACAGTCATATTTCCTCCAATGGTCATATTTATATGGATATCTCGGAGGGACTTGGACACATGTCATCATAACGATCATATTGAAATAGAAAACACGACATAGTTTTGATTAGTTTATAACTAAATCCACGACACCATTTTGATTAAAACAAATGATATATTAAGATGACATACATGAGTACGATTGAAATGTGTTGATAAAGGATAAAAACAACCAATAGATAAAAAAATGAGTACTATAAGTATTACTTAGTGAAATGTAATGAAATGAGGAAAAGTGAGTATATTTCACAAATGTATGTATGATTGACAGAGTCAGTATGATTGAAAGCGTCAGTAAGATTGACAGAGCCAGTAGGATTGGATGGGTTAGTACGGTTGACAGGGTTAGCATGATTTACAGAGTCAGTATGATTGACAGAGTCAGCACGATTGATAGAGTCAGTACGATAATAATATTTAGTACGATAAACATAATCAGTAAGATAAACATAGTTAGTACGATAAACATAATCATTACGATAAATATATAAGAATAGATGTGTGATTTCCAAAACAAGAAATAAAAGTTAAAAGTAGAATTTTGGCTCAACAGTCTCAAGCTCTCATCCGCCTTCTTGGAAATCAAAATCGGGGATGGTCATGGATAAACACGAGGCCAAAGGAATCAATCCCGCAATAAGTCCTCAAACTGTACACGCTGCTCAAAATGCTCCACAGAAGCCATCTGATACACTGGTGTAGAAATTGGTGTCTTCATGCGGTACAAATCAATGTAATAGTCCACCTCTCTGCGAGGTGGTATACCCAGAACATCATCAGGGAAGACATCTGCGTACTGGTCCACCACTACAGGTCGGACTCCCCACATCAACAACTCCATGGGTAAGGCTAGCCAACTAATGATTGATCGGCTGCACTCTTCTCTGGGTAAGTCCATCCTATGCTACAATAGCTCCATTATCACTAGTGAAGGTAATCTTGGTCCCGTACATGCAGACACACTACACGTTGCTCATAATCTATTCAATCTAATCATGGACTACAGATAACCATTACATACCCAATATGATGTCGTAAGGCCTCGACGCCGCTACTAGGAGATCCCAACCGATGATCTCACCTCCTTGTGTAAGTTCACACTACAGTCACCAATAAGTAAGCATCCAATCCTCTATCGTAGGAGTCTCTATCCATAATGATGGAGCCAATGGCTCCATCAGGATCTCTGAGATTCGAACGAGGGCAGTGGCAATAAAAAATTGAATGCCACCTATGTCTATAAGTAATACACCTATGCTGGAGTAGACACAGATCGTACCTCATATGATCTCCAAAGTACCTTGATTTAAGGCATCACCTAGCTGGAGATGAGCTCACCCATGTCCTCTTTCTCCCTGAATTCAGGGTGGACCTTCTAGTGGTGGTTGCGGTAACATCTCGAATCGTCGCCCATCGCCAGCTACATGACTAGCTCCAATGCCACCTCTGCCTTCACCCTGTGGACGTCCGCGGTCAAACCTCTGTTTCTGCATAGGTGGTCCCTCATCCATCTACTAATTATCTATACAGGAGGTTCAACAATCACGAGCCATGTGATCCTTCCCACCACATGTGAGTCACTACCTATTCCTTGCTTGGCTAACTCTGTCTCCAGTACCCCACAAAACCGATCATGAGTCATGGGGTCATCGACCAGTAGGTCTGGTCCTCTTGGAATTCTATGAAATTTGTCTGCTTCCAGTTGCAAAAGACTCCACTATGTGATGTCCAGTGGTGGGTCTCGCTGCTGGAGACTGCTCAGTAAGAAAACTCTCTACTAAGAGGGCTCTCTCTAATACCCCACCTACGTCGAGATGCTTAGAGAAATCAAAAAATACCTTATCTCTCGCTTGAGTCCCTACTCAAAGGTTCTTGCCTTGAGGAATGGGTCCTGCACCATATTAGTTGAGTAGCGTGAGAGTTTAGCGAACCTCACTGAGTACTGAACCATAGTCATTCTTCCCTACTGCAGATAAAGAAGAACATGTATGCGTACCACACAAATAGTCATTGGGACAAACTTTTTCTGAAATAGTCTCTCAAAGTCTTCCATGAGAAGGGTCATCTCATCCTGAACCTGGAGCAGAAAGCACCACCATCTAACTAATGCTTCTTGTAGAATACTAGCAACAAAGATCACCATGAGACTAGCTGGTTTCCCTACCAGTCGAAAGACTCTCACCATGGCCTCCATCCAATCCTCAGTTGCCTATGGGTCCATCCCTCCCTGAAACTGGGTGGCCTCTAGCACTGGAACTCATGCAATGCACTCAGGCGGCATGCTCCCTTTGCTATTGGGTCTGGTGGAATAAGTGGCCCAACAGGAAATGGTACCATGGGTGCCTCCCATGGTGCTTCTACTGGAAGAGGGCCCTACACCGAGGCCTCGTCGCTTGGTGGGATATTAGTGCGTACTATATCCAGAACCCAAGATGGTTGTCTATATGGAGGCATCCTAAAAAGAAATTGGTGTTCCACGGTCAATATGATATACCTAGTGAGCTAACTGAAAGAGATCAATAATAAGACTCGTGAAAACACACACACAATCAGTGTTTTCGTGCACTGAGTCAGAAATCAAAAGTCAGGGACCTGTTTTATAGATTCGTCAGTCACAACACCAACACTAGATTCCCTAAACAGATAACCACACTAAATACACTTAACACTATTGTCGTTAAAATGAAGATCAAAATCCAATGATCTACAGTAGAACCGACACCTCTGATACCATTTTTTCACCACCCGCCCCCCATGGCCCGTGGCGTGACAACTCCATGCCCACCTTCCATAGGCCAAGGGCTGGAGACTAGCACTAAAAAGTGTATTCCCTAAAAAAGTGAAGGCCTTGCATTTATAACTTTAAACTCATGAAACTAAGCACATAACGAGATAAGAACATAAGTAAAATTGTACCGCAAAAAGAGTGCTGAATGTAAGAGGGGATGGAATATAAGACCAATAGAAGAGGTACAAGTACACCTGAAAAACAATACAACTGAAGAAAGAGAAAGAGATCTATTGGTTCATCCTCCAATGTTCCTACCTAAAGGTTAGGTACATATCGCCTCCACATCACTCCATTTTCTCCCTTCTCCTCTGCGTACCAACGCACCATATGGTCCACCTTTGGGAACCGTCTAAACCAAGTACACTTGTCCTTAGTTAGCGTTGTCTGTCATCTGCACCAAACACAAAAAGGTGCAGGCATAGCCCGTGCATGGGTGAGTATAACGATACTCAGTAAGGACCTTGAGACCCTCAAGGTCTCACAAAATCCACAATGGATAAACCACATAGCATGAAATCAACTGACAACCCTACATTGGTATATTCCATACATATACCTAAGTTATCAAGTATTCCCATCTCAATCATGAGGAAACACATAGTCCAACTCAAAATCCCAAGCTCAAATGTTCCACAACGGAAGGAGTACCACTGTGGTAAGTACCACACAGGTACGCCACACAGAAAAATACAACCAAGGTATTACACCAAAGGAAATTACCACACAAGTATGGACTCAGATCACACCAGGTATATAATCGGTATAATAGTAATGATTATTATATGTAACTACTTAATCATATTACTCTCTTAATAGGCAGACCCCCGAAGGATCCTAAATCATTATCAGACCCACAGAGGATCGTAGTACATCGTCCGACCCACACAGAATCCTAGTACCCCTTCAGACCCACACCGGATCCTAGTACTTCATCTGACCCACACAGAATCCTAATACATCATTAGTACGTTGTCAAAACCACAAAAGATCCTAGTACATTGTCAGTACATCGTCAGAACCACACAAGATCCAAGTACATCATCGGTACGTCGTCAAACGCACACAAGATTCTAGTACATCTTCAATATGTCTCCAGACCCACACATGATCCCAGTGCATCGTCAGTACATCATCAGAACCATAGATGGTCCTAGTACATCACCGGTACAACGTCAGACCCACACATGATCCTAGTACATCATCAGTACGTCATCACGGCCAACTTCAGGATTCCCGCACTAAGCATACTCCTCTATGGAAGGGTCTTCTTCTCAATCCACTGGTCGATACTTGAACTTCCACAAAGTCCCATGAAGATGTATCCCATATAACTTCCGTGTCATAGGTGTATCAACCCAACAGACAGTTCTTCAAATAGACGCCCGGTCTGTAAGTTATTAGTGTTTTAGTCCCGATGGCCTAGTTGGATTCATGCTCGATCCAACCCAACCACTTCCCATCATTATCCAAATCTCTATTATGGTATACCAAAGGGATCGTCTCGCACTATGACTTCCAGCACTGTAGGCGGTTCTTCAAACAAACACTTAGTGCCAATGTTTTGGAAAAAAGAGTAGAAATGGGTTGAAGCTGGTCCGGGTCCGGTCCGACCCAGTCGGACCGACCCAACCGGAGACAGCCTCGTCTGACTCGACCCGACCAGGTGGTGGGGCACCTACAGTACGGCGTGAGGACCGCGGTGTGGGGTGGGGAACCACCGGGCAGTGGGAGGTCCACTGGGCAGCGCGGGGGCCGCGTGGCGGCGCTTGGGCGGTGGGGTCCCGTGGGGGCGGAGCAACGTCGTGGGGCCACGATGCGGTGTGTCTGGCCACGAGGAAGTGTGGGGGTCGTGGTGCAGTGTAGGGCCACGAGGGGGACCAGGGGTCGAGGTGTGTCATGGGGGTCGTGGTATGGTGGTCCCCCGCAGCTGGCTGGCTGGCCAGCCTCCCAATCCGCGCGGCATGGTCACACACCCTGCCTACCCCTATTGCCAACTCGGCCAGCCCTCCTCCCTTCACCGCTGGAGCACACACCACCGTTCTCTTCCATCATGCGACACGATTGTGGGGACTCTATTGTCACGGCCCACCATGGTGCTTTCCGTCATTCTCGTGCCCCACCGGTGTCGGTTTCCATCCTCCTCCATCACGAAGAAGCCAATAATTAATCACAAGAATTACGGAGGGGTCGGGCCATGTTTTTTATCCCGCACTATCCATGTTAGAGCAGTAGCAAGCGACTGTATTTTCTTCTTGATTTATGAAGAATTTTCAAGAACTGGTAAGAGGGGGAAATTAAAACAACCAGCATACCTTGAAGGTTCTTTGATGATGGCGTGAGATGAAATTTGAATATGTTGGCGTTCGTCACGCCCTCCACATGCCCCCGAACCTGAGTATGGTCATCGGTTTGTCGGATAATCGCTCTTCGATAGAGGTTGTTCTTATTTGGATAGTAGTTCTCTAAGTACTCCCCTTCTTCTTCACCAACCAAATCATCTCAATGGAAAGTGGTTCCAATATAATTTGAATTGGCTGGATTAATTATGTTGGCATGCTGGCATAGTTAATTGGCTCAATAAAATGAAAAGTGATGGCATAATAAAATTTGGAGGGAGTGCATGGGTTAACTCTCCATTAATGAGGGAGTTCAATGGGTTTCTCCCATTAAGAGGGTTCGAGTGGTCCCCATGACTAGAATTCAAACTTGGGTTTTTAGGCTCGTGTTGTAACACCCCGAGATTTTATAAGATATATTCTTTTTAATTTATTTCATATCATCGGATGTACGCCACACCAAGATTATCTTTCACTATACGCAACACTGTATTAGCTTGCAGTATACACAACACTAATCTTGTAGCGTGTTTAAACAATTTCATGGTTTTATGATTGTAATTATTCAATGAAATTTTTTTTTTATATATACATATATATTCAATGTATAAATGAAATATGTTTGGATTTTTTTATACGCAACAACAAAGGATACTTTCAGTACACGCAACCCTTACTTGGCTTGCGTTACACGCAATCGCGACCTTCCTCGATAGCGTGTGTTGTACGCAATACAGGGTTTCAGTAAACAACGATATATTATTATAATATTATTATGAAATAGCGGTTATAAATAATATTAACTTAATTTTTAATTTTATAACATTATTATTCATCTTACACATTTTCTAGAACATGGTATAAGAACAAAATAAATTTTTCGTGTAAAATAAGTATTTTTAAAAAATTGCATTTTTGCCACCTTTTGATGGCGCACACACTTTAAATCTAGTTTTTGACATGTTTATAATTTCAATTTTTTAAAATAAAATTCTTCAATGGAATCGTGGTATTAAAATTTATTTTGAATAAAATTTTCATATTATTCTGATAACTTTCATATTTTAATAAATAGTAAAAACATGCTATATTTTAATTGAAAACAACATTTTTCTTTGTAATAATTTATATGGTTTAATCATAATATTTAATGGATTTAAAGTATAAATAGAATATATTTTTACCATTTAATATAATTTATTTCATTATCATTTATTTTACAATGAATTCATAGGTAAAATAATTTCAATCTTTTGCAATGTTTTAACTTTTAAAACTCATTTTCTTAATAGAAGGATTAATTTTTAATTAATTACTACAACTTCTGTGTTTTGAATTAGGAAAAATGGATTCCATATTTGGAATCATTAGGTCCAAATTATGTTAATAGGATTCTTTTTATTTTTGGGCACTATGAATAGTAACTACTGTAAATTTTATTTACCATAGTTAAAGGTAAATCAGGTAATTGTGGCTAAATATAATAATATAAAATTACCCTAATACTTTTCATAATATAGTTGGATGATTATATTTCTTCCTATGACATATTTTGGTCGAAATAGAATCCATTGGAACCCACTTGTATTTGATTATGACCTTTAGTTAATTTTATTTAAAGGAATGTGAAATATGTCTCACTCAAACATTAATAATTAAAGTATTTTAAATATAAGGTTATACAGAATATAAATTCGGTTATAAATACTCATTTAAAATCTAAAATATTCTTATTTATCATGGAATTTTATTTTTAATTTTTATGTGTTATTTAATTACATTATTATCTTATACATTAATGATGCAGAAATTATTTATTTAGTGAAAAATCAATAATATAGTTTTTATTGAAATAGTAAGGCATATAAAAAGGCCCAAAAATCTGAAATAAAACGTAATGGTATTGTATATATAAACCCTAATCATCCAATGGTAGAATTTTTGACCATTTGGATCCTTTTAATGGAGATTATGGCACTTATATTATTTTATTTTAAATGATTCCAAATTTGTCACCTTCGTAATTTAATAAATATAACAATTTACATGTTGTGATTTTAAGAAGATAAATTCATGTAAAAGTATTTTTATGAAAGCTATGAGATTTAGCTTCATCATGGGATTTTATTTTTAATTTTTATTTAACACATAAGTATATTAAATAATTATACAAAAATTATGTACTAATGATTTTATTAAGAGATATACCAAATAAATGGTTTTAAATATATTAAAATAAATAATATATTAACGATTTAATGTGCTCCATGAATTTTTTTAGAAATATTTGACATGTTAGGAATATATTAAATATTTTTGTAATAATATATCCTCTGATTGAATTTTATTAAAATTAAAATAAATGAATAGTGTACAAATTGACACTATTGTTATTTTATAAAAATAACATATTATAAAATTGTTTAAAAATCACAAAAATATTTAAAAAATATAAATTAAACTTTATATGGTCTATAATTTCATTAATTATCCAATTACGGAAAATTCACAACACATAAGTAATTATTTATAACAATTTAAAAATTACAATCGTATTACCACAAATAAAATTAAATAGATTAAATAAGGATAAATAATGATGATAATGTTTAAAATAAATTCAAAACTTGTCTACATTTTATTGTTTGTTTATATTACAGCCCTATATAATTTAATATTTGGATTTGAGTCATTTTGGAGGTTTTTATGTGGGGTTTGAATTTATTATAAATTAATATTTCTTAAAATTCCAAAGGTGCCCCTCTCCTCCCTTATAAAGGGGAACCTCCTCCCTCTCATATATACACAACTTTGAGCCTTAAAGCTAGGAAAATTACGGACCATTTACCTTCTCAACATTCCTAGAAATGTTCTAGAGGTCCTGGTCTTCTTCAAATACCAATCTTAGTGCCCTAAGAGGAGGTTTCAAAGAAGGGTGTTGAAGAAGACATAATACCTGTTACCGATTCTTTCAAAATTATTTCTTATTCTTCATCATCTTATTTAGTTGTTTCATTATGTGGTAATAACATAAGTATCACTCATATAATGATATGTTATTATATATATGAAACAAACCTATTTCACCTTCTATCCATCCTACGGAAAACGAAATCACCGCGCGTGCGTATGTACAGAATACTGTCTCCACACCGTGGTGTAATCTGTTTTCCAACACCACCTTACTTGGATGGGTATAATGGTGTAAATAAATAAGTATATATGATTATTGTAAAGTGATAATGATTCTGAAATATTATACAAACACTTCAATACAATTCCATGATCATGAGAATGATATCATAATTCGTGAGTACGTATGGACTACCGTCTCCACGAATGCGATGAGATTCATTTTCCATGATTAACCATTCAAGTATGACTATAAAGTATATATACCAAATAATAATGAAAGATATTACATAATAACGATACTGTATTTATGAACATATATGTTTCATTTACTTGTTTCAATTAAATTCAATAAGGAAATGAAAACAGCGTTCATGCATACATACGGCCTACCGTCCCCATGAACGTTGTATTTCTTTCACTTTATTGATCTATTATGTATATTCTGAATATATATTATATATAAATATTGTATTGTATTCTGGAAAATTTAATCATGATCTAAGAAATAATATTAATAATTACAAGTTAAAACACTACCGATAAATGAAAATATTTTACCCAAAACACTACTTTAACATGAATTTACAAAAGAACAGGTAATATGAAGTCATAAGTGAAAAATATATGATATCATAACAATGAATATGATTATATAATAATTCAATGACATTATTTAAATAATTATATAGAAAGTTCACATATATACGAAGCATATTAGACCTAAGGTAAGGGATAATGTTGCAATCTCAATTCTTTTCTATCCGAGATTTCTTAAACGTAAGTATTTACTGGGGTTATATTTATCATCCATGTCCATGTTTTATAAAAATGTTTTCATGTATGTTTAAAGTCATTTTTAATTTTTTTTTTAATTTTTCTACATGTTATGTAAGGATTCTTTTTTTTGTTTACCATACGTTGTACTTTTTTACTTTTTAGGCAAAAGTATGAGAATAATGTTTTTTTTAATTTATACAGCAAGAAAGGATTATTACGGTTTCATATAACCTTATTTTCATGAAGATTAATATACAATATTTCATGAGTACTTTCAATAAAATAATTTTCTTTTAAAATTTAATGGCATTTTGTGAAAAGAAATTGATTTTCAAGAAGAAAGGATATTTTCCTCATAAATTCATTTCAAGTGTTTTATCAAAAACATTTTCCATATAAGATGACATTATTTCATATGTGTATATTTCAAGTATAATGTCTATATGATTTACCTGATTTAACTTCTCTTATGATGAAATAATATCCATTTTTTTATGTGGATTATGTTATGATGGAATGATGGTTATGAAACCCAGTTTATTCGTTGGGTTATTATGAATGATTAATGTTTATTTTGTGGAACAAGTAAGAATTATTTAATTATGAGATGGGTGGGACCTTTATCTCCATCCAATTCATTGGGTAAATATTTATATCTCATGTGATAGACATGGCTGGAACGACATGTTAATCTGGTTCGGTGAGACATGGCTGGAACGAGGAGTGAACTAGGTTTAGTAAGGGTTTTTCCCACTATGATAGTCTTGGAAGCAATGCCTTGGCTACAATTGAAATCATAATATGTGCTTAATGTTTTTCCACAATTACATGTTTTATTACCATGCTATTTTATCATGATTTATGTTCCATTATGATCTATGCCTTACGTACTTCCATGTTTTATGTCATTTCCCAAGATCTTGATGTTTAAATATTATGTTCAGGTTTTAATGATAAAATATAAATGGTTTGTTTTATTTTCTCCATTCTTACCCCTTACTGTGCATTTGAGCTCACCCTTTTTATGTTTTCCTTTCCCCGGGATTTAAAGAAATGTTTTAGGTAAGAAAACAAAAGGGGAAGATATTTATGGGAGATGTTGAAGATCTTTCCCCATGATTAGAATATTATATTCTGAGTTTCCAATGACACTAAACTATTACATTCTTTTTGTGTCTGTTTTTGTAAGGTATTATGTATTCCTAAAAAATAATTTAATTTCCATGTACGTTATGCTTTGGGTATTTACATTTGGTACTAGAGGAAAGGATTAGGTAACCTTTGGAAACTAGGATGTGAAAACTTTAGTGATATCCCTAGAGATATTTCTATGGTATGTCTAGGGATGTCCCAAAGGTTATGTATAAAAATATGCTATAGTCCTAGAATTGTGATAACTAAAATAGAATTAAACCTAAGATGTTAGATATTTAATGTACTCCCCCTTTATTATGTTGTTTTCCCTAGCATGATTTTTGCCACTCACACTATTATTTATGGGGTTTTCATGATGGCTGGAACCCGAAGGAACCATGTTGATCAATATAATAGACAATGCAATTATTTTCCTCTTGAACAAACCAATTTCATTGGAGATGGAGTGAAAAATCTTATTACCATACTTACACAAGCTATAAATCATTCTGGACTTCAAAATGAGCAGAAAAGGGAACAATATTTTATTGAGTCCTTCACGAGGTAACATCCACCTTCTTTCAGTTGGTCTTCTGGTCCAGTATTTGCTGAACAATGGATCAGTACCATTGAAATGATATTTTCCATACATCGCTGTTCAGAACATGAAAATGTCATTATGGAAATTTACCGTTTAGATGGTGAAGCAGATCAATGGTGGACTCTAATTAAGAATACAAGGACCCAAGATGAAATTGAATCCATGGAATGTGACGAGTTCAAGAACTTTTTTTTCAGAAATTACTTCCCTCGTTTTGTTCAAACAAAGATGGAAGAGGAGTTCCTTGAGATTAAGCAGAAGGATGATGAATCTGTTGGTATATACGAAGCAAATTTTACCTGACTTGCAAGGTATGCATCTGGCTTTATCATCCAACCTGAAAGTAAAGTTGTTCGATTCTTCAGTGGCTTGAAACCAAGTCATCGAAGGTCATTAGCTATAAGAGACATCAGTAGCTATGAAGAAATTATGTGTTGTGCTATCAAGGTAGAACTGGAAGTTGGTGTAACATATCCATATCATGTTTTTGACAAGAAACGAAAGATGGAGTTCAAGGAGAATTGTCAGAATAATGGTGAAAAGAAGTTGAATGTTTCATTATGCTCGAAGTGTGGAAAGAAGCATGATAGAGATTGTCTTAAAGGGTCCAGATAATGTATTAAGTGTGGAAAAGAATGTCATCGAGAAACTGAGTGTTGAGGTAATGGAAAAAGGGATCCTTATGATGTGAATAAATAAAAGACTGTAGAGAATGAACCACCAATATTTCAATGATTCAAGTGAAAGGAAATGGGGAATTTTGCTAATCAGTGCCCTAATCCAAGGGTATATGATGATCAACGTGAGCAACCTCTTAAGGAAAAGGATAAAGGGAAGTAACATGCGATCACTATTTGTGATGTTGAGTATGAAAATAGTGTTGTGTAATGATTTCATGTTTATGTAATGGGTTTTCAAAATAGTATCATGGATTCTCATTTATGGTATCATGGAATTTTGGAATATCAATGTATTGGTTTTCAATAATTATATGGTACCGGTAACCATGAAAAGTGATTGAAATATTTTTAGAAAGAAGATGATATGAGCATAATGATGGGATAAAGAGAAAATGAAATGATCTCATGACAGATATCATTGTTTGATTATTTAAAAATTTTGGGATTTTGGTATGTGGAAAGTGTTATCTTTTGACAGCATTCATGTTTTCACTAAGGTTCAATGGGTATTCATTTTTCAAGAGAATACATGATTAAGATATTCACATGTTTGGAATGTGACCAACATTATATATTGTATGATATATGTGGGATAAATGATGGTATTCACATGCTTGTTTGATGACATTTCTAGTAATCGTTCTCTTTATGCTATACGATTGGATAGATGTATTTTGGATAAGCCTAAATATTGGAATGGATTATGTTGGATATAAATAAGTATTTTCTAAGGCTAGAACCTTTTTTGATGGGATGTTATAATTATGTAGATTTAGAAAAATGGAAACCTGCAGGATGGGTGACAACCCATCGCGTTGGACAAGGTTGCGAGAATCGAACCCACAACCATAGTGTGGCAGGCCTTTATCGCCTACCAATGGCCTACAAGAAGTCCCTTATTAGTAGAAACTAGTTATATTTTATTAATCGGTATGATAAATATGTATAAGTCCATTTTTGGAATGATATACAATTAATATCACCATATAAGGACTTATATATATATCTATTTCTAATCTTTTGTCTGAAACAGATGGAATGACCCATTATTCTATCAGATGATCTGCTAACACTTCACGAATGACAAATTCAACTTCATTTCTTTAATAGATGAAGTGGAAAATGTTCAAGGCATGAACAACGGTGAGATTATATCGAAATAAATTATGCATTTATTTTAATTCAAATTCATCAAATTTAGCAAAATTATCTTGAAAACCAAAAAAAATTTATAGTGCCCTTATATCTGATGAATCAGATGATACCTTATATCATCACAAATTTATGGCTTTGTGATTGTTGTCTTTTTCATAGCCATGTTCTCTACCACTCTCCATCAGAACATGATGGTTAGATTACTCTTCCATATCCATATTTTCACCTATGTTGTCCGATGTGGAAACCCAGTGATGAGTAATATTGGGTGACCGTTATTATTCTAACATCCCTTTTTAAAATTAAGTTTTACTATTCTTTTTAATGATTTGGGTTTATATTAAAACAATCAAGTAGTAAACCATTTATAACTCCGACGAATTTTGAGGGAGAAATTCAATTTAAGGGGGGTAGAATGTAACACCCTGAGATTTTATAAGATATATCCTTCTTAATTTATTTCAGATATTCTGTTGTACGCTACACCAAGATTATCTTTCTCTTTACGCAACACCATATTAGCTTGCAGTATACGCAACACTAATCTTGTATCGTATTAAAAACAATTTCAAGTTTGTTTGAGAGTAATTATTCAACGTAAAATTTAGTGTATATATAAATATATATTCAATTTATAAATGAAATATGGTTGGATTTTGTTATACTCAACAACAAAGGAGTCTTCCACTACACGCAACCCTGACTTGGCTTGAGTTACATGCATTCACGACCTTCCTCGATAGCATGTGTTGTACGCAATACCAGGTTTCACTAAACAATTGTATATTATTATAATAATTTTATGAACTAGACATTATGAATAGTATTAACTAAAGTTTTAATTTTATAAAATTATTATTCATCTTAAACATTTTCTAGAATATCGTATAAGAAAAAAATAATTTTTTCGGGTAAAATAAGTATTTCTCAAAAAATGCAGTTTTGTCACCTTTTGATGGTACACCCACATTAAATCTAGTTTTTGACATGTTTATAAGTTCCATTTGACAAAATAAAATTTATCTTTGGAATAAGGATATTAAAATTTACTTTGGATAAATTTTTCATATCATTCTGATAACTTTCATATTTTGATGAATAAAAAAAACATACTATATTTTAATTAAAAACAACTTTTTTCATCGTAATAATTTATATTGTTAAATTATAATAATGGATGGTTTTAAAGTACAAATAAAATATATTTTAACCATTTAATATAATTTATGTCATTATCATTTTTTACATTGAATTCATAGGTAAAATCATTTCAATCTTTTGCAATGTTTTAACTTTTCAAACTCGTTTTCTTAATAGTGGGATTAATTTTAAATTATTTACTGCCACTTCTTTGTTTTGAGTTAGAAAAAATGGATTCCATATTTGGACTCAGTAGGTCCAAATTATGTTAATAGGATAATTTTTATTTTCGGGAACTATGAATAGTAACTACGGTAAATTTTATTTACCATAGTTAAAGGTAAATCAGGCAATTGAGGGTAAATATAATATTATAAAATTACCCTAATACTTGTATTAATATAATTGGATGATTATATCTAGTCTTATGACATGTTTTGGTTGAAATGGTATCCATTGTAACCCACCTGTATTTGAATATGACCGTTAGTTTATTTTATTTAAAGGAAAGTGAAATATGTCTCACTAAAACTTTAATAATTAAAGTATTTTTAATATAAGGTTATACAGAATATAAATTCAGTTATGAAAACTCATTTGAAATCTAATATATTTTTCTTTATCATGGTAATTTATTTGTAATTTTTAAGTGTTATTTAATTACCTTATTATCTTATACATTAATGATGCAGAATTTATTTATTTAGTGAAAACTAAAAAATATAGTTTTAATTGAAATAGTATTGCATAACAAAAGGCCCAAAAATCTTCACAAAACATAATGGTAGTGTATATATAAACACTAATCGTCCAATTACCTAATTTTTTACCATTTGGATCCTTATAAATGTGATTATGACACTTATATTATTTTATTTTAAATGATTCCAAAGTTGTCACCTTCATAATTTAATAAATATAACAATTTACATGTTGTGATTTTAAGATGATAAATTCGAGTAAAAGTATTATTATGAAATCTGTGAGATTTATCTTCATTATAGGATTTTTTTTTTATTTTTATCCAACAATGAAGAATATTAAATAATTATACAAAAATGATGTACTAATGATTTTATTAAGAGATATACCAAATAAATGGTTTTAAAAATATTAAAATAAATATTATATGAACTATTTAAGGTGCTCCACAAATTTTTTAGAAAGAATTGACATGTTAGAAAACTATTAAATATTTTGGCTATAATATATCCTCTTTTGCATTTTATTAAAATTAAAATTAATGAATAGTGTCAAAATTGACACTATTGTTATTTTATAATAATAACATATGATAAAATTTTTTAAAAATCACTAAAATATTTAAAAATTATAAATTAAAATTTATATGGTCAAAAATTTCATAAATTATCCAATTATGGAAAATTTAAAACACATAAGTAATTATTTATAACAATTTAAAAATTAGAATCTTATTACCACAAATAAAATTAAATAGACTAAATAAGGATAAATCATGTTGATAATGATTAAATAAATTCACAACTTGTATAAATTTTATTTGTTGTTGAGATTACAACCCTATCTCATTTAAGCTTCATATTTGAGTCATTTTGGTGGTTTTTATGTGGGGTTTGAATTTATTATAATTCCAAAGGTGCCCCTCTCCTCCATTATAAAAGGGCACATCCTCCCACTCATATTTACACAACTTATAGCCTTCAAGATAAGCCATACCCTACCCATTTACCTTCTAAAATTCCATAGAAATATTCTAGAGGTCCTGGTTTTCTTCAAAGACCAATCATAGTGCCCTGAGAGGAGGTTTCAAAGAGGCGTGTCGAAGAAGAGGCAATACCCATTACCGATTATTTCAAATTTATTTCTTCTTCTTCTTATTCTTTAGTTGTTTCATTATGAAGTAATAACATAAGTATCACTCATATAATGATATGTTATTATATATATGAAAAAACCCTATTTCACCTTCTATCCATCCTGTGGAAAATGAAATCACCGTGCGTGCGTACGTACGGAATACCGTCTCCACGCCGTGGTGTAATCTGTTTTCCACCACCACCATACATAGATGGGTATAATGGTGTAAATAAATAACTATATATGATTACTATAAAGTGATAATGATTCTGAAATATTATACAAACACTTCAATACAATTCCATGATCATGGGAATGATATCATCATTCGTGCGTACGTACAGACTACCATCTCCACGAACGCGATGAGATTCATTTTCCTTGATTAACCATTCATGTATGATTAAAAAGTATATATAATAAATAATAATAAAAGATATTACATAATAATGATACTTTATTTATGAAAATATATGATTCATTTACTTAATTCCATTTAATTCAATAAGGAAACTAAACTAGCATTAATGCGTACGTACGGCCTACCGTCTCCATGAACTGTTTATTTCGTTACCTTTATCGATATATTATGTATATTATGAAGATATAATATATATAAATCATGTTTTATATTATGGAATTTTGTAATCTTGATCTAAGAAATCATATTAATAATTTCAAGTCAAAAATCGTATGATAAATGAAAAGATTTTACCCAAAATGCAACTTTAACATGAATTTACAAATGAACGCGTAATATAAAGTCATAAGTGAACCATATATGATATCATAACAATGAATATGATTCTATAATAATTCAATGACATTTTTTAAATCATTATACAGGAGTTTCGGATACATACGAAGCATATCAGACCTAAGGTAAGGGATAATGTTGCAATCTCAATTGTTTTCTATCCGAGATTGCTAATACGTAAGTATTTACTAGGGTTATATTTATCATCCATGACCATGTTTTATAAAAATGTTTTCATGTATGTTTAAATTCCTTTTTACCCATTTTTTTTACTTTTACTACATAGTATGTAGGGACTCTTTTTTTGTTTACCATACGAGGTACTTTTTGACTTTTCCGGTAAAAGTACGTGAAAAATGTTTTTTTAACTTATACGACATGAATGGATTTTTATGGTTTCATAACACCTTATTTTCATGAATCTTACTCTACAAGATTTCATGACTATTTTCAACAAAGTACTTTTCTTTTAAAATTGAATGTCATTTTGTGTAAAGAAAATAATTTTCAAGAAGAAAGGATATTTTCCTCAAGAATCCATTTCAAGTGCATTATCAAAACCATTTTACATATAAGATGACATTATTTGATTTTTGTATGTTTAAGTATAATGTCTCTATGATTTACATGATTTCACTTCTCTTATGATTAAATGATATACATTTGTTTCATATGGATTTTGTAATGATGGAATGATGTTTATGAAACCCATTTTATTCATTGGGTTATTATGGATGATTTATGTTTATTTTTTGGCACAAGTAAGAATGATTTCATTATGAGATGGGGGGACCTATATCTTCCTCCAATGCATTGGGTAATAATTTATACCTCATGAGAAAGACATGGCTGGAATGGCAAGTTAATGCGATTCAGTGATACAGGACTGGAACGAGGAGTGAACTCAGTTCAGTAAGGGACATTGTCCACTAAGATGGTCTTGGCATCAATTCCTTGGCTACTATAGAAATTATATTATGTGACTAATGTTTTTCCACAATTACAAGTTTTATTTTCATGCTATTTTATCATGATTGATATTCCAATATGATCTATGCCTTACATACTGCCATGATTTTTGTCATTTCTCAAGATCATGAAGTTCTAACATTATGTTCATGTTTTTTAGTTCAAATATATATGGTTTGTTTTATTTTCTCCATGCCTAACCTTACTGAGAATTTGATCTCACCCTTTTTATGTTTTGTTTTCCCCGTGATTTAAAGAAATATCTTAGGTATGAAAATATAAGGGGAAGATGATTATGGGAGAAGTTGGTGATCTTTCACCACGATTAGAAGATTATATTATGAGTTTCCAAAGACAGTAAACTATTATGGTCATTGTGTGTCTGTTTTTGTAATGTATTAAGTATTCCGCAAAAGAAATGTAATGTCCATGTACGACAAGCTTTGGGTCTCTACACGTGTGGTCCCCACCATAATAATCCATGTTGAGGGGTATCAAAAATAATAATGTTAAACATTTTTGTTTTATTTTTTCTTTCATGATAAACACAAAAACTAATTTTCTCCCTCGACCCACTATGGAAAAGGTGATGGTATCCTTATGATAATAGAGATGATGTGAGTTCAACATTGACCTCAGATGTCAATTTCGAGTACCAGTTTTAAAGTTACCAAAACCCGCTCTCACGTTTTCTAAACGTACATGAAAACAAAAAGTTTAGAAATTCATTCTGGGCACTCCGGTCCTTGGAATCATGCGCCATTATTTTTCGCAGACTTATAAAATTTCTATATAATTAAATAAAATTATATGTAAATTCCAGGACATTATAATTATATAGGTTCTTAATGGTATACATTTGTTTTTTGTCTACTACATTGGTGGCTCTTGGGATTAGAACCTATAATATTTTTGTGTTCACCTATAACAATAGCTATCAATAATTTATATATATATTTCACCATTTGAGGCACTTTGGTGAAGGAAACGTCGACAACCTCCATGTTGAATGGAAGTAGATGAGTTAGAACTATTGGGATATAGTTTAATGTATGTGAAATCAGAGTTGGTTCAGTTTATTCAGTAGTGTATTGATATGGATAAAAATATACATAAGTAATATGATGATAAAAATCAGTTTCATTTTGGATTTATAGTGGGTGATCATGTCTTCATTATGGTTTTTTATATTGGGAAAATGTAGGATTCAGCGAGAAGTACTGTTGGTGCCCTTTTTTGGACCGTTTGAGGTTTTGGAGAGAATTGGGTTGGTCTTATACTGGTCGACTCTTGCATAGAGATATAATGTGTTTCATGATGTATTTTATGTTTCACATCTTCAGTGGGATCATATCTAACCTTATCATGTAACTGATGAGGATTCTGTTGTGGTTGAGACTGATGCATCCATTAAGGATCATTATATTTTTTGTTTGATCATAATGAGAAATTTTTGTATGAAAAAACCATTCCAATAATACATGGTTTTTATAAAATTGGGTATGATCAGGAGTAATCATAGGATGGACAATAGGATACCCAGCCTATGTGTCTCATTCCTTTTACCTTTTAATCTTCTTGATTCATGGGAGTAGTGTTCAAGTGTGATATTTTATAAGATGAAAAGATTGTAATATTCTATACTTTTTTTGATATATCTTGTGATACTTTTTGGGTATTCTTTTACCTTGGAATAAGTGTATGTTGTTTAGGTATTACATTTGGGATATTGGGGGTGAAATTACTGAATAATGATAGGAAGATTATTTCAAAACTGGTGTACAATTTTTCCAAACTATGCACCAAGGTTAGTAAATCTTGTTAGAGAAAAAGTGTGTATTCATGCAATTCGAACATGGTTTTTCAATCCTTGGACACTCTTAGTATTAATGGTGAAGCCTTATTGAGGATCCACACTATAAGGAACAATGTTTTGGAAAAAATATGTTTCCATTATACTGAACCATGCACACACAAATGTAAACAAGTGACAATTCATTGAAAATTTCTTATACACCCATATAATATCCATATTGACCCCGGTCAGACCAAAAAAATTTCTATTGTTTTTTTAAACTCCCATAATAATTATAAGGGATTTTGAACCATTCCATTTAAAATAAAATATCTAATTTACATATATGCACCTCTCATTGTAATATATTCTCATGGAAAGAGATTAGATCTACGATATGATAGATCTAATTTGTTTGATCTTGGATCAAATTTTTGGAACTATATCTCATTCAATTTTTTTCAATTAGATGTTCCTTATAAATCTGGGGATTCTTGTTGCTGATAACCTGCTAAATATCATGAGGTAAGTGGTCTATATTTTAAATATATACTTCTAATTTAATTATGTTTATGTGACTATAATGTTGAATATCCATGGTTTGGAAATTTTATTAGATTTTGAATTTATTTAAAATAAAATCATGTGATCTTTGAATTGGTTGAATTTGGGGAAATTACAGGTGGGTGAATTGGATTAATTTATTTACTAATTTAATATTTGAATGAAGTGTTGTGGAATTAATCAGATATTTAGAATATGAAAATATTTAGTAAAATGATATTTTTAATTAGTTAATTTTATTGATATGATATTGACTGAAAATGAGTATCTCATAATGTATTGGTATAACCATAAATATTTAATGGTTTATGTTAATAATTATTTTCATGATATAGTGATCATATTATCCCATGCGAATAATTTAAAGGGATACAATTAAAATGATAATATAAATGCTATAACATGATGGAAATTTTTTATTATGAGTTTAATGGTTATTAACCTAAAAGAATATGAAATACACGATATATGTGTTCGTGATTGATAAAAGAGGTGTGGGACTAAACATAAACTCCAAATACCCATGGGTTTATACCCATGACGTTCTTGATCTGAATGAATTCATGTGATTGCTAATATGTGGGATGGTGACTCAGTCTCCAAACACAAGTGATATTAAGGTGTGGGACATGGATCAAGGTTCCAAATACCAATATATTATATTATGTTTGAGACATCGAAAAAGGATCAAAATACCGATTCCACATGATATGTGGAACATGGATTGTTTTTTAGAATACCCTATGGGTTCTAGGCATGGCATATTGCACAAATGGGTTTAGAATTGGTCTGTGTTTCCATAATTCATTGATATGGATTGAATTGAAATGAAACAAGATAACTATGGTATTTTGATTTTTCATATTACATGGATATAGATCAGATTTTTCATGGTTCGATGTATGTATTAATGGTTTAGTATTCCTTCGGATCCTGAGGAAATATGTGGTTAAATATAGAATAACCAAATTAGTAAAATTTTTGATATATAACTTCTATTTTATTCTTTATATATTGAATAAATTTTGGTTGAATGGATAATTTTTTGACATTATTCTTGGTGGCTAATTAATTTACACCCTACATGGGATTCATGATTGGTATCTGAATATACATTGTGATTGTTGGATAAGAAAAAGGAAATATTTGTATGTTGGGTAGGTGAGTTGGGTTGAAAAATGGATGACAAGAACATAATTTTTTTAAGAACATCATGAATTTATCATTGTTTTTATTTTTTTATTTTTTATTATCCACTTGAACATTATTATAGAATAAAATATCTACTATTTAGGTTTGGGTATTATATTGATATTTTGGCTTATCAATTGTTATTAATATTTTTTAGTTACATTATTCAGTATGGTTATTCTGTTTTATATTCTATATTTATTTCCATTTATTTATTATTTGATAATTAGGGTATAATATCCCCATGATCGATCGTATTACCTCTATTCTTGTCTTTAGCCAATGGCGTATGAGAAGGCATTCTTGAGGTGATGAAATGCCTTATTTTTCTCCTAAAGAACCACTAGATTCATGAAAACAATTAAAGATATATAATCACTTTTAACTTGATTAAGTATCATATGTGTTAAATTTGAATACTATTTATGTATTGGAAAAAAATAAAACACAACCCTTTGTATTCACCTCATCAATTTCTCAACTGAACTTATCACACCAACTATCCCAACATCTCTTTGGCTAAATAGTCAACCACATTATATTTTGTTTTCAACCAGTAATGAAAATTAATAAAAAAAACTCTAGAAACTTATCTGTGGATCATTATCCAATATGTA
Organism: Viscum album; assembly: GCA_963277665.1. Classification (NCBI taxonomy): domain Eukaryota; kingdom Viridiplantae; phylum Streptophyta; class Magnoliopsida; order Santalales; family Viscaceae; genus Viscum; species Viscum album. The sequence goes on from OY728143.1 coordinate 354,747,699, forward strand.
TTATCCTATTTGACTGATCATTGTGTATGAAACATTACAATTTATGAATAATTATATGTTTTTTGGTTGCTAGTGATCTATATTAATGTTATAGAACATAAAAATCAAAACATAAAAATTGAAATTCAATATTAAATAACCATGTTTTCAAATATCAAAATATTTTTGTAACCAATAATGAAACAAATTTAGAACAAATCACAATTAAAAAAAATCAATTGTTACCCTATTTTATAACTACCTTATAATATATTCTTTTTAAGGGATAACACCCAAAACTTTAATTAATATAAAGTGATACTCTGACTACATCGTATACTCCCCTTTTGATAACTAATTGGAAGAAAATAAGGTAGTATTAATGATATCAATCAATCCCCCCCAATGAATTCAAATTGAAAGGTCAAGATGATAGAGAGCATATAAGCACTATATCATACACTTATAATGACTAATGATGATCACCTAACATAAGCAACATATTTTTAAATCATTCCTTCATTAATGACTTTGTGAAAAAAAAATCATTTCTATACTTTATAAGAACAAATTCGAAATTTCACTCATTCTTCTTTACTAGATTTTTATGAAGTGATATATGATATCAATGTTCATGAATAATGAATTCTTTAAAATATTATAAGAAAAATTAATAAAACCGCGATATTCAAAGTAAAAAATAAATGGAATCATCATATCAAATATTAAATATTATTGATGGATTTTTAACCACATTATTTTTGTGGATGCATGGATTATAGAAATATATATAACCTCAGTTTTTCTATACATAAAAAATTTGAACTTCATTTAAATTTCAATAAATCCATATTATTCTTAGAAACAATGAACCATCATAAGTTGTATTCTAGTCCTCAAAAACACCCAAACAAACTCAATGTCAATAGAAAAAAACTGACAATGATTCCATATTCAATCATATTTCAATCCAGATTTAGATTTTAATTTGATTAATATAAATATTCCTTATATATACACAAATTATGAAACGATTTGTGAGTTTTGATAAAAAGAACAATGTCAATTAGAATATATGATATCTGAGATTAAAACTGTAAACCAGAGTAGACTATGAATAAGAATATAGATTACCCTTAGATATTACATTGTTAATTGTTATATTTTAGGATAATTTGATCATATTAAGATTGGGTAATTCTTTTAAACCATTTGAGATTAATATATATATATATATATATATATATATCAAAAGAAATTCCAAAAAAATATTGATACGTGCAACCACAACTTTTAATAAAACTAAATATAGTAAACTATTTTAACATTTTTTTTTAAATTTAGGTTATAAATTGGACTAACCAATTTAATAAAAAATTATGTGTAAAATAAATTCATTGATTTTAAATTGACTATAAATTGAAATAATAAAACATTTGAATGTAGAAGATATGTTTTAAAAAAATCTGTGCACAACATGATTTTGTGTAAATAAAATATATTAATAAATATCTATGAATTATTCAAAGGTTATAAAAATATATATAAAAATATATTATGTTTAATAATATAAATTACTATTTTTTAAAATATATTACTACACATGGGAAAATAATTGATATCGTTTTTTGCTAATAAATATATATTTTTGTAATGGTGGGTTTCTTCATGTTTTTCAAACATATTTTAAAATTTATTCCTTCAACATATATGTTTTCAATTTTATAAAATTGGCACAGTATATTAAATTAAGATTTTCATATTTTCGAAATATTTTCAATTTATTTTTATGCATTATGAGTAGTTATCTTGGTAGAATTCATCATCTTCTTAACAAGGTGGGTTGTGTTAATATTGGTTAAAATAAAGTGTTAATAGAAAATATATTCATATAAATTCTTATTGGATGATATTTATTCAATTTTTATCACCATAGTATAAAAATGTCATTTTTAACGTACACATGTCCATTAAAATGACCTATATAATATTTAAGTGAAATAAAAATTAAAAAGGTCACCCTCATACATTTAAATATATCATATAAGTTTACATATAGACAAAATCATGTGGTCAATGAGTATTGATTTTTATTTTTATCATAATAAAATTATTTTCATTATTGAAATTTATCTGAAATTTTTATATTTTATACAATTTCATTAAATACTTATAGAACACTGAAATGAAATTTATTCAATTAATAGAAGAAAATAGATACATTTTTTAAAGATAGAAGTAAAATTTTACAAATTTAATGTTATCAATGAGTTTTATTTGGGATAAATATAACAAAATTGGGATATTTGAGTTATTTTTCTTGTAACTGAATCTTTTTCATCCATCATATGCGGTAAACTTAAATGAATAGTATCAAAAATTACAATAATTGTATTTAATGAAAATAATATTTTATTAAATTATATAATAAATAGAGTGTTATTGAAATAGAAAAAATGGATAATATATGGTGTGAAATGTCATAAATTATTCATTAATGAACCAAATATTCACTGTAAATATAAAATTATAAACCCTTAAGGGTGAAATATATCGTTTGAAAATTAAAAATGAAATATGTTAACAAAGGGGTTAAAAAGATATGGTTTAAAATAGCATTTAAACACAACCAAATTGTATTGAATGATATTATTTCAACCATATCCATAATTGATTTCAAATATGGGAGAAATTACTCTTTATAAAAATAACATTTTGAGAGATAGAATGAATCAAATTCAAGAAAGTATATTACATAATTCAAATAATCACAAAACCATCCCACAAGGCATGTGTAAATAAAATAGATACATAATAATGTCTAAAAAAAGAAGTACAAAAATATTATTTAAGACATTAAAAATTAAATTATTCAATGTTCTAGGTTATTAATATCACACACGATAAACATAGTCCTCTACGAAAATGAAAAAAATATAAACATAGCTTTATCAAATAAGTATACTCATTATGGAATACAAATTCTCTCATGTGTATGTGATATGATAAAACTAATGCACTTGTGAGAATTCAAAAGAACCAAACAACGTAGAACCATGTCAACTAACCATTCACATCCTCAACATGGGGCACAAACTAAATAACAAGTCCATTTATAATTTCCTAGTAAAAATCGTATCAATAAACGATACCGCACAACACTTTCTAAGGTATTAGCCACTCTCACACCCAAATAAAATTTACTAGAACTCCCACATCTTCCATATCATAGAACAACACATCACATATCTCTCACCAACACATGTCTCATCACATCACATATAGTCATATAAATAGGGTACTAGGGTATCATAAACATGAAGGAAATCATCCTCATTATCTCCTTCTTCGATGAATGACCCCCACCATAAACAATAACATCTCATGTTATCATATTCTCCATAAATAATCCCACACTATCCCACTATATCATAAAAAATATCAATATTGTATCTTTGGACTTCTATACATTACATCATTTATATTTCATCATCACCTCAAATAGGTCGTAGGGATGGGTGGGTAGCTATCTATCCACCCTCATATCCTTTATTGTGGGAAAACCACCCAACCAATGTTTGAAATAAACACTCGACATGGGTGGGAAAGATAATGAAATAAAAAAATAATATAATTTATAGACATATTTATATAATAAATCCCATAACAATCCATGATATGGATTCATTACAAATAAAACAACCAATAAACAACCAGACCACTATCTCTATCATTAATACATGCACCAAACAACACCAAAGATTCATGGAAATTGATTGTTTTCATCTCCTAATATGAAAAAAAATCATGATTCAAATACTATACTGTATAAATTAAAACATATAGCTCTAGAAAATTTTTTTATCCCATTATATAATATTCCAAATAAATCAATTTATTCCACACATCCTGCTAATGATTATAAAATTTTTTAGAAATTCATTTACCACATTAAATACCATTATCCAAACAATGTCAATTCTAATTCCACTAGAAAAACTACCAAAACACACAACTAAATGGATACTGAAAAATCCAAAAAAAACATCATCCCCAATCCCATTCCAAGAAGACCACACAACATAAGAATTTGATAGGAATAACCATTTTCCTCTATAATGGAATCATTCGACCACATAACCCATTCCATCAAAAAACCAAAATCCTCCTACATCTCTCTATCACATCATGAACAATAATTCCACTACCGTGAAAAAAAATTAAACATAAAAACAACAATATAAATCTATTTTCATTAAAAAAATACATCAAAAAATACATAGAAAATTTTTAGATTCATTGAAAGTCCTTCTTCGTGGTCTATATTACATTGATGTTTGTTCACAGAAAATAGATATTTTTATTGGAACCCAATTTTTTTATCTAAGAATAAGAGATTATAAAATTCATTTTAGTGTGATCTAAAGTAATTATAATCTTAAGGGACCCATAAAAACAAAAAGTATAGTTAAAAAAGAATCCCAAAATCCATGATTTTCATCCGGGAGACCATAAAGTACATAACATCAATAATAATAATAATTATATAATCATGTGAGTTTATTCCCATTCCCATTTCAATTGAATAAAAAATTATTCATTTATCATAGTTAGGATGGATAAAAACATCATCCCTGAAGATCATAAAAATATACCCAACCATCATGACACCATATATCAAAAATAAATGATCTATTACATAGAATAAAGAATCCCCATGTGATCCACTATATCTAGAACATGGGGTGTGTTCATATGAAAGATCCTCTACATAAAGAGATTGAAAAAAAAGGTCATAGCTCAAACAAGGTTCAATGTCATCAATTTAAATGATTGGCATTAACTTTTCATGAAATAAAATAATTAGGAAAGAATGATGGAATGATCATCACATTATTATTAATAGTTCTGAAACCAAAAGGATTTTAGATTGAGAATATTATTTTAATTGACCCGAAGTTATGACCTCATTAAATTACAAGGGTAATGAAACATTAATGTAATTGGTAATCAAGTGAATCTATGGATAAACTTATTGTCTATAATTCAACCATTAATTATTTTAAATCATGTCTTTAAAATATAAATTATGTTAAATAAATTTATTTATGATTTTTTTGGGGAAATATGGAAAAAATTTTAAACCAATGAATTTTAGCTAAGTCATGAACCGACTATACCATCCAAATTACTATGTGATCAAATGAGTTGTAATTTCAACCAACTACATGACCAGAATCCCAATTTAAGAATTAGAAAAGCGATTGTTTTTATAAACCGCATGAATAACCACCAGACATCATGAACAAGCCTCTGAACTTGCTGAATAGTTGAAAAAACAACCACCCTGCCACATGAATAGAGAGGTAACCATGCTAAATGACCAAAAGAAGTACCATAAATCTGCAAAAAAAAATTATTACTCCAACTAAATGCATGACCAACCACCGAAGCGGTTAAACTAACATGTTTCCATGCCAACTAGCCATATAACCAACCATATTACAACATAAAAAGACTAGTGACCAGGAAAATAGATCTGATGTTCATTCATCTTACTTCATGAATAAAAAAGTAACCATACTAATCAACTATATGAATATTCTTGGGAAGAAACAAAGGGATAACAATAAAAACAACATCATATTCCCACTAGACCTCATAAAATGAAAATAAAAACTTTTTATGATTTGATAACATTATATTAGAAACATCAAAAAAATTATCATATTCAAGGAAAAAATTAAACACAGGGAATAGAAACTAATAAAAGGGTTCAAACAATAATCCCACAACATACAAATCAAGGATATCATTACAACTGATACACTACCACCAACTAAACACCACATCAAACCGAAAATATCCATAAAACCCTCAGACAACTTCAAGCCTCTTATCTTCTACATAACTACTTTCACTACCTATTATACCAATACATATCCCAAAGCCCAAAACTAGCATCAAAATCCCATTATAGAGCCCCATGTTTAAATAGTCATGATATTTATTCCCCAATGTCATGATACTATCCTCTTTGGGTGGAATTGACACACCCGTATAGTTTCCATCCTCTAGAGGTGTGACACATCTTGGTTATCGATTATTTTTCCATTATTTTGATTAATTGGAGATTTAATCAGAAATATAATCATAAATGAAGAATCACATCTCATATTAAATAGTGAGTCTCAGACATCACATCATTAATAAATATATAATAATGAAACAAGTATCATGAGAAAAACATTGGGTATTGGGTTCACTTATTCTTGTTAAACTCCATAGTACTCTAAATTAGCCCACAAATCTTCCCCAATACATGAAAAAATGTGAATGCTTATTCCCAATAAAAACATATCCTGGTGATTCAGGATCTTTATTAGATTCTCTTAAAATGTTGCATCATCCAAAATCTGAAACTGTTGGTGCAAAATGAAATGGGACCCATCATGAATATTCAGAAAAAACTGAGAGATGAGAAAGTCATCATGGATCAAGAACATGAGGTCTCCAACTACGATCTTAAAGGTCATCATCATCGGATTAGAATAATATTTATTCTTATACTTCCATACTTTCATCTTTTATAGTAGTATATAATCATTCTATTCATGTTATTCACCACATTTATTCTATTAAACTCTAACTCCCTAACATCATCCCAAAAAAATTGATTACCATATTTATTGAGACCCTAGTATTGTACACATATCATTAAATGATTTTAAGTATAGTGTAGAATTATATTTCAATCCAATGATTGTAATGTCCATTTACATGTATGAGAAAGTACATAAAACATAAAACATGGGACTAAATAAAAAATATCATTTTGTAGTATTCATAAAGTGCTCTTGACTTTCTATGTGATCATATATCTTCATTGGATAACCTTTATATAACATGAAAAATGGGATGAGCTAAAATCCCAGTAATGGAAATAAATATAATAATAAAGCATTAGCCCATGGGTTTGAAGGAATGACATAATGATATAAAAATGCGTGGAACATATTAAATAATAATATATATTCATGTGATCATATATATATATGGATTCATAGTATTTTTGAAGAAAAATAAATCATTAATATAGCATGATTCAAGGCTCGTTGCACATGTAAAATCACATCTGAAAGTTAACCACCAAGACTATTGCACATGGTAGCCTGAGTCCTGGCTAACTGCCATGACTGTTGCTCATAAAATCTAAAGAGACTCAACTTTACCCAAGGAACTAGAGTGATATTTCATAACAGACATAATAACTTATTCAAAATTATTCTTTCGATATATATAATAATATATAATTAATTATACATAAACATAAGTGTAGCCATGTAATGAAATGTGTATCAAAATCATGTCATAAATGATAATAGATGGGTGTATTATACAACGATCCATAAAAGAATGGAATAAAAACATACACAGACATTGATGAAGGGAAATAAGAATATATCGTGGTAAGTGATTTTAATTATAAGTGAAAACATGTAAGAATATTATTTACGAATTTTCATCATTATGACATTTTAGTGTCAATTTAATGAAATACTAACGATCCTTTAAAATTAAAAACGGAATAATCTTCTATATAAAACTAGAAGTGAACCAACATGGTTTTCATAATAAAAATGTGTATTTTATAAAAACAATGTTTACTTAAAATAAATGATAGAGTGAACTTGAAATTGGGTAAGAATTATGGAAGTTCCCTCAAACGGACTGGCTAATCAGGAATACATGAGGAGGGAATCATTTAAAAACAATTATATACCTGAAAAAGAATAATGATGTAAAGACCTGGAAATTTCAAGGAAATTTTTTTCTTAATTTTCTTTAGAATTTTACCAGAACGAAGTTTCTGACGGCGCCTGATTCTGATGCCCGGTGTGCCCGAAATCAATTTACGAAGTTTAGCTCGGGTACTTTCAGTGAACGAACGAGTGAGTTTTTCTTACTTTTGAACCGGTGCTCAAAATCAAATTCCAAGGGCACCAATGGATTCACAGCACTAATAATTGCTTATAAAGATCTTTTTTGGAGTTTCGTTTTCACGGGAGGAGTTGTTAAAAATTTGTGGAAGATAAAATAAAAATTGTGTTACAATTTTTATTTCTTTAAAGTAGTTATATCCTTTGAGTGGAAGTTAGGGAACTACCCATGAGAGGTTAAGAGGGTGGTAAGGCCCACACGAGACCCTAACCTCCCTAGATCTTCCCATAACCCCCTTGACCTCCAATAACTCACCTCTCACATTAATATTGTAACTCCACTTTATCTTAAGTGACACCTCTCCTCCTCACATCCCACTTTAATTCATACCACCTAAACATTAAATAATTTTACAACTCAAGATCAATTAATTAAGTGTGTTGTTTTTGAATTTTGTAATTTTGAATTCATGGCATGGGTAAATAATATAAGGTGGAGCCTTATTTTATTTTGGTTAGAAATGTTGTGTTAAGAGATAGGGAAGAGAGAATTTGATTTTTGAGGAACTTCCTCCTCCGAAGAAGAACGCTTCATCTCCTTTGCTGAAGAACGTGAAGAACACCGAAGAATCGACGAATAATGTCGTCTCATCTTTCACCTTTTCTCCACGTTGAAGGAAGCGAGACCCCGCATTCTTCATCGGGTGATCACCGACGACGTGCCTTCTCCTCTTCTTCCTCCGTGTCAAGGGAGGAGACACCACCGTGGGGAACGTCTTCATTGACGACGACTCACCCTCCGACGTCAACGGAATCGGCAACGATCTTCCACAACATCTGATCACCGCGAGGCTTTCCTCTTCCGTGGATCGACGACGTGTGACGTCTTTGCAAGGTAGGGGTTTATTGCTTCTTGTTCGTGAGACATCCTTTGTCATTCCTCGCCTTTTTTTGGGCCACTTGTTATCATCTTAACTGGAGGAGGTCGGACCACACGAACACGGACTACCCTCCTCCCCCTTTATTGTTGTGTTGTTGAAGTTCGGAAGATGGCGGCATGGTGCGACGGCACAACACGGGAACCTGGAGGAATGAAGCAAGGATGCACGGTGCCGTCGAGGCCGAACGAAAGTGTGGTCATAAATGGGACCATGAAGGCAAACAGAAGACTCCGCAGTTTTTTCTTTTGACGTACGTGCGGAACGATGGGTATTGACGGAACGGGCCACAGAGACGATTTGATGTTTCCGCAGTGAAGAACGGGACCCGGGATGAGCATCAGCGTAGATGGAATTGAAAATGGACCACCGGAGCAACTCTGGTGGCCCGCGGACACCACCGGCGGCGCTGGTCACCGGCGCAGCGGCGCCCTGCCGGGCCGCCTGGAGAAACCGCTGTGGTTTCAGCCCCAGCAGCGAGTGAGTGGATCCCGCGACCGCGTGGGATCCAGGGGGACGCGGCGCGCGCCGCGTCCGCGGAGCGCCAGCTCGCTGGCCAAGACAGCGAGCCACCCGGCCGAGCTGGGCCAGCTTGGGCGGACCGGGACGGGCCGCGCCCAGTCGGGCCGGGTCGCACCCTGCCGGGTCGGACCTGGACCCGATTCGGGCCGACCTTGGAGGGGTTGGGCCGGGTCAGACCGGGCCCAGACCCCCCATTTTCGGATCACTTTTGGTCTTTTGCCCATATCATGGGCTACGGACCTCCGATCGACGCACCGTTAGTTGAGTAGCTATCCTTGGATCGATATGGTCGTTTCAGTATATTAGACTCAAGGTTTTAGAGAACTTTGGGTTCGGCCAGGTTGGTTCGGATATGAAACCAACCGGGCCCTCGGAGCGGAAACGCTTATATCTTGAGCTCCGGATGTCCGATTTACGTTCCATCGACTTGGTTGGATTCCTCTTGAGGAGATGGAACTTTTGTCATACTTCGCCAAAGGTTTAGATGTAGATGGAGTTTGATCGAGTTGGACTGTACCCGGAATCCAACCGGGCCCCTGGAACGGAAAACATGATATCTTTCAGACTAGACGTCCGATTGAAGAACCGTCAGTGGCGGTGGTGATCACGTGGAGAAAATGTCCCTATGAGTATACCCTATTAGAGTTTGGGGTACAGTTGAGATACGACCGAGTTGGATCGCACACGAAACCAACATGGCCCCGGGGACGAAAAGGCTAGTAACTCACAGACCGGGCGTCCGATTGACGCGCCGTCTGTTGCGTTGAGACCCCTGTGACGAGGTGGTCCATTGAGATACTTCTTCGTGGAACTTTGTGATACTTGTAGTATCGACCAGTTTCTCATGGAGCGGACCATCCTAGAGACGAGCGTGCAGAGTACGGAGACCGTGTAGTCGGATGAGACCTGACGACTACTTAACCGATCGACATGGTGTGTTTCGGATAGCCTGGTGGGGAGTACTTGGTTGTAGCGGAAGACCCATGGTGGAGGAGCGCTTGGTTGTAGCGGCAGACATGTGGTACTCAACAGAAGGAGTATCTCTAGAGGCTATGAGGGGGAGTGCTTGGTTGTAGTGGTAGACCCACGGCGGAGGAGCGCTTGGTTGTAGAGGCAGACCTGCGTACTCAACAGAAGGAGTACCTCTGGAGGCTCTGAGGGGGAGCGCTTGGGTGTAGCAACAGACCCATGGTAGGAAGCACTTGGTTGTAGCAGCAGACCCACAGTACTCGACCAGAGGAGTACCTTTGCAGTCGTAGGTTAGTGAGCAGTACCTCGGAGTCGTGACATGACCACTATACACTCTAGGGACGAGGCTCTTCAGCAGTTACGGTTTCGATAATGAAAATCCTGGTTTGAGATGAATCTTTGACCTTTTTGTTTACCTCATTATTGAGAAGGGTCACTTGATAACTAAGGTATATGTATGGTCATATACTTGGGTAGTGGTTATCCGATGATTTCATAATCTTGTGTTTCCCCATGATTGAGATGGGTTACTTGATAACATAGGTATATGTATGGGGATATACCTAATTAGAGGTTATCTGTTGAGATATTATTTGGGTTTATCATTGTTGGTTTTAGTGAGACCTTGAGGGTCTTGGGGTCCCTACTGAGTATCGTTATACTCACCCCTGCATGGGCTGTGCCCGCACCTTGTTGTGTTGGTTGCAGATGACGAGCAGTGCTGACGGAGGCCGAGTGTTCGAGGATTGGACGGTACCCGAAGGTGGACCACCCGATGAGTCAGTATCCGTAGGTGGACTTCACGGCGAGGCGACACCCGGAGGGGGTTGACGGGCGAGAGCATTGAGGAGCTACACTATCTATACCTACCCTTCATGTAGGATCCGTGGTGGACGATCTAGGAGCTGCGCTATCTATACCTACCCTTCAGGTAGGACCCGAGGAGGACGTCCCAGGAGCCGCTTCTGTTCTTCCAGCTGTTGTCTTTTTCTGTTGTACTTTTTTTTTCAGTTATAGTTGTACTATCAGTTGGGTTTGTATTCTGGCCCATTTACTTTTAAGAACTTCTCTTTGTACTTAGTGTTTTACTTCCGCTTGTACTTTGTGGTTTTTTTATTACATTTTTAAGGCAATTCCTTCCTAGTTATCGGGATTTACGCCTTTCGTGTTAGTCGCCAGCCCCTGGCCTATGGAAGGCGGGCTTAGGGTAGTCATGACATGAGGCCCGAGGATGGGTCGTGACAAATTGGTATCAGAGGAGTTCGGTTCTATCGCAGAACCAAGGGCTCTGATCTTTTTCCATGTGAAGCAATAGTGTTGAGAGTATTGAGTGTGGTTATCAGTCCAGGGAGTCCAGTATTGGTGCGGCGGCCGATGTATCCGTACACCAGGACCCTGACTTCTGATTTCCGACTTAATAAACGAAAACATTGATTGCATGTGTGTTTCATGTTTTCACTGTGCTTACTTTGTGTCGGCTCAAAAGGTATTCTGTTTAATCGTGCATCACCTGTTTCTTTTCCAGATGGCCCCACGATGTAATCCATCTAGGGTTCTGAGCATTGTGCAGGATGACAGCCCACCGAGCGACGAGGCCTCAGTACAAGGACCTTTGACAGCAGAGGCACCGGTGGTACCTCTACCCGTCGATCCACCAATGCTACCAGCCCCAGCCACTGACAATGCACGTCATCTTAGTGCACTGCACGAGTTTCAGTGTCAGCGACTGCCCATGTTCCGTGGGGAGACTGACCCTCAGGAAGCCGAGCATTGGCTGGAGGAAGTTGTATGAGTTTTTCATTTGGTAGGGACACTAGCTGACCTTATGGTAGTCCTTGCAGCGAGCCTCTTGTATGCGGTAATAGACAGATGGTGGAGCTTGATGCTCCAGGTGCACGACGAGGAATCTCTCCTTTGGATGGACTTTGAGAGCCATTTTCGCTCAGATATTTCCCAGCCACCCTCCGAGTGGTGTGCATCCCGGAGCTGCTACAGTTGCGGCAGGGCAGCATGATAGTAGCCCAGTACGTGACGAGGTTTACGGATCTCTCACGTTATTCGACGGACAAGGTACATGACCAATTATTCAAGGCCCGAACCTTCGAGCAGGGGCTCAGGTGAGAGATCAGAGCTTCACTTGTTTCTCACATCATTCTGACGTAGACATGAGTGTTAGAGCGAGCCCTCTTAGTGGAGAGTTTCCTTGCTGAGCCATCTCCAGCAGCAGGACCCACCACTAGCCGGCATGCGGCAGAGTCTTCTGCAGCAGGCAGTAGACAAATGACACAGATGTCCAAGAGTACTAGACCTATAGGTGGTCGATCGCATGACACATGATCGTTTGTGCGAGGCACCCGGGGTGGAGAATGACTTAACATGCGCGGGCAGTGTTACTCCTGCGGTGGGGTTGGTCACATGGCTCATGATTGTCCGACCCGCCATACAGATGACCAGAAGATTAACAAAGGACCTCCCATGCAGAGGTAGAGGTTCGATCGAGGCGGACTGCATGGAGAAGGAGACAGTGGCAGGGGATCTGGTCTTGAAGCTAGAGGTGGACGACGCTTCGAGGTGTTACCACCACCACCACCAGAAGGTCCACCCCGACCATAGGGAATGGGTGGACGTGGGAGAGATCAGCTGCAGGCAGCTAAGGCCTACAATCATAGAGCTCCGAGAGGAGATGGACAAGAGCAGGACTAGCTCCAGACCTGGATACTTTTTTTCATGTTGCTTCTAGCTCTGTTGATGTTTGTTTGTTTTTTCTTTGTGTCTTTGTACTTTGATCTGTAGTAATAAAAAGACACATTTTCTTGTGGCATTTACCTTCATGTCCTCTCTTTTAGTTGTTACTATGAGTTTCCAGTTTAAAAACCGTTGAATTGACCCTCACTTTGAGATACCTACTGGAGGAGACCTAGTGACCACACACTAATGCCGACAGTGTGACTCAACCCTTGGAGGCGAGAGTAATGGTTGGATCTCTTGGTAGTAGCATCGAGGCCATACGACGACATCCTTGGTATGGATTAGTATCATCCATGTCTGGATTGACTGTATTATGCGAATAACGTGGTTCATCCAGGGGATGAGACCAGATTTCTCTTATCGGCAAAGAAAAATCACAGTAGCTCTTGTAGGACCAGAAAGTTCCAAGTCATCCATGAGCGGATGAGGACAGCTTAGAGCCGGAAAACGTCTTGTGCTGAAAGGGGGTGGAGACAACTAGTGTTCAAGGTTGGTGACCATGTTTCCCTATGGGTCTCACCTCGACGTGAGTTACGGAGATGTGGCTGAGGAGACAAGTTATCTCCGAGGTTCAATCGATCTTTCTAGGCCCTCAGCAGGGTAGGAGAGGTGGTTTACCGCTTGACCCAACCACCTCAGTGGCACCAGGTGCACGACGCCTTCCAGGTATCTCAACTGAGGAGATACAAGCTCGACCCTTCGCTTTTCATCGACCATGAGGAGATGGAATTTGGTGATGCAGTGTATTTCACATAGGTTTCAGTGGGTATCAAGGATCGACATGAGCGGGTCCTACGAGGATGGTCAATTCCTCAGGAGCACTTTCACTAGCTGTACAGGAACCTCCAGGTAAGCACATGGGAGAGGAAGGCTCAGATGCATGCTTAGTACCACTTTGGTAACCCTTGTTTGTGTAAAAGCTCTATGAGGACGTAAAGCCCTGAGGTGGGAGTAACGCAAATGCCCAGAAATTTCAAGGAATTTTTTTTCTTAATTTTATTTGGAATTTTATAAGAACACAGTTTCTGAAAACACCTGATTCTGAGGCCCGGTGTGCCCAAAATCAATTTCCGATATTTAGCTCGGGTACGTTCAGTGAACGAACGAGTGAGTTTTTCTAACTTTTGAACCGGTGCTCGAAATCGAATTCCGAGGGCACCGATGGATTCGCAGCGCTGGTAATTTCTTACGCAGATCTTTTTAGGAGTTGCGTTTTCATGGGAGGAGTTGCTAAAAATTTGTGGAAGCTAAAATAAAAATTGTGTTACAATTTTTATTTCATTAAATTAGTTATATCCTTTGAGTTGAAGTTAGGGTACTACCCATGAGAGGTTAAGAGGGTGTTGGGGACCACACGAGACCCTAACCTCCCTATATCTTCCCATAACCCCCTTGACCTCCCATAACTCACCTCTCACTTTAATATTGTAACTCCACTTTAACATAAGTGACACCTCTCCTCCTCACCTCCCACTTTAATTCATACCACCTAAAAATTAATTAATTTGTCAACTCAAGATCAATTAATTAAGTGTGTTGGTTTTGAATTTTGTAATTTTGAATTCATGGAATGGGTAAATAAAATAAGGTGGAGCCTTATTTTAGTTTGGTTAGAAATTTTGTGTTAAGAGAAAGGGAATAGAGCTTTTGAGTTTTTAAGAACATCCTCCTCCAATGAAGAATGCTTCATCTCCTTTTTTGAAGAACGTGAAGTACCCTGAAGCTTCGACGAAGAACGTCGTCTCATCTTGCACCTTCTCTCCACGTCGAAGGAAGCGAGATGCCGCATTCTTCATCGGGCGATCACCGACGACATGCCTTCTCCTATTCTTCCTCCGCATCAAGGGAGGAGAGACCACCGCGGGGAACGTCGTCATTGAAGACGACTCACCCTATGACGTCAACGGAATCGGCACCGATCTTCCACGACGTCCGATCACCGCGAGGCATTCCTCTTCCGCGGCTCGACAACGTGTGATGTCTTTGCATGGTAGGGGTTTATTGCTTATTGTTCGTGAAACATCCTTTGTCGTTCCTCATCTTTTTTGGGCCGCTTGTTATCATCTTAACGGGAGGAGGTCGGACTACACGAACACGGACGACCCTCCTCCCCCTTTGTTGTTGTGTTTTTGCGGTTCGGAAGATGGAGGCATGGTGCGACGACACCGCGCGGGAACCTGGTGGAAAGCGGCAAGGACGCATGGCGCCGTCGAGGCCGAACGAAAGAGTGGTCATAATTGGGACCATGAAGGCAAACGAAAGACTCCACAGTTTCTTCTTTTGACGTGAAGAACGATTGGTATTGACGGAACGGGCCACAGAGACAATTTTATGTTTCCGAAGTGAAGAATGGGACCCGGGATGAGCATCGGCGCAGACAGAATTAAAAACGGACCACCGGAGCAACTCTAGTGGCCCGCAGACACCACCGGCAGCGTGGGTCGTCGGCGCAGCGACGCCCCGGCGCACCTCCTGGAGAAACTGTCATGGCTTAAGCCGTGGCGGCGAGCAAGTGGATCCCGCCGCTGCGTGGGATCCAGCGGGACGCGGCGTGTGCCGCGTCCGCGGAGCGCCAGCTCGCTGGCCAAGCCAGTGAGCCGCCCGACCGAGCCGGGCCAGCTTGGGAGGACGGGGCCGGGCCGCGCCCGGCCGGGCCGGGTCGCGCCCTGCAGGGTTTGACCCGGACCCGGGTCGGATCGACCCTGTTCGGGCCGACCGAGGAGGGGTTGGGCCGGGTCAGACCGGGCCCATACCCCCCATTTTCGGATCACTTTCGGTCTTTTGCCCATATATTGGGATACAGACCTCTTATCGACTCACCGTTAGTTGCATAGCAATCCTTGGATCGATACGACCATTTTGGTATATTACACTGAAGGTTTCGGAGAACATTGGGTTCGGCCGGGTTGGTTCGGATGCGAAACCAACCAGGCCCTCAGAGCAGAAACGCTTATATCTTGAGCTCCGGACATCCGATTGACGTGTCGTCGACTTGGTTGAATTCCTCTTGAGGAGATGGAACTTTTGGCATAATTAGCCAAAGGTTTAGATGAGGTTGGAGTTTGACCGAGTTGTATTGTACCCAAAATCCAACCGGGCCCCTGGAACAGAAAAGATGATATCTTTCAGACTGGATGTCTGTTTGACGAACCGTCAGCGGCGTTGGTGATCACGTGGATAAATGGTCCCTATGAGTATACCCTGTGAGAGTTCGGGGTACAATTGAGATACAGCCGGGTTGGTTCGCAGATGAAACCAACCGGGCCCTGGGGACGAAAGGGCTAGTAACTCACAGACCAGGCGTCCGATTGACGCGCCGTCTATTGTGTTGAGACCCCTGTGATGAGGTGGTCCATTGAAATACTTCTTCATGGAAATTTGGAATACTTGTAGTATCGACCAGTAGCTCGTGGAGTGGACCCTCATGGAGACGAGTGTGCAGAGTACGGAGACTGTGTAGCCGGCTGAGAGCTAACGATTGCTTGAACGATCAACTTGGTGTGTTTCGGATATCCCAGTGGGGAGCGCTTGGTTGTAGCAGCATACCCACGGCGGAGGAGCGCTTGGTTGCAGCGGTAGACCCGTGGTACTCAACAGAAGGAGTACCTCTGGAGGCTTTGAGGGGGAGCGCTTGGTTGTAGCGGCAGACCCACGGCGGAGGAGCGCTTGGTTGTAGCGGCAGACCCGTGGTACTCAACAGAAGAAGTACCTCTGTAGGCTATGAGAGGGAGCAGTTGGTTGTAGCGGCAGACCCACGGCGGAGGAGCGCTATGTTGTAGCAGCAGACCCGTGGTACTCAACAGAAGGAGTACCTATGGAGGCTATGAGGGGGAGCGCTTGGTTGTAGCGGCAGACCCATGGTGGGAAGCGCATGGTTGTAGCAGCGGGCCCACAGTACTCGAAAGGAGGAGTATCTCAGCAGTCTTAGGTTAGTGAGCAGTACCTCGGAGTCATGACAGGACCACTGTACACTCCAGATACTGGGCTCTTCAGCAGTTACGGTTTCGATAATGAAAATCCTAGTATGAGTTGAATCTTTGACCTTTGTGTTTACCTGATGATTGAGAAGGGTCACTTCATAACTTAGGTATATGTATGGGCATATACCTGGGTAGTGGTTATCCGAGGATTTCATAATCTTGTGTTTCCTCATGATTGAGATAGGTTACTTGATAACATAGGTATATGTATGGGCATATACCCAAGTAGAGGTTATCTATTGAGATCTACTTTGTGGTTATCCTTCTTGGTTTTAGTGAGACCTTCAGGGTCTCGGGGTCCCTACTGAGTATCGTTATACTCACCCCTACACGGGTTATGCCCGCACCTCATTGTGTTGGTTGCAGATGACAGGCAGTGCGGACAGAGGCCGAGTGTTCGAGGACTGGACGGTACCCAGAGGTGGACCACCCGACGATTCAATATCCGGAGGTGGACTTCACGGAAAGGCGACACTCGGAGGGGGTTGATGGGCGAGAGCATTGAGGAGCTATGCTATCTGTACCTACCCTTCAGGTAGGATCCGTGGTGGACGATCCAAGAGCTGGGCTATCTGTACCTACCCTTCAGGTAGGACCCGAGGAGGACGTCCCAGGAGCCGCTTCCTTTCTTCCAGCTATTGTCTTTTTCTATTGTACTTTTGTTCAGTTGTAGTTGTACATTCAGTTGGGTTTGTATTCTGGCCCATTTACTTTTCATCACTTCTCTTTGTACTTAGTGTTTTACTTACACTTGTACTCTGTGGTGTTTTTATTACTTTTTAATGGCAATGCCTTCCTAGTTATCGGGAGTTACGCCTTTGGTGCTAGTCGCCAGCGTCTGGCCTATGGAAGGCGGGCTTGGGGTAGTCACGGCACGGGCCCTAAGGACGGGTCATGACAAATGAATGGATATTGATACATGAATTGGTAGAATATACATTGAATTAATAATATGTAAATAAATAGAATATAAATCTATATATAGGTATAAATGAAGATAGATCAACCCAAAAGAATGAAGGATGTTCGGGTAGAATCCCTTACCATAAGTCTGAATGGGTCCTTCACATTATCTTATTGTCCTGGATAACAATTTAATTCATTAATTAGTTGTTATTGAACATAATATTCATTTAAATTACTCATTATATCAATATTAAATTCGTTTGAGTCCTTTTTATGGGTTAATAGGATCAATTTCATTGTTTATAATTGTTTGTTTCCTTGGTTTTCATGATTGGTTCAATTATATAAATGTAAGGATAAATATGTAAAATGATAATGCTTGTATAGAATTTCATTTTTTTAGTTAAAATATATAAGATTTTATGTTTATAAAATTCATTTGGATAATGGGAGTGAATATGATTCATTAAATAAAACTATAATGATAACTATATTGGTTAATTCGAGGTTTTCTGATAAAAAAATCATTTAGATTTATAAAGTAATATATTGTTTAAAAAAATTAAAAAATCTTGAAATATACATAATACATATATTATAGTATTGTTAAACTATAAAAATGGTTTCTTGACTAGAATTTAATATGGTAAAATAAATTTGAAAACCCTTGGTCCTAGAATGTGATAAACTAACACATCTCAGATAGAGATCTGATTTCTAGTATAAAAGGATAGTAAATGAGAGATAATGATGAATTATACCAATATAAAAAAATAAAATACATGTATGGTATTGGATATATCATTAAATGTGGATGAAATATGGTGATTAAAGAAAAATAAAGAAAAGAACATGAAATAAAATGAAAGAAATGAAAAGAGGAATTTTTCTCTTCAATATGTCATCCTTAAGAACCTCTTTAGAGGAGAAAATTTGGTCTTTTGAATAGACAAAGGGCTTATAGATTATTTATAGTGTAATATGAAGAGATTGGGGAATAATTAGGACTAGTAAGAAGGCTTTATAGGATTGAAGAGAAGAGGTAAAGTGGAGAGGTATTTATAGTGTAGGAGAGGAGGGGTTTCCCATTATTTTAATCATTTGACTAATATTTCTTTAAGACTATGAACAGACTTGCATATTGTGACAAAATAAAGTATATATATCATGTTACTTCCAACTAGTGTCCATTTACATCATCCATGACTTAATAATGATGCAAAAAATTAGGTTTTTGCTTTTATCATAAATTATCATGTTTTACTATTCATAAAATTTCTAGTATTTCATAAAAATCACAGAAATTCTCCCAATCTAATTTTTGACATGTATAATTACCAAATTAACAGCATTTTTTTCTAAATATGTGAAATTTAATTTTTAAATAAAATTCTAATTTTCCTGGACAATAAAAAATTTTAAATTAAAACTGATTTTCCAACACATTGAAAAATTAATTAAGGTATCATAAAATTATCTTCAGATCATAATATATAAAAATAAAAATTTATGAATTCATTTTATGAAAATAAATATTATTTTAATTTATTAAATCAATCATAAAGTTGAAATTAAATATTCATTACTTACATAAATACCCACACTATGATATAATTATATAATATTGTCAATTATAAGATAGATAAATATTATTTATACCATCATTGTAAATGATACTAATTAATGTAGTCATTTTTTATTCATAAGGTCATTATTATTATCCATAAGGTTAACATTGCTATTCATAAGGGTCAGTTAATATTCACCAAAAATTACATTTGTCTTATCATAATCCAACTATCTTACCAGTTTCAACCATGTATGTCATATTTTTGAAATTCAAATCATAGAAGTGACAATATTATGCATAAAGGTCACATAGTATATAGTAGTTCATTGGTTTGTTATTTAAGGTGATTATACTATATAAGAAGGGAATTACTATTGATTAAACATTATGTCGTCAAAATATAGATACCCATATAATGCCTCAAATGGGTCCTTATTGATGGATTAGTGATAACTTTTTTTATATGAAAACTAAACCAATAATTTTTTTTACTATGATCATTTATTTTATATAATAAATTCCACCAAAATTTCCTCTAATTTCTAGATTGGTTTTTTTATTCATAAATCCTTCCGATAATGAAAAATTGTGATAAGATGCATTTATGTGCTAAAAGGATGATGCAATTATCTTCAAACTCCTACAGTAAAACATGCACCCAAATATTATCTAATGGACCTCATATAACCATAAATCCATTCCAACACACACATATATATATATATATCCCTCACAACAATAAAATTATATTCTATTACTCCATGTTCACTAGTATGTTGTATGATTTCGTCACCCAATCCATGATTAACTAGATAGTATCACAAACTCCCTAGGATTGGGATAACCATACGAAAAATCGATTGATATAAATTATTATATCCACTAATGAACATCAACAGTCTACATAAAACCAAAATGAACACAATGATCACGCCTTACCTAATGGAAAACTAGATAGCTGGATACTAATGTTTGTACTTCCCAATTAATCATAAGACACAAAAACAATTTTTACAAAATAGGAAAATCATTCAATAATATTGGGTGTACCTCTATATGGGATCTTTGAAACTAATGTAGGATACTGTCACACGTCGTCGCAGAAATAAATCCTCCCACAAAACTACATCTTGTTATGGACATCCTTTAGCCATCCCATTGGATATTCACAATGTCTAACATTATCACGAATGACATAAAAATCCAAGCCTCCCCATAAAGACTCCACCACCTTATGAATAATAGAATAAAACACCATTATATAAACAAGAAACCACCCCCATAAACAACCATTTCATCTTATTTTAGGGCTTCATATCACTCTATTTTTTTCAAAACATCCATTGACTCCTGAATAACATCATTTTTCCAAATTCAACTCAATGGGGAGACTAGAAAATTATTATTCCTTGAGGTGAAAGTGATGTCATAATTATATTCCCAATGAAACTCCAAAAATCGCTATTGACATAGATTCTTATCATGATGTGTAAAGATATACCCCAACGTCCAATTATCAGTGAGTAGCACAAAACACTCCCTAATGAGGTCATGTGTCCAAAGATTAATCCCAAAAAATACTTATAGATCAATATCATGGTTGGAATTGTTACGTTCATGAGAACACAAATATAATGAACCAAAAGACATTACTTAATTCTTTTGTATCAATATGATTCTCAAGACCATATAGGAAGGGACAAGAAACATCTCAAACATCAACCCTTCTTCATGAAATTGAATCACTAGATAAGTGAAAAGTCACATCACCTTGTATTCAAACACATCATGACCTAGACCAGTCTAGTAAATTTCTGAGTCCTTCTTAGTCAATGTTTTCAACTGAGATAAAATCCATGAGAAATTGAACATGAACCTTCAAATATATTTTAAGAGACCAAAGAAATTATGACCCTCTACCAAATTATTAGGTGTGACTAGTGCAACAACTGCATTAACCATCAACATGTCAATGAACACAATATGATGGGACACCACATGGACAAGTATAATCACCCAATGATTCAAAAATATACTCATTGACTACATTTCATAGAGATAGTGGCATCAAATATCATATAATACTTCTCTGGGAATATATACATGCTCTATGAATTTGACTAAATATTTATATTCTCAATTAACATAACTTCAAACTGGTCTAGGAATTCATGCAACATGGATTTCATGATCACCAAGAAATTAGTTGGTGTGTTCATGACATGAAACAACATTATAATAAACTCAAGGTTTCTGTACCTATATATAAAGTAACTATTCAGGGAATCATCCCTCTTAATCCTCATATGGTAATATCCACGACAAAAGTAAATATATGAAAAATTACTCACCCCACTCCACTGGTAAAAAATATAGACCACTTGAGGAAAATGATAAATATTCATGTTCTATAACTGATTAATCCTATAATAATGTATGTAAAACCTTTTACTACCATCAAAATTATAGGAAAATAACACAACATGAAAATATACTGAATAAAACATTAGATGAACAATTTCTACATTCGATCATCAATCTAAATTCTCACCTCGCATGACATAGAGGATTCCTTCTGATAGTGATCTATATAAATTGAAGAAGCATCAGACTGTAGATCACTCCCACAATAAAAAAATCACTTTAAGGGGATTTTTACAAATCCTCATCATGAAAAAAATCTAAAACATAGAAAATCATTATGAACATCGACCATCATATCTCTTTCTGATACCACATATAAATCATCACTCAATGATATAAGGGTTATGCATATATAATTTGAACCTCATGACAATTTATTCTAATTAATGATTCATATTGGCCATCCAAAATAGAAAAAATAATCTATTCTATAAGAATATGATAACACAACACATAGAATACATAAATTTGACAATTTTAATGAATTTTTATGGATGATTATAATGATAGAATAGGTCATCATGTGACCGATGTGTCCCATCATTAGTACACACCCCAGACACACCTAAAATAATGTGGAATGGTCTATACATGGTGCAATCAACACTTGGTGAATCATAATCCACTCTACCCATAGTCCTAGATCATACACTATTGTGGATGCAAGAAAATAGTGTGAATCTATTAAATCAAACAATTTACAGACATGTTTCTATGGTAAACTGGCCATACCTCTTACAATATTTTGCCTTTAATGTTCCACTACCACTTATTTATGCAATAAACCATGCCTATATCCTCTACATATCCTCCAATGGTTACCTCCCCAGGCACACTTTGTTTTGGGACCCCAAATGAGAGGAACACATTGTTTATGACATATAAATTCCCCATTCTATCTAGATTGAGAATAAACCTACTACATATAATACTAGAATAACTTTACTGTTACAACTACTTAGGATGATTTTAAACCTATCCATCACTCTCAAATTGAGTTTGAGTATTCACTGGGACCCAATCCAGAAGATGGTAAAAAACCTCGTATAATAAAAAACTATACCAATTAATTTATGAAAATCATGGAAACCACTAGCCTAAGAAGGACATAATAGAATCTACAATGGCTGAATCCCTACAGTTTGAAACCTCACATGACTCAACACTGGGACCATGCAATTGAAAAATGTAATCCTTGAGAAATTCATATGGTTCCCCTCTTAAGGTAAACCTCATAAATAGCACACACTCTTGATAACCTATATTTTTTCCAAACATCAAGATATGTTTAAAATGTACATATTGTCACGTAATACTAAACTAATGGATAGAGAACCTCATATAGTACTCATGTGTTATACTCTTCATAAAAAAAAGATACATGGAGAAATTTAGAAGTTAATATAAATTGATTATAAGATCCCATAATGAAATTATCCATTCTGGATGAAGGAGAATCTCTTAACTCGTCCATGCCTTCATGGATGATGAATGAATCACAAATCAAAATTCTATTTAATTGTAGACTCACTAATCATATCCCTCCTTCCTCTCACCAAGATAAAATATCCACCAATGATGAATAACATCTGACATCCAAGAAAATTTTATGGAGACCTAGTACTCCATGGTTTCATGGGTCAAACTAAATGTGACATCTAGCTCCTCTAGCCAGCACCCTATCCATACATTATATACACATCCCTCATACATTCCTAACTAAATCTGTAGAATGGAAAAGAAATTTCATATCCTATTGGTCATTCTCCACAACTGTATCGACCCTCCATAATCAACCTAAACTTCTTAATAATACTTTACCTCTTGAGATATATTAGTATTATGAGTAGTAGATATTTCTGAAATGTAAACAAATAGTCTCTAAGCTCTAAATTACTATTTTTTTTAAAATATAATTAATTAATTTTATCTTATATCAACATTCATTTCAACAAACATACCTTGTTCAAATAAAAACATAAGTCATCATGATGAATTTACCTCACTTATGCCTCTACCACACTAGAGGTGCCACATAACATACTAATTCAATAAGATCAGAATCCATGTACTGGATCATGGGGTCCCAAAATTCAACATCCTAGCTATTCTTCCCAGCACATGTCATTCACCTGGGTCAATTAGCAATATTTTGATATGAAATATTGCAGTTCTCACAATTACCAAATCCAAAATCCATCATACCTAGAAATCATCCACATTGATACCACTCCATAAAAACCCCTCCCTAAAATGGTTATCCTCATTGGTCAACAATGAAGACATGGATATAATGACATGTTGAGTCCTTCCTCCATTAGGCCACGGGTAGGGTAATATAAACGAGGGTATAAAAAGATCATGTTATAGGAGGCATTACCCACAATAATATAACAATATCAGATGATATGATGAATAAACTATAATAAGATCACTGAAATTTTATAAATAATACAAAAATAATCACATAATTAATGTCGAAATAAAACAAAAAATATATATAAATTCAAGAAAAAATATGTTAAAAAATAATAGATAAGGCATGTAAAAATGAACTCTCCAAATGTCTTATATAATAATATCCATAATAGTATACATATTCCAAGTAGAAAAATAAAATATAAATTTATACATAGTTTCATCAGAAAAGATTACATAATAGAAAATCCCATATATCTTGTTTACATTTCAAAAAATAATTCTAATAGAACCATTAAAAAATTTCCTAACCAAATAAACCTAAAAAGGTACAATAACCATGATAATATTTACTAGTTAACACTAGACAAATAATTCATCCATTTATAATAACAAAATGTTATGAATACCAAAAAAGGTATCGTACATTACTTTCCCACGGATTCGCTACTCTCATAACCCAATGGTATATGTCATTATACGCCCATAACTTCCATATCACAATACAACTGTGGCACCCCAGGTAAATAAAGAATATGAAATTTTTATATTTATCCATATTTTTGAATAAAATTTTAATATTAATTTAAAGGGAACACTATGCACGATGGCATACCCAATATGCAACAACGAGTTTCTTTGAAATCTTACGTTGCACTCTAATAATAAAATAATATTATTTTAAATGGTAGTTATCGCCTAGCCGTTGTAATGGTTGGAATGAATAGAACTGACTAAAAAATGATTATATATGTTTGTCAAATATTTTTACGTTTTACAATAAATGTTAGAGGATTAAAAATGCCAATTAATCCAATTTCAAGCGTAAACATTCTAATACTCTTTAAAAGGTTGATTAAACGCCTTTTGATGGAGAACCATTTTAAATCCACTTTTTGACAATTTCATATATTATATTGGACCAAATGAAGTCCTTCTTTAGAATAAAGACATCAAAATTTACTTTGTGTATGTTTTTGTAATTTTTTTTATAAAGTTCATTTTTAATGAATATGTGAAAAATGTTGTATTTTAATTCAAAACCGCTTTTTAATCTAATGTATTTTTATGATTATTTAATCATTTGAATTGTTTTTAAATTCCAATTAGAATATATTTTTACCATTTAATCTAATTTTGGTCATTGAAATTAATTTCACAGAAAAATTGGACTAAAACTACTGTCAATCTTTTAATAGATATTGTTTCTTAAAAACACGCTATTTGTTTTGACAGTGGGAATTATTTATTAAATTAATTAATGAAACTAATATTTTTTGAATCTTTTAAAATAGACACCATTTTTGAATTTAGAATATCAAATATAGCTTAGGTTGAATTTTTGATATTTTTCTGAAAAACATCAATTTTTTTATAAATAGTGAAACCGCAAAGTGGTAGTTAAAAAACTGATTTTTTCATTTAAATGAAACTTTACCACTTTTGTGATTTGATTTTCAAAAATCCGACATACATGGTTGTCATTAGGATATAAAATGTGGTTCAATGGGATTAAAATAATTTTTTGGTGAATACTAACATTTATGCTTATTAATCATGATTAAAGGTAATTAGTGTCATTTAAGTCAAAGATAATGTTATAATAATATGAAATGAACATTACAAATGTCCTATCCATATTGTATGAGTCATGGCCGACCAAGACAATTCATTGGTCATATTGGTGACCCCATGGATCCACTTTGGTAGGAATATGACATTAATAACTTTTTATTTAAAGTTAAAATAAAAATGTCACAAACTTGTATTGTTTTCTAAAACAATTTTTACATGGGGTTATACAGGTCATATTTTTGACTATAAATATTCATTAGAAATCTAAAAATATTTCCTACATCATGATATTTGTTTTATAATTTTTAGACATTAAATAAATTAATTTATTTATGACACCATGATGATGAAGTGATTACCTCATTAATGAATGATTTATATAAATTGAGAAGATAAGGTAAAATATAAGACATAAACTTGTCAACAAACTATTGGATGGGTGGATTTATAACCCTTATCACAGTAGTGCAGAAAACATTTTTTACGTCGGTAATTTTTCATTATTTACGTCGGTTTTTAGGCGACGTTAATACGGACGACGTTATAAATAATGTTTTTTACGTCGGTTATTTAAAACCCGACGTAACATCCCTAACATCACGGTGTTTATCACGTCGGTTCATATAATAACCGACGTGATAAATATGCGCGGGGGGGGGGGGGGGGGGGTTTATCACGTCGGTTATTTTCTAAACCGACGTGATAAAACGCCTGGGATATCGTTTATCACGTCGGTTATGACATAAGCGATGTGATTAACCCTTCCCCGGGCCTATTATCACGTCGGTTTCTTAAATAACCGACGTGATAAAAAGGCCTGGGAAACGTTTTAGCACGTCGGTTATCCAATAACCGACGTGGTAAATCGATTCCCAGGCCTTTTAGCACATCGGTTATATTAAGAAACGGCGTGATAAAAGGCCCGGGAATGGTTTATCACGTCGGTTCTCGAAAAAATCGATGTGATAAACCCCTACCGAATTATTTACCACGTCGGTTCTAAAATAACCGACGTGAAAGCGATATATTTTTTTTTAAAATAATTGCACTGCCCTCACCAAAAAGCAACCAGAAACCAAAAAACAAAAATAACCATGCCAGCCCTCCCCCAAGCCCCAACTGAACCCCACCCTCATCTATACCCACCTAACAACCTGGCCAGCCCTCCCCCACCACATTGCAGCCCCACCACAACCCTTGGACACCCCCACCCCTTGGACAGCCCCCCACCCTCACTTACACCCCCACGACCCCTAGTACAGCCTCAAACACCCATTGGACACCCCTCCCATATACCTTGGACACCCCCAACCCTTGGACAGCCCCCCCCCCCCACCCTCATTTACACCCCCAAGACCCCTAGTACAGCCTCAAACACCCATTGGACACCCCCCCACATCTTGACATCCCTCCCAGACCCCTTGGACACCCCCCGACCCCTGGACACCCCCCCGAGCCCTTGGACAGCCCCAAACACCCCTTGGACACCCCTCCCATATCCCTTGGACACCCCCACCCCTTGGACACCCCCACCCCTTGGACAGCCCCCACACTCATTTACACCCAACCAGCCCCTTGGACAGAACTCCCAGACACCTTGGACACCACTCCCATATCCCTTGGACACCCCCACCCCTTGGACACCCCCCACCCCTTCGACAGCCCCCCCACCCTCATTTACACCCCCGAACAATAGGACAGCCCCAAACACCCCTTGGACACCCCTCCCATATCCCTTGGACACCCCCACCCCTTGGACACCCCCACCCCTTGGACAGCCCCCCACCCCCTGGACACCCCCCGACCCCTTGGAAACCCCCCCTACCCCTTGGAAACCCCCCCCCCCCCATCCCCTTGGACAGCCCCAAACACCCCTTGGACACCCTCCTATATCCCTTGGACACCCCCCACCACTTGGACACCACCCCCACCCCTTGGACAGCCCCCCCCCCCACCCTCATTTACACCCAACCGACTCCTTGGACAGCCCCAAACACACCTTGGACACCCCTCCCATATCCCTTGGACACCCCCCAAACACCCACCCACCTCCTTGGGACCTCTCCCCCCATACCAAAATCCAGACCAGAAAAACCATCAACAGTAGACCAAAACAAGAAGTAGAGAAAAATTAAACATTCACTTATATAACATTCAAAACTTACACTGTCAACTTCAAAAAAAACTAAATCCAACCTAAATGACTGCGAAATACACAATTACATTGACAATATTCAAAATTACATTTTACATTACAAACAACTAAAAGTCAATCAAACCTGTAAAATAATTTGACCACTCCACTTGTAAGTGTTTTATATCTTCAGCAGTAAAGGGTTGAGGGTCATCAAAAAGCTACAAAGGAAAAGGATAGTAGTCAACGTGTATAATGAATAAATCAAATTGAAATATTATGAGAAAGACGAAATCTTACCAGGTCAAAACTCAGAACTGTCCCAGTTGTTATTATTTCATACATAAATCTTAACATGTAATATCCGCATTCGATGATGCCTTGTTGCTCATGACATTTCTGTTTGAATGAGTATAAATTCAATATATTATTTTTATGTAATAAATCAAAATGTACAAATTATAAATGGATATTTACCTTCGCATGTACATATTTGATCTTGAAATTCCTTTTCTTTGCGCTTTTTCGAAAGTGGACCCATGCCCTGTTAGAAAATAATACGAATGGGGAAAATTTAAAATTCATTATAATATATAAAACTATTGTGAAATTGAAACTTACGTTTCCAATATATTCTTAAAACTTTCTCGCACATCATCATGGAGAGAGCATATCCAATAAAGTGTTTTCTCCCTAGGGAAAAAAACCCCTAACATCCAATGATCCCTGATAAAAGGAAATTTAACGTTAGTGGTTTTTTATGTTAAAAGATAATTAACTCTTTGAGAGGGATGTGTTTCATACCTCTCACAAAAAGACATCATCCAACACTGTGTGATTACATCATTTTCAAATCTATCAGCAATATAAAGCATTCTTTGTTCCTCATCCAATGCACATGCTTCAGGGGAAATCAATTGTGGGTCCACAAATCCATATACATCTGTCAGCTCATTCCTCTCACAAATTTTATACAGATACCTAATACAAAGCAGACATAAGTATACATTTTTAATAAATATAACGCAAGGAAAAGGTGTTAAGACTTACATGATAAAAATTTGCACCACGTTGATG
Organism: Viscum album; assembly: GCA_963277665.1. Taxonomy (NCBI): domain Eukaryota; kingdom Viridiplantae; phylum Streptophyta; class Magnoliopsida; order Santalales; family Viscaceae; genus Viscum; species Viscum album. The sequence goes on from OY728143.1 coordinate 354,776,879, forward strand.
CCCAACTTATCTCCAGTGACAAACTCCATGATATCAGTTTTCATAATCCCCACACTTAGTTCACGTCCACAGACATGAGCTTCCATTGTAATGTCATAATGATCCGCCAACAAATTTGAATATCTTGAAAATTTGCCAAGACTGCTAGTATCTTCATCTGATGTCATAGCTATCTGTATTTGTTGTTGTCTATACAGTATTTCTTTACCTTTGAAGTATTCCTGTTAAAATAAATTGAAAAATATATTAGTTTTCAAATGATAAAACATTAATAAAAATATAAAATAAAAGATATAACATCCATACCTCTATGGAAATGAGTCGAAGAAGTCTGGATAGCCAAAGTAAAAAATGGCCGATACTATGTCCAACTATCGTCACCTCATCTGTATGTAATGGTATCTGAGCTGATCTATCTATAATATCCTGTACAGTGACCCTCTGATTCTCTACCTCTAACTGTTGATGATGAACTGTATCTCCTATACAATATACCATCCCATATGCAACTATATGATGTTGAGGATCATCAACATACAACTCAAAATAAGTAGGTAGTTGCGGCGGAGGAGGAGGATCAAAAATGGGGTCCGCAGGCTGAGGTGGGGGAGTGGGAGCTACTGGGAGAGGTGGAGTGGGAGCTGCACCCTGAAATTGTCTTTGCAAGTCTGCAAACATAAACTGCACCGATTCTCTAATCTTGTCCTCCATTGTCGCATTAATATTATGGACTTCAGCCTCCAAGGATTCTATTTTTTTTATAAACTCCCTCAACGTTAGAAGTTGAGGAACGTGGCAACACTTTTCTTACCGATACACCTGTCGGATATCCTCTTACACGGCCAGGATGTTCGGGCTTTCCCAATGCCACAGATAAAATATCTTCCCTCCCAGATGGTGTAAATGTCCCATGTGAACTCTGCTCCTCAAGAGAGTCCTGTAATAATTAATTGAACATTTCTATAATTATTGGAAATATATGACGAAAATAGTAAACTTAAATAAATAAAATAGATATCTTACAATCCTCTCAAGTACGAGTCTTGATTCTTCCGAAAGATATTGTCCTTTTTTGCCCTTCCGAGCTCTTTTCCATTTCTCATGTCTCGATGGAGGGGATGGAGGGGCCACCTCTCGAGAGCTTGAAGACTCAGCTCTTAGTTGTTGAAATTTTTCTGCCATCATTTGTTCTTCCAATAATGCATACCCTCCCCGAGATAAACTATGAGGGTATACATTTTTAGATTGGATCTCTTGATGAGCTTTCCTTGTTTGCTGTAAATTAAGAATCAGTAATCATTAACAAAACAATAATAAGATCATTTATATAAGAAAGCTTATAAAAGTTTACATTGCCCTTACCAAAAATGATTCTTTTCTTCTACTTTCAAAAAATTGTCTCCATGTGTCTTCATCTATAAAAGGATATATACGACATGGATTCTCACGACTCCTTTGACCATAAATGAAATCAGATGAGAGGGTTGATTTGAAATCCCTCCATCTCCTAGCAGCCAACGATAGGCATTGCTTCCTGACTCCTCCAGTGTCAGGAATATCAAATGTCATCTGATAAAAAAGAGGTTAAAAATATTATATATACTAGAAACATTTAAAGAACAGTCAAACAATAGCAAAAGATCTTACCAAAATGGTCTCCCACAGTTGAGAAATTATCGCCTTATCCACACTTCTCCAATCATCATAGAGAATACTTACTTTGCTCTTAGCCTGAGTTGCTACAAAACCCTTAAAATCTTTAGCATTTGGACCTCTAGGAAGATCATCATCATCAAACTCCACGACTATCCTCTCCTCCTTCGTACGGGCAAGTGATAATTTTGGTAAACGTGTGCACCCACGCTTACCAACCTTTGAACTCTTTTTCGTAATAGGAGCATGTGAATGTTCCTCCCCAGATGTATGAACAATATGCTCATCTCCAGAATCATGTGGCTGATCAACTGATTGATCTGTCATTTTCCTTCAAATCAAAAAAACAAACATTAGTTCATAAATATACAAATTCAAATATTGTAATACTACTTAATCAGAAAATAGAAAAGTGTACTAAATTACATAATAGTAAACATTGGTAATATGGTAAGCATGTTAAACAATGATAAACATGGTAAACAAAGGCAAAAGGTTGCCAAGGAGTTGGCCCAAGAAAGCTGAAAAGTGGACTCACTGAGTCCACCGGTCAGCCGGTGTGAGCTCACCGGCCAGCCGGAGGACCCAGGAAGTAGACTTTCCCACTGCCTGGTGCCACCGGCCGGCCGCTGGCTCACCACCGGCCGGCCGCTGGACCAGACAGAGCCTTCCTGTATGGACCACCGGCCGACCGCTGGATCACCACCGGCCGGCCGGTGGACCAGACAGAGAGCAGACAGAGAGCCTTCTTCTCTGTCTGGACCACCGGCCGGCCGCTGGATCACCACCGGCCGGGTGGTGGACCAGACAGAGATCCTTCCTCTCTGTCTGGACCACCGGCCGGCAGCTGGCTCATCACCAGCCGGCCGGTGGACCAGACAGAGCTTTGCTCTGGACCACCGGCCAACCGGTGATCCACCACCGGCCAGCCGGTGCGCCCAGGACTTCTCCTCTTTACGGTTTTTATTGTTTTATCATTTTGGTTTGATACATGTTTTAATAATTAAAAAATTTACAATATCTAACATTATATGAAAAAACTAAATGTAAACAAGAAATAAACATGTGTTACCTATAATTTTAGGAATGTACAGTTCGATTGTTTTCCCAAATTCCTTCGTCGTGATCGTTCCTTATGGCACAAACCATGTCTTCAACATACTCATCATTATGTTCTGTTAATATTTCCATGGAAGTAGGGATCTCACATAAATCAGCATCTTCATCAAATTCATCCTCACCAACATATTGTTTTTCCGTTGTAAAACAACAGCCCACTGCATATCTGATTGATCTAATACATAGAAATTTTTTTTGGCATGTGTTTCCATTATAAAAGAATCAGCTGTGTCTTCCAATCTATTCAGATTAACAAGTGTCATTCCAAATTTATCGTGTCTGACACTGTTGTTACCGATAAACCATTTACAGTTAAAAACAGGAACATTAATTTTAAAGTAATCAGCCTCCCATATGTCTTCAATCACTCCATAATATGCACTTGATGCCGAAATTGGGTTTCTGTCCTTAGCACTCGAAAAATGCATTGCTTCTGCAAACACCAATACACCACTATTCTAAACTACACTTCTGTTGTCCTGAGCTTTCGTATGAAATGTATAGCCATTAATGTCATAAGCGGACCATGTTATCACATTTAAAGATGGACCACCCACTATCCATTTTAATGTCTCTGATACATCTGATCTACCAAGCAAGGTCTTTTTAAACCATGGCAAAAAAGTTTTGTTGTGCTCATTCAAAATCCACATTTCTTTCTTCTTTGGATGACATTGTTTCAACTCATTAATATGCAATGTGATATACGGTTGAACATCAGCTATGTTATTCAAGATGTATGATTCTAACTTCTTTATATGTTCAGCTGACAGTGATTTGACTTTCAAGACACGAATCCCCTTTCCCTCATTATTAATCCGTTCATGGCGAGATGGAGGCAAACCTATGTGTTGCGCAGTAGCCAAGTAGCTCGTACAAAACTCTGCTACCTCCTCAGAAATATACTTTTCAATAATGGAGGCTTCAGGTCGATATGGATTTTTAACATATCCCTTTAATATTTTCATATACCTTTCAAAAGGATACATCCAAAGAAGATATACAGGTCCACAAAGCTTTATTTCTCGAACCAGATGAATCATTAAATGCACCATCATATCAAAAAAAGTTGGAGGAAAATACATTTCCAAATGACAAAGTATAAAAATTGCATCCTTTTCCAAAATGTTCAAAGCATTCACATCAATCGCCTTGTTACAAATTGAATTGAAAAAATAACACAACCTCATTATAGTATTTCTGACACGGATGGGCAATATTCCACGCAGTGCAACTGGTAGAATTTGTTGCATCATGACGTGACAATCATGTGATTTCATACCTATCAACTTCAAGTCTATCAATGAGACAAAATTTTTTACATTTGAAGAATAACCTTGAGGCACTTTGATATCATGAAGACACTGACAGAAGCTGCATTTCTCCCTCTTCGATAATGTATGACAAGACGGGGGAAGAAATGTTCGTATTCCTTTAGGAGTGGGAGCTAACTCCAAACGTATTCCCATTGATAGTAGGTCTAACCTTGCATTCAACCCATCTTTTGTCTTTACTTTAATATCTAGCAATGTTCCGATCAAAGAATCACAGATATTCTTCTCCACGTGCATGACATCAATATTATGTTTGACTTCATGATACCTCCAATATGGCAGCTCAAAAAATATGGACCTTTTCTTCCAAATATGTCTATCATTACCAGATTTCTGTGTCTTTCCCAATGTCACATCAAGGTTTTTCACCCTCTCAAAATACAAATCTGGGGATAATGGTTTTGGAGCAGTATCAAATTCTTGTGAGCCATTGAATGCCTATTTTAGTCTTCTATAAGGGTGATCCATAGGCAAAAACTTTCGATGACCCATGTACACTGTTTTCCTCCCATGATGGAATTGACAATATGACGTCTGTTGTTCGCAAATTGGACATGCTTTATGCCCTTTAACACTGTATCCAGACAAATTTCCATATGCTGGGAAGTCATTTATAGTGAATAGAAGCACTGCATGCAGTTGAAAATATTCCATTTTATAAGAATCATACACCCTAATACCATCAGCCCATAACAGTTTCAAATCATCAATCAGCGGTGACAAGTATACATCAATATAATTGACGGGTTGCTTTGGACCAGAGATCATGATACTCAACATGACATATTTGCGCTTCATACAAACTTCAGGAGAGAGGTTGTAAATTACCAATAATACAGGCCATGAACTATGTGTGCTACTGAGGGTTCGGTATGGATTCATTCCATCTGTGCATAAGCCTAGTCTCAGATTTCTAATTTCATTTCCAAATATAGGGTACTGGGCATCAATTTTCTTCCATTCTGGACAATCAGCTGGATGACGTATTTTTCCATCACATACCCGCTCATCAGCATGCCATCTTAACCTTTTTCCATCATGTGAATTAGAAAATAAACGTTTGAAACGAGGAATTATATAAAGATATCAAAATACCTTTGAAGGGAGCTTTGTAATCTCTACATCAGCTTGTGATTTTTCTTTCACCTTATACCGTGATGTCCCACATTTAGGACACTCTTTCAGAAATTCATATTCCTTCCTATATATAATGCAGTCATTCGGACAGGCATGTATTTTCCTGTATCCCAATCCCATCGGGCATAATATTTTTTTGGCCTTATAATGTGAATCTGGAAGATCGTTATCTTTTGGAAGAATGTCTTTCATCAATTGTAGCAGCTCTGTAAAACTTCTGTCACTCCATCCATGTTTCGCCTTCAGGTTAATCAATCTTAACACCGCCGACAAAACCGTAAAATCTGTACAACCAGGATATAATGGTTTTTCGGCATCACCATATAGACGTTCAACTGTCGGTTCTATCTCAATTTGTTCTGCTACAATATCGCGAATCATTTCTTCAATTCCATCGGAGTTACCATCTTGCGATTCATTATCATCAGTGACATTCTGTCCAGTTTCGCCATGCCAAATCCAAGGGTTGTAACTCGGATTGAAACCATGACAAATCGGATGATCTTTTATCTCTCTACTTTTCAACTTCTTCATATTCAGACATTTCAGGCATGGACAGAAAAAATGTCACTACTTGGAACATTTCGTTTAGCAAATTCCAAAAAGGCATCAACACCTTCCTCATATTCATTTCTCATTCGATGTGCCGTAATCCAACTTCGACTCATTATTACCTATAACAAATAGCAAAAATATATATATTTTTTAGATAAGACAAATATATGTTTATATGAAAAAAATCATAATTTGAATGTAAACAATTTTGAAATATAAAAAAAATCGATGTGTATTTAAAAAAATATGCTTGAATATTATTTTTTAAACAAAATATAGTAAGATATAACACCCCCCTGGACACCCCCCGACCCCTCTGGACAGCCCCCCCACCCCTCCTGGACACCACCCCCCACCCCTACCCCCTTGGACACCCCCCTGGACATCCCCCAACCCTCTGGACAGCCCCCCCCCCCACCCACCCGGACAACCCCAAATAACCTCTGGAGAGGCCGCCACCCACTTGGACAGCCCCCCACACCCATCCACCCCCTTGGAAACCCCCCTGGACACCCCACCGACCCCTCTGGACTGGCCGCCACCCCCTTGGACAGCCCCCCACACCCACCCATCCCCTTGGACACCACCCTGGACACCCCCCGACCCCTCTGGACAGCCCCCGACCCCTCTAGAAAGCACCCCCACCCCTCTTGGACACAACCCCCCACCCCCGACCTGCTTGGACACCCCCCTGGACACCCCCAACCCTCTGGACAGCCCCCCACCCCTCCTAAACACCACCCCCACCCCCTACCCCCTTGGACACCCCCTGGACACCCCCCAACACCCACCCACACCCTTGGACAACCCCCACACCCACCCACCCCCTTGTAAACCCCTCTGGACACCCCCCGACCCCTCCGCACAGCCCCCCACCCCTCCTGGACACCACCCCCACCCCCTACCCCCTTGGACACCCCCCTGGACATCCCCCAACCCTCTGGGCAGCCCCCCCCCCCCACCCACCCGGACAACCCCAAATACCCTCTGGAGAGGCCGCCACCCACTTGGACAGCCCCCCACACCCATCCACCCCCTTGGACACCCCACCGACCCCTCTGGACAGGCCACCACCCCCTTGGACAGCCCCCCACACCCACCCATCCCCTTGGACACCACCCTGGACACCCCCCGACCCCTCTGGACAGCCCCCGACCCCTCTAGAAAGCACCCCCACCCTCCTGGACACAACCCCCCCACCCCCGACCTGCTTGGACACCCCCCTAGACACCCCCAACCGTCTGGACAGCCCCCCCCCCCCACCCCTCCTAATCACCACCCCCACCCCCTACCCCCTTGGACACCCCCCTGGACACCCCCCAACACCCACCCACACCCTTGGACAGCCCCCACACCCACCCACCCCCTTGTAAACCCCCCTGGACACCCCCGACCCCTCCGGACAGCCCCCACCCCTCCTGGACACCACCCCCACCCCTACCCCCTTGGACACCCCCCTGGACATCCCCCAACCCTCTGGGCAGCCCCCCCACCCACCCGGACAACCCCAAATACCCTCTGGAGAGGCCGCCACCCACTTGGACAGCCCCCCACACCCATCCACCCCCTTGGACAACCCCCTGGACACCCCACCGACCCCTCTGGACAGGCCGCCACCCCCCTTGGACAGCCCCCCACACCCACCCATCCCCTTGGACACCACCCTGGACACCCCCCGACCCCTCTCGACAGCCCCCGACCCCTCTAGAAAGCACCCCCACCCCTCCTGAACACAACCCCCACCCCCGACCTGCTTGGACACCCCCCTGGACACCCCCCCAACCCTCTGGACAGCCCCCCCCCCCCACCCCTCCTAAACACCACCCCCACCCCCTACCCCCTTGGACACCCCCCTGGACACCCCCCAACACCCACCCACACCCTTGGGCAGCCCCCCACACCCACCCACCCCCTTGTAAACCCCCCTGGACACCCCCCGACCCCTCCGGACAGCCCCCCACCCCTCCTGGACACCACCCCCCACCACCTACCCCCTTGGACACCCCCCTGGACATCCCCCAACCCTCTGGGCAGCCCCCCACCCACCCGGACAACCCCAAATACCCTCTGGAGAGGCCGCCACCCACTTGGACAACCCCCCACACCCATCCACCCCCTTGGACACCCCCCTGGACACCCCACCGACCCCTCTGGACAGGCCGCCACCCCCTTGGACAACCCCCCACACCCACCCATCCCCTTTGGACACCACCCTGGACACCCCCCGACCCCTCTGGATAGCCCCCGACCCCTCTAGAATGCACCCCCACCCCTCCTGGTCACAACCCCCCACCCCCGACCTGCTTGGACACCCCCCTGGACACCCCCAACCCTCTGGACAGCCCCCCCCCCCACCCCTCCTAAACACCACCCCCACCCCCTACCCCCTTGGACACCCCCCTGGACACCCCCCAACACCCACCCACACCCTTGGACAGCCCCCCACACCCACCCACCCCTTGTAAACCCCCTGGACACCCCCGACCCCTCTGGACAGCCCCCCGCCCCTCCTGGACACCACCCCCACCCCCTACCCCCTTGGACACCCCCCTGGACATCCCCCAACCCTCTGGACAGCCCCCCCACCCACCCGGACAACCCCAAATACCCTCTGGAGAGGCCGCCACCCACTTGGACAGCACCCCACGCCCATCCAACCCCTTGGACACCCCCTGGACACCCCATCCAAATGGACACGCCCCAACCCTCTCGGGGATTTATAGAAAACGATGAAAAATTAGTGAAATCATAAAATTAGTCAATATTGCAAGTCGAACTAATAGATATAGGGATGATAAATAAGATTATGGTGCCAAAACGAGTTAAAAGGGTTCGCAATCGAAGAATCTTAGCTAGTTTCAACAAAAAAATCACAACACAAATATATATACTATCCGTGAAAAAAAATGAACGAGTGGGAGGATTAACTGAGTGTTGCGAGTTTAGATGATTGATCCGAGGAGATTAAATATGAGAAACGATGATCGCAAAACGAATCTAAACCAACGAAATGGACGAGCCGATTCGGGTTTACGCGCGAGAGAGACGAGTCACGACTGTCGAAGGTAAACTCGCGAATGACAATCCACGGGTCTGGGTAAATTTTTAAATGAGTTATCACGTCGTTTATTCAATAACCGACGTTATAATTTTTTTTAAAAACATTTATAACGTCGGTTATTCAATAACCGACGTAAAAACCTTCCTCGGATTCTTTTTTTACGTCGGTTATTTTATAACCGACTTTATAAAGGGCTCAAAATCTGCATTTTATTACGTCGGTTATTCCATAACCGACGTCAAAAACATCTGCGGATTCTTTTTTTACGTCGGTTATAAAATAACCGACGTAAAAAGGCCTTCAAAAACCGCATTTTTTACGTCGGTTATTGAATAACCGACGTAAAAAACGCCCCCGCTTCTGTTTTTTAGGGAGGTTAATGTATAACCGACGTAAAAAATGAAGCCGCACGATTAATAACGTCGGTTATAAAAATAACCGACATTAAAGGTGTACTAAACACAGGTTTTTACGTCGGTTATTTAATAACCGACGTAAAAAACATCGTTTTACATATTATGACGTCGGTTTTATATAACCGACGTAAAAAATGGTGACGTAAAAAACGTTTTCTGCAGTAGTGTCACCATACCCTCTAAATATATAATTTTGGGACCTTTATTATCCTGAAATCATTTTATAATAAAGTAATGTTTCAAGATATTCCATGAGTGCCCATCCTCCCTATTATAAAAGGCCCCCAACTCTACCTCTTTACCCACACCTCTCAATACCTTGGCTCATCCAAAATCTACTCATATTGTCGCTCAACATCCCTCTATTACTCGTAGAAGCCTCACTTTGAGCATATGTCTTTCCAAGGAAGCCTTTGAGATCAAATCAAAAAGAGTTATCTGATTTAAAGGTAATGTCTGCACTTGTGTTATTTTGTTTTATTTTGCTTCTCCAACCCCCTAAACTCATTTTATACATATCTTTTGTAATAAAACCAGTACCCTCAATATACTATGTTGTTTTTATGTGAAGGGTTCTAGCTGCACTTACACACACCTTCGTCTAATGGTAAAAGAACATACTGTTTCTGTGGATGGTGAATTTTTGCCTCACGAAACGATGATTTTTGAATCTTCTTTTAACACCTTTCATGTTTGACATTAATATGTCACTATATTTATATATGACATATAATATGTTGATGTTTTCATTATGCTTCGGTATTTTTAATTTATTTCATACCTTTATGGTTTCCATTATGGCCAAACGTGATATCTTCTTTTTAGGAAATGCGGACTACCACCCCCTCAAAGTGATTTGATTAATTAATGCCATATGTGGGATGCATAAAGGATAGATTTAATGGTATTATATATGATATTATACGGTAATTATAATATACCTCTATATAATTATTATTTCATTCCATTAAATATGAAATATTAATGAAGGTAGCATTTATGCGTACGTACATCTTACCGTCACTATGAACGGTTCATTTCATTTCTTACCTCTAAAGGTTTTGTAATATTATAAATTCATGTATATACTACATATATATTATATATATGATATCTACATCATGAATATAATTCTGGATATAATGGATATTTTACCACATGAACAACTTGTAATTATAAAAATTTTATTTTTGACTCAAGTACCAATGATCGACAAAACGACCGTTATTAACTTAAATAATTAAATAATGTTCATGAAATGGTAATAAATGATATAAAAGGGATACTTAACATTAAATAAGGTTCCTAAGAAAGTATAAATTAACTCTAGTTTATTATTTAGGAGATTAAAGAACGATCGAGTCAAGTCGGACACCAGGTAAGGGATACTACCTCTCTCTTTCTTTTTAAGTACTCTCTTTTATGTCATTTATTTTAAGCTCATATTTCTTATGTTTGGTGATGTTATTTTATATTCCTCATACTTTAATTTTTATTTTCATATTATTAGAGACCCTATTTGATCTCATTAATCCATTTTGGAAGTTTTATGTGGCGTCGTTAGGCTGCTGAGTTTTCGTAAGTGATTTTTCATCTTTCTTTTATTCCCGTGAGATTTATACTACATTTGACACCATTTCATTTGAGTGGTGTATGTACTACCCATTATTATACTCTTTTTGTAATATAATTTTATTTATGGGTATTTACTTCTTCATTGTATGACCCTTATTCCTTGGGGTGTACGTTTCAAAAGTTACCCAAATCGGTATGGTAACCATTCACCCTCCTCTTCTTTAAAAAGACTTCTATTTTTTATGTCTTTTAATTTACATCTTCTTATGTTGGAATATGTCCTCATATATCCCTATTTCTGTAAATTTAATGTACAAGTGATGAGATAACCTTTTTTATCTCTCATGAACTTATTTTTTGAATTTTGAAATGATGTCGTTAGGCTGTCGAATTTTTGCAAGGGAACTTCTTAACACAATATTGATTCTTTGGGTTAAACTTGTACTCCATGAATATGTCATTATATGAATATGTTTGAATTAATCTGATTGTATTATAATTAATATCCACTTATATTGGGTGTATTTATTTGTCACACGTAATTATGTAATTTATTTATTCTTAATCTAAGTATACCATCTTTTAATGGGACTTCGTCTCAGTCTTCTTTTATTGATGCATATGTTGTTTTATACACACCATTATTTTATATAGTGTATAAACCCCTTTGAATTTTAATTTCATTCAAATGGAATCTTTTTATACAAATCATTTTACTAAATGACAAAAAGTATGTTTCTTTTTAACGTACGCGGTGACAACGACCTTTCCGCCGCCGCGAGTATTATTTGATCTTTGGCATCCTCAACAAGCCGTAATGTTTTTAAAAGTAAATAAATTTCATATAATATTTTATGTATTATGGTATTGAAAAAGGTTTTGATAATTGAATTGTTATTTCAATATATTTAAGTGATATATTGTGCTTGAAATTTGGAAATGTTCTCTTTCCATTATATTTTTTTATGTATTTTGATTTTGTAACGGTAATCGGACATTTGATGGGTGGTTACGTGATAAACCATATGACAGGTGGTGTCATGAATACCAGGATGGGTGGTTACGTTATAACCTCCAATGCATTGGGTATGGAAGACGGTCGTACGACTATTCCATTTAGTGATATGTCTGGAAGTCGACCGTATGGTTATTCCATTTAAGTATGTTTATGTCCCAAATTACCTTTATATAGTATGCGTTATTTATATGATTTTATGGTAATCTTTTGGTTACAATGGATATGTAGTGGTCTTTTATTTAGTGATGATTATTTACTACTTCATAAAGTTGAAAAGTATTACATTGATAAAGTATTCATGGTTTACTTGTTGTTTTGAAAAACTAACAGTCTTCCTTCTTTGTGTATCATTTACTGGGATTTTTATGCTCATCCCATGTTTTTGAAATGTTTTCCACAGGACTTAGAGATGAATAGGGTCAAGGATGGGATCAATGAAAGACATGCAATCTAAAACATGTAACTAGACATGTTTCTTTTTAAGAGGTTTTATTTTATGCGAATTTAGTTGAAGTGTCTACTTTGTAATCATTAAGAAGTAATAGTTATGTCATAATTCCCTAAAACTATAAACCTAAAAAGATCCTATATGTGAATTATTCCTTGAATTCTGTATAAGTAATTTTTTAATTTCGGGTCCTTATAGTTGGTATCAAAGGATGGTTTACATAACATTAGAGGTTATAGTGTTGTTTACGCATAATTGACAAGTTGTGTATAACCACAATGGGTATTATATAAGATGGAGTCATTGTTTTCTTTTTGAAAGTTAAAATGAGTTTGAGATAACTTGGATAACTATATCTTATTGTTTATATTCCTCATTATTATATGATGATTATACTGATATTCTCATACTAACCTTTTTGGTTTTAGTAAATTGCTGGAACTAGCAGCCACCAAAGTAACAATAGATGTGAAGGAAACTGTGACAGTTTTCTGAGAGAGAAACTGAATGATATGAGAGTTACAATGAGAAATCTTGTTTTTATCCTCAACCAACTATCTGGAGTCATGATTGATCACCTAGACCTTGGATATTTTTATAAGGAAACATATATGCGAGAAATAAATCCCTAGGGATGTTCAGGAAATAATCATAAAGTTAAGTGTGTTCAAAAAACAATGTGTCAATAATGTGGAATGAAACACCTAGGAAAATGATTCAAAGGGACGTAAATATGCTATAGATATAGAAATTAATTTCATAAAGCAAGAACCTGCCATGGAAAAAGGAATCACCTAGTTGGCTTGAGGAAAGGGAAAGAAGTTCATTATGAGGGATCAATTAAATGTTTTAAATGTAGAGTGCATGATGATTATACAAAAAAAATGTCCTACGAATAAGTTTCGGGAATGGGATCATCAAGATCATAAAAATATTCGTTTACCAATACCTAAAGCCATTCCGATTGAGGATGAAGAAACTGACAATGACCAATCAACGGTATGGATTATTTCTTAACATATGTTTTCCTATTTTGGATTATTAGGGTATGATTTATGATTTTGTTTGTAGGAAAGAAGAATTTCAGAATAAGATGGAAAGGAATGGTTAATAGATCATGAAGAATGTTGAATGAGTAAGAAGTCATCATATAAGGGATTCAAGAGTTATGGTAGATTTTAGGATGGTGAAATTCTTAAAATTATTAAGTCTCTTTTGATGATGGGGTTACATTAGAAGACTTTTTATATTATGTGTAACCCTGATGTTTGATATATGAAATTTTTATTCAAAGAATAGTTATCTTTTCTTTTGGGGACATAGTTATAAAGAACAATTTGGGTTCATATGATCCTTACTTTTGAGGTAATTAGGGGTTACTATATGTTATGATGGAAAATGAAATGCATGAGATAAAATTGAGGATAAATTGTGTTATGGTTCATTTTGATGATTTATCTCTTTTGGGGAATGTTTTGAGAATTATATAGTTTTGGAAAAAGGAAAACACACAGACCGTGTGACAACCCGTCACGTCGGACCAGGCTATGGGAATCGAACCCACAACCTAAGTGCAACTGGTATTTATCGCCTTCCACATGACTATGTGAAGTCCATGATTAGTATGAGAAATTTTTTTTAGGTATATAATTTTATGAATTAAGAATAAGTTGATTTTGGGTTACCAGGGAAATTATTGCCCTATCATGGAGGATATAAGATTATGTTAATTACTTTTCAATATGTGACTTTAAGAGAAAATGATTTTATTTGGTGATAAATGTTAATTTTTACCTTGGAAGACTATGTGATTAAATCCTTCAAATATTTGGGTTTCAATCTTAGTTTGGTTTACATTGATGAATTTTATGGAAAAATTGTTTATCAAATGGTCTTTGTTGGACATTGGGTTGCATTGGACTAATTATGGAGATTAAGAATAGATTTCCCCTTTATAAAGGATTGTCCTTTTGTGGATCTTGTTCTAACAATTTTGGTTTTAGTTAAGGTCTAAAGACTTGTGAAATATAAAGTTCTCTTTTGTGAATTAGTTGATTCTCTAGAAGTTAATTATAGTAATCTAAATGTGAACAAGTCATCCTAAATACTCATCATTTGGAGAAAATATGATTTTGTGTAAGAAATCTAGAAAAAGTTGAAATTCAAAATGACAAGTAAGTATGTTTCCTTATGATTTATTTAAGCTCATAAATTACTTCCTCAATGAAATGTAACTTAAAACTAAAATGTTTTCTGTTAACTTTTCCTACTGGGGAATCAAATAACGTTTAACCCATCACATGTTTGTGATTTTCTGGTGGTTAACTTTCTCCTAAACATGTTTTCTATCACTCTCCCTCAGAACATGACCCTTTTTTCTTCCATATCCATGTTATCATGTAATAATAGTATGGGTTAACTAGTGTGAACTTGTACTTCTCTTTCTTTATTTTAAAGTGATAGTTTTACCGACTCTTGTTCCGATGTGGGACTTTCAATGAAGTTTCTGAGCCCAATTTTAAAATTGCGAGGACGCAATTCCCAAAAGGGAGGAAGGATGTAACACCCCAGGTAAATAGAGAATATGACATTTTTATATTTATCCATAGTTTTGAATAAAATGTTAAAATTAATTTATAGTGAAATCTATGCTTGATGGCATACCCAATATGCAACAACGAGTTTCATTGAAATCTTATGTTTCACTATAATAATAAAATAATATTATTTTAAAGTGTAGTTAACACCTAGCCATTGTAATGGAGGGAATTAACAGAACTAACTACAAAATTATTATATATTTTTGTCAAATATTTTTACTTTTTAAAATAAATTTTAGAGGATAAAAAATGAGAATGAATCTAATTTCAAACGTAAACATTCTAATATTCTTTAAAAGGTCGATTAACTGCCTTTTGATGGTGAACCCTTTTTAAATCCACTTTTTTGCAATTTCATATATTATATTGTACTAAATAAAGTCCTTCTTTAGAATTGGGATGTCAAAATTTACTTTGTGTATTTTTTTTGTTATTTTTTCAATAAAGTTTATTTTTTATGAATATGTGTAAAATGTTGTATTATAATTCAAAACCTATTTTTAATCTAATTAATTTTTATGATTAGAGAATATTTTGAATTGGTTTTAAAGTTAAATTAGAATATATTTTTACTATTTAATCCAATGGCGGACATTGGAATTAATTTCACATTGAAATTGGACTTAAACTAGTGTCAATCTTTTAATAGACATTGTTTCGTAAAAACACGCTATTTGTTTTGACAGCGGGAATTAATTATTAAATTATTTAATGAAACTTATATGTTTTGAATTTTGTAAAATAGATATAATTTTTTAATTTGGAAGATCAAATATAGGTTAGGGTGATTTTTTGTTCTTTTTTTGAAAAACATCAATTTTTTATAAATAGTGAAACCACTATGTGGTAGTTAAAAAACTAATTTTTCATTTAAATGAAACTTTACCACTTCTGTGATTTTATTTTCAAAAATCCGACATAAATGGTTGTCATTAGTATGTATAATGTGGTTCAATGAGATTAAAATAATTTTTGGTGAATAGTAACTTTTAAGTTGTATTAATCGCGATTAAAGGTAATTAGTGTAATTTAAGGTAAAGATAATGTTATAATAATATGAAATGACCTTGACACTTGTCCTACCCTTATTGATGGCCGACCAAAAAAATTCATGGGTCAATTTGGGGACCCCATGGATCCACTTTGGTAAGAAATTGACATTAATATATTTTTATTTTACGTTAAAATAAAATGTTACAAACATGTATTCTTTTAGTAAAACTGTTTTTACATGGGTTATAAAAGTCATATTTTTTTACTATAAATATTAATTATAAAGATAAAAAGGTTTCCTACATCATGATATTTTTTTATAATTTTTAGACATTAAATAAATAAATTTATTTATGACACCATGATGATGCTGTGATTACCTCATTATTGAACAATTTAAATAAAATTAGAAGATAATGTAAAATATAAGACATATACTTGTCAAAAACCTATTTTATGGGGGGTTTTAGAACCCTTATCACCTCACCCTCTAAATATATAATTTTAGGACCTTTAATATTCTAAAATAATTTTATAATAAACTAACCTTTCAAGACATTCCAAGAGTGCCCCTCCTCCCTCTTATAAAAGGCCCCCACCTCTACCTCTTTACCCACACCTCTCAAGCCATTTTATCTTCCAAACTCTGCTCATATTGTCTCTCCAAATCCCTCTCTTACTCCTAGAATCCTCACTTTGAGAATAATTCTCACCATGGAAGCCTTTGAGCTCAAATCAAAATGACTTATCTGATTTAAACGTAATGTCTTCACTTGTGTTATTTTGTTTTATTTTTCTTATACAACCCCCTAAACTCTTTTTATCCCTTTATTTTCTAACAAAACCAGTATCTTTATTATACTAGGATGTTTTTATGTTAAGGGTTCGAGATACACATACACAAACCTTTGTTTAATGGTTAAAGAACATACTGTTTCTGTGGACGGCGAATTTCTGCCTCACGAAATGATGATTGTTCAATATTCATTTAACACCATTCATGGTGTCTATTAAGATGCCACTATAATTATATATGATATATATTATGTGTATTTTTTCCTTATTCTTCTTTATTTTTAATTTATGGCATACCTTTATGGATTCCATTATTGGAAAACGCGATATCTTCATTTTAGGAAGTGCAGACTACCACCCCCTCAAAGTGATTAGATTCTTTAATGCCATATGTGGGATGTATAAAGGATGGAGTTAATTATATTATATATGATATTATACTGGAATTATAATATACATCTATATGATTATGATTTCATTCCATTAAATATGAAATAGAAAAATATAGTACTGTTCATCCGTATGTACGGCTTACCGTTTCCTTGAACGGTGCATTTCATTTCTTACCTCTAAATGTTATGTAATATTATAAATTCAGGTATATACTAGATATATATGATATATATGATATCTAAATCATGAATATAATTCTGGATATAATCGATATTTTACCACATGAACAACTTGTAATTACAAGAAGTTTATTTTTGACTCAAGTACCAATGATCGACAAAATGACCGTTATTAACATAAATAATTACATAATGTTCATGAAATGGTAATAAATTATATAAAAGTAATAATGAACATAAAAAATGTTCTTATGAAATTATAAATTAACTCTAGTTTATTATTCAAGAGATTAAAGAACGATCGAGTCATGTCGGACAAGAGGTAAGGGATCCTACCTCTCTCTTTATTTTTAAGTACTCTCTTTTATGTCATTTCTTTTAAACTCATCATTATTATGTTTGGGGATGTTCTTTTATATTCCCCAGACTGTAATGTTTATTTTCATATTATTAGAGACTCTATTTGAACTCATAAATCCATTTTTGGAAGTTTTATGTGGCGTCGTCTGGCTGCCTAGTTTTCGTAAGGGATTTTTCATCTCACTTTTATTCCTATGAGATTTATGCTACATTTGACACCATTTAATTTGAGTGGTGTATTTACTTCCCATTATTATACTCTTTGTGTAATATAATTTCATTTATGGGTATTTACATCTTCATTTTATGAACCTTCTTCCATGGGGTGTACGTTTCGAAAGTTACCCAAATCGGTAAGGGAACCTTTCACCCTCGTCTTCTTTAAAAAGACTTCTTCTTGTTATATATTTTAATCTACATCATCTTATTTTGGGATATGTTCTCATATATCCTTATTTCTGTAAATTTAATGTAAAAGTGATGAGATACCATTTTTTATCTCTCATCAACTCATTTTCTGAATTTTGAAGTGACGTCGTTAGGCTGTTGAATTTTTGCAAGGGAACTTCTTAACCCAATTTTGATTATTTGGGTTAAACTTGTACTCCATGAATATGTCATTATATGAATATGTGTTAATGAATCTGAAAATTTTACACTTAATATACACTTATATTGGGTGTATTGTTTTGTCACACATAATTATGTAATTGATTTATTCTTAATCTAAGGATACAGTCTTTGAACGGGACTTCGTCTCAGTATCCTTTCATTGGGGCATTTTTTTTAAAAAACTTTCATTTATACGGTGTATAAACCCCTTTGAATTTTACTTTAATTCAAACGGAATCATTATATACAAATCATTTTACTAAATGACAAAAATTATGTTTCTTTTTAACATACACGATGAAAATGACCTTTCCGCCGCCGCGAGTATTATTGGATATTTGGCTTCCTCAACAAGCCGTAATGTTTTTAAAAGTAATTAAATACCATATACTCTTATATGTATTTTGGTATTGAATTTTTTTTGATAATGGATTTGTTATGTCAATATATTTATGTGATATATTGTGCTTGAAATGTGGAAAGGTTTTCTTTCCATTATTTTTTTATGTATTATGATTTTGTAATGGTACTTGGACATTTGACGGGAGGTTATGTGATAAAACATATGATTGGTGGTTCCGTAAATACTAGGACGGGTGGTTGCATTATAACCTAAAATTCATTCTATATGGATGACGTCCCTATGGATATTCCATGTAGTGATTTGTGTGGAAGTCGACCGTATGGTTATTCCATTTATGTATGTTTATGTCCTAAGTTACTTTTATATGTTGTGTGTTCTTTATATGGGTTTAGGGTAATCATTTGGTTATATTGGATATGTAGTGATCTTTTATTCAGGGAAGTGTATTTACTACATCATAAAGGTGAAAAGTATTACTTTGATAATGTATTCATGGTTTACTTGTTGTTTTGAAAAACAAATAGTTTTCCTTATTTGTTTATACTTTATTAGGCTTTTTATGCTCATCCAAAGTTTTTGAAATGTTTTCCCCAGGACTTAAAGATGGATAAGGTCAAGGATGGGATCAAGGAAAGACATGTTATTAAAACATGGAACTAGACCTATTTCTTTTTAAGAGTTTTTATTTTATGGGAATTTAGTCGAAGTTTCTACTTTGTAATAATTTAGATGTAATAGTTATGTCCTAATTCTCTAAAACTCTATACCTGAAAAGATCCTCTATGTGAATTATTAATTTAATTCAGTATTAAGTAGTGTTTTTAGGCCGAGTCCTAATATTTGGTATTAAAGGATGGTTTAGATAACTTTAGAGGTTAGAGTGTTGTTTAACCATAAGTGACAAGTTGTGTATAACCTCAATGGGTAGTATATTAGATGGAGTCATTGTTTTTTTTGAAAGTTAGAATGAATTTGAGATAACTTGGATAACTATATCTTAGTGTTTATCTTCCTCATTTTTATATGATGATTTTACTGATATTTTCACACTGACCTTTTTGGTTTTTGTAAATGGTTGGAAATAGCAGGAACCAAAGTAACAATGGATGTCAAGGAAATTGTGACAATTTTCTGAGCGAGAAACTGAATGATAAGTGAGTTGCAATAAGAACTATTGTGTTTATCATCAACCAACTATTTGGAGTCATGATTGACCACCTAAAAAATGGTGATTTTTATAAGGCAACATATATGCGAGAAAAAAATCCCTACAGATGTTCAGGTAATAATAATAAAGTTAAGTGTGTTCAAAAACCTATGTGTCAATCATGTGGAATAAAACACCTAGGAAAATGTTTCAAAGGGACAGAATGATGCTATAGATGTGGAAATTAAGGTCATAAATCAAGGACCTGCCCTGGAAAAAGGAAGCATTCAGTTGACTCGAGGAAAGGGAAAGAAGTTCATTTTGAGGGATCAATTGGATGTTTTAAATTTGGAGTGCATGGTCATTATGAAAACACAAGTCCCACGAAGAAGTTTCGGGAATGGGATCATCAAGATCATACAAATATTTATTGACCAATAGCTAATGCCATTCCGATTGAGGATTAAGAAACTGACAATGACCAATCAAATGTATGGATTATTTCATAACATATGTTTTCTTATTTTGGAATATTAGGATATGATTCATGATTTTGTTTTTAGGAAAGAATTATTTCAGAATAATATGGAAAGGAATGGTTAATAGATCACGAATAATGTTGAATGAGTAAGAGGTCAACATATAAGGGATTCAAGAGTTATGGTAGATTGTAGGATGGTGAAATTGTTAAAAGTATTATGTCTCTGTTGATGATGTGCTTACATTAGAAGACTTTTTATTGTATGTGTAACCCTGATGTCTAATATATGAAAATTTTATTCAAGGAATAGTTATCTATTCTTTTGTGGACATAGTTATAAAGAACCATTTGGGTTTATATGATCCTTACTTTTGAGGTAATTATGGGTTACTATATGTTATTATGGAAAATGAAAGGCATGAGATAAAATTGAGGTTAAATTATGTTATGGTTATTTTTGATGATTTTATCTCTTTTGGGGAATGTTTTGAGAATTATATAGTTTTAGAATAAGGACAACACGCAGGCCGTGTGACAACCCGTCGCGTCGGTCAGAGCAGTGGGAATCGAACCCACAACCTAAGTGCGACTGGTATTTATCGCCTACCATTGGACTACATGATGTACCTAGTTACTATGAAAAATTCTTTTTAGTTATATAATTTTAGGAATCAATAATAAGTTGATTTTGGGTTATCTTGGAAATTATTGACCTATCATTGAGGATATGTGATTAGGTTAATTTCTTTTCAATATGAGACTTTATGAGCAACTGATGTTATTTGGAGATAAATGTTAATTTTTACCTTTGAAGACTATTTGATTAAATCCTTAAAATATTTGGGTTTCAATATTAGTTTGGTTTACATTTAAGAATGTTATGGACAAATTTTTTATTGAATGGTCTACATTGGACTTTGGGTTGTGTTGGACAAATTTTGGAGATTAATAATAGATTTTCTTTTTATAAAGGATTATCCTTTTGTGGATCATGTTCTAATAATTTTTGGTTTTGGTTAAGGTCTAAAGGCATGTGAAATATCAAGTTCAATTTTGTGGATTAGGTGATTCTCTAGAAGTTTATTATAGTACTCATAATGTGAAGAAGTCTTCCTAAATAATCGTCTTTTGGAGAAAATATGAGTTACTATAAGAAATCTAGTAAACGTTGAAAGACAACATGACAAGTAAGTATGTTTCCTTATGATTTAGTTAAGCTCATAAATAAATTCCTCAATAAAAAGAAAATTAAAACTAAAATTTTGTATGTTATTTTTTCCTATTGGGGAATCAAATACCGATTAACCAATCATAAATTTGTGACTTTCTGGTGGTTAAATTTCTCCTAAACATGTTTTCAATCACTCTCCCTTAGAAAATGACCCTTTTTTTCATCCATATCCATGTTTTCATGGAATCCTAGTATGGGTTAACTTGTGTGACCTTTGTACATCACTTCCTTAATTTTAAAGTGATAGTTTTACCGGCTCTTATTCTAATGTGGGACTTTCAATGAAGTATCTGAGCCCAAATTTAAAATTGCGAGGACGCAATTCCCAAAAGGTGGGAAGGATGTAACACCCCAGGTAAATAAATAATATGACATTTTTATATTTATTGATATTTTTAGATAAAATTTTAATATTAATTTAAAGGGAATTCTATGCTCAATGGCATACCCAATACGCAACAACGAGTTTTTTTGAAAACTTACGTTGCACTCTAATAATAAAATAATATTATTTTAAATGGTAGTTAACACCTAACCATTTTAATGGAAGGAATGAATAGAACTAACTACAAAATGATTATATATGTTTTTCAAATATTTTTACTTTTTACAATAAATGTTAGAGGATTAAAAATGTTAATGAATCCAATTTCAAGCATACACATTCTAATATTCTTTAAAAGGTCGATTAGCCCCTTTTGATGGAGAACCCTTTTTAAATCCACTTTTTGACAATTTCAT
The DNA here is from genome assembly GCA_963277665.1 of Viscum album. Classification (NCBI taxonomy): domain Eukaryota; kingdom Viridiplantae; phylum Streptophyta; class Magnoliopsida; order Santalales; family Viscaceae; genus Viscum; species Viscum album. Next base: position 354,799,091 of record OY728143.1, read on the forward strand.
ATATTATATAGGAAAAAATATAGTCTTTATTTAGAATCGGGACACCAAAATTTACTTTGTGTATTTTTTGTTATATTTTCAATAAAGTTCATTTTTAATGAATATGTGAAAAATGTTGTATTTTAATTCAAAACTTCTTTTTAATCTAATTTATTTATATTATTATATCATATTTTGAATTGGTTTTAAAGTTAAATTAGAATATTTTTTACCATTTAATCTAATGGTGGTCATTGGAATTAATTTCATATTGAAATTTGACTAAAACTAGTGTCAATATTTTAATAGATATTGTTTCTTAAAAACACGCTATTTGTTTTGACTACAGAAATTAATTATTAAATTAATTAATTCAACTTATATGTTTTGAATTTTTTAAAATAGAAATCATTTTTGAATTCGTAATATCAAATATATCATAGGGTGAATATTTTGTATTTTTATGAAAAACTTCAATTTTAGATAAATAGTGAAACCACTAAGTGGTAGTTAAATAACTGATTTTTCGTTTAAATTAAACATTACCACATCTGTTATTTTATTTTAAAAAATCCAACATACCTGGTTTTCATTTGGATTTAAAATGTGTTTTAATGGGACTAAAATAATGTTTTGGTGAATTTTAACTTTTAAGTTTTATTTATCGCGATTAAATTTAAGTAGTGTAATTTAAGGAAAAGATAATGTTATAATAATAATAATTGACCATTACACATGTCCTACCCTTATTGGATGAGTCATGGACGACCTAGGAAATTCATGGGTCAACTTTATGACCCCATGGAGCCACTTTGGTAGGAAAATGACATTAATAACTGTTTATTTAAAGGTAAAATAAAAATGTCACAAACATGTATTGTTTTACTAAAAATATTTTTACATGGGTTTTTACAGGTCCTATTTTTTACTATAAATTTTCATTAGAAATCTAAAAAAATTTCCTACACCATGATATTTTTTTTATAATTTTTAGGCAATAAATAAATAAATTTATTTATGACACCATGATGATGTCGTGATTACTTCATTAATGAATGATTTAAATAAAATGAGATGATAAGGTAAAATCTAAGACATACACTTGTCAAAAACCTATTGTATTGGATGATTTAGAAGCCTTATCACCATACCCTAGAAATATTTAATTTTGCGACCTTTAAAATCCAAAAATCATTTTATAATAAAGTTAGATTTCAAGACATTCCAAGAGTTCCCCTCCTCCCTCTTATAAATGTCCCCCACCCCTACCTATTTACCCACACCTCTCAAGCCCTTGGCTCGTCCAACCTCTGATCATATTGTCTCTAAAAATCCCTATATTACTCCTAGAATCCTCACATTGAGTAGAAGTCATTCCAAGGAATCCTTTGAGCTCAAATCAAAAAGTGTTATCTGATTTAAAGGTAATGTCTTCACTTGTTTTCTTTTGTATTATTTTGTTTCTCCAAACCCCTAAACTATTTTTATACCTTTATCTTGTAATAACACCAGTATCGTCCATATTCTAGGATTTTGTTATGTGAATGATTCGAGATACAATTACACACACCTTCGTCTAATGGTTACTGAACATATTGTTTCTGTGGATGGGGAATTTCTACCTCACGAAACGATGATTATTCAACCTTCTTTTAACACCGTTCATGGTGGCCATTAATATGTCACTCTATTTATATATGATATATAATATGTTTATTTTTTCCTTATGCTTATGTATTTTTCATTTATGGCATACCTTTATGGTTTCTATTATGTGTAAACACAATATCTTCTTTTTAGGAAGTGTGGACTCCCGCCCCCTCAAAGTGATTTGATTCGTTAATTCTATATGTTGGACATATAAAGGATGGAGTTAATAATATTATATATGATATTATACTATAATTATAATATACATCAATATAATTATTATTTCATTCCATTTAATAGGAAATAGAAATGAAAGTAGCATTCATGCGTACGTACAGCTTACCGTCTCCATAAACGGTGCAATTCATTTCTTACATCAAAATGTTATGTAATATTATAAATGAATGTATATAATGGATATATATGATATATATTATATCTATATAATTAATATAATTATTCATATAATGGATATTTTACCAGATGAACAACTTGTAATTATAAGAAGTTTATATTTTACTGAAGTACCAATGATCGACAAAACGACCGTTATTAACTTAAATAATTACATAATGTTCATGAAATGGTAATAAATGATATAAAAGGAATAATGAAAATAAAAAATGTTCTTGAGAAAGTATAAATTATCTCTAGTTTATTATTCATGAGTTTGAAGAACAATCGAGTCAAGTCGGACACGAGGTAAGGGATCCTACCTCTCTCTTTCTTTTTAAGTACTCTCTTTTATGTCATTTCTTTTAAGCTCATATTTCATATGTTTGGGGATGTTATTTAATATTACTCATACTTTAATTTTTATTTCATATTATTAGAGACCTTATTTTATCTCATAAATCCATTTTTGGAAGTTTTATGTGGCACCGTTAGGCTGCCGAGTTTTCGTAAGGGATTTTTAATCTCACTTTTATTCCGGTGAGATTGATGCTACATTTGACACCATTTCCTTTGAGTGGTGTATGTACTGACCATTATTATATTCTTTTTGTAATATAATTTCATTTATGGGTATTTACGTCTTCATTGTATGGTCCTTCTTCCATGGGTTGTATGTTTCGAAAGTTACACAAATCGGCAAGGGAACCTTTCAACCTCATCTTCTTTAAAAAGACTTATTTTTGTTATGTAATTTAATTTACATCTTCTTATGTTGGGATATGTTATCATATATCATTATTGATTTAAATTTAATGTACAAGTGATGAAATACCCTTTTTTATCTCTAATCAAGTCATTTTCTGAATTTTGAAGTGATGCCGTTAGGCTGTCAAATTTTTGCAAGGAAACTTCTTAACCCAATTTTGATTATTTTGGTTAAACATGTACTCCTTGAATATGTCCATATATGAATATGTGTGAATGAATATGATTGTTTTACACTTAATATCAACTTATATTGGGTGTATTTATTTGTCATACATAATTATGTAATTGATTTATTCTTAATCTAAGGATATCGCCTTTAAACGGGACTTCGTATCATTCTCCTTTCATTGAGGAATATTTTGTTTTATAAACAACATTATTTTATATGGTTTATAAACCCATTTTACATTTTCTTTCATTAAAATGGAATATTGTTATATGAATAATTTTACTAAATGAAAAAAATTATGTTTCTTTTTAACGTACGTGGTGACAACGACCTTTCCGCCGCTGTGAGTATTATTTGATATTTAGCTTCCTCAACAAGCCGTAATGTTTTTAAAATTATATAAATACCATATAATCTTTTATGTATTTTGGTATTGAAAATGGTTTTGATAATGGATTTTTTATGTCAATATATTTAAGTGATATATTGTTCTTGAAATGTGGAATTTTTTTCTTTCCATTATATTTGTTTTATGTATTATGATTTTGTAATGGTACTAGGACATTTGACAGGTGGTTACGTGATAAACCATATGACAGGTGGTTCCATGAATACCAGGATGGGTGGTTACTTTATAACCTCCAATGCATTGGGTATGGAAGATGACCTTATGGATATTCCATGTAGTGATATGTGTGGAAGTCGACCGAATGATTATTCCATTTAAGTATATTTATGTCCCAAGTTACATTTATATGTTATGTGTTCTTTATATGGGTTTATGGTAATCTTTGGGTTATAGTGGATAAGTAGTGATCATTTATTTAGTGAAGAGTATTTACTACTTCATAAAGTTGAAAAGTATTACTTTGATAAAGTATTCATGGTTTAATTGTTGTTTTGAGAAACTAATAGTTTTTTTTCTTTGTGTATCATTTACTTGGATTTTTATGATCATCCCATGTTTTTGAAATGTTTTCCATAGGACTTAAAGATGACTAGGATAAATGATGGGATCAAGGAAAGACATTCTATCTAAAACATGGAACTATACATGTTTCTTTTTACAAGTTGTTATTTTATGGGAATTTAGTTAAAGTGTCTACTTTGTAATCTTTGAGATATAATAGTTATGTCCTAATTATCTAGAACTCTAAACCTGAAAAAATACCCTATATAAATAATTCATTTAATTCAGTATTAAGTAGTGTTTTAAGGCTGGGTCCTTATAGTTGGTATCAAAGGATGTTTTAGAAAACTTTATAGGTTAGAGTGTTGTTTATAAATAAGTGACAATTTGTATATAACCATAATGGGTAGTATAATAGATGGAGTCATTGTTTTTTTTAAAGTTTGAATGAGTTTGAGATATATTTGATAATTATATCTTAGTGTTTATATTCCTCATTATTATATGATTATTTTACTGATATGCTCACACTGACCTTTTTGGTTATAGTAAATGGCTGGAACTAGCAGGAACCAATGTAACAATGGAAGTGAAGGAAACTGTGACAATTTTCTGAGCGAGCAACTGAATGATATGGGAGCTGCAATGAGAACTCTTGTGTTTATCCTCAACCAACTATCTGGAGTCATTATTGACCATCTAAACCTTGGTGTTTTTTATAAGGAAACATATATGAGAGAAACAAATCCCTATGGAAGTTCAAGAAATAATAAAAAAGGTACATGTGTTCAAAAACCTATGTGTCCATGATGTAGAAAGAAACACCTAGGATAATGTTTCAAAGGGACAAAAAGTTGCTGTAGATGTGGAAATCAGGGTCATAAAGCAAGAACCTACCATGGAAAAAAGGAATCATCCTGTTGGCTCAAGGAAAGGGAAAGAATTTCTTTATGAGGGATCAATTAAATGTTTTAAATGTGGAGTGCATGGTGATTTAGAAAACACATGTCCTGCGAAGAAGTTTCAGAAATGGGATCATCAAGATCATACAAATATTCGTTTACCAACACCTAATTCCATTCCGATTGAGGATGAAGAAACTAACAATGACCAAACAAAGGTATGGAATATTTCTTAACATATGTTTTCCTATTTTGGAATCTTAGGGTATGATTCATTATTTTGTTTGTAGGAAAGAAGTATTTCAAAATAATAAGGAAAGGAATGGTTAATATATCATGAATAATGTTGAATGAGTAAGAAGTCATCATATAAGGGATTCAAGAGTTATGGTAGATTGTAGGATGGTGAAATTATAAAAATTATTAAGTCTTTTTTGATGATGGGCTTACATTAGAAGAATTTTTATAGTATGTGTAACCCTGATGTTTGATATATGAAAATTTTATTCAGGGAATAGTTATCTGTTCTTTTGGGGACATAGTTATAAAGAACCATTTGGGTTTAAATGATCCTTACTTTTGAGGTAACTATGGATTACTATATGTTATGATGGAAAATTAAAGGAATGAGATAAAATTGTGGATAAATTATGTGATTGTTATCTTTGATTATTTTATCTCTTTTGGGGAATGTTTTGAGAATTATATAGTTTTCGAAAAAGGACAACACACAGACCATGTGACAACCCATCGCGTTGGACAAAATTGTGGGAATCAAACCCACAACCAATGTGCAACTATTATTTATCGCCTACCACTGGACTACGTGAAGTCCCTGGTTATTATGACAAATTCTTTTTAGTTATATAATTTTATGAATCAAGAATAAGTTTATTTTGGGTTATCTATGAAATTATTGACCAATCATGGAGGATATATGATTAGGTTAATTAATTTTCAATACAATACTTTAAGAGCAACTGATTTTATATGGAGATAAATGTTAATTATTACCTTGGAAGACAATGTGATTAAATCCTTTAAATATTGGGGATTCAATCATAGTTTTGTTTACATTGAAGAAGTTTATGGAAAAATTGTTTATTGAATGGTCTTCGTTGGACTTTGGGTTGTGTTGGACAAATTTTGGAGATTAAGAATAGATTTTCTTTTTATAAATGATTATCCTTTTCTGTATCTTTTTCTAACAATTTTGGTTTTGGTTAAGGTCTAAAGACATAGGAAATATAAATTTTTATTTTTTGGATTAGATGATTCTCTAGATGTTGATTATAGTAATCTTAATGTGAACAAGTCTTCCTAAATACTTGTCTTTTGGAGAAAATATTAGTTTTTGTAAGAAATATAGTAAAAGTTGAAAGTCAAAATGACAAGTGAGTATGTGTCCTTATGATTTAGTTAAGATCATAAATAAATTCCTCAATGAAAAGTAACTTTAAACTAAAATGTTGTCTGTTAACGTTTCCTACTAGGGAATGAAATACCGTTTAACTCATCAAAATTTTGTGATTTTCTCGTGGTTAACTTTCTCCTAAAAATGTATTCTATCACTCTCCCTCTGAACATGACCCTTTCTTTTTTCTTCCATATCAATGTTCATATGGAATCCTAATATGGGTTAACTCATGTGACCTTTGTACATCACTATCCTTATTTTAAAGTGATATTTCTACTGACTCTTGTTCCGATGTGGGACTTTCAATGATGTTTCTGACCCCATTGTTAAAATTGCGAGGAAGCAATTCCCAAAAGGGGGGAAGGATGTAACACCCTAGGTAAATAATGAATATGACATTTTTATATTTATCCATATTTGTGAATAAAATGTTAATATTAATTTAAAGGGAACGCTATGCTCGATGGCATACCCAATAGGCAACAACGAGTTTCTTTGAAATCTTACGTTTCACTCTATCAATAAAATAATATTATTTTAAATGTTAGTTAACACCTATCCATTGTAATGGAGGGAATGAACAGAACTAACTACAAAATGATTATATATTTTTGTCAAATATTTTTACTTTTTACAATAAATGTTAGAGGAATAAAAATGGGAATGAATCCAATTTCAAGCGTAATCATTCTAAATTTCTTTAAAAGGTCGATTAACCGCATTTTAATGGAGAAACCTTTTTGAAATCCACTTTTTGACAATTTTATATATTATATTGGACCAAATAAAGTCCTTTGGAATCCGACATCAAAATTTACTTTGTGTATGTTTTTTGTTATATTTTTGATAAAGTTCATTTTTAATGAATTTGTGAAAAATGTTGTATTTTAATTCAAAACCCCTTTTTAATATAATTTATTTAAAGTATTTGATCATCTTTTGAATTGTTTTTAAAGTGAAATTAGAATATATTTTTACCATTTAATCCAATGGTGGTCATTAGAATTAATTTCACATTGAAATTGGACTTAAACCAGTGTCAATCTTTTAATAGATATTGTTTCGTAAAAACACGTTATTTGTTTGGAAAACGGGAATTAATTATTAAATTAATTAATTCAACTTATATGTTTATAATTTTTTAAAATAGACACCATTTTTGAATTAGAAATATAAAATATAGGTTAGGGTGAATTTTTTGTATTTTTCTGAAAAACTTCAATTTTTGATAAATAGTGAAACCACTAAGTGGTAGTTAAAAAACTGAATTTTCGTTTAAATGAAACTTTATCACTTGTATGATTTTATTTCAAAAAATCTGACATAAATGGTTGTCATTATGATGTAAAATGTGGTTCAATGGGATTGAAATAATTTTTTGGTGAATAGTAACTTTTATGTTTTATTAATCGCGATTAAAGATAATTAGTGTAATTTAAGGTAAAGATAATGTTATAATAATATGAAATGACCCTGACACATGTCCTACCCTTATTGGATGAGTCATGTCCGACCACGATAATTCATGGGTCAACTTGGGGACCCCATGGAGCCACTTTGGTAGGAAAATTACATTAATAACTTTTTATTTAAAGTTAAAATAAAAATGTCACAAACACGAATTGTTTTACTATAACTATTTTTACATGGGGTTATACAAGTGTTATTTTTGACTATAAATATTAATTAGATAGATAAAAAGGTTTCCTACATCATTATATTATATTTATTATTTTTAGACATTATATAAATAAATTTATTTATGACACCATGATGATGTAGTGATTACCTCATTAATGAACGATTTAAATAAAATGAGAAGATAAGGTCAAATATAAGACTTAAACTTGTCAAAAACATATTGTATGGGTGGATTTATAACCCTTATCACCATACCCTATAAATATATAATCTTGGGACCATTAATATCCGAAATGCATTTTATAATAAAGTAACATTTCAAGCCATTCCAAGAGTGCCCCTCCTCCATCTTATAAAAGGCCCCCACCTCTACCTCTTTTCCCACACCTCTCAAGCCCTTGTATCTTCTAACATCTTATCATATTGTCTCTACACAGCCTTATATTACCCCTAAAATCCTCACTTTGAGAAGAAGTATTTCCAAGGAAGTCATTGATCTCAAATAAAAAAGTGTTATCCGATTTAAAGGTAATGTCTTCACTTGTGTTCTTTTGTTTTATTTTGCTTATCCAACCCACTAAACTCTTATTATCCCTTTATTTTGTAAAAACATCAGTATATTAAATATACTAGGAGGATTTTATGTGAAGGGTTCGAGCTACACTTACACACACCGTTGTCTAATGGTTAAAGAACATACAGTTTCTCTGGACGACGAATTTCTGTCTCACGAAACGATGATTGTTCAATATTCTTTTAACACCTTTAATGGTGGCCATTATGATGTCACTATATTTATATATGATATATATTATGTTTATTTTTTCTTTATTCTTCTTTATTTTTCATTTATTTCATACCATTATGGTTTCCATTATGGGAAAACGCGATATCTTCATTTTAGGAAGTGCGGACTACCGCCCCCTCAAAGTGATTTGATTCGTTAATGCCATATGTGGGATGTATAAAGGATGGAGTTAATGATATTATATATGATATTATACTGGAATTATAATATACCTCAATATAATTATAATTTCATTCAATTAAATATCAAATAGAAATGAAAGTAGCGTTCAGGCGTACATACGGCTTACCGTCTCCATGAATGGTGCATTTCATTTCTTACCTCTAAATGTTATGTAATATTATAAATGCGTGTATATAATGGATATATATGATATATATGATATCTAAATCATGAATATTATTCTGGATATAATGGATATTTTACCACATGAACAACTTTTAATTATAAGAAGTTTATTTTTGACTCAAGTACCAATGATCGACAAAACGATCTTTATTAACATAAATAATTACATAATGTTCATTAAATGGTAATAAATGATATAAAAGGAATAATGAACTTAAAAAAGGTTATTAATCAAGTATAAATTAACTCTAGTTTATTATTCAGGAGATTAATGAAATATCGAGTCAAGTGGACACGAGGTATAGGATCATACCTCTCTCTTTCTTTTTAAGTACTCTCTTTTATGTTATTTCTTTTAAGCTCATCTTTTTTATGTTTGGGGTTGTTATTTCATATTCCCCATTCTGTAAATTTTATTTTCATATTATGAGAGACCCTAATTGATCTCATAAATCCATTTTTTGATGTTTTATGTGGCGCCGTTAGGATGCCGAGTTTTCGTAAGGGATTTTTCATCTCACTTTTATTCCAGTGAGATTTATGCTACATGTGACTACATTTCTATTGAGTTGTGTAGGTAATGCCCATTATTATACTCTTTATGTAATATAACTATATTTATGGGTATTTACATCTTCATTTTATGACCATTATTTCATGGGGTGTACGTTTCGAAAGTTACCCAAATCGGTAAGGGATCCTTTCACCCTCCCCTTCTTTAAAAAGATTTCTTTTTTGTTATGTATTTTAATTGACATCTTCTTATGATAGGATATGTTCTCAAAAATCCTTATTTCTATAAATTTAATGTACATGTTATGAGATACCCTTTTTTATCTCTCATAAACTCATATTCTGAATTTTGAAGTGACGTTGTTAGGCTGTCGAATTTTTTCAAGGGAACTTCTTAACCCAGTTTTGATTCTTTGGGTTAAACTTGTAATCCTTGAATATGTAATTCTATGAATATGTGTGAATGAATATGATTATTTTACACTTTATATCCACTTATATTGGATGTATTTTTTTGTCACATATAATTATGTAATTTATTTATTCTCAATCTAAGGATACCATCTTTGAACGGGACTTCGTCTCAGTCTCCTTTCATTGAGGAATATTCTTTTATACACAAAATTCTTTTATAAGGTGTATAAACCCCTTTTAATTTTACATTCATTCAAATTGAATCTTTTTATACAAAGAATTTTACTAAATGACAAAATGTATGTTTTTTTAACGTACATAGTGACAATGACCTTTCCGCCGCCGTGAGTATTATATAATCTTTGGCTTCCTCAACAAGCCATAATGTTTTTAAAAGTAAATAAATACAATATACTCTTTTATGCATTTTGGTATTGAAAATGTTTTTTATAATGGATTTTTTATGTTAATATATTTATGTGATATATTGTTCTTGAAATTTGGAAATGTTTTCTTCCCATTATATTTGTTTTATGTATTAGGATTTTGTAATGGTACTTGGACATTTGATGGGTGCTTATGTGATAAACCATATGACGGGTGGTGCTGTGAATACTAGGACGGGTGGTTACATTATAACCTCCAATGCATTGGGTATGGAAGATGGCCGTATGGCTATTCCATGTAGTGATATGTGTGGAAGTCGGCCATATGGTTATTCAATTTATGTATGTTTATGTCCCAAGTTACCTTTATATGTTATGTGTTATTTATATGGGTTTATGGTAATCTTTTGGTTATCAATGGATAAGTAGTGATCTTTTATTCAGTTAATAGTATTTACTACTTCATAAAGGTGAAATTATTACTTTGACAAAGTATTGATGGTTTACTTGTTGTTTTGAAAAACTAACAGTTTTCCTTATTTGTTTATACATTACATGGCTTTTTATGCTCATCCCAAGTTTTTGAAATGTTTTCCACAGGACATAAAGATGAATAGGGTCAAGTATGGGTTCGAGGAAAGACATTCTATCTAAAACATGGATCTAGACAAGTTTATTTTTAAGTGTTTTCATTTTATGGGAATTTATTTGAAGTGTCTACTTTGTAATCTTTGAGATGTAACAGTTATGTCCTAATTATCTAAAACTGTAAACCTGAAAAGATCCTCTAAGTGAATTATTCATTTAATTCAGTATTATGTAATGTTTTAAGGCCAGTTCCGTATATTTGGTATCAAAGGATGGTTTAGATAACTTTAGAGGTTAGAGTGTTGTTTAAGCATAAGTGACAAGTTGTATATAACCACAATGGGTAGTATATTAGATGGAGTCATTGTGTTTTTATGAAATTTATAATGAGTTTGAGATAACTTGGATAAATATATCTTAATGTTTATCTTCCTAATTATTATATGATGATTTTACTAATATGATCACATTGACCTTTTTGCTTTTAGTAAATGGCTGAAACTAGAAGGCACCAAAGTAACAATGGATGTGAAGGAATCTGTGAAAAATTTTGGAGTGAGAAACTGAATGATATGTGAGCTTTAATGATAACTCTTGTGTTTATCCTAAACCAACTATATGGAGTCATGATTGACCACCTAATCCTTGGTGATTTTTATAAGGCAACATATATGCGACAAAAAAATCCCTATGGAATTTCCGGTAATAATCATAAAGGTATGTGTGTTCAAAAACCTATGTTTCAATGATGTGGAATGAAACACCTAGGAAAATGTTTCAAAGGGGCAACAAGATGCTATAAATGTGGAAATGAAGGTCATAAATCATGAACCTACCATGGAAAAAGGAAGCATCCAGTTGACTCGAGGAAAGGGAAAGAAGTTCTTTCTGAGGGATCAATTGGATGTTTTAAATGTGGAGTGCATGGTCATTACACAAACACATGTCCTACGAAAAAGTTTAGGGAATGGGATAATCAAGATCATACAAATATTCGTTTACCAATACCTAATTCCATTCCGATTGAGGATGAAGATACTGGAAATGACTAATCAATGGTATGTATTATTTCTAAACATATGTTTTGTTATTTTGGAAACATATGATATGATTCATGATTTTGTTTTTAGGAAAGAAGTATTTCAGAATAATATGGAAAGGAATGGTTAATAGTTCATGAAGAATGTTGAATGAGTAAGAAGTCAACATATAAGGGATTCAAGAGTTATGGTAGATTGTAGGATGGTGAAATTCATAAAAGTATTAAGTCTCTGTTGATGATGTGGTTACATTAGAAGACTTTTTTTGTTTGTGTAACCCAGATGTTTGATATATGAAAAATTTATTTAAGGAATAGTTATCTGTTCTTTTGTGGACATTGTTATGAATAACCATTTGGGTGTATATGATCCTTAATTTTGAGGTAATTATGGGTTACTATATGTTATGATGGAAAATGAAAGGCATGAGATAAAATTGAGGTTAAATTATGTTATGGTTATTTTTGATGATTTTACCTCTTTTGGGGAATTTTTTGAGAATTATATAGTTCTGGAAAAAGGACAACACACAGACTGTGTGACAACCCATCACGTCCGACAGAGCTATAGGAATTGAACCCACAACCTAAGTGCGACTGGTATTTATCACCTACCACTAGACTACGTGAAGTCCCTGGTTTTTATGACAAATTATTTTTAGTTATATAATTTTATGAATCAAGAATAAGTTTATTTTGGGATATCATGGAAATTATTGACCTATCATGGAGTATATATGATTAGGTTAATTACTTTTCAATATGAGACTTTAAGAGCCATTGATGTTATTTGGACATAAACGTTAATTTTTATATTGGAAGAATATGTGATTAAATCCTTAAAATATTTGGTTTTCAATCTTAGTTTGGTTTAATTTGGATAATTTTATGGAGAAATTGTTTATCGAATGGTCTTCGTTGGACTTTGGGTTGTGTTGGACAAATTTTGGAGATTAAGAATATATTTTTTATATATAAAGGATTATCCTTTTGTAGCTCTTGTTCTAACAATTTTGGTTTTGGTTAAGGTCTAAATACATGGTAAATATAATGTTCTCTTTTGTGGATAAGGTGATTCACTAGAAGTTGATTATAGTACTCATAATGTGAACACGTCTTCCTAAATAATCGTCTTTTGGAGAAAATATGAGTTCGTGAAAGAAATCTAGTAAAAGTTGAAAGTCAATATGACAAGAAAGTATGTTTACTTATGATTTAGATAAGCTCATAAATAAATTCCTCAATGAAAAGTAACATAAAACTAAAATGTTTTTTGTTAAAGTTTCCTACTAGGGAATCAAATTCCATTTAACCCATCACAATATTGTGATTTTCTAGTGGTTAACTTTATCATAAACATGTTTTCAATCACTCTCCCTCAGAACATGACCCTTTATTTCTTCCATATCCATGTTTTCATGGAATCCTAGGATGGGTTAACTCGTGTGACCATTGTACTTCTCTTTCTTTATTTTAAAGTGATAGTTTTACCAACTCTTGTTCCGATGTGGGACTTTCAATGATGTTTCCAAGCCCAATTTTAAAATTGTGAGGACACAATTCCCAAAAGAGGGGAAGGATATAACACCCGAGGTAAATAAAGAATATGAAATTTTTATATTCATCCCTATTTTTGAATAAAATTTTAATATTAATTTAAAGGTAATGCTATGCTCGATGGCATACCCAACACGCAACAACAAGTTTCTTTGAAATATTACATTGCACTCTAATAATAAAATAAAACTATTTTAAATGGTAGTTAACACCTAGCCGTTGTAATGGCGGGAATGAACAGAACTAACTATAAAATGATTATATATGTTTTTCAAAGTTTTTTAGTTTCTACAGTAAATGTTAGAGGATTAAAAATGTGAATGAATCCAATTTCAAGCGTAAACATTCTAATATTCTTTAAAAGGACGATTAAACCCCTTTTGATGGCGAACCCTTTTTAAATACACTTTTTTAAAATTTCATATATTATATTGGACCAAATAAATTCATTCATTATAACTGGGACATCAAAATTTACTTTGTGTATATTTTTTTTATTTTTTCGATAAAGTTTATTTTTAATGAATATGTGAAAACTTTTGTATTTTTATTCAAAAATTCCGTTTAATATAATTTATTTATCTGAGTAGATCATATTTTGAATTGGTTTTAAAGTGAAATTAGAATATTTTTTACCATTAAATCCAATGGTGGTCATTGGAATTAATTTCACATTGAAATTGGACTTAAACTAGTGTTAATCTTTTAATGGATATTGTTTCTTAAAAACACACTATTTGTTTTGAATGCGGGAATTAATTATTAAATAAATTAATGAAAAATATATGTGTTGAATTTTTTTAAATAGACATCATTTTTGAATTTGTAATATCAAATATATATTAGGATGAATTTTTGGTATTTTTCTGGAAAACTTCAATTTTGGATAAATAGTGAAACCACTAAGTGGTCATTAAAAAACTGATTTTTCGTTTAAATGAAAAATTACTAGATCTGTTTATTGATTTTCAAAATTCCAACATACATTTTTTTAATTAGTATGTAAAATGTGTTTTAATGGGATTAAAATAATTTTTTGGTGAATAGTAACTTTTAGGTTTTATTAATCGCGATTCAAGTTAATTAGTGTAATTTAAGGTAAAGATGTTGTTATAATAATATGAAATGACCTTGACACATGTACTACCCATATTGGATGAGTCATGCCCGACCCAAAAAATTCAGGGGTCAACTTGGGGACCCCATGGAGCCACTTTGGTAGGAAAATGACATTAATTACTTTTTATTTAAAGTTAAAATAAAAATGTCACAAACATGTATTGTTTTACTAAAACTAGATTTACATGGGCATATACAGATCCTATTTTTTCTATAAATATTCATTATAAAGATAAAAATATTTCCTACATCATTATATTTTTTTTATAATTTTTAGACATTAAATAAATAAATTTATTTTTGACACCAGGATGATGCTGTGATTACCTCATTAATGAACGATTTAAATAAATTGAAAAGATAAGGTAAAATCTAAGACTTACACTTGTCAAAAACCAACTGGATTGGTGGATTTAGAGCCCTTATAACCTTACCCTAGAAATATATTATTTTGGGACCTTTAAAATCCGAAAATAATTTTATAATAAGGTAACCTTTCAAGACATTCCAATAGTGCCCCTCCTCCCTCGTATAAAAGGCCCCCACCTCTACCTCTTTACCCACACCTCTCAATCCCTTGTCTCGTCCATCCTCTAATCATATTGTCTCCCCAAATACCTCTATTACACCTAGAAGCCTCACATTGAGCATAATTTATTACAAGTAATCCTTTTAGCTCAAATCAAAAATAGTTATCTGATTTAAAGGTAATGCCTTCACTTGTGTTCTTTTGTCTTATTTTGCTTCTCCAAAACCCTAACTCTTTTTATACCATTATTTTGTAACAAAAAAAAGTATCTTAAATATACTAGGATGTTGTTATGTGAAGGGTTCAAGATACACTTACACACACCTTCGTCTAATGGTTAAAAAACATACTATTTCTTGTGGGTGGTGAATTTCTGCCTCGTGAAACGATGATTGTTCAATCTTCTATTAACACCTTTCATGGTGGCCATTAAGATGTCACTCAATTTATATATGATATATATTATGTTATTGTTTTCCTTATGCTTCTGTATTTTTCATTTATGGAATACCATTATGGATTCCATTATGGGTAAACACGATATCTTCATTTTAGGAAGTGCGGACTACTGCCCCCTCAAAGTGATTTGATTCATTAATGCAATGTGTGGGATGTATAAAGGATGAAATTAATGATATTATATATTATATTATACTGGAATTATAATATAAATTTATATAATTATGATTTCATTCCATTAAATATGAAATAGATACGAAAGTAGCGTTCATGCATACGTACGGCTTACCGTCTCCATGAACGTTGCATTACATTTCTTAACTCTAAATGTTATGTAATATTATAAATGCATGTATATACTGGATATATATATATTTATGATATCTATGATATCTAAATCATGAATTTAATTCTGGGTATAATAGATATTTTACCACATGAACAATTTGTAATTATAAGATGTTTATTTTTTACTCAAGTACCAATGATCGACAAAATGACTGTTATTAACTTAAATAATTACATAATGTTCATGAAATTCTAATAAATGACATAAAATTAATAATGAACATAAAAAAGGTTCTTAAGAACGTATAAATTAACTCTAGTATATTATTCAGGAGATTTAAGAATGACCGAGTCAAGTCAGATTTGAGGTAAGGGATCCTACCTCTCTCTTTCTTTTTAAGTGTTCTCTTTTATATCATTTATTTTATGCTCATCATTATTATGTTTGGGGATGTTATTTTATATTACTCATAGTATAATTTTTATTTTCATATGATGGGAGACCCTATGTTATCTCATAAATCCATTTTTGGAAGTTTTATGTGGCGTTGTTAGGCTGCCGAGTTTTCGTAAGGGATTTTCATCTCACTTTTATTCCCGTGAGATTTATGCTACATTTGACACCATTTCCAATGAGTGGTGTATGTACTGTGCATTATTATACTCTTCATGTAATATAATTTCAGTTATGGGTATTTATATCTTCATTGTATGACTCTTCTTCCATGGGGTGTACGTTTCTAAAGTTACACAAATCGGTAAGGGAACCTTTCACCCTCCTCTTCTTTAAAAAGACTTCTTTTTTGTTATGTCGTTTAATATACATCTTCTAATGTTGGTATATGTTCTCATATATAAATTTTTCTGTAAATTTAATGTACAAGTTATGACATACCCTTTTTATCTCTCATCAACTCATTTTCTGAATTTTGAAGTGACGCCGTTAAGCTGTCAAATTTTTGCAAGGGAACTTCTTAATCCAATTTTGATTCTTTGGGTTAAACTTGTAGTCCTTGAATATGTCATTATATGAATTTGTGTGAATGAATCTAATTATTTTAAAATTAATATCCACTTATATTGGGTGTATTTATTTGTCATACATAATTATGTAATTGATTTATTCTTAATCTATAGATACCGTCTTTGAACGGGACTTCGTCTCTGTCTCCTTTCATTGAGACATCTTTTGTTTTATACACAACTTTCTTTTATATGATGTATAAACCCCTTTTACTTTTACTTTTCATTCAAATGGAATATTTTTATACAAATAATTTTATTAAATGTCAAGAATTATGTTTCTTTTTAACGTACGTGGTGATAACGACCGTTCCGCCCCAGCGAGTATTATTTGATCTTTGGCTTCCTCAACAAGCTGTACTATTTTTAAAATTAAATAAATAACATATACTATTTTGTGTATTTTGGTATTGAAAATGGTTTTGATAATTGATTTTTTATGTCAATATATTTAAGTGATATATTTTTCTTGAAATGTGGAAATTTTTTCTTTCCATTATATTTGTTTTATGTATTATAATTTTGTAATGGTACTTGGACATTTGACGAGTGGTTACGTTATAAACCATATGATGGGTGGTGCCATGTATACCAGGATGGGTGGTTACGTTATAACCTCCAATGCATTGGGTATGGAAGATGGCCATATGGCTATTCCATGTAGTGATATGTTCGGAAGTCGACCGTATGGTTATCCCATTTTAGTATGTTTATGTCCCATGTTACCTTTATATGTTATGTGTTCTTTATATGGGTTTATGGTAATATTTTGGTTACAATGGACAAGTAGTGATCTTTTATTCAGTGAATAGTATTTACAACTTCATAAAGTTGAAAATTATTACTTTGATTAAGTATTCATGGTTTACTTGTTGTTTTCAAAAACTAACAGTTCTCCTTCTTTGTGTATCCATTACTGGGATTTTTTTGTACAACCCAAGTTTTTGAAATGTCTTCCATAGGACTTAAAGATGAATAGGATCAAGGAAGGTATCAAGGAAAGACATTCTATCTAAAACATGGAACTCGACATGTTTCTTTTTAAGAGTTTTTATTTTATTGGAATTTAGTTAAAGTGTCTACTTTGTAATCTTTTAGATGTAATAGTTCTGTCCCAATTCTCTAAAACTCTAAACCTGAAAAGATCCTCTATATGAATTATTCATTTAATTCATTATTATGTAATGTTTTAAGGCAAGATCCTTATAATAACCCATCACATCCAACTCATATACACATAGACCAGAAAATATAATATCATTAAATATATAGGGTATTATGATATCATGATCATTAATTACATAATTCTCATTCCCTCCTCCTACCTTGAATCCCCACCATTACATATATAATCACATATCACTATATCCTACCCGAACACACCTATTCCATTACACCACATCACAACAAATCTCGATAATGGAACTTTTGACATCTAGAAATCACATCTCATTTATGTCATCAATGCTTATAGAAAAGATAATAGGAGATATATTAGCCCACCATCTACACTCATCACTAGGATGTTGGGGAAAAGATAGTCAACAATGTTATTTATTGATAATATGTACTTGGAATGTGTAGATCACATAATGAAATCAGAAAATTTTATAATGCATACATATATATAATTAATCCTTTACAACCCAAACTATGGGTTAAATAAGAAGAAAAATATAATATCACAAAAACAACACATTCACATCCATATCCACATGCACTAGAAACCCCATAATAAAGAAGGAATAAAACAAATTCCATATACTCATTTAAGACAAAAAAGTTCATTAATTTTCATTACCAACCCATTTTAATAAAAATATTACTTCATTAATCATTTTATGGACCATTAATTTATATTTAACATTGAAAAATTTTATTCACATTGCCTTTTATAATTCATTCAACCATTATAAAATTTGTTTTAGAATTAAAAACATACATGTCAGATAACATTAATTCCAATACTAAATTTAAAACTATCACAACACATAACAACAAGAAACAATCAAAAACAAAAAAACCATCATCTTAAACCTCTTTCCAACAATCTCACACAACACTACAATTTTATAGTCATAATATCTTTCCTCCACAATGGATACATCATTAACATTCCACCACTTGAAATATTATTTAATAAAAATGACATATCCACACATCATGCCATCTTATCAACCACAATAAGTGTACTTCCATGAAAAACAAAAAAATTTCAAATCTAGTACATTCATCCAATTTTTGAAAAAAAATAAACAAAAAAACACAAAATTATATTCCATTTTCATTGATGAAGATTTATCACGTTATACTTAATTTTTATGTGTAATCTCACAAAAGAAAAATATTCCAGGGGAAACCATTTTTGGGATGATTATATGTGATTGAACAAATTCATTTGTGGTGTTATCCAACAAAAATAAAAAAGTAATCCTTAAAATAGAAACTACACCAAAATCAAAGGATACCAACATACTATTTTTTAGTGGTTCATTACCATGTATAGTTTATAACATCAATAGAAAAATAATGGTAAATACAAGAAATTTCACTCCATCTACCAATATAAATTAAATTAAACCCATTCATTTTGATTTATAATGATGGATACAACCATATTCTAAAAGGACAATAATAATATACCCATCCCCTTGATAAACTAGCTGAGAAACTAGGGAACCCCTACAAGGAAGAAGGAATCACCACACGATCCAATACAATAAGAATAACTACTAAAAAAATGATAGAACCAATATATTAAAAGATTGAATAAAAATTAATAACTGTAATATATTTCTATGATACATAGGGAATGGAATCAACATAACACTTCTCTAGAGATATAAAAAAAATATGGAAATATCAAATTTTTATATATAGAAAATACATAACTAGTGGAATTTTTGATTCATAATTCGAAAGTAATTGACTAGAAATGTAAACCACATTTAATTACATGTGGAATGACTCATTAATTTATAGATTCATTAGTGAAATATAATTATATAATTATCCAACTTGAATATACCTTTAAATATCATAAATTTTTTGAATTACACAAAAATTATAATAAAAACTTATTTTAGAATTTTTTTTCTGATTTCTAGGAAAATGATAGAGCTAAAAATGTTTTCTAATTTCAGAACTGACCATAAAATCCATCTGAGATTTTGAATAAACCAGACACCTTTCCAACAAACCTCAAAACTAACCACCATACCACGTGAACAGACATGTGACCATGCAAACTGATCACACGACCAACCCTCCCACAACATTAACTAATAAGAAACCATGACAAATGATTGTACAAACAACACCCCTACCACATGAATGACACGTTACTTTGACAAATGACTACAATACCAACCATCCTTCAAAATTAAAGGAAAATTGATTGCGGTAACCGACCACAACACCAACCACCAATACTAAATGAATAGAAAAGACATTATTCCAATTCACTATACAATCAACCACCCTACCACATAAAAAGAATTCTTTATTCCAACTTACCTCATGACTATCCTACTACATGATAAGAAAAGTGACCATGAACACAAACAAAATGACCAAATTTAGAAAAAAAAGGGAGAGGACACTAAAATCCCCCTTTGTACTTATAGACATTATGAAATTAATAGGAAATGTAACTCAAAGCCTATGAAATTAAAATATTTATGATATTTATGATATAATTTTAATTATTTAATGATGAATTTTTATATATATTTATTTTGATCCATTCATCAAAATATAAAAATATCATTCATGAATACATATGACCTACCATATCCACAAATGGTGCATTTCATTTTTCTATTTATAATCATTTATAGATTACTCTAAAAATAGATATTATGTATATATATGAAATTTATGTCAAGGATAAAATTTTCGAGATAATGGAATCAATATTAAATTTAATATACCTATCTAACAATCCAAAACATTCATAAAATGTAATGTAGTTATTACTCCAAATACATATTTAAATGAAAAAGTGGTTAATCAAAGGATGATAAATGATTATATGTAAATAATACATGGTATTATATATATATATATATATGAGAATCCTTCTATAACATAAATATTGTAAATATATATTTATGATTTAAAAGATTAGACACATACTATGGATGCCGAACCCGAGGAAAATATTTTTTTCACAATCCCTCCATTATTTGTGTTTTTTATGTCTAATTCTATTCTGGGAGAATTATTTGGTCCTTTTATATTAAACCAGATATATATTCTTATACACAAATTTTTTGTTAATAGTAAATGTATTCCATTCATATTTCTCTAATTAATTACTCAGTATAAAAAATAACATTTTTAATTAAAACAAACCATCTTCTTCTCCCCAAATGGGAATAATTCTATTTGATGACGATATTATAAAATTTGGTTAAAAGAACATTTATATTACTGTAAAATTTATTATTAAAAAATTTAACCATTTTATACCTTTAAAAAAATGTTCAAAAATAAATATTCTTGTCGCTTTGTAAAAAATGTACTTTTTTACCATTTTAGAAAACATTAAAATGATTTTTTTTTCAAACTACAGGGTAAGAACATAATTTATTGCCATTATGACCACTAAATTATTTGAATATTCCTTTCAAATGATTTAAGGATATTTCTGTCACGACCCGCCCTCAGGGTCCATGCCGTGACTACCCCAAGCCCGCCTTCCATAGGCCAGGGGCTGGCAACTAGCACCAAGGCGTAAATCCCGGTAAAATGGGAAGGCATTGCCTTTGTAAAGTAAACAAACACCACAGAGAAAGTAAGCGGAAAGTAAACACTAAGCAAAAGCAGAGTACAACTGAAAGTGCGGAAAAGTAAATGGGCCAGTATAAAAACCCAAACTGAAAGTAAAGTACAACTCGGAAAGGAAAACAGCAACTGAAAGGTAAAAGCCGCTACACCGAGCTGTCCACTGGAAATCCCACCTGAAGGGTGGGTACAGATAGCTCCTCTGCTCCACGGGTCCCGTCGTCCGTTCCGAGCACGTCCCGCCCAGTGGTCCACCTGCGGGTACCGTCCCGCTCTGCAAGCCTCAGATAAGGTCAATGTTGTCCGTCGTCTGCAACCAACACAACGTAGTGCGGGCAAAGCCCGTGCAGGGGTGAGTATAAGCTACTCAGTAGGGACCCCGAGACCCCTGAAGGTCTCTCAAATCCACAATGGATAAACCACGAAGGAAGTAACAATCACGAAGTAATAACCGAAACTGCTTAGGTATATGCCCATACATATACCTAAGTCATCAATTTCAAATATGCTCCAACCTCCGAGCCCAAGTACAACTCAGTCCACACAGGAAAGTAAACGTATTCCACGCATGAAAGCAAAACGTAATCCACACAGGATAGCATAACACAATCCACACAGGAAAGCAATAGGATTCAGCTCACACAGGTATACTTCTTCGAAAGACGATAAAGATGATCTCTGATCCATCTAAGTCGTCGGACCCATGAAGGATCAATAGGTAACTAACCCCCGCAAAAGACCCACACAGGATCGGGCCCACGTAGGACCTGTAGGCGCTGGTTCACACAGGACCGCTGAGCGCAAAGATCCACACAGGATCGGACCCACACATGATCGGGCCCACACAGGACCTGTAGCACTGATCCACATAGGATCGCTGAGTGCTGAAGTCATCGTCGTCGAATCCACACAGGATCTCTGTACTGTCGTCGTCGCAGTCACAGTAGCAGTAGTAGCATTAGTAGTCACAGAACAGTCGCAGCCAGCACTAGGGTTCCCGCACACAGCAAGCTCGTTCGGAGGGTCCGCTCCATGAGCTGAGAGGCTGATACATCAACTGTCACAAAGTCCAGAGTTGATGTATCCAAAAGTTCCGTATCGTCAACAGGAATTCAACGCAACAGACGGCGCGTCGATCAGACACCCGGTCGGAGAGTTATTGGCATTTTCGTCCCCGGGGCCCGGTTGGTTTTTAAGGCAAAACCAACCCGACCGTACTCCACCTGCGTCCAAACCTCGGGCGGAGTATGCCAAAAGATCCGTCTCACTAATAGGAACATAACACAGCTGACATCAAGTCAATCGGACGTCCGTAGCTCAAGATATGAGCGTTTCCGCTCCGAAGGCCCGGTTGGTTTCGTGAACGAACCAACCCGGCCGAACTCAAAGTATTCCGAAACCCTGAGTGCAATATACCGAAACGACTGTCTCGATCCAAGGATCCCGTTGCCGTATACGGTTCTTCGATCAGAGGTCCGTGGCTCAAGTTATTTCCAAAAGACCGAAACTGATTCGAAACGGGGGGTCCGGGTCCGGGCCGACCCGGCCCGACCCCCCCTGGGTCGGCCCGAACCGGGTCGACCCGACCCGGCCCGGCCGGCCGGCCGGCGGCGCGGCGGCCTGGCACCGCACGGAGGCAGCGCACGGGGGGGAATCAAGCTCCCGCTTGATTGGAAGACGGCGCGGGCTTATGCCGCACCCTTTGAAAAAAAAAACAGCCCCCCACGTGGGGGCCGGCTTGAAGAAACCGGGGGGCCTCCTGCCCCCCCCCCCCCCCCTCAAGGGAACCGCCCTCCTCTTAAATGAGGAGGGTTTTAAAGCTGGCCGGGGGAATTTATTTCCCCCGGCCTTTGACCTTCCGGCCGGCCAACTGCCGGCCGGTTTTCTCCAACGGGACCGGAAAAATCCGGTCCCCTTTTCGGCTTCCGACGCCGGCAGCCCGGTCGCCGGTCTTCTCGTTCCAACGCGGCCCGGAACCGGCCGCGGTGTTCATCGTCCGGCGCGGTGCGACGGCACCACGCCCCTCCACCGCGCCTTTGATTTCCTTCAACGCGGCGCGACGGCGTCGCGTTCTTGATGATTCTTCCATGGCGCGGCGCGACGGCGTCACGTAAAAAGATTTGGGCGAAAATTCGCGTGGTGCGACGGCACCACGCCACCTTGATTCATCCGCAAAATAAAACACCAAGAACGAAGGAGGGGGTTCAGCCGTGTTCATGCGGTCCGGCCCCCTCATGTTAAAACACAACTTAAATATTCAATATATTCACGTTAGTCATGCTAGAACCACGAGCAAGAATAAAATAATTAAACAAAAATCAACAACCCCTACCTTGGGTATAAGATCGACGATTTGTCAACGTCCCGCGGAAGACAACGTCGCGGAGGTTGGCGTCACGGTAATC
The DNA here is from genome assembly GCA_963277665.1 of Viscum album. Lineage (NCBI taxonomy): Eukaryota > Viridiplantae > Streptophyta > Magnoliopsida > Santalales > Viscaceae > Viscum > Viscum album. The sequence goes on from OY728143.1 coordinate 354,823,187, forward strand.
GTTCGTCAAATCTGATGACGAAGAGGTACGTCGTAGGCGAATCTTCTTATGTCGACGAAGGGACTCCGAGGAGGAAGCGGCGTTCCCTCTTGTTGACACGGAAGACGAAGCAGAGAGGAGCGGCGTTCTTCGTCGGAGCTTGAGCGTTCTTCGTCAAGGCTTGAAGAAAAAGGAAAAGCTCTCAAAAGCTCTCAAGTTGGCTAAAGAGTTCTAACCCAACAAAAAGAGAGAAGAGCTTAATTTATTCATAAACATAACAAATGAATTTCAAAGGTTTGAAATTCAAAAAGGACAACTCCAAAAAATTAAATAACTCATGTCATTAAAAGAGGGGTTAAGGGAGACGATGAGAGGTTTAGGTTCGTGTGGGTCCCACCACACTTAATCCTCTCATGGGAGGTTAAGTGGGAGTGGGTCCCACTCCTAACTCCCTTTGAGAGGAGTTAACCTACAAAAGTAAAATAAAAAGAATTCCACAATTTTTTTATCCAACTTTTTATAATTCTCCCAAAAACTAACTTTCGTCCCGCAACAAACGCAACTTCCGAAAAGGTCTCCTTAACCGAATATCGGCGCTGCGAGTTCATCGGTGCCCTCATATTTTAATTCCGAGCACCGGATCAAAAGTTAGGAATTCCGGCTCATTCGTTCACTGAACGTACCCGAGCCAAACTTCGGAAAATGATTCCGGGCACTCCGGGCCTCGGAATCAGGTGCCGTCTGAAACAGCGCTCTTGTAAAATTCTAAAGAAAATTAAGAAAAAAATTTCCCTTGAATTTTACGGGTCTTTACATTACTCCCACCTCAGGGATTTACTTCCCCGTAAAGATACATCAAAAACTAGGGAAACAAATGAGGGTACTGAGCACGCATCTGAGCCTCCTGCTCCCATGTGCTCTCCTGGAGATTCCCGTGCTGCCATATGATGCGCACAAGAGGAATCGATCGCCCATGCAGGACCCGCTCCTGTCGATCCTCTATCTCCACCGGGACCTCCGTAAAAGTCGCCCCATCGTCAACGTCAAGCTCCCCATGATCAATGATGTGCGTCGGGTCGTGCACGTATCTCCTCAGCTGAGACACGTGGAAGACGTCGTGCACCCGGTGCAACTGAGGTGGTAGAGCCAGGTGATAAGCCACCTCACCAATCCTGCTGAGGACCTGGAAGGGTCCGATGAAGCGCGGAGATAACTTGCCGCCTCAGCCAAATCTCTGAATACCACGTTGAGGTGAGACCCGCAAGAAGACGTGGTCACCATCCTCGAACTCTAGTGGCCTCCGCCTCCTGTCAGCGTATGACTTCTGCCGGCTCTGACCTGTCCTCATCCGCTCCTGGATGACCTGGACCTTCTCTGTCGTGGCCTGGACCATCTCCGGTCCAACATGTGCTGACTCCCCAGGGTCTGTCCAGCACAAAGGAGATCTACAAGGTCGGCCGCACAACGCCTCGTACGGTGCCATCCCGATGGTGGAGTGGTAGCTGTTGTTGTACGCAAACTCCACCAAGGGTAGGTGGTCCTCCCAGCTACGACCAAAGTCGAGAACACATGCGCGGAGCATGGCCTCGAGAGTCTGAATGGTCCTCTCCGTCTGACCGTCCGTCTGAGGGTGAAAGGCTGTGCTCAGACGTAGCTGCGTCCCGAACGCCTCCTGTAACCCCATCCAAAGCCGGGAAGTAAAGCGGGCATCTCGATCGGTTACGATAGATGATGGCACACCGTGGATCCGCACAATCTCCTGAATGTAGAGACGTCCCAATCTCTCCACTGAGCCCTGCTCTCTGATGGGTAAGAAGTGTGCCGACTTGGTGAGTCGGTCAACAATCACCCAGATGGAGTCGTGACCTCTGGAAGTGCGTGGATGTCCAGTCATGAAGTCCATAGATATGCCTTCCCACTTCCACTCCGGAACCTCCAAGGGGTGTACCAAGACTGCTGGTACCTGATGCTCTGCCTTCACCTGCTGGCAGGTGAGGCATCGAGAAACGAACTCTGCTACAGCCTTCTTCATGCCCGGACACCAGTGCTGTCGTCTAAGGTCCTGGTACATCTTCGCCACTCCAGGATGTACCGCCAAAGGAGAAGTGTGAAACTCTCTCAGCACTTCCTCTCGCAAAGCGACTAGTACCATGGTACGTCCTCTGAAAAGGATGTCGTGCTCTGCTCCAAGGGAGAAACCATCAGGTGCCTGTCCCGAGGATATCTGTGCACGCCGTGTCTCACAGTCAGCGTCCCCACGCTGTGCCTCCCTGACTCGCTGCAGTAGTGGAGGAGTGACTGTGAGAGACTGAAGGAAGGCTTCTCCATCTCTATCCACGAAGGATATCTGCAAAGAGGCTAGCTGCTCCGTCGCCTCCTCAAGTAGCTGAATTCCCGTCCTCATGCTGAGGGAATCGGCTACTACGTTCCCCTTCCCAGGAGTATAGACTATCTCAAAGTCATAGTCCTGGAGGAACTCGAGCCATCGCCGCTGTCTCAGGTTCAGGTCCTTCTGTGAGAAGATATACCTGAGACTCTGATGATCGGAAAAGACTGTAAAGCGCTCGCCCATCAGATAGTGTCGCCATGTCTTCAGAGCGAAGACCACTGCTGCTAACTCCAGGTCATGGGTAGCGTAGTTCTGCTCATGCGGCCTCAGCTGACGTGATCCATAGGCGATCACTGCCCGCTACTGAATCAGAACACATCCGAGTCCGGTCCCTGATGCATCGCAGTAGACTACGTACCCTACTCCCTCCTCGGGCAACCTCAAGATAGGTGCGCTAGTCAATCTCTGTCTCAGCTCCTGGAAGCTCTGCTAACATCTATCTGACCACACGAAGGGTTTCCCATTCTTCGTCAAAGCTGTGAGTGATGCCGAAACTCTAGAGAAGTCTGGCACGAATCTCCGATAGTATCCAGCTAGTCCCAAGAAACTCTGAACCTCAGTCACACTACTGGGTGGCTCCCAAGCTAACACAGCCTCAATCTTCGCGGGATCCACTGCAACTCCCGCCTCAGAGATAAAGTGTCTCAAGAAGTGGACCTCACGTATCCAAAACTGGCACTTCGAGAGCTTACCATAAAGCTGATGCTCTCGGAGTGTGTCTAGTATGACTCGCAAGTGATAGGCGTGCTCCTCCTCTGTCGTAGAGTAAATCAGAATGTCGTCGATGAAGACCACGACAAACCGATCGAGGTATGGCTGAAAGATCCTGTTCATGAGAGCCATGAACACTGCTGGAGCATTGGTTACACCAAAAGGCATAACCAAGAACTCATAGTGGCCATACCGACATCTGAAGGCCGTCTTCTGCACATCCTCGTCTCTGAATCTGAGCTGATGATAGCCTGACCTGAGGTCTATCTTCGAGAACCACCGTGCTCCTTTGAGCTGATCGAAGAGGTCATCAATCCTCGGTAGCGGATACTTGTTCCTCACTGTCACCTGGTTCAGGCGACGATAGTCAACACAAAGTCGCAAGCTTTCGTCCGCCTTCTTGGCGAACAATATCGGGGAAGCCCAGGGTGAAACACTGGGTCGGATGAACCCCTTTCCCTGCAAGTCCTCCAACTGTACCCGTAGCTCTCGAAGCTCGGCGGGGGCCATTTGATATGCTGGAGTGGATATCGGGGCTGTCCCGGGGTACAAGTCAATATAAAAGTCTACCTCTCTGCGAGGAGGTAGTCCTGGAACGTCATCGGGAAAAACGTCCGCAAACTGATCCACCACTGCAGGAAAACCAGGACTCCGCACGTCAACTGCTCCAAGGATGAGGCTAGCTAACTGATGAGTAATGGGCTGTCCTCTCCTCCGCGGAAGTCCATCCTGTGCTGCTAAGGCTCCCTTCTCGCCGGTGAAGGTGAACCTGCTTCCGTCGGTGCGTACACATCGCACCTTGCGCCTAAAACAGTCAATCTGTGCATGGACCGTAGATAGCCAATACATGCCCAAGATGACGCCGTAAGGCCTCGACGCTGCTACAAGAAGATCCCAGCCAAAGATCTCGCCTCCTAGAGTAAGCTCACACTGCCGGCACCAGGGCGTAATCGTCGAGTATGCTCCCGTAGGAGTCTCTAGCCGTAAGGATCGAGCCAACGGCTCTGTCGGAATATCCGATCTCCGAACAAGGGCAGCGGTTATGAAAGAGTGACTCGCTCCTATGTCTATAAGTACTGCAGCAAGGGTGGAATAGACACAGATAGTACCGCGAATCATCTTGGGTGCGCCGTGGTCGTAGGCCTCTTCTTCCTGGAGCTGTGCCTGTCTCTGCCCGCCAGCTCCCTGTGGTCGGGGTGGACCTCCTAGTGGTGGTGGTGGCAGAGCCTCAAAGCGTCGCCCACCACCGGCTTCTCGTCCAGCTCCTCTGCCTCGTCCGCTTCCTCCCTGCAGACCGCCACGGTCGACCCTCTGCCTCTGTCTCGGTGGTCCCTCAACCGTCTGCTGCTCCTCGGCACGGCGGGTCGGGCAGTCACGAGCCATGTGGCCCTGCCCGCCGCACGAGTAGCACTGTCTGCCTCTCGAAAGACTGGCTCCTCGCTGTGTGCCCCGCACTACTGAGCCAGTGTCCTGAGGTCGTTTGCCCGAAGGTCTGGTCTGTCTGGACCCCTGAGTCATCCGTCGACTGCCTACTGCAGATGACTCTGCCACGTGCCGCCCTGCGGTGGGTCGCTGCGCTGGTGTAGACTCAGCAAGGAAGCTCTCGATCAGAAGGGCCCGCTCCAGTACTCCTGTCTCAGTCGGTATGCTAAGGGAGATCAGCGATGCTCTGATCTCGTGTCTCAAACCCTGCTCGATGGTCCGGGCCCGGAAGAATGGGTCTCGTACCATGTCGGTCGAGTAGCGCGAGAGATCGGTGAATCTCGCCGAGTACTGAGCAACCGTCATGCTGCCCTGCCGCAGCTGAATAAGCTCCTGGATACGCACCGCATGAAGGGTGGCTGGGACGAACTCCGAGTGGAAGATGCTCTCAAAGTCCGTCCAAAGTAGAGATGCCTCATCGTGCACCTGGAGCATCAAGCTCCACCATCGTCCTGCTGCTGCGTGTAGTAGGCTCGCAGCGAGGATCACCATGAGGTCTGCTGGTGTCCTCACTAGCCTAAACACTCGTAACACTGCCTCCAGCCAGTCCTCTGCTGCCTGGGGATCCGTCTCCCCACGAAACCTGGGCGGTCGCTGGCGCTGAAACTCATGCAGTGCGCTGAGGCGACGTGCATCGTCAGCAGCTGCTGCTGGAAGCATCGGGGGCTCGGCGGGTATAGCTACCGCCGGTGCCACTGCTGACAAAGGGCCCTGCACCGAGTCCTCGTCGCTCGGTGGGCTATCATCATGCTCGACTCTCGGAACCCTAGATGGCTGCCGTCGTGGGGCCATCCTGAAAAGAAAAACAGGTGCGCCACGGTCAGAACAGTATACCTGGTGAGCTGATATAAGTAATCACAAAGAAAACTTTGAAACACACACGCAATCAATGTTTTCGTGCATTAAGTCGGAAATCAGAATTCAGGGTCCTGGTGTACGGATACGTCGGCCGCCACACCAACACTGGACTCCCTGGACTGATAACCACACTCAATACGCTAAACATTATTGCTTCACAAAGAAAAGATCAGAGTTCGCGGTAGAACCGAACTCCTCTGATACCAATTTGTCACGACCCGCCCTCGGGGTCCGTGCCATGACTACCCCAAGCCCGCCTTCCATAGGCCAGGGGCTGGCGACTAGCACCAAGGCGTAAATCCCGGTAAAATGGGAAGGCATTGCCTTTGTAAAGTAAACAAACACCATAGAGAAAGTAAGCGGAAAGTAAACACTAAGCAAAAGCAGATTACAACTGAAAGTGCGGAAAAGTAAATGGCCAGTATACAAACCCAAACTGAAAGTAAAGTACAACTCGAAAAGGAAAACAGCAACTGAAAGGTAAAAGTCGCTACACCGAGCTGTCCACTGGAAATCCCACCTGAAAGGTGGGTACAGATAGCTCCTCTGCTCCACGGGTCCCGCCATCCGCTCCGAGCACGTCCCGCCCAGTGGTCCACCTCCGGGTACTGTCCCGCTCTGTAAGCCTCAGCTAAGGTCAACGCTGTCTGTCGTCTGCAACCAACACAACGTAGTGCGGGAAAAGCCCGTGCAGGGGTGAGTATAAGCTACTCAGTAGGGACCCCAAGACCCCTGAAGGTCTCTCAAATCCACAAAGGATAAACCACGAAGGAAGGAACAATCACGAAGTAATAACCAACACTTCTTAGGTATATTCCCATACATATACCTAAGTCATCAATTTCAAATATGCTCCATCCTCTGAGCCCATGTACAACTCAGTCCACACAGGAAAGTAAATGTATTCCACACATGAAAGCAAAACGTAATCCACACAGGATAGCATAACACAATCCACACAGGAAAGCAATAGGATTCAGCTCACACAGGTATACTTCTTCGAAAGACGATAAAGATGATCTCTGATCCATCTAAGTTGTCGGACCCACGAAGGATCGATAGATAACTAACCCCAGCAAAAGACCCACACAGGATCGTGCCCACGTAGGACCGATATGCGCTGGTTCACACAGGACCGCTGAGCGCAAAGATCCACACAGGATCGGACCCACACAGGATCGGGCCCACACAGGACCTGTAGCACTGATCCACGTAGGATCACTGAGTGCTGAAGTCGTCGTCGTCGAATCCACACAGGATCTCTGTACTGTCGTTGTCACAGTCACAGTAGCAGTAGTAGCATTAGTAGTCACAGAACAGTCGCAGCCAGCACTAGGGTTCCCGCACACAGCATGCTCGTTCGGAGGGTCCGCCCCACGAGCTGAGAGGCTGATACATCAACTGTCACAAAGTACAGAGTTGATGTATCCAAAAGTTCCGTATCGTCAACAGGAACTCAACGCAACAGACGGCGCGTCGATCGGACACCCGGTCTGAGAGTTATTGGCATTTTCGTCCCCGGGGCCCGGTTGGTTTTAAGGCAAAACCAACCCGACCGTACTCCACTTGCATCCAAACCTTGGGCGGAGTATGCCAAAAGATCCGTCTCACTAAGAGGAACATAACACAGCTGACGACACGTCAATCAGACGTCCGTAGCTCAAGATATGAGCGTTTCCGCTCCGAAGGCCCGGTTGGTTTCTTGAACGAACCAACCCGGCCGAACTCAAAGTATTCCTAAACCCTGAGTGCGATATACCGAAACGACCGTCTCGATCCAAGTATCGTGTTTCCATAGATGGTTTGTCGATCGGAGGTCTGTGGATCATGTTATGGCCAAAAGACCGAAACAGATTCGAAACGGGGGGTCCAGGTCCGGGCCGACCCGGCCCGACCCCCCCTGGGTCGGCCGGAACCGGGTCGACCCGACCCGGGTCCGACCCGGCCCGGCCGGCCGGCCGGCGGCGCGGTGGCGCGGCGGCCTGGTGTCGCACGGAGGCAGCGCGCGGGGGGGAATCAAGCCCCCGCTTGATTGGAAGATGGCGCGACCTTATGCCGCGCCCTTTGAAAAAAAACGGCCCCCCACGTGGGGGCAGGCTTGATGAAACCGGGGGGCCTCCTGCACCCCCCCCCCTCAAGGGAACTGCCCTCCTCTTAAATGAGGAGGGTTTTAAAGCTGGCCGGGGGAATTTTGTTCCCCCGGCCTTTGACCTTCCGGCCGGCCACCTGCCGGCCGGTTTTCTCCAACGGGATCGGAAAAATCCAGTCCCCTTTTCGGCTTCCGACGCCGGCGGCCCGGCCGCCGGTCTTCTCGTTCCGACGCGGCCCGGAACCGGCCGCGGTGTTTGTCGTCCGGCGCGGTGAGACAGCACCGCGCCCCTCCTCCGCGCCTTTTATTTCCTTCAACGCGGCGCGACGGCGTCGCGTTCTTGATGATTCTTCCATGGCGCGGCGTGACGGCGTCGCGTAAAAAGATTTTGGCGAAAATTCGCGTGGTGCGACGGCACCACGCCACCTTGATTCATCCGCAAAATAAAACACCAAGAACGAAGGAGGGGGTTCGGCCGTGTTCATGCAGTCTAGCCCCCTCACGTTAAAACACAACATAAATATTCAATATATTCACGTTAGTCATGCTAGAACCACAAGCAAGAAAAAAATAATTAAACAAAAATCAACAACCCCTACCTTGGGTATAAGTTCGACGATTTTCCAACGTCCTGCGGAAGACAACATCGCGGAGGTGGGCGTCACGGTAATCGTTCGTCAAATCCGACGACGAAGAGGTATGTCGTTGGAGAATCTTCTTATGTCGACGAAGGGAGTCCGAGGAGGAAGCGACGTTCCCTCTTGTTGACACGGAAGACGAAGAAGAGAGGAGCGGCATTCTTCGTCGGAGCTTGAGCGTTCTTTGTCAAGGCTTGAAGAAAAAGGAAAAGCTCTCAAAAGCTCTCAAGTTGGCTAATGAGTTCTAACCCAACAAAAAGAGAGAAGAGCTTAATTTATTCATGAACTTAACAAATGAATTTCAATGGTTTGAAATTCAAAAAGGATAACTCCAAAAAAATTAAATAACTCATGTCATTAAAAGAGGGGTTAAGGGAGAAGATGAGAGGTTTAGGTTCGTGTGGGTCCCACCACACTTAATCCTCTCAAGGGAGGTTAAGTGGGTGTGGGTCCCACTCCTAACTCCCTTTGAGAGGAGTTAACCTACAAATGTAAAATCAAAATAATTCCACAATTTTTTTTATTCAACTTTTTATAATTCTCCCAAAAACTAACTTTCGTCCCGCAACAAACGCAACTTCTGAAAAGGTCTCCTTAAGCGAATATCGGCGCTGCGAGTTCATCGGTGCCCTCGGATTTCAATTCCGAGCACCGGATCAAAAGTTAGGAATTCCCGCTCGTTCGTTCACTGAACGTACCCGAGCCAAACTTCGGAAAATGATTCCGGGCACTCCGGGTCTCGGAATCATGTGCCGTCTGAAACCGCGCTCTTGTAGAATTCTAAAGAAAATTATGAAAAAAATTTCCCTTGAATTTTACGGGTCTTTACATTTCCATTGAAATTTTTTTCATTAATATTTAGATGATTTTCTTATTTTAAATATGTGTTTTCAATGTTAAAAAGTGTATTTTACAATCAAAAATTTCCATTGTTATTTTGAAACTATTTTTATCCCTATCTAAATACATGGTCCAATCTTATTATTTATTATTGTTATACTATGATGATAAAATATGCACTCTTTATTTTGATTTTTAATTATCGTCATGATTTAGGAATGTATTTATATTTCCTACGCTAGTTATTCTAAATTGGACATTTGTAGTTTTTTGAAGAATGATTATTATGTTATGTTGTTTATTTTTATGATGATTGCATTGGATGAATTAAGTGATTTGGGGTCCCATAATTACATATACCCTTCATGAATAAAGAGATTTCATGTGTAAACTAGATTGGTTATTTGGATTATATCTTACCCATTTATGTATATGTCTTAGAAAAATGCCTTGAATTTATTTTTATTTTTCCAAGAAAAATACCTCATTAATATGTTTTATATTCCAAAATTATGAATTCAATCATTATAAAATTAGTCATTGATTTTAATGATATTAATTGAGTTGTTTTTATATACATGTATATGTTCCAAAAACTATTTATTTATTGTATATAAATATGTTATCATCAATTATTGATTCCATATTATTCATTCTTTATTTATAACCCACTATGTAAATTCCATTACATGACATCCAATATAAGGACCTGGCCTTAAACATTACTTAATATTGAGTTATTTCAAGAATACATGTTGAGGATCTTTTCAGGTTTAGAGTTTTAGAGAATTATATCATAAATCATGCATTACACTCCACATTTAACCAAAGTGGTTACATAAAAGATAGTACTCATTTTTCCCATCATCGGAAACATATTTAAAATAAAACATAGATTCTTTCTTGAAACGTCATTGAAACTATCATCACATCATGTACCTTTCCCTTGACCTGTGAAAAACATTTCAAAAACATGGGATGAGCATAAAAAGGTCCGCAAGGGATACAAAAGTGCGAAATCAAAACATTATTCCATGTATAAAATCATAATTTCCTCATAAAAAATAATCATTTTAACATCCCTCATAAAATCATGAATAAATCATATAAATCATAAGACATAAAGGTAACTTGAGGCATTCATAACATTCTTACGTAGGGTGTAACCCTCATGGTTACATTTGGAATACCCATCACATTATATTCCCTAAATCTCTACGGAGAAACCTTAACGTTTAACCCCTTCACATTACCCAATGCATTGGAGAGCTATATCGGGCTCACCCTCCCTTAGTTTATCATGGAACCACCCGTCTTCATAACAATGCCCAAGAACCATAACATAATCGTATCACATTAAACATTCATAAAGGAAACATAACATTTCCACATTTAAATCACATGATATCAATACAACACATTGATATAATAAAAACATTATGAAAACCATTTTCAATACCAAAATAATAGAAAAGTCATACATGGTAATTTTTTTTAAAAGGTTATGGCTTGTAGAGGAAGTCGAAACTCAAATAATGGTCACGGCAGCAGAGAAGTCGTTGTTGCTGCGTATGTACGACAAAAATAACATTACATTTTTTTCTTTTAGTAAACAATTTGTATAAATTTTTTTTAATAAATGTAAAAGTCAAAGGGGTTTATACACCGTATAAAAGAAATTTGTCTATAAAACAAAATATGCCTCAATGAAAGGAGATTGAGAGGAAGTCCCTTACCTCGTATCCGACATGACTCGATCGTTCATTAATATCCTGAATAATAAACTTGAGTTAATTTATACTTTATTAAAAAACTTTTTCAAGTTCATTATTACTTTTATATCACTTATTAACATGTCATGAACACTATGTAATTATTTATGTTAATAACGGTCATTTTAACATTCATTGGTACTTGAGTCAAAAATAAACTCTTTATAATTACATGTTGTTCATGTATCCATTATATCCAGAGTTATATTCATGATGTAGATATCATATATATCATATATATATAGTATATACATGCATTTTTAATATTTCATAACATTTAGAGGTAAGAAATAAAATGCACCATTCATGGAGACGGTAAACCGTACGTACGCATGAACACTACTTTCATTTCTATTTTGTATTTTATGGAATGGAATCATAATTATATAAATTTATATTATAATTCAAGTATAATATCATATATTATATTGTTAACTCCATCCTTTATACGTCCCACATATGGCATTAACGAATCAAATCACTTTGAGGGGGCGGTAGTCCACACTTCCTAAAATGAATATATCGCGTTTACCAATAATGGAAACCATAAATGTATGAAAAAAATGAAAAATACAGAATCTTAAGGGAAACATAAAAATATTATATATAAATATAGTGTCATCTTAATGTCCACCTTTGTAGGTGTTAGAAGAATATTGAACAATCATCCTTTCGTGATGCAGAAATTCGCCATCCACGGAAACAGTATGCTCTTGAACCATTAGATGACAGTGCGTGTAACTGTAGCTCGAATAATTATTATACCAACATCCTAGTATATTAATGATACTGATGTTTTTACAATATAAATGAATAAAAAGAGTTTAGGTGTTTGTAGAAGCCAAATAAATCAAAATAATATTAGAGAATACTTTACCTTGAAATCGGGTAGCTCCTCTTGGTTTGAACCAAAACAAATTCTTGAAGAGATTTATGCCTAAGTTAAGGCTTATATAATGAAGAGAGGGATGTGGAGAGATAAAATGAGCAGGGCGTGGCCGATCAAATGGCTTGAGAAGTTTGGGAAAGGAGGTAGTGGTGGGGGCCTTTTATAAGTGGAGAGGAGGGGCACTCTTGGAAAGTTAAGAAATGTTACTTTATTTTCAAATGCTTTTTTGATTTTAAAGGTCCCACATTGATGTATTTCTAGGATAAGGTTATAAGGGTTCGATATATACTCACCCAATAGGTCTTTGACAAGTTTATGTCTTAGATTTTACATTATCGTTTCATTTTATTCAAATCGTTCATTAATGAGGTAATCATTGCATCGTCATGATGTCATAAATAATTTAATTCATTTAATGTATAGAAATTATAAAACAAATACTATGATGTAGGAAATCTATTTATCTTTCCAATGACTATTTATAGTCCAATATATCATTTATGTAGACAAAATAAAAAATGTTTTACTCAGGTGATACATTCTTTGTTATATTTAACTTTCTTTAAAAATAAAAAGATAAAAAGTCATCATCACACAAAGGTGATTCAGGGTCCCCAAGATTGGAAAAAGGCATCCCATGGTCAGCGATGACACAACCAGTAGAATTAGGACAAATGTTGGGGTCATTTGTTTTTATTATGCTATTATTTTATTATCCTTAACTACCTGATTACTAATTAATCAAGATAATTAAAGATAATTACCTTCATTACTATTCATAATGTCCAAAAACAAAAGAGTCTTGATTACATAATTTGGACCTTATTATTCCAAATATGTAATCTATTTTACCAAATTCCCAACACATAAATTTCAATAATTAATTAAAAAATAATTTCCGTTGTCAAAACAAATAGCGGGTTTTTTAGAAACAATATCATTGAAAAGTTTGGCACTTGTTTATGCCCAATTCCAAAGTGAAATTAATTATAATTACCACCATTAGATTAAATGGTAAAAAATATATTCTAATTACACTTTAAGACCAATTAGAAAGTTAATCTAACCAAATAATTATATTAGATGAAAAAGCAGTTTTGATGTAAAATGGAGTATTTTTCACTATTCATTAAAAAATGAACATTGTTAGAAAAATACCAAAAATTTATCCAATGTAAATTTAAATGTCCCAATCATAAAGAAGAAGTTTATTTTGACAAATAGAGCTTATAAAATTTTGAAATTTTTTATTTAAAAATGGTTTTCCATCAAAAGGCAGTAAAATAATCTTTTAATAATATTAGTGTATTCAATGCTTAAGATTGGATTTATTCTTATTTTAATCCTCTAAAACACTATCTAATTATTAAATAGACATAGATAAAAATATATAATATTCATTTCTTACTTGGGATGTTACATCTTTCCCCCCTTTAGAAAATTGCATCCCCACATTTTATTTACTTAACGAATAAGTGGGGGTATTTATCCCTCATTGCATTTTTAGATTCCCATGTTGCCTATTCAATCATGTGGTTTTTCCAAAAAACCTTTACATGATGAATAACCTTATTTCGAAACAATTTCTCCCTGTTTTCAAGAATCTGGACAGGTTTTTCCTCATAAGATAGGTTCCCTTCCAACTGAACTACCTCCAGACTCAAAACATGAGATGGATCTGGCATGTACTTCCTTAACATTGAAACATGAATAACATTGTGTAGCTGAGATAAACAAGGAGGTAAAGCCACTCGGTATGTAACTGATGCAAATATCTCCAAAATTTCATATGTTCCAATGAACCTTGGATTCATCTTTCCTTTCTTACCAAATCGCATCACACTTTTCCATGGTGAAACTTTGAGAAAAACATGATCACCTACCTCAAAAGAGAGATCCTTCCTCATGTTGTATGCATAACTCTTCTACCTGCTCTGAGCTGTTCTCATGTGTCTCTCTATCAGCTGAACTTTTTATTCCAACTCTTCTACCAATTCTAGTCCCATCAACTTCCTTTCGCATACATCATCCTAAAAAGCTGGAGTTTGACACCGCTTCCCATATAATGCCTCAAATGGTGCCATCTGTATACTAGAATGAAAACTGTTATTATAAGAAAACTCAACCAATGAAATATGTTGGTCCCAACTTCCCTGATAATCCATCGAACAAGCACGTAGCATATCCTTCAAAGTATGAATCATTCATTCTCACTGTCCATTTTATTGAGGATGAAATGCTATAATAAAATTTAATTCAGTACCCAAAAACTTCTAAAGGCCTTTACAAATGTTAGAAGTAAATCTGGGATCACGGTCAGATACAATGGAGAGAGGAACTCCATGTAACCTGGCTATCACTTTAAGATAAAAACGGGAACGTTGATCTAGAGAAAAATTATCTCGTATAGTAAGGAAATGAGTAGATTTAGTCAAGCGATCAACAATAACCCAGATTGCATTATTACCTTGAGGTGTCTTCAGAAATCCCACAATGAAGTCCATGGATATATTCTCCCATTTCCACTCCGGTACTGGTAATGGTTGAATCATCCCTTTCGATAACTGCCGCTCTTCTTTGACCTGTTGACAAGTCAAACACATCATAATAAAATAAGAAATATCCCTTTTCATTACGTCCCACCAGTAATACTCTCGAAGATCTCTATACATCATAGTACTGACTAGATGAACTAAAAACGGAGAACGATGAGCTTCACATAACAACTCTCTCTTCAACTGTGAATCACAAGGAACACACAATCTATTCCTAAATCTCAAAACACAATCATTATCAATGTTGAATTTAGGCAACTTACCCTTCTGAACTAGCTCTACCATTTTCTGCAACTCGTTGTCTTTCTTCTATGCTTGCATAATTCTGTCTAATAGAGAATATTTCACTAATATCTAAAACAAAACAGAAGAACATCATGCAACAACAACTTCTATGCTAATGTTCATCAAATCCTTAACCAAAGGATCTCATTCCAAATGAAACATTGTTAATGAAGCATTATTTTTTGACTCAAAGCATCAACCACTTTATTTTCTTTTCCTGGATGGTAATGAATTATACAATCATAATCCTTGATTAATTCTAGCCATCTCCTCTGTCTCATGTTCAATTATTTCTGAGTGAATATATACTTTAAACATTTGTTATCGGTATACATTTCAAACTTTACTCCATAAAATGATGCCTCCAAATTTTTAAAGCGAAAACAACAATAGCTAATTCCAAATTATGTGTAGGGTAATTTACTTCATGAGTTTTCAACTGTTGTGAAGAATAAGCAATTACCTGATCATTATGCATTAGTACGCAACCAAGTCCTCTCAATGAAGAATCACAATAGATAACAAACTCAACATTTCTGGAAGGTAGTGCCAAAACTGGATCATTCACCAATCGACTTTTCAATTCCTGAAAACAATCATCACATTATTTTGTCCAGATAAACATAACACCCTTCTGAGTTAGCATAGTCATTGGACTAGATAACCGTGAAAAATTTCTAACAAACCATCAGTAATAGCCTGCCAAACCAAGGAATCTATGAATCTCAGTTACATTTGTGGGTCTTGGCCATTCTTCCACAACCTTTGTTTTTGTAGGATCAATAGTTAACTCATCTTTAAAAACAATGTGACCAAGGAAAGAAAATTGTTGCAACCAAAACTCACACATTCTAAATTTCCCATACAATTTCTTTTCTTTTAAGGATTGAAAAATATCCCTTAAATGACTTTCATGCCCCTCGTTACTTTTAGAAAACACCAAAATATCATCAAGGAAAACAACCACAAACTTATCCATGAACTCATGGAAAATTCTATTCATATGGTCCATGGATATAGAAGGTGCATTGGTTAGCCCAAAATTCATAACTACGAATTCATAATATTCATATCTTGTACGTAATGCAGTCTTCAGAATATCTGTTTCCTTTACCTTCAACTGATGGTACCCCGATCTGAGTTCAATCTTTGAAAAATACTGAGCTCCCTAGAGCTGATCAAACAATGCATCGATATGAGGAAAATGATATTTTTTCTTAATAGTGATGTTATTCAAGGCTCTATAATAAATTCAAAGTCTAATTGAACCATCATTATTTTTTACAAATAAAATAGGATCACCCCATTGTGATGTGCTAGGTCGAATGAAACCTTTCTCTAATAAATCTTGAAGTTTCTCCTTCAACTCTAAAAGTTCAATTTGAGCCATTCGATAAGGGGGTTTTGAAATTGGCTTAGGATCTGGAACTATGTCAACAGTAAATTAAAATTCCCTGATTTGGTACTATTCCAGGAAACTCATCAGGAAAAATATAATGATACTCATTTACCACTAGCACATCATTAATCTGAACAGTTCCCTTATTTTCAACAATATGTGTAAGGTAACATTCATTTCCATATTTCACAAGTTTCTCGGCCTCCTGATATGTTATCAATAGTAAGGGTTCATTCTTGTACACAAACTGAAAGTATTTTTGAAAAGAAACTGATTTAGCTCTACATTCAATCTTAGCATGGTAAATAGAGATCCAATCCATACCCAGGATAACATCAAACTCTACTAGAGGAAAACAATAAGGTTTGAAAGTAGGTTCATTCCATGGAAAAGGATAGAAAGATTCTTATAAATTCTTTTGGCCTCAACATTTCCCCAGGTGTGTTTTACCACAAGTTTAGGATTTATTCCTTGATATGGTATTCCCATGTTACTAGAAATGTTTTCAGAGATGAATGAATGTGTAGACCCCGAATCAAGCAACCCACTGGCATAATCTGAAAAAACAAAGTACCTGATACCACATCATTTGATGGCCCAAAATCTGCTGAAGTAGTTGCAAAGGACATCCCCACCCCTTTCTGCTCATAGTCTAACTGCTTCCCATCACTCGAGATCTTTTTCAGGCACTCGTTTGCATAGTGACCCATCTCATTGCACTTAAAACATTTCAGTAACTGTAAATCAAATTTGGTCTTACCATCACCCTGATCTTTCTCAGTGCAATAATGGGCCTTATGTCCCATCTTACCACATTGGTAGCACTTTCTAGAATTCCAAATTCATTCCCCAGCATGCCTTTTACCACATTTATCACAAACTGGAATCTTAGTGTTCTTACCATCAAACCATTTTGAAGAATAATACACTTTCTCCTGTCACCTCGGTCTCTTCTTCTGTTGGTTGTTATAGGACAATTGATCATTGGCAAACTCCATTTACACCTTTCAGTACATCGAACAAGATTTTCATAACTTTTGATCTCATGAGAAGCTAATGCCCTTCGATATTTTGGCTTTAATCTAGAGTAAAAATGATTGATTTTACCATCAAGGTCTCAGATAAAATTTGGAGCATACCTTGACAATCGAGTGAACCTATCTTCATAAGCAGCCATTGAGTCGTCCTCTTGCCTCAATTACAAGAATTTATTTTCCATCCTAACTCGAACAACCTTAGGAAAATACTTCTCAAGAAACATATCTTTGATTTCATCCCAGTCGAGAGCATCAATCTCATCAGCGTCCCTAATATTTTTAACCATCGACCACCACTCATCTGCTTCACCCCTCAAAAGGTAAATAGCAAGACTAACCTTTTGATTGTCTAAACACACCATGACATCGAAAATATTATCCAGTGCTTTAATCCACCCTCCAGCTAGCACAGGGTCAGATGATCCTCTGAATGATGGTGGATGTTGCCTCATGAAATGTTCCACCACTAACATGTTCCTCTGCGGTTGATCTGGCTGATCTCGTGCATGGATACCACCACCATTTATCGCTTGAGTCAACTGCATCATTACTGCAACAAACTGTTCAGTTCCAATTCCGACCATCTCAGAATGCTGATTCGGAAGGTTATTTCCTTCTGTATGCCTTCCTAGCACTGCTTACCTATTTCCTCTACAGAAAACCATTCTGAACAAACATGTCTTAGATGAAGAAACATCTTAATCTTCAAATGCTATAACATTCCAATTTGACCATAAAACAATTATTTTCAGATAATCATTTAATAGAATTCTAACTCCTAAAGTTATCTAAACCGACCTCTGATACCAACTATAATGCCCTAGACTTAAACATTTCTAAATCTTGATTTATTTCAAGAATACACGTTGAGGATCTTTTCAGGTTTAGAGTTTTATAGAATTAGATCATAAATCATGCATTACACTCCACATTTAAAAAAAGTGGTTACATAAAAGATAGTACTCATTTTTCCCATCATCGGAAAAATATTTAAAAAAACATATATTCTTTCGTGACACATCCTTGACACTATCATCACATCATGTACCTTTCCCTTGACCCATGAAAAAAATTTCAAAAAAATGGGATGACCATAAAAAGCACATAAAGGGGTATAAAAGGGTGAAATTAAAACACTAGTCCATGTATGAAATTATACTTTACTCGTAAAACATATGCATTTTAACATCCCTCATCAAATCATGAATAAATCATAGAAATAATTATACATAAAGGTAACTTGAGGCATTCATAACATCCTTACCTAGGGAGTAACACTCATGGTTACGTTTGGAATACCGATCATTGTATATTCCCTAAATCTCTACGGAGAAACCTTAACGGTTAACCCCTTCATGTTACCCGATGCATTGGAGAGCTATATTGGGCTCACCTGCCCATAGTTTATCACGAAACCACCCGTCTTCATAACAATGCCCAAGAACCAAAACATAATAATATCACATGAAACACACATAAAGAAAACATAACATTTCAATATTTCAATCACCAGATATCAATAAAACACATTGATATAATAAAAACATTATGAAAACCATTTTCTATACCAAAATAAAATAAAATTAATACATTGTATTTATTTTTTCAAAAAAAGGTTATTTCTTGTGGAGGAATCTGAAACTCAAATAATAGTCACGATGACGGAGAAGTCGTTGTCACCGCTTACGTACAACAACAAAAAATTCCCTTGTTTCGTTTAGTAAATTCATCATATAAAAAGATTACTTTTGAATAAATGTAAAAGTCAAAGGTGTTTATACACCGTATAGAAGAAAGTTGTGTATAAAAAAATATGTCTCAATGAAAAGAGATTGAGATGATGTCTCTTACCTCGTATCCGACTTGACTCGATCGTTCTTTAATCTCCTGAATAATAAACATGAGTTAATTTATACTTGATTAAGTCCTTTTTTCAAAATCATTATTCCTTTTATATCACTTATTACCATTTCATAAACACTATGTAATTATTTATGTTAATAACGGTCGTTTTAACGATCATTGGTACATGAGTAAGAAATTAACTCTTTATAATTACAAGTTGTTCATGTATCCACTATATCCAGAGTTATATTCAAGATATAGATATCATATATATCTTATATATCCAGTATATACATGAATTTATAATATTTCATAACATTTAGAGGTATGAAATGAAATGCACCGTTCATGGAGATGGTAAGACGTACATACGTATGAACACTACTTTCATTTATATTTTGTATTTATGGAATGGAATAATAATGATATAAAGTTATATAATAATTCCTGTATAATATCATATATAATACCATTAACTCCATCCTTTATATGTCCCACATATGGCATTAACGAATCTAATCACTTTGAGGGGGCGGTAGTCCGCACTTCCTAAAATGAAGATATTGCGTTTACCCATAATGGAAACCATAAAGGTATAAAAATGAAAAATACATAAGCGTAAGGAAAACATAACCTATTATATATAAATATATTATCATCTTAATGTCCACCATTGAAGGTGTTAGAATAATATTGAACATTCATCGTTTTGTGAGGCAGAAATTCGCCATCCACGGAAACAGTATGCACTTTAACCATTAGATGAAGGTGTGTGTAAGTGTATCTCGAATCCTTCTTATAACAACATCCTAATATGTTCAATATACTGATGTTGTTACAAAATAAATGAATAAAAAGAGTTTTGGGGGTCGGAGAAGCAAAATAATACAAAAGAACATTAGAGAAGACTTTACCTTTAAATAGGCTAACTCCTCTTGGTTTGAACCAAAATGGTTTCTTGAAGACATTTCAACCTAAGGTAAGGCTTCTAGGATGAACAGAGGGATTTGGAGAGGTAAAATGAGCAGGTCCTGGCCGAGACAATGGCTTTATATGTGTGGGTAAATAGGTAGAGGTGGGGGCCTTTTATAAGAGGAGAGGAGGAGTACTCTTGGAAAGTTATGAAATGTTACTTTATTTTCAAATGAGATTCAGATTTTAATGGTCCCAAATTGATGTATTTCGAGGATAAGGTGATAAGGGTTCCAAATATACTCACCCAATAGGAATTTGACAAGTGTAAGTCTTGGATTTTACATTATCTTTTCATTTTATTTAAATCGTTCATTAATGAGTTAATCGCTGCATCATCATGCTGTCATAAATAATTTAATTTATTTAATGTCTAAAAATTATAAAAAAATACTATGATGTAGGAAATATTTGTAGATATCCAATTACTATTTATTGTCTAATAGATCATTTATATAGACAAAATTAAAAATGTTTTACTCAGGTGATACATTCGTTGTTATATTTAACTTTCTTTAAAAATAAAAAGATAAAAATTCATTATCAGACAAAAGTGATTCCATGGGGTCCCCAAGTTTGGAACAAGGCATAAAATGGTCAGCCATGACACAACCAGTATAATTAGGACACATGATGGGGTCATTTTTTATTTTTATGATATTATTTTATTATCCTTAACTACCCGATTACTAATTAATCATGATAATTAAAGATACTTACCGTCGTTTCTATTCATAATGTACAAAAACAAAAGTGTCTTGATTACATAATTTGGACCTTCTGATTCCAAATATATAATTCATTTTACTAAATTCCAAACATAGAAACTGAAATAATTAATTTAAAAATAATTCCCGTTGTCAAAACAAATAGAGGGTTTTTTAGAAACAATATCTATGAAACGTTTGACACTTGTTTATGCCCAATTCCAAAGTTAAATTAATTATAATGACCACAATTGGATTAAATGGTAAAAAAATATTATAATTAAACTCTAAGACCAATTAAAAATAGAATATAACCATATAATTATATTAGATGAAAAAGAAGTTTGGATGTAAAATGCAGTATTTTTCACTATTCATTAAAAAAGGAACAATGTCAGAAAAATACCAAAAAATTATCTGATGTAAATATCAATGTCCCAATCATAAAGAATGAGTTTAGTTTGACAAATAGAGCTTATATAATTGTCAAAAGTTTTATATAAAAATGGATTGCCATCAAAAGGCAGTAAAACAATCTTTTAAAAATATTAGTGTATTTCAAGCTTAAGATTGGATTTATTCTCATTTTATGCCTCTAAAAAACTATCTAATTCATAAATAGACATAGATAAAATATCTAATATTCATTACTAACATGGGATGTTACATCCAATGTCACCAATTTTTTTATAGGATCCCAATAAAAATTTTAATGTTAATATTCTAGGATATTCAATACAGAAGAAGATTGATACCATAGGAAATACTATGATATATTTTATATTTCCAAACTTATATATGGTATTAATGTGTGTTACTATTTTAAAAGAATAATAAATTATTTTACCATTTGGATTCAGTTTTTGTATTTAGTACCAATCTCATAATGTAACCACCTGTTGTGGGATAATAGGATTGGGGTCTTTATAGTTACTATCATATAATGATTATTATAAACTACTGGAATTAGATTGAAGAAAATATGTATTATTGAACATAACCTACTGTTAGACTATAGTAATATCCCCAAATAAACCTGAATTATTATTTTATTATAACTTATTCATAAATATTAAATTTATGATAACAATTTAAATATTTTAAAATCAAACATTATGATTCATGATGTTATTATCTAATTTACTATGTATTTTTTTAGAAATGGTCTCTAATATAAATAATTGAAACAATATCAATGCACATATCCCATGTAGGGATTCTCATCCTAGGGAAGATAATAATGTTGGAGATACTCTTACAACAATATATAATCAAGATTATATCAATATTGGGTTATTGGAATTAGGTTATGAACGACATACATTCCCACAAGAATCATTATGCATATCTACAGCGTAGTGTAAAAGTTTTTGAAGATATCATGTTTTAACAAACACTATAACTAAATGGGACTATAATAAACTTTTTACTTGTGTAATGGAAATGATCCTTAGAGAATATATTTATTTATATAATAATTAATGAAAGGGATAAGGTTCTGATATAATTTTATCATTTATCTGGGATGTAGATCAATGATGGCCTTGATTCAACATACTAATGATGGGTATAAAATTTTTATCCTAGAATGGATGTACTTTAATGAACCTTTCAAGTAAAAATACATTCCTTTCTAACAAAAATAATAAATAGAGGGAAAATCCTTGAGTCTTTTAAAAATGGGAGTGGATAATGATTCTATGTCTAAATATAACATTGCAGGATTATAAAGGCATACTGATAATTATGTATGAGCTCCAAATAATTTGTTTAATGAACCCTAATTTAAATATATAGATTATCTACTATAAGTGATTAATATATTATAAATTTCTCAAATACTTGATCGAGGGACATAAACGTTTAGGGACATTTGGATAATATATTCAAAATATTCTTATTTCCTTGAATATTGTTCATATCTATGATAATAAACTTCCCATTTCATACACTTCATAGAAAACACCTAGTTGAACCATTCATCATAATCTGGGGAATGTAAATATAAGAAAATGGTGATCTCATATTCTTAGTAAGGGTAATAATAGATGATATCAACATATGATCAGATGAAATAATAGGATAAGAATATGGTTAAATGTATTTTTAGTATACTTTAAAGGGCTCATAACCAATATATCATTTATCATGAAAATGATCCATGGAATATAAAATTATCATATCAAAATACATGAACCATAAGTGTCATAAAGTAATATAAAAAATCATTAAACATTAGTCCATGTCACATAATAATTTTACCATCAAAGGAATAAAAACTATTTTTTATATTAAGGTTAACAAAATGGAACATTATATTGTAACAGATTAAGACTCAAAACATGTTTCCTATTTTATAATGGATAAGGAATCATCACATGTAACCCTTAGTTGATGAAGCCCGTCAGCATGGTTCCTTTAATAGATAAATTACAAAAACGTTATTTATATCATTATTCCATGATAATTTAATTTTTTCCAATTAATTTTATGGGATATTGGTTCCACTCATCTTTTAATATAATATTACCTGCATCCACGGTTTTAACATATCATCCTTTATTGATTTTTGAATAACCATGGTCCATTTCTATAAAGAAAACACCATTGTTTATTATAACATAGCAATGATAAAATAATTGATACCTTACATTTGTATTCCAAAAGATCATAAAAAAATTCATAATATCAATACCATGAAAAAAATTATCTTTATAAACATTTCATCCAAGTATAACAGATGGAAAATAAATTGGTTTTATTAACATTTCATCAAAACACAACCCATGGAAAAGAAGGATGTTTTGATAATTTATTTTAATTATAAATAAGAAAAGGAAATTGAATAATGATAATATAACTAGAATTAATTCCTAGTACGTCTTAAGAAACCTAAAAATATTTCATATTGGATATATATTGATATTTAAATGTCACTCGGTGTAATTCCTTGGCCAAATAACCACTACAAGTTTATACTTACTTCATAAAAACATGATTTTCACATAACATAGTGGAAATAAATTTCATTGAAAATAGATATTTAAAATTATCATAGATTTTTTAAACCTATGACTGGTCATGACGGTAAAAAATACCATTAACTTCATACCTATTAAAATAGATATTTCGTTTATGTTTTTTTTAAAATTCAACAATAACACATTTAAAAAAAGAAAAAAATACCATTAAACCAATTTATAAGAAGTAAATAATGGTTAAAAATTACATTAAACAATATTTGGATAATACTAACAACATTATTTATAAAATTTTAATAATACATGGACATGGTAAAAAAATTCATCCAAATAGAGAAATTAAGATGATTTTCATTAAAAACCTTCATTTGAAATCTTGAGTACATAATGAGAGAAAAATTAAAGGAACGCATTTTTCACATGACATAAATACATAGCTATCATGTTCATGTGGTTAATAAAATTTATAAAACAATACCACGTTATTATAACATTAATCTCAAACAATCCTCTCAAATAAAGGGATTTTGAAAAAAGTCATTACTACTTTGGAATCTTTTGAATCAAAAGCCTCAGGAATGAAATTACATTATATAGTGATTTATTCCATGTAATTATTTTGATAATAACTTTAAAATACATTCATGGTATTATATATACCACATAAAATAAAAATGACATGTGTAAGGCTCATGTCTTATGAGAAAAAATGAGGTGAGAATCCTTTAGGTCAAGTCTCGAATTCATTTTCACATGATGAAACAAATTTTACAAATAAAAATAGATTTAATGTACATATAATATATAATCATGATCATAATTTTTATAACATATTTTTTAAAATAAAATCTATTATCATATTTTTATTAATTTTTATTTATTAAAGTCCTTATTTCATTAATATTGAATTTGTTTTTCATGTATGTTTTGGTTCATTAGTTTTGGTCTCTATAAATTTATTCTACTTCAGTAACATATTTTATTTTAATAAAAATATAAAAATAATTCATTATATAAAAAAATATATTTATCCATAAATTTATAAATTAAAAAATATTACATTGTTCAAGGAGATAGTAGGTCAAACGTAAATATAATGATAACATCCATATTCTTCATAGATGTAATTAATGAAAGGAAAATAATTTTTCACCATTATAGAAAAATATTTTTTCATATATACCACACACACACACACAGAGATATATATATATATATATATATATTGAATGTATCCGTACCATGTTCCATTTAATGTGTATGTGAAAAAATAATCAGATCCTTTTGTGAGGTGACTATTCACTGTAGACACGGGCCACATAATCATATTCCCACTAAATTGAGAGTAAGAAGATATATAAAATATTATAATCATATATTTATATATATTAAATAAATTTTATATACATATGTTTAATTCATTATGATATATCGTAATAAGAGGTGATTATGGAGAATTCGTTTTATCGGTCTGTGAGGCCATCATCCACCATACACAGGTTCAATTATTTTATTTTCCATTTGATGAAAGAAGAGATGAATATAGGTTATTTAATTATAATAATGAAATATATTTATATATTAGATATTTTAGTTATTACATCCAAATAATTTATGATTATTTTATAGAGGTGGAAGAATAAATAATATATAAACTCTTGGTTGACAATAATACCTCTTCTTCAGATAACCTCCTTATATTTATATATAAATACATCATATTCAGTATTTATAATCAACATATGGATTATAAGATTAATGGAGGGTATAAAATAATTTTTTTAGGTAAGTAATGGTTGAACCACATGGTTTTGTATGTGTGAATTAGAGAGAATATGGTGGTCTTTTTTATAAATATTGGAGAGGGCACTTATGAAACATATTAAACAATTAAAGTGTAGCCATGTTTTTGAAAAACTAAAAAGTCTCCAAAATGTATCACAATTTGAACTTATATAGTAAATTTCCAACCCGTGTATATAACCTTTTTTTGGAATAATTTTTAAATTATTTTCCACTTAATATTTTAGTTTAACACCTTATAATCTCATTTTATCTTTAATTTTTGTAATTATTATTTACAATTTTAAATATTTATTTAGAAAAAAAGTAATTTCACCTTTTTATATAATATTAGTTACTCTGGATCTAGATATGGAATAATGGTTTTTAAATTATGATTCATAGAATATGAAAAAATTTACATCAAATTAAATTTGAAAATGTGATAAAAAAATATGGTTCCCTAATAGAAAATATTAATATATATATACTATTTTAATAAAAAAAGTGAAGAAAAATATAATTCTAATAAAAATTGGTTTCATAAAAATATAATGGAAATAATTCTAAATATAATGAATCATTAAATAATATTTATCTTTAAAAACTCAGGAAAATAACAATTTTTTTTAATAGAAATTATTTTATTCAATAATCATATTAAAATTAATCTATTAATTTTATTTAATAAAATCTCCCTAAGATAATTCTTACATGTTGATTAAAAAAATGATGAAAATTTTTATAAATAATTTTTTTAACTGTACACAATTTATTTTATTATTTTTTCTAAAATTAAATTCAAATTGAAATCAGATAGAAATGTATTTATGAATTTTATAAATGATATACTAAAAATATAAAAATATTTAAAAATATATTTTCTCATTCTAAGGACATTATAATTAATTTTCTAAATATGGTTATCTCTATTTATATCACTATCATTGATGTATAGATTAGAAATTTTATGAATAATAGTGTTAGTATATTTTGGATTATAAAATATTGGTGTTTCAGGTAACACAGGCAATTAATGAAAATAAATTTATCTGAAAAACTGATTTCATAACATCAGAAGTGATAGATTTTATCACCAATAAAATTATTTTCACAAATATAATTTAAAACATTGATAAAAAACATGGTGAAACTTATACCACATAAAATCATAACGTTTTCATGTAGATTATTCAAATTGGATATTTTTTCACTAAACATTAACCAAGTGAGGGAGCTTGTTCATAGAAAACTCTTTCTATGATAAATAAACTCCACTATTTTTTCCTTGTAAGAATGGATTTTATCCATTGTTATGAAATATGTGTCTATGAAATGAGAAGGATATGTTATGTAATTCGATAGGGGAGATACATTGAACAAATTAGGTACTTGTGGGAGGTTTGGTTGAAGAAACAATAAACAAGCTTCCACCCTAATAAATTCATAAATTATATGGTACTGGTAATCAAATGTCTTAGTATTTCATTATTTTTAAAAATAATTACCTTATTCCATAGAGATATTATTAGGAAAACCATGTCATTAAAATCAAATTCTAGATCAACCCCATTAATTTTAGAATAATGTTTATATCAACTATTTTCATCATTTTTTTTGTTTATTAGATCTATCCTTCTATTTCATTCCATAATCTAATTTATATCCCATGATCATTTTTTCTTCAACTTCATATGTCCAAATTTTTATGTAAACTTCCTTTAATATAAATCTATATAATATTATACATTAATTATCTTGTGAATTTTACTATTTTATGAAGCCTCAACTAGAGGATAAAATCAATCCAAAAGACCATTGAAAAACATTTAACAAGATATTATCATATCATATAGTGTATAAATTGTTCTCGTAGAGAGACTACAGGTCCATGGTTCATATGTTTTGATGATACAAAAGTTCATATCCATATACTTTTGATGAAATAGCTAGAGTGTTGAGAAAATCCACATATTCTTAACAGATACAGTTGAATGTCGTACTCTATAAAATGAAACTATATCCTTAACATATGTCATTGAAATGTGATCTAATGACAAATATTTAATAATGAAATTATAATGTGATGAATCTGTACGGGTTTTTACTAAACTAGTATAATATTATTCTTTTTAGGATTTTCAGGTGTTCAAATACAAAATTAGTTTTGAAGTTTTCTCGTTTCCATTTTAGCATATATAATTGTTATAGAATCCCCATATATGATTTACTATAAGTATGAAAATATTCAAATACCACAAAATAAGATAGATATTCATAAATTTCACACATTTGGTTTTCCAATCCGAAATATTCATTCTCATAAGCCAACAGTAGGTGATATTCCATTTTCATGCTTCGATTGTCATTTCAAACCCTAAATTCTTTCTAGATGTGACAAGTTGTGTCTTGATATAGGAGTTATATTTCCCATGTCATGAACCATTCCCCGGGGCCAGTTCCGTGACTACCCCATGTCCGCCTTCCATATTCTTGGGGCTAGCGACTAGCACAAAAGGTGTATTCTCTAAAACTAGGATAACATTGCCTTTATAACCCGTAAACACACACAACCAAGAACACAACAATATATGAAATCAAATGAACTGAATAGTAAATAGAGTGAGTATAGAAAGCAGTAGGGGCCAGAATACAAGCCCAACTAGAATGTACAAGAAACTGAAATTACAAATAAACTGGAACAACTCCAGTGATCACTTGTCAAGGATCCTACCTAAAGAGTGGGTATAGATCTCAAAAGTTCATCTCTAAAGTTTGCCTCGTCTATGTTCCAACTCCTAGACACCTTTAGTCACGTAACTCTCATCCTTAGTTAGTGTTGTCCGTCGTCTGCACCAAACAAAATGAGGTGCGGGCATAGACCGTGCAGGGGTGAGTATAACAATAATTAGTAGGGACCCCAAGACCCTCATGGTCTCAGAGAATCCACGAAGGATAATCCAAAAATCATGAAATAAATTTAAAACCCTACATAGATATATGCCCATACATATACCTAAGTAATCAAATATTCCCATCTCAACCATGAGGAAACACAGAGTCTAACTCAAAAGACCAAACTCGACTGTTCCACAAAGGAAAGAGTACCATGAAAGTAAGTACCACAAAAGTATGCCACACAGAAGAATACCACTAATGTATTACCATAATGGGAAAGTACCACACAGGTACAGAGTCAGCTCACACCATTTATTTCATAGGTATAGTAGTAGAGATGATTAGATGTAACTATTGAATCATCTTACTCTGTTAAGAGGATCTGTTGCTGACCCACACAGGATCGCTCAGTGCTGACCCACACATGATCGCACGGTGCTGAACCACATAGGATCGCTCGGTTCTGACCCAGACAGGATCGCTAGGTGCGAACCCATACATGATCTATTGGTGCTGACCCACACATGATCGCTAGGTGTTTACCCACATAGGATCGCTCGGTACTTACCCACACAATATTACTATTCATTCTTCATGTCATAGCCTGCTACTGGGTTCCCACACTAAGATTTCTCGTCTCTGGGAGGGTCCGCTACTCAAGCCACTGGTCAATACTCCTTCCACGAAGACCCCTAAAGATGTATCATAAAGGACCGCCACACCATATGTGTCTCAACGCAACATACGATGTGTCAATCAGACTCCCGGTTTGTGAGTTATTAGCCTTTTCATCCCAAGGGCCCGGTTGTATTCATGCTCGATCCAACCCGACTGCACTCCAAATTTATCCAAATATCTACTGGGTTCTACTAAAAGAGACCACCTCTCCCCAAGGCTTCCAGTGGTGCTAACTCTATGTCCAATGAATTTCTAGTGCCAATGTTATGGCCTATAGGGTGAAAACATCAACGTTGCCCCAGGTCCGGACCGACCCTTTGGTCCCAACATGATCCACGTTTGGCAGCGTGGAGGAAAAGAGGGCGGCGTGAGGCCACGGGGTCCGCAGAGGTCGTGAGTGTGGCCCAAGGCTGCGGGGCGGGGGGTGGTACGAGGATCACAGGGCGGCGATGCCACGTGGCGGAGAAGGCCGTGGGGCCCGCAGAAGGTAGTTGGGTAGTGTGAGGTGGCGGGGCAGCGGAGGCCTTGGGTGGTGCAAGGTTTAAGACGACGCGAGGCCCCACGACTATGGTGACCACGTACGACATTAGGCCGCGGGATATGTGAGGCCACGTAGAAGCGGTGGCCATGGAAGACGCGAGGCCATGGGTGGCGCGAGGCTGCGGGGCAGCGAAGGCTATTGGCGGTGCTGGGCAGCGTGGCAGTGGAGGCCGTGTTCGGTGGAGGCCGCTGGGGGCGCGGTGGCCACAGGGCAGCGACGGGGCCTCCGTCACGACCGGTGGTGGTGTCAGCCTCCATTCTTGTGACCCACCAAAGTTGGTTGTCGTCTTCCTCTGTCGTGAAAAATACAACAATAAAACACTATATTTGCGGAGAAGTCAGGCCATGTATGTTTGGCCCGCACTCTCCATGTTAAAGTAGTATCAAGAAGCTATAATCTTTTCTTGATTCTATGAGGAATTATCAACAATGGTTAAGGGGGAGAAATTAAAACAGCCACCCTACCTCGTTCATTTTTTGGCGTCGATTAAGAGGGAAGAACGGTCTTCGATTGAAGACATCTCACATTGGAGGATGTCCCGAGGAAGAAGTCAAAGATGTTTGAGAACATCGACATTATTCATTTGGAGAAGAGTTCTTCATGGAAGAAGTTCTTCATTGGAGAAGTGTAATCCTTCTAAAAGCTCTTCCCTTCCCCTTTGCAAGAAACATTCCCCTAGTCCACACCAAAAATGAAATATCCAACATAATATATTATGTTATATATTCAATTTTTTGGAATAATTTCAAATGGGATTTATTAATTCATTTATTAGTTTGTATAATTAATCAAAGGGGGTGGCACAATTAAAGTGGGGGAGTCTAAGAGGTTCATCCCCATGAAGAGGGGAGTTCAAGGGGGTGTTAGTATCGGGTGGTCTCCAACACCATAACCCATGTGGGAGGATTTAGTTTAGGTGGTACCCACCTTTGAAACATTCACATGGGAGGTTTAGGCTCGGGTGATCCCTACCACCATAACCCATGTTGATGTTTTCAAAAATAGAAATTTTAGAAATTTTATTTTATTAAATTCCTTCACGAAAAGAAAAAAAATATATTTCTCTCTTGACCCACTACGGTCGAGGTGAAGGACCCCTTAAGTGAATATCGGTGCTGCAAGTTCAATGGTGCCCCCAAATATTAATTCTGAGCACTAGTTAAAGAGTTACAAAATCCCACTCGTATGCTTAATGAACATACCCAAAAAAAATCATAAATTCATTCTGGGCATACCAGGCCTCAGAATCATGTGCCTTAAATTTTTGCAGCCTCGTAAAATTCCCATTTAATAAAAAAATTACATGGAATTTTTGGATCATTACATACTCCCCACCTCAGGGATTTAGTTCCCCATAAGCCACATATGAATACTAGGAAAAAAAGTGGGGGTACTGAGCACGTATATGAGCCTCCCGTTCCCATGAGCTCTCTTGGAGGTTCCCGTGTTGCTAAAAAATGTGCACCAGAGGTATCGACCACCCAGGAAGGACCCACTCTTGTTGATCCTCAATCTCAACAGAAACCTCCATAAAAGTTTCCCCTATATCGGCATCGAGCTCTCTATGGTTGATCACATGGTAATGGTCGTGCATGTATCTCCTTATCTACGATACATGGAAGAATTCATGCACCCAGTGCAACTGAGGGGGAAGATCTAAGCTGTAAGCCACCTCGCCAACTCTACTGAGGACCTAGAAGGGTCCAATGAACCTCATATATAGCTTTCCACCTCATCCAAATCATTGTAAAACTTGTCGGGGTGAGACCCATAGAATGGCATGGTCGCCATCCTCGAACTCTAGAGGTCTTCATATTCTATCAGTATAATACTTCTTCCTGCTCTGTGTAGTCTTCATCCACTCTTGGATTATCTGCACTTTCACTTTGGTAGCTCACACCATCTTCGGTCCCACTAATGTTGACTCCCCTTGGCTAGTTTAAGACAAAGGTGATCTCCAAGGTCGCATGTACAACACCTCAAATGGTTTCATCCCAATGATGTAGTTATAGATATTTTTGTATTCAAACTCCACCAAAGGAAAGTGATCCTCCCAGCTCTGACTGAAGTCTAGGACACAAGAATGCAGCATGTCCTCAAGGGTCTGAATGGTCCGCTCATTCTGGCCATCCATCTACTGATGGAAGGCGGTGCTCAAATGAAGCTGCATCCTGAAAGAATCCTATAACCCCTTCCATACCTAGGAAGTAAAACTAGCATCTTGATCAGATACAATCATCCAAGTCAATCCATGTAGCCACAAAATCTCATGCACATAGAGGCGTCCAATGCTCTCCCTTGAACCCTGTTCTCTGATTGGTAGGAAGTGGGCCGACTTGGTGAGTCAGTCGACAATAACCAAAATAAAGTCATGACACTTGGATGTATGTGGATCTCCAATCATGAAATCCACAGATATCCCATCCCACTTCCACAATGGGACCTTTAGAGGATGAACCCAGCCTGCTGGTACCTGATTCGCTGCCTTCACTTGCTGACAAGTGAGGCACTGAGAGACAAAATCTGCAACTTCTTTCTTCAATCCCGGCCACGAGTTATATCATCGGATATCTTGGGACATAATTGATACTTTTATATGTATCACTAGAGGGGATTCGTGGAACTCTCTCATCAAATCCTATCGAGGCGACACCGGTACCATGGTACATCATTTGAAGATTATGACATGCTCCACACCTTCAGAAAATCAATCAGGTGCCGACCTTGTGGATATCTGAGCACGTCAAGCCTCGTAGTCAGTGTCACCACGTTGTGCCTCCCTGACTCGTTGAAGAAGTAGGGGACTGACTGTACGAGAATGAAGAAAAGCTGCTCCATCACAATCCATAAAGGATATCTGGAAAGCAATCAGCTGCTCCATCGCCTCACCTACTAGCTGTATACCGGATCTTCGACTGAGTGCATATTCCAAAAAAGTTTTCCTTATTAGGAGTATAGGCTATCTCGAAGTCATAATCCTAGAGGAACTCAAGTCAATTTCCTTGTATCAGGTTCAAGTCCTTTTAAGAGAATATATACCTAAGACTCTAATGATCAGAGTACACTGTAAAATTCGCGCCCATCAAATAATGTTACCATTTCTTAAAGGAAAAGACCACTACTACTAACTACAATTCATGGGTTGCGTAGTTCTTCTCATTCAGTATCAGATGTCGAGAACCATATGCGATAACTGGTCGCTCCAGCATCAAGACACATCCGAGCCCGGTACTTGATGCGTCGTAGTAGACTACATACCCTAAGGCCTCCTCTAGATTCCTAAAGATGGGGGCACTAATCAGCCTCTGCCTTAGCACCTGAAAACATTAATGGCATCTCTCCAACCACATGAAGGGATTCCCCTTCTTCATCAATGTTGATAACGGTGTTGTAGCTCTATAGAAATATAGAAACAATCCAAGGTAGTATCCATCCAAACCCAGGAAACTTTGTACCTATATCACACTTCTGGGTGGCTCCCATGCATGTACTGCCTCAATCTTCACTGGAACCAATAAAACTCCATCCTCTGAGATGATGTGCCCTATACTGTGAACCTCTAAGATCCAGAACTGGAACTTTGAGAGTTTACCATAACTATGGTGCTCTCTGAGTGTGTCCAGATCCACATACTAATGATAGGCATGCTCCTCCTCAGTATTCGAGTAGATCAGAATGTTGTTGATGAATACCACTACAAAGTGATCAAGGTATGGCTAAAATATCCTATTCATGAGTCCCGTTAACACTACTGGAGAATTGGTCACACCGAATAGCATTACCAAGAAATAATAATGGCCATACCGACATAGGAAAGTCGTCTTTTAAACATCATTGTCCCACACTCTGATCTGGTGATAGCTTGATCTGAGTTCTATCTTCGATAACCACCATGCTCCTTTCAGGTGATCAAAGAGGTCGTTAATCTTCAAGAGTGGGTACTTGTTCATCAGGGTCACCTGTTTCAGGCACCGATAGTCGACACAATGTCTCAAGATCACATCTGCTTTCTTGGAGAAAAAATTCGATGCTGGCTGAGGGGAAACACTAGGACAGATGAACCCTTTCCCATGTAAGTCCTCATGATGTACCCACAACTCACAAAGCACCACGGGAGCTATCCAATACGATGGAGTAGATATCTATGTCATTATAGGGTACAAGTAAATGTAAAATCCCACGTCTCTGCGAGGAAGTAGCCCCGGAACATCATCAGGGAACACATCTACATACATGTCCACCACTAAAGGATAACTCGGACACTCCAAATCAACTGCTCCAAGGGTAAGGATATCTAACTAATGAGTGATTAGCTACACTCTCCTCCTGGTAAGTCCATCATGTGCTGCATAGTCTCCCTTCTTTCTGGTGATGCTAAAAACGGTCCCATACATGCGGACACACTGCACTTTGCACCTAATATAGTCTATCAAAGCATGGACTATTGATAACCAGTCCATACCCAAGATGATTTCATAAGGCCTCGACGCCGCTACTTGGAAATCCTAGTCAAATCTCTCTCCTAATAGAGTATGCTCAAACTATAGGCACTAGTGCATAATAATCGAATCTTCCCCCGTAGGAGTCTCTATCCGTAAGGATCAATCCAAAGGCTCCATCGAAATCTATGGCCTTGAACGAGGGTAGTAGCCATAAAATAATGAATGGAACCAGTTTCTCTATAAGTACTGTAGTTATGGTGGAATAGACATCGATCGCACCTCATATCATCTCTAGAGCGCCATAGTCATAGGACGTAGCTTCCTGGAGCTGATCTTGCCCCTTTCCACATGCTATCTATTGTCGGGGTGGACCACCTGGTGGTGCTGGTGGTAACACCTCAAATAATCTCCCACCATCAACTGAACGACCGGCTCCTCTACCACGTTTCCCTACTCCGATTGGACCTCCTCAGTTGATCCTTTGTCCCTACCTGGGTGGTCCTTCGACCGTCTGATGATCATCTGTATGGAAGGTCAGATAGTAACGAGTCATGTGACCCTGCTCACTACATGCATAAAACAGCCCGCTCCTGGAATTACTGGCTCTCACTCGGGTGCCCCACACAACCGACCCTAAATCATGCGGTCGTCCACCTATAGGTCTGGTCCTCTTGTACATATGTGACATCTGTCAGCGGCCAGTTGTGGGAGACTCTACTACGTGATGTTCGGTGGTGGGTCTCGCTACTGGAGACCGCTCAGTAAGAAAACGATCCACTAAGAGGTCTCTCTCTAACACCCCTGCCTACGTCAGGATGCTGAGAGAAATCATTGAATCCATGATCTCCTTTTTGAGCCCCTACTCGAAGGTCTGAGCCCTGAATAATGGGTGTCGTACCATATCATTGGAGCAGTGTGAGAGGTTAGTGAACCTTGCTGAGTAATGAGCCATAGTAATTTAGCCCTTTTTCATATGAATAATCTCTTGTATGCACACTATGCGAAGAGACATTGGAACAAACTCTTCCCGAAACAGGCTCTCAAAGTCTGCCCTGAGAAGTGTCATCTCATCTTGAACTATGAGCATCAAGAACCACCATATTCCTACTTATACCAGTAGAAGACTATTGGTAATGATAACAATGAGATTTATTGGTTTCCCTACCAGTCAAAAGACTCTCACCACAGTGTCCAGCCAATCATCAGCTGCCTGTGGGTCCATATCTCCCCTGAACCTAGGTGGCCTCTGGAAATGGAACTCATTAAACACACTCAAGTGGCGTTCACCATCTATTACTGGGGATGGTGGAATCGGTGGCCCAATGGGTAATGGTACAGTTAGTGCCTCCACTGGTGCCTCTACTAGAAGAGGTCCATACACCGAGGCCACGTCATTCGATGGGCTATCTGTGCATACTACTATCGGATCCCCAGCTGGCTGTCAACATGGAGGAATCTTAAAAAAAACTAGTGCTCCATGTTCAATAAGTTATACCTGGTGATCTGACTCATAAGATCACAATGAAAAATTTTGAAAATAGAAACACAATCTGTGTTTTCATGCATTGGGTTGGAAATCAGATGTCAGGGTCCTGGTGTATAGATATGTCGGCCGTCACAGCAACACTGGATTCCCTAAAATAATAACCACACTCACTACATGTAACACTAATTCCATCTAGAAAAAATCATATTTCTATGTTCTATGGTAGAACCGACTCCACTGATACCAATTTTTCATGACCCGTCCCCCGGGGCCCGTATCATGACAGCCCCAAGCCCACCTTCTAAAGGCCATCGGCTAGCGACTAGCACAGATGGCGTATTCCCAAAAACTGAAAACACATTGCCTTTATAACCTGTAATCACACTCTTCCAAGCACATACCATGATACAAACTCAAGAAAACAAAATAATAAATAGATTGAGTATAGAAATCAATAGGGTCCAGAATACAATCCCAACTGGAATGTACAAGAAAATTAAATTAAAAATAAACTGGAACAACTCCTATGATCACCCACCAAAGATCCTACCTAAAGGGTAGGTACAGATCTCAAACAGTCAACTCTGCGGTACGCCTCATCTAAGGTCCACCTCCGAGTTACCTCCAATCCCAGTACTCTCTTCCTCAGTCAGCGTTGTCTGTTTTCTTCACCAAATACAATGAGGTGTGAGCATAGCCCATTGAGGGGTGAGTATAATGATACTCAGTACGGACCCTGAGACCCTCAAGGTCTCTCAAAATTCAAAAAGGTTAAACCACAAAGAATGAAATCAACTGACAACCCTACTTATGTATATGCCCATACATATACCTATGTTATGAAGTATGCCCTTCTCAATCATGAGGAAACACATAGTCAAACACAAAATCCCAAGCTCAACATTTCTACAAGTGAAGGAGTACCATGAAGGAAAGTACCACATCGGTATGCCACATAAGAGAATACCACCAAGGTATTACGACAAAGGGAATGTACAACACAGGTACGAACTCAGATCAAACCAGGTATTTCATAGGTACAGTAGTAGAGAAGATTAGATGTAACTACTGAATCATCTAACTCTGTGAAGAGGCTCTACTACTGACTTACACAGGATCACTCGGTGCTGACCCACACAGGATCACTCGATGCTGACCAGCACGGGATCACTCGGTGCTAACCCACACAGGATCACTAGGTGCTGACGCACATAAGATCTCTCGGTGCTGACCCACCCATGATCGCTAGGTGCAGACCCACATAGGATCATTTAGTACTAACCCACATAGGATCACAATTCATTCTTCATGTCTGAGCCAGCTACTGGGTTTCCGTACTATGTTTTCTCATCTCCAGGATGGTCCTCTCTTGAAACCATAGGTCGATACTACAAAATCCACAACGTCCCATGAATATGTAACACATAGGACCATCATTCCATAGGGGTCTCAATGCAATAGACGGTGCAACAATCAGATGCCCGGTTTATGACTTATTATCCTTTTAGTCCCGAGGGCACAGTTGGATTCATGCTTGATCCAACCCAACTATACTCTAAACATATCCAATTCTCTAATGGGTTATACTCGATGGGATTTCCTCACACTAAGGTTTCTAGCACCGCTAACGGTTCAAATGGACGCCTGGTGCCAATGTTATGGATGATATAGTGAAATTTTCAATGTTGGATTCGGTTCGGTCCGACCTGGTCCGACCGACCTAGCCCACTAGGTCTGGAATTGCCCGCTGCACGCAGCCCGACTGCATTGGGTGGTGTGGAGGCTATGAGATTGGCACGAGGCTGTGGGATCCTTACAGGCCATGAGGGAGGCACAAGGCTCTAGGCGGGGTGCGAGGGCCACGAGGTGGTGAAGGCCATGGGGGTTGTGGAGGGACACTGGGTGGTGGAGGTCGCGAGGCAGTAGAGGTTGTGGGCGATGCGAGGCCTCAGGGTGATAGAAGCCACGGACGACATAGGGCTGTGGGGCGGCGGAGGCTGCGGGGTAGTAGAGGCCGCTGGGCGGCGGTGGACAAGGATGGCGCGAGGCCGTTAGTGGTGTGAGGCCACCAGCGGCGTCAGGACATGGGGCAGAAGGGGCCGCAGACGACGCAAGTCCACAAGCAGTGCGAGGCCGCATGGCAGTAGAGGCGACAGGTGGCTCGAGGATGTGGGGTGGGGGAGGCTGCGGGCGGCACAGTGGTCGTGTAGTGGTTCTGATCCGTCGTCGCCTTCGTCATGGACGGCGGTGGTGTTGACTGCCGTTCTCATGCGCCACCAGAGTTGGTTGTCATCCTCCTCCATCGCGAATAATACAACAATTAAGTAGAATATTTTCAGAGAGTTCGGGCCATGTTTGTTTGGCCTACACTCTCTACGTTAGAGTTATAGCAATCAGCTATAATCTACTCCTAATCTTATGATGAATTATCATGAATAGATAAGGGAAATAAATTCATATAACCCCACTAGCTCGTTCGTTTGTTGACTTTGAAAAGTATGGAAGAATGGTAATCTATTGAAGATGTCCCACATTGAATGATGTCCCAAGGAAGAAGTCAAAGATTTTGGATAACGTCAGCATTCATCGTTTGGAGAAGTGTTCTTCGTGGAAGAAGTTCGTCGTTGGAGAAGTGTAATCCTCCCAAAAGCACTTACCTTATCCTTTGCCAAAAACATTCCCCCATTCCCCAACAAAAATGAAATAGGCAACATAATTGAACATGTTATCTATTTTGTTTGTTGGCATAGTTTCAAATTCCCTTAATTAATTAATTAATGAGTTGGTATAATTAATCAATTGGGGGGGAACCATTAATGCAGGAGAGTTCAAGAGGTTCATCGAAATTAAGTGGGGAGTTCAATGGGTTTTTAGTCTCAGGTGGTCCCCACCACCATAACCTATGTTAGAGGTTTTAGTTTAGGTGGTCACCACCTTTGAAACATCCAAATGGGAGGTTTAGGCTCGGGTGGTCCCTACCACCATAACCAATGTTAAGGGTTTCTAAAATAAAAATGTTAGAAATTTTTATTTTATTTAATTTTTTCATGAAATTCACAAAACTTATCTTTCACTCTCGACCTAATATGGTCGAGGTGAAGGTCCGTTTAAGAAAATATCGGTGCTGCGATTTCAACGGTGCCCTCATTTTTCAACTCCGAGCACTAGTTCAAAAGTTACAAAAACCCACTCATACATTTACAGAATGTATCTGAAAAAAAGTTCAGAAATTCATTTCGAGCACACAAGGCCTTGGAATCATGAGACGTCAATTTTCGTGCACTCATAAAATTCTAATTTAATTAAAAAAAATTACATGGAATTTCTGAGTCTTTACATTACAAGTGATATATTAATATTATTACTATAACATCAATAATTAATAGAATATAACATATATATATATGATTAAATTAATGTTTTAAGAAAAAATTTAATATTTTATCAACAAAATCTAAAGGTATTCCACCTAAAATAGTTTTTTCACAAAAATATATTAAAAAACAAATATATTTACTACTATAAACGACTCATAGAACATCCATTGTCATGAAAACATAAAATATCAAAAAACATGGATAATATTTTTATGTTATGATAAAATATTAACTAATAAACCCTTGATTGTATCATTAAACCTTATTTAAATATTACATGGATACATATATGGTTCTATTAGAAAAGTTACAAATTTTTCCTTAAAAATGATCTTATCTTATTAGTTTTTTTTACATTTATGGATTCATAATCGCAGCAATGTAATAACAAAACTGGATTCCCATATTCTAGAATATGGCTAAAGGGAGATAATAAATTCTTTTAATCACTTCAACTTCATCTAAAGGATAAGAAATTATATTTTTACGGATTTATCAAAAAAAACATTAAATTCACAACAATGTTATGGATGATAAGTGTTCTAGAAATATCATGTTTCACATAAACTATTGTGATTTAGTATGAATTTAATTTATCCATTTTATTCAAAGGTAGTTTTCTTCAATCAACACCAATAGACTTCATATTTGAGAACATGTGAGAATAACTCCCATACTCCTTACATTTCATGCATTAGAGATTGGTTGGTTTATTAGTGTGTTCCTTATTATATTCCATGGAATTAAGTTAACCATTAATTTCCTATATACATTCATAGGCATTATGACCCACCATTCAACATTTAATGAAACATCTAGTTACATTCATGAATTTATATTGCTGTTTATTTCTATATTTATGGCATGTCAATGGCAAAAATTTCCTTCCACCGTGTTATTATTTTGAGCTTTCACGACACTCAATATTATTTTTCATATCAAAAATATTGTATATAATGGGAATATACAATTTTCATATATTTATTCAGTGATAATAAAATTATTTACTTATAGATTATAAATTCTTTTATAGAATATACCTTTTAGATACTTAGTTTTAGGTTACAAAATAATCAATTATCATTATGTTCGGGTTAGATGAAGAACTTGAAGCATTTCCCCACAAGTATTGTAATATTAAACAAATAGGAATCAATGTAAATAGAATTCTTGTATTATGATCATATAATTATTCCTTTATTATTGTAAAAATAATATGAATATATTACTAATTAAAAAATAACTTGTTAAAACCATCCCACTATATAGAGTCAATTTATTCTGGTTCCCTATTGTTCTTGATAAGACTCCACAATTAATTAAAATCACTTTTTGAATGATAAAATTAAAAAATGGGTGTTTCATAATATTAACACTGAAAAATGTAAAATATATTTTGTATGCTACAGTTCCATCTCTTAATATATAGTGGATCAGTGAAATAACTTAAAGAATGTGGGAGCTAACTCATTAAATACTCAACAGAACATTGCTTCCTAATATGCTAGTCTGGATATTCATCATGATTCATATATTTCTAATTATGTCTGTGATTAAAAATGATATTTTATATTTACAATACCATAATATTTTTAACAAGGAATATCATTTCAATTTATATCATATTTATCATTAACACGATTCCTTCAATTTTCATCTAGTGAATAAAAAAATAATTGTATAGAAATAATAATCAGTGAGGGGACACAAATAATTAACAAATAATTATCAT
Source organism: Viscum album (assembly GCA_963277665.1). Taxonomy (NCBI): domain Eukaryota; kingdom Viridiplantae; phylum Streptophyta; class Magnoliopsida; order Santalales; family Viscaceae; genus Viscum; species Viscum album. Next base: position 354,863,551 of record OY728143.1, read on the forward strand.
TTATTTAATGTCTTAGTCCTTGGAACCTTGTTTTAATTATTTGAAATAATAGGTTCAACCTAGGTCCCTTTTGATTATATATTCAAATCATTCATGATCATTCATAAAGTATTTTTGAATATCCAAAACATACCCCAATGAGAGTGTCAAACCAGGTGTGCAGTAAGGCCCATTTGATTCACTACGTGAAGAAAAATTCTAGTAAAATAAACCTTTTGAGTAATAATTAATATGTACAACGTCCAAAGGAACATCCAAATGTTTTATCTAGATATTGATTTAATTTATTGTAATCTAATCACATTATCCTTCACCAAAAAATCATATAAATCTCATAAATATTTACTTATTATTATAATTATACTATAGAATATCCTTATGTTTCTAACTAGTGTTCTTCATTAAACACAATAATGGATAACTAAGAAATTTTTTCGATACCAATTATAACAACCCATATTTTTTAAAAAATATATATATTATATAATAATAAATTAATATTTAATACATTTTACCAATACATGTCTGAGAGCCAAATTATATTAATGTAACTACAAAAATATTCAAAATATTATTATTTCAACAATGGCATTAATCATCTCCATTAAATATCATCATAAATATAACACTTCATATAAATATCATAATTAAACCTTTATTTATATCTTGTGGAATGTAAACATAAGAAAATGGTGAGATCAATAACTTAGTAATGGAAGACATGGATGATTTCCATAGATGGTCATATAATATCATTATAGAATCATATAAGTTTGATTTATTGTTATCTATTAAAAATTTAACCCCCAATACTTCTTCGATCATATACATAATCCATAGAATAATACATTATCATTTCAATTGACATGTACCATAAGTGTCAAAAATCATAATAAATCAATCATAATCAAATAGATCATGTCATATATGATGGAATTATAAAAATTATAGAGACCATTTAATACAGTAGAGTTAAAAATTTGGACCACAAAATCAAAATGGATTTGGATAAGGCATCATGAACTATTTTATATAGTAGATCAAGAACATGATAATATTTCACATAGTAGATCAAGAACATTGTCTTATTTCACATCATTACCCTGTGAGATAATATTATGTATCCAATTAATTAGAGATAGATTTAGTTTCCACCAATCAATTGTAATAACATAACCCATTGGCTATATTTAAACATAACCAATGTCCATAGTTATATTACAATCGACATCATTGGAAATAACGTAATGACAATTATTGGTTATAAAATAACCATGATCACATAATTGAAACCATAAATATGCATTTTACATGATCATAAGAAATTCATTACATCAGATCCTATGAATAGAAACAATTTTCATAATCATTTAATTATAACATAACCCACAAAAAATAAATAGGTTTCATCAAAATTTTACCATAGCACCAACAATGGAAAAGAAATCAATTTTATAAACATATTTTAATAATAAACATAATCCATTCATAGAATGAATAAGGATGGATTCAATGGATTATATCCACAGTAAGTCATATGTTACACAAAAGGATGTCAACATAGATGTAAAATTCTTTTGAATGTTCACATGTAATAGTTATTGAATAAAATAATGATTCCACATTGAAAATCACATTTTAAAATAAACTGTAACATAAAATTATGGATGTCAATTTATTTTAATATATAATTATAATGTTATAATATAATCGTTAAAATAATTTTTTGTCATTATGGGGAAAGATTGTGTTCATATCATAAATTATTAATAAATGTTTCTTTTATCAATTTGAACAATAAATAAATAATTTTTAGACAATGATAATAAGAATCCTTTGAAATGAATTTTTAAAATTTAAACATGTAGTGAAGTTAAATTAAAATATATTTTAATAATATTAAAAATTTCATCAAAACAATTTTAGAAAACATGTACATGAATGAAAAATCAATTTTTATCAAAGAGAGAAATAAAATATACTTTTGGTGAACCATTATTTTGGACTCTTATGTTCATAAAGAGAGGAAAATTAACGGAATAAATTTATTTTATTAAAATATCTAGTTTATAATAAAAGTATTATTTTGTTGGGAGTTGGATCATAATATCTCATCATTTAATGTATAATAAAAATAAATCATGATAAATAATGCGATAGTAACATAATATAATCACGACATTGGATACATTTCTATCGTAATCCCCGTGATAGATATAAAATTGGGTGGAAATTTATATCCCATAATATACATTATTTTACTAATAAAATAAATTCATGGTATTTATTTACATGAAACCAATGAAAAAAATTGTTTTCAGTCATAAGCCCCATAAAAATAATGTGGGGTGAAAATAAATTACATCATGTCTTTAATTCCTTTTTACTCATTCTAAAAAACCCTTTAATAAATATATATTTACTATAGATAATATAAATAAAAATTAACATATCAATTATAACCTATATGATTTTTGGTTCTCAATAATGATTAAGGTCATAAATGGCCATATTTGTGAAAAACAAAGGAATATTTTGAATATGCAGACGATCCCATGAAGCCGAAGAGAGTTTCATGAAAACTTTTGCACACCCACATAAGAATAAAATATCTAAAAAATATTATAACGTGACAAATGTGACATAAAATGGGTTCTTAAGTACCATGATCTAGAAAAATAGCAATGTCAGGTGTGACCAATATATCTAGCCGACACAGAAGGTAATGGGTTGCACAAGAAGATTTCCCCCCAATGCGACGTACAAACCCATATTCCAAAAAAAATCCTTTCACTCCACCACCAATGATTTTTACTATAAATAGAAGCTCCCCCCACACTTTAGGGTATTGTTTCCAAAGTCAAAAGGTCGCTCCCATGTGCGTCAGATGACTCCTTCATTGACCATATGAAAAATATAGATTAATGGTACTAGATCCTTCATGACATGTCCCATATGAACCCCCTAAGGTTGAGACTACTATGGATTAAAAATCAACAAATATCTTATACTCTAAGGCGGTTGAAGGAAATATATCCTTTTTATGTGTATGATTTACCTTATGTCCTACAATTCCTACGTGTAGACTTCCATCTTATGAATAACCCCTCGTCTTTCCTACAGACCGTCATCTTTTGTGATATCTCCAAATATTGTACACACCCCTTCCATTAGGCTTCATGTGTTTTTCTTACCCAAAGGCACCATTTCTGATATCATCTTGCATGCAATAACCCTATATTGTGTATTTCGTCTCCGTGAGCCAATGTAGGCTTGCACACAATGATTTTCAAGTCCCTCGAGTGGTGTTTCGTGTGGTTTTCCCCACCCTAATGCATATTAACATTGGTATTAAAATAGATATATCTTATCCACCTACATATTATATGTTGGACCCTTCGATGGACTAATCATTACAAAAAAATAATTACTTATAAAAATATAAATGTATTGAAATATAATATATATGTCAGTAAAATTGAGGTATTCCAATTGATATTATATTTTATTGGTATTGATTATAAGCACTAATAGTTATTGTTACCAATGGATCCATCTGTTGGTAATGATCATTTAACAATAAAAAATATTTTACCCGCATCTAAATTTATTTCATTATCATGTTATTACCAACAATTTTTTACTATCAGTTGAATATATTATCAATTATAACTATTACCATCAAATCATTTATCATAAATGAATTCAGTTACAATAATACATTCAATGATAACATCAAATTAAAAGAAACCAACTTTTTTACATAGATTATTATTTTTTTTGACCAAAGTCAATATTTACAGTTTTATTAAAATTATATCAATAATTGAATTTAATTTTCAATTACCTCTAAATATCAATAATTTTTATATTATATAATTTTTTGGATTTAATAAATATTTAAATACTATTTATAAAAAATTAAAATCATTATGATATTTGAATTTAATAAACATAATAAATATAAACATGATAATCAATAAAAATGTTAATAAACATTGTTAAAATATAAGTAATAAATTATTGAAATAAAACATAATTGACATTTATAAACCTAATTTAGTTTTAATTTAATATTATAAAACAAATATATTAATTTTTATAAATTTTAATATTTATTATAAAAAATTAAATTAAAAAATTAGTAATATATTGAAATTTTATTTTTTTCATATTCTTTAATTTATTTATTATTATTGTATATTATATTTATATTATTTTTTAAATTATTATTATTTTTTCATACACGAGCACTTCTATGATCCTCTTCAATTCACCGAAACACATGCGTTATCTCTCACGAACATGAATCTTTACTGCGGAGGTTTCATCTGCATTAGTACACCCATGAGAGACATCGAAATAATCTTATTCTAGTACCATACATGCCCTGTTTAGTGGAACCAACTCCTATTATTCTCCTCCAATACATACATCTGAAACCATATCCATTTCTCCCCATTTCCCTACACATACCACCAAAATGTTCTTCTTATTCCCACATGTTCAGCATCCCATCTCCAATAATCTATTTGGAACATGGATCTTCAATCTTATCCTCACATATTCCATGACCAATCATTAAATCAGACTTCTCCTTGTGTATACAACCCTTTGTATAGAATTTCATGAATCTCTAATCAACTAACATCCATTAATTATCATCTTGTAAGTTGAAGTTGATTGAAAATACATCTTATTACCTTGAAAATATTTCACTCACGCAATTTCCTACATCTGTCAGTCCCAACTCCCTATAACCCCTAACAATACCTAATATGCTTTTAGCTGATGGTTTTTTTGTTTTCCCATGTATATACAAATAATTATTTGTCATGGTATTTCTATAATCGATATGTCTTCCCCATCAATCGACAACCAACAAGAGACTAAATGATGTGCTAATAAGGTCACAATGTTTTGACTGACCAATTAAATAACCCATATCTATGTTAAGGGTACCCATAGTTTTCCTTTACAAAAATTCACATCTTGGAAAATTAATATTCAATATTTTTTGGTTCCACAACATACAAAAACATTAGGGTTTTACATAACTGGATTTTCCATTTGAGGATCCACATTGTTCAGATCATTAACTAAACCCAAATTCTTATACCTTAGTTAACTTCATTTCCTAAATTTCTTTATATCACATAAACCCACATCCTTCCCCCAAAACCCTCAATCTTATCAGATTGTTGTATCATCATGTTTTTCTATAGCATTGTTTTACTTGTATACTAAACATAAATATTTTCATAAATTGTTAATTTTAATTTTTTTTTGTTTATGTATTTTCTATCTAAATGTTAACTATCATCGTTATTTGATCATTATATTTACATATAAAAAATGCACAAACTGTCAACATTCCTTTCTTCCAAATATCTAATTTTTTTGTGAAATTATTTTTGATCTCTGTACATTTAGGTGTTTGTTCTTTTGAGTACCCAATGTATTTTTAAATTAGGATTTTTCATGGGCTTCGAGTTTATTACATTAAAATTTACATAACACTAGTACTGGTTATCTGATTGCATGACTTTACCAGTATGTATTCATTCATTTGGAAACAACCATTTATTCTGTCAAATCATGGATTGGATTTATATGAAATATGGTTTTTGTAAATTACATGAATTTTTGAGTTATTTTGGTATGTCATCTCGGCACTAATTGCTTGAGAAACATTCAAAGTAGGGGTCCTCCATGGGTGGACCCACTACTAAAGTTTCACTGTCTAAATACTTTTAAATCAACTACCTTGAATGGATGGATATCCAAATTGAGGCTAAATAAAAAACCCTAAATAAATTTAATATATTAAGTAAAAATAATATTTGTCTCAATGGGACGCTTATTGAAATAGAAAACTAAAATATATAAATTCCACCTCATATTCATGCACAATATTCTTCCATTTATATAATCATACAACTTGAAAACTTTTTCGAGATGCATATGGATGAATTCTTTTTTGTTGTATCCAGATTGGTCTTATTCATGGACATTATTGAGATAACATTGATAATATGGTCACCAGAGACATGAGAATATGAGGAAGCACAAGATGATGTAGTATAATGTAATTTTGGTATATTTTATTTCTTTAAATTCATTTAAAATGTTTAAATATTATGTTTTTTTAATGGAGGGTTTTATAAAAAATTTCATTATTTTTTATAATAAATATAATGTTATATTCCATTACTATTAATTAAAGAGGAAAAAAAGAAAACAAAATTCCCATTAATCCACCTTAAACTTATGAAAATTTAATCGTAATATTTAAAAAACAAAACACTCAATTTTTTTAACCAAATAACCCATTCTGAGTATTTTTCAGAAATTCCAACACTTATTACAACAAATTATCTGTTTAAAATTGATTAAAATTAAATATTATCATCAATAAATCATTACCAAGGCTTATAAAAATTCTAACGTAGTATTTAAAAAAATTTAAACGTTTAAATAGATAATAGTTTTCTTGTTTTGAACAACAAAAATAATGATACATTCACTAACAAGTTACCAACCCTTTTGAGTATATTTTAGAAATTCTAGCACTTATGACAACCAATTATTTTTTTAAATAGTATAAAATTAAATATGATCATATAGAAAACATTACCATGACTTTTAAAAACTATAAAATGTTTAGTTGTGAAATTGTATCACTGAAATGTTGTATTGTTGTTTAATAAGTATGAAGTTGGTTTGAAGACTTCTCAGTTGAGTTGACTGCTTATTTTACATTTAGTGTTTTATGGCATGTTTTTTGGGTGTGGTATGATTATTTGTATAGATAATAACTATATTTATATATATATGATGTTATTTGGATCACCTTTAAAAGAATATTCATATTCAATCGATGTGATTTTGAGAGAACCTACTTACTATTTTTTGAAGAATCATTGGATAATAAAATTCTAATTGAAGTTTTAGTTGTTTTCTATAGAACATTGAACTATTTGTTTTGTGTTTTTTATATTCTTATAACTGAGTAAATTTCCTTAATGTGTTGATGAGATTTTTTAAAACATGTTTTTCAATGTTTTTCTTTGAGTAATGTATAGTTTGGTGATTTACAAAGATCATTATGATGGTATTTGCAGAAAGTTTTGAAATAAATATCTTTATGAACTCAGATGATCGATATTTAATTTCATAAGTTGACTTGGCCAGTACCTCATCACCCGCACCCGATGATTCGTTCATTAGATTATTAGCATCATTATCCTATTTCAAAGGTGTATCCTTCATTTGATAATGTTTGTTGTGAAGTTATAATGAGAATTTGATTCCTTACACCTAAAAATGATTTAATTTGAAGGATTTCATTTGATGGTATTCTCTTCCCATTTTTCTAATAGCTTAACTTTAGGATGGTTTTTTGGGTCAATATTTCATACAAAACTTTGTGATTAGATTCTATCTAACCATCTCTAGGGGTTCTCTCCCACACACATTGTCCTATTTCCCATGTCATTACGATAATGATATTGATTGGGGTTTTAATGGTTCATTAGAATGTGAATTTGAAAGTCGTTTGTTACAGGCGGAAAGGATTGTTATAAGGGATACCTGAAATTATTTATGGGAAAGTTGGAATAAATATAACATCTTAAATACTTTAGCGAGGTAACCTGTACACATCTCGAGGCGAGATTTATGATTTTTAATTTCGAACATTATGCATTGAAGTTTTGATTTTATTTTTTTTCTGAGATGGTGTAATCCCTTTTGCCCACATGTGTACACTGTATCCTTATTTTTCTTTAATAAAATTTTGATGATCTGTGATGGGAATCCATCACATATCAATAGCATTTAATAATAGATAAGATTTTTTTCATCTATTTGTGTGAGGATGACTTCTTTTGATGCTAAAATCTATTTATGGAATCCATTTGATTGTCTTGATGTCTTGCTTCAAGATATTTTTTGATATGGTTTTTAAAATAGTAATAATGAATTCAAGAGTTGAAATTGAATTTCTCATTTTATAATATTTTCATATTATGGGTCTGGTATTTGAGGCAATAATTTTTTTAAGGATTCATTTGACAAGATTTTTTCATGTATTTCCATAAGTATTAATTTTTGCATGTTTTTTGGTCTTCAGTTGTAGTTATGTTTTATTCTGAATTTTTCTTGATGTGTGGTTTTATATGGTTTTTGTGTCTTGTGTGATGGGAGTATTTTAATTTCCAATGATGATTCTGATACTTGATATTTTATTTGATGCATTTCACATTTTTCTGGATTTGGTTGTCATAAGATTGGATGGGCTTCATCAATCACAGTCTGAGCCTACATTAAAGATACATGAATGAGGTTCTATAATGTTGATATGTTTCTGAACTGTCAAGACAATTTTTCTTGAGATTAAGACTCAACATCATTCACATGGAAATGTAGTTGGTTATCCTCATCTATTCCATTGATCAATATTCTTGAGTCTTGTGGATACACACTTATGAGTTTTAATTACCTATTTTAAATAGGTATGGTGCAATTTTTTTCACTTGTATGTGTACCTCCTTCAATTACCTATTGTGTATGTCTATTTCTATCACTTTTCTGTGTACCTCCCTCAATTCCAAATGAGGTATTTTCTCATTTGTGTTCTCTTCTGTATGTGCATAGGTTGGAGCTGGCATGGATGTGGATTGAGATGACATAGATGGGGTTTGTGTTGGAGTAGGAATCGAGCGGAGCTGGTATGGATGGTATAGAGCTGGAGGTGATATAGAATGGAGCTGTAATAAATGTGGCTGGAGCTAGAATGGAAAAGCTAGATCTGGCATGGACAGACGGAGATAATGTGGATGGAGTTGACATAAACGGGCTAGAGATGCTGGTGCTAGAGTCATGGGGGATGATGGGTTGGAACTGCTGCGGTAGTTGATCCAGCATGGAGGGGTAGGGTTATCCAGAAAAATAATTATGGGGGACTTAATTGTAGCAAGGTGGGGATCCAAGAGGTTCTATTTTTAATGAATTAAATTATTATTATTATAATTAATACTTTTCTCATTTTGAAAATGTTTTAAAATCATATTTAGTTTAATAATTTAATCATATGTATTGTATTTGAAAAATTAATAAACCTAAAATGAAATTTTACTGGAAAAATTTATAATTTATATTTAAATAAAATTTATAATAAAATATTTTTTATTGTTAATATTATTACCCATATATAAATTTTTCACAAAATAATATTTCTAAAGACATTAAAAAACATATATATTATCATTTGGTATTATTATAATTGCAACATAACTATTTTATCTATCGTAAAACAAATTAGTGACAGTGTTTTTACAAACGTTTTAGTAACAGAGACATATATGTTGGTAGAAATTTTTAGCAACAGAAAATACAATTTTACCAATAGAAATGTCCATGCTAGAAAAAAAGAAATATTTTTTGTTGAATCCTCTTCCCTGTTATCATTTTGAATTTCAAGTGCCACCACTTCACCAAGGGTTAAAGTGTACCGATTATTTAAGTCCAAGGGGTGAGGAGTGAGACCTCATCATCTAAGTTGTATGATGTTAATCTTCTAAGAACCCACATCCTCAACACATGATATCAAACTATGACCACCACATGATTGATAGGCCATAGAGGACTAAGAATGGGATGGGAACAAGTTACCTCTCATTCCCTCTTCCCCTTTGTGTTATGTCAACATGCCCACCTCGGGAAATATCTGTGTATTCCACAAACCAAAATGATAGGGTTCTCCCATCAAAATGTATATATCCTCTTCATAAATCAGGAAATTCTCCTTGGGATTCCCTCTTAATGTATGTCCCAATCACTTTATCATGGTCATCAAACCATGTACAATCCCCTAGTTCAACTTTGGGCCGCTAACAATGTATAATCCCCATTCGACTCCCCAGTGATGCACCTTTCACAATGTGATCATCAGGTATTTTGCAACCTCTTTTTTCTCACACTGAACATGACACATATGTGCATAGAGTATGTATCAAACATGAAATCCTATTTGGGTCATCATACCACGTACTCCAAACACTCCTCTTCAATGAACTACATGGACATGGATTCCCGAACATGGTGATACACATGAAGACTTCCTGAGTTTCAATCTCACCACCCCTCTTTCCCAGCCATTTCAGGATGGATCACTATTCATCCCATATGACATTTAATTTCATCTCTCAAACTATATCGGTGTTGATATATATATTCTATAAAGGGGGAATAAGATTCCTACCTGAGGATCAATCACAACTACTGTTAAATACTATTTCTCCCTCCAAGGGGTGCACCATCACTATGTGACATCATCACACATTTGGTATACATCCAATGGGTCCTCCTCCTTGTGGTGTTATGATCCCCCTAGAAATATATTCACTTATAATCCCCAAACTCAATTCATACTCCTCTAATCAATAGTATCCTTCTTTCTATTGCCTGTTAAACATGGGTAAGGCCCAACATGTCTCTGGGTCGTTTTCCATTGGGTATATGTCAATTATATGCCTTATTTCCAAACTTATGTGGGCATTGATCCACTTCTATAGGGATACATAGGAATCTTCCATGAGGTTCAATACCATCTCTCATGATCCATCATGGTATCTCCCTCAATCCCCTGTATTTTTGGAAGTTCATGCCTCACACAAAGGCCCCACTTCCTTCGGGTCCCTCACATGCGTCCATCCTCATGAGCCACCTCTTCAAGTGCTTCACCACCCCATTCCATAATTTTTAGGATTTTTATTCCCAGCCACTAGGATATGTAGAAATCATCTTTTATGTTCAATCATAACACATTCTTCTTAATGTCAGTTCCATATACATCTTGATCTTTTTCTTGAACTTCCATATCCATGTGGAATCATTCCATCCCTCTATGGAGTCTCAACATGTAATCCCTACACACACCCATCAAACTATGTGGGTTTTGATACTTATCTTCAATACATTGTATGTAAGAAGACTCCTTGAGGATAAATATTATCCAAAGGTAATCCCTGGTTTCTCTATTCTTATGGCCCACCATCATTTGATAATCCCATTGGGCTGTTCAGATCAGCCATCACAGTGTGAAATATTCCGTTTTTTTGGACACACCATCCCCGGTCCGTCCTCATTGGGCCCCCTGATCCATCTATCTAGTAATATATTCAGGTGATCACTCATTGGGATATACCCATCTGATCCACTCTTATCAGTGTTCTGATCAGTCCGATCAATCTCTATTATACATTAAACTCAAGCAATACACTGTTGTAAACATGTGAAGCTAAGGAAAACCTCAAATACATGCCTCTTAAATAAGATAACCTATTGTCGATGTGGGATTACATGGGCTTCCGCCCCCTAAAGAAGCCCTATCATAGGGAAATCCTTTTGTACCAGTCATTCAATGTCAATAAATTCAAGTGATACCCAACATGGCTACTCTACTATACAAAGTTCATTGTTAGGGCTTAACCCATTGTAATTTCTTAAGAGAAGCAGTCTAAATAACTATTATCCACAATGATATGAAACCTAGAAGAGTATCACAATCATCGACATAATCGTTAAGTGAGACAATGACTAGGTGATGAATTCAAAGGAGAAATCCATAGAAGGGTAGACTGAACTCCCATCACCCCATTACTATCAAGGACGAAATGTCCATTAAAAGTTGCTGGAAGTTTCCTATCATTGGAAAGAAGAAATGCAGGGAAGATGCATGTGTGTCCCCATAGAAAACATGAATAATCAGAGAAATCATCAGAATCTGAAATTATGAACCTAGTGTGAATTTATTCTCCTCAATATGGTGATTAGTAGCATTCAAGAAATCAATAGATAACTGTTCCACCAGATCCAGTTATCCGGCACCAAGTCCTACCAAGAAAATTGTGGGCCTAGCATCAAACACACAAGGATTTGGGGATATTAATTGTTGGGCATCCTGGTTGCAACATTGTCTGTGTTGATCATTCTATCCATCCATGGAATACAGAATGACATTGGGTCACATGGAATGACTTTCCATCTATCTGTAATGACGGATGAATATTCCATTGTTGAATGAAATTTGCAGCTGTAGGAAGCCAACCACCTCCCATCAAAAGATGCAGGGGAAGAGGAAATCCAGTGTGGGAATCCCACACATCTCTACCTCCTCCATAGCATCATATGATACCATTACTAAAGGGTATCCATGCCTCGTCTCACCATATAAAATTGTTCAAAGGGAGGTGATTGATATTCTTCTTTGATGATAAGAATAGGAGGGGGTCATTATGATACGAGATATGCCCCCATAATGATCTGGATCCTTATGCGCCTCATCGTCTCCAATAACACCAGGTATGCACAAGAAGACATTTATCCCCACTCTGATCATTAATATTTTTGGTAGAATCTCTCCTGAACACTCTTATGACTCACTCCCGTATGCTGAAGAGGTAAGAAATGTCTGAGTCATTTTTTCTCTGACATTAGCCAAAGAGCTACCAACGAGGGCTCCCAGAAGGACACATCAACACTGCTAACCAGCCTCACTAGGCTGGGAGAATATGGCATCCAACACTTCATTTCCAACCCGGATTCAGCTAACCCGGTGCCAAGTCTATGTGAATGCTTAGGAGGATTCCTGCTGTGGGGAATCATATTCTACTGCTTTAGTGGCCCATGGAACCACCGCCACAGGCTATCATCCCCCTATCACTATAGAGAAGGGAAATCTATATTTTACATTGCATGGAAACTTACTTTCCATGTCGAGGTTGAGACCCCAGCCAGCCCACATGCTTGCTGCGTTGAATCTCCCATTCGCTGGCACGTGTATCAACCATTATAGGTCGTCCCATGATGATGACTTTCAATATGGAGGTCCTCCCTAGACCACCATCTGGTATAGTAGAGGTCCTCCTTATTGTCACATCCATCATGGTTGTCCTTCCCATTACACTATCATTAGTTCATGTGGAGTTCCTCCCTGTCTTGTTGACACCCATCTTGAATGTCCTCCCAGTACCCATGACCCCACTTATAGAAATTTCCCCCACATACCAGGTTGTCAACGCGAGGTTCCTCCTTGCCCTGTCACCCAATAGAATGTATGTCCTCCTCCTATTTCCACTAAATATAGCTGAGGTAATCCCCTCTCCATCAACGGTCAACACAGAGGTCTTACATGTGTTCCGAATGATTAGTATGATGTCGCTCGTCATAACCCTTCTACCATTCCAAGATGAATTGAAGGTCCTTCCCACACTACAAAAATCCACCATGGTGTTCCTCCTCACCAGCTTTCTAGATACTGTGGACTCCCTCCCCAGTCCAGCACTCTCAATGATAGAGGTCCTTCCCAAGTTTTTTTTCAACATTTTCTTAGGTGAACCCGCAGCCTAGATCATCCAAGAAGATGTCCTCCCCACTAAAATACTGAACCATACTGAGGTATTCTCTATGGTGAAGATCTACCCCTCCCTGAAGAACAACCATGGGGATGGATGTTGATATTTCTTCACCAAGAGAAGGATCATGAGAAGGGCTAGATCATATTCAAACAAGTTCTATTTTCAAAAAATGAAGAGGTGGGTGACTTGTAACACCCCCAGATTTTTTGAGATAGAATCTTTTTAATTTCATTGATGTCTTTTGTTATATGTTACACCATGAATATATTTCACTATATACAACACTTTATTAGCTTTCATTATACGAAACACATTACTAGGCTTGTGTTACATAAAATTTCAAAATCTTTTGACAGAATTAATTTCACTTAGTTAAGATTTTTTTCAATGTATAAATGAAATATGTTAGGATTATTTTATATGTAACACCAATGAAATAATTCCCTAAACCCAACACTGGCTTGGCTATCATTACATGCAAGAGAAACCTTCCTCAATAGCTTGGATTGTACGCAATACCTTGTTTCACTGAACAAAGATATATTATTAAAATATTATTTAATGGGATATAAATTAGCCATTATGAATAGTATTATCCAATTTTTGAATCTCATATAACGTTAAAATCCATTATAAATATTTTATAGAGCATGATATAAGAATAAAATCAATTTTTCATATAAAATAAATATTTTTTAAAAAAATGACGTTTTACTTCCTTTTGATGGTGAACCCATTTTAAATCTTTTTTTGACTCTTTTATAAGTTCTATTTTAAAATATAAACTTCTTATTTTGAATAGGGACATAAAAATGTACTTCATTTTAATTTTTTAATTTTTCTAATAAATTTCATATCATAATGAATAGTGAAAATACTGCATTTTAATTGAAAATTTCATTTTCATCTAAATTATTTATCTAAATAGATTATAATTTTAATTGGTATTAATTTTTAATTGGATTATGTTATTATAAATTAATCACATTTTGGTCACTGGACATAATTTCACATTTAAATTGGACATAAACACATAACAATCTTTCGGTAATTTTTGACTTCTTAGAACCCCTTATTTAGATTGTTACAATGGTAATTAATCTTAAATTAATTTTTTCCAATAATATGTTTTAAATTATTATAAAATTATTAGATATTTAGTATATGTGGGTCCAAATTATATTATGAGTGTACTTTTATGTTTAGATATAATGATTAGTAACTAAGGTAATTATTATTTACCATAGTGAATGGTAAATCAAGAAAATTTGCGTAACTAATAATATGATAAGAATAGTAAAATTATCCTAAAACCTGAAAGTATCCCATATGATGAATGAAATTATACCCATAACATCTTTTGTTAAAAAAAAGTCAATTAATGTCAACTTGAAAAAGAAAATGACAAATATATTAACAAAACCAATGAATGTGATAAAATGTGAAACTCACATTTCTTATAAGTATAATAATTTTTTAATTTCTGATGACTATGTTATATCTTAAAACATAAATATTACATGGAAACATTCAATCATTGCCTACATTATAGAAATTTATTTTAAATTTTTAGGAAATTTATATTTACCTTAAAGTCTTATATATTGATGATTTAAAAATTAATTAATTGCTAAGAAATCCATAAAATAAATTTTATTATAATAATAATAACCATAAAAGTTTTAAACGATTGAAAAATCATATTGGTCATCTTTATATCGACCATAAGCGCCCATGTGTGGAGCAAATTTTCATTTGGTGCTTCATGTAAGAGATTATGACATTTATTTTATTTTATTTAATGTTATGTTAAATTTGTCACATTCATACATTAATATGTATATCATTTTTAATGTTGAATTTTATCGAAGATAAATTGTACTAAATATATTATCATGAAATATCATAAATATGTAGTATATTCTTTCATATTTTTATTCTAAAAATAGAAATATCAAATAATTACACAATTTTGATTTTGTGATTAATTTTATAATAACGATATCAAATAAATGTAATTAAAAATATTAAAATAAATATAATTTTGGATAAATTTTTTTTAATTAATTTTGTAGATGAACTTGACCAATTATAAATATAATAAATTTATTTGAGGATAACAGCTTATCTTGATATTTTGAAAAATCCTTGAAATGAATAGTTACAAAATTGACATAATTGATATTTTGTTAAAATAATGTTATATATAAATTATTTAAAAATCAAAAAACAATTTTAAAAATATATATTAAGGTCTAAAATGTTTAAAATTATTCATTTATGGTATAATTTAAATCATATATGTAAATATTTCACCCTTTTAATATTGAAACATCTGTTATCTTAATTAAAATTAAATAGAATAACAAATTGTCAATTAGAATGATATTGGTTAAATTTACCTAAAAACTTTTCTAAATATTATTGGATTAAGATATTTCAATAAAATCATATCTTATATTCTAATATATCTCATTTTGGATGTATTTGGATTGGTTTATCAAACTATTACAAATTAATATTTTTGAGGTTTCCAAAAGTGCCCCTCACCTCAATTATAAAAGGGCACTTCCTCCCTTAGCCATTCACATCATTTTGATCCATCATGATCAACCATACCCTAAATATTTCCATTATAAATTTCCTAGAAAAATTATAGAGTGTTGAGGATCTTCAATGACCAATTCTAGTTCTCTAAGAGTAGATTTAGAGGATGCACGTCGAAGAAGAGGTAATATCAATAAGGATTCATTCAAACTTCTTTCTTCTTCTACTTCCTCCTGATGAGTTTTTTCATTTTAGAGTAATAAAAACAGTATAAAAGATATAATGAGAGGTTATCATTACTATTAAACAATCACATTCTACCTTCTACTGATTCTATGAAAAAATAAATCACCACGCGTGCGTACGTAAGACATACCATCTCCACGTTGTGGTGTGATCCGTTTTTCACAACAACCTTACCTGATGGGTATAATGATTGAATTAATATATACATATATATATGATTAATATAAAATGATATTGATTCTAATATACTATATAACATCAACTTCAATACTATCCAATAATTATGGGAATGACATCACCACTCGTGCGTATGTATGGCTTAACGTCTTCCTAGTGATATAGGATTCATTCGAAATAATCTTCATGAAGTAATGATTATATAAATTAATTGACTGAATAAATTTGATATATATTATACTAATTCCATGATTTAAATAATATAACTATATCCTAAAATGAGGAATAATAACTTATCAGACAAAAAATGCATAATAACATGATGAATTTAATACCCAAATAAGGAGTAACAATGAAATGTTACTAAAAACGGATGAAACTATGAATGATAATGTTGTCATAAAAATGATTCTGAATCTGGAATAAATCATTATCATTATTTAAATAATTATATAGGATGTTTGGATACATACGATGCATATCAGACCTAAGGTATGTGAATATTTTGCAATCTCATTTTTATTAGAAATTTTTTATATGTAAGAATTTACTAGGGATATATATGTCATCCAAGTCAATGTTTTGAAAAATTATTTTCATAATGTTTTCAATATTCTTCTATGGATTTTTACTGTTTCGTAATGCCTTATTTCCATGAATCATCCTCTACATTATTTAATGTTCCTTTTCAAATAAATATTTTCTTTTTAAATTGTACATCATTTTGAAAAAAATAAATCATTTTTGAAGAAGAAAGGATATTTTCCTTAGGAATTACGTTCAAGAGTTTTATCAAAATTATTTTTCATCTAAGAAGAATCCCATATATAGTGGTATGTTTAAATACCTTTTATTTTTATTATTTTATTGTAAAAATGATGGAATGATATTTTATATGGATTATTTTAGGATTGAATGATTTTTAAGAAACCCATTTTATTACATGGGTTATGCTATTATGAATGATTTATATTTTTATAGCACATGTAAAAATGATTTCATTGTGAGATGGTTGGGACCTATATACCCCACTAATGCATTGGGTAAGGATTTATTTATGATGATATAAACATGGATGGAACAACAAGTTAATATTGTTCAGTAATACAGGGCTGGAACGATAGGTAAATCTGGATTAGTAATACATGGCTACAAAAACAAGTAAACTTAGTTCAGTAAAAGACATTGTGAACTATGAAGATCTTTGCAACATTGCATTGGCTACTGTGGAAATCATTTTATGTTCTTATTTTTTGGCCACAATTCCATGTTTTTTTCACTTCTATTTTATCATGGTCACGACCAATTATGATTTATTCCATACGAACTACCAAGATTTGTTTAATGACTTAATAATTTTATATTTAAACATTATGTTCATGTTTTTACATTATAATTTTAATGGGTTTTTTTATATTCTAAATTTGTACCCTTAATAGGAATTTGAGCTCAACCTTTTTATGTTTTCTTTTCCCAGGATATAAGGAATGATTTTTGTTAGAAAAACTAATAGGGAAGATCTTTATGGAAGATGTTGAAGATCATTCACCAAGATAGAATAATGTGTTACAATATTACATAGACACTAAACTAATATAATCTTTTTTGCATCTATTATTTAGTTTATTATGTATTATGCAATAGAAATTTAATTTTAATGTATGTCAAGCTTAGTTCTCTACAAGAATCAATGAAGGAGCCCTCACCACAACCCCCAATGTTGGGGTCTGGGGTAGGATATCAACATATTAGATTCATCCTCCTAGAAAGTGAGATCCACCAAATCCATGAGGCCATCCAAAGATACATTCATACAGAGGATTATTTGGCTCCCTTCGAGGGTCTTGATGCGAAATCCTTTCAATCATCGCCCAGATCCTTCTCTTCCACAAGAATTAATCATAGAGAGTTGTTCTAGGGACCTATGAATGATGATCACATGCTTGATCCACCACCAATGACTACCACCTTTAAACAAGAATTAATGGTCAATAGCCTATCCAACAGGGATGTGGTGATATAGTCGATACCTTCACTGGAAGAAAACCCAGTATGAAACGATTTTTTAGGTCGTGCATCATAGCCTCCACTTACCATCCCACAGTTGAAATAGTCCATGTCAGTACTGTTACCAGTCTATAACCCCCCATGGTTGAAGAAGTTGGAATCCAAGGTCTGAATCCAGAGTCTGAGCGGAGACCTTTTTTGAGAATTCTCATAGTAGACCATTTCCCCAAGATGTTTGGGCATATTGAAACTTTATGATTTATTATTCCTAAGACCCTATCTCAGGAAGAGGTTATGTGCTTCCACCAAACCTTAGGGATGCCTCACTTATGTTTCCATCATCAACGGTTGGTTTACCCCAAACATCTAGAACACTTTAATGAGATTAGCCAGTAGTGTCACCTAGTTGACTTGGCCAAACTTCCAATCACATAGAACATTGAATGAATCTGTTATCACCATACCCTACAACAATGATGCATCTAGAGAATCATTTTACCCACTATAATTATTAAGGAGGCTTCCCCTATTGTACGAATCTATGGATGGGGGAAGTATGATGGAATTCATATCAGTCTTATCTGGTGTCCACCTGATTTATTATGAAATATTGAGAATATTCATCTAGGTATCATTTCAGTAACCATAGTCATCCATATAATAAATATTGAAGGTATGTAAAAATATGTTATGGGGAGGATGTCCCACCCCATGGGGTAGAATAGCACAATACATATCCAATAAGCATTCACACTTAATATAAGTCATATATTTCTATCATAGGAGACCATTTTTAGTCATTGACTCTTGGTTGAGACACCAACACTGGTAAAGAAAAAACGGGAATTTTTATTCCCATTGATCCATCTGGTTATATGAAAAAGAAAGATGAGGATCCCAAAAAGGCCACTCTACGTCAGCAGCTCATTAAATAGAAAATTAATGTTGGTGAGATCCATGCCGAAATTCCATGCGGAATGATGACTAGATTATGATAACCCATAACTAGGGGTGAAGGGGGCATGCACAGCTCCCCCCACCGCGTGAGGTGCCTCCTAGTGATATTGAAAACTATTCCCATCTAGATCGAGTATAGGTTGATGTTTATATAAAGGGATCATTTTTTGGAATGATGAAATCGCCTGAGAGACATGAGAATCCTCCTTTGGACCCAGATTAGGATACTCTATCACACCATATGTAGTTCCTCCAATAGCACCTTGGGTCATTACACCAGCTTCTCCACAAGCATCTAAGACAACCTATCATGATGAGAAACATACCAATGCACTTTAATTCAAGAACACTTGAAATGATATGAATCCTCATTAATATGATCGTATGGATTCTCTCATTTCTTGTCTCCTGGCTCTTGAAAACCTAAAGGTGGAAATCCATCCTTATGGAAAGCCATATTTGGTAGGGTTAGATGATATACCTTCACCCCATGCATCAGAAATCCTATATTATCCCCAATCAACGATACAAACAAACCACTAAATAATTTGGAACATGTTATTTAATGGTGTGGACCCATGTTGGGGACTCCAGCGCAGTAGGAGGACACTATGCTTTGGTTCTTCGTACTAACACTAGATTTCCAATGTTTTTCTTGTATAACTAGTTACCCATCTAGTATATAGCTAGTTGGGTATAACATTATAGTTAGTTTCATGCCCCCTTTAGTTCCCCAACCCATTAATCTAGTATTGATGACCTCTTCAAGTGAATGACAATTTTAAATGAGCAAGTCATAAAATTTGTGTCTATATAAAAGGGCCTGACATATTCACTCAATATGGAACTTACTCAAAATATGTTGTCATTGTTTTTTGATGGATATGTGAAGACTGAATTGGTACCTTACCTCATCACTCAAAACATCCCAAGATGCTTCTGGTATTTCACTGAAAAGCTTCAACTCCAAATGGAATACTTGGAACATTCCAAGTAGGAATGCTCATTGCCTCCTATAGCTCGTACATGAAGAGAATCCGAGATCGAGATAACTATTGTTGCATAGGTAGAGGCTCCCAAACAGTTTGAATTATTACCATAGGAGGCACCTCAACATCTTCACTGAAGGCTTCTACCTCATGCTCAACATCACTCACTACGGAATCAGCAGGTAGAGTCACAAAATGAACCACTTCCACCTAAGTGAGGACACGTAGTTCCACCCCGTACCAAGCTATGGAACCTCATCAAAGCCAATATACTAGGGTCACATTCCCATATCATAGAAATTGTAACTACTCATTAAATTATGCTCAGCTACCTAGCTATTTATGAAGTGTCTTGGACTAGGGAATCTTGCGGATGAAAGAATGTCGGAGGCCTAAAGAGGCAGATCACATTGATCGCCCCAATAACTTCTCATATCACCAGTTCCTTGGAAACACTCTCAAATATTTCAATGCATTTATGGAATGGCTCAAGGTCTAGATTGATAAAAATACATTAATATTGGGTCTGACTCCAACATTGGAGGAACATGTTTTTTCAAATCCAGATAGCAACAATGTGGGTGAATGGAAGTAGGTCTCTAGCTGTAGGTCTCAGAAGTTTGTAACTAGATAGAACACAAGGTTGTTACTCATGACTAGGGTATTATCCATTAATATTTGAATAATAATGATACATATGATGTCATTATGCTACCCCAACTAGTACGTCGACATTTATATCTCAGTCCTCACCATCTCAATAGAGCGGGTGTGGATGACATATTGAGAAGAAAAGTTTTCCACTTGTACCAAATATATCATATATTTTTGGCAATTTTATGCAGGTAGATATGAGTATTGCCACCATAATCCACCCAGAAATGTAAGATTCCTCAAATGATGATATTGAGTATTTCTTAGTGAACACTATCATGCTTGTGGACCCATACACGGTCCTTGACGATGAGGAACTCTAGGAAGATCGTCCAAATGTCCTAGACGGTGACAACATCAATGAAAACGTGGATATTTGAACTGTAAAAGTGTGTTGGACAATGATTTTGACCAATCAATGCATGCTACCATGACTATTCAATATGATTAGTGCATGGCTCAATAAGAGCTTCCCACTCACTATCTTTCATCAGATCCGGTTACCCTATCGTTTATACTACCCGACCATGTCGAGCCACCATGATCGTGCTATTATTAGCCACATACAGGTGTGGCTAGGCCATATTCATTTTACAATTATCTAGTATCATTGTTACATGATTCATCTAGTGAGCAGTTTGATTCCCCCAACACCAGTTAAAATCTACTGGTTTAACATGCAACATCCACCATACCTCCTACCATAGAGAAAACATATATTAGTAGAAATGTGCACCGGAAATGCATATATGTTGTGATCAAGGACCTTGTTGGCATTATAGTGAAGCTATCAATACTCAAGGAATTCCATTTGTCAAAAGATATCTGTGAATCCCTATAATATGCTTTATGAATCCCCTATTAATTTGAAATATATTTAGCAGCCACAAAAGTCTTCAATTCCTTGGAAACCAAAATTTTAGAATGTCAGTCCATCATTTCATTCATATGGGAAGATGAAGGTTCCCTTTTATAGGGGAATGTTCACCCATTGTACAATAGTAGTTAGTTTAAATACATGGTTTTCCACTATTGTCTCATCAACATGGGTTTTATGATCAATCTAATCCTGACCCAGATGCTCAGCAAACTAGGACCATCTAAAATAGAGTTGAGTCATTCTGACAAGATGATTTAAGGTTATGATCGAAAATAATAGAAACCTCTTGGAATGATAAACCTAAAAACATTATTTAGTGTCCTATAATACAAAACTGATTTCATGGTCATTGTATAGGGCACAACCTACAGTTCGATGATGGGTAGACCTTGACTCCATCAGTATGTTGTAGTCCCCTACTTCAATGCCTTAAGTACTCCCTTAAGGGTCAAGTGAGCATGTTTCAAGGTGATGTGTCATCCTTTGAATTTTGTGAAACCTTCTACCTAGATTCCATCTCCTATAGGAGAAAGGAAAAACAGGTTCAGGTCAATGAGGTTGAGCATACTATTGTTGTGACTGACCCATGGATAGTCATGGATTATTCATAAATCTTTACAATTAAACGATTGGAGGCCTCAACCACATACATGACACACTTAATTACTTATTATAGGATATGGGGAAAGCGTGTTCCGGGGTGAATGGAATATAGGAATATCACTTCATACTCACACATGAATCTGGGTCAAGTTATCTAAGAACCCCTTCCCCATTAATGTATTAATATGTTCACCACATGGAAATAGAAATACTCTATAATCTCTAATTTCATTAGTCCTCGTTGAACCTACATAATATGTCACGCCACTATTTCATTATTTTTATAATGTGTGGACCATTTGGTCAAATACCTGATGGAATCAGATCGACATATTTCATTTCCATGGTTTCATCAGTGCAAGAGTTCCCCAGTGACGATTCCATTATGGCTCAGGTCAAACCATCATTCCATCAGAACCAACCAACTCATATGAAATTACACTACCAATGAAACACACGTTGTGAAAAATCAGCATTATTTGGAAGATGTTCCTACCGGGTTTACGGATGTTGTCTCCACTACCATTGATGAGTTGGTATAGGTGAACCCCGACACCGAAAAAGATCAAAATCCTACACTGGTCAGTGAAACCATGTCTACATAAGAGCCACATTAGTATTTTCATATACTGAGGCAGCATCGATATTTATTCACCTCGAGCTATGGTGAGATGCCAAGAAAAGATCATATGTTCTCCGTCAACCTTCCTTCTCTCCCGATAAAAAATCGTGGGTTCAAACAACATCCTAAAAAGATTCACCCCAATCATTGATCCATTTCCAATTCCAAAGTTGATAAGATCATTAAATCCAACATCGTCAAGGAAGTCCATTACACAAGATGGATGGAAAACATTGTTCTGGTCAGAAATAATAATGGAGAGATCAGAGTCTACATCAACATCTATAATCAGAATCGTCGTTGTTTGAAGGATGTTTTTTCCCTTCATGAAATATAGTTTTTGATCAATTTTAATACAGGATTCTATGACATCTCTTTCAATAATGGGTATTCTAGATATAATAAAATACAAATGGCCCATGATGATGATGATTATACATTGTTCAGATCACCATAAGGTACTTTATGTTTTCATGTAATGCCTTTCAATTTGACGAGTGATATTTCTACCTATCAGTGTGGCTTCCAACACATATTATATCTGATCCTTGGGACATTTCTGTAATTCTACTTGTATGATTCGGTGGTCAAATCCCATTAGTGTCATTACTGACTCCAAGATCCCGAGAAAGTGTTTATCCTTATTTTCTCCCAACATATGAAGATGATCCTATTAATGTGTTTAATTGGGGTTACCTCTGGATTTTTCCTCATATTCCCCATATAATATAGAAGCCTATAGAAAAAACTAGAGAATATAAATGACATCGGTCAAATGCCTCCTCTGAGAAACATTCGGGAGGACTGACGTTTCCAAGGCCAATTAGACTACATATGTTGATTCATTGTGAATATGGATTTAATGTGTAATAAATTTTCCTTGATAATGATGAAATATGTATACTACCATGGGGATGAAGAGTATCATACCTCTTTTGATGATATCAATCACTACCTTCTACAAGCACCGATTTTGGTGCAACCCGACTCTAGAAAGCCACTAGTCCTTTATCTGACTACCCTGGAATGGTCCATCAGTTCTCCTATCATCCAGAATACGAATGAGGGGACATGGAATAGTTTATACTATCTCAGAATCATGGACCTCAATATCGAGACAATATATTCTTCTATCTATTTTATCTTCCACGCACTGGTATTCAATGTCTTTAGATTGAGACATTACCTGTAGCACTGTGAGATTTAGTAGGTGTATCACGTATACACTATGAAAAATATTCTTAACCACCATATGTTGAAATGTTGTCTAAATTTTTGGACATTGATTCTTTAGCAGTTCGACCTAAATTTAATTAATTAGAATTTTTTCAAGGGTTAGGCATTGGATTGCTTTCATGATTCCCATCCAGCCCCCACAGATCAGTCCCTCAATATTGACATTCCAGAAAAATCCATCCCTTTAGTGGATCAACCCATGTCATGTTGGCATATGAATATTGATGGAGCTTCATAAATCCATAATAGTAGAAGACTTAATGATCTGAGACTCAACAAGGTAGGCCTTTGTATCATCTTCACCATGTATGTGAAGGATTTCCTTCCCAATTAATTCTGGTTGATAGAAGGATGTGCTAAAAATTAGGCATAGTATCACGCCCGCATCACTATTCTCAAACTATCTATTGAGATTTATGTTCCACACCAACATGTGAATGGTGACTCTGAGCTGATCATCTAGAATATCAACGGTGACTAGTTTTTCCGAATTCTAAAACCCTTTCCCTTGTTAGAGTGAAATCACCAACTAATGGACTTGTTTCCTAATATAATGGTGATTACTCACTTTCCCATGTTGAAGAATAGTTATTTGAATTCCTTTTCTAGCCTTGTCACATTTTTGCAGATCCTGGATAGTACAATTTCATCTTCCATTTGAGGCATCAACGGATCATCACTCCCATCACTCCATCTAGTGACGATAGCCAACATGTCTGCCATCTTACCCCAACTTTATCTATATCATGTCCTCCATAACCTCATCAATAACATTGTAAGAGAACCCTAATTGGAAAAAAATTTCTATAATGTAACCCCAACACAAAAATCTAAAGACATATGGAGCCAAATGTGAGAGAACTTGTCATTACATAGTACAGTTCAGTCTCTCTAGTGGTCCCAAAATTGATAATATCATATAAAATAATGGGTTTGAATGAATTCTCCACCATTTCATTCTAAGAGACATGATCCCCTATTTATGTAAGAGTTTCTTGCTGGTTCCTTTGGAGCTCATCGAGAAGCCTCAAAACTCTATCATCATATCTGATGGTTGGACTACGTTTAACTTACCATGGTCAATGACTTTATCGAGTTCACCAAGAGGTTCCAAAAATTTAAGAGAAATGCTAATTTTTTTCATCATCTACAAGAGGATCTTTATACTAAAAAATATTCTTTTCCCTTGGCGGTATGGGGACTCAATCTTGTGGGACCATATGCACCAACAACAAATTGCAAGTTTAGGTTTAAACTGATATCCATAGATTTATTTTCAAATTTAAAAGTAAAAATTTCGCTAAAGGTATTAAAGGCATGTTCTATCATTGATTTCAGGAGATCTAACATCATCCACTAAATTATAGTCCCTCACACTATTCTCACTAATAAGGACACCAACATCTGAGTGGATAATCTGAAGATTTTTTTTCTATGTACAATATCTGGTCCTACCATACTACTCACTATATTGCACAACAAAATGGGAAAATCAAGGATTAAATAATTTCCTCTATATAATTCTATAAAATATGGTTTTTCATGACATGAAAAGATGCCCAAAAAAAATACTAAATGATCTTTTCACTTACTATACAATGACTTGAAATTCCACCCAAGTGACCCCATATTCACTGTTATATGGAATTGAGGCAGGCCTACCCATTGATATTAAATTAATGTAACTTATCATAGTTATATATGATCAGTAAACATGATAAAATGAAGTCGAAACCTATCTGGATGAATGAAAATCTCTTGATGAGAACTGGCTTCATGAATTGAAAAACCAAGAGATACAACAGAATAAGATATCCAGAGTTTTCAATAAGAATGTTCATCTACGATCCTTCATTCAAGGTGACACAGTGTTGGACCTGAGAACACCTATGATACCTAGTAAGAAGCCCTCAATGTTAGAGATTGTATGAGAGGGACCTTATATCATTCAAAAGGATTACCCCAATAAAGTGTACTCTATAGTCACCATGGATATTTATTGTATCACTCCTCCCACCAATGACAAATTCCTCAAGCAGTACTCAACATGAGTGAATCCTCATCATGTATGATGGTAATATGTAAATGGAAGAGACATCATATGGTCGGAGGTCTACATCCTTAAACTAACATTTCATTAATCCATATCGCATGACATTATATTCCATGTCATTTTAAGAAGAATTTTTTTCTGTATTTAATTTTTTAAGGGATACATAGGAATTCATGGAATCTTTTTCTTCAGGTCCAACCCAGAAAATCATTCTATCTCCCTTGATTCCCCTGAGGGTTTAGTTCTCTTTGAAGATATTATTTGAGGTAGCATGAGGTCCCTTCGGTCATAATTAAAATTGGGTTTACAATAGTCATACAATTTCCCCTCCCACCATATAATTCTTTGTTACACCTCATAATTACCACATGACATTAAACTACAACGAATTTCAGAACTACATGATTCTTGAATCATTTCAATGCATGATATGTAGGAACGACTAGACATTTTTAATTTGGGCCCAGCCCTATGTTCCTCATTTTTGGTCTTACGACCAAAAATTCCTTTTAAGAGAACGTGGTATGGTGTTCAATTCTTTGTTTCTTTGCCATAGTTGATATGCAACAACCTCACCATTTTCCCCCTTTAAGAATACCTATGTTTCATCCTAACCTCATGACGTTAAATTTCATGGCATATCATAACTATGTTTGTCTTGATTAACATCCTTAGAGAATACCTATGAACACCTAGAAATATTTTCACTTAGTCTATCCCCAAGGTTCATAATTTTTATCATTCATTCATCCTCATGGACTAGAATCTTATTGGATTACATGATGTGTAATGTGGCCGATTTGGTATTCGTTCACAATGGGTTTACAATATACTAAAAATAAACCCCTTGCTTAGGGGGTTTCCCTCTGACCCCCATCTTCACCGCATTATGTTAAACAAAATTGATCATTATGAACTACATATGGATTGATTTCCATTATTATTAGATATATAGGAATTCCTAGACATTTTTTCTTTTGGTCCACAGTGAGGTTCTTCAAGCTTTCTAGTCATTATGGCTCAAATCACATTTTGATTTTTATGACCTTAAACTAATATCAATATCATCCAATATGATGTTAAATTTTGATGTCCTACATTCAAGACATTAAACTACATGGAATTTATGGTCCTTTCTTCATGAACTAAGAAACGAATAGTTACCGTCTATCCTGCTTGATGTTAATGCTTCATGTCATTTTCCTAATTTTCCACTCCTCCAGTGTCTTTCTCAGGTTCCTCTCCTGGGGGAGTGTGGTATGGTGTGGACATCCATTATTATCATCCATGTCATTTTTTATTACCCATGAACTTCACATCACCTTTGGGGCCTTATTCATTTCATCCTTACCACATGGCATTAAACATAAAAGTACTTCCATAACTACGATTGTCTTTTTTTCCTTCGTTATGGGATATATAAGAACTTCCAGATATGATGCCCTTGGGTCTAGAACCATGTTCTACTATTACTTCTCCCAAACCCTTATCTTGGATTCTCTCCTAGGATCATTAATTGTGTGGTATGTGGTCTTCTTTCTTTCTCATTCATGTCAGGTTATTATATCATGCCACTCACTATCCTCTCTTGAGAAACCACTATCCATTCCATAATTACCACATGAAGATAAACTAATTGGAATTTTAGAACTACATATGTCTTGATTTATATCCTTATGGAATCGTTAGAATTCCTAGAAACTTTGTCTTTAGGTCCATCCCTAGGTTTATCGACCAATATATCCTTATTTCATAACTCATCTCCTCGAGTCATTTTCTCTTATCTGGACCCCTTGGCCTATGTTAAGCCTCAATAATGTGCTAATAAAGATTGTGATGTAGGAAATAGAGTGTTGGATTTTTATGTACATTCTTGCATACCATATCAATCATTCATGTGTCCCATTATTTGGATTTCCAATAGCATTCACATCTAAAGGAACACCCTAACCGAATGGATTCTCGGCCTTATGGTTGGCCTAACATTTCATGAAAATATCCTGAAGGATTTTGAATGTCATTTTGAGACATGTTACCCATCTCTAATATGGTTTTTGGTAGACCCTCATGTGTTTTTTCTCACTTCAAGTCACACGATATGGATGATATGCTTAAAATAAGACAAAAGTCATCCTCCGTTGTTACACAAACCTTATTATGACCTGGTATTTATCTCACCATTAACTTTTGATTACTCAGAATCGTCTTTTGACGAATCTTCAACAACCACATTGTTTTCCCTCCATCCACCTTTTAATATTTATATGATGAACCGGTGTCATTAGGGTACCCTTGACTATCCATCATCATTCCCCTGAAATGTGTTCCATGTGTTGTAAATAATATTCTCTGTCCATGTTTCCCTCAGCGATAAAAGCCCACGTGGGATTAGGAATATGGGTATGTTTTGTGTCTGCATGGAAAAATCATACCCCTTAGACCGATACCTAAAATCCTTTAAAATAAGTGGCCAAGTCCCATCATCATGACATTAAAATGTGTGTATGTGACCTTTTTGGAATGTTTAATTTCATGTCTCCCTCCTTGGTCCTCATTCACATCAAATATCTTTATGGAACCATGATAAATATTTATGCCTTCTATGTCACTCCATATGGTCCGAGCTCTATGACCATAAACTAATATCTATTACATCTATTTCATATAATGTTAAAATAGTCTTTGAACACCCACGCCCTCTGATGATAACTACCAGACATATGATATATTCATATGAGAATGTGGATCCCCTTTGAAATTGTCCCGTTTCAATTCCATGTTCCAGAATATCTTGTGGCTTGATTATCAGCCTCATGGGATATGTATCGACTCATGGGCTCTTTTGCATTGTGTATAGTAACCGAATTATGAACCTTTTCTGCCCCTTTATGGTTCTAGGATATTTTTCTCAGAAATCTGAAATTTGGTATGGTCTTCTTCTATCCTCCCACATATTGGTTCTACCTCAATGGTGTTATGCTGCACATCTCCTCCCCTTACGGTCCAAGCTCTATGACCTTTGAACTAAATCTTCTAGTGTCTTACTTCACATGACATTAATCTTCATAACAACTATTATTTTTCTCTCTTATGGGTATATCACCCCCTTTTAGTATTTTCCATCTTTCATTCCATATTAAAGAACAATGTGTGGTTTGATTCCCAACCATATTGGATATATAGATACACCTAGACTTTCCATCGGTGGTCTAGCTGACCCCCCACCTCTCTGACCTTTTATATTTAGTTATCCTATTAGTGCATTGTATGGTGTGGAAACCATTTTTCACATTAATTTTGTGTTTAAAGTCAACCAATCCATATACACCCCTTAAGATTATCCCTTCTTTCATCCACTATTTTCCCTTCTTATATTTATCTATGCCAGATAATGGTCAATTACAACCGTAGGTCAAAGCTCCATGGATCCCATTGTTGGGGGTTTCCATCATTTTTCACATCAAAAGGGGGCCCTATTATGGTATGGATGCTCGAACATATGGGTCACTTAACATTTTGGGACAATGTCCAAAATTACTTTGATCAACATTTTGAAAATGATCCCACATTGAGAATACTGTTAGAAGCCGACACTCATTTTTTTCCCCGATCACACGATACTGATGTTGTGTTCCAAATTTGGTCAAAAGTTATACCCTATAAAAATTATACCATCACAATATCCCCTATATCAAATGCGGTTCATCTCATATTTATGCCTCCTCTTTCCTTTTTGATTATCAACCCCCTTGATGTTACTTTGTGAATTCCTACGCATTGAGTTGGAATGTTGGCATAGTTGTAATTTTCCAACCTAGAATTTCCCTTCACACTTTTTTACACATTCTTATCATGGGGAAAGCCTATCCTCACTCCTTTGTTCCCACACTAAGCATGGATCATGTGGTCTTAGGGATCTTGGTATTAATATACCCACAAATATGACTCCACAACGTTACGTTCTGAGCTCTACGACCTTAAACTATGATCTCTTCCATCCATGAGATTTGATTCTAAACTGCATTTCCTTGTCCCACCTGATAATAAATTGATGTTTCATTAATGAATTTAGATAACGTTCCAAGTATGGTACTATTATATGACCTTAAACTACGACATCCTCAACATGATCACATGATGAAAAATGGGCAGGATTTTGGTGTTCTCACTTCAGAGAACATCGCTTTTGGAACTGGTTATTAGCCATGCCACTTGATAGGCCTAAAAATAGCCTAATTCATACAGTGGCACTTATAATTTTGATCAAAGGCTGGTCACTTCCAAAAAAATTAACAAAAAAAGAACAATCAAGATAAATCAAAGTCCTCTTATCTCTATGCATGAGTCAAACCTGTGTAGTAGAACGACCCCACAGCTATGTGTTTCATAATTTATATACTTATGGGATACATAGAGACACCAAGATCACTAATCCTACATAAATCCCAAACAATAGTTCCCGTTAATTTTGTCAAATCACCATCGTGATCACTGCCTGACATTAAACATAATAGAATTCAAATAACTTGATATGGATTGATTCCCATCCTTATGGGTTATGTAGTGAAACCCAAATATTATGTGTTCACACACAATCCTATGTTTATTAATTATTATTGATCCTTCCCCCTATTCATGGTCTAATCTCAATGACCATAACCTAAGTGGCCCCATTCCATGTGACATGACTTTAAAATTTTATCCATGGTCCATGAAATATGACCTTATCATATGTGCAACATCCTATGTACATGATGCTAAACTATCCCATTCATCATCCTCACTATATGATTCTAAATTTCATGGTTGTCATCATCATTTTCATGTTGTAAAACTACATGAAATTCTAGGTCCTCACCATAGTGGTCCTGTCTAGAATTTGGTTTGAACTTGATTCAGACTGATACCCCCATTCAATGTGATTTAATCATGATGGTGTAGTTTCAAGTGTGTTGGATATCCTTCAAGCAACCCATCACTACATCTCCACGCATTATGTGAAATTTATTTTTATCTACATCCTCTTTCAAATTAGAGGGAACTCCCTAACAGTCAGGTCCCATTCAGTTTTTTTCACCTACCATCCTGGGCCAATGTAACGTAAGGTAGTAGACACAATTTTCGAGTTAAACATTGTGTTTTTTAATATAGTTAGCGGTTGTACCTAATTTTTTATCCCAAAATCAAGATAAAGACAAAGGTGGTGTACTTAGAATAAGTTCTACAGTTATATTACATTTCCTCTCTATCATCACTATGTTCTGAGTTCTGGGTATCAAGACTCACACCTCCCAATCCCATATGTTCACATGGATTTTAATGCCCCTATCGTTACACTACTAATGCACTTGAGAAAGATGATGAAGACATGTTGTCTTATTTTGGAACCATACCCTTCACTCATGGCCTCTCTCCACTCAAATACATTTCATGGTTCATTAACAATAGCAGACCTTGAGTTTTTGAGGTTTAATTTGTACACTCACACACAATGTGAATTTTTATGGAGTCTTCTATTTTTTTCCACACTGAGTAAAACCCATGTAAGCTTAGGGTTCGATCGCTAGTTATTTCATAGTTATGATCGAGATGCCCTGATTAAAAAAAGAATGAAAATAGTATATCTATGCACAAATTTTAGGATCGTTAAACCATGAGGGAAATATAAGTCAAGATATTAACCAAAAATATCCCGATTGGATCAGACCCTTCAATGGATTGTTTCAGTACAATGACCATCTCGATTGTAGCCTAGAGTGTTTTTTATGGATACCATAGATTGATTTCTACATCATCATCTACAGAGAAAATCTCATTAACTAATGTCATCATTCATTTATACTCGGCATGGAACTGAACCATTTGATGACCCACCTTCACCACATGCTCATGTTCCTCCACCAGATATGCTTTTAGTCATTTAAAATGCTCATATTGGCTTGTAACAAATGATAACCATTCATTCTCTTAATCATTAATGTGTTGTAACTCCAAATCATCATCATAGTGCTTTTGGATATTTTGGGATTTGTTTTAGAACAGGGCAACAAAAGAACAATGGCTCTCTATGACTCCTCCTCATCCAAATAATCATGTATAATCCTATGAAGATGGTGATCATTCAACCCTCTGATGTATATAAATCATATCCACAAGAAAATTTACCCCATTAGAATTATCCACTCTGACTTTGGTTGCTCTATGAAGCATTTGGTACATTTTAATGCCATACATTGCAACATGAAACATTCCTAGGCAACGTTAGGGTTAAAAATGCCTACCACTTCATGATTTATTGGCTTGTACTCAGGGAAAAAATCTAGATGTTTACCGACATGTTCCTCCTGTGGAATCCTTTCTTCTTTGGGAACCTCGCCTCAACCAGCACCAATATCATCCATGGTAATATAATCACTTTTTAATGAATCTTTTTACTCTCCCGGTACCTGGGTTGGACTAGTGTGAAAGATCAGTTCCTCACAAATAGGAAAGTTCCCTGGTGTATATCCTATAGATGTTCTAGACTAAACAGTTTGTCGAGCCCCAAATCATGCAATCACTGCATAGAGAGTACGTACATTGGTCAGTTGATTTCTCTAATAATTTATGATGGTATATAAAGATATAGACTTTTTATGATCTATGAAAAGACGGTTATAGTGCCTAAGTAACTGAAGGAGTTTCCACTAGGGGATATCCCTTAGTGCTTGTTGACTTTTTGATTGGAACCATCTCCTATTGGAAAATGTGAATGTCATTGGATTCTATGTTCATCATCACCAAAACCATCATAATGAATGGAATAACCGGATACTCTGATGTCGCCACATTTTCCACTTTTATTGGCCAACCTCTGACAACTTCAACTGTGGTCGTTCCTCCACCCTAATCAATTTTAGATAAAGGTTCAGTGAGATGAACTTACACAACCATTACTACATCTTCACCCCCATAGGGGGAAAGGAATTACTGATCATCCCCAAAAATGTGTTAATAAATAGGGTAGATTATAGTTAATGGATCCGAATTATGAATGGGTAAAGGGTCGTAAGAAATAGTATTTGATACACACCTCGAGGTGTTCAGATTGTTCTGTGTCAGAGCCTACTATTTCACCACTCTCATCTAGGATTCTCTGATGGGATAACATACCATAATACCCCTCCCCCTATAGGATAATTGTATCCATAATTCTTCCCTTCTTAATATTCCTCTCCCCTCCTCCTCATCTTCTTCTTTATTCTTCATTGTCACCATCCACAGACGTTACTTTTTTTGAATAGTGCTCCTAGATGAGAATCATATTCACTAGGAGATGTGTTTCTTCATAATATACTTGTTTCCATGCATAAACATCCATGGAAATCAGACATGTGTTTCACTAGTGAGGATTCACATTTTTAAAAACCCGTATGACCCCAATTTTCAGTATCTAGATACCATTTCATGTCAATTTTATTCATAAGGAATTAGAATTTATTGATAGCCAAATGGTCTTCCAAGATGACTAGAGTGCAAGGAAAATTTCATCTGTAGTATATTGTAGAATATAACTTATCTTCCTCCTAAATATTTCCCTAGCTATTCCATGAGGTTGACCATGAGACTACCTATCTTTAGTGGTCAGAGGCCCAACATTACCTTGTGACTCTCCTTCCACTAAGGTTTTAGATAGTGTTGTACAAACCACCTAGAATGCTCTCTGTCATGCCCCCATTAGCCCCTCAACTAGTCCCTCATCACCTAGAATCTACACCAGAAACTTTGATTTTCCAAATGTGTTTCTGCAGAATTACCTCAAGACACACTTCCACCCAATGGTCTACATACTCTGTTGATAGGCCAACATCAACTTCAGTAGGAGGGAAACTAATTACTTCACCAAAACAGAATTTCATGATGATGAGACCCATTTGGAAAAGGATTTATGGATACCACTCCTCTATGAATATTGTTCGCACATCATTTGGAATCCAATACATCCACCTCAACTGTCTAGTGAACTATGATGGCACATAGGTTTCTCGTAATATATTCCCATCGAGTTGGGATACTAATGTGCCACCCCTAATACAATGAATATATTCCCTTTTCTCTAGTGGACATCAACTATCATCAACCCTATTACAATATAGAGTTCCAATTTGGTGGATATTAATGTTTTTTTAGTTGATGATCTTGAGTTTTAACCCATCCTCATTAAATGATAGTGGTTGAATTCTAGAAATTTTTAGTAGATATGTCCAATAATAGTTTCCCATAGGAAGGATGGTTTTCAGGAATTCATACCCAATAGAATGAGCTACAACTTATCCATGAGGAATATAATATGGTTGGCTTATTCTCTTAGTTTTACTTCGTCTTCAAATACACTCTAGAATGATGTATTTCCTGGAAAACATAGTCCCTCCCAGATTGACCTAGTTCGTTGATTCAATGATCACGACCATCACTAATTTCCCTTGATGTACCCCAATTCTCATGTCACTCACTTGAAGCAGAAACTCATTCAGTAATGATGTATGGAACCAAAAAAATCATATGTTCATGTCCCAATATTCTCTTACGTTGAAGATCAATTATTGGTATTCACATGCCTCCAGAACCACCCAGTACGATTCTTCCTTACCCATCGGATGTGTTCAGGCACTAATTCCCTTGGTATGGTATCTTCATTACCTTTTAATTTAACATAAACATGATGAATCATCCCAGATAGGAGATATCTATTAGGATGTACTTGATTTTTAGCTTCTCCTTAGCCAACTCCAACAGACACAATGTTAGAATAAAGGTGCATTTCATGAATCCACATACGTTCCTCATAAGAATGAACTCATTATAATGATACCCTTCTAGGGGAATTACCATGATATTTTTTATGTTCTAAGGGCTAATACTAAACTTCCCATAGTTGATGTGCAAATTATATGTTTTAGGAGATCACCAAATTAATATCTCCAACACCACGTCTTACTAATGATAGAAATGGAACTTTGATGTCCACTGATCCCTGAACAACCTGATGTGTCAAATCAACACCCCACACTCTATAAATGTCTAGTGTACCTAGTATGACTATTACCATTCAGAAGTAATGTATACCCTAGACCTAAAGTCACATTACTTCCATCCCTTGGTCTAATAGTTGATAATGCTCCTGAAAGTGCTTGCATAGTGAGCCGGTGATTCTTCAGGAACCTACTTTCTCCCCATGATTGTCCTTGTATTCAGATTCAAGATATAAATAACTATTTCATGGGTTCCCTTAGTAGGGTGACCATTATTTGTGATGTTGTTTCATTGTAGGTTATCTTTATGTGTCACCCACGATTGTAGAGTATCAGTCACTAAACGTGACATCGACCCCTCTTCAAGAAGGAAAATGTTCCATTGAAAGATGCTACTGCACAAGAAATGTTCCTTTTAAGACTAAGATAATATACCCAATAGAATCTAATGATCAGATACTACCCTATTCAAATGAAGAATCTTAGGTTTGGTGATTAACGCATCCCTCTCAATAGCATGAAAAGTCTCCCTCTCGGCATCATTTTGTTCATCGGCCATTTAGGTTAGTCCTGAAATTCAAAAAGTGCAATCTATGAATGAATGAACTATTGTAATGAAAAACATATGAAAATATGCAATTTGGTATTAAGTCATGGAAAAATCCAACAAAGGAATAAGTGCAAAAATTTGGCAGTTTCCTGAAAGAACCTGTTGTTTCATGCTATAAACTGACTAATTTCAATATCATTCCGATATAATAGATAATCATTCATCTATGAGATAAAAATATCCAATGACAGTAGAAATTCAAGGTATAAAAACTATCCCTTCCAATTTATTGGCACAGTTTGGGGATTCTGCATGCAATGAAAATATTTTGAGTTAGATATTATTTTTTGTTGTGGCACGCTAGGCACCCATATGGTTATTTTTATCTTAGATTATGAGGGGATGGATTTTTTGGCATTCAATTACATTAAGATCCATAAATGGTAATATTTTCGAAAACAGAAGGCATTTTTCGAATCTACGGACCATCCTAGGGAGAAGATGGGAGTTGCGTGCAAGATTTGATGACTATGCACAAGAATGATATCAACAAGAAATATTTTGGCAAACCCAATCCAATATAAAATTGGTTCTTCTATGCCATGATCCCATAAAAGGGAAATTTCAGTTGCGCCAATGAAATTAGACCTATATGAAAGGAAATGAACCGAATGCACGATTCTTTCACACCCAATGTGACATGTAATTACATATTCCACACAGACTTCCTTGCACGCCACTTATGATGTTTTTGAAAATACAAAGAAACATTCCCCCCCACATTGTGGTACTTATCTAGAAGTCGACCATCACTCTCGTGCACATAATATAACCCCATCCATAACCGCATGAAATACATGGCTTCAAGGCACTATATTATGTGTGACCATTCCCCTATGTGTCCCCATTTGGGTGGCCCCACTAGGTCTGTACCATCACTCGTTTTCCATTATTTTATGGTAGTTTCACACAAAATAAAATTCTTATTTTCATGATTTACCTTATGTTGTACTAATCATACGTGAAGGATTTCATTTTGTGTGAAACCCCTCATCTTGTTCATATACACTCATTTATAATGCATGATTTAAATCTTCCATTAACCCCTTTCTATGTGATTCTTGTGTTTTACGTACCCTAATTTATTGTGTCTGACCTCCTCTGGCACGCAACACCACTATCATTCTTGTACCTCCTCTGTGCGTACCTCTTGGAATGCACGCGGTGATTTCCTAGTCCCAAGAGTTGTGTTTCACGTTGTGTTTCCCAACCTAAATCTTCTTCACATATGTATGAAAATAGATATTGATTCATATAATATCTAAAACAACGTGGAACCATTGATGGACTACTCCTCCACCCTGTTAACATATGAAATTACTAGTGCCATCACTTCATCCTGAGTTAATGGTTACTAGTTATGTATACCAAAGGGGGGTGGAGTGACTCATCATCAGACAAGATATATGATGTTGAAATACCAGTCACCCACGTCCTCAACAGAAGACCTTAAACTGTGACCAGTATATATATTACATGCCCTTGAGGACCAAGAACAGTATGGGCAACAATGCCCTCTCACTCCCACTCCCCCTCTGGCATATGATACCCCATAGTTGAGGTGGAATTCCTATGGCTTCCATTTTTTTTGAGAATCCCTGTCAATAGGAAATTTAGGTGTACCTTTGTTTCATAATCTATACACACTAGTGATTCACAACATGACTAGTCTCGTGACTGAAGGTTGCTACTCTAGCTTGATCTGTTGGAATGTCCTGATAGATGTAGTTTAATTACTTGCATTCAAAAAGATAAAATCTTGTGGAACATATTGAAAAAAAATGTCATCACATTTATGGGATACCAAGACTAGGTGCTTAATTTCAAGTAGTAATTCATAGATGGAGAAATCAATATTCCAACATCTCATTTATAACAAGGATCAAACATCACCAAAAAGAGGGTGGATGACACCTCCCTTTGGATAGTAGGAAGACAAGGCAGACATATTTGTGTCCCCATAGATAGAACACATCCTATGTGAAATATTTGGAAAATATTATTTATATATAATATTTTATAACTAATTAAATAACAATTTTTCTTTTCAAATCACTTACCCAGGTGAAAACATCTTCGTTTTTCATGTTTGTTTTTTATTCATCACTTTTCCTACATGTACTTTTGTTATCATTAAATAATATACATAATTTTAACAAAAATATAAATATCATATATTTTTATCACATATATAATTATAGTAATCCTAATGTTTAATGATGGAAATGAATTACATAGATCAAGGATATGGTAGGTTATACATACACATGAACATTGTATCTATATTATAGGTGGATATAATAATAGAATTAAAAATAATTATTAACAGTTAAAGAATCGTAATTAAGTAATTAATATTAAATAAATAAATTATATTTATCCTTACTACATTCCATTTAATTTTTAATTGAAAAAATTCAATCTCTTTGCAAGGAGGTTGTCTGATGTACACTAGAGAAACATTATCGTATTCCCCAAAAATTGAATCTATGAATCAATAAGTGATTTTTTATGTACATAATTAAATTTATGAAATAAATGTATTATTAATATGTTAAATAAATCATTATATGATTCCATGATTGGTGGTAATGGAAAACAAATCTCATGGTTTCACAAGGTTGTAGTCTAATGTACACATGATTGACTGTTCCGTTTGTCATTTATTGAAAGAGGATGATAATATATGTTAAAACTTTAAGATAATTAAATATAATTATATTAAATATAATATATTTTTTATAATCATAATTTTATTATGTTATAAGGGGTTTTATGTATAATTAAAATAGAAAAACTCATCTTAAAATGATACCACTTCTTCAGATAAACATCTTATGTTGAAACCACAATCTATCTGATGTTGGATTGATGATAAAAAAATTGTCCCTTGAATGTGAGGAGGATAAACATAAATTGGTTTGGGTAGGGAATAGATAAAACTAGGCTTTTTTACACGTGTGATGAGGATATAATATGGTGTTCCCTTCTGTTACTGGGAGACAAGACATACATTAAATTTAGGAAAATAATAATTTGTATGCATGTTTTACACATTCTATAATGTTCCAAAATGATTCATTCATAAAAACATGACATGATAAGGTAAAAATCATCCAATTTAATAAGAGGTAGACATGTTTTTATTTCGTTTTAAAAATTAAAATTTTCTTTCATACCCTGATAAAACTATTTTATTCATAACAATGTGAATTGATTGTTAGAATTTTTACTATTCATTTTGACAAAAAAATAACATGAACATATTATATTATTTAAATTATTTAGATTAAAATTTTTGAATCCATTTTACTATGTTCTAATTTTATAAGTGTAGAATCTTAATTTTAAAGTAAAATTATTCGTGCAATGAATTTGTTTTTTTAAGAAATGATTCATAAGTATAAAATGATTTAACATCAAAAGACAACATGAATTTAAACATAATAAAATAAATTAAATAATAACAACTTTATTAGAGAAAGTTTACTTTTCAAGTATTTATGAAAACAATTTATCCATTGTAATTATTTTAACAAAAAATTCATTTTATTAAAATAAATATGCGTTTGACACTTTTGAAATAAAAAGTTTTCATATGAAAAATATTAGAAAAATTTACCGATAAGATTAATTTGACATTTTGATTCCAAAAATGAACTTATTTTTCGAAAATATGTTCTCTAAATTTTTCATATATTGTTTTTTATTTTTTTTTTTAAATTAATACAAATTGTTTTAGAGAAATTTTTTTACATTAATCGTATAAAAAAAATAAAAAAAATTAGTAATTATTTATTAATATATTTTTTATATGAACCCTTAATACCGAAATTTAATAATTTTATTCTTATTATTCATTCTTAAAGTTTTTATATCATGTTATCGATGGATTTTAATTATCATATATTTATATTTTAGGATGTCATAACTCAGCATTGTGTGTTAAATAATATATAGATGAAAATAAATTTACGTGAAAAAGTATTTCATAAAATAATATGATTTTATATTAAAATCGGCCATTTTATGGGTTAAAGATAGTCCTTATAAGGGTAATAGTCTCAAAAATATTAACATAATATATGGATATAGTGTCATGTTCTACCTGGATAGAAAAATAATTATCCATTTCTTATTGATTGGATGAAATATTAGAGAATTATATGACTGTGGATAAAACATTGATAAGATTAAGTAGAGAAAGAATAATTTTACAAAATGTGATAATTTGTGGAAGGAAACTCATTTCTACATGCATAAATGTAAAATTATTTCTTATGATGTGTTGTGAAAAATTCAACCATAGTCATAAATGTATGGGTAATGGGGAATCCATCTATGAAAATTTATTTAACTATTAGGAGATGGGGAAATATTCAAACTAAGGCATCATTCATCAAGGGAATATAAAATAAAATAATCCAATAGTGTAAATTCAAGATTATTAAAATATTAAAACTAAAATGAATATACTAATAAACAAGGAGAATGGTCTCTCATCATCCACTCTATAATTGAAAATGTTTTATTTGACTATGTTTCTACCTAGTCCTCTATATATGATGAATTTTTTAAGGAAATATTATCACTATCTCAGTAATTAGATATCTATTTAAAGGTGAATACATTTATTGGTTGTATGACCACATCTCATGACTATTACTCCTCTCTGATAGATGTTTATGGGATGGTTCTTCAGGCGAATCTTATTATTTTTACAGTAGTTTATTTGGATATAATTTTAGGTATGGAATAGATTTTATAATGTATATTACATATCAATATTTAAATAAGGTATTGTGAATTTTTTATTCC
Organism: Viscum album; assembly: GCA_963277665.1. Lineage (NCBI taxonomy): Eukaryota > Viridiplantae > Streptophyta > Magnoliopsida > Santalales > Viscaceae > Viscum > Viscum album. The sequence continues at coordinate 354,904,382 of OY728143.1, forward strand.
AAATAAATATATATTAATCAATTAGTGTCAAGGTGAAGCTAGACATCCAATAAAAATTTTATTAAACATATTTTTTTTCTGCCTATCTGAGAAGGATATTTATCACAAATTACTGGGGAGAAACACACCATTAATGATATGGAAATTTTATGTTAATATAATGATGTTTTTCTTGAGTAATTTATTAGTATTCATTTGAATATTATTTTTAGGTTTCTAATAAAACTCATTCCTAGTACTATACATATTTATATGAAATAATATATAATGGATCTAATTGAGTTGTTGGATTTAAATACGAAACACTATATGAATATATAAATGGGATTCATTCTTTTTATATATATGTAATAAGGGGGAAATATTCCTTTTATTAAAGAGAATAATGGATCGATGCATCTATGAATTCATCTTAATGAACAATAACATATTTTAATCATTAAGATGTATCACCTACCATATATTTATTATCTGTTTGATCAATTTTAATGAGAAATATATTCTCCTATAGTTTATATTGAATATATAGATCATTAAAAAATGATCAAGATGGAGTTATACCCTAGTTGACCCATAGTTTTAGGTATAGTCATTAGGAATTAATAGTAAAAACATTAGAACTTACCAATTATCATGATATCCTTATTGATTATATGTAAAGAGTTTTAGAGATTACAATAATTTGATTGAGGTTATATAATACAAGATATTTTTTATTTTAAATGTTCAAGGAAGAGACTACAGAATATATGATAATTGGGATGAAGCCTTAGAGGATGGAAAAGTTGAATGCTAAATCATTAATGAGTGAATTTTTTCTACTGAAATTTTCATTCATATGGAATATAATATAAATTTAGTGTGTGTTAAAATATATATAAAAGATTAAAATTAAGGTAAAATTCCATATACCTTCTAATATAGTTGGAATCACTAATTGTTTTAGGTAGGATTGATACTATCAATGTTTTAATGATATTTATCACAACTATGTAATCCAATCATCATGTTGAATTGTAATGGGGTTAAAGTATTTTGGGCATAAAAATATAATGAGATCTTTGTCAAATTGAAGAGTAGTTTGGTAAAAACACCAATGATTACACTACCTTAAATTGGATATGGTTTTATAACTATATTTTACATTTCAAAGCATATAATGTGATGCTTATTTTTACTCAATGATATTGTGACATAATATTCATCATAATAATTGAATATTTATGAGAAAATATTTTGATGTCATGATTAGTAGTTAGATATGGAGTTTTTTAAATTATAAATATTGATGCACTATTATAAAAGGTAACAGTGTGATATATATTCTGGTCCTTTAAATTCAAAATATATATTCCCCCTAAATGAGTTGAATATGGACCGTATAATGTTGTTCGAGATGACAAAGACATATGAGATATCAATACATTAAAACCATGGGAAAGATAACATGGTGGAAAATAATCTACATTGGAATAATCATGAAATATTTTCAATTAGGAGGATCCGAAAACATCATATAATTCGATACTATCTATGAATGGATCTTGAAATCAGAATGGAATGAGAGAAACCCTATCATTATCATATTATTATTCTGCCATCAATCAGTGTGAGTATTATAGAGACACATTTTTAATACATGGAATTCAAAAAGAAGGTTTAAAATTTTCATTTATTCAACCAGGATTATTATGTCATTACAATGTTGAAAAACAATATATTTGTTTATTCTATACCAAATTTGATTTAGTTGTTGTATAAGGCCCATAGTTCAACACTATAAATTCATCCTTAATGTGCCACGATGTTTAGAGATAAATAATATAATATATAGTGCGAAAACATAATGGTAGATATTACTGAGTGTGTATCTTTTCACCTCGTATATTGGAATGTTAGGCTATAGAGATGAATGTATAAGGTAATTTTATAACCATTAAACATATTGGAATAAAAAATGGAAAAATCCACATGTTTTTTCATAAAACATACAAAAAGATACAAAGGACACAATGATATTTGGGTTTCAGGGAATATCCCTTATAATTAAAAAATATTAATTATAATAGATAACATTTATCTCTTGATCAAAATTCCAAAACATACATAAAAAAAGTGGTATTTTTGATGGAGTACCACGTTCAATTGTATTTGATTGGGATATGATGTTTACATTGATGTTCTTGAAATGTCTTTATCATGATTTTGATATCGAGTTAATTTTCATTATATCCTATAATTATTATTTTGATGGTTCTAATAAGAGTTCCTTTTAAATACTACAAGATATGTTCAAGTATTACTCAATTTATTTTAGATGTGGTTGGGATCAACATCTCCCTCTTCTCATGTTTTCATAGAATAATATTTTTCACTCCATAATTAAGATGTATCTTTTTAAATACCAATATAAAATTAGTGTATAAAATAAAAAATATATGATGATTTTTGATAAATAATGATATTGTGAACTGATATAGATGAGGAAATGCAGGATAATGATAGACCCATTCAACAAAAAATCATGTTAGCTCAGAGTCAACATAAAATATATACTGAAAATCATCAATGTGATAGGGAATTTGAAGTTAATATTAATTTTATTCTATTAATTTATCCATGTAATATATTAATGTGATTTAGAAATAAGGGAAATCAATGAAATAGGTATATTTTAACATTTGGTATTCTTGATCAACCTGGGATGGAAATTTAAAACTTTACACTATTTCCGAACGTCTCTCAGATGCAATATGTATTGCTTGTATCAATCATGATAAAGTAGAAGACTAATACATCACATATACATGTCATATTGTTTGTACTAAAATAGAATTATTTATCATATGAGAAAGACAATGATAAATCATTGATCATATAAATAAAGTGATATGGAATAAGACAATTCACAAAATTAATGTTCTCCACTGAACTTAGAAATATAAATAATATACTTGAGAATCTTAGGATGTTATGAAACATATACATATTTTTTTATTTGTAAAATATTAATGGAATTCCGTTGAAAGAAATATTTGGCATCCTAGGGTATAATGTAAAAAACATAGATTTTAATACATATTTTTCTTGAGATACTTTTTTTGATTGTTTTTTATAAACGCAACCCCAATTTCATATAAACTATAATATAGCATACTATTAATCAGAATCGTTAAATATTATATATGAATAGGAATAACACATTTATGAAAATTTTATGTGCAAAATAAATTAATCTAATATAAATGGACTATAAATAGTTATAATATAATTTAAATAAAAATTGTTTCTTTTCTGAAAAGATGATTTTTTCCATGCCATATGTCTTTATATTAGTAAATTTAATTATTAATTATTTTTTGATAATTTTATTTTAAATTTTTATATTATATATTTAAATATTTTTCTGAAAATTTATTAGTTATTTTAGTAGTCACAAGATAAGAAAAATCCTGAATTATGCTTAAAAAATATTTTTTTAAAATGTAGGGTTATTTCAATATTGAAAATTATTTTAAAAAAAATCATCGTTTTTTATATAATGATTTTAATAAAATGGATTTCATATTTTAAATCCATAAAATTAAATTTGGTAAATATTACCCTTTTATCTTTTTCCATTATAAATAGAAACAGTGGTAAAATTTATCACCACGGTAAAGAGTAAATACGGTTAATCATTTATAACAATTACTATTAAGGTCACCATTACTAACTTAAATTTCTAGTGGATTATATTTATCCAATCCTCATAAAACCCCAAAATATATTTTTTAGGTGACAATTTTCAATGAAAATGACTGAAATAATATTTAAATAAATAAAAAATAAAAAATGTCACACCCTTACTTTTAAATATATCATATGTATTCATAATGGGTGAAAATAAATTGTTGAATACGTATAAAAATTTTATTTTGATAATAACATAATTAATATAATTAAGGTAGTTAATTTATAATTTTTTAGTTTTACAAAACTAACTTAATTTAGTATGCAATGTAGATATAATATTTAATTTTCTATTTAAAAAATTAAATAATTCATTTTACATATATTCAATGTTATAAAATTAGGAAAATTTTAGGTGCCCGATATATTTTTTCGAAAAATATTATATATTATATACATTTTAATTCAATATATAAATTATTTAATATAATCACGATATACGTGATGTAAATTTAAATGAATAATGTCAAAAATGTAAAATAAATTTATGAAAATAATTTTTTTTTAAATTGTTTAAAAATAATTAAATTCATGAATGAGGAAAAGGGGGATAATTTATGGTAAAAAATTACAACTCTTTTACATTTATAAACCAATGTTCTACTTCTATGTAACATTATAACCCCTTAATAGTGAAACACACATTAATATAGTTATTGCTAAAATAGGTAACCTAATGTGTTCTTCCAAAAGATAATTTTTATTATACAACATAAACCTATAAATATTTTCTTCATTGATGAGTATTCATCAATCTGATACTATATATTTAAATATTTGAATATTTGTAAGATGTTTTCATGAGAATTACAAATTAGTATTTTAATTATTTTAAAATTATTCTTGTATCCTTTCCATACCTTAAAATGGGATCCACTTTCTCTGAATTGTCTACACCATACTGGTAAAAAAATTGACAGAGAACAAAAAGATTCCATTTTTAAATCATTTTCCACATTGTCATATCTGGATATCACCAAAATAATAATCCAAGGTTCTATAAAATGATTTAAAGGGGGTCTCTCGAAGAAAAAGTAATAATATTACCCAACATATTCCTATTATTAATTATTTTAAATCAACTAAATATAATTTATTTATAATAAAATAAAAGTACAGAGATCCATAATATAAAAAAATGTAATTATAATAATGAAAGAACCAATATACACACTATTTCCCCAAAAATAAAAAATGATAATTTCCCTCTTGTGTATGTGGGGACTACCACAACTATGAGGTGTTGTAATTTATTATTCATTACTATTTTTCATGGTTGTTTATAAGGGTAGATATAATAAAAATATTAGATATATATGATATAATAATAATTAAATAATGGTGACTTATAATTTACCTTTCCATTTTTCCATTTGTCAAAATGTGACATCAATATTCAATTGTACACACTGCCTACCAGCTCCCTGAATGGTATAATTCATTTTTCTATCACTATATTTAATGGATTTAAATAACTAAAAATATATTAAAAATATATTATATTTATATAATTCATAGAAATATTAATATGATTCATCCATGATAAATTTAAAATGATTTAAACTACTATGCTAATACATACATTATAAATAAAGCAATTATGGCTGGGAAAACTGATATAATAAAAAACATTAATAATAGAGTGATAAAATATTATATATAAAACATATATGGTATGATATAAATTATAAATATTTTTTAATATATGTATAATAAATTTATATTGTGTATATAAGAGGATCGATCACATAAGAACAAATTCAAACATTTTGTTGGGGTTTATTTCATAATTTCATTATTTTTTAGGATCGTTTACATTTAATCCTTGGAAGTGATAATTATTTGATATATCTATCTTAATTAGAATATATTTTCCTATAAATTAGTTATTTATATTAACATAAATTTGTATCATTTTCTTTTATTGATGAACTCAATATATTAAAATAATGTTTTAATGAAAATTGTTCTTTTCTTTCTACTCTATTAGGAAAAATTATCTTCCATGTTTATATATTTCATAAAATGTCTAAAATCTTGTTTTTTATATGTTATAATTATTTATTAAAGATATCATTAATCATTTTAACATTAAAATTGATATAAATAGAATATTTTTATTATTATTTAGATGTGTTACTTTTTGACCTTTTCAGAAAAAAATTAAAATAATTTTTATTATACATATAATGTTTGAATATAATTTCCCACCATCCTAAATGGTCATTTCTATAAAGCATAAATTACATGTTTATAATTTTTTTTTAAGAAAATTTTCTCCTTGATATTTTGAAAAAATTTACACTGTAAATAAAACATCTCAAATTGAAAAGGGTAATTTTCTGGATTTATATTTCTATTGATTCCTTGAATGTGTTACTAAATATAGAAATATCCATTACTGAATATTTTACATTTTTAATGTTTTAATATTATGATAAAACACATAATAACATAAATATATTATTATCATTATGACTAGGAAGGTATTGATATTCCATATGCTACTTATTTAATCAAATATGATTTTATATTTTATATGAATGTTGAATTTGGTCGGTAGGTTATAAAAATGATGAATTAATTAAAAGTATTGCATGACTAGTGGGGACTAGATTTATAAAAATCCTTAGTGTATCAATAGGTCCTATGAAACAAACTATATTGGGAATTTTTCTGAGTCCTTAAACATTTATGGATATTTCTTGGCATAAGGCCTTGAAGGTATATGTTTATGTCTTTGAATAATGCCATGAAAGGTTGTCCAAGATTTTTTGACATTATGAATTAACTAATAGATGATCGGGGGTTTATTTGAATTTTTTTATATCCATATATAATTATTGAAATCTGGTGATTATTTATATTTTATATTTGATTAAATGTTATTCCATCCATATTTTTCACACGTAATTTAGAAATTATTATATCAATTATCAAACTAGTCATATAAGTTATCCCCATTATTTTTCATCATTTCCCCATGATTCTAGTTGATTCTAATTTATTTATATACATGGATACTCTATAGTGAATAAAGATGAGAAAAATAAAATATTATTTTGTATCTTATATTTTCATTATTCCATGGGGGTTTTAAAAATGTATGTACTATTATAATAATAAATAACTATTTGATCATTTTGGGTGAGGTTTTATGTATATAGTTCGAAAATAATAATGTATTTTTTTGGCACTAGGTGAATAGGTCCAATGTCATTATAAAACATTATTTGAATACTCCATGCAAAACATCATAAAAATTTCATAAGAATACATATCATAAGTGAGAAAAATGTTTTATTAATTGATATAATTTTATTCTATGATTATATCTCTTCTCACAATGTATAGAGATATCAATAAGACTATTCATTTATATATATAAATCTTCATAAATATCATCATCATTTATTAAAAAATAATACCATAAATATTAAAAATGATAATGATAAATGACATATTATCATAATTAATGTATAATATTCTATCAACACTTCATTTTTTAAATTTATTACCTTTACGAAGATGTTAGATATTTAATTATTGGATATTGTGGATTTTACCACCACGTATAGGGAAATCTTCAACCTACAAAACAAATTATCACACTCACCAAGAAAACAACCACGTTGTTTCTCAAAATACACATTCTATAACACCCAAAAATTATAAAATAATATCATTTTATTTTATAGAGTTGGGATAGAAAAAATCAATCTCAAATTACAAAAAAAATATATCTTAAAATTTAATCTCATTGATATCTTACAAAACACAAAACAATGAGTCTCAATGAACCACTATATACTTTAACATAATTAAATATCCTTTTAATTTTTTACTAATAATAGTATTAAATATATTTATATAATTGTTGTAAAGAATTTATTATTGAGAAATTATGAATAATTTAAATGAAAATAAATAATTTTCTCAAAAAACTATATTATTTCTGAAATATTGTTCAGTCGTACATGATAAAATATAATCATAAATTAATTATTTAGACATCAAGAAAATTTTTATTATTAAATTTACATCATTAATTGAAATAATAAAATCAAAATTATCTTATGGTGGTTTTTATAAAAAATTTTATTTTTTAATGAATAATGAAAAATATTGATATTTGTTGAAAACTACCTTTTCATTTAAATAAATTCCAATGTCAATTGTCATTTAAATTGGTTTAAAATTAAAACTTGTTCAATTATACAAAAATATAAATAATTTATTTTATTTTTATTAATTAAATATTAATTCTTAATATTAAAATATTATACACTAATTCTAATTTCCTGTTGGAAACCTACTTTTTCACCCTGTCTATAAGTACAATTTTAAAATGGATTCTACAAAATCTATGAATTGTATTAATAAAAATATAATAAATATTTTTATAAATACTAATTTATTTATTATAATATTGTTAACATTATATTTCACAAAAATAAATATTGAAAATAGATAAAATTTAATTACTACAGTTCAGGTAAAATTGGTTTTATCGAAGGTTTACCTATTAATATAATGGTTAAAATAACATTCCAACATGTCTAATTTCAATTGTATGACCATATTAACAAGTTATAATATCCAAAATTCTATCTTAATATTATTTTGAATAATTAATCTTTTTAATGTCATTATATATTCCAATTTTATTTTGAGATTTATGTAGGTTCCGGGCACAGCGGAAGTGCTTGGATGGGTGTACACAAAATTAATGTTACCATTAACTATGATCAATCTAAGATCTCTCACAATAATAAAACCAATGATCTATGAAATATATTGTAGAATTTAAATGAAAATGGGATTTTCTTAGAACCATATAAGGGATCTTCATATGTTGGTTATAATTAATTTAATTAAAATACTAGAATTACCACGATGGAATTATTTCTCCATTTATGATTTTGGTGATGATTTAATGTGATCTATCATTACATCATAGAATCCATGTGTTGGTTTTCTAAAGCAATGATCCACACATGATCCATGTATATTGGAAAGTCGTCGAAGGGATCTTATATTTCTAATATGGAATAGACTTCACTTACGATGTCCACCTTCAATCACCTTGAGAGCCACTTCCAAAGCATTATCCTTGATCTTGTGGAGGAGGATATGTCTCATAACTTGAGAGCGTGCTTGGAAGAATTTAATTCTCTCTTGGATTAATATCTTTCTATAGATTCATTTTTCACAACCAAAAATAATTTCTAGGTCTAACGATACTAATGTAATTGGGATTTATATTTCATATAATACTAAAATGAGATAATTACCCAAAGGAATTTTCACATTTCATTCAATTCATAGTAAGACCCCATGTTTAATTAAACATCGGACTATAATTACCACCTAACATGCACCAAACTAATTACTCCTATTATTATTTAATTAATTAAATAATATTATTTCACACAAATTCCCTTAAAAAATATATGGTGTGTATATATTAATATACATAGGGTGTACTTTTGTTTTATCATTTTCTTTATTTTCTCCACCAGAATTATTAGACCACGAATAATGGCTATTTATATCATAAATAAATATCACTAAATTACTTGCTAATAAATATATTATTTCTCACACAATATATTCTCCCAAATAACAAGTTTTGAAATATATGTGATTATGAATCCTTGAATAATTATTAAACTACAATCTAGAATAATATTTATTCAACTTGATAAAGTAATATTTAACTGAGATACATGAACACACATAGTGTGTGACCCTCCAGGCCTTTTTCTCACTAGAATTTGGAGGATCCTACCTAAATTACTAGTTTATCATATAGAAACACCCCATGTAATCCACAAAGAATGATGTTAACAACGCAATGATGTGCCACCTACAACAAATGAGTACCATGTAATATAATCTATTTGTCTCGATATCTTGAATAAAGAATAATGCATGCTTGTGACATCAACACATGTGCTCGATTATTCTTTCTATGACTTCCCAAAAATGAACTCTCCCTCTTTTTACCATGGAAATGAAAATATTTAGGCTCTACCAACTCAATCAAATGGCCTGAGATATTGAAATCCATTATAGAACATAAGGGACAAATCAGTTCTTTCATTATCTAATAATGCAGTATGACTCATGACGCACCCACCATTTCCTACCTCATTGCGAATAGTGTGTCAAAATAGATTTCTTCAATACACATAAGTGCACGAGATTTAATACACATTATTAATAATATTATTTTCTAAGGAATAATACATTAATCCTTATATATGAACATATAATAACACTATGACATGCGGATTTCCTACTAGTGGGTATTGTTCACATAATATCCCTGTGGACATTACAATTGGTGCATAACATGAGAATGTTCCTCAATGATCTATGAGTCCTCACCTCTAATGGGCATTATTATTTTTATCCCCAAAACACCATCATCCATCCCAAGAATATATAATAAAAAATAGTGTTACGGAACGTTTGGTTTCTCATCATAGCAGGGATCAGCAATGACCCTTTAGTGAACTAACTATCCTTAAGATATTATCAAATGAATTTTCCCACAAAATAACAATTAATATTTTATTATGTATTTATTAATATTCAACTCCATGAATACAAGTTTATCATAGATTAAATAGTAGTTTGTTCTAGGCCACAAACTCCAACAAACCCCCACTTGGACTAGAGCCAAATGCTAACAACCATTAATCTTCTAGCTCTCAAATGATATTCATGCTTATGCTCAAATAGGAGTCACGATGTCTACCATGTTCTCTTATTTGGGCACTATACTCATTGTATCTTCACACATTTGATAAAAGTACTTCAAGATGTGATACATCTATAGAATGATCTTTTTCCATTAATGGGAACTTGGTTCTTTTTCCAAAGCCACTACTGTTGTGTTATCATAATAAAATTTTATATGATCATTATTGCTATGCACCACATAATGCTCTATGACAATTTTTAAAATCTAGAAGGCTTCCTTGGATGCAATAGAAGTTTCTATATATTTGGACTCTTCTTTAGAATCAGCGACAAATGGATTCTTTGAACTCTCATATCTCATAGATCCTCCGTTGAGACAGAAAACATATCTAGATTGCAACTTCGTATCGTTATAATCAGTATGAAAACCAAAATCATCAAACCATATAATGACATGTATCGTATCTCCTCCATACACTAAGAAGACATCCTTAGTTCTTCTTAGATACATAAGGATGGTCTTAATATTAGTCCAATTTTGTTATCCAATAACTTCTTGTTATTCGCCTACCATGCTCAGTGCATAAGAAACATCAAACATGGCATACATCATAGATCCTATAGCCAAAGCATATGGGTTATTAATCATCCTATATTTCTCATATTGTGTCTATCTATATATTCTCTTAGAAAATATGTAGGCCATTTGACACTGGAACCAATTCCCTCTTAGATTGGTCCATACTAAATCTATTAAGTATCTAGTCAGTTTTCACACCCTAACATAGTCCAAGAATCCTTTTGGATCTTCCACGAATTTTTTTAATCCCTATAATATAGGCTTCTTGATCTATGTACTTAATGGAGAAACACTTGTTCAACAAATCCTTAACTAATTGTATCACATGTACATCATTTCTAGTATATAATATTTTATAGAAATATACTACTAGGATAGTTATCGCATTCCCATTAATACTCGTATAAACAAAAAACTCAAATTTTTTCTTAATGAGACTAAATTTATTTATCGCTTCATCAAATCGAATGATCCATGACATGGATTCTTTCTTTAATCCATTAATGGATTTATGCAACTGGAAAACTTTTTTGGCTTTACCTGGTGTCACAAACCCATCTAGTTGTGTCTTATAGACATATTCCTAAAGGTTCCCATTATAGAATGCTATTTTGAAATCTATTTTCCAAATCTTGTATTCATGGTAAGCTGCTAAAACAAGTATGATTATTTTTGATTTTAACATGGAAACTAGTGAGAAGGGTTCATCATTTTTAATACCTTGACGTTGTCAGAATCATTATTCCACTAGGCTTCTTTTATAGGTGGTAACATGAACTTCCATTTCTAGCATTCTCTTGAATACCCATTTTCATTCAACATTCATTAAATCATCATGATAATCTAACAGAACCAAAAATTGATTTGGAAACATTTAATCTAACTAAAGATTCATATATTCTAGCCATCATGTAGCTTTTGATCTCTCTAATGCATCATTATATGAGATAAGTTCATCATTTTCTGACAATAATGATTCACCATCCTTGGTGACTAGGAAAAAAACCTCTCTGATTTCTTTACCTTTCATGAGAACCTACACAGTACTTGTGTTTCTAGAACCTCTTCAACAGGGACCTCCGGAACATGTTTTTGTACCAACTCATGTGTATCTTCAGAATCAACATCATCAAATTCAATCCTTCTCCTACTATCCTTTTTGAGGATGTGCTCCCTCTCAATAAAGATGATTTGTATGGATACCATAACATTATTGTTGGAAGGGTTATATAGGTAATGACCTTTCATTTCCTTGGGTTACCCTATGAAGATACACCTCATGCCCCGGGTTTCTAGTTTGTTACCTGAGAATTCCTTAACAAAATAATTGCTTCCATATACACTTCTGTGTGATAAATTGGGTTTCTTTCCATTCCTTAACTCAGTGGTAATTCCATTTTCCACCTTATTCGGTCCTCAATTTAATGTGTATGAAATATTTTGTAATGTATATCCCCAAAAAGATAATGAAAGATCTGTATGAATCATCACCAACCTGACCATGTCTAAAATGGTGCAGGTCCTTCTTTCAATGATACCAATACACTATGGTGTATAAGGAGGAGTGAGTTGAGATAGAATCCCAAACTCTAGTAAAAGGTCGATGAACCCTTGGTTTAGATATTCTATTCCCCAACTTGATCAAAGATTTAGTATCTTCATAATAAGCTAATTCTATAATTCATTCTTGAATTCCATAAATTTCACCAAGGACTCTGTCATATACATCATTATGTAGATACAACCATATCTACTCAAATCATCTGTAAATGTAATGAATTAAGAATATACACATCTAGATTCTACTGGAAATGGTCCACATACATCAGTGTGTACCAATATTATAAGCTATGTGTCCCTTTAACCCTATCCAAAAAAAGGAAGCTTGGTCATTTTCACTTGTAATCAAGTGTGACATCTATCAAGTAGATTAAGATTAGTAGAGCCTAGATAACCATCTAGGTAGAGCTTTGCCAAGTGCTTCTCATTTCCATGATGGACATGGTGATTCCAAAACTGGGTGTTGTATGGCCCATGTGAGTTTGTTTCATTATTGATTTCCAATACATGGTTTTCATAAATTAATACATACAAACCATTATTCAAATGCTGCATAGCATAACATACATTAATATTATAAAGGACATGACCCTTATTTCCAAACATGAAAATAAATCCATCCATATCCAAAAATGATAGAGAAATAATTTTTTTGTAACACTATGTAGTAAATAACAGTTATGTAAAACCAAAAGCATCCTTGTTAGCAATGTGTGATGGAAATTTCTAATGGCCAATGTAGCTAGCCTTGCTCTAATGGAATCTCGATGGACAACATATTCTCTGGAAATATTTCTAAATCTACATGGTTCCTTCCTTTGAATATTGATTTGTTCCAAAAAAACTATATCTAATACCCACTCTGTAGAAATGGAATGATTACACATGATAATGAACACACCTTCAGTGTCCCCATGCTTATCGGTGTAGTACATCATCCAATGTCCCAACATTCCATATGAAAAAAATACTACCTCCCATTCCTCTCACTGCTTTTAGATATTCCCCTTTGTAGAGGGATGGTGCTCAGGGGATTCAGACCATTTATAATAGAGTGGCCTTGTTGGCTTGTCCTTTTTCTTTCTACTCAGCATAAGGATTTTGGCGTTTTCAATCCCCATGACCTTATATACCTATAGAATCAGGATCAAATGTTTTGATAGACTATTCTCATTATTTCTCATGTTTTAGTTGACTATAATGTAAGAGAAGGTCTTGGGTAGTGATGATTGGATGAGATCTATATGAAACTCATCCATGAAAATAATTCCTATGATGTTTTGGCATTAAATGTATCCAATAAGCTTGAATACATGAGGCTTAGATGGTATATACTCTCTATGATTTGTTAATAACAAATCATTGTAAATCTTATATCTCTCGTGTCTCTCCTTCTCTTGATAGATATCCTTAAGGTGAGATATCAAGATATATGTTGCAATGTTTTCACGTTGCTTCAAGATCACAGTAGACAAGGCTAATAGCATGGAACAATAGATATCTGTGAAATCAACACCATGTTTCATATAGAGATATATTTTCTCATCACTGGCCTCATTTCCAAGTGCAGCTAGAATAGGATCCTCTAGCACATACAATCTCTTCTTGTGGTGATGGATGATGCATAAATGACTCTACCGCTCATGGAAACGAGTTCTAGTGATAAGGTTTCCCTTCTCAAGTATGGTTTCAACGATATGTTTGATATCATTTTTCCCTTTCTACAAATTAAGATAGGAAAAATTTATTACTTTACCTTGATAAAACTAAGACAAATAAATTCTATATTACTTTTAAGTCTCCCACTATTTTATCAAAATCCAATAGCCCTCATCATTGAATTCAAAATATTTTATTACATGAATATTCTAGTGCCACGTATCCAAATTTCCCTTCTAATTACCCAAACTAGGGTGGAAATGAAACATGAATGGTTTGTGGTAGGCATTCCAAATTCCGAATTCATTAAATCATAATTTCTGGATCCACTGAGTGGACTCCCAAATCCTAAAATCCTTTTATTTTGGATATCCTCGACCATTTTTTCATGGTCACTCCATGTCCTCCTACTTCAGTCTCCCCTTTATGTGAACCAAGTCAATTCAACCCAAAACCTCGAATTGTAATTCCATAATAATTTAAATAACCCCAACTAGGGTTGGTCATGCACATTTAACTATTGTTTGATTCTAATGAAGATTATGGAAGGATATACTGACATAATATTACCTTGATGGATTTTATCCTTGTACATAAATTTCTATTTATTATATTTATTACATGATTGTTAATATTATTTGGGATGTACATAAGTGAATAACCAGGTATAAAATAATACTTATACACAATCCGATCTTATTTTAGTTTATTCCATATATTCTTGTATAATTCATTAATTGTGTGATCATGACAACACACCAACAATTAATAAAACATAAAACTAACAGAATTATAATTAATGGCATGATAATGGTATTCTTATATTTGTTATTTTATATAGAAGTTTATAAACTAACTCAAGGAAGGGGATAAAAAACCATGAACTTTTAGGGTTCATGTTTAATGCATTCCCAAAAGCCATCTTTTATATATCCTTGGATTAGTTTCTCTTGGGCTCCTAACATAATCCTCCTCCACTAGCTTGGTATCTTCATACATTAAATTAGTTTTTATCTCACAGACAAGTGAGTGGTAAAATGAGATTTTACATAAAATAATCCTATTCCACACAGGCCCTACATATGAATGGGAAGAAGGCTTACATAGCAACAATTTTAATTTTAAAAAATAAATTAAAAGAAACCATACACATACAAATGGTACTGGCACATCTCATGATCATCCATACATGCAACAATATATAAGAATAAATATAACTAGTATTAAATTATTTATTCATTATTGATTAAGAGAAATCACATTGAATCAATTAATTATTAACTTTAAATAATCAATCCTTTTATATAAAACATTTTTCTAAATTTCCTTGAGATTCTCATCCATCATAATTCTATACAAATAAATTAATTAAAAATTATCTTTGTATGTAACTTTTATCATCAAGTAAACCCAATGAATTCTTGTTCATAACTAACCAATGATTAGAAATGAACATTAAACAGATGTTAAATTAAACACATATATATATAAAACCCATATCAAGTGTTGTGCCCCAGCTTTACACCCACACCATGCTACACATCTCATGGGTTTTTATAATATAATAAAAAAAATTAACAAATAATTGTATCTTGGATGAGTACATAGCATATAGATATTACTAAACAATGTGTAATGTCATTCACCATCCATCTAAAGTACAGGCTCGGGGATATGGAGTATAGATGCACTTTGAAAATATTTAGATTACATAGCGTGTCTAGTGGGTCACACTCCATATACTATCTGTGTTACACTGTCTCTAGCCGAGAAAGGTGTATACAGGGTAAATAGTCCAAACCTAACCCTATGGGACCGCATGCTGTATCTAGTGGGACACATAGTGTGTAATCTAGAAACTGTGTGCCACTTGTTCCTGGCCAACACGTGGAGTCATTAAGACTTATAAAAACACCAATGAAGAAAATCGGTTTGGAAGACCAGTACTAAGGCATTGTACCTTGGCTAGATAGAGTGTGATTCCAAATAAACATCACGTGTTCTTTTGGTGTGGATCCAGGAACATTTGGCACAACTAGTTGAGATCCTCTATATTATTTTAATCAAAAATAAATGAAAATTATCATTTCTATATGGTGAAGGAGAATCAAAAGAGGAGTAACAGATCTTGATATTTTTATTTACAGAATGATTAACATGAATTGAAACAAATATATTATTAATTTTTTTTAAAAACAGTGAAAAAATAAACAATTATAATCAATGATATGACATATCTAATAACACTTATAGGTTCTGGGATTAATGTAATGGATGGGATGGGTGTAATCAATAATAATTCTTTCATCAACAATGGTCTATCCGAGATCTGTCATGAGGATAAAATGCTGGATCATTGTTATAGAACAAAAAACGAAAAGGAAAAATGAATATCCATCAACCATAGAGTTTATCATAATATGGTTTTAATAATAAATTTAATTAAAAGTCAAGAATTACATTGATGTAATTCTCCCTACGTTGATTTTTCGATCACGGTCCATTTTTATCCATTGTTGAAACATAGAATCCATGTGTAGTCTTCCTCTAGCTATGATTAACATGTGATCCTTGTATCTCTGGTCATCATAGAAGGGATATCTGGGTGCTATTATGGATGATCCTTCACTTTCGATTTCAACATTTGATTTCCTTGAGAGTATCTTCAAAATCACTCTCCTTGATCTGATGGAGAATGATCTCTCTCGTTACAAGAAGGAATTCTCAAAGGAATGTATTTAATTATTTTGTTGAGAGATTTATCTATATTTTTTGAGCACAATGACAATAAATTTCTACGTTTAATGAGAATAATGTAACGGGGATTTATATTACATAGAATAATAAAATTAATTAATTACCTAAAATAATTTATTCATTTATCAAAATTCTTAGTAAGACCCCGTGTCTAATAACAAAATTAGACTATTATTATCAATTTACATGAACCCAGTGAGACACAACTGTTACAATATAATTAAATAAATAATATTATTTCTCAAAAATCCCGAGAAAAACTACAAGATGTTTATATATTAATATACACGGCGCATAATATTTTTTTTACTTCCACCAAAAAATTTATTAGACATTTATTAATGACTATTTATTTATTGAAGAAATATCATTACATGACATGTTAATAAATTTATTATATCACCAATAATATATTATATCTATTAAATAGTGTCCAAATAAACGTGATGGGGAATCCATGAATAATTATTACACCACAATGGAGGATAATATCTATTTAACTTTTTAAAGGAATGTTTAACTGATATACTTAGACACACTTAGTGTGTGACGCTCTAGGAATTTTTCTCTGTAGAATGAGGTGGTTCCTGCCTAAATTCCCAGTCTAGTGTCTAGAAACACTTTAACAAACCCATAGAGGATTAAGTTATCGCTCCAATGATAGGTCACTTCCATCAAATTATTAAAGTGTAATGTAATCCCTTTGTCTCGATAACTAGAATCAAGAGGGTTGCATGGTAGTGCCACAAACCCATGTGCTCAATTATTATTTATTTGATATCCCAAAAATGTAAAAACCTATTTATTACTATGGTCATGGATATTTTTAGGCAATATCAATTCCATCAAAGGGCTTGAAATATCATCTTCCATTAAGAAATAGAAGTGACTAATCATTTCTTGAATTATATATGAATGAAATATTACTCATGATGCTCCTAACATATCAAACTGCACTGCGAATACTATTCCATCATAGATATCATCAATAAATCTAGGTGTGAAAATTTTAATGCACAATATTAATAATCTTATAGTATAAGGAACAATATTGACATCCGTAGATAGGAACATCCAATGATAATATAAAATATTAATTTCCTACTGGCGGGTATCACTCTCACAATATCCTCCTAAATATTACTAAGGGAGCACACCATGTGAATGTAATTCAATGTTTTATGAGTCCTCACCCTTAATGGAATTTATTATTTGTGTCCCTAAAATAACATCATTCATCTTTAGAATATATTCAAGAATTGTGTTATGGAACTTCCTTGTTCTCATCATAGCAGGGATCATCTATGACCCTTCAGTGCAATATCTATCACTATGACATTATCAAAATCATTTTCACAAAAAATAAATATCAATAAGTTTTATGATTTTTATTAATATTCAAATATATGAATACAAATTTATACAAAAATAAAAATTAGTTAGTTCTAGGCTACAAACTCAAACTATTTCTGTGTAATTTACAAGTGGATTTCCTTTACCCTTTTGTTAAAGAGAACACACTTTATTATCTTCTCTAAACCTATCAATAAATTTGGATTAAAAAATACCTGAAAAAAATCTATACCTAATATCCTTAAAAACATTTGGGATCGTTCAATCTTTCTAATTGTCCAACTCTACTGTCCTTAAAAGGATATCTATAGTAGGTTTCCCTGAAATAAGGTAAATGTATTAATAAAGCTATTTGATTTTCATTCATATTTATAAACCATAAATTATTACATATAACATCCAATATAAAAATTTATTTTACATGTAATTATATTTTATTACATTGGTTCAATTATAATTATCTATATAAACCTTCATCAGATAGGATAATAAATATTTGATCATTTGTACGGTAGACTATCACCTCATGAACTAATGTGACCCATTATCCATAAAAACATCTATCGATTCTATATAACGATGGATTTAATATATTTAAATATATGTGTGTGACAATTATTTTATTATTATAATAAATTTTTTATAATATTATACATACCTTCTTACTTTCCATGTGGTTTATAATGAGATAACATCACACATGTGTACGGTAGACTATCACCTTGTGAAGCATTTGATTTATTTACCACATACGAAATAAAAGTAAAGTAATAATTTTAAATTTTGATAATATATGTGACACATACAATATTAAATTGAATCTATAAAATTATAATATTTCCATCTTCCATACCATTTCACACATTAATGGAATTCAATTGTCGCTCATGCGTACGTACGACATACTCTCTTAAGGAAGAGATGCAAATAATTTTCAATATACAACCTCAATAATTATTATAAAACTATATATATGGTTTAAATTTGGTATTTATATCATTTAAATAATTATTATTATGATTTATATATCATCTATAAAATAACCAGATCATACATGATAAAATGTGATTGAGATTATAGGGTAATTAAATTCCAAAACAGTTAAAATTGAGAAATATTATAAACAATAGGGTGGTGAATTGATATAAGAGGTTAATAAATCATATTAAATAAATGAATAATATTTTTAATAAACTAATAAAATTACTAAAAACATAATAACAGTGTTTAAATCATGTTCCACCAAAATAAAGTGTGACTTAGGCGACTACATCTCAATTTCAATTCATTAATGAACATTGAAATGTTATGAAACTAATTTTTGTTATATTGTATATACTATATAATCCTATTCGTATAATATAAAAATATTCATTGATTTTAATTAATATTCATTACATTACATAGCCACATTCTGTAAGACCTTAATAGTCTATTTCCATTTGAAAAATTGAATCATAAATGCAGGTCCATATGTCAGAACCGTCATCTCCCAAAAAATTCATCACATCAACAACCCTTTGATAAATATCATAGTTAATAAAATTAATCATAAACAAGGGGAAAGAAAAGATAAGATAAGGAGAGATTATATACTAAGTAATATTAAATAAGGGATATATGTAATCCTAATATGAGCATAATTGTATGAGAACAAGAGTGTTTCGTTTTAAAATCATACCCAATATATCAAAGATCATAATTATGAATCATTAAATATATATTGGAAGTTCATAAATCATTAATCATAAAAAAATAATATAAATTGATCCATGAGGGATTAATGTTTGTTTAATAAATCGAATTTGTGGAATACACAAAATAATAGAAAATTATTTCCATGTCAATCATGTATTACTTCTATGGGTATTGTATTTCAATAGGTTAACTCTCGAAACATATTAATCACCATGTTTAACTCCCAATACCATCCTATATGACAAATTCAATTAATAAATAGTTTTCACTCCCCATTTATGTAGGGACCCAACAATAAAGAATACATTATCTAGTTATTTTAAAATATAATTCACAATATTATATTCCCACGATTCTCTTCATTTTATATTTTTATAAAATTATTAATAACACTTACATATTAAACCCCTGCATTATATATGGGAACTTGTACTGAGTATTCATTCTTTCCCAAAAAAATAATTTAAAAATAATCTATGGTACCTTTTCATGATTAATCTTGACAATTATCACCTTGATATCATATTTATCTCTAATCCTATTAAAATTTACTGAAAAATATTTTAAACTATTATATATGAGTAAAATATAATTATAGAACATAAAATAAAGGGAAATTTTTATTTTAGTAAAACCCTAGAAAAATATTTATAAATAAAATACCTTCTTACAGAAGAAACGTAATCATATTTTCAAAAATATGACCTTATTACCTTTTTAAAATCAAATGACTTTCGAGAAATATCATTAGAAAGAGTAAAAAATTACATATTGGTAACTTATTAAATAAATTTACATATCTCTTCTATAAATGGATTAACCTATAAGGAAAAAATCAAACGATAATTTACCAAATGCGTTAAAGGTTAAAACACAACCAATGATCCCTAGTTTATCATTGAACCACCTCCTATTGGTATATCAAGTAAACACCCATCATTGGATTATCATGTATCAACCCATCATTGGTTTTCACATAACAAATGTTTATTAGTTTATCACCTAACCCCCCATAAATTATAAATAATTTCCAAGAACCGAATCATAATAATTACACATGAACTCTTTCATGAGAAATATTCTTATATACAATAACACTTTTATTTGTGAAACATATATTTTTAGAAAGCAATCTCACAAAAAAAGAAAAAAATTATTCTATAATTTAAATGAAAACATGAAATGTACGAAACAAATTATTTACGCCTAATGATAGTAGAAAAATATGTTAATTTCATATATTTTAATAAAATAAATGTTCCGTGTTTTTCTTAGAAAATTCACACAGAACATCTTTTAGATAATGATAAAATTACTTCAGTAAAAATTATTATAAAAAATAAAACATAATTATAAATTAATTTATTCAATCAATATTATAATCATATAAAAATTTTAGAAAATAATGTTATAAAACAATTACAAGGAAGAAAACAAGAGTATTAAGAGTAACATTAAAAAATTTTACTTTAAATAAATGTAATTTATAAATATCATTTCATTGAATTAGGATTTAATAAAATGAATCTAATATATATATTTGATATAAATAAACATAAATAATGTGGAAATAAAACAAGATATATCAATGTAATTTTAGGAAAAATATTATCATGAAATAATCAAAAGGTAAAAGTTTTACCCAAAGAACGTGAATTGGGTTAAGAAATACCCTTACTTCATGTACGATGTCATTCATAGCTTTTGAATCCTACTATATAATTGGATAAATGATGTAATTAATTTATTCCATAAATATATTAATTTTTTAATAGTATTTATAATATTTTAATAACATCATACCTCTCATTAATTAATAATATTTCATTATTTTCATTATTTTGGGTGTGTTTATTTCATGGATTCATGATATGATCATTTGGGTATAATTATGGGATTCTATGTCAAATGATGTTAATACTATAGAAGTGACTTGAAGTATTATGAATCCATGTTCAAAATGATAAATTATATCATATATTATTTTTCATTAATATATGAGGATTATTCATTTGACAAACAGGAAATGATAAATGTTTACATGATTTTGGATTTTTTTCTAAACAAGAAAAATTGGTTACGTTTTATTTAATATTATGTATATATATTAGTTCGAGAATATTAAATATGATATAATTTAATTATTAAAATCTTACTTAACAATATTATTACTTTTATGTATATGCATGAAGATGGTAACAGAAACAAATAATCATTAATTATAGAGATAGAAAACAATAATAGTTCAAATAATATCTCTATTATATTAACTAAGATGAGATAAAAATATATTGAAAATGTGATATTCCATTAGAAAAATAACAATAAATTATATAATGGATATGGGAATTAATATTTCATTATGGGTGATGGAATTTCAAAGAATATAGAGAAAGATAAGAAATAAAAAGATTTTTTTCGAAAAAATTCCCTCTTGAATATTACATCCTTGAAAGAACCCTTAAGTATCCTTGAATTGGTATTTAGGTGATATAAACATCAATTATACAAGTTAATATTGGTTATGAGAGTGTTTAATGGAGATTTTATGATATTAATGGATTTTTAGTTTGAAAGCGGTGGTGAGAGTAGGTATATATACTTGAGGATGGTATGTCATATTTGATTATTTAATGATTATTTTATAATTAAATCTATCTACATTGGGGTTCAATTAATTACAATGAATTTGATGAATAATTGATGTTATATTGTCTGTTTATTTTCAATAATTACATCAATCACGCATTAATATTCTTATTTTTAAGTAATTTAATCATTTACCTTTTAACATTTACTACTTGGTTTATTTTACATATACATCGATAAATATTTATTTTTTACCATGATAATTTTTTATGCATAAAAATTAAAATGAACAAAATAACTAATTTGGAAATAATTAATCAATATATTTAATACAATTGTCTAAATTCAATTCAAATAATTGTAAAATAAAATAGAATATTAGTCACGATAATGCAATCAGAAAGCATGTTTTTGTTACGAAAATGTACAAATGTTTACAATGGTTTGAAAACTAATTTCAGTGTGAAATTAATTCACCTGAAAGAAATAATATTAATATATATATAATTTAATTTTTTGACATTATAACCAATTTATAATATTATTTTACACTATACATTAGTTTTAGGAAAAGACAATTTTCAATAATAACACTATATTTATCATTATTCGAACGAAAAATAACACTTCTCAAGATAATATCAGAAATTCACCCTAATATAATTATTAAATTACTATTACAAAATTATATTTATTTATAAAATAAAAATTCATAAAATTGAAGAATTTTTTTTTCAAACAAGATCCCCATTAAAAGGGACAAAATTGAATTTTTTGGAAAATATAGATTTTTATGCATAAAATTTTATTTATTCATCTAATAAGACTATAAAAAATATTGAATGAATTTAGAAACATTTAATGGA
The DNA here is from genome assembly GCA_963277665.1 of Viscum album. NCBI lineage: Eukaryota > Viridiplantae > Streptophyta > Magnoliopsida > Santalales > Viscaceae > Viscum > Viscum album. The sequence continues at coordinate 354,927,887 of OY728143.1, forward strand.
TATAAATAATATATATTTAATCTATTTATTTCATTAGTAGAGATTAATTTAAATTATTAAGAAAACTTATCTTTTTTGTAAATAGTAATATTTTTTAATATAGTCATATACTTCATATTGAATTAATATTAACTTAAAATTATAGTTATTTTGTATGAAATAAGTTAATTTAATAATCACATGTAGAATATATTTTTTTAATTTAGTTTTTATCATTAATTTATTCTGTTCCTATGTCTAAGAGATAACAATCACATTTAAAAAATGATATTTAGTCTCTTTTACCATGATGTGGTGTAACATATTTTCAATCGAACATAGTGTTTTATTAATAAAATCACATGATGTTTCATTATCACAAAATTTGGAATTTACCTCTCCATAATATGAATTCTTGATAAAAAACCTAGGGTTTTTAATTTTCAAAACACCTTTTCTGAAATTACACATCGTAATGTGAATCGACAAGCTTATCCTTTATTAATTTGGAAATGAATAGTGGACGATCACCACAAAACAAAGATTCCAATTTGTGGAATGTGAAAATATATAAATTTAAGAGAATTATAACTATAGTTTTTTGATTGATTGTGATAGTGAATATGATCATTAGAATTTTAATTATCAAAAAACAATAAATTTGTGACTTGATAGAAGGACATTCATTCCATAGTATGAAAAAAAAATAGAAATCGTTTTTGTTTGAAAATAACATGCTTAATGTTGAAGAATTATTTTACTACATAGAATATGATCATAAATAAATATAATTATTTGAAAACAATAATTTTTTCTCATATTTTCTCTAAATTATCGGAATTCAAGATAAATTTTCTTATTCCTAAAGAATCAAAATTAACTTATACAGAACACAAAATACTAAAATGTATAACTATTTAATACATTATCCTTATTAATTAACTAAAACCATAATTTTTATTATAATATATTTTTATTCACCAAAATGAGTAAACATTTATATGAGGAAAAATTGCTTTAATATTTAAAATAAAAGAGTAAATATCCAAAGTTAGACATAACTCATTCAAAAATTAATTACCCTTAAAATATATCAAATTATTTTAGAATTAAATTTTAAACCTTAAAATTTTATTGATTTCATCACCTAGAATACAAATATAAATTTTATATTTATCTTCATATAATATAAATCTCTCTTAAATTCTCATACCAAAAAATGCAATTTACTTAATCTCGTAATATCCATGATATGTAAATTATTTTTAAATCAAAATTAATCAAAAAATAAAATCTTATATTCTATAAAATCCAATTCAACCCTTATCATTGAAATAAAATTCAATAGTATTTTTTTACATTAACTTTATATGATTTTCCAAATAGTGAGAGTCTTCAAAAGTAACATTTATCACTAAATCATCAAATAATATTTGAATCACATGGTTATAAATATGATAAATGATATTTCATCAAAATGAACATAAGCTTTACTGGTGAGATAGTTCAAATAAAAAAAATTATACAATAAATTAAATCATGTTAGCTTGTGGTAGTATATGCACCCATATCTCCCTCGGGTTTGGGTATCGATCCTCACAACATTTTCTTATGTGATAGGTTTTCACCCATCATGTGCATTTTACTTATTCTAAAAATATATTAACAAAATATTTAAAAAAGTGAAGAAATATCTGAATCATCCTAAAAAATAACCTTAATATAATTTAACGTCAATGTTTATCCTATTACATTCCTTTTTCATCCCAATAATTAGTATCCCACAAATATGAAAAATCTAGAGCTCTTATAAACCAAAAATTGAAAATTCTTCTAATCTTATATAAAAAAATTAAGGCATTGTTTCTTAAATAACCTTTTTTCAAATCATGAATTAATGGTTATAGTTACCTTTAAAATTATCACCATTTTAAAAAATTTCCTTTGTACTAATTTAACATAAAAATGATTAAAATTTATGAAAAACAAAACTTATTATTGATAAATCCTTAGATGTCCCATGAATCACCCAATATTTTTATAATATAGTTATATCAATAAAATTGATTACTCAATTCAGAAACACATAATTAATTATATTTCCTTCCTAAAATAATAACCATTCTTTGTTTTATTATTCCTTCGTAATTTATTTCTATAATCAAAGATATGAATTATATTCTTATTATTCATCAATATAAACCCTAAAAGTCATCTTTACCTTTAAATTTATGTCCAAAAAATGAATTGATAATTCATTCTCAAATAAAAGTTTCACTATATTTAATTAATGGATACATATAAATCAATCATAACAAATGCATCCCAATGTAATCCTTTCTTCAAAAGTGTATGAATAAATTTTAACAGTTCATCATAAATAAAGATAAAAAACTCTTGACTCCTATATATGTAGAAATATTAATTATTCAACATTATTCATTTTCCCATAACCATTATTTTCTATGATATTCCTCAATATTTCTTTCATTTATAAAAACACAAATTATGTACTATGAATCGACAATGTCCAAAAATGAATAATGAAATAATCCATTTCATTCATATGACATATCTAGTTTCCTTGTATTAAATTTTAATTTAATTAGGTATTTATTAATTAATATTTTTAGAATCTTTAATGGCGCTTTTTTATACGATATTTATTTTCATAATGACCAAACTTACCAAATTTAAAAAATTCAATTGATAACTCAAGGATTATTTATTTCCCATTAGTTGAGTCATATGAATGTTTCATTTTATATTGGATGAATTTATCATTATGACTTGGTTTACCCTATATAAAATATCTTCCTATCATTTTATCATATTTTCATAGGTTATATATTCCATATTCATGACAATAAAGTCATTGAATATGTTAACCTTTCTGATCATTTTCACCAGATCTTCGACATGCCTTTATTTCTATCATATTTAATGATCTAAGAAACACACACATGTTCACGTGGTTAATCATTACTCTGGTAAGATGGTTTATAATAATCACATATTTTTTCATTATATCTCCCATTTAATTTTGTTTCTCATTTTTAAAACCACCTCATTTTTCATTTACATCAATTTATTCTCTGGTTCACAATGAATCAATCCACTATCTAATACCAAAACAGTTAGTGTGATCATATTAATAAAATAATAATATACCATATTTTGGGGTAGAAAAAAATATGATAAAATTATTCATATTATCTCCCACTTCATTAATTATCCAAAATAAAAATGTATCTACTCATCATGAAATCAATTGTTGATATATATGGAATTAAACATTTTCTTGAACAATATCATAACATATATTGTTATCCAAAATATGATCTAATAAAAATTTAAGGAATCGACCATAAACATTACATATTCTAATGATTTTAAACTAGAATTCACATTATTTTTTTCCCAGTAATCTTCTAAGTTTAATGTTTTATATAATTATTGATAAATAATGAATATTCATAAAATACATTACAATTAGACACTTATACCTAGAATTAAATTTTTTCATCCTAAAATAACTTTTTAAAATAACACTTGGTTTCTTTCCTTGGTCAATCCTCATAATTACCCCATGATTTCATCCTTGTTATTATTCCTTTTTCAATCCTATGGAAGACATTTTAAAATAAGGGATGATAATAAAATCTCAATAAGGGATAAAATTTAATTTAAACTGTTTGTATCATGAAAACCCCAAACCCAATTTAAAAAAATAATATTTTACCTAGAAAAAGAAATATTATTTTTCAAAATTATCATTATATTTAATATTGACTATCAATCGACTTCTATGAAAAAAATGAAATAATATAAAATATATGTAGCTCAAAAGGGTCATCTTTTTATAGATCACTCTAATTAATTGATTTAACAATATAGACAACCTCTGCCTTTGGTGTACCCAATTCGTTCAAGGTTATAATGTATCCTCAGGTCCTTTGTTTATCATAGAGTCACAAATAATTGATTTATCATGTAACCACCAATAATTTTTATATCTAGTAACCACCATTCATTGGTTTATCAAATAACCTCCTATAATTATAAATAATTTCGTGGAACGATATCATAATCATAAAACATGAACACTTGAAAAAAAATTATTACAGATAACAACCTTTTATTGAATCACATATTTGTAGAAAAGTATATCTCATACAATGGAATTTTTTTTTGAAAATAACAATGTATATGATAAATGAAATCCTAAAATAATTATCACATAATGATGGATGGAAAATATTCTCATATTTTATATGTTGGAAATACATTTCTTTAGTATTTTATCTCGAAATGTCTCAATAAACCCATTTTTGAAAATGAAAAAAAAACATTGAAATAAATTATTATTATGTAAAAAGTTATTGGAAATGAATTCAATAAGTCATTTTAGAATTTATAAAAAATTGTAAAATTCCATGTAAAACATATACATGGAGTTCGTAGAGTTTTAAGTTTAAATTTAAAAGGTAATTTTTAAAAGAAAGTATATTATAAATATCATATCATTTAATTGATAATTAATGAAATGAATTTAATATGTATATCCACTATATATAAACATAAAAATGTAAATACAAAATAATATATTAGAAATTAATTTCACAGATACGATTTTCAAAACATAATCAAGACATACAATTTTAACACAAATAAAAAAAATATGTTAACAAATCCCCATACCATAAGATCCACTTCCTTGAAATCTGTTAAAATACCAGTATAATGGTTCAAAAAATTTTATTAATTTATTTTATAAATATATTAATACTTTTTGTATCTTATATTTTCATTTAATAACATTTTACCAATCATTCATCAATTATATATCAATAATTTATTGTTTTAGCTTCATTCATTTCTTGGTTTCATGAATAGTTCATTTGTGTATAATTATGTATTTTCGTGTCAATTTAATAATTTTCCAAAAAACAGTTATATAACACGAAATAAGTTATTATATAGTTATAAAAATATTATATAACCGTAAAAATACTATTATGACCATCCATGAAGTAGGTAATGTAAAATAAATAATCCTTTATTCATAAATAAGGTAATATGCTATAATTTGGGAAATAGTTCTGTTTCATTGAATAATAGTAGAAGATAAATGAAATTGGAATGATATATTCCATTATAAGCATAAACACATAGTATATAAATCATAATGAAGTTATTATTCTTTTATGGATGATGTTGGTGGGGATAAAGTTGAAAATATATATGAAATTAATAGAGGTTGTTTGAGAAAATTACCTCACGAGTATCACCTTATTTAAGGATACCATAAATACCTTGAAATTGTTATTTAAATGGGGTGAAAATCACTTTTAAATGGGGAATGTTTTGAGTAACGGATTTGGAAGACATTTCATGATATTCAAGGAATGTGATGAGAACTAGGGTGGTAATGTGTGGTATTTATAATTGAGTAGGGGTAGTTTTAAGATATTAAATAATAGTTTTTTATATTTAAATCCTAACATAGTAGGGTCCCATTAATTCGAACAGCTATTTATGATAATTAATTTTGTTAATGGTTTTAATTGTTTATAAATTGCTAAACCACAAATTAAATAATTCATTTTTAGTTATTTTAATCATTTACCTTTTATCTTCAACTAGTTTAATTATTTTACATCTACCATGATAAATATCTAAATTTACAAAAACTAATTTTTTTTAATAAAAATTAAAATGAACATACTAAATTAATTGGACCATATGATTCCATATATTCAAACCCTTTACAAAATTCAGCTAATATAATTAGAAAATTTTGATTTAAAATTATTACCACGGACACAACAAAATAGTAATTTCATAATGTAAAAAATCTCAACTATTTTAAAAGGTTTTATACCTAAAATCAATGTGAAATAGATTCATATGACCAAAATTACATAAATATATTTATAAGTAAAATATTTTGACTCAAAAAATGAATATTTTTTTTCAAATTTTATTTATAACCATAAGCGTTTTGTTTTACATCATGAAATAGAGCATCTGGGAATGGTTTATAACATTGTCCAGGATACTAATCCTGAAGACATGAATGGTGGCTCATGGAAACAGCTTATAACCTGCAACCAAAAGAAACATGCTGAAATAATTAAAGAAGAGAAGAAGAAAGAGGTGGCACATGATGACAGTTTAGATGACGATCTAGAATATCTACTTCACCATGAATAAGAATTAAAAACATCGATACAGTGGAGGGAGTGGACGAAGGGGACGCAGGCGTATTGATTTCAAACTATGGAATGAGTTGTGGGACAAAGAACGGTTAATCGCTTATAAAATTAGAAAGAAGATTGGCTATCCAGAAGGAGGCACTTGAATTTACTGTCCTTTGAATATGGATGTACTTGATACACTCCTGCTTGGGATTTTTTGTATAATAATTGGGGACTCATCCCCCACCTTCAAAAATAATAAATGGTTTGTTTTATAAATCTTGTTCCATTAAAAAGAATCAAAATTACCTTTTTGTAAAATATTAATTTTTATACATAGATTGAATTTATTATAATCATAATACCATAAATATTATTAGATAAATTTTATAAAAATTATTATATATAAAACATATAATTTTTATTATTACATTTCACTAATAGTAATTAATTTAATTTATTAATTTAAAACTCTATTGTGGGAATACAATTTTCATTACCAAAAACACATATTTTATATTCAATTTGTTTTATTCAATTTATAATTAATTGATAAATAATTAATTAATTTAAATAAAATATGTCAACAAAATTTTCATAATTTAGTTAATCTAATTAATTTTATTCATTCAAATGGCTATGTGATAACATTAAAATATAAATAATAATGTTATGTTATTTTTTAATGCTCGATGTGGTCTATATAATACACTATCAATCATATTATTTGCCACTTCAAATTTCAAAACGTTACTATTACATTCTTGTAATAATAAACTAGGATGAATCCCCGTTACAATACTATAAATATGAACTGGGTTCAGTCACCCTTTAAACTGTATCTTACTAAACTCAATTTAATCCCCTTTCTTGTCATGTCTTAATAAACCGATCTCATTACATATTATATTACACCCAATTTCAGGAGATATATAAATATATACATAATTCATTTATGTGATACATAGGTCCCTCCCCCCACATAATGAAAACTATATTTATGTGTTCCACAGTATTGTAAACAATCATTATATCACAACCCATTAAATGAAAAGAGTATCATAAAAATTTCATCATATCACAACTTGTGGCAAAGTGACTAGAGTAATAACATTTCATCATAAAATAGTATGTTAAATGAATAAGGTTTCATATGTAATTTTATGGTATATCCCATGGAAGAGAAATTAGAATAACAAAATTTTTCCATTTTAAACCTAAATCATTCAGTGTATTAATAATGTTGGGATCTTTGGATCAGATCACCATTAAACATTTTATGACATTAATAGATGATATATTATATGGAAAATTGTTTTGATCAATAATTTAAATATTTATTGAGAAAAATAAACTTATTTCATTTAATAACCCTTTATAAATAATTTATTTTGAAATTTTTTTTCATTAAATTTATCCTTGAAAGGATATAAAGGATGATTTAAAAATAATATAATATTGTTCATGTGGAAAATATCCCTCAATGGAAAAAATATTTTTAAAACATAAATAATTTTTCAAATATATTTCCATGAAAATAACTATAAAACAATTAAAGAAAACATCAATGAATATAATGGTCATGATGGTGGGAAATTACGTTCATATAGTACATGAAAAAATAAATATTTCTAAAAAATAACCTATAACAGAAAAACATATATTATTTTTCAAAAATACATGATAATTCCTATAAAAACATTTCAGAAAAATCATTCTCGGATTAATATGAATTCGGTAATTCTTTTTTGAATGTAAAAAAAATTTTGAAAAAAATTTTATAGAACATTTCTTTATAATAAAATGTGTTTTCGATAGAACAAATGATTTTTGTAAAAAAATCATTTTGGAAATTTGAATACATAAAGTGTGGAACATTATGTGAAAAATGTATTCTAATTTAATAACTAAAATATAATAAAAATTAACAGAATTATTCGGTGGTAGATAATTGGATATGATCATTGTATAGTTAAACATTGAAAATCCCAACCAATGATTATATTAAAACATAAAACTCTTACCTCTTTGGTAACCATGAATCATAAAGACAGAGTAGGGATAAAATAGAAAGAAATATAAAATATCATGAGGACAAATAAATTCAGGTTATGTTATATAAAATGGGATATATATATATATAAATTATTAATGAATATAGTTGCATGACATAACATACATCTCAAATAACAAAAAATGGAATGAAAATAAATTACCACATTAGTTAAATTTTAACAATTTATTTAGAGAGTATGATTTCCAAAAATAGATATATAAATATGTATATTTTTTATCAATATTAGTCATAAAATAAATTCTTTTTTATTGTACATATAACATAGAATAAATATATGTTTAATATGAAATGTGGCTCAAGGAAGTAAAGATTGAGATAAAAATTAATTACCTTATATTTTGAATTCCACTGTGCTCATTCCAAAATCATCTATAATATATATAATTTTGTTATAAATATATCACATAATATTATTATTATATTTGTTACGACGTATGATATTTTATGAACTTTTAATGACTATTTCTTAATTTTTAAAAGTTAAATTTATGTTTTTCGTAATATCTTCATATATTTATATATGTTTTGATTTGATAGATATATTTCCAATTATCTAAAATGGTAAAATAGTATCCAAAAATATAAAAATAATTTAAATACAATATAAATCAATTATATATTTAATTATAGTGATCCATAAAAGTTTAAAATATAAATTGAAATACAATGTTCATGGAGAATATAGACTGTACAAATACATGAACACTATTTTCATTCTCTTTTTATATTGAATAGAAGAAAAGTAATAAAAATAAATTATCGTTAAAAATTATTTCTATTTGAAATATATGTTTATTAAACCCATAATTAATACCTTCTATGTAAAAATTGAATTATTCATGTCACTTTATGATGTAGTAATCTTTTGTACTTATGATCGACATTATATTATTTCCAACAATGGAAGATATGATGGAATGTGTTATATAATAATTTCAGAATCAAAATTACATCACAGATATCATATATATATCTATATATATAACATATCAATCATTATTTCTATTTTTGAGAGTTGGAAATGGAATAATGAATGACATTGGTTTTCAAGGTGGTAATCTACCATATAGAAGATTGATAATTTCATGACCCATAACATGAAAGTGATGATGGGTGTACTAAAATAACATTACATAAAAATATACTAGAATATATAATAAACTATTTTTATTATATATTCATCTTATAATTATAATTTATGGTGGTAGATGATGAAAAAAAAACTAAAATGCGAATAGATGAATGTTAACTCTTTTTCGGGTATCACACATAGGATTCACCAAAATTCTTCCTAGGATTGATTTATTACAAAAACAAGGATTCTATGAAGAGTGGAGGGATGATTAGAATATATTTCTATGTTTATTTCTTGATACAATGTTGTACGACTTTGTGATGTGTAAGAACCCGAGTTTTTTAGAATGGGTCAAAATCCAGAACCTAGTTGTATTTTTTACTTGTCCCTGAGAAAACATGAGAAACTGGGCAGTTTCTGGAAATTTCAAGACTACTCATCGTGTACTATAGAGTACATGCTTTGTAAAGGTTAGGCAAGTGATGATTGTGTGCTCACTAAGTACATGTTGGGTGATGATCTTTTAGAAATTTCTTACTACACGGCGTGTAATTATCGACACGCCGTGTACCCTTGACCGTGTGGTGGCCATACATGGCGTATAGGCCTGTTGGTCGGGTAGAATTGTTGAAGCCATGTACATGTCATGTCCCCCTTGGACATGCCATGTAGTCTAGCCTTGTTTGAGAAATATACATGGCATGTGGGTAAGTAGGTGAGGAAAAGAAAAACAACCAAGTACATGCCATGTACCTCTACGTACACACCGTGTACTCATGTCAGCAGGATAATGAAAGTGAGTCAGTGTAATTTCAGCCACCTTATGAATAGTAAAATGATAAATGCTGTGTACTTTCTTTTTTCGTTAAAACGGGCAGTACCCTCGTTTTTAGGTAGAACACAAGTTTTTGGTCGGGATTCACAAACCAAGCCGGTTGAACCATTATTCCTCTGTAACACCCCGAGCTTCCACAATACGCTTCTCATTCAATAATGCAATAGCTTGCATTGTACGCAACTTTGAGTTCTAAAATACCGCATCTAATCAAAGTAGTCGTTATGAATAGTAATAACCACTTTTTAAAATTATAGAAATTTTATATTTTAAAATGGACTTCATTTTTGTATTCTTAATATCGAAATTAGCCTATGTTGAATTTTTGGTATTTTTCTAAGAACTTCTAATTTTTTATAAACCGTGAAAATTACTTAAAAACAACTTTTTTAATAAAAATAAATTATAGTGATAAATTATACTATTTAGTGATTTTAAAGTATAATTAGAATATATTTTTACCATTATATCCAATGGTGGTCATTAGAATTAATTTAACACTGAAATTGGACATAAACAATTGCCAATCTTTTGATATAAATTGTTTCTTAAAAACATGCTATTTGTTGTGACAGCGGGAATTAATTATAAAATTAATTAATGCAACTTATATGTTTGGAATATTTTAAAATAGACATCATTTTTGAATTCGGAATATCAATTATATCTTAGGGTGAAATTTTGGCATTGTTCTGAAAAACTTCAATTTTTGATGAATAGTGAAACCACTAAGTGGAAGTTAAATAACTGATTTTTCGTTTAAATGAAATATTACCACTTCTGTGATTTTATTTTCAAAAATCCAACATACATGGTTGTCATTATCAAGTAAAATGTGGTTCAATGAGATTAAAATAATTTTTTGGTGAATAGTAACTTTAAAGTTCTTAATCGCGATTAGAAGTAATTAGTGTAGTTTAAGGTAAAAACAATGTTTTAATAATATGATATGAGCTTGACACTTGTCCTACTCCTATTGGATGAGTCATGGACGACCAAGACAACCCATGGGTCAACTTGGGGACCCCATGGAGCCACTTTGGTTGGAAAATGTCATTAATATATATTTATTTAATGTTAAAATAAAATTGACACAAACTTGAGTTGTTTTACTAAAACAGACTTTAAGTGGGGTCACACAAGTCCAAATTTTGACTATAAATATTCATTAGAAATATAAAAAGATTTCATACATCATAGTATTTTTTTTATAATTTTTAGACATTAAATAAAATAAATTATTTATGACATTATTATGATGCAGCGATGACATCATTATTTAACGATTTAAATAAAATGAGATGATAATGAAAAATCCAAGGGTTACACTTGTCCAAAGCCACTTGTATGAGGATATTTCGAACCCTTATCACCTTAGCCTCTAATTATATAAATTTGGGACATTTAGAATCCGAAAAGCATTGTGTAATAATGTAACATTTCAATCTTTCCAAAAGAGCCCCTCCTCTCCACTTATAAAAGTCCCCCACCTCTCCCACCTTATTCACACTTTCAAGCCTTTTGGCTCCGCCAAACTCTGCCCAAATACTCTCCCAGCTTCCCCCTATTACTCCTAGAAGCCTCACTTTGGGCAGAACTCTTCCCAAATAAGCCTTTGGCTCAAATCAAAAAGAGTTTCCCGATTTTGAGGTAATGTCTTCTCTAATGATGTTTTGTTTTATTTTTCTTCTCCAACCCCGTAAACTCTTTTTATTAATTTATTTTGTAACAAAACCAGTATCCTAAATATACTAGTATGTTGTTATAAGAAGTATTCGAGCTACACTTACACACACCTACATCTAATGGTTAAAGAACATACGGTTTCTATGGATGGCGAATTTCTGCCTCACGAAATGATGATTGTTCAACACTCATATAACACCTTCAAAGGTGGCCATTAAGATGTAACTATTTTTATATATGATATATAATATGTTTATGTTTTACTTATGCTTCTTTATTTCTTATTTATGACATACTTTATGATTTCCATTATGGGTAAAACGCGATAATTTCATTTTAGGAAGTGCGGACTACCGCCCCCTCAAAGTGATTTGAATTGTTAATGCCATATGTGGGATGTATAATGGATGGAGTAAATGGTATTATACACTATGTTATACTGGAATTATATTATACATTTATATCATTATGATTTCATTCCATTAAATATGAAATTGAAATGAAAGTAGCGTTCATGCGTACGTACGGCTTACCGTCTCCATGAACGGTGCATTTCATTTCTTACCTCTAAATGTTACCTAATATTATAAATGAATGTATATACTGGATATAGAAGATATATATGAAATCTAAATCATGAATATAATTCTGGAGATAATGGATATTCTACCACATAAACAACTTGTAATTAAAAGAAGTTTACTGTTGACTCAAGTACCAAACATCGACAAAACGATCGTTATTAACTTAAATAATTACATAATGTTCATATCATAGTAATAAGTGATATAATAAGGATAATGAAATTGAAAATGGTTCCTAATAAGGTATATATTAACTCTAGTTTATTATTCAGGATGTTAAAGAACGGTTGAGTCAAGTCAGACACGAGGTAAGGGAACTTCTTAACCCAACTTCCATTCTTTGGGTTAATCTCCTACATTCAAATTATGTCATGATATAATTATGTCCTATTTTGTATTTTTACATTCTTTATGTGCACCTATAGTGAATACACATAATAGATCTATATTATTTTAAAAATAATCTTTGTATGGACTTCGTCTCAATCTCCTTTCATTGAGGCATATTTGGTTTTTTACACAACATTCTTTTATACGGTGTATAAACCCGTTTGACTTTTACGTTTATTCAAAAGGAATCTTTTTATACGAACCGTTTTGCTAAACGACAAAAGGGAATGTTTTTCTTTCCGTACTTATGCGGCGACAATGACTTCTCCGCCGCCATGACCATTATTTGTGTTTCGGCTTCCTCTACAAGCCATCATTTTTTTAAAGAAAAATAAATGCAAAGTTTTAACTTTCTTTTATTTTGGTATTGAAAATGGTTTTGAAAGAATTTTTATTATATCAATGTGTTGTATTGATATCTTGTGATTGAAATGTGGAAATATTATGTTTTCTTTATGCATGTTTTATGTGATACGATTATGTTATGGTTTATGAGATGTTTAAACCTATTCATATGAGGAATGTATTGGACTTAATAAGTGACGGGTGGAGCCCGCTATAGCTCCTCGACGCATCGGTAGGTCTCATGATACAACTGGACGTGGAATTGGCCGAGGTCCTTTCCCAATTTGATTTATGGTTTTGGCCGAGGCCTTAATCATTTTAGATGTCTTGGCCGAGACCTTGACAAAATGTTTCAGAATGTCCGGCATTATACATTCCCTCATTATGAAAGTGGTTATTGATCTTTCATGTGATTATTCGTCTATTAGAATATCCATGTGAGTAAGTAAGTGGCATTACTTGATTTTACTTTTTTCATATTATGCTGAAGTTCAAGTTTAATAAGGCTTTTGTTTAGTTATACATTGCCTTAAATGTTTATGTTTATTTATGAAAGTTTCCACAATATTATTATCCTTACTGAGCATCTGAGCTCACCCCTTTCAATGTTTTAATATTTTCTAGGATGTGAAGAAGTATTTTATGAATGACCTGCAGGGATAGTCAGAAGAGGATATGAGTGTGGACTATGAAGACTTTGTTATTACTTTTCCACTTTATGATGTAATGTAACATTTATGAATGTATCTAGTGTTTTCAAGGCTACTAAACTAATCGGTCTTTCGAGACTTGATCTTTTGTGATCATGCCAATGTTACGAAGTAATGCACTGACTCTGGGTAGCTGGGGTCGGGGCGTTAAAGTTGGTATCAGAGGCAGTTTAGTACTAACCTTGGAAGCTAGATTTAGATAAACTCTGATTAGAGCACGTAGACCTAAGATGAACTTTGAGGATTAGTATAGAATAACTTCCTAGAATTATGGTATTGTAGAGATTTTGTGAGTTTTCCGAGCAATACATCCCTGTCTGGATACAAGCAGGTAGAGGCGGCTTTGGCACAAATGTACCTAGGGGTAAAACCCGAAAACACCGCTTTGAGCTAGACTCGAACGGGAACTGGTGCACGACAATGGGCCTTGCTGCACTCTTGGTTACGACACTCCCGGGGGATATGCTTAGGATAATTCTCATTTTCTTTACAAACCACTATGAAGGGTTATGAGTATATACTTCCTCAAAGAAACAATTTATTTTTATGATTATGGATTATATCCATAAATAGTTCAATTTATGTAAAGTGTTTTACAAGTATGGAATTATGTATTTTGATTCATAAACTAATCTAGTTTATGGCATTGTTTAGAAATGGCGCCTAGTGGAAGGAATGGAAACCGTAACAATGCACGAACTCCGTGTAGGGATTTCCCTCCTGCTCAAGATAATTATTGTGGATCTGGAGATACAACTGGTGCTGATCAACTTAATACCATACTGGGACAACTCACTCAGGTTATGAATAATAACCTTACTCGTATGGAGCACCCTGATCCGCAACGTGGAGGATCAATGCTAGACCGTTTTATGAGGCAACAACCACCAACCTTCAATGGGAGTACAAATCCTATAGTAGTTGAGCAATGGATAAATTCCTTAGAGAAAATATTCCATGCATTGGGGAGTAGTGAAAGGGAGAAGGTTGTCATGGCAGTTTACCGCCTCACTGGAGATGCCGATCAGTGGTGGTCGCTGATTCAAAACACAAAGGAAGATGATGACGTATCAAATATGGAATGGAGGGAGTTCAAAGATCTTTTCTTAGAAAAATACTTTCCTCGTGACCATCGAGCAGATATGGAAAGGCAATTTCTGAGTCTGAGGCAGAAGGAGGATGAGAATGTCGCAAAGTATGAGGCTAACTTTACAAGGTTAGCGAGGCATGCTGCCGATTATATACATAACCCAAGGAGTAAGATTAATCGTTTCTTTGATGGGTTAAAACCATTTCTCCGTCGAGCTTTAGTATCACAATCCTTCTCATCATACAAAGATATTGTCTCGTGTGCTATCAAGACAGAAAAAGAATTCTCTAAGTCTTATGACAACAAAGTAAATCAAGAGAAGAAGAGAACGGGGGAACAAGAGACAGATAAAGGGAAAATGGGAAAGAAGGATTTTCCATTATGTGATAATTGTGGGAAGAATCACCCTGGTACGTGCCTAAAAGGAATGGGAGTTTGTTATAAATGTGGAGAAAAGGGTCACCAGGCTCGTGATTGCAAGGGAAAGAAAGAGGCTGTCAAAGTTGAATGCTACAATTGTAGGGAAATGGGGCATTATGCAAATGAATGTCCTAAGCATCAGGGAAACTTACCTCAGAAAAGGCCAAGGGATCAAGGACAATCTTATACTGTTACTACAGTTGAAGCAGAATAACTAATGTATTGGTGCTTTTGGACTCATGGATTATATTCTGGTTATTAGAATAATGTGATATATATATAAGGATTGTACTGCAGTACTTTTGATTTCATTAAGGTTTTAATATGATTAAGGTAATAATATTTTTATTATGTGACAATAAGAGAAACTTTACATTGTTTGGGGAATCTGATGTTACAATTGATTTTGGAATTAAGATACCTTTTAGAGAAATTC
Organism: Viscum album; assembly: GCA_963277665.1. Lineage (NCBI taxonomy): Eukaryota > Viridiplantae > Streptophyta > Magnoliopsida > Santalales > Viscaceae > Viscum > Viscum album. The sequence goes on from OY728143.1 coordinate 354,943,714, forward strand.
TGGACAGAGGTATTTTGGATAACTATAAAAGTTGGAGTGGATTATGTTGATCTTTTGATAGTATTGTTAAAGATTTAAAAAATTCATGAAGATTATTTTTGGAATATTATAATACTATAGTTTTAAGAAAAGGACAACCTGCAGGGTGGGGCATAACCTTCGCGTCAGACAAAGCTGTAGGAATCAAACCCACAACCATAGTGTGACAGGCCTTTTTTTCCTACCACTAGCCTACATGAAGTCCCTGGTTATTACAAAATAATTTTACTAATCTAAATGGTATGTGTTAACATTTGGAACCTTATACAATTAGGATAAGTATAATATTTTGGAGTTCTATTATCTTTTTGAGTGAAAGATGAGTTGATGGTTGAAACTCTAATTGTCAAGCATAAATATATATATAAATATCTCTTATTCAATGAATAAATTAATTCTTAAACTTTCGTAAAGGGATATTAAAACAAAAAAATGTGTTATCCTAATACCTTATGTCTTGTTGAACTGATGATATTTTAAATCAACATAGATTGAAGGCTTTGAGGCCCTCAATTTGACAGTTGATTGTGATTGATGACCTCAATCACTCCCTACAAATATTTACGTTTTCCATCCAATTATATGTCTCTAATTGCCACTAATGTTCTCCTAATCGAGATCATAATTGGGTGGTGACTTTTTTATTTCCCTTTCCCTCTTATTAAGGAAAAGTTTTATTAATCTTATTTCCGATGTGGGTTTTCCTCAAAGGTATTTTTTTTCTTTTCAACCTTTTATTTTCAAAGAAAAATATCAAATTGCGAGGACGCAATTTATTGAAGGAGGGTAGAATGTAACACCCCGAGCTTCCACAATACGCTTCTCATTCAATAATGCAATAGCTTGCATTGTACGCAACTTCGAGTTCTAAAATACCGCAACTAATCAAAGTAGCCGTTATGAATAGTAATAACCACTTTTTAAAATTATAGAAATTTTATATTTCAAAATGGACTTCATTTTTGTATTCGTAATATCGAAATTAGCCTATGTTGAATTTTTGGTATTTTTCTGAGAACTAATTTTTTATGAATAGTGAAAATTACTTAAAAACAAATTTTTTAATCAAAATAATTTATAGTGATAAATTATACTATTTAGTGATTTTAAAGTATAATTAGAATATATTTTTACCATTTTATCCAATGGTGGTCATTAGAATTAATTTAACATTGAAATTGGACATAAACAATTGCCAATCTTTTGATATAAATTGTTTCTTAAAAACACGCTATTTGTTGTGACAGCGGGAATTAATTATAAAATTAATTAATTCAACTTATATGTTTGTAATTTTGTAAAATAGACATCATTTTTGAATTCGGAATATCAATTATAGCTTAGGGTGAAATTTTGGCATTGTTTTGAAAAACTTCAATTTTTGATGAATAACTGATGAATAAGTGGTAGTTAAATTACTGATTTTTCGTTTAAATGAAATATTACCACTTCTGTGATTTGATTTTTAAAAATCCGACATACATGGTTGTCATTAAGAAGTAAAATGTGGTTCAATGAGATTTAAATAATTTTTTGGTGAATAGTAACTTTTAAGTTCTTAAACGCGATTAGAAGTAATTAGTGTAGTTTAAGGTAAAAACAATGTTTTAATAATATGATATGAGCTTGACACTTGTCCTACTCCTATTGGATGAGTCATGGACGACCAAGACAACCCATGGGTCAACTTGGGGACCCCATGGAGCCACTTTGGTTCGAAAATGACATTAATATATATTTATTTAATGTTAAAATTAAATTGGCACAAACATGAGTTGTTTTACTAAAACAGACTTTAAGTGGGGTTACACAAGTCCAAATTTGACTATAAATATTCATTAGAAAGATAAAAATATTTCCTACATCATAGTAGTTTTATTATAATTTTTAGACATTAAATAAAATAAATTATTTATGACATTATTATGATGTAGCGATGACATCATTATTTAACGATTTAAATAAAATGAGAAGATAATGAAAAATCCAAGAGTTAAACTTGTCCAAAGCCAATTGGATGAAGAGATTTCGAACCCTTATCACCTTAGCCTCGAATTATATAAGTGTGGGACCTTTAGAATCCTAAAAGCATTGTGTAATAATGTAACATTTCAATCTTTCCAAAAGAGCCCCTCCTCTCCACTTATAAAAGGCCCCCACCTCTCCCTCCTTATTCACACCATCAAGCCATTTGGCTCGGCCAAACTCTGCCCAAATACTCTCCCAACTTCCCCCTCTTACTCCTAGAAGCCTCACTTTGGGCATAACTCTTCCCAAAGAAGCCTTTGGCTCAAATCAAAAAGAGTTACCCGATTTTGAGGTAATGTCTTCTCTAATGTTGTTTTGTTTCATTTTTCTTCTCCAACCCCCTAAACTCTTTTTATTAATTTCTTTTGTAACAAAACCAGTATCCTCAATATACTAGTATGTTGTTATAAGAAGGATTCGAGCTACACTTACACACACCTACATCTAATGGTTAAAGAACATACGGTTTCTGTTGATGGCGAATTTCTGCCTCACGAAACGATGATTGTTCAACACTCATATAACACCTTCAAAGGTGGCCATTAAGATGTCACTATTTTTATATATGATATATAATATGTTTATGTTTTACTTATGCTTCTGTATTTCTCATTTATGACATACTTTATGATTTCCATTATGGGTAAAACGCGATAATTTCATTTTAGGAAGTGCGGACTACCGCCCCCTCAAAGTGATTTGAATCGTTAATGCCATATGTGGGATGTATAATGGATGGAGTAAATGGTATTATACACGATGTTATACTTGAACTATATTATACATTTATATCATTATGATTTCATTCCATTAAATATGAAATTGAAATGAAAGTAGCGTTCATGCGTACGTACGGCTTACCGTCTCCATGAACAGTGCATTTCATTTCTTACCTCTAAATGTTACGTAATATTATAAATGAATGTATATACTGGATATAGAAGATATATATGACATCTAAATCATGAATATAATTCTGGAGATAAAGGATATTCTACCACAATAACAACTTGTAATTATAAGAAGTTTATTGTTGACTCAAGTACCAAACATCGACAAAACGACCGTTATTAACTTAAATAATTACATAATGTTCATATCATTGTAATAAGTGATATAATAAAGATAATGAAATTGAAAATGGTTCTTAATAAGGTATATATTAACTCTAGTTTATTATTCAGAAGGTTAAAGAACGGTTGAGTCAAGTCAGACACGAGGTAAGGGAACTTCTTAACCCAACTTCCATTCTTTGGGTTAATCTCCTACTTTCAAATTATGTCATGATATTATTATGTCCTATTTTGTATTTTTCGTTCTTTATGTGAGCCTATATTGAATACACATAATAGATCTATATTATTTTAAAAATGATCTTTGTATGGACTTCGTCTCAATATCCTTTCATTGAGGCATATTTGGTTTTATACACAACTTTCTTTTATACGGTGGATAAACCCCTTTGACTTTTACGTTTATTCAAAAGAAATATTTTTATACGAACCGTTTTGCTAAATGACAAAAGGGAATGTTTTTCTTTCCGTACTTATGTGGCGACAGCGACTTCTCCGCCGCCATGACCATTATTTGTGTTTCGGCTTCCTCTACAAGCCATCATTTTTTTAAAGAAAAATAAATGCAAAGTTTTAACTTTCTTTTATTTTGGTATTGAAAATGGTTTTGAAAGAATTTTTATTATATCAATGTGTTATATTGATATCTTGTGATTGAAATGTGAAAATGTTATTTTTCCTTTATGCATGTTTTATGTGATACGATTATGTTATGGTTTATGAGATGTTTAAACCTATTCATATGAGGAATGTATTGGACTTAATAAGTGACGGGTGGCGCCCGCTATAGCTCCTCGATGCATCGGTAGGTCTCATGAGACAACTAGACGTGGAATTGGCCGAGTCCCTTTCCCAATTTGATTTATGGTTTTGGCTGAGGCCTTAATCATTTTAGACGTCTTGGTCGAGGCCTTGACAAAATGCTTCAGAATGTACGGCATTATACCTTCCCTCATTATGAAAGTGGTTATTGATCTTTCATGTGATTATTCGTCTATTAGAATATCCATGTGAGTAAGTAAGTGGCATTACTTTATTTTACTTTTTCCATATTATGCTGAAGTTCAAGTTTAATAAGGCTTTTGTTTAGTTATACATTGCCTTAAATGTTTATGTTTATTTATGAAAGCTTCCGCAATATTGTTATCCTTACTGATCATCTGAGCTCACCCCTTTCAATGTTTTAATATTTTCCAGGATGTGAAGAAGTATTTTATGAATGACCTGCAGGGATAGTCATAAGAGGATATGAGTGTGGACTATGAAGACATTGTTATTACTTTTCCACTTTATGATGTAATGTAACATTTATGAATGTATCTAGTGTTTCCAAGGCTACTAAAATAATCGGTCTTTCGATACTTGATCTTTTGTGATCATGCCAATGTTACGAAGTAATGCACCGACTCTGGGTAGCTGGGGTCGGGGCGTTACATCCTCTCCTGATTCTTTGTCTGATGTCAGTTTCGATCACTGATTAACCTGTGGGAACACCCTCGATAAGGCTTTGATTCCCCTTGAGTAGTTTTGTTTGATTTCTATTCTAGAATGAGTTATATGGGTTTCAATGGTTTTGATTATTTTTGTATATCTACTGTGTTTTAGTCCTAATTGAAGGCTTCTATTGTAGGAGTAGCATCATACGAGTCTCAGGTTGGTGGTGCATACCTCCTTTTGTGTTTTCTTGGTCATTTCGGTGATGTGGCCTTCGGCATTTTTTTGTGTATTTTGACCGGGACCCATTTTTATCTGATATTGCATATTATAATGTTCATAGACCAATAGGATGCCTTTGGGTATGCCATATTACCTATGTTTCTTGAGCGAGGCCTGGTAAAAGGTCATTACACATTGGGGAATTTTGGTCGAGAATTCCAAAATGGTATTGATTGAACTTTTTTGTTCTAAACTGTTGAGTTTAGATTACTGGACCATGATATAAGTTGTTAGAGGCCTTAAAGACCTTATTGCTGGTATGGGAAAACACTTTTCCTTGTGTAGTTCTATTTTTTAGATTGTTTTTCCTATTTATGTGTTCTTTTTATATATGTTAAATATGCAATTGCTTATTTTCATATGCTGGACCCTTTGGGTTGTGTTGGGCATGACATAGATATTCTTGAAGGATGTTGATCAGAGGTTGGGCTTGGACCGGGTTATGGTGGGTGGTTTGGACCATGATATTGGGTGTCATGGGCGTCGGTTTGAGGCAGGATGACTTTCAAGTTGGGCATGGCCCGGGTTACTAGGATGGAAAGGCCATCCGACATGAGCGGCATGGTCACCAGAACACGAGGTGTCAGAGGTGTTGTGGCTTGGGTGCTAATTTGGTTATTATCCCTCCCCCAGAAAGTTTGAGTAGTGTGCACACAGAGAGACTCCGTGATGATGTGGTTTTGACCTCCCGTGTGGGTATATGCCCTCATTAGTTGTAGTTTAGGTACTATTTGATTGGGTGTTCTTGTCATAGAAATCCAAGTGGAATGTTAGGAGCCTTCAAGGGATATTATTGAGGCTATCTAGTTAGCGGTAGAGGATCGCCATTATTTGAGGGAAGACATCACCGTCCCTCCAGATAATTTTTTTGAGGGCATACATCATTGTTCCTCCGATTACTTATTGAGGACATGCATCACTGTTCCTCTGAGAAACTATTGTTGTTCATGACTTTGGGATGTCGGTACTTGAGACACATGGTTTCAGAAAGGCAAATTGTGTCGGGTTACGTGACAGAGATTCTGGCGTTGGCCGAAGCAGGTGACACTCCATGGTGGCAGCTGAGCACTAGTGGAGTTTGTGTTTATTTGTGCATCATTATGTTTACTGCTTTCCTTATAAATGCATGCCTTCTTAAACACCTATATTAGGTACACACCGTTGGGTGGTATCCTAATGAGATTCATCTCACACCCTGCATGGGCCCATCGGGACGCGTGCAGACATAATTGATTTACGTACAGGAAAGAGGCTAGCTTCAGGAGCAGGGCTACATTAGCTATTTCTTGGTGATGGTATGGACCATGAGGTATTACCTAACTGGAGATTACTATATTTTTTGTACATTCCTGTATCATCATGCTTAGTTGTAGCTGTTGTTGGTTATCCATTGGTGACTTTATATTTAGATATGTACAACCAACTTTGTATGCATGTTGTGGTTCAAGTATTAGTTTCAAGTGATCATCATGTTGTTGTGTTTACTTTACGTGGATGTTGTTATATTTATTTCTTCTTCTATTTATTGCTATTATTTATGCTTCTAATATACGGGTCTGGTTCAAGTCTTCTGAGTTATATATTCCATTGTATTGTTATTATTATACTCGGACCAGAAACATTATTATCTTCTGAGTGGGTATGGCCTCCACACTATACCTATGAGACCCTCGCTGCAAGTCTAAGGCCTTTGGAATTCGGGGAGGTGCGCCTATGGTATTAACACCCGAACCATTGAACACTGTTCGGGTGGCTTTTCGGGTCCGGGTCCTTACAAAGTTGCATCAGAGGAGTTATTTACAGGGATTTAGTAACAACAGTTGTTGGCTAGTAATGAGAATGAGACTTCTCTTTTATTTCTGCTGTTTTTACTATTTGGGATATGGTAGACTGGATATTGGATGTTACTGGAAACTAGGTTACTAGCTTGTGGTTGGGTGCCTGCAGCCCCAGGTATGTGTGAAGGACCAGGTTTCCACGGGTAGGAATTACAGTTTTCTTTTTTCCCATATTATAGTTTATATGATTTCCACCTAGGTGGCTCACTGGTTTAGGGTGTTATTGATTGTAATATTTAACCCTTGACCCGGTACTGTTACGACCAATAGTTTATCAATGGAAAATAAATACTTATATTTATGTCATAAAATCACATCAAAACACAACATAATGAACTACTATGTGATAAGTGACCTTTAAAAATAAGTTTGTCACTTATGTGTTTGGAATTTCGAAAATCCGGCATACACAGTTGTGTTGAAGATGTTTTTTGGAGTCCAATAAGAAAAACATTATTTTTTGGGTAAGTTTAACCTACCCTAATGAATAGTAATATACACTTATGAATATTGATATAATTTAATGAATAGTAACTACACCTATGATAGTATAAGAATAATATTCAAGTTGGAAGTACAATATACTTATGTTTTAGATTGAGTTAATTCATATTTTAAATCTGGTTTTTGATAATAAAATATGATTTTAATTAAATATAAGAATATACATATTTATAAAATTATTTTTTAAAAATGGACTTCATTTTTGGATTCTACACATCGAAAAATGGTTTGGGTGAATTTTTGAGATTTTTCTGAAATACATGAAATTTTGGTGAATAGAAAAATAAGGTAATTTACCGTATATACATACATTATAAGAAAAATAAAATATTTCTGGCATCCTGGATGATTTCACCGCCCATGGTTCAAATTAAAATAACCCATTTACTATTCTTGGTCATGTAATAATTACTATTCTTTTTCTTTGGAAGAAATAATAAATTAATGATTATTATATTATGGAATCCATCCTCTCCTCCACTATAAAAACCCCCTTCACTCCCTCTTCTCTCCACTCCTCTCAAGATTCAAACCATCAAAAAATTCTTCAAACATCTCTCCCCAAGGTCCTCCCCCACGTTCAAAATCTCTCAGCCTCTTCAAAAAACCCAAACCTCTCCCCTTAAGATGTTTTCAAAGGAGGAAGTCTCATGAGGTAAATTTCTCTTCCCAAATTTATTCTTTTCATTAAAGTTCTTTTATTTTTTATTTCATTCCTAACATCCCTTCACCATAATAGTATGATAAATCCAGTAACATACATTTACTGGAATGTATTCATGCTTGTTTTATATTTCATTATCTTCTCTTGTTTCCCCAACCTTTTATTTGAAAGAAATGAAAGCACCATTTGAGATGTGCAAATTTAGCACATTCAAGGACAACAGTTTATCAATTTCTATTATTATTAATTCTGGTCATGGAACATTTTTGTTATGGTTGAACCAAATTATTATATATGTAATATATCCTATTTTGGGTTCTTTAATATTTTGGTACAAATGGAATTAAGTTATAAATCAAAACACATTCTTTGTAATCAAATCCCCCGATCAACAAAAATAGTTATCACTATGGTCATATATGTATAATAATTCAACTTCACTATAAGTAACCTAATTAAAATTAAAACCATGTAATATCCTGGATATGAACTAAGTAATATTACTTCAATTTTGGACAACCACTTTCATCTAGCATATAATTGAAACTTGAATATAAGTGTACCAATCTTTAAGGCCAAGTAAACAAATGAGCTCGACAAATGAAATTGAACCTTTTAACTAATCTAAAAGGATATGAATGAACTAAAAATAGTTATAAAAAATAAATTCCATATAGAATAGGATCAATACTTATTAAATAATAATACTAATTTTTTTATTCAGGTCATTAATAACAAGTGGACATCGACGAATTTAAGGTAAGGGGTCCTCTCCTTTTTGCTCTTAATCAAGATTGTCATATATACTATGCCTTTATATGTGTACTATAAAATAATGGGGTATGTTTAATAACCTCCTCCATACTTCCTTATGTATTTTTAAGTGATGAGAAGCCCCATTTCTCTTTCATCAATCCCTCTTGGTCACACTCGACACCATGCCGATAATATCGTAATGAATTCTACCTGAACCTTCCTTGTTCTTTCGGGTAGCCTTATCTTTCATTAAAATGGTGTTATCTTATCTATCTATGTGAGTCTTATGAATTCTGGTTATTTGAACAATATTATCATATCAATACACTTTCATCACATTCTTTCGGGGATATTCATGATTTTGAAAGATTCCATCCTTAGAACTTTCTGATAAGCGAACCTGTTTTAAGGGGACTTCCCAAATTTTTACCCAAATTTCAACTACACTCTATTCTTTTTTTTAAACACCATTGTATATATAAATTCAGTATTTTAATTGTTAAAACCATCTTACTTCAATTCTGGTTTTATATAAAAGAAGGTCTTCTTTTCTATTTGAAAATCTCTTGAGTGTTTTCTTTAAAACAACAAAAAATGTTTTAATGCTAATGTTTCTAAAATACATTTTTTATATGTTGTAACTAATATTTGAAACCAATTACCATTTTATATGACTATTTTACCCTATTAATGTCCATTTATGTTCTAATCCCTTCCTATCATGGACACTTTTGGGATACTCCCATTGGATATGGTTTGTGTCATAATTGCGTTACACAATTCTTTCCATGGGTAACCTTATGTTTATGTATGGTTGATTATGTATGATTATTTATGTGGAAAGATTATTTATGTGGCAACAATATTCATGAATATTTTGAGATGAGTGCACCCAGATAGTGCTCCAATACATTGGTTAAGGATAAGTCTCATGAGATGCGATGTGAAACGGGATTTCCAGTTAGCTTTAACGCATACTAAATATATGATTTATGAATCTGGAACATTTATATGATCACATACTTATATAAAATGATTTCATAAGATTTATTCTTTGGATATCATTATGGAATGCCTCTTAACTCATGTTCTTGTGATGTATCCTTATGTTTATTCTTTACTGGGCATTTTTAGCTCAGCACTTTGTTTATGTGTTCCCCAGGGTACCCTATGCAGATGTAGGATCTCAAAGGGAGTTAGAATCTCTTTATGGAGATTAGATGAAGATTTTTTTTAGTCCCATATTTTATGTTATATGTACCTAGTCTTCCAAGACACTAGACTTAAATATCCTTGTCTTGTACTCTGATGATTAATTATGCTTAAAATCATGAAATGTTTTATGTAAAAGGATCGGGTCGCTATAGTTGGAATCAGAGGATAGTCTATTTATATTTGGATATTAGGAATAGAGAACCATTGTGAGAACCTTAACGATGAGACCAATTGTAAGAAAATAGTTCTAAATATTGGTGAGTATAGTGTAAGTGGTTTATCCAACAAATACATCCCTGTCTAGATATGAGATGGTAGAGGCAGCTCAGGCACAAATGTATCTAGGGGAAAAAACCGAAAACACCGCTTTGAGCTAGAATCGAATGGGAACTGGTGTACGACAACAAGCCTTTATATACTATTGGTTACAACACTCCTTGGGGATATGATTTGGTAGATTCAAAAGCGTAGTTCAAACTGTTATTAAGGGACAAAAAGAATCCCATGAGAATATAAGTTAAGAAATAGATCGAGGATAACCTAGATATAAACCTATGCAATCACAAGTCATGATATACTTTTTCATTATAAGTTCATACTTATATGTTCAATGTTTCTTTTTATGCACAATATCTAAGTATTCAAGACCTATAATTATACGTTCTTTTTCATAGTTAATGGCAGGAAATAGAAGAACACGTTCCAAAAACCAGTGTGAGAGGTAATGTAATGATTTCCCTAATGACATACCTGATGTGATGGAAGCCGGTGCTCAAAAATTCATTGTAGTACTTGCATATCCGGATCGAGTTATGAGTAATAACTTGAATCAGGTGGAACGTCCCCCTCCTCCAAGGAAAGAGCAAGTTGCTGTAGAATCCCTCATACAGCAAAGGCCTCCCAAGTTTAGCCGGTCTTCTGATCCCCTCCTCATAGAATAATGAATTAACTACATTGAAAAGATTTTATTTGTCCTCCAGTGCTCAGAAGAAGAGAAAGATGTAATGGAATATTATAGTTTTTATGGGGAACCTGATCAGTGGTGGACACTAATCAAGAATATGATGTCCCAAGAGGAAATTGATTCCATAGACTAGGAGGAATTCAAGAGGGTGTTTTCATCAAATATTTTCCTTGAACCCTCCATCTCAAGATTGAAAGAGAGTTCCTTGGACTCAAGAAGAATGAAGATGAGTCAATCGGGGTGTATGAAGCAAACATTACATGGTTTTCAAGGTACTCCACTGGCTCTGTCATAAACACTGAAAGTAAGGTGGGTCAGTTCTTTAGAGGACTAATGTCGAGTATACAAAAAGTGTTGGTGATTCGAGAATTCGACAGCTATGAGGATATTGTATATTGATCCCTCAAGGTTGAAATAGATATTGGAGACTCTCAGTGGTCTCATGGACCTAGTGAAAAGAAGCAGAAAATGGAGAACAACATGGGTGGTTCATCAAACAAATCCCATGATTGAAAGAAGCCTCACTTTCCCCTATGAAAGAATTGTGGGAAGAAGAATCTTGGTGACTGTCTCAAAGGAACCAGGGATTACTTTTTATGCGGAATGATTGGTCATTTGGCCAAGAACTATCGAAGGGATATGAAAAATCCCACTAATGTTGAAGAAGAATAGAAGGTTCAGATCAACACTCAGCCTGCAGTCCAGTGTTTTAACTGCAAAGAGTGTGGGCATTATGCAAACAATTTACCTAAGATGTGGGTTATCAGAGGCAATCATCAACAACCTCCACGACAACAAATAAGGGCTTCTGCTATCACTACTGCTGAGGTTGAGCCGGAAAATGATGTGGTGACAGGTAACCTTGTTATTCATTCAATAATAGTGAACATACTATTTGAATATGGTTATACGCATTCTTTCCTATCATGAACGTTTAGTTAAACTATTCAAACACCACCTCAAAATTTGGTGGAAACGTTATTTAAGAGAACAAAGAATGGGGATATTATTGCATCCATGGTTTATAACTCATCTTCAATTAATTTTTCTAGACTAAACCTCCCATAAAATCTTTTCATACATCCTTTAGTAGAGTTTGATGCTATATTGGGCATGGATTGGATATCTTTGTACAAGGCCAACATCATTTTTCGGGAAAGCGAGATTACTCTTCACATCACGAAGCATCCTTGGATTCATTACATGTTAAGGAGGAAGATGAGTTTCCTTTAAAATATTCATCTCATGTTTGTATATTTCTTCCTTATGAGCATGCATACCTAACTCAAATGATTGAGACAAAGGAGAGAATCATTCTTGAAGAAATTCCCATCGTGAGGGATTACATTAATGGATTCCCCGAATAGTTTTCTAGTCTTCTCCTAGACTGAAATATTGAGTTATCAATTGAAATAATACCTACATCTCTTCCAATCTAAATGAGACCTTACAGAATGGCCACCGTATAGCTAGAAGAGCTGAAGAAGCAGTTACAAGAGAATATGGAGAAGTGTTTTATATGCCCGAGTGCTTCACCATGGGGTGCTCCAGTCCTCTTTGTCAAGAAGATGAATGGATCAATGCGCCTCTGAATTGATTATCATGAGATCAATAAAATCACTATAAAGATCAAGTATCCCTTTCCACGGATAGATGACATGTTTGATCAGCTTCGTGGGGCTAGTTATTTATCTAAGGTGGACCTTCGATTAGGATATCACCAACTAATGGTGAGGAAGGAAGATATTCACCGGACTACCTTTCAAACTAGGTATGGAAACTATGAGTTCATAGTGAGGCCCTACAGACACACTAATGCTCAAGATATTTTCATTAATTCAATGAATATAGTCTTTAGACATAACCTCGGTAAATTTGTGGTGGTCTTTGTTGATGATGTTATGATATACTCCAAGAGAAAGGAGGAACATGGGGAGAATTTGGAAACATTGTTAAAGACATTGCGAAGGGAGAAGTTTTTTGGAATGTATATTAAAAGAGAGTTCTGGATGGAGGATGTATCATTCTCGGGGCATGTTATCACCAGGAAAGGAATATCTGTGGACCCTTCCATGACAAAAGCAATTGAAGTGTGGCCAAGGCCAACTTATGCAACGAATATATGCAACTTTTTAAATCTATCAAGGTATTATCGACGATTCGGGAAGAACATTTCATGATTGTCAAAACCAATGACCACATTGACACATACAGGATTAAAGTTCTTCTAGACACATGAGTGTGAAGACTATTTCGTGGAGTTCAGAAAGTGTCTTATCACTACGTCGATACTCACACTCCCTTCAAGTGGATAACTCTTTGTGGTGTATAGTGATGCTTTTATGAAATTATTAGGTTGTTTGATAATGAAAAAATGATAAAGTGATAGCCTATGCCTCAAGGAATCTGAAAATAAAGGAGCTAAATTATCCCACACATGATCTAGAGTTGGCGGCTGGGATCTTTGCGTTGAAAATATTGCGGCATTATCTATATGGGAAAAATGTGAGATATTTACTGACCAGAAGAGTCTCAAATATATATTCACACTGAAAAAGGATAATATGCGCCAACGAAGATGGATAGATCTCATCCAAGATTATGACTTCTCAATCCACTACCATCCCGGTAAGGCAAACACAAGGTGGCATATGCTCTAAGTAGAAATGATCCTCCATCTTCATCATTGATGATAATTGAAAAGGATCTGATCTTCATGGATTTGCAGTGGATGGACATGGGAATCATTAAGGGAGGAACATCATCAATCATTTCTCAAATGATTTCACAACCATCCCTCTAGGATAAAATAAAGGTTTCTCAAAGAAAGAATGTGGATATTCAGAAATGGGTGGATGCTACAAAAAATGGGAAATCCTCCGATTTCAAAATTGATGTGGAATGAGTTTTAAGATTTTGGACACGATTATGTGTATTTTCTAATCCAGAGATAAGGAAGTAGTTTTTGAATGTTTCACATAGCTCAACCATCTCTATCCATCCTGGGAGCACCAAAATGTACCATGATCTCCGAGAACACTTCTGGTGGGATAACATGAAGAAGGAGATTGCGGAATATATATCAAGGTTCTTGGTATGCCAGTAAGTTAAAGGTGAGTGACAAAAGTCCAAAGGTATGATGTAGCCATTGCCTATACCCATGTGGTTATGGGAAAATGTTACAATGGACCTTTTCACTGTTCTCCCGAAGACATCGAAGGGAAATAATGCGATATGGGTTGTGGTTGACCAACTCACCATGACATCCCATTTCATTGATATTCTGGAAGATCTCTCACTTGAACTACTTGCAATGTTATATGTGAAGGAAGTAGTGAGACTGCACAGTGTTCCACTCTCAATTGTGCCTGACCGTGATCCAAGGTTCACATCTATATTACAATGGAGTATTAAACATGCTTTGGTTACTAAATTGAGTTTCAGCATGGCCTATCACCCCCAAAATGATGGCCAATCTGAAAGGACTATTCAGACTCTTGAAGATATGCTAAGAGCCTGCTCTCTAGAATTCATAGGTGGTTGGTATCAGCATCTCCCATTGGTTGAGTTCTAATAAAACAATAGCTTCCACTCGGGTATTTAGATGGCTCTATATGATGCTCTATATGGAAAGCGATGTAGGACTCCAACCTGTTGTGATGAAGTGGGATAAAGAAAGCTACATGGACCCGATCTTATTCAAGAGATGACAGAGAAGTTTCAAGTCATCCAGAAACACATCAAAACTACTCAGAGTCGGCAAATGAGCTATGTTGACAACAATCAATGGGGCTTGGAGATCGATGTTGGAGATAAATACTTCCTTTGAATATCTCCATGGAAGAGAGTCATAAGATTCAGAAAGAAAGGAAAGTTAAGCCCAAGGTATATTGGCCCCATTGAGATCCTTGATGGCATAATAGTCATGGTCTATCAGCATTCACTTAAAAGAAATGTGGCCCAATTACATTATGTTTTCTACATATCACCCTTGAGGAAGTACATACCTGATCCCTCACATGTACTATATTCAGAGGTGGTGAAGTTGGAAGATGATCTCTCCTATGAGGATCAGCCAGTAAATATTCTGGATCAGAGAGATAAGGTTATATGCAACAAGACAACCCATATTGTCAATGTTTTGGGGAGGAACCAAAAGTTAGAAGAAGAAACAAGGGAATTGGAGGAATCAAATAAGGAAAATTACCCGCAATGGTTTTTTTCATAGTATGTAAAACGAAATTTCGAGGGCGAAATTTCGTAAGGGGGAAGAATGTAATGACCCATAGTTTATCAATGGAAAATAACTTCTTATATTTATGTCATAAAATCACATGAAAACACATCATAATGAAGTACTATGTGAAATTTGACCTTTAATCCTAATTTTGTGACTTATATGTTTGGAATTTTGAAAATTTGGCATTCACGGTTGTGTTCAAGATGTTTTTCGGAGTCCGATAAGAAAACAATAACTTTTTGGTGAATAGTAACCTACCATAAGGAATATTAACATACCCTTATGAATAGTGATATACCCTAATTAATAGTAACCTCACATATGATAGCATAAAAATAATATTCAAGTTGGATGTACTATTTCCCTATGTTTTAGAATGAGTTAATTCGTGTTTTAAATCATGTTTTCGATAATAAAGTATGATTTTATTTATATATTAAAATAATCATATATATAAAATTATTTTTGAAAAATGGACTTCATTTTTGGATTCTAAAACTTGAAAAATGGTTAGGGTGAATTTTTGAGATTTTTCTGAAATACATGAATTTTTGGTGAATAGAAAAAATTGGTAATTTACCGTATATATATACATTATAAGCTAAATAAACTATTCCTAGAATTATGGCTGATGTCACCACCCATGGTTTGAATTCACATGACCCATTTACTATTCATGGTCATGGAATACTTACTATTCTTTTTCTTGTGAAGAAATAATAAATTAATGATTATTATATTATGAAATCCCTCATATTCTCCACTATAAAAACTCCCTTTCACTCCCTCTTCTATCCACACCACTCAAGCTCCAAGCCTTCACTAAAATCAGCCCAAATCTCTCCCCAAGGTCCTCCTCCATTTCCTAAAGCTCTCAGCCTCCTCAAAATACCAAAACCTCTCCCCTTAAGAGGTTCTCAGAGGGGGGAGTTTGAAGAGGTAAATTCCACATCCCAAATTTCTTCTTTTATTTTAAGTTCTTTTCCTTTTTATTTCCTTCCACAGCTCCCTTAACCAAAATATTATGATAAATCTAGTAACATACATGTACTAGAATGTCTCCATGATAGTTTTATATTTCATTATCTTTTCTTCTTTCCCCACCCTTTTATTTGAATGAAATGAAATCACTGTTTGAGATGTGCTAATTTAGCACATTCAAGGACAATGATTTATCAATTTCTATTATCTTTAATTCTTGTTATGAAGCCATTTTTGTTATGGTTGAACCAGATTATTATATATGTAATATATCCTATTTTTTGTTCTGTAATCCTTTGGTATAAATGGAATTATGTTATAAATCAAAACACATTTTGTGTAATCAAATCCTCTGATCATCAAAAACGGTTATCACTATGGTCATATATGTATAATACTTCAACTTCACTATAAGTAACCTAATTGATAATGAATCCATGTAATCTCCTGGATATGAAAAAAATAATATAACTTCTATTCTAGACAACCACTTTCATCTAGCATATAATCCAAACTTGAATATAAGTGAACTAATCATTAAGGCCAAGTAAACAAATGAGGTCGAACAATGAAATTGAACCTTATAACTAATAAAAAAGACTTTGAATGAACTAAAAAAGGTTATAATAAATAAATTAAATATAGAAGGGTTTCTGGACTTATTAATTAATAATCCTAATTTTTTTATTCAGGTCATTAATAAAAAGTGGAGAACACCACCAGATTTAATGTAAGAGATCCTCTCCTTTTCTCTCTTAACCAAGATTGTCCTCTATACTATTCCATTATATGCATAGTAGAAAATGATGGGTTATGTTTAAGAACCTCCTCCATAATTCCTTCTGGATTTATAAGTGATGAGAAACCCCATTTATCTCTCATTAATCCCGCTTGGTCACACTCGACACCATGTCGATAAAATCTTAACGAATTCTACCTGAACCTTCCTTGTTCTTTTGGGTTGCCTTATATTTCTTTCAAAATGGTGTTATCTTATCTATATATGTGAGTCTTATGAAATCTGGTTAGATGAAGAAGATTCTTATATCAAGACCCTTTCATCACAGTATTTTGGGGATATATATGATTTTGAAAGATTCCATCCTTAGAAATTTCCGATAAGCCAACCTGTTTTAAGGTGACTTCCCAAATTTTTACCCAAATTTCAACTACAGTCTATCCTATGTTTTAAAACACAATTGTATTTATAAAATAATTATTTTTATTATGAAAACCTTCTTGGTTCAATTCTGATTTTATATAAAATAATGTCCTCTTTTCTTTTTGGAATGCTCTAGAGTGTTTTCCTTAAAACCGCTCAAAAATCATTTAATGCTAATGTTTATAAAATACATTTTTATATGTTTTCACTTATATTTGAAACCACATACCATGTTATATTCCTATTGTTCCCTATGAATGTCCATGTATGTTCTAATCCCTTAATTTCATGGACACTTTCATGATACTCCCATTGGATATGTTTTGTGTCATGATTGTGGTACCCAATTCTTTCCATTAGTAACCTTATGTTTATGTATGGTTGATTATGTATGATTATTTTTGTGGCAAGATTATTTATGTGGAAAGAATATTCATGAATATTTTGAGATGGGTGAACCCAGATAGCACTCCAATGCATTGGGTAAGGATTAGTCTCATGAGATGCGATGTGAAACGGGAATGTCAGTTAGCCTTGAACCGTACTAAAGATATGATTTAGGATTCTACCACATTTATATGATTTCATGATTATATGATACCATGCTTATATTAAATGATTTCATAAGTTTCATTCTTTGGATATTATTATGTCATGCCTCTTTACTCATGTGCTTGAGATGTATCCATATGGTCATTCCCTTACTATAAATTTTTAGCTCATCCCTTTGTCCATGTATTCCCTAGGGTACCCTATGCAGATGTACGAGCTAAAAGGAAGTTATAAGCTCTTAATGGAGATTAAATAAAGATGTTTTTTAGTCCCATGTTTTATGTTATATATACCTAGTCTTCCAGGACACCAGACTTAATGATCCTTGTCTTGTAATATGATGATTAATTATGCTTAAAATCATTAAATGTTTTATATAAAAGGCTCACGTCACTATAGGTATGGGGAGGGAGAAATGGACCTTGGCCTAGTATGGAAAGGCTTGTTTTCTTGGATTTTTATAGGTACATTTTTTGTGTATTTCCATTTCATAACTACATGTATGCTTTGTAAAGTGATAATAGCATGTGAATAAAATAAAATTCAACGCTTTGTATGTAGTAAAATGTGAATAGGTGAAAGTACTGACAGAATTTCTTTTTGTTGCAATGTGTATGCAATGATTTATACATTTTTAAAATTGAATATAGTCAGATATATGTGTTTGGATCTTATGAGAGTAGGCATGTACTATCATTTGAGGTGATTTTGATCAACATGATTTGGCGACTCATTCGTCAGTTTGAGGCAATGTTATTTGTCAGGACGGGAATGGCCCGAGGTACTTTGATACTAGGCTCTATTAGGGGTGGGTAAGGAGGCCATGAGGCCGGGATTCCATGGGCATGGTTTGCGGTGGGGGTGAGTAAGGGTAGTAGTTATGCATTGCCATTTTCTTCTTTCCTTATCTGTGTTGAATATATATTGTTATATATATTTGAGTTTCCTGACCATTTATGGTATTCAACGGGTTCCAACTACACGTCTCGTGGAGTGTCAGGAATGTGAGGATACAGTGCCATAGGCGCAGGATCATGTTTAGGATCCGGTGCAGGCAATGAAAGAGTCGCAATTATAGGCTATGAGAGAGTATCAGGTCCATGATTCAATGCAGGAAGGACATCAGCCGGGTTTGGAATCATTTGGACCATGGCTCGACGAATAACTCCAAGATAGCCTAGTATGTGCCTTGCATGGGACTGACAGAGGCACAGGATACAGAGCCATCTATGGCATTTATGACGTGAGAGTTCCAGTCGCAGCACCCACTGATTTTTTAGGGTGAGGGTGGTCCACAGGCGGCTGAGAACTGGATAGAGAACATACAGATGATCTTCAAGTAGCTCGAGACGCCTCTAGGGTGGAGGGTCCAGTGGGAAACATACATGATGTGAGGACCGACAAAGCATTGATGGGATGTACCGGTTCAGGCTCGCAGGCACGAGGGACTAGCATGGTAGGACTTCTAGGATAGGTTTTTTGAGCACTTATTCCTGGATACATTGAGGGCAGAGAGAGATTGAGAGTTTTGAGTCTTCAAAAGCAAGACATGTCCATCATATACTATGATACTACTTTCACTGAGCTATCTCTCTTTGCACCTGGTATGGTAAGAGACGACGTGACAAGGGTGAGGCACTTCATGGATGGCATACGACATGCCATTCAGGTCCAGGTGAATATTTTCAGGTTGGGTTCTTTTTCAGAGGTAGAGAATTAGGCACTCATAGAGTAGGTAAACCACATGGATAAGCCTCAGGTTCATTGGACGACGTCTTTAATTGATGGTTCGAACAACAGGAAGCAAGGATAGGATGAGTTCTAGCAGGGCAGTCTGGCCAAGGACTCAGCTAGACCACTTCATTGAAGTTATTCAATGGATTACTTTCAGTGTGGACACCTAGGACATGTTCGGACTCATTACGATAGGCCTCCAAAAGTGTGTCGGTAATGTAGACAGGTTGGGAACCTTGAGAGGTTTTTCATGTAGCCTTCTCAGAGTGCCGACATGCAGGAACCAGGACAGACAGTGACCTCTGGATTTGGTTCAGGGTCAATATTAGTAGAGGGTAACCGAGGTTCAGCTACACGTGGAGGAAGTGACAAAGAATGTGGGATCCAGCTGAGGGGTCAGTAGCTGGTGGATGGAGCAGCACCACAAGGAGGTCAAGAATCAGGCAGACATGCTTCAGGACAGGTGCATGCCATGGATATTCCAACAAAGGATGAACAAGATGGTGAGCTGACGACAGTTAGAGGTACACCACAGGTGTGGCATTGATTTCCATGTTTCCTTTTTTTAGCATGACCTATAGAGGCATGTCTGTTTTGAGTGCATGTGATTCACAATATCTATGTTGACAGAATGGATGCTAGTTAATGGGATTGACACAATATCAGGTGTGCGATATATTTATATATGTGTATGAGATGTGTTGCATCAGGGGCATCGAGGATGCAGGTTACTTGAGGTGCCTTGGGAATCGGTGTATCGAGGATGTTGGTTACATAAGGTGTTAGGCACCAAGACCTCATGGAGGTGGACACTAGTGCGCTGCGGGGTACGTTGGGTGTCAAGAATGTCACAGGAGCACCAATTAGGCGTAGGGGTGATGATGCGTCATGGAAGGACTATAAATCCAGAAAATAGGTTAGTAAACCTTGTTTTCATTTATTTTTCTTGGGTTGAGACCGGGTTAGGTGATTCCTAAGGTGGGGATCCCCCTTGAGGAATTTAGTAGGGTCCTTTGAGACCGGGGAATTCTAGGTTACTTTGATCAGGGTGGTATGTATGGTGAAATCTCTGTGTTTCATTTAATAGCTCGGGGATGAGGTATGTTAAGCTGGTGGTATTGTAAGAACACGGGTTTCTAGAACATGTCAAAATCCTAACCCTATTTGATTTTTTGACTTGTCCCTGAGAAAACTGGTGATACTGGGATGTTTGTAGAAATTTCTATACTACACACCATGTACACTAGAGTACACGCCGTTTATTGGTTAGGCGAGTCACATACATGTTCTCACTGAGTACATGCCATGTGATGAACGTGTAGAAATTTCTTACTACACAGCGTGTATTTATTGACATGTCATGTACCCTTGACCATGAGGCGGCCAAAAATGGCATGTAGGCATGTTGGTCAGGTAGAATGGTTGAAGCCAAGTACACGCCATCTCCCCCATGGACATGTAGGGTAGTCTATACATTTATCAGTAATATACATGGCGTGTGGGTATGTTGGTGAGGAAGAGAAGAAAAACTATGTACATGCCATGGACCTCTAGGTACACGCCGTGTACTCATGTCGGCAGGATCAGGAAAGTATGTCGGTGGAATTCCAGCCGTCTTATGACCAGTAAAATGATACAGGCCTTGTACTTTCTTTTTTTCTCTAAAATGGACAGTATCCTCGTTTTTGAGGTAGAACACATGTTTTTGGAGGGGTTTTGCGAACCAAGCCAGCTGAACCTTTGTTCCTCTCCCGATTATTAGTCAAATGTCTGTTTCGATCATCGGTTGACCTGTTGGAACCCCCTTAGCAAGGCCTTGATAACACTTGAGCTATTTTGTTTGATTTCATTTTTAGAAAGAGTCATATGATTTTGAGAGGTTTTGATTCTTTTATATATCTATCATGTTTTAGACCTAATTAGAGTCTGATATCATAGGAGTAGCATTGTATGAGTCTCAGGTAGGTGGTTCATACCTCTTTTTCTGTTTTTGTGGTCATCTTGGTGTTACATCCATTGGCGTGTCTTCATGTATTTTGAGCGGGACCCATTTTTAAATGATATTTCATATTATATTGTTTATTGACCTACGGGATGCCTTTGGGTATTCCCTGTTACTGGTGTTTCTTAAGCAGGGCTGGGTGAGAGGTCGTTCCTCATCAGGGCATTTTGGCTGGGAATGCCAAAATGGTATTAATTGAATTTTTTTTCTAAACTATTGAGTTTATTTTATGGGACCTTGATATAAATTGTTGGAGGCCTCAAAGACCTCGGTGCTTGATTGGGACAACACCTGGCATAGTGAAATTCAATTGTTATGATTGGTTTTCCTATTTATGTGTTATGTTAAATATTTTCTATTTACAATAGCTGAATTGCATATGCTGGATGCTTTGGGTTCTGTTTGGAATAACTCAGATATTCTTGAGTGATGTTGATCACAGGTTGGGCTTATCCCAGTTTACGTTGGGTAGTTCAGACCTTGGGATTGGGTATCATGAGCGTCAGTTTGAGGAAGGATGACTGTCAGGTTGGGCATGGCCTAGGTTACTGGGATGGAAATGCCATTAGACATGAGTGGCATGGTCATAGGGACACGAGGTGTCAGAGGGGTTCTGTCTTCAATACTAATTTGGTGATTACCACTCACCCGGAATCTTTGTGCAGTGTGCACAACGAGAGACTCCGTGATGAGGTGGTTTTGACCACTCGGGTGGGTAGATGCCACCATTAGTTGGGTTTAGGTACTATTTGTTTAGGGGTGCTTGTCGTTGGAAGCCACGTGGAAGGTTAGGATCCTTTAGGGGATATAATTGAGGATATCGGGTTGGGGGCCGAGGCTCATCGTTATTTGAGGGCAGACATCATCATCCCTCCGGTTAGTTTTTTTAGGGAAGACATCACTGTCCCTACGATTACATATTGAGGACATGAATCAATGTTCCTATGGGTTACTAATGTTGGGTGTTCCTTCATGAAATCGGTACTTGAGACACATGGTGTCCGGGAGGCACATGGTGCCGGGTTACGTGACAATGATTCCAGTGTTGTCTGAAGCAGGTGGCACTCTATGGTGGTAGCTGAGCACTAGAGGAGTTTGTGATTATTTTTTCATCATTCTATTTACTTATTTCCTTATAAATGCATACCTTCTTAAAAAATTATATATGGTACGCACCGTTGGGTGCTATCCTACTGAGATTCATCTCACACCCTACACATGCCCTTTGAGGCATGTGCAGAATTTATGAATTTATGTGCATGAAAGAGGCCAGCTTCAAGAGCTGGGCGACCTTAGCTGTGACTTGGTGATGGTATGGACCTTGATTTCTTTCCTAACTGGAGTTTACTATGTTTTGTGTAATTTCCTGAATCATCACGCTTGTTTGTAGCTACAATTGGTTAGACATTAGCTCCCTTTATGTTTAGATATCTATGACCTAATTTGTATGCATGTTGTGGTTCAAGTAGTAGTTGCATGTGATTAGTATGTCGTTGTGTTTACTTTCAACTACTGTTGTTATATTTATTGCTTCTACTATTTATTGCTATTTTTTGTGCTTCCTCTATGCAGGTCTCGTTTGAGTCTACTGAGTCATTTATTCCCCTCCATATTTATTATTATACTCACACAAATACCATTATTATCCTTAGAGATGTTATAGCCTCTCCAATATACCTATAAGACACTCTCTGCTAGTCGGAAGCCTTAGGAATTCAGGGAGGTGCACCAAAGGAAGTAACACCTGACCCGATTAACACTGTTCGGGTGGCTGTTTGGGTCCGGGTTGTTAAATGGTGAATATTATAAAGGGGTTGCCTTTTATAAGTGGGAGAGAAGACAGACATGGTATTTTTGAAAATAATTGAGTTCTCCCTTGTTTTTCATATATGAAAGTTTCCAAAATAGACCATTAATAAACCATATAGTATAAATTGTAGAAATATAGAGATAAAATAGTATGTATTAACATTTATTTTTCAATTTTATCTTTATCTTTTTTAGTTTTAACACTAGTAAACCCATTTTTACTTTTATCGGGTTGATTATTTCTGATAGTATTCAATACTCATTTTGGTAAAAGATTTTACTATTTTTTTACATAATATAAATTATTTTTAGTCCAAAAATGGAATATTTTTTTATATATTCAATTCATATAAGTGTAAAAAATTATTTCTAATTTATTCCTACATATTCAAGGAGAAATCTGGATTTTTGAGTAAAAATGTTGAAATGCTTTTTAGTTTTTATATCCAAATTGAATATGAAATTTTTCAAAATAAAATAAATTGGATTAATATGTATATAAATGTGATAAATTATATATAAAATCATTTTAAAATATATTTTTATCTCTATATATAAATTAAATTAAAATACAGTTGAAAATTATAATTCATTATTTTTCAATATTCATCAAAAATTGAAACATGTATGAAAAATAAAAAACATTCACCAAAATATAATTTTTTAATGATCGTTAAAAAAAATTATTTATAAAATAAGTTTTCTAAATTTATCTATATGTAGATTTATAATATGATCACCACAAAATGGTGATAAAATTTCTTCTTAGAAAAATAATATTTCTAGTTGGAAATTGGATTTATTCTTATCACATGTCTATAAAAACATTAGATAAATGATAAATAGTATATTGAACATGTAATATAATCATTAAATTAAAATAAATCGCCAGTTTTTTTAATTTTATTTATGTATAACAGATTTGTTATAAAAATACTACTTTATAAAATGATTTCTATTATCATCAAATAGTTTTTATTTTTATTTATAAATAATTGGGTGTTATATAATTCAATATATATACATGTCTAAACCATATTTTCATAATTTAGTAAAACCTATTAATACACCACATTAAAAAATATAGGTGATAACTATCATTTTAAATAATAATATTTTTAACTATATGTAATTTTTATTATAAATTTGATGTTAAGAATAATGCAAGATATATTATGGATTTCATTTAATAATAGGGAGACATAGTTTTTCAGGTAACTCAAGATAATATCATTTTTTCTTGTAAAATAATATATCAAAAATAATAAATATATTTAATCAAATATTTCACAAAATCATAAGTTGTTACATTGTACCCCCCCTAAAATGAAATCTACCCTCAAAATTCATTACATTGGTATCAACCACAGAGGATACGTTTTCCTCATTACATCCTTTGTTCCCACCTATATCTCTCAATTTGTAGGTTTATATAAAAACATTGAATATATAGGTGACTTATTTTATATAACCATGTCTATTTGATCAACAATCATTACTAGTCATTTATTATAAGAAATATCATTCCCTATTTTTATAGCATTCGAGATAAGTTTTTGTGAATGATCAAGTATGTAGATCCTCAAGAGGGATAAATGAAACATATTGTGAACCTAAGATAGGTTTGGTGAAAATAATTACCCATTTTATATATAAAATCTATAATTTAAAAGGAACTGATATACCTAGGGATAAGTTTAACTTTATTCCCAAACATCCTAACCAAAATCCATGGTGAAATTCATAGAAAAAACCTTCCATAAACTTCTAATTATTTATTACTATGATTATTATTAGAATAAAGTTTATATAATATTTATGATAATTACATTTTGTTGAATAGATCTGAAAAACTATGATGTCTCTCCAGCTTTCTTCGGTCCCAATAGCTTTCTCTTATTAACATGATTATAATACATTGGTTTCCTATACATAATTCCATAAAGTGATTGATAATGATACTATTGAGTTCGTGAGTTAATAAAATTATTACCTGAAAACTCAATATGATGAAGGTATTGATCCCATGCACCTTTGATTTTCATATAACAAGATATTATTAGTTCTTATAGAGTTTTAATTATTCAATAAAATTTAATATCCATATAAAGATGTAACTCTTTGCTAAGATTCATGTCTGTTTTAAGATCTTCAGGAATAATTTTCAAAAAATAAACATACACAAATGAAAATGAAATGTGCATAAATTAGAAGCATATAAACTACCAAAATAAATTAATTATCTCAACATAAAAGACAGGATAAACAAAAATAGATTCTAGTAAATTTAATAATATGTCTAGAAAATTTATTTACATTCGGAATCCATCAAAATGATCATTATAAAAAAACTAAAGCGTTGTATTCACATAAATTTCTCTTAAAATATCCTAAATCATGATAAAATCCTATCATATAAAACTAAAAAAGGGGATTCAATGAGTTTGAACATATGACAAACCATATACTCATAAACATGCAATGGTATCCATATCGCTTTAGTAAATCTTAAATGGATACATATAATATTTCTAATTTTAATTTAGAATATATTCTAAATATAATATGTTATCTTATATAAAAATCCATAATATTAATCTTGTGTTAATAATTGTACTTATATTATATCAAAATTCATATCATTATTCGAGAATTAATATATAATGATATAATAACATTAAATTTCATTAAATTATTTTTATATATCTCATTCATTAAAAGTTAGAAATTAAATTCCAAACTTAGGAGGGGAGGATAATAATTCCCTTAATTATCAATAATCACATCATCTATTCTGATTTCATATGCCTTTAATTTTTTCATTTTTATTAAGGGATTATTTGTATCACCATTCATATTGTCCCTAATATTTGTTATTGATTTTTATAATGCCCTATCTCATTGAATTTGAACACTAGAGTGTTGGTGGTTACATCTCGGTAGATACCTCTCTTTTTGATTCAATAACTATCATCATCCTGTCACATCAAAAATAAATTTATTAATGAGGTTCTCTTTCAAACATAAAACATTTTCTATTTTACCTATGATAATTTCATATATTAGTCATTACACACATTTAACATAATGGAATGATCTTATTCTTTTATCCTTTATTTTAAGAAATTACATTAAATTCCTTAATTATTTTATTGTCAAACCCATGATACTGATACATGACTCTAACCTCCATTTTCCTCTTGAAGAAACATCTAAAAATATATTCATATCTACTGATGTCTTGAATATTTAACAACATTTTCATTATTGGTTTAAATCCATAGATGAATCGACTTACATTAATTTTATGTTGTATTATAATACCATAAGAATTCATAACATGTGTTTTAAAATTATTTTCATATGTACCACTAGATTCATCATCCTTTTTTTCATGTAACATCATCTCCATGTTCATATAAACAATATCAGAAAATAAATTATTGAAAAATATTTGATTTATCTCATTCTAATAAATGTAGTTAATTTCATTATGTTTCCTTTTATTATTGATAAATTCCTCTATTTTTCTTCATCACATTTCAATTATAAGCCAACAAAGATAAATTTATCAATATATGTACACTATTGGATGGAAAAAATATTTCCTAGGGTGAAAATAAATTTCTCCAAAATTACTGGATAACTAGACCCACTGAACGAAGGTAAAAGTTAACTCATGAGAAGTCAATAGAATATTGTTTCCTGATTTTATAATTTTGAAGTCCAACATGATTAAAATATTGATAATGTGGTGTGATGAATGAAAAATTATTCTATATTATAGATCCCGTAATGTTTTGTTTAGTCAGAGAGAAATCATTAAATTCTTCATGAAACTCATCATTAACATGATTCCTTCAGGTTCCATCCATTGACTAAAACCAAAAGCATAGTGTAATTAGTATTAATTTTATTGGAAAATAACATAGAATGAAAATTAATTTTGGATATATAAATCAAGAAAAATTCTTTTAAATATTTGTAACCTTAGGTTTATCCCAGGCTATTGATAGTAATGTTATATATAAATCCATCATGATGGTTCCTAATGAGTTTGTTAATTCTAAAACATATCAATTGGGTGTTTAAAAATTGTTGTCAATCAAGGCTTGTTGTCATGCATTAGGAGAAGATCAACTCCATCACAATTCACAATTTTTATAGATATTTCCCCTAGGTTGCTATATTCAAGAGTTACATTCACTTGTAGAATATAGACAGGGATTTAATTTTTGGGAAACCACATTCTATATCCTTCAATAAAATTGTAATATATTTTTCTAAACATTAACTCATCATTAGAAATAACTTTTTAGACCTAGAAATATCCTTAGAAATATCCCTACATATCTTTATAATTTGTTATCAACCTAGTTTTTAATAGAAAAACTGAAATTTTATTTTATTTACAACTATAGAGACCTGGGAAAATCATACATATATATTATATTATTTTCTATAAATATTTAATATATTACACAAACACACTATTGAGGATTATAATTTTTTAGTGTTTTTGGAAACCTTTATAAATATACACTGCTCTGCACATGAACAACATCATATCATGATATATTCTTCACAACTTTAGACTTATCATACATTATACATTTCTTCATAACCATGGGAAAATAATCATTCAAAGGGTGTGATATGATTCCCCGTAACTATAGTCATGGGAGATACAATATAATAAATTGATCATAAGGGTATGATAACATGAGAATAGAATTTGAAAATCATACACCACATATAAAATATCAAAAACATGAATCATAAAATATATAATTATATATTATAAGACATGAATCATAAGGGAATAAATGAATACTATCCATAAAAGAATAACAATTTCAAAAGTAAGGGAAATTTTAGAATCTCCAAAAGCATAGATATTTAGTTTCATATTAGTCTAGGAACACTACCAAGAATATATTATTTGAATGGTTTCCCTACCCAAATAGTAATTGTAGTTATCATCCACAACTCAAACCATCATAGCAGACAAAGTCCCTTACTGAACGAGGTTAAATCCTCATTCCTTTTGTGTATTAAATAATCAGTTATATACCACATTCCATACCTATCATATAGAATTGAGTTCACTCAATATTTGATTCCCTGTCATTCTAAACATGATTCATTCCCCAATCATGTTTTTTAGAACTGATACATTTTCACTACCAATTGTAGTACTATATTTTACATGTGATAAAAATCATTACCCGATGTATTAGAGGGGGATATAGGTCTCACCCTCCAAAAAATTAAATACTATTGATGAGTTACAAATATTGTAATCATTCATAATATCATAACCCATTAATTGAAATGGGTACCATAAACATTTCTTCGTGTATTAACTGTATAAAAGTGAGATGTTTCCTAACTATTTCATCATAGCATAACCAATGAAAAAATAGGGTTTCCAATACATTTCCTCATGGTGTATACTATTGAAGATAAATGGAATTCATAAAACTCAAGAAATCAAATACATAAACTATTTTGAAATATAATTAGTATATAATCCTTGGATTATATCCCTAGTAAGTTAGAGGTAAGGGAAAACAATTTTTATATGAGGAATGTATACATTAAATTATAGTCTAATTCGTTATCTGACAAATAAAATAAATTTATATTGTGTTCAATGATATTTTCTGGGGTTTCATGGTCTTTTTCGAGGCTTTGAATTGAGTATGTTTAAAAACAAAAAGTAGGTTGTCGGTTAGTAGAACACACGTACCCTATCCTACATGTTTTCTCATAAACATGGGGTGCATTTTAGAGTGAAAATCAGGGCCCATGGTTTTCTTTAACCATTCACCTATGGATTCATTCCCATGAAAAATATATTTAGTTTTTATAATATCAAAATATAATATATGGTGCATGGATTCACAAATAGTGAGACCAAACTATGAGGGGTCCCACCTTAGATTTTGATCCAACCACGGTCGACACGTGGCATGGCCAACCATGGGGCCAAACCTTATGAACCAACATTTTAATGTAAATTTAATATTTTTCTCTTTAATTATAATATTTCTACCCCTCACAATTTCATCATTAAAGTGGATTGGAGGCCAATTGTTCTCTAAGATGATCTCTCAAGCATCTCTTAATGGTTTTTGGAATTGTTTTGTCGTATGACCTTGGATTTGAGATCTAATCATCTCAGACAATTCTTCCAGGAAAGATCAACATTCTGTTGGATGAGTTCATTTTTTTCCATTCACTCAAAGACACTATTTTGATACATGGTTAGATGTTCTATTTTTAGTGGGATCATCAATTTTTATTTTTTCTTCTAATCCTGGACTATGTATGTGCTAGTACAATATGAGGTGAGTGCTATAGTTATAAAGTAGTTGGTATATGAATTTCCCTAAATGTATCATCATTTATGAATTTTCTTAATTGGTTACATTCCAATTACACCTATAGTTTTATATAAAATTCATATTCCTTAATTATAAACAGTGTGTGTGTATTCTAGTGCCATTAATTTATATTTTCATCATGTCGTCATAGATTTTTATCTCAACATCGTCCACCCAATGTAGTGTTATTTCCATGTTTTACCTTTTTTACCCTTGTTATAACTATTTGACATAATGTTTTGGTGGGTTGGCTTTCCCCTTCTAATTTTATGGATTTTTAAAATAAAATGAATTGTGAATTAAATTTGTATAGAAGATGATTATTTTTTACAATTATTACATGACCCTTATAAGGTATGTGTTTCAATTTAATAAATGAATCATAGTTTTTTAGTTTAAAGTATATATGAATATATTAATTGTCCATGATGATTTTATCTCAATGGTAATAATTTTCATACTCATATTCACAGTGTCATGATTAATAAAAGGGGATGGAATAATCCAAAATAAATTATTAAATAATTAAATTGAAACAAATGACTTATTTAATAGAATAAGTATTACATATACTATTTAAATCAGATATATGTATATAGTGCCTATAGAAAATGTATCTTTTTTTACGTTTAAAATTGTGTTCAGACATGACCCATACATGGGTTCATGTGGAAATTAATTGATAATTCAATAGACAGCATTCAAAATCAAGGGTATGGTTGTGGTGGGAGATAACCACATTGGATTATGGTCATTGTATAATAGGCAAGTCCCTAAATGATACCAAAATATCCCTTCACTATTAATTTAGATATTATGATTCCTCAGATACAATCATGACATCCAACATAATTTTTTCAGAAACATTGAATCATGGATTCACCCCATTGGGCCCAGTCAGGCTTAGATCGTTAATACTTTGAAAGGATCCTTGTACTTTTATGGAATCAATTATAATGGAATTCCATTATAATTTGTCCTTTGATTAATCTCATACCCCTTTATTTTTAGAATTCATGAGTTAGTACGATGAGTTGGACAACACCAGAGGTAATGATCCATTGGTTATACCTTAGATCCTCCTTTATTATTATTATTATTATTATTATTATTATTATTATTTATTTAAGTGTTTATGACATATACACATGATTTATCAATTTAAACTAAACATAAAATGAGTTAATTGATTTATTTCGTGTTCATAGACATTACCATTTGAGGCTGAATAATAAATTAGTTAATATTTTTTAATTTCATTAAATATATATATACATTCCTTCACATTTCTCATTTTATATTCATAGAATGAATTGTATAGACTTCATTGATAGATTTATATTATGTTTTATAACAAAATATTAGGTAGTCTTCATTAGTACCGTAGAATATTAAAAGATCATAGGTACATATATAGAAAATACATATTTCCTTGAAAAAATAACATTCATTCATTCATTCATTCGTAGGATGAATAATGGTTGTAAATGAATGTTCAAGTGCCTAGTATGCTTAGATAGTTTTCTATATTTTTCTTATTTTTTATAAAATTGACATTTCTGATTTCCTACTACAATGAATACCAATTTTTTTATTTAGTAGAGACATTGAATTACATCATCATCTTCTGTATATGATGCTATTCAAATTTTGTGTTCATTTTTATTAATGGATTTCTATGCTTATAGTCCACTAGTAGTATTTTTTAATCCTTATTTTTCTTCCACTACTGTTATCCACATCTATATGTAAATATATATATTTTATTCTCCACTCTAACGTGATTTCATATTCCACCCATAGACCCACCATCTTCCCTTAGCACTAGTCGGAATCCTCCGGCTCATGGGGAGGAATTATTGAGTCCATTTAGAACATTGTCCTGGGGAACCATTGAGTGGAACCCAGTTCATAAAGTCACAATGTGGTATGAGAGCATTTTATTTCACTTATTATTTTGGAATATAGAAGGTTTTTAAGGAAAATGTCGAATCTTGTATATTAGTTGTACTTGGGAGTATCTAACCTACATTTTTTTATATACCATGTTGTTTGGGAATGTGAAATTGTTGTTTTGTAATTCACTTATTATAGTTTTTATATATTCATTATTAGGTGATTCAAATGGAATTGGTATTTTTATGCATTATATATATTTTTCCATGGTATAATATGGCATGGAAAATTGTTACAAGCATAATTTTAATGACCAATAATTAACATTCAATGTATAATCCACTACATATTATTTTCCTTTCAATGATTTCACTAATTTTGTATCCTATGAATGTTGAGTGAGCTACGGTTGTTAAAATTATTTTTCACTAACATCATATGCATGTTAAGGTAATTTTATATTTAATTTGTTAGCAACAATATAAATAGTTTATTCATCTATTAGATGATGATGGCCTCCAAAATAGCTAGTTTCATTCTATGACTGCAATATACCTTTGGTTACTTTATCTGGACATCCTCTATGATCAAATTATAACCAATATCAATTATAAGGTGTATGCGACCATATAAATTGGGATGGGTGATTCTCTAGGTCAATCTACCTTACATATGACATATTACATTCTGATACTCTATAGATTAGGGTTTAATAAAAACAGATGTGTGTCTATTTCATTAATATTGTATATGTAAAATTTCTAGCAGGGGATATTAATCCATTTACTCAAACAGTGATATATATATAAGAAAATTTAAACATAAAATTTCAAATATGACTTATAAAATGAAATTGATTCTAGAAAATGAATATAAAAAATGAAATTGACCATTCATCTACTATAACCCATATAAATCAAACATAAACACATTCAAGTTCCCTATCCTTCTAACAAGTAGTTGGGATAACATGCTAGGAAGCAATACCTTTTCATTTGTTCATCATCCTTTTTTTATATTTCTCCTTTTAAATAATGATCAGGGTAATGTTCTTGTAATTTTTAGTTCCATGCTACCACACCATCTTCATATCATGCCCTAGGAGGGTAGTGATTACCACACTTTTAAGATTGAAGGCATTGAGCCACTAGGGTCACCAGTAGGAGTTCTACAAGAGGAACCATATGGTATACCTGGACTATGAACATATTCATAGATTCAAGAGTTTTTTCTGTATTTGTTAATGTCCATGTATAATTCCCAACAACATTGACCTTGATTTCTAATTCAACCCATGAGTTCTAACTGAAGAATCCTACAATCCTTATGGAAAACCACTGGTTGATGAGTAAGAGATAGAGCTCAGTTTTAAATCATTCATCATACAAAAAATTCTTTAGATTCAATGTTATGAATTCCACATAAATTCATCATTATTATTCCACTAAGTATTGGGAGGTGATTAATCTAGTTGGTTATCATAAGGGAATAGTTTGGAAGGAATTTATATTTCCTTATATGATTATTTTTTCCATCATATAATATATGTTCACCAAGCGTGAGAGTTCATAAACTTGGAGCATGGTTCGATTTAATTTATTGATTATTCAAAATGTTTTATGGAGTTGAAATGATTTTCTTGGAATCTAGATAGTGATGAGATGTCATGGGAAAGGAATTTAAACGGTATTATCATGTTTGATATCATCTATCATGTGAATTAATTTTACCTATTACCTTTTATGATATTGTTAATCAGGTTATTATCACTGATTTCAGCATATTTAAATCGAATAATACAAATAATATAGGATCAGTGTCGATGTATCACTAGTTCTTCTAATAAATGGAGGCATAACATTGATGATTCTCATTAGATAAAAGGTTATACGGTATCTCTATTTCAAGATCCATTATATTCAATCAGTGTGGATGACCGTGAATCTGAAGCTTTAGTTTGATATAGACCACCTAGAGTATCATACTTGAATCCATGTGGGTTATCTTAAAAGTGTTTTTTATACATTTCCACCTACTTTTATTGGTAGAGGAAGCACACCAGATCCATCATCAGGGGATAGATAAGTTGTGTCACTTCCAGAAAGGAGATTTAATTTCACCGTTATGGAATTCAGATGAGGAGGTAATGGTGATTGTATTAGGTCTTATAATTATCAATTCCATCAGTGCATACACAGTTTGGGTAGTCCAACTATAGCACATCGATTTGGATCATGATATTTTCTTATGTTACGGTAGACACCTAAGGTTCCATGTGAATGAAAATTTATAGTATTAGGTACTATTTTAGTAGATTCCACTATTTTATATTTTTTTATTATGTATAGGTTACTCTAAATCCATTATATATTCATTAATATTGGAATGTATCAAACTTTAAATTCACTACATAAGTGGTGTGATGATCATGGACGCACTGCTGAGTTTGTTGTGGGATAGAATATTCCAATATAGGGAATAATCCTTGAATAAGGTAATTAAATTTTTTTATGAAACCTCATTTACTTGATTTGATGGATTTTGTGGTTATTATCAGAATGGATTGGTTTATTCCATATCAAACCTTTTCCAAATTCAATCTTAATGGGGTATAGTTTATATCCTCATAGGGAACCAGTTATCTCCAAAACATTGAAATAGATATCTTGTCTAGTAGAGATGATAAAAAACATCATGGGGTGAATGGAGTGGCATCCCATATTAAAAGTATTTTTATGGATGATTAGGTAATACATCAGTCTGAATTGCCTATGGTATTAGATTATTTGAGGGATATATTTCCTAATGATTATTATCTAATTGGATCCTAAAAAATAGGTATATTTTATTATTTAGATTATTATAAGAGAATATTTTTTAATCTATATATAGTGGAACCTAATGAGAACTAAGATATCAATAGATATTTGGAGGATTTATAGTGATTGGATTTTATCTAACCCAACAAATATTATTTGATTTCACCCATTATTTTTTCCAAGATGTTTGATTGGACCCATTGGAAATACATGGATTTCCTACGATTAAACTGATTTATTATTAAAAAACAACATCTATTAAACTAAATAGATTATAAATATGGATAGATAGGAGGATCAAGTATAATTTAGAAGATCCACCTGAGATTGGGATTGCATCAGGTGTGAGTCGTGTCTTCAAATATACCAAGTATGGATTTCCATAGTCTATAATATTTATTAGGGGGCCTCATTATTTTCTTTTTTATTATGAAAATTCTATACATTTTATTCGATTTTATGAATATGTTTTTCTACACTTATCATGGTTCTATTCTCATGGTTTTCATGGAATATGTCTTTGTGTATTCTAATACTCCATGCGGCCATTCCAAACATATTATTATAATTTTGAATACACAAAAAAACAATTGTTGAATTTTTTGTTCATGAAGAGACCCATCATGATGAAAAAGGCTCACTTCATGGGTCATATTATTTGGGAATGAAGAGTATCAATCAACCGATCGAATGAGTTTGGTACGGTTTTTGGGGAGCATCATAATAATGTGTTTGATATAGAAAGTTTCTTGGGGATATATAGAGAGTAACTTCATTTCATATCAGTTTTTATATTTATTTTGGTATATTTCAATGGTATTATTATGAATGGTTTAGTGTTATTGAGGTCTGAAGTGTGTGAGAATAACTTTTTAGAGATGAATGGAAAGACTAAATAAGCGCTGTTATTGATTCAACTAGAGACGAGTTGAGGCAATATAGTATATTTGAGAAGCATCAGTCCTTAGAGTAGGTGTTGTATTATTATTGGATGATATAGTTGTTTTTTATGGGTCTCTCCAGATGAGAAAACAATAGTGTAATTACCGAAAATTATAACTTGATCTAGTTTCACATGTCCATGAATTACGTTGTTGGAGACACTATCATATGGGTATGAACTTTTTTTAGTATATATACTACAGGAGCCAAAAATATATCATTTAACATTGTGACTTGAATATTAGATAGTGAAAATGGTTTGAATACCATCAATGATTTGATTTTTATATATTCTATTATAGAAGTATATAAATCCTATACATACTGTTTAGAATAATTGGTATAGCCCATAAAACGATGGCTATAAGTTATACCCATAGTAATATGAATTTTTGGGGATTAAGCTGTCATTATAAGGATATTACCACTTTTTATATTGAAACTATGTGTATATCCAATGTGTTATTCACAATACCAAAAAAATTTAATTAAACAGTTGGTATATATATTGACCAATTAATAGGATAACAATTTTTATAACTTTTACACAATGCATTATATAATATTAGTTAATTGATCTATTTCTATAACTCCAGGTCCACAACATGCACCAGAAAGTCATCATGACCCACCAAACAAAAGATACTTATATTTGTTAATAAAATAAGAACCTCCCTACACATTAATTGAAATATGTATTGTATATGTAGAATTCAAACAATAACTCGTAATAATATTCATACCATTTACAAAACCCCATCATTCATATACATCCACCCAATCGATCAATTCACATATATAAATCACAACCAAATGCCAATTTACTATGAATATACAAATGGATGGGATCAATTGTAGCACCCCCAAGATTTCATAGTATGTTATTTTTTCAAAGTAATTCAATAACTTGAACTACACACAACACCGAGTTCTAGCGCACCGTGACTTACCAAACTAGTCGTTCATAAGCGGTTATGAATATTATTAACTGAATTTTAAACTTTATATAAACCTTATAATTTTAGAATCCATATTATGAGTTTCTTAGACGTAATTTAAGAACATATACATTTTTTTAGAATAAAGAAGTGTTTTTTTAATGCAATTTTACCACCTTTTAATGGTGAAGCCTTTTTAAATCCAATATTTGAAACTTTTATATATTCAATTTGACAAAATAAAATTATTATTTAGAATCACGACATAAGAATTTAGTTTCAATAATGTTTTGGTTTTTTAATGATAACATTCATATTTTGGTGAATAATAAAAAATACTATATTTTAACTAAAAACAAATTTTTTATTCAAAATAAAATATAGTGATATATTATACATTTTAATGGTTTGAAGAATAAATATATTATATGTTTACCATTTAGTCCAATGATGGTCATTTTATGTAATTTCACATTGAATTTGGACATAACGAAGTGTCAAACTTTTTATAGTTATTATTTCATGAAAATGGGCATTTCGGTTTTGACGGTGGGAATTAATTTTAAATTAATTAATAAAACTTCTATGTTTTGAATATCATATAATATAATTCATTATTGAATTTGGAAAATCAAAATTAGCTTAAGGTGAATTTTTGGTACTTTTCTGATAACTTTTAATTTTTGAGGAATAGGGAAAAACACTGAGTTGTAGTTTAAAACTGAATTTTTATTGAAAGTATTATTTATTTTATTGAAATTTATTTTAGGTCAAAATAAATACATAATACCAATATAAGTTCAATTTAATTCATTGAGTCAGTTTATAATAATTTTAGATATATAAAAATTTTATTAAACTTTTCACCGTCTTTTACCCAACTCCTAGGAAAATTTGAAAGTTCACATAAATCATAATTTTACCACATCTGTGAGTTGAATTTTGAAAATATGTAAGACAATTTTAATATCATGGAGTAAAATTTGGTTCAATAAGATAAAAATAATTTTTTGTGAATAGTAAGGTTTTACTTTTATTTACAACGGTTAAAAGTATATAGGGTAATTATGGGTAAAAATGATGTTATTATTATCCTAACACATGTCATAATTCTATTGGACAAGAGAAATTCTTCCAAAAAAACCTTATAAATAAAATATTACCCTTTATGTCCACTTTGATTAGATTAAGACATTTATTATTATTTAATTTAAAGAATAGTTAAAAGAGTTAAAATCAATGTTTAATAACTAATCATTTTTTAATATAAGGTTATACATAAGATAAATTTGACTATAAATATTATATAGAAAGGTAAAAATATTTCCTACATAATTGTATTTTATTTATAATTTTTAAAGATTAAATTCTTAAATTTATTTTTGACACAATGATGATGCAGTATTTTCTTTATTAATGACAGAATCAAATAAATGTTATTATAAATGTTAAAATAAATAAAATTTGAATATTTATATTCCATCCACGAATTCTATAGGTTACTATGTTGTGTTAGATAAACTATGATTAGATCACAGAGATCTAATTAGAGTACAGAGATCTAAGATAGACTTTGAGGATTAGTATATAAGAAATTCCTAGAATTTTGGTGTTTTCCAAGAAAATACGTCCCTATCTGGATACGAGCAGGTAGAGGAGGCTCAGTCATAGATGTACCTATGGGTAAAACCCAAAAACACCGATTTGAGCTACACTCGAATGGGAACTGGGGCACGACAATGGGTCTTACTGCACTCATGGTTACGACACTCCTGGGGGATAGGATTAGGATAATTATAATTCTATTTATAAGTCATTATGAAGGGATTATGAGTATATACTTCCTCAATGAAAACATCTTTATGATTATGGATTATATCCATAAACTGTTCAATTTACGTTAGGTATTTTACACATTTGGAATTATACATTGCAATTCATAAACTGACCTAGTTTATGCTTGTGTATAAAAATGGCACCCAGTAGAAGGAATGTGAACTCTTGAAATACGTATGATCTATAGATTAATAAGGATCATATATTTCATGGTATTAATCCAATATTTAGAAGGGAAATAGTCTCCCATATATTCTAAACATATAAAGAAATAATATCATGTGTTAATTGGATTAGTAAATAATTCTCTGAGTCCTATGGCTTTGAAAGGAAGCAATAGAAGAAAAGGATGGAAGAGAGAAAGATGGATAATGGGAAAAGGGAAAAGAATAATTTTCCCATATGTGATAACTGTGTGAAGAAACACCCTGGAACATGCCTGAAGGGAATGGGAGTTTGTTATAAGTTTGGAGAAGAAGGACCACAAGTACATGACTACAAGGGTAAGAAATGTTTTTCGAATGTACAATGATTTATCTGCAAGGAGTTGGGACACTATGAGAACCAATGTCCAAATCATTAGAGTATGCACCAAATGATGCTATTGGATAATAAAAAAGTTATAATACTACCACATATGATGAGGAATGATTATAGTTCTTATGTTGTTATTATAGAATTATGTCGTTTGTGTGTTGTATCAACAATGTACTGGTAATAATAATTATGGAGTATATAAGTATTGTACTGTAGTACTATTTCATGAAGCTGAACAATGGTGGGAATTGATTGAAAATGCGAAGATTGAGGAAGAGATATAGGTGATGGAATAGAAGGATTTATAGAAAAAATTGATAAATATTTTCCCCACACCCTCCAACATAACATGTAAAGGGAAATCCATGGCCTCAAGGAAAAAAAGAATCGAATCCATCAATGAATGCATGACCAACATAAAATGAAATTAACTATAGACCTTTGGTTTTGTTGTCACCCCTAAATGGAAGGTTGATTTCTTCTTTGGTTAGCTAAATATTAGTCTATGAAAACCCTTGGAAATCCCTGACTTCGTTAGTAAGGAAAAACTTGTCTGATGTTTCCTCAACTTATATATAATAAGCGGTGAATCTCACCAGTGACATGGGGATAATAAGTGGAAAGTGGACTTTAATTTCGTTATCAAGATTTATAAATCCAATGGTTCTATGAAATTATAGCACCCCACTGATCAAGTGTGCAGAAAGAATCACACTGGAAATTGCCTATGGGGATCAAGGAAACACTATAGGTGTGTAAGAGAAGGGAAACTTGCTAGTAATTTCTAACATGAGAAACCCCTCAATTTGATAGCAGAAAATACTGATTCGGTTGACCCTCATCACATTGTACATTACTACAATGAAAAGGAACAAGGGTAATATTCAGACCACTTTCCTAAGCCATGGGTAATTACATGTAACTAAAAACCTCCTAGGTAAAAATGGTGATATTTTTCCATCACTACTATCATAGTGAATCATGGCAACGTAGTGGTGATAGGTACACGATTTCTCATTAAAGAAAATATATCATGATTTTATATTCTAGTTATATACATTCTTTTATATCACAGATGCTTAGTAGAACAATCCAAACACTATAGAATATCATGAAAGTACAGAGGGTTGTGAAAACAAACAAATTGGGGAATTATTGAATTCTATGTATATAACTACTCCGCTATCATAATTTGTGGAGGGAAGTTCATAGAAAACCACATCATGCACCCTCTAGTGTAATTTGATTCAATTATTAGTATGGATTGGATGTACCTAAATAGATAGAAGATAAATTTCTGTTAGAGGGAAATCACTCTCCAAATGGAGAATCGACCATAGATTCTATACAGGGTCAAGGAGGGGGACTAATCTTCTTTAGAACCACCATTTCTACCCTAGATACTACTTCCCTATGATCATGCGTAACATTCTCAGATGACTGAGTCTAATAAAATAACCATCCTCAATAGAATTCCAATTGTGAAGGAGTTTAATGATGTATTTTCTAAGGAAAGGTATCGTCTTCCTCCTAGAAGAGATTTTGAATTCTCAAGGAATTTCCAATATCCAAGACTTCATATAGAATGATTTTCCTGGAGCATGAGGAGCTATAGAAAAAACTTCATGATAATATTAAGAAATGGTTTATATGCCCATGTGTTTCACCATGGGGTGCACTAGTCCCCTTCATTAAGAATAATGATGAGCCAATTAACCTTTTCCTTGGAAATTGTGAGATCAAATAAAATAATGTTTAATAAAAAGTATCATTTTCCAATAATCAGGAACTTGTTAGATCGACGACATGGAGAAAAATACTTATCAAAGGTGGATCTACAGATAGGAAACTACCTTGTTAGGGTGACAAAAGGGGATATACCAAAGACTGTTTTTCGTATAAGGTACATGAATTATGAGTTCATAGTGATTCCATTATGACTCAGTAATTGTCTTGAAATCTTTTATCACTTGATGAATAGAGTCATTAAATATTACCTAAACAAATATGTTATAGACATTATAGAAAATATTTTCTTTTCTCCAATCCCAAGGAAGAGCATAAGAACCATATGATCACTATGCTAAAGTCCGTGAAAATTGAGAAACTCTATGAAAAATATAACAATTATGACTTCTGGATGAAGGAAGTCTCATTCTTGGGACATATCATCACAAGCAATGAGATATTTGTGGATCCATCCAAGAAAAACTCAATTAATATTTGTATATAGCTGGTGTCTATAATTTATATCTATACACACATGGGGATAGGTAGATATTATTTTTTATTTGTGAGAAATTTCTAAGGATTGTATAAACTTTTTACCATGATAACTAAGAAGGTTTCGATGTTTTCATAAAATGATCATTGTGAGGAATGCTTCAGGGAGTTCATGAAGAGTCTTTTCACTTACCCTATTATCAAAATACCCATAACTGGGTAGCTTTATGTAATCTCCATTGATTCTTCAAAGTAAGACATGGGTTTTGTATTGAGGAAGAATGAAAATTTCATTGACTATGGCTCAAGGTAGTTGAAAATTAATGAGAAAAACAATCCCATGCATGATCTAGAGTTGGAAGCTATGATATTTGCATTGAAAATCTGTTGGAATTATCTCCTGGGGTAGAAGTGTGAAATATATATAGATCCAAATAGTCATAAATATATATCCACACAAAATGAGATGCATATACTCCAATGAAGATGGTTATAGCTCACAATGTATTATGACTTCTACATCCACTACCATCATTGGATTGAAAAAAATGTGGTGGATTCTCTAAGTAGAAAGGACACAACAATTCTATTATTGATAATAATTGAAAATGTTCTAATCTTATTAGATTTGATGAATATGGAAATGAGATTAATAAAGAAAGGAACATCATTAATCCTTTCAGAAATGATTTCTCAACCGTCTCTTTTAGAAAGGATAAAAGATGGTAAAAATATGATGTCGAATTGAGAAGAAAGTAAAAAAACAATAAAAAAATGTAAACCCCCATATTTTTATTGTAATTAAAAAGGAATTGTGAAAATAAGGTCAATATATGTGTTCCATCCAATATGTAGTTAATAAAAGAACTTTTGGATGATGCACATAGTTCGAATTTCTCCACTACCAATGAAACATGAAGATATATCAAGATCCCTTAGAGCACTATTGGTGGAATAACATGAAGAACGAGATTTCAAAATATGCATCAATGATCATAGTATGTTATAATGTGAAGGCTGTGCAGAACAAGTCCAAGGGGATGATGGAACTATTACCCATAGAAACATGGAAATATTAAAACATCACCAAGGACGTTTTCACCAGAAATCCAATGATATACAAAGGAGACATTGTTATCTAAGTTTTTGCGAATCTTATTAAAAATAATTCACAATTAATTACAATTTGATATGATTTATCACTAGTTAAACTTTCATGAATAAACATTAGATATGTTTTAAGGCTACATGGAGCACCACAATCCATTTTGTTTGATCGAGATCTAAGATTTACCTATATGTTCCGGAAGAGTCTCCAATATGCTATAAACCCTGATTTTAACTTCAACATTGTTTATCACCTTCAAAAGGATGGTCAATCTGATAAGACTATCTAGAAACATGATATAATATTGAGAGATTTCTCAATGGACTTCAATGGAGGATGGGGCCAACATCTTCATTTGGTGGAGTTCTCTTACAACAATAGTTTCCACTCAAGCATTGAAATGTCTCCATATGAATCGATTTTTTGGGGAGAGGAGAAAAACATCAGCATATT
The DNA here is from genome assembly GCA_963277665.1 of Viscum album. Lineage (NCBI taxonomy): Eukaryota > Viridiplantae > Streptophyta > Magnoliopsida > Santalales > Viscaceae > Viscum > Viscum album. The sequence continues at coordinate 354,986,132 of OY728143.1, forward strand.
GAGATGATATTAGGTAACAAAAACTTCTATATTCATAAAAGGTATAAGAAATGGTGGAGAAGGATAAGACCATCTAGCAACACATCAAAGATGACCATAGTTGTTAAAAGCGCTATGTTAAAAACCATCAATGAGACCTAGAGGTTGATGTTGCAGAAATTTTAGTCATCTAAATATCTCTCTGGAAGGGGGTTATGAAATTTGGGAAGAAGGGAGAGCATAGTCCAAGGTACATCAGCCATTTTGGGATCCTTATTTGCATCAAAGAAGTGACATATCATCTAACACTCTAATCAAACCTATCTCAAGTACATAATGTATTCCATGTATCACTCTTGAGGACGTACATACCAGAACCATCACATTTAATCAATCCAATGTTGGTACCATTATAGAATGACCCCTATTATGAGGAGAAGTCATTGATAAACTGAGATAGTATAGAAAAAATTCTATGAATTATGACAATACCCCTTGTGAATGTGTTCTTTCAAAACAACAAGTTTTAAGAAGAAATGTGGGAACCATAAGAAGAGATGAAGTAGTGTTACCCTCATCACTTTTAATGAGTGAATGGAAATTTTGAGGGTGTAATTTCTTAAGGAAGAAGGTTGTAATGACCCGAAAAATAATGAATAATATTCTCCTTCTTCTAAACATCATACGGATTAACAAAACTCATGAAATCATTTTGTTTTATTATATCCATATAGATTTAAATGAATATTATGTATCTTTATTTTTGATAATATCGTTGTTGAACAATGATCAGATGACTAGTATAAATATAGTGGTCTAAAAAATTCTTCGGAATATACAGAGGAAGTGATGGTTTAAACTTATAGGATAGTACCCTATGAAGCCCATTTATCAGAGCTACCAATGGATATTGCATCTATGGGATTTTAACTAGACCAATCCGAACCTGATATCTGACAAATGAAGCATTAGATATAACGATTATGGTAGAAGTTCAAGCTTATCATGATTATAACCTTATCCATGCTAACCAAATGACCCCAAGAAGTCCCCACCATCACAAGCCTTACTCATAGCGAATATATCGGTGTAATTGTAACGCCCCGACCCCAGCTACCCAGAGTCGGTTCATTACTTTGTAACATTGGCATGATCACAAAAGATCAAGTCTCGAAAGAATGATTAGTTTAGTAGCCTTGGAAACACTAGATACATTCAAAAGTATTACATTACATCATAAAGTGAAAAACTAATAACAAAGTCTTCATAGTCCACACTCATATCCTCTTCTGACTATCCTTGTAGGTCATTCATAAAATACTTCTTCACATCCTGGAAAATATTAAAACATTGAAAGGGGTGAGCTCAGATGCTCAGTAAGGATAACAATATTGCGGAAGCTTTCATAAATAAACATTAACATTTAAGGCAATTTATAACTAAAACAAAAGCCTTTTTAAACCTGAACATCAGCATAATATGGAAAATATAAAATTAAATAATTCCATTTACTTACTCACATGGATATTCTACTAGTCGAATAATCACATGCAATATCAATAACCACTTTCATAATGAGGGCATGTATAATGCCAGACATTCTGAAACATTTTGTCAAGGCCTCGGCCAAGACTTCTAAAATGATTAAGGCCTCGGCCAAAACCATAAATCAAATTGGGAAAGGGCCTCAGCCAATTCCACGTCTAGTTGCCTCATGAGACCTACCGATGCATCGAGGAGCTATAGCGGGCTCCACCCGTCACTTATTAAGTCCAATACATTCCTCATATGGATAGGTTTAAACGTATCATAAACCATAACATAATCGTATCACATAAAACATGCATAAAGGAAAAATAACATTTCCACATTTCAATCAAAAGATATCAATACAAAACATTGATAAAAACAATTTCAATACCAATTTCAATACCAAAATAAAAGAAAGTTAAAACTTTGTATTTATTTTTCATTAAAAAAATGATGGCTTGTAGAGGAAGCCGAAACTCAAATAATGGTCACGGCGGCGGAGAAGTCGTTGTCGCCACATAAGTACGGAAAGAAAAACATTCCCTTTTGTAGTTTATCAAAAAGCTTCGTATAAAAAGACTCTTTTTGAATAAACATAAAAGTCAAAGGGGTTTATACACCGTATAAAAGAAAATTGTGTATAAAACCAAATATGCCTCAATGAAAGGAGATTGAGTCGAAGTCCTTAAAAAGAACATTTTTAAAATAAAATAGATCTGTTATGTGTATTAACTATAGGCACACATAGAGAACGTAAAAATACAAAATAGGACATAATAATATCATGAGATAATTTGAAAGTAGGAGATTAACCCAAAGAATGGAAGTTGGGTTAAGAGGTTCCCTTACCTTGCGTCCTGTCCTGACTCGACCATTCATTAACCTCCTGAATAATAAACTAGAGTTAATTTCAATTTACTTAAGAACATTTTTAATGTTCATTATTCCTTTAATATCACTTATTACCATGTTATTAACATTATGTAATTATTTAAGTTAATAACTGTAGTTTTTGTCGATCTTTGGTACTTGAGTCAAAAATAAACTTCTTATAATTACCAGTTGTTCATGTGGTGAAATATCCATTATATCCAGAATTATATTAATTATGTAGATATAATATATATAATATATATACATTATATACATTCATTTATAATATTACGTAACATTTAGAGGTAAGAAATGGAATGCACCGTTCATGGAGACGGTAAGTCGTACGTACGCATGAACGCTACTCTCATTTCTATTTCATATTTAATGGAATGAAATCATAATGATATAAATGTATAATATAATTCCAGTATAATATCACATATAATATCATTTACTCCATCCATTATACATTCCACATGTGGCATTAACGATTCACATCACTTGGAGGGGGCGGTAGTCCGCACTTCCTAAAATGAAATTATCGCGTTTTACCCATAATGGAAATCATAAAGTATTCCATAAATGAGAAATAAAGAAGCATAAGTAAAACATAAACATATTATATATCATATATAAAAATAGTTACATCTTAATGGCCACATTTGAAGGTGTTATATGAGTGTTGAACAATCATCGTTTCGTGAGGCAGAAATTCGCCATCCACAGAAACCGTATGTTCTTTGACCATTAGATGTAGGTGTGTGTAAGTGTAGCTCTAATAATTCTTATAACAACATCCTAGTATTTTGAGGATATTATTGTTGTTACAAAAGAAATTAATAAAAAGAGTTTAGGGGGTTGGAGAAGAAAAATAAAACAAAACAACATTAGAGAAGACATTACCTCAAAATCGGGTAACTCTTTTTGATTTGATCCAAAGGCTTCCTTGAGAAGAGTTTTTCCCAAAGTAAGGATTCTAGGAGTAAGAGGGGGAATTTGGGAGAGTATTTGGGCAGATGTTGGCCGAGCCAAATGTCTTGAAGGTGTGAATAAGGTGGGAGAGGTGGGGGGCCTTTTATAAGTGGAGAGGAGGGGCACTTTTGGAATGATTGAAATGTTACATTATTACACAATGCTTTTCGGATTCTAAAGGTCCCACACTTATATAATTCGTGGCTAAGGTGATAAGGGTTCGAAATATCCTCATCCAATAGTCTTTTGACAAGTTTATGAATTGGAATTTTCATTATCTTCTCATTTTATTTAAATCGTTAAATAATGAGGTCATCGCTGCATCATAATGATGTCATAAATAATTTAATTTATTTAATGTCTAAAAATTATAAAAGAAAATACTATGATGTAGTAAATCTTTTTATCTTTCTAATGAATATTTATAGTCAAAATTTGGACTTGTGTAACCCCACTTAAAAACTGTTTTAGTAAAATAACTCATGTTTGTGTCAATTTAATTTTAACATTAAATAAATATATATTAATGTCATTTTCCAACTAAAGTGGCTCCATGGGGTCCCCATGTTGACCCATGGGTTGTCTTGGTCGGCCATGACTCATCCAATAGGATTAGGATAAGTGTCATGCTCATCTCATATTATTAAAACATTGTTTTTACCTTAAACTACACTAATTACCTCTAATCGCGATTAAGAACTTAAAAGTTACTATTCACCAAAAAATTATTTTAATCTCATTGAACCACATTTTACTTCTTAATGACAACCATGTATGTCGGATTTTTGAAAATAAAATCACAGAAGTGGTAATATTTCATTTAAAGGAAAATCAGTTATTTAACTACCACTTAGTGGTTTCACTATTCATCAAAAATTGAAGTTTTTCAGAACAATGCCAAAATTTCACCCTAAGCTATAATTGATATTACGAATTCAAAAAAGTTGTCTATTTTACAAAATTCCAAACATATAAGTTACATTAATTAATTTTATAATTAATTCCCACTATTACAAAAAAATAGCGTGTTTCTAAAAAACAATTTATATCAAAAGATTGGCAATTGTTTATGTCCAATTTCAATGTTAAATTAATTCAAATGACCACCATTGGATAAAATGGTAAAAATATATTCTAATTATACTTTAGAACCACTAAATAGTATAATTTATCACAATAAATTATTTTGATTTAAAAAGTTGTTTTATGTATTTTTCACTATTCATAAAAAATTGGAAGTTCTCAGAAAGTTACAAAAAATTCAACATAGGATAATTTCGATATACGAATTCAAAAATGAAGTCCATTTTGAAATATAAAATTTCTATAATTTTAGAAAGTGGTTATTACTATTCATAACGGTTACTTTGATTAGTCGCGGTGTTTTAGAACTCGAAGTTGCGTACAATGCAAGCTATTGCATTATTGAATGAGAAGCGTATCGTGGAAGCTCGGGGTGTTACATTCTCCCCTCCTTCAAAAAATTGCATCCTCGTAATTTGAAATTTTTCTTTGAAAATAAAAGGCTGAAAAGAGAAAATACCTTTGAGGAAAACCCACATCGGAAATAAGGTTAATAAATATATAACATTAAAAGAAAGCAAGATAAGTACAAAGGTCACCCAATATAGCCCATTCTATAATTCTATGAAAATATGGATATGGAGGAGAAACAAACCATCAAGGTCTGATGGAGAGTTATAGAAAACAGGATTAGGAGAAAGTTTAACCACAAGAAAATCACAAACTTGTGATTGGTTAAACAGTCATTGAATCCCCAGTTGGAAAAGTTAACCGACAACATTTTTGTTTTAAGTTACCTTTTATAATGTTGAGGAATTTATTTAGGAGATTTACTAAGAACGTAAGGGAATATACATACTTGTTATATATATACTTTCATTCGTTAATAAATTTTTACCACAAACCCAACTTTTACTCCAAATGGTAACAGAACTAAAAAATATTCTATTTATCCTAATAGTATAAGGTTCCAAATGTTAACACATACCATTTAGATTAGTAAAACTATTTTGTAATAACCAGGGACTTCCTGTAGGCTAGTGGTAGGAAATAAAGGCTTGTCGCACTATGGTTGTGGGTTCGATTCCTGTAGCTTTGTCTGACGCGATGGGTTATTCCCCACCCTGCAGGTTGTCCTTTTCCTAAAACTATAGTATCATAATATTCCAAAAATAATCTTCATTTATTTTTTAACCTTATACAATACTATCCAAAGATCAACTTAATCCACTCCAACCATTGTAGTTATCCAAAATACCTCTGTCCAGACTTTCTCTAAAAGGTCTCTTAATTCAAAAATCAATTTATCAGATTCTCCAAACAAAGTAAAGTTTCTCTTATTGTCACATACTAAAAATATAATTACCTTAATCATATTAAACCTTACTGAAATCAACATGTACTGTAGTACAATACTTATATATATATATATATCACATTATTCTAATAACCAAAATATAATCCATGAGTCCAAAAGCACCAATACATTAGTTATTCTGCTTCAACTGTAGTAACATCATAAGATTGTCCTTGATCCCTTGGCCTTTTCTGAGGTAAGTTTCCCTGACGCATGGGACATTCATTTTCATAATGACCCATTTCTCTACAATTATAGCATTCAACTTTAATAGCCTCTTTCTTTCCCTTGCAATCACGAGCCTGGTGAACCTCTTCTCCACATTTATAACATACTCCCATTCCTTTTAGGCAAGTACCAGGGTGATTCTTCCCACAGTTATCACATAATGGAAAATCCTTCGTTCCCTTTTTCCCTTTATCTATCTCTTGTTCCACCATTCTCTTCTTCTCTTGATTTACTTTGTTGTCATAAGACTTAGAGAATTCCTTTTCTGTCTTGATAGCACATGAGACAATATCTTCATATGATGAGAAGGATTGTGATACTAAATCTCGACGGAGAAATGGTTTTAACCCATCAAAGAAACGATCAATCTTACTCATTGGGTTACGTATATAATCGGCAGCATGCCTTGATATCCTTGTAAAGTTAGCCTCATACTTTGTGACATTCTCATCCTCCTTCTGCCTCAGACTCAGAAATTTCCTTTCCATATCTGCTCGATGGTCACGAGGAAAGTATTTTTCTATGAAAAGCTCTTTGAACTCCCTCCATTCCATATTTGATACGTCATCATCTTCCTTTGTGTTTTGAATCAGTGACCACCACCGATCGGCATCTCCAGTGAGGCGGTAAACTGCCATGACAACCTTCTCCCTTTCACTACTCCCTAAGGCATGGAATATTTTCTCTAAGGAATTTATCCATTGCTCAGCTACTATAGGATTTGTAGTCCCATTGAAGGTTGGTGGTTGTTGCCTCATGAAGCGGTCTAACATTGATCCTCCACGTTGCGGATCAGGGTGCTCCATACGAGTAAGGTTATTATTCATAACCTTAGTGAGTTGTCCTAGTATGGTAATAAGTTGATCAGCACCAATTGTATCTCCAGATCCACAATAATTATCTTGAGCAGGAGGGCAATCCCGACATGGAGTGCATGCATTGATACGATTTTCATTCCTTCCACTAGGCGCCATTTCTAAAAAATGGCATAAACTATATTAGTTTATAAATCAAAATACATAATTCCATACTTGTAAGATACTTAACATAAATTGAACTATTTATGGATATAATCCATAAAAATGTTTTCCTTGAGGAAGTATATACTCATAACCCTTCATAGTGGTTTATAAAGAAAATGAGAATTATCCAAAGCATATCCCCCGGGAGTGTCGTAACCAAGAGTGCAGCAAGGCCCGTTGTCGTGCACCAGTTCCCATTCAAGTCTAGCTCAAAGCGGTGTTTTCAGGTTTTACGCCTAGGTACATCTGTCCCAGAGCCACCTCTACTTGCTCGTATCCAGACAGGGATGTATTGCTCGGAAAACTCACAAAATCTCTACAATAACAAAATTCTAGGAAGTTCTTCTATACTAATCCTGAAAGTCTATCTTTGGGCTATGTGCTCTAATCAGAGTTTATCTAAATATTTCTTCCAAGGTTAGTACTAAACTGCCTCTGATACCAACTGTAACACCCCGACCCCAGCTACCCAGAGTCGGTGCATTACTTTGTAACATTAGCATGATCACAAAAGATCAAGTCTCGAAAGAACGATTAGTTTAGTAGCCTTGGAAACACTAGATACATTCATAAGTATTACATTACATCATAAAGTGAAAAACTAATAACAAAGTCTTCATAGTCCACACTCATATCCTCTTCTGACTATCCCTGCAGGTCATTCATAAAATACTTCTTCACATCCTGGAAAATATTAAAACATTGAAAGGGGTGAGCTCAGATGCTCAGTAAGGATAACAATATTGCGGAAGCTTTCATAAATAAACATTAACATTTAAGGCAATTTATAACTAAAACAAAAGCCTTTTTAAACCTGAACTTCAGCATAATATGGAAAATATAAAATTAAATAATTCCATTTACTTACTCACATGGATATTCTACTAGTCGAATAATCACATGCAATATCAGTAACCACTTTCATAATGAGGGAATGTATAATGCCAGACATTCTGAAACATTTTTTCAAGGCCTCAGCCAAGACATCTAAAATGATTAAGGCCTTGGCCGAAACCATATATCAAATTGGGAAAGGGCCTCGGCCAATTCCACGTCTAGTTGTCTCATGAGACCTACCGATGCATCGAGGAGCTATAGCGGGCTCCACCCGTCACTTATTAAGTCCAATACATTCCTCATATGGATAGGTTTAAACATATCATAAACCATAACATAATCGTATCACATAAAACATGCATAAAGGAAACATAACATTTCCACATTTCAATCACAAGATATCAATACAAAACATTGATAAAAATGATTTCAAAACAATTTTCAATACCAAAATAAAAGAAAGTTAAAACTTTGTTTTTATTTTTCATAAAAAAAATGATGGCTTGTAGAGGAAGCCGAAACTCAAATAATGGTCACCGCGGCGGAGAAGTCGTTGTTGCCGCATAAGTACAGAAATAAAAACATTCCCTTTTGTCATTTAGCAAAAAGATTCGTATAAAAAGATTCCTTTTGAATAAACGTAAAAGTCAAACGGGTTTATACACCGTATAGAAGAAAATTGTGTATAAAACCAAATATGCCTCAATGATAGGAGATTGAGACGAAGTCCTTAAAAAGATCATTTTTAAAATAAAATAGATCTGTTATGTGTTTTAACTATTGGTACACATAGAGAACGTATAAATACAAAATAGGAAATAATAATATCATGACATAATTTGAAAGTAGGAGATTAACCCAAAGAATGGAAGTTGGGTTAAGAAGTTCCCTTACCTTGCGTCCAGTCCTGACTCGACCGTTCTTTAACCTCCTGAATAATAAACTAGAGTTAATTTATATTTACTTAAGAACCTTTTTCATGTTCATTATTCCTTTAATATCACTTATTATCATGTTATTAACATTATGTAATTATTTAAGTTAATAACTGTTGTTTTGTCGATCTTTGGTACTTGAGTCAAAAATAAACTTCTTATAATTACCAGTTGTTCATGTGGTGAAATATCCATTATATCCAAAATTATATTAATGATGTAGATATCATATATATCATATACATAGAGTATATGCATTCATTTATAATATTACGTAACATTTAAAGGTATGAAATGGAATGCACCGTTCATGGAGACGGTAAGCCGTATGTACGCATGAACGCTACTTTCATTTCTATTTCGTATTTAATGGAATGAAATCATAATGATATAAATGTATAATGTAATTCCAGTACAATATCATATATAATATCATTAAATCCATCCTTTATACATTCCACATGTGGAATTAACGATTCACATCACTTTGAGGGGTCGGTAGTCCGCACTTCCTAAAATGAAATTATCGCGTTTTACCCATAATGGAAATCATAAAGTATGCCATAAATGAGAAATACATAAGCATAAGTAAAACATAAACATATTATATATCATATATAAAAATAGTGACATCTTAATGTCCACCTTTGAAGGTGTTATATGAGTGTTGAACAATCATCGTTTCGTGAGGCAGAAATTCGCCATCCACAGAAACCGTATGTTCTTTAACCATTAGATGAAGGTGTGTGTAAGTGTAGCTCTAATAATTCTTATAACAACATCCTAGTATATTTAGGATACTATTGTTGTTACAAAAGAAATGAATAAAAAGAGTTTAGGGGGTTGGAGAAGAAAAATAAAACAAAACAACATTAGAGAAGACATTACCTCAAAATCGGGTAACTCTTTTTGATTTGATCCAAATGCTTCCTTGAGAAGAGTTCTTCCCAAAGTGAGGATTCGAGGAGTAAGAGGGGGACATTGGGAGAGTATTTGGGCAGAGTTTGTCCGAGCCAAATGGCTTGAAGGTGTGAATAAGGTGGGAGAGGTGGGGGCCTTTTATAAGTGGAGAGGAGGGGCACTTTTGGAAAGATTGAAATGTTACATTATTACACAATGCTTTTCGGATTCTAAAGGTCCCACAATTATATAATTCGTGGCTAAGGTGATAAGGGTTCGAAATCTCCTCATCCAATAGGCTTTGGACAAGTGTAAGCCTTGGATTTTGCATTATCTTTTCATTTTATTTAAGTCGTTAAATAATGAGGTCATCGCTGCATCATAATGATGTCATAAATAATTTAATTTATTTAATTTCTAAAAATTATAAAAAAAATAATATGATGTATTAAATATTTTTATCTTTCTAATGAATATTTATAGTCAAAATTTTTACTTGTGTAACCCCACTTAAAAACTATTTTAGTAAAATAACTCATGTTTGAGTCAATTTAATTTTAACATTAAATAAATATATATTAATGTCAAATTCTAACTAATGTGGCTCCATGGGGTCCCCAAGTTGACCCATGGGTTGTCTTGGTCGACCATGACTCATCCAATAGGATTAGGACAAGTGTCATGCTCATCTCATATTATTAAAACATTATTTGTACCTTAAACTACACTAATTACCTCTAATCGCGATTAAGAACTTAAAAGTTACTATTCAACAAAAAAGTATTTTAATCTCATTGAACCACATTTTACTTCTTAATGACAACCATGTATGTCGGATTTTTGAAAATCAAATCACAGAAGTGGTAATATTTCATTTAAACGAAAAATCAGTTATTTAACTACCACTTAGTGGTTTCACTATTCATCAAAAATTGAAGTTTTTCAGAACAATGCCAAAATTTCACCCTAAGCTATAATTGATATTCAGAATTCAAAAAAGTTGTCTATTTTACAAAATTCAATACATATAAGTTACATTAATCAATTTTATAAATAATTCCCGCTGTTACAAATAAATAGCGTGTTTCTAAGAAACAATTTATATCAAAAGATTGGCAATTGTTTATGTCCAATTTCAATGTTAAATTAATTATAATGACCACCATTGGATAAAATGGTAAAAATATATTCTAATTATACATTAAAACCACTAAATAGTATAATTTATCACAATAAATTATTTTGATTAAAAAAGTTGTTTTATGTATTTTTCACTATTCATAAAAAAATTGGAAGTTCTCAGAAAGTTACAAAAAATTCAACTTAGGATAATTTCGATATTACGAATTCAAAAATGAAGTCCATTTTGAAATATAAAATTTATATAATTTTAAAAAGTGGTTATTACAATTCATAACGGTTACTTTGATTAGTCTCGGTGTTTTAGAACTCGAAGTTGCGTACAATGCAAGCTATTGCATTATTGAATGAGAAGCGTATCGTGGAAGCTCAGGGTGTTACATTCTCCCCTCCTTCAATAAATTGCGTCCTCGCAATTTGAAATTTTTCTCTGAAAATAAAAGGTTGAAAAGAGAAAATACCTTTGAGGAAAACCCACATCAAAAATAAGGTTAATAAATATATAACATTAAAAGAAAGCAAGATAAGTACAAAGGTCACCCGATATAGCCTATTCTAGAATTCTATGAAAATATGGATATGGAGGAGAAACAAACCATCAAGGTCTGATGGAGAGTTATAGAAAACAGGATTAGGAGAAAGTTTAACCACAAGAAAATCACAAACTTGTGATTGGTTAAACGGTCATTGAATCCCCTGTTGGAAAAGTTAACCGACAACATTTTTGTTTTAAGATACCTTTTATAATGTTGAGGAATTTATTTAGGAGATTTATTAAGAACATAAGGGAATATACATACTTGTTATATATACTTTCATTCGTTAATAAAATTTTACCACAAACCCAACTTTTACTCCAAATGGTAACGGAACTCAAAAATATTCTATTTAACCTAATTGTATAAGGTTCCAAATGTTAACACATAACATTTAGATTAGTAAAACTATTTTCTAATAACGAGGGACTTTATGTAGGCTAGTGGTAGGAAATAATGGCTTGTCGCACTATGGTTGTGGGTTCGATTCCTGTAGCTTTGTCCGACGCGATGGGTTATTCCCCACCCTGCAGGTTGTCCTTTTCCTAAAACTATAGTATCATAATATTCCAAAATTAATCTTCATTTATTTTTTAACCTTAAACAATACTATCCAAAGATCAACTTAATCCACTCCAACCATTGTAGTTATCCAAAATACCTCTGTCCAGACTTTTTCTAAAAGTTCTCTTAATTCCAAAATCAATTTATCAGAATCTCCAAACAAAGTAATGTTTCTCTTATTGTCACATACTAAAAATATAATTACCTTAATCATATTAAACCTTACTGAAATCAACAAGTACTGCAGTAAAATCCTTATATATATATATCACATTATTCTAATAACCAAAATATAATCCATGAGTCCAAAAGCACCAATACATTAGTTATTCTGCTTCAACTGTAGTAACAACATAAGATTGTCCTTGATCCCTTGGCCTTTTCTGAGGTAAGTTTCCCTGACGCTAAGGACATTAATTTTCATAATGACCCATTTCTCTACAATTATAGCATTCAACTTTGATAGCCTCTTTCTTTCTGTTGCAATCACGAGCCTGGTGACCCTTTTCTCCACATTTATAACAAACTCCCATTCCTTTTAGGCAAGTACCAGGGTGATTCTTCCCACAGTTATCACATAATGGAAAATCCTTCTTTCCCTTTTTCCCTTTATCTATCTCTTGTTCCACCGTTCTCTTCTTCTCTTGATTTACTTTGTTGTCATAAGACTTAGAGAATTCTTTTCTGTCTTGATAGCACATGAGACAATATCTTCATATGATGTGAAGGATTGTGATACTACAGCTCGACGGATAAATGGTTTTAACCCATCAAAGAAACGATCAATCTTACTCATTGGGTTACGTATATAATCGGAAGCATGCCTCGCTAACCTTGTAAAGTTAGCCTCATACTTTGTGACATTCTCATCCTCCTTCTGCCTCAGACTCAGAAATGGACTTTCCATATCTGCTCGATGGTCACGAGGAAAGTATTTTTCTAAGAAAAGCTATTTGAACTCCCTCCATTCCATATTCGATAGGTCATCATCTTCCTTTGTGTTTTGAATTAGCGACCACCACCGATTGGCATCTCCAGTGAGGCGGTAAACTGCCATGACAACCTTCTCCCTTTCACTACTCCCCAAGGCATGGAATATTTTCTCTAAGGAATTTATTCATTGCTCAGCTACAATAGGATTTTTACTCCCATTGAAGGTTGGTGGTTGTTGCCTCATGAAGAGTTCTAACATTGATCCTCCACGTTGCAGATCAGGGTGCTCCATACGAGTAAGGTTATTATTCATAACCTGAGTGAGTTGTCCCAGTATGGTAATAAGTTGATCAGCACCAGTTGTATCTCCAGATCCACAATAATTATCTTGAGCAGGAGGGCAATCCCTACATGGAGTGCGTGCATTGATACGATTTCCATTTCTTCCACTAGGCGCCATTTCTAAACAATGGCATAAACTATATTAGTTTATAAATCAAAATACATAATTCCATACTTGTAAGATACTTAACATAAATTGAACTATTTATGGATATAATCCATAAAAATGTTTTCCTTGAGGATGTATATACTCATAACCCTTCATAGTAGTTTATAAAGAAAATGAGAATTATCCAAAGCATATCCCCCAGGAGTGTCGTAACCAAGAGTGCAGCAAGGCACGTTGTCATGCACCGGTTCCCATTCGAGTCTAGCTCAAATCGGTGTTTTCGGGTTTTACCCCTAGGTACATCTGTGCCAGAGCCGCCTCTACTTGCTCGTATCCAGACAGGGATGTATTGCTCGGAAAACTCACAAAATCTCTACAATAACAAAATTCTTGGAAGTTATTCTATACTAATCCTCAAAGTCTATCTTTGGGCTATGTGCTCTAATCAGAGTTTATCTAAATATAGTTTCCAAGGATAGTACTAAACTGCCTCTGATACCAACTGTAACGCCCCGACCCCATCTACCCAGAGTCGGTGCATTACTTTGTAACATTGGCATGATCACAAAAGATCAAGTCTCGAACGAACGATTAGTTTAGTAGCCTTGGAAACACTAGATACATTCATAAGTCTTACATTACATCATAAAGTGAAAAACTAATAACAAAGTCTTCATAGTCCGCACTCATATCCTCTTCTGACTATCCCTGCAGGTCATTCATAAAATACTTCTTCACATCCTGGAAAATATTAAAATATTGAAAGTGGTGAGCTCAGATGCTCAGTAAGGATAACAATATTGCGGAAACTTTCATAAATAAACATTAACATTTACGGAAATTTATAACTAAAACAAAAGCCTTTTTAAACATGAACATCAGCATAATATGGAAAATATAAAATTATATAATTCCATTTACTTACTCACATGGATATTCTTCTAGTCGAATAATCACATGCAATATCAATAACCACTTTCATAATGAGGGAATGTATAATGCCAGACATTCTGAAACATTTTGTCAAGGCCTCGGCCACGACGTCTAAAATGATTAAGGCCTCGGCCAAAACCATAAATCAAATTGGGAAAGGGCCTCGGCCAATTCCACGTCTAGTTGTCTCATGAGACCTACCGATGCATCGAGGAGCTATAGCGGGCTCCACCCATCACTTATTAAGTCCAATACATTCCTCATATGGATAGGTTTAAACATATCATAAACCATAACATAATCGTATCACATAAAACATGCATAAAGGAAACATAACATTTCCACATTTCAATCACAATATATCAATACAAAACATTGATAAAAACGATTTCAAAACCATTTTCAATACCAAAATAAAAGAAAGTTAAAACTTTGTATTTATTTTTCATTAAAAAAATGATGGCTTGTAGAGGAAGCCGAAACTCAAATAATGGTCACGGTGGTGGAGAAGTCGTTGTCGCCGCATAAGTACGGAAAGAAAAACATTCCCTTTTGTCATTTAGCAAAAATCTTCGTATAAAACGATTTTTTTGAATAAACGTAAAAGTCAAAGGGGTTTATACACCGTATAGAAGAAAATTGTGTATAAAACCAAATATGCCTCAATGAAAGGAGATTGAGACGAAGTCCTTAAAAAGAACATTTTTAAAATAAAATAGATCTGTTATGTGTATTAACTATTGGTACACATAGAGAACGTAAAAATACAAAATAGGACATAATAATATCATGACATAATTTGAAAGTAGGAGATTAACCCAAAGAATGGAAGTTGGGTTAAGAAGTTCCCTTACCTTGCGTCCTGTCCTGACTCGATCGTTCTTTAACCTCCTGAATAATAAACTAGAGTTAATTTCTATTTACATAAGAACCTTTTTCATGTTCATTATTCCTTTAATATCACTTATTACCATGTTATTAACATTATGTAATTATTTAAGTTAATAACTGTTGTTTTGTCGATCTTTGGTACTTGAGTCAAAAATAAACTTCTTATAATTACCAGTTGTTCATGTGGTGAAATATCCATTATATCCAAAATTATATTAATGATGTATATATCATATATATCTTATATATACAGTATATACATTCATTTATAATATTACGTAACATTTAGAGGTAAGAAATGGAATGCACCGTTCATGGAGACGGTAAGCTGTACGTACGCATGAACCCTACTTTCATTTCTATTTCATATTTAATGGAATGAAATCATAATGATATAAATGTATAATATAATTCCAGTATGATATCATATATAATATCATTTACTCCATCCTTTATACATCCCACATGTGGCATTAACGATTCACATCACTTTGAGGGGGCGGTAGTCCGCACTTCCTAAAATAAAATTATCGTGTTTTACCCATAATGGAAATCATAAAGTATGCCATAAATGAGAAATACAGAAGCATAAGTAAAACATAAACATATTATATATCATATATAAAAATAGTGACATCTTAATGGCCACCTTTGAAGGTGTTATATGAGTGTTGAACAATCATCGTTTCGTGAGGCAGAAATTTGCCATCCACAGAAACTGTATGTTCTTTAACCATTAGATGTAGGTGTGTGTATTTGTAGCTCTAATACTTATTATAACAACATCCTAGTATATTTACAATACTATTTTTGTTACAAAAGAAATTAATAAAAAGAGTTTAGGGGGTTGGAGAAGAAAAATAAAACAAAACAACATTAGAGAAGACATTACCTCAAAATCGGGTAACTCTTTTTGATTTGAGCCAAAGGCTTCCTTGAGAAGAGTTCTGCCCAAAGTGAGGCTTCTAGGATTAATAGGGGGAAGTTGGGAGAGGATTTGGGCAGAGTTTGTCCAAGCCAAATGGCTTGAAGGTGTGAATAAGGTGGGAGAGGTGGGGGCCTTTTATAAGTGGAGAGGAGGGGCACTTTTGGAAAGATTGAAATGTTACATTATTACACAATGCTTTTCGGATTCTAAAGGGCCCACACTTATATAATTCGTGGATAAGGTGATAAGGGTTCGAAATATCCTCATCCAATAGGCTTTGGACAAGTGTAAGCCTTGGATTTTTCATTATCTTCTCATTTTATTTAAATCGTTAAATAATGAGGTCATCGCTGCATCATAATGATGTCATAAATAATTTAATTTATTTAATGTCTAAAAATTATAAAAAAATACTATGATGTAGTAAATATTTTTATCTTTCTAATGAATATTTATATTCATAATTTGGACTTGTGTAACCCCACTTAAAAACTGTTTTAGTAATATAACCCATGTTTGTGTCAATTTAATTTTAACATTAAATAAATATATATTAATGTCATTTTCCAACTAAAGTGGCTCCATGGGGTACCAAAGTTGACCCATGGGTTGTCTTGGTCGTCCATGACTCATACAATAGGATTAGGACAAGTGTCATGCTCATCTCATATTATTAAAACATTATTTGTACCTTAAACTACACTAATTACCTCTAATCGCGATTAAGAACTTAAAAGTTACTATTCACCAAAATATTATTTTAATCTTATTGAACCACATTTTACTTCTTAATGACAACCATGTATGTCGGATTTTTGAAAATCAAATCACAGAAGTGGTAATATTTCATTTAAAGGAAAATCAGTTATTTAACTACCACTTAGTGGTTTCACTATTCATCAAAAATTGAAGTTTTTCAGAACAATGCCAAAATTTCACCCTAAGCTATAATTGATATTAAGAATTCAAAAAAGTTGTATATTTTACAAAATTCCAAACATATAAGTTACATTAATTAATTTTATAATCAATTCCCGCTATTACAAAAAAAATAGCGTGTTTCTAAGAAACAATTTATATCAAAAGATTGGCAATTGTTTATGTCCAATTTCAATGTTAAATTAATTCTAATGACCACCATTGGATAAAATGGTAAAAATATATTGTAAAAATACTTTAAAACCACTAAATAGTATAATTTATCACAATAAATTATTTTGATTAAAAAAGTTGTTTTAAGTATTTTTCACTATTCATAAAAAAATTGGAAGTTCTCAGAAAGTTACAAAAAATTCAACTTAGGATAATTTCGATATTTCGAATTCAAAAATGAAGTCCATTTTGAATTATAAAATTTCTATAATTTTAAAAAGTGGTTATTACTGTTCATAACAGCTACTTTGATTAGTCGCGGTGTTTTAGAACTCGAAGTTGCGTACAATGCAAGCTATTGCATTATTGAATGAGAAGCGTATCGTGGAAGCTCGGGGTGTTACAATAATAACGTAATATTAATAAATACCCTAGAATTATTTTATTATATAATTATGAATATACTTTCATTCTTTTATTATTACATTGTAAATGATTTTATATTGCACAAATAGTATTTTTGGTTAATATTCAAATTCAATTAATGAATATATTTTGATGAATTAATGTATTTCAGAAATAAATAATAATTTTATGTAATATTATTATTAAATTACTTTTATTTTATATAAATTATTATTTAATTTTTATGAAGTGAAATGTAAATTTTATTAAAATTTGAAAATTGTTTTTCTCAGAACCCGTCAATTTTCAATATATATCATTTTCTATATTAAAAGTAAAAATTAAAATATTTAGAAAAAGAATAAGTGATAATTAATATTTTTTTTTGAATCAGGACGTCAAAATTATCCAATGGTTGATTTTTAGTAATTTTTTGAGATAGACAAATTTTTATGTAAAATTTAAATATTGTTTAAATATATACTGTGTTTTATGAAATCATAATGACCTAATAGTTATGTAATAAAATACAATAAATGTATGTTCTACAAGATATATGTTTTTAATTTACAAAAATGTTATAATAAGTTTATTTTATTTATTATATTAATACATAGTTAATTATCTAAGACATATAATGTATTCATTGATTTTAAAATCATATAATTAAATGTGCGAGTGACCTACAAATATGAAAATGAAATATATTAATATCTTCAAAACTTATCCTTGTAAAATAATGTATACCAGTAACCATCTATAGAATCTATTAGAAAAAACCATGGTATAGTTTTTGATTTGAATATTTTGGTGTTTATTGTCCAAAACCATAATAATAACAATTTCCCCCACCTTTCCTATATAAACCCACCCAGAACATATTCCTTTTTACTAAAACACCTTTAATTTAGTATACATACCCATATATTCCCTAGTGTCCCCAAAATGTGCCCCAATCCCCCAAAAATATTTTCCTAGCACATTGGGATCACACATCCATGTAATGGTTCCTTCCATTCTCAATTTTTGTCCAAAATTATTTATATATTAAAATCATTTGTTTAATTCATAATGTTGGGGTTTGTATTTTACCCTCCCCCATGATTCCATTATTATGTTTGAATGATTAGAGACCATATCTCTCTCATTAATCCCGCCCATGTAATCCTGTTACCTTGCCAAAATTCGGTAAAATATTTCTCTCTTCCCTTTTCCATTAAAGAATATTTTTTGTATTATGCATATAAATTCATTTTAATATTGTGGGATATTATGTTACATGATAAAATTATTATCGATTTCATTTATAAATTACAAGAGACTCTTTTTTCTCTCATCAAACCATTTTTGAATTTATATTTGACGTCGTTATAATGCCAAAATTGAACCACAATTTTTCAGGTCAAAATATTCTTGTATTTAATACCATACTCATTTATCTATCAAGGGTATTAACCATTATAATAAAGTACGTATTTAAATGGGGAATACATTTTTTATTCAAAAAATCTTTTCTATGAAATAAGTTATTATGTTTAATGAATCCATGTTGTATGATGTACGTGGCACACTTATACATGAAACCAAAAAGATTATGATTGCTGTACCCTGATAGCACTCCAATGCACTTGGTAATGTTTAGTATAATGATAAGCCATGTCAAATTGTGATTTAATAATTCTAATTTAGTTTCAGTTAGGGTTTATGGATGATAATTCATGTTCAAAGAGAATTTACTCAAGAAAATTGATGTGTAATGAGCCTTGGGACATGCTAATATCATTTTGTCTATTGTTGACACATTTCCTTGTAATTATTATCTTGTTTATCATGCCTTTATATTCATGTTAATTTTATTATTAATTTATATGACTATTGTTTAATATGTATTTTTTCCCTATGTTATTCCATTATTATTATATTATAGGTCTTTATAACACACCTTTTTGTTAGGTATGTCCCTAGGTTATCCCATGAAATGTTAAGTATGTTGAATTATTGTGATCCTGTAAAAGTTGTTTTCAATAAAGATGTTTATTTCAGGTTTTAATTTATTGTTTAATGTTCCAAATCCCCAAAAAAGTAGAATAATTTATGTTATGGGTTTTATTAGGTGAATTTTTATGTAATAAATCATCGTTAAATATGAAATAAATAACATGGTTTTTATAGGAAACATGTTGAAGGGTGGATGAAAAATGTATCAAAAAGACATACAAGTATTTATGGGATTATTCACATAATGGATAAGGACCCCAAGCCATTATGGATAACTAATCTCATACATAATATCTAAAATGTATTCATCACATGTGGGTTTAGGAATAAATAACCACTATAATTCACTATAGAATATTAGAATGTACGATTATGTTCATAAGAAAACTAAAAACATTAAAAAGTGGATTCCAGAGGTACCACTGTCCCATTTTAATTTATTATTAAATATGATTATTATATTTTTTTTAGGATCAAGGGGTAGATATAATCCAAGGGAGTATTCAAAATTTGTGAATTAAAAAATTATATTACCAATATAGTATTTCATGATGAAATAATATTTCTAAATAATAATGAAATTTCACAACTCTTTAATTTTGTATATTACATTATGAATTTGATGATACATTCTAAAATATATATGAATTAATATATATATTTATTATATAGTTCATTTAAATAAAATTTTGTAGTGAATCAGGTAACAAATCCATGTTTTTTTACTAGTATTGTTTAGGTATTTGGAAATCCTTTCTTGTTATTTATTCATAACTCACTTATCTGTTTTCAAAAAAGATTAGAATCCAAAACAGCATGGATTAGGGTAGATCATTATATGAGAGAATAATTAGCTAACTCTTGTTTGATGGGGGAATGAGGTATAATGTGATGGTGGGAGGGGGGAATCTAAGGGATATGAGATAACAATTTTCCTACTATTATAAAAATCTGTTAGTATTTCCTAACATTAAATAATGTTTCATTATATTTTGGGTATCTCTTAATCATAGAAATTATTTACAATTTCTTTTGGTATATATGAATTTAATAAATATTATACCCATGGTTTCTATAAATAGTGGGAAATGTTTGATGGCTATAAGATAACATTATATCGGTTTATCCAGCTAGAATGAGTTATGTAGCAATAAATACTCTGATCTTGAAGTATACTGGACATTTTGTTCAATATGCTAGTGATGAATAGAAATTTATGGACCTATTATCAGAGATAAATCATTTATTTAATGTGAGTAATAAGAGGTATTATATTATATCAATATAAATTACATATTTACTTTTGTATGATGTGATGAGAATGATCTCATATTCTAAGGGTTCGGTTCTTTGAGAGAGTAATTTTTTTGGGGTATATCCTTTAAACAACTATGTTGATGGAGACGAAATTCAAATTATACATTGTTTTGTATGGGTACCAACACACATGAGATAGGAATTGATGTGTGACTCTAACATTTCTCAGTGGGTATTTGATCAATAATTCTCCAAGAATAATCATGATATGTATCACAAGTATTAGTGGAAAGGGTTTTAACATCATATAGTTGTTTTTATCACTATGTGTTACATTTATCAGTAGGTAATGGTGGATCAACAGTGAACTTATAGATTTTTACCATCATTACCAGTACCAAAATGATTATAGGAATATGTTGCAATAGTTTTCATGGCTATATTACCATGGGTACCTTGATGTAGTGAGGAAGTTCAAGGATTCCTAGATAGACTGACTAATGTATCACAATGCCTTTCTATCCGAGAGATATTATTATTTGATTAGATGGAAAGACTATATTTCCATGTGAACATGCAAAAGATGGGGTCCTTGTTAATATCATTTCAAATAGGGATGATTTTTTCATGTTGTGGTTCTATAATTTGTTTTAGAGATTTATGGATACACAAATTCTCTTGATAACAACATTTCTCTCATACACTTGATTATAGTTAGAATAGAAAATAAAAGGGTTATATGACACTATTTTATCATGGATCCTTTATTTATATGGTTATTATTAGAATCATATTCCTATACGAAAGTTTTACAATAATAATATATTTCAAGCGAAGATTTAGATGGATATGTATGATGCCTTGCATGGTAGGCCATGTCCTTAACCCCTATACTCGTTATAGGTTGTAGAGGTAGTGTTCTTAGGTCATCATCTCATGAAGGGGTATTTAATGTTTTTTATCGGGTCAATAATCATAGGTATACATCTCAATAAAGATAAATAATTTTTTTTATTTCTATCATTAGCCCATAGAGTTTTAGTTTGGGGATTTTTTTCCTATGGGTATCACCCATGCTGGGTTATAGACTAATACGACAGATTGCTAAGATGTTGTCTCATTATGTAAATCCGTTTGAGATACTAGATAGATTCATTCTAGTATAATTTCAGTTTTAATTAATATAGAGGTACCATTCCATGAACTACATCTTCGACATTTCAAAGATTCACTATTATCATACTGACCTGTATTGTAAATTTGATATAAAGGATGTTGATTTAGATGTGGTTTCCTCTTTTGGGAAGTTTCCAATAAATAAAATTGACTGGAGAAGGAATTATCACCAAGATCATTCTGTACCATTATTATGGGTGTTTTGGTATCACAACCACATTCATAAATGATTTATGCGAGTGAGAGTCCAATGTACAAGAACTATAAATTGAGTTATTCCCAGATAGAGTTCTACCGCAGATGGATGGGTAACTCGAGGATGAGATTAATTATAGGGGATTTCTATAATAAAACTATATTTATTTTTAGTATAGATACTTTTATTTTTTGTCTAAATAATTATATGGTACCTAATATATATTCCTCATGAATTATTGGATGTTTTTGTTGGGTTTCTAGGTCTTTTTTAGGGCATAGAACCTCAACTAGTGGAAGAAATAACTAGTCTAAATAGTAAGTAGAATCTATGACACCAATACCTTATAATTTCATCAATCCATGAGGGTTATTTCATTGTTAATACTAGATTTCATGGTTTTCCTTAACCATGTTTTGGTGGAAACATTCTATTTTCAAATGTGACTAGTTTTAGTATATAAAAATGGCTTGGTTGGTACACGGTTTCTCAAACCTTGCATCCAACTGTGCAGTTCCTCCAACGACGGTTATTCAAAGACATATGGAACACATTTTGGATAATCGTATGAAAAAACCATATGAACGAAAAAATTTGGATGAATTAAATATTTTTCAATAAAATTATTATATAATTAACCCCTCCTAATCATTTCTTTATGCTAGTGGATTATAGGCACTTTCTCCTCCAGGATGATATCCCAAGACACTGTTAATAATTTTTAATCATGTTTTATCATTACACCTCTGATTCAGTATTATATCATCTAATCAGATTCTTTTAGGTAAGATACTCAATCATTTTGCTGATTTTTTTCAATTTCCTTCCCCTTAGAGATGTAATTTTGATGTACCCTCATATGCCTAGTTTTCTGGGAATTTATCTATTCATTATTCTTCATTCAATCCATGAAACACTAATGTCCAATACATGATATGGAGATTGCTATATTAATATGGTGGGTTCACTATGAATTTTCCTGAAAACCCTTATCAATAATAAATTTTTGTAATTTCCCACATGGAGATTTCACTAAGGATTTTATAAAAAAATTCATATACCTTAGTTATAATTTTCATGGTCATATTATAGAGTTTTTACAAGACATGTTCTTCACATCTGTAAATGTTTTAAACTTACATTCTTCCACCAAATGGTGATTTCTTTCTATTTTTTTTACCCTTGTTAAAATTATTTGAGCCACTATTCAGCTGTTTTGGATTGACCCTACTAATGGTAAGTATTTTTAAATTAAAATGAATTACGAATGGACATTGGTTTTCACGTGAATATGTGTAAAATAGTCACATGACCATTCAAAGTTCTATTTCAAAATTTTATAAATGAATATCATAATGTATAAGATAACGTATATTTTTATATGTCTCAAGGACAAGTTAAATATTTAGTTCAAATTGGTTTCATATCCATATTCTACAAGTTATAATTATTGATATTTAATAGAGTGAACATAATAAATTATTATATTGTTTAATTGATAAGTGGATTAATTTTTTGGATATACCTTCTGATGTTAATTAAAGGAAATTAAATTATCATAATTAATTTTTATGTTTGATTAGTATTATGTGGTCTAATTATATCCTGATTTGTTAATATAATTTTCTAATATCATATAAACCATTTCATATTTATAATTGCATTCAAACATGATCCTTTATTAGAGTCTTGAGGGAATGCCTTGGGAACTCATATAATTCCATTCCTATACAAGAATCAAGTTTACAAGGGAGATACTGACTTCATAACATGGTCATATTCTAGAAGAGGATGTAAAAAATAATATTGTATGATTCATACACTATCTGTCAAGATATTAGGACGACTTGAATACACTCCTTGAATCTAGATTTATGTCTTCAGAAATATGGACCCATTGATTCACCATATTAGGAAGAGTTTCTATTAGTATGTGATTACCATGGAAAAGATACTTAGAATCAGGTAAAACCATTTTCAAATGTATTCCATGTATATATCAACTTGGAATACTGCTATACCACATTATTTCAGGATGACATTAGTTCCCAATATGAGTTGTCCCACCCTTGAGGTCCATGATACCATGGTTGTACCTTGTATCCTAATTTAGTTTTATTTTGACCTATTTTAGTGTTGATGGAAACTTCACATAATATATTTTAATAAAACAAAAATGAACTAATTTATTGATCTAATATAAATAGAAATTTTTATAAGAGTCTAAATCATGTTTGTGTTATTATCGTGGAGTTTCTTTACATTTATAAATATATGGACACATCTTATCATATATTTTCATATTGTATTTTATAGAAGCTATTGGTGGTGGAAAATTGATATTTATCCCATACCCTATCAATGACATCATTGGTATTATGAATGATTATATGATCACAAGTATGGACTAGGAGAAGAATTATCCTAGATAATCTATGACTAAAACTATCTTCCTTTGGATGGATCATGGTAGCAGATTACCGGGCCTATGATTAGGATGCTTAGATAGATTTTGGTCTGTATTACTTTTGAATATTATGTACAATATTTATTTAATACTTATATGTATAAATTTATTCTAGATTTATAGTGAAATTTTATTACATTAACATCTTTTTTATATGATAATATTCATCTTTTCAGTTGATTATTATTGATAGATGTTAATTTTCATCTTCCAATGTCAGTCTTTCTTATTAATTATTATGAGAAATAAATTTTTATACTTACATACATATATATATATATATCCATGTGTGTGTGCATGTGTGTGTGTGCATGTGTGTGTGTGTGTTTTATATGTTCCAATATTATATGAGGAAATAATCTCCCCAATAGTAGCCCCATGGCCCTCACTTCTATTCAGTAACCTCTACTGTACGGGGAGGCATGCTTGGTCCATTATAACCCATAGTATCAGGGATTCTTTTTATGGAAGATGGGTCATAATATCACAATATGAAACATCAACAGATGAAATATTAGATGTATGTTAGGGTTGATCAATAATTTAAACATTTCTGAAGGAAAATATTGTTATCTTTTTTGAAAAAATATAAATTTTAAACTAATAATTTGAATAATACTTCAATTTGATAATAAAAATGAATACTTATAGATTAAGGTTAACTGTAAATAAATTTCTTGATGGTGGAAAATTATTTAAATTTTATACAAGTTAAACTAAATATTCCCCTAAATTTTTTGGTTTTTGTATGATATGAAATGGTTTGGAAAATGACTTTAGTAATAATTTCAAAACATTTTATAAAATTTGATTCATGTGTAAATGTAACGGTCTATTACATACTATTCCATTACATTTCATTTTTTTTGGAGTTGTGGGGTATTCATGGGATGTTACTGAATTTTTTGATTTAGGGGGGAGTTGTATCATACCTACCATAAGAAATAAACCTCATGTAAACATATTAAAAGATTCATAATTGTGGATCACAACTTTTGTTGCCTAATTATTCATCATTTTTATGGGAGTAATGGGTATCCTGTTAAAATTATACAAGTAAATTATTTGAGATTAAAGAAAATTATAAATAAATTGTAAAAACACACTAAGGAAATGTTATTTTCAAATAAAATATCCATTCATTCAGCCTTCTCCAACATCTCTAATTTTCGTGGTCACCTAGCCACCGTAAGGATCCATTTTATCCTAATTCCTCCATGCATCAATCGTTATTTTCCAAGGGTTACTTTTAAAAATATTTGGTAGGATATCCTCTAGTTCTAGGTTTTTTTTATCCATTAATATTTTGAGGACTCACTATAGTGATGTTGTTCTGTTCTGGGGTGTGGGATGGGTTTTTTTTAATGGATCTGCATTGAGGTGGAGGTTGATCTATAATTTCCCATGTGTGATTGTGGCATGAGGGAGCTTCTTCTTCATCATTTTGTCCACAACTAGTTAGAAATATTCGTTGAGTTTGGGTATCCCTCATTTTTCTTATTGTGAATCTTCCTTGAGGGGGTTTCATTTCATTCATTAACTTTCATAAAGGTTGTGTTAACTTAATTGGTAATAATAAACCATATTAATTGAAATTTAATGTGTAAATTTAACATTCAAATTATTGTAATCATTATTTTATATTTTGATATAGTGGATTGTGTATGCTCGATTCCCCCCCAAACATTTTGGCCATTATGGGTTTTTTAACTCAATATATGTATTGTGAATGCATTTGACGTTATTTTTTGTTATCGCTTGAAAATTTAAATTTAGTAATCAATTAAATATTGTTAATGAAATTTTTTACAAGGAATATGGATTTTTGGATAACACCCCTGAAATAAATCAGAATGTGATAAAATACCCTTTGTAAATCACTGAATTATTCATGATGTGTTATGATGTGTGTCTTGATTGGGGGAAGAACATTTGTGGTTGGGGCTGATGGTTTGTTATCATGGATTTTCGGGTGGTGAGGTGGTATTTTTCATAATTTTGGGGAGGTTATATTGTTTTATTTTTATTCTTTTAGGGAGATGAGTTTGTTTGATGGTCAGGATTTTGGGGATGTAATGTCTGAAATAATGGAGTTTTTTTGTATGGTTTAGAGTAGAGTGGGTGGCCTTTTATAATTGTTGGATAGTACACACTTGTTATTTTTTAATGCAATTGATTTATCCCACATTCATTATAAGTTACAATGGTCCAAAATGGATAATTATAAACACATATAGGTGTAATGGTCGATATATTTCCTTTAAAAATGTTTTTAGAGAAGAGAATCTGTCTTTATTACCATTATATATTTACATTAACTCCGGATAAAACCATTTTTTACCTTGAGCATTATAATTAATTTTTCCTACATTCAAAATTCTTTTTGGAAAAAATTATGTTGTAGGAATTTGATAATATTATTATTGTGATTAAATAAAATTCATCAAATTTTTCAAATTCCATTTACATATTTGGACAAATATAATTTAAAATTCAACCCACGGATGCAATGAAATGAAAGTAATTAAAGATAAAATGTTCAAAGCATTACTAATTTTTTTTATCCAAAATAAGTATAAAATATTATTAAAATGAGATAAATCTTATTAATGGAGTTATAATATAACAAATTTTAAATTCAAAACAATTTTGAATATAATTAATCTATGAAAATATTTAAAAAAAATAATGTTTTCCATTAAAATTCATTATTCTTCTCTATTCATCAAAAAATTAAACATTTCAGAAGAATCAAATTAATTAAACATAATTGAAATATATTTTTATTATTTAAAAATAATTATATTTTTAATAAACAATTTTAAATGTTTATAGAATTTGATTCAAATAAGCGCACCATAAAAACATGAAAAAAATGTTTTTTTATAATAATAACATTTTTATGTGTAGAACTAGATTTATTTTTATTACATTTATAGAAAGAACATAATATGAACGCGAAGATTTAAATTTAATTTATAAAATATAAATTCCATTACAATATTTCACTAAAAGTTGTTTTCTTATTTTATAAAGGTACAAAAAAATTATTTGCCTAAATTTTTTTTTAAGAAAAACATTTCGTTTAATTTCAAATAAGTTTCTTTTCCATTAATAATTACACTTTTTGAATGAATTCTTTATATATACATGTGTAATGAATATTTTCATAATTTAGTTATTCTTATTAAAACCCCCTATTCAAATGGATTTGTGATAACTATCATATTAAATAATAATTCTTTATTCTATGAACTTTTTTATTTAAACTCAGTGTTATGTGTAACACACGTTAAAATATCGATTCGGCGTACCACAAGAATAACTTATTGTTTCATGTAATGAAAAATCAAAACCATGTTTCATCTAACATAAATTTTTGAAATGATTAAATGAATTTAAATTTATGTATTACAAAAAAAATATTGTTACCTATATTATTCTATAATGATTTGTAATATAAGGATTAATTAATAATTCATGTTTTCTAGGATTAAATTTTATTTATTTCATCTGAGGGGATTTGACGTGAAAATTACTCAATGATAAAGAATTTTATAACTTAAACTCTTATCATTGTGTTATATTACATCGTTTTTTCTCAGGATATTCTATTATATTATTTATATTTACTTATGACCATATATTTTTGTATATACACTGATTTTAGGAGGATTTTAATTTGATACAGATAGCCACTTCTTTTTTTAATTCAAGCACCAATGTCATCCACTATGTTAGGGATTACATCACAATTTTATTTTAATTATGACAATTAATTTTTGAATTTATATTTATGGAAATTATTTGATTATTTTATAATAAAAAGATTTTATTTTATTATCCTATATATATTCAATAATTGTTCAAATAAAATTATCATTTTTACACTCTTTGGTACACAATATGATTTGTAATTTTGTGTTATAAAATAAAACTTCATCTCTATCGTCGATTGAAAACCCTTTTCCCTTAAAATAAAATTTTCCCAAGAATATTAAATACGTTGATCACATTTTTGAAATTTTTTATTAAAGGATTTATTACCAATTTTTACTTCTTATAGTATGTTTGGAATTGAATGTTCAGTTCGTTAACAAATCATGGATCAAAGGAATATTACCAAAAACATAATGAAATATCTTGTAAATGTATATGAAAATAATTGAATTTATAGGTTCCTGGACCCTTCAACTAATATAAAATATATATTATATGTTTCAACAAATATTATATAAGGAATGTATTTTGAATTTTTTTTTGGAAATTTATTTTTTAAAAAGATATTAGCCAAGCGAAGATGTTATATTATCAATAATTTCTTAATGGTTTTTAGTGGAATTTCAATTAATTATTGATAAAAACCCTTACTATACTTATTCTTCATATGGAATATATTGTATTGATACAATCCTTACTCATTATATTTAAGTTTTATAACCATTTTTACCATTGATGGTATTAAAATTATCATTCGAGATTAAACTTTTTATTAATTAACATTCACTTAAAATATTAACATTACTCTTATTAATGGACCTTAAAGTTTCCAAAAATATCCATATTATTTATCATTGATATATTTATTGATTAAAATGAATATAATTACAAAATGAGGGGTCCTACATTGAGAGTTATTTTTTAAACTGGGGAAGTATTGATAAATCATTATTCATTAGTGAATATGTATATTTTATGATAAGGCACAATATTTATAGACTAATTCAATAATTATATATATAGGTAATGGTATAGAGCATCAGTAATAGGTAGGGACTAGAATTATATTTACACTTTATTTTTATGTTTTCTCATAAGGAAAATTAGAAAGTTAGTATTAATTGGGTTTCTCGCTATGGTATTTATCCACTTTGTGGATGGAGTGGAATGTATATGTAACTTATTTATTATAATATTGATCCTATTAATTATTCATTTCCTTCATTAAGAATTCAGTTATTATTATCCAAGAAATTTTCATAATGATATTTTCTATCGATGCATTTCATATTCAGTTTATGGATTAAATTGAATTTTTTAAAGTTATTTAACATGAACTATTAATTATATCTTATCTATTATTGAAAGTAATGTTATTTAAATGGAATATGTTCCCATTTTTTACCTCTATATATAGATTGTTCCTTCTCTATTCAAGTCATTCATGTTAATAAAATGGAATGTGTGTTTATTTTTTACCATTCCATATTGATTATTCATAATATGTCATGATTTTCATTTTGTTGATCAAATGGAATGTGTGTTTGGATATATAAATCTATATATTGATTATAACATTTTATTATTATTCATTTACATATGAAAAAATCTTCATTACGTAATAATTACTAAGAATTTCTGATCACCTGTATTCTATTGCTGTTCTGAAGAATAAAATGAGTGTATTATGAAACAAAAGTAA
Source organism: Viscum album (assembly GCA_963277665.1). Classification (NCBI taxonomy): domain Eukaryota; kingdom Viridiplantae; phylum Streptophyta; class Magnoliopsida; order Santalales; family Viscaceae; genus Viscum; species Viscum album. Next base: position 355,016,180 of record OY728143.1, read on the forward strand.
GCTTATGTGTGAGGGAATAACGGTATTATCGAAAAACATTATATAGTTATATATATTGAAATGTAATATAATAATCATGTATGCCAATATTTTACATAAACCACTAAACTATTCGGTCCTTTAGGATTTGTTTCCTTGTATCTTATCCCAATGTAATAAAGTATACAATAATTTCGAGTTAGTTTGGTTGGGGTCATTATTGTTGGTATCATATAGAATTTATAATACTCCATATTAACTATCTTCAGGAAACTATATATTAGGTTCATAACCCTATTATATAATTTGAGGATAATTATATCTGAACATATTAATGGTTTTGGTATGGAATAGACTTCGTGGGTTTTCTTTACAATATATCCCCTTCTTGATAGTTCATATCGATATGGTTCTAGAACAATTGTACCTAGGGGTATTGTCCACAAAAGGGGACATGGTCTTGACCTAATCATCTAATAGTGCATTAAATATAGCCTTACTCCACACTTGGTTAGATAATACTCATGTGTTTTCTTGGTATAACTCACTTTTTCATTACAAAACTTTTTGATGGATTTTAATTGGTATTGAGAATGATTGACCTAGGTTATTACAATGGTATCTTAGATTAAAAAAATATTCATTATTTAAACATCCTATAAATTATTATGTGTTTTTCATAATATAATTATTGTGTCCCAAATAGTGTTGTTTTGTTATAGTGAATGACTATAACTAGAGGAGGTCGTTTTAACATTGAACATGAAAGAAAACATGGTTTCTGTGAGAACCCAAGTGGGATGATTATATTAGTGAATGATATAAATATTTTCCAAATAATTTAACTAAACATGTGATTAACAATATACACCTTAACCAATTCCTATACTCACCAAATAATAGAAGGATTGTGCTTTTTAAGAGATAAAAAGGTGAAAAAACATGGAGGAATAATGGATTAATTTCCATCATGTGAGATATGTGGAAAGATAAAACATGGAATGTGTCTTAATGGAATTTAAAAATGTTTGATGGATGATAATATATGGCTTAATATAATTACATTCATAAGTAAAGTCAACATTATGATGGAATGAAATAAAAATGATCATATGGATCCATTTATAGTTGTTTGTTTTAAAAGTGTGGAAGTTGAGAATTATCTGAGTCAATAACCACTTCTAATTTTTATACAAAATACCATTGAAGTAAATGCCAACAAATTAAATGGATAATTTATTTATGAATTTGGATTAAATAATTATATATTATAATATTTTTTTACCAATGGTTTTTTGGTATTATGTGTCATTAAACATATGAGGATTTCATTTAATTTTTCAATAATAAATATCTTCATTAACTAAAGAGTTATGGGTTTCATCATGGGTAGTGAGTTTATGATTGGTAATATGGTAAATGTGTTAATAACTCTATTTAGTAATTATGTGATGGGATTTAACAATGATTAAGGATATTTTTCTAAATCATTTAGGGGAATAAAACCAATTGGTTTAGTACATGAAATGGTTGTATGAGGAAGACTCCCATTAATTTGTTTTGGACATAAGATTGAATGTTTTAGTAACTATTATGGTATATAATTTCATTGATGTTGTTATAATTATGACTTAATCACAATTTAGTATTTTTTTGGAATTATATTAATAGGTATTTATGAAAAATGGAAAACATCATATGGGTGGCAAGTAGTTCGGTCAGGTAAGGTCATGGGGCTTGAACCCTTCATAAAAGGATGAAAATGGTTGATTACTAAACACTAGCTTATGTGATGTCATGGAAAAATAAGAAGTAGTTTTTACATAGTTGATTTGAAGAATAAATATAAATTATGACTATGTTATGTTACTATTAAGGTTTATATATTAAAATTTTATAATGGATAACAAGTGATAATTATATTGATTTTGAAAAATAGGTAGAGTAAAATTTGTCACAATTTATGGGATATTATGATCCGTTAAATGTGAATTTATGTACTTCATCCCTAAATTATTTGTTATCATATACTCATTTCCTGGAGGAAGTGATGGATTGGAAATAGGTGTACTGATAACTAAAAGATTAAAATCCTCTACTGAACTATAAACATATCAAGTAATTATATGTAACGATATTAATAGATTGTAAGGGAATTCCTAATCTTTAGAAAGAAACATACTGAAACAAAACATTTGACATATTACCTTTATATATTTTGAATTATATGGTTTTAAAATAAACACATTATTTTGGTTTTGAGGTCCCTAACAATCCATTTTTCATTCACATTCTTATGATCAATGACCAAAATTAATATATATATATATATATATATTTAAACTATTAGTCCATGTCCATAAATTTATAGTCCAACAATATTCTTATACAAAAAAGTATAATATTGAATTGTTTACACATAACTATGGTACATCATTTTTGTTATTATGAATTGAATGTTTTATTTACCATTTTTATGATTTATGATTATAACAAATTAATTTTAAAATATACAACCCATTATTTCATAGCACAAGATCAAATTATGAGAAAGTAGTTAATTGTTTTTCATATAATGTAAAACCTAAAAATAACGAAAGAGGAAAATTTTATTTGATATAATATGTGATATGAAACACATATATTTATGATCCCAAGTAATATATTTCTTTTAATTAAATATATTTCATAGCATGTGGAACATACCAACCCATTAATAAATGAATAGTAATATAATATACCATTATAATTGGACAATTAAATTTTTGAATATGAATATGAATTAAAATATTAAGAAATATATGGGTATAAATTATTTATAAATAAAATAATAATCAATTAAAATATAAATTACTGTTTTTTAAAAAATATTTTTTTCTAAAACATGGATAAGTCACGTAATTCAAACATAATTCAAAATTATTTTTTATATATTTTGGATAATATTTTTTCTAAAATTATAATAATTTCATAGATCAGAATATCGAAATTATCTTAGGTTTAATTGTTTTATTTTCTCTAAAATGTTTTATTTTTGATGAATATTGAAAAGTATAGATTTTTGTTAAAAAGATCCTTTCCTTTTATATAATTTTGAAAGATAAATTATATATGATTTTCATATAAAATAAAATTATATTAGATATACTAAAATTCAACTAACATACTTATTTTTAATCAATTTTATATTAAATTTTGTTATTAAAAACATTCCATAATTATGTGACTTTTCTCATTGGAACTTTATATTTCGTTGCATTTTTTAGTATAATTTTAAAATTGATTCTACCAAATATTTAAACTGAATATAGAAAAATATATTCTATTGAATCATCATTGATTATTCTATTCAATATTTTCAACTAAATATTTGATCATAATGAAATGTGAAAATAGTAAAAAAATTAATTATAGTCGATAATATATATATGAGTATTGGGGGTGTTAAACTAAGAAGATAAGGTTTTAGATAACCTACCATCTAGTCTAAATACTATTACATGGACATATTTATACCTTGTTATATCAATAATTATATCATAATTTTATTATTAATAATTTTAAATTATAATTACTTTATTATTTTGTATTCTTTTTCAATATTCCCATGTTATTTCAAAGTGGGTTCTCTTTCCCTATATATGAAGGGGATCTCACTACCATCAATTTCCCATAACTTCCATGACCTTTTTATTTATAAGCCCATGAATAGGGACATCCAAAAAAATTTATGACACATTTTATTTATACTGGTATTCAAAAGAATCTAACTATAAGGCCTTTAAGGGGTTATCCAAAGAATAATTCTCTTAAATAATGTATTTATCTTGTCAATGATCCTTCATTTTTTTCTTAATTTTCTCATATGAATTATGTATTATAATGTTCAATATAATAACACCAATATATAACATATAAAAATATGTTAATTTTTTAATTTAATAATATTTATCTATCTCATCCTCTACCAAATGGGAAACACAATCAATGATCGTTTTTACAGAAGACTAATGCCTCGAGAACTATTTTAAATCAGTTCACATCAACGCATATCATGATCATATGTTATGATGTGTTTAATATATATATATATATATAATACATATTATATTATTATACACATAGATTTAATATATAACATATACCTTCGAACATTCTATGTCGTTTAAAATGGGATAACATCTCCCATGTGTATGCTGGATGACCTCCTCGCAAAGCAATGTGATGTGTTTACCACATTTTATTTACAAGAAAATCAATAATGGAAAAATTTAATTAATATATGTAGTTTAAAATACATTAAATTTATTATATAAATTTAAATTTTTACCACCTTCTTTACTCTATCAATAATTAATGAAATGATAGTGTCACTCAAGTATACATATGACCTACTAGGTCCATGAAGCGAAGTTATTCATTTTCAAAATACAAAATCAATGAATGTGTATAAAAATTAATCTCATGAGTAAATATTATGTTAATATAATTAATATAATTACTCAATATATATATATATATTGTACAAGAATTGGAACCATCATGAAAAAATGATGATGACAAAACAATGAAATTAACACTCAAAAGAGTTAAAAAAATATTATTAAAAATCACAAGGCAATATGTTATCAGATTATAACGTATGATGTAATAAATATAAATATGGTTATAAAATAAATTTAAGACATGTTTACATCTGTTATAAATTAGTTTATTTCAAGTTCAACTAAGAAAAATTTTGTGGTAAAGGACATTGTCTTAATTTCCCATCATTGATGCATATTGAATTATTTTTTAACCTAATTTATTCTCTATAGTGTGTATAATACATCATACATATGTAATATCATGATTTATTTATAAATAATGGTATATTATGTTTCAATTTTAATTTTTTTTCATATAATTGGAATTAACATGAAAATGACTATGTGGTAAATAATTTCCAAACTCATTTTCTTTGTTTTTATATTAGTGCTTTGGTCTATTTTAAAATCAATGATTACTTGTGTTCAAAAATATGGAAATTTTAAGTCCTATATTCACCTATTTTATTTGTATTTTCATTTGATACATTTGATTTATTCATCAGTTAATTTTCTATTCAGTGTTATGAACATCGTAATTATTTATTTCACAATATCATTTTACTCTATATTGTTCATTCTGTAATATATGTTGATGGAAATTATATGAGAGTTTTCAAATAAACTGATGTAGTTTTCATCTCATCTTCATATTCATCAATTTTTCAAGTAGTAGTACATTTTCTTCAGTCTATGGTAGATAGAATAATTGATAATGTATTAATAATAAAATTTAACATTATTTTACTTACTGGAAGAAAATGATTTTAATCAAAATATATTTTATCTTAATATGATTTTAATTTTCTTATTTTATAAATTATATACAAAACAAAAAATTATATTTCGGAACTTTTTACAGAATGATTGTAAAGTAATCTTCATGTAATTTTTAAATCTTTTCTCATTTTTATTTTACTGCAACAATTAATGGAATTTGTTAACATATACATCATAAATAAATTTTCCTCTATTATGACCATTTAAATGTATGAAGACTTATTATATATTTTTAAAAAAAAATTGAAATAATATTATATTAAATTTATTGTTTTTTAATTTTTCTAAAGGGATAATTTTAGAGGTTGAAGGTTATTTTTCTAATGAAATTTTTGATGAATATTTTCATGAATTTCTATGACTAAATAACCAAAACCCTTATTATAATTATACTCAATTTCGGATATGTGGTATTTATGTGATCCATATTACTTTTTGGGATGGTTTAGGATCGTTTTATAATAGAATTTATTGAAATAAAAGTTAATGATTCATTCTTTTAGTCATTAACATTCTTTTCAAATAATCGCATTACTATGATCATTAAACATCAAATTTAAAAAAATACCAATATTTATTTTTAGAGATAATATTATTTCATAAGATTTATATCATTCCAACATATGGATTAAAAAATAGAATATTACGCATTTATTTATTAAAATATTGATAAATCACTATTAATTACTCAATAATGATATTTGTCATATAAAACTTTGTTCCTGATTCAAATAGATTATTTGATATTTGAGGAATGATTTAGATGTGTGGTGATTGGTAGGGACTAGTATTTTAGATACCCTAAATGAATTAGTTGTCTCATTTGGTGAATCAGAATGTTATAATTAAAGGGGATTCGACATTAGGTTTTAAATAAGCTTAAGAAATATCTTAATGGTAGAGGTATTATGTTCCTTTGAAAATTATCTCAAAAAATTTAGAATTTAATAAATAAATAATTTAGCAATGTTTATCCATTATATTTTAATAATGACATTATCTATTGATTAATCTTATTCTCTGTTTATTTATTGAATGTAATATGTTTTCAATTGCTTACCCTTATATATTGTTTATTAGTTATATATTCATGATACACATGTTATTTAAATTTCATAGTGTGTTGAGTTATTTACTAAAAAATATTTATTATTCCTAAACCATTCATGTTAATCAGGTTATTTATAATGTATTTGTGGTTATTTATTTACCTTACAATATTGATTATTCCTTATCTAATCATGATTTTTTGATTATTGATTAAATGAAATATATTCATAGAGATATATTTTTATATTGATTATCACATATATATTGCTTTTCAATTACACATAATAGATTCTACATTACATAAATAATAAAGATAATTTTTTATTTACCTTATTTTTTCCTCTCCCATGAATCAAAGAAGTGTAGTGTGAATGATATAAAATGATATTGTAGTGTGAATAATGTTATTACTAAATTAATAATGTGGTAATTTTTATAGTAAAAAGAAATAATGGAATCATATAGTTATCTAGTTGAACAAAACTACAAAAATATTTCATTATTAGAGATGTGATTCCACATATCATATTTCAATGTAATAATGTGGACAATAAATTTATATTACTAGGTTAACAGTAATTAAACTCCTTTTTCCAATTAACCAATGACGAAGGATGGATTTTCATTCATTTCAAATATATTTCATTTCATATGTATTGTAATGGATAAGATTATTGTTATCACTTTATGTCTTGAAATTGGTTCAATGTTCTCACCAATTTTAACTCCTAAAACCCATTGATAGATTTTATAGAACCCTCATAATTTATTTCCCAAAATATCACATTTTTCAATCATCTTGTCTCATAAAATCCAAATGGTTCTAATAATGTTATTATCATTTTGATTGGGTAAAAAATCCCAAATATATTCCTTTTATATTTTCTATTTATTCATTCTCTTCATTCAATGAAATACTCAAATCATGATGGATCATTTCTTTTGGATCATCTCTTTTCCAAACTGGAGAGATCCATGAGATATGATATTTTTTCATCAATGTTTTTCTAGATTGAATTTATTAAAGATGAAATACAATTAAATGTTGGACATGGAATTTATTGTTATCTTTATATGAAGTGAAAAATATTATTAATCATAACTATAATTAACAGAAGGAGTATATTAAATTTGGAACTATTTATAATTATCAACATTTTCTGAATCATCATATTTTTGATTCATGAGAATATATTCATTGTCATCAAATTTAGAACATTCCTAATAATGTGAGTTCACATTTTTTGTGGTTTATAGAAATTTCACCTGAATTAAAACAAAATAGATTCTTTTTTATATAATTGAAAAATTACATCCTCTTCAATTTTATTGATAAACATCAAAGATATCATGAACACCTCTTAATAAAAGTTTTACTATATTTGTAAATTTTACTTCGATAACACAACGGTAGGAAAAAAAATAATTGATCGTTAAAAATTGGATATTTTTTGGACTACATATCATATGATTTGAAATAAAATGGTATCTTATTGATAATTCAATTTTAGATACAAAATTCTTATATGTTTTTTTCTCGACAAATAATGAGACATTGTATTATATAAAAATATTGTTCAATCCATCTATATATGAATTACATATTTTTCATATAGCCATACCATTTAATTGAGGCCTATATGATGCATTGATTTCTTGTTAGATAACATGTTTTAATTATAGATTTCTATTTTTCCCCTGATCTACTCTAAAAATTCCCAACCATCATCAATACAATCACTGATATGGGTTGAATCTATAATATTTGATTCCTTTATTTTAATGTTTATGTATAAAAGATCTTAAATACTAATTAATATTTATCACTATTTTAAAACACAAACATTCTAATATCAAGATGAAAAAAAGTATGAACATATATCACTACATAATCAGACATTCTTGTACATTGAATGGTTTGTAAATAGTCCAATGGCAGACAATCCACTAGAAAATTATCCTATTGTATGGATACAAAATTTAAGAAGTACCCATAAACTCTTGTAGAAAATATGATAAATAAAACCATTTTGGTTTTATTTATATCTTTAATTATGTAAATACTATATTGTAACATGTTTATAAACCTTCACCTATATGTTATGATCTTTTCCCTTTTAGGTTTCAATAACATTCACATTTGAAATTCTTCGACAAAAATTATTCACTTTCATATTGAGAAGTAATTAGGAACCACATATATAGACTTCGTAAGAAACTCAATCTGATTACTCACTCTGATTCCTCTCCTGCATTATTCATATTTGAAACAATCATCATTAATCTTTATAGAAACAAGTCATAATCATTACATTGATTATTCAGTGATATTTAGTGGATTTTCACTATAACATTATCTTGAAAATTATTCAATCCAACGTTTCTACAAAAAAAATTATAGAAATAAAACTTACATACTATGACTATTTCATATGTGAATAGTTCCATATTATGCTTTACATTATCCCATTTATATTGGTTCTCGCTAATGATAAATGGATGGAATCCCAAAAAAAATCCCTCTCAAAAAATGTAATATTTTTTAAATTATTATAAAATCCAGTATTCATTTGATCATTAATCAACACATATGAACACTTTTAGATTCCACTCCAAGCATCCATAATTCTAAATAACTTCATTATTTTTATAATCATGGAACAATGACATCTAATGAGATCAATATGGAAGATAATAGTCTATAATATCTAAAATTGGAACATGTTTTTCATTATAGTTCTATTGAATTTATTAAAAATTATAAAACAAAAAATATTTAACTCTGATTATTTAAAACAAATAATATTTTTTTGTAAACAGTAATTAATCATATAAATACGTTAGGAAACAACAAAAATATATGTCATAATCCATGGTTTTGAAAATAAATTAAATAAATAATGTAATGCATGAAACATTGAGTCTCTTAGAAACAAAAATTTGTTATTATAAGAAAGCCACCAAACATAATTTTTCTACCACAATGACAATAATTTACAAAAATAGACATACAGAGTTGCAATCACTAATAGATTTATGGTTTGATAAAATCAACTTACATATTTAGTGGATACTAACTTTAACATTGGAATATTAATATAAACTTTATAAATAGTATATCAGACTAATGAATTGTAACCACACACATGAAATCATAAATAAAATATAGTCACCTTATAAATGAAAGTAAGATATAAAAATATCATTGAATATGTAAGTAAATATTTATAATTTAAAAATTATGTGATGGAATTTTTTTCAATAATTAATATATAATTACAAATTTATAAATAATAAATTTATTTAATTGAAAATTAAATTCCATAAAATGAATTGATTAATAAATATTTTGTATTCCTATTTTGTAGTATAATTTAATAATACTTTAGATATTTTTTAGTGTGTTATAAAACAATTTTAATTTAAAAAACTGAATTTTTTAGTAAATGATTATATTAATTAACAATAAAATTTCTGATATTTACAAAATAATTTTCCTAAAATTTAGTTCAATTCTTAATTTTGAACATCAAAATTGGTTATGGTGAATGTTTTGTATTTAACTCAAATACTTGAATTTTTGTGATTTTTAAAATATGATAAATGCTAAATACATGAATTAGGGAGCGAAATATGATGTATGGATGATGTAATCACCATTGGTTTGAAATAAAATTAACTTATTATTTTATATAGTCAGAATAATCCTCAGTATTGCGTGTATTGATAAAATAAATAAAATTATGAATAAAATAAAGAGAAATTACCACTCTCCTCCACTATAAAAACCACCCTCACAACATCTTATCCTCACACCTTCCATGGTTTGAGCCTTGTAAATTTTATTCTCAAAACACATTCCTTGATCCTATCTCACACCAAAAATCACTTGGTCTCAAAAAACTCCAAGATCAATCCCCTTAAATATATTTTCTTGGAAAAGTATTCAGGAGGTAAAATACTCTTCCATTTTCTATTTATTTTATTTTCATGTTCTTTATTTTATTATTCTATCCACCACTCCAATGTCCATATGTTAATGATAAATCGAGTATCATTTTTATAATATATTTATTCAATTTCAATGGATGAATCATCATCAATATCCTTTTTATATCTCTCCCACTCTCTTAATTTAAAAATGGAATCATCATCTGAGGGGTGCTGATTTACAACCTTCATGTACAATGAACCTTCACTCTTCAATTTCATCTTCATGGAAGGGAATGATAAAATATCTATGATTCTAATATATTATAATAGAGATATTATAAACTACTAAACAATATTTAATAATTATAAATACATAATACTAATTCATATGACAAAACCATGATGAGGTGATCAAAAACTCGTTGTAATAATCTACACGATTATCTCTAAATGTATTATAAAATGATTCATCCTCTTACATTAAAACCATATGATATATATAACTACAAAAATATATTTATTCACATTATTAACATCTAATTAATTTTTTGGATAATTATACCAATTTTACAAAAAAATTATTACTTATAAACAAGTGAACCAATCATGACAACCAAAAAAGAGTGATCTCAAATTATTAAATTAAACGATATAACTAAAATATAAGGCTATAAATGAACTTAAAAATACTATAATGATTCATATAAATATATAAAACGTATTTATTTATTTAATTAATGTATTTAATTTTTATATCCATGATGTTATAGTCAAGTGCAGAACTCATTCATGGATAAGGTAAGGGGTTTCTTCCTGAACCACCATTTTCATTTAGGTTGTACTTTATTCCTCTATAAACCATTGTAATTATTCATTAATATTATTATTAATATTATAAATTATAATTCTATGTTCTGAAATCATGTCTGTTGATCATTTCATATAAGATTTCTGAAACTACATGTTTTAAAGGGGTTTCCTATCCAATTATTCACGATATGAAAACCCGATTGAAGTGAGCTACCCGATTTCATACCTAATTTCATGTTCAGTATATAATTTTTTTAATCAACCATTATTTTTATAAAATAACTCATTTTATCAGGGATAAATACCTTAGTTAATTTATGGTTTTATGCAATGATTTTTCCAAAAGGACTCTTCTTTTCAATGTAAAAGTGTATTACACCCTAGAATTCTTCTATGATTTTATTAGTGTATATTCATCTATTTAAAAACCCCCATTGAATATTATGTTTTAATAAGACTAAATATTATGATTATAATCTACCTTATTTTATTAATTTTTTTATAATTATTTTTATGGGGATGTTATATCTTGATACCATTCACCATACTATATAGAATGGCTAGTCTTTATGTATACAAATTGGGGAAAAGTTTTAAATATGTTCATGTTTCTTATATTTAGACCCATTCATATTAGGAATTAATTAGACATATACAGTGATGGGTTAGCTTTATTATATCCCTTTGATGCCTCAGTTGGTCTCATGAGAGAAAACGGAATTCCGTTTTGGCGGACGCCTTACCCTAGTATTTTCTTACATATTAGTCGAGGCCTTAGTGATATATTTAACATGTCTAGAATTATTTTTTCTCTCATTTTAATAATAGTAATTGATAACACATATATTTATTCAAATACATGAATATCCATAATTATGTTCCATTCCCTTATGACCATTTATATGTATTTTTTAATCATTATTCATTTCTACCATATTTAGAGGATATTCTTTTTAAAGGAGTGTGTTTTTTGTTAACCACAATTCCAAGAATTTATGTTTATGAAATATTCTGTTGTATTATATACCATTAAATAGAACTTGATTTCACCCCTTCTTTGTGATTTAGTTTTTCCTATGATGAGAAGATGAATATCTTGAATGACTTGTAGGGATAAACTATTAGTTATGGATGTTTCCAGTGGAGTTTTTATATTTTTTCCCTTTTATGTTGTAATATATAACTTATTTTTGTATTTTTTTTTAGAAATAGTAAACTATGTTTTACTTTGGGATATTAATTTCTTGTTATAATACAAATTTAATAATGCACTGGTGACAGGATTCTGGGGTCAGTGTGTAATAGTTGGTATCAACTTAAATTTAGTAGAATCCTTGGAAACTAGATTTAGGAAATATAGATTAGGGAGAAAAATACCAAAATAGACTTTCGGGATAACCATACAAGAATATCCTAGAGATTTTATAATGTTGATATTATTTGGATCTTCTATAAATACATCACTATTTGGATAGAATAAGTGTACATGGTTCCTGAATAGATGTTCCTTGGAGTAACAACTCTAACACGGTGTTCCAGGCCAGACCAAGTGTAACCTGGTACACAACAGTAGGCCTTACTATACACCTGGTTTGAAAATCTTGTTTGATATTCTTAAGATAAATCAATTTTTCCTTATAAAACATTATTAAGGATATATATGTAAATATTTCCTCAAAAGAACCATGCTTATGATTGTGAGATTAGTCATGCATAAAATTTCAGTTTTTGTTATGTGTTTTGCTATTATGACATTATAAATTATGATTCCTACCCAAATATACTATATGACATTATTTAGTAATGTCCCCCATTGGAAATAATAGAAACTGCATGAACCCACATATCCCATGTAGATATTTCCCTCTTATGAAAAATAAGATTCATTCTACTGAAATTGTGATTGTTGATGAGAAACTTATAACTATAATAGGATAACTAACTAAGGTTATGTACAATAAGCTTCCCGTATATAGCATCATGACTCACAACATGGTAGAGCATTTTTAGAACTATTTATTATACAACAACTTATATAATTAATTGGGACTAGAATCCCAATAATAGTGGGTTAGTGGATATGTTCATTAGAGAAGAAATTTCTCTCTTTGAAATGTAACTGAAGGGGGATGTTTTTCATGGAAGATTATCATCTATTTGTATAAGTGGATAAGTGGTCATATTAATTTCAAAACATAATGGAGTATTAAGATATATAGTAATTGAAATGGAGGTACATTAAGTATATATTTGTAGAAAAATATTTTCCTTGAGAAAGATCTGTGGAAGTTGCAAAGAAATTCTTGAGGCTGAAACATCAAGATGATGAAAACGTTGCGAAGTTAGAAGGAAACATTAAAAGTTTAAAAATGAATGTCTCATACTACATACATAAACCAAGGAAAAATATTAATCGATTTATTTTTGGAATAAAATTTTTCTATAAGGGAACTGGTCTCCCAAATATTATCATTATACAAAGATACAGTTTCATCTGCTATAAATATAGAGAAACAATTCTCAATGTTATATGACTTTAAGGTATGTCAAGTGATGAAGAGGGTGGAAGATGAATGAATGGATTAGGAGAAGAATAAAAAAGTGAGTTTTCCAACATGTGATACTTGTGGAAAAAAACACCTATGATCCTATTTAAAAGTAAAAGGATTTTGTTACAAATGTGGCAAGTGAGGCCACCAATTTCAAGATTGTAAGGGGTCGAATGAAGCAACCAATGTTCAATTATATAATTGTAATGATAATTTACATTATTCTTATGACATTCCCAAGCATGAAGGAATCATTCCATACATAAGGCCTAGGGAGATAGACAAAGTTTATGTGATCAAAACAACATAGGTTGAAGTTCATAATGTTGTGGGTTGAAGTACATTAATAATTTTCTCAAATATCACCAATGGTTTATTTGATTATGGTTCATCACGTTCATTTATATCTTCATATTTTACAAAAAAAATTATAGCCATTTTGCAAATTTATTTAATAAATGTGTTTTGAGTAAAAATCCAAAGGACATATATTGAAATAAAGATGTGCCGATCAGTCCCACATATGACACATTAACATTATTTAGTTGTAGAACTTATCATCATACCCATGAATGAATTTTATATAATTAATTGTATGAATTGTATTTCACATTATAATAGTAACATATATTGTAAGAAGAAAGAATTTATAATTTTTATAATTCGTGTAGAATACCTCAACTTTAGAGAAGAAACAGAATCATTTTATTCTTATCTACATCCAACCCTTATAGATCTAATAGATAAAATTTTTGGATTTAATGATAAAAAAATATACATGTTTGAGGAATGAAAATTTTAAATTCATGATGTTGTTTTAGATTACATTGATTTATTCATGTTGGATTTACAAGGGCATACTATATGGTGGGAATATGATTTTCTATTGATATAATTCAAGGTGCAAGGACTATATGAAACACACCTTATAGAATGTAAACAATAAAATTAGTAGAGCTAAAGAAATAATTATAGAAATTGAGTTATAATGTATTTATCCACCATAGTGTTTCTCTATGCAGGTCTCATATTATATTTGTTAATATGAAAAATGGATCTATGAGGTTGTGCATTGACTACAAGTATATCAATGCTATAAAGATAAAGAAAAAATATCATCTTCCTTTCATTGATGACTTATTTGATCAACATCACAGAGCATAATATTTTTCAAATACTGACCTTCGATCTAGATATCATACATTGTTTGTGATGAAGGAAGATATTCCGTAGACAACATTTAATACCATTTATTGGCATTATGATTTTATATTAACACTATTTGGAATTACTAATTCAACCTTTATTTTCATGGATCTAATGAGTAGAAATTTCAAGGAATATCTTGATGATTTTTTTGGGTTATTTATTTATTATATCTTGGTATAATCCAAAAACTACAAAGAAAATTAGAATCACTTGTGCATTTTTTTTAAGACTCTTATAAGAAATGTGTTATAAAGAATGTTTTGAAATTGTGAAATCTGGTGTTAAAGAGTTTCTTTTCTTGGCCATATTATATCTATAGAGGTAATCTTAATGGAACCTATAATGATTCAGTACTACAAAAATGGGCAAGGGAAGCGCCACCTTATAGCATCGCTAAGAAAAAACCGCTGATAAAGAAACCCTGTATCAGCACTAAAATTTTAGTGCTGATAAAGGGACTCTGTATTAGCGATTTTCTAGCGCTGATAGAGAGACCCATTATCAGTGCTTGAAAAGTGCTTATAAAGATACCCTATATCAGTGCTAAAATTTTAGTGCTGATATAGGTGCTCTTTATCAGCGCTTTTCTAGCACAGATAATGTGTCCCTCTATCAGTCCTATAAAATCCCTGATAAAGAGCCCCTTTATCAGCGCTAAAATTTTATCACTAATACATGGTAACCTTTATCAGCACTAAAAAAGTGCAGATAGAAAGACCCTTTATAAGTGCTAGAAAAGAGCTAATAAAGAATTACTTTATAAGTGCTAAAATGTTAGGGCTGATAAATGTAGAATTTATCATTGCTAAAATTTTATCGCTAATAAAGAATTCCTCCATCAGTGCTAAAATGTTTGCGCTGATACATGCAGAATTTATCAATGCTAAAATTTTATCGCTGATAAATGTAGTCTTTATCAGCGCTTTTCTATTGCTGATAAAATCATAGTCCCTGTTTTTATAAAGTCAGTCGCACAGTGTCCTCGTTTTATCATGACCTAATGCTCTCATGGTAATGGAACCCTGTGACTCCACTCCACTGCTCGGTGAGCTTCGCGTTTCCGAACCTCTGCCGCCCTCGAGATTCTCATTGTTGGACCTCCACTGCCCATTGAGCTTCGCAGTGCCGAACCTCCGCTGCCCTCGAGCTTCATGTTGCGGGACCTCTTCCACCCACTAAACTTTGCATTTCTGGACCTCCAACGCCCTCGAGCATCGCATTTCCAGACCTCTGTCTCCCCTGATCTTCGCCTGCCAGACCTCCACTTCCCTCGATCATCGTATTTCCGGACCTCCACCACCCTCGATCTTCGCGTGGCCAAACCATTTGTGCATTGTTTTTTGGTCCCCTATTACACATACTCTTCTAGAATTATGAGGACCTATGTTTAAGAATTATTACGTCATGAATTTGAGTTTGTGTAATTTTTGAGTAATGGTTTAACGACCTTGGATTCTGCCACCACATGTCAGAACGCACCTAGATGGAGTGTATCCATGAGTGAGAGAGAAACTTGTTTTCATTGATGGAAGTGTTGAGGTAGTTCAATGAGGGATCTGAGCTAATGATATATAATTTTTCAGTCTCCTGATATCCCATGATATTAATTGGGAATCAATCCTTATTTAGTTCTTTAACATGGTTCGGTAAGTGATCGACATCCGAAAGAGGGAGCCCTCTCGGTTGAATGATAAATTCATTTAAATGTTTTATATCATACAATAGGGACATGAACCATGTTTTTTAATATCATGAAAATAGAACATTGGACACACATTTTTATATCTTTTGATTAGTATTATGATAAAGTATTTTATGGTTGAATATATTTTACCAAAATGTCACACAGTTTCATATCATGAAAGGGTGAGGTGAATTTTTCATCCATTGATTCCCTAGACAATGTGAAATATGGTTAGAGGATGAAATAGGTTTATGTTCATGATTCATGGACCAAAGGGGGTGTGTCCTAGAATTTTTGGTGTGTCATGCAAGAATAACGACCTGATGTGAGAAGGGGCTTGTGGCGGCTCAACACCACACGAAACAACATATAACTAGGATGTTGGATTTTTAGTTAAAATCCATATATCTCATACCAAAGGGATGGTTTATTCATGTAAAATATCTCTTGAGAAACCTAGTATTGGGGGAAATATTGATATGCTCATCATCACTGGCGATTAATGAGTTTACACTATCATAGTGATGTTTATAAAAAAATTACGGTCCTTACCACTTGGATTCTTGTTTCAATTGATTCCTCTAAGTTATCATTGATTCCTTAGATCCAACACTATGCCACTGTAAAGTAAGGAATGTAGGACAACCTTTTTTCTTTAAGGGAAACACCACCCAGTTCTGATACATTTCTAGGCCATCTAATGCTTGAACCATATTTTCTTCGAAGGGTTCCCCCCTTCTTTCCTTCATGCTATATTTGTGACTTTGTATGACAGTGCACTTGTATGGAATGATTCCCAGACCACCATGATTTCTAGCCTTTCCAACCCTACGTCCATCTCTGTCTTTCTCCCTTACTGAGGTTACTAACTACCTCTCTGTAGTGGTCAGGCCCCTTCCTAGCAGTGTTTTTTCTGTTTCCCTTGGCTCTGAGCCTATCATCCAGCTCCAAATACTTATTGATCTAGAGGGAACTCCCTCACCATCCCCCAAGATTCATTACCCATGCATCCCCTGCCCCTTTGGATCCTCAACTCCCACTCATATGAAGATTACCAACCAGAAGGGATTATGAACATGTTCAAAATCCAGGGACCTCAATGAGAGATCATCCTCCCACTTCAATAAGGCTACTAGCTCTAGATCCAATTCCAATGCCATGTCCTACCCATCATTATTATCTTCATATGTAATGCTCATGGTCTTAGTTCCCATGTTAAATCGGACTTCCACACCATAGAAAAAAAATGCATAATGTCATTTTTGTTGTTGTCAAATAACACAAAAGACCCTATAATAATATTAATAGAATTCTCCTGGAATATTAAGTTGCATGGATTTCTACACTCTGACCCCTCCAACATACACATATTGGTATTTTGACACAATAAATATTTTTTTGAGACTGTTTAAGATTGCAATCAATTCATCACTACCAAGGTGTCCAATTGTGACATCTCCTTCCTTATGACTTTTGTTTCTGGAAGCTATGACGCTCTTCAACGGGAATCACTATGGAGTGAACAAAATACCTTCGGTACCGGCCACCATCCATTGTTTGTTTTGGGTGACTTTAATTTCATTTAAAACCCAATGAAAAGGAAAGGTATAATCCCATTCCAGAGGAAGGCCATCATGGAGTTTGTTCAGTTACTGGCTGGGAAGGGCCTCATTGATCTCTACTTCTCAGGTGATAGTTTCACATGGTGCAACAACTGCAGGGGCCATCACCACTTGTTGAGTCTATTGGATAGCTATCTAGTCAACAAGAAAGCCACCAACCTATTCTCAAATACCATGTTTTCCCATCTTTCTTGAGGTATTTTGAACCACTCCCCCCTCTTGGTTTCCATTTATTCTTGAATTGATCATCAGGAATGGTTTCACTTCCACCAGTAGTGGGTTAACTTCCTAGGGTACCAAGAAATGGTTTGTGAAATATTAAATGAACCAATTTAGGTGTATCAGGTCACCTTCAACCTCAGTGACCAGACATCGAACCCTGATATGTGTGTGTTCGCCCCTTCCTCCTCAAGAACCTTCACCACCTAGGACCTCTATCGGTTGTGGTCACCTTCAGAGTGTTCTAATATATGGAATGATACCTTGGGTTTATTGGATTATTAACAATAGTTTGATATTTATGTGTGACTATATACTTATTATATTTTCTTATTATTTCTTACACACCACCACTTGTGTCGAGTAACATGAGTGAAATCCATATTGGTACTTTTGTTCTGATGTGGATATGGTTTTTTTTGTGATTGTGACATGTGTATGTTTGGATATATGGGTATTTAGGTATGATGATATTGAATGTAGGGTAGTGATCTAGGAGTGATAGATGTATCAATCTTGATTATTCTTCTGTTTGTACTGGGGTGATTTGAGGAAACTATAATGAATCTAAAGAATTTATATTTAACGAAGATGAATAAATACCAATGGTTACACATTATTAATATCTATTTTTATAAGGAAGTGGTTATATTCCGCTGTATTTTGATGTCTTGTTTTGTGTACTTGAATCATAACTACTAATATTTGAGATTCAAATAGGATGATGATGAATAAATATTGGATGGATGCTAATCATTTGACAATAGAGTATGTGAACGGAGTGACAGAGTTCATCAAATTTTCAAAGGATCATGGAATGGATCCTTCTCAAATCCTTTTTCCATGTTTACGTTGTTGTTATTCTAGGATACTTAGTCTATAGGAGTTGGAAGAACAATTGATATGTCACGTAATAGATCAGAGTTATAAATGTTCGAATAAACACAGAGAAAAAGTGAATGTAGCTACTGTCTAGTATAAAACTATGTTTTTGGATCATCAGATATGAATACAAATATGGATAATAAAGAAAACCGTATGGATTATGTGATTACAGATGTCAATGATGATGATGATCATATTGATGAAATGACAAAGACAATTGAAGATGAACTCCATGATTTCCCAAATTTTTTTGAGAAGTTAAATAGTTGTGCAAATACGCTATTGAATGCTAGTTGAACCATGTATACAACATTGTCAGATGTACTGAAGCTGTATAACTTTAAAGCAGGCAACATATGGAGTGATGTCTGTTTTACGAAACTACTTTCTCTCTTGAATGACAAGCTCCCTGAAGATAATGTGCTCCCAAGACGGACATATGAAGCTAAACGGATGCTATGGTTGATGGGTATGATTTTTGGAAGAATACATGCCTTCCTGAAAGACTGTATATTGTTTCTCAAGGAGAAAAAATCACTTACAGAATGCACAAAGTGTGGTTCTTCTCAATACAAGAAAGATGAATCCAATCATAAGAACGTTGTATGGTCATTTCCAATCATTACAAGGTTTAGGCATCTATATGGATATGAGGAAACTACAAGACAATTGTCATTGAATGTAGATAAAAGAAATAAAGATGGGAAATTACGTCCTCTGGCCGACTCTCCTCAATGGAAAAAAATTGATCATGAGTATCCTGAATTTGGAAAAGTGACGGGATACCTTTGTCTTGTGTTATCTACAGATGGAGTAAATCCTTTTGGTATTCAAACCAGAACTCATAGTACATGGCATGTTATGTTGGTAAATTATAACTTTCCACCCTGGTTATGCAAGAAGCATAAATTCATCATGTTATCTATGCATATATCATGAAAAAAAAACCAGGTAATGATATTGTTGTTTATTTGGATCCTTTGATCGAGTATTTGACGTTATTTTGGGATTCAGGTGTTATGATGTATGATGCTTATAATAGTGTATAATTCCCTTTTAGAGTAATGTTGTATGGGACAATAAATGTTTTCCCTTCTTATGGAAATTTTTCAGGCTATAGAATTAAAGGAACTCAAGGATGTCCCATGTGCAAAGAAGATACAGAATCAATTAGGTTGAAAAATTCATTGAAATATTTGTTTCATAGAAATCATAGATTTTTACCTCATCATCATAAGTAATGATCTTGGACGACATCATTCAATGGGAGTTCAGAACAACACACATCACCATCTCCACTAACAGGTGATCGGCAGTTTGAGAATGTAAAAGATGTGAAAACTGTTTTTGGGAAACCATTTTCAGAAAACCTTACAAAAATTGGTTGAAAAAAAGAGATAAGTTTTTTTGAATTACCATACTAGAATTGTTTGTACGTCAGACATTTTGTTAATGTGATGTATGTGGAAAAAATGTATGTGACAGTGTTATCGGAATTTTTCTAAATTCCCCTAGCAAAACAAAGGATCGAATTAAGGCTAGGTAGGAAATGGTAGACATGGGAATACGAGAAGATTTGGCTCTCGTGAAGGGTGAAAATACAATGTTTCTTCATCCAGCTATTTATACTCTTTCTAGTGAGGCGAGATAGTAGTTTTCAACTTCTTCAATGATGTAAAGGTTCTAGAGGGGTATTCATAAAATATCATGAACATTGTATCAATGAATGATTTGAAGATAAAAGGTTTGAAATCACATGACTCTCATGTTTTGATTCAAGATCTAATTCCCACAGCTTTAAGTTTCATTTTCCCCAATAATTTTCATCATATGTTAACCAAACATTGTTTCTTTTTCATAGATATACGTAGAAATGGTTTAGACCCTGTGAAATTTCCAGGTATGGAAAAGAAACTTTCGTCATATTATGTGAATTAGAAATATTCTTCTCAGAAATATTCTTTGATATGATGGTTCATATGATGATTCACTTGGTGAGAGAGATTAGACTTTGTGTTCCTGTGCACTATAGATGGATGTATCCTGTTGAACAGTATATGTAGATTTTGAAAGGGTATATTAAAAATCGAAGTCATCCAGAGGGTTGTATAGTGAAGCGATATATTGTTGAGGAAGAAATTGAATTTTGTACAGAATAACTATTTTATGTGGAAAGCCTTGGTCTCCTGAAATCTCATCACACTGGACGCATTGAGGGTGATGGAATTTCTAGAAGAGATGTTGTGAAAATTAGCATTACAGATTGGGAGCAGGCCCACCATTATGTTTTTCATAATAGTTGGGAGGTTGCTCCATATATTGAAACTAACAATGAAATTCTTAGGTAGTTGAATCCATCAAGGTCTGAAAAATGGTTATCAAATACACATAATCAGCAGTTTATAGGATTGATTATGGACCATATTTTTAAGCAGTTGGAAGAAAATCTGAATTCAGTTTCTGAACGACTTCGATGGCTTGCTGTTGCTCCAAGTGTGTATGTATTATCTTACAGTGGTTATTTAATTAATGGTTAAACATTCTATAAAAATTCATATGATGAATATAATGCCATGAAAAATAGTGGAGTTACACTTGTGTCTAATGCGATTCATGTTTTTTAGTAGTAAGGACAGAAATCAAATTTATGAAAATATGTCATACATTGTCATTATCAAACTAATATGGGAGTTGGATAATATGACATTCCAATTGCCGATTTTTCAATGCTAATGGGTTGATAACAATTGTGGTGTTAAAATAGATAAATGGGGATTTGTGAAAGTTGATTTTAGTAAAGAAGGGTACAAATACGAACAGTTTATAATGGCATCAAAATCTGTACAAGTGTTTTATGCTCCAGATCCCACAAACCGAAAGTGGTCGATTGTTCTGTTAGCATCCAAAACTACTGAAGGTTCCGATGAAAATTCAATTAGGGACGATCCTTTCAGTGGCATGTCACAATCATTTCATAGAGATACCAATGTAGATGATGTTTTGTATATTAGAGAAGACCACAATGAAGGGATTTGGATAATCAATAGAGGTGTCAAATCCCTTCAGCCTTTAAAAAAATAAAGAGAGTTCAATAAATTGGTTATATTTTATTTTTAATATAGATCTTGTTATCTCATGTTATTATCTTATCATTACTGAATTTATATAATCTAAATAAATAGTTCAAAGACTTTTTTAGATAATGACTTCTACACATACCAGTGCTCCTAACCTTGAGGCTGAATAAGTCTCTCAAGCTGCTGTTGCGGCTGCTAATGCGGCTGCTGCTGCTCCGGCTGCTGCTCCTGCTGCTCCTCCTGCTACTCATGCTGCTCCTGCTGCTCCTACTGCTCCTATTGTTATGGCTTTGCGGCTCCTGCCACTTCTAGTGATGAGGTCCAACAACCATCATCACATTTGGTTACTGCCATTTCATATAAACATATAGATGATGTTGATATTAATGAAATGGTCGGGAATGAAGGATCGACGTCCCATAAAACACAGGTGCATCGTAGTTTGACGGTGTTATCCAAAGTTCATACGGTGAAAAGCAAAGGAATCAATTTTGACCTCAGATGGAATGCACGAGGCCAACATGTGAATCCCAACAAGGCTTTGTTTAGTAGTTACATTGGATTTTTCACTCTATAATGCATGCCGATTGACATAGATTCATTGCACAACGTTGTGTCTGGGATGATGGATGTGATCTGGGAAGAAATTACGATAAAAATATGAATTTATTACATTAATTTACTAGAAAATAAATTAATGAAAAAAACTCTTACTCTTCTCAATCTCTTGCAGAATACATTTATAATAGACAATTCACCCAAGTATTTTGTACTATGGCTTACAGGTTGGATTCATCTAGGTTTTCGTACTATTTGAAAAATATGTAACCAGAAAGATTCCAAAGGTAAAATAATCCCGCAACCACCCATTGTCTACGCTCACTTGATATCCCAAGAAGCTTCGGATGCATTTATTGGCCGCCATGGGGATGAGAATTTTAAGGTACATTGTGTGTAATAATATATTGTATGAGGATATGTGTATTCATCACTTTGATTGTTATTATTTCATTTATGAAACATCAAATCTGTAAATAAAATAAAGAACGTGCATCAAAACCAACATACCCCTAACGTAAAGCAAGGATGGGGTACGCTTCACTAGAAAATAAAATTCTATGTATTGTAAATTTACAGTATTATTGTTGGCTACCAAAAAATAACATCATAATTATCTTTCTATGTTTATATGTAGATTTATTAGTCTAAAACCAAATACACTTCCATCCCATGTCATGTGCTTTGGAAGAAGGCAAGTGTGAATAAGGAAGGGAAGCTAGTAGATGAGAACATGCAAAAAAGTGTGGGAAATATTTGTAAGTATGAAACGACGATAAAAATATTTGTTTTAAATTTCTATTACACTAAAATAATCAGTTATTTTCTTATATCAAATAGTCACAGGAATTAGCTACTCCTGTAGTGGATGAAGACCTATTATCGAAGGCCTTGAAGCAGCCAGTAAAATACGGTCGTGTCAGGGGTGCGGGAGTTGGGGTGACACCCTTAGAATATTTTGAGAAGAAAAAATGGATTATAGGTATGAAACATTGAAACAAATGATTGAAAAACTATCAACACTTGAATAATGATTGCAATGGCAGGGATAGTTGATAGCAACATTAACGGGTGGGAAGCATGGAGAAAACACAACTCAAGAACAACTAGTGCGTGATGATATCGCCCCACCCCCATCAGCTTTGAGGTGAGCCATTCCACTGAAAGAGTTTTCTTAGCCATGGTAATAAATATTCTAATAATTGTTCCCATGAAATGTGAATCAGAAAAACAATGATACTTTTCTTGTACTGATCTTCTACAAGGTGATAATGATTGTGATTTATATCTGTCAACACCCTCCTATCACCTTGTAGCGAGGGCTACAGTGTTCAAAACCATCTAAAGGATCGACCAACCGATCCCAAGGAGCTACTGAAAGTACAATAACACCACATGCTCTCTATCCACATTAACTGGCATTGAAGAGTCATGTAGATACGAAGCTAAGAGATTGTAGTAGTCATATAGTGGTTTTCGAAGAGAATATATACAGTGTGGAAAGTAAAGATTTTGTTGTTGCTGAAAATGTAAATGAGATCATTGAAAATGTATGGCTAGGCATCACATTTCTAAATATATATATATATATATATATATATGAGGTATGTTTCCATGAATTGATTTTCTAAAAGCTGATCTAATGTGAAAATTATGAATAAATTCATTTTATATTGTTTAAGGATGTATATATGAAAAACAGTTGATATAATTTTCCAATGATCCAAAATTTGGACATGTTACTCCTCATACCACATCATCACATCTAACGAAAATAGATCCATCAAAAAAAGAATGAAATAGTGAACGACTTGCTGAAAACATTTGAAATCAAGATTACAGATGACAGACTCTTCTTAATACCAACCACACAAGGGTAACACTCTACGATTAAAGAATATCAATTATATTTTGACTTCTTATATTACATATTCCTCTTTTTGTTTTTAGGAAACATTGGATGATAATTTCTGTGAACTTAGCCACTCCAAATATTTATTTTCTTGATTCAAAGCAAGGATATCCATCAAACCGACCACACATGATGAAGTTTGTGAATTTGTAAGACACTAAATCCTACTTTTAGCTCTAAACATCAAGTAATATAATTTATATTATCTTTTACTGAGGATTTTGTTAAGATAGGGTGGTGTATCATTATCATATAAAAAATGGAATGAGGACATGGGCTAAGCATAAGGAGGTGAGGAAGTACTACATCTGGACAAATATCAGGGTATATATAATAAAATTTCTCTATCCAAACACATCTCAACACAAGTTACTTATTCTCATAATGATCAATTTTTTTCAGTGTCCAAAAGAAACAAATAATAATGATTGCAGTTATTATATTTGTTAATTTATGAAAGATATGGTTTTTCATCAACAAACAAGCATCCCTAAAGAGGTATTTTAAAAAAAAACTAGTTTGTTTAATTTATTTATTAATTCTTTATTTATAAATTTTGCAGTACTACATTGAATGCTGAACACCGTCATACTCACAAAACGATATTGATATGTTCCGAAACAAGTGGGTCGCATACCTTATGATAGATTGTACACAAATAACATGAAGATCATACTTGGGGATGCATACAATTGGCAGTCATTTTTGAGAGGGGTTTAGGGGATCAAAAGATGACAGATTGTTGTATGTAAATGTTCGTAGGAATATTGTAATTGTTATTAAATAAAACATCATTTCTCCAATGAGTAAATTTCATATTTTAATAGTTTATATGCACCAACAACATGAAATAATGATGAACCACTCAAAGGGTCTCTCTTTTGTATAAATTGGATAGATTTTTAAGTGACAATAACTACAGACCTACGAAAATCCAAAAAAACACATTTGGATTGTGTTAATATTTTAAGATAACGATCCACTGTTCCTTTTTTATGTGTATGAGTCATCCCCGCCTCAATATGTGGCAAGGAGTGGCTAGCACCACTCACAGGGTCTCTCTTTTGTTTAAAAGGGACAAATTTTTAAGTGAAAACCACAACTGACATACGGAAATCTGACCAAACGCATTCGGATTGTCATGATACTTTAGGAGAACAATCCACAGGTACATTGGGGATGTGTACGAGTCATCCCCGCCTCAATACATGGCACGGTGTGACTGGTACCACTCAAAGGGTCTCTCTTTTGTTTTAAATGAAGACAATTTAATGTGAAAACAACAACTAACCTACAGAAATCAGACCAAATGCATACTAATTGTATTTATCCATTAAGATAACTGTCCACGGGTGTGTTGAGGATGTTTAAGAGTCACCCCCTCCTCTCTCCGAGGCACAGTGTGGCTGGTACTACTAAAAGGGTCTATCTTTTGTTTAAAATGAACACAATTTTAAGTGAAAACAAAAACTAACCTACTAAAATCTGAACAACGCATTCAGATTGTCTTGATCCATTAAGATAATGTTCCATGGGTGCATTGGGCAGCTGTACGAGTTATCCTCTCTTCAATCTGAGGCACGATGTGGCCAGAACCACTCAAAGGGTCTCTCTTTTGTTTAAAATGGACAGATTTTTAAGTGAAAACAACAACTGACCTACGAAAATATGAAAAAACGGATTCGGATTCTGTTGATCATTTAATATAATGATCATAGGTCTTTTGATACGTGTAAGAGTTATCCCACCCTTAATCTGAGCCACAGTGTGGCCGGTACCACTCAAAGGGTTTCTCTTTTGTTTAAAATGGATGAATTTTTTAGTGAAAACAATAACTGACCTACAGAAATCCGACCAAACGCTTTCATATTGTCTTGATCCTTTAGGATAATGATCAATGGGTTCTATGGGGAAATGTACGAGTCATCCCCGCCTTAATTTGAGGCATGGTGTGGCCGGTACCACTCAAAGGGTCTCTCTTTTGTTTAAAATGAACACAATTTAAGGTGAAAACAACAACTGACCTACAGAAATCAGACCAAACGCATTTGGATTGTATTGATAATTTAAGATAACAATCCACGGTTGCATTATGGATGAGTACAAGTCATCCCCGCCTCAATCCGAGGCACAGTGTGGCCGGTACCACTCAAAGGGTCTATCTTTTGTTTAAAATGAACACAATTTTACGTGAAACAAACAACTGACATACGAAAATCTAAACAAACACATTCGGATTGTCTTCATCCTTTAAGATAAAGATCCAAGGGTTCATTGGGGATGTATACGAGTCATCCCTGCCTCAGCCCGAGGCACGGTGATTCTGGTATGACTCAAAGGATATCTCTTTTGTTTAAAATGAAGACAATTTGAAATGAAAACAACAACTGATCTACATAAATCCGACCAAACACATTACTATTGTCTTTATACTTTATTTTAATGATCATTGGGTGTGTTAAGGATTTGTACGAGTCATCCCCACATCAATTTAAGGCACGGTGTGGCTGATACCACTCCAAGGGTCCTTCTTTTGTTTAAAATGAACATAATTTTATGAGAAAACAACAACTGACCAATGGAAATCTGACCAAACACATTTATATTTTCATGATCCTTTAATATGATGATCCACTGGTGCATTGGGGATGCGTACGAGTCATCCTCGCCTCAATCCAAGGCACAGTGTGGCTGGTCCAACTCAAAGGGTCTATCTATTGTTTAAAATGAAAACAATTTTAAGTGAAAACAACAACTGACCTACAGAAATATGACTAAACGCATTCGGATTGTCTTGATCCAATAATATAATGATCCACTAGTGCGTTGGGGACATGTATGTGTTATCCTTGCCTCAATCTGAGGCACGGTGTGGCTGGTACCACTCAAAGGGTCTCTCTTTTGTTTAAAATGAACACAATTTTAAGTGAAAAAAAAACTGACAAATGGAAATACAAAAAAACACATTCAAGATTTATTGATAATTTAAGATAAAGATCCAAGGGTGCATTAGGGATGTGTAAAAGTCATTCCAACCTCAATCCGAAGCACGGTGTGGCTGGTACTAGTCAAAGGGTCTCTCTTTTGTGTAAATTGGACACAATTTAAAGTGAAAACAAAAACTGACCTATGTAAATCTGACAGAATGCATTCATATTATGTTGAACCATTATGATAATGATACAATGGTGTGTTTTGGATGTTCATGAGTCATCCTCACCTCAATCTGAGGCACGGTGTGGCCGGTACCACTCAAAGGGTCTCTCTTTTGTTTAAAATGGACAAAACTTTTAACTGAAAACAACAACTGGCCTAGGGATATCCAAACAAACTCATTCAGATTGTGTTGATCCATTAAGATAAATATCCATAGGTCCTTTGTGACATGTAAATATCATCCCCGCCTCAATTCGAGGCATGGTGTGTCTGATACCACTCAAAGGGTCTCTTTTTTTGTTTAAAGTGGACAAATTTTTAAGTGAAAACAACAACTAACAAATGGAAATCCGACCAAATGCATTCTTATTGTGTTGATCCTTTAAGACAACGATCCATATGTCCTTTTTGAAATGTACGATTCATCCCCGCCTCAATCCAAGGCACGGTGTGTCCGGTACCACTCAATGGGACTTGCTTTTGTATAAAATGGGCAAATTTTTAAGTTAAAACAACAACTGACAAACATAAATCTGACCAAACACATTCGGATTGTGTTGATCATTTAATATAAAAATCATAGGAAGTGTTGGGGATGTGTACGATTCATCCTCACCTCAATCAGGGTCACGATGTGGCTGGTACCACTCAAAGGGTCTCTCTTTTGATTAAAATGAACATAATTTTAAGCGAAAACAACAACTGACCTACAGAAATCTTACTAAACGCATTCCGATTGTATTGATACATTATGATAAAAATCCATGGGTGCATTTGGGATGTGTACGAGTCATCCCCACCTCAATTCAAGGCACGTTATGGCCGGTACAAGTGAAAGGGTCTCTCTTTTGTTTAAAATGGACAAATTTTTTGGTGAAAACAACAACTGACCTCTGGAAATCCAACCAAACAAATTCGGATTGTATTGATTGTTTTTAAAAATGATCCATGGGTCCTTTATGACATGTTAAAGTCATCCCCACCTCAATTCGAGGCACGGTATGACTGATACCACTCAAAGGGTCTCTTTTTTTTAAATTGGACACAATTTGAAGTGAAAACAACAACTGACCTACAAAAATCTGACCGAACGCGTTAGGATTGTGTTTATTCTTTAATAGAACAATCCATGGGTGAGTTTGAGAAGTGAACAAATCATCCCCGCCTCAATCTGAGGCATGTTTTGGCTGGTACCACACAAAGGGTCTCATTTTTTTTAAATGGACAATGTTTTAAGTTAAAACAACAACTGACCTACGGAAATCCAACCAAATGCATTCGGATTGTGTTTATCCTTTATGATAACAATCCAAGGGTCCTTTGTGATGTGTAGGAGTCATCCCCGCCTCAATCTGAGGCACATGGTGGCTGGTACCACTCAAAGAGTCTCTCTTTTTCTAAAATGGACAAAAAGTTTAAGTGAAAACAACAACTGACCTATAGAACTCTGACAAAATGCATTCGTTTTGTGTTGATCCATTATGATAACAATCCACAGGTGCATTGGGGAAATGTAAGAGTCATTCCCACCTCAATCTGAGGCACGGTGTGGCCGGTATCACTCAAAGGGTCTCTATTTTATTCAAAATGTACAATATTTTAAGTGAAAACAACAACTGACCTACGGAAATCTGAACGAACGCATTCGTATTGTATTGGTCATATAAGATAACAATACAATGTCCATTTATGATGTGTACAAATCATCCACACCTCAATCCGAGGCACAGTGTGTCCGGTACCACTCAAAGGGTCTCTCTTTTGATTAAATTGGACACAATTTTAAGTGAAAACAACAACTGACCTACGGAAATCTGAAAAAACACATTCGGATTATCTTGATCATTTATGGGAATGATCCAAGAGTTCTTTGTGACATGTACGAGTCATCCTCGCCTCAATCTGATGCACGGTTTGGCCGATATCACTCAAAGGATCTCTATTTTGTTTAAAATGGACAAAATTTTAAGTGAAAACAACAACTAACCTACAGAAATCCAAACAAACCAATCGTATTGTATTGATCATTTCGTAGAATGATCCACGAGTCCTTTGTGACGAGTACGAGTCATCCCCGCCTGAATATGTGGCACAGTGTGTCTTGTATCACTCAAAGAGTTTCTCTTTTGTTTAAAATGAACACAATTTTAAGTGAAAACAACAACCGACCTACCGAAATATGATCAAAAGCATTCATATTGTACTGATATTTTAAGATAACGATCCATGAGTCCTTTGTAACGTGTAATAGTCATCCCATCCTCAATCCGAGGCACGGTGTCGCTGGTAACACTCAAAGGGTCTCTCTTTTGTTTAAATTGGACACAATTGTAAGTGATAACAACAACTGACCTACGGAAATCCGACCAAAAAAATTATGATTGTATTGATCCTTTAAGATAACAATCCACAGGTGTGTTGGGAACATATATGAATCATCCCCGCTTCATTCTGAGGCATAATGTGGTCAGTACCAATCAATTGGTCTCTCTTTTGTTTAAAAGTGACATATTTTTAAGTGAAAACAACATTTGAACTATCGAAAGATGACCAAACACATTTGGATTGAGTGGATCCTTTAAGATAATGATCCATAGTTGTGTTGGGGACGTGTAAGAGTCTTCCCCGCCTCAGTCCAATTTATGGTGTGGCCGGTATCACTCAAAGGGTCTCCCTTTTGTTTTAAAAGGACAAAATTTTAAATGAAAACAAAAACTGACCTAAATAAATCTGACTAAACTCATTCGGATTGTATTGATCCTTTAGGAGAACGATCAACAGGTCCTTTGTGATGTGTATGAGTCATCCGTGCCTCAATCTAAGGAACGGTGTGGCTGGAATCACTCAAAAGGTCTCTCTTTTGTTTAAAATGGACAAAATTTTAAGTGAAAACAACAAATGACCAACAAAAATCTGACAAAACACATTCTAATTGTCTTGATCATTAAGTAAAATTATCCACTAGTCCTTTGTGACGTGTACCAGTCATCCCTGCCTCAATCCAGGGCACGGTGTGTCTTGTATCAGTCAAAGAGTCTCTCTTTTGTTTAAAATGAACACAATTTTATGTGAAAAAAACAACTGACCTACAGAAATCCAACCAAACACAATCATATTGCATTTATCCTTTAGGATAATGATCCACGGGTCCTTTTCAACGTTTAAAAGTCATCCCCGCCTTAATCTGAGGCATGGTGTGGCAGGTACCACTCAAAGGGTCTCTCCTTTGTTTAAATTGGACACAATTTTAAGTGAAAACAACAACTGACTTATGGAAATCCGACCAAATGCATTCGTATTGTATTCATACTTTAAGATAACGATCCAAGGGTGCATTGGGGATGTTTACAAGTCATAACCACCTCAATCCAAATTATGGTGTGGTTGGTACCACTCAAAGGGTCTCTCTTTTGTTTAAAAATGACAAATTTTTAAGTGAAAACAACACCTGACCTACAGAATTCCGACCATACACATTCATATTGTGTTGATCGTTTATGATAATGATCCACAGGTGCATTGGGGATTTGTACGAGTCATCCCTGCCTCAATCTGAGGCACGGTATGACTGGTACCACACAAAGGGTCTATCTTTTCTTTAAATTAGACATAATTATAAGTGAAAACAACAAATGACCTACGGAAATCTGACCAAACGCATTCAGATTGCCTTGATCCTTTATTATAATGATCCAAGGGTCCATTGTGACATGTACGAGTCATCCCTGCCTCAATCCAAGGAATGGTGTGGCCTGTATCTCTTAAAGGATATCTCTTTAGTTTAAAATGGACAAAATTTTTAGGGAAAACGACAACTGACCTGCGGAAATCTGACCAAATGCTTTCGGATTGTATTTATACATTCGTAGAATGATCCACAGGTCCTTTGTGATGTGTACGATTCATCCCCTCCTCAATCCAAGCCACAGTGTGGCCGATACCACTCAAAGGGTCTCTCTTTTGTTTAAATTGGACACAATTTTAAGTGAAAACAACAACTTACCTATGGAAATCCGACCAAACACATTTAGATTGTCTTGAACCTTTATGAGAACAATCCATGGGACATTTGTGATGTGTAAGAGTCAAACCCACCAACCCCTTGGACCGCCCCCACCACCCTAGACACTGACCCACCCCTCTGGACACCCTCACCCTCTGGAAAGCACCCTTAACCCCTGGTCACCCCCACACCCTGGACACGCCCGTGGACAGCCCCCCCATCTATGATAGCCCCCCCAAAACCCCCATCCCCCACCCACCCCCCCCCCCCCAACACCCACCGGACACCCCCACCCCCTAGACAATGAAACCCACCTGGACGATCCCCCCCCACCCTCCTTGACACCACCCACCACCTGAATACCCCCAACCCCCCTAGACACCCCCACCCATGGACGACCACCCCCACCCTCCCAAACACCATCCCACCCCCCTTGGATAGCCCCACCAACCCCCTGGACCCCCCGGACATCTCCCCACCCCCAAGAAAGCCCCTCAGACACCCTTGAAACCATCACACCACCATGGACACCCCATAGATATCCCCCCACCTAGAAACCCCCCTCATTGGACACAACTCCACCCCCTTGGATAGCCCTACCAACAACCTAAACCGACCCCACCCCCTAGATACCCCCACCCCCTGGACACCCTGATTCCCTAGACTCCCCCATCCCACCCTCCTCAAGACCACCCACCCCCCTGGAAAGCCCCACCCCCCCCCCCCCCCCGGACCGCCCCCACCCCCGGACACCCCACCCACCCCCGGGAAAGCCCCCCTCCCCCCCCCCCCGACACTCTGGACATCATCCCACCCCCCCTGGACACCCCCATGGAAAGCTCCCCCCCTCACCTGGACACCCCTCCTCCTAGACACCACCCCACCTCCAAGACACCCCCACCCCCTGGACACCCCCACCCTCCTTGGACAGCCCCCCAACCTCCTGCACCCCCCCCCCCACCACGCCTGGACACCCGATCCCCCTGAACGCCCCCTACCCCCCCTGGACAGCCACCTGAAACCCCTGAACAACCCCCAACCCCTTGAATTATGAATAGAATTATTTATGTATTTAATTAACTTTTGAATTATGTGTTAATGGTGTTTTAGTAGACTTGTTTAATTGGATTATGATTTATATGTTAATTTTTTATGGGTATAGTTATTGAAATGATGAATTATTTGAATGTGTTGTTTGGGTAGGTGTTATTTGTGTGTGCCGCTGCAGTAATTTGTTTTACAGAAGACAGGGCATTTATCAGCGCTTTTTTAGCGCTGATAAAATAATACATTATCAGCACTAAAAGTCCGATGATATAGGAAGCCTTTATGAGTGCTTTTTTAGAGCTGATAATGGATTCATTTATCATCGTTGTGCTTTACAGTGCTTTTTTGGCATTGATAAAGCCCGTTTTGAGCGCTGATAAAGCCTGTTTTTGTAGTGGTGAGTAAGGCCGTTTCGAAATGGCCTACACCAATAGACATACATGATTTATGTATTTTTATTAGTTTAGTAGGTTCTTAATAGTGTTTCAGTTAGAAAATTTCCTGATTACCTAACCCATTAACAATTCTTACTCGTAAAGGGGTTAAGTTAGTATGGACAAAATAATGTTATAAATGTTATAAATAATTCAACAATAGGGTAGTCAATGGTCCAATCATGACTCTACCATCATATAATGGTGTATTTTTTATTTATATTTATTTATCAATGAAAGGATGTGATTTTGTACTTGTGAAAAAGGATATATTTATTGTATATGCCTCAAGGTAGTTAAAATTCCATAAAAGAACTATCCAAATCATCATCATGAGTTAGAATCGTTAATCCTTTCTATGAAGATATGGTGAAATTATCTCTATGATAAAACATGTGAGATATATATTGATCACAAGAACGAGAAATATATCTTTTCTCATAAATAACTCCACATGACGAAAGTGTGATGGCTCGATCTACTAAAGGATTATTACTGTCCCATACACTACAATCCATTAAAGGGAAATAAGGTGTAATTTGCATTCATAAGGACGGATCATGGAGTTTTCAACAAAATCAAGATTGATAAGGTTCTAATGTACATGGATCTAGAGAGGATGGATATAATAATTATAAAATAATCCTAATAATCATTAAATTTTCAATTTGTTGAACAACTATATTTATTACAAACAATTTAACTTTCTATATCTGATTATGAGACTATTAAAATGAAAACTATAGGTGTGAATTATGAGAGGATTCCAGTCATTTTTTGTGAGGATGGAATTCTAAAATTTGGGATAAGTCTGTGTTCTAAAACAATTCATGAGCTAAAAAGGGAGTTTTTCTATGATTCCCATAGTTCTAATTTCTCTATAAAACCCCAGTAACAGTAAGATGAATAGAGTTTGAATGAACATTTTTGGTGAAACAATATGTAGCATAAAATAATTGATCATGTATCAAGACATTTAGTTTGTCAACATGTTATGGATGAAAGACATAATCTTAGAGGATTCATGCAACCCATAACTATTCTTATATGGAAATGGGATGACATCACCATGTATTTTTTCATTGGAATACTAGGAAGACAAATAAAGAATGATGCAATATCTGCAATTGTTGATTGACTTACCAAATATGCACATTTTATTGCAATAAGGGAGGATTTTATAGTAGGGGTCCTTATAAGACTCTATATCAATTATGTTATAAGACTTCATGGATAACTGTCATCAATTGTGTCTAATTGTGACACAAGATTCACATCATAACTCTATAAACGGCACTAGAATGATAGTGATACTATGTTTCTTTTGAGTACTCCTTATCATCCTCAAACTGATGGGCAGTCATCAATGATGATGCATACTTTAAAAGTCATGTTGAAATCATGCTCACTTTATTTTCATGTTATGTGGTATAATTAGTTACCATTGGTAGAGTTATATTGTAGAGATACATTCCATTATAGTAATCAAATGGCACCATATAATCCAATGTATGAAAGGAGATGTCATACTCTAAAATGTTGGAAGGTATTAGATGACTGAAATATTATAGGGAAAAAGAAATTGTAGGAATAAATGGTGGAGGTAAATACTATTCAAACCCATATCAAAGCAGCTCAAGGTAGGAAAAAGATCTATAATGATAATGTAAGGAAGGATTTGAAATTTCAACTCGAATATCACATTTTCATGAAAGTATCTCCATGGAAGTGAGTTATAATATTTATAATGAGAGGGAAATTAATCCCCATGTACACTATTCCTTTTTAAATAATGAAGAGAATTATTGTTCTATATTATCATTTGGAAATTCCACCTAGACTTTATATGCACAAAATGTGTTACGTGTCTCTTTGTTGAGGAAGTACATACCATTCCCAACACATGTTATCCCTTCGAACAGAATAAAATTAGTACCTGACATATATAACTATGAAGATCCTATCCATATTTTGGACACTAAAGAATTGGTGTTTAGGAATCAGATGACTATGATGGTAAAGGTAATTTGGAAAATTCATAAAATTTTAGAGGCAAAGTGGGAGTTGGAGGAAACTATGATGATTACCTACCCAAATAATTTATTGAGGTAACATTTCTAAAATTTCAAGGATGAAATTTTCATAAAGGGGGATGAATGTAAAACCCTATGGTTTTACATATAATCATAATATATAATGTAATGAATGAAACATTGAGACTTAGTTAAAAAACACATTGTTATTACATTTTATCCATTAAACATAATTTGATGGCCTTTTTGGTTTGAATTTTTAAATACAGACATACACCATTGCGATCATTAATATATTTATAGTCTGATAGAATCAACATACCTATATTTTTAATTGTAACATGATATTTTGAATAGTAATATGACTATTATAAATAGTAAATTGGATGATTGAATAGTAACCACACCCATGAATGTTAAATTAGATTTAGGCACCTAATAAATGAATGTATGATAGATATATCATGGTATAAGTAAATGAGTATTTATAAATTATTAATTAAGCATTTGTAATTTTTCAGACAAGAAATATTCAATTAATTTTTTTAAATTTTTACATAAATTTAAATGATTATTATTTTACATAAAATGTATTCATAAAGGAATATTTTAGTTTCTGGGTATTGTTTTATAATTTAATAAGACCATATTTAATTTTTTATGCAGTTATAAAATCTGTTTTAATTTTAAAAACTATATTTTATGAGTAAATTATGATTTAAATTAAAAATTAATGTTCCCAAATACAATAAATTATTTTTATAAAATTTAGGTCATTTTATAATTCCACAAATTGAGTAATTGTTAGGGTTATTTTTTGGGATCATTCCAAAATACTTTAATTTATGGTGGATAGTAATATACGATAATTTATGATAAATACTAAATACATGAATTATGGCGTCATAAATTTTATAAGGATGATTTATGACCCATTAGATCAAACTCACAATAATTTATTACCATATATATTCCCAATAATAAACATTATTGTTCATGTTGAAATAAATATTAAAATATAAAAGAATAGTATGAAATTACACCTCTCCTCCACTATAATAACCAACCCCTTAACCCATTTTCTCCTCACACCTCTGAATATTTGAACCTAGACAATTTTCTAGCCAAAAAGATTCCCAATATCATCCCTCACTTCCAGATTCTCTTTGTGTCATAAAAATCCAAAAATCAATTGCATAAAGAAGATTCTCAGGAATAAGTGTTCCAAAGGAAAAATCATATTCTGTTTCCTTTTATTTTCATTTCATGTTTATTCTATTATTATATTATGTACACCACCTCTTTAAAAATATTAATGATTAATCAGTTATCATTTATATATGTTAATTATATAATGTTAAGGGATGAACTGTCATGAGTCATTACTCTCTCTCTCTCTTTTATTTTAAAAATGATATCATCGTCCAAAAGGTTGTCATTTACAATATTTATGAATGAAAATATTTCATTTTTCAATTTCAATAATAATTATGTTCATGATACTAGTTTAATGGTTAAAAACACTATAATATATTTATTATAACTTATTTAATGTTTTTAAATTTGTTAATATGTATGATACTAATTCATACGATAAAACTAGGTCGAGGTTATTGAAAACCCGGTGTAATAATCTAATAGACTATCACTAAATGTATTATCAAATGATTCATCAGCATACCATATAAACATATGATATATATAATCATTAACACTTATAGATGATTCTTAATAACATTTAATTCCAATTATGGAGAATCATACACATTTTACATGAATTTCATTACATATAAGAATGTGAACAAGTCATGAAAACAAAGAAAAAGAATGCTCTCAAACGCTGAAACTAAACTCTACAAAATTTCAATAAGTACATTAATTAACATAATAAAACTATTATGATTAATGTAATAATATTAATAGTTATAAATTAATAAATTAATGGATTTAATTTCCTTTTCTAAGATTTTAAGGACATGTGCAGACCTTATTCAAGTATAAATTAGGGGTTTTCTCCTTGAAAGTACATTTTCATTCGAGGTGTGCTTTATTCCTCTATAAACCAGTGAATTATTAATTTCATCCCTCTAGTTCTTTTAAATTCTTAGTGTATCTTCCAATATCATATTTTCTTATTGGTTTTTTTTAAACACTTATTTTAATAGGGTCACCTTCTCAATTCTTTATGGTAAACAATAACGATTAAAGAGAACATCCTAATTTCTAACCTATTTTAAATATCACTATATAATCTGTTTCAAGAAATTTTTTTTTAAAATAAATAATTTTACCATGGAATAACTATTGTAGATAAATTCATGTTTTATACAAATAATTTATCAAAATAATTCTTCTTTTTAATGTAAAATAGTGTTAGTCCAGTGAATTCCTTGATAATTTTATTAATGTGATATCATCTATTTCAACAAAACTATGTAATTTTATGTTTTATTATGATTAAAATCATAATATTATAATCTACAATGTTCTATTAAATGTTATATAATTAGTTAAACTATCGATGGGCTATCTTGATACCATTCACTATACTACATTGAATGGTTAGTAATTCTGTTTATAGATTGGGGAATGTTATTTCATAAGTTATTGTTTATTAGTTTAGCTTCATTCAAATGAGGAACACATTTAACATTTAATATGATATGTGGTACTTATATATCCAATTTTTTCATCAGTACGTTTCATGAGACAAAACGAAATTTGGTTTTCGCTAAGGCCTTACCCTAGTATTTTCAGACATCTTGGTCAAGGCCATGATGATAAAATTTAGATTCAAAAATTATGAATTTCCCAATTAGTGTAAATGATGTTGATAATCCTTGTGATTATTTTACTATTATAATAACAATGGTTATGTTTCATTCTTCTATTATCATATATATGCTATTATTTTATCAGTTTTCATTCCTTCCATATTATTCTCATTTTTATTTTTAATGGTATGTGATTTTAGATATCCACATTGACTAGTGTTTGTGTTTGTGACAACATTTGTTGCATTACATACCCTCAATGAGAACATGATATCACCATTTCCTTATGTTTTATTTTTACCTTGGATGTGTAGGTGAATATTATGAATGATTTGAAAGGATAATCTGAAAATTATGGATGTTTCCAATGGAATTTCTATATTTTTTCCCTTTTATATTGTAATATAAAACTTATGTTTGTATCTTGTTTTCCAAAACTAAAACACTATTCATTAATTTTTGGTGCTACTTTCCTATAATCATACTAATGTAATAAAATAACTCACCATCTCTGGGATTTTGTGGTATGGAAGTCATAATAGATTAGTTGAAACATAAATATTTTTGACCTTTTTATTATTTATTCTACTTCACCTCGGACCAATGAAACCATCTCTGATGAAACCAATTTCTATGTAACTATGTATGATGACATATTAGTATCCTTTATATTTTGATTAGTCTTGAACCAAATGAGATAATTGAAAAATTTCTATCCTAAAAAAAATTTAATTATCATTGTGGTTGTTTGGTCCAAGTGATTATGGTTGACGACATTGTTGCACTCTATATGATTGATCAGTCACTACTACCCATAAGATGAATCACTATCTAAGGATATTATAATTCAACCATGTCAATAACATCTCTGCATAGTGAATACCAACAACTTTGGTCTTTCTGATACTATTTTTGAAGTCCAATGTTCTTCCTTAGATAGAATGTAACACCCCAAGTAAATAAATAATATGACATTTTTATATTTATCCATATTTGTGAATAAAATATTAATATTACTTTAATGGGGACGCAATGCTCGATGGCATACCCAATACACAACAACGAGTTTCTTCGGAATCTTACGTTGCAATCTAATAATAAAATAATATTATTTTAAATGGTAGTAAACGCCTAGCCGTTGTAATGGCGGGAATGAATAGAACTAACTACAAAATTATTATATATATTTTTCAAATATTTGTACTCTTTACAATAAATGTTAGAGGATTAAAAATGCGAATAAATCCAATTTTAAGCATAAACATTCTAATATTCTTTAAAAGGTTGATTAACCGCCTTTTGATGAAGAACCTATTATAAGTCCACTTTTTGACAATTTTATGTGTTATATTTGAGAAAATAAAATTTTTATTTAGAATCGGGACATCCAAATTTACTTTGTGTACATATTTGGTATCTTTCTAATAAAGTTCATTTTTTAATGAATAGTGAAAATGTTGTATTTTAATTCAAAAACTCTATTTAATCTAAATTATTTATATGATTAAATTGTATTTTGAATAGTTTTTAAAGTAAAATTAGAATATATTTTTACCATTTAATCCAATAGTGGTCATTGTAATTAATTTCACTTTGAAATTGTACTTAAACTAGTGTCAATCTTTTAATAGATATTGTTTCTTAAAAACATGCTATTTGTTTTGACAGCAGGAATTAATTATTAAATTAATTAATGAAACTCATATGTTTTGAATTTTGTAAAATAGACATCATTTTTGAGTTCGGAATATCAAATATAGCTTAGGGTGAATTTTTGGTATTTTTCTAAAAAACATAAATATTTGATGAATAGTGGAACCACTAAGTGGTAGTTAAAGAAACTGATTTTTATTTTAAATGAATGATTTCCACCTCTGTGTTTTGAATTTCAAAAATCCGACATACATGGTTGTCATTAGGATGCAAAATTTGGTTCAATGGGATTACAATATTTTTTTGGTGAATAGTAAGTTTTTTGTTCTTAATCGCGATTAGATGTAATTAATGTAGTTTAAGGTAAAAATAATCTTTTAATAATATTAAATTACCTAGACACATGTCCTAACCTTATTGGATGTGTCATGGCCGGCCAATAAAATCCATGGGTCATCTTGGGGACCCCATGGAGCCACATTGGTTGGAAAATGACATTAATAACATTTTATTTAATGTTAAAATAAAAATGTCACAAACATGAGATGTTTTAATAAAAAAATTTAAAGGGGGTTATACAAGTCATAATATTGACTATAAATATTCATCAGAAATCTAAAAATATTTCCTAACTCATGATAGTTTTTTTATAATTTTTAGACATTAAATAAATTAAATTATTTATGACACCATAATGATTCAGCTATTACCTCATTATTTAACGATTTAAATAAAATGAAACGATAATGTAAAATCTAAGACCTAAACTTGTAAAACCCTATTTTATTGGTGTATTTATAACCCTTATCACATTATCATCTAAATATATAATTTTGAGACCCTTTTTATCCGAAAATCATTTTATAATAAAGTATCTTTTCATAACATTCCAATAGTGCACCTCCTCTCCTCTTATAAAAGGCCCCCACCCATACCACCTTACACACACCTCTCAAGCCTTTGGATCGGCCAACCCCTGCCCATTTCATCTCTCGACATCCCCCTCTTCATCATTGAAGCCTCATTTTTTTACAGAATCTTTTCTAAGGAATCCTTTGAGCTTAGATAAAAGAGAGTTACCCGTTTTAAAGGTAGTGTTTTCTCTTGTGTTCTTATGCTTTATTTTGCTTCTCCAACCCCATAAATTCTTTTTATTCTTTTCTTTTGTAACAACACCAGTGTCTTAAATATACTTGGATTTTTTTATGTCAAATATTTGAGCTACACTTACACAAACCTTCGTATAATGGTTAATGAACATACTGTTTCTGTGGTTGGCGATTTTATGCCTCACGAAACGATGATTGTTCAATATTCTTTAAAAATCTTTAAAGGTGGCCATTACGATGTCATTGTATATTATATATGATATATATGGTATTTATGTTTACTATATGCTTCTGTATTTTATATTTAAAACATACCTTTTTTCTTTTCATGTTGTGAAAATGCGATAATTTCATATGAGGAAGTGTGGACTACCGCCCCCTCAAGTGATGTGACTCGTTAATGCAATACATGGAATGTATAAAGAATGAAATTAATGAACATATTTGACCTATATAACATATATCTTATAATGGAATTATAATATATATATATATATCTCATTTATTTTTAATTCCATTAATATGACAAAAAAATGAAAGTAGTGTTCATGCGTACGTACGGCATTCTGTCTCCATGAATGGTGCTTTTCATTTTTGATCTCCAAATTTTATGGGATTGTATCAAATGAATATGTACTTGATATATAAGAATTTCACGTGCCGCCTGGATTCGGCGCAGGAGGTCGCCTATAAATAGAAGGTGACCCCAAATGGTTTGGGGGTTGAGGAATCCGAAGCGACTCCTGTGCGTGCAATTCGGCTCCCCCCGCGTCCAAGATGACTTCCATGTAAAACCCACATTTCGCGCAACCATGCCCCGGAATTCTCCTTTGCGCGCAACTCCACTGGCTTCAGTGAATTTTCCCCCTCCCCAGGGTTCCAACCTTGCGCGCAATCTGTGTCTCGTGCATGCAATACCCCGCCGTGCACACAATATCCTGCGAGTAGTTCCTCTCCGCATGCAATTCCCTTGCTCCAATTGCGCGTCATCCCGGAGTTTTGCGCGCAAACCTTCCCTTTTGCGCGCAAAGACCAAGACTCCTCACCTTGACG
Organism: Viscum album; assembly: GCA_963277665.1. Taxonomy (NCBI): domain Eukaryota; kingdom Viridiplantae; phylum Streptophyta; class Magnoliopsida; order Santalales; family Viscaceae; genus Viscum; species Viscum album. The sequence goes on from OY728143.1 coordinate 355,058,295, forward strand.
CCCCTTGGCTTCCCCCTGCACCGGCATCTGATGTTTCCCCTGCCGGGCATGCACGCCATGCGTTGTTTTCCCGCACGGCCTTCCAGGCTCATGCGAAGTAACCTCAAGGTCCCTTAGGCCGTGTTTCCTGTTGCATTGCTTTGCCTTATGCTTCTCCGCATAGGCATGCTAACATCTATTTCTTCTTCACATAGCCACGCTAACGTGGACCCCCCGGTGGTTCGCCCTACGTCCCCCCTTCACTATGGCCTTGCCGATGCCTTCCCTTCCACAAGGGGTAGAGGGCGTTGGGCATGTAAGCCCTAGGGGTGTGGACAAAACCCACCTAGTCCAAGCTACAGGATGTTAAACTGCTAAGCACCTCATTTTTAACACAAGACGTTAAACTGTGGTCCGACCCCGTGCTTCGCACACAGGGTCCCCCGATCTTGGACATTTTTTACGCCACTCATCTCCATGGGAATGGACTCTTCCTCACATGTAATGAGATCCTCCTTGTTGGAGCGGCGTTTGTCCGCGGGGGAAGGGCTGCCTCAGAGCGTAAGCCCCTAGCCTTTCATGCGGATGATTGCACCCATGCATCTCCGTACTTCCCCCCTACCAAGGCCAGTGGAGTACTTTTCCCACTGCGCTTTGTCGCACCACGAGCCACCACCCTGGAGTAAGCCCCGACACCAAGGGCCGCTAACCACGCGTAATCCCCTGTTTCCTCATTGGGCCGCTCAACGCGTAATCCCCATTCCGCTTCTCACGGATGCACCCTTCGTGACCTGATCATCTGGTCCCTGGTGCCTCTTGTTTCTCACACCAAGCATGACTCACATGGGCTTAGAGTGCACATCGACCATGACATCCTCTTATGGGCCGCCCCAGAGCGTAAGCTCCATCCCAGCGAACTATGTGGACTTTGATCTGTGCTAACGCACGGTACGTAGGAAGCCTCCACAAGGTTCAAGATCATCACCCAGTCGTCCCGACCTCTCCATGTCGGTTCCCTGACCACCTTGGGCAGCCTCAAAGCGTAAGCCCCAAACCCCTCGTCCCGCATGACGTTAAACTGTATTCTGTCCCGCATGACGTTAAACTGTATTCTGTCCCGCATGACGTTAAATTGTATCACATCCCGCATGACGTTAAACTGTATCCCCCCCTCTTGGGCCATCACGGAACGTAAGCCCCATGTCTCACTCCACCATCCATCCTGATCCTTACCAGGGCCGCTACATCCCGGCGAGATCATGCCACCCCATCCCACTCCATGATATATGGGAAGCCGCCCACGTGTTGGCCCCAACATCGGTGTCCCCCCTAGGGATCCTTCAACCTGATCCATCTCCGCAAGATGTTAAACTCGCGACATACCCCGTGTTAAACATGGGAAGCTGAGGAAAACCTCAGATGGTACACATTCCGTGTGTTCGATGTGGGATTCCTCGGGCTTTCGTGCCCTCGAGAAGCCCTATAATGAGGGACCAAAGACCGACATGTCGACGACGCCCCAACATGACAATTCTACTCACCGAAGGTGGCTGCCCCGACAAGACCCCTTGGAGGGTCTTGATAGAAGAAGCGTAATTAACTGGCTTCCATGTTGATATAGCACCAGGAATGAGCTTCACGAACCCGTCTTAAATCTATGAGGGAGACCAGGACTAGGTAATGAGCTCCGAGGAGGAATCCACGGAAGGAAGAACCGACATCCCATCATCCCATTTCGATCAAGGAGCAGACGTACCTGAATAAGGAACAAATGCCGCCCGCCTTTGGAAAGCGGGAATGTGGGGCAACAAGTAGCGCGTCCTCCTCCTCCACCGACGGATGTGTGTGCCCCAGCAAAAGCGTCAGAAACAAAAATGGTGATCCCGACGTGAATCACTTCTCCTCAACACGGGGAATGGTAGCCGTTGGGGAATCAGAATAATAGCATGTCACCAGGTCCGGGTAACCCTCACCGGGATGTGAACCCGCCAGGGGTCGAGGCCGTCAGGACGTTGACTACTCCGTTCTGCGACGTCGTCAGAGTGGATCCCCCTCGCCGACCATGGAAGGAGGAATGGCGTTGGGAATTGGTTGTTGATCTCCATTCCTGTTGATACTAATGGGTTCATCTCCATGTTTCCAGTAATCATTTCACCGCATTCGGAGCTCGATCGCCACCTGCCCACCGGCGCAAGGGCAGGGGCAGTACTGACGCGGCTACCCCGCGTTGTCCCATCTATCCCACAGACGCTCCAATTTCGACCGCCGTAGCAGCCAGGTGCTTGCGCCCCCTCTCCCCATCAGAAATCATCCAGCGGAGGGTGATCAATGACCTGGTTCGTAGGTATGACGAGGAAGGGGTCATCCCCACCAGGGCATGGCCCGCTTGGATCTAGAGGCGGCTGCGCCTCACCACCATCGCCGCCCTCGAGGGCCGCACAGGGAGCTGCCGCTCCCCACGCAGACATTCAACCGCTTCAGGTGCCTATCTCTGGAGCACTTTGACACATCCCTCCCCTACGCCAATGAGGTGGAGTATGTCCGGGTCCACCTGATCGGCGATCCATCCCAGGGGTTAACGGAAAAAACCCCCGCCAGGACGCGTCGACACCGCCGCCCGACTCCCCGAGCTGAGGAGCAGGAAATCTTTATGCCCGCACCGCCGGTTCCGGCCCATCTGACTTGAAGCCAGCGTCGGGCGTGAGTGGGAGAGAATGCCCGTCCTGGGGAACCAGCATCAGCAACCACTATGGCCCGAGCCACTACTGACTCCTGTTACCAGATCCCCGCACATGTTGAGTAGGGGCAGTCGCGTGTCTGAATGGGATCGAAACCCTGACTGCCCTGCAGGAAAGTTGGTTTGAATCTCCCGGTCGCAGACACTGGCAATGGCCACTACTGATCAATCCGGGGTAGTGACGCTCACCATGAGGGCTCATTCTGTGCCACCGATCTGGGAAGCCGTAACCTTCTTTGCGACGGCTGTGCTCTGGGTATGACTCCTTCCAGTGCCCACTGCAGGGGGTATGAGGTCACTCCTCCTACTTCCGGTCGCGAGCATGGATCCGTTGTGTATTCAGTCGCTCACTCACATGGAGGTCCTCCCCATGTCTCCTTCGACATCTGTCCCGGTGCTTCTCGCACCCCGGCCTTCGGTCCCCTCTGCCCCAGCTCTATTGTGGCCGGGGGACCCCATTACGGAAATCATCCTTACCCTGAGGATCTACCCAGGGGCAGGAAGGCCTGGCATTGTCACCGTAGGAGGAATTTCAGGGGAGTCCAGACAAAAATCAGACCAGTCCGTTTCTCAGATTCTGAGGCAGAGTACGACTTGACGACGTAACCCCCCCCCCAACCCTTCGAGTTGACGGAAGGGATTGGGACACGGCGCGTCAGTCTCGTACTCCACAAATGTGAGATATGTATGATTCCCTTCTACCTTCGACGGTATATCCAGGAGGACGAGGAATTGGCGTACCGCCGGGGATCAATCCCGCAGTTGCCGCATGCCTCCTCGGAAGCACCTCCCATCCCAGTTAGGGAGGGTGAGGAACTTTTCTGAGGAACGACGGAAGAATCGCGAGGCGATACACCCTCGACAAGAACCAACGCTGTGACAGGAGGCCCATTCACTGGCCCATCCTATCGCAATGTGGCAGCCAGGGCACTACAACCCCTAGAGGATGACCCAGGGATCGGCGGCCAATCGGCCTGTTCGCCGTATTCCCTGCCGGCCAGCCCACCGCCCCGACGGCCTGCCTCGGCGCTATTGCCAATTCCCCGACATTCCTCGTTGGACGAGCAGGGGCAGAAAGTTCCGGACCCCGAACCGGAGCCATGGAGCTTCTGGACCATTCTGGCAGTAGGCCACTTCCCTGAGAAGTTTAGGTCGGTCGCAGAATCGGGTTTTGATGTGCTAGAGTCACTCATCCCGGGAGAGTTTGAATGCTTCCTCTAGATTCGTCGGGTGACTCACTCCTGACTCCTCCATCAGCTAGCGCCTTATCCCCGGAGCCAAGAGCATCTTGAGGAGATTGGTGAGCAGTGTCGTCGGGTCGACCTAGTAGCACCCCCCGCGGTCTGGCACCCCGAGTCACTGGACCACCACGAGGCCCTTCAACAACAATGTGTCTAGAGTTTTCAAGTACTTCGCAGAGTTATTGAGGAGTCCACCCCCCACGCGCATGTCTGTGGGTGGGGGCAGTACGCTGCTCTCCTCTTCTGTGCGATCCGCCGGCAGCCCGATCCACTGGGCGACCCTGAGGGAACATCGCCAAGGGAAGTAGCAGTCAACATGGCTGACCTTTCTGACGAGGGAAACATTGTGGAGCCCCTCGATGGGGACTCAACCCCCGAGTACAGGCCGCTACTGGACCCATCTGGGAGGATTACTCGCCAACATAGGAGCCTCCTAGGTCTTCCTTTACCCATGGAGGCACTGGCGCTGGGCCGAAACATCGGCAGGGGTAAAGAGCCCGTCGGGTCTGTCAAACTCGCCGACCCATCTGCCTCAGTGTAGAAGGTAGAGGAAGATCCTGAGAAGGCCATGTTGTGCCAACATCTAGCCGAGAAAAAGAGGCTAGTTGATGAGCTCCTGACCGAACGCGTTGCAGAGCGGCGGCCTGACTACGGCAACCCTAGACCAGGACAGTAGGGGCAGGAGCATCTACCCCTTGCTCAGATCCCCCCGGGAAACCGTGACCGTGTAGTGTTCACCGACAGGGGAGACACTGGAGCCCATGGAAAGAGGGCGCGATATGTTTCGCCGAACCCCCCCGAGCGGCAAGACAACCTGGGGGACCCTGCTCGGTTTCCTCCTGCCGCTCCAAGAGTCATTCCGCCAGCTGCCCCGCGATCCGCTGAGCGCGACTATCGTATCGAGGAGCCTGGAAATGTGCATGTGGTTAGAGATCCCCGTCCGGACAAGAATCCACATCCGGATGATATGATGGAAGTACTCATCGCGCTCTTGGAGGCCCTGGAAACTCGGCAGGTGGTGATCCCACTGGTTGGCAAGCCGTACCCCGCGTGGGTGGATGACATGCCGGCCCCGCCGGTATTTGGGAACCCCACTTTTTCCCCCATTAACGGGACCGGATACCCGCCACAACACTTGGCCCACTTTAACTCGAGGTGCGGGCCTATGTTAGGGAATCCGGCGCAGCAGGAGGCTGCCAAGCTCTGGTGCTTCATTCAGACACTAGAAGGACCAACATTCATTTGGTACAGCTAGCTCCCTGTTGGATCTGTGACTAGCTGGGAGGAACATCGCCGGCAATTCCTCTACTAGTTCAGTTCCACAACCCAGAAGACGAACCTTGAAGACCTCTTTAGGTGCAAGCAAAGGCCCGACAAGAGAGTCACGAACTTCGTCGCCCGGTGGAAGGGGCTCACGTACTCCCTTGACATGCCGCTGACTCAGGAGAAATTACTGACGATGTGTGTAGGGAACGTCAATGTGGATGTGGTTCCTTCCCTGATCACGCAGAATTACCCTGGATGGTTCCGAGACTTCTCGGACAAGGCTCAGTGCCTCAAAAAATCCCTGCAACAGGCCGGTCAGGCATGCCCGCTTCCTCCTGTAATCTCTGCAAGGAGAGCCACCAGAGCCGAGACCGCTGTTGTGGCCCAGATAGAGGCCCCCGGATAGCTTGAGTTGCTGCCAGTGAGGCCAGCTCAACAGGCTCATAGGGGTCCACCCCCACGGGCATAGCCTCTTGGCCAGCAGCGACAGCCTCAGAATCGGCTGACGCCTCTGCGTAACGCACCACCACTACCTAGGCGAGGTAATCTGGATCCGCCTCCTCGGCCTGCTCCTCCGGCCCCTGGCCATGGTCAGCCCCCAAGAGTCCCCTTTCCAGATAGGAGGAATTGTTCTTACTCGTTTGGTGATTCCCACGTCCCCAGTTATTTCTAGAGCGCCATGGAGCAGAGGTTCATGCGATTGCCTGAGTGCCGGAAGCCATAAGTGGCGTGTCTCACAGATCAACCCAACTACTTCCCTTATCATCGGATCTTGGGACACACCATCCCACAATTCTATGTGTTCAAGGACTGGCTCCAAGACCAGATGGACAACAACATAGTCAGGTTGGGCCCAGCCCCGGCACAGGTGGCTGGTGTCTTCGTGGGATCAAATGGAAGTAGTGACAACGGGGATAGGTGGGAACAGTTTTCCGACCATGGTTCCCAGAAGTATAATGACTGGATGGCCCACAGGACAGTCGCCCGTGCCCATGGCATCATCTGTGACCGCCTGGATCAGCCAGAGCCCTCGGAGTCTGCGAGTGCCGCTTTGGCATCATCATCCCAGCCTACTTCTTCCCAGAAGAGCAGGCGGCGGTGCAAGAAGAAAGAACGCGCCCTGCAATTGCCGTCATCTTTTCACACGCTTGGTGATTTCATGCCCCCAGAAATGGGGATCCCTCCGAGACCCGTCCGGTAGTGAATGACTCCTCGAGTGAGAGCCCGGGGTACGCTTCGGTTACCACCGTAGAGTTGGTAAATCCCTTTTTGGATGCCGACGGTGAGGAGCACCAGGTGGACTTCCCCGAGAGCCTGGGGTTTGCTTCGGTTAACACCGTAGAGTTGGTAAATCCCTTTTTGGCTCCCAACGATGAGGAGCACCAGGTGGACTTCCCCGAGATCCCGGAGTATTCTTCTGTTAACACTATAGAGTTGGTAAATCCCTTTTTGGCTCCTGACGATGAGGAGCGCCAGGTGGACCTCCCCGATGTCCACAGCCGTCGCCAACATCGACGGAGCCGTGGCTACGTGAATCTCCAGGGAATGGCAGTCGTCACCTCCATTCAGGTTGTGCACGCTACCGAGACCAGGCAGGAGGCCCGGTATAGAGAGTAGCACTCGTGGCTCCCTCACCCGGTCACAACAGGTTCTCTTCCACCACCATTTGTGTTGCTGGATCGGGCGGAACGGCCTTGCCCGCATCGCAACCATCCCAGCCCTGCCACTAGCCGACTACGACCTTCTGGTCCTAGAATGACAGCCACCTCTCGGGCTTCAGCTAGTGAACAGCGGGACGTGCCTAGTACCAGTCAGTCACCGGTCTTTCCAGCAGGGCCCGTCATGCCCCCCAATCGCAGAGCGACCTCCTGTAAGAAGAATCTCGCGTTTGGCATGAAAGTATGATGACCTGAAGCATCTGTCCGGCATTCCGGCAAGGCTTTCCATCCTTGAGGCCCTTCGCCTGTCGTCCGAAATGCGTGAGGCGCTCGTCAAGGCTCTAAGGATCCCCCTCCAGTTTGAAATGGAGGTAGTGGCCGCAGAAGCCTTCCACATTGAGGTGATTGAGGACACCGAATGTCAGGCGGTTATCTCATTCTCCGGTGAAGATGAAGACCCTCCCATACAGGGGCACATCCGCCCGTTGTACATCATCGGCCAGTTCAATGGCGTGGAAGTCCATCGCTGTCTTGTCGACACGGGTTCTGTGATTAACTTGATCCCAACTAGGACACTACGAAAACTGGGGTTGTCTGAGGATGATTTAACTCCCTCTTACCTCAGAATCCAGGGGTATGACAGGACCGAGAAAACTCCACTCGACAAGATTCGTCTGAAGACCCAGTTCGGCGGCATAATTTCCAATACTGAATTCATGGTTGTCTCTCAGGACACTACCTAAAATGCATTGATGGGAAGGCCATGGCTCCATCTTCACGCGGTGGTTCCCTCATCATACCATCAGTTCCTCAAAATACTCCCTAAAGGGTCGAGTGGGTGTGCTCCAAGGAGATGCGTCTCCGTTTGCCTCTTGTGAAGCTCGTTACCTGGACGATGACTATTACGAGAGCAAGGACAAACAAATCCTGACAGGTGAGGTTGAGCCCGTCACTGTCGCGAGTGATCCCTGGGTAGGTTTGGATGACGCATATGTCTTCCCGATCGATCAGTTTGAGGCCACGACCCCCAATATGGGAGAGTGCTTTGTTGTATCGGGTACCAGGGGAAGCCATATTTCCGGGTCTAAGAGACGGTAGGAAATCACCTCGTACACTTACACAAACTAGGTTTAGGAGATCCCCTAGCCTTCTACCCACATACGATATCGGGACGTTGGGCTCATGGCAACAACAGTACGTCATACGGGTCTGTTTCGCCAAGCCGGGATCGACCGGCTCAGGCCAACGCGTCACCACTACTTTGAAATCGTAAAGCGTGGCCCCTTTGGCCGCATGCCGGATGGGATTGGATCAACCGCCTTCGTCGCTATGGTTTCCACGGTGCATGAGTCTCCCGTCGTGACGACCTCTATCGCCCAAGCTAGTGCTAGCTCCCCATCAGGGTCGAGCAGCCCCGAAATGGCTCCCCCCATGGACGATCCTTCCACAAGCAGAGAAGAAGACATGGAAGATTCTCCTCCTGACATTGAGGAGGGCGTCTCTGCCACGGTCGATGAGCTAGTACTGTTGAACCTCTATGGTGAGGCGGACCCGAGACCCACATTGGTCAGCACCGCTATGCCTCCCGATGAACAGAAACAGTACATAGACTTCCTCAGACAACACCGTGATGTGTTTTCCTGGAGTTATGATGAGATGCCAGGACTAGATCCCCAGGTAGCCGTCCACTGCCTTGGCCTCCCAACAAACCATCGTGGGTTCAAGCAGCCTCCCAGAGAAATGCACCCCTTTCATGGTGCCATGGTTGAGGCCGATGATGATAAGATAATTAAGGCCAACTTCGTCAAGGAAGTCCAGTACCCATGATGGCTATCCAACATTGTTCCCGTCAGGAAGAAGAACGATCAGATCAGGGTTTGCATCGACTTCCGCGATCTTAATCGCCACTGTCCGAAGGATGACTTTCCCTTTCCCATGACAGAGCTATTGATCGACACAACGACCGGGTTCCAAGACCTCTCCTTCATGTATGGTTACACCGGGTACAAACAGATTTGGATGGCCCCTGAGGATGAAGAGTTCACTACCTTCAGGGCCCCACAAGGCACTTTCTACTATCGGGTTATGCCCTTTGGCCTGAAGAACGCGGGTTCCACCTATCAACGGGCCATGCACCTCATATTCAAGAGGATCCTCAGGACACTGGTGGAGTGCTATGTAGATGACCAGGTGGTTAAATCTCGTCAGTGCCGGGACCATCTCAAAGACCATGAGAAAGTGTTCAGTTTTCTCTATTCTCTCCATTTGAAGATGAACCCGTTGAAGTGTGCCATTGGGGTCACCTCTGGAAAGTTTCTTGGCTTCATCGTTAGGTATCGAGGTATCGAGATCGACCCCGAGAAGATCATGTTCATCAGTCAGATGCCTCCCCCGAGTAATATTCGGGAGCTTCGAGGCCTCCAAGGCCACTTAGACTATATACACTGATTCATTGCGAATCTGGCCGGCAAGTGTAAGCCATTTTCTCGACTCATGAAGAAATGTGCCGCCTATGGGTGGGATGAAGAGTGTTAGACTGCTTTTGAGGAAATCAAGCAGTATCTGCTTCAACCTCCGGTCCTGATGACACCCGTTCCAGGAAATCCGCTGGTCCTTTACGTGACCGCCCTGGAGCGATCCCTCAGCGCCCTTCTCACCCAGAAGAACAACGAGGTAACAGAGAATAGCCTCTACTACCTCATTTTCATGCTCCTAGATGCGGAAGTTAGATACTCTCCCATTGAGAAGAGCTACCTGGTGCTCGTATTCGCCATATAGAAATGGTGGCAGTACTTGCAGCACCATGAGGTACAGCTGGTCTCTCGGGTAGACCCATTGAAATACATCATGATCCGACATATGATGACCGGCCGATTGGCACGCTGGGCGGTGATCCTCTAGTAGTTCGAAATTAGGTTCGTACCTCAGAAGGCCGTCAAAGGATAGGTGTTGGCAGACTTCTTAGCTTCCCACCCAACCTCTACGGACCAGCCACTGGATTTGGGCTTCCCTGATGAGGCAATCCTCTCAGTCGATCACCCCACCCCATGCTAGAAGATGCACTTTGATGGCGCCTCCCGATGCCCTACCGGTAGAAGGCTCAACGATCCTAGGCATAAAAGAGTGGGCCTGGGTATCGTCTTCATCACACCGAAGCAAGTTGTTCTGCCATATTCTTTCTCGTTGTCAGAAGGATGCACCAATAATGAGGTAGAATATCATGCCCTCATCACCGGCCTCGAGTTGGCTCTGGCGGTTAACGTACCCCACATGTATATAAAAGGGGACTCTAAGCTAATCATCAAGCAGGTTAACGGTGACTACGCTGTCCGGAAACCAGAACTCATGTCGTTGCTGGAGTGCACCCTCCATCTAATGGCTAAGTTCCCATCCCGACCAGATGTCGTTCACGTTCTCTGGTCGCAAAATAGTCGAGCAGATGCTTTGGCCAGCCTGGCCGCATCACTCGCGGAGCCCGAACAGGATGACCTAATCATCCATGTGGCGCACCGAAGATTCATTGCTCATGTTATCCCGGAGGGCGATCGTGGCCCGCTAGTGAACCATCTCACCGCTGGTGCCCCCACGTCAGGACCCCCCAGGGCTTCAGGTGTGGTGATCGATATAGTTCCTGACTGGAGGACAACCTTGGTTGAATATCTCCGGCACGGAAATCTTCTGATGGACCGAGCAGAGCGGGAATGAATCCGGCGCCGCGCGCCGCAGTTCACCCTTCAAAGCAGTCCCATCCGTGAGCAGCTCCTTTACAGGCGCGGGTTTGACGGTGTTCTCCTACATTGTCTTCAAGGAGTTGAGATCCCACAGTTCATGCAGGAAGTTCATGCTAGTTCCTGTGGCACCCACCAGGCCGGGTCGAAGTTGTCCCACCATATTCGGAGACTGGGATACTTCTGGTCCTCCATGATCCACGGCTGCATCGAGTACGCCAAGAGGTGTCATGTGTTCCAAGTTCATGCTAATATCGTGCATCGGCCACCGGAGCATCTCCATACTACTATGTATTCTTGGACCTTTGCAGTCTGGGGTTTGGATGTCGTAGGGCCTTACCCGCCGGCGACGGCCCGCCAGTATCGTTTCATTTTAACTGCCACAGATTTCTTCTCAAAGTAGGCAGAGGCAGCCCCGCTTAGGGAAGTCAAGGATGGTTCTATCGCCAACTTCGTGAGCTCCAATATCATTCACCTGTTTGGAATACCTCACGCTATCGTCACGGATAACGGAACCAACTTCTGAGCGGCCGAGCTGAAAAGATTGTACGCAAAGAACAACATTCGTTCTAACCACACCTCCCGCTATCATGCGCAGGAGAATGGACAGATTGAGGAATTTAAAAAAACCCTCCCTAACATTCTGCAAAAAATGGTTGGTCAGAACAAGAAAAGTTGGCCGTACAAGCTCCCCAATGCCCTCTGGGATTATAGGACGATGACTCGCAATTCCACCCAGGTGACTCCGTATTCCCTGGTATACGGAGCTGAGGCCGTCCTTCCCATCGAGGTCTAGCTTCCCTCATTGCGCACGGCGGTCTACGACCAGCAAGCGCCAGATAGAGTTGCCGAGATCCGTCTAGCCAAATTGGAAGCGCTGGACGGAAGTAGGATTCGCGCTTCACATAACATGGAAAGGCATCAGAGTAGGATGGCTCGAGCTTTCGATAAGAAGGTTCACCTCCGCTCCTTCCTGCAAGGTGACTTGGTGTTGGCTCTCAGAGAGCCAATGATTCCCGGAAGGAAACCACCCAAGTTGGAGCCCAAGTGGGAGGGACCTTTTATTGTCCACAAGGTCTATCCTAATGGCACATATTCCCTGGTGACTATGGATGGTGAGCGTATCACTCCTCCCACCGACGCCAGGTTCCTCAAGAAGTACTTTTCCCAGCCAGTTTGGTCCTACACGACCTTAAACTATATGGTCCTGCATGACCTTAAACTGTATGGTCCCGCATGACCTAAAACTGTATGGTCCTGAATGACCTTAAACTATATGTTCATGCATGACCATAAACTGTATGGTCTTTCATGACCTTAAACTCTATGGTCATGCATGACCTTAAACTGTATGGTCATGCATGACCTTAAACTGTGGTCCGACATGACCTTAAACTGTATGGTCATGCATGACCTTAAACTATATGTTCATGCATGACCTTAAACTGTATGGTCATGCATGACCTTAAACTGTACGGTACTACACGACCTTAAAATACACTCTTCCCTACATCTGGGATCCATGGTCCAAGCATTAAGACCTAAAACTAAGATCCTCTTTTGGTTATGGCCTTTTCCCGGTCCGAGCTCTAAGACCTAAAACTAAGATCCATATTTCGTCCAGCATGACATTAAACTGTATTTCCAGAACTACGTATGGCTTGATTCTCATCCTAATGAGATACGTAGGACCACCCAGACATTTCGTCTTGGGTCCAGCCCAGGAGTTACCAAAATCTGCCCTTTCTTCTCGGTCTGAGCTCTAAGACCTAAAATGAAGATCCATATTTCGTCCAACGTGACGTTAAACTGTATTTCCAGAACTACATCGAGCTTTATTCCTATCCTAATGGGATATGTAGGAACACCCAGACCTTTCGTCCTTGGGTCCAGCATGAGGTCCGTTGTCACGTCTATTTCGCCTTTGGGACCTCGACCACAGGATCGCATGGCGTGGTGTGAGATTATGTCCCCATTAACGTCGGGGTTTCAATAGCTGCACCACGCGCACCCTGTCCTCATGGTTTAGCCCTCCTCTATCCAATGGCATTTAAAGATGCACGCTTTCAAGAACTACGTGTGGCTTGATTGCCATCCTTATGGGGTACGTAAGACCGCATGATCACTTAGACGTCAGGTCCATCCCCATCTCTTAGGAGATCCCACGACCTCCCAGTTCCCAGGGTGTTTGGCATTACACCCCCTCTTTTGCCCAGAGATCTGCCATCTTTTGGCTGCTCTCGGACTGATCCCTCTGACCCTTTCCAGTTGTCTGCTGATGTGCTGAAGGCACTCTGGTCTAGAACTTGGAGTGCCAGATTCGACTTAGGAATGTTCTATCCACTTTCCAAGTTTCATGATCCCCTTCATTCGGGCCCCCGTCATCCTTCACACATGGAGGGACCCCCAAGAACGGCCTGGATACAATGCCCAAGGGATCTCCTACTATCATGGGCCAATGCCCCCAAGGGTTTTAGACAACAAATTGATACAAATACCACGTTGCGAACATGGTCAGTGGTTGATGCTCATTTGTTTGTCCCCGTGGATAACATGACAGGATGCTGCGTTGCGAACATGGTCAGCAGTAATCCTCAGTCGTCACGCTGGCTTCCCCAGGCCCTGAATGTTGGTGGCATGGTTCCTGTCATGTTCCACCCCACTATGTCAAGGTAGAATCTCGACACTTCTTGTACTAACCCTCTGTACACCCCCGCACATCAGACAGACCGAGCTGCGTAACGGTGTCTCTCGGGGCTCCCTTGATCTGAGCGCTAGAGTATGTGCTTGGGTCTCTTCTTTACGGGTTACGTGTGGCTTGAACCTCATCCCCTTGAGGGGTGAGGAGTTGCCCAGACATTGCGTTTCGGGCCCAGCATAGCTGGGAGTTAGCATCTCCTTCCCCTCCCAGATTGTTGAGCCCTCGTAGGCCCCTTTGGCCCGAGGCTCCTCTCTCGGACGGTCCAAACCATATGACCTTAAACTGTGTTGTCGGTCCAAACCATATGACCTTAAACTGTGTTGTCGGTCCAAACCATATGACCTTAAACTGTGTTGTCCGTCCAAACCATGTGACCTTAAACTGTGTTGTCGGTCCAAACCATATGAACTTAAACTGTGTTGTCGGTCCAAACCATATGACCTTAAACTGTGTTGTGGGTCCAAACCATATGACCTTAAACGGTGTTGTCGGTCCAATCCATATGACATTAAACTGTGTTGTAGGTCCAAACCATATGACCTTAAACTCTGTTGTTGGTCCAAACCATATGACCTTAAACTATGTTGTCGGTCCAAACCATATGACCTTAAACTGTGTTGTCGGTCCAAACCATATGACCTTAAACTCTGTTGTCTGTCCAAACCATATGACCTTAAACTGTGTTGTTGGTCCAAACCATATGACCTTAAACTGTGTTGTTGGTCCAAACCATATGACCTTAAACTGTGTTGTTGGTCCAAACCATATGACCTTAAACTGTGTTGCTGGTCCTATCACACGACCCTAAACTATAACATTATCGTCCTGGCCACACGATGAAAAACGACACTGCATTGTGATGACCTCGTTGTAGAGGACATCACGTTGGGTATTGGTCTTGTGCCATGCCATTGGTCAACGCCTATCACGACTTGATTCTTGTGGTGACACCACGACCTACCATTCTAGGCCTATCACTTCACAACAACAACAAAAAACCACTCACCTTAAAGGACAAACAAGATTTATCAAATTCCGCTTCTTTTAGTGCATGGGCCACGCCCGCACTCCCCTTTTCCCTTGGCACTGGTATCTTACCATGTCACCTTTCAGAACTACATATGGCTTTATTCTCATCTTTATGAGATACGTAGGAGCGCCTGTGGAACTTCCCCGCAGGCCCATCCTACCTACCTTTGTGTTCGGTCCCTCGACTCGAGCATTTCCCCGGAGATCACATGGTAAGTAGGTCTTAGGTCCTCATTCATGTCGGGTTTTGTAACCCCCTTTCCATGTGTCTGTTTCTCCCCTTTCCCACTCATGGTCTGAGTTCTAAGACCTAAAACTAAGATCCTCACGGTCCGAGATCTATGACCTAAAACTAAGATCCTCATGGTCCGAGCTCTATGACCTAAAACTAAGATCCTCATGGTCTGAGTTCTATGACCCAAAACTAAGATCCTCATGGTCCGAGCTCTATGACCTAAAACTAAGATCCTCATGGTCCGAGGTCTAAGACCTAAAACTAAGATCCTCATGGTCCGAGCTCTAAGACCTAAAACTAAGATCCTCATGGTCCGAGTTCTAAGACCTAAAACTGAGATCCTCATGGTTCGAGTTCTAAGACCTAAAACTAAGATCCTCATGGTCCGAGTTTTAAGACCTAAAACTAAGATATGTATTTCATCCTGCATGATGTTAAACTGTATTTCGTCCCACATAACGTTAAACTGTATTCTGTCCAACATGACATTAAACAATGTTTCAAGAACTATGTGTGGCTTAATTCTCATCCTAATGAGATACATAGGACCACCCAGACATTTCGTCTTGGGTCCATCCCCATGGATTACTGAACCCCATCCTTCCTTATTGTCGTCCCCTCAGCCTGACTTCATGGGGAGTGGTGTAATCAGGACATCTACCCCGAGCAGGTTCGGGATGCCCCATGATAATAATGGGAAGCGGCAGTTCTCTCACCAAAGAGGCCCTGCCTAGAAATTGGGACGACCCGTAATCAGGTCGGTATGTCCTCCTAATGCGCCTTCTCCATGCTGGAACAATTTTGGGAGTGTTGGACTCTGCTCGAACAAACCACCACTCCACCTTCAACGCTTTGCGTCCCCCCTTATTCAGACCCTCATTTCCTTTCATGTTTAATGGGACCACCTAACAGTATGGATGCTTGACCTATGGTCCACCTACTGTCCTGGTCCAACTTTCTAGAGGACTGGTCATGTTTGACGGGACCCCCTAACAGTATGGATGCTCGACCTATGGTCCGACTACTGTCCTGGGCCAACGTTCCAGATGACTGGTCATGTTTGACGGGACCCCCTAACAATATGGATGCTCGACCTATGGTTCGCCTACTATCCTAGGCCAACGTTCCGGAGACCTGGTGATGTTTGACAGGACCCCCTAACACTATGGATGCTCGACCTATGGTCCACCTACTTTCCTGGGCCAACGTTCCGGAAAACTGACCAACGATATTTGAGTAAGGCCGCGTGTTGCGAACATGGTCAGTGGTCAGCCCTCATTTATTGCCCCCCCCCCATTCCAGGCCAACATGATATGGATGCCTCTTTTCCTCCACGGTTGACAGTTATCCTCCATGGTTGCACCCCATTGGGTTCCGAATTTGGGCAGCGTGATTCACACTTCCTCTCCATCCCCCTGTGTTCGGATGGATTT
Source organism: Viscum album (assembly GCA_963277665.1). Taxonomy (NCBI): domain Eukaryota; kingdom Viridiplantae; phylum Streptophyta; class Magnoliopsida; order Santalales; family Viscaceae; genus Viscum; species Viscum album. The sequence goes on from OY728143.1 coordinate 355,074,302, forward strand.
CAATGCCCCCAGCATTGCCCCGCTTGTGTGTTAAATCACATTGAGGAGTCATAACATCAATTGGCCCGGGGTCTCCTCAGATGTCCATGCCGAATTTTGGATGCCAGAAGCTTGGTCAATGCCCCACAGTTGAACAAAATGATGGTATGATCATCTTCTGCTTCTTGCGTTGGGCACGGCCCACATGAGCCTAGGGATGTGTTGTTATTAGTTTCGAAACTATGGTTGAGCGCATTAAACCAAGGGTACAAATGAGTGAATTTGGCCATATATTGGATTGAGACAATGAGAAGTACAAGCAGAAAGTTCATGAGATGGAAAAAACAATTCCCTTAGGGGTCAGCATGCTGAAGCGATCTTTCCAGCGCTTCTACCCTTTGGCTGGTAGCCTCCATGACTGCTTCTCGCTCTTTTAAGACTCTCTCCTCATCGTCCAGTATAGATCACAGCTCTCCAGCCCTAGATTGTTCCTGCACTCGCTCAGTTTGATGTACGGTCATCTGGTGACTCACCTCCACCAGTTGTTCCTGCGCATCAGCCAGCTGGGCGTTCAGTTGCTCCACGAGCTCATAGCATGTTGCGATGAAGGCCTCCTTATCTGCCTCCTTCCATTCAATGTGCCGGACTTCAAGATCCGTCCTCAGCAGTGCTTGAGCGCTCGCCGATCCTTCCTAGCACTGGGAAATCTCGGTGTGCCGGCTGCTCTCGCGTATCTTCTCGGCCATGTAATCATGGACTGTCAGATGAAGGTGCTAAGCATCATCCCCTCCGGCGCACAGGAAGCGCAGCCAGGTCTGAAGTGATCCCATCCGCCTCAGCCAATCCGACTGGGGCTGCATGAGGAAGCGCTAGATACACTTCCACCCTTTGCGCCATGTCATCCGGCTCTCCTCGGCTGCCTCTATGTCTGAGTCATCAATATCCTTAGGGTCAGCGGGTCGGTATATGGGGAAGGCTGCCAGCAAATCGACAGCAGGATCCGCCCCAGAGATGTCTTCATGAGGAATATAATCCTCGACGTCCAGGTGACCTTCTGTCGCCCCAGCAGCAGTGATGCCTCCACCAGCTTCCGACCTCATTTCAGGAACAACGCCGCTGATGTCCGTCGCCCCCTTTTCATCAATTGTCGGGGCCGACTCAGTGCAGTGAGCATGGTCCGAGCGAGCTGGTATGTCCACCGCTGGTCCACTCGCGGATGGCCCGGGCTCCGCAACCTAACGTGCATCAAGTGGTGAGATCACTGTGCAGGGCATACGCTGGTCAGACGGGATCTTTTGACACCAAGAACCAATAGTGAAGCATGAGACATACAGGAATCCAGAGCGTCGGTCCCAGTGTTTCGGCCTCTGCATGAGCCGCCGTAAGGGGAGACCCCTTTGCTCTTGTTAATTCAATGATGGGTGTCTGATCCCCATCATGTCCAACTGGTTCCTCTCCTCCCTCCTCTTGTGGTGATGTACATCCAATGCTCAACTGCTCCTGAGTAGGATGGGGAAGCGAGTTAGAAGTTGGAAAGGATAATGGATGAATGAGGGAAACAAATGAAGAGGGAGACAAACCTCGAGAATCTCGGTTATGTCGAGATCAGAGTCGGCAATCTCGCCTCTCTCTCGAAGACACCCTTGGTAGGTTGACCCTTGTGACCCCTCACCTTTGGGCTCCTCTTCTTCATCTTCTCCCTCGCCTTCATCCTCTCCAGCTTCCTCCTCCCCCTCCGGCTCCTCGTCACTGTCGCCTTCTCTCGGTGGCATCGCTTCCGGATCATGCTCCTGGCCGAGCATCACATTCACTAAGAATGTTGGCTCTGCACGCTACCCTCGTTGGCGTGCGTATGCATCCATGGACATTAGATAAACATGCCGCCGATGGAAGTTTACTCGGTCAGTAATTCGAATGAGCCCGACCTCTGGCAGTTGGATCCCGTTTTGCATTATCTTCTGCCAGATGGCTTCGACGCTCAGCGATTGCTGCAGGGTCATCCAGGCTGACCACAGTGCAGGAAGAATTGAGTCTTGGGAAGGTTTGAGCAGATATCTTATCTACTTCCCAAGTAGTTCCCTGGCCGCCTCATGTGACCCCCCTACGGGTAACGAGGACGTGGCAGCACCATGTGATGCTCCCTTTTCCGAAGTCTCGGCCTGCCCAGGCCTCGCTGCCTGACATGCCCTTGGTCCTCCCCTTCTGACGGCACCATGCCTTCTTTCCCGTCGCCTGGTTTCCACGCGAGTAACCTCGAGTTGTCGGACGCACTTGCGTAATATCCCCTCAGGGTACGCAATGGTCCAGTGTTCGGCGTATTCGGTTGCTAGGCCGGCATCGACCCCGGTGGGGGGAAGGGTAACGACCTCGCCAGAGACGAAAGTGGTAAACATCAACCACATCTGGCACAGGACGCATGGATTCTTCTCCTGCCAGATAGCCGTGAATACTTTATTCGACATTCGTTGGAGGTACCCGAACTGCCTGGAGAATCAGGATGGCGTGTAAGCCGCGCAGATCACCTTCCTGTCGATCCGAGCCATGAGCACCCCACCCTGAATGCTCAGGAAGTATTCCTACTGTTCCAGAGAGCCTCTCCCGTTGTCCACCAGGTGGCCAACTGGGGTGGGGAACGGGCTGAAGTTGAAGTTGGCATGGTTTCCAATGCGGATCCTCACGCCCTCCCCATTGAGCGTCAATGGTTCCACCCCGACGATGTTTAGCAAGGACGGTCGCAGGCCATTCCCCGGAGGACGGACGGCGTTTGGGAAAGTATATCTGCCGAGATGAGCCACCACCCAGCCATGGAAGATCTGGAAGGGACCACATACTCTCCAAGGTGACCCCCCTCGTGAGAGGCGCCCCAGGATGGAATAAATCTTGGCCAGCATGGGGATGCCCAAGTTGAACCATTTGTTGGCGGCCATAGAGCCCGCCATCACCAAAGTCGTTGGACGGACGCCCATCCTCGCGTCCCGCACTGGTAGGAGACACCCGCTCAGGAATGCGGCAAGGAGCCCGACATACCGAGCGTTCAGGTCTCAGTCCTCAATGACACGGTAGCCCCGTGATTGGTATTGACCCGCCTCCAGGGTCTTCCAGTATGACCCGTCCTTGCTCCTCTGAGTCGCTGTTGGGCACCGTTTTCCCCGTCCCAGCATCTTGACGGCAGGATCCTTCTCAAAGAACAGGCTGAACCAGCTCTTGTAGGCGATGTCCTTCAGGAAGTCTTTGACCCCCAACCTCTCTTTGGCTAGCTCCAGTAGGTGCCACGTCAACATTGCCATCCGCGACCTGTCTTCCCAGGTGGTCTTTGGAGGAACGAAATTTTCATATTGGTAACCCTCCAGTGGGATACCTCCGATGCAGTGAATGTCCCAAAGACTGATGCCGACTTCCCCTTGATGAAGGTGGAACGTGTTGGTGTCAGGAGACCACCGGGAGAATAGGTCCGGACTGAGTTCAGGCTGGCAGTGGAAATGGAACTGCGATTTCCATACCGCCTCGAACATGCCGATATATAGTAGTTCGTCCCCGAACTGGTCACAGGTATGGCGAACCCAAAATGCCTAGGCCCATTCGCTGGTAAAGTTTCCCCCGGACCGCAGGTCCCAATCCTTCAGCCAGCCCTTCGTGTCATTTGTGATGATTTGACAGAACGTGGTCGCGTAGAGGGCTAGATAATCCTCTGCTACAGGCTCATCCATGTTAATGGTCCTAGTACATGGGTTCAGGAAATATACGTCCATATGTCTAGTTTCCCTATCAGGATGGCTGTTGTTGGTGATGTTGTAGCGAGGACGTTCGTCCTCCCGAGTCACCCAAGACCGTGGCATGTCTACTTCGAAGCCCGATAGGGGCTCCTCCTCCAGGATGCCAAAATTCCAGAGTGGGAGGTTGTCTGACAAAGGATATGTCTTCTGGGCCGGTGTCAGCAGGTTGGACAAGGTCGGATTGTTAGAGACAGTCACCTTGGCACCATAAACCTCCTCGTTTGCCGCTATTTCTGTCCTACGGGCAGCGGCTTCCCCCTCATCAACTCGTTTTGCAGCCATCTCGAATCTTTCTGGAGTTGGGTGAAATCAAGATGCAGTGCGCAGAATCGGAGAGTTCTGTGTGAAATCTGGATGATTTGCGCAGAATCTTGGAGATGAACGCGCAATCGGGATGTGAAGCGCGAAAAACCCCGAAGAGGCACGAGATCACGGCCGAATTTCGGATGGAATTCCGCACTGCCGTTGCGTTATTACGCGCAGCCGCGAAAGCGATTTCGTGCACGAGAGCGATAAGCTTATCGCGTGGAAAAAGTAGAAGTACTGATTTGGGACCCAGCACCCCTTTTTATAGGCGAGGCCAGGGTTTCACGCCGCACGGAAAGATGATTCTACGTGCGTCCGTAGTTTTACACGCCCTATCGGAATTTTGCGCGCAGCTTGACCAGGGGACTTAGCATTTCGGTGCTTCGGTGTTTCCCTTGGAATCCGATCGTTGCTACCTCTCGCAGATCCAATTCCAAGGGGGGCATTTTTTGACGCTGAAAACAGTCTGTAACTCCCGGAGGAAGTTTCAAAATGACGAAGCGAAGTCATATTGGGAATCAGAGGCCCAATCTGGAGGCCCGAGATGTGGTGCACGAAATAAAGGAGGATCCGCGTGAAAAGTCATTCTGCGCGCGTAGAATCCCCGGGTTTCGTGAAATTGAGCCGATGAGGTACGCAATCTTTGCACGCCCCGGTTCTACATGGCGAATGTTTGCGCGCCGGCTATGCTCGGCGCGAAAAATTTCGCGCGCCGCCATGATTCCGCGCCGGAGGTCACCTATAAATAGAAGGTGACCCAGAACGGTTTAGGGGTTGAGGAATCCGAAGCGACTCCCGTGCGTGCAATTAGGCTGCCCCCGCGCGCAAGATGACTTCCAGGTAAAACCCTCGTTTCGCACAACCTTGCCCCAGAGTTCGCCTTTGCGAGCAACTCCACCGGCTTCAGTGAATTTGCCCCCTCCCCAGGGTTCCAGCCTTGCGCGCAATCCGTGTCTCATGCGCGCAATACCCTGCCGTGTGCGCAAAACCCTGCGCGTAGTTCCTCTCCGCGTGCAATTCCCTTGCTCCAATTGTGTGTCGTCCTGGAGTTTTGCGTGCAAACCTTCCCTTTTGCGCGCAAAGCCTAGGACTCCTCACCTTGACGCCCCTTGGCTGCCCCCTGCACCGCCACCTGATGTCTCCCCTGCCGGGCATGTGCGCCATGCGTTGTTTTCCCGTACAGCCTTCCAGGCTTGTGAAAAGTAACCTTAAGGTCCCTTGGGACATATTTCCCGCTGCTTTGCTTTGCCTTATGCTTCTCTACATAGGCACGCTAACGGCTATTGCTTCTTTGCATAGTCACGCTAACGTGGACCCCCCGGTGGTTCGCCCGGCGGCCCCCTTCACTGTGGCCTTGCTGATGCCTTCCCTTCCACAAGGGGTAGAGGGAGTTGGGCATGTAATCCCTAGGGGTGTAGACCAAACCCACCTCATCCAGGCTGCAGGACGTTAAACTGCTAAGCACATCGTCCTAAACACAAGACGTTAAACTGTGGTCCGACCCCGTGCTTCGCACGCAGGGTCCTCCCAGCTCAAATATTTTTTAAGCCACTCAACTCCACGGGAATGGACTCTTCATCACATGGAATGAGATCCTCCTTGTCAGAGCAGAGTTTGTCAGTGGGGGAAGGGCTGCCTCAGAGCGTAAGCCCCTAGCCTTTCTTGCGGATGATTGCACCCATGCGTCTCTGTACTTCCCCCCTGCCAAGGCCAGTGGAGTCCTTTTCCCACTGCGCTTTGTCGCACCATGAGCCTCCACCCTGGAGTAAGCCCCGACACCAAGGGCCGCTAACCACGCGTAAGCCCTTGTTTCCTCTTTGAACCGCTCAACGCGTAAGCCCAATTCCGCTTCTCACGGACGCACCCTTCGCGACGTGATCTTCTGGTCCCTGCTGCCTCTTGTTTCTCACACCAAACATGACTCACGTGGGCTTAGAGTGCGTATCGACCATGACATCCTCTTATGGGCCGCCCCAGAGCGTAAGCCCCATCCCAGCGAACTACGTGGACTTTGATCCGTGCTAACGCACGATACGTAGGAAGCCTCCACGAGGTTCAAGCCCATCACCCGGTCATCCCGACCTCTCCATGTCGGTTCCCTGACCACCTTGGGCTGCCTAAGAGTGTAAGCCCCAAACCTCTCATCCCGCATGATGTTAAACTGTATTCTTTCCCGCATGATGTTAAACTGTATTCCATCATGCATGGCGTTAAACTGTATCGCATCCCGCATAACGTTAAATTTTATCCCCCCTCTTGGGTCGTCTCGGAACATAAGCCCCATGTCTCACTCCACCATGCATCCTGATCCTTACCCGGGCCGCCACATCCCGGCGAGATCATGCCACCCCATCCCACTCCATGATATATGGGAAGCCCCCCACGTGCTGGCCCCAACATCGGTGTTCCCCCCTAGGGATCCTTCAACCCGATCCGTCTCCTCAATACGTTAAACTCGCGACATACCCCGTGTTAAACATGGGAAGATTAGGAAAACCTCAGATGGTACACATTCCCCACGTTCGATGTGGGATTCCTCGGGCTTCTGCGCCCTCGAGAAGCACTGTGATGAGGGACCAAAGACAGATATGCTGACGACGCCCTAACGTGACCATTCTCCTCACCGAAGGTTTCTGCCCCGACAAGACCCCTTGGAGCGTCTTGACGGAAGCAACGTAATTAACTGGCGTCCATGTAGATATGGCACCGGGAATGAGCTTGACGAACCCATCTTAAATCTATGAGGGAGACCCAAACTAGGTAATGAGCTCCGAGGAGGAATCCACAGAAGGAAGAAACGACATCCCATCATCCCGTTTCGATCAAGGAGCAGACGTACCTGAACAAGGAACGAATTTCGCCTGCCTTTGGAAAGCAGGAATGCGGGGTAACAAGCAGCGCGTCCTCCTCCTCCACCAACGGATGCGCGCGCCCCGACGAAAGCGTCGGAAACACCATCCAAAAAAATTCATAGAGGATAATTAATTTAGAAAATCAAACATCATTTGAATATTTATCAATTATTATATAATCACTTAGGTTTATCATGATTCATATCTAAATCAACATAATATCATAATTATAAACCTCATGGTAAAATAAATTCACTTTTCCATAGTCTAAAACATGAGTTTCTATGACTACTAAATAAAAAAAATGCTTTTCATTTAGGTTCTCTTGACATGATTTAAAACATGTAAAATAGAAATAATAAAACTCTAATTATTAAAAACAATAGAAGCTATTTTTTTATAAAATTCATTATAACATATGATGATTTCAAAACCCTATAAAAATATTTAAGTATCCATTTATTTATTTTTCTCTTTTTCATAAATCTTTCAACTCACCCTAATTGTAATTAAAATGTGTATGTTGAAACTATTTCGAATGACATATAATTATCAAGGATTTTTTTTAGGAATGATGAAAAAAATAAGGGCATTCAAAACATTTTAAACTAATAATAAAATTTTGTTTTTCACTATGATCTGCTGATCAAAATGAAGAAGGTTCACAATCTTATTGAATTTAGTTTAATTAATCAATATCTAATGCCAATCCGATGGATCATTCTCTAAATATGACCTAACTAATTAGTGTAAATAACGTCTCTATAGAGTCACAGTCATCATCATTGGACCATTCAAAAATATTTCTCTAGTTATATGTTCTAAATAAAATGGAACTTTGCATCTGATGGCTTATCATTGTCATACAAGTGTATTATGGATCACTATTTATTCACATATAGTATATCAGTTTCAGCATGCAGCCTGATAGATCATGCCATCCAATGGATATTTCCGGTAATAATATAGTAAAAACTCTTCCATCAATAAATTAAAACTCATATTATTCCAAAAAAATACAATAACTCGAGCTTCTTGTTTACTAAAGATTAAGTTTTTTTATTATTCTTCACTTTTGAGGAAAAAGTGAGAAACCATACATAACTTCACAGAAAAAAAAATCATTCAAATCACCAAGGTACAAAAATTCAATAGCAAACAACTCATTTAAGCCTACACAGAAGAGATCCACCCAGCATCATAAACATTAAATCATTTTATCCAAATCATCACTTCACATAAACCAATCGTGTTCATAACGCATGGGCACATAAATGATGGAAAAGGCATACCCTCTCAAATATCCAGACCTGAAAACAAAAACCCGAAGAAAACCTCAGCTCTGAACCCCATCTGAAGCGCTTCCAATAATAGAATAGTTGAATTGACTCTCAAACCGCAAACCGTGGGTGACCAAAAACCAATCCATAAACCAAAAATCTTCATCTATGGAACACAAAAAAACTATTCACTTCCATTCCAATAATCACCAACAAAAAACAAATCAATGTTGAGGATTACATTATGAATTTTTGACAACACTAGAAAGAGCCTCGCCACAACGATCCCACTAGCCACCCTTCGTCTCCAAATAATCAAGAAACATGAATGGGAAGGAGATACCTGATGTAAAATATCGGGCCAGTGCAACCTAGGGTTGGGAGATTGAGAAAAAACACCAATAAAGTTCCACTGAGGAGGAGAACCAATCCATCCTGGACTAGAAGCGCTGCTTTGGGATGAAACCAGGAAGGTTTTGACAAAAGAATAACCCACACAAAATGGTGAGTCGAATGAACTCATGAAACGATGGGATATGGGAAGAAGTAGAATTGAGGGAAGGGTCATACGGGAGACATCGATACCACTAGATCAATCTCGGAAACCAATACCCAAACATCGCGAACCAGAAGACAATACAAACAAATTCTGAATGCAAAAAATCACCAAAAAAATGGCCCAGATTACCTATCCCCTCTAAGACATACTAGGGACGCTTGAGAACCACCCCAAAAGCCAATGAGGCCCTTACTGAGCCACTCCATCCATAGGACATCCATGAACCAGAATGCCTGGAGTCCGAGATGCAGCCAGATGCCAACCCTTCACTGAGAACCACCCAAGGCCGACGACGAGATCCGGTTGACATCCAGACTCCATCATTGGAATTTCACCCACAGGCCTCCGAGAACCAGAACTAGAGCCAGCTCCGATGATCCACACATGATCCATCGTAGATCCAGATCGTCGAAGCCGGTGGCTCCACTGAAGGCCACGTCTGAGACCAAAGCTAGTTATGACACACCACATTGGAACATCTGAGAACTAGATCTCCGAATTCGTAGGAGCCACAAATGAGCGAGATGCCAGAGTAGACGATGTGACACCCTGAGAGCCGGAGGTGGATGAAGCCGCGAATCCAGGTCACACCAGAGGAGGGAAGGAGGAAACCATGATAGACATAATTGTATTAGGAAATCATCATGATATTGAGAACATTAAAATTGTCATATAATTATAATATTTTTTTAAGAAGAACATCAATTAAGAGATTGTGTTTATAGAAAATGTATAATATCCTTACAGAGATAAGAAATTAAAAATATTATGAACCCTAAATAATATCATATAAAAAAATCCTTTAAAATATAAAACAATCATGGATGTACATTCATAATAAATCTATGTATTATCTTCTGAGTCAGATACTCACATCATCTAATTACATAAACATGCAATGTGATTTTACTATCACAATGATTATGAATATAGAAAATTCATAAAACCACTCCTTCCAAAATCCAAAAAATAATCTCAATAAAATTTGGTCCTGACATAGTCAAAACCATTATCTTCTTGAATCATCTTAAAATAGCATTCCCACTCATTCTCAACACTTCTCTTCCAACTCTTAAACCATTTTGAGCATCTAATTTATGAATAGAAACATAATACATGTAATTATTGTAATTTCATAAATAAATTAAAAATTTTACAAGTATCTAATATTTTAGTACTTCTGTTGGGGCCTACAAATGATAGAGTTAATTAGATCAAATTAATGAGTAGATTTAATTACAACTATATGGTGTATAGTATTCCAAATACTTATCTTTTTGAAAATTAATATCACATCCAATCCATAAAAATATTCAACATATTAACATAATTTTTTTTACATCTAGTGATAATATAACAGATAATATTTTTTCCAAGTTGAAAAAGTCCATGAAGAAATAATTTATCTTCATCATTCATGCTCAGAAAATAAGATTTTACAACAACCAAAATCTGATCCAAATTGCAGCTTGTTCTCTTGTAGAGAACCAAAGCTTGACGTATATGGACATTACATTACTTTAGCAGAATACTTAATACATAACAAAAACAGACACACAAGGACCGTAACAGTTTAGTGTCTTTGGAAACATGGAACGTAATATTTTAATCGTGGTGAAAGATCATCAACATCTCCCATAAAGATCTTCCCCTTTTTTTCTTACCTAAAACCTTTCATTATATCCTGGGGAAAAGAAAACATAAAAAGGGTGAGCTCAAATGCTCAGTAAGGGTAAGCATGGATAAAATAAAACATACCATATACATTTTAACTTAAAAACATGAACATAATGTTTAAACATCAAAAGGTTGAAAAATGACATAAAACATGGAAGTATGTAAGGAATAGATCATAAAGAAACATTAAGAATGATAAAATAGCATGAGAATAAAAAATGTAATTGTGGAAACCATTAAGAACATGATATGATTCCCATAGTAGCCAAGGCATTGCTTCCAAGACCATCTTAGTGGACAAAGTCCCTTTCTGAATCGAGTTCACTCCTCGTTCCAGTCCTGTATTACTGAACTGGTTTAACATTCCGTTCCAGCCATGTCTATCTCATGAGAAATAAATCTTTACCTGATGAATTGGAGGGAGATATAGGTCCCACCCATCTCATAATGAAATCATTCTTACTTGTTCCACAAAATAAACATACATCATTCATAAAAACCCAATAAATATAATGGGTTCCATAAACATCATCCCATCATCACATAATCCATATAAAAGAAGTTGAAATCATTTCATAATAAGAGAATTGAAACCATGTAAATAATAGAGACATTATACTTTAAACATACACATATGAAATAATGTCATCTTAGATGAAAAATGGTTTTGATAAAACACTTGAAATGAATTTTTGAGGAAAATATCCCTTTTTCGTGAAAATCATTTTCTTTTCAAAAAATTTCATACAATTTTAAAAGAAAAGGATTTTGTTGAAAATAGTCATGAAATCTTTTGGAGGAAGATTCATGAAAACAAGGCTTTATAAAACCGTAAAAATCCGTTCGTGCCGTATAAGTTAAAAAAACATTGTTTTCATACTTTTGCCGGAAAAGTCAAAAAGTACCTCGTAACCTAAACAAAAGAATGATTCCTTACATAACATGTAGTAAAAATCAAAAATGGGTAAAAAGTAATTTAAACGTACATGAAAACAATTTTATAAAACAGGGACATGGATGATAGAAATAATCCCAGTAAATACTTACAAATAAGCAATCTCAGATAAAAATGAGATTTGCACAACTATCCCTTACCTTATGCCCGATATGCTTCGTACGTATCCAAACCTCCTGTATAATGATTTAAATAATGTTATTGACTTATTAAAGAATCATATTAATTGTTCTGATATCATATATGGTTCACTTATGTCTTTATATTACCCGTTATTTTGTAAATTCCATGTTAAAGAGCGTTTTGGGTAAAATCGTTTCATTTGTCGTCCGTGTTTTGACTTGTAATTATTCATATGATTACTTAGATCATGATTAATTAAATCCATAATGTAAAACATGATTTATATATAATATATATTCAGAATATATATATATATATATAATAGAATGATAAATGGAAAGAAATACACTGTTCATGGAGACGGTAGGTCGTACGTACGCATGAACATTGTTTTTGTTTCCTCATTGAATTGAATTGAATTAATTGGATGAAATACATATATATATATATATATATATACATAAATACAGTATCATAATTATTTCATATATTTCATGATTACTTATTATATATACTTTATAATCAATTATGAATGGTTAATCATTGAGAATGAATCTCATCGCGTCGTGGAGACGATATTCCGTACGTACGCACGAGTGATGATATCATTCCCATGATCGTGGAATTTTATTAGAGTGTATGTATACTATTAAAGAATCAATATCACTTTACAATAAACATATATATATATTATTTACACCATTATACCCATACAAGTAAGGTGGTGGTGGAAAATAGATTACACCACGGCGTGGAGACGGTATTCTGTACGTACGCACGCGCGATGATTTCGTTTTCCGTAGGATGGATAGATGGTGAAATAGGTTTGTTTCATACTTATAATAACATATCAGTATATTAGTGATACTGATGTTATTACTTCATAATGAAACAACTAAAGAATAAGAAGTATAAGAAGAAATAAAGTTGAAAGAATCGGTAACGAACATTACCTCTTCTTTGAAGCGCCTCTTTGAGACCTCCTCTTAGGGAACTAAAATAGGTTTTTAAAGAATACCAGGTCCACTAGGTTGTTTCTAGGGAAGTGGAGAAGATAATTGGGCAGGTGTTGGCTGAGCGTGAATGCTCAAAGTGGTGTGTGGAAGAGAGGGAGGAGGTGCACTTTTATAAGGGAGGAGAGGGGCACCTTTGGTATTCTCAAAAATATTAATTTATAATAAATCTAACCCCTCTTAAAAACCTCAAAAATGACTCAAATTCGAATATTATATGATCTAGGGTTGTATTATCATCGACCAATAAAATTTATACATGCTTGGATCTTATTTTAAACCTTATCATTTTGATTTATCCTTATTTAATCTATTTAATTTTATTTGTGGTAATAAAATTATAAATTTTAAATTATAACAAATAATTACTTATTTGTTGTTAATTTTCAATAATTGTTCACTTTATAAGATTATAGACCATATAAATTTAAATTTATAATTTTTAAATAATTTTGTGATTTTTAAACAATTTTATAATATGTTATTTTTATAAAATAACAATACTATCAATTTTGACACTATTCATTTATTTGATTTTAAATAAAATATATACAGAAGATATGTTCGAACTAAAAGCTTTAATAGATTTATAAAATGTCATATGTATCTATAAAATTAGTGGATCACATCAAATTGTTCATATAATATTTATTTTATTATTTTTAAAACCATTTATTTGATATTTTAATTAATAAAATAATTTCAGCATCACTATTGTGACATAATTAATGATGATTATTTAATCTTTAAAAATTCTAAATAAATTATTATGATGTAGATAATTGTATTATATTTTTGGAGACTGTTTATTTTCTAAGTTTCATGAAGTTTATCACTAAATTAAAATTATTATACTTATAATATTTAAGAGAGTGACATGTTGTCACTTTCTTTGGTTTTAATAATAATTAAATTATTTTCATGGTCAAAAGTCCATAAAATGAATCTAATAAGACCCTTAGGTGATAGGAGTCGACTTTTAGTCATCCAATAGTATTTTGGAATGTGTTAGGGTAATTTTATAATATTATATTTACCCTTAATTACCTGATTTACCTTTAACTATGGTAAATAAAATTTACTGTAGTTATTATTCATAATTCCCAAAAATAAAAAGTAGCTTATTAACATAATTTGGACCCACTGATTAAAAATATGGAGTCCATTTTTCCAAATTCAATACACAAAAGTTTCAGAAATTAAATTAAAATTAATCCCGTTGTCGAAAGAAAACATGTTTTTCTTTAAAACATTGCAAAAGATTGAATTGATTTAACCTACGAATTTAATGTAAAATCAATGCTAATTACATAAATTATAATAAATGGTAAAAATATATTCTATTTATACTTTAAAACCATTCAATATTATAACTTATCCATTTAAATTATTGGGATAAAAAAAGTTGTTTTTAATTTAAATATAGCGTGTTTTTACTATTCATCAAAATATGAAAGTTATCAGAATAATATGAAAAATTTATCCAAGGTAAATATTTATATCCTGATTCAAAATAATAATTTTATTTTGTAAAATTGAACTTATAATCATGTCAAAAACTAGATTTAAATTTGTTGCGCCATCAAAAGGTGGCAAAACTGAATTTTTTGAAAAATACTTATTTGACCCGAAAAATTTATTTTGTTCTTATACCATGTTCTATAAAATGTGTATGTTGAATAATAATGTTATAAAATTCAAAATTTAGTTAATACTATTCATAACAGCTAGTTCATAATAATATTATAATAATATATCGTTGTTTAGTAACACCCGGTATTGCGTACAACACATGCTATCGAAGAAGGTCGCGATTGCGTGTAATGCAAGCCATGTCAGGGTTGCGTGTTGTGAAAGAATCCTTTATTATTTCTTATAATATAATCCAACCATATTTCATTTATACATTGAATATATATATATATATATACACTCAATGTTGCGTAGAATGACTATTATAAAATGAACTTGAAATTGTGTGTAACACAATCTAAGAATCGTGTTGTGTATACTTCAAGCTAATATAGTGTGGCATGTAGAAAAAGATAATCTTGTTGTATCATAAAACACATGACATCAAATAAATTAAAAATAATAATTATCATAAAATATCGGGTTGTTACATTCTACCGCCCTTAAAATGAATTTTTCCCTCGAAATTCGTCGGGGTTATAAGTGGTTTACTACTCGAAAGTTTCCTTAATAAAAACCCACATCATAAAAATGAATACTGAAACATAATTTTAAAAACTAAAATATGAAACGTAACAATTACCCAAAGTAACTCATTACTGTGTTTCCATATAGGACAACATAGGTGAAAATATGGATATGGAAGAAAAATCTAACCATCAAGTTCTGATGGAGAGTGGTAGAGAACATGGATATAGAAAAGCCATCAATCACAAAGCCATAAATTTGTGATGATCTAAGGTACCATCTGATTCATCAGATATAAGAGCACTAGGACAACATTTTTGGTTTTCCATATCATTTCCCTAAATTTGAAAATGTTGAATTAGAAGAAATAATTGCTTTATTTTGGTACAAACTCACTGTTGTTCGTGCTTGGAACAATTTCAACTTCATCTCTTAAAGAAATGAGGTTGAATTTTGTTATTTGTGATGTGTTAGCAGATCATGTGATAGAATGATGGGTCATTCCATCTTTTTCAAACAAAAGGGTAGCAAAAGTTATAAGTCCATCTTATGGTTAGATTAATCGTATATGGATCCAAAAATGAACTTATACTTAATATATCATACCGCTTAATATATTAAAACTAGTTTCTACTAACCATGGAATTCCTATAGGCCAGTGGTAGGTGATAAAGGCCAGTCGCACTTCAGTTGTCGGTTCGATTCACACAGCCTTGTCCGACGCGATGGGTTGTCGCCCGTCCTGCAGGTTGTCCTTTTTCTAAAACTATATTACTATAACATCCCATCAATAAAATCGAGAAAACTTTTATCCTTAAACAATACTAACTTATGTCCAACATAATCAATTCCAATCATTATGCTTATCCATAATACTGCAGTCCACTCTCATAATATAGTGAAAACGATTACCAGAGATTTAATACCATCGTTGATCCCCATATATCATAAGAAATGTCTTGTTGGTCACATTCCAAACATTCGAAGGCCTTAATCATGTATTCTCTTGAAAAATTAAAACCCATTGAACCTTAGTGAAAACATGAATGCAGTTAAAAGTTAACACTTTCCACATACCAAAATCTTCAAAATTATATATACTCAAACCATGATATCACTTAGTCATTATATCAATCATGAGCTCATGAATACAATCAAACATCTCATTATCTTTTTATTCCTTCATTATGTGCATATCATCCACTTTACAATAATATATGAATAACCTTCCATGGTTACTGGTACCATTCAACATATAATTTCAAATACTTTTAGGAAAAACAATAGTGCAACAATCCTTAAATGATTATTTATTCCATAGTACCATTAACTATACAACATAACTCTCGATAAACATACAATCATTCCACTACCTTCTAAAACAACCGACTGAGCTTCAACACTTCTTTCATCTCATATATCATTTGTAGTATCCTCATTATCATCCACATAAATACTACCCATATGACCATGCTGATTCTCTTAATGATATTTTCTATTTGGGAATTGGTTTGCATAATGCCCGTACATTCCACATTTAAAACATCTAATCATTGTTGATGTCGTAGCAATACCATTATCCTTGTCCATGGTGTTAATTGAACCTTTTCCTTTGCACTTACGGGCTTTGTGTCCTTCTTTTCCACACCCAAAGCATCTTCCAGTTTCTTTGAAACAATCTCCCTGATGCCTCTTCCCACATGATTTGCATGAGGGAAATTGAACTTTATTTCCTCTATGATCATCATGAAACTCCATCTTTATCTTATTATCTGAGTCGGGAAACATACCAATGTTGAGATTATTGATCATATTATGAGATTGCTGATTAGGAATAATAACGATGTTTGGACTTCCAGATCCAATTTCATTTGGTTTCTCATGAAGAAAATCATTCCATTGTCTATAATATCCTCCATTATCGTGAATCATCCTATTTCCAGCCATTTTCTAAAACCCAAAAAAGAATAGTGTGAGAGGAAAAAATCATGCTAAGGAAAACAACATAGTAAAGGGGGAGTACACTCAATATCTAACATCTTAGGTTAAATTCTAAGAACGTTACCGTAGGTCTAGGACTGTATCCTATACGTATACTTATCCATAGGGACATCCATAGACATACCTTAGAAATATCTCTAGGGATATCACTAACGTTTTCGCATCCTAGTTTCCAAAGGTTGACTAAACATTTACTCTGATACCAACTGTAGCGGTCTGGAATTACATCCAGTGGAATATAATTGTTACCTATCAGGGCAATCCATGGACGGCTAGACCCCCTGGGCGGGACACACCACCATCCCCAGTGGCGTCCATTTCCTCATGAAGCCCTTGGGCAGAGAGCCATGCTTCGTCCAACGCTCACATGTGACAGTTCCCAAGGATTGGACACATTCCTACATCATTTTCCTCTGATACCAACTTTAGAGACCCTAAGTTTGACGTACATGGACATTACATTACATTAGCGGAATAATTAATATAGAACAAAAACAAACACACAAGGACCGTAATAGTTTAGTGTCTTTGGAAACTTGGAACGTAATCTTCTAATCATGGTGAAAGATCATCAACATATCCCATAAAGATCTTCCCTTTTTTCTTAACTAAAACCTTTATTTATAACCTTGGGAAAAGAAAACATATAAAGGGTGAGCTCAAATGCTCACTAATGGTAAGCATGGATAAAATAAAACATACCATATACATTTGAACTTAAAAACATGAACATAATGTTTAAACATCAAAAGCTTGAAAAATGACATAAAACATGGAAGTACGTAAGGCATAGATCATAAAGAAACATTAAGAATGATAAAATAGCATGGGAATAAAACATGTAATTGTGGAAACCATTAATCACATGATATGATTTCCATAGTATCCAAGGCATTGCTGCCAAGACCATCTTAGTGTACAAAGTCCCTTTCTGAATCGAGTTCACTCCTCGTTCCAGTCTTGTATTACTGAACCAGTTTAACTTACCGTTCCAGCCATGTCTATCTCATGAGATATAAATCTTTACCCAATGCATTCGAGGGAGGTATAGGTCCCACCCATCTCATAATGAAATCATTCTTACTTGTGCCACAAAATAAACATTCATCATTCATAAAAACCCAATAAATAAAATGGGTTCCATAAACATCAACCCATCATCACATAATCCATATAAAAAAAATGGATATCATTTCATAATAAGATAAGTGAAACCATGTAAATCATAGAGACATTATACTTGAAACATACACATATGAAATAATGTCATATTAGATGAAAAGTGGTTTTGATAAAACAGTTGAAATGAATTCTTGAGGAAAATATCATTTTTTCTTCAAAATCATTTTCTTTTCACAAAATGTAATGCAATTTTAAAAGAAAAAGATTTTGTTGAAAATAGTAATGAAATCTTTTGGAGGAATATTCATTAAAACAAGGCTTTATAAAACCGTAAAAATCCGTTCGTGCTTTATAACTTAAAAAACATTCTTTTCGTACTTTTGCCGGAAAAGTCAAGAAGTACCTCGTAACGTAAACAAAAGAAAGATTCCTTAAATACCATGTAGTAAAAGTAAAAAATGTGTAAAAAGGACATAAAAAATAAATGAAAACACTTTTATAATACATGGACTTGGATGATAGAAATAACCCCAGTAAATACTTACGAATAAGCAATCTCGGATAAAAATGAGATTTGCAAAATTATCCCTTACCTTATGTCTGATATGCTTCGTACATATCCGAACCTCCTATATAATGATTTAAATAATGTTATTGACTTATTAAAGAATCATATTAATTGTTATTATATCATATATGTTTCACTTATGACTTTATATTACCCGTTCATTTGTAAATTTCATGTTAAAGATCGTATTGGATAAAATCGTTTCATTTGTCGTCCGTGTTGTGACTTGTAATTATTCATATGATTAATTCGATCATGATTACTTACATTCATAATGTAAAACATGATTTATATATAATATATATTCAGAATATACATATATATAATAGATTGATAAATGGAAAGAAATAAACCATTCATGGAGATGGTAGGTCGTACGTACGCATGAACGTTGTTTTCGTTTCCTCATTGAATTGAATGTAATTAATTGGATGACATACATATATATATACATAAATCCAGTATCATTATTAGTTAATATATTTCATGATTACTTATTATATATAATTTATAATCATTTATGAATGGTTAATCATTGATAATGAATCTCATCGCGTCGTGGAGACGGTATTCCGTACGTACGCACGAGTGATGATATTGTTCCCATGATCATGGAATTTTACTGGAGTGTATGTATACTATTACAGAATCAATATCACTTTACAATAATCATATATAGTTATTATTTACACCATTATACCCATCCAAGTAAGGTGGTGGTGGAAAATAGATTACACCACGGCGTGGAGACGGTATTCCGTACGTACGCACGTGCGGTGATTTCGTTTTCCGTAGGATGGATTTATGGTGAAATAGGGTTGTTTCATACTTATAATAACATATAAGTATATGAGTGATACTGATGTTATTACTTCATAATGAAACAACTAAAT
Source organism: Viscum album (assembly GCA_963277665.1). NCBI lineage: Eukaryota > Viridiplantae > Streptophyta > Magnoliopsida > Santalales > Viscaceae > Viscum > Viscum album. Next base: position 355,093,563 of record OY728143.1, read on the forward strand.
AAGAAGAAGTAGAATACGAAATAATGTTGAAAGAATCGGTAACGAACATTACCTATTCTTTGAAGCGCCTCTTTGAGACCTCCTCTTAGGGCACTAATGTTTTTCTTTGAAGAAGATCAGGACCTCTAGGATGTTTCTAGGGAAGTTTATAAGAGAATTGTGAAGGTTTTGGATGATCATGAATGCTCAATGTGGTGTGTGGAAGAGAGGGAGGAGGTTCCCTTTTATAAGGGATGAGAGGGGCACCTTTGGAATTCTTAAAAATATTAATTTATAATAAATCTAACCCCACTTAAAAACCACCAAAAATGACTCATATTAGAATATAAGATGATATAGGGTTTTAATCTCATCAACCAATAAAATTTAGACATGTTTGGATCTTATTTTAAACCATAACATTTTGATTTATCGTTATTTAATCTATTTAAGTTTATTTGTGGTAATAAAATTCTAAATTTTAAATTATAACAAATAATTACTTATTTGTTGTTAATTTTCCATAATTTTTTACTTTATAACATTATAGACCATATAAATTTAAATTTATAATTTTTAAATATTTTTGTGATTTTTAAACAATTTTATAATATGTTATTTTTATAAAATATAAGTAGTGTCAATTTTGACACTATTCATTTATTTGAATTTAAATAAAATATATACAGAAGATATGTTCGAACTAAAATCTTTAATAGATTTATAAAATGTCATATGTATCTAGAAATTTAGTGGAGCACATTAAATAGTGCATAAAATATTTATTTTATTATTTTTAAAACCATTTATTTGATATTTTATTTAATAAAATAATTTCAACATCACTATTGTGTCATAATTAATGATAATTATTTAATCCCTAAAAATTATAAATAAATTCATATGATGTAGATACTTGTATTAGATTTCTGGATACTATTTATGTTCGAAGACTAATGATGTTTATCAATAATTAAAATTATTATACTTATAAGATTTAAGAGAGTGACATGTTGTCAATTTCTTTGGTTTTAATAATAATTAAATTATATTCATGGTCAAAAGTCCATAAAATGAATCTAATCCGAATCTTAGATGATATGGGTCGACTTTTAGTCATCCAATAGGATTTTGGCATGTGTTAAGGTAATTTTATAATATTATATTTACCCTTAATTACCCGATTTACCTTTAACTATGGTAAACAAAATTTACCGTAGTTACTATTCATAATTTCCAAAAATAAAAAGTAGCTTATTAACATAATTTGGACCCACTGATTCCAAATATTGAATCCATTTTTCCAAATTCAATTAAATATAGTTGCAGAAATTAAATTAAAATCAATCCCGTTGTCAAAAGAAAACATGTTTTTCTTTAAAACATTGTAAAAGATTGAATTGATTTACCCTACGAATTTAATGTAAAATCAATGCTAATGACATAAATTATATTAAATGGTAAAAATGTATTATATTTATACTTTAAAACCATTAAATATGATAATTTAACAATATAAATTATTTTGATAAAAAAGTTGTTTTTAATTAAAATATAGCGTGTTTTTACTATTCAACAAAATATGAAAGTTATCTGTATAATATGAAATATTTATCCAAGGTAAAATTTTATATCCTGATTCCAAATAATAATTTTATTTTGTATAATTGAACTTATAAACAAGTCAAAAACTATATTTAAAGTTGTTGCGCCATCAAAAGGTGGAAAAACTGCATTTTTTTAAAAATACTTATTTTACCCGAAAAATTTATTTTGTTCTTATACCATGTTCTAGAAAATGTGTAGATGAATAATAATGTTATAAAATTCAAATTTTAGTTAATACTATTCATAGCAGCTAGTTCATAATAATATTATAACAATATATCGTTGTTTAGTAACACACAGTATTGCGTACAACACACGCTATCGAGGAAGGTCGCGATTGTGTGTAATGCAATCTAAGTCAGGGTTGCGTGTTGTGAAAGAATCATTTATTATTTCATATAATAGAATCCAACCATATTTCATTTATACATTGAATATATATATATATATACACTCAATGTTGCATAGAATGACTATTATAAAACGAACTTGAAATTTTGTGTAACACAATCTAAGAATAGTGTTGTGTATACTTCAAGATAATACATTGTGGCGTGTAGCACAAGATAATCTTGTTGTAGCATAAAACACATGACATCAAATAAATTAAAAATAATACTTATCATAAAAAATCGGGTTGTTACATCTCTCCCCGCTTTCCAAGGTACATAAGTTAATGACCCAAAATGTTTTCAATGAAATTTATCCCATATTTTATTAATGTTATAAAAATATAAAATAAAACTAGGAAACACATTGGAACATCTTATTTAGACGAACTACAATGATCCCTTTAAACATAAATTTTCCACTTCTGTGTTTTGAACTTCAGAAATCTGAGATACACTGTTGCAATCAGTAAAATGTATCATGTCTAATACGACACACATAATTTTTAGTGAATGGTAACATAACCTTATGAATATTAACCAACACTTATGAATAGTAATATGACCCTTTATGAGTAGTAAATTGTCCAAAAGAAGTGTAACCTCACCCATGAATGTAGAAATAAAATTTAAGCATCTTATAAGTGACAATATGGCCATGGTAAAAGTATTGGTATTTTTGTAATTCATAAATAAATAATTATAATTAATTAACTAATTTAAAATATAATTTATTTTCCTAAAATGTGTTAATTAATTAAAAACTCTATTTCTTCTGGTTTTAAGGTAATTTTATAGGACCTTATGTAATTTTTGAATCCATTATAAAATTAATTTCAATTTTAAAATAAGTACTTGTCAAGTAAATTGTGAGATTAATTAAAATTTTTATTTTTCTTATTTAGAGATTTTTCTAAAAAAATATGGACATTATTTTTGGATTTTACACATGGAAGATCATTAGGATAATTTTTTTTTGTATTTTTCAGAAATTCTTTAATTTTTTGTGAATATTAAAATTAGATAATTTACAAAATATGCTAAATTAATTAGTTTTTGCATCATTAGTGAGTCATAGATGATGTAAATGAATATTGATTCCAACTAACATGTACTTATTAATATTTTAGTCACATAAATACTCACTATTTTTTGTCTTGATGAGAAATAAAAAATTAATGAATATAATATTTAGAAAAACATCTTCCCTTCCATTATAAATTTCACACCTCACACCCTCATTTCTTCACACCTACCATGCTTCAATCCTTAAAAAAATAATTCCCAAATCTCTATAAATATCCATCCCCATTCCCATATTCCATTGGTATCCTCAAAAGGCCAAATCCAATCCCTTAAAAGGAACTCAAAGGAGAAATACTCAAAAGGTAAATTCCACTTTTTGATTCTTTTATATTCTTTCATGTTCCTTTCATTACATTTTGTTTACTCACATAAATTCACCAAAAATGGTATGATAACTCTAGTAAAATAAATTAAATGGAATGATATTATGATAATGGTATAGTCAAACATAATCTCACGATCCCTCTCCTTTTATAATATAAATTAAATCATTGTTCGAGAAGTGTTAATTTATCACATTCAATGACGATATGATTTCAATTTTCCTTAACATCTTAAAGAATGGTCATGAAACAATTTTAATGGTAAAAAAAGATCATAATATATTTAATTTATTTTATGAGATGTTTTGGAATCCTTTTACACTCATGATATAAAATAATAATACAAAACAAGTTCATTATGAACAAAACCACCAAATTAATCCATGCATTTGTCATTAAAATTTTATATAATTATTCATCCTCATGGTATGTAAACAAAAAATAATTAAAACTCCATTTATACCTATGGAATGTAACAAGTAATTTATATACACAATTTTTTATATTTAACCACATTTCAAATGAACATTAATTCGGGAAAACTAGTGAACTATTTAAAAATGCTACGAATTTTAACACTCCGAAATAAGAAATTTATGCTCTATTACTCATCCAATGGTCAATAAAAGAACATAGTAAAACTATAATGAGTAAAATTAATTTAATAAAGTCAATTTAATTGTTAATTAATTTATATAATTTCATTATTTAAGACATTATGTAAATACATTGTTCAGACAAAAGGTAAGGGGAAATTCTGGAACCCAACTCTCTTTAATTGGATTTTCACTCTCCAACCCATTTTCAGTATGGATGTGCCATAAAAATCATTTATTAATTATTATATTACCTTTTTTTAAAAAATTCTCTAATTGATTTTATGATAACTCTATTGATATCCAAAAATACTATTCTTTCATATAAACACACCAAATTTACTTCTCGAAGATTGTTTCAATATTCACTCAAGGTTAATGGTTCTATGCAACGAATGATATTAAATCATTATTTTTGGATCCAAATTATTATAAATGTATTATTTATGATGTTAATCCCATTTCAATACATGGGATATTTTATTTTGAGGTTTTACATATTTTTATGAGGTATCCATGATAATGTAAAAGTTATGATTTGACGGGTGTGCTAATAATTATATAGAGCAATATCAATGTTTGAATGTGACGGGGGTGCCAAAAATTATATAGGTATCCAATGCATTGTGTAAAGTGATGAATCACATGAGTTAATGTAAACTGATGTGTGAACATGATGCTTGCATTGTTAAAAAATATGTGTGGTAGTTAGCCACAGAGATAACGTGTTTCATTTTAATGAAAATTCCACATTCCATGCTATTATATAAATGATGTTATGATTATGCTCAACCCATGTTATATTGTTTCTGGTTATTATCAATACTCTTAATATTCTTTTAGATCACCCCTTTTTTTATGTATTTCTGCATGTGACTACATGTACTAAAGAGTACACAAGGGCTGATAATAAGCTAGAGGAGAAGAAATTAAGTAAATGTTTATGAATTATGTTATAAATTTTATGTATGGTCCTATTTTTTCCATGTCACTAAACTATTGGATCATTGTTGTTTAATTTGATTATGAGATTTATCATTAAATTGATGTAAAAGTAATGTTAGAAAATCACGGTCACTATAGTTGGTGTTAGTGGTAAGGTTTTGTTAATTGTGGAATTTGGATTACTGAACCCTAGAAAAAAACCTTTAGTATTAGAATATGTTGAATATGAACCCATGAATATTTTCTAAACATAGGGATCCCATAATATATTATTTTATTATAAATTTCACAAATGATGTAACATCCCATTTAAATAAACATAATTTTTTTTAATATTTATTATTATTTGTGAATTAAATATTTATTTTACTTTAAAAGGTATCTTTTATTTGATGTAATACCTGATATGAAACAATTGGTTTCTTGGAAATCATATGTTGCACACAATGTTGAGTTATACTAAAAAAATATTAAAATAATATTATTATTTTAAATGGTATTTAACGCATAGAAGTGGTATAAAAGGGAATAAACATAACTAACTTCAATATGATTATACATGTTTCATAAATGTCTTTACCTTTATCAAATAAAATTTAGAGGCATAAAATGTGAATGAATCCAATCTTAAGCATAAATACTCTAATAATATTTAAACGGACGATTTACTCCATTTTGACGGAGAGCCCTTTATAAATATAGTTTCTTTCACTTTTATATGTTATATTTGACAAGATAAACTTATTACAAAGTAGTGGGACATGAAAATTTACTTTGGGTAAAATTTTGGTATTTTTCTAATAAAGCTCAATTTTTAATGAATAGTGAAAAATACTGCATTTTAATTCAAAACTCCATTTTAATATAATTTATTTATATAGTTATAAAATATTTTTAATTGTTTTAAATGTTTAAATATATTATATTTTTACCATTCAATACAATTTTGTTCCTTGTATGTAATTTCAGTTTGAAAATGGACCTAAAAAAATATCAATCTTTTGATAGTTATTTTTCAAAAAAACACAATTTCTGATTTTGACAATAAGAATTAAATTTAAATTAATTAATGAAACTTATATTTTTTGAATTTTGAAAAATAAACCTCATTTTTGGATTCAAAATATCAAATTTATCTTTGGGTGAATTTTTGGTATTTTTTTGAAAACATTCAACTTTTGATAAATAGTGAAAAATACTGCTTAGTAGTTAAAAACCCGACTTTTTCATTGAAATAAAATTTTACCTCTTCTGTGAAATTAATTTCAATAATACGAAATACATGGTTATTATCAGTATGTAAAATTTGGTTCAATGGGATGAAAATAATTTTAGGTGAATAGTAACTTTTGATTTTTATTTACCGCTGTTAAAGGTAAATAGGGTAATTCAAGGTAAAAAAACTATTATAATAATATAAAATTACCATAAAACTTTTCCTAACCATATTGGATGATTCATGGATGACCAATATAATCATTAGGTATAAATTGTGGCATTTTAAATCCACTTCAGTAAGATAATTACATTAATAACATTTTATTTTAAGTAAAAATAAAAATATCATTAACATGTATTGAATTACTAGAACAACATTAATGTGATGTTATATAATAGATATATTTGATTATTAATATTTATTATAAATTTAAAAATATTTCATTAATCATGTAATTTTATTTATAATTTTTATAGATCATATAGATTAATTAATTTTTGACACAGTGATGATGTAATCATTACCTAATTAATAAATGTTTTAAATAAATTAGATTATAATTGATAAAATAAATTTATTTTGAATCTTTTTATTAAATATAAGAATTTTAGGGATGGGAATGAATTTTTATATTTGAATTATTTTAGTTTTTTTTTGAAATAATCAATTTGTTTTAGAATTTTTAAAAGTCCTTATATGAATAGTATTTAAATTGACATAAATGAGTTTCTAAATTAATAATTATTTTATTAAATGATATAATAATACTAAAAATATAAAATTCTTCAAAATTACTTAGATAAGGTTTATAATGTCATTAATGAACCACTTGTGGTTCCATTGAAATATATTTTAGCTACATTAACCATATAGTACGAATATATAAGAGAACATGGTAAAAGTTAATTAATTTAACAAATGGTTAAATAAAAAAGATAAGGATTAAAAATTATCCAAATATTGTCCGATTATTATTAAATGAATTTATTTAGACTTTTATTCACATTATATTCAAATTAATATATTTTGGTCATTTTGAAACCGAAAATCAGTTCATAATAATATAATATTTTCCAACATTCCTAAAGAACCCCTCCTTCCACTTCTCTAGCCACTGGTCTCGTCCAACTATCACTCAAATAAGCTCCCATGGTCCCTCTATTCCACCTATAATCCTTATCATAGGCAGAAGGAGCATAAATAAAGCCTTTTGGTTCAACCTATAGGAAGTTACCCGATTTAAAGGTAACGTATTTCTCTCAAGTTCTCTTCTTTTACTTTACTTCATCACTCCCTATTTTATGTTTATTCATCATTTACATAAGAAAACTTGTATCCTCAAAATAGTAGGTTGTTTTTATGAGAAATATTTTAACTACACTTACAAACACCTCTATAATGGTTTACGAACATAATGTTTTGGTGGACGAAAAACTAATACCACACGAAATGATGATTGTTGAATCTTCTTCTACCACCTTTTATAGTTTTTAATATGATGGAATGTAATTAGATATGAAATTTTGGAAATTTATTTTACCTATATATTTTTTAATTCTCTTTTATAACATACATTTATTCTTTTCATGTTGTATATATTTGATAATTTCATTTGAGGAAATGCGGAGTTCCACCCCCTCAAAGTGATATGACACGGTCATACAAATAATGGACCATATAAAAAATGGTGTTAATGTATATATGTAACATATAAAAAATATAATATTATACTTGAATAATAATATACCTATGTATCATTTTGTTTTCATTTATTTTAAAATTAAAAAATGAAATGTATGTAGCATTCAGGCGTACGTATGACTTACCATCTCGATGAACGATGCATTTCATTTACATATATCCAAATGATATGGACTATTCTAAATACATATATAAGGGATACATATGACATATATGATATATAAATCCTAAATATCATTTTTTAGATAATGGAATTTTTACCACATGGACAACTTATAATTATAACAAGTACATTTTTTACTCAAGTTCCGAACATCGACAAAATGTCCAATATAAACAAAATAATATAACTAATTGTTATAGCAAGGTAACAAGGGATATTAAAGGAATAATAAAATTTAAAAAGGTTCTTAAGAAAGTAAAAATTAACTTATGTTTATAATTTAGGAAATTAAATAATGAACAGGTCATGTTGGGAACATGGAAAGAGATTTAGTCTCATCCTCCTTTCATTGAGGCATGTTTTGATAATATACACATCCTAATTTTATACAGTATATAATAAACCCATTTTATTTTAAATTTCATTCAAAGGGAATCATTTTTTCATCAATATTTTTTACTAAATGACAAAATGACTTTTTTAACGTTTGTGGTGGTAATGACCAATACACTACTATAATCGTTATTTGGCATATTCTAGAAGACTTCATGTTTTTAAAAGGATAAGAAATACCTTATTCCCTTTTGGGGGTTTTGGTATTGAAAATGTTTTTTGAAAAAGATTTATGTTTTCAATATCTCGAAATGATTTCCTGTGATTTCAAATTAAATGTTATTAGTGAAATGAAATATTTTATGTGTTATGATTTTATAATGGTACTTGGATATTTGGCGGGTGGTTACATGATAATCCAAATGATGGGTGATGTCATGATAAACTAAGACAGGTGGTCAGTTTATACCCTCTATGGAATTTCCTATGGATGTTAGCTGTATGTATATTCTGTTTAGTGATATGTGTGGATGTCGAACGTTTGGTTATTCCATTTAATTATGTTTATGTACGAAGTTTCTTTAATATGTTATATGTTCTTTTTATGTGGTTTATTGTAATAGTTTGGTTACCAAAGGGTAAGCAATTATATTTTATTCAGTAAAGTGTATTTACTACTTCATAAAGGTGAAAAGTACTACTTATGATAATTTATTCATGGTTTACTAGTAGTTTTTAAATACTAACCTTTTTCATACATTTTGTATCCCTTACTATGCTTTTTATGCTCATCCCAAGTTTTTTGAAATTTTTCACAGGACATAATGATGAATAGGGTCAATGATTGGATCAAGGAAAATTCATGTTGTTTAAAATAGGGAACTAGACATGTCTATTTGTTCATGAGATTTTATTGTATAAAAATAATGGATACTGAGTAGGAGTGTCTACATGTAATATTTCAAATTGTTATGTATATGTTATGATCCAATTATCTAATGCCCTAAACCTGATAATATCCTCAATGTGAATTGTAAACTTAATTCAAGATTATGTAATTTTTATGGTTGGGGCTTTATAGTTGGTATGAGATGTTTGTTTTGAAAACATTAAGAGTTATGGTATTGTTAAATTAACATATATAAATTAATTTATGGTATGATGGAAATGATATGGAATTTACAGAGTACTATATTGCTTTTCCTATGTTATTTCTATTATTAGAGTGGTTTTCCATAGGGGAAAAATGGAAGCTATGTTTGGAAGGAATACAGAGGAGAATAACCTTCCAAATCAGCATCCTGAGATGGTCTGAATTGGAACTGAACATTTTGTTACAGTAATGGAACAATTTATTCAAGAGATAAATTGTACTGGTATACATGCATGAGACCAACAAGATCAACCCTAGAAGAACATGATTATAGAGTATTATTTCGTGAAGCATGATCCCCTATCATTCATAGGATCATCTTACCATGTTCAAGATGAAGGGTTTATCAAAGCACTAGAAAAGATTTTGGATATCATGGGTTATATATACAATCAAAATTTTTGTATTGATGTTTACCGTTTTCAAGGTGAAGCCGATCAATGGTGGTCGATGTAGAAAAATACCAGGGATAGTGAAGATATTGGTGTTCTTAGATGATGCGAATTCAAAAGTATGTTTCTTGAGTAATAATTTTCAATAGTAGTTCAACTTAGGATGAAAAATAATTCTTGTAATTGAGGCAGGAGGATGACTTGGTGGCTTATTGTGAAGAAAATTCCACTTGACTAGCATGGTATGCTCATAATTTCATCTAAGATTATGTTAGTAATATAAATCAATTTTACTGAAGATCGAAGCTATGATATTGAATAGAATTAGCCTATCATGAATTCAAAAGCTATGAGAAACTTTTCAGATGTCCCGAGAAAGTAGAAATGGATTTTTCTAATGATCGGGTGTTCCAAGAGAGCAAACAAAAGGAGATGTTCAGTTGGCAAGAAAGGGGAAATAATTCATCAAAGAAGCCTGAAGGTATGAAAATTAAATATACATCTTCTGAGAAGTGTAGTAAAAATAATCCTGGAAAATGTTTATCGAAGTCTGGAATGTGCTTCTGGTGTGGTATGTATTGTCATATTTCTTGTAACTATAAGTAATATGATCAATTAGGTAATGAAAATCCATCGGTAATATGATTTATGTGGAAAAAAATGTGTCATTATTCAAATGAGTGCCCAACGAAGAACTCAGCTGATAAAAATTATCCTAAAAACAAGCAAAAAGTGGTGGTGAAATATTTTTAAACTACTTCAACAGATGATGGACCATCGAATGAAGTAGTATCAGGTATACTATTTTTTTAGGTTATGCCAATTTTCTTTTTTAATTCAGGGTCTACACATTCTTTCATTTCTAGAAAACCAACCAGTAAAATAGGGAATTTGCTCTCAAGATATGAATTCTGAACTTATGGTAAAAACACTGGGAGGAAATTTTGATACAAAAAATAAATTATAAGATCCTTAATATCCTTATGTGTGGAAAGAATCTACCTATAAACCTTATAGTTTGGTCTTTAATATAGTTTGATGTTATTTTGGTAATGTATTGGCTTTCTATTTGTCATGTTATGATTGACTACAGAGCAAAATTGGGTTCTTTTCAGAAACAATTTCAGTTTGTGTAAAAGAATGACCCATTACTTTTGATAACATTTTAGGAAGCCATAAACTTGTGAATTATGGAAATGAAAGTTACCTATCGTGTATTTTTGAAAACAAAGGAACTATTCAGATTAATGATTTTCCATTAGTAAAAGAGTACCTTGATGTCTTCTTGATGAGTTTCCTGGTATAATACATGATCCGGAATTTGAATTTACTATTGACTTAGTTCTTGATGCTAAGCCAATTTCAAAACCCCCTAATCGAATGGAACAAATAGAAAATTTACAGTAAAAAATGAATTGAATGAGTAATTAGATAAATGTTTCACTTAACCTAGCACATCACCATGGTGTGATCCTATCTTGTTGGTAAAAAATAAATTTGGTTTAATGAGACTTTTCATTTATTATATTGCATTGAATCACATCACTATTAAGAATAATTACAGTTTGCCTCAAATAGATGATTTGGTTGATCCGCTCCTGGGTGCTCAGTATTTTTCGAAGAATCACTTGAGGCCACAGTACCATCTGTTGAATGTAATTGAAGAAAACATTCCAAATACAACATTTCATAATTGATATGACCATTAGGAATTTTTAGTTATGCCTTTTGGTTAAAGCAATTTTCCTACTTTAGTCATTGATCATAGGAATAGAATTTTATGTGAGTTACTTGATAAGTTTTTTGTTGTGTTCATTGATGATATTTTGGTTTATTCTAAAATTAATGTTGAACATGAAATTCATGTAAGGTTTGTCTTGAAAACCATAAATGAAAATATACTATATGGGAAATTCCCTTATTGTAATATTTGGTAATAATAAATTTCATTCCTTGGTCTCATTGTTTAAAAAAATGTCATACCTATTGTTCCTGTTAAAACAAAATGTGTTGAAGAATAGCCAAGGCCTACCAATATCACAGAGATTTGTAGTTTTCTTTGTTTATAAAATTATTACATGAGGTTTCTTAAAAAAATCAAGGTTATATATCCCTATGACTAAGTTAACATGAAAATTTTTTATGTTTATTTGAACAATAGAATGTGATGATTTTTTTCAAAAATTGAAAAAAAGATTGCTGAATAATCCAGTTTTGGCACTGCCTTCCAGAGATGGTGAATTTTTTATCTATTGTGACACATTGTTGAGAGGACTTGATTCAGTTCTAATGAATAATGATAGGTGAATTTCAAATGCTTCACGTCGGTTGATACCTCATGGGTTAAATTATCCTACACATGATTTGGAATTAGAAGTTTTTTTTGCTTTAAAATTTTCAAGTCATAATTTGTATGGAGTAATATGTGAAATATATATAAACTACAAAAGATTGATGTATATATTTACTCAGAAGAAATTAAACATGAGATAGAGGAGATGATTAGAATAAACCTTGATTATGATTTCACGATCCATTACAATTTGGGAAAAGAAAATTAATTGGTTGAAACATTGAGTCGAAAGAGTGATGTTACCTTAACCATGCTAAATTTGGAACATGATCCTTTAGTTTTTGATTTGATGAATTTTGGGTTAGAAGTTTTTGGTGCTGGAAATTAATCTGTTTTGTTTTAGGTTTTAGTGCAATCATATCTAGAAGATAGAATAAATAAATCACAAAAAGATGACAAAGAGTATCAAAAAATGGTTGAATTAGATCATAAGGGTATGTCACCTGTGTTTATTATTGACATAGACTGGGTTTTGAGGTTTGGAATGAGATTAAGTGTTCCATTTGATTCATAGTTGAAGAAAGAGTTGTTATGTGAAGCTCATATTCCTTCATTTTCTGTTCGTACTGGTAGAACTATGAGTTATAGTGATCTTTGGGAGTATTACTGGTGGGATTGAATGAAAAGAGATATTTCTAACATTACTATAACATGTTTGACTTTTTGACTGGATAAAGAAGAGCGACTGTTATCGAAAGTAATGCTTCATCCTTTACCGATGCCAGATTGGAAATGGGAAAATATATCCATTGACATCATTGTGGGATTACCAAAGACATCTCAAGGTAACAATGCAATCTGGTTTATTGTTGAAAAATTAACTAAAACTAATTATTTTGTTCCTATTAGAGATACATTGCCTCTAGATTAACTTTCTCAGTTGTATGTTAAAGAGATATTCATGTTACAAGGAGTTAACATATATATTATATCTAATCATGATCCCATGTTTAATTAGTAATTTTGTAAAGGCCATTAAATGTCATTGGGTACTAAATTTAATTTTAGTACATCATTTCATCCACAATCAGATGCACAGTCGGAACAAACAGTTCATAATTTGGAAAATATGCTACATGTTTATTCAATGGATTACCAAGGATGTTGGCAATAATATCATTCAATGGTTTAATTTTCTTATAATAAAGGTTTTCATTCTAGTATACATATGGTTATGGTAAGGGAATTATATAGAAAGTGGTGTTGAACTCTATCTTTTTGGGATAAAGTATGTGAAAGGAAGATGAATGGACCTGAATTGTTAGGAGAGATGAAATATAATGTTAAGTTGAATTAGAAGAAAATTAGAATAGGTCTGAGTATGAAGAAACGTTATGCGGATAAACCAAGGAATGATTTTTCTTTTAAGGTAGTTGATCATGTATTTTTTAATGTTTTTCTAAGGAAATGTGAGATTTGTTTTTGAAAGAAGGGAAAGTTGAGTCTTAGGTTTATTAAACCCTATAAAATCATAAAAAACATTGATCGGTTTCCTACAGATTGGCTCTACCTCATTTTTTATCCCAAGTAGACATTTTTTTCATGTTTCAATGTTGTTAAAGTATATGCCAGATCCATATCATGTTTTGAGTCCAGAGCTACTTAAGTTGGGAAAAAAATCATTATTTGGTGAAACAAGCAGTCCAAATTCTTGATTGAAGAGAGAAAGTGTTGCAGAATAAGGTAATTCATCAAGTACATGTATTGTTGAAAAACTATATGGATAAAGTGTAAATGTAGGAAACTAAAAATTCTATGAGGGATAAATACCCCAATTTATTTGATAAGGGAATAAAATTACAAAGGCCAAATATCCAAAAGGAGGTATGGATGTAACATCCATGGAAAATAAAGAGAAAGACATTTTCATATTTATTAATATGAGTGAATTAAATATTAATTTTACTTTAAAGGAGATTCAATGTTCGATGGCGTATCTGATACACAATAATGGTTTTCTTGGAAATATTATGTTGCAAACAAAGTTGAGTTATAATGAAAATAATAATATAATAATATTATTTTAAATGGTAGTTTATGCTTAGATATTGTATTAGAGGGAATAAAAAGAACAAACTAAAATATTATTATACCTGTTTGTTAAATGATTTTCTCTTTATCCAATAAATGTTAGAGGCTTAAAATGTGAATGAATACAATTTTTATGAAATTAATCTAATATTCTATAAAAAGTCGACTTACTTCCTTTTGATGGTGAAACCTTTTTAAACCTGGATTTTATCACTTTCATATGATCTATTTGACAAAATAAATGAATTCTTTAGATGAGGAACATAAAAACATACTTTTAGTAAACTTTTGTTATTTACCAGATTAAGTTAATTTTTTATGAATTTTGAAATGTACTACATTTTAATTCAAAACATCCTTTTAATCTAATTTATTTATATGGTTAGATTATTTTTTTAATTATTTTAAATTGTCATTAGTTTATATTTTTATTATTTCATCCAATGATGGGAATGATATTTAATTTCACTTTGAAATTGGACATAAAAAAATTTCAATCTTTTGATAGGAATTATTTCTTAAAATCATGATTTTGGGTTTTAAAAATGAGATTAAATTTAAAAGTAATTAATGAAACTTATATTTTTTTAATTTTTAAAAATAGAAATATTTTTCATTTAGTAATATCACATTTATCTGAAGATAAATTTTTAGTATTTTTCTGAAAACCTTCAATTTTTTATAAATAGTGAAAAATACTTCTTAGTAGTTAAAAAAAAATTTCATTTAAATGACATTTTATTTGTTCTGTGAATTGAATTTCAAAAATCCAACATACATGGTTTTAATCATTATATAAAATCTGGTTCAATGGGATGAATATAATTTTGGGTGAATAGAAACATTTGATTTTTACCTACTAGATTTAAAGGTAAATAGGGTAATTCAAGGTAAAAATAATATTATAATAAAAAAATTTACCTTAACACTTGTCCTAACCTGAATGGATGAGTCATGTCTGACCAATAAAATCTTTGGGTGAAACGTTTGGCCTTTTAAATCCACTAGGATAAGATAATTACATTAATAACTTTTTAGTTAATGTAAAAATAAAAATATCATAAACATGTATTGTTTTTCTAAAAAAATATTAATGTGGGGTTATATAATTGATATATTTGAATATAAATATTCATTATAAAACTAAAAATATTTCATAAATTATAGTATTTTATATATAATTATTAGACATAAAATAAATAAATTTATTTTTGACATAATGATGATGTAATGATTACCTCATTAATGAATGTTTTAGATAAATGAAATTATAAATGTTAAAATAAATTTATAATTAACCATTTAATACCATCAGTACATTTATGGATGATTATGTCTAGTTTTCCTTGAATTATTGTAGTTTTTTAGAATTAATTAAGTCATTATTGAATTTCTAAAAGTCCAGATATGAATAGTATTTAAATTGACATAAATGAGTTTTAAAATGAATCAATATTTTATTAAATGATATAATAATCTAAAAAATCAAAGATTATCCCAAATAAATTATTTATCATTGATAATGTCATTAATGATCCACTTGTGGTTCGATTTTCATTTTATGGTAACTATATTAACCGTATAGTATTAATATATAAGAGAACATTGTAAAAGTTAAATAAGTTAACAAAGGGTTAAATAAAAAAGATAAGGATTAAAAATTATCCAAAACCTATCCAATTCTTATTGAATAATTTTATTTAGTCTTATATTCACCATATCTCCAATTAAATATGTTCTGGACATTTTTTAACTGAAAATAAGTTTATAATAAAATCATATTTTCAATATTTTCTAAAGATCCCCTCTTCCCCCCTTACAAAAGGCAACCACCTCTAACTCATTACTAACACCTTTAAATACCCTTTTATCATCCAACCTCTACTGAAATAATCCTTAAGGATCCCTCTATTCCACTAATAATCCTTACCTTAGGAATAAGGCACGTAAATAAATCCTTTTGGTTCAAACCAAAGGGAGTAACCTTATGTTAAGGTAACAACATCCTTCAAGTTCCCTTCTTTTACATTACTTCAGCACTCCCTATTCTTTTTTTATTATTTTATTACATTACAATGATATAATCCTCAATATTTTAGTTTTTTCATGTGATATATATTGAAACTACACTTTCACACACCTCCATCTAATGGGTATAGAACATTATGTTTTGGTGGAGGCCGAATGGTGGCCATTATGATGGAACTGTAATTATATATGATATTTATGAAATGATAATTGTTGAATAATCTCAAACCACCTCTTATGGTGGCCATTATGATGGAAATGTAATTATATATGATATTTATTTTATTTATTTTATTTTTATGTTTCTGTAAATCTATTTTATCACATTCTGTTATGCTATTCCTATTGTATTAAATAATAATTTTATTTGAGGAAGGGAAGACTACTACCCCCTAAGAGTGATATGACTCTTTCATACCATACATAAAACATATAAATGAGGACGTTAATGAACATATGTAACTTATATTAAATAAGATATTATATTGGAATAATAAAATACCTAAGTATAATTTGGTTTTCATTCCTTTTAAAATGAAAAAATGAAATAAAAGTTTCTTTCATGCTTATGTACGGCTTACCTTCTCCTTGAACTGTGCATTTAATTTTAATATATCCAAATTATATGGAATATTTTAAATACATATATACTATATTTCTATGATATATAAATCATGAATATCATTTTGTAGAAAATGGAATATTGACCACATGGAAAATTTATAATTATAACAAATTCATTTTTTACCCAAGTTCCGAACATCAAGAAAATGTACAATGTGAACTCAAATAATTAAATAATTGTTATTGAAATGTAATAAGTGATATAAAAGGAATAATACACTTAAAAAAGGTTCTTATGCAAGTAGAAATTAACTTGTGTTTATTATTTTATAAATTAATGAATGAACAGATCAAGTCAGACACGAGGTTAGGGACATCATATCAATATCTATTCCATGAGGCATGTTTTGATAATTTATACCTCCTTATATTATAAATTATATAATAGAAAAGTTTGACTTTTAATTTCATTCATGGGAATCGTCTTTCCAAAAAAGTGTTTTACTAAATGACAAAAGCATTGTTTTTAAAATTTACGGCGATAATGACCTCTCTGCAGCTATAATCATTATTTGGCTTCCTCTATAATCCTTAATGTCATAAAAGTAAAAGAAATACCTTATTACTTTTTTTTGGTGTTTTGTTATAGAAAATGGTTTTTGAAATAGATTTATTTTTTCAATATCTTGAAATGTTTTATTGTTATTTCAAATGAAATGTTTTTAGTGAAATGCATATTTTATGTATTATGATTTTATAATGGTACATGGAAATTTTCCGGGTGGTTACGTGATAAACCAAATGATGGGTGGTGCTGTGATAAACTAGGATAGGTGGTTACATTATAACTCCAATGCATTGGGTATGAAATTAAGTTTTATGGCTATTCTATTAAATGATATGTGTGGAAGTTGACCATATGGGGATTCCATATAAGTTTGTTTATGTCCCAAGTTACCATTATATGTTATGTGTTCTTTCTATGGGAATTTGGTAATATTTATGTTAGAAAAGGGTAAGCAGTGAGATTTTATTCAATGAAGAGTGTTACTACTTTATAATGGAGAAAAGTACTACATATGATAAAATAATCTAAGTTTACATGTATTTTTTTAAAAATAACAGTTTTCCTTCTTTGTGTATCCCTTACTGAACTTTTTATGCTCATCCCATGTTTTTTGTAATTTTTTCCATATGAATTAAATATGAATAGGGTCCAGGATGCGATCAAGGAAAATTAATGCTGTCTAAAATAAGGAACTAGACATGACTCTTTTCTTAAGAGTTTTTATTTTATGAAAAAATGGATACTGAGTAAGACTTTCTACATGTAATATTTTAAATTCTTATGTATATGTTATGACCTAATTCACTAAATCTATAAACCTGAAAATATAATCTAGGTGAATAGTTCACTTATTTAAAGATTATGAATTTTTTAAAGTTGGGGAATTATAAATTAATATCTTATTTATTCATGGATTATTGAATTATGTTATGTTATATCGTTTTTTACATTACAAAATTGTGAGATCCATGAAATAATGGGCCAAAACCTCGTGCGAGGGCCAATGAAACTATTTACCGAATATCATCCCCAATGCATTTGGAGGTGGAGTTCAAAAAATCATGGATATGCATACCCTTCCCTCTCTGGTTATGAACAATAAATTGAATAATGTAGAACGTCCTCCATCACCAATGAGGGAGATATTGGGTATCAAGTGTTTTATATGGCAATGAACAACAACATTTAATGGATCTTCTTATCCACTTTTTTTGGTAAAGTGTTTCAACTCCAGGGAGAATATCATTACTATTTATCACCTTTATACGATATATAAGGAAATTATGGTCATCTATCATCTACATAGAGTGTGCTATCAGTGGTTGGTATTGTTTAATAATGCCTAGCCAGCTCATGAAATTGAAGATATGGAACGAGAAGATGTTAAGATCATGTTTCTTAATAGGTATATCCCATGAACTCTTCGTACAAATATGGAGAGAAAATTCATAGTGATCAAGAATAAAGAAGGTGAATCTATCATTAACTACAAAGTGAATTTTCAAATTATTTCAATGTATAATTGTAGTATTGTTATCAACAATGATAGAAAAATTAATAAGATCTTTAGTGGTTTAAAATCAAACATTCAAAAGGATCTTGAAATTAAATTCATTGAGAGTTATGAATAAGGTGTCTGATGTACTCTCAAAGTATATATGGAGTTTGAATAATGGTCCCATGTATATGGTGATATGAAACAGAATATATAGTTTAATGTTGGAGTATCAAATGATAAAGGAGGAAAGAAAACTCAATCGTCCACATGCTGAAAATAGTTGAAAGAGTATCATGTGAATTTTCTCAAAGGGATTGGAGAATGTTTCACTTGTGGAAGACATGCCCAAAACACACTTGAAAGTAGAAAATACCTAAGAAGGAAGGAGAACGAGGTTGGAGAAAGGAAAGAACCAGCCATGGTCCAATGCTACAACTGTAGTGAGGCATGGAATTATGCCATGCAGTGCAATAAACTATGAGACCTCGAGGGTAATCAGTGCTAGCAACCACCAAATCCAATGGTACAAGGGAAGAATTATTCCATCACTACTGTGTATATTTTGAATGAAAATGAATTCTTACAATGCACACCCACTATTCACTCAATAATGGAAAACGTCTGATTTTATTCTAGTTATATTCATTCCTTTATATTTTGAATTTTTTCTAGTACTATGGAATAGAATCCCCAAAACAGTGAAGGAAATATATCCTTAAAAATAAATATTGGTGAAATCATTGAAACCCAAGTGTATGAATAATCTCCTATTTCGGTATGTTTCATGATTCTTCCAATGAATCTCATGATACTAACCTTGGTGATATTAAATGTTATAATGTGAATGGATTGGATCTCATTATATAGGTCACATAATAACTATCGGGAAAATGAAATTTTTTTATTCTATATTTTCCAATACTCATAGTAAAATTCAAGGAATGCCATGAATCTCCTTTGAAAACCCCTTCAACGTTGTTGGTGTTTGTTGTATGTAAAGAGTCACACCTCGATCAAATGGATGAGTCAAAGGAAGGTGTCAACCTAGAGGAAATTCCCATCGTGATGGAATAAAGTAATGTATTCTCCTAAAGAGTTACATTGACTTCCCTCAGATCATGATATAAGGTTCTCCATGGAACACATACCAATAGATAATCATATCTCAAAGTGTCCCCATAGTATGGCTCATATCAAATTGGAGGATTCAAAAAATATCTCAAATAAAATTTATACAAAGGGTTCATATGCCCTAGCATATCAACTTAGGGTGCGGTAGTGAAAATTAAGAAGAAGAAGGATGGGTCAATGTGGTTGTGTATCAATTATCGACAACTCAACAAGATCACCATAAAAAAATTATCTTCCCCAAATGATTAAAGACTTTTTTGATTAGTTATGGGGAGCTCAGTAATCCTCTAAAGTTGATCCTCAATTTTGATAACATAAGTTAAAGGTGAAGATGGAAGATATTAAGAATACTTCCTTTCATACAAGGTATATGAAATATGAGTTTCTTCTGATGCCTTTCAGACTTAAGAATTGCACTACAATAATCATGGATATTATGATTAATGTCTTTAGACATTACCTTGACAAATTTGAGGTAGTTTTTATCAATGATATTATCATCTACTAAAAGTGAATGGAAGAATATGAGGATCATCTAAAAAATAAATTAGCGACATTGATAATGGAGAATATGTATGCGATTTTCATAATGTGTAACTTTTGGATATGCATGTCACAATCTTGGGACAAGTGATCACAAGTCCTATAATCTCTGTAGACCCTTCAATAATAGAGCTAATTGAGGGATGACACATATCCTCTCGTGTTATAGAAATATGTAGTTTTCTTGAATTAGCAGGTTACTTCCAATGTTTTTTTAAAAAATTATCATGATTGCAATCCTCACAAACTAAGTTAACAAGGAAAATGGTAAATTATATATAGATATAATAATGGGAGGGAAGCTTCAAGGATCTAAATAGAAGGATAATGATTACACCTATAATCACATTACTGAAGTGTGTAAAATGTTTTGTGACATATTTTGATGCTTCCAAGAATGTCTTGGGTTGTGTACTTAGGAAAAAAGATAATGTGATTTCAAACACCTCTTGATAGTTGAAGATCCATGAGCAGAACTATATGATGCATGATCTAGAGAAAACATCTAGTATTTTTTTCATGAAATTATGGTAGCACTACCTCTATGGTGAGAAGTGTTCTATATAAACTAATCAAAATAGTCTAAGGAATTTATTCAGACAAAAGGAGCTCAACCGGCATCAAATTAGATGGTTAGAGATAATCAATGAGTTTTATTTCCCTACTCAATATCATACTTCAAACGAGAACAAGGTAGTTGTTTATCCGAGTACAAAATGAACCTTTTACTCTATCCATGTTGTGGATTGAGAAATGCCCCATCTTCATGGGTATGAAAAAGATGGATTTGTAAATCATAACGGTAGTGAATACATCCTACCATTCCCAATGATTTTCCAACCACCTTTCCAAGTGAACATTATAGAATCACAGAGGCATGATATAATGTTTCAAAAGAAGGTGAATGAATTAAAAGAAGGGAATCAGTAAGAGTTCCATATCAATGAAGATGGAGTTATTCAGATTGGAACACAACTTTTTCTGCCTTCATCACATGGGGTAAAGAAGGATATATTTTATAATGGACATATCTCAACTTTATCAATCCATCCGAGTAGCACCAAGATGTACCATGATCTCTTAGAGAAATTTTAGTGGGTCAAAATGAAGAAGGAGATGGAAAAATATATTTCCAGGTTCTTGATATATCACAAATTTAATTATGAGCAACTATAGTCTAATGGGATGATGCAACCATTGCCGATACCCATGTGGAAGTCAAATAATTTCACTACAGACTTTGTAATGGGACCACCAAATATGTCCAAGGGGAATAATGTGATATGGATAGTAGTTTACTAACTCATTAATACATCCCACTTTATCACTACTTGGGAAGATATTTCGCTTGAACATCTTGCAAAGATATATGTGAAGGAAGTAATGATACTGCATCAGGCTCCACTATTGAATATCTATGATCATGATCTTAGGTTCACATATAAATTCATGTGTTGTCTCCAACATTAATTGAGTACTGAATTAAATTTTAACATGGCCTATCACCCTGAAATTGTTGACAAATCTAAAATGAATACTCAAATACTCAATTATATGCTATGAGAATACTGTTTGAAATTCAACGGTGGGTGGTATTAGCTTCTCCTATTGGTTGAGTTCTCATAAAACAATATCTTCTACTTGAGTATTCAGATGACTCCATATGAAGCTCTGTATGGAATGTGATGTACAACTCAAACATGTTGGGATTAAGTTTGACAATGATTAAAACATAGACCTGATCTTATGATTGATATGACAGTGGAATTTCAAGTCACAGAAAAATATATCAAATCATCTAAGAGTCAGAAAAAGAGCTATGCTAACAACTGTCAAGGGGACTTGGAGTTTTATGTTGAAGATAATGTATTACTTCAAATTTTACTATAGGATAGAGTCATGATGTTTGGAATGAAATGGATGTTATTCCCAAGGTACATTGGCCCCTTTGAGATGTTTTACTACATAAGAGACGACGCCTATCATCTTTCACTTCAACAAAATATAGATGATGTTAATGATGTGTTTCACATATCACTCTAGGGAAAGTTCACAATAGATCCCTCACATGTTCTAAACTCTTATGTGGTACATGTGGAAGATGATCTCTCTTATGCGGAGAATCTAGTTATGTTTCTGGACAATAGTGAAAAGCTTCTATGTAATAAGACAACCCATCTTGTCCCATGCCTGTGGAAAAACGATAACTATGAAGAAGAAACTCGGGAATCTAAGGATCTGATGAAGTAGAAGTACCCTTACATGTTTATGTAAAACGATATTTCGAGGCTGAAATTTCAAAAGGGGGGAATAATGTAATGACCCAAACATTTATCAATTAAATTTATCCCTTCTTGAAGTAATTTCATATTCATACGCTATCACATTAGGAAACAAAATTCCGCTTCTTTCTGAAATGAAATACTATGATACATTGAAGCATAAATTTTCTACTTCTGTATTTCGAATTTCGAAAATATGACATAGACGGTTATTATCACTAGAATGATTGGATTCCGATAGAAAAAACATAATTTTTAGTGAATAATAACCTACACTTATGAATAATAATCAAACATTATGAATAATAATCAAACCTTATGAATAGTAATATGACCACTATGATTAGTAAATCAGTCAAATGAAAGGTTACCTGAGCCATGAATATTTAAATAAATTTTTGGAATATTATAAGTGACCATATAACCATAGTAATATTATTTATAATTATATAATCCATAACTAACTAATTATAATTTATTAATTAATATAAAATTAAATTTATTTTCCAAAAATGTGTTCCTAAATTGAAATTTTTATGTCTTTTGGTTTTAAGATAATTTTATAAGACCTTATGTAATTTTTGAAATCATTGTAATATTTGTTACAGGTCATGTAGATAGTCGGGTTTAATTCCCTAAGACCTTCCTGTCATGTAATCTCTAAAGCCTATGGGCCATGAAATCTCCGAGCCTACAGGCCTTGTACGAGTTCCCCCTCATCATTTGAAAGGTAGGTTATCAGAAATCAATAATAATGAAGGGCTCCATGACATTTGAGCTAAAAAAATTAAAAACAAAAAAATTCAAAAATTAAAATTTAGAGAATTATTTTTTAAAAATGGGGATTATTTTTGGATTCTACACTTATTTCTTTGGTTATGGTGAATTTGATTATTTTTATAAAATCCTTCAATTTTGGTTGAATAGTGAAAATCAATAATTTTAAGGACCAGACTTTAAAACATTACATAATCTAAAATTAAATGAATAACTCTCAATGAGGATCTTTTCAGGTTTAGTGCTTTAGAGAGTTAGGTCAAAACTATTACATTAAATATCCAAAATTTAAAAATAGACACTTACACTCCATTTCCATTTTTTTAATAAAATAAAAACACTAGAAAAAAAGATTCATGTCCAGTTCATTGTTTTAGATAGTAGGAATTTCCCGTGATCCCATCCTTGATCCTATTCATTAGTTGGTCCTGTGAAAAACATTTCAAAACTTGGGATGATCATAAAAAGCTTATTAAAGGTTATAAAACAAAGAAAGAAAACATTAGTTCATCATTATATACATAACATATACTTCTTAACATACCTCTTGAGATCATATGATTTATGAATAACACATAGAAAACATAAATCATATAGGTAACTTGTGGAATTCATATCATACATACATTATAGCTATCACATCTACATAGGGAGTTACATCTGGAATACCCATCACAGTATATTCCCTAAATATCTTCGGCAAAACATTCATGTTTACCTCTGACACTTTACACAATGCTTTGTAGAGCTATCTCGGGCTCACCCACCCTAGGATTATCACATAACCACCCATATATATAACACTTCCCAATAACCATATCATATTCATAACACATAAAAACAAACATAAAGGAACGAAAACATTTCTACATTGCAATAAAAATATATCATTTAAATATATTGATAAAAAAATACATTATCAAAACAATTTTCAATACCAAAATAGGTAAAAAGGGTATATGGTATTTATTTTCATTTTAAAAACATTACGACTTGTTAAGGAAGCCAAAAGATCAAATAATACTCATAGCAGCGGAAAAGTCGTTGTCACCACGTACGCTAAAAAGAAACATTATTTTTTTTGTCATTTAGTAAATTTCTCATAGAAAAAGATTCCCTCTGATTGGAATGAATATTCAAAGGTGTTTGTATAGCGTATAAAAGAATGTTGTGTATTAAAACAAAATAGTCTTCAATGAATGTAGATTGCGATGAAGTCCCTTACCTCAGGTCCTACTTGACACGTTTGTTTTTTAATCTCCTGAATAATAAACTAAATTTAATTTCTAATTTCTCAAGAAACTTTTTCAAGTTTATTTTTCCGTTTATATCACTTATTACTATGTTATAAACATTATGTAATAATTTATGTTAATAACGTTTGTTTTGTTGATATTTGTCTCTTGAGTCAAAAATGGACTTCTTATAATTACAAGTAGTTCACATGGTCAAATGATCATAATATCCAGAATTATATTCATGATTTAGTTATCATATATATCATACATATCTAGTAGTTACATGTATTTATAATAGTACATAACATGTGGATGTAAGAAATGAAATGCACCATTTAGGGAGACAGTAAGCCGCATGTACACATGGACACTAGTTTCATTACTATTTCATATTTTAATGAAATTAAATCATAATGATACATAAATATATTATAATTCCAGTATAATATCATATATAATATCATTTACTCCATCCTTTATACATCCCACTTACGTCCTTAATGAGTCATATCATTTGGAGGGGGCGGTAGTCCGCACTTCCTCAAATGAAATTATCTTGTTTACCCATAATGGAAACCATAAAGGAAAGCTATAAATGAAAAATACAGAATAATAAATAAACATAAATATAATTTATATCAAATATACTTATAGTTTCGTCTGAATGTCAACCATGAGAGGTGGTAGGAGATAATCTAACAATCATCATTTCGTGAGTCATTAGTTTTCCATTCACAAAAAACAGTATGTTCTTCACCCATTAGATGTAGGTGAGTGTAAGTGTAGTTTTAATCCTTATCTTAAACACATCCTAGTATATCGAGGATTTTGGTGTTGTTATAAAATAAAGGAATATATATAGTTTAGGGGTTGGAGAAGTAAAATAAAAGAGAACATGTTAATAGATTTTTTTGCCTTTAATTTGGGTAACTCCCTTTGGTTTCAACAGAAAAAACTTGTTGAAGTTACTTTTCCCTAGTGTAATGCTTGTAGGAGGAGGAAAGAGATATTTAGAGCTTATTTGGACATGTTTGGGTGATACAAGGGTTTTGAGATTTTTGAGGAATGGGTTAGAAGTGATATCCTTTTATAAGGGGGTGGAGGGGCTCTTTAGGAAAGTGTGCAAATATTATTTTATTATAAACATATATTTGGATAATAAAGATCAAAAACTAATTAAATTCAATGATATTATGAATAATGGTTGAAATAAAATCATCCAATAAGAATTGGATAAGTTTTGGAAATTATTTTAATATTTATAATCTTATTTATTTAAATCATTTATTAGTGATAGAAATATTGTATCATTATTGTGTAATAAATAATTTAATATATTTGATGTCTCAAAATTATAAAATAAATACCATAATTTAGGAAATATTTTTATATTATCAATGAATATTTATAGTCGAAAAGAAAACTTATTTAAACTCTTGTTAAATTAATCTACTAAAAGATATTTGTTTATGTCATGTTTGCCTTTAACATAAGTTAAATAATATAAAGTGTCATTATAAAACCCAAGTGGCTCCATGGGGTCCCAAAAATGACCCATGGATGCCCATGTGTAATATCCTAGATCTTGGTTCTAATCAACAGGTGCCCCAAATCTGGTTGGTCACATGACCTCAAGCGCATTTACCCAAACACCAGAGGTTGCCGACTAGCAGTGAGGGCCCGGGTCTGATAGTGTGGAAACAATGCCCTCATTTTTCAAAGTGTAGCATAGTGGAGAAATATAACAATACAAAATCTGAATAAGTAACTAATACCAATTCTAAAATGTATAGTAGTTTTGAAGTAATGAAATGACCAAAAGTAATATATAATGATGCAATATGTCCCTATGTCTAAGAAAGCAGCCAAAACAGCATACACTGTAATCTAAAACAACACAGTACAGGGCACAAATACAAAAAAAAAAGAAAAACAGTGTTTCAAGAACTCAACTACATCACAATCCATTGCCGGTCCCATGATCTCACACTCCTCTACAACAATCAAGTACCTATATAGGGAATCTTTCCCTTATCAACAGAAATAGAAATATAATTAGTTTGGGCCAAAGAGATGACCCAAACAGGGTGTGACAAATAAATCCCAGTAGGCAACCACCAAAGGTCGATGCCCAATATTTATTGAATAATGTGAAATTGAAGTGTGTAGTAATGTAATTAAATAAACTAGTAAGTACTAAAAAGTAACTATCCTATTAATTACAATACCATTTTAATAATCCTTTAACAATTCCAAGCATGTGATTTAGCTTGGCAGGTAAAACATAAGAAATCACCATAGTGAATATTCAAATTAACCATTTTCCTCAGACATACAAATCCTTACCCTCAGGTGACTGCCCTCAAGCATAACGAATACTGCCCTCAGGCACATGTGATGTTGCCCACAGGCACAGAAGCTACTGCCCACAGGCATAATAAATGTTACCCTCAGGCTAACAACAGTTCCCTCATGTTAAAAAGAATAAATCCCTCATGAATTCCATAAAAAATCAAGTAACCAAGATGAGATGAACATAAATAAAATTATATATTTTTTCTCTCATGAAAACTCAAAAAATGCTTATAAACATGGCATAACCCTGGGTATCCCGGCCAAACCTCTAAACAAGGGAAACCAACCCATGGGGTGGCCCTAAATCCAAGAATCTATTCCAAACAACAGTTCCAATTTAATCATTAGATTATCTATGAAATTATAGATATATTATAATATAAGGCTTTATCCACATGACACCCCGAACATGGGATCGTGGCACAACAGTACACAAAAATCACTTGAATGTTGGAAA
This sequence comes from Viscum album, assembly GCA_963277665.1. NCBI lineage: Eukaryota > Viridiplantae > Streptophyta > Magnoliopsida > Santalales > Viscaceae > Viscum > Viscum album. Next base: position 355,121,275 of record OY728143.1, read on the forward strand.
TAAACCCTAGACCACCTTCCTCAATCTCCACTAATTGATATAGGTGAACGACACCTCCCAAATCATCCGAGAACAACGTAGATATGGGATGAACAATAACCCATTCAAAACCAAATAACATCCACTCGAATATGAATTGGAAGGATACAAACAAGAAGAGGAAAGGGTTTACCAGTTTAGTCCTAACGTGATCATCGGAAAAGGAATCGGAGCCACGATGTTCGGTTTGGAGCTCTTCCAATGTTCAACCCTCTCTCCCACGACCTTCCAATGTTCTAAGCATCCTATATTGAAGGGGGAGTCTACTACCTATTTAAAAAAAACACAACTACATGGCATATACTCTCAGGTACATAGTTGTACTTTCCATTATTAATTGTTCCTATAGAGGCCACTTTTTACCGCTTAACTGTTCATCTGTCGACATGATTACATGGCATGTAATCCTGATTACACGGTGTGTACCACTGGCGGCTACTTCCACAGCCTCACTATTCCTCTTCTGACTTATTACACTGTGTTTGTATATACTACATACATGGTGTGTAGTCAGTTTTTTACACCCTTCATTGACGACATGAATACATGCCCTTTATACTAATCCCACATTGCCTATGTACACGGCGTGTGGAAAAGTACATGGAATGTACCCCAAAATTTTTGTATTTTTCCCATTTTCATTATTTTCTCGGAAACACTTAAGGAAGAAGAAATAGAAGAAACCCTTACCTCAAGAATAAGAACATGGTTTTTATATACTTTCTGCCTTAAAGAAATTCATCCCTGAATTTCCATTCAAAGGGTGGTGAAGGTAAAAATGAGAATAACTCTAGCCACTGAGCACGTACGTCAGCCTCTTACTCCCATGTTTTATCCTAATCTCGACCATGCTGTCATATCACCCGTATGAGAGGAACTGAATGTCCTCGGAGAACCTTCCTGCTCCTATCAACAATACGAATATGATGCTTCTCAAAAGATGCATCGATCGGAAGCTCAACCACCTTGGGCTGAAAAAAATGAGATGGTCTGAGTTATAATGGCACAAATGAGACACATGTAAGACTTCTTGCATGGCATGGTACCTCTTTGGTAACAGAAACCGATAGGGAATCAGCCTGAATCTCTCCATAATCTCAAACGGCCCCACATTCCTTAGTAAATGTTCACCCTATCTCTTGATCCGCCTATGTACCAACCTCAGTGAAACACACCAGAAAACATGATCCCCGACCGCAAACTCCAAGGGTCATCTGCGGGGATGAGCATAAGATTTGCTATGGGACAGTACAATATCCTTCCTCTTCTGAATCAACTGGACCTACTCTGAATTCTCCTACACATGATATGGTCCATGTAAAGCTGCCTCACCTGCCTCCTACTAGCATAATGGTGATCATCGTGGCCTACCATATAAACCCTTGTAAGGTGCCAACTCAATAGTTCTATGAAAACTATTATTGTATGAAAACTCGACAAGGGCTACGTGTGTCTCGCAAGAGCCCCCAATGTCCATGACGCATGCAAACAACATGTCCTCTAGAACCTATATCGTATGCTCTGACTGGCCATCTATCTGAGGGTGGTAACCAGTGCTTAGCAGCACCTGTGTACCCAGTGCCCTCTGAAAACTCTACCAGAAATGAGATGTAAAATTGGTGTCCTAATCTGAAACAATAGAATGGGGGACCCTATGAAGACATACTACCTATCATATATAAAACTTTCTGATATCATCAATACCAATGGACTCCTTGATTATCATAAAGTGAACTGCCTTCTTATGTTTGTCCAAAACAACCCACACGACATCATTGGCTCGAGGTGACCTCAGCAACCAGGTCACAAAATCCATCACGACGTCATATCATTTCCACTCCAGAATGGGTAACTGTTGTAACAATATGGCTGGACTCTGATACTTCACCTTGACCAGCTAATAGGTGGAACGTCTTGTAAAAAAACCAGCAACCTCCCACTTCATACTCGGCCACCAGTACTGACGTCTCAAGTCACGGTACATTTTTTTAACTCTAGGATTCACTGGCCAAGCTGAAGCCTGAAACACCCACATCAACTCCTCACATATATCCCCTATAAACCACACTCGTCCATGTATACGAAGTACCTTTTCATCACCTATTTTCCTACTGGGAGGAGGTTCCTCACATTCCACTGACTCTTATAGAACATGGCCTTATGAACATGATAGATATCTTATCCTCACTCTATTCAGGAGGGTGGAAGTCACAGCTAAGGATGAAAGATAGGTTCTCCCCTGAATATTGTGCACATCCAAATGAATCTTAGAGAACAAATCCATGAGATTCCACTCACAATTGGCCTCTTGCACTGCCTGTATCTGAGTCCTCCTACTCAGTGCATCAGAAACTATGTTACCCTTACCAAGTTTATAGGAAAGCTCAAAGTCGAAGGACTGATGGTATTCAACCCACCTATTCTATCTTAAATTCATGTCACGCTGGGTAAATATGTATTTAATATTTTTTTGGTCTGTGAACACCAGAAAATGTTCTTCAAATAGATAATGTATCCAACAATGTAATGCATGAAGAACTAAAGCCATATTTAGATCATGCGTTGGGTAATTCCTCTCATGTGGCATCAACTACTGAGACCTATACACAACTACTCGATCTCCATGCATCAAATATTCTCCAAGCCCAATATATGATGCATCACACTAAACTGTATAGCTCTTCCCTTACTCAGGGAGTATTAGGACTAGTGCTGATGTCAAAATTCCCTTTATCTCGTGAAATATTTTCTCTCAAGCATCTGACCAAACGAAATTTATACCCTTCTTAGTCAAACCCATGAACAGCGCTGCTAAGCCAGAGATGTCCTGTATAAAGTTCCTGTAGTAACCAGCCATCCCCAAGAAACTCTGAATTTGAAAAACATTCTTAGGATGCTTTCAGGAAACTACTGCTCTCCCTTTTTTTGGGTCCACTCTAACTCCTCCCTCAGAGATGATATTACAAAAGAAGTGTATTTGGTCCATCAAAAAGTGGCACTTTGAGATCTTAGAATATAACTGATTCTCTCTTAGTGTACTCAAAACAATTTCACTATGGGTAGGATGGTCGTGTCGAGTGTGATAGTACACGAAGGTATTGTACATAAAGACTACCACAAAAGAGTCTAGATAAGGGTGGAACACAACATTTATCAGAGCCATGAAAATTGTTGGCACATTCATGGGTCCCCATAACCAAGTACTCATATAGACCATATCTACTCCGAAAATCGGTAAGCGGTATGTCAGATGGTCTAACGTGAAACTAACGATATATAGATATCAAGTCAATCATTGAGAACACTCGTGCTCCTCAAAGATGATCAAAAAGATCATCAATACTTGGCAAGGGATATCGGTTCTTGACCGTCAACATGTTCAACATCCGATAATCCATACAAACCCTGAGGGTACTATCTGCCTTTTTTTGAAAAAAGGACAACTGAACCCTAAGGAAAAGTACTCGGTTAGATGAAACCATTTGACTGCAACTCCTCTATCATCATCTCGATATCATTCATTTTTGGTGTGGCCATCTTATAAGGAGGAATGGACATAGGTGCCGCTCCTGGAAAAAGCTCAATAGAGAAATCCACCTCTCGCTCTGGTGGTAGACCTGAAAAGTAATCTGGGATGATAACACTGAAATGATTAACCATTGGAGGGAAATACTTTGGACAAGTTCCATGGTCATCCAGGCATAGACTCACAATTTGGGCTATCACTCCACCTCAACCACGAGGCTCGGGTCCCGCATGGCTCGACGAGACCTCCCATTCACCCTTTTATAGAAACTCTCTGACCTCTAGTGATGTGAAACTCACCATACGACGATAGAAATTTACAATGGTTTGGAAGGGTACCAACCAGTCCATCCTGATAATGTCATCATAGGCTGTCATCTCTAAGACATAGAGGTCCCATATAAAGTGATACCCACCAACCTCGAGGGGCCCCTCCTTGCACTGACACACACCTTCCATTCTAATTCCCAATGGAGTTTCTAGCATCTTGATATTAGAAGAAGATGAAACACATATCCCAAGTCTCTCCACAATGGGAACAAATATAAAGCTTTGTGTAGCACCAGTATCGAAAAGTGCAGAAGTTAAAACAGATGAAACAAGAATAGTACCTCTGACAGTGGAAGGTCCCAGATCCTGCTTCTATTTTGTTTGTTGCACTGCATATACCTGTCCAATGTCACGACCCTGCGACACAGCCTGGCTACCCTGAGCTGACACAACCAGCTGTCTCTGAGATCATGGTGTCTGGCTACCAAGGCCACAACCCCCACCTTAGCCTGAATGCTTCGATGTATTCCAGTTCCCTGACTGGTAATAAGATGTTGGACCTAATCCTGCATGCAGAGTCTTCAAAGAACATTTCTTACTAGACACTAGTGGAAACACCCTGCATAAATGTTGCAGATGACCCATCCTACCACAATCGCAGCACTCCATGGGGTCACGTGGACACTAAGGTCTCTTGTGCCCCAATTTACCGCACTAGTAGTACATCACATAGCCCCGTGAAGAACTCTTCTAGCTAGTACAGCCACCGTGAGAGAAATACATCTGCATATTCCACTTGTTGGTATAAATATTACCAAAAACTAATGCCAAACCTCCCTATCCTACACCAATAGATTCCCACAAATTCCGCTCAGTGATCAGGGCCTGGTTTATAGTAGCATGCATTGTTGGAAACCTGAAAACATTTACCAGTGCTAGGATTTCATACTAATGACCAGCCTTAAAGAATCTAGCCCTCAACGTCTCATCACCCACCAGAACTGTTGAAAAATGTTGTATCTCGGTAAAGTGGGTAGAATTGTCCATTACTAACATGGAGCCCTACGACAAATTTTTGAACTCTTAACCTCGATCTTTCCTTAGCATCTCGGGAATGAAAACTTCATAGAAGACTACCTGAAAAACTTCCCACTCCATGTCTAGGTGATGCTCGGTCTAGGTGTTAACATCCCACCATATCTTGACAAAATCACACAGCATATAAGTAGCGAGCATGAACCTCCCCCCTGGAGGCGTCTCAAGATGCTTGAAGATAGTCTGCAATGAATCCATCCATGACACTATAGCATGTGGTCCTCCATCCCCGAAAAAAGTAGGCAGATGCCCCTGCTGGAATATACATTGTCAGCTCTGCCAATGATGTGGAAACCGAAAGTTCTCCCTGAATGGTCTGCATAAACCATATGAAGCCTTCACAGAACTCCGCCTATGTGCCTGTGTCCAGTATAACGGTTTGTGCCACATCTAGCTATTATGAGGAATCTATTGGTAGCTTGTGGCCTACCGTCTGTGGAGTATACCCATTGTCGCTCTCCTGGCGAACAACTTGAGGTCATCTCTACAGCATGACTCTATATGGTCAAAAACAAGCCTTATATTAAGATCATGAAGGACTAAAAACAAGAAGTATAAATAGGGAATAGGGGAAATAAAACATTAAAGTTTTACAAAACAAGACTACATGGCTTGTATAATAACTACACGGTGTTTTCCCTAAAGTCTTTCACATGGGTGTGATCTTCTGCCAAAAATAGTCGTGTAACACCTCAAAGACAGGGCGTGTTGTCCATACACACGACGTGTAATTGAATTTTCTTCCCCTGCCGAAGTCTTCTACACGGCTTAGCCACATGGATCTCATTTAAATGAGTATACACGGTGTGTATAAGGTCTACATGGCGTGTTCTGGATGAGCTTCATCAACCCGTGTTGTCCGTTACATGGTCAGGTACGCAGCTCCCTCTACACTGTGTGTTCCATAAAGACACAATGGGTACAACTTATATTCCAACTGTTCGTGTTGTTAGTGACACAGCTGACTACTTGGATGATGCTACACGGCGTGTTACAACCACACATGGCATGTATGCCACCCTATTTTCCAGCCGCATTGCCAAGTCCACACGGTCTTTCACCACTCAAGACTACACTATGTGTCCCTCGGGTACACGCCGTGTACTAGATGAGCTTCTTCGACCCGTGTTGTTAGTTACACAGTCAAATACACGACTCATACTACACATTGTGTTCTAGATGGACCCGACGTGTACTAGAAATAACGACACCAACCCATGTTGTTATTTACACGGCCAGACTCCCAGATTACACTACACGGTGTGTTCGGAAGTGACACAATGTGATTAAGAGAATATTTATTCATTCCTGTTGTCAGTCACATGGGCGGGCACAAGGTCCACACAACACGTCGTGTACAACTGGTACAGAGCATGTTCCCTCTAGAGTTTTCCCATCCCATGTTCCATCCTACACGGCCTATGACACCATTAGAAACTACATGGAATGTTCAAATTTTTTTTTCATTTCTTTCAGAACAGAAGAGTACAGACTGTGTGTTCATAGAACCACATGCCGTGTTGTCCGGGTTTCCAGAGAGTACCCCTCAGAAACTACTCCGAAGCCCCGATTTATTTAATTTCAAGCCTGGGTAGGCCAAATTCCAATTTTTGGGGGCCCATACTCCCCACGAATCAAAGTCTAATACCGAAAATTTAACTTTATAGTACAAAACACAACAAAAGGCTGGATCATGATCCACTAAATTCTGGTCAAAGAGAGCCCATACTTATCAGGATCCACTGTTTAACCCAACCATATCATGTACGAATACCCTATCAATAGTAGGCGCATCTATCATGGTATCTATCACAACATCATGAATTTTCTATCACAAAATCTATCACAACAACATGCAATTTCTAATGCACCAATATAGAATGGATACTATCCATGGAATGTGATTATAACATGTGACTAATGATGCATGAGATGGCATACCCTCATCCAATCAGGTTGCAACTAAATACATCCCAGGTATAAAATATAAACAGCACACCACAAGTGCGTTACCGAACGTTGAAAATCAAATCAACTGTAAAATTGAAAAACCAGATAAGTCGCAATTAAACAAGGTAGATTGGCTTTTCCCTATAAATGAGTTAGCTACTCTCGGGAACAACATTTACTGATTACTAATTCCATCATATTCCTGACTCTAGGCTCCAAATAGTAAGTCAAGATGAAAAGAAACCCATCTGATACAACTTTGTAAAGTCCCAGATTTGGGTGCCACTCAACAAGTGACCCGAACCCGGTTGGTCAAATGACCTCTATCCCATTTCTCCAAAACACCAAAGGTTGTCGACTAGCAGTGAGGGCCCATGTATGATGGTGGGGATACTATTCCCTCATTTTTCATAGTGTAGCGTAGCGGAGAAATATAACCATACAAAAGCGGAAGCAGTAAATAATACTAATGCTGAAATGGAAAATAGTGCCAAGAAAGCTTAGTCAAAGGATAATCCACTAACCATTTATTAAAATAAAGAAAACGTACAACTACAAGCAAAATAAGATAGAGAAACGACTACAAATCATAAAATTCATACCTGTCACCACATCCGGGATAGAGTGATTCTTCCATAGTAGTCGACTCCCACTGCGTACTTTCATAATGCCTCAGGTTCGTGTCATATTTCCTTCAATTATTCATCTTCTCCAAGGAAATAAACTCTTTAGCAGACTGTGTATTCTTTTTCACACCCCCGGCTGCCCCACATTCCTTCCCAAAAGTACACCTGGTAGATATCGTCTTGGGAAGATATGATTATTCTTTTTCTGACCTTCTTCGTGTTGGGAAAGACTTGGATCCCTCAATCCCAGATATCTTCTTCTTCCCACCCTGAACAATGTCACTGTAGGAGGCCCGGATGAAGATGTCTAAATTCTCCTTTCCACTATCAGAGAGGTCCCCCCATATTCCAATGATGCACCCCTCATGATATCCCTCATTCACTCCCAGCTCTTGCTGAGAATGATTGTTAGAATCAGTCATAGACAAACAAAGGTTCTGCCTCCAAATTACAAAGTTTCATGTGTCCCCTTCTCCATTTCATTTTCACCATAACATGTATCTTTACTGCCACTTTCATTCATTGAAATACTTCCCTCAGTATTATGGGCCTCCCCATGTTCCATTTATTGAAAGAAGTTACCAGTGGTAACATTAAAAAATACACCTCCAACACCATATTCCTTCCCATTAAACTCCTCAACAGAGGCATCTAAAACTCCCATAGCTGCTCTATCACCAGAAACAATAGGGTCAAAGTATGATTGATTAATAGGTTCTGGAAGTGAAGAACAGGTAGATCCTTCAACTGATAGAGGTTTCTCAATACCAAGATCATGAACTAAAGTGTTGAAAACCAACCTCACCATTTGATTTTGCGTCCTCTGCTGCTTCAATTTCAAAACAACAACACCATTAATCACTGAAAGACCAGACATCCCCACTGCCTCAACATCCTTCACAACAGGTTTCATCTCATCCACAGTATGCTTCATGGACTTCCCTTCCACACAAAACCCCTAATTATGATAACCTTCAAAGAAATATTGCCTTGATGATATTCTTTCCAGTGGAACCTTCAACAAAGGCACTGCCAAAGAAGGCGCATCACTGCCACTATTACCCTTCCTCATCGCCCTTTACGAAACCCCAGCCAGTCTATTACTATGACAGATCGTATCCACATGTCCAAACCGACCACAAACAGAACAATGAAGCATCCAAGATTCAATTCTTACCTCTTCCTTCCACTGAAATTACTTCCCATCAGTGATCCAAACCCGCATCACATGCCGCCATGCAACATCGATCTCAACACAAATCTGTGGAAATATGGGATGACATATTACCTCTGTTCAATGATCAGAACACATGTATCTACCTATCATGTTTCCAATCACACACAGAATAGCTGGATATTGGAATGACATAGGAAGGCCAGGAAGTCTGACCCACATCGCCATCATCAATGGATCATGCCGCATGTGGAAATCGAGACTCCATTAAAACAGGAAAAATGGGTCTCCATTGCAACATCGATGGGCTCTGGACTAGGAATTAATCAGATAATCCTCTATCTCAAACTGAATCATCAGATGTCGTTTGCCTATTAAACCGACTACTAAACGCTCCTGAAGATCCCAAGAGTTGAAAAAAAACTGGTCAAACTCATCAACCGAAGGATGATGATGTCAAAATCGAACCACCAGCGTGAGATTGTAATGATCTGAGGCACTATTGAGCTCTGTCGGGGATATAAGGAGTTGCGGCGCTCTCTACAGTAATATAATCTATTTGGGCTCAAGAAATGACCCAATAAGGGTGTGACAAATAAATCCTAGTAGGCAACCACCAAAGGCCTATGGACAACTGTCAGTGAATAATGTGCAACAATAGTGTGTAGTAATGTAATAAAATAAACATGGATGTACTCAGAAGTAACTATCCTATTAATTACATTACATTTTAATAATCATCTATCAATTCCAAGCCTATGCTTTAGCTTGGTAGGTACAACATAATAAATCACCAAAATGAATATTCAAAGTAACCATTGTCCTTAGACATAAAAATCCTTACTCTTAGTCATGAAAGAATGAATCCCTCAGGTGACTTCCCTCAAGAATAATGAATATTTCCCTCAGGCATACGATATGTCGCCCACAGGCCCAGAAGATACTTCCAACCAGCATAAGAATTGTTTCCCTAAGGTTAACAACAATACCCTCAGGTTAAAAAATACATCCCTTTGTTATTCCATAGGAAATCAAGTAAACGAGTTGAGACCAACATAAAAAAAGAAATTATATTTGTTTCCTCTCAATAAAACTCAAAACATGATTATAATCACCGCATAACAACGGGTATCCTGGACAAATATCTAAACATGCGAAACGCACCCACAAGGTGGCCCTGGATCCAATAAACTATCCCAAACAACAGTTACAATTTTAATCATTAGATTATCTATGCAATTTTAGATATATTATAAGCTATGTCCTCAGCAACAAGACACCCTAAACATGGGCTTGTGTCATAACGGTAAACAAAAATCACTCGAATGTTTGAAATAAACACCAAAAAACCTACCTAGATCTCCACTGATCGATATACGTGAGAGATGCCTCCAAAAACATCCAAGAACAACATAGATCTGGGAATAATGATAACCCATTCAAACCCAAATAACTTCTCCTTGATAAATAATTAGAAGGAGACACGCAAGAAGATGAAGGGGCTAACCCGTGTGGTCCTAACGTGATATTTGGAGAAGGAATCAAAGTCATGATGATTAGTTGGGTGCTCTTCAAAGGTTCAGACCTCTCCCCCATAGCCATGTAACGTTCTTTGCTTCCTCTGTCGAAAGCGGTGGCTACTACTAGTTTATAACAAAAGAAGCACAACTACACGTCATGTACTCTCAAGTACACAACGTGTACTTTCCATTTTTAACGGTTCCTGTATTGGCTAATTTTCACCGCCACACTGTTCATCCGTCGACATGATTACAAGGCGTGTAATATTGATTACATAGAATGTAATATCATTTCGCTGGCAGCTACTTCCACAGCCTTACTATTCCCCTACTAACTGATAACATGGCGTGTATATACTATGTACACGGCATGTGGTCATTTTTTACACCATTCATCACCGACAGGAATACATACCATGTATACTCATCCCACATTGCCAAAGTACATGGCATGTGGAAAAGTACATTGCGTGTACCCCCAAATTTTGGGATTTTCCAATTTTTCCTTATTTTCTCGAAAACAGTTAAAGAAGAAAGAAAGGAAGAAACTCGTACTTCAAGAATAAGAACTGGGTTCTTACACCATGGTTAGCCATTACTCATTCAATAATGTTATCACAAGTTTTAGGGTAATTCTTTATTATTATTATATTGTTTTTACCTTGAATTACTCTATTTACCTTTAACCGTGGTAAATAAAAGTCAAAAGTTACTATTCAGCAAAAAATATTTAAATATTACTGACCCACATTTTACATACTAATAACAACCATGTATGTTGGATATATGAAAATCAATTCACAGAATCGGTAAAATATTATTTATATGAAAAGTCGGTTTTTTAACTACTATAAAGTGGTTTCACTATTCATCAAAAATTGAAAATTTTCAAAATAATACAAAAAATTCAGTAAAAGATATATATGATATTTTGAATTCAAAATTGAAGTCTAATTTACTAAACTCAAAAGTGAAATTTTTTAAAAAACATGTATAATCATATTACGGATACTTCTATTCATTCCCTCCAGTAAAATGGTTAGGTATTAACTACCATTTAAAATAATAATATTATATTATTATTGTACAACATAAGATATCAATGAAACAAATTGTAGCCTATTAGGTACACCATCAAACATAGAAACCCCTTTAAAGTAAAGTTAATATTTATTTCACAAATATAAATAATTATGGAAAAATTTCTTATTTTTTATTCACCTGGGATGTTACAATAATTTACAAAATATGCTAAAAAATGAATTTTTGTAACATGCTTGAGTCATGGATGATGTAAATTTCCATTTTTTTTAACTCACTTATACATATTACTATATTTAGTCACAATAATACTCACTATTTCACGTCTTGTAGAGAAATAATATATTAAAAATCAAAGTATTAAAAAACACTCCTCCCCTTCACAATAAATACAACCCATCACACCCTCATTTCTTCACACATATCTAGAATAAATCCTTAACTAAATTCTTCCAAAATCTCCCCCAAGATCCTTACCCAAGACAAAGATCCATTGGTTGACTCAAAAGACCAAGTCCTCAACCCTAAAGAGGCTCTCAAAGGAGATAAACTCAGGAAGTTAATTCCTCTTTCTGATTCTTTTATTTTATTTTAATGTTTCTTTTTTTCTTTTTTTCCTCACCTACTTACAAACAAATGGTATTACTACTCTAGTAACATACATGTAATATAATTATATTTTTATAATAATATATTTCATCACAATCTCATATTCCATATCTATTTATACTATAAAATAAAACACCTCCTGAGATGTGTTAATTTATCACATTCAGGGCCGACTAGTTTTCAATTTTCATTACCATCATAGAGCCTGGTAATGAAGTTATTTTAATTTTTGAACCAGATCATAATATATTTATGTTTACTTATTTTATGTTCATTAATCATTATACACTTATGATATTAAATAATAATACAATACAATTTGATTATGAGAAAAACCGAAAAATTAATAAAAGTGTTTTCCATTAAAATTTTATATAATGAATCATCGTCATGTTATATAAAAACTCATTATAAGATAATTTATATAAAAATATTAATAATAATAATATATATTAACAATTATGGATGTTTAACCACATTTCAAATGAACATCTTTTCATCAATACTAGTGAATTGTTCCTAAAAGCTATGAAAATTAACACCTTCGACCAATGAATTTAAGCTCTAAAACTCATCCAAATGTCCATAAAAGAACTTAATAAGAACATAATTAATCAAATTAATTTATTAAAGGATATTATTTTGTTATATAATAATAATTATTTCATTTTATAGGAAATTTAATTGAAGAAACCGTTTGGAAATAACTTAAGGGGTGATTCTCAAACCTAACTCTCTTTCTTTGGGTTTTCCCTAATCAACCCATTTTCAGTATGGATATAACATAAAATACATTTAATGATAATTATATTAACTTTTCCAGGATATAAATTCAATCTAATTAACATTATGAAATATTGAATATTTTTTATGAGAGAACTTCTTTCAAATAAACACACCATTTTTTACTTCTCGAAGATTATTTCACTCTTCACTCACGGTTAATGATTCTATGTAAATAATGATATGTCCTCTTTATTATTGAAACCTAATGTTTATGAATTTATTATTTATGATGTGAAACTCATTTTTTCATGTTTTATATTACGTTCATATTTTAAATATTTTCTATGTGTCATTCTTGATAATTTAAATGTTATGATTTGATGGGTGGACCAAGAATTATATACCACAATATGAATGTTTGAATGTGGTCAGTGTGCCCAGAAAGATATATTTTTTAAATGCATTGGGTAAAGTGATGAATCTCAGGAGTTAAATTGAAATAATGTGTGAACATGATGGTAGCTTTTTTTCAAAAGTATTTATGGTCGATAACCACTAAGACACGATGTTTTATTTTTATGCAATGACACATTCAATGCTATTATATAAATGAAGTTATGATTATAATCACCCTATGTAACATTGTTTCATTTTATTATTATTCCTATAACTAGGATTTCAGATTACCCCTTTTTGATTTATTTCCTAGGGTGGCTAAATGTACTAAGGAGTACACAAATACAGATAAGAAGCTAAAGAAGAAGTAATTAAATAAATGTTTGGGCATTATGCTGTAAATATTATGTATCATACTAGTTTTACCAACACACTAAATAAATTTTTCAACCTTGTGTATTTTTTTTTATTTTTTATCATTAAATTTATGTAAATGTAAACTAATAAAATTTGGGTCACTGTAAATCTGATTTCATTGTTTTCTCAATAAACCAATATTTATGAGCAATCGATAAATTTTTTCCATAACTTAGACACACTAACAATATTTTCTCTATTCACTTTAACACAAAATGTAATCATAGATTTTAATTAATATTTAAAATATTTTTATAAAACAACTTCTTAAATTTTGAGAGATCAGTTTATTACAATGATCATCTATGCTACATGTTTTATTTTTGACATTCTTTAGAATATTTAGATCCCCTATCATATGTGATGGAAAACCATGGTAAAAAATCTTTGGACATTGTGGTAAAAATATTTCTAGGAAACTTCATAAGTTACTTATTTTTTTTACATTCTACATCATTTTTAAGACATTCAAAAAATTATAATATAATGAAAAGAAAAGATTTTCAATATCATATGGTTGCTCACATCATTCAGAAACATCATTCAATTGTTAAAATCTATTTTTATTTTTCAGTACATATTTTACAGGTTGTATATAAATTGTTCTTATGTTAATGTAGTGACTGTAGCAAAATTTCTATCATCCAAATCATGTAAACACATCATTAAATTTATAATTAAACAAACATATATTTATTATGATTCCAAAACCACAATGAAGTCAAAATAATAAAAACCAAATTTTTTTCTAAAACACATTATGATGTACAGAATTGCAAACATTCATTTCAACCTCTATTACAACATTGATATTATGTAATTTTCATGACACGAAATATAAGTAAACTCCTAACTCATTCTTTATTGTATTTATCATCTTTTCATCGTTTTTAGCATTAAAAACTATATCTATTTTAAAATTAATGAAGAGGTTCTAAAAATATAATAAAATGGGATAATCAGATCCTTTTACAAAAAAAAACTGTATTCTCAATTGTATTCTTATTAATAGTCCCATCTTATGAATTATTATATTTTTCCTTCATTTTGGAATAATAATTTCAGAAGTATATGAGCCACAACTTTACTTGTTGTTTCCTAAAATCAAGGATTTGTTTTCTAGAAATTATATTATGATTTTTAGTTACCCTTTTCTGTACATACCAATTATTATTGTAAAAGATAAAACTATTTATATTTCTCATTTAATAAATATTCTACATGGATTCTTCAATTACTTTATTCAATAATAAATTCCATCAACTCATCGACATATTTATGTAATATTGATTTTTCCTCAAATTGAACTGATTATTTGATATAAAAAATATATTTTTATTCTGCATTTTTTATCTCCTTTTAAAACATAGAGAACATTAAAATACACATATTGAGTTATCATTTAAATAATAAATCCATCTTAGTTTCATTAGTATCCTTAAATTAACTACAAATATCACAAGTGAATTATTCTTCATTCAGATTAGTGTTGAGATATTATTCTTCACCATATCAGGATGAATATGAAAAATCTTCTTCATAAAATTTATAAATTATTTAAAACATATTTAAATTATTTAAATTCCTAAATTTTGAGAAATCCATTCTCATTCTGATATTATAAATCCATTGGTTTTCCATCGTTGATTATATCATGAAAATGAATTTTATTGATGTGTAACCTTCTTTATTAGTGACTCCATATTTTTTCAAAAATGATAAATTTTATATAAAATGATCATATAATGCAGTCCAAAATCATTATTGTTTAACATTATGTTGAAACATCCCATATCAGTTATCACATTTTTATCTATTCAATACATTGAATTGATGACCATATAATCAAAGGGATCTAAAAAACATGAATCCTATACAATAATAAGATTATTCATATACATATTTTTAATTATTTCATTAAAATATATATATATATTGAATGTCTAATTAATCATCAGAAAAATTAATTCTCAATTGATAGGTTATTCAAACTATGTGGAAATCATGAAAATAAATATCACATATATATATTCTTCCTCAATAGAATTGTCTTTATTTTAAATATTCTATAGTAGGATACAATAAATAATTTCCATAATATCTGAATCTTAAAATTTCTCATCACATCCTCTTATTATAGACATCACTTATTTCAATTTTGTGAGGAATGTATTAATAAATTCATCATCATGAATTCTTATATATTTTTAAATAAATACATAGAAACGAAATTTAGCTTACATATATTAGGTCATTCCTTCACATACATTCTATTGCTTATCCAATATTTATTTTTTGTGTTCATTCATTTGAGTAAACACCATTATGAGAGGGAGGGAGAAAATGTTTTCATAACCATTATTCTCCAAATCCCACATTTATTCTACTACCCTTAAAACACCATTGTATAGGGGAACATACACATTATTTGTGAGTACAAATGATTCATAATTGATATATAATATGTATATCATCATTATATATTATCACATGTTATCAAATAACCTATCAAATTTAGGTATCTCATTGATATTTAGTGAAATATTTTTTTCATGAAAAATTCTATAAATTCCGATAAAATAATTTTTAACATATAAAATCTTGTTTTGATATATAAAATCACTATAGAGAGTATCATAGAACTCATAAAACATGAAATTTATCCTCATGGATTATTATATAATCATTGAAATGGGGGAAGTGTGATTCATTGATGCATTTTAATATTTTGTTTCCTTTATGAAACAACCCTATTAATCAGTTAAATAAATTATTTTTCACTGTCTAAGCAATTAAAATAATGGGAAATCATATTTGAATGGTCCACCTTAAAAAAGTAGGTGGTTGATCCTTGAAAAGATTCATATTCTAATGATAGCATACTACCCACTAGTTTCAAATATTATATATAATGATTAAGGTTTATTAATGTAATCATGATTGAATAATTCTTTCGATTGTGATAGTGCTTCCCATGTTGTTATAATGGAAAAACACATGGAATCATTGAGAATAAATCCTTTCAAAAATAACTATCATTAATTAATGCAGTGATATTATTATTATTAATATTAATACAATTGAAACTGATGTATGACCACTTTATAATGTTCCTATTTAGACAACTATTTCTTATTTCATAGTAACAATAATAATACAACTCTACACTATGCATTGTTCTCAGTAATATTCATTTTTTTAATATATATTAAAATAATTTCTTCAAAATATTTTAATTTTTAATTTTCGGTCCAAATTCAAATATCCTTCATGAAATAGAAACATTAGATCATCTCATATATAAATCACGATAGTTAATTTCAATTAACAATTGTGTTGGAATGACCACTGTATTTTGAATATGAAACCAATTTATCATTCCCTCTCAAAATTCATAGATTACATATTTAAAATAGATTTTATCGTGTGGTATATAAAATTACATTATAGATTGTTGTTTTTCAATGGTTTACACAAAATATAAACATAATGAATCAATGTTAAAAATCATATATGTATTTGGGGTATCAAAACGTATAATGACACTAAAATTAAATCTACTCATCTGAACAATGTGGTTTTTCAGTATGATGTGGCCTTCCATATGTATATATCTTACTATGGTTTGGTATGTAATATATGAAGTGAAGTTCTCAAAAACACTATACCCAATAAAATTCAACCCATCATTATATATGATAAGGTATTTAAATATATATTGAATAACATTGTTTTAGTCTACTATATTCCATGAATACACATATATTTTCTTGATTTCAAGTCATCTATTATCGATCCCATAGCTAATTCGACAATCTTTATGACCTCGAATTATTTTCTATAGTGTATCCATATTCTATGACAACTGTATGTGGATAATACATATGTTAACGTGCATCCATACTTCTCTAATCTACTTTAACGGTTCAATATTATGATCTATAATGTTGACACCACTCTTATGATCCTCTAAAACTAGTATTATCATGAAATCAATTCATGATATATAAAGACATCAAATCAGAATAAGAATCATATGACTTATTTTGATTTATTTATGTATTGAAAATAGAATCTAACACAGTCAAACATATTTTCTTTACCAATTAATAATATTCAATTATCACAATAACAATCTCAATACCTAGTTGGACCGAAATTTTCAATATATAAATACATTTTTAAAATTTTGGATATTTATTAAAAAATGTTGATTAAATAAAAACATAATTTACTTCATCATTATAGAAAGTTTATTATCAATGACTCATTTTTTCATGGTTTGAATGAAAAATAATTCTCTATTAATTTACCACAATATAATTAATACAAATTGAATCAAATTCATTAGTTATTTTTTCTCTAAAAACGTTTTTGTGGTGCATTTTTTTAAACACATTTTTCCTTCTGTTTTAGGAACATATATTAAATATTATTTACACCACTTTTGGAATTTGAATAATTAAAAATCGGTTCTATATTTTTAATCATCAAAATTAATATTTTTTAAAAAATTTGTCTTAATTTTTTTATGAATTGTAAACATAGAAAAAATGTATCCTGCCATTAATGATTAAAATGGGTTTATCTGGGGTAATATATGATATAAAGGTAAAAGTATATATAATCATTATAAATATTATTATTTAAAAATATTTTAAACTTGTATTATATAACATATCATTTACAGGGTATTTTCACATCATGTTCAAGAAAATGAATTATTATTATTTAAAACAACTATAAAATTCCATTTGTGTCCATCCCCTCACTTTTCAAAGGGATCATTTTATCCACCCATATTCAAAATTTTTTTCCCTGATTTTTATCCTAGACCTACAAGAAAAATATTCTATATTTTTTTTTAATTCATATAAATATTTTCATAACCTATGACTATCCTAATAAGGCTTACATCATAAGAAAATGCAGGACTCTCAAAGAGTAGGTAATCATCTTAGATGAAAAATTCAATTATTATTTCTTATAATGATTCATTTAAATCTATTTTATTGATCCTAAACACAATGAATGCAGTAACATCAATACATTTAGATCTTAGTATGGTTATGGTGCATCATTTTTCACCCCCTTTTTTTCAAATGTTAACTAAAAGTATCTCCCAAGAACATGTGTGGACTATATAAACTGCATAGAGATATAATTCATTTTACATCACTAACAGAAATTAATGGATATAAAAATTTATTAAGTAAATATATATTATGAATCAATGATTCATTATAGAAAAATTATTAATTAACTATATTTAATTCTTTTAAAAAAAATTAATCAGTGTTCATTCATATGTACGAATTAATGTACCCATGAATTTTGCAAGTCATGTGTGTGAGTATAAAATGAGAATGAATTTTGTAAGTCTATTATAAATAAATAATTTTTGAGGATGGATATCTATATATAAATAATGATAATATATATAATATTTATATCATGGATAACATTCTGGAGATTATGGAGCCTTTTCCTTGATTTAGGGAACAAAACTACCACATTGAAACATAAATGTAAAATAATGCATTTAAACTAGAAATGATGATGATTATGAAATGTTATTATTCATCCAATGATCAGATATTACATGTAAATAATTAATTGTATTATAAGATGATGGTATTATTATTGTTCACTATTATTATGTTATATAATTCTACTAATTTTTTTAACTATATAAAATGTTATAAAATAAATTGTATGTTGTACATGGGGTAAGGTGTTAATCTAAATTATCAACTTTTTTAAATTATTTATGATTAAATTCACATTAAAATAAATTAAAATATCATCATCTTATTAACTTAGTATTTTTTCCTATAGTTATATATTGAGTTAATATGTTTTGATTTAAATATCCTCTGTTTAGTACTTAACTCGATCAAAATATTTTATTTATGAAAACAAAATCTATTTCTTTTAGATTCAATGAACATTTATCTTCTATATAAAAGTAATATATAATGTTTTAATGATTTTTTTTCATATTCTGAAATCATTTTTATTTCATTTTCATATAACATTTCATTTCTCTTCATATTTCTAAATGAAATTTTTTTAGCATTTTCTTTATAAGGTTGGTGTTTATTTTTATAAAAAGTTTTAACAAAATTTTTTTTCCAAGTGTGACGAATATAAATTTATTCTTGATTTAATTACTTTTAATTTTTTTTATATATTCATTTCCATATATCCCTATGTTATTTGAATGAAAAAATGTCCATAATATTCATCGGATTTTATATATTAAATATGTTATTACATAATTAGAAGGATATTTTCCCTTATAAATTATCGGCTGATTCATTAAATGTATTTCAGTTTAAGGAAACCTCATTTGATTAACAATATTCTTTACTATAGATGTACTAAAATTATATCATCCATTATATTAATCTAAATGTATTATTATCATGTTGTTCTACTGATTTACTATGGATAATTATAATATTTTATTGTATTGTTTTCAATAAAAATGGTTATATTTATTATATAATGAATTTTTATTCATTAATTTTATATGAGGAATGTGTTAGAATTATTCTATCATTGGGGGATCCTATTATACCCCTTACATGAAGACGGTAATTTTAGTCCATTTATTCACAATACCATTTAGTGGAGATGTTTTTATGAGATAAACATACAATCTAAAAAAGGAATGGGTATTATACTCATGAAATATGATGAAGTTATTTCTTATCCCGTAGGTATATTGAAGTTCCATGTGTAATACTCCCTATTACATGATCTCTATAATTAATATGCAATCTATGAGAAGAATATTTGGTGGAAATAAAATTTTGGAGAGAAATGTGACATGTATACCAATTATAAGAATAAAATATAATTTATTCTCATAGGAAGACATGAAAATGAATTAAATTTGATGGATAAATGTGATGATATGATACATTTTCTTTATTCACTACCAGTTAGAATATAAAACATGTTATTTAATTCTATTAGATGCAAATAAACTTGTACTCTTTCCATAATATTGAATTATAAACACCATATATTCATGGATATGTAAAGGATGGAAAGATAAATAATAACGATATTTAATGAATCCTACTACTCAAAAATTATATCTTAATCATCTACCAATGTGAATATTTAGTAGAAAAAAGTGATGATCTAGATCTTCAAATTTTGGTGTTAGAATTGAAGGAATGCAATCCTTTTTAATTCCACTATGATGATAATGAATTAATTAATTATAGGAAAAAGAATTTTGTTCCATCAACACATGATATAAAGAAATACATATTTTATATTTTACATACCTCATCAATATCTATCCATCATTGAATTACCATGATTTACTATGATATTTGGTCATTTGAGTTATATAATATAGTGTATTTAGACAATAGTTAATTTTCATGAATTCACTAACATCAGTTTGGTATAGTGGTTTAGAGAAATATAACATAAAACTCATATAAATAAATAGTATGTCACAAAGTGTACATTTTAACATAGTCATTCTCAAAAAAGAAAAAATGTATGATATATCATGTTTATATTTGAACTGAATAACTTCACAATTTCAATATTCAACCCATCCTTGTCCCGACAAATCATTAAAAACTGTGAAAACGTTTTAAATCAATGGATGAGTGAAAATTATAAATACGTGATATATATAAAAAATTATGAAACAAATTTGTTCCTAAATACTTTTTGAAGATTTTTCCTTTCATGAAATACTCATTAAGATCTATATAAGCATTTAATTAACCATTATTTTAAATTTTATTTCCAAAAAAATTCATAAAACATTACATTAGAAATTTTAATGGAAAAATAAAACACATTAATGATAATTGGATACAATGGAAATCTTATTAAATCATTTATTTTTAAAAATATTTATACATTTATCAATTATATCTTAGAATATACATCCGTCTAATAATAAGTTTATGAGTGACAAAATGAAAAAATAATTTAAATTAAATAATTGGATATTTATTGTGAGGTGTAATACGAAATCAAAAAATATGAGTCTAATGAATAATCACATGGGAGTATATGAGAACAAACATTGTATCATATTACTATTGAA
This sequence comes from Viscum album, assembly GCA_963277665.1. Taxonomy (NCBI): domain Eukaryota; kingdom Viridiplantae; phylum Streptophyta; class Magnoliopsida; order Santalales; family Viscaceae; genus Viscum; species Viscum album. Next base: position 355,142,752 of record OY728143.1, read on the forward strand.
ACACAATAAATGTGGCAGTAATAAAAAAACATGACATAATAATAAGTTTAAGGTAACTTCCTTGAAAGCATCACATGGGATAAGATTACTATATTGGATTAGGTTTACTCACTATTCTAATATGAAACATCTACTAGGTCATAATACTTACCCATTAAATTAGATCACAATATTGGAGCACCTATATGAAAATGTTCATTATTATGTGTTCCAAAAAATTAAATTAATCATAAGGAATTTTTATAAGAAATAATAATTGAATGAAAATATGTTACGTAATCATGGATCAAATCATAATCAAAAGAGTTTTCATAAATATGGTGTATAAAAATTATCATTAAGTTTGAATTTCCCTGACAGTACAAGAGATAATAATCCAGGTATATATCTATAAGTCATTATACAAATTTAAATAAAATAAATTTCATTAAATAGAAACAAAATTGATATAGTGGGGAAATTTTTATTACCCTATGAAACAGTTTATTTAGAGAGGCATGTTAAACTATCAACAAAAAATAATACTTAGTATTTAATTATATATTCCCTTTAAATATTTTTTTTGAATATACAAATAATAAGGGAGAAATTATTATTTGATGAAAAAATGCAATCTTATAAATAAATCCAAACATCAATTATTTTTTTTGTGTGAGTGAAAAGTTTTTTATTCCATATATGTTAAAAAATTTATCTTCTCTTATGTATGGAATATTTAAATAATTTTATAGAATATGGAAAAATATTCCTTTTTAAAATAATTGAATATACATCAGAAGAGACAGAAAATATATTTTAATATTAATTTTTTTCTATATAAATAAATTAATAAAATATCATTTATAATAAAGACATGGATAGGAATGATTTAACAAATAAATATTTAAATCCAGAAAAATTATTTTTTTAATGTGATGTTTTATTTACAAAAAACATAAAAATATTTATTAAAATTTTTTAAAAGTGGAATATGTTAAACAATTACATTTAACATTTATTGAGGTACTTAAAATTTTCTTGTAACATTTAAGAGAACATGGCCACGGAAGAAAAAGACATTGAATTGAAACATTAAAAGATGATATTTTTTAAAAAAATTATCTTACCTTGAGTATGACTCATCACTCACATTCTTTATCATAATAAATAAAATGATTTTTGAATATTTTATATTATTAAAAACCATTTTCAATTTAATTATCTTTTTTATTTTACTCATTCTCTGGATAAATTCAATTAAATAATCATTTATACTCTCATTGGATATTATGATAATATTTTTATCATTGGTCAAAAGTGAATTTTGAATATTTTATATCATCTATGATGTCATTATATAACAATCTATAGAATAATAATTATAAAATAAATATATTTTTTAGATAAAAATTATACATTTGGTGCCTATCATAAAATATGTTTTTAAATAATGGACTTTGTAACAATAATGGAAATGCTAAGTCGTCTGTATGCTTAACGATTCCATTTGTCAATGATATTGATTTAATAAAGTTATGTATTATGGAATATTTCAATAATTATCATTATATAATAAATTACATAATATATCATGAAATAAAAATAAACATATATATATATACCATCTATTTGATGAAGTAATGAAAAATGAATCGCATCTCTTCATGGTGGGGGTAATCCTGTTTCACATATGAACAATGTTGTGTTTATTCAATGATTTAGGGGTAAGAATGTATATTATATAATAAATTTATAGAATGATAAAAATTTCATTAATATATAATATATCCATTATATCCATTATCATAATCATCCAAGAGAGGTGATGGTGTATAATTAATTTGTTCGGGTTTTAAGGTTGCAGTCCACTGCACACACAACTGATTGTCTTTCTATCTAATTTTATGGATGTGGAGATGAAATTATATTATTCCATTAATCTTATTTCGTAAAAATAATCATTATATAATTGTGTTTTTCTGTTATCATGGTTTAATAATATTATTATGAGGTGAAAGAATAAATAAAACTAAATTTATCAATTAAGAACAATACCTTCATCTGAAAATAGCTTTAGGTTTACACGACCAGCCATTTTAAGAGGGTATTATAATCAATAGAAGAACTCAATAAAATGGTAATATAATTTGTGAAGGGACTTTATATGATAATGGAAATAATTAAGGATTTTCATGTTTGGAAGAAATAGGATAGTAGTTGTCCTCTTATATGTGAGGGAAATAGAACATTTGGAGATTCCAAAAATAATAAATTTATATAAATTAATATGTATTTGAATAAAGTCCAATAATTATATTATAATATGGAATTTTTATTAAAATTATAAATCATATCATAGAATACAATTTTTATATTTTTAGATTTTTTTAACCAAATCTCTTTTTTTTAAACCATGTTAACAATTTTTGAAATTTAACATGTTCAAAAATTATTTAGTACTTAGATGTCTTGATAGATAAAATAAAATAGAAATTATAAAGTAAGTGTATCATTATATATATTTTATTCTATATCTTAATAATTAGTATAATGTGATGATTTATAATAATTTTAATGAATCTATTTATTTAATTTTACAATGAAAATGAAATGAAAATTTTCATTAATATATAATCCCTACACATTATTCTTAATATTTATATTTTTCTAACATCCCCATGAACATGGTAATTCATTCTATTTATATTATATTTATTATATCAAATATAATTTAATTTATATTTCAATTAATTTATAGAATACAATGATAGTGTTGAATAAGAATTTAAGGTAATATTTCCTTTCTAAAATTTATAGATAAAAGTCAACTATAAAAAATTCTTTTATAATTGAAATTAATATTTAGAATAAAACAAAATTTGTTTTCATCCATGTGATAAAATATTATATAATTTAAAGTAATAAAGTGACTTACTTCTGTTTATTTTTATAAAATATTATATTGTATTGAATAAGATCACTGTTAAGAAAAATTATAGTTTTCCTGAAATAGATGATTTTTTTGATCAGCTCCTAGGTGCTCAGTATTTTTCGAAGAATGACTTGAGGTCACTATACCATCTATTGAATGTAATCGATGAAAACATTCCAAATATCACATTTCATAATTGATATGACCATTATGAATTTTTAGTTATGCCTTTTGGGTAAAGCAATTTGCCTGCTTTAGTCATGGATCATAGGAATAGAATTTTATGTGAGTTACTTGATATGTTTTTGGTTGTGTTTATTGATGATATTTTGGTTTATTCTAAAATTACTGTCGAATATGAAATTCATTTAAGGATTGTCTTGAAAACCATAAATGAAAAGATACTATATGGGAAATTCCTCTAGTGTAATATTTGGTGATAATAAATTCTGTTCCTTGTCTCATTGTTTCAAAAAATGTCATAACTGTTGTTCCTATTAAAACAAAATGTGTTGAAGAATAGCCAAGGCCTTCCAATATCACAGAGATTTGTAGTTTTCTTCGTTTATAAAATTATTACCAGTGTTTCTTAAAAAAATTCCAGGTTATATAGCCCTATGACTAAGTTAACATGAAAAGTTGTAAAGTTTATTTGAAAAAAATAATGTGATGATTATTTTAAAAAATTGGAAAAAAAGTTTGCTGAATAATCCAGTTTTGGAACTGCCTTCCAGAGATGGTGAATTTTTTATCTATTGTGACACATCGTTGAAAGGACTTGGTTGTGTCCTAGTGAAGAATGATCAGTGAATTTATAATTCCTCACGTTGGATGAAACCTCATGTGTTAAATTATCCTACACATGATGTGGAATTAGATGTTTTTGTTTTTTGCTTTAAAAATTTCGAGTCATCATTTGTATGGAGTAATATGTGAAATATATACAAAATACAAAATTTTGATGTATATATTTACTCAGAAGAAATTAAACATGAGATACAAGAGATGATTAGAATTAATCAAGGATTATGATTTCACAATCCATTAAAATTTGGGAAAAGAAAATTAAGTGGTTGACACATTGAGTCGAAAGAGTGATGTTACCTTGACCATGCAACATTTGGAACATGATGCTTTAGTTTTTGATTTGATGAATTTTGGGTTAGAAGTTTTTGGTGATGGAAATTACTATGTTTTGTTCTGGGTTTTAGTACAATCGTCTCTAGAAGATAGAATAAATAAAGCACAAAAAAGATGACAAAGAGTTGCAGAAAATGGTAGAATTAGATCAGATGGGTATGCTACCTGAGTTTATTATTGATATAGACTGGGTTTTGAGGTTTGGAAGGAGATTAAGTGTTCGATTTGATTCACAGTTGAAGAAAGAGTTGTTATGTGAAGCTCATAGTCCTCCATTTTCAGTTCATACAGGTAGAACTATGAGTTATAGTAATATTTGGGAGTATTACTGGTGGGATTGAATGAAAAGAGATATTTCTGACTTTACTATGACATGTTAGACTTGTTGACAGGATAAAAAGAGAGACAGTTATCCAAAGGAATGCCTCAGCCTTTACCGATGCCAGATTCGAAATGGGAAAATATATTCATCGAATTCATTGTGGGATTACCAAAGACATCTCGAGGAAACAATGCAATCTGGTATATTGTTAAACAATTGACTAAAACTACTTATTTCCTTCTTATTAGTGATACATTGTCTCTAGATTAACTTTCTCAATTGTATGTTAAAGAGATATTCATGTTACATGGAGTTACCCTATCTATTATATCTAATCTTGATCCCATGTTTAATTATTAATTTTGTAAAGGCCATTAAAAGTCATTAGGTACTAAATTTAATTTTAGTACATCATTTCATCCACAATTAGATGCACAGTCGAAACAAACAATTCATAATTTTGAAGATATGCTACATGTTTATTCAATGGATTACCAGGGAAGTTGGCACTAATATCATTCTATGGTTTAATGTTCTTATAAAAAAAGTTTTCATTCTAGTATACATCTGGCTATGGTAAGGTAATTATATAGAAAGTGGTGTTGAACTCTATATTTTTTGGATAAAGTAGGTGAAAGGAAGCTGATGGAACCAGAATTGTTAGGCGAGATAAAATATAAAGTTCAGTTGAATTAGAATAAAATTAGAATAGGTCTGAGTATGAAGAAAAATTATGCGGATAAACCAAGGAAAATTTTTTCTTTTAAGGTAGTTGATCATGTATTTCTTAAAGATTTTCTAAGGAAATATGAGATGTGTTTTGGAAAGAAGGGAAAGTTGAGTCTCATGTTTATTAGACCCTATAAAATCATAAAAAAATATTGATCAGTTTCCTACAGATTGACTTTAACTTCTTGTTTATCCCAAGTAGACAATGTTTTTCATGTTTCAATGTTGAGAAATTATATGTCAGATCCATATCATGTTTTGAGTCCAGAGGTACTTCATTTGGAAAAAAATCATTATTTGGAGAAACAGCCAGTCCAGAATCTTGACTGAAGAGAGAAAGTGTTGCGAAATACGGTAATTCATCAGGTATATGTATTATGAAAAAACTATATTGCTGAAGAGGTAATGAGGGAAAATAAAAATTATATGAGGGATAAATACCCCAATTTATTCGATAAGGGAATAAAATTACAACGACAAAATTTCTAAAAGGTGGGATGGATGTAACATCCAAGGAAAATAAAGAGTAAGACATTTTCATATTTATTAATATTAGTGAATTAAATATTAATTTTACTTTAAAGGGGATTTTCTGTTCGATGGCGTACCTAATAAACAGTAATGGTTTTCTTGGAAATCTTACGTTGCAAACAAAGTTGAGTTATAATGAAAAAAATAAAAATATAATAATATTATTTTAAATGGTAGTAAATGAATAGATATTGTATTAAAGGGAATGAACAAAACATACTACAATATCATTATACATTTTTGTTAAATTATTTTATCTTTATCCAAAAAATGTTAGAGGCTTAAAATGTGAATGAATCCAATTTTTAACAAATTAATCTCATATTATTTAAAAAAATGAATTACTTCCTTTTGATGGAGAAACCTTTTTAAACATAGATTTAACAATTTTATATGATCTATTTGACAAAATAAACGAATTATTATGATGAGGTACATAAAAACAGACTTTTATTAAACATTTGTTATTTTTCAGATAAAGTTAATTTTTTATGAATTCTGAAATGCACTACATTTTAATTCAAAACTTCGTTTTAATATAATTTATTTATATTGTTTGATTATTTTTTTTAAATTGTTTTAAAGTGTCATTATTTTCGATTTTTATTATTTAATCCAATGTTGGGAATGAGATTTAATTTCACTTTGAAATTGGACATAAAAAATTTCAATCTTTTGATAGTAATTATTTATTAAAAACATGGTTTCTGGTTTTGAAAATGAGATTTAAATTAAAATTAATTAATGAAACTTATATTTTTTTAATTTTTAAAATTAGACATAATATTTGTTTTTGTAATATCACATTTATCTGAAGATAATGTTTTGGTATTTTTCTGAAAACCTTCAGTTTTTTATGAATAGTGAAAAATACTGCTTAGTAGTTAAAAAAATATTTTCTTTTAAATGACATTTTATTGGTTCTGTGAATTGAATTTAAAAATTACAACATACATGGTTTTCATCATTATATAAAATTTGGTTCAATTGGATGAAAATAATTTTTGGTGAATAATAACATTTGATTTTTATTTACAACAGTTAAAGGTAAATAGGGTAATTCAAGGTAAAAATAATTTTATAATAAAAAAATTACCTTAACACTTGTCCTAACCTGAATGGATGAGTCATGTCTGAACAATAAAATCTTTGGGTGAAACGTTTGGCATTTGAAATCCACTAGGTTAAGATAATTACACTAATAACTTTTTAGTTAATGTAAAAATAAAAATATCATAAACATGTATTGTTTTGCTTAAAAAATATTAATGTGGGGTTATATAATTAAAATATTTGAATATAAATATTCATTAGAAAAATAAAATATTTCATACATAATAGTATTTTATTTATAATTATTAGACATCAAATAAATAAATTAATGTTTGACATAATGATGATGTAATGATTACCTCATTAATGAATGTTTCAGATAAATGAAATTATAAAGGTTAAATTAAATTTATACTGAACCATTTAATGCCATCAAGGCATTTAGGGATGATTATTTCTAGCTTTCTTTGAAATATTGTAGTTTTTTAGAATTAATCAAGTCATTATAGAATTTTTAAAAGTCCAGATATAAATAGTATTTAAATTGACATAAATGAGTTTAAAAATGAATCAATATTTTATTAAATGATATAATAATCCAAAAAATCAAAGATTATCCCAAATAAATTATTTATCATTGATAATGTCATTAATGAACAACTTGTGGTTCTATTTTCATTTTATGGGAACTATATTAACCGTATAGTATTAATATATAAGAGAACATTGTAAAAGTTAAATAAGTTAACAAAGGGTTAAATAAAAATAGATATAGATTAAAAATTTTCCAAAACCAATCCAATTCTTATTGAATAATTTTATTTAGACTTATATTCACCATATCTTCAATTAAATAAGTTCTGGAAATTTTTAAATTGAAAATAAGTTTCTAATAAAATAATATTTTCAATCTTTTCTAAAGATCCCCTCTTCCCCCCTTATAAAAGGCGATAACCTCTAACTAATTACTCACACCTTTCAAGCCCCTTTTCTCATCCAAACTCTGCTGAAATAAGCCTTAAAGATCCCTCTATTCCACTAATAATCCTTACCTTAGGAATAGGGCACGTAAATAAAGCCTTCTGGTTCAAACCAAAGGGAGTTACCTGATGTTAAGGTAACATCTTCTCTCCAGTTATCTTCTTTTACTTTACTTCTTCACTCCCATTTTTTATTTTTTATTTTTTTACATTACATTGAAAATATACTCAATATTTTAGTTTTTTTAAGTGAGATATATTTAAACTACACTTTCACACACCACTATCTAATGGGTATAGAACATAATGTTTCGGTGGAGGGAAAAATGGTGGCCATTATGATGGAACTGTAATTATATATGATATTTATGTAATAATAATTGTTCAATAATCTCCAACAACCTCTTATGGAGGCTATAATTATGTAAATTTAATTATATATTATATTTATGATATTTATTATAATTTTATGTTTCTATAATTCTATTTTATAACCTTCTGTTATGCTATTCCTATTGTATTACATAATAATTTTATTTGAGGAAGTGCAGACTACTACCCCCTAAGAGTGATATGACTCTTTCATACCATACATCGAACATAAAAATGAGGATGTTAATGAACATATGTAACGTATATAAAATAAGATATTATATTGTAATAATAATATACCTAAGTATAATTTGGTTTTCATTCCTTTTAAAATGAAAAAAATGAAATGGAAGTAGCTTTCATGCTTACGTATAGATTACCTTCTCCATGAATGGTGCATTTAATTTTCATATATCCAAATGATATGGAATATTTTAAATACATATATACTATATTTATATGATATATAAATCATTAATATCATTTTGTAGAAAATGGAATTTCAACCACATGGAAAATTTATAATTATAACAAATTCATTTTTTACCCAATTTCCGAAAATCAAAAAAATGTACAATGTGAACTCAAATAATTAACTAATTATTATTGAAATTTAATAAGTGATGTAAAAGGAATAATACACATCAATAAGGTTCTTATGCAAGTAAAAATTAACTTGTGTTTATTAGTTTATAAATTAATGAATGAACGGATCAAGTCATACACGAGTTTAGGGACATCATATCAATATCTATTCCATGAGGCTTGTTTTGATAATTTAAACCTCCTTATATTATACATTATATAATAAAAACCTGTGACTTTTAATTTCATTCATCGGAATCTTCTTTCCAAAAATGTGTTTTACTAAACGAAAAAAGGAATGTTTTTAAAATTTGTGGCGATAACGACCTCTCTGCAGCCATAATCGTTATTTGGATTCCTCTATAATACTTAATGCTTTAAAAGTAAAAGAGATACCTTATTCCATTTTTGGTTGTTTTGGTATAGAAAATGGTATTTGAAATAGATTTATTTTTTCAATATCTTGAAATTTTTTATAGTTATTTCAAATGAAATGTTTTTAGTGAAATGCATATTTTATGTTTTATGATTTTATAATGGTACTTGAAATTTTGAGGGTGGTTACGTGATAAACCAAATGACGGGTGTGTTGTGATAAACTAGGACATGTGGTTACATTATAACTCCAATGTATTGTGTATGAAATTAGGTTGTATGGCTATTTTATTAAATGATATGTGTGGATGTCGACCATATGGGGATTCCATAAAAGTATGTTTATATCCCATGTTACCATTATTTGGTATGTGTTCTTTCTATGGGTTTTATGGTAATATTTATGTTAGAAAAGGGTAAACAGTGAGATTTTATTCAATGAAGAGTGTTACTATGTCATAAAGGTGAAAATTAATACATATGATAAAATAATCTAAGTTTACATGTATTTTTGAAAAAATAACAGTTTTCCTTCTTTGTGTATCCCTTACTGAACTTTTTATGCTCATCCCATGTTTTTTGTAATTTTTTTTATATGAATTAAAGATGAATAGGGTCAAGGATGTGATCAAGGAAAATTAATGCTGTCTAAAATAAGGAACTAGACATGAATCTTTTCTTAAGAGTTTTTATTTTATGAAAAAATGGATACTGAGTAAGAGTTTCTACATGTAATATTTTAAATTATTATGTATATGTTATGACCTAATTCACTAAATCTATAAACTTGAAAAGATTATCTAGGTGAATAGTTCACTTACTTAACGATTATGTATTGTTTAAAGATGGGGAATTATAAATTAATATTTTATTTATTCATGAATTATTTAATTTTGTTATGTTATATTGTTTTTTACATTACAAAATTTTGGGATCCATGAAATAATGGGCCAAAACCTCGTGTGAGGGCTAATGAAACTATTTACCGAATGTCATCCCCAACACATTTGGATGTGGAGTTCAAAAAATCATGGCAATGAATACCCTTCCCGATATGGTTATGAAAAATAAATTGAATAATGTGGAACGTCCTCTATCACCAATGAGGGAGAAATTGGGTATCAAGTGTTTTATATGGCAATGAACAACAACGTTTAATGGATCTTCGTATCCACTTGTTGTGGTAAAGTGGTTCAACTCCAAGGAGAATAAAATTTCTATTTATCACTTTTATACGATATAGAAGGAAATTATGGCCATCTATCACCTACATAGAGTGTCCTATCAGTGGTTGGTGTTGATTAAGAACGCCTAGCTAGCTCATAAAATTTAAGAGATGGAATGAGAAGATGTTAAGATCATGTTTCTTAATAGGTATATCCCAAGAACTCTTCGTACAAATATATAGAGAAAATTCATAGGGATCAAGAATAAAGAAAGAGAATCTATCATGAACTAAAAAGTGAATTTCCAAATTATTTCAATGTATAATTCTAGTATTGTTATCAACAATGATAGAAAAATTAATTAGATCTTTAGTGGTTTAAAACCAAACCTTCAAAAGGATCTCGAAATTCTATTCATTGAGAGTTACGAATAAGTTGTCTGATGTACTCTCAAAGTATATATGGAGTTTGAATAATGGTCCCATGTATATGGTGATAACAAACAGAAGATATAGTTTAATGTTGGAGGATCAAATGATAAAGGAGGAAAGAAAACTCAATCCTCTACATGCTGAAAAATGTTAAAGGAGTATTATGGGAATTTCTTCAAAGGGATTGGAGAATGTTTCACTTGTGGAAGACATGCCGGACACACTCTTGAAAGTAGAAAATACATAAGAAGGTAGGAGAATGATGTTGTAGAAAGGAAAGAACCACCCATGGTCTAATGCTACAACTGTAGTGAGGCATGGAATTATGCCATCCAGTGCAATAAACTATGAGACCTAGAGTGTAATCAGTGCTAGAAACGACCGAATACAATGGTACAAGGGAAGGATTATTCCATCACTACTATGTATATTTTGAATGAAAATGAATTCTTACAATGAACACCCACTATTCACTCAATAATTGAAAATGTCTGATTTTATTCTAGTTATATTCATTCATTTATATTTTGAATGTTTTCTAGAACCATGGAATAGAAGCCCCGAAACAGTGAAGGAAATATATCCTTAAAAACAAATAGAGGTGAAATCATTGAAACCCAAGTGTATGAATAATCTCCTATTTCAGTATTTGTCATTATTCTTCCAATGAATCTCATGATACTAACCTTGGTAATATTAAATGTTATAATGTGAATGGATTGGATCTCATTATATATAGCACATAATAACTATCGGGGAAATGAAAATTTTTTATTCTATATTTTCCAATACTCTTAATAAAATTCAAGGAATAACATGAATCTCCTTTGAAAAATCCTTCAACATTGTTGGTGTTGGTTTTCTATAAAGAGTCACACCTCGCTCAAATGGATGAGTCAAAGGAAGGTGTCAACCTAGAGGAAATTCCCATCATGATGGAATAAAGTTATGTAATCTCTTAAAGAGTTACATTGACTTCCCTCAGATCATGATATAAGGTTCTCCATGGAACACATACCCAGAGATAATCATATCTCAATGTGTCCCCATAGTATGGCTCATATCAAATTGTAGGAGTCAAAAAAGTATCTCAAATATAATTTATACAAAGGGTTTATATGACCTAGTATATCAACTTAGGGTGAGGTAGGGAAAATTAGGAAGAATAAGGATGGGTCAATGTGGTTGTGTATCAATTATCGACAACATAACAAGATCACCAAATAAAATTTATCTTCTCCAAATGATTGAAGACTTTTTTGATTAGTTATGGGGAGCTCAGTAATCCTCTAAATTTGATCCTCACTTTGGATAACATAAGTTAAAGGTGAATATGGAAGATATTAAGAATACTTCCTTTCATACAAGGTATGGGAAATATGAGTTTCTTATGATGCCTTTCAGACTTAAGAATTGCACTACAATAATCATGGATATTTTGATTAATGTATTTCGATATTACCTCGACAAATTTGAGGTAGTTTTTATCAATGATATTATCATCTACTAAAAGTGAACGGAGGAATATTAGGAACATATAAAAAATAAGTTAGCGACATTGATAAAGGAGAATATGTATGCCATTTTCATAATGTTTAACTTTTGGATATGCAAGTCACATTATTGGGACAAGTGATCACAAGTCCGGTAATCACAGGGGACCCTTCAATAATAGATCTAATTGAGGGGTGACCCATATCCTATCATGCCATAGAAATATGTAGTTTTCTTGAATTAGCAGGTTACTACCAATGTTTTTTTTAAAAATTATCAAGATTTAAATCCTTACAAACTATGTTAACAAGGAAAATGGAAAATTATATACAGATATAATAATGGGAGGAAAGATTCAAGGATCTAAATGGAAGGCTAATCATTACACGTATAATCACATTACTGAAGTGTGTAGAATGTTTTGTGAGGTATTTTGATGCTTCCAAGAATGTCGTGGGTTGTGTACTCAAGAAAAAAGATAATGTGATTTCATAAGCCTCTTGATAGTTTAAGATCCATGAGAAGAACTACCTGATGCATGATCTAGAGAAAACATCAATGATTTTTTCCATGAAAATCTTGCAGCACTACCTCTATGGTGATAATTCTTCCATATAAACTAATCAAAATAGTCTAATGAATTTATTCAGACAAAAGGAGCTCAATTGCATCAAATTAGATGGTTAGAGATAATCAATGAGTTTTATTTCCCTACTCACTATCATACTTCAAACGAGAACAAGGTAGTCATTTCTCCGAGCACAAAATGAACCTTTTACTATATCCATTTTGTGGATTGAGAAATGCCCTATCTTCATGGGTATGAAAAAATGGATTTGGAAATCATAACGGTAGTGAATACATCCTACCATTCCCAATGATTTTCCAACCACCTATCCAAGTGAACATTATAGAATCACAGAGGCATGATATAATGTTTCAAAAGAAGGTGAATGAATTAAAATAAAGGAATCTTTAAGAGTTCTATATCAACGACGATGGAGTGATTCAGATTGGAACACAACTTTGTCTGCCTTCATCACGTGGGGTAAAGAAGGATCTATTTTATAATTCACATATCTCACCTTTCTCAATCCATCCAAGTAGCACCATGATGTACCATGATCTCTTAGAACACTTATGGTGGGTCAACATGAAGAAGGAGATGGAAAAATATATTTCCAGGTTCTTGATATATCAAAAATTTAATGATGAGAGACTACAGTCTAATGGGATGATGCAACCATTGGCTATAACCATGTGGAAGTCAAATAATTTAACTATGGACTTTGTAATGGGACCCCCAAAGACGTCCAAGGGGAATAATGTGATATGGATAGTAGTTGAATGACTCATTAATACATCCCACTTTGTCACTATTTGGGAAGATCTTTCGCTTGAACATCTTGAAAAGATTTATGTAAAGGAAGTAATGATACTGCATGGGGATCCACTATTGAATATCTTTGATCATGATCAAAGGTTCACATATAAATTCATGTGTTGTCTCCAACATTCTTTGTGTACTAAATTAAATTTTAACATGGCCTATCACCCCAAAACTGATGTCCAATATAAAATGAATACTCAAATGCTCACTTATATGCTAAGAGAATACTGTTTCGAATTCAATGGTGGGTGGTATCTGCTTCTCCTATTGGTTGAGTTCTCATAAAACAATATCTTCTACTTGAAGATTCAGATGGCTCCATATGAAGCTCTGTATGGATTGTGATGTACAACTCGAAGCCGTTGGGATTAAGTTTGACAACGATTACAACATAGACCTGATCTTGTGATTGATATGACCGTGGAATTTCAAGTCATAGAAAAATATATCAAATATTATAAGAGTCAGAAAAATAGCTATGCTAACAACTGTCAAGGGGACATGGAGTTCGATGTTGAAGATAAGTTATCCCATCAAATTTTACTATGGGAGAGAGTCATGAAGTTTGGAAAGAAATGGATGCTATGGCCAGGGTACATTGGCCCCTTTGAGATGTTTTACTACATAAGAGATGATACCTATCATCATTCACTTCAACAAAATATAGATGATGTTCATTATTTGTTTCAGATATCACTCTAGAGGAAGTACATAATAGATCCATCACATGTACTAAACTCTTACGTGGTACAGGTGGAAGATGATCTCTCTTATGGGGAGAATCCTATTATGTTTCTAGACAATAGTGAAAAGATTATATGCAATAAGACAACCCATCTTGTCCCAGGGTTGTGGAAAAACCATAACTATGATGAAGAAACATGGGAATCTAAGGACGTGATGAAGGAGAAGTACCCTTACATGTTTATGTAAAACTATATTTCGAGGATGAAATTTCAAAAGGGGAGAATAATGTAATGACCCAAACATTTATCAATTCAATTTCTCCCTTCTTGAAGTAATTTCATATTCATACACTATCACATTAGGAAACACAATGCCACACCATTCTTAAATGAAATACGATGTTACATTGAAGCATAAATTTTCTACTTCTGTATTTCAAATTTCGAAAATATGACATAGACGGTTGTGATCACTAGGATGATTGGAGGCCGATAGGAAAAAAAATTTTTAGTGAATAGTAACATACACTTATGAATAATAATCAAACCTTATGAATAGTAATATGACCATTATGATTAGTAAATCATCCCAACAAAAGGTTACCTGAGCCATGAATATTTAAATAAAATTTTGGCATATTATAGGTGACCATATAACCATAGTAAACTTATTTGTAATTATGTAATCCATAACTAACAAATTATAATTTATTAATTAATATAAAATAAAATTTATTTTCCAAAAATGTGTTCTTAAATTGAAATTTTTATGTCTTTTGGTTTTATGATAATCTTATAAGACCTTATGTAATTTTTTAAATCATTGTAAAATCTGTTACGTGTCATGTAGATAATCGGGTTTAATTCCCTAAGACCTTCCGGTCATGTAATATCTAAAGCCTTTAGGCCATGAAATCTCCGAGCCTACATGCCTTGTACGTGTTCCCCCTCATCCTTTGAAAGGGGGTTATCAGAAATCAATAATAATGAAGGGCTTCAGGACATTCGAGCTAAAAAAATTAAAAACTAAATAATTAAAATATTAAAATTTAGAGAATTATTTTTTAAAAATGGGGATGATTTTTGGATTTTACACTTATTACAGTGGTTATGGTGAATTTTATTATTTTTCTGAAATCCTTCAATTTTGGTTGAATAGTGAAATTCAATAATTTTAAGGACCCGACTTTAAAACATTACATAATCTTGAATTAAATGAATAACTCACATTGATGATCTTTTCAGGTTTAGTTGTTTAGAAAGATAGGTCAAAACTATTACATTACATATCCAAAATTTAAAAATAGACACTTCCACTCCGTTTACATTTTTTTCATAATATAAAAACACTTGAAAAAACATTCATGTCTAGTTCATTGTTTTAGAGAGTAAGTCTTTCCCTTGATCCCATCCTTGATCCTATTCATTATTTCGTCCTGTGAAAAACATTTCAAAACATGGGATCAGCATAAAAATCAAATTAAGTGTTATAAAACAAAGAAAGAAAACATTAGTTCATCATTGCATACATAACATATGCTTCTTAACTTACCTCTTGAGATCATAAGATTTATGAATAAGACATAGAAAACATAGATCATATATGTAACTTGTGTAATTCACATCATACTTACATTATAGCTATCACATCTACATAGGGAGTTACATTTGAAATACCCATCACAGTGTATTCCATAAATCTCTTCAGAGAGACATTCATGTTTACCTCTGTCACGTTACATAATGTTTTGGAGGGCTATCCCGGGCTCACCCACGCTAGGATTATCACGGAACCACCCGTATATGTAACAATTCCCAATAACCATAACAAATTCGTAACTCATAAAAACAAACATAAAGGAAAGAAAATATTTCTACATTTCAATAACAATATATCATTTAAATATATTGGAAAAATAAAATTCATTATCCAAACCATTTTCAATACCAAAATAGGTAAAGATATTATATGGTATTTATTTTCCTTTTAAAAACATTACGGCTTGTTAAGGAAGCCAAAGGATCAAATAATACTCATAGTAGCAGAAAAGTCGTTTTCACCACGTACGCTAAAAAGAAATATTCGTTTATTATTTAGTAAATTTATTCATAGAAAAAGAATCCCTTTGAATGAAATGAATATTCAAAGGTATTTGTATAGCGTATAAAATAATGTTGTGTATTAAAACAAAATAGTCCTCAATGAAAGGAGATTGAGATGAAGTCCCTTACCTCGTGTCCTACTTGACACGTTTGTTTTTTAATCTCCTAAATAATAAACTAAATTTAATTTATAATTTCTCAAGAAAATTTTTCAAGTTTATTATTCCATTTATATCACTTATTACTATGTTATAAACATTTTGTAATCATTTATGTTAATAACGTTGGTTTTGTTGATATTTGGCTCTTGAGTCAAAAATGGACTTCTTATAATTACAAGTTGTTCACATGGTCAAATGATCATAATATCCAGAATTATATTCGTGATTTAGATATCATATATATCATATATATCTAGTATTTACATGTATTTATAATAGTACATAACATTTGGAGGTAAGAAATGAAATGCACCATTCAGGAAGGCAGTAAGCTGCATGTACACATGAAGACTACTTTCATTACTATTTCATATTTTAATGAAATTAAATCATAATGATACATAAATATATTATAATTCCAGCATAATATCATATATAATATAATTTACTCCATCCTTTATACATCCCACTTATGGAATTAACGAGTCATATCACTTGGAGGGGGCGGTAGTCTGCTCTTCCGCAAATGAAATTATCTTGTTTACACATAATAGAAACCATAAAGGTATGCTATAAATGAAAAATATAGAAGCATAAATAAACATAAATATAATATATATCATATATACATATAGTTTCATCTGAATGTCCACCATGAGAGGCGGTAGGAAATAATCTAACAATCATCATTTCGTGAGGCGTTAGTTTTCCATTCACAAAAAATAGTATGTTCTTCACCCATTAGATGGAGGTGACTGTAAGTGTAGTTTGAATCCTTATCATACCCACATCCTAGTATATCGAGGATTTTGGTGTTGTTATAAAATAAAGGAATAAATATAGTTTAGGGGTTGGAGATGTAAAAAAAATAGAACATGTTAATAGAAGCTGTTGCCTTTAATTTGGGTAACTCCCTTTGGATTCAACCCAAAAAACATCTTGAAGTTACTTCTCCCTAAGTTAATGATTCTAGGAGGAGGAAAGAGATCTTTATAGCTTATTTGGTCAGGTGTGTATGATCCAAGGGTTTTGAGATTTGTGAGGAATGGGTTAGAAGTGATATTCTTTTATAAGGGGGTGGAGGGGCTCTTTAAAAAAGTGTGAAAATATTATTTTATTATAAACTTATATTTGGATTCTAAGTATAAAAATATAATTAAAGTCAAAGATATTATGAATAATGGTTGAATTAAAATCATCAAATAATAATTGGATAAGTTTTGGAAATTGTTTTAATATTTATAATCTTATTTATTGAAATCATTTATTAGTGATATAAATATTGTATCATTATTATGTAATAAATAATTTAATATATTTGATGTCTCAAAATTATAAAATAAATACCATAATATAGGAAATATTTTTATATTATCAATGAATATTTATAGTCAAAAAGAAAACATTTGTAACCTCTTGTAAAAATTAATCTACTAAAAGATATTTGTTTATTTCATGTTTGCATTTACCATAAGTGAATTAATATTAATTGTCATTATCACACCCAAGTTGCTCCATGGGGTCCCAAAAGCGACCCATGGATGCCCATGTGTAACGTCCTAGATCTTAGTTCCACTCAACGGGTTCCCTAAATCCGGTTGGTCACGAGACCTCAAGCGCATTTCCCCAAACACCAGAGGCTTCCGACTAGCAGCGAGGGCCCATGTCTGATAGTGGGGAAACTATGCCCTCATTTGTCAAAGTGTATCGTAGTGGAGAAATATAAACATAAAAAAGATGAAGCATTAAATAATACCAATTCTAAAATGTACAGTAGTATTGATGTAATGAAATGACCAAAAGTCATATATAAAGATGCAATATGACCCTATGTTTAAGAAAGGAGCCAAAATAGCATACACTGCAATCTAAAAAAATACAGTACAAGGAAAAAATACAGTAAAAAAAAGAAAAAATGTGTAGCAAGAACTCAACTGCATCATAAACCATGCTCGGTCCCATGATCTCAAACTCCTATACAACATTCAAGTACCTATATAGGGACTCTTTACCTTATCAACACAAATAGAAATATAATTTGTTTGGGCCCAAGACATGACCCAAACAGGGTGTGACAAATAAATCCCAGTAGGCAACCACCAAAGGTCGATGCCTAATATTTAGTGAATAATGTGAAATAGAAGTGTGCAGTAATGTAATTAAATAAATTAGGAAGTACTCAAAAGTAACTATCCTATTAATTACCTTACCATTTTAATAATCCTTTAACAATTCCAAGAATTTGCTTTTGTTTGGTAGGTACAACATAAGAAATCACTACAGTGAATATTCAAAGTAACCATTGTCCTCAGACATACATATCCTTACCCTCGGGTGACTTCCCTCAAGTATAATTAATAATGCCCTTAGGCGTATGTGATGTTGCCCACAGGCACAGAAGCTACTGCCCACATGCATAAGAAATGTTACCCTCAGGCTAACAACAGTGCCCTCAAGCTAAAGAGAATAAATCCCTCATGAATTCCAACTATAATCAAGTAACCATGCTGATATGAGCATAAATAAAATTATATATGTTTTCTCTCATGAAAACTCAAAACATTCTTATAAAAATGGCATTACCCTGGGTATCCCGGCAAAACGTCTAAACAAGGGAAACACACACATGGGGTGGCCCTGGATCCAAGAAACTATCCCAAACAACAGTTTCAATTTAATCATTAGATTATCTATGAAATTCAAGATATATTTTAATCTATGGATTTAGAAACATGACACCAAGAACATGGGATCGTGGCACAACAATACACAAAAATCACTTGAATGATGGAAATAAACACTAGACCACCTTCCTCGATCTCCATTAATCGATATAGGCGAACGAAGCCTCCCAAAACATCCGAGAACAACATAGATCTGGGATTAACAATAACCCATTCAAATCCAAATAACATCCGCTCGGGAATGAATTGGAAGGATACAAACAAGAAGAGGAAAGGGTTTACCCGTTCAGTGATAACATGAACATCAGAAAAGTAATCAGAGACACGATGTTCGGTTAACAACTCTTCAAAGGTTCAACCATCTCCCCCATGGCCTTCCGACATTTTAAGCATCCTCTATTTAAGTAGTAGGCTACGGCCGGTTTAAAAAAACACAACTACATGGAATGTACTCTCAAGTACACAGTTGTACATTCAATTTTTAACTGTTCCTATGGAGGCTACTTTTCACCGCTTAACTGTTCATCTGTCGACATGATTACATGGCGTGTAATCATGATTACACGGTGTGTACTACCATTCCACTGGCAGCTACTTCCACAGCCTTACTATCCCCCTTCCAACTTATTACACAGTGTGTATATACTACAAACATGGTGTGTAGTCAGTTTTTTACACCCTTCATTGACGACAGGCATACACGCCCTTTATACTCATCCCACATGGCCTACGTACACGGCGTGTGGAAAAGTACATGGCATGTACCCCCAAATTTTGGTAGTTTTCCCATTTTCATTATTTTCTCAGAAACACTTAAGGAAGAAGAAAAGGAAGAAACCCTTACCTCAAGAATAAGAACATGGTTTTTATATAATTCCAGCCTTAAATAAATTCATCCCTGAATTTCCCATTAAAGGATGGGGAAGGTAAAGCTAAGAATAACTCTGGCCACTTAGTACGTACGTCGGTCTCCTACTCCCAAGTTTTATCCTACTCTCGACCATGCTGCCATAGCACCCGTATGAGAGGAGCTGAATGGCCTCAGAGAACCTTCATGCTCTTATCAACAATACGAATCAGATGATTCTCAAAAGATGTATCGACTGGAAGGTCGACCTCCTCTGGCTGAAAAACATGAGATGGTCTGAGATATAATGGCACAAATGAGACACGTGTAAGACTTCGTGCATGGCATGGTACCTATTTGGTAACAGAAACCGATAGGGAATCAGCCTGACTCTCTCCATAATCTCAAACGGACTTACATACCTTAGTGAAAGTTCACTCTGTCTCTTGATCTGCCTCTTTCCCAACCATGGTGAAACACACCAGAAAACATGATCCCCGACCATGAACTCCAAGGTTCATCTGCGGGGATGAGCATAAGATTTGTGATGGGACAATGCAGTATCCTTCTGCTTCTGAATCAACTGGACCTGTTCTGAATTCTCCTTCACATGATATTGTCCTTTTAAAGCTGACTCACCTGCCTCCAACTAGAACAAGGGTGATCGTCGCGGGCTACCATATAAACCCTTATAAGGTGCCAACTCAATACTTCTATGAAAATTATTATTGTAGGAGAACTCGACAAGGGTTACATGCCTCTCGAAAGAGCCCCCAAAGTTAATGACACATGCACACAACATGTCCTCTAGAACCTATATCATATGCTCTGACTGGCCATCTAACTGAGGGTGGTAAGTAGTGCTTAGCAGCACCTGTGTACCCAGTGCCCTCTGAAAACTCTACCAGAAATGATATGTAAAATGGGTGTCCTAATCGAAAATAATAGAATGAGGGACCCTATAAGTAAATACTACATCTCAGATATAAAACTATATGAGATCGTCAAAACCAAAGGACTCCTTGATTAGCATAAAGTGAGCTACTTTCTTATGTTTGTCCAAAACAACCCACACGACATCATTGCCTCAAGGTGACCTTGGAAACCCGGTCACGAAATCCATCACGACTTCATCTCATTTCTATTCCACAAGGGGTAACTGTTGTAACAAGATGGATTTCCTATGATGCTTCACCTTGAGCAGCTAAAAGGTGGAACATCTCGTAACAAAACTAGCCACCACCCACTTCATACTCAGCCACCAGTACTGACGTCTCATGTAACAGTACATTTTTTTAACTCTAGGATGCATTGCCCAAGATAAAGCATGAAACTCCGACATCAACACCTCACGTATATCCCCTAGAAACCGCACTCGTCCATGGATACTCATTACCTTTTCATCAACAATTTTCCAACGGGGAGGAGGGTCCTCACTTTCCACTGACTCCTATAGAACATGGCATTCTGAACCTGATAGATATCTCATCCTCACACTATGCAGGAGGGTGGAAGTCACACCTAAGGATGAAAGATAGGTTTTCCACTGACTATTGTGCACATCCAAATGAATCTTAGAGAACAAAGCCATGAGATTCCACTCACAACTGGCCTCCTGCACTACCTTTATCTGAGTCTTCCTACTTAGTGCATCAAAAACTATGTTACCCTTACCATCTTTATAGGAAAGCTCAAAGTTGAAGGACTGAAGGTATTAAACCCACCTTTTCAATATTAAATTCATTTCATGCTGAGTAAATATGTATTTAATATTTTTTGGTCTGTAAACACCACAAAATGATCTTCTAAGAGATAATGTATCCAACAGTGTAACGTATGAACAACTAAAGCCAACATGAGATCATGCGTTGGGTATTTCCTCTCAGGTGGCCTCAACTGCCGAGACCTGTACACAACTACTCGATCTCCATGAATCAACTATGCTCCTAGCCCAATATATGATGCATCACACTAAACTGTATAGCTCTTCCCTTGCTCAGGGAGTATTAGGACTAGTGCTGATGTCAAAATTCTCTTTATCCCATGAAAGGATATCTCGCAAGCATCTGACCAAAGGAAAATTATACCCTTCTTAGTCAAACCCATCAATAGCACTGTTAAGCGTGAGATGTCCAGTATAAAGTTCCTGTAGTAACCAGCCCTCCCCAAGAAACTCTGAATTTCAAAAATTTTCTTAGGATGCTCTCAGGAAACTAGTACTCTCCATTTTTTTGGGTCCACTCTAACTCCTCCCTCTGAGATGATATTACCCAGGAAGTGTATTTGGTCCATCAAAAAGTAGAACTTTGAGAGCTTAGAATATAACTGATTCTCACATAGTGTACTCAAAACAATTTCACTATGGGTAGTATGGTCGTGTTGAGTGTGATAGTACACCAAGATATCGTCCATGAAGACTACCACAAAATATTCCAGATAAGGGTGGAACACAACATTTATCAGTGCCATGAAAACTGATGTCACATTCATGGGTCCCCATAAGCATGTACACATATAGACCATATCTTCTATGAAATGCTGTAAGCGGTATGTCAGATGGTCTAACGCGCAACTGATGATATCTAGATCTCAAGTCAATCATTGAGAAAACTCGTGCTCCTCAACGTTGATAAAAAATATCATCAATCATTGGCAAGGGATATCAGTACATGACCATAAACTAGTTCATCTTCTGATAATCCACACCAACCCTGAGGGTACTATCTGCCTTTTTTGAAAAAAGGACAAGTGAACCCTAAGGAGAAGTACTCGGTGAGATGAAACCATTTTCTTGCAACTCCTCTATCTTCATCTCGATCTCTTTCATTTTTTGGTGTAGCCATCCTATAAGTAAAAATGGACATGGGTGCCGCTCCTGGAATAAGCTCAATAGAGAAATCCACCTCTCGATCTGGTGGTAGACCTAAAAAGTCATCTGGGAAGATAACATTGAAATGATTAAACATTGGAGGGAAATCCTTCGGACAAGTTCCATGGTCATCCAGACATAGACTCGCAATTTGGGATATCACTCCACCTCAACCATGAGGCTCGGGTCCCGCATGGCTCGACTAGACATCTCATTCTCCCTTTTATAGAAACTCTCTGACCTCTGTTGATGTGAAACTCACCCTACGATGATAGAAATTTATAAAGGTTTGGAAGGGTACCAACCAGTCCATCCTGATAATGACATCATATGTTGTAATCTCTAAGACATAGAGGTCCCATATAAAGTGATACCCACCAACCTCTAGGGGCCACTCCTTGCACTGACACACACCTTCCGTTCTAATTCTCAATGGAGTTTCTAGCATCATGATATCAGAAGATGAAGAAACACAGATCCCAAGGCTCTCCACAATGGGCACAAATATAAAGCATTGTGTAACACCAGTATCGAAAAGAGCATAAGATAAAATAGATTAAACAAGAATAGTACCTCTGATAGTGGAAGGTCTCGGATCCTGCTCCTATTTTGTTTGTTTCACTGCATATACATGTCCAATGTCGCGACCCTATGACACAGCCTGGCTACCCTGAGCTGATACACCCAGCTATCTCTGAAATCATGGTGTCTGGCTACCATGGCCACAACCCCCACCTCAGCATGAACACTCCAACCTATTTCAGTTCCCTAACTGGTAAAAAGATGTTGGACCTACTCCTACACGCAGAGTCTTCAAAGTACCCTTCTTACTAGCCAGTAGTGGAAACGCCCTGCAAAAATGTTACAGATGACCCATACTGCCACAATCACGGCACTCCACGGGGTCACATCGACACTAAGGTCTCTTGTGCCCCTCTTTACCACACTAGTAGTACATCACCTGGCCCCATGAAGAACTCCTCTAGCTAGTACTGCCACCATGAGAGAAATAAATCCTCCTCTTCCACTTGCTGGTATAAATAGTACCAAAAACTAATGCCAAACTGCCCTATCCTACACCACTAGATTCCCACAAATTCCGCTCAGTGATCAGTGCATGGTTTATAGTATCATGAATTTTTTGAAACCTGAAAATATTAACCAGTGCAAGGATGTCATACTGATGACCAGTCTCAAAGCGTCTAGCCCTCAACGTCTCATCACCCACCAGAATAGTTGAAAAATGTTGTAGCTCAGTGAAGCGGGTAGAATTGTCCATTACTGACACAGAACCCTACGACAGATTCCTAAACTATCATCCTTGATCATCCCTTAGCGTATCGGGAATGAAAACATCACATAAGACAACCTGAAAAACATCCCACTCCATGTCTAGGTGATGCTCGATCTAGGTGGTAACATCCCACTATCTCTTGACAAAATCACACAACATATAAGTAGCGAGTGTGACCCTCCTCCCGGGGGGTGTCTCAAGATGATTGAAGATAGTATGCAATGAATCCATCCAGGACTCAACAAAATGTGGTCTTTCATCCCCTAAAAATGTAGGTAGATGCTCCACCTGGAATATATATTGTCAACTCTGCCATAGATTTGGCAACCGGCAGTGCTCCCTGAATGGTCTGCATAAACCGTATGAATCCTTCACAGAACTCTGCCTCTGTGCCTGTGTCCAGTATAACGGTTGGCACTGCATCTAGCTCTTATGGGGAATTTATTGGTAGCATGTGGCCTACCGTCTCTAGAGTATACTCATTTCCACCCTCCTAGAAAAAAACTTGAGTTCATCTCCACAGCATGACTCTACAAGGTCAAAAACATGCCTTAGATTAAGATCATAAAGGACTAAAAACAAGAAGTGTAAGAAGCGAATAGGAGAAATAAAACATTAAAGTTTTACAAAACAGGACTACATGGCGTGTATAATAACTATACGGTGTTTTTCCTAAAGTCTTTCACATGGGCATGAAATTCTGCCAAAACTAGTCGTGTAACACCTCAAACACAGGGCATGTTGTCCATACACACGACGTGGACTTGAATTTTCTTCCCCTGCCAGAGTCCTTCTACATGGATTAGACACAAGGATCTCATTTAAACGATCCTACACGGCGTGTATAAGGTCTACACGGCGGGTTCTGGATGAGCTTCATCGACCCGTGTTGTATGTTACATGGTCGGGTACACAGCTCCCTCTACACGGTGTGTTCCATAAAGACACAACGTGTACAACTTAAATTCCAACTGTTCGTGTTGTTAGCGACCCGGATGACTACTCGGATGATGCTACACGATGTGTTACACCCACACATGGCATGTACAACACCCTGTTTCCTAGCCACATGGCCAAGTCCACACGGTCTTTCACCTCTCAAGACTACACTATGTGTCCCTCGGGTACACGGCGTGTACAAGATGAGCTTCATCGACCCGTGTTGTTAGATACACAGTCAAATACACTGTTCATACTACACAGTGTGTTCCAGATGGACCCGACATGCACTAGAAAGAATGAAACCAACCCGTGTTGTTAGTTACATGGCCATATTCCCAGATTACACTACAAGGTGTGTTCGGAAGTGACACAATGTGCTTAAGAGAAGATTTCTTCATTTGTGTTGTTAGTCACATGGGAGGACACAGGGTCCACACAACACGTCGTGTACAACTGGTACACGACGTGTTCCCTCAAGAGTTTTCCCATCCCACATTCTAGCCTACAGAACCTATGACACCGTTAGAAACTACACGCCATGTACATAGATCAAATAGCATGTACTTAATTTTTTTTCATTTCTTTCAGAACAGAAGAGTACAGAGTGTGTGTTCATAGAACCACATGCCATGTTGTTCGGGTTTCCAGAGAGTACACCTCAGAAACTACTCTGGAGCCCCGTTTTCCTAAATTTCAAGCCTCGGTAAGCCAAATTACAATTTTTGGGGGCCCATACTCCCCACGAATCAAAGTCTAAAACCGAAAATTTAACATTATAGTACAAAACACAACAAAAGGCTGGATCATGATACACTAAATTCTGGTCCAAGAGAACCCATACTTCTCAGGAACCACTGTTTAGCATCCATAAACCCATCCATAACATGTACGAATAACCTATCAATAGTAGGTGTATCTAACAAGGTATTTATCACAATATCATGCATTTTCTATAACATCATATATCACAACAACATGCAATTTCTAATGAACCAATATGGAATGGAGACTATCAATGGCATGTGATTCTAACAAGTACCTAATGATGCATGAGATGGCATACCCTCATCCCATCAGGTTGCAACTAAATACATCATAAGTATAAAATATAAATAGCACACCACAAGTGCGTCACCAAACGTTGAAAATCATATCAACTATAAAATTGAAAAACCATATAAGTCGCAATTAAACAAGGTAGATTGTATTTTCCCTATAAACGAGTTAGCTACTCTTGGGAAAAACATATTACTGATTACTAATTCCATCATATTCCTGACTCTAGGATCCAAATATTAAGTCACTATGAAAAGAAACCCATCTGATACCACTTTGTAATGTCCCAGATTTGGGTGCCACTCAACAAGTGACCCGAACCCGGTTGGTCAAATGACCTCCAGCCCATTTCCCCAAAACACCAGAGGCTGTCGACTAGAAGTGAGGGCCCATGTACGATGGTGGGGAACTATTCCCACATTTGTCATAGTGTAGCGTAGCAGAGAAATAAACTATAAAAAAGCGGAAGCAGTAGATAATACCAATGCTGAAATGGAAAACAGTTCCAAGGAAGCTTAGTCAAAGGCTAATCCACTAACCATTTATTAAAATAATGAAAAAATACAACTTCAAACAAAAAAAATATATAGAAACAACTACAAATCATAAAATTCATACCTGTCACAACATCCAGGATAGAGTGATTCTTCTATAGTAGCCGACTCCTACTCCGTACTTTCATAATGCCTTAGGTTCTTGGTATATTTCCTTCAATGATTCAACTTCTCCAAGGAAATAAACTCTTTAGTAGACTACATATTTTTTTTCACACCCCTGGCTGCCCCACACTCCTTCCCAACAGTAGACCTGGTATATGCCGTCTTCGGAAGATATGATTATTCTTTCCTTGACCTTCTTCGTGTTGGGAACGACATGGATCCCTCAATCCCAGATATATTCTTCTTATCACCCTTAACAATGTCACTGTAGGAGGTCCGTATCAAGTTGTCAACATTATCCTTTCCACTATCAGAAAGGTCACCCCGTTTTTCAATGATGCACACCTCATGATATCCTTCATTCACTCCTCGGTCCTTCTGAGAATGATTGTTATAATCAATCATAGACAAAAAATGTTGTTGTATCAAAATTACAAAGTGTCATGAGTCCCCTTATCCATTGCATTTTCACCATAACATGTATCCTTAATGCCACATTCATTTAGTGAAATACTTCCCTCAGCTTTATGGGCGTCCCCATGTTCCAATTCTTAAAAGAAGTTACCAGTGGTAACATTGAAAAACACACATCCGACACCATATTACTTACCTTTAAACCCCTCAACAGAGGCATCTAAAACTCCCATAGCTGCTCCATCCCCAGAAACAACAGGGACAAAGTCTAGTTGATTAATAGGTTCTGGTATTGATGAAAAGCCAGAGCCTTCAACTGTGAGAGGTTTCTCAATACCAAGATCATGACCTAATGTATTGAAAACCAACCTCACCATCGGATTTTGCATCCTCTGCTGCTTCAATTTCCAAACAACAACATCATTAATCACTGAAAGACTAGACATCCGCACTGCCTCAACTTCCTTCACCACATGTTTCATCTCAGCCACAATATGCTCTATGGACTTCCCTTCCAAACAAAACACCTTCTTCTGAGAACCTTCAACGGAATCATGCCTTGACGTCATGCTTTCCCGTGGAACCTTCAACAAAGGCACTACCAAAGTAAGTGCATCACTGCCACTATTACCCTTCCTCATCTCCCTTTGCGAAACCGCAACCAGTCTATTACTATGACAGATCGTATTCACATGTCCAAACCAACCACAAAAAGAACAATGAAGCATCCAGGATTCCAATCTTACCTCTTCCTTCCAATGAAATTACTTCCCATCAGTGATCAAAACCCACATCACAGGCGGCCATGCGACATAGATCTCAACACAAATCTGTGGAAATATGGGATGACCTATTACCTCTGTTCAATGATCAGAACACATGTATCTATTTATCATGTTTCCAATCACACACAGAATTGTTGGATTTTGGAATGACATTGGAAGGCCAGGAAGACTGACCCACATCGCCATCATCAAGGGATCATGCCGCATGTGGAAATAGAGACTCTATTAAAACAGGAAAAATGAGTCTCCATTGCAACATTGAGGGGATCTAGACTAGGAATTATTCAAATCATCCTCCATCTCATACTGAATCATCAGATGTCGTCTATATATTAAACCTACTACCGCACGCTCCTGAAGATCACATGAGTTGAAAACAAACTAGTCAAACTCATAAACAGAAGGATGTTGATGTCAAAATCAAGCAACCAGCGTGAGATTGCATATATCTGAGGCATGATTGAGATCTGTCGGGGATATAAGGAGTTGCGGTGCTCTCTACAGTAATATAATCTTTTTGGGCCCACGAAATGACCCAATCAGGGTGTGAGAAATAAATCCTAGTAGGCAACCACCAAAGTCTCGTGGCCAACTGACAGTGAATAATGTGCAACAATTGTGTGTGGTAATGTAATGAAATAAACATGGAAGTACTCATAAGTAACTATCATATTAATTACATTACATTTTAATAATCATCTATCAATTCCAAGCCTATGGTTTAGCTTGGTAGGTACAACATATGAAATCACCACAATGAATATTCAATGTAACAATTGTCCTTAGACATAAAAATTCTTACCCTTAGGAAAGAAAGAACGAATCCCTTAGGTGAATTCCTTCAAGAATAACGAATATTTCCCTCAGGCATATGATATGTCACCGAGAGGCCCAGAAGCTACTTCCCACCAGTATAAGAACTGTTTCCCTAAGGCTAACAACAATAACCTCAGGCTAAAAATATACTTTCCTTAGTTATTCCTTAGGAAATCAAGTAACCGAGCTGAGACCAACATAAAAAATGGAATTATATATGTGTCCTCTCATGAAAACTCAAAACATGCTTATAATCACCGCATAACAACGAGTATCCTGGACAAACGGCTAAACAAGGGAAACACACCCACGAGGTGTCCTTGGATACAAGCAACGATCCCAAACAACAGTTTCAATTTTAATCATTAGATTATCTATGAAATTTTAGATATATTATAAGCTATGTACTCATCCATAAGACACCCTGAACATGGGCTCGTGGCACAACGGTACACAAAAATCACTCGAATGATTGAAATAATCACCAGAACAACTACCTAGATCTCCAATGATCGATATACGCGAGAGATGCCTCCTGAAACATCCAAGAACAACATGTATCTTGGAATAATGATAACCCATTTAAACTCAAATAACTTCTCCTGGATAAATAATTGGAAGGAGACACACATGAAGATGAAGGGGCTTACCCGTGTGGTCCTAACGTGATATTTGGAGAAGGAATCAATGTCTTGGTGATTAGTTTGGTGCTCTTTTAATGTTCGGACCTCTCCCCCACAGCCTTGCAACGTTCTTTGCTTCTTCAGTCGAAAGAGGTGGCCAATGCCAGATTATAACAAAAGAATCACAACTACACGGCATGTACTCTCAAGTACACAGCGTGTACTTTCCATTTTTAACGGTTCCTATAGCGACTACTTTTCACCGCCACAATGTTCATCTCTCGACATGACTACAAGGCGTGTAATCTTGATTACAGAGTATATAATATCATTCTGCTGGCATCTATTTCTATATCCTTATTGTTCCCCTGCTGACTGATTAAACGACGTGTATATACTATGTACATGACATGTAGTCATTTTTTACAACCTTCATCACCGACAGTCTTACGTACCATGTATACTCATCCAAAATTTCCAGAGTACATGGCGTGTGGAAAAGTACATTGCGTGTACCCCTAAATTTTGTGATTTTCCAAGTTTTCCTTATTTTCTCAAAAACAGTTAAGGAAGATTTAAAGGAAGAAACTCATACTTCAAGAATAAGAACTGGTTTCTTACACCATGGTCAACCATTACTCATTCAATAATGTTAGGACAAGTGTTAGGGTAATTTTTTTTTATTATGATATTGTTTTTACCTTGAATTAATATATTTACCTTTAACCGTGGTAAAAAAATGTCAAAAGTTACTATTCAACAAAATTTATTTAAATATTTTTGACCCACATTTTACATACTAATAACAACCATGTCATTCAGATTTATTAAAATCAATTCACAGAAGCGGTAAAATAATATTTATATGAAAAGTTGGGTTTTTAACTACTACTAACTGTTTTCACTATTCATCAAAAATTGAAATTTTTCAAAAAATATAAAAAATTCATTATAAGATATATTTGATATTTTGAATTCCAAAATGAGTTCTATTTTAGTAAACTTAAAACATATAAGTTGGATTAATTAATTTAAAATTAATTCATGTTGTCAAAAAAAAATTGTGTGTTTTTAAGAAACAATTACTATCAAAAGATTGAAACTTGTTTATGTCCAATTTCAATGTGAAATTAATTCCAATGACCAACATTGGATTAAATGGTAAAAAAATAATATAGTTAAACTTTAAAACCAATTAATAAAATAATCTAACCATATAAATAAATTAGATTAAAATTCACTTTGGAATTAAAATACAGTATTTTTTACTATTCATAAAAATAACTTTTATCAAAAAAAGATCAAAAATTTACCCAATGTAAATTTTGATGTCCCGATTCTAAGGAAGAATTTTCTTTGGTCGAATATAACATATAAAAGTGACTACAAATAAATTTAAAGAGGGTTCTCTATCAAAAGATGGTAAATCAACCTTATAAAGTTAATTATTGTCAAAATTATATTCATTAACAATTAAAGTCTTTAAATTTTATTGGATAAATGTAAAAACATTTTAAAAAACATGTATAATCATATTAAGGATACTTCTATTCATTCACTCTAGGAAAACAGTTAGGCATTAACTACCATTAAAAATAATAATATTATATTATTATTGTACAACATAAGATTTCAAAGAAACCAAATGTTTCCTATAAGGTACGCCATCAAACATAGAATACCCTTTAATGTAAAGTTATTATTTAATTCAGAAATATAAATAATTATGGATAATTTCTTATTCTTTATTCACCTGGGATGTTACAATAATTTACAAAATATGCTAGAAAATGAATTTTTGAAACATGCTTCAGTCATGGATGATGTAAATTTCCATTTTTTTGAACTCACCTATACATATTACTATATTTAGTCACAATAATACTCAATATTTCATGTCTTGTAGAGAAATAATATATTAATAATCATAGTATTAAAAAACCCTTCTCCCCTTCATAATAAATACAACCCATCACACCCTCATTTCTTCACACATATCCAGAATAAATCCTTAACTAAATTCTTCCAAAATATCACCCAAGATACTTCTTCAAGACAAAGAGCGATTGGTCGACTCAAAATACCAAGTCCTCAACCATAAAGATGCTCTCAAAGGAGATAAACTCAGGAAGTAAATTCCTCTTTCGGATTCTTTTATTTTATTTCATGTTTTTTTCTTTTTTTCGTCACCTACTTACAAACAAATGGTATTATTACACTAGTAACATAAATGTAATATAATTATATTATTATAATAGTATATTTCATCACAATATCACATTCCATATCTATTTATACTATTAAATAAAACAACTCCTGAGATGTGTTCATTTATCACAATCAGGGCCGACTAGTTTTCAATTTTCATTACCATCATATAGCTTGGTAATGAAGTCATTTTAATTTTTGAACCAGATCATAATATATTTATTTTAACTTATTTTATGTTCATAAATAATTATACACTCATGATATAAAATAATAATACAATACAATTTCATTGTGAGAAAAACTGACAAATTAATAAAATTGTTTTCCATTAAAATTTTATATAATGAATCATCCTCATGTTATATAAAAATTCATTATAAGATAATTTATATAAATATATTATTAATAATTATATATATTAACAATTATGGATGTTTAACTACATTTCAAATGAACATCTTTTCAACAATACTACTGAATTGTTCCTAAAAGCTATGAAAATTAACACCTTAGACCAATGAATTTATGTTCTAAAACTCATCCAAATGTCCATAAATTAACATAATAAGAACATAATTAATCAAAATAATTTATTAAAGGATATGATTTTGTTATCTAATAATTATAATTTCATTATATAGTAAATTTAATTGAATAAACCGTTTTGAAACAAGTTAAGGGGTTATTCTCAAATCTAACTCTCTTTCCTTGGGTTTTCCCTATTCAACCCATTTTCAGTATGGATATAACATAAAATACATTTAATGATAATTATATTAACTTTTACAGGATATAAATTCTATCTAATTGACATTATGAAATATCCAATATTTTTTATAAGAGCACTTTTTTCAAATAAACACACCCTTTTTTACTTCATGAAGATTGTTTCACTCTTCACTCACAGTTAATGATTCTATGTAAATAATGATATTTCCCCTTTATTATTGAAACCTAATGTTTATGAATTTATTATTTATGATTTCAAAATCATTTTTTTCATGTTTTATATTATGTTAATTTGTTAACTATTTTCTATGTGGCATTTTTGATAATTTAAATGTTATGATCTGACAGGTGCACCAAGAATTATATAGCACAATATGAATGTTTGAATGTGGTGGGTGTGCCTAGAAATATATATTTCTTCAATTCATTGGGAAAAGTGATGAATCTCAAGAGTTAAACTGAAATAATGTGTGAACCTGACGGTATCTTTTTTCACAAGTATTTATGTTTGATAACAACTAAGACACGATGTTTTATTTTTATGCAATGACACATTCCATGCTATTATATAAATGAAGTCATGATTATAATCACCCTATGTAACATTGTTTGATTTTAATATTATTCCTATTACTAGGATTTCAGATTACCCCTTTCTAATTTATTTCCTAGGGTGGCTAAATGTACTAAGGAGTACAGAAAGACCGATAAGAAGCTAAAGAAGAAATAATTAAATAAATGTTTGGGCTTTATGCTGTAAATGTTATGTATGATCCTAGTTTTACCAACACACTAAATCATTGTTTCCACCTTATGTAATTTTTTTTATCATTAAATTTATGTAAATTTAATATAAAAAAATTTGGGTCACTATAAATCCTTTTTCATGGTTTTCTCAATAATCCAATATTTATAAGAAATCGATAAAGTTTTCCCATAACTTAGACACACTAACAATATTTTCTCTATTCAATTTAACACAAAATGTAAACATAGATTTTAATTAATATTTAAAATATTTTTATAAGACAACTTCTTATATTTTGAGATATCAATTTAGTACAATGATCATCCATGCTACATGTTTTGTTTTTGACATTCTTGAGAATATTTATATCCCCTATAATATGTGATGGAAACCCATGGTAAAAAATCTATGGACATTGTGGTAAAAATATTTCTAGGAAACTTCACAAGATACTTATTTTTTATTTACATTCTACAACATTTTCAGGAAATTAAAAAAAAAGAATCAATAGCTTTTTTATAATATAATGAAAAGAAAAGATTTTCAATATCATATGGCTGATCACATCATTCAGAAACATCATTCAATTTTTAAAATCTATTTTTATTTTTCAGTCCATATTTCATAGGTTGTATATAAATTGATCTTATGTTAATGTAGTGACTGTAAAAAAAATTTCTATCTTCCAAATCATGTAAACTCATCATTAAATTTATAATTAAAAAAACATATATTTGTTATGATTCCAAAACTACAATGAAGTCAAAATAATAGAAACCAAAAAAATTCTCCAAAACACATTACGATGTACAGAATTTCTAACATTCATTTATACCTCCATTAAAACATTGATATTAAGTAATTTTCAAGACATGAAATATAAGTAATCTCTTAACTCATTATTCATTGTCTTTATCACATTTTCATCCTTTTCAGCATTACAAATTTTATCTATTTTTAAATTAATGAAGATGTTCTAAAAATATAATAAAATGGGATAATCAGATCCTTTTACAAAAAAACTGTATTCTCAACTGTATTATTATTAATAATACCATATTAGGAATTATCATATTTTTCCTTCATTTTTGAATAATAATTTCATTTGTATATGAGCCACAACTTTATTTGTTGTTTCCTAAAATCAAGGATTTGTTTTGTAGAAATTATACTATGATATTTAGTTACCCTTTTCTATACATACCAATTATTTTTGTAAAAGATCAAAATATTTATATTTCTCATTTAATACATATTCTACATGGATTATTCAATTACTTTATTCAAAAATAAATTTCATCAACTCATCGACATATTTATGTATTATAGATTTTTCCTCAAATTGAACTGATTAATTGATATAAAAAAATATATTTTTATTCTACATTTTTAACTCCTTTTAAAACATAAAAAACATTAAAATTCACATATTAAGTTATCATTTCAATAATAAATCCATTTTAGTTTCATTATTACCCTTAAATTAACTATAAATATCACTAGTTAATTATTCTTCATTAAAATTAGTGTTGAGATATTATTCTTCACCATATCAGGGAGAATATGCAAAATATTCTTCATAAAATTTATCAATTATTTGAAACATATTTAAATAACATCAATTCATGAATTTTGAGAAATCCATTATCATTATGTTAGTATAAATCCATTGGTTTTCCATCATTGATTATATCATGAAAATTAATTTTATTGATGTTTAACCTTCTTTATTAGTGACTCCATATTCATTCAACAATGATAAATTTTATGTAAAATGATCATATAATGCACTCCAAAATTATTATTGTTAAACATTACCTCGAAACATCCCATATCACTTATCAAATTTTTATCTATTCAATACATTGAATTGATGACCATATAATCAATAGGATCTAAAAAACATGAATCCCCTTCAATAATAACATTATTCATATACATATTTTTAATTGTTTCATTTAAATATATATATTTTTGGAATGTCTCATTAATCATTAGAAAAATTAATTCTCATTTGATAAGTTATTCAAACTATGTGGAAATCATGAAAATAAATACCACATATATATTCTTCCTCAATAGAATTGTCTTTATTTCGAAAATTCTCTAGTAGGATACAAAAAATAATTTCCATAATATCTTAATCTTAAAATTTCTCAGCACATCCTCTTATTATACACATCACTTATTTGAATTTTTTGAGGAATGTATTAATAAATTCATCATCATGAATTCTTATATATTTTTAAATAAGTACATAGAATGGAAATTTAGCTTCCATATATTTGTTCATTCCTTCACATAAATTCTATAGCTTATCCAATATTTATTTTTTGTGTTAATATATTTGAGTAAACACCATTATGAGAGGGATGGTGAAAATGTTTTCATAACCATTATTCTCGAAATCCCTCATTTATTATACTTCCCTTAAAACACCATTGTATAGGGGAACATACACATTATTTGTGAGTAAAAATGCATCATAATTGATCTATAATATGAATATCATCATCATATATTATCACATGTTATAAAATAACCTATCAAATTTGGGAATCTCATTGATATTTATTGAAATATTTTTTTCGAAAAAAAATATATAAATTCAGTTAAAATAATTTTTAACATATAAAATCTTGTTTTGATATATAAAATCACTATAGAGAGTATCATAGTTATGAAACAACTTGAAATTTATCCTCATGGATTAGTATATAATCACTAAAATTGGGGAAGTGTGATTCATTGATGCATTTCAATATTATGTTTCCTTTATGAAACAACTCTATTAATCAGTTAGATAAATTATTTTTCACTGTCTAAGCCATTAAAATAATGGGAAATCATATTTGAATGGTCCACATTAAAAAATGAGGTGGTTGATCCTTGAAATGATTAATATTCTAATGATATCATACTACCCACTAGTTTCAAATATTATATATAATGATTAAGGTTTATTAATGTAATCATGATTGAACAATTCATTAGATTGTGATAGTGCTTCCGATGTTGTTATAATGGAAAAACACATAGAATTATTGAGAATAAATCCTTTCAAAAATAACCATAATTAATTAATGTAGTTATATTATTATTATTAATCGTAATACAATAGAAACTGAGTTATGAACACTTTATAATGTTCCTATTTAGACAACTATTTCTTATTTCATAGAAACAATAATAATACAACTCTACACTATGCATTGTTCTCTGTAATCATCATTTATTAATATATATTAAAAGAATTTCTTCAAAATATTGGAATTTTTAATTTTCTTTCCAAATTAAAATACCCTTCATGAAATAGAAACTTTAGATCATCTCATATATAAATCACGATAGTTAATTTCAATTAACTATTGTGATGGAATAACCACTGTATTTTGAATATGAAACCAATTTATCATTCCCTCTCAAAATTCATAGATTACATATTTAAAATAGATTTTATTGTGTGGTATATAAAATTACATTATAGATTATTGTTTTTCAATGGTTTACACAAAATATACACATAATGAATCAATGTTAAAAATCCTATATGGATTTGGGGTATCAAAACATATAATGACACTAAAATTAAATCTACTCCTCTGAACAATGTGGTTTTTCACTATGATGTGGTCTTCTATATATACATCTAACTATAGTGTGGTATGTAATATATGAAGTGAAGATCTCAAAAAAACTATACCCACTAAAACACAACCCATCAATATCAATGATAAGGTATTTAAATATATATTTAATAAAATTGTTTTAGTCTACTATATTCCATGAATACACATATATTTTCTTGATTTCAAGTCATCTATTATCGATCCTCTAGGTAATTCGACAATCTTTATGACCTCGAATTATTTTCTATAGTGTATCCATATTCTATGACAAATGTATGTGGATAATACATAAGTTATAGTGATTCCATCATTCTCTAATCTACTTTAATGGTTAAATATTATGATCTATAGTGTTGATACCATTCTTCTGATCCTCTAAAACTAGTATTATCATGAAATAAATTCATTATATATAAAGACATCAAATCAGATTGAGAGTCATATGACTTATTTTGGTTTTTATGTATTGAAAATAGAATCCAACCCACTAGAACATATTATCTTAAGAAATTAATAATATTCACTTATCACAACAACAATCTCAATACCTAGTTGGACCAACAGTTTCAATATATAAATACATTTTTTACATTTTGGATATTTATTTAAATTTATTGATTAAATAAAAACATAATTTACTTTATCATTATTGAACGTTTATTTTCAATGATTCATTTTTTCATGTTTTGAATGAAAAATAATTCTCTATTAATTTACCATAATATAATTAATACAAATTGAATTAAATTCATTAGTTATTTTTGCTCTAAAAACATTTTTGTGGTGCATTTTTTTAAACACACTTTTCCTTCAGTTTTAGGAACATATATTAAATATTATTTACACCACTTTTGAAATTTGAATAATTAAAAATAGGTTCTATATTTTTAATTATCACAATTAATATTATTTAAAAAATTCGTCTTAATTTTTTTATGAATTGTAATCATGGAAAAAATACATCCTGTCATTAATGATTAAAATGAGTTTATCTGGGGTAATATATGATATAAAGGTAAAAGTATATATAATCATTATAAATATTATTATTTAAAAATATTTTAAACTTCTATTACATAACATATCATTTACAGGGTATTTTCACAACATGATCAAGAAAATGAATTATTATTTTTTAAAACAATTATAAAATTCCATTTGTGTCCCTCCCCTCAATTTTCAAAGGGATCCTTTTATCCACCCATATTAAAAATATTTGTCCTTGATTTTTATCATCGACCGAAAAGAAAAATATTCTATAATATTTCTTTTTATTCATATAAATTTTTTCTTAACCTTTGACCATCATAATAAGGCTTAAATCATAAGAAAATTGAGGACTCTCAAAGAGTAGGTAATCATCTTAGATGAAAAATTAAATTATTATTTCATATCATGATTCATTTAGATCAATATTATTGATCCTAAACACAATTAATGTAGTAACATCAATACATTGAGATCTTATTATGGTTATGGTGCAACATTTTTCACCCCCTTTTCTTCAAATGTTAAATAAAAGTATCACCCAAGCACATGTGTGGACTTTAGAGACTGCATAGAGATATAATTAATTTTACATCACCAACAATAATTAATGGATATAAAAATTTATTAATTAAATATATATTATGAAACAATGATTCATTATAGATAAAATATTAATTAACTATATTTAATTCTATTTTAAAAAATATAATCAGTGTTCATGCATACGTACGAATTAATGTACCCATGAATTTTGTAAGTCATGTGTGGGAGTATAAAATGATTATGAATTTTGTAATTCATTTCTCAATACATTATTTTTGAAGATGGATATCAATATATAAATAATGATAATATATATAATATTTATATCATGATAACATTCTGGAGATTATGGAGCCTTTTCCTTGATTGAGGGACCAAAACTACCACATTGAAACATAAATTTAAAATAATGCATTTTAAACCAGAAATGATGATGATAATGAAATTTTATTATTCATCCAATGATCATATATTACATATAAATAATTGATGGTATTATGTGTTCACTGTTATTATGTTATATAATTCTACTAATTTTTTTAACCATGTAGAATGTTATAAAATACATTATATGATGTACATGGGGTATGGTTTTAATCTAAATTATCAATTTTTTTTAAATTATTTATGATTAAGTTCACATTTAAAGAAATTAAAACATCATCATCATTTTAACATAATATTTTATCCTATAGTTATATATTGAGTTAAGATGTTTTGATTTAAATCTCCTCTATTTAGTACATAACTCGATCAAAAATATTTTATTTATAAAAACAAAATCAATTTCTTTTAGTTTCAATGAAAATTTATCTTCTATATACATGTAATATATAATTTATTAATGAATTGTTTTCATATTCTGCAATAATTTTTTATTTCATTTTCATATAACATATCATTTCTGTTCATATTTTAAATGAAATATATCTATCATTATCTTTATAAGTTTGGTGTTTCTTTTTATAAAATATTTTAATGAAATATTTGTTTCCAAGTCTGATGAACATAAATTTATTTTTGATTTAATTACATTTATCTTTTTTATATATTCATTTCCATGTATCCGTATGTTATTTTAATGAAAAAAGTTCAATAATATTTATCGAATTTTATATATTAAATACGCTATTAGAAAATTAGAATGATATTTTCCTCTATAAATTATCGGATGATTCATTAAATGTATTTTTGTTTAAGGAAACCTCATTTGATTAATAATATTCTTTACTATAGATGTAATAAAATTATATCATCCATTATATTAATCTAAATGTATTATTATCATGTTGTTCTAGTGATTTACTATGGATAATTATAATATTTCATTTTAGTGTTTTCAATAAATATGGTTATATTTATTATGTAATGAATTTTTTTTCATTAATTTTATATGAGGAATGTGTTATAATTATTCTATCATTGGGGGATCCTATTATACCCCTTACATGGAGAGGGTAATTTTAGTCCATTTATTCACAATGCCATTTAGTGGAGGTGTTTTTATGACATAAACATATAATCTAAAAAAGGAATCGGTATTGTACTCATGAAATATGATGAAGTTATTTCTTATCCCTTAGGTATATTGAAGTTCCATGTGTTATACTACCTAATACATGATTTGTATAATTAAGATGCAATCTATGAGAAGAATATTTGGTGGAAATAAGATTTTGGAGAGAAATGTGACATGTATACCAATTATAAGAATAAAATATAATTTATTCCCATAGGAAGACATGAAAATGCATTAAATTTGATGGATAAATGTGATGGTAGGATACATTTTCTTTATTCACTACTAGTTAGAATATAAAACATGTTATTTAATTCTATTAGATGAAAATAAACTTCTACTATGTCCATAATATTGAATTATAAACACCATATATTCATGGATATGTAAAGGATGGATAGATAAATAATAATGATAGTTAATGAATTATACTTCTCAAAAATTATATCTTAACCATCCATCAAAGTGAATATTTAGTAAAAAAATTGATGATCTAGATATTCCAAAGTAGGTGTTAGCATTAAAGGATTGCAATCCTTTTTAATTCCACAATTATGATATTGAATTAATTAATTATAAGAAAAGAAATTTTGTTCCAGAAACACATGATATAAAGAAATACATATTTTATATTAAACATACCTCATCAATATCTATCCATCATTTATTTACCATGATTTACTATGATATTTGGTCATTAGAGTTATATAATAAATTGTATTTAGACAATAGTTAATTTTCATGAATTCACTAACATCAGTTTGGTATAGTGGTTTAGAGAAATATAACATAAAACTCATATAAATAAATAGTATGTCACAAAGTGTACATTTCAACTTAGTCATTCTCAAAATAGAAAAAATGTATGATATATCATCTTTATATTTTAACTGAATAACTTCACAATTTCAATATTCAACCCATCCTTGTCCCAACAAATCATTAAAAACTTTGAAAACGTTTTAAATAAATGGATGAGTGAAAATTATCAATAAGTGATATATAAAAAAATTAATGAAACATATTTGTTCTTAAATACATTTTGAAGATTTTTCCTTTCATGAAATACTCTTTTAGATCCACATAAGCATTAAATTAACCATTATTTTAAAAAAAATTCCAAAAAAAATCATAAAAAATTACATTAGAAATATTAATGGAAAAATAAAACACATTAATGATAATTGGATACAATGGAAATCTTATTAAAACATTTATTTTTATAAAAAATTATACATTTATCAATTATATCTTAGAATATACATCCGTCTAATAATAAGTGTATGAGTAACAAAATGAAAAAGTAATTTAAATTAAATAATTGGATATTGACTGTGAGTTGTAATATGAAATCAAAAAATATGAGTCTAATGAATAATCACATGGGAGTATATGATAACAAACATTGTATCATATTACTATAGAAACATAATAAATGTGGCAGTAATAAAAAAACATTACATAATAATAATTTTAAGGTAACTTCCCTGAAAGCATCACAGGGGATAAGATTACTATATTGGATTAGGTTTACTCACTAATCTAATATGAAACATATACTAGGTCATAATACATACCCATTAAATTAGATCACAATTTGGGAGCACCTATATGAAAATGGTCATCATTATGTGTTCTAAAAAAATAAATTAATCATAAGGAATTTGTATAATAAATAATAATTGAAAGAAAATATGTTACATAATCATGTCTCAAATCATAATCAAAAGTGATTTCATAAATATGGACTGTAAAAATTATCATTAAGTTTGAATTTCCCGGACAGTTCAAGAGATAATAATCCAGGTATATATCTATAAGTCATTATATAAATTTAAATAAAATATATTTCATTAAAGAGATACAAAATTTATGTAGTGGTGAAATTTTTATTACCCTGTGAAATAATTTATTTAGAGAGTTCCCTTAAACTATCAGTAATAAATAATACTTAGTATTTAATTGTATATTCCCTTTAAATATTTTTTTTGAATATACAAATAATATGGGAAAAATTATTATTTGAAGAAAAAATGTAATCTTATAAATAAATCCAAACATCAATTAATTTTTTAGGGTGAGTGAAATGTTTTTGATTCCATATATGTTTACAAAAGTCATCTTGTCTTCGGTAAGGAATATTTAAATAATTTTTATAAAATATGTAAAAATATTCCTTTTTAAAATAATTGAATGTACATCAGAAGAGACAGAAAATATATTTTAATATTAATTTTTTTCTGTATAAATAAATTAATAAAATATCCTTTATAATAAAGAAATGGATGAGAATGATTTAAAAAATAAATATTTAAAATCCAGAAAAATTATGTTTTTAAAGTGATGTTTTATTTACATAAAACATAAAAATATTGATTATAATTTTTTTAAAGTGGAATATGTTAAACAATTACTTTTATCATTTATTGAGGTACTGAAAATTTTCTTGTATCATTTAATAGAACATGGCCATGGAAGAAAAAATACATTGAATTGAAACATTAAAAGATGATATTTTAAAAAAAATATTATCTTACCTTGAGTATGACTCATCACTCACATTATTTATCATAATAAATAAAATGATTTTTTGAATTTTTTATATAATTAATATTCTTTTTCAAATTAATTATCTTTTTTATTTTACTCAATCTCTGGTTAAATTCAATTAAATAATCATTTATACTCTCATTAGATATTATGATAATGTTTTTATCATTGGTCAAAAGTGAATTTTGAATATTTTATATCATCCATGATGTCATTATATAAAAATATATTGATGAATAATTATAAAATAAATATATTTTTTAGATAAAAATTATACATTTGGAACCTACCATAAAATATGATTTTAAATAATGGACTATGTAACAATAATGGAAATGCTAAGTCGTCTGTATGCCTAACGATTCCATTTTTCAATGATATTTATTTATAGAAGGCATGTATTGTGGATTATTTCAATAATTATCATTATATAATAAATTTCATAATATTTAAAGAAATACAAATAAATATATATATATATATATATATACCATCCATGTGATGAAGTAATGAAAAATGAATCACATCTCTTCATGGTGGTGGTAATCCTATTTCACATATGAACAATGTTGTGTTTATTCAATGATTTATGGGTAAGAAAGTATATTATATAATAAATTTATAGAATGATAAAAATTTCATTAATATATAATATATACTCTATATCCATTATCATAATCATCCATGAGAGGTGATGGTGTATAATTAATTTGTTCGGTTCTTAAGGTTGTAGTCCACTGCACACACAAATGATTGTTTTTCTATCTAATTTTATTGAAGTGGAGATGAAATTAGATTATTCCATTAAGCTTATTTCGTAAAAATTATCATTAGATAATTGTGTTATTTTGTTATCATGGTTTAATAATATTATTAGGAGGTGAAAGAATAAATAAAACTGAATTTATCAATTAAAAACAATACCTTCATCTGAAAATAGCTTTAGGTTTACACGACTAGCCATTTTAAGGGGGTATTATAATCAATAGAAGAACTCAATAAAATGGTAATATAATTGGTGAAGGGACTTTATAGGATAATGGAAATAATTAAGGATTTTCATGTTTGGAAGATATATGATAGTTGGTGTCCTCTTATATGTGAGGGAAAGGGAACATTTGGAGATTCCAAAAATAATAAATTTTTATAAATTAATATGTTTTTGAATAAAGTCCTATAATTATATTATAATGCGGAATTTTTATTAAAAGTATAAATCATATCATAGAATAAAATTTTTATATTTTTAGATATTTTTAACCAATTCTCTTTTTTTAAACTATGTTAACAATTTTTGAAATTTAACATGTTCAAAAATTATTTAGTATTTAGATGTATTGATAGATACAATAAAATAAGAATTATAATGTAAGTTTTTCATTACATATATTTTATTCTATAACCTAATAATTAGTATAATGTAATGATTTATAATAATTTTAATGAATCTATTCATTTAATTTTACAATGAAAATGAAATGAAAATTTTCATTAATATATAATCCCTACACATTATTCTTAATATTTATATTTATCTAACATCCCCATGAACAGGGTAATTTATTCAATTTATATTATATTTATTATATCAAATATAATGTAATTTATATTTCAATTAATTTAAAAAATACAATGTTAGTGTTGAATAAGAATTTAAGGTAATTATTTTCGTTCTAAAATTTATAGATAAAAGTCAACTATAAAAAATTATATTATAATTGAAAATATTATTTAGAACGAAAACAAATTTGTTTTCATCCATGTGAAAAAATATTATATAATTTAAAGTAATAAAGAGACTTACTTCTATTTATTTTTATAAAATATTATTATGGTCAAAATTAAATAAATATGAAACCATGTGGTTGTATATCATAGAATTGGAGGAAAATTTCAAAACCCCACTAATAAAATATTAATATTAAATAATTCAGTATCAATATATATTCTTAATCATAATATTTTTTAACCAAATTACTCGAATTATCCTAACCAATGTGATAATTATTAATTATAGTTAATATTCGTAATGAGTACAAATAAAAGTTGAATATTTCATAAAATATTAATGTTTATTCCCAAT
This sequence comes from Viscum album, assembly GCA_963277665.1. Taxonomy (NCBI): domain Eukaryota; kingdom Viridiplantae; phylum Streptophyta; class Magnoliopsida; order Santalales; family Viscaceae; genus Viscum; species Viscum album. Next base: position 355,187,172 of record OY728143.1, read on the forward strand.
AATCAATTAATTTTGTTGAAGTAATTATTATAAAAGGATAAATTTAGTTAAAAATTATAGCATTAAAACATGATTAATAGCTGTTATTCATGAAATTTCATTTGATGTATAAATTTTTTTAATGACATATTCGAATATAATATTTTACGTCATTGATATATTATTATTATATTTAAAAAAATAACATGAAATTTATTTATAACAAATACTAAATAAAATAATACTTTGTAAACACTGTAAATGAAAATATATATTTTCCATAAAATAATTAATTGTTAAAATATTCATTGATATTCATAATATTGAACAATATAAAAAGAAAATTCAATATAAGATAATTATTTCTATCAGATTTCAAAGAATTAAAAACTTTTAATCAAATTAAATTTATAAAAGTTTGAATAATTAATTATTATAATTTATCAAGTAGAAAAATTCAATCCATTTTAAATAATTTCTAAATTAATTAAAATAATATTCTAGTAATTAAGTGATTATTTAAAAATCATTAAAAAAATATAATTATTAGGTCATTTATATATATTTTATAAGTCAGTTAGTGAAATTCTTACCATCTAATTTATGGGACATGTTATAGTTATTAAATTTAAATAATTTTATTTAATGGTTGATTTTAACCTTGTATTGTGTTATATATACACAATCAATCATAGTTTTCTTTATTTTAAAATATTAAGTGTCACATTATTCCCCATTTAATATTTTTTTTCTCAAAATATGTACATCATATTTGTACAAAATGTTTTCTCAATTGAAAATTTTTTTATACAAATTCAAATTTGTAAAATGTTTTAATAACTATTCCTACTAAAAAGAGATAAATGGAAATAAAAATGTCATCACATAACTATGTATCCAAATATGAGAAAGTTACTACGAAGTTAAAATATGGACATCATTATAATGAAAATACATATTATACAATATATTTTTTAGATATATAGAGATCTTTGATCAATAAAATATAAATAATCAAGGTAATTTTTATGACCATGAAACTATAAACTGATGAGTTGTGAGAAATACCATATATTCATCATAAATTATGTAAATAAGATAATATTTTTAATCTCTTCTCTTCTAGATATAAGGAATTTATTTTCGATAAATGATGAAAAAATAAATAAATAAACTCACTTGATAAGTATAATTTCTTCATTTAATAAATTATTACAGTTGTCTAATTATTTTCTCCAAATGACTAGTATTAGAGAAGAAAATGTATTAATGCCTAAAGTCCAGAAATCAAAGTCTAATGGATAAAATAATTATTGTACATGATAAAGGCCTATGAATCATGTCATTAAAATTAAAATACAACTAAATTACATGAAAATTATTAGATAAATCCCAAAATTAATAAACATATATAATAATAAATAAAAAACTATAATCGAATTTTTGAGGAAGAAACTCAAATTTCAAAAATAGATAATATAATTGACAAAACATATGTAGTCTATTACATTATGAAAATATAGTGATTGAGGTGTTCTGAGAGGTTAAAGGGACTTATTCCAACACTTGGAAGCATTTCTAGATTTCATGTTCTCCGATGGTAGGCCGCTAACCGTAGGTCACAGCGGTGAGTCACAAGGGTGACTCGAACCTGTCGCTCCCAATGGTGACTTGCACCGATAGCTTGAAATAGGGATTCTGACCTATAGGTCATCGTGTTGAAATAGGACCGATGTGTCCGAATGGTGGGTCCAGATCTTTGATTCTGAATAGTGAGTTAGGACTGGCGAGTTGGAATGATGGGTCAGGACCTGTGAGTCAGGACTAGTGAGTCAGAACTGTGGGTCAGGACCGAGGAGTTGGAAGGGTGAGTTAAACTACTACGTCAGGATAGTGAGTTGAAATGGTAGCTCTCTGAAATATTAATTGAACCACTGAATCACATGGTTAGTTTGCCGAATGGTGACTTTTACTAGTGACTCACAATGGTGGAAAATCGAACTGTTAGACATTATTAAAAAACATTGTTGTTCTAGTGTTGTCCTTTTAACATCATTTTTATATAAAGTTAGTATTATACTACATTTAAGTTGTTTTAAAACCATTTAAATAGATTCGAGTAAAATCATTTAATCTATATGCTTTTTCGGGATTTTAATTGGACAATCAACATTTTTTGGTTGGGACCAGCTTTAATAGAAATCTATTCCATTTCATATTCTGTGAGTCTCAGATCTAGTCCTTCTAATCTGGTGGTCATCCCATCATCCATTCCTTCTCCTTTATCATTGTATAAGGAAACTAGATCATTTTGTTTCCAAGGAGTATTTTTATTTTCCTGTAGTCTTTCGATGGTATTTTCCCTTCCTACTACATGTAAACCCCTTTTTTATTGCAACATACATGATAAAATCATTCGTTTCTATATGGTATGTTCTACCTCCATTCATGGTGGTTATTCAATTAGTTTTATAATTTTTCTCCTTTATATGAGATGGAAAATGATATCCATGTTTGTAATGGGGTTTCTATAGGTGTTGGTTGATTTGGTTGTGTTGCGACATCCTCAGGTGGATGTTGTCATTGTGGGAGAGGTGATCATGATCTGTTGTGTGGTACATTTTCACGGGAAGAATTTTGGTGACTTTTTTATGTAGGGGATTTATTGATTCTATATTTTTTATGTGAGACCATTAAAATAAAATTATTTATCACTTTGAATCATAATGAAATATAGATTAAAATTATTTGAAACAGATAGAAGAATTGGTATCGATCACATAGTGATGGTGTTTCTTTGTACCATAATAACATTTTTCATCGTGATTTTATTGATAGTGTGATATCTATTCCTTTCATGGAGAAATTATTTTTATTAATGGAAATTTGTAACGAATTAAAATCCAAAATTAATTGATAATTATTTAGATAAATGGTTAGAGCCATGTTAAGGAATCTAATTATTTTTGTTGTGTTGTGATCAAATTTAAGTAGATAATCATTTTTAATTGAGTTGGTTTAGAACCATTTCTATGAATAAAATATAATTTCATTGTGGGGCATGTGTTTCTTTCTTGTTGTAAAGTCCATGATCCTTGTGCATTGGATCTGTGATAGCTCGTTGTGTGTGAAGTATGAATGTAGTGTTTAAAGAAAAGTTCCCAATTTCTTTTTCTATTTCCTACTTCTTGTGATGTGTGTGAGAATAGAACGAATGAGATTGTAGAGATTTTGTTGTATGTGGGGGCAGATATTCACTATTTTGTGGAATTTTTTCCATCAGGAGTGTCGTGAATCACCGGTTATGGAAGTGGGTTTTAGGGAGGGAACTGGAGAAGATGGAATGAGTTGAACCTGATCTTACCTGTTAATTTGAATGTTGGAAGCCTGATGAATATGTTTCTTGCAAAACTTATATACATTTCTCACTGATTTAGGAATATGTTTTTTTTTCATAAAATCATTCCAAGAGAGGTGAAGACAGGTGGTTTATGAGATGATTTTTATCTTTGGGTCCTCTCATGGTTAGATGAGTCTACGCTCTTTCAATAAGTGTCAAAGACTCTACAGGTGGTTCATCTACTAGTAGTGTTTATCCTATTGTGTTTGGTATATTGTAATGTTTCCCTTGAATTCATATAATTATATATTATGTCAATATATTTGATAAATGAATCAATACATTTTTATCTCATGGGGTTGGTTATTTTTGGGATGCATGGATGAGGTTATGATTCTTGAGAAGTCATGGATCTAGATTTGTTATGATCGGAGGTTATGGAAATTTATAGTGATGATAAGGTAATTGAATGGGTAACATAATAATGGTTAATTATTGGTTAAATAATTAATTAATATAATTTGGATATAATTAAAAGGGGTAATGCAATTTATTTAAGATCTTTAAAAGGTTCTGTGAATATGGGATATCTGGTCTTATTAGTGGTAGTTGGGGGACTGTGAGAAGCTAGTTTCAGTGGTGTATATGAATAGATGTATCCCATAGTGTGGTTGTGAGAAATACTATTCATTTCAAAGCATTTTGTCAGGGTACACCTCCATGCATGGGTCGATGCTCATTGACGGTCGAATTATACCCCGCAACCCTGCTTTCGAAAGGCGACCAGCATCTGTCCCCAATTCAGGGATATTTTCTCCTTGATCCAAATGGTATTATGGGATGTCGGTTTCCATTTCCATGGATTCTTCCATAGAATTCAATCCCTCGTCCGGGTCTCCCTCATTGATTAAGATGTTGTTCGTGAAAATCAGTCCTGATTTCTACTTTATGTTGATGCCGATTAATTATGTTGCTTCTATAAGGAAATTACAAAGGCTCAAGTCAGGGTAGAAACCTTCAGTTCAGAGAGTAGTCATGCTAATGCATCTATGGCATGTCTTCGTGCTGGAATGTTATAACACCTATATTATTCCTCATTAGATATATTTTCATGGGTGCAATAACCTGGGGCTTCCCACAGAAATCTTGGGGGTATCTTATGGAATATGAATGTCTCTGTGGTTTTCCGTGAATTCCCATATTTAACACGGGGTATGCTGTGAGTTTATCATCTAGAAAAGATTGATCAGACTAATCAGAAAACTAAAAAGAGAGGAACAGATTGGTATGTCCCTAAGAGGGAGCACTAGGAGGGTTTACTGGATGAATGGATAAATAATCCCAATGAGTACAGACCTTGGGTGGTGTGTCCCAAGGAGTAAGAATTTCACACAGTGAAGGATGATCTGAACACCATTGAGGGTGGAACCAAGAGGTGGATCCCAATGAGGGGGACACCATGGTTTACCATTGGTTAGGATTGAACCTCATGGAGGATTCCTACATATTATTGTGGTATAGAATCAAAACCTATATAGATCGAAAGGATTATTTGGATCATACACACTGAGACTGCATAGCTACTGCTAGAAGCATCAATCATATGGGTGAATAGGACTTATGTAATGAGACTTCCCATGTTAATGATGTGACCCCACCATAATATGTATGGGGTGACGGAGTAGATGTCCAGGGAATATGAACGGTTAGCTTCCCATGTGAATGGTGTGATGCCACTGGGATGTGGTGGCCCTAGTAAGAATCATGATAGGTAATGGAGGATTTAATGATGTGGATGAAAGGAATGGGGTCAAACCGATGTGAAAATGGTGGCATTTTGATTGATCCATATAGATATTTCCAACATACTCCCCCTAGGTGTCAAGGATTATAGTCAATGTAGTTCTAGTATGGTTGATGAGTTACCTGAGGAGGCAGCTCATGAGAATGGATGCATGAATGGGAACCGATGGGAATGAAACCTTGGGATAAGGAAAGATCTTGTTGAAATGTGGTGGTTCAAGGGAGAGACCAGGATGAGAAATGAATTATGGGCTTGATCCTCAAGGCGGCTTCCTAGATATCCTTAATAGTGGGGAATCAATGTCAATATAGTTTATGATGGGGAATATAATGATTTTGTACATAAAAGACAATGACCAATAGATATATTATGGCGTAAACATGGATAGTAGACCATCAAGAGAAGGATACTCTTGGGTGTAGGAGTATGGATCGAGTGTCTGACATATTTGTGGTTAGCAGCCTAGGTGGATTAGGACACCTCATGGAGGCGTATCTAGGATATGTATCCCATAAAGGGATGATGTCACATTAAGAGATCACATCCCTAGGAGGGAGCACTAGTTTTTACCATGGATTGATTAGGACACCCTATTAATGCATATCCATGGTGGTGTGTCCCATAAAGTGATGTTGTCACACAATTTTGTCTGATCTGGACACCTTTGGAGGTGGATCAGAGTGGGTTCACCTCTGGGAGGGGGAACCAATGTTCTATCGTTTGTCGGGGATGAATCACTAGGTGGAATCCAATGTACCCTTTATAAAACACATAGATCATACCCAATGTAGTTCCGAGATACATTTTAACATCATGAGGGATGAGGGTGAACTAGAATGAAGTGGTCAGGTCTGATGGATGACATGATTAAACCTTAAACTGGATTCCTACATACCTTTCCTAGAAAACAAGGTTCAAACCCCTTGTTGTTCTTCATGAAGGGGCATATAGAGTACACATGGTTAGGGGCTGAGTGTGGATTCCATGGTTAATAGTTACTCTAAGATCATTTGAGTCATACATGTTGTGATAAATTAGAGGAACCATCAGTCATGAGGATCGTGTCGCTATAGGTGCATCCACGTAGGATATAGTGTGGGTGTTACAAACTGATGTGGCCTGAGGAGATAGATATTGAAAATTAATCCCAGAGGGAAGCCCATGGTGGGTGTCCCAATTTACAGTGAGGATATTTCCATCAAACCGAGAGCATTATATAATGGTTTTTTGGGTATTGTGTGGAAATATCTTCAGGTGCGCATGCTGACAAAACCGAGTTGGAGAGAAAAGTCAGAATATAATTGTGTGAAACAAAAAGATATTTGTTCCATCCTCTATCTGACCGACTGAAGTCTACCATGAATGTGGAAACTCTCATTTTAATTTTTTGTCTTATTGAAAAAGTTTCTTGTCATTTAAAAGTCATGTATCTCGGAAAATAAGGATTCACTGCTCACCTTTAAGACGTACTTAAATTGTACTAACCTACACATTAGGATGTGAAGGCACGAGAAATGCCTGATCAGAGTGATATGTATGAATGACCAATAGAGGGATCTATGTCAGCATAAAAATGTGACAAATCAATAGATTTTTGTATTACCATGTGATGAAGAATTAGAAAGGGAAAACTGTATAGAAAATCGCACAAAGAACCAAGAAGTCACTTCATTTGATATTTGAGGGCCATAAAGGAGAAAGGTTCACGAAGCCAAAGGCCCTAAAGAGAGTTTCTTTATAATGCTATTGTGCATTAAACTTAAGTGGTTATTATTGAAAGAATATTCTCTTCAAATAGGGGGTAGAGGCAATCTATGAATGGAGGAGTTGTCAAGCATGATGACCCAGCCAGGGCATGGTGTCAACACCTGCATGGAGGGTGTTTCGTGCAAGTTGAATGCTCTGTGAAGAACTATGTTCCCAAAAGGGAATCCATCTTTAATGATGGATTTTGGATCATAGGAATTGCATCCTCAATTGATTTATAGGAAAAATGGAGAAAATGGAATGTTGGTTCGCAATGCTCTGGTCCGTAGGTTGATAAATTTGTTGGCTACTTCACAAAGTAAGGGGGGATTCACTAAATGAGAGATTGGAAGGTGAAAGGCCAGGGTGTTGATCCTAGATGAAGGGGTTATTTAAACTATTTATTTTAACTCAACATCGTTAACCTTTTAGGGTATTCTATGGAGAAAATTTTGAATTTCCAATGGACATGGATCTTTTGTAATAACGAAGGCTACTATCATGCTTCTTCAATGTAGTGGTGGTGCATTTCATGATCATAGAGGCTTCGGTCATGGTGCTCTATGGAAAATCAAGAACATATTTTTTAGATCATAGAGGATTCTGTCAGGGCACTCTATGATGGACATAAAGGATTCATTTTTTCTGGCTTCACTCCATTCGAAGTGGTGAGGGGGATTCGGGATGGAGCTTCATGAGTGAGTCCCCTTAGATGACTTTTTTTCTTAATGATGGGGAAAATATAGTTCCAACAATTTCAACCATTGTTAATTCTTCTTGGTTTTATATTAATGTGGAAAAATTCCCCCCACCCCTTATAATTAAAACCATGGTGAAAACTATAGTTGGATTCAGAGGGTTTATCACTGAAAACAAATATGCATATTGTGAAGCCCCTTCAAGATAAGCACAAGAAGAGGTGTCGGGTCAGTTCTCTACAAATATCAGGTTAGTTGAGGGTGTTCCATAAAGATAATGAGGCCACTTTCTATAAATATGGTGTGAAGGCCCCTATTTAGTCCTTATATTCATCTTTAAACATGAGTTTGAGCTCTCAAATCATGAAGGTCCAACTCACCATGTGAATTCTCTTTTCATACCATGTTCCATGGATCAATGTTCATCAAGTACCAACACTTCCCATATTTATCATGGAAGGGTTGGCATCAACCGTTAGGAACATCACATATTCTCGTGGATTTCTATTTTGTGGGAGAACTTTTATGAGTTCATCCCCGAAATATTCCAATGGGAGGATCAAGAGAATATGTTATAGATGATAGAGTCGCTGATCGACCTGGTGTCAATGATGGATAATCAATTAGTGATATATGACTATTTTAAGAACTCGTTTTTATGTTTCCAAAATTTCTCAAAGGAGAACACTTTTTAGGGGGAGGAGGCACCTTGAAAATTCCTCCTGAGACCACCACCAATTCAATGGGAGCTCAGTGTAGTAGTTATGGTTGTTATTGGAAAAACATCGAGGACAACGAAGGGGGGATATGGGGGTTCAATGTCAAAAACTATATAGAAACCAGAGGTTGGGATGGATTGGTTCATCTTAGCCATTGTTTTTTTGTGAATGATACTAGACAAGGATAAACATATGGGTGCCCAACTGACCACATTCATCATGGAATCTAGGATATTGATGGGGTCGTGCGTCAACCTTGGGATTCAAGTGCTAAAAAACTATACAATGTGTTATGGCACATATGTGAGGGGAAAAGCCACAATGGGTGTACAAGACGATATTCTTCCTATATGGATGCATATAAGTGCACATTAATGTTATTGAATATTCAAACAATATATCCCCTCCGGTTTTAGACATTCGACAATCCATTCTGAATGTCGTGGGAAGATTCTCGATCAAGCTGACATCACTGACGATGCTTCTAAAAGTATATAGTGCGAATGAATTCAACATCCATATGTTATCAAATCCATTGGGTGTATCCACCATTTAATTTCATTGAACCGAGGAACATTCATCAACCCTCTTGGCCTTCAGATGTTTTGTCATAGTGGTGTGGGTATATGGAGAGCCAATATACGAGCTCTATACACCACATCATTTTTCCCGGTAGTACTAATGAATAAAGAGGATAACCCACAAGTATAAGTGAGGCTAAGTCGTGAAGAACACTGGTTTGTAATGAGGTAGTTTTTTATCATGATCACATGGGAATATTAAAAATGTAGGATGAGATACCTCAGCCTAAAACCACCTATGTGTTGGTTGATAAGTACACAAAGAGCAAGGATATAAACTACCCTAGGGAGATGCTGAAGAAAATGAATGTACATTCTAGTGATGGGGTTCCTCATCAACCCTAGGATATGGCTAGAAAAAAATTGATAACACATCATGGATGTATGGTTGAGGCACTTCACGGTGGTGGAGTTGTGGTAGTGGATGAGCTAGTAATTCTAAGGCCCACACCGGACATAAGAGGAAGAGGAGTGGTGGCATATCTGGCAGCTCCAACATGGATGTGTACAGAGGATGGGAGGCCTCCAAGAGGTTTCATTAGAATTTATAACATGGATCTTGGGAAGTGGTTGTGTAGTATAGAGTTCCCTAAGTATGGTTTCAATACAAAGGCTTGGGAGTCCTAGGATGGTAATAGTAAATTTCTTTGTACCTCCCACATATAGGATATCCCTAACCATCTTGGGATGGATCTGTCAAATTTAGACTATTCCCTGGGAAGATTTATAGTTTCTCCAGCTAAGGGGATGCAATTTTTAGACAATATGGATGATTTTGTACATTTATGGGGCACCCCACATCCAATGAATGACCGGGTGAACGTATTCCTCGACCAACCATCCCAACCACTTCCATAAGCTACTGAGATGTGGGAGAGCTTCCATTTTACATATAATCATAATAATATAGGGGAGAATAAGAGAACAGGGGAATCCCTTTGGGGGAAGTTGAGGTCAATAATTCAGATCTCGATGAATATGGTAAGACTCTAGATGTGAAATCCAAAACATTCCTCAATTACAAGATGTTATCCATTTCATAAAGGTTTCTCAACTTGAATTTGTTAGTAAAGGAGAAACTCATAAGAAGGCCCCCTTCCAGTGTGATAATAAATGTAGCATTGGGATCTGTTCCCAGGATGTTGTTGATTGCATAGTCCAGTAGGGATGTGATGAAAATGGTGACCATTCAATAATCTTCAGAGATTCCAACCAAATATGAGGGGTCACATCCTGGGATTCTAAAAGTGACGCATCAAGGGATAAACCATATATTTGACCATGGCATGTATTTATCCATGAAGATTAAAAAATATTATTTATATGACAATGAAAAGTGACACTTTCTTTCTCTGAAATAGTCCTTCAAGCAACGTGTGCAATGTCAGTGAGGATAATCATGTTCCCTGGGGCTCCTCTCCCATGGGGTATGTTGATTATCATTTAATTCAATTGAAAAGATAACCACACTATAGCAATAATGACTATGAGTGGAGACAATATTAATGAAGAACATGTCCTAATTGATGTGGGATCCAGCGATGAAGATCAACCACTTGATGTTGAACCCCACTCATCTAAATGTAAGCTGGTGGAGGTTCTAGCTACTAAACTGTTAGAAATGGTCCAAGAATATGAACTTGTTGAGCTAATGATGTTTGATGAGACCAATTCTAATTAGGAGGATAGTCAAGATATCCATATCTAAAATTGGAAATTAATGAAGCACTTAATCTATGACACTCCCCAATCATAGTGGATACATTATATTACAAGAATACACCCTCGACTACCTGACCTATCCACCAGAGTGGTAGATTTACAAATTCTGCATATGCTCATCCAAGACTATCTCATGGAGAATATAAAAGAGTATGACCATAGCCTCAGTGTCATCCTATAGAGAAGTAAGTATTTTAATGCTATAAATAATTTGGGGAATGAACAAGAGATCCAATTCATGGAAATGTGGATGAACAAGTGTATTTATTTCACCACCACCCAAATGGAGCTCATATCACAATGTAAGGGTCTAGCTGGCCGAATCTGAGGAACAACTATGGAAGGAATCCTATAAGGTGGTCAACATATAGGATTAAAAATATTTATTATATATCAGGTCCCATGAACTCTTCCCAACATCTGATGAGGAAGGAGTAGTGCTCAGTAGGTGACAACAACACATAGACTCTACACACCAAAGGGTGGTGGGGTTGAGATGCTCCATCAAAGGGGAAATCTATTGGGGCTGTATTATTATGAACTCCTATAAATATATTCATGATTTCATGATTATTTATACTGTGTGCAGGTAAATATTGTAACTGCATAGATTATTGCTCACTGGCCATAGAAATACATCTTATAATTGATCCTCTAGCTCCCATGGGACAGGCTAGTCTGAGAAACAAGAAAAGACCATGTGATTTCTCTCTTTGGTTATACGTTTCACATCCAATCATTGAACACTCAGGGTCTAGATAACCTCATGGAGTTTTTGAATTAGATAGAGAAATGTGACATAGAGTGTAGGGTTCTCATAGCCTTCAAACTGCCATTCCCATTGTGCGTTGGTGCATTAGAATGATAACACATGGGTTTTGGAATCAATCCAAACAAAGCAGAATGAGAAGTGGGAATCATGATACCCAAATTTGTGTAAAAGTTGGTGGGGGGGGTGGAATGAAGATGGAGTTTAACTATTACCTTGTTCAAAACCTAGTACCCATACCTTGTTAGCCTGAAAAGGGTACCAACAACTGACGATCGACCACTGACAATGTTCGAAACTATGAATTTGTATAGATTCTTCCTTCGAGATCCTATAAGAAATTGGCCCAATGCAGTAGGTGAGAAACCATTGCATGCGGCCAAGACATTTGTGGGTCTATTAATATATGATAATGGTTGAGGATATAATATAAAGGGTACACAATGAATGGGGATTTAGTGATGCACTATTCAAATGAAGTCTAATACTCTTGAAATTAGATCACCGTAATGAACGAACATTTGGTGGGAGTATTAGTCTGAACAAAAAATCTAACCTACACAAGATAGGACATATTTGATGAGGGCTAAGATTGACTTGAAATTTTACATGATGAAAATTTGGTTAATTGATAGGTATTTTAACATAATATGGTGAGGATGATGCATGGAATAGTTGAACGTCATATAACTAGTATGTTGCATCTAGTTTAAGGTCGTACTGCAGGGACCATGGCCAAAAGTTTAGAGACATGTTACATGGACTAGGGGATCCATGTTTATTTTCATAGAGTTCAGATAGTAGATGTGGCCAATGGGTAGCAGGGTTAATAAACATGAGGCTGGATCTAATGACAAAATGGCATGGTATTGAATTTTTTCATGCATGGGAAGGAATCAAGCTATATATAGTTCTTAAGATGTCATGCAGTTTAACATCGTGATTGTGAGGACACTAGAAGATGGGTATTCCCACATTAAATACATGTTGCTTCTACTATAATCCCACATGAATGTGGACCAATGAATTCCACACCACACCACATATCTTTGGAAGGTACATTGGTTAAGAAGAGGGAGAAATGGGTTCTTGAATCTACCACTGGACCCAAGGAAAAAATTTCAAGGTGTCACAATATATCCCACAATGGTGGGAATCAATCTACATTTAACTTTTTAGGGTTGTGTGGAAGATGACCACAACCAAAGGGGATGTGTGTCTTAGGTGAAATAATTGTTGTTTTGTGTAGTTTTTCGTCACACAACCATGATTTAGAAAGTATAGTTTAACATAATATGGTATGGATGATAGAGAGATGGAGATGTTAGTTTATGGTCATAATGATTGTACCATGGATGTGGAACTTTTCCATGCATGTAACAACATTATAAAATCCCAAATCCCTCATGAGCATTGATTGATATAGAAAACAAGGTGCATAGAATATCTGTACAACACACATAGACACATGGAAAGGGAAAAATGGTGTGGGGATAATGATGTCCCCCTAATGATGGTTCTCCCACTCAACTCACAATGGTGCATCGAAGAATGAATATGAGGGAATCAAGATTCCGTCTAGGTAGAAGGATGTTAAAAGGAATATGAATAACGAAACAAACATTTGGGACATGATTGATTTGGTTTTGATGATGGAAGATAACTTCTGACCATGTTTTCATCATAGTATTCATATCGTGTGACCTGAATTGCAAACAAACAACTAAGTGTTGAATACTTATCATTTCCACAACGTAGGACTTTTAACATGTTTTCATTTGAGATCCTCCTAGATGTTGGCCTAGAATGGTAGTCTGCTAAAGTAGCACGGGAGCATGCCAACTAGGGGTCCCTTTGGATTTGAATGATGATGATACCCAAATGAAAGGCACATGTGAAGCATGGTTATAGGATGATAGAATGTACATCACAAATATAATTTCATGTAGTTGCAACAAGAAAATTATGAATGTAATTTTCCCAATCACAAATAATCCACGAACAACACCTATTTTTGATAGAGGTAGAATTTTGTCTCTAATTGTAACTATTTGCGACAGATTTATAAATCCGTTGTAGATATTTTTTTGCAGGATTTCCTGTTTCCTACCATGAAAATCATTCACAACAAGAATTTTTGATAGATTTAATAATATGTGGATAATTTCCTTTTGTGTGGACAATATTTGCGATGGGATTTGAATTCAGTCGCAAATAACTTTCAATGAAAACATTTTTTTCAACAGAGTTAATTCTTTCGCTATTATAACATCGTAAAAAGAATCGATTTGTAATAGGAAGTATGGATCCTTTATTCTTCCTTTTATTTTATTTCTTTCTCCCCCTTATAAATATAGTGGAACCCTACCGGCCTCCCCACTTTGGGCAGCCCCATAATGCTCTGTTTCACCTAAATTTTGGGTGATTTCACACTAAATCTACAAGCTATAGAGTATTCTTCTCTCCTTCATCAGTTTTATAATATTTTAATTACACTTGTAAATTGAAAAAATATATGTATAAAATTTTACCCTATTTTGATGATTTATTTGACATGTATGGTTAGTATAAATTTATTATTGCATAATTTTGTATTTTTATAATGCAGAAGTTGTTTTAATTTTATTTACACTATTTTTCAACATGCTTGATCATTAAAATTTATAGGTATTTTGGGTGTGTAGGGTTGAGGAAAAATTATTATATTATATTATTTCAAATTTCATTATTATTAAAATATGATGGGAGACTATATTTGTTTGAAAGGCTACTGGTTTCTTAAAGAGTTAGAATTATTTTATTTTTCTTTTTGTTTTATGGTTGATGGAAAATTATTATAATTTTACCTTTTCATTATTTCTTGTTGTTTATTTTATTTTATTATTCACTTCATTTGTTTCCTGGTTCCAAATTTTTAATTTATGTGTCTGTATGTATGTCTAAATATTTTTATGCCTTAATATTTTTTATATTATTATTTTTCTGTGCACACATATTAATAATAATATTTACAAGCTCTTAATATTTTTTTATAATTATATTTTTTGGTGCAAAATAATATTTTACAATAATATCTAATTATAATCCTATTTTTCTATAATACTTTATTTGGTGCACATGCATGTATGTATATATGTATAAATAGTTGTATGTCTAAATATAATTGATTTATTTTTAATAATGATGATAAAATTAATTTAATTAAAACATTTTACGAAGGAATTATATAAAAGAATATTGTTTTCATAAAATATAATTAAAAAAATTTAATAATTAAAAAACAATGGCAATTAAAAATATGTAATATTGATTACAAACTTATTTAATAATAATTAGGTAATTTTTTTATAATAGTTTGTAACAAAATATAACAAATATAAAGAATTATTATAAATTCCTAAAAAAAATTAATTATCAAAAAATTAGAATTAATATACATAAATAGTAAAAATCAATAAATAATTTATATTATGTAATAATTAATATGACTTTATTAGTAATAATATTTAAATATTAGTTATAATTATAAAATTATAATATTATGTAAAATATTTACAAAAAATGTAACAACATTTATAAATTCAGAACAATTCATATGAAATGTTGTATTAATTAAAATAATTAGTATTATTATTTCGTATAAATGTTGTAAAAATGCCTGACTCACATTACTATTACAATACATCTAGGATAAAAATTATTAAATAAAAAATTATTAATTCTCAATAATTATGAATTAAAATTAATTTTTAATTCAAAAATATGAACTCGATTTTATTTATTAATTATTAATATAAATGATATTTTAAAGGTAATCAAATTATATATATGTGTGTGTGTGTGTGTGTGTGTTTGTATAAATTTAATAATTTTATATTTGTCTAAAAATGAGTTACAATACATTTTATGTATTTATATTAATTATTAAATTGTGATATATATATATATATATTAATAATTAAAATTTTAATAATAATTTAAATAAATTAGTAATAACCATGAGAAAATTTATTATAATTTTGTTAATTTATCAAATTGTAGTAATAATAATAATTACAAAATAAAATTTGATAAAAAAATTAGCAATAATAATTTAAGAAATTCTAATATATATATATATATATATATATCATCATTATAAAATTTATAATAATTTAAATATTGAATAATTATAATTATAAAAATTAATTACATAATTTATAACAATTAATAACAATCCATATTAATTATTACATAATTTATAAAAATAATTATTAAATAATTAATAACAGTCAAAACATAATTTATAAATAATTTTGATATATATATATATATGGTAATTATTAATTAATTAATAATCATAACATATAAATTTTTAATTAATAAAAATAATCTGTATTAATAGTTTAATTATTATTGTAATATATATTTATATGTAAAAATAAATAATTATATAAATAATATTAAAAGAGATTATAAATGATACCCCCGCATGTGTTGTAATGAAACTATAGAGGCAAAAAAAATTATGTCATGCCTAGGGTAAACCCCACATCCTAGACCCACTGATGATCTATGATTTACCATATGATAAAAAGTTTGAAGGATATATTAAATTTTTTTAAAATTTATAGTACAAATATTAAATGAAATACCCATGCATGTAATGTAACTATTTGACGCTCATAAATATAATATCATGTCTAGGATAAACACCACATCCCAGACTAGTGATGATCTCTAATTTATAATATGTGACATCGTTCAAGAGATATTATATTATTTTCAAAAAAAAAGAATGCCTCCTATATAATATATTTTATATTTTATATTTTAATCTACACCAAGACTCTATGGGACATGTAAACTAGTGAAATCCTAGTGCCTCACTCCACTCATATTCCATAGAATATTTCAAGATAATTAAATATAATAATAACTTTCAAAAAGTCAAAATTATTAGAAAAAATTATTCTTAATTTTGTTCTTTTTTATATAACTATGGACTAGGGAAGTAGACATCAATATCTATTATGTGATTAGGATTGGGTAAATAATCTCAAATTTCTAAATGGATCTGGTTTAAACCATGTATATAATGAAGGTGTCAAATCTTTTATATAATTTGCATTGTCAAATTCAAAATTGTTTTGAATTACCAATTAATTTTCCATATTATAATTTTGGTATTAGGTCATTTGAAACATTTGAAATTTTTTTAATGCATCTATAGCGTTATGGTTTTTTAAAATATTGCATTTCATGGTATAAACATGGTGAAAATAGTTAAATAAAAAATAATATTTTTTTGGTTCCAGATCCTTCATTTCATAATTTAATACAATACATAGTTAGTCAATATATTCTAGAAACAACAACTGATAATGACAATCCAAATCCTAAAACTAAACCTATTCAGTTATACTATTTGTTGAAATCCACTAAGGAGGCCTTATATCATGGAAGAAAATTTAGAAAACGTGATGCTATTAGGAAATTTATGGCTATTAAATCAGATTTAGTAATGTCTAATAGTTGTTTCGATCAGATTTTATCTTTGGATAAGTAGACGTTTCCTAATGAAAATAAATTACCTACATGTTTCTATTAATGTAAAAAAGATTGTTCATAATTTTGGTCTGTGTTATCAGAAGATATATGTGTGTTCAAATGATTGCAGCTTATATTTTGGTGAATACGAATCTTTAGTTAATTGTCCAACATGTGGAGAATCAAGGTATAAAGAGGCACAAAAAAGAAAGTCCTAATTTCCCATGAAACAGTTGAGATACTTTCCAACTACTCCTCATTTACAGTGTTTATTTATGTCTCACAACACAACTGGATTTATGACATGGAATAAATCAAATATTTCTATCACAAAGAGCATTATTCATCCTTGTGATGGTGACTCATAGAATCATTTTGATCAGATACATACTTCTTTTACTGTAGAACCTAATAACATATGCCAATGTCAATTTTATGATGTTTTTCTTAATTTGGTTCTTATGAGAGTAAATATTATTGTTGGCCTATTTTCATTACTCCTTACTACTTTTCTCCTTTAAATTTGATGAAATATTCATATATATAGTTGATGTCATGTATTCCAGGTCATCCAAAGAAGAATATTGAAGTTTATTTGAAACACTAATTGATGAGTTAATTTCGTTATGGAACAACGGTGTGACTACATTTGATATCACTACATATCATAATTTTATATCAATAGGTTTCATTAATATGGATGATTAGTGACTTGCCGAAATATTGTATGTTATCTGGATAGAGCACACATGGTATTAAATCTTCTATGTACATCATGGCTGCGAAAGAAACATTTATACATTGTAATTGGATAATGGTCTGTTATTTGGATTTCCAAAAAATATTTATTCTGGTGGATCACCCTTTTTTTAGAAGAAGATATTATTTTACAAAAGGTGAAATTTAAACAGACACCCCTCCAACAGTGCTCTCAGGTAATCCAGCAAATTCTATTTCTTTTTTGCCACCTCATATTACTTTTGGACCAACCATAAATGAGAAAAAAATAATTTTTTGGGAGAGATCATAATTGGATAAAGAAGAGTATTTTTTTGGGACCTTCTACATTGGCCTGATTTGTTGGTATTTCACATGTTATATATAATTTATATTGTAATGATTGTTTTTTGTAACATATTTTATACTATGTTGGATACACCTAGTACTACCAGAAATAATATAAAAAAATTATTAGATATTATTCATATTAAAAGACCACCTGAACATGAATTATTTAAAGATGAATGATCAGTCAAATTAATGAAGATAAAATCAGCTTACTCACTTAGTAAAATATACAGTTTAATATTCTTTCAATGGATTAGATATTTGAAGAAACTACATTTTTATGGATCTAATTTTTATTCTTCTATCAATGATTGACATATTATCTGGTTAATAAGTCTTGATTGTCATGTCATAATTGCAATATTACAACTATTTTGTCTTATATAGTTGTTTATTTCTTCAATTTGGGACATGTTAAAGAACATATTTTTTCTGATATATTTGTGCAGGAAAATTCAATTATAACACATTTAATTCCTAAAATGATGATGTTGTTTTAATTTTAATTCAATATGGAGAAAATATTCCTATAGAGATTATTTCATTCCATGGAACATTTTATATTACACATTTCATAATAAGATAAATGTGGATGGCTAGTACAATTTAGGTGGATGTATCTGTTTGAGAAATGTGTTAAAAAATTAATCAAAAATTTTGTGGAAAAAAATTGATTGAAGGGTCAATTATAGAAGCATACTTACTGGAGGAAATTTCAAATTTATTCTCTTGTTATTTTGAATCGGAATAACCTTAGAAACATAATAGAATTGGTCGTAATGAGACCAAAATTAATGCTGTTACATACCATCAGTTGTCAATTTTTAATCAATCTAATCCTGGTTTCAATGGTTTTTGTGAGCGATGGATTACTAATGAATAACTGCACAAAGATCATACTTATGTTCTTATAAACTGTGAAATAATGACACTATATGTGCGATAAATACTAATTTTTTACTGTATGATAAATATTTATAAATATATATTTATTAACATTTCATTTCATACAGACTATATGATGACTATATAAATAATCAATTTGTAAAAAATAAATCTGATGCTCTTGAGGAATGTCCAAAATAGAGTTTTCCATATTAGATTCAATGACAGGTATGTAATGTTTTTTTGATGGAATAATAAATAAATTATTCAATGATATTTGTTATTAATAATTTTTATTGTATATAGGTAACACAACATGAAAATAAATTTTACTAATGATTATTTTTCTCACAAACCCTCTAACAAAATTGGAAAAATCATACAATGGGTATTTTGTTAATGGATATCGATTGCATACATGCATATATGGTGACT
The DNA here is from genome assembly GCA_963277665.1 of Viscum album. Lineage (NCBI taxonomy): Eukaryota > Viridiplantae > Streptophyta > Magnoliopsida > Santalales > Viscaceae > Viscum > Viscum album. The sequence goes on from OY728143.1 coordinate 355,206,447, forward strand.
CAAAGAAGTCAAATAATATTGGTGTTCACTTAAAAAGATTCCATCATAAGGAAATTAAAGATAACATAAAAGGTTTGCTAGATGGAATAATTGGGTTCTGTTATCTAAGAAAAAATTATGATATAACGATTAAATGACATTGGTTTTGTACTGATCGTGGGATGTTAGTCTATCCATGAAATGAAGACATTGACATTAATTATAACAATATTATTACATAAAATGAACAATTAATGTTATCACATCATGTTTACTATGCACATTAATATGATGTTTTGAGAGATTTTAAGGACTGGTAGAGTATGATAAAAAGAAATCACATGAGAATCAGTTTATTGAAAATGAAAATGGTTCGGTTGAAGTGACAGATAATAAAGTTTTTCAAGAAACATCCCAAAATATATCTCTTACCCATAGGGATATAAATATCAATGATGAAACCCCTCAGTTATGGGTTGAGGATATAAATAATGTTGATGATGTAATAAGGGATGATGAAATTGAAAGCCAAAAATACGTTGACAATGATAATGACGAGGATGAAGACATTGATGTTGACTAAAATGGTGATGAAGAAGAATACCGATGTATTATATTCAGGTATTTAGTTATAGGTCCTTATCCTATTTTGATATTAATCAATTTTTTAAATATCATAACGTTTTTAACAATCTTTCATTGGTAAAATTATTTTCTTCAGTCATTAATGATGTTTTTATATTTTATGTCTATATTAACAATCTCTTAAAGGGGAGAATATTTTTTTCAAATTACTATGGATGATACTCATGAAGATTTAATAAATTTTGTCACTGATGTCGCACTTCCTGATAATGAGCATGATACAACTGCTTCTCCTTAGGCTAGTGCGCCAACATGGAGGGGCAAAATCTTGCTTGATTACTAATTCTATATCTTACTCAAGAGAGACAACCACCTATTGATTTTTATCTACATTTACAGAGTTAATTTTCATTGTTTAAAAATAAATTTATTGTGTATTAACAAAGTGAATTAATTTTGATAATAATTTTATGATTACATTTCTTTTCAATTTGAATAGTTTTTCGTATTTAGCAATTGTCCTGGCTGGTGAAAAATAAGGAAATTATTTTCTAGAGCCATGGGTGTCATAGGACCTGGTACCCATCGCCATGCATGAGCAGATGTTTGACCATTTGATTGTATGTTATTAAATAATATATAATTTTTAAAATTTACTTAAATACTAACATTTTATAATTTGTATTGAATAATTTATTTTATTTGATTTCTGATAGATAGAGTCATCATATCAAGAAGTCATGTGATACTTGTATAAGCGAGATCTTTTATCATTTTCTACAAAATATCAGAAAGCTAGCTATGGATAAATCATGTGATACCTTCTTCGATTAGTCATGTGTCTACCTTCATCCTGACTATATATTAGCTTTTGTATGGGATGGTCTGTGATCCTTCTAGCTAGGAGAGACATTTAAGAGGAGATCAGTAAATGTATATCATATTAGGGGGAGGAAATAGGTCACCCATATGGTCGGAAGTCATAAATTTTGCATACATCTATGATATATGGTAAGTGATATTATTTATTAGTATATATTTATTTGAACTATAACTTGTTTCTTATATTATAGAAGCCAATATTGACCCATCTATTATAAAGTGTGAAGTTTATATGAAGATGTATCCTGATCCCTGTATAGAACAAGTTGTAGGCGAACAATGTCACCGTATTGCGGTTAGTGATTTTGTTGAGCAATTTCATCAATATTACTTTTATTGTAATTCGAATATGTCATTTTATATAAAGTAAACATATAATGTTGTGATTTCAATTTCATGGGAGATTTAATATGAGGCGGAATAATATGTCACCTCTAATTTGGGTTTCGTTGATGGGGCTTGAATACAAGTCACTTCACAGGGTGTTGAGAAAGGTCAAGTGATTGGTATTGGTTCTCTATTGACACTTATGAGTTATTATAGTTGTTATACAATGGAATCAGTGAGTGTGAAGGGAGATTGTGGTGACCCATCATCAATATTTTCATTCAGTAAACATTATGTGGAGAGGTTGAAATCTCATAATGATATGGTAGAACAGATGCAGAATCAAAGAGAGGAGGAGTGTGAGAAATAGTGTCTAAGAGATGAGGCGATGACGGACTATATTTGAAGACATCCATGTGGAATTGGTATGGGGTTTCCTACTCCTTGGTCCATAGAGTGATCCTCTTCTACCATATTTTAGTTGATGATTAATAATGAATTTCATGAATGTTTTGTAATTTTTTACGATAGATATATTATATTTGAAATGATATATAATTTTATGTGTGTATTAATTTTTTTAAATCTAATTTTATATATTTAAATTTTATATATTTTTTTATTCATAAAAAATAATTTATTTCTGTTAAAAAAGTTCATTTGTGATGGATTATTTATCATTCAAAAAAGGGTTATAAGTAATATTTGAGGATTTTTTATGATGGACTATATATCCTTCACGAAAAAGAGGTTTTATATGCTGGAAAATCGCAAATAATATTTTTTGTGGTTCCTTCTTCAGCGATGCGCTATGTGCGATGGACAGACATTAAAAAAAGTCATTTGCGATTAGAATATATTGCAAATGGAACATCATAATTATAAGAAATTCTTGTTGTGCATACAGAGTCCAATACTCTATGTCCCATATCACAATGTATGTGAGCGTGTCGATATGGATAGGTTTAGGTCAAGGGATTCAACTAAGTTATGATTACATGAAAATATGACTACAGAAAATGAGAAAATGTTTTTATCAACATTGGGATGGACATAAAGACAAAATTTCTAGGAGTTTTCACATATCCCATAAGTATGGGAATAAAACCAAATTTTGTTCTTGAGATTCCATGTAGTTTATTGTCTTTTTACAAGGATGAAAGAGGATAAGGTCCCGAATAAGGGGTATTTATTGTGTGATAAATAGAACCTGACGTGAATGATGACTAAAAAGGCCTCATACCACAAGATGCATCCCCAAAAGGGCACTCAAGACTAGGTTCCGGTAGAAAAATAAATATTTGTGATACCTAGGGATGCACCCAATGATATAATGTCTATGAATTTCTACATATCCCGCAAGGGTAGTAATCAAGCCAGACATTGTTCATGTAATTATATGTAATATAACATCATACGGTATGGAAAAATGATGCTATAGAGGTAATCCCTAGGGAGAACATGGTGTGGCTATTGAGACCCCTAAATGAATTAATCAAAAAGAATCTCAAACCACACCATGTACTTCTGAGATAATACATATGTCAAGAGACCAATGATGGAAAATCATGGAAATGGACTTGAAGACAAAATGTTTAAGAAATTCTACATATCCTGCGATGGTAGTAATCACACCACATTTAGTTCATGAAACATTGTTCAGTTTAACATCATGTTTTATGGAATAATGGAATATTAATATAAGGTTATAGATCTTGGACCATTGGATGTTGTACAGTTTAACATCATATGGTAATAACCAAAGAGATCTTAGTTTAATTTCATAGATCTCAGACCATTCGAGGTCATACTGTATAACATCACATATTAATGATTTAATAGAACACAGTTTAAGGATTTAGTTCTGAGATCATAAGATATATTTACCATTTGTAGTTTATCATTATGGAGGAAAAATACTGAGTAGTTTTACGTTTTTCAGTTCGGGCTGATCACGCAGTTTAACATCTTTTCGTAAAAAAGTAGTTATTCTTATTCCAAATACTTCTGGTTGAATTTAGAATTTGTGGGAGGATTAATATGATCACAATCCATGGAAACCAGAGAGTACACACCATTGTTGTCGACTATGTTGATGATATAAGGTCCCTCTCATTTGGGATCCAACTTTTGTGGCTTCCAACTGAGTATCATCATCAGAGTCATGGAATAAACTATGTCACCCTAAAAGAAATTCTAAAGTCAAACATCCTTATTGAAATCCATGTTGATTTTATTTTAGTGCCTCTCCAGATTTTGCATGGCCTAAAGCATATTCTCATCAAGGGACTCCATCTCATCAAGAAAGACTTCTATACTACTTTCTGAGGATTTCTTGTTATATACAATAATGAAGAGTGATGATAATTGAGTCTTGATTTGTTGGACTACCTATTTTCCATAAACCAAGGAATTGGGAGTCACCTGTGTATAATTATGACTTGTCAACCCATATAAAAAGATAGTGTTAGTAAGGTTTTCAAGCCATGTTTTCATGTTATGATCATCAATATTGTTGATAATGTTGGAGATGTTTCTTTTGAATGCCTCAAATTTTCCATTTTCTTGATCATGATTGCAAAATGTATGGTTCGACATGAAACTATACAAGGAATAAAATCTCTTCAACTCGACTTCTGGGATATTGGATCAGTTATCAGTGGGGATAGTGTGATGAAATCTAAATCAATGATGATGTTGGAGCTCATGAAATAAATGATAGAATGGGCTTTAACATCATTGAGCGGGATCATCACTACCCACATGGAAAAGTTATCCATGACAGTTAGAAAGAACCTACAATGGCGAGTTGTAGCTGGTGGATATGGTCCAATGATATGGTCCAATGATACTCAAAACTAGAATTGATCTGAAATGCGTTTTACCTCTAGGATAAATTTGTACAGTCATTGATCATGGTGGGCAAGAAGTATCCCAATCTTCGGTTATTGCGGGAAAACATTGGACTTACTTGAGGAGCTCTATTGGAACTGGCATGAACTTCTTACATCACATGGGGAATCTCGTTTCATTGAATAAAATCAATGGGGAATCATTGGAACTCACAATGGTAGAGGATTTGCTCAAGTCTAGGACCACTCTAGAGGGAGAACAAAATTTCACACCAATGGATTCACTCACATTCATCATTGTTTGTTTGGAGTTATTCTTGTTAGAGATATTCAACAAAGGGAGTCTTCTAATCAGGGTTCATTACTACAATAAAGGTGGAATTGTGATGTAACAATGTGCAGGCATCGGTGGAAATGTGACTTACCATCTGTCTATCATCAATGTACAAGGAAAAGGGAGAAATAACCGTTCATTGCACCACATTGTTTTTCAAATCATTAGGTTCGGGATTCATAAAATATGTGGCATGGATAGCCATAGAATAGTATTGACCATTCAATAATCGAGGAACATGAATAACCTCAGTACGATAAAGGAGCTAGTTTATTATCTAGAGTGTATTCTCTAACAAGGGTATGATCTCTGAATTTCTTATGTCATAATCACCATTAATCTATTTGATGTCCAATTTGGAGTACCCCTTCACATGTAGGGGAGGGACTCAAATATTGAGGGAAAACTAAATAATAGTGATGAGAGCTTAATAATCCTCCTCATTGCTGGTTCTTCCTTATTATAATAATAATGTGTATGGTAAGATAGAATGGTTAGGCATGATGAAAAAGTCACCCAGACTAACTATGTGGAGCCTAGGATCATTAATACATCTTCCTGTTTGTCATCCAAAATCACCATAAAAGCTTATCTTCCAACTTTTCATGGCATCATCCACTATGAGAATAACCTTATTTGGGAATTTAAGATCTAGAGATCTCTTAGAAGGGTTCTTATGGGCTACATGAAATTCTACCATAATTGAACCATTGATAGATTTCTGTGATATGGTCCTGATGTCAAACTGTCGAAGGATCACTGCCCACGGATCTAGTTGTCCTAACAACATGGGGTGATTCAGAATAATCATTAGTGGTCCACCTAGGACATCATTTTTATCTCATGGTGTTATAGAAAATATCACAACTTCATTACAGAAAAAACAATCACAAAAATACTCTTCATGATAGAGGTATATTAGTTGTCGGTCTCAAGGAAAATGTGGATGAGATAGTATAAAATACTATCCATACCATCACTGTTCTTATCGTTGAGAATGGCACCAAGGGATCATTCTTGATTGGTTACATAATGGACCATAATCGTGCCTGAGATGGGTGGCATAGGAACGAGAGGCTATAGTACGTACTTCATGATTTCTTCGAAGGTGGTCTGGCACTCTTCATCCCACTGGTAGATGACAACTTTTTTGAAGAGTTGGGAATAAGGCTTATACATTCTTACTAGATTCACAATTAATCGGCATATATAGGCTATGTGTCCTTGAAAACCATGGAGCTCTCATAGGTTGCAAGTAGGAGGCATCTGAATGATAGCCTTGATATTCTATGGATTGATCTCGTTGCCTTTATATCTATGGAAAAAAATAAATAGAACATCCTAGAGGTTACACTAAAGGCACAAATCATTTGGTTTATCATTATATGGTGTGAGTGGAGGAGGTGAAACAACTTCTGATGGTCTATGTGAAGGTCCTCATGCTGGTGAGGCATGATCACCAAATTTTCCACGTAGCATTCTTCCAATGTCCTATGGATTGGATTGAGGATACATTTCATGGAAGAATGACAGGTGGATCCTTCTATAATTAGACCATAGGGAATTACTTGATAATAGAAGGTACCCTACAGAACCATAAAGGATATGGAATCGTCATTTTTGTGGGACATCCTAGTTTGATTATACTTTGAATAATAATCCATAATAGAAAGGGAATGGAACCTAGTTGTGGTTTCGATCAACATCTCTATCATAGGATGGGAAAAATAATCCTTCAGACAGTGATGCTTGAGATCCCAGAAGTCAATAAAACTCTTGTTTATCATTTTTTCATCTAAATGGGGCTGATATTGGTTAACCACCTGGGTTAATGAACTTTCTTGATGACATTTGATTTGAGGGTCTAATCAACCTTGGCCTCGACCATGGAACCTTGAGAAGGGTGTGTCATTATGGGAGGCTCTATGAACCCAAGTTGAATTGTTGGAAGACCAAGATGGTGAACTGATATCAGAGGATCTAGAATGGAAATATCATCATAGCTTTTAGAAAATAAAACACAATATTGTCTCAAAAAATCCACATATCGATGATATTCCTCAGCGAGCATCACTGCACTGATTAGCATGGGATTTAGTTCTACATCAGTACCAAGGATCACCTTTATCAATTAATATATAGTGGTGGAGAATCCTTCATCAAATGAATGGAGAACATATTCTAAATCTACTTTGTTATCTCAGAAAACATGACCATCATTAGCGTGCAATTATTCTATGTCTAGCTTAGGAGGAGTGCTGGTACTAGCTAGACCCGTAGTGGAACCCTCATGAGTTGAATCTGGTACTATAAAAACCATGCAGAAAAAATATATCTACCCAATTACATTGGTTCTCTTATAAAGGGGAACATGATTTATAATGTCATATTAGTAGTGGTGTGTTGTCTTCAGTCGATTTATCCAGGTGCGGAAAAACAAGAAAGTGTGATGTAATGAGGTGCCCAGGGGGAAAACATCTTAATACCTAACAATTGTAAGGGGTTACGGGATCACCCGACCCTATACTTTGTAGGAATACGATGTAGTATTTTGATGCTCCCTGTATTTTGTAAGCCGTCATCCCTTCATTTCAAAGATAATGATGTATAGCCCTAGGTCTAGGGTTATGGAATCCAATCGATGAAATGGGAGAATGAAGACATCATCCAAATATTCCAATGGATCAGCATAAGGAAAATCATTATATGCTTCATTAGTTCAAACATACATTTACATTCACATATAGTAGTCATAATATAGATGGTTGGATTCAAATGTGTCTAAGAGAGAGTAATCACCCTATGGAACTCTAAATTAACCATTGAGGGAGTACTTGACGCACTAATGATACTAGGTGGAATCTGCTGCATGCAGACAGAGCCAGGGTATACCCATCCCCGCATTGTAGGTGATATCCTACAAGACAACCATGAATACATTGTTGTCCACCAGGACATTGAATTGAGTCTTTAGTTGAAGCTTGCAACACGATCACTACTCATTCCAATCATAACCCTATATATTTAGGTAAAAGGGACTTAGATATTTTTTTGATTGTCCTAAATTGTGGAGTGTTTGGGTCATTGTGAGGTTTATCCCTTTTCTCATATCGACAAGTAAATGATGTAATTCCACACCATTTAGCTAGAAGGTGTTATTAAACATGAAGATATCACATTTTAAAGGATAACCTTTATCTTCTAGTAAAATTTTGATGATCTCATGGCATTCTACATGCTCCAAATCCTTATCATGGAAGACACATGCATCTGCTACCATGTTTCAAAATGGAGGGTGATTCTCAAAGAAAATACAATGTATTCAATCATATCTTATAAAAAAAATGAGATCTTCCATAATTGAGTGATTAATTTAAATTATGGAAATGTTATTATGAACATAATAAATCTATGCGAGGTGCACATTTCTGCTGATAAGAGATCATCCTGTGGTAGGGGTTCTGATGTGAACTATTGGATGAACCTATGGATTATTGATGGTGTTGTGGATATCTTTATTATCTCAAGTTGAACCATGAACGTGGTCAATAATAGAATGACTGACCATAGCATGGTTGTGGCCTCCCTACTAGATCGTGAAGCACAAATAGTGGTGGTAGTGAGCCTAGAAGAATAAGATAGGAGGAAAACATGTACTCTAATCTGTGATGAGCCTGCTAACTGGTATTTGTGGTGTTCATAGATTAGATTGAAGAACTATCTAATGCATCATAGTGATTCCCATATACATAGTTTTATCGACCCCAGTGTCGACAGGGGACATTGGGATGAGGATCTATATGTTCCACTTCATCAAGAACTGTGTAAGGATCCACCAGCTCGATGGTGTTTACCGAGTACTATTATTTTTCTTAACTAGGGGAATCTTTGATCGTTATGTAAATCCTATTGTTAATACCCGTCTCCAAGGGCATGAAGTCTTAGATCATGTAGTATGGCTTCGGCACTTGAGGGATACTTTTATGCCCCTTGTGCTATCAACACCTTCCCCTTTGAGATGTGGATGACTGAGAAGAGGTTGAAGCACCAATAGTGGTAGAGAGTTAGATGTCCATAGAAGGTTCTAGACGATTCAAATGGGCCCAGATGATATTGTGAATGAGAGTGACCACCTTTCAAGCCATCCATACAACATAATTTTTAAATCCACGATTTGGGACCTACTTTCATTCACCCTCATTGTCATTATTAGGATTTATAGACACACATGCCACTTGTGCCGGGGATGGTACCAGTTACACTATATTATATTCATACTTTACTTGTAGCTAGTCCTTCAACAAATTACATTGATTTAAATTAATGAAAATGATCCGGTGATAAGAGAAATAGTTATGTCATTCAGTGAGATCATCCTCTATTGGATTTCATCAAATTGGAAACCTCAGGATTACCTAATCCAAAGAACCTCAAAAATAACCAAGAATAATAGCTACACAGAAACAATAGTTGTGATTTCTATTGTCTTATAAAGGGACCCTTGGTTCCTACCCCTGACATGGGGATGGATGTTCAAGAGGAGGAAGAACATGATTATCTCTCTTTGGAAGTGGTAGTTGGTAGAGTATCACCATCCCAATCTAAGGCTAGGGATATTATCTCTGAGGATGAGCTGGACTTTTTTGTCCACTGTGAGGCTACCTGGGAGGCTCTTCCTGTAATTACTCTAGGGACCTTGGGGTCTCATCCTATGGAACAATGGATTTCAAAGCCTTAGAATCTCTTCTCACAGATGTAGTATGAGGTAATGGGTGTGCCCACATCGATATTTGTAAGGATTCCTCAAGGAACATATCCTTTTCAAAAAACGTACTCGAATCTATTAGTGAAATTATGAGTGATGAGGGAGGGGACTATTTCAATTTTCAATTTCCCCAAACACATTATTAGTTTCTTCTACAGGGTCAGCATCATGTCAAATGAATATGTAAGGCCCGTCCACCTAGTGAAAAAAAATTGACTCGATCATATTAATTTTTTATTCACTAGAAGTGGGCAATAATACTGGTATTCTGAGTGGTGGAACTAAATTGGTAAATGTACTTCTTGTGGAGATCCTATCATCTAGATATTGACCCAATGTGTAGATTTTTGTACCATAAAAATGAATGCCCTTCCAAATTTTGTATGAAACACTAGAGCATGGCGGCTTCCTACTTTGGGGGAGTCCCTAAAATAGGTCCACATCATGAGATTATTTGTGCCAGATGTTGGAGTGTATAACCCATCCCATTGAAGATAATATATGTGGGGTTCCCAAAAATCCCGATGTCACGGCATGTGTCTACCCATGCTGGATACGACTTTCCATCAGGTGGTATCACCAACATCGTGTCACGAGATCCTCCAAGAGAAAAATAAATGATGGGAACAGATCGACTGGAGGGGGATTCCAATCCTATTGAGGATTCCAAACAAAGAGTGTGTATTAAGGCTCTTCAAATTAATAGGCAGGACCAACAACACATGGGGTAGTTGATGGAAAACTTGGGGTTGATGATGGGATGACCGACGAATAATCTAGATGAAGAACCTGTAGTGACACCTGGAGCATTATCAGGGTAACATACATTAGAGATGGATCCCATAGGCAGTTTTCACAATGATCATATGGATTCAATGATGTATATCATTCTCACTTACCATATGCTCCAGTATCTATCTTATCTAGTTGTACGGGGTTTGCGGGATCTATGGAATGAAGCTCATTGAGAACGACATGCGGCTTCCCCTGCTTCTGTGATGGAGGATGGAGGAGATCATACGAATGATCACCGTAGTCTGGAAAACATTATTTAACCCACATGACAAGGAGTTAATAAATGGTATTTTTGTTCTCCGCAAGCTACCGGTGTAATGGATCCATCTCAAGATCATCATACGTCATCTACATTAATGTGGATGGTTTGGAAGGATCTACAATTCTAGGGTGTCCTATACCATTTTTTTTGCCACTACCAAAGGCTAATGACTTATTAGGCATACTGATTCGAATAACATTTCCCTAATAGTGATTGAAAATTCATGTTGGATCCTAATAGAGATGGGGTTTCCCTAGGGGATAGTATATTATCATCGTGTCCCATCTCATTTTCCTTCTAAGGGTTTTTCGAAATGATAATTGTGACTACACCTAGGGGCATATCCTCAATGTCATCAATCATATCTGAACAACGGAGGTTCATGATAAATTGGAGAGTTTCATACTATCTCAATACACAAATTAAAAAGTGTGGGGATGGCTCAATAATAATCTTATAGAGCATAATATATTCCTAAATGAATCAATGTTGGAGGATTCGATGGTAACCAAATTTTGTATTATACTGATTGATGGGATGGGAAACTAACTCAACTAGGTGATTATATAAGAACATATCATCTTAGTGCTCCATTATCATTAGACAAGATTGAAAAAAATGGAAGTGGCATAAATGCATCACCCAAGGAATTTGGTGGATGCATGTGATCTCCTCATGGGTGAAGGAATCCATAATGATGATGTCCAGAGTCACAATCATCCATTATATTTCGGGGAAGTGATATATGATGAGAATGACTCATAGGCTCCTTCACATAGTAGTCATATCTGGTGTCTGATTTCCCCATCCATCAACTAGGGGAGATTAGGGAACAAACCACGTCACTGATACATATCACAGTGGAATTTTACTATAGGTTTGGCAGTATGACATGGGAGGTGACAAACAACTATACAGTGCTTTGTCTCCTAGGTACTGTACAAATTGCATCACCAAATCCATTTAGAATGGGGTGATGGATACTACTTCATGAAAAAAGGTGGTGGTCATTGGTAGTGGATCATGATGGGGTTCATCATATTCCATACCCCAGAACAACTCTATGTGATCTCTTGTCAATTTGGAGAGTGAATCATTTGACATTAGAAAAGGATACACAATGATACCCTAGAAAGTTGTCAAATCCTACTCGTCTTGTATGTTTCTATAGAGGGATTAGGGGATCTAGTGCATATCTCATTCTAAGAGGAGGATTAAGACATGTCGAGTTCATTCCCTCGACCATGATATAAAGTATTATGTTGAAGGCTCCTACATTGATTCATACTCTGCTTCGGAATCTAATAAGTGGATGGGACATGCAACAATCTGGTACTTTTCAAAGACCTTCCATCGGCGGTGATGATTCTCCCTCCTTCCACAGGATAGTTTTTTCCAGGAAAATATATCTTAAACATGGGGAGGTCCCCCACACGAGTGGGGGGTATATTAGATTGGAACTCCACCTAAGTTAGTTGTGATGGTATGAGGGCCTTCAAACCTATTTCCGTCAGATCATATAGGACCTCCACTCTTGTGGGATGGGGGTTCACGAAAATAAGGGCATTTGTCGAATAGAACATGAGGATAACATCGTATCTTTTAACCAGTGCACAGGGAGGGTATACATGGTAATGATTGATGGAGTGAGGAGGAACTTCGATAGAGTTTGTGATAACATGGGTAGTGCCTTTATTTTGATAGATGGAAGAGCGAGGAGGACCTTTTCACTAGTTAGGGCTTCCATGGGGATTGCCTCTCCTTGAGCTCGTAACGATGCAAAGAGTACCACCACAATGATGACCTAAAATATGGGTAAACATCCACTCCTATTATCATAAGATTAGGGAGGAACATTGTGATTGGATTAGATAAGGAATTGAGGACCTCCACATTGACAGAAGATAGCCTCATGGGGAAAGCCACCATTCAAAACGCCATCATCACGGTTGGGACAATGATATCTACTTATCACATTAGTGAAAAGAAGATTCAACCCAAACCACCTAAGGGGAGGCTGGGGCCCAAATACAAATCGGGAATAGAAGTGACCATGCTCTCTAGTAACATGAGTAAGATAGTATGAATCCCTGGTGGCATGGGCCACTGATGCTGTGGAAGAAGACGCCCCCCGAAAGGCATCATCCTGAGCAATGCCAGACCTTGACGTTGGGTCAGTCTAACTACAGTCAGTTGGAAAAGTGTGTCTACGTCCTGGTCCTTGATTTGTGGGACAAGAAGGTGGAATTGGCGCGGCCTGGTTGTAGTCCTCCTTGTATGCTCCATGGATGAAGAATTCGGGATGAATCAAAAATAACTTTTCTCATTTACATAAGGGAGAGAATCATATGGTCATTCTGGGGAGAGACTCTCGAAATGGTTGCAAGTCGATGTGGGGAGTACCGACTCCCTGTGTAGCCCTTAGGTGAGGTAACGATGAAGAAAAATAGCCTCATAATCATGGTGGTTTATATCCCTCATTGGGATGACCCCATCCTGTTCATATCACTGGACAAGGGTGTCGATCACCCAACTCTGAATGAACTATAAGGCTGATATGGGGTCTGTATTTCCAATATTCATAGTTGTGGAAGATGTCACAATAGTTGGAGAGATATACCAAAAAAGAGAAATGTCGTTATTCCTACCCCTACATCAGTGGTTGAGGGGCGATTGGTTCCCTATAATAGCATCATGGATCCTAAAAAGCTGAACGATTTAACCATTAGTACATATACGGGGAAAGAAATGATCAGTTCCCCAATTTCATTCTCTATTCCATGGTCAGGGAGAATATTCTACACTAACAATGCCACATACAAGAATGCCTAACAATTAACTTCCCCAAATTCAGGTGATTTACACGGTAGGTCCATTATTTTTCTATCCAGACCTTGCACCATATATATATGTCTAGTGAAAAACTCTTCTCTTGATGTCTCGAATTCTACTGATCTTTATTTTTTGGAGGCGAGACTCATGTAAATTTCACCATTTCTATTTCAAATGCATTCCACCATTGTGCGCTTACATGCCTATGTTAATGCTCAAAACGGTTGTGTTGTACACCAAAAATCTCTCTTTCCAAAGGTGGGATACATCAGTCACCTCTTTGGAGAAATTTTTTCCTTGATCGAAATGGGATGATGGGATGTCAATTTCTCCTTCTATGGATTCCTCCTCTAAATTCATATCCTATTTCGAGTATCCCTTATAGATTAAGATGTTGTTTGTGAAACTCATTCCCAATGTCATATCATTGTGGAAACAAGTTAATTATGATTCATCGACCATGACATTATAGATGGCTATGTCAGTGAAGAAATTTTCTGTCGGAAGAGTAGTCATGCTAAAGCATGTATGGAATGTCTTGATATTGGAACATCATAACACCTATATTATTCCACATCAGAGAGAATCTCAAGGGTGATGAAACAAGTTTACTCCCATAGTGATTGTAGTTTATATTATTCCAGATGCATGTCTCTCATGTTTTGATTTACTTCCCATGTTTAACAAGGGGTATGTCATGATTTAAACATTTAGAGGACATACATATAACTAATCAGAAAACTATAATGAGTGGACCAGATTAGTACAAACCTAGGAGGGAGCACTGTAATTCCCCATCCCCAGAAGCCTATAGTCAGTGTATTACTTTAATACATTGGCATGATTACAAGGAATCAAGTCCTGAAAGACCGATCAGTTTAGCAGTCTTGCAAAATAGATTACATACATGGACGTTACTTTACACAACAGATTGTAAAGAAAAACATAAATGATCCTTTGGGAATGCCACTGATCCCCTAGCATAACCCTGCTTATCAATCATAATACACTACATTACATCCTGGGAAAAATAAAACATAGAAACTCGTGAGCTCAGATGCTCAGTAAGGATAACAATATAACTGAAATATTCATAAATAAGAATAAACATTTAAGGAAATGTATAGAACTAAAACAAAATCCTTCTAAACTGAAACTTCAGTATAATATAGAAATGATACAATAAAATAATTCCATTTACTTATTCACATGGATATTCTTCTAGTAAAATAATCACATGAAATATCAATAGCCACTTTCATAATGATGGAATGCATAATGCCAGACCTTCATAATGACATAGTCAAGGCCTTGTGCCAAGACTAAAAATAAATTATTTTTCTAAGGCCTTGTGCCAAGACACTAGTTTGTCTCATGAGACATACGGATGCATCGAGGTGCTATAGTGGGCTCCACCCATCATTTACTAAGTCCAATTCATTTCCCATATGAAAAGGTTTAAACATAACATAAACATTCGTATTAAAACTAGCATACGAAATTCCAATACTTTATCCATAAACCATGAATGGTATAAAAATAACACATCCATAGTCAAACATATCACAAAACCTTCAACACAATTTGAAATATTTGTATCATAATAAATCAACTTAAAACAAGTCTGAAAACCATCAAAGGATGTTGACAAAGATGAAAATGATTTGTAAAACTATTTTAGTGAAATATCCCTTTTTCAGGAAATATTTAAAACTCACAAAATTTATAAAGGAAGACATTTAAAGACATTTTTGAATCGAAGTTTCCCATACCACTTTTAAACTTTTGAAAGTAATTAACATTTTAAAACATTTATGTCTATATAAATAAATCCTTTAAAAACATTTTAAAATCATGGACATTAATGAGAATGATTTAGAAGAATAAATATTTAAAACATTTAAAATTATGTCTTAGTAAAAACAATTCCTTCAAAATAATCCCTTTGAACACTCTTTCATAAAACATGGACATGGATAATAAATATGTCTTAGTATATACTTAGGTAAAAACAACCTCATATAATAATGAGATTGTGAAAATAACCCTTACCTAGCACTTTTATTTGGTAGAGGGTATGATTAACCTCCTGTATAATGGCCATTGTATGTTATTAAATTATACCAGAACCATATTCATACATGATTAATTTAGGACTTTATACTACCTATTTAATAATGATTTTCATGTTAATTTAACATTTTGGGTAATAATCACTTTCTTTATCCTAAGAGTTTAGACTAGTTATTTTTGATCGTATCATTTAGTTCATGATTTAAATAATATCCAGAATCTAAACCTTTATTTATATATCATATATTTTTAGAAAATAAATATTTATAACTGATAGATATATGAAATGTAAAACACCGTTTATGGAGACGGTAGGCCGTACATACGCATAAACGTTTTTTATGTTTTCATATCGTTTTGAAAGGAAGTGAATAAGATATATTTAAGGACATACATACATATATACATATATATCTACAGTATCATTATTATTTCATATATTACATACCTATTGATAATATATATTTTTATAATCATCATTGAATGGTGAACGTGGAAATAAATCTCATCACGTCGTGGAGATGGTAATCCGTACGTACGCACAAGCGACAATATCATTATTTTTATATTAAAATAATATACAATTGGATGGTATATAATTTATAAAGAATAATTATCATGTTATATTTATTATTTAAATCAATTACAAATAATTATTATACCCATCAAAATAATAATGTATTGAATAACAATTACACCAGGATGTGGAGACGGTAAGCCGTACGTATGCACGTATGGTGACATGTCATTCAAAGGATAGATAGAATAATGAATATGGTTGTACCATATTTTTAATAATATCAAATTATATATAATATACTGGAGTTATTATTTTAGAATGTAAACATCAAATAAAGAGGATGTGGATGAAGAAAGGAACTTGAATGAGGTGATGCAATATTTACCTCTTCTTCGGTTTCTTTCATTTGATTTGAACAAAAGAGATCCTTAAGTTTCCTTTTTGACTAAAATAAGGCCTCTAGGATAAAGTGAGGTTAGTTAAAATGACATTTGGGCAGGGTTTGGCTGAGCCAAATGACTTTGATGGATTGAATTTGAGAGAAGGGGGATTGCCCTTTTATAAGAGAGTGAGGGGCACCTTAGGAAAAACTGGAAAATTTATTTTATAATAAATTAATATTAGGTTTATAATGACTGCTAAGTGACTTATTATAGTAAAGGGTGGGTGTGGGTCGAAATATTTTCAACCAATAGATTTTAGAAAGGTTTAGCTTAACATTTTAACATTGTCTTTTAGATTTAACTATTAGTTAAACCGTTTAACTTTAACCATGTCATCTTGTATTCTTACACTATATGATTAACAAAATTACTCTAAACTTCCAAGAGAACCTCAAATGGCTCATTACATACATATATAATATTATTTAATCCCTTTGGAAGAACCTTACATTTTTTGGAATATTATATCAACCAATAATAAAGTATTTGTTTTAAATATTAATTTATGTCAATTTGGACACTATTTGGTATTTTGTTTTTGTTAAAATTATAACAACATTATTACTCTGAAAAAAATTCATTTAATCAACCCTAACATGTCATAGTAACCTATGAAATTAGTGTAATTCATTAGAAGTATCATATTACTTTTATTTGGTTATTTATAATATCAATTATTTTAAAATTTCATTAATTATTTAATTTCTCCATCATCATTGTGTCGTAGATAAATTAAATTATTTAACGAATAAAAATTATAAGTAAATTACCATTATGTATGAAATCGTTTTATATTTCTATAGAATATTTATAATTGAATTTTTCTTATGTATAACCCTATATTAGAAATGTTTTTATTATAAAACTTTGATTTCAACTCTTTTAACTATTCTTAAAATAAAATAATAATTATTGTCCTAATCTAATCCAAGTGGACCATAGATGATCATATTTTATTCCTAAGGTTTTTTGGTCGAATTATAGTTATTCAATAGAAATAGGACACATGTTAGGGTAATATTAATATCACTTTTACCTTTAATTACCCTATTTACTTTTAACCGTGTTAAATAAACGTAAAGAGTTATTTTTCACCAAAAATTATTTTCATCTTATTGAACCACATATTACTTTCTAATATCAACCGTTTCTCTTGGATTTTTTTATATTTAACTCACAGAAGTGGTAAAATTATTTTTTATGTCAATTTGGAAGTTTTCCAAGGAGGTCGGTAAAGGACGGTGAAAAGTAAATAAAATTTATATATATCTAAAATTATTATAAACATACTCCTATTAATTAAATTGAACTTTTATAGGTATTAAATATCTATTTTTACTTAAAATTTATTTAAATAAATTAAATAATTATTTACGTAAAAATTTTGGTTTTAAACAACAACTCATTGTTTTTCACTATTCATCAAAAATTGAATGCTTTCAGAAAAATACCAAAAAAATTCACCCTAAAATAATTTTGATTTTCTGAATTCTAAAATGAAGTATATTTTAACAAATTCAAATCATATAAGTTGTATTTATTAATTTAAATTTAATTCCTTTTTTCAAAACCAAATGGTGTATTTTTAAGAAATAATAACTGTCAAAATATTGACAGTTGTTTACATCAAATTTCAAAGTGAAATTACTTACAATGTCCAGAAATGGATTAAATGGTAAAAATATAATCTATTTATACTTCCAAACCCTTAAGATGTATAATTTAACAATAGAAATTATTTTTGATTAAAAATCGTTTTTAGTTAGAATAAAGTATTTTTCACTATTCACTAAAATATGAAAGTTATCAGAAAAACATAAAACATTTATTAAAAATAATTTCCTATGTCCCAATTCAAAATAAAATGTTTATTTTGTCCAATTGAATATATAAAAGTTTCATTTATTGGATTTAAAAAGGGTTCACCATTAAAAGGGACAAACGTTCATTTTTAAAAAAAATACTTGTTTTATCAGAAAAAAATGAATTTTTTCTTACATTATGTCTAAGAAACTCATAATATGGATTATAAAATTATATGGATTATATAAAGATTAAAATTCAGTTAATAATATCCATAAATACTTTTGAGTGGTTAGTTTGGTAAGTCGTGGTGTGCTTGAACTCGGTGTTGCATGTAGTGCAAGTTATTGAATTACGTTGATGAAATAACATACTATGAAATATTGGGGTGTTACAATATTCCCACCGTCAATAAATTGCATCCTTGCAATTTGAAATTGTTCTTCGATAAAAAATGATGAATATAGAAAATACATTTATAGGAAATCCCACATTGGAAATTGGGTTAATAAAATTTAGTCTTAATAAGCGAAAAATGGGAATGAAAAAGTCTCCACCAAATTATGATCTCGATAAAAAGAATATTTTTGGAAATTAGAGACACATAATTAGAAGAATAATGTAAATATTTATAGGGAGTTATTGAGGTCATCAATAAAAAACTATTGTAGAATTGAGGGACACAAAGCCATCAATCTATGATGATTTAAAATATCATCACTTCAACAAAACATAAGGTATTAGGATAACACATTTTTTGTTTTATGATCACTTGCCTAAAGTTTAAGAATGAAATTATTCATAAAATAAGAGAATATATATATATATATATACTTCCAAGTTGAGTTCCATCCTTTAACTAATTTCTACCACAAACTCATCTTTCACTCTAAAAGATAATAGAACATAAAATAATATTCTCTTTATCCTATTCGTATAGGGTTCCACAAAAATGAATTTATAATTCAACTATCAGAACATTTAAAAAAACTACATTATTCAATCTAGGGACTTCACATAGTCTAGTGGAAGGTGATAAATCCCAATCATACTATGGTTGTGGGTTCAATTCCCACAGCTTTGTCTGACATGACGGGTTGCACATGGTATGCATGTTGTCCTTTTTATAAGAATCCTAAAATAACTTAACAATAGTATCCAATTTCAAACATAATCCATTCCAACCTTTAGACTTAACCAAAATAACTCTACCCAAACTGATATTCCGTAATTTATAAGGAAGATAAACACAATGAAGATCCTTTCTCCACTTAATAACATGTGAACACATTCATCATCTATTCTTTTAAAACACCGCAACATCCTGAATTACCATAAAAAATTATTTTTTACATTCATGCTCCCTTAATCCTTATAGAATTTTGTATATACTCTTTCTATCCAAATATTTTGTAAACTCCAACAATGATGGAATATAAAAATCACTAATTAGATTTAGGGAATTCAAGAATATCGAATATAATTTTTCCAAATCAACCATCCTTTATTCAAAAATCAATACCTCATTATCTAAATCATATTAAATATTACCTTTCCTTGAACCATGTATTTTCCAAAAAAGTGTAGCTTAATATTATGTCACTTTTCATAGAACCATATAATCTGAAATCCTCAATAAAATAGTACTACTGCACAATCCTTATTTATCTCTATATTTCATATTACCTGTATATTGTTGATTCATCACTCAAATGAAATAAATCTATAATAACAACATAAGAACACTAGTCATTACTCTTCATCCAAGGTATTATCATAACTTGATTATTACCAATAGCATCATTTGCGGTATACTCTGATGATTGGGACATTGATTCGCGTAGTGTCCCAACTCCTTACAGATGAAGAATTGTACATTTGAAAATTTTTTCTTACCCTTAAAATCACGTACTTGGTGTCCTTTTCCGCCACACTTATAAAAAACTCCCATTCCCTTGTAGAATTTACCAAGGTGATTATTTCCATTTTTATAAAATATGGGAAAATATTTCTTTCCCCTCTTCCCAGTATCCATCTTTATCTCATCCATTCTTTTCTTCTCTTTCTTCCCTTCAAAGCCATAGGACTCTGAGAAATCTTTACTTATCTTACTAACACATGATACTATTTCATCATATGATGAGAATACATGGTAGACTATTTCACTTCCAAATTTTTTCTTAATACCATGAATTATATGATATTTCTTACTCTTTGGGTCATACGTATTGTTGGAGTTCACATTCCTTCTAGTAAGTTCCATTTCTATACAATGGAATATAAGTCCTTTTATGAATTGAAATGAATAATTCCAAACTTGTAAAATACATAAGGTAAATTGAATAGTTTATGGATATAATCCATAATAATAAAAATGTTGTCATTGAGATATAATTTACTCCTAAATCCATCATAATGGCTTGTAATGAAAATGTGATTTATTCTAAGCATATCCCCATGGAGTGTCATAACCAAGAGTGAAAAAAGGGCTATCGTCGTGCAACAGTTCCCGTTTGAGTCTAGCTCAAAGCGATGTTTTCAGGTTTTACCCCTTGGTACATGTGTTCCAGTGCCACCTCTACCTACTCGTATCCAGACAGGGATTTATTTCTTGGAAAACACACAAAATTTCTACAATGCCGAAATTCTAGAAAGATCCTCTATACGAATCCTCAATGTCTATCTTAGGGTAATTTTCTCTAATAAGAGTTTATCTAAATCTAGTTTCCAAGGTTAATTCTAAAAATTATCTGATTCCAAATGTAATTCCCCGACCCCCGAAGCCTAGAGTCGGTGCATTATTTTAATATTTTATCATGATTAAAAGGAATCAATTCCCAAATGACCGATTAGTTTAGCAGTCTTGGAAAATATAATACATACATGAATGTTACATTAGATAAACACAATATAAATTATCCTTTGAGAAAACCATTAATCCCCTAGCTCTACCATGTTTATCAATAATAATACACTTCTTCGCATCATGGGAATAATAAACCATAAAACGTGGTGAGCTCAGATGCTCAGTAAATATAACAATATAGTGGAAAATTTCATAAATAAGCATAAACATCTAAGGCAATGTATAGAACTAAAACAAAAGTGTTTTAATCATAAAATTCAGCATAATATGGAAAGGATACAATAATATAAATCCATTTACTTATTCACATTGATATTACACTAGTAGAATAATCAAATGTAATATCAATAGCCACTATAATAATGATGGAAGCCATAATACCATACTTTCATAACCACATGGTCAAGGCCTTCTGCCAAGACTACAAATAAATTTTTTTCCAAGGCCTTGTACCAAGATAGTATTTTTTTCTCATGAGACCTACTGATGCATCAAGGAGCTATAGCATGCTCCACCCATCACTTACTATGTCCAATGCATTCCTCATATGAAATGGTTTAAAAATAACATAAACATTTGTATTAAAACTAGAATACGAAATGTAAATACTTTAACCATAAACCATGAATTGTATAAAAATAACACATCCATAGTCAAACATTTCACAAAACCTTCAATACAATTTTGAATATTTGTATCATAATAAATCAACTTCAAACATGTTAAAATCCATCAAAGGATGTTGACTTAGATGAAAATGATTTGTAAAACTTTTTGAGAGAAATAACCCCTTTTCATGAAAACATTTAAGAGTCACACAATTTAAAAAGTAAGAAATTTAAAGACATTTTTGAATCAATGCATCCCATAACACTTTGTAACTATCTAAAGTAATTTTCATTTTAAAAGCATTGACGTCCATATAAATAAATCCTTTAAAAACATTTTAAAAACATGGACATTAATGATAATGATTTAGAAGAATAAATTTTTTAAACATTTAAAATTATTTTTTTTGTAAAAAAAAGTACTTTAAAATAAACCCTTTGAAATCTATTTCATAAAAATGGACATCGATAATAAATATGTCTTTTTAAATACACATGTAAAAACAACCTCGAATAATAAAGAGATTGTTAAATTAACCATTACCATGAACTTTCCTTTAGTTGAGGGTACATTTAATCTCATGTATAATGACCAATGTATGTTATTAAATTATACCAGAAACATATTCATACATGATTCATTTCTGACTATATACTACCCATTTAATAATAATTTTCATGTTAAATTAACATTTCAGGTAATAATCGCTTCCTTTATCATACATGTTTTAACTTGTTATTCTTAATCTTATCCTTTAGATCATGATTTAAATAATTACAAAATAAAAATATTGATTTATATATCATATATTTATTATAATATAAATATTTATAATAGATTGATATATTAAATCTAAAACACAGTTTATGGAGGAGGAAGGCCGCACATAGGCATAAACGTCGTTTATGTTTTCATATCGTTTTGAACAGAAGTGAATAAAATATATGTAATTACATATATATATATATATATATATATATCTCCAGTATCATTATTATTTCATATAATACATACTTATTAAAAATATATTTTTTATAATCATTGTTGAATGGTGAACGTGGAAATATATCTCACCGCGTTGTGGAGACGGTAATCCGTACGTACGTACGAGCGACAATATCATTCTTTTTAAATTAAAATAATATATAATTGGATATTATTTCCTATATAAAGAATCATTATTATGTTATATTTATTATTTACATCAATTACACATCATTATTTTACCCATCCTAATAATAATGTATTGAATAACAATTACACCATGACGTGGAGACGGTAAGCCATACGTACGTACGTATGGTGACATGTCATTCAAAGGATGGATTGAATAAGGAACATGGTTATACCATATTTATAATGACATCACATTATATATAATACATTAATGTTATTATTTCAAAATGGAAACAACAAAGAAAGATGAAGTGGAAGAAGAAAGGAAATTGAAAGAGGGGATAAAATATTTTCCTCTTCTTCTGGTGCTTCCTTTTGATTTGATCAAAATGGATCTTTATGTTGGATTTCTGACGAATGGGAAGCCTCTAGGATGAAGTGAGGGATTTTTAGAGGATATTTATGCAGGGGTTGGTGGAGAAAAATGGATTTGAAGGTGTGAATTAGAGATAATGGGGAGTGCCATTTTATAAGAGGAGTGAGGGGAACCTTAAGAAAAACTAGAAATAGTATTTTATAATAAATTTATATTCGGTTTATAATGGCTCCAAAGTGACTTATTTTGAGGCTAGGGTGGGGATGTGTCGAAATTATTTCAACCAATATATTTTATACCGGTTTAGGTTACCATTTTAACCATATCTTTTAGATGTAACTCTTAGTTAAATAGTTTAACTTTAATCATGTCTTATTTTATTCTTACACTATATGGTTAATAAAGTTTCTATAAACTTCTAATAGAACCTCATGTGGCTCATTACTAACATATATAATATTATTTAAGCCCTTTGGCCGAACCTAACATTTTTAGGAATATTATATCAACCAATAATATAGTATTGGTTTTACTTTTTAATTAATGTCAATTTTGATACTATTTGGTATTTTGTTTTTGTTAAATTTATAACATCATTATTAATTAGAATAAAATTCATTTAATAAACCCTAACATGTTATAGTATTCTATAATAATAGTTGAATACATTAAAAGTCTCATTTTACTTTTA
Source organism: Viscum album (assembly GCA_963277665.1). Lineage (NCBI taxonomy): Eukaryota > Viridiplantae > Streptophyta > Magnoliopsida > Santalales > Viscaceae > Viscum > Viscum album. Next base: position 355,230,557 of record OY728143.1, read on the forward strand.
TTTAGATATTTTAAATATCAATTATTTTAATATTTCTTTAATTAGGTAATTAATACATCATCTTTGTGTCATAAATAAATTAAATTATATAATATCTAAAAATTATACATAAAATACTATTATATATGAAATCGTTTCATATTTCTAATGAATATTTATAATCCAATTTATCGTTTGTATAACACTATATTAAAAAGATTTTAAATATTTAATGTTGATCTTAACTCTTTTGAATCTTCTTTAAATTAAATAATAATAAATGTCCTAATCTAATCCAAGTGGACCAAAGATGTTCTTAATTTTTTTCATATAGTTTTTTGATCAAATTATACTTATTCAATAGAATTAGGATACCTGTTAGGGTAATATTAATATCATTTCTACCTTTAATTACCCTATTTACTTTTAACCATGATAAATAAAAGTAAAAATTTACTATTTACCGAAAACTATTTTCATCTTATTGACCCACATTTTACTTTCTAATATCAATCTTGTCTTTTATATTTTTGAAATTAAACTCAGTAATGTGGAAAAATTATGTTTTATGTGAATTTTAAAATTCTCCTAGGAGGTGGGTAAAAAATAGTGAAATGTTCAATAAAAATTTAATATATCTAAAATTATTATAAAATGACTCTAATGAATTAAATTGATCATAAATAGGTATTTTGTATCTAATTTGACCTAAAATAATTTTAAATAAAATAAATAATTATTTTGAGTGAAAATTCAGTTTTAAACAATAACCAAGTGTTTTTCACTATTCATCAAAAATTGATTGTTTTCAGAAAATAATAAAAAATTTAACCTAAGATCATTTTGATACTCTGAATTCAAAAATGAAGTCTATTTTACAAAATTCAAAACATAGAAGTTGCATTTATTAATTTAAATTTAATTCCCGTTGTCAAAACCAAAAGATGTATTTTTAAAAATTAATAACTATCAAAAGATTAACACTTGTTTACATCCAATTTCAAAGTTAAATTTCATAAAATGACCATAATTGGATAAAATGGTAAAAATATAATCTTTTTATACATCCAAAACATTAAAATGTATAATTTAACATTATAAATTATTTTTATTAAAAAGTTGTTTTCAGTTAAAATATATTAATTTTCACTATTCACCCAAATATGAAAGTAATCAAAAAAACATCAAATATTTATTGGAACTAAATTCTTATGTCCGGATTCTAAAGAAGAAGATTATTTTGTCAAATTGAATATATAAAAGTTCCAAATATGGTATTTAGATAGGGTTCACCATTAAAAGGTGGTAAAAGTTTTTTTTTAAAATACTTATTTTATCAGAAAAATGAATTTGATCTCAAATTATGTCTAATAAACTCATAATATGGTTTCTAAAATTATAAGGACTATAAAAAGTTCAAAATTAAATTAATATTATTAATAACCACTTTTGAACGGCTAGTTTGGTAAGTCGTGGTGCACTTGAACTCAGTGTTGCGTGTAGTGAAAGTTTTTTAATTACATTAAAGAAATAACGTACAATGATATATTCAGGTGTTACATGAACCTAGAGGGTTTATAAGATGGATGGATCAAAATTCCCTATAAGGATGGACCATAGTTGGTGTGTCACAAAGCGTGAAGATTTAACATGAGGAAGGTTGAACAACACAACTATAAAAATGCCACTCATGATCTCAATTTTTCAGCCTTGGTGTATTCTTTGAATTTGTGTATACATTACCTCGTCGATGAAGGTTTTTTGGTCATCACTGATAAAAAAATATTGCGTTATGTTTTTTCTAGCATGACTTGAACTTGAGTAAGAGTTTCTGTATAGAGTTTGTAATGGGTTACTACTCTGAAATTTTATATACACATGGAATGGGGAATGTTGTAGCTGATGTGCGATGTAAGAATTCACACATTGATGCAGTGTGTGAAAAATGTGATTTCTAGAGATTGATGGATGACATTTCAGTATTACATAAATAAATTGGAGAATATGGATGAAGATGTTCTGTTTTTTATATGATGGTGCAATCATCTTTGGTGTAACATGAGGATGAATTGATGGGGGGTATATTGAGGTGGAGTTCGGGCGAGACTGATTTATTTGTGGTGAGCCCCTAGATTGATGGGATTAGGTTGAACAACACCAGGTTTTGTTTTAGGAAAGTATTTTCATTCCAATGGTGATGTGTGAGATGGTTCTCAAGGAAATCCATATATCTACTTATGAGTATGCCCTAGTGTGAAAATGTTGTACAGAGCGTTGAAGAGTATGTAATTTGTCTTGGTAGGAAGCATGCATTTGAAGAGTTTCTATCTCGATTATTGGACTTGAATAAAATGAAGGTTGAGCACCGTGTTCCTGTTAGATTGCTCTAGACATTAGATGATCATCTATGGGAGTTGGAGGGCCTCTTGATGGACTTTAATACTAGTTTACCTCGAGCTCATGGAGGCTACGATGCCATATGGGTTATAGTTGATCGTTTGAAGAAATCACCCCTCTTCATAGTGATCAAGGAGTCGACCACAGTCGATGAATTATTGATGCATTATTTAGAGGAGTTGGTGAGGCCCCATACTGTCCCGAGGATGATCATTTCTGATCGTGATCCTTGTATTGCCTCTAGGGTCTTGAGAGGTCTTCATCATTATTTTTGTTATAATATATGAATCATAATTGATTTTCATCCATTGATGGGTGGTCATAATTAGTGGAGAATCTTGACTCTTAATGATATGTTGCGTTCCTAGGCCCTGAATTTTAGAGGTTTAGGGCTGAGACACCTATCCTTAGTAGAGTTCTCTTACAGTAATAGTTTTCAATCCACCATCAGTATAGCTCCATTTTAATCTGTGTATGGATGACCATTCCATTTTATATTGTGATGGACTACGGTTAGGGTGTTAGCAATTCCGAGGCTAAAACATATAAAGAATATGATAGAGATGGTTCAGGTGATTCATGAGAGTAATAAATCATCACAGGATCATATGATATCCTATAACCATCCTATTATGATACCATTGGTGTTTGGAATTGGGGATCATGTGTTTTTGAAGGTGAATCCCCATTTAGGGTATTGATGGTTTGACCATGGGAGTAAACATTCACCACAGTTTGTTGTGCCATTCGATATTTTGGATCGTGTTGGAGCTATGGAATATTATATAGTACCTTCCCCATAGATGATTCACAATCATGATGTTTCCCATGCATTTTAACTCTATCTTTATATTCATGAAGAGTCCACATCACTGATTGTGGAAGGATCAATATTTATGATGATGCTACCTTTGAGAAATGGCCTATGGAGATCTTGGCCAGTAAGGAGATGGTGTTTCATGTACATGTTATACCCGTAGTTTCCAGATTGAGTTAGTACTAGGTCATCGAGGAGAATACATGGGAATGTAATTTTCCAATATGCACTTACTTCCACATTCTATTTTACATTCATATATTCATTTGTAAATGTCTGTTTTATGGTTGTAAACCCTTCATGTTTATTATGGATATATTTGTTTCTTGATGTAGAATGATATTTATTTTGAAAGGTATCTCCCATAAGAGAGAAGTTTGGAGCTTGTTTTGGTTTCACATGGTTTCATGTTGTTCCTTTGATTAAGCAGTTGAGCTCCTATGGTGGTGAGATCATAGAGAGGTATCTCGTGTGGTGGTTGTTTTAGTGTCCCATTTTTTATTATTCTTTAGGTTGGTTTTAGATTCATGAGGGTGAGAATATTTTGAGTTTTATCTGATGTAATGGTGCTGACCTCTATGGTCCATCCCATTTTGAAAATACAGTGTTTGAGTTGTTCTTGTTTTTCAATGAGACTTATTCCAACACTTTTCAAAATTTCCAGTTTCTCAGGTTCTCCATCAGTAGGTTACTGATGGGTGGTCGCGATGGTGACTGACAATAGTGACTCACACCTATATCTCACAATGATGACTCACACCAGTAACTCACAATGGTTAATCTCAATAGAGGGTCATGACAGTGAGTCATTACTAGTGAGTCTAAATAGTGGGTCGAGACTGGTGAGTCATAATGATGACTTGGACCAGTGAGTCGGACTGATGAGTCAGACCGGTGAGTCAGGCTAGTGAGTTAGGACGATGAGTTTCAATAGTAGATCGCCGAATGGTGATTCACAATGGGGAGTCATAATTTTAGCTCACAAAATGGTGACTCGCACTGGTTACTTGAAGCAGTGACTCACACTAGTCACCCATAGTGGTGACTCATTTAATAGTGAGTCATTTTTGAAAATTACCATTTTTATAGTTTTTTAGGTTTGACCTTTTAATGTATTTTTTATGTAAAATTAGTATTGTAAATTATTTATGTGGGTTTGAATATGATTCAATATATATCAGGAATATCATTACGTCACTAATAGTATGGTGGATTTTAATTCATCAAACTCTGCTGTTTTGTTTAGATCTTGCATTAATGGAAATTCAAAATAATTTCATATTATGTGAGTCTTGGATATAATTCTTGTAAGTTAGGGAGGGGACTCTATTTTAATCATTCCTATTATTTTAGCTTGGTTTGAGGTGCCCATATCATTTCTTTCTCTAGGAGTCATATGATTGTGCTGTAGACTATATATTTTGTTTTCCATTCATGCTTCATGTGCACCGCATTTTTTATTGCAAATAAGAAGTGGTTATCCATATTTTATATAAGGCATATTCTATATTTGTTCGTGTGGGTTCTTCAATCTGTTTCCTCTAGTTTATCTTTCCCTATATGATGGAACATGATCTCCATGATTGAAATCTAATTTTCTTGGTTGTTAGTTGATACGGTTCAGCAGAAAAATCCTCATGTTGAATTCATCATTATGTGTTAAGTATTTATGATCTTTTGTGTGGTCTATTCTCATCATATGAAAATTAGTAACCTTTAGAGGTGGGGGATTCATTTATTCTATATTTTTTTACCTAAAATCATAGAGATAAAAAAATTTAGATTTTTTTTATCTAAATGAAATTTACGTAATTAATAATTTGACTGGATTAATGAATTGGTATCGATCGTGTAGTGATGGGGATCATTTGTACTGTAGTAAATTTTTTCCTTTTGATTTTAAATATTGTGTGATATCTATTACATTATTTTTTAACATATTTTTTTTATGAAAATTGTTAATGAACGTAAATCTAGATTTAATTGGTAATTATTTGTGTAATTGAAAAAGATGCATGTTAATGAATCCGATTATTTTGGTTGTTTTTGTATTATAATAAAATTTATGTGGATATTCGTGTTTAATTGAATTGGTTAAGAACATGCTTTTTGGATTAATTACAATACTTTTGTGGGGCATGAGTTTCCCACATGTTTGAAATGGCATGTTCCTTGTGCATTGGATCCATGAGAGCTCATCGTGTGTGAAGGATGAATGCCTTATTTAGGGCTAAGTGCCTAGTTTCTTTATTTGTTTCTTATTTATTGTTATGTGTTGTGCACCTGGGATAGGTGAGCCTAGAGGGATACTATTTTATGTGGGGTAAGGAGGCACACATTTGTGGTTTTAGTTGATTCTTGGAGATGTGATATGCTTCAATTATGCATGTGGGTGTCGAGGAGGACAAAAGAGAATATGGAATTGGATGAAGTTAGGATTACCCGTTGATGTTATGGTTGGATTCTTGTAGAATATATTATATTTTACATACATTACCTTCCCCACTCCATGAGTTATACAAGTTTTCTTACTATCCTTTTAAAAGAGGTGAATATATGTAGGGTATTCCATGTAATTCTTGTGTTTAGCCCCTCATGGATGGATGGATATTCTCTCCTGCTATAGGTGGAAAAGAATTTTCGATTGGTTCATATACTAACCATTTTGATCCACTTTTGTATGGTTTCATAATATGTATTCCTTTAATACCTATAATTATGAAATTATTAATGTTTTTAATAAATTAATGAATAAATTTTTAACCCATGGGGTTGGAGCTTACTTGGATAAAACGCTAGTGTTTTGATTCCTCGGAAGTCATGGACTCAGTTTGGTTACCCTAGAGGGAATAGAACTATGTTTTGACGCTATGTTAATGAAATTTAGAAAGTGATAATACTTAATTAACTGTTAAATAATTAATTACTACAAAGATAAACTTATAAAAAGGGACAATCTAATTTAATTAATATATTTAAATGGTTATGTGCAAATTGAATATCTGGTCTTAGCAATGGATGCCTGGAGTCCCAAATATGTTATTTGAAGTGGGGTTTGAGATTAGATTTTACCAATTGTGTTGTTATGAGATATATTATTTCTTGTACTATTTTTGTTTCTATATGTTACTCCACTCTTTCGGTTAGGGAAACTGAAACCCTTGGGATTATGATCTCGGGAGGGTGTTGTCCCCAACATCTCGGTGGGGGGATAGATGGATGACTTCCCCCATTGGCCCTGATCTCTTCTCTTTGTAGTTACATGTTATAGTATGAACGAGTGTTACTATTCCCCATATATGTGTGTTTAGGGTCATAATGGCTTGTAGTTATTTCACACATATATTTTGGATATTTATTTCTAGAGACTACTAAAGGTGAAACATGTGTAGGTTTTGATGGATTGAGGATCCTTACTTGGTCTATGGGCTATAATGGCATGGGGTATAATAAACTGTGTATGATACACTTTATCTGGGTTATGGTGGATCTAGAAACTACCTTGTTATTATTGGTAATGATGATGTGGTTGTGACTTGCAGGAGGTGCACATTATGATGCTTCGCCCAGGTTTCTTCAGGCAATCAGTTTCGGAGAGAGATTATTAGGACACAAAATGTCAGGAATAATCAGAAAACAAGTGGGGAAGTGGTATTAGAGAAACCTTGATATTCTTTAATATATTATATGATTATGTATGAGATACTTAGTGGGAGTAGGCATGGTGAGGATGGGAAATTAAAATAAATATTTATGTGATTAGTTTCTTTCACTTGTTGTTCACTATGCTTTAGAATGCTTTCCTTACATTCACATGAGAGTTTCTTGGGAGGATCCTACTGAATATAATATTATTTTCAGCCACTTTTCATAAAAATTATATTCAAGTCATTTAAAACATGTTGTATATAAGACTATTTAATACTAGATTAGGGGGGTTTCAGATTCTTTTGGGCTTTGTGGTCATTGTTTCCATTACATTATTTTAGCTGCATACATTTTTCACTTTTATTTATGATCATTATTTCATGAAATTACATTTGTGTACTTTGGGATTCTTTTATATTTTACTCTAATAATGGGTTAGTACATGTCATTCTTATCTTTTAATTCCCTATGTGTTCTCATAGAGGGTAATGCCACCCATTTGTGTGTTTACTATTTTCTTGGTGGCAGTAGAAAACCTAGGGCCTACGAGTGGTCTCTAACATCACTATCTATCTTCTCTCCTTGCAGGCCTAGGAGTTGAACACATTGAGGGGAGGGGGTCATGAAAGATCATTTGATAAATTCTACCAAATATTCAATATGAATATAGAATCCAAAATAATTTAATTATTTGAAAACATATTCATCCATGATAAATTTATAATTTATCTCAAAATAAAAAACACTGGGATTAAAGTATCCTACCAAAATGTATATTCTCTAATTATATATGATAATCATTAAAATAAATTACATAAAAGACCATAACATAAAATTAAAATAATATATTCTTCAAAAGTATAATTAAATCATTATTCCTCAAATAAAACCCAATAATATAATAAATTCCATAACCATACAGGTTCCTAAAATATTTAACTATTAATGAAATATCATTAATTACAAAAGTCAAAATAATTTTTTTAATCCCATGGTATTGTCATTGATAAATCATATTTTCCCAAAATTAATATAATCTTTTCTTGTCACATATTTTAAAAAAAAATCATACTAATAATGAAATTACATAGTATTGTGGTAGGAGAATCACCCATATCAGACATTAGTTGTCGGTTAAATGCTTATGGCCTTGACATATGTTGTAGGTTTTCCCTTCTAGTAGAACTGTATTAACATAATTCATATAATGACCCAAGAAATAAGATGATTATCGTTAAGAATAATAGAAATTATCAATGATCATATAAAACAAGAATGTTTCCAATACCTTTACAAGAAAGATCGTACTTATATAACCCTTCATGATGACCCTAATGGTTACATATACCTCATCCCAAAAACAATTCTCCCAATAAATCAAAAATCTTCTTATAATACTATCACATGAAACCACTAAAGTGGTTTCTATGACATTGAACTTATCATCAACCTTATAATAATAAACACATGATTTTATCAAAATATTTTATGAAATCTTCAAAAGAAAACTCATAATCTACATTTGTATCTAAATCATTAGTCTGATACCATCTATAAGGGGGGTAGTCTTAAACATAAAATAATCTAGTATCATTAGACAAGAATTCCAATTTATTAATTAAAAAATATATTTTAAATTAATTTTTTTATATAATTAGTACATAAAAAATACATCAATAAATATTAAATAACAACGTGGAAACATCCAAATTGTGTTAATTTTTACCCCAAAATAAATCTTTAATGATTTAACATGTTTTATATTAATGAGATATCATTAAAAATTTCTTCACGACCTCATCCTTTTTCGTACTCATCCTTAAAACCGGAAGAATAAAATTGAAAGCATTTGATGAAACAAAAAACTTGGTAAAAAATATATTAAATAAAAAAAATAAATATGTTAATTCCTGAATAATTATACAAGAATTAAAATTTTCAAAATTATTATTTACGATCATAATATTCATTTTATTACACCACAAATAAACATTTCTATCCAAAAAATTCATTAAATATATCAAATTAAATTCTAATGGAAAAAATTAAAATCTTAATGGTTCTTTGGTAATTATGGTAATCTTATGAATTTTTTTTAAAAAAACATATAAATTTCACCATTTCTATGTCGCATATATTTTACATTAAACAAAATATCAAGATTAAGATGATGGAATCACACCATAAATAAAATTGTATAAAAATATCATGATAATGAGTTATAACATGAAATCCTAAAGGATAAGGCCCATGAACAATCTCGTCAGAGCATAGCCTAAAAAATGGTTTAATAAAATCATAGTAACATTGTAAATGAAGTTTTAATATAAAAAATGAAATAATAGTAAGCTAAAGAAATTATCCAAGAAGAGTCACATTATGAACAGACTCCCATAGTATATTAGGTTTATTCACTAATCCCTTACATGACGTCTCAGGGGAAAAAATATTATCTAATTTATTAGTTTTCTATATGGACACACCCATTACAACATCTTCCTGGTTGTGTGTGAAAAAATGAAAAATATCATATGTAATAAACGAAATAATTACACATGGAATGAAAATGGGTAGAATAATCTTTTCTTGCATAATAAAATAAGATATTCCATAAAGAATGAATTTTAGAAACATTTATAAGGGACTCATTACAATATCAATGGAAGGGATAATATACCATGTATATATGTGAGATATGTATGTTAAAAATTCATACGAATTACATAACCTTAATGGGAGAGGGAAATTAATTTATAGATATAATGGTAAAATCTGGATTAAATGGATAGAATAGAAGGATCCCTTACACCTATAAGCGATTCATTTATTGACATAAAAAAATATAGTACATTTAACACAAGTTTTAATAATGTATTTAATAAGAAGATAGAGGGATTTATTTTGAATAAAATAAGGAAGAATATAATAAAATGAAAATATAAAATAATTTTTATGGTGGTGAGAAAATCTATTCACAACCTATATGCTAAAACAAAATATTTATTTTAACTTTTGTAAATAAGGTCAAAACATACCATATAAGGTATATAAATATATTAGTTCATATAACCTTTATTAAGAAGTAAAAAATGACATAAAAGTTCATTTATCTTGAAAGTCAGTCAGAGGCTACCCTCCGACTATTTATAAATATAAAGGAAAATTAGAGTAAACAAGCACACATGCCTAAAAAACAAAAAAAAAACAACAACTAGAAGTCATTAGAACCATTAACATCACCAAATACATGATATAACGCTTCATGCACAATAGTTGAATCCCATTCCGAGATTTCATAATGCTTCATGATAATGGTATACTTCCACCTAAGATACATCCACTCCATTGAAATAAACTCATTAAGAGATAATCCTGCCATGCCTTCCCTTGAGACAGATGACCTAGTGGACATCGTCTTTGGAAAAAAATAGAAATATTTCCTTGAACTTCTTTATGGTGACACGATAATCACCTCATGGTTCCCAGAAATCCTCACCTTCCCTCCCTGGACAACATTGTTATACAAGGGCATGGTCAAGCCTCCATTATTTTCTTTAATACTCTCAGAAATACCCCCACATTTTCTAGGGATTACCACCTCTTGATAATCACAGATTGATTATGCTGAAACTATGTGTTAACAAAGATCATTGCTATACATTGCAGATGTTGCACCATTTTATTACCTTCATGAAGTTCCATCTTTATTTCCTCTTTTTCAACAGCAGCCTCCTGACACCCAATCTGCACATTGGCACCGTTGGTTACCAGTGTGATCACCTCCACATCCTCATGATCCAAGTCTTGAAAATAGATACAAGTAGATACAGCAATCAATACCCCTCCATACTCATTAGTTCGGTCAATTATCCCTTCAATAAAGTCTTCATAACCCCCACAAACAATACCATTATGAACTTTAGGGGAAATAGTCTCCACTACTACAGGATATTACCCCTCGACCCTGATACTAACATCCAATATTTTCACAGCACTAGAGAAAAAGTTTGAAATATCATGCTTCACACCATCCCCCATTTGCAGATCAATCTACAACTGATCATAGACTTCCGCAACCATCAGATTGAAGGATAATTCTGCATCATTGCCTACTGCCAGTGCACCCAGATTTTCCAAGCCGGTGTCCTTGCCAAAATCAGCTACACACACACCTCTGCCCCTCAACTGGCCTCACCTTCAGAACACATTCCTTCTTAATGACACCTTTACTATGACAATCAGACACCAAATTCCCCAAGCGACAACAGTTCGAACATTAGTTGACCTAGGACACAAAAACAACGGATTACTTTCATCTAAACACTACACTGCCTACAATAAAAAACCACTCCACCTGGGGTTCAAAACATCTACCACCACACATATACGAGAGTTTATTGGGTGACTCACAGTGGATGAATGAACGTTCTAACAGAGGAAACAAACCACCATGTTTCCAATCATACAAAGAATATCTAGATTCTAGAAAGGCATAGGAAGATGAGGGAGACATAACCATATCGTACTGGGTGTGGATAACGATTCATGAAAAGATCCAATGACCATCTATGAAGGGAGAATTTACAATCATTGCATCGCTGGGGTACACTGGACCATGCCTGAATCAGGTCATATTTTGAAGCAAACTGAATCATGAGATGCCACTGATCTACAAATCCATCTACTGCACAATCATGCAATTCCCATTTTTGAAGACAAAACGATCAAATTTGTCAACCAAGAGACATTAATAGTTGAAAAACATGACCAACGTTAGATCAAGATAACTCAATGTTTCAAATAACTCCAACATTGATAATGGTAGCTATGGACCAAAAATATGCAAACTGGGAACCTTATGGCTTAATGAAATCATCAGGAAATTTAGGAGGAAATTGGGGTTAGAAAAGGGGATGAATGTATTTAGTGAGCTCAGTGGTGGAAGGATCAATTCCCCCCAGACTCTAGGAAGGTGGGGTGGGCGTGGGAATCCATAGTTTTTCATTAGGGTTCCATCATCACTGAAGCCATCGCCAACTCCAGGATCTCTAAAATTTCATTTAAAATACATTTTTTATAATACAAATCATTTAATAGAAAAAATTTATAGATGCATACATTCAATAGTTATATATTTAAAATAAATCAGATAAACCTTAAAAATTATTATTTTTATATAATTTGTACCTTTACATAAAACCATAAAAACATTTAGTTATGAAAAAATGTAATGGAAGTCATATAGAGTAAAAATTGACCGTTATCGTCCATAGATGTTTTAAAAATTTCTTAAAATTTAAAAAATAACATTGACATCAATGAATTTTAATTAATGAAACATACCTAAAATATGTGTCATCATATATATTATATATTTTCATGAAAATTAAACAAAAGTTAAATATTTACTTTCATAGGAAACATTTATCATTTTTTCAATATTATACTATTTATTATCATTTATTCTTCAATTACATAATCATTTTTTTCAAGTAATATTGATTTTTGATATTCATCTCTTTAGTCAATTATTACATTGTAATGTTTATTGTAATCAATGAGGTCATTATTTACTCATCTATAAAATAATAAATCTGCAATAATTCTTATTGATATATATAAATTTTAAACTTACACTAAAAAATTAAACATGCTTATGAAAAAATGAACTATGTCACAATTAGGGAAATGGTAGATCATACATAGCGATTATTAACATTCCCATTTTTCAATAATAATGACGGAAAGAAGTTAATTGATATTTTATATTTAAATCATTATGATTATATCATAAATAACTGATGATTTATTTAAATAAACATACATATACCATCAATGTTATGTAGTAATAGAAAACAAATCAGATAATTTCATGGAGATCGTAATCCACAGTTACATGCAAATTATCTAATCATAACTAATTTAATGGCAATCAATTAATATATATGATAAATTCCATTTATATATTTATAAATAAATAAATAATATAATATATATTAATTGGATTAAATACAATAAATATAAATGAAAGGAAATGATGAAAAATAGATTACATCAGTTCATGAGGTGGTAGTCCACCATTCACCGGAACGAGGGTTTTCTTTCTCATTTGACTGAAGGGGATATGGATGATGGTTATTCTATTAAACTAATAAGTTATATTAATAGTGTAGATAATATTGTTTTTATATCATAATTTTTTAATAATATTTCATGGTGGTTGAATAAGAAAAAAGACAAAACAACACTATTAATAATGTTACCTATTTTCTTAAAAACCGTAATAGGTTAACAAAAAAAATCCTTTTAGTAGTTTTTTTCAAATAAAATAAATCCCTATATGTCATGGTAAGAGAAGATATGAATGGATATATATGGTATTAGTAGAAAAAAAATTCTATTCACAATTGAATAAAATAAGGTATGATTTTCTCTTTTATAATTAATGGGAGGTGAGGTTATGGAATTGCATAAAATATTATATCAGTACAAATTAAGTTTAATTGAAAAAAAGATCCAAAATTATATATTTTAGGAAATTATTTTCTTTATTGAATATTTTACAATAAAAATTAGAAAAGATTACATATGTGTATTACCCTTCTCTCCTACTTACAACCAATAACAATTTTAAAATTTATTATGCTAAAAATGTTCTAGCATTTTAGAAAAGATTATAGTTATAATAAATTGAATATTTGTTATTAAATGGAGAATTGATGATTTTTATAACTACGTACCAATTAATTGGATGATGGTAGGATTATAGGAATTTCAAATCATTTAGCAAGATATCATATTATCTACATAACATCAAATTCCATGTTTAGAACTATTTATTTACTTTAAATTTCAAAATCACATGAAAATAAGGGGTATCGGATATATTCCTTCAAAACACCACAAAAATGATATATTTGGGATCAAAATTAATTAAAGAATATTATTCAATAAAAATATATTATATTTAATATTTATAAAATCAATTTTATTGTTAGACCATTTATAGAATAAATAATGGGTTAGCAGTGTATTAGAATTTAAGGTGATTTTATCCTCAATATAAAGTTTTAAACAATTTAAAATTATAATAAAATAATTTATCTTTAAAAAAATAAGAACCAAATATTTTTTATCCCATTCAAAAATAATAGTAATTATAAATAGTAATGGAAAAACGACATATACCCACGGTTTTGGGAACCATGGGCTGGAATGACATCAGTGTCAATGGCTTTTACCCAGGGTTTCAAAAACCGTGGGTATAGGTCCTACAATAATGCAGGCACCGAGTTTCGATCCCTCATCCACTTCGTTGCAAACACCGCGTCTAACCACTACCCTAACATCGCCTATATATATATATTAATAAAAACCGTGGGTATAAAGCGAAGAACCGTAGGTATAGGGTTCCCGCCAAAAAAAATTCCTTCCTGTGGAGAAAAAAAAACTTCTCATGCACACAAAAGTTACATATACCCATGGTTTTTCATAACCGTGGGTATAGGAATTTTAGCCCAGACCTATCCCCACGTTTTTTCACAAAACCGTGGGTATAGGTCACTTTTCAGGACCTATCCCTACGGTTTTTGAAAACCGTGGGGATAGACCACCCTATACCCACAGTTTTGGAAAACCGTGGGTATATGTCTTTAATAGAAACCTATACCCACGGGTTTCCAAAACCGTGGGTATAGGGGGGGGGGGGGTCTATCCGCACGGTTTTGGAGAAAACCGTGGTGATAGGTCCATTTTTTAGTAGTGAAAAATTCAAAAACTACCAATTTTGAATTTATATTTTTATTATGTATTATGCATTTATAAATAAAATATGGATCAATGTTGATACTTATTCTAGAAATGGATGAAAATTATAATTTCCTAGAACCCATACTCTAGAATCTTGTGTTGAAATCCATGACTTCATATTTAGTTTATATGATGTCGATATTTGTGACCCAATGTATTCTACTAAACCATACAAAATTTAAAGGAAAAAACTATGAACATGTACATTCTTGAAGGCCTTTTGGGATTAGTGTTTGATATAATGAGGATGGGATACTATATAAAAAATTCACATCATCTTATAAACATTAAAAAGGTTAATAATGTTGAATATTGTCTCCCAATTAATCCATATTTTTTTAATTGACAATCTGTTATCCATATCATCTTTTTCAAATAATTTATAGACATATTTTATTCAACCCCATTCTTTAAAAACTAGGTAAAATAAAACATTAGAAGTGCGAGATCATATACTCAGTAAGGGTAAATATAAGAATTAATAATTAAATATTACTAATGGGAATTATAGATTATTAGGGTATTATGACATATAAAATTGAATGATATAATCAAAAAAGAACTCATACCCATTAATACATGGAACCAAAAATATAAATAAATATCAATAAAATACTCATGAAAATAAATAATTAAAATGAATGTGATATCAATGACAATCAGGAGAAGTATTATGAACTTTAAAAAAAAGATAAAGAAACACTTGGGTATCTTGGAATATTCTTCCATTAAACCATTATAAAGCTCACATAGATAAATTAAAAATCATAATACTAATCTAGACGCCTTCTATCTCTAGTATACACAATAAATTAGAGCAATATCTAGGTGCACCCATCATATCAACTATAATGGGATCACCCAACGATCACTAAGGACACCCGTAATATGAAATTTACATGAATCAAATTCATGTATAATTTATCAATACTCATTGAAACAAGCATAATTATTTTCAAAATATAATTAACCTAAATAATAGAAAGGGGTTCCCCAACAATATCATTTTAACACGGTTAACCAATTTAAATGAATTGGGTTCCATAATAATATAGTTGAATCATTATTATCCCCTGTAAAAAAAGTATTATAAATTAAAACATCTTCTAAATATGGCTTACCCATGTAAATAAAATGGATTAAATAAAAAACATCATTGAAATAAGATTACCCATGGAATGGAAAAGTGTTCCAAAAAATATATATTAAACCTGATTAACACATGGAAATGAAATTTGTTAAATAAAAATATAATTGAAACATGATTAAGACATTGAATGGAAATGGGTTCCAAAACAATATATTGGGAAGATGATTTACCCATTCAAGCTAAATATATTAAATAAAAATATCATTGTAACATGATTAAGCCATGGAATGAAAATGGGTTAAATAACCATAACAATTAAACAATCAGAATCCATAAAAATATTGAATGAGGATAGATTCAATAGAAAATATCCCTATTATATGACACATAAAAACATTGTTTTATGAAATTGATAAACGGAAGAACCCTTAGATTTTCATAAAAATGTTCTTGGGGAAAATAATCTTTAAAAATTCCCAAGTGTCTCATACCACTTTGAAATATTTGTACCATTAACAGCATGAATAGAATAATAATAAATGAAAATTATAATATCATGAGAATAAATATATTAATGATATAAAATATCAAAAGATAAATATAAACACCATGTAAAATAATATTGGTGTATAATATATCAACAGTCTCAATGAACGAATTTTCTTCCCTAAGTCCACAACCACTTTGGTAACTTCAAAATATTAAAACACATTAAATAAGAATCATTAATTGAAAAATTAAAATACCCTGAAGATAAAATAATTTATGATATAATTTATCAATATGGGTAGTAGAAACATTACATAAAATCAGTAAGTTTTGAATATTACATTTATCTCACAGATGTAAAATGTGACATGAACCCCATTTTCATTGGGTATGATTTGTAATGTTATTACTATATAAAAATTAATAATAAAATTGAGTTAATCATATATATTATTCATAAATTATTACTAGTTTATTATTACATATATTTTTCTAATTAAAAATCTATATAAAAGTACATAACAAAATATTTAAATTCCTGATGTTTTGACCATAATCAGTTTGTGTGTTAATAATGAATTTGGTAGGACAACTAGGATCAAACGGGTCAGTATTAAGACAAATCAAGAGTAATAATCACAAGATATAAATCATATTTATAAATAAATTATTCTTTAAAACCTAACATGAATTATATTTAATAAAAATGATCAATTGTTACAATATTGGAGGTGGTATGTGGTACATAAATTTGAGTAACATTCTCAGATTTCAATGCTCATTATGGAAATAAAGTATTGTAACTTTTTTCATTAAAGAATTTTCATTATATCATAAAAATATTATTTAATGGTATATACTTACATATATAATTACTGTGATGTTGGAGGAATAACTTCACATCGGGGAGGTGTCAGTCCACATGTCCACGAATAAGGTTATCATTTTTTTCTGTATGTGAAATAGTAAAAAATAAAATAATATATTATTTTAATAGAAAGGTAACTATGTCATAAATATTATATATATTTCATTTATGTACCATATTTTTCGTTAATTAATCATTAATATATTCCATGTAATGTGTAAACGTATCACATCATTTTGCGGAGTCTGTAATCCGTACGTCTACAAAAAATGTTATCATATTTAAAAAAATTGGGGGATATAAATGAATGTATTATATAACAATTACAAAACTATTAATAAATCTGTATATCATATATATCATAAAAAATAGGGTTTCAATCATAATTCTCAATAATTTGAGGTGGTAAAAGAAAAAATGAAGGACACCGGTTCATGAGGTTGTACTTCACCATACACATAAATGTTATGTTTTCTACCCATTTGATGGAAAACAATTTAGGTTTATGTAGAACCCAATACATAAAAAATCCTTACCATATTGAGGATAACAATTTTAGTATAGAATCACAGAATAATAATAACTGAATTGGTGGATAATTAAATAAAATATAAATACACCTTGGAGAATATAACCACTTTTTTCGAGAACATATTTTGGTTTTCAATAAAGGGCTTCCTTGCTTTTATTTACTCCCAATTAGAGGAATATTCAGAGGAGGGATTTTTTTAGTTTATTTTTGGGGGTTTTTACGAGAGTAGGGGTTCGATAGGTGTGATGACGTTTGAGGAGGGGGATTTCATTTTTATAGAGGAGGGGGAGTGGTATTCTTATAAATCATAAATCTAATCCTGATTTGGAGGTCTCCCTTACATACTATGAATAAAAAAATTAAAATTAATATATTAAATTGGATTTTTGGTTGAAAAAATCTCACACCACAAAAAATGAAATAAATTTTTTTAATTTTTTCCTTAGTATTTCTTTTCCCTTATTGTTTTATTTTAGTTATTTTAAAGTAAATAGATTCATAACTTCAGTGATTTGACAATTAAGACTAAATTAAAGATATATTTATTAGTAAAAAAAAGCTACATAATTCTAAATATGATATATAATTCTAAAATAAAAAATCTCATATATGTTGGATTTTTTTATATAGGCTCAAGTAACATGTAAAAACATTACATTAACCTAGAATGTGATAACATTGTCTTTAAAATTAAAGGGTCAATATTTTTATTATAAAATCCAAAATAGTCCATAAATAGAACATAATTTCAATTTATTGACATTTAGAAATAAATTGGGTGAAGAAATATTTTTTATTTATTTTAATTCTTTTTAAATAATATATCAATTGTTATAAGATAACCTTAATGTCAATTTAGAATTATTATATTAATTTCAGTTTCAAAATATTATAACTTTTATTCTAATAAAATATAATAATTTAAAATCTATTTAAAAATACATAATCATCTGAGAAATGAATTGAACAAAACAATTTATTAAATTTACCATCCTTTTATGTTTTTAGAAAAATTGTTTTAATTTAATTATTAATTAAATAATACATGTGTTAGTGTTTCTTAAAAATTTAATGTGATTATATCATTGGTATAAATCTAATTTAAATTTTCATTATAATAATTTATCTAAACATTAAAAATAGTGTTTATATCAGAATATATGGAGATTATTCAATAATATTAAGCTTTATAAATATAGTGAGAGATGTTTCAATTTTTGTCCTTCCCTTACATGAATTATTATATGGGTAAATTTCAAGAACATTGTTCACAATGAATGAATAAATTCGATCCAAGAAGTGATGCAGTCTGACTATTTTTATCCAATTGATCATGGAAAAGTGCTATGTCATTTTGGTCTTTATGATCAAGGTTTATTGAAATGTTATGTTTCATTATACCTTAATCATTGTATTTAATTTTAATTTAATTCACTAATAATATTTTATGGGAATTTTTTTTTATCTTATTAGATTAGAAATATTATTCTAATTTCAAATATGTATGTTCATTTTTCACAATTCAATTTACAGAAGTTAAAAAATTAAATTTAAAGCTAAACTCGTTGTCATGGTGAGAAAGTATGATTTTTATTGTAAAAAAATAAAATATAAATCATGTAATTTTATCTAAATTAAAAAAAATGACCCAAATTACCTAAATATGATTAATTGATATATAATTGATCTATTTTTAGTTTAAAACATTTTGAAAATATTTTTGACCATTATTATTTATTGAAACAAAAAGGTGGGTTTGAAATAAAATTCATTGTATTTCATTATTCATTAAAAAATAAAAAATCTCGGAGAAGTAAAAAATATACACCTAAAGTAAATTTTGATATTACAATTTCAAAAATAAAATTTATTTTTTATATAAATTTTAAAATTGTATAAATTTAGATTTAAAAAAAGATCTCCTTTAAAATGTAGTAAATGTTCCCATAAAAAATATACAACTTCTTATGCTTCAAATTAGATTTATTTTAATCTTAATCCAACTATATATATTTTATTAATTTCAAACATTTATAAAAATTATAAATATATTTAGACTTATTTACTCTCACTAATATAATTTCCATGTAATGACTTGTATATTTAATAATAATAGCATCACAATATCATTGATCAAAACTCTACCATGCATGCAACACAAGTTATTAATGAAACTCGATGATACATACAGTAAATGATAAAAATTATGTTGGGAGTACTAAAATTTAAACAATTTATTTCCTGTAATTAAATGTAATTCATAATATAAATTAATTGAAAAAAATTAATAAAACTTTGTGATATCACATCTTCCCGCCGTTAAAATGAATTTTCCAATAAAAAAATTCATGGTTATGTAAGAATTAAATTTTTAGGATTTATATTTATTAAAACCTACATGCTAAATTGGTGTGTAAAAAATACTATTAAAAAGGAAAATTGAAATAAATAAAAGTCACTAGATGTTAGGTATTACTTGGATTTCTCCTTGGGAGAACATATGTGGGAACTAGGGGAAAGTATAAATAGTTATAGTGAGATATTGAGATCATTTAACAAAAACATGTGAATGGTCAATGGAATGTTTGGTTACTCTGAAATATAAATAATTGAAGACCATAGAAACCATCATTTCCTCATAATTCATGGTACTAGGATAATAATTTTTTTGTTTCAATGTCCTTTTTCTAGAGTAAATTAATTCATCTTACCATCATGGAATTAGAAAAAATACATTCTTGTACAGTAAAATTACAGATTTTAGTATATTACAACCAAAATATTATCTTCTTCTCCCAATTATGAGTATTCAATATTATTTTATAACTATTAAATAACAAAAAAAATTAAATACACCATAAAAATAAAAGTTATAAACAAAAAATTCCTCATGAATTTTATATTAACTAATGAACAAATGGTTATCACATGGTAATATAAATCCTAAAATGAATAAACCAAAATATGATACACCAATCATAATATATAATATCCAATGATGAAACTAAAATGTCCCATAAATAAATATCCAAATGATTCATTATAAATTTATTGACAATCTTTGTAAAAATAATATTATATGGATTTTATTAAATGTTCCTCCAAGATAAATAAATTATTTTTCAAAATAATAATAACATATGTTTTCTAAATAAACATAATATTCACCCAATATAAATTCTAACAACTCAAGAAATCCTATAGCCTAGTTGTATTATATGTAACCCTTATCATCTTTTAGTCAGGGGTTAAATCCCACAACATAGAAAGATAATATTGGTTATAATAGAGCATACAAGATGGACCTTTATTAATTATAAATGAATAATATTTCCTCCATTAATACTCCTTAGTTTTTATCCAAGTGGTTAACAATATACCATCCTAAAAAATCATCTCCAAAAAGACACATTATGACATCATTCCTTAATTCATTAATGAGTTGTCAAATACTTTTAATACATGATTATTATTAAGATTATATACCCATGATGGTATCCATAACTCCTAATATATCCTCACATGAAAACCTCTTAATATTCAATGTTTTTTAAACCAAACATTAATACCAACTATAACAATAGAGAACCCACACTCCCAAATCCTCTATTGAAATTCATGACGTTACATTTCCAGATATATTGCTGATAATTTGGACCCAAAGTTTTCTTTCAAGACTACTCAACATTAAAGAAACATGGATAATTTAAATTATGTAGGAACATTTAGGATTCACGTTTTGTTGAATTATAACATAAAAACTAAATAAACTATTCACATGAACTTGAACATAGAATCAACTAGTTTATAATGTTGAAAATCATTTCCCATTTATCCCACAATTTCTTATATCAAAACAGGTCACCAACAACATCCTTCTAAAATCCATTATAGATATAAAACATTCAAATTCATTCATTAAAACCTGGAAAAAAGGATACATAAGAAGGGTGCCATCATATGATCTGTATGTGTAAACATGTCCACTAACATTTAAATTTCTTCAATTAGAATACTAGTGCATAAATTTATGATGACATAAAAAAAGTGTATGTGAGAATCATAAAATTACTCATACACATCAATACATAGACCATTAAATATTAAAAACTAAGTGAATGGAATGATTAATCAATATCAATAATCAAAATCAATTTTATATAAAACATGATCAGGAAATGTATTTGGAACTCATAGTATGAATAAAAAACATGATGGTATCTTTCAAAATCATCTCATTTAACAACTATTTTCCCCTAATGGAATCATTGAAAATGGATTCAATGTAAATATTTTTTTTAAATAACAATAAATTTACATGGAATGTCTATTTTAGTGGGTGATAAAAATGTTAGTCGAGAGATTGACCCCTTAAAATCTTCACACATTCTTGAGGAAGCAATCCCATTCTAGAAATAGCCACCATATTCTCATTCTGAATATTTTAATATGAAATGAGGTATGAAACCTTATATCCGTCAATCCATGTATGAATAACATTCCCATGACCCCTTAGGAGAGAGTTTATTCTCCATATGATATAGTTCGCACTCCATTGTGTAACCACCTTCTTGAGAAGAGAATTATAGATGATTAAAGAATCTATCTTTTTCATATTGATCTCTAGTGCTCGTTCCATAATAATTCGAATTCCATTGATTATATATTTGGCCTCCACTAACAGAGTTTCACTATGACCATAATCAAAAGAAAAAATAATAACCAAAGATCCCCTATTTCATAGACCACAATCCCCCCCATGAAGACAAAATCATGTAAGAAGCATTTGTGTTATGCTTTAAACTGACCATAGGTGTATTCTAGTTCACCCATTTCACAGAAATAGTCCCCAATTAGAAATATAGATGTGATTACTACCATGATATTTCATCCTCAATGATGTATCCATCTTATAATTCAACAATAAAGAACCAATCTCTATAGCCATTCTATGTGATATAACCAATATAGAAATCCGGGAACTTCAGATCCTTAATACTTGGATCTTTTTTTGTGCTTTCCAGATCATCAAAAACACTCTTTAAAGAAATATAAAATGTGACTTATGTTCATTTTTATACAATACCTAACAATTAAATAAGATTCACATGAAATATTCCACATAATCATGTTGACCCCAAATCATAAATATGCTCCCAGACTCCACCAGGTAGTCAGTTCCCACACCATGGAATAAAGAGATGAGTCACCAACACGAAACTTGGCCTTGAGAAATAGGGACATTTGTTAGTTATATATATTTTTCTATACTAAAACATATAATTAGTATAAATTTCCTAATGTTTCATTCACCAGACATGAATAAAAAATTTAACTGGGATATCAAAAATCCAAGGAATCCCCCCATTCACCACTAAAAATCAATATTTGATAAAGAGAATAGTTTGTATTTTAATGAAAAGAACCTTATGGGAAAAATGTGAAAACGAACCTATCATTCTCATAATATTGTAGGATACTGGTATAAAGATCACTACTACTATGAAGAAATAGTACATTTGATGATTAGTGGGTAATTACGTTCCACCTGGAAGGAAATATTTCAATTGGGACATCATGGGAGAAAAAATGATATTCCTACCCAATTATGATTACAATAAATTTTATCCCCACACCAAAAAAACACAATGAGATTAAAACATTAAAAACAAGCAATATATTATATAGATCACTATTTTTGGTCAAGGAAGGATGGATAAAATATGTACAGGAATCGCAGACTAGACACTATTGACCAAGGTAATCTTCCCCACAATGGAAATAAATAGATTCTTCTAATTATTAATCTGATTGGAAATTATATCCAAAATACCATCCCAATGGTAAATACACACATAACATAGATCAATAAGAGTTCACATGTAATCAAATAAAAATTTGTTCATTGAGATATTCAGGGATGACTAAATCCTCTAAATCCTCATTTCCAAACAATAGTCTAGAAAAGAAAACATTCCACTTTTGTTTGTTGATATATTGACCAGTCCATTTTATATATTCTTCCTAAATCTTGTTGAATTACCAGATATCCCCCAATAAATCCATTAATAAATAAAATAATATCATCATTAAAGAGTATGTGAGATATTCCAATGATATTGGGAGTGAAACAATATGTTAAAATGAAACCCCTGATAATTCTCTACGTGATATATCTATTGAGAGAATTCTAGTCTATTATAAAGATATTGGAAGATAACAGATCCCCCAAACATAGTCTAAAATCATAATTAGAAATCCAAAATTTCATCCCCATAATGGAGATAGAAAACTATGTCATGATATATAATATGAAGATAAGAACAATTACCCATCCAGAAATACCCATTCTTGACATTACCTTAATGATGATTCTCCACTAAATTCTATCAAACAATTTATCTATATGAAATTTATTTTTTACATTACAACCCATTATTTTGATGTTTAGATCCATAATATTTTCTTTTCCCAGACCAACAGTCCCCTTAGTTGATATCCTTTGAATAAATCCTTGTTGTTCCTTCGAAACAAACCTATGAATATACAGTTCAAGCCATATGTTTATAACACAAGACAACACCCTATATGATATGGTGTACATGGTAATGGAATTGAAGTGGCTGATGAAGGCAGTATCCTTGATCTTATGTTTAATAATGATATATGTTTCACATTCAACCCTTGGAATACCACCCCCTAAAGAAGTCCTGAACATTTCAATCAATATTGATTTAATGATGATTCATGTTGCAATATAGAATGAACTAAAGAACCCATTAAGACCTAGAAAACTCTCATGAATGATATATTTAACCACCATCCAAATTTACTCCTCATTGGGAATAATTATAATATTATAATTCATTGATTGAAGAACAAATCATTGTTTTTTATCAATGAGAGGAGATTTCCCCAACAGATCCCATTGTGAATGTGGGGATTGACATCTCCAATTAGAGATATTAAATGATACCAAACATCACTCAAACTATATTCAAATCATTAATATATGTTCCATCCTCTATTTTGAAGTATGGATAAACATATATAAACTTTCTCTTGATACAAGAATGGAAGAAACCTATATTTCAATTTATCTCCATTATTTACAATGCTCAATAACTCTCATGGTCCACCTTTTAATCCTCCAAAATCTTATCTGAGACCATGGGAATCATGCTAATGAAGTCACAAAAATAGCCCCATCCCATTCATATTAAAAAAATTTCGTATCCTACGCAGTCCACCATTTCATATATTTCATATATATGGATGGTAACTACCGACTCTTACTCTAGGTAAAATACCCTATGTTGAGATATCGAAACATGTTATTAAATCCCACCCACATGGAGGCTTGAGGGGCATAGTCAAAGATAAATTGACCAACCTTTCAATGCAGGAATGATATATCCTATATTCAGAGAAGAATGAATATGTGTTCCCATTTGAACTAGAATCAATAATTTTATGAATGAAAGAATGATCAAATAAGGATATTACCAAATGACAAGTCCTCAGGCTTGGAAAAGTTCTAATCACCTGGAGGTTTCCTAGACACCTGTAAATCCCAGAACATGTTATCCTCTTTAATCCTGTTTATATAACCATGCAAACCAATCAAAAAAATACCCTATATCCAAGGGAACATTTCATACAATGAAGTAACCAAATTAATAAGGATCTTTCATGAAACATGACCACCCACTTTCTTCCCTTATGGGTCGATAATAGTATTGAAACACCCCTATGACCTCATATAATATACCAAGATTAATAAAATAAATGACTATAAATAGGGACTCCCTGGCCATAATCTCTCATTGTTCATACACTAAAGAGAAATATAGTGATTGGTTTCCAATTCTAACTTTAGTGGAAATATATTGATCTGATTCAATAATTTTTTCAAGAAACACAAGGTATCCTATAAATTCCAAATATGGTTCATAAATAAATCACCATTAATGTAACCCCATCATGAGTATTTGGTGAGAGATATCAAAAATTATAACAGAATTCTATTTCAGGTCTAGAATTACTATAACCAAAACATTAAAATGACACCGTTAATAAACAAGAAGGTTTGTTATCACTATGGCAGCAAAAAAATGCATTCAAAACCAAAATAAGAATCATTTGAATTATAATCACTTGTATTTATCACCATGAAATTATAGTCCCTAAGAAACCACTAGAAGTGAAGAAGACAATTTATGTGTGGATCAAGATCTTGCATAGACCCCCACGTTTTGGAGAATCTACAAAACAAGCACCAGGTGTAAACTTCTAGAATAATGTGGAATCTATGGTCGAAGACTCACCACATACCAACCCTTAAATAGAGTATTAGATGTATGTACATGATGATATTCAACCAAGACGAATGGAATAGTGTCCAAAATACCTTTAGTTGTTAGATAAATAGGGTCTAAACACTCCAAAATCAACATCAAGGCATTAAACCTATTGGAAGTAAATACTGAGGATCTACTTGATGATCTACATGAAAACCCAACTTCGTGCTACATCTTGGACTAAGGTGAAGATACTCGAAGAAAAATTTATTCCTCTTTGAGCATTTTCCTTTAGGACTAGGGATGTTGGTTTGAGATATGATACATTGAATGTTATCCATCGTTAGAAAAAAAAGTAACCATGACCATGCAGGGATCAGGCAGATGGAAGGGAAATACTTGAATGTTATGGGACACACTTAGGGGTCATGCAAGAATTCCACTAGTAAATAATATCATACAAGATGGTTTACAACATAGGCTAGTTATCTAAAAATCTAAAAATATCAAACTACCACTACTATAGGTGTAAATCTTATTGCGAGATGAGTGAAAGGACTTTTGCATCCATCTTCAACATGGATAATAAGATTTGATATAAGAGGATAGGAGAAAACCATGATCATTAAGATATGAGCTATATAGGACTCATGGAGATGTAGTTTGAGATCATCAACACATAAAAATTCACCCAGTAGATTCATTATTCATTCTAAGAAAGAAGATTTTGGAAAGGGAAGAGGCAACCCCTGCTGGTTAATCCACAAAACCATTGAAAGAGATTATCTTCTGTGATGAGATTCTATAGACCAATGTGGGAGCAAGAAATTTGGTAGATTCACCGCACAATAGGACTTGGACCATGATATGATGATGTCTTCTCTCATTTAAATAGCTATATAAAATGTATTTCTTCTGAGATTTGATATTCAAGGAGGTATGTCTAAGCCCCACGAATAGAAAATGTACTCAAAGAACCCCATATAGGGTTTATCCACCCCAAAATGGGAAACTAAAGTTCATATGATAAGAGAAGAATTATACTTGAACAACTCCACTAAAAAGGTCAATATGTGATTTATGTCTATTGATCTCTCGTGAGAGGATCCAAATTATTCCTTCGGGGAAACTAATATAGAACTGGAAGAGATGGAAAACCATTGAGTATAACATCTTTCGTAGATACCCTGGGGGAATATATGCATGATAAAAGAATGGAAAAGGTACTTAAGAGGAAGATAGAACAACACAAGAATCATATAAATCATTGGAATAAGGGTGATCTGGTGAAACTGATGGAACTAAGTGGCCTTATTAATCCACAACATTATGAAAATTTGGAAACTATGGTACCATGTTAAGCACATTCTTCATAGGCGAAGCCATTCTTTTATGGGTAAATCCATTACAAATCGAACAACCAATATATATCATCCATATCTAGTATACCCAGTGCATTAAAGCAATATATATGTTAACCCATAGATACAGATATAACAGGCTCACCTAGTGCTATCTGGGAACACCCATCATTTACAAGGTTCAAGAACAGAATACATAGTGGATTCATCAAAAACAATTGAAACAAAATTTAATGATTTTCATCTATATTTATACTATGTAAGGGAAAATATTTGAAGAAAAAAACGTTGAAACATGGATAAACTATGGAAAATAATAGTGTTTCATTATAATATCACTGAAACATGAATATGTTTCTTAGTCATTTTTTTCCTTTTTTATTTTATTTTTTATTAAATAACGGGTTTCTTATCCAAAGTAGTTTTACCATTAATAAAGAAAAAATGTGAAATTTATTATAAAGAATATAACTCATTAATTATATATATGTTTTTAAATTTTCAATATAAAACCCTGATGTGTGGTGGACAACAATTTTAAGACGGGTTCATGTAACATGAAAAGACCCTTCTTTTACCTGAACCATGTTTAAAAAGTTTTTAATTTTTTAGGGTCATTATGTTCATTGTAAAAGATCCATTGATACATAAATAGACCATATTAGATATTTATTATCATTTAAAAAAAATGATAATATATTTTATATTAAATAAAAATATTTTTTTAATAAATTGTCATTTGTTATAAAATAATAGTAATGATAATATTGACATTATTAACATAATTTTAAATTAAAAATTTCAAAACAATGATGGGATTTATATATATATAATTATATTTTTTAGCATGAAATATTCAACTAAAAAACAATGTAACATAATAAATGATTAAATTTTACTTCTTTTTAATGTTCTTATCATAATTTTATTTTATTTTATTTTTAACTAAACAATCCATGTGTTAGTGTTTGTTAATAGTTAAATTTAATTATAACATATATAAAAATTAATATAAAATTAACATGATAAAATAATTCATTTAAATTTGAATATAAAGTTTATAACTGAATCTATATAGCTTCTTCTATACTATAATTCTATAAAAATGATAATGTTAAAGTATTTTCCTTTTTTCCAAACATAACAAATTATATGGATAAAATTTAATTTTAATGTGTCCCACTATTTACTTAAATTATATATAATTTAGTATATTGTCTGACTGTTGATATTCAATGGATTTCAAAAATGTTTCTACATAATTTTTGACAATAATATTAATGTTTAGTCCCCTGTAAAGATAAATTTCACATAAATTTTTGTAATTATTTTTAATTATCTTCAAAAATAATTTTCCAAAAAACTATGCTGATCATAATAGAGTATAAGTATTATAATTATTACAACCATGTGTGAATGTTTTCAAAAATTCATTTAAACGAAATGTAAAAATTAAATTTAATGATAATCACGTAGATATGCCGAAAAAGTCGGCTTCTATAGGGAAGATATTCAAAAAAATTACAATACATTTTATATCTAAATTATATATAAAAATAATTCCAGTGACATATATTTGACTAGTATATATATATTTTTTCTATTGTGACTAAAAAATAAATTAAAAATATATTTTAATATTAATAATTATTTGAATTGAAAGTCAATTTTAAGCTAAAATGTGGTATTTTCACTATTCATCAAAGAATAAACCGCCTAGTAAAAAATATTGAAAAATAATATGATAAAAATTATAATATTATTATTTTTAAAATTAAATTTATTTATATAATAATTATAAAAGTGTCAACTATTGGATTTAAAATTGGTTCTCCATTAAATGGTGGTGAAACTACTCTTAAAAACAAACAACATTTTATGAATAAAATTGTATTTATTCTAATCTGAAGTCCATAAAAGATATTTTATGAATATAAAAAAAATTATAAAAAATTATAATATAGTTCATATTATGCGAAGAAACCAATATAATGGATATAAAATAATATCTATATTAAATTATTATATCATCAACATATCATTGTTCATTATGACACGACCTTCCATGTAACACAAGTTATCCAAGAAACTCGATGTTATATGAATCAAATGATAATTAGTGTGTTGTCTGTGATGCATGATAAACTATGTATTTCATGTAACATAATATTTTAATGAATTATAATTAATTTTAATAAATATATTTCATAAAATTTTAACATATTACTGAATGGCCAAGAAAAACTAATAAAATTGAATAATAGAAGGTTTTACATAAATTTTAGGTTTTTTTTCAAATTATAATTTTCCATAATTATCTTATTTACATGAACCATGGTGATAATTACTAATTATAGTTATTATTGAAAGTGTCTAAAAATAAATGGGTAAATTTATAATGATGGTGCCAACATTATTCAAAAGATGTGTTTAATTTTTCATTTTTTAACTTCTTGTTTTAGAAGAATATAATTTAAAATTATCCCCAAAAAAATGAAAAGAAAGTGTTTCATGAAAAAATTATTTTCAAACTATATATTTTTTTTAAAACCAATTTCTTGTTTCAAATTAATTACAATTATTATAATTGTATTTTATTTAATCCAAATTAAATATTTTAATATTTAAAAAAATATAAAATATGGTGGTATTTTTATCACATTATTAGAAAACCGATTTTCAATAAAAAAATATTATTTTTTTATTCATTAAAAATTAAAACATTTCATAAAAATATCAAAATTTCATCATAATCATATTTGGATATATAGATTAAAAATAGATGAAAATTATATCCATTAATATTTATAAAAGTTCTTCTAATTAATTATAATATTTTCTTATGAAAACATATATATAATTTTTGAAAAAGCAATAATTTTGATAAACAAATTTAAATGACTAAAATATGGGTTATTATTTTCTATGTATTTAACTATAATTTTATATGGAGTGGAACTTTTATATATATTCTCTAATGTGTTAAATTATATTAATACCAACCAATTTAATGACTATTTTATAATGATCATATCCAAATAATAAATTTTTATAATTCACTTATTCTTATTCATGCATGTATATATGTTATCAATCATATCATTCATATATAAAAATATCAAGGCGTTACACATTTGGTAGTAACAAATGAAAAAAAGAGATATCTAATTATTCATCAATATTATAGGCATATCATCATGTGAAAGCTTCCTGATAGAAGCCCATGTGGACAATGCGCCCATTGAAATTACCACATTAGAAGAAAAGAACATCACTATGGACTTTATCACTCTTCTGAGAAATAGATACAATGGAATACCTAATAGAAGTGGTGAGTTTTTATGAGGAACCTGTTTCTACAACTTCATTACTATTTTGAAAGATATTTTTCTTGATTCACAATTTATGATATACCTAATAGAAGTGATGAGTTTGTATGAGGAACCTATTTCTACCATCTATAATCATGATCCAAGACACACTTAAAAATTATAAATAAGTCATCTACATTAAATAATTAATGAATTCAATCTTAGTACGACTAATCACCAATAAATAAATAACTAATATGAAATGAACATTAGGATGATCCAGGACATGTTGAAATGATACTCTACAAAAAGCAAATGTGGATGGGGTCAACGTATCAATTTAGTAGATATAAAATACAACATCATCATACATTAAATTTTTTGTTATCGATCCATCTAAATATTTGTATAGGAAAAAATGTTGAAAAACTAATTTTGGGGATGAAGTTGGTGAATACAATCAAGTTGTACTTTATTTTCCACAAGATATTACATTAATTGATCAAAATATCCATTAGAATATAAATGATTCAAAGGGTCTGAAGAAGATCTATTTAGAAAACCACTAACTAGAATTGATGTTTGATGGGAAATACAATAAATTATTAAAAATATCACCATGTTTGAGAGAATTGTTTCATAGAATTAATGGTTTGAATACTTTTAGGTATACTACCCCAATTCAAACCATTCATCTTATTAGAGAATTGGATTCTCAATTTTTTCTTCCACCCAAAATGCCTCAAGTTCATGTTATTTTTCTATATATATCTCTTAAAGAACTATTTACATGACCCCCCACATGTAATGAATCTGAAGGATGAACAATATGATAATAGCCACTCTTATTAGGGGAACCAAGTGATGTTATTAGACTGTAGAGACAATGTTCTATGAATAAAGGAAACCAACCATGTAAAAGTGTTATGTTGAAACCAAATATATAAATTGGTGACCTGAGAAACAATGGAAATAATGAAATAGAGACAACCTCAACTATTCTCAAATGATAATATACATTGAAATTTTAGGGTAGATATTAATAAAATGGGGGAAAATGTAACAACAGAGAATTTATAAATACTAATTTCACCCTAAATAATTGTTTGTTATATTATATAATATTGTCTTACAAACAAACAATGAATTTAGAAACCAAAAATAACTTTTTTCTTTAATTGGGACCATTTTATAACTCAAAAACTAAACAGATAATGGTTAAAAACATTATAATGGGTTAATTATTGAAGAAAATAATTATAATTGTATAATATTGATCATGTAATCATATGGATTTATGAACCCCATAAACAGACTTATGGAAAAGAACCCAAAATATTAGTAAATGAATATATACACTAGATATAAAAATATGAATAATTTGAAGGAATTGTATTAAATAATTTATGAAGGAATAAAATTTATTTGTAAGAGGTAAAATAACCATGATAATATTAATGTGAATATTGGAATAACAACAACATAATTGGGAATAGAAACTTGACAATTAAGAATGGGATACTGAGTATTGAAACTGTAATTTTGCCTCAAAATTGTAAATTTAAAAATAAATAATATTTATAAGTATAAATTTAAGAATATACAAATGATATAATTCGATAAAATAAATAGAATCATAAAATAACTTAAATAATATATAAGATCATTTTAAATAATTAATAATATAATATATTTAATGAAAATCATAATTTTTTATTATAGATTATAAATATCATTGTTAAATAATTATTGGAATAAAAGGATTTCTTTTGAATCAGCACATATAAATTAGAGAATTTTAGTTTTATTTTAAATTTTTGAAATACATTATTTTTGGGTGGATAGTAAAAAATATAATTTTTTCGAAACTGGTGTATTTTAAATTACATCATACAACATGTAATAACAAACTAATCAATTGTAGAAAATTTGTCTCTTACGAAAACCATATTTATTTTATATATAATTAAATAAAATATAACAATCATGTTTTCAAAATCTAAAATTTATTTTCTAATGTAATATATTACAATAAAATAGTATTTTTTTCATTTTTACACATTTAGTTTGGATAAAAATAATAAATTTATACTATACACTAAATGGAAGTCATCAAATAAAGTTATTTAATTTTAATATATATTTTAATTTTAAAAAAATTAATATTTAA
Source organism: Viscum album (assembly GCA_963277665.1). Classification (NCBI taxonomy): domain Eukaryota; kingdom Viridiplantae; phylum Streptophyta; class Magnoliopsida; order Santalales; family Viscaceae; genus Viscum; species Viscum album. The sequence goes on from OY728143.1 coordinate 355,263,328, forward strand.
TTTTTTACCTTAGATATAATAATCTAACTATCCTTTTATGCTTCAATTGACCATCTTCTCATGTATAAATAAAATTGGAACCATCACAGGGAAATATAATCCATCACTCACAAAATCCTAATATAATACAAAATAACCCCATATAATGCCTTTTTAATAATTTGGGATATTATAGAGTAAACCAACTATAGTCATAAATGATTTTTAATGTCATAGAAATGAAGTAATGCCACGAAAAGGATATGTTTTTTTTCAATTTCTCTTCTCATTTTCCCATTCTCTCTCCCTTTTCCAGATTACATTGGATCAAAAATATTTTAATAATAAATGAATATAATTTTAATATTAAACTATATTTTTTAAAATAATATAACAACAATATTTATCATGTATTTCTACTTCATACTTCTTTTTATTATTCTATTAATAGTTTCCGGTTAATTGTTGGTTAATCGCCAATGAGGCAATTGCCCACTAAATACATATCGAAAACATTATGGATTTTAATGTAAATATTATAAAATATAAAAAATAATTATTTTAATTATTTTTTATTTATGGAAGTAATTTTATATTTTTAATAATGACCCTAAAAAAGAGAAATCAACGAAAAATGGTATATTTAACAAAAATTAGTATATCAAAAATATTCAACATTAAAAAGGAGTAATGTAATAGAGTCAAATTATTTTAATTGATCATGAGTGACTAAAATAAACATAATAATCTTCTAGTTCCATTTTTTTAAACCTATTTGTATTATTTAGGATGTGGAAATGCAATTAAATATAATGAGATTTAAGGTATGTTGAATCTCGAACCCTACTATCTCATTTCAGTTATATAAAATTTATGATTATATTAATTATGTATATTCATAAAAAATATATCAATTTTTATTTAAATATTACATTCTTATGTTTATATATATATGTGTGTTTATGTTTCATCCTTATAAATTTTTTTTTTATTCCAAAATAAAATGAATCACCAAATATGTTTTAATTTTGAAAAAAAAATTATTTACACCTCTTGAGTTATATAGTCTTCAATAAAGAATATTGATGTTTAATGAGAAAATATGTTTTCTATCTTACAATTGAGAAACCTTGAAGGAATTCATGAATGTATTATTTATGAAAAAATATTTAATCACATTTCTTTATATTGGTTAATTTCAAAATTATGATTAATATGTTTCCCAATTCAATGTTTCATGAAGTTCTTTTTAGAATTTTATGATGTGATAGGTCAGCAAAAAATTATATATCTCTCTACTGAATTTGTATGTTATATAATTCATTATATTATGTGTATTATGATTTAAAATGATGACAAATTCATTCCAAATTAAGATGTTAAGTTTTTTGTACATATATTATGTGTAAAAACAATGATATCCTATAACACACATATATGCAGTCTTTACACACTATATTATGATGTCTCATTAAAATTAATATGAAATATTCCATGACATTACCTTATTATCACATCATGATCATAATTATTATCTTATTCTTATGAAATGATGATTATAATTATTCTCACCCCTCTAATATTGATTCATTTTCATTATTGGTTTATTAATATTAACACTTATACTAGGATTTTATCTTACTAACCCCTTGATGTAAATCCTCAAGTGATTAGGTGTACATTGGAGAACATGCGAGATTTTATGATGTAGAATAAGACGTATTTTAGTAATTTTTATGTTATATTCTATAAAATGTTTTTATAAGACTAATTTTGCAATTATACTAATACTTTGGATCATTAATTGTATCAAAATTATGTTGTATATATTAAATGGTACAACCACCAGAACTATTATAAATTAAATTGACTCATTTTGAAGGAACAATTGCGTTATCATGTAATAAATACATAGAAAACACATGCACTGATATGTTTTATTTTGGAACAGTTATGTGGTATATAAAATTTAAAATACCATTAGGTAACATAACAATTGATAATATAGACATTGTATAGTGACCATTTAAAATAGAATATTCATAGTTATGATAAAGGAAAATTGATGTTGATGAAAGAACTGATGACCTCAACCAATATGATCATTCCCTATTAAGTTGTGTTATCAGAGAATCCAAGGGAGATAGAATCTCTAGGATTTTCACGTAACCAACCCCAAACTAGGGTTCTACCACTAAATCATAAAGAAAACATTCTACAAGAGAATTTCATTATCATCAATATCAAAACCCAAACCATATAAATCGAACTAGAAATATAAATTATGAAAACCACACACCCTACAATTAGGGAATATTTGGGTTCAATAAAGGGATATTTATCTAGAACCAAAAATTATGCATTTAAATAATTTCATTAAACTAAATAATAATTACATTTAAACATTTTAATAATTTCTTTTTAAATGATTATATAATAAGTTTCAAAACCATTACACTCGAATACAATGAAAAAAAAGTATTTTTATGAAATATATATTTTCAATGAAGACTTGATTTTTAAGGATTAAAAGAATTTTTGAATTAAATGAAATTTTAATATATTATTATCATCAAAAAATATATATTAATATTAATTGATAATATAATTTGATAAATTCATGAATAATTATTATATGGGTCATAAATAATTATTTAAAAAACTAGTAATGTTTATAAAATGGGCCTTTTGATTTAATTTTTTTAATTCTCAAATTTAAATAATTATTCTGATAATATAAATATTTTTTTAATTAAGAATCTAGCAAGAATCCAAATGTAATTTTCATTATACTTTTTGAGGATATACAATGTTTTTTATTGAAATTAAATATGGTATAAATATTTTGGTTATATTATGACATTATCCAGACCCAAAACTGACATCATATATCCCATAATAGGTATCCACAAGAAATAAAAACATTTAAAATATAAAATAATGAATTTTTTCTTTCACTAATATCATTTTTGAAACCCTACAAGGATCCGGAAAAACTATTATTATATTTTATGGTTTTAATGTCTATGACTTGTAAACATTACCCACATCAATATCGATAAGGGAATTATTTTTGTGAGATCGGTTCATAACAATGCAATATAATAAAAACCAATTCACTTTAGTAAAAACCTTGGGAAAAAATCCATTGGAATGATTGTGGCATTGAATATGTTATCATATAGAATCTAAAATCTATATTTTGAAATTAGTAAAAATCTCTCCAGAAAATTTTTATGTAAACCCACCCAACCATCAATTAATCCTCACACAAATACCATTTACCATGAAATTTCATTATTCGTAAAAATATAAATCCCTCACATAGTTCCCCACAATATTTTAGGAATCCCCACCAATGATTTTAAAAGATTGTTATCAAGGTACAAATCCCCTCTTTCTATCCTTATTCAGGAACATACTATATGTTATTTCATATTTATCAATTTGGACATGATTGAATATTATTTCACACATACCTCTAATTTTGATTAAAATTTACATTGGATTGGAGACCCCTTAACCTTTTATTAATCTTTCCTATCATCATTTATGTTCTCCCACTATGTTGAAGAAAAGTCCTATGATTTTTCCTTGATAAAAGGATTTGTTTAACACCACCCATCAAAAATTACAATAAATATTATTAAAAAAGATGTAAATGTCATTCATTTAATGGTGGATTCAATATATATACACCACACTAAATTATTTTCGTATTAAATGATAATAATGAAATATTTTTTTTATTCATGATGTGTACTTAGGAATTTACATGATATGAAAATCACAGAGTGTCCATATAAAACTCTATTACATTGGGTTATGTTTTTGTCATGAGGGATATAGTACATAGGATTACAGAGCAATCCAAATATGTTATGGTACTTTTTCTAAAACTTTATTATTTATTTTCATTTATCCATCACTAATGTTTATGATTTCTTGTATAATATTTTATCTACATTTCATGGGGTTTTTATGATATAATGTTATATCATGCCTTTTTATTCATGATTATGATACCCCTCTCACTTATTTTTCCTCGATATTCGTCAAAGACCACATATACTACTTAAGTATATGCTATAGTATTTTCTACGATTACATGGACTTATACTTCATCAATATTTTTTAAATATTCCATGCTTATCCTATGCAGTTCAAAAAAAATGGAATTTTCAGATCCTGTTATGAATTTCTTCAATAATTTCATTTTATTCAAACATAAATTTGTTAATCAATGTATGTTTTTTCCAACAAAAACATTGATTCTTTATCTCATTATCATTTTATTATGTGTTTATTTATTTAGTAAAACATGAATTCATGTGTTTTAATATATGGGTTGTCATAGGTTGTATCAGTGAAATGTATAGTTATTTTAGTATTAGGTTTTTGAAAAAACAATGAAATTCATTATGAAAAGTCTAGAAAAATAATCAAATCCATAAATTTTATTAATTTATAGAGAAAGTGAATTAAAATATAATACATCCATGTATGGGTAATATAATCACATTTGGATCTCGTGTAGATGTATGTAGGTGTAATAACCCAGAAAAGAGTGCATTGATCTTGACATAATCATTTCCTTGTCCACTACAACAAGATATTCTAATGATCTTGTTTAAAAATATCAAGGGATACCCTCTAGCATATTCCCATTATCTATGCATGTTATTAGGAAGGCAATAAAAAAATAAAAAAATATTTTATTTTTAGAAATTTATCATGGAACATTTAGATTGAAATATATAAATTCATTGTTTAAGTAATATTTCCACTTATGATTTATCCCTTTAATGATCGTGGATTCCCCTTTATTTGTTTAGTAATTTAAAAATTATCATCACCAATTTTATATTTATACTAGTTAATTATTATAAATATGAGAAACCGAAACCAAAAAAAGTTATCAAAATGTGATCCATTCCAAAATAAAACTCAAACCTCGATGGTAGTAGGAACCCTGAAATTTGAAAAAAACCATTCTTCAATTACTAAATATTTTAAAACAATAAATGAATTTTGAGGAACTGCAGAATACACCTAAAAAAGATAAAGTTGGAAGTGATACCTTTAGGTGATAAATTTTTCAACAATGGATATTCTAATCCCTTTTTCATGGATAAATGCATCAACTCAATTGAAAATATATTCAACATCATCCAATACTATGAGGAAGTGATGGTAATGTTGCATGATTATCGTATGGATGTAGAATTTGATTATTGGATAACATTAGATAAAACTACAAAACCCAAGGATGATATCAATGTGATTGAGGTGAATTAATACCCTAACCTTTTATGAAAAACATTATTCTATTACAATTTGATTGAGAATAGTCAGGTAGTTCCTTGACTTCGATAATAAGTATGATAAATCCATTAGGGATGTATCAGTAAAAATCACAATATCTTCATGATATGACTTTGCATTTTACATTACCTTTAAATTCAAATATGACTAATTCATAGGCTGGATGAAGTAGATTATAAAAAATTTCCTATCCATATGATAAATTGATAAAAATAGAGAGATTTTATGATCTTCCTCCATTGTTTAAATGTAGAGCAGTGAATATTTATGATTTCATACCGATACAAAATGAAAAATTGAGTTTCAATTTTGCAGTATGGGGAAAAATAAAATGTTGGAATGAAACCCAAACACCCTAGTTATCGTATTTGTAGGAATAATAATCCTAGAAATTGGAAAAGGGATAAGTGGAAATGTAATAGGTGTGGGAAGGAAGGGCACCATGATAGTTATTACCGATGGGAAACCCTTCCAATGTGATAGAAGAGGGGAATGGTCCAGTCAACCCTCATTCATTAGTACAGTTCTTCAATTTCATATAGCATGGTAATTATACATTTAAATTCCTCAATCGTATTGTTGTTTAATAAGATTTTTCCCAATAACCTCCAAGGTAGCCTGGGTAGACTTATTTCCTCACACCTTCTGAATTTGTTCAAGAAAATTATGTGGTGTGGGGTATGATTGTTATTTATTCAACTATAGTGGACACATTTTTTAATTATTGATATATGAATTATTTTTTATATATCACATTTATTAGAATAATTTAAAAACAACCTCAATTAATGTATGAAGAGCCACATGGGAAAATGGAAATGGAAAAACTATTATATCCCAAGTATGCAACGCATCCATATTCGTGATTTTTATATGAACATTCAGGAAAACCATGTGATATTTTCATTATCATATTTTTAATATAATTATAAGCATCTATTGGATATTCCAATAAAGATCCAATATTAATTTCTTAGAGAAGTAAACCACCCAATATATCATGAATCCCCAATGATTCAATACATGTGAATGGAGGTGGATGAATCTTCTTTCATAACAAAATATCACCAACAAATAATATTGTTTTATGAGAAATCACATTTAACCTAAATGTTTGAGATTAATTATATCATTCTTTTATGACATTTCTATTATAATGCAATTCATAAAAGTGTTTCCTGGGGAATGTTCTAGTATTAACAGTAGTTGTGATGTGGAGTTACCTATTGAGTTCATACCGAGAGAGTTTCCATTATCCAAGAATCTATATAAAATTTTTGTGGTTAAACATGATGATCTACAGAATAAATTACAATATAATCATCATAAAGTGTTTATATTCCCAAATTTCTTTACGATGGGGTTCACTGGTACTATTTTTCAAGAATAAAAATTGATCAATTCACCACAAAATTTATTATTGTGAACTAAAAAGAATCCGGATAATGAACAAGTATCTTATTCCATGGATTTATGACTAGTTATATCAGCTATGTTGAGACCATTATTTCCCATAGGATGATCTTCAGTAAATATATTATTAATAAAATGTAATGAAGGATGATATCCTTATAAAAAAATATCACATCAGTTGTAATAATTATGAGTACAATGTGAAGAAATTTATAATCCATAATGCTCCAAAACATTGATTGAATTTGTGAATTGGTTCATTAGAGAAAACGTTAATAATTTTTTGGTAGTCATTTAACATGATATTATAATGTACTCAATAAGAAAGGAGGAACATGCGTTGGATTTGAGTAGTATACTAAAGTTCATAGTGAAATTAAAGATATTTATGATGTATACTAAATGTGAATTGTGGTTAGAGTAAGTGACATTCATGTGAAATATTATCAACGGTAATGATATAACTATGTATCCATAAAAAATAAGATAATTGAAGGATTACCAAGGGAGAAATTTGTGATAAAAATTTGATGATTCCTTGTACTAGATAAGAACTATCTTCAATTATTGATAAGCATCTTTTTATTTTTAGACCATTAATCAAGATTACTTAGAGGGGTTTTATTTTTTGTAGACCAATGAATGTTAATAAATTATAACTGATTAGAATAAGTGGATAATCACTACATTAATTATCACATTAACCGCTAATAAAGAAGTATTATTGATATAAAATGATGTATAAAAAAACTCATTAACAATATAATAATTCATGATAAAATGAGATATTATATACCTACTGCTAAATAAATATCCATTGGGATAAATGCACAACTCATGATCTAGAAAATGTTATAATGATATTCATATTGAAAATATGGTAAAATTACAAATCCAGAGGGATGTTTGAAATATATAGGTATCATAAAATACTCAAGTTTATGTTTTCTCAAAAAATAATAATACTATATTCCAATAAATGTGGTTAGAGTGTTTCAATTATGTTGAATGTTCATTACATTACAATCATGGGAAATAAAAAAATATGTAATATAATTTGAGTAGGATGAATCTCGAAAATAAATTCATGATGAGTATTTCAAGGGATCCAATATTTTTATACAAGAAATGTACTGATATGAGAATTATAAGATAATGTTTATCCTATGTTTATCAAATATCATATCAACCATCCATTCAAAATAGGGTCAAGGTATAACTAAAATATGACGGAATGCTATAAACATGAATGTGAATATTCTACCATTTAACCATGATGAATATGGAGTAATTTGGTTTGGAATCCAGATATGTATCCCACTATTACTAGTTTGGAAAAGTTAAATTTTGGAATATTGTTATAGCTTAGAATTGCCTATTCTTCTTGGACGCACTAGGCTCTATATAAATTAGAGGATAATAATATAGTGGGATAACATGTTAAGGGTGATAGTAGATTTTATATCTTGATTCATGGTATTCAAAAAATTAATGGAAGAGTGACATATGTATAAGGAAATGATGTAAGAATTTCCCATAAAATTTTCGAATTGGAAAAAATCCATCAATTTAAATTTAGGACTCCCCAAGAAACATAATTGATATAACACATTATATGTTGTAATTGGTCACCTTACATAGGCAGTTCATTTCATTGAAGATAATTACTATTTTTCTCTATGAAAAATCGCCTTGATATACATAATGTATGCATTAAGACATCATGGTGTTTCACTCTCTGCTTTATCAGATTGAGATTCAAGTATTGACTAGAAGTTTTGGAGAGTCCTTCAGCAAGAATTAGATGATAAAAAAGCTTCAACATTACTTATTACCCTCAGGAGTATTTCTAGTTCATAAGGACTATTTAGATACTAATTGATATTATGATATCATGTTTAATGTATTTCCATAGACATTAGGATAATCATATTCTCTTTGTGGAGTTATATTATGAAAATAGATTCTATTATGGATTTCAAATGGCAATGTATTATGATCTAAATGGAGAGAGGATTGTGAATCCAATATAGTGTGATGATTTGAGAGAGAGGATGATGATGGGACTAGATCTTATTCAAGAGATGATAGATAATTTGTAACCAAATCAAAATCATACAAAATCTACAAAAAGGCGATAGAAAATCATTGTAGGAACTCAACATTGTGACATAGAGATTGATGTTTTCTATAAGGTGTTCCTTAATATATCAACATAGTGAAAATGAAACTACTTTTAAAATAATTAAAACAATAACCCTAGAATACATGGCCCATTTCATATCAATGATCAAATAGAAGTTATGTCTAATTGAATTTTACTCCCACCAAACCTATCTCAAGTACATGATGTGTTTCATGTATCCCTATTGGGGAAGTACATTCCAGAAAACGTGCATGTACTAAATCCATAGGTGGGGGTATTATAGAATGTTATTTCATATGAGAAATATTTAGTGAAGATCTTATATCATAGAAATAATGTTCTACTATAGATGAATTCTTATATAGTACTAGTGTTATTGAAGAACCAACAATTTGAGGTAGCGGCATGGGAACACAAATAGTTGATGAAACAAAAGTTCCCTCACAATTTTAGTGAATGAAAAAATAATTTTTATGGATAAATATATAAAAGGTAGCATAAGGTAACAAACTGAAATTTAATTATTGAATTTCCTTCCTTTTTAATGAATAAATTCATTATAATGTAATGATCTTACAAAACAAACATGACCAAATTTTGTTATTTATGAAAATTTTAATGTTTTTTAATATTTAGAAGACCATTATGAATAATAAAAATTGGTAATGTGAACATTTTAAAGTGACAATTATTATTACTACATTAATGTTTATGATAAATTCATATTTATACAAATAAAATAAGGGATAACCTTGAATAGAAGGATTATACCCTCTAATGAAAATTTATTAATGATTCTAAGAGAGATAGTACAAACACCCTAATCATTAATTCACATAAATATATGGTTTGTTACATATGATTATAGTTAATACATTTTCGTATATTGATAATTCTTGATTCTTGGGGAATTATGCACTATAAATAGAAACATAAAATAGGAAATAAATACTCTTTATTGATAACATCCTTAATATGATCATAATATTTCATGGATTTTAAAACATCACATGAAAACCTAGGGACATCGATAAAAAAGGGGTGAGATATAAATCTCAGTAAGATAATGATACTTGAATAAGTTAGAACATGTTATAAAATAGTCATATTAATTGGAAATAAAAGAAACATGGATAATAAGGCACGATGTTGCTTGATAATCATAACATGGAAAATGTGGAACATCCTAAGATTCAACTTTATGAACATAGGTCAAGGGTAAATGAAGAGACATCATGGAGTAAAAAGTCCCATAAAGGAATTAGTTTCACTCACTATCCAAAAAAAATTCTCATGACACTATGAATTACGAAATTCGTTGGCATACTATATAATTCTTGGTGTACTCGTCACATTCACTTCATTCGCATGCCTATGTCTGCCACATAGATCCTAATAAATGGAATAATTTATCATAAAATTTTATTCCAATAACATGGAGTGCGTAATACATTCATATTACTTCAAATTCAAATAAGTATATATTTATTATGGATAATATACTTCATAGGGTATTATTATGGTATTCACTACACAATTGGATGGTCATAGAAAAATCACCATGAGATTAAGGTAGCACAAGAATTTCACCTAAAATTAGTAGAATGGGTTGATGAGCAAGAAATGTGTATCACGCCATTTGGAAACAAAATGTGTTGTAATAGGGACATGTAATCGAAAAACCCAAAATATGGAATTTTTAGAAGATGTCATAATATAATAATCAATCATGCATGAAAAATAGACGGTGAGGATTCCATACTTGAGTTTGGGACACCAAATGCTTGGGAGGAGTACATTTTTGGATTGGGGGAACAATGGGAGTACAATATAAAGGGTAGTGTTGAATAAGGACGTGATTCAAAGATTCATAGTTAAGTGAAATTAAATGTTGGGTGGGTTTATGTAGGAAAAGAATGGTGATTTCATTATTATTTCTCAAACATAGGATTTGGACTCTATGTAATAAAATTACTGAAAAAACAAACATTACAATTGTTTTTTCTAATAGTTTATGAGAAAATTGAATTGGTTTTATTTTTTTTAAGGACATGTGCTGAAGTTAATATAATAATACCCTTTATTATATGGAGGTTAGTCACACTCTTAATGAAAGGATTTTAATACCATAAAATATATTATATATTTTGGATTATTCATAATAGATTTATAAAATAAATCAAATAAAATAAAAAACACAATATTTAAAATATAAAAAATATCCATTTATACCATTTGGAGCATTTGTTACATTAATATTTGGTCTTTATGAAGTCATAATACAACATGTATATTAATACGGTATTTATTGTTTACCCAAAAAATTGGTTGTCTTTAAATATTATGAAAAAATAAATATTGGATAATTTCCACATTTTGATTCTAAAACTAATATTAATTTTATCTAAATAATTTTAAAAAAAAATTATTTACACTTTTAAAAATATCTACATTTATATAGAAATGCTAGGTTTTTTACGATAGTAGTTTTTAAACTAATAAAAATTTACATTTGAATTCAGAAAAAATATATTATAATATATCTTTAAATAAAATTATTTTATAATTTTATTTATAAAAATATTATATTTTTCAAACATTTGTTAATTATTCAAAATAAATATTGAAAATAAATTTGAATATTACCCTGAAATAATATTATTAATTTATTAAATCAAATTAAAAATAATTTATAATATACGAGTAAATGGATTAAAAAATTAACTATTATAAAAAAATGTTGTACAAAATAATATTTCTTGGGTCTTTATGCATATCCCATTAATACACCCAAAAACACCTTAATAGTATGATTTAAGATTTTGAGACTTTCATTGGGTGGTTTGTCATACATGGTCTGGGCCATGATATCAATGAGTTTGATATTATCAAATAAAATTTCCTCTCATTCTGAAGTTATTGAATCTCATATTGGTCTAGGTTATAGGTAAACCTGATATAATCTAACTCCATCAAAGGCTTTGATAAATTTTCTCCATAGAGTTCGATCCTAATTTTTGAGGTCATCACTTCCTTTTTCTTTGTCAATTGGGTTTGTTAAAAACCCAATATTTATACTAATACTGTTATTACTAATCAAAATCTATATTTTCAATTATATTGATACATAACTATGTTATAAATATGATAGGATGTGAACAAAATATGTTTATGAGTTTTCTATAAAAATATTACATAATAATAAATTTAATTAAATAATTTATGAAATTTTACATATAACAGTTTAGGTCATTAAAATCTTTTCCTTTTTAGAAATTCCACACATGGATTTTTTTCAACCCTAATACAGATGAGGGTAACTTCATTTCATCACCTCCACTAGTTCCCATGTTTCTTCTTAAATATATTGGTTTCCCCTAAACAATTTTACTAGGTGCATGGTCTAATTTCATATAACTTTGACTCAATGATCTATGAACATCACTGGATGCTCATTATAGGAACAATTATTCTCTAATATTACCACCTCAATATTGATTACATGTTAGGGGTTTGGTATTTTAGTTATCAAGAGGAATAAATGGAATACATAATGTACTTGTTATAGGTTAGGTTAAAGTGAATGTAGATAGGAAACAACTCTAATGTGACCAAGGATATCAGAGGGACCGATTAATATTTGACTAAGTGTTCCCCTCTTTCCAAATATAATTACTTTATTCCATTGAGATATGTGGAGGAATTCCATTTGTCCATAATCAATCTCTATGTCTCATCGAATATATTTTTTCATATCTCTTTTATCTACATTAGGCATCTTAGATGTGATACTAAATGGATTTAACATTTGACACAATTTCTTCAACCATTTTACAACGTAGAATTTTGTGTTTCCCAAAATCATCGCAACATTTCATTGTTCATCACCACTTACCATAAAGGGAATCTTATGGAGCCATTTGTATGCCTAAGTGGAAATTGTTGTTATAAGAGAGCTCGACGAGAGGAATATGTTGATCACATCATCATTTGAAGTCAATTGAGCATGATTTCAACATGTGACTAAACAATTTTGGACATCCACCACAACCCATATATCATTATTTCTTATATATTTTTATTGGAATTCTGATTACAATTTCTAAAGGTGATGTTTTCTGATTTTCTTATTGGTATGGTTATTAGTTGCATCATCCCATTAGAATTCTTTATTTTAGCCTTCACATAACATACTATGAACATTGTTGTATATTCAAAGATATCATTCTTAACATTGTCCCACCAATAGTGATACCATAGATATTAATTTGACACTATTCATATAGGATGTATATAATATGTAGAACTACCTGCATCATCCAACAAATCCTTCTTAAAATATGGATTTTATTGTGCACATAGTCTGGTCCAAAATCTTACAACTCATTCTTCAGTAAAATTGATCTATAGGGATTTCCATTTTCATATAGTTTCTATATTCTTTTGAATTTACACATCAGCCCTTTGAGAATATTTTTACATCTCTAGAAGAGAGCACTGTGAGGTAATGTTCTAATGTATTGATGATGTTCCATTATTTATGATTCTATTTTATAAACATTTTAGATTTATATAGATACTATCCCTATCAATTATCAATAATTATAATATTTATTGATCCTTTCTTCATGTAGAATCTAGAACATTATTCACTTTTCCAAAATGGTAGAGGATCGAGTAGTCATATTCCATGATAAGCTCTAACCATCCTCATTAGCACATACTAATCTATTTCTTTTTGAATATATACCTGATGATTTTTTTATCCATATATATTTCACAATTCTACCCAATGAGATAATTCATCCATATTATCAGTGATTATATCCCTACATCTAACTCTAATTCATGTGTTCGGTAGTTCTGTTTGTTAAATTTCAACTCCGTCAATTTATAAGATATGACTCTATCATTCTCTAATAACACAAAACCCAATCCCTACATCAAAGAATCAGTGAATACCTTTAAAATATCCAAATATGTGGGTATTTTGAGAAAACTTGTAGTGATAAGCCTTCTTTTCAACTCATTTATAATCTTTTCACATTCATCATTATAAGAAAACAAGACTCTATTACGAGTAATCATAGTTATAGTGTTTGAAAATCATTATAAATTTATCTCTGATCTACCATAGTTCCATGATAATTAAATGAAACTATGGATATCTATAACTCATGTTTACCTCTGCTATCCTCCAATATATTTTTTCATTTATGTGTCCCTAGATATCCCATTCTTTGTGATGATGATCCATAGTTATGTTTCTTCTTTCAACCTAAACTAACAGTTTCTATACATGGAATCAATATTCCCTTTTAGAAATGTTTTTATCATCGTTCTCAAATTCCCCTCATGCCCCTAGATATGGATTATACTAAAATATAATCTATAAGAAAAATTAATTTTTTTGAGGTAATCCCTGAAAACTCTATTCATCCACTCCAAGAAGATTATTGAAAAATTTGTAAGTCCCATTGGCATTAACATGAACTCATAGTTCCCATATATTGAGAAAAAACATCTTGGGGATATCATCTTTCTCCACCCTATCATGGTAATATACCGACTACAAACCCACCAATGAGATGTATTATGCTCTACATATCTTATTGAACTAGTCTTCAATACACGAAATAGGCTACCAGTTATTTATTGTTATCTTGTTGATATCCAGATAATCAATACAAAGGCACATTGACCGATCCCACATTTTCATAAAGATTAATTCTTCACTCCATGGTGATGTAATTGGGTGTATGAAAATATTTTCTAGATTATCATGTATTTGATTCATTATCTCATCAATGGGAAGGGTTTGTATAGAGCATGGGGATCTCTAATCTCGGTCTCTCTGTGACATGCACGTGACCTAGGCGGCCATGAACGGCGCCTCCACCCTTCACCCATCATCAAGGGATGGGGGTTTCTCATCCCCTCCAATGGATAAGACTTCTTCATCTTCCCCTCATTCCTTTTCATCTTCTTTTCCTCGTTTCCATAAAATCCCCATTTTTACTACAGTTCTAGACACTGTGACATATACCCTTAGCTCGATCCTTCAACCTCAGTATTTACGAATGCTTTTACTCTTTTCTCCCAAATATTGGTGGATCGGTTCACATCGCATTGTCCATTGGTCTACTTCTTCAATAGATTATTTTTTTCAAAAATAGGGTCTTTTAGATTGCGCATTTGTTAGGCTCCTAGATAAGTAGAACATCATGATTTGAATCTCCTCCTCAAAATATGTGATCATCGCATGGTTCGGGGATCCTCGATCCTGAACTGACTAACACTTTAATCGTCTGAAGTTGTCCTTTTGTCATCATTTGAAGTGGTACTCCCTGAAAAGGGATTTTCAGGTACACCTTCCAGAGATCCACCTATTCTTTTAGAACCCCTCAATCATATGAATGCTCAAGATCTTGAAAAGTCATTGTCTCTCTTCAGATTCAGGAACCTGTTCAATATGCCCCCTGATCTCTTCCCGTATCTGTGTAGAAGTCGTTGTGTCTAGTCCCCTGGTCAAAAGGATTTGGATTTCAGTAGGAGAGGAATTTTGTTGGAATCAACTGGTTGTTTTTGATTCGTGGATGTACTTTTGGTCACAACGTCACAACCTCAGTCACTTATCGCATTCTTATATGCGTGGAGGAAAGAAATTCCATGTGGGTCACTGTGCCAGTGACCCTCCCCGGGATAGGATGGAATCGTGGATGGGACCGAAGCTGATAAGGGAGATCCACAGTAAGGGGATTACCGCACTACCTATCATTATGTTGGTCTCATATGTGAGGATGGTACTGATTCATAAAACGTATTTATGTCTTCATAGGATAACCCAAGAGTCATTGATATTCTCCAATGGCTGAAATGTGATCTGGGGGTGGCATGATCATCTGGGGATGATTTTTTGACATAGTGTGATAGTGGGGTTTGTGAGGGACTTGACCAATAAAGGGTAGGGAGGTATGAAAGGTTGGTCCTCTTGGACACTTCTCAGGCATTGAATATTGCTCCTCTATGTCTAGATAATGTTAATGACATGACTAAGGCTGTTAGCGGGGATGAGCACACTAGTGTGTATTCCCAGTGTCTGGTTCTAGCATACATCTCAATGCATTTCCAATTCATGGGTCACACTTTTTCCCAGACAGGAGCTCCAGAAAAGTTACAGCAGTGTTGGGAGAAGAGGATGGCCATGCTCATGGGGATTCTAAAGAGGTGGAGGTCACCCACGGAAAGGATCCCTTTGTGAAAGGGGAATTTCACATGATGGCATGGATAATTCTTTAGATCCCACTAAGTCCAACGAACATGTCATTAAATATGATTTTCTTAGATCCTCTTCACGGAAGGGAATTAACACTATAATGGATTCCGATGGCTTCATTAAGAAAAAGGAGAGGGTGCGACCTAGGAAGGACTACCCCAAACTACCTTATCCTCCTATCACTAGATCTGTAAGCATGGGAATGCTTCCCCAAAGGCTCCTACAAATGTATGAATAATTACCTTAAAAAAGCGCAATGGTGATAAGAACGAGGTGGATGACACCTCCATTGACCACTTGTCAACAGAATGCAAGGTAGTTGGTCCATTCATCCCCTTAGGTGATAAGGTAATGGTGGATTCAGGACTGCAACATCGAATAGGCCCCAATGAAAAATTGATGATGAAGCTCTAGACATTATGGCCTCTAAGAAGATGGAGATGGTCCCACTCAAGGAGACATTAGAAGTTATTATCCATTCCAAGGAAGAGATTATAGAGAAATCGATGCCATTTGACACCTCGAATGAGGATCAGGATAAGTAGTTTGAGAGAGATCTTGATGTGGAAACTATCATGATGCTGACAGAGTTTATTGGAAAACAAGATCATATTTTAGAAGGAGAATTTAAGGTCGGTATTTAATCATAGATGAGTTCATACAGATGCGGAACAAGTTAACTATTTGGTTTGAGGACCTCATCAATTATGATTTGGAGTTAGAGGTAAATAGAATTCTCTGGAAACTAATTAAGAATAATTAATCTAATAGATTTAAACATAATTTCAATGGTCATTCTGTCTCCATTGATGTTTGATGATATGATTTTCTATTAAGACATGGGTTCTCAGTTTTCCATAAAACATTTTAGAAATAAAAAAGTAATTTTTAGGGCTCATTGTGTTCTACCATAGTTATTCTATAAGGATTCTTCGATAATGGTAACATCCCAGGTATTAGATGGATTTAAAATTAATCCTCATGGAAAGGAGGAAGCACAGATAATTCCTTCCGAAATACAACAAAATATTTCTTCTCAATGGGAATGTATTAAAGGATGATTCTACCATTAGAATCAATCATTTTAGAAACATATTATTTCTCATTTCTCATTAATATCCATGATTGTGATGGTGGTTCTAATGAATATTCATCCTCCTCTTTGCACAGGTATGAAACCAGGGGGTTGATTTAGAATACCGAGAGTGATTTTTTTATCAACTAAATTTATGTTGTCTCTATATAGGGAATGAATGTCCATAACCATAATTTCATTAAATTCCACTAAAGGGTGTATTATAAATTTTCCATTGAATTTATACCCATTTTTTGATAGGTGAGGAGTTATATACATAAAATGTAATTATTCCCGCTTTTCCATTTTCATATACTACTATACTTCCATGAATTGTGGTGGTGTTTGAATAGTTATACAAAAACTAAGTAAAATTAATGAATGAGTAGATCCATAATACAAATGCACATTCTCTATTTTTGAATTAATTACAAGAGTACCTGTCACCAATTCATTTTTTGGACCCACCTAGTGGTTGCAATGGAATACAACTCACCCTTTCTACTATAGAGGTTGTTGGTTGTCTATAAAAATCCTTAGATCAGAAAATTGGATTTCAATATTCCCTGGTTCATGAAATTAAATCAATGAAAATGTGCTAATGGATGAAAAGATAATTAATTTCCTCCATAGATTTAGTGGAATTCCCCTGTCAGAAATCATTAGATGTGTGTCATTTCTTCTTTCACTAATAACATTTCCTT
Source organism: Viscum album (assembly GCA_963277665.1). Taxonomy (NCBI): domain Eukaryota; kingdom Viridiplantae; phylum Streptophyta; class Magnoliopsida; order Santalales; family Viscaceae; genus Viscum; species Viscum album. Next base: position 355,281,246 of record OY728143.1, read on the forward strand.
GTTCACTATAGAATATTTATGGGGGTGATTATTCCCCCACCATTTACTAGTGGGATGCATAAATTTCATGCAACCATTATATTTCTCCATAAGAAACCAAGAATTAATCTCCATATTAAACTTTATTCCCCCATGATACCCATGATATTATCTAACCACTATATAGATATTGAGGGAACATCATAAAAGTTATACATAATTATCAACATCACAATTCTCCAGGGATTTTTTTGACAATGATCTATCCAACCAATGTAGTAGTCAACATTAAATTCAGGGTTAATGACAAATATGAAGGCATACCATGATTTTCTTGTAAATCATTCCTTATATAAACCAATAATTGTTTCCTCTTTCTCTTGAGGGTAAGTAAATCATGTTCAATTTTAAAATGGTGAGCTTGAAGAAAATAAATATCAATAATCATTTTCTAAAACTCCTTCCACCTGAACACTTTTATATAGTTCTCATGCATTATATTTATTTAATATATTTCCACTTCTCATCAAATTATACCTGAATAGGATGAATACCTATTATAACCTTCCTCTTCTCAGAACATTTAAGGATAGCGAATATTTTCACAATGGAGTTTATCCATTGTTCCATTATTAATGTATCAGGTGATGCAATAAATTTCGAAGTCCTTAGTCACACAATGAACACATTTTTTTATTTTTAAGGGTATTTGGGAAGTCTTTCGTGGGTCTATGATTGAGGTTCCCACATGGATCCGCTCTAGGAATCCATATGGGACTACTTTAGGATCCTTTGTGGGTCTACTATACTTGGATCCTATGTCGTTCTGATTATGTACTAGGATCCTCTATGGGTCTGATGATGTACTAGGATAATGTGTGGGTCTGATGATGTATTAGGATCATGTGTGGGTCTGATGATTTCCTAGGATCATGTGTGGGTCTGATGATGTCCTAATATTCTGTTTGTTCTGATGATGTCCTAGCATCCTGTGTGGGTCTAATGATGCACTAGTATGTTATTTGGGTCTAATGTTGTAGTATGATCTTGTGTGGGGCTGATGATGTACTAGGACTACATTTTGGTCTGATTATTTAGGATCTTACGTGGGTATAATTATTTAGGATCCTATGTGGGTCTTCCTATTAACAGGGTAAGAGGATTCAGTAGTTTCATAAAATCATCTTTACTACCATACCTAAGTTATACCTGGTGTGAGCTTATTCCATACATTCGTGGTGATACCTTTGTGTAATTATTCTATGTGTCATACCTATGTGGTACATTCCTTCATGGTGATACCTTTTTTGTATTCTTCTGTGAGGCATAAATGTGTGGTACATTCCATTTTGGTGATACCTTTTTTTTATTCTTCTATGTGGCATACCATTGTGGTACATACCTTTGGGGTAATACCTTTGTGGTATTCTTATGTGTGGAATTACATTTGTTGTACTTACCTTTGTGGTGACACCTTTGTGGTATTCGTCTATGTGGCATACATGTGTGTTGCTTTCCTCCATGGTGATTCCATTGTGCAATTCTTCACTGTGGCATTACCTTTGTGGTACTTACCATTATGGTTACCTTCTTGGTATTATTTCCTTCATGGATGATTTGATATTTGCGCAAATGATTTGGGCCTTGTGATTCCTCATGAAGGAGATGAGTGTTCTTGATATCTTTGGTATATGTGTGAGAACATACCTAAGTAGGGTTGACTGTTTTTTCCATGATTTTTGGTTTATCCTTTGTTGATTTTGTGAGACCATCAGGGGACTCAAGGTCCCTAATGAGTATTGTCATACTCACCCATGCATGGGCTATGCCCGCACCATGTTGTGATACGTACAGACGAAAGACATCGCTGACGGACGATGAGGGTACCTAGACTAGAGGCGGCTCGGAGGTTAATCTTTAGACGACAAGTAGCTGGGCGAAGACTTGAGGGAGCTAGGACCAGGCAGTTCACAGTGGAGACGTGAAGACGTTGAGTTCTATGGAGATGATATGTACCAACCCTTAAGGTAGGATCCTCAATGGATGATCTAAGAGCTATTTTGTGCTTTTTAGTTGTACTTGTACATTTATAATTGGTCTAGTATTATGAACCCTTTTTAATTTCAGAACACATTCACTATACATTTTAATTGTTCATGTATCCTACTTTGTGGTTGGTTGTGTGAGTTTATAGGTTATGAAGGAAATTCCTTCCCATATTTAGGGAATACGCTTTTTGGTGCTAGTCACCAGCGTCTAGCCTATGGACGGTGGGATTGTGGTAGTCATGACATGAGCCCCGGGGGATGGGTCATGACAAACTGGTATCAGAGCTATAAGTTATGCAATATAACTAGGACTCTGATCATTTCAATGTGGCAATAGTGTTAACTGTTGTTAGTGTGGTTTTCAGTTTGGGAAATCTAGTGTTGGTGCGGTGGCCGACGTATCCATAAACCAGGACCCTGAATTATAATTTCAGACTCAGCACACGAAAAAACTAATTGCAATTGTTTTTGAAAAGTTTTATTTTTTAATTTCAATGAATAATATCACCGGGTATAACATAATGACAATGGAACACCTGTTCCTTATGATAATGTTGCAGTGTAGGCATCCAACTATGTTTCCCGAGAGAGTACACGATGATGGCCACCGAACATTGAGGATCCGGTGTATGGATATCTTACTATGTTGGCACCTTCGGGAGTTGTACCACCAGTACCACCATCTGTTGGGCAGCAATTACCACCAGCCACACTAGTGGACGATCCACACCAACTAAGCGAGTTTCACAAGTTCCAATAACAATGGCCTCTGATGTTTTGAGGCGAGACATATTCCCACATAGCTGACGGCAGGCTGGAGGCGGTTGCTAGAGTTTTCCGCCTAGTTGAGACACCTGTTGAGTAGATGGTGATATTAGATACTAGTCTCATTCAGTGAGTGACCATGTGGATGGTCCTTATAGTGATGAGGCTTCCATATATGGATAATTACCCGAGATAGTACCTTCGGGTAGTGTGTCATCTATATCACTACCTGTGGTCACCAGTTACAACCAGCGGTACCGGTAGAGGACACATATAGGCCTTGTGCCTTTCACGTGATTTAGCATCAGATACCCCTCATGATCTGAGGCAATCTAGACTCATAGGTGGTTGAGGACTGGCTTGAGGTGGTGGCTGGGAGTTCTCTAGTGCTTTTACAGCTTCAGTAGAATGACTTTTCTGTAGCTGAGTATTCATCGAGCTGTACTGATCATACCTGGTACTCGATGAATATGATATGATAAATGATTTAGGGCTCAGACATTCGAGCGTAGTCTGATTAAGGATGTCTGAGACATAAATATTCCTTATATACATTTCTACTTATGTAGAGGTTATTGAGAGTACCTTTGTGGTTGAATTTTCTTTGGCTGAGCGGATACAACCAGTGAATGTTTGTAGTGAGAAAATAGAAATTTGGCACCAGTCTCAGAGACTTGGGAATGTAATTTTTTTTCAGGAAGAAAAAGTGTTAGGGATAGATGAATCTGCAGGGATGAAGACGTGGAAGTAGAGATAGGGGAGAAACATGAGGTGGTGTATATTTCGGCATTTTACAACCACCCCCCATTGTGGTCCCCGCGAGGCTCAGGGAGCTAGAGGGTAGGGGAAGAGAGTAGCTTTATACGGTCAATGAGTGTGACCCAATGGCTCTAATAATGATTCAAGGCAAGGTCTGTGTCTACTAATAGCTTCCATATCAATATATATAGGTAAAAATCATTCCTTCCATCCACAAATCATGTCCAAGACCTAGAGTATCCGGTTAAACATTTGACTTGACCCTCACATCTGGAGATACCTCTGGAAGGAGACTCAATAATCACACTTACGTTGATGGTTTGATCTCACCATTGAGAAGAGAGTTTTGGTTGGAACCTCATGGTTGCAACATCGAGGCCTTACACCGTCAGTTTGGGTATGAACTTGACATCCACTGTACATAATCAGATTGATTGTATTAAGAAAAAAGGTTTTCGTTTATCTAAAATGTTGGGATGAGGTTTTCCTTAGTCGGTGAAAAAGGAAAACCAGGCAACACATGATAAACTCATTCATAGGAGGGTGCATCTAATCACTCTTGAGTGGGCCAGCCTTACCCTCACGGCAGTTGATGTTTTGAGTTTGTAATTCCCAACAAGAGTTTCTAGAGTTCTTCCATGACAATGACTTTGAGATTGTCTATAATTCTGGAAAGGGGAATGTGGTAGTAGATGCAGTCAGCAAGAGGTCTGGCCTGCAACTACTGAGTGAGGTGAAAGAGAAGCTAGCTACTTTATGGATATCCTACATTGATCGAGAAAGATCAGATTTTCTTTAGTCTTTTATAGTCACTCCCCCACATTTTCAGCGAGGTAGGGAGGCGCAACATGGGGACAATTACAACGAGGTTCGATGTACTCATATATCCACAGGACATGAACCTGATAGATTTTATGAAGGTGAGGAGCACTTCATCCTCTTTAAAAGACATACCATGGTACCATTGTCACTTCGGGAAAAAGTGTTGGGGAGTTCCACACATCCCCTCTATCGACACATCGAGGAGTAGAAAATATTTACCAGGACCTCCGATGACAGCACTGGTAGCCAGAAATAAAGAAAGCAGTAGCAGAGTTTGTCTCTAGATTCCTCATTTTTCATCAAGTGAGGGTAGATCATCTGGACCTAGTAGGCTTAGTTCAGCATTTAGAGGTCCCAGAGTGGATGTGGGATGGGATTGCCATGGACATCGTGACCGGACTTCCACATACATCAAGGGGTCATTATTCTATCTGGGCGATCGTCGACCGACTCACCAAGTCATCCCACATCCTACTAATCAAAGAACATGGTACAATAGAGAGCATGGGATTCTTCTATGTGTAGGTGATTGTGCGGCTACATAGTATACCCTCGATGATTTTCTCTGATTAGGATGCATGTTTCACTTCATGTCTATGGAAGGGGTTGCATGAGGCTTTCAGGGTGTAGCTTCGTTTGAGAAAGGCCTTCCATCCTCAGGCAGATGGTCAAACTGAGCGGACCATTCAAACCCTCGAGGACATGCTGTGTTCTTGCGTCCTTTACTTAGGTTGTATTTGATAGGATGACTTTCCACAGGTGGAGTTTTAATAAAACATCAGCGATCACTCCACCATTGAGATGGAACATTTCAAGGCGTTGTACGACCGACCTTTTAGACCGCCTTTGTGCTGGACAGACCGAGGGGAGTCAGCACTCATGGGGCCAGAGATGGTACGAGATACCACAGATAAGGTGAAGATCATCCAGGGGTAGGTGAAGACTGCATAGAGCAGGCAGATATCTTATGCTGATAGAATATAGAGACCTCTAGAGTTCGAGGATGGTGACCACGTCTTTCTACGGGACTCACCTTGACGAGGTTTCCGGTGATTTGGCCTGGGCGGCATGTTATCTCAGAGGTTCATCAGAACCTTTCAGGCCCTGAGTAAAGTTTTCGAGACAGCATATCACCTAGCCCTTCCACCACAGTTAGAGAAGGTGTACAATGTATTCCACGTATCCCAATTGATGAGATATGTGCACAACCTATATAACATCATCGAACACAGAAAGTTGGACATCAAGGATGGGGAGACGTTTTTGGAGGTTCTAGTAGAGATTGAGGATTGATAGGAGTGGGTCCTTCGTGGGTGGTTGATACCTTTACTTCACGTACACTAGCAGCAGGGGAACCTCCTGGAGAGAACATGGGAGCGGGAGGCTCAAATTCATGATCAATACCCTCTTTTGAAATTATTTACTTTGTTATGGCATTCGAGGATGTAAAACCCTAAGGTTGTGAGAATGTAATCTCTCATAAATTCCATATATTGTTTATTAATTAATTATATTCAATTATTTCATGATCGAAAAATCTGATGGCGCGTGATTCCAAGGCCTGGGGTGCCTGGAATGATGCGCCGAAGTTTCGCTATGTTTTAATTAGCATATGTAACAAGTTTTCATAAATAAGAAGAATAACACTTAAATGGTATCTCATATCAGATATCTAAGGGCACAGTTGTGTTCAGGATGGAAGTTTTACCCTATACGTGACTTATGTTATGTTGGTTCGGGCCTCCTGTGAGAAAACCCAAAATGGAATAATCGTAAATAAAATAATTAAATAAATTATTTTATTTTTTAAATTCTCATAACTCACAAACGGTAACTCGGATGGAAAATATGATACCACCTTTTAATTCGTGAAGATATACTCTCTTTAGGAATATACTATCTTTGACCGGTGTGGGACACCTATGAAAGTTTTATTTTGGACGTAAATAATATAATTAAGTGACAATTTTTTTATTGTAAAATATATAAATTTGAAACGGTGACTCGGATTGGATATCCTAGAGTTATATTGGGCTTTCTAGGGCGTTTTTGTCTCAGTCAGATTCTATCCTCAACTGCAGTAGGTCAATGGTGACTATTAATAATTTTCCGAACTTTTTTTTGGGTGCGTTTTGTAAGTGCGCAAGAAACGTTTTGTAACACTTGAATCTGTGCTTGGAATTGAAATCTAATGACACTGTTGAACTCATAGTGTCAATGTTATTTTAAAAATACCTTCACCTTGACCATTGTAGGTCGAGGGTGGATGTTAGTTTTCCAGTTTTTCATGGAGGAATAGAAAAATAAAAATATTTTACATATTTATTTTTCATGTAACAACTTTTTGATTTTTGGATGTGGTGACCACAAGAGCTTTAATCATCCCAATTTGAATTCAATGGTGGGGACCACCTGAACCCTTCATTAATGTGGGGAAAATCCCTTGGAATCCTCCAATTTAATTGTGCCAACAAGAATTAAATGGCTTGACCTTCCAAATACTTAGTAACATCGTCGTTGGAATTTTGGAAGGATCCTATTAAATGAAGCTTCATAAATTCTATGATCGTTACTTACCATCCCCATCCCCTATTTATATGAAGCTTGGGGGGAGGAATTGGAATGGCTTCACCAAGCGATGATGCTCTGGTAAAGTGTCGAAACACCCAAAACTTGGAGGACAGAACCAGTTCCAGTGTGCAATGACGAGTGACCCCGAACCATGAACCGAAGAAAGATGATTGAGTGGCGTAGTTGGTGGATTCTTGCAGGGGTAACGAATGCCGATGTCCCCAATGACTACATCTTCATCCTCAAACCTCCTCCTTCGAAACCTTCATGATACGGAATGTTATTTATAATGTATTTACCCCATTATTTACATTCTTCTTGAATTAAGAATGTCTATGCCAATTGATACCACTCTAAAGTGGATGGTACATGCCAAAAAAACATGGACCGACCACTCCGCAATCTTTGTGGTTTTTGTTCCGTTCATTATGATAGAGGAAGACGATGAACGGTGCTAAAAAAAGGGAATAGTGGGGCTCGGGAACTGCGTTCGACACTCTGGTCAGCTATGACAAAGGCAACGGTGCGACCACACAGTCCTAGAAGGGGCGCAGCCCATCGGCCGTGACAAAGCTAGGTCAACGGCTGGTCACGCGAAGGGGCGGCGGTGGCCGGCCGCGTGAAGGGGCAGTGGCACATGTCTGCACTGCCCAGCAGTAAGGAAATGGTTGTCGGCTCGCTGTCAGCTACCGATGATGGCACGGTGTGCTACCGCGCTACGCAAAGGAGCGGCTCGCTATCCATCCTACCGGGGTCGCCCAACGGACCTCCTAGCACGGGCCGCCCAGCGGGCCACACAATGGACAACCTTGTGGGCCACACTATGGGCCACCAACACGGGCCACACCGCATGATGGGTCTGACTTAGGTTTATACGCAAGTTAGGCTGGGTCGACTTGAACAAACTCGGGTCATCCTAGGCTAGGTCGGGACGGGACGGTCCGACCAGGTCGGACCAGACATGGACCAACATCGACCCCTTTTCATTCTTTCAGCCATATCTTGAGTTACGTGTGTCCGTTTGAGGAACCTTATGTGGCTCCCAAATCCTTGGATCGACACGGTATTGTTTTATTCCCTACATGGGTTTTGGATAATGTTGGGGGTATGGCGAGGTTGGATCGAACACAAATTTAACCGGGCTGTCGGAACTAAAAGGCCAATAACTCACAGACTGGGCATCAGATTGATGCGATGTCTATTGCATTGGGAACCCCTTTTACAAGTCAGTAAATTGGGATCCTTCCTCATGGATCTTCATGGAATTTAGTGTATATACTTGTGAATTGGGGAGAGGACCCTCCCCGAATCAAGTGAGCTTAGTGCAGGAACCCTGTAGCTGGCTGTAACATGAGAAAGTGATCCTATGTGGGTCTGTGCTTTGATATCCATTGTGGGTCTATAATTGAGGCTCCCAAATGGATCCTCTCTAGTAATACATGTGGGAATACTCTAGGATTATTATTGGATCTTCTATACTATGATCCTATGTGGTTCTCATGATTTACTAGGATCCTGTGTGGGTCTGATGATATACAAAGATCCTGTGTGGGTCTGATGATGTGCTAGGATCATGTGTGGGTTTGATGATTTCCTAGGATCCTATGTGGGTTTGATGATGTCCTAGGATCCTCTATGGTTCTGATGATGTAATAGGATCTTTTGTGGGTATGATGATATACTAAGATCCTTTGTGGTTCTGATGATGTACTAGGACCCTATGTGGGTCTGATGATTTAGGATCCTACATGGGTATAATGATTTAGGATCCTACGTGGGTCTACCTCTTAACAGTGTAAGACGATTCAATAGTTTCATCTAATCATCTTTACTACTATAACTTAGTTATACCAGGTGTAGCTGAGTCCTTATCTCCGTGGTGATACCTTTGTGATATTCTTCTATGTGGCATACCTGTGTGGTATTTTTCTTCGTGGTGATACCTTTTTCGTATTCTTCTATTTGACATACCCGTGTTGTACATTTCTTCATGGTGATACCTTTGGGGTATTCTTATGTGTGGCATACCTATGTGTAACTTACCATCATGGAAATACATTTGTGGTATTATTCTATGTGGTGTTACCGTTGGGGTGATCCCATTGTGGTATTCTTCTGTGTGGCGTACCTGTGTGGTGATTTCCTTCGTGGTGATACCTTTGTGGTATTCTTTAGTGTGACTTTACCTTTGTGGAACTAAGCTTTGTGGTGCTACCTTTGATGTATTATTTCCTTCCTGGAACAGTTGAGATTTTTGATAACGAGTGGTGACTTGTGTTTCCTCATGAATGAGATGGGTATACATGATAAAATAGGTATATGTATGGGAATATACCTATGTATGGTTGGCTATTAATTAAATGCTTTTGGGATTATCTTTTGTGGATTTTGATAGACCATCGAGGGTCTCGGGTCCCTAATGAGTACTGTCACACTCACTCCTGCACGGGCTACGCCCGCACCATGTTGTGCTATGTACAGACGATGGAAAACACTAACTAAGGATGAGGGTAATAGGACTAGAGGTGGCTCAAATGTGTACCTTCATACGACAAGTAGTGGGGTTGAGACTTGATGGAGCTAGGACCATGTGGTACATAGAGGATATGTGCTGACGTGGAGTGTTGTGGAGACGAAATGTACCTTCCCTTCAGGTAGGATACTCAGTGGACGATCCATGAGTTGTTGTGTGGTTTTCAATTATACTTGTACTTTTAATGTTGGGCATGTATTCCTTCGCCTTTTTTACATTCAAAACTCTATTACTATAAAATTTACTTGTACTCGTATCCTACTTTGTGATTGGTTTTCTGACTTTACTAGTTATAAAGGAAATTCCATCCATGTTTTTGGGAATACACCTTTCGGTGCTAGTCGCCATCCCCTGGCCTATGGAAGGCATGCATGGGGTAGTCACGATACGGGCCTCAGGGGGATGGTCATGACACTGGCCTCCTGAGATGGGTTTTTTTGAGATAAGTCATCAAATGATGGTTTGAATCATTATCCTTCTTTTTGCCCCTATATAGTTCAATTGAACATGATTGGGAACTCCACCAGCTTATGTTGTGTGTGGTGTGAAAATATAAAATTCTTTAGAGGGAAGAATGTTTGACCGATTGTGATGAGGTAGAGCAGGTTTTGACCGTTTATTGTTCTGAGCACGTTGATATGATCTTATTTGTTTTTGGGTTTGACCAGTTAAAGGAAATCATGCCAGTGGTGTCGTTGGGATGGTTAGAGGAATGATTTATAGGGTTTTTTGATGGAGGGGGTTTCATGGTATCAATTTCATCTAAGATGTTCTTGAAAAGATCACGAAGGTCGCACATTTCGTACTGATCAAGGAATATTTTAATGTTGATGAGATTGTGAGGTTGTACATCCTATGATTATAGGATTCCACGAGTTCTCGGATTATATCATTTCAGATAGGGATTCCTAGATTAATTATTGGTCCTCGCAATGGCTAAAAAGGGCACTGGGTACACAGGTGTTTCTGATCACAACTCAACACCCCCAAACAGATGGTCAGTTAGAGCACATGATTCGTGTACTAGTGGAAATGCATCGGGCATGCATTCTAGATTTTGGGTGTTATTGGGGGATACATATACCTTAGGATAATTTTTTCAAAAAATAATAGCATTTAGAATACTATTTAGATGGTTTATATGTGGTTTTCTTTGAAAAACCATTCCAATAACCCCTTTGCTGGATAATGGTAGGGGATGAATCTATTTTGGGATCTCGTCTTGTCTTGGAGACCACTGAATATATTCAGTTGATTTAGAAGAGGATTGATTCTGCACACCGTTGTCATAAATCTTTTGTTGATCATCTTAGACGACCTCTAGAGGTTGAGGTTGGGGATTGGTATTTTCACTAAGGTTGGGGAAAGGGAGTATTAGAAAAAATGGTAGGCATTTTCCAAAATTCATCAGGCCATTTGAGATTCTGGATAGGGTCAGGCCGATTTCCTATCTATTTCATTTACCATAGAGGCACAGGTCTATGCCCAATGTGTTCCTTGTATCTTTATTACGATGTTACTTTTAAGACATGTCTCCCACTTTTCATCCTGAAGGGTTTGAGTTATTGGTAGATGCATCCTTTGAGAAGCATACTATAGGAATTGTGGATCATAGAATAGAGGTTCAATACGGCTGGTATGTTCCTTTAGTATGGGTTTTATGGAAGTAATACCAATTACAAGACATGTCATGGGAGAGGGAGGATGAGGTATGATCACAGTGGCAAGAGTAGTTATCATATGATTCTTCACCACAATCTGATGGGAAATTTTGGGATGAATTTATTTAAGGGGAATGTTCATAATAACCCTATTCTTTCTTTATAGTTTGTATTTTTTTGGGTTGTACTTGAGAAAATAGAGGAGAATGAGCTGTGTATGAACTGCAGGGCTGTTAAACAATGTGACTAGGGGTTAAACTCCATTTAATCCCAGTATACATCATGTAAAGATGCAGTAAGGACTCATTTATAAAGTGGAAGATGAAGTTGGAATAATAAGTGGATCATGATAGTACACACCATGTACTTTATAGTACACACCAAGTTCTTTTCATTTTTTAGCTAAAATGAATTGCACCCTCTCTTTTCATAGGAAAACATAGGGCTCACTACATGTATTTGAATATAAGTACCGAGTAGGGATTTTTTTCCATGATTTTTCATTCGAACTGCAATTTGAATGATGTCAGATGTGTTGAAACCCATTTCGTAAGCTCTCGATTCCTCTTGAACAGTTCTTCTCAACTAATTCTCTTGAAATAGTTAAACAATGATGATTATTTATTCTCTTCATATAGATATTCTCCATACATGATTGGATTAATGGAAAAAACTAGATGATGGGAGTCGTACTACCACGAGCTAGGTGGTCTCATGCCTTTCGTTAATTACCAATATGATTATATGTCTTAATGTGTCGTTCACCCCTTTTTGGGGGTCACCAGGACTATTGACTAACAAATGTTTTTTCCTATTATTGTTTAGGTAATTGGTTCGGTGATTAAAAGAACATTATATGTTGTTTTCCATGATTTAGGGCCACCCTGTGGTTGAGTTTCAATTAGATGGCCATTTTTGGTTGTTTTTCCTAGGTTCCCTATGAGGCATGCCTTGTTTTCCCTTTTGGGGTTGTTGAAAATAGTTTTGGTTATTAAATAGAATTTAAATTGTGTTAAATTGTAATTTTTTTGACTAAGGGGTTTGGATTAGTGATTTTCACCTTTTCTTCATGTTATGCCTATAGTTGTTCAAGCATACTAAGAATGTTTTGATCTAATTGTGATCATGCACATGTCAATTTGGTTATTTTTAGGCCTTAATGGAATAGATTACATGATTGGATTGTTATATGAAATGTTCCCATTTGAGTTATTTAATGCTACAACCATGTAATACATTAAATTACGTGACATTATTGTTATATTAAACAGCAACATGAGTTGATTAATGATGAAACATGTAACAGTTTAATTTACATGTGTTTCTTGTGATAATATATATTCTCACTTGAGTGTATAAATGTTATATACTTGTAATATTTTAAATTAAATGTGTTTGTTCTTTTGTGTTTTACCCATGTGAGTAATTAAAAGGCCATTCCCAATGAGTTTTGTCAATAAATTATGTTTAATCCATGAGCGAGCCAAAGATTTAGTGGCCAGGATCATAATGTCTTTACTTATTTTCCTGATTTTGACATAGATCATTGTGGGATGCCATGTATGAACTCTATTTGATTTGTTTCAATGTCATGAGTGAATCCTAGGGCTTCTTAATAGAACTACTAGTAATAGACATAGTTGACATGAACTTATACCACCCCAAGATTGATATCGGGTTTCAATGGAGGTTTGTTGGCATGGGATTATAGTGTATCAGAAGGATTTCAAATTAAGTAATATCAAGATTCCAAAGAGGTTAGCTAGGATGGGATTGTATGTTGCAGATAGAATTCGTACTTCGAGTGATACTTGAATTCCAAATTAGGAATTTCAGGGATGGTCTAGGGTTATAAAATGAATATTTAATGAAATGAATTATGATGTGTCTACCAAGACAACAAATACTATTGGATTCAATATTCACTTACTTGATTAGATAGCCTTCTTAGGTATATGATGTTCTTTCTTTTACATGGGGTTGTCAGGCAAAGGAAGGATCACGAGACATATATAATTCAATGTAATTGAAGTAATTAATTAACATGAAATAGATTTAAATGTATACTAGTTCTTGTATGACTATATACATTTGAGTAAATCCAATATTAATTATTTTATTATTATACCCTTCCTAATATATATATTTACTAATTAACTTACATAGATCTTTGGTGGATGCCTACAAGGATATAGTCACACACCCAAATTGGGTCATGCTTTTGGGCCCAAGCAGATTATATTGCTACAGGTGTGAATAAGGGTAAGAACCCTTCTAAAGGTGCTTAATTTTCTGCATATGAGCAAGAGAGAATAGAACCAAAGAAGATCTTTTAATGCTTCTGAGATTCTTGTGTTTTTTTTAATTTTGATACTTATATCATGAATTTCTGTTATATAACATATTTGGGTCGGTTTTCTAGAGACTGTAAAGTGTAGAATCATCTTTTTAATTATATGATATATGGTTATTTATATTGTTAGTGTTTTTTACCTCTATTTCCTGGTATTACTGATTCTAATAATAATATTATTATTATTCTATTGTGTTATAATATACCATTAAAAGAATAGTTTCCCCACTATCTCCTCTACGACATCGCTGATAGCCACCAGCCTCTAGAATTTGTGGAAATGAAATTGAGACCATGTGGCCAACTGGTTATTGGGAACCTTTGAGGGGAATCTGGATCCACCAAGTCAGTTAGATAAATTGACACCCTGGGGAATATGATCTCGGGGGTGATTTTCCCAATATCCCTAGGGGAGGATGGATGGATGACTAACCCCATTATCCTCACTCTCTTGTCCTAATATTTAATACTTTAGGTAGGCATGACAATTAGTTTTCCCCATATATATGTGTAGAGGGCTGTAATGGCTTGTGGTTATTCATAAACATATATTTTGGATATAGTTTCTTATGGACTACTATTGGTGTAACTTGTATTGGTTGTGATGGCTTGAGGAACCTTACTTAATGTATTGACTTAATGGCTTCAAGTATAATACCTGATGTATGCGGCCCATTATGCGAGCTATGGTGGCACCCAAAAACAACCTGGTCAAATTTTTTATGTGGATGTAGTGGTTGTTTTGCACGTGGTGCATGTTGTAGTGTTACTCCCAGTTGTGTGTGGGTAATCTTTATTTGAGAGAAATTATTAGGACTTGAGAATTTGTGGAAAAGTGAAAAAACTAGTGGGGAAGTAGGAGTTGGGTACCATTGATATTCATTATTATATTTTATATTCTAGTATGTAATAATTTGTTGGAGTAGCCATGGTGAGGTTGGGAACATGGAATACATTTTTAGGTGATGAGTTAGTTTTACATGTTGTGTAATATTCTTTAGCATGATTTCATTACTTTAGAATAAGAGGCTTTGTGGAGGATCATACTGATTATACTATTATACTCAGCCTATGTATATATTAACAAATATTCAGGTCTCTTGGATTAGGTTGGAGATCTGGCTTGTTACTACTATCTTGTGGTAGCAGGAGATCTAAGGGAATCATGGCCACTGCTGTTTTACATTGTATGGGTACTCATAGTTCTCCACTTCAATTTTAGTACCTCTTGTAATAAATTACAAATGTGTACATGCGATTTGATTTACTTTTTATCTTGAGAAAGAGTTAGCTTGTGTTTACTATATCTCCCTATTTTCATGTGATCTCATAGAGGGTAATGACTCTCATTAGTGTGTTTACTATACCCTTGGTCCTAATTGCCAACCTAGGGCCTAGTGGAGGCGGGACTCAGTTTTCACTATTACTCTCCTATAATTGTAGGCTTAGGAAGGGTAAACTTTTTGGTGAGGGGTTCATGAAAGATATTTTTATTTCTCAAAATGTCATATGTGACATAGTAAATGAAACATAATCTCATAGTTTATTTTCTAAACATGAATGTTTATAATTATATTTAGTTTGATCAAGTTTTTTAATACACTTCGCATATGTTGGGATGATTTTTAAAATTATTTAATTTTACATACATTCATATTCTATATAAATTTTATAACATTATAGGTTTTGATGATGTAGTTTATAAATAATTTACTTTGTTTTAACAATTAAATTTATTTTTTAGATATACATATATATTACCAATAATATGATTGAAACAAGTCTCATCATTTCTAAGATTATATGTATCACACTCATCCATTTAAATAGGACACTAATAAATCATCTTCATGGGATGGGCTGAATGATCCTCAATTGGGTATTTTATGAAATGAAAATTAATAATTTGAAAAACAATCTCCTGAAAATTTAAGTGGAATTACTCACTTGTTAACATTATTGATTAATCTATAAATTTATGAAAAGCATATCCTAGGATTTTGAGTGACATATTCACTAAATTGATCATATTACAAATATATTATGTATAAATAAAAAGGGAAATTTAGGTATATCACTTTAATTATAAAATCCTCTACAAATAAAATATGATTTGTGGAACATTGGTTGGGAAGTTTAATTATAATTATAGTGGGATTTAGCACTCAAACATGTAGAGATGATTAAAAATAACATTAAATAAATTTGATGTAATACCCTAAATAAATCATGAAAAATGAGAATTTGAATTTCCCAATAGTGAATGGAATGGTAAAAATTCATATTTCATTACAACAGATTATAAAACCATGTTGAATCAATTATGAAAAAATCCTATGTATATTAACATTTTTTCTCACATAAAAGTTTCTTATATTAGAGTACAAATCATTAAAAACATAAAATATCTTTGATTCTGGTTCCCAGTAATGATAAATGGTATGTTGACATAAAATTTTATAATGTTTTCAAATAATTCTATATTTAATTATTTTTAACTACTTTTATTCATATGTTGTTCAATCTAGGATAAAGAAGCTATTTTTTAAAAAAATTCAACAATATTTTGTTCATTTCATTAAAAAACTTAAGAAGATTAAGTACTCTTCTAATCGTTATTTTTTATATCAAACAACACCTATTCTATTGAAATTTCATTTTTATTCCATGAAAATTTATACTATCATGGATTATAATTGGGGATAGAATTATATTTAACTATTTCAATTGTATTTGTAAGTGTTTTGAGACTTACTAAATCATTTTCTTGGATCAATATATGGATTTAGATTCTTAGTTTTAGGGTTAGTAAATCTATTTTCTATTCTATGCACTAGAGAACTCTGATTTTATTTTTCTTTATATATTGAATTTAACTAGGTTTATAATGGTAAACCTAAACTCGTTTAATTTATCATGTAATCATGTTTTTAGGCCGATTGACCAACTTAGTTCATCAACAAATTCATCATGTTTTATTTTTTCATCATTTTTTATTCATGGTTAATCTATAGATATTCTGTTTGTGGGGACGGATGAATGTTTCTTCCATAGTCAGAACTAGAATTCTCATTGATGTTTCTTATTTAATAATTAATTATTTGAACATTGAAAAATATTCTTTACTATTTAGGTTGATGGAATATTTAATTTGAGTTATTATTCCAACATTGAGTTAAATTTTATGATTTATTGAATATTTTATCTCAAATTTAATTGAAATGAATATATAAGAAAAAATGTATTTTAATTATCAAATGGTTCAATAATTTGTATACATTAATCAATAAAATGTTCATAGGAAAAAAACACCACAATGGAAATGAATTTGAAATGTATTTTCTAGTTTGGGTGTGGTTTGTGGTGTATTGGACAATATCACAGACCTAAGGATGATTGTGAGATCACTATGTTGACTTACTATTATGTTAATTTTATAACTAGAAGAATGGACTTATTAGGTATATTTCACATTAGGGTAAACTATTTTTCAAAAATTTAAATCATTTTATTCTATGTTTTCAAAAAATCTCATATGAGTAGTTTGTATTTTTTCAACTAAATACCTTTCTATAGAATAATCAACCTTTCTACAATCAATTAATTGAAATATTTAATTATTATATTGAATCATTATTTGAGAAATAATTTGATAGTGGGTACAACTAAATCAGAGTCCGCAAAATGGTTTTTAATACTCATAGAGACTTTAAACATGAGTTTAATTAATACTACATATCTAATTTTGAATAGAAACTATTCTAGAAGAATGGAAAAAAATTCGATGAGAAAAATAATTATTTCATTCCGATAAAAATTCGATTTAAAATTTAAATATAAAAACCATTCATTTTCTATCCATGTAAGATAAAATAAAATGACATTTATTTCATTTAATATCATTCAACTCCTTGAGGTTTTATTTTTTCTGTTATATAAGAAAAATTTTACAGTTGTTTATATGGATATTAACCTAGAAATCCTAATGAAATATTTTCTTTAAAATAAATGTAATTTAATTTTTTATCAGGGATTATATATTAGGATATTATACATGGGTTTACAGATTTTCATCATAATATGAAGAAAGTTATTTCATGTGATGTTATCAAAAAATTTAATTTTTTTGGAATAAATACCTTCTAGGTGTGTTAGTATATGATTCAAAAAAACGAATAATGTTATTTAAAATAGATCTCTCTATATTTTGATAAGATAAATATATTTCATAAAAAATGGTTACAAATAATAATAACGTGATATAAAAAATTGTACAATAAACTCAATTACAATACCTATAAACTCATATATTTTTTGTTAGAGTTTTTATTAATAATCTCTAATATAAAAATATATACCCTATAGATATGGAATATAGAATCCCATTGAGTTTCTCTCGGGAAGGTTTAAAATTCGGTTACAAATCTATCCTTATTTATTTGTTTATAGAATATAATAAAATTGGGTATATGATTATAAGTTGTAAATATAAAATAAACAGAAAGTAAATTTCTAGAACATTCCGCAAAAAAACTGAAATTTGATTTGAAATTAAATGTTCATGAAGTCATAATTTTAACAAATTTTGTGGATAGTATTAGGAAATCTAGATACTCAACTCTTCCTTGTTTAAAATGATTTCCTAGTTGAAAATTTCAATGATAACACAATTTCCTCTATATAATGATAGATGTTTTCATGGATTAAATATTGATACCTAAAAATTATTTAATTTCATCCAAATATATAATTAAATTACATGAATAAACCAAATCAATAAAATCTATTTGAAATCAATTTGCTGATTGAAATACGTTTTTAAAAAAATTAAAGTAGTTCACTCATTTTACTCTATAGGTTGAACAATTATAAAAAAAGAAGTTGAAACTATATTTAAGAACTAAACTGACAAGATTCATTAAAAAATATATGTTCACAGTACATTCAAAATAAATTTCACATAAGAATAATAGCTTTTAAGAAAGGATATTTTAATTTCTTCCCAGCAGAGCCACATGTTTCTATGCGTCACATTACTTTAGAACATAATTTATTCTATATTTATTTTATTCAAATAAGAATTTATATCATCTTCAGAACATGTCAAGCAAAACCCTCTCCTTTCTCTCTATAAAAAACAACTACCCTTTTAATGATGTGGAGTTGGAAATATAATTAATAGGGCTGTAAAAATATGACTTATTATTTAAATATATTAAAAAATCATAAATTTATTCTTTATTAAAAGAAAAATCAAGAAAATAATTATTCTAGAGTGTTGTTCAAAATTGAGTTAGATGCTGATACTAAAATGCTAAAATTATTTGGAGAAGTTTATTGATTATTATTAATTTTTATCTTAGTATATCTTTTTTTGAAGAAACACTTTAGCTACCCTATTTTAAAAATGCTCATGGATTGTCTTAATTAATGAATTTGACATTGAAATTTAATAGAGAGGTGAGAATATGAAATATATTTCATCAAATTATGTAATAAATTCATTTAAACAATTTAATCCCTTAATATTTATCATTTAATGACATGTGGTCTAATTTTACATCCCAAAATATATATTCCAAATTGAAATATTTATTTGGATGTAATGAAATTACAATTGGAACTAGGTGAGTTAGAAAATTTTAATAACCATAGAGAATGGATTTAGAAATAATAATTACTCAATTTTGATCAATATTTAAAAATTTATACCTGAAATAAATAATTGAAGAAATAGGGAAATTCAATAATCAACAAATTTTCACTTTTAAGCTCAAACATCTAGAATATATAAATACAATTTAATTAAGTTCAAATTTATAAATAATTTTGGATTAAATCCTTTAAATAAAAAATAGAAATAATGGAAATATTAACTCTATCATATATCCTTCCTAGAATAATTAATTTAGTATCATAAATATATAGATATATTATTTTTATTATTACTCGAAATCCATTTTCAATTACATTTCTATAAAATGGGAAATAATTGTATATACATTATGTAGGTGTGAACTAATACCTTCACATATATATATATATGATTCATTTTCCCTTACTAGTTCATATTAATTGACATATTGATATATTTAATATAAATAAATAATTTATTATACGATTATGATTTTGGAATGGTAAAATAATAATTATCGGTCATTATTTTGTTTTATAGATACTGAAAATAGGAATCTTATATTCATATAGACTACCATCTCTATGAATGGTGTTATACATTTTTATATGACTAAATTTTAGAGATAGATTTAAATATTCATATAATTACTATATATGATATTTATATACATATAAATATTTCCTAGGTGATATAACCCTAATTCAGTGGAATGTACCATTAGTACCTAAAGAAAACATACATGGAAATTGAACTATTTAACCCCTCAAATGATGATGAAAATGAATGATTTATAATGAATTCGTAATAAGATGTTATATGTAAAATATTTATAGTTTTATAATTATAAATATATTCTAATATATATGTGTAATAAATTTAAATTTATCATGAACGTGGTGAAAATAACTTAGATAGTATGTCAGACATGAGTTATTTTGTATATTTTATAATATAATTATTATTTGGTATTGATTATGATTAAATTATATTTATGTAAATTTTATGTATTGTCTCTTTTAACCCATATCTGTTTTTATCACATATGGTTGTATAAAGTTGTTAAATATTTTTAGTTCATATTATTTCCTTTGGTACTTATGTGATCCAAAGAATTATTCTAAAGAAAAGGCGACGTACTTTTGATTCCATATCCATGATCACTATAATGTCATCAGGAAGATTTTTACTAGAATCCATTTATGTTTTAAAATAATTTTGATCTATATTGTACATTAATTGAAATGGTTTAAAAGTAATCAAATTTTAATATTTAAAAATTTTATTTTCTCGTTTTTCACAAAAATGTGAAGAAAAAATTTGTTTCTATATTTACCTAATGAACAAATTCCTACAACATAATATCTTTTTTTCAAAAAATAATTTATTTTAAAATTCCATGGTTCATTTCATTGAAAAAACTCATAATATTTTTCAAATTTTTAAAATTTGAATATTTCATTTAAAAATAAAAATATTTTCATCCAAAATTTATGAATGACCGATATTAAAAAATTATATTCATATATTTAAACATATTTTTTGAATTTCACTATTTAGTGGAGGTGTGATATAATAATTCAATATAATATATGAGATTTTATTTCTTCATATCATGTGTCTCTATTGAATTTCATGGTAAAATATTAACAATTTACATTATAGTTTTTGATGACTTTGTGAAATATATACAAAGAATTATAATGTAATGTAACAATTTAATTGTTTTAACTATGGATATATTAGATATTTTGGAACATAATATCCAATTGTAAAGGTAGATGAAGATAGTGGAAACGAAATTATAATATCATGAAGACCAACAATGAAAAATGTATAAAAATATATCTCTCATATAAAATAAAATAAATAATAAGTTTTATAAATATATAAATATTAACATTTTATCAAAGTGTAAGATAGATTATTATAATGATTTTTATGATGAAAATTCCAATGATAATATAAATTAGAAAATTCTAATTGAAAATTATATAATGATAGGTGTGCTAGTTATGAAAGTCACAAATCAGAATAATAAGAAGTTGAATCTCAAATAGATTTTATGAATAAAATAGAATTGAATGAATATCATTAAAATAATTTAATCTAGAAATAGAAAACATGTTGTTGAAGATATAATATGTATTAGAAAAATATCAAGAATAAACACATGATGAAAAATATAGGATGTTAAGATATATTGATCATGTAAATAAGTTACATAATGATGAGAAGTACTTCAATATCTAGTTTTATTAGAAGAAAAATTTGAAGATGAAAGTAATTAATCTTTTCTGGTTGAAACTAGTTGATGCTTAATAAGAAATATGAATCAACTAAAATTATATTACAAATATTGTTAAAATTTTTATTAATGGTAAACCAATAATGTTCAAACAACTATCTTAATTTAAGGAAAACAAAAATGTTGAAAATGTTTAGAGGAAGAACCTCATCAAGAGAGATAAATATATAAAAAGACAAACTAATGTAAAAAAATTATTATAATTTTTAGGATTAATATTTTCAATAAGAAACACCTATAAATATATTCTAAAAAAAGGACCAGTATACAATTATGATTAAGAATATGATGTGTTTATTTTACAATAAATTGTTTTTCATAAAATGATATTTGGTCTCTAGTCTGAAATATTATGGAAGACAGATACACAATTTTTGAAAACATGTATATTACAAATGAAATTATATATTTTTTATATTTATGATGACATGTTGTGATTGGTTATATATAAAAAATTTATTGTTCAATCAATAGTTAAAAAATTAATCCATATGCTCTTAAGATTATTTTCTAAGGGTAGTGAATTAACTCCCTTATTAAAACCAGAAAAACCTAGTTCAATATGATAAAATATGTTTAAAAAATTGAAACCATATTTGTTAGATGTGATCCACAAAAAAATATGATAAATGATGTATTATAATTCATATAACTCCACAATGATTATATATAAAAAATTGAATGTTGAAAAGGATAAATATAATATCATATTTGTTGAAACTTTTCTAAAATCTATAAATAATGAAATAAATTTTATTTAAGATAATGGTCTCTCATCACATATGACTGTATATTTGAAATTATTAAAAAATTTATAAGTCAATAAATATGGGAATGTGTATTTTACAAGTTCTCTCTCACCCAAAATAAAAGGAACTTAGTCTGCTATTATTGTAAATGAAATATAAAAATTCATAAGTGCATAATTTTTTTAAGCAATAATAATTAATTCATTTCATGTTTCAAATATTGTGATTAAGTAAATAAAGTATTTTTCATAATAGATGCCTTTATTGGTAAAATTTTTTATTATGTGAATGTTGTAAAAAGGGGACACTTAACCAAGGGAAATATTTTTTCGGATGGAGATGGGTTGAGTTCATGTAATCAAAGCATGATGGATGAAAATTAGTTATGGAATATATGTTTTGGACCAATATTATAGAGGAATAATGACACGCTAACTAAGAATAAGATTATATATGAAATTACTAACATGAAATGAAGAATAATTGTTTTGTTCTATATAATAAAATGTGAATATTTTAAATTTAATACATAAGAGGGTTATAATACATAATACTCATCACTAAATCCATATTCATTCAAACGTATTTATTCCACGAGATAAAAATTGAAAATATGGATATGTAGTTATTTCCCTTTATTGATGATTTCACTAAAAGTAGATGTATTTTGATTTTAAATCCTAAATCATAGGCTATGAATTTGTTTTCATGTTTCAGGTTAAGTTATTATAGGGAAAATGTATATTCTATTAATAGAATTCATAATAATAATGGTTTTGAATGCAAAAATGAGATGTTCAATTTTTTTTCTAGGAAAAACTAAATTTTTTCAAGTTCCTAGTACACCATGACACCATAAAAGATTGGTTTTTTTGATTAAAAGTACATGAGTTCAATTGAAATGGCCTAAAATATACTGATTTATGATGATAATTATCTATTATTTTATATATTATATTCTTATGATGAAATTAACATTGAAGATAATTATATATGTTGGTCAAACTCAAATATGTATCCATATAAAAATATTATAATGACATACGATGTGTGAAATATATAAGGGTATTTTAATCATCTTTCATTATCAATGGAAAAGGTGATAATAATTGGAAATTAAATCAAAGGGTTGATCATGGAATCATCCAGGGATTTCCCCTAATAATACAATATATAGGTTTTATAATATGGAATTTAGGAATATTTTTGAAACTTCATATGTGAATGTTATAAAAACCTCTATAATAAATTTCTTAAAATCAATTACAAATATTAGAGGAGTATAATGAAATTTACTTAACTATTATACAACATTATAGTGTTTCGAAAAAATGTAATTATATGAAATTTTAATATGATGAAAATATTGAAGGATCTATTTCTGGTGATGAGTGGAAATTTTGATCATCTCATCTAATGCTGAGAAATAATGTGGAGGGAGAATATTTCATTATAGATAAAAGATAATAGATTTTATCCACAAAAACTTCATGGTAGTTCCAAATAACTAATTTTTTTCCAAGGTTGAACCTATTTTTTTTAGGAATCTTAAGATCATCAATAGTGGACTGATTCCATGAATGCTGAATTTTTTAAAATAGTGAGACATAAGAGTTATGAACCAAACCACAAGAAAAAAATGTAACAGGAACATTATGGGTTTCAAAAAAAAAGAGTAACAAAAACAGATTAATGGAATGAAGTACGGAATGAGTAGTTTGTAAGGTATACTCATCGTTTTATTTGATAAATTTTAATGAGAACTATTCCACTATATAATGAATGAAAAAAACCTAATATTTAATGTTGTAGTTAAACATAAAGGATATAAGTTATTCAAAATGAATATCAATTTTTCAGTTCTAAATGGATTTCTAGAAGAATATTTTTATATTTATAAACCATTTTCCTTCATTATTGGTCATGATAATGTGTATTTTTTCTATATAATAATGACTTGTATGGGTAAAAACATCTCCCATGAGATTGGTATTGATGTTTTTATACTTACATGAGTAGATGAATTTTCAAAAATTAAGATTAAAAAAAATTATATAAAATAATGTAAAGTGGGTTCCCACATAATGGTTATTTGTTTTAATGATATCATAATAATTGGAAATGATTAAGACAAGTGTTAGATGTTTTGGGGTGTTATAAAGAAGTTATTTATAATTTCTATTTAAGGAAAGAATAAATAATAAATTTTCTTACACATATATTAATAGAAAAGGAACATTTCCATTATCAAAAAATGCATAGTTATAAAATCATGGAAATATTTGGATTGAAATATCAATTCCTACATAACCACCTATTTTAGTTGGAAAAGTTAGTCGAAAATGAGCACAGAAAAGATGTTGATCATAAATTTTTTTTAATCTTTACTGGATTCCTATAATATTTTTGTAATCAATGAAAAATTATGTATATGATATGAAACATTTTTCTAAGAATCGATGTCCAAAAAATATTCACTTGACATGGATGGAAAAAATTTATGATATATTTATTAAAAAATTGATTCAGGATTAAATATGATATAATAGGAATGATTGATTGATTTTATTATAATAATGCCAATTGCGTATTCCATATTGAATTTAAAAAATCCACTTCAAGTATAGTTTTCTTATAGGGTGAGTTGAGGGTTTTTTGGCACACAAAGAAGATGAATTTAGTTACATTTAAAACCATGATGGTAGAATATGATTTCATTACTCACCCTACAACTAAGTTAGTATGGATAATAATGAATTAAAAATTATTTAATATTTGAGTGATATTACCTCTTTTATTTGAATGTGATAATTATAGTCTTATCAAGTATCAATGAACTGTGTTCAATATTCTTGGATGAAGAAAATTTATAGTACATTTAATTTTATAAAAGATAATGTGTAATAAAATTAACTATAAATGGTTTTGTATGTAAAAAAGGGATATTTTTTGTTATCTTCTCTAAACGATTTCCAATATAATCATTTAAAAAGATATAGACGATTAGGGGTGTTCATCCTCACTCTCTAAAAAGATATGTTATATGATATATCTCCCCTCTATCATATTGTTAGCGGATATTTTTTCAACAGGGGATAAATATGATAACATCAATTGATATGTGTTTTACCTTTTAAAAGATAGTTCATTATTTGGATGAGTTTTTTAAGAGATAATTTTGGATGTTCGTATGTGTGAACCAATTAAACATTTTATTTATTTTTATGTAGTACCATGTTATTTATTGGATGATTTTTTTGGGTTGTATTGGTGATTTTTTTAGTGCATAATGATGTTCGGGATGACTACAAATTACATATTTAGCGATATTATGGTATTGTTTTAGTGATTCTTGTCCTCTAACCAATGTAAGACTGATTGTGTTGGAATTATTATATATGGATCCATTTCATATGTTATTGTGATTTATGTATTTATGTTCTTTAGTGGAAATATATAAATAGTGTGGATGATTGGTGACACTATGTGGTTTTTTGTTGTTATTGATTTGAGAAAAATCATTCTAACATGAAATATTTCGTATGGATATGGCTTCTATAGGTAATGCATAAGAGTGGTTCTTCCATGGGAGATAACTCCTTTTTGAAAATTTTATAATAAAATTATAATCCTAAAAATCATCACATATAAAATAAATTATTGGGATGATCCCAAAAAAATGTTGGAACTTTCTATGTTTTTATTGACACACCTTCCTCTGATATGATGTGACCCATGAGATGTACCATGTCGGTCAATAATTGACTCTTAAATATCGTGACCTATTGGTGATTCTATATTAGTATTCTTAATATAATGATAAAAAATTGGAATGGTCTTCCATAATATATGATTAATCCAAGATTTCATAAAAAAATAGAACAAAATGATCAAGGTATGGGTAAAAGAATCAGTTAATCAAATCTGTACTGGTGTGTTTATCAATATGAGTTCAATCACAACGAACTCATAAAAACTATAATTTCATCTCAATGTTTTAAAAGTTATATCAAAATATATCACCTTATGTTTCTGATACAATAAAATTTTATAAATAATGATAAACATGTTAGAACTTGATAGTTGGTAAAATAGATCATCAAGACATGGTACAGGAAACCGATTATTTCCCATCGTATGATTTTACATTTGGAAATCGATAGTCAACGTCAAATTTCTAGAAACCCTTTATAAAATAAAACCAAAGAATTCAATTCTAGAATACTCTCAAGTATAAGCACATTATACTTCAATTCGTTAAACTAGTCATTATTTTCCTATTGTTTTTTAGGTTTCATTCTATAATGTTTTATATAAACTGGATTATCTCCCAGCATCATATCAACCATCAACTAAACCTCCATGTCATGTGGAATCCATGAGAATACATTAAGAAACACATCATAAATCCAATCAACCACTAGAGGGAGAAAATTACTACCCACTCCCTCATCGACCAAAAAAGACTCATAACTCTGTCTATGAGCAGACATAGTTGTGAAAAGATTGATCCAACATGACCTTTCATGGAATCCATCCCCCATTGTGAACATAAGTGTCACCCTAAAGATACATGAAGCTCACATGCTAATAGTAAATTTCATTTTGTTCCTGGTATGTAAACAACCATTATGTCTATATTATCATGTAAAAAACAATAATTTTAAGATTTTAGAATTCCAAAAGGAGAAAGTAACCACCATCCTCAATGGTATACTCTTGGATTTAAAAAATATCCTCTCATCATATCCAAAATGAAATTTTGATCTAAATCACCCCAAGAATTTAATCCATCACCAGAACATTCCAATTTACAAATTGGGATGATATAAATGACATTTGAGAACTGTATCAAGTGAAACCCAAAAAAAATAATCATTACCTGAGTTGTACCAATATCAATCAATGATCTAACCCCAACAGTGATGGGGGGGACTAAAGTACTTATTGCCTACATCTCCTATGGCATAGGCTCTAGTTTGAACTATATATAGCCTTCCTACCCCTCTACCATGGGCTCCTAGATGAGTACTTAGTATTGGGATTCCCTGATTATATAAGAACTTTTGACCATAAATACCATGTGCACGACCCCAAAAAGTACAGCTGGTTGAAATCTATCATCTAGATAGATATATGTTAGTTAGTCATATTATAGTTCTCTATAGTAGATCAGTTTTTCATCACTACCCATCAATAGATATTTTCTATAGAACTTCTTTATATGACCCATCCTTCCTTGTGATCATCACTCCACCAGTGGTCAAAGGCACAACCCACACATGCAACTAGTCCTACCACACATATTTATGATCACTTGACTACTACCCTAAGAGGCCTATCCAACACTCTGGTGTCTGTGTCCACCAATGATCGATTATATTTTATCGTAAGGGAACATCATTAAATCAGCAGATATACCACCAGATCAGCCAACTAAAACAATCCTCTCATAAACATAATGCATGTTTATGTTCTCCTGATAAAAGATATTTTGACTGAATACCTCAAAAAAACATCCCCAAAAAAATGATTTTAACCAATGAATAATATATTATCTAAGACCATACTAAAAATTATTTATCTTAGCTATGTAATATCATACCAACATCATTAAAAAACACAACAACTCATTAAAGGAAACATCATGTCCCATTACCAACATATTCCACCAGGTAAATTTCATGAACTATTGTACACTCCTTTCCCTCAAGGTCTTGGGTAAAAATACTCCATGAATTTATCATGGAAGATATTTCTTTACGTTACGTAATATTACTCATCCTAATAATGTATATATCACCAATGATTCATTGGAACCAATTACATATATTCTATTGACATGACTCTTTTATTGGGATGAGTCTCCATGTTTTCCAGTATTATAAAGATGAACTCAATCAAGAACTGAACCACATCAGGTCTACCATCTCCAATGATCATCAATGTGTGTTACATTTGAAAATACCTCATCATATCTAACATAATATGAAAAAAACACTATATATGTCTCTCCATAAACATCATAAAATTTTAAATGTTCTCTTTTAAATTATATTCATCCATATTACTCATGATCATTGTTATATACTTCTCTATTATTATATGGTCATTCTCAGTGACGTAATAATATCAACCAAATGTATTGATTTTTTTGTGTAATCTATATAAAATGACAAATGAATATCTCAAATCACATGAAATATAATTTCCACAGTTTACATAAAATAGGTTTAAGAGGTGGTCATAACCCTCCCACTATGCTCTGATTATCCCCACTAGTATAATAGTACCCAATCATTCCCCTTAACAATACCTATCTCGAGCCTTGTCTAATATGGGGTAAACCAAATATATAAAACTAAAATATTTTCATTTGACATCATATCAATGATATAAATTTTTTACAACATTAGTCTATATAATTTACGCACTATTTTAACCTAATTAATTTTATTACATTTCAACTAATACAAATTTATACATATCAATTATGGAATATTTTACTAAAGTTTCAAGTGGACCAAAAAAGTGTTTTCATTTACCATATACCATAATAAAATAATTTTATTTTGATACTTTCTATGATAAATTCCACCTTAATACCGGTTTCATAAAATAATTTATTCATATACAAAACCCATCCATGCATAACCATGAATAAAACATCACAAAACCATAACTTCACACCAAAAGTGCTCCACCCATTCAAAAATAATATCTAATATTAGTAGCATACATCAAGATTAAAAATCATACCATCTATACTTGGGTTTACATCTATACCTTAGTTAGCTACTCGCAAGAGATTGCTCATTAGAAAGTCCAAACACATCATTATCTATTATATAGATTTGAAAAATAGTAATACCAAAGAAAGGAAATACTTTCATATAACTTTGTATGTTCCATATTGTGTTCCATGATAACTAGTTCCCAAAGAAGATTTACCCCATGACCTCAAGAACACCTCCCCATATTCTATAGGTTTCCATATATTATCAAAGGACTAATGAGATATGTGGGGAATCAATACACTATTTACCATTGTTTGGAAATACAGTTCAATAAGATAAATAATAGGCATGATAAAATGATTAAAAACATGCATCAAATAATAAAATACCCAAATGGGTAACTACCTAAAATCACACAAATGAACATGGTATTCATTGTAGTGTCATTTTATTAAAGAATAAAAACATCATACTACAAATAACAAAATTGGGTCCTGATGCGAAATCATTTTCCCACGTTCATGTTCGAACCCAAATCCAATATCACCGATCTATATTATGGTCATTTACTTTATCACTGCATGATACCATGATGTCATCTTTTGTACCTTGTGGAGGCTCGAGCATGGTTTGAGTAAAACATAGTATGATGCCACCAATGGTGTTTTAAAAATATATAAAATCTATAACAACGTATGAAAAATTATAATAAAAAACAATATAAATGTATGTAATTGAAAAGGGTTTCCATTAGACCCATGGGAACTTGGATCCACTATATCACGGATATAGAAAACCTAGTTTGGCAAATCATTTATGACTAAACCATATATCTTGTTCATATAAAATGGCATACAAGGATCACCAAATAATTTATTCAGACCATTCTATGGAGTAATTTATTCAATTACCATTCCCAACGTCTCTCACCCTGACTAACATCATTACCTATGTTTGGACCACCAAAACAAAAACCCGTTACATTATATGGACCGTTAGGAACAAAACACACACCATATTGTACAATTCCTTGAAAATTACCCATTCCATGATTTAAATCACCATAACTCATATCCCATCCATGTTGTGTCCCTCCATTACCAACATCCATATCCACTTCATCAATATAAACATCTCATGGTTTAACACAGTTGACCCTTTTGACAACATTAATACATGAAATAGTAATCCTCTTAAAATTAGTATAATTACCATAGTTAGTTAACTTCGTCATATTTAAACATAATCCATAAATATCACATTTTCCCATTTAGTCGCAGCAAAAACAATTAAACAAGGATATGATCAATTTTATAACATGAACGTTCCATATATAAACCATTTATCACATTCTCCTACTTAAAATCCATAAATCGGTTAAATAATCTACTCATTTTAAAACACAACTTCATTTTATCATAAAAATAAAAAAAATAAAACTAGATTACTCTTATAAACCCATTAAATTCATTATTTGATAAATTAATTTTTATATTTAAGGGAGCGTCTCACCCCTTGTATGTTTTTATCCTCAGTGTACTCTTCAAAAATATATCCCATGAGGTCCGTGAGAGGTCTAAAATAGCTTTTGCAGATCCAATTTACTTTTCCCAACTATGGAAGTAAATGTGGCACACAATAATATAGGTATACAACCAAATACAAATAGATAAACAATAATAATAAGAAATATAACATATAGGAAACCAAACTCATGCTTGTAGATGAATGATCCCTCTACTAGGTCCCTTGATTCAATAACATACCACCAACACTACCATACTATGGATTTTCTATAATATAAATCTTTTGTCATATTCTGAAAGATAATAACTATCACACCATTTTTTATTTGGAATATTGAAGTAATAGGAGTGAGATTCTCATATTGGGGTTTATTTCACAATTAAAATCATTTTGAATAGCACAATATTTATATTAATTCGATGATAAAAGATAATGGATTAATTGTTTCTTCATGCTAGCTAACTGAGGTGGAGAGGGGATGAAAATAAGGTAGTTTTAAATAAATACAATATTGAAATATTGGAATTTCACTTCCTTTAATGAGTCACATGGTTTGACCACACAGTTACCCAAATGGTGTGTGAATTATGTAGAACACTTTAATCTATAGGGGACTGGGTATCATGGTTTTCTAGGAAGCCTAAAAGGCCTAGAATCCTATATGTAGGCCATGAATCATGCTCTATTCATGGTCACATGGTTCACTATAACACATTATATAGTATTCCATCCATGAAGTAATACCATATGTTGCACGGTTATGGTTGATGATTATTACTAATCATGCACCAACCGTACTGCCTTTATTGAATAGTCCAATTTCTCCCTTTTGGAATTTATGAACTCCATGAGAACCCCCATGTCCCCATATGTACCAATGAAACATTCCATTAACCACAATGAAAGGATTAAAATTAAAATTGATTTAAGGATAGACCTCCACAAAAGTCATTATTTTACAAAGAGAAAATAATATATTTGATAGGGAAGGATCATAATATATCATTATTAGAAAACTTTAAACAATGAATGAAGATTATAACCCAATTATTTTGATATTGTGGGAAAAAATAACTACCTTATATTATTTTGAATGTATAAATCAAAATAAAAAATAAAAGTGACCCTTGAATAGAAATATATAACAGATTAATAATATGTTATATATGAAAAATATTTTCAATAACATAGTATACAAACCATATATAGTAAATTTGGTAAAAATAAGAAACATATCTCAATGAAAGGAGTTTTAGAGTAAAATCCCTTCCCACATATTCTTTCTCATCTCCACACACTATAACTTGTTTAATAATCATTTTAATTTCATCATTAGAATATATATATTAATCTTATTATATATCATGATCCTAAATATTTTAAATTAAATATTTATAACCCACTTATAAATTATTCTTAGTCTAAATTAATATTTGGGTGTTATTTGCACCATTTATTCTATATTTTCTTTCATATAGTGGTTTCATATATAGTTCCATGATCATATTTACATCGAAATGTAAATGTATATATATATGATATTTTTTTGTTGATATAGATCTAATGTCCAAATATTATTTTTAGAATTTGATAATGGTGGTCTATAAAGCACGTCTAGAAAAATAATTTTCTTGATATTGGGTAAATAAAAAGAATTGATTTATTTATAAAATATTGTTATATATATAACCATTATAAATTATAATAACACAATAAATTTTTAATAACAAAAACAAATTATTATTATTTAGGTTTTCATAAAAATTCATGATGTAAATGTCATCTGTCGAACATGATGGGTTTAATGACAACCCAAACTATAATGTGTTTTAACGAATGAATGAAAAAATATGTTAATTTTAAATTAAAATATCAGTTATATAGAAGAATTATGATGTGAAATAGGTATTATTAATTTTTTAATTACTATTTAAGATGAAATAAATTAATATTGTAAATGAAGACAAATTAAATAGGTACATAATAGGTATGAAATTGAACTCTTTTTGGTTTCTTCTTTTATACTGATGTATTTTGGGATCCCTGTTAATCCCATGAATATCTATAAATTTTATTGGAATGAAATGTATGTTAAATTAGAAAATATTGGATAGGAAAGACATGTAATGGTGTGGATTTATTTGGATTGAGGAGAAGTCCTTTAGAGGATGCATTTGACTTTTATAATCACAAATATCATTTCAATATTGTTTTTGGAATGAAAATTCAAAAATTAACAAATAATTGAAAATTAATGGATATAGATTGAGACAAAATTCATCCACATAATTTGGAAATAAATTATCTAGATATTTTTTAGCTTTATCTATCCATTTGAATCTTTTTTCTATTATACTATTTATCGTAGTGAAATTATTTTACCTATTAAAATTATTTTTATACATAAAAATATTTCTCTTTTTTACCTAATTATTAATTTATATTATCATGTATAAAAAAATTTAATTAGATTAAATTTAGACAATTTATTATTGAATATTTTAAAATAAATCCTTATAATGCATGGGATATAATTTTTATGAAAAATAAATTTAAAAATTAAATCATTATTTCCATTTTTACATAGTAATAATTACTATTTATTAATTAAATTGTACATTTTTAATATGAATAATAAATTTCATTATAATAATGGTATTTTCGTAATTATTTCAATTTAATTAGATAATGGAATAACACAAAATAAATCGGTATTATAATAGGTCTGGTTATTTTATAAATGAATGTAATGATTTATTATAGGTTTATAATTTAATAAAATTGAACATCTAGTAATATATATATATATTATTAGTTGTCATAAAATTTATAGATTCATAAGATATATTTTATTAAAATATTATTTATATATTTTTATCATCCAAAATTATACATAAAAACCTTCATGACGTCCAAAATAATACATTTATATCAAAAAAATTATGGTTTTATAAATAGGTGTTGATTTTTCTAACATACATCTCAAACTAATTTCCATGAGGTGTGGCTTCTCCCGGAAATTATTTTATTTGATATTTAATTATTGATTTTATGTATTGGATTGATTTATGTAAAACCCTGGAGTTTTTTCCTCACACATTGGATAATAAAAAATAACCTCACTGGGATGGATTATACATCTAAATTCCATAAATTCACTCTTATATATAAATTTCCTAGAATGATAACCTATATTTATACCAAATATATTATTAGATATAGTTAATCCAGAACTTCCAATTATAATTTCAAAAGAAGTTCCAATATAATTTCCAAAAAATAATATATTTTCTATCATTATGAAATTATTTACCTATTGAATACTTATATCGATGGAAATATATACCCAATGACCATATATACACAAACACTAAAGATTCCTAATTACCAAATAACAAGAACCTCTATCATTAAAATTATAATATATTATCTAGTATATTTCTTTAAATCATTTATCCTCTATTCATTATTAATATATTTATGCTATTTATAATTTGCTTCATTTTGATATAGTTATTATCAATGAAACATTATTAATTGGTGGCTATATTTATGATCATTTCAATCACATTGTATTTTTATTTACATGTTTTTTATATATTTTAAAATTACAAAATTATATATCATTTAGATATTTGAAAATATATAATATTTTATATTAAAATGTTCACCCATAATATAATAATTCCATTTTCAATTTATTTTAATGTTTCTGGTATAATATGTGATGAAACACTCAATCAATATTTATATGGAATTTGAAACATATAAAATTGTGTGTTATATTCTCCCACCATAGAAAATAATTTTATTTGATATTACATTAAATGGAATAATGTTGATGGTGGTACCATCACCTTCTTATATCTCGGATTGCATACTTTTCTTCTTCAAAATTTGGATTCCTTTACTATACATTGTTCAGTTATTTTATTTTTTTAAATAATTTTTAATTAATAACTATGGTATTCACCATATGTTCGATAAAATTAATTTTATGTTCTTATTATATAACCTTTTTATTTAGTACATGGTATTTATCTATTTCATAAATCTATATTAGTGATAAATAGAACACATTCCGTACATTGGTGTTGATTATTGAATGTTATAGAGACCCTATGTGTTCAAGAATAAGAGAGTTAGTGACATATCTAGGGACAAACTTTTGATTCATCAAAAATCTAACAACCCCTATTCCATAGTGATATTAAATATAAAAATTTCTTATTTAAATCAATCTATATATCATGATGGTCAATATCAACATAGAAGATCATTTGAATTTTTACTAAATTAATTTGTAGTTTAATTATTTAAACCTTTTTAGTTGTTTGGATATCATGATCCAACCCCAATTAATTTTGTTTCTATAATCATCCCATTATGTTTGACATATAAATCTCTTCCTATTTACAGAATCATTGTGTATGTTGGTATTTTTATGTGTATTGTGTTATTATATGATAGAATTACTATAGGATGATTTTTACCCTAGACACATTCATATTTCATCTAGAATCACCTTATTAAATCTTCCAATGTTAAAGTAATTTTTTCTGATTAAATTTCACTTTTATGAAATTAACATCTAGGAACCAGATGCCACTCAATAGTGCATCAAGATTGGTTGTAAAAATAGCCTAATGTGCATATCCCTAAACACAAAAGGCTTATAACAAGGAGAGATGGAATATGTGGGTCATTGGGGATACAATTCCCTCAATACTAGTGTATATCACAACATATGTCATTAACATGAAAATAGCGGTTGAATATTAACAAGAGAACAACTAAAAATGTAAACAAGGTTTGGATGTATAAACAAACCAGAATAATTTCATAAATAATGATTCATATGATACATGTATCTATAAAATAGAACAAATAACTACATGGAAGAAAAATATAGTACACATGTATCAAAAATACAATAGACACAAAATGTTTCCTAGTATCATCACAAAACTAATCATGGTCAAATTGTTTCTCTTTTTATAATGAAAATAATAAACAACTTGTCCTAGGGAACTTTTCCCTACCATCATATGCTACAATATAAGCTGTTTCTATTCTTAAAGAGGACCAAAAATGGTGTGATATAATATTCTAGTAGGTAACCACACAAAAGTTTATACATTTTAGTTGTAAAATATAAACTATAATATGTATTTAATGTAACAAAGAAGGTAGGAAATGTATTGTTCCCATTTCATATAAAGCCCCACAATAAATTAAAATTGAATAGCCCCTCGAATCTCCATCCATAATAAATAGCATAATCCTAACAAGGGTGATACATGTCTCTTAAATAAACATTATCTCAATGTACACTGATACATATTCTATCCCACATGACCATGAAATATACTTAAGTGAATTTCATTTTCATGTCCCTTTCGTATTGGAAAGGCATATAACATGATGGGTCAAATCCAGGAATTTGAGAACCAAGGAAGCCTCATCGATTACCACATCATCTCGATGGAATATCATTGTAGGAACTAGTTGGAGTACTTGGATCATGACATGCAGGACACATCCTACATGATTCCATGCATGACAGATATAAGGGGTAACAAGGACTATGACATCCCACAGAATCAATACCCAAGAAGAATCACTACTGAAGGTATCAATTAACATGTTCCAAATCCAAGGGGATCCATACATGGTATCTAAACAATCATTTATCATTTTTATAACATTTAACAATACAATTCCATAAAATCATACCCACTCATATTATTAATTAAATTCAATTCCCTTCACACATAATTGATCATCCTTAAACTATGAAAACTCAAGAACACACCCCATGGGTGGTTCATCAAATAGAAAAACTAGAATCAAGTCATGGAAAACCCCATGGGTTGCCTTGGGTTGGGGAAACAACCACCAACATATCTCTAGGAACCTGTGGTCATCCCAAATAGGTTATGTTTCATTTAATTGAATTCGTTGGTTCAATTTTGGGGTTGCACTGGAATGTCTGTCAGGTTGAATAATGGATGATATCTCTATATAAAACCAAAACATGAATTAAAATGATAGAAAACCTCCTTTATATCGATAGTGTAGCGATCATCTAGTATCAAGTGATCAGTAAACATATATTATGATAATTATAAAGAATTAACAAATTATGAAAAATTATGGCTTAGGAGACTAAAACCTAATATAGTAATTGATATCCATAAGAATATTGAGTAGGAAAAAATTAATTTAAATATTACCTTTACGTATCTAACTAGATTAATGATTAATGAAATAGATTCTAAATTTGAAATGGGAAGAAAATACTACCTTTGGATTGTTAGGGGTAATTTTGCGTGTGAGAGAGGGGTTGGGTGATATTTCAATAAAAAAATTACGGGGCCTTACCCCTATTTTTGAAAACATGAATCTGGAATTTGCACACAGTTTATATTCCATACACTTTAGGTAACTCATGGATTCCCTCCTGAGTAAATGAATATAAATTATGTGAATGGTCCTGGAAAACCCTTACACATCGTTTAAATGAAACTAAAATATAGACCTCCAACCTCTTCCTTCATAAGAACTACAAAACTGACCCATGTCCCAACATATGGCCTTTTCCAAAACAATAATTGTTTAGCCCGATATAAAAGAATATGTACCTCAATAAAACCATTGGATCTTAAAATAACACCCCCTTAAAACAATTATTCCATGAATTTCTCTGTCAAGGGTGGTCAAGATTCATCTGAGAATATATTATTCCATTGAGAATGTATGTTGGCCTCCCACTCCCATGTATCACCGTATAAACGGTCATGCTTCCATAGCGCTATTACTAGAGGAACTAAATATCCTCAGAGAACCTTATTTATCATATTAGTGATATGAATTATCTGCTTCTCAAAGGAAGAATATACCTATAGTCCAACCTCCTCGAGTTGAAAAGAGAGATACATGTCTCAGTGATAGTTGCAGAGATGAGATGCTTGCAAGACATTGTGTGAGGCTCAATAACTCTAGTCTAATCACCTGAATCTCTTCATAATCTCTAATGTGTCAACATATATTAGTGAACTCTTACCTTGTCTCCTAATTCATATGTGTCCCAAAATTGATTAAAAACATAGTAAGACCTAATTAATGACCTTAAAATCTAGAGGTCTTTTACGAAGATCGACATAAGATTACTATCGAGACTGTGTATTATCCATATACTTCTGCATCAAATTCACCTACTCAGAAGTTTCTTTCATGGGACTTTGTCCTAGAAAATCTACCTCACTATCCTCTTGACATCATAGTGATGATCCACATGGACTACCTCACAAATCCCGAATATGAGCCATATACATCGTCACCAGATTATTGTTATTGCCAGAAAACTCAATTAGAGGAATGTGAATCCCCCAAGAGACCCAAAAATACAAGATTTCTACTCAGAACATGTCCTTTAGCACCTATATTATATGATATAATAGTCCATCATTCTATGGTTTGTATTATCTAATCGGAATCACATGTGTAGCTATCACCATGAAAAATCTCTTTCTTAAAATAGATGTAAAACATGAATCCTTATCATAATCGATTATGTGTGGTACGCTGTAAAGTCATACTATTCCATGTATATACAACCTCCCATGCTCATCCACCATGAATTTATCCTAGATTGGATTAAAATGAAAAATCTTCATGATGGTTTCAATAACATCCCAGACTGCATCATTACCTAGAGGAGACCTCGGAATCCCAGGCATGAAATCATGCCATTTCCACTTGTGAATTGGTAACTATTGTAAATGATTGGAAAGTCATTGTAGTTCTTCCATCACCTATTGATATGTGAAACTACTAGTAACAAAACCAGATACCTCACACTGTACACCCATCCACCATTACTGAAGGTGTAATTCTGGGTACATCTTGGTGACTCCGAGATGAACTACCCAATTTGATGGATGACACTACTATATCGATTCCCCATGTATTTCCAATGGGACCCAATAAAAACCATGGATATGAAGTTTCACATCCCCACCTACCATCCAACTTGGAGGTGGGTCCTCATCATTCACACTCACTCATAGGAGTATGACTCAAGAATCTAATATCTTCCCCATGCGTTGTCTAGAAAACAAGGAATATTTCATAGTTAAGGATGATATATTCTACATCAAATCACTATCATGAACTTCCATGTTCATCTTAGAGAACAATTCCAAATGTTGTCACATTATACTAATCTATTTCACTGTCGGTATATGAGTCCTCCTCTATAGTTCTTTTCATGACCCATCCCCCGAGGCTCGTCCCGCGACTACTCGAATCCCACCTTCCCTAGGCCAGGGGTTGGAAATTAGCACTGAAAGGTGTATTCTCTAAAACTGGGAAGGAATTTTCTTTTATAACCTGTAATCTCACACAAATAAGCACAAGGAAGGATACAAGCACAAAGTAAAACTATATAGTAAACAGGGTGTGTATAGAAATAAAATAGGTCCAAAAGACAACCCCAACTGAAAAGTATAAGTAAACTAAAAAGTACATGTAAAACTAAAAATAGCTCCAGTGAACACCCACCAAGGATCCTACCTAAAGGGTTGGTACAACTCTCAAATGGTAATCTATGCGGTAAACCACATCTAATGTCCACCTCATGCTACCATCAGTCCTAGTAATCTCATCCTCAGTAATCAATGTCTATCATATATAGAAAATACAACAAGGTGAGGGCATAGCCCATGCAGGTTTGAGTATAATGATACTCAGTAGGGACCCTAAGACCCTCGAAGGTCTCAAAAAATATACCAAGGAGAAACCACAATCCATGAAAACAACTGACAACCATACTTAATTATATTCCCATACATATACCTAAGTTTTCAAGTATACCCATCTCAATCTTGAAGAAACACAGGGCCTAACTCAAAGCCCGAAGCTCAACTATTCCATGAAGGAAGAAATGCCATGAAGCTGAGTACCACAAAGCTACTAACACATAGGTAACACCACACAGAAAAATACCACAAAGGAATCATCACATAGAAGTTCACTACAAAGGTAAGGACTCAGATCATAGTAAGTATAACTTAGGTACAGTAGTAAAGATGATTAGATGTAACTAGTGAATCATCTTACTCTGTTGAGAGGAAGACCCACGTAGGATCCAATATCATCAGAACCACATAGGATCCTAGTACAACAGACCTTCATAGGATCCAAGAGTAGTATCACCTAGATTCTTATAGCAGATCCAAGTGGGATATTCGAATACTTACCCTCATAGGATCCCAAAGCACATACCCACATTGGATCCCTTTCTTATGTTACAGCCAGCCGCAGGGTTCCCACACTAAGCTCTCTTGATTCTGGGAGGGTCTGACCATCAATCCAAAAGTCGATACTCAAACATCCATTATTTCCCTCAAAGAAGTATCCCAAAGTACCACCACATAAGAGGGGTCTCTACATAAGAGATTGTGTGTTAATCAGACGCCCGGTCTATATGTTATTGGCCTTTTAGTCCTAAGGGGCTGGTTGGATTCGTGTTCGATCCACCCCGGCCGTACCCTAACATTATCCAAAACTCATGTGGGTATACCAAAAGGACTATCTCGATTCAATTTTTTCTGTGTCATAAACGGTTTGTCAAATGGATGCATGTATGTCAATTTATAGCTGAAAGAGTGAAAATGGGTCGAAGTTGGTCCGGGTCCAGTCCGACCCGGTCGGCCCAACCAATCCTGACCCGGTCTAGGCCGAACTGACCTGACCCGGCCTGGGTCATCATAGGCCCAACCCTATGTCTGACCCAGCCCGCTGGAGCTGCCTGTTGTGGCCCGTGGCTAGGTGGCCCCAGGGTGGGGTCTGCCCTCGCTACCACCCAAGGGGGAGTCGCGCCCTCGTTACCCCAAAAGACTCACACCGTTCAGGTTGGGTGGGTGACAGGGTGGCACCACCTAGAACCGGAAGCTGGCACACAGGACCTGGGGTCCAGCTTGGCACCCCAGATTGCTAGACGACACACCAAACTGTGTGTCACGGTTATGCACCGCACCACCACTGGTAGCCAGTAGCGAGCCAACCTCCCTCCTTCACCCCCACGACCTCTTACCGCGGCCCCTGATTGCCCGGTGGCATGGACGCGCACCGCCACACCATTGACGTAGCCATCCAAGCACCGACCTCCGCGCTTTCCCCATAGTAGTATCACCACCGCCATCGTTGCGGCCGGTCAGAGTGCTGAACACCGCTTGTGAGCCCTTCCGGCATCGGTCACTGGCACCGGTTTCCGGGGATGTTTCTCATGTCATTGGGCGTGCCCCAGTGGCCCGTTCTTCATTCCGTAGTCTCCCACACTCATCTCGGGACATGTCCATCAATTCATGACCACCAATGTAGGATATTTCTCAACCTGAAAACAAGCTGCGAAGAACACCATAATCACAAAGGGTTGCGGAGAGGTTGGGCCATGTTCGTTTGGCCCACACTCTCCACATTAGAACGGTAGCAAGAAACATAATTGTTCTTGAAACTAGAAGAATGATAAGAATGGATAAGGGGTATAAAAAATCAAAAATCCCTACCTTGATGACTCGTTGACTTCGGTGAGGAGAGTGAAATATGGATGTCTGTTCAACATCCTCGAAGACGTTCCTTGTTGGAGATCCTTTAACGGAGTTTTTCAATAAAGAAAATCATTTAAGGAGTAGAGTTCTTCATCTATGGGGGATTTCCTCTAGTAAGATCCTGCACCACGATCCCAAACTAGGTGATGAAGAGCCTCCCCTAGAATTTAATGGTTTAATTAGTTAATTTAGTGATGTCATCAATTTTTGTGGATTTTTCACAAATCAAAAAATAGGTGTTGAAGAGATCGGGTGGTCCCCACTAATAATTCTAAAGAATTAAACAGTTAAATAAAAATAAAGATAGATTATTTTTATTTCTATTTGTTTTATTATCCACTGATGGGTAACAAAAGAAAACATCCCCTCTCGACATACCGTGGTCGAGTTGAAGGTCTCCATAAGCGAATATCAGCACTATGAGTTCATCGGGGTCCTCAGATTTCAATTCTGAGCACTAGTTCAAAAGCTACCAAAACCAACTCGTATGTTTACGGAACGTACCAAAAAAATGTTCGAAGATTCATTCTGGGAACACTAGGCCTCAGAATCACGCACCGTTAATTTTCACAGACTCATAAATTCCCACATAATCCATTACAAATTACATGAAAAATATGGGTCATTACATTCTCCCCACCCCAGTGCTTTGTATCCCGGAAATCCACAACAATCACTAGGAAAACAAGTGGGGGTATTGAGAATGTATCTGAGCTTCCCACTCCCATGTTCTTTCCTAGAGGTTCATGTGCTTCTAGCGAACTTGGACCAGAGGTATCAACCACCCACGAAGGACTCTCTCCTGTCAATCTTAGTTCTCCACTAGATTCTCTGAAAACGTCCCCCCATTGTCGATGTCAAGCTCACCACAGTCAAAGTTGTTATAAGGATCATGCACATATCTCCTCAGATGTGATACATGAAAAACCCGTGCACTAGGGGAAATTGTGGGGGATGTTCGAGGAGATAAGACACCTCATAAAAACACTTATGAGGACCTTAAAGAAACCAATGAACCTCGGAGATAACTTGACACCCCGACCAAATCTCTACAATCCTCACCGGGGTAGGGCCCATTGAAAGACGTGGTCACCATCCTTGAAGTCCATAGGTCTCCTTCTCCGGTCGACATAAGACTTAGGCCTGCTTTGTGCAGTCTTCATCTGCTCTTGGATGAACTGCACAATATATGTGGTAACTCGTACCATCTCTGGTCCCATGTGTGCTAACTCCCTTGGGTTAGTCCAACACAAATGCGATCTACAAGGTCTGCCCTAAAGAGCCTCGAAAGGATCTATCCCAATGGTGGAGTGATAGATGTTGTAGTATGAAAACTCCACAAAGGGAAAGTGATCCTCCCAACTACAACCAAAGTCGAGGATGAAAGAACGCAACATGTCCTTGAGGGTCTGAATGGTCTACTTAGTTAGACCATCCATCTAAAGATGGAAGGTGATTATCAAATGAAGATACATCCCAAAAGCCTCCTACAACCCCTTCCATAGCTGGGAAGTGAAACATGAATCACGATTAGAGACAATCTTCAAGGGTACTGCATGATGTCTTACAATATCTTGCACATACAGGCATCCCATTCTCTCTACTGAACCATGCTCTCTGATCGGTAGGAAGTGGAACGACATGGTGAGTCGGTCAACGATCACCTAGATAGAATCATGACCTCTGGATGTACATGGATGTTCTATCACGAATTTCGTGGATATCCCATCCCACATCCACTCAGGGACCTCTAAAGCATGAACTAAGCTTGGTGGAACCTGATGCTCCCTCTTCACTTTCTAACAAATGAGGCACCGAGAGACAAACTCTGCTACTACTTTCTTTATTCCTGGCCAGCAGTGTTGTCATCAGAATCCCTGGTACATTTTTTCCACTCCTGGATGTACTACTAGAGGGTATGTTTGGAACTCCCTCAACACTTCCTCCCGAAGTGACACTAGTACCATGGTACGTCCTATGAAAAGTGTGAGATGCTCCCCGTATTCATAAAATTCATAAGCTGAAGGTCCTGTGGATATATGAGAACATCGAGCCTCGCAGTCAGTGTCCCCACACTATGCCTCCCTGATGCACTGAAAATGTGGGGGGTGATTATAAGATACTGAAGATAAGTTACACCATCTCATTCCAGAAATGATATCCGCAAAAAGGCCATATGCTCTGTCGCTTCACCCAGAAGTTGTATACCAGATCTCTTACTGAGTGCATCTACTACAACATTCCCCTTCCCATGAGTATAGAATATCTCGAAGTCATAGTCAAGGCAGAACTCAGGAAAATGCCGCTATTTCAGGTTCAGGTGCTTTTGTGAGAAAATATTCCTAACACTCTGCTGATCAGAGTATACTGTAAAACGCTCGCCCATTAGATAGTGTCGCCACGTCTTAAAGGCGACGACCACTGTGGCTAACTCAAGGTTAGGGGTATCATAGTTCTTCTCATGCTGCCACATATGTCCGGAACCATATGCGATAACTACTCACTCCTACATTAAGAAAAATTGGATCCTGGTTCCTTATGTGTCGCAGTAGACTACGTAACCAACACCCTCCTCTTGTAGCCTTGAGATAGAGGCACTAGTCAACCTCTGCCTTAGCACTTGAAAACTCCACTAACATCTCTCTAACCACACAAAGGGTTTCCCCTTCTTTGTCAATGATTATAATTGTGTTGTAACTCTTGAGAAGTGAAGCACATATCTCTGGTAGTATCTGGAAAACCCCAAGAAACTTTGTACCTCCATCGCACTCTTGGGAGGCTCCCAAGAAAGTACATCTAAAATATTTGCTGGATCCACCGAAACTCCAGCCTCCGAGATGACATGTCCAAGAAAGTGAACCTATTGGATCCTGAACTGGAACTTTGAGAGCTTACCATAAAGTTGGTGCTCTCAGAGTGTGTCCAAAACCACATGCAAATGATAGGCATGCTCCTTCTCAACAGCCGAGTAGATCAGAATGTCGTTGATGAAGACTACTTCAAAGCGATCATGGTATGGATGAAAGATCCTATTCATGAGTCTCATGAACACTTCTAGATCATTGTTCATGCAAAATTTCATGACCAAAAACACATAATGGTTGTACTGACATCTGAA
Organism: Viscum album; assembly: GCA_963277665.1. Taxonomy (NCBI): domain Eukaryota; kingdom Viridiplantae; phylum Streptophyta; class Magnoliopsida; order Santalales; family Viscaceae; genus Viscum; species Viscum album. The sequence goes on from OY728143.1 coordinate 355,325,424, forward strand.
TGAAATCTTATTGACATCCAAATCTCATACTCTAAGCTGGTGATAGCCTGACATGAGGTCTATCTTCGAAAACCATCATTATCCCTTCAGCTGATTAAAGAGGTCGAATATCCTTGGAAGTGTGTACTTGTTCTTCACGGTCACCTAGTTCAGGTGATGATATTCAACATAAAGTATCAAGCTCTCATCCGACTTCTTAGAAAACAAAATCGGGGCTACCCAATGAGAATCACAGGGCCAAATGAACCCCTTCCCTTGTAAGTCCTCCAGATATACCTAAAACTCACGAAGCTCCGCGGGAGTTGTCCGATATGCTGTTTTATACGTCAGTGTACTCTCAGGGTACAATTCATACTAAAATTCCACCTCCATGTGAGGAGGTATTCCCGGAACATCATCAGGGAAGACTTCTGCATATTGGTCCACCACTACAGAATAGCTCAGATTCTCCACATCAACCGCTCCGAGGGTAAGTCTAGCCATCTAATGAGTGATCAGCTGCACTATTCTCCAGGTACGTCCATCCGGTGCTGCAAAGCCTCCCTTCTCACCGATGAAGGTAAACCTAGTCTCATCCTAGCGTATACACCACACTTTTTTCCTAAAGCAATCAATCTCATCATGAACTGTAGATAACTAATCCATACCCAAGATGATGTCATAAGACCTCAATGCCACTACTAGAAGATCCCAGTCGATGCTCTGGCATCCTAGAGTATGGTCACACTGTCAGAACCAGTGTGTAATCATCGAATCCTCTCCCGTAAGAATCTCTAGCTATAAGGATCGAGCCAACGGCTCCACCAGAATCTCTATGATCTGAAAGGGGCCCATGGTAATAAAATAATGATCAGAACCCAGGTCTATAAGTAGTAAAATATGGTGGAGTGGACATAGATCATACCTCGTATTGTATCCGGAGCACCATGGTCATAGGCCTCAACTATATGAATTTGATCTCTCTCCTTTCCACCTGCTCCATGTGGCCGGGGTGGACCAACTTGTGGTGGTGGTGATAACACCTCAAATTGTCTCCCATCGCTATCTACATGGTCAACTCCTCTGCCATGTCTGCCTGCTCCCTGTGGATCACCTTGGTCGAAACTCTGTCTCAACCTGTCAGGTCCTTCGACATTTTTCAGTTCATCCGTACGGCGGATCGGGAAGTCACGTGCCATGTGACCCTACCCACCGCATGTGTAACACTTCATGCACCTCACATGAATAGTTCTATCTCAGGTTCCCCACACAACCAACCCAAAATTCTACAGTTGTCCACCTATGGGTTTGGTCCACTTGGACCTCTGTAACATCTTCCTGCTGCCATCTGCAGAAGACGTCACTATGTGATGCTTGGTGGTGGGTCTCACTGCTAGTGACTACTAATCAAGAACAATCTCCACTAAGAGGGCTCACTATAAATCCACCGCCTGCATCGGGATGATGAGAGAAATCATTGAAGACCTGATCTCCCTCCTGAGTCCCTGATCGAAGGTTCGGGCCCTAATGAATGGGTCTCACACCATATCAGAGGAGTAGTGTGAGAGGTCATTGAAACATGATGAGGACTGAGCCACAATCATGTTTCCCTGCTACAGATGAAGAAAATCATGTATACGCACAACGTGGAGGGTCACTGGGACAAAATATGCCCGAAACAGGCTCTCAAAGTCTTCCCAGAGAATTGTCACCTCATCGTGAACCTAGAGCATCAAGATCCACCAACTGCCTACTACTTCTTGTAAAAGACTGCTGGTAAGGATCATTATGAGATCATCTACTGTCCCTTATAGTTGTAAGACTCTCACAACAGCCTCCAGCCAATCCTCAAATGCTTGTCGATCTGTCTCACCCCTAATCCTTGGTTGACTCTGGTGTTGGATCTCATGTAATGATCTCAAGTGGCGTGAACTCTCCGTTGTTGGGGCTGATGGCATCGGTGGCCCAATGGGTATTGGTACCGATGGTGCCTCTGATGGTTACTCTACTAATAAACGGACTTATACCGAGGCCCCATCGCTCGGTGGGCTATCATCACGTACTCTTCCTGGAACCCTAGCTGGCAGTCTGCATAGAGGCATCCTGAAATTAAACAGTTGTGTCATGGTCAATATGTTATACCTGGAGAGACGACTTAATGATAATACACATAAAACATTTTTAAAATACACATGTAATCAGTGTTTCCATGCACTGTGTCAAAAATCAGATGTTAGGGTCATGGTGTATGGATACGTCAGCTGCAGCACCAACACTGGATTACCTTAAATGATAACCACACTCATAAAACATAACACTATTGTTGTCTAAAAGATTTTAGTACAATTTTATATGGTAGAAATGACTCCATTGATGCAATTTTTTCACGACACGTCGCCCAGGGCCTTTACCGTGACTACCCCTAGCCCACCTTCCATAGGCCTGGGGCTGACGACTAGCACCAAAAGTCGTATTCCCTAAAACTGGGAAGGGATTGCCTTTATAACATATAAGCTCACACAACTAAGAACAATGTAGGACACAAGCCCAAAGAAAAACTTTATATTAAACAGGGTGTGACTAGAATGAAAAAGGAGACAGAAAACAAACCCAACTGAAATGTACAATCAAACTAAAATGTACAAGTAAAACTGAAAACAACTCCAGTGAACACCCGCCAGAGATCCTAACTGAAGGGTAGGTACAACTCTCGAACTTTCATCTATGTGGTACACCTCTTCTAATTTCCACCTTGAGATACCTCCTATCCTGGTACTCTCATCCTCAGTAAGCATTATCTGTTGTCTATACAAAACACAATAATGTGCGGGTATAGCCCACGCAGGGGTGAGTATAACGATACTCCTTAGGGACCCTAAGACCCACAGAGGTCTCACAAAATCTAGAAAAGAAAAAACAAAAACATTGAAAAAAACTGATAACCCTACTTAGTTATATGTCCATACATATACCTATTTTTTACAGTATACCCATCTCAATCATGAGAAAACACAAGGCACAACTCAAAGCCCAATGCTGAGTAGTTCCACAAAGGAAGGAATAACACAAAGGTGAGTTCCCCAAAGTTAGTAACACATAGGTAATCCCACATAGAAAAATTCCACAACGGAATCATCACACATAATTGTACCAAATAGATAAGGGATCATCTCACACCTGGTATAACTTAGGTATGGTAGTAAAGATCATTAAGTGTAACTACTAAATCATCTTACTCTGTTGAGAGGCAGACCCACGTAGGACCCTAAATCATCAGACCCACGTAGGATCCTATTATAGTAGACCCACATAGGATCATAGAGTAGACATATGTGGATTGCTATAGTGAATTGAAGTGGGATACTAGAACACATACCCACATAGGATCCCAAAGAACATACCCACATAGAATCCCTTTCCCATGTTACAGCCAACCACAGTGTTCCCGTACTAAGGTCACTTGATTCTGGGTTTTTCCGTTCTTCAAGAAATAGGTCGATACTACGGTTGCTATGATGTACCAAGAATAAGTACCCCAAAGGACCTCTATGTAATTGGGGTCTCAACGTAATAGACGGTGCATCAATCGGATGCACAGTCTCTATGTTATTGGCCTTTTAGTCACGAGGTCCATGTTGGATTCGTGTTCGATCCACCCTTGATATACCCCAACATTATACAAAACATTAGTGAGGTATACCAAAAGGACAACCTAGATCCAAGGTTTTCAGTGCCACATAAAGTTCATTAAAAAGATGCCCGTAGGTCATGTTATAGCTAAAATAGTGGAAATGGGTTGAAGTTAGTTTGGGTCTGGTCTGACCTGGTCGGACCGACCCAACCTGGCAAGCAAGTGTGACCTGACCCGCCGGAATGGCCCGGATCGCTGGCCGGCCCATAGTGCATCCCGCGCTGGGTGGCCTGCTCTGTCCCGCAGCATGGTGGCCCCGCGGTGGAGTCCACCCTAGCTGCCACCCAAGGAGGAGACGCCCCCTGGGTACCCCAAATAGCTGGTCCGTTCTGGTTGTGTGGCCAACCGGCCAGTTCCATGTGGCACCTGCATCTGGCCTGTGGGACCCGGGGTCCCTTTCGGCCCCCCATCCGGACAGAACAATATCCAACCTACGCTGCATGATCGCGTGTCATGCCCCCACCGGTGACCGATAGCAAGTCGGCCACCCTTACTTCTCTACCACGACCTTGTGTCACGACCACTACAAACTCGGTGGCATGGACACACACCGACACCCCCTTCACGTGGCCGCCTGAGGGCCGACCAACACCCTTGCTCTGCCATTGTCAACTGGACACGACCCTTCTCCGGTGGCACAGTTACGCCGCCACCACTATTGTGGCCAGCCGAAGTGCCTACCACCACTCTTGAGCCATTTTGACATAGGTCACTGGAACTGGTTGTCGGTGATGTTACTCAGGTCACCGGGCGTTCCCCGATGGCCTATTCTTCATTTCATAGACGCCCACACTCATCTCGGGACATCTCCATCAATTCATGACCACCATGGTTAGAAATTTCTCAACCAAAAAACAAGCTGCGAATAACACCAAAATCCACAAGGGTTGCAGAGAGGTCGGGCAATGTTCGTTTGGCCGACACACTCCATGTTATAACTGTAGAAAGAGACATAGTAGTTCTTGAATCGAGAATAAAGTCAAGAATAGGTAAGGTCTATACAATAGGAACAATCCCTACCATAAATATTCATTAACGTCAGTGAGGAGAGGGAAAGAAGGACCACCGTTCATCATCCATGAAGATGTTCCACGTTGGAGATCTTTTGACGGAGTTCTTTATTGGAGTAAATCATCAAAGGAGAAGAGTTCATCCTCTATTGGGGGTTTCCTCTAACAAGATCCTCCACCAAGATCCCAAAATATGTTATGAAGAGCTTCACCCTTAATTTATAAGTTTAATGACCTCATTTAGTAAAGTCATTAAATGTTGGGGATTCGGAACAATTAAAAAAAGTGGTTGAAGAGATCAGGTGGTCCCCACCGAGAATTCAAAAGAATTAAAATGTTAACAAAAAATAATGTTAGTTTATTTTTATTACCACTTTTTTTATTTTCCACCGATGTGTAGAAAAACCCAACATCCACCCTCGACCTACTGTGGTTGAGTTGAGGGTCTCCTTAAGTGAATTCTGGCATTGCGAGTTCAACGGTGTCCTCATATTTTAATTCTGACCACCAGTTCAAATGTTACAATAACCTGATCGCACGTTTACTGAACGTACCTGAAAAGGAATTTCATAAATTCATTGCAGGCACAACGGGCATTAGAATCATGTTCCTTCAATTTTCACGGACTCATAAAATTTCTATATAATCCATTATAATTTACATGGAAAAGCCGGGTCTTTACAATGAAACAGTAACTGCATTCCCTTACTAAGAATATATAAAATCTCGATGTTAAACTATTATAGGAACTACACCCACCCTCAAAATATAATATTCTTGTCAAACAATTTAGACATATACGTGAGGATTTTGTGGTCTGAGTACTTCAAAATTTATCTCCTAGTACGTAATATCTCCAATTGTTCAAATCATTAAAAACTAAAGAAAACTTCATACCATGAATTATGTAATTTCTCTCATATGGCCTCAACTACTGAGACATTAACTACACAAATCTATCACCCTGCATCATCACTAATACTATATTGATACCTTATGCATCATAAATCAATGGTATCTTCTTCCCTACTATAGTAGTATCATGACTCATGCATATGTCAACATTATTTTCATCTCATGAAATGATGTCTTCTGTGAATATGATGAAACAAACTACAAATCATTATTAGACAATCCCTCCAATTTAATTGTTATGTGAGATAATTCATTTATAAGACGTCTATAATACCCAGAAATCCATAAAAAACTATGTATGTCACATAGGTTTATCATCTTTTCCAAGGAAACTATAGAACTCACCCTCTCTGGGTATACTGATACTCCATTCCAAAATATAATGTTACACATAAATTGAATTTGATCCAATCATAAGTAGTAGCTTGTGATCTTATCATATAAATGATCCTCTTCTACTACATTCAAAATGATCTAATGATAGTTAAAATGGTCATGTATAATGAATGAATAAACCAATATATATTTTATGAAAACCACCAAAAAAATATTCCATGAATGGATGAGACACTTGGTTCTTAATATACATGAAAACATCAAGGGAATTCATGATACCAACAGGAAGAACCAGATTCTCATATATAAAATACATACTAGGAGAGTTTGTATGAGTCTTGTTTGTAGTTCCAACATGCACCTAGTGATATCTGGACCTCAAGTATATCCTCAAGAACACTCGAGATTCTCAAAACTAATCATGAATGTCATATATCTATTTCATGGTATATCAATTCATAGATATCATCTAGTTCAACATCGGATAAATCAATCACAACCTATGTGTTCCACCCAACTTTTTCAAAAAAAGTACTAAAACACCCATGTGAGAAGTACTATTTTAAATAAACCCATTTTCCTTCCAATCCTCAAGCTTCTTATGTAGCTCCTGTAATTTAATCATTTCCATACTATAAAGAGTAATGGATACCAGAATAGTTCTTAGAACTATCTAAATAACGATTTCCACCTATCTCTCAAAACATAAACTAGAAAATTCCTCGGGAAGCACCTCCATGAAACTCCTATACACTGGAGGAATGTATGCCTGATTCACTCCCTAATCATCAAGAAACAAACTAGGGATATTTTGTATCATTCCCCCAGGACCATAATTCTTTGGGTTATCTCAGCTCACTAGTAATCTCATTCACACTTTTGTATAATCACTATATCATATGGTGATGTAAAAGTCACCCTCTAGTGATATCATTCAATGTATTCTCAATAATATAGTAACTAGTCCATCTCAAGGATAATTTCAAACCTTTACATATCAAGAAAATACAATTTATAGATTACGTAACACCCATCATACTCTAGGTGGGAACTCCCTAGACTATAGGACACCCTCTATTTTAACTACCAATGGTGTCTATATAATCATAATTCCTTTATAAGACAACACAATAGGACCATGGATTTTCACCATCAGTGTAGATATAAAACAATGTGATGCAGCTATATCAAAAGAGATGATGAAATAGTAGAGTCCACTAATATAATACATTAAACTGTTGATGATATGAAACCCTTCTCCTTGGGGTTATACTTTATAGAATAGATCTATCATGTACCAAAACCCTACGATACTACCTCACTACCTGGAGTGGACTCACTCTAATGTATCAACGTAACTTGTTCTGGGCTTCCCCTATCATAACCACAACTACTTCGGCCTGATCAGTCAACACTACACTGGCTCCCTAATAGATGCATATCTCAGAAACCTACTCCTAATATCCTTGTTAGAGATACCCCCAACCACACACTACTAGAGGGAAGGTCATACATAAAACATTTATGTGTCCCATCTTGTTGCATGATCAAAAATTGATTGGGTCATGGTTACATTGGTTATTAATTTGGAATCACCATCCACATTGGTGAAAAAACACTAACCTAAGTGTACTCACATCTTGTCTATCACTCTTTTCATGGGAATCCCTAAAATGGTGCTTCTTGATTGAAGATGTAGAACCACTGGGTCGAGAAACAACACTACCCTACTCAATGCCCTCATCTTCCCTTAGGTTTCACACTATAATTAGTAGTTGATTCACAATATCAGTTATAATGGTCAACATTAACACATTTACCTACGACCTGATACGATTTAGTAGACCTTACTTCAAGTCTTTCTCTCTATTTCTCATCAGTAATGTCCATCAACATAAAATGTTTCATCTCTTTATAGGATGTTGAGTACTCCATTACTATCATCAAACCCTACTCCATGCATATGAATTTACAATACCACTCATCCAATAGAGTCAATGTATAGAAAAAGTATTAGAATAGGGTTTGTAAATCATCACATCTCATATCATGTATCCCATTGGCCTGGCTTAGTACATCCCACTAATTCGTTCTACTCCACATAGAATGTAAGTATAAATCTTAATGCTATTTTGAAGAGGTGTCTCAAGATGACCTAAAACAGTTATAATTGTATCAATCCACATATCAACATCTTATGGACTACTATCTCATAAACATTTTGGCTGATACAACTACTAAAATACCCACCTCAGCTCAGCCATTGACAAGGATGGTTGTGGTGCCCCCTGAAAATTATGAATTAAGTGAAATAATGCATCATGGAAGTATACCTAAGCACCCGTTTCTGGAATAGTAGATGGTTCTACAGTTAGAATCAAAGGAGGATCAATAATTATCTCATGTCCCACTACCTCTATAGTTTGGTCATTGTATACCTCTAAGAATAATAAATGATTTCGACTAGGTTGAATGCCTCTACAAGTCAAAACTAATTTGTTAGAGAAGAACGATTACAATTTCATAGATCAAAAGTATAGGATAGGGTAATATCCTTTTAAAACTAAGTCATAACACAAATCCTAGTCCAAATTCTTGGACTCTATAATAAACAACCACCTAAAGAAACTATATACTCTTACTCATTCCCACTCAAAATCTAGTTCGAGTTCGAGTCCATATTTTCCATTCCATTACATTTTCATTAAAAATTCATTTTTAAAAATTAATTGAAAAATACATTACCAATTTCAAATTCATGACATCCCATAACTCATCATGAACAATAATTTGATGCCCATATAATTCATAAAATGTATCATTCATTTCAATTTTTAAAAAAGAGTCCAAAGATAAATCATTTTTTTCCATAAGGGCCCATACACATTATGAATTTAAGAATTGTGTCCCTTATCTATAAACTACAAATATTACATCTCAACATTAAATATATCAATGATATCACCTATCACAACAATGTGAAAAATGTAATGCATCATAAATCGAATGATATAATGCATGGAATTTTATTTATAAAAATATGGAAAAATTATGCATGAGATATAATACACTCATCTTATCAGGTTGATGTAGAAGTAGAATCACAATCATATAAATAGTAATATCACAACATAAGTGCATCACCCAGTAGTGTAATCAAATCAACTTCAATTGATAAAATATAGATAAAACCAACCATTCAAGGAAATTTTTCTTTACCACGTACACAGGTTAGCTTTTACCCCACACTTATTCCTACCAAACTCAATTACCTTCCAGTCCTTGTATATAATCTACAAATAGTAACACAAACAAAAGAATTACATGAACTACTACCAAATTATAACATCCCACACATAGAAGCCACTCAACAGTGCCTAAAGACCAGTTGGCTACATGGCCTCAAGCACAACCCCAAAAATTACATTGGATTATAACTAGTATCAGTGTCTTTGGTTAGTCATTGGGGAGACTATGAACTCATTACTAGAGTATAAAAAATGGAAGTAAACTACATGAAAATAGTAGAAGCAGATAAACAAGAATACTATAGAAAATGTAAACAAGCAGTGATGTATAATCAAATCAATAGTTTCTCATATATAATCATTCACATTATATGTGTATCTGGAAAACATCCGAAATCTGTACATTACAAAACAATATAGTACATGTGTCCTAAAAAACCAGAATGGTGTCCTAGTTGCATTGTAACTGGGATACTATGGTCCCACTCTCTCCTTCTCCAAAAAGTCAATCAATAGCCTATGTTAGGGAACTTGACCATACCATCAACTACAAACATATAATATGTTTGGGTCCCCATGGTGACCGAAATAGGGTGTGATATATCATCTATGTTGCTAACCACCCAAACTTATATACATTTTGATTTTGAAATATAAACTATGTATTGTATGTAATTATGGTAAGATGGTACTAAATGTAATGATACTGTGTCATATAAACCACAACAATAAGTAATACCAAATATACACTTGAGGCTCTCTGCATAACAACGATCAAGATCCTAAAAATTTAGATACATGTAATTCAAATAAACAACATGACCTCATCAAAATCCCATACATGTATTTTTTCACACATCTTTGTTGTTTAATGAATTGAATTCAATTTCCTTGTTCATGTTGTGTTTCAATGCCTCATACCATGAAGGGATATATTCAAGGTGTCTTGAACAAAGTAATACTTATCGAGTCCAAGGAGCATCTAGGTGGAATCTCAGTGTAGGAACTTGTTGGACTCTAAAAATTATGTCCAGATGTATATGTCCAATGTGAGTACCGGCATGCCATATCCATGTGGTATCAAGGACCAAGGAATTAAATTCAATCAATACCAATGAAGCATCACTTCTCATGGAATCCACTATTTCCTTCCATCTCTACAGAGATCAATCTTGGGAATATAAAACGTCATTCATCCATTTCATACCATTTTGAAATACATTCATATAGGATTTTACCCACTCATAATATCAATTACAATCTATTCCATTCAAATATAATTTAGATTCCTTTAACAATGAAATTTCATGAACACAACTCTTCGGTGGTTCATCAAATTTCAAATGCAATTGAATGACATGGCACACCCAATGGGTGACCTTGGGTTACAGAAACAACCACCAACATAGCTCAAGAAACCTACATGGGTCCTTAATAGTTCCCTTTTCATTTAATTCAAATATCAGGTAAAATTATGGTGAGGTGTCAAAAAGACAAAAAGATGGTATAAAAACCAATAGCATTATAAATCACCAAAAGGAAAAAGATGATAAGTATTGACCAGATTACATAGACCTATAATGGAGTTATCATCCATTATAATGTTATTATTTAACATGGATGATGATAAATATGAATAATTATAACGAACCATAATTTACATACATTGTTATTACATCATAATTGAAGCATACTTATTACAACATATAACAAAACCATGAAAGGACCGTATAGGTATAGTGTCTTTAGAATATGGGAAACCTAAACAACTGGTTTATAAATCATCTACACTCTCTCCATTTTATTTTATCATATATAGAGTCCCTTTTGGCATATCTTAATTAATACCCTTCTTCCTGACCCGGGGAAAATAAAACATACAAAAGGGTGAGCTCAAATGCCCAGTAAGGGTAAACAAAAGAAATATCAATCACATCATATTCATAAGAACATATCATTTTGGAAATCTTAACTTGCAAAAGAGATCATAATTTCATAACATGGGACAAAATCATAGTAGTGAAATCTAGTCCCAATAATCCTAACATAAAACATGAAACTTTGTGGCATACACGCGTAATCATATAGAATCATTTCTAAGTAGTCAAGACTCATTTCCAAGACTATCTTAGTGGACAAAGTTCATTTCTGAACTGAGTTCACTCCTCGTTTAAGTCATGTATCACTGATCCGGATTAACCTTCCATTTCAGCCAACTCTTTCTCATGAGATATAAATATTTACCCAATGCATTGGAGGGAGATATTAGTCCCACCCATCTCATAATGATACCACTATTATGTGTTCCACAAGATCATAAATCATAGCATAACCCATGTAATAAAAATGGGATTCTTAAACATCATGCCATCATAACATAATACATATAAGATAAAAGGACATCATAAAAATAATTCCATCATAACATAAGAAAAATCAATTTAAAAATATGGATAGAATAAGTACCCTATATTATCTTAGATGGAAAATAATTTTGATAAAATTCTTTAACTCCATTCTTGAGGAAAATATCCTTTCTACTTTAAAAACATTTTTCCTTTCATAGCATGTTAAACAGTTTTAAACTAAAAGAAGTTAATTAAAAATAAACATGAAAACCTGTAAATGAGGCTTCATGGAAATAATTTTCTGAAAATCCATTCATGTCGTATATGTTAATGAAAAACATTCTTCTCGTACTTTGGCTGGAAAAATCAAAAAAGTACCATGTACTAGAAACAGAAAAAGATTCCTTTCACATCTATTACTAAAAACTCACCAAAGGGTAAAATTGGATTTATAAAATTTTATGAGGTTAGAAATAATATTACATATTTAGGAAACATGGATGTGGATGATAAATATTCCTCAGTAAATTCCGATGTATAAAGAATCTCTGATAAAAATGAGATTGCAAGATTTTCCCTTACCTTTGGTCCGATTTTCTTCGTACGTGTCCAAACCACTTGTATAATGATATAAATAATGTTATTGACTTATTCCAGAATCATAATCATTGTTATGATATCATATATGGTCATATTATTAGATTCGTATTAGTAATATTTTATTTCTACTTGTTATTCGGGTGTTTATTTCTTTTTGTTATTAAGCGTGTTTTGTGGAATAAATTATTATTCTTATTTATAGGTTATAGATACCTAATTTCCAGAATGTTATTAGTGTAATATATATCATATTTATTCATTCAATTCATTTATATAATCATTATGGATTTAAGATCATGTAGAACGAGTCGCATCACATCATGTAGATGGTAGTCCATGCGTACGCACGAGCGATGATATCGTTTCCATGATCGTGGAATTGTATTGAAGTGTATGTATACTATTTCAGAATAAATATCACTACAATAATAATATATAGTTATTATTTACACCAGTATACCCATCCAAGTATGGTGGTGTTGGAAAACAGATTACACCATGGCATAGAGACGATATTCTGTACGTACGCACGCGCGGTGATTTCATTTTCTATAGGATAGATAGAAGGTGAAATAGGGTTGTTTCATATTTATAATAAAATATCCTTATATGAGTGATATTGATGTTATTACTTTATAATGAAACAACTAAATAGGAGGAAGTATAAGAAGTAAAAAAGTTGAAAATCAGTAACGGACATTACCTCTTCTTTGAAGTTCCTCTTCTTAACCTCCTCTTAGGGAATTAAAGGTGGTCTTTGAAGAAGAACAGAACCTCTAGGATGTTTCTAGGGAAGTGGAGAAGAGAAATTGGTAGGGTTTGGCCGAGCTTGAAGGCTCAAAGTGGTGTGAGGAGGAGAGGGAGGAGGTTTCTTTTGTAAGGGAGGAGAGGGGTACTTTAGGAAAAACTTAAAATATTATTTTATTATAAAGTCATATTCGGTTTTTAAAAGCTAAAAATTGATTTATTTCAAAGATAATGTGGGGATGTGTCGAAATCCTATAAAAAATAGATTTTAGGCAAGTTTAGGTTACTATATTAACCTTGTCATTTATATTTAACTTTAAGTTAAATAATTTTACTTTTATCGTGTCTTCATGTTTTCTTACACTATATGGTTAATAAACATACTATAACAAGGTAAAATAACCCCAAGAGGTTAATTATAAACATATATAACCTTATCTATGTCATTTTTCAGATCCTTATATTTTTATGAATAAAATAACAACTAATAATATAATATTTGTTTTAAAAACTATTTTATGTCAATGTTGACACTATTTGGTAATTGATTTTTTTGAAAATCATAACTGCATTAATAGTTTGAAAAAAGTTAATTAAATCAATACTAATATGTCATATTAACCTATAAAATTAGTTTAATTAATAAAAAGTCTCAAATTTCATTTATTTGGGTATTTATAATATCAATTATGTTAATATTTCCTTAATAAGGTAATTACTACATCATCGTTGTGTCATGAATAAATTAAATTATTTAATGTCTAAAATTTCTAAATAAAATACCATTATTTAATAAATCCTTTTTATTTTTAATGAATTTTTATAGTCAAATTTATCTTATGTATAACCCTATATTAAAAATGTTTTAGTTATTAAACTTTGATTTTAACTATTTTAACTATTCTTTAAATAAAATGATAATAAATGTCCTAGTCTAATCCATGTGGACCTAAATGGTCATATTTTATTCCTAAGATTTTTTTTGGTCGAATTAATCTTATCCAATATAAATAAGACATGTTTTAGGGTTAGAATAACATAATTTTTACCCTTAATTAATCTATTTTCTTTTAACCGTGGTAAATAAAAGTAAAAAGTTACTATTCACCAATAATTATTTTTATCTTATTGAACCACATTTTACTCCTTGATTATAACCATTTTTCTCAGATTTTAGAAATTCCGCTCATAGATGGGTAAAATTATGTTTTATGTAAATTTTCAAACTCTCATAGGAGGTGGGTAAAAGATGATAAAAAGTTCAATAAAATTTTTATATATCTAAAATTATTATAAAATGACTCAAATGAATTAGATTGAACATATATTGGAATTATGTATCAATTTTGACAGAAAATAAAGTTAAATAAAATAAATAATTTTTTAAATAAAAAGTCGGTTTTTAAATAGTATCCCTGTGTTTTCACTATTCATCAAAAATTGAATGTTTTCAGAAAAATTCCAAAAATTTACCCTATGCTAATTTCAATATTCGGAATCCAAAAATGAAGACCATTTTGAAAGATAAAATTTATTAAATTTCAAAAAGTGGGTATTACTATTCATAACGGCTATTTTTAATAATATTTTAATAGCATATCGTAGTTTAGTGAAACTCAATATTAGGTACAATACAAGCTATCGAGGAAGGTAGCGATTAAGTGTAAATAAATCCAAGCTAGTGTTGTGTGTTGTGAAAGATTTATTTGATGATGACAATATATTTCTCATAAAAATCTCAAGTGTTACATTCTACCCCCCTTAAAATGAATTTCACCCTTGAAATTCGTGACTTTGTAACAAAAAGATGATGATACCTCTCCCTCATCATATCCTCAAGCTCCCATGTAGACTCTTCTAATTGGTGGTTCCTCTATAAAACTTTCACCATGCGAGTGGTCTTGTTCCGTAAGAATTTTTCACTATGATCCAGAATCTCTATTGGTTGTTCTTCATAAGAAAGATCTTGCTCCAGCGGTACAACTTCTAAGATGAGTACATGTGAAGGATCAGGTATATACTTTCTCAAGACAGATACATGGAAGACATCGTGAACATGAGATAGATTCGGTGGAAGCACCAATCGGTAAGCTAGCTTCCCAACATGATCCAGTATTTCGAAAGGACCGATATATCAAGGGCTCAGCTTTCCCTTCTTTCCAAATCTCTTTACTCTCTTCCAAGGAGATATTCGTAAGAACACTTTATCACCCACTTCAAATTCTAGTTCTTTTCTTCAGTTATCAGGATAACTTTTTTGTCGACTCTATGCTTCTCTTATGTGTTGCTGAATAGATCGGACCTTTTCTGCCATCTTATCAACAAGATCAGGTCCTAATAGCTTTCTTTCCCCAACTTCATCCCAGCAAGTTGTAGTTCAACATTTCTTTCCATAGAGAGCTTCATAAGGTGCCATCTGAATACTAGAGTAAAATCTATAATTATAAAAAAAAATCCACCGAAGGTAGGTGTTGATCCCAACCACCTTTGAAACCCATAGAGCAAACTCTTAACAAATCTTCTAGAGTTTGAATTGTTCTCTCAGACTGACCGTCTGTCTGAGGATGATAAGCAGTGCTGAAACTCAACTATGTATCCAGAGTATGCTCAAGACTTCACCAAAACATTGAGGTAAACCTCGGATCCCGATCAGATATAATGGAAAGTGGTACTCCATGAAATTTTAGCACTTTCTTTACGTATATCCTAACAAGCTGATCAAGAGAGAAATCCTCTCTAATAGCAATGAAGTGTTCCAACATTGTAAGACGATCAACTACGACCCAGATAACAGTATTTCCTTTGGATTTTTTAGGAAGTCCGGTGACAATGTCCATAGTGATGTTTTCACATTTCCATTCGGGTATGGGTAATGGTTGTAACATCCCCTTAGACTTATGTCTCTCAACATTAACAGGCTAATAAACCAAGCAACATGAGATATCATCAGCAATATCTCTTTTCATGTCATCCCACCAGAAGTATTCTTTCAGGTCCCTATACATCTTCGTGCTTCCAGGATGAATAGAGAATGAAGAACTATGAGCCTTATCCAGTAGCTCCTTCTTTAATTCTGGGATTGGGGGAACACAAACCTGATTCCTAAACCTTATTATTTTATCACAGTCAAAGGGAGCTATAGGAAGATTTCTCACCTTCTTTTGTAACTCTACATCTTTTTTTATTGCCACTTTAATCTTCACATGTGTAGATGGTTGAACATTTATTTGAGAAAGGTAAGATTTTTACCCTTCCATTATAAATCCATGATTCATCGTTTGTAAATCCATAAATATTGGATCTTTTTTGATCCCCATCATGGATAAGCTAGCATGGTCTTGTCGACTTAATGCATCTACCACCTTGTTTTCTTTCCCAGGGTGGTAATGAATTGAGCAGTCGTAATCCTTAATCAGCTCCAACCATCTATTTTGGCGTATATTCATCTCCTTTTGTGTGAAAATATAATTTAAACTTTTGTGATCAGTATAAATATCACACCTTTCACCATAAAGATAATGCCTCCATATTTTTAATGAAAATATTACCAAATCTAACTCCAAATCATGAGTTCGGTAATTTTTCTCATGGATTTTGAACTTTCGTGAGGTATAATCTATCACCATATCATTTTTCATGAGGACACACCCCGGTCCCTTATTGGTTGCATCACTGAAAGTCACAAACCGTTCTCTACTACGAGGCAGTGTGAGCACAGGTGCACTAGATAACCTTCTTTTTTAACTCCATGAAATTCTAATCACACTCCTCTATCCAAGTGAACTTAACTCCTTTTCGAGTCAACCTGATGAGTGGATTTGATAATCGTGAAAAATATTTCACAAATCGTCGATAATATCCATCCAAAACAAGAAAACATCAGATCTCAGTTACTGTTGTTGGTCTCGACCAACATTCAATAACCTATGTTTTTGTTGGATCAATGGATATCCACTCTTTTGAGATTATGTGACCCAAAAATGTAACTTTTTGAAGACAAAATTCACACTTGGTAAATTTGGCATAATGATTTTACTTTCTCAGGGTCTTCAATACAATTATCAAGTGATCTTCATGTTATTCCTTTCTCTTAGAATATAAAAGAATATCATCTATAAAGACAACCTCTAACTAATCAAGATAGTCTCTAAAGACAGTATTTATTAGATCCATGAAGATATAAGTGGAATTAATAAGACCAAATGGAATCACTGTAATTTCATAGTGTCCATACCTTGTACGGAAATCCGTCTTTGGTATATCCTCCCTTTTGATGCTTAATTGATTATACCCAGAACGAAAATCAATCTTTGAAAAGTATTGAGCTTTGAATTGTTGTTCATTCAAGTCATCAATGTGTGAGAGAGGATATTTTTTCTTGATAGTGATCTTGTTATGTTCTCAATAATCAATGAAGAGTATCATTGATCCATATTTCTTCTTAACAAATAGAACATGTGATCCCCAAGGTGATGCACTAGGGTGTATGAATCCCTTATCAATATTATCTTGGAGTTGCTTCTTCAATTCCTGAAACTCAATTGGGGCCATTCAATAAGGTGTCTTTGAAATGGGCATAGCACTCGATATGAGTTCAATTGAAAACTCAACTTCACGATTTGGTGCAAGACCCGGTAATTCCTCCAGAAAGACATAATCAAACTCCAGTATAATGGGAATATTCTTAATCGTGAGTTTCTCTCCAACCATTTGAGATAAATAACCTTCATTTAGTAGAATCAAGACCCATAAGATGGATGAAATTTCAACTAGAAGGTTATGATCATCCTTGCATCGATAGATGATCATAGATTGATCTAGAATATGAAATGTGACTTCCCTTCTTTGGAAATCGATATGATCTCCATTCAATGAAAGCCAATACCTTCCAAGAATCACATAAAATTCCACTATTGGAAGGATCACAAGATTTGCAGGAAGCACTTTCCCACAAACTTCAATCGGAGAAGAATTGTAAACTTTTGATGCGACTGTTGTGCCATTATCAGTTTTCACAGCTAACTCAATATCTAAATGCTATGGTAATACTGTGATACCCTTTGAAAATTCTTCAGAAATAAAAGATTGGGTGGATCCACAATCGAATAAAACATTTTCTACTTTAGAGTGGATGGTAAGTATACCTTTCACCGCTTTATTATCATACTCCACATCGCTGATAGAAATTACATTTGACTTTCCATTGTCTTTATCCTTAATAGTTTGTTGACATCAATCATCATCATCAACCCTTGGATTAGAGCATTTATTGGCATAATTACCAATTTCCATGCACTTGTAACATTGAAGTGTAGGAGGTGCACTCTGTGTAGCATTTTCATTGTTCGCTTCACTAGACATCTTCTTCCCATCATTGAGGCATTCAAATGAATGATGACCTTCCCTTCCTCATTTTAAATATTTACCTGTCTCTTTAAGGAAACTCCCTCCATGTTTATTTCCACACTTTTATCATAAGGGAAAAATCATCTTTTTTCAGTGTTCTCTTTAGATTTCCCTTTGAATTCCATTTTACTCTTCTTATCAAATGCATAAGGCAGATGGGTTACTCCAATATCCATCTCAACTGTGAGAGCACATCGAACGATTTCCTCATAGCTATTGAAGTCCCTTATGGATAACGCCCTTCGACGAGTTGGTTTTAAGCCACTAAATAATCAATCGATCTTACTCTCGGGTTGGATAATAATCCCAGAATCATACCTTGCAAGTCATGTAAAATTTTCTTCGTAGGTACCAATAGATTCATCATCCTTTTGCTTCAGTTCAAGAAACTCCTTCTCCAACTTTCTTCGATGAATATGAGGGAAGTACTTATTTAAAAATAAGTTCTTCAACTCGTCCCTTTCCATGGATTCAATTTCACCCCTTTGCCTCATATTCTTGATAAGATTACAACATTGATCAGCTTCACCTTCAAAATGATATACTGCTAAGATTAATTTATCATGTTCTGAATATTGAAGAACTGAAAATATCTTTTCAGTGGTACTGATCCATTGTTCATCCACTAATGGATCAGTAGACCCGCTGAATGAGGGTGGACACTACCTCACGAATGATTCAATAGAATGTTGCTCCTTCCTTTGCTCGTATGGAAGACTTGCATGATTTATAGCTTGAGAAAGCTGTTTGAGCATGGATACAAGATTTTTCATTCCATCTCCGATAATGTTTGGTTGCTCAGGGGGACAATCATTTCATTGCCCGTCGCATTCCGCATTAACACGGTTCCTTTGGGTTCCAACAATTGACTAAAACCAAGAAGAATAGTGTGAGAATCACTAATTATAATAGAAAAACCACATAATCATGTATAAATGTCACACTTAAGGTCTTATCATAGGTTATTCATGTCCATTTATAAAACATGACGATTTTTTCCTATGCTTAGACATATCCTTAGGGTTCTTACTATGGTTTCACATCCTAGTTTTCAAAGGTTGACTATACCTTTCCTTTGATACCAACTATAACAACCCATATTATACATAAATTGTTATTACTTCATAATTGAAGCATAATTATTACAATATATTACAAAACCATGAAAGGACCATATAGGTATAATGACTTTAGAAACTGGGAAACATAAACAACTGGTTCCTAAATCAACAATGCTATATCCTTTTTATTTTACCATATCTAGTGTACCTTTTGGCATATCTTACTTAATACCCTTATTCCTGAGTTGGGGAAAAGAAAACATACAAAAGGGATAGCTCAAATGCACAGTATGGGTAAACAAAATAAATATCAATCAAATCATATTCATAAGAACATATCATTTTGGAAATCTTAACCTACAAAAGAGATCATAATTTCTAAACATAGGATAAATCAAAGCAGTGAAATGTAAACCCAATAATCAAAACATAAAACATGAAACTTTTTGGCATACACACATAATCATAGAGAATCATTTCTTAGTAGTCAAGACTCATTGCCAAGACTATCTTAGCTGACAAAGTCCATTTCCGAACTGAGTTCACTCCTCGTTTCAGTCCTGTATCACTGAACCGGATTAACCTGTCGTTCCAGACGTGTCTATCTCATGAGATATAAATCTTTACCCAATTAACTGGAGGTAGATATAGGTCCCACCCATCTCATAATGATACCATTATTATGTGTTCCACAAGATCATAAATCATAGCATAACCCATGTAAAAAAGTGGGATTCTTAAACATCATGCCATCATAAAATAATACTTATAAGATAAAAGGACATCATAAAAATAATTCCACCATAACATAATAAAATAAATGTAATAATAGGTATAGAAACAAAACCTGATATTATCATAGATGGAAAATAATTTTGATAAAATTCTTGAACTCCATTCTTGTAGAAAATATCCTCTCTACTTTAAAAACATTATTCCTTTCTTAACATGTCATACAATTTTAAACTAAAATAAATTGATTAAAAATAAACTTGAAAACATGTAAAGGAAGCTTCATGGAAATAATTTTCTCAAAATCCATTCATTATGTATAAGTTAATGAAAAACATTCTTCTCATACTTTTGCTGGAAAAGTCAAAAAAGTACCTTATACTAAAAATAACAAAAGATTCCTTTCATGTATTTTACTAAAACCTCACAGAAGGGTAAAATTGGATGTAAAAAATTGTAGGAGGATAGAAATAATATTACATATTGAGGAAACATGATGTGGATGATATGTATTCCCTAGTAAATTCTGAAGTAATAACAATCTCGGATAAAAATGAGATTGCGTGATTTTCCCTTACCTTAGGTCCGATTTGCATCCTACAGGTCCGAACCTCCTGTATAATGATTTAAATAATGTTATTAAATTATTCTAGAATCATACTCACTATTATGATATCATATATGGTCATATTATTAGCTTCATATTAGTAATATTTCATTGCTACTTGTTATTCGAGTGTTTATTGCCTTTTGTTCTTTTGTTTGTTTTGTCGAATAAATTCTTATTCTTATTTTTAGGTTTTAGATACCTCATTTACAGAATGGTATTAGTGTAATATATATCATATTTATTCAATTAATTCATTTATATAATCATTATGCACTGAAGATCATGTAGAATGAGTCACATTACATCTTGGAGACAGTAGGTCGTACGTACGCACAAGCGATGATATTGTTCCCATGATCGTAGAATTGTATTGAAGTGTATGTATACTATTTCAGAATCAATATCACTTTAAAATAATAATATATAGTTATTATTTACACCATTATACCCATCCAAGTACGGTGGTCATGGAAAACAGATTGCACCATGGCGTGGAGACGGTATTCCGTACGTACGCACGCGCGGTGATTTATTTTTTCCATAGGATGGATAGAGGGTGAAATATGGTTGATTCATATTTAAAATAACATATCAGTATATGATTTATACTTATGTTTTTACTTCATAATGAAACAACAATATAAGACGAAGTAGAATAAGAAATAAAGTTGAAAGAATCAGTAACATACATTAGCTCTTCTTTGAAGCGCCTCTTCTTAACCTCTTATTAGGGCACTAAATATAGTCTTTGAAGAAGTCCAGTACCTCTTTGATGTTTCTAGGGAAATATAGAAGAGAATTTGGTAGGGTTGTTCCGATAATTAACACTCAATGTGGTGTGAGGAGGATAGGGAGGAGGTGCCCTTTTATAAGGGAGGAGAGATCCACTTTAGGAAAAACCTAAAATATTATTTTATTATAAAGTCATATTCGTTTTTTAATAGCTCAAAATTAATTTATTTTGAAGGTAAAGTGGTGATGGGACGAAATTATCTCAAACAATAGATTTTAGACAAGTTTAGATTACTATTTTATCCTTATAATTTAGATTTAACTTTAAGTTAAATAATTTTTCTTTTACCGTGTCTTCTTTTTTTCTTACACATTATGGTTAATAGACATACTATAACAAGCCAAACGAACCCCAAGTGGTTCATTATAAAAATATATAACTTCTCTATGTCATTTGGCTGAACCTTGAATTTTATGGAATAAAATAACAATTAATAATATAATACTTTATTAAAAACTATTTTATGTCAATTTTGACACTATTTAGTAATTGATTTTTTTTGAAAATCATAACAGCATGATTAGTTCAAAAATAGATAATTAAATCAATAATAATATGTCATATTATCCTATAAAATTAGTATAAATCATAAAAAGTCTCAAATTACATTTATTTGGGTATGTATAATATCAATTATGTTAATATTTCCTTAATAAGGTAATAATTGCATCATCATTGTGACATAAATAAATTAAATTATATAAAGTCTAAAAATTAGTAATAAAATACCATTATTTAGGATATCATTTAAGATTTATAATTAATATTTATATTCGAATTTATCTTGTGTATCACCCTATATTAAAAATGTTTTAGTTATTAAACATTGGTTTTAACTATTTTAACTATTATTTAAATAAAATTATAATAAATACCCTAATCTAATCCAAGTGGACCTAAATGGTCATATTTTATTCCTATTGTTTTTTGGTCAAATTAAACTTATCCAATAGAATTAGGAAATGTGTTAGGAAAATAATAATACCAATTTTACCCTTAATTACCCTATTTACTTTTCACTGTTGTAAATAAAAGTAAAAAGTTACTATTCACCAAAAATTATTTTTATCTTATTGAACCACATTTTACTCTTTGATGTTAAATGTGTGTCTCAGATTTTTGAAATTCTGCTCATAGAAGCAGTAAAATTATGTTTTATGTAAATTTTCAAACTCTCCTAGGAGGTGGGTAAAAGACGGTGAAAAGTTCAATAACATTTTTATATATCAAAAATTATTATAAAATGACTCTAATGAATTAAATTGAACATAAATTAGTATTATGAATCAATTTTGACCTAATATAAATTTAAATAAAATAACTAATTATTTAAATAAAAAATCAGTTTTTAAATAGTAACTAAGCATTTTCACTATTTATAAAAAATTGATTGTTTTTAGAAAAATACCAAAAATTCACCCTTGGATAATTTTTATATTCTTGAATCCAAAAATAATGTTCTTTTTGAAAGATAAAATTTATAAAATTTCTAAAAAGTGGGTATTACTATTCATAACGGCTAGTTTTAATAATATTTTAATAGCATATCGTTGTTTAGTGAAACTCGGTATTGCGTACAATGCATGCTATCAATGAAGGTCATGATTGTGTGTAAATCAAGAAAATCTAGTGTTGTGTGTAGTGAATGATTCCTTTGATGATAACAAAATATTTCTCATAAAAATCTCGGGTGTTACAATAATGGATGTAGAATGAGAAATTAGGTAATATTGGTCTAAATCCAAATAACCTAATAGATATCCCGAATAATCGAGGATGTATGAAAAGGAATATAGATATTATCATTATGGATCAAATGAGACCAACGATGAATGAAGCCATTTCCAGATCTACAGGAAATAGAAAATACTTCCTTAGATTTGTTGGGGGTACATCTGAATGTGAGAGAGCAGTGAGGTGAGGGTTTGTTCAAAAATTAGAGGCCCATACCTATATTTGTATAAACCGGACTTGGGAATTACATGATTTGTAAATACTCAAACATCCTATAATGAATAGGTTCCCTCCCCAAGAACTCCCCTTACACAGTTTGAATGTTCTTGGCGAGACCGTTACATGTCGTGTAATTTAAATGCTTGTCACATATTAAAACTACACATCACGTAATTGGATTGTATCCAAAATATAGACCACTGACCTCTTCCTCCCCTTGAACTACGCAACTGACCCATGGCCCGACATGGGGTCTAAGGAAAAAAATAAGATATCAACCAGACATGAAAGGAAATTTACCTCATTAAAACACTAGGATATTACAGGGGTGATAATCCAATGAAAACTTTATATCTATTACAAATTCTTTTGGAATATGTCTCTGTAATTTTAGTATAATCCTTTAATATCACTCATAAAAAATTTAATATTGTAATCTATGAATTTATAAAAAATTACTTGTATATATTATCGAAATTTTATTGAGTGGGTAATATTATTTCATATTTGTTATGTACTATAAAACTGTTTTTTGATCTTTCATAACCCATATGTCATTGATTCCTTTAGATAACCAAGGAAGATCCATATAAAATCCATGGTGACTGATTAATATTTCAATATGGGAATTGGTAATGGTATAATAATCTTATTATAAATCTATGATTCATCAGGGGATTTATGACATCCCCTTATCCAGTGCACTCTCATGTGGCCGTAACGGGTTAGTTGTAAGACCTCAAGAGCCCCTCCCGGTTATCTAAAGGAATCAATGACATATGGCTTATGAAAGATCAATAAAAACTTTTACAGTACAAAATGATACATGAAAATATATTGTTTATATTTCTCTACATGGAAAACCTATTTTAGATTGCATTATACAAAAGACTGACATCCCTTAATGGAATGTGTAACATGAAATAGTGAGTTTTAATGAAAACTAATATATATCCTAAAAATGAATTTATTTAATATGATAAGATATAACATATCCATTAAAACAGTGTTTATGGTTATGATTTTAAAACATATAAATAAAAGTTTTAATTCAATGGTTACAAATTTATTTTAAATTAATATAAGAACCTATTTAATAAAACGAGAATGTTTTTATTAAAAAGAATGATCAGAAATACGGTTTATGATAATAAATTAAATTTATTACCATTACTGAGTTGTATTAATTTAATTTATTTATTATATATTCTATATAATATTTTTGACATTCAATGAATATATTTGATAGTCATAAGACAAGAAGAAAACCAATATTATGAATTAAACCATTATTTATATAATGTTATTTTTCGAATATTTTAATTGTGAAACTATTTTAAATCCAGTTTGGACATTTTTTTTGATTATATATATCAATATAAACTTCATTTTTAAAATAGTAACATAAAAAAATTTTTGGGTGTGGATTTTTGGTATTTTTATGAGCTTCTTCATTTATTGATGAATAGTAAAAAAATAGTGAATTATATTTGAAAAAATAATTTAATTTAGTCTATTAACAATGAAAAATTATATATTTAATTGGTTTTAAAGATTAATTATATCTATTATACTTAAAATAATATAAATTTGTTAATTTGAATCAATTTCACATTCAAATTTTTTTAGTTCCACTAGGTCAAATAACTGGAGAGGGGGGTGAATAAGGGTATGATAAATTAAAACTAGTGCACTGTTAGTTCATGTTTCACCATTAAACAAAATGCAGCTCTCTTTTTCTCCTGTCTAGATTTATGAAAAGAAACAAATTCTTTCCAAGGAAACACTTATTTTTACTTGGTTAACACTAACTGTACTATATCCAAGTAGCATACAATGACGATGTGATGATGTACCAAATAACCTCAATCCCACTACCATTTACATTGTTTGGGATAGATCTTATATACCTAGTATCACATCCTTTAGAAGTTTTAGGGTGTTGTCACTGAATTCCAAAGGGTCACTCCCTTTGTCTCTTTTTTTGGATCACTACTGGTGGGAAGGATCATTCTCTTCCACTTAAAATTTCTCACTACTCTTAGAAGGCATCTGGTCATCGTTTAAAAACATGTATGCCTCTTCATTTGAATGAAATAACATATCCTCAAATGTAGATAGATGCTCTGTTAATGTCCATTTTCACCTATAGATGAAATTCGTGTTTCCTTGTGTTGTTAGATTATTCTAAATTTCATTGGAGAACTATTCTAGATCTTTTCTAAGGTTCCATGAGACCTCTACGAACCACCTAGATTCATCTATGTACCACCTTGATTCCTCTATGTACTGTGTATCAGGTATGGTTCATGGATCACCACTCCTCCGTGTTCCATCCCTAATTCACAGACTCTCTCCACCTCCACGTACAATATCATGTCTAAAGACTACCACTACTTCTAAAGACCATCTCTAATCCATGTATTGGGTATTGTTATTTCATGTTCAGCATCTTTTTCGGGCTATATTTCCCCAAAAAATCCGTTTTCATAATTTCATCCACACGAACAACTTTAGCCTTTGTGAAATTATCCCTCGCGAACCACATTTAAACTTCACTGAATTCCCAGGGCAAGGATATTTTCTTATGAAAATTGATTTGATTAATAATGGGATTAATTCTATCTATATAATTAAAATAGATTCGCAAAATCCACTAATATGAGATTTATCATATCTTCAATTTGGTACAGCTTTCACCGTGTATCGCTTCACACACGAACTGTTCTTACCTACGTGGTCTTTGTACTCCACCTAACAGCTACCCCCATGTCATGAAAAAGACCTTTTCTAATTTTCAATTTCCACAATAGATCCCACTTTATCAATAAACTCAAAGGGAAATTAATGATTGTATGAAAAAAGGTGAAGAACACATATCATCACATTAAGAAAAAACACATGATACCTCAAGGAGATGGGGTTCCACATTCACATTTTTTCAAGTGTGGGCAGTACACTGAACTCCCAAATCTAGTGGATACCTTTCAAATTCTTCTTTCTATTTGTAAATTATCATAATATCTGTTATTTTTTGTTCTATAGGAACGTTCTACAACATCATAAGTCATCGTTCCACATTTTCCATGATAAAATGATACTTCATTTAATTTTTTTTTTCCTTGAGAGATGGAATGGATTTTTCTACGATTTGTATAATGTGAATTAACCTAATGGATTCTGATCGAATACTTCCCATCTGCCCCTATATCCTGAAGCTACTGCTTCCACCACAAAAAATATGTTCATGTTATCATTTCCAAAATAAAATCATCTTCTACAGTGCTCAATGAAATCTAATGTCATTTATTGGTTAACCAAGAAATAGATAATTCATGAATATAAAAAGCACCCCCTATCATCAATTTTCTAACGTCTACTAATCCCGCTCAATATGTATATATATATCCCAATACCTCATGCAGATATTTGACATTATACATCTAACAGAAATCCACAGTTCCCTTGATATACCAGAGTACGCTTTTCACTACAAGCATCTGATTTTCCTTGGGATTAATTTGATACCATGTTTTTTGGGAAATTGAAAAGACAATATTGGACCTTATCGCTATCATCTACAGAAGAAAATCCAATGAATTTTCTATATTATAGGATATTTACTACCTTTGCATCATCATTTCTTGATAATTTCATGTTGGTTCTTACTTTATCTTTCATCTCCGTGGAACTATCCACTAAAAATATTCTTAGAACCTCCATAGAATATTTAGATTTTAAAATGAATATGACATTCCTTCATTCAATCACCTATAACCCAAAGATAAATTTAATCTAACCAATCATTGACATTTCAAACTCACATTTCATGAAATTGGAAAACTATTTTTACCATGCTACATTTTATCTTCCAAATATTATTTTATTGACATATTCAAGAACCATTAAACGTTGATTACAATCATTATTGTATGAATTATTTTAATCAGATCCACTATGTTGAAAACTGAAATTTTTTAGAAACACATATATCCTTGAATACCATTCTCATGGTGCTTATTTGAAACCATATAAATCATTCCTCAGTTGAAAAAAATTATTCTCATCTTCTACAATTAGAAACCCATATGTCTTATAAATGTAAATTTTTTATTCAAGGACCCCATTCATGAAATGATGACTTAACATCTATCATGAATAACATGAACATTATTTTCACTACTATGGCAAAGAATCATCAAATTGTATCTAGCTTGTAAAGAGGTGAAAAGGATTCATCAATATTGATTCCCCCTATCTGGGAGTACCCATTTCTCACTAGTCATGAATTTTTTCGAATCACAACAACATCTTCATTCATTTCATTATACAAAACCCATTTATTCATAGTGGAATTTTGGTCTTTTATCCACGAAACAATATCCCTTATTTGATACTTCTAAATATAGTCATGATATTATTTCATATCTTAAACCCAATTATCATTCCCATCTACATCAATAAATTATTTTGGCTCAACCTATGACATGTATGATGCTTGTTGTATAGTCTTCATCCTCCTTGTTTGTACTAGAAATATATGATCTCCAATTTTGTTTTTCACTCAATTTCAGATCATCTCAATAGTCTCTATGAAAATACAAATTTATCCTCCCACTTATCATCATATGAGTCTTTTTTTAAATCAGTCTCTAGAACTAGAGCATCCCCTAATCTACTTAATTCATCATCACTATCCTCTCGAGGATAATCATGTGTTTTCTAAATATATTACTCCGTATACACTTCGTTTACATCATGGATTTGTACAATCTTTCATAGCCTCTTGTTGATACATTTATATTCATTTCATTTCTATTAATTTCCATAAATACTCCTTCATATCCACCGGATTCAATCTTCCATTGTTTCTCCTTGTTGGCAATTAAACACCTACTTCTCAAGATTTGAATGTACATCAATGATGGCTACTTTCCACACCATACCTCAAATGGAGTAATTTCTTATCATAGACATAGTATTTTTATATTTGATAAATTGATTGATTTCATTTCTTCTTCTTTAAAAATTTTTCTAGAAGGTCTTTCTCAATAAGAATTTTCCGGGCCATGTTACTGATAATCAAATTTCACCTCTCAAGTACCCCATTAGATTGTAAATTTATTATCATGAAAATATGATGTATTATCCCAAGATTCTCATGATAATCCTCTACAGGGATATTTTTAAACTGTGTTTTATTATCTATTTCAATAATAAAGGTTTTCTGACCTATCAAATTTTCAAAATCCGATTGATATCTTGTAATGCAATTGAACAAATTAGACTTCTCGGTGATGGTGAATTCCCATGAAATTATGTTATAATCATATGTGAAGAGAACATAGTATCTCCTTCCACCAAGATATTTGGGTGAAATTGGTCCGAGACATCCATATGGACCCACTCACGTAATCTTGTTGACCTTTTCTATTTTTCCTTATATGAAATTCTAATTATACTCCCATGTTCGCAGACATTTTATGTATGTGTATGATCATGTAATAATATTGGGAGATCTCTATAAGCATCATATTTCACCAGATATTAGAAGGATGTTTGGCTCACGTGGCCAAGACATTTATGCCACAACCTATTTTGTTCTTCATTAGATAGATTTAACATATCTTTTCACCACTCACATGGTATATATTCTATTTTTTTGATTTACCTGCAATAAATAAGCACCACCATTTTCCTTAATGTTGCAAAAAAAAATTGCGAATGAATACGGTGTGTACTATGTCACATGATTGGATTATTCTTAATAGGTTATGACTATGACATTTAACAACCATGACATCTGCACATCTGATGTCTTTTCCTCCAAACTATTCCACCCTAGAGACAATAATTTTCATCTCTTCATCATTTCCATATATTATGATACATTTTTTATTGTACCTAATTCCCATCACCATATCCTTATTTACTATCATATGTCAGGTGTATCAACTATCAATGATAAATATCTTAGTTTGATATGATTCCTCAAACATAATTTCTTTAACCAGTACCTTCTCAGATATTTTATTAATCAATATTTCTTATTTCTTACATTGTATGGCTTCATACCCTTGAAATTCTTCAAAATATGATGAACCAACATCATCTTGAAGATATACAAATTGATGTTAAATTTTAAGCTCATTTGATTCTATATTTTTCTTTTTCTCATAACCAACATCACTCAGATTTAGAATATTCATCTGCATTATTTATGAGCATTATATTTCCCTGTGTTTGAATCCTTACACATGATATAAGGACCATCAAATGATGACATGGAAAATTGAGTTATGCATGACTGCCTCTATTGATCATTTTCCCTTCATTACCCCTTTACTATGGCACAAAAAAATATATGTGTCCCATCTTGATAAAATAATAGCATTTTATATGGGGTATATTCTTGCATGGAAACACTACACTACTAGTTATCCCTTGGGTTCTTAGAATCTTAGGATTCTTCTTTATTCCTAAATCAATTTTCAATCATGGAGTAGGTTTTTATGGTACGAATTCAACCATTACTACTTTCTGTTTTCAATCATGCCCCATGCTAGCAATAATATTTTTATTAGACAATTGGTTCTGTTTTTCGAGACCACCATAGTCAACTCGTATCATCAATGTTGTCTATATGATCTTAGTTCCTGATGTCATAACTGAAGTCAATAGTTTTTCACGATCATTAACACTTTTTTCTAGATCGAAGAATTCTTCTCCATGTTCATTGATATATTGTATTTTTACTTATTTGGTTTCAGTGAAACTATCAAAATCTCTTTTCTATTATTAATTTTGAGTTTATACTCAACAACCTTTTCTAATCTTTCTGTCATTAAAAACAATAGTTTTACAATTTATTCATTCAGTTCAGATTTACTTCCATCCTACTACTACACATAGAGTTTGGAATTATGAACCACATTGATATATTTATTTTTTTTGTCTATCCAAACAACTATATCTTCAAGAAAAGATTCTAATTGGACTTGAATGTTAACTCTTCCTTCAACATATCCTTCATCATTGTCCCTTTCCACTTTTTTTAATTAATTTCCAACAAATTAAACAATGGAATCCAATTCATAATCCCTGCAGTCCGCTAACACTTTTTACACATATTCATATGATGTTTCGTCTTCTTTGGAAAGCATATTCATCTTTTGGAATCATTTTCTCTTATTACTTCTCATACGATTCACATTTTCTGAACTTTTTCATTAGGGATTTTCAACCTTTTCTTCATTGTCATATTAAATATTCTTAGGAAATTCTTCTACATAGTGACCAATCATTCCACATTGAAGGCATGAAAATGGAACTTTACCTTTCATCTATTATTTTACACATTTCATATTTGAAGAGAAAAGTTATATGACATTATCTAATTTTTCATCCTCATGACTATCTTCAATAGATAGATTCATTATGGCCATGAATGCCACTTATTTCATTTTCACATTTTCCACTACATTTATATCAGTATTTCTCATTTCTTATGCAATGTGAGTACTATTTAAGTTATCCAGTGCCAACTCCTTTGGAACTTTTCCTTTTAATATAGAATCTTTTTTATATAACTGAGGTGGAAGTATTCATACGATATGCTTCTCAATAATTATATCTTCAATGAATTATCTAATAACATGTGTGTCATCCACTAAAAAATACACCCTATCGAGGAAACCATCAATATTTTCATTTGGTTTCATGCATAGATCATCATACTTCTTCCACAAAACTTTCAGCTTTGCCTCTCTAAACATTGAATATCCTTTTTATATATTCAACAGCTTTTCCCACATCGCATGTGATGTTTTTCATGACATGAAATTCATATAAATATTAATTTATAGGTATCCCCCTAAAGCATTGGTCCTTTTAGTATCATCATCCAATTCTCTTCATTAACCTTTTGATAGAGTAACACTATTTATATCAGATAGTATTTTATGAATAGATGCAGTGAAGACATCCAGTCATAAAGATCAAAAGTAGTGCCCCATCTAATTCTTCTATAATTGAAAATTGTTTCTGTCAAATATCATAATTCATTTGTGATTAACAACCTCTATTTATTCTACAGAGAAAGAACTGATGAATTTTAACCAACCCCTCTAATACTAATTTTTAAGTCCACTTGATAAAATACCTTAAGAGGGAAGTGGTGAATCAAAGTATGATAGATTAAAATGACTTCCTCTAATGATATTTTTTTCTTTATTAAAAAAAACATCTCTCTTTATCCCATAGTAATATATAAATAGAAATAAAATCATTCTTTGGAATCATTTATTTTTTAATGGTTCCCCCTCACTAGGATATATCCCAAGAGAATAAAATGGTGATGTGATAAGGTACAAAATACACTAAACATCACTATCAATTACATGTTTTGGGATATATTTTACATTCCTAGGCTCATTTCCTTTATAATGTTTAGGGTCTGATCACTCAATTCCCAAGTTTTACACCACGTGTATCTTCCTCTGGCTCACTATCGGTGGGAAGTATCAATATATTCCACTTCATTTTCTCACTACTCTTGGATGAGATAAAAACACTTTAGGACTTATAGGTCCCTTAATTTTCATGAAAACTTGCATTCTAAACAATAGATAGATGCTTTTTTGAATTCATTTTTTTTCACCAATAGTTGAAATAAACTGTTTTTCATATTGTTTGGTTACAGTAAATTGCTCTCGCAAATTGTTCATGTGTTATTGCAGGATTCCATGAGACATTTGTGAACCTTCTCAATTCCACTTTGACCCACCTTGTTTCCCCCATATACAGTGTAGCAGGTATGGTCTGCGGATCACCTCTCATCTGTGAACCACCTCTCCTCAACATACCGTCACTGGTTCACAAACGTTTTCTACTTCCACTAACCATTTCTTATACATGGACAACCTATCCTTCTATAGACTGTCTCTTCTCCACAAATCAGGACTTTCAATTTTCTGTTCCATGTTCTTTATGGGCTATTGTTTACTAAGAAAACCATCGAAAAAATTTCTTCTCTGCAAACCCAATCACCATCAGTGAAATTATCCCTCACGATCCCCTTTCTAACATCACTATATTTCCTGAGAAATGATATTTTTTATGAAAATATATGTTCATAGTATTGGTATTATCACACCTTATATAGGAAAATATATCTGAAAAAACTTCTTATCTGAGATTTTCCACATCTTCAATGTAGTGAAACCTTCACCACGTACCGCTTCACCCACAAACCATTCTTACCTATTGGGTCTGCATAAAGTCATTCTTCCTTTACAATGAACTGAATCAAAATCATGTTTTCTTGAATGACGCACCTTATATCTTCTCAAATCAGTGAGTAATTTCAACAAATGAAAACCCATACGGAAAACCATAATCCTTTCACATACCTCAAACAATATGCATACCACATGCCATTGTCACAAACTGTATGTTATCCCACAAACAACTTATGTTAACTCTTCACCTTCTGCTAACCATTCCCCAAATGTAGCCCAAACATCTACATCAGAAAACACCATTCATGCACATTCATAGAAATCTGTCCTTATCAACATATACAATCACACCGAAAACCTAATGAGAGAACACCTTAAGGTATTTTCCCAACAAATAGTACACAAAAACATATAATGTTTCTTAAAAATTTTACATTGAATCCTCATATTATCCTCCCATCCATGAGATTAAATGTAAATTAATTTAATCTATATATGCGATTGTTATAAGATCACATATTTCTTTAGATACATTTCACATTGAGTTTTCTTTTGATCCTAGGTTTTCATGTCTTGTTCAGAGATGGAGTGGCTAATTTGGGGAAATTGCATAATGTTTAGGGATGTATACCAGATTGAATTAATAGATTCTAGAATTAAATGGGTTGTTTTTTCATGGGTTCTAGAAATGTTGGAAATAATTAAAGGTGGTTCAAAGTGTTAAATGGAAAATGGTATGAATAATCACCTGGAAAACATTTACATGTTCTGTAAATGGATTACTTGTCCTGTAATTATTTTAGGATTTTCATAAAAAGAAATTAGTGATGGGGTTTTTAGTAAATCCCATTAAAACACTAATACAATGTGTAATACCCTTACATGAAATGTAAATTACATAAATGTAGTTTAAAGCATTCTATGTGGCTTATTTTTATTATAATCTATTGCATCTCATATACTCTTCTACCTAAGGGCATCCTCTTAGTAATTTTTTGGTTCCAACATCCTTTCAAGACATCCGATTTGTGTGATAATTATCTAGATAGTATTTCTTGTTAGGTTTCATCCTTCTCTTCCTTATTCTTCATGCATTTCAGTGAAATATGTTGACCAATTGTGTTGTTGGTAACAATAATGGTCAGTTTGGATCTGGGAACCTTCTTCCAATCATCATCACCTTCTTCCTCATGATATTTTTCCATTATTATATTTGTTTTATTGTTAGTTAAAGGTATGTGTTTAAATATTAATACTAGGATTTTATAATTTCTTAATTTTATGTAATATTATATTTCACAAATAAAATAATTTTCTAAATCAATTATATAAATGAATGACATTATCCTTTAAATTCCTTTGTCTAAAATTGGCTTCTGACCAAAATTATGGCTACCCATTGGGTGACCGAACCATAAATATAATTGAATTGAAAAATGGATTAATGTCTGTTTAGGTTGAATTATACCGTATAGTGAATTCTTATTGTATAATCCCTAAATTGTGGATTATTTATTACTTATATAATTTTAAAAACAATTTGTAATTAAATTTAATGTGGAATATAAATGAATAATGTTAAATTTCATAATTATCCATTAATAATTATCTTGTGATATTGTTATATTGATCATATATTAAAGGAATAATGTTCCACAATGAAGTTCTTATATAGCTGGCTAGCCCATAAAACATGAATACTTATATCTTACAAATTTTGACATTGAGAATTTTCAGATGAGTCCCATGTTTTAATGCTTATATAGAGTGGTCTGTTACTTGTCTCATGTAGGTCTTAGACACAAAAATGTTTTAATTATTATAGGGATTTAAATTGGATTGTTATGAATTTACCAAAGATATATGGTTGATGTTATAAAGTTCATAAGACATAACTAGAGTTATTCTTGTGAGGCATTGAAATGTGTTATTTTACCTTGGTTATATGGTTGTGGTTGGCATGGTCATAATACATTTTCTGAGAAGTTTTGGAATGAATTTTAGGTAGATTTTTGTTGTATTTTTTTAATTATTGAGTTAAAAAATAAACATATTTATCACTTCATTTAATAAACTTCAATTAGACATATTTTATTCGGATGTGATGGTGTCTTCCTACTATGTTTTAGTCACACACTATTTAGGTCGTCGTTTGGTATCTGATAATATTATATGAAAGTAGGTTTGTACAAGGGAAGAGGAACATAATTTTGACTTCTTTCTTTTATTCAGATGTAGTTTCTCAATGGTAAGAATTATGGATTTTGGGACCTAATAATTTTCGTCTTTTATTTGATTCTTCTATAATTTTTCTTTTTTTTCAAGCATAAAATTTAAATTCATTCAATAAAATCATTACATTATTAATTTATTAATTATTATATTATTCAGAAGAATTTTTTTGTGGTCTTATAATATTTGTATGAATTGATTATTTATATTTCATTATTTTTTTAATGCTATAACACTTTATAATAGTTGGAAAATTATCCCCAATATAAACTTCACACCCTCGCTAATAATCTGTAACCACTGGTGTATGAGTAGATGTGTTTGAGGTCACATAACCAACCCATTCTAGCCACGTGAAAGAGTTCTAGTTTAGTGGATATTAATAGGGGGTTTAAAGGAGAATGTTTTACTTTATTCTTCTTCATTATTTTTGAATTGTAGAAATCATATTAGGATTTTTCTGTTCTCGGTAACGAGATTGTCCAATGGAGATGATAACAAATGTATGTGGGAAGTTCCATGTGTCTATGGATTAAATTGTTGTTTGTGTTGTGTACTTGTTATAGTTTTTTATTATTTATACAAAGGGGATTAACATGATGGGTGAGGTTATTGGTTTATTATCAATCTATTTCTTGATATTTTCACTCAAAGCTCGGTATGGAATGAGATGAGAAAGAATGTATCATAATAGGCACAAAGGTATATATTTAAATTCACTGTTCAGGATTCATACATATCTATTTCATCATGTGGTGTATACTTTCTTGTTGAACTATAATATGAAATATCTATTTCTATTGATATTTTAAATGATTTGATGTGTCATTCTATAAGAATATAATCTATGTCTAAGGAGACCAAGAGAAATTGGATGTCTATTACTATCACATTTTAGGATTACCATGTTGATATCCATTTCACTAAGTTGTGTATTTCTATTGTAGTGGAAATTTTTCCTTATCATATTTAATAATAGGATCATGTGAGTGAAAATAAACATGCTCCTGACACAAATGAACTAGGGATTCCTATAGTTCCTATAGATCATATAGATGTTCATCATTATGGAAGCTTATTGAGGGTCATGTGATCCATTGAATTGGATACTATTTGATCCATTTATTTTATGTTTGTTATATTAAGATAGATTTACCTAAAATATATTCTTATATTCACTGGGGAACGAGGACCCCATATTGCCATGTTCTGGATTGATTCTATCTAGAAAATTTTCAAGCATCTCAAGATACATAAAGATAGGAGGGTGAAGCTTGCTGCGTATATTCTTGACGGACCTACCATGAGTTGGAGGGATATTATGGAAAAAAGTAGTCATGTACGATGAGTATCGTCGAGTGTAATTTGATATAATGTATATAATGAATATTTATCCAGATATCTTGGGGGATGAAAAATCATTTGATTTCATGCATCTGACATAGGAGGGGTTTTCACTACTTGACTATAATGGACATTTACCGACCTACAACACATATCACCATCTTTTGAAGAGAATGAAATATATAGTAAGAGAGGTGTCCATTATGGTCATTAATACATGATTTGATTAGAGGAATTTTTTTTCTTTTATGTATCTTTGAAGAAGTGATAAATCAAGTGTTCACTATGGAAGAGAATTAGGTAGAGTCCCCTAGCCACAACCTTTCTATTTCAGTAGGGTTATTTAGAACTTCATCTACGAGTGGTATAAAGTGAAGTTATGTATTATTCCACCAAAGTAGTAGTGGCTAGAATCTTTCGGTTAGTTGACTACCATTTCTGGATTGTGTTACATTCCATTTCTTTTAGAGTGTTATGTTTGACCACAATTTTCCCCATTTCCCTCAACCCCATAATCGTGAATAATATCTATGGAAGACTGGTTAAATTAAAAGGTGTTGTGAATTTTTTTTGCAAAAACCAGTGGAAAAGGATATGAAATGGAAACAAATATGATAAGGGGCTCAGATACCCCTCAACTGGTTTTAATATTTAATTCATCGTGGCATTCAAGCAGAGGTAAGGGATGCAGTACCCTAGTTCTTGTGAAATGGTACTAGGAAAAAAATGTTGATTCGGATAGACATATTGATGCATAGAAAATAGGGACAAGTTAATTCTGTGTTATGTAGAGTACTCTAACTAAATTTGATGCAAGATAATCTACCACTAGATGTACTTTTCGTATATCATCAACCTTATATTTTTTTGGTTGACACAGGAGACAAATATTCTTCTATATTTACCCTTTTTGAAAATGGGTTTATCATTGATGTGGAAATATTAGATGGTATTTTAACCATCGACACACCGCTGGGAGTGTAGTATGAGAATATCGAATGTCAAAAGGCTTGTTCTGAAGAGATTGGTGTTTAACATATCTTTATGGAACCGTTCATGCTTGAAATCATAGGATTCATCTTTTTTTATAGTATGAAATAGTTATTTTAAAAAAAAACCAAGATCATATCAACTGTTATAAGAGAAGGGTTAATTTTTAATCTATAGAGAGATGAGACTATTATCTCTAGGGTGGGTGGGATCTTAAGGCCTGATGTGATAGACCAATTCAGTGCAAATTAGATTGAATTACAGATCAGTTAGCCAAAAATGCCCTAGATAATTGTGGAATGCATGAGGATTATATTCATACAATAGTAGGGAATTTTTAGGATGTTTTTTCAAATAATTTATATGGATATTTCCCAAGATAGTGACGATGTTCAGGATCATGTCAGTGCTGGGACCAGAGCCAGTTTCTGTGATACCTTAACAAATAGAACCAGTAAAGATTCAGGAGTTGAATGTTATATTGGATGATCTAGAATATGCAGGCATTATACGACCATGTACATCTACTAGTGGTTATCTTGTTCTCTTAACCAAAAACTCTAATGAATTTTTGTGTTTATGTGGGGATTTCCAGAGGTTTGACCAAATGATGGTCAAGAATCAATATCCTCTTCTTCAAATAGATGATATTTTCTATTAGTTGGGAGGTTATAGAATCTTATCCATGATTGACATGAAATCTGTATATCATCAATTATGATTGATACTATTGGAAATTCCGTGGGATTCTATTATAATTACGTATTGCTTGTATGAA
This sequence comes from Viscum album, assembly GCA_963277665.1. Taxonomy (NCBI): domain Eukaryota; kingdom Viridiplantae; phylum Streptophyta; class Magnoliopsida; order Santalales; family Viscaceae; genus Viscum; species Viscum album. The sequence goes on from OY728143.1 coordinate 355,363,436, forward strand.
TTCATAGTGGTTCCCTTTGGGTTTACTAATGCACCTGTTGTATTCATGAGATTAATGAATAGGTTCTCTCATACTTTTCTAAAATTGTTTGTGGTGGTTTTCATCATCATTTTCATTGTATTCTTGTAGTCACCAGATGATCCTTCCAAATATATTGACATCATCATAAGTAAATTGAAATAAATTTTTATTTACGCCATGCTAACTAAATGATGATTCTGTATAAATAAAATAATCATTTTGTTCCATTTCATCTCAGAGGAAGGAGTGATAGTGGAACAAAAGAAATTAAAAAGTCATTATATCTTGGGAACAACCCAAAATGTCTTCATTATTCATATATTTATATGTTTATTAGGTTATTATCAGTTTTTATCTTTGAATTCCTCTATTGGTAGCACCAATGTCTTAGAATACTGAAAAGGTGGAGATGTCGATTTTTTTTTATGCCAATGAGAGATATTTTCCAGAGATGAATGGAAATATAATCTGAAAATAAATAATCACATTACCTATAATGATTAAAACATATATCAGGTACTATGAAAAATCTAGAGTTGGAATCGGAATATTTTTAATGTTGGAGGATCAAGTAGTTAGTTATGACTTAATTTAGTTAATATTTCATTAAAAAAATTAACTTACTCATGATCAGGAAATAGTAAAACTAGAACATTCCATGAGATTTTGAAGACACTATCTCATGTGTAAGAGGATTTTGGTATACATTGATCAAAATATATTGAAGTACATCATTTCCCATTGAGTCTATAAACATCAGCAGAGTGGGTGAGTCAAGTATCTGCATTCTTGCAAAAATGATTTGGATTATACCTTATAAAATAGAAAATTCATTTCCATCGCTTTGAGGTGAATGTCATATATAGTGTCATTATGAGAGACTTGTGATGATTTTTGGATAATAGGCCACCTTTTAGACATTCATTAGGATATTTGAGAATCTTAGGGGAGGGTATCTCTGATATATACATATTTTATACATGTGATTTTATAATGGATAAAGAATACAATTTTAGTTCATTCGAATGGTTTAGTTATGGGAGAAAATTTATATGGTGGGGAGACACTATTAGGTCGGTCTCCCAGTAGGGAAAAATTATCTTCTAATATGTGGTAGAGTATGGGTTCCTATAAGCTTGCATGAGGAGGTGATTAGTGTGTTTCATACCTCTATTTGGAAGGTTAATCCTAGTTTATCAATGATATATCATTATATTTTTATATAGTATGAGTGGTCCTGAATTTACAAGGATGTTGAAAGCATAGTGGGTAGATTCTTGATATGTTTGTTGGTAAAACCATAGCATCAAAATCCATCTATGATTTTGCAGTTTTTCCATATTTAGGAGTGAAAATGTGGTGATGTAACAATGGTTTTTGTGACAGGATTATTGATGATGACCCTTATAAATGATGTTTTATTTTATGTTGTGGAACAAATAACTAAAGTTGAATATATATTACCTGTTATGGAAACCTTCACATTGGATGATCTATAAAATATTTTCATGAATGAGGTGGTTCAGATCCTTGGTGTTCCAAAGAGTATATTTTTATTCATATATAATCATGTCATTTAATGTTTCTAGAAGGGTCTTCGAAAATCCATGAAATTATGAGTTCCCTCATATATAATTAATCATCTATAGAATGATGTTCAATCTAATGAAACTATTCAGGTTCTAGATTAATTTTGAAAAGCCTCTTTTTTCTTATTATTTTTGTTCATGGGAGAAACATATGAAACTCGTTGATTTTTCGTATAATAATTGATCCATGAAATTGATCCAAACGTCACATTTTTATGGGTTTTATTGAATTTCATTCCATTTATCTCCATATTTGTTGGACATAGGTGATTCATCACTTGTATAGAATAGTATAATGCAAGAGGCATCAGAAATAGATTATATTGTTAGAAAGTTGTTGGTGAACATGAAGAGTTGGAAAATAATCCTATGATGACCATTAGATATGAACTCCAAAATCCAGGGTTCGTAATAATTTTTCCCTTTGGGTGTCACCTTGGATGGAGAAGCACCATCTATGGAATGTAGGAAAGATAAATACTAGGTTTTTTTGTCGATTTGAAATAGTGGAAAGGGTTTGTCCAATTGTGTTCCAACTAGCCCTACCAAAACTCTATAGTTCTATAAAGGATGTGTTCCATGTGATTCCATTATGATTATATCATCCATACACTTCATCAATGATATATTTATTAGAAATCATGATATGTACTGATTTTTTCTTTGAGTAACATCTAAAATGGGTAGTGGATCATAATGAAATGTATATTCGGGTAGGAATATATTGTTTGTTCAGGTGTAGTGGTATCATGGGTGATTTGAGAAGGATACCTCTGATAGGGGGTCTAATTTTCCAACACATTCACCAAAATGTTTCATAGATACCTAATAACAATGCATGGGGATACTCTAGGAATAGTTTTTATAAGGTGGGGTTGGTTGTAAGATTCCGTCTTTTTTTAGATAAATTTCTCTGTGAGTTTTTGTTCAAGCCTTGGTGGTCGATACATGTTCAGAGATGAAGAGCCTCTTTTTTTGAAATGTCCTAATGTTCAGTGATGTTTTCTTCACTAAAAAAATAGAGTCTATGAATAAATAAGACCATTTTTCATGGGTTTTTGGTAATTTGAGAAGTATTAAAGTATTTTCCTAGGACTAAATGGAAAACGTGATGAAAAATAAACCCTAGAACATTTACACATCATGATAAATTATTTTATATCATTCAATTTTTTGGGTTGTGAGTTTAACAAATCAAATCCAAGGTGATAGTTATTTTGGTGAATCCCATTGAAAACATTTAAATTATGTGTAATCATATTACATGATGAAGAAATTCATGATATACAATTCTCAATATGATATACTATGGATTTTCATTCTTATTGGTTGTAGCTCCTATCTGCTAAACCCTATGTCCTTATCCATGTGATTTTGGGGTGGAAACATCCCTTCTAGATGTCGTGTTTGTTTGAGATTTCAAATTTATGTATATTTTAGATAGATATATTCATTTTCTTCCTTATTTTCAAACCTTTTTCATGAAATACATTGAATAATTTTGTGTCGGTTCTAATCATGATCAGTTTTGATGTAGGAACCAACTTGAAATCCTCTGAACCTTTTTTCTCATGGGTGTTTTTCCATTATAATATTTATTTTATTTCCAGTTTAAGGTAGATACTCTAAATATTAACCCTCTAATTACATCATATTCATTATTCGGGGTGTTTTTTATCGGTGATATACAAAACCATATCATAATTGTTTTTTAATTTCTCCAAAAAAAAAATTATAAAACACCACTGTATATTATTCTTTTATTACCAAAAGAGAGACTTTCCCTCACACACCCCACCAATCGCCCCTTCCACTTCACCCCTAATATCCCCCCACCCTCCTAATCCTGAACCCTAGAAATACTTTGCATCCAACCTCACTAGTGATCAGGTATCTCTAAAGCCCTCCAACATGCCCCATCCCTCTCAATTAAGACCCAATCCCCCTTGACTCTAAACCCTAGAACCACTATTCTTCTACCCTCATTGTCTCTCTGTTATCTATAAAGCCCTATCATCCCATGCCCCTCGATCCCTTGTCAGTGCAGTGGTCATAGACCCTAGCATGTCTCCCCCTCCCTTTATTTTACCTAAGCCACCCTCCCCACCAAAATCCCACTCAGTTCTATTTCCTTCAGTCAAGCCCACCATGTAGTTGATATCATATAGTGTTAATTTCTCCCTTCATTTTCATTTATAGTTTTAGCATTTTATTTTTTATGCGATTTTGTTTACCCTAATAAAATGATTTTACATTATATATATGATATATGTTTCTATATTAGAGAATATGTTTAGTCATGCCAATGATCAATTCAATTGGTTCAACTTCCGAAGTCCGATCTCTATACAAAATTTCACTCTGAATTACGATCACCACTCCCCTAACGTCTAATCAAAATGATAGTCTCCATTCATTTACCTCAAAAAAATTTCATCAAATGGAAATCATTTCTATATTCTTTGTTTAAATAAAAAAAATTAAAATTAAAAGTTCCAAATCTAATATAATTTATCCGTGTTAACTTGATCTATTCATTTTGTTTTGTTATGTTTCATTAGATTATGTCATAACTATAATCCATTTTAATTTTGTTATGATTTAATCATTTATATTAACCTTATATAATATATATTACATAATTTACTATCTCTATTTCATTTTTGACATAAATAATTTTTTTAATATATATTCTAAATAATGTATTCATAATTTAATGTAAATTCAATTAAAGATTGATTGGACCCCCTATCATATTATTACAAATATATAATAAATTCCTTATGACTTGATTTTTTTATGAAATCTAAATTACATAAATGATAATATATGTATCAAAAAAATACACTGCACATAATGGTGTATGAATATATAATTCAATAAATTTTTAATTTATAAGTTTATAAACTAATATAAAATTCATTTTAATAAAAATAAACATTGATTTATTTTTTATATTAAATTATTGGTGTTTTAATTTTATTTAGTAGTTCAGAATAAAATAATCAATTTTTAGGTTGAAATAGAAAAATGACATATATTAACAATAACATATAGACGTATCCTATATTATTATTACAAATTTTATGCATAGGTGGTTTATTAAAATTAATATTGGTTTCTTCCACATATTTTTAAGACCGGTTTTTTATGTTATATGACTATTAACTATTTATGATAAAACAAGTCTATTTTTTAAAAAATTATCCACATTAATTTTATGAAAGATGGATTTTAGATAAATTTTTACTCAAAAATTAAATCAATTATTTTTAACAAACAGTAATTGAAATATTTTTTTTAATTTTTTTATTTGAGTACATTTTTTCTCTTATGTGGTATATCTTGAAGAGATCTCAGCTTCATCCAAGAGATCTCAGATTGTTCTATGGTTTAGTCTCTAAGAATTCATCTTATTCATCTTTGAATTTCAGCGATGTATTTGGTCATTCTCTATAGGTTTGTTTTCTCTATAGTGGATATGATTTGTTTTCTCTGTTTGACAGTGGGACAACCCTCCATTCTTGGTGAAAATTATTTCAGAGGTTAAAAAGGGTTGTCATTTGGTGCAATTAAATGATGAATAGTACATCATAGGTGGCATAGGTGTGTTGGTGGGTCGAACATTAGTGGCCCTCACTGGCGATGCTCGATGGTGATTCATGGTGGGGCATCGGGTTACGACGACAACTGGTGTTGGCATCTCATGGGGTCGGTATGGGTAAAAGATCATCATTATTGAGTTCTATCATTTTCAAATTAGAGAGTTCAGATCTATCATATATTTAATTTTGTCTCATGTTTCTCCATTTTATTGGGAATGATTTGGTTCCTTAGGTCACTAATTTTTTTACCGTTTATTGCCGACATTACTGGGGGTGCGATGGAATTTTCTAGTTGGCCCTGTTGAAATGTATTCATGCATTCGGGTACTGATAGTTAGTTGGATTAGGGCGATGATGGTTCAACCATGGATTTGGGTGGTGGTAGAATTGTTGTCCTGCTTAGGATTTCCATTTTCCTAGTCTTTCAGTAATGGGTTTCTGCATAGCAGGTGTCATTGTCATCAATGGGCTCTTGTGATACTCATTTTCATTGTCTATATGCCTCAATCCATGGGGAAAATAATGGGTACCCTCTTAAACCATTTCAAAAGAAACTTTTTTATATTAATTTATAATAAATGGGATGGTCCAGAACTAACTACCATATATTTTTTCAGTTATACATTCTTTTTAAATACATATTTAATTATTTTATTTTATAATAAATTTCATGTTTTTATACTGGTTAATTATCTTCAAATTAATATATATATCTTATGTTGAAATATTAACAACGATATACACTACCAATAGAATTAAATGTTCTTGTAACTCCCCAACCCCAGTTACCCAGAGTCGGTGCATTATTTTAATACATTGGCATGATTACAAGGAATTAAGTCCCGAAGGACCGATCAGTTTAGCAGTCTTGGAAAATAGATTACATACATGAATGTTACATTACACTTCATAATATACAAGAAAACATAAATAATCCTTTATTAATGCCATTATTCTCTTGTCTTAACCCTGCATATCAATCACAATACACTTCTTGGAATCATTGGAAAAATAAAACATAGAAAGGTGTGAGCTCATACGCTCAGTAAGGGTAAGAAATACATCAGAAACTTTTATAAATAAGTATAAACATTTAAGGCAGTGTATAACTAAAACAAAAGACTTTTAAATTTGAAATTCAGCGTAATATGGCCAAGATAAAATGAAATAATGCCTTTTACTTATTCACATGGATATTCTACTAGTTGAATAATCACAAGCAATATTGATAACCACTTTAATAATGATGGAATGCGTAATTACAGACTATCATAACCACATAGCCAAGGCCTCGTTCCAAGACTACAAATAAGATTTTTTCAAGGCCTTGTGCCAATACACTAGTTTGTCTCATGAGATCTACCAATACAATTTTTTTAGAAGATACTTACATTTAAAATTGTTAAAATATAGTCCAGAGTTTTTTTGAAAACATTATGCAAGCTTCTGAAAACAAAATAACTAATTCTGAGACTGCTCGACTAATTACAGGCAACGATGGGTCCATACCCAATCCCTTCCTGTCTACCACACTAGAGAGTCGGGGTTTTTGAAACATTTTTATGATTGCGTTAAATACGTATACATTTGCATTGGATTTTCATATATTTGAAAGAAATATCTATTTTTTTGAAATCATTTAAAAGTCACATAATTAAAAAAGAGAACCATTATTTTTAAAATATCCTTATAATCATGTAAGGGAAGCTTCGAAGATTTTATAACGGTGGAAAATAGCCGCACCCACCGAATAAGTTAAAAAAATACATTCTTTATTTAATTCTTTCAAAAAGGTTAAAAAGGACCGTGTTTGGAAAACGACGGAAAGATTCCATTATAAACTTCTTATAAAAAGTCAAACAAGGGTATAAATGACTTTTACCCATATTCTGTAAAATTTTAAGAATGTTTTGAAATACATTTTTATGAAACATGGATGTGGATGATAATGAAATCCCAATAGATAATTACGTATAAACAACTTCGGATAATGAAGAGATTGTGAAATAAAACCTTACCAATTTGGTAACTTACGAAACATACAACCAGTGAAAGAGGTATCATACAGTGAATATGTAAATAGACATAAATTAAATTGTATTACACAAATAATACAATTATGGATAGTACATACACCTCACAAAAGGGTATAGTGGCAATATGGCATGAATCTCACGGGAATAAAGAGTGAGATGAAAACCCATTACCTTGTACTTTTCCTTGGTTGGAGGTAGGTTAACCTCATGTATAATGTTTAAATAATTGTTATTAAATTATAAAAGAATCATATACATTAATATGATATCATATATGATCTTTTAACATTGATTTTTTAATAATATCTTAATATTATTGTCGTTTCGGGTATTAACATACTCATTTTCTATTTTATGTTTTGTTACGTAAGACATGTTTTTTATGGATAGATTGTATCTTATTCTAATCCAGAATGATATTAAGTCCTTAAACATTATTATTTATCATCAAATGAGAATTAAACTTGAATGGATATGATGGGGAATGAATCTCATCGTGTTCGTGGAGACGGTAGTTCGTACGTACGCACGAGCAACAATATCATTCTTTTGATAATAAAATAATATTTAATTGGATGATATATCATATATAAAGAATCATTATCATGTTATATTTATTATTTACATGAATTACACATCATTATTATACCCATAAAATAATAATGTTTTTAATAACAATTACACCACGACGTGGAGACGGTAAGTCGTACGTACACACGTATGGGGAAATGTCATTGAAAGGATGGAAAGAATACTGAAATATGGTTATAACCTGTTTATAATAACATAAATGTATATATAGTATACTGAGTTATTATTTTATAATGGTAATAACAAATAAATATGAGGTGGAAGAAGAAAGGAACTTGAAAGAGGGTGGTGAAAACATTACCTCTTCTTCGGGTTCTTCCTTTTGATTTGATCAAAAGGACTCCTAAGGTTGGCTTTCTGACTAAAGGAGGGCCTCTAGGATGAAATCAGGGAAGTTGAGAGAGTATTTTGGTTGGGGTTGCCCGAGACAAAAGGCTTTGGAGGTGTGAATTAATGAGAAGGGGAGTGCCCTTTTATAAGAGGGATGAGGGGCACCATTGGAAAAGCTCGAAATCTTATTTTATAATAAATTCATATTCGGTTTTTAATGGCTCCATAGTGGATTATTAGAATTTTAAGGTTGGTATGGGTTGAAAACCACTCAACCAATATGTTTTAGATAGGTTAGGGTAACTATATTAACCTTATCTTCTAGTATTAACTCTTAGTTAATTAGTTTAACAATTACCATGTCACATTGTATTTTTATATTATATAGTTAATAAACATACTATATATATCCAAGAAACCCCCAAGTGGTCCATTAATGATACAAATATCATGATATAATTATCTTGACCGAACCGTAGATTTTTAGAAATTTAATATCAATTAATAATATAAAATTTGTTTTAAAAAACTCCTTTATGTCAATTATGACACTATTGGGTATTTTGTTTTTGATAAATTCATAACAGCATTATTACTTCGAATAAAATTTATATAAACAATACTAATATGTCATATTAACATAGAATTTTTTATTTATTTATAAAAAGTCTCAAATTACATTTATTTGGGTATTTATAATATCAATTATTCTAATATTTCATTACTTAGGCAATTAATGCATTACCATTGTGTCATAAATAAATTAAATTATTTAATGTCTAGAAATTATAAATAAAATACCATTATGTATGAAATATTTTTATATTTCTAATTAATATTTATAGTCTAAAATCCATCATATATAACCCTATGTAAAATTTTTTTTTTCTAAAAGATATATGCTTATGTCATTTTTGTATTTACTTTATCTTAATTAAAATAAAGTGTCCCTATCACCTAAAAGTGGCTCCATGGGGTCCCAAAAATCGACCCAAAGATGCCCATGGTCGGAGATGTATCCAACAATAAGGTTAGTACACGTTTTAGGGTAATTTATTATTATTATAATATTATTTTTTAACCCTTATTTATCGAATATACACTGTAACCATGGTAAATAAAATATTTACCGAAGTAATTATTCAAAATGTCTAAAAATAAAAGTTACATGTTTACACAATTTGGATATCCTGATTCCAAAAATGGAATCAATTTTTCCAAATTCAAAACATAGAAGTGGCAGAAATTAATTTAAAATTAATTCCCGATGTCAAAACAAAAAAGCGTGTTTTTAAGATATATTAACTATCAAAAGATTGACACTTGTTAATGTCCGACATAATTGTGAAATTATGTACAGTGACCAAAATTGTATTAAATGGTAAAAATATTTTTGAAATATAGTTTAAAACCACTCAAATTCATAATTTATAACTATTAATTGTTTTGATTAAAAAAGTTGTTTTTAATTAAAATTTTGTAATTTTAACTATTCATAAAAATATAAAAGTTACCCGAAAAGTACCAAAATTTCACTTTAGGGTAAATTCGATATTGTAAATCCAAAAATGAAGTCCATTTTAAGAGATAAAATTTATAAAATTTCAAAAAGTAGGTATTACTATTCATAACGGCTAGTTTGATTGGTTGTGGTGTGTGTTAGAACATGAAGTTGCGTACAACACACACTACTCTTTTATTCGTAGAGAACCATACCGTGGAAGCTTGGGGTGCTTCATTGTAAATTTTTGATGTCCCCATTATAAAAAAATAAATTTTCTTACTCAAAATGAATATATATAAGTTAAAAATATTGGATTTTAGAAAGGGTTCACTATTAAAAGCTGGAAAACTTGCATTTTTGAAAAATACATATTTTTTCTGTAAAAAATGAATTTGTTCTTACATTTTGTCTAAGAAACTCATAATATGGATTCTAAAATTATAAGGATTATATAAAGATAAAAATTTAGTTAATACTATTCATAACCTCTTTTGAACGGCTTGTTTGGTAAGTCATGGTGTGCTTGAACTCAGTGTTGCGTGTAGTGAAAGTTATTGAATTATTTTGGAGAAGTAACACACTATTAAATCTTGGGGTGTTACATTCTTCCCTCCTTCAATAAATTTCATCCTTGCAATTTGATATTGTTTTTCGAAAATAAAGGTTGAAAATAGAAAATATCTTGGTGGGAAAACCCACATCAGAAATTTGGTTAATAAAGTTTAGTCTTAATAAGAGGAAAAGGGAAATGAATGGGTCACCACCAAATTATGATCTCAATTTGGAGAACATTGGTTAAAATTAGAGACATATAATTGGTGGAAAAACATAAATATTTATAGGTAGTGATTGAGGTCATCAATCACAAACAAGTTTAAAATTTAGGTCCTTAAATTCATCAATTATGATGATTTAAAATTCCATCGGTTTAAAAAAACATAAGGTATTAGGATAACAAATTTTTGTTTTTAAGATCCCATTAATTAATTTCTTCATAGAATAAGAGGTGAAGAAAAATATATACATGAAAAGTAGAGTTCCATCCATTAACAAATTTCTACCACAAACTCATCTTTAACTCTAAAAGATAATAGAACTTAAAAAAATATTCTATTTATCGTATTCGTTTGGGTAAAAAAATGAATTTATAATTCATCTACTAGACCATATTAAAATAAACTACTTTATTTATTCTAGGATAACTCCTGGGCTAGTGGTAGGTGATACACCCTTGTCGCCCTTTAGTTGTGGGTTTAAGTCTCACGGCCTTGCTGGACGCGACGGGTTGCCGCCCGACCTCCGGGTTATCCTTTTTATAACAATACAAAAATAATCTTCAGAAATGATTTAACCTTAACAATTGTATCAAATGTCAAATATAATGCATTCCAACCTTTATAATTATCCAAATTACCTCTCTCCAAAATCACAGTCCAAAATTTATAAGGAAGGTAAATATAATGATGGTCTTATTTTTTCCACATAATAACATGTGAATACCTTCATCATGTATTCTTTTAAAATATGGTAACACCCTGAATTACCATAAAACCATATTTATTACATTCATTCTCCCTTATTCCTTATAAAATACTATATATATTACTTATATCCAAAAACTTTGAATATTCCAACAATGATGAAATAAAAAAACCATTAATCAGTGACAAGGTAGTCAAGAATATCCAATAAAATTTATCCAAATCAACCATCCCTTATTCCAAAATTACTACCTCGGTATCAAGACCATATTAAGGATTACCTTTCCTTCAACAATGTATTCTCAAAAAAAAAATAACTTTCTGTTGAGCCACTTTTCATAGTACCATATAATATAAAATCCTCAATGAAATAGTACTTCAATACAATCCTTATTTTTCACCAAAATTCATATAACCAGTACATCGTTGATACAACACTCAAATAAAATAATTCATTAATAACAACATACGAACACTAGTCATTCCTCTTCATCTGTGGCAGTATCATAACTTTATTATTATCCAATAGCATCATTTGGGGCATACTCTGATGATTTTAATATTGATTCGCATAGTTTCCCCACTACTTGCAGATGAATCATTGTACATTTGAAAACTTTTTCTTACCCTCACAATAACGAACGTGGTGTTCTTTTTCTCCACACTTATAACAAACACCCATTCCTTTCAGGAAAGTTCTAGGGTGTTTCTTCCAACATTTAACACATATGGGATAATTCTTCTTTTCGCTCTTCCCTTTATCCATCATTCTATTTCCCATTACTTTCTTCACTTGCTTTTCTTCAAAGCCATAGGACTCAGAAAACTCATTACATATCTTATCAACACATGATACAATTTCTTCATATGATGATAATACTTGGGAGACTATTTACCTTCTAAATGATGGCTTAATACCATGAAAGATATGATCCTTCTTACTCTTTGGATCATACATATTGTTAGAGTTCACATTCCTTCTACTGGGTGCAATTTCTATATAATAGAATAATCTAGGTCAGTTTATGAATTGCAATTAATAATTCCAAACATGTAAAATACCTAACATAAATTGAATAGTTTATGGATATAATCCATAATCACAAAAATGTTTTCTTTTATGAGGTATATACTCATAAACCCTTCATAGAGGTTTGTAAAGAAAATGAGAATTATCCTAAGCATATCCCATGTGAGTGTCATAACCAAGAGTGCAGCAAGGCCCATTGTCGTGCACTAGTTCCCGTTCGAGTCTAGCTCAAAGTGGTGTTTTCGGGTTTTACCCCAAGGTACATCTATGCCAGAGCCTCCTCTACCTGCTCGTATCTAGATAGTGATGCATTTCTCAGAAAACTCACAAAATCTCAACAATACCAAAATTCTTGGAAGTTCTTCTATAATAATCCTAAACGTCTATCTTAGGGTAATGTGCTCTAATAAGATTTTATCTAAATCCAGTTTCAATAGTTATTGCTAAACTTGCTCTGATACCAACTGTAACGCCCCAACCCTAGTTACCCAGAGTCGGTGCATTATTTTAATACATTGGCATGATTAAAAGGAATCAAGTCCCAAAGGACCGATCAGTTTAGCAGTCTTGGAAAATAGATTACATACATGAATGTTACATTACACTTCATAACATACAAAACAACATAAATAATCCTTTATGAATGCCATTATTACCTTGTATTAACCCTGCATATCAATCACAATACACTTCTAGGAATACTGGGAAAAATAAAACATATAAAGGGGTGAGTTCAAATGCTTTGTAAGGGTAAGAAATACAGCGGAAACATTCATAAATAATCATAAACATTCAAGGCAATGTATAACTAAAACAAAAGCCTTTTCAACTTGAACTTCAGCATAATATGGAAAAGATAAAATGAAATAATGTCTTTTACTTATTCACATGGATATTCTAATAGTAGAATAATCAAATGCAATATCAATAACCCCTTTCATAATGATGGAATGCATAATGCTAGACTATCATAACCACATAGCCAAGACCTCGTGCTAAGACTAAAAATAATATTTTGTCAAGTCCTTGTGCCAAGACACTAGTTTGTCGAATGAGACCTACCGATGCAATTTTTTTAGAAGATACTTACGTTTAAAATTGATAAATTATACTCTAGTGTTTCTCTGAAAACATTATGCAAGCTTCAGAAAACAAAATAACTATTTCTGAGAATTCTCGACTAATTACAGGCCATGATGGGTCTACGCCCAATCCCTTCCAGTCTACCATACTCGAGAGTGGGGTTTTTCTGAAAACATTTCTATGCTTGTGTTAAATACGTATACAGTTGCACTGGATTTTCAAATATTTGAAAGAAATATCCATTTTTTTGAAATCATTTAAAAATAAAATAATTATAAAAGAAAACAATTATTTTGAAAATATCTTTATAAGAATGTAAGGGAAGCTTTGAAGATTTTATAATGGTGGAAAATAGCCACACCCACCGTATAAGTTAAAAAAAGAAATTCTTACCTTAATTCTTTCGATAATGTTAAAAAGGACCTTGTTTGGAAAATGACGAAAATATTCCTTTATAAACTTATTATAAAATGTCAAACAAGGGTACAAATGACTTTTACCCATATTCTGTAAAATTTTAAGAATGTTTTGAAATACATTTTTAAGAAACATGGATGTGGATGATAAAGAAATACCAATATATAATTACGTATAAACAACCTCAGATAATGAAGAGATTGTGAAATAAACCCTTACCAATTTGGTAACTTATGAAACATACAACCCGTGAAAGAGGTTTCATACAATGAATATGTAAATACACATAAATTAACGTTTATTACACAAATAATACAATTATGGTTAGTACATACACCACACAAAAGTGTATAGTGGCAATAAGGCATGAATCTCACGAGAATAAGGACTGAGATGAAAACCCCTTACACTGTACTTTTCCTTGGTTGGGGGTAGATTAACCTCCTGCATAATGGTGAAATAATTGTTATTAAATTATACAAGAATCATATACATTAATATGATATCATATATGATCCTTTAACATTACTTTTTTAATAATATCTTAATATTATTGTCGTTTCGGGTGTTCACTTACTCATTTTATTTTATATGTTTTGTTATGTAAGCCATGTTTGTAATGGATAGGTTGAAAATTATTCATATCCAGAATAATATTAAGTCCTTAAAAATTATTATTAATCATCATATGAGAATTATACTTGAATGGATACGATGGGGAATGAATCTCATCGCGTTCGTGGAGACAGTAGTCCGTACGTACGCACGAGCGACAATGTCATTATTTTGATATTAAAATAATATTTAATTGGATGATATATCATTTATAGAGAATAATTATCATTTTATATTTATTATTTATATGAATTACACATCATTATTATACCCAATCCAATAATAATGTTTTGAATAACAATTACACCACGACGTGGAGACGGTAAGCAGTACGTACACACGTATGGTGACATGTTATTCAAAGGATGGATATAATACTGAAATATGGTTATACCATGTTTATAATATAATCAATGTATATATAATATACTGGAGTTATTATTTTATAATTGTAATAACAAAGAAAGTAGAAGGTGAAGAATAATGGAACTTGAAAGAGGGTGGTGAAAACATTACCTCTTCTTCGGGTTCTTCCTTTTGATTTGATCAAAAGGACTCCTTAGATTGGATTTATGACTAAAGTAAGGACTCTATGATGAATTGAATGAAGTTGAGAGATTATTTGGGCAGGGGTTGGCCGATCAAAATTGTTTTGATAATGTGAATTAATGAGAAGGTGGAGTGACCTTTTATAAGAGGGGTGAGGGGCACCTTTGGAAAAGCTAGAAATATTATTTTATAATAAATTCATATTCGGTTTCTAATGGCTCCATAGTGGATTATTAAAATTTTAAGGTTGGGATGGGTCGCAAACCTCTCAACCAATAGGTTTTAGATAGGTTTGGGTCACTATATTAACCTTATCTTTTAGTTTTAACTCTTAGTTAACTAGTTTAACAATTACCATGTCACTTTGTATTTTAATATTATATAGTTAATAAACATAATATATACATACAAGAGACCCCCATGTGTTCCATTCATGATACACCTATCCTGATATATGTCCCTTGGCTGAGACTTAGATTTTTAAGAATTTAATATCAATTAATAATATAATATTTGTTTTAAAAAACTCCTTTATGTCAATTTTGACACTATTGGGTATTTTGTTTTTGATAAATTCATAACAGCATTATGACTTTGAAAAAAATTTATATAAACAATAATAATATTTTATATTAACCTTGAAAATTATTTCGAATTATAAAAAGTCTCAAATTACATTTATTTAGGTATTTATAATATCAATTATTCTAATATTTCATTAATTAGGTAATTATTGCATCATCATTGTGTCATAAATAATTTAAATTATTTAATGTCTAAAAATTATAAATAAAATACCATTATGTAAGAAATCGTTTTACGGTTCTAATGAATATTTATAGTCAAAAATCCAACATATATAACCCTATGAAAAAGTTGTCTTGCTAAAAGATATATGCTTATGTCATTTTTGTATTTACTTTATCTTAATTAAAAAAAAGTGTCCCTATATCCTACAACTGGCTCCACGGGGTCCTAGAAATCGACCCAAAGATGTCCATTGTCGGACATGTATCCACCAATAAGGTTAGGCCACGTTTTAGGGTAACTAATTATTGTTATAATATTATTTTTTAACCCTTATTTACGGGATATACCCTTTATCCATGGTAAATAAAATATTTTCCGAAGTAATTATTCATAATGTCTAAAAATAAATGTTATATATTTACAAAATTTTGATATCCTGATTCCAAATATGTAATAATTTTTTCAAAATTCAAAACACATAAGTGGAAGAAATTAATTTTAAATTAATTCCCGCTGTCAAAACAAAAAGCGTGTTTTTAAGATATAATAACTATCAAAAGATTGACACTTGTTTATGCCCGATTTAATTTTGAAATTATTTCCAATGACCAACATTGTATTAAATGGTAAAAATATATTCTAAATATTCTTTAAAACCAATCAAATTCACAATTTTTCACTATTAATTGTTTTGATTAAAAACGTTGTTTTTAATTAATATTTAGTAATTTTCACTATTCATCAAAATATACAAGTTATCTAAAAAGTAAAAAAATTTCACCCTAGGGTAAATTAGATATTCTAAATCCAAAAATGAAGTCCATTTTGAGAGATAAAATTTATAAAATTTCAAAAAGTAGGTATTTCTATTCATAACGGCTAGTTTGATTGGTTGTGGTGTGTGTTAGAACACGAAGTTGCGTACAACACACACTACTGTTTTATTCAAAGAGAACTGTACCATGGAAGCTTGGGGTGCTTCATTGTAAATTTTTTATGTCCCCATTCTAAAAAAATAAATTTATTAATCAAATTGAATATATAAAAGTTTAAAATATTGGATTTTAAAAAGGGTTCACTATTAAAAGATGGTAAAAGTGAATTTTTGAAAAATAATTCTTTTATCTGAAAAAAATGAAATTGTTCTTACATTATGTCTAAGAAACACATAATATGGATTCTAAAATTATAATAATTATATAAAGTTCAAAATTTAGTTAATACTATTCATAACCTCTTTTGAACGACTTGTTTGGTAAGTCATGGTGCGCTTGAACCCGGTGTTGCGTGTAGTGCAAGTTATTTAATTATTTTGAAGATGTAACACAATATGAAATCTTGGGGTGTTACATTCTTCCCTCCTTCAATAAATTTCATCCTCGCAATTTGATATTTTTTTTCAAAAATAAAGGTTGAAAATAGAAAATATCTTGGTGGGAAAACCCACATCGAAAATTTGGTTAATAAAATTTATTCTTAATAAGAGGAAAGAATAAATGAAAGGGTCACCACAAAATTATGATCTCTATTAGTAGAACATTTTTTGCAATTAGTGACATATAATTGGAGGAAAACAGAAATATTTATAGGTAGTGATTGAGGTTATCCATCACAAACAAGTTTAAAATTGAGGTCCCTAAATTCATCAATCTATGATGATTTAAAATACCATCTGTTTAATAAAACATAAGGTATTAGGATAAGAAAATTTTGGTTTTTAGATCCCTTTAATTAGTTTCTTCAAAGAATAAGAGGAGAAGAAAAATATATACTTGACAAGTAGAGTTCCATCCTTCATCTAATTTCTACCACAACCTCATCTTTAACTCTAAAAGTTAATAGAACTTAAATAAATATTCTATTTAACCTATTTGTTTGGGTAAAAAAATGAATTTATAATTCATCTACTAGTTTTCTTAAAATAAAATACTTCATATAATCTGGGACATATCGTGGGCCAGTGGTAGCTGATACACCCTTATCGCCCTTCAGTTGTGGGTTCAAGTCCCACGGTCATGCCAAACGTGACGGGTTGCTGCCAGATCTACGGGTTGTCCTTTTTATGACAATCCAAAAATCATCTTCAGAAATGATTTAACCATAACAATTGTATCAAATGTAAAAGATAATCCATTCCAACCTTTAGAATTATCCAAGTTACCTCTGTCAAAACTCACAATCCAATATTTATAAGGAAGTAAAATATAATGAAGGTCTTTTTTTCCATGTAATAACATTTGAATACCTTCATCATGTATTCTTTTAAAATATGGTAACACCCTGAATTTCCATAAAACCTTATTTATTACATTCATGATCTCTTATTACTTATAGAATACTAGATATATTCCTTATGTCCAAAAACTTTGAATATTCCAACAGTGATGAAATAAACAAACCATTAATCAGTGACAAGGTAGTTAAGAATATCCAATATAATTTATCCAAATCAACCTTCTCTTATTCCAAAATTACTACATAAATATCAAGACCATATTAAGGATAACCTTTCCTTAAACCATGTATTTAAAAAAAGATTAACTTTTTGTTGAGCCACTTTTCATAGTACCATATAATCTCAAATCCCCAATGAAATAGTACTGCAGTACAATCCTTATTTTTCTCCATAATTCATATAAGCAGTACATCGTTGATACAACACTCAAATGAAATAATTCTTTAATAACAGCATACAAACACTAGTCATTCCTCTTCATCTGTGGTAGTATCATAACTTTATTATTATCCAATAGCATCATTTGGGGCATGATCTGATGATTTGAACATTGATTCGTGTAGTTTCCTCAATCCTTACAGATGATGAATTGTATATTTGAAACCTTTTTCTTACCCTTGCAATCACGAATGTGGTGTCCATTTTCTCCACACTTATAACAAACACTCATTCCTTTCAGGCAAGTTCCAGTGTGTTTCTTATCACAGTTATCACATTTGGGATAATTCTTCTTTTCCCCCTTCCCTTTATCAATCTTTCTCCCTTCCATCCCTTTCTTCTCTTGCTTCCCTTCAAAGCCATAGGACACAAGAAAGTCTTTACTTATCTTATCAACACATGATACTATTTCTTCATATAATGATAATATGTGGGATACTATTTCCCTTCTAAATGATGGATTAATACCATGAAATATATGATCCTTCTTACTCTATGGATGATATGAATTGCTAGAGTTCACATTCCTTATACAAGGAACCATTTCTATAAAATAGCACAAACAAGGTCAGTTTATGAATTGCAATGAATAATTCCAAATATGTAAAATACCTAACATAAATTGAATAGTTTATGGATATAATCCATAATCACAAAAATGTTTTCTTTGAGGAGGTATATACTCATAAACACTTCATAACGGTTTGTAAAGAAAATGAGAATTATCCCAAGCATATCTCTCGTGAGTGTCGTAACCAAGAGTGCAGCAAGGCCCATTGTCGTGCACCAGTTCCCGTTCGAGTCTAGTTCAAAGCGGTGTTTTTGGGTTATAACCCTTGGTAAATTTGTGCCAGAGCCGCCTCTACCTACTCATATCCATATAGGGATGTATTCCTCGGAAAACTCACAAAATCTCTACAATACCAAAATTCTAGGAAGTTCTTCTATAATAATCCTCAAAGTCTATCTTAGGGTAATGTTCTCTAATTAGAGTTTATATAAATCTAGTTTCGATGGTTATTTCTAAACTTCCTCTGATACCAAATGTAAGCCCCAACCCCAGTTACCCAGTGTCGGTGCATTATTTTAATACATTGGAATGATTTCAAGGAATCAAGTCCCGAAGGACCGATCAGTTTAGCAGTCTTGGAAAATATATTACACACATGAATGTTACATTGCAATTCATATCATACAAAACAACATAAATAATACTTTATGAATGCCATTATTCCCTTGTATTAACCCTTCATATCAATCACAATACACTTCTTGGAATCATGGGAAAAATAAAACATAGAAAGGGGTGAGCTCAAATGCTCAGTAAGGGTAAGAAATACAGAAAGAACATTCATAAATAAGCATAAACATTTAAAACAATGTATAACTAAAACAAACTCCTTATAAACATTAACTTCAGCATAATATGGCAATGTTAAAATGATATAATGCCTTTTACTTATTCAAATGGATATTCTACTAGTCGAATAAACACATGCAATATCAATAACCACTTTCATAATGATGGAATGCATAATTGCAGACTATCATAACCTATTAGTCAAGGCCTCGTTCCAAGACTAAGGATAATATTTTGTCAAGGCCTTGTGCCAAGACCCTATTTTTTCTTATGAGACCTACCGATGCAATTTTTTTAGAAGATACTTATGTTTAAAATTGCTAAAATTTACTCTAGTTTTTTTCTGAAAACATAATGGAAGCTTCTGAAAACAAAATTACTAATTCTGAGACTACTTGACTAATTAAAGGCCATGATGGGTCCATGCCCAATCCCTTTCTGTCTACCACACTTGAGATTCAGGTTTTCGGAAAACATTTTTAAGCTTGCGTTAAATAAGTATACATTTTCACTAGATTTTCATAAATTTGAAATAAATGTCTATTTTTTTGAAATCATTTAAAAATAACATAATTATAAACGAAAACCTTTATTTTGAAAATATCTTCATAAGCAGATAAGGGAAGCTTCGAATATTTTATAACGGTGTAAAATAGCAACACCCTCCATATAAGTTAAAAAAAGACATTCTTACATTATTTCTTTCGAAAAGGTTAAAAAGGACCTTGTTTTGAAAATGACGGAAATATTCCTTTATAAACTTCTTCTAAAATATCCAACAAGGGTATAAAGGACTTTTACCCATATTATGTGAATTTTTAAGAATGTTTTTAAATACACTTTTAAGAAACATGGAAGTCGATGGTAAATAAATCCCAATAGATAATTACGTATAAAAAACCTCGGATAATGAAGAGATTGTGAAATAAACCCTTACCAATTAGGTATAATACGAAACATAAAACCCATGAAAGAGGTATCATACAATGAAAACAAAAATACACATAAATCAAAGTGTATTAGACAATGAATACAATTATGGGTAGTACATACACCACACAAAAGGGTATAGTGGCAATATGACATGAATCTCACGGGAATAAGAAGTGAGATGAAAACCCCTTACCTAATAATTTTCCTTGGTTGGGGGTAGTCAAAAATCCTGTATAATGGTGAAATAATTGTTATTAAATTATAAAATAATCATATAAATTAATATGATATCATATATGATCTTTTAACATTACTTTTTTAATAATATCTTAATATTATTGTCGTTTCGGGTGTTAACTTAGTCATTTTATTTTATATGTTTTGTTATATAAGCCATGTTTGTTATGGATAGGTTGTATCTTATTCATTTTCAGAATGATATTAAGTCCTTAAACCTTATTATTAATCATAAAATGAGTATTTGACGTGAATGGATACGATGGGGAATGAATCTCATCGCGTTCGTGGAGACGGTAGTCCGTAGGTACGCACGAGCGACAATATCATTCTTTTGATATTAAAATAATATTTAATTGGATGTTATATCATACATACAGAATAATTATCATGTTATATTTATTATTTACATGAATTACACATCATTATTATACCCATACAAATAATAATGTTTTGAATATAAATTACACCACCACAAGGAGACGGTAAGCCCTACGTACACACGTATGGTGACATGTCATTAAAAGGATAGATAGAATACTGAAATTTTGTTATACCAAGTTTATAATAACATAATAGATTATATAATATACTGGATTTATTATTTTATAATGGTAATAACAAAGAAATATGAAGTTGAAGAAGAAAGGAACTTGAAAGAGGGTGGTGAAAACATTACCTCTTCTTCGGGTTCTTTCGTTTGATTTGATAAACAAAACTCCGTAGATTGAATTTATGACTAATGTAAGGCCTCTAGGATGAATTGAGGGAAGTTAAAAGAGTATTCGGTCAGGTTTTGGCCGAACCAAAAGGCTTTGAAGGTGTGAATTAATGAGAAGGGGGATTGCCTTTTTATAAGAGGGGTGAGGGCACCTTTTGAAAAACTAGAAATATTATTTTATAATAAATTCATATTTGGTTCATAATTGCTCAAAAGTATATTATTTAAATGTTAAGGTTGGGATGGGTCTAAATTCACTCATCCAATAGGTTTTATACATATTTGGGTCACTATATTAACCTTATCTTTTAGTTTTAACTTTTAGTTAATTAGTTTAACAATTACCATGTCACTTTGTATTTTCATATTCTATAGTTAATAAACTTAGTATATACATATAATCGACCCCCCCAAGTTGACCATTAATGATACAACTATCAGGATATATGTTTCTTGGATGAATATTAGCCTTTTAGGAATTTAATATCAATTACTAATATAATATTGTTTTTAAAAATCTCTTTTATGTCAATTTTGTAACTATTGGGTATTTTGTTTTTGATAAATTCATAACAGCATTATTACTACGAAAAAAATTTATATATACAATAATAATATGTCATATTAACCTATAATTTTTTTTAATTTATAAATAGTCAAAAATTACATTTATTTGGGTATTTATAATATCAATTAATCTAATTTTTGATTAATTTGGTAATTACTGCATCACGATTGTGACCTAAATAAATTAAATTATTTAATGTCTAAAAATTAAAAACAAAATACCATTATGTAGGAAATTTTTTTATATTTCTAATGAATAATCATAGTCTAAAATCTAAAATATATAACCCTATTTAAAATTTGTTTTTCTAAAACACATATGCTTATGTAATTTTGGTATTTACTTTATCTTAATTAAAATAAAGTGTCCCTATCACCTACAAGTTGCTCCATGGGGTCCCAAAAATCGACCCAAAGATGCCCATGGTCTGATGTGTATAACCCAATAATGTTAGGACACATTTTAGGATAATTTAATATTATTAGAATATTATTTGATAACTTTATTTACCGGATTTACCCTTTGACCATTGTAAATAAAATATTTACCGAAGTAGTTATTCAAAATGTCTAAAAATAAAGGTTATCTATTTACACAATTTGGAAATCCTGAATCAAAATATTTAATCCTTTTTTTGAAAATTCAAAACACAGAAGTGGCAGAAATTAATTTAAAATTAATTCCCGCTGTCAAAACAATAAACGTGTTTTTAAGATATAATAACTATCCAATGATTGACACTTGTTTATGCACGATTTAATTGTAAAATTAGGTCAAATGAACAAAATTTTATTAAATGGTAAAAATCTATTCTAAATATACTTTAAAACCACTCAAATAAATAATTTATCACTATGAATTTTTTTGATTAAAAAACTTTTTTTAATTAAAATTTAGTAATTTTCAGTATTCATCAAAATATAAAAGTTATCCAAAAAGTACCAAAATTTCACCCTAGGCTAAATTCGATATACCGAATCCAAAAATGAAGTCCATTTTGAGAGATAAAATTTATAAAATTTAAAAAATTAGGTATTACAATTCATAACGACTAGTTTGATTGGTTGTGGTGTGTGTTAGAACTCGAAGTTGCGTACAACACACGCTATTGTTTTATTCAAAGAGAGCTGTATTGTGGAAGCTTGGGGTGGTTCATTGTAAATTTTTGATGTCCCCATTCTAAAAAAATATATCTATTTAGTCAAATTGAATATATAAATGTTTAAAAAATTTCATTTTAAAAAGGGTTCAATATTAAATGATGGTAAAAGTGAATTTTTGAAAAAAATATTCTTTTATCTGAAAAAAATGAATTTGTTCATACATTATGTCTAAAAAACTCATAATATGGATTATAAAATTATAAGGATTATATAAAGTTCAATATTTAGTTAATTCTATTCATAACATCTTTTGTCCAGATTGTTTGGTAAGTCATGGTGCGCTTGAACTTGGTGTTGCGTGTACCGTAAGTTATTGAATTATTTTGGAGAAGTAACATGCTATGAAATCTTGGGGTGTTACAGTTCTTCCCACTTACAGTTACTAAACTTGTAGTCTTCAACTCACTTATGTAAATCAACAGGTGTCTAAATAATTCACGCATTTACTTTATTTTTCATATATTGAAAAATAATTTTATATATAAAATGATGTTTTATTTGAAATACATTATTTCTATCGTAAATTATAACAGACCAAGATGAATGGTTTTTTTATAATTAGAATTTTAATTTTTAACAACTATCACTAATCTTTGAGTATATAATATTGATATTAACCCACTATTAACTAATGTTTTTGATGGAATCATAAAGTTTATCTATAATATATATAAGGTAGTTCATAGAAATATGTGAATCAATTGGATTTGAAGGATTATGTTATATAATATAATTTTTTTAAATTTTCTTCAATAATGATAAATGTTTAACCACTCTACAATAATTGATAATAATGTTCAATATGGTAACAAATATACCTCCCAATGAATATAATTTTCTATATTTTGAGTTTTAATTCAATCTATTTGATGACATTAATATGTAAAATGTTTCTAAGAAATAAAATTTCAAAAATTCGAACATATTTAACCAATGCATTAGTATTTTCATTACATATTATTGTTACAAAATGTAACTTATAATTTCATATTAATAACTTCAATATTATATTCATCAATTATCATATTAAATATATATAAATACTACAATGTATAATAACTGTATTATTTATTTTAATTCATATAATATTTTATTTATATATATTTATGTAAATTTTAATAACATTTTTTTGATTTATTGGAACATTTGATAAATGTTTTTACTATATTCAATATTTATTTAAAATATTAAGGACAGTCGAATTCCATTGAATATGCATTCAACAAAAATTAATTTCATTATGAAATTATAAATGTATTCTATGTCAAATTATTAATAATATTTGAATAATTGTTATATTTTTTTAGGCCTATATGAATAAATGTATTTATTTAGAAAATTAATATTTTATCATTATAGAGAAATTGAAAAATATAGATATAATTTTTGATTTTTGGTTTAGATTGTAAATATTTTTCACGATATAAAAATGAATATTGTAAATTAAAATTAATAGATTTTCTATTACTATTGTTGAAAATTATGTTAATTCGAGTGATTTTTGTTGTGTTTTAAAATTTTATTAGAAATAAAATTAATATGGGATACTTTTTCATTATATGATATGATGTTTGATATAATTTATAGTCATATTGAAAATTCTAGGGAACTACTCACTAGCCCACACCCTTTTATATTTCCATTTATTTTCTATTAATTCAATTAATTTTCATTTTAATTAAAGCCTTAATCTATTTTGTTAAAAACTCACTCCACTTTAAAATATTTTACCATTCTCTATTTTCTTATTTAGTAATTCTTATATATTTTAATTTTATAAATACTGTTAATGATCATTGTGATATATATGGATAAAAGATGTATAACATTACCCACGAACACGACTTATTATGATAAGGTGTTTGGGTAGTTTTTAGATTTTATAATATCAAATCTCTCTGTTGATGTGAGAATATGATGTCAATGCACAAAATGTGAATTTATAATCTGTTTGATGAGAGATGAAGTCGATATACACTTGATATTAAATAAATTCTATAGTCAATATTTTTTTTGATTTGGAACGGTTAATTGGATGTTACATAAAGTTCAAGAAATGATGTAAATAAATAGAATGAGCTCAAAACTCCTTCAAAAATGGATAGATAAATAAAAAATCATATAAATAATGAATATATAATATCAAGACACCAACATAAACATCCATACATATATGAAAAACCATTTGAAGTTGCTACATATAACAAATTGACTAGTATTGTTTTTGGACTATTTGAAAACCAAATCATGATTGTAACATATCATTAGATCATCCACATTATTCAATGGAATGTAATGTAAAAGACAGCTTCATTGAGTCAAAAAATGTTTTTTATGGTTTAGTGGTTGTTGGAAATCATGAGATTTATAATTGATATTTACAATATTCAAAGCATTTATTCTGCTGATGTAATTCCATATCAAATGCCTATGTGGAATTAGAAATAATGCGATGTCCATGATATTGTAATTGATATGTGATGTAGTTCCTAAGGAAAATATCATGGAGTCTTTTATAATATAAAAAACATGTTAACAAGAATGGTTTGAATAATCCAAAAATAAATTCATGTCCCAATGATTGTATGCTTTCATTGGGAGAGTCATTAACCAGACATGATTGAAAAACAAATATTATAGATGGAAGTAACTTAAATATGTTTGTTGCCTGAATCAATATGAAACTATGAATTAGAAGGAAAGTAACACACCGGGAAAAGTTTTTCATTATTACCTCTAAAGCATTGATTGAAAATATTAATCATGAAATCAAAAACTGCCAAACAGATGAAGTGCAATTCTGAAGAAATTAGGTAACAAAGTCTCTTAAGTAGATCAATTTTTGGATATTCTAAAAAAATCTGATGGATGGTATTTTAATGAGGTTTATAAACATGTTAGGGTATTAATTTAATTATAATTTTAATAACTTATTTTCAGTTTTCAGTATGTTAATAAGTATTCTTTAAAATATGGATGATATTATATTTATAATAAAAATATAAAGAACATGGGGATTCCAATATCATGCGGCCTTTCTTAGTTTCCCATGATAACCTAGTTGGTAAAGTACATGGGATGTAGTGTCCCAGTCGATTTTGTGTGATGGTTTTGATACCATAACAATTTGAGGTCTTTGGCAAGCCACCAGGTATTGAAACTACACATCCTCATAGTTGAAATAACTCCCTACCTAAATATTCATAGAGGGAGTTTGTTTCTATTAAAATTAAAATTTTAGAATTGGGGGACAATATATAAATATTGCATAAAGTGTTGACTGGTTTATATGATAAGATGATTAGATCATTCCTTGATGATATTGCATTGATGGATGGTGGTGATTAGGTAAATCACACAACATCAAAATCATATTGTTCAAAAAAATTTATTATTTTTAGTTTAAAATATAAATAGAAGTCACTATTAATTTTTAAATAAAATATTCTTCAATCTTCCAGTAGCACTAAAGAAAGATGGAGATGGAGAGGTTGTCAAGCATATTTCATTGGGTTGTGATTAGTGGTCTCTTTGGATTCAAAAAGAATGTTACACTAAACATTTTAAAAACTAACAGTAATTAGGGGAAAATAATGTTTTTATTATTATTAAGAGTGCTAAATTTATTTTTGTGATGGATTATATGTGTTGTTTCCACTATGCATTTTTTGTTTCATTCCTTCTAGGGTTGGGTTCTGTTATGGGATTGCAGATTCTGTAGATGCATTTTTTTGAAAAGCAGCTTATTGCAGCAGTTTAAACAACCAATACACAATCCATATTATTTTTCAGTAGCATAATAAACCACCACTATATAATTATTATTTTTTAGTGCATGTTAAAAATGCATTTTATAAAGTAATTATAATTTACTAGTGTTTTGAATAATTTTTATTGTTGTTTCCAATCAATTTGATTACATGTGAGTTCTTTAAACTATAGCTAAACCATATAATATTGTTTTGGTCATAAAACATCCAAAAAATGAATAAAAACACAACTTAATATATGTTATACAATTATTACCAAAAAACTCCACTAAATAGAAGGATCCTCTACATGTTGGATGTTGACAGAAACTATAGTGGTGGTTTCATGAAACTGCCGTAGAAACATTTGGAAATGGAATAAACCATTGCCAAAATGACCTATAATAACATGTGATATCATTGTATTTTATTTTTTATTAATTTAAAAATTATAATAAATATTTTTATTTGGATAAGATAATTCTCATCTAAATTAATTAATTAAATTAATGATATTTTCCCCCAAGGTAATTTTTTTTCAATTTGATTCTGACTTGTCTTATTGAAACTCATTGGGTGAGTGAACCATAAATATAATTTGATTGGATAATGGTTTTATATATGTTTACCATGATATGTGGAAACTGGTGATTTGTTATTATAGAATCCCAAAATTGTGTATTATTTCTTATAAATATAATTAATAAATAAATTGTAAATTAAATTGAACATGATACGAGTGGAGAATGGTAATTCACATAATTAACCATTCAGAATTATGATGTGATATTATGATATATATATATATATGAATTATTATAGGAATTGGGTTCAATGATATAATGATTATATATAATATTCGACCTCAGAATGTACACACTAATATGATGTAATGATGATATTTAGATATATTATCACAGTTTCATGCTATAATGCCTATAGAAAGAAATTTATGCCCAATCCAGTGGTGTAATTATTATAGGGAATTGAACCAGAAATGATATAATGTTTACAGGGCATTGAACCATATTTTTGTTACTATAACATAGTTATATGGTGGTGGATGGTATAGTAGTTAGACATGATTAGTGTTATTCTAAAATGGATTAGAATAAGGTTATTTTACAATGGTTATAAGGTCATGGTTGGCGTGGTCATAAGACATGCACAAATATATTGTTGCATGGATCCCAAGAAGATTGTATGTGTATTTAATTAATTGTTGAATTAATAAATTCCCATGTTTATTTCATTATTTAAAACATGTCTTATCAAATATTTTTTATCTAGACAATTTCATGTTTATTTACTAACTTATATGCTCACCAAATACATGTCATCCTTTGGTACCTAAGCAGTTTATGTGAATGCATTTTTTTGACAGTTGAAAAGGGAATTGTTATTAACTAGTTGTTTCATTTGTGGATGGAGTATGGATATGGGACCTACATGGGATTTGGGACCTAGTACATTGAATCCATTATTTATTGTTCTAGTATTTTTCTTATATATTTCTTTCATGACATTTTTAAACCTTCTATCATGTCATTATATTATTCCTTTATTATTCATTGGATTATTCTGTTGGATTATATTATTTTCTTCCAAAATTTGTATACATTAACCATTTTCATTTTATTATTATTTTTATATTACTATGAAACTTCTTAAAATGGTGTATAGTCTCCCTGTCATACATTTCACACCTCCACCTCTAGATGGAATCCTATAGTGTATGGTGAGGGCGCATGAGTTCTCTTAAACAACCATTTATAGCAATGTGAGAGAGTGTCAAATTAAGGGATGTTAAAATTGATATTTTTTAAAAAGGATTTTATATATGTACGAATCATAATTTATAAATTATAATAAGTTCAACATAGTTTTTTATGAAAAATATTATTGAAAGTGATTAAAATTAATTATAGTGATTACGAGAAAAATTACCATAACAATAGACTAAACCTTCAGAATATGGCACAAAATAACATGTAAACTTTTCCAAAATACATTTTATGGACATATATCGATCATATCCTCCTTTTTATATAATTGAATCCATTTTATCAACTTTTAATGTAAACAAATGTGATTGTAATTCCTAATATATTTGTATATAAGAATGTTATCCTCCTGCCCAATAAAAAATAACTCACCCCTCACAATTCCTCACACCTCTCAAGAAACATTTTATAAAATAAAATAAAATAAAAATAGATCCCCTATATAAATCCAGTCAAATTTAATCCTCTCTAATGGATACAATCCATCCAAGGAATCAATTTAATGCAATAAACATGATTTACCCAATAAAGAGGTAACGTCCTTCCTCAAGTGTTTTTGTTTTATTTTCATTATACACACCTAAAATATTATTATGACATGACTAAATAATAAAAAAGTATCTTACCTACATTTATATGTTTTTTCATTGATAATTATACCTACAACAACAAACACATCAATCTAATGTGTAATGAACTTCCCGATCGTGTAGTAAAAATACCACTTTAAGAAACAATGCCTTTTGTTTTTGACATTACCAACTATTTTGGTAAATAATTACGATAGAAAAACAATTTATATATGATATATTATATATTTATAATGAATATATTATTATTTAATTACTTAGTAACACATACTTTTATGTACTCCGTTTTGTTGGAATGTGATTACATCATTTGTGAAGTGTGGACTACCGGCTCATCAAATTGATGTGATTCGATCACGATATACATTGAATATATAATAGATATTTTTAATTAGGTATATGTAACTTAAGTGGACTATATATATTTTATTAATTACATAATTACAAATTTTGAAGAATAATATATCATTTTCTTTTTTACCATTTTCAAACACTTAAAATTGATAACGTCGGTCGTGGACGTGTGGATTACCACCTCCCAGACATGATGTGATATCTTTTACATTACAATAATTAAATATATTATTATTTATGATTTAAAGAAATTTTATTTATGATATAATTATCTTTATGGAGATATATATTGTTACTTACCTGGTTTCCATAATGATCACTGAAAAATGGGAACGTTTCTCATGGGTAAGTGAGACCAACCGTCTCTATTATTGTAACATTGGTTAAATTTTCAGAACCATCATTCGGTATTGGTTTTAAATGTACAATTTATTTATATATATGATAATTATTTCATGATTATTATTCTTTATATGTTTATATGACAAACACAATGAACATAATTGATCAACAAAAGTCAATTTGGGCATATAACCCAAATATTGATAAAACACCTGATGAAATCTTAATTATGTTAGTAGTTGTATAAAAAATTGTATTAAGTGAAATAAATATTTTGAACAACATGAAATATGTTCTGATGTATGTACATAATTAACTTGTGTTTATTATTTAGTATTGTAAACACAGATATAAAATGTCGAACTCAAGTTAAAGAATTTCATCTGAATATAAATTACATTCAAACTTATTTCTCGTTATGCACCAATTCACTTTCATAGGGTGTATATACAACCCTATGAAATGATATATCAAGAGTCTAAAAGTTTTCATGATATTATAAGGTTTAATTTAATTATATTCTTTTATGAGGATTATGATTCAAATTTTTGAATGTTATATGGGAATATTTTTAATTTTTAATGATTATTTCACACCATAATTTTTGAATTATCATTCAATTGAAAGTCCATTAATCAATGTGGATTTCCCTTTTTGTTATATATCCTCCACGGATGAATTATAGATAAATATTAATTTCAATACAATATAGATATTTGATAGAACATGTTTTTCCTTAATTAAATGGATTATTTAATATATGATTAATTTATTGGAAATGAAATAAATGGGTTAGGGACCATTTTATGATAGTATTATGGGTTGGGAATGGTTAATTTTGTCCCCATGACTCATTAGTAGTCTATTCTCAGTTTTATAAATCATAATAGATTAAACTATATTATCTTGATAGATCATGTGTCACATTCCTAAAAAACCCGAGGAACAATAATTATGCATTGCCTTTATTTAGAATTATTTTATTATTTTTATCCTTGATGTCACTACATTGAAATATTTATATATGTTCTCCATTATAATTTTTTTATTAAATGTTATGTGTTTTAGTTTCATACCAATTCATATTGATTATGAATTTTATTATTATTTGAATAAATTGTGTTGTTAGTTATTTAACTGTGCATTTTGATTTACTCACATAAATTAATTGTTGCTTCTTATTTACATTCAATTACCTAGAATTTAATCTTACCCTTATTTTATTCCCTTTATTTATGTAATTAATATTATTTCATTGAATGATATTTAAATGATGTAGTCAGATTTATTTTATTATGTGCGTTGTTTTTGTTTTAAATTCCAATGTAATATGGCTTTCATGTTTGTAATCTGTTTTTCCAAAACATATAACCTATCTGGTTCCAGAGTATTTGAATCTAGTATATATGAAAATCAAATAATTTAATTCACCGAATCTGGGGTTCCTACAGTTCGGTCATTATAGTTGGTATCATATCTGTTTTAGCAGCATCTTTGGATACTTGAGTTGTAAAAAAAAGATAATGGATAATAACCCTAAGATAGGATTTGAGGAAAATTATATAGTAATATCCAATAATTTCTATAAGATAATAGTTTTGTGATGATTTTTAGCAACAAATCCCTATATGGATACAACGTGTTGAATTGTTCTAGAATATATGTACGTAGGGGTAACCAATTTGACAAGGTACAAGAGCATTGACATGGAATAAATTGTTATACTTAAATGAGACTTACAGTGAACCTAGATTGACACTCTCACGGGATACTATTTGGATAAATCAAATCTTTTTATAAACCACTGAAATGGATCTAAACGTAACGATATCCTTAATGAGACCATGTTTATTATTATTTGACTAGTTAGGGAAAATATTTTCAATTTATGATTACACATTCACTATATGTCTTATTAAAAATTATATTACATAATTTAAAAATCTAATCTAGTATATTCCATTGTTTATAAATGAAACATGGAATGATGAATGGTATTGGTACTTGATGAAAATATAATGTTTACATGACGAGGAAACCACTAAAGATTATTTTCTAACTGATAATGTATGACAATATTATGTAATATTAACTAGGTTATGACACATAACCCTACCCATATGGATAACCCTATTCCATAGTGATATTCTATAATGTTTGATCGCATTATGTTATTCCGGGTGCCATCAATTAGTGGGACTGCTAACCTAGTGGATGTCGAGAAATAGATTACGTCTTTAGAAGAGATATTCTTCTAATTCTGATGTAGTGAAAGGGAAAATGATAAACATGGAGTGTATTTTCTAAATGGAAATGAAGATTAATAGTGGACATTGATCTAGTATACTAGGTTGTTATAAGAAATAGAACTCATTGAATAGAATTTCTTAAGGAAAAATTATTTAATAAATACATTCTACATGAGACACAAATGAGATGAAGAGAATGTTCCTTAGTTTAAAGAAAAAAGTGAAAGAACATATTGAAGAGGATGAAGATACCAATACCTAGTTAATGAGGTATGATACAGATTTCATACAGAATAATGAATAAAATATTGATCATTTATTTGAAGGACTTGATATGAGTCTTTGAAGGGAACTGTTGTCTGAAACCATTTTTTCATATGATGAAATAATTTTATATGCTTCTGTTTAATAGAATAAATCATTCACGTGTTATGGGTTTTATGGTAAGAAATAGAAGAAGATAAGGGAAGAGAAAATGATATTTATAAATATATATAGAAGAATGGAAACAATTATTTTTACACATGTGATAAAAGTGGAATGAATCACCCATTTAAATGGTTGAAAGGGCTGGGATTTTGTTTTAAGTGTCAGTAAAAGGGTCATCTTGATATATAATGAAAACAGTAGAAGGGAAATGATAATATTCATTTTAAAATGCATGGATATGAGGTGGTATGAAAAAGAATTCTCCATGTGCCATTAAAATATATTCAAATGTTCATGGTCCAAAACACCATGAGGTCCCATATACAAAATATGTCCCATCCATCCAGAAATAATCAGCATCATCATCCTTTTTCCCTTGTCCAATCATGAATCCATGTAATATTCCATGTTACCAATCAATGACCAATAAAGGTTGTGAGTGTAACTTATTACTTCAAAACCAATGTGACTAAACATAACTAGTTTGATAAGAAGCATGCGTAATAATTTAATACAGAGTTTTGTTAAATGATCCTAAAATTAAAATAATACCACATAATCCCCTTTTGGCCCCATTCTAGAATTTATTTGATCATTTATCATAATTGTTCCAACATGACCATATTAGTGTGGTATAACATAACTTGCCCATATTCCATTCAAAAATGTCTATTAGAATGCCTCACAACCATTCCAACAATACCATAACCTTAAATTCATGGATTAACTCATAAACTAATGGGTCACAAACTACTATATAAGCATTTCATCATATAAAAAAGTCCAGTGCTGGTATATATTAATTTATGAATATGATAGTGACGTGCCCGGTATATAATAATTTTATCATGTCCCAGGGCCATTCCCCGTATACATTCATTTAATCGTGATTAATTGGACACAACATGGTACAAAATATTTTAGTAATGTCTTAGGGAATAGATTAGTATATAATCATTATAATATGAATTTTTTTAATACACCAAATATGATTTGCAATAATCAATCTGGTCTAATTTACCTTATATGACATACATCATAGAATTCCAAACAAATGTCATATAAATAAGGATGTATCAATACCACATCATAAGCCTCAATGTTTAATAATTCAAATTACCATTTATCTCTAAATTACATATTTCATTTATCATATCGTCATAACAAATAACATTATAGTAATCTGAATAAACAATAAAATCCAAGGAGAGTCTATATCAAGAATTCACCCATGATAAATATCATACTATACACATTTTAAAACATTAAAAAAAATTTATAACCAAGTGTTATCACAAAAAATACGTTTTTCATTTAAAACACCAATTGGATCCAAAACGACTCCATGGAATAATACAATTAATTATTTTTTTAATTTAGGACCAAACTATGTTAGAAAAAATTCAATATTTCAAGTACTTGATAATAATCAGACCCTACAGTTTATGCTGAGAATCCCTACCTTTTACTAATGATCGATAAAATATTCCAATGGAAAACACTAATGAGGATTAATTTGATGATAAAATCAAGATGTATCATTTATAAAACAATACCGTGGTCAAAATTAATAATGTAAAATTCCAATATATTACTATACAAAAGATGGAGAACAATGGTATAGAAGTGTAAAATGAATCATACCTCTTACTAGTGATCATATGCATGATCGAGACATATAAAATCAATATAGGAACTCCAAAATCACCTGGATGCTACACTATGTTTGAGAGGAGGAATCTACATGCATGGTAATGTTATCAGGACCATGAACAACACCCTTTATAACCCTTCTCATGAAATTACATGGTGTTTAATAAAGTTAAACACCATGTATTTATTTTTATAGGTATACGCCAAAAAAATGTTTCCTTATGTGATTTTTATCATTTCCAAGTCATTCTACATTGTATAATTCATTTATAACAAGTATTAATTTCACATCATGAACCAATGTCACTGCATGTGACTATAAACAGTTACATGTCATGTAACATCATTAAACAACGTGAAATTTTTCTATTGATAGACTTTATCCTTTTTTACAAATAAATAACTTGAACCACCTCTAAAGCCATCCAAATCATTCAAAACCTTTATAAACCAATTTAACACATTTATACACATACTACATATATTTGAAAAAATATATATCGACAAAATTTTGGTAATTTTTCACAAAAAAAAATCTCATTGACTCTGAAAATGATTCATCCACCAGGGCGTAACGAAAAAAATGAAATATGGACTTTACATTAATATAAAAGATCGTACAACCTCCCCACCCCATAATAGATTATCCTGGAGATTCTCTAAAAATCACTATAGTGTCCCAACGAACATGTTTGTCCACTTCTCATGCATATGAGACTCCCTCTCACAGGACTCCTCCTAAATTAACCGAAGATGACACTGCACTCGAACCACCCCTATTGAATTACATTAAATATAGTTATCATAATGATCCATAATATATATCATATTATCTATATAGGGTGATTTGACACAATGATCAGTTTCTATTACATCTATCAAATGATAAGGGTCTAAATTAAATCACCAATTTTGTGAAACATTAAATATTTCGTGCATGGATTTGTATTACATTATTACAGAGAGTTAGCATGATAATGGACTAACCCAATAGACTATCTCAAATT
The DNA here is from genome assembly GCA_963277665.1 of Viscum album. Taxonomy (NCBI): domain Eukaryota; kingdom Viridiplantae; phylum Streptophyta; class Magnoliopsida; order Santalales; family Viscaceae; genus Viscum; species Viscum album. Next base: position 355,398,850 of record OY728143.1, read on the forward strand.
GCATAAAAATCCATGGTGACAACATCCCCTATTTTTTTATTCAACATTACTCCATCTATGGAGACACCAGTTGAAAAAAATGATGACCAACTTCAAATTCCAAATATCATCTTTGATGGAATGTGTAGGGTTACATTCAGTGAAGTCTGGTCACCAACTGTTATCTAATTAACCAAACTTTCTCAAACATCTCATACATGGGAATGAGACCAAATGGAATTAACTCACCAGACTACAGCCAAAAATAGGTGAACGACATGGGATTCCATACCATGCCTCAAAAAGTTCTATCTAGATAATATCCCAAAAGATACTATTATATGATAACTCTATGAGTTCATTATTCTTCTCTAATGAACCACCAAAAACAAAAATATAGTCTTGTAACCTATCCATGAAAACTTGATTAGTCCTCTCAGATTTAAAAATCATAATGAGGGTAACAGTCTATACTAAATATAACTTATAAATCCAAATCCTTATAAATATAGATACTAAAATGTAACATGAAATGAAGACAATTTTTTAAAAGAATACTCTATATAATACATATAATCTAAAAAACCTCACACATCCAATGACTTCCTAGATCATCATATATGAAGGTCCCTCTATGTGGAGAAAAGTGGTCTACCTCCATTAGTAAATTCAAAATCAGTAATAAAGAAACATTCATATTAATTTCCCAAGTTAATACATTCCTTAAATAAATAGTGAAATTATCCAATTTCCACAGAGGAATGCACAAATGAAACAATAACTTAGATGTAATTTTATATTCAGCTTTCAAATTATGATAATTGAAGCATCTATCCATGAATCCTACTATTTTATTCTTAATTCATGACCATTAGTTCTATTTATAGTTTTCGTGATACATATTTTTCAATCCAGGATGTAGATTTAATATAGAATCACTAAACTCTCTTATACCCTCCTTATGTAATCATTTAGGGACCCATACTCGGCCATAATAATGAAGAGAATTTACACTGATACGATACCATCCTAATGGTGTCATCTTTAGATAAATTGACCCTTCTGACTATTCCCTACAAATATGAATATTCTAGAAATTTATCAATCCTAAGTGTATAAGAAAAAATGATGAAGTGACAACTACTATTCCCTTTTACTAGATAATATTTATACACATGTATCTTAATAGGTCCAATACCCACCACTCAAGGAATGATGGATGTACTTTCTCTATTTTTGTGTTTTGGATAAATGAATGAGCAATTATGTTTCCCTTTCCTAGTTTATAATCCATAATGAATTCCAAATACTGTAGATAGTGTACCCACCTCCTCTTTTGGTGGGTTTGGTCTGTAGGAGAATAAAATGTACATTAAGAACCTGTGGACATCTATTCCAAAAACATATCACCCATGAGATAATTACTCAAGCACCATAGGGAATATACAACTACTATAAAATCCAAATAATGAGTAGGATAATTTTTTTTATATAGTCTCAACTATCCATATCCATAAGTAACCACTCAATACTCCTATATTAGGACTACTCATATTTTTTGCAGTACACAGTACATGATTTACCATGAATTGGTAACGTGATTATTGGCAATAGGTCCAGTCCATTTTTCATCTCATGAAAAAATCTCTCAAAATATTAGGAAGAAAAAACATCACTCCCTTATTTTTCATCACTGAAATCAGTGATTCAAAACAAGAGATATCCTAGAAAAAGACACAATAACAACCTGATAAACAAATACATATGTGAATCTAAAAAAAATTGGTCAGATTTTCCAAAGATACAATGGTTATAACATTTTCAGTGTCCACTGAAAATCATTACTCTAAATTTATATGGATGAAGAAGGGAACATTATCAATACATAAACAACATTTGGATATATTGTCATAAATAAATGCATTATCAATGTACTAAATGTGATTTCAAGATAATAGGCAAGATCATCTTCTGACTGGAATAACATAATGATTTCTTCATAATGGACCACAAAAAACTAGTCTAAAAAAAGATGAATTATAATATTGATCAAGGCTTTGAATATCATAGGTGCATTAGTAATCATAATAACATCACTACGATCCCAAAAAAGTCATATATTCTTCTAGAATAATTCCAATTTATGTCTGATGTCTCAGCATCAAATGATGATATCATTATCTTAAAAAAAATAAAGAATATTTTACAACATCTCAGCTGGTCAAAAATATCAGTTATATAGAGAAATCAGTACCTTTTCTTGACATTCAATGGGCTCAATAATCGATAATCCACTCCTAATATAACAAAAACTATCAATATTATTGTTGAAGTGAATTGGAGAAACCCTGGGAGATTTTTTAGGCCGTATGAATCCTTTAGCTTTTAGATGATCCAACTAAACATTATATATTATATATCCACTAGATATATTATATAAGAAGAAATAGAAATAATATCTTCTCCTGGTACCAAATAATTCAGAAACTCAATCTCTTGTTTGTGTGGTATGTTGTATAACAGATCATTAAAGAAAACCTAAAAATGATATACCGTAGAAGGAAAATAATACTGATGCATTCTACCGTTATATAGAGTGAGACTAGCTATCTAAGTAATGGAATAAGACAATATGAACTAAATTAGCCATGCATGACCATCTTGAATATCCCACTCACCTTGGTGAGAATAGATGCCTCTTAATAGATATCTAAAGGTAACTCTACTCTTGTAATAATCTGATCCTAGTATAGTACCAACCAGTCCATACCAAGAGTCAAATTGATTCCTTTCATTCACAAAATTAATAGTTTCTAAATGAAATGGTAACCACAAAATCTCAAGAGAACATGCCTTGGAACATTTGATAAATTCTATCCATACTGCGAACTGAATATCGAGGTTCATAATAGAGTCGATGATTTCAAAATCCATATCCAAACCATTTTATAAAGTGTGTATAAAATTGAATGTGATTCTCCTGTACAAAAAACAAATGATAGGGTATATGGAAGAAAATTACCTCTGATTGTAGACGATCATGTATCCATAGTAGCCAATGTAGGCCACATAACTTGTAGCTTCCCAGCCCTCTACTCTGGGTTCTTCCTCCCACACCAGTGAATATATGTAGATGTTAAATATTTATCACTCATGTTAGATCACACATCGATTGTACATTGGTAACATTCTTCTGTTCTATGGGATGGAATGACACTAATAGATTCGTTGAAAAGATGACCATCCATATGATACTTATGAACAACATGATGAAATAATTTTACAATATTATGACCATGTTGATTTCATATTTCCTAATTCTCAATTAGAAGATGATGATGATGAATTTTATTGATAAGACAAATAAACTATATATAACACTATTTATAAAAGAGTAATCCTCATTAGGAGAAAAAAATATAATAACCAAATCATGGTCTCTATAAACATGGCTTACAAGTGTTTTAGCATTACATATCAATTTAAGTATTTCAATTATTAGTAATAACATTTTTATGAAATCATAGTTAAAATAGGGAAGTATATATAGCATGAAATATACTTATCCCAATAATGGAAAATTCTTGTTATATATCTCTATATGACTATTATAATTCATGTATAGTCATCTCTCACAATATTGGTCCGTGAGTAAAAATCTCAAGATCCAATAAAATTCTGATATAATAATGTTACACAACTTCTAAATCACAATTGGTGAAATAGAATCACCTATAATAAGAAAATGGTATAAAAACCAATACATCCCTACGTGCTCAGATTAAAAATTGTTGATGGATTAGTTACTCTAATGAAAAATATCATTATAATGTTCAAGAACATCCAAGTCTCTTTTTTACCATTCCCAAATAGTAATTTTTTTGAAAAAAAAAACCTTTCATTTTACTAATACCACATCATAGAATCCATCCCTCCAGCACTATCTCACATGAAAAAAATAGATTGGTTATAAGGCATCAAGTGTGTTTCCCTGTATTCAAGGGGATGTCGACTAGCACGGAGGGTTTGATATTTATAGTGGGGAGATAATACCCCTAGTTATAGAGTTAGAAAAATGTAATAATCATATAACAACAATTATATATATAAATAAATATTAGTGGAGCTGAAATAATGTAAATATTACCATAATGTGGAAAACCAACAATAAAATCAGACTGAATTATCTGATAAATAATAAGGGAAACTGTAATAACATTATGGAATTTAACTAAAAATTTGGGTAGAATTAATACTATCAAAATACTAGTAAAATAAAATAAAAAAATTGAATTCCCTAGTCATGAATCCCTTATATGTCCCATATCAAAAATACATCTCATCAAAAAAAGAAACAACCAACAATATAGTAATTTTATGTTGTCCAATCAGGAATCTATGTAATCTTATAAGGTAGCAAAAGGTTTCCAGAATTGGTCAGGAGTATAACTCATTAGGTTGACCCCACCAAGTGTGCACATAAGCAGTCTGATAATAACTATATGCAATAATGCAATAAATAGTGTTATTATTAATGCGATAATTATATTAATACAACATATACCTACATCAACACCATGTCATAATACCTCCAGGAATGTCTCATAGTCATTCCAGCATAACTATATCACCATGGTATAACATAACCGTCATTGATCCCATGTCGAAATGTCACTGACCAAGTCACACAACCCTTGACAACAAAACCATAACCATATAAACAAGGTCTAAATCAAAAACAACTGGGTCAAACCCGCTATATTTTTATATCATCATTTAATTAGGGTTGAGCCATATATATTATAATTTCACCATATGTTAGAGTCAGGACTAGTATATAATCATTTTATTATATCCAATGGCCATGCCATGTCTATAAGAATTTTAACATGTATTTCTATGAATATCATTCAATATAATAATTTACTCAAATTTCAAGGCATATCCCAGTATATATGCATTTCAAAATGTAAACTCTGATAAATACCCCATATAAACATTACATCAATCAAACTGGGGAAATTATTAATATAATAAATATTATATAAAAAACACAACACATTTCCTAGAAAAAGGATGCCATAATACCACATCATCAGTGTGAGGACCCGACCCAAGAATACATGAATCTGGTGCCTTGAATCATGATATTTAATTTATATTTATAAAAACATGCACTAATAAATTATACATCATGGCCCATACAAGGGATCAAATTTCGTTCAGGTTCTGGGAAACCAGGCAGTTCTGTTAAGCTTCTTTAGCTGAAAACTGATACCTTAAATTTTTCATTTAAAAAATCATAGTTTGAGCATATGAATGCCGAGTAAGGGGTTTTAAAAATAACATATTAAACCAATATAACTTCTAAAAACATTATTCTAAATTTCCATAAAAGATTTTTTAAAAAAATGTTGTAACACATGAATCATTACATAACAATTATCTAAGAACTATACGTGCACAATTAAAAGCATACAAACAGAATTACAAGGAAAAATGACTCAATTATAGGAATTCTCTTATGGGGTAAGAAATAAAATTCATTCCATGTGAGATTGCAGGTAGAAAATTTATAACTAAGATTATTACATGATCAGAGTTGGCAATAAAAAAAACCTCATTTTCATCCTTTAATATGAAGAAACATGTACTTGATAATGGCTTTGAGTACTGCATAAATACTATTCAATAAATGTTTCATCTTCTAGTTATTAGGTAAATAAGCTCTTTAACCAAGAATATTCTACTAGTCGAATATTCTTCTGCTAGATTAAATTTCATATCCATAATGTGGAATGTGCATATGTTGGGAATCATAACCATATTGTCCAGGCCTCGTGCCAGGACCATAAATAATCATTTGGTCAATGACTTGCACCAAGACCATAGATTGTCTCATGTGACCTTCTGATGCATCGAGGGGCTATAGAGGGCACCAACCATCACATACTCATTCCAATTCATTTCTTATCTCTATAAATCAAAGTGCACATACCAATCTGATTTACTAAATTATTTATTACATATCATTTTTAGTGTCAAATATTTCTGGTTTCCTTATTTCACATTATTCAAAGTGTCTCATACCACCAAGTATAATTTAATTTAGCATTTAATATTATTAAAAGTTTCCCATACATCCTTGAATAATTTAATTTTACATTTCATATTATTCAAAGTGTCACATACTACATTGAATAATTTTATTTAACATATCATATTATTCAAAGTGTTCAATACCACCTTCAATAATTTAATTTAATACATTTTTGATAATAGTAGTTAAATTTAATCCTTTAACATTTACATATATATATATGGTGAGTCATGAAATAAAATGTTAATAACAAAACTATCAACTACATGATTTTTTCATTGAATGGTGAATATAGTAAGCAGACTATGGAAAATGTGATGACATCCAAGGAACTAAAAGGAACAAAATTTTTTCCCATGTAATAACAACCTTATAATTCTAAAATCATATCAATCATATTTCATATTAGAATTTCATATTGATGCATAATTAATTAAAGACAAAACAAATATTTCATGTGGGGTTTTAAGCTTGTAGATGTTCAAAAATTTATTACCAAAAATAGAAAGCATGTAACCAAACCAAAACCAATACAATTTAATATAAAAGAAAATAGGTGATTCATACATATGAATATAGAAGTTCCAAACCCCAAATATAATACTCATGATCGAAACACAACAAAAGTATAGAATTTGGAATGTCTACACTTAGGGTTGAGTGTTGTCTAAATTTATTTGAATGCCATGGTATATATAAAGAATAGTGTTTAAACAAAAATAAATATATTTTTAAAACACATGTTTTATATTTCCTTTTAAAACGTTGGAAAATTCTAAATAAAATTATGGAACAAAGTTTATGTATACACCCATATTTTTACATATCTAAAAATACATCATGTATAAAAGGGATCAAACCAAAAAATCCATGACACCCATATTACTTGGATATTTTAGACACATTAATTAAAAAATGTTCCCAAATCATAAAATAAAATTTTACAGGTTTATTTATTAATAAAATTTATATAAGTGTAATCCTCGATAACAGATATAACTTATTTGAATTATCAGGTATACCCAGTGGTCTTACACTAAGATCAATCAACACATACATGTCTATAAAAATGTTAATATAATCATTGAAGTCCAACTTTGAGGGACTTAAAACTAGTCTAGAAGATAGGTAATACATACCATACAATTAAATAAGTTTGTGAATATGAAATATAAAAATATATGAAAATATAATTTCACATGTTCAAAACAAATGTTCAACCTCATCTTTGAAATTAAAAGTGTAGAGGACTTGAAATTGAAACATCACAGAGGTTATTTTAAATCGATATGTCTATATATATATATAATTACATATAAAATTAGATGTATAAAGATTAAGATATTTATTGGATGAAGATAATAACCAAATTTAAAGAAACTACCCCATGAACCAAAATCTATAAGATCTAGGGTTGGTTGTTTGAGGGTTTTAACCCAAAACCGTGTGATCATACAACAATTTGTATATATATACTGAAATTACAACCAACCATGTGTATATAAAGCACATAAATATGTTTTTATGTATTATGCAAACCATCATGTTCATAATACTTCTTAAACGAAAAATTTAGGACACTAAGGTTCGGTTTAAGAGAAGGTTTTAGCTGAACCATAGGCTAATATATATATTTTTTATGAGTACACATATATATGTAAATCCCATAAAATAGAAAAGACAAGGAAACATATATCTCATACATTTGTTCGAGGAGGGAGGAGAGGCTCGGCAAGTCTCTGAGACTTATGAAGATGGTTCTAGAGGAAAAAAGAATAGTCGAGGGATACTTGGGGTGCAACAGGGTAGTTAATAATCTATAACATGCATAAAAAATAAAACAGATACTTAATGATACCATTGGAAAATTGATGCTCATCCAGAACAATAAATGACTGCGGAACACTTTGTGGAAAAAGGGGGCAAGGATGGTCCCCCAACAGCCAATGGTGAAGCAAAAATGGTGTGATTATGAGGTGTTGGGGTTACTAGTCCAGTGCAGGTGGAGAAGAAGAAGAAAACGCAGGACGAAAATACAGAAAATTATTTGGAGACCATGATTAAATGTGGAGTAGATCAGACGGTGGAGGAGTAACCATAGTTTTAAAAGAGATGTACGGAATTGATTTGATCAATGTTTGATTGGATCGCTTAGATTAACAAAAAACTCTTAAAAGAAGTGGAAATTTGTTATCAGATCAAACCCAATTTGAAAGCATATAAAAACACATATGTTATAATGTGGATATGGGGAGCCAAGGACCATACCATGATGGATGACTCAGATCTCTAGAGACTCAATACAACGACATGGATTATGTTTCGCCTCAAAAAACATGTCCCACATCAAATCGGTCAGAGATTTCTTAGCTCTTTATAAGCTTGAGACTCTGAAGAACGCACAGAAAAAACACAACACACACACTAGGGGCCTTATACACAGACTCCCACCCCCCAAAGGCATCAGCCTATGCCATCCTCATCGTGGCCTTTCACCCATGATGGCATACTCAGAACTGTCATGCCCTTCTATGTGAACTTTAGAGAAGCTATGCTCCCCACTCAGGTCGGCTTGAGCTGAGGCTGAGGGCTAGGCTCAACCACCTAGCGCGAGCTTCATCCCTTGGCCAATCAAAAGGGCATGCCTATGTGGGCTAATTATTTTATAAAATCCAACATTCAAAGTAATAAGAAAATAAATACATTCATTTTAACTATATATACAATATCTTAAATTTTTTAAAATGTGACATTTATTTAATCATCAAAAAATTAAAGAATAGAATTTAAATTATACATTGTCTTTAACAAAATTATTTATAAACACTATATTTTTATAATACAAATTTATAAATTTAAATTTAATATATCTATATGAAAACTTTTATACAAGTATTATATAAATCAAAAACATAGTTTGGTTTTATGATTTAAGATAGAGAACATTTACAATATATTTAAAATATTTGTATGATGTTTTAAATACACATCTTGTTTTTAAAAATCTTCTAAATATAACTCCTAATATTAAATTTTTTTCCATTACAAGATCATAATAAGAGTTTATGTTACATTTTCATAACATAAATGTTTTTAAAAAAACATCATTAGATATTTTTTATTAAACAACTGAAAAGACCAACGACTATTATTATAGCATTTAGAACATAACGGTCACAAACATTTCCAAAGGTCACCCAAGGGTAACGATCTGGTAGATGCCTTATAAAACAAAACATTAGGGTGTCTTAATCCCAAGAAAAAATAAGGAGATGGTGGTTTCTATATATATAATGGTCAATACGATTTTCATGATTATTTTGTTGATGTTCATCATTATGAAAGACCATGGGGAGATTCTCTATTTACATGGTCTCATTGTTTCATTAGGGGGAATTCCAATAACTTTGATAGGGTTTTTAGTAGGTATCCTTGGTTATCATTATATCATTTTTATCTTGTTGTAATGTAACACTATGTTGTTTTATTTAATAAAATTATTTGTGTCCATTTTTTATGTTTTATTGGGATTACAGACAATAAAATTAAATTAAATTAAATCATATTATTATTATTACAAGAGAAATAAACTTCAGGGTGTCACAATAAAGCTCAATGGATAACTATGAAAATTATTGTTAGTCATTAAATATAAAAATAAACATAAAATTTGACCATAACTTATTATAGGATACTTGTCTCTATAATCAATACTAACTAAGTTAAATTTGTATCGAGAAATCACCCAAAATCTATTTCATGAAAAATTCAAATAAAGTAATTAATAGATTCAATTAAAAAACAAGAATTTTCTCACCCAAACAATATCCAAAATCTAAGACAAACTCCAATTAGATCCAAAGTTATGATAATGAATAACCCAACTGAGGCTGCAATTAAATTATTTACTAAAACTTTTTAGTTCATAGTTTTCCATTACATTAGTTTTGGTAATAAAAGTATATTAATCAAAACATGTTTATTAATGTTTTTATATACTATGTGTTTTTTAATATTTTTAAAGAAAATATTATATTTTACCATGCTTTGAATAAACCATATAGAATTGTAGTTATGAACTGTACATTCTTCATTATTACTATAGTAAGGACTACGAATATGATAAAAAATGGACTAACTTTTTTCATATCATTTTTTAGACAATTTATTTTTTCATTCATACTGACAAGTTCAAAAACGGTAGTAACGATAATTGTACCGATAAACATCAAATTTATAATCATGAATACCATTGTTAATAAATTTGTATGTATGTCCATCATATTGAAATGTGTTTATAATCATATTTGAATGACTTATTTCTAATGTAATGAATAATTTTAAAATGTAATGTTCAAAACCAATACAATGTCAGATAATTAGTTATACAAGATCTTTATAAGCTATCAAGTTCAATGATTTCATGTCATTGAATAAAACTCAAATAAATATGAAATTCGGAGAAATAATTCTTGTTGGGAGGATGTCAATAAATACATGGTTATTTAATGAGTTTGGAGTGGTTTATATAATGGTTGAATAAATTCACATTCAATTTTCCAAAAGTTTTCATATCGTGATAAATTTTATAGGTCTTATTTAATTATTTAGCAACTATCATTCCATGGAAACCAAGAATGTTTTTCTCTTATAGAACAAATTTTTATTTTTAATCTTCATTCAATTAATGTAATGATGAAGGGAATAAATAGATAAGAAGATAGAGAAATTGATCATCGTAATAAGGGCTTCAGGGGATGGGGAGAATGAGCCATTCGGATCATCAAATTATGTGATTCCCTAGAAAGGGAATAAATAATTACTTATAAGTATAAATACTGGATTCCATTAGTTTTTGTTATATCCAACCTTACTCTTAAGTAAAAAATATGTTATTCATTAAATACATTATAATGGATTTTGATACTCAATGGTTATTATATTACTTGTTTCATTGATGTTTATTTTTTCATTTAACTATTAATAGAAAGTGTTTAATTTTATTCATATGTCTATTATAATAAGTTTTATCATATTATATTTTAATATGATACAATATTCTAATTAATAGGATCTTTATTTGAATCAGATATTTTAACTTTAATAAATCATATCCATTGATATTATGATATGCAATATGATTTAATGGCATTTAACCTATGACTTAAAACATTAAAATTATGTTCTTTTCTAATATAAATAATTAATGAAAATTTGGGATTCATTAGTATGAATAATTTAAACTATACTTTTTTATTTTTCCAATTTATCCTCTTATTTAAATGTATCTATTTCAGCATACCCTTATGAGCCTAATCAGGATGTATAAAATATTTATCCAACAATTGTTATCATATCATGATCTTTCTACCCATATACTTGTTGTGACTTTAATATATTTAATTTTGGATGTTTTAAATGATTTTTGTATAATTATTTGGTTTATAAACATTTGTTACAAAAATTCATAGTTATAGAAATTGTATATTTTTAAAGATGGCATGTTTAAATAAAATTTTGTCAAAAATATGAATCCTAGTAGACCACATATATTTGATGGTGATGACTATGAATAATAAATGAATTGGATGATGTATTTATTGAGAAACAATAGAGTTGATAAATTATTTTGTCCAAGAATTATAAAATATTGATTATTATTTTAGTATAAAAAATGCAGAAAAGTAGTAATCTTAGTCATACCAATGTGTAAGGAATAATTTTTTATTATCTTTGAAAAGAATTAATTTTATTAAATTATCAACATGTGAAGATGCTAATAGTATTTGAAAAATGTTGTAACACATTTTGAAACATATAAATTAGTTGAGAATCATAGAGCTTTGTGAACGGCTGAGTATCATGATTCTGATGTTCCAATTGGTGAATATGTGTAAAATATTTACTATATATTTATGAATATCATAATTATTTTACTATCTATTGGTGAAAATGGTTTTTTGGTGATATTATTATTGGGAAGATAATTGATATCATTCCCAACTAAATATAATCCATGAGAACTGATGTTGATGACAATAAAAAGATAATAAATTTTACTCTTGATGGTCTTATTAGATCCCTTATATAGAATAATGGATGATTAAAAATATATTTTTAGATACTGAGAAAGAAAAATTGGAGATTTTACTTTCCAACTACATCAACCATACTAGCTCAAGCAGAATTGGCTGAAAATGTTGTTATGCCTTAATGAAAGAATAATGTAATTGTCCAATATAACTAAAGTGAATCTAGCATTCTGTAAATGATCATGAAACCTTGTTTAGAAGGATTAACAAGATTATTGTAATAAAATATTTTTATTCAAGAATGCTTTCATGGATAGAAGTGATAAAAGGGTGAAGTCACTTGTAATGAATGAATGAAATATGAAAATATCACCAAAGATTTACCTAAGAAAAAAATGATAAAAATGATGGATAATAACTAATAATGAAATTCTAAAAAACTATTAAAACCAAAATGAAAAAATACTTGAAGGATAATAAAATTTTGAGTTTTATAGGTGATGATTCAAATGAAAATTCTTGTGATAATAAAAGGATCAAAGATAGGAACATATGACTTTTTTAGAGTACCTCATGAAAATCCATGAATGATGTATAATGTATTAAAATATAAAAATATTAATAATAATAATTTAAATAATAATTATCCAGATGAGAAAATTTTAACATCCTTAGATAAAGAATATCTCATAGAGAAATATAATAACATTCCTTCTTATAATGAAGTCTCTAACATTTATAAAAATTTTGAAATTTATTATTTTAATTATTGAAAAAATAATAATGTTATTTTACGAATTATCATTTCAAAAACAATGAAATATCATATATTTATAATGATCATGATAAGGTTAGTTCAGAAAAATAAACTACATCAACATTATTATACAAATTAACTTCTAAAAAATATAATTTACAATCTAGTTTTGATAAACATAGTTCTGAAACTAATACTGAAGAGGAAAATAATATAAGAATTATTAAAATATGTGATTAGGGATACCTCGTGAACATTATAAATAATAAATGATTAGTACATATTTTTAATGATTAATACATTTTTTATTCCCTCAGATGATAATGTACATACAGTTAACAAAAAATACCATAAGATCCTTTGCATACCTTGTTTTAGTGTAATGAATGATCAATCATGGGTATGAAATATTAGTTAATAACCTTTAAAACATACAAAATTATCCATGATTACTATGAAAATATTTCTTAAGGATCTAACAGAACATAATTTTGATCCTTAAAAATCCTGTTAACCTTATCAATATGGCAATGAAAATAATCCATGCTTTACATGTATTTGTGAATTCACAACATCTACAAAATTATAGTAACTTCACATTAACATATTTGATCCTACACTAAAATAGAGTATTAAAGTAAAATATAATTTATATGTCTTTGTTTATGATTACATTAGAAACACATGGTTTTATCTTCTCACAATCAAATAATATCTTTTTTTCTTTCAAAAAAATTATATACAAAGTTAAAAATATGAAAAAAATACTAGGATAAATATTTATAGTGATAATGTTTGAGAACTCAAAAGTCATGCTTTTGAATCACTGGGATGTATGATATGAATTGAAAAAACATTTAAACTCCTAGAATCTATTAGAAAAACTTTTTTGTTGAAAGAGGCATTATTTTTTTAAATAAAAACAAAAAAGATGAGTTAATATAAATTTAGTAAATATTTTGGGAACATAAGTGGTTAGTTCTACCTGTTATACTATTAATCAAGTATTAATTATATGTTTTCTTAATAAAATGCATTTTTGAGTTTTCGATAGGATTGAAACCAAATTTTTACTACTTTACAGTATTTTTATGTAAGGTATTTATCTTGAATATGATATATAAGTTATAAATTTCAAAAAAAATTCAATTATGGAATATTTTTATTTCATTACAAAATATATAAGTCTTATAATGTTTAAAATGAAACTTATAGTACATTTTATGAAATAATACATGGTATGTTTCATGAATCTAGCCTTTTTTCAAATAACTCCATCCAAGAATATCCTCAATTGAGATATCTAAAAATGATTTTCAACCATTCTTATAATGATATTCAGTAAGGATGTGTATCATAAATTATTTTTTAATGTAATTACTCTATAATATTTTCGAACATATGTTGAAGAAAAAAAAATTAATAACCCATGAAATCACCTATTTCATTTGAAATATTAAAGAGATCATATAATTAGTGATGTTGATCAACTAGTTATAAATATATGTTTATTAATAAATATAATTTAAAATAGAGATATCTTATAACAAATTGATCATTAGAACCATGATAAGGTTTTAGGTGGTGTGTATTGGATTACTAAATTTCAAGATGATCTCAATGGATTTGAATGGAACAATGTTTAGATATTAGTTGAGTGCTATATAGAATCTTCTATAATTGGAGTAAAATGAGTTTTACAAAAAGTATGTAACAAAGATGGATGAATTATTAGATATAATTCTAGATTTTTTGAAAAATGTAATGACCAATATGAATTCATATATTTTGAAGATTCTTTTTCTCTAGTAGCACAAATAGAAGCATTTAATTTTCTTTTAACCATTAAAACATTCATTAATTTCAATATTTTAAAAATGTATGTGAAGTGTGCATTTTTAATGGATATGTTAGTGGGGATATATATTTTGAGCAGACCACATGTTTTAAAAATAAAAAACATATTGAATACATTTTGTTACATTTGATTGACATATATGGACTTAGAACATATTATGATATGTTCATAAGTTTTTTAAACAAATAAAATTGTTATGGGAGATACATATAATACCATTTTACTATGATAAGTTAAAAAAATTATTATTGTTCTAATATTTTTTGATGACATTATATTCGGATTAACTCTAAAATCTCTAATAGATCCTATGATGAATATTATTAATTTGGATTTTGAAATGAGTATGTTGGTGGTGTTAATATATTTTTATGGTTTTCCAATATCCCAAAAAAATATAAGGAAAATATATATCTCAACATAGGTATTGAAGAAGAATTATTGATGAATTTTGACACAAAAATACTCAAATTAAAAGTACTCTTATAGGTACCTCAAATACATTAGATCGTGATGAGATTTGGAAAATAGTTGGTCAAAAGACTCTTAGAGGTATGACAGGAAGTTTACTATACATAACCGATAGTCATCTAGAATTAATTTTTTCTGTATTCATATGTGTAAGATATCATTCTAGTCAAATGGAATCCCAGTTAAAATGTGTAAGATGAATATTTTATTATATTAAGTGAACTATGGATTTCCTAATTTCATATCCTTTGATGGTTTTTTTGATTTGAAATGTTTTTAAGCTATTGACGTTAGTGGTTATAGAATGGATAAGAATAGAACATCAGTAAATTTTCATTTCATAGGAGATTCATTAGGTTGATGGTTTTTTCGAAATAAATCATTGAAGAAAATTGCATTTTTTATGTCGGATATGTGGTGGTTGGGTGTTGTTGTGATCAAGTGTTGTAGATACAACACACACTCAATAACTATGGTTTGAGTTTTAATAAAACTAAATTCATTTATGATGTCATAATTTTTATTCCATTATGTAAAAACCCAGAACATCACTCACATGATAAACACATATATAAAATACATCATTTCTTTCGGGTTCACACACTGAAAGTAAATATCTTTTTACAATCATGGGAATAAATGAATATCTTGAAAATATTTTTATTAAACCATTAACTTCTGATAGATTAGAATACATTATTAAAAATCTAGGAATGATCAATGTAATTTAATCATTCAAATATACATTTTTTACCCATATACTTACATTAAGTTACTTATTTTTATAAGAGTAATATGTTTTGTGTTTTTCAAAAAATTATGTTTTCTAAATATTTATATTTAATATAATTTATCGTAATGAGTTTAATAGAATCATATTTCATTATAAAATATTTTGATTCAAAATTATCTGAATCATTTTTGGAAAAATAAAATATTATAAAATTTACATAGACATGTTTTTTTATAAAATTTTTATAGTTTAAAAACATCAAATTTTGTTTTTCTCAAAAAACTATTAAAATTTGAAATAAAATAATAAAACATAGAACAATGTCATTAGTTTTTAAAATCATTATATACAGGTATTATACTGATGAATTTCATTATTCTGAATGGTACCACTCTAATTTTTAATTTTTTCCTATATTTCATTAATATTGGTTTGTACGCTTTCCTTTCAAAGTTAGTGTTTTTTATAAAACAAATTATTTGTATTCACCATCAGTATGATAATTTCATAAAACCATGAGAGTTAAAATTTTCTTAAACCATTCCTTAAATATCTCTTAACAGTAATATTGGAATGGTTTTATTCTTAACCATTTAATTTATTTTGGAATTTGAAACACCACCATGAAAACCTATAAAACAAGGGACCCCCACTGTGTCCCAAATTAGTTATTTTAGTATTTTTCATTAACATGATAATCCTCAAAAAGGATCTAGTACAAAAAGTTATCATTGTGATATTTTCACCAATTTTAGTTCAAAAAATGATGGATTCAATTAAATATTTCAATAATTGGTTCAAATAAGGGAATTGTTTGTATATTAATATTTTTATGACAAATACGATTCTACATTATAGATGATGATAGAAAATCAAGGATGGAAATCAGTCTTTATAGAAAACCAAGAAAACTGTTTTGATTATTATTATCCAAGTCATGTTTGGGATTTATATCATTCACCCATGGTTTTCAAATAGGATGGGACACAAAAAAATTCTTTTACAATTTCTGGTAAGGGATATATGTAGTCTTATAATAAAGAAATTAGCTTCATAGGAATATCATTGTAATGATAAGATTACATTCCATCACACAAATTTCCTAATGACATTGGTTCAATTAATACAATAATGGAATATGATTAGCTATTCAACCATTTTATAATACTCTGCATGGTTTCACACATGAACTTGTATAATTGGGTTATATCCCATTGCATAAATGGTTTTATAATACAACAGAAAAATAGATTGAAAAAAATTAATGTTTCTAATGTTTTGGTTTTGAATTTCATATTCAACATGAGGAAGATATATCATATCAGATTAATCTTCTAAGAAAAAATAATTTTAAAAAAATTTATATAAAATATCATGTCATCATGTTTACTTATTTGAATAGAAAACTAATTGTTTTGTGTAGGAAGTTTTTACTAATTTGAAATACATTAAATCTATTGAGGGATAGGATTCCATTAATCAGTGATGATATAATCAATGGTATGATATTTGTTTTGATGACAATTAAAATATGTTTGTGAAATTGATTGTGGTGCTACTTTTGATGGACAGTCATCAAAAAAATATGATAAGAGTGGAAATTAGAATAAAAGGAAACCAAAAACGTCCCCACCAAAGACAAAAATGGAACAAAATAATATACCTCATGATTTATATAACGATTGGTTGAAGATGATAGATAAAAAGAAACTAGGGGATTTGATAATAAAAATTATTCCTACCAAGTACATTTCCTTAATAATTTAGGCCAAAAATACTATATAGGAACTACAAAATAAGAAAAATATTAATGATAAGGTGATATGTGTTTTATATTGTTAAAAAAATTTAATTGGTGTTTTTTAAAATATTTAGAAAATGTTATTCCTCTAATATTCTATACAAATGAAGAAAATATGGATTCTAGGATATCTTTCAATAAAATAGCGGTGTTTCATTTCATTTTTCCATCAATGGATGAAAAAGGTAAAGGAGTTATTTTTTATCAAGAATAATTACCTTCCATTAAATAAAATATATATGTACCATATTCTTCCAATAAGGATTATTTAAATCTAGGTAGTAAATTACAAAAAGTGTTTTTAATGTACAAGATCAATAGGGTGATGTGTTATTAAGAGAATATATAATAGAGAAGGATATGAATACGAATACAATGAAGAGTTTGTTGAAGAAGACTAAGATGTAAAAGATGATGAAAAATACTATGAAAATGAAGAGAATGAAAAATAAATCATATGAAAATGAGGAATCTGATGAAAAATAAAAGAATTATGGAAATTATGAAGACTAAGAGGAAGATAAAAATGACTAATCCCAATTTTAAAAAAATTAGATTCAACAGCATCATATATTCAATACAATGCTGATAAAGAAGAAATAATTGAATGATTAGAAAAATAATTATCTAAATAAGAGAAACTTTCTTTATCTAATAAAGAATGTGATCAAAATTTAAAAACAGATTATGACAATGTTGAAGATGATAAGGATTCCTCGATCCTGGTTATATCTTTTGATAAGGAAGTTAATGAAATATTTTATAAACTAGTTATGAATGATGTTGAAAAAAATAAGGAAATGAGATACTATAACATCCTACCCCTCTTCATTGTCTTGAGAATGTGGAAGGAGAATATTCTGCCATAAGTGACATCCCAGAGGATCAAAAAGTTTGAAATATATTTTAAGGGATTTATTAACATATGGGGGATTTGTTATCAATTTGAAGATAAAATATACCAACCAAAAATTCCACAAAAAAATAACCACTATATGATGCATGATAATAGTGTAAAACTACTCAAAATAATATAATTTTCATTAAAACAAAACTATAAAAGAGTGTGACAGTGGAAGACTACCAATATCAATGTACACAACAGGATACATACCAATAAAAATAAATGACTCCAAATACATAACATTATATCTCCAAACAAGCTCTATTCTATAACTCCAAAAAATAGCACATGTACCACAAAAAAACATTAATTAAATTTGATGACATACCATTACCAGTATCCTAAAATACCACATCTGAAAAATCACAAATGTTCCCTGGTAGGGGTGAGTAATGAAACTAGGTAAATTTTCCAAAAATTAGTTACCATATCAATTCATTATGAGAGAACAAGTTAGCACATTAATATATAAAATTTTATATAAAACAATTGGAAATAGTTTTTAAAACAATATGAAATGTGAAATTATTTTCACTTGACAATACCATGTTAAATGGAAAGAACCCAAACAAGTAATATATCATATTTATCCATTTCCCTATTTCCATAACCTAATAAATTTTATATCCATATATACCCACACACCCATGATTGGTGTTACCTTTGATGGTGGCACTTCACATCCGTAAGACATCCCATGGATGGTGGTACTTCAACAAAAATATATATCCCATTTCACTCACATGTAACCATTAAATGAAACCACATTCCAATCCATATTCATAAAACTATTTCAGTAAAAAGATTTTTTTACTAAAAACACTATTTCTATGAGTCAAAACCAAATTACCATTTTACTATCATAATTTTAAAACAATGTTACCAAATTTACCTTTTTTCAAAACACCAAAATTGAAAATTCCATAACCATGGTGTTCCCATAAATCCTAAAACCACAATTTTCAAAATAATTTCACACAAAAATCAAATTTAAAATTAGTTATTCTAGATATGGGTGTTTTAGAAAATATTTAATCCAAATACATCTTGATTTCTAGTGAAAACGAATAATAACGTGAAAACAAACACAAAACTACTTTGGAACTCCTACCTCTATATCTCTTCCCGTACCATAGAAAATCCAAATTATACCATTATTATCGTAAACCACCTTATATCCATAAACAGTGAACTAGATCTATGAAATTGAGATATGGAGAGAATTACATAAAAGAAAACCCAAGAAAAACAATCATAAAAAAATTCATACCAAGGGAATCAACCTTCAACGAACTAAGAGATCCCTCCTATTCAATTAAAATTCAATGTGTATTGGTACCAATACCTTAGGGAATGAGAAATATAGAATTAGTATTGATTTGGTAAAAAAATGTGTGGTTGGATGTTAATCATGACCTTGACCCACCTTTTTTGGATCTGATTTTTAAACCATCAATGGATACTATAATGATTTAGAGAATGTTTGTTCAAACCATTTGTAATCCTCTACCGCAAGAGATACCTCACATGTTTGTCGTCATGGTTAGACAAACCATGCACCAATTATAAAAATATAAATATTGTACCTTAAATAGTTTTTGCTTGGAGCGCACATGGTTTGGCCAAATTGTTTTCCAAACCTTACACTAACCCATTAGCCCATGTCTCACTGTTCAAAATTTCCTGTTGTATTTTCATGGTTTTTTCTAACCCCACACCCACTGTTCACTATTATAAAATTCCAAAAAACATTCCAAGATTATACTGAACCCTCCAAAACATCACTGATACACATTAAATACATAAAAAGAATAAATAATGAGTTAATTAAATGTATATGAGGGTGATGAATTCTCCATTCCACTAGCCTTTCCATCATTGAAAAATTGATGACCACTATTTTTCATAAATATCTAGGGTCATTACTAGACCATTAATTTTTTACTTTCCCACATCTTTTCCAGAATTTTTCTATATTGACATAAAACCCACATTAGATCAATGATTTTTCCACTCAAGACATTTTCTTGATTATCTATAATCCACACTGGCATTCGAAATAAAAATAATATCGTGCTATATCAAACTGATCCCAAAAAATCACATGGTTATGACCTAGATGATACTTTTTCAATTGAGGTACATGAAAAATAATTAGATAGTAATGAACCATAGTGGAAATTCCAAAATGATATTCTACCTGTCCAACCAATTCATAAATATAAAATGGTGTTACGTATCAATGAGATAATGTGTCATTCCTTCCAAAATTACGATGTCCCAGCCTTGGTGAGACATTTAAGAACAGATGATCACTAACCATGAATGACAACAGCAATCAACGATGACCCGCATACAATTTTTAACGAATCTATGTCATCTACATCAATTTCCTAATCAAAATAATATTCTCTATTGTTTCTAGTACAATGCTTGTCCCATCCAGTAAAGTCTCACCTATTTCCACAAAATAAGTAGAGAACAAAAAGGGTGCCCATACAATTGTTCAAAATGAGCCATATGTATCATGGCCTGATAAATACTGTTAAAAAATAAAACCAGTAACATAATTTTATCCTCACATGAGCCACCAAAATCCATCTTAAAAGGTTGTAACTTGTATTCAGGACTCTGTATCAGCCATTTAGATTTTACTTAAATATGAGGATGATACCCTATACACATTGTCAACTGAGTCCCTATATATTTCTGTAAGGATCTCTAGAAATGAGATGTAATCCAAGAATATATGTCTTGCATCATCAAAATGGGTATGTCATGTCTCTTAACCACTTCACCTATATAGATTTATGATATTTTACCCACTATTTTATATTTACAAAAAGGGGTGAAATGAACAAACTTTATGAGATAATCCACTATCACCCATATGGAATTGTTTCTCTAAAACATTACTGGGATACATGTTACAAAATCGTTGGCTATCTACTCCCATTTCTAAACACTTATATGTAAGGAATGTAACGTACCTACCAGTCGCTAGTGTTCTACATTACCCTTATGACATGTTAAGCATCATGACACAAACTTAACATACTTACTGTTTACGCCATCCCACCAAAACAATTATTTAAACACCAAATATATATTTACTATTCTATGATGAAAATATAATTTTGAATGGTGGTAGTCATGTAGAAGTTGTTCTTGGAATGAAAAATATATTATCTTTCAATTTCTAAATCATATCACTGAATGTGAATCCAACATCCAACCCTTAATGGTCACCCACCACTGAGTTTTGACCTCATCACAACACATTTTGAATGAAATGTTATATCTTCATTAATCATCTTTACAAAATCATGAAACCAATAAAAATGGAAATAAAAACACAACATTAACATAGTATCCACATTAAATGATCAAGTAAATGAGGAAAGGAATAAGCTTCCAATCATCTGAGTCTTATTTTAAAATTTGAGAATATTACATTATTCCTAAGGAATCTACAACTGAATTTCATATACTCGGTGTACACATCAATTCATAGTCAAATATTTAGAAATACATTAAACATATTATTTTTATAAGATTATTTTATCTCTTTGAGAAAATATGTCTCAAGACATTTTGATACATAAAAACATTATATTTCTAAGAAATGTGGTCATGACACCATGTTTTTATAGAACAGAATAAAACATATATCTCAAAATAGGATTCTGGTTAGTTTACCTCATAAAACTAAATGCTTTTTATCAATAAGAAATAAAATATCCTCCCTACATGATAATACATCCCAACCTACACTCTAAAGCATTTAAATATACCACATACCCTTTTCATGATTATAGATAATTAATTATTGGTTCTTATATAAGGACAATGTTATTCTCTTTAAATTATTTTTGAAATTCCTCATTTTTCTAGATTGGATAATTTTTTTTGTCAAGACTATCATAGGTGAAGCTAGTCCTGAGAAATCAGGAAAAAATCATTAATTACCATAAAATTGAAGTAATCTCTATATAATAATGAAATTATTTGGAGGTTTCCAAGATATTACATCTTTGATTTTTCTGGATCTAACAAAACACCTAAATCATGGATTACATGGACAAGATACAGTAACCCTTGTATCTATAAAAAACTCATTACTAATTGGCATACAAAGGATGATATCTCAAGTTTCTCAATGTTGTCTCCAGGTGTTGTTCATGCTCATTCCTTTTCCATGAATACACAAATATTAATACAAACCCCATCCCCCACAAATGAATCAAGATACCTCTAAAATATCTAATTCATCAATTCAATAATGATTATTGGTGCATTCATAATAACAAAAGGCATTACCACATATTCATAATTTCTATATATACTCATAAAATATATGTTTAGAATATCCTCCTTAAGAACCTACAATGGGTGATATCTTGATCATATGCCTTTCTTAGTGAACAATAGAGATCCCTTAAATTGAATGAATATTTCATCAATACATGGAAGTGGATATTGTTTCTTTATCGTAACATGGTTAAGTGATATGTGTCCATCTAGATGTCATAAACTTTTTGAAATATGGATATTAGTGAAAAGATATGACTATTGAGAAGTTTCCAATAAATACCTTGTCATATGAGAAGATTTGAGTGGTTTTTAGAGTGGTTTATTACCTTTTATTATTGATTTTTACTAACATTACATAGTTTGAAAAACTATTTCTTGGTCTATCGTAATTATTTAGAGAAATTAATTTAATGGAATCCTTTTTCGGATTCCCTTTTTAGAACATAATTTTAATTATAATTTCTATATCATTATTGTATTCATTGAGGGATTCCAAGGATAGGAATACATATAATCTTATCATCCTATCGAGGGCTTCATTGGTAATGGAAGTCATACATTAATATAACTATAAAACAATGTATACCATTAGTTTGTGTTAAAGACGACCATACTCTTATGTTCAATATAGGTTATTATTTTAAAAAAAATTAATTCATTCCTATAATTGATAGGTATAAAATTACTTGATTCTTAGACGTAATATTTTTCACCTCACATTGAATAAAAATTTAATATTAATAATAATATTTTTATTCTAATCTATTTAATTATATTATATTTAATGATGATACCACAATTTAATTTATCTAATCCGTGTTCAATTAGATCTTTTAACTCAAATAACTTGTATCCATTCATAATACGATCCAAACACTGATTTAATTTAATTTATTCTATGATAAATATCATTTTATTGAGGGAAATGTCTGATATTGATACATAAATATGACTTGGGTTTGATTATATTTTTTATTTTAAACTACGTTTTTAAAATGTAAAATTCCCCCACCCCCTCTTGTATAATATCTATTTGATAATGCTATATAATTCTAAGAAGTATTTTTAATATATTGATCCATCATAATTTAAGTGCATGCTATGCTTTTGTAATTTCAATAATTCATAAAAATGACAATTATCAAACATTATAGTTAAGGCTTAGACACCCAACCTTTATCGAATGATAAACAAATTATTCGGATGGAAATGGAAAATGAAGAAGAAGGTTTATTTAGAATCAAGATGGAAACATTATCAAAATTGATTATTGTAAAAAAAATTCCTGGTTAAGGGATTATTCCATAAGGAATGAAAAATGATATATAAGGGAAAACCAAAGAAATACCACTTATGAGGGATTATATGAATTATCAAGATGTATAAAAATAGGAGAATCACTCTAAAATCTCCTCGATACTACCCTAGGATCGAGAGGAGGATTCTGAACATGAGGTAAGGATTTCAAACTCACCCAGAACACACTTTAAAAACCTACTCTGAAAATTACATGGCCTCTAAATTATTTATGCATAATTTATTTCTATTTAGAGAGGTAAAATAAAAAACAATTCTCTATTGGTGAATGTTAACATTGTGTGAACATTGTTTGGCATGTAAGGCCATCCTGATGTATATTTCTTTCACATTAAAAATAGGCTCACATAATATTCCTAAAAACTATCAAACACCATGTATTTATATTACATGGTGGAAAATTACTCTATAGATAGTATTCATCTTGGTTCCTATGGAAATAACCAAAACTACCTATAATATCATCCATATAATGTAAACCCACGACAACACATTTAACCCAATTGCACCCAGATTTCATTTTTAAAATAAACATACGTTCATTATCCTTTGGTCTATTTCCACGATAAAGGATCTTCATCTCCAAACTGGAATCAACCACGATATCTCAATGATAAGCCTCAAGGTGGATGTACCTAGAAATATATGTGATCTTATAGAATTCCTAGTAGACCACGCATTATGAAATTTTCTCCAAAATATTCTTGTTAATGTAATCACACCAAAATTTATTCTTAATATCGGTATATATATTTATACTTCCTCAGAGGGTAGGGAATGAGGAATTATCTCAATCTTTCATATGATCCTTATTCATCTCATTCATGAATGGGGTATATATACTGGTTATAAATAGTATAAGCCTATCATGTTCATTATTGGGATATTAAATATTTTTTATCATAATTGATAGTTTCTTAACATCAATTTGTGTGTCCTCGATCATTATATATATGAATGTTAAAGAAATAATTTTTAAATAAAATGATTTCACCCCATAAATTTAGATATCTATATTCATCCATTTCATATACCATAATATTGTGTCTCCTTCCTTCTTAATAATATATAAGTATTTATTATCTATTCATCATAGAACATTATTCTCCAATAATTACATCCAAAAAAGGTATTATATTTTGAAATAAAAATCATTGATTAACATAACCCCACTCCTTTAGAACATTATTACTTAATACTATGTGAATATATACTTTATGATCTTCATATAAATACATATAAATATACATATACATATATATATATATATCAGACTTCCCAATATAATGATCATATATAAAAATATACAATTCTAAAATTACAATTTCTTATTCCATATCAGCGATCATGTAATTTTTCTCATAGACCATTATATCACATGATACATAATATATAAAATTTTCATTTTACAAAAGGAAACATCCCAAGAATTTGTTTAATGGATCACTATATATCAAAAACTCGTCTCCCAAATAGGTTTGTGTGAGTATAGATGTGGTGACCAACTTCCTCTTAAGATCGATGAATCCTTATTCAAATTCTTTTTCCTAGATAAAGATACCATTATTTTGTATTATTATAGATTGAGGGTTTTTTAATAATTGGAAATTTCTCAAAATGAAACAATGGAATTTAAAAAATATAATAAAAATACATATTGTTTTTTCTGATGTTGGATCAGGACAATATTTGGTCAAACATCATTAATATTGATCAGTATATATACCCTCTCTAGTTCAAAAATTACCCAATAAGGACACTTAATATAGGGAAAACTCACACATAATATATTCTATATATAGTTTATATTTTAAGGTTCATTATAATAATGATAATATATTCTTTATGTTTATAATTGTTTTTAGAATATATTTGATTATAATGAATAAATACTAAAATATAGTTGTGTGAGAAATTATTTATGTTGACTAATGTGTATTTTTTATGTCATAAAAATTGTAATGGGTGATGAATCATATCACTAAACCATTTTCTATGAAATGATTTTTTTATCCATTATGCTTCTAATATACATTATTCGTGTGTTTTTTTAGTATAAGTGGACCTACAATCTATTGTTTGGAAGACACAATAGCTTTATTAATGACACAAGTGATGTATAATAGCTAATAGGATGGGGTTATTCTTTATCATTAAATTTTTAGGGGATTAATTTACTACTCTGGTACACTCTTATAGATTTATGTCATTTTTTTAATCCTTTTGAAATATCATTACAAGAGTTGTTACCTTCATCGTTTTGAATGATTATTGAAATCAATTAATGAGAAAAAAATGTTTATATATAAGTGTTTCTAAAACAATATAAATTTATATTAATGATTATTCATATATATATATATATATAAAGGTCGAGATACTTTATTTTTTATGGATTGTTCGATTACTAATAATCCATAGGTCTGTTCTCTAGGGTTTATCACCATAATAATAGGTGGTAGGTTTTACTGTGGTCATATTGAGACCATTGAAGGGGATTCATTGGAATCCTAATTAGGGGAATTTAAAACCAAAATATTTGGTGAAACATAATTGGGAAAATATAACTTTTTATGTAAATGTGTCGAGGACCACTATAGTTACTTTTAGGGTTTACAATACAGGCCAAATGATGTTCCTTTTGTTATTGTGTATCAAGGACTAAGTAGATACCATTTTATATACATGTATCTACAATTTAATAGTTTTTGTGATTGAACAATAATGATTAATTCCATTTATCCTATTTTAGATTAATCAATGATCAAATATATAATTTTTTATTGTTTAAGATCATGTGAAATGTTTTTTTCAAAATGATTTTATTCAGGTTTAAAGGACCTATGATATAAATTTTCAATTCCTCATGGAATTATTTATAGGATAATTGTTCTTATATGGGGTTCCTATGGGAATTATATATGAATGATCCAGTTTTTTTCGTCTATTTCTTATTAAGTAAATATGAAATGGTATGGTTTCAAATATAATATGGTATTTTGATGAAATTTTAATTGGATGTACACTAATTTGCAGATGTGTTAGGAAATTATAATGGATTACACCAATGTGAAAAATCCCACATCTTATTTATCAATATTAGGATGAATATGGATCAATTACCACATTGATAATGTGAAAAAAATAATGATGAATTTGGGGCTTAATACATGTAAAAAAATTATTTTATGTTTTGGAGCTAGAAGGATCCCCATGGTGTTATATGTATTTTACCCAATGATTCCATACATGGACCGGGATCATTGGTTAATCAAAAGGATCCAAATAAGAGATCTGATTTATTGGGTGTCTGATATGGATTATTTAATTTAAGAAGAATGTTCTTGGAGAATTTTCACTTTTATTATCATGATATGGCATATCGTTATCAAGTAAATATGTGGTCATAATAACTCCAATGAAACTAATAATTAGAAAATACAATATAAAAGAGTCCCATTATGAATGGAATACATTTAAAATTGGTTTCACAATAAATTTTATTTTCTAAATTGTGTATATCAACAGATCATAGTAAAATATTTTATAGGATTCCCTATTTAGATCTTTTTCCATTGATAAAAGAATCCATGAGGGTTATTTTAATTCAATTAGAATTGAAAAATTATCTGAGAAAAGTACTACGCCAAATTTGGATGTGATGATTGAATTATTTTTCTTGGTGTAGTGGCCCTCCTTGGGTAAGATATTGTGTGCTCACAGGCCACCTAAATAAGGATAAAACTTAATTTAGAAATACTCACTTGTTTATATAATTTGGTGTGCTATGTGAATTGATATAAAATTCAATTTTATTTATTCTTATTTCTTAATAGTGCTTTTTGAGTTTACATCTTTCATCTTTGTTCATGTGGAAACACTATGAAGTATCATTTTCAAATATCCTCCACGACATTTCTTGTAGAAATTATTCTCAAATATGGATTAAAAAAAATCCCTCTATAAAGGGACTTCATTAATGATTTTCCAGAAAGGGCTCCACAAAGGGGTTTCATGATGATATTTTCCGGTATTGTTCATCCTGATGAAGCTTAATTAGGATTATAATTATTACTTCTTTTAAATTTTCATTGGAGTTACATAGTTGATTTATTTAAATGATCAATAAAATAAATTATTCTTGGGTGATGGGATAAAAATGATGAAATATTGTCATTCATTACTTTGAAACACATCCTCCAATGGTGGATGTCTCAGTTATTTATCAGTGATATTCATGATCCACCTTTCTAAAAATAAAGGTGACATATGAGGAATGTGGGGAATATGAATCTTTTGTCATGGATATGAATAAAACATACTCTTTGAAGTAACCGTTTGAGAAAGAAAGTGTGGGGTCATCCAAACTCCATTGTTCCCTAATACATGAAAAAAATATGTTCTACTGAAGATAATCCTCACACTATCTAAAAATTATCAAATTTTGTAAAGGAAAATTGAATATATGAATTAATTTTATGACCATAAAGAACCAAACTAGTATAAATGGAACATCTCAAACCTCTACAAACAAATTCTATTCATATTCATACCACACAATCACTTTTTATTTTCATTATGGTGGAATAACACAAGTAATGAGATCTTAAAGTCATTTCACCTTGGAAAATTGTTATTTTATAATTTTTTGTCTATGTTCTTTTCTAACATTACCATTGATGATTGATATATCACACGCATTATTAAATGAATCGAATTATAATTATGTTTGATCAATATAGAAATTTGAAAATTATATGGTATTAATGAATATTGTATAATTTAAAATTGGATAAATTAATAGCATATTGTAATACCCTGATATTTAGGTCATTATTTATTTAGATAAATAAATATTTCCATAGATTGTTTCACATGAAACATAAAATAATGTGTTCTAACAAATTATATTATCATTGTTGAGAAATATTAGGATGAATAAAAACTCTACGAAATAAGAAGACATTAGTTAATTTGAATTTCTTACCATAGAGGATTAATAATTAATATAATTTAACATTTACAAAGGGATATTCTTTCTGAAATAACTATTTAAATGTTAAATAAATTAAATCGACCAAATTTAAAATATTATTATTGTTATAGATGATATGGAAACATTTTAAATATAATATTAACATTATTTAAATTATAAATTGTTATAAAATATTATTAAAACATGATGTGTAAAAAATAATTTTTAATAAACCATTTTTATTTATACTTTCAATTTTATTTTAAAATCCAAAATTATAATTTTTATAATTTCAATTTAAAAAAAACAATTGTATATATATATTATCCATATGTGAATTTTCCATATTTTTATGATGAATTGGATTTTTAAGTTAATAATGGGGAATATATTTACCAAAACAAATTATTCAATTTAAAACTATATCAAGAACCATGTTTAATGTAAAAACAGATTAGACATTATACCATTCTAATATTTTTATTAATGTGTACAAATAAATGTCTATAAATACTATTTGAATATAAATTAACTATGATTGACAAAATAAAATATATTTTCAAATAAAAGAAACTAGTTTTAGTTTTAGATTTTAATTAAATATTATTTCTGTTAAATTATGTTATTGATATATTAAAAAGAAAAAATAATAATTTTGTATAATCAACCAATTATTTATATTGGAATAAAATAAATTTAAAATTTTATCTTACATGTTTATTTTCATCTTAAAAATATGTAGGTTCTAAAAAAATTATGAATTACATGTCAGAATTATAAATTATAATTTCTCAAAAAAATATTAATTTTGTCTAATAAAATATATTTATTATTTTTCATCATTAAGGATAGATTAAGATAGATAAAAATTAATTTTTAACATTTAAATCAAATAAATTAGGAAAAAATTTATTACAATGGTAAAAATAAAAAATATAAAAAATATATGATTAAAAGATGTTAAGAATGATTAAATCATGTAAGAGAGTGAATATATTTTGTAATATCAACCTTTTACCATTCCTAAATACATTATTTCCCTTTTTTATTATTTCTATGTGAAATAAGTGCCCTTTTTATATAAAAACGAAATAATTAAAAAAAAAACATCATGGGGATTGTAACCATCTAGTGAAAACTGCTCTAGGAAATCGATATAATAATTAAACTAAAAAATTCCTTCCCATTTCATCATGTACCATTTTCTCTATCCTATATTCAAATTAAATTGGTCAATGTCTTCTATTTATGTGAAATCATTCAAGGAAAACAAAATGATTTCAATGTGAGTTATCAATATTCGAATATTATTATCTTTTATGTATTACCATTTATTTTATATTATTTAAAATAATATATAGTTAAATAATTTGTTTAAATGTAACATTTTAATTATACATCAATATCTATGACCTTATTTTCATATTTTATGTTTCGAATAATGATACCATCATTCGTGCATTCAGTGAACTATATTCTCTAGAAAGAAATGAAGTCCATTATTTCACCCCCACCTATATTAATCAATAATAAAATTGAAAGTGATGACTAAATGTGAAAAATATAATATTTTTTTAAATCTAATCTAAATTCTCCCCCCAACATTTTTCATAAAATAAAAAATTGAATACTTCAATTTGTGGACTACCACCTCATTAAAGTAAAAAAGATTTATTTTAATTGTTGAATTTTTATTATTTATTAATATCATAGTATATGTAATTGAAAACCATAAATTTATTGAATTAATATAACTGTTCTTGTGTAATATTGTTATT
Organism: Viscum album; assembly: GCA_963277665.1. Taxonomy (NCBI): domain Eukaryota; kingdom Viridiplantae; phylum Streptophyta; class Magnoliopsida; order Santalales; family Viscaceae; genus Viscum; species Viscum album. The sequence continues at coordinate 355,429,869 of OY728143.1, forward strand.
ATGATCAAAGGAACCCCTTTCATGATCATAATTATTGATTAATTGTGGCATGTTTTAATATAGGGCATTCTAAACAATTACATCAAAATTGCTATATTAAAATATCCTCTATGAAAATGAAAATTGAATTAATAATGGTATATGATATAGATAATTAAATAATTATTTAATTTTATTTCCTTAATTCTGACTATAATATAAATCATGTTAATTATGATACAATAGTTTATTAGATATAGACCACCAAATTATGCTTGTCACTAAATTTTTCCAAAATAACTATGAATAAAATAATATATGTAATGAAATCATAACATTATGAAATATAAATTATAATACCTTCCTTGATCAATTAATGATATATTTGAGGATAATAAAGAAGAAAAAATTTCTACTATGAATCATGTTCAGAAAATTTAAAACTTGTCATACCCAATTTCCAAAATATATAATAATTATCAAATATAAATGTACATAATAAATTTAAATTAAATTTATTAAAGGGTTATACATATTTATAAGGTTATAAAATAATTTAATATGATATTATCTTTTATTCATGATATTCAAATTTTATAGTGAAACAATGGAATTAGGGAACAATTTTTATCTCATTTTCAAATCCATGGGACATGTTTGTTATTGAGCCCCATTATTTCTCTTGTATTGTGAATTCAATACATAACTTTATTCAATAATAATGAATATTTTTATGTTCTTGAGGTTTTTTATTTCATTACATTATATCACCCGTATGTTATTTTATTTTTCCAATACCCATAACATAAGTGTTTTTGTTAACTCAAGTTCCTTCATTGAGATACAAGTCTTATTATCAGTTTCCATTATTTTATGATACGCTTCTTCCACTATACTAATTTATTTTAAGACGAAATTTCCCTTTCTTAGGGTAAAGGTAATAATTTTTATTCACATCTTCCCCCTTACTGAATTACATCATCAAAATAGTATGATATTATTTACGATAACATGCATTCCCATAAATGAACATTTTTCTTCCAAGTTCATATATTAATTCCCCACTAATTTAATCCATTATAATTAGAAGATTAATTATCTTTTATCTCAAATGAAATTAATAATAATATTTTTCTATTATCAAGTAGAATATTTTTTTCTGATATGTGTAACACCCTTCTATTTTGTAAAATATAATTTTTGAGTTAATTTAATATTTTCAAGACATTGCATTTAACATGACATGGAGGATTATGGTGTGTCCTTCCCATTAGTTATAGTCTCCTTGAAGTTCCCTGATATGTTCTAGAAATGTTTTTGGACTTAGTCGCAACAATATTACCTGTTTATGTGTATTTCATAGTTCCATGTCTTACTCCTATGTTAGGATTTCATCGAATATGACCTTGATTCCCTAATGATTCTTCTCATATATATTTCCAATAAATTATCGAGAATAATGTTTTGTGATATTTTATATGCGAGGTATGATCTTCTAATGTTATGATCATGTTATCATAACCATATGATTAGGTGTATGCTTCCATGTCTCCTATGTTTACCCTTACTGAGCATCCGGTCTCACCCTTATTTATGTTTCCTTCACTATGTTATGAATATATGTATTGTGTTTTATATGACTAAGTATGGGTCTTTTCATGTAAAACCTAGTGGGGGATAATATATCTCATTTATCTACTTGTGATTAGGATTCCATGTTTCCTAATGCACTATATAATGAGATTTTTGGGTGTGTGTTTGTGTAATGTATGAAATATTCTGAAAAATTGAAATAGTCTCATTGTATTTTAAGAATATGTAATTATATATGGTATCAAATAATAGTTTTAGTAAATATTTCAAAACAAATATGTGAAAAAATATCAATTTCTCTAGGAATATTTCTAAGGATATTTCTAGGGATTTCTCTATGTATAAGTTTAATAATGAGCAAATGTATTGAAAATTGTCCTAGAATCATTTTAAAGGATAAAAAGATTGGATTTATAGAATTATATCCATTTCAGGATACAATATATGGATGTAGATCCGGCATAGATGTTCGTAGGTGTAACAACATTGAAATTGTGTGTTTGTCCTGACTCCAATGTAACCTAGTACAATACCAAAATCCTTATTGCACACCTAGTTTGACATTCCCAGGGGATATACTTTGGGAGTTCACAAACTCTTTATGAACTATCATAAAGTATTTTAAAATATGGTGTCCATGAATAACTTAGGGTAATCCGTAGGTGTCATATATTATGGAAGGTTTCATAATTTAGGCATTCTATTAGCAATTTTTCATGATTATGTGGTTCTTTAAAGTTATAAGTGTTTCTCATAGAATGATTTCTAGTTTTAGTTAGTGGAGGGAACCATAAAGAACTTGGTCATCATTTAATGTGAATAAAATTTCTTTTATGATTATACAAATGTGATTATCACTAGAGAGTAAGATATTTTCCAAATTCTAAATCATCTATCACAATATATTATTCGTAATGTCAGTATGGTGATACTCAAATCATGTCCAACAAGTGGAAGATGGAAATTTATAAATGTTCACTTGTTAAGGAAAATATATTAATGAATATTAGGTTTCCTTCATATAATGAATAAGAGAAGGAGAACCTTGAGGAATACCTCAAATGGAGGGGAATATTTTTTCTCCATGGAAAAGATGGTTATAGTGTGACGAATTGTCATGGAGTTCAACATGTCATCTACAGAGAACACATTCATTAACCATATAAATTCCATGACACAAGAATATAATTCTAAAACAAATATTTTCATATTCAATTCCTATCATAAAAGTGGAATTATTGAATTATTTATTACTTTATATTCTATAATCACGAATGGATAATTATAAAAGTATTTTTCAATTTTTTTTCTCAATTAATTTTAAAGAATATGTCTAATTGTTCTAAGGGAATAAACAATTTATTTAATGGAAAGGTGATATTTCTATGAAAAAAAGAGTAGGGAAATATAAAAATTAATTTTTTTAATGTTATAACAATTATGATTTCATGATAGACATGTTGGTTATAAATATGTGAAATAGACATTACTAACTACCTTAAAATTGAAAAAGGATGTGTTTAATAATAAGTTGGATCATTCATGGATCAAGTTTATAGATTTTTTTAATTCAATGAATATATCCAATATAAATTTGAATAAGGATTTATTCATGTTTTTTGTATTTATGTATTGTAATTCATGTTATTATCATGTTTCAAGTGAATACATGATAACTGTATTCACTGGTGTGGATTGTTTCCAAAAAGATCTACTTTTTTATATGGTGGATGAATATTGAGTTGTTTTCATGGGGTTCTTTCTAATATTTTGGATTTTATACTTATAGAGGGGTTATAATGTTAACTATATAAGGAATTTTTTAGTTAAATATTAGTTGATGTTTGTGAAATTAATGTATTATCTCACAATAGGGGAATTTATGCAGAGTAGATAACGTGTGATATCCTTTTTGTTGTGATAATGAATGAAATAATGACCCATCATTCTATTCATGGATCTCATGATCTAATAAATCTTCAATAATGATAAATTCTCATTGATTTCTTGGAAAAATAGATGATGTGCAAATTTATTGAGGCACAAAAAATGGTATTGTTTTCTTGAAATCATGTGAGTATATCATCTGATAAAAGTCTCCCACTTTATGGTAAGGATCTTCAAACAAAAACCTTTATCTTATCCCCTTCTCTTTTGAATGATTAAACAATCCCTTTGATCATCATATATTTATGTCTATTTGACTGCTAAAATTATTCTGACCACATTATCTATCAATATCTACCAGAACATGGTTGTTATATTTCTCTTCTATGTCTATGTTTTCATATTCAACCTATGATCTCTTATTTGGAAACCCATTCATTAGATACTCTATATCACTATTAAGAATTCAACATCCCTTTTTATAATGATGTTTATGTATTAATTTGTACGATGTGTGATATTATTAAAGGAACTTCTACGAATTGAACCATTGATAACCCAAACGAATTTCATGGGTGAAATTAATTTTACGTGGGGTAAAATGTTACACCGATATATGTTGTGAAATATTTTTTTCTCGCATTAATTTAATCTTTTCGATAACTTTCATTTCACACCACATAAAATATAATGATTTTTATAACAAGGATCCAATTTATTCTTTTTTTATACACAACACCATGTCAATGTTTCAATATATTAAATGCTTATATTAGTTTGGGATTTACACGCTAGTATACATGTGATGTGTTACCCATAACATAATGTCTTTCAGATAACTTGGGTCACATGATAGACTGTATTTTTATGACTACATCATGTTATTAACTTTATATTATTTAATATAATATTATATAAATGAGCAATTAAATTGGAATTTATGACCAGTATTAACTAACCTATAATAATTTATTTTTTATAAGATGAATTCATTATTTAAAAATTAGTTATAATAGAAAAAATAAACCAATTTAATATAAAGGAAATTTTTTTTATTTTTATGATCCCAAAGTCATTTTATCATAATAAATTTAATAAATTACCCTTATATTATGATATTTTTGAATTATATATGTTATATAATCAATATAGTTTTTATCAATCAATGAAATTTTAGAGTCCTAATAAAAGTACAATCCCAATTTCATGAATACAAACATATATTTTTCAAAAGGGTGAGTTTATCGCATTTTAATGGTGAAACCTTTTTAAATTGAATTTTTTATTGTTTTATATGTTATATTTTGAAAATAATTGAAACTGTTAAAGAATAATATAAAAGATTTATTCGGTTTAATTTTTTCAATTTATCTAATATGTTTTATGTTTTTATTAATTATAAATAATTATTAATTTTAATTGAAAACGACATTTTTAATGAAAATAATTTATAATGTTCAATTATATCATTGATTGGTTTGAAAGATTCATTTGGTCAATTTTTTATCAGTAAATATACTTTATGTAATTTATACAAATTTTAATTTTATTTAGATATAGAAATGTTTCAATCATTTCAACGGGTTATTATTAATAGCTTGTTTTCTCCCCATGTCAATTAGATTATGTTTAAATTAATTACAAAAAATTATGGTTTTTTAATTTTTAAAAATGTAATCTATATTTGTAATAATGGGGTCCAAATTATATGCATTGGTTTTTTTATGTTTCTAGGAACTATGAATAGTAATGTTTGCAATATTTTTATTAGCACGGTAAAAGGTAAATTGGATAATTAAGTGTAAAAATAATATTATGAATAAAAATAATTACAATAACTATTGTCCTCATTTTATTAGATTAGTGGTTTTTGACCTAAATCTTCTTTTGTTCGAAACTATAACCATTTTCATCCACATGGATGAGAGTAAAAAAATTATAATATTTTTTTAAAGAAATGTTAATGATATCATACTCATATTTTAAATAAATATATAATTTTTAATATGGTGTTATATAGGAAGATAAATTCAACTAGAGAGATTCATTTGAAATATAAATTGTTTTTATTTATCATGCCAATTTATTTTAAATTTTTTGAATGTATTCAAATACCTTAAAAGATTATACAATGATGATGCACCAATTATTTAATTAATGTAAATATCACTTAATTGATATTAAAAAATTCAAATTAATATAATTTGATATAATTAATTCCATACACAAATTTTATGGATGAATGTGAAATTTTATTGATTACATAAAGGATATCTTATTTAATATATCATGTTTCTTTGATTTTTTTAAAAAGTTGTGTAATGAAAAGTATAAAAATTGACCTGATTGAAATTTTAAAATAGATAATATTTTATTAAATGATATAAAATTTATAAATATATAATATTTTGGAAAATAATTGTTATAAGTCCTAAAAAATTGTTAATTACTCATTTATTTCTCATTTAGAATTTCATAGTAATTATATTAACCATAAAATTATAAATTAAATGATGTCATGGTAAGAGATTATTGGATAAAATAAGAATTAAATCAAAAACACAAGGATTCAAAAATAATAAAAACATGTACAATTTTTATTGGATGATAATTTTCAGACTAATTCATCTATTAACACCCAAAAAACGTTTTTATATCATTTTGTAGTTGAAAATTAATTTATATCAATTCAGTTTTAGAATTGTTTCTGAAAGATCCCATCACATCGATTGTAAAAGGGCACATCCTACCTCACTTCATCACATCACATTGAGACTTCATGCTCGACCATCCCATACTGATTTCCCTTCTCAAATTCCAAAAAATTAATTTTTATATACCCTTTAAAGGCACTAAATAGTAATGAAATCTATTATATAAATAAAATTTGAATTTTTGGTTAGAGGATCAATAATAACCAATATTTCATCTTTCTTTATAAGACTCATTTTAATCGCCATGAAAAAAATATAGTAATTTCATCTAATTTCCACACAAAATCAGAAGAGGTTGTATGGGTTTTTTAGATTATTACCTTACTACATTCACTTATTGAAAAACCAATCATTGAGGTGCATAATCCATAATTTCCAACTTCTATTATGCCACAAAAAAATTTCTTTTAATTCCATATACATATTTTTGCTGCCATGATGTATCGATATATTTGATCTCTAGGTGACATCCAAAAATTCTCTTTTAAGCTCATGTATGGTTTTAACACAAATAATCATTCTAAATGTCAAAAAATTATCTTCCAAACCATAGTATTATAATTTCCCTTCATTCACACCATCAATTTTATTCTTAAATTCATCATCATCAGATTTAGAATTCTTTATCTTCTCTAATAACGATTGTTTTTAAATAATTTAATGTTGATTGATGTCTCCCCTTCCTTATAAATTCCCATATCCATATTTATCATATCTCTAAAAATAATATTTTTATCCATCATAATATGGGTATAAAGTTTAAAATATTTAAAACTCAATGCATTTACAACCATATTTTCATCCCATAGGTAGTGGTATATTGAGAAATCACAATCCTTGAGTACATCGATCCATTGAATTTGACTCATATTTATTTCATTCTGTGATAAGATTTATTTAATGATTTTTTGATTTATTTATACCTCACATCATTCTCTATAAAGATAATGTATTGATATTTTAAAAGTGAATATTACAACTACTAAAACCAGTTCTTGGATTGGGTAGTTTAGTTTGGGAGTTTCTATTGCCTTGATGCACATGCAACAACTTTATCGTGTTTCTTTATAACAGAAGCATGTATCATTTTTGATTCCTCAATACATTTGAAAAACAATTCACTTTAAGATAGTAGAGTCAAAATCAGGGAATTGAGTAATCATATATTTAGTTTATCAGAGAATTATATATATTCTATTGTCCAGGCCAACTTAACCCCATTACATGTAATCATTGTCCATATTTTGGATAATAAGAAAAAATTATGAATGAATCGCCATTGGTCACCTTCCAAACCAGCAAAAATGATTACATTGGTTATGTTTGTTGTTGTAGAACATTTTATTATTGTATTTTTATTTGATATATTAACTAACGTTCCATCATTTTCTAAAATATCACCAAGAAATGATAATTCGTGAATCTATAAATCACATTTTCTAAATTTAACATATAAATATTATGTTATAGTTATTTATATATGATCCCAATGTAATTTTAATGGTAAATATAGGTTTAATAAAATACTAGAATATCATTAATGAATACTATAACATAATTTTCATGATATTTATTCCATACTCTATCCATTATGTCCATAAAAATATAGGGTGCATTAGTTAGCCCAAATGGAATTACTGAAAACTCATAATATACATTCCTCATCTAAAATGTTATCTGCTTAATGTTTTCCATATTCATATGCATTTGGAGATACCTAGAATGAAGATCAATCTTTGAAAATATTAGGATCTATAATGTTGATCAAACAAGTCATCAATGTGATGTAAATGATACTTATTCTTTATTGTAACGGAATTAATTTCACTATAATCATTGCATAACCTCATGGATTTATTTAATTTTTTAAGAAAGAGTATTTGGTGCTCCCCATTGTGAAAAACTAATAGTATTAAAACCTTTATTATAATAATCCTCTAGTTATTTTTTTAACTTCATGTAATTCCACTATTTTCATCATATAGGGAGTCTTTTATATTGGGCTTGAATTAGGGTATAAATCAATGGAAAATTAAACTTCACGCTTTGTGGGTTGTCTATGTCAATCCTTAAAAAATACATCAATTTATTCCTTGAAAATAAGTACATCCTCAGTCTAAAGATTTCCTCATTCATCACAAGATGTTTTCTTCTATAATTCTCATATAATTTTAGTTAGTAAAGCTACTATTGGTGTATGTAGATAAGAAGAATGTGAGGAACATTCTACTCAAATTGTGAGGGATTCATTATCTTCCTCAAATATTGGAATATTTTTCATCATTAAATCAATTTTGGTGTCATATTTCATGATACAGTCCATACTAAGGATTATATCAAATTCATCCATATAGATGATTACAAGGTAATTGTGTAAGAAATTAAAATGTTTCATAATGGAGACTGGATGATATATCTTTTTTGTAATGATGCTTCCCTTAAGATATTTGACTAACAAATCCCTTATTAAATAAAAATGGTTGTTCCTAATTTTCTTATAAAAATGAGTATATATAAATTATTTTATGATTCTGAATCAAATAATGAATTGACTAAATTTGATGATATGATTAGTGTATCTTCAAACACATCTTATTGTATATCTAACTTCATTGTAGTGATTGCATAAGCATGGAAATATCTACTTAGCCTCTTATGTGGTTAATTACCTTAACACATAAAGATTTCATTTACATAGTTCCCCATATCCTTGCAGTTATAACAATGGATATTATTGTTTTTCTTTGTCCCCATGCATTAATTAAAAATATGACCTCATTCTCTGTATTTGTAACAAGATCTGATTCCCTTCAATCATTTCATGTTTTTATTATTTCCACATTTATAAAATGACGTAAATTATTTACATCTCCATATTATTATTGGATTCATTCCCAATTTTGAGGATCATAAACCACTTCTTCTCTAGTTTTTTAATGCATATGATCTTGATAATTCCTTCTATATCTTAAAAGAACATGAAACTAGTTTATCATAGGATGAAAATTTATGAGAAACCAGTTCCCTTCAGAGATTTTTCATAGGAACATTAATGAACCTGTCAATTGTTTCACTTTTTTGTGTATATAATCGATAGAATCTCGGAAGTACTCTATAATGGTTGATTTATAATATAAAATACTCCAATATACCTTTTTATTTAACCAAAGATAATTTCTCTTCATTTCAATTTATTTATCATGATGGAAGTATTTATTGATGAATATATCCATGAAATTTATCCATTCTATGAGTTTGATTTCATCTTCCTCTCATATATTCTGGATAGGATAACACCACTGATCAACATCACCATCGAGACAATATACCACTAGTGTATAATTTTCATTATCGATGTATTACAGGTCAATGAATATCTTATCTGGAGAGGTAATCCACTGTTCAGAAACAATTTTATTTTTATTCCCAATAAATGATAGGGTGTTCTACCACATGAAGTGATCTAGTCAGGAATATTTTATATATTGTATTGGTTTCTCTATCCGGAAAAGTTTATTTGTCATATCATGACTATGATTCGGTAATATTTTCTTAATTTTATATATTCCTATACCATCTGTTTCGGTTTCCTCTATTGGGAAATACCGATGTTTCCCATGATTGTTAATACCATTCATCCTTCCAAGATCCATTTCTTAAAAAATGGATTATATTGGATTAGCTTATAAAATAATGGATTTTAAATATGGTATAACACTCAACATTCGTTCATCAAAAATCATAACTATGAATACTTTCATGTAATGTTTCAATTTAAATCCATTATAATAGTATGTGAAGAGAATGTGAGGTATCCTAAGTATATCCACCATGAGTTTCAAACTAGAGTGTTTTATAGCCCATAGTCATGTTCTAGGATACCCATAGATAGTCCAGGAATGCATTGTAAGAATAGTTACTCCTAGGTATATCATTTCTAGAACCACCTCCACTTTTAGTATCAAGACATTGATATATTTCTATGAATACCCACATAATCTCTACCATTTCAAAATTCTATTTTTTTTATTTAACAGTTATCCCCAATGTATATAAAACGGGTTTTTCTCCCAAATCATTGTTTTCAAAATATAGTTTTCAAGGAATCTACAACATTTAATTGGATTCCAATTGTAATGCTTCAACCCAAAAATCAAGGAGATGGCGCATTATTTTATTACATTGACATTATTAGTGGGAAAAAAATCTAAATGGAATGATTAGTTTAGTATAAATATAAATATTTATTGCATATGGGATGTTGATAATACATTGGGAAAACAAAATAAATCATGCACACAATGAACATAAATAAACTTCAGTGATGAAAACTTATTCAATGATTTCTTCTTCATAACCTATGAAAATAAACATAATAAGGGTGAGCTCAAATGCTCAGTCAGGTTAATTAAAATAAAAATAATAATGAATCCCTAGGAAAATATTAACACCGAATGGTGAATAGATGAAAACAAATTCCATTCAAATGAATATTTAAGGAATAATAAATATGGGAATGTAAGAAATTGAATACCTTTAACAAGAAATTATATTACCTATTGGTTAAAAACCTATATTATTGGGCCAAATGATTCATCTCATGAGTGTATCGATGTATCAAGGGGCTATCTATAACTGGGCCCCACTAGTAATTTACCAATCCAAAGCATTCCTCATATATCACATAAATAATGTGCCTTATCACGTAACAATATTGAATATATAATATGTATTTGTCAATAATACCTCAGTGGAGGAAAAGTAAAAACAAGGGTTTATGGCATTAAAAAAATCCCACACAAAAATAATATTTAAACATTATAATCTATCCCATAAAAAATTGAAACATTCAAATCATAATTCACAATGAATTAAATGAAACATATAATATCATGATAATAATTATATGTATGATATAACATGTCAAAGGGAAATATATACACTAAATAAAGGTGAATTGGTCCAAAATAGAAATAAGTCTCAATTGATTGTAAATTGAAACTAAATCACTTACATTAACCATCATTTTTTGTTGTATTTTTTCACATGTATAGTTTTCTAAAATTTGTTACTATCATATACCATAATCATAATAATTGTTAGAATGTCATATATTACTTATAATATTTTTGTACCATTTTGTTAATACTATTTCATTATTTTTAATATTCCTCGTGTAGATTGCCTTGTTTTCTCAAGAATGTCTTGACTTTACATTTCGTTTTCCTGTAACTTAACTCATGATTTCATTATCTCCATAATGTAAAATGAGATTATATTATCATATAAATATATAATAAATATTCATTTAGGATAATATATAACGATTAGATATAAGAACTAATATACACCATTCATGGAGACAGTAGGTTATACATATGCATAAACACTACTTTTATTTATTCCCAATATGAAAAGAATTAAAAAATTGATAGATATTTATATTTTAATTATAATATCATATATATGTCACATATTTTATGTAGTTTTATTAAAATTGTCTTTTATATATTCTTTGTATGGAACATACGAGCCATATCACTTTGAGGGAGAGGTAATCCACACCACCTCAACTGAAATTTTCGTATTTATAGAAGAATGGGTGAATAAAGGAACGTTCAAAATTTAAATTACATAAGAATAAGAAAATTATATATATCATATATAACATATATAAAAATATTTCCAATCATAATAGAAACCATGATAGGTGTTATTATTAAGAAGGAACAATCATTTTTTTGTGATGCAGTAGTGTGTGATACACGTAAATAGTATGTTCGCTACCCATTAGATATATGTGTGTGTATGGTATGGTCAAACCATAACATTAAAAAATCGTAGAATATTCAAAATAATTTTTTTATATTACTGTGTAACAATTGGAATTGATAGAGGGGATAATGGAAATAAAATTTAAGATATTTAATAAAGATGTTACCAGTTAGCTCGATGATTTGGACATCTAGATAGTAGAATCATGGGTTATCACATTCTTACAAGTTTAATTTAATAATGTTGTCCAACTACTCTAAAAAGTTGAAGGCATTTTAACCTATGGAGAAAATGTTATGTCCGGTTGATTAAAAAAATTTAATCTCTACATTTCAATCCAGTCTTTTTAAGGTCCAAAGTGTGAAAGGGTTTTTGAATAGGAAGATGCCTTCAAAACCGAATGATGTCTTCATTAAAGTCGGCCTTCTATAGATTCTCTTTCACAATGAAAAATCTCATCTCCAAATGATGTCTATAACAGGAGTCATGTTATCAACAATGTATTGATTTTAATTCTTAGAAAAAATGGTGGGCTGAGTTTAAATGAATCAGTTGGGCCCCTTGTATTTAGAGTTTGGACTTGATATTTTTATCCAATACTCATATAATTAGACCCCAAACTCTGGAGGAGAATAAAGGAATTTGGACATCCTGATTCAGCCCAAGAATTGAATCTTTCTGGCTAATCATGTTTCTTCACAGATTCTGTAGGCCTTCTTGTGTGGTCTATGTGGGCCTTAAAATTGAATAACTGGCCCATGACCCCTTATAATGAAATGTTATATATTGAATTTGTAATCCTAAAAAACAAGAAACATACAATTTTGGATCATTATTTTGATATTTATAAATAAAATAGTAGACAGACTCAATTGCACTACTTCTAAAAATGCTCAAAAATTATACTTAGTATTAAAACATTAATATTTCACATAAATTTTTCACATTTAAAATAAAATCTGAGAAGGGATTATTTAATAAGTCATGAAAATATTAATAAAATCAACTCCCCCACACATATTCTTGTGCATGTCCTCATGTGAAACAAATATAAAAACATGACAAAATCATTTTCACCCACCAACAAATATTAAAATTTTGGTTTCTCCAATCAGGGGAGGTTTAGACTATTTCCCTAATCCATTTTGAATTCCAAGAAAAGTTGTTACAAAATCAATGTTCCAAATCTAATTCAATTTTTCATGCTCATATTTAGAAATGGAAAATGTGGACACTCAAAACTCACACCTCTCAAGATGATAAAATTCATTTGCGGAGGTTCACTCTTTCACAACCAAAAGTGAAAATCGTAGAGTTTGAAAGATATATCATCATCCAATATCAATCCAAAGTGTACAATAATCAAGAGGTGTTTTTAATGGTATTTTCTTTGGCTAATGGATGTTAGGAATATAATTTCCATGAGGGAGAAGAAGAGGGGTAAAACACCAACATAGAAAAAGAAATGCAATTTTTTTGAAATAAAACATTGAATGAAATGAAAACACATATTTACAAGGGAATGATTGTGTGAAAAAAAGACAAAATAGAGGAAGAATATTTGAAGGGGATGAGAAGATGAAATATTTACAAACCATAAAACTTCTCCCAATAAGAATATAATGTATGTGTTATTTTTTTTCTTTTTATTCAACATTTTTTTCAAAATTTGACCTTGAAACAAATCTCACACTCATATCCCAACCCATGTTTGATCTCTTAATGACACTAATTGTAATAGTTTTAACAAGATAAAAGGTTTAGGAAGAGTGATTCTGGACCTACCCAATACACAACCCTTTTTATTCATTTTTTTATATTTTTTTCATCAGTTTTTGATTTTTTTTTTGAATGTTGACCTTGAAACATATCCCAACACATGTTTGATCTTCTCATGATACTAATTGTAATAGTTATAACAATATCAAAGGTTGTGGAAGAGTTATTTTTGACCTACCTAAGATAGAACCTATTTATTCATTTTGTTTTTTGATATTTTTTCATCATTTTTTTTGAACACTTGTCAGTAACATTTACAAAATTACATAAATTGAAGTACATTAAATTACCCAAAACACACTGAATGACAACCTCTTCCCCACATTGAAATGGATTATTTCCCTCATGTAGATTATAACTCATTGAAAATCAATAATAGGGTACCCAAACAATGAAATCCACCCCCCATACTTAAATTTCAAAAAAATCATAGAATGAAAATCCATGATGATATTGGGTGGGAAAAGGTATTGGGCATGTAATGTGGCTATCATGGAAAAGGTTTTCATAGACTCAAAGGGGAATTCAAAAGGAGGATTACTGTATTGTTAATGGGAGGATATTTGGATATTAGAATTCTCATGTGGTTTAGAAAAATTCCACTATCATATTAATGTACACTAAATTAGGAAATTCAGCTCGAAAGGTCCACAAATTCAAGCCTCATAAATGGGGGTGAAAACACACATTTGGAAAAGATGGCCATAGGTGGCCTTGGCATCAAAGAAAATGTTATTCCTCACGGGTGGGGAAAATAATTTTCTAAATCAAAAATTGATCCCTCAAAATTTGTTAACTTTGACACAAAATTATTTATCCAAAGCCAAGATGAAAATAAAAAAAATTGAGATTAAAACATGTCTGTTAACTCCCCAAAATGGATTTACAAAATTTCAAAACTCCATGGTGAGAAAGCATAACTCTTGATTTCTGTATGTGTATATATATATATATATATTTTATGATTAGATTTTTATATTTTTTTAGTTTTTAATAAAGACGCACTCACACAAAAGAGAAAGAAAAAAGGGCTTGAAAAAAAAGTGAAAAAAATTAAATAGAGAGGAAGAAGAAGAAAGATGTAGAGAGAGTAAGAGATAGAGAGAGAGTGAAAAGGGAAGAGGTTTCCCTTTGTTTGGATTTGGCGGGTTTCCATCTTTCTCTAGTGGTAGGTCAACTGCAGAAGTAGGAGATCCTATAGAAGTCGATGTTGATTTGGATTGTGCGTCCACTAATGGTGATGCTTTAACTGATGTCCATTAATCGTGAATGTACTTTTGGAAGAGGGGTCTTGGAATTGCAATACACCAAATGGGTAAACATTAGTAATAACAAAAGGACCTTCCCAATGAGAATTATGATTACCTGGGTGACGAAAAATTCTATAATTGAAGAGCATTACATTTTCACGTTCATGAAATACCTTTCTCGGGATGTTTTTATCATGGAGTGACATGGATATTTCATGGTAGATATTAGAATTATCATAAGAATCGATTCGAAGATCCTCTAATTCATCCCATTGCAACAATATTTCTTCACCAGATTTTTCATGATCGAAATTTCAAGTTTTCACTGCCCAAAATGACTTATGTTGGATTTCAATTGTAAAATGACATGATTTACCAAATACTAGCCAAAAAGGAGACATCTGAATGGGTGTTTTATAGGCAGTTCGATAAGCCCAATGTGCTTTAACATGTCTTTCAGGCTAGTCATTTTTGGTTGGTTTTAAAATTCTCTCAAGCACTATTTTCACTTCTCTATTAGAAAGTTCATCCATTCTATTTTATTGGGGGTGATTTATAGTTGAAGTTTTATGTACAACCCCATTATTTTTCAAAATATATTCCATGATTATATAACAAAAATGGGTTTCTAAGTCACTTATCAAGGCACATGGTGTGCCAAATCGGAGGAAAATGTGTGTCTTTAGGAACACACTAACAGTATGTGAATCATCCTTTCTAGTTTTTTTTGGTTTTGACCCACCTAGAAACATAATAAACTACAAGAAGGATGTATGAGAATCCATTATAATGGGGAAATGGTCCCATGAAATATATTCCCCAAACATCAAAGATCTCGCAAAAAATTAATGGATTTCGGGGAATTTAATTTCCCTTAGAAATTGTGCCAAACTTTTTGCAAGTGGGACATGATTGAAAGAACTCATTTGAGTCCTTGAAGAGTGAAGTCCAGAAGAATCCAGAGTCTAGGACCTTTTGGGAGGTCCTTTATGGTGCAAAGTGGCTACCACCAAGAATTGAGTGACAAAATTCTATGATAGAGGAATGCTAATTTTTATCAACACATCTCATAATTACCATGTTAGCCCATGTTTTCCAAATTTTATTTTCTTCCAAAAAATAGTATTTTGAATCTCTTTTCAACTTCATTTGTTGTTGTTTTAAAAAAAATCTCATGAAAAACACCAGAAACCAAGTAATTTACAATTGGGCTATACCATGGTATTGTTGGTGTGAGAGATGAAAGGTGCTCAGTGGGGAATTCAGGATCAATGATTTTTGAATGAGAAGAATTTGAGACTCTAATCAAGTGATCTGCCAGAGTTTTTTCTTTTCATGGTCTATCATTGATTTCATGGTCCAACTCTTGGATCATTAGGATCCATCTTATTAGCCTCCGTTTGGAAACACTTTTCTTGAGTAATAACTTTATAGTGGAATAGTCGGGGAAGATGATGATTTTGGCACCTAAGAGATAGGGCCAGAATTTATCTAAGGCAAAAACCACTATTAAAAGTTCCTTTTCAGTGACAGTGTAGTGAGATAGAGTTTCATCAAATGTTTTTGAGGAATAATAGATGACATGGGAAAGTAACCTGTGTATCCATCAGGAAAGAAATAGTGTGACTTTCTGGTTAATCGTTCCAGCATTTGATGAAGGAATGGAAGAGGGTATTGAACTTTTCTTGTTTCAACATTCAATTTCCAATAGTCGATGCACACATGCCATTAGTTTTTCACTCGAGTTGTGACTACCTCTCCATGTTCATTTGTGACAAAATTTATCCCACCCTTTTTGGTACAATTTTAATTGGACTGACCCACTCCCTATTAGAAATTTGGTAGATAATACCAGCATGAAGAAGCTTGGTGATCTCTTCCCAAACTACCTCAAGGATGAGTGAATTGAGTCTTCTTTGTAGTTGTCTAATTGGTTTGTATGATTCCTCCAGATGGATGTGATGGATGAAAAGAGCAGGGTTGATTCTTGGTATCTCATCTATGGTCCATCCTCGAGCATGTTTATTTTCCTCTAACACTTGAAAATGTTTGGACTCCTCATTTTCGGTAAGTGAATAAGAGATAGTGACAGGATAAGAGTGATCATGGAAAAGGAATGAATATATCAGGTGTTTAGGAAGAGGTTTTAGATGAGTCTCATCTATTATTTGTGTGTTAAAAAACATAGGAATGGAGGGAGGGACTTTAGTTGCTTCACATTCATTCTCCTTAATACTTTCCCAGGTGGAGCAGTAGAGATCAGAGTTGATGTGGGATTCAAGAGAGTTTTCAAGTTCGTCTAGATTGATGGAGTCTATGAATGAGGGTTCCACATCAAATTTACTATTTATGACTTGGTTAATCATGGTGTAGATTTCACAAGATCATTTGTCATTAGAACATGAAGAACATGGTGGATTTTTGTTCGAACCACTATTATAAGTGTCCTCAGAATCATGGATTGAGAATGCAGAGTGATCCTCTAATGGGTATCGCATGGCTTGGAAAATGTTGAATTTGACCAGTTGGTCACCAAATTCCTTGGATAAGATGTTATAATTGACATCAAACTTCATTCTCGTAGTCATGAGGAATGGTCTTTTTAGAATTAGGGGAGACCTAGAAGAGTTTTCCTCACCTTCCATGCCAAGGACAAAATCAACAGGGAAGATAAGATCATTGATTCAGAAAAGGACATCCTCAATTATTCCATTATGACTGGTTGTGATTTGATTAGACAATTTAATGACAACACCCATTGGATGTATGGGACCTAGACCAAGGTAATATAATATGGATTTAGGAATGATATTAATTGAGGCTCTTAAGTCTTTAAGTGCATCATCAAAGTTAGAACTTCAAATTTGGCATAGAACCATAAAGGTCTCTGAATCTTTGATCTTAATGGGTATGAACACTTAGTTTGAAACATTTTTTATGGTCCTATGTTTCCTCTTGTGGGTACACAAATCCTTGAGAAACTTTTCATACATAGGAATTTGTTTTATGGATATAAGAGGGGAATGTTGACTTCAACACGTCTAATCATGTCGAGAATTTCGGGATCGGGTTCAAAGGACTTATTTGGCGTAGAAATGGCTTGAGGAAAAGGGATTGGGTTCCTAGGTGGAATTGAAAGAGATGAGGGAATTGTTTCAGGTTAATTTTCATGTTTATTTTTCTTTTCATTTTCTAGGTCAACATTCAAAGGATCGTTGGAGGGCTTATCAAGAGGCATAGCAGTTTTCTTTCCCGATCTATGTGCAATTGAACTTACATTACACTTGGGGTTGGGTAATGGTTGAGCTGGGAGTTGGGAAGAATTGGATGGCAGCTGCTTACTTAGGTGGGATGCAAGTTGACCAATTTGGGTTTCAATATTTTTAAGGCAGGAATGCTTGATAGAGGCAAGATCTTCAACTGCACTTTCCAAAGGTTTTTTGGAAGAAGTGGCTTGTCCTGAATTGGGATTTACATGATATTGGATCTTGGGAAAGATATTTTATTGTTTTTTGAATTGGGAAGGCTCACTTGGATAGTGGAATCCAGGTAGAGGATTGTTCCTTTGAGGTTGAGGAATAAAAGGATAAGTTTGTTCGAAGTTACCAACACCATGACCATATTGAAAGTGCTTTGGGTTTTGAGGATGGAATTGAGGGGCATGGGATATGGTATTACCATACCCAAGGTATTGGTTATAGGAAGAAGAGAAGGGCTCAGAGTGAGTTTGGTTTATTTTTCTAACAAACTGACCTGATTGGTGAGGGTTGTTGTTCCTCTGAGCATATGCTGCATTGAGCACCATTGGTCCAGATGAATCGGATTGATCCTCTTGAATTTTTGGACATGTGTCAGATGGATGAGATGAAGAGTTTCAGTTTCCATAGTTTGTTACAGTTCTTGGAAACATTGATTGAGGAGAAGATGGGGTTGGGATTTGGTAGCCGCAACTAGTTGTCACACAAGACCTATATGTTCATTCATCCACTCAGTCATCTTGTTCTTTTCAATTGATTGATTATCTTGTGTTTGTTAGACTTGAGAATGTTCTTGAGTATGGAATTGTTGTGGGTTTGCAGTCATGTTACTTATGAGGTCTCTTGCTGCTGCAGGAGTTTTATCAACAAGAAAACCTCCACTAGCAGCATCAATAAGAGTTCTCTCTATATCCAATAACCCCTCATAGAAGTATTGGATCAAGAGGTGGTCATGATTTTGGTGGTGTGGGCAGGATGAAAAAAACTTTTTGAACCTCTCCTATTATTTATGGAGTGATTCACTTGGGAACTGATGGATACCACTTATTTCCTTTCAGATAGAAGCGGTACAGGAAGCAGGAAAGAATCTACCTAAGAAGAGCCGTTTTATTTCATTCTAGGAGGTTATGGAACCTGAAGTAAGGTAGTAGAGCCATGACATAGAACTGAAATTTAGGTAGAAAGGGAATTCTCGAAGTTTTATTTGTTCCTCAGAAACCTCTTGGGGATTCATGGTAGAGCACACTACTTGGAACTCTTTAAGGTGGAGATGTGGATCCTCACCGGCTTGCCTGTGGAAATGAGGGAGAAGATGAATCAAAAATGATTTGAGTTTGAAGACATCTTCTATGATAGGATATTTAATACCAAGAGTTTGTTAATTCATATCAGGGGCAACAAGTTCTTTTAGTGTTTGTTCCGTAGGATTGTCCATATCTAATTCAATTGGTTGGACATGGACTGGTTCTTGAATGAGTTGATTATCTCTTAATTTCCTCCTAAGATGGAGAAGAGTTCACTCAATTTTAGGGCCAAACAAATTTGAGGGATTGTTTGGGAGGCTACAGGACATTCAGAATGATGTTTAAAGAAAAAGGAAGATGTGTTTTTCTTTGTTTGTTTTCCGTTTATGATTTTTATGAGAAAACATGTTTTTCTTTGTTTTTTTTCATTTTTTTTAATTTAATTTTTTTACAATAACCTGAAACTAATGAATACTTAAAGAACCATCTCCAAAAACGATGCCATTTGATACACACAACCAATTGTCTCCTATCGACCGGTCAAGGTTCAGGTGCTCTACTAATGTGTATGGCAACACCCGGGTCAAATCCTCGGTGATGATACTTTTTTATAGTCAGTTGTAATTAGTTAATTTTATTTTGTTTGGGGGCTTTTTTAAAGGGCTTATGAAATAATTTATGGATGATGATTGAATTAAAAAATTGATAAATATTGGGTTGAGTTCATTATTGGGGATTTAATCTTATGATATCCTTGAGCTTTTATTTATGTTTCATTAAATTAAAACCCACTCCACAAGAAGATTTTGATCGGAATTCCCAAGTGTTAAAGCTTGAATCCAAGCTGTAACATAACATAGGTTTCTAATAATTACCATTAATTGTTTATGGTAGTGTATTTTTGGTTCCAATAATATATGGAATCCACATATTAAACAAAACATGTCATTAGTCAATGACATATAAAGGTCAACATACACAATATTAACACAAAGAATACTTATCGAGCAAAGGCTCTCAATCACCTTATATCCCAAAATTCTAACTCACCCAAATGGAAGATTTACTCATCCATTTAAATGATTAGTAATTGGTTTATAATGATTATGATTATAAATTAATAAGAAAAGGATAAGAAAGGGATAAGAATAGAGTGGTGCGTCGAACATAGACATAAACAATAATGAGAATTAAGAACAGAATTTCGATTGAATGAGGAAGAAAAATAAGGGAAGGGGTTTCAACTTTATTTTAAATATTTTAAGAGAATTAAAAATTTTGGATATAGGGTAGATGATTTAAAACAAAATATAAAGTAGAACCTTTCACTAAAACAAGATTACAAAAACAACACTTATGAGATTACAAATTAAGAAAAACACAAAAGTGAGTGAAATCAAAGGGAGGATGAAAGGTATATAAAGTGAAAACATGATTATGTCAGGTCCTCCCAAGCCCTTGGGAAGGCTTTGGTCATTCCAATATATGTTCCTCTCTTCTAAAATTCCATCCCCTTGGAAGGAGAGGAGGGGGTGTGTTTATATACCAAGGAAGAGGAATGTTTTCATTCCCAATCTGTCCCTCCACTTCGCTTGATGATTTGGACATTCAATAGTATAATATCTAGTTATCTCCTTCTCCAAAGTTATAGATAATAATGTTGGAAGAATAATCTCAAAATGTGGAGGCATTTGGACATATGGATCCAATTTTATGGCCGGTTGATTAATCAATTTTAATCTGGCCATTTCAATCTCGTATTTTTGAAGTCCAAAATGTGAAAAAGATTTAGAATAGGATGATGGCTTCCAAACAGAATGATGTCTTCAACAACATCAGTCATCTATAGCATCTCTTTCACACTGAAAAAACTAAGCTCCAAATGATGTCTATATCAGGATCCATGTCATCATCATTTTACTGATTTTAATTCGTGGAAAAAATAGTGGGCTGAGTTTAAATGAATCAGTTTGGCCCCTTTTCTTTGGAGGTGGGACTTAAAATCTTTATCCAATACTCCTTTAATTATCCAATGAACTTTGGATGATAATAAAAGAATTTTGACTTCCTTATTGATCCCATAAATTAAATATTCATGTCTAATTCAATTTCTTCAAAGATTATGTAGGCCTTCTTGTATGGTCTATATGGGCCTTAAAATGGATTAATTGGTCCATGATCCCATCTAATGAAATGTTTTAAATTGAATTGGGAATCCTAAAAAACAAGAAACACTCAATTTGGATCTGTATTGTTACAGTTTTAAATAATAATGTAAACTGACTCAATTGGACTACTTCTAAAAATGCTCAAAAAATATACTTAGTATTAAAACATTTATATTTCACATAAATTATGAAAATTTCATATCAAATCAGTGAAGGGAGTATTTAATAAGTAATGCAAATATTAATAACATCAATCTACCTACTGAAGACTCAATAACACCTGAGCCCTCTCTTCCCTCACTCTCTCTGGGTAAAAGTGCTCAATGAACCTGTCCTCGAAGTCCTTCCATGCCAGTCCCACGTTCCTACGAGCGAGAACCTGCACATCCCACAAACACTTCATCAGTCCTCTCAACATCTATGTCGTCAACTTGACCCTCCACCCTGGAGGCGACTCGAGCTACTCGAAGATCATTTGCATACTCTCTATCCAGTTCTCAGCCGCCTGCAGACCACCCTCACCCTAAAAAAGCGGCGGGTGCTACGAGAGGAACTACCGCATAAGATAATCAATAGACATCTATATACCTTGTGTGCCTCTATATATCCCATGTAAGACACATACCAGGCTAGCTCAGACCTACTCATAATGCCATGGTCCGAATTCTGTAATGCCCGGATGTTGTCCTGCCTGCACTAAATCCAAGACCTGCTCCTGTCCGTGATCCTGTACCTACGGCTCGTGCTCTGCCTGTACTGAATCCTGAACCTGATCCTACACCTGTGGAACTGTATCATTTCTCATCTGACCTTCCATCGTGACATGTAGGAGGAACCCGATAAATACTATAAATGGTCAGATAGACCATATATATAACAAAATATTTCTAAGATAGATAAGAAAGCAGTAAAATACAGTGCATAAATAGCACCCTTACTCCCCCCTCACCGCATCCCATGCCCACGACATCCCGGCCGTATGGCCTCCTTACTCGCCCTTATCAGAGGCACGTATCAAAAGTACCTCAGGCCATGCCTATCCTGAAAACTAGCGTTGCCTCAAACCGACGACCAAGTTTCCCTAACCTGGTGATCAAAATCACCTCAACTCATAGTACCTTCCTGCTCGTACAAAATCCAGACCCAAATATCAAGTCATATACAATTCAAAAAATATATGAAGCATAGAATATCACATTGAAATAAACAATCTAGAATTTTACCTTTTACATTTCAAAGCATATAAAGCATTGAAATTGATATTTCCTTCACATGGCATTATCACTTCACAATGCATACATGCAATTATGAAAATGAAATACCCTGAAATGTGCATATCAAAATCCAAGAAACGTAGCCTTGACATACCAGGACAAGGTCCAATATCCCTTACCGCACTAGATCAAGTGTTATATATCACAATCAACAACATCACACACCATGTGATCCACCGAGGTGGGAATCATATAAACCGTAATCTGAGCAATGAAGCAAACAAAAATTACCACCCAAGGTAACTTGGTCCATCCCTCGTACCTAGGGCTGTAGGCACCCAAGAACAAGAAAGAAACCTAGTTCTAGTAACATCCTATGTCTAGTCTACCATATCCCAAATAGTAAAACTAGCATAAATAAAAAGAGAAGTCTCAAACTCATTAGTATTCAACAAGGATGCTACTAAATACCTGTCAAAAACTCCTCCGATACCGCTTTCTAATGACCGAGTCCTGGCCAGCCACCCGAACAGTTCCAAATGGGTTGGGTGTCACTACCTTAGGTGAACCTCTACAGAACACCAAAGGCTGCCTACTAGCAGCGAGGGTCTGTATAGGTATAGTGGGGAGGCTATACCCTCTCTGAGGAATTACATGTTAATTTTCTGAGTATAATACTAAAATATGTAGTAGAAATAATGACTCAGTAGACTCAAACCAGACCCGCAGAGCGGAATCATATCCAATATCAATAAACAGCGAATGTAATATAGAAAAAAACTGCAGTGGAAGTAAGATGAACAACTTTCCTGCAGTCAAATGCAACAACTACTAAACAACCAAGGAATGAATCCATATATAAGTCAACAACACCAATGGCTAACCAACAGTATCTACAATATAATGTAAACATGTTGATACAAAAATGGAACTATGAAAAATGACTTCAGCAAGGCATGTGACCAATGTCTATACCAGTCTCTATGCCAACAGCACTAAGTTCCACCTCTTGAGGCTGACCCTCTACCTACACGCAATTTCATAATGTCTTCACACGTCCCGAAGGGCCCGTGTAGTGTGTGAGACAAGTGTCAGTAGGATACCACCCAATGGAGTGTACCTAATATAAGTATTTAGGCAGACAAGGTTATAAAAGGAAACAAATAAACTGTACAATGCCAAAAAAATAAACACAAACATCACTGGTGCTCAACAACCACCAAGAAGTGTCACCTACTTCAGCCAACACTGGAATCTCTTTTCAGTAACCCGACACCATGTGCCACCTGACACCATGTGTCTCAAATACCGACATCCCGAATGCACGCCCAACAATCGTAACCCATCTCAAAGCTCAACCTGCCCATGGCACAACATCCGGAGGAGCAGCGATACCTGTCCTCAATTAATAACCAGAGGGACAGTGACGTATGCCCTCAAATAATACCCTGAGGGACAACGTTATCTACCCTCAGATCACGGTGAGACTTGTCCCCCAACCAGATAGCCTCAAATCTATCTCCCTAAGGCTCCTCACATCCCACGTGGCTTCCTATGGAAAGAACCCCCAAACCAATAACACCTAAGTGAATCTATCGGGGGCCTCTACCCAGCGAGTTGCCGTACCACCTCATCACAGAGTCTATCTGTGTGCACACCACTCAATGTACCCATGGAGCGGTAATAACGTCAATAAGTTTCCAAGACACAACACCTCTGACACCTCATGTCCCTATGAACTAGTTTATCAAGTCTGATGGACTCGCCATCCATGTAACTCTAGCCAGGCCCAACCTGACAGTTTAACTGTCTCAACCGACATCCATGATGCCCAATCCCGTGGTAGAAACCACCCTAGTAACATGGGCATAGCCCAAACCTGTGATCAACATCACTCAACAAAATATTCAGTCCATGACCAACGTAACTAAACAGTTCAACACAGGAAATATCACACATTGCATATATATACTAGAAAGCATCATTTTGAATAAGAAATTACTAAAAATTAAGTTACACCACACGTGTGTCATCATATTCTAGCACCTATGGTCTTGAATTCCTTCTGCAAATTGAATCATGCTTTTATCAATTAAACTCAACAGTTTAAACTAAGCAGTTCAATTTATACCCATTTCAGTACCCCGACCAAAATGCCCCAAACAAGCAATGACCTCTAACCCAGCCACACTTGATTACAACTAGGTCTGGGAATTCCTAGAGGCATCCCACATTGTAGATAAATAATTAAACACAATTAAACAGGGTTCCACTCAATACCCGACATCACTCCCGAAGGATACAACCCAAAAAATTCTACGAACACACGAAATAAGGTATGAACCACCCACATCGTAATCGTACAATGACACTCCTTTGATATCAGCCCTTGAATCGGTCTAAATCGCATTAGATCTGTGTTTCCATCAAATTCCAGAAATTCTCCTTGAATAGAAACTATGGAGAAAATAGGCAACGAATCAAGGATGAAGAGGGGTGCACAGGGTTAGCCTTTCTGATGCAGTCCCGCTGCCACCGATGGATTAATGAACAGAATTCGTATGAGGAACTAAGAGGGTTTATGTTTTTGAGAGGTTCTCCGACAAACTGTTCGTCCAACGAGGAAGAAGAAGACTATTCAGGAAATAAGACGCGACAACGTCTTGGATGGTCAAATAAAAAAAGTACATGGCATGTATTTAAATACGACATGTCGTGTAGATTGCTTTTTCGTACTCCGACTTAAGTGGAGTCTAGTGCACGACTTGGACCGTGTACATGTTTGACACACAACCATGGACTCGGCCATTACAAAAATGATGTTACACGATGTGTCAAGGAAGACTACACGCCGTGTAGATGGAAATTTATACATGGGTACCACACGGCATGTACTCGACGAGAACACTCTCGGTCACTCGCTTATACATACACGGCGTGTATGTGGGAGTACATGGAGTTTAGTCTTTAAATTTCCAGAAACGTCCCAGATTTTATAGACTTCTCAAGAATCAGCCAAAATAATATAGAAAAGCATAAATTTCAAACAGTGTCGGAAATTTAACCCGCTCCAAAAACCCATGTCATACAACAGTCATAATTAATTTTGATTACTTTAACTATTATTAATTTTGTAAAAAACTACATTGAATGTATTAGAAATTATAAATTAATCCCATTAAAAATATTCAATCTATTTTAAAAATTACAATAATATAAGTGGTATAAATAAATTAAAATTTAATCCAATATATGGGATGATAATGTGGGTTTTTAAAGTATAAAAATCCAAAAGATTGTTTTGTGTTTATAAAAAAATTCAAAGTTGAGAAGATTTTAATTCCCTAAATTGTATAAATATTATAAAATATGATCTATTAAAACTTTAAAACCAATTTAATTTATTATTTGACCATACAAATAAATTAAATGAAAAAGTTGTTTTGAATAAAAATCTATTATTTCAAACAATTCATATAAAAATGAAATATTTAAGAAAAATAATAAAAAATCACCCTAATATAATTATTTTGATTCTATTTAAATGATGGTGTTTATATTGAAACATGAAATAACTGAAAAATCCAAAATTCACTTTTAAAATGGGTTATCCATTACATGGCTATAAAACTATCATTATAAGAATATTTAATTATTATATGTAATATTGGGTTTGTTCTTATCTAATGCCCATAAAATATATTTGGTGATAATAAAAATATTATTTTGAATATATAAGATGGTATTTGACAACATAAACTCCCTAATAGTTTTTAAATTTAATTGTTAATGAAAAATGTGACTAAGTAGTGGTTTGTTTAAATTGGGTGTCATGTATATTGCAATGATATCGAAAAAATATAAAGGAAAAAATAGTTTTGAGTTGCGGTGCTATAGATGAACTATATTTCATCTGACCACACCAAAGAAGACGTGGAAACACCATTGTGGTAGTACTTATATTGTAAAAAATGTTTAATGTTTAGGCCATGCCCCAAGAGATGTGAAAGGATTGTTATAGGATGATTTAATGGAGGTTGTAATATGGACTTCACAATGGATAGGATGATTATTAGAGGATACACCAAAGTATCATAAAAAACATAGATTATTTCTTATATATTAGTTATATATTGCTATAAATCCATCATTCCTTGATAATTATAGATTTAAATGATCCGTTATGGAATTAATTTCAGGAATGAATTTAGAAATTGTAGGGGATAATTCAATTTAAAATTATATAGAACTAGAAGAATAATTTCAACATGGTCCAATCCTCTAAACATCATTTTTCCTCATATATTTGGAATTTACTACATTATAAAGGGAGACAATGTGAATTCAACATTGTATACCTTGACCCTACACTACAGTAGTTCAATCCCAACATTGGTTACACATTTAAGTATGTCACCATTTTCGCAAGGGACAGGTTCTGGTGCTATCCACACAATCATAGATGTTACTGTGCTATGGTGGTTTATTCTATTAGACCACTATTTCATGGTATTTAGATTAAATATTGGTGGTATTCAACAATTATGACCATATTTTGTAGTGCGCTTCCCCAAATTGTGATTGATTGTTTTGATAAAACCTCCATGATTCATACCCTACCTTATTTCATGGATACAACTAGTTTTCTAGGAATTTTTTCTTTCCCCTTTTTAAAAAATCAATGGGACCCTAATGATATTGATCAAACAAAATTAATAATTTTTCTACCCATTGGCATGTTTCATTTTTTATGAACCAAAATCCCAATTTACATTTTATTACATTCAGTTTTAGGAGACCATGGTGGAGAATTGTGTTCTTATTTGTGTAAAATCATATTTTGGGTGATAAAAGATTCGGCATGCATTGAATCATACATTTCCAATTATGATGTAGGATTTTCCTTTCAATTTTTCATCCATATATATATATATGGTACTTTAAAGATATTATTTTTATTCATGATTGATCCATGATTTATATGAGTTTTATGTGGGTGAGTTTGTGGATTTAAGTCCTATTAAATTATGAAAATGTGAATACTTGTGACATCAGACATCTGATCTTGGTCTAACAAGTTGTTCCTTTCTATGACATGTATTCATTTAGGATTAGGGTTTTGTTATTTTTTATTTTAATTTGAAGGGTCTGTTTTTTTTATTTTGAAAACTGGGTGTGTCTAGCGCCCAATGAATTGGTGCTAGACACTTTTACCCTAGAGTGCCAATTCATTTGGCGCTCTTGGGTTTTTGTTACCAAATCCCACGCAACCCCTCCCCAGCCCCTATATATATATATTATTTATTATAATTAGAATTATAAAAACAATATTTATAATAAATATAATAACTAAAATAAATTTATAACAATGTTTATTATATTTATAACAATTATATAATTATAAAAAATATATAATTATAATAAATACAAAATTTTAATAATTATATAATTACAACATTTTAATAACTATAAATATTATAAATATATAAATATTATAATTTTATATTTATAATAAATATATAATTATAAATATAATAATTTTATAATTATAAATATGATTATTATAATTATTAATAGTTATATAATTGTTATAATAATTAATAATTATATAATTGTTATAATTAAAATAAATATATAATTAGTGTAATCACATACTTATTATAAATATATTATTATTGTAGTTATATAATTGTTATAATTATATTATTCTTGTAAATATGCAATTATTGTAAATATATACTTATTATATATATATATATATAATTATAATGGTTTATTAATATAATGATCTGATTATAATCATTATACCATTAAAATAATTATATAATTAAAAATATAATAAATATATAATTAAAAATATAATAAATATATAGTTATAAATATAATAAATATATGATTATAGTAATTACATTATTATAATAAATATGTAATTATAATAATTATATAATATTTAATAATGTTTATTTGTGTAAAGATAAATAATTTTAATAACGGTTATTTATATATAAATTTATAAATTTTAAATATTTGGTTTAATAATATATAATTATTTATAAAGTTATAAATTTATATATAATTATTTAAATATATAAATAAACCATATTAAATTTATTTATAAATTTATATATGTATATAAATAAACATTATTAAAACTATATATATATATATTTATAAACCTTATTAAAATTATTTATATTTATTAGAATATATTATAACTATGTATTTATTATAATATTATAATTATGTATTAAATTTATAATTATGTATTATAATACATAAATAAACCATATTAAATTTATTTATAAATTATTTATAAATTTTTATATTATTATTTAAATACATAAATAAACCATATTAAATTTATTTTAATGGGTCTGTGTTATTTTTATTTTAATAAGGTTTACAATAAATCAACATTTATTTTATACATTTATTCTAATAAATATGTTTAATAAATGTATAATACATATTATAATAC
Source organism: Viscum album (assembly GCA_963277665.1). Classification (NCBI taxonomy): domain Eukaryota; kingdom Viridiplantae; phylum Streptophyta; class Magnoliopsida; order Santalales; family Viscaceae; genus Viscum; species Viscum album. The sequence continues at coordinate 355,459,207 of OY728143.1, forward strand.
ATTTATTTTTTATTTATAATATAATAAATGTAATATTAAATTATTTATCTTTATTATATAATTATCATATCTATAAATATTTATATAGTATAATTATATATTTATTAATATATATATATTTATTATAATAAATATGTAATTATTTATAAATGTAATACAAATTTATTTATTATAATAAATATACATTTATTATATATTTATTATAAATGTAATATACATTTATAAATGGAATTATTTATTATAGTAAATATGTAATAAATATAAATTTATATAAATGTAATATACCTTTATTATAATAAATATGTTATATACATTTAATATAATCAATGTAATATACATTTATTTTCTAAATAAATGATTATTTATTTATAAATGTAATATACATTTATTATAAATGTAATATATATTTTATTTATTATAATAAATATTATAATATTATGACATTATAATATTTTTAATAAATGTATAATAAATGTATAAGTAATGTATATTTATTATAATAATATTATAATATTTATTAGATATTTATTATAAATATTTATTATATATAAATAAATTTATTATAATTTATTTATTTATTGTAAAAAAAATAATTATGTAATTATCTTATTTTTATAAATGTTATTATAAATAAATTTATTATATATATATATATATATGGGGTTTGGGGTGGGGTCAAAGAGCCACTTCAAGTTGCACTGAACAAACCCATTTCCCCAATTTTTATAAACCCTACACCATAAAACTAAAAAAACCCACCCACCAAAATTACCCATTCTAGTAATTTCACATTATTATCGAGTAATATATTCTGTATACCATGTTTCTCAGGTTTTGAGGTACTTTTCCTGACCTGTAATTTTATAGACAGCGATGATGTTGATTTTGAACAAGAGGTATCATTGGAGTATCATCCCATACTTATTATAGATCAGGGTGAAAAATTCATTCAATGGATGATGTTAAAACATATCTAAATTCAATGGATGTATGGGTGGATCTTGGAGGTGAATGGGAGTTTGAGACTAACATTTTACATCAGAAGCATGAGTTGTTTTAGGAATAACCTTATAGGTTCTTCTCCATGATGAGAAGAAATTTTGTGGAGAGAATTGTAAAAACAAAAATAAATTTAAAATAAATCTTATGTCTTTTGTATTTACATCTCCAATTAATATGAATTTTATTCCATGTTTTGGGGAAAAATTGGTGGCATATAAAAGCATAAAGTGTATAAATGGTGTTTTTTTTATAATCTTGCTTCCAAAAAGTGGTTGCAAAATTGTTGTGAACATAGCCACACTATATAAGAGCCTTATGAGCCGTAGTAGAAGTAGATACATATTAGTAAAGGAATGTAGTTTATTCCACACCACAGTATTAGGCGGTGTGCAATATTGTGGTTTTTTGAAGAAGGTTGATTCTTGAATCCTGCATTAGGGGTAGTTTTTTTATTGAATGCTTTTCCATGGTATCTCAAACCACACCATATATCTAGAATCTCAATCAGTTAAATATTCCTAGACAACCATTCGTATTCTGTAAGTATTCCTTTAACTGATTCATTATGGAATTCATTTTTGTGAATTCATTTTGAAATTTAATAGGAGAAGTTGTTTTTAAAATAATGTGGATTTAATGAAGAATTTATATGAGTAAATAGATTGTATATATCATTTATTCATACGTGATTCTAAATTATTCAATTTTATGAATGGATTTATAAACAAAACTATACTTCATACGTTGACCCAATGTCTTACCTTTTAAAGCTTTTGTGTGGTTACAAGATACAGGTTACATACTTTAATGTAAGGGGCATGTTCTAATGATTTCCACATCACAACTCTTATACTAGAAAAAAGGTGGTTTATTCCAGCACCCCACTATATTATGGTGTTTTCTATTTGAAAAGATGTATCTTTCTATGAAACCCCTATGTCATAGTGGGTATCCCTACATCATTGTGGTTGTTTTATAGTAAAACATCACACCACATCCCTATCAATTCACCATGGAGACCACTAGTTTTCATGAGAATGTTCCACCACACATCTTAAATAAATCACAAAGTCAATTTTGACGATGATGGACATCCAATACAAACTAAATCTACCCATTTTCTTATTTTTATTTTTATTATTGTAAAACCCTTGTCACATTGGATTGGAATCTTCTTTAGGAATCCTCGGTGGGTGGTCTTATTATTTATTGTGTTTAGTCATGGATTGGGTGATGAATTCTCTAATGAACCATGCTTATACCATTGACAATTATGAAAGAGGATGATCTATACCATTTTGTTCCACATATATATTTATATATAATTTTTCCATTATATGATAACCATAATATATTTAATCATGGTTGATAAGTGTTTCAATTCTATGCATGAGCGAATATAGGGATTAGTGCATTAAGACTATGTGATTATGTGTCTCTCTTAATATGTGACATTTTTAGGCATCATTTTTCTTTATCATGACATGCATTTTTTATTTTCGTGAATATAATGTGATGTTTTGATACAATTATTCAGATAATCATGTTGATCATTGGGGCTGATTCTATGTGGTCCAAATTCTCTTATATGAGGGTGTGGTTATCATTATAGAGGGATTTGTATAAGTGGCTGGTTAAGTAATGAAAAATGGTCCAGATATCCTTAATGGAATGAATTCATGTCCTTATAGTGGTATATGTAAAAGATGATAAATGAGTAATACCATTATGGTATCCTTATGGAATTTTGGTATAAGCTATTAAATGGACAATAAACATATGATTCATGTGGTGGAACATGTAGCATTCCTGATGAAAACCACCATCTGGTTGGGATGAGCTAATCATCAAGTTGGAAAGTCTTGTGTTCCTATTGACCAAAACTATATGACTTATTTGAGCTATGTTATCTTGATTTCATTGAATGTTTGACTTAGTTGAAAGCATTATATGAAATTTTCTGGAGCATGTGTGGATGGGGTTTATAATGGAATGAAAAATGTATGATAAATAGAAACATTTATGTTTTTTTATTTGTTAACATACTTATTTCATGACATTAAATGTCATATATTATGTAAAAATATTTTAAGGAAACATCAGTTTTATCTTACTGATTCTTGTACTCACACCCTACTTGAGAATATTAGTGAACTTGAAAATTTATAAATTACTGAAATGAAAAAGGATAATAGAACCATTGTGTGTGGCCAATAAAAAGACTAAAAATCTTTTAGTGGGATGAGATAGAATCTGGAGGACCAATAATTTATTTATTTATTACTTTTTATGTAATTTATTTTTATTAGATTACCACATTAAGAATTTTTTACATAATATATTAGCATTATGTGATATTTATTCTTATTTTTTTTATTATAATGATTTATTTATTTTTTCTTATGTATGTGAAAATGTTGTCATCATATCCCCATTAAGGTATATCGACCTTCACTTCAAGCTAGAAGCACCTTCCTTATAGGGAGGTGCACATGAGGTCATGTGACCCTTTAGTGTAGACATGAAGCTTCTGGTCAATGTGTTAAATAAATAAATATTATAAATTTGTTATTAATATATATATATAATACTCTAAAATTAAATAGTAATAATTTTATTTTGATATATAATAAATTTAAGTTCCTTAGTGGAAGAATAGATTTATAATTACAATCTCTTTGTCTCATTTTCATATACATGAGGTATGTTTCGTATTTCACACCACAATTTCTCATATATGGTTTAATAAGTACCACATTTCATTAAAGCATGATGATTAAATTTCATTTAATGATATTTGAAACTAATATTTCATAAAATCTATATTATGTTCTTTTACTATCATGATACCCTTATAGTATAGGTTTTCTGTTAACCAAATTACCATTGTTGGGATATAATTAACCATCTTTAACTTCATTAATTAATGATTTTATATATATACTATATGATATTATTCCAGAGTACATTTTTTACTGGTCGTTTGAGAATCGTTCTTATGTTTCATATCATCCACCTCGATGAATTTATTTCTTGTAAAATCATTAAACTATTATTGGAAATTCCCATTATCATTAATTATGATTTCTATTCCATGTTTATATTTTACTTCTCCTTGAATGATAAGATTTATAATTAGTGAATCAGTAATGTGTTATCACCTGTGAAAATAAAAATTTTGTCATAATTTTTTAAAAAGGTTGTTTTATTGATATTTTTTTACATAGGATTTGAAAATATGTTTTAATGTATTAAAATAATTTTTTATCATTTCCAAATAAATATTTTTATCTTTGATTCGAAAATATTTTTGATAACATATATTTATATTAATGTAAATATTATATAAGTTTATTTTTCAATTTTTCACCTAATATTTCAAATTTTAATTTGAATATTTTATTTCATTTTCATGGATTACATAATTGGTTATTTTTAAATGAAATGTGTCAAAAAAAATTGATATCACCATTTTGATATCATTTCATCTTTTTTAAGGATTATAAATTAATTTCAAAGAATTTTAATTAAAGAGTTCCAAAAAGTCCTTTTAATATGACTGGTGTCATTGATAATAGAAGTTTCGGAAAAAACTTTTATGATTTCACATCAATATTAATCTCTTAAAAGAATTTATTTCCACGAATATTAATATTAATAAATAAGCATTTATATGTCCCTATGAAGTATCATTTAGGGTTGAGTAAATATTAGGTATCAATAATTTCTTTTATTATATTAAATCTAGAGAATACTAATATGAAATTCTACAAAGACCATTTATTTTTAGGTGGGTTTTTTATTATTTTTTTAAGGATTGTTTTTAAGTGGAAAACATAGATTAATGACATGTGGTGTCCTATATATCCAATAAATTAATTGATTAATTATTTATATATGATGAGTTAATTAGTCAAATCATGGTCCATATAATGCAACATAATGTTTATAGGGATCATATTGTGATTCCTTCTCATGTATATTTATGGAAATCATGTATTATAGAGTGATCCATAAAATTTATTGAAATTAACTATTGATTCCTACTCTAATATAGTAATCCGTAGGTGATGCATGTTCTGTCGTGTTATTTAGAACAAGTAATTATTTATTCACCAATTTTTAATTAGTTATTCAACAATGTTGTTTCCATAATTAACTATTTATAATAATTGAATGGAATGATATATCAATATTAATATGAATATTCTTCAAGGATCATGTTTAATAATAATATTTTCTCACCATTAAACCGTGATATGTGTTTTTTATTCCAAGATTACTTGTCCTTTTATTTGGGATTATAGATACTAGTGAATATTCCAAATAATTTTTAATATGAATTTCCTCTCCTTAACATTATTATTATATGGTAAAAATTTATTCCACAATGACATGATTAAATGTTTACTCATATAGAGTTTTTGAGATAATCCATTTCTTATATTGAATTTTCTCTAGTTATGAAGATAAATATACCATCTGGGATGTTTAGAAGTGAGTGTAGTGGTTTTCAATTATGGATAAATGTTTTACTGTTCTATAATATAAATTTTATATTTATGTAGACCTAAAAAACTACACAAAAAGTTCATTGAGTTATGTGATATAATTATGTGGTGGAATTATATTATTGAATTTGTGGAAGTCTATATTTGATTATCTCATTTGTTTTCATTTTGAATTTGTACACTTTATACTTTTAGACACATACCCATGACTGAGTGACTATGTAGCCTCACATATACCCTAAAATATATAATGGGAACCCATATCCTATACATTATAGAAATCTATCTCTCATCTTCCTCATATGGGGAATTCCAAATATGAACATATTTCCTTATTAGTAGTTATCATCATGTCTAATCCTATATAGTGAAAAAAATTATATATAGATGATATATGGTATCCTCTTAAAAATAAGGGGAATAATTCATCATATGATCACCATCATGATACTTATCATTTCATACAATCTATTTATGATATCATAGTATCAACACAATTTTATATGAACTCTATGTTCACATATGTTTTACATGATCATAATAATTTGTAGTGAACATATGTAAATATTTATTATTTTCTCTATAATATTTTCTATTTGAGAGTGATTGTTTTCATCCCATAAATAGATGACTCCAAAACACTATAATCATGCCTGAGTCCCCACCATATTGTAGACTGATATAATCAAGAGTATAGATGATTGATGTCACTAATGTATCGTATTAAAAAATTGACTTTTTATAAAACTTAATGGAGTATGACTCTACGTATTCCAATTATCATATTGGATTACCTTATATATTTTTGACTTCATGGTGCTATAATCACCCTTCACCATGAATGAGGAATCAATCAATCAATTGGATAAACAAAAAATCAATAACATTATAGAGACAAAATTTTAACATCCTATAATTCCATGAAAGTTTTTCAGAAAATATATGGTAATATCCTTAGATATACTCTGTTGACATTGGTGAAATTATGATGAATAATGGAGCTATTATTTCACTGTTATAGGTACATAGTGATTCAATAAATTGTTGACTAGAGGCTATGATATGCATTGTGTACTATATGAAAAGGGGATGACCCATCGAGGTTTGAATAAATTGTGTTGTGTTTTAAAAAGAGTTAAGAGTAGTGGGGTTTGATTAGTCTATCAATATTTCATGATTCATCTCCAATTATTAATACTAGGTCATATTACAAATATTCAATATGTTGAGTCATATCAAGATTACATTTTGTGAGGTCTATAGAGATTTTATAGTAAGCCCTAGGGATATGTAGTTGGTTTACAGTTATCTAGTCCCACGGGAAATTAATGATGAGTGGTTTTCCCAAAAAATTGAATGAGATAACAAAGAATGGATCCCACACATGTAACACAATATGTTTTTAGAAGGAGATTATATTTTTAAAGACCACAACATATGATCTGATTTCCTTTTTAGTGTATATATATTATTTTCATTTTACTAAATGTGTATTGTATATATGTATGGAGTCTAAGGACCTTATAAACATATATAACTCACATTAATCTAACAGAATAATAAAAAAAATTAATGGGGTCACTTTAATGATAGGAGATGGTTGGTCACCTGAATATTGATTGATTGTTCCTTGGAGAGGCTTCCCTAGTGAGGGTTAACTCAATTGGCGAATGATCAGCAGAATTTAGTTTGTGTAGGGACATTGGTGATGGTTGTAAATCGACTCAGGACAAAATATATGAACTTTTTTATTCCAATATTGTAAATGTTATACCGATATCATAGGAACATAAAATGGTTGAAATCTCCATTCCTTATCATTATTACCCTGAATATGTCATTGATATGGATCATGTACTATATATGGGGATATAAATTCATCAATGACTATCAAGTATTGTTTTCCTGATTTAAAATGTTATTCCTAATAATATGCAGATATAGGAAACAATCACTGATCGAATGAGGCTTGTGTGACATGATAAACTAGCACATGGACTTAATATTTTCACTCTATGGTTCCCCTATTAGCACCATAATTGATGAAAAAAATTTAATCCTTGAGTAATATTCATATATATGATATTGTTAAGGGAACAAGCACTGTTATCCATAAATTTTGGACATATACTCTATAAGGGATATACAACCTGAATATTCTGGTGGTGGTTCATATTCATTCAAAAGATGGTTTTTTCTTATTTATAGTGTACATGTTAATAAAAATAATCTTGTTTTGTAATATTTCTATCCATAATTGACATGAGAAGATACATGCATCCAATTAAATATCATTGTATTCAATGTTTCTACAATTATTTGGATTTCAAATTCAAAACACTAAAATTTTAATCATATACATGTGATGAAGTTGATGGCCTAGTAACTCATTTGAAGGGGAAACCAGTGATTGATGGTTTAGTAGTGTGAGAGAAACCAGTAGAGGTAGTGGGGAATGAAAAAAATCAATCTAAAATATCCTTTAAAGTCTGGGATGTTAGAGATATTCTTGAATCATTTAAATGGTGCACAAACAATGAGAAAGAGAGATTCCATTAATTCATTACCTATAGATTATTTATATTTGAACCTCTATAGTGAATGGTACTCATGAAAGGATGGGTAATTTAGAATGAAAAATATAATACACTCTAGATGGTAGTGATTTCAATTATATGGTTCATCTATGTAACAGAACCGAATAACCATCCAGAAATTTGTAATCCAATTAAAAAATAGTAATATATAACATATCTATAATCTATGATCCACAAATTAATAATTTAAATATACATTATAGAAAGTGTATATGAGATGTTCGGACTTGTTTGAATGGAATATAGGAATATATAACCCGTGACACTAAAATGAAATGGTAAGATAGATCAATTCATATCATTTTTATGTTTTTTCTCAGATCAAAATTAATAATTCCAATTTAATTTATTGGTTTCAAAAGGGTATATGTAACCCATTGCATCTCTGTAATATTTTGTTATATGAATGATGATTAGGCTATTTTATCAAATGGGTTTCAGGGTTGAGGTGGGTGGTTCTCTTACTATAGTATTGGAGATCCATGTTGTGTCTAGTGGAAATCAAGTAACGTTATAAACACTACCACTACCTACTCATGACATGGATTTTTTTGTTATTTATATAAGTATAAGTAGGTAATAAATTTAGAAACTCATATTCACCTGACACCCTAAATTAAATATTGAATTTTTATTTTCCTAATTTTTGATGAATTTGCAATTCCATGAAAATTAATTGACATCATCAGTCGCTGTTATGATATTTAAAGTCTGAAATACATCAGTTTCCCTAGGGAATATAGCCATTAATCATCAATAATGAACTCATATAATTATGGTAAAAGTTTTAGATCTAAAGATACATAATACAAATATAAAAGTGAAAAAAATTTCCATTTTCCAAACTAATATATGACATGGTAAAAACAAGGACGTAGTTTCGGACAAAGATAAAAAATCATTTTCTTAACTTTTATTATTTGGTGCACCTATAATAAAATTTATGTTATCATTAGGTTGGTATATTATTTAAAATTTTCACAAAATATTATTGGTCATGATGTATAACCTTATTGCATAATGTTCCAAGCATTCCATGGTTAGATATTCCTTCAATGCCTACTTATCCATTACAATGTTCCAATCATTAAAAATTGGAAAAAAGCATGTTGAACTTTTGTGTGGTAATATCTGTGATAATTCCAAGCTATTGTGTCTACTAAATTTTAGTAAACTATCAAGGAGGACTATATTCTAGTGACTGAAGGTGATTAAAAAATATCTATTGTCAAGTCTCTTTTCATGTTTGATGGATGAGAGATTGTAGGTTTAAATTTAACCCACATCCATATTGACAATTGGGACTCAAGATATTATCTGTTTATGGTCCCAACCAATGTAATTCATGGTGACACATACTAACAATATTCATTTCAAATAGGAGGTTTTGATACCAAACGGCCAAGATTGAATAGATTAGTGATTATTTTTTAACATGACCTAGGATTTTTAATCATATATATCACATGATTTTTTATGAAGATTAATTTTAATACATAATCATATTGTTGAGGATCAAACCTGTATAATTATATTTTAATCATTTAAAAATAATCAAATAAATCATAAGAGAACTACATTACCACCCACTAAGACGTTCATAACCTCATACCTTATTATAAAAATCATTTATAATATAGTTGTTCATAAAAAGGGTAAAATAAACATTAGAAAATGCGATCTCAAAATGTTATTAATGGTAAAAAGGGAGATACGTAAACATAAAATGAACATACGTGAATGAGAACATAGGCATAAAATTTCAAAACCATAAATTTCATATGAAAGATCAAAATCATGGTCCATGGAATATTGAATATCATGTTCTATGAAAATAATCATAAATGAATAAAAAATAATGATATGTGAGAGTATAAAAATGATATAATACATGGAATTTTTGGAATACATGTAATTATAGGAAATAATTTACTTAGTAGTTTATATCTCATTACCAAGACTCAAATTATGAAATGGGTTCACTCCCCAAAACATCATATTAGTTATGGACCACTCCCAAGAGAGTCATAATTGAAATATACCTTTATAATGATAAGTTGACTCCCCATTATAGTCATTTATATCTCATGATATATTATAAATTTTAAAATTCATTATAGGTATATAATTTTCGTACCCATAAAATTATTAAAATTATACATATGTGTTCTACAATATCATAAAACACTCATAATATCAGAACCCATTAAAAATGTTACATTTAGAAACATTTGTCATAAGATAAATTTTGTAAAAGAAATAGTTTTCATTATAATTATATCATTTTAACATTACATAACCAACTTATTATTGAAGTGTGTTTCATAATAATTATATCATATTATTCCCATTGTAGAGAAATGTGTTTCAAAAAAAATTCATATATAAACATAATCCTTCCAAATAAATAATAATGATGGTGTCATTGGATAATATCCCCAGTAACGATTAAGTTAAATAAATATTCATCTTAGATTAAAAATTATTGTGAAATATAATTTACATGGATTTAATCTTAAAGATAATATCCTCTATTTTAATATCAATTTTTTTGAAATAAAACATTATTAAAATATGATGGAAATATATATTCTTGAAAATATCATTGAATTTTTTTAAAAATTCCAAATATAAACTATTGTACATTACATTAGAAAATTCAATTCATATCATATAATTGAAAACAAAAATATCTTATTTCATTTTTTGTAAAATACAGACGAGCCTTGTCTCAAAAATGAAATGTGGATTCCATTCAAAAAAATTTCAAAAGAGAAATAATTAAGTAAAACAATCATTAATAAATAATTTACATAATGTCATAAAAATTATTGAAATAATTTTATAAAACATGGTTTTGGATGAAAATGTTTTCTTATCGAAGAGATAAATAAAGAGGATTTTTCTTAAAATAATACATTTGACTCTTGAATACATTAAAAATGGAAAATTAAGGCAATTCATGTATTCTATAAAAATATTCCTATAATAGAAAATTCATCATTTCCAATATATATAGATCATAATATTTAATCATTGGAAGCATAAGCATGTACCATCCTGATATATAAATATATTATAAAATAAAATCCCCACACCATGGGTAACATTGTATCATAAGATCCAAAAAAAATTAAATAAAAAATATAATATCAAAATAATAAATAAATTCATGATATTAAATCGAAAAGGGTTTATATATAATCCTCATAAAAGTATATATGTGTATAACATAACATAAATCTCAATGATGTAAAATTTAGTTGAAAATATATTATCATATGTTTCGACTTCCATTATAAATGTTAAAAATTCATAAATAATAAATATATGTTTTTTAAATCTATTACATGTTAAACTAACATTTCATGGAAAAACTACACTATTTTCATATATGTTTTGAATTTTTAGTCTTTCCCCTATTTAATTTATCATGGATAAATCATGTCCAAAATATTATCATGAATGTAAATATCATATATATTGGATATTGATTTATTATTATTAACTAATAATTATTTTATATTAATGATGAAATACAATGTTCTAGTGGATGGTAGGCGATATGTACTCATGAATGTTGTGCCTATTTTCTCGATAGAGGAAGAAAAATAAAGCAAAATAATAGATTAAATTCAAATAATATTATATATTTCATATATATATATATATCATATATAATAATTTTATTTATATATTATTACCTTCACTATAAAGCATAAGTGATAAAGGATCACATAGCTTGGTGAGGGGGCAGTCCAGAGTACACATGAACGACATGATCGTATTCTCTATAGATTTGAAAGTAAAAAATTCAAATTTGATAACATATTAATAAAAGTAATTTTATGTTAAAAATACAATATATATATATATATATTATATAAATTATCATATATATATGTTAGATTTGTTGATGGAAAACATGTCACATCAGTTAATGATGGGGTAGTTTTCCATACACATGAGCAATGTTGTAGTTTCTAGTTTGAGGGAAGAGGAAATGTATATATGTCATTACCGTATAATAAATTTTTTTTGTATTAGTATGATACAAATATTATTATGTATTATAGGTTAATATTAATCAAAAGAGTTGGTGGATGAAATAAATTAAAAACGAACATTGAAGAATGTTACATATTCATTATGAAACCTCATTGGGTTTCCACAAACAAATTCCTAAGATGGTTTTATGAAAAAAAATGATTATATAAGCAGATTATTGAATTAAATATTATATTTTGATAATACATTTCTAATAAAAATTGATTAATATATGTGAATATGATTGAATATGGAGTGATATTTTATATGTGAGGTGATTGGCACAATTGTAATTTTTGAAATGATGATAGTGGACCAACATTTTTATCATGACACAAGGTGAAAAAAATATACCATTCATGATATTAGAATTTATATATTCCAATTAATTACATATACATGGTTTTGTAAACGTTGTAAGTCATTTTAAACCCATATTCCTTTAGTTTAATCACTCAATAAATTTTTTTACCTTATCTGTAGTACATATTTTTTTGTTTTTAATATCCATGATGGTAAAAAATAAATTTGTAATTAATATATGAAATTATTTAATTTGATTGAAAATATTGAATATATTTTTGAAACTTCTTATTATAGAATTGAAAATAATAAATTTAAAGTTAATCTTATTTTTATGATGATAATGCAGTAATCCAATGACAAAATGATCAAAATCCAAAAATCATTTTGACTAAAAATACAATATTTAAATGATTCACATGAACAATACAAAAATATATATAATTTATATAAATTCACTTTTAATGATTTTATGAATTAAAAATTATCATTATATGTTATTGAAATGAAATACTGTTTTAAATAAAAACAAGAGTTTTCACTAATAATCAATACAATAAAACTTTTCTAAAAAAATACCAAAAAATAACATTTAGATAATTTTTATGTGATGTTTTAAAATATAAATTATATTTTATCAAATTAATATTATATTAATACATAAATTTATGTTTATTTCTATTACCCAATTTTTTGAGAAATTACTTTTTTCCAAACATATAAAGTCTTTATAGAAAATAATATAAATTTTTATCATGATGTTATATTTATATAAAACTATTATAAATAGTTTTTAAATGAGTTTAGTCTTATTTATGATTCAATTTTTGACATCTAGGTAAAATTTATAACGATTAAATAATATTAAAAAAAAATCATTGTTTTTTAAAACAATGTGTTTTTTGTAACAGATGCGATCAAAATAAATAATTTTATCTTAATATAATAATTTCATAAAAAAACTTGGAGTAACATTTTACCCCGTTAAATTAAATGTTTCCCATGAAATATTTCCTCTTTGGAATGAAAAAACTAAGAATAACTCTACTTGATTGCATCATACAGTTCCTTTATAGCTTCCTCAAATTAATGGGTTCACTATAGAACGATGACCAAGTGAGTGGTCTTGTTTTATAAACATTATATGTATTATCTTGAATCTCTATTAGTTATACCTCATAAGAATGATAATTATCCTATGTTAAAACCTATGAGTTCATTATATGTCAATGGATAGGTATATCTTTTGTATGAAGTGATACATAGTACACATCGAAGTAATGAGAAATGTTTATGGACCGCCAAACCAATATGTTATCACTGTGACACGATCAAGAATTTCAGAGGGACCAATATACATATAGATTAGTTTCCCTATCTTCTAGAATCTCATAACCTTCTAACTTGGATAAACTCTTAGAAACACAACTACATGAACATCAAATTCAAAATCATGCAAGAAATTATCTGTATAACTATATCATTTACTTTGTACCTCCATTATCTGTTATTGAATGGAACAAATAATCTATTGAATTTTTTGAAAAATCACAGATCTTAGGATCATTATTTCCCTAAATTCAATCATGCACAACAAATATCTACACATATTTTACGATAGGGATTAATAAGGATCTATATAATTAATCATGTGAATGTTATTGTTTTTTAAACAAATCAAGTAGAGTATGGAGTTGATACGAACGACGTTTGAAATCCAACCAACACGATCCCAAAATAACCTAAAAGAAGTGAGTTATTCTATCTGAATGTGTATATGTATCCGAATGATACAGATTGATGAAACTCAACATTTTATCAAATACTATTAGAATACTTTTTTGGAACATTATAGAAAACCATAGATCCCAATTATATACTATTAGATTTTCAACTACATGAAACCATACCATGAACATAATGCATATTATATAAATATAATAAGAAAAAGAATAATCTATAATACCGAGGATATATTCTAAGATAATAAAAAGATTGACTGAAATCAAAATAACATTATCTACATTTTATATTTAGGGAGTCCGATGATATAATACAAGGTGATGTTATCAAATTTATATTTTGTTTTGTGTAACGGATGAATCAACCGCTTATAATTTTTAATTTGTGCATTGTCATGCTTACATACCAAGAAATAAGATATAAAATATATTATATCTCTCTTCTTTCCATACCACTCGAAATACTCATTAAAATATCTATATATCATTATGGTTTTAAGAGGAATATATAATGAATAACCTATAAAATCCTTTAATAAATACTTAAAATATGTTATGGAATGAACACATACAATATTCCCAAATATTATCATTCCATAATGATCAGTGATAAACATATGAACATTTATAAAATTCTTTTATAACTACAAATATACCTACAAAACTTATTTTGATATTTAGTTGGATGGATTGAAAGAAATTATAATTAAAAAATAACAATTATTCCATTGATTCATGATATATATATTAATACTTTTAAAAAATAGAAATATTAGAGATTTTGTGATTATAATAATGTATAAGGTAGCATGATCATTATGACTCAAATTGTTGGAATCCTTGTTCACATTCCAAGGGTGGTAATGTATTTAGTAGTTATAATCATTTTCTAGCTCTAACTGTAATCAATGGCTCATATTCAACTATATTTCTATGAATATAAACATTAATATTATGGGATCACTATACCTGTCATAGTTTTATCTATAAATATAATTCTATTATATCAATAATGTTATAATTACCACATCAAAATTAATATATTGATATGGTTAATTTTTCTAATGACCTTTCAAATTTCATGATGCAAAAACTATAACCATGTCTTATTCTACAAAAAAATTCATCCCAGTCACTTAACAGATGTACCTCTATTTATTTAATACCCTCCTCGACTATAAGGAAATTTATTAACATTTGATATTTCTAATCTTCTATTTTTTTGATGAAATGTTTTTCACACTAATATATTGGGAGGAAAAATATTTCATAGTAAGGGGGAAAATGGGAGTGATGGAATGGTTTGAATTGAGATTGGAACACTATCACTTTTAAACCATAAAGGGGTTGAATTGTTAAAATATTTCACATTGATTTATCCATTTTTCATATGTCATTGAGACTCTAAATGGTTCTAACAACCATTACTAGGTACAGAATTGATTTCCAATGGGATGTGGTCAATTTGGGTTTTATACTTAATGGAGCTTATGAACTCACATTATCCAATAGGATGTGAGGTTGGGATAATATCACCCTTTATGGAGAAATATATCCTAAAATTGGATACTCTTATTGATTTATTATATGTCAATGAACCTCATACAAATATCAATGTGGAATTGGTTACTTTTATAGATTGATCAACTATTGAATCATATTTTTGTTGACTAAGGGTGTATCCCTAATTGATTCCGTTTGAATAAATCTATGGTTCCTCATCCAATTTTGATTATTTATTTTAAATTTGAAGATACTGATATTTTTTAGGCCTATATAGAGGAACTATGGTGTTTACTATAATCTAGGGAGGTAATTGATATTTTGAGGCTGGAATCACACCACTATGAGGCATCTATCATAAATTGTTTAAAACATGAATAAAACCCCACATTGTTTGTTTCTTATGTTCATTTTACTGTCATGTGGAAATTATATATGTGTGGGAACTCATGAAATGGGTATGAATATTTATCCTTAGTAATGGATCTTACATATCATGTTTATAGATGGAATCAGAGTCATTGTAGTATGATCTCACTCTCAGGACATACCACATTTTGTATGTCATTGTACGTTGGTTTTAATATCATGCCACTCAATGGGGATTACAAAAAAGAATTCCTTTAATGGGGATAAATCCCTATTGTGTATTATATGATCATTTTATTTCCCAAATCCCTTGTGATCTATGCCTAGTCTGATCAATAAGTGATAAAATGTTTTCTGTCTCATCACATAAGGATTAAAGAATAATACAATAGGGAAGCCTGTATGGGATGTTTGATACGTATATTGGGACATAAAATGTTGTCATACCTATACTGGTCACATTCGGAATCAGAATCCTCATAAGTCAAACATTTTTCAATTCTCTATTGGATGACACAAGGAGGTGAATGCATAGTACAGTTTTGGACTCATGTGATCGAATCTCTAAAACATGGATAGAGGAATTAAAGTATATTCATATTGTTTATCAGGACATATAATGGCCTCCAAAATATACTTTATATTTTATGAATCTGAGTTCTCTTTATCAGGTTTTGGGGTATGCCCTAACATGTCTACTTGGAATGGTTATCATGTCGTAGGTTACCTACCATACATGACCTGATTGTCTGCTTAACATTCTCTAGGATGTCTATATGACATAACTAAGGAATTATGTACATGTCCTGGATTTCTAGAGAACATTTCCATCAAAAATCACCTGATCCATTTGGTTTGTTCAAATGACATTAAATGATCTGGATGGTATGTCTAGAATACTTCTCAAGATCAAGTATGACATTACTAGAGGACATCACTTGATTTTCTTGACATGTATAGAGGAAAACATGATACTTGGTGGATTTGTATGAAGGGACTAATAATTTTTTTGGGACACAACCCATGGTCTTTACAACATGTTGGACATTTCTAGAGGACTTCATGAGACTTGGGTGATATTTCTTAGTGACACCATGAGACTTTCATGACCAGTTCGGAGAGAGTAGCATGATTGACATGACATATCTAGTGGAAATAACATGATATTATTAGATATCCTAGAATACATCACTTTTTATGGTTGATATTTGATATGATTATTTCATACATATATAATAGGGAGTTTTAATAAATTACATTTTTTTTTAATTGATTACACTTTCCAATTTTGGATCAAAATGATTTTTTATGTTTAATGAAGGTAAATGAAGAATATCAATAAAATTTTGGAAAAGGGACGAATAATTGATCATAAAGACACTTTACCCAGCGAGCATCACTCACAGCGTGACACTAGATTTTGCAGGATGAAAAGGAGCTTGAAAATAATGAAACAAGATTACACATTGTGTAACATGAGAACACATCATGAATTTATTAATGGATGTAGTGTTGAACTTGAAATATCATGATATAAAAACACACTTTAAATGGAATTCACACACCATGAATTACAACTAAATTATGTGGCATATTTTGGGATACATTTTTAGAGACTATTTCTGTGAGATATACAATGAATGTAGACTAAAAAATTACACATTGTGAGTCCCCTGTACATTACATGGAATCATTCAAAATTGAATTTAATTAATTTCTTACATGAAAAATTCAGGTAGTCATAGAGTTAACATGGACCAGGGTTACGTGACATGTAATCCCATTACACATCATGTAATACCTCGAGAAGGACCACAAAAATTACATATAAAGGATATCATAGACACACCATTTTTCATCAACTACTAGATGGAGAATTACTATTGGACACCAACGGATAATGGTGCACCACCTACTTCACTACATTTTATACGATTTTTTGTTATTTATTTTCTACACCTTCTCATGGTTATTAAGAGAGGGTGATTAATATGTTTTAGTGCATGCGTGATGAAGGGGAATTGATTGTATGAGTTATCTTATAATTAATGAAATTGATGTTGGGATTCCATATTTGTTTATCAATTTTATCTCCTTCATAATTTATTCTTTAATGAACATTCCAATGAGTGTTAGGGATTGGTTTTAATTTCTTTCTATGTGCCTGACCATTCTCTAGATTATGGACATTTTTTAATGTCTGGTCTACGGATTATAATTCTACCACGACCAATGGGTTTGTCTTTTAACTATATTTAAATAATATTTTAGGTTACCCATTCATTGTAATTTGAGGTATATAATCATGATAAAAGGATTCCATTAAATGGAGGGAGTTTATCATGACAATTGAATTCTCTAGGACCAGATTTCGACGATAGTAGAATAGTTCTTTTATTATTTCCTACCTCATCATTCATGAACCTAGAATCATTTCTTCTCTACACCTGTTTTATATTTTCTCTCCCCCATTAATCAAATAATAAACTATTCTACACTATAGATTTATTTTCATCAAATCCTATTTTTTTTACGTATGTGTCATTTTATCAATATTTTCTCCAACCGAGTCTCTATGGGATCAACCTCGAACAGTCATTTCTTATACTAATCAATAGTTTAGTTGACTATTTGTTTCATATTTTAAATTTCTTAATTTAGTAACCTGGTTGGAATTGTTGATTCCAAAAGGGATATCAACATTTTCAGATGAGATATCACGATTTGGATAAAATATTTGTAGGACTTATCAAGGATTGTTTAAAATGTATACATGAATTCGTAAGCCTTTCATGAAATTTATGGAATTCCCTACATGATTTGGATGGCATTTTGGAATCATGTTACGTGAGTTGGGAGAAATTTCTTAGAGACAACACATGGTTTGGTTATTTCATGTAATATAAATGAATATTTTTGTATCAATATTCAAAGAAGTCTTTCATATTTGTTATTTCCATTATATTTTATTACATATGCGTCTCAAGGGTTGTAATGTATTAAATTAATTTTGGTTTTTAATGACCTAGTAGATATACAAATAAATCATTCATATAACCTTGAATATTCACTTTAAGTCCTTGAAATAATCTATATAGTGATCATAATAATCATATATTCATGAAATTTTACCCCTTAGGTCTTCCTTTTGGTTTTACATGTGGAATACCCATGTGACAATGAGTCTTTCTGCTTTGAGAAGTAAGTTATAATACTCTATAGAATTAGTTTTAATCATCATCATCTTTGTTTGACATAAATATTTTTTGCTGAGGGGGATTAATTTATAGGACTCCCCACCCTTGTTATACACCACCTTGTGTGGTACCTATCTCAGAAATATTTTCTTGAGTCGGTAGAATGATTTTTGTATCATTAACATCACTTGAACCATCCATGGGTCATCTAAGGAATCTAATAATAACAAAAACTATGATAATGTTCCATAATTACTATCATAATTTGACCCTACTCAATTATATGGATCTCAAATAATCATGTTTCCATGAATATGAGAATTCAAATGTTCATATCAGTATTTCTATATGTCCTTATGTGGTTAGAACATCTATGGAATGGATTTTTTGTGATCAATGAATAATTGTATGGGGTTACACTTAATGTTTTAGCATCATGTCAAAGAGGAACTATCTAGGATCAAAATAACATGTAAAATTTCACTTCCATGATGAGAGGCATGTAACCAATTTTGATTTAAAATTATTGTATCATACCTTCTCAAGATTCATCCACCTTTTCCAAATTTTTTCATACCTTATTTTACAAGGACATGATATCTAACTGTGTCGTCATGTTTTAGTGGAAAATAACTCTTCTGGTCTATGTTAATTCACTTAATCAATATTGGATCTTTTGATTCTCTATATTCATTCTCCTAGACAATCCCTTAGTTTGTCATTGAAGCTGAAGGGTCATCTTTTAATCGAATGGACTAGGCTGAGGTCCATTATATAATATAGGGAGCATAGAAACAGAACATGACATAATGGATTGGTATTTGTGAGGTCTTGTTAGTCATGTGAGTAAGTCGTATGAAGATCAATATAACTCTACTTATCACGATGATTCCTCCATTATATCCCTTTATTTCACACATGGATTTGAATGATTGTCTTGATTTTTTCAATTTACAACTCACATTATTAGAGGAACACATAGGGAAGCCTTATCATATTCACCAGTTCATTTCAGGGAACCTTTACAAAATAAAAGGGGTTGTAAAAGTTGGTTTAGGTGATCATAATATGATCATGCACAGTGAATAATCCTGTTTCATGAACTTCCAAATGTCATGTGATCTGTCTGATTCAATATTCTCCCCATCATTTTTTTGGAAGATAAAATAACCCCAATTATACATGTATTTCTCCAATTTTTGATATTATGGAGCTCATTTTCATGGAATCACCAAATTCAACAATAGAATAGATATGTCCTCAAGGATATAAAAATGTTACTACAGTGATTAAATTCTATCTTGGGTATTTGGGACTTATGAATACTAGTGTAAAGGGTGACTATTGGTCTTCTTGGTGTCATTATGTATTCTGTAGTGAACTCTCTAAATAAGGGTTAAGGGGTGGATCATTCCACCACTGACTCCAAGAAACCAATATATTGTGATTTCAACAATCTCATGACCTCCTCGGAAGACCTCATCAAATGCTCCATTTCAAAAGACCACTCTATGAGGAAAAATCACAATATCTATTTTTCTTGTTCTCTTTGTGAATTTCAATTTAGTGTTTGCTCCACATGACTTCCTTATCTCAACACATAGTTTAAATTAATCACAAATCAATTCTCATTAATTTCATTTATCATGACCCAGTTATTTTTCTGTATGGATGGGTTGAAGGCTTTCCATGATATTCTATCTCAATTACAATATCACTCGATCATTATGTGGTTCGAGTGACCATCCTAGGGTTATCACATTCCTTATAACTGGTTATGAATTCATGATATTCTTTATGGATGAAGAAAATTATTATACATCCATCGTTCAAGTTGTTTTCAATACCTGTATCAGGTCATATAATAATGAATTCCATCATGGTTCATGCGATTTTAATGATGATGTTTGAGTAATGCATCTGTTTTGGAAGGGTTTTTCATCCATATCAAATATTCTGCATGATTTCTCAGAGATGGATCTAAATTATAATATGTGTCTAAGGTATGGGGATTCAACAATAGTGGGTCATCAAAATTTTATTGATGTATTTTTGAATTCATGTTTTCTCTGTGTTTTCAATTCATCATAGGTTAGTTTTATAGACATGGTTTCAATAATCCTAATATAGTATCAACTATTAGATTTCTAAAATTTCTATAGTTTTATACTTACAAATGAATCTCTTATCCTTCTAATGAATTCATCAATTGTACCTCCCATTAGGATTATTGAAACCCAAAATACCTTTTTGTAAAACATATCCAATATAGGTTGTTTAATTCATAACCATAAATGCATATAAGGGTATATGTCGAAATTTATCCCCATGGACATTGGAGAGACCTATCAGGAACATGATTCAAACTTCCACATAAACCACATGTTAATTTTCAAATCTGACACAGGTTAGAGGTTCGTGTGATTTCTTAACTAGGACCTTAGATAACAGGGGAGCTGTATAATGTATAGGGATTAGCCCTTTGGGGTGCATTTTATTATGTTTCAATTTTCCATGGGCTTGTATAATATCAGGATGTATGAGGAAATATAGATATTAAAAACCTTTTCCTACTTAATCAAAGTCATAATAAGAGACTTGGTTAATTACTAGAGTCTAGAAAAAAATAAATTTCACCAAACGCATTGATAAGTGTGTATAAATCTATGGTAAATTTAGATGATTTTTAGACAGTTCATTTTAAGAGAGATATATGATGAATTTTTTCACCCCCTCCTTTTCATAGTGTGACATGGAGAGTGTAACACCTAAGATATTTTGAAATATATTTAATGAATTAATTTTTTTTTATGTTTTACTTTTAATTCAATACTAAAAATATTTTTCTTTATATTAAATCACTATATTAGGCTTCCATTATATGAAATAAAAAAAAGTCATGAAATTAACACAATATAAATTTTATCCTCATCAATATAGAACCCTAATGAATGTTTTCATTACATGAAACAATGTCTTTCCATGATAGATTTCATAACACGCATGATTATGGTTTACCAAACTATACTATATTATAAAAATATGATTATTTTTTATAATAAGATAAAACATATATGTTCAATAGATATTATGAATTTTTTTAACTATTTTATGAAAAATATATGAGTTACAAAAATATAATATTAATTCATAGATTTCTAGTTAACTAGAAATGAAAATATTAGAAACAATTGAATATAAAGGATTTTTTTGTTTTGCTACTCCCAATGGTGTTTTTCCATAACAAAATTAATTAATTAAAATTAGTAAGAGATTTTATATTAATATATATGTTAAATATTGTATAAAATATATGTGATATTTATATAATATATTTTTTATACATAAGATAATAACAATCCCGGTTTTATTCTGAAAATCTATATTTTTATCAATATGGTTTAACCGCATTTGATGATAAATCCATCTTAAATCAATTTTTTGGAATGTTTATATATTTTATATGTCAATATAATCATAAAAATTTGACGTGAAACATTAATATGACCTTAGTATAGTTTTTTCTATTTTTCTTTAATGTTTCATTTTTTAATTAATAGTTAAAAATACTGGATTTTAATTCAAAAATAATTTTTTATATAATTTTTTTATAAGGATTAATTATATTTTAAATATCTTTAAAAGAATAATTCAATAAATAATTTATAAAACAATAAATATAATTAATTAAAAATAATTTTACATTGAGATAGAATATAAAAATCATATAAAACTTTTGAACATTTTTACATTATAACCCCATATTTTTGACCCAACTACATGGTTAAATTTAAATTAATTTATACCACTTTTCCTACATGAATTTGAAAAAATGAATATCATTTTTTGAATAAAAATAATTTATATTTAATCATAAGTCTTATTTTTTTTTACTAAAATGAGTTATGAAATTAATAAACATTAATTAAAATGATATAGGTCAAATTACACTAAATAAAAGTCTAAATTAAAACCTATATCCCTAAAAATACCAATAAACTTGAAAAAAATGAATCAGATGTCCATATTTAGACCCTATAATCAATTGTATAGAAATTTTACCATTACGGGATCCAATTTAAAAAAGAAAACATTGATTTATTTTCCTATATCCAAAATAATACAATATTGACACTCCACCATTATACAAGGCCACATCTCATCCCACTTCCTCACAACTCAAAATCCTTTATGGATAGAAGAAACTCTTACCAAATATCTCCTCATAGTCCCTCATATCCTCCATTAATCCTCTATTTTTCTTAAATCCTTCCATGGAAGCCCTATGGTGAAATCAAAAAAGGAGCCACACTATTAAGAGTTATCACCCTCCCACAAAAACCTTTCATTTATCTTCTTTCTCCAATACATGAAATCTTCTTAATCCATGATTATATAAAAAAACATTATCCTAAAAATAATTTTTATTTTTTTGGATAATTTTTCTAGATACACAAACATACAATTCAATTTAATGGGTAACAAACATACTTTTCATGTGTACTGAGAACTACTATCGTACTAAACAATGATTCTCCATTTTTCATTTACCACCTATCATGGTAGACATTATGATATAAAATAAATTTATATAATTTATATACAATATATATTAACTATTTAATCATTTTTAATTATTTTACAACACATATCATTATACGTTCGATTTTGTGTTAATATAATATTTTTGTTTGAGGAATTGTGGACTGCCACTCCCTCAAATCGATGTGATTTGTTCATAAACTACCTAGAATATACTAATTATAGATTTAGTGATTATATATGATATATATGATATAATAATTCTACTTTAATAAATATATATATTAATATATTTACCAATATGTCTTATACATTCATTCTCTCAACATAACAGATAAACAAAAATAGTGTTTATGCGTACAAACAAATTACCACCTCTCTGATAGGTGTATTCAATTTCATACTCCTATATTTTTTTTCATTGTTATAATACAAATATATTAAATATAAATTATATCTAATTCATGGTTTAAATTCTGGAATTCATTATATAAATATAAGGACCAAATACATAAAAAATTAAGAGACATGTGAAAAATAAAGCTGATATTACCCAAAGTGAAACCTTAAAATAGAATCACAATCAAGTGGGTAATTTGAACACATAACCAAACCATATATGGTTTTATATGAAATAATATTATTCTGTGATACATGTATAAAAATATTTTATTTAGTATAAATGAATTTTGAATGTGTACGACGAGAGTTTATACACAAGGTAAGGGAATTTAATCTCACTCTTTATTTCAATGAGACACATGCCTTATTCAACACTCACTAGATTTATGTGGTCTATATAATTCCCATGAATGTATTATATAACTCATATACATAAATATTTCAGTATTTAAATAACTATTTTATGATATTTTTTCAGGGGTTTTTGTTTCAAAAGATACCAAGTCAATAAAGAATCTTTGTCTCAATTTTCCTTCTATGGGACAAATGCCATTTTATAATCCTACATTTTTATTTGAGGTATATAAACTATATTTGAAATTTTATAACACTATTTTACTTATTTTAATGATATATTAAATCTACATGTGATTCAATTTTCCTCTATTGTTATTATGATTTCAAGATACCATGTGGTAAAGGGTTATCGAAATAATATCATCGTTTGTGGAGATTATTTAAGATCATGTTTTCATTCATGAAAAATTACGATTCATATTTCAAAAACACTAATTAATTTTATTCTCATATGGTTATTTCTTATGTAATCATATATTTTTACCATTTCACACTCTTTTATACTAAATATAATTAATAAAAAAATTATGAAAATAAGACGCTATCTCTCCTTTCAGTTCAAAATATGCGCCCTCCAAAAACATGTTTTATAAAATCGGTTTCTATTATATTATAATATTATTCTATGATCCTAAGAATAAATATTCTTCACTGGTTTATTTTAAATAAAATAAAAAATGAATCGTATCATCTTTTTTTAGTCAATGACTTTTTCTAATCATTTTATAGTACAAAAAAGAATGATCTATTTATATTATATGAAATAAAACGATTACCCATTGTTATTTAGTTGAATATTCCTTTTCTTTATTAATAGTATTATTTTTAATAATATATTCATAACATATATTTTTTAGGATATTATATAAAAATCCATTACGTGAATATTTTATAATTTATCTGGGGAAAAAGTTTTCAAATGTTTTTCAAGACCCGTTACATGTTTTTAAAATAAAAAATGTTTTCAAATTCTTTTCAATGATTCCTTTTTATTTTTTAGGTTTATTTTATTGAAAATGGTATTCATAAGTTTTTACGTTTTATATATAATTTTCATTGGAGACATGATAATTACCTTAAAATATTTTGATAATGAACTTTCCAAATTACTTCCTCTCAAATATTTCATCTATTATTTTTCACTTGTGCACTTCTGGGGAAGTGATTCAATGTTTTCATTAATATTATTTCTCTATATATTTTGGATTTTTGTGAGATTATTTTTATGATAAATGTTTCTATTTCCAGGGTTATATTCTTTGAGAAACCTCTTATTTTCAATGGTTATGATTTGGATGAAACGACTATTAATCATATAAATTTTTTACAAGGTATTATATGATTACATGTTAATGATTAATATTTCATTTCATGTGTAAATATATATATTTTTTTGATTTTTGTTATATTTATATATTCTTTCATTATAGTATGAGTGGGATCTATATATCCCACCAATGCATTGGGAAACAATTATATCTAAATAGATAGACATTGATGTAATGAGGAGTGAACTAGAATCAGTATTATAGGTCTAGAATAAGGTGGGAACTCTATTTTGTAATAGGGGATGGAACGGTAAGTGAACCCAGTTAAGTAATGGACATTGTCCACTAAAATGCCATTGGTACTGAGTCATTGACTACTGTGGAAACCATATTATATTACTCTATGATTCTAAAATTTCAATACTTTAATCTTATATTATTCTTTATGTCATTATGTCCTCTATTTCCTTATGATTCACGTCTTATGAACTACCAATATTTTTTCTGTGATCCATGTTTATGATCATTGATATGAAGGGTGTGATATTTTAATATTATGATCACATTATCATACCCCTATTATCATGTTTAGGTTTACATGTTTCACTTTTTTACCCTTACTAAGAATCTGAGTTCAACTATTTTTATGTTTCATTTCCCCCATGTTATGAACATACATATAATGTTTTATGATTCTAATAAGTGATCTAGTCAAGAAAAACCTAGTGGTAAATAATGTATCTCATTTATTCACTAGTGTTTATGTTTCCAAATTTCCAAAGGAACTAAACAAATATCGTCATTGGTTGCCTATTTGTGTAATGTTTTAAGTATTCTGGAAATGTTTTGTAATGTTAATATATGTCAATACTATTTTATTATAGTTGGTATTTGAGAAAAGGTTTAGTTAAGCATTATAATATTATATGAGAATACTTTAGTGAGATCCCTAGGTAAATTTATAAGGATATGTTTAGTGATATATTTATGGGTAATTACAAGGATGAGTTAATGATTATGAAAATTTCCTCTAATATTGGTTAAGGATGGAGAAATTTTTTTCCTATTAATACATCCTTTTCTATATACTGCTAGTGGTTGTGGTCCTAGAAAATAAGAAACTAGGAATAACTATTTCCTAAAATATTTTTTTGGCTGGATATGGAGAAATATGGTACTTGACAATGGTCCTTACTGCCCACCTTGTTTGAAACTCCCTTGGGATATACTTTAAAAATTCATAGACACTTCACAAACCATTAGGAAATATTTGACAAGAATATGACTATGAATACATTACAATATTCATATAGTTCAATATATGAAAAAGTATTTGTCATGATTTAGAGATCCTATAATTATTTTTTGAAGATTATTTGGTTTTATTCTATTATATGTGTTTATCACCAAGTGAATTCTGGTTTTAGTCATTTAAGAGGACTAGAAGGAACATTGTTAAAATTGATTTTTATGTGAAAAGTATGGGAATTATGAAAATAAATTTCCTAAGTGTAAATCTCATATTGATAATTAAGAAAATGTTATGAGTATTGGTTATACATTTGATGATAAAAAGACTACAAACGAAATTTGAAAGGTATGTCATTATCTTCTAGTATTGTTTACATTTGTCATAAGAACCATGATTATATTGAGCATTATTAACCATATGTAAAGATTAATATTTCATATTCTAGGAAGTATGTATTAATTTTTAATTTTATAAATCCTAGGTAATGGTTGAAGAATAATGTTGGACGAATGATGTACATATGATTTTTAATTCCTAGATTATGTTGCATGAATCCTAAAATATATAAGTATTTTCAGTATAATATTCCATTAATTTATTTAAAAATATATGATTAATGGTGATTAAGATATATAAAATAGATATTTTTATTATGTGATTGTGACCCTTAATTTGATCAGGATGTTTAGAAAGATAGGTTTCAAATGGATAAATAGATGATTGATTTTGATAAAGTAAATTGGATAGCACTGATTACCATGGATCTGATTATTGATTTTTTTTAAGAACTGCCCTATTACATCATCAATTAAGTATAAAACATCTTATATATAAGGAATATATCATGATTCCATTGTAATAAGTAATCATGCATGTTTTAAAAAATTATTTATTTCAATTTTGGTTATTACCATGTTTCAAGAGGATTTTTGATGAGGGTATTCAAATGTTGGAAATTTTTCAATGAATAACCACTTTTTGATATACTTGGGACCAATTTTAATCTGATTTTGTGACCGTATTACTAATGTTTTTAATTTTCTTATTTAATAAGGGTTATAAGGCTAAAAATTTATGGAATTATAAATTTAATATGTTGATGAAGATTGTGAGAATAATGTTTTATCTCACACATGAAGATTTATGACTATTGCATAAACTGATATGAAAACAAGGTGTAGATGATAAATAATTTTAAATGGGATGGCATATCATCGATATCATGATCTATTACATTATCTGAAATTTAAAATTCACCATATTTTTGGGAGAAAGAGGTGAGGTGGATCAATGAACAACAATTTTTGAGGATGGACCAAAATCTTGCATGTATATGTTCTCATGAGATTTGTTTATCTTTAGGATTTATGATCATGAAAACAATAATCTTACTGTAGTACCACGTTATCCGATGAATCAGATTTTCCATTTATTCATCACAGATTTATGACTTTATGATTGTTAAATTTCTCAGGGCCTATTATCTATCACTCTCTATTATAACATGATGGTTATGTTTCTATTACATGTCTTTGTTTTCGCTATCCAACTATGTTCTTCCTTATAGTATCCTTGTTATGAGTTACTTTGGGTAACCATTGTAGATCTAAATTTCCCATTTTAAGGGATGTTTTAGAATTTTTTTTAATGATATCGGATTATAGGAATGAAATTTACAAGTATTGAAGCTCTAATAGCCAATAAAAAGATTATGGGAGAAATTAATTTTAATGTGGGGTATTATGTAACACCTTAAAATTTTGTGAAATTTTTGTTTCTAATTAATTAAATATTTTTGATATGAATCATTTCATGTAACAATAAAAATAGTTTACATCATACTAATGAACTATATATGGATTGAATTATATACAAAAAAATGCTAATCATGCACTTCACAGAACATAAATTTTATCTTTCTCTACATGAAACATCAATATTAGCTTGGGTTACACACAATGATGACTTTCCTCGATGGATTGTGTAAAAGGCATGGCTAAGGATTACCGAACAATATTATATTATTAAAATATTATTTTTTAACATAATAAGTTATAAAGATGATGTAAAATTAGAGTTTATTAATAGTATTAACAAACAAATAAAAAATATACGGTTCACAAAAATATAATATTAATTAATATGATTCCATATATGTATAATTGAAAATGTAAGAAAAATTTTAATATAAAGGATAGATTTTTAATTTTATTATCCTAATGGTGATTTTTCATAATTAGTTAAATTAATTAAAATTAGTAAGTGATATTATAAATATATATATAATAATCTATATTTAATCAATAATTATGTATATTCATCTAATATATTTGATTGACATTAGATAAAACAACCCCAATTTTATACTTAAAAACATGTATTTTTATATAGGTAGTTTTTCCAAATTTTAATGGAGAACCCATTTTAAATCACATTTTTGGAAATTTTATATATTTAATGTGACAAAATAATCTTCATAGTTGGTCGGGAAACAAAAAATATTATGTTAGGATAAATGTTTGGTATTTTTCTGTATGGTTTTATTTTTTATATTATTATTTAATAATTCAACATTTTATTTCAAAACTGATATTTCTTTTAAAGTTTTTATAATATTAAATTAAATTTTATATTACATTAATTGTTTAATTATGCCATAAATTTGTAAATAAATCCACTTTTGGTCATTATAATCAATTTCACTTTATAAAGAGAAAAATTTGAACATTTGTACATTAAAAAGATATATTGTAAACCAGACAAGAAGATTAAATTTAAATTAATTTCTGGAACTTCTATGATTGAAATTTGAAAAAATCGATGAAATATTTGGAATAAAAATATTTTATAATTTATTATTTGGTAAACATTTATTTTTTACAAAAATATTAGAAAAGTTAATTTAAAATTATGGTTAAATTAATCTTAATAATAGACTAAACCATAACCTTCAGTCCTACGATGACATATACACTATAAAAAACAATTAGATGGCTATATTTAGAACATGTGCTACTTTTTCTATATTTTGGACCATTATTATATCCACATTAAATAAAAAACATGGTTGAGGATTCCCTTTTCCAAAATATTACAAGAGTGCCACTCCTCCTCCATTATAAAACCTATCCTGTCCTCTGGCATACTCACATCTCTCATGCCACATTAGCTTAACCAAAATCTTACCAAAGACCTCACAAAAATACCTATCTTTCACCTTTAATACTACAATGGGTATAAATTCTCCCAAGTAACCCCTTTGGTGTAAACCATACAAAGCTACACAATTAAGAGGTAACACCCTCCCTCAAAATGTATTCTTTTATTTTTTTATACTCCTTAAAATATTCTTATTAGATGATTTTATAACAAAAAAATGTATATTAAATATTCTATAATTTTTTTATACGGTTTCAACCTACACATACACACACTTCCATTCAATGGGTAACAAAGATACAGTTTACGTGTATGGTGAACTGTCATCTCACTAAATGATTTTTGTTCATTTTCCCTTTCCCCATCTCATAATAAAAATTATAATTGAAAATACGTTTATATATTTTTTATATTATATTTATTATGTCATTATTATTATTTAATTATTCTAGAATAAATATTTTTTTTATTTTTTTTATTTTTTTAATATGATAATTTCGTTTGAGAAAATGTGGATTATCGCCCCATCAAAGGGATGTGATTAATTTATACAATACATGGAAGGTAATAAGGATGAATTAGGAGGATATATTTGTTATAAATGATATAATAAATATTATTTAATAATGATATATATATATATATCATTTACTTTGCATTCTTCAACATGCCAATTAAATTTAAATAGAGTTCATGCAAATGTAAGACAGACCATATCCTTGAATGGTGTATTCTGTTTCATAGTTCTATAATATATTCATTATTATAATACAAATATATTTAATAAAAAATATATTTAAATCATGGTTTAAATTATGAATATTGTGATATAAATATTAGGACCCAAGATATATCAAATTAAGACACAAGCAAAAAACAAAGCGGTCATTGCCCAATGTCAAACCTTACCATTGAATTTTTAACAAGTGGGTAATATAAAGACATAATAAATACATATATGGTTTAAGAATAAATAATATGGATATTTTATATATTTATAATAAAATTAATTTTATTATATAGGAGTGGTGAATGTGTATGTTGAGAGTCAATACACAAGGTAGTGGAATTTCATCTCACTATTTTTGTGAGATATATACCTTATCCTTTCACTTTTGTTGTGTGTTTTATATAATTCAATTGAATTTATTATCTCACATATAATTAAATCTAAGGGTATTTAAATAACCATTTTATGATATTTCAATCATGGGGTTTATGTTGCTAAAGTTACCAAATCAGTAATGTAATTGTTTCTTAATTTTACTTCATCGAGACACATTCCATGTTATACAATGATATTTTTATATGAGGTTTATAAAATTCATTTCAAATATTATTAAATGAACCCCATAATTTAATTTATTTTTTAAATATCCACAGAATTTCAATTTCTTACAAGGATCGTATAATCAAATTCACCATTTAGTAAGTGTTTATTGAAATAATCATACTGTTTTTGGAGATTGTTTATGGTCACATTTTCATTAATAAAGCATTCTGATCAATATTTCAAGAAAACTCATGAAATTTATTATCGTCTCTTTATTCATTAGGTATTCATTTATATGTACCATTTTCCACTCTTTAGTACATAATATAATTTTTAATTTTTTTTAATTAAAATATTACCCTACCTCTCCATTTGGTCAGATGTATGTGTTCCTCCAAAACCATATTTTATAAAATGGTTCTATAAATATTATAATATTCTATTAAGATCATTAGAATGAATTTTAATACATGTTTTTCCATTTAAATAAAAAGGCTTGTTTGAAAAAGTAATATATTTTTTCATTTTCTAATTGATGAACTTTTATAAACATTTTTCTATGAAAAGGGAATGTTCATTTTACCATGCACTACATGTATGGATTTAAACATCATCATTTCATTTATGTAACCATTTCCTATTTAAATTGATAGTTTATAAGTTGTTTTTTATTCTATTTTAAATGAAATGATTGTCAAATCATTTTCAATATTGTTTTAAATTTTCTCATGGAAGGAATTTTTCAAATGGAATTCAAGGTCCACTACATGTTTTGAAATGAAAAAAGTGTTAAAAATGTTTTCAATTATTCCTTAATAATTTTTCATGTTTATTTTCAAAAAAATGGGGTTTCAATGTTTTTACAATTTATGAATCATTATTAAAAACAGAAAGGATCAATTACTCAAGAAATGTTTTCAAATTATCTGTCAAAATTATTTCTCATCAATGATGAAATTTATTATTTTTACTCATGAATTTTTGTATAAGTGATTCAATGTTTACATTCATATTATTTTTATATATGGTTTAAGTTTTTATAGAATGATTTTTATGATACAGATTTTCCTTTCATGAGTTATTTTCTTCTAGATCCTATTATTTTACACTTTTATCATTTTGATAAAATGATTATGAAATATGTATCATTATTCTAATGTTATGATATGATTACATGTTTCTGAAACCCATTTCGTTTCATGGATTATGATATTATTTTTTATGAATTTGATTCACATGTATGTCTGATTTCACTATGAGATTGGTGGGACCTATATCTCACTATAATGCATTGGGTAATGATTTATATCAAATGAGATAGAGATGGTTAGAATGAGGAGTGAACTCGGTTAACTATTCTAGGGATGGACTAAGGAGTGAACTTGGTTCGATAATATGTGGTTAGTATAGGAATAAACTTATTTCATTAATGGACATTTTCCACTATCATGACCTTGACAGAAAAGCATGTACTACTATGGAAATAATATTATATTCTTATGGGTTTGATGTAATACTATGTTTTATTCTGATGTTATGATATCATGCCTTATTTACTTTATTTTCTTATGATTCATGTATTATTATCAAAAAACCCTCATGAGGTGATTCATGTTTATGAACATTAATTTGCATGGTACAGTCTTTCAAGGTTATGAGAGCATTCTCAAAACCCTATACTCGTGATTATGTTTAAATGTTTTCCTTTTGTAACCATATTATGACTCTATGCTCAATCATATTTATTTTTCCTTTCCCTAGAGTTATAAATATACATATTATGTTTGAAGGTTATAATAGGGGACTAGTCAAGAAGAGACTAGTTGGAGATAATTTAGATTATTTTTTCACCGGATTTTTTGTTTCCTCATTTCCGAAGCTAGTCAACTAGTACAGTTTTTGGGAGTTTTATTGTGTAATTTTTTCAGTATTCCAAAAATTTTATTTAATGTTAGTTTATGTTATGATTGGTTCATTATAGATAGGAATAATCCCCTTGATATATAGTTGATAAAATTTTCTTAGAAGGTTATTTACTAGTCCCATATTCTTGGTGATGATATACCGTCTAAGAAATCGGTGGTCCATATTATCAAGAACATCTTTTCTAATCTCAAATAGAGGAAGTAAATGGATTTCCCCAAAATTGAATCCCAAAATACTATTGGTTACCATTTGACCATAGTTGAAAAAGGTTCAATCACTAGCTTGGGGTTGGAGGTTATTCCCGACATTGAATGGATAGTTTAGTTTGCCAAATTTATTACCGTGTACCTATGCATGTACCTTCTTATGAAAAATGAATAGGTTGGAGTTAGAGTATCAATAATTATGAAGGTGGCCTATATAGAAAGTGATAATTGAATTGGAATATCCATTTTTATGTGGGCCAAAAAGTATCCCTTATTTCAGCATAATCATTGGGGAAGAGTGCTATAGGGGTTCACAGGTCCCATTAAGTTATTATGGTGTTGTATGGTGGATTTTTTGGTAGGTAACTGGTAACTAAAAATATATAAAATCCATAAAATTAATTTTAAATAAATTTTATAGTGTATTAGTGTGGTGAGTCATGCCACACGAATCGATTCAGTTACTAGGGACTAGCTGAGATACAATAACCGATTATCCTTTAATAACTATGGGATTCTGCACACTGGTATTATTGTTGCTAATGGTGGGGAAGCTATTAGGCTAATGCCTACATGATTTCAATTCACGAGTGAATCATTACTCTCAATAAATATGTTTGAATTCACTATGAATGATTGATAAATTGTCAGTTTACTCGATAGTTTCAGTGTATTCGAACAACATGTCCTCCTCTACATTGCATTCAATATAAAATTCAACTGATGGAATCTGACCAATTTTTCTATGTTCAATTGGGATTAAACTCAATTATTTATATAATCTCATTCTATAAAAGCCGATATGGGTTTTTCTCAGAACGTTATACAAATATTTAGATCAGATAAAATCCAAATTCTAATTTAACAACATAATTAGGCACTATGATAATGTTTTAACTTACAATGAGAATATGGGGAATATAAAGATGATTTATTTATATAGATAAAAATCCCAATAATTCCTCATAATGAGGTGTGTAATTTTTTATCAAACTAATTTACATTAAAAGCATGAAATAACATGTCTTCATTGAGTGTACTGTAGGTGAGTGAAGTTGTGCCTGTAAAATTATTTCCTGCTTCATTTCAGTGATTGATCACTTTGAGAATAGTGAACACTGAGGCTATGCTATGGGGATTAACACACCAAGAAGAGTTAACAATATAATTATTTTCTTATGTAATTTCTCACGAAGTTGTAATTTTCAAAGACCATCCCACCAAGGTCAATGCTTTCCATTGAGACAGTGATGAAATTATGGATTGTGTGAAGGGTTAGAGACACTATTCACATTTGGTGAAAGGAATGGTGTTTAGGGGAAAGTTTGGTGATTACCTGGAAGCTCAGGGCCATGGAATAATCAAGGATGTATTCAGATATATCATTCCACCATATTAAAATGTCCATATCTCTGTTTTGGTTATAATAATGAATTTTACTGTCAACATTGAAATGATAAGAATAGTCTAGAGACTGGACACTCCCTTCATCCGTAGTATATTCTCATAGGGATAAGGATATTAAAGCTAAAATAGATGAATGAGGAACCATTGAATATGGTTCCCCATGTCAACTGGCTTTGATGATTGTGGTTATTAATATCCATACAGACATACAATCTGTGCATCCATTTGTACTTTCACCATCGAATTTGGATTCCACAGTTATTAGAGAACCTTCTCGGAGTGGAAAAGTAAAGTGATATAAAATATTAGATACCTCTAATAAAATTTACTCTTATTTTTTATACACATTATACATTACATATTTAGGAACATTCTAGTACTACATTATAGTTCATAAAAATGAACACGTCCTCATTGACGTTATCTGGTGGAGCATACATTTGTTCTTGATGATACCAGTGATAGTTCAACTATACTACTAGATACTTATTTATTCAGATTGGCCTACCAGGAAGTAGATTAACATGATGTATAAGAACATTTAATCCCAAAACATTATTCTCAAATTCTAGTAGTCATTCAATTTGACCCAGCATAGGGAAACACACTTGATGAGAAAATTGATGGGGTAATCTCTTTCTCTACTGATTTATGTTTAATTGAAGCACATTTTGGAGAGGGAGAGAATATCATTGAAAAGAAGACATATGTCTCACATTATGTCATGATGCCTAAAATTTTTTATGCTAATATATACCTCTATGTAGGCGTTTAAAATATTTCTGTAAAAAAACCATCAGTACTGCCACTATGACACTCGTTAGAATATGTTGTTTTTTCTTCACAAGACGATGGGGTTTGGGAAACAATTTTTTCCACTAACATAGCTGAGAATGCTATATTTACTATATAATTCATATATATTTTGGTTACATGATGATATAATACATCCATTCCTCTATATAACAAATCCAACTGTCTCTTCTTGTAGACCCATCACCCAGGATCTTTGATGTTTTGGGCCCTTTTTCCTTGACAATTCCTCCGACAATATATACCAAGAGAATTTAATTCTCCATAACCACATCATTGAAGACTAGAAATATGATTCCACCACCCAGAGAATTTTTTTCCAAAATATATCCATGTTCCTTGGTTGGGATTTATTTATTTTTTAGAGTATCCATTACTTTATCGGGTTATATGATGACAAGTGGGGATGATGATTTTAACCATTATTTTGAAGGCCCCTTTGGAAAAGATCAAGAACAAACTATGTTATTATTAGTTCATGTTCACTAGCCTTTGAAATGATATTTTTTATTATATGTAAAAACCTGATTCTATCATTGAGTTAAGGGTTTATATTTTTGGATTTTTTTGGGAAAAAGGGGGAATACAATCTAACTACTGGTTGAAAAACTATGAAACGACATGGCATAGTTTTATACGTCATGTATTCCGAAGTACATGTCAGGTAGTCTTCCTTTGTGTGATGGAAATACATGGCTTGTAGAGATGTTGGTAAATAATAAAAGAACTACCATGTACATGTCGTGTACTCCTAGAAAAAATTGTATAGTCATGTCGGAAACACTTTTTAATGACTAGGAAAGTATATCGATGAAACCTACCACATCACACATATACAAGTCATGTATATATATATATTACACTTTGTGTACTTTCAAATAATTGGTTAATGTAAAGACCCAAAAATGTATATCTTTTATTTATGGATCTATTTTTTCCAAATAACTTTTATTAGGTTTTATAATAAAATAACATCAAATTCATTGAGACCCAATTTTTAGATTTCAAAATGATATAATTATTATAAAAAATTATGGTATATGGAATAATGATTGTTTTAATTAAATAGTATGATTAAAATACTCTTTTTAAATTTAAATGACAAAAAAAATTTGGCAAAAATTTCACAATGCAATTTCAGTATTCATTTTCTATCTGCTATTATTCATAATAATTCAAGATATATATATATTTAAAAGTCAAATTTATCATGTAGAGACCCGTATCTTGACGTACATGGAATTTACATTACTTTTGCGGAATACTTAGTACATTATAAAAACACACACATAAGGACCGTAATAGTTTAGTGTCTTTGGAAACTCGGACTATAATCTTCTAATCATGGTGAAAGATCTTCAACATCTCCCATAAAGATCTTCCTTTTTTTACCTAAAACCTTTCTTTATATCCTGGGGAAAAGAAAACATAAAAGGGTGAGCTCAAATGCTTAGCAAGGGCAAATAAAGGAAATAAAAATCATATCATATCTTTATGAAAATCAAAACCTGCAAAAGAGATCATAATATCTTAACATGGAATAAATCGTAGAAGTGAAAATGAGATCCCCATAATCATAACATAAAACTTGAAACTTTGTGGCATGCACACATAATCATAGAGAATCATTTCTTGTTAGTCAAGACTCATTGCCAAGACTATCTTAGTGGACGAAGTCCCTTTCTGAATCGAGTAACCCTCGTTTCAGTCCTGTTTCACTGAACCGGTATAACCTACCATTCCAGCCATGTCTATCTCATGAGATATAAAATCATTACCCAATGCATTGGAGGGAGATATAGGTCCCACCCATCTTATAATGAATCCTTTCTTATGTGTGCCACATAATCATAAAACATACATCATCGCATAACACATGTAACAAAAATGGGATTCTTGAAACATCATGACATCATAAATCAATTCATATAAGATAAAGGAATTCATAAACATAATTCCATCACAACATAGTCAAATCAATGGATAAAAACAGAACCCTTTATTATCTTAGATGGAAAATAATTTTGATAAAACACTTGAATTGAATTCTTGAGGAAAATATCCTTTCTTCTTCAAAATCAATTTCTTTTCACAAAACATCATGCAATTTTAAAAGAAAGAGATTTTATTGAAAATAGTCATGAAATCTTTTAGAGGAAGCTTCATGAAAATAAGGCTTTTTAAAACAGTAGAAATCCGTTCATGCCGTATAAGTTAAAAAAAACATTCTTCGTACTTTTGACGGAAAAGTTAAAAAATACCTCGTACGAAAAACGACAAAAGATTCCTTTCATACATATTACTAAAAACTCACCGAAGGGTAAAAATGGATTTAAACAATTTTAGGTGGATGGAAATAATATTACATATTGATGAAACATGGATGTGGATGATAAAATACACCCCAGTAAATACTTACGAATAAACAATCTCGGATAAAAATGAGATTGTGATATTTCCCTTACCTTAGGTCCGACTTGCTTTGTAAGTGTCCAAACCTCCTGTATAATGATTTAAATCATGTTATTGACTTATTACAGAATCATATTCATTGTTATGATATCATATATGGTTCACTTATGACATTATATTACCCTTTCTTTTGTAAATTCCATGTTAAAGAAGCGTTTTGGGTAAAATCGTTTCATTTATCGTAGGTGTTTTGACTTGTTGTTCTTGACATAATTATTACTTATATCATGATTTACATACTTCCAGAATATAAAATATGATTTATATATCATATATATTCAGTATATATTTATATAATAGGTAGATAAATAAAATGAAAAACACCGTTCATGGAGACGGTAGTCCGTACGTACGCATGAACGTTGTTTTCCTTTCCTTATTGTCTTGAAATGGAAGTAAGTAGATGACATACATATGTATATATATACATAAACCCAGTAGCTTTATAATGTCATATATTTCATTATTATTTCTTATATATACTTTATAATCATTCTTAAATGGTTAATATGGAGAATGAATCTCATCGCGTCGTGGAGACGGTAGTCCGTACGTACGCACGAGCGATGATATCATTTCCATAAATATTGAATTGGAGTGGAGTGGATTATACAATATATAAGAATCAATATGATGTTTTAATAACTATGTATAGTTATTCTTTACACCATTATACCCATCCATGTAAGGTGGTGGTGGAACATAGATTACACCACGGTGTGGAGACGGTATTCCGTACGTACGCACGCGCGGTGATTTCTTTTTCCGTAGGATGGATGGATGGTGAAATAGGGTTGTTTCATACATATAATAACATATCAGTATATGAGTGATACTGATGTTATTACTTCATAATGAAACAACCTAAGAAGAAGAAGTGGAAGAAGAAATAAAGATGAAAGAATTGGTAACGGTAATTACCTCTTCTTTGAAACGCCTCTTTGAGACCTCCTCTTAGGGCACTAAAATTGGTCTTTGTGGAAGACCAGAACCTCTAGGATGTTTCTAGGGAAGTGCAGAAGAGATTTTGGCAGGGGTTGGCCGAGATTGAGTGCTCAAATTGGTGTGAGGAGGAGGGGGAGGAGGTACCCTTTTATAAGGGAGGAGAGGGGCACCTTAGGAATTCTTAAAAATATTAATTTATAATAAATCTAACCCAACTTAAAAACCTCCAAAAATGACTCATATTCAAAGATTAGATGATATAGGGTTGTAATATCATCAACCAATCAAATTTAGACATGTTTGGATCTTATTTTAAACCTTATCATTTTGATGTATCCTTATTTAATCTATTTAAGTTTATTTGTGGTAATAAAATTCTAAATTTTAAATTATAACAAATAATTACTTATTTGTTGTGAATTTTCCATAATTGTTTACTTTATAACATTATATACCATATAAATATAAATTTATAATTTTTAAATATTATTGTGATTTTTAAACAATTTTATAATATGTTATTTTTGTAAAATAACAATAGTGTCAATTTTGACACTATTCATTTATTTGAATTTAAATAAAATATATACAGAAGATATGTTCGAACTAAAAGATTTAATATATTAATAAAATTTCATATGTATCTATAAAATTAGTGTATCACATTAAATAGTTCATATAATATTTATTTTATTATTTTTAAAACCATTTATTTAGTTTATCTCTTAATAAAATAATTACTACATCATTTCTGTATAATTATTTAATATACTAATTTGTTGTATAAAAATTTAAAATAAAATCCTATGATGAAGATAAATTCATTACCTTTCACAATAATACTTTTACTCGAATTTATCATCTTAAAATCACAATATTTAAATTGTTATATTTATTAAATTATGAAGGTGACAACTTTGGCATCATTTAAAATAAAATAATATATGTGTCATAATCGCTTTTATAAGGCTCCAAATGGTCAAATATTCGACCATTGGATGATTATGGTTTACATTTACATGTACAATAAGTTTTGGTTAGGTATTTGTGCATTTTATGGTCACTATTAGTTTAAAAAAAACATTATTCTTGATTTTTCACTAGATAAACAATTTCTGCATCACTATTGTGTCATAATTAATGATAATTATTTAATCCCTAAAAATTATAAATAAATTTATATGATGTAGATAATTTCATTATATTTCTGTAGACTATTCATGTTCTAAGTTTCATGAAGTTTATCACTAAATTAAAATTAATATACTTATAAAATTTAAGAGAGTGACATGTTGTCACTTTCTTTGGTTTTAATAATAATTAAGTTATTTTCATGGACAAATGTTTATTAAATGATTCTAATCTGACCCTTAGGTGATATGGGTCGACGTTTAGTCATCCAATAGGATTTTGATATTTTTTAGGGTAATTTTAAAATATTATATTTACCCTTAATTACCCGATTTACCTTTAACTATGGTAAATAAAATTTACCGTAGTTACTATTCATAATTCCCAAAAATAAAAAGTAGCTTATTAACATAATTTGGACCCACTGATTCCAAATATGGAATCCATTTTTTAAAATTCAAAACACAGAAGTTGCAGAAATTAAATTAAAATTAATCCCGTTGTCGAATAAAAACGGGTTTTTGTTTAAAACATTGCAAAAGATTGAATTGATGTAACCTACGAATTCAAGGTAAAATCAATGCTAATGACATACATTATATTTAATGGTAAAAATATATTCTATTTATACTTTAAAAACATTCAATATTATAATTTAACCACATAAGATATTACGATGAAAAAAGTTGTTTTTAATTAAAATATAGCGTGTTTTTACTATTCATTAAAATATGAAAGTTATCGGAAAAATATCAAAACTTTATCTAATGTAAATTTTTATATCCTGATTCAAAAGAAGAATATTATTTTGTCAAATTGAACATATAAACATGTCAAAAACAATATTTAAAGTGGGTGCGTCATCAAAAGGCGGTAAAACTGCATTTTTTGAAAAATACTTATTTTACCCGAAAAATTTATTTTGTTCTTATACCATGTTCTAGAAATGTGTAAGATGAATAATAATGTTATAAAATTCAAATTTTAGTTAATACTATTCATAACGGCTAGTTCATGACAATATTATAATAATATAATATTGTTTATTAAAACCCGGTATTGTGTACAACACACACTACCGAGGAAGGTCGCGATTGCGTGTAATGCAAGCCAAGTAAGGGTTGCGTGTTGTGAAAGAATTCTTCGTTGTTTCGTATAACAGAATCCAACCATATTTCATTTATATATTTAATATATATATATATATATACTCAATGTTGCGTAGAATAACTATTATCAAAATTGTGTGTAACACGGTCCAAGAATAGTGTTGCGTATACTGCAAGCTAATACGGTGTTGCGTATAG
Organism: Viscum album; assembly: GCA_963277665.1. NCBI lineage: Eukaryota > Viridiplantae > Streptophyta > Magnoliopsida > Santalales > Viscaceae > Viscum > Viscum album. Next base: position 355,500,938 of record OY728143.1, read on the forward strand.
CGCAAGGTAATCTTGGTGTAGAATACAACATAAGACGTTAATGAAATTAAAATAATATTTTTCATAAAATCTCGGGGTGTTACATTCTACCCCCCTTAAAATGAATTTCGCCCTCGAAATTCGTCGGGGTTATAAATGGTTTACTATTTGAAAGTTTCTTTGATAGAAACCCACATCGTAAAAAGGAATACCAAAACTTATCTTTAAAAACAAAAGTATGAAACGTAACGGTTACCCAAATAAACTAATCACCGGGTTTCCACATAGGTGAAAATATGGATATGGAAGAGAAATCTAACCATCATGTTCTGATGGAGAGTGGTAGAGAACATGGCTACGGAAAATCCAATAATCACAAATCCATAAATTTGTGACGATCTAAGGTACCATCCGATTCATCAGGTATAAGATCACTAGGACAACATTTTTGGTTTTCAAGATCATTTCCCTAATGTTGAAAATTTGAATTGGAATAAATACTTACTTTATCTTGGTACAATATCACTGTTGTTCGTGCCTTGAACAATTTCTACTTCATCTCTTAAATAAATGAAGTTGAATTTGTTATTCGTGAAGTGTTAGCAGATCATGTGATAGAATGACGGGTCATTCCATCTGTCTCAAACAAAAGGTTAGCAAAATTATATACATAAGTCGATCTATAGTGAGATTAATCATATATGGTTACTAAAATGAACTTATACATCACATATCATACTGCTTAATATAATAAAACTAGTTTTCTACTAAACAGGGACTTCCTGTAGGTCAGTGGTAGGCGATAAAGGCCAGTCGCACTTCGGTTGTGGGTTCGATTCCCACAGCCTTGTCCGAAGCGATGGGCTGTCGCCCGTCCTGCAGGTTGTCCTTTTTCTAAAACTACATTACTATAACATCACATAAATAATATCAAAAAAAAGTTCTATACTTAAACAATACTAACTTATGGTTAACATAATCCATTACAATCTTTAGGCTTATCTAAAATACTTCGGTCCAAGCTCATAGTATAAAGAAAATGATTACTTGAAATGTCGCCAACCAAGCATGTGAATACCATCATTTATCCCACATATATCTTGTTGGTCACATTCCAATCATGTGAATACTTTAATGATGTATTCTCTTGAAAAATATGAATACCCATTAAACCTTAGTGAAAACATGAATGCTGTCAAAAGTTAACTCTTTCCACATACCAAAATCCAAAAATTCAATATACTCAAACCATGATATAACCTTCTCCTTATATCAGTCATGAGCTCATGAATACTATCAAACATTTTATTTTCTCCTTATCCCTTCATTATGTGCATATCATCTACATTCCAAAAATATCTGAATAACCTTTTATGGATACTGGTAACATTAATCAGACAACAATGTAACAATCCTTACATGTCTCTTTATTCCATAGTGCCATGAGATTACTTATACAACATTACACATGATAAACATGTAATCATTCCACTACATTCTTAAACCATTGACCGAGCTTCAACAATTCTTTCATCTCACATATCATTTGTAGTCTCTTCATCATCATCCACATAAATACTTCCCATACGACCATACTGATTATCTTCATGAGACATTCCCTTAGGGCATTGGTTTGCATAATGCCCGTACATTCCACATTTAAAACATTTAACCATTGTTGATGTCGTAGCAATACCATTATCCTCATCCATGTTGTTAACTGAACCTTTTCCTTTGCATTTACTTGCTTTGTGTCCTTCTTTTCCACACCCAAAGCATCTTCCAGTTCCCTTCAAACATTCTCCTTGATGCCTCTTCCCACATGATTTACATAGGGGAAATTGAACTTTCTTTCCTCTATGATCATCATGAAACTCCATCTTTCTCTTATTAGCCGAGTCAGGAAACTTACCAAATTTTACTTTATTGATCATATTATGAGATTGCTGATTCGGCATAATAATGATGTTTGGACTTCCAAATCCCATTTCATTATGAAGAATATCATTCCATTTTCCATCATATCCTCCATTATCGTGAATAATCTTGTTTCCAGCCATTTTCTAAAACCCAAAAGAATAGTGTGAGAGGCAAAAATCATAATAAAGGGGGAGTAACTTCAATATCTAACATCTTAGGTTTAATTCTATGATCGTTAGCTTAATTCTAGTACTATAACCTATACACATACTTAACCTTAGAGACATCCCTAGACATACCTTAGAAATATCTCTAGGGATCTCACAAAAGTTCTCGCATCCTAGTTTCCAAAGGTTGACTAAACCTTTCCTTTGATACCAACTGTAGAGACCCGTATCTTGACGTACATGGAATTTACATTACTTTTGCGGAATACTTAGTACATTATAAAAACACACACATAAGGACCGTAATAGTTTAGTGTCTTTGGAAACTCGGACTATAATCTTCTAATCGTGGTGAAAGATCTTCAACATCTCCCATAAAGATCTTCCTTTTTTTTTAACTAAAACCATTCTTTATATCCTGGGGAAAAGAAAACATAAAAGGGTGAGCTCAAATGCTCAGCAAGGGCAAATAAAGGAAATAAAAATCATATCATATCTTTATGAAAATCAAAACCTGCAAAAGAGATCATAATATCTTAACATGGAATAAATCGTAGAAGTGAAAATGAGATCTCCATAATCATAACATAAAACTTGAAACTTTTTGGCATGCACACATAATCATAGATAATCATTTCTTGTTATTCACGACTCATTGCCAAGACTATCTTAGTGGACGAAGTCCCTTTCTGAATCGAGTAACCCTCGTTTCAGTCCTGTTTCACTGAACCGGTATAACCTACCATTCCAGCCATGTCTATCTCATGAGATATAAAATCATTACCCAATGCATTGGAGGGAGATATAGGTCCCACCCATCTTATAATGAATCCTTTCTTATGTGTGCCACATAATCATAAAACATACATCATCGCATAACACATGTAACAAAAATGGGATTCTTGAAACATCATGACATCATAAATCAATTCATATAAGATAAAGGAATTCATAAACATAATTCCATCACAACATAGTCAAATCAATGGATAGAAACAGAACCCTTTATTATCTTAGATGGAAAATAATTTTGATAAAACACTTGAATTGAATTCTTGAGGAAAATATCCTTTCTTCTTCAAAATCAATTTCTTTTCACAAAACATCATGCAATTTTAAAAGAAAGAGATTTTATTGAAAATAGTCATGAAATCTTTTAGAGGAAGCTTCATGAAAATAAGGCTTTATAAAACAGTAGAAATCCGTTCGTGCCGTATAAGTTAAAAAAAACATTCTTCGTACTTTTGTCGGAAAAGTCAAAAAATACCTCGTACGAAAAACGACAAAAGATTCCTTTCATATATATTACTAAAAACTCACCGAAGGGTAAAAATGGATTTAAAACAATTGTAGGTGGATGGAAATAATATTACATATTGATGAAACATGGATGTGGATGATAAAATACACCCCAGTAAATACTTACGAATAAACAATCTCGGATAAAAATGAGATTGTGATATTTCCCTTACCTTAGGTCCGACTTGATTTGTAAGTGTCCAAACCTCCTGTATAATGATTTAAATCATGTTATTGACTTATTACAGAATCATATTCATTGTTATGATATCATATATGGTTCACTTATGACATTATATTACCCTTTCTTTTGTAAATTCCATGTTAAAGAAGCGTTTTGGGTAAAATCGTTTCATTTATCGTAGGTGTTTTGACTTGTTGTTCTTGACATAATTATTACTTATATCATGATTTACATACTTCCAGAATATAAAATATGATTTATATATCATATATATTCAGTATATATATATATATAATAGGTAGATAAATAAAATGAAAAACACCGTTCATGGAGACGGTAGTCCGTACGTACGCATGAACGTTGTTTTCCTTTCCTTATTGTCTTGAAATGGAAGTAAGTAGATGACATACATATGTATATATATACATAAACCCAGTAGCTTTATAATGTCATATATTTCATTATTATTTCTTATATATACTTTATAATCATTCTTAAATGGTTAATATGGAGAATGAATCTCATCGCGTCGTGGAGACGGTAGTCCGTACGTACGCACGAGCGATGATATCATTTCCATAAATATTGAATTGAATTGGAGTGGATTATACAATATATCAGAATCAATATGATGTTTTAATAACTATGTATAGTTATTCTTTACACCATTATACCCATCCATGTAAGGTGGTGGTGGAAAATAGATTACACCACGGCGTGGAGACGGTATTCCGTACGTACGCACGCGCGGTGATTTCTTTTTCCGTAGGATGGATAGATGGTGAAATAGGGTTGTTTCATACTTATAATAACATATCAGTATATGAGTGATACTGATGTTATTACTTCATAATGAAACAACCTAAGAAGAATAAGTGGAAGAAGAAATAAAGATGAAAGAATTGGTAACGGTAATTACCTCTTCTTTGAAACGCCTCTTTGAGACCTCCTCTTAGGGCACTAAAATTGGTCTTTGAGGAAGACCAGAACCTCTAAGATGTTTCTAAGGAAGTGGAGAAGAGATTTTGGCAGGGGTTGGCCGAGATTGAGTGCTCAAATTGGTGTGAGGAGGAGGGGGAGGAGGTACCCTTTTATAAGGGAGGAGAGGGGCACCTTAGGAATTCTTAAAAATATTAATTTATAATAAATCTAACCCCACTTAAAAACCTCCAAAAATGACTCATATTCGAAGATTAGATGAGATAGGGTTGTAATATCATCAACCAATCAAATTTAGACATGTTTGGATCTTATTTTGAACCTTATCATTTTGATTTATCCTTATTTAATCTATTTAAGTTTATTTGTGGTAATAAAATTCTAAATTTTAAATTATAACAAATAATTACTTATTTGTTGTGAATTTTCCATAATTGTTTACTTTATAACATTATAGACCATATAAATATAAATTTATAATTTTTAAATATTATTGTGATTTTTAAACAATTTTATAATATGTTATTTTTGTAAAATAACAATAGTGTCAATTTTGACACTATTCATTTATTTGAATTTAAATAAAATATATTCAGAAGATATGTTCGAACTAAAAGATTTAATATATTAATAAAATTTCATATGTATCTATAAAATTAGTGTATCACATTAAATAGTTCATATAATATTTATTTTATTATTTTTAAAACCATTTATTTAGTTTATATCTTAATAAAATAATTACTACATCATTTTTGTATAATTATTTAATATACTAATTTGTTGTATAAAAATTTAAAATAAAATCCTATGATGAAGATAAATTCATTACCTTTCACAATAATACTTTTACTCGAATTTATCATCTTAAAATCACAATATTTAAATTGTTATATTTATTAAATTATGAAGGTGACAACTTTGGCATCATTTAAAATAAAATAATATATGTGTCATAATCGCTTTTATAAGGCTCCAAATGGTCAAATATTCGACCATTGGATACTTATGGTTTACATTTACATGTACAATAAGTTTTGGTTAGGTATTTGTGCATTTTATGGTCACTATTAGTTTAAAAAATACATTATTCTTCATTTTTCACTAGATAAACAATTTCTGCATCACTATTGTGTCATAATTAATGATAATTATTTAATCCCTAAAAATTATAAATAAATTTATATGATGTAGATAATTTCATTATATTTCTGTAGACTATTCATGTTCGAAGTTTCATGAAGTTTATCACTAAAGTAAAATTAATATACTTATAAAATTTAAGAGAGTGACATGTTGTCACTTTCTTTGGTTTTAATAATAATTAAGTTATTTTCATGGACAAATGTTCATTAAATGATTCTAATCTGACCCTTAGGTGATATGGGTCGACTTTTAGTCATCCAATAGGATTTTGATATTTTTTTAGGGTAATTTTAAAATATTATATTTACCCTTAATTACCCGATTTACCTTTAACTATGGTAAATAAAATTTACCGTAGTTACTATTCATAATTCCCAAAAATAAAAAGTAGCTTATTAACATAATTTGGACCCACTGATTCCAAATATGGAATCCATTTTTTAAAATTAAAAACACAGAAGTTGCAGAAATTTAATTAAAATTAATCCCGTTGTCGAATAAAAACGGGTTTTTGTTTAAAACATTGCAAAAGATTGAATTGATTTAACCTACGAATTCAAGGTAAAATCAATGCTAATGACATACATTATATTTAATGGTAAAAATATATTCTATTTATACTTTAAAAACATTCAATATTATAATTTAACCACATAAGATATTACGATGAAAAAAGTTGTTTTTAATTAAAATATAGCGTGTTTTTACTATTCATTAAAATATGAAAGTTATCGGAAAAATATCAAAACTTTATCTAATGTAAATTTTTATATCCTGATTCAAAAGAAGAATATTATTTTTTCAAATTTAACATATAGACATGTCAAAAACTATATTTAAAGTAGGTGCGCCATCAAAAGGAGGTAAAACTGCATTTTTTGAAAAATACTTATTTTACCCGAAAAATTTATTTTGTTCTTATACCTTGTTCTAGAAATGTGTAAGATGAATAATAATGTTATAAAATTCAAATCTTAGTTAATACTATTCATAACGGCTAGTTCATGACAATATTATAATAATATAACATTGTTTATTAAAACTCGGTATTGTGTACAACACACACTACCGAGGAAGGTCGCGATTGCGTGTAATGCAAGCCAAGTAAGGGTTGCGTGTTGTGAAAGAATTCTTCGTTGTTTCGTATAACAGAATCCAACCATATTTCATTTATACATTTAATATATATATATATATATATATACTCAATGTTGCGTAGAATAACTATTATCAAAATTGTGTGTAACACGATCCAAGAATAGTGTTGCGTATACTGCAAGCTAATACGGTGTTGCGTATAGCGCAAGGTAATCTTGGTGTAGAATACAACATAAGACGTTAATGAAATTAAAATAATATTTTTCATAAAATCTCGGGGTGTTACATATCATACATCAAAAATTATTATGGTTAAATAAACATCATTTTTGAATTCCAAAAATTATAATTTATTTTGGGGGAATTTTTAGTAATTTTCTTAAAAATTCAATTTTATGAAAAATATTGGATGAATAGTGTTTTCTTATTGAATAGTAAAAAATATTTCATTGTTAAATAAATTTTTTTGTGTAATTATTTTTGAAAAATGGAAATACACGGTTGATATCAGTAAGATATTTAGAATCTAATGAGGTCAACATAATTTTTAGGTGAATATGATCATAACCCTTTAGAATAGTAATTTTAACTTTATGAATAGTAATAAATACTAAATCAACCAAAAAATATTAACTTCACCCATGAATGTATAAATACAGTTAAGACATCTTAAACGTGAAAAAACGATCATAGTATAAGTTTTGGTATTTTTGAATGTCATAAATATTTTATTTAAAATTTTATAATTAATTTAATAATTTTAAATGTAAATATATTTTCATAAAATTTAATCAAATTTTTTTTCTTTATTGACTTATGGTTATAAGAAAATTTTATTGGACCATGATTACTTTTTCATGGTGTTACAAAACAAGTTATAGTATTATAATTTTTTTGAATAAATAATGATTTTATTTAGAAATTAAATTAATTATATTTAGAAAATTGTTTTCAAGAATAGAGTTAATTATTGAATTCAGAGCATCTATATTAGGTTAGGGTGAAATTATGAAATTTTTATAAAATTTTATGTTTTTCGGTGAATAGTTAAAATACAATTTTGAGTTTTAGTGTGTTTAATGACATCATTAATGATGTAATAATGATGTAATCAATATGTTATACTATAGAATAGTAAGATATGTTATTAGGTGTTCTATGTGGCTAATACCATGAACAAAGACAATGGGAAAGCCCATGGTTTTGCAAATACTACCGATGAGGTGTCCCTTGGAAATTAATTAATAATTCCCTCAGTTTTGCTATAAATACCAATCCATTTTATCATTCCATTCATTCCAAAATCCACTTCAACTAAGCTATGATCTTTTTACCTCCCAAGGAGTCCACCCATGGTTCCCTAAAGCACCACAAGGTCCCAAAAATAAAACATTCGAAGTTACTTTTCAAGGTAAGGGAACCTCTTCCCCTCCTCTTTCAAGTAATGAATTCCTTTATGTTATGTATTCTAGTTTAAATCTTATTATGTTGGGCTATGTTTTTATAATAACATATTTCTATCAATTTTATTTTCAAATTATGAGACACCCTCCCCACTCTCATTAATTGATTTTCTGAATTCATAACTGACGCTTTTAGGCTGCCGAATTTTCATAAAAGAGATCTCATTTTCTCTTTCCTTTCAAGATTATTTTTCATGTGGTATTTTGTTCAAATGTCCACACCATGATCTTATTTCTTTTTATTATAAAATTATACTGAAAAATTATTCAATTGTTTATGGTATACCCCTATCCCCTCTTTTTTTATTTTTTTCTAAAACCATGTTATATAGTCGTTATGCTACAATAATTTTCATCTCAATGTTTTTCTATCTTTCTCTCATGAAATTATCTTATTTTATTTATGTGAATACCTAGACCTATTTAGTTTATATGGGTTTTCAGAAATACAAAAAAAATGATATATTTTATTCTGGAATTGGCGTACATATTACCATCACTCCCCTTCCATGGGTTATAAATAACATAATGATCTTATTTTTAAACACTTTTAAAACATTGTGATATTTAAATGAAAATCGTTTCTTTTATTCTCAATGGGTTATTTATCAAATGATTGATTTTGATCTATTTGGATCACAAGAAAATAAATACATTTTATTTTATTACCCTAACAGTGCTTTAATGCATTGGGTAAAGAAATTAATCTCCAGAGATGATAAGTTTCACGATACCTTCGGGAATAACTTTGATAATTTTTTTAGACCCCATGGGGATGAACCTTGGTGATATGTTCATAAATATCTATATCAAATGTTGTAGCAACATATTCATCTTATGCTTCCTGTTATTTTTATTATCATATTCCTTTTTATCTCCATTTTGTTATTGATATCGCTCTATATCACAAGTAAACAGTTTCAGTTCCTTCCCTTACAAGGCCTTATGCTCACCATTTTTTGATATGTGTCTTTAGGTTCTGAGATGTCGTAATTGTACATAGGATACACTTTTCAAGAAGCGTTTTTCAAAGATATTTATATTATTGTATTATTTTTTCATGTTTTATATTCCTTATTTCTATGACACAAAACTTTAAAGATCCTCTATTTGTAAAATGAAATGAAATTCTCTATAATAAATGGGTGGGATGTCATAGTTGGTATCAAATGATAGTTTAGTTATTTTTGGAAATTGGGATATAAAAACATTAGGAAAAACCATATAGAAAAGTTTAAATTTAGTAAAACTTTCTTGTAATTTGGTGAAATATTTAGTAAGTGGTTTCCAAACAAATAAATCCATGAATAATTACAAACAAGTTGATGTGGCTCTAGCATAGATGTAACTATGATTTAAAACACTACCATTGAGTTTTGGGATTGACCTGGGGTATCCTGGTACACAACAAAGGGCTTTTTGTACTCCTGAGTTGACACTCCCAAGGGATATTTTTTGTTAATCACAAGCTTTTTATAAATCATTATGAAATATTTATTGAAAATGAAATTGTTGTAAAAAAATAATATTTGTTTTAAGAATGATTATTATGATTTAAAATTACTTTTTAATTATGAGATTCAAAATAGTAACAAATTTCTAATAAGTGAAAATTGAGAGGATGCGATTTTTTAACGGGGGAATAATGTAATGACTTGAAAAATGTACTTCTTTTATTTATGGATCTCTTTTCTCCTAATAACAATTTTTAGGTTTTACAATAAAATAACATATAATTCTTTCAGTCCCAAATTTTAGATTTCAAAAATGATAGAATTATTATTAAAAATTAAGGTGTGTGGAATAATGATTGTTTTAATTAAATAGTATGATTAAAATAACCCTTTTATAATTTAATTGATAAAATCAATTTTTTGTGCCAGAAACTTCACTATGAAACTTCACTATTCATTTTCTATCCACTATTATTTTTAATTTCTAAGGATATTTATATTTAAAAGGAAAATTTCTCATACATAAGAACATATAATGGTTAAATAAACATCATTTTTGAATTCCAAATATCAATATTTAGTTTGGGTGAATTTTTAGTAATTACCTAAGAAGATTCAATTTGATGAATAGTGTTTTATTAATGAATAGTAAAATAATATTTTATTATTAAATAATTTTTTCTGTGATATGATTTTTGAAAAATTGACATACATGGTTGTGATTAGTAAGATATTTGATGTCTAATGAGGTCCACTTAATTTTTTATGTGAATGGAAACATAACCCTTTGGAAAAGTAATTTTACCCTTATGAATAGTAATACATAGTAAATTAGACAAAATATAGAAACATAACCCATGAATGTATAAATACAATTTAGATGTGTTTAAAGTGAAAAAACGACCATAGTATAAATTTTGGTAATTTTGTATGTAATAAATATTTTCTTTGAAATTTTATAATTAATTTAATAATTAATAATGAAAATGTATTTTCATAAAATGTAATCATAAATTGTTACCTTATTGTCAAATCATAATATGATAATTGTATGGGACCTTGATTACTTTTTCAAGGTGTAACAAAACAAGTTATAGTTTCACATTTAATTTTTTTTTAATAAATAATGAATTCATTGAAAAATTAAATTAAATTTTTTTAGAGAATAATTTTCATAAAATAGTGTTTTTTTTTGAATTCAGAGAATAGAAATTAGGTTAGGGTGAATTAATGAGATTTTTATAAATATTTTTGTATTTCGATAAATAGTAAAAATACAGTTTGAGTTTCGGTGTGTTTGATGACATTGTTAATAATGTAATAGTGATGTAGTGATTCTAGTCGACTTAAAAATTGTAATATATGTTATGAGGTGTGACATGTTTCCAATACCATTGGAAATTATCATGGTCAAGCTCATGGTTTGGAAAATACCACCGATGAGGTGTCCCTTGTAAATTATTTAAATATTCCCTCAATTTTTCTATAAATACCAAGACATTCCCTCATTCCATTCATTCAAAAATCCTCTCAAATTATGATCTAATCTTTTTACCTCCGAAGTAGTCCCCTAAATGATCCCTCAATCCCCAAGGTTCCATCCTTTAAGCTTTCGATGTTACTCTTCAATGTAAGGGAACCTCTCACCCTCCACTTTCATGTCATGACTTCCTTTAAGTTATGTCTTCTAGTTTCCATCTTATTGTGTTGGTCTTTGTTCTTAGATATCCTTATTACTGTCCATTTCATTTAAAAATTATGAAAGACCCTCTCAAACCTCATTAATTTGTTTTATTAATTTTTAAGTGATGTTGTTAGGCTGCCAAATTTTTGTAAAATAAATTTCATTTTATCTTTCCTTTCAAGTATCATTTTCATGATGTATGTCATTCAAATGTCCACAAAATGATCTTATTTCGTTTTATTTTATATATATACTAAAAAATTATTCATTTATTGATGGGGTACCCTTATCCCCCCACTTTTTATTATTTTCTAAAACCCTGTTAGTCATTATGTGGTAGACATTTTGTTTCAAAATTTCTCTCTATTTCTCTTATGAAATTGTCTTGTTTTATTTATGTGAATACCCCGACCTATTTATATTATATGGGTGTTTGTATATACCTAAAAATGAAATATTTCATTTTTAAATTGAAATACATATAATCCTCACATCCTTTGCATGTGTTATAAATGACATAATCATCTTATTTATTAAGCACTTTTAATACGTCATGATTTTGAAATGAAACCCATTTATTTTTTTCTATATGGGATATTTATGAAATGTTTGATAATGATCTATGTGGATCACATGATAATAAATACATATTAAGGGTTCTCCCTGATAGTGCTCCAATGCATTGTGTAAAGAATTTAATCTCTAGAGATTACTAGTTTCATGATACCTTGGTGAAAAACGTTGGTAATTGTTTATGACACCATGCGGATGATTCTTGGTGATATGTTCATGAATCTTTAAATGAAATATTGTAAACGCATATTAATGTTATGATTTAGGTTATTTTTATTTTGATATTCATTTTAATCTCCATGTTCTTATTGATATCGCTCAAGATCACATGTAAACTGTTTCAGTTTCTTCTCTTATTGGAATTTCTGGTCACCATTTTCTTTGATGTATGTCTCCAAGTTATGAAATTATTTAATTGTACATATGATTAACATTTAAAGAAGGTTTTTTCATGGGGATTTATAATAGTGTTTTATGTTTTTTGGTTTTATGTTCTGTATTTCCATGACACTACACATTAACGATCATCTGTTTGTAAAATTAAATTAAAAGTTCTATAATAAAAGCATGGGATGTCGTAGTTAAAATGGGAAGTAGCCTAATTTTTCAATTATGGATAGAACCCTCAGAAACTAGCTAGCCAATATTCATTTTGGATTCTGATTCTTCATCTTATGTTTGATTTATACACTATCAGATCCTTTAGAATCCCATCGGTAAGCACTTGATTCTTATTGATTTATTCTCCATGCTTCTTCTTCTCAACCTATTTATCAGAACCTGAGATTTTAAGCTCTTTTTTAGATCTATCTCATTAAAGTCCAAATTAAAGTCTAACACTAGGTGACGAGTGTCGTACATATATGTGGTAGGTGGTCCATACCTTGTTTTGTGATTTGGAAGACATTTGGGGGGTTTCATATTTTTAGCATAACGAATGATATTGAGAGAGACCCTATTATTTCATATTGAATTGACTATGTTCTTTAAGGTATGTAGTAGGTCATTCCCTTACCTTGATTATGTGAGTGAGGTCAAGATAGAGGCTTCCGCTCCCTAGGGTGTTCTGGTAGGGGTTACAAAATGGTTATAACATTTTTGTTTTGATTTAAAATATTTAGTTTAAATTGTTAATGATCAATTACACTATTTAGATGCATTCAAAACCTCACTACTATTAGGATATAGCTGATAGATAATTAAATTAAACTATATAAATTGAATTTCTTGATTAAGGTGTTTTTTTATGTGAAAAAAATATGTAATTGTTGAATTGCAAGTGTTAACCTCATCATGGTTGTCACGGGCAAGGACTAATGGTGGGATGGAATAGTCATTAGGATTATGTAAGGTTTTTCACTGGTAGAGATTGACCCATATTTTCATCGGTGTATTTGACCATAGGATTGGGTGTCATGGACTTCAGTTTGAGGTAGTGTGACTGCCATTTTGGGAATGTCTTGAGATACTTGTATGGTATGGTCATCGTATTTGAGTGTCATGGTCACAAAGGCATGACATTCTAGTGATATTGTGTCTTAGGTTCATATATTGCTGATTTTCTCTCAACTAGGATGGACAAAGCATCAATTGAGTTATTTATACATAGGTATTCTCTATGATGATGTGGTTTTCACTACTCGCATGGGTACGGGCTCCCAGTACTTGTAGTTTATGTATTTTTTTGGGGGTTCCTATCAAAGAAATCCTCATGAAAGGTGAGGAGACTTTGGAGGATAGGAGAGAGGCAATAAAGTTGTGGGACGTGGCTTGCCATGATTTATGTCATGGGAAAAGATATATATTTACTTGGGAATTGGCATCATTGTTCCTCTGGTTTTCGTGTATGGTCTAAAATGAACATGAGAGTAGGGGTCTGTGTGACTCAGACACTTTTTGTGGGTGTGCCTTCTGGAAATCGATACATGAGACACAAGGTGTCAAGATTCACATGGTTATGGGTTTAATATTTTTGATTGAACCTGAGGTTTCATATTTACTTTGTGACGACAAGTGTGCCTTGGGAAAGGGGTCATGGACCCTCTTTGCTTCTGAGACTCCGTTGATGGACGAAGTATGTGACTCTCCCTTGTGGCTACAAAGCACTAGTAGAGACTGTATTTATTTATGGTACCTTAATTTTTACCTCATTTCAAGATGAATTCCTATTTAAACATTGATACAAGGTACACACCATTGGGCAGTATCCTACTGAGATTTGTCTCACACCCTACACTGGCCCATCGGGACCCATGTAGACATTATGAATTTATAGACATGTAAACGATCAGCTATAAGAGCTGGATCATAGTGATGTTTGGAATGGAGACTTGTATTGACCTTGAGTTCATTCCTAGGAGGTGTTTTAGTTTTTTATCTTTCATTCCTTTTTCAACTTGATTATTATTATATTTTAGCTACTGTTGTTACCCATGGGTTCCCTTTTTTTATGGACATGTATACCCTGTTATGGATGCATGAATTATTATTTTATTATTAGTTACAAGTGGTGTTTTGCAATATATTATTTTTTTACCTTCCATTGTAATTTTTTCTATATTAATTCCACTTTTTTATCTCTTATTGGATGTGCCTCCGCTCTATGGGTCCGTATCGACTCATCCGAGTCATTTATTTTCACTACATGTTATATTTTTATACTCGAACCAGTTCCTTATATTTTCCCTAGAGGGTATATCCTTCCCAATATACCTGTTTACACACTTACTGCTAGTTGGTAGATTTTTCTGTTTGAAGAGGTGTGCCTAAGGCCCGTAGCACCAAGCTCATTAGCACTATACGGGTGGCTGTTAGGGTTTTGGATGTTACAAAGTGGTATCATATGTGGTATTTCCTGGTTGGGATTTGGTAGTAGTGTTTTTCTATATACTATTAAGACCTCGAATTCCTTTATATTCTACGAGTTTATTCTTTTGGATATGGTATACTAGAGATAGGTTGTTGTTGGAACTTGATTTCAAACTCGTGCATGGATTCCTGCAACCCCATGTATGAGGGAAGGATTGAGTTACCTTGGGTGGGTTATGCTATTTTTATTTTTAATAGATTACAGATTATATGGTTTCCACATTGGTGAATATCATGGCTTGGGATGATTATTTTATATGATATATGACCCTAGACCTGGTGCGGTACGGGAGACTTAGACCCTGGACAATAAGGAATGGTGTTGTTGATTGGCATTTTCATGGCATGTTTTAAGTGACTTTTAATTTTATATATTCATGTATGCTTTGTGAAATGATAATACCCTTATATATATCCCATGTAATGTGAAAAATGTCCAATTCCAGAAATAATTTCTTGTTTCATTGAAAGGTTATATGCCGTAATTTAAATTTATGTCAAATTTTAAGTGGCATAGATCATGGGAATGTGTTTTTTATGAGAGGACATGTATTATGATTGAGATATTCTAATCTCTAGGATTAGCCAAATCGGTCATTGGATTGAGGCAATGTTGATTGTTAGGATGGGCGTAGATCGGGGAAATTGTGATACTTGACTCTGTTGAGGGTTGCAAGTAAGAAGGCCATGTGGCTAGGATTCCATGGTCCTATTTGTGATGCGGGAGTGTAAGGTTAGTTGTTATATGATGCCTTTTTACTAATTTCCCTATCTATGTTAAAAAAATTAAAAATATGGGACGTCGTCCCATTCATGGTATTCATCGTGTTTATACTTGATGACTCAATGGAAGATTAGGTGGTTGATGTTATAGTGCTGCTAGAGAATGATCCAGTTTAGAACCGTGAGGTTCAAGAAGAGCATGATAGGTAGGTATATGATTATAGAAGTTTAGGATCTTGTATAGTTAGAGAAGATATCGGGTTTGATTGCATTTGGGAAATGGCCGAATGAGAATCTCTGAACTAGAAAAGTATTTGCCTTGTAGGGGATCAACAGAGGTTCTCAAGAAACAGAGCCCTCTGTGGCATATTTTACTCATGAGTTCCAGTAAGATCAGTTGCCATTTTTTAGTGTGAGGGTGGTCCACAAGCGAGTGATAACATTGTACTGTGAATGAAGATGATCCTCCAACAGCTCGAGGTGCCTCTAGGGTGGATGGTCAAGTTGAAAATATATATGTTGAAAGGACAGGTGAAGTACTGGTGGGGTTTCTAGGATCAGGCTTGTAGAAATGAGCGACTGGCCTAGATGGACTATGAGGGCATATTATTCAAGTAATATTTCACAGAGACATTGAGGTAAGAGATAGGTTAAGAGTTCTTGAGCCTTCATCAGGGTGACATGTCCATTAAAGACTATGAAGCTGCATTCCCTGAGTTTTCTCTCAATTCATCAGATATGGTATGTGATGACACCCTGATGGTAAGAATATTTTAAGATAGCTTATGCCACGCCATCCATGTGATGATAAAAAATGTTAGGCTATCCTCGTTCTTAGAGGCGGTGAACCAAACACTCATAGCTGAGGGAAACCTGACAGACATGTCTCACATGCACTAGGAAACAGCTTTAGGTGAAGGTTTAGATGATAGGAAACAAGGCCGAGATGAGTTCTAGTTGGGAAGTCACGCCAAAGAATCTACTAGGCCATCTCATGAAATCTCAGGGGTGGTTTTCTTTTAGTGTTTCTTGTAAGGGAATTTCTAGAATCAATGTGATATACCTCCAAAGTAGTGTCAAGATTGTGGATAGGTTGGGAATATTGAAATGTTTTTGCATTAATCATTCTCATAAAACTTACAGACATGGACAGAAGTTGGCATACGATTCATAGTTTTTATTAGGATCAGTACCATGTAAGTGTAGATGATGTTCAGCGACATGCGGTGGATGTGGATGAGATAGTGGGACCCAGCCACTGAGACTGTGGACGGTGGCTGGTGTAGCACTATATGGAGGTTAGGTTTCAGGAATATGTGTGTCAGGACATGTGTACTCCATGGAGTTACGAAGGTTTCTTCAAGCTGATTAGTCAATTATGGTTAGAGGTACGTTGTGGGCATGGATGTAGTTTTTTTATTTGGATAGGCATTGCCGATTAAGGCATGTATGTTTTTAGTGCACAAGGTATGAAGGTTCTATATGGATTGACCAAATGTTGGTCAGTGTGTTGGCAACCATGTGTGTGAATATATATATATATATATATAATATTCTTCAAATTAGGAACATCTTTGGATGCGGGTTACATGATGTGTCATGTGAATTGGGGCATCGAGGATGTATTTTTGTTTGAGGTGCACGGAAAAAGATTTATTTTAGAATCCATTGGATGTGGGACCTCATTATACAATGGGTTACATGGGCACTATGCAAGTGCTAATGTAGAGTGGGATATGATTGGGTGTCGAAAGAAATAAGGAATCACCTGATGAGGTTTATGGGTGACTATGTTTCGTGGAAGGAACATGGGTCCAGAAATAGGTCAATGGACCTTTGTTTGATTTGTTATTTGGGTTGGAATATTTGTGGAATCTTTCTTCACTACCCTTGGAAGTGAAATTTGAGGACAAATTACTTTATGGGAGGATGTTTGTAAGAACTCGGTTCTTCCTTTGAAGTATTATTTTGAAAGACCCAATATCATTATTTTCGTTATATATCATTATTTCAGGTTGTTTTTTAAGAAAAAGGAAAAATGGGAAATTTTTTAAGTACACGTCATGTACTACTGTGTACCCATGATGTGGTCGGGTACAGCGTGCAACTTTGTACTGGCCGTGTAATGACCGAGTATATGGTCGTGTAGGAGACTTAGTAGACTGCCTAATGTGGGGGTTGATTGTGGCTGCTACATGACGTGTACATTAAATGAACACACTTTTTACTTTTCTTTTTATTCGATAAATTGTTGAGGGGTTGCGTCTCATCCATAGAAATGTCTTCTTCTCCCATATTTTTTTACAAGAGAGTGAAAAAATGACCGCAAACTTCGAGCTCCTCCCAGTTCTATGTCTGAGCCCCGATTTATACGTTGTCGGCTGAGTTGGATTCCCAATGGTGAGTAATCTTTTCCACCAGATCATCTCTTCCTGATTCCTCCTCTAATGAAATTATTTCACAGTTGAGCATTTTTTTCCTTTTTGTAGATCTACGACATTCTAGGCCAATTCAAGTATTGACGTTCAAGAGTGTCGATCGTACGACATCAAGGAAGGTGGTTTGTGACTTTCATCGATTTTGATTGGATTATATATGCTAAATGTTCCATATACCACTATTTTGGGTTTTTAATGTTTGGAATTTGACCCTGTTTATTACATATGATGATTTAGTAGATTGATAAAAGGGTAGTTGTTTGGGAATAATGTTATATACATTTATTATTGGAATGCATGGTTGTATTTCCCTTGTTGATTGTTTTCTAGCTATTTGGTATAGGATGTCTATTTGTATTGTCATGTTTTCCAATCCTCTCTTGTTAGGATGGAGTCAATGATTATATGAGATGAATGTGATACACATTTTGAATTCTTGACCATGGGGAATTTGATTGTGAGAGCATCCCATGGTAAGGTCGCATATGTATGTTTCGTTGTTATGTTGACACAGAGGTATTGACTGTGAGAGTTTTTGGCTGTTTAGAGAAAGAGAAATTAGACTATGAAAACTTCACAGAGGTTCATAAATAAAAAAAATTGATACTATGTTGACCAATTTGTATTGATTGTGTGAGCTGTCCAGGTTGTCGTTTGTAAATTATTAGTGCTATGTCGGACCAGATGGGTAAGACCATGAGAGATACCTAGAGGTTTGTTATTAAATGAATTGTTGTGATGTTAGAAAATGGGGATTATACTGTGAGAAAATTCCCAAAAAGGGTCATCATTGAATAATTGAATTATAGTGATGAGTCTTCCAAGCCAAAGAAAAAGTTTAGACTCGGTTTTACTTGTTTGTTTAGTTGGTCTCCGAAGATTTTTTTTTGTAACTATTAGAGATGAGATACAGAGTTTCGGCTATATCCCAGGGTTTACTTCATTCAACAGATGAATAATAAATTTAAATTAATGTAATTGAAAACTATAGGATTGTTTATCTCGAGTATTTACCAGTTTATTACTTTATTTCTGCATATTACCTTCTACATAAATTTACTAAAATATAGGAATAGATTTATTTGTGGTTTCCTAATATGATTCGTATCACACCCTATTAGGGTGATGATTTTGGACCAAAACAGAATACATGGTTGCAGGTATAGATAAGGGGTAGCACCCATCTTCATCAGGTACTTGACAACTATTGGGTCTAGAGAGCATGGGACCAAGATGAGGCTTTTGATGCAGTTGGAGTTTACTTTTTTTCTTTACCTTGGATTCAATATTGTATTTTCAGCATTGTGAATTATTTGGATACTTTCCTACATACATATGACTGCATCATTTATATATTCTCCAGATATTATTTTATTATCAGTTTTATGATGCTTAATTTTTTGTATAGTATTATTATTTATGCTTCGATTACTATTTGTTATTCTGATGTGTATACTCTACTAATGAGTTCATAGTTTTCACATTATCATATCATGGCCCTCAATGCAGTTGGCATCCTCTTTTGTTTTGGGAATTGTGCTTGAGGTCATGTCACCAACAGGGTACGTGGCACCATTGGGCTGCACCAGGAATCGAGACGTTACAAAGTGGTATCAAAGGGGTTTCTTATCTTATTTACCTTACAACTGGGATCCAATAGAATGATATAGGAAGGAATGTGTAGTTGGAAAAAATTATGATCGGGGGTAGCTGACCTGTAAACATGGAAAATATGAGTTACCTCTAATATTTCATTTTTTCGGTTTAGTAATTGTTACAGTTGATTTGATTTATCTTTTGAGAGACACACTTGTTTTGGGTGTTTATGGATGATATCATTGTGGTTAAATTTCAGTTTCAACTAGATGAGATGAGGATATGACCTCTCATGCATCATATAGGCACTTTCTAGGGAGACTATGACATGCATTCTTAGCATTCCATTTTTGTGAATTACTGATTGCAAGCTTTTGTAATATATGTTGTGCAAGATATTCATGTTGTTGTGATAGATATCATGATAGAAATACCACTTATTTTGATAGGTTCTTGGTATATATAAAGCTTCATTTGGATGGATAACAACATTTAGTCCCTAATGCATTGTGGACCTTCTTTTATTTGAATTTGGTTTATCATATTTGAAATTTAGTTGTGTTTTTTGAAGTTATGATGCGAAAAAGGATACCAAACATTGATTCATGGAGAGTATAAGCTCTCATAGGTCGAAATTTGTCATTACATCAACAAAATTTTAAATTTTTAATAGTTTTAGAGATGTTTTAGAGACATATTAAATGGAAACCCAAACAACACGGTGTGTGATGTTTTGAAGACACTACATGTGTTATTCTATTTTGGGAAATAAATTTTCTTAGGTACACACCATGTACTGTATGTACACACTATGTAGTCATTAACTATTTTTAAGATAATGTGAGCAGAGAAATGGGGTTGATAAATGTTATGTTGAACATGTCATGTACTGGGGGTATACGCCATGTTGTATGGACCATGTATCCAGCCATGTGACTAATGACACAGATGGACAAAATTCAGATGGTACACATCGTGTCTAGATTGTACATGCCTTGTGGTGATCGACTCTGTATCTATTAATGTGGATAACAACATAGGTGGATAGAACTTATGTAACACACATAGTGTTCGGGGTGAACAAGCTGTGTAGTGTTACACTGGGAGATAACCGTGTAGGTCTAGTCATGTATAATATCCTAGGTTGGAGGGAAAATTCAAGTACATGAAATGTATTGGGAAGAACACTCCATGTGTATAGAGTGCTACATGACCAGGTTGAAAGAGGTACACACCCAGGATAATTATTTATGGAACTCATCATGTAGTGGTTCTACACACCATGTAACCCTCTTTTTTAAAACATGAATTCTTCCTTCTCCTATTTAATTCATTCACATTTAAGTTTATGTCATTAAAAATCATGAATTGAGTTGTGTGCATGACCTTGAAGAGTCATTCCACTAAGATGTCCTATGGTGGTATGTTAGGTATAGGGAAATGATCAGACATTAGAAATGGTAGACCAAGGACTACCAGAAGATCCTCACTTCATTCCTGTCTTTGGACTAGCTGTTATACCAGATGCAGGTCTTGATTCACAATTCCATGAAGGATTTCAGAATATGTTACAATCTTTTCAGAGAGCACCACATCCTTTCTGAACAATGGTGGAGTTGAATAAGGTGTTCCAGTAGCAGTATCATTCCACTTCTTTTGTGGATAGAGGACTATAGGCTAAAATTTCATGGTTGGAGGCCATTCTTGAAATTGTTCAGCATCTAGAGATGCCTCTAGAGAAGATGATGAAGCTCCTGATGTACATGCAACGTGATTCCATGCAATGATGGTGGAATGTTATGTCATAGGTAGGACTTTATCAGGATGTGGCTTCAGAAGAGTTTCATAGGACCTTTTATGATTACTTATATCCCATGATATTGAGGGCATATCATGCCCAAGAGATCATGCATTTGGAGAAGGGTTCTATTTCAGTGATGGTATACTCTTCTTATTGTACAAATCTCCATTTCGTTGTACCTGTTTTGAGAGTTTGCATGTTATATTTGGCTAGGAAATTTGAGGATGGCCTTAGTTATGACTTATGATCACATTTTAATGTTTTCTGGTAGATTTCATTGGCGACAATAGAGAACCAAAAACAGATTAATGAGTGAAATCTGAGTGAGTTATGAGTTCTGATCCAGGATAGTTCATCATACAGGGCTGGAACTCCTTCGATAGATAGCAGAAAGCACTGTAAGGAGCTTTCATGCGATGTTTCTCAGGTATCTAGGTGTTATGATACATGTTCAGGAAGAGTGGGAATACGATACCACATTTCCCGAAGAACCATGTCGAGATCCAATCTTGCAGCAAGATGAGCCATATTCCGCATTTTTTCCAGATGTTATCAAAAACAGGGAGTGACATGGGTTTTTTATGACCCCATTTTTTGGAGCAGGACAACCAGTTTCTCATCAGTCAGGGAACATGAGTTCGTCAGCCGATTCAAGCCGAGGATGTGGTCATGGTGGTGGTGATCAGGCTACAGGTTTACAGTAATAACAAGGTGGATCAGATCTGGGTAGTCAGGTAGGGTCGCAAGGTTTCAGTACAGGTCAGACATTTGTAGTGGAAAAGACCAAACATGAGAAGGATCCCAGACCCTATACAGTTAGATGTATGATTCTAGTTGCCTCAGTTTTATCATATACTCTTTTTTACATAGTGGATTTCTATAGTTTTATATCTATTTTTGTTGTGGATATCCTTGGGCTATGTATCATTACTTTTGATGATGTTATGATACTAGTCACTCTGTTAGATTTTAGGATGGCTGCTATATGCCAGTACATGGTGTCCACTCTTTTGGTTGTTGGGTGTCACTTCATATGGGACCTCTATGTCTTAGAGATGACATGTTTTGATGTCATTCTCAAAATGGACTGGTTGGTCTCCTTTTAGGCCTTTGATGACTAATATCTCCACGGGGTGAGTTTCATGTCACCAAAGGGTGAGACAATTTTACACAAGAGAAAATTGAATGTATATGAGAGCAGATCAAGAACTGGGCATCGAGGGTTGCGAAGAATTAGAGCCCAAATTTCTTGTTTATACCTAAATTACTAGGTTATTTCACAATTGGACTTTCCTTTTATGGTTGATCATTTCAGATATTTCTTTCTAGATGCATTTTCAGTATTACCTTCCTAGTGAGAGGTATATTTCTCTATTGAGATTGTGCCAGGAGTAGCACTATTGTCTACACATCTTTATAGTATGGATGCACGAGAGTTAAATGAGATCATGAAATAGTTAGAGGAGATGCATGAAAAGAGTTTATGTGACCTGGTAATTCTCCATTGGTTTTGTATGCCTTTTTTTCAATGAAGGAAGATAGTACCCTCATACTTTTCCTAGATTGTTGGAAGATAAACTAGTTTATGGTCATGAAATGATTTCCCTTGCCAATGAGTGATGATATCATTGATCATCTTCAAGGAGCCTAGGTTTTCTCGAAGATCTACTTGAGATCCAGTTATCATTAGTCGCATGTTAGACCATCATATATACCTTTTACATTCTTTCATAGTAGGTAAGGTTTATAGCAGTATTTGGTTATGTCGTTTGGTCTCCCAAACGCACTAGCAGTCTTCATGGAACTGATGAACTGAGTGATCCATCCTTACTTGTATTCTTTTGTGGTAGTCTTTGAGGATTATATTGTTGTGTACTCTCACACTTGACACAACCATGTGATCCATCTTGATATCTTATTTATTACACTAATAGAGTTTCAATTATATGCTAATCTCTCATCATGGAAATTTGGGATGGACCAGATTCACATCATCGGTCATTTCATCATAGAGACAAGTGTACTAGTAAACCTAGAGAATGTAAGAGAATTAGTTTCCTAGGAGAATCCGAAGAACATATCTGAGGTACAATGTATTCAGGGGATGGAAAGTTACTATTAGTGATTTATTCATAACATTTCATGCTTATTAGCTCCACTGATGGGCCTGATTAAGAATGTTGTGAAGTAGATGTGGATAGATTCCTACAATTCAGCCTTTCAGGAGTTGAAAGGGAGATTTACTTCATCCCCAATACTCATTTTTTCCATATCTAAGAAAGAGTTACGAAATTTACAGTGATTCATCATTTATATGTCATGGAGTCTTTCTTATGCATGGGTAATGAGCCATTTCATACAGCTCTCAGTAGTTAGGCCGCATGAGAGGAATTACATGATGCATGATCTCGAGTTAGCTGCAATTGTTAATGCTTTGGGCTATTGGAGACATTATCTTTTGGGATATCATTGTGTGGTATACACATTCCACAAAATCCACAAGTATATATTTACTCATCATGATTTTAATTTGAGGCAACTAAGGTGGGTTGAGTACCATCAGTCCTTTGACCTTGAGCATTCTTACATGCCTGTGAAAGGAAATTCAGTGGTTGATGTGTTAAGATAGAGGACTCAGATACATATAGTTCATAAGGCCAACAGTGAGTGGCAGCTTATGGATCTATTCTCTATGTTGTATTTTGTGGTACACAACAGACAATGAATGATGTTTCTTTCAACTATTTTTGTTCCATCTACTCTACTAGATCGAGTGATAATGAGGTATCTGTCAGATTACAATGGCCTAGTCCTATGGGAGAGCATGCCAATAGATGACCCTAATCCTAGGTAGAATATAGGAAATGATGATATTTTTCATTTCCATGGGAATGTATCCGTGTCAGTAGACATAAGTGAGGAGATTTTGCGATATTTTTATGCCTCATCATGGGCATTCATCCTATTTTAAATAAGATGTATTGAGATCTACATCCCCAGTATTGGTAGCCAAGAATGAAGAGGGATGTATATGGTTTTATTATAAGGTGTTCCACTTTTCAGTAGGTGAAGGCGGTGCATCAATGACCGATCAGGGTTTTTCAGTAGTCAACCATTCCTGAGTGGAAGTGAAGTGATGTTGTGATGGATTTTGTGACAGGTTTTCCAAGGTCGGCATGAGGGAATAATGTAGTTTGGGTTATTATCAACAAGGTCATGAAGGTTGTACACATCCTTCCAATTAATGAAACATTCATTTTTTATGAGTTCGGAAGGTTGAAAATTAGAGATTTTGAGAGTTTTCATTGAGTTCTTTACTCCATCATTTCAGACAGGGACGCTCAGTTTAATTCCCATGTCTGGTAGGGAGAACATAAGGAATTCGATACACATTTAATTATGAGTACTGCATCCCATCCCTTTAAAGATGGCTAGTCTGAGCTCCCAACTCACAGTTTGGAGGAAATTATTTGAGCATGCATCTTAGATTTCGAGGGCTAGAAGAGGCACATACCCCTAGTGAAATTTTCCCACAATAACAGTTTTTAGGTGACAATTCAGAAGGTACATTATGAGGATTTTCATGGTATGCCATACTGATCACCCATATGTTGGCTGGAGGAATGAGATGAAGCTATTCAAGGACCTCATCTCATCAAAGAGACCATTTAGCAGGTTACATTTTTTCAGAAGAGGAAGGATACTACATAGGCTGGGCAGAAATATTATGTTGATCGATGGAGGAGACCACTGGAGTTCAAGGATGGAGATCAGGTTTTCATATATGTCACACAAAGTTTGAGGCATTGGATGATTAGGAGGAATAGTATTAATTATTCGAGATACATTGGGTCGTTTGAGGTTTTCTAAGAGAGTCTGGCCGGTTTCCTATTAGTTGCAGTTACGTAAAATGTACTGGTCTATGCATGACGTCTTTAATGTTTCTCTGCTATGATTGTACTTTTGAGTCTCATCTCATGTTTTTGTACCTGATGAAGTTGTTTTGAAGTTTAATTCATCCTTTTAAGTACACCCTGTTCATATTAGGTATTGCTATAAAAAGGTTCGTTACAAACAATCGATTCCATTGGAATAGGTGATATAGAAGAACAAGAGATTACATGATAAGGCTTTGGAGTAGAAGGTCGACATATGATCCCAGGGGCCAGAGTTGTTGGATGTTTCTTCTTTAGCACCCTTGGAAGGGAAATTCAGTGATCAATTGCATTAAGGGGGGATGTTTGTAGGAACACATATCATCATTTGCGGTATGGATAGTTATTTTGGGTTGATTTGGAGGAAAAAAAGAAGAAGTGGTAAATTTTCATTGTACACATTTTGTAATTAAGGGTACACACTGTGTACTCAGGTATTGCATAAAACTTTGTACTAGTCATAAAACGGTCGAGTAAATTTCCATTTAGGTGACCTAGGATTCCACTTATGTTGAGTCAATATGGTTTTCCTTATGAATTATTCATTTATACATACTTGTGAGAGATTGTTAAGTCACTATGGTTTCCTTATGACATTATTACTCCTTATTGTTTTGAAAATCCCAAAAACCTTCTCTTAAGGAAAATCTCCTTTTACCCTGTGTGTTACTTCTATAAGGAAAAATTTCCTTCCCCAAGGAAGTTTATCCTTACCATGTTCATTGTTCATATCATAATTTTTCCTAAGTGTAAAATTCGGTTTGTAACCCAAACCTCAGAATCCTATAATCACCTTGATATGAGGCATCCTATTTTAGGATATGAATTCTTAGAATTCTGGTTACGAACATTCTATGTTCTGACTTTGAAATATGAATATGAATTCTAGTTACGAAATCTTCAGAGTTCTAACTCTAAATTTCGAATACGAATTCTGATTACGAACTCTTATGAATACTGACTTTGAATTCTCATTACGAATTCCTCTGAATTCTGAATATGAATTCACGTTAAAAATTCCTATGAGTTCTGATTTTGAATCCTTAGAATTTTGATTACGAACCGTCTGATTTCCAACTCCAAATAATGAATATAAATTCTGGTTACGAACTCTTCCGAGTTCTGAGTCCGAGTTCTTTGAATTCAGACTCCGAACATTCTAATTCCTGACTCTCAATTCTCACGAACTCGGAATCCGAACATTGTAAATCTTCATTCCAAATTTCATTGAAATTTAGACTCTGGAAATATATAGAGTTTGGGTTCTGAATTCCTTAGAAAAACATAATCTGAATATCCTTGTAATATAGACTCCAAATTCATTTTTTGTTAGACTCTGAACTTTTATTTTCTTACATTCTGAATACTGGATTTTGGTTACATAACCATATTTTTGCTTACACGTGTTTTTGTTATAAATCTATGTCATGGTTTTAGTTACTAACTAACCATTTTTTTGAGAGACAAGTGAACAGGTCCCTCAAAAATTCATAGAAAAATATGACTGTTGGAGGATGTAGCCGACCGTTGGTGTTGTGCCTATAAAAAGGAGCTCATTTTAAAGAGCTCAATATTTTTCTATGACTCTAAAGATTACAAGATATTGAATTTTTTTCTAGAGAGAGACTCTCAGGCTTCGTGTAGAATGTTTGAACTGCTTGTTCAAACTTTCCTTTGTGCAGATTTTCTTAGTGCAGTGGTGTGATTTCCTTGAAATCAGAGACTTCCTGTTGTGAAGTCAGAGGTGCTGATTTCCTTATAAATCGAGGGCTTGCAAAGATATAAAGACATATACCAATAATTAGATTGAGGGCTTACCTGGGATTGGGTAAGATTGACTTTCTTGAAAGTATAAATCAAGGGACCTTTATCCAGGGTTGTTGGATACTGTTCTCTTTGGGTAAAAAGAGTTACTACTTATTACTTGTAGTGTTTTAGTTATGTTTTCCACTTTAATTTTGATTGCTAAGGAATGTATAACTTTCTTATACATCAATAAACTTGCACTCTGATTATATAAGATTTTGTATGCATTAAGGTAGAATCTTAGTTGTTGTAAACTTTTATTATGTTTCATTTCCAAAAACACAATTCCAGAATAAAGCAAGTTATTAGAATCTAATGGTTTTTTGAATTACCCTATTTAACCTTGTTAAAAATAATCGTATTTAATATTTTCAATGTAATTTTTAAAATATACAATTCACCCCCATCTTGTATTTGAGCATCTCATTTTTTACATTTTCGATCCTACAACTTAAATCGGGGACTATTTAAGGCTACTACACAGTGAGTACATTATATGAACAAACCATGTACTATTCTTTTTATTTGATAAATTTGTGAGGGGTAGCATCTCATACTCAACAACATATTCTTCTTCCATAAGTTCATAGAGTAGAGTGGCATAATGGCCACAAACATTGAGCTCCTACAAGTTCTCCATCCGAGCTTCAATTGAGACCTCGTCAGTTGTGTTGGATTCCCACCAGTGAGTTCTCATTCCCCCTAGAGCCTCTCATCCCGATTCATCCTCTCTCGTGAGTATTTCAAGGGATATTTTTTTCACCTTTTTGTATATCTATTCCATTCTATGCCGATTCAATGGTATACTTTCATGATTGATTATTGTACAACATCAAGCAAGGTAGTTTGTACCTTTTGTCAATTGTATTTGGATTATATATACTAAAAGTGATGTATACCAACATTTGGGGTTTTAAGTATTTAGAATTTGACCATGTGTATTACCTATGAAAATTTGGTATATTGATAAAATGATAGTTGATTATGGATAAGGTTATATACCTTGATTATGTGACACCATGTGTATATTTACCTTAATGACTATTTTATGGTTGTTTGGTCAAGGATTCCTGTTAGGCATGACATGTTTTCCATTCCTTTATTATTAGGATGTAGCAGATGATTATATAAGTTGCATGGGATATCAATTTTGAATATTTGACCATGAGGAATTTCACTGTGAGAGCTTCCTAAGGTAAGGTCACCAATAAATGTTTTGTTTTCATGTGGACCTGGATGTATTTATTGTAATATAGTTTGGTCGGTCATAGACTAGAGGGGATAGACCATGAGTGCTACCTAGATGGTTATTATTAAATATCTTTATGCTATTTAGACCATGGGGTGTTGACAATGTGAGTTTCCCATGAGGTAGTTTGTAAATGATTAGTGTTAAATCAGACCAGAGGGGATAGACCATGAGAGTTACCCACATGGTCATTACTAAATGAATTGTTTCTAAGTTAGACTAAGGGGATTAGACTGTGAGAACATTCCCAAAAAGTGTCATTATCTCATTATTAAATGGTACTAATGAGTCTTCCAAGACAAAGAACATGTAGAGACCCAAGGCTTGACGTATATAGACATCACATTACTCTTGTGGAATATCAAATACATAACAAAAATAGACAGAAAAGGATCGTAATAGTTTAGTGTCTTTGGAAACATGGAATTTAAACTTTTAATCATATTGAATGATCTTCAACATCTCCCATAATGATCTTCACCTTTTTGTTTCCTTACCTAAAACCTTTCTATATATCCTGGGGGAAAAGAAAACATAAAAAGGGTGGGCTCAAATTCTTAGTAAGGGAAAGTTAAAATAAAACAAACCATATATATTTGAACAAAAAAATATGAAAAAAATGTTTAAACATCAAGATATTGAGAAATTACATAAAACATGGTTGTAAGTAAAGCATAGATCATAATGGAACATCAATAATGATAAAATAGCATGGGAATAAAACTTGTAATTATGGAAAAACATTATGCACATGATCTGATTTCCATAGTACCTAAGGCATTATTGTCAAGACCATCTTAGTGGACAAAGTCCCTTACTGAACAAGGTTTACATGTCATTCCAGCCCGATATTACTAAACTGGATTTACTTGCCATTTTTGTCATGTTTGTCTCATGAGATATAAATCATTACCCAATGCATTGGAGAGAGATATAGGTCTCACACATCTCATAATGAAATCATTCTTATGTGTGCCCCAACTTAAACATAAATCATTCATCATATCCCAAAGAATAAAATGTGTTTCATAAACATCATCCAATCATCACATAATATATATAAAACAAATGGATATAATTTCATCCTAAGAAAAGTGAAACCATGTAAATCATAGAGACATTATACTTGAAACATACACATATGAAATAATTTCATCATATATGGAAAATGGTTTTGATAAAACACTTGAAATGAATTCTTGAGGAAAATATCCTTTCTTCTTCAAAATTATTTTCTTTTCACAAAATTCCATGCAATTTTAAAAGAAAATGATTCTATTTAAAGTAGTCATGAAATCTCATTTAGTAAGCTTCCTGAAAATAAGGGGCTATAAAACCGTAAAAATCCATTCATGCTGTATATGTTAAAAAAATATTCTTCTCGTACTTTTACCAAAAAGTCAAAAAGTACCTCATATGGTAAACAAAAGAAAGATTCCTCACATAACATGTTGTAAATGTCAAAAAATGGAAAAAAGGACTTTAAATATACATGAAAAAACTTGGACATGGATGATAAGTATAACCCCAGTAAATACTTATGTATAAGCAATCTCTGATAGAAAACAATTGAGGTTGCAACATTATCCCTTACCTTAGGTACGATATGCTTTGTACGTGTCTGAACCTCATGTGTAATGATTTAGATAATTTAATTGACTTATTCCAGACTCATACTCATTGTTATGATATCATATATGGTCATATTCTTGTCTTCTTATTAGTAATATTTCATTGCTACGTGTTATTCGGGTGTTTATTGCTTTAGGTTCTTATGTGTGTTTTGTCGAATAAATTCTTATTTTTTTAGGTTATAGATAACTAATTTCTAGAATGTTATTAGTGTAATATATATCATATTTACTCATTCAATTCATTTATATAATCATTATTCAATGAAGATCATGTAGAACGAGTCGCATCACATCGTGGAGACGGTAGGCCATACGTATGCACAAGCGATGATATCGTTCCCATGATCGTGGAATTGTATTGAAGTGTATGTATACTATTTCAGAAAAAATATCATTTTAAAATAATCATATATAGATATTCTTTACACCATTATACCCATCCATGTAAGGTGCTGGTGGAAAACATATTACACCACGGTGTGGAGATGGTTTTCCGTACGTACGCACGCGCGGTGATTTCATCTTTCGTAGAATGGATAGAAGGTGGAATAGGGTTGTTTCATAACTATAATACATATCAGTATATGAGTGATACGTATATTATTACTTCATAATGAAAAAACTAAATAAGAGGAATTAGAAGAAGAAATAAATTTGATAGAATGGTAACAGATATTACCACTTCTTCGACACGCCTCTTTGAAACCTCCTCTTAGGGCACTAAAATTGGACATTGAAGAATAACAGGACCTCTAGAATATTTCTAGGGAAGTTGAGAAGGTAAATTTTCCGGGGATGGATGATCATGAAGGCTCAAAGTTGTGTAAATATGAGAGGGAGGAGGTTCCCTTTTATAAGGGAGGAGAGGGGCACCTTGGGAATCCTCAAAAATATTAGTTTAATATAAATTCAAACCCCACATAAAAACCTACAAAAATCTCTCAATTAAAAAATTAGATGATATAGGGTTGTTATATAATCAACCAATCAAATTTAGACATGTTTTGATATTATTTTAAACCTTATAATTTTGATTTATTCCTATTTAATCTATTTAATTTTATTTGTGGTAATAAGATTCAAAATTTTAAATGGTTATATATAATAACTTATGTGTTGTTAATTTTTCGTAACTGGATACGTTATGCCATTTTAGACTATATAAATTTAAATTTATAATTTTTAAATATTTTTATGATTTTTAAAAAATTTAATAATATTTTATTTTTATAAAATAACAATAGTGTCAATTTTGACACTATTCATTTATTGGAATTTAAATAAAATCCACACAGAGGATATATTCGATCTAAAATATTAAATAGGTTCATAACATGTAATAATATTCTATTAAATTAGTGGATCACATTAAATAGTTCATATAATATTTATTTTACTATTTGTAAAACCATTTATTTGATACTTCTCTTAAAAAAATAATTTCAACAACATTTCTGTATAATTATTAAATATAATTATTTGTTGCATAAAAATTAAAACTAAAATAATACGATGAATAAAGATCTTATTTATTTCATTAGAATACTTTTTTCTGATTTATATTCTAAAACACCTAACTTTTAAAATGTTATATTTTTTAAATTATGAAGGTGTCAACTTTTACATCATTTAAAATAAAATAATATAAGTGTCATAATCACTATTATAAGACTCAAAACGGTCATATATTCTGTCATTGGATTCTTATTGTGTATATATACACTACCAATAAGTTGTTTTCAGGTTTTTGAGCCTTTTAATGGGGATTCTTAGTCTAATAAAAACTATATTACTTATTTTTCTCTAAATAAATAATTTCTGCATCATTAACGTATAAGCAATTATATAAATTAAATATCTCTTAGTAATTATAAATAAATTCCCATGGTAAAGAAAAAAAATATTATCGTTCAAATGACTATTTATAACCTAATTTATATTCTGTATAAACTTATATTAAAAATACATTAGTTTTTAAAGTTGTGTGAGACATATTTCACTTTCCTTAAAATAAAATAAACTAAAGGTCTTAATCACCTCCAAGTGTGTTCCAATGGATTACATTTCGACCCAAATAAGCCTTATGTCAAAATATATGCATCAAATTATATTAAGACAGGTGTTAAGGTAATTTTATAATATTATATTTACACTTAATTACCAGATTTACCTTTTACTATGGTAAACAAAATTTATCGTAGTTACTATTCATAATGCCCACAAATAAAAAGTATCCTATTAACATTATTTGGACCCACTGATTCCAAATATTGAATGCATTTTTTTAAATTCAATACACAAAATTTTCAGAAATTAATTTAAAATTAATCCTATTGTTAAGGAAACAAGTTTTACAAGTTAAAACATTGCAAAAGATTGAAATGATTTTACATATGAATTCAATGTAAAATCAATAATAATGGCATAAGTTATATTAAATGGTAAAAATATATTCTATTTATACTTTAAAACCACTCAATATTATAATATCACCATATAAATTATTGTGATGAAAAAAATTGTTTTAATTTAAAATATAGCGTGTTTTTACTATTCATTAAAATATGAATGTTATGAGAATAATATGAAAAATTTATCCAAAGTAAATTTTTATATCCTGATTCCAAAGTAGAATTTTATTTTGTCAAATGGAACTTATAAACTTATCAAAAACTCGATTTAATGTGGGTGCTCCATCAAAAGGTGGAAAAACTGCATTTTTTTAGAAATACTTATTTTACCCGAAAAAATTATTTTGTTCACATAACATGTTTTAGAAAATGAGTAAGATGAATAATAATGTTACTAAATTCAAAATGTAGTTAATACTATCCATACTAGATAGTTCATAATAACATTATAACCATATATCATTTTTTAGTGAACCCGGTATTGCGTACAACACACGCTATCGAGGAAGGTCGTGATTGCGTGTAATGCAAGGAAATTCAGGGTTGTGTGTAGTGAAATACTCATTTTTTGTTGCGTATAAAAAAATCTAACCATATTTAATTTATAAATTGAATATATATATATATATATATAAATATATACACTCTATGTTGTGTAGAATAACTACTATCAAACAAACTGGAAATTGTGTGTAACACAATCAAAGAATAGTGTTGCATATACTGCAAGCTAATACGGTGTTGCAAATAGCGGAAGATAGACATGGATTAGAGTAAAATAGAAGATATGAAAGAAATTAAAAATAATATATCTCATAAAATCTCGGGGTGTTACATTCTACCCCCCTTAAAATGAATTTCTCCCTCGAAATTCGCACTACAACAAAACTTGCATCTAGTGGCGGTTTCTTAGCAGCGATTCTAGGAACTGCCGCTAAACCTTTTTTTAAAAAGGTTTCATGACGGTTTATAATAAACTGGTGCAAAACACTGTTTTTTTTAACAGTAGCCCCCCCCCCCCCACCTGCTTCTCACCTCGCGACCCTCTTCCCCTGCGACCCCCCCCCCCCCCCCGACCCCGGCGACCCTGCTGCCCCCCCCCCCCCACGACCCCTCTTCCCCCGTGACCCCGACGACTCCAGCGACCCCGTCGACTCCAGTGACCCCGCTTCCCCCGGTGACCCCGCTTCCCCCAGACCCCCGCGACCCTGACGACCTATACGAACCCTACGATTTGAAATTGATTTTTTGAATCTTTTTTTAACTAAATGTCATTTCCAACCCAGGTTGAGTTCTTGAAGAATTGAATCATGATAGAGGTATTAGAGTTAATTAGTAATGATATTTTGGTTGTTTTATTAAAACTAGGTAGTGGTGAATA
Organism: Viscum album; assembly: GCA_963277665.1. Lineage (NCBI taxonomy): Eukaryota > Viridiplantae > Streptophyta > Magnoliopsida > Santalales > Viscaceae > Viscum > Viscum album. Next base: position 355,534,686 of record OY728143.1, read on the forward strand.
ATTATGTAATTATAATTTTTAAATTAAATTGGTTATCACTCCTGATTTATATTTATTAAAATTCTGATTTTTGTTTGTTATGATTCATTTATTTATGATTTAATTGTGTTTAGTATTGATCCATATGGTATAGTCTCCCCATTATACCACCATCAGACATTCAATGTTAGTTAGGACCCATTGGCGTATAGGGAGGTGCACATTAGGGCTGGTGGAACCTGGGCTTAGTTACTTATTCTTGAATATGACCAATGGCATGAAAAGTCTTATCCTACATTTATTTTCTTTTTTCATTATACTATGTGACAATAGATAGGAAATTTCTAATATGTTTTTACTTGGTAAAATACTCATTTCTAGGTCTATCCAACCCATACAAAAGACAAAACCCATGTTTCTAGTGATGTGACTGTATTTATGATATACATTATTAATGTTCATTCTAATTTTACCTTAGGATAAAGATATAATTCAATTAATTAATGATTTATGTGATTTACCTCGTTTTATTGTATTACATTGGATGATTTAACTATTTTCCCATTACGAAAATAGACAAGGATATTCATGCCTCAATTTAGGCATAAGATTCGCATTTCATAGGAATGATTAATTGTATACCATGAATAATTGGTTATGTGTAATGTTTGTCTGCATGCCATGTTTGTGTAATTTGTTAGTATGATTATTTGTAAAAAATTCTATCATTATTTCCTAAATTGAATGATTGGGATTCCTATATACACAAAAGACTCCCAATTTTATAATAATAATTAATCTATGATATAAAGGCTCATTAAAATCATGACTAATGACTGGTTATTCATGTTCCTTTTTAAACATAAAATGTTGTTTACCCTTATATCTTGATGACTAAACCTTAATTATCCATTCATGACATGTCTCACCCATTGAATAATATTTCAATTAGATGATATATTAGTCGTTTTGAATCTATGTGTGTTGAATAAAATTTCAGAAGTGTGTGTGAATTTATAATTTTGCTTTAGTGATCCATAAAATAAAAACACTATATAAGGAGTTGTTACATTTTGATATTTAATGTAACAAAACTTTTTCCCAGTTAGGGATTTATCTCTATGTAGATTCAATTTCCAAGAATTAAATGATAATTTAAGATTATTTTTTTACACATCATCATAACAAATTCATGTATTCTAGAACATTTCCTTATATAAGTGTAGGTTTGTTAAATCACACAACCTACTTTCCTATCGATCTATATTCATCAATTTTACTAAAAGGATATTTATTTTCTTACTCATTATAGGATAAAGATTTGAAGTGATGTATTAATGATAAATAACAGTTATATTGAAAAAGTGTTTCAATATTATATTGGAATGTTGTGACTTTCCGGGGATCACATGGAGATATTTTTGAGTTGTTAATATGGTTGTGACTTTTTTTGGGAAATTTTATTGTGAGATTGTTCATCTAGGATTATTTTGTATTTAAATTTTATTTGTATTTTCTTTCTCTATATTTTATCCAAACTAGATGATTTTTCATTAATATGTATAGTCTTGGATGAAATTAATCACTTTCATTGAATTTGTATCTTTGTATTTTTCATTATTTTAAGAAATGGATAACCTATTTATTTATAAGACGTACTTGACTATAATGAATTATGACACTTAGGTATGGAGTTCCTTATACTTTTGATACTCTTGGTTATCCTATAATGTTGTCCTGGATGATAGTACCAACACCCCACATTTCATCTCCAAATTCCCAACATGATTCTACTATGAAACTCCATCCACTAAGCCAAGACACATCAACTATTCTCCAAATACCCTAGTTTGATCCCCAAACCACATCAGCCGTATCTTGAATGCCATTTCTGATGTGGTGTCCACCTTACCACATCAATTTTTATGCAACAACACTATAAATTCCTTCTGTAGATGAATTATACCAAAGGCACTCAATCCTACCCACCAAAGCACTATCATATCCCGACCATGATTCCATAAAACTCAAGGAATAACAAAAATGTTCAATACCCACACCAAAGTCTAAATCCGACTCTTAGTTCAACTCCATGGTCCAATCCTCGATTATCCCATTTAACCATAATTCTCCACTCATGAGCATTAACACATATTTGATCCAAATCACCCTCAAGTCACACCACCACTCTTTTCTATGTGAATACACCAAAGAGAGGTCTAGGAATTGAATCCACACAAGGTTCGTAGAACCTCAAAACCTAATCAACCAAGTTATTTCATCCAACATTTACAAAAACACCACCAATTATCATGCCTCAAGACTACCATCCCTCACGTGGTTCTTGTCAATCCAAATTAACAATGTGTTGAGTTTTCTAAGCATCATAAGGGTCTCCCTAAACATTATTTATAATAGATTTATTCAATAATAGAATTTTATATGAAGACTCTATAGAGAACATAGGTTGGGGTTATTCCAAATTTACAAAATGTTTTGGTTTTCATAGTAATGTAGCTACCACGTTGTTAGCACACTGTTTCTCTTTACCAAAGAAACTTCCCCTATCTCAAACACTAATGGTTCATATCTAACTCAGGGGATCATATTTATTATATTATGTTTATGTAATCTTATACTATTGTATATATGAATCTCTTTCTCTATTTAGTAGTAACTATGTGTTTTAAAATTTTTTATTATTGTGTAGGAACATTGTGATATACATGGATAAAAGTTGGATCACATTACCGAGGAACACACATTAGTATGTGAAGGGCTTGAATGAGTTTTTAGATTTTTCAATTTTTAATTGATCCGTTGAAGGGAGAATAAAATGTCCATGTCCTAAATGTAAATTTAGAACATGGTTGAAGAGAGATGAGGTTCATGAACATTTAATACTAAAGCAATTCCTGGATCAATATTTTTGTTGGATTTGGCATGGAGAATCGAACGTTACAGAAACATTGAGCACTGAGGTTAATCAGCCGAATGAGGTCCCAAGTTCGTCGATAGTGGAAATTGAAATGAAAAACCTAATAAATGATGCATTCGGCACTGCAAGACACCACTATCATCATAAAGACATATCAGAACAACCAGAAGAGGGTGCTACAAATTGCAACGTGACAAGTGATGTTTTTGAGATTGTAACACAAGAAGATCAAGATTGTCACATATCATTGGATCGTCCTCTAGATTATGTGGAGCCAAATGTAAGAGAAAACTTCACTGAGGAAAATGTGTTTCATGATTTAGTTGATGATGGAAATTAGGAGTTGTATTGTGGGTGTTTGAAATACTCAAAACTTTCATTTCTGCTGAAGTTCTATCACATCAAATGACTCTATGGAATTAAAAATAAGGCAATGTCTATGATATTGGAATTAATTCGTGATGCATTTCCTGAAGAAAAAATCCCAGAATCTTTTTATGATATGAAAAAAGTTGTTAACCAGCTTGGTCTGAATTATACAAAAATACATGCGTGTCCCAAGGATTTTATGCTTTATTGGAGAGAGGATTCAGGTAGACAGAATTGAAAGAAATGTTCTTCTTCTAGATGGCAGGCAAAGGGTGATGTTGGATGTATGAATGAACATAATTTCATGAAGAAGAAGAAAAGGAGCACACCTGCAAAGGTTTTGCATTACTTTCCTTTGAAGCCTCGATTGCAAAGATTATTCAAGTCGTCAAAAACCTCCGAACACATGAAGTGGCATTCTTTAGATAATAACAATGATGGGTTAATGATACATCCACGAGATTCTCAATCGTGGAAGACATTTGATTCATTACATCTCAATTTATCAGCAGATCCTAGGAATGTTCGATTGGGATTAGCTGTCGATGGATTCAACCCATTTGGGACTTTGAGTACCAATTATAGCATTTGGCCAGTTGTTTTGATCCCTTATAATTTTCCTCCGTGGATGTGCATGCAATAAACATATTTTATCCTTTCGATGATTATTCCGGGAAAACAAATTCCTGGAAATGATATTGATGTACACTTGCAGCCTTTGATTGATGAATTGCAGGAGTTATGGAGCAATAGTGTTGAGACATTTGATGCTTCTTCTAAAACAATGTTCAAAATGCATGCTGCTTTAATGTGGACCATTAGTGACTTCCCTGGGTTTGGGAATTTATCTGGTTGGAACACTTACACTGGTTTGGATTGTCCCATTTGTAACTTTTATTTTGAGCCCAAATGGCTACCTCACAGTGCAAAATGGTGTTTCTTGTCTCATCAAAGATTTCTCGAGGCATCTCATAGATTTCGGCTGAACAGATTAAAATTTAATGGTTACATTGATTGTAGACCACCTCCAAAGTTGTTAAATGGTTTTGAAATATTGAAACAGCTTGAAAATGTTGAAACAGAATTTGGGAAGGTTCATCATTTGAATGATAGCGGAAAACGGGTCCAAATTGCATCATCAAGACAAACATGAACGCAACAATGGAAGAAAAAAAGTACATTCTTCAAGCTTCTGTATTGGGAATTTAATTTGTTGTAGCATAATCTTGATGTGATGCATATTGAGAAGAATTTATGTGACAATTTCATTTTCACATTGCTTAATGAGCATGGAAAGTCGAAGGATCATCTCAATGCTCGCAAAGACTTTCAAGAAATGAACATAAAACACGATCTATGGCCAGATGAGAATGAAAAGTATCCTCCGGAAATTTTTGCAATGAAACATAGGGATAAAGATACATTCCTTGGAATGTTGAATAATGTTAAGGTATCTTATGGTCATTCAATTAACATCTCAAGGTTTTTTGACTTGAAGAATCGTATGTTACATGGATTCAAAAGTCATGATTCACATATTTTGTTACAATAGTTACTACCATTGGCGTTGCGTACATTATTACCTGAAAAAATTACAACTGTTGTACTGTAGTTCTGCACATTTTTCAGACAACTATGTCAGAAATTTCTACATCCGTTTCAGCTTGACAACCTCCATAAGTGGTTTTTATTGACCCTTTGCGCAATGGAGATGATCTTTCCTCCATCTTTTTTTACTGTAATGATGCATTTAACTATGCATTTGGTTGAGGAAGCTAAATTAGGAGGCCCCGTTCATTATCGATGGATGTATCCAATTGAGAGGTACTTTATTTATATGTTTTCTAGTTATGTAAACAATTTTTGTTACTTAATTAAAAGCTTAATTATGTTTATTTTATTTCACATATATCTTGGACATTTGAAATCATAGGTGAGAAATAAAGCTCAACCAGAAGACTCAATTGTTGAAGGCTATTTGGCTGAGGAGTGTCTTACCTTTTATTCTCGATACATAGATGATATTGAGACAAGATTTAATTGAGTCTGACGTGTTGACGACACATCGAATCAATCTAAAATACATCAGAAATCCAAAATATTTCCTGCTAATGGCCGATCAGTTGGGAGGACCTCAAATGTGACACTGACTGAATTGGAATTATTACAGGCACATAGATATGTGCTATTGAATAGTGACATTGCAGATCCATTTATTGAAGAGTTGATGATATAAAAAATGAGATGAATGAGAGGTCGAACATGAAATGAGAAATATATAATGAAAGCTCTTAATAAAGTGCTTGTAGAATGGTTTCCACGACATGTAAGTTCATAAATATTGCAATAAATATGAATATTAGTTTCACACATACATTTTGTGAATCTAATAAAGTTTATTTATTTTTTCAGATCATGAATACTGATACTCGAGTAGAGGTGTCAGAAGATTTGAAGTTTCTTTCTAGAGGCCCTCTAAAAGATGTTATAAAGTTCGATTCTTATAATTTGAATGACTTTAGATTTCATATAGTTGGTCGAGAAGTGGGTTTAAAAACACAGAATAGTGGTATATTTACATTTTCTAAAGTGGAATACTATGGAAAGTTGTATGATATTATTTAATTAAACTACCATGAACATTTTTCAGTTGTTTTATTCAAATGCAAATGAGTTGATATTATCAGAGGTGTTAAAAGAGATTCCTTGCAATTTACTTCTGTGAACTTCTCTCGCTTGATGGATGTTGGTGACCGTGAACTGCATGATCCATATATCATAGCATTGCAAGAAAAAATGGTATATTATGTGAATGATGTTGCCGATGAAGGATGGAGTGTAGTTTCTCATGTAATACAAAGATATTGGTATGATATGGGTGATGAAGTGGAATATTTGACCTCTGAAGTTGAATTTAATCAGCAACAGGAAGCAGAATTAATTATCGATCACGATATTGAAAATATTAGTCTAGTAAGGATAAATGAAGTGGATGAAGCAATGGAGCAGGAAACCGACATGATTGAAGGGGAAAATGATTGTATGTACAATTATTTATTTATTCAGCAATCACTTGTTTCATTTCTGCAGTCATTCGTTATCATTGTTATATATATTTTTTGTTAGTACTGGGCATTTATTATCATTTTTAATTTTTCTCTGCATAATTTTTTTGAAATATATATTCTGAAAATAATTTTATTTTATTAAATGACAGGAATGCCAAGGAAGAAGCGGTATATTGTTTTATCTAGTTCTGCGACAGATGAAGATCCATCTGTCTCCCTCCCCACGACATCTGAGACGCCAGGTGCCGATACCCCTACACCATATCTCACACCATCCGTGGATGTCCCAGTAGAGGGTGAGTCGTCGACTCCCCTTTCAGTAGGCTCAGCAGTGGGGAAGCGATGTGACCCTTCAAGTTCATCCCAGACACACTGGAGTGTCACTATCACAAGTACAAATTTTATTTAAATAAATTTATTGCATTTTGTTTATACTAATTGTTTGGTCATTGGAGATGATAGAAATGCAACCGTGGAGAAAAATATAGAAAGTGCAGATGTTTGGAATCTAAATGGCGAGAATATTGTTGTTCCATTTTATTCTTATGGGGTCCTTACGGATGATGTCGTGGGGTTACATGGCCAGATTCTAGGCCAGCTGGCAGCGGTGCCCATTTCCCTTCCCATTTCATATGACAATTAGATACATATGCCTTCAAGCTGGAAGAATGAAGTGTTTGATTCTATAAATAAAGGTAAATTTTTTACATTATGATTTAATTGAATGTCATGTTACTTATATTTTCAAAATGAATTTCTTTATACAGATGTTCGTCCACTTTACTGTTGCTGATGTGATAGCACAGAAGTGGACGTTGAAAAATATAGGTAAGAAGTGGAAAGATTCCAAATTGAGATTATGGTGTGATGTCAACGATACTTCGGTGACCACACCACAAATGTATGAGAAGCTACCCAGTGGGGTACCGAAAGAGCTGTGGAAAGTGTTTGTTGATAGACATCGTGATCAGAAGCGGATGGTATTGAAATATATATTATTATATTATCCTCATTTTAAATTTATACATGTATATGAAAAGGACATGAAATTAAATACATCAGTATTAAATTTACTTTTATTTATTTCAGGATCTCTCAAGACAAAATGCATCAAACCAGGCTAAGCAAGTCATCCCGTACACTGCGGGCTCAAAATAAATTTCTAGAAGCCGAACGACATTGGTAATCTTTTAATTAGTTTAAATATTTATAAGACAATATTATCTTTTAAATATATTGAATTGTTGATTTATCTTTGTTTAATGCAGTCAAAGAGTTTAGGGCATGAAGCATCCAGGACTGAATTGTGGTTGGATGTTCACAAGAAATCAGATGGAAGTTTTGTTATTGAGTCTGCTAAAGAAGATGGGGTATGAAGTCAATTTTTCACCATAATAACTTATTTTCAGTTTTTAATGTGTTAATATATATTGATATTTGATTTATAGGTAAAAATTAAAGAGCTATGGGATTCCAATCCAGCGTAGTCCTACTCAGTCTCCTAGGATGACCCAGTTGCTAAGGTCCTTGGGAAGGAGCATGCTGGGAGAGTGTGCGGGATGGGTTTGGGACCCGTACCATCTGAGATTTTTAGTAGTCCATTGGGGATAGCAGCTTCATCTTCCCCTGACTTTAGTCAGCCCATACCCGGTGATGATAAGAAATAGATTGTTTCTTTACGAAGCAGAGTTCACCAGCAGTGGGAGCAGATATCTGCATAGAAAATAGAGTTGATTGAAATACATTAGCAGATGAGCAGATATGCCCCTGGTGGTAGTTCATCAACTGGTGGTACGCAGGTAAATCACAAAAAATCAAAATCATTTAGTTTTATAACTTTCATTGTTTTAACGTTTTTATATATATATATATATGCAATCGCATTTAATTTTCAATATAATGTTCTTACAGGTGACAACACAAAGTGGAGATGAAGGTGGAGAGGGTGATGATGCATCATCGGACCCTGAGTAGTTGTATTGTTGATTTTTAATATGAAAATAGTTTCTTTGAATATGTATAATTTGTGGCACATAGTTTCCACCACACATTTTCATGTCCTAAAATTTCCTTGATTTCTCATTTTCCTTTTATGAAATTAATTGATTTATGATGTTTCTTTTTATGTCTTGATTTCTTTAGTTTTGTATACATCATTTAGGAATAAATTGTTTGACTAGCCTTCTAAGATCTTTTCCAAGGGTCCTATATTATTATTTTTATGTGTTTGGTTATGACTACTTTATTACTCATGGTTATGAGGAATGAGAACATGGGGGAACACACTTTAAAAAAGAACAAACTAAATAAAGATAGCAAACTAGTTAATAGTAAATTAGAAGAAAAAAGAAAGTCGCTTTTACTTTATGGATTTTCATGATATTACTATGCGTTGAATCTTAATGATTGACAATTTATGGTATGGATTACTTCCTATTTTTATCATTTATGAAACTCTCGACAATTATAATAAGATAATTTTTTAAAGATGGTAGTAAAATTAATGACTAATGGTGAATGAATGGGGAGTATTCCTATGTAGGACTCAGAAATACACATTAATAAAACTGGGTTTAACATGTTTTTAATTTTAATGACAGACAGTGTGGGCTTGTCTAATATACAATCATGTTTTTTCTAGCAAGATCAAGATTTTCTTGCACAGCACTGTGGTTTTCTCTCATTATAGATTTTAATGTGTTTGGTGTCATGACTAAATTCGGATTATAATTTTAACAAATGAAAATATCATTCAACATATTATCATTTTGTGTTTTCTCTCATATACTGATCAGAACATTCCACTTTCATTGAATCAATATATGATGATGTGTACAAGGTAGGGATAGGATCAGATACTGCTCAATATATTTTCAGGTATGATATGTGTATTCTATCTATTCTCACATATAAATATCAATATAGTTTTGATACTTCCATTTCTTAATTTATAATTCAACTGGGACATATACATATCACTATAGTTTTTATACTTCTATTTCTTATTTTATAATTCAATTGGGACATAGAGGTACACATAGACCCCTTAGAATGTCTTTAACTACTAGAGAATCATATTGGGGGTGATCAACTTCTCAAATGAATTCTCTTGCAGTCTGCTTTTTCTATAGGGAATTAGAGGATCTATATGTGATTCTATAGGGAATTAGAGGTTCTATATAAGTTTTCATATGTTGATTATAGTGGTAGAAGGGATTTTTTTTATAAAGTTATGTGTTTTGTAATAGTCAATTAGTTGAGTGAATGTGATATGGGATTCATCATATCATATTTTACCAATCTATATTATAGTTGGGTTAGGTTTTATAGAAATTAAAAATCCTCCTATCATATGGTGTTATTTAATAGGAAGGAAAACTATTAAGAAATTGATTATGTGTTAGGGATGATTTCAACCAAAAGGTTTATTATCAGTTGGGAGAAATGCCTTCCAAGGGATGTGATTTCTAATTAATTATTGTGGGATTCTATCCAATAGAATCGTTATGGATTGTGTTATAATATTAATGAAATATTAATTAATGTTTGGGGAGATCCCAACGGAGATATTCATTAATTATTAGGCGATATTCCATGTGATGAATTTATTTTTTAGATGAGATTTAAACCATGTTATTGTTCCCCATGAATAGAGTTGGTGAATAAAGTTGGAATTCAATGTTGTTCATGATGTTACATGTTATAGAAGTTTCATAGAAGAGGATCTAATGATTTTCTATAAGTAAATTGAATATCCACAAATTGTTGAATTATAGGAAGTCTCTCTTGATGTGGTTTTTTGAAAGTGGATAAGACAGTTGTATGATCCGTAATATAAGATATTTTTTGAATGATGTTTATAAGGATATTTTGAAGATGAAAATGTACGTTACAATTTTTAAGGCATGTCATATTTTTAAAACATGGTTATATTCCTAATAAATTGGCTGATGAAATATTCTTAAGATATTAATACAGAGACTAGTGTGTTTCCAGGTATGTGCTTCTTGGTAGTGGTATGGATGAGAGTGGTTGGGGCTTCCATGTGTTGTAAAAAGTATGAAATCTATATAATAATTGTTTGGATGTTATTACCCTTATTTGTGTTCACTGCTTGGAATATATGGAATTATTTTAGGGTATACTGGTAAGGTAGGGTATTTAGTATTTTAGGGATTTCTCTCTTCACTGGTTGGATGCTATTATCCTTATTTGTGTCAATGATTTTGGCATTGCATTGTTTTCATGGCATTATTTTCATGTATTATAATTGTTCTATCTGTTATTTCTGGTTTGATTTGGTTTTCAGGGCAGTGGGGGGCCACAGAATCTATTTTTTTCTTGGCAGCTTTTGGCGGCGGTTTTAACCGCCGCGAAATGTAGGTTGGTGGGGGGGGGGGGGGGGTTGGCGGCGGTTTAAACCGCCAATGAATGTTTAAAACTACAGCTAAACATAAAGGTAATTTTACGTTTAGCGGCGGTCATAACCGCCACAAAATAGTCACATCGTGGCTGTCTCATCCCGCGGCAGTTCCCCTGGCTTTAGCGGCGATTTTATGGCCGCTGGATTTGAGTTTATTCGCGGCGGTTATAACCGCCGCGAAAACTGCCCCGAAATGAGACAACTACGATGCTTTCCCTAAACGCCACTAAACGAAAATAACAGTCGTGAAAAGATTGGCGACACCGTATTAGGCGGTGGTTTCTAGAAACTGCCTCCACACCATGAAGCAGCGGTTAAAACCGCCGCTAAATGAAGATTATATTGTAGTGTCATCGATGTTATAAATGGTTTATTACATGTGAGTTTCTTTCATAGAAACCCACATCATAAAAAGGAATACCAAAACTTATCTTTAAAAACTAACGTATGAAATGTAACGGTTACCCAAAGTAACTCATCAATGGGTTTCCATATAGGAGAACATAGGTGAAAATATGGATATGGAAGAAAAATATGACCATCAAGTTCTGATGGACAGTGGTAGAGAACATGGATATGAAAAACCCAACAATCAGAAGCCATAAATTTTTTATGATCTGAGGTACTATCTGATTCATTAGATATGAGGTCACTAGGAAAATATTTTTGTTTTTCAAGATCATTTCACTAATGTTGAATAATTTTCAAATCAAAATAAATACATACTTGATTTTGGTACAATATCACCATTGTTCATGCCATGAACAATTTCCACTTCATCTCTTAACGAAATGAAGTTGAATTTGTCATTCGTGAAGTGTCAGCAGATCACGTGATAGATTGATGAGTAATTCCATCTATTTCAAACAAAAGGATAGAAAAAGTTATCAAATATACATAAGTCCATCTATGGTGTAGTTAATCGTATATGATTCCAAAAATGTACTTATACTTCTTCTATCATACCTCTTGATAAAATAAAACTAGTTTCTAATAATAAGGGACTTCTTGTAGGCTAGTGGTAGGTGATAAAGGCATGTCGTAATTCGGTTGGGATTTTGATTCCCGCAACCTTGTCTGACGCGACGGTTTGTCACCCATCCTGCAGGTTGTCCTTTTTCTAAAACTACATTGTTATAAAATCCCATCAATTATATTGAATAAAAGTTATAACCTTAGACAATACTAATTTATGTCCAACATAATCCATTCCAATCTTTATTCTTATCCAAAATACTTATGTCCAAGATCATAGTATAAAGAACACAATTACTAGAAATGTCATCTACCAAGAATGTGAATACAATCATTTATACCCAATATATCATATGATATATCTTGTTGGTCACATTCCAAACATATGAATAAATTAATCATGTATTCTATTGAAAAATTAGTAGCCATTGAACCTTAGTGAAAACATGAATTCTGTCAAAAGATAACTCTTTCCACATACCAAAATCCCAAAATTTTGATATACTCAAACCATGATATAACTTTATCGTTATATCAGTCATGAGCTCATGAATACTATCATATATATTATTTTCTCCTTATCCCTTCATTATGCGCATATCAACTAATTTCCAAAAATATTTGAATAACCTTTCATGGTTACTGATACCATTCAACATATACTATCAAATACTTTGGAAAAACAATAGTTTAACAATCCTTAGATGTGTGTTTATTCCATAGTACCATTACCTATACAACATAACTCTTGATAAACATAAATCATTCCACTAACTTCTTAAACCATTGACCTAGATTCATAATTGTATTCTTCAACACTTCTTTCATCTCATTACCATTTGTAGTCTCTTCATCATCATAAATATAAATACTACCCATACGACCATGCTGGTTCTCTTCATGAGATTTTCCCTTAGGGAATTGGTTTATATAGTGCCCGTACATTCCCCATTTAAAACATTTAACCATTTTTGACATCTTAGCAATACCATTATCCTTGTCCATGGTGTTAACTTAACCATTTACTTTGCAATTATTGTCATTGTGTCCTTCTTTTCAACACCCAAATCATCTTCCAGTTCCTTTGAAACATTCCCCTTGACGCCTCTTCCCACATGAATTACATGAGGGAAATTGAACTTTTTTTCCTCTATGATCATCATGAAACTCCATCTTTCTCTTATTAACTAAGTTAGGAATATTACCAAAGATTAGATTATTGATCATATTATGAGATTTATGATTAGGCATAATAACGATGTTTCTCCTTCCAAATTCCATTTCATTTGGTAGCTCATGAAGAATATCATTCCATTGTCCATCATATTATCCATCATCGTGAATCCTCCTATTTCCAGCCATTTTCTAAAACCCAAAAAGAATAGTGTGACAAGCAAAAATCATACAAGGAACACATCATAATAAAGATGGAGTACCTTCAATATCTAACATCTTAGGTTTAATTCTAATATGGTTTCTGTAATTCTAGGACTATAACCTATACTTTTACTTAACATTAGGGACATCCCTAGACATACCTTAAAATTATCGCTCGGGATCTCACTAAAGTTTTCACATCCTAGTTTCCAATGGTTAACTAAACCTTTCCGCTGATACCAACTGTAGAGACCCAAAGCCTGATGTACATAGACATTACATTACTCTTGTGAAATATCTAGTACATAACCAAAATAGATACCAAAGGACCGTAATAGTTTTGTGACTTTGGATACATGGAATATAAAATTATAATCATGTTGAAAGTACTTCAACATCTTCCATAATGATCTTCCCCTTTTTGTTTTCTTACCTAAAACCATTCTTTTAATCCTTGGGGAAAAGAAAAAATAAAGAGGGTGAGCTCAAATGCTCAGTAAGGGTAAGATAAAATAAAACAAACCATATATATATGAACATAAAAAATTGAACAAAATTTTTAAACATCAATATCTTGAGAAATTACATAAAACATGGCCTTAAGTAAGGCATAAATCATAATAGAACATAAATCATGATAAAATAGAATGGGAATAAAACTTTAACTGTGAAAAAACATTAAGCACATGATATGATTTCCATATTATCCAAGGCATTGCTTCCAAGACCATATTAGTGGACAAAGTCCCTTACTGAACAGGGTTTATATGCCATTCATGCCCTGTATTACTGAACCAAATTTACTTGCCATTTCAGCCATGTCAATATTATGAGATATAAATCTTTACCAAATGAATTGGAGGGAGATATAGGTCCCACACATCTCATAATGAAATCATTCTTATGTGTGCCACAACATAAACATAAATCATTAATCATAACCCAAAGAATAAAATGGGTTTCATAAACATCATCCCATCATCACATAATCCATATAAAACAAATGGATATAATTTCATCAGACGAAAAGTGAAACCATGTAAATTATAGATAAATTATACTTGAAACATACACATATGAAATAATGTCATCATATATGGAAAATGGTTTTGATAAAATAGTTGAAATGAATTCTTGAGGAAATTATCCGTTCTTCTTCAAAATCTTTTTCTTTTCACAAAATTCCATTCAAATTTAAAATAAAATGATTCTGCTTAAAATAGTCATGAAATCTTTTTGAGTAAGCTTAATTAAAATAAGGGGTTTTAAAACCATAAAAATCCATTCATGCTGTATAAGATAAAAAAATATTCTTCTCGTAATTTTACCGAAAAGTCAAAAAGTAACTTGTATGGTAAACAAAAGAAAGATTCCACACATACCATGTAGTAAAAGTAAAAAAATGGGTAAAAAGGACTTTAAACAAAAATGAATACACATGGGCATGTATGATTAATATAACCCCAGTAAATACTTATGTATAAGCAATCTTGGATAGAAAAAATTGAGAGTGCAACATTATCCCTTGCCTTAGGTCTGATATGCTTTGTACGTGTCCGATCCTCTGGTATAATGATATAAATAAGGTTATTGACTAATTCCATAATCATACTCATTGTTATGATATAATATATGGTCATATTCTTAGGTTCTTATTAGTAATATTTCATTTCTACTTGTTATTTGGGTGTGTATTGCTTTATATTCTTATGTGTGTTTTGTCGAATAAATTCTAATTATTTTTTTAGGTTATTTATACCACATTTCCATAATGGTATTAGTGTAATATATATCATATTTTCTCATTCAATTCATTTATATAATCATTATTCAATGAAGATCATGTAGAACGAGTCGCATCACATCGTGGAGTTGGTAGGCCATACGTACGCACAAGCGATGATATCGTTCCCATGATCGTGGAATTTTGTTGAAGTGTATGTATACTATTTCAGAATAAATATAATTTTAAAATAATCATATATAGTTATTCTTTACAACATTATACCCATCCAAGTAAGGTGGTGGTGGAAAACAGATTACACCATGGTGTGGAGATGGTTTTCCGTACGTACGCATGCCCGGTGATTTCATTTTTCCTAGAATTGATAGAAGGTGGAATAGGGTTGTTTAATAATTATAATAAAATATCATTATATTAGTGATACTGATATTATTACATCATAATTAAATGACTAAATAAGAGGAAGTAGAAGTAGAAATAAATTTGAAAGAATGGTAACGGATATTACCTCTTATTCGACACGCCTCTTTGAAACCTCCTCTTAGGGAAATAAAATTGGACTTTGAAGAATAACAGAACCTCTAGAATATTTATAGGGAAGTTGAGATGGTAAGTGGTCAGGGGATGACCGATCATGAAGGCTCAAGGTTGTGTAAAGATGAGAGGGAGGAGGTGCCCTTTTATAAGGGAGGAGAGGGGTACCTTGGGAATCCTCAAAAATATTAGTTTAATATAAATTCAAACCCCACATAAAAACCTATAAAATCCCTCAATTCGAATATTAGATGAGATAGGGTTGTTATATCATCAACCAATAAAATTTAGACATGTTTTGATATTATATTAATCCTTATCATTTTGAATTATCCTTATTTAATCTATTTAATTTTATATGTGTTAATAAAATTATAAATTTTAAATGGTTATAAATAATCCTTGATGTGTTGTTAATTTTCTATATTTGGATACTTTATGACATTTTTTACTATATAAATTTCAATTTATAATTTTTAAATATTTTTGTGATTTTTAAACAATATAATAATATGTTATCTTTATAAAATAACAATAGTGTCAATTTTGACACTATTCATTTATTTGAATTTAAATAAAATACACACAGAAGATATATTAGAAATACATTATTTAATAGGTTTCTATCATGTCATATTCATCTAGAAAATTAGTGTACCACATTAAATAGTTCATATAATATTTATTTTACTATTTTTAAAATAATTTATTTAATACTTATCTTAATAAAATAATTTCTTCAACATTTCTGAATAATTATTAAATATACATATTTGTTTCATAAAAATTAAAAATAAAATACTAGGATGAAGATAAATATTATAGATTTAATAGTAATACTTTTAGTAGGATTTATATTCTAAAAACCCAATGTTTTAAAATGTTATATTTATTAAATTATGAAGGTTACAACCTTGACATCATTTAAAATAAAATAATATAAGTGTCATAATCACTTTTATAAGACTCCAAACGGTAATATATTAAGTCCTTGGATGATTATGGTGTATATATAAACTACCAATAAGCTTTGGTCAGGTTTGGGAGCCTTTTAATGGGTATTATTATTTAAAAAAAACTATATCACTTATTTTTTACTAAATAAATAATTTATGCATCATTAATGTATAAGCTATTAAGGTTATTAAATATTTCTTAAAAATTATAAATAAATTACCATGGTAAAGAAAATCATTTTATATTTCAAATGAGTATTTATAACTGAATTTATATTCTGTATAAACTTATATTAAAAATAATTTAATTATTAAAGTTGAGTGAGACATATTTCACTTTCCTTTAAATAAAATAAATTAAAGGTTTTAATCACTTTCAAGTGGGTTCCAATGGATTCAATTTCGACCCAAATATTCCTTAGGACGAAATATAAGCATCCAATTATATTAAGACAAGTGTTAGGTTAATTTTATAATATTATATTTACGTTTAATTACCAGATTTACCTTTTACTATGGTAAATAAAATTTACCGTAGTTACTATTCATAATGCCCAAAAATAAAAAGTAGAATATTAACATAATTTGGACCCAATTATTCCAAATATGGAATCAATTTTTCTAAATTCAATACAAAAAATTTTGAGAAATTAATTTAAAATTATTCCTCTTGTTAAGAAAACGTGTTTTAAAAGTTAAAACATTACAAAAGATTGAAATGATTTTACCTATGAATTCAATGTAAAATAAATGCTAATTTCATAAATTATATTAAATGGTAAAAGTATAATCTATTTACACTTTAAAACCACTCAATATTATAATATAACCATATAAACTATTGCGATGAAAAAATTGTTTTTATTTAAAATATAGCGTGTTTTTACAATTCATTAAAATATGAAAGTTATTCGAATAATATGAAAAATTTATCCAGAGTAAATTTTTATATCCTTATACCAAAGAAGAATTTTATTTTCTCAAATTGAACTTATAAACCTTTCAAAAACTAGATTTAATGTGGGTGTGCCATCAAAAGGCGGAAAATCTGCATTTTTTGAGAAATACTAATTTTACCCAAAACATTTATTTTGTTCACATAACATGTTTTAGAAAATGTGTAAGATGAATAATAATGTTATAAAATTAAAAATGTAGTTAATACTATTCATAACTGATAGTTCATAATAATATTATAACCATATATCGTTGTTTAGTGAAACCTTGTATTGCGTACAACACACGCTATCGAGGATGGTCGTGATTGTATGTAATGCAAGGAAAGTCAGGGTTGCGTGTAGTGAAAGACTCCTTTGTTGCTGCGTATAAAAAATCAAACAATATTTCATTTAAAAATTTAATATATATATATATATACATACACTCAATGTTCGGTAGAATATCTATTATAAAACGAACTGGAAATTGTGTGTAACACAATCCAAGAATATTGTTGCGTATTATGAAAGCTAATACGTTGTTGTGTATAGTGCAAGATAATCTTGGTGTAGTATACAACAAGAAGATATGAAAGAAATTAAAAAGGATATATCTCATAAAATCTCGGGGTGTTACATCACAATCTTGGACTCTGTTTTACTTGTTTGTTTAGATAGAATTATGAGATGTTTGTTTGTTACTAATACACAAGGTGTACATAGTTTAGGTAAGATCCCAAGGTATACATAATTCAACTACTGAATAATAAATGAAAAACTAATGTAAATGAAAACTATTGGATTATAAATTTTGAGTATTTCCTAGTTTATTTCTACATTTCTGCATATTACCTGCTATATAAATTTACTGGCAGTTGGGCACATATCATTGGGTGGTTTCCTAATGGGATTCATCTCACCCTTTTTGGGTCATGCTTTTGGACCCAAATAGATTATATAGGTACTAGTATAGATAATAGAAACCACCCTTCTTCATTATGTACATGATTTCTATTGGATTTGGAGAGCATAAGACCAATCTGAGGCATTTTATGTTGTTATAGATTACAACTTTTCCGTACTTTGGTATCAGTGTTGTATTTTCTGTTTTGTGACTTGTTTGGATGCTTTCCCAAACAAAAGGGACATGTGTCATTTATATAATCTCCAATTATTAGATTACAATTAGTCTTCCACTATTTCCATTTATTGTATGGTATTACTATTTCTGCTTTTGTTTACAATTTTTTATTCCGTTGTGTATACTCTTCTAATGAAGGAATAGTTTCCCCATTATCTGACCTTGTCCCACACTGCTAGTCGGAAGCATCTTGCATTTGGGGAAATGCTCTTAAGGATTTGTGACCAACTGGGTTTGAGGCACCATTGGGCGGCACTCGGAATCGGGATGTTACATGGTTTGTTTGTTTTTTAGTCTTTTTTGCAAAAGAGGGGGGGGGGTGATTCCATGTACTGGCATAAAACATTGACACAACATGTATTAGGGTTAAATTTGGTTTAATCCTATGTATACGCCATTTAGTCAGGTCGTGTGTGATGTCCATACATGTTAATTAGGGTTGTTGAAAAGGAATAGAGGACCAACCATGTATATAACATGTACTCTGAGTGCACGCATTATGGTCATGTTGACGTGAATTTTTATTGTCCTGGAATGTAAGTTAGAAAAACTGGCCACATCGCGGGTAAACACGACATTAATATATATAATACATGACTTTTTCAATAAATGTTTTGGTTAAAATGGGATGTAACCTCATTTTTTCAATTCTAGAAAGAACCCTCATGAACCAGCCGGTCGAACCGTGTTTTGGCTCATGATTCATCATCTTATGTCTAATTCAAACACTGTCAGATCCATTGGAACCCAATTAGTAAAATATTGATCCCACTTGATTTGTTCTTCATGATTTTTATTTTCATCTGAGATACATAACCTGGAGTGTTTAATCATCATTTGGTATATATATATCGTTCTAGGCCAAATTTGAGGTTGACGCTAGATGAGGAGTGTCGTATGATAATGCGGTAGGTGGTGCATAACCTATTTTGTGTTTTTGTGTAAATTTTAGGGTTGTGCATTTTTATTGAAATGATATGTATTGAATGAGACCCATGTTATTGAATATTGAATTGACTTTGTGCCTTGTGGGATATTTTTGGGAATTCTCTTACCTTGATTATGTGAGTGAGGTCTAGTTAGAGGATGCATATCCATGGGGAATTTTTTCCAGGGGTGATTAGTTGTTATAAATATTTACTTCTAATTTAAAATATTTAGTTTTAATTTTAATTATTTATTACACTATTTAGATGCATTCATGACGTCTACACTCTTATGTTATAGTTGAAATCTAGCATAATAAAATTGTTAAAATTTAATTTCTTGAATAAATTTATATCTCTAAACGTGATATAAATATGTAATTAATTAATTTAATGTGTTTAGTCATTCAGGGTTGTGGCGGGATATTCACTATGTTGGGATGGAATGACCATTAGTATTGAATGATGTTGTTCACTGGTTGGTCTTGACCTAGTTTTTCATGGGGGGTGTTAACAATGAGATTGGGCATCGTTGACGTCAGTTTGAGGTGGTGTGACTATCTGTATGAGCATGCCCTGGGAAGCTTAGATGGCATGGTCATCAGATTTGTGAAACAAGGCCATAGGGGAATGATGAGCCACTACTGTTGTGCCTTGGGTTCTTATTTCTGGGTTTTCCCCTCACCCGTGATGGCCAAATTTCCAATTGAGTCTTGTGCAGAGAAGCAGACTACGTGATAAGGTGGTTTTGACTACTCGTTTGGTTAGTGGCCCCTGATAGTTGGGGATTATGTATTTGTGGTTTTGGGATTCTTTCCCAACAACAAAATGTGGAAGGTGATGAGACATCGGAGGATAGAAGACAGGCTATCAGGTTGGGGGATGAAGCTCACTGTGATTGAGGTCATGGGCCATGATATATATTTATTTGAGGATAAATATTAGTTTTTGTCCAGTTGTTGTGTATGGGTCTACATGAGCATACGAGTAGGGGTCCTTGGAACTTCGAAACTTTTGTTGGGAATGCCTTTGGGCTGTTGGTACATGATACATGAAGTGTCTGGATGCATGAGGTGTTGGGTTATGTATTTTATATAGAACATGAGGGATCATAGAGACATTGTTACTATAAGAGTACCTTGGGCCATGGTTCCAGGACTCTCTTTGCTTCTAAGAATACGGTTATGGATAAAGAATGTGATGCTCCCTAGTGGCTGTTGAGAACCAGTGGCAGTTATTTTTATTTATTACATCTTAATATTTACCTTATTTAGTTTAGAATGTCTACTTAAAAACATATAATAGGTATTCATTTTTGGTGGTATCCTACTAAGATTTTTCTCATACCCTACATGGTACATTTGAGATTCATGTAGAATTATAAATTAACATATAGGTAAAGGATCAGCTATAGGAGTTGTATCATGGTGTTATTTGGCATGGAGACAGGTATAGACCACGAGGTCATCCATAGTTGGAGTTTTAATTTTGTTTAGCATTCATTAATATATCTACATTATTATTATTATATGTTGCAACCTTGGTTATCCAAGGATTCACTTTTTATAATGTCATGTATAGCCTTCTATGGATTCAAGACTTGTTTTTTTAGTAGTGGTTACATGTTTGTTTTAGAATGTTTTTATGGTTACATTCTACTGTAATGGTTTCTATATTAAATTCTTTATTTATCTTCTATTGGATATTCATCTGTTCTGTGGGTATGGTTTGATTCTACAATGTCATTTATTTCTGAGGAATGTTATATTATTATACATAGAAAAGTTCCAAACCTATTTTCCAGAGGGTGTAGCCTCCTAACTATAACTTTTTATACCCTCACTGCTAGTCGGCATCCTTTGGCATTTTGGGAGGTGCACATAAGGTCAGTAGCACCCAGCCCATTAACAATATTTGTTGGGCTATTCGGGTTTGGGACATTACATTAAGCCACTCTTCATAGCCGATTGAAGGATTTGAAATCACTGAAGGAACATGTTTGGGAAATTGAATTATGTTTAGTAGGAATTTTGTCTTACCCATAAGTGTAAAACATTTTGGATTAGGCAATGAATGAAACATCCTAGTGTGCGGTGGGAAAAAATTCATAGGGTTGTGGTCAATAACGATAAGGTTGAAATTTAAATTTTACTATCTAAAATAATCTACCATCATGAATAGTTTACATTATATAATCATTAACATAAAATATCAAAGAACAATATACTAGAATAGATGAGGGTTATTGACATGGAAGAGAAGGCTGGGATTGATTCTATTTCTACAAGGAGGCAAGGTAGTAGACTGTTAATGTGTAAACTAAATCTATTGACCACTTCTATTAATCATAACCTCATGAGAAAAAAGTTTTCATATCTCAATGACTCATATAAATACATTTTTTGAGGATATTTTAGTTTTTTACTCTCTTTTATATGTGTATTAATGGGAGAGACTCCAGTATATAATGATTTATTGTTAATATGCACCATAACAGTGATTTCAACTCTTGAAATTTATATATCGTCTTCCAGCATCCATTTACAAATGATGTGTTTGATATTTCACTAATATTATGTCTCATGAATCATTAACAATACCAATAATTTTTATAATATCACGTAAACCAAAATTCTCGGATTTGAATTCATGAATAACAATACATTTCTATTAATATGTTCTCCTTAGTTACCACCAATTTGATATTCCTCATTAATATACCTACTATATATTCCATAATTATAACTAATTCAAATGAATAATTTGGTTAATGTTCATGTTTCAAATGGTGAATAATCAATCTTTTCATTAATTAAGTGGACTTATTAAGTGTAAAATTATTATCTTTTCGAAAAAATATAGATCCCTACACACTTTATATCCAAAGATTTTATGTTACCCTTATTTTTTCTAATATTCATAGAGAGGAATGATTAGTGGTTGTCAACTTGGTTTTCAATCGGCCTTCTCTCTTATGTTTTTTTACCTGACTTTTTTTCCCTTTAGCATTTTTTGAGTTCTCAATATTTCATGGAGCATGAAAAGTGCATGTCCCGAAAGTAGTGACATGTATTTTTTCATGTATTACACTTTTTGTTTATGAACCTTATTGTAATTGATTCTCTTTCCATTGGATAATTTAGGGTCTTGAAAACATGACCACCTTATTTTTTAGTTTAGGGTGTTCTAGATCGGACCTTCTCCTATCAGTAGATTAGAGTGTTTTACATTGAACTTCATTGTGCTAATAGTTTAGTGTATTCTTTCATGGATATTAATTTTTAATGAATATGGTTTTATATTATGGACCTTATATTTCTGGTAATATACCATTTTTGAATTAATATATTCCATGAATTTTTGATTCCATTTTTAGGACATCTAGCGTGAAGGCTAACGTCATGAGGTATGATGAAAATAGGATATGCATTTTAAATTGTTTCTAATAGGAAATGGTTTATGAATATATCAGATGGGGTGGAAATGAAATGGATGACCCAATACACTATATGGTATTAATTTCCTCCACGGTGTTTCAAGGTCTCGTGAGTATCAGAGTTTTTTTAATACAAGGAGGACATTCCTCTTATTTGTATTTCAAATCCCTTATGTATTGATAAAATAATCAAACAAAAAAAAATCACCACCCATTAATAAGGGGCATGAAATAATTGGGATCTAGTATTGGTGAATGATACAATATTATTTTATTTGAGTCCTTTTGTTATTTGGGGTGTCATTGGTGCAATTCGCAACCCAAAATATTGAATCAATGCATATGGAATGGAGGAGAAATATACCGGAGGACCCAAAATACTAGAAGATTATCATTTTTTCATGTTATTACCAAGGATCATGTGGTTCACAATTCATTAACTTATTATATATATTCCATTTTTTGGTTGTTAAATTTCTTATGGATGAGATCATTTGGTATACATGAATGGAAAAGTAAAGGGTATCATCACCCTTTATCAAAGGGCACAAAATTTATTTGAGGGTTGAAAAATTTGGATTATGAATTTAGATATGTATATAATATCAATCCTAGAATGGTCTGGTAACCCTATAGAAGTTGATCTTTAGAATTTTAGGCTCGGGACCCACGCCATGTGGTATCATATCACTTGGTGTGATCCATAAAATGACCTGGAAATGAGTGTTTCATTCTTTCATTGAAAAGGGAACAATACAAGATGAATTATTGTTAATGATGTCGAGTCCAGTTGAATAGTATTGTTTTAGATATTATAAATCATGGTCTAAAAATATATAAGTTAACTATATGTCTTAACCAATGGGTAAAAGTCCACCATAAATGATTTTTGAAGCTTATAATGATCCATGTGGTATGTAAAATAACTCAAAGATTTAAGGGGGTCCTTCCTAGGATCCCAGGGTCCATTTGGAGGAGAAATCCCTATTATCAGTTTTCTAGGGGGAAGAACCATGATGAAGGATCTCTTGGTCCATGAGGTTATAAGAGAAGGATTCCAACTCATGAAATTAGTTGTTCTATCTCACATCTAATTTCACAGAGGTGGTTTTTGTATGAAGTATGTTTCAATAACGTTTTTAGAACTCCAAATTTTCTTTACTTCTTAATAAACACCTTATCTTGACTAGATGGAGTAATAAATTAAAATTCTGACATTTTCATGAACCAAGAGGTCTAACAATCATGACTCAACTTTTACTATGGGCATAATGTGGATTGTAATAGATGTATGCTACATTTATATACATTATGATTTTTTAAACTCTATAGATGATGATTTTTGAGAGTATGTAATTGATTTTTTCTCTGGACCCCCATTGTGGGTTTTGAGGATGACATGTCTTGTGTCTCTTTCACTTATAGTTTAGGGTCTAGCAAATAGATTAGGAGCGGTGATATTTTTCTGTCATACAATTTTGAAAACATTTATCATAGATTAGTGCTATGAAATTCTTGTACCTAGTATGAGTGTAATTTCACTGAATGTCCCAACTAGGGTACCCTATTTCAAGAGTACTACAACATCCTTTGGAAATGGATATGTGAGATTTATAAATAATGGCTCATTGTTCACAAAAAATTAATAATTATATGGGAAAATAAATCCTAGGATGACGTAGAACAACCTTAGGTGTTCATTTATACCTTGGTGATGTCAAGACAACAAGGATGAGAAACCCTTAATGTGTGGAAAACATGAATCTAGTGGGTAGGTCAAATCCTTTATTGATCACTATGGTAAGAAAAATTGTTTGATTGATGATGGTATATCCTATATTTTTCAAATGGGTTAGTGATAGGAGATAAGGAGGTTGAACAACCCCACCGACTAGGAGTACCAATGGAGTATCATGGAGTGAATATCTTCTATTAAAGGTAGCGACTTCCCTTCATTTCAGTACTCACCAATCCCATTGGAAATCATTAGCTTCACTATTGATCCTCTCATATAATATATTTAAGATGTATTTTTAGAGGTGGTTTCCCCATTATTTAAGATTCATATAATGAAGGTTTTATCATTTTAATATTATGGATGTTGGTACACCCTTTTACCCATAATGATATTTAAATTTTCCTATGGTTCTTACCCCATTCATTTCGAGGGTTATTTCATGTTACATATGATGTCAATTTTCACTTCATTTTCACATTATATTATCTCATGATTATCAAAAAACCCATGATAAAATCATTTATGGTCTCCTCAACTATTATCAGAGTACGTTTCTGTCACAGTTTTTCACTTTTTTTAGCGATTAATAAATCTCATTAATTTTATAATTCTTTGTGATTGTGATGCTTGTTGATAATTCAAATCAAAATAATTTTATTTATATTATTAAATACACTATTTTTATATTTTAGAGATTATAGACTAACTATGTGAGCTTATGGTGGGGAAATTTGAGACCGAAAATTTCGAGGGGAATAATTTTTCGTTGTGGAAAAGGAAGATGAAAGAAATGCTGCAGATGGATATTTTCTCACATGAAATTAGTGAAACACCAAAAGATATGAAGATGAATCATTGGATCAAATGGGTTATATAATAATTATCTAGATGAAAATGTGTTGAGTACATCTGAATATAGATATACATTAGTCAGGGAAGTGACTATGACTGTTGGAAGCAAGAAGAATCTTGATGATGCATGGGTAATCTACTCATGAGCTACATGGAAAATGGCATATCGATGAGAATGGTTTGGCCAATATGAAACTACCCAAAAAATTATTTTGTACGTGGGGAATTATCATGCCATCAATATCATTGTATTTAGTAAAATAAAATTTAGGATTTATGTTGGAATGGTATAAAGAATCAAAGGTGTACTACATGTGAAAGGAATGATGAAGATCATAATGTATTTTTCATAATTATATGGAATCGAATGAAAGAATCACACTGATAATAGAGTAATGAAAATTGGGAAGGTTTCTCTGGTGGTGATAAATAGAGAGTAGAAATAAAAGAACTAGAACATGACTATGGATGAAATGTTCAAGGAGGCAGAGATAGTTGTTGAATCAACTACCTCGATAGAAGCATTGATGATAGTATGGAATCCAAATCATGGAAATTTGTTAGAAAAAGGACTGATGATTAATTCATATTATAATTTTCTACATAGACATAAAATGCTATATTTACCATTTTTAGATCATTGTGATTTGAGAAAGCAACTGAGGTTAATGATCAGGACATCAAAAGAACAAATCAATGTGATCTTCATGTGGATCAATTTAGACATTAGGAAAGGTAGTGGTTATATCCATTGTAAGATAAATATATTTTGTATACATAATTTATGATTATTCCAAATGATTTTAGTTGTTCACAATATAGAGGAAACAATATGTTTTTTAAGTCTTTAAAAAACTCAAATCATGGAAATAGATTGAATCTGGGAAGAATTTAAAGTGTGTGACAAATGATAATGATGGATAACATACAAGGGAGTTTTTCGACACATTCTCTAATGACAAGGAATCATGAGATAGTCCAAAATTGCAGACACTCCTTGAAAAAATGTAGTGGTAGAGAAGACGAATCAACCGCTGTTATATAAAATAAGGGATGTGTTAAAGACTATATGATGATCAATTATTGTTTGTAATTAGAAGTGAATACCACATATTATGTGACCAATAGATCTCCATCTATAGTGATTTATCTGAAGACACCGGTGGAGATGTGGACTGGTACCCATGACGACTATTCTTAGAAACATAATTTTGGGATTCATTAATATGAATTGTTTAACGGAAAACAATGTTCAATGTTGGACTTAATATCTAGTAAATTTATCTACTTGTGGTATGCCTATGTTGTGAAGGGGAATCAATTGCGGGACCCCACTTCCCACAATCATATCATCAATAGAGATGTAATTTTTAGAGCACAAGGTGAAAATTATAAAAAAAATTGCATTGTTTAGGAGAATACGTAAACTATATTTGTTTAAGTAAATTATAAATCCATAGAAGAACTAGTTTCCTATGAATAATTACCATAGAGTTAAGATCATGTACTCGTTGTGTCTAGAAAAAAACTATCAACTCTAGAGAAAAGAGCACCAGTATGGAACTCAAACTATGTTACTGATAGCGATATTGAATAATTCTTAATGAAAGTGGATGGAGAGCTTTCTAATTTTGTAGAGGTGACTCAGAGTCTAGATGAATTTTTATGGTTGGTGGGAATGCATTATGAACATGAATCCATTCATAATAACCACACTTGTGATCTTGTTCCATTAACTTAGGGATGGAAGGTTATAAATAAAAAATGGTTCCTTATGATCATTACGAATGGGAAGAACTAGGTTGAATGATATTGTGCAATACAGGTGGTCAACAGATATTCTCATAATGAATTAATTGACATTAATGAAATATTATCCCATTTTTTATATTGATGAATATATAGATTGTTATATTAAGGTGAGCTACATAATGATTATATCTTGATATGTTTTATGTGAATACATATTTTCCACATGGTGATCTTGATTATGTTATATGTATATTCCCACCATAAGGCTTTATAAAAGAATGAAAAGATAATATTGTTTGTAGGTTGAATAAATTTTTGGATAGTCTTGAGAAGAGGGAATTGTGATGGTACAAGGGGTTTGATTCCTATATCACAATACTTATATAAAACAAATTTCATTTAGATCCATGTACATATTTTGAGGTCTTGGATGGTAATTATTTAATCGTTATTATATTATTTGTAGATGACATTTTTAGTTCTATCCCCAATAATTATTAAATTTATGATTAATGTTATAGTTGGATAGAGAGATTGACTTGAATTACTTGGGACCAACAATCAATATTCTAGGGATATAAATTTACCAACATATAGATAATTTAAATATTTGGATTTAAAAGAAGAATTACTTTCATAAGATCATAAAATGCATAAACATGAAAGACTATAACCTGATCAATACCCCTATTCTTGTAAATTTCATGACATTCTATACAATGAGAACTATCATTAAATAAAAGAATATGGATATGTGTCTACCACCGTATGCATCATAATTTATTTGACTAATTTTCTCTATTTTTTTACTAGAAGTGACACATCACATGTAGTGGTAGACGATATTCTTTACATGGTGAATCCAAGATGAGAGTATTGGTTCACAATGAATTGGATCATGTGATACATCCATGAGACCTCTGATGTAACATTATGTCTTGGAGGATTAGATTTTACTATCGTAGGATAAGTTGATTTATATTTTTTAGGTGATTGTAACAGGGAAAAATCCACTATTGGTTTTGTCTTCACTCGTCCAAGATGAGTATTTCATTGGATTTCAATGTTACATTTTGTTGTGGCCGTATCCATGTCTGAGGAAGAGTATATGGTTTCTACATAGTCGAGAAAAGAGTTGATTTGGTTGAGAAGGATTTTGGTAGATATCTGACATAGATAAGAGTAGATTATATTTTTTTTTTGATAGTTAGAGTTCCTTGTTCATTGAAATGAATCCATAATTTCATTCCATAATGAAGAAAATTACGGTAAAATATTACATTGTCCATGATTTTGTGGAAGAGGGGAGTTTGGATATGACAAAAATTCATATTTAACAAAATATTTTAGCTTTTATAATGAATTAAATTTACATTGGTAAGGTTATATGGTGAAGATAATTTAGTGATCTCACAAAAACATGAGAATCATGGTTTTATAGATAGAAAGTATTCATGGAGATTTGATTGGTCCAAAATCATATCTTCATGTGGGCGATTTGTCGGTGGAATTATATGATGGGGGGTGGCTTCCCCATTAATTTTTAATGGTGGCTAAAAATGTTAAATGCAATGGCTGGCCTTCCCCACTTACATCGATGTAGTAAGGGTAGACCATGGAGTGAAATATGCTTATAAATGGTTGTGTCTTTCCATGGTTTAATCACTCACCAATCTGATTGACAATTATCTTCTTCAGTAGTGATCCTCTCCAATCACCAGTTTATGTGGTACTTTGTGAGGCAGTTTCCCCATTATTTAAGAGAGATATTATAAAGGTTTTATCATTTTAATATTTATGTTGTGTGTACCGAATTTTACTCATAGTGACACTTTTATTTTCCCAAGATTGTTTACCCCTTTAATTTTGGGGGGGTTTTCCATGTTACATCTATTGTCTATTTTTATGGGGTTTTCACATTATTTTTTTCTCATTATTATCATTACACCTATGGGGGAAAGAATTTTGGTCCCTACAACTATGGTCATAAAAAATCAGGATCATTGTCTATTTTCCCATCTCCATATATTGTTTCTAGAAACCTGATGCACTAAAGACATTATGTGGGATTTACGGTTTTTTTTCTTTAAAGATGATGGAAACACCCCATTATCTATTTGTGCGGGGTTAGATTCTTCAGGTACCTTGATATGGAATGATGTCGGGTGATGGATAAAAAATTTAACATCATAATGTGAGGAAGTATCTATCATGCAGTTCAATGTTATGTGAAAAGTACATTCTCTATATGGTTGAATAGAAGGTGGTGAGTATGGTTTAAATTCTTTGTAGTTAAATGTTTTGTACGAAGGAAGTGGGAACTAATATAAATTTTTTGAACGATTTTATTGGGGACGCATTCTATTGGTAGGGTAATTTATATGTATGGAGAATATTTTATCCATGAACAAGAATATCGGTGGGTATCAATATACTAATTCTATTCATACTCAATTTTTTCACATGTGTTGGAAATCCATATATAAATATGACTCGTGCATAAGCAGAATGATCGGGTATGAATTAGACATCTTTAAAAAGTGGTATATGATGACTTTATCATACATTCAATATGAAGACCCTTATTCGAGTGGTTTGATGTCCCATGACAAGACTTTTGTTCTCGATATGATGTGTGTCTCTGTCGAGTCATCCATAATGGGTTTCTTGGTTCCATAAGCTAAAATTAGTGATTATTGGCATGAAATACAATGGAAAAATAGGATATCTATGAAACCACCATAGAGTGGGTCTCTGAAAGATCGTTGCATTGTTTTATCCCATATACAGTTAAGAGTTCATTTTTACCATTTTATTTTTTTGAATGAAACATGTATTGGGGATATAGGAAATACTACATATCATGTGGTGACTACAATCAATATAAAAATAGTTCTTTCTTGAATACATTTTTTGGGATGACATGTAAACATAATGAGGGGATAATAATTTTTTCATGTTGGGGTTAGTCCCAAGATTGGGGATTAGAGAATCACTATGTATCATATGATTATATTAATCAAGACATATATAGTTTTTTAGCGGGAAAATATCTATGTAGTTATGAACCATATGCATAGAGAGGCATTGTTCCAATTAATTTTTGTTGCTAGACCCAAGATTGGAGATCTGGGTGTCAATATATTTTGTGTGATCATAGGTTTCATGCAACAAGTAGTTCATTAATGGAAACACTATATGACGGTATGAACCATATTTATTGGGGGTGCATTTTTATCATTTATTTGTGCAACTCAACACATAATTAGAGATCTAGGAACTATTATATATCCTATGATGATATGAATCCAACCAAATATGTTTCATTAATAGGAAACTGTCCATGTAAATTTTACCCATACAATGATGGGGGAATTGTTCTAATGGGGAGGGGTATCTAGACCTAGGATTTGATATCCAAACATAACTACATATCCTATGATGAAATGTATCATGGAATACGTAACTATTGATTGGGAAACTCTATATGTATTTCTCATCCATAATTTCAGTGGGGAGTTATTCCCATAGATTATTTTATCTTGATATAAGATTATAGATCTAGGAATCCCTATGTATCCTATGATAAAAAGAATCATGTCGCAAAATGTTCATGAATGAGAAAATATCCAGGATGGTTTGAACCATACATGAATGGATGAATTTCTCCCATTTATTGTTGTAGGTGTACCCAATACAAATGATCAATTCGTCATGATGTACAATGTGATGATATAAATCAATCTACATATAGATATTTAATGAGAAACTCTCCATGCATGTATGACCCATACAGAAAGGTAGTAGTTGATCACATTCATTTTTGTAGCATGACCCAATATTAGATAACATGAAATCACAAAATATCATGTTATTATATAAATCATGTGAAAATATGTTCTAGAATAGAGGGTTTGTTGAATAATGAAACCAAGGATAGTGGTACACTCATGTTATGTCCGGATTAACATGTAGTTTTATGTCATTCAATAGAAATCAACTATGAAGTTTAACATCGTGTTACAAGAGCTCATGGTGTTGCACTAAAGGGATTCATCAAGAATAGCATTAAATGATTTTGACTAATAATTGTCATTAATTTAGGTAATATATTACTAGAATTCATCATTCAAAGAGAGAAATTATTTGTGTCATAAATAAAAACATTCCATGGTTTATTACACAACCTAAAATATATTATAAAAAAAGTATTGGATGATTTTTAACTGTGGAGTAGATGTGTCAATATATATAATCATGGAACCACT
This sequence comes from Viscum album, assembly GCA_963277665.1. Classification (NCBI taxonomy): domain Eukaryota; kingdom Viridiplantae; phylum Streptophyta; class Magnoliopsida; order Santalales; family Viscaceae; genus Viscum; species Viscum album. The sequence goes on from OY728143.1 coordinate 355,566,100, forward strand.
ACAAATCTCATTTGAGTTATAATCAAGAATTACATAGTTCTGGGAAAACTAGGAGGTCCAATGTGGAGAAGCAAGGACATTACCCTAGAAGTTAAACATCATTTGGTTAAGATATGGGTTCATTTAAATTAAAAAGATGAAATGAATCCCAAAAATGTCCCCTAGGAATTCCAAAAATCATGCAAAAAAATGACTATCCTGTCCTTGGAATGAGGTATCAGGAGACGTTTTCCCAATGTATACTATTCATATACAAGGGGTAAGACTACATTTTCATGTCATATGATAAATAAGTCCTCACACAATATAATGTATGGTGACTGAGATAGATATATTACACCTGGATCTAGTTTTCGGGGTCTAGGTGTCACAATGTATTTTATGAAGGTTGGAATCAATCCATTTGTAGTTCAAGAATAAAGAGATTCCTAATGTTGATCTGATTTACACAAAGTGGTGATAGAACATCATTTTTGTTTTTCACATATCTACATCATGTGATTCATGTTTTCTTTGATGTAATGTTTTTCATTATGTTTAGCGTTATTCGGAAAGTAAAAAAACTTATCTTGTATTTTTTAGGTCATATATCATGGACAACCTTTTCTTTTTAGCATCATGAGACATGAGTAACACCCTTAATGTTTAATAGCATAATGTCAAGAAGTAAGCCACCATGATATAAAAATTCATTCTTCCATGACATATTTTGTGAATTCATAATTTCACATGGTTAGGAGATATCATCTAAATTCACACAATTCTACTAGGATGTATTCCATTTAGTTTAAACATCATTTAGTCAGGATGTATTGTGAACTCTAATTAAATGAGACCAAACCTTTTTCATTGTATTATAATATAATGTGGTATGATGTCAAATGGTTGATGGTATCAATATAATGAATTTCTTGAGATATGATACATTGGTGTAGAAGGAGTAATGTGCTCCCTATAAATTATGGAAAATGATTATTAACCATTAGAGAATACCTTATGTATGACGTAAGGCCCATCACATTTGAGTTCCCACTTTGGAGGTTTACATTGTGGAATCATTGTGGTTTTATGTTTCATCCCTAGTTCTATTTGAAGGGATAAGAAGAAGATAACGTTTTTATTTATGAATCATGTAATATAATTTTGATAGACATGAATGTGTTTTACTCATTGTATCCTTTTCTCATTGATCCATTCCAACTTATCCATAATATTTTGGGATTTATCATCATTTATGGGTTTTTCAAATATATATAATCCAATTGATGGAAATTGGAATCCTATAAGAAAAATTTCCTTATTTTTTTAAACCATTGAATGTGGATTATTTTGTTTAGTATCACATGTGGTGGTGCTGTAGAGCCACAAATCCTGAAGTATCAATAATTCTTTTCCTTATTCAGTGTCTTCTAGAGCATATATTATTATATATTATTGAAGGAATATATATATCATTTTTTGGCTATATGATATAGGGATGACTGGATAGACTATTTATTGTACAAGTGGGAAAATTACTTTAACTTAGTAAAATATAATTTTGTGTCGTTACCTATCAACATCAAGAGAGGGACTTTGAATCTAGTGAAAATATTTTACCTCAAGATGTTAAATATATTATTTATCATTACATCCCTGTGGGGAATTTCCACATCATATTTGGTAAATAATCTATTAGTGTTAAGGGTGTAAATAATCATATTACAATTGGATAAGAAATAATGCCCAACAAATTTCATTTCCAATACAAAAAAACCCAATGAATATTTGGAATTATTAATAAATTATTAATTTGTAGAGATGATGTTTGCACGAATCTAAAAATCATTATATTTCATTGAGAATACTATTCATTTATGTAAATATATTTATAGTAGTAACATCACCTGTTAATTTGGTGGGAGATTCTGGTCCCTAAATGATGACCACCAAATGTGCCAGAATGGAATATTTTCAATATAGAGGGAATGTCCATTTATTATATTAATTTTAGATGGATTCAATAAATTCATCGCATGTATTGATAATTTTCCACATTTGGCACATCCTGATAATTAATGTTTTATGATCTAAACTAATATTATTCACTTTCGGTTGATCAATCACGATAGTCAAATTTTTGTGACAAGTCAATTATGGGATCCACCTATGTAGTGATGGATATTGTTTCATCTATATATGGGGTTGTATATATCTAATTTATTTCTTCAAAGTCACATAAAATGATTGAGTATATCATCATTCGATGTGTGGTGTGGAATATCTCCTCCTCCAAATCAAAATTTTCCTAAACTATTAGTATGTTAGACAATGAGTCATCATGAACATTCAATGATTTGGGGACATGATTCATCATGTGTTCAATATAGAATTATTACACCATTTATATAATTTATCCAATGATATGTGATGATTATTAAATTTTAATAGAATATTCATTATCGATCTACTCTATCACCAGCTCTGAAAAAATGTTGATGTAAGGTTATGATATCATCAACTCTAGCACTAGTTCCAAGGTATAAATTAAGGATTAGTGTTTTCCATCAATATTAGTGAATACATCTTATAGTTAGAAAGTGTAAGAAAAAATTACTTTTTTCTGATAAACAAATACAATACAAAGAACAATCCAATTCATCATTGTGTTTTAATTCTTCATTATAAATGTAATTTGGGATGAAGCATAAAAATACACAAACCATTTTCATGGAGATTCCTGGGTATATAAAACCTCAATATTTAGAAGTTCAGAGTCCACAAATGTGGTTTCTATGGTGGGATTTGCGACATGGAAATATACTAGTTATTTTCCATTCCCTGCCTTATATGAAAGAAATAAAGGTCATTATATTGCAAAACAAATAACCATAGGGTAAATCAAACAATAAATATTGGGTGGCCAATGGTAAACTTGATTTGGTTGATACAAGGAACCAAGTGAACATTCTGGTGCTTCATGAAATTCCTTGGTATTTTCACTATGAATATGAGTGTGGTGCATATTTTATCGACATCAAAATATCATGTAAGAGTACCTTTCATCATATATCTGATGAAGTAGAGACTATTATCACTTTCAACCTAATTTTATTTTGTAATGAAATCACAATGTGATTATTCCAGGGATGGAAAATATAAAACAAATTTTTTTCCTTTCACCAGGATCATTAAGAAAAATGGGAAGAGAATGTACCTATTGAGCATCCCAAATGCATCGTGAGAGTCCTGAAAACTTATTTAGGTGGCACCGTTATTCATTAAATTGGTACTGTGAAGTGATTTTATGGATAGGTTAACTATGAAATGATGAATATAAGAATGTTCCCTTTGGAGCCCCCTTGGCTCATTATGATTCCAAGGGTGTGACATTACTATAATTTCACAAATCTTGTTATGGTTGAACTCATTATCTTGGGGGAACAAAACAATTCCTTGGAATTTCCATAATGTCATCTCAGAAGTGAAATTCAATGGATTCATCTTCAAATTATGTTGTCTCAACATGTGGAATAATGATACAAGATCCATGAAGTTACCACTCAACTGTTGAGATATAATTTTTGTATTTTCACAATAACATTATATTATTAACTCCAAAATAGGATTAATGATATGATTCAAGGATATTTGATATTTAGTTTCATCATTCATTAATCCGATGGGAATTAACTGTAAAAAAATGATCACCTAAAGTGCTCTGAAAGCAGTTCATTATCGTCTTTAGGGGACATATTTATTTATTTTTACTCTGAATACCCATCCATAAATGAAGGGTATTAGATGTAACACCCTGAGCTTCCACGATACGCCTATCTTTCAATCATGCAATAGCTTGCATTGTACGCAAGTTCGAGTTCTAAAACACCACGACTAATCAAAGTAGCCGTTATGAATAGTAATAACCACATTTTAAAATTATAGAAATTTTATATTTCAAAATGGACTTCATTTTTGTATTCGTAATATCGAAATTAGCCTATGTTGAATTTTTGGTATTTTTCTGAGAACTTCTAATTTTTTATGAATAGTGAAAATTACTTAAAAAAAACTTTTTAATCAAAATAATTTATATTGATAAATTATACTATTTAGTGGTTTTAAAGTATAATTAGAATATATTTTTACCATTTTATCCAATGGTGGTCATTAGAATTAATTTAACATTGAAATTGGACATAAACAATTGCCAATCTTTTGATATAAATTGTTTCTTAAAAACACGCTATTTGTTGTGACAGCGGGAATTAATTATAAAATTAATTAATGAAACTTATATGTTTGGAATTTTGTAAAATAGATATCATTTTTGAATTCGGAATATTAATTATAGCTTAGGGTGAAATTTTGGCATTGTTCTGAAAAACTTCAATTTTTGATGAATAGTGAAACCACTAAGTGGTACTTAAATAATTGACTTTTCATTTAAATGAAATATTACCACTTCTGTGATTTGATTTTCAAAAATCCGACATACATGGTTGTCATTAAGAAGTAAAAAGTGGTTCAATGAGATAAAAATAATTTTTTGGTGAATAGTAACTTTTAAGTTCTTAATCGCGATTAGAGGTAATTAGTGTAGTTTAAGGTACAAATAATGTTATAATAATATGAGATGAGAATGACACTTGTCCTACTCCTATTGGATGAGTCATGGCCGACCAATACAACTCATGGGTCAACTTGGGGACCCCATGGAGCCACTTTAGTTGGAAAATGACATTATTATATATTTATTTAATGTTAAAATTAAATTGACACAAACATGAGTTGTTTTACTAAAACAGTTTTTAAGTGGGGTTACACAAGTCAGAATTTTGATTATAAATATTCATTAGAAATATAAAACGATTTCCTACATCATAGTATTTTTTTTATAATTTTTATACATTAAATAAATTAAATTATTTATGACATCATGATGATGCAGTGATGACCTCATTATTTAACGATTTAAATAAAATGGGAAGATAATGCAAAATCCAAGGCTTACACTTGTCCAAAGCCAATTGTATGAGGGGATTTTGAACCCTTATCACCTTAGCCTCGAATTATATAAGTGTGGGACCTTTAGAATCCGAAAACCATTGTGTAATAATGTAACATTTCAATCTTTCCAAAAGAGCCCCTCCTCTCCACTTATAAAAGGCCCCCACCTCTCCCACCTTATTCACACTTTCAAGCCATTTGTCTCGGCCAAACTCTGCCTAAATACTCTCCCAAATTCCCCCTATTACTCCTAGAAGCCTTACTTTGGGCATAACTCTTCCCAAGGAAGCCTTTGGCTCAAATCAAAAAGAGTTACCCGATTTTGAGGTAATGTCTTCTCTAATGTTGTTTTGTTTTGTTTTTCTTCTCCAACCCCCTAAACTCTTTTTATTCATTTCCTTTGTAACAACACCAGTATCCTCAATATACTAGAATGTTGTTATAATATGGATTCTAGCTACACTTACAGACACCTACATCTAATGGTTAAAGAACATACAGTTTCTGTGGATAGCGAATTTCTGCCTCACGAAACGATGATTGTTCAACACTCATATAACACCTTCAAAGGTGGCCATTAAGATGTCACTATTTTTATATATGACATATAATATTTTTATGTTTTAATTATGATTCTGTATTTCTCATTTATGGCATACTTTATGATTTCCATTATGGGTAAAACGCGATAATTTCATTTTAGGAAGTGCGGACTACCGCCCCCTCAAAGTGATTTGAATCGTTAATGCCATATGTGGGATGTATAAAGGATGGAGTAAATGGTATTATACACTATATTATACTGGAATTATATTATACATTTATATCATTATGATTTCGTTCCATTAAATATGAAATTGAAATGAAAGTAGCGTTCATGCATATGTACGGCTTACCGTCTCCATGAATGGTGCATTTCATTTCTTACCTCTAAATGTTACGTAATATTACAAATGAATGTATATACTAGATATATGAGATATATATGACATCTAAATCATGAATATAATTCTGGAGATAATGGATATTATACCACATAAACAACTTGTAATTATAAGAATTTTATTGTTGACTTAAGTACCAAAGATCAACAAAATGACCATTATTAACTTAAATAATTACATAATGTTCATATCATTGTAACACGTGATATAAAAAGGATAATGAAATTGAAAATGGTTCTTAATAAGGTATATATTAACTCTAGTTTATTATTCAGGAGGCTAAAGAACGGTTGAGTCAAGTCAGACACGAGGTAAGGGAATTTCTTAACCCAACTTCCATTCTTTGGGTTAATCTCCTACTTTCAAATTATGTCATGATATTATTATGTCCTATTTTGTATTTTTACTTTCTTCATGTTTACCTATAGTGAATACAGATAATAGATCTATTTTATTTTAAAAATTATCTTTTTAAGTACTTCGTCTCAATCTCCTTTCATTGAGGCATATTTGGTTTTATACACAACTTTCATTTATATAGTGTATAAACCCCTTTTACATTTATGTTTATTCAAAAGGTTTTCTTTTATAATTATGTGATTTTTAAATGATTTCAAAAAAGAGATATTTCTCTCCAATATATGAAAATCCAGTGCAAATGTATACGTATTTAACGCAAACTTAAAAATGTTTTCAGAAAACCCGACTCTCGAGTGTGGTAGACAGGAAGGGATTGGGCATGGACCCATCATGGCATGTAATTAGTCGAGAAGTCTCAGAATTAGTTATTTTGTTTTCAGAAGCTTGCATAATGTTTTCAGAAAAACACTATATTATATTTGAGCTATTTTAAACATAAGTATCTCCTAAAAAAATTACATCGTAGGTCTCATGAGACAACTAGACGTGGAATTGGCCGAGGCCCTTTCGCAATTTGATTTATGGTTTTGGCCGAGGCCTTAATCATTTTAGACGTCTTGGCCAAGGCCTTGAAAAATGTTTCATAATGTCTGGCATTATACATTCCCCCATTATGAAAGTGGTTATTGATATTGCATGTGATTATTCGACCAGTAGAATATCCATGTGATGAAGTGAATGGCATTATCTCATTTTACTTTTTCCGTATTATGTTGAAGTTCAAGTTTAAAAGGCTTTTGTTTTAGTTATACATTGCCTTAAATGTTTATGTTTATTGATGAAAGCTTCCGCTATATTGTTATCCTTACTGAGCATCTGAGCTCACTCCTTTCAATGTTTTAATATTTTTCCAGGATGTGAAGAAGTATTTTATGAATGACTTGCATGCGTAGTCAGAAAGGGATATAAGTGTGGACTATGAAGACCATGTTATTGTAGTTTGTTTACTTTTTGATGTAATGAATGACTTAGGAATGTATCTAGTGTTTCCAAGGCTACTAAACTAATCGGTCTTTCGAGACTTGATCTTTTGTGATCATGCCAATGTTACGAAGTAATGCACCGACTCTGGGTAGCTGGGGTCGGGGCGTTACAGTTGGTATCAGAGGCAGTTTAGTACTAACCTTGGAAGCTAGATTTAGATAAACTCTGATTAGAGCACATAGCCCAAAGATAGACTTTGAGGATTAGTATAGAAGAACTTCCTAGAATTTTGGTATTATAGAGATGCTATGAGTTTTCCGAGCAATACATCCATGTCTGGATACGAGCAGGTAGAGGTGGCTCTGGCACAGACGTACCTAGGGGTAAAACCCGAAAACACCGCTTTGAGCTAGACTCGAACGGGAACTGGTGCACGACAACGGGCCTTGCTGCACTCTTGGTTACGACACTCCCGGGGGATATGCTTAGGATAATTCTCAATTTATTTACAAACCACTATGAAGGGTTATGAGTATATACTTCCTCAAAGGAAACATTTCTTTTTATGATTATGGATTATATCCATAAATAGTTCAATTTATGTAAAGTATTTTACAAATATGGAATTATGTATTTTATTTCATAAACTAATCTAGTTTATGCCATTGTTTAGAAATGGCGCCTAGTGGAAGGAATGGAAACTGTATCAATGCATGCACTCCATGTAGGGATTTCCCTCCTGCTCAAGATAATTATAGTGGGGCTGGTGATGCAACTGGTGCCGATCAGCTAATCACCATACTGGGACAACTTACTCAGGTTATGAATAATAACCTTACCCGTATGGAGCACCCTGATCCACAGCGTGGAGGATCAATGTTAGATCGATTCATGAGGCAACAACCACCAACCTTCAATTGGAGTTCAAATCCTATAGTAGCTGAGCAATGGATAAATTCCTTAGAGAAAATATTTCATGCCTTGGGGAGTAGTGAAAGGGAGAAGGTTGTCATGGCAGTTTACCGCCTCACTGGAGATGCCGATCAGTGGTGGTCGCTGATTCAAAACACAAAGGAAGATGATGACGTTTCGAATATGGAATGGAGGGAGTTTAAAGAGCTTTTATTAGAAAAATACTTTCCTCGTGACCATCGAGAAGATATGGAAAGGCAATTTCTGAGTCTGAGGCAGAAGGAGGATGAGAATGTCGCAAAGTATGAGGCTAACTTTACAAGGTTAGCGAGGCATGCTTCCGATTATATACGTAACCTAAGGAGTAAGATTTATCGTTTCTTTGATGGGTTAAAACCATTTCTCCGTCGATCTTTAGTATCACAATCCTTCTCATCATACGAAGATATTGTCTCGTGTGCTATCAAGACAGAAAATGAATTCTCTAAGTCTTATGACAACAAAGTAAAGCAAGAGAAGAAGAGAACGGTGGAACAAGAGACATATAAAGGGAAAAAGGGAAAGAAGGATTTTCCATTATGTGATAATTGTGGGAAGAATCACCCCGGTACGTGCCTAAAAGGAATGGGAGTTTGTTATAAATGTAGAGAAAAGGGTCACCAGGCTTGTGATTGCAAGGGAAAGAAAGAGGCTGTCAATGTTGAATGCTACCATTGTAGGGAAATGAGGAATTATGAAAATGAATGTCCTAAGCGTCAAGGATACTTATCTCAGAAAAGGCCAAGGGATAAAGGGAAATCTTATGTTGTGACTACAGTTGAAGCGGAATAATTAATGTATTGGTGCTTTTGGAATCAAGGATTATATTCTGGTTATTAGAATAATGTGATATATATATATATATAAGGATTGTATTGCAGTACTTGTTGATTTCAGTAAGTTTTTAATATGATGAAGGTAATAATATTTTTAGTATGTGACAATAAGAGAAACTCTACTTTGTTTGGGGAATCTAATAAATTGATTTTGGAATTAAGAGACCTTTTAGAGAATGTCTGGACAGAGGTATTTTGGATAACTATAAAGGTTGGAGTGGATTAAGTTGATCTTTGGATAGTATTGTTTATGGTTAAAACATTTATGAAGATTATTTTTGGAATAGTATAGTACTATATTCTTAGGAAAAGGAAAACCTGCAGGGTGGGGCATAACCCGTCGCGTCGGACAAAGCTGCAGGAATCGAACCTACAACCATAGTGCGACCGGCCTTTATTTCCTACCACTAGCCTACAGGAAGTCCCTGGATATTACAAAATAATTTTACTAATCTAAATTGTATGTGTTAACATTTGGAACCTTAAACAATTAGGATAAGTATAATATTTTTTAGTTCTATTATATTTTTAAGTGAAATATGAGTTGAAGGTTGAAACTCTAGTTGTCAAGCATAAATATATATATACCTATCTCTTATTCAATGAATAAATTAATTCTTAAACTTTAGTAAAGGGATATTAAAGCCAAAAAAAATGTGTTATCCTAATACCTTATGTCTTGTTGAACTGATGATATTTTAAATCAACATAGATTGAAGTCTTTGAGGCCCTCAATTTGACAGTTGATTGTGATTGATGACCTCAATCAATCCCTACAAATATTTACGTTTTTCCTCTAATTATATGTCTCTAATTGCCATCAATGTTCTCTTTATCGAGATCATAATTTGGTGGTGACTTTCTTATTTCCATTTCCCTCTTATTAAGGCTAAATTTTGTTAACCTTATTTCCGATGTGGGTTTTCCACAACGGTATTTTCTATTTTCAACCTTTTATTTTCAAAGAAAAATATCAAATTGTGAGGACGCAATTTATTGAAGGAGGGGAGAATGTAACACCCTGAGCTTCCACGATACGCCTCTCTTTCAATAATGCAATAGCTTGCATTGTACGCAAGTTCGAGTTCTAAAACACCGCGACTAATCAAAGTAGCCATTATGAATAGTAATAACCACCTTTTAAAATTATAGAAATTTTATATTTCAAAATCGACTTCATTTTTCTATTCGTAATATCGAAATTAGCCTATGTTGAATTTTTGGTATTTTTCTGAGAACTTCTAATTTTTTATGAATAATGAAAATTACTTAAAAACAACTTTTTTAATCAAAATAATTTATAGTGATAAATTATACTATTTAGTGGTTTTAAAGTATAATTAGAATATATTTTTACCATTTTATCCAATGGTGGTCATTAGAATTAATTTAACATTGAAATTGGACATAAACAATTGCCAATCTTTTGATATAAATTATTTCTTAAAAACACGCTATTTGTTGTGACAGTGGGAATTAATTATAAAATTAATTAATGCAACTTATATGTTTGGAATTTTGTAAAATAGACATCATTTTTGAATTCGGAATATCAATTATAGCTTAGGGTGAAATTTTGGCATTGTTCTGAAAAACTTCAATTTTTGATGAATAGTGAAACCACTAAGTGGTACTTAAATAACTGATTTTTCGTTTAAATGAAATATTACCACTTCTGTGATTTTATTTTCAAAAATCCTACATACATGGTTGTCATTAAGAAGTAAAATGTGGTTCAATGAGATTAAAATAATTTTTTGGTGAATAGTAACTTTTAAGTTCTTAATCGCGATTAGAGGTAATTAGTGTAGTTTAAGGTACAACTAATGTTATAATAATATGAGATGAGCATGAAACTTGTCCTACTCCTATTGGATGAGTCATGGACGACCAAGAAAACCCATGGGTCAACTTGGAGACCCCATGGAGCCACTTTAGTTGGAAAATGATATTAATATATATTTATTTAATGATAAAATTAAATTGACACAAACATGAGTTGTTTTACTAAAACAGTTTTTAAGTGGAGTTACACAAGTCCAAATTTTGATTATAAATATTCATTAGAAATATAAAAAGATTTCCTACATCATAGTATTTTTTTATAATTTTTAGACATTAAATAAATTAAATTATTTATGACATCATGATGATGCAGTGATGACCTCATTATTTAACGATTTAAATAAAATGGGAAGATAATGGAAAATCCAAGGATTACACTTGTCCAAAGACAATTGGATGAGGTTATTTCGAACCCTTATCACCTTAGCCTCGAATTATATAAGTGCAGGACCTTTAGAATCCGAAAATAATTGTGTAATAATGTAACATTTCAATCTTTCCAAAAGAGCCCCTCCTCTCCACTTATAAAAGGCCCCCACCTCTCCCACCTTATTCACACTTTCAAGCCATTTGGCTCGGCCAAACTCTGCCCAAATACTCTACCAACTTCCCCCTATTACTCCTAGAAGCCTCACTGTGGGCATAACTCTTCCCAAGGAAGCCTTTGGCTCAAATCAAAAAGAGTTACCCGATTTTGAGGTAATGTCTTCTCTAATGTTGTTTTGTTTTGTTTTTCTTCTCCAACCCCCTAAACTCTTTTTATTCATTTCTTTTGTAACAACACCAGTATCCTAAATATACTAGGATGTTTTTATAATATGGATTCTAGCTACACTTACACACACCTACATCTAATGGTTAAAGAACATACGGTTTCTGTGGATGGCGAATTTCTGCCTCACGAAACGATGATTGTTCAACACTCATATAACACCTTCAGACGTGGCCATTAAGATGTCACTATTTTTATATATGATATATAATATGTTTATGTTTTAATTATGATCTTGTATTTCTCATTTATGGCATACTTTATGATTTCCATTATGGGTAAAACGCGATAATTTCATTTTAGGAAGTGCGGACTACCGCCCCCTCAAAGTGATTTGAATCATTAGTGCCATATGTGGGATGTATAAAGGATGGAGTAAATGGTATTATACACTATATTATACTGGAATTATATTATACATTTATATCATTATGATTTCGTTCCATTAAATATGAAATTGAAATGAAAATAGCGTTCATGCGTACATACGGCTTACCGTCTCCATGAACGGTGCATTTCATTTCTTACCTCTAAATGTTACGTAATATTACAAATGCATGTATATACTGGATATATGAGATATATATGACATCAAAATCATGAATATAATTTTGTAGATAATGGATATTCTACCACATAAACAACTTGTAATTATAAGAATTTTATTGTTGACTCAAGTACCAAAGATCGACAAAATGACCGTTATTAAATTAAATAATTACATACTGTTCATATCATTGTAACAAGTGATATAAAAAGGATAATGAAATTGAAAATGGTTCTTAATAAGGTATATATTAACTCTAGTTTATTATTCAGGAGGGTAAAGAACGGTGGAGTCAAGTCAGACACGAGGTAAGGTAATTTCTTAACCCAACTTCCATTCTTTGGGTTAATCTCCTACTTTCAAATTATGTCATGATATTATTATGTCCTATTTTGTATTTTTACTTTCTTCATGTTTACCTATAGTGAATACACATAATAGATCTATTTTATTTAAAAATGATCTTTTTAAGTACTTTGTCTCAATCTCCTTTCATTGAGGCATATTTGGTTTTATACACAACTTTCATTTATATAGTGTATAAACCCCTTTTACTTTTATGTTTATTCAAAAGGATTTCTTTTATAATTATGTGATTTTTAAATGATTTCAAAAAAGAGATATTTCTCTCCAATATATGAAAATCCAGTGCAAATGTATACGTATTTAACGCAAACTTAATAATGTTTTCAGAAAACCCGACTCTCGAGTGTGGTAGACAGGAAGGGATTGGGCATGGACCCATCATGGCCTGTAATTAGTCCAGAAGTCTCAGAATTAGTTATTTTGTTTTCAGAAGCTTGCATAATGTTTTCAGAAAAACACTGGATTATATTTGAGCAATTTTAAACGTAAGTATCTTCTAAAAAAATTACATCGGTAGGTCTCATGAGACAAATAGACGTGGAATTGGACGAGGCCCTTTCCCAATTTGATTTATGGTTTTGGCCGAGGCCTTAATCATTTTAGACGTCTTGGACGAGGCCTTGACAAAATGTTTCAGAATGTCTAGCATTATACATTCCCTCATTATGAAAGTGGTTATAGATATTGCATGTGATTATTCGACCAGTAGAATATCCATGTGATGAAGTGAATGGCATTATCTCATTTTACTTTTTCCATATTATGTTGAAGTTCAAGTTTAAAAGGCTTTTGTTTTAGTTATACATTGCCTTAAATGTTTATGTTTATTGATGAAAGCTTCCGCTATATTGTTATCCTTACTGAGCATCTGAGCTCACCCCTTTCAATGTTTTAATATTTTTCCAGGATGTGAAGAAGTATTTTATGAATGACATGCATGGGTAGTCAGAAACGGATATACGTGTGGACTATGAAAAACATTTTATTGTAGTTTGTTTACTTTTTCATGTAATGAAAGACTTAGGAATGTATCTAGTGTTTCCAAGGCTACTAAACTAATCGGTCTTTCGAGACTTGATCTTTTGTGATCATGCCAATGTTACGAAGTAATGCACCGAATCTGGGTAGCTGGGGTCGGGGCCTTACATTAGATTCAATAAATTTAAATTATTTGATGTTCTATGATCAGAAATTGATATTTTCCATCAATTATGGTCTCTAAAATCTATTCAAACACTGATCTACCCAATCTCTTTATATTCAAGATAAATATTAGAAAACCATCAGGGGTATTTCAATTTTATAAGAAAATTATCATTGATCAATTTTTCAAAATCCAACTATACATTAGTATCATGAGAGGTGTGAAACCTCCTAGCATCTTATAAGATCCTTCTATGGTCATCGTGTAAGAATATATGGTTCATTATTACATCGAGGTTTAGCACAACAATATTCATATAATTCCATGTAATCTAATATTTATGTTTATTAAAAAATTTAATGTAAATATATCTCCCCAAGAGTGGCATGGAATCAACAATAAATATTCATTATTGGTATTGTTCTTTTTAAAAATTTACCTAATCTCATTGATGGTGACAGAGAATCCATCTCAAATATAGGTGGTAATTCCTTTGGCCGTCCTCTTCTTCTTCAAATGATGTGTTTTACATGAATTTTTAGACATGTTATATAATTAGGGGAATCTCTATCACTATCAAGGTGGGAGTGGCAATTAGATGAAGAATTTCCATCCTGAACTTCATGTGTCATTATAAATAGATTTCGAAGTTGAATATTTTCATTCATGTTTTCAATATGTTTATTAGGATATTGTATATATTGTATTGAGTATATTGAGTTTATTATATTTTTGAGTAGCACATCATCTATTTTTTTTCATTATATATGGATTTTCATGAGTGTATCCCATGATGTTAGGGAAAGAAAATTTATTATTTTCATAAAAAAATAGTTTATTCCTAACCATTTTAAGGAACAAAACTCATAATATAGGGTTTCACAATATGAAGATGGATCATTGTGACCAGTTGTATTTTGACCTTCCCAATTATTGGGTATTTCAAACACTAGTGCAATGTTGAAGGTACCACAATGTGTCTATGAATAAATGGTATGTCTAGTCGAGGATTATATGATGTTTTTTTATTAGATAACCATGATCTCAATGTTATATGTTAGATCCCAAATATGAGCTTTGAGATTGTTCTTCATGAGGGGTATTTTCTGACTTTAATTATACCATGGAATGGATATATTTATAAGAAACAAGTATTCATAGATATATCCCAAATGTCCAAGGGAACAAACCAGAATGAGGATGATCCAATAATAATTGTCAATTAGATCTCTTCAATTGTCATCAATTTTTTACTTACCTGAAACATGAATGGGTCTAATAAGACCTGGGAAAACCTCTTCATGATCATGTTATGTAAATGGAATGGAGATATAAAATTCTATTTTCATTGTTTCCACTATTATAATTCTACATAATATACTTATATCACAAACTAGTGTGGGATCTCTAGGGATTCAATGAGTGACTATCTATGTTCCTTTTATTTTTGGGGAACATTTATAATTGGGAGATTTCTTTGGACATCCATAAACAATTTTTGAATGTTGATATTTTCTACCAAATGACAACACATACTGAGGTGGGTATTCTCCTAATTATGTAGCTTATGAGATGAGGTATTTTAGTTTGTAAGGCTCGGTTCTTGTGCAATGATTGAAGGAGTATATTTTTCTAGTAAGGTAGACCATAATGACCTTCCACTTTTTTTGGAATGATCCAACAAACCCACTCCATCCTGATGGTTGTTTATGATGAATGGGCCTAGATTACCACTGGATGGATATAGGAAGACTATTTCTTTTAGTTGAGCCTATTAGAGTTACCACTAATTGGAATCATATGCCTATATTTCATCTATGGGGATGTGATAAAGATATTGTGCCCGACCACGCTTGAAATGTCCATTATATTTTTTACACAAGTACCATGTATCTATAAATATCCATTAGGGTATGGGAATATCTAGATAATCGGAATATTATTAATTAGAGATGGTTTCCACCAAGTTTATTATAATTATATAAAAATGATGATATTATCATCTGAAGAGGTTTTTGTTTGATGGGGTGGTTTTTTTTTCTTTACATGTTATAAGAATGGCGTATGGAAGAGTCAGAGCATATGAATGAGCTGAATATAAATATTTATCTTTTTTATCCTCATGTTTTTTATGATTACAATCACCTAAGGGAGGTGAATTAATTTAAACCTTCCAAGGGTATGGTATTGTTATGGTTTTTCGGAGATCTAAACTCATGGTCACGTTTTCTCAGTTGAATTTCTTTTAAGACATATAATTATCGAACATCTGCCCATGCCTAGAAGGAAATTATTTCGAATAACCCTCTAAATTTAAATGGGTGACAGTTACACAATTCCCATGTATTGGATAATTCTACATAACCTCCTATAGAAAGTCATTCCAGATTTGGGGAACATATTTTATGAAGAAACAATCCTGGATCGTGTGAAATGGCCTATAATAGAATGGTCAGTTGTCAAAAAATCATTGAGGTTATCCTCATTGGTTTTTTTGGGGAATTTGTAGCATGATAAGTTATTCTCCATGGATTCAAATAAATATCTATATAACTAATCATTTTTAATGATTATTCATTATCATCACTTCTTAAAATCATTAGAGACCCTATTATCTTTTTACTCTTATCCATGTTGATTTTGTTATTTTTTATTCGTGATAGGAGGAAAAAGTTGATTTGTGCCATGCCTATAATCTTATATGGGATCTTCTCATGGTATGATGGTAATTTTGATAGTGTCTTCCTTATCGATCATATTGCCCTATGTAGAGGTAATGTGAAGAGTTTTATATTGGGATTGCTAAATTAAATCTACCAAAAGTTGTTCTATTTCGACAATCTCATAAAAAAACAAAGATACCTCATAAAGATAAGAGGTTTCTACATCTCATGAATAATATTTTCTTCAATAATATCAATAAATTATTCATATGAGAGTCGGATTTTGAGTGAATATGTAAACAATTTCTATATGGATATAAATTCGTAACCCATCTTATTTTCATAATGCATGATGTTTGTGTGGATGAAAATTTCATTTTTGCTTTTTGTGGAGATGAGTTGATAATGGAATTGACCATGGGGGTCTTCCCATTATATAACATATCCTTCTAGAAGGAATTTATACCAAGAAAAATTTACAACACTCAGATTCGGTTTAAAACACCTAACCTTGGTCGCCTCATACTAATCTCAAGGGACCATTAGCGAACCGAATCAGGACATGAAGTGCATGATATGCTATTCTGGATCCCCATGTCCTCAATGGTGGATAAATAATGGTTTATTTAATTTTCTTGGAGAAATGTTTCATCAAAACTTTCAGGATATTGATTCATCTGAGTATTCTATGGTTTATGTATTCGTTAAATGGATTCCATTAGATCATATTGTAATTTAATGTCACGACCCGCCTTCACCATAAAGAGGGAAGGGACCCCAGATTGCCAGACCCTTCCTTTATTAAGTTTTAGGAGAGATAATGACCCCCAAGACCTGCCTTCAATAGGTCCCGAAGTGGCGAATAGAACCAAGGGCATTGAATCTCACACAATATGGATGACATTACCATTTTTCATTATTAGGATCGGGAGATAAGATAGAAAATCCCACCAAACCAATATTGGAAGTACAAGTAAAGCCCAAAACAAACCATTCCCATTTGCATGTCACAAAAATAAAAGCCATAAGTACAATGAGACTACAAAGTTAAAGCACCAAGAGAAATAAAAACAACAACTAAAAATGTCCCAACACCCAAGCTAGTACGGACCTGCATGATCCCTGAAGTCCTCCTAGAAACCTGAAAGCAGTTTATATATGTAGGGTGAGCATACAAGTATTCTCAGTTGGGAAACCAAAGACTCTCATGCACAAGTGAGGGGGAATTCTAATGCCCTGTGGAAAAAGAGATAACCAAAACACCTAGCAAGTAAAAATATCCACCCAATCATCACCAAGGCACACTCCCCAAATAACGCAAGTCAAGTAATGTATAGTAATAGAAAATTGATATTTGGGTACCACATGCCACTTTCCCACTGGTTATTGAAGGAATCTTACGCCTTGAACCAATCCCACCATTCTCACCGCAGTCCCACTGCCACACCCCACCCACACAGACCAGGGCCACAACCATGCATTCCACCCTCAAACACCTAGGCCACAACCGCCATCCCGCCTGCAGACACATGGGCCACAACAACCATACGTAACCAAGCCCATAAACACCTAGGACAGAACAACTTCTGCCATGCCTAAAGACACCTGGGCCTCATCACGAAGATACTTGGGAAACAACCTTCCCGCAAACACTTGGTCCAACAACCACACTACCATGCCAGAAGATTCTTGGGATAATAATGGACATCAGGCCATCACATCCTACCCGAAGATTCGTGGGCAATTATGGAAAGGGATCAGAAAAGGAGCTAATAACCATCCACTCAGAGAAGTGTTTGGAAAACACCCTCCCCCATGAAATGGGGGTGTTCGGCACTATGTTCTCAACATGGGTGTGGAATGAATAAGAAATATAAGAACTACAGTTATATGTATATGTAAAAAGCACTCATCCCAACATGGGGTTTCAAAATCCAACCTAATCACAAACACCCTATTACTATTCATTTATAAAAGAAAGGTACAGTTCTCACGGCCAAGACACAATTCATTCACAAAACCAATTCCCGATTTAACTCATTCTCATTTTCATGTTCAAGTGATCCCATTAGATGAATTCTACTCTAATGGGAAACTAACAGGCATAACCATAAGCCAGAAAAAGAGAAACTGCCAAACATCAATTTATGCATTCACACCTAGTTCTCTTGTGAAGTCACAACAACAATGGGATAAGTGAGATCCCTTGAAGTACTGGAAACAAACCAAGCCTTGAAATAAAGCCCCACACAGATCCTGAACCACAAACAAAAACTTTACAACAACAGGGGGTCATATCCCCTTCTATGTCACCTCATAAGCACCATGAAAAACAACACACCTACTACCAAAACAGAGTAGGAAAATTCCAGGTTCAAGCATGTCATTCATTAGGTTATTTATTCTGTTTGTTAACCGGGGTGGTCACACATGGATTATTGTTTTACTGAACATCCATTCAACCAGTTGAGTCTACGTGATTAACCATTTTCTAGATTTCAGTCATTAAATCATCACTAATGGAAAAGATTCATTAGTGTGCAAGGAAAGACCAACAACGACCATGATTTTCAGCTAGCATAATCCCAACCAGTTTGCATAATATAGAAATTGTAAAAGTGTACAACATTACATCGAACAAATTCCCTTCATTCTTTAAATGTCCGTTCATTATATTCATTTAGTTTGGTTTCATCAATCCCAACCGAAACAAAAGCATACCCACCCCACATGTAACATAGAGAGATGAAGGAAAAACCCTACATGGTTGATCATGGATCGAAGTTCGTCTCCATGCTCCAAGAACTAGGGATGTGCAAATTATGAGGAATGAACGTCGGCGACTCCAAGGGTGAGCAGAAAAGCTTCGGTACAAGCGCACCAATTTCCTTGGAAAGGGATACTCCTAACACACTGGGAAGAAAAAGGAGACCATCCATGAGGAAGAATAAGAAGGAATTCACGTGTGATATAAGGATGAGTTCTTATTGTTACAGGATATGGTGATTTGAATGGCTTTAATGTCGGATCGTGGTTTCACCATGCGGTTGGGTGGTTACACATGACAGGATTAATTGTTATTTAATGATTCCCATTGGAAAACGTGGTAACAGCTGTGACATTATGGATTTTATATAACAAGAGGGGTATGTTACGCAGACACCAGCTGGGTCTGTTGAGGGTCGCCCCACTCTTAGGAATTTAAACATTAATTAAGGTCTTAAGAACGGCCTTGAACAACTCCCAAAAAGGTTAAAAAGTCCTAAAATTGGTGTTATAGGAGAAACTGCAGAATGAAAACCCGACAAGGTCGGGTGCCACCAATAATGTCACCCACTGATCATGCGACCACCAATTGGTCGAATGCCGATCAGTCGCACGCCAATCCGTCGCACGCGGATCGGTCGCACCCCATTCGTTCGCACCCCGATTGGTCACATGACCATAGTTGCACGCCGATCGGTCGCACGCCGATCGGTCGCACGCCGATCGGTCGCACGCCGATCAGTCCCACGCAGTTCGGTCACACGCCGATCAGTCGCACCCCGATCGATCGCACGCTGATCGGTCACACGCCGATCAGTCACGCGCACTGAGATGACACCCTTAGGATCTAGAATTTTTCAAAGGAATAGTCCGTGAGGGTCTAGCCCATTACATCAGATACCTCCCAAACTATTCTCACCCTCGAGAATCAATCCAAACCAGAAGAGAAGAGGGTTCCGAACAACCACCAGGAAAGATACCTCTCAGGAATGAACCTCATAGGCATCTAGATACACCTTTCCCTCAAGAAACCATGCAAAATTAAAGGGGGTCAAGCTGTCCAGTCATATGGGTTAGGGAGTTTCTTTTTCCATGTCAAGATACTATCTGCTTTAGGTGTCACTGACTCGCCCACACAGGTTTAATCGCATCCACCATAATGCATCTTGATTAGGGATCGAGTCCTCCCTTATCCACATTCAGGAAATTTCATAACACTCCCAAAGTAGGGAAACAAAACATGTCATAAACTAACAAGGTCAATACTACATCACATCAATCATAGAACGAAATAGAAAAAAACTAAAAAGAGGTCTGGGTATTGGGCACAAATATGAATCTCCCGTTCCCAGGTACTCTTTTCAAGCCCGCTATGCCTCCACAACACATGAACCGAAGATATGGTTCATCCTCAGAGAACCTTCTCCTCATGATCCTTAATCCTCACTGGTCTTTCCACAAAGGTCACATCGTCCTCGATATCTAGCTTTCCCCAGTTGAGGACGTGTTAATTGTCATGTAGATACCGTCAGAGCTGGGGATCATGGAAGAGGTCATGTATCCTCAGTAGCGGCGGTAGTAGCGCTAGCTGATAAGCCACTTCTCCCACCTGCCACAACACTTCGAATGGTCTGATGAATCTGGGAGAAATCATACTCCCCCACTGAACCTTCGTTGTCCACGTCGAGTGGAGACATTCAAGAACATGTGGTCCCCGACTCCAAACTCCGAGGGTCTCATCCTATTATCAGCATATGAATTCTTCTGGTCCTGAGCTACCTCAATCCTCTCCCTTATAATTTGAACCCTCGTTGTCATTCTATGAACCACTTCTGGGCCAAGAACACCTGTTTCCCAAACCTCGGTCTAGCACACAGGTGAGCGACATGGAATTTTGTACAAGGCTTCGAACGTAGCCATGACAATAGTAGAGTGACATCTATTATTGTAAG
Organism: Viscum album; assembly: GCA_963277665.1. Taxonomy (NCBI): domain Eukaryota; kingdom Viridiplantae; phylum Streptophyta; class Magnoliopsida; order Santalales; family Viscaceae; genus Viscum; species Viscum album. The sequence continues at coordinate 355,587,219 of OY728143.1, forward strand.
AAAACTATACCAAAGGCCTATGACGCACCCATGATCACCCAATATCATAAATATATTCTCATAGCATATCCTCCATGGTTTGGATGGTGCGCTCTGTTTGCCCGAATATTTGGGGATAAAAAGAAATGCTAAGACGTAGCTGGGTGTCAAAAGAATGTTGCAATCCTCTCCAGGCTCATGAGGTAAACTATGAATCCCTTTTCGAGACTATGGATCTTTGAAAGCCATGCAACCGAACCACCTCATCCACATACTTCCGTTCTAAGGCATCCAGAGTTCCTGATTCCTTGATAGCCATAAAGTGAGCTGATTTCTCCAACCAGTCGACCACTACCCAGATAGGGTCGCAGACTCCTTGAACCTTGGGTATCCCTATGATGAAATCCATCGAGATGTCATACCACTTCCATTCATGGACATCCAAAGGCTGAAACAAGCTTCCTGTAACACGGTGTTAAGCCTTCACCTACTGACATAGTAGGCACCTGGACGCGAACTCTGCCACCGCCCGCTTTACCCCGGGCCACCGGTATTGAAAGCTGAAGCCCCGGTACATCTTGGAAACTCCCAAGTGAACAGCTATGGGTGAGTTGTGGAACTCACCAAGAACCCTTCTTCGCATCACCTCTGGTAAAAAAAACTCCCTTATAAAATCATAAGGATCTAACCATCCTCCATCCACCCTTCCAGAGCATCACCTTGGTTAACCCGGTCACACATCACTTCACTTTCTGAGTCTCCTCACTTATAATCCTCCACCTGCTGTAGTAGGGAATACTAAACTGTCATCTGATACAGGAAACCTCTACCACCGTCCATCCTTGCATCCAAGTCTAGGGCAGCCAACTCCTCCATCGCCTTCTAAGCATCTGCCGACTCTCAAACCTCATCCTTTTGCAACTTCCTGCTCAAGGGATCAGCCACCACATTCCCTTTTCCTGATGTGTAGGAAATCTCGAAGTTGTAGCCCGGAAGGAACTCCACCCACCTACACTACCATGAGTTCATGTCCCGCTAGGAGAATATATACTTCAAGCTTTTGTGATCGATGAAGACCATGAAGCACTCCCCGATGAGGTAATGCCGCCACAACTTTAGTGCATAAATGACCGCCGCAAGCTCCAGGTCGTGGGTGGCATAATTACGCTCATGGGGACATAACTGCCTAGACCCATAGAAGATCACCCCTTACCACTGCATCATCACACATCTGAGGCCTTTCTCTGAAGCATCACAGAACACCTCATACTCTGCCCCTTCTTCTAGGAACCTCAGCACTAGGGCACTAACCAACTTCTTTTTCAGATAGCTAAAGGCTTCCTGGAGCTGCCCATTCCACATGAAAGCCTGGTCCTTCATGGTAAAAACTATCAATGGTTCCACAACTCAAGAGAATTTGGGAACGAACCTCCGATAGTAATCTACCATTCCAAGAAAACTTTGAACCTCTGCCATGTTCTTGGGTGCTGGTCAAGAAACAACTGCCTCTACCTTCAATGGGTCCACTGTTATTCCCTACCCGGACACCACATGCCCAAGAAGGTCTACTTCTTGCGTCCATAAAATGCACTTGGACAACTTCCCATAGAGTTGGTACTGGCAGAGGACTTCTAAAACCGTTCTCAGGTGCTCAGTGTTATCCTCCTCTGATCTTGAGTAGGTCAGGATGTTGTCAATAAACACGACTATGAACTGGTCCAGGTACTCCCGGAAGACGGAATTCATGAGCCCCATGAATATAGTTTTAGTGTTCGAAACGCTGAACGACATGACCACAAACTCAAAGTGCCCATATATGCACCTAAAGGAAGTCTTCGAGATGTCACCCTCCTTCACCCTCAGCTGGTGTTATCCCAATCGCAGGTCAATCTTCGAGGAACAACCTGCTCCTCTCAGCTGATCGAAGATATCATCTATCCTAAAGAGATGGTAGTGACTCTTAACCATCAGCTGATTCAGCCTCCTGTAATCTATGCATAGTCTTAGACCACCATCTGCCTTATTCGAAAACAAGATAGAAGCACCACACAGTGACGCACTAGGATGAACAAAACATGTTTTCATCAGATCGTCAATCTGGATCCCTAAATCCCGCAACTCAAAAGGTGCCTCCAGTAGGGAGCCATTGAAATCGGATGGGCACCAGGTTGTATGTCTATCTTGAACTCAACATCATGTCGAGAGGGTAGAGTCGCCACCTCTTCAGTAAAGACGTCATGAACTCACTGACGATCCATGGGAATTCCACCATCTCAGTATCCACTAACTCTACTGATAGTTCAACCAACATGGAATAAAGGGGATCATCATGTGTGCTACTTCTCTGGCAACCACGCTCGCTAAGGAATGTTACATGTTGACCGTCAAAATATGAAAACACGTTCCTTCCTCAGAAGAAGTCTATGACAGCACATATAGAGAAAAGACAGTTGATTCTTAGGATGCCATCGCATGGAAGTATCTGCAACAGTAGAAGATCCCTGATAAACTGATGTGGCCCTACCATCATTCTACACCCTCGGAAAATATAAGACAAGTCGGTCTGACCACTGACTGGTGTGCTCAGCACCAGGGGCGCTGAAAGTCTCTCTACGTCTAAACCTAGAGAACATGCCAAACTGGGTGCAAAAAAGGAGTGCGAAGCTCCGGTATCAAACAAGGCATAGGCAAGAGTACTAAATAGGATTATCACACCTCAAAAAACTTCAGGTCCTACTGGAACCACCGCCTCTGCGACGTGCAACTGTCCATGCCCAGCTCCCCTGCCTCTCGGTTGTCAGCCACATCCCCGACAATGCCCTGGTTAATGTCTCTGAGGGGCTCCCTGAGGTCAACCTCCACCTACCATGTCTGGTCTCAGAGGGGCGGGATCTTTCTATCCCTGTTGCTGCTACTGAAGGGGCCTAGTTGGAAACTACTACGACTGAGGTGGGAACTGATCCTGCCCACACCTGCTGTATTGTACTATATATGGGCACTAATTTAGAAGGTGTCCATGGCTCCCACAGATGAATCACCTCGTTCATGGGCCATAAATTATAGGACATGGACTGGGGGATCGGAACTGGAACTGCTGAGGCTTGCTTTCTACTGGTCGGAACCTAGAGGGTCCTGACGTTGGAGGCCTTCTACTGACGACCTTCCCCTTCGACAAGCCAAACTGGATTCCCTCACATGATACCCCTCCCAACATTTTCATCCTTTCCACCACTTTAGCTTTCTTTTGGACCTCTAATTAGGTCAGTTAGGTGAAGGGAGTAACAACATACTGAAGAAAAGGACGAAGCACCTCCTCCAAACGTCTCGTCCGAGACTCCTTTTTTGGAAAGATGTCTGGAGCACAGAGAAGGAGATCCTATAACTTGGTCCGCAACTCTCTTACTAATATTCACCCCTGCTGGAGGGAGAGCAACTCCTGCCTCTTTTTGGCCTTCATCGTAGAAGAGAGAAATTCTGCCCGGAACTCCCTCTCAAAGTTAGCCCACACAACCTAAGACTCCTTCTTTTCCCCAAGATAAAGCATACACCACTAATGTGTTGCTCCCTGCATCTTGATGACGGCCAGAGGAACCCAATACTCTGTTGGAGCCTGAATCAAGCTGAAAGTTATCACTATCTCCTCGATCCAGCTCTCTATCTCCACATTTGAGACACTACCCTCGTACTTCCCAAGGGTCTAACGCTGAAAGGCGCGAAGCTTCCTCTGCCACTGATCATCATCATCTCTGTCAGGCTTCTTTCGATCAGCCAAAAAACCTCCTAGTCCTCAATCGTCCACACTAAACGTGGTCGTCTCCCTGGTGCCACTGCTGGAAAGTGAATAATGAATTCCTATGCCCGAGTAGTGTAGAATATTGTTCTAAAATTTTTTTCATAGACTTCTTGTTTATTTATAAATTCCCAAAATACCAATAAAACACAAGAACACAATTCATTATGATGCATGTACCGTTACTAGGGTCTCTACCCTGAAATCATTATAGCCTCACTTGGTCATTTGGTAGGACTAGAGTCCTTGCATCGGATCATGGGGGGCCCTAAAAAACAATGTCCTAGCCGGTCTTCCCTGGCCTATTTTACACAACAAGATCACCCAACACTGTTTCCCTTCCATCCCATGCAATCCTCACCGTGCATAACTCCAGAATCCATCCTATCACTCAACCTCCACCTCTAATACCATTCTATCAAGACCCGCCTTGAACAGAAGGAGGGAAGGGACAAAAAATTTCCAGACCATTCCTTCTTTAAGTTGAAGGATATATAATGACCCCCGACACCCGCCATCAATAGGTCCCGAAGTGGTAACTGGAACCAAGGGTATAGAACTAGCACCTAGGCCAGAACAAATACTGCCATACCCGAAGACACCTGGGCCTCATCCCAAAGATACATGAGAAACAACCTACCCGCAAACACTTGGTCCAACCACCACACTACCCTGCCCAAAGATTCATGGGCTAATAATGGACTTCATACCATCACAGCCTACCCGAAGTGTCTTGGGCTATTCAGAAAAGGGAGACAAAAAGTAGCTAATAACCAGCCACTCATAGGTGTGTTGGGAAAAACACCCTCCCCAATGAAATTGGGGTGTTTAGAACTATGTTCTAAACTTGGGTGGGGCGTGAATAAGAAATATAATAACTAAAATTATATGTATATATAACAAGAACTCATCCCAACATAGGGTTTTCAAATCCAATCTATGAACAAACACCATATTACTATTTATTCATAAAAGAAAGGTACAATACTCATCTCCAATCCACAACTCATTCCCAAAACCAATTCCCCATTTAATTCATTCATGTTTTCACATTCAAGTGATCCCATTAGGTGAATTATACACTATTGGGAAACTAACAGGCATAATAATATGCCAAGAAAAAGTGAAACAGCCAAACTGCAATTTAAGCATTCACACCCGGTTCACTTATGAAGTCACAACAACAAAGGGATAAGTGAGATCCCTCAAAGTACTGGAACCAAACCAAGCCTTGAAATACAGCCTCACAAAGCTCTCAAAACACAACAAACAATTGTATAATAATATGGGATCCCATCCTCATCCATGTCACCTTGTAAGAACCATGGAAAACAACACACCGACTACCATAACAGAGTCGAAAACTTCCGGGTTCAAGCACATCATTCATTAGGTTCTTCATTCTATTTTTTAACCAGGGTGGTCACACGGAGATTCTTGTTTTACTAAACATCCATTCAACTAGAAGAGTTTAAGTGATTAAAAAATTTCTAGATTCCAGTCATTAAATCATCACTAAAGGCAAAGATTCATTAGGGAGGAAAGAAATACAACCAACGACCATAATTTTCAGTAAGCATAAGCACAAACAGTTCACAACATATAGAAATTGTAAAAGACTATAGTATAACATCGATCAAAACCCCTTCATTATTTAAAGGTACATTCATTATCTTCATTTAACTTGGTTTCATCAATTCCCACAGAAACAAAAGCATACCAACCCTACATGATACACAGTAAAGAGAGACGAAGGAAAAAACCTACTTGGATGATCAAGGATAGAAGTTCTTCTCCACGTACCAATATCTGGTGATCCGCAACATACAAGTAAAGAACGTCAGGGACTCCAATGGTGAGCAGAAAATCTTCGGTATAAGCGCACCACTTGCCTCGGAAAGGTAGGCTCCTAACGCACAGGGAAGAAAAATGAGACCATCCAAGAGGATGAAAAAGAATGTATTCCTGTGTGATATATGGATGATATCCTGTTGTTATGGTATAATTGGATTTGAATGTATTTAAAGTCGGATCGTGTTTTCACCATGCGGTTGGGTGGTTACACAAGACGGGATTAATTGTTATTTAATGATTCCCATTGAAAAATGTGGTAACAACTATGACTTTAATGATTTTCTATAAATATAGGGTCACGTTACGCGGACACTAGGTGGGTCTGTTGTGGGTCTCCACACTCTTAAGAATTTAAACATTGACTAAGGGCTTAATAACGGCCTTGAACCACTACTAAAAAGTCTAAAAAGGCCTAAAAGTGTTGTTACGGGAGAAACTGCAGAAGGAAAACCCGACAAGGGTGGGCGACACCGATCGTGCCACACATCGATCGTGTCACACCGATCGGGGGCACACTGATCGGTCGCATGCTGATCGGTCGCACGCTGATTCGTCGCACGCCTATCGGTCGCACGCCTATCGGTCGCACGCCTATCGGTCGCACGAAGATCAGTCGCACGACGATCGGTCCCACACCGATCAGTCATATGTCGATCGGTTGCAGACCGATCAGTCGCACACCATTTGGTTGCACAATGATCGATCACATGCCGATCGGTCACACGCCTATAGGCTGCACCATGATCAGTCACACGCTGATCGGTCACACAAAGATCGGTCCCATGCCGATCGATCGCACAGCGATCGGTCGCATGTCGATCGGTCTCACGCACTGAGACGCCACCCTTAGGATCCAGAATTTGGCAATGCAATGGGTCTTTAGGGTCTGGGCCATTACATTTAATTTCATTAAGTAGTTCCGGATGTACAATTGTCTACGATACCACCCATCTATATGGGCTGGGAAGGTCTTGAGAAGGATTCCATGATTTCTAATTTCTAGTAATTCATGATTCATATGATGACTAATAATATCCCTGGAGGGGGATAGGATATCACTATAAAGGAGGAATGTCAAAATCCTTTTGTACACCATGATTTTTTTTGACTAAAATTCAAGATCTATAGTCATCCTGATTCTCAGATGCCATTTTTTCAAGAAGATAATATCTTTTATAATGTGTGATAGAAGGTATATTAGTATAATTCAATAGATGCTACTTAATGGTAATTATTCCCTTCATTAAAACATGATTTTGTTTTCTGATATTTGGGATTTCATTCTCATACTCGGCCAAATAATCCTCTGTTGAATAAAATTGCAACTCTATTGAATTTAATGTGGGATATAACCACTTCATTCCCATTATCATTTGTATTTTTCTTCCATATAGGTGGATATTCAATATTAATATGTTACAAGTTTTGAAATATCTTATGGTTTCTCATGATTAATGCCTTTGTTAGAGCATCTAGTTAATTGTCCTCTCAAGGTATATTTTCTATTTTGAATCACTATACATTATCAATTTCACTAGAATTCCCAATTTTTTTTACTATGGATCTCACTAAGGTGTATCGAGAAATACTAATTGTCTCATTACTCTAATCATTATAGGATTCTTCTACACTGTATGTATCATGGTCATTTTTCTAGACCTTTTCCATATAGGATAGTTTTGGATTATTCCCCCTACAATGTTTGATTTATTTTACCATGCATTTTTTATGTATTGGTCTATGACTAGTGACCTAGAGGGATATTTATGTCATGATTTTATATTGGTCTTAGAATAGGAAATATTTTTCTTATTGTGGGATGAATGGAAGAGATTTTGATCATCGATATTTAACGCACCAAAATGAGAAGTATGTTTCCATAATGAATATTAATAATGATTAAAATAAACCCATTTCCTTATATACTGGGGAATATTCAGGGCTATAATTGGTTCTTGTAGATCTTGTTTTAGAGTATTGGATGAATCCTGTCAAGGATTTGATGATTCTGTTGGTGTGAATTGAAACATAATAGCCACCATCCCATTGTAAGGGAGATGATCTAGAATAGGATATGGTTTATCCTAGAGCCTATCTCATTATTATGATCTTGGTGAAAAAAATTGACATAAAAATGTCCCCTTATTTATGAGATGTGGTTGGTTGTCATCTTCTTCTAATTTTTCTAGAATCATCTTAGTGATCAAGGATCTATGAGATTTTTCTTGTCGTAAATATTCCCCAGTTCTTATAAGTGGGGTTTCGATCATGGGGTACTACAACATAGGCAAATATTATGACCCATTTTATTTGGTGAAATTGTGCTCAAGTATGAGTTGTGTTCAACTGTATCACATGATGGGAGTTATTTTTTATGGGATATTTTCATTTTGTACAAAACATTGGATCTTATTTATAGAATGGGTTTCGTTCTTCAAAGGGTCCCTAATAAAGATTGTGTTGGAAATCCTCACACTCTATTGCCAATTTTTATTTATATTTAATGCTACATTATTCCATTTTATTGACTTACTAGAGTATTTGTAACCTAGTCCCCCTATCTTTACATGAGGATATGACATTAAAATACTCTATATCTTGGGGTAATAACTTTTCTAGTGGTTCTGTGAATCGAAATGATCCACACATTCCCCATCCTCAGACATAGATACCTAAAAGGTCTTCGAAGATCTGTTTCCAAATGGTTGTAATGAAATTCTTTCATTCATCTTATGGATTTACATTGTGCATTTTAATTTTCTGGCCCTGAACAATGGAGATATAATCTGGGTCTATTTGAAAAAAAACATGTCTATGTTCTGAAAGTGACCATTGTACACATTGTGAGTGTTTTTTCTATACTTAATTATCTAATGACTTGACAACATATTTTGTAGTTGGTAAAGAATGAAGTTCTACAAGATCTCAAATTAGATCTAATAGTCAGATGTGTAGAGGGTACACAACATGGATTATAGGAATCATCTGTCCAAATCTCTCTAAATACTAATGTCAAAATTTTATTCATCTAAAATACATGCGTCCATCATTTCATACCTAAAAGTTTGCTTCATTGTTTCATGCGAGATCCATGGTGAAGGGTTAATGATAGTTAATGGGTAACGATATATGGTTGACACCTGGGTTTCAAGAACCTCTCTATATAATGATTTATGATATTTAAAACCACTATAATTTGATCTTTCTATGAAAGGTGAGAATTTATTTATTCTAATGAGAGATCAAAATAGGGTATTTTAAAAGGGGGGATGTCATGAATGGAGTATATGTGATCCTTCTCAACACTACCATGATCAGTAATATCACTATAATCCTCACTTTCTATATCATTTAAGGATCCAATGCGTCGATTATTTGTTTTGGATATGAATCTATCAACATCGTGGCCATTAGAATTAATTATATTAGGAATATGAGACTCATTATTTATTATGTATAGAATTTTCTAACATTCATTTTGGGGTTGAGTAAGGATATGACCCTACCCACAAAAAATTCTGAAATAAGTGGATAATCATCATGTGATATTGAAATAAGTTCCCACTACACAAGAATCTACTTATATATGCAACTGATCTTCATCAATATCATAAGGAATTTTAGGATTCATGTCGTTGGTTTCCCAAATATGTCAGTTGACCCTGGATGAAGTAAGAAAATGATCTCTTTTCAAATTTGAATTCACTACCAGAATATAATGACACACCTATGTAATAGAAGAAGGTATATGAGCCTCGTCTTGTATATCCAATGATGGATTCCTATATAGTCGTTTTTCATAACAAGTAGTGATATGAGGCTAGAATATTGATGATACTATAATATTCCTTGTATAATCCTTGATAATTACATGAGCCTTCAATTTGGAACATTCCACTCTCAACTGGCGATCCCCAATTAAAAAAATATATATACGACTAATCCTGTGATATTGGGGTATTTCCCCAATATTATTCAATAGGAATATGATCATGTCTTGAGGAATGTGTCGCTACCCTATGGTGATCCCGAGATAGAATAATAATATAAGTATAGTCCTAAACATTAATAGTCATATTCAATTATTTTTGGATAGTGATGTGATCCTTCCCACAAGACATTTCTCTCTCACTTTGTGTACTCTAGTAGGAATTGGAATATAAGCCCAGTCTTGGGTGTCTGAATTAGGACATAAAACATTTTATTTAAAAAGTGTGTGCCTATCCTAAGGAATTTTATTCTCTCACATGGTGAGACCCTGATGGAATGGGAATATGATCCCAATATGGTGCCTCTTCCATTAGCAGAATATGATAAGAATCAACCAGTGTGATAAAAATAATGTGTTGTTTCTCCAATGTAGAAACTTGTTTATATTTATCAGTGTATTGTGCTATAATGGATAATTATATAGGAACATTTTCCATTCTTTATATTTACTCATGCACCCAGATATCCCAATGGATCTATTAAATAATTTCTATAATGTAATGAAATTTTAGAAAAGTGTATGCCTTAATAAGGGCATGAAAATTTTCTATATCCAATGTGTAATCATAGATATCAATGATTGAAGTGGGGATATAATCCCATCAATTTACTCCATGTTTCAGCAGAATATTTTGATGGGATTCATGTACGAGGTTGGGATATGTTCCTCCCCCACACTTTATATAGTATTATTCATGCATACATGATCTGAGCGAGCAAGGATATGATCCATCTCACTACATTTTGTCAGCATATGCTGGTGGTCATAATTAGTGAGAGCAGGGATATGAGATAAATCTTAGATGCCCATTTCATTCCAAATCAAACATGTCATCATTTGTACCTTTCTATGAGTGTCCATGGTTCCAATTTGACTGATGGATCCTTGAGAAGGTGACTATGGTGCACCGGTGGGATGATGCTAGTGAATTTGGTTGAAAGGATTCCTCCTCAGTGGCTCTTAATGATAATGAATCCTTATAAGACTCCTTGATCCAAATTCCTCATACGTAGGTTATTTTTATAGTCTCCCTCTAATGATATGATTCTAAAGTGATTGGTGGTCGCTGCGAGTGACACTAGTTTCACTAAAGATTTCATTGGATGACATAATGTCATCATTTTCAACTTAAAAACCCCAGGTGTGAATCCTCAAGAGTTTTCATTGAAACATTTAGATATTATTCATCAACCATGGTGTTCTATATTTAATTCTAGAGGTGTTTTGAAGGTGTGCATATACAAAGACCTACAGGTGTTATAGTCATAACTAATATTCTGGAATAGTCGCTTGATTAAGATATGATCTCATGTCTGTGTGTTTTTCTCGAGAGAATTATCTAAATTCATGTGGAAAATAGGGAACATTTTCATTGATCAGTGCATAATTTTGATGAATCAGGTATACATTGGTAACATTATTTTTCTATGTTCTTTCTTAGTCCACCGTTTTAATCTTTTAAACTACATAGAGGGAGAAAAGAGTTATGTTATAGGAACCTTGATCACATTTTAATTTCAATTAGATTAACCACTTTTTATGTGTAGGAGGAACCAATAAAATTTTATGATTCATGATCAAATGATCATTTTAATTAATTTAATTATTCCAGTCATGTTCAGAATTTTCATTTCATGAAATAATAATTACTGGTAGGAATGAAATGGTTCGACATGAGATCTAAAGTCTACCAATTTTAATCCCCGATGGGGGATGAATAGTTAAATAATTTAATGTCATGTTCACCGGTTTTTAAAATTTAGAGTAACCTTCAATGGTTACCAAATCCATAACTGGGTATAGACATTATTTCCAATGGTGGGACATAATTTGTTGTTCAATACCCAATCGATCTTTGAAAGTCACATTAGTCAAGGTGATAAGAGGTATTATATGTTGGTGAATCTCTTCCTAATCCTGATGCAGAACTGGTTACCCTAATGAAATGATCAGGTGTAGGATCTTTGTATGGTTAATTGTGGGTTCCCTTAATTATTATATATATATATGTATGTATACGTATGTGTGTATATATATCTGTGGTTCTTCATCCCTTTCCCATTATAGTTTTGAAATGGGTATCTTTTTGTATTTTTATGCCATATAACAAAGAACATTAGAGTTTACTTCCATCCATAGAAGAGATTAATATATCATATAAGAAATTAATATATTATGAGGCCTCATATATATCCCATTTATAGTAGGAATCAAAACTGAAATAGTTTAGTTCATCTATTCATTTTAACATCATATAGAATGGTTATATTTTAGGGAATATAGGAACTAAGTATGGATATTGTGAATCAGGAATATGTCATATGATTATTATTTGTAGTGTAAATCTAAGACATCATAGTTTGATGACACCCTAGGAAATTACCCTATGGTGGATGGCACTATATTGGGGAAATCACATCATTTAGCTGAACGAGTCTTCCACACTATGGTTTCCCGTACGATTGACAAATTCATGATGTGTAGTATATGATCATTGTAAATTCTTAGGATCATGTGAGCCATTCTCAATGTTATAATCAATGGATAACATGTGACCAGTCTCATCGGATATGGATTTAATACTTATGCACTGGGAATCCATTATGGGATGTTTCATCTGTATCATAGGCCATGGAATTGTATCCAACGTATCCTTGGTTGAGTAGGAATAAATTTTATCTTATTTTAGTGGATTCACAATTCATTGATAGATGATGCAGGGTGATGATCCCAAATTAATGTTTGGATATCATGGTCTCAAATGTTAGAGACATCCAGGGTACTACACCAAGGAATATTCCAATTGGACATCAATCTATATAAATGTATCTTGCATATCATATTTATAGTTGGAATTAGTGTTCATGTAGATATGATTGGTGGTATGACTGAATATGTCTTCTGGGAAAATTTATAATGTCCCTATGTTCCATCATGACATGTCCTTATTGACTAAATGACATGCACTGAGATATTTGTATAATATGTCAAATGTTGTTTAGAAATGTCATTGTAACCTATAGGTAATGTCAAAGAATAATCTCATGATCTAGTTAACTTATATAGGGGATGTATATTGAATTGGATTTCATGCTTGGAAAATGTATCGTGATCGAGGATGAATGTTTAGAGGACATCACAGGATTTCTTTTACATGTCCTGAGGATATCGTGATTCATGGTTTAGATTTCTAAAGGGGTTCTGTAACATCCCAGATAAATGAAGAATATGAAATTTTAATATTTATTAATATTTTTTAAATAAATATTAATTTTACTTTAAAGGGGTCTCTATGTTCGATAGCGTACCCAATACGCAAAAACGCGTTTCTTTGAAATCTTACATTGCACACTAATAATATATTATTATTTTAAAGGGTAGTTAAATCATTGCCATTGTATTGGTTGTAATGAAATAATCTAACTAAAATATGATTATACATATTTGTTAAATTTATTTAAATTTATCCATCAAAAGTTATAGGCTTACAATGTGAATCAATATAATTTTAAGCATAATTTACATTAAAAGGCCAATTTATCGCCTTTTAATGGTGAACCCTTTTTAAATTTAGTTTTGGTCACTTAAATACATTCTATATGACCAAATAAAATCCTTCTTTAGAATGGGGTCATCAAAATTTACATTGTGTAATTTTTTGGGATTTTCCAGATAAAGTTCATTTTTTAATGAATAGTTAAAATATTGTTTTTTAATTCAAAAGTGACTTTTAATCTAATTAATTTTTATGGTTAGATTATCTTTTTTAATTGATTTTAATGATTAATTAGAATATATTTTTACCACATAATCCAATTTTGTTCATTGGAATTAATTTCACTTTGAAATTGGACATAAACAAGTGTCGATCGTTTGATAATTATTGTTTCTTAAAAACACGCTATTTGTTTTAACAAGGGGAATTAATTTTAAAATTAATTAATGACACTTTTATGTTTTTAATTTGGAAAAATAAACATCATTTATGAATTCATAATATCAAATAATTATTATGCTTAATTGTTGATATTTTTCTGAAAAACTTCAATTTTTGATTAAAAGTGAAAGCACTTAGTAGTAGTTAAAAAATGACTTTTTGATTTAAAAGAAATTTTACCATTTCGGTGAATTGAATTTCAAAAATATGACATACATGGTTTTTATCAAGAACTAAAATGTGGTTCAATAAGATGAATATTATTTTTGGTGAATAGTAACTTTTCACTTTTATTTACCGCGGTTAAAGGTAAATAGGTTAATTTAAGGTGAAAATAATATTATAATAATTAAAAATTACCTTAACACTAGTCTAAACCTTATTGGTTGATTAAATTACGACCATGTGCATCTTTGGGTCGATTTTGGGACCCCTTTGAGCCACTTGGTTGTGATAATTACAATTTAGATTAATTAATTTAATGTAAAGACAAAATTCACATTAACAAAAATATGTTACTAATTATTTTTTATATGGTGTAATATAAGTAATATTTTCAACTATAAATATTAATTGAAAATTTAAATATATTTCATATATCATTTTATTTTTTTATAATTTTTAGACATCGAATAAATTAAATTATTTATTACACAATAATGATGTAGTATTTACCTCATTAATAAATGATTTAAATAAATAAGATTATAATGATTAAAATGTTATCCAAAACTTGACCAATTATGATTGTATGATTTTATTTCGACCATGAGTCATCTTATCTTCAACTTTAATGATTTTTGGACCTTTTGAAACTGAATATCATTATATAATAAAATAATACTATCACACTTTCCTAAAGATCCCCTCCTATCCCTTATAAAAGGAGACCACTTATAACCAATTCCTCACACCTATCATGAAATTTTTCTCATCCAAAATCTGCCCAATTAATCTACCTACATACCTATCCTCCATATAGATGCCTTACCTTAGGCATATGACACTTAAAGAAGTACTTTGGTTTAATCCAAAGGGAGTTACCCAAATTACAGGTACCAATTTATCTTAATTTGTTTTCATTTATTTTACTTACCCATCTCGTAAACTCTTTTTATTACATTATTTTGTAACAAAACCAGCATCCTAAATATACTAGGATGTTTTTATGAGAAGTATTCAAACTACACTTACACACACCTCCATCTAATTGATGAAGAACATAATGTTCATGTGGATGGAAAACTAATGCCTCGCGAAATAATGATTGTACCGATAACTCCAACCGCCTCTAATGGTGGCAATTATGATGGAACTATATTTGTATATGATATATATTATGTTTATGTTTTCTTTATGCTTCTGTTTTTTCCATTCATAGCACGCCTTTATGGTTTCTATAGTGAGTTAATATGATAATCTCATTTGAGGAAGCGTGGACTACCACCCCCTCAAAGTGATGTGACTCATTGATGACTTACGTGGGATGTATAAAGGATAGATTTAATGATATAAAATATAATATTATACTGGAATTAAAATATAATTATGTATAATTATGTTTTAATTCCATTAAAATAGGAAATAGAAATGAATGTAGTGTTAATGCGTACGTATGGCTTACCGTATCCAAGAACAGTGCATTTCATTTCTTATCTCTAAATGTTATGTACTATTATAAATATATGTATATACTGGAAATATATGATATATATGATATCTAAATCATGAATACAATTCTGGATATAATGAACCTTTGACCACATGAACAACATGTAATTATAAGAAGTCCATTTTTGACTAAAGTACCAAATATCGACAAATCAAACATTATTAACTTAAATGATTACATAATGTTTATAACAAGGTAATAAGTGATATAAAAGTTATAATAAACTTGAAAAGGTTATTAATCATGTATAAATTATCTTTGGTTTATTATTTAGGAGATTAAAGAATGATCGAATCATGTCGGACACGAGGTATGGGATTTTCTTAACTCACTTTTAATTCTGTGAGATTTCCATTGTTTTCCAATTATTCATTTCATGTGGTGTATTGTGTACTTACATTTGATATATATTATCATTATTCTAATTATATTCATGGTATTCGGTTATTAATTTGGTGGATATTAACTTTTGGTTATACGACTCTGTTGATTACAACATGGAAAAGGGTTTCATCTCACTTTTTATTCCCGTGAGATTCATGCAATATTTGCCACTATATCCTTTTTTGTGGTGTATTTACTACCCATGATTGTAATCTTTTGTAATATACTTTCATTTATGGGTATTTATGTCTACATTTTATGGTACTTCTTTCATGTGGTGTATGTTTTGTATGATACCAAATCGGTAAGGGAACTAGTCACCCTCCTCTTTATAAAAGACTTATTTTTTGTTATGTCATTTCATTTAAATATTATTATTTTGGGATATGTTCATATATATCCTTATTGATGTAAAATTTATATCCAAGTGATGATATACTCTTTTTTATCTCATGAACTCAATTTTCTGAATTTTAATGTGACGTTGTTAGGCTGTCAAATTTTTACAAGGGGACCTCTTAACCCAATTTCAATTCGTTGGGTTCAACTTGTACATCTTGAATATGTCATCCTATGAATATGTGTGAATGAACTATGATTGATTTACACTTAATATACACATATATAGGGTGTATTTATTTTTCTCACACATAATTATGTGATAGATTTATCTTTAATTTAAGGATACCATCTTTCTAAGATATTTCAACACAATTTACATTTCCACTGAGACTTCATTGTTGTTATGCACCAAATCACACTTTTATGGTTTATATATTGTCCTTTGAAATATTATATCATGAATTCCTTAATTCTCATGATATTATATTATTCTTATTAGAATTTATTATTCAATTATTTGTATGCAAGCATCTCTCTTTTTGTTAAAAAGATGTTAACTAAGATATTGTTTTAAATGTTTTAAAGATTTATTATTCTAAATATTTATCATTAATTTCAATGTTTTTTAAAATGGGTTTTAGGATTTATTTATATGGAAATTAATTTTTTCAAATGGTAATTCATTTAAAAGCTTCAAAGTGATATGAAACACTTTGATTCTAAAATCCCTTTTTAAATGGATTGAAAATGATTTGATAAAGCCTTGTATTGATATATTGGAATGTGGAAATGTTATATTTCCTTTATACATGTGTAATGTGTTATGATTTTGTTTTGGTTATTGGGCATTTTTTTACGTGTACGGGTGGTTCCGTGATAATCCTAGGGCGGGTGAGCCCAAGATAGCTCTCCAATGTATTGGGTAACATGACGGAGGTGAACATGATGTTTCTCTTAATATATTTATGGAATATACTGTGATGGGTATTCCAATTGTAACTCCCTACATATCTGTGATAGTTACAATGTATGTTTGATATGGATGCAATAGGTAACCTTTATAATTTATGATTTGTGTGTGTTATTCATAAATCTTATGATTTTATAAGGTATGTTATGATTGAAAAGTATGTTTTCATGGATTTGTATTTATTATTGGGATAATTTTTTACTTATTTCTTTTATAAGCCTTACTGATCTTTTTATGCTCATCCCATGTTTTAGAAATTTTTTCCACAGGACTTAATGATGAATAGGTTCAAGGATTGGATCAAGGAAAGTCCTGCTGTCTAAAACATGGAACTAGACATGTGTGTTTTTTAAGAGTTTTAATTTTATGAAAAAATGGATACTGAGTACTGGTGTCTACTTGTAATATTCAAGTTGTAATGTAATAGTTATGGCCTAATTATCTAAAACTCTAACCCTAAAAAGATCGCCAATATAAATTATTAATTTAATTCAAGATTATGAATGTTTAAGGCTAGTTCCTTATAGTTGGTATCAATGGTTTGTTTAGATAACTTTAGAAGTTAGGGAATCCTTAAAGCATAAGTGGCATTACCATAATGGTTAGGAATTACGAAAGAGTCATAGTTTTTAGATAAAGTGAATGAGTTTAATATAACATGAATAAGTATATCTTAGTGTTTACCCCCATTATAAAATATTATATGATGATTTTACTGATATACTCATACTGACCTTTTTGGTTTTAGTAAATGGATGGATCTAGCAGGCCCCAAGGTAATAGTGGATGTGAAGAAAACTGTGGCAGTTTTCTGAACAAGCAACTGAATGATATGGGAGCTACAGTGAGAACTATTGTGGTTATTCTCAACCAACAATCTGGAGTCATGATTGACCACCTGAACGTCAGTGGTCTTTATAAGGAATCATATATGAGAGAAACAATTCCATTCTAATGTTCAAGAAATAATCATAATGGTAAGTGTGTTCGAAAACCTATGTCTCAATGATGTGGAATAAAACACAAAGGAAAATGTTTCAAAGGGACAGAAATATACTATAGATGTGTAAATTAAGGTCATAAAGCAAGAACCTACCATGGAAAAAGGAAGCATCTAGTTGACTCTAGAAAATGGAATGAAGTATTTTCTGAGGGATCAATTAAATGTCATAAATGTGATGTTCCTGGTCATTATGAAAACACATGTCCTACAAAGATTTTTTGGGATTGGGATCACCCGGATCATACAAATATTCATTTACCAATACCTAATGCCATTCCGATTGAGGATGAAGAAACCGAAAATGACCAATGAAAGGTATGTATTATTACTTAACATATGTTTTCCTATTATTGAAATCTTAAGATATTATTCATGATTTTGTTTTTAGGAAAGAATTATTTCAGAATAACATTGAAATAAATGGTTAATGGATCTGGAAGAATGTTGAATGAGTAATAATTCAACATATAAGGGATTCAAGAGTTATGGTAGAATTTCGAATCGTGAATTGATTAAAAGTATTAATGCTCTTCTAATGATGGGATTACATTAGAAGACTTTTTATAGTATGTGTAACCTTGATGTTTGATATATGAGAATTTTATTCAAGGAATAATTATCATCTATTTTGTGGACATATTTATAAAGAACCATTTGGGTTTATATGATCCTTGAATTTGAAGCAATTACCAGTTAATACATTTTGGGATGAAAAACGAAAGTTATTAGATAACCTTTGTTGTCAAAATATGTTATTGTTATTTTTGATGACGTTATCTATTTTTGGTAATGTTATAAAATTATGTTGTTTTTGAAAAGGGACAACATGCAAACCGTGTGACAACCCGTCACGTCGGGTGAAGCTGTGGGAATCAAACCCACAACCAAAGTGTGACTAGTATTTATCGCCTACCACTGGACTACATGATGTCCCTAGTTATGTTGACTAATTCTTTTTAGTTAGGTGATCTTATGAAACAGTAATAAGTTGATTTTGTGTTATCTATGTAAATTATTAAACTATCATGGAGGATATGTGAGTAGGTTAATTACATTTTAGTATGAGACTTTAAGAGTAACTGATATTATTTGGAGATATATGTTAAGATTTACCTTGTAATACTATGTGATTATATCCTTCAGAGATTTGGGATTCAATCTTAGTTTGGATTACTTTGAATACTTTTAAGGATAACTATTTATTTAATGGTCTTTCTTGATCCTTGGGTTCTATTGGATGAATTTTGGAGATTTACAGTAGTATTTCTTTTTATAAAGGATTATCCTTTTAGTGATTATCTTATCTTTTACTCGAAATATTGTTTTTAGTTGATGTATAAATAGAAGGGAAATATAAATTTCATCTTTTGTGGATTATTTGATTCTCTTAATTTTGATTATAGCACTCTTAATGTGAAAAAAATCATCTTGAATACTCATGATTTGGAGAAAATAAGAGTTTGTGTGAGAAATCTAGTATAATATGAATTTCTATATGATAAGTAAGTATATTTCCTTATGTTTTTAGTTATTCTCATAAATAAATTCCTCAATGAAAATTAACTTAAAAAAAAAACCTTGTCTGTTAAATTTTCCTACTGTGGAATCAAAGACTGTTTAACCCATCATAAGTTTGTGATTTTCTGGTAGTTAACTTTCTCCTAAACATGTTTTCTATCACTCTACATTAGAACATGATGGTTTTTTTTCTCCTCCATATCCATGTTTTCATGAAATCCTAGTATCTGCTGTCTCAGGTAACCTTTGTACTTATCTTCCTATATTTTTAAGTGATAGTTTAATTGTCTTTTTTCATCGATGTGGGGCTTTCAATGAATTTCCCGAGCCCAATATTAAAATTGAGAGGATGCAATTCCCAAAAGGGGGGAAGGATGTAACATCCCAGATAAATGAAGAATATGAAATTTTCATATTTATTAATATTTGTGAATTAAATATTAATTTTACATTAAAGTGGTTTCTATGTTCGATAGCATACCTAATACGCAAAAATGGGTTTCTTTGAAATCATACCTTTCACACTAATAATATATTATTATTTTAAACGGTAGATAACTCCTAGCTGTTATATTGGCTGGAATGTAAGAAACTAACTAAAATATGATAATAAATGTTTGTTAAATGTATTTACATTTATCCAATAAAATTTAGAGGCTTAAAATATGAATGAATCTAATTTTAAGCATAATTTACATTAAAAGGCCGATTTATTTCCATTTAATGTCGAACCCTCATAAAATATATTAATTGTCCCTTTAATACATTCTATATAACCAAATAAAATCCTTCTTTAGAATGGGGACATCAAAATTTAATTTGTGTAAATTTTTGGGATTTTTCCGATAATGTTCCTTTTTCAATGAATAGTTAAAATATTTTATTTTAATTCAAAAATTCCATTTAATCTAATTTATTTATGTGGTTAGATTATCTTTTTAATTTGTTTTAAGGTATATGTAGAATATATGTTTACCATATAATCCAATTTTGGTCATTGGAATTAATTTCACTTTGAAATTGGACATAAACAAGTGTCCATCTTATGATTGTTATTGTTTCTTTAAAACATGCTATTTGTTTTAACAACGGGAATTAATTTTAAAATTAATTAATGAAAATTATATGTTTTGAATTTATCAAAATAAACATCATTTTTGAATTATGAATATCAAATAATGATTAGGGTGAATATTTGGTAATTTTCTGAAAAACATCAATTTTTGATGAATAGTGAAACCACATAATAGTAGTTAAAAAAGTGACTTTTTGATTAAAATGAAATTTTACCGCTTATGTGAATTGAATTTCTAAAATTATACATAAATGGTTGTTATAAAAACTAACTTTTTGTTCAATAAGATGAAAATAATTTTTTGTGCATAGTAACTTTTGAATTTTATTTACAGCTGTTAAAGGTAAATAGTCTAATTCAAGGATAAAAGATTATAATAAAAATTAAAAATTACATTTAGACTTGTCAAAACCTTATGGGTTGAGTAATTTACGACCATGGTAATATTTGGGTTGATTTTGGGACCCCTTTGAGCCACATGGAAGTGATAATTCCAATTTAGATTAATTAATTTAATATAAAGACAAAATTGACATTAACAAAAATCTTTTAGTAATTAATTTTTATGCTGTGTTATATAAGTCATATTTTCGACTATAAATATTACATGGAAAGATAATAAAATTTACTACATCATGGTATTTGTTTTATAATTTGTAGACACATAATAAATTAAATTTTTTATGACACAATAAAAATGCATTATTTACCTCATTTATAAATGATTTAAATAAATAAGATTATAATGATTAAAATATTATCCAAAACATGTCGGATTCTGTTTGTATGGATTTATTTAGACCATGATTCATCTTAGATTCATTTTTAATTATTTTTTGACCTTTTGAAACTGAATATCATTATATAATAAAATAATATTATCATATTTTCCTAAAGATCCCCTCCTCTCCCTTATAAAAGGAGACCACCTCTAACCAATTCCTCACACCTCTCAAGCCATTTGCCTCGTCAAAACTCTGCCCAATTAATCTACCAACATCACTATCCTCCACCTAGAAGCCTTACTTTAGGCAGACGGCACTTAAATAAGTCTTTTGGTTCAAGCCAAAGGGAGTTAACCAAATTAATGGTAAAAATTTCTCTTAATTTATTTTCCTTTATTTTACTTATCCAACCCCTAAAATTTTTTTATTACTTTGTTTTGTAAAAACACCAGTATCCTTCAATATACTATGATGTTTTATTAGAATTATTCAAACTACACATACACACACCTGCATCTAATGGATGAAGAACATAATGTTTCTGTTGATGGCAAACTAACGCCTCACGAAACGATGATTTTTCAAATATCTCCAACCACCTCTCATGGTGGCCATTATGATGGAACTGTTTTTATATATGATGTATATTATGTTTATGGTTTCTTTATTCTTCTAATTTTTCCATTTATATCACACCTTTGTGGTTTCTATAGTGGGTAAATACGATAATCTAATTTCGGGAAGCGCGAACTACCACCCCCTCAAAGTGATGTGACTCGTTAATGCCATATGTGGGATGTATAAAGGATATAGTTAATGATATTATATATGATATTATACTGGAATTATAATATACCTATGTACCATTATGTTTTAATTGAATTAAAATAAGAAATAGAAATGAAAGTAGCGTTCATGCATACGTACGGCGTACCGACTCCATGAACGGTGCATTTCATTTCTTACCTCTAAATGTTATATAATATTATAAATACATGTAAATACTGGTAATATATGTTATATATCATATCTAAAAAATGAATATCATTCTGGATATAATGATCCTTTGACCACATGAAAAAAATGTAATTATAAGAAGTCCAGTTTTTACTCAAGTACCAAATATCGACAAAACAAACATTATTAACTTAAATGATTACATAATGTTTATAACATGGTAATAAGTGATATAAAATAAATAATAAACATTTTAAAGGTTATTAATAAACTATATACTATTTTTATTATATTATTCATGAGATTAAAGAACGACCGAGTCAAGTCGGACACGAGGTAAGGGATTTTCTTATCTCACTTTTAATTCCGTGAGATTTCCATTATTAGCCAATTATTAATTGCAAGTGGTGTATTGTGTACGGCCATTTGATATATATTATCATGATTCTAATTATGTTATTATATGATTCATTTGGTGGATATTAACTTTTGGTTATACAACTCAGTTGATTAGAACCTGGTAAAAAGTTTCATCTCACTTTTTATTCCCGTGAGATTCAGGGTATATTTGCCACGATTTCCTTTTATGTGGTGTATGTACTGCCCATGATTGTACTATTTGTGTAATATACTTTCATTAATGAGGATTTACATCTACATTGTATGGTACTTATTTCCTGTGGCGTTTGTTTTGTAAGTTACCAAATCAGTAAGGGAACTATTCACCCTCCTCTTTCTAAAAGACATCTTTTTGTTATATCTTTTCATTTACATCTTATTATGTTGGGATATGATCTTCTGTATCCATATTGATGTAAAAATTATATTCATGTGATGAGATTACCTTTTTTATCTCAAAATCTAATTTTTCTAAATTTTAAAGTGACGTCGTTAGGTTGTCGAATGTTTACAAGGAAACCTCTTAACCCAATTTCAATTCTTTGGGTTCAACTTGTACTTCTTGAACATGTCATCCTATGAATATGTGTGAATGAAATCTGACTGTTTTAAACATAATATCCACTTATATTGGGTGAATTTATATTTCTCACACATAATTATGTGATTGATTTATCCTTAATTTTAGGATACCATCTTTATAAGAGATTTCATCACGATTTACATTTACACTGAGACTTCATTGTTGTTATGAACCAGTTCACTCTTATATGGTGTATATACTGTCCTTTGAAATATAATATCATTAATCCCTTTATTCTCATGATATTATAATATTCTGATCCAAATTTATTCATCAATTATTTGTATTCAAGCGTCTCTCTTTTTTATAAAAACTCTTTAACTAAGATATTGTTTTAAATGTTTTAAAGATTTATTCTTCTAAATATTTCTCATTAATGTGCATGTTTTTATAAATGGGTTTTATGATTTATTTATATGTAAATTAATTTTTTAAAATGATAATTATTTTAAAATATTCAATTTGATATGAGACACTTTGATTCAAAAATCTCTTTTTAAATGGTTTTGAAAATGATTTGATAATGCATTGTTTGGATATATTGGAAGGTGGAAATGTTATCATTCCTTTATAAAATTGTTATGTGTTATGATTATGTTATGGTTATTTGGAGTTTTTTTACGTGTACGGGTGGTTCCATAATAAACCTAGTGCGGGTGAGCCTGAGATAGCTCTCTAATGCATTGGGTAACGCGACAGAGGTAAACGTGATGTTTCTCCTAAGAGATTTAGGGAACATATTGTGATGGGTATTCCAAGTGTAACTCCCTAAATAGCTATGATAGGTACAATGTATGTTTGATATGGATTCCATAATTAACCTTTATTATTTATGATTTGTGCGTGTTATTCATAAATCTTATGATTTTATAAGGTATGTCATGATTGAAAAGTATGGTTTCATGGATTTGTATTTATTGTAGGGCTAATGTTTTCTATCCTTATTTTATAACCCTTACTGAGATTTTTATGCTCATCCCATGTTTTTGAAATGTTTTCCACATGACTTAATGCTGAATAGGTTCAAGGATGGGATTAATTAAAGTCATGTTGTCTAAAACATTGAACTAGACATGTGTCTTTTGTAATAGTTTTTATTTTATGAAAAAAATGGATACTGAGTACTAGTGTCTACTTGTAATATTCATGTTGTTATGTAATAGTTATGTCATAATTCTCTAAAACACTAATACTGAAAAGATCCCCAATGTGAATTATTCATTTAATTCAATATTATGTAATGTTTAAGGTTGGGTCCTTGTAGATTCACCGAAATTTTTTGACATTTTTAAAGGGTTTTGCAGACTTATTTAATGTATCCAGATGACATTTTGAGTTCTTGATGACATTTATTCATGTTTCCGCATGAATATATTGAAAATTAACGAGATAATTTAATGATTTTTTTGACATGTATAGAGAATTTCAGATGTTCTTGATAGAAATCTTCGATGATCCCAGAAGCCTAGGTTGACAGGTTCTGATGACATCAAATTACACTGATAACCTGTCTAGAGGATTTCACATAACATGGTTGACTTTTATGAAGAATTTCACATGATTTTTATGGAAATTTAATAGGGTGTACCATGAATTGAGAAAAATATCCAAGTTTTTTACCATGATATAGAAATATAATACAATCTATATGAAGATTATATTATCTGTCATCACATAAATTGTATATATTATTCTTCTCTATTTGAATTTATTGCATATGTGGATCAAGTATTTTAATTAATTCGATTATTTTTTGTATCACATAACCTAGTTCACATATGGAATACTCTTCACTTAACAAGGATTACACATTTTAATTCATTCACATGATCTATAGAGTGATCACATGAAGAAAATATTTATTCCTTGTGATCCCTTAGGTCATCCTATGGGTTTCACCTGGTGAAAGACCCTTGTGATCACATGAATTTATTCTGTATAATGTCCCTCACCTATGCTCCCAGGTAGTTGTTAGTATCATTTGTGTGTGTTATCTATTATTCTGTTAAGGGTGGGTATTTATAGTTTTCACCCACATAGTTATATGAATCCTTTAGTGGTGTGTATTTCCAAAATATCAGAGGGATTATATAGAGGGGTTTAGGTATTGTGTGATTCACATTAACAAGCCTTGGGTCAATTATAGAATAACAAGATAACAATAACAATGAGAATGTTCTACCCTCTCCATGTTTGGTCCTATGCTAACAAAATTGATCTTTCAAAATCACATTGACATGTCAAGAAGCTTTATCAAGGTTAATAAAATGTTTCTAGATGTCTTTGCGTGATCTAGATTCCCCATGGAATGGAATTCGAATGATCACTGATGACATGCATGGAGTTATTCGTGAGACTATGTTGGTTATTTCAGAGGGACTATATGGGATCAAACATACATGTCAAAGGTACATCACATGGTAAGAGGAGGGTAACACATTTCTTATAAAAATAAACACATTCTCCATTCACAAGATGTATCCATATATACAATTTTATTTTCTTTTCAATTATACAATTATATGAGATCATTTTGCGTAGTGAGAGTGTTTCTAGGGAAAATCATGATGGTAAAACTTTGTGTATGAAGTTTTCATTTGATGTCAATAGTTTTCAATATTAGTCCAAAAAAGAAGGGTATGATGAAGGGATCCAAATTGAATGGAGATCAGGTAAAGTGAGGATTCCTAGAGAATTTTTGTTCAATCATATCATTGGATTTCATACATGGAAAATTATCCAGGATGTTAATTTAGAAGATTGTGTAAATGATATTAAGTTTAAAGAACTTGTGTTGAAGGTGACAGATTGTTTACAACAATGAATAAAAGAGAAGCATCATCCATTTGAGGATGATTGCAGAAAAGTGGTAAAGTATCATCTATGTGAAGATGATTGAATATGAATAAGGATTTGAAGTAGAGAATGATGGTTAAAGAAGAAGAGTGTGTGTGTAATGTCTTGGAATTCTAAGATGTTCATGCATTACACAATGACATAAAGTCAGACAATGCTTTACTGATTAGTATTTCAGAGATATCATAAGTTAAGAGAACTTATTATGCAAGCCTTATGAATGAGAGACGAAGTAAAAGTGATTCCAGTCATATTCAATTTTGATTGGTTGGAATGATTCTAGTGGAACACAGGGAAGGTTTAGTAATTTTTGGTGAAAATATAGTGATGCTAATGGTTTTCAATCAAAGACAATATATCATGATTGATATGGTTCGTGATGAAAGAATTTTTTTGTTGAATACGCCAGATGACAAGGAATATTCTTCGGGAGATGGAGATTTCTGATTTTCGAGAAGGATGATGCGTGCTAGTTTGAATATGTCTTGGTATGTTGTGTGACATTGGATTTCCATGATCCGAAAATTAAAATCTTACAAATGAGAGGCTTGTGTGAAAGATTGGTTTTTTCATGCAAGGTTGAAGGGAGTTTGTAATGTTGCGCGCTAGGCGATATCACAGTTAAAACATCAAAAAATGGAAAAAGAACAAAGTGCATGAAATATTCATGAA
Source organism: Viscum album (assembly GCA_963277665.1). Taxonomy (NCBI): domain Eukaryota; kingdom Viridiplantae; phylum Streptophyta; class Magnoliopsida; order Santalales; family Viscaceae; genus Viscum; species Viscum album. Next base: position 355,613,926 of record OY728143.1, read on the forward strand.
TTGTGTGCAAGATGAGGTTGTCGTGGAAGATACATACTCACCCAATGTGATGCCAAATGAGGTTTTTTCGTGACGCTTCATAATATTTCCCGAAACATTGGGGTTATTGCACGTGGGGGTTGATGAGGTCTATAAATAAGAGGTGACCCCCTCACATTTTTGGAAGCTCGAAAATTAGAGAAATTCGAAGATCTGATGCATGAAATAATTTTATGTAAAATATAGTGTGCGAATGAAATTTATTTGTGCATAATAAAGAGAAGTTGTTTGCAAGAATAGACATGAGCGCAAGATTGAAGTTGTGTGCAAGAGGTGTTTCGTGACAAAAGTAAAATCATTCGTGCATGTCATAACATTTATGAACAATACACCTAAAAGGGTGTGTGAATGATTTGGGGGTTTCACAGGCCTTCGATAGGTGCATATCATTCTCGGTGTGGAATTTTTAAGAAGGAAGTACTTGAACCATTCAGTTACACAATGAAAAGTTGTACCACACTCACACGACTGATTTTTATCTCCCTCTTTGTGCTTTGCAAAGTGAAGAAGAAGTGGATGTATGAGTAAACTCAAATATCCACAAAGGATGAAGGTATTATATTGATACATTCTTGTGTTGGTATTTAGAATATAAGAAAGCTATTAACACACTAAAATACCATTTTATATTATATAGTGTCTATGAAAAAGAATCGAAGAAGAGAAGAACATAGTATTCCCAACTGAAGGATGACAATTATTCAGGGAAGTTAAATTCGAATGATGCTAAGTTGAGCTGGAATTCATTGATTTAACAATCACAAATATAACTCGTGGTTACAGAATGAAGAAAACGAATAGTTTAGTGCAGTTGGTTTTTCACTAAAAGAGAATGTGTGAAGACGAGTAGGTTCTAGTGAAGTTGGTTTTTCATTAAATAAGTAGAAGAAGAAGAAGCAGAAAAAGAAGAGTGTGTAGCCTACAAGTTTGTTGTAGAGATAGAATAGGTTGGTTACTTTCATAATTATAATTAAATAACAAGAAGAAGAATAAGGTTGTAGAGGAACAAAATAGCGTTGTAGCATCTAACACGTCTCAATAGGTGGATGATTTTTCTGGTGTTGCAAAATCATTTAACAGAGGTAAATTTATCTTCAGAGTTATTATAATGAACCGGCTATATGCTCCAAGAGACTGCCTACACTAGTAGTATAAATAACCAATGAGGGTAAGGATATATTCTTGTTGTTTCTAGTTGAAAGACGATCCCCCCTCCGAGTGTAAGGAGAAACACTATGAAGCGATTATTTCATTACCTCCACCAATTGTAGGTTTCCACACTAATTAGTGGATTTTTTTCTAGTCACCCACGGTAATAGGTACTGCATTACAATGGGGAATCTGTGAACAGGTCATTACCATTCATGATAAGGACTTAGCTAACTCTTTTTTAGTGGTGAACCTTGTAAAAATATAATGTGTATATTTTTACTGCTTACTATTACTGAATGAGACATGGAAAATAAAATAAGGGAATAAAGATCCGAACATGTCAAGAGGTAGATGGATTTAATGTTAGAAAATTGGTATCAAAAGTCCCCAACAATGATTCCCCCCCCCCTCTCAGTGTTAGGTATATCTCAATCTATTCTTCTCAAATCACACTAATTTTCAAAGGTGCCTTGTGTGATCGATTCCAAATCTAACAATTCAATAGGACAATAGTCATATAAAATAAAACTATTCTTATATGGATCATAAGGGTCTTCATAAAATTAAATAGGCATGTTTGAGGTCCTTTACATAATAGAGGTGGCATGCCAACACATTCTATATAGACATGCTCGACATATAGATTTGGGATTTTCAAGGCCATATAATTCATGTTAGCACATCACATGAAGATCAACATAAATTACTTTTAATGGGGATATATCTATTCTTCACCTTTATTTTATAATGGGAATCGGTTTATTTTCATCTGTTTATTATTTGAAAGTGTCATGATTTCAGAAACTAATTTCATTTAATTTGCATAATAAAAAATGATTTTCAATGTGTCTATACAAGAATTAGAGGGTTTATCAAAGGGACTTTAAGTGAAAATATGTATATCATGCATGTTTCATGATATATTTGAATTTACTTTTGATGTGTATGTGATTCGCATGATTCATCCATAATCCCTTCAACTATTTTAATGTGAAAATAATAACCATGCTTCTTAGTTTTCCTCAATTATTGATTCTTAGATGCTCAGTTGGGGGTTGTTAATAAACATGAACATATTCCATGCTAACGTGGTATGTGAATTAGATATTCATGAGAAATATTCCATTAACCAATTATAATATCTTGGAAAAAATCAAATAGCATTAATCATAGTTGTACAAGTCAATGTTAAGTAGCCTCTATCTCTGATGGTTCCATTGATAAACTCTTTCTTGAGATTATATGACCGATAAATAAATATTCTATCATTAAAAATTTACACCTTTCAATTTTTTCACATAACATCAATTTTCACATGGTATTTAAAACAATACACAAGTTATCATCATGATCATACTTTATCTTTGAATAATGAAGAATATCATCAATACAGACTACAATAAACTGATCAATGTATTACCTAAATACTATATTCATTTAATCATTTATGATAGAGCATAATTTGTATTACCGGATGGAATTAACGTAAATTCATAGTTTCTATACAATATAAAAAACTATATCTTGGGTATATACTCTTTATTGAACATTGATTGATGACATCTAAAACAATGATAAATATTAAAAATGTATTGATCTCTGTGAAGTTGAAAAAAAAATTTAAAAAGAAATAGAGTATCATTTTTGTTGATAATAATCTTGTCATCTTCTGAAAATCAATATAGAGTTCCATCGATCCATCCTTCATCCGGAAAAAATAAACATCTTCACCATAATTTTAAAAACATAGATAATTAGACCCCATTTAATGGTTCCCCTATAGATTCCTATTAAATTTGTGTAACTCAATCTGGTTCATTCTATTAGGTGTCATTCAAATAGTTATGGAACAGGGTTTCGTGATGAACAGAGATATTAACATCATCTTTTAGAAAATGACTAGAAAACTATTTCAAAAAGGCATCAACCAACTCTAAAAAATAGTAATATCAATAATTTCAATTTTATCCATTAATATAAAATATAAAAAGAACTTTTGAATGGTAATCAATAACCATATAATGGATGGATTTCCATTATTTCCTAATATATCATCACTTTTATAAAAAATAATTGGATCGTTTATAATATAAATCATGACATACCATACTAAGGAATTATTTTGGTATTTCTATTCAAAAAAAATTTGTTCCTATAATGTCATAAAATTCAAAAAAATAGAAAAATAACCTGATTTTTAATTTTCAAAATTCAAAAAAAAAACTTGAGAGGATCCATATGCAAGGGATTAGATCATCATACAATTAGAGGTTTTCCTGTATAACATAAAATATAATTAAATTCGTAGAATATTTGTACTAATGGAAATTTCTTCATATATAAATGAATTGGTAGATCTAGATTCAAATAAAAAATTAGTATTTCCTGAGTGGATAATATGTGTACCTTTCCACATGTTTTTATCTAACTCATTGTCAGAAATAGTGGCCACGTGATATTCATCATTATTTTTTTTATTACGCTGTTAAAGAACTCAACCATAATCCTTAACCTTTAAACATGGGATCTTTTTTTCATATTTCACATACTCCTTGAATTTAAAACACTATAGTGTGGGTGATTCACTATTTTAATCCTTCTCTGTATTAGAATAAGTACGAATCATCATCCCATTACATCAGTAATTATTTTTAGAATAACATTTCATACCATAAATAAAATGGTTTCTAGTCTAGATAATAATGTTTCTCCTATGTTTCCACTAATAAATTAAGAATAAAGGGAGGATCATATTATTCTCTCAAAGGTTTTTCTATTTTTATTTTGATTACATACCCCTAATCTTAACAAAACACTGATATTGTCTCACAATAGAATCATAAATTTCCACCGAGATAGCACATCAAATAATTTCATCATAGATACTGATGTATATTTTGGATATTTTCCATTGGAGAAATGTTTTTAATTAACTAAAAAATTTATTTTTGTTATTTTTAATTTACATTATAATACCAGAATCATACATCCCATGTCTTGTAAATTTTTCCAAATATATACCAATTAATTTATTATCCTATTGATTTGGCTGAAAAAATCCATCTTTGTAACCAACCCTATATGAATAATAATAGGAATTAAATTAATGAAATATATGGTTTTAATAACATCCAAATATATTGATTAAAAATAAAAAAAATCTTTATATTTTTGATAAGATACCGTTATTTATTAGGACCACCTTCCAAATAGTAGACATCCAAAATTACATTTTCAGCCTTTGAACACTGGAAAATAGAAAAAATTATTTCCCTCACTCTAATAAATTTCTCCACAACTATTGTTTTAGAACACCCACTAAATGATCATAGGAATTGTGTCTTGAAGGACTCAACAGAAGTATAGTCACTCGTTTTCTCATTTGGAATTCCATCATGATTTGTATCTAAAAAATACAATTTGTTAATAGAAATAATATTTTATATTACCGTTTCAACAAAATTTTGTTTCTAAAGTGGATATTCATTGAATTTTCCACCAAATTCATCATTAACAGGATTTATATGGGTCCATCTCTCAACAAAAATGAAAAATTATACTATGATAAAAACATATCATGGTGTCAAATCAAATAATAATGAAAAATAATTTAGTATGTCAGAATCAATAAAATTTCATTTAAATATCTTACACATTATGTATATCTTAGAATGCACACGAGCATCATCTCTTAAAATCAATCATGATGATTTATTATGAAATTTTTCTTTAACTACAAATTATCGACTAAGAGTGTCATTCTAGATATCTAGTAAGTCCCATTATTGGGTATGAAGTAACTCTAGATATAATCATAATGAACTTATTTGTCTTATTACCCAACGATACACCATTTCAAGAACAATATCAACATACCATTTACATAAATGAATTTATTTATTTGAAAACCACCTAATATCTTACTTATAAATAATTTGGGATGTTACCTTATACTTAGGATCATCCCAGTTCTCTAAAAAGTATTTCGACACTAGTTTCCAAAAGAAAACTAAAAATATATGTTGATATGATAATAACAACCCAGTATTTTCAAACACGTATATTAAATATTTTTTCTTATGAACATTCAGTACATTACATAAACTCATTTTGGAATATTGTAAATTTATAATACATTGTGAAACATGGAAAATTTAAAAAAGGTTTTGTAGTGAACATAATAATTTAAAACTATGTTCTTCACAGCTATAACCAATTATAAAAAATCATAACTAATACAATTAACTATAACCAGATGAATGGATTTATAATAAATTTTGAGATCAATTGACTAGTATGGTCAAAAAAGTTATTTGTAAACATAACATTAGAATAATGGTATGAGAAACTAAGAATAATATTTTAAAAACATTACCTTTAAACAAAGACCATAAGTTTGGGTCATGTTCTAAAGAGTTACTATTCATAAGATATGAATACTCCGGGAGTCAAAAAACATGATCAATGAATGAATAACAATGAAATAATACATGTAATTTTTTATTAAGCATAAAAAGATAAAATCATTACATTATTAGTTCATGGATCATTGTTGAGGTTGTCCTAGTGTAATGGGTTCACTCCTATACCATTATAGTAATCATGGATCACACCCAATATCATCATAACTTATATATTACCTTATTTAATTGGGAATAACCACAATTACATTCCTAATTTCATATTATATAACAATCTTTAACGATTTATTTGTATGGACATATATGTCCGACTGATCACATAATAAAAACCATACATATGTGTGCCACATGATCATAAAAAATTCCTCATATCATAAACCAATAAATTAAATTACAATCATAAAAATAAATCATAATATATTATGTGGAATCCAAAAGGGTTTTATATTCAATTCATTATTTCATCAAATCAAATCACAAAGAAAAATAAGTGGGTTTCCTAATAATTTTATCATAGTAAAACTCCAAGAAGATAAACATGTTTCATAATAATAATATCATTATTAAAATGGTTTGTCCCTTGAAATAATAAATATAGAATAATTGAATAATATATCCTTTAAATATTTTGTAACATCAAATTATTTCACCAAAGATGGAAAATTATTTTTCAGATTAAAATAACATTGAATGTTTCTTAAGAAAAATATAAATTATTATAAAATCCAACATTTTAAAAAAATATTATTAAAATATTTTTGGAAATTATCTTCATTGAAAATATTCATGAAAAATTATAAATTAATACTTGAAGAAAATAATTTTCATGAAATAATGAAATTCCAGTCATGTTATACAAGTTACCCAAATTATTCCTTTATTATTTTTAGTAACATCCAACTCTTCCTTATTTGGAAAAGTGACAGAAAGATTATTTGGAAAAGAATTTTTAAGATGTAACATAGTATTTAATTTGAGCTTAATAAATTATTATGGAAATTAAGTAAACTATTTTTTTAGGAATAACTTTTTTTCATAAAAAATGAGTTTCAATCGAAGAGACAATTAAATATGAATTATTCATATAAAAAAAATTCCACTAATAAGTACATAACACCAAGAAAATGAATGTAGAACATATATTATCTAGATTAAATAAGTTTTGAAAAGAATTAATTAATTTATTCAGAGTATATCACAATATTTTAGGACTGGAATTATAATCATGAGAAACCTATATAAACAATGAGATTGTATCATAAAACCCTTACCACATTGGTAAATCCTAATCATAAGCCCAATGAAATAACAAACTAAAATGAAACTAATAATATAATGAGAAAAATTTAATTGAAGACATTAAATGGAATATGTTTTGTATATACACCTCATTAAATAATATATGTTCGGAACATAACATATGTCTCAATGAAGACATATTGAGAGAAATATCTCATACATTAAGTCTCAAAATTCTTCATATACAAATAAACTCATGTAAATTAAATAAATGATTATTGTACATTTATTATAGAACCCTGTATATATATCATTAAATATATTATTTTCCTATGACCTTTAACTACCCTTTTATTAACAATCTCTTTTTAAAGTAATATTTTGTGAAATAGTTGTTTTGTTTTTCATGTACATTTTGATTTATTAATTAGTTATTTTAATTGTATCATTGTTAAATAATATCATCAATTTTAACTATAATAAAAATATCATAATTTTTTAGTATATATATATTTATTGAAACCCATAATGTTGATGATATAAAATGAAATTTAATGTTCATGGAGATATTAGGCCATCAATACACATTAACTATATTTCTGTTTCCTCAATAAATGATGAAAATGAAGGGTAAATAATATAATTACATTCCCAAATCACATATATATTTAATATATATATTATATATATTCATATAAATCTTATTTTAGCACATGAAATATATGAGTGAAAAATAGATCGCATCACTTCGTATGGAGGTAGTTGGTCATACACTAGAATGACATAATCATATTTTCATTACAAATAAATTTAAAAAAGTTATATGTGAATATATATTTATAGAATTACATTAATGATAAAAAGGAAATATATATATTTATTATATACAACATCATAAAATAGAGATAAGTGTTGACAGATGACATCCCACATCACTTCACAAGGTGGTAGTCCATTATACACATGAGTAACATTATCTTTTACCGCATTATCAAAGAGGAGATGCATGTTCGTAATTGTATTAAAAAATCTCATTATATGTATCATAATTAGTTTCTTATATTATATTTTTTAAAAAATCAATATGATGAGGAAGAGGATGAAATAGAGTAAACATTATCATTGAATATCATTACCAATTCTTCAGGTAATATATTTTGGTTTGTACCAAAAACCATATTATGATGGGTTTATGACCATCATAAGGATTATAAGATGAGTGTAGGGAATTAATTGATGGCTTTGAGCCTATCATGGATTACCCAAATGTTTTTGGGACTGTTTTATAAGATAAGAGTGTGGGTGGCCTTTTATAAGTGAGGTGAGTGGAACACATGTAATTTTTTAATAAAAGGTGTCCTACATTTTTATCATGAAAAAGGATCCAAAATTTACCATTCTTGATCCAAGAAGATAAATTTTATAAATTTGGATCAAACATTTTAATTTTAATTTTTTTTCATTTTTAACAATTATTTTTTAATTTACCCTGTAGAAAATGTGTTTCTATAGTTGATGATGTGATTAATATTTACTATTTTTACAATTAATTGTGGTAAAAAAGAAATTTTACATTATTATATAATATATATTATTATTATTTCAAATATGAAATCAATTTTTTTGTATTCTATTAACATAGGTGGAAAATTTTAATATAGAAATAAACCCATTATCAGGATGAGAAAAAAGGTTTCCAATGTAAAAATGTACAAAAGTGGAATATGTTTTTTATCAAAATCCAATAAGAATATTCTTACAATGCAATAAATTTTATTAATAAATTTTATTTGTATTTTTTTATTTTTAAAAATATTTAAAAAAATGAAACCATATATTTTCAATAAATGAAATTGAAATTTTCAATAAATAAGTATTTTTCAATATTCATCAAAAAATTATTATTTTTTTCAACAGACAAAAAAATAATGAAAATAAATATTTAAAAGTAACATTTCAGAAAGTATTTTTCTTCTATAATATTCATATAATTAATGATTCAAAAATATATTTGATTATTTCTCATAAATGTTTTTTGAAAATATTATTTTCAAAATATATAATGAATTTATAGAAAATTAACTACATTTTTCAATATGTTTTCATTATTTAAACCTGTTATATATAATATTTACAGTTATTTGTTTATAATTAATTCCACTATGTTATATTTAATAGTAATACATGTTGTTTCTAAATTGAAATTTTAATTGTTTGTTGTAGTTCATTAATACATGGTGGTTCATGTAACAAAAAATATCAAAGAAACATAATTTATCTGAAACAAAATGAAAATGGAGGGGTCATTTTCTATTTTGATCCCTATTTCCAAAAATGAATCATAACTAAAAGGCCCCTCATTTAAATAATTGCTTAATATCTGGGTATTAAGGAAAATATATAATTTGATAGCTAGATTATTGTATTGTAAAACTAGTGGAAAACTATATCGCCTTAAACTCATGTCAACTTATCTAGGATTTATAATATATGATTAAAAAATTACATATACTAGACTGAATGCGAGTATTTTAGATCAACATAGAACAATGGTTCTCCTATCATAGCTTTCAACCAATTAATACTTACCATATCTACATGGAAACATGTTTGGATAATTTTTAAATCATATCAACTTATAGTAGAGTAATCATTGAAGGAACCATGTACCATATATGGTAGGTCCATATTGGATTCTGTTACATCTGATAATTTTTTTTCATTTCTTATTTTGTATTATTTTTTTACAATAAATGTAATCACACTGATAGCTTACATAGCATAAAACACCATGATTAAATAAACTCCAAATATTATGATTTTAGAATGATCATTATCACATATCTATTAAATTGGATGAAATATATATTAATGACCACATTATGAAAGATGTAATATTCCAACTCATTATTATTGTATTAATTAAATATTTTATTTAATATGCATATAATTTTTAGTAAACAAGTTCTATTATACTAATATACATTTTCATAAAAAATTGATTTTATTACATTTAATGAGAAAATATTTATAATACATTTTTGAAAAATTTAGAAAAATAATTTGAAAAAAAATTTGAATCATAGTCTCATAATTATATTTTTTATGAATTTTTTATAATTTCATAAATTATTTAACTTTTTAGTGAATAGTAATGAAATACCATTTTCATAAAATTATCCTGTTTTATATATTTAAAATATATTCTTTGACTTTTAATTTGATATAAAAGTAAAATAATAACATTTTAGTCAAATATAATAAAATTAATTACACTAAGACCCTATTTAAACAATATCGTTACCTAAAAATATTTTGGTTAAAAGAAACAATTTCTCAAAACATGGTTCTTCATTATGATTTGACAGTTTAGTTTTAAATTTAATTTTGAAAATTCAATGATTCTAATTTTTTAAAATGGATTACATATTTGAAATAAGGTGGTCAAAATTAGGTTATAAGGTATTTTATTTCATTAAAACATAATGTGGTAAAGAAAATATTTATCATAGTATAGGTAATATAATGTAGAATGTTGTGGTTAAAAGGTAATAAAAATAAACTATATAAAATATAAAACAATAAATGGGTGGGTGGTGTGTTTATTGACCAATACAATACTTTTTAAAATTTATCATGGTCAACATCACATTTAATTAATTCTCTTTTACAGTGGTTGGAATTAAAAAAAATCACTATTTTATAACTTAAAATCACACCTCATCAAGAATAAATACAGCTATTCACAAGCCCATTTATCCTCACAATCATAGAGACTATTAAAATCTCTTGAAAAAACACTCATCCTCACTCTAACCATGTATAATTACCTATTGTCTCATTCATATTATAATTACATTGTCCTTGAGGGTTCCATCATAGTGGTGATGTTCAAGAGGTATGTTTCTAAAACAATCACTCTTAATTTATTTTCTTTTTCTACAATCACTTCACCTCCTTCACTGATAAACTCATTGAAACTCTATTATCAATTAATAATGTTAATAATATTTTTTAATGGAATATATACTATAAAAACCTTATCTTATCTCTTATTATTCAATGAAACAAAACAATTTTCTAAATTATATCTTTTAACAGTTTCTACAGATATGGATTTCTAGTTTTCAATTAACACCATCAAGGCTGTTCATAAAAGTGTTATTATATTTAAATCATATTTTAAAATATATATTAGAAACCATTTCATGTTATATAAATATTATATATTTATATAGTATTACTTAAAATTAAACCAGTTCATGACGATCTAAAAAACAACCAAAAAAGATGGAACTGTTATCATTAACATGTCATCAATGGAATAATCCTCAGGACAGAAAGAAAAATATTACATGGAACCAACTAAAAATTATTACTTTTATAAATACCCTTCCATTTAACTTCTATTTATTATTTCAATATAATATAAATAAATAATTATAAAACATTGAACCAACTATGAAACCATGAAATGAAAGCACCCGAATTAATGGAAATAATGAAATATTAATTATTCATTTGTTGTAAAATTTTATTTTGGTGTCAGGTAAGGTATTTAAAATATGAATATGGTTCAATGATAAATTAATAAATTATTTTAAATCTTTATACATGGGGTTAATGTATGAATAAATAAAGGGTAGTGCGAGGTGATGGTTTCACGTCTAACTTTTACTTTAGCGATATATATGATATATTCACTAATTATTCTATTTTTTTTTATATAATTCATTTTGATATATCATATCATCCAACTCCTCATATTCATTCTATTTAGTGTTTATTTTGACAATTTTTACTTTTATGGATCATATGATTTGACGGATTACAAAGTGGTAATGAATTAATTAACAAAATTTACATTCATTGGGATGAACATATACATCATTTGTTTTATCATGTTTTGATTAGGTTTGAGTTGAATTTTTTTATATATAATGTTTTATTTAACCTTTTTTTATTAATATTAATAGTTGGTACAAATAAACAGGTAAATTTATTTATTATCACTTAAATGATTTGATATATATAGAGAAATTTCTTTTAAATATTATTATTTTAAAATATCCTTTAAAACTATTTGTTTCATCCATTTCCATTTTTTATAAAACTCTTTCCTACATTATTTAATATTATATTATAATGTTTAATTTTATTTTTAGCCATATTTTTTTACAAAATAGTTTTAATAGATTCATTTTTTCACTTTTAAAATGTGGTTTTCCTCTGACATTTTTGACAAAAATACAGAAGTATTTTTTTAACATTTTTAACATTAGAATATTTACCCACTATCATGACACCTAAATGATTATATAATTAATTTTAATGACATAAGGTTCTTTTCAAATAAAATAATTATACATTTAATTCTATGGGTTTTTAAAAATATATGATTTTAAACTCATAATGTGGTTTTTTTAATAATTATTTCAAGAGATCATTCAAAATTATTTTACATAAATGATAATATAATATTATGTTACATATTCTTTACTTGTGATATTATTCAAGGATTGTATTCATATTCTCAATCTGGTGGGTTTATGTTTATTAGTTAATGATATTTTTGAAATATAATAATTTTCCATGGGCTATTCTGTGATGAAATTTTTTGGAAACCCATTTATTTTCATAGGTTTTGATATAATGAATGATTTATATTCTGTTGACACACATATGTCTAGTTTTCATTCAGTTATTTTTGTGAATTAGGTATACCTCATATTTATTAGGTAAATGTTTATATATCATTTTATAATAATTTTTTATATGTTTACGGAATTGATCCACTATGGGAAAAATGTTTGTCGAATTCCACTATGAGTCATAGGTGTGTCCTGATACACTATATTGATTTCCTTGATATCTAATAGTAACATATTAAATGGTTTACTAAATTAATGATGGGGCCACACTATTATGACATGGGATTATTTTTCATGATTTTGTCATGATAATCTTTTTGTCAAATTACCAATGTTTTCTAAAATGATACTATTTAATTCCACTACTAATATTTGTGATCGTCGAAAGATTGGGTATGAACTTTAGAGGTTATGATCATGATAACATAACCTTATATTTTTTTATATAGCAATATTATTATGGATTGATATCTCCTTTGTTGACCCTTAATTAGAATTTATGATCACCCTTGATTATGTTTCTTTGTCTAAGTTATAAATAAAAATTTATGTATGAAATGTCTAAGAAAGGTGCTAGACATGAAGATGTTTTAAGATTTGATATATATTTCTGTGGGATAGTTACTTATGATTAAATTTTCCAATGGCACTAATATGATAAGGTTCTAGTGTAGTTGTTAAGCAATGTAAAGAATATTCTTCTATTCAGTTGTAATATATTAGTATGAGTAGTCTAGTTCATTACACTTGGTATCATGTAAATATTTACATATCCTTTAGAAACTATGATGAGAAAACCATATGTATGATCCCTATGGATATGTTTAATTATAGGATATAATCCTAGAATACTGGTAATGATCATAAATAACCTAGGATTAAACCTATGGTTTCATATATAGAACTTTAATAATTAATTTCAATTGCTTATTTGGTATCCCACAATGATTTTTATTGATGACATTATTATTTTTTGGGTATTATGGAATTTCCCAAATAAATATGAATCATGATAATGGTGAATTTTATAGACAATAGAATGTTCTTCCTCATGAGAATCCAAATGAAACATGAGGAATAATGAAAAACCTTATCATTATGCCTAATCCAAAATATTATAATATGATCAATAATTACATTTTGGTGAGTTTTTTGACCCATTTTACATCGTAATGATTGAGTTGTATGGGGACCCTAGAGGAATTAATTTTCAATTTTCCTCCTGTAAATCATTGGGTAAGAAGTATCATGTAACATCCTGCATAAATATAGAATAAGACATTTTCATATTTATTTGCCTAATAATGAATTAAATATTAGTTTTACTTTAAATGGGATGCTATGTTTGATGGCATACCTGACACACAACAATGTCTTTCTCTAAAGACTAATGTTGCACACAATGCTGAGTCATACTAACAAATGTTAATATAATATTATTTTAAATGGTAGTTAACACCTATCCATTGTATTGGATGGAATTAAAACAACTAAATACAATATTAATATACATGTTTGTAATTTTTTTCCATTTATCCAATAAATGTTAGAGGCTTAAAATGTGAATGAATCTAATTTCAAGCATAAATACTCTAACATTCTTTAAATGGTCGATTTACTACCTTTTGATGGAGAACACTCATTAAATATTTTTCTGTCACTTTTATATGTTCTATTTAAAAAAATAAAATTATTCTCCAGAATTGTGACATCAAAATTTAATTTGGGTAATGTTTTTGTGTCTTTCTGATAATATTAATTTTTTAATGAATAGTGAAAAATATTGTATATTAATTCAAAACTGCATTTTATTTTTGTTTATTTATATTTTTAGATTATCTTTCTAAATGGTTTTAAAGTTTAATTAGAATATATTTTTATCATTTAATCAAATTTTGGTCACTGGATGTAAGTTCACTTTTCAATTGTACACAAACAAGTGTCAGTCTTTTGGTAGTTATTATATCATAAAAACATGTTTTGTTATTTTCCCAATGGGAATTAATTTTAAATTAATAAATAAAACATCTATGTTTTAAATTTGTTAAAATATACATCATTTTTTGAATTCAAAATATCAAATATAGCTAAGGATTAATTTTGGGTATTTTTCTAAAAACCTTTGATTTTTGATGAATAGTGAAAAAGTGAGTAGTAGTTAAAAATACCAAATTTTTTATTTTAATAAAATTTTACCACTTCTAAGAATTTAATTTTGAAAATACGACATACATTGTTGTTATTTTTAATTATAATATGGTTGAATAACATGAAAATAATTTTTTATGAATCATATCTTTAGACTTTTATTTAGATCCGTTAAAGGTAAATAGAGTAATTCCAGGTAAAAATAATATTATAATAATATAAAATTGCCCTAACATGTGTCCTAATTCTATTGGTTGATACATTTACGACCATGGGAATCCACGGGTAGATTTTGGGACCCCATAGATCCACTTAAGAGTGATAATGACACTTTATATTAGTTAATTTAATGTATTGACAAAAATTACATAAACTTATATCTTTTAGTAAATAAATTATTACATGGGGTTATATAAGTTATCTATTAGACTATAAATATTAATGTGATATTTAAAATTATTTCCTATATCATGGTATTTCATTTAATTTTTTTACATTATATAAATAATATAATTTATGAAACAATAATGATGCAATGTTGACCTCATTAATGAATGATTAATTATATAAGATTAAAAACATTAAAACAATATACAACACCAATCCATTTCTTATTGGATGATTATATTTCCAACAAGAGTCATCTTATCTTTAACTTTAATATGTTTTGGACATTCAGATACGGAAACTCATTTTATAGTAAAATAATATTTTCAAACATTCCTAAGGAGCCCCTCCTCCCCCTTATAAAAAGCCCTCATCACTAACCCATTACTCACACCTCTCAAGCTCCTTGGATCATCCAACCACTTCCTAATTAAGCTCCCTATATCCCACTATACCACCTAGAAGCCTTACCTTAGTCATATGGATCTTCATTAAATCCTTTTGGTTCAAACTAAAGTGAGTTACCCGAATTAAAGGAGATTAAATAAAGAATGGGTCAAGTCAGACACTAGGTAAGTGACTTTGTCTCAGTATCCTTTCATGGGGAATACTTTTTTATACATGAAATTCATTTATATGGTGTATAAACACTATTGAATTTTCTTTTCTTTTAAATGGAATCTTTTTCTATTCAGTGTTTTACTAAACGACAAAAAGAATGTCTTTTAATGTAGACGGTGACAATGACATTTCTGTCACCACAAGTATTATTTGATCTATGGATTCATTAATAAGACGAAATGTTTTTAGAAGGAAACTAAATACCATATACTATTTTATGTATTTTGGTATTGAGAATGGTTTTGATAATAGATTTTTTTATCAATTTGTTTAAATGATATATTGTTATTGAAATGTGGAAATTTTATCTTTCTTTAATGTTTGTTTTATATGTTATGAAAGTGTTATGGGTCTTGATAATTGTTTACATATATGGGTTGTTCCTTTATAATAATATGGTGAGTGAGCCCGATATTTCTTTTCAATGCATTGGGTAAGGTGATGGAGGTAAACATGAATGTTTTTTCTAAGAGATTTAAATAATATAATTTGATTGGTATTCCAAATGTAACCCCCTACGTAGATGGGAAAGATAAAACGTAAGTATGTTATAGATGCCACAAGTTACCTTTATGATTTTTTATTACTATGTGATATTCATAAATCTTGAAATTTCATGTGATAAGCTAAAGTTTTTATTTTATGTATGTATTGGTGAAATATTATTTTCATTCTTTGTTTTTAACCTTTACTTAGCTATTTATGCTCATCCTAGGTTTTGAAATGTTTTTCACCAAACATAAAGATGAATAGGGTCAAGTATGAGATCAAGGATAAGTCATGATATCTAAAACATATAATTAGGGATGAATATTTTTTTGAAATGTTTTTATTTTATGAAAAAATGGAATCTGAGTAGAAGTGTCTACTTTGTAATTTTTATGAGATGTAATGTAATAGTTATGGCCTAATTTTCTAAAAATCTATACCTGAAAAGATCCCCAATGTCAATTATTCATTTATTTCAAGATTATATAACATTTTAAGAATTGGTCCTTATAGTTAGTATCAAATGTCAGTTTAGAAAACATTAGGATTTAGTATATTGTTAAATTTATATCCATAAATAAATTTTTGTTAATATTGAAATGATAAAAATTTATAGATTTCCATGTTGCTTCCTCTAAGATATTTCAGTTTTTAGAATGGTTCTCCGCAAAGGAAATAGGAAACTGTAATGGGAGGACATAAAAAGGAATACAACCTTCCAAATCAGCATCCAAGGATGGTCAGAATCTGAACAGAACAATTTGTTTCAGTGATGGAACAATTGACTCATGCTATAAATGGAGGTGGAATCCACGCACGAGATCATCCATATCTTCCGTATAGGAACATTTCAGTAGTGGATCATTTCATGAGGCAACACCCCCATCATTCATAGGATCATCTGACCATGTGCTAGATGAAGGGTGGATTAAACATCTATATTATATTTTTTTGTCATGGGGTGTTCAGAACATCAAAAGGTTAGTTTCATTGTTTACCATTTTTAAGGTGAATTAGATTAGTGGTGGTCGATGGTTAAACATATCAGGGATAATGAGGAGATTGATGATCTTTATTGGGATAAATTAAATGGTAGGTTTCTTGAGAAATATTTTTCTAAAGGTGATTTATTTTAGGATGAAAAAAATATTCTTGGAATTGACACAGGAGGATGACTCAATAGCTACTTATGAAGAAAAATTCACTTGACTAGCAAGGTATGCTCGAAATTTTTTATGAGATCTTGATAGTAAAATGAAATATTTTTACTTAGGAATAATTTGAAAGTATCAAAGGGATTTATCTTCTCGTGAGTTCAAAATTTATTAAAAACAAGTTTGATGTGCATAGTAGGTGGAAATGGAGTTTTTCGATGATCATTTGTTTTTTAAAAAAATATAATAAGAGGTCGAGGTAACATACGAAGGGGAAGAACTCTTCAAAAAGTTCTGATGGTAAGAAACTTATTTTTACATTTTGTGAAAATTGGTCTAAAAAGAATGCTTGGGAATGTCTTTTGAATTCTAGCAAGTGATACCGATGTGCTAGAATGGGATATAAGGATCGTAATTTCTCTGAAAAAGATCCTAGTAATGTTAAAACAAAATCTCATTTACAACCTATAAAATGTTTTATGTGCAATAAAATGGGTCATTATGAAAATGATTGTCCAAAAATGAACTCAACTAAAGGAAACCATCTTGACTACAATCAGAAAGTGATGGTGAAATCCTTTTCAGCTACTTCAGGAGATGTTGGTCCATTGAATGAACTAGTTTCAGGTAAACTGTTTGATTGTTTAGATTATGCCAGTGTGTTGTTTGAGGTAGGGTCTACACAATCGTTAATTTTGGAGATTTTTTCTATTAAATTTGGAATTCCATCGCAATATATGAATCTTGGAATTATGGTAAAAACACTAGGGGAAATGTTTAGAGAAAAAGAAATTAAAATAACCTTCATGTCCTTATGTGGGGAAAAAAATATACCTAAAAACCATATTATTTTTCTTCTAGTAGAGTTTTATGGTATTTTCGGTATGGATTGTCATTTTTTTATCATGCTAAGATTTCTGCCGAGCTAAAGAGGTGTGTTTTCAAAAATATTTTTAGTTTGTGTAAAATAATGATCATGTACTTTTGATAACATATAATGAAGCTGAGAAACTATTAAAAGTTGGAAATGAATGTGACCTCGCACATATTTTTGGAAATAATGGAATTGTTAAGATTAATTATGGTATAATGGTAAATGATTACCTTGATGTTTTTCTTGATGAGTTTCCTACTATAATACCTGATCGAGAAGTTAAATTTACTGTTGACTAATTTTCTGATGCTAAGGAAACTTCAAAACCCCCATATAGAATGTCTCAAATTTAATTTTTTTAGTTAAAGAAACAATTGAAAGAGTTATTAGATAATGGTTTCATTCAACCTAGAACATCAAAATGGGGTGATCCTATCATGTTTGATAAAAATAATGGTGGTTCATTGAAAATTTTCATTGATTATAGATAATTGAATAACTTATCTGTTAAGAAAAAGTATCATTTTCCTCATATAGATGATTTGTTTGTTTAGATCTAGGGAGCTCAATATTTTTCAAAGATTAAATGAGGTTTGGGTACAATCGGTTGAATATAAAATATGTATACATTCCAAAAACTTTGTTCTATACTAGATATGGAAATTATGAATTTGTGGTTATGCCTTTTGGATTAAAAAAATCTCATAATATATTCATGGATCTTATGAATAAAATATTTTGTGTGCTTATGGATAAGATTTTGGTTGTGTGCATTGATGATATTTTGGATTATTCCAAAAGTAATGAGGAATGTGATTTTTTATTTAAGGGCTGTATTGCTAACCTTAATTGGAAATAAATTGTATGGGAAATTTAGAAAGTGTGAGTTTTGGTTACAAAAAATTTCATTCTTTGGTCACATTGTTTCAATAAATGGAATATCTATTGATCCTATTAAAAAAACATGTTGAAGAATGTCCATGACCAACAAATATAACTGAAATTCGTAGTTTTCTTGGTTTGGAAGGTTATTACAAGAGGTTTGTTGAAAAGTTTGCACAGTTATCTATCTCACTGACAAAGTTAACTCAAGAAGGTGTTAAGTTCGTTTTGAAAAAAGAATGTGTTAATTGTTTTCAAGAATTGAAAAAGAGATTGGTGAATGATTTAGTTTTGGCACTGCCCTCCAGAAATCGTGAGTTTTTTATCTACAGTGATTCTTCGTTGAATGTAATTGGTTTGTCTCAATGCAGAATGATCAGGTAGTTGTTTATGCTTCATGTCAGTTGAATCATCATGAGTTAAATTACCCTACACATGATTTTTAATTAGCTGCAGTGGTTTTTTCTTTAAAAATTAGGAGGAATCATTTTTATGAAGTAAAGTATGAAATATATAGTGATCAAAAAAATTTGAAGTATATATTTACTCAGAAAGAATAGAACATGACAAATGGGATATGGATAGAATTAATCAAGTATTATAATTGAACGATTCATTAAAATTGAGGAAAAGAAAATTAAGTGGATTATGATTCGAGTCAAAAAAAAGTAATGCTTCATTAACCATGATACATTTGGAATGAGATCCTTTGGTTTTTGATTTGATGGGATTTGGCATAGAAGTTATTGGTGCATGAAATTACTCTTTTTTGTTTTAGGTGTTAGTGAAATGATCTTTATCAGTCAAAATCAAACATGAATAAAAGGAAGACAACAAGTACAGAAAAAGGTAATTTTCGTACATAAGGGTAAGTTTCTTGATTTTAACATTGAAAATGATTTTATTTTGTGATTTAGAAAGAGAATATGTTTTCTATGTGATTTATAGTTGAAGAATGAGTTGTTATGTGAAGTTCATAGTTCTTGGTTTTTTGTTCATCTCGGGAGTATTAAGATATTCAACTATCATTGGGGGTATTACTGGTGGGTTAGAATGAAAAGTGATATTTCTGAATTTACTTTAATTGATTTACTTTTCAATAGGTTAATGCAGAGTGGCAGTTTCTTAAAGGGATGCTTCAGCCTTTACTGGTGCCAGAGTGGAAATGGGAAAATATATCCACGGACTTCGTTGTGGGATTACCAAAGACCTCTCAAGGTAATAATGTAATCTGGGTTATTGTTGATCGATTGAAAAACTTAATTTATCTCCTTCCTCTTCAAGATATTTTGTCTCTAGATCAACTTTACCGATTGTATGTTAAATAGATAGTCCGGTTTCATGGAGTTCCCCAGATCATTGTATCTGATCGTGATCCCAGGTATACTTCTAACTTATGTAAAGTCCTTTCGAAGTTTATGGGTACTGAAAAAAAAATTAGTACATCTTTTCATCCTCAATCAGATGGGTAGTTAGAACAAACTATTCAAACCGTGGAGGATATGCTATGTGCTTGTTCAATAGATTACTAGAAAAGTTGACACCAACATCTTTCTTTGGTATAATTTATTTATAATAACAGTTTTAATTCTATTATACAGATTTCTCCATTTGATGCATTATATGGTTAGTAGTTTCAAACTCTAGATTTTTGGGATGAATTAGTTGAAAGGAAACTAATGTAACTATAATTTGTATATAAGATGGTAGAAAATTTATGTTTATTCAGAAGAATATGAGAACATCACAGAGTAGGAAGAAATGTTATGAAAATAAGCAGAGGAAGGATCTTTCATTTCAGGTAGGTAGTCATCTATTTCTCAATGTTTCCCAATGGAAAAGTGTGATGTTTTTCGGTCAGAAAGGAAATTTGAGTTCAAGGATCATTGGACCTTATGAAATCCTTGAGATAGTTTGATTGGTAGCATACAAGGTGGATTTACCACTAATTTTATCTCAGGTACACAATGTTTTTTCATGTTTCAATGTTGAGAAAATATAAGCTGGATCCATCTCATGTTTTGAGCCCATATGTAGTTTTGTTGGAAGACAATCTCTCTTTTGAGGAAAAACCAGTCTAGATTCTTAAATCAAGAGAGCATGTGTTGCTGAATAATGTAATTTATAAAGTAAAGGTTTTATGGAAAAACCATAGTGTTGAAGAGGGAACATGTGAATCTGAAAATGCTATGAGGGATAAATACCCCCATTTATTTGATAAGTGAATAAAAAATTTGCAGGACATAATTTCCAAAAGGAGGGATGGATGTAGCATCCCACGTCAATAAATAATAAGAAATTTTCATATTTATATTCAAATTAATGAATTAAATATTAATTTTACTTTAAAGGGGATTCAATGTTTGATGGTGTACCTGACACACAACAATAGGTTTCTCCAAAGTCTAATATTTCACAAAATGATGATTCATACTGAGAAATAATAATATAATATTATTTTAAATGGTAGTTAACACCAAGAAATTATATTGGGGCTTATGTGAAGACCTAACTAAAATATAATTATACATTTTTGTAAAATGTATTTACATTAATCCAATAAAATTTTGAGGCTAAAAATGTTAATGAATCTAATTTTAAGCATAAATACTCTAATATTAATTAAAATGATGATTTAACGCCTTTTGATAGAGAACCCACATTAAATATAGTTTTGGTCACTTTAATATGTTCTTTTTGACAAAATAAATTTATTCTTTAGAATCATGACATAAAATTTTACTTTTGGAAATTTTTTTGTATTTTTCTGAGAAAATTCATTTTTTAATGAATAGTGAAAATACTGTATTTTTATTCAAAACTGCCTTTTAATCTAATTTATTTCTATGGTTATATTATCTTTTTAACTAGTTTTAAAGTGTAATTATATTACGTATTTACCATTTAATCAAATTTTTGTTGTTGTAAGTAATTTCACATTGAAATTAAAGATAAAGAAGTGTCAATCATTTGATAGTTATTATTACTCAAAAATACGCTTTATGTTTTGACTATGAGGATTAATTTGAAATTAATTAATCAAACTTCTATGTTTCGAATTTGGTAAAATAGAAATCAATTTTTTATTTTTAATATCAAATATAGATTAGGTTGATTTGTTTTTATTTTTTTGAAAACTTTTCATTTTTATTAATAGTGAAAACACTGAGTCATCGTTAAAAAACCGACATTTTCATTTAAATGAAATTTTATAGGTTCTATGAATTGAATTTTTAAAATCTGACATACATGGTTGTCATTTTTAAGTAAAATGTGGTTCAATAAGATGAAAATATTTTTTTGAATAGTAACTTTTGACTTTAATTTATTGCGGTTAAAAGTAAATTGGGTAATTCAAGAAAAAAAAATATTTTAATAATATAAAATTATCCTAAAATGTTTCCTAATTCTATTGATTGAAACACTTACAACCATGGGAATCCATGGGTTGATTTTGGGAGCCTATAGAGCCACTTATGATTGATAATTTCACTCTATATTAATTACTTTAATGTAATGAAAAAAATGCCATAAATATATATATTTAAGTAAATCAATTATTTCCTGGGGTTATATAAGTTATCTATTTGACTAGAAATATTTATTTGAAATGTAAATATTTTTCCTAAATCATGATAATTTTTTATAATATTTAGACATTAAATATATAAAACTATATATGACACAATAATGATGCAGTGTTTACCTCATTAATGAATGATTTAAATAAATAAGATTATAAATATTAAAATAATATTCAAAATATATCCAATTCTTAATGGATGATTTTATTTCAAAGAAGATACATCTGATCATATACTTTAATAATTTTTGGAACTTTATAAACTGAAAATCATAATATAATAAAATAATATTTTCAAACAGTTCTAAAGAGACTATCCACCTTATAAAAATCCCTCACATTTAACCAATTACTTACACCTCTCACACCACTTTGAGCATCCAATATCTGCACAATTAATTTTCCATTCATCCCTCTCTTCCACCTAAAAGCCTTACCTTAGGCAGAAGGAACTTCAAGAAATCCTTTTGGTTCAATCCAAATAAAGTTACCCAAATTAACAGAGATTAAAGAACGAACAGGTCAAGTAGGACATGTGGTAATGGACTTTGTCTCAATCTCCATTCATTGGGAAATATTTTGTTTTATGCATGATTTTATATTATATGTTTTATAAAAACCATTGAATTTTATTTTTATTCAATGGGAATCTTTTTCAACATGGTGTTTTACTAAAAGGCAAAAATGAATGCTTCTTTTTATCGTACACAGTGACAATGACCTTTTCTGCCACCGTGAGTATTATTTTATTTATGGCTTACTTAACAATACGTAATTTAATTAAAAGAAAAATAAACACCATATACTTTTTTATGTAATTTTTTATAGAAAATGGTTTTGATAATGGATTTTTTATGTCAATATATTTAAATGATATATTGTGATTGAAATGTGGAAATTTTTCTTTCCTTTATGTTTGTTTTATGTGTTATTAATGTGCTATGGTTCTTGGGAATTTCTTACGTATATGGGTGGTTACATGATAAACCTATGGAGGGTGAGCATGAGATATCTCTCCAATGAATTGGGTAACATGATGGAGGTAAACATAATAGTTTCTCTTAAAATATTTAGGGAATATACAGTGATGGGTATTCCAAATGTAACTCCCTACGTAACTGTGAAACATACTAAATAAGTTTTTTAGGTAGGCCACAAGTTACCTTTATGATTTGTGATTACTTTGTGTTATTCATATATCAAATGATTTTGTGAGGTATTTTAAAGATCTTATGCTATGTATGTATTGATGAACTAATGTTTTCTTTATTTATTTAATAACCCTTACTGAGATTTTTAGGCTCATCCCATGTTTTGAAATTTTTTCATAGGAATTAAAGATGATTAATGTCAAGGACAGGATGAAGGAGGAAATGTCATTTTTTCTAAAATAATGAATTAGTCATGACTTTTTTTTCAATAGTTTTTATTTTATGAAATAAATATAAACTGATCAGAAATGTCTAATTTATAATTTTTTTGAGATGTAATTTAATAGTTATGGCCTAATTATCTAAAACTCTAAACCTGAAAAGATCCTAAATGTGAATTATTCATTTAATTCAAAATTATGTAATGTTTTAAGGCTTGGTCCTTATAAGTCAAGGATAATTATTCAAATGAAATGGATTATTCTTTTGGTGTGGGTTGGGGAGGCACAAATAAATAATTGAAATGGAATACATATTGTTTCAATTAATGTAATGGACAATAATAATGGTATTCATATGTTTTAATCAACAATTAAATATTTTACCCCTAAAATTAATGGGTATTGTTAATATATATTTCCTAGGTTGAATGTTCATAAAAATAATTAGAAATTATGAATGAGGAATGGGTATATTTCTAATGATTAAGTGGTTATGAATGAAAAATGATATTAATAATGTGTTTAGGAATAATAAAATTATGCAGGGTTAATGGTTTAATATGTAAATAGAGAGATAGTGTGATTTTTTATTTTAATTCAATAATAATGTTGTAGAATTACATTTATTGTATTATATAATGATGATACATTATAGTATTTTTCCACAACAATTTTTCCTTATGTATTTTAAAATATATTTGGAATGCGAATTATAGCAATGATAATTATTTTAGATGGTAATTTTTAATTTCTAGAGAACACAAGATTAAGCGAATGATAACCCTTAATAATTTCGTGATGTTTCTATAATAATGAGATAAAGATATGTTTGGTAATGATAGATTAAATGAGATGGTATTTATGGCCACAGAACATATTAGTAATATGACTAAATAGTGGTTTACAAATTGATTTTATAAAATATTTGTATTTATAGTGTGATGAAAGAGCTACTTTTTAATCTATGAAATATTTCGCTAAGGTTTTGTTGTAATTCAGGTTTTTACCATGATTCCGAAGAATACATGATAATAATATAAAATGTTTTTATTTGTTATATTTAAGGGATACATCATGTTCATTGGGGTATTAATGTTAAGTTTTTTTATAAAATTTAATGACTATATTTTAGTAGTTTTAGATTTTCATCATTTGGATTGTTTATAAGGGTAAAAATTTATGAAACTGTTTATGTTAAATTTTGGTTGAGGTGTTATGGATTATTTTATTACAAAACTATATGATGATTAATGTATACAGAATAACATATGATAAAGTTTTTTATTAAGATAACTAAAGACATATGTAATTACCTATCATCCCATTATAGATATTATGATACAATGTTTATACATGAATTAAAATTTAAGCATTATTTCTTAGATTATGATATGATGATAAAAATGATCAAGGAACAAAAAATGTTTGTGATTGTACATATAAAATGAAATCAATTAAATATATCTTCTCATTAGATTTTATAAGAAAATATTATCCAATTTTCATCATTTCTCATGATATCAATAACCTTTTTCAGATATATTTGGTAAATTATTTTACGTTAATTAACCTTATATTGAAAATGTTATCTATCACTCTCAATATGTTCTCAAGATTTATTTTTCCCTTCCAAATCAATCCTTTAATTTTCCAAAAAATGTTTTCCATATGTGTAAACCTAGTTATGTTCTCATTTAGGTAATGTTTTTTTTCTTCCATTACCCTTTTAAATGATGTTCAATTATTCAATTGTACAGTGTGGTTTTCACTGAATGAATTATATGATTTTAAACCATAGATGACCAAGAGATGAATTTTTTTTCACAAATTAATTTTAAGAAAGGTAGAATATACCATGGAATAATTTTTTTTTTATGGAAATCCAATTTTTTAAATAATTATAATCTATTCGATGTCTCACATTACACAGAACACTGAGATTAAAAACTCTAAATTATTGAAATTTTAACATGCCGATTATAAAAATACCGTTAAATTAGATGGAATGAATAGTATTAACCGCACTATGAAATATATTGTTTTTCAAACTCATTAATAATATAATAATTAATTATTTTTAATGAGCACTTATTGTTTTTGCTAAAGACATTTTATTCTTCAAATATATTTTTTCTTAAAAAGGTGAGATTATTTTTTTATATATGAAAATAAATATAATAAAATATTTACTCATTTATAATATATATTTTATAAAAGTAAAATAGTTATTGAATAAAAAATATTGAAATTATCATTGGATGAATTTTTCAACATTTTCTACAAATTTTAATTTTTCAGTGAATAGTAAAAAATACATATTTTTGGAAAATAATAATTTTCTATATATTTTTAACTATTTTGAAATTTTATAATTGATATTAAAATAAATTATGAATTTTTTTTATATAATATTATTAATAATATGTATTATATTTATACATTACTTTATTTTAATTACTTATTATATTAAAAAATTATTATTCCAAAAAATAGTTTTTCATTGCATTTTGATCATTTAATTAAAAATTTATTGATTAAAAATTGGTATTTTAATTTTATGAAAATGTATTCGATATTTATAATAAGGAGCTTCAAAATAGGATATAAATTAATATTCGTTTTTTAGAAGAAAAAAATACCCCGTGTTAAAAAATATTTACCCCAGCATAGGTAAAATAATGTTGCCTATTAATGTGTAAAGTTAATACATTAAAACACATAAAAGTAGAAAATTTAATAGTTGTTTTATGTGTTTATGAAAACTAAAAATATTTTCAAATTTTAATTAATTTACAATGTCATTGTATTAAATTTCATCCAAATTTCATTGGCTTTAAATATAAAATATTCATTATTCTATCACACACAAAAACACATCCTTATGTTAAATTTCCACTTATCGCCAACCTAGTTATCTAGAAAATTCATGAGTATATTAAAATATATTCTAAACTATATCATCCCCATATTACCTACTTCCATGTCATACTGGTATCCGGAAAAGACTAATTCTAGTATTCTTAAGGGGTCCTTCTAGGTGGTGATATTCATTAGGTAACATTCTCAAACAACCTCCCGTAATTTTATTTTTTTCTTCCTTCTATACATATCATTCACCCATAAAAGTATAATAATTCAAGTATCATGTATATATTCAAATTATATATTTATAATTTAATTTATTATTTCCAACCCTTTTATAATATCCTCTTTTTCAATGAATGGAACACATTTTCAAAATTATGGCGGTTAACAATCTCTATGGATAATGATTTTTCATTTCACATTACCACATTCATGGATTGACATAAAAGTAAAATTATGGTTAAATTAGATTTTGATAGATATTTTATAATATATTTAATATTTTGGATCTAATTTAGAGACATTATATTAACTAATAAGAACTTAATTCATGATGGTCTGAAAAATTTCCCAAATAAACTAAATATTTATCATTAACATTTTATCAATTGAAACATCAAAATTTCTGATATAAAATGTATTCATTAGAAAATTTAAACAAATTTTAGTTATTTAATACAAATAATTTTTTTCTTCTAATTTTTTATTTCAATTTTAAATGAAATCCATAATTATACACAAGTGAAGTAACATTTAAATAATGAAATGAACACTACCGAAACAATGTAATGAATGAAATATTACTAATGAACTAGAAATAGTATGTTTGAAATGTATCACATAAGGTATTTTAAAAATTTATATTGTTTTATGAATAATTATTAACTTTCATTAAACTTATACTTAGGAGGTCAAATTACACAATGACTAAAGGGAAGCATGATGTAAGAGATTATTTTCTTTCTATTACTTCTATGAGATATATTCCTTATTCTTCTATTATATATTATTGCGGTGTATACACAACACTTTGGTATATTTTAACATGATTCTCAATATATTAATGGTATATAATGTTTCAATTTGAAATTATTGCTTTTATTTTCCATATGATTGAACTGATTACAAAGTGGTTTGTAATTTCATAACTAAATTTCCATTTAATGGATAAACTTAAACATCATTCATTATAACCTGTTATAATTACGCAGCATATTAATTTTCATTACATTATTTTGTAATTCAACATTATTTATGGGAATTTAATTCTGATACACATAATTGATTCATTTTATTAATTATCACTTGAATAACATGATATTTTTGTGTGACTTTCATTTTAAAAATATATTTTCATCCATTTAATTTTTTTTAAAAAAATCCAAATATATTTTTACTAATCTCTTATAAAATTTTCTATTTATTTTTTTACATATTATTGAATAATTTTAAAAAATCATCTGAGAAGATTATTTTATTCATTTTATATATGTGTTTCTTTGTGTCTTTTCTGAAAAAATATATAAAAGGAATGTTTTTTCATCTTTTACATAATGAGTAGATTTTACCACCATCCAAAAACCATAATTTTTTTATGATTCCATTAAAATGGTAAATTATTATATTCAATTGAAATATTTTCCACTATAGTTGAACATATATTAAAAAATAAATCATTTAAATAGGGAAAATATATTTTCTGGAGAATTATTTTTACTGATCTTTCACAATTATTTTCATTATAGGAGAGCATTACTTGATGTTACATCCTCTTTAATATTTAAATTATTCAAGAATAATTTTCCAATACTCATTATATATGGTTCATGTTTTTGATGTAATGGTATATATGAAATTAAATTATATTCTATGGGTTATAATATTACAAAATGTATTTGAAAACCATTTATTTTAATGGGTTCTGATAAAATGAATGTTTTATGTTGTGCTCAAAAAAATATATATGGATTTCATAATGTGATTGGTGGTACATATATCTCCCTCTGATGTATTGGGTATGTCACTTTGTGCTATGAGATAATAAAAGGAAAAAAGTCGATGTGCTTGATCCACTATGGGAAATAGGTTCACCCAGATCTACTATGAGAAATAGGTGGGTCCTAATTCACAGTGTTGATTATCCTGGTAGTTAACCATGACATATGAAATGGTTTAATATACTCATAATTGGTCCATACATTTGTTAAGTGATAATATGGTTCATTATGTTTTTATTTTTATTTATTTCTATTTTGGTACATGTTTTCTAAAATGATAATGTTTTATTCGATGAATCTTGTTTATGATCTATAATACGTTGGGTATGAACATATTAAGTTATTTTCATGATCACATACCCTTTTGTTTATTATATACATTAATATGATCTTTGATTAATATCTCATGTGTTTAACCATACAGGGCATCTGAAATATTCAATTGTTATGTAAGGTTCTCCTAGTACTGAAAAAATATTATAAGTGAGATATGTCTAAGAAGGGTCTAGAAGTGAAGACATATTGGGAGATGATATTGATTTTTATAGACTTATTTTTCATGATTACATATTTATAAAATCAATAAATCCATATGGATATAGAATGGTTTAATTATTTTATATAAATAATAATAATATAGATAGATATAATATATATATATAAATGTAATGTATTGGCCCTTATAAATTGTCTTTGATAAGTACAATAATAACTCTGTGTTCATTTTAAACCTATTAAAAATAATGTAATAGAGATTCAGAGATGTGTTGAGGAAGTATAAAAGAGTGGGATGGGTTATAATGTAAGGATATATATGTTGTATCCTAGAAAAGAATAAGATTCAACAATACTAGAAAAATATTTGAATATGTCAATGATGAAGAGTAGGTGATAATTCAACTATAAGAATATAATTTTTTTTAATGGTATCCCTATTTTCAATTTCATATTACGAGAGAGAGATAAAAAATGGATGTTTCTTTTTTATTTTGATCCTATAATAAGATGATATTCTCAATCATTATCATTTGTCAATGTCTTACCAAAATCCAATCATCAATTCATGAAAAACTATAAATCATTCAATGAGTAATAATAATATAAATATATTGACATGAACCTTGAATGATGATGGACCAATAAAGTCATGTTATCCAACGACATGTGTGAAAATAAGTAATATTCACAACCCACTATGAGAGAGACATGGTCCCACATATCGATATAGGTGGACTGAATATTATAGGATTTATATGAGCATTATAGGTTGATGTGATTCTATGGAATTTTATGTGTCATAATTTTTTTCTCATCATTGTGTATACTTATGAATATTTGGGATGTCTAGATATATATACAAACTTGATTTTTTAATGTATTATATGGTAAGATCATTTAGATATCAGATATGGTTTCCACTAATATATTTACTTCTTGGATGGGTGAATACATGATAATTATAGAGGCATATATACAATCACCATAATATACATTTTTTCTGTTCAAATTTTGGAAGTGAGTCAATCACCCTAATTAAAATCAAGACTAGATGGTATGAATTAATATTAAACTGATCAAGAGGTATTTATTATAATGAGAATGTATTTTTAAGTTCTTCACAACATTCACTCAAACCACAAAAAAGAGGGTCAAAGTAGATATTATTGTTTTTCTTGTGTCTAAGGTGCTAAAATGCAATTATTTATATTTTCTAATGTGATATACTATACCCCAAATGTCAATTTTTTATTCCACTTAAAAATATTTTCCTAATAATAACATATGGGACGGTTAATATTCTATATCTCATCATTTATTATTCTCCCTTTATGTGTTTTAAAATAAAAAAATTATATTCCTTTTGTTCATTTAAAAATATACAATTTTTTCAATGTTATTAAATGAATATTCCTATTGAGTAGACACTTGATTTTATTCCAGGATACCATTTGATGGTTTTCATCATGGTTATAACTATATATATTTCAATGTGAAATATATGTTCATTAAAATTAGACTCATGTAGAGGAAATTTATGGTATGATATCTTTGACCAAATGGTGATATAGTGTTTCAATTATAAAGAGTAAATAAAAACACACCATGAAAGGATAGACTAATTAAAATTAAATTAAATTATTTATGGGTTGGTGAATAATGTTTAGGATCATTATATTGTATCATAATCAATGGTGGGTCACCATTTGACTCAGTGCCCAACCTATTCTATGGCCAGGCCCGAATAACATTCTTGATCCCTGTGGATAGGTAAAAGTTCCCAATTATCTTAAACAACATAGGGGAACCATTTACCTGATGCAATAATCCTAAAACATCCAATAAATAAATAAATAAAGGATAAAAAAGAAAACCAAATGATCTTTTAACATTTATCTAGATTTCATGTTTACAACTCATCCCAATACTCAAATAAGAATACAAAAAAAATAACAAAAACATCTACCTGAACCATCATTATACTTGAGGAGCCACCACCTCAAGCCATTATAACTAGAACTGTATGAGAATTCCACCAATAATATGAACCACAATCACTAATCACATTTCCTAAATCTGTCATACACAAGTAACAAGGACTACATACACCGAACAATGTATGTATGTTGTGAGAAAAATCCCAATAGGATGCCACCCAAAAGAAAAGATTTAATTCCATAACATCAAAAGATAATTTAACATGCTCATTTAAATCCATGCTTTTAGAACACTTCCAGAAAATAATTTATTGGTAATGTTGTTGAAAATAGATTCTTTAAAGTAAAATCACCTCAAAAGTATTATTAATGATTAAAAAGTATACTCATAAATAAAACACACACACAAGTATCTCTCCATATGTCAATCTATCTAAACAAATCATGATAAAAATATCCCCATAGGTAAATATCCTTGGTTTCATCTATCTATAGTGAGATCATAGAACCTCATACCTCAGTGAATGGTTGCATAGTAACCACAACCATCAGTGTCCTCATGCACGATCCACTAGAGAGTAGAATAATCCAAAATTCTAGTGGTGATCAATCACCACAATAGTATAGTTAGTGTGGTAATCATTGATCAAGATAAGTAAAATTGGGACAAGTAACTTTTGTATCACTAGAATACCTATTTCAATACTCCCACATAGACACCCATGGACTCCCTTGTTCTCGAGTTAATGTTCACAGGACACACAATCAGCTACATTCACAACAAAGTTTAAAATTTTCAATGAATTCACCCTCCTTTACATGAAACCCTATTTCCATTTTTTTCTTAAGACAGAGAATCCCCTTTCAAATACTTTTTCCATTACCAAAAAATAAATCCCAATTTCCTCATTCATATCATATGAAAAATACATAATAAAGAAAAACCCAGTCAATGGGCTAAGTCACTTCATAAAATTATTCAATCTATAAAACCAATTATTTAATCATGATTTTCACCATAAAAAATATTTCATAATTAATACTAAAAATTCACAATAATGATAACATGAAAAAATATTAATTTTCTAATTAAAATCCGCATATAAAATTACACACCAAAAATTACCTTAAAAATATATTTCTCACCTTCCAAAAAAAACCCTAAATCCCATTTTAGGAACATTACATCAAGCTCCCACAAGTACATAGCCAAATACATTATAGAAAATTCATTCTTAGGCTATAAGTACACAAAATATTTCAACAACACCATTATGACCACATAATAAATACAAAGAACACATTTATAACCTCAAACGAACACATAAAATTCATATTAAGACATTAGGGCATGAAACCACCTACCTCAGGATGAATATCATTGTGAAAAAATGTGTGAAATCACATACATACCACTATCTCACCACGAGGAAGAAATATTCAACCCTAATTAGGGATATAATGCACAAAAATATATTAAACGCTAAAATCCAACCCCATAACCATTGGATAACTAAATCCCTCTGAGGGAAGATAATAAACCCTAATGAAATATGAACACTAGGGAAAAGGGAACATACATAAAATATCATGAATAATCTAGATAAAAAAACCAAAAAAATCGAAGCTCAAGGGATAGAGGAGAAGGAGGGAGGTGTGCCTATGGTTGGGGAGTCTATGTGGGTCGAGCAAGGGGTGAAAGGGGTTGAAATCGACAAAATAGGAAAAAACCCACCCCCATCATATTTTAATGTGATGGAATATCTGAACGGTTAGTAATCACAGTTTTGTAAATAATTTAGTAAACATATAGAACAATCTTTACAAAGACGAAGCTCATGCAGTTTCCTAACGCTTACCACACAGCCATGCACAAGTCATGTGGTAGGCACTATCCGAACACAACCTATCACACATTGGCTGCATGGTTACTAATAACCATGTACCAACCTTGTGCATGGAAATTTTCATCCATAAATAAAAAAAATCTCCAAAACAACAAGAGTAACCTAATTAGGAAAATGTATCCAAGGATAAAAGGGAAGAATGCACCCAAAAATCAAACTTTTCACGCCTAGTTGTCAAGATAAATGGGTCAGAACCCAACCTAAACCATACTAAATGAAAATGTAAAAACTGAGGTGTTATAATTCTCCTCAACATAATGCTTTTCACCCTTGAAAACCACTAATGATACATATATAAAAAATATATACCTTCATAGTTCAACGAGGATACCTATGAAAGAAAACTAGGAATATGAGTGATCACTGCACCTATAAAAGAAGACATGCAAGAGAAACTAAAGAGACCGTAATATGGCCTACCCACTAAGTGTCACCTGCCCCTATGATCTAAAAAACCTCAAGTTGTTTGTTTAAGGATGGGAACATTCACAACCACATAATCCAACCTCTCAAACCGAATCACCCAAGCCATATTAAATGGAAACCATGCCTAATGACCATTTCCATAACTTATTACCAATCAATTATTAGCAACATAACCGAATGACGGATATTGGTTGGCCCTAGTAGAATCCCCACCATAAGAAATGTGAAGAAGCTGACTTGTTCTAGAGTAATTTTGATGTGACCCACGGTGGGTCTCCCCGCCATTTAAACAAATAAAAACACAAAAACTTAGAAACATCCACCACTGACCAAACACCCTTACCCCAAGGGGTGGGGAGGGATGGGCCCAACTATCGAGGTTCCAAAACCACAACTGAAGACAAAACTACAACGTCACATACTCGGATGACCAAAAAAACAAAATTGAGACTGATTTAACCAAAAACCCCCATAAAACTATTAACTAGAGCCTACACCCTATGAGAAAAAATACTAGGTCTTTAAAAAAATATAACCAAGCCTCCAGATATCCCAGGGACAACCCTTACCCTAAAATAAGCCACAACGTGGAAATTAGGTTCTCCCCCAACAATCCACTAAAAGGGAACAATTGAAACATGACAACGACACTAGAGATTTAATCATTCCCCTTTCCGACAATGATGACCATTTTTAGGCCCAATCCATTCATGAACCTGGGATTTTATGAACTACGCACTAGATATACTACAGAACCTATTAATGGAGCTTTCATGGATGAATCATCTCCTCCCACATAGCCAAGCATTAAATCCCCTGAATGAAACTCCTTTTTCTGGTGTCAAAATAAACCATACTACAATCGAGGAAACACCATCAGGCACATCACACTATGATCTCCACTAATTCTGACACAGAATATTCACCAACATGGAAACTAAGATGGTGTATGCACATCACCCCTATTACACTGAACAGGAAACCATGAGAGCAATGATACATAAAATATGCCTTCCAATAAAATGGTGGAATTCAAAATATTCTGAAGGAAAATATAATTATATCATGACAGAGGCCCCTGAGAAAATGAACAACCACCACCCTTACAACTGAATAAGAGAACATCACCACCAAGAATCATCAAATATGACCATTACTATTAAAAAATCATTACACAAAAAGGTAATTTAAACCAAGTTTTTAATGGCACACAATTCATGCATACAACCATAACAGACTATTATGAATGGGTCTACCAAACATGTCTCCTAAAATAATCACTTCTTTTAAATAAGATTGATGAATGTTCTGATGACTTTTTTTAGACAGTGGTCTATACCAACAATTTGGATGACTTTTTAATTCTCCAGTGCATTTACCTTCACCGATTCCAGGTGAAGCCTTCAATCTTAATGAGGTAAAACTTTACCCTCGACTATCAATGACTCAAGTAAAATATAGTTTCATTCAACCCCTCTATCATCCATCTTCATGAAATGAAAGGATCCATGGATGAAAATTAGTGGTGGTATCAATAATAGAATTCAAGAAGAGAGAACTTAGTTCGATCAACTGGAGGGTTGCCCAATAGTGAACTGTTCTTGGCCACACACCAATTACACATTAACTCTTTTTGTGAGGATACACTAGCTGTGATGGAAGACCAAGGACACAATAAAACTATTCTTACAGTCAAGCATACCCAAATAAAGAACATTATTCATGAGAAAGACCACTACAAAGGCCTTATAAGACTCCACTCAAAAGAAACCACTAACCAACATTTTAACCCAACATACTATTGAAATGCCACCAGAAACAAAATTACATCAACAGAGGTCTTCAAAATTCAAACAACCCTGCTACAACGTTCTAAAAACACATGGAGACATACTACACATCTCTAGATCATCAAACACTCTACCATTTATTTATAAACACATCTTAATATAAACTAGGATGGATGACTTCACATGCACCAATAATACCACATGGGCCTTAAACATTCATGTTCTCTTTCCAAACAGGAACAAATTCACCCTCCCTGTATAACCCTTGCATATGGTCACCCAAGAAAATAACAAAGGTTATAAAAAATTTCATTAGATTTTGTCAAACAACCATCTACCCACACCTACACTTTTCAAATCCACTAGTCACAAAGTTATACCCATTCTGGATTTAACAAAAACCACATCAGAAAAGTTGAGACTTTGAAAATAAAACCTATTTGAGCCTTACAATAATTTTTTAAAGGCATAAATCATCCAAAATAAATCCATTTTCGAACCATACAAATCAATTTCAAAACATTCCAATGCATTCAAAAATTCTGTCATTAGTTTTAACAAATTCTATTAAAAAGGAATTTCAAACTCCACGTTAATATCATCCATGTATTAAAATCCATCATGTTTGTAGATCCACAATCATTGATTATAAAAAAACAGTCTCATTTTACAGAAAAATAATTCAATGGAAATTCACCATTCTAAAACCACATTCCAAACAATATGGAAAACCCATTTTCTACCCTTTTAAAAATCCATCCTTTTCCACATTAAAATACCATTTTCCTAAGTTTCCATTTATGGGTTTTCAAATATGATATTTAGAATTAAAAATTATACATGATTCAATTTAATGGAATATTACAGTTAATGGGTGAGATGGACATATGGTTAGAAGACATACATAAGTCACACCACTTTTACAGAGAGTATTCGAGGAGAATGTGCCTGGATCCACAAGTATTTCTAGGCCATTCGAGCTCACTGATACCATTTATCCAACATTATTTGCATTTTCGAACCATCATTGACCTTCACGAAACAAATAACCCAAATAAAACATGACTCCCCATAGAAACATGAGTCCCACAAGGAGGTGTAATGGCTAAACATTTTACTCATATTTAGAAGATCACGTTTTGAAATCCATAACTCTTGTCTACCCTAACTCTCCCTCAGGGAATGTGACCAAAAATATCTAGCGTCTGTTGATACAATTTTATCACCAACCATGCCATGTCTCCATCTGACCTAGGACCCAAACTAGTCGGCAACAAGCCTCATATAGTGTTCTCAATCCCCATGGGGAGAAATAAGTTCCCTTTAATATTGAACAACACATTGGAATGATATACCCAATATAATTAAAATAAAAAAACCAACGAATAAATAAAGGATGGAATGATACAAGAAAACCATCCCTTAACATTTTTCCAGATTTAATGGTTACAACTCAATAAAAGACTTGACGAAAACTACAAAATAAAGAAAACTGAAACATCTACTCAAACCTTTATGAAACATGAGGATCCACATCTTCAATCCACCACCACCAAGCATTCATGAGGAGACAACTAACAATCCAAACCACCATTATGAAGTACGGTTCCAATACATGGAATACACAAGGAACAAGGTCAACATACACCAAAATGGTGTATGTAGTGTGTGAGGAAAATTTAATAATGATTCCACCAAATATAAAAGATTCATTTCCATAACAACAAAATATAATTTAACAAGCTTATTTAGAACCAGGAATTTAAAACACTTCTATGAAAACCTTTTATTAAGAAAGTGGTTAAAAAGAAATGTTTTGAAGTAAAACAGCCTCATAAGCACTAGAAATAATGAAAACATAAACCTATAAATAGTACTCACACTCACGTGGTTTTCCATATGTCGATGTATGGGAATAAATCATGAATAATAGTTCACTATGGTTAAATCCCCTTGGGTCCATTTAGCTTGAGTGGGACCCTAGAACCTCATCAATCGGTAAAATGTGGTATAGTAACCACAAGCATAATTTCCCTCATGCATGAGCTAGTAGATTGGATAATCTTCCAAATTTCTAGTGGAAATCAATCATAACAATAGTTTATTTACTTTTGTAGCATCAATCCATCTATGTGAAACTAGGACAAGAAATATTTGTATCATTAGAGAACTAGTTTCAGTCCACCCCCCTAGATACCTTGGGTTTCCCATATGCTTTAGTTAATGTTCACATGCCACACATACCACTACATTCAAAATAAAGGGATAACATTTCAAGGAAATAACCCTCTACTATAAAACAACTAATTTTACATTTTACGTACTCTATGGAGAAACCCCTTTAAAATACATTTGTCATCACATAAAAAATTCCCTCATTCATAATATAATAATAACAAATATTAAAGACAAACAATTTTAATGGGATAATACCTTTCATAAATACATTCATTCTATAAAAAAAATTTGTAAACAATATTTCCACCATACAAGAATTTCACAATTTATACTAAAAATGAATAAGCTGGCTAAGGTGAACAAAAAAATTATTTCTCTATATAAAATACCTATATAAGCATAAACACCTATTATAACCATAAAAATATATTCCGCACATTCCAAAAAACCCTTAAATCCAATTTTAGAAACATTACATCAATGAACCCCCAGAATCATAGCCAATTCCTTTATCAAAAATTCATTCCTGGGTTATAAGTACACAAAAGTTTTCCAAAACACCATTCGTACCACATAATAAGACCAACTAAAACATTCATAACCTAAATAAGATATTAAATTAGTCTCAAGATGTTCAGGAATGGAACCACCTACATCACTTGAAGAACGTTCTGGAAAAAGTGTAAAATCTCATTCGTACCACATTAGCATCATGATTAGCAAGAAGCAACCATGTTCGAAGAGAATAAACCTAAAAAAATTAATCCATAAAATTGGACACCAAACTTACTGAAGAAACAGAACCCTAAGAGGGATGTGAATAATCCAAAATAGAAGAAAAAAATAATGGGTGAGAGGACATACATGATAGATCTTGATAAATCTGGATTAAAACCACCCAAAAATTAAATCCAAAGGGAGGGTGGAGAAGGAGGGAGGCGCGTCTAGGATGGGGGCATATGTGGGGTTCAAGAAAAGGGGACAAAAAGAGTGGAGTTGGGGAGAGAGAAACAAAATCCCCAATTTTTTATTGTGATGAATGATCTACACAATTAGTCCTCACGGTTTTCCAAGTCATGCAGTAACCATGATGACCACATTGTCTGAAGGGAAAAAACATGAACAGTTAACTAGGACATAGCACATGGTCATGAAAAAGTCGAATAATAGATTCTATCTGAACCAAACCTGCCACATGCTGACTGCATGGTTACAAATAACTGTGAGATAACTGGATAAAGGGTCTTTTTCACCCCAAAATCACCAATTTTCTCCAAAAAAATCAAGAGGAATACAATGAGGAAAAGGCAAGGAAAGGATAAAAGGAAAGAATACTCCAAAATCAAAAACCCATATCACCTAGTTATCTTGAAAAATTGTAGAGAACCAGACCCAAACCATAATAAAGAAACATTTAGAAACCTGGGGCGTGACATGCCTAGTCCATTATGTCATGCCATTTAAGGGTCATATGTAGAGTGAAATTAATGTTCAATTATTATAATATCATATTTTTTCCTATATCTGTAAATGATTCATGTATTTTTTTCATAATTATTTGTCAAATCCACATGAATATCCAGGTAATGGAATATCTAAATCATAATCATAGACAATTGAAATAATAATTAGTGCTACGGATAAATTTAAAATGTGATGACGGATTATTAACGTCAATGGACGGGAATATTGTGGCATTTTTTAGGCATAAGGGTTTTATAATACATTTGCATCATGATGTAATCACTCCACTAGATTGAAGGTTTTTAAACAATGTCATAAATATCAACACAAATAGAAGTGTCCCTTCAAGTCAATTGGACTTATTACTGAAATCTGTTAGTGATCATGAATGATTAAATCATTAGAATAGTGAAGATAGTTTATATTGAGAAATATACTCATGAGGGGTTTGATCAATATAACTAATTACCAGAATTCATAGAATATATTATCATTGTAATGGGATACAAGATGAAATTCTTGATCCCACAAATTGGGGATAAGAAATGTGTTGTACAGTAAATTTTGTATTGGATAATGGGTCTAGAGAGCTTATCGTGGAGTTATAGAGTGATATTATTGGCCATGAAACAAATATTCTATTTCTACCATGAACTATAACATCTTCATTACGTCTTGAAAAATAATAAAATATTGATAATAGTAGTTAATTTTTATTATACCTCCCCTTAAGGGTTTCTAATTATCAAGGCCATTTCCCTGTACAATTTAAAGTGCAAAGATTCTTTAACATAGAATATTGATGGGATTATGTTCAATTCAATAAATATTTGAAAAAAAATGGTGTATATATAGTAACAAGGTTCAGAGACAACTAATATTAAAGAATAACAAGGTATTATTATTATCCACCACAAGGGAGATGTGCATAGATGAAGGTAATTGCGCTAGGATTATTCATTACTAAAGTTTAATTTTTCATTATATAGACTAAATTCAGTAATTTATCTTGTATGGGTATGATAATGAATGAGATGAATAATTGAAAAAAACTAATGTACACAATTTTATTGTTTATTTCATGAAATTTATTGTCATAATTCTCCACCCATATGTTTGGGATGTGATATGAAAACCCATATAGGGCACAAAAGATAAGAGTTTTTAATGAATTTTGAGTGGTGAATAATGATTACATAAATCATGTCACATGGTATTTGAATTAAAAATCCCTGATATGGAAAAAGTATCAAAGAATAATATTTGAATAATGGATTATTGTTTGATTTTATCAAGGGAACATAGGATTAATTATTCTTGTCTTTATTGTAATTATCCATTGGTCAGAAGGATTGGATATACTAACACCAATATCAGTACCAAGATTAGGTCTCCCTTAAAGATGAGTACAATATTAATATAAAATAGTTATATTTTTTCAAATATATATTTTTTCAAATAATATTAATCTTTCTAATATTTTGTGTAACACACAACACCTAGTTTAGCTTATATTACACACCACCCTTGTATTTTTTGTTTCACATAACAAACAGTTTAAAGAAATAATGACATACTGTTAAAATATTTTTATTTAATATTAGGGATATAACCAAGATATTTGAATAACATTAATGAATAATATTAACTATATTATTAAATCTTATGATGAATTATTTTATTACAAATATATTAGAAATGAAAATATAAAAAAAATTTAAAAAAAGAAATTAGTTTCTAAAAAACTATATTTATGCAAATAAACATGTATTATTTCAATAAATATAAAAAATAAATTCCAATTAATTAATTTAATTATATTTATATATTTTATATTCACACAAATATATTAACATTCATCTTATGTTCTTTTGGAAAATAGATTTGGATTTGTCCATTTTTTCTCTTAAATATATTATTTCTCTAAAATAAATGGTTTCTTATTTTGGTAACAAATTTTTAAACTAATGTTTTGCAATTATAGAAAATATATTCGAAAAAAATAATTTTTTTTAAATAATCATATTAATTTTTTATTATTTAATTATAATAATTTTCCAAGAAGATAATTTTTATAATAAACTGTCAAAAATACGGATATTTTTATAATTGTTTTATCATTTAAGGAATTTAGAAACATACAAATATATTTAAGATTTTTTAAAAGAAAGATTAGATCAATAATATATATATATATATATATTGAATATTTTTTTCACTAGACAATATTTCCTATTGAATTATTATCAAATAATAATGAAACATCGAAATATTTTCTATTTAGAAAACATGTTTATCGTTATGACTGTATGATTAATTTTAAAAAAAATTCCAAATTATCTAACTTGTGTTTGGAAAAGGAGATTAAATATTATAATTATAAATAATTTATATTAAATAATTATATCATTTAAATTTTTTACAATAATTAATAATAAAGACAATAAATTATAAATTACCCCAATGAAGGTAAAAATGGGATTACTGGGATTAAACAAAACATAAAATGGTTAAAATGACACAGAACCTATCAAAAACCAAAATTCTAGATATATTTTTACCATTTATATTATATTTTCACAAATATTATTATTCGCTGATTATTTCATGGTAAAAAAATTTAAATGCATTTTCCTATACAAAATTATTAGTGTGCCACTCACATCACTTATAATAGGACAAACACTCACCTCTCCAATACCGACATAAAAAAGCAATTTTAAAATTCAACAACTCTCCAAATAACTTTTTTAATTCCCTTATCTCTTCCTATAAGCATTATTTAGGCCATAAATCCATATTAATCTTTCATTTGGTGGAAACCAAAAGAAGTTTTTTGAAAAAAGTCATAACATCCCGGACCGAGAGTTTTATATTATTCCTTTCCACCTATTTTCATTATTATTAAAAAAAGATGATTTAATAATCCTTTTATATTACGCATACTGAGTTTTATTTATGTTAATATATTTACTTATATACATATCCTCTTCAATCAAATGGGATATGAAATCATCATTCGTGTGTACGACAAGACTACATCCATGTGATCCGATGTTGTTGTTTTTTTCATCCCACATCTCAATGATATATATAAACATGAATTAAAAATTAAAATTTGACATTAATAATATTACTATACAATCATATTTATAATAATGAATCTACCTTCACACCTCATAACCCATTTCAAAATAATAATGTTTCTTGATTGTAAGACATACTACCACCTCATGAACAAATGTGTTGTGTTTTTTAATTTTTTTCATGGATTGTAAAAAGGGTATTTTTAATTATCAAATTCTGTATTTTTAATTTCATTATATGTCAATAAATAATATATCACCATACAATGTTAATTTTCTTTCAATAGGGATATGTTAATAACTTTCATGTGTAGGGTATACTACCCCCTCACGAATTGTTGTGATTTGATCACCCATTATAGGGAAGGTTATGTAGATGAGTATAAGGCGTATATTTGATATATATGAGATATAAAATTTTATTTAATCACAATATAATATTAAAATTATTTAATTAAATACTTTGATAAAAATTAAACAATGTTCATAAGTACATACAACATACAGTCTCCATGAATGTTTTATTATAATTTCATACTCTAACTCATATGGGATACTATTAACACGTATATACAGAATATATAAGACATTAATATCATTTTTAAATTAATGGATATTATATAACCTAGATCAAAGTATAGAGACCTAAAAAAATTAGAACATACACAAAAAATAAATAAAGTGTTGTTGAAAAGATGACATTATTATGGAATTGTAAATAATTATTTAAAAAAGTCATAAATAAATCATATGTGGTATAATAAATTTTATTTTCATTTTGGTAATGTATTTATAATACACCAATATCTTTTTTATAACATATTTCATTATGTACAAAGTATTTCACATTTTATAGTAATGTATTTCTATCTCACATTTATGTTCTGTGAAACACATTACATATTCATCACATGTTTCATTCATGTGGTGTATACACATCCTCTGATTTATTTAATGATTAAAATCATGACATTTATTGGGATTTATAAATCCATTTTTTATCTCTTTAATGGGTTTTATTGTTCAAAAGAGACCAAAACAATAAGGTATTATTTTAACATTTTTTGGTTCTTTGGGGCATATGTTCAGTTATGCACCTATATTATTTTATGATGTATATATAAATTCACATTTGACTTTTCATATCATGATTTATTTTATTCTCATGATATTATATTTTTAATATAAGTTTATTATTTCAGGTTGATTTTTTTTCAATGTTACAAATGT
Source organism: Viscum album (assembly GCA_963277665.1). Lineage (NCBI taxonomy): Eukaryota > Viridiplantae > Streptophyta > Magnoliopsida > Santalales > Viscaceae > Viscum > Viscum album. Next base: position 355,657,316 of record OY728143.1, read on the forward strand.
TGAAAGTGTTTTATATAAAAATATCATTGTTTATCCTGATTGCTCAGGATTTTTATTAAAATTGATGATATTCTTTTATATAATGATTAAAAAACTAATCAAATTTATTATAAAATATTTATATAATGGCTACAAATTAATTCAATTAAATTTACTCTCTTTATTTACTAAATATTTTAAAAAATATCATTAATAACTATCATATTAATTTCTATATGGTGAAAAGATCATAGGATCAAATATAATGTTATTTAAAAAAATAAAAAATTGAATTAAAATTATAAAAATGATTTATTAAAGAAATTTTTCTACTTTGAGACTTTAAAAAATTTATTTCAAAATAAACTTCATTCCATTTTCTAGAAATTTTTTTCTCTTACTGAAAAGCTGAAATGAATATTTTTAAATGTGTATGGTAGAAATTTTATTTCCTTCAATCATGATCATTTATTTTGTTTAAGGTTATTTTATATGTGTTGATGATTATTTCTAAAGAAAATTATCTTCAAAATATATTATGTTTAAAAAAATAAATGTGAAAAATATATTTTCATCATGAAATTAGCTAAACTACTTTTAAATATTCCTTTATAAGATTTTTTTTATTTTTATGGAAAAGTATTTGAAAATGATTTATTTCTAAAAAATAAACATGGAAATTATTTCCTACACTTGAAATGCTCAATGTGATATTTCAAAATAATATTTCATCTATTAGGATATAATTGGATGTAATTTATTTATTACTATGTATAAGAATTAATGTGTAATACTGTGACCCAAGTTACCCAGAGTCAGTGCATTATTTTAGTAGATTCGAATGATTACAAGGAATCAAGTCCTGAATGACCAATCAGTTTACCAGTCTTGGAAAATAGATTACATACATGAATGTTACCTTACACATTAGAAAATAAAACCCAACATAAATGATCCTTTTAGAACTCCATTGTTCCCTTAGCTTAACCCTACATCTCAAATAGAAAATACTTCTTGGAATCCTGGGAAAATATAACATAAGAAAGGGATGAGCTCAGACACTCAGTAAGGGTAATCAATACAGTGGTAGAAAACATAAATATTAGGCATAGTGAATAATTGAAAACACATGACTTTACAAATAATAAACATGAACACTTTTAAGGAAGGAATATGAGATGAGTAAATAATGCCATAATAAAACATAGACATGGGTATTCTACTAGTCAAATAACCACATGAACCATCAATATTATTTTCATAATGAGGGAATGTATAATTCCAGACATTCTGAACCATTTTTTTAAGGCCTCGACCAAGACGTCTAAAATTGATTAAGGCCTCAGCAAATACTATATATCAAATTGGGAATGGAATTGACCAATTCCATGTCTAGTTGTCTCATTAGACCTACCGATTCATCGAGGAGCAATAGTGGGATCCACCTGTCACTTACTATGTCCAATGCAATCCTCATATGAAATGGTTGAAACATAACATAAACATTCGTATAAAAACTAGGATACGAAATGTCAATACTTTAACCATAAACCATGAATGGTATAAAAATAATACATTTACAGTAAAACATATCACAAAACATATGTCACAATATGGAGTATTTGTATCATAATAAATCAACTTCAAACAAGTTAAAAATCCATCAAAGGATTTTGACATAGATGAAAATGATTCATAAAACTCTTTGAGGGAAATACGCCTTATTCATGAAATCGTTTGTAAATATGACAATTTATAAAGTAAGTAATTTATATGATATTTTTGAATCACTGTTTCCCATAACACATTGAAACTTTTGAATATAGTTATCATTTCAATACATTCATTTACAAATAAATAAATCCTTAAAATCGTTTTAAAAATATGGACATTAATTAAAAGGGTTTAGAAAGATAAATATTTAAAACAATTAACATGATGATCTAGATAAATAGACCCTCCAATAAAACCTTAAAATATTTCTTTTGAAAATATTTTTATGAAATATGGGTATCTATGATAATGTTGTCCCAAAAAATACTTACACATGAACAATCTCATATAATAATGAGATTGAGGAAATAACCCTTACCTTGCACTTTCATTTAGTCTAGGGTACATTTATCCTCTTGTATAAAGATCATAGTATGTTATTAAATTATAACAGACCCATATTGATATTTATGATATCATAAATTATTAATTTATTAGTTTATACAACCCATTTAATAATAATTTCAATATTAAATTAACATTTCACGTAATAATCGATTTCCTTATCGTGCGTGTTTTAACTTGTTACTCTTTATCATATTACATAGATCATGATTTAAATACTTCAAAAATATAAAAAATTATTTATATATAATACATATTTAGAATATAAATATATATAATAGATATATATATGAAATGAAAACATCATTTATGGAGAAGGTAGTCCGTACGTACGCATAAACGTTGTTTCCGTTTTCATATTGTATTGGACGGAAAAAAGTGAATAAGATATATGTATGTAAATATATAAATATATATATATATATTTATCTAGTATCATTATTATGTCATATATTAAATATTTATTAGTAATATATATATATTTATAATCGTAGATGAACGGTGAACGTGGAAATGAATCCCATCACGTTGTGGAGACGGTAATCTCTACACACTCACACATGGTGAAATTATCATTCAAAAAATGGGTAGAATAATTAATATATTTGTGCCATATTTATAATAACATCACAGTATATAGAGGATACTGGAGTTATTATTTTATAATGTAATGAACATAAAAAGAGTTAGTGGAAAACTAAGAGATTTTGAAAGAGTGTGGTGAAATCATTACCTCTTCTTCAGGTTCTTGCATTTGATTTGATCAAAAGAGATCATTAAGTTGGATTAATGACCAAATAAAGGACTCTATGATGAAGGTATGATAGGTGGGATGATATTTGGGTAGGGTTTGGACGAGACAAATGGATTTGGATGTGTGATTTGGAGAGAATGGGAACTTCCCTTTTATAAGAGGGGTGAGGGTCACTTTAAGAAAAGATTAAAGTATTAATTTATTATAAAATAATATTCGGTTTATATTGGTTCCAAATGAATTTATTTTGAGATTTTAGTGGTTATGGGTCTAAATACATTCAACCAATCGGTTTTAGACAAGTTTATGTTACCATTTTAACCTTATCTTTTAGATTTAACTCTTAGTTAAATGGATTAACATTTACAGTGTCTTCTTCTATTATTACTTTATATGGTTAATAAAATTACTCTAAAATTCCAAGAGAAACTAAATTGGATCATTAATAAAATATAAAATATTATTTAATCCCTTTGGCCTAATCTAACATATTTAGGAATATTATATGAACCAATAATATAGTATTTCTTTTAAATATTAATTTATTTCAATTTTGACACTATTTTTTATTTTGTATTTGTGAAAGTCATCACAACTTGACTAATTCGAAGAAAATACATTGAATCATCCCTAACATGGTATATTCACATCAAATTTTTTTGGATTTTATAAAAACTTTGAAATTATATTTATTTTAATATTTATAATACCATTTATTTGATTCTTTCATTAATAGATAATTACTACATCATCATTTTGACATAAATAAATTTAATTATTTAAGATCTAAAATTTTTAAGAAAAATACCATGATGTAGGAAATTTATTTATATTTCCAAAGAATATTTTTAGTCATAAATATTACTTATATTAAACCATATAAAAATTAATTACTCAAACATTTTTGTTTATTTCAATTTTGTCTTTACATTATATTAATTAATCTAATGTGCCATTATCATTCATAAGTGAATACATTGGGTCCCAAAATCGACACAAGGATGCCCATGGTAGTCCATTACTCATATAATAAGGTTAAGACATTTGTTGAAGTAGTTTTGAATTATTACAATATTTTTTTACCTTGAATTACCCTATTTACCTTTAATCGCATTAAATAAAAGTCAAAATTTACTATTCAGAAAATAGTATTTTCTTCTTATTGAACTACATTTTACATATTGAGATTAATTTTGTGTCTCATTTAATGAAATTCCACTCATAGAAGTGGTAACATTATGTTTTACGTGAATTTATAAATTCTCCTGGGAGGTGGGTAAAAGATGGTGAAAAGTTCAATAAAATTTTTATATATCTAAAATTATTATGAACTAACTCCAATGATTTAATTTGAACTTATATAGGTATTATGTATCTATTTTGACCTAAAATATGTTTAAATAAAATAAATAATTATTTAAATTAAAAGCTGGTTTTAAACAAAACTATGTGTTTTTCACTATTCATCAAAAATTTAAAGTTTACAGAAAAATACAAAACATTCACACCAGGATAATTAAAATATTCCAAATCCAAAAATTATGTCTATTTTACAATATTTTAAACATATAATTTTCATTTATTAATTTAAAATTAATTCCCATTGTCAAAACCAAAAGGCGTATTTTTAAGAAATAATAACTATCAAAAGATTGACAGTTTTTTTATGTCTAATTTCAATGTAAAATTACTTCAAATTAATAGAATTGGATTAAATGGTAAATAGATAATATATTTATAATTTAAAACCATTAAAAGTAACAATTTAACACTATAAATTATTTTGATTAGATAGTTTTATTTCAGTTAAAATATAGTATTTTTTCACTATTCACCCAAATATGAAAGTTATATGAAAAGCACCAAAAACTTATTAAAACTAAATTATTATGTCCCAATTCTAAAGAAGAGGTTTATTTTGTAGAATTGAATATATAACAGTTTCAAATATTGGATTTAAAAAGGGTTCTCATTAAAAGGCGATAACATTGCATATTTTTTAAAATACATTTTTTATCTGAAAAAATGTATTTGTTGTTAAATTATGTCTATGAAACTCATAATATGGATTCTAAAATTATAAGGATTATATAAAGTTCAAAATTCAGTTAATATTATTTATAACTGCTTTTGAACAACAAGTTTGGTACATCGTGGTTCCCTTGAACTTGGTGTTGTGTGTAGTGAAAGTTATTGAATTACTTTGATAAAATAACGTAATATGAAATCTTGGGGTGTTACATTCTCCCATACTTTAGTAAATTTCATCCATGAAATTTGAAATTGTTCTTCATAAATAGAAGGTTGAAAATAGAGAAATACCTTTGTTGAAGTCCCATATCAAAAATTGGGTTAATAAATTTTATTCTTAATAAGAGGGAAAGGGAAATGAAAAAGTTACCACAAAATTATGATCTCGATTAGGAGAACAGTGGTGGAAATTAGAGACACATAATTGGAGGGAAAAAGTAAATTTTATAGGGAGTGATTTAGTTCATCAATAAAAATATATCATTTAAAAATATTGACATAAAAAATCCATTATCAACACCATTTTCAATACCAATATACATAAAAAGAGTATATGCTATTTATTTTATTTTTAAAAAAAAATTTGGATTCTTAAGGAAGCCATAGATGAAATCAAACTCGCGGAGACGAAAAGTTCATTGTCACCGCTTACATAAAAAACATTCCTTTATTTGTCGTTTAGTAAAATGATTCATAGAAAAATATTCCCCTTGAAATGAAAATTCAAATGGTTTTTTACACCGTATAAAAGGAAGTCATTTGGAAATCAATGAATGCCTCAATGAAAAGAGATTGTCATGAAGTCCCTGAACTAATGCTCAAGAATTAATTTAATCATAAACTAAGAGGGAAATTTATATATACAGACACACACACACACACACATATATATATACTAGAAAAGTAGAGTTACATCCTTTATCTAATTCATACCACAAACTCATCTATCACTATAAAATATTTCAAATATATATATATTATTTAACCTAATCATATACAGTTCCAAAAATAATGATTTTATAGTTCACCTATCATACCTTTTAAAAAAACTACATTATTAAATCTAGGACATCACGTGGGCTAGTGATAGGTGATACAACCTTGCCTCCCTTCAGTTGCAAGTTCAAGTCTCACGGCCTTGCCGGATGTGACGGGTTGTCGCCTGACCTCCGAGTTGTCCTTTTTATGGAAATCAAAAAATAACCTTAACAATAGTTTCCAATTTCAAACTTAATCCATTCCAACCTTAATGATTATCCAACATACTTATATACAAACTCTCCATCCAAATTTTATAAGGAAGTTAAATATTATGAGGATCCTTTTTGCTAGGCAATAACATGTGAACACCTTCATCATGTATTTTTTTTACAACAATACAACATCTTGAATTACCAAAATCAACACTATTTTTTTTCCAAAATCACTACCTCATTATTTGGACCATATTAAGGATTACCTTTCCTTCCACCATTTATTTTCAAAAAAAATTAGCTTAATATTAAGTCACTTTTCATAGAACCATATAATCTCACATCATCAATAATGTAGTACTGTAATACAATCCTTATTTATCTCCGTAATTCATGTAACCATTATAATGTTGATACAAAACTCAAATGAAATAATTCTATAATAACATCATAAGAACAATAGCAATTCCTCTTCATCTATGGTAGTATCATAACTTGATTATTATCCAATAAAATCATTTGCAATATACTCTTATGAATGGTAAATTGATTCCCTTAGTGTCTCAATTCCTTTCAGTTGAAAAATTTTAAATATGAAAACTTTTTCTTACCCTTGAAAGCACGTACTTGGTGTCCTTTTTCTCCACACGTTTAACAAATTGACATTCCTTTCAACCATTTACCAAGGTGATTCATTCCAAATTTATCACATATTGGAAAATCCTTCTTTCCCTTGTTCCCTTTATCCATCTTTATTTCAACCATCCTTTTCTTCTTTGGCATCCGTTCAAAGCCAAAGGATTCAAAGAATTATTTACTGATCTTATTAGCACATGATTCTATTTCTTCATATGTTTAATATACATGGTAGACTATTTCTATTCTTAATGTTGGATTAATACTATGAAATATATGATCCTTCTTACACATTGGATCATACATTTTTCTAGAGTTCCTATTCCTTCTGCTGGGCGCCATTTCTAAACAATGGCATACAGTATGACAGTTTATGAATCAAAATGAATAATTCCAGACTAGTAAAATACCTAATGTAAATTGTACAGTTTATGGATATAATCCATAATCACAAAAATGTTTTCTTTGAGGAAGTATATACTCATAAACCCTTCATAGTGGTTTATAAATAAAATGATAATTATCCTAAGAAATACCTCGAGAGTGTTGTAACCAAGAGTGAAACAAGGCCCATTGTCATGCCCTAGTTCTCGTTTGAGTCTAGATCAAAGTGGTGTTTTCGTGTTTTACCCCAAGTTACATCTATTCCAGAGCTACCTCTACCTGCTCGTATCCAGAGAGAGATGTATTTTCCTAGAAAACTCACAAAATCTCTACATTACCAAAATTCTAGGAAGTCTTTCTATATTAATCCTCAAAGTCTATCTTAGGTCTATGTGCTCTAATCAGAGTTTATCTAAATCTAGCATCCAAGGTTATTGCTAAACTTCCTCTGAAACCAACAGTAATGCCCTGACCCCAGTTACCCAGAGTCGGTGCATTATTTTAATACATTGGCATGATTAGAAGGAATCAAGGCCTGATGTACCGATCAATTTAGCAGTCTTGGAAAATAGATTACATACATGAACATTACATTACACATTAGAAAATAAAACACAACATAAATGATCCTTCTAGAATTCCATTATTCCCTTTTCTTAACCCTACATCTCAAACATAAAACACTTCTTGGAATAATGGGAAAATAAAACATAAGAAAGGGGTGGGCTCAAACGCTCAGTAAGGGTAAGAAATACAGCAGAAGGTAACATAAATATTAGGCATGGTGAATAATTAAAAGCACATGCCTTTTAAAAACAATAAACATGAACACTTTTATGGCAAGAATATGAGATGAGTATATAAAGCCATAATAAAACATAGTCATTGGTATTATACTAGTCTAAGAATGAGATGAACCATAAATATTATTTTCATAATGAGGGAATGTATAATTCCAGACAGTCTGAAACAATTTTTCAAGGGCTCGGCCAAGACGTCTAAAAATGATTAATGCCTCAGCCAAAACCATATATCAAATTGGGAAAGGCCTCAGCCAGTTCCAAGTCTAGTTGTCTCATGATACCTACCAATGCATCGAGGAGTTATAGCAGTCTCCACCCGTCACTTACTATTTCCAATACATTCCTCATATGAAAAGGTTACAACACAACATAAACATTCGTATAAGAACTAGGATAGGAAATGTCAATACTTTAACAATATTCCATGAATGGTATAAAAATAATACATCCTAGTCAAACATATCACAAAACCTTTGACAAAATATGGAATATTTGTATCATAATAAATCAACTTCAATCAAATTTAAAATCCAACAAAGTATGTGGACATAGATGAAATTGATTCGTAAAACTCTTTGAGAGAAATACCCTTTTTCATGAAATGTTTTGTAAGTCTGACAATTTATAAAGGAAGTAATTTAAAGGAGATTATTGAATCAAAGTGTCCCATACCAATTTTAAACATTTGAAAAGATTTATCATTTCAAAACATTCACGTCCATATAAATAAATCCTTAATATCGTTTTGAAATTATGGACATTAATTAAAAGGGTATCGAAAGATAAATCATTAAAACATTTAACATGAATATCTTGTTAAATATACCCTCCCATAAAACCTTAGAAGATTCATTATGAAAACATTTTTATGAAATATGGGTATCTATGAAAAATATGTCCTGGAAAATACTTACACATAAACAATATCGGATAATAATGAGATTGAGGAAATAATCCTTACCTTGCACATTCCTTTAGTCGAGGTTACGTTTAACCTCTTGTATAAAGATTTTAGTATGTTATTAAATTATACCAGAACCATATTAATAATTATGATATCATACACGATTTATTTGTTACTTTATACTGACAATTTAATAATAATTTACATGTTAAATTATCATTTCGGGTAATAATTGATTTCATTATCGTACGTATTTTAAATTGTTACTCTTTATTTTATTACTTAGATCATGATTTAAATACTCCCAGAATATAAAAAATTATTTATATATCAATTTTGACACTATTTAGTATTTTGTTTTTTTGAAAGTCATTATAAGTTGATTACTAAGAACAAGATACATTGAATAATCCCTAACATGTCATATTCACCTAGAAAATTCGTGGATGTCATAAAAACATTGAAATTATATTTATTTTAATATTTATAATGCCATTTATTTAATTCTTTCGTTAATTGGGTAATTACTACATCATCATTGTGTCATAATTAAATTTAATTATTTAAGTTCTAAAAATAATGAAAAAATTACCATGATGTAGGAAATAATTTTATCTTTTGAAATAATATTTATAGTCAAAATTATTACTTATATAACACCATATAAAAATTAATTACTAAAACATATTTGTTTATGTCAATTTTTTCATCACTTTAAATTAATTAATCTAATGTGTCATTATCATTCATATGTGGCTCTATGGGATCCCAAAATAGTCCCAATGATGTCAATGGTATGATATTGGACATCCAATATGGTTAGGACATGTGTTACGGTATTTTTGTATTTTTACAATATTCTTTTTACCTTGAATTACCTTATTTAGCTTTAACCGCAGTAATTAAAAGTCAAAAGTTACTATTCACAAAAAATTATTTTCATCTTATTGAAATACATTTTTCAAACTGACGTTAACCTTTTCTTTCGAATTTTTGAAATTCCACTCTCAGAAGCGGTAAAATTAGGTTTTATTTGAATTTGTAAATTCTCCAAGGAGGTTGGTAAAAGACGATAAAAAGTTCAATAAAATTTTTTTATATCTAAAATTATTACAAACTGACTAAAATTAATTACATTGAATTTATATAGGTATTATGTATATATTTTGACCTAAAATAAATTTAAATTAAATAAATAATTATTAAAATAATAAGACTGTTTAAAACAATAACTCAGTGTTTTTCACAATTCATCAATAATTGAATGTTTTTAGAAAAATACCAAAAAATCACCCTAATTTAATTTCGATATTCTGAATCCAAAAATGATTTCAATTTTACAAAATTCAAAACATTGGAGTTGCATTTATTATTTTAAAATTAATTCCCATTGTCAAAAACAAAAGGCATATTTTTAAGAAATAATAACTATCAAAAGGCTGACACTAGTTTATTTCCAATTTTAATGTAAAATTCCTTCCAATGACTGGAATTGGATTAAAAGGAAAAAATATAATCTATTTACACTTCCAAACCATTAAAATGTATAATTTAACACTATAAATTATTTTTATTAAAAATGTTGTTTTCAGTAAAAATATAGTATTTTTCACAATTCACCCAAATATGAAAGTTATCCGAAAAGCACCAAAACATTATTGAAACTAAATTATTATCTACTAACTATAAAGAATAAGATTATTCTGTCATATTGAATATATAAAAGTTTAAAATATTGGATTTATAAAGGGTTCTCCATTAAAAGGCGGTAATATTTCATTTTAAAAAAAATACTTCTTTTATCTTAAAAAATGTATTTGTTCTTACATTATGTCCAATAAACTTATAATATGGATTAAAAAATACTTATGATTATATAATGTTCAAAATTCAGTTAATAATAATCATAACCGCTTCAGAACGGCTAGTTTGGTACATCGTGGTGCGCTTGAACTCAATGTTGCATGTAGTGCATGTTATTGAATTACGTAAAAGAAATAACATAATATGAAATCTTGGGGAGCTACATAATGATAAATTGGTTACTATATCAATAGATATTTATGTTTTTTATTGTTGAAATGTTTATGAAATTTTTTTTCATGGTATATGATAGGGTAAATTTATGAAGTATTTTTGAAACACAGTTTCATTACACATGTTATGATGTGAAGATGTGAAGAATGTTTTATGTTGTTGTGGAACACATATGTTATGACATTATTAGGACCTATATCATTGAATAATTATTGGCTAAAAAATTATATCCCATGTGATAATAATGGGTAAAAATTGATGGCCTTAATCTAATATGGGAAACATGGGTGTTATTATTCACAGTAGGGGTAAGTAAATCCTAATAAATTAATGGAAATAGGTGCATCCGAATCCACAATGTAAATCATGTGATATGTTTTAATCCACTATGTTGTGGTATTGGTTGTTAACCTTTGCATATGAAAGGGTTTATCTATATTTGGATTTTTTTTTCTTACATTAATGAAATAGGCTTCTGGTAAATGATTGATTTAGGATGACTCATCACTCTAATAGGCCATGTTTTTTGAAATGAAAATGTTTTATGGAGTTTTTCATTTTAGTGATCTAGGAAAAGAAGTTCTTGATCATACTAGGTTATGTTCATGATCACAGACCATTATACGTATCTTATGATATCATATAATCTTAGATTTATATCTCTTATGTATATATGTACAGAGAAACTAATCACACGATTTCTAATATTTCTTTCACCAACTTTTGAAAAATGTTTTTAGGTAGTTTATAACTTAGGGGAGTAATATGTGTAATGATATTTGTGGCAGTTCAATAGAGACAATTAATTAAATAAAAATATTGTGTTTCAGGTCTCGAGAGACACTAAACAGTTATTGTCCTCCAACACGGGTATTTGAAATTTATTTAATATCCATCCAAAAATAAGTTATATTAATATATAAAATATTAGGTCATTAGGATTCTTATCCAAGGATAGGTTTAGTAAAATACGTTAATTTGGGATGGAAAAAAATAGTTATGTCCCTAAGGATATCGAATGATAAGTCTATGTATGAGACAAAATATTATAAAATTTAATGGAATCATGGTAAATGATAGAGAGAGTTGTTTGTAAGAAACTAAAACCTTGTATGTATACTATAAGTGTATGTGGATCTAGAATGGAGGTACCTTGATGTAATAACCCCAAAAATCATGCATGGATATGGAGATGATCATTACATAGTGCATGAAATCATCCTTGACACACAGCTGAATAGATACACATGGGGAAATTTATATGGGAAATCACAAAATATATATAAACCATCATGAATGAATTAATTAATGACCATGAATGACCATGGTTAATCTTAGTGTTTCGTAGAGTTAAAATAAGGTTTCATGATAAAGATACAATATTTTTGTTTTTTAATGACTATGCGGTTCCCCATTATTATTATTCATGATTAATGTATTATTTCTTATTTTTGTTATTTCAAGGAACTAGAAGTGGATACAAAAAAAATTAAACTGATAGAAAATGTGTTGATGAATATGATGATGAATATATTGAAGGATATTTTCTTAGGTCTAATCGGTTATCTTGATATATGATTGACAACATGGACTATAAAAACTCAAAGACTCACTAATGAAGACAAGAATGGTGTTTTTTCATAGTTAATATTGTTGAGATAATAGAAGAAATAATATCTATCTTCTAATATATAGAGAATGTGGGAAGAATAACCTAAGTGAAATTATTATAGGAAAAAATAAGATTTTTTATGTATTGATAATATGTCTACAAATCATGTAATTGCAGTTGAAAAAATGGAATGTTTTTTAATCCAATGGATGATGATAATGGTTTCCCTAAGATATCATCAATTTTTGAATGTTTAAAATGGGTAAAGTATTAGTATTATGCATAATAATGTCCTAAAATGAAGATCCTGGAGAAAATTAGCATTGTAGTTCAAGTATTAGTTTTATTGTTGATGTTGATGACATTTCAAATTATGTATGAAATGATAAAAGTGATAAAGAAACAATTGATTAGGATTAAATAATATTGTATGAATTATGTGGAATGATTAATACATTTGTTTACTGGGATTCATAGAATTATATTTTTATCAATAGTGTTTTTCTTATTATAATAATGAATAACCATTGGACATTTCCATAACATTTTTATGTTATCAAGATATATGAATCTGATAAATGGTATGGATGACCTAGAAATATGATTTAATTGAATGGTAATATTTTTAATAAGGGATAATTACCCATAATTGTTTATTAATGTCAGTTAAAGGGTTGTTATTTTTGATAAACAAATGAGTGATAAGGATAATGTAATGTAGATAGTATTTATTACATTTGAATTGATTGATGATTTGATGAAAAAGTGTTTAATGATATCATTAATGGAATTTAAAAATTATATTGATTTGTAATATATATTCAACAATAATTGTTTTTATATATAGAATGTGGATACAGTTAGTTAGTGGAAGAAGGTATGCTTTCATTTTGGGTTTATGATAATTTAGAAAATTTCCATGTTTGAAGAAAATATATGATCATTGTATTCATATATTTGGTATTTTAAATTATTACATACATATTGTGTTTTAAAGGATTAAATATAAGTTTATATTTTAATTTTATTAAACCTATTTATATTTTTTATTTCAATTATGTATATACATCAAATATCCTTATGGTTTACTATTAATGAGATGGATTATGTTGATCATTGGATGTTTTTGGATATCCTATGATAATAATTATATTTTTTATCATATTGTGAGATATAATATATTTAATTTAATTATTTTATGTATCTCATAATCTATTAGTAATTTAGTAATAAATTATTCTTCTTGTAGAGTGATGATATAAAGGGACAATTGATCGAGGAACAATTAAATGTTGATATTTTTCTTATGAAATAGAATCTAATAAAAAAATTGTATCTTCTAATTAATGTTATCCAACAGATGGAAAATGATCCTAAAATAAAATCTTAAATATTTACATACATGTTTTATTATTTAATGGTCTTTTCATTTATCATTGATTTATATCTTTATGGTAATTAAATATCTCTTACCATGATATATTGTACTGACCACCAGTGTTTGGGTGTCAGTTTTCTCTTGTATGTCTTCGGTATCATATTCCACCTATGATCAACTACTTTGAAAATTATATTATTTCTAGATGACCTATAAACATCCCCTCCTCAATTTTCAAATGGATTTTTTATAACACATTTTTAGGATGTGGTTTTCCCATTAAAATATTTTCAAATGGTAATGACTTTTTTACAGAACACAACACCTAATTGAAAGAAAAAATATTATTTAAGGGGGTGAAATGTAACACTAAGATATTTTATAAAATCTTTTCTATGAAATAAATTTAATATTTCCAATATTTTTCATTTCACTCAACAATGAGTTTTTATTGTGTTACATGAAACAATGAGTTTATCTTGCATTACTTGTAATAACTAGTTTAAAAGAAACATGATATACTTTTAAATTAATTTTGTATAACATATATAAATAACTTAAACATTTTAATATATGGTAATAAAATAAGGAACATAAATATGAAAATATATTATTTTATTCTTGATGGAAAATTAATTAGAAACTAAAATACAAAACAATTTTGATCTAATTGAAATCATTTTTTGAAGAACAAATATGCATTGAAACATATTTTATGATAATAAATTAAAAAAATCTTTATAATGAATTATTATAATGAAATTTATATATTTTATTTTAAAAAAGATTTACAAAGGTAATTTTATATTTTTAACAAAGAGAAAAAATAAATCCATGTTTTTTTCAAAAAAAATGTTATTTTTTAAAATAATTTATATAATATTTTTGGAAATTATTTTGAAATTTAATTCCCAAATTTAGAAATTGAATATGAAAAAATTAAACTAATATTTAAATAATCATTTAAATATTATATAATGATGATTTTTTTTTGAATTTTATGAGAATATAATGTTATCATTGAATAGTGAAAATATAGTTTTTTTAAGAAATGTCATTTCAATTAATGAATATAAAAACACTAAAAAAATTAAGATGGTTTAAAAGTTAATACAAGACAAAAAATTTTTATATTACTCCAGTTTGGTTCATTTTAATAAATTTCATATTGAATTTTTATGTAAATACTTTTTAATATTTTGAAAATATTTTCTATGGAAAACTATTTTCTCATTGTAACTGTAAGATTAAATTTATATTTATATTTTTAGTACCTATGAATGAATTTTGGAAAAAT
Source organism: Viscum album (assembly GCA_963277665.1). Lineage (NCBI taxonomy): Eukaryota > Viridiplantae > Streptophyta > Magnoliopsida > Santalales > Viscaceae > Viscum > Viscum album. Next base: position 355,672,442 of record OY728143.1, read on the forward strand.
GGATTAAATATTTTTTAAAATCATTATATATATTATATAATAAATTCAATTTAATTTTTGAACATAATGGGTAAAAAATTATATTTAAGTTAATTAATGTGACTAAGATAAAAATGGGTTTACCAAGGGTGGGTGGTTAAAAAACAATATAAGTGTTTCAAAAAAAATAAAACATACAAAAAATAAATTGTATAGATATATTTAGGCCTTATATCTTCTACATTTGATAATGGACAATTTGGGATCTTTGTGGCTTGTGAAAGACACGGGTACACCTTTTCTATTAAAGAATTACAAGTGCGAAACACTCCCAACCTAAAAAGGAAACTTGAGCTGCACTCATATTAATATATCCAAATTCCATTTTCATTCTTAATAAATTTTAAAATAACATCCATAGATCCATAATATCAACATAGAAGCTTTTTCTTTGTTATATAGTCTACCTCTAAATCCATTTTTCCCAAACTAAAGACATTGTCCGTAGAAATTTTAATGTCCCTGATTAAGGGTTTTAATATATTTCATCCCACACCCCCTTAAATTATTTTGAAAACAGTATTATATAATGAAGTGGTCATATTTAATAAAAATATTTTTTCTTAATTTAATTAACTACAACCAACTTCTCTTCCGTCAAATCTGATTGGAAATCATTATTCAAGTGTAAGGTGGACTACTACCTCACAAAACATTGTCATTAACATTCCTTCACCATCTCTCATAGATGAAAATAATGATATGAATAATTTTTTTAAATGATATTTATGATATTTTTATACCCTTTTAATTATTATTCCACACCTACCTTGTTGCCTCTTACTCCATTGAAAAACAATAACATCGCTCGCGTGTATAGTGAACTATCACATCAGGAACTAAAGTGTTGTGTTTTAATTTTTTTAACATGCATGGATAAAAGGATATATTAAATGAATAAATATGATATTTTTAATGTAATTATACATCAAGATTTGATGTACGACATATATATTATAATTCTCATACTATCGAGGTATAGAATAATGTCATTCATGGCTATGGCAGATTGCTTCCTCACAAATGGATGTGATTCATTCAGTTTTTACATGGAAGGTAATATAGATGTGTATAATGAAAATATGTGACATATGTGAAATGAAAATCACTAATTTATTATAATAGATAATTTTCATTTCTTTCTATCATTCTTTCTAGAACATGGAAAAAACATTCATGAATATGTACAGCTTACCATCTCTGTGAACGATGTTTTTCATTTTCAATATCTAACTTGTATGGATTAAAATGAAGACATATACTAGATATATATAATAATAATATAATTTTTAACATTATTATGTTTATGGGAAAATTATCGATGTTTGAGGATCCAAAATACAATTCAAAATATTTATAAAATCCAAAGATATGATTGCATGATACCTGACTTTTCGATGAAATTATAAATAAAAAGGTAAAAAAGAGAAAAATTAATAACATATGGCAATAAATTTTTTTTTCATTAATATAGTTATAATAAACATCTATTTACTATACATTAGTTTACTATGTATACATAGGGTGTCTATAATTATGGTATGAGATGTCCTCTCTTTTACATTCTATGGGACACATTCCATATTCACTACATGTATATTTCATGTGGTTCACATACCCCTAATGATTTTATATTATGATACTTATCCTATAAATTATTGTGATTTAAATATCTATTTTAAGATATATATTTCATGGAGTTTATGGTGAAACTTTTATTAATTCATTTAGGTATTTTTGCCTCATTTTATATTCCATGAGATATATTTTATACTATGCACCAATCGTATTTTATGATGTGTACATAAACCACCTTTTGAAAAAAATACCCAACATGTCATAGATCGTCATCATGAGGAATGGATTTAATATTTTTAGTTCATAATATATGAATCTTTATTTAATAATATTACATTATCAATGGGAGAATAATATAAGAACATGATAATTAACTATGACATAAACTTAAGCATAGAATATAATTTCCTTAGTAGTCAAGTATAAATTCCATGATTATCATTTTCTAAAATGGTTCACTAAGAAAACCATCATAGTAGTAAAAGAGAAACATGAATATGTACATATTGGATAGTTTCCTTTAATGAATAGGTTTCACTCCCCTTTCCTATCATGTTTATCTCTTGATATTTCAATATTGACACAATATATTAGAGGGACATAAAGATACCACCCAACACATAACCCTAATAATATGTACCTTTTTCAAAATTTCATAAAACATTCATCATATAATAATCCAGGGAAAGAATTTATTTTCATTAACATTTTATCATATAATAATTTTTGTAAAATAAATTTGATTCATAAATATTACATCAATTCATCTTTCCATTACCCATGGAAAATGAATGGAATTCATAAAAATGATATATTATTTATAAAAAACATATAGGTAAAAGATAATGATGGTATCCTTATATAATATACTGGAAAATGTATAAATAAAATTATGGGGTTTTTTTCATTGATGAATACATATAAATGTAAAATATCCTTAAAAAAAATTTATGAATATACCATTTCCACTTTTAAAAATTTAATATACCAAAAAATATCACACAATTTACTGAAACCATTCTATTTTAAAATAAAACTAGAATTACATAGTTGATTATTTAAATTATTTATACTTCATGATTTTAGGACGTTATATAAATTCATTATACATTAAAAACATATATATTACATTTTAAAAAAAGTAAAAAACTACCTCATTTGAAACATGATAAGTATATTCATTTTAAAATATATTTAAAATATGTGAAACAGGGATGAATATTAGGTTATATAATCATTATAATGTATCAAAAAACATCTGTATGTTTTTTTATAAAACATTGATAAGTAAGAACACATCATTTTTTATCAAAGAGTTAGATAAAATTATTCTTCCATAAAATAGTTTTTTGGTCACATTAGTTTATTATGTAATTGAAATGAACGAAAATTTATTAAATTGAAATAACTAGAGTAGAATAAATTTCATGAGATTAATGAGATATTGGTTATAATATTTCCTCACTAGAAACTTCATTATAAATAATCTTGATAAATGTTGAGATTCAAACATAGGACCACTTACCTTGACATCGGATTGTTTTTGAAAGAACTATAAATTATTGTATAATAAATTGATAATTTTAAAAATTACTTACCAAAATCATAAAATAAATTATAATTTTATATCAAATACCTATTTAAAATTTCCACACACATTTATGTCAGTAATTCTTTAAAATTGTCATTGTTGGTGTTAAATGTTTCATTTAACATGTTTATTTCATTTTAATATTTATTATTCATGTACATTGGTCCTAATTATATCATCATAAATTTTTTAATAATGATATAAAGATAATAAATATTTGTCATATTTAAATTTTTTGTTATCCAAAAAAATGATATACCCAAATTAATTACACCGTTCATAGAGATGATATGTCATATGTACGCTCGAAAGATATTATAATTTTTTGACAGATGGAATGACGGAATGGTAAATAATAAATAACTACTAAATAATAATTTTTATATCATATATAAATATATATTATGTATTTCCTTTATATAATATAAATAAAACAGAAAATAAAAATGAATCGCATCGCTTCATTGTGGTGGTAGTCCATATATATGCACAATCGACCATATCATTTTCCAACATCATCGAATGTAATTAGGTAGATATGATATTATCCTTATAGAATTACAATTATTTCTGAATTATAATATATATATATAAATTAAACCCATTACAATACCCACCCATAAATTATTTTTATGAGAAATGAATTGTATCTCTTCATCGAGATAGTAAGCCATATATACACAAAAGTGATATTATGAATTCCTATTGGATAAAAAGTGGTAGAGTAAAGCTAGTTTCATAATAATAATAATATTTTGGTATATTTTTTAAACTAAATTAAATATTTTATTATGTGAATAAAAAATATATATGTGGTGAAATAATAAAAAGAAATTTATCGATTAGAGTGGTTGCCTTTTCTATGAAATACATCATTTGATATCCTTATAAGGGTTTTAGAGTTCTATTTTGGGAGTACCATAACCACCCTTATTTGATTACGAGAGTGAATACGAGGACATTGACAATTTTTTTTGATATATAAGGCTCAAAGTGGTGTGATAAAGAGAATGTAGGGGTTGTGCTTTTACAAATATGGGGTGGGAACCCTTAGAATTTCATTAAATTTCACGCTTTGATTTTTTTTCAAGATTTCTAAAAAATGGAAAGGTTATGAAAATTTCATCAATATATTATACCTTTTTTAACATTTTAATATTTTTATGTCTTTTATGTAATTTCTAAAAATATACTCATTTCAAATTCGGACAAAATTATATTATCTTAAAACGAAATAAATAAATAAAAAGTTGTAAATAAAATATAATTCATTAACATAACTCGAATATATCTTATTAAGGTAAAAAATTCATGAAACAATATAAAATTCTCAAAATATATCACATTTAATGTTTACTATTTCATGAAATTTATTTTCATAATAATTGAATAAAATATTATTTTGGAATTGTCTATGAATTTTTGGTTATTATAAAATAGATAGAAATAAAAATAAAATTATATCATAAAGATAATATAATTATTCATATTAGGGATTTTAATATATTTTAGTAACTAGTTTTTTTCAATGGGAACACATAATAGATATTTAAGAATACGAGAGTGTCATTAAGTAACATTATATGATTTAAATAATATATAATTTAATTTCATGAACAAGTGTCCATTTAACAACTCAATTTGAAGAGTAAATTGATATATTTCAAATTAACATCATCAAAAAATAATTATTATGAGAGCATTATGGCCTTATACCATATTTTTAAACTATATTTAAATGATTTACACCTTACTAAGGTAATAAATTTTACCATTGTTATTATATATATTGTTCAAAAATAAAAGGGTCTTATTTACCAAATGTGACCCTCCTTATTCTAAATGGAATAAATTTTATAAAAATCCTCACATTCAAGTTGAAAAAATATATTTAATATAAGTGTTCAAAGTATGATGAAAACCACTTTAGGAAAAAATATATTTTTTTGTTTAAATCAGGGTTTAATATTATCCAATTCACAAAAAAATATAAAATGGATGTCAAAAAATTAGATTTCATATAAAATATGTTAATTTAATAAAAAAATCACCCAAATTTCTGAATTTAATTTATTAATGTAAAAATATATTTCACTCACCTAAGTGGCTTTTACAAAAAAAATTCATCTTATTTCAAATAATATTTTTCTTCATTTATAATCAATTAATATCAATTTATTTTATAATAAATTTATAAAATATAATTTGTTATAATTTGTTTTTCAATATGTAAATCTACCAATGAAATGGCATGGTGATAACTATAAAATTTAATAATATAATTTTAATAGTTTATCACTGTTCATTTAAACATGATGTTTCTTGTAAAATCATCTATCAAGGAAATTAATATTATTTGATAAAAAATATTTCATAAAATTTTTAGGATTTTATATTTTTAATTTATATGTATCTTTGACAAAAATTCAAAAAAATTATCATAATTTATGTTTAACATGATAACTAATTTTGTACACAATATGAATTATTTTTTTGTCCAAATTTAAATTTAACATTGTTTCCAATTTTGAATCTTCACATTTCAAATTTGAAAATTATATATCAAATAAAATTTCTTCGCAGTGTTAAATGATAAGTTTAAAATAAACGTACAAAACACAATGAAATATTTTTTAGGAAAAGTGTGTTTTTTGTTTAAGATTCATTCGTGAAAAATAATCAATATTATTGATTTTCAAGTCATAAATTGAATTATTATGAAGTGAAAAAATTATAGGAAACATTTAAATCATGGAAAAACAAAATTTATCCAAAATAATGATTAATTGGATTAAAATACCATGAATAGTATTTTTTATTATTGTTATTAATATTTATTTTTTGTTATAAGGTTAAACATATGATTAATTAGTTTAAAATAATATATTTAACATTCAATATGTCATAAAATAGTTAACTATTTCATAAATAAATTGGTATTATAAAATTATACATCTTTCTTATATGCTGATAATGCAATAAAAGTCATACTTTTGGAAAAGAGACATTACTATTCATTGAATTATCAATTATCTATGATAAAAAAAATTAATAATAATAAAAATTTATATGAGGAATTAAAATATGAATTTAATTTTATCAAATTAAATTTATAAAATTTTTATAATTTATTTTTAAAACAGAATTCATAATTTCACAAAAAATGAATTAATTGAAAAAATGAAATTATGACACATTAGGTTTCCCAAGTATTATATCATGCCAAATTTTAATTTTAAAGGATTAAAATATATTAGTTAATATATTTACTAATTATATATTATAATTTATATTTTTTTATTTATGTTTTTGTATAAAATATATAATATTTTTACTAATAATATATGAATGAATAATTATATCACATATATTATTTATTTACTAAATTTATGGATTTTATGTAAATTAACTTATTCATATTTACTAGAGGGATTTTTTCTTAATTATATTTATAAATTATGTAATGTTTTACTCTATTTTAATAGTGGGTATCATATAGGTTATTAAAAAGAGTCTTTTATAGAAAAATAAATATAGTAATATTTTTTAATTTTAAAAATCATGTACTCATCTTCTATAGAGTATGGAAGGAATTTCTCATACTATTTAAGATCCTTGGAAACCTCGAAATGGATATATGAATCAACATGCCAATAGAATAAAACTATTTTCATAAACTTTATTCCTTCATCATGAGAAGATGTATTTCTCATGTCATCTAGAACATGTTGAATCTCTTATTCAATTTTACCTATCACACACAGTAAGAAAATACTGAAAAACTAATGTCATATGACAACGTGGTATCTTTAACTCCCTGACCCTAGTTACCCAGAGTTGGTGCATTATTATATAACATTTCCATGATCACAATAGATCAGGTCTCGAAAGACCGATTAGTTTAATATCCTTAGATGTACCAGATACATATATAAGTTATACATTACATTATGAAATGGAAAATCCACAACATTGTGTCCCCTTTGAACACACTCATATCCCTTAGCATATTACTACAAGTTAATCATTATATAATTCCTCGTATCCTTGGAAAAATAAAACATAAGACATAGGTCATCTCAGATACTCAGTAAGGATAACAATATGGCAGAAGCTATTATAAATAAGCATAAAAATTTAATGAAATGTATAATAGTAAAAAAAATCATTTTAAACTAATTATACAGAATAATATGGAAAGGATAAATCAATGAATTCCATTTACATATTCACATGTATATTCTTCTAGTTTAATGATCACGTTTTATATCAATAGTTAATTTTATAATGATGGAATACATAATGTCAGACATCATAACATCATATTCAAGGCATCGTGCCAAGACTAAAAATAATGATTTTGTCAGGGCCTTTTTCTGAGACACTAGTTTGTCTAATGAGACCTACCGATGGATCAAGGGGCTTTAGGGGCCCACCCGTCACATACTACATCCAATACATTCCTCATGTTAAAAGGCTGAAACATAACATAAACATTTGTATTAAAACTAGCATATAAATTTTAATTCATTAATAATAAACCAAGAATAAATTAAAAATGGAACATACACAGTCAAACATATAAAAAAAAGTTCAATACAATATGGTATATTGTATCATAATAAATTAATTTCAAAAAAGAAAAAATCCAACAGAAGATGTTGACATTGATGAAATCAAAACTATTTTAGAGAAATATTTCATTCTATTTTGGTTTCATGTAATATTCACATAATAATAAAAGAAAACATTTATTTTGAAAATATTATTATAATCTTGAAAGGTAATATTTAACGGTGTTATAATGGTGAAAAATATCTTCACTCGTTGTATAAGATAAAAAACACTCTTTCCTTAATTTGTCAAAAAGGTCATAAAGTACCTTGTTTGGAAAGCGATTGAAATATTCCTTTCAAATCATTTTATAAAAAATAAAATAGGGGGTAAATTATTTTATACCATAGTCGAGTAAATATTAAAAATATTGAAATACATTTTTATGAAAAATATATTTGGATAATAAAGAGGTCCCAGTAAATACATATGTATAAAAAATCTCGAATAATAATAAAATTGTAAAATTAACCCTTACCTTGTAATTTTACATGGTTGATGGTTGGTTAAACTATTTTATAATGGTGAAATAATTGTTATTAAATTATATAAGAACCACATACAAAAATATGATATCATATATGATCTTCTAATATTTCTTGGTTAATGATATTTCAGTAGTATAATTGTTATGGGAGTTAACTGATTCGTTTTCCTTTATAGTTTGTGTTACATTTGTCATGATTTATATGGATAGGATGTATTTGAATCATATACAGAATGTATTATGTTATTTAAACATGAATTTTTATCCTCAAATGAAAATTATTCTATAATGGTAATGATGGGGAACAAAATCTCACCGTGTCATGGAGATTATAGGTCATACGTACGCACGAGTGACAATATCATTATATTAACGGTGAAATAATATATAATTGGATGGTATATTATATATACAGAATCATTTACATGTTATATCTATTATTTAGATCAATTATAATTATTATTATACCCATCTAAATAATGATTTGTTGAAAAGAAAACTACACCATGATGTTGAGACGACAATCCGTACGTACACACGTATGGTGACTTTATCATTTACATGATGGATAGAATAATGAATATGGTTGTACCATATTTATAATAACATTATAGTATGTAGAATGTACTGGAGTTATTATTTTGGTATGGAAAAAACAATGAAAGAATAACAGGATGAAGAAAACAACATTGAAAGAGGTGACAAAATAATTACCCATTCTTCCGGTGTTTTTCTTTATTTGGCTAAAAGGGCTCCTTAGGATAGTTTAAGATCAAAGTAATGACTCTAAGATTAATTTAGGGTTTTTGGGATTAGATTTTATCTGGGTTTGGACGAGCCAAATGGCTTTGTAGGTGTGAATTTGAGAGATTATGAAGTTCCCATTAATAAGAGAGGTGATTGGCACTTTCAGAAGAGCTTGGAATATTATTTTTTTTATAAAATAATATTCTGTTTATAATAGATTAAAATTTATTTATTTCTAGGATAAGGTGGAAATGTTTTGAAACCCTCCCAAACAATAGGTTTTAGACATGTTTAGGTCATCTTATTAACCTTATCTTTTATATTTAACTCGTAGTTAAATAGTTTAACTTTTACCATGTCTTCTTGTATTTTTATAATACATGGTTAATAAACATACTATAAAATTCAAGAGAACCTCATGTGGTTCATTAGTAAAATATATATCATTATATAAGTCCTTTTGCTAAACCTTAAATTTTTATTACTATTATTTAATTTAATAAAATAGTATTTGTTTTATAAACTCATTTTTGTCAATTTTGACACAATTCAGTATTTGGTTTTTTTAAAAGCCATAAATATATTATTTGATCGAACAAAATTAATTTAATAAACCCTAACATGTCATATTTACCTATAAAATTATTGGAATTCATCAAAAGTCTCAATTTATATAAATTTTTATATTTATAATATCAATTATTTAAATATTTCATTAAAAAGGTAATTACTTCATCATTATTGTGTTATACATATTTTTTTTATTTAGTGTCTAAAAATTATAAATAAAATACCATGATGTAGGAAATATTTTTATCTTTATAATGAGCACTTATAGTTGAATTTATCTAATGTATAACCCTATATTAAAATGTTTTAGTTATTAAAATTTCAATTTAACACTTTTAACTCTTCATTAAATAAAATATATTAAATGTCCTAATCAAATCTAAATATATCAAAAAGAGACACATTTTTTCCAAATCTTGATTTTGGTCGAAATACACTTATCAAAGAGAATTAGGACAAGTGTTAGGGTAATTATAATATCATTTTTACCTTTAATTACCCTATTAACTTTAAACTATGGTAAAAAAGTTAAAATTTACTGTTACCCAAACAAATATTTTCATCCTATTGAACCACATTTTACTTAATGATATCAACTACATCTCTCCAATTTTCGAAATTCAATTTACAGAAGCCATAAAATTTTGTTTTATGCGAATTTTCAAATGTTCCGAGAAGGTGGGAAACAAATGGTAATAAGTTAAATATAATTTTAGATATCTATTCATATTATAAAATGACATAAATAAATTAAATTGGACTAATATAGGTATTATGTATCTATTTTGATTTTAAAATAAATTTAAATTAAAAATAATTATTTAATTAAAAAGTCGGCTTTAAACAATAACGTAGTGTTTTTCACTATTTATCAAAAATTGAATGTTTTAAGAAAAATATCAAAAATTTCCCAAAGCTAATTTTGATATTCTGAATCCAAAAATGAAGTCCATTTTAAAAAATAAACTTTATAAAATTTGAAATAGTGGTTATTATTATTAATAATGGCATGTTTGATTAGTCGTGTTATGCTAGAACTCGAATTTGCATACAACGTAAGATATAGAATTATTCAAAGAAAAGCGTACTGTGGAAGCCTGGGGTGTCACATTCTTCCCTCCTTCAAATACTTTCTCCATGAAATTTCTATAATATTACTGCATAATAGATTAGGTCGGTTCATCATCATAAGTTCCTCTAGGTCCAATTGCACATCTTCTATTTTATGGTTTTTCCAAGGATCCTTTACCAGACTAGTCATCCAGTTTCTCTTCAATTGTTCTGTGGTATCAAGAATCTTGACAGGCTCTACATAATAAATAGATTAGGTACTTGTTTTATTTATTTATAAGAGAGTACATTCATTGGTTCACACATGTATTTTATCAACAATGATTTTTTGAACAATTCATGAACATTGGAAAGACTAGGCGGAATTTCCAAAGATTAAGCTACAACTCCAATTCCATCTATAATTTCAAAAGGTCTCATGTACCTAGGACATAATTTACCCTTCTTACTGAATTTTATAACACCCTTCCATAGAGATACCATCATTAAAACATGATCTCCTACTTGAAATTCCAAATCCTTCCTTCGGTTATCGACATAGATTTTTTTTCCAACTATGAGATGCTTTGGTGTGGGTTTGGTTAATCATCCCTCATTCAACTGTTTCTTCATCATGTTTTGGGCCAACGAGTTTTCTTTCACCAACATCATCCCAACAAGAGGGTGTTCGACATCTCTTTCTATATAACGCTTCGTATGGTACCATCTAAATACTTGAATTAATGATATTGTTATAGGAAAATTATACAAGAGGTAAATACTAATCCCACATACCTTGAAAGTCATGTGATCAAGATCTCAATATGTCACCTAAGGGTCGAATAGTCTGTTATGATTGTCCATATGTTTGAGGGTGGTAGGCAGTTCTCAAACGATGTTTAATATCTAGGGCATTCTGAAGACTATTCCATAGTCATGATGTATAACGGGGACCATGATCAGAAACAATCTATATGGGTACACCATCAAGTCTTACAACATCATTAATATATATTCTTGCTAAATGGTGAAGTGGTAAATCTTCTTTTATAGCATGAAAATGTGCAGACATATTAAGACCATAAATAATGACCCATATGGAATCATTCCATATAGGATTATTTGGTATCCCCATAACAATGTCCACTTTAATATCATCCCATTTCTACTCAGGTATGGGAAGAGGTTCCATGACTCCTCCATGAAGATGTCTTCCTACCGTAACCTATTGAAAAATCATACATCATGACACATAAATCATCAATATCCCTTTTCATGTTGTCCCACTAAAAATGATCCTTCAAATCACTATACATATTAGTGCTACTAGGTTGTATAGAAAATTGGATTTATGAGCATCATCAAACAATTCCCTTTTTAGATTAGATATATCGAGAACATAATCCCTCCACCAAAATTTAAAAATTCCATCTTCATATATGATGTAAATCAATCTACCATCATTCACATCTTTTATTTTCTTCTAAAACTCCTCATCATAATTCTAAGAATTTTTTATCTTTTCTAATAAATATGGTTTGACAAAATTTTTAAAAATTATTGATGTTTCACCTAGAATGATTATTCCCATATCAATCTTTACAATATCCATGATCAAATGATTCCTTTCAACTTTCATCTTGATTAGAACTCTATGATCTTTTCTACTTAAATCATCTACAACCTTATTTTCCTTCCCTCGGTGGTAGTGTATAGTGCAATCGTAATCCTTGAGTAGTTCAAGCTATATCCATTGCTTCATGTTGAGATAGTTTTTTGAGAAAATATACTTTAAACTCGTGTGATTAGTATAATTATCACATTTTTCACCATAGAAGAAGTTTCTCTATATATTCAGTGCAAATATTACAGCTGATAAGTGAAGATCATGAGTGGGATAGTTTTGTTCATGAATTTTTAGCTTCAGGGATACATAGGCAAAAACCCTATCATTCAGTATAGGGACAAAAGAAATTCCTTTCTTTGAAGCATCACTATAAATAAAAAACCCATCATTCCCTAATGGTAGATTCAAGATAGGATCCTTTACTAATCATCTCTTCAGTTATTAAAAACATTCTTCACACTCTTTTCTTCAAAAAGAAATAATCCCTTTACATGTGACATTGGTTAATGGGATATCCAATCGAGCAAAATTATGGACAAAATGATAATAATAACCTGCTAAACCAATAAAATTGAATACCTCAGTTATACTCATTAGTGATAGTAATTCTCTAATTGCTCTTGTATTAGAAGGATCAATAGAGATTCCATCCTTAAAAACAATATGGCTATGAAAATAAATATCCTCAAGCCAGAATTCAAATTTCATAAACTTCCATTATATTTGATTTCTTTAAAGAGTATTGCTAATAGTTCCCGAGTAATTTTCATGAACTTCGTATCATTTATAATATATCGAGATATCATAATTAAAAACCACTAAAAATTCATCCAGATATTCATTCAAAACTCTATTCATTAGATCCATGAAAATATAAAGGAAAATTAGTCAGTCCAAAAGGCATTATTTTATACATGAAATGCCAATACCTAGTATAAAATGATATCTTTATAATGTATTATTTCTTCATGCACAACATATGATATTAAGATAGAAGCTCCATCAATGAGAAATATTTATCTCCATGATGTTGATAGAATAAATCATTAATGCGAGGTAGGGATACTTTTTATTTATTGTTATAGCATTGATCTCTCTGTAGTAATGCAAAACCACATAGATCCATCATTCTTCTTAACAAAAATAATAAGGGATCCCCATGGAGAGACACTAGAGATAATAAATCCTTTATTACTCAATTCCTATAGTTGATTCTTTAGTACCACTAACTATAGAGTGGCCATTCTATAAGGGGTCTCCAATATAGGCCTTGGACAATGAATTAAGTCGATGGAAAACTCAATTTATTATTCTGGAGTATGTCTAGGTAAATCCTCTGGAAATACATCAACATATTCTTGAACAAGAGGTAAATATTTTATTTGAACATTCATTTCCTCGCCAATAGTTATTTCAATATATTCCTCCCCAATAATTGAATTTTTTAGAGCTGGAGGAGGTGGATCTATATGATAATCAGATGGAGATGTTTCTTCTCTAAAGATAAGGTATTCCATATCATCATCTAAAAATGTTACATAATTCTTATTTTAATATATTTCAGCATCATGGTCCAAAATCTAGTCTTTTCTGAGGATTATATCAAATTAAATCATGGGTATTAGAATAACATCCGCAGATAAAGAACAGTTATATTTCATAATGATAATTAATTAACAAAACATTATTGGAATGATACTTCCCTTAAAAGTTTTTACAGAAACTCCCCTGTTAAATCAAAATTGAAATATCTAATTTTCTTCGATAAATGGAAATATATGAAAGAATGTGATGATCCAGAATCCAATTGTGCATTGGCTATATTTTAGGAAATGATTAATGTACCTACCACCACTTCATTCAGAACTTCAAACTCTATAGTTTTTATCGAATAATCTTTCATTTCTCCCTTGTCCTTTTATGAGGTAAGTTTCAATAATTATTAGGAAATTTATTTACACAATCATCCATTTCTTTAAAATGGTATCATTCAACATTGACAACCTCTTTCTTCCTCGTTCAATCACGAGCATGGTGGATTTTTCTCCACACTTATAACAGTCTCCCATTCTCTTCATCCAAATATATGGGTATTTCTTCCCACATTTACTATAGGATAGAAATTCAAAATTTCCCTTTTACCCTTATTTTAATTTATAGAGTGTTTAGTAGATCTATTTTTCTCTTTATTTGCATTAAAGTTATATAACATAGAGAATTAATTTTCTATCTTGATAGTAGAGGAGACTATATCTTTGTATGATAGGATGAATTATAAGACTAATTATAAATGGATAAATGGGTTTAAACCATAAAAGAGTCAATCAATATTAATTATTGGGGTATGTATATAATCGACCACATTTCTTGCTAACCTTGTAAAGTTAGCCTCATACTTTGTGACATTCTCATCCTCTTTTTTCCTCAAACTCAGAAATTTCCTTTCCATATCTTCTCGATGTTCATGAGGAATGTATTCTTCTAAGAAAAAGATATTTAAAATACATCCATTATATTTATTAAAATTATTCATCCCCCATTGTTTTTTGAATTATTAACTGCCATTAATCTATATCTCTTGTGAGGTGATAAACTATCAAGGAAACTTTTTCCTTTTCGCTAGCCCCCAAAGCATGAAATATTTTCTCTGAGTAACTTATCCACTTTTCAGCTACAAGTGGATTTGTAGTCCCATTTATTGTTGGTGGTTGTTTCCTCATGAAGCATTATAATATTGATCTTCTTCATTGTGGAACAGAGTGCTCATTACTGTTAAGGTTATTATTCATAACCTGATTGAGTTGTCCCAGTATGGTTATAAGTTGCTCAGCACCAGTTACATCACTAGATCCACAATAATTATCTTTAGTAGAAGGTAAATCCCTACATGGATTGCATGTGTTGATACAGTTTCCATTCCTTATACTAGGCACCATTTCTAAACAATTGAATACACTAGATTTTTTTATGAACAGAAATATAAAATTCCAATCATTTATAATACCTAACTAAAATTGAACATTTTATGCATATAATCCATAATCAAAAAATGATTTATTTGAGGAACTATTTACTCCTAAATCCAACATAATTTCTTGTAATGAATATTTGAATTATCCTAAGCATATCCCCCAATAGTTTTATAACCTTGAGTGCAGCAAGGTCTATTGTCGTGCACGAGTTCCCATTAGAGTGTAGCTCAAAGCAGTGCTTTTGGGATTTACCCCTATATACATATGTTCCAGAGCTACCTCTATCTACTCGTATCCCGTCATGGATGTATTTCATGGAAAATTCACCAAATTTACAGATTAATAAAGGTCTAGGAAGTTATTATATACAAATCCCCAAATTCTATCTTAGGATAATGATCTCTAATCATGGTTTTTCTAAATCTAGTATCTATGTTTTTTAATAATATTCATTGGAAACTAAATTTAATGCCTCGACCCTAGTTACCTAGATTCAGTGCATTATTACATGACATCAGCATGTTAACAAAATATCAATTTACAGAAGATCTATTAGTTTAGTAGCCTTGGATGTACCAGATAAATATACAAGTTTTACATTACATTATTAAAAAGAAAACCAATAACATTGTATCCCCTTAAAACACACTCATATACCTTGTCACATTCCTATATGTTAATCAAATCATACTTCCTTGCATCCTGGAAAAAATAAAACATTAGACAAGGATCAGCTCAGATGCACAGTAAGGATAACAAAATAGAAGAAACTGTCATAAATAGACATAAACATTAAAGGAAATGTATAAAACTAAAACAAAAGCCCTTTAAGAAAATAATGCAGCATAATATGGCAAAGATAAATATATTAATTCTATATACATATTCACATGTATATTCTACTATTTGAATAATCACATTTTATATGAATAACTAATTTCATAATGATGGAATGCATAATGTTGGACATCATAACAACATAGTCAAGGCCTCGTGCTAGGACTACAAATAATGATTTTTTAGGTCCTTGTTCCAAGACACTAGTTGGTCAAATGAGACATACAGATGCATCAAGGGGTTGTAGCAGGTCCTCTCGTCACTTACTACGTCCAATGCATTCCTCATATGAAAATGTTGAAACAAAACATAAACATTTGTATTAAAACTTGCATATGAAATGTTAATACTTTACCCACAAACCAATAATTGTATAAAAATAACAAATCAACATTAAAACATTTCACAAAATGTCCAACACAATATTAAATATTATATAATAGTATATTAACTTCAAAAAAGCGTAAAACCAAACCAAGGATGTTGACATAGATGAAATCAAAACTATTTGAGAGAAAATTTTAATTCTATTTTGAAATCATTTAAAAGTAACATAATTATAAAGAAAACATTTATTTTGAAAATATTTTTATAATCTTGTACGAGAACCTTGAAAGGTGTTATAATGGTGGAAAATAGCTGCACCCACTGTATAAGTTAAAAAAATATCCTTTTCTTTAATTTTTCAAAAAGTTCATAATGTACCTTGTTTGGAAAGTGATGGAAAGATTCCTTTCAAACCATTTTTAAAAAAGACAAACAAGGGTATAAATTACATTAACCCATAATCAAGTAAATTGTAAAAAAATATAAAATGAATTTTTAAGAAACATGAATGTGGGTGATAAATAGGTCCCAGTAGATACATACGTATAAACAACCTAAGATAATAAAGATATTGTAAAATAAACCCTTACCATGTAGTTTTCCATAGTATAGGGTATATTAACATAATGTTTAATGGGGAAATCATTTTTATTAAATTATCAAGAACCAAATACTTAAAAATGATAACAAATATGATCTTCTAATATTTCTTTGTTAATAATATTTCAGTAGTATCTTTGTTTTGGGTGTTAACGGATTCATTTTACATTATATATTTTGTTACGTAAGTCATGTTTGTTATGGATAGTATGTATTTAATTCACATCCAGAATGATATTATGTTACTTAAACATCATTTTTAATAAAAAAATGAATATTATTATTAAATTGTTACAATGGGTAATGAAATATCATCGCGTCGTGCAAACGGTATTCCGTACGTACGCACAAGTGACAATATCATTCAATTGATGGTGAAATCGTATGTAATTAGATGTTATATTATCTATAAAAAATCATTGACATGTTATATTTATTATTTACATCAATTTTTCTCATTATTATACCCATTCAAATAATGAATTGTTGAATAAAAAACTACCCCATGACATGGAGATGTTAAGACGTACATACGCGCGTATGGTGACATTGTCATTCATAGGATGGAAGGAATAATGAATATGGTTGTATCATATTTAAAATAACATCATAATATATAGAATGTATTTTATTTATTATTTTAGTGAGTAAAAAACAATGAAATAGAATGTGGAAGAAGAAATAACATTGAGATAGGTGATGAAATAATTACCTCTTCTTCGGGTGTATCCTTTTGTGTTGAAAAAAATGTCTTCGTAGGTTAAATTTCAGATCAATGTAAGGCCTATAGGCTTATGTGGGAGTTATTGGGAGAAGATTTTATCTGGTATTGTCTAACTCAAATGTCTTTGGAGGAGTTAATTTGAGAGAAAGGGATGATCCCTTTTAAAATAGATCTTAGGGGCACTTTAGGGAGAGCTGGAAATATTATTTTTTATAAATTTATTTTTGGTTTATAATAGCTCTATAAGGATTTATTTCGAGTCTAAGGTATGGATGGGTCAGAAACCTCTCATCCAATAGTTTTTAGTCAATTTTAGGTCACCATATTTACCTTATCCTTTATATTTAACTTTTAGTTAAATAGATTAACTTTTACCATGTCTTCTTGTATTATTATAATTCATAGTTAATAAACGTCCTATAAAATGCCAACAATCCTAAAGTGGTTAATTAATCATATATAGATCATTATATAAGTCTTTTTTCTAAAACCAATATTTTCATGACTATTATATAAATTAGTAAAATAGTATTTGTTTTAAAAACTCATATATGTCAATTTTGACACTATTTAGTATTTGGTTTTTTTGAAAGACATAAAAATTTTGTTTATTCAAAAAAAATCCATTGAATCAACCATAAAATTTCATATTATCCTATAAAATTCGTTTAATGCATCAGGAGACTAAATTTACATTTATTTAAATATTTATAATATCAATTATTTTAATCTTTCATTAATAAGGTAATTATTACATCATCATTGTGTCATAAATAAATTTAATTATTTGATGTTTAAAAATTATAAATAAAATAACATGGTGTATGAAATCATTTTAACTTTCTAAAAAATATTTATAGATGAATTTATCGTATTTATAACCTTATATTAAAAATGCTTTAGTTGTTAAAATTTGAATTTAACACTTTTAACTCTTCATTAAATAAAATATAGTAAATGTCTTAATATAACTAAAGTGGATAAAAAAGAATCATATTTTTGTCCTAAGTTTGAATTTGGTCTAAATAAACTTATCCAATAGAATTTGGAAATGTGATGGGGTATTTATAATATCAATTTTACCTTCAACTACCAAATTTAATTCAATAGTGGTAAATATTATTCAAAAGATAGAATTCATGGAAAATTATTTTCATCCTATTGAAACACATTTTATATACTGATATCAACCATGTCTTTTGGTTTTTTGAAATTCAATTCACAGAAGTAGTAAAATTACGTTTTATGAAAATTTTCAAATGTTCTTAGTAGGTGGGTAAAAGACGATATAAAGTTCAATAAAAATATATATATCTATTATTATTATAAAATGACTTCAATGATTTATATTTGTCAAATATAGGTATTATGTATCTATTTTTAATTTAAAATAAATTTAAATTAACAATAATTACTTAAATAAATCGTCGGTTTTAAATAATAATGCAGGGTTTCCGCTATTTGTTAATAATTATAATTTTTCAGAAAAATACCAAAATTTTACCATAAGAAAATTTTAATATTCCGAATTCATAAATGAAGTCCATTTTGAAAAATAAAATTTATAAAATATCAAAAAGAGGGAATTACTATTCATAATGGGTAGTTTGATTGGTCGTGGTGTGCTAGAACTCGAAGTTGCGTACAACACAAGATATTGTATTATTTAAATAGAAGTGTACTGTGGAACCATGGGGTGTTAGAGTATAACATTTTTAAACTATAAGGGTATCTCTAATGATCATACACATGGTGTTTTTTATGTGTACCAAAAAATAACACAACTCAATTTGGGGTTATAAAATATTTAGAATGAAACACTATCGATCTAGGGGCACACACCTTCTAATCAATTGGAATACATCATTATTAAATGTGTTGGAAAATTCATCAAGTTACTCTTATATTCCATTTTTTTAGACATCATGGATTTTAACATAACATTATATATTTTTGAAAATCAATACACCACCATCACTATGTTGATGTTATGTTATGATCATCGTCATTTTGATCTTCACCTTTAATAATATGTCTAATAAACTCTTCAATGTGGGAAAAACATTTTCATTCACATTTTAATATAAAAATATTGTCCTTCCAATGGATTAATAGAATTACACATGTAATTTTCATGGGTCTATTTACTTATTAAAAATAAATATAATAGTATAGTCACTATTTTTTACTTTCCAAGATGATT
This sequence comes from Viscum album, assembly GCA_963277665.1. Classification (NCBI taxonomy): domain Eukaryota; kingdom Viridiplantae; phylum Streptophyta; class Magnoliopsida; order Santalales; family Viscaceae; genus Viscum; species Viscum album. The sequence continues at coordinate 355,692,408 of OY728143.1, forward strand.
ACTCAATGTTCTCAAACACTCTATATTTTCTCCACAAGTATAATATATGAACTATATTCCACATAAATTTTAGTGGTTATAAATTATTGGGATCAATTTTCTAATGAAGGATTATAATTTAGATTTATGTGACTGAGAATTTTGGTATTTTAATTTGTTGAGGGATTTGGTCCATATATGATTTAGAAAAATATTTAAGCATTTTTTTAGTTCATTAAATATGTTTTTTGTGAAGAAATTTTTTTTACATGGATAATTAAATATGAAAAGATAAATATAATTATTTCTTTATATTGAAATTTAGTTGGAGATCCATCAATGTGTTTAGGAGTAAAATTAAAAAGTAACATGGATGATGATATCTAATGATATATAGAGATGTAAAGGATAGTTGGATGTGGATCATATGAGTGTGTGTAATAAATTGTTAACATTACTGACATACATAAAGGTATAAAATATTTTCAGTGACATAAATAATTACATTTTAGTTATATGATTCTAGATCCATGTGGATCCACCCTTTTGTGATTTTAAAGACTATCGAGGCTCGAAGGAAGTCATGAGAATTTTGGTTGCTAGAATGTATAAGTTGGGAGGTTAGCTTCATAAAAGGAGGTTACACTACCTGAACATGGGTTTCACGAATTGAAACATTCAAGGGATCAAAAAATAAAATAAAGTAAGTTGTAGACATGTTTTTATAGGAAATAGAATATTGTTGATTAACATATGTGATAGGGGATTACACATTGGGGAATCTCCCAACATTGAATGTTTTAAACATATTTGCAGTAACTATGGTATTCAAACATTATGACTATAGAAGCTCTTTCCTGAATCTAGGTGACTTGGTGACCATCATCTATAATGTTTTGTGGATTCCTTCACTAATCATGTATTCATATCTTCCATCTATGTTTCATGGTGACTTGGGATGATCAAAGGTGTGTTTTCTTTCGTTTTCCAATTGTTTCTCCCAGTTTGATCACTTTTTCCTCTAGTTTCCCATTTCCATTTTATAGCTCTTTATATCCATGTTTTAAGGGATTTTATTGGTTATTAGTTTCTGGAGTTCTTATACAACATCCTCAAATGGATATAGATATTACCAAAGAGGTTATCCGAGATCTGTTCCAATTTCTGTTCTCATACAAAGATCATAGGTGACCTCTTGAGGTAGGGGATTCATTGATTCTTTATTAATTTAAATTCAATCATAGTGGTAGCAATATTTTTCCAAATGGATCAAAATTATATTGAACTAATAATTATTTAAACATGGTTAATTAATTAGTATCGATCATATGCATTTTTTTCATTGTACGATGTAAATATTTTGCCTCTTGATTTTCTATATTGTGTGATATCTATGACTTTATTGGTTTATCATGTTATTATTGATGAAAATTGTGAAAAAAATGTAAATTAAGAATTAATTGATAATTAATTAGATATACTTATAAAGTGGAACGTTTAATGAATCTGGTTGCTTTTATTATTTTTAAATAAAATTGATGAAAATATCATTGTTTAATTGAATGGGTTAAGAAACCTGAATCATGTTGATTCTTGTTGATAAAAGAACTAAATTAATGTTAAATTAATTGTATATTAAATTTTTTATATCATATGATGTCTTATTTCTTAGGTTTACCGTAGCTGGATCATGTGATAATGATCAGTTAATTTAATATGGAATAAGAAATGATTGTGTGATAAAATAGAATAAATTTGTTGGGCATGAGTTTCCCACAAGCCTATAATGTCCAACTGACTTATTCATTGGATCCATTAGAGATCGTTGTGGGTGATGGCCGGATGCCATTATATAGGGATAAGAGCCTGGTTTTAATGTTTTTTCCTTCTTTTATGTGATATGGTGTGAGCATGGGATAGATAATTCTGGAGGGCTATTATGGTATGTGGGGAAGGTGACCCAGAAAAACTATGTGGCTTGGATGGCAGATCCTAGAGGGTTGTAGTGGTATGTAGGGTAAGGAGTCCTGATAGTTGTTGTATATGTTGAGTCTATGATGGTAGGATGCATCGGGGTATGCATGTGGTTTCAAGGATTACACCATATATGTTAGAACAGGTTGAATTAGGGCATACCCATTGGTATGAATGTTGGATGCTTGTTTGAATATGTTGTTTGGATGGTGACCATGTTGTTTGATTACCTTCATTTGATTCCCCAATACATGAGGTAGATGGTTTTGGTTACTCTATTTCCAAGAGAGGAAACTACTTATGTGGTATTCTATATTCTTTCTGTGTTTAGTTGCTCATGGATAGATGAGTCTATGTTCCAAATATAAGAGTAATAGGCTAGATGGGTAGTTCATCGACTCATCGTGTTGAGCCCAATGTTTTTGGTAGATTATTTTTCTTATAGAGTAACTACAAATATATAATTTTTTAATTTTTTAAATAAATTAATAAATATCTAACCCATGGGGTTGGTACATTGCAGGGTTCAATGTTGAGGATATAATTTTAGGAAACCGCAGACCCAGTTTGGTTATCCCTGGAGGGCATGAAACCTTGTAATGTTGCTAATGTAATTATAGATGGATAATGAAAATGGTAAATTAATGGTTTAATAATTAATCAATGTAATGTGAAACTAATTATATGAAATAAGATAATGTAATTTAGATCTTTGAATGGTTTTTTGATTATAGGTTATCTGGTCATAGTAGTGGATGTCAGGATTATATGACATGTTTTCTTTAGTGGTTTCTGAAAGTAGTTTATTCCGATAGTGTGGTTCTGGGAAATGTTATATCATTTATTTATTTATTTTTTATAATATAATCCACCCTACCGGTTATAGATACTATCAATCTTGGGATTCTGAGACATAAGGATGTTTTCTCTAACATCTGAGTGGGAGGATTGATGGTTATCTACCCCCTTTGGCTCCACTGCCTTCTTATGGTATTTAATTGTGATGTTATTCATAGTGGTTAGTTTTCCACATATATGTCTGTTTAGGGTTGTGATGGGATATAGTTATTTCACACAGATGAATTCTATATATAGTTTCTTAATGAATACAATAGTTATAATGTGTGTAGGCTATTATGGATTGAGGATCCTATCTTGGTGTGTGGTATGTAATGGCTTGAGGTATAATACTTGATGTTTGATACACACTATGTGGGATATGAGGGATCTCAGAAACTACATGGTTACTTCTGTTAATGTGGATGTGCTGGTGTTTGATTCACGTGGTGCATGTTGTGGTGCTTTTCCCATGTGACTAAAAGCTATCCTTCTAGAGGGAGATTCTTAGGATGTGTGACATTGTAAAAAAAATGAAAACCAGTGATAAAGTGGTAGTAGATAACCCTTGATATTATTTATTATATTATATTCTCTTGTATGTGATACTTGGTTAGAGTATCATTGGTGATTATGGGTACATAGTATAGCTGTTTAGGTTCTCTGTTAGCTTCAAATGTTGTTCACTATGCTTTAGCATGACTTATTTAATTTTTCATGAGACACGTTAGAATAGGATCCTACTATGTATACTTTTATACTCATCCAGCGTTTATATAATTTTTTTTTCTAGTCAGTTGGTGTTGGTCGGAGTTATTCTAGTTACTAATAATATTGGGGGTTTTCATGATCTATTTCGGCTTCATGGTCACAGTGATCCTTACATTTTTTTTTGAACATGCAATTCTACCTTTCAGTTGTATTAATACATGCATGACATTATATTTGAGACCTTGGGTTTTCTTTTATAATGTAGAATGAGAAGCATTTGGCTGGTTTCTCTCTTATCACTCACTTTTTTAATGTGTTTTCATAGAGGGGAATTCCTCCTATCAACATGTTTACTATACCCTTGGTGATATTCTCCAACCTAGTTCCTAATGATAGTGGGAATCGGGTGTCACAATCTCTCGTATCCCTTTTCCATCCCTTCAGGAGAACAATATTTGGGGACAGGTCATCATAGGTTGGTATCAGAGCTCTGTTAGGTGGATTGTATTCAGTTTGGAGTTAGAAAGTGTTGCGGTTGTAGTGATTGGAAGCGAAACATTGTATTTTATGTTTAAAAAGAAATAAAAACATGCGAAATTGGATGAGACACATATATTTTGGGTCCCATTTAATTTTATGCACATACCCTTAAGCTTACAGTCACTAGTAAACAAGGTGATTCAAGTTTTAGGGTAGAGACTATGGAAAGGAACATACATCATTCTTCTTTATGCCTGTGTTTGAATAATGAGACATTAGTTTATGAAAACAAAAAATGAACAAAATAAAACAATTAATTAAAGATAAATTCTACTATAATCTATTTTTAGGGTATCTAACTATTTTTTCTTCTATATTCATGGCTCCAGGTTGACATCCCCATTAGGTTTTTGAAGAATATGTGCATCATATTATTCCATCATATCGTGATATAGTAGAGTTTTATTATAGAGACACTTAGAGGAGGACACTTGGAGATTTTCAGTGCTAGAGTCCGAAGAAGTGATATGGCCCTATTACAAATGTTTTCATGAAAGACTGGTTGGAAGGGGTTAAGATATCCATCAGTTTGATCTATGATCATACAGAGAAATGGGTATCATTGGTCGTGATGATGCTACTATATGATGGGAGGTATTGGTGGTTATCATTCCTTATGGATCACAAGGAGTCGATAGTCTCATGTGAGACATTTCAAGACTATTTCAGATCAATTATTCTTTCTTTGACAACAACGTCAGCTAGTTTCAAGAAGTTTATTACCCTTTGGAAGAAAATAAATATTGTGTAAGAGTTTGGGTGTACTTTTAGGAACCATTTGTGATATTCGTCAAACCTATAGCCTGATGGGGATGCTATGGTTCATCATTTAAATGAGTCTTTCATCTATAGATCTACTGTCAAGTCACCCTTTTCATTCTAAAGACTTATCTTAAGGTTCTGGAAAGAGAATATGTCATCAAGATTTTTTAACCTGAACCAGATCATAATTATATGGGAGTCATCAAGATTTGTCATGCATCATAGAATGGTATGTGGTTCTAAGTCGATATGAAAGAAGATATTTTGAATTGTGTAATATTGGTCATAGCCCTCAATATCTAATTTCTCCAGGGATGGAGTCTCCTTATCATTTTCCAAGTGATCAGATTCATCTTCTTCTTGTAGTGGTTGAGGTCATCAGTGGAGAGCATGACTGGACTTTTTGAGCTATCAGTGTGCACTAGTTGTTTTTATTTAGGATCTTCCATTGTGATTGTTCTAGCTAAGGAAACAATAGCTGGTTACTCAAGATTGGGATCAGTATAGAATAAATGGGGTTATGCAGAGGATATCCCTAGGATTCCCCCATCCTGACAGAGTAGAGCATGACTGAGGAAGTGGCTTTCATCATGGGTTGAGAGGTTGTGGAGCATGTCATGATCATATTTTTGTATTAGGGCGGTCTATTCCAGGTGATCTAGATGTTGTTAGAGGTACGAATTTCATGTTTCTACATTCTTGTGTTCCTTGTTTGATCCAATAGTGAATCAATCTATGTTATTACCTACCCTGGTCCATGGTTTGGGACATTTGGTTGATAGGCTTCTATTTCCCTTTGTGTTGACTATGCTTGTTGGATTTGGACCAGATTTCATTGAATTATGTATGTATTTTGATCTACTGCTAGGGTAGAACCATTATAGTAGAGATTTCCTATGTCTATGGATGAAACCATATGCCGACATCCTCATCATGGATTTTTAGTATTCAGTGTAGACTATCATTTATTTTTTCATGAGGAATGTTGTTTTATTAAATGTCGACAGAGATCCATTATTATTTTTTAGTGGGTGAGTCCCCCAGATGGGTCAAAGGCATGTTCCATCTGTGTGATCCTTGAGGGATTAGGTGATGCTGAGTTCATTGGATGTTCGACAATTGGTTCTTCCCAGGGTCCAAGAAGAGTACCCATATGACTTTCTAATGTAGTTTTTATCATTACCCCCTTAACAATATATCATGTTCTGGATCTTACTATATCTAGGAGTGTATTCTATATCGATGTCTTTGTATATGATGGAACCAAGTGAGTTTTAAGAGCTATGTTTATATCTCAATAGTTTATTGTGGTGTGGTTTTTTGGCTAAGTTTCTAACTATGGGTGCACTAGTTTTTTTCATGATGTAGGTTGATTGTGATTTTTGGTTGTGTATCGATTAAGATTGTGTTATCCAAGTGATAGCGAATAACTACCATCCAATTGCACATATTGATGATTTATGAAATCATCTAATGGTTGAAGGATGGATCTAGATTATCAATTTATGTTTAGTATATCATCATAATCATTTAATGGATGAGGATATATCGAAGAATACATTCTGTTGTCATCATGGGAATTAAGAGTTTCTTTGGATGTTGTTCTGTGTGGTGAAGTCTCCAGTTTTGTTCAGGGGGTTATTGAACACTGTATTCCATGAGTTTCTAGAATGGTTTCGGGTGGTTTTATTTAACGATATCCTTTTGGACCCCATATATGAGGAGGATCATGAAGAGAATATACATGGAATTTTGGGAGTTCTTCACCATGATAATCTATTTTGGATGTTTTTGAATGGATATTTTTGTGATTAAGAATGTCGTTTCTTAAGAATTTTGTATCAAAGTATAGAGAAGACGTGGATTCATCGCTGATAGAAGAATTTTTGTCTTGTGAATCCCCCATGATAGTGGCGTATGTATGATTTTTCCTTGGTCCTTCAGGCTATTATAGGAGGTTCATAGCTGATTTATATTTGGTTTTTACTCCTCTAAAAATGATGAACCAAAAAGACCATGCATTCTTATGGATCGATTAATTTCGAGAAGCTTTTGAGTATCTAAGAAGAATTTTTTTTAGTGCTATAGTTCTTTTTCTTCCAACAGATGAAGACAAGTTTGAGGTTTTCTAGGACACTTCACATCTTTTGTTGGGATTTATTCAAATGTTGTAGAGATTATTTATTTCTTATGGGTCCTAGATGTTTCGTCCCCATGAATGTAACTATTCCACCCACGATCTTGAGTTTGTAGTAGTAGTATTTTCCATGATGAGGTAGGGATAGTACCTCATCATAGAATGTTTCATGGTTTTCACTAATCATAAGAACCAAATGTATTCTTTCTCCCTGCATGACATGAGATTTTTCCAACATCATTGTACGAAGTTTAATAGTATGAAAACATTGAAATTAAGTATACACCTAGAAAGGGGGATGTTGTGGTCGAGGCACTGAGCAAGAAATATTGTAGTGATTTGGTAAATGAATCAACTTACTCATATGGATTAATATAAGAACATTCATCACTGCATGTATATTTATATCTGCGAGGAGTGGGGGAAGAAGTTGTTTTTTAAAGTGATAGTGAAGTAATCTATTGTGTATTAGGTGGAGGAATCCCAGTTGGGGGATCTTGAGGTCGACGTATGGAGAGTCCGATTTTTTTTATGGGGAGGCCCGTAATGGATGGGGTAAGGATTAAAAACATCGAGTATTGTTTAATGGAATACTTGTTGTTCCTTTTACAATGCATGAGACGGTTAGCACAATGTTCCATAGATCGTCTTTTTGTGGTACATACTAGTGTGAACATGATCACCATGATTTGAGATGTCTATTTTTGTTTTATATGAAAAATCATGTAGTTTTTGAGTTTGTGTCTCGATGATTGTTCTTCCAGAAGTTGAATTACATGCATCGTGTTCTTGGTGATTTTCACTAGTCGTTAGATGTTCCCCAGTGGAAGTGGGAGGTCATATCGATGGACCTTGTTAAAATTTTACCTTGTGATTTGGCTGGCTATGATGCTATATTTGTGTTAGTTGATCATTTTATTAAAGCATTCCACTTTATAGTGACAATTAGTTGTTAGAAATAGAGATTTTGTAGAGGAAGTACCTTGAGGAGGAGGTGAGGCTCCATGGAGTCATGATGATGATCATTTCTAAGGAAGATCCTAATTTTTACTTCAAGGGTGTATAGAGGAATGCAGCATGATTTTGGATATTTTCTATCCCTAATGACTACTTTCAATCAATATATGAAAGGTCAGACATAGAATATTATCCAAACTCTTGAATAATTGTTGCGCTCTTATGTCCTTGATGATAGAGTTTGGTGGATATGGTATCAACAATTGGTTGAGTTATCCTACAAAAATAGTTTTCACTTAATCATCGATATGAGACTATTTAAATATATCTATGGAAAAAAATTATATTCTCTGTTCAGCTGGACTGGGGTAGAAGAGATAGAAATTCACACGTTATGAGTGGATAAAAATATTACATATATGATTCAGAGGATTCATGAGAATATGAATGTTGTGAAGGGTCATCATAAATCATATGCTAATCATTGCGGGAGACATCAGGAGTTTGACTATTAGTATAATGCGTTCTTCAACATGGCTCCCCATCATGGTAATAGAAGTCATAGTAATGGGTGTAAGCTATCTCCCCAAATTTTTTGGGTCTTTCGAGTTGTTTGATATTATTGCATCCATGTAATATATGGTAACACTTCCCCCATAGATAAGCAAGACATACTGTTTTTTCAAATGTGACAATTCCATCATTATTTTCATGATGAATCTCACATCATCAACATGGGATAGATCGATGTTGATTATGGTGCATCATTTAGTCAGAGGATATTATATATTTCGGAATGCATATATAATGTGTTGCATGGGTGTGTTATACCCATAGTTCACGTCCTTTATTGGCACCGTTTCATGGAGGAGAGTAAATGGGAGCAACAGTCATAGATACACACATAATACCACAAGTTGTTTGATTTTTAACTATTCTCTTATAATTCATTTCTTTTGGTGGTTATACACATTTTCTATTTATGAGATGGATTTATATTGTTTCAGGTTTTTTATGGCATCCTTTAAGAGCCATCTCCCAAAAGATTGTGTATAGGATATGGTTTTGGTTTTCGTATGGTTTCTCATTGTTCCTTTGATGAAGCGGTTGATCCCTAATTATGGAAAAATCCAGGAGAGGTATCTCACATGGTAGATATTTAGAATACCCCTTTTTCTATTTCTTCTCTGGGTGGATTTTTTATTCATATAATGTTTTAGAGGTATATGATGCAGAATAATGAATATTGATAGGTTGAACCTTTGCATGTCTTGAAAGAGAGAGATGGCTCGGAGGAATTCTGGAGTAGTTTGGTTACATGAAGTTGGAAGTAGGGAGGTCCACATAGTGTAATGAGGTTACACGGAATTCACATCGGATTCATGAAGTGTAATATATTGTAGTTTAAAAAATATAATAATGTAAGTAGGTGTTATCTTTTTCAGCAGAAATCAATCCCTGATGATTACACAATGTGAAAGGGGAATAAACATCTTGTAATCACACGATGTTCTATGTTTAAAAATCATTATCATCCTCTTGGGTTGTTGAACCATATGGCTACAATAGCTCCCCCTTGACTCCAGGTGACCTACTGACCCCCCCCCCCCCAACAACTTTTTCTGGATTCCATCTCATTGATTTAATCCCATATTCCACCTTTGATCATTGGTGACCTGGGTTGATCAAAGGTTTTTTTTCTTTTTTTCCAACGGTTTCACCCTATATGATCACTTTTCCATCCCATTTCCCGTCTTGATTTCGTAGCACTTGTTCTCAATGTTTCTAATTGATTTATTATGGTAATTGGTTGGTGTGGTTGTTCCATGGACTCCTCGAATAGATGAATAGCTAGTGGGAGAGTTGATCAAAGATTCATATTGTGGTCGGTTCTCATGCGAAGAACATTAGTGACCTTTTAAGGTAAGGGATTCATTACTTCTATAATTATTTATTGTCACTCATTGACCAAGTATTATTTATCTCATTGTATCACAATTAAATTAACATAGTAATTATTTTAATTGGATTAATGAATTGGTATCGATCGCATTCAATGTTGATACTTTGTTGTGTAAAAACAATTTTCCCATTAATTTTATAAATAGTGTGATATCTATGCCTTTCTTGGATTAAAATTTTTTTCTGATGGAAAGTAGTAAATAAATTAATGAAGGGATTAATTGATAAATAAATATCAAATATTTTAAGGAGGAATGTTTATATAATTAGGTTTTTGTTCTATTTTTATTTTAATAAAATTTATGTAGTTATGCATGTTAAACTGAATTTTCTATGAAATCAAGAAGAATGTTAATGCTAGTCGATAAAGGAATTGAAGGCATGTTAAATTAATTATTTAATAAATTTGAAATAACATGGGATATCTTGTTTTTTAGGATTCCCATAGTTCGAGCATGTTATAATTAATCTATTAATTTAATATGGAATAAGAACCAATTGTGTGATAGAAAATAATCCCTTTATATGGAATGAGTTCCCCTCGTTCTTGTACTGGACATGTTCCTTATGCATTAGAGCCATGATAGATCGTTTTGTGTGAAGTCGGGATGCCTTGATTTATGTCCATGAGACTATTATTTTTGTATTTTTCCCTTCTTCTTTTGATCTAACATTATCCTAGGATGGATGAACCTGGATGTTTGTTTTGGTATGCGGGGAAAGGAGGCCCATATATGATGTGATCCTGGGATAGATGAGCCTAGATGGATTTTTTGTTATGTAAGGCAACAATGACCAATTTTTTTGGATGAATTTGATCCTGTGAACATTGGATGAATCAGGGTATGCATGTTTTGTTAGATATGACACCAGAGATGATAAAATAGGTTGATGTTGGGATTTCCCATTGATATGATTATAGGATGCTTGTTTTAATCATTTTTTTTGGCTAACAGCCATGTTTATTGTTTATCTGCATTCCATTTCCCACTAATTGGGGTATATAGTTGTGGTTACTCTCCTTCCAACAGTAAGGATGATGTGTGGGGTATTCCTTAGGCTTTCTGTTTGTATTTTCTTAGGGGTTATGAGTGTATTCTCCTTCTATAGGTGGAAAAAGATCCTTGGGTACTTCATCTACTCACTGTCATGATCCCCTTATGTTTGGTAGCATAGAATTTTTTCTAGAATAACTAGAAATTTGAAAAGTGGTAATGTTTTTAATAATTGATTAAATTTTTAGCCCATGGTGTTTGATCATATAGTGGTGAAATTTTGAGGTTATAATTTTATGAAACCTTGGACATGGTTTGGTTACGAATAGAGGGAACAAAACATTATTGTGAGGCTAATGTAATGAAATGTGGAAAATGATAATGGTTAATTAATGGTTTAATAATTAATTAAAATATTTTGTAACTGTTGAAAAGGAATAAGATAGTGTAATGTAGCTCTTTAAATGGTTTTTTGATTATAGAATATGTGGTCTTAGTAGAGGTTGTCGGGAGTATGAGTGATGTTAGTTGTAGTTGTGTCTAATAATATGGTTTTTCCACAATGTGGTTGTGAGATACTTTATATCATTAATTTTTTGTGTTTTTATATAATATACCAAAAATTAGGTTATGGAAACTGACACCTCATGGATTCTGATACATGTGGGATTTTCCCCCAATATCTTCGTGGGAGGATTATTGGATGGCTACCCCTTTGGACTTGCTCTCTTCTCTTGGTAGATAATTGTACTGGTATTCATAGTGGTTAGTTTTCTACACACATGTGTTTATTGGGATGTGATGGCTATTGTTTATTTCAAGTAGATGTATTCTTTATATATTTCATAAGTACTACTATATGTAAAACATGTATAGGTTGTGATGGATTCAGTATACTTACTAAGTCTGTTGATATTATTTTTTCAGCTATAATACCAAATGTGTGATACACATTATGTGGGAAATGGTAGCTCCTAGAAACAACATAGTTAATTTTGGTTATGTAGATGTGGTGGTTTTTCTTTCATGAGGTTGATGTTTTGGAGCTTCAATCAGGTGTCTATATGATATCCATTTTAGAGAGAGATTCTTATGACGTGTGATATTGGGTAAAAGCATAAAACTAGTGGGGAAGTTGAAGTGGGTAATCTATCATATTGTCCATTATATTATATGATATTTTATGAAATACTATTTGAGATAGTACATGGTGAGGTTGTGGACATAGTATACCTATTTAGGGTATGATTTAGCTTCCCATGTTGTTGACAATGATTTTGAATGATTTCTATAATTTTTCATCAAAGTCTCTTAGGGGGATCCTTATGAGTATACTGTTATACTAATCAGATGTTTATATAAACTATTTTTAGGTTAGTTAGATAAATTTAGTGATCAAGATGGTTACTATTAGCTTTGTGGTTTTGTAAGAGTTGTTTTTGCATCATGGTTGTTGTTGTCCTTGCCTTTATTTTTTTTATTATAGTTATCATTTTCAGTTAGAGTATTTCATGTATGAAATTATATATGTGAACTTTGGTTTTATTTTATAATGTTTCCTGAGAGGAATTTGGCTGGTTTTTGTATTATCTCTCAGGTTCAAATGTGTTATTATAGAGGAAAATTCCACTCATTTATGTTTTTAATATACCCTCAGTTGTATTTTCCCACCCAAGGCCTAATGGAGGTGGGACTCGAGTGTCACTATATCTCTTCTCCCATTTCCAGTCTGAGAGGGTTATATTTTGTGGATTAGGGGTCGTGACAGTAGCCTTCGCATATGGGATTCTCTTGGAGATACATGAGGGTATAATTAAATTTTCACCACTGAGATTATTGTAGTTAAATTGAAGTATAAATTTTATTTATGAATAAAATTACCTATACGTTGATAAATAGAATGAGTTATTCATCCCTCAAGCTCTCTAATTCCATTGATGCAGTAGGGAGATCAAATATAAAATCTCAATATATATTTCGTTTTTCATCATTATAATGTTAACAATGAATCTTATAAGAAAGATATAATATGAGTTATGATTGATCGCATGATTATATAGATCTTGGTTGATCATGATATTTTGTTCATTTCATGGTAGGTATACTAAAAACACATTATCGACTACATGAAATAATGTTCCCATGTTAGGATGACTATCTAAACAAAAACTTCACTACATACATTATTTTAGATTGTGTGGCTATATTTCAAAAGATAAATCATGTGGATGAAGTATAAAATCCCATGAATATGAAGATAAAAAGTATGAGTTACTTATTCTAATTAATGAAATGAATGATTTTGTTAAATTAAATATATATAAATTTTCTTGTATTTTATGAGAATAAAGATGAATAAGAAGAATTTAGAGGTCTGGAACCATGTTGAAAATAATGACAAGAAATTTTCAAATATGTATATGAATAAAGAGAATACAGTGATGTTTTTATGTTTCACAAAAGAATGAATCCAAAGAATATATGAATAAGTGTTTAAAGATAGAAAATTTAATAATGGTGTGAAAGAATCATTAGTTTTTTAGGATGATGATATCCATAATTAAAATTATTTTAATGTTATTTGATATAAAAGGGAACAATTTGTTTAGGAAGCTGAATAAAGAAGAATAAATTAACAAGTGTAATTAATTATATATGCTCCAAGAAGATTCCAGGTGATAAAATAAAACATAAAATAAGGGATGATTAAACGATAAATGAGTATATTTTTAACACTAGTATTGTAATTCATTTATCAACAAACAGAGTTCATTTATTTGGTTTGAAACATAAATATTTTCATGTTAAATATAAATAATTTTCAATGGAATACATTTACGCTTGGTGAATTTCTCAGAGATATATATTTAAAATGTGTAGGGTATTTAGATTATTTTTACTTATAAAGTATGAACAAGTAAAAATAATGTTGTTATGATTAACATAATGAAAATAGATATCATGATATGGAATATTGTGATTACTTAAATATAAAATAAATCAAATAATCATTTCAGATTTAATGGATATGAAATTAAAACACATAAATTTTTGTCTCTAATTTTTTTAATGAAATGAATATTTATGAGAGAGTTGTTATATCTCCATATTTATTGTAAATATAATGACCTATTTCATCATCTGGTCAAAATTAAACTCAAATACTTTAAAATTATTAATATCACAATTTTAAATAAAAAAATACAAATGAGTTTTGAATTTCCATTTTTTGGGAATCTCGATATCATTATTCTAAATGGATATATTTTTATACTTTCTCAATTCAGGTCATGTTGTGAGTATTTAGGTAAGATAATATACATTTATATTATATTATAAACAATATAGAGTCCATGAATAATTTATGACCCTATATAGTAATTCTAAAATTTTTAGCATTAAGGAAAATAATAGAGTGTAATAGATATATTGTTCTTATGTAATTAAGATGTAAAAGATGAAGAGGGAAGATACCTATTTAAATCATAATTCCATTAATAAATAAGATAAGATAAATTTAAAAAATATAAAAAGAATACAAATTTATCAAGTTATTATTGTATTTTTATAGAAGAATAAAAAAAATTCATTTTTATTCTTAGAAGAAAAAGAAAAAGTGGATGATCAGCGGTTTAATTCAATAAGGGAAAATAAGGCTGTTTTTTGCACTATCATGTATTATAGAAAATAAGAATAGATATATTTAAATAACATTGTGTGATTAATAAAAAATTGTAATGACATCCAAGAAAAACATCATTTATAACTCTTCTGTTTTGGGAGACAGAAGTTTTCATAATGTAGAAAATCACTATAGAGATATTTTAGAGTAAATGTGGGGTTCAAGGATATACCTTTCAAATTTTTCATGCAACCGTTTTTACTAGGGTGTTCTGTGATTATATGATTCCCTGCTCACACTAAAGGCTATACTTTCATATTGAAATGTAAATATTTAAAATAATTATATAATATGTGGTTTTATCAAGATTTGAAAACAATGGTGAAGATATTTATTGAGGTAAATATTCACAAAAACTTTCATATGTCTTAAAAATGATTAAATAAAAAAAATTAAGTCACAATAAATAATAAATTCACCCCCTCTAATTGTTTAATACATATATAACTACTCATTTCAATTCATATCAGTTTGATTTCCACCTCTAACTGGATTCAATTATTTTCAAATATTTCCCATTTTAAAGTATTAGATTATATTTCAAAATTTGTTTCGTTTTTTTTATTTTGTATAAGTTACATAAATATAATATCATAATTCCACCTCTACCAAATAAATAATGAATGGATAAATGGAAGGTGTTAACAATTTTAATTAATAAATACCTCACATGTATGAAGTATGGGTTTCATTTTATCCTTATAACAATATGGAAGATAAAGATCTAGTTTCTTAGAGGACGAATTGATAGTTTAATCTATCATTGAAGTAGTTGAAAAAAAAATAATACACATAATTCAAGGAACTTGTGTTACCATGACTAAATTTTTATTATTTTCTAAATTTCCTTGAATAAAATAAAAAAAAATTGTAGGGTGATCATATATTAATATGCACTGAATGCATACTAGTTTATGCATTAATATTGGAATTGTATAGCATTTCAAAAGAAATATTTTTTTTCTCTTCTTTTGTTTTTTAAAAATCATAGGAAGAAATAATTCATCATGAGAAGGGTGAAGAAAATATATAGATATATTTAGGAAAAAAATGATCTAAATGGAATGAATCCTTATAAAAAGGTTATATGTAAAAAAGATTTGTATATGAATCATGTAGAGAGGTGATCCAATTTTGGAGAAGAGTGACTCATAAAAATCCATATAAATAATGATACAATCAATGGATAAATGGTGAAGAACCCTAAAGTGGTAGAAAACATGATGAATGAAAATTAGGTTAAGATTACATAATTATAAGTTAACTCCAAATGGATTAAAGAATATGAAACACTATTATAAGATAATTAAAAAATTCATAATTAATATTTTGAATGTAATAATATGTTTGGAAAATAGATTATAAGGGATATTGTGGAAGATAATAAATTAATCAATTTAAAAAAAAAATTTTCTTATGGTTATATTATCAAAGATGATTCATAGTCATTTCATGTATTTGAAAGATGTTGTAGGAGAAATTAATGTTGGAACGTAGTGTTTTGATGTGTATTTGGTTATTTAAACCATCTATTATACGAAAATAAGATATTTTCATCATTCCATGACCAATAGTCAAAAAACCCAATAATATATACCATCGATTTGAAATAGTATTTCACAAAGTTAATATTTTTATAAGAATATTACATGGTTAAAATTAAAACATGTACAATAATTTCTGAGGAAATGGGAATAAGATCATACCATTATGTATATAATTGATAATAAAAAGGGTATAAGTCATGGTTTCGTAAGAAGAAAACAATAAGTAGTGTTTATTTAACTGAAATAAGACTTTTTAAAATACATTCAATAATTGTTTTTAATGAAAATGTTGGTTTATTAAGAAATGAGGGTACTATATTAGTTATTTGATATATATGGTGGATTTTTTCTATAACCCATTAAATTATGACATTCAAATAAATCTCATTTATATGGGGATCAATGTAGAGAAGATGTGACATACAAAAATGATAAATAGAAATCAATATTCTTTAAATATATTCAAAGATCAAATTTTTTTTTATGTTAGAAAATTATATTTTAAGAATAGAGATATTGGTTTATCTGAACTTGTATCTATATAAATAAAGAAAAATGGGACCATATAATATGAAGAATAAAGAATATAGAGCTAGGGAAAAAAATATTGAAGGTGCTACATATCATATTACTTCATTAAAGATTATAAAGAATGATGATGGTTCAACCCTCGGTAATAAACATGTTGGGATTTAAAAGAATAAATAATATAATATATATTATTGGAACAAAGTTACACCTAGGATACCATGTGAATAAGAAAAATATGAAATAAATATACCAAATTATATTTCAATAATTTTTCTCTATTAATTTGGAGAGTGAAGGATTATTTTAAGAGTAATAATAAAAATCTAGTACCAATACAAAATAATATATTCCATAACAATATCCTAATGATCATGTGTGTATTCCAATATAATACAACCCTTCTGTTACAAATACACAACAAAGAAGATGAAAAATATATAGTCACAATAGTAAATCATCTCTAACTGTCTAATATAGTCATAGTGTAGAAAAAACAAGTACTGAGTTTATTAAATAAAAATATATTTAAAATATACTTTATACATAACATTATTTTTAATTTTATATGAGTACCATTATTCTAAAATAACAAACATATTTAATGAACTCTTTCGATTTTAGGATTATAAAATTGAACAGAAATAGTTAGTTGAAAAAGTCCTTCCGACCAATTGATTCAAATTTAGGAGAAATAACAACTTCTTTATTCCCATAAACCACATGTGTTGTAATTCTAGTTACAATTTTTGTAATTTAAGGAGAATAATTTTTTAGAGTGAGTGAATGAGGTTGTGGATATACTATCAATAACGAATATAATAATTTTAATATGTAACCACCAATGTATTATCCTCTAAAAGGTATTCTAAATAATCAGACTAAAGGATTTCAACATTTATGATGATGTTGAAATTTTAATATATATATATATATCCATAATAAGGTAGTAAAAGTTATTTTTCCCTCAATATGAATGAATTTTTATTCAAACATAAGGGCATACAGAAAGGATTAGAATCATGGGGAGTGTCCCCTTTAGGTGGATATATGTAGATAATTATTAATTAATGTTTTTATACTCATTAGTTAATGAAAATATGAATATCATTCCATATTGTAAAATAATATTCTTTAGAAAAAATATATTTTTTAAATTACATATCCTTGATAATCAAAATCGTAATTTAACCAAAGGTGGTTGGGAAATTGATTTGACCAATGATATAAAATTGAAGACAAATGATGGGTTATTTACTGAAATTAAAATAAGCCTATTTATGATTGAATGGTATTGAACAATGTATCAGAGTGAGTATTGAAAATTATTGTTATATATATATACATGTGTGTGTGATTCATTATAAATTTGTATCACTACTGTAATCGACAATTTCCATATCCAAACAATGGTGGACATATTTTGGAGAATCAAATGATTTTATCTTTACAGTTTATATAATTTTCAATTTATAATGGATTGATTTTTATAGAAATATAATCCATATTTTTATCTAAATAGTGTATTGTTGAAGTAGTAAAAGAGTGGAATAGTTTTTTCCGCATTTCATTATTATGGAATAATATTATTATTTCCATATAACATTTTATTTATTTCTTATAAGAATGAGAGAAATTTAAATTAAATATTGATGATAAGTGGAGAGAAAAGTATTAGATCACAAACATACATGTCATTTAGAAAATATTTCACGAATACAAAATGGTGTTGATAGTTAAACACACTAAATGTTTTTTTATTTATAGTTAATGATTTTCTATTCATAGGTTCAATATATTTAAGAGGATTTATAATTAATATGTGTTTGCAGTGGATGATTTTTGTATTATTTTTTTCAAGAGTTATTTCCTCTGCATTATTGGAAATATATTTAGGTAATCAAATTGTTTTCAATATTTTATTTTTCATCCATAACTCTTGTATGAAGATAAAATGACTTCCCTAGATAATTCATTGTAATAATATGGATAAAACATATTTTATACTGTGATAGGTAATAAATATCCATCAATCTATTTATCATAAAAATGAGATATATATGACGCTAATTTATGTTCAAAGAAGAGGAGAAAGGAATTAAAGAAGTTGATCTTTAGTGTGTGCAGAATAAATTGATATAATACATTCCCTACATATAAATGTTCAATAATTTAGTGACATATGTAATTATTTTATTGCCTCAACATATTTTTAAATAATGAAGATAATTGAGGGTACCCTAAAATGTACATTGCTCAAATTAAGTTTGTTCTATAATAATGCAAAGGAAATTAAAGAATCACATTTTCAACATTTGTGTAAATGGAAGGATTCCAATAACCATGAAGTCTTATACCTCCACTGATGTATTATAATTAATATTTTTATGATCTCAATGTTGACCATCAAGTGTTTTGAGATAAAAATAATAAAAATTAATATAGGGAGAGGAGGTACAGATCTAGTATAAACAATGTGAACATAGGGTTCTTGGTCGTTCCTATTATTGTGAAAATCACATTTTATAGGTTCTGAACAAAAGGTATCAACCTCATGAAATGTTTTTTTGTTTGATTTATCACCCAATAAATAATTACCACATAACATGTCATTGATCAAGTGACAACATATCACATTATATGTACAAAGGAAGAATAATAAGATTATTAGAAAATGATGATTTTGAGGATAATATACTTATTTAAATTGACTAGAATTAGTTTATTCCTCAATAAACCATATGTTACTAATTTTTTGATACTCATGAATTTGGAAGAAGATGAATATTTGGAGGTATCGATTCTCTGGAAGAAAGTATTTACATGTAATTATCATTATTAAATATGGATAAAGTGAATATGAACTGGTTATAATTTTTCACTAATAGACGAATAAAAATCATTTATAAAAAGGTGTTATAATAATGAAAATTGAATTGTGAAGTGGAAGAATCATAAATTTATAAGGATGTTGATACCCACCGTGTAATCTATGTGATGTTATTTATTGAAAATGTAAATAAAAATATTGGAAATATGAACAAAAAAGTAAAAAAATTAATGTGAACATGTATATAATCACCATGGATATGTAAGGTTATACAAATACTTTGTCAAGGTTTCGTAATATACAATTTAGTTATATGAAATTCAAAATAATGCATTATAATATTTTTTTGGAAAATTTAAAAAATTTACATTGATGTAAAGGTATATATTATAATCATTTATATAAGAATTTTTTAGTGTACGTTTTTTAGATAATGAAAATTTTATTCAGTTATATAGTTTAAATATTCAATTTTTTATAATTTAATTTTATTCAAAAAAATTACCAAATTACACAATTCCATTAAAATTGTACATCCTGAAAATTGACTTATTGATATAGAGTATCATGATTACTGAAAAATAAAATTAAGGAAAACAACAATGATAATTGAAATGCGTTGAAATTAAAATGATGAAATTTGAGAGTGAAATATTTTTATAAAAACACATATTTAGGAGGGAGTTTTCATATTTCAATAATCCCTGAATAATGAAATTAAAATGTATTCATGCGGTTAAAAGGTAAAAATAGAATTAAAATATTATATATATATATACGATGATTTAAATCATGATGTTTTAGGGAGTTATGAATTTATATTATTTATTGAAACCTCATGATGTTGTTCCACTTATATATGAATTTATTTTATATCAAGGACTAAATGATGATAGATAATATTTTCCACTGGTCTTATAAGGATGAAAAAATTTGTTATAAATAAAATAAAATTTTAGAACCCAATTTCATATTTGAATATATCCATGAATATATATATTGATAGTACACTGTTATTTTTCTCATTCCCCTAAATATGTAGAAAAATAATATGGCATATAACTGATGCAGTCCTTAAGAACTACACAATGTATAAAGAATAATATAGATTTCAAAGATAAGAACAAATGGCCAAGTACGTTATGATTTTCAGAATAGAAAGAAGTGAATTCTGAACTCTTAATTTCATATATGAAGAATATGGATAATATAATTGGTTTCAACTAAAAAAAGAAATAAGATAATTTATGTGATCTTTAAAACCTAAATGAAATGAAAAATTATTGTTTCTTTCAAACTACTATGTGTGTTAGTAAAAACGATGAATAAGACCTAATAAATAAATTAAATATTATTGTAAGGTATGGGAGACACTTTTATTAATGATTCAATATATAATTATAGGTAGACATTAGTGTCAAACCTGTTTCAAGGATATACATTTCAATTTTTTATATCACTGATTTTCTAATAGTTTGTTTTATGAATGTGGGTATTTTTAATTATCTCCAATGAATAACATTTCTAATAAAATATGAACATTTTATATATTTATATCCTTTTTTTCATTTCATGTTAAAATAATTGTGATGTAATGTGAATCAATGAACCATTAACCACAACAATTGATAGTGGTGAAAACAAACTGATAAAAAATTGATTAAAATTCACTAATACAGAACTTGTCTCCCCATCTAGTATACAATAGATCTGGAGCATATCCTTTCACTATAAATTTTTTTGTATCTCTCATAATCAACATTATTGTTCCATTGGTAAAAAAATTCCATCAAAACCAAATTTTCTATAATAAATTCTAGATCATGGAAAAAAATATTTTGGTCATAAAATTCTTTTTAATATATACTAAAAAACGATGTCATATGACATTAAATACCACTCATAATTTCAAATTATTTCTTCTAGGTGATATAGTGATTGTTCATTCCTAGTGAAACATCATCCGTAACAATGTTACATACTTAATATCTAGATAATATTTGGATTGGATATATCCAACATTGAACTGTATGTGTCTATTGATCAAATAATCAATTAATAGAAAGATTTTATACCATTTATTCATTCATATTTTTCAGGATTATCACCTAAAAAGAGAACAAAATTTTTTTCATTATATAAAGATGGTGTGGAATATCAACTATGATGGTGTGTTTCTAAATTCTCTAGAGCCACTGAAGTATTGGGATATCCATTATGTTGTATTCTATATATTGATATCAGTGCGTATCTATAATTAACACTTTTTGTTCATTGTGTACTGATCAATAGTAAATTAAATATTCAGAACATGAAATGTAACCTTGATACCATCTTCATTACTCGGGAAAACTATAGTAACATCAACAAATGATTTCTTTAATTTTCCATTTTCACAATCACATCTATGTAACCAATAAACTAATGTGTGGGCCTTCTTTGAAATTTCCTATATTTTCACATAGTCTTCCACTATGTTATGGAAGAATTAAAAATACATAACCAACTTATTTTGAATCATTCACATCCTAGAATAGACTATACCATTCCATTATGATTTCCATATAATGATTATATAACATGTATAACCATATTTTTTCTAATAATCTCCGGATGCTCCATACTGTGACTAATACAAAAAAAACATTGACAATTCCTATACTATGACTTCGACCTTCTTCAAAAAAAACTCATAATATTACCACAAAACTAGCGTATATGTCATGATGCCTCATAGTATATGTCATATTGTGTATACTTTTTCTTATATGTTATCCATAACTATTAAAAATCTAAAAAACCTCATTTTACTAAGACTTCAATTTATTCACCCATAAAGACTCTTATGAAATTTTCAATCAACATAATTTCATCGTTATTTTTCAAAATATTATTTTTCACCACAAAACATAAAAAAATTAATTAAAATATTTTCTCACACTAGTTATTGGATGAAAAATCCAATATATAAAACCACATTCCTGTAATAACCTCTAAATAATGCTTGAGTGAAAGATATTTATCAAAAAAAATTATATATATTTTTTACATTTTTAACTTGTGGTTCTTGATAAAATTATATAGGGTAAAAGCCTTATGATTCATTATAAATATCACATCAAAAATTAATCTTATAAATTTAATTTTTCATAGAAAAACCTGAACTAAAATAAAATGTCAAACATTTTTAAAAGGACAAAAAAAATGAAATGTAATATAATCATTAATTAATTATAAGAATGAATATTGAAATATAATTAATAAATGTAAATGTTTAATAAATCATATTTTAAATAAAAAGTTATACACAATAAACCTAGAACGACATGTTTTCTATGATGATCATCACTCAAGTTGAAACTACGAAAAAGGATAAATAATATTAATATAAAAGACATAATCGATGAGATAAAAATATTAAGAATGTTTTTAGTGATGTTTTTATATCTATATATATAAATAAAATATGATTGTTATATATTTTATTAGGAATTGACCATAAAAAATTATTCCTATTAATTTAAAACAATAAATCGTTTTCTTTTTCCATACAATATTCTAGTTTATTTTTTATAGTGTTATGAAATAAAATTACACATAAAGCTCGTATATTACATGTGGAATCTTTTACATAGTATCTATTTTTTCTGAAAAACAAAAAATTATAAAATAAAACATGGTTTCAATTCATGATATAACATCAATATTTATTATCTTTTCCTCATAATTGTCCCAAAATATCCTTTAACCATGTGAAAAAAATTACAACTTTTGATGAGAAAAAACTAACGAAGGGACATAAAACAGATATAAAATCATTATACTAGTGAAAAACAATATAATACATCTAATTTTATTTTATAGAGTAAATCAAATCATTCCACATGAAATACACAAATACTTTTTTTTGAAGAAAAGAATTAAAATATATAGAAATAGTGTATAATTAAGGTACCGTGAATAATTATTTTCATATCACACTAAAATATAATGTATTAATCATGGATAAATAGGAAGTAACCATCATATTATCATTTATAATTAGCAACACAACATTTTATTATTATATCATAGGAGAAACCAATTTATATAATTCCACTCGATTACACAGTTCATTAGAGTGCTATAATGGGATTACACGCTCTTAGTCTATCATGGATCAAAAAATAATAATAAAAATTTTCTATCCATAATAAAATCATAACACATAAATAATCCATAAAAGAAACATTCTTGAATAAAATTACTTTTCCATTTCCATATCACATTTATTTTGACAATGTTGTTCCCTCATAAATGAAAATATTTTAATTGAAAATTAAATTTAAGATATATAATGTATAATTCAAAACATTAATTCATCATGAAATAAGGAAAATACTCTCATGCTATATATGATTAAAAAACCCCTTTGTATATTATAAAAAATGTAATATATTATCTTTAAATAGAAATGTTTAAAAAATGTTCCTTACATAAATTCTAAAAGGAAATCATTTTTTTGAGACAAAATACCATTTCTGAATCATTCATGTTCATATAAATACATTAATTAAAATCCATTTTTAAAATTCGGATGTCAAAGTGAATGATTTAGATGATTAATTATTTAAAATATTTAAAACAATGAGTTCGTTAAATTATCCCTTTGCATGAGTCTAACTTGTCACGTATGTTATTTATCTTCCTAAATAAAAATATTATATTTATTTACACATTCTTTGAAACATTTTTATATTCATTATTACTTTTATATATTTAATTTATATTTAATATACAATTATTTATTCATTTATGATCAATTTAGATGTTTAGACTATCTTCGACACCTAAGTCCAAATTAGCTTTGGTAAGTTAACTATGGTAAAAAAGGAAACCATTAATTCATATCCAAATATTAATAATATCATAATTATCATTTTTATACATAATTTATACTTCATAATCCATCCATTAACTATTGATATAATAAATGAACAGTGTTTGAATCATTTATATGGTAGACCATACGTAGGCTTGATTGACATTTCCATTTTTAAATGATCATATTAGAATAATGGTTAGTATAATTTTAACTATATATATATATCATAACATAATTAATATCATATTAATAATTTAAATATTCTAATATATTTCATCTATGTTATGTGGTGATTAAAAACAAATCATATTGCTTTGTGGAGGAGATAATTCACTTGTACGCACAAAAGACGTTATCATTTTTCTTTGAATTGAATGGTAAAAAAATAAATGTTATATAATAATTTCATATTAAAAAATACTTAACTAATATCTCATATAAACCTTATTTAAATAATTATAAATATTCATGAATGATGTTCAGGGAAAATGAATTACATCTGTTTACTAGGTGGTAGTCCATCAAAATTTTAGATGATGAATTATTATCCCATTTGATGGAAAATGAGATAGATGTGGGTCATACAACATCCATAATAACATATAATTAAATTTTTAATATGGTACATGTGATTTCATAATTTTGGATAATGTTTTATGGATGTGTAAGAAGAATAAAATGTGAATCACATAATTAAAAAAGATGCATCTTCTTTAAAAATCATTCATATCATAACACCTTATGGACACTATGGTAAGTTTTATGACATAAATAAAGCCCTTATAATGTTTAAATGGATTATATAAATTTTTAGATATTGGATGATAAAATCGCTATCAATTCTGAGAGACTGAGAATAATATGTTTCCTTTTACAAGAGATAGGATGGGCACTCACGAATTTCTAAAAATAATAAATTAATACAAATTAAATTCAATTCATAAATGGAAATAGGTGAGATATTTAGATGATATAATGAGTATACGTCAAAATTCTCTCATAAAATAAATTTTGGACAAGTTTATGTGAATTTATTACCCTTATAATTAAAAATAAACCTTATTTAACCCCTGAAAACACTTATCATTCCTCATTAAGGGGTAATGTAGTTACTGTAAAATTAAAAAAGACCCATAGATAAATCATGGATAACATTTTAAATGATATAAAAATCATTTGGATGACCTCTTTTTGGAATTATATATAATTTAATTTCAAATTGGAAATTTAAAATGTCACAAATGTCAATTTTGACCCTTTTAATTACATGGTTTTTTAAAAATATATAAAAATACAAGATAATTTCATAAAATATCTATTAAAAATCAATAAAATATAAAATTCATTTATAATATTATTGGATGAAATAATTATATAATATTATATGGTTTTTCACATTTATAATAATATTTACATTTTACTTCCATTAATTGAATAATTACTCCATCAGCACTGTGTCAGAATTTAAGGAAAATATTTTTTGAGTAAACAATATAAATAAATTACCATAATAATTACAATATTTAAAAACTAAAATTTATATTTTTATTTTAAATAATATTTTGGATAAACCTATATAAAAATTATTATATTTATTAAAAATATTAGTATAACATCTTTGACTCTTCATTAAATAAAATAATACTAATTACATACTCTCATCCAGGTTTCATAAAAATGATATAATTTCAATTTATGAATGATTATGGTAGATTATAAGCCATTAAAAAATTAGGTAATGTTTTAGGTCCATTTCTAGTCATTATTATTTCAATGTTACCCTTAATTACATAATTTATTGATTACCGAGGTAATAAAAATTACTCAAGTAACTATTCATATTGAAAAAAATAAAAAACACCTATTTAAACCTTTATAATTATTTTTAAAAATATGGAATCCATTTCTCATAATTAATATAAATTAAATTTTAGAATTAAATTTAAAATTAAACCAGTAAAAGACCACAAAAATTATTTTTTGAGAAAATTTACTTTTTTACACATAAATTTTTTTTATAATAAATTTAAGTATAAAATCCATTAAAAATTAATAATTGTATTATTTTATATAAATAATAACATTTAAAACGTAAAACCAATATAAAACATAATTTTATGTTGTAAAAACATGAAAACTATAATTTTTAACAAAAATCATTATTTTCAGTATTCATTGAAATTCCAATTTTTTTTGAAAAGTATCAAAATGTCACCAAAGGAAAACATTCATAATATTACATAAAAAATGATTTTATTTAACATATACATTTTATAAAATCTATAGAAACTAATTAAATTAATTTTACATAAAAAATTGCGAACAATTTTTTTGATAAAAATATATTTTTAATGAGTAAAATGACTTTACTAAAAATATTGTACTTATTTATAAAGTGTGAATTAATTATTTATAAATGAGTATAAAAATTATATATATTGTAAATCATTTATACATATTCATTCCCTCTAATTTAATGTATGGTTTATAACATTCAAATTTAAATAATATGATTTTGTTGTTAATTTAAGCACTCTGATGGATATCATTACTATTTAAAAAATATTTTCATTTTAAAAATATAGGATGTTCCATTCCCCCTATAAATTTTGAAGTTGAAACCTATCAAATTTTACCTTAGTATCCATAATAAGGGTTTAATATTTCAAAATAATTTTATTGAAAATTCAATAATGGGAAAAGGATTTATAAAAAATTAATTGAATTTAATACAAAAATAAGGTATGAAGGTCACCTGAGATAATAAAATAAACATTATACATACAAGAAAACATAAAATATAATATAACAATAAATCCCTATTACTCAAAGTGTGTGATAGTGTAAATTTTCCTGAATATTTTGAGCATAAAATACAATATATCCTTGATGGGATTAAAAGGTCGTTGATTTGTTGATATGAAAAATAAACAAATAAATTATTTATTTCAAGATCGTTTCTCTTAGAGTTGGGTAATTCCATTAAAATATACGAAATTAAGGAAATATATTTATTTGATAAGTATAATTTATTCATTTATTCAATTTCTACCCCAAACTCTTCATTTTATTCAACTGATGGTTATGAATTATTCTTTCATAAAGAACGTGAATAAATATCTATCGAACATAAAATCTATAGAAGAAAAAATAATTTATTCCTCTTATCTTAAATTTTTTTTCCTAACCCAACTGGTTATTAAAATGTAATATTATTCCTAAAATTTAATAATCTAATATATGATGAATAACTACTTCAATAAATAAAATTCAAAATTGAAACCCATAAATTAACACACATCATTGAAAAAACAAACATCCATAAAATTCATCAAAAATATTATTACAATGATTGAAACCCAAAATAAATTATTTATCACATCATCTTAAATGATAAATAATAATATTTATCTCTAAATAATATCATTCACTCTTAATTAATCATTCTAAAAACTAATTCAATAATAATATTAATGATATATTTTCCATTTCAATAAATTACCTGAATCACCATTAATCCATAAAAAATATCATATTCCTATAAAATAAAATTTCCCCGTTATTCCCAAGTTCAATTTCAATAATATTTTTTTACCATAATCAAATACAGGTCCCAAAATAATGAACATCTTCTTAAATAACATTGATAAAATAATTACAAAACCATTTTACTTTAAAATGATTATTTATTAGATAAAACATGTGTTCTAAAAATAAACATAGCCACTCTCTATCAAATAGTTTAAATAAATAAAATATATTAACCAGTACATCACATAGTCCAATGGTAGACCTTCTGTTTTGGGTTCAATACAACTATCATTTCAAGACACAATCGATTACCGCACTATTTTTTGGTTTTACATTTTCTAAAACAATAGGATTATTATAAGATTCCCAAAAAAATTAATACATCCATAAAAGGTAACCATAATATGTTTTAACCTATAAGATTATCCCATCCATTTCGTTTTATTCCCCAAAATGTAACAAATCATATTTTCCTGAAGAAGAATTTCACCGAAATACCTTTTTCCACCATAAAATATAAAAACATAATGGCTTAAAAGGTATTTCTAAAACATTAATTTAAAGATAAATTTTAATATTATAAACCCATTATGATAACCATAACTCATAAGAAGTCATCCTAATCTTTAATGATTTCTAAACCCTAATCTGATGCCCATTATAAGGACTCTACCTTAATCAAAACATATTCAACATATTTTCTAAAATCAAATATCATTCTATTCAGTATAATAGTTTAAGTTTATAGTTTATGATAATTCTTTAAAGAAATAAAAATTTAATCCATAAATTAAAACTGTAAACTTTTACTTAGTATCCATTTTCTCACAAAAAACTAGCTAAAATAAAATATGGTTTATTTCTATAGTATAACATCACAATTTTCTTCTTGTCTTGATATTTTTCCCTACTGATTATTCAACCAAGAGAAGATAATTTTAAATCATTGGATATTCCCAAAAAAATAGTAACGGATGTACAAAATAAGTAAAACCATTATTCCAATGAAAAAAAATAAAAACCCTTATTTAATGTTCATTAATATAATAAAAAAAATCATTTTCACATCAAAAAAACGTACACATAGTTCTCATAGAAAATCTTTAAAATCAATAGAAATATTAAATAATAATTGTAACTCATTGAATCATTTTCACGTGAATATTACATATATAATTTGACTAATGTCTACATAAGGAGTTAACATAGTATTTACATTTTGAAAAACCACCATATTATATTTTTGTAATCTTTTTGCGGAAACCTACCCAGTTAACTCCATCCAATTACATAGTGTATTGGATATATATAATATCATCACCCACTTGGTATATCATACAATAACCCATCCCCAAAAAATGTCCAAGAACCATAACATATCTATAACACATAAGGTTTTCATAAAATAATAAGTCTTAATTAAAATAAATTTGGAATTTTGAGATCACTTTTTATTTTTAAAAAATAATTTAATAAAAAATAACAAAATTTTATTTGATTGTAAAAATATAAAAAATAAAATGACAGTTTCAAAACATTACAGTTTCATCGATTATTCAAAGTTACTTGAAGGATGAGACAACGAGATTGATTTTTCTGAGCATTCATATTCTTACACAAGATGTTCTCAGCCATTCATTAAAATGGGAATGGTTTATCAAGTTATCCTTCCTTACCAAATCTGGTTGAACCCCATGTGAATATCCCACCTCATTTTCTCTAATTAGATGAACACTTTTATGAAATATAGTAAAATATTAGTATGCTGACATAACAATATCCTTGATGAGTATTTTCATTGGAGTGTCCATATCGTCATTAGAGTAATGAGTATAATTTTCTATCAAAAATATGTTCAGACAGACGGGCTAACTCCATATGAAACAACCTAGATATAAAGAGTTGAATCTTTCTAATACAGTATCTCAGGGTCCCATCTCCATGGATAGGATTCACATACACCATTTTTACCATCTTGTTAAATGGATAAAAATTTGTGTTTTTAATTGAAAAAAATAATACTTATCCTATAGAGGAAGGATTGATTTTATTACCATTGTCCTTAGTCCATTCATATCTATTATCCTCTAATCATTAAGGATCTTAATAGAGTTATTGAAATCATTGATAGGTTCATTGTTGGATTTTTGGGATTCACTTTTAGAAGTAAAATGATTTTGGGATTCATGGTCTAGGATATCAAGACCTATTCAGTAAGGGGTCATCAACATGAGAAATCACTTTGACACTCTCCAGTATATGTATGTTAAACTGGCATGAGAGGCCTTAGTGGATCAAATTATAAAGGGAAAGGATAGGGCTAATAATCTCAGAGGTGTCACAGTGGTGAGAAATTAGAATGATTCTCTTATGGGTATTCTATTTCTCCTCTATCCTTGACCCTACAACCCCTCACCCATTGGATTGTGGGGACTCGTGATATTCATTTTTGAAACCACAACTATGCTGCATCAATGCTAGGAATCCCATGATTCCTAAATCAATGAATTTATTTTGGGAGGCTATTAAGAACACTTGGTTCATCAAGGATACCCTTTATAGGGATTAACAATATATTTTCAAACTTATATACATGAACACCAAATCCAACAAATAGGTCTTCATAGCTATACCATTCGGAACCTTCTTCTTAAAGGACATCAGAAGGGAAACATTCACATGGGACCATGGGGATAGTTCAAACTATATTTTTGAGTTTAATAACATTCATACAAAGCATAAATTTATTGTATGATTAATTAGGAATCACAAAATTCCTACTGATAATAATATTAAAATATCTACAATTCTTCTTTCCTCCATGTGCCATTTCTGTTTAAATCGTAAGGAAGAGATCTCAATCTAATTATAATTGGAAGGTGTTTCGACACAAGATATATGGGTATTCTTTAGCGAGTTTTCCACCTTCTCCACATAGTATCTCCCAAGTGAATCTTTTGAAGATAGACTGTTGCATGGTGTGGGTGATTTTATACCTGATAAGAAGGTGAGAGATAGTTTGTTAAACATCAGCTGTCGGGGTATATAGAGCACGAGAAACAGAGCTTGACATGAGTTAATTATTAGATTGTGGAATTTGATCATCATCTATAACACCCCAGGTAAATAAAGAATATGAAATTTTCACATTTATCCATATTTGTGAATAAAAAATTAATATTACTTTAAAGGGGACACTATGCTCGATGGCGTACCCAATACGCAACAACGAGTTTCTTGGGAATCTTACTTTGCACTCTAATAATAAAATACTATTATTTTAAATGTTAGTTAATGCATGGTCGTTGTAATGGCGGGAATGAACAGAACTAACTACAAAATGATTATATATTTTTGTCAAATATTTTTACTTTTTACAATAAATGTTCGAGGATTAAAAATGTGAATGAATCCAATTTTAAGCATAAACATTCTAATATTCTTTAAAAGGTCGATTAACCGCCTTTTAATGGAGAACCTCTATTATATACACTTTTTGACAATTCTATGTGTTATATTTGACAAAATAAAATCCTTCCTTAGAATCGGGACATCAAAATTTACATTGTTTAAATCTTTGGTATTTTCCGATAAAGTTCATTTATTTAATGAATAGTGAAAAATGATGTATTTTAATTCAAAACCATTATTAATCTAATTTATTTATATTATTAGATTATCTTTTGAATTGTTGTTAAAGTGAAATTAGAATATATTTTTACCATTTAATCAAAGAGTGGTCATTGTAATTAATTTCACTTTGAAATTGGACTTAAACTAGTGTCAATCATTTAATATATATTGTTTCATAAAAACACGCTATTTGTTCTGAAAATGGGAATTAATAATTAAATTAATTAATTCAACTTATATGTTTTTAATTTTTTAAAATAGGTGTCATTTTTGAATTCAGAATATCAAATATAGCATAGGTTTAATGATTGGTATTTTTCTAGAAAAACTTCATTTTTTGATCAATAGTGAAACCACTAAGTCGTAGTTAAAGAAACTGATTATTCGTTTAAATGAAACTTTGCAACTTCTGTGATTTGATTTTCAAAAATTTGACATACATGTTTTTCATTAATAAGTAAAATGTGATTCAATGAGATCAAAATAATTTTGGGTGAATAGTAACTTTTGAGTTTTATTAATCGCGATTAAAGGTATTTAGTGTAATTTAAGGTAAAAATAATGTTTTAATAATATTAAATGACATAGAAACTTGTCCTAACCTCATTGGATGTGTAATTTCCGACCAATACAATCCATGGGTCAACTTGGGGACCCCATGGAGCCACTTTGTTAGGAAAATTACATAAATAACATTTTATTTAAAGTTAAAATAAAAATGTCACAAACATGAGTTGTTTTATTAAAACAATTTTTAAATGGGGTTATACAAGTCATATTTTTTACTATAAATATTCATTAGATATATAAAGAAATTTCCTACATCATGATATTATTTATATAATTTTTAGACATTAAATAAATTAAATTATTTATGACACCATGATGATGTAGCGATTACCTCATTATTTAACGATTTAAATTAAATGAAAAGATAATATAAAATCTAAGACCTACACATGTCAAAAACCTATTGGATGGGTGGATTTTGAACACATATCACTTTATCCTAGAAATATATAATTTTGGTACCTTTAAAATCCGAAAATAATTTTATAAAAAAAGTAATATTTTATAACATTCAAAGAGTTCCCCTCCTCTCCTCTTATAAAAGGCCCCCACCTCTACCACTTTACACACACCACTCAAGACTTTGGCTCGTCCAAACCCTGCCCATTTGATCTCTCCACATCCCTCTCTTCATAAGTGAAGTCTCACTTTGGGCATAATCATTTCGAATGGAGCCTTTGAGCTCAAATCAAATAGAGTTACCCGATTTAAAGGTAATGTCTTCATTTGTGATCTTTTGTTTTATTTTGCTTCTCCAAACCCCTAAACTCTTTTTATTACTTTTTTTTGTAACAAAAACAGTATCTCAAAAATAATAGGTTGTTTTTATACGATGTATTCGAGCTACAATTTCACACACCTCCGTCTAATGGTTAAAGAACATACTGTTTTTGTGGATGGCGAATTGCTGCCTCACGAAACGATGATTGTTCGATATTCATTTAACACCTTCAAAGGTGGACATTAACATGTCACTATATTTATATATGATATATAATATGTTTATTTTTTCCTTAAGCTTCTATATTTTTAATTTATGGCATACCTTTATGGTTTCCATTATGGGTAAACGCGATATCTTCATTTTAGGAAGTGCGGACTACCGCCCCCTCAAAGTGATTTGATTCGTTAATGCCATATGTGGTACGTATAAAGAATAGAATTAATGGTATTACAAATTATATCCTACTGGAATTATAATATACTTTTATATCATTATTATTTCATTCCATTGCATACAAAAAAAAGAAATTAACGTACCGTTCATGCGTACGTACGGCTTACCGTCTCCACAAACGGTACATTTCATTTCTTATCTCCAAATGTTATGTACTACTATAAGTTCATATATATAATGGATATATATGTAATATATTACATCTAAATGATGGATATAATTCTGTAATTATAATATATATATCTCTCATTTTGTTTTAATTACATTAATATAACAAAAAATGAAAGTAGCATTCATGCATACGTACAGCCTACCGTCTCCACGAACGGTGCTTTTAATTTTTTATCTCCAAATGCCATGTAATAGTGTAAAATGAATATATAATGCATATATATGATATTTAAAACATCAATACTATTCTAGATATGATGTACCAATAACTACATGGAAAATGTTTTTCCAACAAGTTCAATTTTTACTCATGTACCGAACATCGAAAAAACGTCTGATATGAACTCACTTTATTAACCAATTATTATAACATTATAATATGTGATATGAACTGAATAATAATATTTATATGAGTTCCTTAAGAAATTATAAATTCACAAAATTTTATTATTCATGAGATTAAATAACGATCGAGTCATGTCAGACACAAGGTAAGGGATCAGACCTCTCTCTTTTTTTTCAAGTACCCTCTTTTATGTCATTTCATTTATGCTCCATGTTCTTATGTTGTAGGATGTTATTTTATATTAACCACACATTAATTTTTATTTTCATATGATGAGATACCCCCTCTTACTCTCATCAATTCATTTTTATAATTTTTAAGTGGTGTCGTTAGGCTGCCGAATTTTTGTAAGGGATCATACACCTCTCTTTCTTTTAAGTACTCTCCTTTATGTCACTTCTTTTAACCTCTTCTTTGTTATGTTTGGGGATGTTATTTTATATTCATCATGATGTATATTTTATGTTAATATGATGATAGACCCTATTTGATCTCATAAATCCATTTTCGGAAGTTTTAAGTGGCGTAGTTAGGCTGCATAGTTTTCGTAAAAGATTTTTCATCTCAATTTTATTCCCCTGAGATTTATGCTACATTTTCCACCATTCCCATTGATTGTTATATATAATTCCCATTATTATACTCTTTTTGTAATATACTTTCGTTCATGAGTATTTACATCAATGTTGTATTGTCCTTCTTTCATGGGGTGTATGTTTCGAAAGATACCCAAGTTGGTAAGGGAACCTTTCACCCTCCTATTCTTAAAAGACTTCTTTTGTTGGGTCTTTTAATTTACATATTGTTATGTTGGGGTATGTTATTATTGATGTCAATTTTATTTCCAAGTGATGAGATACCCTTTTTATCTCTCATCAACTCATTTTCTTAATTTTGATGTGACACCGTTAGGATGTCGAATTTTTTCAAGGGAAATTTTTAACCCAATTTTGATTCTTTGGGATAAACATGCACTCCTTGAATATGTCATTATATGAATATGTGTGAATAACCTATGATTATTTTACACTTAATATCCACTTATATTTGGTGTATTCTTTTTTCACACATAATTATGTAATTGATTTATCCTTAATCCAAGGATATCATCTTTGTAAGGGAATCCGTCTCAATCTCCTTTTATTGAGGCATATTTTGTTTTATACACAACATTATTTTTTTACAGTGTATAAACCCCTTTGACTTTTACGATTATTCAAAAGGAATATTTTTATATGAATAATTCCCAAAACGACAAAAGGGAATGTTTTTTTTGACGTACGTATGTGGCGACAACGACTTAACCTCCGCCATGACCATTATTTGAGTTTCGGCTTCCTCTACAAGCCATACTTTTTTTAAAATGAAAAACAAGTACCATGTTTTACTTTTCTTTTATTTTGGTATTGAAAATGGTTTTCATAATGTTTTTATATAAATTTTTTGTATTGATATCTTGTGATTAAAAAGTGGAAATGTTATGTTTCCTTTATGCATGTTTTATGTGATACGATTGTGTTATGGTTCTTGGACATTATTATGAAGACGGGTGGTTTCATGATAAAATAAGGGTGGGTGAGCCCGATATAGCTCTACAATGCATTGGGTAACGCGAAGGAGTTAAATATTAAGGTTTCTCTGAACAGATTTAGGGAATATACTGTGATGGGTATTCCAAACCTAACCAAGAGGGTTACTCCCTACGTAAGAATGTTATGAATTCCTCAAGTTACCTTTATGCCTTACGATTTTTATGATTTATTCATGATTTTATGAGGTATTTTAAAATTATTATGTTTTATGAGTAATGTATGATTTCATACATGGACTAATGTTTTCTTTTAGTACGTTTATATCCCTTAGTGAGCTTTTTATGCTCATCCCATGTTTTTGAAATGTTTTTCACAGGTCAAGGAAAAAGGTGCATGATATGATGATAGTGTCAAGGAAGTGTCAAGAAATAATCCATGTTTTATTTTAAATATGTTTTCGTTGATGGGAAAAAACGAATACTATCTTTTATGTAACCACTTTGTGTAAATGTGGAATGTAATTCCTGATTTATGATCTAATTCTCTAAAACTCTAAACCTGAAAAGATCCTCAATGTGAATTATTAATTTAATTCAATAATAAGTAATGTTTAAGGATGGGGCCTTATAGTTGGTATCATAGGTCGGTTTAGATAACTTTAGAGGGTAGAGTTTTGTTTAAGCATAAGTTACATGTTGTGTATAACCACAATGGTTAATATATTAGATAGAGTCATTGTTATTTTTGAAGGTTGGAATGAGTTTGAGATAACATGGATATGTATATCTTAGTGTTTATCTTCATATTTTGTACATGATGATTTGGTTGATATCCTCACACTTACCTTTTTGGTTTTAGCAAATGGATGGATCTAGCAGGCACTAATGTGACAATGGGTTTGAAGAAAACTATGGTGGTTCTCTGATTAAGAGATTGGATGAAATGAGGGATTCAATGAGAAATCTCATGGTTATTCTAATCCAACTATCAGGATTCATGATCAACCACTTGAACCTTCGTATGTTCTGTAATGCATCATGTACGAGATGACCAATCGATGTGGAAGTTTAGGTAATAATTATAAAGGTAACCGTTAGAGTTTATATGATCCTTACTTTTGAGGTAATTATGGGTTATTATATGTTATGATGGAAAATGAATGGCATGAGATAAACATGAGGTTAAAATATGTTATGATTATTTTTGAAGATTTTATCTAATTTTGGGGAAGGTTTTAAGAATTATATAGTTTTGTAAAAAGGACTACACGCAGACCATGTGACAACCCGTCGCGTCGGACAAAGCTGCGGGAATCGAACCCACACCCAAAGTGCGATGGTATTTATCGCCTACCACTGGACTGCGTGAAGTCCATGGTTAGTTTGACTAATTCTTTTTATTTAGATGATTTTATAAATCAAGAGTAAGTTTATTTTGGGTTATCTATGTAAAGGAATAACCTATCTATCATAGAGGATATGTGATTCGGTTAATTACTTTTCAATATGAAAATTTAAGAGCAACTGATGTTATTTGGAGATAAAAGTTAATTTGTACATTGGAAGACTATGTGATTAAATCCTTAAAATATTTGGGTTTCAATATTAGTTTGGTTTACTTTGAAGAATTTTATGGACAATGGATTATCGAATGGTCTTTGTTGAACATTGGTTTTTTTGGAAAAATTTTGGAGATTAAGAATAGATTTTCTTTTTATAAAGGATTATACTTTTGTGGATTATTTGATCTCATACTAACAATTTTGGTTTTGGTTTTTTTATAATGACATGGGAAATGTATAGTTCTTTTTTGTGGATTAGGTGATTCTCAAGAAGTTGATTGTATAACTCTTAATACGAACAAGTCTTCCTAAATACTCATCTTTTGGAGAAAATATGAGTTTGATTAAGGAATATAGTAAAAGTTGAAAGTCTACCTGACAAGTAAGTATGTTTCATTATGATTTATTGAAGCTCAAAAAAATTCCTCAATGAATAGTAACATAAAACAAAAATGTTGTTTGTTATCTTTTCCTACTGGGGAATCAAATACCGTTTAACCCATCACATGTTTGTGATTTTCTTATGGTTAACTTTCTCCTAGACATGTTTACTATCACTCTCCCTCAGAAAATGACCTGTTTTCTATATTCATGTTTTCCTACATGGAATCCCAGTAGGGGTTAACTCGGGTGACCTTTGTACTTCTCTTTCTTTTTTTTAAAGTGATTTTATTTACTGACTCTTGTTCCGATGTGGGATTTTCAATAAAGTTTCAAGCCCAATTTTAAAATTGCGAGGACGCAATTCCCAAAAGGGGGGAAGGATGTAACACCCCAGGTAAATAATGAATATAAAATTTTCACATTTATCCATATTTTAGAATAAAATATTAATATTACTTTAAAGGGGACTCTATGCTCGATGGCGTACCCAATACGCACCAATGAGTTTTTTTGGAAATCTTACGTTGTACACTAATAATAAAATAATATTATTTTAAATGGTAGTTAACGCCTAGCCGTTGTAATGGCGGGAATGAACAGAACTAACTAAAAAATTATTATATATGTTTTTCAAATTTTTTTACTTTTTACAATAAATGTTAGGGGATTGAAAATGTGAATGAATCCAATTTTAAGCATAAACATTCTAATATACTTTAAAAGGTTGATTAACCGCCTTTTGATGGAAAACCTCTTTTAAATCCACTTTTTGTCAATTTTATGTGTTGTATTTGACAAAATAAAATTCTTCTTTAGAATCGGGACATCAAAATTTACTTTGTGTAAATTTTTGGTATTTTTCCGATAAATTTCATTTTTTTAATGAATAGTGAAAAATGTTGTATTTTAATTCAAAACCTCTTTTTAATCTAATTTATATATATGATTATATTATCTTTTGAATTGATTTTAAAGTGAAATTACAATATATTTTTACCATTTATCCAATAGTGGTCATTGGAATTAATTTCACATTGAAATTGGACTTAAACTAGTGTCAATGTTTTAATAGATATTGTTTCTTAAAAACACGCTATTTGTTTTGACAGCAAGAATTAATGATTAAATTAATTAATGAAACCTATATGTTTTGAATTTTTTAAAATAGGTGTCATTTTTGAATTCGGAATATCAAATATAACTTAGGGTTAATTTTTGGTATATTTCTGAAAAACTTCAATTTTTGATGAATAGTGAAACCACTAAGTCGTAGTTAAAGAAACCGATTTTTTATTTAAATGAAACATTTCCAATTCTGTGATTTGATTTTCAAAAATCCGACATACATTGTTGTCATTAAGAAGTAAAATATGATTCAATGAGATCAAAATAATTTTTGGTGAATAGTAACTTTTAAGTTTTATTAATCGCAATTAAATGTAATTTGTGTAATTTAAGGTAAAAATAATGTTTTAATAATATGAAATGACCTAGACACATGTCCTAACCTCATTGGATGTGTCATGGCAGACAAAGAAAATCCATGGGTCAACTTGGGGACCCCATAGAGCCACTTTCGTTGGAAAATTACATAAATAACTTTCTATTTAAAGTTAAAATAAAAATGTCACAAACATTAGTTTTTTTACTAAAATAATTTTTAAATGATGTTATACAGGTCAGATTGTTTACTATAAATATTAATTAGAAATCTAAAATAATTTCCTACATCATGATATTTTTTTATTATTTTTAGACATTAAATAAATTAAATTATTTACGACACCCTGATGATGCAGTGATTACCTCATTATTTAACGATTAAAATAAAATGAAACGATAATGTAAAGTCCAAGAGCTAGACATGTCAAAAACCTATTGGATGGGAGGATTTCGAACTCTTATCACCTTATCCTAGAAATATATAATTTTGGGGCCTTTAAAATCCGAAAATCATTTTTTAATAAAGTAATATTTTATTACTTTCCAAGAGTGCCCCTCCTCTCCTCTTATAAAAGGCCCCCAACTCTACCACCTTAAACACAACTCTCAAGCCTTTGGCTCTACCAACCCCTGCCCATTTCATCTCTCCACATCTCCCTCTTCATCATTGAAGCCTCACTTTGGGCAGAATCATTTCCAAGGAATCCTTTGAGCTCAAATCAAAGAGAGTTACCCGATTTAAAGGTAATGTCTTCCCTTATGATCTTTTGTTTTATTTTGCTTCTCCAAACCCCTGAACTATTTTTATTACTTTTTTTATAACAAAAATAGTATCTTAAATATACAAGGATGTTGTTAGAATATTTATTCAAGCTACACTTTCACACACCTCGGTCTAATGGTTAAAGAACATACTGTTTCTGTGGATGGTGAATTACTGCCTCACGAAACGATGATTGTTCAATATTCATTTAACACCTTCAAAGGTGTCCATTAAGATGTCACTATATTTATATATGATATATAATATTTTTATTATTTCCTTAAGCTTCTATATTTTTCATTTATGGAATACCTTTATGGTTTCCATTATGGGTAAACGCGATATCTTCATTTTAGGATGTGTGGACTACCGCCCCCTCAAAGTGATTTGATTCGTTAATGCCATATGTGGGACGTATAAAGGATGGAATTAATGGTATTAAATTTGATATCGTACTGGAATTATAATATACCTTTATATTATTATTATTTCATTCCATTGAATACAAAAAAAATGAAAGTAGCGTTCATGCGTACGTACGGCTTACCGTCTCCATTAACAGTACATTTTATTTCTTATCTCCAAATGTTATGTACTATTATAAGTACATATATATAATGGATATATATGTAATATATTACATCAAAATGATGGATATAATTCTGGAATTATAATATATATCTCTCTCATTTTTTTTAATTCCATTAATATGACAAAAAAATGAAAGTAGAGTTCATGCGTACGTACGGCCTACCGTCTCCATGAATGGTGCTTTTAATTTTTTATCTAGAAATGCTATGGAATAGTATGAAATGAATATATACTGGATATATATGATATTTAAAACATAAATACTATTCTGGATATGATATACCTATAACTACATGGAAAATTCTTTTCCAACAAGTTCAATTTTTACAGATGTACCGAACATCGACAAAAACATCTGATATGAACTCACTTTATTAACCAATTATTATAACATTATAATATGTGATATGAACTGAATAATAATCTTTAAAGTAGTTCCTTAAGAAATTATAAGTTGACCAAATTTTATTATTCAGGAGAATAAAGAACGATCGAGTCATGTCGGACACGAGGTAAGGGATCCGACCACTCTCTTTCTTATCAAGTACCCTCTTTAATGTCATTTAATTTATGCTCCAGATTCTTATGTTGGAGGATGATATTTCATATTAACCACACATTAATTTGTATTTTCATATGATGATATACCCCCTCTTACTCTCATCAATTCATTTTTATAATTTTTAAGTGGTGTCGTTAGGCTGCTGAATTTTTGTAAGGGATCCTACCCCTCTCCTTCTTTTTAAGTACACTCTTTTATGTCATTACTTTTATGCTCATATTTCTTTTGGTTGGGATGTTATTTTATATTACTCTTACTGTAATTTTAATGATCATATGATGAGAGACCCTACTTTCTCTCATCAATCAATGTTGAAAGTATTGAGTGCCGCCGTTAGGCTGCCGAATTTTTGATAGAGATCCAACCTCTCTCTTTCTTTTTAAGTACTCTATTTTATGTAACTTCTTTTAAGATCCTATTTGTTATGTTAGGGGATGTTCTTTTATATTCCTGTTGATTTAAATTTTATGTTAATATGATGAGAGACCCTATTTGATCTCACAAATCCATTTTTTGAAGTTTTAAGTCACGCCGTTAGACTGCAGAGTTTTCGTAAGGGATTTTTCATCTCACTTTTATTCCTGTGAGATTTTTGCTACATTTTCCACCATTACCGTTGAGTGGTATATATACTTCCCATTATTCTACTCTTTGTGTGATATATTTTCGTTTATGATTATTTATATCAATGTTGTATTGTCCTTCTTTCATGGGGTGTATGTTTCGAATGATACCCAAGTCGGTAAGGGAACCTTTCACCCTCCTCTTTTCAAAAGACTTATTTTGTTGTGTCTTTTAATTTACATATTGTTATGTTAGGCTATGTTATTATTGAAGTAAATTTTATGTCAAAGTGATGAGATACCCTTTTTATCTCTCATCAACTCATTTTAGGAATTTTGAAGTGACGCCGTTAGGCTGTCAAATTTTTGCAAGGGAACTTCCTAACC
This sequence comes from Viscum album, assembly GCA_963277665.1. NCBI lineage: Eukaryota > Viridiplantae > Streptophyta > Magnoliopsida > Santalales > Viscaceae > Viscum > Viscum album. Next base: position 355,733,927 of record OY728143.1, read on the forward strand.
AAATTTTGATTCTTTGGGATAAACTTGAACTCCTTAAATATGTCATTCTATGAATATGTGTGAATAAACTCTGATTGTTTTACACTTAATATCCACTTATATTTGGTTAATTCTTTTGTCACAAATAATTATATAATTGATTTATCCTTAATCCATGGATACCGTCTTTATAAGGGAATCCGTCTCAATCTCTTTTCATTGAGGAATATTTTATTTTATACACAATATTATTTTATACGGTGTATAAAACCCTTTGACTTTTATGATTATTCAAAAAGTAATTTTTTATACGAAGCGTTTACTAAATGACAAAAGGGAATGTTTTTTTTCGTATGTATGCGGCGACAATGACTTCTCCACCGCCGTGACCATTATTTGAGTTTAGGATTCCTCTACAAGCCATACATTTTTTTAAAATGAAAAATAAGTACCATGTTTTACTTTTATTTTATTTTGGTATTGAAAATGGTTTTCATAATGTTTTTATATCAATGTGTTTTATTGATATCTTGTGATTTAAAAGTGGAAATGTTATGTTTCCTTTATGCATGTTTTTTGTGATACGATTATGTTATGTTTCTAGGGAATTATTTTGAAGATGGGTGGTTCCATGATAAACTAAGGGCGGGTGAGCCCGATATAGCTCTCCAATGCATTGTGTAACGCGAAGGAGTTAAACATTAAGGTTTCTCCAAAGAGTTTTAGGGAATATATTGTGATGGGTATTTAAAACGTAACCAAGAGGGTTACTCCTTACGTAAGAATGTTATGAATGCCTCAAGTTACATTTATGACTTATGATTTCTATGATTTATTCATGATTTTATGAGGTATGTTAAAATGATTCTGTTTTATGAGTAAAGTATGATTTCATACATGGAATAATTTTTTCTTTTCGTACTTTTATATCCCTTACTGAGCTTTTTATGCTCATCCCATGTTTTTGAAATGTTTCTCATAGGTCAAGGGAAAGGTGCATGATAAGATGATAGTGCCAAGGAAGTGTCAATAAAGAATCCATGTTTTATTTTAAATACGTTTCTGTTGATAGGAAAAAACGAATACTATCTTTTATGTAACCACTTTGTGTAAATGTGGAATATAATTCATGATTTATGATCTAATTCTCTAAAACTCTAAACCTGAAAAGATCCTCAGTGTGAATTATTCATTTAATTCAATAATAATTAATGTTTAAGGCTGGGGCTTTATATCATCAGAACTAAAAAAATACTCATTGATTTCATATGATCTCTAAAAAATTGGTGTGATGCTCTGACATTATGATCTTTGAAAGTGAACCGTTCTCCCATCCAATCCTTCTTGATGAATCTCATGTTCACTAGGTCTGTTGGCTTCCTACCCTATCGGGATACATTTTTAACATGAATAGGTCCAACAATTATTGATTAATGCATGGAGGGGTATTTTGGGACTCTAGGGACTCTATTTTCTCATCCTTCATTACTCACTTTGGGTGCAGCCAATCCATTTTGGCTGAATCTAATTCTATGCTCACATGATTAATTTTATGTTAGCTGGAAAATATTTCTCTCTGAAATGTGGAATAAAATTATATTTTTTTCACAACTCCATCACAAGTTAAATTCCCTGGTCATTTTTCTATCTTTTAAGGAAATATAAAATCATTATCAACAACAACATGATCATCCTTCACACAAGGCATGAAAGAAAAAAGGTTTCCAACTATCTTGAATTCTTGGAGGATTCTGATTCTGGTTTCACCTATTGTTCTATCGTGAACATTACTATGCATGAAGGTGCTAATCTTGCATGAGGAGATGCCCTCCGTTATCATCATAGTAGTCACACCTAGTTATTATTATGGTTTTATATTTTTGGGATTTTTTTGGGTTGTACAGAACATTTTTATATTTAAATAATGATGATAAAAATAGTTTAAATAGTATCAATAAATGAATATTATTAAAAAGAAACCCCTTACATAAATAATTATATAATCATCTATACATTTTATAAGAAATTTTAAATATTAATATTTATTATATATTAAAACATATTGTTAAAAAAGTATGGTTTAAATAAAAACATTCATTAAAACCCATTTTAAAACATGGAAATGAAAGAGAATTATTTTGAAGAAAAAATCATTAAAACAGTTAATACAATTTCATTCGTAAAATATTCCCTTACTTTTAGTGTGACTTATCAAGTTGGTTCTTTAACTTCAAGAATAATAAATTTAGGATAATTTATAATTTTTTGATAACCTTGTTCATTTTTATAATTACATTTATATCAATAATTTTATTTTAATATACAATTTCATATTCTTTTAATTTCACAATAGTTGTCTTGATGATATATAGTTGCAATGTCCAAAATGTCTTTGGTAAGTTAACTATAGTAAAAGAGGTATTCATAATATCATATCTAGAGTAATAATAATGAAATACTTATCTATTTTTTATACAATTTATAATTTTAAATGCATCCATTAAATATGAATACGAATAAATGAACTACATTACAATCATAGAGGCTATAGGTCATACATACTCTTGAGTAATGTTTACATTTTTTAATGATCATTACAAAAAGAAAGAAAATATCATTTTACCTATAAATAAATAAAATTATACAAATAATTTAAACATACTTATATATATATATTCCATGTGGTGTGGTGATGAATATTGAATCACATCACATCCAGGAGGTGATAATTCACACACATGCACAAACGTGAGGTGATAATTCACACACAAGCACAAATGTAGTTATCAATTTTCAATGCATGGATATTAAAGAATGAAAAAGATATATTGTATCCTTAAATTGATAAAAATTTAATTAATATAATATATAATTTTTATTTCCCTATTTATAAAATTTCTTGAGAGATAGTTTTGGAAAACAAATTACATCTGTCTGTGACGCAATATTCCTATAATCACATGAACGATGAAATTTTTACCCATTTGATGAAAATGAATATCGATATGGGAAATGAAACAGTAAAAATAAAATCTTAGTATATTTATGATAATAGATAAATTATTTAATCAAGATTTATGAAGGTTTGAGGGATGTGAAAGAAAAAATAAAAAAGAAACTCATAATTAAATATGATATATCTTTATTAGAAATCCTTAATTTATTTACACATTTATACCACTAAAGATTCTATTATGCCAACATTACAACTAGTAAAATGTGGATATGGATTATTTAAAGGTATTTGGGTATGTAATTTTTATCCAAAAGGGATTTTATTTTTGATATATTGTAAAAATAGGTATCATTTTGTAGGAGAGGGGAGGGGAACTCTTGAAATTTCACAAATAGTAAATTAACATAAGTTAATTTCTCATTAAACCTATATAAAAGGATATTTATAGAAAATATTTGATATTTATGGGTAAAAATAATCTCATAAAATAATATTTATATACATTTTTGTCACAGAATTACCCTTATCATTTAGTTTCAAACAATGTTTAACCCCATTAATTATTAACGTGAGAACATGAGTTTTTAAACAATAATTTTTAAGATAGTAACTATAAAATTTCAACTGAACCATAAATGATTGATGATGAAATGTAAAACCATATAAAAATCTTGTTTATAAATATCTTAATTTTATGAATTTTATATCATTTAATAAATTACAATTTATTTAAAATATCATTAATGTCATTTTTGACACTATTCATTACATTGAATTTCTAAAATTTCAAAACTTCACGATAATTTCAAACATATTATTGTAATAAATCCTTATCATATTAAATTCATCTTTTAATTTATTTATGAAAATAATTTTGTATAATTCTAATTATTTTAAAAATGTTTTTTTCATTTTTGTAAGTTTAATATTAATTGAATAATTACGACATTAGCATTGTGTCATCATTGAAGATAATGTTTTGTGACTAATAAAATAAATGAATAACCATGATGTATATAAATCTTTTATGTTCCAAGTTAATATTTATAGTATAATCTATATACTGGATAATTCTATATTTTGAGTGATATATTTCATAAAATTATGTGTATGAAATTTTTGACTATTGATTAAATAAAATATAATAAATGTAACACTCTAATACATGTAGATTAAATAGGTTATAATTTCTATATTTGGATGATTATGGTCATTGATAATTCATCAAAAAAATTAGGTGATGGTTTTGGGTCAGTTTCTAGTCTTTATCATTTAATTTTTAACATTAATTACACAATTTACAATTTACTATGGTAATAAAAATTATTGAAGTAAAAATTTTATTGGCCAAAAATATATGTGACCTATATAATAGATATGGTAATTCTAATTCAAAATATATAATAAAATTGTAAAAATTTCATATAAAATAATTTTTTGTAATTAATTTATATGCAAACATGTAAAACATAATGAGGAAATAGTTTTTGGACAAATAATGTTTTTCTCAAAATTTATATTTTTATTAAATTAAAATATAAAATATATAAAAAATATTAAATATAAATATTTTAAAAATAATTGACATAATAAAAATTTAAAAAAATTAAAAACATTATTCTATCTTCTATATAAATTAAGAATATAATTGTTACTGAAAATCATTCCTTTTCACTATTCAACATAAAATAAAAAATTTCTTCAAATTATCAAAATTTCACCATAGGAAATTTGCATAATGTTATTTAAAAAATGAAGCTCATTTTATCACATAATTTTCTATAATATCAAAAAATTATTTATATTATTTTCAAATAAAAATTAATGAAATTCATGTTTTAATAATATATTTTTTTGATGAATAAAATGGATTCTAAAAATCTAGTACATGCATAAAATAACTAATTAATAATTTTTAAATGATTTCAAATGGATCTATTCACCACAAATTTTTTAATGGTCTTGTGTATCAATTTCTTGCCCCACTACTTGATCCAAATGGGATGATGGGACGCCAGTTCCTCTTGCAGATTCGACTATGAAAATCATCGCTTAATCCTGGTATCCATCATTGAGTTATGTCATGTTCTTTGGACTCATTCCTGGTTCGATCAACTTGTGTATGTAGGTTAACTACCCTGATTCTTTCTAGACATTCCAAATGGTTTTTATAGGGTAACAACCTTCATCCTTTAGAGTATTCATGTTGGGCATCGCTGGAATGTTCCAATTCCAGTAACATTGTTCACCTATATTCTTCCTCGTGTGAGGTCGTCTTATGGAGGCAGCTTTACGCACTAAACCCAAGTCTTCTGATGTCGATCACATGGTAGATGGCTCCAAAGTCATATCTTCCAAGAATTCCACCTTGAAAATCCCATGTTTTTCATGATGAAGATGATGTCGTAGGGACATATATCTCAAGGCTATCACCTCAATCATCCCATGTTTACACATGGTAGCAGTATGAGATAGTTCAAAAATATAATGTCTTTCGTGTATGGAATGAACCTAATCATAACTTCTCATTAATGTGGATTAGTGAGGTGCATCCATATAATAGAACATAGTAATGGTTTCCTGATGGACGGATAAGAACTCCCCTGGAGTTGGACCTAACAGGTGCATCTTTTAAAGGGATGATATCACACTGTAAAGGTTGATCTAGACACCATTGGGGGTGGAATGGGGTGGTGAAATCCTTTGAGGGGGAAAAAATGATTACCATTGGTTAGTATTAAACCTCAAATAGGGGACCTACATACCCAGTCTAGAAGGTATGGATCAAACCCACATAGTTTGATGCTACAGTTTAAGGTCGTGCGATAGAACCATTCCATGTAGTTTAACATCATGTGATGATGATGCTCACACAAAGAATGGAACATAGAAGAGTTATAGTATAGATATTATGCATGGAGTATTCCCTTTAAAATATGATTTCTTTTAGATGCATTGTGTGGGAATTACAAATGGAATATTCCTATGTTGGTGGAATGATCATTCTAGGATTAGGAAAATTAAGAAAAAGCATAGTGGTTGTGGGTGGACTGGATGGAGTGGATAGAGTGGGATGAGCATATAGAACAGATGGAACATTGTGTTTGTACCTCAGGGATTATTCATATGTATCCTTTATTATGGGGAACCAAAAACCACATAAATTACAATGGGGTTTTGGGGAAAACAACTGATTCAGTTACCCCATAATGTTGGGTATTTCCCATAGAGGTTTCCTATTCTAGGGGACATGAGTGTGCCTTAGACAATGGATAGGACCATAGGTTGAGTATTGTTGGTTTTTTGAGGCTTCCAATTTAGTGGATTCCAATAGTATTTGGTGTATGGGTGTTGTGGTTGTAACTAACCTATAATTCCACATGAAACATGATCGATGTGAGAAATGGGATGAAGTACTAGACTTATTGTTCATGTCGCCAAATATGAATCAATGAGAAAAGATGTAGGGATTGTGCATGGAGGTATCCCCTAGAGGATTTAATCCTTGTGGTAAAAATACAATTCCATGTGACTACGATATCATTCATTTTTATTAATACATATGTAATCATATTCTTATGGTTCATGGTGTGTTCGTCTTTCATATGGAGGCTTCTTAGTATGGATGTTCTGTCTCTCATGGAGGGATATGGAGGAATCTCATGATGAGAGTACATATAGAATCCCATGCGAATTTAATAGGGTAAGAAAACATTTTAACATCATGTTCTGAGGACAGTGGTGGTATTGTGTTTTACGTCATCCATCACAGATGTGGGGGACTCAATCCTTATCCCTTGGGCTTGCATAGCATACACACATGCACCCCAGGGTAGTTCATGGATTTTTTAATGCTAAGCAGTAATATTGTGGAAGAGTGGTTGGTCATGAGGTCCATGTTAGAGTTCCTATGATAACATGAAAAATTATTTTGAATACCAATTCTCAAAAAAATAGGCAACCAGGAACCTTGAGCTGCACATGGAATGGTTTGGTACACCGGAATGGGTGGCACATATGAAACATGGACAGGGGGTGGAGCTGAATCGATCATAGGATTGTGTGGGGACCTTGTGAACTTAAACATTATTAAGATATGTCCAAATAAAGTGGGAATCATGAATAATAAAAGGAGATTGGATTTTTGAAACATATAGCCTTTTAGAGAGGTTCTTTGTGATGCTCAAATGTCTTGAAAAGGTCCAGGGTTTCATAAAAGAATAGGCTTTGTGAAACATGGTGACCCCTTTTGAGGATGAAGTCCAAACATGGGAAAAGAGTGATTGGTGAAGTATAAATTCTTTATGAATCCCTAAGTACCCATATGGGCCTTCCACCTTCATAATGATCATTGGCCTTCAAAAATTGGAACCCTATATTATGTGGATGTATTTTGGAACATATGTGAAGGGGTTTCAAAAAGATTGGGTACCTTGGATGATATATTTTTTGTTTGGTTTGTGATGCTCAGTTTCATTATGAATTTGTATAAATTTGATAGTCAATGTGTCTGGTAACCATCATCCATTGACAGAATGAGCTTGATATTTATAGGAATGGGTCTCATGAACTTGGGAAAAAGTTCAAAAATAAAATATCAGCATTGAAAATGGTGTTAGCTTCATCAGACTGATAATAAAAAATGGTAATCCTTACTATTTTTTAATATCGTCATTGGACTCATGGAGAATAATGTTAGAGAATCATGTGATCATGAATTTTGGGGGATTCATGAAGGAGATTTGTGAATTATAACCTAAATATAGTTTTTAGGGTTGTTCTGGTCATGATTAACTCAAAAACAATAGTGACATCCTTCAATAATCATGAGACTAGTATTTTATTTCTAAAATTTCTTCTTGATAATGAGAGGTGATGATAAAAGATAGGGTCAAATTCTTAGGTAAAATATCCAACTGTTGTCAAATTTCTCCCTTAATTGAGGAACATTCTCGATGCTCAATCACAAAGTTGATACCTGAAGATCACTAGAGAAATGTCTACCATGAATTGAGACCTGTCTTGGTGCCAATAAAAAGAACCATATGTGACCTCAAAGGATCATTAATCCATGAAATGAAAATCATGATTCCTCTCTTCTTGTTATGGCCATTATATATGTGAACGCGTTGTAGGATTGCATTCTTGGTGAGCCATATTTCTTGAATATTCTTTCCAAAAAATTCTGATTAGTGAACCGTTAATCACAAATTTTATCTTTGAAAAGAGGGAACCATGACTCAGAGCTCCATGAATGGTGATTTGAGAAAAATCATTAGGTATGACCTCCATAAAACATCCACAAAAAACACATATGTCTCAAATTCAATGGCCTATTAGGAATCTTCCCATGTATGAATTGTATAATATACTTAATGGGATGAGATGGAAAACAAAATCATGACTGGGGAGTCTGTTTGAAGAGATTGAAGATATTGAATCTTTTATTTGACTAATATTAGATAATCATAAAGAGAAAACAATGTGAAATAGGATGCTGCTATATGGATTTGAACTCAAATATTTTGTGTTCATTATGGTGGCAATCCAAGATGAACCTTCCTACTATTTGAGGGGTTTACCAGGGTAATACTTCTTCCATGGGGCTATTTATAGCCACATATGAAAGGATCATGCAACCATTACAAAATAATACTTCTATAACCACATCAATAATGTGGAAAAGGTTAAGATTTAGGATGATGAATCTCTTCTATATTATCATGTGATTTATATAGAGGGTTTGGTGGACCTAAATAAGTGATGAAATTGTTGGAGTTGGTGGCCTAGAACCAACTACTTGGTACTTTATTAATTAAAAAACACCTTATCATAACTTGATTATTCTTCTGCATGACAATGCATGTGATAATTTCTTAAGGATAACTATTTTGTTAAAGGGTCATAGAGCATCACTACTATGATGAGAACCCAGAAGTCCCATAACACTGTTCTTCAATAAATGTTCTATGGTAGGATGATGTTTTTTGAGGGAAAAAAATAATACATTCCATTAGGGGTGAGGAATAATAAAACATTGAGGATCCTTCTCATGGTTTGCTCTCTTAGTAATATCCAATAGAATATTATGAGAATGAGACCCTCTAGTAGAAAATAAACATTTCATAATTTCATTGGATGTTCCTATCTACGGTCATGTGTATTGGTCCATATAATTTATGATTATTATTAATGGGTATTACGACTCACACACTTAGATGTATTGACAAATACTATGACGACACACTATTCACATTGAGGTAGGATATGTTGGGTGTATAACGAGTAATACTGCATTAATAGATAATGCGAGGAAGGGTTTTTCCCCTATATTCCAGAACAGAAGTAGATATCTTAGGTCCATTGATGGAATTGGTAAAGATTAAATAAATCCATGTCCATGGTATGGAATGGCCGAGTTGAATTATATGAAGTCGAGGAAAGAATAATCGAGCACATGGGTTGATGGCACTAGCATGCAACTTGATTGATTCGACATATCGAGACAAAGTGATTACATTATACGGTAAGCGTTCGTAGAAGGTGACAAGTCATTGCGGCGTTAAACTTATTTCTCAATGGGTGCCTTGGCTTGTTGCCAGATGCTAACCATGGACTTTAGGTAGGCTCCACCTGAAGCCACTGAGAATGAGGCCTAGAGGGTCCCACACTAAGTGTGTCCATGTATCTTAGTTAAATATTAATATAACAAGCTGAATAAATATTATGCTCGATTGTGGTTTAATAATTATTCAAGGATGCCTGATAGAATTTATTCTGACACAAGTTATTCAAGATAATATATTGTGGGAGAAATAATATTTTTATTAGAGAGTAATGCAGTGATAATTATTTTATAAATAAATAGACATTATTAGAGGTCTAGTAAATGTGGTGGAGGAAATAAAAAAATTCAAAAACAAAAGTACACGCCATGTATATTAAATATACACACCATGTATTTTTTTGGGAATTTATTAGAAATAATATTATTTATATTATTAAATAATATTGGGTGTAATTTTCTGGGAGCATGTCGGGTAATAATAATAGTCAACTGTTATTATTAGACATGGGGTATTACAATGAACTAAAAGTAAATAAAAATTTCATTCATATAATTAATTCATTTTACTATTCTATGCAATTAAATTCCCCATTATTCAATTCTCATTATCCTACCCATTTTCGGGGGTTATTCACAACAGATCTAGATAAATCTCTCAAGCCAAGAGAGAATTATTTTCTTCCAATAATGCTCTCAAGCTATGAGAGTGAGATCCTCCTCCACCAGATCATGGAGATCAAAGGCGGGCATTTCAAGTAAAGGCTCTTCCATTATAGCACCCAGAGATCCCTTTGGCGATTTCCAAAGATATGTGGAGAACGTTTGGATCACTGCTAGTTGAATCCTACACTTGGATTCTATGACACAACGACAGATCACATCTGATCGTGACTAAAAATATTGATGGAGAAATAATTACATCAAGGAAAAGGCTGTCAATTAATTAAATTATTTATAACCAACTTATGATGATCCTCTCTATTGTTCTAGTAATCCCCTCTTTCATTTTATTTCTTCGTTCTATTCTGAAGATCCAGTATTTTATTATCGTGATGGATCTTGAATTGGTCACTGTTAACACTAAAATTCATGTTTGGTACATCCACTAACACACTTGCACTACGCCCAGAACCAACATGTGGTATCAGAGGGGTCATATCGTTGATTATAATTATTTAGTTTTTCATTTGTGATTACGTATTTAATAATTTAGTTTTTTCAATTCATGTTAATTATTATTTAATTCTGAAACTTGGGATCTGTTCTTCATCCCTCTTTTTTCATCCACCTTATAGAAATTAAATTTTATTTTAATTTTGATTAAAATGAAATAGAGGATCTCATCCAGAGGTTCCAAACATTCCTAGTCATACAACACCTGAATACACAATGTGTATTCGGAAATACACAATGTGTTGTCAATATTCAATGCATCATACCAGTCTTCCAAATCAGGCCATGAGTTAGAGTATTTATAAGTATAAAATGACTTCGTGTTTTGACTAGGAATAGGTGGCACACGGTTTCAAGATTACACGTCATGTGGCTCATTGAACACAGTGTTTAGTCCCTTCTGGTTATTTCTGGACCATGTACCCCATACACGACTTTCCCATGTTGAAACCGTGTAATGTGGATATTACATGGCATGTTTCCCACTAAACACGCCATGTGCTTTGAAGATTTCTGAAGTACATATATAATCCTTGTCCCTGGGTATGTACATAGGATGGACGGTGAATAAAATTACATGTCATGTAGTCAGAACTACACACCGTATACTCATCCAAATTACATAGATTTATTAAAAATTATTATTATATTATACAAACCCTTTAGACGTGTACCATAGTGTAGGCGTAAAGCTGGGGCAAAACACATGATAGGTGTTTTATATATATGTGTTTAATTTATCATCTGCTAAATGTTCATTTCAACTCATTGGGTTGTTATGAACAGGAATTCATCGGGTTCCCTCCATGGTACATGTTACCTACAGAGATAATTTTAAATGAAATTATTTGTTTAAAATTATGATGGATTAGAATCTCAAGGAAATTCAAAAATGTTTTAAAATAAAATAATTGATAAATTAAAGATAATTAATTGATTTTACCATTATTAATCTTAAACAAGAATGCTTAAAAAATTAATGCTAGTTTTATTTATGTATAAATTTCATTGTATGAATGGATAATCATGAGATAGTTCATGGCCTTTGTATAAGAATGGTTTCATTTAATTTATTTATTTAAATTAAATTTGTTGGCATGTGAGCCTTCTCCACATTAATATGTTGGGAATGCATGCCCAAGGATTCATTTATGTAAAACCCAATTTTAACCCTCAACAGTGTGTGAGATAAAATCATATGTAATGGATGGAATTCTCTTGATAGTGAAGGTGGCTCAAGTTACGATCCAAGGTGAAACCAATCCAAAGAGATACAAATTTGAATAGTTGGAATGCTGTAAACACGAACCCAAAAGGATCAAGTTGTTTCTCCCCTAAGTCTAGGTTTAGTTTATCAACCACTAGACAAACTGACCAATAGAACAATCTCATGATCATACCATTTAATTTATTTATGTCAGTTTCATGGTGTATTTACTGTGCTTCTGTTGTCACGGTCACACAATTAATGAATTAAACAATAATGCAAGATGGAACTAAAATAAGACTGTCATATGCATAAAATATTATCTTAGACATGGTCAATCACTTAAGTATATACCACTTAATAAAAAATTTTATTTAGTCAAAGATAATAAAATGGAAATTTATGTATAAGGATAAAATCCCTCAATGAAATATTATGTCGGTATAAACTTCCATAATCATGGATAGAATCAAACCATAGTTCAAAGGACTTGACCAACCCTAGTTGGTGTGCTTTCAATTATCAAAGAATTTTATTTCAATGTTTATGGTTGACATGACTTGGTTCGAATCAATGGTTGACTACCACAATAAGACATGGAGTGACCAAGAGGCAGAGATTAAGGAAATCCAAAATAAATGGATTTTGGGATTGGGGAGTTCACTGAGTTGATCAAGGAGCTGTGAGTTAATGCAGTTGAAAATTGGAATGACTACCTAAAACCATTCATGTTTCTGAGCCAAGCCTTGTTGGGGTAATGAAAAAGGAAATATGGATCCTTGCCACTTGAATATTCAAGAAATATAATATTCCAAAGTCAATTATGAGGGAAACTAGATTTTGATAAAATATTGGGAGACTAATAAGTAATAATTTATTTATTGTTCTCAGTTATATCATAATAAAGTAGTAAACCTTTTCTCATCTTAATTTTTATTAACCTCAAGAAAAATGAATTCAAAGATATCACTGTGAACCTCACTTGAGGAGGAAAAACTTCTCACCATCCCCAATTTCCAAGAGTGGCAGAGGTATTTATGCGTCATCCTTCACCATGAGAAAAAATTGAATGTGTTGGAAGAGCCTATTCAAGTTGAACCTGGGTAAGTGGCCATGGAGGAGGAATTATCTCTCTATATGAAACATATGGATGAGGCCATAGATGTCCAATGTTTCATGTTATCGACCATGTCTAATGATCTCTTGAAGCAGCATGAAAACATGGACATGTATAGAATGATGTATATCCATAAGGATCTCTACAAAGAGAAGGAGAGACAAGAGAGATAAAATATATCCAATTCTTTGTTTACAGCTACGCTTGAAGAGTCTGTGCCTGCTGGGCCTCATGTAGTCAAGCTTCTAGGCTACATTGAATGCCTAAAAATCTTAAGGAGTAAATTCCCAGATGAGTTCTCTATAGATATCATCCTATCATCACTGCCCAAGACCTTCTCTAGCTTTATTGTCAACTCTAACATGAGAAATAATGAGAAGAGTCCATCAGAACATCTGACCTTAATTCCACAGGTGGATAAGGACGTGGGGCATGACATACCCTCAATTTTTATGGTGAATAAGAAAAGGAAGGACAAGGCAAAGGGAACAAATTCTTATAAACGACTTGAATCCCTCGAGCACTATCCCTCCAAGAAGGGTAAGATCTAGAGGTAGGTCAAGGAATGGGATGCGGTATATTTTGAATGTTTCAAGCCATGCCACTGGAAGAGGAAATGCACCATGAAGCATGGGGGTGCTAAAGATGTGTTCATTATCTAGTGTAGTATTTCACTTTCTACACATTGGGTATTAGATATAGCTTGTGGGGATCACATCTCTATTCAAATGTAAGAACCAAGTAGATTTTGAAATATTTCCAGATTAGAGGTGGATCGTCGAACTGCCAATGGCGCGAGGTTGGCTACATTGGCCATTGGCGATTACTACCTCTCATTTCCAACTGGGATGATTTTGGTTTTACATAACATTTATTATGAGACTAGTGTTACCAAAAACATAATTTCTATATCATGTTTGGATATGGATGAATTTATTTTCCTGTTTGGAAATAAGGTTTTATTATTTTATAAGAACAACACATGTTATGGTATGGGGTATTTAAAAAATGGTTTTTATGTACTAAATTATGAAAACCAAGTATTAACAATCGATAACGAAACAAAATCACATGACTCATACATCACCCAGTTGTGGCATCACCATCTCAGTTATGTAAATGAGAAGAACTTGACAAAGCCTAGACAAGAAGTCTATTTGGACTCTACTAAGATAAAACAACTTGATTGATGTCATGCATTTTTTCACGGTAAAATGACTAATCTGCCTTTCGATGGACATGGTGAATGGTCTACAGAGCTTCTAGGATTGGTGCACACAGATGTGTGTGGACAATTTCCAGTATAAGCTAGAGGTGAATATTCTTACTTCATTACTTTTACTAATGACTTGAGCAGAGAGGTATATATCAACATAATAAGTTATAAGTCATAATCATTATAGAAATATTAGGAATTCAAGAATGAAGTAGCTAATCATATTGGTAAGAAGATAAAGAAGTTTTGATCAGATCAATGTGGAGAATATCTAAACAAAGAGTTCATTGATCTTTTATCGGAGTATGGTATTCTATCTCAGCTCACTCTTCCTTATAAACCATAGTGGAATGGTGTTAGTGAAAGGAGTAACCACATGTTATTGGACATGGCGAGGTCGATTATGCAGATCTTCCATTATCCTTCTAAGGATATGAATTACAAAATGAAAAACACACATTAAAACAAGTACCAACTAAGGAGGAAAATAGAATTCCCTCCGAGTTATGGAGTAGAATGAAACCCATTTTTTCACACACACATGTATGGGGATGCAAGGCATTTGGTAAGGCCTTCTCCAGAAACAAACTAGCACCCTGGGGTAGAGGGTGTATCTATATAAGATATCCCATGGAAATGAAAGCATTTTAACTATATAAACATTCAGACAAGAAAGTGATTGTCACAATACAAGACTTATTTATTGAGAGGGAGCACATCCTCAAACAATTTAGTGGGAGAAAGTTATAATTCGACAAATTTGATGCTCAAGATATATAGGAGATTGTACAGTAACAAGTTCTACATGTCCCTATGGAAGAGGTTTCAGAAACACAAGTACTATGTTGGAGCTCAAGAGATGTAAGAGAAACAGAGAGATTTGTTTTCCTAGTCACTGAGGATAGTGAATAATTATTATTGTACAATGATAAACCTCATTCCTACAAGGATGCAGTAGAAAGCTCAAATGCTGCATGATGGCTAGAAGCTATGAATTTTGAGATGGATTCCATATATCAGAACCAAGTCTGGTTTCTGGTCGATGAGCCTATTAATGTAAATCCTATTTGATGCAAATGGGATTTCAAGAGAAAACTGGAAATGGATGGTCAATTTAGCACATATAAATAAATGATAGTGGGAAAAGGATTCATACAACATCAAGGAACTTACTATGATGAAACCTTCTCGCCAATTTCCATGTTTAAATCCAAAAAAATCATACTTTCCATAGCAGCTTACCATGACTATGAGATTTTGAAAATGGATTCCAAAACATCATTCCTTAATGAGAAACTTCAGGAAGATATCAACATCACACAACTAGAAGGGTTTGTGACACCACGTGAAGCCAAATGGGTTTTTATGTTGAAAAAATCCATTTATGGAATAATGAAAGAATCCATGTCCTGGAACCTTCGATTTGATGGAGCCATAAAATAATTTCTATTCATTAATAATGAATTTGAGCCACATGTTTGTAAGCAGTTTAATGGGATTGTTGTCATTATCCTAGTATTATATATTGAAGACATATTGCTTATAAGAAATGATGTACTAGTCTTATAGTCAGTTAAAGACTGACTGAACAAGTGTTTCTCCATGAAGGTATTGGGTGAAGCAGCCTATATTTTAAGGACCAAGATCATACATGATAGATCCAATAGGATTCTTAGACTATGTCGGGGAACAAACATTGACTAGATACTAAAGGTATTTAGTATGGAACAATCCAAGAGGGGATTGGTTCTAGTGTCACATGGCCTATATCTCTCTAAGAAAATGTGTCCTCAAACACAACAGGAGAAACGTAGAATGAGTAAGATCCCATACACTTAATCTATAGGATCCCTCTTGTATGCCTTGTTATGTACTGAGCTTAATGTTTCCTATGCAATGAGCATGGTACGCAGATATCAAGAAGATCCGAGAGAACAAAATTGAACTACTATTAAGACTATCCTAATGTATCAGAGAAGAACTAAGATAATATTCCTAGTGTATAGAGGAGACGAGGATCTTTTCATCTGATGGTATGTTGATTCAATTTTTGAAATAGATCAGACTGATCTGATGTCACAATCTGGATATGTTTTCTTTCTCAATGGAGGAGCTGTGAGCTGGAAGTGTTCAAAGAAACCAGTTGTTGTTGATTCTACAATGGAGTCTAAATATATCGTGGCTTCTGATGCAGCCAAGGAATCCGTCTTTATTCAGATCATTTTCCAGGAGCTTGATGTGTTTCCTAGTAGTAAAGATCCTATAACATTGTATTGTGATAATACTACAATGGTGGATCTTTCAAAAGAACCAAGGCCACAACAACAGACAAATAAAATAATCCAGAATTATCACCTCTTGAGGGACTTCTATAAAAGGGGTGAAGTTTTTGTGAGCCCAGTATCAACAGAAAAGAACATGGAGGAACCCATTACTAAAGGTTTATCTCAATAGAATCATGAATGTCATGTGAGAGCTTGTAGGTTAATGGTTTTTATCAGTTGACTCTAGTGGAAGTGGTCCTCTATTGGAGTTGGTCTCTTAGAACAAACTACTTTGTACTTCATTCATTAATAAATACCCTATCACATCTTGATTGTTCTTCTGTGTGACAATATGTGTGATAATGTCATAAGGATAGTTGTTGCATTAATGTATCATAGTGGATCACTACTATGATGAGAACCTGGAAGTTCCATAATACTATTCTTGAATATATGTTCTATGGCCGAATGAAGTTATTTGAGGGACATAAATAATACATTCTATTAGGGGTGAGGACTCATAAAACATTGATGCACCTTCTCATGGTGTGTGCCCTTGGTAATATCATAGATTATATTATAAGAACAAGACCCCCTAGTAACAAATCCACATTTCACAGTATCAGTGGATGTTCCAATCTACAGTTGTGTGTATTGGTCCTTATATTATAAGATTATTATTAATGGGTATTTCAACTCACACAGTTAGATGTATTGATGAAAACTGTGATGACACACTGTTCACATTGAGGTATGATATGATGGGTTCCACATGAGTAATACAGCATTAAAGGATAATGTGTGAAAGGATTTGTCCCTTATGTTCCATAATGGGTGTAGACATCTCATGCCCTTTGATGGAATTGATATAGCCTAAACAAATTTATATCCATAGTAAAAAATGGTCGATTTCAATTCTGGGACATCAAGAAAAGAATAATCAAGCACATGGGTTGATGGAACTAGAATGAAACCCACATGATTCAAGATAATGAGACAAAGGGATTACATTACACGGTAAGAGTTCATAAGAGGTGGCACATCAGTGCGGCGTTAAACTTCTTTCTTTATGGGTTCCTTGGTGTGTTTCTAGATTCTAACCTTGGACTTTTGGTAGGATATGCATAATTCCACAGAAAAAGAGGCTTATATGGTCAAACACTATGTTTTTCCAAGTATCTCAGTTATATATTAATTTAACAAGTTGAATAAAGATTATTCCTGGTTGTGGTTTAATAAATATTCAAGGATGCTTGATCACATTTATTTCGACACTAGTTATTAGAGAAAGTATATTGTGGGTGAAATAATATATTTTTATTAGTGAGTTATGTAGTGATATTTATTTTGGAAATAAATAGCCATTATTCAAGGTCTAATAATGTGGTGGATGAAATAACGTAAATTGAAAACCCAATGTACACAGCGTGTATACTAAATAAACACGCCTCTTATTTTTTTCTAGGAGTTTATGAGAAATAATATTATTTATTTAAGTATATAATATTAGGTGTAATTCACTGGGTGCATGTTAAGTAATAATAACAGTCAACTATTATTATTTGACATGGGGTATTGCTAAGAAATAAATGAAATTAATAACTGCTTTCGGGTAATTAATTTATTTTATTATTCTATGTAATTAAAATCCCAATTATATAATTCTCATTGGGCTAGGAATTTTTGGGGGTTGTGCACTATGGATATAGAGAAATATCTCAAGCCAAGAGAGAATTATTTTCATCCAAGAACACTCTCAATCTATGAGAGAGATATCCACATTCACTGGATCAAGGTGATCAAATTCAGACATCACAAGCGAAGGCTCTTCCATGATAACACCTTAAGATCCCTTCCGCGGCATCCAGATATTTGTAGAGCATGTGTGGATCACCTCTAGTGGAATCCTACACTTGGAATCTATGACTCAATGATGGATAACATCAGATTGTGACAAGAAATATCAATGAAGAAAGAATTACATCAAGGTAATTATTTTCAATTAATTAAATTATTTATAACCAACATATGAGGATCCTATCTACAGTTCTGGGACTCCCCTCTTTCTTTCTAGTAATTCATTTTATTAGAAAGATCCGAAGTTTTATTATCGTGACGGGTCTCAGATTGGTCATTCTTAATGCTAAAATTAATTTTGGGTATACCCACCAACACACTTCCGTTGTTCCTAGAACCTACAATAATAATGGCTAGGATTTTTAGAGGATGGTAACACTACTAAGGAATAAGATTTATATTATTAGGAAAGAATATCATAAAAATTATTTGAGGGAGAGGTGAATTAGGTAGGGTGTTAGGATGTAATGTTGGAAATATTATTCCATGTTTACATTCCATTAGATATCATGCCAAAAATGTTTAGAATATGGTCATCAAATACCAAAACATTATATTTTCATAATTGTGAGGTCAACATCAACCACTGGTACCTTCAAAAAAATTTCATGTCCTTGATTTTGGGGAAATGTATGATGAGTTTCTCTATGCAGATAATGTAGAGTAATACTAGGAGCAGCTTCCGACTGAGGTGATAGTGCTGTCGAATCTGGTATAAGGCACCAACAAGGTGAATTCAGGGACAAAGAATGCTCCCCTTTAGTAATGGATCAAATTTTTCATTGAATTACGTAGCAGAGGATCCTTCCAAGGGTTATTTACTAAAAAGGACATCATCAATAATTCAATGCACATTTATAATGGTATGATAATAGGGAATGGAGGGATCTTATTTGAGGACTCTAGACCTGATCTAGTGACACATGTGGGAAAACCATATCAAGACTAAGACTCAACCCATATTTTGGGAGGCTTGATTCATCGTGGTTCTTAACAGTGACATGATTCTCCCAATTTAGGATTCAGACATGGTGGTATGTCTAAGAACCATAATAATGGAAATAATGTTGGTGACAATGTGGAATTTCCAACATAGAACCCTAGTGTTGTAGATATTGTACAATATAATTCAGTACATTAGTGAATGGAAGACACCAATGTGTGTATATAGGTATTTTAATTTCTTTTATAGATGGTTGGCCTCACACATGGGGACTATGTGTATCTAATCCCTATTTACCCTCCCATAAAAGACATTGGGTCATTCATCCTACATATTAAGGGTATTTTCATATTCAAGTAGAGTTTAATGGATTTTATAAATGAGGTTGGGTTGGTAGATCACTTTATCATTCACCCATTATCTCTACAAACTAGGGTGGTTAATGATGATGTCACAAGGACTGATTATGAAAAATCATAACTCCTAGATTTCTATAGTGGGGTAATATGGGAAACGATTGACTACAAGATGATCTATGAGCCATATAACCCACACTAGTTCAAGGAGCAATTCTGAAGCCTATAAGGGATGAACCTAATGGTGTACACATAAGTGAGTAATAACTTCCACACTTCCTTAATGAGGAAAAATTGGATAATATTCACATGTGAATACATAGAGATGTATAATGAGTTGGATCTAACCAGTACTGTGTATAGGAAAACACAAGAATATGTGTAAAGATAGTAGATCGCCTATCCAAGGATAATACTGAGGCAGTGAAGCATCTGAGCTAATGAAGGGTTATTTCCTCCACCCCAAGTTAGTGGATGAGTATTGGATAGAGTTCTCCTCGGATACAGAGCTGGCCATGTGGTAGATCAGTAGTATCAATGACAACAGTTCATGGTCCCACACAGGTAAGAGGTGAAGGGAGATGAGAATCCGCATCAGGGCCAACTGTATTGGGATAGAGAACTTAAGAGGAAGGGGATATATATAGGTAGGTACATAGGCTATTTTTCAAATATCATGGAAATACTTTATGTCATGTCGAAAATAATAGTGATGTCATCTTTACTAAGGCTTAGGAAAACCAATACTTCTTTATATAATTATCTTGTATTCACATGGTGTGGAATCATATCAAAAAATGAGTGACGTGTCTCATTATGTTTTTTTAATTCTATGGTAAATTTCAATGATTCTCAATAATAGGTGGATCAGTACAAGACACAACAAGCTAACCTGGTGAATTCAAGGGTTGTTGTAAGTCCCTTAACTAACTGGGCTAGGGTGATTCTAGATATTACCACTACTCCATGATTTTCAAAAAATTATCTAGCTATGTTGGATCCACTTCATGTTGAATTAGATGATGAATGAGGATATGGTGCTTATCAGGGATCACCCTTGCGAGGAAGAATCTCCACAGAACTGGTAAATATCTGAATTTTACATACCTCAGATAAAACAAGTTCTTTAGTAATACATTTTAAATCTATTTCTACTTGTGTAAGAATCAAAAATAAAAAATTGAGTTAGAGAGATAGATTAGAAAATTAAGGTGATGGTATCTAGACCCATAGTGTGGTGAGTGTTTGTTTCTTTCCCCATGTAATAATGTCAACCATTCTAATAGTGGTGCATGTGGTTATGAAAACGATTACAGAAGAAACCATACTCATGGGTTCCTATGATTCTTCAAGAACTCCCCACAAGATTATACAATCATGTATGTTTCTTTCTCCACTATTATGTGGACTCTTTGGCTCTTATTGTTATTCATTACTAATATATTTTAATGGGAGTTCTAACTATGCTTGGAACTCAACCACCATGCCAACAATTACATTAGTTACTCCTAAAGTAGAGGTGGAGATATTAGATGCTTCTACCCCATTAGAAAGGTCAGGGGAGGCGATGGTGTCAAGAAAAATATTGATGTTTTATTATATGGGACTACCATAACTGTTCCCATAATATATGTGGTTGAGATAGGTCCCACAATAGAGCTACTGGAATGTGTTGTGGGGATAGGGCTATAGTGGTTGTCCTACCAAAGGTGATTAATATGGAAAAAATAGAACTGGGGGAAGTGTAAACAGTGTTAGACCCTAGTAAGATATAATTTGGTGTTCCAACATTAGAATTGACACTTATGTTGGATGCAGAGGATGAAACTGTGAATTCTCTATGAGAAGGAGTATCCAATAAAGTTTTAATAATGACATCGACCTATATATTACTACATGGTGATGTATAGACTTCTTCCATTGGTGGAGAGGGTGATGAGGAAGTGTTCCTTAGGGTATTCATCATGTTTCTCATGCTTATAGATGAAACAATTATCCATCCACTCATGTCAAAAGACATATACCCAGAGTATCCAGTTAAAAACATATATGTGGTCTATCCTCCTAATGAACATGATCATCCTAAAATTGTTAAGGATTATAGCCAAAAAATAATATGATAATAGGGATTTCCACTAAATGCCTTTTTGGAATCTTCAAGATTTAATCACCCACATATAGATAGCCAATTTTCCACAACATTTGGGATCTCTTTTTCACTGTTTGGTCAATCCGGGGACTAAAAGAGTGGATTAAATCACTCTTCATGTACTAGCATGATACTTACACATCTATTAAGAATTATAAAATGGAAAGAGTTATATAATTCCTAGAATAATTTCAATGATGCATGGTCACGGGGGCATCAAAATGGAGAGGAAGTGATTTCTCATCCAGAGGGATTGGAATTGGAACATGAAACAATGGTTGTTAAATAATATGAAATCATTAGTAGCTTAAGGACTCCATTGGATCTATCTGAGGATAAAGATATTGAGGTCAATAAGATAGAAGATGATTTTAAGGTAGAGTAGATTCATCAGTGGATCAGGGTTGAAGATGTTTTCCCCATGACCAATGAAGTGAAGGAAGACCTAGCAGGGAAACATTAGGTCTTTGAAATTACTCAACAAAGGCTGGTAGAGATCCGCTGCATGATCGCTGAGGTAGATCTGTAGAGGCATATTTTTCAGAGGGAGTTAAAATTATATTAGTATAAACCTCTTAATATAGTTTTGTTCTATTTCAATTTCAAATATATATATATATATATACTTTATCTATTTTTTATCTTGAACATATATTTGGAACAATCTAGAATCTATCCATAAGCTCATGTAAGTCACTACTACTATGATAAATAAGGGATGACCATGTGATTTCCCTTCATGTGATAGTGATTGAAAATTACCTACCACTAAAGGAATAGAATAGTTGACTGACCACAAATTGTTTCCAGTCCAATAGAGGCTATATATGTATAATTGGGTTATCGGAACAGTTGACTCTCTTTTACAATGTAAACTAGTGCATGAATGAGATAACTCTAGGGGTTCTTAATTCAATTAGAAAAAAGTTGATGGAAATTTTGAATAATAATAACTAGAATTCTGAACATGAAGAGAAATACATAATGATGAAGGAAAACGATTGACTGTGTTCAAAACACAATATTTGTACTGTTGGCCTGGAATGGGGACACACAAAAAAGGGTTGACCATTGGTGATGTTCTAAATAGATAAACTATCTTAGAATAATGTTTGAGGTCCTCTAAGAAATTTTCCACGGATGTTATGTGATCCAAAATTTCATGAGTCCAAACTATTTGGGGATCCCTTAAGATGTGGATGAGAATTAGGATCCAAATAAGGGGAACATGCATCATGGAAATAGAGTGATGGAATGTTCAATGGATTCCAAGACTCTTGGAATTAATCCAATATGGTTAAAAATATATTGTTTTAAGAATATAGGTATGAACAAATATCAAACAAAAATTCCATGGAAGGACCATATCGAATGATGAGAGATAGCTAAGTATATGGACAATGCAATAGATGATCATCAAAGGTGAAGAGGACCAATCTGAAGAGGGTATGAGACATTTTTTAGTTTTACATAATGAAAACAAGTATTGTGGAAACATATTTTAAAATTTTATGGTTTAGAAGATGCATAGTGCAATTTAACAACATGTGATTAAGGTGAGCTCCATAGTTTTAATGTCACGTGACTTGGAAATTGCACACAATTTAATGTTATATGGCTTGGACTATGGCCAAAAATTTTATTCCATCATTCAAGGACAATTTAAATTTCAATTCCAAGTGTATTTTTGAGGAACTGAGTAAATAAAATAAAAATTAATGATCACAAAGGTTCATGTGTTCCACACATGTATTTAGAAATAGAAGGATGTTGAAGCGAATGATGGAAAAGTGGCCTATGCCACACCACAAATCCCTAGAGTATTTTCAAAATGTTTAATGTCATTCTAGGAAAAATACATATATATTAAAGGTATTATTGTTTGGACCTAGAAGTGAGGATTCCAAAAATGAGCATATGTGGTGTAGATGAGAGAAAAGACCAACATGAATGCAGACCAAGGAGGATCAATGCCACGTCACACTTCCCCTTGAATATTCCCTCACAGTTTTAATTTTGTGCGGCTTGGACTATGGATCTTAGTTTATTTTCACAGGTTTTGGACCCAGGGACCATTTTTGGAATCACCACATCATTCCAAAACATAAAAAACTCTTAATACTAGGTGATTCATTATCAGTTGAGATACATGAAATGGTTAAAGGTATTTTACTAATGTGTATAATCCCACATTATGCGTATACTTCATCCATGATTCAGGGGATTATAAAAGAGAAAATTTGATACATTCAAAATATAGATAGAGGGGATACTATTGAGTTGGGATCAACCATCTACCATGTAAAAAACATTGGGACAATAACTATGCTAGTCAAAAATAAGGTGATAAAATGCATGATTAAATGTGGACAACGTTCAAAACACATGATCATTTGTTTACTACTAGAGATCCATTAGGGTGTTGGACCAGGAAGGAAGGTGGGATAAACTAGTCTCATACGATCACCATTAAGGGGTCCTTCTAAATATTATGGATGTTAGAAATCTAGATCGAGAAATTTTAGATATGTAGAATAGATTTTATCAAAAAGTGGGATTCAATATTAGATTGTGAGAATAGTTTAAGATCATATTTATTACACTATAGTGTGACTATAATTTAGGGAATAAATATTAGACCATAGCTTTTTGTCTCAAGACAACATGTTTTGTGCGAGGTCAAGATAATATAGACATGAAACAAGACTAAGGAGGCACATGTTGGGCAATACACTACCCAGGAAAATCCCATATAACATAATGTCATGATACATTTACTGGGGAAGATCAATTTATAGGGTATCTTCATGGTACAAAATAGGTATAACATAGTGTGAATGTGTCCAATAAAGATCATGTACTACTATAATACCCTCAAATAGACTACATACAGTTTATGGTTGTAATGACTCAATCATAACAGTGTCTAAGGGGACAAAAGGTAGATGGAACTACAGCTCGTCCCAAAGACAAATAATTTGGGAATTTCTAAATAACTCGTAATGAAAATAATGAATCAACATTTAGTCCATGAACATATCAAGGTGAGATAATTGAACAACTGAGGGTAACCCTCTCAGATGGGGGAACTAAGGCATCACATTTTTATCCCGAGGCATCTTGAATAGGATATTGGTAGGATTATTATTTAACATCACTCATTGAGGATGTTAAATCCTTATTTAAATTCCTAGTGTTTAAATCAGAGGGTAAGAAATATAAATGGGGAACATGAATAATGTAGAGGCATAACAAAACTGATGTGAATGAGAACTGAGGAATCATAAGCACCATACCACACATTATTTCCCAAATAGGCCTACATACAATTTATAGTCATAATCCATGGACATAGAGTGGATAGTATAAGGTCATGTTTCAAGAACAATTAGACCATGGATTTTTTAGTATATGCACATAGATTCTAAATTATAAACTTCTCAAATGAAAATAAATTTCATGGATGATTGAAGGATCCAATGTAAATGAGGGACAAAGAGAACATTGAACCACGCCAAATATTTTAGAAGATAATATTATAAAAGTCCATATATAAACATAAGTGTAATGTTTAGAATAAAAATATTAGGTTAATGACGACCAAAGGTCCTACATTTAATAGTTGGGCATGAGGGATAATGGTTTTTCTAATCGATAGTTGGACATAGATATTATATTTATGGGTGTTTCTACATATCCCAAATAGATAGTAATCAAACCACATGTAGTTCCTGATTGAAATATGATTTCATAGGTCTAACATGTATATAGGGAGGGGATATTTTTTGGGGGTTGTTGGGCCAGGATGTAAAATCCTAGTGTCACTACATATCCTATGTGAATTGGAACAAATCCATACATAGTATTATATATGGAATGTTATAACACCAATGTTGGGGGAAATTTCATCTCAAATTAGGACACTATATTTTTGTGTATTTTATCATTGTATGACCCAGATGATAGTTCTATGAAGTTTATCAACATGCATCATGGATGATGGTTATTATGAATTTTAATTTAATTCTTCTAGGATGAATGAAAAACGTGTTCCAAAAAAGATATTCATGTTATGATTATTATGACCCGATGGGAATTAGGATTGATTATATAACAACCTTACTATTTATTTCACATTAACACATGATTTATTACATTAAATTACAAAAAATACAACCAAAATGATCAGGATTTCTAGTGTATTTTGGAATTAAGTACACAAAATGGCATCATGAACATGGGATACAAATAACATTATAAAAATATTCCATAACATGCATCTAAATTTAAATGTATTTTTAAAACAGATAGGGATAACATGTGGAAGATACTATGAAATTGGTGAGATATGAATCCCAGTAAGGGAATGTACAAAGAATACCATGAAGATAATAAAACATGTTCGACAAAAATAATATAAATGGGTAATAAAAATGAACATGAATAACATGGTCTAGTTGAGCATGATAATCATGACGTGGGAAATCATGAAAAAACATACAACACTGAATCATAAAAATAGGTTAAGGATAAATCCACCAATAATTCATGGATGAAAAAGTAACAAAAATGGATCTTGTTCACTCATTTTCTCAATGTGACCTATCTTGATAATAAACATTACACAATTCATTGGAGCACCATCTAGGTGCACCCATTATATTCATTTCATTAGAATGCTTAAGTGTGCTGCATAGATCATACTACATGGTTTAATTCATCATTGTAATTTATTTCATTGTCTAGGGGGGTGGAAAAAATACATGTAATACCCCATTAAAAATTTATATGTGATTAAATTTGAACACCCTTGATATGAAATGGATATGGTAATCACAACATGATTGGTTTGGCATGGAAAATCATGGTGATATTTCAATAGCATAACGATGTCACTTACGGAATCATTAAAATGGTTTGATGGGAGAGAAATGGGTTTATAATCCAATAAACAACATATGGGAAGTTATAGGTATGTGAAGAATCATATAAAAACATTATAAATTTTAAATATATGATAATGTAATGAAGAAACATGAATAAATAAAGTAATCCTAATAATTTTTTGGTTTGGTAATTGGTCTACATAAAGGATCATGGGAGGCATAATGAGAGTTGAATGGGGAAAATTTTCATTTATAAATAAATTTTAAAATAAAATGGATATGTATGAATATATACCAACATGATAAAACTAAAATTAATAATTTTATCATAAAAAGGGTAGCTTGAATAAAAAGGTAACTAAAAACCCTTAAAAAATATCAGCATTATAATGACTTAGATTTACTTCCAAATGAGAGAGGATGAATAACATCACATTCAAATTACTTAAATTGGATATTATGAGAATTTATATAAATAAATAAAATTATAATAAATTTTAATTAGGAATACATATTCCAAAGATGGATCTTGAATTAAAATGAGGACATGAAGGTGAGGATCCCTTACAAAATTTCAACATATTAAGAGGTGTACATAGAGGATAATTGGAGGATTAATTAAATATAAAAGGGGATATAATAATTTATAAATTAAATTTATCACGAGGATAATATAGAAAAATATATATGAATATAATAAAAACAAAATTTAGAGACATTATAAAATGAAGTGTGTGATAAAACGAGAAGATAGAATGATCCCTTGCTTTAGTGTGTGACTCAAAAATATTGGGAGGGGATTTTTGTGAGAATTATTTCTCCTTGTAAAAAATATAAAGAGTTTAGGTTTGATTATGTATGTTATCCATGGTGTTTCAGCAAAAATAAATGACATATTGGGATGGTTTATTTAGGAGAATTGGTGAATATCTTTATTATTTGGTTTCCAACTCTACATAATAAAATATCTAAAACCACAATCCATCTAATTTTTTTTACCATGGTTTCATCCAAATGTTATTGGATTACGTTATTTTATATGGTCAATATAAAAACATTACTAAAAAATACACTTCCATATGTTTAGTTGTTTCATATTTATAATGAAATGATTTGAAAACCTTAAAATATATTACACTTTATCGAGAATTCATAATGGATTTATAAAATATCTAAAATAAACATAAGTGAATACTATTTTAAATGTAAAACATTTATCTAGTCCTGGATACCCATTATAGTATTAATTACATCACTTCTAGTC
This sequence comes from Viscum album, assembly GCA_963277665.1. Lineage (NCBI taxonomy): Eukaryota > Viridiplantae > Streptophyta > Magnoliopsida > Santalales > Viscaceae > Viscum > Viscum album. Next base: position 355,761,862 of record OY728143.1, read on the forward strand.
ATTATGATGTCATAATAAACAATGTATATTTATATGGTATTTAATGTTTACACAAAAATTCATCTTTCTGAAATAATTATAAAAATAATAATTTCCGGTTAATTTCATCATTAAGATTCAGAAAAAGACTAATTTTATCTTAAAAAAATCTAATTATGTTAATTTTACTTAAAAAAAATAAACAACATTTATTGAAACTGAATGCTGTTTTACAATAACATTTTTTTAATCCTTATTAATTTACAATTTACTTCAAAATAATTATATGATCATTTGAATTTGATAATAATTATTTAACAGCAATATAAAAATATAATTTTTTTCAAATAACCAAAAATTTATAAATTAATTAATTGAATTTTAATATTAACTAAAAATATAATTTATTCTTTATTGTATCAATATAAATATATTTTACAAAGTAATAATAATAACATGAAAATATATTCATTATTCTGTTCAAAATAATTTACATATTAAAAATTCTAAGGTCTTAATACATAACCCTTTAATACACCAGATATATACCATATAGTAAGGTGCACGATGGTGGGACATTCATGGTGTGGTTCAGAGAACATGGTTTGGGTCATGGTCTCAATGTGCTTGAACTTCTCCTGTAAATGGTTTTAGTATGCTGATGTTATTGGATCTTATCTTGGGCTCGATAATGGTAATTTTTCAGATTTTCTATCTCCCTCAGAAGCTCTAATAAATGCAGTCTATAGGGAATGACCTATTGGTTTATGACACCACATCCATTGTTTGTGTCCAATGGATATGTTAAAACCCTATATTTATATTAACCATGTGATCACTATTAAACATCTATATTATCAACGATATACAAAATTAATTGTCATTTAAATCCAATGGGATATAATAAATCAAAATAATTGAATTTGTTTTTTATAACAATATTAAATAATGTGAAAATTAATTAAATTACAAGGAGGAGTTTATTTAGAATAGATTGGGTCATTACAATCTTCCCACCATTATAAATTTTACTCTTGAAGTTTTCATTTCCCTCACTAAAATAGAATAGGTTAATACTTATTTAACAAATCCTCTGGTTCCAACGTTTCTTCTTCTATCTTCTCATTTCTCAACAATACATTCACATGGTTTATTACCTTATTTTGTAGAACTTTTTCTCTATGCTCTATCAATTTCACTGGCTTCTCCACATCGGAAATTGAATTCTATAACAGTACCACCTCTGGATTGAATAAAATTGAGGGGTCTGGTATTTTAATCCTTGACTGGTATACATGGAATTCATCATGTACTTGATATACATTTGGTGGGAGTGAATTTCAGTAGGCCACCACTCTGATGCGACCAATGATATAAAATCGAATGATGTAATTGGGAATAAGCTTTAAATTCTTCACAAATCTAATCACTCTATTCTATTGGGATATGTGGAGGAATAACATGTCTCAAAGAAAAAAATGTTAGCCTCTTTGATTATTTTCAACATAGTTCCTCTATCAAATATGAGCAGCCTTGATGTGTTGTTATAAGGTTTTATCCTTTTCAAAAAATTCTTCAACCATTTCCGAACAGAAAATTTTTCGTTCCCCATCATCATTCCAATATGCGGTTATCCAACAACTCTTCCTATAAAGTGCTTAATAATGAGCCATTTGGATGTTATATTGGAAACTATTGTTTTAAGAGAACTAAACTAAAGTGATATTTTTTTCACATCCTTCGTGGAAGCCCATAAAACATTCTAAGAACATGTCTTACTATTTCTGAATAGTTTACTTCTTTTGGCCACCATTTTGAAGATGATAGGTCATACTGAAGCTCATGTCAGTGTTTGGATCCTGTTTTAGAATATACAAAAACATGGAGGTGAATCTTAGATATTGATCAAATACAATGAATAGTGGTACTCCAAGAAGCCTTACCACTTCTATGATGTATATATATGGAAGTTGATCTAGGTATAAGTCCTCAAAAATTACAATAACGTGAGTTTTCATTATAATGAAATAAACAATGAACCATATAGAATTGTTCTAGTTAGATTTTTTGGGAATTCCATCTATAAATACCATGGTGATGCTCTCTCATTTCCACATTGGTATGTGTAGTGGTTTCATCATCCCCTTTGGAATATTCCTTTCATCCTTCTTTGGTTGAAATTATATGCACTTTGATTTATATTAGTCAATATCTTTCTTCATATTTTCCCACCAATGGTTCTTATGGAGATCTTCATACATCATTGTGTTTTCTGGGTGAATGGAGAAATTTAACCTATGAGAATCATCCAATAATTCTATCTTTAACACATTATTTGTGTGAAAAGATAGTCTTAACCCAAATCTCACAATTTCTTATTCATCAATATTGAACACTGAGGATTTCCCTTTACATCTAGTTTCCTATTTTTTCTGAATTCCCACATAAGTTCTTTGAACATCCTTTTCCCTTTCCAAACAATAGTTTTTTGAGAAATAATTTTTGAAAGTATTGATGATGTTACATTATTTATTATTCCCATGTACATCCTTTTCATGTCTAATAATATTGTATCCTTATTAATTATTATCATTTCTAAAGATTCAGGATCATTTTTACTTAGATTATCTACCACCATATATTCATTACACGGATAGTTGTGGATTTAGAAGTTGTAATCCTTGATGATATCTAAACATATTCACTGGTGTATATTAATCTAGTTTTTTAATATATATTTTAGGCTTGTTTGATTATTATTTAACTCACACTTCTCACCATAGAGATAATTCTACCTAATATTCAACTCAATTATCTTTGATGCCAACTCCAGATCAGGCATCAGATAGTTTTTCTCATGAATTTTTAACTACCTTAATTCATGGGCTATCAATTTATAATTTTCACCAGTACGCATCCTAATATATTATTATAAACATCATTATATTCTACAAATGTTTGCCTTCTTGTTGGTAGTGTGATCACTTGTGTAGTGGTAACCCTCTTTTTGATCTCATTAATTCTTTTATCACATTCTAGAATCCTGAAAAAATCACTCCCTTCTGAGTTATATTACTAATTTTTTATGTAAATCATGATAAATTTCTCATAAATTAGTGATAAAACCTATCCAACCCAAAGAAAAATTTTTATATCTATCAATGACTTTGGCATCATTAATTCATAAATTTATTCCATCTTCCAAGCGACCAAGGACTTCCACTTTCATGAAAAGATATACCCCAAGAAAGAGAATTCCTTCAACATGAACTCACATTTTATCTACATGAAATTATGTTTATACTTTCATAGAGTCTTTAGAATAGTGCACATATTCACTTCATGCCCATACTTTAACTTGGGTTATATTTTAAAAAAATCAATAAATAACACCATAAATTTGTCAAGGTAATCTATAAATAATAATTTTATCAATTTGATGAATATTTTTGGAGAATTAGCGAGTTATAATTGAATCACATTGAATTGATAGTTCCCATACCATGTAAGAAATGAATTCCTGGGGATATTTTTCTTCTTCTATATTACTTGATAATATCTAGACTGAAGACCCATATTATAGATGTATCATGCTGCAGATATCTGATCGAACATGTCATCAATCTATAGAGAAGATGCATATTCTGTTTTTTGTTTTTGTTGATCTCAGGATTATCAATGAAAAGGTGCAATGAACCATCCTTCTTCTTTGAAAATAGAACTTGTGAACCCCATGGTGAAGCTCTTGGGCATACTAAACATTTATCCAGATTCTCATGTATACAAATTCTTCATCTCCTCATGTTTTAAAATGAAATGACCCAATTTTTTTCAATGTAAATTACTTTCTCATAGACATGCCATAATCATGTGAAATCGCATCCTAATGAACTACAATGTACTATGTCACCTTTAAACATGATTTTGTCACTTTTGTTATGTGAATTGGGAAAATTTGACATACACGATAACGATCAGTAAGTTATTTGGAGTCCGATAAGAAAAACATAATTTTTGATGAATAATAACCTACCCTTATGAATAGAAACATACCCTTATTAATAGTGATATACCCTAATGAATAGTAAACATTGCTATGATAGTATATAAATAATATTCGTGTTGACGTACGGTATACCTATGTTTTGGAATAAGTAAATAAATGTTTTAAAATTATTTTTTAGAATAAAATATGATTTTAATTAAATATTAAATTAATTGTAGTTAGAAAATTATTTCTAAAAAAGGAAATCATTTTTGGATTCTAAAAGTCGAAAAATGGTTGGGTTGAATTTTTGGGATTTTTTTGAAATACATGAATTTTTTATGAATATTGAAATACCCTAATTTAGAAAATAATCTAAATACACTAATTATAGAGTCATGTATAATTATATGCTGAAGTGAGCCCTATTGAATCATATTCACATGATAAAATTACTATTCATGGTCATATAAGACTAACTATTACTTGTCATATGGAGAAATAAAAAATTAATTAATATAAAATTTTGAAATCCCCTCTTCCCTCCACTATAAAATCCCCCCATCACTCCATATTCTCTTCACTCCTCTCAAGCCTTGTTCTTTCTCCACAATCTGCCCAAGTGTCTTCCTATTCTTCTATCCCACATCCAAAATGCCTTGGTCTCACAAAGAGACCAGAACCTCCTACATAAGGAGGCTCTCAAGGATGTTTGGTTCAAGAGATAAATTCCACTTTTCAATTATTTGGTTTTCCTTTCAAGTTCATTTGTTCTATTTTTCTATTATTATCTCACCTTATCAAAATGATGTTAATAATATAGAACCATACATGTACTAGAATGTTTTCATGATATTGGAATAAGTTATCATAATCTCTTCATTTCAACTTCCTTTATACTAGAAGCGAGAACACCATCCGAGATGTGTCAATTTACCACATTCAAGGACGACGGGATTTAGATTTCTATTATCATTATCAATTATGATCATGAAACCATTATTGTTCTGGTTGAAACAGATTATTATATATGTAATATACCCTATGTAAGGTTCTGTACACCGTTTTTACATATGGTATTATGTTGTAAAGACTAATGATTTTTTTGTAATCAAAACCCAGAAATTAACTGAAATATTTATCATTAAAGCTCTATATAATAATTCATAATCATTTCTTGTAACCAAGTTATATAAATGACCAATAACAACTATGTATGATCATGAATAATATTCTAATCAATTATTGATATTTACATCCATTCTACATGAACTCCATTAATTAATAACAAGTGAAAAATTATGAAAATAAAGAAAACGAACACTATAGAATGACTAAATTCAATATAATAACTTATCAATAAGAGCATAAAATAACTAAAAATAATAATGATAAACAAAATAAATTTCTAATATGTTCTAAAATATGTTATTAATAAGAATAATTTCATATTCTAGGAGCATATGTTCAAGAGCATGACACGTTTAGATTTAAGGTAAGGGTTTTTCCACCCGATGATCAATTTTCATTTGGGTGACATTTATTGTCTAATTACGTCAATAAAATTCTGGTATATTATTATGTAATCCACAGAAAATATGTGTGAGTTTTCTATATATGTTTAAAAATCATAACCCTTCCTTATTTTGGGAATAGTAATAAAAATTTACAAAGTATTTTTAAATTTTTTTCTGAAATACATGCCTGATCCAAGGGAATTTATCTAATTATTACCGATTTTAAAGGGAAATATATATATATATTTTTTTTGGAAAAAAATATCTTTATAAAATCAAAAAATTTATTATGAAAATAATATCTTACTTCACTTTTAGTTTTATACAAATAGTTTTCCAAAATAACTCTTCTTTTCAAAGTAAAAGAATATTATCTCAAGATTTACTCGAAAATTTTATAAGAGTATCGTCATATTTTTCAACACTCATGTTGATTATAATGTCTTATTGGGATTAAAATTACATTTTATCATCTGCAATATTTAATTTAATTTATTATTATTATATTCTATATTCATGTTCTATCTTAAAACCATTCATCTGTTTACTCCGAATGGTTAGTATTTTTGCTTAATGTTCTGGGAAAGATATTTACATTTCATATATTAGAGTATATATGAATGTGTAAGTTGTTTATGTTTATCCAAATTAATATTAGGAATTAATAGGACACATTATGTGTCTATTAGGTCCTTCTATCCCCCCTAAGTGCATCGGTAAGTCTCATGAGAAAAACTATGGTCTTGGCACAAGGCCTTCACCAAATGATTATGTATGGTCTTGGAACGAGACCTTGACAGTATGGTTATGTTGTCCCATAATTTGAATTCACCCATTATGAAAATATTGTTTATTGTTCGTGTGGTTATTTTACTAGTATAATACCCATTTTTATTTTTTTTATGGAAATATTTTACTCAGCTCATTTTTCTGACATATTACCTTCAAGTTTATTTTTAAAGGAATGTGTTTTCAATTATTCACCATCAATAATATTTATGATATATTATATTTTATTACTTATGCTTAATGAGCGTTAGATCTCACCCCTTTATTATGTTTCCTTTAATCAGGACATGAAGAAGTTTATTATTAATGACATGCTGAAATAACCTTTTTGTTATGGATGTTGTCTAAGGAGTTTCTATGTTGTATATCGTTTCAAGCTATAATGTTTTACGTATGTATGAATCTTATTTCAAATAATACTAAACTACTCAGTCCTTTGGGATTATTTTGGCTTGTTTGTATTCCAATTTAATCAAATAAGGCACCACCTATGGGAAACTGGGGTCCGGCCCTTACATAAAACATCCATCATATACAGAATCTTGGATATTGGAATTTTCCAAGTATAAGCTCTATTAAAAATTCAACCTCTCATTTACGAATAAGGCCATAAAATTCCTTGGGAAACACATAAGTGTATTCCCTCACAATAGGCATGTCTTCATGGATTTTTCATTATATTGACCCAATAATTACATCTACATATGGTTTCTCATAGTAAAATACTATCCATGCTTCTGATTTTTTTCCTAATAAAAATTAATCCTCCCCCATGAACTTTTACTGAATTGGGGGTTGTTTTACAATAGAAATAGTTATTTCGTTCTCATAAAAATTTATATTGGATCTATATAGGGAAATATATTCCAAGCCGATAATTGCATAAAATGCCAAAAAAAAGTTATATTGCCATGGTTTTTGGGGATGTTTATTTAATAAACATTGATGTGGGAGGAGATATATACTGGGGATGTAAAAATTTACCCACTTTCTATTTCCACCAACCATTATACTATAATGATTTGAGGTTGGGTTTGAATAGTTCTACTAAAATTAATTGATATAAATGAATATTTAGACCTAAAATCAAGAAGTATATTCACATCTCTTGGATTAATTACTAGAATACCTATCAACAATTCATTTTTTCGATCCACCATAGTGGTTGTAATGGGGAGAAGATCTTCCTTTTGTCCATTGAGGTTGTTGGTTGTCACAAAAAAACCTTGGCTTGGAGAAATGCTTTTAAAATTTTCATGGTTCCATATATTTTAAGAAATGGAAAACACATAGAGGATGGATAGGAACATTCATTTCATTCATCTCATTAGTGGGATTCTCCTGTCAGCGCACAATATCCAGGTGTCCTTCTTTCACACACTTAAATCATTTCTTAATTACCATAATGAAAATTTCTTGGGTGCTTCGTTCTGCAACATAGACATGTGGGATGTTTTGAATTCCAAGAATCATTCAATTTATCAATCGGACCACCAAATTGGAACTTAACATTCCCCTTATAATCCACATGATATCATTGTGATTTACCGATCACCATTTTGACATGGAGGGAACATCAAAAAATTTCCTCATATCGATCAAATCCAAGGATCTGTATAATGTTTTGTATAATTGGTATCAACACTCCAAAGATGTGGTCAACCATTAATTTAGGGGTAACAACAAATCCAAAGGCATATTATGCAATTCTTGTGATGTTTTCCCCGTATGCCCTTATCGATTCATCATATTTTTTCATGAGGTCAAGGAAATAACATTCCATTTTAAGATGGATAGTATGAGCAAAATATTTATGAAAAATCATTTTATATAATTTCATCCACATAATTTCATTGATATTTTCTAGAATCTTTATATTCCTGATCTATTTTAACCACGAATCAGTTTCTCCCTCTATATGATAAATTTCAAGTATAACATTCACTTTCATTGCACAGTGAAGGATGGAGAATATCATATCAATTAGTTGATCAATTGTTCCACAATTAACAGATCATTTGATATATTGAATGTAAGATTCCTTTGTCACATGAAGCTATTGATTGTGTATTTTTATCTCTTTTTGGGGATTGTTCCCTCCTCTTGATCTAGGTTTTTTTCATAACCTATTTTAACTAAGATATTATTATCATAAAGTTTTTAATTCCTTATCCCATTGGGTTAGGAATATATTTGGGGTAGATTTTAAATTTCCCATTGCATTGGTTGGATAACCAAATCCTCATATTTCAGGTAATTTCCTATAATAAAATTAAAAATAGGGTGCTTATTTTAAAATATAAAACACATATTGTGTAATACAATAATTTTTATGCAATTACATATAAATTAAGACTATTTCAATAACATACGAATTTTTAGTCTTCACTTAATGATATATATTATATATGTTCTATAATATAATGTAAGGGAAATTTTTTATTACTCCTATAAAAATGGTTTGTAATTATATTATGAATTTTTATATTAGTATCCCAAAAAATGTGTCAAATTAGGTGCATAGAAACGCCCATTTTTATGTACTAGGTTACCCCGAGATAGGCCCAAGACACCATGCCAAAGTTGTCACTCCAATGTACATCTGTTTCAGAACCACATCCACTTGTATAATCTATAAGTAGTTTTATTTTTTTAATAAACCACTAACACTATACTTACCAAAATTTATGGATGTTTTCATATACTTAGTCATATACCTAAGTATTTTTTAGTGTTTTCAAATCCTATTACCACAAATAACTACACTTTTTCTCTAATAAAAACCCTAATAACACTTATCATTTTTTCACATTAATCTATGATTTATTACATAAAAATAAACATAATAAAACTCAAAAGACAAATATTTTTAATGTATTTTGGAACTAGTTGCATATAATAACATCATGAACATGAGATAATATATCAATATTAAAAAAATCCCTAAAATGCTTCAAAATTTCCATGGTTTTTTAAAACTTAGTAGTATGACATGGGGAAAATGAGAAAGGGTTGATCTATAATGCCTAATAAGGGAATAAACAAGGTTAACATGACCATGATAATACATTCTTGACAATAGTATTATCAATGCGGAATAAAAGTAGCATGAATAATATGGATTTATATAACAGGATAATAATGACATGGGAAATTAAGAAACAATATAAAAAACTGAATCTTAAACATATATCACGGTTAAATCAACATTGACTTCATGGTGTAAAAATTTCCAAAATAGAATCAGGTTCACTATGTGTCCCATTATGATGTATAATGATATTGGTCATTACCCAATGCATTGGATTGCTATCTAGAAACACCCATCATATTTATTTCATTATCCTGATTAAATGTGACAAATAGATCATACCACATGCATTCATTCATCATCAAAATATATTCCAATATAAAGTCGTTTTCAATACATACATTTATTTCTCCAATCAAATAATAAATTTTCATAAATTTGAACACTATTAATATAAAATTTTTACGGTATTCACTATACAAGTTGTTTGGAATTTTAAATCAGGAGAGTATTTCAGTAGAATAATGTTGTCACATTGAGATTCATAAATAAGTGTTGATGAGAGATGAATGGTCCTATCATAATGTTGAAATAAAAGTTTAGGTTATAGGTAAATAGATAAAAATATCTAAACATTAGAAATTAAAATAGATGGAACTATGTAATAAATAAACATGAAAAAAATGAATCCTAACTATTTTTTGGCATGATAAAATGTGTACTTAAAGGATCATGGGAAACATAATGAGAGTCAGATAAGGAATATCATTGTTTATAAATCATATTAATTTTTATGGAATACTTTTGAACATATCCCAACATGATTAGACTGAAATAAAGAAGCATAACATAAAAATGGGTGCATAAAAAATGATTAGGGAAATCCCATACAAAATTTAGATATAGTAATGGCTTAGATAAATGCAAAAATGAGAGAGGATAAATAATAAATCATTTAAATATAATAAATTGTATATTATGTTAATGTTTCCAAATAAATTAAATTATATCAATTTAAATTAAAAGTAAAAATTCCAAATAATGTTATAAAATTGAAAGGGGAGTGGAAGGTGTAGATCCCTTACAAAATTTCGTCAATGTAATGGGTCCACATAAACGATCATGGGGGATTAATGAGTGAGAAAGGGGGATAAAATATTTTATAAATTTAATTTAATGTACGGATAATATGGAAGAACATATTAAAACATATGAAAAAGGAAATTCATTGACATTATAAAATGAAGTGCTTGATTAAAAGAGTTGATAGGAAGATACCTTATTTGAGTGTGTATCTAATATATCATTGTATTTGATTCTTAAGTTATTTATGGATCCTTGGTAAGACTATAGAGAGTCGAGGTAAAAGTATGTTCTTGATACAATGAGATCTAGTAAAGATTAATGGGATATGAGGTGGGTTTATTTAGGAAAAGAGGAGGATTTGTTTATTATTCTAGTTTTGGACTCTATGTGATAAAATTTCTAAAATCACAAACTATCCCATAGTATTTTACCATTGTTTATACCTAATTTTAGTGGTATAAATTATTATATAAGTTTATGTTCTGACCAAAATTGAACAATTAACTTTCTTATGTGTAGGTGACTCATAATCATAAAGGAACCATTTTAAAAACTTATAATATATTACATATATTGGAGGATTCATAATGGATTCATAACTATAAATAACATATAATTAAAATCATATTATATTAAATGTAAAACTTATATTAGTTTTTGGATACCATTTACAGTATTGATTACATCACTTTTGTGTAATTTTTAAGTCATAATACACAAAGTTTATTTATATGGTATTTAATTTTTACATCAAAATTTAACTATATTAGAAAATTATAAAAAATTATCCAATGTAAAATTTTAACATTATGATTACATATAAATTATTCATTTTATTAAAAAAAATTCAAATATGTGATTTTTTTTAAAAAAATAAATGAAATTTTTAAAAAAATTATGGTTTATTAATAATTATTATTTTTAAATCCTTATATAATTACATTATAATTCATAATTATTAAATGATAAATTATATTTGAAAAAAAATATTTAATTATAATAATAAAATATTATTTATATGGAATATCCATTTATTCAGTAATTCATTAATTGTATTTTAATATTAAATAAAAATACAATTTGGGTCTATTTAATAAAAAAATTACAAATAAATAATAATATGATTAAAATAGAATAATAATTCTCTAAATAATGTACATATTGATAAGTATAGGGTCATCATACCTACCCATTTCAAACACTATCAAATTTACTAAGTGTTAGTTGTGTGATGGTGTGACATTTATGGGGTGATTCAGCGAATATGATTTAGGCCAGGATCTCGATGAGCGTGAAATTTTCTCTTAAATAGTTACACTCGTGCTTCAGTTATTGGATCACAACTTGGGATTGGATAAAAAAAGACTTGAAATTCTATCTCCCTATATTGTTCTCATAAATGGGTTTTATAGTGTAAAATCCTACTGGTTGTGGCAATCACTTCCTTTCTGTGAGTCAACTAGATTTTTTAAAATCCTATAATTATACTAACGAGGTGATCATATTTCAATGAAAATATTAACAATGTTAAATACATATAAGGTTAATTATAATCCAATTTATTATAAAAAATGAATTTAATATTTTTCTATAACCATTTCACATAATAATACTTTCAATTAAATTAAAAGGGGAATTTTATTTAAAACAATTTGGTTTGTTAGAGAGGTTTTTGACCCCACAGAAAATATTATCTAAGAACACGTGAATATTGTATAATGTCATGATACTGAGACATACACATTTATTTTATGTCAACAGTGTTTGGAACATAAAATTGATTACTTGTTTTAGGTCTTAAATATTTGACCAGGTCCCCAATTTAACATTTTATGACTGGGCCGTAGGTACATTCCATTAAAGGTCATTTAAGATGGACCATAATTATTGTGAATTTTAATTTAATAAAGATAAGATGATAAATATATTTTGTACGAAGTTTTAGAGAACTGAATTTAGTGTACGAATATAGTTTATTTTCATAATTATTGGACTTACTATAAACATTTTATGGTCATGTCACCTAGACCACAAGATCATAGTTTATGTTTAAATATTTTGGACCATAGGGGAAGGCCTTATTGAACCAGATAAGTTGGAATGGAACAATTATGAATGTTTCATGGATGAGGATCAAAGGGATTAGTTCTACACTACACATTTCCATGAAGGCCTTCATATAGTTTAGAGTTTTGATTTTTTGACTAGGACTCTTAGTTTTTTTTCAAATAATTTAGACCAATGAAATAATTTTTTTATAGGAATGCATGTTAGGTTGAAGCATAAAAAGATCCTACTTGAATGTTTCACTCTTAGTCCAATTTCTCAAAATAAAATCTATGATAACTCACATAATTATTATATTAGTCATGCTTGGACAATGGATTTTTAGTTAAAATCCATAAAATTCAGACTAAATTTTTTTATGTGGTGTAATACTTGAGAAAAAAGGATATTAGTGAGAGTAGTTATTAATTATACACCCATTTAGATAAAAGATTATGAATCATTGTGATAGACCTTAAGAATGATGATAGGTCCTTCCCACTTGGGCAACAACATTGGTTACATTCTGCCAGGTATCTTCTTTGTTTTGAGAAACAGTACTGTATAACCCTATAAAAAGGATTGGAGGAAAAAAGTTATTTAAATACTTTAATATATTATTATGGTTACAATAAATATTATTAAGTGATATATGAAAATACTTATCAGGGGATTCAAACATAGCTAAATAGATTTCTTCCGTTCTGTCTAGAGTATGCTAGTCATAGATAATTATTCAGAGTGATGAAAACAGAATATCTATAAGGATAACTTCCTTTTTCTGTACATAAGGGAATATGGAGTCAACTAGTTGGAATTATGAGTCATTGTCTGATAATCCCAGATAATATTGGACTGAATGATATACATATAATACAATTTCATCAACTCAACTTCTCAAATGATAGTGTGGGAGCTCAAAAATTCAACCAATGATCAGGCCATGACTTCCATAATAGAAATCACTTCTGAACACATGTAAAAGAAATCTATCATAGTCATAATGGCCCTAAAACATCACAGTTTTGTTTGTATATATGATCCTAAAATTTCAAGTTCCCATACTCCAAAGGGATATGAATTCATTGTGGTGGGAAAGGGATTATAAGTACTATCCACAAAGTTGGCATTGATCTGACACATGTGAAAACTATTGGCGAACTCGATGATGTCATGAACCATGGTGGGCCAGAAGTATACCAACATTCAAATGTAGTAGGCCAACATCAACACTATATGATGAAAACCACATGAACATCATCGAAATTACTACAAAACCTAGTTAATCTAATTTCATGAATGAAATTTTGGATAATTCCTTCAAACTGATGTCTGTAGAGAGTCTGATAATGGTTGAGCCCACATTGGTGTGTGAACTGTGTTGTGCGCTAATGAATTCGCTTATGTTCGTCTCAATATTATGGTAGGATACAATGTTAGAGATAATATATGTATGGAGAATTTAAGATTGGGGTTTCCTTTATTAGGGGATTATATAGGTCATGATGTGGAAGAACCATAATTCAAGTGGTGTACCTGTGGGAAATCATCATAATTTATATGATGAGAGTGATGAACCTTTGGTGCACTACATGAATTAATAGGTGATCCTAGATAGGAAAAACAAGAGAGGCATCTAGGATTGAAAAAGTATCATCTCATCAATTTTATGACTGGGGTACTTGAGCCTCCTCTTGTTTATAGGGTAACTGGTCCATCAGCTGGTTAATGCACATGAGAAAGGACATGAGCTCTGGCTTCGTGGTGATGTAATCACCATTGAAGTGATTAGTCACTAACATGGAGGATACCTACACATGAAATTGGGTAACCTCAATATTAAGTGCTAGAACAAGACTAGTGTCATGATCCCGATACTCTTCTTGGTTGTTAGTGAACCCTTATAACCAAAAAACGAGCATAGTAATACATCATGTTCTAAAATGATAAAGGCAATCCCTAAACACTCATTGTTGACATTGGAATCATTGATAAAAAATGGGTGCTTTAATAGGCACTATAGTAATGAATTTTAAATAACTAGATATCCATATCCACTAATAGTATGGCCTCATCTAGGAAATTGACATCTAGAGGACACTCTTCTGGTGAAATATGTAAGGCTATAAATTTTTCATGTGACTGAACCTTGAAATACTTCTACAAAACGAACATATTGTCAAAATACTACACAATCACATCCAGTAGCTATATAAATTTTTCAAACATCAGTTTATTTAGTATATACGTTAGGGGATCCAAATGGTACACTAGATGTATTTCATTATTCTATAGATAATGTTGTAACTCTTGTACAGTGAAATCAATCAGGAAGAAACTCTTCTTAATCATATAGTAACTTTATTTTATGTCAAAGGGAATAAGGCTGAGATAGTTTTGGATTTTTGATGTACCTTAATGGTTTTTTTGGGAAAGAAGGGAATTTAGGGATCATTACAGTATAGTCATATAAGGAATGAGAGGCTTCTAGGAGATATGTAGCATCAGAAGATGAGTTTGTAGAATATTCTACATGATTTTCTCAAATTCAGCGTTACAAGATTCATCCCACAAGTTAGATGTACCATTATTTATGATCCAAGAAAATATTTTACAATTTCCCCCCAGATTCATGATGAATCGATGTATGTAGTCTACATGTCTTTAAAGGTGTCAAATCACAAAAAGGAATCACAGAGGAGGCATATGGATGACGGACTTGATCTTATCTGGGATTATTTTTTTGTCTCTATATCGAGAAATGAATTTGGGAAACCTTACATAGGTATCCCTAAAATAAAACTTTGGGGAGTTTATGTTTAGATTCTAGTAGAAAAGGAAGCTAGACCCTTTTGGGGAATCTCTCTAATAGTCTTAACAATAATGGTATTTGAAAAAAAAGCATCTATATAGAATTAAACTTGTGTCAAAAGGATTGGTATGAATATATGGTCCATGTATTATTGATAGGGGATCATGAATTCATTCTACTAATGGTAATTACTGAATAATGGATGGTTTCTTGTGTCACTCTAACGGATGTAGATTCCTCATCCTCGGAAACCATCAAGGTCTAATTAAATTTGGAATATTCATCCAAGAAGGAGAGATCTTGGAACCCATATATAGTGTCAATCAACAACTTCATCACTAAAAGGATAAAATTATCCATTGGAAAGTGGATGTTGAGATCCCAAGAGTTGATATTGACTTTGATTTTCCATTTCTTCTTCTTTGTGGGATCATTGTTTTATAGCCAATTGGGGTAATGATCTTCGTTCATGAAACTTGATTTGATAAGATACCCATCTTTATCCTTGACCAATGAACCATGAGATTTGTGAATTTTTTCATATAAGCTTCCTAAACTCATGATTATTCATAAGGACACTAAATAGGTGGATGAAGACTCATGGGTGTATTGGTGGAATCTCATCATAACTCCATGAAAAAACATTGGAGTGTTTCATTATGAAGTCCATGCACTTATCCTATTCTTCTAGAGGTATGACTAAACTAATCTGCATTGGACTCTACCCTATATGAGGTGAAAGGTTAACTTAAACCATATCATCAATTTTGGTGGAGATACAATCTTTGATTGTAGAAAAAACGTCTTATAAGTGTTATTCATTTTCCAATTCATGGGAATTAATGGAAGGAGATGACTCATCTGGGCTAACTGATTCTGGGAGAGAATTGGTGTCAGTTTAGGCAGATGATGTGGATTCCTTTCTTGGAGCTACCTACACTTCTGAAACCATGTAAATGTAATACATCATTCCATGTTGATCAGGTCACTGACTATATGTTTCATTATTGATATCAATGAAATGGTGGTGTCTTGGCTTGTGTCAGTTCAACCCATCTTTTTGAAAAATACTAGTCTAGTATACATGTCTTATCTATTGGGATAACGTCCTGATACCCTACAGTGGTAGGGGATATGGTATCACTCATTCAGGACTTGTGTAGGAAAATCAGAATTTTTTTAAATTCATTATACATATGTATTCTTTTCCAAATATTCCAATAAATGATGGAAAAACATCCCACGTCCGGGGTCATAGCCTCCAACCAGTGGATAAGGAGGATGAAATAATCCTCCATATTTTTCCACGGTCTAGTTAAGATAGTGTTGTGTTCAATCTAATTGGTATTAAAATTATTATCCTTTAACATTAAAATAAAGAACCTATATAGTTGGAATTTCATGATTTAATGAGTGATAAATCACATGTGATCACACCTACCCAACCATTGTGTAAATACATGGGGCATTGTTTAAATGAGAATGGTAATAATATATGCATTTGAATCTAGGGAATACACACCAATTCATTTTATGAACTATTCTTTGAGAGATCCATGAACTCAATGTTTTCTATTAAGGAAACAAACTAGTTCTTCTACCAGATTCTCCAACATAGCCTCTACTCAGTCATATCATAACCCTAAATATTTAGGTTGGAGGGAATCATATATTATTTTTTGTGTCCTAACCTAATGATTTTCCAGGATGGTATATGATTGATCCTGGAACCAATGTTGACTAGATTGTAATGTTTGTTTTTTTCGTTGAGCTGGCCTATGATGTACAACATGTAGATATGCCCCTAAATGAAAAAGCTCTCATCTTCTCAAAAGAATGATATGAGGGATTGACATTATTCTTTCTATAATACCTCATCATAAAAGGCATCTATGGACACTACCTCTATTTCAAAATTTATTGGGTTATACAAGATTATATGAGAACCTCACAAATCCATTCTGATAAGAGAAGGTCCTAGAAAATCTATAGATTAATTGGTATGTTGGAAAGGTGCATAAGTACATCATAATTATAAACAAAAAATACATTCCTATATGAATGGGGTTCTCTTTGTCAATACACACAACAATAAATAATATTTGAACCACTAGAGTTTAGATGGTTCTAAAAATGTAATGTTATATATCAAACAACTCACCCAAAACAACTACTGGATGACTGTTAGCTAGATGAGGCAAGTATTTATGCTTTATGTGCTCAAGAATGATGTGTTTGTTCTTCTTGGTCATTTTGAACATTCAGATACATTGTCATTTTTGATAGATTATGATGATAGTATTTTTTCTACTTTTCTCTACAAAACACCTGATGTATGGTCTTGGTATCATGAATGACACAACATGATGTATCCTATTGGTTTGTATGCCTTCAACCTCTTCCTCGACAACATAATATTGAGGAATAGAACAAACATTCCTAACATTCCATGTAGTTGTTATTATAGATGGATCCGCTAACTTGACCATATTGATAGAGGCATACTACTAGAAATCATCAAAAGAATATTCTAATGATGTATGGCCTTCAGTTTTGATCCCTATTCCAAGAGGCATGAATTCATTGACGGTGTGAGACTCCTTCTACACAGGTATGGGAATTTTTGTTCCATTATTCCACAAGTTAATAATATTATAAGATGTCGAGGGCTGTATAATGGATATAGAAGTGGTATCTAGAGAATGTGTAGAAATTTGAAGAAGACTTGGTCAGCCTAAGAGAGCCTTGATGACACCATGGGAACTAGCGAGTACTCTTCAAGAAAATCAGTCATCATACATAAGAATCCAACTATTGGAAACTTGTTTCCATACACTATAACCCTATGCATCGTATTTGAGATTAATGTTGATATGTGACAGATGTGTACAGATAAGGTAAAATTTAATGACATTGTTGACCACATTGTCTAGGAGATAAAAATTAAAAAAATAACATTGTTTGATTGTATGTCCTTGGATCCTATGGAAAGGGATGTTGTTGGTGAGATCACTAAGATCAGCTTCATGGCGTGACTTTCACTCTAGAAGTTTCAAAAATAAATGTTCCAAGGAACATGAGATATAACCTAGAAACAATGCTTCCAAGAATGTGTACATATTTTTTATCATATTTTTTAATGGATCTATATGGTATTTTCCCTGATAAGGGACTCGAAACATATTCTCTCACTTATGTGGTAGTGATTGATGAGGAGGCCCCAAAAAATTTTACACTGGGTGAGGAGGAGCATTATGAGGTTACTGCAATCAGAGAGGATGTTTTTTGGGGATCATATCTATTGTATCTATGGCCTCGAACTATGTTTTGGTGAAATCCTCAACCATTGTGGTGCTTCTTGATGAATCTAGAAAATTAAATGAATGTTCCTGGTTCGACTGATAGAAAAATCCCTCCATGAATTGATCCTTGTTAGAGAAATCCCAGAATCCACCTGGGATGTTCTGAGTGAGGAAGGTAGGGAACAATTCATTCTTGAAATTCCCCACAAACATCATCAACAACTTCTCTTTGGTCAGTGTCATATTAAGTGAGTATGTTTGGAATTTCCAAAAAGGTAGAAAGTCTATGATAGACTCATCAACAATTTTCTTTCACTTAAATAAGTATGAAATGATTTTATTATGCTTGGTGGACATGAACTTGTAGAGAAACTCCATTTAAAGAAATTCCCAAAAATTGATTAACTCAATGAGAAACTGGTTTTATTATAAGAAAGAAATTGATTCTAATTTCTAAACACAAAATTATAGGTTTGCTACTTCCTACTACTCTGAGGTTCCCAACACGTTCCCACATCATGAGATGATATGGACCAAATGATGGAGCAGGTCACTAATGTCGTTGAAAGGGGTGAATGTAAGATTCACTAAATATGGGGTTCTCATAGGTGGTCGGAATACCCCCTGTGGAATACAACATTCCATTTTGGTAGGATAGAAACCCTTCACACCTCCTGGTCTCTGATGTTTTATATGAGAGATTATAACTAATCTTAGTTAGGGTTCTGGTCATGATGATTATCTCTAACCACCAAAGCATTGATAGGTTCATCAACCATGTGAGTAGGATTTGTGGCTTGTAGATAGGCTTGTAGAGAATCTTGATTTGGGACATGAAGAAGGTTATCTACCTCTTTGAAAGATTCATCAATGCATTGTATATCCATTTTCCATAAAATTTCGTCTCTACCTTATTGGGATTTGTGATATTGATGGATCAATCAAGATAATATGATAGATAAGGACTTATGGATTCCCTTGATACCCTAGTGGAGGAGGAACATGATCATGTCAATTAGCACTATATACTATGTGCCTCTTAGTGAGGATATTATCAGTGTTCCTCATCTAATCTATGATATTCTAGAGAAAAGAGAAAACCACATTATTAACCTTTGTATTATGGGTAATATTAGAAATATCTGATGGCTCGAGAGGTCTCTTTTCCTAATTGGTGTTTTTACTAACATGAAATGACATAGAGGGTTCTTCGAGTTCAAGTATATGCCTTCACATGAAATTTATTTTTCTTATATGATGGTCACTATGATATTTTGTTGCCCCAAGGTTTATGTATTCCTTACCAAATCATACATTGAAACTTATTCCTTAGATAAGTCATCCATTTTAAAGGTAACAAAAGCTGATGCAAATCCTTAATCACAATGTGCAGTTTCATTTGTCACATGATAGGGATGAATTTTTAAGAGACGTACTATATCCAACCCTAGATCATCAGATGAAGAGATTCATTCTCTATGATCCATCATAAAAATGTGATGCACTTTACACATCTTTGTAGGAGGGTATGATGGGAGTTGAGTGACATCAGGTGATGATCCACTGGTAGTGCTGCAAACTCAATCATGTGGTACTACTGATTAATTTCTGTAAAATGATTAAGATTTTATTTTTAAACCAGTTGATCATCATGATGGATAAGATGTGTCACCCGGGTAGTCCAAGAGAAATAAGTGACCTGGTCCTCGGTGTGGGACTCTAAGATGTTAGTACTGAGACTTTCATTCATCTATAACACTACAAAAAAACTGATCAATAGATATAGTATCCTAGAATATTTTTTTAGAAGTAGAGACATTTTTTTTGGTTATTGAAAATTATGTTCACTGTTTCCTTGGAGGTCATACGAAACAATAATATGGATACGTGAGTTGGTGGACTAGCAGGCATAGGATCCTCTACATGAGTCGAATGATACACTTTGGGTCATCTCTCAAAGGAGGTACCAACTAGATCCTTAAAACTATGTAGAACTAGGTTTTCACCAC
Source organism: Viscum album (assembly GCA_963277665.1). NCBI lineage: Eukaryota > Viridiplantae > Streptophyta > Magnoliopsida > Santalales > Viscaceae > Viscum > Viscum album. The sequence goes on from OY728143.1 coordinate 355,782,418, forward strand.
AACCTTTTTTGTAGGTGTAGTAACGCTCATTGATGGGTCCATCGGATGCTCAACTTCATTCAAATTCAATGATTACACTCTTTAATCTCGAGTAGATGTATATAATGAAACTATCAATGATTGAGATGATGGCACTATAGGACCCATGAAGGGATCAAAATCAACATCCACCTGTATGTACTATAGAAAGGAATATGGAACATTGTGAATCTCACCTTCTAGGATGAAGAGAATCATTGTCTGAGCTCCCGCCCCATAATATGATTCACATGATTGAGGTGAAGTTTCCACCATTGAATCATATTATATATCAAATTATGAGAAGTGAACAGGGTTGAAAAAAAATTAGCACTTCCCAAAATTTTAAATCCAGTGGAATTAGTTCTTCATTCTACTCAGGGACACTTCTTCATGGTAGTGAAATTAATCAGTATAGGGAGGACCTCTATGCTGGGGGGGGGGGGGTAATTGTATGGGGGGGCTCATATTTGATTAGTTTTGATATGTGGAAGGCCCATGTATCATTTTCTGAGTGAGTGATGATGATCTTATATTTAGATACTATATCAGTGGGGATGACCTCCCATCTGGATGTTTTCATATTAGAGAGGATATCCTCTTTGGTTTGAACGAACATTGGGAGAACCACCTTGTAAATTATGATAGCAGGGAGGAAATCCAAATTATTTGGTCGAACTGTGAGGAGGGCCAACACATTGATCATAATTTACTTGTATATGACCACTATGTTGGCTAGGGAAAGCTTATGGAGGACATCTACTTTGGATAGTGGAAACATGGGGAGGGAATATTTGATTTCCATTAATGGAATGGGTAGGAAATCCAACATGGTTAGATGTTGAATGGGAAATACCTCATTTTTTACCGATGGTGATATCACGAGGATGGCCTACATAATGATGATAGATGATATGTGGAGGATGATTACATGAGCTTGGAACAATGTGAGGAGATTGTTCACGTGGATGGTCTGAAACATAAGGATTTCATCTATAGTGAATGGTGGCAATTTTATGGTGATAAAATATATACAATTTATTGATGTGGGGAGGAACACTTCTTGAACTGGGAATGAATCATGGAGGAATTTCATGTGTATTGTGCCGGTGAGGAGGACCTCAACTTTAGATGGCGATAGTAAGGCAAGAACCGTTCACTAAAACACATTATCATGGGTTCTCCTGTAATGTTCATTGGTTGTTTTAGTCATTGATAGAGTCGACCTCGCCATCCTATAGGGTAGCTAGGGTTTTGATTCCAATAAATAAAAGAAAGATTCACTATCATTTGATGTAGGGGTGTACTGAAATGATCAACCGGTGGAAGGGGCCACTAAATCTATAGAAATTGTTACCAATGATGGGAATCCTCATGATCTATAACCTGATGATAGTGGAAAATGGCTAAAAAAATAGGGGTGTAATCTACATGTTCATCATCCTAGTGGACTGGTCACTACTGGCATTGATGAGGACTAGTGGGAGCCCCCCATAGAATCTCCTAGGTAGTAGTCACAAATATGGTGACTTGTGTATCCCCCACCTCCATGGCCTAGTAGAGAGAAATTTTGGTTCATTTCAGGGATAGTCTTCAAAAAAAATTTGTTGTTATAGTGGGGGAGAAGTGGCTTCCTTCACAACCCTTAGGGTGGCTGTATCGATGAGGCATGGATGTTTCCAAGTCCTGGAGGGTGATAATTCTCATGTGTATGACCCCCACCTACTCATATTGACATATAAGGGCCTTCATGACCCCAATCTAAATTATCTATGAGTATGAAATGGGGAATGGGATCCTGATATTTGATGGTTTAGAAGATTTCATGGAGGAGGTATTGTCATGCAAGATCACTGCATTAAAATTTTTCTTATCCATGCATTTGCTGGCATTAGGTTGTTGGATTCCTACAGCATGGGTCATGCAATGTATGATGATTTATGTATTAGTAATGGTTCAGGGAATGTAATTACCAATTACCTATATTCATCCAATCTTTTATGGTCAGAGATAGTGATCTACATTGACAATGTTCTAGATCAGAATTTCCAATGTTTAACTACCAAAATTTCTGGTAAGTTCCAGGATGGGCCCACTGTTTTTATAGTGCGTTCGAACTCTAGATAGTGTGATTTAGTTACATTATAATCTCTTGATGTCTCAAATATGACTAATAAACATGTTGTGGAGAGATGATTAATATAGGGTTCACCATTTTTCCTGGTGTCCTTACATTAGAATTGTCTGGGTATAATCTCTGATCTGATGAACAATATAGCTAATCCCCATGGTTGAATTAGAAAAGTTTCATGTAGGGTTCACCATTATTGTTTCTGATTCCTTTTCCAATTAATTCCCTCCTCACATGTTTCAACATAGTGGTGTCACATTTTTTGTCACATTACATATTTTTTAAGGTAGTTATATTCCATATTTATCATCAATGATTTTTCTCCTTGATCAAAAGGGGATGATGTGATTTTAGTTCCTCCTTCCATTGATTCTTCCTTACAAATTTTCAATAATCATGGTCTCCCACATAGAGTTGTGTCACACTCTTAGAACCCATTTTTGGTTCCATATCATTTTGTATTTCATTTAATTCTTCTTCTTCTCTGTAGACATTCTGATGTGTCTTGATAGGGAGCACCCTTCGGTTAGGATAATAGTATCATTGTGCATCACTATCATGTTTGCAATTATGGAACATTAGTAACATATATTCTTCCATGTAGGAGGGAATATCATTGAGGAATATTTTTGTTAATAACTCAAGGAATGCTATATATATCATGTGGTATTTGGTTCTAAATAATTATCTTCAATGGATTTCAACTTATGAATGTCAAGCTTTGTAATAGGTAGCTAATATCGTAGGTGCTTATCTTCCAAGGCATTCCACTCAGGCATCCCAATTTTATCTTTTTGTTGTAGTATGATATGGGTGTCACATTAACATATTTATAGGATATAATGAAACATATTAGAATGCCTTAATGGGGAAGATTATCATGGTGAATCCCTAAGAGGTAACAAACCAGAAGGTGTACTGATAGATGGATTAGAACTCTCATGGGGGAGGAACCATGATGTGTGACTTATATATGTAAGATTCCATAATCTAACGATTTATCTGGATAACCATTGAGGTGGACCAGGGAGTTTCACCCTTATAAGGGGGTCCCCAAAGATTATAATTAGTAGGCATTGAACCTAAAAGTGTTTTATTACATTCCATGTCTAATGGATAGGTATCAAAGTCGACATAGTTTTAGGCCATTTTTTTTGTTCATGTGATAAGACCAGTCCATGTAGTATAACATCATGTGGCAAGGACACACAAGTTGTGAATGGAATTTCATAGAGGTATGGTATGTGGATTAAACATTTATGATTCCCTTCACAAAAATTTTTTAGTCTGATGGATTGTGTGGGGATTATTCATGGATACTCCCATAGGGGATATCATGCTATTTTCTGGATATGGATACCTATGGTAAATAAGGGTGGATGTGAATGTAGATGATGGTGTTTTAGAATGGATGTAATGGATGGAGAGGATGGAAAGGATGGAACATTGGGTTTGGAATTTAGGGAGTCTTTCTACATATCCTAGTTAATTGGGAGTCAAATCTCATGTTGTTTGGAATGGGTTATTGGGGCATAAAATTAAGGAGTAGGCCCATTTGGTCGAGGTGTATGCATGGAAGATTCTCGTTCAAGGGGGGAATGATTCATGATTACATGTTATTGTGACCCATGGGTGGAGAATGGATGATATTTGGGGATTACCTTGAAAAGGATACCCATAGCTGGAGAGGTGTTGGTGTCTTTGTCATTACTAAACCTTAAGACAACAATATTAATTCTCAGTGTGAGAAATAATATTATGTAGAAGAAATAACATTTTGGTCTTGAAATATGAATAAATTAATTATAATTTTGTTCTTACATATAATAAATTCCCAACGAGGATGTCATTCCCTATGGGGAGGAAATAATTACATTTGAAGAAGATCTCATTTCTTGTGAGTCATACATGAAGTATTCTATTTTTTCTATATAGGATTTAGAGGTATTATGAAAGGAATATTTCCATAATGGATGGTTTGGGTCCCGTGAATGGAGAGGATTTTATCCCTTGATGAGTGTGAATGGGGAATCCCATGTGAAGTACTGAGGGTAAGACTATAAACTAACGTCATTTGATGAGGATGTTGGTGCTATGAAATTTTATGTCATGAAGTGTGGATGTGGGGTACTGACTCCTTACTCCCAATGGCATACATAACCATTACACATGAAACCCTTTGTGGGGAATGGATTTTGAAATTTCATGGTGTCATGTTGTGGTTGTGTGGTCCATCGTCGAGTCCACGTAAGAACACCTAAGGATAAAAGAAAAATAAGTTATCTTACATATGCTCAGATTAAAAATGTGAATGGGAATAGGGGGTCGTAATTGTAATGGAGTTGGTCATCGGAATGAGTGGAATATATAAAATGGGGACTTGAGGTTCCACTAAATCAATCGTGTGTTATAGAGGTGACCTTGGGCATTCATCCTTCACAAATAGGATCTAATTTAAGGTTGTAAGCATCAAAATGACCATTAGAGGTTATTTTTGAATCATAGGGCCCCAAAAAGATATTCTTCATGAAGCTCAAGAACATCATAGAGGTCATGGGCTTTGCGAAGGAATAGTCTTTGAAAAACACGATGAACCCTCTTCATGATGTAGTTCTAGATTGATAAAGGATGGACTCATGATGAAATAATTCTTCATGAGTCATCAAGAACCCTTATGGGCCTTCTCCCACCAAAAAGGGAATAAACCATCATGAATGGAACCCCAACCATATGTGGATGTATTTACAAACATATGGGAATGTGGTTTTCAACAATTAGGTACCATGGATGATCCATTTTTGGGCTGGTTCGCAATGCTCAGGTGCTCAATGGATTTGGATCAATTCAGAAGTTGATGGGTCGGGTAACCATAATCCAATTATCCGAATAATCCCTGTGCTTATAGGTAAGGAGCCTTACGTTCCTAGGAAGTGGTACATGAAGAAATTGTGGGATTCATGAATGGTTTCTGCTCCATCAGACATTCAAAGTACACTTTCAATCCTTGGTATCACATCAGAACACTGTCAGACTCACTGACCATATCGTCATAGAATAGAACACTCATGACGGCGGGGGCTTTAGGAATAAGATTCATGAAGAATACCATTAATATGTTTTTGGGGACATTTTGGATTAGATTTTATTCAAACCAACTAAAAATCCATGATAGATATTAGGGAACATAATTTGGTGCCAAAAATTATAAATGAGAATGATAATTATATATTTTATAATTCCATTAATATAATTAATTCATTTAAATTTAATAGATAAGTTATAACATTTAGATTTAAATAACAGTGTTTTGTTTTTCAATTAAGATCAGTGTTCCATATAGATTAACTAACAATTATAGTTTTTTCTTTTAAATACATAGGATGTAACATATATGGACCATGGAAGTATTTATATTTGGAATATATATGTAAGATATATGTTCATTTGTTATTGATGATTATATTGAATATATTGATAATGTGTAATATTTAGCAATAATTTTAATAAAATATAATGTACATATTATGAAGAAAGAAACAAAATTATATAATTTAATTACAATATTTTTTTATTTAAATGAATTTTTTTATACATATTATTATTATTATTAATAAATTATTTTATGTATCTACATAATAAATAAAATTATTCACATTAATTGATATAATTAAATGGTTATAATGTTAATAAATGATTTTATGGGGATCCCACTAATACAATTTAATTAAAACGGTATAGTCTCTAAAGTATTGTTTTTAAAGACATATATATTTTTAATATTAAATTTAATTGATCACGTTTCAATAATTACTATAGATAAATTATTCAATTTATCAACACACATGTCAACACTCATTTAATAAGTATTTTATATGAAATTTGATTAAGAACGTGTGATTTTTACTATGTTATTTGGAAATATAAATAAATTTTTTATATAATAACTATTTTTATATGAATTGTAAAATTCCTATATTTAGAAATTAAATAAGAATAAATGGGGTCCAGATTTTTTATCATCTCCAGAAAATTATTATCAAGTCCAATTTATTGTATCCATAAAAATATGTTACTTAGATTAAAAATTGAATTTCTATATTAATGGTAATATTATGTAATGGTTGGTTAAAAAAATTGGTATATTCATTAAATATCCTAAAAATGAAGCTAAAAATTTTTGTATTATAAATTTATATACCCAAAAAATATAACCCCACCATTATCCTTGACTTTTTATCTGCTTTCCATCAAAATTACATATCATTCTCATTATGGAATACATATTTATAAATATCTTTCCCCTTATAACTTATAAAAGGACCCTTAAACAAACCCTTCAGAAAAAATATCATTCACTCTACATAATTTCACTTATTTCCTTCCCAAATAAGACAATACTATGTTGTTTAGCTTCTTAACTCAAGGAAATTCCTTAATTCCTTCAAAAACAAGAACGATTACAAGAGAAAATACAAAATATTCTTTATAAGTAATAAATTTTTATTATTAAAATTCATTTATATTACTATAATAGACATTTTAAATTAAATTTAGTCATGATATTGTCATATATATAATATCATTACTTTTTTTAATAATGATATTATAACAAAAATCACTTCTTGTGTGTACTAATTCATTGACTATAATGTTCTTCTTCTGGAAGCTCTAACCTCTTAAATGAATCATTATATAAAATTGCACATTTATAAATTAGAAAACATTATGATTAGATTGATATTAACACAATTTGAAAATAATTTTATTATGGTGGATATTAAAAATAATATGTAAATATGTAACATATTATTAATATTCCAAAAAGTGGTTGTTAAAAATCTTTTAAAAACACAAGTTATGGATTTATTCATGGAAAAATATACAATAAACCCCTATAGAATGAAAATAAAACATCATAAAAAATTATTAAATATCTATTATAAAATATTTACTAATTTAGTGATAATAAATATTATAATAACATATGATGACCAACAACACCGCTTTTAAAAAAATTAAAATATATTTAATACTTAAATATGATAATGGAAATAAATGATATCTTACTAATATATGTTAGTGGATTAAAATAAATAATATGTATCTAAATTAATACATATGAATATTGTTATAAAATATTTGATTAAGGTGTTAATGTCTATAATATAGGAGGAGAAATATCTTATGTATAAATCAAGATTAATGGAATGGCTTTGTTAGTTCAATACTTTTTTTCATTGAGATATATTTCATATTCATCATATATATTCATTTTTTTGTGTAAATAAAAATTCACTAAAATGATTCACTGTAAATTTTAAAAAATTTAGAAGATTTAAAATTATATGTCATCTTCTCACAATCAATGTTTGTTGATTCAAAGGTTACTAAATCCCAAAATTTTTCCCTTAAATTATAACTTCCAAATAATTATTGATTGTATCATAGTTAAATATGGATAATTTATACATTAATTCTCCATAAGGCATTATATATTTTATTCCACCCTAATAATCCGTGGGTTCTACATGTATTCTTATAATTTCACTTCCCTTTTCTATAATTCTACAAAAATTATGTCTATTTATAAAGATGCAACTCTCATTAATTTTTTATATAGAATCATTCCCCTCCATGAAAAAATTTCATTTATTTATTTAAATATTCCATTATATAATTAATATGTAAACACAATTTCATGTATTTTGACTAGATTTCCATGTGACCTCATGCGTGCCTCTTTATACCCATGAGGTTACTGATTAACAATGTTGTTTAGGGGGGTATCTTATAGATACTTTTCCCTTTGTATTAGGTATTATTTTGAGAATAAAAATTTTGTGATAAGAAAATAAATCAAAAGATAAATAATAAATGATCATTAGAGTAGAATTTTACATATTGAGTACCAACTAATAAATTAATAGTATGGAATATGAGTCACACAACCCAATATTAGGAAAATATGATAAGACATATAATATATCATTGTACAAAAGTATAACTAAAAACAAAATATAAATACATTCAAGTTTATTTTAGATCAATAATAATTTCTCCTTATTTTAATCCATCGTAATATTACCCCAAAATTCATTTACCCTTTACTGGATCCTTGGTCATAATGTCTATATGAGGGATGAGATTCCTAATAACGGTTTGGGTATAAGACACAATAGTATTCCACCAATTGTCTTAAAAAGTAGTGAATTTAACATATTGGATCATTCCATAAAAATAAAACTGTTAAATAAGTGATGAGTAAATTGGATGAGCGTACTAAAAATTAATGTTCTGTCTTAAGAGACTAGATATAGCTCATAAATAGTTTCCATAATTCATGTCTAACACATTTCCTTTCATTAGGATATCCTAAAAAAATGTTTGACACATCCCTATGGCATACTGTCCAATGTCTAAAAAATCCTTCTCATGAAGTCATTCTATGTGGAACAAAAAGTATGATCATTTGGAAGTCATATTGGGATAATAAATACAATATTTAGATATAGGATGATATATAAAACATCACATCATATCTATAAATATTCATATCCCTCAAAAAATGTATATGGGAGAATTTCAAAAATATGTCCCATATGGAAACACACACACATATATTATGATGAAACATCAATCATTGGTCTCATAGAATACAAAAAAGTAAAAAAAACACTACAAGAACATGCCTTAACTTTAAATATAGACAAGGAACACATATCATATATTCAATGATGATTTAACGAAAAATTACGATGTATTAGTCTAATTATACAACTTTTGATGCTATAGGAATTCTGAATCCACCATGAAATGAATTCAGTGATAAATAACAAGGATAACGAACATGTGAAAATTTCTAGAAGATAACTTTCTTACTTGATATAATCATCCACCAAAAATGGACTAAGACCAAATAATGTTAATTTAATAAATAAATGAATCATAGTGTGGATTCAATCAATTATCAATAACTCTATTGTTAGACCATGTCAAAAAACACATATTGGATCACGAATATAATGATCTAAGCAGTTTTTATAATGAATAATAGGAGAGGATAGATCTATATCATGATATATATCTCTATTTATGGAATTTTCTGGTCAAATCGGTGTCTATACAATGAAGACAGGATATGTTAGGGGTAGAGAGAGCCGTAATTCACATTAAGTGTGATCCAATGGTTTTAGGGATTGAAAGAGGTCTAAAATGATTTCAATACATGATAAAGGTCATTATTTTGACAGAATCACAATAAAACTCACCATCCTAAAAAATTTAGAATGATTCCCTTGGATTGATGGTTTTTACATGGAACAATTGTTTCAACATAGGACCCCCACTAGAAATAAAGTGGTCACGAGGAAGAATTGATTCTTCCTAGAATCCCCATTAGTGTTTCAGAAGATCCTTACCTATAGTCCAATGTGATATCTAGTTGAGATACATATCCTATAGACTCCAACGGCTGGTTGGTAGAGCACCCCCGGTAGGCTGATGGAAATACTATTTCTTCTTCCAGTAAAAATCCCAACTCACAAAGTCCCTTTTTATTTATAGCATCATTAACACAATTTACACCTTCTAATTAAAAAAATAAATAAAGAAAAAAAGTGGTGTACTATTAATTTTTCATATGAAAATTGACGCAATTTTTTTTATATTGATTATTTTTTTCAATTTAATTGAATTTATATTGTAATGGAATATTTTTTTAAACTTTCTATTATGCTTTTTATTATTGAACATTTATATAAAAAAAATTTCTAAAAGAAAACACTTTATTATTGATTTTCATTCCGTTCTAATTTTTAAACCATCTCCTTTAGTCATCTATAAAGTACAATCCCTATATTTTTTCATGGTTATCAAAATTAATTAATATTAAATTTTTTTGATAAATTATTTTTATTTAAATTTAATATTTTCTAATTAAATTGATATTTGTTTTTATTTTTCCATAAAACATTATAATACTCATTTGATTGTGTTTTAAAACTATGTAAAAAACCATTAATGTTTATTATACATCATTGGGGATTTTATCAATTATATCACATACCTTGTTTGTTTAGATATCATTTAATAGTTTCTTATAGTGGTTTCAATCAAACAGGTTTCTTTCTAATGGGTCATATCCCATAAAAAATTGATCATTAGTTAAGATCCTGATTTGTAATGGCTACACAAAAGGTAAGACAAGATAAAGAGGGTACACAGGTTCTATTCCCAATACCACATAGGTACAAGGTTTCCTATACCCATACAGAAAGGGGAAGCAAGTAATACTGAAAAACTACAATGTTATAGAATTTTTTATATTATTCAATTTTATAAAAATTTACTTGTTTTTACCCATTTAAAATGGTATTAATTATATTTTGTTTCATATTTTTATGAATCTATTTTATGTTTTCATGGATCGTAATTATTGACTCAGGATTTCACTCATATTACACATCTATTGAGTTATTCTAACATCATTATGTGATATATCCTGATTTATAACCTATTATTTTTGGTTGGGTTTCATAGGTTACAACCATGAATCATAATTTTTTCCCATACCCTATAGTCTAACCTTTAGACCAATAATTATTATTAATGAATATATTTTAGTTTACACATACTAATAATATGACAGCACCATGTTCATATGTTTCCATTCCTCGTGACATGAACAATATTATTACAGAAATTTTTTAATAATGGTGTCCCGTAATAAGAATATTTTTGGGAATTGTGGAAGATTTATTACAGAATAAAAATTTTATAAATATAATCTCAATATACAGTAAACCCATGGGATCTATTATTTAGTTAAAATGAAAAAAAATTATTAAATTAATAAAATGATGTAAATTATATTTTTTATTCTAGTGATTTCTAGAATGGAAGAAAATAATATATTTTGTGTCTTGTATCTAGTTCCATATAAACTAGTATATGTAATTGGAACTTTATCCTACCCTTATAAATGGATTGTGATCTGGAAATATTTCTAATTGAATTTTATAAAACATGCTCTCAGTGAAATATATGGATCATAGAGTAGGAGAATCTATGAGGGAGATTCTTATGAAGTTGAATCCAATTGGGTGATCACAAATATCTGTATAGGAGGAGTGATAATATCTCAATACCTATTATATGAAGTATAAATTTTTAGAATGCAATCACATCCTGATGTTGGGGAAGTTTTTATGATTTCTATAGTTGTAGCGAAGGTAAAATTTCATCCCGCCGACCTAATGGAATGGAGTTCCTCCATTAATAAACCCTAAAATTCCTTAACTCCATCCTTTGAATATCATGGTCATTTATTGATGAATGATTAATAAGAAATATATTTTTATATTTTTTGTTACTCTTTAATCATATTTGGTCGGTAGTTAAGGGCTCCACATTCCTCTATAGTGAGGATTTTTAGACCTTATTAGAAAAAGAATTAATTATCCTAAAAACGGAATTCTACTTTCTTGTATGTCAGTGATGGGATATGGGGAAATAATATTTTCATTTTATATATAACTTATTGAATGTATAATATTGGAATGTTATATTCAATAGCACGTATGACACACAACATCGAGAGCATAAAGGATTTTAATTTCCTGATAATTTATAACATATTTATTATTTTATATAAATTCAATATAATTTATAGTTTTCAATGCATTATAAATTCTGTTAGAATACATCACATGAAATTTTGAGATGATTTAATGTCTTGTGTTACAATCAAGATAGAGTTTTAACAAATAATAATATAGTATTAATATATTAATATTTATTATAATAATATATACACTAACCAATTAATTAGTTATTTTGAATACGATTAAGAATCTTATAAAAGTATATTTTTGATGAAAATATGAAATGAATTCATTGGATACTAATTAATTATAAATAAATCCAAAAACTAATTGAATATCAAATGAATATTTTTATTGAAATTTTTTTCATACTCACAATGGCATTTTATCAAAATAAATAAATTATTTATAACTAGTTGGTGATATTAATGTAATATATATATGTGTATATATTAAATATTCAATAAAATATTATTTTTATTCATACAATATATTTTAAAGGTATGACATAAGAAAAAACAAAATTTTATTCATTAAAACTGGTATTTTTATAAAGGCACTTCTATCGCCTTTTAATTATGAACCAATATTAAATCCAATTTCCATAATTTTTTAGACTACATATGTCAAACTGAAATTCATCATTGAAATATAATCATAAAACATAACTTAGGGAGAATATTTTTTTTATTTTTCTATGAAGCGTCATTTTTTAAAGAATAGTATAAAATAATGAATTTTAATTCAACACTACTTATTAATTTAATTTATTTATATTGATAGATTATTATTTTTTTAAGTTCTAATTTTTAAATATTAATTTTTTTTTAAAATAATCCAATTTAGTTCATTATAATAAATTTACATTTTAAATTGAACATTAAAATATATTAATCTTTTGAATGTTTTTACTTTAAAAACCTAAATTGATGTCTCATATGAAAAATTAATTTTAAATGAATTTCTCCATCTTATATGAATAGATTTTCTAAAACCTGATTCCATATTTAGAATACTTTAAACTCTTAATATATAAGAAATTAAACATAAATTTGGAAAAAATAGTGAATGTAATTAAAATTAATTATAACAATTAATAGGAAAATTACCTTTATAGAGGACTAACTGTTAAACATAAGGATAACAATGACCTATAAACTAGTACAAAGTACATTTTATAGACATATATCCACCCTATAGTCCATTTAATATTACATGGTCTATTATTGGATTCAATTCAAAAGAAAAAAAACATTGATGGAATTACCTTTTCCAAAATTTACTACTGTGTCACTCCTCCTACACTATAAAAAAGCATCATCTCCATTCATTTAATAACACCTATCAAGAAACTTTTCCTAGGAAAAATTCCAAAAAATACCTCTTAAACATCCACCTCCTTTTCCTTGAAGCCTCCCCTTGTGAAAATATCCATCCAACTAATCCCTTGAGGGAACCCAACGTGAGTTTCTCAAATAAGATGTAACATATTTCCTTAATATCAATTTTTTTTATTTCGATTATCCACACTATAAAATCAACTTAACAAATTAATATATAACAACAACAGTATCTTACATATTGTAGGAATTTTTTATGACAATGTTTCTTCCGAAAATCACAAAAAAAAATTATATAATTGGTTATGAACATACTATTTATTTTTACAGAGAACTACTGCCACACAAAACAATGATTACTAATTTTTCATTTTCCACCTTCCATGGTTGGGAATTATGATGGAAACTGTTATTATATATATGAAATATTTTATATTTATTATGTATTAATTATTCTTAAATTATTTTATAATAGATAACCAGATACATCTTATTTTTTGTATATATGAAAACATCATTTGTGAATGTGTGGACTACTCCCACCTCAATGTAATGTGATTCGTTCACACTATAAACATAATGTATAAATTATTCTTTTAATTAAAATAATTCAACATAAATTAAAATTATATGATATTAATAAAATAATTATCTTTATGGACAAAATATATATATCATTTTCTTTTTTACACTTTCACACACATCAAAAGTGATAGCATCGTTTGAGTATGTGAATATTACCACCTCCTCGACAAGAAACGACTCCTTTTAAATATCAAAATTAAATATTTATTTAAATATTATTAAATAATATGGTATTTACGATATAAATATCATTTCTGAAATATTTAGGTTACTTAACTTATTTCTAAAATGATCATTGAAAATTGGGAAATTTATTCCTACGTATGTATGACATGCCATCTCCATGGTTGTAATATTGGTTAAATTTTTATGACCATTTTTATAGATTCATTTAAAATTATTATTTTTTTATAAATATGATAAATTTTTCATTACTCATATTTAGTATATGTTTATTTAATAAACTATTTGACCATATTCGATCTATAAAACTTATTTTTGACACATAAACAAATTATGGTAAAAAAAACCCAATGTAAACTATGTTGTTTAAGTAGTTGTTTACATATTTTTAACAAGAGAAGTAAAATTAATAAGAAACACATAAAATGTACTCATTCATATAAAAAATTAACATAATTATATTATTCAGGAACATTACGACACATGTAAAATTTCATATTAAAGTTAAGGTATTTCATCTCAATTTATATTCAATTGAGACTTACTTGATGTTAGACACATATATGCTTTTATATGGGGAATATACTTCCATTTGAAATGTTATATCAGGAATACATTCATTCTCATGATATTATAATTTTCAATTAGAGTTATTTATTCATGGGGATTTGGATTCAAATGTTTCAATTTTTTATGGGAAACTATGGAATGATTAATGATTAATTTCCTCAAGAATATTTTAAGGGAATTTCAATGGTATTTTCATTTATCCACATCAAAACTGTATGTTTTTAATTGTATTAAATATAGTAAATTATTGATAAATATGTATCCCTTACTCAATATTTATTTGTGTGGATATGGCATACAAATTATTAATTAAAACGATTATTCGATATATGGGTAATTATTTGGACGGGTAGTTATAGGTTAGGACCAGTTATAAATATATAATTGATGTGTAAGTAGTATAATGATATAAATTAATTGGAAAAATATTAATAGTTTATATTTTATTGAGAATATATCTTGATATTATAGTGGTTTACGTTCTATATACATGGAATTTAATATTAAATCATTACCTAAATTTTAGTTATCATTTTAATCCATGAAATAATATATCAATATATACATATATATATATATATATGGATGCATTTTATTGTTAGTTAATTTATTAAATGACACTTATTTCAGTATCATACACTTCTATATTAATTATCAATTATCTATATATTCTAATGTCATGTGTTCTGAGTTATTTACCATACCATGTTGACTTATTCCCATTGATTCCTTATTGCTTCTTCTCTACTTACCCTTACTGAACATTTGAGATCACCAAAATTATATTTCCATTCATTAGGTTATAAAGAAGAATTATTTGAATGATTTTCAAGAATTATATTTATTTCCTTTTATTATGTATCATGTTTTTATTTTCATCTCCCAATGTTTTATGAGTATTATGTATGTGAACATGTTTTCTAAATCTGCTAAAATGTTCGGTCGTTTGTGATTTGAATTATCTATCTATACCAATATAAAAAAAATAATCCACTAGATCATGGATTCTTGGGTTAGGGTGTTATAGTTCATATCAGATCTTATATGACTATATCTTTGGAAACATTACTTAGAAAAAATGGATTTTGGAATATAACCCTATGATAGAATTTGAGGATAAGTATAATGGAACATCCAAGATTATGGTAGTGTAGTGATTGTGTGGGTATTATTAAAAATATGTACTAGTCTATATAATACATGTTGACATGGTTTTGGCATATCTATACCAAGGAGTAACAACTTCGACAATGTGTGTTAGGCTTGAGTCGGTGTAACCTGGTATAAGACAACAGGGCATACTATTCACCAGGTTTGACACTCCTATGAGATACACTTAGGATAACTCACATTTTTTACATTACAGACAATTATTTAGGATTTAAAAGTAAATATAAACCCAAAATGTTATTATTTATGTCTATAATATTAGTTATCCATAATTTTTTAAATTATGTTAATTGTTATGCGATATTTAGAATTATACACTTTTTATAACATTATGAGCTAATATTGTATCTGCCATTGTTTAGAAATAGAATATAGAAGAAATAATTCCATTAATTTTGGTGGAAGATGTATAGATTTCCTTTCTATATAAATCAATGTAGATGTTATTAAAAAAAATTAAATTTATAGATTTATTATGAAATATATGTAATGTTAAGAAAAATAACCTTTCCCTAATGGAGAAAGCTATTATAAAGTCAGATTATATGATGTTGGATCACATTATGAGATAGATTCCCCCATAATTTATTAGGACTACTAAACAATCATGGACTGATATATGGATTCAGCCCTTAGATATTACATTTATAACCACGGGATGTGGTGAAAAGGAAATTATAACACTTGTAGTGTATTGTCTCAATGGTGATGCTGGTAAATATTGGACCTTGATCTACAATACTATGGATGTAGAAGAACTAAAACTCATAGAATTGAATACTTTTATGTAGGAAATATTTGATAAATATTTACCAGATGAACAAAAACTTTAGATGAATATAATTATCATTATCATAAATAAAATATAAGAATGTAGTTTTTAATATTCTGAATCTACTATTAGAAAGTTATACATGATTGAAAAACATTATATACACAACACAATGTACATGATTGATCATTTATTTCACGGTCTCATGCCTAATATTTGAAGGTTACTGGTTTCATGAAATATTTCTTCACATGATGAAATAGTTTTATGTTCCAAAAACTTAAAGAAAACATTTTCTAGAATAAAAAAATTTAGGGTTAACCAAGATAGGAAGAGGCCGTTTAGAAATCATGAAAAAGGGGATGATTCATTGATGATGAAGGGACATAATTATTTTATATCATGAGAAAACTAACAAAATAATTACTAGGTTCAATGTTTTAAAGGGTTGGATGTTTTTTATAAGTTTGGTTATAATGGTCATCATATTAGATACTACTTCCGGAAAAATAAAATAGCTATTATTGATTGTTATAGCTAGAATGAGATGGGGTACTATGAAAACGATTTTAGAAAGAATCATGGGAATATACAATGGAAAATGCTACGTGATCAAGGAAATGTTAATTTTTTTGAAGCAATAATAAAGGAATGGTGCATTTTCTCTTATTATTGGATAATTTAATAATGTTGAAATAAAATTAATATTTATTAGTTATATGTATTATGAAATATATAATGATTGTAATATAGTACATTTTTTCCAAATATTTAAACATGTGAGTTGATTGGTAGATATAACCAAGAAAATTGTTTTAGTAGCATGTTATTATATTTTTAAAATATATAGTTGAGGGAAAAATAAATATTAATATATTCCTGATGATGAGGTAATGATAATTACAAAAATATATTATTAAAATGTTTAATATAAATTGGGAACTCATAATTTCATTTCAAATTTTTCTAATGTGATGGATTATAATCTTTTGGAGTATTCAACCATTTATGAAATGGAATAAGTTAATCATTAAAAGAGTTTTTAAATATTAACATATTACATCATTATATGAATCATCTTTTATTAATGGATGAATTCTAAAATGTTCATGTAATAATCAAATTAAATTATTGTGTTTATTGAACGTGTTTTTTATTATATTACTATAGTGTGAAATTATTTCTCAACTCAAGAAAAAATGTTATTGGAAAAATGATTTTTCCTATTATAATCATTTATAAGGATATCAAAAACCATTATTCACACCTATGGGTTGTGGTTTTGTGGTCAATAACTTTAATTTTATCATTTTCTCTATGACACTCCACTAGAAAATTATTGTAATATTTTTTTTCGGTATCCATTTTTTTAATTACCACCTCGGTTCTAATACTAAAGAATCTAGTTTTGTGACCATTGTATTTTTTCCCCTCTTATTAAAAAGATGTGTTATTAACCCTATTCACAACATCGGTTTTTGAACAATATTTTAATTTCAAATAAAAAACACTAGATTACCAAGATCAAGTATAAATTATAGAGTTGAAATTTAATTAAGGTGGGTAGAATGTAACCTGATAATAATATAAATAGGTAACATTATATTCAATAGCATATATAACCCATATCACCAAGTGCATAACTGAACATAATATACTGATTATTTGTAATATATTTGATATTTTAAATAAATTCAATATAATTTATATTTTTTAATTCACCTGATATTGAGTTATTATATATCATATGAAACAACGTGTTTCTTCAATGTTTTGTGTTAAACACAAGACTGAGTTTAATCAAATGATAACATATTATTAAAATATTATTAATTATTATAATAATAAATAACCGAGGTGATTAATTAGTTGTTATGAATATGATTAAATAACATATGAAAATATATGGTTTACATAAATATTAAATGAATTCATTTGTTGCTAATTTATTAGAAATTAATATAATAAACAATTGAATATAAGGGGAATGTTATTATAAAAAACTATTATTATTATCACAAAGAAGATTTATCCTAAGAAATTAAATTAATTACAATTTGTTAGTGATACAAATGAAATAAATATATAATATATTCAATAATGTATTATTTTTATTCATTGAATGTATTTTATATGCATAAGGTAAGAACTAACCCAGAATTATGTATAAAAGGTAATATTTTTTATAAAGTCAGTTTTATAAACATTTACTAGATAACCCATTTGAAATATTTTTTTCACTTTTATAGACTATATATGTTAAAATATACATCATATTTTAATCATAAACATAAAAATTATCTTGGCGGTGAATTTTTGGTATTTTCCATTGAAGTTTTATTTTTTTTGAATAATATAATATAAAGAATTTTATTTCAAAACCGATTTTCCTCCTAAATTTTTTATCATGAAAAATTATTTTTAAATGGTTTTAAAGATTAAATACTAATTATTTTAATCAATCTAATATTTTTCATTTTAAAAAATTTCATTTTTAATTTTAATATAAAAACCTAAAAATCATTTGAACAATTTTACTTCAAATAAAAACTTTGACTTCATGACTATGAGATTAATTTCAAATTAATTTTTTAAAATTATGGGATTACAATTTGGAATAATTTATTCGATATTTAGTGTCATAATAATTTTTAATGTATAATAATTTTAACATTGTTTATGACTAGAATTATTTGTGAATGTAATTAAAATTAATTAAAATGGTTAAGAGGAAAATTATCTTAACAAAGAACAACAACATGAAGTTAGGGCCAGAAATGACCTATATACTTTTCCAAATTCCACTATATAACCATATTTAAATCATAACAAACATTTTATAGAATTTCTCTAATTATTAAATCCATTTTCTATTAGAAAAACCTGGGTGAAAAGCCCATGTCCAAAATATCAAAAAGTGTCACTTCTCCTATACTATAAAAAGGAATATTATCATATCACCTCTTTACACTTATATATACAAATTATTATGATCAATATGTGACTAAATATATCGTAGAAATTCCTCCCCTCTTCTTAGGATCTTCTTATAGGGAATAAACGTTACACCTTGAGATTTTCAAAATAAATTTTTTCGAATAAATGTTTTCTTTTTAAAATTTTTTATTTTGTGACACATAGAGGATAGTATATTTTTTATGGAATCAATTTGTTTGGAATATTTTACATGAAAAACCTAATTGGCATATATTACATACTACAATGACTTTGCTTACGGTGCATGCAACACTATCTTTTTAGAAATGATCTTCTTTTATATATATTTATTTAAATGAGATAATGATAACATAGTCATTAGACATAGATATAGTAATAGTAATATGTACTACTCAAAAAAATATAGTTATTTTGTATAAATAAAACTTACTGATAATGAGATATAAGAATTTTTTAATGGTTTTAATGATTTAAAATAACATTTTCTCGAATGAACCGCTTTTAATGTATTTTTTTGAAAAATAATAAAATTAATTTTTAAAGAAAAAAAAAGTATAATTAGATAAAATTAACTTCATTTTTAATTCATAATATCAAAATTATTCTAGGGTAATATTTTGTGATTTTTTTAGAAAATTCATTTTTAAAGAATAGTGAAAAATAATGATTTTTAGGTAAAATCTAATTTTTTGTTTAGTTAATTATTAATGATAAATGATATTGATTTTTTTTAAGGTCAAATATGATAAATATTACATCATTTAATAAAAATAAATTCATTATAATTAATTTAACATTGAAATTAAATAGAAAATGTTAAAAAAACTTTTAATTGTTTTTCTACATTTAAAACTTGTTATTTCGTCATGTCTACAGGATTAACAATAATATATATTTTTACCATTAGGTGGTTTTAATTTAAAAAAATAACAATAATCATTTGATTCCCTATAATATTTACAGTCTAATATTACCAAGTTAATTTTTTACCAAAATTACTATTAAATGTCATAAAAAATAATCAATGCATTTAAGTCCAAATAAAGATTTATTAGTGACTAAATATTAAAATTAATATAAAATGATCTATCCACATTTGAAAATTATATTTGATATCCCTTCTTCTTCCCTACACCTTCCATTATTGATTTTTGTGGTTTTTTTTGAGCATTTTTAGGTATTAACATGTGTAAACCTAACTTGTTTCTAAAAATTTTATGTGAGTCCTTTTCCTTCTAAATAAATATTCACCACATATCCCACATCCTCATACCTCTAAAAAATCTTAATTACATTAAAATAATTCCCAACAAACTACCTAAAAATTCTTAATTCATCTTTGAATTCTTTCCTTTTTGCAAAAGGAAATCTAAGGAAGCCTTTTGGCACAATCCAAAATACTTACCTGATTAAGAGGTAGTGTCTTCTCCTAGGTCCTTTGTTTTATATTCCTTCTCCACCCCATCCACCTCTCCTTATCTATAATTATATAAAAAACCAGTATCATCAATATAATAGTATTTTTATATGTCAATGATTCAAAATACACTTATACCCACGTTCCTATAATGGGTAATGAACATAATATTTCAATGTACGATGAACTACTACCTCACGAAATGATGATTATTAATTTTTCCATTACATCCATTCATGTTTGAAATTAAGATGGAAAATATTTTTATATATGATATATATTATATTTATAGTGTCTTTATTCTTCTATAATTCTTATTTGTAAAATATATTTATTTTTTCCATCTTATGTATATACGATAATTTCTTTTGAGGAAGTGTGGAATACTACCCCCTCAAAGTGATATGATTCATTCATACACTACAGGGATTGTATTAAAAATTGATTTATTGAAAATATATGATATATATGATATAATAATTCTAATTTAACAATGATATATATATATATTTCTTTTACTTTATTTATCTCAACATGACAATTAAACGAAATTAATGATCATGTGTATGTATGGCCTACCGTCTCCATGAATAGTGTATTCCATTTCATTATTATATTTTATACTGATTATTATAAAACAAAAAAAAATATATTCATGGTATTTATATAATGTTTTACATTCTTCAATCATGATATATATAAGGATGAACAATATAACAAATTAAGACACATATGAAAACCAAAGTGATTATTTCCATAAGTGAAGCCTTAACACAGGATAGTTAACATGAGGTAAATATAAACCCATAATCAAAAAATATATGGCTTTGTATATAATAATACAATTCTTTAAAATATTTATAATAAATTGATTTTTAATATAAAGATGGTTTGAATTAGTACGACAAGATTCAAGACACAAGGTAATGTGATATCATTTCACTTTTTATTTCAGTATGATACATGTTGTGTTCGCCACTCATTACTATTGAATGGTGTATGTACTAGAAAATATTATTTTCTATGTGTATTTTAATTAATTTTTTGGTCATCAACTTATACATTTTATGAATTTTCTTTCCGGGGTTTTATGTTTTAAAAGATTCAAAATCGGTAAAATTGTTTTGTGTTAATTTTCATTTTTCGAGACTCATGTTTTGTTTTGAACATAATTTATCATTCAAGGTGTATATTTTACATTTTATATTTTATATATGGAATTTAATTCAATTAATTATATTTTAAGATTCATGTAATTTCATTTTTTTACATGGTGGGTATGATCTTATGTTACCCAGTTATAAGAGTTTATTGATTCAATATCCTTGTTTTCTAAGATTGCTTATGTTTATACTTCCTTTGATGAAATAGATTGATCCATATAACAATTAAATTAAAGAAAATTATTATCCTATGGTTATTAATGATTTATTCATATATTTGTACCATTTCTACAACTATTTAGTACATCATGTAGTTATTTAATTGTTTTTAAGAAATCCAAACTTCACCCTCTCTTCGATCAGAAATATACAATCCACAAAACCAATGTTTTCTAAGACATTTTCCAGGATTTTTCTTATAATATCTCATGATAATTAAAATATATTTTAACTATTTTTTTCTTTTATCTAATTTCCATGTAATCTTTTTTTATCTTTGTAATCAAGGAATTTTTCTGAACTTTTTACTGTGAAAATGTAATATTGTTTTTACTTCATAAAACATATACGAATTTACAACTCTTAATTTCTATGAAGCTTCCATTACATGTTTAATGTGTTCATTTTCAATAAAATTTCTTTTAAAAAATTATATAAAAAAATTTCTAAATTTTATGAAGATTCTTTTATATGTTTTCAAGGAAAAAACATTTCAGGTTATTTTCAATAATTATTTATAATATATCACCATTTTCCCATAAAATGGTTTTCAATCGATTTTCATGATTTTTTTAAAATATTTCAAAATGTTTTCAATGAATATGTTTTTTAATGTTTTTGAATCCTATATTATATTTTTTCCTAGAAAAAAGGTTTGTAAATTATTTCATGTCTTTTTTATAAGGATTAAATGTATTTTCTATGAAAATTATTTTCGGATGGTTTTTTGTAGTAAAAAATCATGTTTCAAAGAGAAAAATGTTCTTTTACTCGGGAAAACGTTTTGAAATATATTTCAAAACTATTTTCCATCTATGGTGACATATCATCATGATACTCATGAAAATTTATGATAAAATATAATGGTTCTATTTATATTATTTATAATAATGGTTTATTATTATTGACATGGTCTTTATGTAACCTGTTTCTGCTTCATAGGTTATATTCCGTTGAAACCTGGTTATTTTAATGGTCTATGATTATGGAAAAATGATAATGAAACCTGTCTCTTTCCACAGGTTATGATTTTATTACAATTTTATAATTTTCATTAATTTTTTTGGGTTTTGATAATATTATTTATGATCATCTCGCACATGTATGTTTGATTTTATTATGATATAGGTGAATCCTATATATGCCTCCAATGAATTAGGTATTGATTTATATCTCATGAGATTGAGTAAGATGGTATTGGGAGTGAACCTTGAATACAAAGATGGTCATGGGAGTAAACCATGACTAGTAAAATGGATTTAGGAGTGAACACATGATACCAATATGACCATGGGATTAAATAATGACTACTAAGATGGTATGTGGAGGGAACCCATACTACTATGATAGACATAAAATCAATTCCTTAACTAATATGAGTGAACATGATTACATCTTCACAATGTTATGAAAGGACATGGTTAATTGTCAATAAGTATACATGAGGGCCTGATTTTGTGTCCTTAATATAATCAGGCATTATGTTTATACTTATACCAATTCAAAATACTATATTCATATTTTTATGCAACAATTTCACCATTTTTTCTATGTTATGATTTCATGGTTTGTGTTCTTTATTTCTTTTAATTCATTTTTTATGAACATCAAATCATTATTATAATCTCTAGAAATATAGGTTATGACATAAAATGGTATATACTTTCGGTCATGTTGTGCTTATTCATTTTCTTTTTGTACCTTTAATAAGAATATGATCTCAACCCTTTTTTATATTCCCTTACCCATGATATGAAGAAAGGTTTTAGGTAGGATTATTAAGGTGGAGGTCATTATGGGAGATTTTGATTTTCTCTTATCAGGTTTGGATACTTTTTTTTATTTTTCAAATTTCATTATAATATTATGGTCCTCTAGGATGTATTTGTTTACTATACTGAATATTCATCTAAAATAATTTAATATCCATGTATGTTAAGTCTGGGTTTCTATAATTGGTATCAAAGGAATGGTTTACTCATCCATTGGAAACTAGGACGAGAAAAATTATTGATATCCCATTATATATATCTAAGGATATGTCTATAGATGTCCCTTAGTATAAGTATAAGGTTCACTTAATATTTATTAAAATGACTTCGAATTTTGTAAAAATATAAGGTGAGTTATTTCCTAGAGTATAAATCCTAATTTGGATAATTAAAGTTATTGTGGATCTAAAATTGATTTATATAGGGGTAACTACTCATATAAGATTATATATGCCTAACTTGGGGTAATATGCTGAATGAAAATGGGTCGTGCTACACAACTGGTTTGATACTCTCAGGGGATATGACTTGGAAATTCATAAAATATTCATTATAAGTGATGATGTATTCAAATAGATGTTCAGTTTTAATATGTCATTATATCCCTTATGTTTCATATATTAATGAAGTTGGATCCATGATTTTGGAATCCAATGAGTAATATTTCCTGATTATGTAGTCTTCCCCTATGAAAATAGTTTCTCGCACTATTATTTCAGGTTTTGGAAAATGGATAGAACATGAAGGAACATTGTTAATGAGGAATGTAATGGATAATGAAATGGTTTTCCTCTTGAGAAATTGATTTTAATGGGAGATAAACTGAAAAGCCTTATTATTATGTGTTTTTAATACATGAATGATGGAAAATGTAGAACTAATAAAATGAGGTAACAATGCTCTCTTGAGTCCATCATGAGATAGCTCCCACCATCCTATTGTGGTTCCATTGATACATTAGTTACCGAAAAATTTATAAGTAAATATGAAAGGATATTTAGTATTATATGGTGTTCAGAACATGAAAAGGTCACATTGGTTGTCTATCATGTGGATGATAAGGCTGATCAATGATATAATCTTATCAATAATACTAAATGAAAAGATAAAATTAAATTCATCGATTGGGATAATTTCATGAAAATATTTTTCAATAAGTGCATTCGTCGTATTCTTCGTATGAAGATGGTGATGTAATCACTATATCCTATGTATAAGGATGATGGATCTATTTCTTCCAATGATGAAAATTTTACAATACATGAAAGTTACTCTTATGGTATTAAAATTAATTATGAATGTAAGATTGAATGATTCTTCTGTGGATAGAAACATAATATCTAAATAGAGTTATCCCAAACAGACGTTGAATTCTATGAATAAATTAGTCTATATGCACAATAAGTAGAAATGGAAGCTAGAAACACTCTTGTTTCAAGGGATAAGAAATGAAAAATGGGGTTCTTTAGAAAATCCAATGCTTCATCACATAGAGAGAAGAAAATGCTTGAAACCCCCACATTCCAAAATAGTGTGAAATAACATTTCTGTGAATGCCTAAAATGAACAAGAAGATGTTTCAAGTGTGGGAATTCTTCCCCCTGATAAAAATATTCTATAAGTCATGAGAAGTGGAAACTAATTGAAATTAATTGATATAAACCTCAATATAATAAACCACCCACACTTCATTGTTTCATGTGCAGGGATTTTGGTCATTCATAGAATCAATGTCCTAATAAAAGGGATTATATGGACTATAAGACACAAAAACCTTTTAGGAAAAAGGATAAATTGAATTATTAAGGAATCAAAATAGATTAATTTAATGATTAAATTTAGGAAAGAATCTTATCATTTTTTTCTTTATTTGGATGGTCATGTACTATTTTTTCTGAATAAGACCTATTAAAATTTTATTGTTCATCATTTAGTGAGGAATCATTTTATTATATCCCTATATGTGTATTTTGGAATAATAATGTTACATTTAATGTTATATGACTGCAAGGATGAGCCTAAGAGTTTAATAATTTTTTTTCATATAATATAAGATCATATTTAAATAATAAAGAGTGAATTGTATTTTGGATGGTTTATATGGTTAACAATTTTTTGGAAATATTATTTAAGACATTGGATGATGTTTCTAAGATTAATGTATTATATCTCCATATGATGATTTATGAATACTGAATTGCCTGTTAAAACTACATTGTGTTGATGATAATAGATAAGAGGTCATAACATGGATCTTATGATCTGTTAGTACTTTAGGAATGAAAAATTCAATTTACTTTTTAGAGAAAGAGGTGAAGTGGATCAAAGAATAACAAATGATGATATTTTACTGAAAACATGGATGTGTATATTTTCATGAAAATTCATCAACATCATAAAAAAGGACCTCTATGCCAAAATTTTGTCCTAATATCTTCATTTTTTATGAATCAGAAAGTCCCTTTTGTCATTGTAGATTTATGTCTTTCTGATTGTTAACTTTTTCCTCACCTTATTCTCTATCACCCTCCATCAGAACATTATGGTAATGTTTCTATTCCATGTACATGTATTCACAACCCACAGATGTTATCCTATAAGGAAATATCATTATGAGTTACTTTGGGTAACCATGATGGATTGAACATTCCATTTTTAAGGGTTTTTTAGTATTGATTTTTATGATGTCAGTTTCTATGAATGAAACATTCATGTGTTAAAACATGGATAACCCAGATGAATTTATAGGGTGAATTTTTTTTAAGTGTGTATTATGTACCATCGATAGATTTTTTGACTTATTAATTTTGACTTAATTTATCTTTTTTTATATTTTTCATTACATACAATACTGAAGATAGATTATTTTTTATTAATTAATTTTGTTTTAAATGAATAATACACAACACCAGGTTAATTGTTCACTTCACAAAACAAAAAAAATATATCTTTTTCTATATAGAATATTGAGGTTAGCTAGCGTTATATGAAACAATTACTTTTCATGATGACATGCATAATAGGCAAGACCAAGTGTTACATAACAATAATATATTATTAAATTATAATTATTTAATATAATAAGATATAATAATGACATTAAATTAGAGGTTATGAATGGTATTAACCATAAAATTAAAATATATGGGTCACATAATATAATATTACATTATAGGTTTAAAATTAATTATAAATGAATTTAAAAATCGATTGAATATGAATGGAAATCGTATTATGGTCACAAAGTTGTTTTACCCTAAATAAATAAAATTAAATTTATGTCCTAAAATGAAAAAAAGTCAAAACAAATACATTCAAATGGATCCATCTCAGAGTATCTTACATGAAAATAGAAGATTGTTTTTTGTGGTAAACAATTGTAACTTGGATTATGTTAGACGCAACTCTGACTTGGTGTGAAATGCATGCAACACAATGTTTTTACCAAACAAGTTTATATATATATATAAATATTTACATAAAATAATTCTAACCTTACCATTAAACATCATTATACGAATAGTAATAAATACCATTCAATTTTTTTTATACTTTATATATATAAATAAAACATATTGATAATGAAATATATTTTTTGGGTAAAGAGCATTTATGTTTAAAAGCATTGTCTTTTCGATTAAACTTCTTTTAATGTGTTTCTAAAAAAATTAATTTTAGAAAAAATTATAACGTTAATTAGATGAAATAAAATTATATTTTTAATTCATAATTTTAAAAATATCCTAGGGTGAATTTTTGGGATTTTTCTGAAAAAATGTCATTTTTCATGAATAGCGAAAACTACTTCTTTTTATTTCAAGAATTCCATTTTGATTAATTAATTATAAATGTTAAATGACGTTAAACATTAGATTAAAAGTAAAATATGATAATTAGTACATCTACTAATACAATTTTATTCATTATAAAAAAAATCTTTACAATTGAATACAAAATCAATACAAACTTTTGAAAAAATTTATACATTAAAACTAATTTATTTCGTCCCATCAACGGGATTGGCATTAATCGTAATTCTGTCACATCTATGATTTGAATTTAGAAAAAATTAATTACATCATTCTATTCAGTATAGTATTTTGTTACTAATAATACCATGCTATGTTTTCAAAAATATTATTTGTAAAAGTGATTAAAATTAATCACAGCAGTTAAGGCCAAATTAAACATAAATTTGGACTAAACCATCAAATTAAGGACTCAATTTTTCTCTCCACTTTTAGAACACCCGATTTATGTCCATAATATGGAAAAAAATACTATATTCAATATTTTATTTGTTTTAATTATTTTTTTATGTATGAACATGTGTACACCTAACTTGTTTATAAAAATTCCATGTTAGAACTTTTCCTTCCCTATAAGAACCCCACCTGTCCCACCTTCTCACACTTCTCAAACTGTCAAGATCAGCCAATACCATCCCATTACACTTCCCCAAAATCATACCTTCCTCTGAAAATCGTTTTCTTTAAACGATAGAAATCTATGGAATCCTTTTGGTACAAACCAAAATGAGTAACCTAATTAAAAGGTAACATCTTCTTTTAATTCATTTCTCTTATTTCTCTTCTCCACCTGCCCCACCCCACCCTAACTATCTCTTTATTATAAGCATATATAACTAAAAAATTAAAATTAATATACTAGTATTTTTTTATTTAAATGTATATTATTACACTTAAACACACCTCCATCTAATGTGTTACACACTTATTGTTTATTTTTACAACAAACTATTGACTCAAAAAACGTTGATTTCTCAATTTTTTCATTTCTACCTATCCTTATAGCCATTATAATGGAAAGCATGTTTATATATGATATATATTATATTTATAATGCCTTTGTGTTTTTTAATTTTTTATTTGTAACATACCATTATAATTTCCATATTATATAAATATGCTAATTTCTCTTAAGGAAGTGTGGACTACAGCCCCCTAAATGTGATATGATTTTTTCAGAAACTACACAGATTATATGAAGGATGGTTTAATTTAATATATATTATAAATATGATATCATAAAGGTACATTAATAATTATATATATATATACATATATGTTTTTTCTATTCTTTCCCTCAATATGACAATAAAACAAAAATAACGTTCATGTATACATACAACCTACCATCTCCATGAATAATGTATTCCATTTCATAATTTTTTGTTCTATTTATTATTATAATACAAATATAATATATTTAAATGATATTAATATCATTTTCGACATTCTATAATCAATATATAATTATAAGGAAAATTAATATAACAAATTAATACACATACAGAAAACAAGAAAATATTACCCAAAGTGGAACCTTAACATAGGATAGATAACACGTGGTAAATATAAGGTCATAACAAAACCCGATATGGTATTAGATATTATAATATGGTTGATTAAAATGTTTCTAATATATTTATATTTATTATACATGTTTTTCAAATGAGTACGACAAGAGTAAAGACACATGGTAAGGGGATTTCTTCCCACTTTTTATTTATGTGAGATACATACTATGGTCTCCAATATTTCTTTTTGTGTGGTGTATGTAATTCCCATTATAGTTTTCTATGTATTTTATCTTTAAATTATTTTGTATTACCATAAAAATTCTATGTTCGGTCTTTCAGGGGTTTGAGTTTCAAAAGTTACCAATGAGTAAAATAGTTTTGTCTCAATTTACCTTCTTTAGGACTATTGTTTTTTAGGCACCTAAATTCTCATTTGAGGTTATCATACTTAAATATTACATGTTATATCATGAATTTAACACCGTTAATAATATTTCAATCTTTATTTAATTTAGTTTTTCATCCTGGAGGTTATGATCTGAAGTTACCATGTAATAAGTGTTTATATAGACAATCTCATCGTTTTTCGAGATTGTTTGTTATTACACTTCCTTTTGTAGAATTATAATGATCTATATCTGAATAAAATTAATGAATTTTCTTTTACTGTAGTAATTATTTATTTATTAATATATTGGCATGATTTCTTCCACTATATAGTACTATGATAGTTAAGAATGTGTGTGTATGAAATCCCAACTTCATCCTCTCTTTTTTCAGAAATATGTTTTCAATAAAATATCGTTTTCTAAAAAGAGATTCCTAGAATATTCCTCTAATATCCCATTATCATTAAAATACATCATTGACCTTTTTTATATTACCAATTTTTTAAGGAATCTTCTTGTCTCTTTCTGATCAAGACACTTTTCTAACCTTTTTACTGTGAAAAAGGAATATTACAGCATGTACAGATTTACCTATCCTAATCTCTATGAAGCTTCATTTATATGTTTAAATGAGTAATTTTTAATAATTTTTTTAGTAGTATTTTAGAAAAATTATGTTCAATATTTATTCATGTTTATTTTATAATTAATCAAGAAAAATGGTTTTCAAAATGTTTTCAAGAATAATTTATAATTTTTCAAGTTATTTACAATGAAATGGGTTTCCAAATGGTTTCATTATTTTTTATAGAATTTTAAAAAAAAATTAAAAAGGTTTTTAAAATTTTCCAAAACAAATTTTATAAGTTTTCATGCAAAATGTTTTTACAATAATTTTAAGACTTATTTAAAATAATTAAATGTAATTTTTCTGAAAACTATTTTAAAATGGTTGTATATACTAAAAATTATTTTTTAAAGAAGAAATGATATTTTCCTCAATAATTGTTTTTGAAAGATATTTGAAAAATACTTTCAATCTAAGATAACTTCAATTTATGTTACCCATGACCTTATAGGAAACGATCTAAAGGTTCTATTCATATTCTTTATCTGAATGGGTTATGCTTAATGTCATGGTATTTAGTAAAATTCATTCTCTTTCAAGGGTTATATTCTTTTTAATCCCTCTTCTTTTCGCTGGTCATTCATATTATGAAATTATTATGAAACCACTCTCTTTCCACTGGTTATGATATGATTACATGTTTATAATATCAATTTAATTCCCTTTGTTATGATATGATTAATTACTATCTAGTGGCACATGTATGTATGATATCATTATGAGAATGAGGGGATATATATTTCCTGCCAATGCATTGGGTAATGATTTATATATCATGATATAGACTAAGATGGTCTTGGGAGTGAACCTTGACCACTAAGATGTCCAAGGGAGTGAACAATGACTACCAAGAATGTTTAAGGAGTGAAATAGTGCTACTAAGATGGACATGAGAGCATACTGAGAATACCAAAATGGTATTTGGAGTGAACCCATGCAACCAAGATGAAATTTGAAGATATTCCTTGAATTATATCAGTGAACCTGATTGAATTTTAACAATGCAATGCATGGACCAAGTTGCATGGTCATAAGTTTATGTGAGGGAATGATTTCATGTCCTTAACCAAATCTTTGAAGTTGTATATACATATACAAGTTTAAAATATTATATGAATATTTGTCAGCCACAATTCCATGTCTTATTCCTATGTAATACTTTAATCATTTATGTTAATTATTACCTTCTGATTTGTGTCTTTTGAACACCCAATCTTTATTATGATAAATAAATATGTAGGGTATGATATTTAAATATTATACCCTTTTGTTGATGTTATTATTATACACTTCATTTGTATACCCTTACTATGTATAAGATCTCACACCTTCCTTATGTTTCATTTTCCTAGGTTATGAATAAATTTGTTATGTATAATTACTATAGTTTTAGATCTTTATGGGAGATTTTGAAGATCACTCGCTATTATAGAATACTTTCTTTCTATGTTTCCAAAGACACTAAACTATTATAGTCATCTCACAGGTATTTTTTTAATGTACCAAATATTCATCTAATATTATTTATATCCATGTTTTTCAATCTTGGGTCACTATAATAAATCCATACAATGAATCCATTATTTTCCAATGAAAATTATTTAGCAAAAGAAGTGGTAACATCAATTCTTATCCTCTTTATTTTTATTTCCATTATCCACCCCTCAAACCTTCTTATTCTATGATTATATACCAAAAAAATGTACTAATAAAATATACTAGTATGTTTTTATGATAATTTCTAGACCTACACTCCCATAAAATTCCATCTAATGTGTAAGTAATATATAGTTAATTTTTATGGTAAACTACCACCTCACTAAACGATGGTTGTTCGATTTTATTTTACCACATTTCATGGTTTGGAATTATGATGGAATCTAAATTTATATATGTTATATAAGAAAAATATAATTTATTTATGATTATTTAACTATTTTATAACATATACCCTTATAATTTTTATTTTTTTATAATATATCATCATTTGTGGAAATGTGAACTTTCACCTCCTTAAAGTTATGTGATTTTTCAACACTATAAAGGAGACATATAAAAGATATTTCTAATTAAACAAATGTATCCTAATTGAAAAATATAATATATTCCTAAAATAATTTTATTTCTTTAAAAATAATATATATCATTTTCTTTATTT
Organism: Viscum album; assembly: GCA_963277665.1. NCBI lineage: Eukaryota > Viridiplantae > Streptophyta > Magnoliopsida > Santalales > Viscaceae > Viscum > Viscum album. The sequence continues at coordinate 355,814,816 of OY728143.1, forward strand.
CCCTCTCACACACTAAAAAGCTGATAATGTCATTTATAGATGTATTGAAAAGAACATCCTGGAAAGGATTTGATTCCATTTACATCAAAATAATAATATATATAATTATATATGATTAAATAAAATTTTATTTTTTATAAAATTATCATTATGGAATTATTTAAGTTACTTAACTACTTTCTATACTAATCATTGAAAAATGGAAATTTTACTCATTCCTATATGTAACATGTAATCTCTATGATTGTAACATTGTTTCAATTTTTGTAAACATATTTAATGATTGGTTTTAAATATATAAATAAGATTATTATTTCATGATTATTATTCTTTATAAGTTTATATAATTACCCATATGACCATTTTTGATCTACTGAGTTTTTTTACACATAATCTGAATATAGTCGAAACTCCTATGATAAATTAGTTGTTTCATTATTTGTTGACAACATTTTAATAAGTGAATTAAATATAATAAGAAAAATGAATAAGGTTCTAAAGAAATTAAATAATTAACAAATCATTATTATTCCAAAATATAATGACAAGCGTGACAATTTAGACTCTAGGTATTGGATTTCATATCAATTTACATACATTTGATACTTATTTGTTAATATACACCTAGTTTATTTTATAGAGTGTATATACTACCTTTTGACAAGTTATATCATGAGTATATTTTAGTCTCATTTTATTATAAGTTTATTTTAATGTTATTACTTTATGGGGATTATGATTAAAATGGTTCAAAATTGTATGAGACACATTATATATGTTTAATGATTTTTTTCCTCTGGAATTTTTTAATGATCTTTAAATGGTATTTCAATTAATCAAATTGAAAAAAAAATTCTGATATGTATCCTCCACTGGGGAACTTATAGACGAATATTTATCACAAATGCAATAAAAATATTTTTTATTGAGGAACACTTTTTATTAATTAATGTGACTATTTGATATATGAGAAAAGATTTCATCTTGAAGATAACTGTGGGGCCCGGTTATAGATATCCCCTTGATGCATAAGTAGTCTTGTGAAACGAATCATTGTAAAAAACTGGAATTGTTTATACTATATTGAGAATAGATGTTGGCAGTATAGTGGTTCATGATCCAGATACATAGAGTCCAATTTTAAAACAATGGCTTTATTTTAGTTAAAAAAATTATCCGTGCGACTTTTTTGTCGACATTTATATAAAGGAAATTCATTATCAATATATTAAAAAATGGCTTTTATTTTAGTCTCATACCCAAACATATAGATTAGGCATTATCAGGTTATTTTAATGACATGAATTATCATTTATTCTTCTTTTCCATTTTTATTTATTCTCTTTGATTCATTATTTCAACAACTCTATATACCTTTACAGTGAATTTGATCCCACCCTTATTAAGATTATTTAACAAGGTTATGAAGATAAATCCTTTTATTGAGTTTCAAGGATGGTTTTATTTCATTTCTTTATAAATCATGTTTTTATCTTCTATTCACAATGTATTATTGGTATCATGTATGAAATCTGGTTTTCCAAAACTACTAAACTATTTGGTCCTTTGAGTATTGAATATTGTATCTATTCCAATATAACATAATAATGCACTAAATCTGGGCTTCTGGTGGTGGGTCGTCACAAGGTATACTAAAAAGAAATTATATAACCTAATATTGAGACTTCACCCATGTTAATGGCATTTCTTGCTTCTATTCCCTATAAAATATTCTTTCTATTACGCCGAATGAATTGAAATACCCCATACCTACCCCACCTTTTGATGTGCGTATCATGTGATATGAATTTGACACTATTTCACAAAACCTACTTTTTATGGGTCATTATTGTATGTGTAAATCACATACCTTTACTCATTTAGTCTTTCATTCCACTGAAGATTCCATTAAATCTATCATATGGGAAATCTCACCCAGGACATTGATATGGTGATAACACTCTCCAATAGAAAGTTTGTTTTCCTTGATATATTGGAATGTATCACATTGGTTCTGTTATATAATGGTTATAAATACTACTTTTAATAATATTTTAATGTAATAATAAGGAGTTTTTATAGGACAAAATATTAAAAATATTCCCTTATAGGATATATACTACTATATAGTCATGAAATTATCCTCTTCATTGGTTGGGGTTCTGTTAAAATGATCTGACCGTAAAGGTACTTTTCTTACATTGTTACTATGGTGAGTGAAATCACCTAGGATATCTGATGAATAGTGAAAGTGTATGTGAATTAGGAGGTACTAGTGGGGAAAATTTCTTGGGAATATGATTTTATATGGATATGATTTCCCATGAAAATGATGGATGTATTTGCGTTGTTAGCCTCATGAAATCATTTTATACTTTGTTTAAGGGAACTCTGATAGCTTCTACAACATGGGGTTGAACATTTTTTAGAGGAGAAATGTCATTGTAGGGGGAACTATTGAAATAATTACTATGGAGATGACATTTGTGGTTGTTTAACTATATTACATGTGGATTAAATATAGGTAAACTAGGTGTTGTTGTGTTCATGATTTTGAGGAACTTATTTCCTATTGAACTTTATATTGTGGGGGGGGACCTCTTTTACATTCTCCATGAAAAGGAAAATCATAAATGATATTTATATATCCATATTGAGGATTTTTATGTCCATAAATCCTTTTCCTATGGATATGTAATCAGTATATTCATAGGAAGATATTATGATATGAAAAATGGTGATGATAATATTATTATTATATGGGGTATGGTTGTGAGCCTTCTCTAGGGAATATGATTCCATTGATCAGGCATGTTGGCTTTGTATGGTTATTTTAATAGGGCTAGAACCTTGAAATTTTTTTCATTATCTTGTTACAAAAAAATATAAATCTTGTTTATGAATGTACCAAGGTAAATCCCTTCTTGTTATTAGAATATTTTGATGCCTCCCTTGCATGGATTCTAGAATATGTCAATATGATTCAATAGAATTACACCAAATATTTTTATGATCCTCCTTTCATTCTGCAATCACTATCAAAATTTTATAACAAATATCATAGGTTAGTAAATTAATATTATAATTTTTCTTTACTAGGTAACAAATATATGACTATAGAAATCATTTATGCAGAAAATGTTATGATTCATATTTTATGTTTCTTCCATAACTAGTTATCAATCTATTTTTTGGGTGTGCGGATATGTGCCAACTATTTAGTGCTTGATAGAGTATACTTATGAACTCATATGGTGATGGTAAGGATATTAGGATACATTGGTGTGACAATTGATATATACTATAGAATGTCAATAGGAATGATAATGTTATTGTGAGGATGATTTTTTTTGTTTTTTTTTCTAGTTTTGAAAATTATCTTACCACATCATTACAATAATGGATTGATCTGTATCCAATATTAATATTTTTTCATTGTTTTATATTTATTATTTTATTATAATAAAATTATTTATCTATTTAGGTTTTTTAATGATTATAATTTTAAAAAAACCATTCCAAATTCGTTTATCCTTATAAACTACATGTTCAATTATACCCAAATATCAAAATGAATTATACATAGGCATCCAAATAAAATATAAGAAAGCATAAAATTCCCTCATTGGTGTTCCTCTCTCATGAAAAAAATTAATTATATATTAACTCATTAACAAAAAATAGTTAGATTGTGTGCTAGATGATTTCTATAATATTTGGATCTTACTCATACACATATTCTTAAATGAGTATAATTAAAATATATGTCTTATGATTTAATATTATTATGAAATTAGCTATTGTATATTTTTTATCTATCATATAAATTCCCATTTATATAAATTTCATATCACATGATAATTTCGGTTTTATACATGGATTTTTTCTATTAATGTTTTATTATTTTATAAAAAAATTAATAGAAATTAAAAATATTGTTTTTATTTATTTTATTAAATCATCATCATAATTTATTTTTCAAATTTATGAATTTTTTCATTTAAATTTAAAATATAATTCATATTCTTTTCTGAAAATAATTAATTTATTTTATTTTTATGAATATAAGTATTTGGGATTTGTTTGTCAATGTGTTTTTTTTCATTTTTAAAACTCCTTTAGACATAAAATTAGGGGATCAAAATATAGAAATAGTCATCTGTTTAAAATAAATGAGATCATTTGGTAATCATTGGAGAACTTTTTTATAAATTATTATCAGTATAAACTAATAATAAGAAGTTATTTAGATAAGTGATAAAACATATGATATATAACTTTTTGTTACACAAGTAACTAAAAGTGTTTAACGATTGACAATTTCAATACCCCCATCCAATTTTTGTCATTGATGAAACTTTAAAATGTGTTTTATGTTATGAATGGATTGATATATGTCTAAATTCATAACCTAACTACTTCTTCTTCTATTTTTGAAATATTTTGATGATTTATTTAAATCATGATATATATTTTTGTAATAATAATTTTCTCTTTTAAATTCATATTGGTTTGTCTTTGCTTATATACCCTCTATAAATAGTAGGTCTATTTTATTATGGCTCTATTTAATTTTTCTTCTTCCTTGTTTTTATTAATTCTGATGAATTGTATTTTAATACTGGGGATGATGTTCAAAGTAATAAAAGTACATTTTTCTTCCTGACAATATTATTTCACCCAAAATAAATGTGATTCATCCCACATTTTTTCTTTGTAGGGAGATTGACAATTCCACCACTATATGATTGTTACTAAAATCATTTTAATCGATCTTTGTGCTCTCTCAATTGATTATTTTATTTCATAATCATGTTTGGAAATCTAAAACTCCATAATTTTTATATAGGTGAATAGTATGAAGATTATTTCAATATGTTAGGACATTTGTGATGCACGTATTTATGTCATAATTGATAAGAAGATAATATCACTAAATCTTATTAAGAAAAAAATTATTTCCCTAAGAATATATAAAATCCTTGTTTAGGAATATATTTATTTCACCTACTCTCTCAAAGCTTACACCACCAATTATTTAAGAGAATAATATTATATATACTATTTAATGTTTGTGGAGTTGGAGAACTCCCACATCTCGAATTAAATTGAGTTAGGACGGTACATGTGTAGAAGGAATTCTATATGGTGGGGCAACATATATGGATTAATGGTAAGAATGGTTTATTCCTTCTATATATTTTGTGGATATGGATATTTCTTAAAATATAAAGTAAATTTCATTCTCAATCATCATCATAATTCAATTCAACTCATTATTTATCCATAAATAGAATAAATTGTATCCAATTTGGAGGAAAAATGTCATCATATTACAGAAAAAAATCCACTAGTTCATTTCAAATGAAATTAGATCTTCAAAAGGATTTATTATTGAGGACCTGATTATAATTCAAACATAAGAATGCGAAAACATAGTATCATATATCATATAAGAAAAATGACTATGGGATGAAAAAATCATCACCTTTATTGGAATTAATACTATTAATTTAGGCATTTTCAATATTATTAGCATATAAATCACTAGGATCGAGCACCATAGACACACACGAATAATTTTTTATATTTTTTATAATTTTTTTTATCATTTTTTCATCATCAAATTGTTTTATTATAGTAAAAAAAAATTAAACTGGAATTTTTTTAGCGGTCATCATTTCTATCAATGATTATATATGGGTTTTGAAAAGTTATATGATCATGTGTAAATGAACTTAAATAAAAATAAAGTGTATAATATTTATTTTGATAGATAATAATTGTTCTAAAATGATACATTTCAACTTTATCATTAAAATTTATCGGTTCCGCATATATCCAATTAAAAAATCAGTCTGATTCAATTTTTCGAAATATATAAAAAAAATATTAACCCCTCTCTAATCTTATTCAGAATATTTTTTTATTCATCCATTTATATCATATCCATTCCTTTTATATTTAACCATTCACCATTATATATATAGATTTAAGCTATAATTTAATTTTATATTGTGTTATTCTGTTCTAAATAATTCAATCACATAATATTATAAGCTAATGGTCTTTTATGTGATATCTAGAATGAATTCTATTGATGGTTGGAACCCTTAGAAACTACTATAAACAGATTTGGAAAATTATAGTCACTAAAAGACAGGAATAGAGGAATATCAAAATAATCAATGTATATATCCCTTGAATATAGCGGTAGGATAATATAAACTAAAAATGAATAACTAGATAATCAAAACATTAATGATACATGAAATATTATTTTAAACTAAAAAAGTATATATTTATTATATTTCATTATCATTAAAAAAAAATTATCCATGAATCATTATGAAAGACTTCAAATGAAATATAAAGGATAAAAAAATTTAAATATTATGTTGTACAGAATGTTAATTACAAAAAAATAAGGAATGATAAAATAATAGTGTGACGGCATTAACATGGGTGATGTTGAATCTGTAAACAATGTTTCCATATATTCAATATCATTGTAAATCAGATAAGAGTTTTAGGAGTAGTTGTGGAGAATAAAATGATATTTCATATATTTTAGTTGTCTCTAACACATATTTGAAATGAAAAGAAGGCTACAGATGATGAGAGTAATAAATTAACTTAATTTACTTTGGATAATCATATTAGTTAAAAATTATAGTATCAACTCAAGATGAAAAATATTTCCAAAAAATGTAAAATTGGTTTAGAAATGTAATACAATCTATTTTTTTAATAGAAATACATTAATTTTAAGTAAATAAAATGTGATTAAAATTAAATAGATTTCCTAACTAAATTCATTAGAATTTTAATGAAATATAGTATATGATTAAAGAAGAGACAAAATAAATATTATCAAAAACGTGCACAAAAGTGAAATATTAAATTTAATACTTGTAAATATATAGTGGTTTCGGAACAAAAATATTACATTTTTAAAAATAAGGGACACATTACGATATATGTCATGATACTAAAGCTTTAATTGATTGATAATAATTATAAAAATATGCATATGTGATTGATTGTGTTTGGATTTAATAGTAACGTACAATCAAACTCCCAAAACGAATATAGAAGATCAATGGAATGTATTAATTACTTTAATTGACACAAATAGGGAATATGTTAGTAATTATTCAATTTCTTGTTTAGGTAATGAGTCATATTTTCAAGGTTATTATATTAATGAATAGAATGATGAACATGAAATTATTTTAAAACATTGGCTACTACAACTACATTTTATAAAGTCATAAAAAGAGAAAATGATAATTTTTAAAAAAAAATTAAAATTGTATCATGAATAGAAGGATCCAATAAATTTAGCTTAATTTTATTATTGAAATGTTTTTTAGTTTTTTAGATATTTCGGACATGAAGATTTAAAATATTATGATTTATATTTTTTCCCTTGAATGAATTGTTGTCTACTTGAGATCTATGAGAGTATAATTATCATAACATGATGGATTTGAATAATCCAAATAAATAAAATATTACTTTTTCAATAATAAGAAAATTAATAAAATTTTAATGTCTTATTTATTAAAAGTTATAAGGATGTCCATTATATTGTGTCGTGAATTTTAAGGTGTACTCAATGTCAATATTCTTTTGAATGATCTTTGTGATTTATTCAATATTTAGGTTAAAATAAAAAAATCATATCTAAATTTTTTTTATATAGAACACCAAATATTAACCATCTAAATTATATTTGGGTATGTATGAATTCAACTAAAAATAATATATATCCCTAGAAAGAAATTATACAAAAACTCTTTAAAAAATATTATATAAAAAGTATTTTATAAGGGTCTCAAAGATTAATTTAACATATAAATAGGCTATGAAATAAATAGTTCTAGTTATTCATTGAACATATTGTCTTTCAATATATGTGGTGAGGGATTGCTGTCATTTTTTGAAAGTGAAAATTTAAGATTTAGTGGATTTTTTGAACAATGTTTTTATAAAACTATTTGAATTTATTGTATATAATTCATTGAAATCATAAAAAAAATATTTTCATATGTACTTAATAGTTGTGTTATTATGAAATAATTTTTATATGTGAACATAATAAATGTCTAGTTTTCAAAAATAATTAAGAAATATTTAATGAATGCATAAAGGATAAAATTTATTACATTGATCTTTATGAGATAAAAAAATAAAATTTTGAATTTAAAATTGTAATATAAAATTTTTACCTTATTCTATTGTAGAATTAGACATGTTAATTTTCTGTTTCTATAGAAATAATTACATTATGTAAAATTTCTAAAATTTCTTGTCATTGAGGTATGTATATTTTTGTGGTTTATTTTTTTAAAAGAAAACATCAACAAAATTATTATTATATATTACTAGTTTCAAAACTATTTGGACTCTTGAAGTTATTCATAAATTATTATTTGGGAATATTAAAATTACTTGTTTTGGGGGAAATAAATAAATTTTTTCGATTGCTTTGTATTTAAGTGTATTTACATTAACATATTTCATATATTATAATAATGAAAAATTAAATAAATTTAAACTATTATTAAATCAGTTAGTAATCAATATTATTACATAATTATCATTATTAGAGGTGATATAGGTGGTTAATTTGATAATTTTAAAATTGCAAAATGTTATATAGATGATTATTTTTGAAGTGAGATGAATATTTGAATTTTTTCTATGTTATTCAATGAAAAAACCTAAATAATTGAATAAATTCTTATTGCACTAGTTATTTATAGTTACTTATGGAATTATGAACATAATAGTTCTTTGGATGAAAAAAGTGTTATAAATAATTTATTCAGTTTTATATTTTAATTTGTTGACAAATTTTGATTTCAATATTGATATTTAATTATTCAATTCAACATGGAATTATATTTTTTGATAGATTAATGTTTTCATAAAATTGATATATTTATTTCTAAAAATAATTATGAAAAAATGTATTCACTATAATATGTTTCATCCCATACATTTCAATCATAGTTTTTTTCAAAGTAATATAGAAACCTTGATATCCACCATTTATGTGATTGATCAACAAAAACAAAAAATTACACCATCTGTAATCAATTGTAGAACTCCATCACCTAAAAATATAATAATATATAGAAGGGGAGAGGTTGTTCCATCCATTCCTCATGTAGTAAATCAATAAATTAAAAAATGGAAATAAAAAGGATCAAAACATGTTCTTTAGGGAATTGACTGTAAGAGAATGATTGTTAAACTAATTGACCATAAAAATCATTCATCTTCACTACAAAAAAGTATGTGATGTACTAAAGTGGATAAGGGGTTACATTTGACCATAAATAATCTAATAAAAACTAATAAACCACACCCTTTTCCCAATGTTCGGAAATGAAACCATGGGAGACACTAAAAACTTGATTTAAATTTCTGTTATAGAATGACTACATCGATCAAAACTCAGTGGAATTATGAGTGATGAAGAGATAAACTGAAAAATGGGAAGATGAAACTATGGTTTGGATCAATGGTAAATTGAAACATGAATCCAAAAAATGTGAGACATTGTCACAACACTTGTTGAGACCTGACCCACACTATTTAGTTCCATGACATTTGATTAAGATAAATTAGATTAAATCGAGCTCTACCATGAATGATTATCATGGGAAATCGATTATTGGATTAAAATCATATTAATGAAGTTGTGTATCACAGATTTATTAATAATTAAAAAAAATAGTGATCCATGTTATACAATACTTCTCATTTTTTGATATACAAGATGACCCCATATTATTAAATCAACTATATATTCTGTATTTTATACTAGCCAAGCTCAGATTAATGCCAAACAGGAGCACTTTTCGGTACTAACTGATGAAATTAAACTAGGATTAGTTCCTATAGGGTGTCTCTATAATTTCATACAAGATGAAATGATAGTCCTTCAAACCGTGAAATTAAGCTACCCAAACTATAGTACACTAACACAAATTTGAAGAAAAACAAGATCCAACACTACATGTTGAAATTTTAACTGAAATGTGCTACATCATGTTCCAAAAAAACAATGTGGTATATATGTGTGCATTATCCATTTACAAATATATTTTTCAGAATAACTAAGTAAAAATGTAACATTTCCATAGTTTAATAAATCATTAAATACCCATACAAATAATCCATATAGAAATCATATACTCTAAGAAGAATGGGTTTGATTTTTGGAATATATTTATTTCAACTTAATCAATCACAAAAAATAGCTTTGATATGTAGATTCAATCCAAGAAAAGGGATGTTCACTATAAGAACTGAAATCTAGATTAAATCTCACAATAACTTATAAATACTTCTAATTGAATAGATTTGGAGGTTATTCAGCTCATGTTAATAGCATATTTTGTATTTATTCTTCCTATCTATATTTGAATTCTAATTCAATTTTGGTCTATTACCATCATGTTGTGAAATTATATTATCTATCTAATTTCATTATATTTTATCATCCCTAGCACATCTCTATAATCACAATATCCATGATCATAGAGAAAATTCGCATTGCATGTTGATCGATTAGAATCATAATAGAGTAGTTGCTTTTTTTTAATTTATCACTATATATCTCTCTGATTCATCTATAATGGTGACAGTAGAATAGAAATGAGGTGATCATCACTCCAAACATTATTAACACTATTACACTCCTCTGCTTATTACTCTTTAATGTGTACCTCCAATTGGATCACACTGCATAACTATGGAGTTTTGTGATTTGAATTTTATAATGGTAATTTATTTCTAATAGGTGTAGTTTTTAGTCTATTCACTCATTCGAGAAGTGTTCATAACAATTAATGGATGATAAAATATAATATTTCTAGTCAATTTAGGGGATTCATTGACCATATTATGGGTTTATACTAAATGTAAACATTAACAGATGTTCAGAAAAATGAAATCAAGCTTGTGAATTGAGTTGGAAGATTTATAATAATTTTAAATAAATATCCAACTCATTATAATACACAATATGACTAGATAAATTTACCTCTTACATGTATTGGTATATTTCATTTTTTTCATCAATATATATACTTAAATCCAATCCATTTTTTCCATTTCTAGGTACTTTCAAAACAATGAAAACAAAATAAAAAATAACATGTTACTTGGGATAATTATAATTGACTGAAATATAAAATTTAGTAAATGACCATGGTCAACCATATATTGTTGAAAGAAAATTAATTTAAAAAATTATATTTGATTTTAGCCATGAAATAGATTATATCATTCTCGTTGTTTATCAAACCCTGGAACACTGCAAAAAATTGTCTTCTCGAATGAAGTAATTTTATTATTTTAAAAATGCAAAGATCGTGACTACATGAATTTATTCATGAAAACTTCTTTTGGTTTCATTCTGTAAATAAAAATTTTAATTTCATAAATATATTTCTTATTAGTAAATTTCTATGGAGAAAATTTTACGAATTTTTTAATGGAATGAAATATAAACATTAATTTTTTTTATTTTCACTTTGTATAGATTTTATTAGAAATAATTATGATAATTTAGATAACAATTCCCGTAAAGGATATGGAAGAATTTTTCTAGAATATTATGATTTTCTTAAGTATAGTATATATATTATAATAATGTAACTATGTTTATTGAAGAACTCATTTATGTTAAATATTATGAATCTTACCTGACGAAAAAATATATATAATAAAAATTCATTAAAATTTAAGAGAGTTTAATTTTCGTGAATGAAAACCTAAAAATAATAAGGATCTAGTTAAGATGGAAAATATATCATCAATATTTAATCATTAAAATTGCATACACATAAATACCAATATGTTGAAAAATTACATTATTATATTGCTTTTAAATTTAAACAAGATATGTTTCAAATTTAAAATTATGATATAGTTTCACAATTCTTATGTAATAATAATTATGAATCACTAAAATATATTATTTATATTATTAATATATAATCAATATTAATATATTCTCAAGTAGCACTATTTGATAATTTTTTTAACTCCTAAATATATACATATAATTGGAAATAAATGAATATTTATAAATAAAATTGATAAATTCATCTATATTTTAAAGATTTCAATTCTATGTTTTTTCAATATTTTTAGCAATAATAAGGTAGATAGTGTGATGAATGTTTTTCACATATATCTTTGATTTATTTTATTATTATTTAATTAGCATTTTCATCATTTTAATTTTTAAATTTTTTTGAAAATGGTGTGAATAGTATTTTCAAATGTTTTATTTCGTGATGATGTTGATGAGAATCCTTACCCTAGTTTTGATCATGGAAAAATTCAAAATCATAATTTTATGACATCAAAATAATTATATAGTTCTATTCATACTTTAATATTTGGTAAGATGGATTTTTTGTTGAATACTTTTTTTAACAATTTTATAATAAATCTTACATTCTTTATTAAGAATTCTTCTAATAATATTTCAATTGAATAAATTTATGTTTATGAATTTTTTTTGTTATCGATGGAGATATTTTGGTAATACCGTAATATGTTAGTAAAGAAAAATTTGTTCGATAGCATATTCAACATGCAACCACAGCCTTAACCGACAATAGAAATATAAAACCATTATAACATAGCTATTAAATTGGAAATTTTTTAAAAAATTAACAACTTTATATTATATATGTATATATATATATATATTTCATACTCTAGAAAAATTATTGATACATTTTTATTAAATGATCAATCAATTTTTAGTAATGTAATTTTATTCATCAAATTATTTTTTTCCTCAGAAAAATTACTAAATATGACCACAAATTATTATAATTATTTTTCAAAACCTATGATAAATTTTAACTTAAAAAATGAACAAAATTTTATAATATAATTATTTCATAATTTACCTTGGCTGAATTCTTTATATTTTTAAAACTTATTTTATTTTCAGTAAATTGTGAATAATACCCGTTTTTGTAAAAAAATTTCTATATTTAAAAAATTAAATGAATATCAAAGTCCCAAATTATTTTAAATATATAACAATATAAAAATCCTTATTTTTTAGTAATATTTTAGAAATTTTATTATTATTTATAAATTTATATCTATTTTTAGTATAACTTTTTTTGGTTTCAAACTAGATTTTTTCAAAAAACTGTATTTAGAAGCATAATATATATAATATTTGATTAATTAAAATATTATATAATTATAAATGATTTATTTAGTATTTATAAATTAAATATGAATAAATTTTAATTTTTATTCATCAAAGTTTTCTTATTAATAACATATTTAATATAAAATAATCATTTTTTTCAAATATACGCATATTGAAAACCCTCTTTTCCATCTTGTCTTTGGGTTTTGTTTTATATTTCACATTGTCACACATCTGAATTGTTTTTTGTAAAATATATGCAATATTTTTTATCAAAATACTTTATATATTTTAATATTCTCAATATAATAGTTTCCAAAATTAATAGTGAAAAATTTTAAAATTAAATACCACGGTAAGGTAAAAATGTTTTTATCTGAGGATTTATTAAAAAATATAATGGTTGAAATTAACTACAAATATTCCAAAATTATATTTTATGTCCATATATAAACCTTATTATTTCTTATTATAGATAATAATCCATTTTTAAATCTTTTGGGATTGAAAAAATAATTGTATTCCTTTTATTTTAAAAAATTATAGGTATGCCACTCGCATCACTAATATTAGGCGACCCACTCCCCTCCCTTCGTCACATGTTCAATACATTATTGGTACAATAAATCCCTACCCAAATATATTACCATAATAATTTACCTAATACTTCAATCCTTTGTTTTTTCATAAATTTATTTTAGGAATACTTTCTGTATAATCCTAATGTTGTGGTATGATAAGAGTTAAATTTAATAACGATATGTTTTTATCTTATTTATCCCTCCACCTCTAAAGAATATTCATAAAATAATCACATATGGTAACACATTTATCTCTTATATACATATTTTTTTATATACTAATTATATATCTTAATACTATATCCTTTGCCATGAATATGGTATATGAAATCATTATTTCTATGTATAGCGGACTATTGGATCTCGAACTGATGTGAAACAAAATTTCTTCATCATCTCTCAATTCATGTTGTAATGAAATATTTTAAAGTATATATATTAATATGATATATAATTATACTTATAGAATAATTATATTTCATATAAATTCTCAATTTCCATTTCATGGGGGATAAGATAATGTCGATTGTTAGTACGGTAAGCTCGTGACTCACAAATCCATGTGATTCATTTTTTTGTAACTCTTAAAATTGAAGGTAATAAGTAATATTTTTGTGAGTATATGAGATATAAATGGTATATTAATTATAATAATGACATTAATATTATTCTAAAAGTATAATATATTATTTTATATGTTACACATAAAATCATAACATTGTTCGTGTGTGTGTGAAATAACACATCCACAAATCGATATGATTATTTTTTCACCACCACATAAAATATTTATACATTTAGAATTATATTTTAATTAATAATATTTTATTTATTTTATTATTATCATTAGGTAATGATAAAATAATTCATACTTTATTCCGATAATGATCATTGAAAAATGGAAATGTTACTCCTGTGTTTGTACGACCTACCGTCTGTGTGATCCTAATGTAGTTCATTATTTATTACCATTATGCCTGATTGGTATTAAAATTAAAATTTATGAATAAATATGATAAATATATCATGATTATTATTCTTGACAAATTGAAATAATAGCCTCCTTGACGATAGTAAACACATAGAATCTATTTCAAAACAATGATTACAATGTCCTCAAAACAATTGACGTGGATTTAACATATTAAGTATTAAAATATTTTATTATAATGAAATAAAATAAATTACATATGTATAAGATGTTAAAATGAGTAATTTTATTGTGAAATAATTTAATTGATATAATCATATTATGTACAAATTGATAGAGATACAAGGAAAGTCTGTATTGTAGGTAAGGTCTTTCTCGTCTCAAATATTTATTTGTAAGAATCGTATGACTTATTCAACACTTGTTTTTATTTTTTCACATATAATGACCAATTTACTTGTAATATATTGATTCCTTTATATATAATGGTATTATATATCTCAATTTTAACAATTTTATCAAAGTATATAATACTAAAAATTACCAAGTTTTTTACAATTTTATCATAAAATTTATTTTTCAATGGGTCAAATTAATTCTCCATTACCTTTGATATACTAATGTTAGGTATGCAATGAATTTTTTAAATTATATTATTTATTTCCAAATTTTATATGGGTATTTACTAGGAATAGACACCATCGAATCATTTATTAATTTACACTTTATCATTATTGTAATTTTAATGGACTTCATCTCAATTTCCTTATATTGATGGATATTTTGATGTTGTTCAACTATATTATTTTATGAGTTTAATATACATATCTATTTACATGATATATCATGAATTTATCTATTATCATGACATTTAAGGTTTTTTTATTTTAAATCATTCCTAGGGATTAGAATTAAAATATATCGATGTGTTTAAGGTATTTCTATTAAAATCCACTTTTTGACATACCATTTTAACAATTTTCCAAAAGTAATGTATTTTTTTAGAAAATATAACACAAAAATAATTTATATTTTTCATACAATGGAAATGTAGTGTTATTTAACATTATATTTTTCCAATGATCATTAAAATTATATCGTTTATTTTTATGGGATCATTATTTACATTTTAAAATTTTAATTTAAAAAAAATTAAAAGTTCATATATTATTATTATTATCATTTAAATAAATATATTTAAATGTTATTTACTATTATTTTAAAATTTATTTTCACCCATTATTTTATTATTCCAATTTTTTAAAAGGAATATTCTTTTCATTTTCCTAAAAATACTCGTTAGTATTTTACGAAAATGTGAGATTAATTTTTTTATTAACCTGTAAGGAAAGAATTAATTCCATTTCCATGATAAATATAATTTTCTTTGAATCTTCATTATAATTATCGAATTTTATTTTCATAGAAAATGTTATTCAAAATATATTTTTCGTTTTTAAATGTTTTTTTTTTCAAAGTGAGAATTTTATTTTCATACGAAATGTTCTAAATTATATCTTCATGGTATTTTACATTCCACATTTTCAGTATCCATTATTCCCTATAACCCAACAAGGGTTCTTTTATTCCATCCACCTTATTTCTCTGGATAGAAGAAAATTGTTTCAAACAAATTATCACAAAAACCATTCCTTTCCCTCTGGTTCGTCATGTTTTGAAATGAATAATGTTTATTTTATGAATATTATGATTGATATTGAGATAAAATATTTTATTATTATGTTAATTTATTTTTAATAGGCTATGATGACTGTTAGTTTCAATATACATCCTGGAAGAGTTGTTATGTTATTAACCAAAGAAATTTTGTTCTGTAAGAGAACAATGTGGGTGGATACATTATGAACCATTGATGTGTTGGTCAATTATATCCCTATAATGAATTAGGTAATCTAGATAAATAATTCATCCATAAATATTATACCATATCTAATAGTGATGTGATAAATATTTAACCATGATTCTAAATCATTTTATCTATGATTATCATGGGTTTATAATTCTTATTATGATCAAGATTGATATCACATGGCTCGTGATTATTTATTCTGATGACTAATTAATTTATTAAAGCCTTATTAATTATTTAAAATTATAATGATCTATTTATTTTTGATTATATATATTATTATATTATTCTCATTCCCATATATTATGTCATCAAATCCTTATTCCCTTCACGTCTTCACTAATGAAAGTTATTTTTTAATTAATATGTTTATCCATAATAATCATTTGATATAAATATTTGGGATTATAAGATCATGTATTTAAAGGAAATTATGCAAATTGATGTATGGTTATATAGACAAAAACGACATTGAAAAGTGATTTTCTGACTAAGTGGGCAATTTTATTTCATAAGGGGACCACTATATTGTTATTATTATAATATGAAGGGTATGGGAAATAAAATTATATTAAAACCCTCATTAGTGTTGGGGTTATTTTAGCATGATTTACTTTGATCATTATGTATTAATTTTTAATTATGGAGATTAAAGTTTTATTTTACCATATAATGGATTACTCTTTTTAGTATACATCATTCCACATTTTAATAATTTTAGTTTTGGTTACTATATAAATACTGGAAGAATATAATGTTATCCCTTTTATGAATTTCTGGTCATTAAAGGATTATTTTATTGTTTCATTCATGAAATCATAATCTTCAATACTTAATGTTTTTTAAAAATATGAGATTGTAGTGGAATTTCATAACGTAAGAAATTATACACCTCATGTATGTACATTAAACTTTTTTTTATACATATATGGTAAATTAATTCCACCACTCTATGAAAATGACATCAAAAAAATGATATCCTAGTACCTTCTGTTCGGATTAACTGATGGCCTTTTTAGTCTTCATTGAATTATGGTTTTGAGTTCCTTAAATTAGTATTAATCATTCACTTTCATCTGATCAATGATCTCAGTATCTCTTTATAATTATGTATTCCTTTCTTCCATGTCAAATTCTCGAAATCCCACCTACCTTCTTCTATATGGAAACCTACAATGTGTTTTTCTAGATGACCATCATACATGTTTTCCGCTCTAAACAAAGGGGATGAGTTATTAACCCTTTTTAAAATGTGGGCTTCCAAAAAATGAATTTAAAATTGTCCAACTTTATATTATCAATATAAAGTTAAAATTGAATAGAATCAGTTTATTAATGTTTTGGGGGTTGTAATAACCTTATATGTTACAAAATCATACAATTTTCTATATCATATTGAACACACAACACCGATCATAAACAGCCCAAAAAATATATAACTGTTATAACCTAAACATTAAATTATTTCATATTAATAATATAAACTAGTATATGAAATATATATATATATATATATATCAATAAAATATTAATTATTGATAATTTTTTAGTAAATTGTTAATCACTTTTACATTAAGGCAATTATAATAATCAAAATTTTGTTTACCTTAAAAAAGATTTAATTCTTTTTCATGAAAAAATATTATAATTAATTTATCAAAAAAATAGAAAATTTATTTGATAAAATGAAAATAAATTTTTAATTAATCATATCAAAATATATATAGGGTAATATTTTGGGGTTTTGGGAAAAAAATTGTAGTGAAAAGTGAAAAATAAATATTATTTATAAAACAAAGTCTTCTCATTTCATTATATTAATGACTTTTAATGGCCCAATATCCATTGAAAATTTTTTAATGTACTATATTTATTATTTATTTAAATTTAATAAACATAATTACTATGTATAATATTTATATTTAATTTTAGTATATGTTCATTTTGGGTTTAAATTTTTGATTTTTTTTAAATACCATTTTTGAGTTCATAATGAATCTCATTTTTTATAAATTAAGACAATTAGAAATGTGAAATTATATAAAGGAAACTTTTATAATATATATTAACAAATATTAATTTATGTTAAAAATATTATTACTAATAATATATATGTTAATATAAAACAGTATTTTTTAAACATACATTTCATAATCCCACACCCCCCCTCGTGGTGTCGCATGGTTTTGTTTTAAATTAAAAAATTTACAATTATATGATTTTTTTAAAATAGATTAGATATTTTTATCATAAATATTTATGTTTTAATGTAAGTTAAAATTAATTTTTTACCATCATTGATGGTGAAAATAGAAAAAATCAATTAACACAGTTTATGTAACAATGTTCTTACCCGGTGGATAAACTAAATATTCCATAGTTAAGTTTATATAGAAACATGAAAATTTATATTTTACGGAAAGATAAGGACTTTATAATTTATAATTATCTGTTATAATCAATTATTTACCCTTTTTTATGTTTTCAAACTTGGTTACACATTTTTCATTACAAAAATTGCAAGTGTGAAAATCACCTCACCTATAAAAGGACACCCCATTTCATATCTTCTTTAAAGAATCAAAACATTATTAGGTCCCCAATACCTACCGAAATTAATTATAAACTTTTATATCCTAATCATATATTCCATGTATTAATTAGAAATATATTTTATGAATTTTTAGGAATAATCCTATAGAGTTAGTCTGAGAAGAGATAAAATTTATAACTATGTGTTTTATTTTATTTCCTCTTAATCCTCCTTATGTTATTATGAAAATATTATAATATTATGAAAAACGTATCTACTATATAATAGAATGTTATTATATTAATATAACAAAAAAATACATCTTATCTTCCAAAAAATGGTAAATTAAATCATCATTCATATATATGGTGGACTACCTTCTCGCGAACTGATGCAATTCATTTTCTATCACTGCATTTGTCTTGTTATTGAAATTACGAAATTAATGTATATATATATACACAATATTTTATTAGTATTTATAGTTATATAGTTATTATATCCCATATAAATTCTTACTTTCTATTCCATAGCGGATACGGTAACGTCGCACAAGTGTATGGCATACAACTACCCTATGGAGCGATGTGAATCACTTTTTCACTATAAATTTATATTGAAGCTAATAAATATAATTTTAATGCATATATATGATAAAAATGACATAAAAATTAAAATCATGAAACATTTATCATTATGAAAATATAATATTTCATTTCCATTATTACACTACAAAAAGATAATGTTTTTTGGGAATGTGTGTACTGCTGCCCAAATAAAGCGATGTGATCCTTTTTTAGGAAACCATCCCATGAACGATATTAATAAGAATTTTTAATGAAATTATATTTTATTTATGATATTATTATCATTTTTGGGTTAAAATAAAACGTAACTTCTTTCCTTGAATATCTCTGAAAATTGAAATGTTACCCATGTACGCGTAGGACCCACCATTTACCTGATTATAAAATAGTTCATTTTTCGTAACCGTTATTTAAGGATTGGTTTATAAATATAATTGATTAATTATTAATTATTTTTTTATTATTATTCTAGAGATTATGAAATAATTACATCTTTAACCATGGATAACACAATGAATACATTTTTAAATAATCAATGTGACATCCTCAAAACACATAATATTGAAATAACTATTTAAGTATTCAAATATGTCATTGTAATGAAATTTAATAAATTATTTAATTAAATGTTTTAAAACCTATAAATATTATTAGAAATAAATAATTGGTGTCATAATATTATATTTTTGTTAAAGGAAAAATAGTGAATGTATGGACTTGAGGTAAGAGTATTTTCATCTAAATTTTTATTTGTATTAGACTAATATCATATTCACTAATTATTTTTATTTTATAGTTTATATACTATAACTTTTACATGAAATACGATAAATCCATCATAAATAATGTTATTTTATGTTTCAATTTTTACAATGTCATCAATGTCAATTTGACATGAATATCACCTTGTGGAAAAGAACTTCATAACTAATTTATTTGTGTTGGGTTATATTACAAATTCAGTACAATTAATATTATATTGTTATGTGTGTAATAAATTTTAATTTATTTTGTTTTATTTCAAATTTTTATATTATTATTTAAATTTATTAAACATAATGGAGTAATTGATTAATTTCCACATCAACATTATAATCATTTTAAGGGGAATTATCTCAATTTCATTTCATTGAGGAATATTTTCTTGTTATTCACCTTTATTCTATTATGAGATTTACATATATCCCCTTTTACATGTTATAACATGAACATAACTATTATCATGATAAATAATGTTTTTTATTGACTATCATTCTTGGATATTTCTATTCAAATTTTTCTAAAATAGTAAAAAAAAATTAAACATATTTTAATGGAACCTTTTATTTTTTTCAAAAATGAATTTATTTAGTTCACAAATAAAACTCTAATTTAATTTTCAATAACTATGAAACCCCAATTATTTGAATTTTATTTATAAAATTCCTAATTAATTTTTAATAAAAAAAATATCAATTAAAATTGTGCACTATAAAGTGATTAAAAATTGAATTTTGAAGGATTTTTTTTGTAAAATATAACTTTATTTATCTCTTCATATAAAAATCCATTTTCACTAAAAATAAATATTCTCAAATATTTTTTTAAATATTTTTATATGTATGTTTAATTTCATCTTTACCAAAAAAATAATTTTAAATAATTCTTAAAAAGGAAGCATCCATTCATTTTTCAAATAATTCTTATTTTCATTTTATCGAAATTTTGAATGAATTCAATATTTTAAAATTAATTTCATGAAAATATATCGATTCTATCATAATTTTTTGTATTTATTGTAACATCCTTTACATGTGTCGATGTTTATTTTTATAAAAAAATTATATATACTTTATGACTTATTAATTTTCAAAAGAGATTTTACAAGTGAAAATTATATTTTACTAAAGAATGTGTTTACTGATACATTATTGGTATTTTAAACTAATAACTGTCGATAAAAATTATTGTAACTTATATTCAACTTGTGATATTTTTTAATTATACCATCATTATACTTTTTTAGATATAGTAATATTATTTCAATGTTATTTTCCGGGAACACATTCCTTTTCCACATGCTAATCAAGTTCTAAATTGAATAATGGTTGTTTTATGAGTATTTGGATGGTTTATTAGCATACATGTTTAATGATTATGTTATTTTTATTTGTAATTTACAAATTTTATGGGTGTTTCTATTACCAAGCAATGATGGGTGGTTACAATATTAACCATGTATTGTTTGTTCCATGATAAAACAAGGATGGGTGGTTACATTATAAATCGTGGATGATTTCATCCATTATAGATCTTCAATTAATTTGGAATGATAAGGAAGTAATTCATCTGTATTGGATATTATATTTATAATAGTTATGTGACGATAATTTTACAATGATTATAATATGTTTTATATATGAATGCAATGGTTTTAAAATGATTCGCATGATCAATGTTGACAGCACATGGATCATTAATATTTATTTTAAAAAATATTTCATTTCTAAATCCTTATTCCATGTTTTAATGTTCATGAATACTATTATTAACTACTATGGAAATTATTATGTTATATTTACGCAATATTATTATATCACCATACCCCTATTATGATCTTATACTCACATATGACATTCAATTGTTAATGATTATGTTCACCCATTCTGATAATTTCATCTCACCTTTTTAATGATTCTTTTTCAAAATGATATAAAGATTAATGTTGAATAGATTATGTGTAGATGGTATTTTATATTAATTATTATGATGACAATATTTTAAATAAGTATATTTGTGTCAAGTGAGAGATATTCTCTTCCAAAGAAATAAACAGCTTTAATGAATGAGTTCTTCCTAATTATCTAAAACTATAAACTTTATATGTCCGTTATAATATAAGTTATCAAAAACATATATTTTATTTTATATCATTTGGGTAGAAAAAATTGGGTCACCTTCATTTTTATCACATCTAGAAATTTAATGTTCATGTTTTGATCATTGGATCCAAGAGTTGGGGTTATGGTATTTTGTAGAGTTCGTTAATGGAATGGTTTATAAAACATTGTAATTTTATATTTTTTCATATGTATTTATCTTAAGAGTTATGTATACCATCCTATTTATATTATATTATGGTTTATCAATACATAAAGGTACCAAAACCCAATTTTGAGGTTTTATGTGTTGTGATCTTAATGTGATTAATAGAACATTAAGAGAAGTTTTATTGGGTTAAATAATATGTAATGCTTCGGTTTAATTTGAATTATTCCTTGAAATTTATAAGAAATATGTTTTATAATACTTATAAAAATTATAGTTTTTGTTATATTGGTTATTTTATTAATTATGAGAAGATATTTTTTATCATATATAAAACCATGGGATTAAAAATTGATTTAGTTACTATGTTTTTAATGTTATTCTAGTATATTATCACCATATTTTATTGATTTAAAGACAAAATGATTGAGATAACCATTGAGGTTAAAATATTCATTATGTTTGAGGAAATTTATGGATGATTTAGTTTCAACATAGTATATTATTATTCAATTTTAGAGATTACTGTGTTATTTCATCTTATGATTGTTTGGCCATTTTTTTATACATTATATCATATTATAACAACACTAGTATTTTATAATCTAAATAAAAAAGAAATATATTTTTTATCTTTAATGTTTATGTGGTTATTAAAAGTTGATTTATTTTCTCCATTCATGACAAATTCATCTTAAATTCTCATCGTTTGGAAACAAATATAAGACCAGGGTGGAAATTCTAAAATAGATGAAATTATACATTTCAATTAAGTTTATTCTACTATTTTTTCGTATAAATGTGAAACAATTTACTCAACTCTATGAAAAGGATCATGTAATAAAAAATTTATCATTATACCTTCTTTTATAATGAATCTCTAGAATTTTCACTCATCACATATTTGTGATTTTAAGTACATAAACATTAAATTGATCATTCAAATTCATATGATAAATTATATTTATCAACACTCAATAATTATTTATTTTATAACTCTATGTAAGATTCATCATATCCCACCTATTATATCATATTCTGAAACCTAGTATGTGTTATTTTGATGGACTTTGTATGTTCTTTTCTCCCTTATCAAGAGGATGTTTGTTAACCCTTTTTACGAAGTGGGTGAAAATGGTATCATCAAATTTCCATATTTTATTATTGAGATAATGATGATAATGATATTATTACATTTTATAAAAGTGGACATGATGTAACATTCTGATATTTTAGAAAATAAAACAATGTTTGATAGTGTATTCGATAGGAAACATTGAGTTTAATCGACCCATAAAATATATTATTGTTATACCATATACAATAAACTTTTGGGTATGTATAGCATTTAATAATTTTAGAAAAATATATATAAATTCCAAAATCCTTATAAATAATTTTAGCATTTTTTAGTAAATAACAAATCACTTTAAGTAAGTTAATATTATTCTTTAAAATTATTTTTTCTTTATGACTGTTTTTATTTTATTTAATGAAACGAAATATATTTAGTTTCTAAAACTTTTATAAAATATAATTGATGAAATTAAATTCAATTTTTTAAAGGGTCATATAAAAATTTATATTGGGTGAAATTTTGTGACTTTTTAGAAAATATATATTTTTCAGTGAGTTATGAAAGATAACCATTTCTCAAAAATAATCCAATATTTTGAAAAAAATAATGAATTATTAATTATTAATATTTTTTACTATTAATTAATGTACCATAATGATTATCTATATATAAAATATCTATAATTAATTTTGAACTAAAAATATATTAGATTTGAGTATTAATTTGTTTTGTGTATAAAAATTTTATTTTTCTAAAAATAGATTAAAAGTTCATAATGATTCAAATTATTAATTAATTAAATTAATACTAACTGAGAAATGTATTAAAATAAAATAATATATTATATATTAACATATGATAATTTAGACTCATTAAATGACAATTTTCAATCTTAGAGTCAATATAAAATCATGATTTTCTTAACAAATGCATTTTTTTAAAACCCGCATTTTCATCAATTCTTTTGGACTTGAATAAATTTAATTTAAAAAATGCATGGAATTTAATTTTGAAAAATAGATTAATTGTTATAAATTAAAATTATTATATTTCATAATATGGCTAATATAATTTTTTATCTTAATTTATAGTAAAAACAGTAAACAATTATTACAATTAATAAGTTTAAAATGGGTTTATTATGGGTTAAATTAAATTAATAAGGGTTATATTGACCTAATAACTTGTATAAAATCTATTTAATGACATTATTTAGTCCCTATAACATATAATTATCTATAATACCACATTATGACCATTTTCATGTGAATAACATCATTATTTTTATAAAAAAAAGTTACAGGTTTTCCATTGAGCTCACATATAAAAGGTTACCCCTCTCATTTCTGATCCACACCATCAATACATTTTGCGTGATCCAAGAACTAACTAAATAACGTCAAAAAATAATTAACATAATATTAGAATTCAATTTTGGTTACAAACCCATTTTATGAATACTTTTGGTATAATCCTAAAGACGGGGATTTAGAGGAGGCAAAATTCCCCATATTGCATTTTTATATTATCTCTTCTTACACGTATTTAAAATATTGTTAAACTAGAATATGATAATTTCACCAATATATTGTATGTTACCATATTTTATAATATTAATTTAAAAATCTAAATACATCTCCCTTTATATAAAATGGGAATAAAAATCATTATTCGTGTGTATGTTGGACAATTGCCTTAGAAAAAGATGTCATCTATTTTCAACCATCACCTAAAAAATATTATTGTAATGATAGATTTAATATATATATATATATATATATATTATTTATCTTTATAGACATTTTAAATAATATATACCTTCTTATTTTCCAATCGAAGAGGGATACGATAAAATCGCTCGTGTGTACATCTGACCACAACCACATGATGGAATGCGATTCGTTTTTTACTAACACATTAAATGGAAGTTATTAAGGATAATGTTAATTAATTTAATTTATATAAATTACATAATAGTTATAAAAATTTTATATCTAATATTATTAATATTTATAATATCATTTTATTTGTTACAATAAAAAATCATATCTTCATTAGTGTACGTGTGCACTACCACCTCCATGAAGAGGTGTTATTCATTAGTAATCACCAAATCATAAGATTGATATATATTTATGTGTTTTTTGTTTTCTGTGTTTGTTTGTTTGTGTGTATTTAATAAATTAATATGGTATTTTGGATACTATAATAATTTATAAATCATAATATAATACATACCTCTTTACATAATGATCATTAAAAAATCAAAATGTTTTTAATGTGTATGTATGGCCTAGACTCTCCATGTTTATTATAATGGATTTATTGAAATAGTGACCCCTTTTCCCATGGTCATCACAATGAATATGACTTGAAATAACAAACCGAAAATCCTCAAAATACCCAACATTCATTTAAATAATAAAGTATAAAAATATATCATTATAAATAACAAATTCAACTAAATTATATATAAAGTTTTAAAAATATAAAATTTTATTAATAAATATAATAATTGATTTAAATTTTTCATATAGGAGTTATAAGACTCATAAAAGCATTCTTGACATGTAGTAAGAGTTTTCCCATCACACTTTTCTTTTATGTGAGATATATTACATATTCTTAATTTTTTGTTATGTTGTATATATAATACCCTTTTTATAGGTAATATCATGAATAAATCATACATCATGGTATTTTAGGTTTAAATTATAATTATTTCATCCAATGTAATTTTAATTGAATGTTACTACGTGGTAAATAATTTCATAACTCAATTTCATTTCATTTGGTTATATTACTTATTTAATACCATTAATATTCTATTATAATGTGAAAATTAATTTGGAATATATTACTTTCTAAATCCAATTTTTGTATTTTTGTTTATGTGTAATAAAAATATTTACACATTGATTAGTTCTCCCTTCATCGACATGATCATTGAAAGGGAAATAATATTAGTTTACTTTTATTGTGTCATATTTTGATGTTACTAACCTATATTATTTTATGAAGTGTATATTCAACCCCTTATATGATATGTCATAAATTTAATTATTAAAATGATATTTGGTTTTTATTTATTTTTAATATGTCATGGGTCTTATGACTCAAATGTTTCCATAATGGTAATTTATTTTTCATTAATAATAATATTTTAATTTTTCCTTTTCAACTCTTTTAAAAATAAATCTATTTTCTAAAAAAATGTGTGTGGAAATAATTTCCCACCATTATGATTCCAAAATTATTTGATTTTTCCCTTGTATTTTCATAATTATATTTTTATTGAATATCGTTCCTTTTTTATGTGTTTTGATTTTAGATTTTAAAATGTTATTTTTAAAATAAAATATTATTAATATAATATACATGCATTTATCTCTTCGTTTGAACGGGCTATTCTATCTAAATCCATGTTTTCCAATTAATTATTTCAACTATTTTTTAAATTCATTCTTACATTTATTTTTATTTTTAGAAAAAATTTCCAGAATAGTATTCCAACATTTTTAAAAAAAAAAAATTTATTTGGGTTTTACTGAAAATGTGAAGTAAATATTTTTTAACCGATACATAATTAAATGACCTCCCTCTATCATGCCCATTATTTTAATTAATGAATAAATTAAAATTATAAATGTTTATTTTCAGTTTTTTTATTTTGAAAAATATTTTCTTATTTTTTTTATTTTTAAAAGGGATCTTCAATGTAAACTATTTATTTCCCTTACAATTATTGTAATGATATTTTAATGAAAATTTCTATTTGTAAATTTAAAAACCCATTTTGTACTTATCTTACAATAGGTATATTTTTTATTGATACCATCAATATTTTTTCTATAGATGTAATATGATTTTTTCATAGGGATTTTAATGTAACTAGTTCCATTTCCACTGGGTAATCTCATTATGTAAGGAACAATGGTTGTTTATGAGTTATATAATGATTTTTGAGGATTAATATTTTATAATAATTTCATAGTTATTGGTAAATGAGTATATTGATGGGTGGTTTCTATAAAATCTAATGATGGGTGGTTACATTATTAACCATGGATGGGTGGTTCCTTGATAATCATAATACATGTGGATACATTATTAAGGAATGAAGGGAGGGATTGTTATTGAAATATAACACATTAGGTACTATAGAGATAAAATTTTCCATAATGGTTATTCCTTTTATAAGACCTAAATTATGATAATGATTTATAGAATCCAACAATTATTATCTATTCATACCATGGGTTTATAATATATATTATGATCAAGATTGTTGTCACATAGATCATAATTACTTATTTTAGTGACTCATTTCATTGATAAAGCCTTATTCTATGTTTTAATGTTTAATGATCTAGGTATTTATGGGTATCAATATTATAATGTTATAATCATGCACTGTGATTATTTCATCATACATTATTTCACTTCTAATGCTCTAGGATGACATTTAATTATCAATGCTAACATTTACCCTTATTTTTTATTTGGGATCACCATTTTTATATTTATTTTTCTCAGGTCATAAACATTAGGATTGAATGAATTATTTATAAAATTAATTTATTATTAAAGAACATAATGACTTCATGTGAAATAAGTAATGCTGGTTTTGGTGGTAGATATTCCCGTTCAATGTCATGGGTATTGTTTATCTATGAGTTATTCCAAATTATTTAAAAGTATAAAAAATATGTACTTTAGAATGTAAATGATCAAAATATTCCTTTTATGTTTTAAGGATTTATGGGAAAAAAATTTCCACCTTCGTCATTATCATAGCTAGAAATGTAATGTTCATGTTTTTAGCACCGGATCCAGGATTATGTGTTCACGGATACTACAATTGGTAACAATGATAATGTTTTAAATGATTTTATGCTTAGTTTGTTTTCATGTGAGGGTATCCTAAGTGTGTGGGTACTATAATAGTTATATATGATTATGATTCAATGTATCATACACCCATTTCATTTTTTATGTGATGAGTTCTTAAGGAAATTAATGAATCATTATGTGAAATTTTTTGGAAGGATGTATATGTGAATATTCAGTTAAATATAAAGTATTAATTTATAATTTAAGGATATTTTTTATGTAATTGATTATCTTTATGTTTTATATAATCTCTGGTATTAAGATACATATGGGAACAAATGTTTTATAATATACATAACCATGGGATATAAAATACATTCAATTTCATAATGATTAATATAATTTCAAAAATAGATCATAATAGTTTTCTTCTTTTATGATCATTTTTATAAGATAAATTTAATATTAAAAAACTATTTGATTTTGAGGTTATTTTACAATTATTTATGCTGATCTTTGGGTATTGTTGTTTAGTTTTTGGATATTATTGTATTATTTCACAATATGATGCTCTAATCTTCTTGGTAAACAACCTACCATGTGATATACATTTTATAATGTATAAAGACAAGAAGAATATCTTGTTGTCTCATTAATTGTTATGTAGTCGTTAAATTTTTTTTTGTTCTTCGTGTATGAAAATTTCATCGTGATTACTCTTCATTTAAAAAAATATTGTTATTTTGGTGTAAATTTGATAAATGAAGAAATTATTCTTTTCAAGTATGTATATATCAATATTTTTTACTCTATATGTTAAAAAAATTACTCAACACTAGGAAAAGGATCTTGAAAAAAATATTTTCATAATGATTTCACTTATATTGAATTCCTGGTGCTTTCACACATCATAGATTTGTAGTGTTGAGGTATTTAACAATATATTGATCATTTAAATTCATATAATCAATGATCTATATCTCTCTAAAAAATTTGATTCACTTTTATTTCAGTTTTAACTCTTTACTTACCACCTATTTTCTACCATTTGGACATTGATTATTTGTATTCTTGATGACCAGCATACACCCTTTTCTCCATTATATAGTGGATGTTTAATTAATACAATTCACGATATGGTTTTCAAAAAATATATCAAATTTCATACCATTTATTTGAATGATAAAGGAAGAATTTAAAGAATTCAATATATTAGATCATAGGAGTATTTAAGACTATAATTTTTTTGAAAATAAATCTATGCATGAAACAATATTTGACATACAACACCGAGTTTTGGAAACCCTGAAAATATGTAAAAAATATAAACTAGCTAATAAATTTTAGATTATGAATAGTGTTAAATAATTTATAATTTATATATATATATTTCATACTAATTATAAATTATTGATTATTTTTAGTAAATAATCATTAAAGTTTTAGTATAGTAATTTTATTTTTCAAAAAATGTCTTTATTCAATTTTTTTTCATTAGTATTTACTAAAATTAATTTTTTGAACTTTCAAGAAATTATTTTTGATAAAATTGAGAATTTATTTTACTATTATATTTATTTTTTATTCCTTCCAATGTTTCAGTACAATGTTCAAATTATTTCGGTGTGTCCATAGGGAACATATTTAGGGGGGTTATCCTAGATGGTGGATCGAACCATGTCCTCCAACTGGCTTAACCACCGATTTGTTGGCTCGTGGTTATACTGCCAACTCAGTTTCTCTCCATTAATAGCTGATATTTTATTTTTCGATTGAAGGTTCATTGATATATTTTCTAAGTATTAGCATGATTTAGATGATTCCAGGTTGATAAATCGGGACATATGAATAGTTGGACCAATCTCTCCCATGGTCCTTAGCACTTTTGTTGAAACAGTTAAGGA
This sequence comes from Viscum album, assembly GCA_963277665.1. Lineage (NCBI taxonomy): Eukaryota > Viridiplantae > Streptophyta > Magnoliopsida > Santalales > Viscaceae > Viscum > Viscum album. The sequence goes on from OY728143.1 coordinate 355,845,367, forward strand.
TAGAGTTGTGTGTAGTAGATAAGATCACATTCACACCATGTTTAAAGATCAATTTAATTCAAAGGATCCTTGTATATCACAGGATATATCTAGTCTAGAAGATTCATTGATTCTGATGTAGGGGTATCCAAAATAATGAGAATCTTTAAGATAAATTTAGGCTTCTTAAGAAAAATTCATTGAGACTTCCAAAGAGTTAGTTAATTCAAAACATTTTGTGTTGTGTTGTTCAGATATATAAATTCTTGAAGGAAAAATGGAATGTAGTTAGAATGTGAAGAGAAGAGTCATTTTGGAGGGTGGATGGATGAGAAAGATGTAGAAAAGGAATCTGAATCTAAAACATGGACCTCTGAGACCTAAGAGGAGAAACTAGTATATTAATAATTTTATTCCATTTCAAATAGAGGCATGAAGAACCATGTCTGTTTAGATATATATTTTTATTATCTTTGAAGGTCATAGGGGAATATGGGAAACTCTAGCATAACTATTCTTCCATTTGAAAGATAATCTAATAGAGGTAAATTCTATAAAAATACATCAATGATTGTATGTTACACTACAAAATGAAGTGGTATAAGTAATGTATTGTCAATAATTACAGGAATTTCCCTCTTGTTAGACGAAGAAATAATTTCTAGGGGCCTAAATTAGTAGTTGAACCTAAACCATGTGAGGAGGGTATTTAAAAAATATAATATATGGAAATCATCCACTTCTAAAAGATAAAATAAAATTCCAGAATTCCATAGAATGTGGATAAGATGGCATCAACTTTGTGAACACCAGTGGGATAATTCACTATTCAAATTAATATATGTTAGAGGATATTTTCTTGATCACATCCTCAAAGGTAAATGCACACATAATGTTTGAAAGACATATATGATTTGATCTGAATAAAGAAACAACCTCTTATACTAATAAACAGAATCATATTTTGAGACATGGTTTCAACGAGGGTAAAACAATCTTAGAGAAAATTTTACAGGCTTACTGTAGGAAGTTTTATAACATCGATAATATCATCAATGACAATCCACAATTAGAGGTTACCTCCATCGAATGAGAATTATTCATGGTAAAAAATTATAATATTTTTTATTAATTTTTGAATATAATTATTATCTCTTATTATTATTTTTTGGTAAATTGATTTTATATGGTTTCCCTCTTTAACGTCAAAAGTGCTTATGATATAAACTTTTTTAAATTAGTCATAGAAAAACAGATTTTTCATCACATCTAAGGATTTTATTTTAAATTCAATTATTCCACTACAATGAATATATGTTTGTAAAATATAATCGATTTTTTGAATCATCCTAATTTATATTTTTAAATCTAGTCATATTTATTTTTTAACATATCGAATAGGGAATGCTATAAAAATTTAATAGCGAAGTGATGGTAAAAATAAGATTATATGGGGATAAACTAATAAGATAAGTGTTCAAATGACCTAAAAAATATCTAAAATCTATTTTATGGCCATATTTTAACATTATCATTTTTATTTATAGATAAAAATACTTTTTGGTCCCTTGTGACTTGTGAAGAACCTGAGTCCACCATTTTCTTTTCAAAATTTATTAGTGTCCCACACATATAACTTATTAAAGGCCACTTCTCTCCTTTTTTCGTCATACCTTCAATCCATTTTTGTTTGACCATTCCATAAAAAAATAATTCACAACATCCATAACCTCACACAATATTCCAATTTTTTGGTAATATATTTATTCATTGAATTCTTTAGGTATAATCTTGTAGAGGATTCCTTACAAGATAGAAAATTTATAACTGTGCCTTTTTGTTTATATTTTTCATCCACATATATATAATACTAATAATTTTTATAATATAATAACATTACTGTATACCATATAATTACATTTCATTATACTATTGGAACACCATAAATACTTCTATTCTTCCATCAAATGGGTTTTGAAATCATCAATCGTGTGTATGGAGCACTATGACCTCGCGAATCGATTTTATTAATTTTCCACCATAGCCTCTCAAAGAATTTATTAATGATGGATTGAAATTATATATTATATTTTCCAAATATTTAAAATTATGTAATTATTATATCACATATAACTTCTTATATTCCATTTGTGGGGGATATGATCTCATGTAGACAACAGACTACCACTTTGTAATGCAATGTGATTTTATTTTCAATAATGTTTCAAAAACAAGGTTATAAGGATAATGTTAAATAATATATTTTATATATATTATATAAGGATCATACTCATGTCATATTTATCAATATGAAAATACAATACATTATTTTCATTCTTACAAAAAAATGATAATGTTGTCCATGTACGTGTGATATAACGCCACCACAAATTGATGTAACTATTTTTCATCACCACATCATAATAATAAAATACATTTTTCTATTTAAATAAATAAAATGGTTTTTATTATCATACAATAATTATGGAAGAATAAAATAAAACACACTTTCTTTTCTATAATGGTCATTGAAAATGGAAATACTAATTATTCCTGTGTATATTCTAATGTCTACCTAATCGCATACTAGTTCATTTTTCAAAACCATTTTTCATAATTGGTGACAAAAATATAATTTATAAATAAATATAATAATTATATCATGATTATTATTCTCTATAAGTAGAAATAATAACCTCTTTGACATTGGTTAAAACACCAAAGATGTTTTGAAACACTAAACTGAACGTCATCCAAACAACCAATGTGGACATAACTGATTAAGTATTCAAATAATTCATTATAAATAATAAATTAATAGATTTATTTAAAAAGGTTTAATATTTTATTATTTTATTATATAATAAAATAATGCATGTAAGCTGATTATATTGTAGTAAATGTATAAACACAGAATATATAAACTTCATTTTAGGGTTTACATTTCTCAATTTTTATTTCTATGAATCATATCCTATATTCACTATTTTTTTATTTTTTAGATTATATAATAATTCCATTATATATAATATCATTAATACATCATAGATCATGGTACTTTATGTTTCATTTTTATTTATTTCAAACAATGGGATTTGATATGAATGTTACCAAGTTGTAAATAACTTTATAACATAATTTCTCTTTACTAGGTTATCATAAATCTTCTATTAATTTGATATAATATGACTATGAGTGAAACTATTAATAAATATATAATGTTTTATTTTATATTATTATGTTTTTATTTTTACGTGATTCACATAATAGATACATTTATCAATTCTCACTTATAAATTAGGATCTTTGTAAGGGTCTTCATCTCAACTTCCTTCCATGGATGAATATTTTGTTATTATTATCATATATTTTTTCACAAGGTGAATATAAATTCATATTTACATTATATATATTTATTTTATCAATTATCATGATTTATTATTCATTTTTCATATATCACGGAGCATACAACTCATATTATTCAGAAGAGGTAAATGAATTTTCATTAAAAATATTTTTTTAAAGATCTATTTTCTACTCTTTTAAAATAATAATTTAGTTTTAAAAATATATTATTTTAAATGAATCTACCTAACCTATGATTCTTCAATTATTATATATTTTCATTATATTTTTACATGATTTTTTCAATGAAAGTGGTTTCTTCTTTATGTGTGTAATTTTTTATTTTTAAAAATTTTTTTGTTAAAACAAAATATTTTTAATAAAATTCATAATCATTTCTCACTTCATTTGAAGAATATTTTTCTATAAAATTAAATTTTTTCTAAAAATTATTTCAAATATATTTTACTATGATACTGTAAAGTTATTTTTACTAATAAATGTAATTTAGAAAAAAAAATTAAAAGGAATTTTCATATCATTTTCCATACAATGCCAATAAGGATTTTCAGGAAAATGTGAATGAACTATATTCTAACATGTACATAATGAATAGATTTTCCATATGGCATGAATTTTTTTATTAAATATTACATTAAATTTTTCCAAAGATATTTTAAAATAAATATTTTCACAAAATGATCTATGATTTTGTTGTTTTTTATGTGGTTTACAAATTGAAATGTTATTTTCTTCAAAAATGTTAATATTTATATTTCAGTGGAATTTAACATTCATAAATTTCTATAACAATTATTTTTACTTATCCTATAAAGGGAATATTTTTTTATACCATCCTCAATATAGTTTTTGATGGGATCATATTTTTTCATTGTGATTTTTATGTATATCATTATTTTTTATAGGTAAATCATTTTCTAAAAATAATAGTGGTTGTTTTATGTGTTTTATAATGATTTATGATCTTGTATTTTTTTTATGGTTATTTGGAACTTAATATATTGATGGATGGTTCCACAATATACTAATTAAGGTTGCTGAAATTGTTAACCAAGGAAGGGTAGTTCTGTGACAAATGAAGGATAGATGGTTTCATTATTAACCAAGGAATTTAGGGTCTATTATATCACTTAAAAGCATTGGGTACACAAGAGTTGGATTTTATCCATATTGGATCCTCTTTTTTTATATTGATATGAATTTAATATTATAAATATACCAATAAATTTTTATTTATGATTGTTTTGAATTTATAATGTCTATTACAATCAAGAACGATATCACATGACTCATGATTATTAATTCTAATGACTCTTTATTTTGTTAATTACATATAAATTTTTTTCATGTTAACTTATTTTCATATTTATGGGTATGGATATTCTTATCGTATACTCTTACATTGTGATTATGTTATTATATCTTTATTTTATCTTATGATCATGAATGACATTTAATTTTTAATGAATACATTTATGCTTACAATACATTTTATCTAATCATTTTTTTGTTATACCTTAGGGTATTATGATTATTATTTATGAAATTATTTTTATAAGGGATTTTATATAGATTATTATTAGTACATAACATAGATGATATGACCATTTAATGAAATGGGTATTGTTTATTTATGAGATTGTTCTACTTTTTTAAAACTATAAACCCAAATACTTCTTGAGAATGTATGTGATCCAAAATTTGATTTTGATGTTGTATGTTATGGATTGAAAAAAATGTGTCACTTTAATTAATATCAAAGAAGGAAATTGAAAGATCATGTTTTTATCCCCAGATCTGGGAAGGCAGGATTTGGACTATTGAAATTTTTTTATAATCTATATAAATTCATGGATTTTAAATTCTATATTAGTTAATTATAAAATAATAATAAATTATACCGCATAATATTTTTTATTATAGTTATTTATAATTATTAATAAATAATTGTTTGAAAAGATTTATTGTAAATGGAATATTCATGATTATTTTAAAATTTAACACCTTGAGATTTTATGAGATAGATTATTTTTATTTTATTTTTTATGTCTTGTGTTTTACACTACACTATAATTAGCTCATTCTATACACACAAAAAAGTCTTAGATTGTAGTATACACAACACTATTCTTATCTTGTGTTACATGATATTTCAAGTTGTTTTGATAGAGTAAATTTCATGCAAGATTGAGATTATGTGAACAACTTAATTAACATAGAACCTTGTCATTATAATGGAGGGTATAGACAATTTTATCTTTCTTATGGATAATTATTAAACTCTCAAGGGATATTATTAATTCAATATGTATGTTATATATTCAATGTAATGTTTAAAATTAATATTATTTCTTATGTAATATATATAAACAAATTCAATTTTCTGATAAAAATTTATTTTTCAAAAAATACATTTTTCTCCCACTTGATGGTGTACCGATTTTAAATATATATTTTAAACATTATATATTTTATTTAAAAAAATAATCATTTTCTTAGTAATCGAGATAGAAATATTTACTTTTGATTAAGTTTTGATATTTTTCAGATAACTTTTTAGTTTTGATTAATAGAAAAAATACGCAATATTTTAAGTGAAAATAATTTTTTTCATTTAAATAATTTATATGGATTAATTTTAGTAACGAGTGGTTTTAATGTATAACTAGAATAAATTTTATCATTAAATATAATTTACTTAATTATCATTAGATTTACATTGAATTTGGTTGAAAATCATTGTCAATCTTTTGCAAAGTTTAAACTTTTAGGAAAATCATGTTCTCTCTTTCCAATAACGGGATTTATTTTAATTTATTAATTAAAACTTCTGTGTTTTTTATTTTGAAAATTAGATTCCATATTTATAATTTGTGGGTATAATTCATTTTAATAGGTTACTTTTTTGGACATTATGATTGGTGACTTTGGTAATTTTTATTTACCACGGTAAAAGGAAAATCGAGTAAATTAGGGTAATAAAAATATAATAAGGATAATAAAACTACCCTAAGACATTCCAAAGTCCTATTAAATGAAAAATTGACAACTCATGTCACTGAATGTTTCAAAATTGATTCACTTAGCTGAATTTTTTCTAGGAAATTGATTTAATTATTATTAAAATAAAAGGAAGTTACAGCATGTCACTATGTTATCTCTTCTAAGTATAACAATATTAATGTACTGATAAACATGATGAAAAATAGAACATAAATATTATACATAAATCTAATGAAATTATATACATAATTATAATTTATTTATATTATTTATATATAAAATAATATACATAAATATTGACACAAAATTTATATAGTAATTATTTTATTATGAGACATGTAAAAAAATGATGTTATAATTATTAAAATAAATATTTTATGACATAAGTAATGTCATATAATAATTTTTTGTATGATTATTACATGTTATAATTTATTTAATTTATTTATATAAGTAATAATGTATTTATATTTTTTTTAAACAGCCGCATAGGAATAGTTTCAAATTTCACATAATTCATAAAAAAATTATAAAATAGTTTATTAAATGTTATAAAATTCATAAATGTTTAAGATTCAACAAAATGGAGAAAATAAGTTCTAATATATCATAAAAGAAAATTTTTTTCCATTTGACATGTTATGATAATTTTATTAACACTCAATTTGTAAATAACATGATATAACGGTAAGAATAAAATGTGTAAAATAAGGGGTTAACAAAAAATATAAGGATTAAAAGATTTCAAAACTTGTCTAAAAATTATTTTATGGTTTTATTTCAAATGTAAATAATTCTATATTTTTAATAAATGATATTTTTACCATTATAAACTGAACAAAATTATAAAAAATTCATATTTCAAGACTTTCCTAAAGTGCCCCTCAGCCCTACTATAAAATGGAACTTCTCCTTATCTTTTAATATCACTTATAAATACCTTTTCCTCCAGATAAACACTTCCCATTTCATCTAAAAACATCCCTTACATAATCATAAAGGATATACTTTGTGAATAAATCAATCTTAGTGAGGGATTTTGTGCAAATCAAAAGAAGATACTCAAAAAAGAGGTAATTGTTTTATCACCACTTTCAAAATTCTTTTCATATTCTACATTTAATTCTAATGTTTTTCCCATACTAATGTAATATATACAGTACCTTATACAATATTATATGTTATTATAATTATAGTATAACATTATATATCCATTTATCCATCTGACGAAAACCAATATCACTGTGTGTGTGTGTACGGCTTTTCATCTCCACGTTATGGTGAAATTTTTAATTCAATAATAATTTATTTTGATGGTTATACTAGAATGAGAGGTCAATTGTCTCATATCTACTGGTCAAATTTTCCATGCTCTAATAATGTGTATAGAAACACACGATTTGAATCATCGGTGATGATTCTTTTTAATAGCCGTTTGTTTTTAGTTGATTGTATTCTGATTTGGGGTTTGTTTGCTGAGTATACTGAAGTGAGTAATGATTGGTGTTTGATTTAAAAATTTGATAAATATTGATGTGAGTACATTATTAGGTAGTTATTCTTGTGATATCCTTGATCCGTGCATTATATTGCATTAAATTAACACCCATGTCACAAGTTGACGTTGATTGGAATTCCTAACTGTTAAAGAATTAATCCAAGCCTAAACATAACTAGAATTCTAATATCAAATAGTATATAATTGTGGTAGTATATATATGGTTCCAATAATCCATGAAATCCATATTTTAAACAAAACAAGTCATTAATCTATGACAAGCTAAGTTCAACATACACAATGTTAATTTAACGAATATTCATCGAGCAAAAGCTCTGAATCACTTAACATACCTAAATTATAACTCACCCCAATGAGATATTTACTCATCCATTGAAATTATTATTAATCTATTTATAATTATTCTGATGATAAATTAATAAAATAAGAAAAATAAAGGGACAATAAAAGAGATTTTCATCGAACACGCACACACGAACGATGATGGTAATTAAAAACAATCTTTAGATTGAATGAGAATTCAAAAGAAGGGAATGGGATTAAACTGTATTTAAAATATTTTAAGAACATTAATATTAAAATACAAAAGGTTTATGAGAATAAAATATATTAAAGAAGAAACTTTCATTATAAAAAAATTACAAATAAAGAGACTTAGAAGATTACAATAATGAAGAACAAAAAAGTAAATAAAAACAAAGAGTGGGGGAAATTTCTATCAAGTGAAAACTTGAGTATGTAAGGTCCTTCTAGGAATTTGGAAAGGCTTTGGTCGTGAAAATTTGTGCTCATATCTATTGAAATGACAACTCTTCGCAAGGATAGGAGGGGGATGTATTTATAGCCCAAGGAAGTAGACTGTTTTCATTCTCAATCTGTCCCTCCACTTGAATCTCCATTTTGGTAATTCATAAAGCATAATCTCAAGATATGATATTCTTAAAAGTTGTAGATAAATATATCCTCTATCTACTCTGATAATTTGGCGGCCATTGGACTTATGAAGCCAATGTTATGGTCGGTTTAGTAAACTATGTTAATCTGTCCATTTCAATACACACTTTTAAGAAGGTTGAAATGTGGATGTGTTGTTGAATAAGAAGATTCATTCAAATAGAACACATTTTTAAACAACACATGCAACCTATAACTCCTATTTTACACTGAAAATTTTCAGCTTGATTGGATGCTTACTTCATGAGATATGTCATGAATAATGTACTAATTTTATTTCCCGACCAGAATGGTTGGCTGGACTACAAAGCATAAGTTGGGCCCATTGTTTTTGGATTTGGGAAATGAAAGTTTAATCAAAGATGTCTTACATTGTTACCCAAATTTTTGAGGAGAATTAATGAATTTTAACTTCTTTATTGATCTCATTAATTCAATCTTCATGGATGGTCCGGTTTTTTACAAATTATGTGGGCCTTCTTGTGTGGTCCATATGAGCCTTCAAATAGTAGAACTGCATATGTATCGCTTCTAATGAAATGTTGTATATTCAATTAAGAATCCAAAAAAACAAGAACCAAACAATTTGAATCAGTAGGGTGAGATTTATAAAAAATTGTAAACTAACTCAATTAGACTACTTCTAAAAATGCTCAAAAATTATACATAGTATTAAAAAATTAATATTTCACAGAAATTATACACATTTCATATAAAATCAGTAAAGGGAGTATATAATAAGTCATGAAAATATTAATAACATCAACTCCCCCACACTTAGTTTTGTGCACGTCCTCAAGTGGAAAAAATATAAAAACATGAAAAAATCATTTTCACTCACCAACAAATATTAAAATTTTGTTTTCCCCAATCAGGGGAGGTTTAGACAATTTCACTTATCTATTTTGAATTCCCACACATGTTGTTACAGAAAATATGTTCCAAACACAATTCATTTTTGTCATGATCAAATTGATAAATTGAAATGGTGGTACACAAAACTTACTCTTCTCAATATGATAAAATCAATTTACGGAGGTTCCCTAATTCACCCACCAAAAATGAAAATTTAAGAGTTTGAAAGAGTTATCAACTTCCATTACCTATCCTAAAGTGCTCAAAAATCAATAGTTCTATTTAGGGGTTTTTCTGTGGCTATGGGATGGTAGGAAGATGATATCCAAAAGATATGAAAAGGGGGTAAAACACCATCATGGAAAAAAGAAATGCACATTTTTATTTTGAAATGAAACATTAAAGGAAATGGAAACACATATTTACAAGGGAATGAAAATGTGTAATAAGACACAAAAAGGGAATCAAATTGAAGTGGATGAGAAGATGAAATATTTACAAACCACAAAACATCTCCCAAGGAGATAAGTGTTCTTTTTTTTCTTTTTTTTTCTTTTTTTTTCTTTTTCAAATGTTGAACTTGAAGAAGATGTCACACTCATATGCCAAGCCATTATTGATCTCCTCACAACAATAATTTTAATATTCATAACAAGATAAAAGGTTGAGGAAGAGTGATTTGTGACCCACCGAAGACTCAACCCATTCTTATTTTCATTTATTTTTTATTTTTTTATTTTTTGATATTCTTTTTGAACACTTTTCAATATCATTTGTACAAGATAAAAATATATACATTCCCAAACCCCACTGAATAACAACCTCTCCCCCACACTGAAATTGATGCATTCCATCAAACATATAATAATATGTTGAAATCAAAAAATGGTACCAAAAATGAAATCCATCCCCCCACACATAAATTTTAAAATAATTATTCAATGAAAATCCTTGTTGATATTGGGTTGTATAAGGAATTGGGCATGTAATGTGGCTATCAAAGAAAATGTTCTCATAGGCTTGAAGGGTCTTTTAAAAGGATGATTAATATGTGGTTAATGGTAGGCTATTTGGCTACTATAATTCTCATGTGTCTTATAAAATGCCTCTATCATATTAATGTATACTAAAGTATGAAATTCCGCTTGAAGGTTCTCAAACTCAGGACTAACATATGGGGGTGAAAAAAACACATTTTGAAATGATATCCATAGGTGGCCTTGGCATGAAATAAAATGTTGATCTTCTTGTGTGGGGAAAATCATTTTCCAAATCAAAAATTTAACATTCAAAATGTGTTGGTTTTGACAAAAAATTCATTATCCAAAGTCATGATGAAAATACAAAACATTTAGAGATGAAAAAATGTTATTTGACTCACCAAAAATGTTGAAAAAAATATAAAAACTAGATGGTGGGTAATAATTTCTCTTGACTTTTCATTTTTTTGTTTTTTTTTTAGTTTTTTAGGTTTTTGTAGTTTTTTTATAAAGCCACACCTACACAAATAAAGGAGTAAATAAAAAATTGTGATGAGGAAAGTGGTAAAAAATGAGAATGAGGGGGGATTAAGAAGAGAGAGAGAGAGGGAGAGGGAGAGAAGTTAAGGGGAAAGATTTGTCCCCTGGTTTGGATTTGGTGGGTTTCCATCTCCATCAAGTGGTGAGTCCACTGCATATGTTCGGGATCCAATAGAAGTTGATGTGGTTCTAGAATTGTGTGTCCTCTCATGGTGATGCTTTAACTGATGTCCATTAACTGTGACTGTCCTTTTCGAAGAGGGTCTTTGACTTGCACTACACCAAACGGGTAAACATTAGTAATAACAGAAGGACATTCCCAACGAAAATTAAGCTTACCTGGGTGAAGCTGAAATCAATAATTAAAGTGAATTACGTTTTTCAACTTCATGAAATACCTTTCATAGGATGTGTTTATCGTGGATTGCCTTGGATTTTTCTTTGTAGAGATTAGAATTATCATAGCAATCAAGTCGAAGCTCCTCCAGTTCATCTAATTGAAACAATATTTCTTCACCATATTATTCACAATCAAAATTACAGGTTTTCGCAGCCCTAAAAGATTTATGTTGGATTCCAACTAGTAGACGACATGTTTTACCAAAAACTAGCGTAAAAAAGAGACATCTCAATGGGTATTTTATAGGCAGTTCGATAAGCCCATAGTGCTTCACCAAGTCTTTCAGGCCGGTCTCTTATGGTGGGTTTTACAATTCTCTCAAGCACTCTTTTCACTTCTCTATTAGAAGTTTCATCCATTCCATTTGTTTGTGGAAGATATTCAGTTAATGTTTTATCTGCAACCCCATTATTTTTAAAAATAGATTTTGTGTTTGTATTATAGAAATGGTTTCCTAAGTAACTAATCAAGTCACGAGGTGTGCCAAATCTATGAAAGATGTGTGTTTTTAAGAACTCACTAACAGTATGTGAATCATCCTTTCTTGTGGGATTGTCCTCGAAGCACCAAGAAATATAATCATATGTAAGAAGAATGTATGAGAATCCATTGGAAGGGGGAAATGGTTCCATGAAATCGATTCCCCAAACATCAAAGATCTCACAAAATATTAAAGTATTTTGGGGCATTTAAATTCTATTTGAAATTGTTCCAAAAATTTGGCAAGTGGGACATGATTAAAAAAAACTGTTGTGAGTCCTTGAAAAGTGGAGGCTAGAAGAATCTAGAGTCTAGAACTTTTAGTTTGGTCCTTTGTGGTACAATGTGACTACCTCTAGGAAGTGAGTGAAAAATTATATGATAGATGAATTTTCATCTTCATCAACACATCTCTTAAATACAATGTCAACCCCAGTTTTACAAAGTGTATTTTCTCCACAAAAATAGTTTTTTGAATCACTTTTCAACTTCATATTTTGTTCTTTTGAAAACATTTCAGGAAAAACACTAAAAACCATGTAATTTACAATTGGGGTATACCATGGTATTATTGGAGTGGGAGATGAAGGGGGCTCAGTTGGAAATTCTGGATCAATTATTTTAGAATGAGAAGAATTATAAATTCTACTCAATAATCAGTCACACGGTTCTCTTTTCCTATTCTATCTTTGATTTCAAGGTCAAACTCCTGGATCATTAGGATCCATCTTATTATCCTTGGTTTCGAATCACTTTTCTTGAGTATGAACATTATTGCAGAATGGTATGTGAAGATGATAATTTTGGCACGTAAGAGATAGGGATGGAATTTATGTAAGGAAAAAACACTACTAAAAGTTCTTTTTCAGTGATAGTGTAGTGAGATTGAGTTTCATCCAATGTTTTTGAGTCATAATAGATGACATGAGGAATATTTTCTCTTCTTTGTCCAAGAATATCACAAACGGCTCTATCAGAACCATCACACATCAACTCAAAGGGTAAGGACCAATTTGGGGATTGGATTATCGGGGCAGATGTAAGAGCGGTTTTGAGTTCAATGAAGGCTCTCTTTAAAACCTCATCAAAATGGAAAGTGACATCATTTTGGAGCATTTGAGTAATGGGAGGGAAATATTACTGATGTTATGGATGATTTTCCGATAGAAACTGGAATGACTGAGGAATGAATGAATGTCTCGAACAGAAGTGGGTTAAGGAAGTGATTGGATCACTTCAGTTTTGGCAGGATCAACTTCAATACCATCTTTTGAAAATATGTGCCCTAGAACAATACCATTTGCAACCATGAAGTAACATTTTTCAAAATATAACACATGGTTACACTAGACACACTTTTGAAATACTAGAGAGATTGAATTCAAGAAAGATTCAAATGACTCACCATAAATGGTAAATTCATCCATGAAGACCTCTATGTAATGTTCAATGAATTCCGAAAAGATACTCATCATACACCTATGGAATGTTTTAGAATCATTTAAAAGGACAAAATGCATTCTCTTATATGTATATGTTCCAAAGGGGCATGTAAAAGTAGTCTTTTAATAGTCCTGAGGTGCGATTGGGATTTGGAAGTAGCCATTGTATCCATCAAGAAAGCAGTAGTGTGACTTTATATATAATCGTTCCTGCATTTGATCAAGGAATGGAATATTTTAGTGATCTTTTAATGTTTCAACATTAAATTTCTGGTAGTCTATGCACACAGGAAATTTTTTTTCACTCGAGCTGTGACTACCTCTCCATGATCTTGTGTGAAAATAGTTATCCCACCCTTCTTAGGTACAACTTGAATTGGACTATCCAATTCACTATCATAAATTTTGTAGATGATACTAGTTTGAAGAAACATTGTGATATCTTCCATAACTACCTCAAGTATGAGTGGATTGATTCTTGTTTGTGGTTGTCCAATTGTTTGGGATGATTCCTCAATATGGATGTGATGTATGAAAAGAGCAGGTTTGATTACTCGTATGTCATCTAGGGTCCAATCTAAGGGATTTTTGTTTTCCTCAAACACATTAATAAGTTTTGACTCCCTGGTTTCAGTAAGTGAAGAAGAGATAATGACAGGATATGAGTGATCATGGAAAATGAATTCATATTTAAGGTGTGTAGGAAGAGGTTTCATATCAGTATCATCTTTCATTTGTGGGTTAGACAACTCAAAAATGATGGAAGGGACTATAGTTGCTTTGGATTCATTTTCCTTGATATTTCCCAATGTGGTTCAGTAGAGATCATAGTTAATGTGGGATTCAAGAGAGTTTCATTTTCCTCTAGATTGATGGTGTCTATGAATGAGAGGTCAACATCAACTTCACCATTTATTACTTGGATAATCATGGTGCAGATTTCACAAGATACTTTCTCATCAGAAAAATATGAACATCATAGAATGGTAATCAATTGAATATTAGAAGTTTCCTCGGAATCATTTATTGAGAATGTCGAGTGATCCGCATATGGGTATTGCATGGCTTGGAAAATGTTGAATTTCACCAGTTGGTCACCAAATTCAATGGATAACATGCCTGAATGGACATCAATCTTGGTTCTCACTATCATGAGGAATGGTCTTCTTATAATTATAGGACATTGAGAATAGTTTTTCTCACATTCCATGTCAAGGACATAGAAATCAGTAGGAAAGATAAGATCATTGACACGAACAAGGACATCCTCGATTATACACTCAAGAATAGTAGTGCTTCGATTGGATAACTGAATGAAAAAACCTATTGGATGTAAGGATCCTAGACAAAGGTTGGAGAAGATATATTTTTTCATGACATTAATTGAGGCTCCTTGTTCTATGAGTGCATCATCAATGTTAGAACATCCAATTTGGCAAGGAATGAAAAATTTCCCTGGATCTTTGCACTTTATGGGAATATACTGATGGGTAGAAAAATTTTCAGAGGTCCTGAGTTGCCTCTTGTGGGTGAACAATTCCTTATGAAACATGGCCTACTTAGTTATTTTTTTATGGAATCTAAGAGGGGAACGTTTACTTTAACACATCTAAACATGTCAAGCATTTTAGGATTGGGTTAAAGGACTTATTTGTCATAAAAACGTCTTTAGTAAAAGGAATTGGGTTCCTAAGTGGAATATAAGGTTGTGTGGGAATGGATTCTGATTCATTTTCCAATTTCTTTTTCTTTTAATTTTTAGGTCAAAATATAAAGAAGTGATAGAGGACTCAACATGAAGCATATCAATTTTTTTCCTATTCTAAGTTCAATTGAACTTACATTACCCTTGGGGTTGGGTAATGGTTGAGCTGTGAGTTGGGAAGAATTTGAATGTTGATGCTGGCTCAGGTGGTGTGAAAGTTAACCAATTTGGGTTTCAATGTTCTTGAGACTAGAATGGGTGAAGGAGGCATGATCTTCAATAGCGCTTTCCCATGATTGCTTGGAGGGAATGTCTTGTCCTAGATTGGGATTACTTTGATTTTGGTTCTTGAAAAAGAGATTGTATTGGTTTGGGAATTGGGAAGGCTCACAAGAATAGTGGAATCCAGGAGGAGGATTGATCCTTTGAGGTTTAGGAATAAAAGGGTAAAGTTGTTGAATGTTACCAACACCTTGACTATATTAAAATTGTTTTCGGTTTTGAGGAGGGAATTTAGTGGGATGAGAGAAAGAATTACCATTCCAAAGGCCTTAGTTATAGGAATAAGGGAAGGGCTCAGAGTGAGGTTGGTTGATGTTTCTAATGAACTGACCTAGTTGTTGAGGGTTTGGGTTCCACTGTGAATATGCTGCATTGAGATCTATTGGTTTAGATGAATCGGATTGATTCTCTTGAAGTAGTTGACATGTGTCAGTTGGATGAAATGTAAAGTTGCAGATTCCACAGTTTTTGACAGGTCCAGGAAACATTAATTGTGGAGAAGACGAGGTTGGGGATTTGAATTCCATAGCTAGTTTCTGCACAATACATGTATGCTCACTCATCCATTTTGTTATCTTGTTCAGATCTATTGACTGATTATATTGGGATTTTTTGACGTGAGCATGTGCTCGAGTATGGAATTGTTGTGTGTTTGCAGCCATGTTGCTTGTAAGATCCCTTACATCTGTATGAGTTTTATCAATAAGAGTACCACCACATGTGACATCAATGAGAGTTCTCTCTATATCCAATAACCCCTCATAGAAGTATTGTATCAAAAGTTGGTTAGGGATTTTGTGGTGTGGGTTGGTTGCAACAATCACTACTTCAAAAACGTCCTATACCCACGGTTCAAACTCGTGGCTATAGCCCCCAAAACTGTGGGTATAGCCTAAACCCACAGTTTTGGGAATAATGGACTAGAAAGGTGTCACAATAGAGTTCTTGACCTATACCAACGGTTTACATAATTGTGGGTATAGTAATTGAAAAGTGTGGCATACGGTTTTCAAAGCCGTTTTTACTATTTTCAAACCGTAGGTAAAAATGATGTAAAATCAGGCCGTTGTGTATTTGAACCCACACCTCCTACACCATGAAACCATCGCCGACCAACCAAGCTAATACTCCTACTGTTGTATATAGATACTTTTATTTTAATATATTAATATAACTACTATAATCTAAAAAAATGACTCACACGGTTTTGAACCCGGGACCTGTGCGAACAGTGTAAATGGACTGACCAACCAACCTATGAATTTTATTAGTTTATTTTTATATGTCTCAATACTTATATTAATATTACTCATATATTTGAAAATAATACAGCCGTAGGATTCAATCACTACACTACCTCATGAAAACAAAATATCATAACTAACCAGCCTATGGAATTTGTTCAATTTAATATTTCTATCTATATAATTATATTATTCAAGATCATCTTCCCACAAAAATGTTTTCCCATCCCATGGATTTTTTTCCCTCCATAATGCAGAAAATCAAAACCCACATATTTTCAGAAACATGGGTATAAGTCTTTGAAGAAAATACCCCCTATACCCATGGTTTCCAAAAACATTGGGTATAGATCTGCAGAACAAAACCTTTACCCAAAGGTTTTGGGAAAACTGTGGGTATAGGTGGTCAAAAAAAACCTATACCCACGTTTTAGCCAAGAACCATCGGTATAGGGGACCTATACCGACAGTTTTGGAAAATCGTGGGTATAGGTCCCCATACTATCCCTATACCCACGGTTTTGGGAAACTATGGGTATAAGGGGAACTTATACCCACTATTTTTCCCAAAACCGTGGGTATAGACCCATTTTCTAATAGTGATTCTTTTTTAACCTCTCCTTGTATTCATGTATTGATTTACTTGGGAATTGATGGATACCGCTTATTTTCTTTTAGATAGAAGTAGTACGAGAAGCAAGAAATAATTTCTCTAAGAAGAGTCACTTCATGTCATTCCATGTGGTTATGGAACCATGAGGTAGGTAGTAAATTCACGACTTAGCAGTGTCAGATAGGGAATAAGGGAATTCTCATAGTTTGATTTGTTCCTCAAAAACCCCTTGAGGCTTCATGTTAGAGTACACCACTTTGAACTCTTTAAGGTGGAGATGTGGATCCTCACCGGCTAGCCTGTGGAAATGAGAAAGAATATGAATCAAACCCGATTTGAGTTTGTAGTCAGCTTGTATGTTTGGATATTGAATACCAAGAGGTTAATAATTCATATTAGGGGAAGAAATTTATTTAAGGTTATGTTCCCTAGGATTGGCCATTTCTAATTCAACTAGTTGGATAAGGACGGGTTATTTAATGAGTTGATTATCTCTTATGGTTCTCCTATGTTGGTGAAGTGTTCACTCAATTTCAAGTTCAAACAAATATGAGGGATTTTTTGGGATGCTATGGGGAATTCATAGAGATTTTGGATGAAATGGGAATATGGTTATTTCTATGTATTTTTTTAGATTATGATTTTCATGAGAAGGATGGTTTTTCTGTGTGTTTTTTTTAAATTTTTTTTTAAAAAAAATTGTTTTTTTAAAAAAAATAGACACAAATGACTACTTAATGAACCATCCCTGGAAAAGGATCCATTTGAAATGCATGGCCGATTGTCTCCTATTGACCGATCAATGTTTTGATGCTCTGCTAATGTGTATAGAAGCACTCTGTTCGAATCCTCGGCGATGATACTTTTTAATAGTTGTTTGTTTTTTAGTTGATGGTATTCTAATTGAGGGGTTTGTTTGCATATCATAAATGAAGTGATTAATTATTGGAGTTTTATTTAAAAATTTGATAAATATTTTGGTGAGTTTATCATTAGGTAGTTAAGCTTGTGTTATCCTTGAGCCTTGCTTTATATTTCATTAAATTAACACCCATGTCACAAGTTTATGTTGATTGGAATTCCTAAGTGTTAATGTTTTAATCCATGACTTAACATAAATAGGATTATAATCTCATTCAGTACATCATTTTGGTAGTGTATATATGGTTCTAATAATCCATGGAATCCATGTGTCAAAAAAACAAGTCATTAATCCATGGCATGTTATGTTCAACATACGCAATGTCAATTTGAAGAATATTCATCGAGAAAAAGCTCTCAATCACTTGACATACCAAAATTATAACTCACCCTAAAGATAGATTTGCTCAACCATTGAAATTATTAGTAATCTGGTTATAATTATTATGATGATAATTTAAAATTCTAAGAAAAATAAAGGTATAAGAAAAGATATTTTCATTGAAAACACACACAGGAACAATGATGATAATTTAAAATAAACTTTAGATTGAATGATAAGTACAAAGAAGGGAAGGGGATTAAAGTGTATTTAAACTATTTTAAGAACATTAATATTAAACTACAGAAGGTGGATGAAAATAAGAGATATTGGAGAAGAAACATTCATTAAAATAGAATTACAAAGAAAGAGACTTAAAAGATTACAACAATGAAGAACACAAATGTAAATGAAAACAAAGAGAGGAGAAATGGTCTCTCGAGTGAAAACATTAGTATGGAAGTTCCTCACTCGAATTTGGAAAGGATTTGGTCATGAAAATGTGTGCTCCTCTATACTGAAATTCCGACTCCTTTCAAGGAGATGAGGATGATGTATTTATTGCCCAAGGAAGTGGACTGTTTGCATTCCCAATTTGTCCCTCCACTTGAATCGAAATTCTGATAATCCAGACAGCCACATCTAGAGATATGATATTCTTAAATTTTGTAGATAAATATCTCCTACATAGACTCTGAAAATTTGGAGGCCATTGGACATAAGGTGCCAATGTTACGGCTAGTTTATTAAACAATGTTAATCTGTCCATTTCAATATAGACTTTTCAAAAGGATGAAATGTGGATGGGTTTTTTAATAGTGATATGCCTTAAATCCGAAAAATTTCTTTAACAATGTCAGACACCTATATCTCATCTTTCACACTGGAAATATAAGCTTGATTGGATAGTTACATCATGATATATGTCATGAATACTGTACTGATTTTATTTTCCATCCAGAATTGTGGGCTGGAATTCAAAGCATCAGTTGGGCCCCTTGTTTTTAGATGTGAGTCTTGAATGTTTTATCCAAGAAGTCTTACATTGTTATCCAAATGATTGAGGAGAATTAATGAATTTTAACTTATATATTTAGCCCAGTAATTCAATCTTCATGGATGGTCCAGTTTCATCACATATTCTATGAGCCTTCTTGTGTGGTCCATATGAGCCTTCAAATGGTAGAATTGGCCCATGATCCCTTTTAATGAAATGTTGCATATTGAATTGGGAATACTACAAAAGAAGAACAACAAAAGTTTTATCAGTAGGGTTTGAGTTATAAATAATATATTAAACTAACTCAATTAGACTACTTCTCAAAATGCTAAAAATTATACTTAGTATTAAAACATTAATATTTCACACAAATTATGCACATTTCATATAAAATCAGTAAAGGAATTGTATAATAAGTAATGAAAATATTAATAACACCATATACTGAAGAGTATAATGGATTTAAATAATATATATAACATGGAAATTATTTCTTATAATTAATATACAATCCACTTCTGCAGCAGTTAGCTATTTAGTGAATGATATCATCACTCGTGCGTACATACGGCCTACCATCTCCATGTTGTGATGTGATTGATTCTAAAAAATCTTCATTAATCCATGATTATATACTTAAATTTAATGAGAAAATACGATATATATTATACTAATATCATTCTAGAAATGTTTTAGCTATATCCAATGAATTTAAACATGAACTTATCTGATAAAACTTGCACAAGAACATAAAGCAGTTAATATCCGAATAACTAGTAAAAATGAAATTTTACTAACTAACATATGATAATGTAATAATATATGACATAATGATAATTATTATGATTCTGAAATAATCCAAATACTTTTTAAATCATTATATAGTAGGTTTTGAAACATACGAAGGATATCAGACGTAAGGTAAGAGAAAATTTTCAATATCACTATTTTATGAGATTGTTAATATATAAGTATTTACTGGGGTATATTTATCATCTATGTCCATGTATCCTAATTATTTTTTTCTATAATATTATTTATATTATTATATAATTTATTAATGTCAATTTTACCCATTGGGGAATTTTTATTAAGTGGTATGAATGGAATTTTTGTTCATTTTTAAATAGGAGGTAAAGTTTGACTTTTGTTTGAAAATGTACATGAAAAATGTTTTTTAACTTATATGGAATGAATGTATCTTTATGCTTTCATAATTTTTTTTCATGATGATTCCCTTACATGTTTTTTGGTTTATTTTTACAGAAATTTGTTTTTTTTATATCAAAACAAATAATGAAAACGAAATGTTATTGAAGAATAAATGATCATTTCTTCAGGAAAAAATTTCATGTGTTTTAAGAAAATTATTTTTCATCTAAGATGAAATTATTTAATAAGTTAATTGTTCAACTATAATATCCCTATTATTTTTACGGTTTTATAGATTTTATGTTATTTATGACATCAATTTGTTGTTCCCAGATTATGTTTTTATGTAATGATGTTTAAGGAACCCATTTTATCCCTTAGGTTATATTATGATGAGTGATTTATGATATTGTGGAACAAAAATGAATGATTTCTTTTTGAGATGGGTGGGACCTTTATCTCCCTACATTTCATATGGTAAATATGGAATGATCATGAGTTATATGTGTTAAGTGTAAACCTGATTTCATGTACACAATTCTATGTGTGGACCTGGATTTCATGTACATTATTTTATGAGTGAACTTGGTTTCCATTTCAACATATTTATGCAATGGCCTGGTTTCATTTTCGTAATTTAATGAATGAAGAAGTAACTAATTATAAATGTTCACAAAGCTATTAGTTTGTGGGAATGAAGTAATTTCATGTCTTCTGTTATTTTTATGATATTATGTATTATGTTCTTTGATTTTACATGTAATTCATGTTTTTACATTGATATATAGGCCATGATCATCAAATGTTATGATCACATTCTCATAGCCTTTGTGTTATTTTTTATGTTTATATACCTCATTTTTTTACCCATACTGATCATCTGAGCTTACCCAATTTTATGATTCTTTTCCCTAGGATATGAAGAAGGGTACTAAGTAAAATGTGTAAAAAATGGGTTCTAGTTATAAAGGATAAATCAATATATGATGTAAATTATTTATGAACCAGTTGTTTTTGTTTCCCAGTTCCCAAACAGACTAAAATAATATGGTCTTTGGAAATATATTTTTGTAATGTATTAGGTGTTCCAGAAAAGATATGTAATGTACATGCACATCAACATTGGTTAGTTAGAGTTGGTATTAGAGTGGGAATTTTGTTAACCATCAGAAACTAGGATGCAATAATATAGTGATATCCGTAGAGATATTTATAAAGATGTTTCTAGGGATGTAATAAAGATATGTCTATGTATAGGTTACGATCCTAGTTTTTCTTGATAATCATGACTTACCTGGGGTCAAACTAAAGATATCATATATTTTCATATTAAAATAAATTTACCTTACTTAAGTGTTTCAAATCTCTGATATATATTTCTCACACTTTTCATTCCAGTCTTAGTAAATAGCCACAACTACATAAAAAATAGGTAACTATTGAATTTAATAGATGTGTAAATTATTGGAATTATGAAAATTGATTTCTTAAGTGGGAATATCATGAAGAGAATAGTGATTATGGTACAATTATTGGCCATACTACTAATGATAACTCAACAGAAAATGATATGGGAGTGTTATGTGATGTTATTATAGTATTGGTTACTTTAAATCCATAAAGATGGAGGTTTAAAAAAACTTATGACATGATTCATATTTTATGAAATATGATGATTATGGAACATGAGTAATGATTTAATAATAAAATTGGATTATTGAGGTGTAAGCATTTTAGAAGAGAAATATTATGTTTTATGATTAATGAAAAATATAAGTTTTTTCAGTATAATTTTGTCATTAAGAATTGTAAATGATATGTTTAATAGTTATAAGGATCCAAAAAAATTGACTTCATGGTATTCATAAATACTTAGAAAACACATTATTAATGTAATGATATCTATTAATATGTCCCTTGTGTTATGATAATGATGTTTGGAAAAAGGTATTTTGGATTTGAATAAGTAAATTAGATGATGATAGTTTCTTGGAAACCAATTAAGCAGATTTTGAAATGTGGGTTATGCTATCATAGATGAAGACTAAAATATTTTTGGACTTATAGAATATATCTGAAAAGTTTTGGAATAATAAAGAAGGCATGTTTTCAATAAGGATAACACATAATTTAGTTTGTTACCGTGATTCAAGATAATACTTGATGACGGTGTTCATATTTTTGGAATGTGACCAACTAGATATATCTTTTGATATATGGGGGATAAATGTTAAGCCAGGTTTTTTATCAATTTTCTATAGTTTTTTATTTTCATATTTAATAAGGATTGTAAGGTTAGCATATTTTTGGAATTTTTATGTTAAACATTGGGTGAGGTTTGTTAGAATAAAGTATTATCTCACAATATATGGTCTTATGCATTTTTTATTACTTATGCTGACCTTTTTTTGATAAAGACATATGGAATGAACTATTATTCACTTTATGGATCGCATTATCTAGTAACACATTAAGATTGAAAAATTCATCTTCATTTCTTTGAATAAGAGATAATGTGTAAATTGTTCAAGGAATGACCAATAATGAGATTCTGCTGAAATAAAGTAAGTATATCATCTCAAGAAAATTATTCAACATTGTGAAAAGAGATCATGATGAAAAAGTTTTTCTTATTACCATCATTTTTAATGATATTAATGAACCCTTTCTTTCTTCTTTATTTTATGTTTTTTTAACATTCATAATATCATTATCTTTCTTATGGTCTGTTATTTTTATCAATATCTATGATTATTTATACTTTTTATCCATGCCCAATCATCACATATGTTCTCCAAAATAAAGACCTAATTATGATTTATATTGGGTCTCTGTTATTTTATTACTATTCTTTTTTTAAAAGGATGTTTTTAATTTTACAATGTGGGTTTCTATCCTTTTATAACCCCGATGAATTTCGAGGGTGAAATTCATTTTAAGGAAGATAAAATGTAACACCCCAAGATTTTATGAGATTGATTATTTTTAATTGTTTTTTATGTCTTGGGTTTTATACTACACCAATATTAGCATGTTCGACTACTATAAAAATGACTTATATCGATGGACCTATAGTCAAAAGTTTAGAGAAATGTGGATTTTGAGTAATTTATAGACAACTAAAATTAAAAGTTGTTGTTATAGGTTTGATCAATCACATTTTCTCCTCTCCGTAGACCCCTCTAACATTACCCTATGTCTGCAACCCTTTTTCCCTGAAATTTCCCCTCACAAACTCTCCTCTCCCTAGAACTCCTTTTCTGATGATACCCCTCACGACATTTCCCCTTGCTACAACCGAATGAGGCAACCCCACCGAGCATTCTCATATCCAAACCTCTTCCCTCGATGCTGCCACAAAATGTTGACAGCTCACTCCCCCCCAACTAATAATACTCCTTGGTGCCCTCCCCGCCTCCATCTTCGTTGCTCCTCTGATGTGGCCACCCCCCTCCCAATGATCATCCATCTATTTATAGATCTCGGTCAATCACAGATCCCGAATTTGATTACCCACAAAGGCATTTATGGTTTTATCGTCTATATTGGTTAGCTCAGATTCATTAACACATAATATAGGCCATATATTGTTTTCTTTCTCTAAAACATTATACCAAAAATTTATGAATGACTCCCAACTTTATATCTACATTAACAGTAGAAAATAATTCTTGGTTTCTGCATAACTATAATATTCTAGCTAGTTTCAAAACCTTTATTCCTATTTTGAGAATGTTTTAGGGAACAGGATTTTATATATGTGTTGAAATCCACCTTCTATGAGGTGGAGATCAATAATCACCCTTATTCACCCTTATCTATCTAGATTTTTTATTTGAGACCCACGTTAGCATATGAGGCTGCATTAGTACAAAAAAATTTATTTGGAAGAAAAGAGTAACTTCATTGATAAGCCTTCATTAGTTTTTTAGAATATAACATCATTCTATTAATTTATTTTTTTTATTATTTTTAAAACAATAATTCAATAAATTCCATGTTAATTGATCTTTTTCTCAAAAACATTTGAAGATTCAACATGGGTTCTTTCTAGATTTCTCAAATTCACTACTAACTCATGACACTTCAATTATTTAGAGCTCCTATGGACTTTAAGTGTTTTAATACATTATCTAGACTCACTCATAATCTTTTATGTCTAGTATTAGTACACCATTATTGTCACTAATAGATACAATTCATGATTATTTAGCTTCAATAATTTAATTTCTAGTTGATCATTCTTGAACTTAATACACATTCTATATATCTCTTTTACTCAATATGGATATCATTTGAAAAAACTATTTTAACCACTACCTTATCAAATAGACTTATTTTAAATTTTTTCATCAATCTGTTATATATTTTTATTGTAAATTTACATAGAGTTATTCCTTAAATCCTTAAACTGGGTGGATTTTCCTATGTGTAGCATTAATTTATAATCTTAAGCTTCCATATGTTTTGTGACAACATGTATCAATGAATCTTCTTGATTGAATCATTCTCCATTTCATTATCCTACTATTCAAGATATTTTTTGGTAAAATATTGTTTTTATAAAGCCATGTACGTTGGTTACTAACTCATTAGGTAAATTCATCAAATAATCATTAACTTGAATATATAATTCTTAAATATTGTTGATAAAATATCCTTACTCAGACTCTCTGTAACTCAAACTTCCCCATGAGGAGGATAATTATAAAAATAGTTTTGAAATTGATACTTATCACGTTGATCAACTTCTTGAAATGATTTATCTTTTTTAATAATTTTATATTTTTATCATTTTAGTTTTCACTCTCTTCATTCTATTTTTTTGTTTTTTAGTTGAGTCTTCAACATTCCATCAATGTTCTTCCAACCACCATTGAATATTTCATCAACATACACTAGACATAGTTGTACTGATATATTATATTTTTTCTTCAATAGTAAACTCACTAATCCTCTGGAATTTAGTACAATTAGTGTTTCTCATCTTCAATATGTAGTTCACATGTCCTGATCTTCTATATGGGTCACTATAATTTCTCACATAAGCAAACCAATACAAGTGTCTAACTACCTCTGAATGTAATTAACAGTATGGTATGCAATTTGGCCTTGTACTCTATATAATATGTATAAGATAACACATAATCTTTAGGTCACCATAAATTTATACCACATCACTGCTTTTATGAAATTCAAAAATTATAACATGAGTTTTATCTCTCTATTACACTCTTCCAAATCACATTACATTATGTAAGAACTATACATTACATTATGTAAGAACTATACATTACAACATTTTTTTCTACATTTTGTGGAGAAAAAACTATTCTTCAAGAAGCTCTTAATCTCATGGAAAAATAATTCTTATGAGTGTATTAAGACCTTCATGTTGTAATGGAATTAAATATGTCATAGTGAAATATTCTTGTCCATTACATAAACCAACATGAACATTTATGACATAGGAAATATAATTAATCTATATGACCTTTACATTGGTCTGACAGTGCTTCTGAATCTTTTTATGAATCTTTAAATGATCATGGAAGTTTTTTATTATAACAACTCTTAGAATTCTCAAAGAAATAATTTTAAAAATTGGGTCCTATATGAAACATTTTTATTTACTTTTTTTAATTTACACTTATGTTTAATTATTGATCTTACATCAATTTTTTATAAAATAACTTTTTTATGACTTTAAAATTGATATTTTTATCAGTAATTGCATCTTTTAATTGAATCTATCCCTGGATGATAATAACAAATATGTGGAGGATCCATCAAATGTAAACCCATTTTTTTCTAAAAATAGAATTCAAATGTCACTGAAAACATTTCCATCTTGAAAGTGATGTTGAACTCATAACCATTCATTGATTCCTAGTTTGGATGTTTGACGTGATAAACATCTTCTTTGAGTATTTTATTTGATAGTTTCTTTTCTAAATATTATTTTTAATGTTATCTTTATCATTTATTGGTAGTTAATTTCACAAATTCTAAAGCTAGTGTGATGATAGTATGTGGTTCAAGGATGTGTTCATAATAGGATTGTTAAGATAGGTAGAAAGATTGGCATTCTTATTTTCACAATTATTTTATTTTTATGGTATTATGGAAGTGGTTTTAATGTGGCCTGGTTATTCAATTATGATATTATTATAGGATTTAGCATTATTGTTATAAATCCTTAAGAACTGAAATTCCAATTTCTTACTTTCTCATGATAGTCTATAGGTTAAATATGACATGACATTTTTGGGTTATGAATATAATTATGACTTGAATGTGAAGTATGGTTTTTCTCACCGTCTACTCTTATACTTGTTTTTCATAGACATTCATGATTATCTATCATGAAAAATTTATTTCACATAGATATTGGTCCTATCAAAAAAATTGATACTATTAAGTACTACCAAATTCTCACTCTAAAATTTTCATTATCTTTTTTTGAAAGATAAACATATGGATATTGGGGATGTTGTTTCTCGGGTAACTAGAGTGGAGTCTTGGAATCTATATTCAATTTACTATATTTTATTATACATTTTAAATGTTGAATAGTTTCATATTACAGATTTATAAACCATTATTTTTCGATAAGGAGTTTTTTGGTGTATTTTTTTAATTTTCTTGGATATTATGATTTAAATTCCTCCCATTTTAGAATAAAATACCCCTATTCCAGTTATTCTTAATGAAACACTAATGAAATAATTTCTTCACTCAATTCCATCAATTCCATTAAGTCTGACATAATGTTTGTGTAAATTTTTTAGAAAACACTACTATGGTGTTTTTTGGGCATGTTGTGGGATTCTTGTAAGGGATATTATTGCATGTAGGGGATAATGAGGTGATGGAGGGGTAGTAGGGGATGTTTTTTCTATATTTCTTTTATAGAGACTTCAATTTTTTTAATAATAGGATCAGTGATTTTAATTTTAACTATCTATGTGCGTTAATTTGTTTTGAATGTGGGGGGGTGGGGTGCAAGTGGTGCATGGTGAAGTGGGGTGCGGGTGCAGGTGAAAGAGTAGTGGGCATAGGTGGGGTTGGAGGGGGAAGTCAGGGGGTGCAGGGGGATGTGCGGGGGGAGTGGGTACAAGGGAGGGGTTGAGGGGATGGGGTATTATTGCTCGAGAAAGGGGTTGGTGCTGGGGTGTTGGGGGATAGTGAAGGTGGGGGAGGGGTGGTTGCGGGGTTAGGGGGAGTAGTGTAGGGGGCTGGTGTATGGGGACTGGTGAAGGGGGTCTAGGGTGGGGGCTAGTGTAGGGGATATGGGGGACAGAAGTATGTTTGGGGGGGCTGGTGTAGGGGGAGTGGGGGGATGCATGGGATGTGGGGGTGTATGGGGTGTACAGGAGGGGATGGAGAAGGTGTGTGAGGGGGGATACTGCAGGGGGGCTAGTTTAGGGGTGTAGCTAGGCTAAGGGAAGGGTTGTGGGGGCTAGGGGCTAGTCTGGAGGGCATGAGAGTAAGTGTAGGTGTGGGAGGGTTGGTGGTCAGGGGTACTACTATTGGGGGGGGGGTCTGGTGCTTTATGGAGTGATGATTCAGGAGGGTGTCAATATTCCATGTTTTGGTAAAACTTGATTTATCATTTATACCCTTAATTATTTTAAGGGGTTCAAACCCTATTTCTCATGGTCCCCATTCAATTAAGGATTATTCTCATCAAATGGTGTATCTCCCACCTTTAGTTTCTTGATTGTATGCTTCTATACAATGAAAATGCTTATGGTACTTCTTATGTTTATAGATACACTATAATACATATACATTTTTAAAATTACAGTGCTTATCATCGATGTATTTATCATAAATCCTTTTGTAAAAAAAATTTGGAAAATTGCGTTCATATTTATGCATTTGATATCTTCTCAAAGTAGACTTGTCTCATTCTCCTCTCTTGCTTACTCTTTGGTATTAAAGGTATGAATTATTTTCAATATTTTTCCTCACATGCAACAATCAATGTGGGTTTCACCTAAGCATTATGTTTCTACTAAAAAATGAAATAGGATAAAAATATACATCTTCATAGGACACAGGTATGTTTTAGTTTAGTTTTTATATTATTTTCATTGTCACATAGGCCACATAGGCTTTTTACCACTTTATATGGATGATGGGTAATTATATTCTACGAAGGGGGCCAAAAGGGCACTCGAGGAAGCTATGTGATTTTCTTTGCAAGGGAGGGAGATCGGGGTGGTAGAGAGAATAATTAGTGTGTTCAATTTTTTCGATTTATATATTGTGTTTCTTCTATTTTCTTTTCTTTCTTCCTAAATGTCCAACTTATGGATGAGTCATGCCGAAATAATACTATTGAACCACCCTTTACCTTATAGTACCCCCACTATAAAATGGAGTATTGGGATATCAAATTTGGGAAGTGTTTTTGAAATGAAAAGAATTGGTAAAATGGAAGGGAATGATAAATAAAAAATGAATATGAGTACCTTTATATTCTATTTGAGTATTATATACTTGTCATGCATAAAATTTTTTATATGATTTCAAATGCTAATTAAGATATATATTGGATCAAAAGTATAAGAATAGAATATGGAATGGAAATGATAATATGGAAGAATGGGGTAGGCTTCAAAGATGTTTTATTTTTATTGTTTATTCATGTATTGACGTAATGATTATTGATATTATGATGAACAATTTGTGTGACTGAAGATTTTTTTATGTTAACATGACCTCCATAAATTATCAGTGTAATGGGAGTGACTAATTGAGGATATTGTGCTATTAATAGAAAGGAACTATATAATGTCTAATGGTACCGAAGTCTTGTATCATTTATCATCAATAATAACATGTATATAAGAAGTCGTTATATCTCATTTATTTTCCCAATTTTTACATACAAGTGGTTTCTTATAATTAGGTTAGTTCTTTCCACCACCATCGAAGACAGTGAGTTCAACATTGGATTTGGGTAATATTTTTTCTATTTTAACTCTTTGTCCAAATTTTAATATGGGATTTTGTGATTTTTTGCTTCTTTATATTTTCTAGTGCTTTCTGGATCTCATTTAAGTGGATTCATGTTGTCGTTGAAGAAGGTTTACATGTGTATGCATAGGTAGTCATATACATATATATGTCCATTCATTATATATATATTCGCTCATGGAAGTATGAATATATATATTGGGTCTAGTTGTGCTTATATATTGACATGAAAAATTCATATATGTGTAATTATAAAGAGTATATAAAAGTATAAACATACACTTAAGGCCCACCTTCTATATATTTGGACATGAAAATATGTACATAGGGGCTATGTGACATTACATATATGTGATGTTGAATATGTGTGCAAGCCGAAAAAAAAGGAATATTCGAGTTTTCGTCGTCAAAAGCATCGCTCCTTGAGGTTAGGGTAAGTTCTCTTTTCATAACCCTTTGCTTTGAATTCAATAATTTCTTGAGTATTTTAAAAATGTTTTTTCATAATTATATAATCTATATATGCAATGAAAATTGGTTGTGGCTCTGTAAGAACCCGAATCTCTTTTCAGGTATGTTTCCCCTTTTTCTGGAGTTTTTAAGGAAAATAAATTTTCTGGAAATTTCAGAACTACACACCGTGTATTTTATGAGTACACACTGTGTACTCTTCCCGGCTTGAAGCCATGTAATGGCCATGTCCGGACCACACACACGGCGTGTAAGGCTGAGGTGGAGGCCGGTTAATTCGGAGTACAGAAAATTCAAGTACACCCCGTGTAATCAAAAAAATACACGGCGTGTACTTTCTTTTTTTCATTAAAGAGACCGGGGTCGCGGATAACCCTAAGAATCATCTTCTTCTCAATATTTCATCTTCCCGGAAGCGACTGTATGACCGTATCTTCTCCGAGCTCCCACCACGTCGTCCGTTCTCCGATTTGAGCACGGGCGATTGCGTTGGAATCGCAGCAGGGAGTTATTCCTTCTTCTTTAGCCTTGTTTCTTGATTCTTCCTCATTTCCAAGTTATCATGGGATGAACGTTTTGTGCGTTTTCTCATATCTATGTTGTTATAAGAGGAATATGTCATCATGGTTCATGGATATCGACCACCTAGGATCAAGGTAGGTGGTTTGTGCCTTTCCGTAGAAAGTCGATGAATATTATGTGAAAACTCCACCAATACCCATGAACGGGGTATTGCGTGTTTCCTGTTTTTCCCCTACTATATTCCTGCTTTTATTGTTTGCTTTAGTATAGGTTATTGCTTGTGAGTATAGTGATTTATTTTGTTCTCAGGTTGCTTTACCATGCTTGTTTTGCCTATTGGCCATTTTTTCCATTGTCATGCCTAGTTGTAGGATAGCGGAACTATCGTTTTGTTATTTTTGTTGAGTCGTAGAATGATAGCCAAGTAGGTCTTGAGGTTTACTTGACAAATATACACACGGTGAGCATGTTTTGTTATATTCAGGACTGTGAGAACCAAGAGTAGTAGACCAAAGGGATAATTGACGGAAGGTCTTCTCCAGAGTATCTCTTAATTAAAATGTGAGACCACAGGGGGGATTGACGTTGAGTGCATCTTCAGAGAGTCTGTAGATCCATGACGCGGGACACAGGGGGAATTGACGCTTATTGATTCCCCAGAGAGCCTTTAGCACGATATGAGACTATAGGGGGAATTGACGGTGAGTGCTTCCCTAGAGAGTCTTCTTAATTGCGTAGCTGAACCAGAGGGGTGAGATTGTGTGTGCTTCCCAGAGGGTTGCTAGTACTGATAGGCTGAACCATGGGGGTTAGACTGTGAGAGCTACCTAGAGGGTTACCTGTTTCTTCTTTTGTTGCTGGCTGTTTACTTGTGTACTTTTTTTGCTAGAACTGTGGATAGTAGCTGCTTGTGCTTTTCTGTTTACTACTTCTTGTTTTATTATTATCGTCTATTCATTGACTATTAGGCACAAATATTTGGGTGATTGCCTACTGGGATTGTATCTCACACCCTATTTGGGACATGCTTTTGGGCCCAAGCATACTATGTTGTTGCAGGTATAGACAAGGGAAAGTGCCCTTCTACTTTAGGATCTTGATTGCACCAGGAGCTGGGGAGCATGGGACTGAGCTGTGGCTCGCGATGCTGAGGAGCTTACTTTTTTTTCTCTTTCACTTGGTTTTAGTTGTATTTCAGCACGTTGTTATGGTTTCTGTTTTCCTTAGATACTTGTACCTGCTGCATCATCGTCATCATAGTTATATATCTACATTTCTTCTATTGTTTGGTTTCCGCTGTTATGCATGTTGTTTACTTCTTCCGCTGTTTATTGTTGTTCTCTTACCTTGTACACCTTACCGAATGAGGGCCTAGTTTTTCCACCGACTCACCAAGGCCCTTTCTGCAAGTCAGCAGCCTCTGTTGTTCGGGGAAACATGCTTGAGTTTATGTGGTGAACTGGGTATGGGGCAACAGTGGAGGGGCTCCAGACTCAGGGTGTTACAGGCTCTTTGAAATGACATTTTCAGTTGTTTTTCACGATTTCCCTAAGCATTTAACATAGACTTGTAAAAATATACAACCAACTCATTAGTAGAAAATGATATTTTCTTATCTTTAGATATTATAGTGTCATAATTTTGAGAAAACAAGAACCAAGAATTATCATAAAAATATAAAACATAAAGAAAATCGTTGTTTTCGTTTCATCAAACATAAACAACTGGCCTTGAAAACCTGACACTTTATTCAGTAAAATCAATGTGAATCACTTGACCCAGAAAAATATAGAATTCAACCTTTTAAAATAAATAAAAATATGTATGATTCACGATTTAACCATGGGTTTCACACACTGAATCCCTACCCCTTAGAATTTCCTGGCTTGCACTAAGGTTCATAGCCATAAATGTTCGAGATAGGGGTTAACTCCTCATCCAACCACATTCAAGGCATAAAACTAATGGTTTATAGCATGATAGGATACAAAAGCTTAAATTTTAGTTATTTTTTACCTTAAACCTCCAACAACATCCAGCCAAACCCTAGATGTTCTAATAGGGGACTCAAAACAAATCAAAAAAAAGACCATTTAGGAACATCTAATGTTCATATTTATGATCTAAATTTTAATTTAAGAAAAAACCCATGATTTATATTCTACACACAAATTTCCTCCAAAACATAATGAATCAAAAACATATGTGGCATTACAAAATCCTTACCTTAGCACTTATCTTCCCTAACAAGAATTCATCCAAACATGTCTCACAAACCACTGCAATTTTCAATTCTCAATGAACTCACTATTCTCCATCTTTTAATTCTAAACATGTTTATGTTACGCAACTCCAAACATCATGCCACACATTTCTCCAAAAGATGAGCTACTCACTCACTACAAATTCTAACACCAAGAAGGATCCCAGTACATATATATATCTTGAAACTCCTCAACGTCTTCAACTAATTCATCGTAAAGCTTATGGTTATCCCCTCCATACTAATCTTCTCGTGAAGGGTGACCAAACATCATGGTGCTCCTAACTATATTAATTTCCAAATAAAAATGTTATTCCATTGTTCTATCAAGCTGGTAATTGGATTTTGAAAAATGATCTCAATGTGGTTTTCATCTCACAGCATCCAACACCATGAAAAACACTAATCTATTCTCCTCAAGATGAATTTTCAGGAAAATACTTGGTTTTACCCACTTGTGTGTTATCACATCTCTCAATAAATATGTATCCACCTCTTCAAGAATCATGATATCATATAATTCCTGCACCTATGTCTGATCCTAGACTCCCAATGTAATCCAATTGTTGGATCACCATCTACATGCATCCCCCATCACGCTCCCACTGTAAGCACTGACTCACCTCTGATGTTATTCCCCTTAGATCACTCAAAAAATTTCATGAGCCCAATTCCAATTCACTAACTACACTCAACACCACACGTGAACATCAAATCTTGTATTACCAATGGAACTAGAAAAAATATATTCTTCCTACATACTAGAATCTCATTTTAACCTCAATTGTTCAATGATCATCCTCACTGAAAGAACGACCCATATGACATGAGGTCCACTCACCCACATCTGATTTGATTCACTCCACCATAAGAGTACCATTATATTTGACCTTCCAATCCAAACACATGTTCTTTATAGCCAATGATCTATCCATCACTGAATGAAATGACTTGAGGTGACTAGACTGCTAATCCTGAAATTCCAATATGAAATATCAATTTCCACCCACTCTCGTATCACCATTGATCATACATTCCATACAATGATAGTAAATAGTGTTCTCCCTAACTTATGGTTCCCTATACATGGTTCATATGGATTCCCATACACCACTACTCAACCGCTGATCCAAACAGGTCCTATCAGCAAACCTCACTGAAAAAACAATGACCAAGGAAAAAAATCATCCTATCAAGGGGTGTGCTGGGTATTGTTTCAAGGGTCATTGGGATAGTGTAGGGGAATATGGGGTAGGTTGGGGTGTACTGGGGGTAGGGGGAGGGTGCAGGGGGTGCAAGGGGTGTAAGGGGGAGGGGAAGGGGGTATTATGGGTTTTGTGGAATGAGGAAGGGGAGGGTGGAGGGGGTCCAGGGGGTGTTCCAGGGACTGTTTAAGGGAGGGGTTTGTGGTGGGTTCTTTTGAAAGGGGTAGGGATTTGGTTCAAGGGGGTGGGGAGGGGGTGTGAGTAGGGGGTGGGATGGGGGGTGGGTTGGGGTGTGTTGGGGAATGGGGTAAGGGTTGTGCAGTGGGTAGGGTGAGGGGGCATAAAGTGTTCTAGGGGAGGGGGAAGGGGTGGAGGGGGAGAAAGGTGTAGGGGTGTTTCCACCAAGAATTCAAGTATAGGATGGGCCAATAATTCTTCTCATGTGTGGTGTTATATTAGAATTTTTATATCACCTTTTATTATAGATTTTAAATCATCAAAATTTAGGTTCAAAACAGTAAAGGGAAAGGCTTAATACATTCAATAATCCTTTTCTCTATAAAATACAATCCTCTCAATAGCCATCACTAGTGAATGGTGTTGTTTCTTAATGGAATGGGGAGTCATATATACAAATTTTTAATCCGTGGCAATAGCCCTATAGCTAGGGTTTGTAGCTGTGAAAAAATACCTATAGTTAGGGTTTTCAACAATAGGTATATGTATTGTATGACTTAGGAGTCTACCATGATTCAAACTATGGATATAGGTTTGGCCATATAGCCATGCCAGTACTAGCCACAATTTATAAAACCATGTCTATAACATATATCCACAGTTTTGGGCCTATAACCATAGTTCTAAACCATGGATATAGCCTTATTGTGTATTACTGTGATATCTGAAACATCATCTTAGGTTTAGGTAGACACGAAACTTTTCTTGGCATGTATTACACACAATTTTTTGTTATTTTTATAGAATCTATTTCATGCAAGACAATGTTTATTTGAACAATTAAATTTCCTCAAAACCTAGTCATTATAAAAGAGGGTATGGACAATATTAACTTTCTTTTGAATAAGGAAAGAACTCTTGATGGATATTATTAATTTAATATATATTTAATATATTCAATATAATGTTTAAAATTCATATGATATGTTTTCCAGACAATATATAATAACATATTCAATTCTTCGAATAAAAAAAGTATTTATAAAAAAATGAAAGATTGCCTCTTTTTTATGGTGAATCCATGTTTAATCAACTATTTGAAACTTTTTTATATTATATTCAATATAATAAACATTTTCATAGAAAGTGGGATTAAAAATATACTTTTGAATCAATTTTTTGATATTTTTCTGATAACTTTTATGTTTTGATTAATAGTAAAGATGTGGTGAATTTTAATTGGAAAAAAACATTTTTTATTGAAATGATTTATATGGTTATATTATAGTATTGAATGGTTTTAAATTATATATAGAATAATGTTTAATCATTAAATATAATATATTTCATTATCATTATTTTTATATTGAATTCATCTTTAAAAAATTTCAATCTTTTGCATTTTTTTTTCTTTAAAAATAACTTGTTCTCTCTTCTCAAATATAGAATTTATGTTAAATTAATTACTAAAACATATATGTTTTGAATTTTGAAAATTTTATTCCATTATTTAAATCAGTTCATACAAATTATAGTAATATGATAATTTTTTGAATTTATGAATGGTAACATAGGTAATTTTTATTTACCATAATTAATAAAAAATAGGATAAATTTGGATAACAAACAATATTATAAGGATAATAAAATTACCATAACACCTTCCAAATACCTATTTGATGAATAAAATAAGACACATATCACATAAGGGTTAGAATGTATTCATTTAATGGACTTGTTTCTATGAAAGTGATGTAATTATTATTAAAACAAAATAAAGTGAAAACATGTCACTCTCTTATCCCATAAAAGTAAAATAATTTTAATTTAGATATAAACCTAATGAAATATCATTAAAAATTCGTCTCTAGAAATAAAATGAAACTATCTACAAAATGGAAATTTATTTTTAATATTTATAGACTAAATAATTCCAAAAAATATTGACCCAACAAAGATATAGAAATTATTTTGTTAAGGGAAATATAAAATTAATGATTTTATAAATATTAAAATAAGTATTATATGACATAATTAATGTCATCCACGAATGTTATGGATTAATATGACATGTTAGGATTAGGTTAAAGTATTTATTTTAAATTAATCAAGCTTTTTATCAACTTTTCAAAATTTCATGTATGTATAGTATCAAAATTGGAATAATTTATAACATAAAATATAAAATAGTTTATTAAATATTATAAAATTTATTGAAAAATATCATTTTCCAAAATGGTTGAAAAATGTCATAATAATTCATAAATAAAACTTTTTTTGTCATTTTAAAAGTTATGATAATTACATTAATGAAAAATTTTAAATAACATGATATCATAGTAAGATTAAAAAAGAAAAAATACAGGTTAAACCAAAAATATAAGGATTAAATTTTATTTGAAAACATGTCTAAAAATTATTGGATGATTTTATTTCAACTAAAAACCATCTTATATTAGAAATAAATGAGTTTTGTACAATTATAAACCGAAAATCAATTTATGATAAATTAATATTTCATAACATTCCTAAAGTTCCCCTCACTCCACCTATAAAAGTGAACTTCTCCGTCTCTTTTAATCATGATTCTAAAGCTTTTTTTCTCATCCAAAACCTACCCATTTTCTTTTACAATTTCATTAAATTCTACTTAGAGGCCACGCTTTGGAAATAAATCCATCCTAGGGATACCTTCTGTGAAACTCTAATTAAGATACTCTAAAAAATGTAATTGTTTTATCACCCCTTCTAAAATTATTTTCTTCTTCTACTTCTTCTTCTTATGTTTTTTCA
Source organism: Viscum album (assembly GCA_963277665.1). NCBI lineage: Eukaryota > Viridiplantae > Streptophyta > Magnoliopsida > Santalales > Viscaceae > Viscum > Viscum album. Next base: position 355,882,543 of record OY728143.1, read on the forward strand.
ATATAAAGTAATAATATAGTATCTTATACATGCTGATATGTTATTATAATTATATTTCAACAATATATATCTTTTTATCCATCCTAAAAATAACAATATCACCATGTGTGAGTACATACAGCTTACTATCTCCATGCCGTGGTGTAAATTGTTATTCAACCATACATTATCTGGATTGGTATAATGAAGAGTATAATAAATTAAAATAATGAAAATAACATTATAATAATTCTGTATAATTACTATACAATTCAATTTCATACCATTTAACCATTAAATAAATGATTTCATCACTCATGCATACGCATGGACAGTCGTCTCCATGATGTAATGTGATTCATTCTATATTATCTTCATTATAATACGATTATATACATAAATGGAATGAATAAATTTGATATATATTATAATATTATAATTCTTTAAATGATAAAATTGTATCCTAAAAAATTTAACATCATCTTTTCCAAAAGAAACCTACATAAGAATATAAAGGAGTTAATATCTGAATAACAAGTGACAATGAAAATTTACTAACAAGTAGATGATAATATAATCATATATGTTATCATATAAATGATTTTTATTCTTTAATAAGTCAATAACATTATTTAAATAATTATATTGGAGGTTCATATACATAAAAAAGATATTGGACCAAAGCTAAGGGCTAATTTTTTTATCTCATTATTTTCTATGATTATTTATACATAAGTATTTACTAATTTATAATTATCATTCATTTCTATGTTTCCTAATTATGTATTATATATAATTATTTAAATTTTTCTAAAAAAATTAAATTCAATTTTACCCCTTGGTGAATTATTATTAAGTTTTATAAAATGAACCTTTTTTCATTTTCAAATACAAGGTACATTTTGATTTTTCTGTAAAATGTACGAGGAGAATGTTTTTTTAAAGCATATACGACATGAATTGATTTTTATGCTTTAATAACACTTGGTTCCCATGAATATTACAATAAAATTTTTAAAGGATATTTTTAAATAAATTATTTTCATTTAAATTTCCATAGTGTTTTAATAAAAGAAAATGTTTTTGAAGAAAAAAGGACATTTTTCTCAACAATCAATTTCAAGTGTTTAATAAAAATTATTTCCTATAAAAGATGAAATTATTAAATATGGTAAAGTTTCGCATATACTATATAAATTTTATCTATGATTTGATTTTATTTATAACATTTATAAAGTCCATTTTTCCCTGGATTATTTTTTGATGGAATAATGTTTAAGAAAACCATTTTACCCCTTCGGTTATACTATGATGAGTGATTTATGATTTTAGGGAATTGGTATGATTGTTTTCTTTATGGTATGTGTTGGAACATTGTTTTTTTGTTTCATTGGGTAAATATGGATAACTCATGAGGTATATATGTTATGCATGAACATGAATTCAGGTTCACAATTCTATGTGTGGACCTCGTTTCCATGCCCATAATTATATGAATGGACCTTGTTTCCATGTCCCAATGTTTATAGAAGGGCCTGGTTTTATGTCCTTAATTTAATGAATAAACCAGTTCCAATTTATACATGTTCACAATGTTATAAGTTTATGTATATGCAAAAAAACATTGTCTTATGTTACATTTATGATCTTAGCTATAATGATCTTTTATTTCCCTTGTGATTTATGTTTTTCCATTAATATTCTGGATATGATCTTATAATGTTATAATCACATTCCCATACACCTTATGCTATAGGTTTTGTTTACATATCACATTTATTTACCCTTACTGAGCATCTGATATCACCCATTTTTTTGCTTCTTTTCCCCATAATTCGAAGAAGGGTATTAAGTAAAAGGTTTCATAATTTAGTTCTAGTTATAAAGAATAAATCAAAAAATGATGTAAAATTTTTATGAACTAGTTCTTTAGGATTCCTAGTTTCCAAATAAACTAAACTAATACGGTAAATGGGAATCTATTTTTGTATTGTATTAAATATTCCACAAAAGAAATTTAATGTCCATGTATGTTAATATTGGCTCTTAGAAATTCTGTATTATATTTATAATTTTTTAAACTATAGATATTAAATTTCATAGAGGGATTATAGGAAATTTTATTTTTTTAAATACATGAATACTTTATATTAAATTAAATGTGTGTAATTTTTATATACTTCAATATATTCCTTAGTAATGAAAATAAATATCTATTATTATAATATTTTTATATATTAAAGGAAGATTAATTTATATTGTATAATCGATTATATTCATTAATATATTGTTTATTTTCCTATAAGGATTTTGAATTTAGATATTATGTAACAGAATAAAATATTATATTAGGTCTTTCTTGTTTCATAATGATATTGGTATCTGGGATTTCAAATAATAAATTACTTGTTTCTTTATCCCTAACCTATGTTGAGTATATAAAAGATTGGAATCTATTTTATCAATGTTTATTGATTACACGATGTTATTTATCATGTTTGTGTTTACAATGATAAGTTGAATATTTATTATATACATTATTCTTAAATTTAAATTTAAAATAATCTTTTATAGTATTCTATTAAAATTAATATTGTTGTATGTAATTATTTTATTAGAGATTATAATTCAAATAGAGGTAATTTCTGGGAATTTTATTCAAAAAATGATCAATATAAGTTTTTATTAAAAACACATTTGTATCAATATATTTTGAAAACAAAATAATTGATCATGGTATTAATATTATTTTTTTTAAACATATTAATTTTTTTGTGCCATTAAATGTAATTATTTATTAGATGATCTTAAATTTCATTACTATGACATATTTGAAAAGAATATTTTTATTGTTTTTTTTTCAATTAGTATGTTTTTACCTATATTATTTTCTATTTATAATAGAAACCACTATTGTTTCAGAATTAATTTTATCTAGACTACTTATTTGATCATGTTAAATTTCATTATGATATGAAATATTACATATATTTTTTTAAAGAATATTTATAAATTTAAAAATGGGGGACAGTTATTTGGTAAATTTATATTTATTTGTGAAATTATAAAATGGGGAACATTTATTGTATTAAAATGAATTATTATTTTTCTATTAATTTTTTTTTCAATATTAAAAAAAGCAAAAATTTCAATATTGGATAATTATGATTTCATTCAAATTTATTTTACACTAATTTACTTTCGTTCATTGATTAATATTTAGGTAAATATATTACATTTGGTTATGATTTTATGTTCTTATGTATAATTAGATATTAAAATTGATATTTTAGAAATTTATTTTTGTATTAGAGACATTATGATGAATAAAAAAATTGATTAAATAATAACTTCTTTTAAAAACACTCACATTCAAAAACGAAATTTTATAATAAAAAATTAATTATTTGTGAAATTTTTTCTATTTAAACATTTCGTAATATAAATATATTATATGACACATACATTAAATGAATTATTTAATATGAACATTTTACCCATATACATATTCTTAAAATAATCATAAGAAAATATGGTTCTTGTGATTGAATATTTTTTCCAAATTATTTGTCTTTCAAATAATATATATATCATATGATTCATTCTTACATAGATTTATAGTGATATGTTATTTATATTTCAAAAAATGAATTTGTTTTATAAAAAATAAGACTTGTATTTTATAAACAATTCATGCACAAAAGTAAAATTATTTGAATTTGGAATTTTAAATTTATTGATGATATTTATTTTTAAAAAGTATACAATATATCATTAACTTTTAAAAAAAATTACTTATATAAAATTAATAATTAAAAATAATAATATTATTATTACTAAGAACATTATTTTTATTTTGGTGAGCTATTTATTATTTCTTTGGCAGTTTTCAGGCAATTAATTTAATGATTTAATTATTCAATTTTAATTTTGAAACACTCACTTGATAAAGCTCATAGAGATCATTAAATAAATGTTAGTGTATTTGTCTATAAGTTTTTATATAACGAAATATATTTTATGTATTAAATAAAGAAATATCAATGCATTGGTAAATACAAGATATAGGTACAGGAGATACTAAATCATTCAAATGAATTTATTATGCCCACTATTAATTTCATTCGATCACAGAATGAGCTTAAATGTGTGATTTATTTTCTTAAGTGATTGAGTTCTTGTAATGTTATGATCTTCTATAAATTATTCTAGTTTTTTATTTTTTTTTAAGTTATATTTTTTTATATGTTTTATTTTTCATATATAAATATATATATTATTTTCTATTCCATAATTATAAAGTTGTTTTTTATTAATATATTTTAAAATTTAGGCCCATTTATTATTTACTCCCAATATAATTTGTATTGTGTCATGGTAATCCTTTGTCCAATGAAATATTTTTAATGTCTCGTTATTCCTTCTTAAGTAGGATATTAAATTCCTCTATAAAATTTTATCACATAATTTCCTATGTGAGGGTTTAATGAAGTTGGTTCAGTAATATCCCTCCTATAATAATTGGATTTTGATTGGTCATAGGTGATACTCTCCATTGGTGATACCCACAAGAAACTAATTGACCAAAATAAATTCTTTGGGTTTAGTGAAAAGATGATGAATAAATTTCCAGTTTTAATAAACATCACCATGAAATATAAAATAAAACAATTCAAAACCACTATTTTTTCGTGGAAATAAGTGCAAAAATGACATGATGTCCAAATAAATATAATCCCTAGATTCAAAATTTTGATTTAATAATTGATAAAACCATGACACCAAAGGACATCTAATTTTGAACCAATTATGTGTAATCACTCCAATGAAACTAATAGTGATAAATAAAAGATATGAAAATTAAAATAGAAAAAAAAATATGATATACCATTAGAAAAACAAATAACATTTCCATTACCTTTAAATTTTTCTAAAAAATATGAGAACTAAAAAAATATCCAAGTTCGGGTTAGTACAAACATTGTAGGTAATCTCCAATTATTTCCCAACACATTCTACTATGACTATAAATTGTTAACACATTTTAAAAAACTTATATGAGAAGATAATAATGAGGTTAATAAAAATCAAAAAACATGTTCGGTTATTCAAGAAAATTGTCAAAGAAATTTACCGATCTTTAACTTTTAGTATAATTGTCCAATATTTTCACACACACACATACTGAAATAAAAATTCTATAATCCTCTCTAAACTCATGTACGGTGATCCATCCTATCCCTATGTCGGTGCATGGTGAACACCATTGATAGGGGTACTTCATAACCATTCTCCTACCCATATTGGTAGTGTTTCATAAAAACCAATACACATCCCAAACACACATGAACATGTTCCTCCATGTATTTCCTGATCTCATATAAAATTATACAGTGGAAAAAAATTATTTTGGAAACATTTTCCACTTAATAATTTTATTCAAAACCCTATGAATTCAATTCCAATCTGTAACTTTTGGTTCAAAAACCAATAGATTTTTCCAAAATTATCATAGTGATGAAATTAAAAATTAAGAAATCAAGTTCCAGAGTAATTATAAATAGATATATTCCACATAAATAAAAATTATTGATGAAATAAATTAATGTAATAATAAAACACCATGATCTATACTCACAATTCCATTACACTAATATATCAAATCAAGATCGGTTCAAAGAAACATCATTGATAATAAAAATATCCAAAATTGATTATATATAAAATTAAAAAATAAATAATAAGAGAATAGAAAATATAAAGATAGGAAAAGACACTTACCATCGACATCGGATATCTGTCACACATTGATTCATCAAAAGTGACATCTAGTTCAAATAGAATTTAATGGATCTTTTAGGGAATGTGAGGAGTTAAAGGGCCTCTGGGAATAAGATATAAGTGAGGGATTTATATCCTTAATCATAGGGAAATTCTAAATTTTATAACATTATATTCATTCAACTTGTTTAGCATACATAATTTTTCAAACCATGCACCATCCATGTGCAGTATGTTGTCTATCATCAAGAGGACCACATAGTTGGGATTCATGGTTTGGAATACAATGAGAACACCATTTACCGGGCACTATCTATGAACTCTTAACCAAAATTATATGTACAAGGACTTCACAATGATTAACTAAACCATTAACATATTCTATGATTCCAAATATAACATTTAATTCATTCTAGGGAAAATTTCACAACATACATTAACCATTCAAAGACAATTTACCCTTAAACCCCATCCAAAATAATTAATAAATTCCTAACATTCAACCAATGTAACATATAATAGAAAAAAACATAATGTATTTTTAGAGTAATTAAATACAAGGTTGTATAAATTCCCCCATTCTCTTTTCTTACCATCACGAGAATATTCAATATTGACAGTCCTTTTAAAGAGCATAGGCCACTGTGCGAGCATTTCCTTCTAAGATCCAATGTTTCCTCCTGAATATGACCATTATTATATCTGCTACTATTTTAGATATTAATATATATTTGTAACATTATTTTTATATTTTTAGTTCAATTTCAATTTAATTTATGTCAGAAAGGTCTATCACTAAAATACCCAATAAATACCACATCTGTAACAATCTACCATCCTATTTACTAATGTTAGATTCTCATTGAGGTATCCTTCAAAAAACAATTAGTAAATAACATTTCTCATGAATATTGGGGTTTAGAAACCTCGAAGCTTATTATTGTTAATTGCTTCACTCTCTTTGGATATATTCTAGATTTATAATATGTTCATTAATATTTTCTATATCCTAATTGGGGACTTCATAACCAAAAGAATAACCTGGTGTTGAATTTTCCAAAAATGAATCTCGATACTTGGAGGTACACATATTAATGATAAAATTATAATTATGTATAATAGGTTATCTATTTATTTAACCATTATAACATAGAAATGATTCTTTCGTTTACTGGTGTATCTTAATGTTGTGTGACTAGGAACATAACCATTTATTACAATCATGGGAGGTGATAAAATTTTTTTAGTTGAGATTAAATATCAAGGAAGAATCATACCTATCATCAGGGAAAATTAATGTAATATTATATAGTTCATATAAGGTATCTCGGTCATTAAAATGTTAAAATAGTGGTTTGAATGGGACTTATTAATATGGGTTTTATCTTGTAACACATGGTTGGGAATATAGTCCTTTAAATAAATAAAAGAAGATATAATCAAATTTATATCTAAAAGGACACATATATTGGGGAATATTATTGATATTTTTGGAATAATAATTACTAGTTTATAACCCCAAGTTATTGATGCTTGGTGTGAGGATACATGGATTACATAATATTAGACACATTGTATGTGATTAGAATAATGAATTATTTTGGGCATACTGAGGTGTCCCTAATATATTATTTGGGTGTAAACATTACTGTTTCATTAATATTTGATAAGTTCTTACACACAAAGGTTTCCCTAATACATGAACATTCAAATAGAGAAGATGGATTTAAAATGGCTATACTGGTTTTTTTTCATTTTTGTAATGAATATGCCTCAAATTATGAAGTCAATATTGTCTCGTTAAAGTACAATTAAAAGAATCATAGGATTGGGTCATAGGTCTTATGATGTAATCCTACTTTTCATTTTTATAACAAGAATCATTGTCTTCGAAGTTCATACAAATGACCTATTTATCGGCATCAAATGATGATTACAACAAATGGGATTATTTCCCCAAAGTTTATGAGGGTTTTAAATATATGCCCAATTGAATTATCATGCTTAGAGGAATTTATGTCTTATTTTTTTCATGATCACTTAAAATTCATAATCCCATGTGATTCATAGTCATTGTATGAAATAAGAGAAAAGATAAGGTCACATATATCAAAATAGATAAAAGTCAAAAATTTCTATGGGGCTTATATGCTAGGACATACCAATGAGTAATTTTATTATAATTCTCTTAGGGAATATAGATCCATGATAAATGACATATGGTATTCTATATGAAATTTCACGGTGTACAAAATCAAGGTATATATGGGGGAATTATATGTATTGAACTTTGAAAATGGATTTCTACATATATAGATCATATCATGAATTGGACACCTCATAGTTAATAATCAAGTACTGGTAATTTTTAGGGAAACATATTACACTAAAGGTTATCATTTACAAAATCCATATGCAAGTAAGGGATATATATCAATGATGATTATCTTGATTGGAGGTATTTTTTTCATATCATAGAAATGATCACCAAATATCTCATTGCCAACATGAGTCATGCTCAGTGTAATAAAAATATAACATATAAATATAAAACATATCATTACAGATACATGAATGAGTTTTTATAGGGATTACACACAACGTTACCCTAAGAGATATGTGATTACACCTTCTATAGAGAATACCTCCCAATTAGAAAATAGTTATATCCTTCAATAATGAATGTTATGATATAAAGGATATATGGTGTTTGTGGTGGAATAATGGGGACCTAACACAAAAAATGGGATCATATGTATCCTAATTAAAATTGGAATTATAATCCCCAAAGTTCACATAGGGCATTCTTGATAGTGGGTAAAGACTCACAGTTGATTATATTGTGATCATGGCCCTATAATTCTAGATTTTTGGAATATATTAATTTATTATATACAATATGGAATATGATGAACATATGAGGTAATTGGATAAAACATTTAGAGGTGTTTAACCTTACGGGTGTGATATGGTCATTAAAATCATGTAGAGATGAAATGATCACATGCCCCTTCTGATGTTCTGAATTTCATGTTTTTCACATGAAGCATCTGATGGCACATTATAATTTGGGAAACAATTTCCCTAAATCTTGTATATTATAAGTTTTATTCCATCACATGGCCTCTTTGAATTAACATGAGGTTGTCTAATGATCACATGGACTTCACATGACCATTTATCTATCATGTGATCCCATGACATGGGATTACGTAGTGAAAGGACCATATAAAAATTATTCATTATTTAATTTTTTCCAAAGGTACTCAACAAAAATTATTAATTATAATATTATATTTATCACATAATCTCTCCAAAATATAAAGTTATCTATAGTTCAACTCCCATGAATCTCTATGTATATGTCCACTACCAAGGGTTTGGGTTTTCATATTTGTTTTCTTTTATATTTCTATGCTTATTTTCATGATGGAAAGGAATAACTCGGATTCAATCTATGGAATGACTATCTTTGAAAGATATTGATGTATTGATGTGTTTCATGTAACCATGTGATATATCATTATTGATTCACACTCCTTCATCTCATTATTAAACATGATCACATTAAGGGTATTTAAGGGAAACAATTGTCTATATGAGTCGAGAATCTTGATTTTCTTGAGGTCATTAAGGGACATATGTTCTAATCGAGTGAAAAACAATGATTATGTGATACTCCCATAATTAACAGCCTTGTGGGTTGGGCCCCTTATTTTTATTTTATAGTATATCTTATGGACATTTCATGATGAATATGAGACCACTCAAAAACACAAAAACTATGTTAGGGATGGTCGCTCTATATTTATGAGTCATCTGTACTGATTGAAATATTTTTTTTCTCAAAACTCTTTGGGCACAACATTATCAACCATATTTAATGAAAAAATATGAAAATATAATTATGTACATCCACTTGTATGGTCGAGTCATATGACCTTTACGTGAGGGTTTTTATTTGGGTATGTTTTTATTAATCCCAGATTGCATGGATGTGATTCTTGAATACCTAATTTTCATAGGGTCTTATCTTGATACTAATGGAAATCACATGAAAAATAGAAGCACCATATTTAGTTTATCATTATCATAATTCTCAAACTCAAGACATGGATGGGGACTCATGATAGTGTGTAATTTTTTTTCATGATGAGGAAAAGAATTTTTATGGTCTTTTGGATGTTCTTCATGGATAGTTTCACTTATGGCCAACACATGAACAATTCATATAACTGGGGGTTCAGAATGATCTTGTACAAAATGAAACCATGGATGAACTAATTTATTTTTTCATTCCATCACACATATTATTCTTGTAACCAATATCTCATAATTGTGTTATGAGACCATGTTAACTTGAGTGTGTCACGTGATGGTCAAATTGTCTCATGAAGAAGGATCACAAAATGAATACCTATGAAATGAGTTATATCATTGAGAACACCTCAGGAGGACTTATCATGTACAATAACTCTTATTTTATTTTACTCTAAAACTTTTCAAATATTCAATCAAAATACATAAATGGAATCATGTAAATAAAAGTGACATCATTATCATCACATATTTTCCATCTTCTAAGTTTGGATTTCATTTACATCCAACCGCTATATTTAATCAGTACATCATGCGATGGAGTCTAGATCTAATAATTCTATAGACTCCTTTTTAGGTTTAATTTCATTACATGTCCCCAAATTATTCTTGTGTAGGGTCATGAGAGCACATGATTAGTTAAGGGTTATGACATCATGTATCCTACATGCTTGATTTCCATGTAGTCATCCACTCTTCATTCCCTTTTTAAAAAAAGGTCATTTGTTCTTTTAGATATTTTTTCTAACTCCATTTTAACCAATACTCATTTTAATGTAATCAAAAAATGACCCCCCCCCCATAGTATTTAATTATAGAACTAATATTAGTATTTTTTCAAAGGAATTGAATTCCCACCTAAGGCCATTGGGATTATGACTATTTATTTTCTATGTGATGGTTAGTCCACCAAGAGTACATTCATATTCTGTGAGATGGAATATAAATTATAGGGAGATGGTTAATCCATTTTATCATTGACTAGAACTACCATAGTAATCATAATTTTCTACACCCTATTATTATCTTCATGAGAACACATCATATAACATCTCAATGTAATCAGATCATGAGAATTGGTCTTATAACCACATTTTATATTAAACATGGAAGACCACATACTGACTGATTAATGAAAACATATTAAAACAATGTCCTACATACATTTTTCATGATTTATTTCTATTATTTGTGTGATATACATGGGTTTCATGTGATTGTATAAAGCATTATGTGATTCCTATAGAAATTTTATGGTCATGCAACCATATGAGATGAAATGAATCTTGTTCCTCGCATGTTTTCTCCCAATTCATTATCTTTATATAAACCAAGATCAGTCCATCATCCAATTTAACATTTATAAAATCACTTTTTCTAATTCCGGATTTGGTATGATATGGTCTATATTTCTTCATGCACATAGAATCCTTCCAATGTAAATGTATGGAGGTATTTGATTTATTTAAACCACAATATTGTTCCCCAATGTTAGTTTTTAAATAAAAACAATATTCAAAAGGAACTTCCCCTGACCACTCATTAGAATTAACCACTACAGAATACTACCGTAATATATCTTCGACCTTCTAGAAGACACTGAAATTCCTTCTCTTATTTATATTGGTTGGTATTCCAGAATTAATCATTATTTCCCTATATACGACTTATTTTATTTTATAATAGAACTATGATACGGTCTATGTTATATGGTTAATCCTATAAACTGAATTACTCCCCTCTATTCCCGTATGGTCATGGTCTCACTAACAAAAATATTTTTGGAGATATTCACACATACTCATTTCCAATTTGGATAGTTTTAATGGTGTCTGGTGTTAGAAATGGGAATTACAAAATGATTATTACAATTTTGATGAATTAAAGAAGATATTTTATGTTAAACAAATGTATAAAAGACATTCCGATCAAATTCTCACTATCAATCTCTACAAGGTATTGTGGATTTCACAAATCATCTTGTACCTCTATTTGGATCATTTTAAGAATTTATTATTCATTAGTGTACTATAACCAATTAATTGTACATGATCTATAATGATGATGGAAACATCATATGATTCATCCAACAGCATTAGGTCATAATTTTCCATGGGGGTGTATGATGTCATCCTTCAGGCTGTAAACGTTTTGGATGTCCCTGAAAATACTACAATGTTGTCATGTTGTATTCGCACCATCATCAGAGAGATAAGTTGATGAATGATCTGAGCCTCTGCCCAATATGTTCCTCTAAATGCATGGTAATTATTTTCCATTTTAAAATCATGTACCAAAAATCATTAAAACATCCTCATAACTTACACTCTTTAAGGGTTTGGTATAATGGGGGATTCTAATTGGAAATTCTAGAATTTGGGGATTAGAACACATGGGGCAATAACATTAAACTAGTCATTCCCCCAGAACTCTTCAAGTGGAATGATTTTCATCAAACATATAATGAGATTTCCTTTCACATCTAGGTATTATTTTTTTGGAATTGGGTTCGGTGTGTTGTTGATGGTTTCTTTACTGTTGTAAGGATCAAACCTAAGACAATATGTGTCCCTCTTTCTGGTATCAATTAAATCTATAAACATATTGATAGGGTAAAATCCATTAATAGATTAGTGGCCCCTTATAGTTTATAATTGGATTGATAGGTGAGTAAATTCAATGTTATAGGTATCAAAATAAAATTTATGTAACTCATTTCCTATTATGATATAGGATACTAAATGTACTTGGGGTTAAGAAAATGTTTCTAGATATCGATGAGGCTGACTTCATGTTGAAATAGAATAATTGTTTTAATATCATTCCATACAACACACCTTCTAGAATGATCATAAACAATGCTTGTAGTTCTTATGGAGATATTTTATATAATGTATCACTTATCTATTGTGATACCAAATATCTCATAGATGATCAACTAATCTATGATAAATACACCATTAATAGGATTTCTCATCAATTTTTGTATAATTAAATGGTGGATTTATATCCTTTTTATAGCATGTGAGGAAAAAATAATATCTATATTATTCATAAATTCATGAAAATTGAAATGAATTCATATACTTGTATCATGAGGATCATATCTTCTACCAAATATCTTACTTATTTGGGTTAAAATATTGCCGAAGCATATGTGGTATTCTACACAAATAGTTCATTGAGGATACCATATTGACGAGTAGATAATGTTCATTCATATATGAACAGCTTATTTTTTGTCAGAATATAACTGAATTAGGACTCACGAATCCAACAAAGTATGTTCCCTCATCATGGAAAAAATTATTCTGATAATAAGAAATAGTTATTAGGGAAATCCCACCCATCCAAACAAATTTTGTATGATGCACTCACTAATGTATTGTCAAAATATATTATTGTCAATGGATGGGTTACTATGTCTTATACCTTTGAATCACCATTATCCAAACTAGATCTTCCCTTAAAAGGATTGATACTTGAGTAAATCTCATTCATTAATCCATAGGTATTCATGCCCTCTAAGATAGATATTGGGAGCAGTGTCATGCAATGTTGATCATAGAATGAGATTATTTATTTAATAATTGACACTCAGTTGGAGGAAATATTAAGCTATTGGGAACACCATCAAGAAGTATTCCATAAAATAAGGCTAAATAATATCAATTATAAGAGATCATATGATGTATTGAAGGGGATAACTATGAATATGTAGTAATTATATTCTTATCAAAGGGATATTTAAATCATTGATGGTAAAATATTTTATCTCCAATCAATAAGAAAACCTCAAATGTGTTTCAGTAAAAGAAAAATAAATCCCCATAGCTATGTTATTTGACGATAAATCTAGATTCATAGATTCCAGTACATGAATCCTTCTTATGTAATAATAAGGCCTATATATTATGGTCAATATCTTCATTAGATACCATTAATAAAGTGGGTCTTGAGGTATCGTCCTCAACTGAGGATTTCCATCTGCTAGTGATGGGAAATGAGATGGAGTGAGTAACACCTTGATATTCAATTTAATCCCCCACAAGAATCTTATCATTATCATTAACTAATATAGAATATTTTTACTGTGTTTTTTTATTCCATCCAATAATACATGGGGGAACCTCCAAACTATATTGATACCTCCCTTATCTATCTTTTATGAATTTTTAATAAACAAAAATTTCAAATCCCATGTGTGGAAACCTTATTCTTCTTCTCAAACACTATGAATGGTATCATAAAAACAAAATATCCTATATAAAATTAAACAAATAATGTTGTTATATAATTCTATGTATACTGAAATCCGAAAATGAACACACAATTTCTAACAGAATTTTCATACGAATAGATTCTGAATAGATGGTGTCCCAAACAAACTTTTTGATGTATTAGCAAAATTCTTTTAAAAATATTCAACATAAATGGAATGAACCTGTTTGATATGTCACATAGTATAAGTTCTTAGTCATTTTTCTAGGGCATGGGACTATTGAGAAATTTCTTACCATTGTTGGGATCATATGATGGTCCCCACAAGAATTTATGTCTCTTTTATATTCTCTCCCATTATTTTTTTCAATTGTTTTATATGATTATTTGTAAATGTTAGGGAACATAAATTTTTCTTATGAAACATGTTATGTTTTTTCTTCATAAAAATGGTTATTTATATTTTATTTAATTTTTTTGGTGCCTGATTATTCATAGATCATAGAATGTGTGTGTATAGAGAGAAAAACATTTATTCTACCTAGACATTTATTTTTTGGATTTCATCCTAGAAAAAAATGTATATATTTTAATTATCATTTAATGGTCTTCCATGCTAAGATAATTAGGTTCTATTGTTTTAGGATTAATATCTTGGACTTTATGTTGTTGTTTTTTATTTTCATATATCTTATACCATATATGAATTTAATTGAATAAAAAATGTATTCATTTATAATTTATTGGTATTTGAAAATGACGTTATCTCATTTCGTCCATGAATAAGTATAATATAATAAATATTCATGAAGTTCTATGGAAAAAAAGATCCTTGTCTATGAGCAAGAATGGTAGATAGTGGTGTGGTGTCAAGAATCTCATGTCATCATGTATGGTTGGATTATGGTATAAAATAAATACCTCAATGGATATAAACCATGGATGGTGATATAGCGATGATATTTTTTAAATGAGTTCTAATGTAATGCTCCCATGGATTATAGTGATCATAGGTATATTATAGCAAGAAGGAAATTCTCTTTGTTAATGTGTCAAAGTCCCTTATAGTGATCCAACATGGGTATGATAAATAAAAGGATCCCAAATTCCATTCTATGGTCTATAGGGGGTTTTTTATATTACAAACATGGAAAATGAATTAGGGGTTGGAAAAAATACATTCATGTAGGGTTCCAACACCTTATAGATTCTTCATAGGATAAGTGTGATAATTCAGACCCAGATACCATCTCATGATAATACCCCACAAAAAATTCCACATAACCAAATGGGTTTCCAAATCCCCATGGACTGGACACGAGCACCTGGGCATCTAAAACATACAAAGAAAATTATACCCCCAACCTAAACTAACAACATTGCATATTTATATATATAATAGAGAGATAATTTTGAAGGAATAATTATATTCCATAAATGAATGAATATTGTGGATAATAGACAACTCATACATTTTGAAAACCCTAAAGTACATGACAAATAATCAATCGAAAAATAAAATAGGAAACCACAAACATGATGTGAGAGCATTAGAAAACTCCAACCATATCAGCACCAGCAACACGAACACAATTGAAAGAAAATATCACATTTTACTTATTTATCTACTCTATTCATTGTATCTAAATACATACAAAGTTCTTCACATCATAAAATGGGTGTGTATAGTGTGAGAAATCATACTCACTAGGATCTCACTGAGGTGTTCTATAAAAAGACACGGAAAAATAATATGAACATGCTCAATATTAATTTAAAAATGAATTATATATATTTTAGAACTTTTTATATCTAATGAGTGGACAAATATTTAATTTCCACTTTTTGAAATTGTTTGAATTAAATTAGGTAAATTAAAATAAAATAATTTCATATACATATATCAAAATAAATATATAAAATGAAATCATATAATTTATCACAGGGCATATAAAATCCATGTATGTATAAACCAAAATAGTAAAATCTAAAAATCATAGGTAACGTGAAATCAAAGATCACTCAATGATAGGATTGCTATGAAATTCATAACCAAGTATATAAATTCACATTCATCAAGATCCTAGAAATATACATCTAATCTAGGTAGTAGTGGAACATCCCTGAATGTGAACCCTCCCAATATTTTCTATCAAGTCACTAAAACAACATGAATAAGGTGCCTATGAACCCCCCATGAGTGAAAACCATCACAGTATCAACTTATAATTATTATTCAGATATTTCCACTTAAGTAACCAAGGCTTCCTATGTGCTATGTTTCTCCAAACTAATTATAGAAATCATACCATTCAACCAAAACTAAAAAACCATTTCACATATATATTTCACAATTCCCTGAGAAACCCTTGTAATTTACCAAACCTAGCGTAATTCCATCTTCTATCAAAAACCTATTTACAAACTCAAATAAAATCATCTTTTCCTACAATTTCATTTATAAAACAATTTATCAATACTAGAGTAATAAATTTTATCCTTCATTGTCTATATATGAAACAACCTACTACAAACATGGGTTGGAAATGCCTACAATGGGAACCACTGATAAATAATAACTCAACTAAACCACAACATAGGCCCTAAAATCATTCCACACAACATATAATTGATTTTATTGGAATAAAATTTTGTTGAGGAGAGAAATAATTCATTCCTCAAAGAAAACACACTCCATAACTCATCCTATATAATGGTTAGCCTTTATATAATGATCACAACCTAAAACTAGAAATAATAATGAAGAATAATCACTATTTATAAACAGATCCAATAAAACAATGCATCAACACAACCATGACCTAAGGAAAAAAAGAAGAAGAAATGATTACTCTCCTAGAGAGATACATCCCAAGAAAAGTGAAGATAAATTTTTGAATGAAGCGATTTGGATGGACTATAGGTCCCCAAAATCACATGGGAGATCTTCTTTATCTAGAATATTGAGGATACAGCCTGAGAAAATAATTATCAGCCTTGTAGTTCCCAAAAAACCAATACTTGTAATGATTACATGTCATATAATCCATTTTCATGTTTTGTAATCCCTAAAGATCATGTACGGATAAAAACTCTATAACATTTTTTAAAATACATGAATTTTACTAACACACGACGTGAGAAAGATACATGTTTTGTATTCCTATCGCAATGTGTGTCAGAATCATGAAGTCTTCGTTTTGAAAAAATACACAGTTTATAATCACATTAAACAATTTGTATTTCCCCAATAGATAAGGAAAACTCTAGATATAAATCTAGCATTCTAAAAAATTAGGCAAAACAATAAAAGAACCTTTATAAGTTTAAAGAAAGAATCCATTAATATAAATAAAAAACACACATGATATTTATTTCACTTCCTCTTATAACTTCCCTTTATCCTTCACGATCCAAAGACAAATTTTAATAAAGATGAAACTAAATAATAATAATAATGTAACTACCTAAATGCAGGTAACATGATGTTACAATCTAACCACCATAAAATTAATTGTTCTTGGTAAATCATGTTGAAGAATTAATTATGGAAAAGAGGGGAGGCCACTACCCCCTCATCAAAGACTCATTATAAAAAGTCTCGTGATAATCATAGATGTTTCTCCATAAAACTTATTCCAAAGGAATCAACAACCCATTATAGTATTTAACATGAAGGTGAATTATATCCCCTAGTTTCTATACAATGGAAAATATAGATACATATTAATCAAATCCCATCAAATAATATGAGAGGGATCAAAATTGTGTATATTGAGCTATGATATATAGAAAAGATTAAAATTTCTTTTCAAGTGAATAGAAAATTCCAACTAATAAAAAACCTGGTCATTCTATTTTGTGACATCATATGTACAACATAACACATATAAATATTTACTTATTTTTCATAGTGATGATGACTTAACCAAGTGGAAACATTAAAGAACAAATAAAACCAACCTAAAACTCCAAAGGATGATGCCATTAATGGTCATAAGAATTATATTTACTCCACATAGTAACTAGATTTTGATGAGCATCATGAATCCTAGTTGATGTCTCTTGAATAAGTCATGATTCCACAAAATATGCTTCACACACCACATATTAATAAAGAGGTGACCTTCATGGGAGACCCTAAATTGACCCAAATGGTACATTTTTATTGATTAATAGTAAATATCATTATAAGAATACTCGATTATTCCCAAATTTCAATCCCATGATCCACCAAATTCAAAATCACAAGAATGGATCAAATCCTCTAAAATCTAAATCGAAAAATCATTATAATCAATTTATAGTTATAGTAAAATTTAATACAACTAACATTAATCGATATAACCTATTGGAGATTCCTCCAGAACCGGAATGTAATCATGTGATCTTTCTTTGAAACAATAACAGAAGTAACCAAATGTAACCACAAAATCTCTAACACATACAACTTACCCAAATCATCATCATTAGTGGAAACTTTGATTGGAATGAAAAGAGGTGATGTTGTCAACTAATCAATCACCTCCCATATGAAATTAATTCTATGGGGAATCTTTGATAATTGAAAAAAAATGCCAATGGATACCTCGTCCAATTATCTAACCAGCACCTGAAGAGGGTGCAGAAGAACTGAAGGTTTTAGGAAATTTCAATATATTTTTTGGAATGTGTAATAGTGGGACACATAATCAAAAAATTTACTCTTCAAACCTAGTCACAAGAATCACACTCTCATTTAATAATATATCTTTTTAGTTCTTAAATGAATTTACCAAGGGAAATCATGAAAAAAGAAAAAAAAATCTCTTCATATATGATGAGATAACGATATGATACCCAAATAAAATAATTACTTATGGAGAGAGTGACCAAATATCAATAGTCTCCCCACACTAAAGGGTTTCACAAATTCCACTAATATATTTATCCTTTTATTTACTCAAAACAATATTATAAATAATATATGATTATAACTATGAACAATAATTAACCATACATGAATCATACTCTTGAGAATTCATGTTCAACTGATCATAGAGTCCCATAAGGTTATACTCTTCCTTTAATTTCAAAACATCTTGTCATGGTACATTCTTGCTAATATTGTCTGCAATACTGTTACCCTTCCCTAGGGAGTACATGATATCAAAGACATGCATATGAAGGTATTCCACCCATCAACTATATCTATAATTTATCTCATTCTGAGAAAATATGTAGCTCATTCAATTAAGTTTAGAAAACAATGAAAAAGTCTCACAAAACTGATAGTGCCGCTGACACATCTGTTCGTGAATAACTGTGAAAAAATCTAAATTTTTATTGGGGGAATTATTCTCATGATGTAAAAATTGAAAATAAGATTACACCACCACATGCTCATACATAATAGGCACGGAGATCAAACCACTTTTGGAGAAATCACCGAAAACGGTATACCCCTAACCAGGCTCAGATAATATTAGGATATGAGTCCATGATAGAACTCTTATTTGATAATAGAAAAAAGGATGTCAATTTTAATCCTATGTATATTTCACCTCATTCATGGTATGAGAAGTAAAGTTGACTCTAACTTTTATAAATCTATGAAAAAACATAAAATGTAACCAGTAAGACCAAAGAAGCTCAGAATATCGTAAATATTTCATGGATCTCCCCTTGAAAAGATGATCATATCCCTATTAGGATCAATTA
The DNA here is from genome assembly GCA_963277665.1 of Viscum album. Taxonomy (NCBI): domain Eukaryota; kingdom Viridiplantae; phylum Streptophyta; class Magnoliopsida; order Santalales; family Viscaceae; genus Viscum; species Viscum album. The sequence continues at coordinate 355,902,322 of OY728143.1, forward strand.
ACAAACTATTTCCATAAATATCACTCCCAAATAACTTCACTTCTTAATATATATAAATTTTATTTTTAATTATTAATATTAAAATTATACTATTCATGATTTCAAAAATAAAACTCAAATAGGTCTCGTGCTCTTTCTCAGAACTCATCTAATCCAAAATATTATCTATGAACAATATAAAAATAAAGTCAAGAGACATATTGAATATCTTATTAATAAAATTGATAAATAATAGTAGGAATTTATGTCATAACAAATAATATTATATGATATTTGTAAAGCATATACCTACTTCTGAAATGTGCACTCGTTATATCAAACTCAATAATTAAGAATATTATTATATTGAAACTATATAACAATATTCAAAAACTAATTTCCCCTTTAACATACCTATAAAATAATCCACATCTGGAAAATGAATATTTTTCATAGTTGTTACCTCGCTCAACATCTGATAAATTAAAAAAACTCATAGTTAACCATATTCCTTCATGGAAATGATCCCATGGGATGCCCAAATAGAAACACTAGGATGAAAAAAACTGTTTTCCAATACATCATCCATCTAAATCCTCATCTCTTTCAACTCTACTGGTTTTATATGATAGAAATTTATCGAAATCATCTTTTTAACCAGAAACTAATTAATAAAACACTATTCCTCCCAATTTGGAGGAATAATTATTAAATAATCTAGGAAAACACAAAGAATGTTACTATAAATAGTTATAAGATAAATTAAATGATAAAGTTTATTACTCTCAACTAAAATAGTAGAAAAAAGACCAAATATCTCACCAAGTATCTCTTGCAGGAATAGAACTCTGATAGCACTCTACCTTAAACAACTGAATAATATTGTGTACCATATAAAATTGTACACAGCAATGATAATAGTTTTCCTTTGAATTATGAGAAATAATTTATTCTATAGTAAATATAAAATTAAAGATATCCATACCAATATAGATAAAATCACAGACTAACTCTACATCATATATCAATAATGAATAAGAAGGGAACCAAAACCCCATCTCTTTCTTCTTCGCAAGAGGTTTCAATAAATCCATAATAAAGTAAATGAGATCCTTTTTTCATTGAATCAATATAAAAGGATAGATATAAATTATTGGAAATAATAATTATCATATAAAACAAGATATACTTAAGATACAACAAAAACGGTACCCCACATTATTATGTGACACACATATACCTCAACCCGAAAATTATCAACTACATGAATGTGATTCGTTCCAAAGAGATATATGGGGATACCTATAGTAATTGAATAATCTAACTACATTATAGTAGCCTTTGCAGATAATGACGACTACACATAATGAGTTATAGACAATTTTGAAAAAAGAGTTGTAGATGAATATAATATCCACAACAGTTACAGATCACTATAGGAGAAGGAAAATAACTCTTGGTTTGTCTGAAAATTTAAAACTAATTGAATGTCATGGGAATACTACTAGGTATAAATGAATGTGATGAGGAGACCTATAATTATTAACCATATCAACCAATCCAATGATTATCATCCCACTTTTGATTTTTCCCTTACACGACATTGTTGCTTCAATTCGGTGGATAATATGGGGTAGAGTCACCAACACTGCATTCCGTATTAATATCATATATAATTTTCCCATACATTTTCTCATCACAGATAAAAATCATTAGAGTTATTAAATTCGATCTATTATCCAATCACAAAACCTTCATAAACTTCTGAGCATTTACCTGGTCATTCATCACCACCAATGATGGAAGAAGAACAACTTACATACAATGACTAGAGTGCTCGAACGGTATATGATCACCTCACATCAAAGAGAAGATCTAAATAGACTTGATTATCAATATAGACTCTAGAGTTAAATGGAATAATAGCATCTTAAATCATTCTTATGATAAGAACATGTGTCAATCAACCAATAAAATGGAATCCCACCATAATTTTTTGTGACCCTCATTTCAGAATGGTTCTCAATTCACCTAGATAACCATATGTGTATCCTAGATGTCATATATTTAATAAATTTTTTATAAATAGTTTTATTCCTCTTGAGGTCCATTAAAACTTTTACAGATGGTGGATTCTCCTTCAAGAACGCTTGTGATCATAACATTTATCCTTTTGCGCCTAGTGGTTCTTCAACAACTGTGTTTTGGATATGCAATGAATTTTGGTTAATATCACAAACAACCCACATGATAGCCTTTATAATATTATAATCTGTATGTGGATTCCATTGAGGTTCATATAATATACCATATCCAAAACATCAATGAAAATGTTTCTATGGCATATTTCATCATAGAGAAATAGAAAAAAACCAAAAAAAACAAAATATTCTTAGATAAAACCCCAAAACCTTAAGAAAAAACTCGGAATGACATTTGGGAATATAAAATAAGAAGAAAAAAATCTCATCATCTAATGGTATCTTGTGTATAAAAATATAATAAGAAGGACAATAACTCACATAAACCATCCTCACAAGTCTATACATTAATATCCCTAGACTACCAAACATCCAATGGAAATGACTCGTGAGGAAAGAACAACACTTTGATATCAAATTGTGATGAACTCGGAAATTATACCCTCTCAAGAAGGTACCCAACTTGAATGTCCTCATAAATGATGGAAATTATCGATGCCCATTTGATGGAGGTAATGAATCATGAATCAAACATCAACCATATAGGTCAATTTATCCCAACCTAAATAAACAATGTGGATCAAGTATATAAAATATCGATACAATACAAGATATAATTATATTACATAACTAAAGGATGACAACGAACAATGATACAACTAAATCCATTAGAAACCACCAATTTACACGTCCATTAAAAATGTAAAACTAATATATGAATCCAAATACTCTAAGAGATTGGATGGGAAAAATTCAACTATATCACCACCATCAACCTAGAAAAAGATAATAGAAAGCATCTCCACCTCAATTTAGTGCATTGAATTTAACTTCATCAAATGACATATAAATTTGTTTTCACTATTGAAGGGTTGTGTAGGGTTTGAGCCAGTAGGATCCGACTCATGTGTTCCATAACATGTATATATCAAATAATTTAAAAATACTCATATGTAAAGAAAACAAGGAATTATATATTATTTAGTGTTTTTTATATCATAAACATAGAAAAACATTTAAATTTTTATTTAACACTTTTCACAAGTAATATAGTTAAATCAAATTCAAATAATTTTATATAAATATATCAAATTATAAATATAAAATCGAACAAAATCACAAATAACATTTCATATCAAATCCATGGATGTATAGACTAGAATAGAACAAGCCAAAAATAATTGGTTAAATCACACCAAATATCACTATTGGTCAGGATATCTTGAAAAATCATAACCCCAACATACAAAATCACATCGATCTTTATCCAAGATATTTGCTTCGAATCTAGGTTGTACATTAAAAACAAATAAAGTGAATCATACTAATAGTTTCTATCATGTACATTGAATAACAATCGAATAAAAAAAAGGAAAACCCCATGAGTGAACCCCTTAACAGTATCAATAGAAAATGTGGGTTACTGTTCCTTCCACCTGACTATCTAAGGCTTCACATGTGCTCTAATTTCAAAAATAAATTCTTCAAACCCATTAAATCCAACCATTCATAAAGAACTTTTGGAAAAATAAATCTCATAATTCTTGGAAACCCGTATTTCATTTAGTAAATCTAAGGGAAAAATATTTTTATCAAAAAAAATTCTTCAAAAAAAGATAAAATTATTCAATCTTGTCATTTCATTTATAAAAAAATCTATCAAAACAATAGAATTAATTTTCATCCAAAATATAATATATATAAATCCACATACTTCAAACATGATCCACACATGCTATCAATGGGATCCACTAACAAGGAAATGCTCAATGAAAATTTCATTGGAGGCCCTATAATGAATTTTCACTTATAATAATTGATTATATAGTATGGTTAGTTTTTAGAGAATAAGAAATAACTCATACCTCAATGAACTCACACGCTGCACCACAACTAACATAATTATATCCTTTAGAAATATATTACACTATAGTTATAAGATGAATCAAGAAGAATGATTATCATCAATTGACAAATGAAATAACATAATGAAAAATTACACCACGATCAACGGGAAAAGAGAAGAAGAAATGATTACTTGTCTATAGAGATGAAACACAACCATTACATAGATCAATTGTTGAATGAATTGATTTGGGTGGAGTAGAGGTCCCCAAAATCTCGTGGGATGCATCAATGTAAACAGAAAGGGGGTTCTAGTTAAATAAAATTATAATCAGTTGTGTAATTCCATATATACTACATCCATTAATTATTTATGGATTTTAATAAATTTTAACATCATGAAATTCATGATATTAAATTATATTTAAAAAATAGAGTTATTTTTTATAAAAAATGTCTTTTGATAATAAATTATGTGAATGAGATACATAGTGTGTAATCCTTTCATGGTCTATACATTAATCATGACTTCTTCCCAAAAATCCATACATCAAATATAAAAAAAATTACTGAACATTTCCTTCCTTGAAGATAATTAAAAGGATAGAAACAACTCTGGTCTTCCACAAACTCATGGAGAATTCTACATAGACATTATAAAGTTATACATAAAATCCATTAATATACTTAAATATACATCCCTAAACATTAAGACATTTTCTATAGAAAATAATCTATATAATTCTGAGTCCCAAGATGAAAAATAATAAATACTAAAATGAATAATGAAAAGGGGAATGCCTAAAATCGTGTAATATGATTATATGGTAATGGAGAAGTAAAATTTTTCACAAATATTGGTCCATTTCCTAGTGTAGAGTACCTCAAGAAGGGGGTTTATAGTTCATGTATGTGAAGCCTAATCCAATATATAATATATATTAGGGTCAAGTGATGAGGTCCAATAAAATTATTTGGAATGAAGTGTCGCATTCGTTCTTCAGGATCTGGTATGGTATATACAAACATATTATTGAGGGTATTAGGTTTACTTGAATTGTTTGGTTATATATTTCAGAAATTATAATTTTTAAATATCATATTTGATAGTGAGGTGAAACATGTGGATATAAGAGGATTAATTTTAACAACCAATATCACACATATTTTGGAAAATATAAAATTTTTTAAGGGGGGCCTCTCTTATAGTACCAAAATATCCCCTAGGAAAAATATTTTTAGATGCATGTTATTCTCCAGTGAATCATATAGGTTTCCCTTCAAATTCATAAATCATGTTACAAATTTACTATAGATTAGATCCATGAGAAATTATTCCCGTCAATTAGATTATAAGAGAATAATATCAACATGAGGAATCAGTGGATATGTTCTCAAATATCAAATACAAGATTCATATTTATTTTAATATTCAATATGGGTTTGAGGGAGCTAAATATTTTATCCTATTATACTAAATAAGTTATTGTGGTGATGGAAGGTGATAAATAACTTCCCAATAATTTTCCTATACGATATAGTACAATGAACATGGGTACTATCATACTAGGGTCATGTGGTAGGCCTATGAGATTTTACCATTTTTATTTACCATTTTAAAATTTCATTAAAATAATGAGATGATGATCTTAATAATTGGATACATGAATTTTTCACACATGAAATGTTCTGGTTTTTCATCCCAACAATTTCTGTTTCTCATTCAATACGAGTTTAATATATTTTGATCTATAACCTCTAAAGCGATATGTTATGGTAATATATATCTAAAAAATAAATAAACCATATATGGTCATGGTACAAGGATATTGTATTTGGGGAGTGATAAGAAATATCATATTTTGTACAAAAAAGGTTGAGGGTAATCCCACACCCATTTGAATGGGGGATGAAAATGTCAAAAATTATCGATGAGGTTTCTCAAATCCTGAGTATTGATATGAGAATGACATGTCATGGATTATATAAAATAATTTTTAGGTGAAGAGTTTTAGTATGACACTATCATAGACCACAAGCATAATAATCCATATTTATGTGAAAAACACACATCTGGTTGACTTGTGTGGGATGATATATAGGTTCTAGAAGAAAACATGTATTATAAAAAAAATGAAACCCTAAGGGCAGGACTTCATTTCCAAGGTCTATAGAATATTATCATTAATATGAGATACCCATTTCATGAAGTGTGAGTTATGGATTTATATTCTTATAATGAAAATGGAGGCACCATAAATAATGGATGAACATTGTTAGGGTCTTATACCCCATTCATATGGGATGGATGGTGCTGTATTTATTTTATCATCCTGCAGTGGAGACACAAATTCCATTCCATTTAATGTCATGCAACAATGAAAAATTTATCATGTAGTTTAATGTTAGGGAATAAGGATGCCATCAATGTTATTTAACATCATGTGATGCATACCTATTTTTTTTAATTTTACATTAGGTAACATGCAATTATTCCTTTTAGTATTACTTCATCTGGTATGTATGTTATCTGTACAGTTTTTCATCCCATGGTAAGGCAGTTTTGAGAGAATTTTAAATTATATGAGGTATACCAAGAGAAAATCTATAGTGGTTCAAGGAATTAAAATATTGGAATCATTTTTATCCTTATATAGTAATATGGGTAGAGATATATATTTTATAGACACTTTTCTAGTAAAATGAATCATATAAAAAAATTCATTCATAGATATCATTCATTCTTAGAAATAATGTTTTTAAAAATCATGACCATCCTTATAATGTTTATATTTTTATAAAGAGGACTATCAATGTAACATACCATTGATAATGACTATGTGGATGACCATTCATTCTAATCATCTGATACCACAAGAGTCATTCGGGGTATGATAAACAAGAGGTGAATTTTTAATAACCCATATTATGTTGGATAGGGGTTCATTACATAGAAATAAATTTATATTGGTGTCAATAATTGGAATATAACATTTTAAAATTAATATAACTCAATTGGGAACTAATGTGTTCTAATAATATATGTAATTTCTGGGGATATAAATTTTATGGTAATCTGTATGATTCATTTTAGGGAAAAACCCACCCACATATAACTATATGAATGAAATAACTCTATATATATAGTTAATATAAGAAAATTGGGAAGACATTTTTCTTTTTATAGATTGTGCATAGGCCTAGGGAGAATAATTATAAAATCACTATATATTACCTAGTTATAGAAATCAAGAAATAAATATTTATTTTATGGATCCCTAAATAGGTCAATATCATACATAAGGAGAAGGTAATTTTTATGAAATTATTCATAAAATCCTTGATTCCTGCCCCAGGTGTGACATATCATACATTAGGGGTAACAAAATTACTCCTTATCATAGCTTAAAACCATTAGAGAGGTAAATTATCAATGTATGGGTTCATGAACTATAGTAGGATGTGAAATTTTGGTCTTTAAATTTTTATATTTTCTTATTAATGAGACACCTTACATTCACTACATTTTTTATATGGATATAAAGAAATTTATACTTAGTTTTTATAGGGAAATATCCCCTACATATATCTAGTTTATGGGATGAAGATTTGAAATGGAAATTTGGCATAAGGAATTGTATATTTTATGTGGATCAATACATAAATGTGAAAATGGAATAATTATACTTTATTCTTATAATGACTACATGTATGGCTACATTCTATTGTCCCATTGACTATATTCATATCAAAAAAATGAGGAATTTTCATTCTTAAGAATTGTGGTTGGGTAGAGAATTGTGATTTTGGTGTCACTGCATATCTTATCCTGATATGAATCAAAACATACGTTGTTCATGAAATTTTAATGTTCTCCCAGACATATTCATTACTCGAATTATATAAATGTGGAATGTTACCCCAAGAATCAAAATCCACCAACTATAAATTGGGTTCATTTCCAATTATTGTTGAAGATACTATTATGAGATGATGTTTAATAATAGAATAATATTTTACTGGTTGGAGAATCCTTATATTCTTGTGGAAAAATATAGTTGATAGTTTTTAATATAGTCCATGAACTGTGGTGGGTTGTGATAGTGGATGAACAGTGACTAGGCCCAATAAAAAATACATTTTCATCACTTTATATCCTTAAAGTTCAAGAATCAATCATCATATTGATCTGGAGGAGAAAGTAATGTTCACAAATCATGATTTTGTTTGATGAAAGGGTCATTTTTTATCATTATAGATACAATAGAACATGGGATCAACTCATCACTATGTATCTCAATGTAATGTGAGATAAGACTCATATTGTTCTTTATTCTTGTCCCAATGTAGGTATGAATCTTATAGAGGGGTGAAGAATTTTATTCTCTCATAGATCTTTCTCACATATAGAAAAATGTATTTTTAATGTTGTATTAGTATATGAATGAAATAATCCTATGGATGATGAGTTTTTAGTTCCATGACGTTTTTCACACAACATTTTTCTCCTATATAGTTATTTAAAAAATTTACACATTGTTACAGAATCCCCTATACTAGAATCCATTAATATGGATTGGTAACATATATAAATGTTGAAGTTATTCTTAGAGGTTTGAAACATGTTGTTAAGTTTGGTGTATTTTTTCAATGAGAAATATGTAGTTTTATGTCATCAAGAGAAAACTCAATATATCACATTTTTCGACATTATTAGACAAACATGTGATCCATTCAGTTTAACAGTATTTAGAATGGATTTTTTTGTGTAGTTTATGAGTGTAATACTATGAATTTGGGTTCCCTTTGGTTTATGTTCATGAGAAATGGATTGTGGAATTATTTTTGGTTTAAATAACTTCATCTGGGAAATTATTTTGATTCATTAGGAAATTATGAAATGTATTTCTTTGCAAACCATGTGTTAGTGGGGGTAGAATTTATTCCCCTCCCATCATTGAAAATGTGTAAGATCAATTACAATAGAAATTATGTAAGATTATAGACCCATCCAATTTGGGTTAAATAATTGGGGGTTTCTTCATTAGTATCATTAGGGTTCTCAATACCAATACTAATAATCAATTATGGATCAAAAAAAGGTAGGCATTTTTTTTTGAATTCTCTATCAATCTGATTTTGATGGAAATTTTGATTATGTTGATAATGTAACATTTTCTCACTGAGTTATTCTAACTCATTGACATACTTCTATGATTTTATATCTATAGAAATTTTTCTCTAGATAGTAGTTTATTATGAAGTAAATTAAATTATATGTATAATATCAGATTTATTTCATAAACTATTGAGTATGGGGTTATATTTTTGGTAGTGGGGGTTTTGATATTATAGGCCCATAATTCATATAAGATATTATCCAACCAAGTAGTATTTCCCCCCCCCCCTTTTTCTAAAGTATATTTGACATAGAATTATTAAAGGCCAATATTTAACCATTCTATACTAAATCATTGTGAGGAAAATGGAAGGAATTTATATTATAATCCTAATACATCTACCTTGACATTGAATAAAATATCATGGTGTTGTTTCGATGGAGTATTATGAGAGGGACATAGAATCTAGTGATTATATTGTAATTCCAAATATTGATGATATTCCTTAACCTAAATTCCATAAGGGGTATATTCTTGGTCTGTGGGTTGTATGGTATTGGACCATTGATGGTGACATGTAGTATTAATATTCATAACTTCCTACTAGGACCAAATCTAAATCATATTTTATGGTTATGGGATGCACATAATACCTGGTGAACATGATCCATGGGTTTGCAATGATGATTTTGAATCCATTAGAAGGTTAAACCTATATGCCACCCTCTTTTATTAGATATTTTCCATACCTATTATAAAAATACAAACCTAAAAATATTGGATTTTTTAAAATTAATTATGGGGGTCATTATCACATAGTAGGATAAAATTATTATTGATGTGTTATTTTGAACATTTATGGAATGTCGATTGAATTTCTACCTGGATATTAAAAAAAGGTCTTCCGATTTGAAAAATCTATTTTTTTATTCTTAGATAATAATGATCTCAAAATCAATCATGTCTTCCATAAATTTGGCCATGATATTAATCGTTCTTAGGGTACTTTTTCACTCTTATCATACCCTTGAATGGTTTGATTCATTAGAAGAAAATCACTCTTCTCTTTTCCAAAATGTTTGAGGGTTGGGACCATGATGTGATTGGCCCCAGAACTAATATCAAAATGAACTTATCCTATTTCAACATTACTGAGATTCCTAAAAGGGTAAAATTTATTAATATATAGCTGATTTTCTTCCTCATGTTCTTTTTATATGAATCAGGTGGTGGAATTACACTTTACTGGGGTAGGTTCTTCATAAAAAACCTCAGTTGTGTGAACATCCTTTCAAAAACTCTTGTAGACTCTTGAGGAAGTAAATAAATGGCACCATTAGATACATTGAAATAAAGAGCATACATTATTGATATATTACCCAAGATAGACTAAAACGTTTTGAAAATGGTATGCATCTCAATTGAAGACATGCTCTTACCAAGATGGGGTTATTATTTGATATGTGCCATATGATATAAATTGGTTGAGGTGGTTCGGTCTAATACATGAATATAGGGCATGGTCATATCATTTTATAATGTCATTGGATGTGTTATACCTATAATTTATTTATGATGATCAAGAAAGCTTACACCTACAATTCATTCATCGAAATTCAATTGGCTTTGGACATCCTTTGAAAGACATTGAGGCATCGCCATGATCAAATTAGGTTCGTAGAAGCAATCTGTCATGGGTATCTAACACATATGCATCTTTTATATGGAATAAATTAGATTTTTTTTCTTCCACCACCTCTCTGTAACATGTGTCAATGGATTTTACAATCTTGATCTCCAGTTACCCAACTGGATACACTGAACCAATATTAATCGGTATATTAATCATTAGTTGAATGGTCTATTAAATGGAAAATGTTAATTGAAATGATAATCAGAACACCATTAATGAGGATTCAATTTGGTGGGACAGTTCCCATGTATTAGATGATGAGGGAATTAAATATGATATATTCATTGTGGATGTAGGTGTAAGAAATGATATTCTTATTTAGACCTTTTCTTCATTAGGTCATTATATTTTCCCCATGATGCATCTTTAATAGAACTCCATTTGGTTATTGAATATTGATTTGACTATAATGATACACCCTATGGGTGGAATTTTATCTATCATATATTTATCAGATCATCTAATCTTTAAACATATACTCAAACCTATATAGATATTCTTTCATATCACATTATTCATCTTCTTGGGTAGTGGTCATATAGTACACTTTCATTATTGATTTTCTAATTATAAAAATTATAGAATCAGTCATACCCTAGAAGAGTTATATAAATAAATGGGTTCATGGATTTTGTAACACTTTATCTAATGAAAAGGGAAATTTATAGGAATGTCACTAAGGCCGACATCACTAGGACTTCTATTCTTAGAGAGTATAAAGGATTATTCCCCTTATCTATGATTAATTAAATAGGTACATATTCATTTTTTATGGAATATAAAATTTTAATTCATTTATTAAATCAGGGGAGACATGGATATCTCTTTGTCTCTGGTTGAGTGTTTTATTTCTATAGTTGTTTCTAGAGAGGAGGTGTTGGGGTATGTGGGGCCGGTTTGAGTGTTTCAACAAGAAATGATACTAGATCGATCATAAAAATGGTAGTTTCCATCTTATCAGACCATTTCTATTTTTATACCTTTGTGGGTCTATATTTTGACCTATTTATTGAATAATACATTATACAAATTTTTCTATTTCAATTGACTCTTGGAATCCTACTGGAAATTTAATTATTATAAAATTTTTCTACATATTTTTTTATAGTCTCTAAAAAATATGTTTTAAAACTAATCCTTTAGGATATGAATGATATGTGAGTATACAAGACCTTTTTATATGACAATATCATAAAATCTATAATTTTTTCACAGTTTCTAATATTTTAGTTTTCATATTATTATTTATATTAACATGGAAGTAGATTGAAATTTGGAATTAGAGAATAAGATCATCTAATATTATAATGGACACTGATAGGATAAGGTTGTACCAAATGAAATCTTCCCCCACCCAATTTTTTAAAATCAATATTTGTTTCATTGCCTCTTGGAGGTCATGAATGACTATCAATTGACTATATAATGACACAAGGTTTGTAAGATTCTATTATGGATACCCAATTTTCTCAATATTTGAAAATACAAGGTTTCTAAAATTGGATGGAGAATAGTGTCATCCACCCTTTGAGGGTATTACATCCTATCATGCCATAAAAAGATGTGATTCCCCACCATGAATTTGTTCTGAGAAGATAAATACTCAATCATGTTTAGGAGCTCATTTTTTGTATCCATAAAGTATATCTCTTGATCATAGATAGTGATTGAGGCTTAAAATGGATTCCCTATACTTATATCCATTTCATTTCTAGTTTATTTCGACACTATATGATAAATTGTACAATGAGGAGCATGTCACTGTAATGTGGGAAAGTCACTATCTTCCTCAATTTTTTCATTTTCATGAGCAGGATTTCTAGATCCATAGATAAAATGATACTCTGGCCTATCATTATAGGAAGATTATCTCCATCCTAATGGGTGGAAAGTTGGATATACATTTATTTTTTATGGTGAAATCCAACAAAAATAATTCACTAAAGTAATTCTATATTGACTTATATGAGGTTGTATATATAAAACTCATATTTTATAAGAGGTTATTTTTGAGAGGGTATCTCAGTATTTATTTGTGGTTTGTTGGATATAGACAAGACTTTCCACTTATCTGTGTGGGAATTTCATCAGGTTGGAGGAAAAATGTCATTCAATGTATCAATTTTCATGTGTCACCTCTTATTTTTTTATGTGTGGCTTCAGTTTGTGCATCAACATCACCTATATATCAACTTACCATTGTGTATTTTTTCCCTCAATATCCTTACCTTGATCTTTGTTATCTACTGTATTTATTTTTACTATGTTTATTAAGAATTGAAAGATAGAATGTTTCATCTCTTTATAATCCAATTAATAGTGTAGTATTGTATGAACTAGTTCATATTTTAGTGTTACATTGGGGTCCACCTTCTAACCCTTTGCCTTGTATTTTCATCTTATAATACAATTCTTGTACAATTTGTTTCTTTGTCACGTTCTCCCCTAGTATCGGATAGTGAATAATAACCACAAGGGGGTCCACAACCTTAATTTCCATGAAATACAAAAATCTCAGAGGTACGTAATGTATCAAGAGTAGTAGTTGGTGTATAAAAAATTGGTATACACTACTAAGATATGATAACATCAATTATTTTACCAGATTTGAAAAAAAATCAACCAGCCCTATGGGATGAGGTTTATCTAGGGCCACTATTGGTACTCTTTAATCCTATTATTAATGATTTTTTGACCCTTGGGATGGTAGTTGAGGTAAATAATATCTAATAACTATGAGATTGGATTGATTTAGAGTAACTAGAATTACAACTATGTTTTTTAAATGAATAAAATGTTTGATAGTGCGTGCAGCACACAACATTGAGTTTTAAAAACCTCAATATATCGTTAACGTGATAATTTATTCATTAGTATAATAACCTAGTCATTAAATATGAATATACGAATAGTAATAACAACATTTCTATAATATTATACGATTTTTAAATACAATATATTAAAAAAAACTGATTTATTTGAATTAATGTCTTTATAGGCTTTGAAAATACTTTTTTTCAGAAAATACTTTTTATTAATTTTTTTGAAGAAATAATATAATTAATATCTTCTATATTTAGAAAAAGAATTTTAATAAATGAAATTCATTTATGGAATCAATCTATAATTTTTTTGGATAATTTTTTTGGTTTAATAAATAATTATTAGCATTAATGAATTGTAAAAATAAAAAAAATATTGAAAGCTAAATCATTGTTTAAATAAATTACAATATAATATCTTTATGAAATTGTATAAAATATAAATTAGATTTGTTGTTTTGTTATCAATCAAATTTATTTCATTGGAATTAATTTCATGTTATGTTTGATATAAAAACATTTGATACTTATGAAAACAAATCTTGGGAAAAACATGTTTTCATCAAATAAGTGGGTTTAGTTATAAATTAACATTTATCACTACTATGAATTGAATTTTTCTTAATCCATTACTCATTTTTAATAATCATAATTAATATTTAACAATAAATTCAACTCAATTTTATTTCATAATTAATACTAAAAATAGTAAAAACTTGTCATCTTGGTTAATGATAAAACAAGATTACAAGGGGGTTAAACAAAAAAGATAAAGATTAAAATGACTTAAAATCATCTCCAATTCGTAATTTATTCCAATATTTAGACTTTATATATTCTAATGGTCCTGAATGATTCAATTTATAGAGTTTTGGGTTATTTATATCATGGTTATAACTTTTCATTTTCAAAATTTCATTGTGTGACCTCTCCCTCAATTATAAATTTGATCCCCATCTCCAATCCTATTTACACTTCAAAACTGATGTGTTTATATCATAACTAAACATATCCTAGAACCCACACTCCCATATTTTGTTCTAAAATCATTAATATTACTTTTTATCTTTTGATGCTGATAATTTTGACCATATTTTGATCCATCCAAACAATAGAATAGCGAATAGAAAAATTGGATCACTTGAATCAAAATAGATCTTTTAAGATAATAGTTTTATAAAATTTTCAAAACCTCCTAAAAAATAATTCAACTTATCTTAAAATAGATTATATCAAACTTAAAGTGGATTTTTAATTTCATAGTTATACATCATCATCATCCATAGGAAATACCTTCTATAAATAACTCTTTCAACATTTATTTATTACCTGGGAAAAGGAATCATATTAAGGTTGAGTGAAAATTCTCATTAAAAAAATATATAGGCATTAATAAATGAATTTCACCAGTGATAATAGAAAGAGAATAAGGGTATAATGATCCAATGAATGTGGATGAGTACGACAATGAAATATTTATACCCATCAATACATAGATCATAAAATAAGAAAACATGTAATAATTAATTAACAAAGGAAAATTTCATACAAATCAATAAAATGGTCCATGTGATATCAATATTTATCAAATAAAACATCATAAACCTATAGCAAGAATTAAAAAACATATTTGTATCTTGAAACATCTTCTTATAAAACCCTTAAAAATAATTATAGAAAAAATATAAATTTGAATAATGATATGACTAAATTCCAATAAAATTCTATAGAGAACCTAATAATTAACTAATACATTGGTGATCTATCAAGGCACACCCATCATATATCCAGCAATAGGCTCACTCTTCGCTATATGAGCACACTCATCCTTAATAATTTCAAAGAATATAATAAATAATAAATAAAATGATGAATTAATATCACTATAAATAATTGAAATAGCTATTATTATTTTATGAACATGATCAAACCAAATAAAGGAAACATGATCCCTCACAATCCCATTGAAAGTTTGTTATCATATGGAAAAAAACTTGTTCCAAAATAATCTATTAGAATCATTATTAACTTGTACACAAGAAATGAGCTCCACAAAGATATAATTGAAATAATAATTATATAATAATGAATTAATTAGGATGGTGTCATTAAAAAATATTACTATACAAATATTAATAAAATATTTTTGATTAAAATATACTATTAATTTTGAAAATCACTTTTTAAAATTATAAAAATTTTACTAATAATTTCTATTGAAATTAACCATGATAAATAATTAATGGAAACTATTAAAATAATTTATCAAATATCCTAAATGAAGTAACATTGAAATATTGAAAATTTTATTTTAAATATTTTTTAAAACATTTTTTAGAAAACATGGTTCGAGAAGAAAAAAAAATTTACCAAAAATATGACTTATCATATCAAAAATAATCATTTGAAATAATGAGTACATAAGGAGTAAAAAATATTGGAAAACATTTATTATAATCAAATAATAATATGATAATATATATGATGAGAATTATTTATAGGTAGATCATATTATTTCAATATTAGATTCTTAATCGCAAATAATCATGATAATCGATGAGATTATATTATCAAACTCATACCACATTGGTAATATTGAATTGTAATCCCAATAAAATGATTAAACATAATTAATCATAAAATATTATCAAAAAAAATAATTTCAGGATATTTCATTTTTATTTGGATGTATATCCACCACATAAAATAAGATAGGTGTATGACATGCCCTAATTATCAAAATGGAAAATAGTGACCAAAAACCATTACCACTTTGGTAACTTTGATATTGTAAGCACTAAAAAAGAGAGATAATCAAATGGATATTTAAACCCCAATAATTTATGTATAAAAATCTTAAAATACATTCATGTATAGTATATACAAAAAAAACAGTAATTAGTGGTGAATATGTTTTATATCTCACAGAAAAAGATGTGTGTCAAGAAAAAAATATGTTGAGGTAGACTCATCATGATTTTTGTTTAGTGGTGAATATGATTTTTGTTTACTCACACCTCTCAAGATCATTGGATCATCCCAAATATACAAAAATAAGCTCCCAAAATACCTCTATTTTTCCTTGAAGCCACACTATGGGTATAAATCAACTCTATAGAGACCTTTTGTGAAAACCAAAAGGAGATACTTGAAAAAGAGGTATTAGTTTTATCACCTCTTTCAAAATTCGTTTCTTCTTCTACATCATATTCAAATTTTATTTCCATAATGAAGTAATAAATCAAATATCTTCTTTATTCTGATATTTTATTATAATTATATGAGAACAATATACCTACTTTTAACCATCCTATGAATAACTATACCACGATTTATTCATACGTACGACTTATCACCTCCATGTCATGGTGTAATTTTTTATTCAAAATACATAATTTGAATTTGTATAATTTTGATTACAATAGAAGTAAATAATTAATATAACCTGATAATTATTCTGTATAATTAATATATCATCCAATTCTATTCTGTTTAACCATTAGGTGAATGATATCATCGCTCGTGTGTACGTACGACATACTATCTCAACAATACGATGTGATTCATTCTACATGATGTTCATTAAACCACGATTTATACATGAATAGAATGAATAAATATGATATATATTATATTTAAATTTACTCAATGATTCTGTAATTTTTATTTACAACATACCATTATGCTTTACATAATGTGTTAATACAATAATTTCATTTGAGTAAGTGTGGACTACTGCCCCCTTAAAGTGATATGACTCGTTCATGCAATACATTGAACTTATAAAAGATGAATTTAATGAAATTATGTAAAATAAAAAACATATATATTATACTAAAATTAAAATATACCTATGAATCATTTAGTTTTCATTCCTTTAATATGACAAAGAAATGAAAGTTGGGTTCATGCGTATGTACGGCCTAACATCTCCCTGAACGGTGAATTTCATTTATTATCTAAAAATGTTATAAACTATTCTAAAAACATATATACTAGATATATATGATATTTATTTCTTGAATAATATTCTGTAGATTATGGAATTTTTACCACATATAAAATTTACATCGAATAAGTTCACTTTTGACTCAAGTAGAGAATATCAAAAAAATTACCAATATGATCATTAATAATTATGTAATTTTTATAACATGGTAATAAGTAATATAAAATGAATAATAAATATGAAAATGGTTCTCAAGAAATTATAAATTAACTTATTTTTATTATTCATGAATATAAAGAACGAATATTACAAGTCCGGTTAGAGGTAAGGGAAATCTTAACTAAATCATCATTCATTGTGTAAAATATCAATTTCATTGGTTTGTTTTTCAAATAATATGTGTGAATGGACTCTTATTGTTTCACCCTGAATATCCACTTATATTGGGTGTATTTATATTTTTAAAACATATTTCTATCATTGATTTATCCTAAATCTAATGATACAGTCTTTGTAATGGACTTCATATTAATCACTTTTCCTTGAGGTGTATTTTGATATGTATACAAAATTATATTATATGGATTATAATAAACCCCTTTTACTTTCAATTTCATTCAATGGTTTTCAAACAGAATTTTTTTTGAAGCATTTTACTAAATGACAAAAGTAATGTTTCTTTTTAACATATGCAGTGATAATGCCCTTTCTGTCATTGTGAGCATTAATTGATATTTATATTCCCCTACAATCTGTAATGTTTTTAATTAGAAAAGTAAATACCATATTATTTTTTGGGATATTTCTACTTATAATTGTTTTAAAATTGATTTGTTATATCAAAGTCATTATATGATGTCTTATGATTGCAATGTAAAATAATTATTTTTCCTTTATGCTTGTTCATATGTTATGATTATGTTCTGGTTATATGGAATTGATTGTGTATAATGGTGGTTTCGTGATAAACTTTGTGTGGGTGATCACTTGATAGAACTGAAATACATTGGGTAACGTGACAGAGGTAAATGTTACGTTTTATCCTAATAGATTTAGGGAATGTACTATGATTGGTATTCAAAACGTAACCATGAAAGATACTCCCTATGTGGTTGTGAAAGCTACAATGTAAGTAAGTTATGGATTCCAGAAGTTACCATTATGTTTTATGATTTCTAAGAGTTATTCATAAATCCTATGACTTCGTGAGTTTGGTTAAATATCTTATGTTTAATGGGGAAAAAGTATGATTTCATTGACTTCTATGAAGTCATGGACTGATATTTTCTTTCCTTATTTTATAACCCTTACTAATCTTTTTTATGATCATCCCAAGTTTTTTAAAATATTTTTTATAGGGTAAATGAAAGAGTAAGGGAAATGAATAATTCAAGAATGATTTTTATCAAGAAAATAATTATTTTTAAGTGGTTTTATTATTTTGAGAAAAATTGGACAGAGTAGAATGTCTCCATTATAATATCTGAGATATAATGTAAAAGTTATGTCATAATTCTCTAAAACTATAAACATGAAATGATCATAAATGTGAAAGAAAGTAAATTCTTGGTCAAAAATCATGATTATTTAATGTTTAGGTTGGGGCCTTACAAATAACATGGGTTCCATCCTTTAGGAAAAAAGTGAAATAATGATGGACCATTAAAGGAGATCGGTCATAAATTAAATTTCACATTTGGTTGTAAACTTAGAGAAATTTTCACGAAATACATATGAAAATTTATCCACACTAGTTTTAAAATCAACATGCTTAATGGAATCAACAGTAAAAAGTGTAAAATCATTAAAATATTAAGAGATTATAGCAACTAGTAGTAGTAATGGTTCATATCTTTTTTCATTTACATCCCAATCACATTTAATGTTACTCTTAACTCCATTAGAAGTTATAAAACTAACCTTATAGAAATAATAATCCTTAGGGAGCATTAACGATTTCAACCAATCGATTAAAAAAATCCACTCGTAGATTCAAATATCTTGAATTGAGAAATAAATGAAATAATTACCCCCTTGAGAGTTACAGAACACACCAAACATGTAAAATCTTGTCTCTATCACTAGCCATGTTATATCTGTAGTTTTAAAACTAGAGGATTCATCTCCAAATGTAATATAATATGACTAATCTCATTATAAAAATATAAAATATTAATATGTTCTAATATCAAAACAAAATTCGTTATATTAAAATTCAATGTAACCATACCTCAAAATTTTAATGAAAAAAATTGATCCTATATACTCATCCGATTAGCAACATCCAATTTTTTTATTTCTCCCCCTTCTTCCATTCTTCGTTATTATTATATCATTTCTAGAGGAGTCATGGTGATCGTATAAAAACATTGGACCACTTATTTTGAGAATGATATTTGTTTTTGAGAGATCTCGTTATTGAATAGTAAGAGGTTTGAGACACATGTGAGGAATTTATAGGAAAATATATTGAAGCCTTATCAAAATGATAATATATGTGCACCATATTAGTACAATTTTGACATGCCTTAGGTGGTGATGTCCAATATAAAAGAATATTTTTAGCTAAATAACACAATAAACAAACATACATTATATATAGTCTTAGAATAATGGAAACAAGTTCATTGGATTGACTCTGAGATTATCCAAGTCCTTATCAATTTCTCTCACTCTTCTTATTATTCCCAACAATAGAGTTCACAAATATTACCATGGGAAAGAACATATATTTACCCTTATCATTAACAATAATATCTATTTTCTCCACTCCATCCAAATTAACCATCTCTATCAAATAGAAAATAGAGATCAAATTTATCATAGAAGTAATATCTGATTGCAAACCCAATTCAAATATGTGGGACTTTAATGATGAAGTATTATCTAACTCATACAAAACATTTTTTCATAAACATAACCACATACTCCTTCATTGATATATTTTCTAGATTTATGATGAAGTCTTCAACTATTTAGACTACCTTGAATGTGTTTGGAAGAATTTCATTTGTTGAGAAACAATTCAATGTCCTACCACAAATGAATTTGTTTGAATTTATATGGAACAACTAAATCCCACCATTTACATTCATTATCTACCAAAATATATACTTCCAACGTGACCATTAAAATATTTTTTGTTAAAATTAACTTTGTGATTTATCTCATTTTGTCTATCCACACTTATGCCTCTTCAGGTTTTGTATCCCCCAGAAAGATTAGTAGATTTTTTTATGAAAAAGATATAAATGATTCACATGCCTCTATACATCATTTTTTCCTTTATAAATGGATTTTAAATGTTTATCAATTCTATAGAAAAGTTTTTGTTTACATATGTCATAGATGAAACCATATTCTCTGTGGACTCTTCCAATTAATTCCTATAGTTCCTATCATATTTAAATACTTATACCGAGAAAAATACACAATTTAGTGTTCAATACCTAGTAACAAAAGTCCTGGTATATTTCAAATCACCATAATAAATAATAATTACCAATATTATTGAAATGATAAACCATTTTAAACATTTCAAAAAAATCAAAAATCATAATACATATGATGAAGAAATTTTTCCTAATGAGAAGTTTCCCTTTAAGTGCTTGGTATGATAAAATCATCAGCTAAACCCATGAAAAGAGATAAATAACCTATATGTGTTTCTTAGAATTAATTTGTACCAAAACCTCTCTAGTAATCATAAATCTACTATAAAGTGGTTATATATTTAAATTTATTTTTTATATTTCATGTTCTGACATTCCTATATTCTTACTACAACCCTAATATATCAAATGGAAAAATTACACTAATATAGTTTGTAACATCCCAATCTAACCAATTGGTGTGGGTCTAGTAAAAGGTTATAACAAAATAATATACAATGAATGAATCCATTTAAGGACATATTTACATATATTTAATCAAAAATATCCCTTAAATATCTACAAATTATTGAAAATCCATGTTTATTTGGAAACGTGAGTAAAAAATTAGAAAACATGAAACTATAAAAAAATTCCAATCACAATAATTAAATACCAACACTATTTGAGATCTAACAACTATATATGTTAACCTAGAAAATATATTAACTAATGGGGAAAACAAAAATCCCTGTACTAGAATAAATATTGGAATGAGTCAAAACCCATGAGAAAAAACAAATAAAATGATTACATAAAAGTAATTGATCATGAATAACTTATAGAAGCATAACATATAGAGCATGGATTCATAAGATCATAAAAATATAGGGATTTTGTAAAAATATATAACATAAAATAATCATGAGTTATGGATAACTAATAAGACAATATCACATTTGGGATATAGTGAAATAATGGATTCAGTTTTCTCTCTAATCACATACCTAACAACCAATGAGCCCATGCATTTTGAAAATATTTTTCACCCCATCTAGGATCATTCCCCAAAACATGTACATGAATATGTATTCCACATAATTAAATCATGCATAAGGCATAAAGAAAAGGGTTACCCATAGAATGAAGTGGGTTTCCTAATCATTTCATAAGGAATAACCAAAGTGTGTATCATATTAGTTTACATGAAATAAATGAATAAATAATTATTGGAAGTCAATAAAAGAAAAAATATTTTTTAATCCTAATAAATAATTCCCACCTAAATTGATATCAGGAATAATAGTGGGATTTCGGCTTTGTATATGTACCTCTAATGAGAGGTTTTTACGGAAAATAATAAATTTTATTTGATTAGTTTAAAGGCATAATTTTTTTCATAAAATCTTAAATTAACTAACATGGTTTTTATGAAAAATGATTGATGATAAGAAATATATTTTTATTTTAATATTTTATTTAGTTTATAATAAAATCGGTAACAAAAATATTAGTCCCCTTTAATTTGGTTTTATTATCAATAGGAATTGAGAAGTGAAAATTTTAAAACACGTATTTCTATATCAATCAATGATTTAATAGAATTTGTTAATATGATTGGGAAAATATAAAAAATATAAAATAAATATATATGAATTATTATCATATTAATTGAGTAAATGAGTGATAAATGATAACCTAAGGAAAATAAGGACGTTCAGGGCAATCCATTACCTTATGTCCGAATGAGTTCATCAGTTTTATTTAATTTCATGAAAAATAAAATTATATTATTTAATTTAAAAATTATGAACCTCTTAAAAATATATATTATTTATTTATAATTTACTAAGATTACTTAAGGACATTTCTGTGAGATAAAATGTTCAATTACGTTGTTTTAGGAGCATTTGTTTCATGGTTTCAAGGTCAGGTCACATCTGTATATTAATGGAACTTAGTTTAAAATGGTAATAATAACCTATATGTGAAATGAAGTTGTATTAATTCGTATAAATATTTTTATATTTTTCATTATAATTTTTTCATAAATTTGGATTATTCATTCAAAAAAACATTAATAATATTTTTTTAGTCTATTTGGGTAGTTTTTCTGACCATCTCAAACTAGTCTCATTTTATATAATGATATAAACATATACACATTAATAAATTTAATATAACTACAAAAATACATAATTAGTTTAATTTTAAAAATTATATTCTAATTTAAACATGCAGTGATTACATTAGGGTAAAATGTCATCATCCAGAAGGGTTTTAACCACCATAATACGAACAATGGTTTCACTTTTATATGAATAAGAGGTAATGAGAAAAGATACTGATATTTTATATTTTATTAGAGATATAAAATCCTATTACATACATGATATGGTATTTATTATCATATTTTAGATGAAAGAGGAAAGGGTATGGGAAAAGAAGAATATAAATTAAAAGATGAATTATGAGGAAGCAACAAATTCAATATCTCCACATTGATAGACTCAATAAGGGGAAAGGAATTAGTATTTTTTTTATATAATAAGAACTTTGAAGATGGTATATCTATGGAGGATAGGTTGTGTTATATATTTTACAAGATTCAATTCCTAAATGGTGTGGGGGGGAAGGGGCGGTGAGATGTGGTATTTATAAGGGGAGGAGAGTGGTGTTTTTGAAAATTATATTCATTAGTAAATTATTATGGATCAGTACATTCATTAGTAATTATTGTTGTAATTGTATACATTAATTTTTTTATATTATTTTTAACTAGTGTTTTATTACATCAGTGATGAATAAAAAAATCATTTGATTTTCTTATAATGATAAATACTATAAAATACCACATTTAACTTTACACCATTAAATCCGATATTTTAAAATAATGGAAATAAATATTAATGATAAAAGTTTTTTACATTTATAATTTAAAGATAGAATAATTTTTATGAAAATTATTTTCTAAATTTGAGAAACTTGATTTATAAATAAAATCCCCATTTATTTTGAAAAATTCATATTTTAATATGAGAATCATTTTTATTACCCTGTAAAAAATTACTTATCGTATCAAAAAATTCTCTTATAATTATATAAAAATAATAATATGAATTTATAAATACATTTAATGTAAATAAAAAATATTTCAAATCATTATATTTCATTAAAAAGTGGTTTTAAAATATTTTATTTTTATACAACATACAAACACTTATTTTGTCCTTTTAAAAATATTATTTTCTTATACCATGGTATGAATATATCATGTTTTAATTTTATATGATACTTAAATGTTATTTTTCACTTCCATGGATGATGTTATTATAATAATGGTCATATAATTTTTCATAATGGTTAGATTACTATTTTTATGATCTGGTTTTTTTCTAATGGTAATGATATAATTCTAATAGTAATACTTCAAAAAGTTATATAGGTTCACAAAATTCTATATATATATACATATATATATAATTTATTCTATTAATTATTAATTAGATTATATTTCATTAATGGTTATATAAATATTTATCTTTGATCATGTGTGTGACCATTCTAGATGATCAAGAAGAACTAAATTTTTAAATACAAAATATCTTATTTTTTATATTTATCTCATATTAATATTTGGAATTATTATTGGTTTTTAAATCTAAAGTATCATTATCTATTTATGGTAATATTTTTTTTTGTTCTTTTAGGTTATGTGTGTGTTTGTACTACATGATATAATTATAATAATGGAAATTCTATTGATAAAATTTTTGTTTGTAACATTCTTCCCAAATTAAGAAATTTCACCCTTGAAATTTCATTACAAAAATATGGTGAAAAAAATTTCAAGTGATTCTCCTTCATCACGTTCTATGGATTCCATATCTTATCCCTATAATTATGGTTTCCATACAGTACATTTTGTAGGTGAGTTTTATTATCGCATATAGTAGTATCTATACGGTCAAAGATCATCATTTTCTATTCCTCACAAGTGATATCATTCTGAAGGTGTCCCTCATCTCAATTCATATTATGTGTGGGGAGTGGTATGCACATACTCATGAGGGATATTTGGAATACCTAAATTATATAGAAAATGGTTTGTGGGGGTGCTATTTGATATGACAAAACTCTAAGACGATCATGAATTTAAAAGGAAATGATGTATCTAGGACATATATTTCCCTTAATCCAAAATATTTTAACTCTTTTTCATAGAGAAATGTAGATGAATACATTATCTCCAACCTAAAACTCATTGTCCCATCATTGATACCCTAAAAATAACATCTTTCAACATTGGGAAGAACTAAGTTATCAGTGAATGGTCTTCACATGTTCATCTATTTTCTAAACCATTTCAGGTCCCAAAATATTGTGTTCAGCAATATCATCCCATCATGTAGGAATTATAATATATTTCTCACAAGGGGATTCATATTGATACATTTAGATTATTGAGTTTAAAATATTATTGAAATATATCTCTACCAAAGTAAGATTTTTTTCTAGTCCTATGTTGATTTTCATCAAAAATTCCAACAAATTTTCTTTCATTGATTAAAATTTCCACTCAGGCTGATCGTTAATGTTAGGGTGATAAGCCATACTAATGTTTAGCTATTTAATTTGATCATGTTATAAACTCTTCCATAATATAGAGTAAAATATCAAATCTTCATCAGATACAATTGATGATGGTATTTCATGTAGCCTCGCCAATTCCATGTTGTATATCTATGCATGTTGATTAGGTGATATGACCTCTCAAATTGAAATGATGGTATATGTCTTTGTATGACGATCCAAAACAAGCCATATGACATTATATATATCATATGTCATCATTAAACCAATGAATGGTTCCATTATGATTTCTTCCCATTTCTATATATGAATTAAATAAAATTCTCTCATCCCGTTATAATTTTTTCATTCTTCCTTCACATGCTAACATACCAAAAACATTAATGTATATTTATTTATATCCTTCTTCATATTTTCTGACCAATTATGCTCTATTATTTCTTGATAGAACATTTTTCTATATAAGTGTATAGATAAGGTTTAGATATGTTAGTAATTTAGAATATCCTTCATTATCTTTGGATTTTATAGAAGTCTTGGTCATAACTGAATTCTTATGACTCCTTCCTTGTCAATTTTGAGTTTTGATGATTTCAAATTTTTGAAAGCTTCCAACTTCTTCTAATTCATTACAGTGTATCCTTGATAATAATTCACCTTCTCCAAATGGTATTTGAGCGGTAATTTGATAATATAATGAGGTTATTCCATCCTATGATTCCCATGTCCAATATTTGAAAGTCTAAGAATATTAGATCCTTCTCAATTTTCATCATTGGTAAAGTCTCATGAGAATTTATAATTAACGAATATTCCATTTTATTTTCTTTACCAGGATGGTAGTTTATTGTGAAATAATAATACATATAGAGATATAGCAACCATCACTAGAAAATATTAATCTCTTTATAAGTAAATATATTCATGAGGCACTTATGATTATATATATCACTCACTTTTCCCCAATTAGATAATTCCCTACATTTTCAATGTGAAAATATCATCCTCCACATATAGATAATGAATTTGATATTTTTCTCATGATTTTCAGTTTACATGAGTAATGGGCTATAATTTTATCATTTTTAGACAACTCATATTCAAATCCCAAGTTTGACGCATCATTTACTACTATAAAAAGTTACCTAAACCACTTTTTCAACTCATTGAATATGTATTAACATTTATTGGTATAGTGAAACTTTATGCTATTTCAATTTATCTTGGTTAGTGTTTTTTAAAATATTGATATGTTCCATACAAATCACCAATAATACCCACATATTCTGTGGAAACTACAAATTTCTGTTATAGATAATGGTCTGAGAAAATTATGTATTTACTTTATCATGGAAGGGTATACATATATCACTTTTTAAGTGACAAAATTCCACAATACTGATACATCCAACATCTAAAACACATATTCACTTTACTTTTCATATAGTTTATCGCTCTATAAAATTATTATCATAATATTCAAATTCTCATCATGCTCCACCATGTTATTAGAGTATACTGAAATATTTTCTATAAATAAAACCAAATTCTTTGAGTTAATCTATAAATAATATATACATTATGTCTATGAAAACTTCTATTGAATTAATGAAATTAGTTGGAATCATTATGAATTCATAGTGTCCATACCTCATTTTAAAGTATTTACTTGGTATATCTTTATTCTTCAACATTAATTGGTTATATCACAACCAATGGTCCACCTTAAAGAAACTATTTTCCCCACATATTTAATCGAACAAGTAATCTATTTGTTCTTGAGGATCCATTGTATTTATCGTGTTGTTGTTGAGTTCGTTATAATCAATTCTAAGGCAAATTGATCCATCTTTATTATTGTTAAAGAAAGTCTTGTTCTCACCTCATAGAAAACCAATCAGGTGTATAAAATTTTTATCTTGATAATATTTTCCCTATTTATATTGTTCACCCTACTCAATGGTGTAAATACTATAGAGAATCCTTTCCATCAGTAGTGATCTTTGTATAAGTTCTATTTAGAAATAATCCTCTTCGTTCAAAGGATGACTATACAATTATTCAGTGAACACATTAGTGTAGTCCCTCGCAATGGGAATGTCAAAAAGAATGATCCTTTCATTTGACTCAATCATTAGAGAAAGATATTTTTTCACATAAGGGGAAAATATTCAAATATGAGATAATGATTCCAAATCAGAATAATTCACATCCTTATACAAATAATGATTAAAAGGATGAATCATGAAGAAAAGAGTGTTATCCCTATCCCAATATTTTATTTTGGAATAATAACAATGTAGCCAATATATTCCAAATATACTACCAAACTCCACTAAAAGATGTAAGAAATTATTTTCATGAGGTTTAGTTGACATACATTCACAATGGATGAGTTATATACTTGATATGAAATAATTCCCCCATTTTCTATAATCAATGATAACTTATCGTCAATGTGTTGATGTGGTGATTTTATATTTCTGCTAATATTCATGATATAATATAATGAATATAATTGGTATCAAATAGTACATTCTCTATGATTGAAAGATTAACTAGAATACCTATATCTACATAATTTTCATGATCCACCTCATCATTAGTGATAGTATATTCCATTCCTTGTTTTATTTGAGGTTTTTTTCATTGATTTTCTCTGTAATTCCTTAGCATATGTACTTTTCTCTCATAATACTCTTACTCCTTTTAGTTTAAACAATATAATGTATGTTGAGTGTCTATATAAACCATGCATTATTCATCTTCATTAGTTTGATTCCTTATATCTCTTCAACAATGATTTTTCTCATACACCACTTATCTTCATTTAAGTCATCTCCCCGTTCCTTTTATAACAATCATGGTATAATTCTCCTAACACTTATCACATGAAAGATGTTGTGTTTTCATTCCATCTTCAGATTTTTCAACTGATCCTCAAATATTTAACTCCATTTAATTATTTTTTTCCTCTGATCCCAAAAGACTACTAAGAGTTTCCAATTTTCATAATAACCTTAAAGGGACATCAAAAAATATTCTCATATATTTCAATGTATCAAATAGATAATGATTTTAATAGACACAACTTTAATCCAATAAATAAGAGATCCACCATACATTCATTAGTAATGATAAATTGGGAGGATTATCCTAAAATCCATTTAATTTTTCTTCAAACACCATAAAACACATCTTATTATTTTATATGGACTAAGAAACACCCTCTCAATCATTATAATCTGATTTCATTGAAAATTTTATTAAAAAAATATTTTCTTGAATCATTCTCATTCAATGGATTAAATTACATCCTTAAACATTTTTTTTCGATTAGTGTCCACCACAGATAATCTTCCCGATGTAAGGGATATACTACCAATATGACTTTATCTTCTAATAAGTACTAGTGTAAAAATAGTATATTATTGACTGAGTTAACTAATTTTTCAATTATATGGGGATCAAAAGTGAAACTAAATGTAGGAGGATGTTGTCACATAAAGGAATAAATTGAAACCTTATCTTTCATAGGATAATATTTTATTCCACGTATTTAATGTTATAATTCATAACATAGCACGTTTGGGATAATAATATGGGGAAGTTATGAACCACTCCCATCAGGTTAGGCGTAACATTTGGGAAATCAACACATTACATATAATTTTCGTAATTTCCATGGGAATTATTATTTTTTCCATTAACTAGACAATAAAAAATAAAAGGGGGTATTTTAGTAATTATAAAATGAGAATAGAAAATATAATCTTTTAACTTTGAAATAATTACATATAAAGGAAAATTATAACCTAACATGTGATCCCCAGTGTTTTAATCTAGGTTATCAATGATAATTTTTCCTATATATAGGCATTTTCTAA
Organism: Viscum album; assembly: GCA_963277665.1. NCBI lineage: Eukaryota > Viridiplantae > Streptophyta > Magnoliopsida > Santalales > Viscaceae > Viscum > Viscum album. Next base: position 355,931,782 of record OY728143.1, read on the forward strand.
CGATTTTGACTAAGTATTTCTAGTTATAATTCTCAAAAATAACTATTCAATGATCTAATACAAATTATGACTACCCATTCCAATTACTCATATTGTTATACTACTCTAGGAATATATATACAGTAAATACAAACCAATGATAGAAAATAATAAATTTGTTTCAAGATATGGTATATAATTAAGAAAATTAAACTAAAATAAAAAAACATTTTTTAATCTCCTAAGTTATCTCCTAACATGATTTTATCTCTTACTAAAACATTGTATAAATTGTGTAATACATAAACAAATGTGGTGATCTCAAAATAATTTTATTGTAATAAGAATCTGAATAAAGAATAAAACACGAGAAATAAGGCATTAAATGATATCATAAAAGAAATGGATCATGAAAAACATAAGAAGGAATAATATATTTAAAATTTTACCATATGATCATGGATATATAAGAATGTTGTAGAAACATATAACATGACATAAACACGACTCAATGATAATGGCCAAGATGATATCATATAGGGGAAAGTGTCCCATAATGGATTAGGTTTACTCATTGATCCTATACATAACACATCCTGAGAAAAAATAACTAATTCATTAGAGTATGGATTGAGGGCATCTATACTACCATGTACATTAATTTGTGTTCAAAAAAATCATTCACAATGGATAAACAAAAGTATTACCCTTGAAAATAAGTGTGTTTCAGAATCATGTTATATGTTGTAACGAGAGGGTGTATCATAATGGTTTCAATTAAATAATTGAAAAATTATTTTTTGAATATAATAAAGGGATAATAATAAAAAATAATTATAATTTATATACAACATAAGTGATTATTTTAAAAAAAAATTGTTAGGTCGCTTTAAAATTGTGAAAATTAAGTAGGGTTCTATGGAAGATAATAAAGTGTATATACAGTTTTTTAATAAAATCTATTTCTATGATACCTAAAAATTAAAGACAAGGATTTTCATTGCAAAATTATTGATTTTTAAAAATATAGATGGATTATAACATTTTACAGAGTGTACTAGTAAAGGGGTAATAAATAGGGAAGTTCACATTAATCGTAATTTTTTGTCGATAGAAATTGAGAAGGGAATCATTAAAAACATGTATATCTCTATAAAATAAATAGAAAATAAACATGTTTTATATTTTTGGGACCCTTATAAAAGATATAAGTTATTTATATAAAAAAAATAAGATATTAATTAAGGAAAAAAATGAGAAATTGTTGCCAAAGGAAAATAGTGAGGTTCAAATAAATCCCTTACCTTTTCTTCAAATGTGTTCTAAAATTTCAATTATTTTCATATATAATGATGTTTTATTAATTATTTATTTAATTAATATCCAATTTTTAATATATTTTATAAAATATATTATTATTAATTTCATTTATTGACATTTTTCTGAGTTATAAATTTTAATTTCATTGTTGATGGAGCATTCATTTCATTGTTTCACGGTCAGTGAACTTATGTATAGAAATGAATGTATTTTTATAATGGGAATAAAAATACAAAATTGAAGTTAAGAGGTATAAATTCACATCAAAATTTTTAAATAGTGTTATATATCTTTGGTTTTTTACATTATATTGATTCATTTAACGAAATAGTAATGATAAATTTCTAGTTTATTTTGGATGTTTTTTCAACCATCTTAAACTAGGGTCATTTTATTTAACATTTTGGACAGATAATATGTATAGAATGTTAATAATTAAATAAAAAAATAATCAGTTAATTTTTATAAAAAATAAATGAATTTAAACCTACCATGATAGAAATATTAGAAAATGAAGACCCATCTCCCATGTGGGTGGTTTATTAATATAATATGGAAAAAGGATATTTTTCTTAAATACGAGGAAATGAGAAAAGTGGTGGATAGAATATATTCCATTTGTTGTATAAAATTTCAATATATATATATATATATTTTACTATACTTATTATAAAATCATTTATGATTGTCTATAAGAGAATATAGAAGGCTAATTAAAATTAAAATACTTAGATTGATGATGTTACCTATTGAATATCACCACTTGAAAGACCCCTTATGGAAAATTGAATTTTTTTCGTGAAAATAGAAACTCTTAGAATTTAGGAATATTGTGGAAGATAGTTCATGGTAGATATTTTGGAAATCTTCATGACTTATAAGGTGTGAGGAGAATGGATTGTGATGGAAGGTATTTATAAGTGCAGGAGAGGGGTCATTTTTTTATTATATTCATTAGTATATTATTTTGGTTCAATAATATAAATTTTTTTGATCATTTTTTATATATATTAAATGGTTACTGTAAGTTAAAAAATTTTGGTGTTTAAATCAACCTTGGAAAAAAATTCACAGTGTTTGAATATAATGTTAAAAACCATAAATTACCATATTTCACTAATTACACACAATTAATGTATTTTTGACAAAATAAAATATATATATATATATATATTATAATATTGGAAACCATTTTAGAAAATAATAGTCTTAATATTATATTTTTTTTTCAATGAAATCATCTTTTATTCAAACAATATCAATTTTAATATTATAATAAATTTTATGACCATTTGTATAATTACATATGATCTCATAAAATTTACATATAATTATAATAAAACATTATATTAATGTATAGATAAATTTTTTGTTAATAATAATTATTTAAAAATATATAAATTCTTAAAAAAAATGTGACTAAAATATTTTAATTGTATAGATAATTAAAACATATATTATCATCTTTAAAACATTTATTTACATTTATAATATTTTGAATACGTAATATTTTAGTTTTATAAGAGACAAAAATATTACATTAAACTTCATGAGGTGAGTTTGAGATTATAATTTTTAGGTCCTTATTCATGATAGTCACATTATTGTTCCAACTATCTGGTCACTATTCGGCCAGTTTGGTTACTATTCTATTGGACATATTCGTAATTTTGAAATGGTTTCCGTACATTATATAAATACCTACTACACCATTCAATCTTCATTTAGTATCATTTTATTTCAAGTATATATACACTTTCATATTCCAAATGACTATTTTATTATTAATATTATAGTTTATTTCTATTTCACTATTTGTGACTCTGATCATTCTGGTGACTTGTTCAGATATAAATTTTATTATATTGCATATATTGACTTATATTTTATCTAATTTTCTTATTTTTATTTCTTATTGTTCTAGTTTATAACTTATATATCATTCATAATTTATGACATTATTGTTTTTGGGTTTTTCAATGTCATGTATGTGATTTATACTAAATAAAATAATAATAGTAAGGTAAATTCCATGGAAAATGATTTGGGACCTAACATTAGGATACATCCCCAAGAAAAGATAGTCTAGAAATAATTTCCATGTTTTTTTCAAAAATCTAGGTGAAACTTTTCCCTGAAGAATAATCATTACATAGAAATATAAATACAAAAATAAAAAACTAATAATAAGAATCTACATAAATAAGGATTCAATTAAAATTAATATCCATTAAAAAGAAACATTATAATTTTAACCAAAAACAAATAAAAGATATCACATAGAACCAAAGGAAATCCAAAAAAGAAAAATTGATTTAGAATCACTCCAATGAAACTACATGATGGAACTCCACACTCGAAACATCAATCTGAAAAAGAAAATTAAGATGCACTATTTGAAAAATGTGATTCCCTAATCGTATTTATATATCAGTATAAAAGAACTGAAAATTCTCCAATGTTATAATAAATGGGGTGATAATACACCTAATATGCCGTCTCCAAATGGTTTTTAACACATTATAGTACAAAAAAATCATGATGTCAAACATTATAAAAATCATATGAAAGGTAAATAAATAGATTTATAAAAAATGCTAATAGAGATCCTTGTATGAAAACATTTATATAATAAATTTCTATTTCATAAATCTTATAATAAATATACCATGACCACACACACACTAACACACACGTTTCATGAACTTTTCAAGTGGGGTGACTTTACCAATCAACAATCCATAGCTTGCTGATCCCCATTGACTGTGGTAATTCATCACCATACATTGTTCTACATTAGTGGTGCCACTCCATGACATCTATCGATAAAAAATACACCCCAAAACATTCCACCATATATGAAAAAATCTAATAAAAATTAATCATACATTACGCAATTGTATTAAAAACTATTTTCTTTCATTAAATTTATCAAAAACATTATGTGTACTACTTAAACCGATGGATTTTATACTAAATCTGACATTTTTATAAAAAATTGATAGATAGTGGAAATTAAACACTTATCCATAAAGTATTAGATAGTGTATAATGGGATAGAATTCACTTAACACAAAATGGTAGATGACAATGAATAATGAAGAAATGAAATTTCCATATTCGAACTCACAACACCATTACATAAATTGATCCAATCATGATCACATAAAATTAAATCAAGGAGCATAGAAATATCTATAAAATATTTTATATATGATTCTCAAATAGATAATATGATACTATATAAATATTAATAGTATAAATGAAGACTTACCATTGATTATCAAGTTTTGACACACCTGGATTCATCAAAAAAATTATCATGAAAAAAATGAATCATTATGGACGATTTGGGAAGAAGATTTGTTTGATATTATTGGATAATAGAAAAAATTATATTTTTAGGGAATTAATATGAGTTAAATTATAATTTTTTTAGAAGTATCTATTTTCCACACGGTTAGGCTGTACAATATTTAAAATTGTGTGCCAACAGTGGTAATGATACTACTCCACAACCAAAGGGACATAATATTTTGTCTCATAGTTTGGAAATCCCTAAGATAATGGTTTGCACCCAACTTTATATAAGATTAAAATCTCTATACTTTATATCATTAAATCTCATGGTTTTTTAAAAAGTATACTAACTATTCAACTTCCCAATTACTCTTAGAAAACCATTTTAGAATTTCTTTAAGAGAGTACATGGTTTCAATATTCTATAATCAAACCATGAGCAATTTAAAAAAATATACAAAACTACAATATCATCAAAAAATACCAAAACACTTCCAATTTGTTTTTTTAGAATCAAAAATATTTATTAAAATGGTAATTTACTTGAAACCGGGGATGTTATAGGTTCAATTTTCCTCATGGAGAAGATAGGAGTTAACATTAGACATAGGATCACATTGATTTGAACTACTATCAATAATAGGTGTTCAGTTTTTATTTTCTACACTATTTAATTTTCCATAACTCCTCATTTCAAAAAATCCAAAATAAATATTTGTTCCATGAATGAAAAATAAATTTTAAAATGTTTGTTAACTAATAATTAATTAATTTTGTGTATTTTTTGAAAACTTATATTCACCCATACAGTTTTACTATTTGATACCTCCTTCTTGGTGAATATAGGATATAATTATTCTCATGGTAATCATTCGTCATCATGATATTATAATTATCATCCTTCACATGATTAATAATATGATTCCACTCCTGAGTATCCATTGTGATATACAGATATGTTCTATTGAGAATTTGAGAACAAGAATATGGTATTGTAACATTATCACCACCAGAATATTCACATAGATTTCGTTCATTTTTTATCAATGATATATTGGAGGGTATGGATTGAAAAAATAGGGATATAAGACTTTTATATGGTCATGGATAGGTCATTCTATCAATAATACATTATGTGAGAAAGGGTTTGATCATGACCCTTAGTTCATAGTAGCATATGATGAAGCACTCCTTTTAGTGCTTCTATGATATGATTGAATGTTTGTTGAGTGTCATAATGAAAATAGACCTCCTTGTTAGTATCCTATTGGACTCACTTAAAAGATTGCAATTACATAATAATGATATAAGACCACTCCCTTTATTCGATGGACTTCAACCCATGGAATGACCACCTCTTTTCCTCCATTGAATGGGTGATCTGGGTAGGTTTCTCCTATAATGATACCTTGCTAACATTTTAAGGGACTGTAGTCGTGTGGAATAGAAAATTACAATTGATAGTAATAATATTTCTCATGGAATTATTCTATAAACTAGGAAAACTGTATATAAATTCCTCCACCACTATTTTACAAGGTATATGAGTTTTTATTCACTATAGGAAGGAGATAATAAAGTATATATTTATTTATACATACAAAAATGACTTCACTGCAATATGCCTATGGAGGTATAGTCCATAGGGATTCATATCATAATGTAATTTCTAAGACACCTTCATGGTTGTAATAGAATCACTGATGTGTTACTCCCACACTAAGGCATAAAACACCTAATTTTAAAGATTTCAAGTTATGAAAAATATATTTCCAACTCAGTGGGATAATTACATAATTGTATTTTAGAAATGTTTCTGAAAACAATATAGATGAGTAGTGGTATGCACATGAGCCTCAGCCTAGTTATTGAGGACTCCATAAGTGCATTCAAGAGACCCGGGATAAAATCTAGGCATAGACTAATTTCTTGTACTATAGCAGTACTGTATTAGGGGGGACAGTAGTAGTACTATAGCTGGTACTGTAGCACGAACTGTGCAGAACCGTAGCACGTACTTTAGCGGAAACTGTGCAAAACTGTAGTAAGTACTGTAGCGAGAACTATAGCAGGCACTGTTTGGCACTGTAGCATCCCAGAATATTCCCTTGTTTGGGCCTTCAGGCCACTGATTTGGTCCTCAAGTCCTTTAAGGCCATTGGGCAACCCAGGCCTTCAGGTCGGTAAGGCCGTCGGGCAACCTCAAGGCCTTCGAGCCACCTTAAGTGTAGATGCAAATAAGAAACCCTACAAGGAACAAGCTTCATAAGGAGAAGGAGCAAGGAGCTTTCACCATAGCCGAAGCTAAATGGATTTCAAGAATGAGAGGGTAGGGTACCTGCCATCGGGACAAGCCTGTGAATGCACACGAAATCCTAGCCAAACTTCTATGCGAAGGTGGGGAGATGATTTCATGATGAAGATGATGGGGAGGAGGAGTTCCAAGTAGGTAGTCTGGGTTGTATGTAATGATCGAAGCCAATAGGCAATGAATTCCTCTAAGATCTACAGGCCATGTAATACTTAAACCTCTGGGCCTTGTAAGGGTTCCACCTCACACCTTGGAAGGAGGATTATCAAAAATCAATAAAATATGAAGGCCTTCGGGCCATTGGAGGATGAGTAGTAGTATAGTAAAGATGTGATAAGAAATAATCTATTTGTTAATATTGATGTGAAATAACTAACTCGATTAAACCAAATTTTTTATGGAGATTTTGAAAGTGTTATTGAATTCCTTATACGAATCAACAATAATAAAAAGGAAAATGTTGTTATAAAATATCTAGTAATGTAACATATTTGGCCTATTTTTTATGTGTAAATGATTCCAATTAGGTGAAGAAATTTGATTATAATACACATAATATTTTTTCTAGGGAATAAGGAATTGTTTTTTATATCACATTACCATTTTTAAATAACGGATGTAATGTAATTAATTCTAATTTTGACTAATATTATGCCTTCTGAGATGTTTTAGACATTATTTATAAAATAAAATTATCTATAGTTCTTTAATACGGATTCTTGGATGTCATATTGGATGAGAGGATGTTCTTTCATACTCATATCACTATTTCTGTGGTAATTGTTTCCTATCATGGTACAATATTTTGGAAATAATTCTTGTTAGTGATTCCATCAAAATTCCATGTGTGGAACTAGTTACATTTGTGAAAGTGATTGATCATCAAAATGGATAATTATATATATTTGTGTGTATGTCTGTATTAGGAGTTATCCAACATTATATATATCACTATTTCATTATAAATATATATCGAAGGTAATAAATCTAAATATATTGTAGCTTCTTAATTTTTATTTTACATTGTTATTGTCTTATGTTTAATGAATTTCAAAATGGTGATTTGGGGTTCATCATCATCATCGAAGGTGGATTTTTTCTTGTAGTTTTTTATTAGTCCCATGAAAAGGTATTCATATATATCCCAATTAATGTAATAAAAACCCATTTTGTTCAGTACTACATAAAATTACATGTTTTACCTTTCATGTTCAAGTTATAAGGTCCAATATAGTTCCTTTTATGGTCTTAAGAAATGACAAAGTGATGTTCCTTCTATGTTTATCTATACCAAACCATGTTATATTCCTAGTAAGTTCATATATACATTTCCTATGAGGATTAATACTATTATAGTTTTCCTTCTTATCATTGTAAATAGGAATCAATGATAATGTACTTTGGTTTCATATAGTTTAAGGTTATATGACTGAAGTGATCCATATAGATTATCATCGTGTGGTGGGAACATATTCTATAAACATTTGTTTCATTTATCTATGAAATCTAGTTGAAACGTTACTAGAAATTGTTAGTGTGGGACATATGTATTAATGAACATTTATGGTCCATCCTGTTCATTTGTAATGAAACATGATAGAGTTTTTTTCAATTAGGGAATATAAACTATTGAAGATATGATATCTCATAGGGAATATAACCCATTGAGGACATATTTAGTGGATATGTGACTCCTTGAGGATGGAATAATGCTTACTCATGGGATTCCAAAATGAGAAAATATACACTTCCTATCAATATCTATCAAGACAACACATTATTAAAGGAATCATAGATAATATGGATCAATGATATATACTAATGAAATATACCTAATAGGTGGTAGATTTCCTTCTTGGGAGTGGGAAGGATAGATTTAGGGATCACACATGAGCTACAAAGAGATGCCTGACCTAGTAGGCAGGTCAGTTGAATGTGGTTTTTGGGGCTACAACTAGTGTGAGGGCTATAACATGTCCCTAGTTTCTATATTTGACTCTTATAATTTGATAATAGATATTATTGATTACATTATGGTCATGGTTAATCCAATATGTGGTACATGATCTATGAGATGTTTCGCCTATGTAATAATGATTGGATCCCTAAATATCAAGGTATTCCATGATCGTAAAGACAAAAAGTGTCCAACTGAACATGGAGGACATATCTGGGAAGTCCCATTTTCATGGAAATACCTTATTGAAGGGTTTAATGATATTTTATTTTACCAGATCTTTTATAACATTAGGTAATAGAGTAGAATTCATTTTGATGTTATGTTCAAGGATTTTACCTTGACAAAATAATCATCAGAGTTCATATGGGTTGATTAATCTGAGATAGCTGATCTGAATGAAGGAAATAATGAAATTGATTTCTGATTTCCAATAATTTTATTTCATAATGAAGTAAAAATAATTAGATCAGATACAACACTATCATAAAACACATGTGGAGGATAAAATTTAATTTATGAATCCTCACATACACATAAAATAGTTTTGTAATTAGAATTCCCATTGATTTCAACTATAAGGATTTCATATCAAGGACAAAAAAATTTAAATTTACCTCCATGACTTGTGATCATAGGATCATTGCACAAATGTTCCTCATGAGATACCATCCCGGAACTATGTTTCTCTATTTTTCCATGAAAGGATCCTTGTGAACTATCCTACCTAGAGTTGATTCATTGATTTTTGTTTTTTAAATCCATATATTAAGGATCAAAATATTCAGTAATCAATGTAGTATGTTTCATATAGGGGATTAATAATTTTTTTATTTAGTCCTTATATGGATTTGTATTGAGAATTATATATTGGATTTAATTTCTATAATTATTAAATTATTTTTTCTATGAAAATGAGATCATTGAGAGTAAATTTTTACTTTTTTAATGTTTAATGAAATCCCATGAAAACAAATGTCTATTATATTTATGGTAGATGATAATGAAAAAACATCCTAAAATTGATGGTTGTGGAGGAAAAATGTTTTTGAATAGGAATCCCATGATGTGGATATGAGCATTCATGAATCAATCATGTAATCCAGAATAGTGTCATCAATTCATTGCTTGTACAACGTGGTTTTAAAACAGAGTATGCACAATTAAACGGTTCCCACTAGCCATTCACAATAGATATTTCACTATAATGAACAACTATATCAAAGAATAATTCTTGAGATAATAAATGAAATATATATGAATAAATAGACTATGTTACCCCTTGATAAGTTAATTCTTATCCTGGGACAACTATGTAACCTACATTTTTTTATTCATGGAGGTCCTGGTCATTAATTGGAATTGTGAGGGATTTTTCATCATGATAAAATCTCGTTTTCAATGTTTTATTATTGTTATAAATAACTAATTATACAATTGCTGATAGTTACCTTAGGTTCTTCAATACAAGTACAAAAATACTCTACTAATAAATTCATTTTGATATTAGAGTAATTTATATTTCTAAATGAAATCACTATAAATCCATAATATTTATATCTACTATGAAATAATTTTAAAAGTTGTTTTGACATCTAGATTAAAAATCCACCATTGTGATGTTTTTAACCCAATTAAGTTCATCCAAAATATAATTGATGTGGGGTCAAGGAGAATATTTTTTCATCTTGATTTGGATAGGCTGAAGATAATAAATTCAATAACACATTATAAAATCCATAATTTTGATAGTGATATCTATATCACCCTATGGTGAATGAAATGGGAATATAGAATGCACAAAAAAATTATCATGATGTTTCTTTTTAAATTCTATGAAATCAAATGGGATATTAAATAAAGACTCTTTAATATAAGTGTTAAATATTGTATGACTACAATTGAAAACTCAACCTCATGATCTTGGGAAATACTATATATCTCATTAGTATATATTTAAAAATATATTATATAAACTTATAATTTAATGAATGATATGTTACATCATAAATATTTGAGTAATATATTCCTTATTTTTGGACCCTCGACCCATATTAAGGAAAATGATTCCCAAATAATATTAATAGATATACCTCCATCGATATTTGATCATGGGATAATTTATGAAATGAAATGATATTATCATGTATTTATATTTTTTATTATATATATTTTGAGATAAGTAATTCATTTCCAATGTCACATAAAATTATACCAAGTAGAATACAAATAAATGTTTATTAAGAATATTAAAATAAACCACAATTTGAGAGGAGTTATATACTTTGGATGGAGGCATTTCACCTCCATGTTTTTACACCAAGAATTAAATATATAATTAGTAATTTGGATAATAAATTATAATACCAAAAATTTAATATATTAAATAATGTGAATAACATGAGTGAAATAATATATTTTTAGTTCTTGAGTGGGTAATAGGAAAAAATTTAACATTGTTTTCCGTGATCAACATTAGTGGTATTGATTGCATAGAAACTTCTTTTATCTCATTGTTTCAAGGGTTACCGACATTTATTCTTATAATTACCCAATAAATTATAGGATCTATTAACATTTTTCTAAATTTCTATACATTTGAAAAATTTAAGTGTTGCTGGTGAAATAGGTTTACCATCCTAATAAATAATTTTATTAAATAAAATCATCATAAATATTAAAAAATCCTAAAATTTATGGACTATAGAACTAAATTAAAAATATATTTCATTTGAATAAATATTCAATGAACCTCTATCCAATTTATCAATAATTAGGATGTTAAATGATATTTCTATTATGTGGTGTTTCATTTTATTTACAATGAAACTACATTTTAATTTTATAATAACCAATTGAATTTTAACAATGGGTGTCTCTAATTTCAAAATCCATATTAAGTTCATATAAGAAAATTTCTTCATAATATTTAATTACCCTTATAGCTATTGGTTTTCTAAAATAATTATTTATGAATTTAAAAAAATTGTTCTTATTTCAAAATAATTATAAAACGACAAGAATAAATTTATCATCCAATTAATTATTTTCATAGGATCCAGTCGATTCTTCATATTTGTTATTATTGTTTATAAATTCCTTATATATTGTAATGTGAATCACTCTGGAAAAAGAATTATTGAAAATGTATTCTTAAACACCCCCAATTCATGGATTAATGTTCTTAAATTTTCCTTATGTTCTTAATCATGGTCAATTGTTTCTCCAATTATATTTCAAAATGATAAACGAAGAAACCATCCCTTTCTAACAACATATAACATTTCATTTTTTCTCTCATTAGGATAAACCCCACATTGTCCTTGACAATCAATATTCTATCAAATTATACTTGTTATAGAAATATAGGACATAAAAAGGGTTTACATGAGTAATAATAAATAAAATCTTATGATATTAATGTAAATAACCATATGATTATAGAAAATGAATTCAAATATGTTTTAGTACATGAAACCATAATTTTTACATATGAAATAGTATGTCCACCCATGTTCCCTTTAATATTTTACACTTATACATCATGAAAAATTCCACAGAATTATTTAAAACTCAACCTGATACTAAATGAGACAATATTACCATGATATACATACATTTAACGTTATTTAATGTAGTTAAAAAATAAATCTCCAATTAATACACATTTCCATAACCAAAAGGGTTATTATCTTTTGAGAGTGTCGATATAACTATCATATTACACAAAATCAACATTATATACCCTAAAATTATTATCACATGAATTCCTCCAATGAAACATTGTGAATATATTTCCTTAGGGAGTATGGAATAACAGTAATTCATTAACTCAAATTCTCAATAAGAAGAAATTATAACAATGATTTATAGAGGATTTGATAATAAACATGTCAGAATACATAAACATGGGAGAAATGACTAATTAAAGAAATTAATTAATGAAATTTTTGAAAGTGATCTTGATTCACAAAATAATAATCACCGATAAAGATAATGAGAAATAAATTCATACAATGATCATCATAAAATCATAATTCATAATATGTTATAATAATGTGAAATCCAATGGCTATTATCATGATCTGTGGAGACATAACTTATAATTGTATTGTAAACATAAGAATAAAAACCCTTAACATAATACACGTAGATAACATGATCATGTTCATATATATATATTGGATTATAAATAACCATTTAATGTCCATACAAAACATTATGAATAGTGGTAACCACAAAAATCCCAAAAAATTAAATTGTGATTTTTTTTTCAAACCATATCATGTCCTTTAAAATACTTTTGAGCATAGATAACCACATCATGACTATGAATAAAATATTTATTTAATGCTATAGATAGTTATAACCAATTAATTAGTGGTCCATATAAACTTGGGACCACCCATCACCTATTTATTAAACATGAAAACTTATATGAAATGAAATCAATAATATATCATATATTTATTAACCCATGATAATAGGATAATAAAACATTTTAATAGGATTCATAAACAGAATCTCATAATTCACTCTAATGATATAAAAAATTCAATCCTAAAAAATAAATATGAAAAAGTATTTGTTGGTCATTTTGAAGAATTTTTGTTTCCATGTGTTTAGTGTTGGATTTAAAGACAACACTATCATTATCTAACCATTTATGTTGAAGAGTTTGATAGGGTTTACACATTGAAATTTCTGGTGGATCATGTTTTATTTTTTTCACCATTTCAACAGTTTCATGAGACCACATTGTTTCTGATAATGTGAAAGTGGGGGATTTCAAGAAGAAATGTGAATCAAAATAATGTCATGAGAGCATGAAATTTTGATCAGTATAATACTGAGTGATGTGTTGAATATTTCCATTGATGAGAAGAACCCAGAGATTAATGGACAATGATAAGTTCATTTATATTTTCCATGACCATGTAGAAGTGTATATATTCATAAAGTAACATGTCTGGATGTTTTTAGTGAATGTTGGAACATGGCACTGGAAAAAAGAGCTAAAGAAGATGTACTTCATAGATCATATATTACATGAAATTGTTTTTTCTTAGTACACTAAAAAATTATCAATATAATTTTTTAATTATTGAATATGTTTTCTGAAAGGTAATAGGATTTTCTCTAATTTACAAGAAAGTGAAAATTCAAGTCTATCTCATAAAATAATACGGATAGCAATACATGAAATAGTTTCATAAATAATAAATTTTGTAATAAAATCATAAATGATTCAAAAAAGTCTTTTTGAATGTTTTATTTTTAATATATTTGAAAATATATGTTTTTCTCAAAATTATATAGATTTTAAAATAGTTGAATTTTCAAAATACAATGGAAGATACATAAATGGACAAAAAACAACAGTAGATAGGGGACACCCCCACCCTCATTTAATGATGATATACTTGTAACCCCCTGAGATTTTACAAGATATATTCTTTTTAATTTTTTTTATATCTTCTGCGGTACGCTACACCAAGATTATCTTGCGCTATACACAACACCGTATTAGCTTGCAGTATACACAACACTGATCTTGGATCGTGTTAAAAACAATTTCAAGTTTGTTTGATAATAATTATTCAACGCAACTTTGAGTGTATATATACATATATATTTGACGTATAAATAAAATATGGTTGGATTTTTTTTATACGCAACAACAAATGAGTCTTTCACTACACGCAAACCTGACTTGGTTTTTGTTACACGCAATCACGACCTTCCTCGATATCATGTGTTGTACGCAATACCGGGTTTCACTAAACAATCATATATTATGACAATATTATTATGCACTGGAGGTTATGGATTGTATTAACTAAATTTTGAATTTTATAACATTATTATTCATCTTACACATTTTCTATAACATGGTATAAGAACAAAATAAATTTTTCGGGTAAAATAATTATTTTTCAAAAAATGCAGTATTGCCGCCTTTTGATGGAGTACCCATATTAAATATAGTTTTTGACATGTTTATAAGTTCAATTTGACAAAATAAAATTCTTCGTTGGATTCAGGATATTAAAATTTACTTTGGATATATTTTTCATATTATTCTGATAACTTTCATATTTTAATGAATAGTAAAAACAACCTATATTTTAATTAAAACCCACTTTTTTCATCATAATAATTTATATCATGAAATTATAATATTGAATGGTTTTAAAGAATAAATAGAATATATTTTTACCATTTAATATAATGTATGTCATTAGAATTTATTTTACATTGAATTCATAGGTAAAACTATTTCAATCTTTTCCAATGTTTTAACTTTTAAAACTCATTTTCTTAATAGCGAGATTAATTTTAAATTAATTACTGCAACTTCTGTGATTTGAATTAGGAAAAATGGATTCCATATTTGGAATCAGTAGGTCCAAATTTTGTTAACAGGCTTCTTTTTATTTTTGGGAACTATGAATAGTAACTACGGTAAATTTTATTTACCATAGTTAAAGATAAATCGGGTAATTGAGGGTAAATATAATATTATATAATTACCCTAATACTTGTATTAATATAATTGGATGATTATATTTTGTCCTATGACATATTTTGGTTGAAATGGAATCCATTGGAACCCATTTTTATTTGATTATGACCTTTAGTTTATTTTATTTAAAGGAAAATAAAATATGTCTCACTCAAACATTTATAACTAAAGTATTTTTAATGTAAGGTTATACAGAATATAAAATCGTTTATAAATACTCATTTTAAATCTAAAATATTTTTCTTTATCATGGTAATTTATATATAATTTTTAAGTGTTATTTAATTACCTTATTATCTTATATATTAATGATGCATAAATTATTTATTTATTGAAAAATCAATAATATAGTTTTTATTGAAATAGTAATGCATATCAAAAGGCCCAAATATCTGAAACAAACTTAATGGTAGTGTATATATAAACCCTAATCATCCAATTGCATAATTTTTGACCATTTGGGTCCTTATAAAGGCGAATGTGACACATATATTATTTTATTTTAAATGATTCCAAAGTTGTCACCTTCATAATTTAATAAATATAACAATTTACATGTTGTGATTTTAAGATGATAAATTCGAGTAAAAGTATTATTATGAAATATATGAGATTTATCTTAATAATTGGATTTTACTTTTAATTTTTATACAACAAATGAGTATATTAAATAATTATACAAAAATGGTGTACTAATATTTTATTAAGAGATATACCAAATAAATGGTTTTAAAAATATTAAAATAAATATTATGGGAACTATTTAAGTGCTCCACGAATTTTCTAGACAAATTCTGACATGTTAGGAATCTATTAAATATTTTGGTTAGAATATATCCTCTGTTTGGATTTTATTAAAATTAAAATAAATGATTTTTTTCAAAATTGACACTATTGTTATTTTATAAAAATAACATATTACAAAATTGTTTAAAATCACAAAAATATTTAAAAATTATAAATTGAAATTTATATGGTCAAATATGTCATAAACTATCCAATTATGGATAATTCGCAACACATAGGTAATTATTTATAACAATTTAAAAATTAGAATCTTATTACCACAAATAAAATTAAATAGACTAAATAAGGATAAATCATGTTGATAATGATTAAAATTAATTCACAACTTGTCTAAATTTTATGGGTTGTTGAGATTACAACCCTATCTCAACTAAGATTCATATTTCAGTCATTTTGGTGGTTTTTATGTGCGGTTGGAATTTATTATAAATTAATATTTCTTATAATTCCAAATGTGCCCCTCTCCTCCCTTATAAAAGGGAACCTCCTCCCTCTCATATTTACACAACTTTGAGCCTTCATGCTCGGCCAACCCCTGCCCATTTCCTTTATCAACTTCCCTAGATATAATCTAGAGGTCCTGGTCTTCTTCAAAGACCAATCATAGTGCCCTAAGAGGAGGGTTCAAAGAAGCGTGTCGAAGAAGAGGAGGCTCGGATACATACGAAGCATATCGGACCTAAGGTAAAGGATAATGTTGCAATATCAATTTTTTTCTATCTGAGATTTCTTAAACGTACGTATTTACAGGGGTTATATTTATCATCCATGTCCATGTTTTATAAATATGTTTTCATGTATTTTTAAAGTACGTTTTACCCAATTTTTACTTTTACTACATGGTACGTAAGGAATCTTTTTTTGTTTACCATGCGAGCTTCTTCTTGACTTTTCCGGAAAAAGTACGAGAAGAATGTTTTTTTCACTTATACGGCATGAACAGATTTTTATGGTTTCATAACGCCTTATTTTCATGAAGCTTACTCTATAATATTTCATGACTATTTTTGACAAAAAACTTTTCTTCTAAAATTCAATGGAATTTGGTGAAAAGAAAATTATTTTCAAGAAGAAAGGATATTTTCCTCAAGAATTCATTTATAGTGATTTACCAAAACCATTTTCCATCTAAGATAAAATTATTTCATATGTGTATGTTTCAATAATAATGTCTCTCTGATTTACATGATTTAACTTCTCTTATGATGAAATGATATCCATTTTTTTTATATGGATTATGTTATGATGTAATGATGTTTATGAAACCCTTTTTATTCATTGGGTTATTATGAATGATTTATGTTTATTTTGTGGAACAAGTAATAATGATTTCATTATGAGAGAGGTGGGACCTATATCTCCCTCCAATGAATTGGGTAAAGATTTATATCTAATGAGATTGAAATTGCTGGAATGGAAAGTTAATCTTGTTCAGTGATACATGACTGGAACGAGGAGTGAAATCGATTCAGTAAGGGACTTTGTCCACTAAGATGGTCTTGGTTGCAATTCCTTGGCTACTATGGAAATCATTTCATGTGCTTAATGTTTTTCCACAATTACAAGTTTTATTCTCATGCTATTTTATCATGATTGATGTTCCATTATCATCTATTCCTTACGTACTGCCATGTTTTATGTCATTTATCAAGATCTGTATGTTTAAACATTATGTTCATGTTTTTATGTTCAAATATATATGTTTTGTTTTATTTTCTCCCTGATTACCCTTACTGAGCATTTGAGCTCACCCTTTTTATTTTTTCTTTTCCCCAGGATTTAAAGAAATGTTTTATGTAAGAAAAAAAAATGGGAAGATCCTTATGGGAGATGTTGAAGATATTTCACCACGATTAGAAGATTATATTCCAAGTTTCCAAATACACTAAACTATTACGATCCTTGTGTGTTTGATTTTGTAATGTATTAAGTATTCCTCAAAAGTAATGCAATGTCCATGTATGTCAAGATTTGGGTCTCTACTATTGGTATTAGAGGAAAGGTTTAGTTAACCTTTGAAATCTAGGATGCAAAAACATTAGTGAGATCCCTAGAGATAATTCTAAGGTTTGTCTAGGGATGTCCCTAATGATTAGTATACATATAGGTTATAATCCTAGAATTTCGCTAACGATCTTAGAATTAAACCTAAGATGTTAGATATTGAAGGTACTCCTCCTTTATTATGTTGTTTTCCCTAGCATGATTTTTTCCTCTCACACTTTTCTTTTTAGGTTTTAGATGATGGATGGAACCCGAAGGAACCGTGTTGATCATTGTAATGGACAATGCAATGATTTTCCTCTTGAACAAACCAATGTCATGGGAGATGGAGTGAAAAATCTTATTGCTATACATACACAAGTTATGAATCATTCTGGACTTCCAAATGAGCAGAAAAGGGAACAATATTCTTTTGAGTCCTTCATGAGGCAATGTCCACCTTATTTCAGTGGGTCTTCTGATCCACTTGTTGCTGAACAATGGATCAGTACCATTAAAAAGATATTTTCCATGCATCGTTGTTCAGAACATGAAAAATTCATGCTGGATATTTACCGTTTAGAACGTGTAGCATATCAATGGTGGACTCTAATTAAGAATACAAGGCCCTAAGTTGAAATTGAATCCATGGAATGGGACGAGTTCAAGAACTTGTTTTTCAGTAAGTACTTATCTGATATTCTTCGGAAAAAATATGGAAAAGGAGTTCCTTGAGCTTAAGAAGAAGTATGAAGAATCTGTTGGTATATACGAAGCGAATTTTATAAGACTTGAAAGGTATGCATCTGGCTTTATCATCCAACCTGAAAGTAAAGTTGATTGATTCTTCAGTGGATTAAAACCAATTCTTCATAGGGAATTAGCTATAAGTGATTTCAGTAGCTGTGAAGAAATTGTGCACTGTGCTATCAAGGTAGAACTGGAAGTTGTTGTAACATATCGACATCATGGTTTTGACAAGAAACGAAAGACGGAGTTCAAGGAGAAATATAAGAATAATGGTGAAAAGAAGATTAATGTTTCTTTATGCTCAAAGTGTGGAAAGAAACATGGTGGATATTGTCTTAAAGGGACTAGAAAATATTTTTAAGTGTGGAAAAGAAGGTAATCGAGCATCTGAGTGTCGAAGTAATGGAAAAATGGTTGCTAATGATGTGAATAAAGAAAAGACTATAGAGAACACACCACCAACACTTCAATGCTTCAAGTGCAAGGAAATGGGGCATTATGATAATCAATGCCCTAATCCAAGGGTTAATGATGATCAATGTGAGAAACCTTTTGAGGCAAAGGATTAAGGGAAGTCACATGCGATCACTATTTGTGATGTTGAGTATGAAAATGATGTTTTGTAATGATTACGTGTTTTTGTAATGGGATTTCAATATAGTATCATTGAATCTCATTTATGGTATCATGGAATTTTGGAATATCTATGTATTGGTTTTCAATAATTATATGGTACTGGTTTTAACATCTCATGTAATTAATGAATAATAGATATTTTTCTATATGTCTATTAATGAATTAGATACTGTTTTAGAGTCTTAAAATGAAAATAAATCCAATCTTAAGCATGGAATACACTAATATTTTTAAAAGATTGTTTTACTGCCTTTTGATGGAAAACCATTTTTGAATCTATATTTTGACAATTTTATAATATATCTTTGTCAAAATAAACTTATTCTTTATGATTGGGACATAAAAATTTACTTTGTGTGAATTTTTGGTATTTTTCTGACAATGTTCATTTTTTAATGAATAGTGAAAAATACTGCATTTTACATCAAAACTGCTTCTTAATCTAATTTATTTATATGATTAGATTATCTTTTGAATTAGTCTTAATTTGTAATCTGAATATATTTTTACCATTTAATCCAATGGTGGTCATTGGAATCAATTTCACATTGAAATTAGACTTAAACTGGTGTCAATCTTTTGATACTTATGGTTTTATAAAAACACGCTATTTGCAATGACAGCGGGAATTAATTATTAAATTATTTAATGTGACTTATATGTTTTTAATTTTGTAAAATAGACTTCATTTTTAAATTTTTAATATCAAATATATCTTAGGGTGAATTTTTGGTAATTTGCTGAAAAACTTCAATTTTTGATGAATAGTGAAACCACTAAGTGGTACTTATAAAAACTGATTTTTCGTTTAAATGAAATGTTGCCATCATTGTGTTTTGAATTTAAAAAATCCGACATACATGGTTTTCATTAAGAATTAAAATGTGGTTCAATGAGATGAAAATAATTTTTTGGTGAATAGTAACTTATTATGTTTTTAATCACGATTAGTGGTAATTAGTGTAGTTTAAGGTAAAAATAGTGCTTTAATAAAATGAGATGAGCTTGACACATGTCCTACCCTCATTGGTTGTGTCATGGCCGACCAAAACAAGACATGGGTCAACTTGTGGACCCCATGGAACCACTTTGGATTGGAAATGTCATAAATAACTTTTCATTTAATGTAAAAGTAAAAATGACACAAACACATTATGTTTTACGAAAAAAAATTTTACGTGGGGTTATAAAGATTAGATTTTTGATTATAAATATTCATTGGAAACCTAAAACTATTTACTACATCATAATATTTTTTTTATAATTTTTAGACATTAAATAAATTAATTTATTTATGACATCATGATGATGTAGCGATGACCTCATTATTTAACGATTTAAATAAAATGGAAAGGTAATGTAAAATCTAAGACCTACACATGGCCAAAACCAATGGTATGAGTGGATTTCGAGGCCTTATCACCTTATCCTCTAATTATATCAATGTGGGACCTTTTGAATCCGAAACTCATTTCAAAATAAAGTAATTTATCTTTATTTTCCAAGAGTGCCCCTCCTCTCCTCTTATAAAAGGCCCCCACCTCTACCTCCTTACCCACACTCCCAAAGCATTTGGATTGGCCAACCCCTGTCCATTTTGTCTCTCCACTTCCCTATATTACTCCTTGAAGCCTCACTTTGGGCAGAAGTCTTTTCAAGGATGCCTTTGAGCTCAAACCAAAGGGAGTTACCCGATTTTAAGGTAATGTCTTCTTTTGAGTCCTTTTGTTTTATTTTTCTTTTCCAACCCCCAAAACCCTTTTTAGTCTTTTATTTTTTAACAACTAAAGTATCCTAAATATACTAGGATGTTGTTATAATAAGAATTTGAGCTACAAATACACACACCTACATCTAATGGTTAACGAACATACTGTTTCTGTGGATGGTGAATTTATGCCTCCCGAAACGATGATTGTTCAACATTCTTTTAACACCTTCAAAGGTAGCCATTAAGATGTCACTATATTTATATATGATATTTAATATGTTTATGTTTTCCATAAGCTTCTGTATTTTCCTTTTTGGTCATACCTTTATGGTTTCCATTATGGGTGAACGTGATATCTTCATTTAAGGAACTGCGGACTACCGCCCCCTCAAAGTGATTTGATTAGTTAAATACCATATGTGGGACGTATAAAGGATGGAACTATGATATTATATATGATATTATACTGGAATTATAATATACCTTTATTTCATTATGATTCCATTCTATAAAATACGAAATCGAAATGAAAGTAGCGTTCATGCGTACGTACGGCTTACCGTCTCCATGAACGGTGCATTTCATTTCTTACCTCTAAATGATTATATAATATTATAAATGAATGCATGTACTAGATATATATGAAATATATGATATCTACATCATGAATACCATTCTGGATATAATGGATACATGAACAACATGTAATTATAAAGGGATTATTTTTGAATCAAGTACTAATGATCGTTAAAACGACCGTTATTAACTTAAATAATTACATAGTATTCATGACATGGCAATAAGTGATATAAAAGTAATAATGAACTTGAAAAAAGGTTCTTAAACCAGTAGAAATTAACTCATGTTTATTATTCAGGACATTAAAGAACGATCGAGTCAAGTCGGACCTGAGGTATGGGACTTCGTCTCAATCTCCTTTCATTGAGGAATATTTTGTTTTATACACAACCCTCTTTTATACGGTGTATAAACCCCTTTGACTTTTACGTTTATCCAAAAGGAATATTTTTTATACGAATCATTTTACTAAACGACAAAAGGGAATGTCTTTGTCGTACGTATGCGGCGATAACGACTTCTCCGCCGCTGTGACCATTATTTGAGTTTCGGCTTCCTCTACAAGCCATACTTTTTTAAAAAAAGAAAAATAAATACCATGTTTTACTTTTCTTTTATTTTGGTATTGAAAATGGTTTTCATAATGTTTTTATATCAATGTGTTGTATTGATATCTTTTGATTGAAAGGTGGAAATGTTATGTTTCTTTTATGCATGTTTTATGTGATACGATTATGTTGAGGTTCTTGGGCATTATTACGAAGACGGGTGGTTCCGTGATAGAATAAGGGCGGGTGAGCCCGATATATCTCTCCAATGCATTGGGTAACGCGGAGGAGTGAAACGTTAATGTTTCTCCGAAGAGATTTTAGGGAATATACTGTGATGGGTATTCCAAACGTAACCAAGAGGGTTACTCCCTACATAAGATTGTTATGAATGCCTCATGTTACCTTTATGTCATATGATTTTTATGATTTATTCATGATTTGATGAGGTATGTTAATGTGCTTATGTTTTAGGGGTAAATTATGATCTTATCCTTATGTATATATGTACCCATGTTTCCTTTCCATATTTTTATATCCCTTACTGAGCTTTTTATGCTCATCCCAAGTTTTTTTGAAATGTTTTTCACAGGTCAAGGGAAAGGTACATGATATGATGATAGTGTCAAGGAAGTTTCAAGAAAGAATCCATGTTTATTTTAAATATGTTTCCATTGATAGGAATGAAGAATACTATCATTATGTAACCAAATTGTTTATATGTGGAATGTAATGCAAGTTTTATGATCTAATTCTCTAAAACTCTAAACTCGAAAAGATCCTCAATGTGTAATCATGTAATAACTCAAGATTATGTAAGGTTTAAGGCTGGGGCCTTATAGTTGGTAACAAAGGTCGGTTTAGATAAATTTAGGAGTTAGAATTATATTAAATGATTATCCAAAAATATTTTTTTTTGAAATGATATAGAATTTAAAGATTACCATGTTGATTCATCTAAGACATGTTTGTTCATAATGGTTTTCTGCAGAGGAAACAGGGAAGCAGTGCTAGGAAGGCATACAGAAGGAAATAACCTTCCGAATCAGCATCCTGAGATTGTGGGAATTGGAACTGAACAGTTTGTTGCAGTAATGGATCAGTTGACTCAGGCTACAAATGGTGGTGGTATCCATGCACGAGATCAGCCATATCAACCGCAGAGGAACGTGTTAGTGGTGGAACATTTATGAGGCAACATCCCCCATCATTCAGAGGATCATCTGACCCTGTGCTAACTGAAGGGTGGATTAAAGCACTGGAGAAGATTTTCGATGTCATGAGGGGTTCATACAATCAAAAGGTTAGTCTTGCTATTTACCGTTTGGAGGGTGAGGCAGATCAGTGGTAGTCTATGGTTAAAAATATTAGGGATGCCGATGAGATTGATTCTCTTGACTGGGATGAGTTCAAAGGTATGTTTCTTGAGAAGTATTTTCCTAAGGCTGTTCGACTTAAGATGGAAAATAAATTCTTGGAATTGAGGCAAGTGGAAGACTCAGTGGCTACCAATGAATAAAGGTTCACTCGATTGGCAAGGTATCCTCCAAATTTTATCTGAGACCTTGATAGTAAAATCAATCGTTTTTACTCAGGATTAAAGCCAAAATATCGAAGGGCATTAGATTCTTGTGAGTTTAAAAGTTATGAAAAGATTGTTCGATGTGCTGAGAAGGTGGAAATGGAGTTTGCCGATGATCAAGTGTTCTATAACAACCAACAGAAGAAGAGACCGAGGTGTCAGGAGAAAGGTAAGAATTCTTCAAAAAAGTCTGATGGTAAGAAAACTAAGTTTCCAGTTTGTGATAAATGTGGCAAAAGGCATGCTGGGGAATGTCTTCTGTTTTCTGTAAAGTGCTACCGATGTGGTAAGATGGGACATAAGGCTCATGATTGCACTGAAAAGGATCAAGGCGAAGGTAAGACCAAATTTGATTTACAGTTAGTGAAATGTTTTAAGCGTAATGAGATGAGTCACTATGCAAATGAGTGTCCGACAAAGAGCTTCAGTGATGGGAAGCAGTTAGACTACAAGCAGAAAGGGGTGGTGAAATCCTTTTCAACTACTTCAGCAGATGTCAGGCCATCAAATGAAGTTTTATCAGGTACTTTGTTTGTTTTTTCAGATTATGCCAGTGTGCTGTTTGATTCGGGGTCTACACATTCTTTCATCTCTGAAACCTTTTCTAGTAAAATGGGAATACCATCTCAAGAAATGACTCCTGACCATTTGGTAAAAACACCTAGGGGGAATGTTGAGGAAAAAAGGATTTATAAGAATCTTCCTATCCTTATATGTGGAAAGAACCTACTTGCAAACCATATTATTCTACCTCTAGTAGAGTTTGATGTTATCCTAGGTATGGATTGGCTCTCTATTTACCATGCTAAGATTGACTGTAGAGCTAAAGAAGTTTCCTTTCAGAAATACTTTCAGTTTGTGTACAAGAATGAACCCTTACTGTTGATAACATATCAAGAGGCCGAGAAACTTGTAAAAGATGAAAATGAATGTTACCTTGTACACATCGTTGAAAATAAAGGAACTGTTCAGATTAATGATGTGCCAGTGGTAAATGAGTATCCTGATGTTTTTCCTGATGAGTTGCCTAGAATAATACCAGATCGGGAATTTGTGTTTACTGTTGACTTAGTTCCTGATGCTAAGCCAATTTCAAAACCCCCTTATCGAATGGCTCAAATTGAACTTTTAGAGTTAAAGGAGCAATTGCAAGATTTATTAGACAAAGGTTTCATTCGACCTAGCACATCACCATGGTGTGCTCCTGTTTTATTTGTTAATAAGAAAGATGGTTCTATGAGACTTTGCATTGATTATAGGGCCTTGAATAATATCACTGTTAAGAACAAATATCCTTTTCCTCATATAGATGATTTGTTTGATGAGCTCCAGGGAGCTCAGTTTTTTTCAATGATTGACTTCAGATCGGGGTACCATCAGCTAAAGGTAAAGGAGGAAGATATTCCGAAGACCGCGTTCTGTACGAGATATGGCCATTATGAATTTGTAGTAATTCCTTTTGGGATAACCAATGCACCTGCTGTATTCATGGACTTAATGAATATAATTTTCCATGAGTTCCTGGATATGTTTGTGGTGGTTTTCATTGATGATATTTTGGTGTTTTCAAAAAGTAAAGAGGAGCATGAAAGACATTTAAGGGTTATCTTGCAAACCTTAAAAGAAAAAAAATTGTCTGGGAAATTCAGAAAGTGTGAGTTTTGGTTACAACAAATTTCCTTCCTTGGTCACATGGTTTCTAAAGATGGGATAACTGTTGATCCTGAAAAAACAAAAGTTGTGGAAGACTGGCCAAGACCCACAAATGTAACGGAGATTCGTAGCTTCCTTGGTTTGGCAGGCTATTACTGAAGGTTTGTTATCAATTTTTCACGGTTATCTAGTCCAATGACTAAGCTAACTCGGAAGGGTGTTAAGTTTATCTGGACAAATGAATGTGATGATTGTTTTCAGGAATTAAAAGAAGATTGGTGAACGCTCCAGTTTTGGAACTACCTTCCAGGAATGGTGAGTTTGTTATCTACAGTGATGCTTCATTGAAAGGACTTGGTTGCGTCCTAATGCAGAATGATCAGGTAATTGCTTATGCTTCACGACAGTTGAAAACTCATGAGGTGAATTACCCTACACATGATTTGGAATTAGCTGCTGTTGTTTTTGATTTAAAAATTTGGAGGCATCATTTGTATGGAGTAAAGTGTAAAATATATACCGATCACAAAAGTTTAAAGTATATATTCACTCAGAAATAATTGAACATGAGACAAAGGAGATGGCTAGAATTAATCAAGGATTATGATTGTACAATTCATTACCATCCGGGAAAAGCAAATAAAGTGGCTGATGCTTGGAGTCGAAAAAGTAATGCTTCATTAACAGTGTTGCATTTGGAATGTGATCCTTTGGTTAAGGATTTGATGAAATTTGGCATAGAAGTAGTTGGTGAAGGATGTTTTTCTGTTTTGTTTCAGGTATCAGTGAGATCATCTCTATCAGATAGAATCACGCAAGCACTGAAGCAGGACAGTGAGTTGCAGAAAAAGGTAGAGCTGGTTCAGAAAGGTAAGTTGCCTGAATTCGACATTGATAATGATTGCGTTTTGAAATTTGGTAAGAGATTGTGTGTGCCTTGTGATTCACAGTTGAAGAGAGAGTTGTTATGTGAAGCTCATAGTTCTCCGTTTTCAGTTCATCCTGGCAGTACTAAGATGTATAGAGATCTGCGGGAGTATTACTGGTGGGATGGAATGAAAAGAGATATTGCTGATTTTACTGTGAAGTGTTTGACTTGTCAGCAGGTTAAAGCAGAGCGGCAGTTACCGAAAGGGATGCTTCAGCCTTTACCAGTGCCAGAGTGGAAATGGGAGAATATATCCATGGACTTTGTTGTGGGATTACCGAAGACATCTCGAGGTAATAATGCAATCTTGGTTATTGTTGATCGCTTGACTAAATCTGATCATTTCCTTTATATACGAGATACATTTTCCCTAGATCAACTTTCCTGTTTGTATCTTAAAGAGATAGTCAGGTTACATGGAGTTCACCTATCCATTGTATCTGATCGTCATCCCAGGTTCACTTCTAACTTTTGGAAAGGCCTTCAGAAGTCGTTGGGTACTGAATTAAATTTTAGTACAGCTTTTCATCCTCAATCAGATGGACAGTCAGAACGAACAATTCAGACCTTGGAGGATATGCTACGAGCTTGTTCGATGGATTATCAGGGAAGTTGGGACCAACATATTTCTTTGGTTGAATTTTCATATAATAACAGTTTTCATTCCAGTATACAAATTGCACCATTTCAGGCATTATATGGGAATCGGTGTCGAACTCCATCATTTTGGGATGAAGTGGGTGAAAGGAAGCTGATGGGACCAAAATTGGTAGAAGATATGGCAGAACAAGTTCAGCTGATTCAGAAGCACATGAGAACAGCTCAGAGCAGGCAGAAGAGTTATGCGGATAACCGGAGGAAGGATCTATCTTTCGAGGTAGGTGATCATGTTTTTCTCAAGGTTTCTCCTTGGAAAAGTGTGATGAGATTTGGTAAGAAATGAAAGCTGATTCCAAGGTTTATTGGACCATATGAAATTCTGGAGAGAGTTGGATCAGTTGCATACCGGGTGGCTTTACCTCCGAGTTTATCTCAGGTACACAATTTTTTTCACGTTTCGATGTTGAGAAAGTATATGCCAGATCCATCTCATGTTTTGAGTCCAGAGGTAGTTCAGCTGGAAGAGAACCTATCTTATGAGGAACAACCGGTCCATATTCTTGACCATAGGGAGCATGTGTTACGTAATAAGGTGATTAAGTAGTTAAAGGTTTTGTGGAAAAACCACATGATGGAAGAGGCAACATGGGAATCTGAAAATTCAATGAGGGATAAGTACCCCCCATTTATTCGATAATTAAATAAATTGTGGGGACGAAATTTTCTAAAGGGGGGATGGATCTAACATCCCAAGTAAGTAATGAATAATAGATATTTTTATATATGTCTACTAAAGAATTAGATAGTGTTTTAGAGGCTTAAAATGAAAATAAATCCTATCTTAATCATGGAATACACTAATATTTTTAAAAGATTGTTTTACTGCCTTTTGATGGAAAACCATTTTTGAATCTATCTTTTGAAAATTTTATAAGCTATGTTTGTCAAAATAAAATTATTCTTTATGATTGGAACATCAAAATTTACTTTGTGTGAATTTTTGGTATTCTTCTGACAATGTTCATTTTTTAATGAATAGTGAAAAATACTGTATTTTACATCAAAACTGCTTCTTAATCTAATTTATTTATATGATTAGATTATCTTTTGAATTGGTCTTAATGTGTAATATGAATATATTTTTACCATTTAATCCAATGGTGGTCATTAGAAGCAATTTCACTTTGAAATTAGACTTAAACTGGTGTCAATCTTTTGATACTTATTGTTTTATAAAAACACGCTATTTGCTCTGACAGTGGAAATTAATTATTAAATTAACTAATGTGACTTATATGTTTTGAATTTTGTAAAATATACTTCATTTTTGAATTTGGAATATCAAATATAGCATAGGGTGAATTTTTGGTAATTTTCTGAAAAACTTCAATTTTTGATGAATTGTGAAACCACTAAGTGGTACTTATAAAAACTGATTTTCCATTTAAATGAAATTTTTCCATCATTGTGTTTTGAATTTCAAAAATCCGACATACATGGTTGTCATTAATAAGTAAAATGTGGTTCAATGAGATTAAAATAATTTTTTGGTGAATAGTAACTTATTACGTTTTTAATCGCGATTAGTGGTAATTAGTGTAGTTTAAGGTAAAAATAGTGCTTTAATAAACTGAGATGAGCTTGACACATGTCCTACCCTCATTGGTTGTGTCATGTCTGACCAAGACAAGACATGGGTCAACTTTGGGACCCCATGGAACCACTTTGATTGGGAAATGTCATAAATAACTGTTTATTTAATGTAAAAGTAAAAATGACACAAACATAATATGTTTTACGAAAACAATTTTTACATGGGGTTATAAAGATCATATTTTTTATTATAAATATTAATTGGAAAGATAAAAATATTTACTACATCATAGTATTTTTTTATAATTTTTAGACTTTAAATAAATTAAATTATTTATGACATCATGATGATGCAGCGATGACCTCATTATTTAACGATTTAAATAAAATGGAAAGATAATGTAAAATCTAAGAACTACACATGGCCAAAACCAATTGGATGTGTGGATTTCGAATCCTTATCACCTTATCCTAGACTTATATCAATGTGGGACCTTTCTAATCTGAAACTCATTTCAAAATAAAGTAACTTATCTTTATTTTCCAAGAGTGTCCCTCCTCTCCTCTTATAAAAGGCCCCCACCTCTACCTCCTTACCCACACTCCCAAAGCCTTTTTCTTGTCCAACCCCTGCCCATTTTGTCTCTCCACTTCCCTCTATTACTCCTTGAAGCCTCACTTTGGGAAGAAGTTTTCTCAAGGAAGTCTTTGAGCTCAAACCAAAGGGAGTTACCCGATTTTAAGGTAATGTCTTCTTTTGAGTCCTTTTGTTTTATTTTGCTTCTCCAACCCCCTAAACTCTTTTTATTCTTTTCTTTTGTAACAACTCTAGTATCCTAAATATACTAGTATGTTTTTATAATAAGTATTTGAGCTACACTTACACACACCTACATGAAATGGTTAACGAACATACTGTTTCCGTGGATGGTGAATTTATGCCTCCCGAAACGATGATTTTTCAACATTCTTTTAACACCTTCAAAGGTGGTCATTAAGATGTCACTATATTTATATATGATATGTAATATGTTTATGTTTTCCTTAAGCTTCTGTATTTTCCTTTTTGGTCATACCTTTATGGTTTCCATTATGGGTGAACGCGATATCTTCATTTAAGGAAGTGCGGACAACCGCCCCCTCAAAGTGATTTGATTCGTTAAATACCATATGTGGGACATATAAAGGATGAAACTATGATATTATACTGGAATTATAATATAACTTTATATCATTATGATTCCATTCTATAAAATACGAAATAGAAATGAAATTAGCGTTCATGCGTACGTACGGCTTACCGTCTCCATGAACGGTGCATTTCATTTCTTACCTCTAAATGATTATGTAATATTATAAATGCATGCATGTACTGGATATATATGAAATATATGATATCTACATCATGAATACCATTCTGGATATAATGGATACATGAATAACATGTAATTATAAAGGGCTTATTTTTGACTCAAGTACCAATGATCATTAAAACGACCGTTATTAACTTAAATAATTACATAGTGTTCATGACATGGAAATAAGTGATATAAAAGGAATAATGAACTTGAAAAATGTTCTTAAACAAGTAGAAATTAACTCAAGTCTATTATTCAGGACATTAATGAACGATCGAGTCAATTCGGACCCGAGGTATGGGACTTCGTCTCAATATCCTTTCATTGAGGAATATTTTGTTTTATACACAACCTTCTTTTATACGGTGTATAAACCCCTTTTACTTTTACGTTTATCCAAAAGGAAACTTTTTTATACGAAGTGTTTTACTAAATGTCAAAAGGGAATGTTTTTGTCGTACGTATGCGGCGACAATGACTTCTCTGCCGCCGTGACCATTATTTGAGTTTCGGCTTCCTCTACAAGCCATACTTTTCTTTTAAAAGAAAAATAAATACCATGTTTTACTTTTCTTTTATTTTGGTATTGAAAATGGTTTTCATAATGTTTTTATATCAATGTGTTGTATTGATATCTTCTGATTGAAATGTGGAAATGTTATGTTTCCTTTATGCATGTTTTATGTGATACGATTATGTTGAGGTTCTTGGGCATTATTATGAAGATGGGTGGTTCCATGATAGACTAAGGGCGGGTGAGACCGATATAGCTCTCCAATGGATTGGGTAATGCGAAGGAGTGAAACGTTAAGGTTTCTTCGAAGAGGTTTTAGGGAATATACTCTGATGGGTATTCCAAACGTAACCAAGAGGGTTACTCCCTAAGTAAGAATGTTATGAATGCCTCAAGTTACCTTTATGTATTATGATTTCTATGATTTATTCTTGATTTCATGAGGTATGTTAAAGTGCTTATGTTTTATGGGTAAAGTATGATCTCATCCTTATGTATATATGTACCCATGTTTCCTTTCCATATTTTTATATCCCTTACTGAGCTTTTTATGCTCATCCCATGTTTTTTTGAAATTTTTTTCACAGGTCAAGGGAAAGGTACATGATATGATGATAGTGTCCAGGAAGTGTCAAGAAAGAATCCATGTTTATTTTAAATATGTTTCCATTGATGGGAATGGATAATACTATCTTTATGTAACCACTTTGTTTATATTTGGAATGTAATGAATGTTTTATGATCTAATTCTCTAAAACTCTAAACCTGAAAAGATCCTCAATGTGTAATCTTGTAATAACTCAAGATTAAGTAAGGTTTAAGGTTGGGGCCTAATACTGGTAACCATGAAAAGTGATTGAAATTTTTTTGGAAAGAAGATGATATGTGCATAAAGAAGGGATACAGAGAAAATGAAATGAGCTCATGACAGATATCATGGTTTGAGTATATATAAATTTTGGTATTTTGGTATGTGGAAAGAGTTAACTTTTGACAGCATTCATGTTTTCACTATGGTTCAATGGGTATTCATTTTTGAAGAGAATACATGATTAAGATATTCACATGTTTCTAATGTGACCAACAAGATATATTGTATGATATATGGGGGATTAATGATGGTATTCACATGATTGTTTGATGACATTTCTAGTAATCATTCTCTTTATGATATAAGATTGGATATAAGTATTTTAGATAACCCTAAATATGTGAATGGATTATGTTGGACATAAATTAGTATTGCCTAAGGGTAGAACTTTTTTTTGATGGGATGCTATATTAATGTAGTTTTGGTAAAAGGACAACCTGCTGGATGGGCAACAACCTGTCGCATCAGACAAGGTTGCTAGAATCGAACCCACAACTGAAGTGTGATAGGCCTTTATCGCCTACCACTGGCCTAATGGAAGTCCCTTGTTAGTATAAACTAGTTTTATTTTATTAAGTGGTATGAAAGATGAAGTATAAGTCCATTTTTGGAATGATATATGATTAATCTCACCATAGATGGACTAATGTATATAATTATTGCAAATATTTTGTTTAAGACAGATAGAATGACCCATCATTCTATCACATGATCTGCTAACACTTCACGAATGAAAATTCAACTTCATTTCATTAAGAGATTAAGTGGAAATTGTTCAACGCATGAACAACGGTGAGATTGTATCGAAATAAAGTAAGTATTTATTCTAATTCAAATTCTTCAACATTAGGGAAATGATCTTGAAAACCAAAAATGTTGTCCAAGTGACCTTATATGTGATGAATCGGATGCTACTGTAGATCATCAAATATTTATGGCTTTGTGATTGTTGGCTTTTTCATAGCCATGTTCTCTACCACACTCCATCAGAACATGATGGTAAGATTTCTCTTCCATATCCTTATTTTCACCTATGTTGTCCTATGTGGAAACCCAATACTGAGTTACTTTGGGTGACCGTTATGATTCTAACATCCTATTTTTTAAAGGAAGTTTTATTATTCCTTTTTACGATGTGGGTTTCTATTAAAACTTTCGAGTAGTAAACCATTTATAACTCCAATTAATTTCGAGGGCCAAATTCCTTTTAAGGGGGGTAGAATGTAATACCTCGAGATTTTATAAGATATATTCTTTTTAATTTCTTTCATATCTTCTGATGTATGCTACAGAAATATTATCATGCGCTATATGCAACACTATATTAGCTTGTAGTATACGCAACACTAATCTTGGATCATGTGAAAAACAATTTCATGTTTCTTTGATAGTAATTATTCAACGCAACATTGAGTGTATATATACATATATATTCAATGTATAAAAGAAATACGGTTGAATTTTGTTATACGCAACAACAAAAGAGTCTTACACTACATGCAACCATGACTTGGCTTTCGTTACACGCAATCGCGACCTTCCTCGACAGCGTGTGTTGTATGCAATATCGGGTTTCACTAAATGGTGAGATATTATTATAATATTATTATGAACTAGCTGTTATGAATAGTATTTACTAAATTTTGAATTTTATTACATTATTATTCATCTTACACATTTTCTAGAACATGTTATAAGAACAAAATAAATTTATCGGGTAAAATAAATATTTTTCAAAAAATGCAGTTTTGCCGCCTTTTGATGGTGCACCCACATTAAATCATGTTTTTGACATGTTTATAAGTTCAATTTGAAAAAATAAAATTCTTATTTGGAATCAGGATATAAAAATTTACTTTGGATAAAATTTTCATATTATTCTGATAACTTTCATATTTTAATAAATTGTAAAAACACGCTATATTTTAATTAAAAACAACTTTTTTCATCATAATAATTTATATGGTTAAATTATAATATTTAATGGTTTTAAAGTATAAATTGAATATATTTTTACCATTTAATATAATTTATGTCATTATCATTTATTTTACATTGAATTCAAAGGTAATATCATTTCAATATTTTGCAATGTTTTAACATTTAAAACTTGTTTTCTAAAAAGGGGGATTAATTTTAAATTAATTACCGAAAATTCTATGTTTTGCATTAGGAAAAATGGATTACATATTTTAAATCAGTAGGTCCAAATTTTTTTAATAGTCTACTTTTTATTTTTGGGCGCTATGAATAGTAACTATGGTAAATTTTATTTACCATAGTTAAAGTTAAATCTGGTAATTGAGGGTAAATATAATATTATAAAATTACCCTAATACTTGTCTTAATATAATTGGATGATTATATTTTGTCCTATGACATATTTTGTCGAAATGGAATCCATTGGAACCCACTTGTATTTGATTCTGACCTTTAGTTTATTTTATTTAAAGGAAAGTGAAATATGTCTCACTCAAACTTTAATAATTAAAATATTTCTAATATAGGGTTATGTTGAATATAAATTCAGTTATAAATACTCATTTGAAAGCTAAAATATTTTTCTTTATCATGGTAATATATTTTTAATTTTTACATGTTATTTAATTACCTTATTATCTTATACATTAACGATGTAGAAATTATTTATTTAGTGAAAAATCAATAATATAGTTTTTATTGAAATAGTAATGCATATCAAAAGGCCCAAAAATCTGAAAAAACTTATTTTTAGTGTATATATAAACCGTAATCATCCAATGGCCGAATTGTTGACCATTTGGATCCTTATAAAGGCGATTAGGGCACTTATATTAATTTATTTTAAATGATTCCAAAGTCGTCACCTTCATAATTTAATAAAAATAACAATTTATATGTTGTGATTTTAAGATGATAAATTCGAGTAAAATTTTTATTATTAAATCTATGAGATTTAGCATCATCATAGGATTTTATTTTTAATTTTTATGCAACAAATAAGTATATTAAATAATTATACAAAAATGATGTACTAATGATTTTATTAAGAGATATACCAAATAAATTGTATTAAAAATATTAAAACAAATATTATATGAACTACATAATGTTCTCCATGAATTTTCAAGACAAATTTTACATGCTGGTAATCTATTAAATATTTTGTTTAGAATATAACCTCTGTTAGGATTTTATTGAAATTAAAATAAATGAATAGTGTCAAAATTTACAGTATTATTATTTTATAAAAATAAAATATTATAAAATTCTTTAAAAATCACAAAAATATTTAAAAATTATAAATTGAAATTTATATGGTCTAAAATGTCATTAATTATCAAATTATGGACAATTCACAAAACATAGGTAATTATATATATCAATTTAAAAATTATAATCTAATTACCAAAAATAAAATTAAATAGACTAAATAAGGATAAATCCTGTTGATAATGTTTAAAATAAATTCACAACTTGTCTAAATTTTATTGGTTGTTGAGATTAGAATCCAATATCATCTAAGCTTCGTATTTTAGTCAATTTGGATATTTTTATGTTGGGTTGGAATTTATTATAAATTAATATTTCTAATAATTCTAAAGGTTCCCCTCTCCTCCCTTATAAAAAGGCACCTCCTCCCTCCCATATTTACACAACTTTGAGCCTTCAAGCTCGGCCAACCCCTTCCCATTTCCCTTCTCAACTTCCCTAGAAATATTCTAAAGGTCTTGGTCTTATTTAAAGACCAATCTCAGTGCCCTAAGAGGTGGTTTCAAAGAGGCGTGTTGAAGAAGAGGAGGTTCAGATACATACGAAGCATATAGGACCTAAGGTAAGGGATAATGTTACAATCTCAACTATTTTCTATCCGAGATTTCTTATACGTAATTATTTACTGGGGTTATATTTATCATCCATGTCCATGTTTTATAAAAATGTTTTCATGTATGTTTAAATTCCTTTTTACCCATTTTTTACTTTTACTACATGGTATGTAAGACATCTTTTTTTTGTTTACCATACGAGGTACTTATTGACTTTTCTAGAAAAATACAAGAATAATGTTTTTTTAACTTATACGGAATAAATAAGTTTTTACGGTTTCATAACACATTATTTTCATGAAGCTTACTCCACAATATTTCATGACTATTTTCAACAAAATACTTTTCTTTTAAAATTGAATGGAATTTTGTGAAAAGAAAATGATTTTGGAGAATAAAGGATATTTTCATCAAAAATTAATTTCAAGTGCTTTATCAAAACGATTTCCATATAAGATGACATTATTTCATATGTGTATGTTTCAAGTATAATGTCTCTATGGTTTACATGATTTCACTTCTATTATGATTAAATGATATCTATTTGTTTTATATGGATTATGTTATGATGGAATGATGTTTATGAAACCCATTTTATTCATTGGGTTATTATGAATGATTTATGTTTATTTTGTGGCTCAAGTAAGAATTATTTCATTATGAGATAGGTGGGACCTATATCTCCCTCTAATGCATTGGGTAAAGATTTATATCTCATGAGATAGACATGGCTGGAATGGTAAGTTAATCTGGTTCATTGATACAGGACTGCAATGAGGAGTGAACTCGGTTCAGTAAGGGACTTTTTCCACTAAGATGATCTTGGCAGCAATGCCTTGCCTACTATGGAAATCATATCATGTTATTAATGTTTTTCCACAATTATAAGTTCTATTCCCATGATATTTTATCATGTTTGATGTTCCATTATGATCTATGCCTTGCGTACTTTCATGTTTTATGTCATTTCTAAAGATCTTAACGTTTAAACATTATGTTCATGTTTTTAAGTTCAAATATATATGGTTTGTTTAATTTTCTCCATGCTTACCCTTACTAAGCATTTCAGCTCACCCTTTTTACATTTTCTTTTCCCCAGGATTTAGTGAAATGTTTTAGGTAAGAAAACAAAAATGGAATGTCTTTATGGGAGGTATTTAAGATCTTTCACCACGATTAGAAGATTATAT
Source organism: Viscum album (assembly GCA_963277665.1). Classification (NCBI taxonomy): domain Eukaryota; kingdom Viridiplantae; phylum Streptophyta; class Magnoliopsida; order Santalales; family Viscaceae; genus Viscum; species Viscum album. The sequence continues at coordinate 355,968,284 of OY728143.1, forward strand.
TCCGAGTTTCCAAAGGCACTAAACTATTACAGTCCTTGTGTGTCTGTTTTTGTAATGTATTAGGTATTCTGCAAAAGTAATGTAATGTCCATGTATGTCAAGTTTTAGGTCTCTACGATAATTTTTTATTATCTGAAGGCTCCAATTTATAAATGTATTAAAGGAAGGTATTTATAGTAAAATGATTTTATGAAAACATGTCTTTCCGAAAAAATAATCTTGTGTCATGTTGACCAAGTTGGTTTCTCAAACAAATTCCCATGGGAATTAGTTTTAATAAATATCATATTTCCTGGAGGAGTATTGTAAAACAAATTTTGTGAATAATGTAAATTATTTATATGTAGACCACATGGGATTCATTAAATATTTAAAATCATGTGAATCATGGGATATTTTTTATAGAGTTACGGTTTTATGAAAGCATAGAGCTTTATAAGATAAGTATATTTTTAAGAATTTTGAATGTTTTGTGAAATGGAAAGAGTTGTGTACAGATGTTAAAATTTTGAAACATGTGTATAATCGTAATTTATATATAGATAATAGTAAATGATGTTATTGGAACTCACTATAGACAATCCCAATCGATGTTTGTATTCCTTAAATCATTGTCACTATGGAATGTGAATTTTTGTATATGGTGAAGTTTGCAATCAAGATGTGAAACTAAAATTTTAATATCAATGAGAACTAATTATTAAAATTACTTTTTGATAGTTTATATCTCTATATATCTATGTGGAAATAAATCAATTCCCTCTAATGGCCTTAAAAAGGTGAGAAGAAAAATGGAGTTACCTAAGGTTGGTAGTGAGTCAACTCTAATTCATGTTAGGGGAGTGGACCTTTAGTGGTTGTTATCCAACTATAAATCCTTTATGGGGAGTGTCCCCATGCATTGGAGAAACTAATCCTTAATCCACCACTATTTTTTCTAGTGGATTTTGGGATACAAAAACAACCTTTGTCTGTGATATTTGGAATTCTATATAATGAGAAAATGTTTTTTATGTTTCCATTCAATTTAATGGGACCCAATAAACTATAGAAATATGGTATTTTTCAATTTTATTTTTAATATTATTAATCATAAAATGGTTCTATAAGACTATCCATGAATCTTGATATTCGAAATGATATCATTTCTACTGACGATGATGATATATAAAAATATCCAAAGGTGGAATCTATCCACATATTTTAGGATATTTTCCACAGGTTAATGTATGAACTCGTAGATCTGAGAAATATGAACAAATCTCAATTGATCCATATTAAAGTAATGAATATAGAGGTAAAACCTAAAATCCATCATAAAAGAGTAATTGAAATCAATATTGATCTGGGAGAGATGATTGAATCTCTGAAAAAATAATTAATGGAAATTTCATTCAATATTAAAGTTTATATAGTTAGTTTAAAAGAAAATATACTTTAATAAAATGTGGTATGAAATTTAAGTTTGACAAATAGTTAACTAGTTTCACACATGGAAGAGTTATTGAAGGGGAACTAATGGATGTGGTATGTAAATGAATTATAGAATAATGAAATTTTTAATAGGGTTGAAATGATAAGTATTCAATGTGAATTACATTAACAACATGTTCATGAGGAGAAAAACAAAATTCCCCAAGATAAAGAGTTGAAATCTAGATTTATCCCTCTAAAAACACAATTTGGAGAAATCTTAAAATAAAAGGAGAAAGATTCTATGATCAATGTTATCTAAGTAAGGATGTAAATATTGAATGAAAAAATAAGTATCCATCCCATGGGATCATCAATACTTGTATTCTACAAATGTGTATATTCTATGTTAGTATGTAAGAAGATTAATATTTATAAACCTCAATGAGATGAAACATGGAGAACGTTTTCCACTAATTTTTACTAATATGGAATCATATGATATTCCATGAGTTTCTACATAGAATACCAAGGGATAAAAATAATAATGTCATCTAAAAAAATAATATCACAATCAATATGTCACTATATATGGTATGATTTTAATGGGGGATACATTATTTATGCTACTCATGGTTATATTTCAGGTAAATATAAGAAATAGTGAATTGAATGTGTAACATGGAATTCCACCATTTTTATGAATAAAATGGTGAAATGTTTCACTAAAATATATAATAGTAAGATGGATAATAGATTTAATTGTATTGAAGAAATGAATATAGTTAAAGTAAAAGCGAATAAAGAAAAACAATTATTTAGCTCATGAAAACCCTCCTGGAAAATAAAGAAAACAAATCTAGTAGAAATATAAAAAAACATTCCATGATATAAGAAATATTTGAGAGTGTGAAAATATAGTTCCAACTAAGAAGAAAAAAACTAATGTGGATGTATTATCTTTAAAATGAAATATACATTAGGCATTACTAGGTTTTTTTACATATAACCCATTGAAACACAGGAAGACAATTGTGGAAGTTATCGTGAGAAGAAATAATAGTGATGTCAATGGATTTTTCAAATCGAGTGTTAAATTGAAGGTTTATTAGAAATATTAAAAGAATATTTTTAAGAAATCCAAATTCCCATCATGTTAAACATACATCATGTATCAATATTTAGGTTTTGAAAATTGATAAATAATTTAAGTTTAAACATAGCTATAAGATTATGTGATGAATAATAATCAAATCACTATGTTGTGAGGAGATCCATTTTTCATAATATTATTAAATGGAGTGTATTTTATTAGTTTAGATATGGTGAAAAGGAAACTACCATGATAAGAATGGGTAATTCTAATGAAAAAATTATAAATTATGTTTGTGTAAGTGGAATAACCCAATAGAGATTCACTTCTAAAGAACCCAAGAAGCATACAATAAAGACTGATTAGGATGAGTTAGTGGTCCATGAGGTGATGGAATTATATTACCAAAATATAGAAAGGTGAAAAGAAAAGTTTCGAATTGATGGATTGGATTATCAAGATCATCTTAATTATAAAATTTAATGAAATGAAAATATCACTTCTCCATATATGTTAAAATTATATTAATTGTTGTCGATGTGTTTCATGTCTTAGTGGAGATACGATCTATGGGTAATTTTTATCAGAAGATATAATGTGATATTGGTATTTTCTCCAATGATAAAACTGATTCTAATTAGAAATTTTTTAAATTATATTATAAATGTAATTATAATGATAGAGCACAGTAAAAGGATCAGAGATGTAATGAGGTGTCACAATGATTAACATCAAGAGTTAAAAGGTGATATTTCAATTGATGTTACCTATCATGAATATCCTTGAATCATTTTTTTCTAGGGCATCTGATCTCTCTTACATCATCTCATAAAGATAGAAAAATAACAATTATTAACAAAATTATCTATCATGATTATTTTTATCTAAAATGCGATATCATCTAACTATTTTAAATATATAAGAGTATCTAATGGATGGATAACTCTCATGATAAATTTCATTAATATATTTGGTCAGAACATTAATAATGTTATTGAGTATTGAAATAAAAATTTTACACATGGTTTACCAAACAAACAATGAAATATAGCATGTTGATGTGATATGAAATCAATTACCGTTAATAGTTTTAGAAGAGTTCTCAAATTCTGAAAATATCAATCATTATTTTAACATTTTTAATTGTGAGAGATTGATAAATAATTTCATCCATTATTATATTATGTATTCTATTTGTAATTATTTTCATAAATTTGTAACATCTTGGTGATTTGATCTAAAGAATAAATCTGGTATAATTTCTTTAAATAAGATAATTTTCTATAGATTATGTTTTTTCTAGAAGTTTTTTGTGCAATAGAGATTGATGGTGTTATGAGTGTTATCTCATATTTTCTACCCAATGTTTTTACTCAATAGGATTTGTGGTTTTCTTGATTTATTTTTTAGATGTGGTATTTCCTCCCATTGAAAATATTAAATAAAATATCTATATATAAATGTTTTTTGATCGAAATATATTCCTCAAACTTATAATCATATTTGGGGAAATGATTTAGGAGGATATGTAAGTTTGTGGGTCTAAAAGTGGGACCAAAAAAATTTTGGTTTCATATAATTAAGGGAGGAATATCTCTTCATATCAAATATATAGTCCATGTTAACATTGGTGGAGAATAAAAATACCCAAATAAACATCATTAATAATGTAGGAGGAATTATATAATTTAATGAGTAGTCTTAACAGTAATTAAAAGTGAGAGATTATGTATTTTGATATTAAATAATTAGGTTGAGAATGATATGTTTTTAAAATTTATATCACTATTTTTAATGGTATGACTTTTCTCATGATTCTATATCTAGATTATATGGTAGTATGAAAAATATGGATTTGATATAATTGTGTGAGAATAAGGAATCATGAATCCATGTGTAGTTTCTATTTTCTAAAGAATGGATAGTAGATCGATGAGTGTTCTTTATCAACAATTCATAAAGGGAGTAGGAATTTAAAGTTATAAATATGAAGATGATGAATATTACCATTCATTGAAGTTAAAAATAGAATAAGTTCGTGTTTAATGTTGATATCTAGCAAGGTAAAATAATGTGCTCATCTCATGTTCTACATCACGACTCGTACCAGTGGTGCTCGTGTCATGACTCCAAAAGACTGCCTCCAATAGGCCAATGGATGGTGACTAGCCCTGAGTATGAATATCATTATGATTGGAGGCATTTCTTATGCACATGTACACATGAGCCCATCTCCATGCCAACATAATGATGAAATGTAAAATACACTAAATAAAAAAAGCATGTATAACACTATATACCACAACTAGATTATGATGAAAAGTAAAGTAAATTGAAAATGGGTCAAATACAAACCCACCAAAAATTTTCAATAACCACAAGGAAAACCTATAAGGAAAAGGTTCTAGGACTATTTTTTGTAGCTATAAGAATACACCACTGATTGTAATGTCTCATAAATTAATATCCAGTCCTAGTCCTCCACGGACTCCATCAAAAGGTCGATAGTCTACACAAGACACGAAACATATTGAAGAAGACCATGCATGGGTGAGTATAACAATACTCAGTAGGTCTCCCTGAAACCCAAAACAATATGCCAAAAAAAATATAAAATAATCTCTACATAGGTATATTTATACATTCCACATAATAATAATATCTAGATATACTCAACCACGACACATATTCTAGAGGTAATTCACAGCCACTTTATACCAATACTATGAATTTATTCCAATTATTTGAAAAATCACTCATCCAAGAGAACACACTCCTATGTTCAAAAGCATTGTTGGCATCTATCTGAGAGGTACTTCCCGTTAGCTCACGCAATGAGAGATAAATGCTGATAGGTATGAAAAAAATATAAGATATATGGAAGAGGATCATATCCCGATCCATGGGGTGACACCAAAAACTCAATCTGAATTAACCCACCATATATAGGATTTGATACCACATAGTATTGGTCACATTGATATTGTGAACTTAACCTATGATATGTAGAATTAATAGAGGATCCTAGTCCGGGCCTCAAAGGTGATTCCACAACTCTATCTAGGAAGTATTTCTGAAGGGATCATAGGTATATGAGTGGGAAATGATTGATACCTACATTCAGGTAAATGATAAATTGAATTAACCTCAAAGAAACTTTTCAAATATATGGAGCATAATAGAATAAATACGAATAGAAAGGGGTACACAGTGTGTAATAGGGTCACGAGTCATGTCCTATGAACCCAGGTATTTCTGATGTACGATGATTCTTATCACTATAAAATCCCTTGTAGAATATTGTTACACGACATGTAAAATTATTCAGACATTGTGCCCTTCCATCTTGGGTATGCCTGTGTGGTCTGGCCATGTTATTGTTCTTGGTTTGAACCCATGTAAACATTCTTGTATACTAGTACATGCAGTAATCTGTGTAACCAGTTCAGGTCATGTTGTGTGGGGAAGTTCACATTGTATATGAAACTTATGTACTCCACCCTAAGTCTATGTACTTTTCAAGTACACACTGAGTTGTCCAACAATGAATGTGCATCATGTAGATGGGGCTACATGTCGTGTTTTTTTTATTTTCCCGAAAATCGTGTTCTTCCTTTGCATGCCTCTTTTAATCACATGGTATCCAAAGTGGTGCTCAGTTATCATCAAATCTCAAGATCCATGTTCATTTCACCACCCTAACACCAAAATTGAGGGTTTTGGGGCTATCCACAGGCTCGAAAATTAATTTTAAATCTGTCCTGATGAAACTCTCTTAAAAAACGGTTTCCCTCGATTTGATTTGATCTGTCTTCAATCATCACTGTAGCACCTCCATTGGTACATCCCAAGGCCGGATCTCAAAATTTTGGTTCATTACACCCAAAATCAAGGGCACAATAACTAATTTTTCATAATCAGTTAAAGAACTAAGAAAACTCACAAAAAATATCATTGGAGAAAGAACACAAAATAGACATTCAGGAAAGAACCTCATCTATTGTTCATTTTGGACTCGATCCATTCCCAAAAGAATGATTACAAAAAAAATGAATAACTACATAATCAAACCCCAAAAATAAAACCCATACTTAAATGCTTGATCAAACTATAGATCACCCTATTCATTAGTTGTTCTACGTTTGTTGTTTAATTCAAGAGTGGGAAAGAATAATTTAAAATAACACATCCTACTTGAATTTGGATCAATCATCAATGAATATTGATTTCCACATCATCGTTGTTGGTGAGATCCATGAAGAATGGCATCCATTGATATTTTAACTGAGTTTCTATTATCACTTGCCAAGATAATTCTATAGGTTATTCTCTTCATGGCATCCAGAGGATTCCAGGTCTAACCCTTGGTCCATACCTAAAGGTTTATTTCAAATAAAAATTGTAGTCATGTCGACACAAAGAAATAAAATAAATATTTCGTCAATTTATTTTATTTACAAATAAGCTCATATCAACATTCCATAGTTGACCCATGCAGACCAATGTTAGTTTGTGGCAATGTTAAAACCATTATTATGAACAAAATGGTTCCCTATAATATCAGATCTGGGAACCTGTTTATACATTATTCCACTTTTCAATAAAACCACTCATGCGTGTTTTTTAATATATTAATATATTTCAAACATTTATTTTCGGCACACCGGGCCTCAGAATCACACACCATGTTAGTGAATTCCCTAAAAATCAATCCATATAATATTTAAAAATAATACACAAAAAAATATAGGACATTACATTCTCCCCACCATGGGGATTTACGTAACCAAAAATTCAAAGAGAGGGCTACTCAAAAAATGTCGGTACTGAGCATGAATCTGAGATTCCCCTTACAAATTCCTCTTTGAGAGAATTTTTTATTTCCCCCAAACTTGAACTAAAGGAATTTTATTCCCATGAAGGATGCTCTCTAGTAGATCCTTGATCTCTACTATGTACTCTGCAAAAGTCGCTCCATCCTCGATGTTCATCTCACCCCAATAAATGATGTGTGATGGTTCATGAATGTACCTCCTCAGCTATGACACATGGAAGACGGTATGTACCTAGTTTAACATATGTGGTAGAGATAAGAAGTATACCACCTCTCCAAGTATACATAGTATCTAAAAAGGGCCAATGTACCTTTTAGATAACATTCTTCCTCGGCCTAATCAATGTAATCCATGTCGAGGTCAAACCTAAAGGAACACATAGTCTTATTCGTCAAACTCAAAAGTCCCCTTCCTCCTATCAGCATAAGACTTGTGACTGACTTGTGTATTATTCATATTCTCTTAGATGATCTAAACCTTTCCTATAGTATATTTCACCAATTCCAGGCACATGAGAGCTGACTCTTCAATGTAAGTACAACAATGTGGTGACCTACAAGGTCTCCAATAAAAGGCCTCAAATGGTTCTATACTAATGGTGGAATGGAAGCTATTATTTTATGAAAAATCCACCAAAGGGAGGTGATCATCCCAACTATATAAACTTTATAAAATGAAGTTGTGCAATATGTCTTATAGAACCTGAATGGTCCACTCTGTCTAGCCATCTGTTTGTGGGTTAAACGTTGTACTCAAGCGCAACTGGGTCCCAAACGCCTCATGTAATCCCTTCCACAACATGGATTTGAAACAAAAATCATGATCAGAAACAATCATTGATGGAACTCCATTGATTATAACTATATTTTGAATGAAGAGTTGTATCAAGCCCCCTACTGAACTCTTCTCTTGAATAGGTAAGATGTTATAGAAATTGGTGAGCCTATCAATGATCACCTAGATGGAATCATGTCCCCGAGATTTATGTGGTAAACTTATAATTAATTATATCAATATCCCAACCCACATCCATTTCATCACCTTAATGGGATGATCTAAACCCACTAGAAGCCGATTCTCATCCATCACTTGCTGAAAAGTAAAGCATTGACGAATAAACTCTACAAATCCTTTCTTCATCCTTGGCCACTAAAACTGGAAATATAGGTCAAGGTACATCTTCTCCACACCAAGATGTACCAACAAAGGGGTTGTATGAAACTACCTAATGAACTCCTCATGTAACATCATTAGAAATATTGTATGTCCTCCAAAAATAATTAAAGGATCCCCACATTTTTAATATCCATCAAGAGCTTGCACTGCCGATATCTGAGCATGTAGAGTCTTATACCCAGTATCCCCAAGGTGTTCCTCCCTTACTCAAAGTAAAACTGGATGGTTAATAACCATTGAATATAGGTAAGTTTCCCCATATCAATTCACAAGGGATAACTGAAATGAGGTCAACTACTCTAATGCCTTTTTAAACATCTGAAAACTAGATCTTCTACTGAGAGAATTTTCCACCATGTTCCCCTTCCTAAGAGTATAGAAAACCTCAATGTCATAGTAAAGGAGTAACTCTATCCATCACCTCTATATTATGTTTAGATCCTTTAGAGTGAATATATACATGATACTCTTTTGTTTGGAGTAGATAATAAACCATTCTCCCATTAGGTAGTGTCGCAATAACTTGTCCCCAAAAGTGGATAGCATATTTCTAGAACTAGAACATTTAGAGATTCCCATAAATCCAATGCTTTCAAAGTACATCTAGAAACTTTCTTAAATGTGTTCTGTGCTCTTCCTCAAACATTGAGTACTCAAGGATATCCTTAATAGATACTACCATGAACTAATTCAAGTACGGAAAAATGATCAAGTTTATGAGTCCAACGAAAACTATTGGGGAATTCATCATGCCAAAGGGCATCACCAAGTACTTATAGTGACCATAATAGAAACTGCAAGACATATTCAATATATCCTTATCTTTTACTCATAACTAGTGATAGCCAAATTTGAGGTCAACCTTCGAGAACCATTATGCCCCTCTCAACTGATCAAAAAGTTCATCTATATTCAAAATTGTATACTTGTTCTTTACATTCACCTCATTCAACCAATGATAGTCCACACACACTCTCAATCACCCATCTACCATTTTGGAGACCAAAATTGGGGTTACCCTAGGTGAAACACGGGGTCTCCCGAAGCCAATCCTCTACTAGTCCTCCAACTACACCCTCATCTCACGAAGCTATATAGTAGCCATATTATATTTCGGTGAATATATTAGTGTATTCCCAGGATGTAAATAAATATAAAAGTATATCTCTTAGTGAGAAGGTAATCGTGGAATCTCTTTAGGATATACTTACAAGTACTCTGTAACAACCACTGGAAACGAGAAGGTCATAACATCTGTTTCATCGAGGATCAGACTAGCCAACTAATGAGTAATCGGCTAAAAAATCCTATGAATGAGTCCATCATGTCTTTCCTTGGTCTCATTTTCACCGAAAAAGGAAAGCCTTGTTACATTGCTTCTTACAAAACACACCCTTTGCATAAAACAATCAATCTGGGCATGGAATACGGATAACCAATCCATACCAAGAATGATTCTATAATTCCTTGATGCTTCCAATAAGAGGTTAAAACTAAAAATATATCCTCCAAGGTTCATGTCACACTATCAGCATAGATCATTAATCATCGGGTCATCTCCAGTATATATCTCTATGTGTAATGGTCAATATAACTATTCAATCAGAATCTCTATGTATATAACAAGACAGGTAGAAGGAAATGAATGACTAGAACCTATGATTATCTGTACTGAACGTAAAGTTTAAAAGACATAGATTCTACCTTGGATCATTCCTACAACACCATGGTCATATTCCCCGACTGCATCTACTTGTCACCTCTCTTGTCCTCTAGCTCATTGAGTCTAGCATAGACCACCTGGTGGTGATGGTGGTAGTAAGTCGAAATGTCAACCACCTCCTACTTCTCTCCCAAATCCTTTGTCATGTCTTCCACCCTATTTATTTTTCTGATCATATTGATGTCTCTACCATGGGGTTCCCAGAAAATTCTCCTTGTCAGTAGCACAGTGGGTTGGACAATCTCAAGTGATATGTCCCATGTTGTCACATGAATACCACCACCACTCCCTAGGATGATTGGACCCACTCTGTGAGCCCTGAACTAAATTACATATGTCCTGATACCTCCTCCGGAAATACCTTCGACATCATGGTCCCAGGGACTGATGTTTTCTCCCTACTGCCATGTTCTCTATTCCTGCTCATCCACTACTGACTATCACTAGTTGTATTTTCTCATTAAATAATCTTCAGCCATTATAGATCACCCAAGCACCCTCATTATTGTTTGGAATTAATATAGGCATAACACTATCGCAGATGTCCCTACACATATATTTCCCAATGTTCTAGGCTCTGAAATATGGATCTCCACCCATATCTCTAAAATACATAAAAAGGTTGGTGAACCTTAATGAAAAATTTTCCACTGTTATTCTACCCTGTTGGAGCTGAATATTCTCTTATAATCAAACATCTCTCAACATAACTGGGGAAAACACTTCTCAAGGGAGACATTCAAACTATTTCCTTTAAAGAGTTTCATCACTGTGAGTCTGGATAGACAAACTCCACCAATGTTTTGATGAGCGGTGCTGGGACCACCATCTAATGCAACGGTGTCCTGACTAGATGGAAAAACCAGTTAATCACCTCAATCCAGTCCTAGACTTCCTAAGGATAGGATCACCTTAGAAACCAGGGGTTCCCTATCTCTAAAACATAGGAAGCGTACTCAACCTGCGCTCCTCGTCTTCTAATATTTTGGGTACCATGTGCTACACAATGAGTGGTGGTATGGATGGTGCACCACCAAGGGTGACATATAGGGAACTTGTCCCTCTTTCGAAAGCTTATCACTGAGGGGGTAAAAATCATGATCAAACTACAAAATCCAACATGATATACATTTCCAAGGCATCCTGAAATAGACAAGATGTACCAAGGTCAATGAGTATATCTGGAGAGCTAACTCAAGAAGGACATGTAAATCACAATCCATTATTATATGATACATATACCATTATTTTTTCTTCAACTAGTGTTCTCATGAACAAAGTCAAAAAAATGTTCTCAATGTCATGGTGTATTGATACATTGGCTGTTTGTACCAACACAAGAGTCCCTAGCCTTAAATATGAACTCAAAACACATAAAATTGTTTCACCACACCAATATCAAACACTACTAGTCTTAAAGTAGATTCCAACACCTCTGATGCCGCTCTTTCATGTCCCATACTAGTGGGGCCTATGTGGAGAATCCCAAAAACCCCTCCAATCGGCCAGGGGCTAGTTACTAGTACTGAGTAGGAATATCACAAACATGGGAGGCATTGCCTAGGTACATGTATGTGTGCAACCATCACCAAGACCACAAAATAAAGAAATGTAAAAACCCCTTGGTAATCAATGCATATATACCACTATATACCACAACCAGAGTATGATAGAAAGTAATGTAAAGTTATACATGGACAAATATAATCCCAACAAAAAGTTTCTTTAACCAAAAGTCCAAACTAAAAGGAAAAGGTACTGGAATAACTGTTTATAGACACAAGAACATGTCGCAGCCTGTCAGTAATCACAATGCATCGTATAGTCCTCTTCCACTAATGACTCTATCAAATGGTCGATAATATTCACAGGACACGGCATGTATGGGAAATTCCCGTGCAGGGGTGAGTATATAAATACTCATAGGGACACACTATAACCACAAAGAAATATAAAAAAGGAAACATATAGCCATCTCTACACATGAATATGTCTACAACATAAATAACAAAAATATTTAGATCTAATTAACAACAAAACATAATCAATAGGTATGTCATAACCACTGTATACAAGTACAGAAAATTTAGCCTGAAGATTATATGAAGCACTCTTCTAGGAGAACACACTCTTGAGTCCTAAAGCATTGCTGATGTCTGTCCAATAGGTACAGCTCATTGGATCTCACCTTGAGAGAGATATACTGATCAAAATGAAAAGAGATATGATGTGAATATGAGGATCATAGCTAGGTCCTTGGGGTGATACCCACAACTCAATATCTATTAACCTTACAAGTGGAGGATTGGCTCACGTGTAGTATTGATCAAGTCGGTACCGATAACGCCACCTAGGACTCAAATAATGAATAGACGATAATGTTCTAGGCCTCTTGCGGGATTCCAAAACTCTATCAAGGAATTCATGCAGAAAGGATCATAGTGATATGAGTAAGAAATTGTTCGTAACAACTTTCAGGGAAAAGGATGAAGGGAAAAATCCCTAACAAAACTTGTCCAACATAATGAGGATAAGAGAATCAAGAAATTTATAAAGGGGTACACAATGTGTAGTCAATTCACATGTTGTGTCCCTTGGACTTGGGGACTTCTCATGTACAATGGACCATATATTTAGAACATTTTTTGTAGAATATTGGTACACAACATTTAAAGTGATTCACACGTAATTTCCTTCCATATAGGGTCTTCCCATGTGCTCTTGTTGTGTGCCAGTACATAGTGTCGACCCGTGTAACCTTGTCTATATACAAGTACAAGTGGTAATCTATGTAACTAGTTTAGTCCATGATGTGTGGGGAAGTACACGTCATGAAGGCAACCAATGTACTCCACCTCGTTTCAATGTACATTCCATGCACGTGCCAGGTGGTCCAATTGTAAAGACCCGTAAAATTCAAGGGAAATTTTTTCTTAATTTTCTTTGGAATTTTACAAGAGCGCGGTTTCTGACGGCACCTGATTCCGAGGCCCGGAGTGCCCGGAATTAATTTCCGAAGTTTGGCTCGGGTACGTTCAGTGAACGAACGAGCGGGATTTCCTAACTTTTGATCCGGTGCTTGGAATTGAAATCCGAGGACACCGATGAACTCGTAGCGCCGATATTCACTTAAGGAGACCTTTCCCGAAGTTGCGTTTGCCTAGGAGGAGATGTTTAATTTTCTAGATGAAATGAAGAGTAAAATAAATTTGTTATACAATATTTATTTTATTTATCTTCTTAAGTGGTTATATCCTAAGTGTGGAAGTTGGGGTGGAATCACAAGTTCCTAACTAACCAATAGAGGATTAAGGTGAGGTGGGGCCCACACGAGCCCCAACCCTTCACCTTCCCCTTAACTCTCTTCTACCCCCTTAAACTCCCTTGCACTTAATGTGCCAAAACCCCTCAAATTCCCTAACTCCCATCTCTCCCTCTTAAAGGCTTGACAACTTAACTTTTAATTAATTATACAACTCTTGTATAATTAATAAGTGAGTTTAATTTTGAGTTTTTGAAATTCAAACTCTTGAATTCCAATGGTTGGGTTGTGTTAATAAATTAAGTGTAAGCTTGATTTATTTTTGGGTTAGTTCCTTTGTTACTTGAGAGGATTGGGAGAATCGTTGAGAAACTTGAAGATCTTCTTCGTCTTCGACGAAGAACGTGAAGAACGGTTCTTCTCCGACAAAGAACATCGATCCCACAACCATCGAGACTCGGCGTCCCAGATTCTTCCGTCTTCATCTTCCTCCTCGACAAGGGAGAAGTCGCCGACCGTGGTAATCATCGCCAACGACAACGTACCTCTCTTCTTCGTCTTAAGCGACAAGTGAAGAGACGTCGTTCCCTCCTCGGACGCACCCCGACGTCCACGGAATCTACGTCCGACGCCGCGACGCCTTCCTCCGCGATAACCGACGTGTGACGTCAATTTTCAAGGTAGGGGGTTTGTCCTTTTTAAATTACGTGTTTTCATTCCCTCGAACATGAAAGAAGAATCTGTTGGGCGTAGTTCCAAATTTTATTAAAAATTGTGAAACATTCATTGTTGTGTTTATACGATTGGCCAACTGATATCGTTATAATGGGAGGAGACCGGACCGCACGAACACGGCCGATTCTCCTCCCCCTTCTATTCTTTCGTGTTAATTTAGCGGAGACAGCGCGGTGTCGTCGCAACCGCGCAGGAACAAAAGAATTAATTGCCGGAGCGAGCTGCGACGAAGAAACGCGGTGCCGACGCACCGTGTCGTTGTTTACGAAAGAGACCGCGGCCGGAGACGGGCCGTGGCGGAACAAGGAGGCGACCGGTGGCCAGCCGGGCCGCCGGCACCGGAGATCATGAAGGGCCGCGGCCCTACGGCCGCGGCGAAGCAGCCAGGGGCGCCGGCCTCACCGGCGCCGGAGAACAGGAAGGCCGCGGCCCTACGACCGCGGCGGAGAAGAAGAAGGCGGCCGGCCGCACCGGCCGCCGGTTTGGTTAGGAGGCGGGACCTGCGGGTCCCGCGTGAGAATGAACCGGCCGGCTGAGATCCGAAAAAGGGGGGGTTTACCCCCCCCCCCCCCCCCCCCCCCGCGTGCGGCACATGCGCGGCCCCCTGGCCGCGCCGCCCCGCCGCCACCGGCCGGGCCGGGTCCAGTGGACCGGGTCGGTCCGACCCGGTTCGGGTCAGACCAGGGGGGTCGGGCCGGGTCGGCCCGGACCCGGACCCCCCGTTTTCGAGACGACTTCGGTCTTTTGGCCATAACTTGAGCCACGGACCTCCGATCGATGAACCGTCTGCGGCAACGCGATCCTTGGATCGAGACGGTCGTTTCGGTATACTATACTCAAGGCACACCTTCTTTTTCAGAAGCCTACGTGGTTAAAACTCTATAGTTAAGCGTGCTCGCCTTAGAGTAGTGATCAGGATAGGTGACCTCCTGGGAAGTTTCCTAGGGTGGGTGTCAGACGGAAACGCTGATATCTTTCAGACTGGACGTCCGATTGACGAACCGTCAGCGGCAATGCGATCCTTGGATCGAGACGGTCGTTTCGGTTTATCGCACTCAAGGTTTCGGATTACTTTGAGTTCGGCCGGGTTGGTTCGTTCACAAAACCAACCGGGCCTTCGGAGCGGAAACGCTCATATCTTGAGCTACGGACGTCCGATCGACGTGTCGTCAGCTTTGTTGTGTTACTCTTAGTGAGACGGATCTTTTGGCATACTCCGCCCGAGGTTAGGACGCAGGTGGAGTACGGTCGGGTTGGTTTTGCCTTAAAAACCAACCGGGCCCCGGGGACGAAAATCCCAATAACTCTCAGACTGGGCGTCCGATCGACGCGCCGTCTGTTGCGTTGAGTTCCTGTTGACGATACGGAACTTTTGGATACATCAACTCTGTACTTTGTGACAGTTGATGTATCAGCCTCTCGGCTCGTGGAGCGGACCCTCCGAACGAGCTTGCTGTGTGCGGGAACCCTAGTGCTGGTTGCGACTGTTACTGTGACTACTACTGCTACTACTGCTACTGTGACTGCGAAGACGACAGTACAGAGATCCTGTGTGGATTCGACGACGACGACTACGGCACACAGCGATCCTACGTGGATCAGTGCTACAGGTCCTGTGTGGGCCCGATCCTGTGTGGATTCGACGACGACGACTACAGTGCTCAGCGATCCTACGTGGATCAGTGCTACAGGTCATGTGTGGGCCCGATCCTGTGTGGGTCCGATCCTGTGTGGGTCTTTGCGCTCAGCGGTCCTGTGTGAACCAGCGCCTACAGGTCCTGTGTGGGCCCGATCCTGTGTGGGTCTTTTGCGGGGGTTAGTTACCTATCGATCCTTCGTGGGTCCGACGACATAGATGGATCAGAGATCATCTTTATCGTCTTTTGAAGAAGTATACCTGTGCGAGCTGAATCCTGTTGCTTTCCTGTGTGGATTGTGTTTTGCAATCCTGTGTGGATTACGTTTTTCTTTCCTGTGTGGAATACGTTTACTTTCCTGTGTGGACTGAGTTGTACTTGGGCTCGGAGGTTGGAGCATATTTGAAATTGATGACTTAGGTATATGTATGGGCATATACCTAAGCAGTGTCGGTTGTTACTTCGTGATTGTACCTTTCTTCGTGGTTTATCCTTGTGGATTTGAGAGACCATCAGGGGTCTCGGGGTCCCTACTGAGTAGCTTATACTCACCCCTGCACGGGCTTTGCCCACACTATGTTGTGTTGGTTGCAGACGACGGACAGCGTTGATCTTAGCTGAGGCTTGCAGAGCAGGACGGTACCTGGAGGTGGACCACTGGGCGGGACGTGCTCGGAGCGGACGGCGGGACCCGTGGAGCAGTGGAGCTATCTGTACCCACCCTTCAGGTGGGATTTCCAGTGGACAGATCGGTGTAGCGGCTTTTACTTTTCAGTTGTTGTTTTCCCTTTCGAGTTGTACATTACTTTCAGTTTGGGTTTGTATACTGGCCCATTTACGTTTCCGCACTTTCAGATGTACTCTGCTTTTGCTTAGTGTTTACTTTCCACTTGCTTACTCTGTGGTGTTTTTTTACTTTACAAAGGCAATGCCTTCCCTTTTTACCGGGATTTACGCCTTGGTGCTAGTCGCCAGCCCCTGGCCTATGGAAGGCGGGCTTGGGGTAGTCACGGCACGGACCCCGAGGGCGGGTCGTGACAAATTGTTATCAGAGGAGTTCGGTTCTACCGCAAACTCTGATCTTTTCTATGTGAAGCAATAATGTATAGCGTATTGAGTGTGGTTATCAGTCCAGAGAGTCCAGTGTTGGTGCGGCGGCCGATGTATCCATACACCAGGACCCTGACTTCTGATTTCTGACTTAATGCACGAAAACATTGATTGCGTGTGTGTTTCAAAGTATTCTTTGTGATTTCTTTGTGTCAGCTCACCAGGTATACTGTTTGACCGTGGCGCACCTGTTTCCTTTCAGGATGGCCCCACGACGGCAGCCAGCTAGGGTTCCGAGAGTCGAGCGTGACGACAGCCCACTGAGCGACGAGGCCTTGGTGCAGGGCCCTTTGTCAGCAGTGGCACCAGCGGTAGCACTACCCGCCGAGCCCCCGATGCTTCCAGCGCCAGCCGCTGACAATGCTCGTCGCCTCAGCGCACTGCATGAGTTTCAGCGCCAGCGACCACCCAGGTATCGCAGGGAGACGGATCCCCAGGCAGCAGAGGAATGGCTGAAGGCAGTGGTACGTGTGTTTAGGCTAGTGAGGACGCCAGCAGACTTCATGGTGATCTTTGCTGCAAGCCTCCTTCAGGCAGCAGCAGGCAGGTGGTGGAGCCACTTGTTTCAGTTCTGCGATGGGATGACCTTCGCATGGGAAGACTTCGAGACCTTCTTCAGGGTGGAGTTTGTGCCAGTAGCTCTACACCCCGAGCGTGTACAGGAGCTTCTGCCTCTGCCGCGTGTTTTTCGATCAGTAGCCGAGTCATCTGTGGGCAGTAGACAGATGATGCAGAGGTCCAGGAGGACCAGACTAGCAGTTGGACGATCTTGGGTTTTAGGACCGGTGGTGCGGGGCACCCGAGGTGGGGTCAGAGCCAGGCGTGCCAGAAACGGACAATGTTACTCCTGTGGCGGGAAGGGTCACCTGGCACGCGACTGTCCGACTCCTCGTACGATTGATCAGCGGGTGTTAGAGGAGCCACTGAGACAGAAGCAGCGGCGAGTGCTTGAGCAACAGCCGAGTAGTGGACAAGGCAGTAGAGCTCCGAGAGTATGTGGACAGGAGCAGAACTAGTGGATACATCCTTTGTACTTCTGGTTCCTTGTTGCTTTTGTGTAACGTCTTGTTTTATGAGCTGCAATAATAAAAGACGCATACCTTTGTGATATTTTCGTTCCTGTCCTCTTTCGTGATGTTACTAAGAGGTTCCAGTTTTGGCTGTTGACTTGACCCTCACTTGTGAGACATCTATTGGAGGAGACCCAGTTACCACACACTGATGCCGACAGTGTGACTCAACCCTTGGAGGCGAGAGTAACGGTTGAATCTCTTAGTAGTAGCGTCGAGGCCTTACGACGTCATCCTTGGTATGGATTAGTATCATCCATGTTAGGATTGACTGTTTTAGGCGAAGAATGTGGTTCATCCAGGGGATGAGACCAGATTTCTCTTATCGGCAAAGAAGAAATCTTGCAGCTCCTGTGGGACCTAAGATGGTCCAGGTCATCCAGGGGTGGATGAGTACAGCTCAGAGCCGGCAGAAGTCTTATGCTAACAGGAAGCGGAGGCCACTGGAGTTCGAGGGTGGCGACCACGTCTTCTTGCGGGTCTCACCTCGACGTGGTATTCGGAGATTTGGCCGAGGCGGCAAGTTATCTCCGCGCTTCATCGGATCCTTCCAGGTCCTCAGTAGGATTGGTGAGGTGGCTTATCGCCTGGCTCTACCACCTCAGTTGTACCGGGTGCACGATGTCTTCCACATGTCTTAGCTGAGGAGATACGTGCACGACACGACGCACATCATTGACCATGGGGAGCTTGACGTTGACGATGGGGCGACTTTTACGGAGGTCCCGGTGGAGATAGAGGATCGACAGGAGTGGGTCCTACATGGGCGATCGATTCCTCTAGTGCGCATCAGATGGCAGCACGGGAACCTCCAGGAAAGCACATGGGAGCGGGAGGCTCAGATGCGTGCTCAGTACCCTCATTTGTTTCCCTAGTTTTGATGTATCTTTACGGGGACGTAAAGCCCTGAGGTGGGATTAATGTAAAGACCCGTAAAATTCAAGGGAAATTTTTTCTTAATTTTCATTGGAATTTTACAAGAGCGCGGTTTCTGACGGCACCTGATTCCGAGGCCCGGAGTGCCCGGAATTAATTTCCGAAGTTTGGCTCGGGTACGTTCAGTGAACGAACGAGCGGGATTTCCTAACTTTTGATCTGGTGCTCGGAATTGAAATCCGAGGACACCGATGAACTCGTAGCGCCAATATTCACTTAAGGAGACCTTTCCCGAAGTTGCGTTTTCCTAGGAGGAGATGTTTAATTTTCTGGATGAAATGAAGAGTAAAATAAATTTGTTATACAATATTTATTTTATTTATCTTCTTAAGTGGTTATATCCTAAGTGTGGAAGTTGGGGTGGAATCACAAGTTCCTAACTAACCAAGAGAGGATTAAGGTGAGGTGGGGCCCACACGAGCCCCAACCCTTCACCTTCCCCTTAACTCTCTTCTACCCCCTTAAACTCCCTTGCACTTAATTTGCCAAAACCCCTCAAATTCCCTAACTCCCCTCTCTCCCTCTTAAAGGCTTGACAACTTAACTTTTAATTAATTATACAACTCATGTATAATTAATAAGTGAGTTTAATTTTGAGTTTTTGAAATTCAAACTCTTGAATTCCAATGGTTGGGTTGTGTTAATAAATTAAGTGTAAGCTTGATTTATTTTTGGGTTAGTTCCTTTGTTACTTGAGAGGATTGGGAGAATCGTTGAGAAACTTGAAGATCTTCTTCGTCTTCGACGAAGAACGTGAAGAACGGTTCTTCTCCGACAAAGAACATCGATCCCACAACCATCGAGACTCGGCGTCCCAGATTCTTCCGTCTTCATCTTCCTCCTCGACAAGGGAGAAGTCGCCGACCGTGGTAATCATCGCCAACGACAACGTACCTCTCTTCTTCGTCTTAAGCGACAAGTGAAGAGACGTCGTTCCCTCCTCGGACGCACCCCGACGTCCACGAAATCTACGTCCGACGCCGCGACGCCTTCCTCCGCGATAACCGACGTGTGACGTCAATTTTCAAGGTAGGGGGTTTGTCCTTTTTAAATTACGTGTTTTCATTCCCTCGAACATGAAAGAATAATCTGTTGGGCGTAGTTCCAAATTTTATTAAAAATTGTGAAACATTCATTGTTGTGTTTATACGATTGGCCAACTGATATCGTTATAACGGGAGGAGACCGGACCGCACGAACACGGCCGATTCTCCTCCCCCTTCTATTCTTTCGTGTTAATTTAGCGGAGACAGCGCGGTGTCGTCGCAACCGCGCAGGAACAAAAGAATTAATGGCAGGAGCGAGCTGCGACGAAGAAACGCGGTGCCGACGCACCGCGTCGTTGTTTACGAAATAGACCGCGGCCGAAGATGGGCCGTGGCGGAACAAGGAGGCGACCGGTGGCCAGCCGGGCCGCCGGCGCCGGAGATCATGAAGGGCCGCGGCCCTACGGCCGCGGCGGAGCAGCCAGGGGCGCCGACCTCGCCGGTGCCGGAGAACAGGAAGGCCGCGGCCCTACGGCCGCGGCGGAGAAGAAGAAGGCGGCCGGCCGCGCCGGCCGCCGGTTTGGTTAGGAGGCGGGACCCGCGGGTCCCGCGTGAGAAAGAAACGGACGGCCGAGATCCGAAAAGGGGGGGTTTACCCCCCCCCCCCCCCCCCCCCGCGTGCGGCACATGCGCGGCCCCCTGGCCGCGCCGCCCCGCAGCCACCGGCCGGGCCGGGTCCAGCGGACCGGGTCGGTCCGACCCGGTTCGGGTCGGATTTGGGTCGGGTCGACCCGGTTCGGGTCAGACCAGGGGGTCGGGCCGGGTCGGCCCGGACCCGGACCCCCCGTTTTCGAGACGACTTCGGTCTTTTGGCCATAACTTGAGCCACGGTCCTCCGATCGATGAACCGTCTGCGGCAACGCGATCCTTGGATCGAGACGGTCGTTTCGGTATACTATACTCAAGGCACACCTTCTTTTTCAGGAGCCTACGTGGTTAAAACTCCGTAGTTAAGCGTGCTTGGCTTAGAGTAGTGATCAGGATGGGTGACCTCCTGGGAAGTTTTCCAGGGTGGGTGTCAGACGGAAAGGCTGATATCTTTCAGACTGGACGTCCAATTGACGAACCGTCAGCGGCGATGCGATCCTTGGATCGAGACGGTCGTTTCAGTTTATCGCACTCAAGGTTTTGGATTACTTTGAGTTCGTCGGGTTGGTTCGTTCACGAAACCAACCGGGCCTTCGGAGCGGAAATGCTCATATCCTGAGCTACGGACGTCCGATCGACGTGCCGTCAGCTTTGTTGTGTTCCTCTTAGTGAGACGGATCTTTTGGCATACTCCGCCCGAGGTTAGGACGCAGGTGGAGTACGGTCGGGTTGGTTTTGCCTTAAAAACCAACCGGGCCCCGGGGACGAAAATGCCAATAACTCTCAGACTGGGCGTCCGATCGACGCGCCGTCTGTTGCGTTGAGTTCCTGTTGACGATACGGAACTTTTGGATACATCAACTCTGGACTTTGTGACAGTTGATGTATCAGCCTCTCGGCTCGTGGAGCGGACCCTCCGAACGAGCTTGCTGTGTGCGGGAACCCTAGTGCTGGTTGCGACTGTTACTGTGACTACTACTGCTACTACTGCTACTGTGACTGCGACGACGACAGTACAGAGATCCTGTGTGGATTCGACGACGAAGACTACAGCACACAGCGATCCTACGTGGATCAGTGCTACAGGTCCTGTGTGGGCCCGATCCTGTGTGGATTCGACGACGACGACTAAAGTGCTTAGCGATCCTACGTGGATCAGTGCTACAGGTCCTGTGTGGGCCCGATCCTGTGTGGGTCCGATCCTGTGTGGGTCTTTGCGCTCAGCGGTCCTGTGTGAACCAGCGCCTACAGGTCCTGTGTGGGCCCGATCCTGTGTGGGTCTTTTGCGGGGGTTAGTTACCTATCGATCCTTCGTGGGTCCGACGACTTAGATGGATCAGAGATCATCTTTATCGTCTTTTGAAGAAGTATACCTGTGCGAGCTGAATCCTGTTGCTTTCCTGTGTGGATTGTGTTGTGCAATCCTGTGTGGATTACGTTTAGCTTTCCTGTGTGGAATACGTTTACTTTCCTGTGTGGACTGAGTTTTACTTGGGCTCAGAGGTTGGAGCGTATTTGAAATTGATGACTTAGGTATATGTATGGGCATATACCTAAGCAGTGTCGGTTGTTACTTCGTGATTGTACCTTTCTTCGTGGTTTATCCTTGTGGATTTGAGAGACCATCAGGGGTCTCGGGGTCCCTACTGAGTAGCTTATACTCACCCCTTCACGGGCTTTGCCCACACTATGTTGTGTTGGTTGCAGACGACGGACAGCGTTGATCTTAGCTGAGGCTTGCAGAGCAGGACGGTACCTGGAGGTGGACCACTGGGCGGGACGTGCTCGGAGCGGACGGCGGGACCCGTGGAGCAGTGGAGCTATCTGTACCCACCCTTCAGGTGGGATTTCAAGTGGACAGCTCGGTGTAGCGGCTTTTACTTTTCAGTTGTTGTTTTCCCTTTCGAGTTGTACATTACTTTCAGTTTGGGTTTGTATACTGGCCCATTTACGTTTCCGCACTTTCAGTTGTATCTGCTTTTGCTTAGTGTTTACTTTCTTCTTGCTTACTCTGTGGTGTTTTTTTACTTTACAAAGGCAATGCCTTCCCTTTTTACCGGGATTTACGCCTTGGTGCTAGTCGCCAGCCCCTGGCCTATGGAAGGCGGGCTTGGGGTAGTCACGGCACGGACCCCGAGGGCGGGTCGTGACACCAATGATGATCACAATCCATGTAGATAGGGCTGCATGTCATGATTTATATATTTTCAATAAAGTATTTTTCTTCCTCCTCACACCTCATCTAATCACACGGGTTCTAATCTTGTGCTTAGTTCTCCTCAAAACTCAAGATCCCTATTCGTTTCACCACCCTAACACCAAAACGAGGGGTTTAAAGTCTTCAATCAGATCGGAAATCTATTTTATATCTATCTCAGTGAAAACCTATTGAAGAATGGCTTCTCCCAGTTCCATTTGATTCATCCACCACTATCTTCATCGCACCTCTATTGGGTAGTCACGATGCCAGATCGTGAATTTTAGATCAGTTCACAATGAATCGAGGGTGCTACAATTAATTTTTCACAATCATATGAAGAACTAAGAACACACATATAAAATTGGGGGAGAAAGTATCGGGATAAAACTACGATGAAAAATCACCAGACGTTGTTTTTTTCCAATGATGTTCTATTCTTGTAATAAAGATTAAAAGGAAAAAAGAAAAAATCTATAAACAAAAATTGAAAATAAAACACATCCTGAAAGGTATGATCAAACTGCAGATCTACCCCTTAATTGGTTAGTCTGAATTCATTATTGAATTCAATAATGTTAAATAATAATTTAAAATAATTAATTCAACATGTATTTGGATCTCTCTCTGATGATGATTGATTATCGTGTTGTTATCATTGTTGAGATCCCTCAAGAACAACACATGTCAATCTTTGATCCAAGGTTATGTAATCACCTATAGATAAAATTCAACATTTTTTTCTCTCTAAGGCCTCCAAAGTATTCTATGGTTGTGATTCCAAATGTAGATCTCTTCTTAAAGGATTATTTAAAAGAAACACCATCACTGCATCGCTACGTCAATGCAACAAAAATAAAATAAATATTTCATCAATTTATTTTATTCATAAAATCTGCACATAGAAACTTTCCACAAGAAACCTACACTAACCAATAATAGGTCACCACTAATGTAAATAAGCTTTACTAAATGCAATAATTCCCTCGGATTTCAGATCTAGGAACCCATTTAGATGTTATTCATTTTTTTTAAACAATGTGTGTGGGATTTTAAATATTTTTATATATTTCAAACATTTATTCCAGGAGAATAGGGCCTCAGAATCAAACATCATCTCTATGCCTAGTCTCAAAATCAATCCCTATAATATTTAAAAATAATACATGAAAAAATACATGACATTACATTTCATGAATTGTGCAATATTTTTTTTGATTGACTATTAAATTAGTATTTTTATTCATAGATAGTTGAAAATGAAAATGTTTTCTTAGTTGGCATATAGTTAGAGGGAGTATATACGTAAAATTGATTCTAATACATCAAAAATGTAATATTTTTTGAAACCAATGAGAATTTTATTTTCTATCTATTATGTGTTGGATTCACTGTATACCATATCACTTTTAACCTGGGAGTGTTAAACTATTGGATGTGATGTTTGTATTGATATAGTGTGGTGAGTAATGTTGGATTTTATTACCATTCCAGTAGTTTAATGATATTTTTATGTTACTAATAATGGGATTGTGGAATATTTAATGATGTAATGTGTGATATCTATATTTAATGTGATTCTGTAATATCAATCATTATAGTTAGGAGGGATATGTTGAGGCTGTTAGAGTAAGGGGGAAACCCATATAGGGATACATAATAAAATGTTCATGTAGAGGTTGTACGAACATGATGACCTTGTTATGTGAATGATGTAATATATCATCATGTGCGTGACTGAATTTGGTACTTTGGTGTGTAAGTAAAAAAATAAATTGATGAATGGTATCCTAGATTAGACGTTTCGTGAATAAGGTGTTTCCAAGTCACATCCTGAAAAAATATATATAGAATTTTCACATAAGTGGATTTGTTTCTCTATATGAATAATTACTTTCATGACGTTTTGGAATGTTTATATTAAAAAAAATTCATCAAAAATAGATAAGGAATGTGATTCAAAAAAAATAGTTTTATAAAGTGGAAAAGTCATGAGAATATTCCCAAAGTTTTATAAATATCTTTTTTTAAGTGTCATTGTTTATATTTAGATGTTTCAATGTTTTCATGAATGTTTTAAGTATACAAGAATGTGTTTTTTAACAAATATACATTTATATGAAAATTTGACATATATATGTAATTTCATGGTTGTGGTGAATTTCATGCTAACAATGATGTTACATTTTTAATGTTCAGCAAACCTAGATTTTTTCACTCGTCAATAGTGGAATACAAGGTATTCTCATAAAGGTCAATCAATTTATATAAATAGGGAATACGAATGAATTTTAATAAGCCATACATATTAAATATTTAAAAATTTTGATCTATGAAATAATTTTGTGAAATTATTTATTTCTCAAAGCATTCATAATAAAATAATTTTTCCAAGAGATGAATTGATTCAGTTAGACAAAGTTATTTTTTTAAAGATAATCATATAGACATAAATTTTATGAATGTGATTCCTATATAAGGAAAAAATGATAACATTAGTTTCATAAAGAACATAAATTCTATTTATACATAATTGATGAGATTCATTAATGAATTCCATTATCCATGATTTTGGTATATTTATGATATAGTGAAATTTTCATGATAGTGATGTATTTTACGACATTGGTGAAGTTGTGAAAACTAGTCAGGTTTCTTGAAATATAAATTCTTGTTTTATGATTTAAGAATTTGGGAAAATGTGGGTATTTGGTATTATCTTAAGTTTAATAGTACAAGAACATAATAGAACTCTTTAAAAACATTATAATAAAAGTTAATACTATATGATGACTAGTTCAATAAGGAAAGTGAATATAATGATACGGTGATGTTAAAAATCTATTTATGAAAGAGTATTTTTCATATAAATAAGGATTATTCAATGAAATAACTATTGTATAGTGTATTGATACATTTCCATGTGTGCTAAAAATCATTCCCTTGTGATGTAGTGGAAAAAATGAGTGGACAAAGAGAGTGAACATTGGGTGGTAGTAAGCTGATCGTAAATCATTTTAAGGGAGTGACACTTTACTGGTAGTGTACCAATTCATTGGATTAACCTAGAAAAATAAGTAATATGAATATTTCTATTTTATTTTTCCACATTGGAAGAATTTCGGTGTGTTCTCCTTGTATATTTCGTAGTGAGGGTGAATGATGTAAAATAAGTTTTCCTTATGTTCAGGAATGTCTGATATTCATTAGGATAAAAATTAGTACATGTGAATTAAGAGATATTTGATATAATATAAAAAATTATATTATTATTTAGGTAGTTAATTATATCATCAATTGGTAAGTTAAAAAAATATTAACAAGACTGAGAAGAGATGTCATGATTTATTAGGACTATTAGAGTTTCATAGGTACATGGAGAATTCTGAAAGAGTTATATACCAAAATTTAACCCCCCCCCCCCCCACTTGGGGAATCTCTCGAAAAAATACCATTTGGTCCTAGAAAGAGTATTTAGATGGTGATTCTTGAAACATAATTCCATAAGTTATATATATTTTTATTGATATAGAGGAAAATATAAATGAAATTAAAAAACAGTGTTTAATTTATGTTTTTATAAAATTTTTGGTAAAATAAATAATATTACAGACTTTTTGTATCATTTGTAAAAGAAAAAATTAGAAATTAAAATAATTATTTTAATAACAAATATATCTAATATTTGATCTAAGAAATTAAAAAAAATGGAACTTAGAATAAAATTGATTAACAAAAACAAATTATCCTGAAATTAGAATAAAGATTACAAATTTATCATTCACAATAAATATGTGAATATTTTTCAGGATAAAAATAAACATGAAATAGAAATATTAAATTCAGAGGAAGATAATTTTTATTAATAAATCCTTATTTATTTAATTTAATAAAATAATAAATAATGAAAAAAATTAGTTTCCCCAATGAGAATGATAATATAGAACATTATATAGAGATAAGAAATAATATACCATTATTATTATAACATAGAAAAAAGATGAAGGGAATGAACCAATAAATGTTAATAAAAACAATAATGGTTTTAATTGTTTAAATATAAATAATATATAGAACTGAATTAGAAATTGAATGTCAAATTCCATGAAAACAATTTTTGTTATGATAAAAAATCCCAATGGTGTTGTATTAAAAAATAAATAAATTAAAATAAGATTACAAGATGAAATATTAGTTGATGAAAATAAATTATCACAGATAACACCTTCTGAGGAATCGTGCTTTAATGGACAACTTCTAGTATCAATTGTAATCGATTTATGTTTATTATTCAACAAAATAATAATTTTATTTGAATTTATTCTACATCATACAATTTATTTACATTCTTTTATTACCCAGTTATTAATTATTAATTGGTCTAATTAACACTAGGGTGTTAATTGTTCCAAATATTCGAAACATGCTTTGGATATTCTATTTCAGTCCTTTATCATTGAACATGTGTTAACAAAGTTAAACATGTTCCTAGAGATAGTACATATGTGTTTGATATAGTTATAATGTCCCGTGATTATTTTATGGATTTCATGGTTATGGTTCATAATGAATGGTTTGATATCACATATTTCAATGATATTAAAGAAATAAAAATAATTTAATTTTATAAATAATATGTTTATATATGTTATAATTAAATTGTTATAAAAACATTCTAAATTATTCGTTATTACAAAATTTTATGAGTGATTACATTTTTCTAATCATTCATTGAAAAAGGATTACAAAATAATTTTATTATAAGGAAATAAAGAGTACCAACATGTTATCATGTAATTTGAATATAACTGTTAAAGAAAAATTAATATTTAAATTCTAGGTTACAATGTTTTTTAAAATTATTTACGAGTTATATGATAAATGATATTAATGTAAAATAGAAAAATGAAATATGTACTTAATTTTTTGGAACAAGACCTAATTTTTAAATCTTTATGGGTTTTGAAGGATTTGGTGACCCTTCATGAGACCATCAGATCCCAAACATGTCACATGATTTTTTTTGGGATAATTTAGGATAATATCAGAGATAAATCAAAAAAATTGAGTGGTTTGTTTTATGTATAGGGGAGGTCATTTAAGAGGTGTTATATATTGATGAAAAATATTCATTCATTAATGTGCAATAAAGGTTAATTTACATGGTAAATAGATCTAAATGGGTCAATAATGAAGAAAGGACAATATATTCCTCATAGAAAATTAGATATAATATTTTTGTACATTTTCTAACATTACAATTCAATTGAATCAATTTATCTCATTTTATATTTAACTACGGTTACATGTTCTTATGTCAATGGCATATTTTTTCCAAAACATAGTTGATATTGACTTTAATAGCAAATTTTAAAACTAGGTAGTTGAATAAGAAATATGTTTTCTTAAATGAAAATTATAATATCAACTATATTTAATTTTTAAATAAATACATAATAAATGTAAAAAAAATTACCGACCTATATTTTTATACATTGTGTGAATTTCTTCTAATTTCATAAAATTTAAAAATTAATATTCGATTTCAAAATTAGTAACATATAATATATTAAATTCATATAAAATAATTCATTATCAATGAATATTTTCATATATTAGTAAAAATAAAACATGTCATAATTATTTATAAAATAATAAGTCATTTAATTATACAAATACACTTTTATTAAAATAATTCATCTAATTTTTAAGTAAATTTAATAATTTTTAAAAAATTATTAAATTTAAGAAAAATGAACATGCATTAATATTTACAAATATTATATTTTAATCAATATATATAGTTGTAAAATATTGTTTATTTTATTAATAAATTTAGTTTATATCGTCATATTATATACATGTTAAACACCTCAATACTATTTCATAATCACTATGGGTGAGGTAAGAAATAGAGGTAGACGTGGGTGTTGACTCATCTAATGTGGATCTCATAGTGATTTCCAAATTCATGAACATCACCTAAAAATTATTCTATGAAAAAACAATTATTTTTTGTCACATTAGGATTGGTTAAGAGAAAACCTTTATAATACTAGCACTTTCCCAATCTTGGATAAGTGGAAATCATATTTTTTACTTCTATAAGTTTATTTCTTTAATTCTCTCTTTATAAAAACTTTCCACAATATCATTGCATATATATTGTTAAAACTATGTGAATATTGTTTATAGAAAATCATATCTCATGATTATTGTTACGAGTATCAACTATTTCATCTAAAATCGATTTAAATTATCTCAATAATAAGTTTTATATCTAAAGAATGTATATTACAAGAAATTAAATATTTCTAATAACAATATAATCACTATAATTCCATTTTCCAATTCTAGTATATTACATTTCACAATTAATTAAAATAATTTTTCCCGATTTATTTATTTAAATTATTACCAAATTGAATTTATGATTTATTCCTTCTATAGTTACCATAATTTCTATATTATATATGGTTGATAGTGATTATGTATTTTTAATTCTTTCTGTATATTTTATTTTCATGTGGTTTAATTATTTTTTAATTTTTCATTGTTATGTGTAACACCCTAAAATTTTACAAGTATAACATTGTATTCTATGGCATATATGACAAAGAACAAAAAAATATTAAAAACATATAACACACTATGAATTAAGATATTCGTATATTTAAATAAATTTAATATATTCAAAATATTTCATCACAAAAAACACTTATTTTAGATTCTGTTATATGTAGCACTAAGTTTATCTTCTGTTTCACAAAACACTAAGTTAAAAAACTTGACATGTCATTAGAATATTATTATTTAATATAATAGTGATGAACTAGCCATTAAATTGGAGGGTATGAATTGTAATAGTAAATTATTAAAATTATTGTTATGTATTCATTATATATACCAAAAAACTGCATTTAAAAGAAAAATAATTGTTTTCAAAAAAACTGAATTTTTTTAATAGATGGTTTAATCAACCTTTGTACATAAAATTTAAATTAAATTTTAACAACTATAGAAATTTTATTTGAAAAAATAAAATTAATTTTTGAAATAATCATTAAAAAATTGGATTAGGGAAAAAGTTAGATTTTAAGGATTGTTTCAATTACATATGAATGGTCAAAATACTAAATTTTAATAGTAAACTGGATTTTCATTTAAATAATTTATAATGCTAAATCATATATTGTATTGATTTTAAAGAAAATATATTATGATATTTAAAAAATGCCCAAATTTGGTTATTTTCCTTATTTTAATGTTGAGTTTTTATATAAAAAATCTAATCTTTTTTACATTTTTTGTTAAAACTATGCTTTATTGTCACATCAGCGTTATAGTTTTCGATTTAATTTATCACTAATGTGAGTTTAATTTTAAAAAATGTATTACATATATGTTCTTATGATAATTTATAAGTTATAATAAGGTCAAATTATTTTTTTACTGAAATTAATTAAGAAAACAAAAAAACTAAATACTGCATTTAAGGTAAATACGGATTTTCCCAACTGCTAAACATAGAATATAAGGGTTAAAAATGAACAATAACATAACAAAAAAACATGTTATGGCCATATTTATAATTAATATCATATCATATTAATAATATTCCATTTTTTTCTTTTTTAATGATATAAATGTCGGTATAATTGAATTATTTCAAAATAATACAAGTGTACCACTCACCGCACTTATTCAATGCCACCCATCTCTTTTATTCTTCATACCTTCAAACCCTTATGTTTCATACAATAAATTCATAAATAATATACAAAAGTCCATACTCTCATCCTATAGTTCTTATTTTTTTAAAAATCTATCATAGTAAGGCTTTTGATGAAAAATAAAGCAGGATACCTAAATAAGATACAATTTTATTCCACGAGCATATTTATTTTATTTAATCGTTGACAATATTCAATTATTATTAAAACATTATGATATAATAAACATAATATATTCCATTTTATTATATTTTTTATGTTTTGTTAATGACATGCAACCATCCCCATGTATATAAATGGATTATGAAATTATTATTCCTTTGTAGGACAGATAACCACCTCATAAAATGATATCATTCATTCTACCATTACCATCATATAAGGTCTTGAATGATGGTGGATATAAATTATATATATGATATGAATTATCTGGTTCATCTTTCACTAACAATTTACTAAGAATTTAATAAATTTATGGTTAATAAAAATTTGTGATAGACATCAAATGTATATTATATTAATTTAATATTTATCATTATAAAAATATAATAATTTTTCTTACCTTTTTACTAATAAATGTGATAACATTGTTTGTGTATGTGTGGATTATCACCTTTTCAAAGCGATGTGACTCTATTTTCATAACCACGAAAAATGTATTACATATATATAATAACAATTTAATATGGTATATATAATAATATATAGTTTTTAAATATAAAATTTTACTTACCACTTTTTCATAATGATCATTCAAAAATGGAAACATTATTGATTCATACGTATGATATATCATCTCTATAATTATAGAATACTATTATTTTCTGAGACATATTTCAATAAAGGTTTTAAAATTAAAAATGGTTTAGAAATATGATAATTATATCATTATTATTATTTATATTATTCAACTATATAATATGCACAAGAATTGGATATTTCAAAATGGAACACTCTTTTTAAAACAATACAATTAAAACACAAAACAATGAAAACAATGAAAAATTATTAATTAATGGGTGATGAAATGATATAAAATGGTCATATATGATGTTATTATAATAATGATAATTCATTAATATGTTTAAAAAAATTAAAATCACTATAATGTAGGTGAAATCACATTTTTCAAAAAAGAATCTTGACGTAATGGACTTAGTCTCAATTTTTGTTCATTGAGCCATATTGTAAAGTTATCAACCAAATTTCATTAATACTGTGTATTTAGTTCCAATTTTACATTTAATATGATGATTAAATAATAATTCATATTATTTTATGTTTCAAATTTAATTATTTTATCAAATAGTAATTTAATTAAAAGTGACTAATTTGTATAGAATTTCATTACAGAATTTCGATTCATTGGGTTATATTACTTCTTCATAGTGATTAATAATATATGAGTGTTTGTATACGTTATTGTGTCTATATATTGTTGTAATTCAACTTGAGAAATGGTGATTTCAATTTTACACTCAAAATATATTCAATGGTCACTTTCTTATAAACATCTTTATCTTTATAAGTATTTATTTCACAACATCATTCTAACTGAGATGTTTTATTCTTGAATTTCAGAGAGTGGAAACTATTTACCAGTTTTACTAGAAACCATTTTAATTTTCTTCTCATCATCATATTCATGATATTTTCTGGCAGTATTATTATTTTCACCCTCTTTGGAATTTAAATTTATTGATATAATTACATAAGAAAATCAAATATTATGTCTCTCTTCGGTCTGAAATCTATCTTGTACCAAAACAATATATTCAAAAATGATTTAGAAATGGTTATTCGTCAATTAAAATAAGATTTATTAAAAACAATTTTAACCATGTTTTTAAATTTTATAATGTTTTTTGCAAGAAATATCGATGTAATTTTTAAAACCATGCACTTTTTCTATTAATGAAAAAATTAAGGAATCAATGTTTTAACAAATATATCATGAATGGAATTTATAACCCTCATGACCAATCATATATTCAAATGCTTATTTTATAAAATTCAAATGATATTTTAATTGATAAATATTTTTAAAATGATTTGGTAAAAAAAATTAGATTATTTTTCTAAAAAATTAAAAGGTTATTTTTTCAAGATGTTTTTAAGGATATTTTTATGGTATTTCTATTTTTCAAATCAAAAAACCATTTATTATTACTCCAATGATTGTATGTTTTATTGATACGATCCTTAATATTTATATGAATCTTTTATTGTCCTTTTAACTTATAAATTACAAACATTCACTTTCTTAATTCATTTATTATTCATTAACTTTCACATGAAATGTAAATTATTTGGTGATAATTTGAAAATAAATTTATACTATATACCCATATTACTTATCAATGATATGATTATTTCTAAATTTCTATCTCATTTATACAAATGAAGATTTTAGTTGAATGTTTTTTGATTGATTCAGGAAAATATATAGTCAATATTCTATCATCAATACAGATATTTAATTAAAAGTAATATTGATTCACAATAAAAATAGATCATTCAATATATCAAGAATTATTTGTATATATAGTGATGGGTTTATTATTTATCCCATAAATGCATCAGCATGTCTCATGATACAAATCATTATCCTAGAATGAAATGAATTTTTACCTATATTTTAGAATATCTTGTAAAGATTCAAAATAGTGTAGGTTTCATGATACATGAGATCATATACTATAATATTTAAGCAAATACCATAATTAAGAATTCAGTTGGGATTGACATGATCATCTCCTAGTTCAATAAAGTGGTCCTTACTATAGACCAATTTTGATTCCCTAAGGGGATATTAATAATTAATGGTCTTTAGTGGTCCCCACGCTATAGCTTAATCGTCCACTTCATCCATCTTACACATAGAGGCTAACCACCTCTCTATTCTAAATCCATATAGATGGAACTATCCCTATCCATCCATGATTTTATCCTACATCCCATGTAACACGGTCTCAAGACCACTTGCATAAGATTATATCAAGGATAATTACATGTATCATTGATCTATTGAACCAGTTGTACGCAAAATGTTACCTAGTGGAATCTTATTCTAGTGAACTAAAGTTTCAGTTAAGGGGGAGGCCAAATGAAACCCCATATGGTAGGAGAAAATTTTAGATAAATGGTTGTATAGTGTAAGACCCTGAGATTTTATGAGAAATATTATTTTTAATTTCTTTGATATCTTGTGTTTCAAGCAACACCAAGATTATCTTGCACTATATGCAACACCGTATTAGCTTGTAGTATACGCAACACTATTCATAGCTTGCATTACAAGCAAGAGAAACCTTCCTCGATAGCTTTCATTGTATGCAATATCGAGTTTCACTAAACAAAGATATGTTTTTAAAATATTATATAAACTAGCTGTTATGAATAGTAATACCCACATTTTTATATTTTATAAATTTTACCTTTAAAAATGGGATTTATTTTTGGATTCAGAATATCGAAATTAGCCTAGGGTGAATTTTTGGTATTTTTCTAAAAACAATCAATTTTTTATAAATAGTGAAAACACTGAGTTATTGGTTAAAACCGACATTTTATTTAAATAATAATTTATTTTATTTAAATTAATTTTAGGTAAAAATAGATACATAATACCTATATAAGTTCAATGTAATTCATTGGAGGCATTTTATAATAATTTTAGATATATAAAAATTTTATTGAACTATTTACCGTCTTGTACCCACCTCATATGAGCTTTTGCAAATTTACATACAACTTAATTTTTCCACTTCTGTGAGTTGAATTTCAAAAATCCGAGAGACATGGTTGATATCAGTAAGTAAAATGCGGTTCAATAAGATGAAAATAATTTTTGGTGAATAGTAACTTTTAACTTTTATTTACCATGGTTAAAAGTAAACAGTGTAATTAAGTGTAAAAATGATATTATTATTACTCTAAAACATGTTTTAATTCTATTGGATAAGTATAATTAGACGAAAAATAACCTTAGGAAAAAATATATTACCCTTTAGGTCCACTTGGATTAGATTAGGACATTTATTATTATTTTATTTAAAGAATAGTTAAAATAGTTAAAATCAATGTTTAATGACTAAAACATTTTTAATATAGGGTAATACATAAGATAAATTCGACTATAAATATTAATTATAAAGATAAAAATATTTCCTACATAATTCTATTTTATTCAGATTTTTTAGATATTATATAATTTAATTTATTTTTGACACAATTATGATGCAGTAATTACCTTATTAATGAAATATTAACATAATTGATATTATAAAATACCCAATTAAATGTAATTTGAAACTTTTTATGAGTTAAACTAATATTCTAGGTTAATATAACATATTATTGTTTTTTAGAATAATTGTTTTCGAAGTCAGAATGCTGTTACGAATTTTGAAAAAACAAAATACCTAATAGTGTAAAAATTGACATAAAAGAATTTTTTTAAAAAAATAATATATTATTTATTGATATTATATTCCAAAAAATCTAAGGATCAGTCAGGAGACTTATATAATAATAGGGGTATCATTAATGAACCAATTGGGGTTCTATAGGTAGTTTCTAGTATGTTTATTAACAATATAGTGTAAGAATACAAGAAGACACTGTAAAAGTTAAATTATTTAACTTAATGTTAAATCTTAAAGATAAGGTTACAATGGTAACCTAAAATTTTCTAAAACCTATTGGTTGAGAGGATTTCAACCCATCACAACACTAGACTTTAAATAATTCACTTTTGATCCACTATAAACCGAATATAAATTTATTATAAAATAATATTTTAAGTTTTCCAAAGGTGCCCCTCACCCCTCTTATAAAAGGGCACTCGCACTTCTCACTAATACACACCTCCAAAGCCATTTTCCTCATCCAACCCCTGCCCATATTCCCTCTAAACTGTTCTCCCTTCATTCTAGAGGCCTCCCTTTTAATCATAAATCCAACCTAAGGAGCCCTTTTGATCAAATCAAAAGGGAGAACCCGAAGAAGAGGTAAATATCTCACCACCTATTTCATGTTCCTTTCTTTTTCCACTTCCTCCTTATTTGTTGTTTACATTCTAAAATAATATCTCTAGTATCTTCTATATACTGTAATGTTATTATAAAAATTTTACAACCATATTAGTTATTTTATCCATCCTATGAATGAAAAAGCCACCACACGTGCGTACGTACGGCTTACCGTCTCCACGTCGTGGTGTTGTTTGTTATTCAAACATTTAATCATTTGGAAGGGTATAATAATGAGTATAAATGATATAAATAATAAATATAACATTATGATGGTTCTGTATCTATGATATACCATCCAATTATATATGAATTTAATATCAAAAGAATGAAATTTTCTCTCGTGTGTACGTACGGAAAACAGTCTCCACGAACGCGATGAGATTCATTTTCCATAATTAACCATTCAAGTATGATTATAAAGTATATATAATACATAATAATAAAATATATTAGATAATAATTATAAAGTATTTATTTACATATATGTTTTAATTAGTTAATTCCGTTCAATTCAATAAGGAAACGAAAACAGTGTTCATGCGTACGTACGGCCTACGGTCTCCATGAACAGTGTATTTCATTCCATTTATCAATCTATGATATATATTTATATTCTGAATATATATTATATATAAATCATGTTTTACATTCTGGAATTTATTAAATCAGGATATAAGTAATAATATCAACAACAACAAGACGAAAAACGTGCGATAAATGAAACGATTTTACCCAAAACGTTGCTTTAACATTGAATTTACAAAAGAACGGTTAATATAAAGTCATAAGTGAATAATATATGATATCATAAATATTATTATAGTTATTTTACAAGTTAATAATAAGTTTAAGACACTATACAGCAGTCTTGGACACATATGGATGAAATTGGACATAACGCAAGGGATAATTTTGCAAATCTCATTTTTATCCGAGATTGCTTATACCTAAGTATTACTGGGGTTATATTTTTCTTCCATGTCCATAAAAATGTTTTTCATTAATTGTTTAATATTCTTCCTGGTATGTTTAAATTCATGTTTACCTCTCTTTGACTTTAACATTGTGTTATGGAAGGAATCTTTCTTTTGTTTACCATATAAGGAACTTTTTGACTTTTCTGGCCAAAGAATGAGAAGAATGTTTTTTTTACCTTATACAGCATGAATGGATTTTTATGATTTCATAGAACATTATTTCCATGAAGCTTCCTTTTCAAGTTTTAGAGTTTATTTTTAATTAACTTATTTTAGTTTAATATTGGAAGGCATGATGAGATAGGAAAAAAATTTTGAAGTAGAAAGGATATTATCCTCAAGAATGGAGTACAAGTGTTTTATCAAAATTATTTTCCATTTAAGATAATATAGGGTTATTTTTCTATCCCGATTATTAAATTGATTTTATTATTTTATGATGTAATTATTTTTATAAATTAATTTTATCTTACATGGATTATGTTATGATGTCATGATGATTAAGAATCCCATTTTTTATTACATGGGTTATGCTATGATGTATGATTTAGGATTTTGTGGAACACATAAGAATGATTTCATTGTGAGATGGGTGGGACCTATATCTCCCTTCAATGAATTGGGTAAAGCATTATATCTCATGAGATATACATTCTTGGAATGACAAGTGAATCAGGTTCAGTAATACAGGGCCAAAACGACAAGTAAACCTGGTTCAGTAATGAACTTTGTCCACATTGATGGTCTTGGCAGTAATGCCTTTGCAACAATGGAAATCATATCATGTGCTTAATGTTTTTCCACAATTACATGTTTTATTATGATGATATTTTATCATGATTTATGTTCCACTATGATATATTCCTTACATACTTCCATGATTTATGTCATTACTCATGATTTTGATGTCTATATTTTTTGTTCATGTTTTTGAATTCAAATGTTTATGGATTGTTTTATGTTCTCTATATTTACCCTTACTAAGAATTTGAGCTCACCCTTTTTATATTTTCTTTTCCCCATGATATAAGGAAAGGTTTTAGGTAATAAAACAAAAGGAGAAGAACTTTATGGTAGATGTTGAAGATCTTTCACCATGATTATAATATTAATGTTCTGAGTTTCCAAAGACACTAAACTATTACGGTTCTTGGGTATTTGTTTTTTATGTATTAAGTATTCCAAAAAAGTAATGTTATGTCCATGTATGTCAAGTGTGGGTCTCTACATATAGTGGATAGGAATTTGGCATCCACATGAAGGATAGATGACGTGGACGATTAAGGTGTGGTGTGGGGACCACTGAGGATCATTATATATAGATATTCCACATGTCGTTATTCACAACTCCCCCATACACATGAGGATTCTGACTATCTATAATGATATGAGTCCATTATTTTGGAGGCTATATCATGATTATCATTTCTTATGACCGATAATCAATGATAACCAATATAATAAATAATCAGAGTAAACGTGCAAAAGTTAAATATATCATAAATTTCATTAAAATATTATAACTCCAAAACTGTAAATAATAACTAATGTATGTAAATAAGAGAAAAAACACAATATATATTGTAGGTATCACCAATGTATTCTCTATCCCATCACAAGCTTCATGATCCTTATCTCAATAGCCAACCATAGGGTACATTACCATTGTCGAATCCCAATTAATATCTACAAGATCATCAGCATTAATGATTCGGGTGTAACTAAAAGACTCATTAGAAAACCACCAATGTGTCTTTAACCTGATATGATCATCTACATGACTCTACGTCACATTAATAATGAATGTTTAATAGGCATTGTAGCACAAAATCATTGATTGAGCAGTCATAATCTAACCAAGGAACCTCAAACTGAAAGTCAAAACATTTTTTCCTCCATACATGAAATATACTTTATGATAATATGTACACAAAACCATTTATAAGGATATTGGTGAGTTACATAGATTCCACAAGGATTAGAGTTAAAAAAACTACATGGAATCGACAAGGAATTGTTTAATAATAGGAATCCACAAGGAATAGAGAGTCTGTAACCTACCCAGAATCCATAAAGAAATGGGTAATACTCAAAATATATAATAAATCAAGTTTCAACCATCTAATTGGAATCCATAAGTAATCGATTTGATGGATTGTTACATGTATATTATTATTCACAATTTTTATCAATGCACATCATGCATGCACTCCACTAGGAGTAATAATACCATGACCAAAATATAAAAAGTATATACATACCAATCCTCCAATGGAAAACAAGATAGTTTATATCATGATATCAACAATAGAACAGATCATGAGAAATATAGAATCATCAAATACATCAACATGTGAATATATTTAATCATTGAATCAATATATCACATCAATATAAAGGAATAACAACATACTATATCATGGGTTACACACACATAAAACATAATTATATATAAAGAAGAACTACAATACATTTGATCAACATAGAACATGACTAATAATCTATAATGTAATCATATAATCAAGTTTCAAATATTTTCATTGGGATACACACACACACATGCGATCATAATATTACACAATTCTAAAATAAGTCTACACATAAATCATGTTAAAGAATGTTATGTAAAAAAATACTAACACTCGAGGTTCACCAAAGTTCCCAAGAACCAAAACTAACTATTTTATTTCAAAAATAAACAAAAAATCTCATGGAATTATATGTTATCTATCCTAGATAATTTAAGAATTATTTTTTATATATCAATTGAAATTATTTTTCTATCTCCTAAATAATTTCCAACTTATCATTTACTGAAGAGAATGTTCTCACTATATTATTCTAAAAAGATAATTATATGGGATAATTTAAAATAAATTATCAAAAGATAATTATGATTTATATAATGATCCATTGTGGGCCACAAGAAACACTATAATCGGCCATGTCATTAGACTTGTTAAGTCAATAATGTTTCCTTATGACTTTTCCATTTCTCTATGTTTTGAAAATCACAAACACTTTATCTTAAGATATATTTTAATTTCCATAAGGATTATTTTCATAAAGAAAAATTTCCCTTCTCTAAGGAAGTTTTTATCCTTCCATAAATTTTCATTGTTTATTTTATGGACCCTCTAAATACAACTCATTTTATTACTAAGGAAATATTTGGTTTCATATCTATAATCATGAAATCCTATAAATCTTGGATATGGATTATTCTATTTTCAAGATCCAAATTCTCTGAAATTTAGGATCCTAATTCTCTATAATTCCATATCCAAATTTCATAGAATTCAGACTCTGAATTCCTTAGAATTTAGATTTTGAATTTTAATTTTCCGTAGACTCTGAGAAATCGACTCTGAATGTTCATTTGGTTAGATTTTGAATTCCATTTTTCCTTAGCCTCGGGAAAAAATATTTGGTTAAGAAATTTCATTTTCCTTACACTTATTATGAAATGATGTCATACAATATGTTCTTAACAAACTGTTTTTGGGGTGATACATTTAAAAGTCCCTCCGAGATTCAATAAAAATATGACTGTTGGAGGTGGGTGCTGACCATTAGATAAGTTTCATTAAATACAAGCTCATTTTAATGAGCTCAATAATTGAGAATCAGCGGTTCCATCACACTATAGATTTCATGCTACTGAAGTGATATCTAGAGAGAGACTCTCATGCTTTGTCTGGTTCTGAACATCTTGTTCAAATTTCTTCATGAAACTCAGATTGTTACTAAGTACAATCAAGGGCATTAGGGTATAGGAAGATAGAAGTGCCGAATATCTTAAAGATAAAAGTCTTATAGGGATATCAATAAAGATTTTGATATTCCTATCGAGGGATTATGCTGGTGTGGTTATGACATACTTTCTTGAATGTATAAATCAAGGGACCTTTATCCAAGGTTTTTAGATACCCTACTCTATGGGTTAAAATATTTCATAATTGTTACTTATATTTTTTCAAGTTTATTTCTTTTCTATTTTGAAAAAGAAAGAAATTATAAGTTTCTTATACATTCTCATTCATTTATTTACTTTGATAAATAATATTCTATATGATTTAAGGTAGAATCTTTTCCATATAAAATTTCATTATGTTTCATTTCCAGAACCATATTTCTAGAAACTAACATGTTTGTTTAGTGGAACTAAAAGAGGATCTGTGAATTTACCTTGTTTAACATTGTTAAACATAGTTTTTCTTTAAGGTTAAAAATGAATGTTTTAAACTTAAAATTCACCCCCTTTTGTAATAGAGCATATTCATCATTATATTGATCCTACAATTGGTATCATAGGAGGTTTCTGAATTACTTATATTCACATATAATTATTCTGACTCGTGTTTTTATTTGTTCAAAATTTTCTGGCTTCACTTTTCATTTTTATGTTTTTCTTAGAGATTTTTTTCATTGTTTACAAACCTTTTCTCTTAACACATTTTTGGGGAAATATATTTTCTTATAGAATAGCTAGAATGAATTTCGGTTTGATTTACAATCTAAATCCAACATGACCACTTATATTTAATGGTAATGATTATGAATACTGGGTATATCGAACGAAGATATTTTTTATTAACACTAGAGTAGACTATTTTGTAATGCTTACTAGAGATTATAAAATTCATGGAAAGGAAGTCAAAACATTCAACAACCAAGAAAAGTCAGAATATAAACTAAATTAAAATTCACGTAATACATTTTTATGATCTATGAACATGAATATATATAGTCAAATTTCTTCTTGTGAATATGTGAACTGTATTTGAAAGAAACTTGAGGTTACTCATTTTGGAACTTCTAGAGTTATATAGAATAGAAGAGTTGTGCATCGAGAAGAATATCATGGATTTCTATTTCCCTATAAAGAACAAGTTTTCAAAGTGCAACAAATATTTATCACTATTGTCAATAGTTTACAATCTATGGGAGAAAAGGTCTTGATGATGAAGCTCTTATAGACAAGATTATTCATATTATGCCTAATGAGTGGGAATCTAAGATAACATCTATTAAAGATAATAGGAAAGTATCTCAAATCACTCTTGATGTGATTTTTGGAAATCTTATTCAACATGAGACAATAATGAAAAGAGATTTTGATATGAATATGAAGATGAATGGAAAAGGAAGTGTATCCTTTACTATTACAAAATCCAAAACTCTAGAAAGGGTTATAAGTTGCAACTCTAAAAAAGACACTACATTATCTGAATCTAGTGAATGTGATCATTTTATAAATGAGCTAGTTAATATTTCTCTAAGGATGAACAAGATAGTTTGAAATAATTAATTTCAATATAGATATAAGAAGAAGGAAATAAAAGACAAAAAAGACTCGGAAGTCACTTGTTATGAATTCAGAAGAGCAAGGAATATAAGGCTTATATTATTCTATGCTTAAGAAAAATGATAGATAGGAAAATCATTCTGAGAGGAATAGAAATAAGTACTATGAGTCTAAATATAAGAATTTTTTGAAAGCTAATGAAAGCTAGAGTGCCAATAGAGGTGACTCTTTTGATGAATCTTTAGAGTATAAATCTTATGGTTAGAAGAATCTTGGTCCACTATCAAGGATACCCGTTGAAAATAATTTTCTAATGTCCAAGGTAGAAAATGTTGAACCTATTACCATTGTATCCTTGGATACAAATTATACTTATGATAAATATTATTAATCTCCAGATGATGAATCTTCCCCATTATAAGATAATACATTACCTCTTAATGAATAAGTTTATAGGTTTGATAAACCTATTGAGAATGAATATTCTATACTCAAGAAAAAGGTTGATAAAAAAATTATATATAATCTATTTGAATCAAAGAAATATTAGATCTTTTTTAATATCTTTATATGAATATTTTTTATTTCAATATTATTTCCAAAAATATTAAGGAAGTTAATTCTTAGAAGGATAAACTTTCTAAGGATATAGAAAATGTAATTTATAAGAAAAATATTTTAGAGGATAACTCTAGTGATAAATAAATGTTTTTGAGGTCAAAAAATTAGTTATTAAACTAAATTCAGAAATAATTTACTTAAGAAAATATCTGTCAAACTTTACCTCGGGTAAGGAAAATTTTGACAATATGTACTCCCAAATTCACCCTTTAGAGAATCATTCTAGTATTGGTTATATCTATTCAAAACCAATTTTTATTAATAACTATTTTGTACCCCAAAGTACTATATTTTTTAGTAAATGTTAGTGTGGTGGACTTTGGGGGAAAATTGGTCTTTTAAAAAATCTTTAGGTTTTCATAAAGCTTATTTTTTTAAGAAAATGTGGATACCTAAAATTTTTCTTTCTAAAATTTCTAAAACCAAGAAAGTTTGGATTCTGAATGTATAACTCTTTTATATTGAGTAAAATAAAGATAGTACTAAAATCAATACATGGTACATGTATGGTAGATGTTCCTAGTATATAACTGGTAATAAAAATTTCTTTGAAAAGACTATCTTGATAAAATGAGGACGAGTAACTTTTGGAGATAATGCTCTGGGTGAAATTATTGGTATAGGTAACATTGTTCTTGCTAAAAAAAATTAATTTCAAATTTTTTATTTGTTAAGGCTTTTAAGCACAACTTCATTATCATAATTCAATTATGTGATGAAGATTACTTTGTGAATTTTAGGAATGATTAATGCTTAGTACACAATTCTAT
The DNA here is from genome assembly GCA_963277665.1 of Viscum album. Taxonomy (NCBI): domain Eukaryota; kingdom Viridiplantae; phylum Streptophyta; class Magnoliopsida; order Santalales; family Viscaceae; genus Viscum; species Viscum album. Next base: position 356,011,550 of record OY728143.1, read on the forward strand.
AAGAGATTTTATTCTTTTTTCCCATGTGAAAGAGAATGTATAATCATTAATCCTATAAGAGCTCAGGATCCAAGATCTAACTTGCCTTGGTGCAATGGAAGATCAATCCTGGTTATGGAATAGAAGTCTAGAACATTGTAACTTTAGGAACATATGTAAACTCTCAATGAAAATACTAGTTTAGGATCTACCGGATCTTAGATTTTATTCTTAAGAAATTTGTGATCCTTTTCAGTTTGGAAAAGATAAATCATGTTTTAAATGAATCAATGAAGTATCAACTTCTAATTCATTACAGTTAGTGCATATAGATCTTTTTGGTCCAAAATAATCTTGAAGTATTGGAGGAAAATATTATGTATTTGTCTTATATTATGATTACACTATATTTACGTGGATCTATTTTCTAATAAAGAAGTATGATGAATTTTTGTATTCCATATTTTTTAGATCCCAAGTTAAAAATGAGAAAAACCTTTAATTGATTATTATTCATAGTGATCATGGAGGAGAATTTAAAAATTCTGATTTTGAAACTTTTTGTAGTAAAAAATTAATTACTTGTAACTTCTCAACTCCAATAACTCATCAATAGAATAGTGTTATTAAAACAAGAAATTGGATTCTTCAAGAGATAGCTAGAACCATGTTGAGTGAATATTTTAATAGCTAAACACTTCTGGAAAGAATCTGTATGTACATCTTGTTATAATATAAATCATGTTTTGATTAGGCAATTTCATAAAAAAACTATTTACGAATTGTGGAATGGTAGAAAACATAGACTTTCCTACTTCATGGTATTTGGTTTAAAAGTATTAACTATAAATACTAAAGATAATCTACATAAATTCACAACTAAATCTGATGAAGTAATCATCCTAATCTACTCCACAACTTCTAAGGCTTATATAGTTTTTAATAAAAATAAGTTTACTATTGATGAAACATTGCATGCTAAAATTGATGAAACAAATCCTTTTATTTTTAAACAACCCCAACCTATATCTTCAAATGTGTTTTGAAAAACTGATTATCAACCATTGATAGATGACCCATTCTTATAATGAAAATGTTCAAAAAAAATATTTTTAAATAATTCACCCTAGAATATTTCCGGCCATATGTCGATGAACAGGTTTAAAAAAACCAAATCTGTTTTTTCTTAAGAATCATCCCAGTGACAGTATCATTGGTGATTTAAATCAACCTATAAGGACATAAAGTTCAATAAGAAATTATGTATAACATCTATCTTTCCTTTCAAAATTAGAACCAAAAAATCACTAATGAAGATTTAGGTTATGATGATTAGATAAAATACATGAAAGATGAGCCAAATGAATTTGAATGAAATAAAGTCTTCACCTTGGTGGAAAGACCAAAGGAAACTTCTGTTATTGGATTAAAATGGGTCTTTAAAAATATGTGTGATGAAAATAGAATCATAGTGAGAAATAAATCTAGATTAGTTTAGAAAGGCTATAATCAAAAAGAACGAATAGTATATGAAGAAACCTATGATCTAGTACCTAGACTAGAATCTATTCGTATTTTATTGGCCTTTGCAGCATTATTAAATTTCAAACTTTTTCAAATGGATGTTAAGTGTGCTTTCCATAACAGATATGTTCAAGATGAATTTTTTGTTAAATAACCTCCTGGTTTTGAAGATAAAAAACATCCTGAACTTTTTTTCGAACATACCAAATATTTATATGGACTTAAACAAGCCCCTAGAGCCTGGTATGATAGAATTATAGGATTTTTGCAAAAAAACAGTTAAGTTAAGGGAACTGCTGATCCAAACATTTTAATAAATAAATACAAGAAAAATGTTTTTATTGTTTATGTTTATGTTGATGAAATTATATTTTGTTCAAGTTAGCAACCTTTAACAGATTCGTTTTGAAATCTAATAAAATATGAGTTTGAAATGAGTATGATGGGTGAGTTAACATTTTTTCCTAGGTTTTCAAATTTCTAAAAAAACTGAAGGAACTTATTTATCTCAACATAAGTATATTAAAAATCTTTTTAAATGTATGGATATGACAACACTAAAAGTATAATTACCCCAATCAGTACCTCAAATTCTCTTGATATTGATGAAGTTGGGACACTAATAGATCAAACATTATTTAGAGGTATTATAGGATGTTTAATATATATGACATCTATTCATCTAGACTTATTGTTTTAAGTATGATTATGTGAAGGATGTCAATCCAATCCTAAGTAATCTCAATTAAAAGCAGTAATAAAATTTCTATTTAAATGGAACAATATATTTAGAACTCTATTATACTTCTAGAAATTATTTTGTTTTAAAAAAAATCAGATGCTAATTTTGGTTGATGTAGAATAGATAAGAAAATTAAATTTGGAACTTGTCATTTCTTAGGATATTCATTAGTTTCTTGGTCATGAAAAAAGAAAATCTATATAGCAGTTTCCACTGTTGAAGCTGAATATGTAGCAACTGGATGTTGTTGTGTCCTATTGTTGGGGATACAACATACACTCACATATTTTGGCATGATTTATACCAAAATACAGATATTGTTTGATAACACTAGTTCCATTTTACAAAGAAAAAACCTTGAACATCACACTCATGAAAAACACATATATATTAGGAAAAACATTCTTAGAGATCACACACAAAAAGGATATATCATTCTTCAGTTCATCGGAATCCCAGATCAACAAGCAGATATTTTCACAAAATATTTACCATCCGATAGATTTGAATACATTAAACAGAATTTAGGAATGGTAATTGTAAGGTAATCATCCATATTAATTTTTTGTTTAAACCTATCTCCTAACATTAAGCAACTCCATTTCAGAAGGGGGTACATCTACTTGGTAGTTAAATTTTTCTTTTACATAATTTTTTTGTGATAAAAATTTTCCATATTCAAATTTTGCATACTTAAAATTTTTCGTAATCAAATTTTTCCATTGTCATAATTTTTCTTAGTAAAAAATTTTCCTATTCAGATTTTTCGTACTTAAAATTTTTCGTAAATAATATGTTTCGTAGTCAAAAAATTTTGGTATACAAATTTTTCATACATAAAATTTTTTGTAATCAAAATTTTTCATAGCCAATTTTATTTATAGTCAATTTTTTTCATAGTCAATATTTTTCATACTCAAAATTTTTCGTAGAAAAAATTTTTCATTGTCAAAATTTTTCGTAGTCAAAACATTTCATATTAAAAAAAATTTTACAGTCAAAATTTTTCATAGTTAAAATTTTCATAGTCTAAAAATTATCAAGTTAAAAAAACAATTTCTTTAATAAAATTTTTCGTAATCTAATATTCTTCAAGTAGAATTTTATTTATTACAAGTAATTCTCCTAGAAATCTGGAAGGTATGTTTCCTTAAATATATTTTCGTAATCAAATTCTACTTACTGGTATTTCAGTCTTATTTTAAGAAAATTTTTCAGATTCAATTTCTTTAAATCTTATGTTTTATCCTAAAACCCTCAAAAGAACAGAATCTTCCAAAATCTTTATTGAGCTTTTATCTCAACCATCAAATCATGTCAATATTATTTCGACTATTGGATCTTTTTGTAATATGACATGTTTCCTCAAAGGCCGATATAAAGGCCGCCTTATGATTTTCCCACATTTTTTATCAAGATTTGAAGTGTGAAAACTCTACTTCTTAACTTAATTCATGTTCTGAATTATCTATTTTCCTCAAATTTGAATTTCTTTGGAAGAATCCCTGAAAAATAAAATGTCATCTATAAAGGAAATATGTGACTGGAATATCTATAGTGAGAGGTTAGTAGATCTAAAGTTATTTTCCAAATATGATTCTATTATTTTAAAGAATATCAAGTTCGATGGCTGGTAGAGTCTTTGTGTATCAAAACCAAATGGACAGGATCCAGTGTATCTACGGTTGCTGGTATAATTTTATTAGACCATTAGATTTTTTGTTCATGGTGAAAAAGATTAGTTTTCTTTTAAAAGTTATGGGAAAAATATTCTATTTCTTTCATTATGGATGTTAATATCATTATTATTCATTATGAGGGAGAAGATGAATTTTTCACCCACATGATACTAGATGTTTCTAGAAGTTTTGAAAAGGATAAGTCTATAGAGTATCTTGGTGTGTTAGGAGTGAAGACACCGAAGATCAACCATCTTTCTAAAAAAAATTGGATTCTGGAGTTATTGGTTTAGGTATTTATCATTCTGAGAAAAGGGGATAAGGGAACCCTGAATAAAAGTGAAATTTATTTTATGGATTTTCTGTTGAACCTCATGAAGATTTATCTAGTGCACTATATCTTGCTTAAAATTTCAAATATAAAGAATGGAACTATCAAGTCTCATATTATTATGTATCTAACTATTCTTTCCAAACTCATAGTTTCCAATCTTGATTTGTTCCAAATTCCATGTTACTCTAAGCCAAGAAACTTCAAGGTTATGTTTCTTAGTGATGATACCTTGAAATTGATGAAGGTTTGATTCAATAGTGAATATAGATAATTATTTGATTTATCTAAATCTGAAATCAAAGCTTTATCAAAGAAATTGGAAGTTGCTCAGATTTCCAAGAATGGTGGGAAGAAGAGAAAGGTGATGGAATAGGAAGTGAAATAAAAAACTCTTGCAGTTCAGAGAACCCAATCCACACTTCCAACATCTAAGAATGAAAAGACATATCTAGATGAAGTGGTTTCCAAGTGAAGAGAATATAAGAAGAATAGAAAGGAAAGAGAGTATATCTATGGCATTGACCCTGATGAAGCAAAATCTTTAAAGGCTAAGGCTACTGAGGATTATGAGAAACATTAAATGATAAATAAGAAGAGTAAGATAATATCGGAGGCTGAAATAGTTCCAGATCTTGTCAAGGACACCGATAAACACTATAAACAGGTCCAGGTACCAGAATCGTTTCTGAAAAAATCACATCTAGTGACTCCGGGAAAGAAAATGGGGATTCTGGAACCAGAAGAATATGATGAAATTTTATAGGAAGAGGAAGTGGAAGAAGACGAAAAATATAAATAAGAGGATGAAGGGGATGTCATTGATGAAGTCATAAAGAAGGTTGAGGAATATCATGATATGGAGAGTCCTTCTAAGAAATTGTTGATCTGGACTTCCTGTTATGAATCTTCATAACTAGATACCCCAGGAAAAAATGATCAGAATCAGAAAGAAGTAAAAAACCAACTAAATAAGAGAGTAGAAATCATGAATTTATTCACCAAGAGGACCTTGTGGAATATACCGAGAAAAAACATATTGAGGGAGAAAAAATAGTTCAACTATTAGATAGTGAAAAGTAATTTCCAAAATTAGTGGAGATTATTCCGAGAACTAAAAATAGAAAATAGGAGTTGGTTGATACACCGAGGAAAGCTGTGGTGGCAGAGAAAGATATTTGTGGTTTGTCAAAGAGAAAATATGATAAGATAGAGAAACAATCCTCACCAACCATAGAATCTGATTAGGAATTTTCATTTTTGGGACATGACTTTATGGTCCAATCGTTTATTATTTCGATTTATTCTATTCCTTTTTTTTCTGATTATAGATTCAAAGTGCTAGATGCTTTATCACGTATTTAATCACAAATCAGATTCTGTTTCCATTCTTATGGATATGTTCATCAATCTTGAGGCCAATTTCAAATCTTTCTTCATCGGGTATGATGCTTATAAGAGGTCATGCAAGAAAAGTAGGAAGTGTTCAGGGAAGACAATTTAAGATCCAAGAATACTAGATGACATTCAAGATAATTTCAAGGATGATTTTAATACCAAAGATAACAAGTTCAAAGAACATACTACAAGTTTCACAGAAAATATGAATCTTGAACAAACGACTCAGAGGTAGGAAGAAAAAGACCATAATGGAAAGCTTAATTCCATGGAATTCAGCCTCATAAGATAAAGAGATATTAGAATTCAGTTTCAAGAAATGTTCAGTAAGAAAGAAGAGCTTTTGAAGAATCAGATAGTAATTCTTAAGGCTCTAGAAAGAAAGATCGATGATCTAGAGAAGAAAAATGATGATCAGGATCAGCTACATTAACAGTTTTTAGAGGAACATACAGATCCTAAAAGGCTTAAGACAAATCTCAACAATATTATGGAGAAGGAAAAAATAAGGATTATCATTTCCTTAACTCAAATCTTTTGTTTTATTTACTTCTTTTTACAAATTTTTCCAATCGCAATGAAACATTTTTTGTTGTTCTTCATATGTTTTGTTTTATAGTACTAATATTTTAGGTACTACATTTTTTTTCCATTATTTCAATTCCTTTTTAAAAATCAAAAAGGGGATAAAGTATTGATAAAAATAATATTATTTGAATAATATAATTCCCTAAGTAAGGGGGGGTCTGTCGAAGGAGGAATTTTATAAAGGAATAGTTCCTTATGCAATAAAATGAAAAATCTCTTTAAGGAAGTCAAGAATATGATCCTTAGGTATTTAAAAAACTAAGGAGTAGTTAGTTGTATTCATCATGATTCATAGTGGGAGATAAGTTTTTCTTTTATGTTTATAAAGAAAAATTCTAAGTATTTATATTATTTTTCATAAGGATGTTTTTGCATTCCAAAAAGGGGGGGATTTTTGAGTCAATAAGGTTGAATTTTTAATTTTCCATTTCTCTATGGTTTAAAAATTACAAACACTTTATCATAAATCAAATTATATTTTCCCAAAGGATTATTTTCATGAGGAAAATTTCCCTTCTATAAGGAAGTTTTTATCCTTAATTATTTTTTCATTGTTCATTTTATATTCTCTCTAAATACAAATCATTTTATTACTAATGAAAAAAAAATTCATATCTAAAATATAGTAATCCTATAAATCCTTTGATATAGAGTATTCTATTTTCAAGATCCAAATTCTCTAAAATTTAGCTTCCGAATTATCTGAAATTAAGACTCCAAATTCCTCATAATTTAGAATCTAAATTCATCATAATTCAGACTCCAAATTCTTCAAAATTTAGTCTCTAAAATCCTTAGAATTTAGACTCTGAATTCCTCCAAATTCAGACTCTAAATTCTTCAAAATTTAGACTCTCAATTCGTTAGAATATAGATTTAAAATACCATTTTTCCTTAGACTATGAAAAATAGACTCTTAATGTTAATTTAGTTGTATTTTGAATTCCATTTTTCCATAGACTCCAAAAATAATATATTTGGTTAAGCAATTTAATTTTCCTTACACTTATTATGAAGCAATGTCATACAATATATTTTTAAATAACCTTTGTTTGAGTTACATGGGTGCAAGCACCTTTAAGAATCAAGGAAAAATATGACCATTTAAGGAGGGAGAAAACCTTGGGAGATGTGCCTATAAATACGATTCCATTTGAATAATCTCAATAATTGAGAATTGATTGTTCCATCACTCTAGAGATTTCATGCTACTGAAGTTATTTCTAGAGAGTGAGAGACTCTCATGCTTTGTGTGGTTCTGAACATCTTGTTTAGATTGCTTCATGCGAATCTGATTGTTACTGAGAATAATTGAGGGCTTCCAGGGATAGGAAGATAGAGGTGTCGACTACCTTAAAGATCGAGGGATTCTGGGGATAGGAAGATTGATTCTTGTATTCTTAAAAAGGGATTACCCTAGTGTGGGTAAGACATACTTTCTAGAAATTATGAATCAAGGTACCTTTGTCCAAGATTCTGGGATACCCTACCCTTTGGGTTAAAATATTTCATTCTTGTTACTTGTTTTGTTTCAATTTTATTTCTACTGTATTTTGAATAAGAAATAATGTATAACTTTGTTACACTTTCTCATTATTTTATGTTCTCTGATAAATAAGATTTTATATGCATTAATGTAGAATCTTTTCTTTATAAAAATTCATTAAGATTCATTTCTAGAACCATATTTTTGGAACCTATCAAGTTTGTTTAGTTAAACTAAAAGAGGCATTGTGAATTTACCTTGTTTAACTTTTTTTAACATTGATTTCCTTAAGGATAAAAATGAATGTTTTTAAACATACAATTCACCCCCCCCCCCTCTTGTAATTGAGTATCTACATCAATATTTCTTTCCTATAAGATTTAAACATGGTAGCCAAATGCCTCTCCACTATAAAACCACATTATAAGAACATTCCCCTACCATCCTAGGGTTTATTCTAGCTCCTATGTAACTTGATCTTGGTAGATCTGGAATAAGATTCCACCAAGAAGAATTAGGAGTACCGCTAAGAAAATATCTTTTTGGTACTGATTATTATCTTAGGTGGAATCTTATTCTAAAATTCACGAGTTCATGATCAAGGGGAGGTAGAATAAATCCTGGGATGGAATTGGAAAATTTATGTCATGTGGATGAAAATTTAAGATGTGTTTTTCCACTACGTTTAAGATTTATGAAAAGGAATATTAAGGTGGGGCATGGGTCCAACCAAGAATCGGTACACAAAAATATACATTTTCATTAACAATCATTATGAATTATATTAAAATAATAATATCCTGATATAATTTATTTTTATGATTATGATACTTTTTTGGAATAAATTTTCATTTTATGTTATGAATTTTAATACCATTAAGATTATATATTATGTTTCATACTAATATTATATAATAGAGGGTATTCCATAATTTATAAATGAAACCTAAATTAAGTTATGTGAACCACATCAATGCATGTAATCTAAAGCGTCAGAATGATCATTTCATCTATGAGATTAAGTTAGAATTTCGATGGGAACTAGTATCCCAAACATACGAATCATATGAAGACATACTATCTGGTGATAAAAAGATATAAAAATAATTATCTCACTATTATGGATTTTAAGGGAAGAACATGAAGAACATGATAGAAGGGGAAATGGTAGATATAGAAAATATTGCAAACAATTACTTTCCCACATAGAAAAATTGTTGACAGAAACACCTTGGTACTTTCTTAATATTAATTATAATGTTCTAAGAGTGTGTTTAAAATTTCCACCAAGATTACGATTTCAATAGTAGGAAAACAATTCATTGTAAAATGACTCAACTATAAGGATATGGGTCACTAATCAGATAAATGTCTCATGTTTCAAAGGAATTAACCTCAAAATAAGGTAATAGATCAAGGCCAATATTCTGATCATACCACAAACATAGTGGAATTGTAAATTATCTGGTTTTTGGATTCATAAATATTTTCATTTGGGTATTTTTAGAATAGTATCCTTGTCTTATAATTCTTTAAACTCATAAATATTTTGTTGTAGTACTTTTTAATTAAGGATTAAAATGTGTGTGTTCAATGATATATATATAACCATGGAAAAATGATCCAGTGGAAAGTTGATATTCTTAGAGAATACATGATTGAGGGAAATATACCCCTTTTTAAGATCATATTGATGATATTATACTGTTTTTATAAAAATATTATTGATATGGAGAAACTAAATTAGAGATTAATTACATCCATCGAATTGATTAATGATAATTTAATTCATTGAAATCCAATGACATCATTTCAAAGGTTATAGTTCATAATCATTAGGAAGGGCCAAAATGTTGACCATTTATGGAATAGTTTATGTTAAAAATTGGATGATGTTTTAGAGGTTATTTTATTATATTGTCTAAATTTTGAAATCCATATTGTTTCTTGGAAAATAGTTAAAGAGACTTGGAAAGACATGTCAGCCTTTTATGGATCATATGATCTGATAAAAGTGAAATTTTAAGTTTTGGGAATAAAAAATAATTATTTCATATTCATTGCTTCATGAAAGTGAATACATTTAAATTGATTGAAGCACTGGTAAAGGATGAAATTTTAATTTTGAATTAAAAATTTATCAACTGACTATATTTCAATATATTTTTAGAGACTAAAAAATTCAACATCACTAGGAAATTGTTCTTGAAACCAAAATGTTATCCTATTATATTCATATTGGTGGAATAGCATGGTCTTTTAAATAATTGCATATTAATGGTTTTGAGGAACATAACATACCATTTACCATTCACATTGTTTTGATTTATGACCACTGTCATTATCTATATTTACTTATTTTTTTCTACCATTTCTGAATCATTACATGACGTCAATATTATCCTATGTAGAAACATTGTTATATGTTATTCTATATGACTAATTTACTTACCTATCTCTCGTATTAGGATGAAATATTATTAATTTTTTTTATGATGTTACTTTATAAACAATGGTATTTCCAAATATGAACTCCTGATTAGGAGTATCATGTTTAAATTGGGATGGCACAATTCATTTATTTTGGGGAGAATGCAACACCCCAAAATTATTAAATAATAACATTGTATTTGATAGAATATAATATATGAAACACCAATATTAGACGAAAATATAACACCTCGAGACTATATGGTATAATTATTTTTAAATAAATTCAATATCCTCCACATCTTTCGCTACACACAACATTGTGATTATATTTTATTATAGACAACACTGAGTTACGATTATGTTCCACACAACACAGACTTTTAAAAAATGTTAAATGAAAGTAAAATATTATTATTTATTATAATTGTAATAAACAATCCATTAAATCAGTATGTAAAATCATGCCACTCCTCATTATATAGAGAAGTGATGGAGTAGATACTATGCCTTATTTGACATCCCCAATACACCAAAGACTAGAATTCATTTCCAAGGCCTTCATAAACAATTTTTGGGAAATTTTTCCCTTTAAAAATATAACGACCAACCAAATAACCATAACATAACAAACAACTATATGATCCATGATAAAATATATTAAAACTAAAACTATTTCCAACTAATAATCAATCAAAACTACAACCATGAACCATATCATGGTAAAATGTAGAAACCAATACCAATATCAAAGTATAAAGTGAAAGAAAAAACCAAAAAAACACAAAGACTCCAAAGACACCAAATCTACAGGGCCAAATATGCTCAAATCTCCAACTATACAAGACATTCTCAATGTAACATGATGAATTAAGAAAGAAATGAGACACTTTACCTTTACATGTGTCTCTATAAATTAATATATTCAAACACACCAAAGTTTACAAGAATTAGGGGAGTATAAAACTCAGTTTAATTTCCTCAAATGAATTTACTCCTCACTTCAGTAGGATAGAATATGTTATCATGTTTATATAAAAAAATCGATAGAGGAGACATTAAAATAGTTTATATCAAAGCCAAAACAATTTACAAGAAATATAATTTCCAATGAATTAACCCAAAAAATAATTTAAAACCATTTTCCAAATCCCATTATGAAATAACTCAATCCATTCCATGAAATCACACACAGACACTCCCATTGATAGTGTTACCATTGAACGGGGAACTACACATCAATACCAAACATTTCCATCTAGAAGAAAAAATTATGAACATTTATTATAAATAAAAGGAAATGTACGGAGGATACGGGTGGGGTCATAAAAAGGGATATTCTCTCAGTTGTCAAGAAAGGAGTCACATATAATAATAGGACTTGTAATTTCCATAATCAGAATCATCAGCAGATTCCCACTCAGATTAAGAATTATCCTATTGAAAAATCATAGGAATGTCATAATTGATCTAACTTAAAAACATGGAAGAGGATAGGGTAGACACAGTCTATGGGGGTGTTAGAATAGTCCTTTCGTGGCCTTCTCTTCAATGGAGAAGGAGTGAATACCTCACTGTCATTCACCTTCCATTTTATAGTTAATTGTTTATCCATAAAATATGTATGAAAACCACTATTTTTTTCCTCAAGGGATTGAAATAAGTCCCTTCCAAATCAACATATTGATGATACCTTTGAGTATTGAGGTCATAACCCTCTAAGGTGTCCTGATGGGTTTGAGCATCTTGTATGGCATCACTTCCTAGATCAGAGGTAGGTGTAGACACCTTATCATTGACATACTAAATAGAAACCATACCACCAATACCACCTCATTGAAAGACTACACAAGGAAAATAATTCATTTGAGGAACAGAATACCTAGGACCCTACTTCATCATCACAGAATAGGCATGTCATTTATCGCCCACATTAGGATTATAAAATGATTAATGTCCACTGCTATTTTTGAAATTATTCAATGAATTCCTCTCCAAATATTTTCGAAAATGTGTTTCAGGATGACCATTTAATGTTTATAATGAGAAAAACACTTTTTTACAACTTCTATTTTCAGAAAGACTAAATTTCTGAATTTCAAAACAATAATGATGAATACTCTCATACTCCACCATTAAATTGATTTCATCATCTAAATATGATAGAATATTGATATGAATTAAGTTTAGGATTAGTTCTACCTCCACCAGTATCATTGAAAATTACCCAAACATGGTAGGCTCAATAGCATGATTCATTTTATTTGTAATAATAATAGAAGATGCAATGTTAAATAGAATTTTAGGATTCCATAGTATCCAGTTATGACCAAAAATTTTAATCCTATCCTAATCCCCAGTATTTTTTAATGAAAACAGGTTTAAGTGGAGATACCATTGTTAATATAAATTCATACATGGATTTAGATAAATTTTGACAATCCCACAAGACTTATGATTCATTTCCTCATATTAAAAAATTATTTCAAAGTAGCCTCTACCCTGGGTCTGCATCTCCAGCCAATAGAGTTACTGACAATTGATTACTTCTAAATGAAATCTTCAGATTTACCAAACATAACTTTAGTGGGAATAACAATACTATATATAATAAAAAATTTGATAATCTTAAATCTATCATAGATATAATCTTTATAGGTGATCACATGGGTAGTGTAACCCATCTTAACAATACACTCTGAAATCGCATCCTTAAACTCCATAAAATTTCTATTGCTTGAGTTCTATACAAAATCATCAATCAGAGGCAACCATGTATCATGAGATTCCATGAACACCCAATTAAAATATATCATCGTGTTCACATTAGAGAAGTCACAATTCAAGTACTCCTATCTCAATGAGGGACCATGCTTGTGGGAGTCCTCAACCATCATAGTATACTTTGGGGCATTAAACTTGAAAACAGGTCAACCAATATTTAGACCACCAGACATCATCATTTGAGGATGATTCTCTCCTACCTCCACCCTCCCTATACTCTTCTGATCGATACATGAAATATATTGAGGGATAGATAACTCATACCTTATATTATTTTTAAGAGATCACTGGGATCCTAAATCACCTGAATGATAACTACCATGGTTGGATACTTCTCCATTTAGTATAACACCACCATAAAAATACAAAAGCAATATATCATCTCTATCTAAATTGTAGAGAAGATGCTAATTACATTGACCTACTTAGAAACAATCTACCTCCCCATATTCACCATTCATAATTCATTTCAATAGTATATCCCTTTTATGGTGGTAATTCCTAACCATTATCAGTCACATTCAGCTTCTAATGTCTTAGCATTTTCTGTGTATTATTTTTAATGATTATATGGAATGCATTCGAGACCAGGTGTCGATACATCATTTCATTTTGATACTCTATGTGTTAAGAATTAATTTTTTAGTAATATTAAGATATTAAATAGCTTGTGAACATAGTTTTTTTAAAAAATTGGAATCTCTTCAAAATAGGTTCCCAATTCTAAAATATGATGGCACAGTTGCATTTAGAGCAACGGCTTTACCCTAGGCATGGAATAACATTTTCCGAAATGATATGTCTATGAAATTAGATTTGATGATTTTTAAATAAATAAAATGAAGTGAAGATTTATTTTATTTTCTCCATTTAATTGACATAGTGATGCTTATTCATTTAAGTAATCCTTTAGGTAGGGATCTAGGGTTATGTTCATAACCCTGAAATTTCCTGGAGGATCTAAAGAGAGACCATGGTTAATTTCTCTCAATGATGATTTCATAGACTTCTATCGGATGACATTCATGATGGATCTCTCCGGCAGAAATTTATCTTCAATTATGAGTGATCCATTTCCCATATAGGATGTTGTATTTTTTTATTTAATTTAACCTTCTTCAATTCAATTATAAACACAGAACAGCCAATGAACATATTGATCCACAATTTAATTTTTCCTTATGGGATGGGTTATACTATGTGGGATTTATGGGGTTTGATAATAGGAATTACTAATTTGATTTTCTGATCCTTCATACAGGAACACATCAACACTAGAACGAACAACGGTTGAGGTTTTTTCCTCAGATTTGTTCCTTGTGTTTTCTCTTCCCTATTTTCTACGTGTGTTCTTCATTTTTAGTCACATTTATGAATGAATGATTATTTTGCCTTCATTTCATGCTACAATGATCCAATATTGAAGATCTGGCCTCATGACAACCTACCGATGGTGTGGCGGTGACAGTGAAGAACGAATCAGAACAAATCAGATGAAATTTTTCATCGAGTGGTTTGTGTAAAAATTGATTTAAACATTTTTTGAGGATGATTGAAGGCTCAAAAAACACTAATTTTGTGTTAGTGTGATGAAACAACCTTGTAAACATAGTTTCAAGGTGAAAAGACCACATAATTAGAACCCAAGAGATCGGCTGAAGTGCGTAGAGGAAGAACATGAGATTCTAGAAATAACCTGATGAACACGGTGTGCAATCCATGGTTTCATAGTTTGTGGAACCCAATGAGAGGCATCTAGGGTTTTTATAGATAGTTAAATTTCACATTGATTATGACCCTATCACAAGGCATGTAGGCTTTTCCTTGATATTGGGTGTGTATCTCAGGATATATATGAACATTGGGTAGAGTAAATTGGCTTGTACATGGTGGGTACTCCCCCACATGACTTGTCATGGACAATGTAAATGAACTACCCCGTGTATATGTAAACAGGAAGATATTCATGGGTTGACACTGTGTTCTGGAACACGGTCAGAGTATATGGGTGGACCCCAGAAGGAAAGACATGTTGTGTGAATTCATCTAAATTCCATGTACCCATCTTCTACATGTCACAGTTTGGGATGACATGCTCTATTTTACATAGGTTGTACCTGGGCTCAATGGTTAAAATTTATGAACTTACAACACACTGGTCATACCTTTATACATGTCTTGAATCTATTTTCCTTTGTATCTTGGACATGTTTAGTTAAGGTTTTTTCTCAAATTTCTTCCTTGAAGGTAGGTATGAATCATTTCCTACTCATAAAACATTGATCCCATTAGAAGGTCTTCCTGAATAGAGTTATTTGAATCACCAGAGGGGCCTGTAGGAGGATCCTCTATTCATTATTCGTGCCTCAGGTAGATTCCTTGGAATTGATTTGAACAACATCAATGGGAATAAGTCATCTACTTAGTATGTTAATACAGATGGTGTTGTTGGTATCACCTGATGGACCTCTCTATGAGGATCATCTTTGGTATCATATTCCCTTAAGATCTATTATTGTATCTCTCTCATGATGGTTCCTAAGGAACATTAATTTTCTGATAGATGTCATCAGTGCTATCGGACTCAAGAGTGTGTTCTCCCATATGAACCCTTCGTGGAATCTATGGACTGAATCCATAGTTTTGGTACATTGGTTGTGACTTACCTCGATATTGTGTCTCATGGATTGAGTATATCTTGATATCATTGTTATATGATTTTTTGACATATTTTCTTTTAGATATGACTGTATCTTATCATTTTTTATTGATTTGTGGTTTCGGGTCGTCCTAATGAGTATTGTTATAATTACCTCTTCACAGGATTTTCCAACACATGATGTGTCTTGTGAAGATGATCCACCTTTTGAGAAAATCATACATTGACCAAGAATAGATGGAGCTTTGTGATATCAAGAAAGTTGAGTCTGGTTCCTATAGAAACAAAAAACATTTTCAGTACCTTTTGATTACATGTTGGACTTGTAGTTTACAAACTTCTTATTGGTGGGCTTGTATTCTAGCCCAGTTTACTTTAGTCCACATTACTATCCTTTCATACTATGGTTTTCATATATTAGTATGCATGCATTCATAAAGGTACATAGGAAATTCCTCCTACGTTAGTGATATGCCTACTTGGTGATAGTCACGAGCATGTAGCATATAAGAGGAGGTCATGGGGAGTTACAGCATGGATCCCACTAGGATAGGTTTTGAATAAGCGTAATCAGAGGTGGTTGGTTCTACTTTAGGATGAAGAGTTTGTGATATTGGTTTGGGAAATAGTTTTACATGTTTCGACTTTTTTTTCATGTCAGGGACTCCAGTGTTGGTGTGGTGCCAGACGTATCCATTCACCATGACTCTAATAACATGATTTTTGACTCGGTACATGAGAACATTGATTGGAGGAAAAATAATGGTACATGAATCATATAGGAATTGGTTGTGGTTCCATTTCATTCTTGATTAATCTCTCCATATATACTCATTGGCCGTGGTACGTCTTTTTTCTTACAGGATTCCCCAGAGACTTATTGCATCCCAGATTCGACAACTCAATCATGAGGATGATCTCCTTAGTGATGAGGCTTCGATACAAGGACCAGTTCCCCATATGTTACCTCTAGTTGGTGAAGCATATATACCACCACATGTGGATCAGTATGTGGTACCTAAAGTACCAGAAGATAAGAAGAATAGGTTAATTTCGCTTCATGAGTTTCAGAGACAGAGACCCCTCAAGTTCGAGTTGAGCCCGACCCTTAGGTGGCTGAGGACTGGCTTGAGGTGGTGACCCATCTTTTCTATCTAGTTAAGAAACCAAATAAATTAAACGGTGGTCCTGGAAGTGATCCTTATACATGGTTCAATAGGTATATAGCAGAGTTTGTCAAACTAGACTTACGATGAAGCGACTCTTTCATGGAAAGAATATGAGAATCTCTCTAGAGAGGTGTTCTCACCAGTGATGTTGAGAACTTTGTGTATTCTAGATATTTTTATTCTCAAGTAGGGTATCATGATAGTTCATGATTATTCATCTAGGGTCGCCAATATTTCCTGGTACACAGTGGATATGGTTAGAGATTAGTACCTTAGGTATTGGATCTTCATGTGAGGTCTTCATAGAGACATCTGAAATAGATTTATCCCTCTAATGATTCCTACTTATGCTAGGGTGGTTGAGATATATTTGGTGGTTGAAAGCTTCTTGGATGAGCAGATACAGTTGGCAACAGTCAGTAGTGAATGAGTAGGTGCAGGGACCTCAGCAGCAAGGAGCTGAAATCAATCTTAGGGTTCATTATGTGAGAGAAATTTCAGGAGGAGGTCCCAAAATAGAGGATATTTAGTTTAGGGATCATATTTTGGGTCCATTAATCCTAGGAAGTGATGGTTCTATTCATGTGATGGTAGAGTACATATCACTTGAGATTTTCCAACCTTCCATACTACTGATAGGCAGATAGTGGATGGAACACTGAGGTGGAGAAAATGACTAAAGTGGGTGGATCCACATGGGACTGTGAATAGAAGAGAAGTTTGGGGAGCTGGAGGATGTGGTCAATGTTTTGATATGTTACCACCACCACCCCATGTGGTCTACGCCAGGCTGAGGGGGTTGGAGAACATTGTAGGGTACAACTACATGAAGTTGATGCATATGACCCAGGGGATCCAAGAACGATTCAACATATGATCTATGTATTTTCTACATTAGATTCAGTACCAATAGACACCAGTTATATTCCTATCTTTCCCCCCAGATATCTCATTAGAGACCTGGAGATTCTAGTTGAACCGTTGAATTGAACCTTAAGCTTGGAGATACTTATTAGAGAAGACTCGATGATCTTGAATGTGTTTGGAAACCGTGATCTGACCCTTGAGGTGAGAGTGTGGGTTAGAACCTCTTAGTGTTAGCATCAAGGCCTTACAACATTATTCTGAATTTGTATTCGTTATCCACAGTCCATACCTTGATTGATTGTTTTTGGAAAATTATGTATTGTGTATGCATTCAAGGAATGAGGTTTTCCTTTTTCAGTGAAAAGGAAACCCTTGGAGTATAGGATGGACTCATGTATAAGAGGGTTAATTTAATCACTTTTCTATTGATTATCTTGACCCACAGTGCAGATAATGTTATTAGTTACCAGTTTCATATAGTGGTGGCAGAGTATGAAGACGTCTTATCTGAATATGTTCATATATTACCTCCTCACTATGAGATAGACTTCTATATTGATTTACACCCTGGTATACCACCAATATCTTCACCAGAATATTGGATGGCTACTGTAGATCTTCAGGGGTTGAGGGTGTATTTGGATGACATGTAGAAGAAGGGATTCAAGAGAACCAATATTTCACCATGGGAGGCCCCAATTTTTTTTCAAAGGGGATGGAGGTAGCTTGAGATTTTTGTGTACTATCAGAGCTTGAACCGGACCACCATGAATAACAAGTACCCACTACCAACAATTGATGACCACTTTGATCATTTTAGAGGGTCATGATGGGTCTCGAAGGTTGACCTCAGATCTCGCTATCTCCAACTATGAGTATAGGATGTGGATATACAAAAGATGGTCTTTAGATGTTGTTACAGTCACATTGAGTACTTGGTGATTCCCTTTGGGAGGAAAATTTTGGGATATTAATTATAAGACCCTTTATGCTTAGATGTCCATAAGTACTGATTTTGATGGATATTCTAATGGTGGGTTGAATGTAATTATTTTCATAGGATGCGCAGTATAAAAAGTGTCTTTGTGGGAGGTGGTTCTGAGGGAGCTTTACATGTCCCCTTTGGCGGTACATCCAGGTGTTTCAAAGATGTACCAGGACATACGATGTCATTTTTGGTGGCCATAGATAAAAAAGAGAGATAAAGAGTTTGTCCCTCGATGCCTTACTTTTCAGCAAGTGAAGTTTGGGCACTATGTTCCATTGGGTTTTGCTCATCCCTTTGAGGTTCCAGAATTGATGTGAGATGGGTTATTGATGGAATTCATGATGGGTTAACCATGTACATTCAAAGGACACGATGCTATATGGGAAATCATTATAAACTTTTCAATTCAGCCCACTTCCTAGAAATATAATAGCAGAGTTCAATAGAGATATTAGGAATCCTCTATGTTCAATAGATAGTTCGACTACATGGAGTTCTGTTTACGATTGTTTCATATCGTGATGCTTCTCATACATGTCGGTTGTGGATGGGATTGCAGGAGGTGTTTGGAACCCACTTATGCTTGAGAACAACATTTCACCAATATATGGATGTCCAGACATAGCAGACAATTCATGTTATGGAGGACATGTTACAGACCTTCATGTTAGACTTTGACCATATTTGGGAGGAACACCTACCACTGGTGGAGTTCATGACTAAAAACGGCTACCATTCCCCCATTGGTATGGAACCATTAAAATTTGTGTACAAGAGACCCTACAGGTCACCACATTGTTGGACTATTCTAGGAGAGTCAACACTCATGGGCCCATAGTTAGTAGGAGATACTACAGATAAGGTTCAGATCATCTAGGTGTGGATGATGACTACCCATAACCATCATAAGTCTTATGTAGATAGGAGGCAGAAGATTTTAATGTTAGAAGAAGGAGACCATGTATACATATGAGTTTCACCTTGATAAGGATTATAGATATTTTTCTAGGGTTTCAAATTATATCTGAGGTTTATTGGCCATTTTTAGATACTACATAGAGTTATCACAGTGCAATACCAATTAGCTCTACCCCCATAGTTGGACCAGAAACATGATGTCTTCTACATGTCATAGCTGAGGTGGTACGTGCATGACCCATCACACATTATATCATAGGGTGAGTTAAACTTTGAGGATGGAGAGAATTTAGCTTAGTACATAGTGGAGATCAAGGATCAGTAGAAGAGGATGCATCACAGAGGAGGGGTTCCTTTAGTACATGTCTGGTGGTAGCACAGTAATCTCCAAGAGTGACCTTGGGAGTAGGAGGGTCATATGTGTGCTCAGTAGCCACATCATTTTTGGGTAGCATTTTATTTTTGTTTTTTGGAGATGAAAAGCCTCGTGGTGGGGAGAATTTAATATCCCGGGAGTTTCCATGTGTTCTTTTTAAATAATGTATAAATTAAATTTGATACCATGCCCTAAGACAGGGTGAAATTCTGAAATTCAGTGTGTCTGCAATAAATGTTTGAATAATTTTAATATATTAAACAGCACTTGTGTGATGTTTTTCTGAAAAAGTGGAATAACATATAAACGGTTTCCTAGATCAGAAATTTGATGGAACTGTTGTGTATAGAGGTGGGTTTTACCCTAGGATCATCTTAACATTGGCCAGTATGAGTCGGTTTTGAAAAGTAGTTTTGGGATTTTTTAAAGATATAAAATAGATTTACTATTTATTTTATTTTATCTGCTTCATCGACACAATGACATAGCGACACTTATTCATTAATGTAATCCTTTATGTAGTGATCTAGGGTTCCACTCATAATCCAACAATTCCATGGAGGCTTTGAAGGGAAACCGTGGAGAATTTCTCCAGAAAATGATGAAAGAGACTTCGAAGAGAGAACATTCATGACAGATGTCAGTAGTAGAAATTGATCTTCAACATTAAATGATCATATTCTCATATAGGATGTTTTATTTTAGATTTATTTCCCTGTTGTTGAATTAAATGATGAAAAAAGACCAAAAAATGAATAAGTTGATCCAAGATTCAATCATTACTTATGGGATGGGTAATACACTGTGGTATTTATGGGGTTTGATTATATAAATTATTGATTTGATTTTCTCATCCTTCTAATAGGAATGGATCAAGGCCGAAATTAACAATAGTCGATGTTCATTTGTTTTATTACTTTCATAATTTATTTGTCCCTTGTTTTATATGCATGTTCTTCAATATCCATCACATTTATGAACGAATGATAATCTCACCTTTGTTTTTTAGAAAAATAATTTTGAATTGAAGATCTAACCCCGGGACAACCTATGGAGGTGTAGTGACAACAACTAAAATTGAATCCAAGGTATTAATAATAAACTGTTCTTCAATTAGATTGCATTAGAATAAATTTAATTGTTTTTCAAGACGATTGAGTGCCCAAAAGACATTGATTTTGTGTTAGGGTGATGAAACGACCTTAGATACATAGTTTCAGGGTGAATGGGTCATAGAATTGGATCTTAAGAGATCGACCGAAGCGCATGGAGTATGAACATGATATTCTAGAAAAAACCCTAGGAACACAACATGTAACATGGGGTTACACAGTGTGTAGCTCCCACAAAGTATTTTCTTGGGGATTGGGAGATAGTTGAATGCCACACAACGTGTGACCCTATCACACGACGTCTAGGCCATTCCTAGAGGCACTGTGTATCTCAGAGGCTACATGGACATATGGTGCAGTACTCAGGTTTCCAACATGGTGTGTACTCCCACACATGAATATTCCAAGACCAAGTACATGGACTACCCCATTTACTGCTACATAGACAGATATACAGGGGCTTACACCATGTACTTGCACACGAACAATGTACATAGGTGGACCTTAGATGGAAGGACATGACATGTGACTTAATCTACACACTGTGTATCCATATTGTACATGAGACAGTTTGGAATTAAATGGGAAATTGTACATGGCCAGTACCCAGTGCCAAGGAACACAGAGTGGGACCCTACTACACACCATGTATACCTTTCTACATGGTTTGATTCTCTTTTCCTTTGTATCTTGGACAAGTTCCTTTAGGTTTTTCCCCTATCTCTCCCTTGATGGTAGATACGAATCATTTTCTACTCATAAGAATATAATACCTTCAGTATAACTTGTTGGATATGTTTGTTGGAATCCAACGAGTGGCACGAAGTAAGATCTTCGATTCATTCTTCAATCCCTAGGTAGAGTCCTTGGTATTAACGTGACCAACTTCACAAGGCGTCATTACTCTACATAGAAAGTTAATACAGATGGAGTTTTTTTATCACACCATGTACATGGATATGATCCTCATCTTTGTTATCATATTTTCTTTAGATCTATTAGTGTATCTCTCCCATGATGGTTCCCGATGAATAGTAAATCTTATACATACATCATCAGTGTTATCAAACTCAACAGCGTGTTCTCCTAGATGAGTTCTTTGGGGAATATTTAGAATGAATCCCTAATGTTGGTACAGTGGTTTTGACTTACCTCTAGACTATGCGTCTCGATTTGAGTATATCTATATGTCATTATTTTATGTTTTGTATACATATACTTATGTAGAGCTAAAATTATCTTTATTTTGTGTATTTAGTTGTGGTTTTGGGGCATCCTACTAAGTATTGTTATACTCACCCCGATATGGTATTTTTCAACACATGTCATGTCTTGTGTAGATGATTGTCATTTTGATAGATTCCTAGGGGGAACATTACCTGACATGGCTTTGTGAGATTAGGAAGGCTTGGGTGTGTTCCTACGACACTAGATAGTAGTCCTACTACTCTTTTTTTATATGTTTGATTTGTGGTTTATAGAATTGTTTTGGGTGGGCTTGTATTCTAGCCGAGTTTACATTTCTTCACTTTAGTTTCCTACCACACTCTTTTTGGGATATATTAGTATTCATGAATTTTGTTCATAGTGGTTTTTAAATTTCATCATTTATGGTCTTGGAGATGTGTATGTGTGTATAGGTACATAATTAATGCCTCCCATTTTAGTAATTTACATACTCGATACTAGTCACTAGTCCCTGGATTATTAGAAGTGGGCATGGAGAGTCGTGGTATGTCCCCCGCTATCGTGGAAAATGATACAACTCACACGCAATCATTAATTCCAAAAACCATTCAAACAAATAATTCCAAGGAATTTAATTTTTTTTAATTAAAAACATTGATCAATAAAGTTTCAATTCATTAATAAAATAATAATTTTTAAAATTTACATTTCCAACTATGAATCTAATTTCACTTTAAATCAAAACAACCAATTTCCAAAAAAATTCAAAACCATCACTAAAGAGGGTTTCAAAAACAATTTTTACAAAAACATCACAATTAAATTACACCAACAAATTAATTATAAATCGATAAATCATGTTAAAATAATAGAAATTGATAGTGAATCCATCTACCTTGAAAATGTAGATAAAAATGAAGAACGACACAAATTATTCAACAAAATGTGTTGAAACTCAAAAAAAACCCACCTTAGTTCCTGTTCTTATTCAACAATAAAATAATATATCAGCATGATTCACATAAACAAGAATATATCTTTCACCAATAGATTATATCTATAAATAAAAGAGAGGTAAGAATAATAAATCTATGAAAAAAACCCAAGAACAGGCACTTACAAAGGAATCTGGCCTCCAAAGAAAAAAAATTTGTAAACAGATTTCCCCCAAATCATGGGTAAGGATTGTTAAATCCATTAGGGGGAAAGGATATCATGTTATGGTATATATAGTGGAAAATAAGTGGTTAATGTTATAATTCAAATTATATATACAATTTATGGAATTACACCTATATATCACATTGTTATCCCATACGGTATGAAAAAACATAAACCAAAAGTGCGAGTGTCACTTCCACAGGCCACCCCATCACATGGTTAGCTCACACATTTAGTCAAACTATGAACCAAATGTTTATGTTTTTCCTTCCCAATACATGTATGGTTTCCCCTAGGTGGAAACATGTTTTCCCCAGACCATGTGCCAACTGTGTTCTAACACAATGCCCATTGTTTCCCTTTTCACCATTTTCGGGGCGCTGTGAATGGTTTCATATAACTATTCTAAAACCATGAACCTCTATAAAAGGGCCAGAAACATACCAAAACCCCTTCATACCTTCAATAAGATACGACATATACATTATATAATTAAAATAAATATATACACAGTTATCCAAATTAAACATGTGATACCACATTCTGTCCACCAATGGTCTTTCTATCCCCATAAAGTAGAAAACTACATTTTCTTTGAAAGAGTTAATTTCATTTCCTGGGCATTTTTTGTGTTCCCATGTTTTTTCTTGAGTCTAACCATACTACCATGAAACCTTCACTTGACTGATACTTTTCCCATGAATGAATCTCTCTTACCAATCCAAAATTCTCACTGGAAAATGAATAAATGATGATTCTAACACTATTTCATCATGTTCCCATTGAAAAACATAGTTTGGATGAGTTTGATACTTCTCTAATTGAGATACATAAAACACATTATTCAATAAAATAAACCTTGGTGTAAAATTCAACGAATAAGTCACCTCCTCAACTCATTCATGTATCTCAAAAGTGCCTATGTATCAGGTATATAAAATTTTTTACTTGAAAAAACAAAGATAATCTAGCCTAGGAGAGACTATCAAGAACATATTAAAAATCACCTTTGAAGACAACATCCATCGACAATGAACCACACATGATTGCCGATGACTCTAAGCTATATCCATCCTCTTTTTCATAACCTGAATCTTCTCTATTATATCTTAGACAAGGATTGTTCTAACCGGTGAAGCGGTACATATTTCCACCCAAAAAAATGGGGAACAACAAGAAAACCCATACAATGCTTCAAAAAGATGCATATATATTATTTCCTGATAAATTTTTTTATACAATAATAACACTAACGGCATGTCAACCACCTAAGAGAAACCAAATTACATTAATATTATTATGAAATTATTCCAATTTTTGAATCTTCCTTTCTGATTTTCCATCTATCTAAGGATGATACATCATACTAATAGTCAACCATGACCTAATATATTTATTTTAGTTTTTTCAGAAATGATGTTTATTCTTCATATATATTTCAGATAAAATATAAATTATTACTCTAGGTATGTTTAAAACATCTTGGATATATATTTTGGACAAGTCTTACACCATATGAGTTTCATTAATAATGATGAAATGGGCCGACGTTGTTAGGTGATCGTCTTTACCCATATGGGATATTTTTTACAAACCATTCATGGTATACGGGTAAGAAAATATATATCTATATACTATCATTTTCTCATGGGAATCGGTAAACACCACAACATACCCACATACCATTAGTTATCTTCCTTAACTAATTAACATGTGTGGTGTACTGAAACAGACTCAACAACATTTCATTTCCTGCCAACCCACAAAAAAATTTCTTTGAATTCATTATAAATTTTGTGTATTATAAGATGAAAACATATTTCAAATGATGTAATGAATTAAGATGTTGTTCCAGAAAAGTGATATGAATGATTATATGATATTGAAAAAAATGGAAATTGATTTAGCTTCAATCCCAAAATTTTCTCCAAACCATTGAGTTTTTTTCACATAGAAATATATTAAATATTTGATGTATGTGCCTATTTAAACCATTCCACAAAACACAGAACAAGATAAACCAAAAATAAAACAGAAACAACATATAGGTCTTCACAATACGATTTCATTTAGGTTATCACTGACATCAACTACAACAAAAGGGAATCCTCTTTTTCCAACCGACTACATGACATTATTCTTGATACATCATCCACTAGATTTCCTTTTCCTAGAGTATAAATAAATTCATTTTTAAACATTAAAAGAAACTCTATCTATCATCTTTATCTCAAATTCAAGACCCTTTATGAGAAAATATGTTTCAATGTCTTCTGATTTATAAACATAATTAATTTCACAACAAACGGTTAACAACAGCATGTCTTCAAAACATGGACTACTACAGTTAATTCTAAATCATGTGTTGTGGATTTATTCTCATGAAATAATATCTTATATGATCCATAAGCAACAACATGATCTCCCAAAACCAAAACTCATTCCAACCATGATCCAAAAGCACCACAATACACCATATACTCTTATCTTAGATTCAAACATATCAATATAACAAATGATTTAAGTAGAAAATTATTCTCCTAAATTATCTTATGGAATTACTCGTTCTGTTGGAATTAGATATCTCCCATTTCAAATATTTTAGTGGTGAAATAATTCATGAATATTCATGAACAAAACGTTGATAATAACTAGCGAGACCAAGAAAACTATTTATCTCAAAAACATTATTTGACAGTTTCCATGATATAATAGCCTCTATCATTTCTAGATCCACAAAAACACCCCATTCAACGATAATAAGTCCAATGAAACATAAAACTTGTATAAAAAATCAGAAATTGATAATTTGGGATAGATACTATGATCTCTAAAAATGTAAAACAATGTTACCATGTGTTTATCATGTTCAACCCTTGTATTTGAGTACACCAATATGTTGTCCAAAAACAATATACAAAAAGAATCGATATAGATTTTAAATATATTATTAATCAATTCTATAATGAAATCTGGTGAATTCATATGACTGAAAGAAATTACCACATTATTTTAATGGTTATACATACTCTTGAATTTTTTTCTTTTTGGAATATACTCCATCTGATCCCACAATTACAGATATCCGAATCAAAATTATATTTTAGTGACCCACCATGAACCCCTCAATTGATCAAACAGATTAATAATAATTTTCTTATATCTACTCATTATCATAAATTGATTAATAAATTTATAATCCATACAAATCCTTCTACTTCTATTCACAATTTTCACAAACAATTCTAGTGCTACACATAGAGATGTACTAATCTGAATTAATAATTTTAATTCTATAAATTCAAAAGGTATATTCAATTGCCTTACTTCTGTTGTTTCTTTTTAATATTATGGAAGTGGGATAACAATGTTCCTTGTTAAGAGAACAATCCCAAACAATACTTCTTTTTCTACAGAAACCCTATGAAATTATCTCGAAAAAACATATATAAAATGATAAAAATAAAGTGTTATAAAATAGATATGGTTGATCTCATCCACCAATTACAATGTCATTGCTACCAACAAGTATGAGATAGATCCATATACTAGTTCCAACAAGCCTACCTCACCTACATTTACTTTCTGGTCTCCTCTGAAGAGATGCCTTACACCATCATCATTTATAAAACTAACCCTTCATGTATAATTATAATTTTTAACGTTGAACATTCTCAACCAAACCATACCTAGGATCAATTAACTAACATAAATACCAATAATAGATAAATCCAAAATCAATTTATATTTATTAATCAGTATAGAACAAGATTCATTGATAATGGATCGACCAAGGGGATTTTAATGTTTCAAAACTGAGGGAATCACCTCAATATGGAATATATAAAGATCATTAGTATGATATGAAATAAATGAATGATATATACCCATTTCTAAAAAATATTTCATAAGGGTATAATTCTTATGAATCATACATCTCACAGTCGATGGTCAATATTGATCATCCATAATCAATTTCTCATCTCCATACAATTTCATACTCAATACACTATTCTCTTTATTGCCCTATTGAGATATCCCTTGTTGATGATTCAAGGTATTAAAAGTATAACCATATCTTACTTCATGCTACAAACTAGTGGTATTATATTTTCTTCATCTCATTAATGAATATGATATATGCAAAACATGACATGTGTCCTGAGAACCTGACCTTTGAGCACTATGAAAAAAACCGAGATGCTTCTGAATCTAGTTTCAATTGTGAAATTATCTTGGTGGTGTTGTACAATCTCCCTTCATGTAATCCAAATGACCAAACTAAAGACAACCAACATACACTTTGGTTTAAAAATACGATTCATCGATCCATCAATTGGATTTTCAGTCATTCCTCCACATTGTAAATTGGTTTCCCTCTTCCTCTTATACTTCTATTTCGAGTTATAGCAATATCCCATAGGTATCAACATGCTTCCTTTACATGTATTTATTGATTTATCCCTTCCTTTCACCATGTCTCTATTTAACATCTATGTATAGTTCCTTATCAAAATCATTAAAATGTTTGAGTGAATATCTTTCCACAAACCCAATTCATTAATGTGTTTCTTCAGGGAAACACTTGCTAAAAATTTGAACAAAAAGTGGTGTATATTCAAAAATTTAGCATCATATTCTCTCACATAGATATTCTCATACATAAAGATAAATATTATGTTTTTTATTGAAATCTATAATGTGTGATGATATAATTTTTGGTTAAAAAATTCTTCAAATTACTCTTATGAAATTCATTGGCCTAATTTATCAAGAATTGGTAAATAACACCACTAGTGTGACAGGTCATCCTACATATACATCCAAAACTTTAAATTCATCCCTATTGGTGTTTTAGTGAAATTGAATATTTCATTCAACATGTTCAGCCAAACCTCTATGAAATCCAGAAATGATTTACCCCAAAACATGGATGGACTTTACATCTAGAACCGAATGTAATGATCTACTTTCCTTGGTTCATCCATTTAGTTCCATATATCCATGGAATAAAATTACTAGGAAATAAACTAACCTGTCTTTTGTTTCCCCTATTGCTCATGGGTAACAACATTTTCATATATTTTATCATGTTGGTTTCTACGAGGCCTACTAAGTGCCATTTTTTTAACAAGAAGAAAAATCCCTTTAGTCTCACTCTCTCAAAACATAGGTTTTATAAATTTCAAATTCAAAATATCACACATATCTAAATAATTCATTCCAAAATTCAATATTTTCTATGTTCAAAACATTTATTTAAAATACATAATTATTTTCAGAATCAAATAATTTTCATAATTTCATTAACATGAATTTTAAAAATATAACACTTGAAAAAAAACTTTTTATAAAAAAATAAACTCTTTCACTGAATCATAAAAACATTACTCAAAATGAAATATGCAATCCTAGTGGGAATTCGTTTATATTAATTCATACCATGATCTTCTCATCATTTATACTCATAATGATAATCATATAACTGCTATTTGTGTCTCATAATAATTATACACCCAACTCCTTGGAAACATGAAGTTTGGCATAAATATGTTAGATATGCCTCATTATTCATTACATTTCAAATACCAATGATCCAATATCCTTTCTATCATCCCAAATCCAACACTATACAATAATTAATTTTCAACTCCATGATTCTATAATACCATTTTCCCAAAATAAATGATAGGCTAGCCATGACTGATACCATTTGAAACATCAATCCACACCTCATTGGCATGAGAAGTGAAATGGGTCTTCTAGGCCTTCATAAACATCCCCATAAACCAAATGATGGAAATAAATTCCAAGGGATTAGAAATCAATTAGGGGATGATTTTTCTTTTAAAAAACAATGAATCAAATAACCACAACCCAAAAAACAATATATGATACATGAGATTATTGTAATATGACTCAAAGTATAACCAACTAATAATAAAACCACACTAAAACCATGATCCATATCATATTACAATGCATAAATAATGAAAAAAAAGTATAAAGTGGAAGAAAAAAACAATAAAACTCAATGAATCAAAACACACCAAATAAACAACTCCTAACATTCTCTAAGATCCAACTATAAAATACATGTTCAAATTATCATGATTAATCACTTATGAATTTAGATATGTTGTATTTACATATGTATTATTAAAAAAATTGTTTATAGACCAATTTTCTCAAGAAGGGGGTGAGTAAGAAACCCTGTAGGATTTCTCCAACTGACTTCTCAAATCATGCCACTAGGATATTACATGTTAACACGTTTATATAAAAAATTATATAAAAAAGTTAAAATATATTATATTAAAACCAAACCATTGTCAAAACCTAAAAAAATCCAAGGAATAAAATAAAACCGTTTTTTATAGCCATTTCTAAAATACCTTTTTTTATTACCCAATCCATTACATGCATCCACGCAAATAGAAACACTCACGCTTGGTGTTAGCATTGATGATGGAATATCATGTCTATACTCTTCCCCTTTGATGTTGGATCTTCATGACCATTATCCATCCAATTCATCTCAAGCCCAATTATTAATTCTAATAACTATGGAAAAAAATTATGTCAATGAATTTTTATACAACACCTTTTTAAAACACAATTAACCCATTTCCATTTACTAAAACTAAACAGACAAGTTAAAGTCGTCATTTAAAACCAATAAATCTAATTTCAAATTCCACTAAAACAACCAATTTCCATAAAAAAATCATAACTGAAGTGGGTTTCCATAAAACATTCCCTAAAAATTTCATTATTCAATACAAGAAATTCCATCAATTTGAAATCAAGCTTTCATGTTCTAATAAGATGATATGAGAGTGAATCCACCTACCTCGCAAACATAGGGGAAAATGAAGAATGAAACAAATTCATCAACAAAAAGGGTTCAAACTCTGAACCCCTCCTTATAAATTATTCCCTATTTTCAAGACAATAGTATCTAAACATTAGTGTCATAAACCAACATAGATATACCTCCAAGTGATTAGATATAAGAATCCAATAGAGGGAATAATATGAAATGTAATGATAAAAATCAAGAACAAGCATTTAAT
Source organism: Viscum album (assembly GCA_963277665.1). Taxonomy (NCBI): domain Eukaryota; kingdom Viridiplantae; phylum Streptophyta; class Magnoliopsida; order Santalales; family Viscaceae; genus Viscum; species Viscum album. Next base: position 356,042,005 of record OY728143.1, read on the forward strand.
AAGAAATATGACCTCCAAAGCACCATGATTCCTCAACAAATTACTCTTGGATGAAGGGGATGGGTCTCTAAATACTTCGACAGGATAATATCTTTAGTTGTGGTCTGTTTAGTGTTAAAATAAGAGGTTAAGGGTCTAATATGGATTTATTACAAAATTTAAGGACGAATACCTATATTCTTCCTAGTTATCCCACATAGATTAGAAAATATTGCACTAACCATTGGTTGATACTACGATAATATTCCCCCTCACATGGTCGTATCACAAGATAGGACAAACTATGCTCCCTATGTATTTTCCCTCTTTCCAATACATGCATGGTTTCACCTGGCTGTAAACATGGTTTGGCTAAACCATGTGCTAAAATATTACCTATCTAGTGCCCACTATATCCCATTACATAGTTTTCTAGAGGTGATTTAGGGTTTATACATACCATGCTCAAACTGTTCACCAACAGAATAGTCCTAAAAAAATCAAAAACTCATCAAAAAATTCCAAAACATAACCATATACATTAAATACTTAAAATACATAGACAAATATTTAATTACATGAAACCGAGTATGATATATAGACGATATGAATAGTACAAAATAATTAATGAAAATTTTTTATCTACTAATTAAAAATAAAATAATAAGCATTAAAAATAAAAAAATTCAAAAAATAGTATTTTTCAAAATGTAAGATTAATCATAATTTGTAAACATAATTCAAAATAAATTTATTCCATTATTTTAAAAAATTATTTAATAAAATAAAAACAATTTTTCAAATAATCAGATAAATTTTTCATAGGGGTAATTTTGTGTATTTTATTTGATATTTTTTATTTTTTCGATGAATATAGAAAATAATAAACTTTAATTGTAAATTACATTTCCATTTAAATAATTTATAATGTTGAGTTTTCTTTTAAATTTTTATTAATGTTAAATTAGTTCAATTATATATCAATTAATACAATTTATGTTAATTTAATAATTTTCTTATTGATTTATAATATACATATTTTATAAACTTTTGACCATTTTCACATTAAAACCATGCTTACTCATAGCAACTGTGAGATTATTTAAAATTTATATTTATCAAATACTGGGAATTAAATTTAAAAAATTGATTATATATATTTATTCAGAATAATTTATAATTAAAAAAAAGGTTCAACTTAATTTTGGACCAAATTTTATAGTGAGTGCCGATAAAATTAATTATTGTAGTTAAAGTAAAAACTTATTTACTATGTGAGGAAAACTTAGATGAAAAGCGTTTTAAATATACTAAAAATAATTACAACACCCATTTATTAGAAATATTTCTATATAAAAAATTATAGCTTTGAAAAATTACCATATCAGAGGCTCATGTTAGGATAAAATATTTGGTATGATTGAATCTTTTCAAAACATTAGAGGTGTCAAAATCACCCCACTTATAAAATTCCACCTCATATCCTCTATTATTAACTTATTAAAAACCTATTTGTTTTCCCAGTATATTTCTAAAAACATAAAAAATTCCATATTCTCATCCTATAAGACTTATTTTTGGTACAAGTCCATCATTAGAAGGTTATTATTCTCAAATGAAAGAGGATCCTTGAAGAAGAGGCATCGTTTTTTCAACATTGGTTTTTATTTTATTTTATTTTATTTTTCAACTCCATAAATTTATATTGAAAAAAAATTTCATAAAAAATGTAATTATATTCCGTCTAATTTTTTAATTTTTATGTTATTTTAATTATGAACATCGATCCCCACATCCATCAAATGGGTTACAAAATGATTATTTTTATGTACGACATACTACCGCCTCATGAGCCAATGTCATTTGTTATTCCATTAACTCCATTAATTGTAGTTTATATTGTTCAATATAATGTATATATAATATATTTGTAACATATATATTCCTATTTAATCATTATATAATATATATCTTTATAGATTCCTATTCATAGTGCTTATGATATCATTGCTCATATATATGACAGAATGCCTCTTAAAGAAGAAATGTGATTCGTCTTTCACTAAATTTTTATGTTGAATATATTAAGGTTAAACATAATTAATATATGTAATATAAATGAAATAATTTTGAATTAAATTAAATTTTCATCAAATTGTAATGATAATATTCTTTATTAACTTTTCAGTCACATAAATATGACAACATCGTTCGTGTACATGTGGATTATCACCTTCATGAAGTGATGTCACTTTTTTATCCACACAGCACATGGATGATATATAAAATTAGATTTCAATCAATATTATTGTATATATTATGTAATTATTATTCTATGAAGATAAAATATTATGTAATCCATTTCAAAATGATCATTGAAAAATGTAAATGTGACTCAAGCATACGTACGACCAGACATCTTCATAATCATAACATATTTTATTTTTAATATGAATTTTTCATGATAGATTTTAGAAGAATCATTGGGGTAAAAATAATTCACTTATTTAATCCTTATTATTATTAAATTGACAAAACAATATAATATGCACATAATCCAAATTTTTCATGATGAAACACACATGAGAAAATTGTGCAATGAAGTCCCAAAACAATGAATATAATTCATGATTACTAAATTACAGGTGATAAGATGTTATAAGAGGATAAAATAAGATATTATTAATGTCATTATTATATAATAAGTTAATAACATTATTAAAAGTAGTATAAAGGATATTAAATCTTTCTCAACCAAAAGGAAGTATGATGTAATATACATTGTCTCACTTTTTCTTCATTTTGGAAAATTGTAATGTTATGAACTAAATTTCATTTATATTGTCTACATACTTAGCCTATAGAAATTAATATCATGATTAATTAATATTCCATGATATTTTAATTATCAATTTGAATTATTCATACATTGATTTTTAACTTAAAATTAACCATGTGGTAAATAATGTCTTAAATCAATTTACTTTCATTGGGTAAAATTACTTCTTAGTTTTCATTGGTATTTTATGATTATGTTTTTCATAATATTTTATAATTATTTTTTATTTCAGATTTTATTATTGGGTGTTTTATTTTATAAACATAATCAATTAAATGTTTACTTCTCACTTCACTGTGGTAATCATTGTAAGGGTTTATTTTGTAACATCATACTAATAGATATTATTTATTTTTGAATTTAATTTGAATGAAATTATTTGATAATTTTATAATAATAACATTTCATTTTTGTATTATCTTATTAGTCAAGATGTTTTTATTTAATAGTACCATTTTTCCCACATTGGTAAATAAAATAGTTGATAAAATGTAATGAAAAAAATATTAAATAATTTCTCTCTTTGGTAAGAAATCCATTTTTTACAAAACCTTATTTCCAATCAATGGTTCTAAAAAATGGTTTGTACCTTTTAAAAACTATTTGTAAAAATGAATTGAACAATTACTAATTTTTACAAAAACAATTTATGGAAACATCATTCCATATTAAAAACAATATTTGTTTGGATTTTACTAAATACGTGAAAGGAATATTTATTTAAATAGATATGGCATAAGGGAATTTCCTATCAGCATGACCACTTAATTTTTTTTATGTTTCTTTTATAAGTTTCTAAGGTTATTCTAAATGAAAATTGTCTTCAAATTTTTATAATATTTTTTTTAAAAAGTAATTTTTAAAATAGAAATGGTTTTATTCCATAATAAATTCTTAATATTATTTTTATGGTATTTTATATTCATCGATGGAAACATCGCTTTATTATTACATTAATGGGTGTACGATATTTTGAAACCATACTTATTCTTTATGTAGATTGTTTGGGATCAATTTACTTTAGAAATTATCGACATTCACTTTCTTGATTAATTTTGTAGTCAACAACTTCCCATTGAAATATTCAATTTCTAATGATAATTAAACATTAAATTTTACCTAGAAATTCATATTATTTATAATTGATATTAAAATTTCTTAAACCATATATCATTTAAAAAATTATTTTTTACATTGAATTTCATTTTTTTGACTAGGGTGATATTGACAATCTATATTGTTTCATTAATATGAAAATTTAAATGGTAAGGAATATTTATTCATGAATTAAATATTTAATTTGATATATGAATATTTATTTGGGCTCATCATTACATGTGGGAATTGTATTTAATATCCCATTCATGCATCAATATGTATCATTGGAAAAAAAGTAAACTAACATTAAATGGTTTTTACCTATAGTTTTAAACATCTTGGAATGTTTTTTAACAATGATGTGTCATGATGTTTGTGATCATGGATTCTATTGAATAAGAATTATCATCATTAAGAATTCATTTATTTTATCTATGAGATTTTCAAAATGATATTGTCTCTAGATGAATTTCGTTTTCATTATTCTAATTAAATGGAATATGTTTTTAGTTATTAACCTTGAAATATTTAGTATGTATTATCATAACATGTTATTATTGTAATTTACATTGAATGTGTGTTCATTAATTCACCATTCCATAATGATTATGATTTACTATTTATGATATCTTCTACTATACTTAACCTTTACTGAGAATTTGACCTCACCATTATTTTGTTTCTTTCCCGACGAATCATTAAAGTGTACAATGAATGATATAAATTGATTTAATATAGGTAATAATTTTTTGTTGAAAAATATTTTCTTTATTTTTTATTTCAAATGTAATATGGGAATCATGTGTGAATATAGTTTACCATTACTACTAAACTATTTACCCATTCAGGTTGTGATTTCGTGTATCTTATTCCAATGTAATAATGCACACATTGGTCCTGTGGTATGGGGGTTGAGGTCCCCTAATTGTGTTTTATTTTTCTTTCATGAAATTTAAAATGTTTTAATTATAATTCTCAAACCTAAATGAATAAATTATTATTTATCTTAGTTTCTAGATTCATGTATGAAATTCTATCAACCACAGTAGAATTATTTGAAGTGAATATCATATTTAAAATGATATTTGATTCACTCTAATTCATATCATATTAAAAATTACTATAGACTATTATAACCCTCTTGAAACCAATATACTAACCCTATATTATTCATTTTATGGATATCCACTATGATTTATAAATAAACATAACCCAAATAGAATCTTGAGGATTTTTTTTCTTTAAATCTACTCTTATGAGTTCATTCATAATTCATGATAACATGAATTAATTTCTCCAATATATATTTTATTAGTTGAATCCTAAAATATATGATAGTGTAGTAAATTATTCAAAACTCACATATCTAAATTCTATATCAGACACACTCCAAGTGACAAGCATGATTTGGATGAAAGTTTAATTATAAAGAACATCATTAGTGATAACACTTTTTGATACCACTTTTTCAATGAAAAGCAAACTATATTATTGATACCTATTATATTATATGATTACGTATCAAAATTTGGTTTTCTCCTCTTACTATTAAAAAATGAAATTATTTACATAATTTATAAGGTTGGGTTTTTCCTACATTTATCCATATGTAATGATTACACCATCATTTTACATCAATAAAAAAATTATTTATAGCCTATCTAATAAAACTAACATCTCATCCAGATAGAATACATCTATTTTGTACTATACATTCTTTATAAATCATTCCTAATTTCAAATATCCTTTCTTTCAATATTGACTATTCCATAGAAAACCCATTGTTTCTGATAACATTTTTTGTCTAGAAGGAAAATTTTTTGCAATATTTTATTCTTCACAATTTGATAAATATATTCATGAAATTCATTGACACAAAAAACTTCCTTAGTAGCCTATTCAGTACACATTAGATCTACCTAAAAGAATAGTGAATATTTATTTAGAGAAAACATTAACCTCAATGGTAGTAGAAGTGTTTTATAATCAATAAATTTCCCTTTATTGATTACAACCCACCTTATTTTTTTCTATGAAACTATTAATATTGATTGAATACCTCATAATGTAAGTCATGTTCATTATTATAATCACCCCTTATGTTATAAATAATTATATCAACAGGACATCACATTTATTTAGAATTTTCTCATTATTTATATTTATATTATTCAAATTTTAAACTATATAGATTTATTGACATTTAAAGTTATTTAATATCATTTTTTTTAAACACATTTACGGCTTTTCATTGATTGTTAACCATAAATATCCCTTCATCTCACAAATATCCATACATCCTATAATTTATCCTTATTAAGAATAATATCATTATTTTATAAAATTTTAATTTACATAAATTATGTATTCATCCCTGACCTCATCTAATATTATTTATTTCCACCTATAAAAAATAAATCTATAATCACAATATAGTATTATATTATGATGAATTATTCACAAATCATCTCCATTACGTCATTATAAATTTTTCAATCACTTTTTTTGATTATTAAGGTTATCCTATCATTAATTTAATATTGTTATTTGTTTTTTATATTATATTTTTGGTTCCTTACAAGATTGTTTTTGGTATAATCCTATAATTATATATTAAAATTGTACAAACAATAAGGTATTTATAATTTTACAAATTTCATCCCAAACATATTCTTTTAAATTATTAGATTGATAGTAATTCAATTAAACACATTATACATGTGAGTGGTTATGATAAAAAATGAAATTTTTATATGATCATCAATGATATCAGATAATACATCTCTACGTTAGTGGATTTTGGTGATATTTTCCTTCAAATAATAATTTTTAGTAACATAAGAAATCAAATTATCATTTTATTACCTTTAAAATATAACTATTTTGAATGATCACTTCCATTTTAAAAGTGTCTCACCTATGAGTAAGAACTTATGGAAGTCAATGAATATTAAAATATCCTTCATTAGTTAAAAATTCCTCAACTCTATTTCTTCTCAAGTGGTAAGTCCATTCATTCCATAACGAATTTTCTTATACCATTGATAGAAAACTAATTTCAACTTCTATACTAATGATCTTGTGGTTACCCTTCACATTCCTTAATAGAAATACATTTCATTCATTTATTTCTTTGATTATACATATTCTTTGGGTCACACATTTATATTTTATAAAATAATTTTCACAATGAACCCCTCATACCTTGAAAACCATGTTTCTTATTTCATTATCTCAAAAAAATTGTTTTTAACAGTAATAATGTCAATACTTCATAATTGATAAAACTTTTAACACCATTCTTATCATATATGAATTAGGTCAAATGATATTTGATTCGCATTATTTGGAAAACTCAATTACTATCAAGGATCCATACATTGGACTGATATATTTCATTCATGAACATATTCATTGAAATTTATTTCTTAACCATATTCCTTAGAAAAAATGGTTGGTTTATCACTAACATTAATGGTATATATACATGTTCCTACTATAGAAACTGTGGATCAATATCATCCTAAAATTGAATAAATTTTTCTAAATTTTCATATGAAAAATAAAACAATCATTAACAATCCTCTTTACCTATATAGAATCTTTGTAAAATCATTCTATATTAATTATGTGAAGTTATATCTTTTTTTAACATATCATTCACCCCAAGGAAAATTATCCATTAAAAACAAAACTTGTTTCTGAATTTAAAATCATATGTATTTTTATATTTTTTAAAATTTATTTATTGCTAAGATAAAAATATTTTATGTATGGCCTATATTTCCACAATAACATAAATAGATTTATTTGTGTATTTTATATATATAGTTTTTTCTTGACCAATTAATTTTTGGAATATTTTAGTTCAACTCATTTTAATCTTGATATAAGAATTCTATGTTTATGGATATACATCAACCTAGGACATATTTTGCTTATGATTATTCCCCATTCTAAATTATTCATTTAGATTAGAATTTTTTCTGAATAAAATATCCCAACATTATTGTTTGATTTAGAGTATTATCATATATTTTATTTGAGACCATATTATTAAATTTCATGATTCCCTAGCTAGATTAAATATCATATTTTGATAATTAATCATTTATAATAAAAAATGATTTCCCCAATTTGAGCTTATAGATATATTGAACACAATATTTAATGTTGGAATAAAAACTAATAACAACCTCATAAAGGTCATAAATTTTGAATTTAAACTTAATAACCTTCACTGAATTTAATAGATTTTCATATTTTATCCTTTTTAACTCAATATTAAACTTAAATTTACCTTAATGTTAATTTTATTTATGAATTTTTAGTTATCCACCTTAATGATACTATTCTATAGTAGGTCATATCACTCTTATCTCACTGAAAATGAAATATAAATGATTGAAACAAAATAGTAAGAAAAAATTAATCATACAAGTGTTTTTTAAACTGGCATATATTTAAAGAGAATGAACTTGACCATTTGATGGTGTATAGAAATCCACTAACTACACTACTCATTTGATTCAAAATAAATGTGTCTACTCCACTGATCTAGGATAAAAACACACAAACCTAAATAAAAATATCCCACAAGCTCTTTATATGAAAATAATTTATTTCCCCATTAAATGAAACTATAATCATCAATTAACTAAAAATTATAATCACACTAATTATAGTGTTGTAATATACTCATCCTTCATCAATAAGATTCATATTCATTATCTTCCAACAAGATAAACTCTTGGACCTCCATTTTTTCTCATTATATAAATAATTAAAATTTCTCTTATACCCTTGGAAATGATATATCCCCAATTTAAATAATAATTTTTATTAAAAAAAATAAATATTTTATATATTGAGATAATCACAATTTTTCAATTTTTAAGATATTTATTTTTTCTTAATTTCAATGAGATATTTAAACCATAATGTTCTTCATAATATGAGTCAAAACCCTTAAGCTTATATCATAATAAACATCCTCATTTATTTGAACTATAAAAACTAGACAATATAGAATACCTAAAATCATAATGATGTCAAGAATATATTTAAGGAGTAATTCATTTCTCTTAAAAAATCATAGCATTAACGAAACACACACAACTATTTTTGGTGTAATTTACTCATTGTAATATATATTCAAACAACCAATAATTAAATAATTATCTTCTCACACAATAATATTCATCAACCAGTGGAACTATGAAATTATATGGAGTCCATATCATGTTTTGTGTACCAAATTTGGAGATTGAATTTCAACAAGACAGCTAGAACTCCTATGATGATCCAATATTCATAAATGATTAGTAATATATATCACCACTATGGTGTAGGATTTTTGTAACCTCGAATAATACTTAAACCATACTCGCATCCATTTATATGTGACATCCATTTGGGTGTGTTATTATTTATCTTAGTATGTGATACCAATCATTCAGACGAATGATGAAAAAAATAATCATTCTCCCCTTTTCATGAGACTCAATTTATCATGGTGCATTAGACACTAATATGTTAATATTTATTTCATATAGGATAAGAAATATCCAAAAATCAAATAGGTTTCTCTAAAACTAAGAAACCAATATACAATGTTACTATAATCTATTTGAATAATTCTAAACAATATTTTTCAAGAAACAGAAACAAAATTATTAAGCGGAATATTTCTTACCAATTCTAGAGAAAAATAGAATATATGATCCTTAATATAAAAATCAAATTTTCCATTAATTATTCACATAAATCATATCAATATAATATCTTAACATATAATTTCTTCTTTTGGTATATTTATTGATTAGTATACCTATAAACAAGAACCAAATTTTTTATACTTGATAAATATGATTGTTTATAAAACCAAATATTATACTCTTAATAGACTTTTTTTCAAATGTAAATAAATATTATCTTATAAAATTATCAAGTAAATTGATTATGTATAATATATCATGATGAATCGTCATACTCTATAGTGTACCAATAAAAATTATTTTACTTACTGAAATTTGATTCATTATCTCATTGGTGGGGGATATGATTTACTATATATTACTAATATATTTCGTTTTTATTTGGTATTCACATCAGAGTAATTAGAAAAATAATAAACAAACTTCTCAATTTAGCAGATGAATACCCTCTTTGCTTTCCCCAATTTCAGGTAATGAAATGGTAAAAAATAATACTTACATTTAAAATTTAATATACCCACAAAATCATAACTATAGTTTATATCCCTGTCATAGAGTTTACCTTTATTGATATTAAAAATTTAAGTATAGGCACCATAAAATAGTCTAATATATGAATCTTGACCTAAAAATCCTTACACCAATTTCATTCTCTGTTTTCCAATATAATTCCCAAGGAAATAATTATCAAATCAAACATCAAAAATAAAACAAAAAACATATTTCAATATCAAATCAACCTTAAAATAAAATCATATTAATAATATATCATAATATCATTAATTTTAATAGTAAATTATTATTAATGTTGATGATAAAGTATTGAATGATTTAATCTTTATATATGACAATACAAATTCATCATTTAGAGCTCTTTCGCTGATTTTAATTGGATTAGTGTGGTCTAAATTTAAAATTTACCCTGAAATTTTTAAATTTACTCACTATTAATATTTGATTCATTATTAAATATAATTCATTTAATGTTTTTAAATCCAAGGCCATACATTTTTTTAAAAAAACCTAATAAAACATGTCCCTAGAGATGATATCACTATTTTAACAATATAACAAATGTATTGTAATAAAACATAATTACATTAAGATACCACAAATCTCTAGTGAATAAAAACATATAAATTTTTTTATAGAGAAAAAAAGTTAAAACACTCAATATAATCATTACCATCATATTGGTCTATATCATCATGATGAAATCCCAATATATTAATCCTAGTTCATAAAATAAATTTTCATTTAAAACCATTTCATTTATAAATATCAAATTAAAATCATTTCACATGATTTATAATTATCAATCATTTCATGGAATAACAAGAGTACTTCTAAAAATAATGAATTTACTTATTTTATAAGTTTAGTTTATATAACTATTTTTATTTTATTTAATATATTCATATATTTGTTAATTTTTGATAATTTTCATTATTGAACATTTCTATTTAAAAAATGGGAAATAATTATCGATACATTTTTAATTTAATTACATAACACTAAAAAATTAATTAATAATCATTATTCTCAAATAATCATGTTAAAAATTTTATTTTACTTAATAAAAAATAAATAATCGTGATATTTTATTTAACCAAAATCCAATAAATTATAAATCTAATAATTCATATAGTTGAATTACATAGAATAAAATATTACCATTAATTTATATATATAATAAATATCAAATCACATCTATTTTATTTAAACAAATTGTACCATTTTTCAATTTAAAATTACTCAAAATGAAGGATTTATATTTCAAAATAATAACTTACTCCCCAAATAAAATATTTTGTATTTTTGAAATAAATAAAATTCATAGTTTAGTAGTAACACTACAAAATCCAATGTACCATATACAGATCAACAAATTATATACACTAATGATGCCAAAACAATAAAACAAAACCCAAAAAATTAAAATTTCAATAAAAAATAATATGAATGATGGTGATAAGGTCATTCATGTATAATTATAACCAAAAAATGATCAACATCCTATCACTTGGGGATCTTAGGATATTGACATAGACTAAATTAATGATGTAGGAACAACCATAGAAACATATCTATATCCCCAAACAGAAAAACAGTTACCACTTGTCAACATCACTGATGTTTAGAATCACCATAACTATGCGAATCACCAGCACACAAGAAAAATATTGAATTAAAACCACAGTCATAATTGATTTTTGATCACATAGGTGTATAAATTCTATGAACATAAGAAATATGAACCCATTCAAAAAAAATATGATCACAATTATATACTGATGAATAAATCAACAACACCATCAATATTGGTTTTAAAACACCATCAACCACTTACATTAGGCCATCACAGATTCTATAGGATATATTTATCTACACTCTTATCCCAACATGTCATGCTATGAAACTGATCTAATTGATTTATTCTTCAAATTTAATTCATGCTCTTACCATCATAGGATTAGCTTGAATCTACCCATTAAATGCCAAAACACAAATTATGTGTTGCATAGGAATACACACTAGATAGGTAGATGTAAAATTCATCCAAATTAAGGAAAATTAGTAAAGGTAGACCATCAAGACACTTTCACACTAGAAAAGTGATGGTTTCTTTTGTGTGTGGTCCCGAAAAAAGAGTTTGGTGGGGTGAACGATGTTACTAAAGACGAAATGATAAAACTACAACTGATATCTGATGAGATACTTGTAAATAATTCTACAAAAACAATATAAAATATATAAGAGAATATATTCCATGACCCCTCACTGTTTTTAATGATTCATGAGGTTTATAAATTGTTTTTATTTTTGGTTGATACATAAAAACTAATTTAAATTAAAATTGAAAAAAATGGAATGTTGAACCAATCTCTCATTTATAAAAAATCTATTTAAAACAATGGATTCATCAATTATATAATTATCATAAATATTTATTAATTATTAGGCCCCAATCCATTCCAATATCTACAAACATATAATTATACTTAAAAATGTTCAATTTGATATTATTTTATAATTAATATTCTATAAATTTTCATCTCTCTTAATATAGATAACTAGAATGTCCTAGTGCATCCCCTAAGCACAAGTGTATAGCGACCTCATCCATGGTATATAAAAATAATTAGGTAATAATTCACCTTTTATATAGATAAATTAATAAAAAAAATAAAAAAAATTAAAACATTTATTACCCCTTCTAAAAATGATATAAAACAGTAAATAATAATATATGAAATTGTGATAAATCAAAATTTTATTGTTATTTAGATAACAAAGTGTCGATTTACCTGAAACTAAAACTAAAAAATAAAGATATATATAAATATAAATAAATTTTTAATTAATTAAAATAAATTTTATTACTCCAAACAGCACATAACAACTCCTTCAAACAGATAAATTTAAATCTACTCTAATTGAACACATATATATTCAATGACCTATCATTTGGTCAATATGATATACTTATAAAATCATTATTCAGAAATATGGTTTCATCTATATACACAACATAAGAATGTAATCTTTATTTACTATATCATATTTAAAGGTTGATAAATTCATGTATTGTTTATACTATGAATTCATATCTTCTTTTTAATGTAATGAATATTTTAATATCATAGTATAAGTTTATTCACAAAAGGTTTTATCAATTACATAGTATAATGAGGATTGAGTGTTTAAATTTTTATAATTTTAAACAAATATCTTCTAATCTATATATATAATTCATATGGGAAGTGAATGATATATGATTTTTCTGTTACATGGAATCATATTTATTGAGATATATTAAAATTACTTTTCTACTTACTGATTCAATTTTCATTGATTAAAAAGTCTAACTAATCAATAGGACCACCACATCATTTAGTTCTCATAATACGTTCATGTCTATAAGTGTGTGTATTTTCCTCTAGTCTTGAGAAACATTTAAATTTATTCTATCAAACATGAAATTTTATGCATATTAAAACATTTCAATTTATGTGTTTAATAATTTGTCTTTAATAAAGTATGTAAAAAGTGTTTTGATATTTAAGTAATGATTATGAAAATATTTTCCTATTATAAGTATTTAAATAAAAAATATATGACCCTTTGACTCATATTTCCTTACCTCCATTAAAATAATATACATTTTAAATGTTGAAAAGTCAAACTAAAATAGTAATATAATGATATACGATAAATAAAAGGATAAAAAACATCTTTCTGGGTCTATAGGGAAATATTGGTTGACAAATAGTTTGTATTAAAATCTATATTTCATTGAAGGTATTTATTTCAATGACGTATTCACATCTCTTTAGTTTTTATCATGTGTTACTATATTCCATTATTGGTATTTTATTTATACTCAATACTAAAAAAATAAAATCATAGATGGTGAAATACAATTCTTATTAGGAATAATAACTAATTCAAAGGAATCAATGTTTTCAATGATTTGATCGTTGTTCCAACCTTTCATTTATTATGAAAAGTGATAATAATATCATAGTAGATCTAAAAAATTAGAATAAAATTTTTTAGGAATAATTTTATAGTAATCTGAAATATTTATTAAGGTTATAAGGTGTTATATATGTTTAAACATAAAAATAAAAGAATTTAATTATTCAATATACCATAACTATGTAAGATTTTATAAGTAATAAAAATACGATAAGAGTTGTTTTAAAGATTAAAAATTCATTACATGACATTGCTAAGTGTTATATATGATTGATGAAGTTTTTTTAAGACTTTAAACATTACATATAATCCTTCATAGATCTACTCATGCACTCAGATGAGGAAATGAAGGAGGATGTCATAGTGATTAAGGCGACAAGGGAAGACATTGATCAAATTATTAGTATATTTCTCCATGTGGAAGGTACCAAAGAGAAAGGGGAGTAAATTAACAAGGAAGATAGTATATTGGTTAGAGGTTTAAACATAGGAAAAATTAGAAAATAATAGTACAAGGAAGCCTGGGAGTACCAGGAAACTTGTTATAAAGAACTCCTAGAAGATTATCTAGCCATCTAGGTAAATTATTTTCCCTAAAAACATTCTAGGGAATCTGATTCCAATTGTCTCAATCTAGTTTTTAACATGCCAGTACTCTCTTTTGATGTTTGATCTGTTGAACTGCGAAGGGTTCTCACTTTCCCCTTAAAAGTTTTAGAGAAAAAAAATGTAAATTTGGATGGATAGTGTTAGGATTCCTATAATAAAAATTTAAAATCTCATAAAATATAAAATATTTATAAAAATTAATTTATAACTCAAAATTTGATACACATTATAATGGCTTGAATTATTATCCCTCTTATCAATCATATCATGTTATGGAGAGAGGAATTAAGTGGTAAAATAGTTATGGATTTATCATTCCATAATAATCTCATGTTAATAGTTTTATTAGTGATCATAAGGATATTGAAAATCACCCATAAACTCTGATCAAGCACACTAATATATTATATCAAAATTATAGAGCTTGTAGAAACTTGATGTTGATATATAGGGGCCATTAGATAATTTTTTATGTTATAAAGTTTCATTCATGAGAAAATAATGGAAAAATAATGATGAGAAATCAATGTTGAAAAATATTTTATGTTTCATTGTGATATTTTTTGATGTATTATATATTTATAAAACCTATTTTTTAACACAAATACATTAACTGGTTGAAAATTTTAATAATATTTTAATCAAATTATTCCAATATATAAGTGGTACTTCAATTTATATTATATTTATCATTAACTAAATAATCCAATGTATATTGTAAAATATTCTTAAATCAATGTGTGTAGGGTTTATTGGGTAAAAAAATTTGATACAATAATGGAATGAAGGGTTAGTTGTATATGATATATCCATTTGAAAGAGGGGAGTTTTTGGGGGATGTCGTTCACTACAAGAACATGTTTCACATATTCCAAATTAAAAGGGGTCATTGGGTTATTATGATATTGATGTTAATTATAAAATAAAATGACAATTTTAAAATGTCCATAGTGTATGTTGTGTAACACATTAACACCACACACCATGTATTCAGAGTGCTTGACCATTATCCATTTAGTCTGACTCCTGAAAAAATGGAATACATTTTTATAAAATTGATATGATAATATGAATCTATGTAGAAAACCCACTAGGTTAAACTAAACCAACACCAAAAAGTCATGTTAGGGGTGTCCCTTGGGTTATAGAGATAACCCATTTGTTAAATGGGTCGATCCATCTTTGTAGATCCTAATATTATGTTTTGGGAATTTTTTCCTAAAATCTATCCATATTAAAAATACATACATCAATAAATATTACAAAATTTTAAAAAATATATTGATAAATAATGAAATATAATGGAATATTAGAATCAATTTATCAAGACACCTCCCCTCATCCTTATATGTGGAATATTACTCTTCTCATCTACTCAATGACCATATAAAAATAAATGTGTGCTAACATTATTAACTTCAATAAATAAAAGTATAATTTTGAATGAAGTGATGTCTTATAAAGTTATATAGTTATAGAAAATAATAAGCACTAATTTTGTTAATTTATATAGTTATTTTATATTTGATTTAAAATATCCTTAAGCATCATAACAATTGATACATATCGATTTTAAAATGACCATTATGATTATAATAATAAAGGTTATGATAATGTATAATTGACTTAAACTAAATAAGCTATGGCCTCAACCGGTAGAATAATAACGTTTGATTCCCTCTTATAAGAGTTTCCAATTGAGATAGGGTCATTGGGTTCTTCCCTTAACCAATCAAATGTCGTGAATCAAAAAACAATTCCTGAGTGAAACCATTTATAGAAGATGTTCAAGATCATCAAGATCACGATCTAAACAATTTTCACTTATCTAGCCCATGAATATCTCACCATCCCACACCATCCACTTAGGTAATTCACTGTTTCAATATATTTCTATGTATCTAGAACCTAATTTTTTAAAATTTTATATTTTATATTTAATTAACCGATGAATATATATATATATTTTTAATAATACATTTCATATTATAAAAAAACTAGTTTGATAGAAATTATATTTTGATACATAGAAACAGAATTTTTATTTTTAAAAAATATATAGTTTTAGTCAAGAAACTATTTACATGAATTAATGAAAACATGAATTAAATTATATTTTAATAAAATTTTATTATTATATAATGTTTATAATATATAATTGATAATATAATATTTTTAAACAGAATAATAATTTTATATGTTTTCAAAATTTATTGGTGCCCAAAAAAGTACTTTTCAATAAATAGAAATTTGTATATTTAAGTGTGTATTCTCATATTAAGAAAATTATTAATATAAACTAAATATTATTTTTGAAATCATTACATCGATATTATCTCACAGGTATTCTTTTATAATTTTTTAAGAGAGTCAATTTTGTAGTAAAAATTATATTTAGAATAATTATTTTGTAAGTATTATTACATCATAAACACAAATTTGTTATGTAATAAACAATATAAATATTATCCAAAAACAAAAATATATTTCCCTATATAAAATAATGTCTTTTGATGTTATTTTTTTTAATTTTATAATTCCATATTGAATCCTAAAAAACCTAATATATATTTTATTGTTTTAAAATCAATTCTTTAGAAACATATATCACTTCAGATTACAAAAAGAATTATTTTAAATTTTTCAGTTATCAACATTAAAAAAACCACTATTTGTTAGTAAAAACTATGGTAAACCCCATTCGAAGGATACTAGTTTAGGTTTTATTTCCATATAGTGTCCAAAACTAATGTTTAGAAATAAATAATTAAATCTCCTCTCCTTCAGTAAACTAAAAGACCCAGAGTCTCATTCCAATTAAAAAACACTTCTAACATGCCATCACTCTACCTTTAAATTTATAAATTCCAACCGAGGTTTCCCCATGATCTTAACAAAATCCCCCATTTATTTTAGAATATCCTTCTTCATGTTACAGATCTTCTCCGTCTTCTATTTATTTAGGCCCCTTCTTTATGACAATCCTTATGATTTCCAATTTTTCATGTTACTATATGATTTTAGACATCCCAATTACTATAATTATGATTAATAGATAATTTTATATCCCTTTTCATCCCAATAAAAATTATATAAACCATTATGAACACCCATTATGACATCTAAATTATCTTGAAATTTTAAAAGACAAACGTATGTATGGTGAAAACCCATATCCACTTCTTATTAGGTGAATTAAACTAGTTTTAACTATAAAAAATGTATTGGTATTTATGTGTATATAACCTCAAATCCATAACCATGATGTTTTAATGGATGAAATATATCTTCATGTTGTCTAATCTTTGTAAAAATCATATCCATTTACATTCTATGAAAGTGACAGTTGGTTCATAATTATATAACACTCTAATGAATTGCATAATTCTTTTATCTCATGAGAGTCTATGTAACGTTCATGTGAGGTCATTGTATGAAAAAAAAAATTATACATTTTCTTAGTGATGATTTTGGTTTATTTTTTTGTTGTCCAATTTTTTGTTGTTTCAAAAATCATATTTTCTGTTATTTTATCTTGTTATTCCATGCATCATTGTTCAATATTATGATTATCCCTCCTCTTATGATACCATGATATTCCCCTTAGTTCACATGTAACTATTTACTTTATTTTATAATATTTTTATACCTATAACTGACATTATATATTACTTCTTTCTTATTTATGTCAAAAGGTTATCCCCTTATGTTTTAGAAAAATGACCATATTTATTTGAATTCCAATGATTTTTTTCAAAAATCTAATTTTATGTATATTAAAATTTGTTATTTTATGTTCGAAATTTACCATTTAAAATATGGTTCAGAAATTATAGTGTTGTAGAATGTGTAACTATTTTAGATAAGTCCTGAATTAATATGAATTAGAGATATGGGATGTCACAGTTTGTATCAGAGGAAAGTCTAGTTATTTTTTATATTATGATCTGAAGAATATTATGAAATACATATGGTTATGAATTAATATTAGTAAGCCTCATTATGTTTTAGTAAAGTATATATTAATTTTTTTTCAAGATAAAAATCTATGTTGGGATACTACAGGCGGGTATGGTTTAGGCACAGAGGTACCTTGGGGTAACAACCCTGAAAGGGTTTCATTGAGCTCGACTCAATCAACAGTGGGTTCATGAAAATGGTACCTATTTTATATCATTTTTACACTATTAATGTATATAACATGGTAAATTAATAATATTTATTTGAACAATTATTATTGGAATGAAAATTCTCATAATATTTTTGGTTAAGAAATAGATTATGGATCATATTTATTTAAACATATAAAATCATAGGTTAAATAATGTGTTTCATTTATTAGTTTTCCTATAAATTTTCATGCTTTATAATTCATTTAATTAAAAGAAAAAAAATTCTCACACTATTTTACCTTTATATCTTTTCAACTAATAGAAATAGGATGAATAGATTCAATAACCGATGTGATGGTTACTGTGATGCTGAACCAAATGAGATATTGAACACGATGGCATTAGGAATCATAAAAAATTACAATATATTCTCAATCTACTATTGTTTTGAATATAAACATTAATAATGAGGAAAATAATTCCTCTTATGAAATAACAAGATTCCATCGGGTTTGTTATGATACAACGACCTATGACATTCAAGTGATATTATGATCTCTTCACTATAGATGAATGGATCATCTCTATTGAAAATATATTCTCTATACTTAAATTATCTAAGAAATGGATGTTCATGTTGATTATTTATCACGTGGAAGGAGGGTCTGATCAATGGTGGAAATTGGCTAAATATGAATAGAGAGAGGATGGTATTGAAGAGATAGTGTGGTAGTATAAGTACCGACCCTTAAACATTGAAAAATAAATCTATTTCAACTAGACATCACTTATTTATATTACCAAAGAACTTCTTAGTTTATAGTTTTATACAGTTAGGACATAAATCATACATATCTTCCCACATGAATGAATGTTGGTACCACAATAATAGTCTTCATCTCTTCTAAAACATGAAATTACTAACAAAAAACAATGACATTATTTCTTTGAAAAATCTTCAAAACATTTAACTTGAATTACTTATTTCTCTTAAAAATCATTATAACCTATGAAATTAAATTAAAACATGGTTTGAGCATAAAAATATATGTAAAGGAAATAAAAATAAGGAAAGAAACCATTAATCCATGAATACTAATAATCATATGAAATCCTTCTCACAAAGACATATTTCGCACCCATAAAATCTTTCATTGTGAAAAATAAGTTTTCTATAAATAATTATAGAACATATATAAAACCATAATGGAATCTTGGGGAATCAATTACTTTTATTTTAACCCTCTAGATACCTTATGATTTTTAACCCTCGCAGCTACCTTACAATGTAACCCTCACGACCACCATATAGTGTAACCATTACAGTTACACCTAGAGTAACCATACGACCGAACACCAACATACACATACCTAATTCATTGGAGGGATATATATTCCTCACCCTTCATCATTAACAATACCGAATAACGAGAACAAAATCATAAATCATGAATAATATCATAAAAACAATGCTTTTGAATTTCAAAAAAATAAAAATTTAAAAGATAATTTTTTAAGGATAATCCTTTTAAAATATCATATAATTGATGTGGGGATAAATAGAATGAAATTAATATGTGTATTAAATATAAATCCAAACAATAAAATGTAATATAAACAAGATTAATTAAATATATAATCATATACCACATAATCAAAGAAGTATAAGGTTAGACCAAAGAATGGATATTCTGTTAAGAATTCCCATAACATAGGTTATTCATACATAAAACATGGTTAAAACTCCATTATAATTGTTAAAAGAGAGGTATTAATATATTACAGAAACATAATCATGTTTATGAAAACATAAATTATCATATTATTATATCATTCGACCCATTTATAAATATTTTTTTGTTATTTAAATTGTTTGGAGTGTGTGTTTCTCTTGATTTCCATGGTCAGTTCGTACAGGATGTTCTTATTAAAGGGAAGAGCAACACCAGAAGTGAAAAAATGGTGTTATAATGTTTTCATAATATTAATTGTTCCATAAATCATTTTGGTTATATTTTTTTATTATTAATCATAAGATAAATCATTAGTTGTATTTGTTCAGATCATTTTGGTGGTTCTTTGAAAATCATGAACATGTTTTAGCATACACCATTCATATTATGTGAATAATTTAATTACCGAACATAAGTTATGTCATATCATACACTTTAAAAAAATAACCATTAAAATGTTTTTACAATCATATTTTATGTAATTAAAGGAAATTAAAGACACATCATCATTGATATATGTAAATCAACACATCATGGAATATGTTTTTATTTTTTTATAAGAGGATGAGTATAAGAATGATGATGATTAGTTTTTCCATGAACATGTTAAAAATTTATAACATATGTAATACTGGAGAGTTCATGCTTCTTGGATAAGGGTAGGATAAGAGAGTATAATAAAAGAAAATAATTGAAAAGAAAACACAATAAAATGGAAGAGGATCTTTACCTCTTGATCTCTCCTCCTTGAGATCCTCTTTAAGACCTTTGGTTTTGGCCTTTTGGTGAGACCAAAAGTTATTGGAAGAGGGGAAGAGACTTGGGAAGGGGGTTGTTATTAATTTAGAGAATTGTAAAATTAATAGAGTTATGAGAGGAATAGGGGTGAGGGTGGTATTTATAGTGGATGAGAAAATGGGTTTTCTATTATTTTAATCATTAGTTTAATATTTTTTTCTCAAGATTGTGAATAGTCTTGATTCATGGTACCCAAAATAGAAAATATAAAATTTGGGTTCAAACCAAGTTTTATTACATCATCTATGATGGTAGTAATAGTGTATTTAACATATAATTTATATATATGGTAATTTATCGTATTTCTCTATTCATCAAAAATTCGAGTATTTTTGAAAAATCCGAAAAATTCACCCTACACATTTTTTCACATGTAGAATTCAAAAATTAACTCCATTTTATCAAAATATTTTACTATATATGTGAAAAATAATTTTTAATTAAAATCATAATTTATTCCATAAAATAACAAATTTAAAACAATAAATCATTTTATATCACCTTGAAAATTTAATCAATATCTCATTTTATTATAACCTTAAGAAAATAAAATAATGATACGATTTAATATTCATAAGATTTATATTACAATTTATAAGGTTATGTTATTATTCACCAATAACCCAAGTTGGTTCTATCAGACTCCCAATAACATAATGATTGAAAATGTATATGTCCTTTTTTCAAAATTCAAATCCTAGAAGTGAAAAAATTATAATTAAAAAAGGTTTCATTATTTATATAATCAGTATTTTGTTGAATTTCAATTTATTTTTAAAACCATTTGGTGTTACATTCTCCCCACCATTTGTAAATTGCATCCTCAAAATTTTATTTACTTATTAAACAAGTAAAGGTACCTTTTGCTCGTATCATTTTCAGATTCCCATACTTCTTTTTCAACCATGTGGTTTCTCTACAGAACCTTTACCTAGGGGATTAACTTATTTTGTAATATATGTTCTCTTCAATCAAGAATCCGAACAGGTTTCTCATCATAAAAAAATATTATCTTCCAAATGAACTGCATCTGGGATCAATACATGAGTTTAAACTCGTATATACTTTCTCAACATCAGAACATGAGAAATATTGTGTACCTCAGAAAAACTCAGAGGAAAATATACATAGTATGAAACTATTCAAACATTCTCCAAGATTTCATAAGTTAAAATGAAATGTGGATTTACCTTTCCATTCTAACCTAAATACATAACACTTTTCCATGGTGTGATTTTAAGAACAACCTGATCACATACATAGAAATAAAGACTTTCTCCTATTATATGCATAATTTTTCTACCTACTTTGAGCTACCCTTATGTGTTTCTGAATCATTTTCACATTCTCAGCCACTTCCTCTACTAATTTTAGTCCCATAAATTTCCTTTCCCTGATTTTATCCCAAAATATTAGAGTTTGACACAGTTTCCCATATAATGTCTAAGAAGATTTCATTTGTATACTGGAACAAAAAAATTTATTAGAAAAAAACTCAACTAAAGAATTATTTTGATCCCAACATCCATGGTATTCTATTGAACAAGCTTGAAGAATATCCTCCATAGTTTAAATCTTCCATTATGAGTACCCATTTGATTAAGGATAAAAAGCTGTATTGAAATTTAATTTTATTCCCAATGATATTTTAGGTAATTTCTAAATGGTATAAGTGATCCTGGGATCACAGACAGATATAATAGAAAAATTAACTCCATGTAAGCTAAAAATCTATTTGAGGTACAGTCTAGAAATATGATACAAAGACATCGGATCTAAAATAGGAATGAAATGAAAAGAACTAGTCATTCTATCAACAATAACTGAGATTGGATTGTTACCTCAAGAAATATTTGGTATTTCCAAAATGAATTCCACAGATATATTTTCTAATTTCCACTATTGCAATGGTACTGGATAAAGAATCCCCTTCAATAACTACCACTATGAATTAACTAATTGAAAAGTCAAACATTTCATGGTAAAATCTGTAATATCTCTTTTCATTCCATATTACTAGTAATACTCTCGAAGGGCGCCTTATATCTTAGAACTGCCAGGATGAAATGAAAATATATAAATATGAGCCTCCTACAATAGTTCTTTCTTCATCTTAAAATCTCAAGGCACACACAATCTTTTTCCTAATCTCAAAACATAATCTTTATCAATTTTAAATTTTAGAAAAATACCTATTTTAACCAATTATTCCTTTTTCTATATATCCCCATCTGCCTTTTGTGCTTGCTTAATTCTGTGGGACAAAGATGACTACATTGAAACATGAAAAAAATAGTGGAATTTCCTGTACCAACAACATCCAAGACAAAATTCATCAAATAATTAATCAAAGGATCTTTTTCTAGCCAGGACATAGTAAATGATGTATGATTTTTTAAACTCAAGGAATCTTCCTATTTATTTCTTTTCTAATATGGTAATTTATTGTGCAATTATAATACTTTATAAATTCAAGCCATCTTCTATTCCTCATATTATATTAATTATGAGTGAATATATACTTCATACTTTTATTGTCAGTTTAGGTTTCAAATTCAGATCTGTATAAATGATGAATCCAAATTTTCAAAGAAAAAAATATATTGTTTCTAATTGAAAATTATGTGTGGGATAATTTAACTCCAGAGGTTTTATTTGTCTTGAAGCATAAGAAACTACCTTATCATTCAACATCATAAAACAACCTAGTATATTAAATGAATAATCACTATAAATGAATATCTCACCATTTCTGGAAGGTAGGTTCAGAACTACAGTATTCATCAATCACTGTTTCAATTCATTAAAAAATCAGCACATTCTTTTATCTAGATTAATATAACTTCTTTTTGAGTTATATTATTCACTAGAATAGATAACTATGAAATTTGTTCAACAAAACCTTAGAAATATCCTGTCAGTCCAATAAAATTATGAATCTCCGTTATATTTATGGGTCATGTCAATTTCTTCAAAAAAATTTGTTTTAGTGGGATCAATAGTTATTCCATATTTAAAAACAATGTGACCAAGTAAAGAAATTTGTTTCAACAAAAATTAACACTTACTGAATTTTCCAAACAGTTTAGTTTCATTCAAGTTTTGAAAAACAACCCTTAGATGTTTTTTATAATCTTATTTACTTATAGAATATACATAAATATCATTAATAAAAAAAACTACATACATTTCCATGAACTCCTGAAATATTTTATTCATAGGATCCATAAATACAACAGGTTCATTAGTAAACCCAAATAGAATAACAAAAAATTCATAATGACCATATCTAGTTCAAAAATATATTTTTGGAATGTCATCCTCCTTTGCCTTCACCTGATGATGCTCGGATCTCAAGTTAATCTTAGAAAGATACTGTGATCCTTGTATTTTATCAAAACAATCCTTAATGAGATGAAAAGGATACTTATTCCTAACAGTAATTTTATTCAAATCCTTATAATCTATGAAAAGCCTCATGGAACCATATTTATTTTTAATAAACAAAACAAAAGCTACCCAAGGTGAAGTGATAGGATGGATGAAGCCATTATAATGAAACTCCGGTAATTAAATTTTCAATTCTAGAAGTTCCATTTGATCCATTCGATAAGGAGGTTTTGAAATTGTATTAGCATCAAGAACTATTTTAATATTAAATTCAACTTCTCGATCTAGTATAACACTGGGAAACTCACTAGGAAAAACACCAAGTTATTCATTTAGCATTACCACATCATTAATTTGAACAGTTCTTTTATTCTCAACAATATGATAATGATAAATTTAATTTCCATCTACCAATTTTTTCTCATCTTCTTAGTATTTTATCAATTGTATGGGTTTATTCATTCATAAAAATGGAAAATCTTTTTAAAAAACAACTTCTTTATCTCTACAATCAATCTTATCCTGATAAACAGAAATCCAATCCATACCCATAATGTCATCAAACTCTACTAATAAAAAAACAAAAATGTTTGAAGGTAAGGTATATCCATATATAATAATAGGAAGATCTGTAAAATTTCTTTTATTAATAATATTTCCCCTAGAGTTTTAACAATAAGTTCGGGTCTCATTTTTTCAGGTGATATTTCAAGTTTACCATTAAAATTTTTAGAAATAAACGAATGTGTAGACCCCGTATTAAATAATACATTAGAAAAATATGAGTAAAAAACAAAGTACCTGATACCACTTCATTGGATGGCCCAAATGATTTTGATGTAGTCATAATGGTTCTCAATACACGTTTCTTCTCATAGTCTAGCTGCATTCCGTCACTCATATGTTTCTTTGGGAAGGAATTTTTATAATGAATCATCTAACCATATTTGAACACATTACTGTTTTCTTATCCGGATTAATATTAATTTCATTTTAATTACAATCTCAGGATATATGTCCAAACATAACACATAGAAAACACTTTGTAGTTTTAGTTAGGAATTCCCCATTCTTATTTTGACCAAAAGTTTCTCAAACTGGGTACTGAACTTTTTTACCGTCATATTTCTTTAATTTATTCTTACCCACCATTTCCCATATGGACCTATTCTTATCTTTTCTCTAAAAGTATGCATTATAATCATAAAACTCCATTTCTACCCTCTTAGCACATCAGATAAGTTTCTCATAACTTCTGAATGCTCAAGAGGGTAATTCAGTTTTGTATCATTAATTAAATCATTCATAAAAATTATTGATTTAGCTATCAAGATCTTGAATAAGATTTTTATAATACATGATCAATCGAGTGAAGTTTTCTTCATTCACGGCCACTGAAGCTTCCTAATTTTTCCTCAATTAAATTATTTTCTTCTCGATCCTAAGTCGAACCACATTAGGGAAATATTTTTAAGGAAAAAACTTTTAAATTCATCCCCCTCTAGGGCTCCAATATCTTTTCTATCCTTGATATTCTAGACCATTGACCACCACTTATTATATTCACCTTCAAAATGATAAATGGGAAGTCTAACCATTTTATTATATGAACATACCTTAACATAAAATATCTTTTCTAGGGATGTATGCAATCTTTCGTTCACTAGTATGTTAGAAGATCCACAGAATGTTGGAGGTCGTTGCCTCAAAAAATGTTCCACTGTCGTCATGTTTCTTTGTGGTAGCTATGTTTTCTCTCTTTCATTGATACAACCACCATTTATTTCATGCATCAGCTAAGCCATTACTTTCAGAAACTACTTGGTTCCAATTCCTGCCATTCCCAGTAGCAGATTATGAAAGATATTAGCCTATCAGTACCTTCCCACTTCATCTTCCATGTTTCTTCTGTGGAAAACCATTTGAAACAGACATATATTTGATGAATAAAAATGTAAATCATTAAATTCTATACCATTTCCACATAAACATAAGGTAAAAACATTTATTGTATTCTTTTAACATCATACTAACTCTTAAAGTTATCTAAATTGTACTCTTAAACCAATTATAATGACTAGGTCTTAAACATTACATAATCTATCTATTTTGACTAGATTTAACTTCATTACATTCCCAAATATATGTCGAGTTGGTACTTTTATAATTTCAGTACATAACTCATACATATTAACCCGCAATTAGGTAATGTGTTTATTACTAAAATAGAATCCATCTCTTTTGATACATAAAATTTTAAACACAAAACTACGACATGATTTCATTGACAAACCATCATAACATTTAACATGAATTCCTTCATTCTCTTGCGCATCATTATAACTTATAAAAAACATTTAAAAAAATTATGAGAATCTAAATCTTAGTAAGAGATATAAAAATAAGCGAACAAACCAATAGTCTTGGAATACTTATAATCATATGAAATCATTTTCATAAAGACATACTTATCACCCATATATACTTTTTGAAAATTCATTTTCCATAAATAATTATAGAACATATATAAAACCATAATGTTTTCTTGAGGAATAAATTATATTTTAACCCCCATGTATATCTTATGATGTGTAACCCTCATGACTACCTTACAATGTAAGCCTCACGAATACCTTATGGTGTTACCAATGCAGTCAAGATTGGAGTAACTATACGGTCGAACTCCAAATTACACATACCTAGGGTATTTGAGGGAGTTATAGGTCCCATCATTAACAAAATACAATTGCCAATAACCCTAACATAATCATAAAGAATGAATAATTCCATAAAAACATTTCTATTTAATTTCAAAAAAACATAATTTTGAAAAGGGAATTTTAAAAAAAATCAATTAAAAATATCATATAATTGATGTGATAATTGATAGAATGGAAGTAATATATGTACAAAATGTAAATAAACATAATAAAATATAATATAAACAAAATTTATTACACAAATAATCTTAGTAGTACATAATAAAATAAGTTGAACGTTAACTCAAAGAATGGAAATTGGGTTAAGAATTCCCTTACCTCAGGTTCTTCATACTTCAAACTTATTTAAACCTCTTGTATAATTGCTAAAAGAGTGTTATTAATATTTTACAAAAACATATTCATGTTTAAAATACATTATATTATTATTTTATGACATCATTAGACCTATTTATAAATATTATTTTGTTTTTATATTTTTTTGGGTGGTGCTTCACATGATCTCAATGGTCAGTTAATAAAAGATTTTCTTTTTGAATAGAAGAAAAACTCAAGAAGTGGAATTAAATGGTGTTAAGATTTTACGATAATATTAAATGATTCCTCAAATTATTTTGGTTATATACTATGAGGATAAATAATTTGATAAATCATTAGTGATATTTGTTTAGATCATTTTGGTGGTCTTTAGATAATCATGGACTTGTTTCATCATATACCATTAATATTATCCATAAATTATTTTCAGAACACAAGAGATGTCATTTAATACACTTTTAAATCATTTTTAACTATTAAATTGGTTTTACAACCATATTTTAAGGAAATAATTTAAATCAAAGACATGTCCTCCACGATATCGGTAAATAGACATTTCACTAACGGTGTTTTTAATTTTAGGATTAGAAGAAAATGCAAGGAAGAATTATGATGAATTTTTACATAAATATGATAAAAATACAGAAAATATATATTACTGGAGCTTCCAATACTCTTTGATAAGGGTAGTATAGGAGAGTGTAAGAAAAGAAAATTATTGAAAACAAAACACAAGAAAATGAAAGAGGATCTTTACCTCTTGATCTCATCTCCATGAGATCCTACATAAAGAATTTGGATTGGACCTTTTGGTGAGACTAGTAGGTCTAGGACATGGGGAAGATCCTTGTGGAGGTAATTGGGAAGTATTTAGGCAATTATCAAAGCATGAGAGGTGTGAGAGGAAGAGGGGGTTGAGAGTGGTATTTATAGTAGAAGAGAGGAGGGGTTTTCCATTATTTTAATAATTAGTTTAATTTTTTTCTCAAGACTATTAATATTCATGATTCATGTTACCAAAAACAGTAAAGAGTGAATGCGAGTTTGAAACAAGTTTTCTTACATCATTCATTATGCTAGGAATTGTGAATTTAACATATAATGTATATATACAGTAATTTATCGTATTCCACAATTTATCAAAAATGTGAGTATTTCAGAAAAATACCAAAAATTCACCCCAACTATTTTTCAATGTGTATAATTAAAAAATGAACTCCATTTTATCAAAATAATTTTCTAAATCTGAAAATTTTAATTTTTAATGAAAATAATAATTTATTCCAAAAATAACAATTTTACAAATATAAATCATTTTGTATCACCTTGAAAAAATAATAAAGATCTCGATATCTTATAACCTTATAATAATAAAATTATAATACGATTTAATATTCATATGGTTCATATTACTATTAATATTTTCATTAATAATCGTGTATTACTATTAACTAAAAAACCAAGTTGGTTCTATAAGACTCCAATTAACTTACTGATCATAATTTAATATGTCCATTTTTCAAAATTCAAATCATAGAATATAAAAAAAATATAAACAAATTAAAATTATTTAGAGACTCAGTGTTTCATGCATTTTATTTTATTTCAAAAACCATTGGGTTTTATAGGTAAGAGTTTTGGAAATGTTTTTTCCCAATAATATTTTCCTAAAACTCTTTAAATTAAACTGGTTTGGGATTTCTGTAGACTCATGATAATGGATGAGTAATTTATTAGATCATATAAGGAAAACATAAAAATACATGAATTATAGGCCTCTAGAATTTCCATTTCCCATGAATGTAATTGTAACATCCCAGGTAAATAAAAAATATGACATTTTCATATTTATTAATATTTTTTAATAAAATGTTAATATTACTTTAAATGGAATGTTATGTTCGATGGCGTACCTAGTACGCAGCAACGAGTTTCTTTGAAATCTTATGTTGCACACTAATAATATAATAATATAATTTTAAATAGGAGTTAACACCAAGCCGTTGTAATGGTGGGAATGAACAAAATTGTCTACAAAATAATTATATATGTTTCTAAAATATTTTTACATTTATCCAATAAAATTTAGAGGCTTAAAATAAGAAATTAATTTGATTATAAGCATAAATATGTTAATGTTCTTTAAAAGGTCGATTAACTGTCTTTTGATGGAGACCCCTTTTTAAAACTATTTTTTGTCAATTTAATATATTATATATGAAAAAATAAAATCATTCTTTAGAATTGGGACATCAAAATTTACATTGTGTAAATTTTTGTTATTTTTCAGATAAAGTTCATTTTTTAATGAATAGTGAAAATGTTGTATTTTAATTCAAAACATCCTTTTAATCTAATTTATTTATATGTTTAGATTAAATTTTTAATTGGGTTTAAGGTTTAGTTGAAACATATTTTTATCATTAATCCAATGATGGTCATTGGAATTAATTTCACTTTGAAATTGGACATAAACAGGTGTCAATCTTTTGATAGATATTGTTTCATAAAAAAAGCAATTTGTTTTGACAGTAGGAATTAATTATAAAATTAATTTATGCAACTTCTATGTTTTGTATTTGGTAAAATGGGCATAATTTTTGAATTTTGAATATCCAATTTATGTTGGACAAATTTTTGATATTTTTCTGACAAATTTTCATTTCTAATGAATAGTGAAAAATACTGCATTTTACTTCAAAACTACTTTTTCATCTAATTTAATTATATTGTTATATGGTCATTTTAATTGGTTTAAAAGTTTAATTGAATTATTTTTTTATCAGTTAATACATTTTTGTTCATTGTAAGTAATTTCACTTTTCAATTGGATGTAAAAACAAGTCAATCTTTTGATTAATTTTTATTTCTTAAAAACCCGTCTTTGGTTGTGACAATGAGAATTATTTTTAAATTAATTAATGCAATTTCTGCATTTTGAATTCGGTAAAATAGATTCCATATTTGGAATCAAAGGGTCCAAATTATTTAATTAATATGCTTTTGTTTTTTGACATTATGAATAGTAATGACGATAATTATCTTTAATTATCGTAATTAATTAGTAATCGGGTAGTTAAGGGTAATAAAATAATATCATAATAATATAAAATGACCCCAACATGTGTCAAAATCCACTTTTTTGAGTCAAAAATGACCATGGGTATCTTTTTACCTAACTTGAGGGTCCATGGAGTCACATGGGTTTAATAGTGACATTTATGACATTATTTTTTTAAAAGAAGAGAAATATAACAAAGGTTTGTATATCCTAAATAAACCAATTTTAATTTTGTATACATAAATGATATCTTAGACTAAAAATATTCATTGTAAATATAAAAATATTTCCTACATCATGGTATTTTTTTATAATTTTTAGAAATTAAATAAATAAATTTATTTATGACATCATGATGATGCAGCGATTACCTCATTAATAAACGATTTAAATGAAATGAAATGATAAGGTAAAATCTAAGACTTAAACTTGTAAAAAACTTATTATATGGGTGTATTTAAAACCCTTATCACCTTATCCTTAATATATATCATTGTAGTACCTTTAAAATCTGAAAACCATTTTATAATAAAGTAACATTTCAAGACTTTCCAAAAGTGGACCTCCTCCCTCTTATAAAAGGCCCCCACCTCTACCCCCTTACCCACTCCACTCAAGCCCTTGGCTCAGCCAATCTCTACACATATTATCTCTCCAAATCCCTCTCTCACTCCTCGAAGCCTCACTTTTGGAATAAGTCTTTCCAATGATGCATTTGGCTCAAATCAAAAAGAGTTACCTGATTTAGAGGTAATGTCTTCTATCGAGCTTCTTTCTTTTATTTTCCTTCCCCACTCACCACTGTATTCTTATTATTTGATAGCATAATAACAAAATTATCCTAAAGATACTAGATTTTGTTATGATATGTATTCTACCTACAATAACACACACCCCCATCTAATGGTTAAAGAACATACTGTTTCGTTGGGTGGGGAATTACTGCGACACGAAACGATGATTGTTCAATATTCTTTTAACACCATTCATGGTGTCCATTATGAAGGTTATATATTTATATATGACATATATTATATTTATTTCCTCCATATTCTTCTTTATTTTATATTTAAAACATACCTTTATGCTTTGCATGTTGTGAAAATGCTATAATGTCATATGAGGAAGTGTGGACTACCGCCCCCACAAGTGATGTGACTCGTTCATGCCAAACATGGAATTTATAAATAATGTAATTAATGAACTTATGTTACCTATATAACATATATATTATACTCTAGTTATAATATATCAACATTTAATTTAGTTTTAATGTCCATTAATATGACAAAAAAATGAAAGTAGCGTTCATGCGTACGTACGGCCTACCGTCTCCATGAACAATGCATTTTTTTTCTCCAAATGTTATATAATAGTATAAAATTAATATATACTGAATATATACAATATTTAAATCATTAATACCATTCTTGAGATTATTTACTTATAACTACATGGGCAATTCTTTTCAAACATGTTCATTTTTGACTCATGTATCGAACATCGATAAAACGTATCATATGAACTCACATAATTAACTAATTATTATAACATGATAATATGTGATATTAATTGAATAATAAACTTTAAATTAAGTCCTTAAGTAATTATAAATTTACCTAACTTTATTATTCATGAATATAATGAAACAAACAAGACAAGTCGGACTTAAGGTAATGGGATTTCTTATCTAACTTTTAATTCCATTAGATTTCCATTGTTCACCACTTATTTGTTGCATGTGGTGTATTGTTTACTGAAATTTCATATATATTCTCATGGTTTTATTTATATTCATGTTATTATTTGATTCATTTTTTTTTATTATCTTTTGGTCATACGACTTGATTGATTACAACGAGGTAAGGGGTTTTATCTCAATTTTTATTCTTCTAAGATTCATGCTACATTTGACACTATTTCCATTTGTGTGGTGTATGTACTAACAATTATTGCATTATTTGTGTAATATACTTTAATTTATGGGTATTTACATCTTCATTGTATTACCCATCTTTCATGGGGTGTACGTTTCGAATGTTACCCAAATCGGTAAGGGAACCTTTCACCCTCCTCCTTTTAGAAGACTTCTTTTTGTTAGGTCTTTTAATTTTCATCTTCTTAATGTTGGGATATGTTCTTATATATCATTATTGATCTAAATGTTATGTCCAAGTGATGATATACCCTTTTTATCTACCATCAACTCATTTTATGAATTTTAATGTGACATTGTTAGGCTGCCCAGTTTCTGTAAGGGAACTTCTTAACCAAATTTCAATTCTGTGGGTTAAACCTCTACTTCTAGATTATGTCATACGATGAATATGTGTGGATGACCTCTGATTGTTTTACACTTAATATCAACTTATATTGGGTGTATTTATATTTTTCACACATAATTATGTAATTGATTTATCCTTAATCTAAGGATACCATCTTTGTACGGGACGTTGTCTCAATCTCCTTTCATTGAGGCATCTTTTGATTTCTACATGACTTTATTTTATAAGGTGTATAAAACCCTTTTGAATTTTAATTTCATTCAAAATGAATCTTTTTTACATGAATAATTTTACTAAATGACAAAAGGAATGTTTTGTCTTAAGTATGCGGTGACAATGACTTCTTCGCCACTGTGACCATTATTTGAGTTTCAGCTTCCTCTACAAGCCATAACTTTTTTTAAAAGAAAAATAAATACCATGTTTTACTTTTCTTTTATTTTGGTATTGAAAATAGTTTTGATAATTTTTTGATTATATCAATGTGTTTTATTGATATCTTGTGATTTAAATGTGGAAATGTTATGTTTCCTTTATGCATGTTTCATGTGATACGATTATGTTATGGTTCTTCGGCATTGTTTATGATGTCGGGTGGTTCCATAATAAAATATGGGAATCTGAGACCAAGATATCTCTCCAATGCATTGGGTAATTTGAAGGATTTAAACTCTAAGGTTTCTCCGAAAAGATTTAGGAAATATACTGCGATGGGTATTCCAAATGTAACTTTGAGGGTTACTCCCAACATAAGAATATTATGAATGCCTCAAGTTACCTTTATGGATTATGATTTCTATCTATATTAAAAAATCTTATTATTTCATGGGATATTTTAAAAGTCTTATGTTACGTATATATTAATGATCAAATTTTTTCTTTCTTTATGTATCCCTTACTAAGATTTTTATGCTCATCCCAGGTTTTTGAAATGTTTTTCACAGGGAAAAATGTGGAATAGGGTCGAGGATGAGATCAAGGAAATGTCATGTTGTCTAAAACATAGAAGTAGACATGACTATTTTGTTCACGAGTTTTTATTTTCTGAAAAAATGGAAACTAAGTAGATGTTTCTACTTTATAATAATTGAGATGTAATAGTAATTTCCTAATTCTCTAAAACTCAAAACCTGAAAAGATTCTCAATGTGAATTTTTCATTTAATTAAAGATTCTGTAATGTTTTATGGTCGGGTCCTTATAGTTGGTATCAGAGGTCTTTTTATATAACATTATATGTTAGGGTATTCTTTAAGCACAAGTGACATTACCATGATGGTTTGGATTTTAGAAAGAGTCATAGTAATTTTTATAAAGTGAATGAGTTTAAGAAAACATGAATAATTATATCTTAGTATTTACCCTCCTCATAAGATATTATATGATGATTCTAATGATATACTCACACTGACATTTTTGGTTTTAGTAAATGGATGGATCTAGAAGGCACCAAATTAACAATGGATGTGAAGAAAACTATGATGGTTTTCTGATCGAGAAACTAAATGATATGGGAGCTTCAATTAGAACTTGTGTGGTTATTCTCAACCAACTATCTTGAGTCATGATTGAACACCTTATCCTTAGTGATTTTTATAAGGCATCATATATGTGAGAAAAAAATCCCTACGGAAGTTCAAGTAATAATCATAAAGGTAAGTGTGTTCAAAAACCTATGTGTGAAAGATGTCGAAATAAACACCTAGAAAAATGTTTCAAAGGGACAAAAAGATGCTATAGATGTTGAAATGAAGGTCATAAATAAATAACCTTCCATGGAAAAAGGAAGTATCCAGGTGACTCTAGGAAAGGGAAATAAGTTCTTTCTGAAGGATCAATTGAATGTTTTAAATGTGGTGTGCATGTTCATTATGGAAACACATGTCCTGTGAAGAAGTTTCGGGAATGGGATCACCAAGATCAAACAAATATTTTTTTACTAATACCTAATGTCATTCCGATTAAGAATGAAAAAACTGACAATGACCAATGGAAGGTATGGATTATTTCTTAACTTATGTTTTCCTATTACTGAAATCTTAGGATTTGATTCATGATTTTGTTTGTAAAAAAGAAGTATTTCAAAATAATTTGGAAAGAAATGGTTAATAGATCATGAATAATGTTGAATGAGTATGAAGTCGACACATAATGGATTTAAGAGTTATGATAGATTTAAGGATGGTGAAATTCATAAAAGTATTAAGGCTCTTTTGATTATGGGATTACATTAGAAAACTTTTTATAGTATGTGTAACCCTGATGCTTGAAATATGAAAATTTTATTAAAGGAATAATTATCTTTTCTTTTGTCGATAAAGTTATAAAGAATCATTTTGGTTTATATGATCCTTGAATTTGAGGTAATTACCGGTTAATACGTTTTGGGATGCAAAATGAAAGATATGAGATAAACATTGTGGTTAAAATATGTTACGGTTATTTTTGAGGAATTTATCTCTTTTTAGGAATGCTATAAAATTATATAGTTTTTTAAAGGGGACAACATGCAGACCATGTGGCAACCCGTCGCGTTGGACGAAGCTGCGGGAATCGAACCCACAACCAAATTATGACTGGTATTTATTGTATACCACTAGACTACGTAAAGTCCCTGGTTGGTATGACTAATTGTTTTTAGTTAGATGATCTTATGAATCAGGAATAAGTTCGTTTTTTGGGAAATAATTAACCTATAATGGAGGATATGTGATTAGGTTAATTACTTTTTAGTATGGGACTTTAAGAGTAACTGATGTTATTTGGAGATAAATGTTAAGATTTACCTTTGAAGACTATGTGGTTAAATACATCAGAGATTTGGGTTTCAATATTAGTTTGGATTACTTTGAATATTTTTATGGAAATCTGTTTATTTAATGGTCTTTCTTCAACCTTGGGTTATTTTTGTTGGATTTTGGAGATTAAGAGTAGTTTAAATTTTTGTAAAAGATTATTCTTTTTGGAGATTATCCAATATTGTACTAATAATTTTGGTTTTGGTTAAAGTCCAAAGACATGGGAAATATATAGTTTATCTTTTGTGGATTAGGTGATTCTCAAGAATTTGATTATAGTTCTCTTAATGTGAACAAGTCATCCTAAATACTCATCTTTTGGAGAAAATATGAGTTTTTGTAAGAAATCTAGTAAGAGATGAAAGTTTACATAACAAGTAAGTGTGTTTCATTATGATTTAGTTAAGCTCATAAATAAAGTCCTCAATGAAAAGTAACCTAAAACCAATACGTTTTCAGTTAACTTTTCCTACTAGGGAATCAAATACCGTTTAACCCATCACAAGTTTGTGATTTTCTAGTGGTTAACTTTCTCCAAAACATGTTTTCAATCACTCTCCATCAGAACTTTACCCTTTATTTTCTATTCCATATCCATGTTTTCATGGAATCCTATTATCTATTGTCTTGGGTGACCTTTGTACACTTCTTTATTTCTTTGAAAGTGATAGTTTAATTTACTCCTTTTCTGATGTGGGGCTTTCAATGAAGTTTTCGAGCCCAATTTTAAAATTGCGAGAACGCAATTACCAAAAGGGGGGGAAGGATGTTACATCCTGGGTAAATAAAGAATATTACATTTTCATATTTATTAATATTTCTGAATAAAATTTTAATATTACTTTAAATGGAATGCTCTGTTCGATGGAGTACCCAGTACACAACAACGAGTTTCTTTGAAATCTTACATTGCACACTAATAATATAATAATATTATTTTTAATGGTAGTTAATGCCTAGTCGTTGTAATGGTGGGAATGAATAGAACTGACTAAAAAATTATTATATATTTTTTTTAAATATTTTTATATTTATACAATAAAATTTAGAGGCTTAAAATAATAAAAGAATTTGATTTTAAGCATAAATATTCTATTGATCTTTAAAAGGCCGATTAACAGCCTTTTGATGGTGAACCGTTTTTAAAACCGATTTTCATCAATTTTATATGTTATATTTGACAAAATAAAATCCTTCTTTAGAATTGGGACATCAAAATTTACTTTGTGTAAGTTTTTGTTATTATTCCGATAAAGTTCATTTTTTTAATGAATAGTGAAAATGTTGTATTTTAATTCAAAACCTCCTTTTAATCTAATTTATTTATATGGTTATATTATATTCTTAATTGGGTTTAAAGTTTTATTGAAATACATTTCTACCATTTAATCCATATGGGTTCATTGGAATTAATTTCACTTTGAAATTGGACATAAACAGGTGTCAATCTTTTGATAGATATAGTCTCACAAAAACATGCTATTTATTTTGACAGTGGCAATTAATTATAAAATTAATTAATGAAAATTTTAAGTTTTGAATTTGGTAAAATGGAAATCTTTTTTCAATTTGAAATATCAAATTTACTTTGCATAAATTTTTGGTATTTTTCTAACAAATGTTCATTTTTAATGAATAGTGAAAAATACTGCATTTTACTTCAAAACTGATTTTTCAACTAATTTAATTATATAGTTATATGGTCATTTTAATTGTTTTTAAAGTTTAATTGAATTATTTTTTTATCACTTAATACAATTTTGTTCATTGAAAGTAATTTAACTTTTCAATCGGATGTAAACACAAGTGAATATTTTGATAAATATTTACTTCTTAAAAACCCGTCTTTGGTTGTGACAATGGGAATTATTTTTAAATTAATTACTACAATTTATGTGTTTTGAATTTGGAAAAATGGATTCCATATTTGGAATTATAAGGTCCAAATTATGTAATTAATCCTCTTTTGTTTTTGGACATTATGAATAGTAACGACGGTAATTATCTTTAATTATCGTGATTAACTAGTAATCGGGTAGTTAAGGGTATAAAATAATATCATAATAATATAAAATTACCCCAAAATGTGTCCAAATCCTTTTTTTGATTCATGTCCGACCATGGGAAGCTTTGTACCTAACTTGAGGGCCCATGGGGTCACATGGGTGTAATAGTGACATTTATGACATTATTTTTTTTAAAAGAAGAGAAATATACCAAAGGTTTGTATATCAAATGTAAAACAATTTTAATTTTGTTCAAATAAATGATATTTTAGACTATAAATATTATCTGTAAAGCTAAAACATTTTCCTACATCATGGTATTTTTTTTATAATTATTATACATTAAATAAATAAATTTATTTATGACACCATGATGATGTAGTGATTACCTCATTAATGAACGATTTAAATAAAATGAAAAGATAATGTAAACTCTAAGACTTACACTTTTCTAAAACCTAATATATGGGTGTATTTCGAACCCTTATCACCTTATACTCCAAATATATCATTGTGGGACCTTTAAAATCCAAAAAATATTTTATAATAAAGTAACATTTCAAGACTTTCTAAAAGTGTCCCTCCTTCCTCTTATAAAAGGCCCACACCTCTACCCCCTTACCCACGCCTCTAAAGACCTTGGATCATCCAAACTCTACTCATATTATCTATCCACATCCCTATATCTCTTCTGGAAGCCTCATTTTGGGAAGAAGTCTTTCCAAGGAAGCCTTTGGCTCAAATCAAAAAGAGTTACCCAATTTAGAGGTAATGTCTTCTCTTGAGTTTCTTTCTTTTATTTTCCTTAATCACTCACCACTATATTCTTATTATTTTATCCCATAATAACAAAAATATCCTCAATATACTAGGATTTTTTTATGATAAGTATTCTACCTACACTTACACACCCCTCCGTCTAATGGTAAAAGAATATATTGTTTCTCTAGGTGGCGAATTATAGCCTCACGAATTGATGATTATTCAATCTTCTTTTAACACCATTCATGGGGGCCATTTTGATGGCACTATATTTATATATGATATATATTATATTTATTTCCTCTATATTTCTCTGTATTTTATCTTTAAAACATACCTTTATGCTTTTCA
This sequence comes from Viscum album, assembly GCA_963277665.1. NCBI lineage: Eukaryota > Viridiplantae > Streptophyta > Magnoliopsida > Santalales > Viscaceae > Viscum > Viscum album. Next base: position 356,081,063 of record OY728143.1, read on the forward strand.
TGTTGTGCAAATGTGATAATGTCATATAAGGAAGTGTGGACTACCGCCCCCTCAAGTGATGTGACTCGTTCATGAAAAACATGGAATTTATAAATAATGTAATTAATGAACTTATGTTACCAATATAAAATATATATTATAATGGAATTATTATATATTTATGTCTAATTTAATTTTAATGTCCATTAAAATGACAAAAAAATGAAAGTAGCGTTCATTCGTACGTACGGCCTACCGTCTCCATGAACGGTGCGTTTCATTTTTATCTCCAAATGTTATGGAATAGTATAAAATGAATATATACTCGATATATTTGATATTTAAATCATTAATACCATTCTGGATATGATGTATGTATAACTACATGAGAAATTCTTTTCAAACAAGTTCATTTTTGACTCATGTACCGAACATCGACAAAACGTTTGATATGAACTCACATAATTAACTAATTATTATAACATGATAATATGTGATATGAATTGAATAATAAACAGTAACGTAAGTTTTTAAAAAATTATAAATTGATATAAGTTTATTATTTAGGAATTTAATGAAACGAACAAGACAAGTCGGACTTGAGGTAAGGGGATTTCTTATCTCACTTTTAATTCTATGAGATTTCCATTATTCGCCACTTATTTGTTTCATGTGGTGTATTGTGTACTCCCATTTAATATATATTATCATGATTATATTTATATTCATGGTATTATGTGATTCATTTGGTTTTTATTATCTTTTGTTCATACGACTCGATTGATTACAACGAGGCTAGGGGTTTTATCTCACTTTTTATTCCCATGAAATTCATGCTACATTTGCCACTATTTCTATTTATGTGGTGTATGTTGTAAAATCCAAAGTAAGTAATGAATAATTGATATTTTTATCTATGTATATTAATGAATTATATAGTGTTTTAGAGGCTTAAAATGAAAATAAATCCAATCTTAAGCATGGAATACACTAATATATTTTAAAAGATTGTTTTACTGCCTTTTGATGGCAAACCATTTTTAAATCTATCTTTTGACAATTTTATAAGCTATTTTTGTCAAAATAAACTTATTAATTATGATTGGGACATAAAAATTTACTTTGTGTGAATTTTTTGTATTTTTCTGACAATGTTCATTTTTAATGAATAGTGAAAAATACTGCATTTTACATCAAAACTGCTTTTTAATCTAATTTATTTATATGATTATTTTATCTTTTGAATTGGTTTTAAAGTGAAATTAGAATATATATTTGCCATTTAATTCAATAGTGGTCATTGGAATTAATTTTACTTTGAAATTGGACTTAAACTAGTGTCAATCTTTTGATACTTATTGTTTCACAAAAACACGCTATTTGCTCTGACAGCGGGAATTAATTATTAAATTAATTAATGAAACTTATATGTTTTGAATTTTTTAAAATAGACAACATTTTTGAATTCAGAATATCAAATATAGCTTGGGGTGAAGTTTTGGTATTCATGATGTAGATATCATATATATCATATATATCCAGTACATGCATGCATTTATAATATTATATAACATTTAGAGGTAAGAAATGAAATGCACCGTTCATGGAGACGGTAAGCCGTACGTACGCATGAATACCATTCTGGATATAATGGATACATGAACAACTTGTAATTATAAAGGGTTTATTTTTGACTCAAGTACCAATGATCGTTAAAACGGCCGTTATTAACTTAAATAATTACATAGTGTTCATTACATGGAAATACGTGATATAAAAGGAATAATGAACTTGAAAAAGATTCTTAAACAAGTATAAATTAACTAAAGTTTATTATTCAGGAGATTAAAGAACGACTGAGTCAAGTCGGACCCGAGGTATGGGACTTCGTCTCAATCTCCATTCATTGAGGCATATTTTGTTTTATACACAACCTTCTTTTATAATGTGTATAAACCCCTTTGACTTTTACGTTTATTCAAAAAGAATTATTTTTATACGAAGTGTTTACTAAATGAAAAAAGGGAATGTTTTTGTCGTACGTATGCGGCGACAACGACTTCTCCGCCGGCGTGACCATTATTTGAGTTTCGGCTTCCTCTACAAGACATACCTTTGTTTTAAAAGAAAAATAAATACCATGTTTTACTTTTCTTTTATTTTGGTATTGAAAATGGTTTTCATGATGTTTTTATATCAATGTGTTGTATTGATATCTTGTGATTGAAAGGTGGAAATGTTATGTTTCCTTTATACATGTTTTATGTGATACGATTATGTTGAGGTTCTTGGGCATTATTATGAAGACGGGTGGTTCCGTGATAAACTAAGGGAGAGTGAGCCCGATATAGCTCTACAATTCGTTGGGTAATGCGAAGGAGTGAAATTTTAAGGTTTATCCGAAGAGATTTAGGGAATATACTGTGATGGGTATTCCAAACGTATCCAAGAGGGTTACTCCCTACGTAAGAATGTTATGAATGCCTCAAGTTACCTTTATGTCTTAGGATTTCTATGATTTATTCATGATTTGATGAGGTATGTTAAAGTGCTTATGTTTTATGGGTAAAGTATGATTTCATTCTTATTTATATATGTACCCATGTTTCCTTCACATATTTTTATATCCCTTACTCAGCTTTTTATGCTCATCCCAAGTTTTTGAAATGTTTTCACAGGTCAAGTAAAAGGTACATGATATGATGATAGTGTCAAGGAAGTGTCAAGAAAGAATCCATGCTTTATTTTAAATATGTCTCCATTTATGGGAAAAATGAATACTATATTTTATGTAACCACTTTGTTTAAATGTGGAATGTAATGCAAGTTTTATGTTCTAATTCTCTAAAACTCTAAACCTGAAAAGATCATCAAGGTGTAATCTTGTAATAAATCAAGATTAAGTAAGGTTTAAGGCTAGGGCCTTATATATGTACTACCCATGATCGTATTATTTGTGTAATATACCTTAATTTATGGGTATTTATATCTTCATTGTTTGACCCTTCTTTCATGGGGTGTACATTTCGAAAGTTACACCAATCGGTAAGGGAACCTTTCACCCTCCCCTTTTTAAAAGACTTCTTTTTTTAGGTCTTTTAATTTACATCTTCTTAATATTGGGATATGTTCTTATGTATCCTTATTGTTGTAAATTTAATATCCACGTGATGAGATAACCTTTTTATCTCTCATCAACTCATTTTTTTTACTTTTAAAGTGACGTCATTAGGCTGTCGAATTTCTGTAAGGGAACTTCTTAACCCAATTTCAATTCATTGAGTTAAACCTCCACTTATTGATTATGTCATACTATTAATATGTGTGGACGACCTCTGATTTTTTTACACCTAATATCCACTTATATTGGTTGTATTAATATTTGTCACACGTAATTATTTAGTTGATTTATCCTTAATATAAGGATATTGTCTTTGTATGAGACTTCATCTCAATCTCCTTTCATTGAGGCATCTTTTGATTTCTACACGACTTTATATTATACAGTGTATAAACCCCTTTTTCACTTTTAATTTCATTCAAAAGGAATCATTTTACTAAATGACAAAAGAAATGTATTTGTCTTACATATGCGGCGACAACGACTTCTCTTCTGCCGTGACCATTATTTGAGTTTCAGGTTCCTCTATAAGCCATAAAGGTTTTTAAAAGAAAAATAATACCATGTTTTTCTTTTATTTTATTTTGGTATAGAAAATGGTTTTGATAATGTTTTGATTATATCAATGTGTTGTATTGATATCTTGTGATTGAAATATGGAAATTTTATGTTTCCCTTATGCATGTTTTATGTGATACGATTATGTTTTGGTTCATGGGCATTGTTTATGAAGTCAGGTGGTTTCGTGATAAATTAAGGGCGGGTGAGCCTGAGATAGCTCTCTAATGCATTGGGTAATGTGAAGGATTTAAATGCTAAGGTTTCTTTGAAAAGATTTAGGGAATATACTGCGATGGGTATTCCTAACATAACCATGAGGGTTAATCCCTATGTAAGAATGTTATGAATGCATCAAGTTACCTTTATGTCTTATGATTTATATGTGTATTTCCCAAATCTTATGATTTCATCAGATATGTTAAAAATATTATGTTATGTATATATTTATGATCTAATGTTTTCTTTCTTTTTGTATCCCTTACTGAGCTTTTTATTCTCATCCCAAGTTTTTGAAATGTTTTTCACAGGACATAAAGTGGAATAGGGTCAAGGATGGGATCAAGGAAATTTCATGCTATCTAAAACATGGAACTATACATGACTCTTTTGTTCACGAGTTTTTATTTTGTGAAAAATGGAAACTAAGTAGATGTGTCTACTTTGTAATCATAGAGATGTAATAGTTATGTCCTAATTTTCTAAAACTCTAAACCTGGAAAAATCCTCAATGTGAATTATTCATTTAATTCAAGATTATGTAATATTTTAAGGCCAGTTCCTTATAGTAATTTTTACCCTTTATTCAATCTTCCAATGTAGAATCAAAAAAAATGAAGGCTATTTGAGATATTTATCGCTATGAAGAAATTGTCTAATGTTCCCTTGATGTTGAAATATAGATAATTATATCTTAAATATCTCCTTGGATTGGAGAAAAAAATATCATATTATATCTTAATTAAGGAAGTATGACAAAAAAAATATCATGGTTTTATTAAAGTAAATCATCCCACATGTCAAAAGTGTGAGAATAACCATCCCAAAAAATGAACAATTGGGAGAAGGAACTCTGGTAGGTTCAGAAAGGAGTGGATTTAATATATAGATTTTAGAAAGGTTAAACACAACAATGTGATGGTAAAAATGAATTCTCCAAAAAAAATCATCCTAACTTTCAATTTTTCAACTATATGGAACCAATTCAAAATGAGAATTATTTAAAAAAGCCAAGGGAAATTGAGGATATCAGACAACAACAATGTCTGGGGCCTAGAGAGAAAGGGATAGTGTACTCCCACACAATCGAATATGTGGATCCCAATAAAATGTGTTGTGATATGGACTATAGTTATTAATAAAAGTTTAGATAATAAAATATTTGGTTAAAATTTTATTCATTTCCTAAATATCATGGATGTTCAGTATAAATATTCCAAAAAAACAATTCAAAACATGGAAATAGAGTTATCGATGATCGTGAAAATTGGAAAAAATCTAGAATCAAAGGCATATAACTCATTACCTATCTAAATTTGTTGGATGTATTTCTGAAAAAAAAAATGAGAATCCACTTATATTAAATTTATTTAATTCTTGGAATGGATATTCTTCCCTTTAATAGCTCCGATATAAATTATATAGATAGTAAAACCAACCACTATGTTACAATTCACCTTATGATTCCATATATGCTAATAGAGGACGATGAATCTTTTTTGGTACCAAAATCTCAACCATTTATATTATTATCAAGAGAGAAATAATATATAGTTCAAATGATAAAAAAATAAAATATATTTATACATGAAATTGTGATTGTAATGGAATTTACGAATGTTTTTACTGAATAATTTCGAAGTATTCCACCTAATTGTGAGGTTGAATTCGCCATCGAGTTCATACACTTGGCTTTAAAAAAATTCCTAAAATCTATATATAATAGACATTTTTGAAAACAATGAGATGAATAATTAATTATAGGATAACTTACATAAACGTATTATATTCCAAAGTAATTCCCCATTAAGTTCACCAGCACTCTTCATAAATAATATGGATAGGTAAGTTCACATATGCATTGACTATCATAATAATCAAAATGTTACGATAAATAAATATTATCATATTTTATAAAATAAAGACTTCATTGATTATATATATGCAGAATAATTTTTATCTATGGTGGATCCCTAGTTTCATTGTTATTCGTTAAAGGTAATGAATGTTGATATTAACAATACTTCTTTTCCTACAAGGTACGCGTAAAATGAGTTTGTAGTAATTCAATTTGGAACCGATAATAATTATTCTATTTTAATTGAAATTATTAATAAATTATTTAGGGATTACCATGAAACATTTATTGTAATCTTTATATATTATATTATTATTTACTCCAAATAAAAGTATGACCGTGGTGAAAATTCAAGTATATTACTAAAGACCTTATGGGAGGAACTTTTTATTTTGAAAAGTAAAATAAATATTAGTTTTGGTTGGAGAATAAAACTATTGTGGCCATGTTATAACCAAAAATTGATTTGTGAGGATGGAATTTTTTTCATGGAAATGTTTTTTCCAAGGAATTTTTTCTATACAATAATTGATTTGTGAGGAAATTATTATGATTATAAATCCCAAAAATAAATATTTCTTAGATGGGATAATTATTGTTTCTACACTCATGAATGAGAATAATTATTTAAAGAGATGAAGAAGATGGTAGTTACTACACCAGTGCTCACAATACCAACAAATTGGGAATGACTTGTATTGTACATTGATGTGTCAAAACATGGATGGGTTTGTGTACCCATTAAAGATAACATAGAGATATCCTATGCCTCCCACCAATTAATTATGTATGATCCAAACTATCCATCACATGAACTATAATTGCTTGCAATGATCATTGAATTGATTATATTGAGTTAATATATCTATTAGAAGTAGTGTGACAGACATATATATCATATCAAACTCAAGTATATGTTGACAGAAAAATATATTTATAATATTCAATGATGGTGGTATTATATAATCAAGGATTATGATTTTTCAATCCATTACCATCCTAGGATGGAAAAAGAAGTCGAAATTACTCTGAGTTAAAAGGATTTCTAACCCTATAAAAGTAGTTGATTGAAATTGATTTAATCTTCATAGACATTGAAGTGATAAAATTATCTTCATCCAACATTAAAAAAATAACATCCTATCCATCTATTAATGATAGAATCAAGTAGGACAAGAAATATTGTGAGTTACTATAGAAGAATAAATAAAATATTTCTGAGTACACCATTGATAAAGATTGAGTTATGGATTTAAGAACCCATATATATGTCTTATAAAAAGAGGATTCAAAGTAAGAACTTCTGGGTGATTACTCTATATCATCCTTCTCTAATCATAGTGGATTAATAGTGGTGTATATAGACCTGAAACAAATCTTATGTTGGAATAACATGAAGAAAGAGATTGTAGAGTCTGTATCTCAATGCAAGGTATGCCAAAATGTCCATGATGAATTAAATAATTATATGTTTTTGATGAAACCAAATAAAATAAAATTATTAAAATGGGAAAACATAAACATGAATTTAGCATTAGGGCTCCCCATGACACGCAAATTAAATGACTCCATATGGTTGGTTTTCAATCACCTTAACAGGTTAGCGAATTTTATTAGAATCAATAAATATTTACTTATTGGAAAAATTTCCAAGAAACACATAGGGGATGTTTTCTGTCTATAGGTAGTTCAACTCTATATTTTATTTGATAGATATCCGAGGAATACAGTTAGGTTTTGGAGAATACTTTATCATGTATTGGATACAAAAACAAATATTCATCACTAATTATCATAGTTAGAGGGATTAAAAATATAAAAGAACTATTTAAACAATAGATGATATCTTAAGATCATGTTCATTGATGCTCTGTATAGGTTATTTGGTATGAATAAAATATGTGGGGATGAATTTGGAGAGAGGAATCATATGGGATTTCATCTGGTATAATAGATTATATAGAATGTTAAACAATTCAATTTCATATGAAATCTTCACAATTTTTATTGAAAATAATAAAATAAAATTTTCAATGGAACCATGAGACTGGGGTCTGTGGTAAATTATTCTATCTTATTTCATCATATTGTAAAATCATGGGTTATGGGATAAAGGGAAATTTTATCTCTATATATATCGGACCCTTTTATTTCCTTGATAGAATCATAGTTATGGCTAATCAATTAGAACTCCCACCTAACAGATCTCAGGTACATTAAGTGTTACAAATATCCCTCTTGAGGAAATTCAAATCAAACCGATAAAATGTAATTAATTTAGAAGAGTTACCAATTTCATTCTCATATAATCATAATACAATAAAATAATAATACTATTTAATATTCATATGGGTCATATTACTATTAATATGTTCATTCATAAGGGTATATTACTATTAACTAAAAAACCAAGTTGGTTCTATAAGACTCCAATTAACTTACTGATCGCAATTGTAGATTTCCATTTTTAAAAATTACAATCATAAAATAGGAAAAAATATTTATAAATAAAATATCATTATGTAGAGACACGGTGTTTAATGCATTTAATTTTATTTTCAAAACCTTGGGGTTTTATAGGTAGGAATTGTGGAAAAACATTTCCCAAAAATATTTTACTAAAACTATTTAAATTAAAATGATTTCGGATTTCTATAGACTCATGATAAGGGAGGAGTAATCGATTATATCGTATAAGTTAAACATAAAAATACTTGAATAATAGGTCTCTAGAATTTACATTTCCCCTAAATGTAATGTTTACCACCTATTCAGTCTGCCAATGTAGAATAAAAAAAATTAAGGCTATTTGAGATATTTATCACTATAAATAAATTGTCTAATGTTCCCTTGATGTTGAAATATAGTTAATAGTATCTTAGATATCTCCTTGGATTAGAGAAAAAATATCACAATGTATCTTCATTATGGAAGTATGAAAAAAAAATATCATGGTTTTATTAAAGTACATCATCCCACATATCAAGAGTGTGGGAATAACCCTCCCAAAAAAAGAACAATTAGGAGAAGGAACTGTGTTAGGTTCAAAAAGGAATGGCATTAATATAGAAATTTTTGAAAGGTGAAACCCAACAATGTGATAATAAAAAGGAATTCCCCAAAATAAACTCATCCCATCTTTCAATTTTTCAACTATATAGAACCAATTCATCATGTGATTCATTTAAAAAAGCCAAGAGAAATTGATGATATCTGACGACAACAATGTATGAGGATTAGAGAGAAAGGGAGAGTGTACTCCCTCACAACAGAATATATGGTTCCAAAAAAAACATTGTGATAGGGACTCTAGTTATTAATAAAATTATAGATAATAAAAAAATTCGTTCAACTTATATTCATTTTCTAAATATCATGAATGTTGAGTAGAAATATTCTAAAAAACAATTCAAAACATTTAAAATCGAGTTATAGATGAAGATGGAAATTGGATAAATTCTAGAATCTAAGGCATATAACTCGTTACATATCTAAATTTTTTGGATGTATTTCTGAAAAAAAAACATTTGAGAATCGACTTAGATTAATTTTTTTAATTCTTAGAATAGATATTCTTCCCATTAAAAGCTCCAATATAAATTATTTAGATAGTAAAACCAACCTCTATATTACAATTCACCCTATGATTCCATATATTCTAATAGAAGAGGATAAATCTTTTTTGGTACCAAAATATCAACCATTTATATTATTAGCATGAGAGAAATAATATCTTGTTAAAATGATAAAAAAAGTAAAATATATTTCAATATGAAATTGTGATTGTAATGGAATTTACGAATATTTTTTGGAAGAAATTCATAGTATTCTGTGGAATTTTGAGGTTTAATTCACCCTTGAGTTCATACCCATTGCTTTGAAAAAACTCCAAGACCCTATATATAATATACATTTTCAAACATTAGGAGATGAATAATCAATTATAGGATAACTTACATAAATATATTATATTTCAAAGTGATTCCCCATTAGGTTCACTGGCCCTCTTCATTAATAATACGGATATGTTAGTGGACCTATGCATTGACTATCATAATAAACAAAATATTACGATAAAGAAATAGTATCCTATTTAATAAAATAATGACTTTATTGATTATATATATGAATAATAATTATTATCTATGGTGGATAACCAGTTTTGTTATTATCTGTTAAAGGTAAATAATGTTGATATTAACAATACTTCTTTTCCTACAAGGTATGCGTACAATGAGTTTGTAGTAATTCAATTTGGAATAAATAATAATTATTCTATTTTAATTTAATTTATTAATAATGTATTTATGGATTAACATGAAACATTCATTGTAGTCTTTATAGATTATATTCTTATTTACTTCAAATAAAAGGATGACCATAGTGAAAATTGAAATATATTACTAAAGACCTTGTGGAAGGAATTTATTATCTTGAAAAGTAAAATAAATATTTTTTTGTTGGAGAGTGAAACTTTTGTGGGGCATGTTATAACCAAAAATTGGGTATATGTAGATCCTTCAAAACAAGGGGCAATTAAAGGATACCAAAGATGGAATGTTTTTCATGGAAATGTATTCCCCAAGAGATTGTTTGTGTACAATGATTGATTTTTGAAGAAATTATTATGATCATAGTTCCATAAAACAAATCTTTCAATGATGGGTGTATTTTTGTTTCTACACTCATGAATCAGAATAATTATTTAAAGAGATGAAGAAGATGGTAGTTACTGGACAAGTTCTCACAATACCAACAAATGGTGAATGACTTGTAATGTATATTGATGTTTCAAAACAAGGTTGGGTTTCTGTACCCATTAAAGATAACATAGAGATATCCTATTTCTCCCACCAATTAATGATGTATGAGAGAAACTATCCATCACATGGACTATAATTTCTTACAATGATCATTTCATTGATTATATTGTAAAAATTTATCTATTAGAAGAAGTGTGACATGCATATATATCAAAAAATCCTCAAGTTTATATTGAATGAAAAATATATTTATAATATTAAATGATGGTGGTATGATCTAATCAAGGATTATGATTTTTCTATCCATTATCATCCAAGTATGGAAGAAAAGTCGACATTACTCTGAGTTAAAAGGATCTCCAACCCTATAAAAGTAGTTAATTGAAATGGATTTAATCTTTATAGACATTGAAGTGATAAAATTATCATTATCCTACCTTATGAAAATAACTTCCCATCCATCTATTAATAATAGGATCAAGGAGGCAGATAAATATTATGAGTTACTAAAGAAGAAGGAATAAAATATTTCTGAGTAAAACATTGATAAATATTGAGTTATAATGTTAAAAACCCATATATATGTCTTATAAAAATAGGATTTGAAGTAGGAACATCTAGGTGATTCCTATATCTCATCCATATCTAATCATAATGGATTAATAGTTGTGTATATAGACCTAAAACAAAACTTTTGGTGGCATAACATAAGGATAGAGATTGTGGAGTTTGTATCTTAATGCATGGTATGCCAACATGTCCATGAGGAATTAAATAATTATAAGTGTATGATGAAACCAAATACAATAACATTGTTCAAATGGAAAAATATAAACATGAATTTAGAATTAGGACTCCCCCTGACATGCAAATTCAATGACTCCATATGGTTGGTTTTCAATCACCTTTATAAGTTAGTGAATTTCATTAGAATCAATAAATATTTACTTATTGGAAAAATTTCCAAGAAACACATATGGGATGTTTTAAGTCTATACTTAGTTAAATTCTATATTTTATTTGATAGATATCTGACAAATACCGTTAGGTTTCAGAGAATAATTCTTCATGTAATGGATACAAAAACCAATATTCCTCACTAATTATCATAGTTAGAATGATTAAAAAACTAAAATAACTCTTTAAACAATAGATGATATGTTTAGATCATGTTCAATATATTTCTATGGATGTTTTTATCAACACCTTCCCTATGTGAACTTCTTATATAACAATATTTTCTATTATAGCCTCCAAATGTAACTTTATGATGCTCTATATGGGTTATGTTGTATCAATTAAATATGTGGGGATGAATTTGTAGAGAATAATCATATGGAATATAATATTGTATAATAGATTATATATAAGGTTCAACTATTCAATTTCATATGAAATCATTACAATTTTTAATGAAAATAAAAAAAATAAAATCTTCAATGGAACAAAGAAATTGGGGTCTATAGTAAATTGTTCCATCTTATTTCATCATATTGTAAAATCATGTGTTATGTGATGAAGGTAAATTTTATCCCTATATATATCTGACCCTTTGATTTCCTTGATAGCATCATAGTTTTGTCCAATCAACTAGAACTCACACCTAACTGATCTTATGTACATTAAGTGTTCCAAATATCTATCTTGAGGAAATTCAAATCAATCCCATATAATGTAATTAATTTAGAAGAGTTACCATTAGAGAATGATATTTTGTTTTAGGATCAACAAATTATGATCTTAGAACATAGATAAAATAATCTATTAAAAAGTACCACTCACCCAGTCAATGTTCTATGACAAAACAATAATTTTATGGAATAAAAATGAGAACAGGAGTATTTTATAAAATTTAAATAACCTCACAAATTTCATTGAATGAAACAAAAATTTAGAGGTAAATTTTATAAATGTGGGAAGAATTTCATGACCCAATATTTAGAAAAATGAAATTCCCTTTTTAGAAATAATAAATGCCATATAATGTATTCTAAATTTAGAAATCACATGAACTAGCCTGGTTTTTTTCTTAATAATATTCTATTGGATTTAAAATATCCTTATGAATCATAAAAATTAATGATATATTCATTGTAATGTGACCATTATGAATATTATATTAAAAGTTATGATAATATCAAAATGACATAGATGGAAGAAGTAATGACCTTGAAGAATCGGATCATACCCTATGAATCCTAGTTATTGGAGCATTCAAGGGAGATAATATCACTACTATTTTCCATTGACCATTCCTTGTATGTAATTAAAAAACTAAATTGTAGGTGAAACTTTTTTTGGGTAGTTGTTCAATCTCGTTGAGATCATATCCCAAACCATGTTTTCCAAACCACCCCCATGAAAATCTCACTATCTCACACATCAACCTTAGGGAATTAATTAGTGTAATAAATTTATATGTATCTAGACCCTATTATAATGAATTTTTTTGTTTTATTTTTAAGAAATCATTTATTCCTTTTATTATTTTATTCCTTTTAATATTAATTTTTAAATTATTAAACAGTGAGTATGATATATATTTTATTTTCAAACAGCGATACAAAAAATAAATTCTTTAGAAATATATAGATTAAATGATGAAAATATTTTAGGGAATTAAATAAATTTTCTAACAAATAACTTTAAGAAATTATATTTATAAAATAATATATATTTAATATAGATGATAATAATGATCTGATAAGTATTATAAAGATTCTCTAAAAAGAAATTTATGTTTTCCATTAAAGTAATGTTTTTTTTATGTTATTTAATTAATTTTATAAACTCTTAATGAATCCTTCAAAAAAAATATTCTGTTTTTAAATATTTAAAACAAATTATTCAAAAACATGACTTGCTTCGACATCACTAAGGGAATTATTTTAAAATATATAGATTATTACTTATTAAATAATGAATACCACTCCACGTTTTATGAAATCATTGGAAAACTCCATTAAATGGTGGTCTTTTTAAATATTTTATTATAAAGAGTCCAAAACTTATATTTGGATATTGATAAATAATTTTAATCTAATTTCCTAGATAAATCCACCAAAAATACCATTTGTCTTCACTAAAAACACAAATTTCATAAAATTAAACTTCATTTTCCAATATAAAGAACATTGACATTCCCCAAGTCTCTTCAAAATATCCTCCAAATCTTTTATAATCCTCCTCTCAATGTAAGGGATCCTCTTCTTTTCCTCTTTATTCAAGAACCGTCATTATTTAATGACATTTCACATTGAATTTTTTATGTTGGGATTTGTTTTTATCTATCCCTTATATAAAAAATATTATTTAAATGTAATTATTTCCCTAATTTATTTTCATTTACCCCTTATATAAACATTTATGTTCACCCATTCTGTAGCTGAAATTATCCTACCATTTTTCTTATTGAACATTTCTTTAATGAATACTCATATCCATTTACAATCAATGATATTATATTGATTTTCCATATCCTTAAATGATTGGTGATTAACATATATGTAAAACACACTCATAAATCATGGGGTTAATTTTTTTGCAATACATCCTTATGTTGAATGATATATATGAAACACATATTCATGTAAATGATATAAATGTGACTAGTGGGACAAAAATTATATATCCCTCTAATGCGTTGTATAATTTTTTTATCTAATCATATTCATTGTTTAGTGAATAAGATGTTATCTAAAGAGAACTATGTTATTTTCCCTCTGTGATTATGATTGATATCTATTTATTATGTAATTTGTTATGTGGTTTCTACATTCATATGTTTTTTTAGCTATCATGTTATATAATGCATCATTTTTCATGATTATAATTCTAACCCCAATTATGTAAAATTTATATTCCTCCTTTATAAAATGTATATATTTACCTTATTATATATATATATATTTAATGGTATTATAACTCACCCATTTCTTATTTATAACCCTACACCATCTGTTGTTGTTTATGAAGAATGATGGAATTGTAAAGGCCTGTTAATGAGGTTTTCAATGATATCATTTAATTTACTTTGTATGTTCTTAGTATATGTACCAAATTTACCCAAAAACACAATGTCATGATATTATGGAATTTTATAATTTATCCCTTTATATAATAAATCTTGAATTAATGTGTATTAAAGATATGATTTCCCATAATTACAATGGCATTTTCATACCAAGACTCTACTAATATTGTTGTTTTTGACTCTATAATAAATTAAATAATCTAGAATTATATGTATTTATTTTTAATTATGGATTCATTGTGTTGAATCATGAGATTACTTCAACTTTTATATGCTTGGTAATATTATTTGTTACATTTTATTTATTATTATTTTTATATTTCTTTATAATAATTTATGAATTGTTTTATTAATATTTTCAGATTTCTTTAAAATCATTAATCTTTATAAAAATTTCATGTTCACATTTTGTTATTAAATGTAATTAAATATCCTTTTCTACCCTCACCCGCTTCAATGTATACATTTAAAATGAATGAAAGACATTATATTGATAATAGATGGGGATAAACTAATGGAAATCCAAACAAGTGTAAACTTAAAAAATAATTAAAATTTAAAATTCGATTGAAATTGTAGATAAATGGTTTTACCAAGTACACAAGTTATTTTATCTTATACTCAACAAATTGGAAATTTCTTTTGAAAATCGTGATCAATTATATATTTTTTTATATTTTTATGTTTAGTTTATTGAATGTATGGATTTTCATGATCATAAATGAAAGAAAATATGAATGATTAAATGGGATGTTTATTTTATTATCAAAAATTCTATATATGTTTAGTAATTTTTTAAGGTTATTATTTAGTTTAAATTTAAAAATACGATTAAATGGAATTATATTTTATTCTGTAGATAAATATATTAAAGAAAAACCTTAAAGTAAATATATATTTATTAACAACTTCAATAATTAATGTTATAATAAAACCATAATCTAGGGTTCTCATAATCCATAGATCAATGGTCCTTGACATATTAGTGAAATAAATAAGAGTGGTTAGATGAATTATAACTAATTGGAAACAAATTTGTCTATATATACTCAATAGAATAATATTAGGGGATATCATTAATATATTTCAAACAAAAAAATTTCATGATTATGGAGTCTACCAAAGGATCAAAAATAAGAGTGTTAACATTATTGATATTCCAAAATCCTTCCTTAAACTATTTATGTCTTGTTATGTGAATAGCATAAACAATGAGCTGTGGTTTTCAAATCCATTAACAATAGAATATCAAGGATTATAAATATTTAGAATCCCATGGTTGAGGTATTTAGATACATAATGAAAATTTTGAAATTCGTTAAATAATAAAACATAAATAATGTCTAAATAATTTGAAGTCAAATTAAAATAATTAATGTATAAATTTTTTTAGTATGTTATAGATAGAATTTTAAGTAATACCAAAAAATCAATATAAAATTAAACTATTATATAAAAAAATTAATGACGAAATATTTTTTCTATGGATAGTGAATGTTTTTTTAGTTCAATGTTATTAAAATAAATTTCATAAGGTAACTTAAATAATATCTAGTGAGTTAGATCTCAGAGAATGTATTGTAGGAAATTATTTTTTACTAGATTGATGAAAATGTTCCATTGGATGTATAGTGAATCTACATTTCATTTATATCCTATGATTTATAGAAGATGAAGTATAATTATGCTTCATATAAGATAATTCTTTATCTGCATGAGTTATACCATACAAGGTGTAATGAAATTGATATACCCTGTATATAGAACACCATTTTCATGTTACATGGGAGATATAACCATATTCAATCCTCATATATTAAAAATTATTATTTATATTAATAAATTTGAAACAATCAAATTTACATTAGAAAATGTACTTGATGCACACATGTCATCGAGCAAAGAATTTTTTTATTTTCTATGTATTGTGTAGTTATTCTTCTATAGGATGTATCCAAATGAGGAGATCACATGAAACAAGGTTGTCACATTTTGTAGGTTTTATTGAAAATTTTAATTTAATAAATTTTTAGAACGTGTGAGAAGGATGAATCGTGAATTAATTTATTTTAACACACTTGACAAAGATGGTGACTAATGCAGGTTTGGCTAGACCAAGTGACATTCTATCATCATTTCCAAATTTTACTGCTTTTTCTATTAGATGGTAATAGAGAGATTTATCTAGTAATTTATCTCTCCCTCATGGACAAATGGTAATGATATGAGTATTCCAATATAAATCATCAGTTTAGTCTACTCTCTTTCTTATGTATGTGGAATTATAGTTGGTTCTCCTGGGTAATTATGTAAATCCTTGACCAGGAAGTGTTATTCCCTAATATATAGAAATTCACAACTTAAAATTTTACAAATGTGTTGAGGACCATTTAGTAGTTTCCACCCAACTCTAATTTGTTCAACTATATACATAAAATAATTGGGTGGGTGGATAAATGTATTACCTTCCAAGGAAATAAAAATAATCAATATTAAAACCTAATGCAGTCTCATTACGAATTAATTTCTAAATTATGTATTTAAACCCAACATGTAAAGAAAAAGGTATTTTCTTTTATTGAATCATTAAAAACATAGGAAACTAACATATGTTTACCCTACCCTTTTTTGATCACTAGTAGAGGCTAACCATCCATGTATGGGGATGTTGATTCAATTTTTAAAAAAGAGAATATTAAAGAATGAAAATATGAATTGAAAATCAGGGATATAAAACTGCACCATGCCATCATCTAGAGATCATCATCCATCGATACACTATCAATCCACCATAGACTCTTATTTATAGGATTCAATCAATATATGGAGGATCATAAATGGTCCATTAAATTTTATCAGTTCATAATGTTACATCCCATGTAAAAAATATGACACTATGCCTTTATTCCCATTAAGTCATCCAAATTTGAGTCTTTGAAACACTTTCATGTCATGTATGTGTTATACGTCACATAATGTTTGGGATAAACATATGATTTTCAAAATATTTTATGTCTTGAAAAGTTTAATCATGACATATAATGTGTAGAAATAGCCATTTCATGGAATGTTTTCGTGCTATGAAATTATTCTTGTTATGAATCATGAATATCTTACACTATTTGATAAGTTGATTTCAATATGGTTTCAACCAGTTCTATATAGTTATTAATTTGTGAGATCCAGCATTCATGATTGAATATTTTTCATCATCAATATATCATAAAATTTCTTGGGTCACACCATGAGGATTTGGATGACTGCATTTATCTTCTTTTTCTTTATTTTTGATAAAATCATGTATCCTTTCAAAAAACAAAATAATAATTCAATATTGAAAATTTTCATCAATTAATTTATAAAAACTGT
Source organism: Viscum album (assembly GCA_963277665.1). NCBI lineage: Eukaryota > Viridiplantae > Streptophyta > Magnoliopsida > Santalales > Viscaceae > Viscum > Viscum album. The sequence continues at coordinate 356,098,963 of OY728143.1, forward strand.
CCTTTTTAATGGGAAAATACACATATATAATTTTTCTATTAATACTATAAATAGATAACATATTCTTATCCATACCATCAAGTTTCTCAATTTTTCTTTTTAAACTATAATAAGAAAAATATTAAGAGGTCACTCCTTGTTCTTCTAGTTATAATTCAAATAGTGGATAAGAAAAAAAAATTAAAACTAGTACATATATATCTATAGTGAGATGAAATAAGAAATCATGGTTAATATTTCAATGCTAAATCATTGATAATGGAAATTGTACTCCAACATTCCACAATACAAGTGATATTGAGAGAGTGATATTAATGGAGGATTGATTGGTATGTGGAATGAAATTGAACTATAAGAAATAGTGGATGGATTAAATGAAAAGGAATGGAATATCATCATTTTTTTGTATTGTTGAAACCACAGGGCCAATCAAAACAGAAGAGTGGTGATTAATTAGGGAGATTAAATTTTCATTGTTAAATAAATATTATCTCATGATAGTAAGAACATTTAAAACCTTTATGTAATACCAAGAATGCAATATATTGAAACATGATAAGTAAATCTATAGGTATTTTGATTTTACTTGTTTCCCTAAAATATGCCACATCAAGTATTCATATACCAATAATGTTTCCATAAAATAAGAAATCAATAACACAGTGTTTTTATTATAGTGTCTTTAGAAAATATCAATACTTATTTTATGTGTCACTCACTATTTCTACCACCCACATAATTCATAAATATTGAATAAAAAAAGATATTACATAAATTTTATTAACTAAAAATTTCTAATCCATGATCAATACGCAAAACTATATCAGGTGTTTAAATTCAGTTTTATAATAACATGATTACATATTTTATCATGTTCATTTTTCTTATTAGTATTTTTCTTTATCCAAAATGGTTTGTGAAAATGTTATCAACAATATTTATTCTGTTTTATTTATTTCTATTCTTAGAATACTTATTTTTAATAACTTAACCTATTTAAAAATATTTTTTTCAATAATTATATAAATAAATAAAATATTTAATTTTAATTTTTAAAACATCATTAATGATAAATTTTATAGACATCTAAACAATTAAAATAATAATATATTTTAAAAAAATAAAAAATATATAATTTTTTATTGTATATACAACCATGGTATTAAAATTACCATTTGCAAAAAGATATGATTTATTATAATATTTGGAAACAAAATCCCTTGTTAATATATTATAAACAAATATATTATGTAAAATAGTATAAAATATGATACATTAAATAGAAAATGGCAAAATTACATTATATTTATTATTTTACTTTAACCCCTAATTCTTTTTTCTTTGTAATAATACATAAATTATATTGTAACTCATAAATCTAAATTACCATATATACATCCATATTCATTAAATTTACCTCATTAATAAATTTAGGATCAAATTATATCTATGTTATAATAGTAATACACTTCTTCCTTGTTCAAAATTCAAATAGATGACTACATGTTAGTGTATAAGAAACCATGAACAACCATCCCATAATTTTGATTATTATGATGTAATATAAATCTATTATGGAAATATTGTTCTTTATATAGAAATTATACTCTATTTTATATTCAAATTAATAAAATTCAACATTATTCATAATAGAAAATTGTGATTTATCTATTGTCATTTTAAACTAGACATGAAATCCATTATATTAGGATATCTAATCATCAAATATTATATTCATCTGTCCATTCAATAAATCTCACTAAAATAATTATAACATAATCACTACTATAAAAATATGATGTTACTATTACTTAGAAAATAAATATAAATATCTTTCAAACGTCATACATTCTTTATGATTGATTAATTCCATCCATCGTGACATTTTTTCAATGAAAAATCTAATTTTGGTTATTAATCATCAATATTCTAATTTCATCACTAACCAAGCCCATAAATTACCTATGATCATAAAATATCTCATATTTAGTTTATTTCATATAAATAATGAAATTTTTTTTTCCTATCACACTAATTGAACATTAAAATTACATGGTTTTTAAAACAAGACTTATAAAAAATTATGTTATTTATTACAATATTAATATTATCTCAATGTTTTTCAAAATTTTATAATCATAAATATAAATTTGATGATAATTTTGATTTAATATATCTCTCAAATATAATGTAATTGTTTTATTCCATCAAAAGTATATTGGTCCCATTTGAATTTTCCCTGACATCGGCTTGTATAATTTTAACACTTTGGAAACCATTTTCCTATATTTTTCAACCACTTAAAAAACCAAAAGGATTTGATCAATTATATATTTATATACATTTTAACCAATAATTAACCAATAAATTAATATGATGATAGGGATACCCTGAACATACAGAATCTATTATTGGTGATTAAAAAGGGATTTAATCAATAATTTAAAACAATGTTTTTAGAATATTTCTACCATTTATCTTACTTGAAAACACTAATTAATATCATTTAATTGATAAATTTTAAAGTAATTTTAATTTTCATCAAGAAGTAATATTTTATGTTCTTATATCTTAGATAAATTTCATATTTTTTTAAATAAATATTTTACAAGGGAACATCTTTCTAACAATAATGATCCTCACTTTATTTTCTAATAAAAATAAAATAAGTAGAAGACTTCAATCACGTGATGTAACTAACTTATGTTATTCTCAAAATACTATAATCATTATATTTTGTTATGATAAACACACATTTATATCTAATAAATTGTCCACCATCACTTTCCAACATTATATTTCCAATGTTTCTAGCTCAATCCATATCCAAATATGGCATCTATTTATTTTAATTTATTTTATTAAGAAAATAATATTTTAAAAAGGATAACCTAAATATTCCACTATATTTGTTTCTATAATGATAATTCAGATCCTTTAAATACTCTAAAATTAAGTGTTTCAACATGTTTCATAAACAATATTCAATATTATCATTATGAAAAAAAAGGAATGTCTAAATCATTCTTTATTCAAAAATTTTATATATAGAATTTATATCCAAAAAAAATATGATATTTGGTGTAAAAATTAATAGTTTATTTAAAAATTAATAAAGTAAATTTTATAATTTTTAATATCTCCTATTAAAATTTTAATTTAGAAAAAAATGTTTTAAATGAAATTATCACCTTGACCCCTAATAAAATAGTGTTGTTCACCTAAAGTTTACATACCCAACTTTGATTACATCAATTTTTAGAATTCTATAGGAAATTACATCATTAGTTTACCAATATTATTTTTTAATTATAGGATAATAACATAAAACACTGTTTATTTTCATCATAGAGAGGTTTTAAGAAAAAAACATGTCCTTGAACTTATTATGTATTAAATAATATTCCAAAATACCAAATCATGCTCATGGTGATATATTTATATAGTATCATGAATCATTTTTAAAAAAATTCCTTCTTCCTCATCATGTTGTTATCCCCCCAACTATTTAATATAATCATTCACTATCAAATATCAATGTAATTATTACATAATTACATCTATTTTATATATCATGAAACCTTGTTTAATTATAACTACTTTGAATAGGTTAATTGACAAAATTAATACCACTTATAGAATCATTTCTTAAAAAAAAGTTCCTTTAATTTTTTTAATGATTTTTAAAATCAAAATTTCTAAGTTTTAGATATCATGCCTATGTTCCACATATATATTATTGAACACCCATTTGGTTCTAATAACTTTTCATCATTAGGCCTCTTTAAAAGATATAATTTTTAATTTATCTATATTTGATCATGTTTTATAATTAATATTGTGATCAAGAATTCATATTTTTCAACATCTTCAATTGATTATTATTCCATAGGTATTAATAGTTTTGTGTGTTAAAAAATTACAATTTATTGAGATTTTTTACTTTTGTAATATTTCCATTTATATTAGAATAATTTATTTTTACACATCTTTTTTATTTTGGGGAATCTTTTTGAATATCTTCATCACTTATTCATTATAATGATAAAACCTAAACATCCTCCCAACTTTAAATATTTTTATTTTTTCCAAAATTCATTTCATTATCTTATTCATAAAAAAGATCTCAGAAACATGATTATATATATATATATTTAATATTTTTGATATTGAAATTTGGAATAATTAATCTAAAAAATCCATGCCTCAAATTGAATTTATTTTAGGTCTTACAGTTTAGTAAACTGTAAAAAATAATAATTCACTAGATACATCATCATTTTTCCTTTTACTTCCTTCCATGTTTCAAATTACACAGTAACTCCCAATAAACCTAAATTTCTATATATTTTTTTCCTCTCATATCATATATAATATGTTATCCACATTTCGATTGAAAACAAAATACTTGTTCACTTACTAGACATAAACATACACTACCTGATTCCAATTGTTCCAAGATATATAACTCTGACTAAGTGATGGACATAACATATTTTTAACACTTTGGATTTTTTTTAAAGAACTCTATTTTTCAAAGATTTTTTAATCAATTAAACCATGTGTTTGATTCTGTCATTCTTAATTTCATTATTTTCCAAAAAAAATTATCAAATCAAATTATACAATAAAAATATTTATTTTTTCTAACATTTTTATAATTTTAGAATCTCTAATATGTCTTGGTACATTCTATCACAAACTATATAAAAATCATGAAGATTTTGTTTCACATTCAACTGTAATCGTCCAAAAAATAGTAAATATTCTTCTCCTCATATTATAATAATTTTCATATGTATGATCACATTGATGTGAAGTTAATCATGTATGTAAGAATGTAAAATTTTCTTTTTCCCAATATTAATTTCATATTGTCTTCCCTATCATTCTTATGCCACATATAACTTTTCAATATATATTATGTTTGGGAATATAAATCATATCAATATGACTTGAAATAGCATCGATTTTTTATAGATATTTTTAAGTCATTGGTGCCTTAGACATTACTCCTCTTCTATGATTTGGAAACAATACTTCAATTTTCCATCAAATTGATATAAAATACCATTTTCCCATCCAAATATTATCAGTAGATTTATTGAATTTTATTTTATTAGTAATCATATTCAATAAAACATAACATTGAATCCTAAGTATAAAAATCATATTATGTTCAACATATTTTATAAAAACCTATTATTCTTCTGTATATGTATATATGTATAAACTCATTTTCAATGATTCTATTTGTCGTGGTTTCATTAGTATTTATGGTACCATTGTTTTAAAAATAATGTGTTATATCCACCAGATCATTCTTATGATTCATTGATCTCATATTTGGATAATGCAGAATTAATACCCATAATAATGAATCCATCTACTGTAATTCATTCTCCCCATAAAAATGTTTTAAAATAATATAAATTTACAATTAATCTTCATCAAATTTTTCAACAATATCTGTTGGTTTAATACACAATTGGGTCTAACAAAGTATTTATTGTCATGTTAATTGAAATATTATTTCTCCAATAATTGACAATTATTATTAGTTTTTAAAGGGAATGTGTTTATTTAATACCTATCTGTTCTCCTTGAGAGACAATAGAAGTTATTTTCCATCATTTTATACTTATAATAATCACACTTATAATGAAAATGCATTCATCAATATAAATATCCATAAAAATAAATTATTTTTTTTGTTGATTAATATTAAAACATTATCATTTTTTGGAATACAATTTTTTTTTAAATATCTCCTTACATCAACATAGGTTTTCATAGTGTGACCCATGTATACACATATGTGTAACATCATTATATGAAATACATTATCACCAATACTCTACACAGTAGTTTCCCCCAAATAGTTTCTTGATTTTTCAGAAATTCATAATTATTTTGATTTTTATATAATATTTTCTTATTATTCTATATTGATATTGTTATGTGAATTTTTAATGTTTATACTTCTAACAAAATACTAATAATTTCATTAATTTCTCTTTTATCACACAGGACCTTTTCAAAATTCATTACACTCCCTTTTTTTCTGAAATTTATTTATTTATCTAAAAACATCCCACATTGATGTTTCTTATAGGAACTAGAATATTCTAATAAATTTTAAAATCTTATATTCAGTGGAAATATTCTATATTACATGATATATTTCTGGAGACTTTTGAACTAATTTAGTCACCAAACACCTCAATCATGGCTCATCATATAAAAAAATTCTTCAACAAGTATTTTGGTCTTATATGAATAACTGGGGGTATATACCCTTAGTTTTAGATAACCATAATGAATAGTGAAAAAATATGAAGAAATAGTCATTACGATAATACAATAATATAGTATAAACCACATAGAAAATAATAAAAAAATGAAAATAGGAATTTTGGTACAATATATAATTAATCTAGTGTGTATTTCAAAGTGGAATACAATAATGGAAGGGATCACTTATGGGATAATATTTTATAGGAATGTATAAAATGTATGAAAAATTAATTCATTCTTTAGATAAATAACCCATGATTCTCATACATATCTCATCCCTAATAATCTAGTTATATTTTGATTATTTCTTTTACTCATGCCTATAAAAATCTTGTATTCTCATGTACTGTAGATCCAGAGATTGGTATAATTGTAATATAGTATGCATCCACCAATTACGTTCTTATTATTGTAATGTAAAATACAAGTGTGTGGTCAATTTTTATTTCATGTAAATAAATAATTATCACATCATGGAATCTTTTTTTACCAAACAATGACTATCCAAAACTTATTTTCCCCCTGAAAGAATACAACTATATAACTATAGTCTAAATTAACATTTTTTTAATGAATGACTATCATGCCTAAAATATGAAGGCAAGTAAAATTTGTCATTTCTACACTTGTAATATAATCATGAATGATATTTATCTGATAAGATTAGGGAACAATATATAAATAATGTTAGGTGTTCTATGCACCACAAAGTCAAATTTCATATCATATTTGATGTAATATAAAAATAAAATAACATTGGTAGGTGAGATACCATCTACTCAAATCTCACATGGTTGAAACTCAACTAACTCATCATAAGGGTGAATGAAATAATTCCAATTCAATTTATATGAGTATGAAACAATATATACTCTATCACATAGGGTGATGAACCACCAATAATGCACATTTGTAGGGGATTATTTCTTTATGAATATATCACATGGGTGGAATAGATAAAAAAATTAACATTTTAAGTGGATAATGGACCATTGTGTCTATCTCATGGGTGAACGAACTATCCTAAATTCACATTTTAGGTGGATGATGCACCCCTAGCTCTCTCACATGGGTGGGGATGCAACCACCAATTCAGAATATATATAGAAAATGAAAAACTAAATCAATCACATTGGTTGATGATATGAAACCATTTTTTATTTATATAAAATAAGGGTTTGGTAACAACATCATGTGGTAATCATCGTGACTAAGTAGGATAAATCCATCAAATCGCATTATTAAAAAATATCATAGAAACCTCATTTATATCATTTATGTGTTAGATAAATCTATATAATCAATTCTAATATAAGGATGATACCACTAAACATTATTTTCATATCAACCAACAATCACTATTCATATTAAAGGGGTTTTATATGGTGATTTTTATTTATCCTAGGTCATATTTATAGACCATATTCTTTGAAAAAAATCTTTGAAACCTCTTAATATTTATAGGAAATATCAGAACCAATAAAAATTACTCCTATAATTTATAAGTTTTATTCATTTTTTATATATTCATCGATGACCACAAATATTTTATACCTAACACATATACGAACACTCATGAAACATACAGATTTTATTTATAATATACGAATTCATGGATCCAATTTAAATTAATTTCATGTAATTGGAAGTAAATTAGTTCACACTGCATTCCACGTGATACATTCCACATGAGTAAATACAATTACAAATATTATAGACCACATACTTGGGTCTAGTAGAGTCGTTATATTTGAAAAAATGTAGCATATTTTACCAGAATCAATCAAAAAACATAAAAACATTAAAAGTAATGATTGTTCTATGATACATTGATAAATACAAGAAAAAAATAATATAAAGTATAATAAGGGAATTTAGACATCTAACAAATAGATGAGTGGATTATCACATGATCATGAGAATTAAAGGAAATAGACCACTACTTTCAAATATAGAAAATGAGAGAGATGATAGGGGTGTTGTAGATATTTTAATGAGGATGGTGGGAGAAAAGATTATAATAAATTTGTCAGCTTATGTATATTTATTTATAAAGAACTAGTAAAGAACGAACTTAGTATGTATAGCTTTACAATAGGTTCATAAAAGAAAATGGGAAAGATATCCATGGTCATGGGACACTTGGAGTACCTATTAGAACTAAAATTATTCTATATGCCTACATAGGTACCATATATAATTCAATCAGGTAGGTGATGAAATTTGCTATTGGAAAATGTCACAGAATCTAGTATGTTCATGATAAATTCACTCTTGAGAACCTTCCAAAAACATCACAATTCATAATTAATCAAAATAGAATCTATATACAATTAATAATATCAAAACTATACCATAATATAATAAATGGTATTACAACCCCACCCATCCCCTCCCCACCTTATAAATCCATACCTCTAAATTTTTCTTCCAATCATCACTTAGGGTCTTCTGAAAAAATCTCTCACTACAACGTTATAATATCAATGTAAAATTATTTATCTCTTCATAGTTAATCCTATTATACCATTGAACACATAATTAAGGACTATATTTATTGGTAGGGTTTTTTCACGCATATACACTATATAGACTAGTTGTTCCTCAAATGATGCATCCATATCCATCTCAACCTCAACGACACTAATCTTGTGAGAAGGGTGGGGATGATTACGTTGAATATGAAAAACCATTAACACATCATGTAGCATATCATATCTATAAGGAATTAAAAATAAATAATACTTGGTTATATAACCTTAAGAAAACCTAAATTGGCACCATGAACATCGATTCCATTATCCCCTTTCACCATATATACTTGTGGCCTAGTTGTGGTGTAACGCACAAGTATATCTGGTCACAAACCTCACACACAAGAGGATCGAATTATTTAGTCAGCACAACATAACACTCTATAAGAAAATATCCTTATCCACAATAAGATCAAATAGATATTCTTTAATATATGCAGCATGAGACACAACCCAATAACTACTAAATCTCATGTATCTAAATTTCACTAAAGTGAACTATATTTTTTTCATTCCACCTCAATAATAGTGTGATATAGATCAATTCATGTTAAATATTTTTATTTTAAAACTCAACAAGAAGAATATATTTATATTATAAATAATTAACCTCATGGATGCACAACCTTTACTTGTCATCCAAAACTAGGACAGTCTACCCAAACTACCTATTAATCAATGGATTGTAACACTTTCTCAAATAAAACTATATATAATTTCATTTTTATAGTACATTCTAGAATCATGATCTATAATGAGTCTCAGAATCATGAAACAGTCATCCCAGGGACACCATGTTTTATTAATATCATCATAAAAAAACTCATCTAGATCATCGATGTAGTCTATCTGTGAACTTGATGGAAATTTTTATCTTCATGAACTATCATGTGACAATCCATAGCACATCACCATAATGAGATGGAATCATAAATACAATCATGGTTTCTATTAGTGCATCATCCCACTTATATATTGGAATGTGTAACTAATGAAGAAGGCTATAGTGGAATTGGTGCATAATTATCACATGTTTATAGGTGAAACATTAAAAAATGATCCCCACTAGGATAATTTTCATTATGGGACACTAATTGTACTTTTATATATAGTAAAAAATATTTTTAGGAATCGAGTGAAAAAATTATCTTAGGTTATATGATTACTACTTGAGATCCTTCAACATTCATAAAGGTTCTACCATATAAACCCATATATAAATTATATCATTGGAAAATGGGTCTAGTAATATAGAACCAACCCTCCATATATATTACACATAATTAGAATGAAACTTTTGTTAGATAATTTACTCTTCTTTACCCTCTCAATGAGTGAAGATATTATAGTTAATATGTTAATGGTATCTCTTCATATATTCTAATGCATAACTTGGTTTTTATGTATAAAGAGACTCATCATCCTCCACTCACTACTTCCCTGATATACCAATTTCTTCCTACATAGTGTATCAAGAACAACATTCCCTTTCTCATTGGTATATTCTGTCTCATAATAGAATGGATGTAGGTACTCAACCCATCTCTTTGATTGAATTTCTTGGTCCATCTAAGAGAATATATACTTTAGTATCTTATGGTTGGTATATTTCTCAAACATCTCACTTGAAAAATAATTACTCTAGAATCTAAGTATATGATGATAATATTTTTCTCTAGAATGTTACCTGGTATGTTCTAATTATATGACATCAATTTAATATACTCGTTATCATATACTCTCCATTATTGAATAAATCCCCCACCCCCCAATGAAAAAACTACCAAAGAATAAAAATATATTCTGTATTCCATCACTCGGATCAAGTAATATTAATATAGTTGCATACATCAATCACTCTTTAATCACCTAAAATTCTATCTCATAGAACTCTGACCACTCAATCATTAACCACTTATTGAATAGGGCTATAATAGGTGTTTTAAATTTGGTGTAGTCAAGGATAAAAATTTATTAGTAAATATAAAATACAAGTAAATTATATTTCTAAAACCCATTATTTGGCCACCCATAACAAATAATATCATCAAACTTCTCTATAATTTCTTATATTACCACTCTAGATATCATATTCCCCATGAAGAACGCCTCACTCAAAAAATGAAACATTTAACACATTTATTACTATATATTCTCTATAAATGAACCCATGATAGTTTAAATATATTGATTATGATAATAAATTGAATGAGAGTTTGATATTATATCATCAATTAATATTAATGTAAAATATTTAATATATATATATATATATGGATGTCCAAATCTACCAGAGATACAAACACTTCAAATCCATTATTCAAATTGAACAGTATCCAATCATACATATATATTCTATATCGACCTCTGAATGTAGTACTGTAACGCCCCGACCCCAGCTACCCAGAGTCGGTGCATTACTTCGTAACATTGGCATGATCACAAAAGATCAAGTCTCGAAAGACCGATTAGTTTAGTAGCCTTGGAAACACTAGATACATTCGTAAACGTTACATTACATCATAAAGTGAAAAACTACAATAACAAGGTCTCCATAGTCCACACTCATATCCTCTTCTGACTATCCCTGCAGGTCATTCATAATATACTTCTTCAAATCCTGGAAAACATTAAAACATTGAAAGGGGTGAGCTCAGATGCTCAGTAAGGATAACAATATTGCGGAAGCTTTCATAAATAAACATTAACATTTAAGGCAATGTATAACTAAAACAAAAGCCTTTTTAAACTTGAACATCAACATAATATGGCAAAAGTAAAATGAGATAATGCCATTTACTTCTTCACATGGATATTCTACTGGTCGAATAATCACATGCAATATCAATAACCACTTTCATAATGAGGGAATGTATAATGCCGGACATTCTGAAACATTTTGTCAAGGCCTCGGCCAAGACGTCTAAAATGATTAAGGCCTCGGCCAAAACCATAAATCAAATTGGGAAAGGGCCTCGGCCAATTCCACGTCTAGTTGTCTCATGAGACATACCGATGCATCGAGGAGCTATAGCGGGCTCCACCCGTCACATATTAAGTCCAATACATTCCTCATATGAATAGGTTTAAACATATCATAAACCATAACATAATCGTATCACATAAAACATGCATAAAGGAAACATAACATTTCCACATTTCAATCACAAGATATCAATACAACACATTGATATAATAAAAACGCTTTCAAAACCATTTTCAATACCAAAATAAAAGAATGTTAAAACATTGTATTTATTTTTCATTAAAAAAGAAAATGATGGCTTGTAGAGGAAGCCGAAACTCAAATAATGGTCACGGCGGCGGAGAAGTCGTTGTCGCCGCATAAGTACGGAAAGAAAAACATTCCCTTTTGTCGTTTAGCAAAACGCTTCGTATAAAAAAGATTCCTTTTGAATAAACGTAAATGTCAAAGGGGTTTATACATCGTATAAAACAAGGTTGTGTATAAAACCAAATATGCCTCAATGAAAGGAGATTGAGACGAAGTCCTTAAAAAGATCATTTTTAAAATAAAATAGATCTATTATGTGTATTTACTATAGGTACACATAAAGAAAGTAAAAATACAAAACAGGACATAATAACATCATGACATAATTTGAAAGTAGGAGATTAACCCAAAGAATGGAAGTTGGGTTAAGAAATTCCCCTACAAAGAGCATTTTTAAAATAAAATAGATCTATTATGTGTATTCACTACAAGTACACATAAATAATGTACAAATACAGGATATGACATAACAATATCATGACATAATTTGAAAGTAGGAGATTAACCCAAAGAATGGAAATTGGGTTAAGAAGTTCCCTTACCTTGTGTCCGACTTGACTCAACCGTTCTTTAACCTCCTGAATAATAAACTAGAGTTAATATATACCTTATTAAGAACCATTTTCAATTTCATTATCCTTATTATATCACTTATTACAATGATATGAACATTATGTAATTATTTAAGTTAATAACGGTCGTTTTGTCGATCTTTGGTACTTGAGTCAACAATAAGCTTCTTATAATTACAAGTTGTTTATGTGGTGAAATATCCATTATATCCAGAATTATATTAATGATTTAGATGTCATATATATCTTATATATCCAGTATATACATTCATTTATAATATTACGTAACATTTAGAGGTAAGAAATGAAATGCACCGTTCATGGAGACGGTAAGCCGTACGTACGCATGAACGCTACTTTCATTTCAATTTCATATTTAATGGAACTAAATAATAATGATATAAATGTATAATATAATTCCAGTATAATATATTGTATAATACCATTTACTCCATCCTTTATACATCCCACATATGGCATTAACGATTCAAATCACTTTGAGGGGGCGGTAGTCCGCACTTCCTAAAATGAAATTATCTCGTTTTACCCATAATGGAAAACATAAAGTAAGCCATAAATGAGAAATACAGAAGCATAAGTAAAACATAAACACATTATATATCATATATAAATATAGTGACATCTTAATGGCCACCTTTGAAGGTGTTATATGAGTGTTGAACAATCATCGTTTCGTGAGGCAGAAATTCGCCATCCACAGAAACCGTATGTTCTTTAACCATTAGATGCAGGTGTGTGTAAGTGTAGCTCGAATCCTTCTTATAAAAACATCCTATTATATTGAGGATACTGGTGTTGTTACAAAATAAATGAATAAAAAGAGTTTAGGGGGTTGGAGAAGAAAAATAAAACAAAACAACATTAGAAAAGACATTACCTCAAAATCGGGTAACTCTTTTTGATTTGAGCCAAAGGCTTCCTTGGGAAGATTTCTGCCCAAAGTGAGTCTTCTAGGAGTAAGGGAGGAATGTTGGGAGAGTATTTGGGCAGATTTTGGCCGAGCCAAATGGCTTGAAAGTGTAAATGAGGTGGGAGAGGTGGGGCCCTTTTATAAGTGGAGAGGAGGGGCACTTTTGGAAAGATTGAAATGTTACATTATTTCACAATGCTTTTCGGATTCTAAAGGTCCCACACTTATATAATTCGAGTCTAAGGTGATAAGGGTTCGAAATCTCCTCATCCAATTGGCTTTGGACAAGTGTAAGCCTTAGATTTTGCATTATCTTCCCATTTTATTTAAATCGTTAAATAATGAGGTCATCACTACATCATCATGATGTCATAAATAATTTAATTTATTTAATGTCTACAAATTATAAAAAAAATACTATGATGTAGGAAATCTTTTTAGATTTCTAATGAATATTTATAATCAAAATTTGGACTTGTGTAACCCCACTTAAAAACTGTTTTAGTAAAACAACTCATGTTTGTGTCAATTTAATTTCAACATTAAATAAATATATATTAATGTCATTTTCCAACTAAAGTGGCTCCATGGGGTCCCCAAGTTGACCCATGGGTTGTCTTGGTCGTCCATGACTCATCCAATAGGAGTAGGACAAGTGTCAAGCTCATATCATATTAATAAAACATTGTTTTTACCTTAAACTACACTAATTACCTCTAATCGCGATTAAGAACTTAAAAGTTACTATTCACCAAAAAATTATTTTGATCTAATTGAACCACATTTTACTTCTTAATGACAACCATGTATGTCGGATTTTTGAAAATCAAATCACAGAAGTGGTAATATTTCATTTTAACGAAAAATCAGTTTTTAACAACCACTTAGTGGTTTCACTATTCATCAAAAATTGAAGTTTTTCAGAATAAAGCCAAAATTTCACCCTAAGCTATAATTGATATTACGAATTCAAAAATGATTTCTATTTTACAAAATTCCAAACATATTAGTTGCATTAATTAATTTTATAATTAATTCCCGCTGTCACAACAAATAGCGTGTTTTTAAGAAACAATTTATATCAAAAGATTGGCAATTGTTTATGTCCAATTTCAATGTTAAATTAATTCTAATGACCACCATTGGATAAAATGGTAAAAATATATTCTAATTATACTCTAAAACCAATCAATAGTATAATTTATCACTATGAATTATTTTGATTAAAAAAGTTGTTTTAAGTATTTTTCACTATTCATAAAAATATTGAAGTTCTCAGAAAATTACAAAAAAATTCAACATAGGCTAATTTCAATATTAGGAATACAAAAATGAAGTCCATTTTGAAATATAAAATTTCTATAATTTTAAAAAGTGGTTATTACTATTCATAACGGCTACTTTGATTAGTCGCGGTGTTTTAGAACTCGAAGTTGCGTACAATGCAAGCCATTGCATTATTGAATGAGAAGTGTATCGTGGAAGATCGGGGTGTTATATTCTCCCCTCCTTCAATAAATTGCGTCCTCGCAATTTGAAATTTTTCTTTGATAATAAAAGGTTGAAAATAGAAAATACCTTTGTGGAAAACCCACATCGTAAATAAGGTTAATAAATATATAACATTAAAAGAAAGCAGGATAAGTACAAAGGTCACCCGATATAGCCCATTCTAGGATTCTATGAAAATATGGATATGGAGGAGAAACAAACCATCAAGGTCTGATGGAGAGTTATAGAAAACAGGATTAGGAGAAAGTTTAACTACAAGAAAATCACAAAATTGTGATTGGTTAAACGGTCATTGAATCCCCAGTTGGAAAAATTAACCGACAACATTTTTTGTTTTAAGTTACCTTTTATAATGTTGAGGAATTTATTTAGGAGATTTACTAAGAACGTAAGGGAATATACATACTTGTTATGTATACTTTCATTCGTTAATAAATTTTTACCACAAACCCAACTTTTACTCCAAATGGTAACGGAACTCAAAAATATTCTATTTATCCTAATTATATAAGGTTCCAAATGTTAACACATACCATTTAGATTAGTAAAATTATTTTGTAATAACCAGGGACTTCCTGTAGGCTAGTGGTAGGAAATAAAGGCTTGTCGCACTATGGTTGTGGGTTCGATTCCGGCAGCTTTGTCCGACGCGACGAGTGATACCCCACCCTGCAGGTTGTCCTTTTCCTAAAACTATAGTATCATAATATTCCAAAAATTATCTTCATAAATGCTTTAACCTTAAACAATACTATCCATGGTTCAACTTAATCCATTCCCACCTTAATAGTTATCCAAAATACCTCTGTCCAGACTTTCTCTAAAAGGTCTCTAAATTCCAAAATCAATTGTAACATCAGATTGCTCAAACAAAGAAAAGTTTCTCTTATTGTCACATACTAAAAATATGATTACATTAATCATATTACCTTAATCAAAAAGTAATGCAGTACAATCTTTATATATATCACATTATTCTTATAACCAGAATATAATCCTGGAGTCCAAAAGCACCAATACATTAATTATTCCGCTTCAACTGTAGTCATAGCATAAGATTGGCCTTGATCCCTTAGCCTTTTCTGAGGTAAGTTTCCTTGACGCTTAGGACATTCATTTGCATAATGACCCATTTCTCTACAATTGTAGCATTCAACTTTGATAGCCTCTTTCTTTCCCTTGCAATCACGAGCCTGGTGACCCTTTTGTCCACATTTATAACAAACTCCCATTCCTTTTAGGCAAGTACCAGGGTGATTCTTCCCACAATTATCACATAATGGAAAATCCTTCTTTCCCTTTTTCCCTTTATCTGTCTCTTGTTCCACCGTTCTCTTCTTCTCTTGCTTTACTTTGTTGTCATAAGACTTAGAGAATTCCTTTTCTGTCTTGATAGCACACGAGACAATATCTTCGTATGATGAAAAGGATTGTGATACCAAAGCTCGACGGAGAAATGGTTTTAACCCATCAAAGAAACGATCAATCTTACTCCTTGGGTTACGTATGTAATCTGCAGCATACCTTGCTATCCTTGTAATGTTAGCCTCATACTTTGCGACATTCTCATCCTCCTTCTGCCTCAGACTTAGAAATTGCCTTTCCATAT
Organism: Viscum album; assembly: GCA_963277665.1. Lineage (NCBI taxonomy): Eukaryota > Viridiplantae > Streptophyta > Magnoliopsida > Santalales > Viscaceae > Viscum > Viscum album. Next base: position 356,115,713 of record OY728143.1, read on the forward strand.
CTGCTCGATGGTCACGGGGAAAGTATTTTTCTAAGAAAAGCTCTTTGAACTCCCTCCATTCCATATTCGATACGTCATCATCTTCCTTTGTGTTTCGAATCAGCGACCACCACTGATCGGCATCTCCAGTGAGGCGGTAAACTGCCATGACAACCTTCTCCCTTTCACTACTCCCCAAAGCCTGAAATATTTTCTCTAGGGAATTTATCCATTGCTCGGCTACTAAGGGATTTGTACTCCCATTAAAGGTTGGTGGTTGTTGCCTCATGAAACGATCTAGCATTGATCCTCCACGTTGCGGATCAGGGTGCTCCATACGAGTAAGGTTATTATTCATAACCTGAGTGAGTTGTCCCAGTATGGTAATAAGTTGATCAGCACCAGTTGTATCTCCAGATCCACAATAATTATCTTGATCAGGAGGGAAATCCCTACACGGAGTTCGTGCATTGATACAGTTTCCATTCCTTCCACTAGGCGCCATTTCTAAACAATGGCATAAACTAGATTAGTTTATGAATCAAAATACATAATTCCATACTTATAAAACACTTAACATAAATTGAACTATTTATGGATATAATCCATAATCATAAAAAGAAATGTTTTCTTTGAGAAAGTATATACTCATAACCCTTCATAGTGGTTTGTAAATAAAATGAGAATTATCCTAAGCATATCCCCCGGGAGTGTCGTAACCAAGAGTGCAGCAAGGCCCGTTGTCGTGCACCAGTTCCCGTTCGAGTCTAGCTCAAAGCGGTGTTTTCGGGTTTTACCCCTAGGTACATCTGTGCCAGAGCCGCCTCTACCTGCTCGTATCCAGACAGGGATTTATTGCTCGGAAAAGTCATAACATCTCTATAATACCAAAATTCTAGGAAGTTCTTCTATACTAATCCTCAAAGTCTATCTTTGGGCTATGTGCTCTAATCAGAGTTTATCTAAATCTAGCTTCCAAGGTTAGTACTAAACTGCCTCTGATACCAACTGTAACGCCCCGACCCCAGCTACCCAGAGTCGGTGCATTACTTCGTAACATTGGCATGATCACAAAAGATCATGTCTCGAAAGACCGATTAGTTTAGTAGCCTTGGAAACACTAGATACATTCGTAAACGTTACATTACATCATAAAGTGAAAAACTACAATAACAAGGTCTCCATAGTCCACACTCATATCCTCTTCTGACTATCCCTGCAGGTCATTCAAAATATACTTCTTCAAATCCTGGAAAACATTAAAACATTGAAAGGGGTGAGCTCAGATGCTCAGTAAGGATAACAATATTACGGAAGATTTCATAAATAAACATTAACATTTAAGGCAATGTATAACTAAAACAAAAGCCTTTTTAAACTTGAACATCAACATAATATGGCAAAAGTAAAATGAGATAATTCCATTTACTTCTTCACATGGATATTCTACTGGTCGAATAATCACATGCAATATCAATAACCACTTTCATAATGAGGGAATGTATAATGCCGGACATTCTGAAACATTTTGTCAAGGCCTCGGCCAAGACGTCTAAAATGATTAAGGCCTCGGCCAAAACCATAAATCAAATTGGGAAAGGGCCTCGGCCAATTCCACGTCTAGTTGTCTCATGAGACATACCGATGCATCGAGGAGCTATAGCGGGCTCCACCCGTCACATATTAAGTCCAATACATTCCTCATATGAATAGGTTTAAACATATCATAAACCATAACATAATCGTATCACATAAAACATGCATAAAGGAAACATAACATTTCCACATTTCAATCACAAGATATCAATACAACACATTGATATAATAAAAACGCTTTCAAAACCATTTTCAATACAAAAATAAAAGAATGTTAAAACTTTGTATTTATTTTTCATTAAAAAAGAAAATGATGGCCTGTAGAGGAAGCCGAAACTCAAATAATGGTCACGGCGGCGGAGAAGTCGTTGTCGCCGCATAAGTACGGAAAGAAAAACATTCCCTTTTGTCGTTTAGCAAAACGCTTCGTATAAAAAAGATTCCTTTTGAATAAACGTAAAAGTCAAAGGGGTTTATACATCGTATAAAAGAAGGTTGTGTATAAAACCAAATATGCCTCAATGAAAGGAGATTGAGACGAAGTCCTTAAAAAGATCATTTTTAAAATAAAATAGATCTATTATGTGTATTTACTATAGGTACACATAAAGAAAGTAAAAATACAAAACAGGACATAATAACATCATGACATAATTTGAAAGTAGGAGATTAACCCAAAGAATGGAAGTTGGGTTAAGAAATTCCCCTACAAAGAGCATTTTTAAAATAAAATAGATCTATTATGTGTATTCACTACAAGTACACATAAATAATGTACAAATACAGGATATGACATAACAATATCATGACATAATTTGAAAGTAGGAGATTAACCCAAAGAATGGAAATTGGGTTAAGAAGTTCCCTTACCTTGTGTCCGACTTGACTCAACCGTTATTTAACCTCCTGAATAATAAACTAGAGTTAATATATACCTTATTAAGAACCATTTTCAATTTCATTATCCTTATTATATCACTTATTACAATGATATGAACATTATGTAATTATTTAAGTTAATAACGGTCATTTTGTCGATCTTTGGTACTTGAGTCAACAATAAGCTTCTTATAATTACAAGTTGTTTATGTGGTGAAATATCCATTATATCCAGAATTATATTAATGATTTATATGTAATATATATCTTATATATCCAGTATATACATTCATTTATAATATTACGTAACATTTAGAGGTAAGAAATGAAATGCACCGTTCATGGAGACGGTAAGCCGTACGTACGCATGAACGCTACTTTCATTTCAATTTCATATTTAATGGAACTAAATAATAATGATATAAATGTATAATATAATTCCAGTATAATATAGTGTATAATACCATTTACTCCATCCTTTATACATCCCACATATGGCATTAACGATTCAAATCACTTTGAGGGGGCGGTAGTCCGCACTTCCTAAAATGAAATTATCGCGTTTTACCCATAATGGAAATCATAAAGTAAGCCATAAATGAGAAATACAGAAGCATAAGTAAAACATAAACACATTATATATCATATATAAATATAGTGACATCTTAATGGCCACCTTTGAAGGTGTTATATGAGTTTTGAACAATCATCGTTTCGTGAGGCAGAAATTCGCCATCCACAGAAACCGTATGTTCTTTAACCATTAGATGTAGGTGTGTGTAAGTGTAGCTCGAATCCTTATTATAACAACATCCTAGTATATTTAATATACTGGTGTTGTTACAAAAGAAATGAATAAAAAGAGTTTAGGGGGTTGGAGAAGAAAAATAAAACAAAACAACATTAGAAAAGACATTACCTCAAAATCAGGTAACTCTTTTTGATTTGAGCCAAAGGCTTCCTTGGGAAGAGTTCTGCCCAAAGTGAGGCTTCTAGGAGTAAGGGAGGAATGTTGGGAGAGTATTTGGGCAGAGGTTGGCCGAGCCAAATGGCTTGAAAGTGTAAATGAGGTGGGAGAGGTGGGGGCCTTTTATAAGTGGAGAGGAGGGGCACTTTTGGAAAGATTGAAATGTTACATTATTTCACAATGCTTTTCGGATTCTAAAGGTCCCACACTTATATAATTCGAGGCTAAGGTGATAAGGGTTCTAAATCTCCTCATACAATTGGATTTGGACAAGTGTAAGCCTTGGATTTTGCATTATCTTCCCATTTTATTTAAATCGTTAAATAATGAGGTCATCACTACATCATCATGATGTCATAAATAATTTAATTTATTTAATGTCTACAAATTATAAAAAAAAAATACTATGATGTAGGAAATATTTTTAGATTTATAATGAATATTTATAATCAAAATTTGGACTTGTGTAACCCCACTTAAAAACTGTTTTAGTAAAACAACTCATGTTTGTGTCAATTTAATTTCAACATTAAATAAATATATATTAATGTCATTTTCCAACTAAAGTGGCTCCATGGGGTCCCCAAGTTGACCCATGGGTTGTCTTGGTCGGCCATGAATCATCCAATAGGAGTAGGACAAGTTTCAAGCTCATATCATATTAATAAAACATTGTTTTTACCTTAAACTACACTAATTACCTCTAATCGCGATTAAGAACTTAAAAGTTACTATTCACCAAAAAATTATTTTGATCTCATTGAACCACATTTTAATTCTTAATGACAACCATGTATGTCGGATTTTTGAAAATCAAATCACAGAAGTGGTAATATTTCATTTTAACGAAAAATCAGTTTTTAACAACCACTTAGTGGTTTCACTATTCATCAAAAATTGAAGTTTTTCAGAATAAAGCCAAAATTTCACCCTAAGCTATAATTGATATTACGAATTCAAAAATGATTTCTATTTTCCAAAATTCCAAACATATTAGTTGCATTAATTAATTTTATAATTAATTCCCGCTGTCACAACAAATAGCGTGTTTTTAAGAAACAATTTATATCAAAAGATTGGCAATTGTTTATGTCCAATTTCAATGTTAAATTAATTCTAATGACCACCATTGGATAAAATGGTAAAAATATATTCTAATTATACTCTAAAACCACTCAATAGTATAATTTATCACTATGAATTATTTTGATTAAAAAAGTTGTTTTAAGTATTTTTCACTATTCATAAAAATATTGAAGTTCTCAGAAAATTACAAAAAAATTCAACATAGGCTAATTTCAATATTAGGAATACAAAAATGAAGTCCATTTTGAAATATAAAATTTCTATAATTTTAAAAGGTGGTTATTACTATTCATAACGGCTACTTTGATTAGTCGCGGTGTTTTAGAACTCGAAGTTGCGTACAATGCAAGCCATTTCATTATTGAATGAGAAGTGTATCGTGGAAGCTCGGGGTGTTACAAGTACTATGAATATCATGTGGCCTCATGAATAGTATATGATATCCTACCCTGATGTAGGTCTAAGAGAACCACAAGGCTCCTACAAGATTATTTAAAGAGTCTTCAATATAAGGAAGAGGATAAAGGTTCTTAAATTTTACCAAATTCAAAATATAGTAATCCACAAACAACAAAATGTTATCTATATATCATGTTTGAGAATAATAATTTAACCCCATATAGGGATATACCTTTGAGAATATATCCCTCACCTATAGATCCTCCAACTGAGCATTTTTCTATTTCGCCAAAGAAGGATCCATCCTATAAGACCTAATGTGTTTGGGAACTATATTTTCCATAAGATCAAAAAAATATCGGATCTCAACAAGGGGAGAAAATTTTATGAAATACTACTGAGAAAAATCATAGAGTTGGTTGATAATAGGAGGAAATACCTCCATTTTAGTCTCCTCATCTACCAAAACTATACTTTCCACTTGATTATCCCCCAGCTTATATTCTGATTATGAGTTCTTAATAAACCAACATGTAAATTCCAATAACTGATTTAAGTATAGTAATCATCTTTTAAATAATTTAACTATACTAGAGAGTGAATATATATATATATATATATTCATGATAATGAGTCATATAATCCATTATGAGTATAATATCACAGTTTCACATCTTTAATGTGATGAAATTTTTTTTAATACTTTATTCATTGATCAATATAAAACACATTAATCCTCTCTGAATATACTCTCACCACACCCTAGGGGTCTATCAATAGACATTTCCTTATAAAAATATAATATATTAATCCATAGATCATGAACTAGATAAGAAATTATGTATGTGTCTGATTCAACAATATTGAATAAAATAGAAGTCAGGGTTAAGGATATAAGAATTAAACCTCATATTATAGATAGTCACCTTCCTAGAGTGATAGGATTATATATGATGTCAATAATTTGGACTAAATCATTTCCCTTTTATCTTTTTTCCCATATCCTATTATATGAAACACTGTTTTTGAGGAAACTCTGGTACACATCCGACCCATGATGTATTGATTTCGTGAAAACCTACATTCCAAAGGCTGGTATTCACTGCAACATTACTTTATACTATATGGAATGAACATTGGATGATAAGTTTAGAGTTTGAGAACATAAATAAATATTAGTTGAATTATTGATTCTTCTTATACTCTATTATAAATTTATTATATGTCTATAAATCCATCCCAAATCCCTATGGGAAACTATATACTTTTGTGATATTGATTTTTCATTAACATATATCGATGTAAATTTTAATAATATTATTCGTTCACCATAACTACCCTATTAATTATAGATGATTTGGTTTAAGGGAATATAATTGACCACTCTATAACTTTTCACCATCTAGGAAGGTGGGGTGTCATTTTTATTTTGGGATTGGACCACTAATAATGGATTTCTATGTATTTATATGAATGGAATCAAGACGTGTATTTTGGGGAACCATAATTGGACACACCAAACTTTTAATGGTTTTGTAACAAGGGTCATTAGGATTCTGATTATTTTTGAGAATTCATTATTAATTCTATGTAGTTTAATGTCGTACAAAGTGGATATTTGTGAAAAGGTTGCATAGATTTGGGTAGTTTTGAATATACACACAAGTTTCTATTTTTGGTTGGCCTTATAATGGAATATTGTCTAAAGATGATGGTTTTTGTTAAGAGGTAATTTGAAATATGATATATTTTACTAGTTTTCCAAGAGGGGATACCACCCATTGATATAAATACATCCTCACCAAGAATAATTCATAATTAGAACAATTTTTTTAAAACTTGGCTTCGATGAAAGGATATTTGATCATATGAGGAATATGGCCAATTGAAGAAGAATATATTTGATTTCTTATAGAGAAAAGATCTATCAAAATTATATCATAGTGGATCTTTAAATAAGGATGGTGAACATGAGTATTAGAGATTATATGGGCCAAAGACTAGAGTTGACCAAGTTTACTTAGATTAGGGTCCGATGAGGAAAGATGACGATGATTATGATTTTCAGATTGAAAATTGATAAATCATCATAAATATACTTTTAATTCTGATTCAAAGGCCATTTAGTACAAGTTACACTATTTAAGGTGTTTTTATTAGGCCATAACACGTTGTTCAATGTATCATGGTAAGATATTATCGTGTAATTTAACATCACAAAACTAGAAAATTTAATATTTTTTAACATCATAATAAAATTAAATTTGAGTCATAATAGGATTGAAAACCAATGTTTGGGTGGGGGTTTTGGATTGATAATTTCTAGTATATATCCCACAAGGGATATAGTCTATTATGAAAATGATATTGGAATTACAAATAGGGAGGACTCCCTTATATGAATGTATATCTCCAATATATTGGAAATATGATTAGTGAATAAGGGACTCCATATATTCTATTTTGTAAAAGGATATATTTTATTTCACCCAACTGGGAACATTAACCTATTGTTTTTAGTGTATGGGGAACATATTCTTCCATGTAGATTTTAAGTAAATAAACCATCATGTAACACAACTACCATAAATACATGGTTAATTAAACTATTTTTTGCAATAAAATAAATATTTATGATGTTTTAGATACTAAGAAAATTTTAGATTTTGGAATCTATTTACCTTTCCAAAAATATATAATTGAAAACCCTGTAGATAATATTTATAAACAAAATTCCATACAATGCTCCATAATAAGGGATCATAATGTCGATGCATGGTTGTGGGATGAATCAAGTATGTTAGGTATGTAAACATGGGAAAATAAATTAATTTTGATCCATCTTACTAGGATAAAAAGCCATAAAAATTGATAACTATTTACTATCAAATTTAGTATCCAAAACTATTCCTCACCCCTTCTCAAAATTGGGTCTGGTAAAAATAAAGTAGACCAAATATGGAGTTCAAAAAAATTATGTGCTAATATATGGGTTCTAAACCTATATTCTCATGGTTATTAATTTCACCTGATAATATAATCCATAGTAGGATATCCATCCTAATTTATAAATAATTGGGATTGGGGAAACCAATTTTTTAAAAAAATTATGACACAAGTGAGTTGAAAATCATATATGCTCTATTATCTTGGGTCTTCCATGATTTTTATAGAATTAAATACATATAACATATACTTATACATGTATCTCAACAAATTTAATTAGTAATACTGAAATTAAATATTATGGTTTATAGTTCCCTTTGATTCTTGTTTATATGATCAAACCTATTCACGTAGACATTGGTGAGGTCGCTCAATATCTGATAATTGGGTGATATTCTTCATTTTCTATATTTTTTATTTTTTATTTGGTGAATAATTATCAACACTTCTAATACTACTTATTATTCCTATAATATCATAATTTATACATCTTTATGAAATTATTTTCTCATAACTCCTCTCTTTTCACCGATGAAGTTATTGTGTAACAAATTAAACATCAAAACATAAGACATAAATGATGGTACCTCAATGATTGTGATACATTAATATATTTTCATGAAAACATTATCTCTAATAACCAATTGGAATAAATGGAATCATATTTCTTCTCACTTGATGGTAATATAATTCTAATTGACATGAAACTTCTAAGGCGCAATGGTAACCTATTTAGTAAATGGATTCTTTCATACAACCACATCATAGATTCCAATATATCATTAAATTTAGTCTATAATTATAGGAGGTATTTTACCATTGTATTCAAAATTAATCATTCCATATATTCCATTAAAAATCCTAACTACCAATCCTATTTCGAAATAATTTAAAAATCCTTAAATTTCTATTTTTCTATGATGCACTAGACGATGTAATTTATGGATGATTGGGATATCCACCCATTCTATAAAAACAAAACTAAGTAGATTTTGGTATATTGGATCTAAAATAATGAAGATTAGTTAATTGATCAACAGTATGAAGTGATTATTTATGAGGTAGTTTGTATCTCATGGTGTGATGTTTATAAAAATAATAACCCCATTCCTATTTTGTTCAACCACTATAGTCTATAATATTTTTTTCCTATACCAAGGGGAATTAGTGAACAATTTTTTTAATATTTACCAGATATCATAGGATCTGATATATAAAAATATGAATGATGTTTTTATCCAAAAGAATTCTATATGGGAGGAACACTATATATTGCCTTCCCTATTCCATTCACTTCTACAGAAGGCTGAGAAAGACTTTTTGATAGATATTCATCCATTTGAATATTTCATCATTTGAAATTAGATGAAATTTTTTCTGACCTCATATGGTGATGGACCCTCAGGAAAACAATTCATGTAGTTTTCCATTAATATATAATAGGGGAGATCTAGAAAAATATTAGTTGAAATCAGAGAGGATAAAATATATTTTGGGTTGTAATAATCTGAACCATTCTATTAAACCCATAAATAGACTACTTGGTATTTTTTTCTATGATTTATAGTGTTTACCTACTTCCAATCCTTGATTCACTTACTGAGGTTTAACCTAGTACATTTTTTGTAGTGGATCAATTTATATAATACTCATAGGGTGAGAAACATCAATGTTGGTGATAATTCCATATTGTATATAATATATAAATAATGGTAAGGTTATGTGTCTTATATATAGTCCATCATAGGGGGTATATAGAAGGATAGTGGTACACAACAGTGTCAAAGAACTCCTCATTAATTTATAAATCCTAGTAACTGAATTCAGACATTTTATTTGGGATCTCATTGATATTAGGCCACTATCTATATTGTCTTTTAGGGATCTTAGGCTAATGAATTTGAATCGAGAGTTCATTTCTATCTGAATTTTGATCCACCCAAATAATCAATAATGATTGAATTTAGTCGTGGGTATAACGAATTTTCATATAATATAGATGTATAAGATAGTTCATATTTATCTCTGATCGATTATGAAATTATTTTCTTGAATTAAATTGATATTATAATCTATAGGTAGTTATGTGGAATACATAAATGGTTGGTGATTCCACTGATAGATGTTAGAGTATAAATACACCCAGTGGTGGTGAGGAAAATCATACAGAATTTATCTTAATAATATAATTGTGTCCCAATTAAAATTCCTCCAATGGATTCATTCATTGATCTAGTATCCACATAAGACTACCCATATATATCATTTTATCTAAACAATATATTATGAAGTAATATAACCATTTTTATAATATCCAAATCCAAATAAATAAACTAAACACCCCTATGAAGCCTACAATAGAGGAGAGTCCATTAATGGAAGATTAAATAAATCAAAAACATAGACATTCATATAAACAAGATTAGGAACCATAACACCAAGAGTTGTAAACAAGGAAAATGAATCATAAATTACATAAAACTGCATCCATATAACATGACATGCCTAAGAATAATGAAAAACCAAAGTATCAAATTCATTAGGTAAAAAAAAGTTTATTATTAACCTCTTAGATGATGTATACCTAGACAGTACCATGTTCTGTCATAGTGGTCATGCCCCTATATCTATTTATGAATTTTGAGATATCCTCCAGGGTTTTATTCATATCAATATATTTTTAATAATGATTAACAACAATGATATTGAAATTATATTCAACTATAATTGGGTGGGGAAGTATGTTTGGTAGATGTACATATTGATCCCTTACATTAACCTGAGGCTTCCCTTTACTCGGCTGGTGAAAGATATAAGATACTCAGGAATCCAAAAAGGGTACTCATATAGTCTATAGAGAATGAAGGATATGCACTCATCCAATCTATTGATATATTATTAATCATAAATTCAATAAAACTATTAATATTATAATATTTCATATATAGATTTTTATATCTTTCATTGTAGTGAATTGAATCTAATGTTGTTATGAATGAGACTCTTGAGTTTGTCATTTGGGATACTCTATGGATGAACCCAAAAGTTATGTCTCTAGTGAGTAAGAAGGATGATTTACCATGGAAAAATTATAATGTATAATTTGTATGGGTATGGATTTTCTTCCCTCATCCCACCTCTATTTCAAATCTATCTTGAGCAATTTCTGATCCTTACCATCAAAAATCAAGTACCAATGAAGGGACAAGTATCTTTAAAACTATATTATTTATATTTATAGTTGTTAGGATCCTTGTTCAGACACTATTACATTTACATATAACTACATAAACTCTTCATATAGATCATTAGGCCTTATTGACTATATGATCTCCCATAATTGGATGGTCTGAGGAAAACCACACAGATTCAAACAATGTGATCCTAGCAGAGAATATAACTCACACTATTAAAATATTCATATCTAAAGTAGAGGGTTATATGGGAATAGTTATTCCAATCACCACCACCAGTATATGGAATTATGGTATTGTTATGATGATATAAAAAGATCATGATATTAAATTAAACATGAAAACTCTCTATTATTGTAAAAGATCATATCACACTCTCCATGGTTTTAGTGATGATGGAGATGAATTTATCAATCCTAATCTACCATAATGTCTGATAAAAGATCATAATATCAAACAATTAATATAATTTATGTATCTTTCCTTATTTTAGATGACCATCCCTATAAAATTTAGTACTTTTGAACAAATCCTATTTGTATATTCATCGGTGATCTAGACATATAACTTGGAAACCCCATCATACATTCATGAAGCAGATCATGAGAACAAATTTAGATTTCCAACCACATATACATCTATTATATATATATAACTAACATATATTTATAGTTATGAACTCGTAGGTGGCTCTTATATAGGGGAGAACAATTACAATAATTGCACTTATCATTTAAAATGATGAGAGAACTATTGATAGGGATACTCATGTGGATGAAATTGTTCCACCACAAGTGAGATCTCTAATTATAGAATCTATTACCCCTTTACCTCATCCTACAGAGAATTTAGAAGATGCAACTTTCCTAGTACTAATGGGTTGACAAGGGGTTGGCCTAGTCATTTCCCTATGAAACTACATCACAGAATCTATCATAGTTTCCAAGAGTATCTTCTAATGAAAAAATTATTTTTTAAAAATTTCATCGTGATCTAGAAATGATGTTTCAACAACATAATCTATAATTAATATTTACATTATAATGGTGTCTCAATGTTCAAGGTATCAATTATGGCTTAAAGGTGATTATTATTGAATTATTGGATGAATAATAGGCCCAATCATCCCATCTATTGGAAAAATATACAACATGATATACTATATATCAGTATATAGAGGTTCAATTAAAATCCCATTATATAGAGATAGACTCGGAGAAACTATTATTAGATAAGGAATAAGCTTCCCAAATAAACTTCCTTTAGTAAATGTTGGGATAACTCAAGGTAGAGCGGGTTGGGTACTAATATCCCCAACCAAAATCCCAAACATTCAAAAAAATGTGAGTACTAATACAGAGAGTATTCATCCTATAATGGAAGTGGAATCAAAAATCATAAGCAGGTTTCAATTGAACACCAATAAATCTCAAAAATACCTTAGTGAGCATTCGGACTTTTGAGAGATCATTTTATAATATCTCACTTTCATGAAGAGATACTCTAATTTCATGAAATTATTCCCCTGTTTCAAAAAATAATAATTTATTTTTTCAATTTTTTTCATCATTTTGACCCTTATTATACTCTATATTCTTCATCATAGTGAATCATGAAACACTAAAAGCGATATATTGTGATAATTTGAATCCATTTAAACATTTAATTAGAATATATTGTGTTAATAATTGTTACCAAACACTAGTATGTGAGTATTTTCCCCATAGGAGTGAACCGTGGATCGGTATAAGAAAATATTCCATTAGAGAAACACTAGAGTTAGTCAATTTGATTCTAAAAATAATGTCCTAAAGGAAAAGGTTCAAGGAAGGTTAATTTAATGGATATTATCACAATAATTCTATAGTGTGTTAAATAAGAAAATAAATTATTTACTTATTGGCATGGAGTACAGATATGTATAGTCAGGGATATCCTCATAGAAATACATGAATCAGAGCACTAAGATATATAATGGAGTAAATAAATTTCATGAGGACTGTGTAAATTGATTTTTGGAATGAGTAAATACATTATTAAGTAGGATAAATCTTCATCAGGTCACACTTTCATGTGTTCTTCATAAATGTCTAAATGAATATTAATGTAATGGAGGATCTGTCTAGTTATTTTCTATGACAAGGGGCCTAAAAATTATTTCATGAACTTTTCTTAAGTTAAATAGTGTATCCCCTAAGCCTTATTTATTTTAAATATTTCGACATAAATTATCTTGTGTCTCATATAAGTTGAATTAGTAAGCATAAACCCATATTTTTTATGTTCTTCCCTTTATATGTTTTTAACTAGGAATGATTTACACTACATAACATTGTAATGATCATATTTGCTTCTTTGTAATGTAAAATGATTTCCATGAAATGTGAGACATGAATTTTGTTTTCTTAGATTCCTTTAATGTATCTTCAACCTACTGAATAATATATCTCTCTACATTGAATTTTTGGGTCTAACAAATAATAATGGCAAGAGATTATGTTTAATGTTTGATAGAATTGATCAAAAGTGATGTGGTTTCCCTATAAACATTAGATGAACATACCAAATATGAATATAGTGAACATCATCATGAATTTAGAAATCATATAAGAATTTTTAACATAGTTTAAGGTTATATCTCTCAAACCAATGTGGGTAATATTATAAATTTATCTAGGTTTAACCAACATTCAAGGTATATTTTACATCAAAAAGGGTGGGATAATCTTTAAGATAATGGAGAGAACATGATTCCAATAATATTGAAATCCCCGTAGATAGGAATATTATTTTAACGGTCACAATGATCATACAATTTATCATATTTCTTAAGGTAATCTGATAAGGGTTAGATGAAAATATTGAGATTGGAATGTCATACTCATTCCTTGAATATGGTAATTTTTCATGAATTTGAAACATTGTGGGTAATTATTATTCTTCAATGGTTGTATTTTTTAGTATGTAAAACATTCCATAAGACAGTTAAATTGAATAATGTGATATGGTATTATTATGTAGGGTATGAATGGGGACCATATATGTTTGTGGTGTAACTTTGTGATGTTGTAAGGTTGTATAGAGATCAGTAGAAATCTCCCTTATGATGATGATTCCTACTATAGTAAATCCATAGTTGGGGAATATATATTCATGTATATCAAGGTCATGTAGGAATAACAAAACAAATATGTATCTAGGAGAATAATTGATTCATTACAGTTTTCCAATGAATGGATTGAGGATATTTTTAAAATTAATGAAGGAAGTAGGCCTATGGAAGTGAGGATACCCAAGATGGGATCAAGATTCCTAGAGGTTATGACATTGTTTAATGAATTAAAACATGTAAAAGAATTTTATTTGAAGAAAAAACTATTATTTCTTCATACAATAGTTAGTTCAATGAGTAATACTTGGAACTTTCAAGGTCCATATAGCAGGAACAATATACTATGTACATTTTATTTTTTGAAAAGAAAAATTTTTTTTGATATAAAAATTATGACATTGTTGGTGGAGACTTATGTTTTTCTAATCCCACCCTTAATTTTCTTTCATTAGGTAATTCATTACATAATTTTCATTTCTAGTTTTTATTGTCATGAAATTTGGACAGGTTGGGGAATGTAACACAAGTTCACATCGCATTGGTCGTATGTTTCTAGGGTAAAATTTCATGTATCCTTAAAAATAAATTAAGAACTTCTACATTACTTGGGAATGGTAAAACCAAATGTGATTTTATAAAAAAACAAAAAGTCTGAAACCTAATACTATTGTAAACTATAGTGAGAATGGGTGTACATAGTTTATGGTCATAGTGTATGGGAAAATAGTAGTCAATTTTTTTGTTGAACAACCTTATCAAAGAGGTGACATAATATGTATAGGAACATGTGAGGTAAAACAATGTTATATTACTAAATCTCCTCAGTAGTGTGGATTATCATGGGTGAGAAAACACATCTTAAGGTCATAGTTCTTGGACTAACAATAAGTGGTATGATATGATGACTCCCATGGGACCTGAAAGTTGAAGAAATAAGAACACCATTGAAGAAGGGATGGAAATGATTCAAATATTGAATGGGATTATTTGAACTTCTAATTTTGGTTGGAATAATTATGATGAGGATAACCATTTAAAACATTTCAATGATGGTTTCAATAGAAACATTTTCAATGAAATAAAAATACTAGTAGACCTTGTCCTTTGGATAAGGATTCCTTTGATTGTTAAGGATAAATATGTTTCCACCAATGATCACTAACAAACTATTATATCCCATTTAATATAATAAACATATTATATATGACTATATGGGGTTTATAGGGATTCAAACAACTAAGGAATTAAGTGAGATATATAAAAGGATGTATCTATGTGGTAGTTATAAAATCCTTATAATGAACTAATAATGATTAGTCTTTAAGGGATGATAAATGTGTATATATGGATGAAATCATAAATTGTTCTAATAAAAATTCAACAGATATTTATCTCATATTGATATCGGATGGAACCAAAATATACTCCTTGGATTCCTATAAGATAATGAAAAAATCCATATCCAAAAAAATATGGGGGACCCAAACCCCACAAATTTCATTGTGAATAGTTGATTTCAATATCTTATGGGGCCCCTAATGTAATGCACCCATGTGTGGTATTGGAACTCTTGTAGAAGTAAAGGATTAGATAGAGTAGTCCAATATATGTTTTTTTGGCATGTAAATGTTCAGCCAAATTCCATATAGTTTATTATCATATTATAATGATACAATTTTTCTATAGTTTAGATTTATACAACATATACCAATACTATAGAGGTTAAAATAATGTAGTAAATATGACTTTGATTTCCTAAAAAAATTATAGGAAGCATATTTGGGGCCTCATTCTGTTCAGAAAATGACAGAACCATATAACCTTAAAAAATGAGTGTATATCGAAAACCACATTACATTAAAGAGAGATTCCATGGATGAATAAATTCTCATATCAATAGATAATGTATAAAGAACTACAAATTGAAGGAATCTATATATATATATATATGTATTGTACATAATAGATGTTATTTTATTCTTTTTAGACACATGAATAGGGATTTATGTTTATGGTGATAATCTTGCACCGATTTATCCCTTGTTCAATGATATTAGGATACAAAGGGTTGACTAATATAAATAGTTTCGAAACCTAAAAGAAGGGTCATATATTATATAATGAAAACTATTTTGAATATAAATAAATGAATTGGTGACATTTTCATATATTCACAATGTTATTCAAATAATATAAAATGTCAAATATCATGTTTTGATCATGATTATTTTCAGAAAAATATGGCTTTGTCTCAATTAGAGTCCCATCAAATGAAATCACATAATAGATAAAATGCATCCAAGAATAATAAAAAATTGGTATTTATTTAGAATGCATATCAAGTAATGATAAATAGTTATTTTTATATCACTATATATCTTGAAATTTGAGGAATAAACATAGATATTTTTCCTCTTAATAAACCTTATACATATCAAACTTATGCACACAGTTGGGAGAATTTTTTTCCTTGGCTATAGAAAAATTAGACTACATTAATTCATACATAGATCTAGATCTTATATATATTATTTGTTTTATATATATATATATTAACTAATCATTTTATTTTATTCCCTTTTTTGGACTATATTTATTATAGTTTAACCTCATATGAAAAGTAATGATGTGTTATTCCATTTATAGTAATGCTACTCAGAATTTAATAATATTTCATCAACATGATGGTCAACAAATGAATCTAACACTGATAAGGATATCAAAACAACATGTCTATAATTTAGGAAATTATACCTTATCATGGGGTTAAAAAATATAGAACATTATCCTGAAAGAGGACTCCATAACACATTTGGACCATACATGAGATAGAGTGAGAGGGGGAGGGATAATTTTAATATAATTGAATACATTAATTAGTTCATGGTATTGTTATATGGACCATGGTATGGGATTTTTCATTAATATGAAAAACCATCAAAACATTTATTGCATCACCCAAGTGAAAATGAAATAATGTAAAAACTTATTTGAGGGATATGATTTACTTAATGAAAAAAATTAGAGGGATATAATTACAAATTATATTTTATCCCAAGATAATAGATTAAGGTTTTAATACATATCCTTTTTTAATATGAATCAATCCTCATGTTATTTATATAATATGTCATTAAACTATATATATCTTACTCATTTAAAGAATAAGATCTGTAGAATGTTCTTATAAGAAAGATAATGAATGATAAAACATGACATGAATTTCATAGGGTATCACTATATGGTAAATAACAAAAATTATAATATGTAACTACACCTATAATAGGAAATTATTTTGTCATTAAATATCATGAAACATCCGTAATAAATACACCTATAATATTATTATACTTTAAAATTTCATTTTTTTAATCATATTACTAAATATGGAGAGGTAACCCAAAATTAATATAGGGTTATTTCACCAAAAGAATGTGAAGGAATCTATTTTGACCAAGCATGAAACTAGGTAGTAGAAATATCTATGTATCCAACTGTAAGATAATTATTACACACATTGTTGTAAGGTCATAATATTTTTAATTCTAACATAGAGCCTGATATAAGGAAAATTGAGGTGAATTGATTGGTTACATGATAAGTAAAATTTTGATAAATTAAGATCCTATATCTCGGGATAAGATAGAAGATTAAAGAATTGCTATGTATCCAATTGTATGTGAATCCATCCACACATATCTATTTTGTGAAACTATTATTTAACTAATATTGAGTTTAACAAATAGTGACCCATCATTAATATCAAGACCATAAACTGGGAGTGGGGAATGATATTGAGTAGATTTTATTCCTGGGCCTAGAACATTATATATTGGAATCTATATATATCCCATATAATGAGAATCCAGAAACGTATAATTCATTTAATATGGGAATTATAACTCAGTACTAGCTAAAAAATGTCATAAGGGGAATAAATTGATGATTCCCACTCAGATATATCACTATTGTATAGAGAATGAATATTATAATCCATTCAAATCCATATTAGAGGCTATGTAATTCAACTATTATGTAATTCACTTTGACATCATGTGTCCATGTATTGGACCCCAACAATTAAACATGATGCATTAGGGTCATGCAGGTTTGGGAAATCAACTATAACTTCTATGATCACATGAGTCACACTTAATGTTATAAAAAAGATGAAATTATATGATTAATCATTATCAATCGATTGAACATGTTGATGGTATTCTTTTCAATCTCTACTATGTTTTATGTCATGTGAAAAAGAAATGAAACCATATAGTTTAATGTTGTGTAACCATAAAATATGTTCCACATATATTAAAATCATTTTCCCATGATGTATGCACACTAAAATTTAACATAATATATCTTAGAAAATATGGGGATGTTCAATTTGATGTTCTGTATCTAGGAAAATGAGTATAAATGTTAACGTCATAAAATGGGTTCATATTCAGATATGATAACATTCATATAGAATGGACTTCTACTATAATGTTAATAGTATCAAAACTCATAATTGTTTGAAATCAATGTTAATTTAATTCAATATAAGTTTTGGAAAAAAATCATTGGTTTTTGGTATGATGTGATCCACAGTCATATTGATCAAGGAAATAACACTTTTAAAGTATAACATGTATATGAAATAAGCTCCTTGAAATTTTTGATTGACCCTTTACTGATTCACTCAGGAAATCAACTGATTTATTAGGTATAGAACTATTTTCCCTTGTATTAATCATGGTATACAAACATTATTATATAATGATTTCACAACGTGGTTTTCATGGAATTTTTAGTATTTCAGTCTTTATAACTTTTTCACATCATACAACATGAAACATCCAGTATTTTTTAAGTTGAATATTATTTGGAGTGCTGAATGAAAATTATAATAACAAGGGAATAAATTAGATCCTCAATGGGAAGGACCACCTCTATCCCACATACATGTAAATATGACGTTGGTTTTATAGTATTACTGGTTATGGTTTTATAATATCAAAATGAATATAGTTTTTATATTGATAAGACATTAAATCATTTTCAATATTTTAAATGATTATATTAGAATATCACAAATTAAATGCCTTTAATCATTCATCAATAATAATGTGGTAGTAGGTTGATTAATTCAAAATAACATAATTTTCTTAATATATACTTTTGAATTTAGTGGAATATAATGTGGTTTAATTTTCCAAAACAAATGGGTGAAAAATACCAATTATATAAATAATGCTAGAATTTATGATACATATGATAGTCTTTTTCCTAGATTGTATGAGGTAAGTATCCTTGGAACACATTTTGATGATGTTATTGGTAGTCATGATCTACTTGAACTCCTTGATATATCAAGGGGATATGTCCCAATAATATTTTTTCTATAGACTAATAAAGGATAAGTTAATATTCTAGTATAAAAAACCTCTATGGTTTGATTGATGAAAATGGAATACATCATGGTAGAATGAAATTTGTGGGTGAAATCCAATCAAAACTATCTAATTTATTAATAAAAATATTTCATCCTCCCAAATTTATTTGGAACTTTATCTCTTGAACTATTATAACCATATAAGTCCTCATAAACTTTTATTATAATAATGTTGGTTTCACCTCCTTATATAGATATATATAGGACTACATAAAAAATAATTTATAGATGACCTTTCTAGAATTCATTAAATTGTATGTGATAGAATTTACTAACCACCATTAGATCTGTAAATTCATTTCACTATACTATGTGTGGAATCAACTCTGTACATTTTCTGTTATCTAAAACTTTCATCCCATTGTGGTTCCAATTATTGAGGGTGTGAGCTTTACCTGGTCAGTAGGGGTGATAATTTGATTGATTTCATCCAAATCATTTACTTTAAATAGATAAATACTCATGTGGTTTATGATTATTTGGAAC
This sequence comes from Viscum album, assembly GCA_963277665.1. Classification (NCBI taxonomy): domain Eukaryota; kingdom Viridiplantae; phylum Streptophyta; class Magnoliopsida; order Santalales; family Viscaceae; genus Viscum; species Viscum album. The sequence goes on from OY728143.1 coordinate 356,135,797, forward strand.
ACATAATCCCAGAATGGATCTTCTTGTGATTTGGGTGTATTAATTATTGAATCATCTTGGGTGTTCGGTGAATGTGTAATGTGATATGGTATCAAAATATTGGGGAATTATTCCATCACCCTAATACATAATCATGTTGGGGAATCATTTCTTCCCTTTTGATAGAATATTCTATATTTATTTTCATAATCACCATATTTTTATAGAACATAAGATTCTGGAAAGACGCTAGTATCTCTTTGATCATCTCAAATCCTACAATAAGAGAATTATATTCTTTATATTTTTTGTATTGACTTCTAAAAGTAAAAAAGGAGAAGGGATAAACTCCTTTTGTAGGATATATGATAAAAACTCCCATGACAACCTTATTTAAATTTATAATCTATATTTTTATTCTTATCAGACATCTTGATGATTACAAGAAATACAACTCCCATATTCATGGAGTTTCCTACATAGAGAAAACCAAATCCTCAAGATGTTCACTATTAATCTATGAATTCTATAACACAGGGTATGAAATGTATAATTAGGTAAATATATAAATTTTTTAACCTTTGTAGAATCAATGGACATGTTAAATTTCAATAGAATCATCACTTTTTATTCAACGCATTTTGTTCTCATTTGGTGGTTGAGTATATATTTTGTGGAATTATAAATGGTACAAGGTGAACGTTAAAAATTCAGAAATTCTCAATACGAAAGTGAGTACCATCTGATTAAATATATTAAAGTATGGGAATATAATATATAAAATTCATTTTGAGGTTTCATTCCCCTATAACAATATAGAGTCATTGACTACCAATAATAACATTAAGATGACTGGAATCATTGTCATAAACTATTAGTATCTTTGTCTCTACGGGTTAGGGATTATTTTATTGTAGATCCTTGGTTGTATAGTATGAATTTCTATCATTTTAGACATCATATAATAGCAGTGTGGATTTATTTTGATTCAAAAATCTAACATGAAATTTTTCTCTTCTATAAGGGGTGGTTTCTCATAAAAAAATCAATCATCCGGTTATCATATTACTAAATGGAAGACATGGGTTATTAAATTTCTAACAACACCGAAATGACATAATTATTGATTAAAAATATAAATATATTTCATTGATTTGATTGATATTTATCCCACAGGTTTCATCAAGTTCATCAAAAGGTTTAGCATTATACAGTTCTAGAATATAGGGAGTAGAATATTTTACATTGTTGTCAATCATTAGTTCATTTCCTTCACTATTATAGAACCACACATCTATTTAATTGGAGTAACGTGATTCATAGAGTGAATCATCACTGTACTACACATTAAAATGAAAATTATTAGTGTATTTATGGAAATGGTTGTATTATTTGGTCACCTTCGCATGTTGATGGATGCATGACCCTCCGAATGTGAAATTGATGGATTTTATTAAGAAAATTAAAACAAATTAATAGTTACAAACAATGTTTCAAATATTGGATTTTATATTAACCCTCCCTCGTACCTTTTGGCCCCTTTTTATCCTCTATTAATTTTTAGTTTTGAATGTGACTTTCCATCCGAATATATATAAAGTGGAGGAGGGTTCAAACTTGGATAATTTTGATTCTGTTATTATTATCATGGTTGGTAAAATAGATATAGATATCACATAACTCTATTGATATATGAAAATGAATCATATTTCATAGTATTATTATAACCTTATCATTTTAGGTAAATGACATGGTAATATAGAATTTGAAGAACTGATATATACATGCTATATATAATCTATGGAAACCACACATACATATTTATTAGGGATCAATATGAAATGTATAAGTTCTTCTCAAACATTTTTTTAGGGGAAAAGAAAATCAATGATAGAGTGATTGGATGAAACAATGGTTTTTCTCTTTATGATGGAAAACATTATTTCTAGAGGCCTATTTTTTCCACCGTGATGTTATTTTCTATTCTAGAACATATGATTTCTAGAAGAAATAAATAATATTATTCTCATCATAAAATAGTTGGTGCCTCTAATGCTTCCTCACTTCAAAATATAAGAGATTTTACTATTTTTTATAAGGTAGGATGAACATATATAGTACAGGTTTGGGTTCTATAGACAGTGTCAGTGCTAGATTTTGTGTGATGTTTTGAGACTCTAATTTAGTAGAATAATTCCCAAGCAGCAAAAACATTTTCTATAACATTTCTAGGGTTATTTGAATTTATTCTACTAGAAAATGAACCACATGAAATATCATTAAATCCACTGAGGTATTTGAGAGGATTCCACATCCTATACATCTCATCATAGAATTTTTATATATATGTCACCAATATTTTATCATATATGTGTTACGTATTCAAGGAATATATTTACCATTTTAACGTGGTGTAGAATATTAGGAACCTATTTTTCATGATACATGTTATTCAAGTGGTAAATGAATATTGTACTTTTTATTGTTCTATAGAACTCATAAATGAGTCATCAACAATGATCCTCGCTAGGAAAAAATGTCCTGACAGTAGAGTTTATATATAATAAAAATATTGGTCCCTCAATGTTATAAAGGAATCACCATGATGTTGTGAATATAATATCTAGTGTCTTCCCGTAATGGGGCTAAAGTGATACAATATTTTTATCATAAATTTATTAGGCCACCAATTTCATTGAATATATTTAGTTTTGTGTTCCTAAAATTAAGTAGATAAGGGGTGGTTCCCATTAAATCATTTTACGGGTTTATCTATGGTAGTACTTAAACACAATTTTCCATTACAGCCTCTATCAAAGTGGAAAAGGATTTGATGAATTTATGAATATCCAATTGAAATGTCATTGAGGTTGATGCCCTGGTTGAAGCAGAGTTATAAACATGATATTTTCAGTTTACACACATTTCATATTGATGTTCATATATGGAGGGACTAGGGTAACATTCATGAAATAGATGTGTCTACCGTACTAATAAAGGATAGTTCTAATATTTATCATCCATGGATTTTGATTAAAATAATGGTATATATATTAATATAGTTGTTTAGTAGGATTAAATTCACAATAGAATATATTTTTAATCTAGTTTAGTTTTTATTAAAGGGTATATATTTTATTTTTATTGATAATTATAATCCGCAAAAATATTTTCTCTGGGATGTTCAACCACTTCAATCCTTCTATATCAATATCATATCATGCACATCATTCCTCAACTCATATATCTTAATCTTCCTCACACGGTGGGTGAGAGTTTGATTTATCTACACACTTTCCTTTCACTTTGGTAATGTAGGACCAAATGAATGCAACTAGGTATTTAAAGGAACTCAATTATTCTAAGACTGTCTCGCTTTTTGGTTGTACACACCATCATATTCATTCCAGACCATGTATCATGCTGATGTGTCTTCATTGTAATCTTTCACATCATTTTCATTCTCAATATTCTTCATGATATAGTTATGATTATAGTAACTAATGCATAGTTTCCATTTAAAATAATTTTCTTATAGTTTTTAGTATTGTTTGGGGATTCTCCACCATATGATAACTTATCATTGTTTAGATTTTGATACCCCCATGAAAATATATTCATATTGTAACTTTTGGTACTACCACCCTAACTAGGTTTTAGATTGCATTGTTGATAGATAATGACCTTAAGATAGTCTCATGTAGAATTCAAGAACCATTCCCCTATAGGTAGAGAACAATCATGCAGTAGTGAGAACTATGAGAGTATTTTATTATGTGGAGATTTTATAAGCCTATTTAAGATAGATTTGTTTATTAGGGGTAAATGGTATTATAAATTCATAAATCCATATAGTATTGGGAAGAAATCGTTCAATTTCCATGATTTCCATATGTTTTCCTTTCATTGATAAGTAAACTAGTAGAGGTGACAATAAAAATTCACCCACCCATTTAGGTTAGGGTTGTTCCTACAACACTCCACAAGTATAATTTATCATGGGATTTCTGTATTTTTTATCCCTCTATCTATGAAAGAGTAGGTTTATATGCCATTAATATATGAAATCCAATTTCCATTCTGGGGCCCTCTGTAGATACTAGAATTCTCTACTTAAAATATGATATTTACTCATCGTATAATGATTGTTAATGTAAGAACCTATCAATGGACTGTTGTTGTAGCAATATATGCCACATTTATGTCATGGATGTGGAATATTTCCATTGGATAGTGAATTTTGAATGTACAAATACTTGTATAGATACATTAATATGGGTGATGAAATTATACAATGTACTCCCCTACGAAGTAATTTTATTATATATTAGCATGATGTTTTGGGTTATATAATCTATCCAATCTCTAATTTAGATTTCATATAGTTTAGCCCCAATTATCTAGAAGTGATACATTATTTAATTAATATATATATTATTTTGGTCTCTACTTCATCATCCTAATAGGTGTTGATGGGATATTGAGTGGGAAGGGTAGTCATTTTGTCTTAGATTCAATCCATTGCCACAACTTTCTTAATATTTCTCTATAAAACATGTATTATTTTCATTAGATAGTGAATAATTTACCATATGTTTCAATGATAATGGTGTGTTAAATCAATAATTAATTACTTTTAAATATATTAATAATAATTATCAATTATCTCAAAAGTTACCAGTATTATACATTTTAACAGATCCTTCAAAAATAACTATGACTTGTCCATTTTATTCATTAAGATATCCCTCTACCTTGTCTTATAATATAGGTTATTTCACTATCACCTTTTCAAAGGAAGTGATGTAATTTATATCATAATTAGTTTTTTTAAAATTGATATGTTTTGAAGGTGGATCATATAATGATTTCAAGCTTGGGATATTCTTTGAATGTGATAAAATATCACATGTATGTCAAAAGACTCTTTGTGTAGTTGTCGCAAACTATTTTTGTGATTTCAATACAAGGGAATTCATAGATTAGATTACATAAGGGGAAGATATTATTTTTAATTTAGTATTTTAATGTGGTGATGAATTTCATAAAAGATTACATGGGGAATATTTCTATATCCATCTTCAATTTTTGATTTTGGGGACGACCTCTATCCATGCTTGATTTCTAGCTATAGGGAGGTCCCATATAGTATATCCATTAAGGTGGATCTATTTGGTGCAAAATATTTTTTGCATGATGGGGTCCTTTTAGGTATGTACTCTATGGAGGACCTCTAGTGATTCTGATAATTTTAACATCAGGAGGACGTCTTCCATTATGGATACTTCCCACCACGAATAGCTAGTGAGAAGATTCATTGGATGCTATTGAGATGTTTTTTATATCCTAAAGAATAGAGGTTATGACCGGGCATGGGCCTATTTATGACGGTGTTCCCATTTATGAGATCATATAGTTTAACATTGTCAGAATGGAGTGTTTAGAACCACTATTGGGGGAACACATACTTTTATTAAAAACCAACTTACACATACATCCCCCTAGGTTACCTCCCACTTTTAATTGGAATATTAAAATAGAACACTTGCATGGATTTGAGAATATGCATGTACACATTTCATCATGAGTATGCATGAGAGTATAAGTTCATTTTTTATATTTAAATGTCATCAAAATTAGTCTTTGTGCCTTCATGATGTGGAATGAAATGTAATTCGGCATCTGTATGAGTATGAATTGATTATTCCTATGAGTTTCATGAACATTGGAAAGAATATGGTCCTTCACTATTGTTTCTACCAAAAAATTTAAATTCCCTTCTTTTAGAAGGAAATAATAAAATATTTCTTCTGAGTGTCTTATAGATTATTCCAAATAGGTGTTATAATTTTTTCAGGGATACGGTCCATCCATGATGTAACTTCCGGTTAAGGTTGGGGAATTGTAGTTTGAACCGGGATATGAAACTAAACATTGTATTCATTCCTAATCATGATATGTTTTTTATTTTTAATAATATCAGTGGGAATATGAGAACTCATGTAATTAGTTTTTGGATAATAATTGTGACCTTCTGCAATGGTGGGAAAAAATATTGTATTTGTAAGGATCCGACCCTAGTTCCCCGGAGTCAGTGCCTTATTTGATTACATTGGCATACAAACAAGGAATAAGAATACCGAAGGACCGGGTAGTTTAGTATTATTGAAAACAAGATACATACATAAGTTCATCATTACAACTTGAAATAAAAAACAACATAGAAAATCCTTAGACAACATCCATAAATCCTAGGTTATTTCAGCATGTCATTCATAATAGAATTCTTCTTGCCCTAAAAAATGAAACATAATAAAGGGGTGAGATCAAATGCCCAGTAAGAGTAAGAAATATAGTAGAATATTATATTAACATTAGACATGGTGAACAATTGAAAACACATGCCTTTAGTAATAAACTTGAACACATTATGGCAAGAATATGAGCTGAGTAAATAATTCCATAATAAAACATAATCCTGGGTATTCTACTAATCGAATAACCACATGAAATATCAATTTCTGAACTAATAATGATGTAATGCATAATTTCAGACATTCTGAATCATTTTGTCAAGGCCTCAGCTAAGACGTCTAATGATTAAGGCCTCGGCCAAAATCCATATCACGTTTGGAAAGGCCTCATCCAATTCCTCGTCTAGTTGTCTCATGAGACCTACCGATGCATCGAGGGGATATAGAGGGACCCACCCATCACATAAAAATTCCAATGCATTCCTCATATGAGCGGGGATAAACATAAACAACAAATACATTCATATTGAAACTATCATATGAAATGTAACTATCTTTCCTCAATCATAAAAACATAAAACACTAACCATTTGGAATAATATGGTGAATGGTTTTAGGATAGATCATTCACAATAGAGTTAGTCATAAACCATTAAATCAAATATGGTAGATGACTTCATAAATGATTAAACCCAATAAATACATTGAATCAACAAGTGTGTTGAATTATATGAAAACACTCTTATAAAATCATTAAGAAATTCTGGAGATAAATACTCTTTTATTTTCAAAAGAAGAGTTATTTGGGAAAAATATTTGTATAAAACCAGACTTGAATTAAGATATTATTTTATGACAAAAATATTGCTTTTATAAGGATAATGGTTTCCAAAAATATATTATATCTTTCCCTTGAAAATAGATATTAATTTGAGAAATTCCCTTGTATCGGGCTCTTATCTTTGGAAAACGTTTTGAGAGCTCCTTTTAAACCATGTAACTATCCAGAAAATAGGGAAGGATTATGGTCGGTGTAAAAAAATATATAATACTCACACAGAATTTATGAGGAGTACATAACAATACATATTAATTTCATCAAGGAAATTAGACAATAAAAGTAACCCGAATGAAAATGGAAGTTCGGGTGGAAAACCCTTACCTTAACTCCAAACGTGTTCCGCTCTTGTACATAAGCTCTTGGAATATGAAATTATACTTGTTAATAACTTATTTTAGAACCTTTTAGACATGTAATTAGTTTACCATAATTACGGTTAGTTTATTTATGTCTTTATTGATAAGTTATTATATTGAATTTCATCGTTCTGGAGTGTTCGTTTCCTTTATTTTCATATTGGGGTCACTTGTTTTTAAGTAATGAAGTTCATGTGGAATGGATATAAATGTCCAGAATTTAAATAAAATATTATTTATGAACATATAGATTTGTTAATGTCCATTTCTATTATTTGTTTACATGGAATGAGGCTGAATCATTAGATAACAATCACTTCGATTATTTGGCGGTATTTGGATTATTATGAACTATTTTTGTCATATAACTTATTTATATGTACATATTCTAGTTCCTAAATAATTATTAGGTTATAATACATATATTATAGTCTGTTTCAACAATGAATATGGTTTCATGACCAGTAATGAAGAATAAATTGAATAATGAAACTTCATCGTCCACGAAGGTTATAAATCGGAACCTCATGGATGTCGATTTTGGTTATAAAAATAAAAGGGAGGGAGTAAGAATATTTATGGTGGTTCTTCCATTCACAAGATATAAATCCAGTATATATATTTTACTAGAGTTATCATGGTCATTTGGATAGAGGAGTTGAGTATAGGATAACAAAAGTAGATAAACTGAAATAATACCAAATGAGAAAGAAGGGTGCTTTACCTCTTGAAATAACCTCCTTGAGAAACTCTTTAATGGAAGGGGTTTTGTTCTATTGGAAAGACTAAAAGCTTCTTGGTATTTGGTAGTGACTAGGGAAGGGTAATTGGGAAGAACTTTTAGGAGCATAAAGGCATAGAGAAGTGAAGAGAAGAGGTAGTGGCGGGGTGTTTTTATAGTGGACAAGTGGGGTAAATTTTGAATATATAATTTCATTATTTTATTATTTCCATCAAGACAACAAATAATATTATTTCATGTGACCCATAATAGTAATAAGATCATGTGAGTCCGAATAAAGTGACCTTACATCACTTATGATATCAAAAATAGTGTATTTAATTGATAAATTGAATATACGGTATTTTACCGTATTTCACCATTCCTCAAAAATTCATGAATTTCAGAAATATACCAAAAATTCACCCCTACCATTTTTCGATGTGTATAATTTAAAAGTGAAATCTATTTTTAAAAAATAATTTTCTAAATATTATTAATTTAATTTTTAAATAAGGTCATAGTTAATTCGAAAAATAACAATCTTTAAGTGCAATGAGTTTTATGTGACATTGAAAAATTAATTAAGATCTCATTATCATATTTCCTTACGAAAATAAAATAATAATATCATTCACTATTCATAAGGGTCATATTATTATTCATTTTACTATTCATATTACAATTCATATTACTATTCATAAGGGTATGTTACTATTCATAAGGGTATGTTACTATTCACCAAAAATCAAGTTTGTTCTATCAGACTCCAAATGACTTACTGAACACAACTCTAGATGACCATTTTTCAAAATTCAAAACATAGAAGAGGCAAAGTTGTGTTTAATGGATAGTTTATAAAATTGAATTCTATATTTATTTTCAAAACCTTGGGGTGTTTGTAACATCCCAGGTAAATACAGAATAAAACATTATCATGTTTATTAATATTTACAAATTAAATATTAATTTTACTTTAAAGGGGTTGCTATGTTTGATAGTGTACCCGATACGTGTAAGAACCCGGGTTTTTGGAACGGGTCAAAATCCCGACCCTGTTTAAATTTTTTACAGGTTTATGAGGAAACTGGATTTAATGGGAAGTTTCTAGAAATTTCTAGACTACACATTGTGTACATTGAGTACACGCAGTGTTTGTGTAGGTGAGTGACCGGCCGTTTTCTCACCGAGTACATGTCATGTGATGGTTGTCTAGTAGTTTCTTACTACACGGTGTGTAGTTTGGAACACGCCATGTAGACCCCCGACCATGGGAGGCCATACATGGCGTTTAGGCCGTTGGCCGGGTAAGAACCAGGGACACACCGTGTTCCCTTTGGACACGCCGTGTAGTCTAGCCATGTATGAGGGATATACATGGCGTGTGAGTATATCGGCAAGGAAGAGAAGAGGAACCCAGTACACGCCGTGTACCCAGAGGTACACGTCGTGCACTCATGTCGGCAGGTACGGAAAGTAAGTTGGCGGAATCTTTTCGTCTTATGAACAGTTAAATGAACCATACACGGCATGTAGTCCCAAAGTAGATGTCGTGTACTTTCTTTTTTTCGCTTAATTCGGGAATTAGCCTCTTTTTTTAGGCAGAAAACCCCTCCTCCACCCGGATGCACGAACCAGGCTGGCCGAACCACTTTCCTCTTCCTAATGGTCCGTCCGAGACCAGTTTCGAGCTCTGATTAGTGCGTTGGAACCCCCTCGGTAAGTCCTTGATTCATCTTTGGCCGTTTTGTTTGATTTTAGTTCTAGAATGAGTTATATCCCTTTGAGAGGTTTTGAATCTTTTGTAGATTTACCGCGTTTTAGACCCAATTTGCAGGTGTTACCGGAAGAGTAGCATCGTGCGAGTCTCAGGTAGGTGGTGCATACTTCTTTTTGTGTTTTCGCAGTTGTTTTGGTAACGCGGCCTTCGGCGCGTTTTCAGGTATTTTGAGAAGGACCCGTTTTATCTGCTTTTTCATATTGTAATGCTTATGGGTCCTCTGGGATGCTTTTGGGTATTCCCGGTTACCAGTTTGCGTGAGTAGGGCCGGGTGAGGGGTTGTTGCTCATCGGGGCATTTTGGCCGAGGAGCGCCAAAATGGTTTTAATTGAAATATGATTGTTATAAACTATCTAGTTTAATTTGTTAAAGCCTGTTAAATTGTTAGAGGCATTTAAGACCTCTGTGCTGGTATGGGAGAGCACCGGTATAGTGCAATTCGACTGTTTAGTTGGTTTTTCCTGGTTATGTTTTCTGTTTACATATGTTATATATGCAATTGCTGAATTGCATCTGCTGGACCCTTTAGGTTGTGTTGGTCTTTGCCTGGTTACGCTTGAGTGATGATGATCATAGGTTGGGGCTTTGCCCAGGTTACCTTGGGTGGTTTTGACCACGGGATTGGGCATCATGAACGTCGGTTTGAGACAGTACGATTTTTAGGTTGGGCATAGCCCGGGGTACTTGGATGGCGAGGTCATCGTACTTTAGCGACATGGCCGCAGGGACATGAGGTGTTAGATGTTTTGGTGGCTTAGGACTATTTTGGGTGATTACCGCTCACCGGGACTTTGAGTAGTGTGAACATAGAGATACTTCGTGATGAGGTGGTTTTGACCACTTATGTGGGTAGAGGCCCCCGTAGTTGTGGTTAGGTATTTTGGTTGGGGGTGCTTTCCGTAGAAAGCCACGTGGGAGGTGAGGAGCCTTCAAGAAATGGGTGTGCCTTCGGGACATCGGTACTTGAGACACGAGGTGTCAGGAGGCACATGGTGCCAGGTTACTATTTTGGGCGTTCCTTCGGGACCTCGGTACTTGAGACATGAGGTGTCAGGAGGCACATGGTGCCATGTTACTATTTTGGGCGTGCCTTCGGGACGTCGGTACTTGAGACACGAGGTGTCTGGTGGCACGTGGTGTCGGGTTACACGATAGAGATTCCAGTGTTGGCCGAAGCAGGTAACACTTCATGGTGGTTGTTGAGCACCAGTGGAGTTTGTGTTTACTTGTGCACTATAAAGTTTACTGCTTTCCTTGTAAATGCATGACTGCTTAAACACATATATTTGGTATGCACCGTTGGGTGGTATCCTACTGAGTTTTGTCTCACACCCTACACGGGGCCTTCGGGACGCGTGTAGACTTTATGGATTTACATGCAGGAAAGAGTCCAGCTTCAGAAGCTAGGTTATGTTAGTTATTTCATGGAGATGGTATGGACCTTGAGGTCATGCCTAGCAGGGTTTACTTTGTTTTGTTCATTTTTCTATATCGGCATGCTTGTTGTAGCTACTGTTGGTTATCTATTGGCGCCCTTTTTATATTCAGTTGTGTATGACCTGCTCTGGATGCATTTTTTACTGTTCATTTTTAGTTACATGTTCTTAGCATTCTTTTATGATTATTTCCACTATTGTTGTTTCATTTACTTCTTCTGCTGTTCATCTATATTGATTTTGATTCCGCTCTGCGGGTCTGGTTCGAGTCTGCTGAGTCTTCCTTTCCGCTTCATCTTTACAGTTATACTTGCACCAGTACCCTTACTAAGATCCTCTGAGAGGGTATAGCCTCCCCACTATACCTAAAAGACCCTCGCTTCTAGTTGGCATCCTTTGGCGTTCGGGGAGGTGCACCTAAGGTAGTAACACCCGACCCGTATGGCACTGTTCGGGTGGCTGGCCGGGTCCGGGACGTTAGAAAGTGGTATCAGAGGAGTTCTTGACAAGGATTTAGTGGTAGTGTTTTCTGGATACTAATGAGATTGAGACTTCTCTTTTTATTTCTACCGGTTTTACTATTTGGGATATGGTAGACTGGAGATAGTTTGTTACAGGGACTGGGTGTCTAGCTTGTGCTTGGGTGCCTGCAGCCCCAGGTACGAGGGATGGACCTAGTTTCTGCGGGTGGGAATTGCTGTTTTCTTTTGCTCAGATTACCGTTTATATGATTTCCACCATGGTGGATCACTTGGTGTGTGATGTTCTTGATTGTGATATGTGACCCTTGACCCGGTATGGTAAGGGAGAATTAGACCATGGCCCGGTATGGCAAGGCTACTTTGCTTGGATTTGATAGGCACATTTTTAGGGTATTTAAATTTCATAATTGCATGTATGCTTTCTGAAGTGATAATACCATGTGAATAAAATAAATCAATTCCCATGCTTTATCTTCTTTGAAATGATAAATGGTGAAATTCCTGATAGAATTGCTAGTTGTTGCAACGTGTATGCCATGATTTATATTTTGTAAAATTGCATGTTGCGGGATTTGGGGTCTGAATCTTATGAGAGCAGGCAGGTACTATGACTGAGGCAGTGTAACTGTCAGGATTGGATGACGCAGTCATCGGTTTGAGGCAACGTGAGTTGTCGGGACGGGCATGGCCTGAGGTACATTTGATACTTGGCTCTGTTAAGAGCGGGTAAGGAGGTCGTGAGGCCGGGATGCCGTGGGGCATGGGTTGCGGTGAGGGGGAGTAAGGGTAGTTGTTATGCACTACCTTTTACTGCTTTCCTTATCTGTGTAGAATATATTGTTATCTATATATGTAGGTTGTCTGACCATTTATGGTATTTAGTGGGTTACTCCTTCACGGCTCGATGGAGCGTCAGGAAGGAGATGATACAGTGCCGCAGGACCAGGGTCAGACTTCGGTACAGGCTGAGCACGAGCCGCAGGTACAGGCTCAGGGGCAGGATTAGGTTCAGGATCCAGTGCAGGCAGGATAGCATCCGGGTTTGGCAACGTTCGGGTTGTGGCTTGACGAGCATCTCTGAGCTAGCCTAGTACCTGTCCTGCATGGGATTGACAGAGGCACTCATAGTACATATCCTTCTATGGTGTATCTAGCGTGGGAGTTCCAGTTGCAGAACCCGCCACTTTTTCAGGGAGAGGGTGGTCTACAGGTGGCTAAGAACTTGATATAGAGTATGTAGATGATTTTCAAGCAGCTCGAGACGCCTCCAGGGCGGAGGGTCAGGCTGGAGACATATATGCTGAGAGGACCGGCGAAGCGTTGGTGGGATGTAGAGGTACAGGCTCTTAGGCACGAGGGACTGGCTTGGAAGGACTTCAAGGGCAGATTCTTTGAGAACTTCTACCCAGAGACGTTGTAGGCAGAGAGAGCTCAGGAGTTCTTGAGTCTTCAGCAGGGAGATATGTCCACCATGGACTACACATCTACCTTTACCGAGTTGTCCCATTTTGCACCGGGTATGGTGAGCGATGACGCAGCTAGGGTGAGGCGCTTCGAGGATGGCTTACGGCACGCCATTCAGGGACAAGTGAACATCTTCAGGCTGGGTTCTTTCTCCGAAGCGGTGAACCAGGAACTCATAGCCGAGGGCAACGAGAGGGAGAAATATCGCTTGGGAAGGATGACAGCTTCAACTGATGGTTCGGACAGCAGCAAGCGAGGACGAGATGAGTTCCAACAGGGCAGTCAGGCCAGGGATTCAGCTAGACCACCTCGTGGGAGTTCTTCAGTGATTTGCTTCCAGTGTGGACAGCCGGGACATGTTCGGACACAATGCGACAGGTCCTCGAAGGAGTGTCGGGCATGTGGACAGGACGGGCATCTGGAGAGGTTTTGCAGGCAGCCTTCTCATATAGTCGGCAGGTAGGGACCAGTACAGACTACAGTGTCTGGAGTTGGTTCAGGTTCAGTACCCGGAGAGGGTAGTCGAGGTTCAGCTGTGCGCGGAGACCGTGACAGAGACAGTGGGACCCAACTCAGGGGTCAGTGGCCGGTGACTTGAGTAGCATCGATAGGTCAGGCGTCAGGAAGCCATGTTTCAGGGCAGGTGCACGCCGTGGAGTTTCCAGAGGCTGAGCAGGCCGATGAGCCGGTGACAGTTAGAGGTACACCGCAGTGTGACCGTGATCTCCATGTCTCCTTTTTGGCATGACCTGTAGAGGTATGTCTGTTTTGAGTGCATGAGGTGCACAGGATCTTTTTGGACTTACTAGATGCTAGTCAGTGGGTTGGCACCATATCGGGTGCGTGATATATATATATATATATATATATATATATATATATATATATATATATGTCACGACCCGCCTTCACCAAAAGGAGGGAAGGGTCAGCAGATTGCCAGGCCCTTCCTTCTTTGAGTTGAAGGAGAGATAATGACCCCCGAAACCCGCCTTCAATAGGTCCCGGAGTGGCGACTAGCACCAAGGGTATAGGAAGTTCTCGCAAATGGAAGGCATTACCCTTTTTATTTTATAGGATCGAAAGATAAGGAGGAGAAAACCCAACAACACCAAGATAGAAAGAAAAGTAAAGCCAAAAGTAAACCATTCCCACATGCATGTTAAAACAGTTTACAACAAGGTACAAGTACAAAAGAAAAAGAAGCTCTCAAGTACAATACCAAAAGAAAGCAGAGGTACGACAACAGCGACAACCCCAACTGTCCGACTAATAGGGTCCCGCGCAGCCCTGGTAGTCCTCCTGGAAACCTGAAAGTAAACGTAGGGTGAGCATACAAGTACACTCAGTAGGGAAAACCAAGACTCTCGTGCACAAGTGGGGGAGACATACTAAAGTCCCGTGAGGAAAAAGTGAACCAAACAGCTAACAAGGCAAACTATCCATCCCAGGCCTCACCAAGGCTCACTCCCCAAATAACGCAAGTCAAGTAATATATATAATAAGAGCACATCGATGTTTGGGTACCCCGCGCCACTTTCCCACTGGTTATTGAGACATCCTACGCATCGGACCAATCCCGCCATTCTCACCGCAGTCCCACTGCCAAAACCCGCCCGCACACACCTGGGCCACAACCACACGCAGTCCCACTGCCAAATCCCGCCCGCACACACCTGGGCCTCAACTGTCACAAGTAACCATGCCTGCAAACACCTAGGCCAGAACAACCACCGCTACGCCCGAAGACACCTGGGCTAAAGGATCCACTGCCACGCCCGAAAACACCTGGGCCTCATCCCGAAGACACTTGGGAAACCACCTGCCGCACGCGCCTGGCCAACCACCACAACACCCTGCCCGATGATTCTTGGGCTAATAATGGACTTCAGGCCATCACAGCCTGCCCGAAGGTACTTGGGCTATCCGGGAAAGGGAGCAGAAAAGGAGCTAATAACCAGCCACTAAGGATAGTGTTGGGAAAAACACCCTTCCCCCATAAATGGGGGTGTTCGGCACTAAGTGCTCAACTTGGGTGGGGCGCGAATAAGAAACACAAAGCCACAAGTATAGATATAGGTAACAAACACTCACCCAAAACTTAGGTTTTCCTAGCCAACCTACAGGACACGACACCACAACGTCCGAGTCAAAATTCACGACCCTTGCCCACAAACCATCTGTCCCATTCTTGTTTCACGTTCGGTCAATTGTTCAATTAATTTTATGCACTACTGGGCAACTACCATAAGCATAACCAAGGAAAACGTCAAGCATAGATCAACCAAAACACTCACACCCGGTTCTGCCAACAGAGGATCTCTCCCCAATTTGTGATAAAAACTCACAACCACTGAAACCATGCCAACAGGAGATCCCATCCCCCAAATTCACACAGTCACCGAGAGTATAAAAAGAACGGGGAATCCCATCCCCTCCCACATTTCCAGCAAACGGCCCGAAGGGAAAACAACCAACAACCACTACCAACACAAGTCAGGGATTTTCAGATTTAAACGACTTAACACACTCCATGATTTCAAAATTCCATGTGTTCTATCCATTAGTTATCACAGAAGGGTTGATCCTGGTGATTTCAATTATTCAGCTGGGTATACGTGATTAACCAATTTCACAGCAGGAGTTCACAATTTCAGCAACCCATTTAAAACATCACGAGGGGATTCAAGTGTACACACACGACCACCAACGGCCTCAATTTTCAGGAAAACATAGACCAGTACAACAAAAGGGATGATCACAAGATAAAGCATAAACAACGATCACAACCCCTTCCCCTTCTTTCTTTAGAACTTCGTTTAGTATCTTCATTAGGGTTTGGTTCAACCAATTCCATAGGAACAAAAGTAACGCCCACCCCGCATGATACACAAAGGTGAGAGACGATAGAAATTCCCTACATGTTGATGGATGATCGACGTTTAGGCCGGGGGCGCGGAACTTTACGGATAACGACGCGGCGGTCCCGATGCACCAGAAGGGCCACGATCGAAGAAGGGGGAAAACCACGGCCTAACCCTTAATTATAAGGGCTGGGGACGGTTGAGATGAAAACACAAAACCACGGAAGACGAGGGAGTCGTGGGTTGACCACGTGGCTTGACTCATCATTAATGATGCTGGGTGGTTTTAACTGACCCATGAATTAATGAAGCATTTAATTAAGACCTTTGCGCGCGTTTCGGATTTCCAAGATATTTTTTAGCAAGGGAGAATAGGGTTTAAAACCCTATTTGCGAAAAAGGAACATTACTGGAACAACTTGGCAGGGCCGGTCTCACCGATCGGTGTCACCGATCGGTCTCACCGATCGGTGTCACCGATCGGTCTCGCCGATCGGTCTCGCCGATCGGTCTCACCGATCGGTGTCACCGATCGGTCTCACCGATCGGTCTCGCCGATCGGTCTCACCGATCGGTCTCACCGATCGGTCTCACCGATCGGTCCCACCGATCGGTCCCACCGATCGGTCCCACCGATCGGTCTCGCCGATCGGTCTCACCGATCGGTCCCACCGATCGGTCTCGCCGATCGGTCTCACCGATCGGGCTCACCGATCGGTCTCACCGATCGGTGTCACCGATCGGTCTCACCGATCGGTCCCACCGATCGGTCCCACCGATCGGTCTCACCGATCGGTCCCACCGATCGGTCTCCCCGATCGGTCTCGCCGATCGGTCTCACCGATCGGTGTCACCGATCGGTCTCACCGATCGGTCTCACCGGTCGGTCTCACCGGTCGGTCTCGCCGGTCGGTCTCACCGATCGGTGTCACCGATCGGTCTCACCGATCGGTCCCACCGATCGGTCTCACCGATCGGTCTCCCCGATCGGTCTCACCGATCGGTTCGCCGATCGGTCTCACCGATCGGTACCCCGCAAGGAAACCGGATTTTTGGCAAAGGAAGGGACCAAGGGGGGTCTGGGTCTTCACATCAGATACCTCTTAAACGATTCTCGTCCCCGAGAATCAAAACAAACTAGAAGGAAAGAGAGGATCCGAACAACCATCTTCGAAGATACCTCTTAGGAGTGGACCCCCGCTAATTGAAAATACACCCTGTCAAGAACCAAGCATCATATCACGCCAAACCGCCCGGTCATGTGGGTTTGGGGAGTCCCCCTCCCCCATGTCAAGATATTATCCGCTTTGGGCGGCACTGACTCGCCCGCACGGGTTTAATCGCATCCACCTTAATGCGTCCTGATTAGGGGTCGGGTTCCCCCTTCCCTTCAGCCGGGGCTTCCCACACATAACAGAGGAAAGGAACCTAGCACATTTCATAGCCAAAAAGGTCAAACGTTCTGTCACAACAGGCACCAAAGGTTTAAAGCTCATGACAACTCGGGGTATTGGGCACGTATCTGTGCTTCCCTCTCCCACGTACTCTCTTCGAGGCCGCCATGTCTCCACAACACACGAACCAGGCCGACGGTTTGTCCACGGAGCACTTTCTCCTTGCGATCCTCGATTCTGACTGGCCGTTCCTCGAAGGTCGCGTCTCCTCCTACGTCTAGCTCTCCCCAGTTGATGACATGAGAGTCATCATGTAAGTACTGACGAAGCTGGGAGACATGGAAGACGTCATGGACCCTCTCCAACTGAGGTGGTAGGGCCAGCTGATATGCCACCTCGCCAACTCGCCTCAGCACCTCGAAAGGTCCGATGAACCTAGGGGAGAGCTTACTCCCCTTTCCGAACCTCCGCTGCCCCCGTCGAGGGGAAACCTTCAAAAACACATGATCTCCCACCTCGAACCTCAGGGGCCTCCTCCGACGATCAGCATAAGATTTCTGCCGATCCTGAGCTGCTTTCATCCTCTCCCGCACTAGCTGGACTTTCTCCGTGGTGCTCTGCACTACTTCTGGTCCAAGAGTACCAGTCTCACCAACCTCTGCCCTGCATAAGGGTGAACGACATGGTCTTCCATACAAGGCCTCAAAAGGAGCCATGCCGATAGTAGAGTGAAAACTGTTGTTGTAGGCAAACTCTATTAAAGGCAAGTGTCGTACCCATGATCCTCCGAAATCCAGAACACATGCTCGCAGCATGTCTTCCAAAGTCTGGATAGTCCGCTCTGTCTGCCCATCAGTCTGAGGGTGAAAAGCAGTGCTAAGGCGTAGTTGGGTGCCAAAAGCATGCTGTAACCCCTTCCAGACTCGTGAGGTGAATCGAGTGTCCCGATCCGAGACGATCGTTTTCGGAACTCCATGCAAACGCACCACCTCATCCACGTACCTCTGTGCTAAGGTACTCACGGGTCCCGACTCCTTGATAGACAAGAAGTGAGCAGATTTTGTCAATCGATCCACCACTACCCAGATAGCATCATGCCCGCCCTGAGCTCTGGGTAGTCCCGTGACGAAGTCCATTGAGACGCCGTCCCACTTCCACTCGGGAACATCTAGAGGATGCAACAGACCACCAGGAACACGGTGTTCAGCCTTCACCTGCTGACACACCAGGCATTTAGCCACGAACTCTGCCACTGCCCGTTTCACCCCGGGCCACCAAAAATGTCCCCTCAGGCCTTGGTACATTTTCGAAACACCCGGATGTACCGCCAAGGCTGAGCTATGGAACTCATGAAGGACTTCATCACGCATCACCTCTGGAACAAACAACCTCCGATGAAAGAGCATCTGATGTCGGCTGTCCTCCGACCATCCTTCCGGGGCGTTCCCCTGATCGACACGATCCCGCAACACTTCTACCTCAGGATCTCCCCACTGAGACTCTTCCACTTGCTGCAACAAGGAGGACTGTACCGTCATCTGAAACAAACAACCTCTAGTACCTTCCACCCTTGCATCCAAGTGCAAGGCAGCCAACTCCCCCATTGCCTTCCAAGCATCAGCAGATTCCCGAACCACCTCCTGATGCGGCTTCCTGCTCAGGGCATCAGCCACAACGTTTCCCTTACCTTCAGTGTATGAGATCTCAAAGTCGTGGTCCTGGAGAAACTCGACCCACCTCCGCTGTCGCAAGTTCAAGTCACGCTGGGAGAAGATATAGCGCAAGCTCTTGTGGTCGGTGAAGACCACAAAGCGCTCCCCAAAGAGGTAATGTCGCCACAGCTTTAATGCGAACACCACCGCTGCAAGCTCCAGGTCATGGGTGGCATAGTTCCGCTCATGGGGGCGTAGCTGCCTGGACCCGTAAGAGATCACCCCTTGTCGCTGCATCAATACGCACCCCAGGCCCTGTCCTGAAGCATCACAGAATACCTCATAGGCCATCCCTTCTTCTGGCAACCTCAACACTGGGGCACTAACCAGTTTTTCTTTTAGGTAGCTGAAGGACAACTCACATTGCTCGCTCCACATGAAAACTTGGTCCTTCTTGGTCAAAGCCGTCAAAGGGGCTGCTACCCGGGAGAAGTTGGGCACGAATCTCCGGTAGTAGCCTGCCAGTCCAAGGAAACTCCGAACTTCCGCCACATTCTTGGGTGCTGCCCAAGAAACAATTGCCTCAACCTTTGATGGGTCGACTGCTACTCCCTGCTCAGACACTACATGTCCAAGGAAGTGCACCTCTCGCGCCCAGAACTTGCACTTTGACAACTTCCCATAGAGCTGGTGCTGTCGTAGGACCTCCAAAACTGTCCTCAGGTGCTCTGCATGGTCCTCTTCTGACTTTGAATAGATCAGGATATCGTCGATGAACACCACCACAAACCGATCCAGGTACTCCCGAAAGATGGAGTTCATAAGCCCCATGAACACGGCCGGGGCGTTCGTAACACCAAAGGGCATGACCACGAACTCGAAGTGCCCATACCTGCACCTGAACGCCGTCTTCGGGACGTCACTATCCTTCACCCTCAGCTGGTGGTACCCGGATCGCAGGTCGATCTTCGAGAACCATCCTGCCCCCTTCAGCTGGTCGAAAAGATCATCTATCCTCGGAAGAGGGTAGCGGTTCTTGATTGTTACCTGATTCAGCCTCCTGTAATCTATGCATAACCTGAGGCCACCATCTGCCTTCTTCGCAAACAAGACTGGGGCACCCCATGGTGATGCACTTGGACGAACATAACCCCTCTTCATCAGATCGTCAATCTGTATCCGCAACTCCCGTAGCTCCGAAGGTGCCATCCGGTAAGGAGCCATCGAGATTGGTCGAGAGCCGGGCTGCAGGTCTATCCCGAACTCGATATCACGTCGAGGGGGTAGAGTCGTCACCTCCTCAGGAAAGACGTCCATAAATTCACGAACGATCTCTGGTACTTCCACCATTTCCGCATCTGTTTATTCTATCGTCAGTTCGGTCAACAAGGAGAGGAGAGGTTCCTCCCTCCTGTTTCCCTTCGGACAGCTCCGCTCGCCGGTGAAAGTAACACACTGGCCGTCCAAACCGGAGAACACCACCCTCCTTTGGAAACAGTCGATGACGGCGCACACAGAAAATAGCCAGTCGATGCCTAGGATGACATCGTACGGCCGAATCTGTAGCAGAAGGAGATCCTTAACCGACTGATGTGGCCCCAACATCAGTCTACATCCCCGACAAACGAACAGCAAGTCGGTCTGACCTCCAACTGGTGTGCTCAACACCAGGGGCACTGGAAGTCTCTCGGCAACTAGACCCAAGGCGCGGGCTAGACTGGGTGAAACAAAGGAGTGCGAAGCTCCGGTATCGAACAAAGCATAAGCAAGAGTGCTAAACACACTGATCGTACCTCGAACAACCTCTGGCCCTGCTGGAATTGTTGCTTCTGCGGCGTGTAACTGTCCACGCCCAGCTCCCCTACCCCTCGGCTGTCGGCCACCTCCCCGACCACGCCCTGGTCGAGGTCCCTGGGGAGCGCCCTGAGGTCGGCCTTCCCCTCCTATGTCTGTCTGCGGAGGAGCGGGAGCTCGCTGTCCCTGCTGCTGCTGGAAGGGTCTGGCTGGGAACTGCTGCTGTGGTGGATGCTGGGGATGACTGCCACCGCTGTACTGCACCCGATCGGGGCACTGACTCCGAAGATGTCTAGGGCTCCCGCAGATGAAGCACCGTGGTCCCGATCCTGGAGGAAAAGAACGTGGGCCAGGGGATCGAAACTGAAACTGCTGCGGCCTGCTCCCTGCGGGTCGGAACCTGGAGGGTCCCGATGCTGGGGGCCTGGTGCTGACGGCCTTCCCCTTCGATGGTCCCAGCTGGATCCCTTCTCGTGACAGTCCGCCTAGAGTGTGCATCCTTTCCACCACTTCGGCCTTCTTCTGAACCTCTAAGTATGTCGGAAGGGTAAAGGGAGTAACAACATACTGGAGGGAGGGTCGGAGCGCCTCCTCCAAACGTCTTGCCCGAGACTCCTCATCGGGAAAGAGGTCTGGAGCAAAACGCAGGAGGTCCTTGAACTTGATTCCAAGTTCCCTCACGGACATGCTCCCCTGCTGGAGGGAGAGTAGCTCCTGCCTCTTTTCCGCCTTCATTGTCGAGGAGAGAAACTCCGCCCGGAACTCCTTCTCGAATTCCGCCCAAGCAACCTCAGACTCTTTCCTACTCCCCAGGTGAAGCATCCACCACTGACGTGACGCTCCTCGCATCTGGCTAACAGCCAGAGGAACCCAGTACTCAGTCGGGGCCCGAATCAGGCCGAAGGCTATGACTAGCTCCTCCAGCCAGCCTTCCGTCTTCATGTCGGAGGTGCTGCCCTCATATTTCTCGAGGGCCTGTCGCTGAAAGGCTCGAAGAGTCTTCTGCCACCGGTCGTCCTCTTCCTCCCGATCAGCTCTCTGCTGATTGGCCAAGGTAGTCTCAGGAGTCTCGATCGCCTGTACCACACGTGGTCGCCTTCCAGGTGCCATAGCTGCAAGGTAAACAAGGAATGCCTAAGCCCAGTAGTGCAAAGAAAACCGTTCTCAAAACTTATTAAGATTTAATTTATTCTTAATTTCCCAAGACATCCCAGAAACACAAGAACACAAGTCATTTATGATGCATGTACCTTCCCTAGGGTCTCTACCCTGCAATCAGTGTGGCTTCACTTGGTCGTTCGGTAGGTCCAGAGTCCTTGCATCGGATCACGGGGGGCCCTAAAATCCCGTGTCCTAGCCGGTCCTCCCTGGCCTATTTCACGCACCAAGGTCACCCAACACTGTTGCCTTACCGTCCCATGAAATCCTTACTGTGCCTAACTCCAGACTCCGTCCTATCTCTCAACCTCGCCTCTGATACCATTCTGTCACGACCCGCCTTCACCAAAAGGAGGGAAGGGTCAGCAGATTGCCAGGCCCTTCCTTCTTTGAGTTGAAGGAGAGATAATGACCCCCGAAACCCGCCTTCAATAGGTCCCGGAGTGGCGACTAGCACCAAGGGTATAGGAAGTTCTCGCAAATGGAAGGCATTACCCTTTTTATTTTATAGGATCGAAAGATAAGGAGGAGAAAACCCAACAACACCAAGATAGAAAGAAAAGTAAAGCCAAAAGTAAACCATTCCCACATGCATGTTAAAACAGTTTACAACAAGGTACAAGTACAAAAGAAAAAGAAGCTCTCAAGTACAATACCAAAAGAAAGCAGAGGTACGACAACAGCGACAACCCCAACTGTCCGACTAATAGGGTCCCGCGCAGCCCTGGTAGTCCTCCTGGAAACCTGAAAGTAAACGTAGGGTGAGCATACAAGTACACTCAGTAGGGAAAACCAAGACTCTCGTGCACAAGTGGGGGAGACATACTAAAGTCCCGTGAGGAAAAAGTGAACCAAACAGCTAACAAGGCAAACTATCCATCCCAGGCCTCACCAAGGCTCACTCCCCAAATAACGCAAGTCAAGTAATATATATAATAAGAGCACATCGATGTTTGGGTACCCCGCGCCACTTTCCCACTGGTTATTGAGACATCCTACGCATCGGACCAATCCCGCCATTCTCACCGCAGTCCCACTGCCAAAACCCGCCCGCACACACCTGGGCCACAACCACACGCAGTCCCACTGCCAAATCCCGCCCGCACACACCTGGGCCTCAACTGTCACAAGTAACCATGCCTGCAAACACCTAGGCCAGAACAACCACCGCTACGCCCGAAGACACCTGGGCTAAAGGATCCACTGCCACGCCCGAAAACACCTGGGCCTCATCCCGAAGACACTTGGGAAACCACCTGCCGCACGCGCCTGGCCAACCACCACAACACCCTGCCCGATGATTCTTGGGCTAATAATGGACTTCAGGCCATCACAGCCTGCCCGAAGGTACTTGGGCTATCCGGGAAAGGGAGCAGAAAAGGAGCTAATAACCAGCCACTAAGGATAGTGTTGGGAAAAACACCCTTCCCCCATAAATGGGGGTGTTCGGCACTAAGTGCTCAACTTGGGTGGGGCGCGAATAAGAAACACAAAGCCACAAGTATAGATATAGGTAACAAACACTCACCCAAAACTTAGGTTTTCCTAGCCAACCTACAGGACACGACACCACAACGTCCGAGTCAAAATTCACGACCCTTGCCCACAAACCATCTGTCCCATTCTTGTTTCACGTTCGGTCAATTGTTCAATTAATTTTATGCACTACTGGGCAACTACCATAAGCATAACCAAGGAAAACGTCAAGCATAGATCAACCAAAACACTCACACCCGGTTCTGCCAACAGAGGATCTCTCCCCAATTTGTGATAAAAACTCACAACCACTGGAACCATGCCAACAGGAGATCCCATCCCCCAAATTCACACAGTCACCGAGAGTATAAAAAGAACGGGGAATCCCATCCCCTCCCACATTTCCAGCAAACGGCCCGAAGGGAAAACAACCAACAACCACTACCAACACAAGTCAGGGATTTTCAGATTTAAACGACTTAACACACTCCATGATTTCAAAATTCCATGTGTTCTATCCGTTAGTTATCACAGAAGGGTTGATCCTGGTGCTTTCAATTATTCAGCTGGGTATACGTGATTAACCAATTTCACAGCAGGAGTTCACAATTTCAGCAACCCATTTAAAACATCACGAGGGGATTCAAGTGTACACACACGACCACCAACGGCCTCAATTTTCAGGAAAACATAGACCAGTACAACAAAAGGGATGATCACAAGATAAAGCATAAACAACGATCACAACCCCTTCCCCTTCTTTCTTTAGAACTTCGTTTAGTATCTTCATTAGGGTTTGGTTCAACCAATTCCATAGGAACAAAAGTAACGCCCACCCCGCATGATACACAAAGGTGAGAGACGAGAGAAATTCCCTACATGTTGATGGATGATCGACGTTTAGGCCGGGGGCGCGGAACTTTACGGATAACGACGCGGCGGTCCCGATGCACCAGAAGGGCCACGATCGAAGAAGGGGGAAAACCACGGCCTAACCCTTAATTATAAGGGCTGGGGACGGTTGAGATGAAAACACAAAACCACGGAAGACGAGGGAGTCGTGGGTTGACCACGTGGCTTGACTCATCATTAATGATGATGGGTGGTTTTAACTGACCCATGAATTAATGAAGCATTTAATTAAGACCTTTGCGCGCGTTTCGGATTTCCAAGATATTTTTTAGCAAGGGAGAATAGGGTTTAAAACCCTATTTGCGAAAAAGGAACATTACTGGAACAACTTGGCAGGGCCGGTCTCACCGATCGGTGTCACCGATCGGTCTCACCGATCGGTGTCACCGATCGGTCTCGCCGATCGGTCTCGCCGATCGGTCTCGCCGATCGGTCTCACCGATCGGTGTCACCGATCGGTCTCACCGATCGGTCTCGCCGATCGGTCTCACCGATCGGTGTCACCGATCGGTCTCACCGATCGGTCTCGCCGATCGGTCTCACCGATCGGTCTCACCGATCGGTCTCACCGATCGGTGTCACCGATCGGTCTCACCGATCGGTCTCGCCGATCGGTCTCACCGATCGGTCTCACCGATCGGTGTCACCGATCGGTGTCACCGATCGGTCGCACCGATCGGTCCCACCGATCGGTCTCGCCGATCGGTCGCACCGATCGGTCTCACCGATCGGTCTCACCGATCGGTGTCACCGATCGGTCTCACCGATCGGTCCCACCGATCGGTCTCGCCGATCGGTCCCACCGATCGGTCTCGCCGATCGGTCCCACCGATCGGTCTCGCCGATCGGTCCCACCGATCGGTCTCGCCGATCGGTCTCACCGATCGGTCTCACCGATCGGTCTCACCGATCGGTGTCACCGATCGGTCTCACCGGTCGGTCTCACCGGTCGGTCTCGCCGGTCGGTCTCACCGATCGGTCTCACCGATCGGTCCCACCGATCGGTCTCACCGATCGGTCCCACCGATCGGTCTCACCGATCGGTCCCACCGATCGGTCTCACCGATCGGTCTCCCCGATCGGTCTCACCGATCGGTCTCGCCGATCGGTCTCACCGATCGGTACCCCGCAAGGAAACCGGATTTTTGGCAAAGGAAGGGACCAAGGGGGGTCTGGGTCTTCACAATATATATATATATATATATATGAGGTGTCGTGGGCATCAGGGCATCGTGGATGTGGGTTACTTGAGGTGCTTGGCAACAGGACCTCGTGGAGGAGGACACTGATGCGGTGCGGGTTATGTTGGGTGTCGATAGTGATACAGTAGCACCAATGAGGTGCTGGGGTGACAATGCGTCACTGGAGGATTTTGTGTCTGGAAAACAGGTTAGTGAACCTTGTTTGCTTTAAATTTGGTTGGTTGAGACCGAGTAGGAAATTCCTAAGGTGGAGATCCCCTTGAGGAATTTAGCCGAAACCTTTGAGACCGGGGTAGTCCGGGTTGTTTAACTAGGATGGGTGAGTTCGGTGCCATCTCTTGGTTTCGTTTGGTAGCTCGGGGACGAGCTACATTAAGGTGTGGAGTTTGCAAGAACCCGGGTTTTTGGAACGGCTCAAAATCCCGACCCTGTTTAAATTTTTGACAGGTTTCTAAGGAAACTGGATTTAATGGGAAGTTTCTAGAAATTTCCAGACTACACGCCGTGTACATTGGGTACACGCCGTGTATGTGTAGGTGAGTGACCGGACGTGTGCTCGTCGAGTACATGCCGTGTGATGACCATCTATTAGTTTCATACTACACGGCGTGTAGTTTTGAACACGCCGTGTAGACCCCCGACTGTGTGAGGCCATACATGGCGTGTAGGTTGTTGGCCGAGTAAGAAACAGGGACACGCCGTGTTCCCTTTGGACACGCCGTTTAGTCTAGCCGTGTATGAGGGATATACATGGCGTGTGATTATGTCAGTGAGGAAGAGAAGAGGAACTCGGTACATGCCGTGTACCCAGAGGTACACGCCGTGTACTCATGTCGGCAGGTACGGAAAGTAAGTCAGTAGAATCTTTCCATATTATGAACAGTTAAATGAACCATACACGGCGTGTAGTCCCAAAGTACACGCTGTGTACTTTCTTTTTTCGCTTAATTTGGGTAGTAGCCTCGTTTTTTAGGCAGAACACCCCTCCTCCGCCCGGATGCGCGAACCAGGCGGGCCGAACCCCTTTCCTATTCCCAATCGTCCGTTCGAGACCGGTGTCGAGCACTGATTAGAGAGTTGGAACCCCCTCGGTAAGGCCTTGATTCCTCTTTGGCTGTTTTGTTTGATTTTCATTCTAGAATGAGTTATATCCCTTTGAGCAGTTTTGATTCTTTTGTAGATTTATCGTTTTTTTGGCCGAATTGGCGGGTGTTACCAGAAGAGTAGCATCGTGCGAGTCTCAGGTAGGTGGTGCATACTTCTTTTTCTGTTTTCGTGGTTTTTTTGGTAACGCGGCCTTCGGCGCGTTTTCGGGTATTTTGAGTGAGACATGTTTTATCTTCTTTTTCATATTGTAATGCTTATGGGACCTCTGGGATGCTTTTGGGTATGCTCGGTTACCAGTTTGCGTGAGCAGGGCTGGGTGAGGGGTCGTTTTTCATCGGGGCATTTTGTCCGGGGAGCGCCAAAATGGTTTTAATTGAAATATGATTGTTATAAACTGTTTAGTTTAATTTTTTAAAGCCTGTTAAATTGTTAGAGGCATTTAAGACCTTTGTGCTGGTATGGGACAGCATTGGTATAGTGCAATTCGATTGTTTTGTTGGTTTTGCCTAGTTATGTTTTTTGTTTACATATGTTATATATGAAATTGCTGAATTTCATTTGCTGGACCCTTTGGGTTGTGTTGGGCTTGGCCCGGTTACGCTTGAGTGATGATGATCACAGGTTGGGGATTTGCCCGGGTTACTTTGAGGGGTTTTGACCACAAGATTGGGCGTCATGGACGTCAGTTTGAGGCATTATGACTGTCAGGTTGGGCATGGCCCAGGTTACTTGGATGGGGAGGCCATCGAACTTGAGCGACATCGTCGCAGGGACACGAGGTGTCAGATGTTTTCGTGGCTTAGGACTATTTTGGGTGATTACCGCTCATTGGGACTTTGAGTAGTGTGCACACAGAGATACTCTGTGATGAGGTGATTTTGACCACTCGTTTGGGTAGAGGCCCCCGTAGTTGCGGTTAGTTATTTTGGATGGGGGTACTTGTCGTAGAAAGCCACGTGGGAGGTCAGGAGCCTTCCGGAAATGGGCGTGCCTTCGAGACGTTGGTACTTGAGACACGAGGTGTCAGGGGGCACATGGTGCCAGGTTACTACTTTGGGCGTGCCTTCGGGATGTCGGTACTTGAGACACGAGGTGTCAACAGGCACATGGTGCCAGGTTACTATTTTGGGCGTGCCTTCGGGATGTCAGTACTTGAGACACGAGGTGTCAGGAGGCACATAGTGTCGGGTTACTATTTTGGGCATGCCTTCGGGACGTCGGTACTTTAGACACGAGGTTTCAGGAGGAACATAGTGTCGGGTTACTATTTTGGGCGTGACTTCGGGACTTCGGTACTTGAAACATGAGGTGTCAGGTGGCACGTGGTGCTGGGTTACATGACAGTGATTCCGGCATTGGCCAAAGCAGGTAACACTCCTTGGTGGCTGTTGAGGACCAGTGGAGTTTGTGTTTACTTGTTCACTGTACTATTTACTACTTTCCTTGTAAATTCATGACTGCTTAAACACATATATTTGGTACGCACCTTTGAGTGGTATCCTACTGATTTTTGTCTCACGCTCTACACGGGCCCTTCGGGATGCGTGTAGACTTTATGGATTTACGTGCAGGAAAGAGGCCAGCTTTAGAAGCTGGGCTACGTTAGTTATTGCATGGAGATGGTATGGACCTTGAGGTCATGCCTAGCTGAGTTTACTTTGTTTTGTTTATTTTTCTGTATTGGCATGCTTGTTGTAACTACTGTTGGTTAGCCATTGGCGCCCTTTTTATATTCAGTTGTGTATGACCTGCTCTGGATGCATGTTTTACTGTTCAGTTGTAGTTACATGTTCTTAGCATGCTGTTGTGTTTATTTCTGTTGATGTTGTTTCATTTACTGCTTCCGCTGTTTATTTATATTGATTTTGCTTCCACTCTGCGGGTCTGGTTCGAGTCTGGTGAGTCTTCCTTTCCGATGCATCCTTATTGTTATACTTGGACAAGTACCCTTACTAAGATCCTCTGAGAGGGTATAGCCTCCCCACTATACCTAACAGACCCTCGCTGGTAGTCGGCAGCCTTTGGCATTCGGGGAGGTGCGCCTAATGTAGTAACACCCGACCCGTACGACACTGTTCAAGTGGCTAGCCGGGTCCAGGACGTTACAATACGCAACAAATAGTTTCTTTGAAATCTTACGTTGCACACTAGTAATAAAAGAATATTATTTTAAACGGTATTTAACATGTAGTCGTTGTATTGGCGGGAAGGAATAGAAATAACTAAAATATGATTATATATGTTTTTTTAAATGTTTCTAAATTTATCCAATAAAAGATAAAGTCTTAAAATATGAAAATAATTCAATTTTAGGGATATATACTCTAACATTCACAAAAGGTCGACTTTTCGCCTTTTGATGGAGAACCATCTATAAATATAGTTTTGGTCACTCTTATACATTCTATTGGACCAAATATAATTCTTCTTTAGAATCGGGACATCAAAATTTACTTTGTGTAAATTTTTGGTATTTTTCTGAAAAAAGTTCATTTTTTAATGAATAGTAAAAAATGTTGTATTTTAATTCAAAACCTATTTTTAATCTAATTTATTTATATGATTATATTATCTTATTAATTGGTATTAGAGTGAAATTATAATATATTTTTACCATTTAATCCAATATTGGTCGTTGGAATTAATTTAACTTTGAAATTGGACTTAAACTAGTGTCAATCTTTTGATATATATTGTTTCATAAAAACACGCTATTTGCTCTTACAGCAAGAATTAATTATTAAATAAATTAATGCAACTTATTTGTTTTAATTTTTTTAAAATAGATATCATTTTTGAATTCGGAATATCAAATATAGCTTATGGTGAATTTTTTGTATTTTTCTGAAAAACTTCAATTTTTGATGAATAGTGAAACCACTAAGTGGTACTTAAAAAAACTGATTTTTCATTTATATAAAATTTTACAACCTCTGTGTTTTGAATTTAAAAAATCCGACATACATGGTTGTCATTAAGAAGTAAAATGTGGTTCAATGGGATTAAAATAATTTTTTGTTGAATAGTAACTTTTATGTTTTTAATCGCGATTAGAGGTAATTAGTGTAGTTTAAGGTAAAAATAATGTTTTAATAATATAAAATGACCTAGACACATGTCCTACCCTTATTTGATGTGTCATGCCCGACCAAGACAATCTATGGGTCAACTTGGGGACCCCATGGATCCACTTTGGTAGGAAAATGAAATTAATAACTTTTTATTTAATGTTAAAATAAAAATGTCACAAACATGAGTTGTTTTACTAAAAAAAATTCAAATGGGGTTATACAAGTAATATTTTTGACTATAAATATTAATTAGAAAGATAAAAATATTTCCCACATCATGATATTTGTTTTATAATTTTTAGACATTAAATAAATTAAATTATATATGACACCATGATGATGCAGAGATTAACTCATTATTTAACAATTTAAATAAAATGATAATATAAGGAAAAATATAAGACCTACACTTCTCAAAAAAAACTATTGGATAGGTGGATTTAAAACTCTTATCACTTTATCCTTTAAATACATCAATGTCGAACCTTTAAAATCCGAAAATCATTTTACAATAATGTAAACTTTTATAACTTTCCAAGAGTGTCCCTCCTCTCCTCTTATAAAAGGCCCCCACCTCTACCACCTTACCCACACCTCTCAAGCCATTGGCTCTGCCAAACCCTGATCATTTTATCTCTCCTAGTCCTAGAATCCTTACCTTGGGCAGAAATCTCTTCAAAGAACCCTTTTGGTTCAAACCAAAAAGAGTTACCCAATTTTATGGTAATGTCTTCACCTGTGTTCTTTTTTTATTTTGCTTCTCCAACCCCCTAATCTCTTTTAATTCATTTATTTTTTAAGAACTCCAGTATCTTCAATATACTAGGATGTTGCTATAAGAAGAATTAGAGCTACACTTACACACACCTACATCTAATTGTTAAATAACATACTATTTCTGTGGATGGAGAATTTCTGCCTCATGAAATGATGATTGTTCATTATTCTTATAACACATTCAAAGGTGTCCATTAAGATATCACTATATATATAAATATGATATATAATATTTTTATGTTTTTCTTAAGCTTCTGTATTTTTCATTTATGGCATACCATTATGGCTTCCATTATGTGTATACGCGATATCTTCATTTTAGGAAGTGCGGACTATCGCCCCCTCAAAGTGATTTTATTCGTTAATACCATATGTGGGATGTATAAAGGATGGATTTAAAGTTATTATATATGATGTTATACTGGAATTAAAATATACCTTTATTTAATTATTATTTCTTTCCATTAAAGTATGATATATAAATGAAAGTAGCGTTCATGAATATGTACGGCTTACCGTCTCCATGAACGGTGCATTTCATTTCTTATCCCCAAATGTAATGTACTATTATAAGTACATATATATAATGGATATATGTGATGTATGTTACATCTAAATGATTAATATAATTCTGGAATTAAAATATACATATCTCTCATTTAGTTTTAATTCCATTAATATGACATAGAAGTGAAAGTAGCATTAATGCGTACGTATGGCTTACCGTCTCCATGAACGGTGCATTTCATTTCTTACCTCTAAATGGTTATTTAATATTATAAATAAATGTATATTCTGGATATATATGATATATATGATATCCAAATCATTTATATCATTCTAGATATAATGAACATTTGACCACCTGAACAATATGTAATTGTAAGAAGTCCACTTTCGACTTAAGAACCAAATATCGACAAAACAAACATTATTAACTTAAATGATTACATAATGTTTATAACATGGAAATAAGTGATATAAAAGGAATAATGAACTTGAAAAAGGTTCTTAAGCAAGTAGAAATTAACTCGAGTTTATAATTAAGGATGTTAAAGAACGATCGAGTCAAGTCGGACCCGAGGTAAGGGACTTCGTCTCAATCTCCTTTCATTGAGGCATATTTCGTTTTATAGACAACTTTCTTTTATACGGGGTATAAACCCCCTTTGACTTTTACTTTTATTCAAAATGAATCTTTTTCTACGAAGCGTTTTGCTAAACGAAAAAAAGTAATGTTTCTTTTAATGTACGCGGTGACAACGACCCTTTTCCGCCACTGCGAGTATTATTTGATTTTTGGCTTCCTCAACAATCCGTAATGTTTTTTAAAAATGAAATAAATACCATATAATATTTTATGTATTTTTCTATTGAAAAGGGTTTTTTATAATGGATTTGTTATGTCAATATATTTAAGTGATATATTGTGATCAAAGTGTGGAAATTTTTTCTTTCCATTATATTTGTTTTATGTCTTATGATTTTATAATGGTACTTGGACATTTGACAGGTGGTTACGTGATAAACCATATGACGGGTGGTTCCATGAATACCAGGACGGGTGGTTATGTTATAACATCCAATGCATTGGGTATGGAAGTCGGCCGTATGGCTAGTCCATTAAGTGATATGTGTGGAAGTCGACCGTATGGTTATTCCACTTATGTATGTTTATGTACCAAGTTACCTATATATGTTATGTTATCCTTATATAGGTTTTATGGTAATATTTTGGTTACAAAAGGGTAAGTAATGATCTTTTATTTCAGTGAAGATTTTTTACTACTTCATAAAGGTGAAAAGTATTACTTTGATAAAGTATAAATGGTTTACTTGTTGTTTTGAAAAACTAACAGTTTTCATTCATTGTGTATCCCTTACTGAGCTTTTTATACTCACCCCATGTTTTTTTGAAATTTTTTTCACAGGACATAATGTGGAATAGGGTCGAGGATGGGATCAAGGGAAAGTCATGCTATCTAAAACATAGAACTAGACATGTTTCTTTTTAAGAGTTTTTATTTTATGGAAACTTAGTAGAAGTTTCTACTTTGTAATCTTGTGAGATGTAATAGTTATGTCCTAATTCTCTAAAACTCTAAACCTGAAAAGATCCTCAATGTGAATTATTCATTTAATTCAATATTAAGTAAGGTTTAAGGCTGGGGCCATATAGTGTTACTCTAACATCCCATGTAAATAAAGAATAAAGAATTTTTATATTTATTAATATTTATGAATTAAATATTAATTTTACTTTAAATGGGTTGCTATGTTCGATAGCGTTCCTGATATGCAACAAAGAGTTTCTTTGAAATCTTACATTGCACACTAGTAATAAAACAATATTATTTTAAATGGTAGTTAACACATAGCTGTTATTTTGGCGGGAATGAATATAAATAACTAAAATAAGATTATATATGTTTTTTAAATGTTTTTGCATTTATCCAATAAAAGATAAAGGCTTAAAATATGAAAAGAATTCTATTTTAGGCATATATACTCTAACATTCACTAAAGGTCGACTTATCACATTTTGATGGAGAACCGTCTATAAATATAGTTTTGTTCACTCTTATGCATTCTATTGGACCAAATAAAATTCATCTTTAGAATTGGGACATCAAAATTTACTTTGTGTAAATTTTTGGTATTTTTCTGATAAAATTCATTTTTTTAATGAATAGTGAAAAATGTTGTACTTTAATTCAAAACCCCTTTTTAATATAATTTATTTATATGATTAGATCATCTTTTGAATTGTTTTTAAAGTGAAATTATAATATATTTTTACCAATTAATCCAATTGTGGTCGTTGAAATGAATTTCACTTTGAAATTGGACTTAAACCAGTGTCAAACTTTTGATACTTATTGTTTCATAAAAACACGCTATTTGCTCTGACAGTAGGAATTAATTATTAAATTAATTAATTTAACATATATGATTTGAATTTTGAAAAATAGAAATCATTTTTTAATCTGGAATATCAAATATAGCTTAGGGTTATGTTTTGGTATTTTTCTGAAAAACTTCAATTTTTGATGAATAGTGAAACCACTAAGTGGTACTTAAAAAAACTGATTTTTTGTTTAAATGAAATTTTACCACCTCTGTGTTTTGAATTTCAAAAATCCTACATACATGGTTTTCATTATGAAGTAAAATGTGGTTCAATGGGATTAAAATAATTTTTTGTTGAATAGTAACTTTTAAGTTTTTAATCGCGATTAGAGGTAATTAGTGTAATTTATGGTAAAAATAATGTTTTAATAATATGAAATGACCTAGAAACATGTCCTACCCTTATTGGATGTGTCATGGCCGACCAAGAAAATCCATGGGTAAACTTGGGGACCCCATGGAGCCACTTTGGTAGGAAAATGACATTAAAAACTTTTTATTTAAAGTTAAAATTAAAATGTCACAAACATGAGTTGTTTTACTAAAATAGTTTTTAAATGGGGTTATACAAGTCATAGTTTTGACTATAAATATTCATTATAAAGATAAACTGATTTCCTACATCATTATATTTTTTTTAATTTTTAGACATTAAATAAATTAAATTATTTATGACACCATGATGATACAGTGATTACCTCATTATTTAACAATTTAAATAAAATGAAATGATAATGTAAAATATAAGACCTACACTTGTCAAAAACATATTGGATGGGTGGATTTAGAACCCTTATCACATGATCCTAGAAATATAAAATTTGGGACCTTTTTTATCCGAAAATAAATTTATAACAAAGTATCTTTTCTTAACTTTCCAAGAGTGCCCCTCCTTTCCTCTTATAAAAGGCCCCCACCTCTACCACCTTACCCAGACTTCCAAAGCCTATGTCTCGGACACACCCTACCCATTTTGTCCCTCCACATCCCTTTATAACTCTTAGAATCCTAACTTTGGGAAGAATTCTTCCCAAGTAAGCCTTTGAGATCAAATCAAAAAGAGTTATCCGTTTTAAAGGTAATGTCTTCTCTTGTGTTCTTATGTTTTATTTTTCTTCTCCAACCCCCTAAACTCATTTTATTCATTTCTTTTGTAACAACACCAGTATCTTACATATACTAGGACGTTTTTATAAGAATTATTCGAGCTAAACTTTCACACACCTACATCTAATGGTTAAAGAACATATTGTTTCTGTGGATGGAGAATTTCTGCCTCACGAAACGATGAGTGTTCAACACACATATAACACCTTCAAAGGTGGAAATTAAGATGTCCCTATATTTATATATGACATATAATATGTTTATGTTTTACTTAATCTTATTTATTTTTCATTTATGGCATACCTTTATGGTTTCCATTATGGGTAAACGTGATATCTTCATTTTAGGAAGTGCAGACTACCGCCCCCTCAAAGTGATTTGATTCGTTAATACCATATGTGGTACGTATAAAGGATAGATTTAATGATATTATATATGATATTATACTTTAATTATAATATACCTTTATATAATTATTATTTCTTTCCCTTAAAGTATTATATATAAATTAAAGTAGCGTTCATGCGTACGCACGGCTTACCGTCTCAATGAACGGTGCATTTCATTTCTTATCCCCAAATGTAATGTACTATTATAAGTACATATATATAATGGATATATATGATGTATGTTACATCTAAATGATGAATATAATTATGGAATTAAAATATACATATCTCTCATTTCGTTTTAATTCCATTAATATGACATAGAAATGAAAGTAGCGTTCATGCGTACGTATGGCTTACCGTCTCCATGAACGGTGCATTTCAATTCTTACCTCTAAATGATTATGTAATATTATAAATGAATGTATATACTGGATATATATTATATATATGGCATCTACATCATTAATATCATTCTTTAGATAATGGATATTTTCCTACGTGAACAACATGTAAATATAAGATGTTCACTTTTGACTCAAGTACCAAATATCGACAAAACGACCTTTAATAACTTAAAAGATTAAATAATGTTCATAACATGGCTATAATTGATATAAAAGTAATAATGAACTTGAAAAAAGTTCTTAATAAAGTAGAAATTAACTCATTTTTATTATTCAGGACATTAAAGAACGATCGAGTCAAGTCGGACCCGAGGTATGGGACTTCGTCTCAATCTCCTTTCATTGAGGCATATTTTTGTTTTATACACAACATTCTTTTATACGGTGTATAAACGCCTTTGAATTTTACGTTTATCCAAAAGGAATCTTTTTTATACGAAGCATTTTACTAAGCAACAAAAGGTAATGTTTTTGTCATACGTATGCGTCGACAACGACTTCTCCGCCGCCGTGACCATTATTTGAGTTCCGACTTCCTCTACAATCCATAACCTATCTTTTTTTTAAATTAAAAATAAATACCATGTATTAATTTTCTTTTATTTTAGTATTGAAAATGTTTTTCATAATGTTTTTATTATATCAATGTGTTGTATTGATATCTTGTGATTGAAATGTGGAAATTTTATGTTTCCTTTATGCGTGTTTTATGTGATACGATTATGTTATGGTTCTTGGGAATTGTTATGAAGATGGGTGGTTCATTGATAAACTAAGGGTGGGTGAGCCCGATATAGCTCTCCAATGCATTGGGTAATGCAAAGGGGTTAAACATTAAGGTTTCTCTGAAGATGATTAGGGAATATACTGTGATGGGTATTCCAAACGTAACCAAGAGGGTTACTCCCTACGTAAGAATGTTATGAATGCCTCAAGTTACCTTTATGTCTTATGATTTCTATGATTTATTCATGATTTGATGAGGTATGTCAAAGTGCTTATGTTTTATGAGTAGAGTATGATTTCATTGATTCTTAAGTATACATGTACTCATGTTTCCTTTCCATATTTTTAGATCCATTACTGAGCTTTTTATGCTCATCCCAAGTTTTTGAAATGATTTTCACAGGTCAAGGGAAAGGTACATGATGTGATGATAGTGTCAAGGAAGAGTCAAGAAAGAATAAATGTTTTATTTTAAATATGTTTTCGTTGATGAGAAAAATGAATACTATCTTTTATGTAACCACTTTGTTTAAATGTGGAATGTAATGCATGTTTTATGATCTAATTCTCTAAAACTCTAAACCTGAAAAGATCCTCAATGTGTAATCTTGTAATAACTCAAGATTAAGTAAGTTTTAAGGCAGGGGCCTTATAGTTGGTATCAAAGGTCAGTTTAGATAACTTTAGGAGTTAGAATTTTATTAAATGATTATCCAAAAAATTATGGTCAAATTGAAACGATATAGTATTTGAAGATTACCATGTTGCTTCATCTAAGACATGTTTGTTAAGAATGGTTTTTCGTAGAGTAAATAGGTAAGTAGTGCTAGGAAGGCATACAGAAGGAAATAACCATCCGAATCAGCGTCGTGAGATGGTCAGAATTGGAACTGAACAGTTTGTTGGAGTAATGGAGCAGTTGACTCAAGCGATAAATGGTGGCGGTATCCATGCACGAGATCAGCCCGATCAACCGCAGAGGAACATGTCAGTGGTGGAACATTTCATGAGGCAACATCCCCCATCATTCAGAGGATCATCCGACCATGTGCTAGCTGAAGGGTGGATTAAAGAATTGGAGAAGATTTTTGATGGCATGGGGTGTTCAGACAATCAAAAGGTTAGTCTTGATATTTACCGTTTGGAGGGTGAAGCAGATCAGTGGTGGTCGATGTTTAAAAATATCAGGGATGCTAATGAGATTGATGCTCTCTATTGGGATGAATTCAAAGGTATGTTTATTGAGAAGTATTTTCCTAAGGCTGTTCGACTTAGGATAGAAAAACAATTCCTGGAATTGAGGCAAGAGGAAGACTCAGTGGCTGCCTATGAAGAAAGTTTCACTCGATTGGAAAGGTATGCTCCAAATTTTATCTGAGACCTTGATAGTAAAATCAATCATTTTTACTCAGGATTAAATCCAAAATATTGAAGGGATTTAGCATCTCATGAGTTCAAAAGTTATGAAAATCTTGTTTGATGTGCTGAGAAGGTGGAAATGGATTTTTCCAATGATCAAGTGTTCTATAACAACCAACAGAAGAAGAGACCGAGGTGGCAGGAGAAAGGAAAGAATTTTTCAAAAAGGTCTGATGGTAAGAAAACTAAGTTTCCGATTTGTGATAAATGTTGTAAAATGCATGTTGGGGAATTTCTTTTGAATTCTGGAAAGTGCTACCGATGTGGTAAGATGGGACATAAGGATCGTGATTGCACTGAAAATGATCAAGGTGATGGTAAGTCCAAATTTGATTTGCAGTTAGTGAAATGTTTTAAGTGCAATGAGTTGGGTCACTATGAAAATGAGTGTCTGACAAAGCACTCGAGTGATGGGAAGCAGTTAGACTACAAGAATAAAGGGGTGGTGAAATCCTTTGCAACTACTTCAGCAGATGTCGGGCCATCAAATGAAGTTGTATCAGGTACTTTCTTTGATTTTTCGTATTATTCCAGTGTGTTGTTTGATTCGGGGTCTACACATTCTTTCATCTCTGAAAACATTTCTAGTAAAATGGGAATACCATCTCAAGAAATGACTCCTGAACTTGTCGTAAAAACACATGGGGGAAATGTTGAGGAAAAAAGAATTTATTAGAATCTTCCTATCCTTATATGTGGAAAGAATCTACTTGCGAACCTTATTGTTTTACCTCTAGTAGAGTTTGATGTTATCCTGGGTATGGATTGGCTCTCTATTTACCATACAAAGATTAACTATGGAGCTAAAGAAGTTTATTTTCAGAAAGACTTTCAGTTTATGTACAAGAATTAACCCTTACTATTGATAACATATCAAGAGTCCGAGAAACTTGTAAAAGATGGAAATGAATGTTACCTTGCACATATTGTTGAAAACAAAGGAACTGTTAGATTCATGATGTGCCAGTGGTAAATGAGTATCCTGATGTTTTTCCTGATGAGTTTCCTGGAATAATACCAGATTGGGAAGTTGAATTTACTGTTGACTTAGTTCTCGATGCTAAGCCAATTTCAAAACCCCCTTATCTAATGGATCAAACAAAACGTTTAGAGTTGAAGGAGCAATTGCAAGATTTATTAGAGAAAGGATTCATTCGACCTAGCACATCACCATGGGGAGATCCTGTTTTATTTTTTAAAAAGAAAGATGGTTCAATGATACTTTGCATTGATTATAGAGCCTTGAATAACATTATTGTTAAGAACAAATATCATTTTCCTCATATCGATGATCTGTTTGATTAGCTCCAGGGAGCTCAGTATTTTTCAAAGATTGACCTGAGATCGGGGTACCATCAGCTGAATGTAAAGGAAGCAGATGTTCCGAAGACTGTGTTTCGTACAAGATATGGCCATTATGAATTTGTAGTTATGCCTTTTGGGAAAACCAATGCACCAGCTATATTCATGGACTTAATGAATAGAATTTTCCATGAGTTCTTAGATAAGTTTGTGGTTGTTTTAATTGATGATATTTTGGTGTTTTCTAAAAGTAAAGAGGAGCATGAAAGACATTTAAGGGTTATTTTTCAAACCTTAAAAGAAAATAAATTTTATGGGAAATTCAGCAAGTGTGATTTTTGGTTGCAAAAAATTTCTTTCCTTGGTCACATTGTTTCTAATGATGGGATAACTATTGATCCTATAAAAACAAAGGTTGTTGAAGAATGGCCAAGAACTACAAATGTAACTGAGATTCGTATTTTCCTTGGTTTGGCAGGATATTACCGAAGGTTTGTTAGAAATTTTTCACGGTTATCTAGTCCAATGACTAAGCTAACTCGGAAGGCTGTTATGTTTATCTGGATAAAAGAATGTGATGACTGTTTTCAGAAAATGAAAAGAAGATTGGTGAATGCTCTAGTTTTGGCACTACTTTCCAGGAATGGTGAGTTTTTTATCTACAGTGATGCTTCATTGAAATGACTTAGTTGCGTCCTAATGTAGAATGATCAGGTAATTTCCGATGCTTCACGTCAGTTGAAAATTAATGAGGTAAATTACCCTGCACATGATTTGGAATTAGCTGCTGTTGTTTTCTCTTTAAAAATTTGGAGGCATCATTTTCATGGAGTAAAGTGTGAAATATATACTGATGACAAATGTTTAAAGTATATATTCACTCAGAAATAATTGAACATGAGACAGAGGAGATGGCTGGAATTAATCAAGGATTATGATTGTACAATTTATTACCATCTGAGAAAATAAAATAAAGTGGCTGATGCTTGGAGTCAAAAAAGTAATGCTTCATTAACAATGTTGTGTTTGTAATGTGATCCTTTGGTTAAATATTTGATGAACTTTGGCAAAAAAGTTGTTGGTTCAGGATTTCCTTATGTTTTGTCTTAGGTATTAGTGAAATATTCTCTATCTGACAGAATCAAGCAAGCACAGAAGGAAGACAGTGAGTTGCAGAAAAAGGTAGAGATGGTTCAGAAGGGTATGTTGAATTAATTAAACATTGATAATGATTGTGTTTTGAGGTTTGGGAATAGATTATATGTGACATGTGATTCACAGTTAAAGAGAGAGTTGTTATGTGAAACTCATAGTTCTCCATTTTTAGTTCATCCTGGCAGTACTAAGATATACAGAGATCTGCCGGAGTATTACTGGTGGGATGGAATGAAAAGAGATATTGCTAATTTTACTGTCAAATGTTTGACTTGTCAGCAGGTTAAAGCAGGGCGACAGTTACCGAAAGGGATTCTTCAGCCTTTACCAGTGCCAGAGTGGAAATGGGAAAATATATCCATGGACTTCATTGTGGGATTGCCGAAGACACCTCGAGGTAATAATGCAATCTGGGTTATTGTTGATCGCTTGACTAAATCTGTTCATTTCCTTTCTATACGATATATTTTTTCCCTAGATCAACTTTCCCATTTGTATCTTAAAGAGATAGTCAGGTTACATGGAGTTCCACTCTCCATTGTATATGATCATTATCCCAGGTTTACTTCTAACATTTGGAAAGGTCTTTAGAAGTCTTTGGGTACTGAATTAAATTTTAGTACAGCTTTTCATCCTCAATCATATGGGCAGTCAGAATGAACAATTCAGAATTTGGAAGATATGCTACATGCTTGTTCGATGGATTATCA
This sequence comes from Viscum album, assembly GCA_963277665.1. Classification (NCBI taxonomy): domain Eukaryota; kingdom Viridiplantae; phylum Streptophyta; class Magnoliopsida; order Santalales; family Viscaceae; genus Viscum; species Viscum album. The sequence continues at coordinate 356,176,642 of OY728143.1, forward strand.
GGGAATTTGGGACCAACATCTTTCTTTGGTTGAATTTTCATATAATAACAGTTTTCATCCCAGTATACAGATGGCACCATTTGAGTCGTTATATGGGAAGTGGTGTCAAAATCCATCTTTCTGGGATGAAGTGGGTGAAAGGAAGCTGATGGGACCAGAATTGGTAGAATAGTTGGCAGAAAAAGTTCAGCTGATATAGAAACACAAGAGAACAGCTCAGAGCAGGCAGAAGAGTTATGCGGACAACAGGAGGAAGGATCTCTCTTTTGAGGAAGGTGATCACGTTTTTCTCAAAGTCTCACCATGGAAAAGTTTGATGTGATTTGGTAAGAAAGGAAAGTAGAGTCCAAGGTTCATTGGACCATATGAAATTCTGGAGAGAGTTGGATCAGTTGCTTACCGAGTGTCTTTACCTCTGAGTTTATCTCAGGTACACAATGTTTTTCATGTTTCAATGTTAAGGAAATACATGTCAGATCCATCTCATGTTTTGAGTCCAGGGGTGGTTCAGCTGGAAGAGAATCTATCTTATGAGGAATAACTGGTCCAGATTCTTGACCACAGGGAGCAAGTGTTGCGGAATAAGGTGATTAATCAAGTAAAGGTTTTGTGGAAAAACCAAATGAGTGAAGAGGCAACATGGGAATCTGAAAATGCTATGAGGGATAAATACCCCCACTTATTTTGATAAGTGAATAAAATTGTGAGGTCGCAATTCCCAAAAGGGGGGAAGGATGTAACATCCCACATAAATAAAGAAAAAATCATTTTCATATTTATTAATATTTACGAATTAAATATTAATTTTACTTTAAAGGGGTTTCTATGTTCGATAGCGTACCCGATACGCAACAAAGAGTTTCTTTGAAATCTTACGTTGCACACTAGTAATAAAACAATATTATTTTAAATGGTATTTAACACGTAGCCGTTATTTTGGCGAGAATGAATATAAATAACTAAAATATGATTATATATTTTTCTAAATGTTTTTACATTTATTCAATAAAATATAAAGGCTTAAAATACGAAAAGAATTCAATTTTAGGCATATATACTCTAACATTCACTAAAGGTCGACTTATCACCTTTTGATGGAGAACCGTCTATAAATATAGTTTTGGTCACTCCTATACATTCTATTGGACCAAATAAAATTCTTCTTTAGAATCGGGACATCAAAATTTACTTTGTGTAAATTTTTGGTATTTTTGCGATAAAGTTCATTTTTTTAATGAATAGTGAAAAATGTTGTATTTTAATTCAAAACCCACTTTTAATCTAATTTATTTATATGATTAGATTATATTTTTAATTGGTTTTAAAGTTAAATTAGAATATATTTTTACCATTTAATCCAATAGTGTTCGTTGGAATTAATTTCACTTTGAAATTGGACTTAAACTAGTGTCAATCTTTTGATACTTATTGTTTCATAAAAACACGTTATTTGCTCTGACAGCGGGAATTAATTATTAAATTAATTAATTTAACTTATTTTTTCTGAATTTTGTAAAATAGACATCATTTTTGAATTCGGATTATCAAATATAGCTTAGGGTGATGTTTTGGTATTTTCTGAAAAACTTCATTTTTTGATGAATAGTGAAACCACTAAGTGGTACTTAAAAAAACTGATTTTTTGTTTAAATGAAATTTTACCATCTCTGTGTTTTGAATTTCAAAAATCCAACATACATGTTTGTCATTAGGAAGTAAAATGTGGTTCAATGGGATTAAAAGAATTTTTTGATGAATAGTAACTTTTAAGTTTTTTATCGCGATTAGAGGTAATTAGTATAATTTATGGTAAAAATAATGTTTTAATAATATGAAATAACCTAGACACATGTCCTACCCTTATTGGATGTTTCATGTCCGACCAAGAAAATCAATGGTTAAACTTGGGGACCCCATCAAGCCACTTTGGACGGAAAATTACATTAAAAACATTTTATTTAAAGTTAAAATTAAAATGTCACAAACATGAGTGGTTTTACTAAAATAGTTTTTAAATGGGGTTATAAAAATCATTTTTTTAATATAAATATTCATTAATAAGCTAAAACTATTTCCTACATCATGATATTTATTATGTAATTTTTAGACATTAAATAAATTAAATTATATATGACACCATGATGATGTAGTGATTACCTCATTATTTAACAATTTAAATAAAATGAAAATATAATGTAAAATTTAAGACCTACACTTGTAAAAAACCTATTGTATGGGTGTATTTCTAACCCTTATCCCCTTATACTCGAAATATATAATTTTGGGACCTTTTTTATCCGAAAATAATTTTATAACAAAGTATCTTTTCTTAACATTCCAAGAGTGCCCCTCCTCTCCTCTTATAAAAGGCCCCCACCTCTGCCACCTTAACCACACTTCCAAAGCCTTTGGCTCGGCCAAACCCTGCCCATTTTGTCTCTCCACATCCCTCTATAACTATTAGAAGCCTCACTTTGAGAATAAGTCTTCCCAAGGATGCCTTTGATCTTAAATCAAAAAGAGTTACTCATTTTAACGGTAATGTCTTCTCTTGTGTTCTATGTTTTATTTTGCTTCTCCAACCCACTAAACTCTTTTTATTGATTACTTTTTTAACAACACCAGTATCTTCCATATACTAGGATGTTGTTATAAGAATTATTAGAGCTACACTTACACACACCTACATCTAATTGTTAAAGAACATACTGTTTCTGTGGATGGCGAATTTCTGCCTCACGAAACGATGATTGTTCAACACTCATATAACACCTTCAAAGGTGGCCATTAAGATGTAACTATATTTATATATGACATATAATATGTTTATGTTTTACTTAAACTTCTTTATTTTTCATTTATGTCATACATTTATGGTTTCCATTGTTGGTAAACGTGATATCTTCATTTTAGAAAGTGTGGACTACCGCCCCCTCAAAGTGATTTGATTCGTTAATACCATATGTGGTACGTATAAAGGATAGATTTAATTATATTATATATGATATTATACTGTAATTATAATATACCTTTATATAAATATTATTTCTTTCCATTAAAGTATTATATAGAAATGAAAGTAGCGTTCATGCGTACGCACGGCTTACCGTCTCAATGAACTGTGTATTTCATTTCTTATCCCCAAATGTAATGTACTATTATAAGTACATATATATAATGGATATATATGAGGTATGTTACATCTAAATGATGAATATAATTCTGGAATTAAAATATACATATCTCTCATTTAGTTTTAATTCCATTAATATGACATAGAAATGAAAGTAGCGTTCATGCGTACATACGGCTTACCGTCTCGATGAACGGTGCATTTCATTTATTACCTCTAAATTATTATGTAATATTATAAATGCATGTATATACTAGATATATATGATATATATGGAATATACATCATTAATATCATTCTTGAGATAATGGATATTTTCCTACGTGAACAACTTGTAAATATAAGAAGTTCACTTTTGACTCAAGTACCAAATATCGACAAAACGACCGTTATTAACTTAAATGATTACATAATGTTCATAACATGGTTATAAGTGATATAAAAGTAATAATTAACTTGAAAAAAGGTTCTTAAGAAAGTTGAAATTAACTCAACTTTATTATTCAGGACATTAAAGTACGATCGAGTCAAGTCGGACCTGAGGTATGGGACTTCGTCTCAATCTCCTTTCATTAAGGCATATTTTTGTTTTATAGACAACCTTATTTTATACGGTGTATGAACCCCTTTAACTTTTATGTTTATCCAAAAGGAATCTTTTTTATACGAAGAGTTTTACTAAACGACAAAAGGGAATGTTTTTGTTGTACATATGCGGCGACAACGACTTCTCCGCCGTTGTGACCATTATTTGAGTTTCGGATTCCTCTACAAGTCATAACCTATATATTTTTAAAATGAAAAATAAATACCATGTATTACTTTTCTTTTATTTTAGTATTTAAAATGGTTTTCCTAATGTTTTTATTATATCAATGTGTTATATTGATATCTTGTGATTGAAATGTGGAAGTGTTATGTTTCCTTTATGCGTGTTTTATGTGATACGATTATGTTATGGTTCTTGGGAATTGTTATGAAGATGTGTGGTTCTGTGATAAACTAAGGGTGGGTGAGCCCGATATAGCTCTCCAATGCATTGGGTAATGCGAAGGGGTTAAATGGTAAGGTTTCTCCGAAGAGATTTAGGGAATATACTATGATGGGTATTCCAAACGTAACCAACAGGGTTACCCCTACATAAGAATGTTATGAATGCCTCAAGTTACCTTTATGTCTTATGATTTCTATGATTTATTCATGATTTTATGAGGTATGTTAAAGTGCTTATGTTTTATGAGTAGAGTATGATTTCATTGATTCTTATGTATACATGTACTCATGTTTCCTTTCCATATTTTTAGATCCCTTAATGATCTTTTATGCTCATACCAAGTTTTTGAAATGATTTTCACAGGTCAAGGGAAAGGTATATGATTTGATGATAGTATCAAGGAAGAGTCAAGAAAGAATCCATGTTTTATTTTAAATATGTTTCCATTGCTGGGAAAAATGAATACTATCTTTTATGTAACCACTTTGATTAAATTTGGAATGTAATGCAAGTTTTATGATCTAATTATCTAAAACATTAAACCTGAAAAGATCCTCAATGTGTAATCTTGTAATAACTCAAGATTAAGTAAGGTTTAAGGCTGGGTCCTTATAGTTACATTCTCCACTCCTTACAAAAATTTCGTCCTCGAAATTCACAAAATATTATCTAAAAAGATTCATATATGTCTTTAACATAATCTCCTTAGGCTCCCATATTACTTCCTCGATATTATGGTTCCTCCATAGAACCTTCACCAGATGATTCGTTTGATTTCTCAATACTTTTTATCTAGTATCAAGAATCTTGATAGGCTCTTCACAGTAAGATAGATCAGGCTCAAGTTCCACTTCTTCATAAGTGAGTACATGTGTTGGGACTGGCTTGTAATTTCTTAACATTGACACGTGGAACACATTGTGAACCTTGGAGAGACTTGGAGTCATTTCCAAATGGTAAGCTACGACTCCAATTCCATCCAGAATTTCGAAAGGTCTGATGTACCTGGGACTTAATTTTCCCTTCTTACTGAATCGTATAATACCCTTCCATGAAGATACCTTTAAGAAAACGTGATCACCTTCTCGAAATTCCAAATCCTTCATTCGGTTATCTGCATAGCTCTTTTGCCTACTTTGAGCTGTTTTGGTATGGTTCTGGATAATCTTCACCTTTTCCATTGTTTCTTCAATAAGTTCTGGGCCCACAAGCTTTCTTTCACCAACATCATCCCAGCAAGTTGGTGTAAGACATCGCCTCCCATATAATGCTTCATAGGGTGCCATCTATATACATGAATGGAATCTATTGTTGTAGAAATATTCTACAAGAGGTAAATACTGATCCTACATGCCTTGAAAATCAAGTGAACCAGACCTCAACATGTCTTCCAATGTTTTAATTGTCCGTTCTGATTGTCAATCAGTTTGTGGGTGGTAGGCAGTGCTCAAACGAAGATCAGTATCTACGACCTTATGAATAATTTTCCAGAATCTTGATGTTAAATGTGGATCATGATCAGAAACAATCGATAGGGGTACTCCATGAAGTCTCACAACTTCATTAATATATAGTCTTTCTAGACGTTCAAGTGGTAGATATTCTCTTATAGCAAGAAAATGTGCTGACTTGGTAAGACGATCAACATTGACCCATATTGCATCATTGGTTCTAGGATTCTTTGGTAGTCCCATGATAAAGTCCATCCTGATTTTTTCTCATTTCCACTCAGGTATGGGAAAAGGATTCAATACTCTTCCAGGATGTTTCCTTCAAGCTTTCACTTGTTGACAAACCATACATCTTGACACAAAATTAGTAATCTCCCTCTTCATGTTGTCCCACAAAAAATTTTCCTTCAAATCTCTATACATCATAGTACTACAAGGGTGTATAGAGAAATTGGAACTATGAGCATCATCCAACAATTCACTTTTTAGATCAGGTATATCAGGAACACAAAGCCTCCTCCCAAATTTCAAAATTTCATCTTCATATATGAAGTCACTCAATCTCCCATCATTCACAGCATTAATTTAATTTTGAAGCTCCTCATCATTAGCCTAAGACCTTTTTATCCTTTCTAGTAAAGATGGTTTGGAAACCATTTGAAAAAGAAATGATGTTTCACCTTAAATGGTTATTCCCATATCCATCTTTACTAGATCCATGAAAATAGAATCCCTTTCAACTCTCATCTTGTTCAAAACTCCCTAATCCTTTCTGCTCAAAGTATATTCCACCTTATTTTCCTTCCCCGGGTGGTAGTTTATCGTGCAATCATAATCCTTTAGTACTTCAAGCCATCTCATTTGCCTCATGTTGAGTTCTTTCTGTGAGAAAATATAATTCAAACTCTTGTGATCAGTATAAATCTCACATTTTTCACCATAGAGATAATGTCTCCATATATTCAAAGAAATGATTACAGCAGCTAACTCAAGATCATGTGTAGGATAGTTTTGCTCATGAATTTTTAGCTGTCGTGATGCATAAGCAATAACCCTATCATTTTTCATAAGGACACAACCAAGTCCTTTATTTGAAGCATCACTATAAATAACAAACACGTCATTCCCTGGTGGTAGAGTCAATATAGGAGCATTGACTAATGTTTTCTACAGTTCTTCGAAACATTCCTCACAATATTTTGTCCAAAAAAATTTAACCCCTTTAGGTGTGAGCTTCGTTAGCGGGTTAGCCAGTTGGGCAAAATTCTTCATGAAACGCTGAAAATAACCTGTTAAGCCAATAAAACTGCGTACCTCAGTTATGTTTGTTGGGGTGGGCCAAGCATGGATTGAATTTGTCTTTGTAGGATCAACTAGGATTCCATCCTTAGAGACAATATGTCCAAGAAAAGAAATCTCATGAAGCCAGAATTCACACTTGCTAAACTTCCCATATAATTCATGTCTTCTAAGAGTCTTCAGGATAATGTGCAAGTGATTTTCAGGATCTTCGTAGATTTTGGAGTATACCAAGATATCATCAATATATACCACTACAAAATCATCGAGATATTCCTTAAAAACAATGTTCATTAGATCAATGAAGACAGAGGGTGCATTAGTCAATCCAAAACGCATCACTGTAAACTCATAATGCCCATACCTGGTTCGAAATGTTGTTTTCGGAATTTCTTCCTTCTTCACACATAACTGATGATATCCAGATCGAAGGTCAATCATTGAAAAGTATTGAGCTCCATGCAGTTGGTCAAATAAATCATTATTGTGAGGTAGGGGATACTTGTTAGTTATTGTTATAGCATTGATCTCCCTATAGTCGACACATAACATCATAGATCCATCTTTCTTTTTAACAAAAAGGAAAGGGGATCCCCATGGAGAAACACTACAGCAAATAAATCCATTATTACTCAATTCCTCTAGTTGTTTCTTTAGTTCCACTAATTCCACAGTGGCCATTCCATAAGGTGTCTTAATTATGGTCTTTTAACCATGAATTAAATCAATGGAGAAATAAATTTCTTATTCTAGAGGATGTCCAGGTAAATCTTCTAGAAACAGATCAATATATTCTCTCACAATAGGTACAACCTCTATTTGAACATTCCTTTTCTCAACCACAGTTATTTCATTCTCTTCCTTCCCAATAATTGAATTTAGTTGAGCTACTGGGGGTGGATCTAGATAAGAATCAAGTGGTGACAATTCTTCTCTAAAGACAAGGTGTTCTTTATCATCGTCATCAAAAATCGTAACCCCCTTCATCTAACAATAAATTTTTGCATCATGGTCTGAAATCCAATCCATATTGAGGATTATATAAAATTCAATCATGGGTATGACGATGATATTAGCAGATAAAGAACATTTATATTCCCTAATGGGAACTGATTCAAAAAACATTGTAGCAATGATACTTCCCTTGGGAGTTTTCACTTACATCTCCTTTGTTAAATAAAATTCGAAACATCTAATATTCTTAGCAACATGGGAAGATATGAAACAATGTGATGATCCAGAATCAAATAAAGCATTGGATAAGTTTGATGAAATGATCAAAGTACCTTCCACCACGTCACGCGGAACTTCAACCTATGTAGTTGTGATTGGATATGCTTTTCCTTGCTCCCTTGGCATCTTTTGTTGCATATTTCCTTGACTTTTTGGACAATCATTAGCATAGTGCCCCATCTCTTGACAATTATAGCATCATACATCATTATATTCCTTATTTCCTTTGCAATCACTAGCAAGATGGCCTTTCTGACAACATTTGTAGCATACTCCTTTTCCTTTTAAGCACACACCTTGGTATTTCCTTACAAAATTGTCACATGGTGGAAATTTACCTCTTCTCTTCTTCCCTATTTCCTTATTTCCTTTCCCAGGGTTTTTAGCAACCCCCTTCTTTTCGTGCTTTCCCTTAAAGTCATAAGATTTAGAGAATTATTTGTCTATCTTCATAGCACATGAAATTGTATCCTCATATGATGAAAAACTTTGGGAGACCTGTTCCCCTCGGAGGAATGGATTTAGGCCATTAAAGAATCGATCAATTTTTCTCCTTGGATTTCGTATAAAGTCTATATCATGTCTTTCTAATCTTGTGAAGTTAGCTTCGTACCTTGCAAAATTATCATCTTCCTTTTGCCTCGGATTCAAGAATTTCCTCTCCATATCTTCTCGCTACTCAAGAGGGAAATATTTTTCAAAGAATATGTCCTTTAAATCCCTCCATTCCATCTCTTCTATCTATTACTCCACCTTTGTGTCTTGTATTAATGGCCACCACTGATCCACGTCTCTCGATAGATGATATACTGCCATGAAAACCTTCTCTTTTTCATTACATCCCAAATCAAGAAATATCTTCTCAAGGGAACATATCCACTACTCTGCTACAAATGGGTTTGTAGTCCCATTGAATGATGGAGGTTTTTGTTACATAATGCAATCTAGCATAGCTCCTCCACGAGGTGGATCCAGTTGCTCCATACGGGTAAGGTTATTATTCATAACTCGATTAAGTTTCCCCAGTATAGTTATGAGTGGCTCAACACCAGTCACAACACCAGATCCAACATCATTATCTTGCATCGGAGGAAAATCCCTACAGGGGACACATGCATTCGTGTGATTTCCATCCCATCCACTAGGCACCATATCTAGATAATGGAAAACATTATATTAGGTTATGAATCATAATGTATAATATTAACTTAAAATTACCCAAAAAAATTGAGATCCTACGCATGGCTAATCCCATATTAACAAATATGGTTTCTTTGAGAAATATTTTACATTTCTATCCTTCATAATGGGTTGTAAAGAAAATGTTTATTATCTTAATCAAATCCCCATGGAGTGTCGTAACCAAGAGTAAAACAGGGCCCATTGTCGTGCACCAGTTCCCATTCGAGTATAGCTCAAAGCGGTGTTTTCAGGTGTTACCCCTAGATACATCTGTGCTAGAGACGCCTCTACCTGCTTGTATCCAGACAGAGATGTTTTGCTTGAAAGATCAACATAATCTATTCCTTATCAAAATACTAAGACGTTATTGTATATATTTCTTCAAAGACTTACATAGGGACTCTTCCCTAATTCTATGTTTTCTAAATCTAGTTTCCAAGTATTCTACTAAACTTCCTCTGATACCAACTGTAAGGACTCGACCCTAGTTGCTTGGAGTCAGTGCCTTATTTGATTACATTGGCATACAAACAAGGAATACGAATCCCAAAGGACCAAGTAGTTTAGTATTATTGGAAACAAGATATATACATAAGTTCATCATTACAACATTACATGAAAAACAACATAGAAACTCCTTAGACAACTTCCATAACTCCTAGGTTATTTCAGAATGTCATTCATAATAGAATTATTCTTGCCCTAAGAAAATGAAACATAATAAAGGGGTGAGCTTAAATGCTCAGTAAGATTAAGAGATACAGTAGAATATTATATAAACATTAGTCATGGTGAATAATTGAAAACACATGCCTTTAATAATAAACTTGAACACATTATGGCAGGAATATGAGCTAAGTAAATAATGCCATAATAAAACATAATCATGGGTATTCTACGAATCAAATAACCACATGAAATATCAATAGATGAACTCATAATGATGGAATGCATAATGCCAGAAATTCTGAAACATTTTTTCAAGGCCTCGGCCAAGATGTCTAAAGATTAAGGCCTCGGCCAAAATCCATATCACTTTGGGAAAGGCCTCGCCCAATTCCTCGTCTAGTTGTCTCATGAGACCTATAGATGCATCAAGGGGAAAAAGAGGGCCAAAAACATCACATAATAAGTCCAATTCATTCCTCATATGAGTGGGGATAAACATAAACAACAAATACATTCATATTGAAACTATCATGTGAAATGTAACAATCCTTCCTCAATCATTAAAACATAAAACACTAACCATTCGGAATAATATGGTGAATGGTTTTAGGATAGATAATCTACAATAGAGTTAATCCTAAACCATTAAATCAAATATGGTAGATGACTTCATAAATTATTAAACACAATAATACCATGGAATCAACTACAGTTTTGAATTAGATGAAAACACTCTTATAAAATCATTAAGCAATTCTGGAGATAAATACTCTTTATTTTGAAAAAAAAAGATTTCTTTTGGAGAAATATTTGTATAAAACTGAAAGTGAAGTAATATTGTATTTTATGATAAAATGATTTTTTTTATAAGGATAATGGTTTCCAAAAAATAGATTATATCATTCCCTTGAAAATAGATATGAATTTGAGAAATTCCCTTGTATTGGGCTCGTATCTTTGGAAACAGTTTTGAGAGCTCCTTTTAAAGCATGTAACTATCCAGATAATAGGGAAGGATTGTGGTTGGTGTACAAATATAGAAAACTCAAATAGAATTTCTGATGAGTATATAACAATACATAATAATTTCATCGAGGAAATTAGAAAATAATAGTAACCCGAATGAAAATGGAAGTTCGGGTAGAAAACCCTTACCTTAACTTCAAACGTATTCCTCTCTTGTACATAAGCTCCTAAAATATGAAATTATACTTTTTAATAACTTACTTCAAAACCTATTAGACATGTATTTAGTTTACCATAATTATAGTTAGTTCATTTATGTCTTTACTGATAAGTTAACATATTGAATTTCATCGTTCTGGAGTGTTTGTTTCCTTTATTTTCATATTCAGTTCACTTGTTTTTAAGAAATGAAGTTCATGTGGAATGGTTATAAATATCCAGAATTGAAATTAAATAATATTTATGAACATATATATTTTTTAATTTCCATTTATATTATTTGGTTACATGGAATGAGGCTGAATCATTAGATGACAATCACTTCGATTATTTGGCGGTATTTGGATTATGATGAACTAGTTTTGTCATATAACTTATTTATATGTACATATTCTGGTTACTGAATATTTATTAGGTTATAATACATATATTTTAGTATGGTGCAACCATGAATATGGTTTCATGACCAGTAATGAAGAATAAATCGAAGAACAGAACTTTGTCGTCCATGAAGGTTATAAATCAGAACCTCGTGGATGTCGATTTCGTTAATAAAAATAAAAGGGAGGGAGTAATAATATTTATGATAGTTCATCCATTCACATGATATGAATCCAGTATATATATTTTACTGGAGTTATCCTTTTCATTTCGATATTGGAGGTGAGGAGAGGATAACAAAAGTAGATAAATTGAAATAATACCAAATGAGAAAGAAGGGTTCTTTACCTCTTGAAATAACCTCCTTGAAAAACTCTTTAATGGAAGGGATTTTTATCTTTTGGAAATACTAAGATCTTACTAGTCGTGGGGAGTGACTATGGAAGGGTAATTGGGCATAACTTTGAGGATATTCAAGGCTTAGATATGTGAAGAGAAGAGCTAGTGGTGGGGGGTTTTATAGTGGAGGAGGGGAAAATTTTGAATATTAAATTTCATTATTTTATTATTTCCAACAAGACAACCAATAGTATTATTTCATGTGACCCCTAATAGTAATAATATCATGTGACTTAGAATAAAATGGCCTTAAATCACTTATTATGTCAAAAATAGTGTATATAACTGATAAATTGAATATATGGTATTTTACCGTATTTCACTATTCATCAAAAATTCAGGAATTTAAGAAGAATCCCAAAAATTCACCCCTAACATTTTTCGACGTGTAGAATTCAAAAGTGAAATCCATTTTTCAAAAATAGTTTTCTAAATATTATTAATTTACTTTTTAAATAAGGTCATAGTTAATTCGAAAAATAACAATCTTGAAGTGCAATTAGTTTTATGTGACATTAAAAAATTATTTAAGATCCCATTATCATATTTCCTTATGAAAATAAAATAATATTATTTTTTACTATTCTTAAGGGTCATATTACTATTCATATTACTATTAATATTACTATTCATAAGAGTATGTTACTATTCACCAAAAATCAAGTTTGTTCTATCAGACCCCAAATTAATTACTGAACAAAACTCTAGATGACCATTTTTCAAAATTCAAAACATAGAAGAGGAAAATTTTTGTTTAATGGATAGGTTATAAAATTGCATTCCATATTTATTTTTAAAACCTTGGGGTGTTACGGTGTTCCTCCATGTTGTCAGTTAGGAAATATTGATAGCACTATTCTTATACAATTCAAAGTATATTCTAATTTTTTATAAGATTTGAACATGGATATAATATTTCACATTGATTTATAGTAGAATATACTTGTGTTCTTATTCAATTTTAATGGGGATAAAATATTTCTCTCCTGTTGGAGTGGGGGTTATAATTCTTTTCCCATACTCTATTTTTCAAACATGATTTTATATTAGGGGAAAATTGTATGAGAATACTCCCAAAAAAATTGGAATATATTGGAACACTTTAACTATGTATTCTTGAGAATAATGAATGGATTTTATTTTATGTGAATATATATGAGCATGCTCATCATTATCCATCTTGATTTATTTACATAATGCCTCTTGGAGATCAAAAATATGGTTATGTTCCCTACACTAGTGATTTTTTCTCCACAATAAGTATTTACTCTATGGATACCTTCTTTGATTTTAATGTAATCGAGTTTTTAAGGTGGATTTCTTAGTGTATTTATGTAGGATTTGGGATACATAACATTAATTATATCAATGGCTAGTAATAAAATCCCTCCTAGGTAGTTACTGATCATCTCTAAGTCCATAATTGACATATTTACATTCATTTATATGAAAGGGGAGGTGTATGTGGTTGTGCATTCTCGAGTGAATCATTAAGTAGTTGGAGGTGGTGGAAGGTTATATCATCTTCTACATATCTCTCTAATGAATTTCAATAATATTATTCTTTATTTCCTTGAGCCACATGTATTTAGCCTCATTATTTGGGATAGTATTGTATAGAGGATACTCTAAATTCAGTATGTTTCTCACATGGTTTTGGATTCATTAAGTGGGTGAAATGATACGTTTCATCATCTGAGATACAACTCTTATGGAGGAAATGGAATGTGTTTTATGATTTTAGGGTAAAATTAATTTTTGATATAAGTTGAATTTTGTTTCTAAATAGATATTAATTGAGATAAACAAATTGAACAAGAAAATAGTTACTACAATATCTCTTGTGAGAACATGCCCAATTGATAACATTCATAGGTAAAGATTATTATTGAGTTAACTATTTTGATTTTGAGTAATACTTAATGTGCCTCTAACCGATAACATTTTGAGTCACTGTGGGCCTAATTTCAAAAGGTAATAAATAACTAATAACATAAAAGTGACCCTATGGAATAAATATTGGTTGAGATGATGGGAGGTTAGGCTCATATTCAATGTTTTAAGGGGAATTATAACCAATTCTAATAATTGATTATATATTTAACATAAGATTATGAATCCTTCCCAAATCATATTTTGAAAATGATTACACATTTCCTAGTGATTTGTAGCATAAATGTGTAAATTTTAATACTGATATGAATTAGAGTTTCCCCATTTGTATCTTAATAATTAGTGTTTCATTGATTTAATTCCTTTTATATTGGTTCTCATGAATTTATTATTTTCCCAGAAAGTAGTGGATATTTATGGTGCTAGGATCAGTATCATTAGAAGTGTATAAAATATATCCTAATGAAGGGAATCAAAACCCATAACATTCTATACCACTTAAAAGGGAACATCATAAATTTTATGGTAGAGTGACAGGGGTCGTTATGGATCTGACTATGTTCATGTTGAAATAGCATCTCCCACATAGAATAATATCTTCATAAGTGGACCAATAGGGGGTATATTTGTCATAATTGGTTTCATGGGTCTTATGAATTAGAGACCCTTTCTATTTGGAATAATATTGAAGATGACCCAAAGATGATTTCCTTGTTTCATATTTAATATGATTCTATGAGTTATATGTATTTTTCCTTATAAAATATTTTCCTACTATGTAGGATATAAAATCATTGAGAATATGAACTAATGGGAAAAAGTTACTTATGACCATTATAAAAATGATTGATGGTTATTTCCCCATTTAATTTAGAAGAGGATCAATAAATATTAAGTCATAAAAATAATAACTATTAATTATACAGAAAATATTGGTTTTGTTGTATTTTTATTCTTAGTACAAAATTGACGGTGGTTAATGAGTGAAGTAAAAAAAGGAATAGCTTGTTGATGATCATTAAATTCTCATAGAGAAAGCAATTTTTTATTACACATTAAGCATTAAATAGATGATATGTTAGATAGAATATAAGATCTAAGAAATGATAAATGAACATAGGAAGGTGTTTTAAAATAAATATTTCTAGAGAAAATGCTCATGATATATAGAGTTGATAAAGGTGGTGGTATTGTTTTATTTGGGAGGGAAAGTGAAAAAATGGAGTTACATAAAATATTAAATAATATATATAATAATAATTTCATGTTTATGCAATGAACACTTAATTTTAATATAATATGTTTCAGGGTATAAATAAAATCATTGAATAACATTTCGTGAATTTTTTGATACATTTTATGACATTTCTTTTAGTTAAAACAATTTAAATTCATTTCAACTTAAACCATGACAATTTAGGTTTGTAAAATGATTAAATAATTATATAAACAAAAAATATAAAAATATAGAAAAAAATTTACATTATGATTATAGATTTTGATTCCATTTTATTTCATTTAATTTTTCTTGGTATTATAAATTATATTTAATATAATAACAATAAATGAATGAAAATTGTTTTTTTAATTACATGATTCAACTGTAAACATAATTTCCCCTTGAAATATAATAACATGTTAGTTGTGATGATTTTTTTTAATAAAAAAATATAGGTTTTTAAAATTTTTGATAAATCCACAAATAAATGGAACGATACAAAAACTACATTAAATGAAGAGACTAAAAAATATTTTTAAATTGTGTAAAATATTACACATCTTTTAAGAAAGTTTGTATAGGTTTCCAAAATGAAATATAATGATTCAATATATATTAATCAAATCATTAATAATTCCTATAGTTGAACAAAAATCATCTATTATGACAAAGATAAGTTTTAGATATGTTATAAAGCTTTAAAAGATGGTTTTAACTAAGTTTTACCTCATTTACTTTTATCAAGGTGACAAATGTTTACAATAGTAATTATTAATAGTGGTTAAAAATTAAGTTTACCATATTATGAAATATTATTTATTCTATATCTAAATATGGATTCTATTTTATCATACTCTTATTCATAGAAGTGGTTGGATTAAATTTAAAATAGACCTGCAAAATGTGACAAAAAAAGTTTTTCCTGAAATGTTGTTTGGAAGGTTACAATGATATTACACTAAATGTATAACTAGTAACCATCATTATATGGATATAAATTCACATATTAAGATATATAATCAAAAAAATTATTTAAATCATTAATTACTATAGATTATAATAATTAATTAAAATGGAGATATGTAATTTGTAACGTCCCATTCCAAATTCCACTAAAATAGTGCCCTGAGCCAATTTGTTACGAGGTCTTAAGCATGCCTTTTCATATGCTAGATGATATTAACTAGTAGTGAGGGTCTATCATGTGACTATGGGGAGATTATGACCTCATATTAGAATATAAAAAATGGAAATAGATATTCATCATACACATCACTAAATTAAAGGAGTATATAAGTGTTAAATAAACTTAAATAAAATCATCTGTAATAACAATTGAAATGGCATGAAATACAGAACAACCATGTCATACATACCACACTGGTCACCCACTGGGATGACCATACATATTGGCATAGAAACTGAAACTGAAATGAAAGTATCAGGCTCTACTACTAACTCTTGTCAGATGACATACTAGATCTCCAGAAACATTCAAATAGTACCAGCCTGATCAAAGAAATCCACACAAGAATCTCTAATCAATAATGAAACACCAGGCCCCAGCCTTAAACTCCATGAAACAATAATCAACTTGAAATATATACATAAGGTCATTACACACATCATGGTTCATGTACAAGAGAGGTAAATAATTTCTTTAGTCCACCTAATGATGAACCTATAAATATGCTACATTAAGTGAATTCTCATGCAATATTCTCAGCCTAGACAAGGCACAACTGTGAAGATACCTAAATTATATGAGAACAAGTCCAAAACCAATCTTTGGGTATGTGATCATGATCATCATGGCATTGTTTCATCATATATAACTATATCTATTCATTTATATATATATATATTCCCATACATAAATTTATATACATTTCCTCATTTACAAACTTACATAAGTAAGGAAAAAATAGCATAAGAAACTCAATCTATTGACATTCTATGGATAAACATATGATTGACAACAAATCAATTGACTAGGGTACAGAATAGGATTTTATACCATTCGGTTGAATTAAAACTAAGTCATTATTTTGGTTTGTGATTACAATATATAATAACTACTTCATCCAATGCTGGAAAGTCTCTGAGTAATCTATGTCATCACCATGGGATGATTGTCTTAACCCAAGATTCAACCGTACTAGACTCTAGTAACAATAATGAATAATTCTTGACAGAAAATCATGACATCTTGAAAATATAGAGTATTATTAGATGTAATACTATACTCTACATTTAAATCTAATATAATGTATCAGCCATAGTTCCCAGTTCATAGGCAGTCATAACATTGCTACACAGATAATCCCTAATGGTTTGAACCTTAGGTGATATATGAGATCTATTCTGTGAGATTCCATTCTTACCCATCAAGGTATATAATTACAGAGAGAGGTATAATTATTATCACTTGGGAAAAATTAATCATCCATGGGTATCCAATGTTGTGAAAGGAATTGTCCAGCTCCATGGTCTAGTAAATGATCAGGGAGAGTATAATCATCCCAACCCATCATGAGAGTGTAATCATCCATGAGTACAGTAATATTAATGGGAGAATAATAATCCTAACCACATTTCAAATAGAGGGGATTATAATATTGCTCATCACTTGGGAGACTATAATCATCCACGAGTACCATTACTATAGACTCTATACCTTTATATAATAATAATTGGCTCAATTATCAGATCCTAAGAAGAACCTCTTGAAATATAAATAATTTAATATTCAAATACATAGGTTCAACATCTATGTAAAAGGGAGTACCTATGGGTATTCTAGTAATTATAAGAAATAACATTGCTCAGAAGTTGGATCCTAGGAAATTGAAACTTGTTATCCCAAGAGAATAGAAGACACATAACATCAGGCTTATCATGAACAAACCAGAAAAAATCTCTACTACTCATCGTTGCAACATAAGTAAACCGGTGAATTAATAAACAAAATATTTTTGGTGTTCAAATTTATTTACCCACCACAAATACCATGAACTAAATATTTTACATGTTTGTAATGGGGTTTATGATGAGACTTGCAACCATCTCTATCGAAACTAAGCATATTACCTCAATGTCAGTCAAACATCTGGGTACTCACTAGGCCCCTCAGTTGACCCAATAACGATTTATTTTTCTCTATATCCTTGAGGTCTATATATGAGTGGACGAATCATACATATTATCATTATCTGAGAAGATAAAAGAGGAATCTTGAAGGTAATACTCTAATAGTATGTAAAAATATGAATTCTACTTAGGATCCTTATAATGGTACATAAGAAAAGGCATCCTACAAGGGACCATAGACAACTTAGTACCAATGTAGAGGCATACTACCTGGGATCCCCTAAATGATATACTAGTAAAGAGGTCCAATAATGGATTCGCTAGATAAATTTATAAGAATAGGATTTTAAGGGGGAATCTTTGAATATAGTAATAGTATTGAGTCATCCTACACAAGATACTCTTGGTTAAAATGAAAGTAGTTGAAACCTACCGGGAATCCTGAGAATAAACAATCCTCACAGACTTCTAGTACAGAATAACACATCCCACAAGAGATAAATAATTAAAGGTAGATACAATAAAAAAATATCTAGAGTGATAGCTCATGGCTCATCAAATATTAAATTCTCACTATCATGAGACAACTGGATTCAATTACAATAGTAAGACTCTATCCATTTTGGTTGAATCCTGAAAAACCCCATCGGGAGTTCTAAAATTACTCTAATTGTTTCACCATTGTTATATTGTTAGGGAACTACTCATAATGGACTCATATAATGTTAAATTATGAATCTAGGTCATAAAATAGAAAAAAAACTAAATATGATATAAAAGGAGGAGTACACGGCATGTGTTCCTGAGTACACAACATGTACACTCAAGTCCTTGCCAATGTGTTTACTATAGCAAAACATAGTGTGTAAATTCCCAACTACACGGTGTCTTGGAACTATAAAAAACATGTACCATACACAAAAAACCTTCACATGTATCTCACATATATTGTCCATGTATATTAGTTGTATGTGTACTTCTACACAGCGTGCAACCCACATTGGGTTTGCCCATGTACATTACATGGAATGTTCCCCTTACATGGTCAGCCTAGCTCTCTAATTGGCTACACATCCAAGACCTTTTACACACCCATATATGGAATTTAAATCAAAAATTTCATCTTCCCCAAATAGGATGAACACGCAGCATGTTTTCCATGAACCACACACCATGTAGATGGGTTTCATCCAAAAAGAAAACCCACAAATTGCCTTGAAACCCCCATTTTTACCCCAAAAGAATTTGAATATACACTAAAGGGTTATAAGAAAGCATAATTGGATTTAATAAAATAATTAAATTACATTGATTTATTAAAAGACATAAAATCATCCCTTTGGATAGAATCCTCATAAGATTCTCCTATTCCCATGTTCCATTGATACTGAATGAAGATATGGTGCATCACGAGCACCAAGGTAGTACCATCTCTTACCCTAAAATATATTTTATCTCTACCCCTCTCATTTTATCTCTTAGTCATGTGTAGTATGAGGTACTAGGGAAATATGTGATAAGACATGGGATAATGGAAGAAAATAAAAAGGTAACAGATAAAGAAAGGAAAATAAATGAAACAAAAAGGGCCCTTACCCAGCCCCAGCACGCAACATGACTTTAAGCCCATGAATTAGAAAAATAATCATTATTAAAATAATGAAATATATACTATTTAAATTTTATTATATATTCAAAATATATCACCAAACTAACCTTTAAAAATGAATTCATATTCAATTAATTAAATATTAAGCATTAATTATTCCAATAAAGTTCAAAGAGATCAAAATTCCACCAAACACTTATCCTTGTTTAAATACTCTATTCTAAGACAAACTGAGTGGTCAGAAAAATTATACAAAATCACCATCTAAATGGAAATACCATTTTACCTTTTATAAGTATCTAGAAGAAAAAAATCAAATTTATGCTCAAATTTATAGCCCGGAAAAAAACAGCATTGTATAGTCTCCCCTCCGTAAACACTCACATCGCTAAGAAGCCTAATGGTAAGACTAGATGTTGTGATATCAACAAGTTTCTGAATCTACATGGAGATACATCTAAAAAATGCTTGGTGTAGATATGACACTCTCAACATACTCTGGATGATGTTAAGATAGAGCATGACCATCTCTAACCAAGAGTATGCTAAGATTCTATAAAATTATTTTACAACTCTTTATCTCCAATTCTCACTCACATAAAAAGGGATGAACTTTCATTTAACCCACTCTTTACACCATGTATCACAATAGTTCTTGTGATGGTCTAACCATGAATCAATAATTTTATACAACCCAGTATATTCTCAATGTATCCTCTTCCAAGGAGGGACATGTGTCATTCCAACAGAACTCCTTGGAAATTATTCCCTCATAATGTCTTGAAAAAATTTGGCATCGGCTCCCAACCGACCACTCATAGATCTATGATTTAAAAGGAACCATGAATTTATAGATAGTTAATTATCACATATCTAACAACCCAATGCATCATCCAAGTATATACTAACAATTCTATATGGTAGATCAACCTTATACATACAAAATCATCCTTGGGAATCCTCATCAAAATAAACCACCACACATGAGAAGCATTTTATTCCATGAATTATTGTCATAAGGTTTCATTCTAGTCTCAATAAACTACATGCGCTCTGACAAGATTAGCAAAAGAGGAAACAATGATCAAATTTTCTAGCCACCTGAACTGTCTTACATGTTGAAGTAAGTATTGATGAAAATCACCCTAGGTGCATGTCAATAGATATATGTGTTAATAGCCCTATATCACAAGACTTGAGAACTAATCATTCATTGGTATCAAAAGAGCATATAACAAAGATTTCATCCTAAAAAAGGAATCTTTAATCTTGTTCCATTATCTCTCACATAGTACTTTTGATAATTAAACATTGAACTCTATGTGTTTGAGCCGAAATGAAGGGCTTCTGAGTCTCCCACCTAACTATACAGATTAAAAATCACAACTAGATCATATAGTCAATTTACCTATCCCAAAATATCCCACCTCTATAATGAAGTTAGAGATGAACATGGTCAACAAGGTTAAAAACTATTAACACAACTTACAAGGGCATGATGCTCCCCAAGAAACCTCATAAGAAACATCTCCCTAGATGTCATGATACAAACAAAAAAGAGATACTAAAATAAAACTCATTGAGAATCCATGTATGATAAAAACATATAGAGGTCTAGTTCACGACAAATGTCTTAGTAACTATTGGAATCATATTCAATAATTTGACTAGATAAACACAACTCAAAGTTAGTAATGTAAAAATTCATGAAAATATATTCATAAAAACACTATATATTTTATTAATGACACATTAAATAACCAAACATGAGAAAGAAAACCCAAAAGTGGTATAATCCACAATCATCGTGTGCCCTATATATCGACAAGGGTTGCTTCACCTCCCATTCTTTGGGATTGGGTTATCAACCTCGCCACCAAAAGCCTAAATATAGATCCACAAAGCCTATATTCCGATGGAAATAAATAAGAAATTATGCTAAATTAAGTATAATTCAACCAAAAAACCAATATAGGAAAATACCATTTATATTTTTTTAAAACATTAAGCAATTAGACTCTATCTTCATTAAAAATAACACACTAGCAGACCTATAAAATGTGAATAATATATGCCAATATTATTCATGAGAAATATATTTCGTTTTCTAGAAAATAGTAAAAAAATCATCCTAGGCCTCTTGAAAACATGCCAACAGATATAAATCCATAATAGATCATAATGTATACAAATAATGTGCATCACTCAGCTATTTCAGATGCACCAGTCCAATATCCAACAAAAGATCTGACACATTGTTAATAATCCTATCTACATATCCCAAACAATAATAAAATCAGGAAAATAGTATCTTTGAAACAACATTGTAATGTCCTAGTTTAGATTCCACTAAACTGATGCATAGAGTTAGTTTATTATGAGGCCTCAAGTACACCTTCCCCTACACCAGAGGTTTCCAAATAGTAGTGTGGGACTATGGTCTAATAGTTGGTTGATGATTCCCTCATATCTAAGTATGAAAATAGTGTATGTAGTTATCTATCAAAAAAATATTGTTTAAATAGAGTATGAATGAAATAAATAAACTAATATTGAAAATATTTTAATAATAAATGAAATAATATAATATCCTGAACAAATATGTCATATATACAACCATGGTCACTAAATGGATTGACCATAAATATAGGAGTAAGAAAATAAAATTAAATTAATGTGCATGGATCTACTACTAACATCAAGATATACAAAATACCTGGCATTTACACACTATAAAACAATACTATTGATATCATAAGTATCCACAAGAGCATCTCTCCTCAATCTTGAAACACTAGGCATGATTCCTAACCTCCATGTGAGTGTTCTCAACCTAAAAATTAAACACAGGGTCTAAATTCACACCAAGGATCTTGTACAAATGTGAGAAATAATCACAGTAGGCCACCCGAATGATGAACCTATAAATATGTTTCCATTAGTGAATTATCATGAAATATTCTCAACCTAGTTAAGACAAAACTATGAATATGGATAAATAAAAAGAGAATAGGTCCACAGCCATTCATTTTTCTATGATTCTGATCATTTGAACATAATAATTTTATATATTAGTATATCTATGAATATATATATATATACATATTCCTGTAAAAACATATATATATATATATATGTAATCTTATAGATAATTATACTAGTAAGGTAGAAATAGAATAAGTGACTCAATTTAATGTAAATACATGGATAATTATTCAGTCACCTGAACATCTAGTGACCAGGGCACTGAGATGGATGTCATATCGCTCAGGTTTTGTATAATTAAGTTAATCTCTTTTTTTGTGATCCCAATAAACAATACCTACTTTTACCAATGCTATATAATCCTATAATAAACCTACGTCACCATATAGAGATACTCATCCTAACCCAAGGTTCACCCATACTCACCTGCAATCACAATAATGAAGGATTATAGGGAGTACATAAGGACATCCTATAAAAATGGTAAAGAGTTGTATGCCAATCAACACTCTCTAGGTAAATCTAGTCAAATGTTTGATCCCCATGTCATGGTACATATGTGGTCACAACAATGAGACTAGGATAATCACCATAGGTGTAACCTTAGAAAATATTTGATAGGTTATCAGTGAGGAACCATTTTCACCCCTAGAGGTCTCCAATCAGAGAGAATAGAATCATATCGATCATTTGTGAGATTCTAATAATACTTCAGTATCCAACGAGGTGAAATTATATGTCAACCACTATGTTCTAGTAAATGATCTGGGAGATCTTCATCATCACTATCTCTCAAGAGAGCATAATTATCTATGATAATAATCTGAACAAGGAGGCCATAATTACCATTATCATATCTCAAATAGAGGGTATCATAATTATCCCTATCACTTGGGAAAGAATATTAATTTATGAATTCCATTAAAATGGATACAATGATAGTATATCATATTCATTTTCTCAATAGTCGTATCCTAGGAAGAACCTATAGAAATCACAATAATTTAACAATACAACACATATTATAAACATCCATGTGTCAAAAAGTACCTTTGGGTATGCAAATAAATATTACAAATAACATGGATCAAAATATGTAACCCATGAAAGAACTCATGGGAATACCAAGATAAATGAAGATGAATTTCTTCAAGATCATCAGCCACCAACTAGGAAACACGTTTGTTAATCATCTTGCATCAGTGGTAAATAGGTGAATGTTTAAAAAAGGGTGATGGTGGCCTAAATCGTAAACCCACCACTAATTCTATTTCATAAGAGACGTATAGCTATTTTAGGGTACATATGGTGACACACCCTACCATATCTACCCAATCTCGACATACAATATCAGGTTATTTCAAAAATCAAGGCAACCACTTGGTCCCTCAAGTCATAAATTGCAGAGGCATCCTACTTAGGATCCTTAATATCTATAATTGAATGAATGAATACATCTTGGGATACTCAAATGAGAATGTAAAAGGATTAATATTGCATGGGATACTCTAATAGTATATATTAATATGTATTCTACTCAGGATCCTCGAAATGATACATAGGAATATGAATCCTAAATGTGAATCTCAACAACTGTGTATGAAGTTAGATTCATCTTACACAGGGTCCTCTGAATGATATTCTGGTAAATGGAACCTACAATATATTCTCTATATCCACGTATAAGTGATGGAATCCCATGGAAAAAACTTGTTAACAGTAAAGAGATAGAGGAAACCAACATGGTATTCCATAGGTAAAAACACGCGTAGAAGAATCCTACAGGGGATCCTCAGATGTAACTTACCTCATGGACTTATAGTCTAGAAGGGAACATATCTCAAGAAAAATATCCTCAAAGGAAAATATTTAAAAAAATTATCTAGAGAGATAGCACAAGGATCATCTCAAATCAAAGTCTCACTCTCTGGAGAAAATTGGATTCTATTACGAGAGGAAGAACCTATAGCTTTTGGAAGAAGCCTAAAAACACAAATCAGGAGTTCTCAAATAACTCCTAGGGTTTAACTATAGTGATCAATGGGGAAAATACTCAGAGTGGACTCTATTATGTTCAATTATGACATCAAGGAAAAAAATTGGAAAAACCCAAAAAAAGGTAGAAGTGGAGGAGTACATGAAATGTATACCTCAGAACGTAGTGGGTAACCTCATGTCCCCACCTTGGTGTGTACTCTAGCCAAACATGGGGTGTAAATACTTAGGTATACAGTGTATTGGCCTCATACATGGCATTTAACCTCCATGTCACACCTTCCAATGAAAATCACAAGGTTTGGTTATGTATATACTTTTTTCGTGTACTTATACATAGCATGTGACCCACACGTTCTCTTCCCATGTACATTACATGGCATGTACCCCTTACATGAGCATATTGGATGAGTACTCTTCTATGTTGATGATACATATAACACTACATGTAAAACAAATAAATGTCATGTATATCCAAAATTATATCTTCCTCTAAATAAAAAAAACACACAGGATGGGTTCTCTAAAATACATGTCGTCAAAATGGGGATTTCCAAAATAGAAAAATACTAAATCCCCTCAAACTGTTATTTTTCCCTCAAAAGTAATATACTTACACTCAGTAGGTTCCTAAGAAATCATAAAATGGTAATACAACATGAAAAAGACTAAAATATAGGTTTTTATTATGAAACTTACAAATAGAATAGCTTTTGGGAGAACCATCCTAATCTTTTCCAATTTACACTCTCCACAGCTATTGCATGATAATCATATGTGTCCCAAGGCCTAAGGAGGTTCCATCTCTTCACTTATATCTATTTTTTCTACCAATATAACATTCTATGTCACAATCATGTGATGAAAGGGGGAGACCTAGGGTGTACATGAGAATACATAAGAAAAATTATGAAAGGAAAAATAAAATAAATAAATGGAAGAAGAAGAAAAGAAAAGAAAAGGGGCCCATTCTTGGCCTAGTTCCCAACAAGAGTTTTTATCCCACATACCCAAAACACTCCATTACGAACTAAAAGAAGGATATATAATTTCAATCTGTTTCTTTGTTAAAAATATATTTATAAATGAACCTACATGAATAAATTAATATTTAATTAATTAAAAATAAAAAGTTATTTATATCTATAAAATATTAATGAATCAGAATTCCACCAAAATCTTGCACAAGTGTAAAACCCCTATTCCAAGCCAAACTAAGTGTTGAAAAAAATTATATGAGATCATATTCTAGGAGAAATGGTATATTTTACCCCTTACAAGTATCTAGGTGAAATAAATAAAATACCTACTCAAATTTACAATCCTAAATAACATGGGTCCTTATATTATCAATTTAAGAATAGTTTCTCAAAAATATCAAGTTTACCATTAAATCAGTTTAAAATTTTTTCAATAAAATTGATAATAAATACATGGTAAATTATAAATTTTATATAAATTGTTATAAATAAATGAAATAATATATTAATACTACATTTAAAATTTTCATATTTTTTTATTTTTAAAGAAAATTTGAAAAACTTATTTTAGGTGTATATTGACCTACTAAGTTGAAAATCAATATTCATCCTATAAAATTAAATTTTTTTATTTGTGAAAATTTAAAATTTGAGTTGTATTATAGTTTCTAAAAAATATAAAATTCAATTACTATAAATAATTATTAGGAGACATAGAATATCACTATAATTAAAATTTTATGGCTCATGATATGAACATTATATTTTTTAAAATTACAGTTTAGGGAAAGTTATAATTAGAAATGTTCATATATATACTTTAAATAATTAAAACCTTTTATCCAAAACCAAATTTAGTAGTTATCGTATGAATTACATTTTTATCCTATATATCATAAATGGTACATTAACACGTGATATCTGGTAATCTCAAGCTAATAGTAAAACTCTAATAAATAAAAAACAATCATGCTTTTTTAAAATAAAATCTATAAAACTCAAAAAAAAGTTACAAGGAATCATATAGTGACCATACCCTTAAAAAAATATTATTTCAATATTTTTAATATAAACATCCATTAAATACAATCCAAGGACTGTGAGGCCTAGTATCATTGAGAGACTAGGTCCATAAAACAACAACATGAAAATAAAATAAATATTATTTATTTTAATCGAAAGAATAAGATTCTAAATAATTTTATGATCCTAACACTACATTGGTGAAACTATGGAATAAAAAATGTGTGAGATACGATGTTTAGTAAGGGAATAAAAATTATAATGAAGCATAACATATGACTCTAGTGAAAAAACATGATATCATGAAAAACAATTGTTATAAATAATAATTTGGGAGAAATAAATAAGTAACATTAAATCATAAGATTATTTAAACATAGGCGTGTGGAAGAAATAAAATAAATGAAATAAGACTAAGTCAAGGACCACTTCCAATACAACCTCATAGTGTGTACAAATTCCCATCTTGATTTGTGTTTATTCCCCGACACCTTATAAATCTTCTAATGTTAAAAAATTATAACCCATAAATTGGATTACTATCTGAGTGAACCAATCAATACATTTATATATTTATGTGTTTTATTAAAGGAAGTAAATCATAAAGTATAAGTAAAAAAATTGACCATGGAATGAAATGACTTATATAATCTTGTTATATAACATATTCAAATTGAATATAATAATTATTTCATTAAAATAATTGACTAAATAATTAATGGAAGTTTGTTGATAAAATACTAATAATAGGATGAAAAAATTATGTGAATATGAATTTATTGAAAAAAAAATAGAGTGGATAAATAATTTTGAAAAATTCCTTTTATGTGGGGTTACTGGAATGATGTTAGAGAATTATTATTGGGGGTAATATAATAATAATTCCCCAAATTATATAATCTCAAAATGAAGAAATTTCAATAACAAAATGGGATATTTTAAAAAAAATAGGTTGTTTAATACAGTTAATGATTTTTTACATGAAATGGTGTACAAAACAATTCAAATTAATATTTTATTTCTATATTATAGTGAAAGTATTAAAAACACTCATGTGAAACTATAAAAATGGAAGCCATGGGAATCTCTAATAACAATATCAACACCTTCTAGGTAAGGGATCCAATGCAAGAAAACATGATGAGGGGGGAATTTGGGAAGCCTTTGAAGCTATGAATTCGGCCACATGACTTCCTTCAGGCCATGTATAGAGATGCTCAGTGCCACTTTAATGAGGGGATATCATTTAAATATCATGTAAATGATTTTATAAGGAGTAATAGAATAAACTTTAATGGAGATCCATATAATTTTTGAGTTCATATCTACTATTTTCAAAGTAATTTGTTTTGTGCGACATAACTCAAGACCACTAAGAATCGACTCTAATTCCACCCATAGGGAGTCACTAACCCCATAGAATGTGCTAATGAAAAATAATAATGATCATGTAAAGTCACAAACCAGACCTCTACCCCCTCCACATTAACCTTGTTAAGAAGATTCATCTATGTTAATCTTATGACAATGGGAGGGAGGATTCCACCTCACCCAAGGTTTCAACTATTGTTGTATGGGAGAATTAGAGGGTTAACATAAATAAATATACCTTATAAAAGAGCCAGACACCTCCTAATAGTTATGAAGGATCACAATTTCCATGACAAGTCATCTGTCCCTTTCCAGGAAATTTGGTCTTGGAAAATGGATGTTGTTGTGAAGAGACTACTTCATTTCATCTGAAACGCACCAACAACATGCCTTTTTGACACAACTACAAAATAGGCCTTTAATACACTATAAAACTCCTTTATCGGTTCTAAAAAAGTGCTTGAAACTAGAACATGGTTAAAAGAATGAATCTTTTATCAGTGCTAAAAATTCACAATTAAAGGCCCCTTTTAACAGTCCAAAACACACACTATTAAACGGGTCCTTCAAAATCACTTTTTTTAGAATTATTAAAAGGAAATTTTAACAGTTCTATTTAGGGCTGATATAGGGTCCCTTTAATGGCACTTTTTTATTTTTGACATTTGTAGCACTATTAATGGTGATAAAATTAAATTTTTTCAGATGTCCATGAATGTGACCCCTTTATCATGTTTTCACAATAACTTTAACAGGGCTCCCCCACCTTTATCATTTATTTTCACTCCACCACCCCTTTTATCACTTCATTGAAAAATTTTAGCCTCATGGGAACCCACCAAGATTCGAACCATACACCTCTTATTCAAATATGGAATTCCTTTACCCCTACACCATGTTGTTTTGTTGTATGTTTAATGATATATCTATTTATTCATATATATATATATATATATATCTATTCATTTATATATATGTTTCCATATATATTTACATATATATTTTTATTTCGTATATTTATATATTTATTTTAAAATAAATTTATATAATATATATGTTTGTGTGATATATATATATATACATATATTTATTTAATTATATTTTATTTTATATTCATTTACATGTACGATAGTATAATATAAATATATATATAATTATTAATACACACATATATGAACATGAAATCATTATAAATATATTTTTGTAACATAGAAAATGGATAGATATTGTTTTAAATACATTTTTAGAATATTTATTAATTTAAATTTATTAGAATATTCATTTTTATGTAAATATATTAATATATGTATCTATATGAGTGATATATTATATATAAATATGAAAATAATAAATTTATTTTACTATAAATATAATTACATTTTTAAAATTGATAAAATCTAAAAACCATAATATCAATATAAATGTAAGCCCTGGGAATGAATTTATTTTCTATGAAAAGGAAATAAGACCCCCTTAAATGAGGCTAAACATCCATCGAATGATAAAATATTAGGGTGCCCTGACTAAAAACTTGTTATTGGAGGCATTATTTTCCATTTGTTTCCACACAAAATGTGGTTGAGGATTACACATGTCCCATAGAATGTAGATCTCATCACAAGCTTATATTTGATATGTGGGAGAGCCCAAATCGACCCCCAGGTCAAAAATTGTGTTCATTTGAAGTTTGAGTTGTGTTTAAACTTATATTAGATCTTTTATTTATTTTTTTATTTTTTTATCCTAAAATTGATATGAAATGACTATTACATGGTAATAATAAGAAAATTATTAATTTAAAATATTTTTTTAAATTATTTGATAATCCATATTCACAAATTTTATTATATATGAAGTGTTAATGCCTATTTATCTTATCATATAAATATTTTTAAATATTACATATATATATATCAATATAATTATATTTATATATGAATATATTATTTTTAATGAAATAGAATTTTTCTAAAGTATAACCTTATCAGTGATAATAAAAAGTCCCTAATAAGGGTGGTGTATATCAATGCTTTTTTAGAAGCATTGTTAAAATTTGGGCCTTTATCATCATTCGTAAAAAATAACTATCAAATACCCCCCATTAACAATTCTTAAAAAGAAATGCTAAAACCACTTTATTAGTTCATTTTTTAGCACTGATAAAGGGGGTCTTTAAAGACATTTTTATGTAGCGATTTTAAATCCCTAGTGATTGATAAACCAATTTTTATATCAGTTTCAGTAGCGACTGAGCCCTCTCCTCAGGTATATTACCCATAATACCACTGAATCATTGTTGAAGTAAATCCTCAAAGGAATACACCTCTATATTAAATCCATTGAACTCACCCACCACACTGCACAACGTACCATCCCATTAGCAATAAATAAAGATGGGAATTGTCGTTTTCTCATTATGAACCATGACGGAATATGATGTGGAGGATAAATGAACATACTTACCTTTAATATCAACAATATTATGTATTAAGATTCATCAAACCATAAAGTTAAATATTGATTGGATGGCCTTCTAGAAAAAACTACCTATCCACACATCACTAACAGACTTACCTTTATTTGGTCGGATGTCTAGAACCACAACAAACCCTTGTAATGTAGTTTTAGTTGAATTTCTTTATCATGGACACCTCTTCTTTCCTATTGTAATGTTTATTTTGAATTTTTCAAAATCCATTTATCTTATGATTTTGAAAATTTAAATTTTTCTGTAAAAAAATCCACCACCATATGAAATTTCCTCCCAACGAAATTTAATTTTCTAAGCATGATAATTCCTAGCAGAGTTCAGTTTTACTAGAAAAACACTAACTGTGACATTTTGTTGGTAAAACTTACTGATATATATATATACACACACATTTTATTCAATTTTTAATCCCATAACCATCAATTAAAATCTAAATCAAATCATTATATGGATACCACTTGGATGTTCGATGTTGTATTGAATCAATATTTATTGAAATGGGAGTAAAATGATGCAATCTTTATTAATTTAATGAGAATAAAAATTTTATTTCCCTAAACATCAAAACATATCGTGGATATAATTTGTAGGTACTGTAGTGGACAATGGAAAATGAAGAGTTAGGGAATTAATATTTCTAATCATTGATCAGCATAACTATGTGCTCTCTAAGGATATGAAACATGGTTAAAAATCCAAGGATCTAGAAAGAAAAAATTTATGTATGAATAAAAAAATTACATTGATATATTAAGAGGTGGATTTAGTGACCAATCATTGATAAATACCATTTCTTGATGGACCTAAAGATGGATACATCATGATCTCCCATGCATGATTGTAATGTTTGTGAGTATTGTTCAACAAAATTTGGCTGGTAGAACTAATATTTTATGAATACATCAACGTTTAAATTATCACCACAATGAAAACCCTTCATTCTGTAAAAAATCACTCAAATAATTTTATCAAATCATTACCTTATATATAAATTAAGTTAGTGAGGGGAGATAAAAAATCATAAAATTGTGTAGTGAATAGTGACTCAAATCAAAGAATCCTTCTCCTTAGATAGTGAGTTTCAAAATATTCATAAATGGCTCCCCATATGAGGAATATTTATTTCCAACAAAATAATCTATAAACGATGTGTTATAAACAACTGGCTATGTCATAAATGTCACCAATATTTTTATCACTTTCTTATAATATAATAAAATATACTACATGAAAAATAGTCATTAACATGAATATTTATTTGGAAAATATTAAACACACCTCGAATAATGAAATAATATTCGTTTTTTAAAAAATTTCCTATGTATTCACTTAAAAACATGTTAATAGATTAATAGATAAATTAAATACCAATTATTCTAAACATGAGTAATATGAATTTATATATTCATTGTGATTGTATTTTCTCAGATATACACTAACCCCATTAGTGGGGCCCCCCATTTACAAAAAACCTACTCATTTGAATAGGGGAGACAATTGATTACACTAATGTTTGTAACCCACTTGGTACATATCTTGATAAAAGGTAATATTATTCATATACCACCGGTAGACTATGAAAGCCGACCAAGGCCCCCAGGGAGATAATGAAAACCCATAACGATGAAAACATTTCCTATGAACACCTTCCATGTAATATAATATATGTTTCTTATGATAGCTCAAAATCTATAAAACGCACTTCATGTCATAAAAACTTCATAATTTATTATTTTTTGACCTTACAAAATGGATAAAAATTAAAGTATCATAGAAATGTATTTTTTTAGGTACTACCATCATGATAAACTTTTCTAGTGATATCAACACCTTTTAGAAGTGAAAGATTATTCCATGATTTTTCAATCAGTTCTATAACACTAATGGAGAACCCAACACTATAAACCTCTCCATAGATTAAATTTCATTGTTTTTTTCCTTTCATAATTGAATGGGATAAAATTTTATACATTGATAATAATCTAAATTTAGGAGACTACTACATGAGTACATAGATAGGAAGTAACTATGGAACCTGAAACATGTGGTTTTTTATTTGAAGTACTATCATCATGTAGTCATCAACTTGAGATCGCTATGTGTGATCTTCATGAGATGAATCCTCAATGCTTATGATCCCCTATCACTTAATATTCAAAAGTCATTTATATCCTGTCAGAATGATGTATCAAGACCATCAGACATATGTTTACTATTTATGACATCGTATCTCAAGGATTTCATTATATCATTCGAATTACTGTAACATTTTTTATATGAAAAATAATATAAGGACATTACCATGTATATAGAGTATACAAAAGTGTTAGCACGATTACACTATGTTTACATCATAAATAACTCACTATATAGATGATAATGTAATCTAAAGGTACTTTTTTTTGTTGGATCTAGTGAACCCACTTTTACAACACTAATAATGGGAGGTGAGGGGTGGTAATTATAAGGGGTATATCAGTGTTTTTTTAATACTATATTCATTATTTTATTATTTTGTCTTTGGATTACCATCATTATTGATTCATGTAACTCTATATAGTAAATTGCACATAGAATTATGAAATGAGGGTTTTTATCATCATCTCCTAGGTAATTAATCTCATATTTAACATATAATGTTAAAAATATTTTTTACTGTATTTCACTATTCAAAAAAAATACATGTATTTAAAAAAAACAAATTCACCCTATTCAGTTTTTAATGTGTTGGTTGAAAAATTGTGATCTATTTAAAGAATATCAGTTTCAAAAAATGATAAAATAATTTTTACATTAAATCCTTATTCAAATGACAAAAATGTCAATTTTACAATTATGATCGATTTTCAAACCCTTTTAAAAATTACTTACTGTGTCATAAAACATTATATTTATTTAAATAAATATTCGTATTTTTAATAAACCTATTTTATGAAGAAAAAAAATCATTTATAATGTTATATTGTTCATAAAATGGAATTTAAATTTATATGGTTTTCAAATTTACAAAATCCTTTTTTATCTATTTTAAATCATTTATTAACTACTATCATAATATATTTAAGGAACATTTTCATTTTTTAATATACCAAAATACTATTTTTCACTTCCATGGGTGAGTTTACAATTATAGAAGTAATTTTACTATTCCTAATAGTTATATTACTATTCCAACACTTACATTACTATAAAAACATATAGATTACTTTTTAGCGGTAATATTTTTAATGGTCGTATAGGTTATATACACTATATAAATACCTCATATTTCAAGAATTATTCCTTTAGTTATTTTTTCCCTAACATACATATACATATATACTCATTTCCAAAATTCATATTGAATTATAAATATTCACCGAAATTTTTACATTGTAGTTTATGAGGGTGATTATTTTGGGGCATCTACTAGATCAAAATTTTCCTATTATTATTATTATTATCTAACAATATGTTCTTGTTCTTTTTTAAAATATTAAAATCTTGTGATAATATTTTTTTTATTTAAATTTAATGTTTAAATTAATAAAATTTTGTTGGTTTTATGTTATGGTGATTCTGAATTGTATAATACTACATTGTAAAATGTGAAATATTTGTACAATAAGGGAAAATTAATTTATAAAATTCAACATCATTACATTATTCCCCCAAAAAAATATTTCAATGATGAATTTTGTTTCATAATAAGGTTAATAAGAAATGAGGGTATATATAATTTATTATTTTCTCAGGTTCCTAGGTCACATCCTTATAAATTTAGTTCCACCATTATAATTTTACAAAGTGATATGTCTTTTTATATAGAATATTGTATCTAAGACCTAATATATTCCCAAAATTATATATATGTGTGTGATCATTTTGTAGATATACCACCACCGAATTCAACACATGTGAGGGTTATGGTATGTACTTCATCAAGTGGGATTTGTGGAAAAGAATATTTACTTGAGAGAGGGTTAGTGGTAGTTCTAGGTGATTGGACACAACTCTTAAGTCATCAATAATTCTAAAGGAGGCAATATTTCTAGGACCTAAGATTCTCAACATTCCATATATCATTACTCTATTCTTTAGAGATATGTGTTTGAACACATTATCTCTATCCTCAAACTGTTAGTATCTTAAATTGTTTTCAATAGATCTATTTTATCACCTCTGAGAAGCCATGTTATACTACAAAATGATATTCACCTTTTCTATTATTTCCTCAAAAATCTCATGCCCCACTAGTATGTGATTTATAACATCATACAATAACATAGGTATTCAACGTCACTTACTTTAAAGGTTTAAATATGGATTCATCTTAATTTTTTAATGAAATTTATTATTTTTGGATAATTAAACTAGAGGAAGATGTTTATCTCATCCTCCATTAAATTCTATGAAGTATTATGTTAACATTTCATATGTTTCCTAGATAGTCCCCTCAGATTGGGAATCATTTTAAGGGTGATGATCTATATAAAATTTCATCTCAATGTTTCTATAATGGTTTACACTCTTCAATAACATTGGGGTAAATATTATTCCTCAATCAAATATGATCGATAGTGGTCCTCCATGCTGCCTACACACTTCTCTAATGTATATCCCTATAAATTTATCTTGTTATAATCCATATAAAATCATAATGAAGTGAGAATAAATTGTAATTAAACCCACTCAAAACCATATAGAAAAATATACATTGGATTTAATTATAATACCAATGAAAAAATCCATAGTGATGATCTCCCATTTTATGTGGGTATGTGTAATGGTTTTATCATCCTCATGAAATTTTTCATTTCATAAATCATCTACATTCATACCAGGAACATTGATATATATTATTTCATTTCCTTGTGTATATTTTCCCACAAATATATCCCTTATAGATCTCCATACATCTTAGTTAACACTTATAGGATTAATAAAGTTGAGCTATTTGTTTCATTAAAAAACTACAAATTAAACTCAGTAATTGATAGTATATAATGTGTTAAACCAAATTATACAAATCCTTGTCCTTTAATATTTATATTTTATTATTTCACTTTTTTAATAGCTTCTAGCTTCTTTTGAATTTTTATATTATCTCTTTGAGTATACATTATCTTCTCCAAAAGGGATTGTTCAATAATCATTTAATAAATGAATGATGATGTTACTTCTATTATGATTCCCATGTTAATTTTTTCATGTATAGAATTTTAATATCTCTATCAATTCACATCATTGACAATTTCACATGATTATTTATATATTCAGTATATTCCAAATTATTTTCTTTCTTATGGTTATAGTATATTGAGGAGTCATTTTACTTGATCATCGTTAACTGTATCTAATTGGGAATACTTATCTACTTATATATAAATATATATTTTATTCTCCTATGATCTACATAAATTCAACACTTCTCAAAATTGAGACAATTATATCAAATATTCAATTTAATCATTACTTCACCCTAAATCATATATGTTTTTGGATTTTTTTTTTCTTTTGAAGGTTTAGTAGGATTGAGGTATAGGCTATCACATTATTATTATGCATCAAAATTCATCATAATCTTTTCATTAAAGTGTCATTGTATACCATAAAAAATATACCACATTTGGATCCTGTGAGTATGGGTGTAGTGATAAGAATCCTTTTAATACCATCAATGTGTCTTCCCATTCATTGGACTAGAAAATCAATACTCTCATTCGACTTATCTGGGTATTTGTGTTTGAAAATCAAGGGATGTTTCTAAAAATCCATTGGTAATACCAATATTATCTGCGGAAATTATCTATATCTGTTAGAGATACTATTCTGGGAAACTCCTCAATAACCATTAAATTATTAGGGTCTATATATATCCCTTTTCTAGTGACGAAATTAACTCTAAATTATATATATATCATCCAAAAATCACATTTAATGTACATTTTAGAAAACTTTTCATTTGACAATGTTTTTAATATTTTATGGGAATTTTTTTTCTTAGAATCATTGAACATTGACTATATCAGAATATCATCAATAAATACAAAAAAAATTATCTAGGTATTATATAATCACTCAATTAATTATGTATATGAAGAATGTTGGAGAATTAGTTAGTCTAAATAGAATCAATATGAACTAAAAGTGTCTATAGTTTGTTTAAAAGGCATTCACGAGAATAACATTCATAATCTATTTAATTAGTGATATTCAAACAACAGTTCCATATTTGATAATTACTAGGAACCACAATGTTGGTTGAACTTATCATTGATCCATGGTAAGGGATACTTTCTCATTATTGTGGTTTTTATGAGTACATGATAATTAATTTAGAGGCTCATTAACACATACCTTTTATTAATGAAGTGAATTGGATCACCGTACATAGAAGTATATTCATGTTTAAATAATTTTATAGATTCTATTGTAACTATGCCTTTAGTTCTTCGAACTCCATGGTGGTTATTCTATAATGAGTCTTGGTTGTGGGTATATTTCTAGGAAAATTTTTCAATGTGATATCTAACCATTGGTCATGAGTAAGACCTTGAAACACGTTTTGGAATACATCATTATACTCCCTCACAATGGACATACCATCAAGAATGATTCATTCATTTGTATTAGTCAATTGGACTAAATACACATTATCATAAAGAAATAATATACATACATGAGATGAATACTAAAATTAAAATTATTCCTTATCCTTAAAATTATATATTATTATAGGATGACGTAGGATGTGAAGAGTAATATCCCTCTCATAATGATTAAGATATGATTTACATAAATATAGCCATTATATTCCCTATATAGAATAGAATTCCACTAAAGTTAGTTTCAAAATAAAAATTGATAGAATAGTACATAATCAATGATTTGGGAGGAGTTATAAAAATAGATACAACAACTTCACAATTTTTTATTAAAATAGATATCTCAAACCCCTAGTTTTTTTGTGGTGATTAAATACATATATAAACAAAAACAATATGTAATTATGAGTAGGACCATAATTAACATATTCATATACTATTATTGAATTATGAACCAATGCACCTATCACTGCATCATTTTTATCATCCACCTCAGCATTAGTGATAGAATATTCCCTTTATTACTCTATAGGGACTGAATATTTTTGTTTTTGAATGTCTCTAATAACCCTTGTATTAGCTCATTTGAATTCATAATTCAAATTGTCGTTCTATTTGAATAACATAAACACATGATGAGTGTTGATATAAACAATATTTACTACCATCATATTTTTGTTTTTTATCTCACATTAGAATTGATAGTAATGATTCCCCTCTCTTCCACACCTCATACATCTCTGTATTCTCATGTAACAGTTTCTTGGATTAAACAACCACTCACTATTAACACTTGGATAGTTGTATTTTGTCATCTATTGGTTTTATCTATTAATCAACCCAAATTAAACTCCACATTACATAATTTATCTCTGACCCCATTAAAAAATTAAGCATCAATTATCTTCATCTTAATCTTATTAAAAAACATTATTCATAGTTTTTAATGTATTTAATCAAAAAATATTTTTTAAAATACAATTTTAATCCAATAATTAAGTGGCACATATTAAATTCATTGTAGATGTCATAGTTGGAGGTATATCATGAATGCCTCGTGAATTGTTTATAATGTCTCTCGAGAAACTCATATAACTTTTTCATTAGTCTAAGTAAGTACTTAACTATTTTAATATATAGAGTTTGGGATAATATATATTGATTATTTTATTTTATTTTTCCCATTACATGGAATCAATTTACTCAAGGGATTTTGTGTTCTTGATTATAGTCCAACACTGATCAATATCCCCCTCTGTGCGATAAATGTATAGTATTCGATTCTCTAGTTTTGAGCATTGGAGGAAATAAAAAATCTTCCAAATTAAGATAAAATTTTTTCCTTATTTAGAGGATCATATGATCAATTAATGTTAGGATTAAATTTTTATATAAAGGTCACAACCAAGAATTTTTCATTTTACAGGAATTATTTTATTCCATTCGATTCAAGTTATTATTAATAACATGAGTCAGCTGAGCTAGTACTGCAATGAATTTATCCTCTCCCACTCCAAATAGGTTAGAACATTTATTAGTGAAATAATCACATTGTATATCAAATTTTTTGTTAGAATAGTTCCCCATATTTCCAAACATTTTCCAAAATAAATTTGTTTAAAAATAGATAAAAATAAATAAACATTAATTCTAATAAAAAGTTAAAATATGAACATATAACAAATTACTTATTTCTGATATGAAAATACTTACATATGAGTCTTTATGTTTCAATAGATGTTATACATAGAAGTTTTCCTCTTAGTTTTTCGAATATAAAAAATTACTCATGCCTATAATAATGGTTTGTAAATTGTTAATGTGTATTCCAAAGAGTATTCTCCATGAGTATCATATTAGAAGTGAATCAAGGAATCTATAAAATGCACTATAATATGATTATATAAATAATTAATCAACCATTTTTAGGGATATTACCCCTAGGTTTAACTGTTCTAGATCTATATCAACTTGTAGCATCCATACGATGATGTAATTTTTTAGACACCACTCTCTCTGTAAATCCCCAAAATTTTAGGGTGTTATCTTATACCTAGACATATCAATATGGTTAT
Organism: Viscum album; assembly: GCA_963277665.1. NCBI lineage: Eukaryota > Viridiplantae > Streptophyta > Magnoliopsida > Santalales > Viscaceae > Viscum > Viscum album. The sequence continues at coordinate 356,215,886 of OY728143.1, forward strand.
CAATAATTTATTCTAGTAAAAAAATTAAAAATAAATATACCTTCTTCTAATGTCAACTATAGTGACCTGAGCCTTATACACATATTATTACATGATATTTTACTTAAATGTCATAATAATTAAAACAAAGGATTGAGAGGCCTAACTTGTTTGTAATACTAGGTATAGAAAAAAAGATGAGAAAAAAATAAAAGATCATAATTTCAACCTTTGTAATGAGATCCTAAATCACACCAGTCCCTTAAAAACATATGATAACTAGAGGAATACTTAGATAAATGTGGTTAGAAACAAAACCAAGGAAGGAAAAAGAATATGATAATGGAGAATAGCATATGAGTAAAAATTTATAACATAAAATCATAAAACAAAAGGATAATAAAAAATAATATGGGATCTTAATATAAAAAATCGAATCATAAGATTATATAAAAATAATATCATGGAAACAACATAAAACATGACATCATCATAATTCATGGATAAAATTGAAGACAACAACACGTGGTGGATAGTTTCCCATCATGTATTAGGTATAACATCCAATATCATATATATCGTCTCGTGAGACATAAACATCACCCAATAAATTAGAATATAGTTCTGGTGACCCCATCAAATCATGTATATTCTTATGTGATCTATAGAATTAAATCAATCCTAAGGCATAAAAATAAGAACTACCTGTGGAAATATATGGGTTATGTAATAATATTCTATAACATATCCAAATGGAATATCATCATTAATTATATTGAAGAAGGTATTGAATCCTTCTAATAAGTATATATGTAAATAGATAATCATAGAATGTGAAAATTAAGTCTATGTGAATTTAAGTCATAAAAATTAGTGAATTAATAATTTTTGAAACACTCTTTTTATGTAGGGTTTTTAAATAAAAGGTAGATATTCCTTAATGGTGGTCATGGAATAATAATTATCATTAAATTGTAAATTATCTAAATGGTTATTTTATAATAGAATGAGGAATTTTATAATCCATGGATTTTTTTAAAATATTATCACATGGGACATGTAATGTGGTAATAAAGAGAAAAACACCATTTTATAAGCTTTACATATTTATTTAAATTGAGAAGGTAACAATTAAAACACGTATATACCCATCAGAGAAAGATGAATTAAGTTAGGAATATAAGATTGAAACATATATAAAATATAAATATAAATAAAATAAGATAATTAGAGTGATAATGTGAGATAAGAAGGAGGGAAATAATATCCACAATGAAAATAAGGTGTTATGGATAGATTCCCTGCCTAAGGATCTAGTATCAATCTACACTTTTACATAACATCCTAAATAATAAAATTAACTTCATTTAATAAATAATTCAGAACCTTTTTCCTTAAATATATATATATATATATATGAATGAATATAAATATATTTTTTTCCATTTACAACAATTTGAATTAGATATATGGTTTAATTTTCCTCTTATGAGGGAGCTCATTTCATGGTTCTAAGGTTGGGTCACTTTAGGATATTTATGGAGACATGTGTCAAATGGGACTAAAACTATATAAGTTTAATGAAATGATATTCATTTAGATTTATAAATTTTAATGGGCCTAAATAATGATATGAGTTTTTACATTTGGTAGATTCATTTATTTAAAACATTAATATTATATGGTGAGTTTATTTTGGAGGGTTTACCGACCATCGTGAATTAGTTTTCATTTATTAAATATTATAGACATATAATCACTAAATAATGAAAAAAAATATATCACACACACATAAATATATATATTTTACTTTAAATGATTATAATTTTATTTAATACTTACATGAAGGCACTAATTGAAAATGATAACTCATCATCCCCAGTTTTAAATAACGACAATAATATGGATAATGGGTTCTTTTTTAGAATAAGAAGTCAATAATAGAATTTGGATTGAAGGTATTATAATATAATAATAATTTTATACAATAAATATTATACAGGAGTTCTTATTCAATTTTTTATTATAGATACGAGGAGATGGTAGAATATAAATTTAATCTTAAAGAGGTAGTCTGAAAATATAACTTTTGAAATGTCATCTACTTGAAAAAACTCATCCAGGAAAATGGAATTTGAATTTTTTTAAAGAAAAATAGAATTAAGAACTTCAGGAGACGATTGGGAAGATAATTAGGATTATATTTTTCATGATACATAGATTGTAATATTGGAGGTGATAGAAATATATATATAATAAATCTAATTTTATAAATAATAGGATGTAATTATTTTCTAAAGGGTAATTTTACAGCCTTTTAATGGTGGGAAGTATTTTAAATAAAAATTTAATAATTTAATAATTTTTATTTGTAAATATAAACATCATTTTTAATGTATTAATATAAAATTTTTCTTTGGATTATTTTTTGATTTTTTTAGAGGTTTTATTTTTTGAGGAATAATGAAAACAAGTTAATTTTAATTGAAAAAGTGATTTATTTCAAATTTATTATTATATATATTTTTTATTTTATTTTTATAATGTATAATTTGTTCAATTATAAAAAATTTAATCCAATTTAGTTCATTTTAATCAATTTCCCATTGAAATTGTATATAAAAACATTTCACTCTTTTAAACTTTTTACATTGAAAACATGTTGTTTTGTTAAATCTATAAGATTAATTTTAAATTAATTTAAAAAAATTAATTAATTATAATATATTAATAAATAATTCATACTTGGAATCATAATAATATAATGTTTATAAAATTTTCAACATATTGTTTACCAATAATATTAGTGAAAGCAATTATAATTAATTATAATGATTAAGAGAAAAATAGCTTAACAAGGGACTCATCCATAAAAATAAAGACCAAAATGATCTAGAAACTAGTAAAACACCCATTGAATGGACATATATAGACATTTAAAGTTATTTTCATGATTTGTATGGGTTTTTGAAGACTTGTTTTGGTTAAAAACTTATGTAGACCAAACCTATTTTAAAAAATTCCATGTCTGTCTTCTCCCTCCCTTATAAAAGGTTATCTTCTCTCTCCTTCATTTCACAATTATCAATATATTTGGATCACCCAAAACCAGAAAAAATAATCTCCAATAATCCATCATCTCATCCTATAATCTCTCCATTTGGATAGAATCAAACCAAGGAAGTCCTTTTTTTCAAACCAAATGGTGTTTCTCGAAGAAAGGTAACATTCTTTAATTAGCACATTAGTTTTATTTTATTCACCATCCCTTCATTTATGATAATATAGAGATCAAATATTATCCTAAATATCCTCAAAATAATTATATATTATTATTTATTGTTAAGACCGTAACCTTCACAAACTTCACTAAAATGAGTTATTTGATCATCCTTCGTGTGTATAGTGGACTACCGCATCACGAACTGATGTCGTTCATTATATCAATACCACATCTCAAGGCTGTTAATAATGATGTAAATTATGTTTTTATATTATATATTTGATATTAATGAGGTATTTATTCTTATTTAGTTATTTTATAACACCTAACTTCATCCTTTCAATTTTTTGTTAATATTATAACATTTTTTTAAATGTGTGAATTAAAGATGCCTCAATGGGATGTGATTTGTTCACAATTTACAAGAAATTATTTAATGATGTGTTTAATAAAAATATGTGTTATATATGAAATAATAATTATACAATAATTATAATATATATATATATATCATTAACTTTTATTTCAATCAATATGATCTGAAAATTGAAAAAAAAAATGTTCTTTCATACGTACGACTTACAATCTCTATGAATGTTGTATTTCATTTCCAATTGCAATATATTATAGATAAAAATAAATATATATATATATATATATATATATAATGAATATATATAACATTTTTATCATGTTTTAAATTCCAGAAATAAGTAAATCATGATTGAAGTTAAAGAACCAAGAATAACAATTCAAAAAATATATGAAAAACTCAACAGTTTTTTCCGGAAACAAAACATTATCATTTGATTATTAAAAATAGTAACTATAAAGTCATTTTTAAATCATATATGGTATTATATATGTGAATAATAATCTATTATAGATGTATAAAAATTTATATTTATTATAATAGTTTTTTAATGTGTATGAATAAATTCAATACTCGAGGTAAGGGGTTTGTCTCTATTTACATTCCATTGTGACTTATTTGTTATTATACACCTAATTATTTTTATATGGTGTATATAATTCCATAATCAAAGTTATATAATAAATTTTATATTTTTCATGATATTAAAATATTCAAATTATTTTATTGTTTTAAAGGTCTAATGATTCTAAGGTTACTTGACTGGTAAGGGGAAATATAGACTCACTTCTATTTTTGAGAGACTTATGCCATATTCACCACTCATTTATTTTTTTGTAGTGTATGTAATTCCCATGAATATATTGTAAGATTAAAATCATTAAATTTATTGTAATATATATATAAATTTTATGTTATCTCTTACAATGGGTTTTCAGTTTAAAAGTTACCAAATCGGTAAAGTAATCTTGTATCAATTTTCATTCATTGAGTACATGTTTTGTTTTGCGCCTATAGTCAATAACAAAGTGTATATACTGGCCATTTAAATGGTATTTCAGTAATATAATAATTTTATTGATATTTTATGATTCATGTAATATTATTATATCATATTTATTAGGATTCAATATTACCAATGTGGTAAGATTATATTGAAAAACTCTCATCATTTATTATGATTATTTAGGATGATACTTTCAATGATGACATATTATGATCCAACTCTCAACAAATCTCATAAATTGTATTATAATATTTTTATTGATGATATATTCACATAATGTTGTAATTTAACCTCACATTTCTACTAAATATAATTTAGAAAATATTTTTATGAAAGTATTACTTTATTTCTCTCTACAGTAGAAAATATGCATTATTAAAAACTATGTTTTCTAAAAATAATTTAATTTTTTTTGAATGATATATTAAATTATTATTGAATAAAAATTATTTTTAAACTGGTTTACGATTAAATAACTGTTTATTTTTTTTAAAATTTTCCTTTGTAAATTTTCAAGGTTGTTTTGGGAGGAAATAGTTTTAAAAAATTCCTGCTTAAAACATCATTTTTCAAAGAAAAAATATATTTTTCTAAAGAAATGTTTTTAAAAGATGGTTCAAAATTATATTCAATCTATGATTAAATCCTTTAATATTTTTTATTATTTAATATATAAATGATCCCTGGACACCATTATTGTTCTGTTTTTTAATGGTTTATGTTTATGATGAAATGATGTTTAAAAAGACCATTTCTCTTACATGAGTTATAACATGATAATACACTTCTGAAACTAATTTCCTTTCATGATTTATTATGTGATTATTAAAAAAACCCCTTTTCCATATGCTACGATATGATTACATGATTTTTTATTAATTTTATTTCATGGGTTATAATATGATGTTTATGAAACTTATCTATTTTTATGAGTCATGATATGATGAATTTTTTATGTTATGGAACACATATGTATTATTTTATTATATGGGTTTGGTTCCTATATCTCCCTCTAATGAATTGATTAGTGATTTATATACCATGAGATGGACATGGATGGAATAATAAGTGAACTTGATTTAGTAATACATGGACAGAATGAAGAGTGGACTTAGTTCAATAATACAGGGCTGGAACGGGTAGTGATCCTGGTTCAGTAATATAGGCTTGGAACAAAGATTGAACTCAGTCTAGTAATAATATCCTTGAATTGGATATTAACCAAGTTCAATAATACAAGTCTATAATGAATGTGAAACTCATCCTGTAATACAGGGTCGGAATGAGGTGTGAACTCGGTTAAGTAATACAGGGTCATAATGGGATATGAACCCAGGTGAGTAATACATGGCTGGAATAGGGAGTGAACCCAATGGTGTAAAATAAATTTTCCATTAATATGGTCTTGGGAGTGACCCTTGATGACTAAGATGGTTTGGGGAGTGAACTCATTTCACTAATATGGACTTGGATGTAAGCCTTGGATACTAGAGAAATCATTTCATATGTTTATGTGTATGATGAAATTCCATGTCTTACTCCTATGTTATTATATCATTTGTTTCTTTTGAACTGCCAATATTTTTTCTATGACTCATGTTTATGATATTTGATATGTAATGAATGATCTTAAAATGTGATTCTCATGTCCTCATACCCTTATGCTCATGTTATACATACATATCTCTTTTAGTTACCCTTACAAATCATTTAATCCCACCCTTTATTTTGTTTCTTTTCTTTAGTATAGGAATAATGGTTTTATGTTGGAGTAATAAAGGGTAATACCATGATGAAATTTTTTTGACATCATTCTCTGTGTCAAAATATTGTGTTCCATGTTCCTAAAGATGCTAAAATATTACGGCCCTCGAGCATGTACATTTTAAATGAACTAAATATTCTTCTAAAATGATATAATACCCATATATGTGAAGCCTATGTCACTATAGTTGGTATCAAAAGAATTTTTTCCATCCATTTGAAAATAGGATGAAAAATAATTATTGATATCTCAAGGATTGTTTTTATGGATATATCTAGAGGTTTATCTATGTATAAGTATAAGGATTATTCTATGTTTTGAAAATTGTCCTGGAATTTTCATAAACAAATGAGATATTTTTTTCCAATAAATTACATCCATGTCTTGGTAAATTAAGAGGATGTTTTATAGAAATTTGAATATGTTTTGACTATGTAAAATAAGAAAACAAATAATGTAACTACAAATGGAAAATGAAAAAAAGTTCAATTAATGATAAGGATGTGAATATTGTTCTACTTAAGGCATTATCAATTGATAATAATTTTATGTGTGGAATGTTTGGGAATTATGAAGATAAATGTATTAGTGGTAAATCTTATGATTGAAATATGTAAGGTTGTAAGTGTAATGGTCTTGCTGGTGGTGTTGAAGAGATAAAGAGTGATCTTGGAAAGGTATTTTTTTCTAATAGTATTCATTATAAGCATGATTAAACTGAGTTTAATATAATTTAATACATGATTCATATTTCATAATTTTAGAATTGTTATTATAGAATAAGATACTAATTTATAGCTAATGGTTTGATAAATAAGGGGGATGATTGAAGTGAACATGTCTTGGAATTTAATAATTGTGTTATAGGAATCATGAATTATATGTTTATTATGGATTTTAAAACATATATCAAATGGTTTTGATGGCCTATAAATGAGATTTAATGGAAATGTGATTTTGTGATCGTGGAAAGGTAACCCTTAATTTGTTCCATATGTTGATAAAATTATGTTTATCTTGGATAAGGAGTTGATTAATTTGATATAAATAAATTAGATAGTATCGATGACCTAAGAACTGATAAATGATTTGTTAAAAAGTAGTTTCTGTTATCACTGAGAGATTTTATGAAAAAAATATTATTTAAGTAATATATTCAATAATATTTATTCTAGGTAAATAATGAAGACTCATGTATGTTTCCAGTATGGTTTTATTGTAATTTATCATATTACCATACATAAAGAAGGTATTCACATATTTTTTATTTGATAATTAGTACCTATATTATGATTCATTGGGTATCCATGTTAAGCTTAGTGACCTTGGTTCTAATGTTTTGGATTTTTTTAGAAGGGTATAAAGGATAACCATTAATGAAAAATTTTAGGTTTATATTTTGATGAAGTTTTAGAGATTAATATATTATTTGTTTCATATGAAGATTTATGTATATTAGTTAACCAGTATGAACCATTTTCTTTTGATGATACCTAAATATAAACATAATTAATTATTGGTTTATCTATAGAACTTATGATCTATTAGTGATTAAGGGATACCATATTCACTTTACTTTCATATATTAAGATGTGGAAATTGATAAAAAAAAATAACCAATGGTTGGCATACTGTATATCAAATGGAATGAAATCGAGTAAGTATATCTTCTATTGAGAATTATTTAACTTTAGGAAAACATACTTGAAATAAAATGGTGTCCATTATCATCATTTTTTGTGATATTAATGGCCTTTTTCAATCCACTTTGGTTTATCTATTTATAATCATTATAATTCTCTTAACCATGATCTCTACCAATATCCATCAGAAAATGATAATTAGATTTCTCTTCCTTTTCTATTTTTAACTTTCTACCTAGGTTCTCCAATGTGGAAACATACTTATGTGTCACTTTGGGTAACCATTATGATTCCAACCTTCACTTTTTAATGGTTGTTTTAGTATTCATATTTACAATGTGGTTTTCTAGGTAAGAATCATTCTAGTATTAATCCTTCGATATCCCAAACAAATTTATAGGGCGAAATGTATTTTATGGTGGATATAATGTAACACCCCATGTTTTTTTTTGAATTATTATTTTTGAATAAATTAAAATTCATTAATGGATTGATTGGTACACTACACCACATTAATAATTATTTATACACATCACTAAGTTTAGATTTAACTACACATAACACAAATCCTAGATTGTGTTGCTTGTAACACTATGATTGTTTTATGTTACACATAATACAAATTCCCTTTGATATCTTGTGTAGCATGAAAGACCCAATATTACCAAACTACAATATTCTATAATTATTGTTATTAAAATATTAGTATATTCACTACCAATTCATTGGAATAGAAGTTATGAATATGATTAACTAATTTTTAAATATTTTATTTAAACATTTATATAAAAATATTGCTTTGGTTATCAATTAGATAGATATTAAATTAATAATTATTTGAAATTATAGAAATTACTTTTCATTAAAAACTATTCATCATTATTGAAACACATTTTATATCAAGAAATTAAGAAAATCAATAAAATTTATATATTAAATATTGAATCAAATTTTTTTATAGTAATACAATTTAATTTATAGTCATTAGATACGAATTAATCTAATTTTAAAAATAAAAACACAAATATTTTATAAAAGTAACTTTACCACCTTTAAAACATGAAAATATTTTAAATGAAATTTCTAAAACTACTATAATAGTTATTATAAAAAATAAGCACAATTTTTGAAATCAGACTATAAAAATTCATGTTGTGTGAATTTATTTATTTTTCAAGGAAGTTTCATTTTTTGATGAATAGTAGAAAACATTAAATTTTAAATTAAAAACTTAATGTTAATAAAACTTATATATATCATTAAATTATATTTTAATTTATTTTTAAAGTGTAATTAGTTCTATAATATATCAATAAATCCAATTTTGGTCATTGGAATGAATTTCAAATTGAAATTTGATATAAAAACATTTCAAAATTTGCAACATTTTACCTAAAAAACCCATTGTTTCATCTTGTGTGTGAGATTAATTTTTAAAATAATTTCATCCACTTATGTTACTAAAATTTGGAAAAATGGATTCCATATTTGGAGTCTGAATGATTTATAATTTGTAATATGGTCAACCTAATTTGTTACCAAAAAATCATTAAAATTAATTAAAATTAATTACAGTGATGAAGAGAAAAACTTGATTAACAAGGGAATAAACCTTAAACATAAGTGAATAAATGAAATAGAAACTAGTAAAAAACCAATTATATAAAATTATTTTTACCATAAAACTTCAATTCTTTAATTTTCTGCGTTTTAGTACTATTGTTATGTAAAAACCTGGGTAAAAAAATATGTTTTAAAAAATGAAAAGTGTGTCCCCTCCCACCCTTATAAAATGCCACCACTTCTCCATATATCATAACATTTATCATTCCATTTTTCTCATCCAACCCTTTCCCAAATAAGATTCAAAATTCCATCATCTCATTAAATAATTCATCCTTTGTGAATAATGAAAACCTTTGATTTCCTTTGGTGAATAATAGTAGTTTCCCAAAGAATATGTAATGTTCTTCAATGAGAACTTTATAATTATTCCTTTCTCTTCCCCATTCAGTTATTATTATTTAAATATTACATAATATCCATAATATCCCCAAAATACTTATATTTTTTATTCCATTATATTTCCTAAAACAACACACAAATCCATTAAATGTGATATGTAATCATAGTTCATTTGTACGGTAGACTAACTCCTCACGAACTGTGTTTTGTTTTTAATTACCACCTATAAAGATTAATAATAATAATTTAATTACTATATTAATGTTATATAAATTATATTTATTATGTTCATATTCTTATATAATTATTATCTAAGAAATGCACTTATGTTATCCATATATTGGAAGTATAATAACATCGTTTGTGCGCATTTGGACTATTGCCTCCTCAAAGTAAGGTGATTCGTTCATGCTTTAAATAGAATGTATTGATGATGGATTTAATAATAATTTTTTTATATATGAAATAATAATTCTAATTTAACATATATATATCATTTATTTTTCTTTCATTTAGTATAACAAGAAAATATAAAAAATGTTCATGCAAATGTACGACCGACCGTCTCAATAAACAGTGTATTTAATTTCATATTTAAATATATTATTGATTATTATAAATATATATATTACTAATATATATATATATATATATATGTAAAATATTTTATATTATATAAATAAATAAATCCTGATCTATGTAAGAGGACCAAGAATTACACATCACATTGTGTACAAAAAACAATGCAGTTATTACCCAAAACATAACTTTAACATTTGATTGATAATAAATGGGTAATATAAAGTAATAAGTAAATTATTTATGGTATTATATATATGAATATTGTTTATTGATATGTATATATTAAACATAAATTTATTGTAAAGTATATTTGATTGTGTATGATGAAAGTTACGATTATTGTAAGTGGTTTCATCCCAATTTACATTCCATTGAGAAATATTTATTATTATAAAGCGAATTAATTTTATATAGTGTATATAATTATTTATGAAATATTATACAATGGATTTAATTTATTTAAACATATTGATTGTTTTAATTAATTTTATTATTTTATGGGTATCACAATTCATATGTTACTCAAGTAGTTGGGGAATTTCTAGGCTCACTTTTATTTCTGTGAGAATTATTCCATATTCACCACTCATTTCATTTGGTTTTTTAATATATTTCCCATTAATTTACTATATTATTAATATAATTAAATAAATTATTATTTACATATCCATTTTATAACAACTCTTTCAAGAGGTTTACTTTTCAAAAGTTACTAAATCAGTAAAGTAATATTGTTTCAATTTTCCTCCTTTGAGACATTTATTATGTTATGAACCTATCTTATTTTATAAGGTTTATATACTAAACATTGAACCTATATAAGAACTCTCATGAATTTTATTCTCCTATATTTATTCATGATATATTAATGTAACATTATAATTATTCCACTCATTGGTTCTTAATTATATTAATAAAAAGTTTCCCTGAAAGTCTTAATTTATTTTTTCCTTCAATTGAAAATTTGTCTTATTTAACAACCATGTTTTATAAAAATATTTTTAATTTTTAAAAATGATATATGTTTTCAATGTTGTTTTTAAAGAAAATTTATTTCACAATGTTTTATGTCTTAAATATAATTTTTCAATAAAAGGGTATTTTATACATGAAATGTTTTTAAAAGATCATTCAAAAATATTTTCCATCTAAGATGATTTCATTTTGTATTGGTTATTATTTACATGGGATAAGATACAAGGAAAAAATTATTAACGTTTCATCAAATGATTTATATATATGATGAAATGTTTTTATAAGGAACCCACTTCTCTTCCATATGTTATACAATAATAAAAATCATATGAAACCCTTTTCCTTTCATGTGTTATTACATAATTAGTAAACATATGTCGTTTATATAGTGTATGGTATGAAAAATATTATGTTACCCATTTTATTTCATAGTTTATGATATGATTTTTAGGAAACCCATATATTTTTATGGGTCATGATATGATGAATTTTTTGTCTTGTGAAACGCATATGTATGATTTAGTTATGTGAGAGGTGGGGCCTATATATATGTCTAATTAATTAGATAAAGATTTATATCTCATTAGAAAAATAATGATGGAATGAGAAGTGAACTCGATTTAGAAATATAGGTTTGGATTGTCGTGTAAACTTTGTTCAGTAATATAGGGGTAGAACATGAAGTGAAATAGATTCAATAATTTTTTCTGTAATGAGAAGTGAACTCTTTTCATTAATAAATGCCTGTAATGGGATGTGAAACAGGATCAAAAATATAGGGCCAAAATAGAAAGTAGACATTGTTCAGTAATAAAGTGTTGGAACTAGAAGTGAAATAGGTTCAGAAATACAAGGCTGGAATGGGGAGTGAACTAGGTTCTGTAAAGGAATTTGTCCTCTATGACGGTCTTGGGAGTGAACCATTACCACTAATATGGTTTGGGGAGTGAATTAATTACTCTAATATGTCCCTAGAAGTAAGAATTTACTACTATGTATATTAGTTTATACAATTTTTTATATGCCACAAATACATGTCTAGTTCATTTGTTATGTTTTTCATAAATTTCTTCTGAAGTAACAATATTTATGCCATGAGCATTGTATATGATCACAGATATATATGGTATGATATTAAAATGTGATTATCATGTTATGATACCCATATACTCATGATATACTTATATATATCCTTTATTTATCCTTATTGATCATCTAAAATTACTCTTTCTTATGTTTTCTTTCCCTAGGTTATGAAGATACATTTTAAGAAGGATAACTAAAGGGACTATCTTTACATGAGATATTAAGGATCTTTAAAAAAGTTATAATATTGTATCCTATGATTCTGAAGGTATGAAAATATTATGTTCATGAGTCATGTACTTTGGTAATGTGCTAACTTTTCATCTAAAATGATATAATATCCTTGTATGTTAAGCTCGAGTCGCTAGAGAACAGCTTTATTGATAAGGTGAGGAGAAGGTATTTTTTCAATAATATATTCATTAGTTTATTTTTTGTTCAAGAAAAAAAATACTATTGATTTGTGTGAATGTATACAGTAAATGGTGAATTTAATTTCAAAATAATGGGTTCTTACACAATACTTTATTCAATTAATCATGTTTTTTAATTATAATGATAAAACCTGTATTTTACCAGTTTTCCCTATTTTACAAAAACATAACTATTTTAGAAGAAATATAAAAAAATCAATATAAATTTATTTCAACATTTATATTATAAAAAGGAAATAAATTTTATGAAATAAATTTTCTATATATGATAATTTTAATTTTTACATTAAATGAAAAATTATTTGAAAAAAAAATCAAATTTTAATATGAAGACTAATTATCATACCCTTAAAAAATTAAAAATGTTATATTAAAATTATATTATCATTATAAAAAATTAATATTAATTTAAAAACACATTATATATATATGATAAATTTTAAAGATAATAAATATTTTAATAAAAACAAATAAATTATATAAGGTTTCCAAAAATACAAAATGAGATTTATTATGTTTTAAATCATTCAATTAATAGTCACATGATATAAACATGTCATATTATCATTTTATAAGATACCAATATAATATTATACACTTCTATGGGTGATAATACAATTCTAATGGTCATATTACAATTCTTAATGGTCAGCATACAATTTCAACTATTAAGGTACTACTACAGTGGTCAGATTACTATTCTATTTGTCTGTTTTTTAATGGTAATATGGGTTTATTATATTCAATAAACACCTTATATTTCATTAATTCATTTAATATTTAGTTATATTTTCTATAAAATATTTTTATTTAAATCATTTTTAAATACTAATAATTTTTATTATTTATAAATTTTTATTCATGAGTATCGTTATTCAAGGTGATCGAGCATATCCAAACATGCCTAATATTGATATCTTTTTTTTTATTTTTCTATAATTATAATAATAATAATTCATATAAGAATATGTATTCTCTAAATTTATTTTCTAATGATTTAAATCATGTTTTATTTAAAATGTCTTATTGTGCATTATACAATACTAAAATACTAAATATTAATCATTTATATATAAAGGTAAGTTACATTGATAAAATTACAAGTTTATAAAAATCACATTGATGATAATGAAATCCTACCAAATGTGTTAGTTAGATACTCTTAGTAAAAAATATCAATACCTTTCCTTAAAAATGAATTATCATATATATAAAATATCCCCAACTTGCATTAAAAAAATAGATCAGATACATCTTTCTAACATACCAAAAATAGTTCACCCCAATCATGACCAAAATATTTTACCATAAATATGACTTTTTCCTTCTAATATTCAAGTGGATAATTGTGGTGACCCATATATTTCATACATAAATATATAATATTATTAGATAAATATTCATTAAATATCATTAAAATCAAAACCAAATCCATAATTGTATAGTGTATTTGAAAACATGAATATATTAACATGTTTTGCCTTAATGTTTTATATCATCTCCCACATAGTTCATCTCAACTTGTACCCTTACTTATACATGTCATACATAAGAAATTTCATCATATCCTATGGGAAATTAAACTTAATATAGGGTGATCTATGATGATCAATAATGGTAAACAATGGAGAAATTGATGATCATGTAAGTATAACATGATTATAATGGTATTAAAACATCATCTTAAATTTATAAAAACATATTAGTAATTGAAAAATAATAATCATTAGTCATGTAAATGATCTTAGTAGTTCATAAAACTTGACTTATAACAGAGTCAAGTATCATGATCCATCATAGAATAACATTGAAATAAAATCTTTTAGTAAATAAGTGGAATAATGTTTTTTATTTCCATAATCATAAAAATTACATCACAAATATACACACAAAGATATTTATCCCATATTAGTCTTGGGATAACCACTCGTGTACATATTTCAGGCTAGGGATAAACTACTATGTACCTTTTTTTAGCCTTGAGATATAATTATGTTTAACTTCTTCATGTCATGGGATAACCTCATGTAAACCCTCATTTGGGACTAGTATAACTTCTTGTGTGCCCTCTATTGGTCTTAGGATAACATCAAATGTACTCTCTTTTGGGATTGGGATGACCTCCCTTATACCCTATATTGGGAAGGAGATAATGGAATGTGTACACATTAATATAACAATAAAATAATATTTACCCAAATAATTATATTATTTTAATTGACCCACATGTCACATAATAATATTATATTCATGTATATTATAGATGATCTTTAACACTTTTATCTTTTTATCATAACATAATCAGTGAAAAAATAAGATTCATCAATATTTATTAAACAGAACCATAAAAATTATAGTGAAATAATATTTATTGTATCATTGAATCATATCCCCAATAGACCATAATTAACATGAAATGGTGTTATGATATATGGAAAATGAAATATAAAGTCTATTACAACTTTTCTTAAGGGATATAATATTTTCATAATGAAATTTAATATTTAGTGTATAGAAATTTAAAAAATATTTTGGAAAATAATTTCAATGAAAATAAACATGTAACCAGAAAAATGAAGCTTCAAATAATTTTATAGTCATGATGGTGTGAAAAATATTTAAATTTTGGTTATATTAAAACAATTATTCCTTATACATTTTTGTTAAATAGTCATAATTTCATCATTCGGAAAAAGATAAGAGTATTTATTATAATTTTATTATTAAAAGTAAATAATGGGATAAAATGAATTTAAACTATTATTGGATAATATTATAAAAATTCTAGAAAACATTTCATAGAAGTCATGAAAATGGAAGAAATAGTTTCCTTGCTAAATAATAAAAAAATGGACTTTCATTATAATAATTCCATTAGTCTCTTGAGTATGTAAAAAGAGAAAAATGAATTGAAAAAATATGAAAATAATAATTAACTAAACAAGAAGAAAATAGATGATCGCTAAATGATATAACCTGTGTAATTTCCATTAATAGAAATTTATTATTGAAATTTCCAAAACAAAGTGATATTGTAATATAAATCACATAACACATGTCTTTCATTTCATCATTTGTGTTTGAAACTCCATTATAATATATATATATATATATAATACACTTATTTTAGATCCATAATAACATATATCACCTCTTATATAATTTAATAATAACAAATTATCACATATTTGTAAATAATTTAAAAATATTAATAAATTAAATGAAAATGAATGAAATTCTCTACAAAATCCCATTAAAATTTACAAATATTTGATTTTCAAAGATTTTAATATGTTTAATAAAATTCTATTTAATGTTATATATTATTAAAGTCATTTGCAGGACTATAAACATAGTATGACAATATATACAAAAACATAGATATTAATTTCAAATAATGACATCAAAATAATAAATAATTTTTTATATTTATCTAATGTTTTAATGGAAGAAAGTAATTTATAAATATTTTATTTCATTTAATATTTTTAAATTTACTATTTTTATTTATCAATTACTTTTAAAATAACTCTATTAGCTTTCTGTAAGGATTTAATGTGATTATTATTTCATTCAAAATGACAATTTTATATTCATGGTAAAAAAAATAGTCCATATTTAAAATAAAAATTTATAAATAATCATAATATCTATTTTCTCATTTAAATAATACTAGAATTATAAAAACAAAGAGATTAAAATTGTTGAATTATACCTTAGTTAAAAAATTAAACTCATTATCAAATTCAATGGCACCAAGATTCCATATCATTAAAGATTGAATAGGATAGTTGAACAATAGTCATCCCATTAAAAAAACTTAGGTGTTACATAATTTTTTTGAGCCTTATCACATTATTTTTAACTATATTTACATGATTTAACCTTACCTTGTGAAAAATAATTTTCCCTGTTATTGTTGATAATGAACTCAAATAATTTTGTGTTATTTAAAAAATATATATTATGATTTGGAATTTAGAAGCCATTTATTCATGTATAAAATTCTTTATGTGGAAAAATAATTAACAAATGAGAGATCAAATCTGAATGTAACGCATTTCTAGAAAAAAAATACATTTTAAGATGAAAAATGGATTTACTCTTATCCCATTCTAGGTAAAACAATATATGTTGAATGTTAAAAAAATTATTGAATATATAGTTTATTGATATAATTTACTTAGTTCAAAAATATTAATTAATTTAATTTATTATTATAAAAACACATTTAACACATGAATAATTTTTAAGAATAACATATTTTTTTACCTTCATATGCTTCAATAAATTGAAAACCAATGAAAAATCATAATATATGTGTAAATAATATTTTTTATAGTGTTTTTATTATTATTCTTACCCATCAGTTAAATAGATAGATTATTAGTGTCACATGAATAATATTAATAATCCCATATTATAATGTGGTTCGTTTAAACTCATTATTGCATGTAATGAAGGCTATTGAATAGATAATGATTATTTCAAAATAGATGCATATAAAATCCATTGGTGTTATATTATGACCACTTTAAAATTAATTTCATGATTTTATTTCCACTACTACGATAAAAACAACATAGGATGTCTCTGTTTCATAACATCATGTCTTTCCCATGTTTCTTATTCAAATTTACAATTCCATAAGGGGACATTGGATGGGTGATTAGTATTGTTTTTTAGAACTGTATCTCTATGATCTATGATTTCTAATCATTATTCTTCATTTTAAATATGATGATATATTTTTATAGCCTCTATTTTTATTACATGTCATTGTTCAGGTATATACTTTCTTAAGAGGGATATATGGAAATGATCGTGAACATGAGACAACATTGGTGTAAGTGCCCAGTGATAAACTATAGTACCTATTTGATAATGAATCTCATAGGGGAAAACATATCTTTCGATAAAAGTTTACTATTTAAAAATATCCTAATCCTAATCCATTGAGAAACATTCATTAATTACTTCTCAATAACATTAAATTTGAGATCCCTTTGATTATTGATAAAGTTACTCTTCTGTCGACTCATGACTATATTAATGTGTTTTGGAATAGATCGGTATTTCCCTTACATTTACTCATATATTTTTATTTTAATATTTCTATTATCTAACCTCATCTTATCACTTTTGAGTGATGAACTATCTACTAAAATGGTATATGTAAAGAGTAATTTGAACTCTTTAGAGAAAGTAATTATTATAAAATAATTTGATAACAAAAAGTTTTTTATTATAATCATTTTTGAAATATAAATGGTAGAATATTATAATATCCTCAAGGGTTTTAGTGGTTCTCAAATAATAATAATATACATTATTATGATTGGTAATAATAAAATACAACTCTATATCTAAATCATAATGAAGACATTGTAAGAACATTGAGATATTTCATCGATCATGAATAGATGAAATAGAATTTTGTACTCCGTGATGTCTGAAAAAAGTACTTAATATATATAATACAAATATGAATAGTATAGAAATCATCAATGATTGAAATGATGTGTTATTAATCTAAAAGTTAATCAACTGATTCCAAAATTTCATTATGATCATTAGACATTTTGGGGAGTATGATAATAAATTATAGGGTGATGTATTCAAATTTCAATTCTTGTCTAAGTAATGGTTGTAAAATCCCCATAGAATTATTTATCTCATAATTAAATTTTTAAATTAAAATGAACAAATACACACTCTTCAATATCGGTATTGATGTTCTCCCACCAGAGATACATATTCTTATCTCTATACATATTGTCACATCTTTGATGATTATAGAATGATTATATATGAGATTCATTCAACAAATACATATTCAAGTATAGTATTTATGGGACACACACTCAGTTCATTCATCAAATCATCCCATCAAAATAAATATTGATTTTATGCACATCTGTCACTCTGTAATCCTACATGAAAAATGGGGGTTCAAAACCCCTTGGGAATAGGTATTGTATCAGTACTGTAGCACTATTATAGAAATGGAGGCACTATAGTAATGGCAGGCACTATAGAGGCCACAGACACTGTAGTAGTAGCAGGTACTATGTTAGTACTGTAGCAGGCGGGTATTATAGAAGTAAAATTTATAGAATGAGCCTTTAGTCAAAAATATGGGCCTATGGTCCATGTAATGGGATGCATGCCCACTGGGCCTTTTGGTTATGTAATGGGTCTCCCTATACCAAGTCAAAATATGTCTTTTCTTTGCTTTAATAATAAAATGAGGATTTTACACCAACCTTTTAAAATATATATATATTATTAATGAAATATAAAAATATTATATCTTTTATTATACTTATTATATATAAGATAACATGATCCTTTCAACTCGAATCATCCTCAACCTTATTTTCCTTCCCATGTTGGTAATGTAGTAAGTAGTGATAATAATTAACAAACTCTAAAAAATTTCTCTAGATTATAATGAAGTATTTTTGAGTGAATAAATAATGTAATATTTTATAATCACTATATATGTCACACCAATCTCACTAAATATAATCCATTTATATTTTTAGAAAAAATAATAAACCAGTAAACCCCAAATCATGAGTTAGATAATTTTTCTTAAGAAACATCAATAGGAATTAAAAATATGATATTGCTAAATAATTTTGTTTGAGAAAACACCTTGATCCCTTCTTTGATGAATTAATATTTATCATCAAGTTTTTTCACATTATTCTAGTTACACCATGAGTGTACTAATCAACTATCTCATTTAATTCCCTTATTTTTTTTACATTTAAAATTACAAAGTATGTTGACTCTGTTATTATTTAACATGTTTCGTGGAATAGATAGTAATGAGAAACGTTTTCCAATATATTGATCATATCTATCAAAAATAAAAAAAATGATCTTAGTAAGTGTTTATGGTTTGGGAAAACGATCATTAACATCATCTTTGATAGATCCGTCGATATACCTTCACAGGAGATTATATGACCCAAAAAAGAAACCTTATATTTCTAAAATTCAAAATTTGTATATTTGTCATACAATTTATCCTTTCATAGGTTCTTCAATATAGTTCTCAACTATTAATCATGCTATTTTATTCTCTTCTAATATATTTTAATGTAACCTATAAATATTATCTCAAAATGATCAATCGAATCTCTATATACTCTATCCATTAAATCCCTGGAGATAGTGGGTGAATTAGTAAAACCTAATGAAATCGCTATAAATTCCCAGATTCAATACTTAAAATGGACTATTGTTTTAGAAATGTATTCAATTATTACTCTCAATTGACTGTATCAAGATTGAATATCAATCCTGTAAAAAAAATTAGATCCTTTCAATTGATAAAAAAACATCAATATAGGTTTCATGATACATATTCTAGATTTTGTAATTTTTATGTTCCAAAAATTAAATTATTATCAAATTTTTCTATATTTATTCTTAATAAAAACAATAGTTGAACCTCGTGGGGTTTCACGTGAATGAATTAATCCTCAACCAAGTTTCACATATATTTTCTTCTTCAAATCATAAAATTCTATAAGAACAATTCTATATGGATTCCTTGGGATAAGATTAGAAAAATTTATGACTTATATTTAAATCTCAACATTTTTATTTTGAGGAAAATTAAAAAAATATTCTTGAAAAACATAAAAAATACGATATAATAGGGAAAACAATTGTGACCTTCACCCTAGAAATACAACATAAATACCCTTTTTAATAGGAATAAAGACCCATAGAATGGATTTACTTTCAGTTAGAATCTCATATTCATATTCTCATCGATAAATGATCATCAGTTGGATCATAATATCATATGTGACTTACCTTCAATTGTAATTAGTACTGTAAACATGTAGAAAAAATATAATCAAATACGAAAAAAAGATTAAAAAAAACAATAGTGAAAATAATAATATTTTTGGAATTATATAACCACATACATCAATCGAAGAAGAATAATAGACATGGGATTTGGTTACATGCCATTAGTTATTTCCCTACCAATCCAATATAAAATCATTGTGTTGTTATTGGGATACCAAGAGATAAATTTTTAAAATAAAAATAGTTGGTATATCAAGAATCATATTATACATTAACCATTATAGTGTTGATGGGATGTATACCATTATCTACTTCTCTATCATTCCCCACATAGGAAATAATAATCACATTAGATTGTCTCTTTTCTTACGTGGTTTAGAGGTTGTTGATGTTGATCGTCATCATTAACCTTCATATTCAAGAAAAGGTTAACTTAATACTCACAATCCCTGCATTTGAAAAATTTTATTCTGTATGGTGCATCCTATGGAGGTTTCAACTTATTTATATCTTTATCTAACATCTTTCCATCATTTTTTAATTTTATTTCCAAACAACCTTCCTCTCTATATTTAATTGATTTACCAATCCCCTTAAGAAAATATCCTAAATGTTTTCTTAAAACATTAAAAATTATGAATGATTTTTCCCCATATAGTTTCTATTATTATAATTAACATTCAAATTTATCTTCTTTTTGTTATCAAAACCATTAGATATATTGGTAACTGTAATCTCTATTTCTACCTTCATAAAAAAATTACATCTTTCTTTCTATAAAATTTCATCATGCTTGATTCCCTTTGGAGACTTGATTTTAATTAACTCAATAATTTACCATCTCACTTTCTGGATTAATGATAATACCAAAATCATACCTCATATCTTTGTAAACATTTTCTCTTTTTTAATAATGTATTCATAATCCTTCATCTCTAGCTTATTTAATTCCTTATAAATATTTGTACAGTGAATAATGGGAAAATATGTGGTGAAAATAAAAATTTATGTAACTACCTAGGTAATATTAGAATACACCATTCATATGTAATATATTAAAAATTTTATTAATTATAAAAATATGATTTAAATTTTCATCCAAAAGTAAAAAAGATTTATTTCTAATAGAAATTGATTTTTCGATATGATATAGATTTTTTAAATACATGGTGTAAAAATTTTACTTTTAATTTGAAAAAATTAATTTCAATTTTCATTCGTCTTTTAATATATATTACAATGTTTTTTTTAATTATTTTGAAAATCTTTATTTTTTAATAAATTATAAAAATTTATATCTATATTGAAATTTGTATTTTAATTTCAATTATTTTAAAAGTAAAATTTTATTTTGGAATATTTTTAAAATTTAATTATTTAATTTTCATTTAAAATAATCCAATTATCATTTTTCAAATGAACCTTTTCTTGAATTTATTATTGAAATAATTTATAATAATAAAGGGAATCGTTATGAAATCATGTTTTTTAATTAATTTTTTAGTTTAGTTCTAAATTAATTTTTCCACATATATATATTAAATCATCAAAATAATGATCCATATTTGGAATTACGAGTTTTAAATATTTAAAATTCGGCCCTTTTCTTTTTGGTCAAAAGTTACACTAGATGTATTTATTACAATGGTAAGTGGTAAATATGGTATTTAAAGTTAGAAATAAAATTTTAAGGGCAATGAAATGACACCAAAACATGCCTAAATATTATTGAAAGAGTTTATATAATTTATATTCATTTAAATTAAGAATATATAGCCTTTTTATTTAAGATGTGATTATAACATTTATAATATTTTATGTAAAGAAAACTCATAGAATTTTTACTCATTTTGTTGTAACTATAATACTATAAACATGATTTCATCCAAATAATATGTTTATTTTTAAAAAAAATTGGAAAATAAAATGAATTATGTTCCTCAAGGGAATTTAGTTTAAATTTTTAGTGAATATAAAATCATCTTAAATTCTCACAAAATGGTAACACATTAATTATTGAATTAATGAAAATTTTATATAAATATTTTCTAAAATATTAAGATAAGAATACTTTTTAACAATTAAGATAAAACATGAAGTTTTGGGATAAAAATAATATTTTTGAGATGTATTTTCTGATTCTTTTTTTTCAAATTTCATTTTTTTATTGATGTTATAAATTTAAAACTATATGAAGAGTTCCAAGATTGTCATTATTTATAATTTATGTAAATAGTATTTTATTAAATGATATGAAATTTATAAAAATAATATCTTCATAGAAATAATTAGAATAATATTTAAAACATAAATCTTGGTCCATTTTTGGATAGTTATCAATTAATAGTAACTATCATGACTCTTAAAGATTAAAAATTGTGTTGTCAAGGTAATAGTGAAAATGAGTTATGGAGGTTAAAACAAAAATATAAGGTTAAAAATTGTATCTAAACATGTCAAAAAATTATTATATGATATTATTTCTATTAATACTCTTATTATATTATAATATAATCTATATGGATCCATTTGTAACACAAATTTAATTTATACTAAATTTTTATTTTCTAAAATTTCAAAAAATTATCATCCCCTCTCTTATAAAATGGAACCACTTCATCTCATTTATGCGTAATTGAAATCCAATTTGTATCTATAATGATCAACCAGTGTAATAAATTTAAAACATTCATCATATCTTACAGTTTATTTTGATTATAAAAACAACCAACCAAATCTTTTTGTGTAACCCATATGAGATTGTCTGATGAAGAGGTGTCATTCATAATCAATTTTTGTTGGTCTTATTTCATCTTCACCATTATTAAAATAATATTTAACCAAAATGAAATAATAACCCATGTATGTTACATATATTTATATGTGGTTATTTTAATTTAAAATCCTATATCCATATAATCTTCTATAAAATGTTCAATTAGACAATTATTCATGTGTACGGAAGACCACCACCTCATGAAAAAATATATTTCTTTTTCAATAACCATATCTCATGGATGGATTATAATGATGGAATTAATTCATATATATATTTATAAGAATTTAATGAATTATTATACATATGAAAATATATTATATCATTTAATTACTTTCCTTTCTATTTTATTAAAAATGATAATATCACTCGTGTGTATATGTGGACTACCACCTCCACCAAGAGATGTGGTTATTTTTTCATCACCACATCACATGGATGATATATATAATTTTATATAAATAATTCATATTTTTAATAATTATGATTAATGAATAATGACTTCTTAGACTAAATTCATCCTACCAAATTCATTTTGGACTTTAGAACTAAATATCATAAAAACATATGACATAAACATAAATGATTATGTAATTGTATATAAAATAGTATTAAATAAAATAAATGGAATAATTCAGATAAAAAATTTTCTTACACATTTAAATAAAATACTATTATTTCTTATTCTATAGGATAATGATAACATGTGATTATTTGGACTTGAGGTAGGGAAAGCATTAACGTTAAATCTTATTTTAAACGTTATAATTATTCATTTTTTCAAAAAAAGTAATTCGAACACCATATTTTTTAAATGTATTTATGAATTTATTTATATGAATATAAAATTAAATAAATGGGAATATTAGGAATCTTTATTTCATATGTCTTGACAAATGAATATTTTATTGAAGGTTTTACTTTCATTAATAAAGACAGACTAATTATTCTATTTTAATTTATATGATGTCAATGACATTTTCCACTACAGTAATTGTTATTTTTTGTATTGTTTCCATTAAAATATTTTATGTTTTCTTCAATAAAAACTATCCTTCCTTATTTTTTTGGTACATTATTATTCAAAAAAAATTATAAGATAAAAGGTTATTTTGATGCCAATTTTTTTCACATGGGTTTAAAAGAGTTTTTCAAGTATTTTATACCTTACATAGTTCATGTAAAATTATTACAAAGGGTTGAGCATCACTATATCTCACAGTTAAAGACAATACCACTTATACTAATGGTTTAACCCAATTATATATCATAGGTGAACCCAATATATCTTATCTGATGGGATTAATGAGATAATGTTCCAAAAGATTGGGTAGTGATTATGTTTTCCAATGAAGTATACTAGATGTCATCCATATGGTTATTATACTTTCAATAATTTGGTAAGGGGTCTAATATAATGATATCCCAAGTAAACTACATGACTTTTCATTTCATGTTATTGAGTTTTCTTGGAAATCATTTGCATTCAAAGGTAATAATTATCATCATTTTTGAAGGATAAATGATGAACTTATATGATAGATTAATTATGAAAATAATTTTAAAGTCTTTTCATGATTTTACTAGACTAGTGAATTTTTTTTATTCCCAATATGGTGCTTTTTTGTGATCATCTCGTGTTTTAAAAAAAATCTTAATGTTTTAGGGAGAAGAAAAGTAATGGATGAATTCAAGTAGAATGTAATGATGGTTATTCATTATAAAATATCATATTTTATTTTTAATGTATTATATTATATAGAAAATTTATATTGAATGGATCTTTCAATTTATAACAAATTTATTTTATGTGTATAGAATTGGCATGATTCTATAAATCTCTAAAAAACTTATCCTTAGAAAATCATGTATTGAATTATAGTATAAAGACACTAGAATATGTAATGTTTAAGGACATGTTCTTATAGTTGGTATTAGTGAAAATGTTTAGATAAATTTATGCATTAGGATAATGATAATATAATACAATAAAATTATTTTTACTATCTTTTTATATTAAAATGATATGGAATTTTAATTTTTTTCATATTGATTAATTTAAATTGTTTATATTTGTAATGTTTTTTCAAAGAATAAACCAGGAGTATATAGTCTGAAGGCACTAAGAGAATGATGTTGTTATAAATGAGTAATATATAATGGTAATAATTATAGTTCATTTGTATATTTCTATGATGACTTAGTTGACCAAAGTTATAAGTAGTGGTGCAATCCTTTCTAGAAAGATTTCAGATCTACCATAGAGGAACATGATTATTGTTGAACACTTCATGAAATAGAACCCTACTGTGTTTAGAGGATAATTAGATCCAATTTTTTCCAAATGATTTTTTAATTCCCATAAAAAATATATTTTAAGTGAATGGGGTATTCTATTCCAAAAAATTTAACCCTTTCCATTTATCTTTATTAAGGATAAGTTGATAGATTGTGGTCTTTGTTGAGGAATAACAAATAGGGAGATTATATTGACTCAATGTAATAGGAAACATTTATGAATTTCATCCTTGAGAAATATTTCCCTATTATTTTCAACTTAGTAAAGATAATAAATTATTCAAATTGATACAAAATAATGATTAATTTATGTCTATGTATAAATCACATTTTACATGATTAACCTACTATGTACCAAATTTTATCTAAGATAATTAATGAATGATTAATAAATGTTACTAACGGTATAAAATTTGATATTCAATGATTTTAGCTTCATATGAATTTAAATATTTTGAGAAACAAGGTATGTGTGATGAGATGTTAGAAATAGAGTTTGTAGAAGACCATATATTCTAGGAAAATAATAAAAAAGGCCAATATAGTTTGAAATGGGAAATCATTCATTAATTAAATTCGGAGGATATAAAATCAGGTTCTCAACATGTGATAATTGTTGTTAATAGAGTCTTGGGGAATTCATGGTAAATTATATATAGTGTTAATAGTGTGGTAAGATTTATCAATGGGATCATGAATACAATTAAAATATCCCTAAAATCAATCAATTGGGTAACCAATATCCATAAATCTATGATATGTTTTAGTTGCAATGAGTTGGTCTATTATGCTAACATGATTCCAAAGTTATTTAATAAGGATGTAAATAATTAATAACAATATCACAAAGGTGGGGAAAACTATTTCAATAATATCATGGTTGATGAAGTATCGTATAATGATGTGGTGATAGGTATGTTACTTTTTTTAAAATTATACCAAAACCATATAAAACTATTGATCTTTTTATTCATTCATTTCTGAGAAATTTTCATAAATACTTCGAATTTCACATCATGAATATTTGATATAACTTTTGGGAAAAAATATATGTGGAAATCTTAAAATACTCTAGATTTAGTGGAATCATCCTATTGTAATATATGGAATAGTATTTCCTACAAATATTGTTCAAAATATAATGGTAGGTTTTGATATTATTTGGGGCTTTGATTTTCTTTGATTTTTTCAAGCTCATATAGATTTTAGAACTAATAATGTTTTGTTAAATGATTTAAATCACTTAATAACCTAACACAATGATGAGAAATTTATTATAGATGATAGTGAGTGTTACTTAAAACATATTTTTAAAAAGAAAAATACTATTTTTATTAGTGATGTTCTAGTAGTGAATGAATAAATAGATTTTTTCTTGATGAATTTATTATTTTTATAGTAGATTAGATGTCTGATTTTACTATTGACTTAATTCCTAATGTTAATCCTCTTTCACCCCCCCCCCATATCGAATCGATTAAGAAAAACATTTTCAACATAAAAATAAATTACATGAGTTACTGGATATTGGTTTCCTTCATCCATTATTTTATAATTTTGGTTCTTTTATATTATTTGTTAATTGTGATGAGGGATCTATGAGGATTTTTATTCTTCATTTAGCCCTTAATAACTTCATTGTTATGAATAAGTGAACTTATCATAATATTGATGATTAGTTTAATCAGATGCATGGAGGATATAATTTTTCCAATATGTATCATAGGTCAGGGTACTATTCCTTTATGGTGACATAGGAAGATATTTTATAGAAGGAACTTTTGAAAATATATGGGTATTATGAGTTTGTAATTATTCCATTTTGTGTTATCTAATATGATAGATGTATTTACGGATTTTATGAATATAGTTTTCAATGAGTTCATTGATATGTTTTTTATGTGTTCATTGGTGATATATTTTTATATTCTAAAATTCATTAGGATCATGAATGACACCTAAGGATTGATTCTCAAGCCATAAAAGAAAAAACATACACGGATTATTATGTAAGTGTGAATTTTGGATGCAAACAATTTCTTCCCTTGGTCAAATTTTTTTATATAGATGGTATAACTGATGACCCTTGTAAATAAAATATTTTTGAAGAGAGTAAAATACCTTCCACTGTCACAGTGATTCCTAATGTTCTTTGTTTATAAGGTTACTACAAGATTTCTTTAGAAAATGTTGCTTGGTTTTCTAGCCCACTGACTACGTTTATACTAAATGAAGTTTAATTTACTGGAAAAAAATGTAATTAAAAATTTTTTTATAACATAAAATGAATACTGTTGAAGGATATAGTTTTTTAATTTCCCACATGAAATTGTGGAATTTTCTTCTAAAGCGCTACTTCTTTGAAGTGACTTGGTTATGTAATGATACAATATGATCGGGTAATTTTTAATTATTTGTATAAATTAAAACATATTAAAAATAATTATCCATCATATGATATGGAATTAGCTGATCTGTTGTTTTATTTAAATATTTTTTTGCATCAATTTTATGGATAAAAATGACAGATATATACCGATCATAAATTCTTTAAATGTATATTCACTCATAAGAAGTTGATCATGTCATAGTGTATATAGTCCGAACTAATCCAAGATTATGAATAAATATTTATTTATCACTCTAAAATAAAGAAAAATATATGGTTAATTGACTGGGAAAAATAATTCTACATTAACCATTTAACATATGGGACACGATATTTTTTATGATTTAATAAATTTTTTCAAGAAGTTGTGGTTGGAGGAACTTCCTCTATTTTGGTTTAGGTTTTATTGCACTCAACATTAAATGATGGTATTAATAAATCTTATAAGTAAAAATATATTATATAGATAATAGAAAGAATTATTTATGAAATGAATGTTTCCTAAATTTAAGTGTTAAAAAGATGGTTTTGGAATATTTGTAAAGATAGTATATATTCTATATGGTACCCAGTTAAAGGGATTATTTTTGAGTTAAAATCCTATATCTCCATTTTAGATTCATCTTTGAAGTAATGAAATGTAAAAATACAATCAAAAGTATTACTAGTTTTAGGGAATGAAAATAAATAATACTAAATTTAACTTGTAATTCTATACTTTTAAATTAGCTGAATTATATAAATAATAACCAAATGGGATTCATACAAAATTTAAAATAAATGTATGGAATTGGGATAATATATCCATTGATTTTATAATAGTATTAATAGACATATCTTGAGTAATTATTTCAATTTGGGTTATTATTGATCAGTTGACTAATCAGTGCATTTCATTCCCATTTGAGATATAATTTCATTAAATCAGCTTTCATGACTCTATCTCAAAGATATACCCATTTTTCTTGTAATTTATCTATCTATTGTATCTAATAGTGATCTAGGTTCACATCATATTATTAGAAATAAATTCATAATTCATTAGAAACTTAATTAAATATATTTAAATATTTTTATCCATAGTAGCATATAGAGTTTGAATGAAGATTTTAGTTCTTCATAGACATGATTTATGCTTGTCCAATATATTTTTAGTGATATTGGGATCAACATATTTCTTTTATTGAATTTTCTTATAATAACAATTTTTATTCTCCAATACAGATGGATCATTTTGAAGAATTATTTGGAATGCAGTGATAAACTTCATCATTTTGGGATGAAGTAGAAGAAATTATGTTGATGGGAACATATTTGGTTGAAAAAAAAATTAAGATGGTAAATATTATTTAAAAATATATAAAGATAGATCATTATAGGCATAAATATTATCTGGAGAACCAGAGTAAATATTTTTCCTTCATGGTAGGGGATTAAATTTTTTGGGAAGAGTCTACATTGAATGGAAATATTATTTTTTGTAAAATGGGGAAGTTAAAACCATGGTCAGTTATTCTATATGAAATCTTAGATAATTTTTTATCATTTTCATATCGAGTGGACTTTTCTTTGAGTTTTCACAAGGTACCCAATATTTTTCATGACCCGATGTTAAGAATTTATTTTCAAGAATCATCTAATGTTTTGAACTATGGTGTAGTTCAGTTATAAGAGAAACATTCATATGAGGAAAAAACTATTCATATTCTGGATCATAGAGAGAAATTATTATTGAATAATGTCATTAGTTAGGTTATATTTTGGTGGGAGAAATATATTTTTGATGAAAGAACATTTGATTCTAAAAATTCTATGAGGGAAAAGAATCACCACTTCTTTGTTAAGTGAGTAAAATTGTGAGGGTGAATTTTCCAAAAGGGTGAAGAATGTAATGACCCATGTAATGTTAAAATAAATTATTTATTTGTTAGACATTATAGAGTTATATTCATTATAAAAATATTATTTAATTTTTTAGTTAAAAGTGAAATAGGAAGTATTACTATCAAATTTGTATTTTCAAAAATTATATAGTTTTATTAAAAATTATGGCCTCTATATATTAAAATTTTAATTTTACAAAATGAATTTTATTTTTTTATTCAACATTTAGAAATTATCCTTAGATTATTTTGTTTGGATTTTATAAAAATATTGAGTTTTTAATAAATAGTGAAAAAATATATGTCTATAAAAAAATTTGTTTTTTATTCATGTATTTATAATGAAATGTTATATTCTGGAATAGTGATACAATTTTTTTAGTTTATTTAGACCTAAAATAATCCAATTTTTTTCAAATAAATTTTATAGTTGAGTTTAATATAAAAATATTTTGTAACTAAAAGGTAATTTCTATGAAAAATCATTTTTCATCATGTTTTGTTAGATTAATTTTAAAATAAATTATTAAAAATATTTTTTTTAAATAATAGATTCCATATTAGTATTCATGAGTTAAAAATTGCCTAAATTTTTTCCATTTATTTCTTGCCACTGTAAAGATAAAATTCAATAATTAATGTTAAAATAATATTATATGGACTATAAAATAAACCTAAATTCTAAATAAATTTGATTGGATTTGTATATTTCATCCACAGTCATCTGAGGTTCTAATATATATCCTTTCCTTGACATTTCGTATTGATTATAACCATCATAATATTTTATTTAAAAAGATGAAAAAAATGTAACTTTTGTTATAAATAACAATAATATTTTAACACTTGGATAACTAGAGGATATATTCGGTTATAAATATAATTTGTAAAGATAAATGATTTTGGTTAATATTGGCTATTTTTCTTCAACATTTAGTATTGAATTTATTAACTAAAATTCTTACACAATATTGAAACATTAATTATGATATTAATGAAAAAATAAAATTAATAGTATTTAATATATTAAATGTAGTATAATATGAAATAATCAAGGTGACTCATGAATTTTATAGACATATATAGTATGAAAGTTACGCATTAATTTTTTTTTTTTTTGAAATTTTATTTATTTTATCGATGTTATAAAAGTACATGTAAATGAAAAATTCTAAAATTGAAATTATTTATAAATTATATAAATTATATTACATTAAACATTATAAAATTAATTAAAATACTATAATTTGAAAATTTATTACGATATGGTTTGGAACATTATACATGGTACATTTATGAGCATTTTATTCATTTATATAAAATATATTGACCATGAATTAATAAAAAACATTGTTTTAATGGTAGTTTTGAAAAGAATTAACTAGGGGTTAAGACCAAAAGATAAGGGTAAAAATGAAATATAAAATAATTTTATGATTATTTTATGAGATTAGTTCTACATTTTCTCAAATTATCTCCTGATATTATAAATTTTTATAAATTAATATATTGAAATTAATTTATATTAAATTAAAAATTTGGGAAATTCCCAAATTACCATTCCCTACTCTTATAAAAGGACATTAAATATTTTCATTTCCTCTCACACCAGAACCCATTTTTTCAGAAAATATCCACTCAAACCCTATATGTAAATATATCTCTATATCGTAGAGGTTAGTTTAATCATAAAATCATCCTAGAGATTCCTTTGGGGTAAAACTTAGGAGATTTCCTGAACAAGATTTATCATTCACAACCAAGAGTTTTTATTTTATTTCTTTATTCCACATCCTTAAAATATTCTATAAACATGATTAAATAATAAAACTAGTATCTTCCATGTACTTATATGTTTTTATGTTAATGTAACAACCAATATTTTTTAACTCTTCCATCAAATGGGAAATAAAACTTCAATTCCTGTGTATGTCTGGTTATAGCCTCGTGTTCTGATGTTATTTGTTTTTTAACATCCTCTCTCAAAGAGGGATAATAATTATGGAATTATATTTAATATATGATATGTATGAAATATTTGTAGTTATTAATTTATGATATATCATTTATCTTCGTACATTTACATTCTTGAAAAAATGATAACTTCATTTGTGCGTATGTATGGACAACAACCTCCCAGAAGCAACGTGATTTGTTCTCCATCACCACTTCTCAAATATGATATATATATAAGTATATTTAAAATTTTAATTTTATATTTAGGATATTATTTTCATTATAAAAGGTTCAAAATAATACTTCTATTCTTAATATAATGATCATTGAAAAATTGAGATCTAACTCATTTGTACATACAATTTATAGTCTTCATGATTATATCATAGTTTATTTTTTATAACCATGTTAAAAGGATAAAATTAGAAGTGAATTGATATATAAAAATGATAATTATGTAATTATTATGTTGGAAATGATGGATTAATGACCTTATTTTACATAGAAAACCGACCAAAGTCATTTATACTTATGAACCGAATATCTTAGAAACATCAAACATAAACATAAATGATTATATAATTTTATATAAAATGGTATTAAATAAAAAAAATTATTGAGAGAAAAAATTATCATAATAAAATAAATAAATTAATATAATTTTGTTATTCATGTAGATAAAGTATGTGTGTGAAGATTCAGACTTAAGGTAAGGTATAGTTTGACATAAAACCTCATTTTAAATATTCTATTGATTCATTTTCAAGATATTTATCTTCAATGTACATGTTTTTCAAAAAATGAATGTATTTACAAGGAAATAAAATAATTTTAAATGGAATTTTATTCCATGTGGTTTTAATGGTATTAAAAAATTCTGCTTCCCTTTTTCTAGGTTCTGTTGTATGGGTTTATAAGTGAAAAATGTATTTTGAGACCCAAATTGTTTTAAAATATGTTTTAAATTTTTTTTATTCATGATTTATTCCTTGGAAATTTTTTATGATGGTTTTATCCCCATTATAGATCAACAGTGTGCCTAATATCACTTATCTAAAAAGCTAAACTCCATTATAGCTCAAAGGTAAGTCCAATAGAGCATATATGATGGGTGAGTGTACATAAAACTACAATTCATTGGGTAATTATTGTGTTATCTAGATAAACCTATTGGAAATCTGTCACACCATGAACTTTGGAATTCATTTATTTTATTCAGTTCCTGGCTTTGGTTCTTTTTTGTTGAGTTTTGGGCTGATCTCTTGTTTAATTTTTTGAATTTTGGATGTCACATGTGTTTTTTTGGCATATTCATGGTTAGATTATGGTTTGGGTAAACCCTAAGACTTCTCCCAGGTAACTGTACAACCAGTTTTTTGGTCGACGCATAAGGAGAACGGGTTTTGCATGTTCTATGCAACCATGCGGCAACCGTGCATGAGGTTCTGTCCATTTGGATAGCGGATACTGCATGATTTGTGCATCGTTTGGAAAAGTGTGCGGCCTAACCGTGTGAGCTACCTAGATTGATAAAATTTTAAATTACAAGTTTTCTACACTATTTTTACCCTAAATCTGGATTCTTCTCCCGTGTTCAACCTATGAGAATCAGGGGGTCCTTCAAAATCCTCCTATCTTACTCTCTAGTGATTTTTAAATCCCTTAAATGGTTCTAAGGTAATATTCCATTGGTTTTTGGTCAATTTTATCATTTTCCTCCTCCTCTATTAATTTATTGGTTCATCTTTGGTAGTTTTTTCCTCATGAATGATCCCTAAGGATTAGGTTTTTTGTATTACTCTATTTTTGGGATGTTGTGGTGTGAGTATTATTTCACGACCTTGGATATCCCTTCTCCTAAATATTAATTCTGTTCATATTCCATTGAGGTTGGTGTTTCCATCCATTTTCTTTTTGGATAATTCCATTTGATTATTGTGTATTTTTTAAATAAGTTATAAAAAGGTTTTTCATTCTTGTGGTATTGTTTTATATTTTGGTATGGTGGTTCTGTGTCATAAAACATTCATGAAAGTGGATTTAAATGGGTTTCCTTAATAGTGTTATGTATTAATGCATCAATTGTGTTTGTTAAAATTTTATTGTTCCATTAAAATGATTTTTTGAATTTTAAGGTGTTTTAAAACTTATTTGTGTGGTGATATAATTCGTGTATTGTGAATTTGGAATTTTTTTGATTTAGAAGACTAATTGTGGATTGATGATTATGGTAAAATGTTTTCAATAAGATCTTCTTATTTTAAAATTCTTGATTGTGCTTTTAAAATTGTGTTTAATTATTGGTATTGGTTTGAAAGAATTTAGTGTTTCCTTAAAACAAATTTGGGTGATTTCATGGAATCATGACTTATTACATTGGATTTGGGCACATACATGTGTGCTTAGGGCATGCACATGGGTGGTAACACAAATTATAATGGACTTGGTCAAACTTTTTCATCTTAAAAACATGAATTTAAAAAGTCTAATCTATACTCCTTCTGTTATTATGAAATATAGGTAATCTTAACTAATAGTCCATTTTATTTAAAGTGTCTCATGGATTTATTCATATTAATGTTTGACATTATGTCCCATTTGGTACTTTTTAATGTGTTTTGTCTTTAAATGAAATGAAATCTTTTTTGGAACCAATAATCATGTTATATGTTTTCGTCTTGGTTTGAAATTTAACTCAACTTGAAAGGAAAATGAATGTTTACATTTTATACATTAAATTAGTGTTTCATATTATGTTAGAAATGTATTTGAAATGTTTTTTCCTATATTTTAAATGGGTAATATATAAGGACTATTTTTCACTTTATAGTGTTTTAAAAATATAACTGATTTTTTGGAATCTTAGCACATTTTAACAATTGATTTGGAAGATTTTGTGATGTGATTGACCGTTTGGCACATTTGAATTGATTATTTTGACATGGTAACCCCTATAAAGTGTTTTCTAATATTGGATAATGGGTGGGAGGTGTCTATAATTGTGGTAGGCAAGTGAAGTGGCGGTAGGTAAGGTGAGTCATGCACGTGAGGGCCTCTCCTATCACAGTGAATTATTACTATCACTATGTGATTCATGGGTGTTTTTAGAGGGTCGAGTAATGATTTAATATTGTCCTTTATTGGATGGGTTTATATCCTCTTTGTCTTATTGGCCTTGGTTGGATGTTCCACTGGATTAGAAGTTAGAACAACTTGTTGTTTATTGACTATGGAGATGTACCATACACCGATAACTGAATATCATCTAAGTACTTCCAAGGATCACTCTGGGGTTGTTTAGAAAATTCCCATGGTTACTACTAGTATGAGTTTTTTTATATTATGTTACACATTGATTCTTGTTTATACTAATTTTTTATTTTTAGTATATCTTTGTATTACCCTGTATGGATTTTTTTTTGAGTTTTGGTTTTAAAAGTGTAAACACATTTTGAAAAATATGGGTAAGTGGTGTGTGATCTCTTAAAAATGAAAGATGTGTTTATTTTATCAAAATTCAAAAAAATAATTTTATATATGTATCCTAAATTAGTTATTTTGGACGGTTTTCATGAAATTAAAAGCATAGATTTTTTAGTGATTACCTACTAGGATATTTTTTTCCCACATCCTACTTATGCCACACGGTGTCGGTAGACCCGAGTTTTTTTTCAGGTGATGGTTTCCATTTTATTTGATCACCCTTGAAGAAAGTTTTTTTATTGGTTGGTTTTGACCCAGAGGTCACATGGAGATCTTGTAGGCATGTTCCAGTTTGAATTTTGTATTTTGTTTTATTTTTTACAGTGGTTGTTGTATTTAGATTTAGTTTGTATATTTATTGATATCAGTTAATGTTGGTTATTTTTCTTGTTGAGATTATTATTTGATTATAGTTTATTTGGAAAAAATTTATCCCACTGTTTTATCTTGATGCCTGGTACTATTTTCCAGCCCATGGGGACCGGGAACGTCCTTTGGCCCATGTTAGAGACCGGGTCAGGTTCCAGGTCGTATGGAATCCCATCCTAGTTTAAGAAAAAATGGTATCATAGAATGAACTTATTATTTGGGGTATAAATTATTTTTATATTAGGACTATAGGTACTTGAGAGTTAGGTATGGGAAGGATTTCATGAATCTTTTCTTTTCTGGAGCTTCGTGTTTCTTAGGGTAGTCCAGGATTAGATTCTTTTACCTTTGATTTCGATTAAGGAATGATAATGGAGGTGAGCCAGTGTCATGTTGTAATCTCACATAGAGTAGTGACCTACGTGGAGTATAATTGAATAGTTCAAGGTCTTCATAGTTTTTCATAACTACTTGTGTAATGATAAACTAACCATGTAACCATGATTTTTATGAACACTAGTTCCTCATTTCGTTAGTTTGGTTTGAGTTGTTTTTTTATTTTGGTGGGTGGATGTAATATTTTAAAATGAAAATATTTTTTGAAATGGTAATTTCTTACTTCATTTTGTTTTAGATTAAAAATAATGGGTTTTAAAAAGAGGATGTGATTTGAAATTTTGAAACCTTTTAGTAGATATTTGGGTTTGATGATGAGATGGTTTGTGTAACCCTTGGCATTTCATATAGATGTTCACATATGTGTGGGAATTTAATGTTGTAACATGTGCATAGATACTATAAGAGGAAATGGATAAACATATATGTGATGGTTCATAAGATTCAATGGGCATATACATGAAATTAAAATTTTATTTTTTCTTTTTTTAAATGGATTTTAATGATAAAATGATTTCATAAATTATCCTTATTTTAAAGTGTGGGATTTTTTGTTTAAAAAGTTCCAATGGGTTTATGTAAAATGGATTTCAGTGTTTGGATGGTGTCCTTGAAACAATGAGGTTTTGAAATTGATATGATGTAGTGATTTTCCAAAAGATAGGTTTTCGTTATGCTTTTATATGTTTGGCTTGTGAACCAGTGGATTTGTCTTTAGATGTTCCTTCAAATTGTGTTTCATATTGCTGTTGATTTTCATTTTTCATTCCATGTTTTGTTCAAAATATGCATCCCATAAAGGTCCCCAAAATTTCTAGTGAATCCTTCCCATTTTATGGTTATTGTTGTTTGTTGACTATATTTTGTGGTGATCGAGGTCTGTTAAAGGAAGAGTAATGTCTTGATAAATCGGAGTGTTTCATCATATCCCTAGTAAATCTTAAAGATCTAAGAGTGCGTGCAATTCTAGATTTGATTGAGGGTATAAATTTGGACCATTTGAATGTAATTTTTCTATCATCAATGCATGTTGGAATGATGTGTGAGGTGGTTAAGACTAGTTTGATTAGATGGTTTTCATATGAGGAGTTTAAGATGAGGATAGTGGAAGGGATATGGGATATTCCGTAGGAATATTAGTCAGTGAAATCATGTGTTCACCAGATTAAAAAGTTGGTTTCCTTTTCTCTGGAGTCGGGGATGGAGGATCTATTGAAAGATCCTCTTTTCATTTGGGGGATTCCTCCAGGTATTGTGGAAAAAAGCATGTCATATAGTGAAGCCTATTTAGAGAATTTGGTGGGTGATATGTTTTTAGAAGAGTTTGTTCTTAGGGTGAAATCATTGCAGGTTGCCTATCATGAAGGTTCATCATGCAGAAAAATGAATATTCTAGAGAACCTTGTTCCTAAGGAGTCTCCCTTACGGGTTTTGGATTCTCTCTCATTGGACCACACATTTGTATGGTTTTATTGTGGTAAGTTTGAGCATTCAAAATTGTCTTATTGAAATAATTTGGGGACATTCCATCACTATTGTAATTTGGGTCATATGAAGATGTTTTGTAGGAATTGTTTCTTAAATCATATGTCATGATGTCATATTTTAGTTCTTGACTATGGCAGAAGATCATTCAAAAATTAGGGTTATAGCTATTGGCCACAAAGTGATGGTTTTCATGTTGTCGTGAATGATTAGGGTTTTTTAGGAACCTGGGCCTAGTTTTTTCCTCCATTATTGAAGTAGATACAAGTTAATATTTTAGTCCTAATTCATTGATATTTTAAATTTATCTTATCTTTATAAGAGGCTTGGTGGCCCTTTTTCTTTTATCACGATTTTGTACCTTGTATACATATCTTTAAATGGGTTGCCTTTCATAAATCATGTTCCTTTTTTAGTTGTGATTTTTTGGAGGTATTACTTCTTGTTGAAGTTGATGGTTGTAGTTTATGCTCGTGTTCATTGTTGGTTCTTGATCCTCTCATGTGTTTCACCTTTGTGTTTGTGGATTTGGTTTGTGTGTTGGATTTTTTGTTCCAAAGGTAGTATTTTTTTTGTTTTGTGGAAAGGTTGATGTAGCTCATGTTGGGAGTTCTTATTGTAGTGTCGTCTTGTTTACAGCCTTAATTTTTGTAGTGCTAGTTAAGTTATTATGGTAGGGAGAAGACTCTCATTATCTCCCATCATTAATCATGTTGTGGTTTTCCTTAGAACTTTTTATGTGTGAATTGTGAAATTAAAGGTCACCCCAAGGTTCATGGTTTTGTTTGGATTATTCTGGATTTGGGACTAATATTTGATGATCTTTTAGCTAGGTGACTTTATGGGGGTAGATAGTGTTTGTGATGAGAAGAATTGTCATACCCTGAACTTAGTAATTATTTTATTTATTTATTTTTATGGAATTTGATCTTTTTGGTTGAGGTTCTGGTTTATCCCTGATTTAATTTTTAAAATTTTTGAATTATCAGATGATTTTTTGGTCGGGGAATGGTTAGCACACAATTGGGGTGAACCATGCGGCTTCACCAAGGTAACCATGATATCTATTTTTTGGGTCTATGGGTAAGGCACATAGGTTTCGCATGGTTTGTGAAACTGTTCAGAACCCTTTCATGAGGTTCTTCCCATGTGGAAAGTGGTTGATGCATGGTTTACTAAATTGTATAGTCTAACTATGCGGGCCACCCAAGAAACATAAAAATTAAAAATTCCAAGTTTTCCCCCTTTTTTTACCCTAAATTATTATTTTTCTCTTTTTTATGACCTATGAACATTATAGGGTCCTCCAAACACCTCTTACCTTTCTCTCCTTCCATTTTTTGAATCCCCTTGAAGGTTCTAATGTAAGATTCCTTTGGGTATTGGTTAATTTTCTCATATTCATCTCTACTCTTGTAATTTATTTGTTATTCCTTGGTGGGGTTTTCTTTCTTGGACAAACCTTAAGGGTTAGGTTTGGAGTATTATTGAATATATTGACTGTTAGGGTGTGAGGATTGTTTTTGAAGCTTGGATCTCCCTTCTCTCGATGTTTTGTTGTGTATTCTCTCTTTTGAGGTACATGTTTGTGTCCATTTCCTTTCCTTCTCATTCCATTAGATTCTTGTTAATTTTTAAATAGGTAATAAATGTGACTCACATGTATGTGTTGTTATTTTTTGTCTTTGTATGATGGTTTTTTTTGTAAAAAAATGGTGTAATTTTTTTTAATGGGGTTTTGATAATCATGTTATATAGTTATGCAACAAAGGTGTTTGTTAAAATTTCAATCATTCCTTTAAAATGAAATTGGTTTTTTTGAGTGGTGTTAAAACTTGTTTTTGTTATGATTTTATTATTATATTGTGAATTTTGAATTGTGTGTGTGATTGATATTCCTCTTTATGGATTTATGATTGTGGTAAAATTTTTAGGAAAGGTTCTTCCAATTATAAAATTCTTAATTGTTTTTTTAAAATTGTGTGAAAATATTGGGTTTGATTTGAAATCATTTAGTGTTTATTTAAATGTGTTTTGTGGGTGATTTTTTGGAAACATGACTTTATCCATTGGTTGTGGTCGCATACATGTGTTCATTGGGAGCATTCATGGGTGGGCACACAAATCATAATGGCCTCAGTTGAACTTGATCAACTTAAAACCCCATATTTCAAAACTCTAATCCCTCCTCCTTTTATTCTCCAAACTATTAACTCTTTACTAGTGGTCCATTGGTTATAAAATGGATCAAGGATGGTTTCATATTAAATTTTGTGATTATGGAAAATTTGGTACATTGGAATGTGGTTGGTCTTTAAATGGTATGAAATCTTGTTTGGCGCCTTTAGGTCGGTTATCTGTTTTCATATTGGTTTGAAATATAATTGAACATTAAAGTAAAAAAGGTATATTGTCATTGTACACATTAAAGAGGTGTTTCATATTATTTCAGAAAGTTTTTGAAAATTGTTTGTGGTTCTATTTGAAATGGGTAAGACGTAAGGCCCAGTTATAACATTATAATGTTTGAGAAATATAAATGCCTGGTGGGAATCTTAGAACATTTTGAGAAATTGTTTGAAATCATGTGTGGAGTGACGGACATATTGGAACCTAAAAATGGATTATTTTGAGATGGTAACCCATATGGAGGGTTTACTGATATGGGTTATCGCATGGGAGGTGTTGGTTATTGGGGTAGGCAAGTTCAGTGGAGGCATGTAAGGTTAGTCATATGTGTGAGGGCCTCTCCTTTCACTGTGAATTTTTACTATCACTATGGGATTCATGGGATTATTTTAGAGGGTCAAGTAATGGTTTATTATCTACCCAAATTAGATTGGTTGGTACCCATATGACATTATAGAGGTTTCTTGGAATTTCTATTGGATTGGCAGTTATAACAGTCAATTTGTTATTGACTATTGAGCTTCACCATATGCCAATAGGTGACTCCATTTTAAGGATGTCCAGGGATCTATGTAGAGATGTTTAGTAAAAACCTTGGATAAAACCTATATATGTTTTTTTACATTATGTTTCACATGGATTATTGTTTATATTGCTTTTTTATTTTCATTATAGCTTAGTATTAGATATTTTGGATTTTTTTGTGTTTTAGTTTTAAAAGAGTAACCCCATTATGGTAAATTTGGAAAAGTGGTGTGTGTTCACTTGAAAACATTTTCTGTGTTTATTTATTAAAAATGAGAAAACCCTATATTTATATATGTTTTCTAAATTATTTATTGTGTACTATTTTTTGAAAAGGAAATGCATGGATTTTATGGTGATTACCTACTAATATGTTTAAGATCATACCCTATATATGCTTCTCAGTGTTGGTACACCCATGTTATTTTGTAGGTTCATGTTTTTGTTTGGGTAACTCACCCTTGTAGAAGGTTTTTCTTGTGGTTTTTAGTGAATAAGAGGTCATGTGTATATTGTGTTGGTGTGGTCTAGTTTTATTTTTTTATTTTGTTTTTTTATTTAGTGGTATCTTGATTCAGGTTGTATATTTATTGATATCAGGTATTTTTAGTTATTTTTCTTGTTAGTTTGATTATTTTATATTTTTATATTAGGTTAAATCAATCGAACTATTTTATCTTGATTCTAGACACTAGTTTCCCTTAAAGGGGTATTGGTAACTCCCTTCGGTCCATGCCATAGAAGAGGTCAGGTTCTCGGTCAGATGGAATCCTAGCCTGGTTCATGACTATATCAACCATATAGTTATCAAAATTATAAGGGTTTTGTAAAGTATATAAGATGACTATTTCCCAGGTCACTAACATGTCATTTATATGATTTCTAGTGAGTTTTCATGGGAATTGTTTAATTTCAAAATTTATGGTAATGATCATTTTAAAGGAAGTTTTGGTTCTCATTTTTATGAAAATGTTGATTTTAAAGAAAAAAATTTATGGGTGTTCAGGTTTTTCACTAGATGAATGGATTTATTATTTTTATGTCCCTTAATGAGAATCTTGTTCTCATCCCACTTTTTAAAATGTTTTTCATAGGGTTCAAGGATGGATAAGGGAAGGGAAGAAACCAATATTAATGTTATAAAGATATTTCATGAAAATAAACCATGTTTTTTTAAACTTTTATATTGTTGAAAAATGAATATTTAATAGAAGTGTCCATGTTATAAAATATTATTTTCATGTGTATTAGTTATGAACTGACTATCAAAATTGTAAAAACTAAATGATCCTCATAAATGAATATATGGAAATTATAGTATAAAGACACTAAAAAATGCAATAATTATGGCTAAGTCCTTATAGGATACACACATACCACTCTAAAAAGGAATTTCTATTAGTGTCATAGAATTATTTATGAGAGTATTTTATTCATCTTCTTTTCCTATCAAAAAACCCTAAATAAATTTTTCATGTTATGAAAACTATATAATAAATAATATCATTTCTATAGTATATATACAATACTGAAGATCGATTAGATTATTAAACCAACAAGTAAATAGTAGATGTTTCCATATGAGTGACTCCATAGAATGTTTCCCCCTTAATTTTTCATTTATAAGCTTATCTAGATTCATGGATTGAGATTTTTATATAATAATAACAATTATATATTTAATTATAGTTCCCATAACATTTGGTTTCTTAGGAGTAAAATCATTTCAAAATCTATCACATTTATCCTTAAAACATATCCTCCATGTCTTATCCATTAACTAAAACAAAAAAACATAGTTTGACCAATAATAATCACTGTGGAAAACCATATATTAATGAAAATTAATTCAAAAGTTATCTTAATCATGAAAAATTATTTTAAATCTCTGTCAAATAGGTTAAAACTTTTTCATCCAAGATCATAATCTATTTAAATCCATCATAATGGCCCACAAATAAAATATGAATTAACCCATACATATCCCCTATGATTTTTTATCTAGGTGTTCAGTCTTAGGCCTACTCATCATGCTCTGGTGATGATCGAGTTAATACATGATCTTCAATATTAAAAGTCATTATCCCAACATTAATCTTTTATACCGCCACATAAATATATCAATATCTAGATATTGATATTTTTCTATGAAATAAAAACTCATTTATTTAACATAATATAGAAAATTTTATAATACATCATTGTTTTCGATGCTTTCATCAGGGCGCGCACATCTGTCACGTAGACGACACGCAGCTGTTACCCCGCATTCCCACTTTCCAAAGGCGGGCGGCATCTTCTACTTATTCAGGGACGTCTGCTCCTTCATCAAAACGGGATGATGGGTTGTCGGTTCTTCTTTATGTGGATTCTTCCTCAGAACTCATCACCTAGTCCAGGTCTCCCTCATATATTTAAGACGTCATTCGTGAAACTCATCCTGGTGCCATATCTTCATGGACACCAGTTAATTAGGCTGCTTCTGTCAGAACATTCCAATGGGTCCGCTCAGGGCGGCAACCTTCGGTTAGGGGAGTAGTAACGTTGGGCACTACTGGCATGTCTTGATGCTGGGGAATTGGCATGTCTATCTTCTGTTCCTTATTATAGGGCTTCTTGATGGCGTCGAAACCTGAGGCATCCCACATCAAATGTGGGGATTCATATTCCATTGGCATGTATCTGAGGTTTTCCTTAGTTTCCCATGTTTAAACTAGGGTATGCCGCAAGTTTAACATCCAGCGGAGACGGATCGGACTGATCGGAAAACTGATTAGAGTGGATCAGATAGAAGAACCCCTGGAGGGAACACCGATATTGGGGCCAACACGTGGGTGGCTTCCCGAGTGTTGTTTGATGTAATTGGGGGTAGGGTGGCATGATCTCCCCAGGATGTGGCGGCCCGGGTAAGAATCAGGATGGATGATAACTTTGGTCTTGAGCCTCAAAGAGACTTTACTACATATCCCCATAGTGGGGAATCAAAGTCTGTGTAGTTCATGTAGTGTCTGGGACATATGCTATGGGTTGCCCTATGGTGGTGATG
The DNA here is from genome assembly GCA_963277665.1 of Viscum album. NCBI lineage: Eukaryota > Viridiplantae > Streptophyta > Magnoliopsida > Santalales > Viscaceae > Viscum > Viscum album. Next base: position 356,259,768 of record OY728143.1, read on the forward strand.
AACTAACATGGTCTGAACGACTGGATGGTGGGCGTGAACCTCGTGGAGACTTTCTACGTACCATGACATGACATGGATCAAAGTCCCCATAGTTCGAGTTGGGTTGGGGATTACACTCTGAGGCGGCCCAAGGTGTTTGGGGCTTGAACCTCATGGATTCCTCCAATGTACCATGCCTTGATATGGATCAAAGTCCCCATAGATCAGGTTATCTTGGGGCTTGCACTCTGAGGCGCCCCAAGGTGTTTGGGGCATGAACCTCATGGAGGCTTCCTACGTACCATGCCTTGACATGGATCAAAGTCCCCGTAGTTCAGGTTGGGTTGGGGATTACACTCTTAGGCATCCCAAGGTGTTTGGGGCTTAAACCTTGTGTAGACTTCCTACGTACCATGCCTTGACATGGATTAATGTACCTGTAGTTCAGGTTGTGTTGGGTCTTACACTCTGGGGCGGCCCAAGGTGTTTGGGGCTTGAACCTCGCGGAGGCATCCTACGTACCATGCCTTGACATGGATCAAAGTCCTCATAGTCCGGGTTGGGTTGGGGCATACACACTGAGGTGGCCCAAGGTGATTGGGGCTTGAACCTCGTGGAGGCTTCCTACGTACCATGCCATGACATGGATCAAAGTCCTTGTAGTTCGGGTTGTTTTGGGGCTTACATTCTGAGGCGGCCCAAGGTGTTTGGGGCATGAACCTCGTGGAGGCTTCCTATGTACCATGCCATGATATGTATCAAAGTCCCCGTAGTTCAGGTTGAGAGGAATATAGTTTAACTTCATGCAGGATGGGGGTGTTGTCATGGTCAATGCTTACTCTAAGCCTACATAAGTCAGGCTTAGTGTGGGAAACAAGAGGTAGCAAAGACATGAAGATCACGTCACTAATGGTGCATCTATGGGAGATGGAGTGGGGCTTACGAGTGGAGTGGCCCAAAGAGGAAATAGGGGCTTATGTTTAGTTAGTAGCCCAGGAGGTCGGGGCTTACTCCAGGATAGAGGATCAATGGTGACAAAGCCCAGTGGGAGAGGTAAAGGGTGACAAAAACCCTTGTCCCCATCTCCCCTCTTGGTCCTTGGTGCCGAGGAACCGAGGAGGATCAGGGATGCTACCACCCGCAAGAAAGGATAGGGGCTTACACCAAGGTGGATGACCTTTCCCGCAGACAAAAGCCACTCCAATAAGGAGGATATCATCCCCTGTGAGGGGTGACCCCATCCCTGTGGAGACGAGTGGGCGTGGAGAACGTCCAAGGTGGGGGGACCCTGCATGCGAGGCACGGGGCCAGGTCACATTTTAACATCATGTGCTGAGCATGATGGTGCTTGGCAGTTTAACGTCCTGTAGCTCGGACGAGATGGGTTTTCTACACACCCCTAGGGCTTACATAAATGGTACCCCTTGCTCCTTTTGGGAGGGAATCCATCGGCAACGCCGTAGCAATGGGGTTTCGCGGAGCGAACCATTGAGGGGTCCACTTTAGCGTGGCTATGCGAATAAGCAATAGGCGTTTATTTGCATATGCAAAGAAGAATGAGACAAAGCAATGCAACGGGCAGTGTCATCCAGGGGACTTTGAAGTTACTTCGTATGAACATAGAAGGTCGCACAAGAAAATGGTGCATGATGTGGATGCCCGGGGCATGAAAGGCACCCGCTAATGGAATCCATAAGAAGATCATCGGGCGATCACGCAAGGGGGGCGCGCGGGGAACACCAAGGTGAGGGGGGGCCGAAGAATTGCGCCAACCTTTGTGGTTTGCACGTGAAATAAGAGCCCTGCATGAAAAAAACCGGGCTGGCACGAAATCGGTGATGCTTGTGCGTAGTTGGAGGGCCAATGCTTTGTGGTGACTAGAAGGATTGTGCATAATGAGTATTAATTGCGCAAAGTTGGGATTGATTGTGCGCAATGACAGGGGTGCGTGAAATTTGAAGGGGTTGTGCGCAAATTGAAAGGGGTGCGCGCAATGGGTCGTCCTGCGCACAATGTAAGGGATTGTGCACAAGGGCCGAACCCTGAAGGGACTAGAATTCAGTCTAAACCATGGAGATCTCACGAGAAGGCAGACCCTGGGGTGACTTGGTGTGAAAATAACCATACCTGAAGGCCATCTTTGCACGCACGTGAGATGAATTTCACGCACGAGAGCCGTTTCAGATTTTTCAGCCTTGAAATGGAAGGGGTGTCGCCTTCTATTTATAGGAGCGCGGGGGCGTGGAAAATATCTCAGCACAAAATAATTGCACGCCGAGGTAGGCGGTGCAAAATTTCAACCGCACAGGGCGGGGCATGAAATTATTTCGCACCTGGTCCGGGGACTCTTCGTGAAACCTGAAACTTTCTGCACAGACCACCTTTTTTCGCACTCCTAGGAATTTATTTTTCACAGCCCCTCCGGGGCCCCCGGACGGGGTCCTTGAGTCCGAATATGACTTCACTTTGTCTCTTTAAAACCTTCCTCAACACTTGATCACTTTTCGGCATCTACAAATTCCCCCCCTCGGAATTGGATTGGCGAAAGGTTGCAATGGTCGGATTCTGAGGGAAACGCCGAAATTCCGGGCTCCATGGGGTCCATGCGCATAAATCCTGAAGCGGTGCGCAAAACCCAAAAAGGTAACGGAATTCAATTTTCTCACGGGCGCGGAATCCAGGATTAACCTATAAATGTCATCACGGGTCCCATGCTCCGTCTTACGTTTCTCACGGGGTAGGCTTTGAGATCTCATGCGCAAAAATTTATGCTCTTGGGCGCAAAATTTTCACCGGCCCTGCACAAAACACCACTCCTGTTGCGTGGAATTCTACCGAGAACAGGGGTCATTTTATGGGAAAACCCGGGGTTTTCGTGCCATAGCCAGAAATTTCACGATGCCTGCTGATTTTACACGCCAGCCTCCCAGATTTCATGCCAACTGCTGAAACACTTGGTCGGAAGAAGATGGCCGCAAACCAGATCGATGAGGGAGAAGTCGCTGCTCGCAGGGCTGAAATGGCTACCAACCTAGATATTTATGGCCCAAAAAGTATTTTCTCCAACAACCATGCCCTCTTTAATTTTCTAGCCCCCACCCAAAAGGAGTATGCCATGTCCATCAATCTACCGCTCTGGGACTTTGGTATTCTGGAAGAGGGCCCTCTGCCGGGCTTCGAGGTGGATACACCGCAGTCATGGGTGACCCGTGAGGATGACCTTCCTCGATAAAACATCACCAAATATGGTCATATAGCTAGAGAAACCAGGAACATGGACGTATATGTCCTGAATCCCATGATTATGACCATTGTTGGGGGTGACCCTGTCATAGAGAGTTCCTTGGCCCTCTACATGAGCACCTTCCGTCAGAGCGTTACTGATGAGACTAAGAGCTAGCTACAGGACTGGGACCTGTGATCCGGAGGAAACATTATTAGTGAGTGGTCCTAGGCATACTGGTTTCTCCATACATGTGACCAATTTGGGGTTGAGCTGTAGCATATTTGTTTATTTGAGGTGGTATGGATATCGCAATTCCACTTCTACCGCCAGCACGAGCTCGGTCCAGAGATGTTCACCTGGTGGTCCCCTAATACCAACACATTCCATCTCCATCATAAGGAAGTTGGTATCAGTCTCTGGGATATTCACTGCATCAGGGGTATCCCTTTGTAGGGCCACAAATACGACAAATTCATTCCGCCAATGAAAACCTAAGGGGAAAGATCACGGACTCTCATACTGATGTGGCACCTACTGGAGCTGGCCAAGGAGAAGCTGGGGGTGAAGGACTTTCTAAAGTACATCACCTATAAGGACTGTCTTAGACTATTCCTAGAGAGGGATCTGGATGTCATGATTCCAGGGAGGGGAAGATGGTGTCCAACTGCGGCAAATTGCAGCAAAAGTGAATCATACCGGAGGATCCTGGAGGTGGGTCACTACCAGTCGTGGGGCTATAGCATAAATGAGAGTCGGGATCCGAACGTTCGGTATGCTGGATTCCTCACCACATTCATGAGTGGGTGGCTCTTTCCAGTGAGGGACACAAGGATGGGCGTCTGTCCAGCGACCCTGGTGATGGTTGGAATTATGGCTGCCAACAATAGGTTCAATATGGGGGTCCCCGTGCTGGCTCGGTTGTACGTCATTTTGGGATGCATGTCAAGAGGGGGATCACCTAGGAGAGTTTGTGGCCCCTTCCAAATTTTCCATGGTAGGTTTGTGGGTCATTACGGTGGGTACCCATTCCAAAATGACATCTGTCCTCCATGCAATGGCCTACGACCCTCCCAGCTGAATATTACCGGCATCATGTCATTGACGCTCAATAAGGAAGGAGTACGAATCAGGATTGGTAACCATGCCAACTTCACCTTCATCCCATTCTCTAGCCCAACTGGCCAGATTATAGACAATTGGGAAGGCTCACTGAAGTATAATAAGTACATATAGAGCATTAGAGGTGGTGTGCTCATGGCCCAGATTGACGGGAACATATTCTGTGAGCCTTATGTGCCATCAGGGTTTGCCAGGAAGTTTGGGTGCCTCCATTGAATGAAGAAAAAGGAATACACAGATGTCTTGGAGGAGAGGCATCCCTCTGTTATTCGTCATCTTTGGATGATTTTCATAACCTATGACTCTGAAGACATCATCACCTTTCTCCCCACCGGGTTCGACGCTGGTCTTTCAACCGAGTATGCTGAACACTAGGCCATATCATACCCTGAGGGGTTTTTTCGGAAGCGAGTTCCGAAACTCAAGGTTACCAGTGTGGAACCTGGGCGGCGAGAGAGTAGGCTGAGTGCTGCTAAAGGGGGAAGATCAAAAGTGTGCCAGGAAACGGGGCCTGCAAAGGCCGGGACCTCAGCAGTGGGGGCGTCGCATAGTGTCGCCACGCCCTTTTCGCCTATAGAAGGGTCCCATGGAGCGGCCAGAGAACTGCCCTGGATGCAAATAAGATATCTACTTCAACCTTATCATGACGAAATCTTCCGAACATTGTGTCCAGCTTGGCTAACCCTGAGCCAGTCGATGAGTACTGAAGCCCTATAGCAGAAGATAGTGCGAGACGGGATCCAGCTGCCAGAAGTCGGGCTTATCCAAATTACTGACAGAGTGAACTTCCATTATCAACATGAATATCTAACAGCCATGGAGGTGTATGCATGCCAATGGGGTTGGTGCGAGGACCCATCTTTCTTGGTGAAAGTGATGCTCGTCCAGGAACATGACTCAAAAAAGATGCCATCAGAGGATGATGACCGCAGTGATGAGTCATAGGGAGGTGATACAGAAGAGTAGGGGGTAGAATGAGAAGGTGAAGGAGAAGGGGAGCCTGAAGGTGGGGGGTATAAGGAGGCATCCCACCAAGGGAGTCTCTAGGAGAGCGGTGAGATCATCAGCTCTGATATGGATGTGACTGAATTGCTCGAGGTATGTTTTAACCCTTATTTATCCTCCTTCTTTATCCACTTTCTTTTCCAATACTTAATCCACCCTTCTTATCATACTTAGGATCATATTGGTGCTGATCGAGAATCTCTAGTTGAAGGAGGGGGAGAAGCGCCAATGGGACAAGGTGGGGCACCGACGCCCATCATCGAGCTGAAGATAATTGAGGGATCACCTTCTATAGCATCTCCTGTAGCGGTAAAAACACTGGAGGTTGGTGCCTTGGGTTCCTATAAGTTCTTTGCTTTGATACTAGTACTTACCGTCAGCGGAATCAATTGATTAGGGTGCTCCTTGTATGTACAATGATCACGGTATTCGAGGCTCATAAGGCTACTGAACCCGAACAATCTGCAAGCGAACTGATGGAAAATGTACTGACTTATCCGGAACATGCCTCCCAAACCAAGTCGGCCCCAGCAATTGGTGAGTAGAGAGTGGTGGACGTCAGTGGCTCTACTGTCGGGGCAGGGCTGGTAGTTGAAAATGGTGCCACTAAGTTCGAGGAAAGATAGGAAGGTTGATCAGATGCTGAGCAGCCCATTCCCCATGGAGGAATCTCCGAGGAAGACCCTATTGCTATCCTGTTGGCTATCTTCCTTGTCTATCGGCCTACTGATCCAAAGGAAAATGATGATTCAGACTCGGAAGCGGCCGAGGAAGCTGGATGATGTGACTCAAGGGGTGTAAGTGCATTCAGAGTTTTCTCATTCAGCCTCAAACAGAATGGATGAAGAGGATGGGATCACTCCACACCTGGCTGCGTTTCTTGTGCACTGGAGGGGTAGATTCTCAACGCCTTCACTTGACAGTCTAGGATTACATGGCCGAGAAGGTCCATGAGAGAAGCCAACACTCCGACATCACCCAATTTTGGGATGATTTGGGGAGTACCTGAGCATTTATGAAGGTAGATTAGGAGGTCCAACATCTCGAGGAATTGGAAAAAGAAAAGGAGATATTCATCGCAAATTGTTCCGAGCTCGTGGAGTAGTTGAGGGCCCAACTAGCAGACGCCCAAGAACAACTCGTGGAAATGAGTCACCAGATAACAGAGCTCCAAACTAAACAGGCGTGGTCACGAGCTAAAGTCAGCTAAATACGCTCTATGTCCGCCGATGAAGAGAGAGTCCTCAGGGGGTGGGAGGCAGTCCTCGAGGCCACCAGCCAGATAGTAGCGGCATTGGAAAGATTCATCCAAGAAGCTGACCACTAAGGGCCTATTTTCGTTGAACCCATAAACTTATTTTTCCTTACTACTTCTTGTGTTTGTACTGCATGTATGGATGAATTTATTTACTTGTCCCTTTGGTTTAATTTGTTTAACCACAATCCTAAAATAAATAGAAATCCATTCCTAAGCACACATGGGTTGTACCCATTGTGAGAAACAAGAAATGTGCATACTATTACTTAATTTTACATGGGGCCTAACTCAAATATCATTCATCAGTCTTATAGAACGTTGGCCCAGGACAGTAGGAGTACCATAGGTCTAGCATCCGTACTGTTAGGGGGGTCCCTTAAAATGTGAAAGAGGATGAGGATCTGAATAAAGGTGCACACAAAGCGGGGAAAGTGAAGTGGTGGTTTGTCTGAACAGATTCTAACACTCCCGAAATTATGCCACTGCGGTGGAAGCACATTAGGTGAGCACATTAATCTGATCATGGATCAACCCTGATTTTATATAGGACCACTCTGGTGAGGGAATTGTTGCTTCCCAATGTCATTATGGAGCATCCTGGACTTGTTCAGGGCAAATGTTGCGGTTACACAGCTCCCCGAAGGGTTAGGACAAGGGGCCGACGGTGGGGAAAAGGATGGTATTTTTGATTCCTGTGGTTGGACCTGAGATGAAATGTTTTGGTTTTCCTACGTATCCCATAAGGATGGGAATCAAGAAACACGTCGTTCTTGAAAGGGACCTAGTTTAAGGCCTTAAAACTCAGACCAAGGATTGAAAAGGAATGCAGGAGGCACATGGAAAGGTGATTACGAAACCCAGCGTGAATGAGGACCTAAGTCCAACTTGCCATGTGTTCCTTAGGGAAGTGTTTAGGTCAAGGGACCGAACATGAATGGTTGGTTGGGCCTGTGGGGAGGTTCCCGGGCGTTCCTGCATATCCCATAAGGATGGGAATCAAGACACATGTTGTTCTAGAAAGTAGCATGGAAAGGTACTAGTGAAAAGGATGAAATGAGTGTGTGGGTCTGGCCCTCATACCAAAAGGAGTGGTATTTGATGTATCTTGTTTGCCCTTTAAGGTGAATGTTTTTTTTGTGAAACAGCCGGCCTAGGGTAGGAATTCCCGGTATTGTCACAAGAATCAATATGAATGTAGGTGTTGACAAATGTTATGGTGGATGACCGATACTCAACGTGATTTCCTCTATGGTGAGGTCATTACAATGTAGTGTCGTTTTTCATCGTGCGGCTAGGACGATATCATCGCAGTTTAGGGTTATGTGATTGGACCAAATAGCAGATTTTAAAGTCATATGGCTTGTACATGAATAAATGTACATGATGTGATAAAGCATACTCGATGTGAATGAGGAAGAGGTCCACATCATCACCGTGCATGATTCTGGGAGAGGAGCCTCTGGACAAGAGGCCAGTGAGGGTCAGAGGATAAGGGGTTGGAGGAGCTAGCTTCCAACTAAGCTGGACTCAGAAACACAATGTCTAGGTGATCCAATGTATCCCATGAGGATGATGATAAATCCACACATATCTCTTAGAGAAGACCCCATCTTATGGTCTTAGCGCTCGGATCGCGGGAGCCCCGAAGGATTTCGTATTGCATCTTTGTCTACCTGATGTGCAGAGGTGCACTGAGGGATAGTGCCAAGAGTGTTGAAATCCTGCCTGGGCAAGATGGGGTGGAATATAATGTGAATCATGTAACCAAAATTTGAGGCCTGAAGGGCTAGCATAACTATGGAGGATACAACTGAACATGTTCTCAACACAGCATCCTATCGTGTTAGCCTGAAATGGGGACAAAAAATGAGCATCAACTGCTGACCATGTTCGCAACATGGGACTTGTATCAATTTTTTGTCCAAACCCCTCAGGGGCGTTGGCCCGTAATGGTAGGAGAGACTTTATTCCAAGCATCCATTCCATTTTGGGGGTCCTTTAGGGTGTGAAAGGGGTTGAGGGACCAAATAAAGAGGAACATGAAGCTTGACAAGTGGATGAAAACTTGCCTCAGTCGAATTTGAAAATCAAGGTTCTAGAATAGAGTACTCTTAGACACATCGTTGAACCACTGTAAAGGGTCGAGTGTGGGCTCAACTTGAGAGGGGATAAGAGAAGGAGGATTCCCTGGAGAAGAGGGGGGCATAGTGCCAAAAACCCAACACGAAGGAGGGAATAACCCTGTATCACAACTACACACCCTTCTCGTGGAAAGGAAAAGGCCAAGGGGCCTAGGTGATTGGGAGATCTCTAAGAGACGAGGATGGACCCAAAATCTAAATGTTCAGTCAGTCCTACGTATCCCGTAAGGATGGGAATCAAGCCACATGTAGTTCTTGAAGGTGCAGTTTAACTTCATGCAGGACGGCATACAGTTTAACGTTTTGCGGGACAGCATACAGTTTAATGTCATGTGGGACGACATACAGTTTAATGTCATGCAGGATGACATAAAGTTTAACATCATGTGGGATGACATACAGTTTAACGTCATACGAGACCAATAGTTTGAGGTCATGTAGGACCATAATCCAGTTTAAGGTCATATCGGACCTCCGTGCAGTTTAGGGTCATGCAGTACCGTTAGGCTCAGGAAAAGTATTGTTTAAGGAACTTGGAATTGTTGTGAGGAGTTATATTCTCACCATCTATGGTTACCAGGGAGTATGATCTAATGGGATAAACCTTATGAACAATGAAAGTTCATTCCCATTTGGGCTCCAATTTGGGTGGTTTCCTGTCGGGGATCATTGGTACCCTAAGGGAAAATACCAAGTAACCTTGTAGAAAAGAGCAGAGGTGAACCTTCTTGTTGAAATCTCAGGCCATCCTACTATGATTCCTTTCTAGTTTGTGCAAGGAATGAATCTTATTCTCATCCAATGCTTCCAATTCAGCTAGACGGATTTCAACCACTCTATCTTGGTGCTTTCTGGTCATAGAACATTGTGCGTAATGAGGGAAATTTACTATAGATGGGTAGGATGGCCTCAGTTCCATACACCAGGGAATATGGGGTCACCTGGGTGGAATTACGAGTCATCGTCTAATAGGCCCAGAGGGTGTTGAGGAGCTTATCTGGCCAACTCTTCTTGTTCTGACCAACCATTTTCTACAGGATGTTAGAGAGGGTTTTATTGAATGCCTTAATCTGTCCATTTGCCTGCACGTGATAGTGGGAGGTATGGTTAGAGCGGATGTGGTACTTGGTGTACAACCTTTTATCATGAGGAACCCCAAACTGATAGATGATATTGGAACTTACGAAGTCAATGATATAATGGGCCTTGACTTCCTTGAGCGGAATTGCCTTTTCCCACTTGGAAAAGAAATATGTAGCGGTCAGAATGAATCGGCATTGGAGACCCATTACCAGTGGGCATGGTCCTATGAAATCTAATCCACGGACTGTAAAGTGATGAGAGTACTTGGTAGTGTGGAGAAGCTTTGGTGGATGATTCAAAAAGTTAGCATGAACTTGGCACGTGTGGAACCTCTTGGTGAACTCGATGCATTCATGGATCATGGAGGGCCAAAAATATTCTAATCCCCGGATCTGGTGAGACAGTTTTTTTCAAGCATGATGGTCACCACAGGAACTGGCGTGAACCTCTAGTAAGACTTGTGGAATCTCAACCCCCTGAATGCAACAGAGGATAACACCATCAAACCCACGTTTATAGAGGATTTTCTCAAGACTAGGACGGCTTTGGAGGGTAAACTGTAGTGTGGGGCATCAGATTTTCTCATGCTCAGCCCAGTCTAATGGGAGATTACCATGTTGGATGTATTCAACCAAGGGTGTCCTCCAATTGGCAGTCATTTCGATCACTGCATCCGGACGACCCGGGGGTCCTGAAGTAGAGGTTCCAATGGTAAGGTGGCTTACCTGTGGGTCGTCATCACCGTCTGTGTTAACAGGAGCTATGACTCTCTAATGCGCCACGTGGATAATTTGATCATCCTATTCGGGCTCTACAACTGATGCAGCTAAGCTGGCCAAAGCATCTGCTCGACCGTTCTGTGACAGAGGGACATGGATAACCTCTGGCCGAGAAGGGAACTGGGTCATTAATTAGAGAGTGTGTTCTAGAAACGGTACGAACACTAGCTTTCTGAAAACATAGTCTCCACTGACCTGCTTAATAACTAGCTCGGAGTCCCCTTTCACATGAAAATGGGGCACGTCGATCTTAAGGGCCAGATCGAGACCAGTAATGAGGGCCAGATACTCCACCTCGTTGTTAGTGCAGCCTTTTGATAGTAGGAATGAGTATGGCAGAACGGCTTGTTCTGGGGTGATAAAGACGATACCCAGGCCTACTCTATTGAGCCTAGGATCATTGAGCCTCCTACCGGTGGGGCTCTGGGATGCCCCATCAAAGTGAATTTTCCAACACAGAATGGAATGATCGACTGAGAGGATTTCATCATAAGGAAAATCCAGGTCCAGAGACAGGTCCGCAGAGGTTGGATGGGCAGCTAGAAAGTCTGCCAATGCATGTCCCTTAATAACCTTCTGAGGAACAAACCTGATGTCAAACTACTGGAGGATTATGGCTCACCGCACTAGTTGGTCGGTCAAGATGGGACAGCTTAGGATGTAATTCAACGGATCTACTTGAGACACCAAATGTACCTCATGGTGTTGTAGGTAATTTCACAATTTCTGTACTGCGAATACCAGTGCAAGGCAGCTCTTCTCGATGGGGAAGTAACTGGTCTCCATATCAAGTAGCATGCGGCTAAGGTAGTATAGGCTATTCTCTATCCCATCATTGTTCTTCTAGGCGAGAAGGGCACCGAGGGACCGTTCCAGGGTGGGGACATAGAGGACTAGCGGATTTTCAAATACGGGTGGCATCAACACTGGAGGCTGGAGCAGTTACTGCTTGATTTCCTCAAAGGTAGTCTGGAACTCCTTGTCCCACTCATAGGTAGAGTATTTGTTCATGATCCAAGAAAAGGGATTACACTTTCTAGCTAGATTCACTATGAATCGGATTATGTAGGCTAATTGGCCTTGGAACCATGGAGCTCCTGAATATTACTTGGGGGAGGCATCTGGCTGATGGAATTATCTTTTCTGGGTCGATCTCGATGCCCTGGTATCTGACAACAAACCCAAGAAACTTCTCGGAGGTGACTCCAAAGGAACACTTCAATAGGTTCATCTTCGGGTGGTGGGAACGGAGGAAGCCGAACACTTTCTCTAGATCCATGAGGTGGTCTTGGCACTGGAGAGATTTGACTACCAGATCATCCACGTAGCATTCCACCAATGTTCTGAGGATTGACTTGAATATGTGGTGCATGGACCACTGATAGGTGGAACCTGCATTCTTCATGCCGAAGGGCATGACCTAGTAACAGAATGTACCTTGGGGTGCCTTGAAAGTTGTGGACTCATCGTCCTCAGGGGTCATCCAGACCTGATTATATCCAGAGTAACCATCCATGAAAGATAGGGCTTAGAAATCGGACGTAGCATCGATCAGCAATTCTGTCATAGGAAAGGGAAAATCATCCTTCGGACAATGGCGGTTGAGATCTCGGAAGTCGATAAATACTTTGATCTGTCTGTTCGTCTTCCTAACTGGTACAATGTTGGACAGCGATTTGGGGTACTGGACCTCCATGATGAATTTGGCTCTGATGAGCTTGTCAACTTTGGCCTCGACCATGGAACCATGAGAAGGGTGCATCTTTCTGGGAGGTTGCTTGAACCCGCGATGATTTTTCGAAAGACCGAGACGGTGGACGTCTTCCTGAGGATCTAGTCTTGGAATCTCATCGTAACTCCAGGAGAACACATCACGATGCTGCTTAAGGAATCCTACGTACTGATGCTGCTCTTCGGGGGAAATGGCGACACTAATCAATGTGGGTCTCGGATCTGCCTAGCTACCAAGGTTCACATGTACTAACTCGTCGACCGTGGAGGAGACGCCTTCTTAAAAGTCATGGGGCTTCCTCTATATCCCCTTATCCACTTATGGAGGGATCTTCCATGGGGGAAGTTGCTTCTGAGATACCAGACCCTGATGGGAGGCTGGTAAAAGCTTGAGAGATAGTGGTTATTGCATCGGGAAACTCTGGCACTGCCGAGACCATAGTGACGAAGGTTGTCGACTCAATCACATCTGGTATCCAGCCCAAGGGGCCACGCTTTACAATATCAAAGTAGTAGTGGCGCATTGGTCAGAGTCGACTTATTCCAACCTGGTGAAATATACAAGTATGACGTATCGTCTTTGCCTTGATCCGGACGTCCCGATAACTGATGGAGGTGGGAGGCTCTAGGATTACTGAAGCCTGGTTCATATAAGAATATGAATTGATCTTACAATGTCGCCTGGATCTGGGATAATGCTTCCCCCTTGTCCTGGAAATGATAAAACATTGGCCCATATCAGGGTTCATGGCCTCCAACCGATGGATCGGGAAGACGTAGGCAACATTCAGGCCTACCCAAGGGTCAGTCGTACCGGTGACGGGCTCGACTCCACTTACCTGGACTTTTTTATCCTTGCTCTTATAATAGTCATCATCTAAGTAGTGGTCTTCACAAGAGGCGAAAGGAGATGAATCACCTTGGAGTACACCCAATTGACCATTAAGGGGGTATTTGAGGCATTGGTGATACGATGAGGGGACTACCGCATGCAGGTGGAGTCATGGCCTACCCATCAATACATTATACACACTGTCCTGAGAGACAACCATAAACTCGGTGCTAGAAATTAGGACACTGAACTGGGTCTTCAGATGGATCTTGCCGACCGGGGTCTGCTCTGTCCTGTCATATCCTTGTATCCTTAAATCGGAGAGAGTCAGGTCATCCTCAGATAACCCTAGCGTCTGCAGTGTCTGTGTCAGTATAACTTTGATCCCAAATCCGGTTTCAATGAGACATTGGCAAACCTCCACGCCATTGAATTGGCCGGTGATATATAGTGGGAGGATGTACCCCTGTATGGGGGAGCCTTCATCCCCTTCTTAGAATGAAATTATGGCATGGAATTCGTCATCCTCACCTGCTTTACCATGGAAATCTATTTTAGCTACTACCTCCATCTCAAACTGGAGGGGGATCCTTAAAGCCTTGACGAGTGCTTCGCGCAAATATGGAAACAGGCGAAGGGCTTCAAGGATGGAAAGCCTCGCTTGGATGCAGACAAGGTTCTTGAGAACATCATACCTTCACGCTAGGCACGAACTTCTACTAGCGGGAAGCCACTCTGTGATAGAAGGCATGGCGGGTCCTACCGGCTAGATCGGTGGCTGACAGGTACAGGGAATATCCCATTGTTCACTAGTCAAAGCCTGGAGAGTAGCTACCAGGTGAGGAACGGATGGCTAAAATCGGACTGTAGTGGGGTGAAGCTGGTCGCGGCATGTCCGAAGTGGTTCTTCCTGATCCAGTAGCACAAATGGTGGTGGAGGCAGGCCTGTCGACACTGGATAAAGAGTCTGCCCGTGCTGGGTTCTGCGCTGGGCCTGCTATCTGGTCTCAGCGGCATGCACGGCATGGCTAGAGGTGCCAACTGACCTGTCCCGATGACCCATATGGCCACGGCTTCACCGACGTTGGCATCGGCTGGGGATGTTGGGGGGGGGGGGGGGGTTTCTGGCACTCCCCTCGTTGAGAGATATATAGGGGTTTGCCAACTCAACAGTATTAACCGAAGCATACCCTTGACTGTAACTTGAAGATTCATCCCTCACTGGATGGATTCTGGGAGGGATCCCCATCTCCGGGGGCATAAAGTCACTGAGAGTGTGGGATGACGACGTCACTAGTGGGGCACATTTCTTTTTCTTACGTCGTCGATTCTTACTCTTCTGGGAAGAGGCTAGCTGAGATGATGATGCAGAAGTGGTGTCTGCAGCTTCTGAAGGCTCCAGCTAATTCAGGCATGCAAGGATAATGCCATGGACATGGGCAACTGCTTTTTGGGCCATCCAGTCATTATACTTCTGAGATCCGCGGTTAGAAACCTGTTGTCACTCGCCTTCGTCGCCGCTACTGCTATATGGCCTTACAAAGACACCCACCACTTATGTCAGGGTCGGGCCCAACCTGACTATGTTTTTTTTCAATCAATTCTTGGAGCTAGTCCTTGAACACATATCATTTCTTGAGGGTGTTCCCTAGGATCTTATGATAAGGGAAGTAGTTGGGGGGATCAGTGAGATTCACCTCCTATGGATTTCTGCACTCCGGTTGTCATACAATTCTCTGCTCTAAGGCACTATGGAAGTAACCGGGGACCTGAGCCTCGTTGAACGAGTAGGTCTGATTTCTTATATCTGGAAAGGGGCCTCTAGGGGTCAGACCCTGATGGGGGGCCAGAGGAGCCTGTTGAGGAGGTGGAACTTGATTATCTCGCCTAGGTGGTGGTGCCGCGTTACGTGGAGGCGCCTGCCGATTCTAAGGTGGTTGCTACTGGGCTAGAAGTTGTGACCATGGCAGTGGACCTCTCGGAGGCAGCGGAGCTGGCTCCAATGGTAGCAATTCTAACTTCCTAGGGGCCTCTATCTGGGCCACCACAGTGGGCTTGGCTCTAGCATCCCTCCTTACTGGGATCACAGGGGGCAGCGGACGGACCTAAATGGCCTATTGGAGGGATTCTTCGAGGCGATGGGCCTTATCTGAGAAGTCTCGGAACCCCGAGAGATTGTTCTAAGTGAAAATGGACGGAACCAGTTCCGTCTTGACATTCCCCACGTGCATAGTCAATAATTGCTCCTGAGTCAGCGGCATGTCAAGGGAGTATGTGATCCCCTTCCAACAGGTGACAAAGTCTGTGAATCTCTCATCAGGCCTTTGATTACACATGAATAGATCTGTGATACACGTCTTCCAGGTGGTAGAGCTGAACTGGTAGAGGAATTGCCTTCGAAGGTCCTCCCAGATTGTCATAGAACTGACGGGGAGTTGGTTGTACCAAACGAATGTCGGCCCTTCCAATGTCTGAACAAAACAGCGGAGCTTGGCATCCTCCTGCTGCGTTGGGGTCCCTAACATAGGCTCACACCTTGAGTTGAAATGGGAAGGTGCTATGGCGGGTCCCCTGTCCCATTAAAAGGGGAGAAGGTGGGGTTTCTGAATCTCGGAGGTGCCAGCATGTCATCCACCCACGCCGGGTATGGCTTACCATCAGGTGGGATGGCCACCTGTAGCGTTTCCAAAGCCTCTAGGTGGGTGATGAGTTCCTCCATGGGATCATCTGGATGTGGGAACCTGTCTTGATAGGGATTCATAAACATGAGCGCGTTGTTGGGTTCTTCAATATGGTAGACATTCTCGGAGGCTTGTGGATCGGCTGGTGGAGCGACTCGCATGGCGGGCCCTGTCGGAGGAACCCGAGTGGGGTTCCCTCGATTGTCGCACCATTCAGGGGGGGGGGTTAGAGAGACAAACTGCTCCCTCTTGTCGTGGGTTCTGGTTTCAACCCTGTCTGCGGGAGTAGTACGACCAGGGTTGCAGTGGGAAGCTCACAGAGGAATAGTTGTTCCTTGCCCTACTTCCCTGGCTTAGGATCACCATAGTCGGGCCATCCCTCTATAGTGCGTTCAGAAAGGATTTCATCAACCAAATTCTTCTTCTCAGTAAGATTTTGGCATAATGTGGCCTTCTCGGGTTCCTCCTCCGTCTTGTGTACTGAAGCGGATGGGTCAGAGTGCTTGATAGCTCTGACGTTCTCTTTTCCCTTACTATCATTCCGGCTGAGTACCAATGCCTCGGTGGGTGGAGGGAGACCTAGGAGGTTCCTCGGCTGATAACTAATCCTCCCTGGTGGGTCCAGTAGTGGTGGCACGTCCTCATGGAGGACTTTCCCATCAAGAAGTTCCATCACATTTTCCACTCCCGGCAGATCAATCATATTAACTGCAACTCTTATCGAGGGCATATCCTTAATGTCACCAAGCGAGTCGGGCTGCTAGTGAATTACATTGAAGAGGAGGGGAGCGTACTACCCCCAACCATAGACTTGCACATGGGGGTAGCCTTTTTAATAACTTTTCGGAGTACTTGGAAACTCTGAACGCATTTCTGTTGGAGGGCCCTGTGGTGACTAGGTGACTCGGGGTGCTGGACCACGGGGAGCGTAGCCAGATCAACCAAATGCCATTGTCTGTCGATTTATTCAAGGTGCACTTGGATCCTGAGATAAGACACTCGCTGGTGTTGCAGATGGAAGTGAGTTTTCCATAGGGTCTAGCGAAAACATTCAAACTCCACTGGGGTGATAGATTCCAGCTTACAAAAATTTGGTCCTGTGACTAGCCAAAACTTCTCAAAAAAGTGGCTTGCTGCAAGGATAGTCCAGAAGCTCCTCGGTTCAGATTCAGGGTCTGGCCTTTGATTTCCCCACTCTTCAACTGAGGGTGGTTGAGGAACTGGCAATGGCATTGTGGCAGGACACTGGGATGGCAGGCTGGCCAGTGGAGAATACGGCGAGCGGGCCGACTGGCCGTACCTTGGGCTATCCTCAGATGACTATAGCGACATGGCCGCTATATTGTGATAGGATGGACCGACGACCAAATCACCTGATACAGGATCAACGCCTGAAGAGGGAGGGTTATGTCATGTCTCATCGGTCATTGACCCCCAAAATAGCTCTCTATAGTCTGTAGCTGAGGAAGAGGGCGCTCTCGAAGATGACAGTGGTGACTGTGTGGTCGGTCTCTGGGGAAATGCCAAGTTCTTGTCCTCCTGGATATAACTTTAAAGGGAAACAAGGATCCTATAGACCTCATGTTCTGAGAGTACGAGGCTGATGCGCCTCGTTCCTACTGTGCGCCTTGTTCCTTCCCCATCCCTTGACTCGGAGGACTATGGGGAGGGTTCCACCGCAGAGTCGTTCTCTGCCTCAGAGTCCGAGAAGCGGACTAGTCTAATTCCTATTCGGCCTTCACCAAAATTCATCTTGCGACGGTGATGACCCACCTTCCTGCCCCTAGGTGGCTCCTCAGGACAGGGCTGATTTCCGACATGGGGTCCTCTGGCCATACTGGTGCTGGGGCGGAGAGGGTTTCCTCCCGAGAAATCCAGGGGCAAGGAGCACTGGGATAAATGTCGAAAGGTACATGGGGAGGACCTCCATACTGGTAGGTGACTGTACATGCAACGTCTCCATACCTATGGAATGCGGTAGGGGGAGTGACCTTGTACCCTGTGTGGTGAGTGCGGGAGGGACCCCCATATAGAGTGTTGCTGTCACGGGGAAGATCCTTGCTTGGGTTGATGGTGGCACAGGGCAGACCTCCATGCTGGGGATGGAAGCAAGGAGGGCCCGTACCTTCCATAGTGACGGTACGGAGTAGGCATCCACACAGGGTGGAATTGCTGCGGATTGGTCCGCAGCAGCCAACGACCAAGAGAGTCGACCTAGCCTGCCCGTGGGGCGGTTGGCGCCTCGATCCAAGTTGGGCATATAACTGTACCTACTCAATGTTTGCGGAGAGTTGGGGATATGAGTCAGCAGTGGATCGGGCCATAGAAGTCGCTGATGTTGACACCCCACAGCGAGCGTCCTCTTCCATTTACGTCCGATGTTGGAACCGGGTCAGATGAAATATAGCCAGTGGTGCAAGCGTGTGTCTTACCTACTCCTTGGCTTTGGGAGACGAGCGGCGGCCTTGACGCAGCCTGGGGGAGCCCTCACTAGGATCCCTAGAAGCGGGACTCCGATTGGGCCAACCCGTACATCCCCTACCTCGTCATCGTAGGGGAGGTAGTTGTCAAGGCATTTTGGGGACAAGCTCTCGAAATGATTGAATGTTGGGGTGGGGAGCAGTGGCTCCATGCGCGGCCCTCGAGTGCAGTGTTGATAGCGAGGTGCAGTCTCTTTGAGATCTAAGCGGGCCATATCCCTGGGGGGATGATCCCCCCCTCCTTGTACCTGCGTACAAGATCATTAATCATCATTCACTGGATAATTTCTGGTGGGGAGGGGGGGCATGGGAACCCAGAAGTCATGGCGGTCGAAGCCGTCATGGAAGAGGCAGAACCACATGGAGTGGTTGTGCCGGTATTACCCCTGCCCATACAGTGGTGGGAAGGTGATCGAGTTCCGAATGCTACAATTTGATTCTTGGAAGCAGGGAGATGAATTCATTAATACTTGTAGGAAAAGAAATTCACAACCAGTGCCCCCAGCGTCGTTCCGTCTTTCGTGGCCGGTAAGAGGGATCCACACTGAAAACCTCACAAAACAGAATATTGAACGTCCTAACTGCCCCAACTACTGGAAAGCTTCACGTCAGACCCGCTGTTAGCTTGGAGGGGACTGGTTCCAGATGAAGAGGTCTGGTGACATGCTAATCCATTAGTGCCTCAAACATTACTAGTCTCCGTGTTGAGAAGAATATCTTCATGTCGGGTTCACCGTTCCTGTTTCTGACTCTTTTGTCGGGGCGCGTGCATCTGTCATGTAGAGGACGCGCATCTGTTACCCCACATTCCCACTTTCCAAAGATGGACGGAAACCACTCCTTATTCAGGGATTTCTTCTCCTTGATCGAAACGGGATGATGGGATGTCGGTTCTTCCTTCTGTGGATTCCTCCTCGGAACTCGTCACCTAGTAGGGGTCTCCCTCATAGATTTAAGACATTGTTCGTGAAACTCTACCTATTGCCATATCTTCATTGACACGAGTTAATTACACTGCTTCTGTCAGGACATTCCAAGGGGTCTGGTCCGGGAGGCATCCTTTGGTTAGAGGAGTAGTCACTTTGGGCACCACTGGCATGTATTGACACAGAGGAATTGGCATGTCTATCTTCTATCCCTTATTATAGGGCTTTTTGAGGGTGCGGAAACCCGAGGAATCCCACATTGAATGCGGGGAATCATATTCCATTGGCAAGTATCTGAGGTTTTCCTCAGCATCCCATGTTTAACACAGGGTATGCTGTATGTTTAACATCCAGTGGAGATGGGTGGGACTGATCAGAACACTGATTAGAGTGGATCAGATAGGGGAACCCCCTGGAGGGAACACCAATATTGGGGCCAACACGTGGGTGGCTTCCCAAGTTTTTTTTGATGGAATAGGGGTGGGGTGGCATGATCACACCGAGATGTGGTGGCCCGAGTAAGAATCAAGATGGATGATAGATTTGGGATTGAGCCTCCAAGGGACTTCCTACGTATCCCCGTGGTGGGGAATTAAAGTCTGCATAGTTCAAGTAGCGTCTGGGGATTATGCTCTGGGGCATCCCATGGTGGTGATGAACTAACATGGTCGGAACGACTAGAAGGTGGGATTCAACCTCTTGGAGTCTTCATACATACCATGCCTTGACATGGATCATTGTCCCCATAGTTAGGGTTGGGTTGGGGCTTACACTCTGAGGTGGCCCAAGGTGTTTGGGACTTGAACCTCATGGAGGCTTCCTATGTACCATGCCTTGACATGGATCAAAGTCCTCATAGTTTGGGTTGTGTTGGGGATTACACTCTGAGGTGTCCCAAGGTGTTTGGGGCTTGAACCTCGTGGAGGCTTCCTACGTACCATGACATGACCTGGATCAAAGTCCATATAGTTCGGGTTGGGTTGGGGCTTAAACTCGGAGATGGCCCAAGGTGTTTGGGGCTTGAACCTCTTGGAGGCTTTCTACATACCATGCTTTGACAAGGATCAAAGTACCCTTAGTTTGGGTTCGGTTGGGGCTTACACTCTGAGGTGGCCCAAGGTGTTTGGGGCTTTAACATCGTTGAGGCTTCTTGAGTACCATGCCTTGACATGGATCAAAGTCCCCATAGTTTGGGTTGGGTTGGGGCTTACACTCTGAGGTGGTCCAAGGTGTTTGGGGATTGAACCTCATGGAGGATTCCTACGTACCATGCCTTGACATGGATTAAAGTCCCCATAGTTCGAGTTTGGTTGGGGCTTACACTCTGAGGCGGCCCAAGGTGTTTGGGGCTTGAACCTCATGGAGGCTTCCTATGTACCATTACTTATTATTTTTATTATGTTGTCAGTGTGAAATAATTGTGTGCCGAGGTAGGCGGCGTGAAATGTCAACCGCACGGCGTGGGGCTCGAAATTATTTCACGCCTGGGCCGAGGACTCTTCATGAAACCCAGAACATTTCGTGCAGGCCACATTTTTTCATGGGCTTAAAAATTTATTTCACATGGACCCTTAGATCCCCCCCAGATGGGGTCCCCATGTCCAAATATGACTTTTCTTTGTCTCTTTAAAACCTTTCTCAGCACTTGATCACTTTTTGGCTTCTACAATCATCTTATCCTAACATTTTTCACTAATGTTTAATCATCATTATTTCCAAAATTATATAAACATTCACCTGACACCAACTGAGGTCATCCAACAATGTCAAACATAAATTTTACATATTATTACATTAATTTTCATTATATATCTTTATGGTCCACACGATAAAAATTATGTTTTAGTATATTTTAGAATATATATTCTTGGATAACTCATACATAAATAATCTATAACACATCCAATATGGTTATTCATAATTATCATCCTTCTTTGTTCAATCATACACAAAACCATTCTCATTTACTATGGAAATTAAAATTAAATTAATAAGTATATTATAATAACATATGGGTAATCAAGGGAGATAACAAATATTACTAAATCCTAACATGAGTATAAGTGTATCTAATAATAATCTTAACATTTAAAAAACATACCTAGTAATTCATAGATTATAATCAAATTTCATGGAATAATTCATGATAGTTCATAATTCATGAATCATAAATAAATAATATAAAATGATCCCTGATATCCTAATATTGGTATACGATCATGTCATCAAAGTGTGGAATAATAATAATAATTGAAATATTTTTTCAAGTCTACCCACTATGATATTCATCACATATTCAGATATGTCTAACCACCAATGTTCCTACTTTATGATTGGTATAACCTCCCTTTTACACATTTTGAAGGTCGGGATAACCTATCATGCACCCAATTTTCATTATAGGATATCCTCTTGTGTAGCTTATTTTGGTTAAGAAGTAACAGCATCTGTACCCTGTTTTGATCTAGAGATAACCTACTAAGTACCATCTTTTCGGATAGGGATAACCACATGTGTACCATATTTGGGGGTAGGGTTAACCTACCATTTACCAATTATCTCCTTAAAAATTAATCTTTACTGAATCAATTAAATGGTTATAATGGAACAACTCATCATGTTATCATAATCCATTCATATGTATTCTACAATATCATGAAAACAATTATCATTACATCATATAATAACCAACATAAATAAAATAAGTTTCATCAATATTTAATCATTTTATCCATATAAAATTTAGTTAATTAATAATGGTTTTATAATATAATCAAATCTACAGTGAAGAAAAATTAACATAAAAGGATTTTATCTTATATGAGAAATGTATTAGAAAGATCTAGAAAACATTTCATGATGAAAATATATTTTCATTTCATAATAACATAATAAAAATTAAAACAAAATCCAAAATAATAAGGAAACTTTTGTCATTTAAATGTACTATGTAAACATTAATAGAAATATTCATCCATTGAGTGGTTATCATGGTCAAAAATCACATTTATGTGGTGTATAGTAAAAAATATCACTTTCATAGATTTGTTAAAAAATGAAAAATTACAACAATAGGATAATAAAAAAAGATTTGTTATATACATTTTTAAAGAAATGTAAAATTGTGTAAAAATGTTGTAAAATGATAGATTAATAGTAAAAAATTCTTGAGAACATTTTAAATAATAAATGGACATGGAAGAAGGGATTTCTGACCAAATATTAAAACAATCCAGGATTTTTATAAAATATATCATTCGGTCTCTTGAGTACTTAAACAAATGAAAATGAAATGAAATCATGTAATCTATAGAAATAACCATATGAAAAGAAAATATATAATTTTTAAAGGATAATATCTATATAATTTCCCTAATGGAAATTTAGAATAGTGAATCCTAAAAAATATGAGTCTATAACATAATTTCATTACCTCAAGTTTCATCTCGCAACATACATGCTAAAAAATAAGTTAAATAAAATTTAAATTTATTATAAATAAATTCGATAAAAATAATCATATATATCATGTCATATATGTTATAAATATATTTTCTTATAACCCTTTTTATAAAAAATCTTTATTAAAATCACTGTTCTGGGTGAAAACTAAATCAGTTTTTAGGAATGATTCATTTCAGGAGTGTAAATCCATTACATATAAAATAGCTACAAAATGTAAATAATTTCAACTATATATTTAATATCATATTTATTCATTATATAATATTTTATAACTATTTATATTAATTCATGATGAGAAATTAATTATATCACTTCATGAAGATGGTAGACTGTATGCCTCGACAATTGATGTTTCCACTTTTTGATGGATGGAATGGATGAAAATTAAATTTTATTTCACACTTTATAGAAATAAGATAATACCATAAAAATATATAATTATTAAATACAACATTATATCTATCATAGTGAAGTGGTGATGAAAAAATAAATGCATCTCTTCCTGTATGCGGTACTCCACCCGTATAGACAAGAGATGTTTTCTTTTACTTTAGGATTTAAAGGATGTGGATAATGTGTTTTAAATAATAATAATTATTATTATTATTATTATAACTAATTAATTATATTATAATGGGTACCATTTATATAGTTGATGTATAATTATAAATAAATTCGAATGTACTTGGTTATGAGTTAAACCTCTTCATTGAGAAACTGCCTTTGTCTTACAAATTAATCCTTGAAAGGATGTTATTTTCAAATAAAAATATTCTCTATGACTTGTTATAGTAATATATTACTATATTATGTCTGGTATTTTAAAATATATAAGGATAAAACTTTTTTAAAAGGGGATAAGAAGAGGTTCCCTAACATATGTGTTGGGAGGGGAACATTTGGAATCACCTGATTTATTAGCTTAATATAAACTAATTTTGATGATTATATAGCCCAAATTTTATATATTTTTATATAGGATGATTATTAGTCAATTTAATCTCATAAAATAAAACATAGACATGTTTAGTTGTGGTATTAATCTATATCTCTTAGTTTTAGAACATCATTAGTCCTTTTGACGATTAGCATGATATTAGTGTTTTTTACTATATAGTTCTCATGAAATTTACAGTCATAGATAAATTGAGCCATAATTGGATAATGGTTTATATTTCATAAAATATATCATTAAATAGAAAAAATAAATGTTTTTTATGAATATTAAAATAGTTAATAAAATCTTCTTTAATATATGTGTCTATTAAAATAATTTTAAGAATTGTTTCCGTAATTTGAGTTTAAATATAAAAACATATAAATGAAATTCCAATTAAAAAATTTAACACATCACTAATATTATATATGTTTCAATAAAAATCATGGAAAAAATAATTTATCCAAATTGTATTAAATTTAAAATTCATAAAATTATTTACTTGATTTTCAAGTATCTGGATAGGTATTATGTCTGTGTTTCATAATACATTAAAATTTTTATTCCATGAATAAAAATAATAAATAAATTACCATTATAAAATTATTAGTTAAAATTAAAATTACCTATTTATAACTAAACCTAATCTCATTTTATATCTACAAAAAAATTATATTTTTTAAATTAATAATAGTGCAATTTTTGGAAATATTATTTAAATAAATTATTGTTAATTTCATTATCAGATAAACTTTTCAACAATTTTCATTGTCATGTATTATTGTATGACTAAATTTAGAATAAAATCATCCTAAATAAATAGGATAGTTTCTATATAAAATTTAAAATCCTTATAACATTACTGGTTATCTTAATAACCTGATATACCGTTACCAATTTGTTAAAATTTTCAACAGTTACTTAATCGCATTGTCATGAAACACCAAATTTATTATGTTTATAATGTTTATATATAGTTTAGGGTAGACCTGAGGTCATCTATTAATGTGCGTTTGTGGTTTTAATGTGTGGGTTTTTAATAAAAATTACTAAAATTTGGGGTGGTTTTGGAAATAATTTTAGGATAAAATGACTTAATTGAAAGCTTAAAAGTTGAGAAACAAAATGAATTTTGAAAAATATGTTATAAAAGGGTTAATTATGAGTTCAATACATAATTTTAATTTCCTAATTATTGGAGATTAATTTAGGTTTGGATAAATTTTTTGATCGAAATTAATTGGAATCCCTATTAATTCTTAAGACTTTATTTCATTGCATGAAGAACCAAACCTTGAAATAAAAATAATATTGTCAAGGTATAGAACTTATTCATGGAATAAGATCTTCCAAAAAATATTTAAATCTCAATAAAGTGTTTAAGAAAATTGTTCTTGGGTTATCTAATTGGAACTACACAAGCCACTCACTCAAAACATCATGCCCATTGGTTAGAAATTAAGAGCATCTCATTTTCACACTTCAAAACAAGCATTAAAATATGAAAGTATGTAAGATAAATGGAAAGAAATGTTTTAATTCCCAAATTACTCCAAATGAGTAGCTAATATATGTGTTGTAACTCCATTAACATGTGTGTAGCTCCCTCACAATGAATGCTCACCATTTAACTCAACATCGAGAGGAAGAGGAAGCTCGGGTGGAACTCCTTCTTCATTCTTGATCTCCCTATAAGGATAGGGGCCTCTTGAACATCCTAGTTGATTATAAGAAACCTTTTGGACTCCAAAATGTAATATATTCACTTATAGTTTGATCTTATAAATGAGGTGCCCATTGTTTCATTTTAAATCCAAAATTGGATATGGTTTTGAGCACCATGTTTTTGAGATACCACTTGTGTCTTGGTTTTGGAATGGTATAAATCCATATCAAGACTTAACCAAATGGTAAGAGTTTCTTTTTGGCTTTTTTAATAACTCCATGTCAAATTTTCTATCCATTATACATTGGTATTTGGAGATAGGGTCAAAATATAGAGCCAAACTTTTGAATTCGAACAGATTTTGTCCCCTAGACAAAATGGTTCGGATAGGCCACTATATGGATGAATTTGGATTTTGTTAATTGCTAAGTGATGAATACCATGATGTTTTGGATCATACCATAGTTTTTAGGCCTATTTGGATCCCTGGAATTCTCCTAATGCTCAAACCAGTAGATATATGTCCATGGGATGCCATGTAGTTTTTCCCTTTTTTCTTCTAGATCATCTCTGGGGCCTCTAAATCACCTCCACCTTCAATGAAAAAATCAAAAAAAAAAGTATAATTTACACTTTTAACATGATATAAACAATATAATTGAATCTAAAATTAAGTTAAATTTGTTATTATGTTTTTAATTTACAATACAATTTCAGTTTAAAATAGTGGTGTAAGGGTGAAAATGAAACAGTGAATCGCAATGCGATCACACCCCCACACATAAAAATTTTCACTCCTAAGAAAAGTCTCATATTCATTAATTATGAATGTATATATTTCCAACTTAATACATATTTAACATTCAATGAAAATTTAATTCCTAATAGAAATTTGATCAATGAAAAAAATCACACCGAGGAGTTATTCTCAGTGATCGGACAAAAAGATGTCTAAAAAATTATATAAGCACAAAATTCAAGGAGTTGAATGATACAACTTTGAGAAAATAGTTAAAAAGATAAAAATTTCACTGATTTTTCAATTATGTGTGTGAAAACCATTTGATGTTATTATTTCCACTTTCAATCAAGTAAATATTAGTTATTTTAAAAATTATCTACTTATATGATCTTTTCCACCGAACATGCTCTATATCCATTGCAATCAAATTCCAAGACCCACTCACTTAAGCATTCCAAGAATTCAAACCATAAGCTTTTGAACTAGATATCCCCATATGTTTCACATTTCATTACTCCCCTCATTTATTATTTTTTTTCAAAATTTCCACTTGGAACAAATCTCACACTCTTCTCCCAACCCATGTTTGATATCCACACAACACTAATTGTAATAATTATAAAAAGATAAAAAGTTGAGTAAGGGTGTTTTTTGACCTTCCCAATATACAACCCTTTTTATTTTTATTTTTTTTAGGGCGTACAATAGTCGGATAACAGATACACATGTATAAGTCAATCTGGTATAGTAATGAAATAGATCAAATAAGGAATGAATGTATGGAAAACTGATTTTGGAATGTAGAGAAAAATAAACCTAACATATATTTACCTTCTATTAAGTTATAAATTTTCACACTTCATGGTTGGGTGAAAATATGTGTAGAGATATTAAGTGAAATAATTTTTCCATAACTATTTACACAGAGGGCACCACTCTTCGCAAAGGTTTCAAAATGATAAAACCATTTATATCAATAATAAAGAACCAAATTTCCAAAAAAAAGTAACACCATAGTGTTGAATTCTTGTTGAAATTCACATTTCATCAAAAAAAATTGAATGTCAAAACAACATGAAATAAAGAAATTTCACAAGTACTTTCAATAATTTACATTATTTAATAGGTATCATTTTCCATGATAATTTTTGGTATAACAAAAGTAATATTTGGTCATAAATTTGAGTGAGAAGGAAAGGGGGAATGTAACAGTACAATTCAGCAAGCTAAAAAAGATAAAAAGATGAAAGATGATGAAAATTCTTAACTAACCCAGGAATATAACAATCCCCACACACCTAAATTTAACTTTTCATTTACTGTATTCAAGTAGATATAACATGTAATTTTATTTATAATTGAATCACAATAAGAAAGTAAGTGTAATGGAGGGTAGGACCTGACTTATTAGTAGTGCATCATTGAGTTAATCTCCTAAATGTTTCTCACTGAAAACCCCTATATGAAAAAGTAGAGAATATAACATAAAAATTTATTGAAAAAAATAAAAGAGAAATATAACATTAAAGGAGAATAAAATATGGATTGATCTTGGATTAATCCCCCATGTAGGACCTGGGTTTTGACCTTCTCCAGATGGGCAGTTCTAGTGGGTTATCCCCAATATGATGGTGGGTGGAGTTTCTGTGATAGGAACCACTAGCACTTATTGTTTTCAGATTTCACTTCATATTTTTTTTATTAATTCATGTATATATTTTTTAAAATCATCCACCATTGTAATGAGATACAACTTACATGGTGGGGGTTGGACAAAGAATGAGTCCTCATATTTCTTAGTTTCTACTTGCATAACCTATTCTTCACACTCCAGTAATTTCTTTAGATATGTTACATCAATGTTGTCAAAGGGAAATTAATATTTTAATTCTGTTTGAATAAAATTAAAACAAGAAGAATCAATATTAATGTCTTCTCTTTCAATACAGGCATCTTGGTTCTCATTTAGTAAATCCTCTTTGATCTTTTATTGTACACCCCCCAAAACAATGTTTAACATGTTCATGGAGTGAATATGAAATTGAGAGCTCACTAATCTCATCTAACTACTCAATGGTATCATACCCAGATATGGAATGAGATTTTATAATCTTATCAGTATCATCGATTGTCATGGGATCCTCAGTGCTCAATAAATCATCAATTAACATACAAGCATGACATTTTTTTAGACCACTACATCATTCAATGCATAATTCTCCACCTAGAATTTCTATCAAGGATGAAAACTCATAAAGGATATTAGAGGAATGAAATAATGTTTTTTATCCTTATTATACATGTTAATTTAGGTTTCTAATTTGGTTCCATAAGAAGTGGGGTTTAGAAAAGTCTCAAGTTGGGGTGTGTCCTCCTTCAAAGGATTGTCTTATGTGTCTCGGTGTCTTTGATGTAGGATCCTCTTCAGTTGAGGTTCGAAAAGGGGTAAATATACCATAGTGTCACACATCATTCAGATAACTTACACAAAAAATAAATTATAATAGAATAATATATGCAAATGTATAATATAAAACAAGTAAATAATCACAAAATTTACAAAAAAAAACTTATCAAATACACACAGTAAAAACTAAATCTCTCCATGAAAATAATGCCAACATTTGACTGCGTTGTCATGAAATGTCAAATTTATTAGGTTTATAAATATGATTTATATTCTAGGGTAGACCCTAGTTCATCTCTCAAAGAGTGTTGGTTGGTTTAGGGTGTCCATTATTAATAAGAAGTACTAAAATAGAGGTTGTTTTGGAAATAGTTTTAGGATGAAATGACTTAATTGAAAGCTTAAAGGTTGAAAAAACAAATGGATTTTGAAAAATATTAGATAAAAGGGTTAATTGTGAGTTCACTACACCCTTTCATGAGAATCTTTCTTGGAGAGTAATTTTGGTTAGGACTAATTCTTTGGTTGAAAATAATTGGAATCCTGATTAATTCCTAAGACTTTATTTCATTTCTTGAAGAACCAAACCTTGACATAATAATCTTATTGTCAAGGAAAAGAACATGGGAATTGAATAATATCTTCCAAATCATATTAAAATATCAATAAAGTGGTTAAGAAAGGGATTCTTGTGTTATTCAATTAGAACAACACAAGTCACGTGCTCAAAACCTCACGTCGGTCGGTTAGAAATTAAGAGCATCTCATTCGCACGCATCAAAACAAGAACTAAAATTTGAATGTATTTATGATACATGGAAATAAATGTTTTAACGACCAAATTACTCCAAATCAATAGCTAATATATGCTTTATAACTCCCTTGACATGTGTGTAGATCCCTCACAACGAACGCCCCGCTTTTTGCTCGGCATCAGGTGGAGGAGGAAGCTCGGGTGGAACTCCTTATTCCTTCTTGATCCCCCTATGAGGATAGGGGACTCTAGAGAATCTTGGATTAGGATAATACACCTTTGGGACACCAATATGGTAGAGATTCACATCTGGTTTAAACTTACAAATTAGGTTCCCATGGTCTTTTTATAGAAAAAATGGGACATGGTTTTGAGCACATTGTTTTTGAGATACCAATTGAGTATCGGTTCTATAATAGTAGAAAGCCATATCACGACATGAAAAAAAAGTTATGAGTTGTTTTATGGCATATTTAATATCTCCATGTCAAATTTGGCGGCCCTTAGACATCTAGATTGGTAGATATGGTCAAAATACATAACCAAACTTTTGAATTCAGGCAAATTTTTTCCCCTAGACATAATGGTTTGGATGGGCCGCCATATGGATGAATTGGGCTTAGATTCCATGATAAGATATTTATCCCATGATTTTTTGGAGATGAAAATAATTTTTAATCCAATTTGGATGCATTGAAAGCTCGTAATGCTCAAAATAGTGGATGTATGTTCATGGGATTCCATGTAGTTTGGCCCATTTTTCTTTTAGATCATCTTCGGGGCCTCCAAATAATCTCCACCTTCAATGAAAATATCAAAACAAGAATAATTACACATTTTAATAGTAATAAAAACAAAATAATTTAATCTATCATGAAGTTAATTTTTTGTTATATTTGGAATTTACAAAAAAAAATCAGTTTAAAATAGTGGTTTAAGAGTAAAAATGAAACTTTGAATCATGGTACGATCATTACTTTTCATAATTGAAAAAATAATAAGATATAATATTTTTTCAGGTACATATATCATTAAAATCATGGTCAAATATATTTCAGTTGGGTTGTCTTTTATTTAAACCTAGTTTTTCAAGCCTCTGTTTGGGATGGGTTATGTGTTACAGGGGTACATTAGGAATAAGTGGTGAGTTATGGAAGCATAACAAATACACATCCAAAACCCAATTCATGGTGTGAATTTTTTTAGAAGACCCCATTAATTTAAATCTTTATTTTTATTAACTCATACCCTTTATATATTTACACACTCTATAAATATATATTTCCCTAGTAAACTGGTTGCAAATATTTATAAAACCCTATAAATATTACATACCATGTAAACATGTCATAGACATTTACAAACCCGGTAAACAAGTCATGAAAATTATGCATGTCATCAAAAATATGACACAACATGTTACATTTTTATGGATGATGATGGTATTTTTTTTAAATAGATCAAATGGGAAATAACTTCTATATGATGAGAAATAAATGTGTGTCATGAATTTAAAACAACCAACTTATTTATTCTTTCCATCATCATGCATTTTGGAATTTCAACTATAAGAACCTAGATCTTAATTTTAGGTATGGATATTGATTTAGGGTTGTTATTTAAGAGAAAGGAATAATTTAGAAATTTTATAAGTACACATCGTGTACTTAGGAGTACACGAAGTGTACCCTATTTCCTCACATAACTGTGTACTGGTCGTGTATCAGCCGAGTACACGGCCATGTAGGTGAGCTGGCAGACCGCCAAAAGCAGGGTCTGGTTGAGGCTAGTATATGGAATGTACATTAAATGAACACTTTGTGTACATTTCCTTTTATTAGATTAATTGGATCATGGTCATGTCTAATCTTCAAAACAAACTTCTTCTTCTCGTGTCTCATACAGGAGAGCGACGTACAGCCAAAGATCTTCAACATCCTCTCCTTCCTCCATCCAAGATCTGATTGAGATGATGCCAGGTGTGTTGGATTCCTACCGGTGAGTTCTATCTTTCCCTAGAGCCTCTCTTCTTATTTTCTCCTCTCTCTTCAGTTATCCAGGGTTGATCGTTTTTAACCTTTTCATAGATCTAAGTCTCTCTAGGCTAATTCAAGGGTTACCGTTTAATATTGTTCTTTGTACAACATCGAGGTAGGTGGTTTGTACCTTTTTTTGTATTTGAATTATATATGTTAAATGTGTTGAATAACCATGTTTAAGGTATTGCGTTTTTTTGGAAATTAACACTATTTAAGACATGTTAGGGTGTGTTTTTTTAGAAAGAGTTATTGTTTATGATTAAGGTTTATTACCATGATTATGGATGGGTTTCCCATGTTTGATTGATTATGGATTTTGGGTCTACGAAGCATGTTAGGATGATTTTCTCCACGCCTAGTGTTATCAGAATGGAGTTTCTATTTATATGAAATGCATGTGTTTCTCATTGTGAAAGTCTAACCAAGGGGGATTTACTATGAGAGTTTCCTGAGGTAGGTCAGTTATGTATTTATTTTTTTATGGTTGACCATAGGTATTAACTGTGAAATCTGCCATGGGATCGTTGACCAGAGGGGTTAGACCATGAGAGAGACCCAGATGGTTGTTATTAAAAAAAATTGGACCATAGGGAATTGACTGTGAGAGCTTCCAGGAAGTCATTATAATTATTGTTCCTTTTCAGACCAAGGGGGCATTGACTGTAAAAGCTACCCAGGTGGTCGTTGTATATGATTAGTGTCGTGTGGGTCCAAAGGGGTTAGACTGTGTGAGAATTCACAAAGGTTCGTTATTATATTGATTTCATGATGTGTAAAACCAGATGGGTTAAACTGTGATAACTTCCCCAAATGGTTTATTATGAATGATTGATTGATTATGATGAGTCTTCCAAGCCAAAGCACAAGCTTGAACTCAATTTTTTTTTCTTTTTTAGTTGTTTTTCTGAGACGTCTCTTGTTACTATTGTTAAAGTGGGATATAGTGGTTAGGATGGATCACGAGGTTATGTTATTCAATGGTTTTAATAATTAATAAATGGTAAGGAATGTAAATGAAAACTGTAGGATTGTTTACTTTTTATTTCTTTCTAGTTTATTGCTTCATTCCTACTTATTGTCTGCTATATATATTCACTCACTATTAGGAACATATCTTTTGGTGGTTGACTATTGGGATTCATCTCACACCCTCTTTACGTCATGATTTTGGATTTATATAGATTATATGGTTATTGGTATAGATAATGTCAAACACCCTTCTTCATCAGGTAATTCATTGTTGTGGAGCTGGAGAGCATGGGACCAAGCTGAGGCTTGTGATACTTTTGGAGATTACTACTTTTCTATACATTGGTTTTAGTATTTTATTTCTGCTATTGTTACTTGTTTTTATGATTTCCTAGATACGTGTGACATGTATCATTTATTATATATATGTTTTAGTTGTTTATACTACCAGTATTTTGTTGTTTACTTTTTTTATATGTTATTAATGCTTCCACTACTTTTTTCTATTTGTTTCTATTGTGTTTCTCTGAAAATTAGGGAATAGATTCCCCACTATCACACCCAAGCCCATCACAGCTAGTCTAAAGCCTCTGGTGTTCAGGGAAATGTGCTTGAGGTCATGTGACCAACTAGGTATGGGGCACCTTTGGGCGGCACCTGAAACTGGGATGTTACCAAGTGGTATCAGAGAAGTTTCTTTTCTACTTTTTCATACTATTTTGATCCAATAGATAGGGTTAGGAAGGATTGGGTAATTGGTAATATTTTGTTCCCAAGAGTAGGTAACATGCGTACAAGAAAAATCCAATTTACCTCAAATATTGAAAAATTTTGGGTTTTTGTAATTATTAAAGTTGATTTGATTTCATCATTGGGTGATGCACTTGTTTTTGGTTGTTACTATTGATATCATTGTGGTTCTATACCTATTGTAACCTGATGATATGAGGTTATTCTATCTCATGAATCATTTAGGAACTTGATAGAGACCACATTTCATGCATTCTTGTGATGCCATTTAGGGTGCTTTATTGATTGCTTGTTGTTCTGATAGGTGTTGTTCAATATATGCATGTTGTTGTGATGGATTCATTAATAGAATACCTTATATATGATAGGGTATTTCTAATATTTAAGTTTCATTTGGATAGATGCCAAACATTGTTCCTTAAGGTATTATGGTCCCTTTGGGATCAGAAATTGGTGGATCATGTTTGAACTTTAATTTAATTTTGTCAATTTGTGATGTGAATAAGTATGAAAAACATTTATTCACGAGAGTATGGCTCTCACAGGTCATAATTTTTCATGACTTAGACAAAATTTTATGTTTTTAAGGGTTATGGAGAAGTTTCATAGGCCTACTGTCTGAAAACCCATGCAACATAGTGAGTGGTGTTATGAACACATGCCATGTGTTCTTCTATTTTAGAAGAAACAAATTTTCTTAAGTACACTATGTGTACTGTATGTACATGTCGTGTAGTCTTTATCCATTTTACTGACTGTGTGGGTAGAGACATGGGGATGGGAAACATTAGTAGAACACATCGTTACTAGGAGTACATGTCATGCTATAAGGACTGTGTCTCTAACCTTGTGATTAATGGCACATGTGGTTAGAATAATGTGGTAGATGTTCTGTGTTGGGTGAACACGATGTGTAGTGTTACCCAAGAGAGAATCGTGTAGATCGAGCCATGTAGAAAAACATGGGAAGGAGGGAAAAACTCAAGTACACACCATTTCTTATGATGAACATGTCATGTGTATAGGTGTTACACAAATAGGGTTGGTAGAGGTACATTCCATGTTAAAATCTTAGAGGAACATGTCGTGTGGAGGTTATACATGTTGTGTAACACTGTTTTCTAAAACTTGAATTTTTTTATTCTCCTTTTCTGTTCTTGAACTTCCAAGTTGCTTTATTTGATAATATTAAACTGAGGTGTGCGCTTGAACTTACAGAGTCATGCCACCGAGACGTCCTCTAGTTGTACACCAGGTGTAGGGTGATGACCAGACACTAGAAAGGATATATTAGGGACTAAAAACAGATCCTTCAGTCATTCCTATCTTGGTACCAGCTATTATACTGGAGGAAGGTTCTCATTCACAGTTCTGTGAAGGTTTTTTTAGGATATTACAGACTTTCTAGGGTGCACCGCATCCTACACCATCTATGGCAGAGCTTACATGGGTGTTCCAGGGGCATCATCCTCCCACTTCTTTTGTGGATGGAGGACCACAGGCTATAGAGTAATGATTGAAGACCATAATTTATATCATTGAGCATTTAGAGATTCCTCCATATGGGAGGGTGAAGCTTGAGATGTACCTACGACATGTTTCCACTAAGAAAATGTGGAATGTTATCTCACAGGCAGGATGTCATTGGGATATGTTCTAGGAAGAGTTTCATAAGATCTTCTATGATTACATCTATTTCGAGACGTTGAGGGCCGATCAATACCAAGAGTTCATGAATTTGGAGAAGAGTGATCTTTTGGTGAAGGATTACTCTTCTTGTTTTATCGAGTTTTAGTTCTTCACACCTATTCTGGGAGGTGATGAGTTATCTTTGGCTAGGCGATTTGAGGATGGTCTCAGGTGTGACATCTAATCACAGGTCAATATCTTCACAGTGATTTCAGTGATAGCTATAGTGAAACATTTGCTGATTACAAATCATAATATGATGGATTTGTGAGATTTAATATAGGGTTTTTCAACATCCATAGCATTTACTCCTTTAACAGATAGTAGGAAGATCCACAGAGAGCCTTCAAGTGATGTTTATTCAGGTATCCAAGTGGTATGCTACCTGTGCGGGAAGAGCGGGTATACGATACAACATTGCCTAAACGACCGAGTTGAGTGTGTTTCTTGTAGAAAGATTGGATATCCTCAGCATTTTTTTTTGTTGTTATCACTAGCAGTGAGTGATAGGGGTTCTTTTATGACTCCACATTTAGGGGAAGGACCACAAATCTCTCATTAGTTAGGAAACTATAGTTTTTTAGGTTGTTCAATCCAAGGAGGTGGTTGTGGTCGTGGTAGCCAAACAGAAGGCTTTCAGTGACAGTAGGGTGGATCAGCTTAGGGTAGTTAGGTAAGGTTGTAGGGTCATGGTATAGGTTAGACATTTGCAATGGAGCAGACCCGGTAGGTTCAGGATCACGGGCCCTCTTCGGTTTGAGGAATGATTCTAGTTGCCTCTATTTTAACTTCTTCTTTTTTGATATAGCGGCTTCCCATAGTTTTATATCTTTTTTCATTGTGGAGATCCTTGAGGTATGTATCATTAATTTTGAGGATTTTCTGATTCTATACACTCCATTGGGGATTAGGAAGGCTAGTGTACATTATTACAAGGAGTACCTTCCTGAGATTGGTGGGTGTCACTTCTTGTGGGACCTCTTTTCCCTAGAGATGGAAAGCTTCGATGTCATCTTAGGAATGAACTGGTTAGTATCCTTTCAGGACTTTATTGACTACTATCATAGTATGGTGGGTTTCACATCACTAGAGGGTGGGTTTTTTCTACACAAGGTAGAATGGGATGTCCAGGCGAGCAGAGTTGAACCTGAGCAGTATGGGTTGGGAGGAATTAAAGACCAGATTTCAATTTTTTATCCGATGACCAGTGGACTTCCCAGATGGACTTTCCTTCAGTGGTAGATCATTTCAGCGATGTATTTTCATATGAATTTTTAGGTTTACCTCTGAATCATGAGGTACATTTCTCTGTTGAGCTTATGCAAGAGCAGCACCGGTGTCAGTTTCTCCTTATAGGATGGCTACACTAGAGTTATAGGAGCCCAAGAAGTAGTTAAAGGAGTTGCGAGAAAAGGGTTTCATCTAACCCAATACATCTCCTTGGGGTTCACTAATCCTTTTTGTGAAAAAGGTAGACGGTACCATCAGACATTGTGTGGATTATCAGAATCTAAAATATTCGATGGTTTAGAACAGATATCCCTTTCCGATGATTGATGATCAATTTGATTAGCTTTGAGGATCTCAAGTGTTCTCAAAGATTGAATTGAGATCCGGTTATCATCAGTTTCACTTTATACCATCATATATACCTATTACATCCTTTCAAAGTAGGTATGGTCTATATAAATATGTGGTTATGCCATTCGGTCTCACAAACGTAGTGGTAGTTTTTATGGAACTGATGAACTGAGTGTTCCATATTTACTTAGATCATTTTGTGGAATTTTTCATGGAAAATATCTTGGTATAAACTCACACTTGACATGACCATTCCACCCATCTTGATATCATATTGGGTATACTTAGAGAGCATCAGTTATATCCTAATATCTCAAAATTTCACTTTTGGATAGACCATATTCATTTCATGGGTCATGTTATCTTAGATATAGGAGTATCAGTAGACCCAGAGAAAGTGAGAGTATTAGATTCCTAAGAGAAGCAGAAGACCATATTTTAGGTATGGATTTTTTTGGGCCTGGTGGGTTACTATAGGCACAATATACAAGAATTTTCATGCTTATCAGCGCCACTGATAGGCCTGAATAAGAATGGTGTGAAGTACTTGATGATATATTCTTGCAATTCATCCATTCAGGATCTGAAAGGGAGATTTAATTCATCACTGATACTGGTTTTTCTAGATCCAGGATAGAGTTACACCATTTACTATGATGAATTAGGTATCGACATGGGAACAATGCTTATATAGGGGGGAGGAATCATTGTGTATGAGCCTCAATAGTTGAGGCCACATGAAAGGAATTACTCAACGCATGATATCGAGTTATCTACAGTTGTGCATGCTTTGCACTTTTGGAGACATTATATTTTGGGTGAGCATTTTGTGGTATACACTTACCACAAAATCCTCAAGCCTATATTTACTCAGTTTGATCTGAATTTGAGACAGTGAAGGTGGGTTGAGTACATTTAGTATTTTTACTTTGAATTTCATACACATTTGGGAAAGGCAATGTAGATGCTTATGTGTTGAGTAGGAGGACTCAGATACCAGATGTTCAGGAGGGTAGTAGTGAGTGGCAGCTAATATCTCTATTCTTCGATATTCATTTATAGGTGCATGATAGAAAGGGACAAATTTTTCTTTCTTCTATAGTTGTTACATCTAATATTCTAGATCGAGTGTGAATGAGGAAGCTATCACATTCTGAAGGCTATGTCCTATAGGGGAGTGTTTCAAGAGATGAACCTTCTCCTTGATGGACCACATGCGAGGATTACATCTTGCATTTTCATGGGTGTGTATGGGTGTCAGCAGTCATATGTGATGAACTATTGTGATATTTTCATTCCTCAGATTGGGATGTCCATCCTGGTGTCACCAAGATGTATCAAGATATACACTGTCAGTATTGGTGTCCATGTATGATGAGGTATATTACTGGAATTTTTATGATATGTTTCACCTATCAGTAGGTGAAGGTGGAGCATCAGCGACTAGAAGGACTTTTACAGCAGTTACTCATT
The DNA here is from genome assembly GCA_963277665.1 of Viscum album. Taxonomy (NCBI): domain Eukaryota; kingdom Viridiplantae; phylum Streptophyta; class Magnoliopsida; order Santalales; family Viscaceae; genus Viscum; species Viscum album. The sequence goes on from OY728143.1 coordinate 356,297,480, forward strand.
CCCAAGTAGAAGTGTAATGATGTCGTGATGGATTTGGTGATATGTTTACCATGGTCTCCTCTATTGAATGGTTCATCCTCAGTTGTTATCGATAGGCTGATGAATGTTTAACACTTTAACATATTAAGGAAACCTTTAGTGTTGATGAGATTGGAAGGTCGTACATCCAAGAGATTGTATGTTTTCATGGGGTTTCACACTCTATCATTTCAGATAGGTACACCTATTTTACTTCTCATATCTAGTAGGGAATATAGAGGGATTTCGGTACATAGGTAATTTTAAGTACATCTTACCATCCCCTAATAGATGGAAAATCCAAGCACATGATTTAGGTTTTGGAGGATATGCTTTAAGCATGCGTCCTATATTTCGAGGGGTCATGGGAGAGACACCTACCCCTAGTGGAGTTTTCCTACAATAATTGTTTTCAGGTGAATATTCATAAGGAAAATTATAAAGCTTTATATAGTGAGTCATTACGATCAACCCTATGTTGGATGGAGGTTGGAGAGGTAGCTATACTGGGACCTCATCTTGTCCAAGAGACCATTGAACAGGTGGAGTTGATTTGGAAGAGGGTAACTATTATGCAGTCTCACTAGAAGTATTATGTTGATCGACGAAGACGACCTATAGAGTTTGAGGATAGAGATCAGGTTTTCTTACATGTCACACCAGGTTTGGGACACAACGGGATTAGGATACAAGGGAATATTTCACCGAGATGTGTTGGGTTGTTTGAGATTTTGGAGAGAGTCAGGCTGGTTTCCTATCGGTTGCAGTTACATCATAGGTACCAAAATATACACAATGTCTTTCATGTTTCTTAGCTACGATGTCACTTTTCGGACTCATATCACATTTTTAACCCAAGGAGGTTGATTTGGAGGTGGGTGCATCCTTTGAGGAGCACCCTATTTGGATTTTAGATCCCAGAATAAATGTTCTCTATGGCCAGTATGTTCCTCTGGTATGGGTCCTATAGTAGCACGGGTGAGTACAGGACAAGATTTGGGGGAGACAGGCTGATGTACGATCACAGTGGCTAGAGTTGTTTGAAGTTTCTTCCTCACTACCCTTAGAAGGAAAATTCAGGGATGAATTCTTTTAAGGGGGGATGTCATTAAGAACCCATATCTTTATTTTAGTTATGGATATTTATTTAGGGTTGTTTTTTTGGAAAAAGGAAAAATTTGAAAATTTTATAAGTACACGCCATGAACATAAAGAGTACACGTCGTGTACCCAGTTTCTGTGCATTACCGTGTACTAGCCATGTAATGGCCGAGTACATGGTTGTTTAGGTGAGTTGGAAGACTACCTAAAGTAGGGTTCATTTGAGGCTAGTACACAACATATACAACAAATGAACACACCATGTACATTTATTCTTATTTGGTTAATCAGATCGGGGTCATGTCTAATCTCTAGAATGAAATTCTCCATCCTGTGTCTTGTACAAGAGAGTGATGTACAGATGGAATTCTTCATCCTCCTCCCGTTCCTCCATCCAAGATCAGATTGAGACATCATCGGGTGTGTTGGATTCTCATTGGTGAGTTCTCTCTTTCCCAAGATATTCTCTTCCTTATTTCTCCTCTATCTTGAGTTATCAAGGTTACATCATTTTTAACCTTTTCATAGATCTGCATCATTCTAGGCTGATTCAAGGGTCGAAGTTCAAGATTTTCCATCATAAAACAAGGAGGAAGGTGGTTTGTGCCTTTTATTGTTTGTATTTTCATTATATATGCTAAAACTTCCGAATACTCAGGTTTAGGGTATTGCGTGTTTTGGAAATTAACCCTATTTAAGACTTGTTATGGTGTGTGTGTGTTTTTGAGAAATTGTTGTTGTTTATGCTTAAGGTTTATTACCTTGATTATGGATGTGTTTTTTATTTTTTCTCGATTATGGTTGTTGGGTCGAGGAAGCTTGTTAGGCTGCTAGTTTTCCATGCCTAGTGTTGTTAGGATTGATATTTTTTATATAAAATGAATGTGTTTTTCATTATGTAAGTGTGAACAAAGGGAATTGACTGTGAGAACTTCCTGAGGTAGGACAATTTTTTATTTTTTGTTGTTATGGTTGACCATAGGTATTGACTGTGAGATCCTCTATAGGGTCATGGACCAGATAGGATAGACAGTGAAAGCAACTGATAGGGTTATTATTAAATAAATGTTGGATCATAGGGAAATGACTATGAGAGCTATCAGGGGACATTATAATTATTGTTTCTATGTATACCAAGGAGATATTGACTATGAGAGCTACCCAAGTGGTAATTGTAAATGATTATTTCCATGTGGGGCCAAAGGGGTTAGACTTTGTGAGATTTCCCAGAGGGTCATTACTTTATTTATTTGATGATGTGTTAAACTAGAGGGGTTAGACTATGAGAACTTTCCTAGAGGGTTGATTGTGAATGACTGATTGATGGTGTTGAGTCTTCCAAGCCAAAGCACAAGTTAGGACTCGATCATGTTTCTTGTTTATATGGTCTTATAAGACATCTATTGTTACTATTATTATCGGGGGATACACAGCTTAGTATAGACCTTATGGTTATGTTATTCAATGGTTTGAATAATTAATAATTGTAAATAATGTAAATGAAAACTATAGGATTGTTTACTTTTGAGTACTTCCTAGTTTATTTCTTCAATAATACTTATTTTCTACTGTATATATTCACTGAATGTTAGGCACCAATATTTTGGTGGTTACCTTCTAGGATTCATCTCACACCCTATTTGGGTCATCCTTTTGGGACCAAACTGATTATATGGTTGCAGGTATAGATAACGGAAATCGCCCTTCTTCATTAGGTACTTGATTTTTGTGGAGGTGGGGAGCATGGGACTAAGCTGAGCATTGTGATGTTTTTTGGATTTTACTAATTTTATGTAATTTGGTTTTAGTATTGTATTTCCAGCATTGTAACTTGTTTGGATGCTTTCCTAGATATTTATGATATGCATCATCTATTATATATATGGTATAGTTGTTTATACTATCAGTATTTCATGGATTACTTTTGTTGTGTGCTACTATTTTCTATTTTTTTCAGATGTGTTACTCTGCCAACGAGGGAATAGTTTCCCCAATATCACACCCAAGGCCCTTGCTCCTAGTTTGTAGCCTCTGGGGTTTAGGGGACTGTTCATGAGGCCATGAGACCAACCGAGTACAGGGCACCATTGGGCAGCACCCGGAACCGAGACGTTACACCAACCCATCCTCTTCAATTGAAGACACTTCATGGATGTTCATATTCACTAAATACCAACTATGGATGATTTCTTGGAGTCCTATTTGATATGGAAGTGATCACTCATTGGATTTTAGTGCTCTAGACCTAGATTTTGTATGGTGTTCCTTTCAGTTATTATTTTTCTTCTCGATACCTTCATAATATATTTTTTGGTTCTCATTGATAGGAAGGAAGAGTCCAACTAAAACTACATACATAGGCTTTTTTCACCACCTCCTCCACTTTCAAGGTGGGTGGGCTAAATATAATCCCAATTTTTCTAATTTAATTTTACATAGTATATGAAATAGGTGTGATTGCGCTGACATGATGCACACATGAACAAATTTGTTTATAATACATTTTATATAATAATCCTTTTTAAAAAACACCATTGTATCCCATAAGGTCCATAGGAAGAGTGATTTAGATCACAACCACCATATAGAAATGCTAGACATAGAATTTATTGAGAGTTGGTTTCCTTTATATTATATCCCAATGAAAAAAATGAAAAAATAGATTATTTTTTGGATTAGAAATTATTTTACCATGAAATGTGTTTTATATGATTTATTATTACTGAATCACCATAGAATAATATTATTTAATTAATTTAATAAAATGGTAAATTGGAAGACAACTGGAAATTAGAATAATTAACCATTTGTTCTTATGTGGTTATATTGTGATATTCTTGTTGTTGTGATATACATGTTGTTGTGATATTTAGTGTTGATACATGTTGTAATGATTATATTCTAGTCTAGTCCATAAAACATGTTTTCATGTTTATATACGGGTCTAGGCCCTGAAACATTTAGTGATTCTTACATATTTCGCAAGGCCCTTACCTATATTTCAATAAAAATATACAGAGCGAGGATCAGAATATGATGTGGTGCATATATACTAGTCTAGGGAATGAAAGATGATGTGATGCTTATATATTGGAATAAGATATGATACTTACAGATATGTTCATATAAGGGGCCTAGACTAGAGATATGTTATACCATGTGTTTAATGTTTTTGTTTGCATGGTGGTTCTACATGCTCCATGAAATTTTGAAATGGGGATGAAGAAGGTAGTTTAGATTCATGGTTGTGGTTGGAATGGATATTCTACATGCTTAGATATGTTTTGGTAGGGTTTTGATATAGGTTGAATGATTTATTATATTATTTTTTAAATTAAATTAATACACCTACTTTTCAACTAATTTCATGCATTATGTCTCTTAAACTAGAATTGATTAGACATAGTGGGGTTGGCCAGTTGATTTTTACTAACACCCTATTCGAGACACCATTTATCATATGAGTATATTAGATATATGCTGGTTTTGAGAAGGGAAAATGGAATTTAAGTAGATTTATTACTTTTTGGATGGGTTGGATATTGGATTCAAGACCCACATGGGGTTCGGGATTGGGGTTTTTAGTATCAGTATTTTTGTCTTATTCTTCATTTATTGTATGACCTTCATCATGTCATTTAGATTCATTCATATTATCATTACATTATTAATTAATTATTTATTGGATTATTTAGTTGTTCTTTTCTCATTATTGGTTGTATGATTATTTACCCATATTGTTTCTCCTGTTATTGATACTCTACAGTTATATTCCTCTGTCATTTCTACTATTTACCAAAGTGTATATTCTCCCCACTATATCCTTTATATGCTCAATAATATTTGGAATCCTTTGGAATATGGGGAGGTTTTATTGAGGTCTTGTAATCAGAACATTTTGGTCATGTTATAAAATGATGGATTTTTGGATGTTACAAATTGATATCAGATCATCAGGTTTTTTTAATTATTTAACATTATCAAATGTTATAATGGATATTATGATGTTTCGGGATTTGGTAATGAGATTATGGGGGGAGTAGATAACCCATGTGTGGGGGGGAATCCATGTTTTTAAGGATGTTATTTTTGTTCATTATGTTATCTTCTTACATTTTGATGATATTTAACCATGGGTGATTCACATGTTCTTTCATGTTATTGTTTATTGAGATTTATACTCATGGATTGATATGGATTGATATGGGTATGAATGCATCATGATAGTCACATCAGGATATATAATTACCTGAATTGTTAATTATAGGGGCACATTTTTTCAAATTGAGGTATTTTCCTATATCAACTATGAAATGAGACACATTTTATATATGATAAATGAAATAAATGAATTGATATGTCATGTTAAATAACATGTTTTTTAATGAATAGATATAAAATAAGCTAGTGGATCACTTTTTTGTCACCTATTGTGGTTGAACATGTCATTTACCTATAATCTAAAGAGTTTTTTCCTTGATGAGAAAATGAATCCTCATATTTATTTAATTGAGCATCAAGATAGTTGAAATCAGTTCACTCTTAATGCTACTGAGCTAGAGATTCCAATAGATCTTGAAAACTAGATGGATTTTCAGCTTCATGAAATATTCCTGAGGGTGATATGATCTATGGAAATTGAGACTATTTTCACCAAAAATTATATGCCAAGAGGAAGGTAGAGTTTTAGCTAAAGTATTCTCATACATTCACTATGTACGGAGGCCCCTAGGAATCTGAGTTCTTGATTGATTCTATCCAAATGATCCTTTAGAACATCATGAAACCCACAGAGAGGAGGGTGAAGCTTGTTATATACATGTTTCATTAACCATAAATTTTTTGGTGGTCAATCCTATAGAAATCTAAGAAAAAAAGAGAATTTATATTTTAAGAACTTTGATATGTTGTTTATGATCCACTTATATCCCAAGACATTGATGGATGAGAAGACTAATGAGTTCATGCACCGAATGCAGGGGGGAATGTTAGGTATGGACTATGATATACATTTCACAAAAATATATTAAATTTCACCATGTTTTAAAGTCTATGAGGCCTCTAGGTTGGGGAGTTTCTATAATGGACTCCATTGTGAGATCAGGTCATAGGTGTACATTTTATATTTTATCAGTTTCATGGATGTGATGAATCAGAAACTCTTCATATAATGGAATATAAGAGAGGTGCTAAGTAGAAAATATGATATTTTAGTATGGTGAATTGGGATCTATTATTCGGGAAGTATTAAGGACATATATGGTAGTTTTCACCAAGGAAAAAGTTTACAGCACACTCAGTGTAGTGAACATCCATCTCAAGACCTTGTTCCATTTCAGTTCTATTAGTGTGGAATTTTTTTCCATAAGTGTCCTTAGTGTCTATAACATTATTTATATTGATATGAATGCAGATCGATAGGTAGTTTTCAGATGTTTTGTTGGAGGAATACAAATTATAGTAGAGGTAGGTGATTAACAAAAACTCTTGAATCTAAAAGTTTCTTAGCTGGCCCTCAATAGATAGGTAACTAGAGTTATACTATAAGATTACGATGAGGTAGTGTAAAAGGTACCCCATTGAAGGAGTGGTAGTACCACTAAGATGGAACAACACAGGGGAGTCAAAATGGATCCCATGGTAATGTGGAAAGCAAGAAGAATGCTATATAGTATTCTCAAACATTTTGGATGAAGAATATTGTACCATTATAGGTGTGATTCTTGTATCATCTACATTACCTTTAATTTTTATTTATATAGGGTTATCACATTGATTTCTATATAATATTTTTTAAAATTTATTGGTTTTAGTTATGGAGAGAATAGATGGGGTCATGACTATTGACACAACATTGGGAGTGTGGTTAGAGGGTTTTGAGCACTTCCAGGAATGTAATCTTGAAATTGTTTGATTACATTTCCTTTAGGATCATTATATACAAGAAATTAAAGGATTTGATTTGATTATTTTTATAGATTATCCAATTATATTATTTGATTACATTGAATACTATTAAAGGTTATTCTTATTTCTATATCCAAAAGGAGGAAACTATTCTCATTGGGGAGAATTGGATCTTCAGGCTGGTGATGAATGACCAATTATATATATATTATATTGTCTCTCGGTTAAGATAGAAATACTTGCTCTGGATGGTGGTGTAATACATAAGGATACTTGTTCTCTAGTGGTTGGTAGTTTTTAGTATGTCTTTACTAAATATTTCTTAACCTTACAACCCAAAAAAGAGATTTAGTTCACTATATTTTCAGTGAAAGGTGATGATAAAATTTCATTACAACCTAATAGGATGGCACCAACATATCTTTATGAGATTAAATTTCAGTTGGATGATATAGAAGTTAAGGGGTTGAAATGATTTAGTACATATCCATGTTGTTCTCTAGTTATTTTCTCTAAGAAAGAAAATGGTAAAATGTTCTAATATATGGATTATCATAGAATGAAACAGATGATGTAAAAGATCTATTATCACCTTCTTTGTATTAATGATCTATTAAATAAATGGAGAGGTGAGGGGATTTTATTGATGAATGAATTGACATCTGGATACCACTGGTTTTTAGTGAGATAATCATACATTCCCCAAACTACTTTTGGAAGTAGGCAAGGGTTATATGAGTTTTTAGTGATATCTTCTAGTTTGAAAAACTCTCATATGGTATTAATGGACTTGAAGAATAAGATATCTCATCCTTTACTAGACCAAATTGTTGTAGTTTTTTTACTGCATCTTAGTTTACACCAAGTCACAACATAATCATCCCCAACAAATTTACATTGTCTTGAGTAAATTAATAGAGAAAAATATTGACACCAATCAATCCAAATGTATTTTTCTAATAGATATAGTGAACGTCATGGGACATGTTATCTCAGAGGTTGGAGTTTTAGCAATCCTAGAGAAGGTTGTAGTCATGGTATCTTGGTAGAAATCCGAGAATATATTCAAGATTCAATATTTTACTATTCAATGAAGGTATTTCCAACCCTTCATCCTATAATTCTCCATCTAGGTATTATAGATGTCCAAAAAACCATGTATGGTGTCAAGATTGAATGGTTAGATTCTTACCAGAGTTGTTTTCAGGAGATGAAAAGAAGGCTAACCTCAGTACTAATACTTGATTCTCCAGTGTTGGGTAAGGCATATACCATATACTATGACACAAACATATTTGGACTTAGGTAAGTTCTAATACATGAGGGACTAGTGTTTTCTTATCAGTCCATATATTGGAGACCACATTAGATTAATTTTATGACACATTAACTAGAGTTTTCTATATTGGTATATTCTCTGAGATGACGGAGACACTATATTTTGGGTGAGAGGTCTGTGGTATACATGGAGCACAAGATCCTTATGTACATATTTTACTAGTGATGCATAAAACTTCAGAATAGGAGGGTGTCTGCGAATCATCGGTATTTCAACTATGATCTAGCTTAAACATAGGTAATGGGTAACATTGTTGTCAACACCTTTAGCTAGAAGATGTAGATAGAGGTAGTCTGAAAAACATGTGATGAGGGGATATCGATAGTACAATTTATAGAAATGAATCTCAATTTTAATTGGTTATAGTTATTATTATATCTAACATTGAAATCTATCATTCCAATGATTCTTGACTATATTAATAAATATAAGTTATATGATTCAAAGACATTATCTTGGAGCGATAACTTTTATGGAGGGGAGACACCATTATTATGGTCTCTTGGAAATAGAAATTATATTATTTTCCATGGTCAGGTATGAGATTATATGGGCCTGTTTGAGGATCTGAGGAGAGAGTTTCATACATCTATATGGGAGGAACATCATAGTTTAACAAATATTTATCATGATCTCCATAGAGTTTATTGGTGTCCAAGAATGAAGAAGAAGGTTATAAGATATGTGGCTATTTTTTCACCTATCAGCAACTAAAATCTGGGCATCAGATGCCTACTAGGATTTTACAGCCTTTATCTGTTCTAAAGGGTAAAATATATTATTCCATTGTGGATTTTGAGACAAGATTACCAAGGATACATTGCAATAATGATGGAGTATAATTGATTGTGGACCAAGTGACGAATGTACCCCCTTATTTCTTATTAGGGAAAACTTTATAATTGATTATTAGGGTATTCTAAATGTGTGTGATATATTTTTTTTATAGTTTTACATGGATGCTTTTTCTGATTGATACCAGCATTTATCTTCTCAATTTTGTACTAGACTTTAGAAGGATCTTGGAACACTCGTTATTTTGAGAACATCCTATCATCCTCAAAATGAAGGTTAATATGAGAGAAAAAATTATATTTTATATGATATTTTATGACCAATTGTATGTTATTTCATTGGTTAATGGAAGAATCATTTGAAACTCATTGATTTATCCTATAATAACAGCTTATAGGAATCGATCTAGATAGATAATTTCGAGGACTCATACTTAAGACCATTATTTTCTTATATTTTATGTTCATAAACCAGTGTGTAAGCTCTTGTTGGGAGTATTCTCATGAAATAGATGACTAAGAAGGTTCAATTGATTATAAATAGGATGGTGACCATGAATAGTTAAATGAAATCACACATAGACTATCAAAGATGACAAATTGAGTTTGAGGTTGGCTATGGAGTTTTTCTTCGTGTGTCACCGAGACCAGGTAATGGATATATCTAGAAGTAAGGGAAGTTAACCCATATATTTTTCATGTCTAGAGAGATTGTGGAATGTTTTATTCATGTGTCACAACGATTATATATTCCACCACAATATAATTCCTTGAATCATGTTTTCCACATGTCACGACTTCATAAATATCCTTCTAACCCTTCTAGAAGGATTTATGTTGATGATGTCGAGATGGATGTCGATGCATCATTTATGAACCATACGATCCTTATTTTGGATTGTAGTTATATGAATCTTCAGGATACAATTATTCCTTTAGTAAGAGTGCAGTGGTAGTATTGAAGTTTTCAAGAGGAGAATTGGGAGATGGAGTCTGATGTGTGTGAATAATGGCTATACTTGTTTGGTAATACCCACAGTGATCAATGGAGTTTCTTGGTGAAGAGTTATTATATAGTTGGAAGTTTGTAAGTTTAAATCTTTTTCTAGGTAATTCTATATTTATATTATTGGTTAAATCTAATTTTTTTAGTTATATTTATTTTTAACCTTTTTTTTTAAGTATAATTTCAGGATGGGTTAGGAGTTATAGGGATGAATCGAGAATAAGAGGTGAGTTCTGGTTGTAGTAATATTACATCTCAATAACCCAATTCATGATTTGAATTGTTTTGAATAAAACAAGTGAATTTTATTCATGACTAGAATTAATTCACAACCTGTATATATTTACAATCAATATAAATATTTACACACCTTGTGATTATGTCATGAATATTTCCACTCATTTTAAATATTAAACACCCTATAAACATGTGATGAAAATTTATGCACCCAATAAATATGTCACAAAAATTACACACATCACAAAAAACAATTACAAAAGATGTAATTTTTATTTAATGTTTTTTAAAAGGATGGAGGCAAGATTTTTTGGAATTTAAAGTAAAAAACAAATTTAATGTGATGTAAAATAAATTCATGTCGTGAATTTTTAATGTCCATTCAATTTAATATTTCCTTTTTCATGATTTTTTATAATAAAAAGCCATCCTCTTAGACTTAACACTCTCTATAGATATCCCACTCCACTTCATACCTTCCATGGATAATTTTTTTGGGTCCTATTTGATCTAGAAGTGAGGTCATATTGGATCTTAGGGCATCAATATAATATTTTTTTGGTATGCCTTGTGGTTATATTTTTTCTCGATCTGTTGATAATGTATTTTATAGTTCAAGATTAAATGAAGGAAGAGGCTTATTTTTAATAGAAATGAGATATTTTTCACTACTTTATCCACTTTAAAGGTGTTTGTTTAAATATGAACAACATTTTTCTGATTTAAATTTCAATATTATATTAAATAGGTACAGGCACACTAGTATGCCACATGTGTGACCAAACTGATTTTATATTATCTATTTTATAGTAATCATTTTTTAACCTCCATTGGATATATTTGGGTCCATAAGAGTATTTACTATGACCCAAAACCACCTAATAGGTGTGCTGAACTTGGATCTTGTTGAGGCTTAGTCTTATTTACATTATGACCCTTTGATAGAGTGGTAAAATTGATTAATGTTTTTCATACATATGATTTTATAATGAAATGTGTTTAGGGTTATTTAATATTATAGAACCACCTTGGAAATAAATTTTTTATTTAATTGAATAAATTGGTAAATTGTAAGGAAAGTGGAAGTTAGTTGATTTAAATATTTTGTCTTATGTGGTTATATTATGATAAGATTGCTTTTGTAATATACTTGCTACTATGATACCCACTTCTGTCACATGTTATGATGTATATTTATTGGGATAGATTCGAACACATGTTGTGATTATTATATAATGGGCTAGGCCTTGACATATGATGCAAGTCTAATATACCATTCTAGGACCTGAAATCTGTTTTAATGCTTATATACTGAACTATTCCCAAACATATAGTGAAATTATTATATCCCAAGCTAGTCCTTGACACAAGAAATGATTGTTATATACCAAGCTCTGCACTTACACATGTAGAGATGATTATACACCAGGCCTGGCCAAGTTATATGTTTTCCCATGTGTATATTCTTGTGGATTTCATGCTAGTGATACATTCATAGAGACATTTTGGCATGGTTTTGAAGCATGTTTTTTGGTTTCATGGTTGGGGTTTACATGGTTATTTTATATGGTAAATAACATTCAAGTAGGGTTCTAAAGCTATTCAATTTAAGTATTACTTTAATTGTTGAATTAATTAATACAAATTTTAATCACTTTATTGCACTAAAAATATTTCTCATTCTAGATTTGTTTTGACATCATGGAGTTGACTGGCTATGTTTTATTAACATCCTATTTTAGGATATTTCATCATAAGCTAGATGATTCTAGGGATTCGATTTTGGAGAACATCAATGGAACTTATAGTTGGTTGATTTATTGATGGATGAGTTTGAGGTTAGAGATGGGACTAACAAGGGGTTCAAGATGAGGGTCCTTAGATTCCTTATTTGAGTTTTATTTTTATTTTATTGTATGAACTTCAGTAGGAAATTTATATTCATTTATTTTTTCATTATATTATTCTTACATTATTTATTTTATTATTCATATGGTTCATTCTCATATTTGGTTTTTTGATTATGTATCCAAATTGTTTCCACTATATATGCTACTATTATATTATTTTAATCATTCAATAAAACTATTCAAAAACATTGTATAGTCTCCTTGAAATATTCTTTGGGCATCCACTGCTAGTCATCAACCTCTAATATACTGGAATGTGAGCCTAAGATATCATAACAAAATGTTTCAGCCTTGTGAAATAGTGCCAAATCAAGGGATGTTTCAAAAATAATGTTGAATTGTTTACCAAATTTTTATAGGATGAATTAAAATATGAATCCAACTTTTAATTATTATGTTTCGTGAAGTGGTAGATATTTATATGAAAATAATTTATTAAAACCATGTTGAGGGAAAATGTGTTTTTAAGTGTAAAACTCAATATATTTTTATCCAATGTATAGCATGATCCTTTATATGATTGTTAAAATATTTTATTGAATATATAAAATATATAATTCATTAAAATAACTAAAAACTATTGATAATTATAGTTTATTAATGAAAAAATAGATTGTGTTCATGAAAATAGTTTTTCAAAAAAACATTTGTTTATCACTTTAAAATGATTTTATCAATTTAATATTAATGAATTACTTCTATATAGGTGTAACGAATATTGTTTTTATAATTTTTTTATTTCTATTTATACAATTCAATCTAATGGAAAGGTGAAAATAATCGCATTAAATAATTGTAATTCAGTGGTATAATGTGGTTTGTTTAATCTTAGTGATTTTTGTAAATAATGCCATTGAATACATAATCATTGTTTAAAAGGAAATAAATAAAAAATATTTCACATTTTATAATGATTAATAAAAAATATATTTATTCTGAATAGGATGGGATACTATACCCTAAGAAATAAATAACTATAAACCCTAGAAATTAAAATATTATAAAATTATCACCATAAAAATATGAAATCATAAGACTGATATCACAATTAAATTCTATATAAAAGTTAATATAAAAAATATTTCTATATAAAAATATGACAGTGTACATGTAATATATGAATACATTGTGTCATGGGATTAACCATGGGTTTTTTATATATGTTTTATCCAAAAATGTAATCAAAATTAAAGGATACTCAGGAAAACATGATCTTAAGATCGAATCTAGTATCGAATCCCTCCACCATCCAATATCATATATGAATCAATAGGTTTTTTCCCTTACCCATTCTAATAATCTATGTTTTCACATGTGTCCCATGATTATTAGGAATGTTGTGAATATAACAATGTTAGATACCACAAATGTTTTATCTATGTATATATAGTAATATACTAGTGCATACTCAATATTTAATTCTATTAAGGAAATGAATAAATATATATCACATTATGTGATGGTAAGTAGAAAAAAATATGTACTCATAACTACTTAATCTAGTTGTGTAATGGGGTGATACACTAATAGTATGAACATGACTAATTATTGAATGATAATTCACTAGTCAGATCATAATCCATAGTGAATGTGGAATCACATTGCATGTAATCTCGTGATGAATGATGTATCATTGAAAATTTAAAAATATGAGATATCAAAAACATTTTTTGATTGATGCAACACTAAATCATATGTTATTTAATAGATTAGATACAACTAAAACATAATCAAAAGGGTGTATGAGATTCCAAAAACTCATATTTCGGGTCGAAATGCACCACCAAATCAATCAAATTAGGGGATAAGAAACCACAAATTCATAGTTTAGTTGGAAGATCCACCACTAACTCTATCACATGGGTGGATGAGATGAAAAATGTGCATAATTTAGGTAGATTATGCATAACCAAATCTATCACATGGGTCAATGAGAAACAAAAAAATCATATTTTAGTGGGATGTATCACCACCAGTTCCATCTCATGGGTGGATGAGATTCCAAATATTCAAATTTTTGAAGAAAAATGAACCATCCATTCTATCACATTTGTAGAAAATATATAACTTATTTATACTTTAGGTAGAAGATTCACTACTAACTATATAACAAGGGTATAAGAGATATGACTAATTTAGACTTATATACTAATGTCTTTTAGTAAAAATATCCCTAATTCATCAATATTGGTGATTATTTTAACATTGATACGTCACTTTAGAAAAAAATCATGAATCCTCAATTAAATAATTTGGTGTTATTTATAAATCACCAAACATAAAACTAATGTGAGAAAAATCTCATTGATAATTCATTTTAAAGAAACCAATAATCAATATTAATGTTAAGGGAATTAATCTAGTCCATTTACCTTTATCCTGTATCAATTTAATAAATCATTTTATTTGGAAAAAAATTAAGAAACCACTCAGTCTCATAAGATTACAGTCACACAAATCACAATTCCATAAACACATTATCAATTTGTTACATAGGTCCCATCAACATCATTCATGGTAGGTTAAAAGTAAATAATATATACATGATCATTCCTCACCCTCAGGGATCACAATTATACCATATGAAACCAATGAACTAGTTATAATTAATTTTAGGTAATAAAAAAGTTTTACTTTTAGAATTTAAAGAAATACATCCCACACAAATAAATATCATCAAGAAATAAAGGAAACACCTACCTTGATCAAGATTGGCCTTTCTTGTTGAAAACCACTAGTTAATTTATCCTTAATTGAACAAAATTATTATAACACAAGAAACCATCACATTAGAGATTGACTGATGATACATGTTGAAATAATGAGATAAAAATTACAGTGAAAGAATGGAAAGGGTTGCCTTATCTATGTCGATACAACGACATGATTGAACCTTAATTTTGACATAAAATGGATAGATACCACAACAAAGAAGGAGGGAAAATGAGAATTATATGAAGATAAGTATGGAATCTATAAATAGTTGGGGAGGATCAATTTTAATAAAAATATAAAATTTATTATCAAAATAATTTTCAAAAAATTAAAACTAAATCGGATCCCACTAGGATGAAACATATTTACCATTGCGTACCTGGTGGTGACTAGGAACTACTCTGTGGTCACCAGCCACTCAGTGACCCACCTATAGCTATTGCCCATCTTACCACCTTCAAATAGTAACTGATATCATCCCACTGGGTACCAGGTTTCATTAATCAATTATAATATATCGCCAATTCTTGTTAATACACCAAAAATAGGACCTCAATACCCCCACCACACATGCAGCATTCATAATTAATCAAAATATATAATTTTAATGATAAATATACTAAAATAATATCATGTACCTATAAACGTTTCTACATATTCTTATAAGTAAATTGATTCAATATTATTTCTGTTATTTTAAATATAATAATTATATTCCTTCTTAATATTAGATTGTTTCTAGATAGATAAAATTAAATTAATAACTTCTCCATAATTTTTATTATCTAGTTGATTTATTCTCAATAAAATTATATAATTGAAATAATTTATAATTTAGTTTGTTATAATATTTCCAAGACTCTATCTAAATTCCACTAAGGTTATTATTTTTAATCCATTTAGTATCAAATTCTATAAGATAACTGTCAATTTTAACCATTAGATTTAAAAATTCATCTAGTTAGTCAAATTATTTGTTTCTTGATTTTACTTTCTCTACTATATCCATACTATCATCCTCTAAATCTAATATAAAAAATATTTTATCTTCTTAGTGTTAAATATAATTATTTCCTTCTCATTTAAAAGAATGATCCTATACTAAAACATCTATGTATAATAGTATCTGCATTTTACATTTCATATTGTGGGAGACTAAATTTTTAAATTTTGTAACTAATAAATCTCACCATCATCATCAGAAAGACTCCATTAAAATCATACTTTAATATATATAACCATCCCATACATGAAATAGTATAGTGATAGTTTTCCATTAAATCCTATTTTTTTAACTTGAGATTTCTTCTATTAATTAAGAGAATTTTATCACTAAAATCATTATATCTATCTTCACCTTAATTGACTAAAATTTCAATAATACTTTTTTACTCCATATCCATGACTGAATGACTCATAATATCTTCTGGTTTTATATGTATCTCATAGATAACTAGTATACTTGTAAAATAATTAAGTGATATATCAACCATGTTTCATCCTTTATAAACCAAATAATATATATTTCGTATATATTGAAATGATTTTTGGATATTTATCATAATATCAGCATCATATATCTAAATACCAAGCCTATGAATGTATCAAATAATTTTGATGATTTATTTAAAGGAACTATCAATGTTTTTGTTTGGATATCATTTTTAAATTGACCCTTTCAAGTTGAACATGTACCTTCCCCTTCATAAAATTTTTATATCATTCATATATATTACAAAATATATCCCTTATAGATATTATATATTTGTATCTCATTAACATAATACATATATTGTTTGGGAGTTTCATAAAATAGGAATTATATATAGTGCATCAGTGTTCTGTGGAATCTAACCCATTTTGTTGAAATAAATCTCAAAGGGATTACTAACATTTATTCCATGGATTATAGAGGATAAAAATTATTTTCCCATAGATCAAAAATGATACATCATATGATTCATCTATACATATTAATTTAATATATAAAATAGTATAACATAGTTATCTATGAGAAAATTCTCATTATCAAAGATAAATATGACATTTATTCTCCAAGAAAAATCCATTCGGATCTAATACCACACACTTAAAAAACAATAAAAAACTATATTAGTGGTTGAAACCCATTTAAATTTTTTCTCCATTAAATATATTTTATTTTTACGAGGATATGAAAAAATAAACTTTATACGATAAACTATGTATCAATTATATCAGAATAAGTGATATAAATATAGTAACATAATAATTTACTAGCAACAACCAACTAGTTTACATCAAAGGATAATTCATCAAAAATATTTTTATTTAAAAGAAACATTAATGAAATATCATGATTATAATTTCATTTTCTTAATTCAGTAAAACCATTGATGTCCAATCCAAATTTTTCCTCACCGCACATTTTTTTAAAATACTGAAATAAATGATATGACACATATGCCATCAACAGATTGATATAACTAAAAAAAATATAAAACATTTTATATTTATATTATTCTACTTCATCAATAATAATATCATATCTATTTTCACATTTAAATTTCATTACATTATACCCCTTGTTATTGAATATTTATAATGTGAAAAACATTATAAAAATTGTTCTATTTAATTTCATGTCCTTGTTCTATAAACATTCACCTTTGTACTATTTTAATATTTTATCTAAATTATCAACACATCATACACAAAATATCATCATCATATTTCCTAAAAAAATATTTTTATTGATCAAATAGAATTTCCCAATATCACTTAAAATCGAATCATGTTATAAAAATTGTTAAAAATTGATATTTTTATGATAATAATGTAATTACAAATACTATTTTAGTTCAATTCCATAAAATTAAAATATTATAGTAAAAAATAATGCCATGAAATTATTTTTAAACATACCAAATCATGGTTAATGATATCAATAATATTCAGAAGTTTAATGTATATTTTTATTATGGAATATTTTTTTATTAAAATATAATAACCTTGATTGTGTTATACCGTTTTATCTAAAAATACCAACCCTATGAATATAATCTTAAAATATACCTCATTAATTAACCAATATGGATCATTTATATGAAATATATTATAATAAGATCATTTTTTTCTTGATTTATATTAGCTTTTGAGTGTTAGGGAATCAAAAATGTTCTTTAATGACATTTCTAGCTTTCAAGAAATCATGAAGTAACATATATCCATTGTGTTATAATTTTTAGTTTTCAAGAACTTATTCTCCATTATAGAATTCAATTACATCATGAACCCTATGTTTTAATTTTAAACATAACTTCAAAAACACACAATTTTTCCTCCGTTGACATCAATAATAAAATAATAGTGTATAATCCTAGAATAATTTTCATCTCATCATTCAATGAAAATAAATATTAATAGTTACAGTGTAACTAAAACTTTTAATCTATGTTATTTTTATTTTCTAATAAAATCCCCTCTAATGCTCTTCAAAAATAAAATAACCCTCTGCTAAGATTCATCAATAGATTAGTATATTAAAAAATAAATATATCTCACAAACACAATATCATTGGGTGGGATTTATTTATCTACTCATTTGATACTTTACTATCCAATTCAATTCCGATTATTTTAATTTTTAAATTTCACATTTAGTTAAGAAATATTATTTAAAAAAATATTGGATACTTCTTATGGTTCAAACATATTTATTATTATTTAAGAACCCTATAGATTCAAAAATCATGAAAAGAATTAATTATATCCTTCAGTAGCTAATGAATAAATTCTAACATAATTATAATAAAATAATATACCATCATAATTTACATAGTTTATTAGGTAATGTACATTATAAATATTAACATATACCATGTGTTATAATAAATATAATCTCATTGTCCACTTTAGATATAATTTTATTGTATTTTAAATCTAAAAAAATTCATAATATTATAATAATATTTTATGTTATGGAATTACACATTTAAAAAATGATTTTCAAAAAATTTTACTATAAATTTTTTTTCCTAGTATTTATTTATGAATATAATATACATGAATCATAACACAAACACATATTGATCTTTAAGCCTAGTCATGTAAATTATGAGTGATTGATTAAATAACATAACAAATTATATTAATTCTCTAACATGTTAAAACACATGGAAACATTTGAGTATATTTTACATGAAAAAATAACCAATGTAAAATTCATTCAAAAATAATAATTAGATATATTCATCTTAGATTTAATCCACAAAGATGTTTTCAGTGCATTTATTTTAAAATAATGTTTTATATTATAATATAATGTTATATTTATATATTAATTTTTTAGAGATTATTTATATCTTATTGTTATAAGTATATATCCTTTAAAATTTTATGTTTTAAAATAACTATATCTAAAATAAAATCATTTAAATGAAAATAAAATTTTATGTTGACTATGATAAGAAAATACCATAATCGTCAATCAATCAATAACATGAATATATATTGAATTTTTTAAAGACATAATCAAGTTTAAATTTTAAAATGGAATGGTGTTATTGAAAAAAATAATCAGACCTTTCCAGATATGGAGTGATTGATTATGAGTCATTCAACAAATGAATCATCTATTTGAGAATAACATATTTAAATAGAAACATATACATTAAATCCTATTTTAGCTAAAGTGGAATATGGTATTTCATATGATAAATGGTATGAAATGAAACCTGGTATGAAATATTTATGAATATGAGTACTTGTATAATTTTTTAATACTATTCATTCTACAAAGAATGTAATTTAAGTCAAAAAAATAAATCATTATTTGATATCCAAAGGAACATAAAGAGTATTGCCTATATAACCCAAAAAATTTAAATTTTATAATGGAATGATATAAAATATTTCAAGAGACGGATAACAATTCCAAAGGTAGTTTTTTAATTTTATATATTTTTATTTTATTATAGCTTAATAAACACATGTGTTGGAAAAAGAACAAAATCCTCATGAGCTGATGGAAGATGTTCTTAAAACACATCTATTATGATTATTTACTATAAAGGTTAATGAACCATAAATATATATATATGTGTGTGTGTGATTTTATTTTCATCAGATCTTGATAACCCTTATTAAATGAGGAAAAAATCCACTAATACACATAAAAGAAATATGTGGTATATAACATAACAAATAAAATGAGGAAACATATTCTAAAATGGATTTCAAATTCCAAAATAAGTTCCATAAATTAGAAGAATAGATAGCTGCTGTAAAATCCATTGGTTATAATTTTTCATTAAAGTTGAATCTATACATATATAGTAGATTAAATAACTATAAATCTCAATTATCTACTAAAGGTTTTGGAAATCATCAAGGAATAGACTATTAAGAAAACATTTCATTCCTTACGATGTTGAAATATATTTAAATAATATTTTTATAATATATTTCAGTGATAATTATATTTAACGAATAGACATAAAAATTACATAGTTAAAAATATACCATGTTAAAGATATAAATATTACACAACCAAATGGGATTTAACATCAATATATTCTTATAAAGTATAAAAGTAGAAAATATATATGTATGGACTGAGAAAGGAATTAAAATCATGTAGTTTTTATATTGATGATTCAATAAGATATTTTTATTCTTTTAAATTGAGAATCATGAACTTGTCAATGACAAGTTTATTGGAAAATAAATTCAAATCATAGTATTATTTGTTACTAACATATAAATTATGGGAAATGAAATTCATTTTTTATAGTCATTAAGGAAATTATCAAATGATTGCTTATCTATGATGGTTTTTTGTCAATAACATACAATATAAGGATCAATATTTATTATGATAAATATAATTAGATGCTTGGTATAATTCAAATAAAATATAGTGAAAAGGAAATCAATAGAAAAAAATAATAATAATTCAATATGGATTATTACAAATGGTGTATCAAATTAATCAATATAACATAAATATTCAAATGAAAATAAAATGTAATGAAAAAAATATAGAGATCCTCACACTTAATGGTTGGAACTCTCATGTGTTCCTTTTTAAGTACTAGGATTAATTATTCAAATTAATTTTTCTTTGTTAGTAGATATCAATAAACTATAGTAGTACTTACCTGTGTTTCTATATTAAATATAATCCTAAAAATGTGATGGATAAATAATACTTTTCATGTTTATAAATAAGAAAATGAGTTAATATCTAGGGGATACATGGACATCATCATCTAGAAAAATAAGGATTAACTAAAAATATAGGTGTGATTTTTTCTAAATAATTTTTTGTGTGTTAAACAATCTAATAATATATCATGGTCTGGTCTTTTATAGAAATTTCTGGGTATATTGCAGCTTCTAATATATACAAAGACGTGGTATGAATATTTAAAATTGTCATATATCTTGTAATAATAATTAGTAGTGAAGACATTGTCAATATATTTTAAGATAATACATCTAGAGTGTAACTTTCTCAGAGCCCATTCAACATTAAAGGGTAATGTATATTAATTTATGTTTTAACTCATACAAGATTTTACATATTGATTTAATTTCAAATTTAGAAAACTTTTCACCCAAGACTATTTTTTAAACACATTAAATGAAACTAGATCTTCCCTTAATTGTGATTCTCATGTGATAGATGATTTTATGATAGTTATAAATATATTTCTCTAATCCCAGTAGTATATTGATAGACAAGGTACCTTTTTCATATTATTTATTTTACTTTTTAATTGCAATAATATTTTAAAATATAATTAAATTAAAATAATACTTTTACCATTATAGCATCATTAAATCAATATGTATTATATATGATGATTTTCTTATATTATTTTGCATATCATTGGTTATATTTGATCAATTTTATAATCAGAATATAGATATAACATTTTAATAATATTAAACATTTATCATATGTACTAGATACATTATTTTGATAAGACATGTGTTATGTATAACTATAATTCCAAGGCTCAGGCCACCCAAATAACGATCAAGTGAGTTGTGTAATTTGACATATGGCACATCCCCTATGTCCTAAAAGTTAGAAACTAGAAGCAAGATTCTAACACACATTGATGAGTCTATACACATTGTATTAGTACATTACATATCAAAAAATAATAGAATAATAGGTAAAATTGTATCATTCTAAAGTATTTACAACAATGATATGACCAAAAAAATATTAAAATGTTAATATTATATAAAAAACAAACACATGTGAAACATGTATACATAGATCTAATGTAGGGAGAATTAGGTCTATTAATAAATATTTATTGTATAAAGAAAAATAAAAAATTTCTCATAAACACAAAACAAAGTGCCTCCCCTCTTTCCCGTCTCTAATTTCCATCTAGTTACTCCATCTAGGATCCCTATAAAACAGTTTATCTATGAAATTGACATAAATCCTAAACATGAAAAAAACTTATTGCATAGATAATGAGTATGAATCTTTAGGGGATACCAAAAATAGTGTACCTATGATATCTAGTTTATATATATATAGGAAAATAAAATATAGAATAACATTTTGTCTATAATAATTTAACATGTCAGGTTATTATGGGCCTACTAGAATAAAAAACACCCAATCGCAATTACATTGACCATTGTGGATGTATAATTATTTTCATTTATATTTTGTAAAAATTCATTCCCAATGGTGTGTTGAACTCATTTTTTTCTTAACATTAGTTATATATAAAATATGTAAAATGAAATTTTGATATCCGTTTATTTTCAATGGGTGAATAAATGTAGAATATTCCATATGGATCCTACTATAATAATTAGATTAAATATTTTATACAAAAAAAATTCTTTGTGAATTTGTAACATATCAATTCCAATATATATGAGTATCTCGTTCCTAATTAAATGATAATTATTTTCCCAGGATATAAAATAAATTAGAACTGATGTTGTTTAACAAAAACCTAAAAATCCCTAAGACTCTAAGTACAAATCTAATCATTTGAAAATCCCCATGATCAAGTTTCGTCTATATTATTAAGATAATTAAAATTAATTTTAAGGAATATATATCCAAAGTAAAATATTTTTTAAAGCACCCAATCCATAACTAGAACTCAATTATAAGATAAAACATATTTATCTAATGTATAACACATCATCAAAAATGAATATATAATATTTAACCTCAACATAATCCTCAATGGTGCCAGATATAATATGCCTTAATTGGACTATAAACTATAATTTATCAATCATTCTTGAATAAAAAATGTATATAATACATACTACATTACTAGAAGTCATTAATTGAACCCCATATACACTTGAATATAGTGTCTATACATACTTTAACTATATTTATACATATTAAAGGGACCTTCTAAATCATAATTGGAGTCTCACCTCTTTTATTTTTACTTGATTTACCTTCTCCCAATCATGAATTCAACTTCCATATATATTTAGGTATTGCTTATTATCATTTACACTTCTGTTATAATTTTATAAGAGAAGTATAATGTTCGGTAGTACTGGAGGTGTGTATTTTTTATTATAATTGATTCTAAATGCATGAATCGGCCTAGGAAAATATGTGTGGCAACCTAAGTCGTTCGACAAAGGAGAATTATTTTTTCATACTTCTCTTTTATTGTGATAAGAGTTAGATTATTCCATGAATCCTAAACCATGGAATCTTAGTATACCTAGAGTTATATATGTTTATTGAGTTTCACCATTATTAGTAAGGATATGATGGGATGTATTATGATTCTATATATAAGTACAAGTAATGAAATTTTCGGTGTATTTATATTTATGGGAGGTTTCTTGTTGGAGGTCATCATTTCACCTTTGTTATTATAAAGATAATCAGGTTTGCAGTGGAGGGTAAATAATTTAACTATAACACCCATGTTTTCTAGGATTTTGGTGTTGAGGTCTCTAATACACTAAGATATTTCTTGTTTATATTAATGAAAAAATCGATTAACTCATCTTAATTTTTTTTATATCACATCACTATTCTTGTATTGGGACACTATTTTACCGTGATAATGCCCCATAACACCATGATTTTTTACACCATGTTATTGATATAAAATTATATACATTTATGTATTTTATATAATTATTTAAACATTTGTTGGATTTATACACTATGAGTATTGTATTCAATTCCCATTGGATGGTCATGGTCCTTATCTTTTTGTGGTCAAGATATTTTATTCTCTATTATTCCCTTTTACTTTTTCATTATGTGATATAGTTATTTTGATCACTATGATTCCATTTCTATTTTACTCTATTTTTACTGGTTATTTATTCCAATTTAATATGTTAGAAATTAGAGGATCTGTTTTTGGTTGTGTTTTGATAAGAATTTTGATGTTGTGTGATTAATTTTAGGTTTTTGATTATTACATATTGGGTCAATGGGTATCTCTTAGTGATTTCCTCTTCTATATTTTCCATTAGTTTTTGAAGTATTTTTTGAGGAATGAGATTCATAAATTTATCTTTTTAATCAATTTATGATTATATAATTATCATTTTCCAGTTTTCATTGGGTAAATATGTTATATTTAGAAAATTTATATAATAATAAAGACCTAAAAAAATGTGACAATGTTGTCGAAAAAATTTTAAATATTTTTCATTTTTATTTCCAATCATTTTTTATTTTGTTTTTGATATATTCATTTCTATATTTTTTGATTTATAATAATATTTTAGTGATGAATCAAAATGGAAATAGTTTGTATACTAAAATACATGAATGAAAATGAATAATAAGTACAAGAAAGATCATATTTACTAGTATTTTAAGGTGTATTATGATTATGTTATACGATGGTATTGGTATTTTTGGGATTCTACGGTATTTTATTATTCCTATAACTTTTTCATTAATTTCAGTAGTGGCCTCTATTGTTTTTCTGTTGTAGTGGATGATGAGAGAGTTGTGGGTTTATTTTTTAAGGTGATGAAAAGACATTGGTGTGACTACGCTATTTTGTTTTGTATAATATAAGATATAGATTTAAAAAATTAAATTAAATTATTAATAGAATGAGATAATATATATTATGGGGTAAAATAAATTATAATAAGAGTGTTCCAAAATTTTAATATTGTTATAATATACTATTATTGATGTAAACAAATGTGATATAGTGAATATAACATGGAATATAATTTAATAAATTTTGTATAGGTGATGAAATATAATAAATGACATTTTGTGGTTATTGAGTGGTAATTGTGTGATCATGTTTGTGGTAATACTTATTGTAGAGGTGTTAGCTATTGTTGGTGTGAGGTAAGAATAGTGAAATTATTATTGTGGGTCATGTGGATGAGTTTTTTGTTCTAGGATATTTCCCAGTTCTGAGAATTGTGTATAATCATATATTCCTTTTGTTTTATTTTATTTATTATTCATTACTATTAAGACCATGTATCCTCACCAAAAACCATTTGATGGTTTTAGTTTCTGTATTTTTACTTTAAATCTAAGATAGTACTGTCATAGAAGTATTAATACTCCCCCATCCACACTCTTGCATCCATAAATATTTTATTCTATGATAGATTGTGATAATGACTATTGGCTATGATTTCCTAAAGTTATGACATGATATTTGGTGAGGTGATAATAATGATTCAGTGATGTTATTTCAAGATGGGGTATTCATAGAAGTATGAGGGAATGGGTTTTATTTCCATTTTGATTTTATACCTTAATTTAGTGAGGCTATTAATATGTAGTGATGTAGTATGATGATATAGCTAAAACATGATTATGGTATGTTGTTTTTGTTTGTTGTTCTATAATTTTGGTTATGATATAGAATGGATTTATGCACATATGAATGGGTTGATATCTCCAATACAAAATTTATTGGTGTGTGAAGTGGGTGTATTTAGTGCAGAAGAAGATGTGATGTTCCATTTTATATATTCTCTTAATTATTATTATTTTACTATCATGTGTATGATATTGGATGAATGATCTTTATAGATGAGGAGTGGTATATATATATATAATGAGTTAGTTCTATTATCTATTCAATATGTATTTAATATAAATATTAAACATTTCTTAAGATATTTTATGGTCGATACTATTGTGGGAACTTTTCTTATCACCCCTTCATATATATTTATATATTGATTTTTCAAGAGTTTCATGATGGATTTAGAAATTTCTGGTTATATTGAAGCTTCTAATATATCCAAATAGGTTGTATGGATATTTAACATTGTCACATATCTTGTAATATTAATTAGTAGTGAAGACATTGTCAATATATTTTAAGTTAATACATATGGAGTGTAACTTTCTCAGAGCCCATTCAACATTAAAGGGTAATGTATATTCATTTCTGTTTTAACTCATACAAGATTTTACATATTGATTTAATTTCAAATTTAGAAAAATTTTCACCCAAGACTATTTTTATATAAATTTCTGGGTAAATTTCAGCTTCTAATATATCCAAAGAGGTGGTATGGATATTTAACATTGTCACATATCTTGTAATAATAATTAGTAGTGAAGACATTGTCAATATATTTTAAGATAATACATCTGGAGTGTAACATTCTCAGAGCCCATTCAACATTAAAGGGTATTGTATATTCATTTATGTTTTAACTCATAAAATATTTTACATATTGATTTAATTTCAAATTTAGAAAACTTTTCACCCAAGACTATTTTTTAAACACATTAAATGAAAATAGATCTTCCCTTAATCTTGATTCTCATTTGATAGATGATTTTATGATAGTTATAAATATATTTCTCTAATCAGAGTAGTATATTGATAGACTAGGTACCTTTTTCATATTATTTATTTTACTTTTTAAATGAAATATGTTTTTAAAATATAATGAAATTGAAATAATATTTTTACCATTATAGTATCATTACATCAATATGTATTATATATGATGATTTTATTATATTATTTTGCACATCATTGGTTATATTTGATCAATTTTATAATCAAAATATAGATATAACATTTTAATAATATTAAACATTTATCATATGGACTAGATACATTATTTGGATAAGACATGTGTTATGTATAACTATAATTCCAAGGTTCCGGCCACCCAAATAACGATCAAGTGAGTTGTGTAATTTGACCTCTGGCACATCCCCTATGTCCTAAAAGTTAGAAACTAGAAGCAAGATTCTAACACACATTGATGAGTCTATACACCTTATATTAGTATATTACATATCAAAAAATAATAAAATAATAGGTAAAATTGTATCATTCTAAAGTATTTACAACAAAGATATGACCAAAAAAATATTAAAATGATAATATTATATATAAAACAACCACATGTGAAACATATATACATATATATAATGTAGGGAGAATTAGGTCGATTAATAAATATTTATTTTATGAACCAAAATAAAAAAATTCTCATAAACACAAAACAAAGTGCCTCCCCTCTTTCCCGTCTCTAAATTCCATCTAGTTACTCCATCTAGGATCCATATAAACATTTTATCTATGAAATTGACATAAATTCTAAACATGAAAAAACGTTATTGCATAGATAATGAGTATGAATCTTTATCGGATACCAAAAATGGTGTACCTATGATATCTAGTTTATATATGTATAGGAAAATAAAATATGGAATAAAATTTTGTCTATAATAATTTAACATGTCAGGTTATTATGGGCCTACTAGAATAAAAAACACCCAATCGCAATTACATTGACCATTGTGGATGTATAATTATTTTCATTTATATTTTGTAAAAATTCATTCCCAATGGTGTGTTGAACTCATTTTTTTCTTAACATTAGTTATATATAAAATATTTAAAATGAAATTTTGATATCCGTTTATTTTCAATGGGTGAATAAATATAGAATATTCCATATGGATCCTACTATAATAATTAGATTAAATATTTTATACAAAAAAAATTCTTTGTGAATTTGTAACATATCAATTCCAATATATATGAGTATCTCGTTCCTAATTAAATGATAATTATTTTCCCAGGATATAAAATAAATTAGAACTGATGTTGTTTAACAAAAACCTAAAAATCCCTAAGACTCTAAGTACAAATCTAATCATTTGAAAATCCCCATGATCAAGTTTCGTCTATATTATTAAGATAATTAAAATTAATTTTAAGGAATATATATCCAAAGTAAAATATTTTTTAAAGCACCCAATCCATAACTAGAACTCAATTATAAGATAAAACATATTTATCTAATGTATAACACATCATCAAAAATGAATATGTAATATTTAACCTCAACATAATCCTCAATGGTGCCAGATATAATATGCCTTAATTGGACTATAAACTATAATTTATCAATCATTCTTGAATAAAAAATGTATATAATACATACTACATTACTAGAAGTCATTAATTGAACCCCATATACACTTGAATATAGTGTCTATACATACTTTAACTATATTTATACATATTAAAGGGACCTTCTAAATCATAATTGGAGTCTCACCTCTTTTATTTTTACTTGATTTACCTTCTCCCAATCATGAATTCAACTTCCATATATATTTAGGTATTGCTTATTATCATTTACACTTCTGTTATAATTTTATAAGAGAAGTATAATGTTCGGTAGTACTGGAGGTGTGTATTTTTTATTATAATTGATTCTAAATGCATGAATCGGCCTAGGAAAATATGTGTGGCAACCTAACTATTTAGATAAAGGAGAATTATTTTTTCATACATCTCTTTTATTGTGATAAGTGTTAGATTATTCCATGAATCCTAAACCATGGAAGCTTAGTATACCTAAAGTTATATATGTGTATTGAGTTTCACCATTATTAGTAAGGATATGATGGGAAGTATTATGATGCTATATATAATTACAAGCAATGAAATATTTGGTGTATTTCTATTTAGGGGAGGTTTCTTCTTGGAGGTCATCATTTCACCTTGGTTATGTATAAAGATAATCAGGTTTGTAGTGGAGGGTAAATAATTTAACTATAACACCCATGTTATCTAGGATTGTGGTGTTGAGGTCTATAATAAACTAAGATATTTCTTGTTTATATTAATGAAAAAATGGATTGACTCGTCTTAATTTTTTTTATATCACATCACTATTCTTGTATTGGGACATTGTTTTAGAATGATAATTCCCCATAACACCATGATTTTTTACCCCATGTTATTGATATAAAATTATTTACATTTATGTATTTTATATAATTATTTAAACATTTGTTAGATTTATACACTATGAGTATTGTATTCAATTCTCATTAGATGGTCATGGTCCTTATCTTTTGTGGTCAAGATAATTTATTCTCTATTATTCCCTTTTACTTTTTCATTATGTGATATAGATATTTTGATCACTATGATTCAATTTGTATTTTACTCTATTTTTACTGGTCATTTATTATAATTGAATATATTATAAATTAGAGGATCTGTTTTTGGTTGTGTTTTGATAAGAATTTTGATGTTGTTTGATTAATTTTAGGTTTTTGATTATTACATATTTGGTCAATGGGTATCTCTTAGTGATTTCCACTTCTATATTTTATATTAGTTTTTGATGTATTTTTTGAGGAATGAGATTCATAAATTTATCTTTTTAATCAATTTATGATTATATAATTATCATTTTTCAGTTTTCATTGGGTAAATAGTTTATATTTAGAAAATTTATATAATAATAAAGACCTAAAAATAGATGTTACAATGTTGTCGAGAAAATTTTAAATATTTTTCATTTTTATTTCTAATCATTTTTTATTTTATTTTTGATATACTCGTTTCTATCTTTTTTGATTTATAATAATATTTTAGTGATGAATCATGATGAAAATAGTTAGTATACTAAAATACATGAATGAAAATGAATAATAAGAACAAGACATATCATATTTACTAGTATTTTAAGGTGTATTATGATTATGTTATACGGTAGTATTGGTATTTTTGGGATTCTATGGTATTTTATTATTCCTATAACTTTTTCATTAATTTTAGTAGTGGCCTCTATTGTTTTTTTGTTTTAGTGGATGATGAGAGAGTTGTGGGTTTATTTGTTACGGTGATAAAAAGACATTGGTGTGACTACGCTATTTGGTATTGTAGAATATAAGATATAGATTTAAAAAATTAAATTAAATTATGAATAGAATGAGATAATATATACTATGGGGTAAAATAAATTATAATAAGAGTGTTCCAAAATTTTAAAATTGTTATAATATACTATTATTGATGTAAACAAATGTGACATAGTGAATATAACATGGAATATAATTTAATAAATTTTGTATAGATTATGAAATATAATAAATGACATTTTGTGGTTATTGAGTGGTAATTGTGTGATCATGTTTCTGATAATACTTATTGTAGAGGTGTTAGTGATTGTTGGTGTGAGGTAAGAATAGTTAAATTATTATTGTGGGTCATGTGGATGAGTTTTTTGTTCTATGATATTTCCCAGTTATGATAATTGTGTATAATCATATATTTATTTTATTTTATATTATTTATTATGCATTACTATTAAGACCATGTATCCTCAACAAAAACCATTTTATGGTTTTAGTTTTCGTATTTTTACTTTAAATCTAAGATATTACTGTCATAGAAGGATTAATACTCCCCCATCCACACTCTTGCATCCATAAATATTGTAGTCTATGATAGATTGTGATAATGACTATTGGCTATGATTTCCTAAATTTATGACATGATATATGGTGAGGTGATAATAATGATTCAGTGATCTTATTTCAAGATGGGGTATTCATAGAAGTATGAGGGAATGGGTTTTATATCTATTTTGATTTTATACCTTAATTTAGTGAGGCTATTAATATGTAGTGATGTAGTGTGATGATATAGCTAAAACATGATTGTGGTATGTTGTTTTTGTTTGTTGTTCTATAATTTTGGTTATGATGTAGAATGGTTTTATGCACATATGAATGGGATGATATCTCCAATACAACATTTATTAGGGTGTGAAGTGGGCGTATTTAGTGCAGAAGAAGATGTGATGTTCTATTTTATATATTCTCTTAATTATTATTATTTTACTATCTGGTGTATGATATTGGATGAATGATCCTTATAGAGGAGGAGTGGTATATATATAGAAAATGAGTTAGTTCTATTATCTATTCAATATGTATTTAATTTAAATATTAATAAATTTCTTAAGATATTTTATGGTCGATACTATTGTGGACACTTTTCTTATCACCCCTTCATAACATATTTATATATTTATTTTTAAAGAGTTTAATGATGTTTTTAAAAAACTCGTATGATAGTACTAGTTGATGATGTAGAGTTAGATATTGACTATGTAGTCATTTTAAAAGAGGTTGAACATGGTATTGTTATTATTTCGGAGAACATTATTTTTATATGACATTCACATTCATTATGTGTTATTTTATATTTAGGTGATGGAGTTTATTGTTGGGTTGTTTTTTTTCAAATATTTATAATAGTACAACCTCCCATATGTGTGATTTATATATTTTTTTCATTTCTCCAACCTATGTCCCTTGAGAGTAATGATTTAGGGTCACACATAACTTCACTGTAGTCTTAAAAGGAACTATTTCATGAAAATACATAACATAATATTATTAGAAATAATAATGATTATTAGGATTGATTTTATTTTTAATCACTAGTAAGGACTGTATGAGGTTTTAAATAAAATAATTTCATCCTACCTTAGCATGTGATGTATCATGGGAGAGTAACAATGAAACAAACATTTCGGGTCACATATGACATGATGCATGAAGCGTGATCTTTCTTAATATATAATGTCAGATGATATTTATTTCTAGGAAAAAATCTAGGTGTCATATATGATATAGGGATATTTTTTCCATTGTTTGAATTGGTATGATTTTTGGATACAAATAATTCTAATTAAATGATCATAAATAGTTCATATTTTAGTCGTAGTATTTCCTTTGATTTGTTCATATAGTGATATATAGTGGATAAAATTCTCATGTGAGTCTTCTTAGAGTAGTGTAGTATGATTCTAAAAATAACCATAAGAGGTTTATCATTGATAAAGATAAATCTTATAGGGAAATGATGTTTGAGTTTAGTAACAAAATTATAAAAATATATGTGAAATATATCTGGAATATAGATGGAGTAATAGTTAAAGGGACTTGATATTTACATCATCTTAATTCTAGTTTGGATGATTAGAAATTATTTTTTAGTTTATTCTAGGTTTTTTCTCATCAATGGTGGATTAGGATTCTTGGTGATCGATGAAAATTAGAGGTCTCAAGGGAGGTGTTCGAAAATTAATTTTAAAATAAATTTCACTTTTGGATATTGATTTCCTCTAATGTATTGATTTTATCTTCATCTGATAAGGGGAGCTTATGTTTGAGGGTGTATGGAGTTTGTTTTATAAACCATTTTTATTATGACCATGATCTATTAAATGATTACGAGGATAGGTCATGATATTTTTAGGAGACATTTAATCCATTAAACTATTTGAGGACATATATACATTTCAATCATATCAATAGGTTCTAGAGAAATCAATTGTGATATATAATGTATGTATTTAAAATAGTTACACATGAGTGGGATACCATCATGATATGTTTGATTGTGGATAAGTGTTCTTGATTTTTAATATACTCTATTTTTTTACTGATAGGTATTTTTATCAGAATTATTCATTCATATTCTCAGTAAATAAAAAGTATCATCCCTATACTATAATATCAAGACTACTTTATTTTATTATTTATAGGTTTTAACCATTAGAATATTCATTTTTTCCCTCATTTATGGTCAGTGTGGGGTAAGAAGTTAGTTTCTTATGAAACATTAACATTAGTTATCTATAAGGACATATTAATAGTAACATTATCATATTAATTTTGGGACACTTAACAGAGATGAATTTTCTATATAACAAACCTAAATTTTTTATCAAATTTATGGACATAAAAATTACTAAGGATATATATACTGTTATCTTAAAGTAAAATTTTAAAAAGGTGTGGGTATTTATAAATTTCATTCCATGGGGTAGTAAGTTATAGATAGTCTATATTTCATCTAAAGTACCATATTTTTATGATATACATTTTCTTTTTCTTTTTTAGATTTAGGAGTTTCACATTCCATTGTAACTATACCATTATTCAATGCTCAAAGACAAACTTAAAAGAGAATTCATATTCCCTATGAGTTATATAAAAATATTATATGTTAGTATAGATTTTCCTATGCTTTTAATGGTTATAAACTAATGATGAGACAACATCAGTATAATGGGTATTTATTTTTTTATAGAAACAACTAAACATTATTATTATTTTAATGGGTCTGTTGAATTTTGTTAATGATAATATAAATTATATTTGATAGAGATATGTTTTCTATGATACTCAAATTAGTAATTTTTTGTTTTGATGATGAGGCTGATTTTTAGATAAATCGGGGGTATTAAGGTCCTTTTTTGATCGAGAAGTGTTAATTTTAGGATTTTTGGATTCTATGAAAATGGTGTTATATTGAGTTTTGGATGAATTCCTAGATGTTTTTTAAGAGGGTATATCACTACATCTTTTATGTCACATTAATATTGATTTAGAAATGTGACATGATGTATCTCTAATTTTTATTTTTTCCCCATGTCAGATGGAACCTTCTAGATTGTGGTAGTAATGAATTTATATAAAAAATTAATTATATAAGGTTTTAATTAGTCCCATTGTGTGACATTGGGGCCCCTGAGATTATTCCCCATGAAAGTGGATGAAACATTCTTGTTAGTTATAAATTACCAACCATTGAATCATGTGATAGTGAGGAATCTATATCATGCCCAATGGATTTATAGATTAATTTTTTAATTAAAGGGGACTTAGTTTGTTGTGAATGATTTATATATGTTCTAAATATCATCATATGAGAATGAAGGGAAAGGATATCTTAAATGGTTCTTTAATGTGTCACTATGGACACATATATTTTATTGTTATTCTATTTGGTTTCATGGAATTTTCAAAAAAAATCATAGGATGGATAATCTCATTATTTTTGGAGTTCGTAAGTCAATTTTGGGTTATGTTTATAAGAAATATTATCATTTATTTGAGGTAATATTAGGATCATTTTAATAATTTTATGGCTATAATATATGTTTTTATATGAAACTAGTTTTATAAGAGTTTATTTAAGTATTGTTTTTGGGGTCTTATGAAGTGTGATTACTTAGAAATATTGTATATATCATAGGTGTATAGGTCAATCATGTACTAATTTAGTATTAGTCTCTTATGTTTCTCTTAAGAAGGTTTTAGATTTATATACCTTCATTTTTATTTCAATGTATTATATGATGTCTGGGTTATATTTCTCATGGATTAAAGAACATTTTATATCCTTTACTAAGAATTAATAGGTATTCATACAGAATGATCAATGTAAATATTTCTTTTAGTACCTATATAAAATGATATTTAGTGTACATGTCCTTCATCCTCTTGTGGAAGGTTTCATGTTAATAGTTTTCTATGTTACTTTCTGGCTATTCTTGGGTTGTGTTATAATTAAACAGAGGTTGAAAATCTCATATGGTTCTCAGAAATTATGTACCTATATGCGTAACTAAGATAATAATGATCAACAATTTTGGGGTTATTGTGTTTTCTATTAAGATATTCGAATATTATCTTATTTGATATCACTAATTGGTCATTACATATGACAAGATCATGATGTTTATTTCTTATTAGGGAGATTTTAATCTACATCGGTAGTGTTGGATGGAGTTCTTTCAAAACATTGACTTTTATATCACTTATACACATGGAAAAGGGACTATATTTACTATTGAAATAGAAATCAACACTAGTGCAGAAAACATCTTTTACGGTGGTTATTTTTTATTTCCTACATCCTCTTTTGGACGACGTTATTATAGGGGACGTTATAAACGTTGTTTTTAACATTACTTATTTTAAAACTGAAGTAAAAAAATCCAAAGCATTTTTCACGTTAGTTCCTCAAAACCTGAAATGGAAAATTCTTAAGATTTGTGATTTATTACGTCAGTTTTTAAATAACCGACGTTGCATGTACTTTATAATGTCAGTTATTATATAACTGACGTAATAAATTGCACCTCTGAAGCATTTATCACGTCGGTTATTGAATAACCAATGTGACAAACCAGTCTGCCAAGCATTTTTTCATGTGAGTTAAATAATAACCGACGTGAAAACATATATACTATGTCGGTTATAAAATAACCAATGTAAAAAACTATTTCATTCCATTTATTACATCGGTTATGAAATAACCAATGTAAAAACCCATTCCCATTCATTTTTTACATCGGTTTTCAAATAATTGACATTAACACCCATTCATATGCATTTTTAAGTCGGTAATAAAATAAACGACGTAAAATTGGAATTTTTTTTAATAAAATTGTTCAACCACAACTATTCCTTAACAAAGTATAACTAAAACATACAAAAACAGACCAAAACTAGAACAACCCCCTGGACATCCCTCCCACACCCCTAACCCCCCCCCCCCACCCACCCACCCCCCCCCCCCACACACACACACACCTGGATACCCCCAGGATAGCCCCCCCCCCCCCCACCCTCTTGGATAGTCCCCACCCCTCTGGACAACCATCCCACCCTCCCCGACACCCTCTCACCCCAATGGACACCCTGGACACCCCTCCCCCCCCCACCACACACACACACACTTGGACAGCCCTAAGCTAGCCCCCCCCCCCCACCCCACCATCCTGGAGCCCCCCCCCCCCCACCCTCCCACCCCCCATAGACACCTTGGAAACCCCCCCCCCCCCCCCCCCACCCCACTAGATAGCCCTCCCACGCCCCTAGAAACCCCCCACATCACTGTACGCCCCCCCCCCCCCCCCACACACACCCCTGGACACCCCCTAGACAGCCCATACGCTCCTAGACAGCCCCCAGCCCTATGGACAGCCCTCCCACCCTTTTGGACACACTCCCACCCTCATGGACACCCTAGACACCCCCTCCCCCCTCCCACTGGACAGCCCTCCCACACCACTGACCCCCCCCCCCACCCCACCCCAACCCCATGGACACCCCCCCCCCACCCACACACCCCTAGACACCCCCTAGACAGCCCCCCCCCCACCCTTTAGGACAGCCCCCACTCCCATAGACAGCCCTCCCAACCTCCTGGATACCCTCCCACCCACATGGACACCTTGGACACCCCCCCCCCACACCACCCCACCCCACTAGATAGCCCTCTCACCCCACTTGAACCCCCACCCCACCCCACTGAACACCCCCACACACCACTGGATACCCCCCCCCCACCCTCCTAGACAGCCCTCCAACCCTTTTGGACACCCTCCCACCCCCATGGACACCCTAGACAATCCCCCCCCCCCCCCCCGCTCCCCCCCCCACTAGAAAGCCCTCCCACACCCCTAACCCCCCCACCCTCCTGGGCAGCCCCCCACTCTCTTGGACAGCCCTCACACCCTCCTGGACACCCACCCATCCCCCATAGACACCCCCCCCCACACCCACCCCACTGGACACCTCTCACACCTCTCACACCCCTAGATACCCCCCTCCACCCCCTACACACCCATCACCCCCTGAATAGCCCTCCCATCCTCCTAGACACCCTCCCACCCCCATGGACACTTTGGACACCCCCCCCCCCCACTTGACAACCCTCCGACGCCCATGGAACCCCCCCCCCCCCCCCCACCCCCTGGACATCCCCCCCCAAACCCCGAGACACCCCCCGGACAACCCCCCCCCCCCCCCCCCTCTTGGACAACCCCTCACCCCCTGGACTACCCTCTCACCTTCCTGGACACCCTCCCACCCCCATGGACACCTTTTACACCCCACAACCCCACTGGACACCCCTCCTACTCCCTTGGACCCCCTCCCCCCCCCCCCCAACACACACACACACCCTTGGACACCCCCTGGACAGCCACCACATTCCTGGATAGCCCAGCACTATAACGCCCTGACCCTGGTTACCTAGAGTCAGTGAATTATTACATAACATTGGCATGATCTCAAAAGATCAAGTCTCGAAAGACCGATTAGTTTAGTATCCCTGGAATAACTAGATACATTCATAAAGTTTAAATTACATCATAAATTGAAAACTACAACAACATCTAGTCTCTACACTCATATCCCCTTATATTATCCCTACAGGTCAATCATAAAATACTTCTTCACATCCTGGGAAAAATAAAACATATAAAGGGGTGAGCTCAAATTCCCATTAAGGATAAAAATATAGCGGAAACTTTCATAAATAAGCATAAACATTTAAGGCAATGTATAACTAAAACAAAATCCTTTTAAACTTGAACTCCGTCATAATATGGTAGAAGTAAAATTAAATAATGTCATTTACGTATTCACATGGATATTCTACTAGTCGAATAATCACATGAAGTATCAACAACCACTTTCATAATGATGGAATGCATAATTCCATTCTATTATAACTAAATAGCCAAGGCCTCGTGCCAAGACTACAAATAAGATTTTGTCAAGGCCTTGTTCCAAGATACTAGTTTGTCTCATGAGACCTACCGATGTATAGAGGAGCTATATCAGGCTCCACTCATCACTTATTAAGTCCAATTCATTCCTCATATGAACAGGTTTAAACATAACATAAATATTCCTATTAAAACTAGCATATCAAATGTCAATACTTTCTCTATAAACCATGAATGGTATAAAAATAACACATCCATAGTAAAAAATATCACAAAACCTTCAATACAATATGGAAGTTTTTTATCATAATAAATCAACTTCAAATAAGCTTAAAATCTATCAAAGGATGTTGACATAGATGAAATCAAAACTATTTGAGAGAAATATCTATTTTTGAAGTCATTTAAAAGTCACATAATTATAAAATAAAACATTTACTTTAAAAATATTCTTATAAGATTTTAAGGGAAGGTTCTAATATTTTATAATGGTGGAAAATATCCACACCCGTCGTATAAGTTAAAAAATACATTCTTACCTTAATTCTATCAAAAAGATTAAAAAGGAACTTGTTTGGAAAATGATGGAAAGATCCTTTCAAACCATTTTATAAAAATTAAAACAAGGGTATAAATGAATTTAACCCATAGTCTAGTAAATAGTAAAAAAAATTGAAATACATTTTTAAGAAACATGTATGTGGATGATAAAGATGTCACAGTAGATAATCACGTATAAACAACCTCGGATAATGAAGAGATTGTGAAATAAACCCTTACCTTGTACTTTTCCTTGGAAAAGGGTAGGTTAACCTCCTGTATAATAGTTAAATCATTGTAATTAAATTATACAAGAATCATATACATAAATATGATATCATATATGATCTTTTAATATTGTTTTGTTAATAATATTTTAGTATTATCGTCGTTTCGGGTGTTCTCTTACTCGTTTTCTTTTATATGTTTTGTTACATAAGTTATGTTTGTCATCCATAGGTTGTATCTTATTCATATAAATAATGATATCAAGTCCTTAAACATTTTTTTAATCATAAAATGATATTAGTCTTGAATTGATATGATGGAGAATGAATCTCATCACGTTCGTGGAGATGATAGTCCGTACGTACGCACGAACGCTACTTCTATTTTATTTTTCATTTTAAAAGGTATAAAAACCAAATGATACATAGATATATTATTATTCCAATATAATATAATATCTTATATATGTTACTTATTTTCATTAACCCCATCCTTTAGACGTTCCATGTATGGTATGAATGAGTCATATCACTTTGAGGGGGCGGTAGTCCCCACTTCCTCAAATGATATTATCGTATATATATACAACATGAAATGAATAATGGTATGATATAAAATGGAATTAAATAAATAAAAATAATTAATATCATATTTAATTATAGTTTCATCATAATGGACACTATGAGATATGGTAGGAGATAATTGAACAATCATCGTTTCTTGAGGCGTTTGGTTGCCATCCATAGAAACATTATGTTCTTCACCCATTAGATGGAGGTGTGTGTGAGTGTAGTTCAAATACTTTTTATAAAAATATCCTTTTATATTTAGTATACTGGTGTTGTTACAAAAGATAAGAATAAGAAGAGATTAGGGGTTGGAGAAGTAAAATAAAAGAAGAGAAGCTAAGAGAAATCGTTACCTTTAATTTGGGTAATTCCTTTGGTTTGAACCAAAAAGGATCCTTGAAGTGGTTTATGCCTAAGATAAGGCTTCTAGGATGAGGAGAGGGATTTAGGGAGATTAATTGGTCAGATTTTGGATGATACAAAAGGATTGAGAGGTGTGAGTAATTGGTTAGAAGTGGTGTCCTTTTATAAGGGGAGGAGGGGCTCTTTAAGAAAGATTGAAAATATTATTTTATTATATAATGATATTCAGTTTCTAAATGTCAAAAACTCATTAAAGTTGAATATAAGATGACTCATGATAGAAATGAAATCATCCAATAATAATTGGATAGGTTTTTGGTATTATTTTAGTCTTTATACTCTTATTTATTTAAATTATTTATTAATGAGGTAAACACTACATCATTATTGTGTCATAAATAATTTAGTTTATTATATGTATAAAAATCATTAAAAAACTACCATGATGTAGGAAATATTTTTATTTTTCTAATTAATATTTATAGTTGAAAATATAACATATATAACCTTATTTAAAAATTGTTTTTCTAAAAGATATATGCTTATGTCATTTTGTATTTACTTTAACTTAATTAATATAAATTGTCATTATCACTTACAAGTGGCTCCATGGGGTCCCAAAATAGACCAAAAGATTCCCATGGTCGTACATGTATAACCAATAGGGTTAGGACACATTTTAGGGTAATTAAGTATTATAATATTATTATTTTTACCCTTATTTACCGGATTTAGCCTTTAACGATGGTAAATAAAATATTTACCAAAGTAATTATTCAAAATGACTGAAAAAAAAGTAACATATTTACACAATTGGGACCTCCTGATTCTAAATATGGAATCCATTTTTCTAAATTCAGAACATAGAAGTGGATGAAATTAATTTAAAATTAATTGTTGTTGTCAAAACAAAAAAAGTGTGTTTTTAAGAAATAATAACCATCAAAAGATTGACACTTGTTTATGTCCGGTTTAAATGTGAAATTATATCCAATTACCAAAATTGTTTTAAATGGTAAAAATATATTCTAAATATACTTTAAAACCACTCAAATTTATAATTTAACACTATTAATTATTTCGATTAAAAAATATGTTTTTAATTAAAATTTAGTAATTTTCAGTATTCAAAAAAATATAAATGTTTTTAGAAAAATACAGAAATTTCACCCTAGGATATTTTCAATATTTCAAATCAAAATATGAAGTCCATTTTGAAATATAAAATTTATAAAATTTCAAAAAGTGGGTATTACTATTCATAACGGCTAGTTTGATTGGTCATAGTGTGTTAGAATCTTGAAGTTGTGTACAATGCAAGATATTGTATTATTCAAAGGGAAACGTATCGTGGAAGCTTAGGGTGTTACACGCACCCACCTGGAAGGCCCTCCCACCCCCATGGACTCCTTGGACACCTGCCTCCCCCCCTCCAAACAACTAGACAGCCCTCCCACACCCTTGGAACCCCCCCCCCTCAGACAGCCCCACTCCCCTTGACAACCCTCCCACCCTCCTACACATCCCTCCCACCCCTATGGACATCCAGAACACCCCCCCCCCCCCCCCCACCCTACTGGACAGCCCTCCCGCACCCCTAGAAACCCCCCACCCCACTAGTCACCCCCCCCCCCCCCGCACACACACACATTTGGACACCCACCCACCCTCCTGGACAGCCCCCACCCCCTTGGACAGCCCACCCACCCTCCTGGACACCCTCCCACCCCCATGGGCACCCCAACCCCACTGGACATCCCTCCCACACCCCGAGACCCCCCACCCACCCCCCACCCTCCTGGACAGCCCCCCACTCCTCTGAATATCCCTCCTACCCTCCTGGACACCCTCCCACCCCCATGGACACCCTGGACACCCCCCCCCCCCACCCCACAAGATAGACCTCCCACACCCCTGAACCCCCCCCCCCCCCACTAGACACCCACATCCCTAGATACCCCCTGGATAGCCCCCCCCCCCCCCCCCCACCCACCCTTCTGGACAGTCACCCACTCCCCTGGACAGCCCTCACACCCCTCCTGGACACCCTCTCACCCCATGGACACCCTGGACACCCCCCCCCCCCACCCCACCCCCACCCTACTGGATAGCCATCCCACACCCTGTGAAACCCCCCATCCCATTGGACACCCCACACACACACACCCTTATATACCAACTGGACAGCCCCCCCCCCCCTCCTGGACATCCCCCCACTCTCCTGGACATCCCTCCCACCCCCATGGACACCGTGGACACTATCCCCCCCCCACTGGATAGCACTCCCACACCACTAAACCCCCCCCCCCCCCACACCCACCCAACTGCACACCCCCCACCCCCCTAGACACCCCCGGGATAGCCCCCCCCCCCCCCCTCCTGGATAGCCCCCACCCCCTAGATAGCCCTCCCACCCTCTTAGATACCCCCCCCCCCCTCGTCCCCCACACCATAATCCATACCAGAAAAATCATCAGAACTAGACCAAAACAAGAAGTAGAGAAAAATTAAACATTCACATATATAACATTCAAAACATACAATTTCAACTAAAAAACTTAAATCTAACCTAAACGACTATCAAATACACAATTATAATAACAATATTCAAAATTAACATTAACACTACAAACAAACTAAAATCCAATCAAACCTATAAAATAATTTGACCATTCCACTTGTATGTGTTTGACCTCTTGAGCACTATAGGGTTGAGGGTCATCAAAA
This sequence comes from Viscum album, assembly GCA_963277665.1. NCBI lineage: Eukaryota > Viridiplantae > Streptophyta > Magnoliopsida > Santalales > Viscaceae > Viscum > Viscum album. The sequence continues at coordinate 356,339,542 of OY728143.1, forward strand.
AGATACAAATTACAAGGATAGTAGTTAACTTGTATAATTATTATTCAAATGAAATATTATGGAAAATTTTAAAAGGAAATCTTACCAGGTAAAAGTTCATAAGTGTTCCAGTTGTAATTATTTCATACATAAATCATAAAATATAATATCCACATTTGATGATGATTTGTTGTTCATGAAAATTCTGTTTAAATTAGTGTAATTTCAAAATATTATTTTTATTTAATGCATTAAAAAGTACAAATTATAAATGAATATTTTCCTTTACTTTTACATATCTGATCTTGGCACTCTTTTTCTTTGTGTTTTTTCCGAAAGTAGACCCATCCCTTGTTAGAAAATAATACGAATTGTATAAATTTAAAATTAATTATAATATATACTACTATTAAGAAATTGAAACTTACTTTTTCAACATATTCTTATAACATTCCTACACATCACCATGGACAGAGAATATCCAAAAAAGTGTTTTATCACTTAGGGAAAAAAACCCTAACATCTAACGATCACTGATAAAAGAAATTTTAAGGTGACTGTTTTTTTATGTTAAAAGATAATGAACTCTTTGCTAGCGATATGTTTCATACCTCTCACAAAAAGGCATCATCCAACACTGTGTGATTAGATTCTATTCAACTATTTCAGAAATATAAAGCATTCTTTGTTCATCATCCAATGCATGTGCTTGAGAGGAAATCAAATGTGGGTCCATGAATCCGTATACATCTGTTCGCTCATTCTTCTCACACATTTTTTAAAGATACCTAATACAAAATAGACATAATTATACATTTTTAATAAATTTAACATAGGGAAAATGTGTTAGGAATTACATGGAAAAAATTTGCACCACATTGATGCCCAACTTATCTCTAGTAACAAGCTCCATGATATCATTTTTCATAATCCCCACATTTATTGCACATCTAAAAACATGAGCTTCCATTGGAAAATCAAAATGATCCACCAACAAATTTGAATATCTTGACAATCTATCAAGACTACTAGAATATGTATCTGATGTTATAGTCATTTGTCTTTGTTGTTATCTATATAGTATTTATTTACCTTTGAAGTATTCTTGTAAAAATAAATAGAAAAATATATTATTTTTCAAATGGTAAAACAACTTTTATAAAAAAAATAGAAGATATAACATACATAACTCTATGGTAATGAGTCACAGAAGTCTGGATAGCCAAATTAAAAAATGGTTGACACTATATCCAACTATTATCACCTCATCTATAGGTAATGGAAATCAAGATAATCTATCTATAATATCTTGTCACTATAAATAAATGGCTTATACCAACAGAAATTTATTGACAGATAATATATCTATTGGTAAAAATGAGTAATTCCAACAGATATTAAGTTCTATTAGTATTAATTTTTAATATCAACGCATTTTTTTACCAACATATATATATATATTGATATTTATAATTCAATACCCACATATCATTTACCAATAGTTGAATCTGTTTCTTTGTCATAGTAATACCAACATTTTTTTATTAACACATGAATCTGTTATTAATAATGCTATTACCAAAAAAATCATTTTCCATAAATAAAAAATGTTACCAGAAACATTTAAATAACAAAAAAATATATATTTTATCAATAAATAATCAAGAGAAACAAAGTGTGTATATATATATTATTTTTATTATCAATGTAAAATTTAATTTCATAGTGTTTAAAATCATCGCCTAATTGATTTTAATTTTTCAACATTCATGAAGTATTAAATATTTTTATATTTTTTAATATTTTTTATTCAGTTTTATTGAAATATTAACTATTTTAATATGTTTTAATATTATTTATTCAATAAATATTTAAATACTTTTTATAAAAAAATCAACCCCACTAAAACCCTATTTTTCCTCAAGGCATCGTCATCCCTTGTTCTGTGTTCAGGCTCGCATCCCACTTCCAAGCCTCAAGTCCCGCCGGCTAACTCTGGCCAGCTCCGGCCTACCACCCATTATCCCATCTTGCATCGCATCACCCTTGTCTCACCTTTCATCCTACTCCCTATTTGTTTATCTCTTCAATCACAATTGTTAACACGTTCTTCTTTCTCAAGATGCTATGAGGGGTCGGTCCCGTAGAGTGATTTTGGTGTTGTTTAGGTTTACTGTGGTGTTATCTCATTATTTTTTCTTCCCTATAATTTCATATCAAACCTTGAAGAGATTTTATATTCCCATTATCTATTTGGATTTGTGGTATTTTGATTTACACTTCAACCGGTTTCGATTTTCATGTTTTGTATTGTTTCGATCGCAAGATTGCAAAGACGGATGTCATTATGGGTGTATGAAGTTTTCATCTCTGATGGCCTGGCTAGGTCTTGAAGGTGATCCCCCCATCCCAGAGCAAAATTGGAATATCAGAAAAGGGTTGTAATTTAGTCCATGCTTTTTAATTTATATTCTTCTATTTTTCATAATGTATTTAACGGGGATATGTGATAGATTTGGTGTTTGTTTGAGGTTCAATTGTTTATGTCTCAAATGTCTGTTGAAGGAGAAGATTCTGACAGACTGTATGACGGTGTACTTGTTCAAGATTTTCCTTGTTTAGTTTCGATCCGAGTTAAATTTCAAGGTTTCATTACATTGACTGGAATGCCTAATGTTGTTTGACTTGTATTGTGATAGTTATAATACATCCAGCAAAGAAAATCCCTCCTCTACTATATCCAAAGAAACATGGGATATACGTCATCAAAATTCCATGCTCCAGAAAAAACTCATTGAATCATCTTCTAACACTAAGAAAGATTATTTTGATCTTGATGTGCTCAAGGAAATATTTATATAAGGATCTTCCATGGTTTCTGAAAGGTCTGTATTTGCAAACTATAAATGGATTTTAGTAGTTCTTTATCCCAAAAAGGTTGGATTTCAGGTTAGATATTAAGTACCCACCGTGCATTATTCCCAAGCTATTCATCTGTGTTGTTTATAATGTGGAGAACTACCATTTTGATGGAACTGTAATGCACACGGACTCCAATAGTTTGAGGAAGGTCCATTCATCAAATGGTCTATTTATCTTCCCAAGATTCCTTTTTAAGAAGGGGTTCATAGATGGATATAGGATACCAGGTGGCTCTACTTCACCCCCTCACCGCTTGCCCATATTTCTTCTTCGGTATCACTTATGTTGTCTTTTCATACAGAACATCATGATATGATTGATTAGGTTGATTATTGATATAAATATGAATAATGTAAATAGATATATTAATGTGGTTGTGTTGCAATTTTTTTATAAAATTTTATATAGTACTTATATTTGGTGATATTATAGTTGTTTTTAAAGTATTCATTGTATGTTTATATGAAATTATGAGAAGGTGACTTGTATAAATGATTCTTTTTCAGGGAACATTCATGTAAATTACCTTGTTACACATTGATTCTGAGCTTTTTTTTCTAGTTTATATTTTAGTGGTATGATTTTTATAATAAATTTGTAATATTATGTATGTATGTTGTTAATATTAATGCTTTAAACTATTGTTGGTGTTAGAAAATAGTTATAGACTAGATTTGAAGAATGAAACACTTTCTAGATTAAGTGCCCCTTTAAGATCTCACTCAAGGATGAGCTAGTCTCTAAGGAATAGTGGGCAGCTTATTGAAGTTGATTAGGTTAGAATGTGTGAGTGCACTTTCTTTCTCTTTTTCATGATTTCTTTGACTAAATTTATATTTCTCTCATAAACTTTTTTGCGATATATGATTAATGGTTTTTAATTCAGTTTATTTGTGTTTTATTTTGGAAGACTAGATAAATTACTTATGCTTATTTCATCATTTCATTTTTTTCATATGTCCTTTTTCATATTGTTCATAATGATCTGCTTGTACAAAATATCAAAGTTGATGTTGTCTTTTTATTATTATTAATCTTTTGCAGGAATTACACTCATTTTTTATAAATGTTTGGAAAAAATAATAGGAAAAAAATAAGGTGATTGAATGCTGAGTCTATTCTTTTATTGGTATGTCATTATGATTATCAACTCATGTGGATGGAGGATTTTCTAATGTTTATCAAATGTATACTGAGAATTTATATTGATAATGGAATTGTTCCTGTATAATTTTCTTCTTCTTTCAGCTTTGAAAATTATACTATATGATTATTCTACTATGTGAGATTCAATATGGTAAGGGGGAAGGCTTCATCGTCACCTGCATGAGCACAACCCTTACATAATTCTGGAGTGTAGTGCTAGCAGTTGTATTAATCCTTTTGTAATAAGTAGTCTTCTAAATTGTATCTTTTTATTCCTTTTCATGTCATGGAATGAAAGTGGAGGTCTGATAGAGATGTAGTGTTATGAAAGGTATGCACAAAATTGATAAAGTGGCTTGAAGGACTCATTTGGTCTTGATGATAAGCCCAACTGGTTAGTTTCATAGGTATTCCATAACATTTTTTTTCCAGATAAATCCTTAATTCCCAGGCTCTTTTATGTTGTATGTGAACTCATATTTTTTTGTTCACAACCTTTGATTCCATATTTGTTGTTGCATCTATAGAGAATCTCTTCAAGATATGTTGGGCCACATGAGTAGGTAGTGTTATGAATTCTTTTCAAAAATTATTTAAATTAAGGTAAAGGTTGGGTCTTTTAAATTTTGTTATGTTAAAGAATACATTATGTTATAAGATCAAACAAATTCTCAAGTTAGTTCAAGATCCTTGAAGTTCAGGAAAAACATTTATGTAAAACCTGAGGTTAGTTTATTAATTTGGATTTCTCATGGTTATCTTTTTACTCATTCACTTATCTTTCTTTTTTTAATGGTTTTCATAAGTGAAAATGATTATGTAATCCTTTATTATTTTTTCAGGCAGAGTGTCAGCATGGTGATGGATGGAGCGAACAACCATTACATTTTAACATTTAACATACTTCTTCCTTGATTGCTTATGCTCTAACTAGGAGTGCTCCGATAAGGAATAATCCATTACTGATCTTGGGGAATGGATAGATGGGTGTATTGTGCACGCTGGCTCTGGGTGTGGTATGTATGAGATTCTGTTGGGTGATTGTCATATATGATTTGTTTCTGTTCATGGGGCATCGATGTCCTACTAGTGCTCATTGGTCCCTTGTGTGGCACAAATGGGTTGTTGGCATGGGGGCGGGGTGGGCTGTGTGTTGTTGGGGTGTGTGATGGATCATGTTGGGGAATGAATTTTGTATTGATTAATTTTGTATTAAATTCCACTATTAATATAATTAATTTTATTCTTTCTAATTTAAAATATGTGTGAAAATATTCATCTCTTTAATAATTTAAAAATATGTGTTATAAATGATAAATTAATAAATATAATATGATATTTTATTAGAAATAAAAATATATAATTTTTTTTCGAATGTAATTTATAAATAGATATTATATGTTGGTAATATTATTACCAATAGAAAAAATTGTCATTAGTACATGTTGTTAAACATTTTAACCAACGTATATAGTATCTATTGGTATTATTATAATTGTAACAGAATGATTTTATCTATCGCAAATACATTTAGTGACAGAGTTTTTACCAACAGTTTAGTGACAGAGACATATATGTTGGTAAAACGTTTTACCAACATAAAATGCACTTTTACTAACAGATACACACTCGTCGGAAAAAGTAAAAAAAATTAGTGTGTACAGTGGCCCTATGATTTTTCACCTCTAACTATTGATGATGAATTATATCTCTTATACAATATACCAGCCCATATAAAACTATATGATTTTTAGGATCATCAATATCAAACTCGCAATAAATAGGAAGATGTGGAGGAGGAGTAGGATAAAAAAAATGGGGTATGTAGGTTGAGGTGGGGGAGTGGGAGCTACTGGTGGAGGTGGAGTATAAATAATGGGGTTTGCATGGGGAGGTGTAGGAGTGGGAGAAGGAGTCTGAAATTGTCTTTTCATGTCTTTAAACATAGATTGTACTGACGCTCTAATGTTTTCCTCTATCATCGCATTAATATTATGAACTTCAACCTCCAAGGATTCTATTTTTTTATAAACACCCTCAATGGAAGAAGTTGAAGAACGTGGACACACTTTTCTTACCGATAAACCCATCAGATATCCTCATACACGACCAGGATTTTCGGGCTTTCCCAATGCTGCAGATAAAATATCTTACCTCCCAGTAGCTTTAAATACCCATTGTGAGCTCTTCTCCTCAAGAGAATCTTATATTAATTAATTGAACATTTATGTAATGATTCAAATTATATAAATAATATAGTTAACTTAAATAAATAAAATAAATATCTTACAATCCTCTAAACTATGATTGTCGAAACTTTTGAAAGATATTTCCCTTTTTTCCATCTAATCTCTCTTCCATTTTTCATGTTTAGATGGAGGGGATGGAGGGGCAACCTCTCCAGATCTTGAAGACTCATCTCTCAGTTTTTGTAATTTTTCCACCATCATTTGTTCTTCCAATAATTTATACTCTCACCAAGATAAACTATTATGGTATACATTTTTAGATTGGATCTCCTAATGAGATGTACTTTTTTTCTAAAAATTAAGAATAATAAATCATTAACAAAACATTAATAAGATCATTTATGAAAGCTAATAAAATTTTACATTGACCTTACCAAAAATGAATCTTCTCTTCTACTTTCAAAAAATTGTCTCCATGTATCTTCATCTATGAAAGGATATATGTGACATGGATTTTCCTAACTCCTATGACCAAAAATGAAATCAGATGTGAGGTATGATTTGAAATCCCTTTATCTCCTAGCAGTCATCGATAAGCATTTCTTCCTGACTCCTCTAGTTTCAGAAATATCAAATTTCATCTAATAAAGAATAGGTAAAACATATTATTCTAGAAACATTTAAATATTATAAAAACAATAGAAAAAATCTTACCAAAATTGTCTCCCACAACTGAGATATTATCTATTTGTTCACACTTCTCCAATCATCATAAATATTGATTACTTTTCTCTTACCTTGATATGATGTTTAACTCTTGAAATATTTTTCATTTGGACCACTAGGAATATCATTCCCATCAAACTCAATGAGTATCCTCTGGTCCTACGTATAGGCAATTGATAATTTTGCTAAAAATCTACACCCACATTTACCAACTCTTGAAATCTTCTTTGTCGTTGTGGGAGCACATAAGGAAGATTGGGGAACATCAAAAGGAGCATGTGAATGTTCCTCCCTAGAGGTGTGATCATTATTCTCATCTCTAGAATCATGTGGTTGATCAAAAAAATTATCTGTCATTATCCTTCAAATAAAATAAAAAAACAAGCATTAGATCAAAAATATACAAATTCAAATATTATAATAAAAATGTAAACAGAAAATTGAAAATTGAATTGAGTTATGTAATAGTAAACATGGTTAATATGGTAAGTATTTTCAACAATGGTAAATATGGTAAACATGGTAAACATGGTCGTGTAATTTTCATTCAACAAAATCAATAAATATATAAGTTACTTAAAGTTAAACTGTGGTAAAGTATAGAAAACATGGTAAACATGGTAAACATGGTAAACATGGTAAACATGGTAAACATGGTAGACATGGTAAACATGGTAAACATGATAAAGTAATTTTTATTCAACAAAAATAATATATATATAATTTATGTAATGGTAAACATGATAAACTAAACTAAACAAAATTAAAATAAATAAAAAAATTTACTTATTTGTTTTAATACGTGTTTTAATAATGAAAAAATTACGATATCTAACATTTTATGAAAATAATAAATCTAAACAAGAAATAAACATATGTTACATGTAATATTAGGAATGTAAAAATGTATTATTTTCCCAAATTCCTTTGTAATGATCATTCCTTATGGGACAAACCATGTATTCAACATGCTCATCATTATGTTCTGTTAATCTTTCCATGGAAGTAGGGATCTAAAATAAATCAACATCTTCATCAAGTTAATCCTCATGAACATATTGTTTTCTTACTTTCAAAACAACATACCACTGCATATATGATTGATCAACTACATAGAAAATTTGTTTGGCATGTGTTTCCATTATAAAAGAATCTGTTGTGTCTTCTAATCTATTCAGATTAACAATTGTCATTCCAAATTCATCGTATCTGACATTGTAGTTACCAATAAACCATTTTTAGTTGAAAAACATGAACTTTAATTTTAAATTAATCAAGCTCCCATATTTCTTCAATGACTCCATAATATGCACTTGATGTAAAAATTGAGTTTTTGTCTTTAAAACTCGAAAAATGCATTGCTTCTGTAAACACCAATACACCACTATTCTAAACTTTACTTCTATTGTCCTGAGATTTTGTATGAAATGTATATCCATTAATGTCAAACTCGGACCATGTTATCACATTTAAACTTGGACCACCCATTAACCATATTAATGTCTCTAATACATCTGACCTATAGAGCACGATCTTTTTAAACAATGAAAAAAATGTTTTTTTGTGATCATTCAAAATCCCCATTTCTTTCTTCTTTGGATGACATTGTTTCAACTCATTAATATGCAATGTGATATATGGTTGAGCATCATCTATGTTATTCAATATGTATAATTCTAACTTCTTCATCTGTTCACATAACAACGATTTGACTTTTAATCCATGAATCCCCTTTCCCTCATTATTAACTCATTCCTGGCGAGATGGAGGAAAACCTATGTGCTCCTCAATATCCAAGTAGCTCATACAAAACTCCAAAACCTCCTCAGAAATATACGTTCCAATAATGGAGGCTTCAGGTAGATATGGATTCTTAACATACACCTTCAATATTTTCATATACCTTTAAAAAGATACATCCAATGAAGATATATAAGTCCACAAATCTTTATTTCTCAAACCAGATGAATCATTAAATGCACCATTATATCAAAAAAATATGGAAGAAAATGAATTTCCAATTGACAAAGTATAGAAATTGAATCCTTTTTCAAAATTTCCCAAGCATTCACATTAATCACCTTATTATAGAATTGAATTGAAAAAATAACACAACTTCATTATAGTCTTTTTGACACGGATGGGAAATATTCCACGCAATGAAACTGGTAAAATTTGTTGCATCATGACGTGACAATCATGAGATTTCATACCTATCAACTTCAAATCCTTCAAAGAGACAAAAAATTTTACATTTGAAGAATAACCTTGAGGAACTTTGATATCTTGAAGACACTGACGAAAGCTAATTTTCTTCCTCTAAGATAATGTGTGACAATCCGGGGGAAGAAATGTTTGTCTTCCATTGGGAGTGGGAGCTAACTCTAAACGTATTCCCATTGATTGTAAGTCTAATCTTGTATTCAACCCATATTTTGTCTTTCCTTTAATATCTAAAAATGTTCTAATCAAACTGTCACATATATTCTTATCCACGTGCATGGAATCAATATTATGTTTCACTTCATGATATCTCCAATATGGTATCTCAAAAAATATTGACCTTTTCTTCCAAATATGTCTATCATTTCCAGATTTTTGTCTCTTTCCCAATGTCACATCAAGGTTTTCCACCCTCTCAAAATACACATCAGAGGATAAAGTTTTTGGATCAATATCAATTTCTTGTGATCCATTGAATGCATTTTTCAGTCTTCTATAAGAGTGATACATGGGAAAAAACTTTTGATTACCCATGTATATTTTTTTCCTCCCATGATGAAATTGACAATATGAAGTGTGTTGTTCACAAATTGGACATTCTTTATGCCCATTAACACTGTATCCAGAAAAATTTTCATATGCTGGGAAGTCATTTATAGTGATCATAAGCACTAAATGCAGTTGAAAATATTCCATTTAATAAGAATCATACACCCTAATACCATCCTCCCATAAAAGTTTCAAATAATCAATCAATAGTGACAAGAAAACATCAACATCATTTCTAGGTTGCTTCGGACCAGAGATCATTAAACTCAACATGAAATATTTTCACTTCATACAGACTTCAGGAGAGAGATTTTAAATTACCAATAAAATATGACATGAACTATGTGTTCTACTGAGGTTTCATAAGGGATTCATTCTATTTGTGCACAACCCTAGTCTAAGATTTCTAATTTCATTTCCAAATGTAGGATACTGCTCGTCAATTTTCTTCCATGGTGGACAATCAGCTGGATGAAGTATTTTTTTCATCACATATTCACTCATCAACAAGAAATATTAACCTTTTTGTATCATGTGTATTATAAAATAAACATTTTAAATGCTGAATTATAGAAATATACAAAAATACCTTGGAAGGGATCTTTGTAATCTCTACATCAGCCTGTGATTTTTCTTTCAACTTATACCATGACGTCCCACATTTAAGACACTCTAATAGAAATTCATATTCCTTACTATATATCATACAGTCATTTGGATAGGCATGTATTTTATTATAACCCAATCCCATCGGGGATAATATTTTCTTGGCCATATAATGTGAATCTGGAAGATCGTTGTCTTTTGGAAGAATGTCTTTCAAAAATTATAGCAGATTTATAAAACATTTGTCACTCCATCCATGTTTCTCCTTCATGTTAATCAATCTTAACACGGCCTAAAAACCGTAAAATCTATATAACCAGGATAAAATGGTTTTTCAGCATCAATATATAGACGCACAACTGTCAATTCTATCTCAATTTGTTCCATAGCAATATCACGAATCATTTCTTCAATTCCATCAGAGTTACCATCTTGTAAATCATCGTCATTAATAGATCTGACATTTTTTCCAGTTTCACCATGCCAAATCCAAGGGATATTACTCATATTAAAACCATGAAAAATCATATGATCTTTAATCTCTATACTTTTCAACTTCTTAATATTCAAACATTTCAGGCATGAACAGAAAAAATGTCACTGCTTGGAACCTTTTTTTTAGAAAATTCCAAAAAGGCATCAACACCTTCCTCATATTCATTACTCATTTTATGTTTCATAATCCAACTTTGACTCATTATTACCTATAACAAATTTCAAAATTTTACACCTTGTTAAGATAAGACAAATATATATTTATATGAAAAATATCTTAATTTGAATGTAAAACAATTTTGAAGAATAAAAAAAATATGTGTATTTGAAAAATATATACATGAAAATGATTTTAAAAAGAAAATATAGTTATATATAACAGTATGAAATTCATCTTGGATCCTTTCTTCTTAAGGTACACAAAGAATACATCCTAGTGCAATTGGATACCAAAATCACCCTTCTATATAAAAGGAATATGAAGTATAAATATTAAAATATGTATACATTCACTACTAAAAATTACACATATCCCAACGATTTGAAACCATTAGGATAGCCCCTGAAACTATTGGGATAGAATACCCCAATCGTTTCACACACTGTTGGCATGATGGTCATTGCAATAGCCCCATACCAAATGATTCTACAGGAACCATTGGTATAGACTACCTGAAGTTAAAATATGTCAACTGTTTCAATGAAATCATTGGGATATATATATATATATATATATATATATCAAGGTGGTGTCTAAGGCGGTAAGGGGTTGTCCAAGGTGTACAAGGGGGTAGATGATGTCCAGGGGTGGGGGCCTGTCCAGGGGGTGGGGGTGTCCATGGGGGTGGGGGTGTCTAGGTGTTGGGGGAGGTGTGTCCAGGGGGTGAGGCAGTTGTCCAACCCCTACCCCATTGGACACCCCACCCCACCCCCTAGGACACCCCCTATACACCACCACCCCCTGGATAACCCCCACCCCCACCCCCACCCCTCTGGACACCCCCTTGGACACACCCACCCCCTAGATACCCCTACCCCCTTGGACAGCCCACTCACCCCCCAAGAAACCACCCCCACCCCCTAGACACCCCCACCCATTACCCCTTGGACACCCCCTAGACACCCCCACCCCCTGGACAGCCCCCTTACCCATCTGGACACCACCTCCCCACCCCCTGGACACCCCTACCCCCTTGGAAAGCTCCCTCACCCCCCCCCCCCCCCCCTCAGACACCACCCCACCCCTCCCCATTGGACATCCCCCTGGACACCCCCACACCCCCTAGAAACCCCCACCCCCTGGACAGTACCCTCACCCTCTGAACATCGCCCCCAACCCCTGGACACCCCCACCCCCTTAAAAAGCCCCCTCAGCCCCCCCCCCCCCCCCCCGGACACCCCCCCACCCACCCACCCACCCCTTTGGAGACCCCCTGGACACCACCACCCCCTTGGATAGCCCACCCCCTGAATAGCCCCCCAACCCCTGTGAACAGCCCCCACACCCCTGGACACCCCCACCACCATGAACATCCCCCTGGACACCCCACTAGACACCCCCATCCCCCTTGGAAACCCCCCCCCCCCCACCCCACCCCCTTGGACGCCCCCAAGACACCACCACCCCCTTGGACAGCCCCCACCCCACCCCCTAGACAGCCCCCCAACCCCTCTGGATAGCCCCCCACCCCCACCCCCTGGACACCCCATACCCCCTTAGACATCCCACTCACCCCCCTGGACACCACCCCCCTCCCCCTACCCCCTTGGACACCCCCACCCCATGGACATCCCCCTCACCCCCCTCAACACCCCCACCCCCTAGACACCCCTACCCCCTTTGAAAGCCCCCTCATCCCCGAGGCACCACCCCCATCCCCCTTGGACAGCCCCTCCACCCCTTTGGACACCCCCCCCCCCCCCACCTCCTAAACCCTTTAGATTTCACCCCACCCCCTGGACAGCCCCCCCCCCCCCACCCCCCCCCCCCCCCCACCCCTCTGGACATCCCCCCGACCCCCTGGATAGCCCCCACCCCTCTGGACAGCCCCCATACCCCCTGGACACCCCCCCCCCACACACACACATACACACACCTTGGACACCACCTACCCCCTTGTATATCCCCCTCACCCCCCTGGACACCCCCCCCCCCCCCACCCATGGACACCCCTACCCCCTTGGACAACTCCCTCACCCCTTGGACACCCCCCCCCCAAACCCCCTTGGACACCCCTAACCCCCTTAGACATCCCATGCACCCCCTGGACACCACCCCCACCCCTTTTGACACCCCATAGACACCCCCACCCCCTAGATATCCCCCCAGCCCCTAGAAACCACCACCCACATAGACATCCCCCCACCCCCTTGGACACCCCCTATACGCGCACACACACATGATAGAACACAAAAAAATCATAAACTTGGATGATATCAATTCCATGGTTTATTTTACCAGAAAAAAATTTTCATGGTATAAATGAACACTATGATACATACCATGATAGAAGAAACAAAGATAGAAAAATAACATCTCGAAAAATTAGTTTTGGGCATCGCGAAAAATAAAAAATGAAACTGAACCGTGTGAGGCTTACTTGAGTGTTGCGAGTCGACATGATATATCTATTGATAATAAATATTATTAATTTTTTTAGAAATATGAGGATAGAGGGCACAACTTTGAATAATATTTTCTAGATTTTTCGTATGAGAGAGACGAGTCGCAGGTCGCCCGATCGGAGAAAACAGAATGACCTAATACGAGGCATGATAAATCATTTAAAAGCTTTATCACGTCGGTTATTTAATAACAGATGTGATACAATATTTTTTTATGTGTATAACATCATTTATTTAATAAATGACGTGGAAAATTATTTATAACGTTGGTTATTTTATAATTGACAATTGGTGCTTTATCACTTCGGTTCTTTTTTAATCGATGAGATAAATTTTCTAGATTTGCTTTATCACGTCGGTTATAAAATAACCAACGTGATAAAGTGCCCAAATCTGATACGTCACGTCGGTTATAAAATAACCGATGTGATAAATATAATCTCGGTTTTTATTACATTGGTTATAAAATAACCGAAGTAAAAAAATTGATTCTCATCGATTTACCACTTCAGTTATTGTATAACTGATGTAATAAATAGACTTTTACAACTTCGAACGTCAGTTATATAGAACCGACATGAAAAATACCGACGTGTTAAACATTTTTTCCACTAGTGCAAGTGTCATGATATATTTTATACATGATTGAGGATGCATGGGGTGATGGTGTAGAATTCTTATATTCATTGTGATATGGGGAGTGTAGGTGGTAGAAGTATCATATATCATATGATGGTGTAATATTCCATGAAGCAATATGTATAGGTATCTTAGTTGGAAAATCAAAATGTGTACATATGGAATAATTATTTTATTTTTTTTGGTTATCATTTGAGTTGGTTGAAGGATGATCAATATTAGTGTTGTTTCCAAGGGACCACCTTCTTTCATTATAAATGCATGAGGTCCATGTTCATGTTTTTCATAACACAACACTAGTTCTAAATCACATTATATTGAATTATTATCACTCTTTGATAAATTATATTCCCAAGATTAAGATATTTTTAGCTACATTATTGTATCATTGTATTATTTTTATATAATACCCATGATACAACTAGAGTGGGTAAACATTATATCTAGAAAACTATTGCACAAGTTCAATTGTATAATAATAGACTTAAGAATTAATTCATTTTTAAAAGTAAAATGTATATATTAGAGAATATTTATTTCATAAAAATAATTTTATTTTTGAATTCAGCATGGAAAAATTATCATCATGTGAATTTATATTATTTCTCATGATTAATTCATTTTTAGGTGGATAATGAAAAAATTATGTATTTATTAAAAATATATCCATTATGAATAGAACAATCCGTAATAATAACAAAAAATAATTATAAAACATTATCCATGATAAATTATATGTTTATGAAATAAAAATAATTATTTCCAAACACTATTTTGAAATTGAGATGATATATACATAACATTTTACAAATCGATGTTATTTTTTCCAATAAATGAAATTATTTTTAGTCATATCTACGAACTAAAATTTATTTTTTTGTAAATTTCATATATGGATTCTATATAAAGAAAAAAAATATTTATAATAATATAATTTAAATTATTATAATTTAAAATATTTGAAATTTTATCCTATAGCTAAATTTGAATCATAAATTACACTTTCTAAAAAAATTGGTTATTACATATTACAAGTTCCAATGATAAAATTAATATTTATTACCAAAATAAATAATATTTTATAAAATTTAATGTCTCGTATTTTTCGTGTATTATTTTTAAATATTATATGGAGCTATTTCGAGACTAGGCTTTGCGATGGCATGGGAATCTGAGGCCCAGGGTGCCCGAAATAAATGTTTGAAATAAATTAAACCTAAAATAGATTGCGTGAGTGGTTTTCCTGAAATGTATAATAACATTTAAATGGTTTCTTGAATAAGAAATTAGAGGGAACCATTGCATTCAGAGAAATGAATTTACCTTAGGTGGGGCCTAACATTTACCGGCATGGGTCGGCTGCAAAAATAAATTTTATGACATTTTAAAGGAATTAAAATAAATAAATAATTTATTCATTTTTGATTAACTTTTTGATTCAACGACCTAATTATTCCTCTTTAAATACTTACTTATAGAAGATTCACATGGTTAGCCACATTATCCTGCTAATTGACTATTGTCATTGGAGCTGTGGAGAAGAACCTGTTGGCTGACAATGTCAGACCAATCGATCAATGCACCTTGGATTCGATGAAACCTCACCAAAGAATGCAACACATTGATCATTCTACAACCAAATTGAGGTAAGGGGTTTTATTTTTGATTTTTTCTTTCCTTGTTCTTTAATTAATCGACAAACATGGATCAACCCACGAAGAGGTTGATCCGTTGATCATGCATTCTTATAGGATGGTGTTATTTTATGTTTTTTTGTGTTTTGATTTGGGAATTGATTTTATGATAATTGTTGGAATATCATCTTGATTCACCATTAAACCTACTAATGGGATAGAATCAACATCGTGATGAACAACAGTAGAAGTTATTTTCTCTATTTCTTATTGTTTTCTTCCTCCCTCGCCTTGCGTTATTCACGTTCTTCATGGGTCGATGAATAATGGATCATTGCATATCTATTTCTCAATGAAACAATCCCAAATCAGAGAACAAGAATCGCAAAGACCTAACAGAGGTTTGGTGGCGATGGAGGATGAAAAATTGGCTCGGATCGAGAAGGATCATTCTTAGAGAATTCTTCACACAGGTGGATCGAGGTGTGTTTTTATGGCCAATCGGAGGCCCAAAAATAATAGATATGTATTCCGAATGTCGGTTAAACCTAAACCTTGGAGTTTTAAATCGATCAAAAAACTGGATCGAAGAACGAGTGATTCCCCGGGGCGCGGAGCGAAGAATGTGACATTCTGGAAAAATCTAAAGAACATAGTGTGTTCTTTAATGAACACACCGTTTGTGACCAGTATAGCGGTGGCAAGGGTTTGCATGTTGTACCCAGTGATGAACACAATATGTCTATGGGGAGACATGGCGTGTGGGCCCCACCCAGCGGCGACAAGAAGCACTAACATGATGTGTGACCATCATCACATGGAGTGTGGGTCCTTACGTGGACTTGGCGTGTATCTCAGAAGATACATGGACACAGGGTAGAGTACACGGCATGTACTCCACCACACAGCTATACACAGATGTATGCGTAGACTAACCCATATACTGGTACAAGGTATGGGACACATAGGTTGAATTCATGTATGGCCACATGGCCAGTGTACACTGAGTCTTCCCCTAGATAATGGAACATAGTGTTTCGTTATCTTACACTCCATTTATACCTTCTTCTATAAGTCAAGCCTTATGACATGGGTTTTTGTACATGGGAAATACCTGGGGTTAGAGGACATGATGTGTAACCCTTCTACACACTGTGAAGTTCTCAGTACATATGTTTCTCTTATTATCCATCGTTCCTTGGATAGGTTTCATTTGGGTTAGTTCCCCCTTGCTCATTTCCCTAAAGCTCAGGTATCATTTCCATCCATAATAGTATGATCCATTTAGCAGGACTTTCAGAGATAGAGTCAGGTATCCCTCCAAGAGGCCCCGAGAAAGATCCTAAATCAATTCTTGACCCTAGGTAGATTTAGGTATAGACATGACTAATCCTACATGACATCAATCCTCTACGTAGCGGGTGAATCCAGATGAGTCGTGATATCCGCCAAGGCCCTATAAGTGATCCTCAACCGTGTATCATGGTCTTTACCCACTGAGGAGTGTGTTCTCCTAAAATGACTGTATCTGTTCTCACTTCAGATCTATCAGTGAATCTATCTCCCTCATGGATTTTCTTGAGGAATGATACTTCTTGTAAAGACGTCATCAGAGTTATCAGACTCATGGAGTGAGTTCTCCTATGTGAGTTCTTTGTGGAATCTTCAAACTAAATCTCTAGATTGGGTATACGGTCATTGTGGACTAAGGGTATAGGTCTCGAGTACATCTGCATTTGTTTCTATTGTTATATGTTTGGTAGACATATAATGTGTAGAGATAACTATACCATTACTTTGTGTATTGATTTTTGGTTTTTAGCTTCCCCTACTGAGTATTGTTATACTCACCCCTACACAGGCCTTTCTTGCACATGTCATCTCTTGTGAAGATGAGTGGCCTTTTGACGGAGTCTAGGCTGGACCAGGACCAGACCGAGCTTTCTTATTTCCTTATAAGCTGAGGAGTTCCTATGGCTACAAGTAGAAGTCCCGGTACCTCTTTCTTTCTCACATGTTGGAATTTTTAGTTTGAAAACTCTTTTTATGGGATTCTATTTTGGCCTAGTTTACTTTCCACACTTTACTTTACATTGTACTCTGTTGGTTGGGCTTAGTTGTATACATGAATTTTTTTCCATAGTGGTTTTTTACTTTTTATCATTTGTGGGCTTGAAGATTGTATGTGTGCAGGTACTTAGAAAATTCCTCCCATATTAGTGATATGCATGCTCGGTGCTAGTCACCAGCCCCTGGCCTATTGGAGGAGGGCTTGGGGAGTCATGATGCAGGCCCCACTGGGATGGGTTGTGAAAGAGTGGTATCAGTGGTGGTTGGTTCTACCTTAAGACCAAGAGTATATGATATTGGTTAGGGGAAAAATTTTTAAGTGTTTTGAGCTTAGATTTTAGGCCAGAGATGTAACACCCCGAGCTTCCATGATATGCTTCTCATTCAATAATGCAATAGCTTGCATTGTACGCAACTTCGAGCTCTAACACACCGCTACTAATCAAAGTAGCCGTTATGAATAGTAATACCCACTTTTTAAAATTATATAAATTTTATACTTCAAAATGGACTTCATTTTTGTATTCATAATATTTAAATTATCCTAAGTTGAATTTTTTGTAGTTTTCTGAGAACTTTCAATTTTTTATGAATAGTGAAAAATACTTAAAAACTACTTTTTTAATCAAAATAATTTATAGTGATAAATTATACTATTGAATGGTTTTAGAGTATAATTATAATATATTTTTACCATTTTATCCAATGGTGTTCATTAGAATTAATTTTACTTTGAAATTGGACATAAACAATTGTCAATCTTCTGATATATATTTTTTCTTAAAAACACGCTATTTGTTGTGACAGCGGGAATTAATTATGAAATTAATTAATGAAACTTATATGTATGTAATTTTTTAAAATATACATCAATTTTGAATTCGGAATATCAACTATATCTTAGGGTGAAATTTTGGCGTTGTTCTGAAAAACTTCAATTTTTGATGAATAGTGAAACCACTAAGCGGTAGTTAAAAAACTAATTTTTCATTTAAATGAAACATTACCACTTCTGTGATTTGATTTTCAAAAATCTGACATGCATGGTTTTAATTAGGAAGTAAAATTTCATTCAATGGGATTAAAATAATTTTTTGGTGAATAGTAACTTTTAAGTTTAATTAATCGCAATTAAAGGTAATTAGTGAAAATTTAAGGTAAAAATGGTATTATAAAAATATGAAAATACCTTTAAACTTGTCCTACCCATATATTATGTGTCATTTCCGACCAATACAATCCATGGGTCAACTTGGGGACCCCATGGAGCCACTTTGGTAGGAAAATGACATAAATAACGTTTATTTAAAGTTAAAATAAAAATTTCACAAACATAAGTTGTTTTACTAAAACAATTTTTAAATGGGGTGATAAAAGTAATATTTTTGACTATAAATATTCATTAGAAAGATAAAAAGTTTTCCTACATCATGATATTTTTTTTATAATTTTTAGACATTAAATAAATTAAATTATTTATGACACCATGATGATGCAGCGATTACCTCATTAATTAACGATTTAAATAAAATGAAAAGATAATTTAAATCCAAGGCTTAAACTTGTCAAAAACCTATTGGATGAGTAGATTTCGAACCCTTATCACCTTAACCTAGAATTATATAAGTGTGGGACCTTTAGAATCCGAAAAGCTTTGTATAATAAAGTAACATTTTATTACTTTCCAAGAGTGCCCCTCCTCTCCACTTATAAAAGGCCCCCACCACTACCACCTTACTCACAATTTAAAAGCCTTTTGGCTCAGCCAACCTCTGCCCAAATACTCTCCCAACTTTCCTATATTACTCCTAGAAGCCTCACTTTGGTCAGAATTCTTCCCAAGGAAGCTTTTGGCTCAAATCGAAAAAGAGTTACCCGATTTTAAGATAATGTCTTCTATTATGTTATTTTGTTTATTTTTCTTATCCAACCCCTTAAACTCTTTTTATTCATTTCTTTTGTAACAAAAACAGTATCCTCAATATACTAGGATGTTTTTATAAGAATTATTCGAGCTACACTTGCACACACCTACATCTAATGGTTAAAGAACATACTGTTTCTGTGGATGGCGAATTTCTGCCTCACGAAATGATGATTGTTCAACACTCATATAACACCTTTAAAGGTGGCCATTAATATGTCACTCTATTTATATATGATATATAATATGTTTATGTATTACTTAAGGTTCTTTATATTTCATTTATGGCATACCTTTCTTGTTTCCATTATGGGTAAACGCGATATTTTCATTTTAGGAAGTGCGGACTACTGCCCCCTCAAAGTGATTTCAATCGTTAATGCCATATGTGGGATGTATAAAGGATGGAGTAAATGATATTATATATTATATTATACTGTAATTATATTATACATTTATATAATTATAATTTCATTCCATTAAATATGAAATAGAAATTGAAGTAGCGTCTATGCGTACGTAGGGCTTACCGTCTCCATGAACGGTGCATTTCATTTCTTACCTCTAAATGTTATGTAATATTATAAATACATGTATATACTGGATATATAGTATATATATGATATCTAAATCATGAATATAATTCTTGAGATAATGGATATTCTGCCACATAAACAACTTTTAATTATAAGAAGTTTATTGTTGACTCAAATACCAAAGATCGACAAAACGACCGTTATTAACCTAAGTGACTACATAATTTTCATAAAATTGTAATAAGTGATATAAAAGGGATAATGAACTTGAAAAAGGTTCTTAAGAAAGTATATATTAACTCTAGTTTATTATTCAGGAGGTTAAAGAGCGGTCGAGTCAATTCGGACACGAGGTAAGGGAATTTCTTAACCCAATTTCCATTCTTTGGGTTAATCTCCTACTTTCAAATTATGTCATGATATTATTATGTCATATATTGTATTTGTACTTTATTTATGTGTACTTATAGTGAATACACATAATATATCTATTTTATTTTAAAAATTATCTTTGTATGGGACTTCGTCTCAATCTCCTTTCATTGAGGCATATTTTGTTTTATACAAAACCTTCTTTTATACGGTGTATAAACCCCTTTGACTTTTACATTTATCCAAAAGGAATCTTTTTTATACAAAGCATTTTACTAAACGACAAAAGGGAATGTTTTTGTCGTATATATGCGGCAACAACGACTTCTCCGCTGTCGTGACCATTATTTGAGTTTCGGCTTCCTCTACAAGCCATAACTTTTTAAAATGAAAAATAAATACAAAGTTTTAATTTTCATTAATTTTGGTATTGAAAATAGTTTTGAAAGTGTTTTTATTACATCAATGTTTTGTATTGATATCTTGTTATTGAAATGTGGAAATGTTATGTTTCCTTTATTCATGTTTTATGTGATACGATTATGTTATGGTTTATGATATGTTTAAACCTATTCATATGTGGAATGCTTTGGACTTAATAAGTGACGGGTGGAGCCCGCTATTGCTCCTCGATGCATCGGTAGGTCTCATGAGACAAACTAGTGTCTTGGCACGAGGCCTTGACAAAATCTTATTTGTGGTCTTGGCACGAGGCCTTGGCTATGTGGTTATGATAGTCTGGCATTATGCATTCCATCATTATAAAAGTGGTTATTGATATTGCATGTGGTTATTCGAACAGTAGAATATCCATGTGAATAAGTAAATGGAATTATCTCATTTTACTTTTGCCATATTATGTTTAAGTTCATGTTTAAAAGGCTTTTGTTTTAGTTATACATTTCCTTAAATGTTAATGTTTATTTTTGAAAGCTTCCGCAATATTGTTATCCTTACTGAGCATCTAAGCTCACCCCTTTCAATGTTTTAATATTTTCCAGGATGTGAAGAAGTATTTTATGAATGACCTACCAGGATAGTCAGAAGAGGATATGAGTGTGAACTATGGAGACTTTGTTATTGTAGATTTTCACTTTATGATGTAATGTAACATTTATGAATGTATCTAGTGTTTTCAAGGCTACTAAACTAATCGGTCTTTCGAGACTTGATCTTTTGTGATCATGCCAATGTTATGAAGTAATGCACCGACTCCGGTTAACTGGGGTCGGGGCATTACAGTTGGTATCAGAGGCAGTTTAGTACTAACCTTGGAAGCTATATTTTGATAAACTCTGATTAGAGAACATAGCCTGAAGATAGAATTTGAGGATTAGTATAGAAGAACTTCCTAGAATTTTGGTATTATAGAGATTTTGTGAGTTTTCCAATCAGTACATCCCTATATGGATACGAGCAGGTAGAGGCGGCTCTGGAACAGATGTACCTAGGGGTAAAACCCGAAAACACTGCTTTGAGCTAGACTCGAACGGCAACTGGTGCACGAGAATGGGTCTTGCTGCACTCTTGGTTACGACACTCCTGGGGGATATGCTTAGGATAATTCTCATTTTCTTTACAAACCACTATGAAGGGTTATGAGTATATACTTACTCAAAGAAAACATTTTTATAATTATGGATTATATCCATAAATAGTTAAATTTCTGTTAAGTATTTTATAAGTATGGAATTATGTATTTTGATTCATAAACTAATCTAGTTTATGCCATTTTTTAGAAATGGCGCCTAGTGGAAGGAATGGAAACCGTATCAATGCACATACTCCGTGTAGGGATTGCCCTCCTGCTCAAGATAATTATTATGGAGCTGGAGATACAACTGGTGCTGATCAACTTATTACCATACTGGGACAACTCACTCAGGTTATGAATAATAACCTTACTCGTATGGAGCACCCTGATCCGCAACATGGAGGATCAATGTTAGACCGCTTCATGAGGTAACAACCACCAACATTTAATGGGGGTACAAATCCATTAGTAGCTGAGCAATGGATAAACTCCTTAGAGAAGATATTCCACGCCTTGGGGAGTAGTGAAAGGGAGAAGGTTGTCATGGCACTCTACCGCCTCACTGGAGATGCCGATCAATGGTGGTCGCTGATTCAAAACACAAAGGAAGATGATGAAGTATCAAATATGGAATGGACAGATTTCAAAGATATTTTCTTAGAAAAATACATTCCACATGACCATCGAGCAGATATGGAAAGGCAATTTCTGAGTTTGAGGCAGAAGGAGGATGAGAATTTCGCAAAGTATGAGGCTAACTTTACAAGGTTAGCGAGGCATGCTGCAGATTATATACATAACCCAAGAAGTAAGATTGATCGTTTCTTTGATGGGTTAAAACCATTTCTCCATCGATCATTAGTCTCACAAACCTTCTTGTCATACAAAGATATTGTCTCATGTGTTATCAAGATGGAAAAGGAGTTCTCTAAGTCTTTTGACTTTAAAGTAAAGCAGGAGAAGAAGAGAACGGTGGAACAAGAGACAGATAAAGGGAAAAAGGGAAAGAAGGATTTTCTATTATGTGATAATTGTGGGAAGAATCACCCCGGTACTTTCCTAAAAGGAATGGGAGTTTTTTATAAATGTGGATAAAAGGGTCATCAGGCTCATGATTGCAAGGGAAAGAAAGATTCTATCAATGTTGAATGCTACAATTGTAGAATAATGGGGCATTATGAAAATGAATGTCCTAAGCGTCAGGGAAACTTACCTCAGAAAATGCCAAGGGATCAAGGCCAATCTTATGTTGTGACTACAGTTGAAGAGGAATAATTAATGTATTGGTGCTTTTGGACTCACGGATTATATTCTGGTTATAAGAATAATGTGATATATATAAGGATTGTACTGCAGTACTTGTTGTTTTCCTTAAGGTTTTAATATGATGAACGTAATCATATTTTCAGTATGTGACAATAAGAGAAACCTTACTTTGTTTGGGGAATCTAATGTTGCAATTGAATTTGGAATTTAAGGACATTTTAGAGAAAGCCTGGACAAAGGTATTTTGGATAACTATAAAGGTTGGAATGGATTAAGTTGATCTTTAGATAGTATTGTTTAAGGTTAAAACATCTCTGTAGATTATTTTTGTAATATTATAATACTATAGTTTTAGGAAAAGGACAACCTGCAGGGTGGGGCATAACCCGTCACGTCGGACAAAGCTGCAGGAATCGAACCCACAACCATAGTGCGACAGGCCTTTATTACCTACCACTAGCCTACAGGAAGTCCCTGGTTATTACAAAATAGTTTTACTAATCTAAATGGTATGTGTTAATATTTGGAACCATATACAATTAGGATAAATAGAATATTTTTGAGTTCTATTACATTTTAGAGTGAAAGATAGGTTTGTGGTAAAAATTTATTAAAGAATGAAAGTCTACATGACAAGTATGTATATTCACTTACATTCTTAGTAAATCTCCTAAATAAATTCCTCAACTTTATAAAAGGTAACTTAAAACAAAAACGTTTCTGATTAAATTTTCCAACTGGGGATTCAATGACTATTTAACCAATCACAAGTTTGTGATTTTCTTATGGTTAACTTTCTCCTAATCCAGTTTTCTACGACTCTCCATCAGACCTTGATGGTTTGTTTTTCTTCCACATCCATATTTTCATAGAATCCTGGTATGGGCTATCTCGGGTGACCTTTCTACTTATCTTTCTATCTTTTGAAGTTATATTTTCATTAACCTTATTTCCTATATGGGTTTTTCTACAAAGGTATTTTCTATTTTCAACCTTTTATTTTCAAAGAAAAATTTCAAATTGCGAGGACGCAATTTATTGAAGGAGGGGAGAATGTAACACCCCGATCTTCCATGATACGCTTCTCATTCAATAATGCAACAGCTTGCATTGTACGCAACTTCGAGTTCTAACACACCGCTACTAATCAAAGTAGCCGTTATGAATAGTAATACCCACTTTTTAAAATTATATAAATTTTATATTTCAAAATGGACTTCATTTTTGTATTCTTAATATCAAAATTATCCTAAGTTGAATTTTTTATAGTTTTCTGAGAACTTTCAATTTTTTATGAATAGTGAAAAATACTTAAAAACGACTTTTTTAATCAAAATAATTTATACTGATAAATTATACTATTGAATGATTTTAGAGTATAATTAGAATATATTTTTACCATTTTATCCAATGGTGGTCATTATAATTAATTTCACTTTGAAATTGGACATAAACAATTGTCAATCTTTTGATATATATTGTTTCTTAAAAACACGCTATTTGTTGTGACAGTGGGAATTAATTATGAAATTAATTAATGAAACTTATATGTTTGTAATTTTTTTAAATAGACATCAATTTTGAATTCGGAATGTCAATTATAGCTTAGGGTGAAATTTTGGCGTTGTTCTGAAAAACTTCAATTTTTGATGAATAGTGAAACCACTAAATGGTAGTTAAAAAACTGATTTTTCATTTAAATGAAACATTACCACTTCTGTTATTTGATTTTCAAAAATCCTACATACATGGTTTTAATTAGTAAGTAAAATGTGGTTCAATGGGATTAAAACAATTTTTTTGTGAATAGTAACTTTTAAGTTTAATTAATCGCGATTAAAGGTAATTAGTGAAATTTAAGGTAAAAATGGTATTATAAAAATATGAAAATACCTTTACACTTATCCTACCCCAATTGTATGTGTAATGACTGACCAATAAAATACATGGGTCAACTTGGGGACCCCATGGAGCCACTTTGGTAGGAAAATGACATAAATAACTTTTATTTAAAGATAAAATAAAAATGTCACAAACATAAGTTGTTTTACTAAAACAATTTTTAAATGGGGTGATACAAGTCATATTTTTTACTATAAATATTCATTATAAATCTAAAATGTTTTCCTACATCATTATATTTTTTTATAATTTTTAGACATTATATAAATTAAATTATTTATGACACCATGATGATGCAGCGATTACCTCATTAATTAATGATTTAAATAAAATGAAAATATAATGTAAAATCCAAGGCTTAAACTTGTTAAAAAACTATTGGATGAGTATATTTCGAACCCTTATCACCTTAGCCTCGAATTATATAATTGTGGGACCTTTAGAGTCCGAAAATCATTGTATAATAATGTAACATTTTATTACTTTCCAAGAGTGCCCCTCCTCTCCACTTATAAAAGGCCCCCACCACTACCACCTTACTCACACTTTCAAAGCCTTTTGGCTCGGCCAACCTCTGAAAAAATACTCTCCCAACTTCCCTCTCTTACTCCTAGAAGCCTCACTTTGGTCATAATTCTTCCCAAGGAAGCCTTTGGCTCAAATCAAAAAAGAGTTACCTGATTTTAAGGTAATGTCTTCTCTTATGTTATTTTGTTTTATTTTGCTTATCCAACCCCCTAAACTCATTTTATTAATTTCTTTTGTAACAACACCAGTATACTCAATATACTAGGATGTTGTTATAAGAAGTATTCGAGCTATACTTACACGCACCTACATCTAATGGTTAAAAAACATACTGTTTCTGTGGATGGCAAATTTCTGCCTCACGAAACGATGATTATTCAACACTCATATAACACCTTCAAAGGTGTCCATTAAGATGTCACTCTATTTATATATGATATATAATATGTTTATGTTTTACTTAAGGTTCTGTATTTTTCATTTATGTCATACCTTTCTTGTTTCTATTATGGGTAAACGCGATA
This sequence comes from Viscum album, assembly GCA_963277665.1. NCBI lineage: Eukaryota > Viridiplantae > Streptophyta > Magnoliopsida > Santalales > Viscaceae > Viscum > Viscum album. The sequence continues at coordinate 356,365,931 of OY728143.1, forward strand.
TTTTCATTTTAGGAAGTGCGGACTACCGCCGCCTCAAAGTGATTTGAATCGTTAATGCCATATGTGGGATGTATAAAGGATGGAGTAAATGATATTATATATTATATTATACTGGAATTATATTACACCTTTATATAATTATAATTTCATTCCATTAAATGTGAAATAGAAATGAAAGTATCGTTCATGCGTACGTACGGCTTACCGTCTCCATGAACGGTGCATTTCATTTCTTACCACTAAATGTTATGTAATATTATAAATACATGTATATACTGGATATATAGTATATATATGATATCTACATCATGAATATAATTCTGGAGATAGTGGATATTCTACCACATAAACAACTTGTAATTATAAGAAGTTTATTGTTGACTCAAGTACCAAAGATCGACAAAACGACCATTATTAACCTAAGTGACTACATAATTTTCATAAAATTGTAATAAATGATATAAAAGGGATAATGAACTTGAAAAAGGTTCTTAAGAAAGTATATATTAACTCCAGTTTATTATTCATGAGTTTAAAGAGCGGTCGAGTCAATTCGGACATGAGGTAAGGGAATTTCTTAACCCAATTTCCATTCTTTGGGTTAATCTTCTACTTTCAAATTATGTCATGATATTATTATGTCATATCTTTTATTTGTACTTTATTTATGTGTACTTATATTGAATACACATAATATATCTATTTTATTTTAAAAATGATCTTTGTATGGGACTTTGTCTGAATCTCCTTTCATTGAGGCATATTTTGTTTTATACAAAACCTTCTGTTATACGGTGTATAAACCCCTTTGACTTTTACATTTATCCAAAAGGTGTCTTTTTTATATGAATCATTTTACTAAATGAAAAAAGGGAATGTTTTTGTCGTACGTATGCAGCGACAACGACTTCTCCGCCGTCGTGACCATTATTTGAGTCTCGGCTTCCTCTACAAGCCATAACTTTTTAAAATGAAAAATAAATACAAAGTTTTAATTTTCTTTAATTTTGGTATTGAAAATGGTTTTGAAAGTGTTTTTATTACATCAATGTGTTGTATTGATATCTTGTGATTGAAATGTGGAAATGTTATGTTTCCTTTATGCATGTTTTATGTGATATGATTATGTTATGGTTTATGATATGTTTAAACCTATTCATATGAGGAATGCTTTGGACTTAATAAGTGATGGGTGGAGCCCGCTATAGCTCCTCGATGCATCGGTAGGTCTCATGAGGCAAACTAGTGTCTTGGCACGAGGCCTTGACAAAATCTTATTTTTGGTCTTGGCACGAGGCCTTGGCTACGTGGTTATGATAGTCTGGCATTATGCATTCCATCATTATGAAAGTGGTTGTTGATATTGCATGTGATTATTCGACCAGTAGAATATCCATGTGAATAAGTAAATGGAATTATCTCATTTTACTTTTGCCATATTATGTTGAATTTCATGTTTAAAAGGCTTTTGATTTAGTTATACATTGCCTTAAATGTTAATGTTTATTTGTGAAAGCTTCTACAATATTGTTATCCTTACTGAGCATCTGAGCTCACCCCTTTCAATGTTTTAATATTTTCCAGGAGGTGAAGAAGTGTTTTATGAATGACCTGCCGGGATAGTCAGAAGAGGATATGAGTGTGGACTATGGAGACTTTGTTATTGTAGATTTTCACTTTATGATGTAATGTAACATTTATGAATGTATCTAGTGTTTCCAAGGCTACTAAACTAATCAGTCTTTCGAGACTTGATCTTTTGTGATCGTGCCAATGTTACGCAATAATGCACTGACTCTGGGTAACTGGGGTCGAGGCCTTACAAGAGACTCCATTATTGGTGTGAGCGGTCAACGTATACATACATTAGGACTCTGATAACCTGCTTTTCAACTCGGTACATGAAAACCAGAATTTCAAGGAAATAAAATAATGGTACATGCATTATATAGGAACGGGTTGTGTTTTACATGTCCTTAAATGTTATCTATCCCGATATAATCTAGACCATGGTACATATTTTTTCTTTAAAGGGTGCCTCTGCAATGCTTGGCCGCTAGGATTCAAAGGCTCGATCACAAGGATGTCCCCCTCAGTGATGAGGCTTTGATAAAGAGACCAGTTTCCTATTCATTACCTCCTGGAGGGGCACCTACTATACCACCACTAGTGGAGAAGCACGTGGCACCTGCAGTACCAAAAGATGAGAACTATAGGATGAGCATTCTCTATGAGTTTCAGAAATAGATACCCATCAGGTTTCGAGGCTAGCCCAACCCTCGGGTGACTGAGGACTATCTTGAGACGGTGACAAAAGTTTTCCGTCTAGTGAGGAAACCAATGTAATATATGGTGATCCTAGGAGTGAGCCTTATTTAGTGTATGGTGGGATAATGGTGTATATGACCATATAGACTCATGAATAGGAGACACTTTTGTGGATGGTGTTTGGGAGACTCTTTAAGGAGGAGTTCTGTCTAGTTACGCTAAGAGCAGTGCATATCTAGGAGATTCTTCAGCTCCAACAGGGCAGTTTGATAGTTTATCACTATTAATAAAGTTTCTCCAACCTCACCAAGTACTTGATGGATATGGTCAAGGATCAGTAATTCAGATCTCGAACCTTCGAGTGAGGTCTTTAGCGATACATCTGAGCTAGTTTCATGCATCTATGAATTTTGACTTATGCTGGAGTGCTCGAGTGGGACTTGGTGATCGAGAGATTCTTGGTGTAATAGAGGCAGTGAGTGGTAGTCATGAGCATCTAGATAGGTGTAGAGACCATGGCAGTAGGGAGCCAACATCAGGCATAGGGATCAGGATGTGGGAGACATCACAGGAGGACCCAAGATAGGGGATCGAAATGCCAAATCTCTCAGGATGGATCCAATCAACCTAGGGAGAGGTGATGCTAGTCTTGCGACGGTTGAGGACATCTCGCTAGAGATTCTCCAACCCATTGAGATGCTGATAGGGTGGTGGTGGATGGACCACCGAGGCATAGGTAGAGAGTGGATAAGACAGACCCACCAGGTGGCGTATTTGGAAGAGGAGCAAGGAGAGATCTAGGTGGTGGTAGACACTTTCATATACTTCCACCACCACCCCAAGGAGGTCCGCACCAAGATCAAGGAGATGGGGGATAGGGGTGGGGACAACTACATGTAGTCGATGCATATGACTGATGGACTCTAAGAATGATCCTAGGTAAGATCTATGTATTTTCTTCCTTAGCTACCATACTCATAGACCTAGGTTCCAGTCATTCCTTCCTCACCACATGTCTTTTGTAAAACCATAAGATTCTAGTGAATCCATTAACTCAACCCTTATACTTGGATACACATATGAGAGGTGACTCAATGATCACGTACATTTTTAGACTATGTGACCTTTCCCTTGGAGGAAAGAGTTTCAGTTGGAACCTCTTGGTGGAAATGTCGAGGCCTTACGAAATCATTCTGAGTATGGATTGTCTATCTTTGGTCCAAGTCCAGATTTATTGCTTTATGCGAAGAGTGTGGTGTGTCTGTAGTGATGGAACAAGGTTTTCCTTTGTTAGTGAAAGGGAAACCCAGGAATCAAAGAATGGGATCATGCATAGGAGGGTGCAGCTGATCACTCATGTGTTGGATAGCCTTACCCTCAGAGTATTAGATGTTGTGAGCTTACAGTTCCCAATAGTAGTTGAGGAGTATGAGGGCATCCTTCCAGATGATGTTCCAAGATTACCTCCCCACTGAGAGATCAAATTCTGAATCAACATGTACCCCGAGATGGAACCAATATCCTCACCAGTGTACCAAATGTCTTCTGTAGAGCTTCACAAGATGAGGGTTCATTTAAAGTACTTACCGAGTAAGGGATTCATAATACCTAGTGTTTCACCCTGGGCAGCCTCAGTTTGGATTTCCAATAAGGTATAAGGGAGTTTGAGGTTTATCATGGATTACTGGAACCTAAAATAGGTAATGGTGAAGAACATATATCCATTTTCAAGGATCAATGACCACTTCAATTAGTTGATAGGGGCATTTTGGTTCTTGAAATTTGACCTCAGGTCGGGTTATCACCAGCTTTGAGTAAGAGATGAGGATGCGCCAAAGACGGTTTATAGATGCCGCTTTGGTCACTACGAGTACTTGGTGATTATTTTCAATGTGAAGAATTCCCTTTCAGTGTTCATTGGACTTAAGAACCAAATCTACCAGTCATACATAGACCGGTTCATAGTGTCCTTCATCGGTGACATCCTTGTGTACTCAGCGTCAGAGAAGCAGAACATGAGACTCCTGTAGATGGTTCTTGATATAATCTGAGAGAACCAGCTTTATGGGAATCTCTCAAAGTACCAGTTCTAGATATAAAATCTCCAATTTATGGGACATGTTATCACAGAAGATGGAGTAGTAGTGGACCCATCCATGGTCGAGGTTGTGCTTGTATGGGATCCACCCTAGAGCATGACATAGGTGTATAGCTTCCTTGGGATGGCAGGATACTATTGAATATTTATCCCTAATTTATCTCGTATATCATCACATATGATAGCCTTGAACCAAAATGGATATCATTTTGTATGGACAGAGAAGTGACAGCAGGCTTTTCAGCAGTTGAGGCAGAGTTTGACAAGCGCATCGATCTTGAGATTTCCAAAAGAGGGTGTCGAGTAAATAGTTTTCTGCAACGCATCAGGGACCAGGATTGGTTTCATCCTAATGCATAAACAGGAAGTGATTGCTTATGGTTTCCACTATCTAATTCCACATTAGCATAACTATGTGATCCATGATCATGAGTTGGAAGCGGTAGTCTTCGCATTAAAGATGTGGAGACACTACCTGATGGGTGAACGATTTATCATCTACTCTGACCACAAGAGCCTCAAGTACATTATCTCACAGAAGGATCTAAATCTGAGGCAGAGGTGATGTCTAGAGGTCCTCTAGGATTATAACATTGAGATATTCTATAATACTAGGAAGGGGAACACTGTGAAATATTCTCTTAGTAGAAGATTGAGTTCGCAACTACTGATTGAGGTGTCAGAGCAGTTGACCTCACTATAGTTATCCTTCATGGATGGAGATAATTCAGCTTATCTCCAGTCATTGGTTTTCACCCCTCTAATCTTATGGAAAGTTAGTTAGGCACAACTATGGGATATCGACTACAAGACTCTACGTGCTCAGTTATCCACAGGACATGCTTCTGATAGATATTCTGAAGGTGGGTATCACATCATCCTTTTTAAAGGAAACAAAATTGTGCTAGTGGTATTGGGAGAGGAGGTTCTGAGGGAGTTCTATACATCCCCCTAGGTGGTACATCCTGAAGTAGAAAAAATGTACCAGGATCTTCATTGTCAGTTTTGGTTGATAAGTATGAAGAAGGAAGTAGCATAGTTATTTTCTCAATACCTTGCATGCTGGCAAGTGAAGTCTGAGTATTAGGTTTAAAAATGGTTAGCACTCCCCCTAGAAGTGTTAGAGTGGAAGTGGGATAGAATTTTTATGGACATTGTGATAGTCTTGCCATATATTTTCAAGGGACACGATTCCATCTGGGTGATCATTGGTCGACTCACCAAGTTTTCCCACTTCCTAGCTATCAGGGAGCATTGTTCTATTGAGGGATTGGGAAGCCTCTACGTGTAGGAGATAGTTTGGATTCATGGTGTCCCTTCGATGATAGTCTCAGATCATGATGCTCGTTTCATATTCTGATTGTGTAAGGGATTGTAGGAGGAATTTGGGACTCAGCTACGCTTGAGGACAATATTCCATCCCCACACAGATGGTCAGACAGAGAGAACCATTTAGGTTCTGGAGGATATGTTGTGGGCCTATATCTTGGACTTTGGTCACAGTTGGGAGGAACACCTACCACTGGTGTAGATTGTTTACAATAATAGATACCAATCCACCATTGTCATGGCACCGTTCAAGGCCTTATACGGGCGACCCTTCAGTTCACCGCTTTGCTAGACCGACCCCGGAGAGTCACCACTAATGGGTCCAGAGTTAGTGCAAGCCACAAACAAGAAGGTGCAGATCATCCAACAGTGGATGAGGACTAAGCAGAGCCTATAGAAGACTTATGCTGATAAGAGTTTGAGACTGTTGGAGTCTGAGCAGGGAGACCATGTCTTCCTTAAGGTCACACCTCGTCGAGGGTTACAGATATTTGGTCAGGACAGAAAATAGTCTCTGAGTATTATCGACCCTTTTCAAATACTATGCAGAGTTGTCAAGGTTGCAGACTTCCTAGCACTATTTTCATAGTTGCACTGGGAATATGATGTCTTTTATTTGTCGCAGCTAAGGGGGTATGTGCATGACCTATCGCACGTCATCGACGGGGCAAGATGGACATCGTGGATGGATATAACTTCATAGAGTACCCATTGGAGATTGCAGATCAAATGGAGAGGATCCTTCCTGGGTGATTGATTGCCTTGATGTGTTTCTAGTGGCAGTACAAAAATCTTTAGGAGAGCACGTGCGAGCAGGAGGATCTAATTTGTACCCAGTACCCTCATCCTTTTGAGTAGCCCCCATTTTCTTTGGATTTTAGGGACATAAATCCCTACGATGGGGAGAATTTAATGTCTTGTATTTTCCATGTATTATTTCTAAATATTATATGGAGCTATTTTGAGACTAGACTTTGTGACAATGTGAAATTTTGTGGCCATGGTTTCCCAGAATAAATGTTTGAAATAAATTAAACTCAAACTAAAACGCATTAGCAGTTTTTTATGAAAGAAGATGATTAACATTCAAACAGGTTCCTCGATCACAAATTCAAGGGCATTATTGCATTCAAAATAGTGAATTTACCTTAGGAGGGACTAAACATCGACGAGCATGGGTTGGCTATGAAAGTTAATTTTTGGACGTTTTAAAAGAAATAAAATAAATAAACAATTTACTTTATTTTGATTTCATTTTTGACACAAAAACCTAATTACTTCTCTTTAAATACCTACTTATAGAAAATTCATTGGGTTAGCTGCATAACCTTATGAATTGTCAACTTACATTAGATATGTGGAGGAGAACTCATTAGCGGACTACATCAGAGCAATTGATCAACGCACCTCAGATTCGACAAAACCTCACCAACAAATTCAATGTGGTGATCGTTCTCTAACAGAATTTAGGTAGGGTTTTTGATTTTTATTTTTTCTTTCCCTATTATTCAATTAAATGATGAACACGGAACAACCCAAAAACAAGTTGATCCATGGATCGTGCATTCTTGTGGGGGGTGTTATTTTCTGTTTCATTTTGGGTTTTGATTCCGGAATTTATTTTAGATTAATTGAGAGAATATCATCTTGATTCACCATTAAACCTACTAACGGGAGAGTATTGACATTGTGATGAACAAAGTTGGAGGTGTGTTCCTCCTTTTCTTATTGTTTTTTTTTCTCCCTCTCCTTGTGTTCTTTGCGTTCGTTGTGGGGTGATGAACAATGGATTGTTTCAAATACGTTTCTCAACGAAATGATCCCAAAACATAGATCGATCATTACAACAACCTAGCGGAGTTGTGGTAGTGATGGAGGGTGATGAGTCCACTCAAATTGAGTGGGATCATTCTTTGATAATTTTTCATACGGCTGGATTGAGACGTGTTTTCGATGCTAATCGGAGGCCTGAAAACAATAGAGATGGCTTTGGGATATTGGGGCAACCTCAACCATGGAGTTTCATATTGATCAGATGGCCAGATCGAGGAACATGCGATTCCCTATGCCGTGGAGTGAAGAACGTAGAATTCTAGAAAAATCAAAATAACACAATATGTTCATCGATGAACACGCCATGTGTGATTGGCATGGTAGAGGATAGGGTTTGCGCACTGAACCCAGCAAAGAACATGGTGTGCCTCTAGGGAGACATGGTGTGTGGGCCCCACCCATCGGCGGCTAGAGTTCCGGATGGCAGGAATCACAAACATGGAGTGTGACCATCGTCACATGGCATGTGGGTCCTTACATAGACTCGGAATTTATCTTAGAGGATACACAATCAATAGGTGGATTACATGGAATATACTCCACCAAATGGCCAGACACGTCTAGATACGCAGACTACCTCGTGTACCAATGCACGGTATGGGACACCCAGTTTGAATCCATGTACGGGCACATAGCCAGCATAGAGGGATTCTTCCCTGGATATTGGAACACAACGTGTTGTTATCTGACACACCATTTATACATTCTTCTACACGAAAAGCCTTACGACACTAGCCATTGTACATGGGCAGTACCCAGGGTCATAGGACATGGTGTGTGACCCTTATACACACCAAGTACTTCTTAGTACATGGATTGATCCTCTTGTCCACCATTCCATGGATATGTTTCATTTAGGTTAGCTCCCACATTCTCATTCCCTGAAATTTTAGGTGTAGTTTCCATCCACAATAGTAAAATACCTTCAGCGGGACATTCTAAGATAGAGTCAGGTATCCCTCTGAGTATCCTGAAGCAAGATCATTTATCCATTCTTGAACCTAGGTAGAGTTAGGTATCGATATGACCAAACCAATAGGACATTGATCCTAAATTTAGAAGGTAAATCTAGATGATTCGCAGTATTTTCCAAGGCCCTGGAAGTGATCCTAATCTGTATATCATGATCTTTCCCCACTCAGGAGTGTGTTCTCTTGGAATGACTGTATATGTTCTCTCTTTATATCTATCAGCGCATCTATCTCTCACATTGATTTTTCTAAAGAATGGAACTTCCCGAACGGATGTCATCAGAGTTATCATATTAATGGAGTGAGTTCTCTCGGGTGAGGGCTTTGTGGAATCTTTAAACTGAATCCCTTTCATTGGTATGCGGTTGTTGTGGAACATGGGTATAGGTCTCTAGTACATTTGGATGTGTTTATCTTGCTATATGTTAGGTAAACATATACTATATAGAGCTAACTATACATTTAATTTGTGTATTAATTTGTGGTTTTTAGGGTCTCATACTGTGTATTGTTACACTCACCCCTATACGGGATTTTCCCACACATGTCGTGTCTTGTGCAGATGAGCAGACTTTTGACAGAGTTTAGGGATGACCAGGACCAAACCAAACGTTCTGAGTTCCTTAAAAGTTGAGGTGTTCCTACGTCTATGAGAAGTAGCCTCAGTACCTCTTTATTTCTCGTAGGTTGGAATTTGTAGTTTGCAGACTCTTTTTTTTGGTGGGCTTGTATTCTGACTTAGTTTACTTTTCATGCTTTACTTTCTATTGTACTCAGTTGGTTGGGCTTAGTTGTATGCATGCATTTTGTTACTTAGTGGTTTTTTCTTTTTGGCATTTTTAGGGTTGGTGATGTGTGTGTTTGTATAAATACATAGGCAATGCCTCCCATGTTAGTGATATTTCTACTTGGTTCTAGTCACTAGCCCCTGGCCTATTTGGGGTGGGCATTAGGAGTCATGGTGTGGGCCCCGCTGGGATAGGTCGTGACATAAAATATATCTCATAGTTATAATTAGATGGTTATATTTATTTAATAATGATTTTTTATTTTTAAGAAATAAATTTAAACTACTTAGGATAAAATTCATTACCTCAACCAAAATGGTTAATGTGAATTATCTAGGATTAATGGGATTTAAACATGTTATAAAAATGTTTGGAAATGAATGGTAGAGTCTTTTGTGGCCTTATCTCACATTGCACTTCATTATTTCCCACTATAAATCCATTAATTGTTGAATAGTTTCATTCCATTATTGAATTTGTAGTGGTTATTTAAAAAAAATTATTTTATACACGTAGAAAATGGGATCCCTTCAACCATTTCACGATACACCTATTACTATGAATTAATACTAAAACTCTACCATTTTCCTCCTTGAAATTCATCAAACATTCATAAGCCTCTAGTATCAATTATTTAGCATAATTTCTCTTTTTAAAGAATATTTTAATGTAAAATCTCATGTTCTTAATGAGATTCAATAACATTAATAGATGTCTTGAATCAAGGTAATAGTGTTCAATTCTCATTTTTATGCCATTGAGATATGATCTTCATTCACCACATGTCTCCATTTTGTTGTGTATTTATTTATAAGGGTATATTTTCAATAATATTCTGAATTTATACCAAGGTATTTACCTGTCTATATCATAATCACTACCTCATGTACTTTTTATAGAAGAGATACAAAAAAACATTATAAAAAATAAGTTTATCCAATAGATTAATACCATCCTAATGATTTGGTAAAGTTATTGTGTGTATATGTTCCTAGTAATTACATGCATTTCTTTATAAAAGAATGTGGATGATATTATTCTATAGATGATACTATGGGAAATATCATTGAAAAGGCTAGTAGGGTGTTAAATTGACCTCCTGTCAACGTAAAAATCAGTTGGCCAATGATTCTATACCATAATACAAAAACATGGGGGATATTCAATTGATACTTTTTTCTATTAAAAACCATAATAAAAGATTTTCATGACAGTGAAATTGTATCCCATTATTGAAAACTATTGAACTCACTTACTACCTTGTATTGTTAACCCACTATATTAAATGTACCCATCACCACTGCCTTGTAATTATTTCATTGATAAGGTTACCCTCCATCACATTGTAATTTTGTAAATCATTAGATATTCACTTGTAAACCATATTATTGAATTAAAAGGAAAAATGTTTAATATATATATATATATACTATATATATATATGTAACTATTGGTTACTCATTCATGAATATTAATGAGGTTCCATATGGAATATTAAGATATGTATTTTTTAACATCATTCCCCTTTCTCTGGTTGGTTTATGATCTTGTTATCCCATTTACTAAAATGGGGAATGGTATCGATGTTTTGTATGTTTTTATTCCAAGGATTTTTTTTATAAAGGTGAGTTGATTATGCATTGTAATTTTATTCATATCTTTTATATGGAGAATTCATTATGATTAAGGAACTGATATGTGGTGCTTATAACTATTTAGATCATCAATGAATTTTTTGTTCTCATGAGACAAAAGGATTCTATATTTACTGTATTCATGAGTAGTTAAAGCCTATTATTTTGGTTGTGTACAAAATAATAGAAATGATGTCCTAGTTTTGACCTTAATAACTTGAATAATGTACTATTTGTGTCTATTATTATTAAGATCATGATACCCATCATTATTCACTACTTCATATTGAATGCAGGTGTAATTATTTATGTTATTATTTTCATTTCATTTCAATCAAAATATATTTTTGATTCTCAATATATTTATTATATAGAATGTTTATTTATTTTCCCATATATTATAAGGCATGTAATTTTATAGTACATTTGATTGTACTTACACCTATAGTGCACATTTGATTTCATCCATTTTTTGTTTTCATCTCATGTTCACCATGATGTGATAAAGGAGTCGAGTGTGGGGGATTATATATTGAGTTTGTATGTGAAAGTTGTAGAGAAGCTTCATGTGGTTCCATGGGGATGATCAAATTATATTAATAAACATACATTACCTCAAAGAAATTTAAAGGTGTCAAACTTGATTTTAGATTTTATTTATTAATTATTACTACAATTCATCTGTAGAATGTTGGACCTATAGAGATAGTGATCTAGATATTAGAGGATATAATTTTTTTTATCTGTATTTAATTTTATAGGATTATGGTTGAAAACCCAATAATTGGTTTAGATATCTAATATTAATAATTTGTACACATTTTTCAGAATGGATCCATTTGAGATAATGTATAAGGAACCATATAGATGCTCATTATATTCGATAAATTTTAGAGAAATTTCAATTCTTGGATCAATTATTACCAAGATCATGAAATGAAAGTTCTAGGTTATTACTGACTATTGGAAGGTTAATCAAGAAAATTATATGCCTTATGATTAAAAGAGAATGAGACATCATGAGTGTGATGTTAGAGAGGATATTTCTCCTAATGTTTCACCTAGTTATGTAGTATAGAGGTTTGGTTATAGAATTATGATTTCACCCTAGTCCATTAGGCCATTAGAGGTGATGGGGAATGCTAATGAGATGACTAATCAATTAGTAACTACTACTAAATAGATTATATTCTTTATTTCATCCATGTGATGTGACTCCATTTGAATATTCATGTTGACTCTAATTTTAGAGACTGTTGAGAGATGGATATTTAGGATGACATGATGGTTATAGAGTTAATGATTGAGATTTAGGGAATCTAGGATAAGTTGTGTCATAAAAACTTAATTCCCCTATTCATATGTTGAAATTTTGTGATAAATTATAATATTATATAGGGTATAAAATTTTGTAAATGAGTTCTCGATACTCATAGTTTTTTTGAATTTTTTTATACTATAACTCATTGATTTATAATAAAAAAAATTGATTTTTCCCTCTTATATATGATATTGTTTTTTGGTAAAATAAATGTTTCTTTCTAAAATCCATATCCTATATTTTTGGGTTTATTAGGTAACAATATTTTCTATCTATGATTCATTTTCATTCTTGATTATGATAATCCACAAAGATTTTTGTAATGTTGATGCCCAGATTCCCTCTAGCTTAATAATTTATATTTTAGAGGTATAATGGGATGTTTAAACTTTAGGAGGAGTGTATATTTGTAAATTATTTCAAAAAAAGTCAATAATCATATATTTTCCATAAATTTTTCACATGATTTATTTCTATAATATAGTATTTATCATGGCCTAATATTTTATATCATGATGATTTGTACTATGAAATGACGTGTCAAATTATGTTGTGAAAACTAAACCATGAATTTTTTATTCTCCTATAGTTATTTATGGTATGTGAGTATCAATATTATTGACTAGGATGTAGGATAATTTTTGGGGTTGTTTAATGGATTCTATTATGATGAAATTTTGGTTCTGTTATTTTAATGATGCTTATACCATTGTTCGTATCATTACAATGTGCTTCTATTAGGGGAATATTGGGTTTAATGTGATGGAAGGAAAATTATAAAAGGATTCCTAAGTGTTAAAGGGTTTTGGAGTGGATTATCCAAAAATGTAACTATATTCTTTGTTTATATATATTTATAATTTTTTTTACAACCAAATATTTTGGGAGATCGTTACATAATTCTATGTTCAAGGCACTATTGGTCCATTATGACCCCAATCACATAATTATTTTGTATTCCCATGATTCAAATATAAATTAACACTCATTTTATAATTTTTTTTAATTCCTCAAATTATCTATAGATATTAGATACCATTTAGATTTTGATTGGTTATTTTTTCTCATTCCTTAGTCGATCATGGTCCTTATATTTTTGGGACCGTGATCATCTCATATATGGATTAGTCAAATTCATCTTTTCTATTCTTACATTTCCCTAATTAATCCTATAAACTATGAAATATTTTATTGGTTTGGTTTTTATATAGTTTTTGTGAATGGATTGATGTTAGGTGGATACAATGTTTGTTTTAGAGGATATCTTATTATATTCTTGAAGATCGCTCAAATATTTCTCGTTCGATTGTGGAATTTGGTTATTGATATTTATTTAAGTTAGGGGATAAAAACATTATGATTTATAATAAATGTGTGATTGTATTATTATCTTTTATGGTTAGTCATTAGATAAAGATTTTAGATTTACTTAATAATGAAAAGAAAGCTGAAATAGAGATATAGTGGGGATAGTATTTTTAATAATGCTTTAACTATTTTCCATTTCTATTTTTAATTATTAGTCATTTTCACTAGTTGTATTAATAATTTAAAGGTACTATTATTTTTAATGGAATTTTTATGTTTAATCCTATTGAAATAAGTTAATTGACTAAAATAAAGCAGTGAAAAAGGAACTATAGATTGGGGATTGTTTTTCTTGGAATTATTTTTTAGTGGTAAAATCATTTTATTATGACATATTTTTTGATATTGTGTCAAAAAATTAGTATTTCAAAATTAATAGAATTTATGTTTAAACTTTCATTAATTAATTTTTGATTGGATTGATGTGGCTGAAGATAATAGGTTAGATGTGGGTTTATAGTTATTATAGTGATTTTGAGAGTTTGGTGTGACTATGTGGTTCAATTTCCTGGAATATATAATATAACTTCATAAATGATATTAAAATTGGTTATGTGAAGTGATGATATATATATAGGGATGGAAATAAATCCTAAATTATGTGTTTTCAAATTAACATGGGGTTAAATTAAATTAAATAGATTTGAAATAATTATGATTTAATGAATGTAATATGTCATGTAATTTGATAAATGTGAAATGGATTATAAAAGGAAAAATGGGATGTTTTGTTAATATTTATTATTTATAGTGAAATTGGTATGTATTATGGCCAGTGGTGGAGGTAATGTTTGGTTAGTAAGTGATCATAATATTTTTATTTTAGGTTTTGGTTATGAAAGTGTTGTTGTATGATGTTATCCCTTAGGATGAGTTTTATATTATGTCATACTCTTTGTATATTATTTTATTTCTTATAAAACACCAAGAGAGTTGGGTAACTTTGTGAATAAACATATAAGGTTTTTGTTTCTATGTGTTTTTCCAACATCAAGGATGGTGGCGTAAAGATAGAATACTACTCCTTCTTTTTTCTCTCTGTGAGAAATAGTCTAGGTTGAATGGCCCGATGTTACGATTATAGGTTGTGGTGGATTGAAGTTGTTATGTTAAATTTTGTGAGGTTGTGATGATGATGTATGGGTGTCCGAGAACTGCTGGGACACACATGTAAAGGAAATGGAATGAGTTTAATATTCAACATGATTATATACTTTACCTTGGTAATGTTATATATATATGGTTATGGGAAACACCATATCCTTTTCAAGGAACTAATTATAAATATATATAGTTAATCCTTATGAATTTTTGTATACATTTGGTTTCAGAGGGTTTGAAGGTAGTGTAGTCCCATATATTGAGGTAACAAGACCAATGATGAAATATTAATGCACACATATTTCTCTCATTAAAACATTAGTGTATTTCTATAGGAGTTTTGGTCGTATTTCCCATGGCCACATGGCATTGGATGACCTAGTGAAGATGAAATTTGTATCCCTCATAGATTTTATGCACCAATTATTTCTAATAATTTAATATAATATATTTTAATTATTTACTTTATGTTTTAAATGGGTTGAACCCCTATTTCTCTCTTAGTATTGGGAAGACACCCCCTTCTCTCATTATCCCTTGGATAATTCCATTCCTTGATTGAATCTTATATATGTGATCTTGTATCTTCTTATCGTCTATCATATAGATGTTTCATGGGTGTTTCTAACACTCACATCCCCGGTTATCCTAGTTTATGTTGTTATTCACACATGTTTTGATGATTCACCCTTAATTTATGGATATTATTAGGTTTTCAAACTTATCTCAATTAATTTTTTTATCAAGATATATTCAATAGAAAGGATTTCCAATCATTTATTGAAGATATATTTTTTAATAGTTTATGAATTTTGGTATCACTAACCATGAATAATTAACCATTAATTTAATTTATATAGATTCATATTGTATTAGAATTATAAAATCATGTACCAGTTTTTCAAATTCATCGAATGATAATAAATTTATAATAATATATTCCATTGGATTAGGGCCTCATATTTTTGAATTGGATACCAATTTTCATATCCAAAATGGGGTGTCCTCAAGTTATATTTAAATATCCCACTAAAGTGTGCATCCATGATTTATTCTTGGAAAATTGTGGAATGGTGAAGGGAAACTATAAAGTTAGATTCCTTAGATAAATATGGTTATTAGAAAGTGGTTGTGTTAGTTAGTAACCAGAATAATGAAAATAACATAATGATTAATTTTTAGTGAGCTACAAGCCTCTTAGATCCTTTCTTTTTTATGTGATCATGGACATTTTAAAAAATATCAATTTATGGATATGGGTTGAGAGAGCATGCCAACCATTGGAATGTAGGAATTGTATAAATTTTATAGATATATTGTTAGGAAATAATACCAAAAATGTTGTGATATAAAATAGATGGGTGGGTTTGGAATTATTACTAAATACAGACTTGAAATATGGGATGGATGAACTAGTTATTATGGTTTTATTAAGCCCATAAATAATTATAATGTGATTGAATATGATATAAGTAATGGGTTTGGTGATCATTGAAACCATGGGTGTGTGTTTTAAATTTTTATGGGTATATGGGATGAGTTGGTTGTCATAAATTTCATTGTGGTATTATGTTATTTATTCGAGGAAAATAAAAACCATGATTTTGTAGAAAGAAAAATTAAGGATTCTACCAAACTGTTTCTTAATGGATGATATCGATTTGTTCCATGAAAGCCAAGATGATTTTACTATGGAATGTGATGTGTATAATTTAATATAGATTATTAAGATCGTGATATTATATTATTAGTGGAGTCCATTTTTACTATAACAAACCCGACCCTAGAAACCCATAGTCAGTGTCTACTTTATTAAAATGACATAGATAGAGTGGGTAAAATTCCAAAGGACTGAAATGTTAAGAATTATTGGAGAGGCATATTCATACATGATACCAATTTTACTTTTGGGATAAAATATAAAACATATTAATAGAAAATATTCAACATCCATGAACTCATTCAATGAATTTTTTTTCATATCTTAGGGAAACAAAAAAACAATGGTGTTCCCAGACTACCATTAGGGTTACCTATAACGGAAGCTATCATGAATCAATAGAGATTAATAAATATGGAAAAGTAAATAACTAAGAAAAAATCCCATTTAATACATAAATTTACTATCATAATTAGATAATCAATAATCAATATAAAAAGGTAAATAAATGAAAGAAAATTCCATTTAATAACTAGAGAAAAAATGAATCCATGGATAGTATCAATGCAATAATCACATGGATAATATAAAATGAATTAAAAATTATTAAAATGCATAATTTTGGATTTCATGATATCATAAATTAGGAAATATATAATCTCATAAACATTCACAAGATTGTTTCATGTTATGAGTAAATATTATTAAATTTGGCTAACTGATATGTCTATTGTGTCATACTGATGCACCAAGGGGATATAGGGTTAATATCCCAACTTATAAGTGCATTTCAAAATAATTCCTCAAATATAATTATTGATTTAATTCATAAAAAATATTTATTATCAAAAAATATACATAATGATTAAAAGAAACATATTTTCCAATTTTTCCATAGTAAATGAAATAACATACAAATTAAACACCATATGTACAAATGGAATATAATTTATAAATAATTATATCCATGATACAAAAAATATGAATATATGAAAGAAAAATATAAAGGCAAATAAAATATGATCACAAAGAAGTGATTATCTTAAGATAATGTTAACAATCACAAGACTATCATGAAATAAGAGTGACCATCAGTTAATCTAGAATATAGGTATTTATAAGAAAATCATGTCCTTCAAAACAATAAATTCAATGGAAGAAAGATATTGAAATAATCATAAATAAAATAGTATAATTTTTAATAAAATTGATAACATTTACCAGAATATACAATTTTTAAAACTGTTATAGTGGCGGGGATATCCCTTATCACTATATATGTTTAAAATTTTAATTTTTACATTTTCTCAAAATCCTACCTTTTGAAAAATAGTTGAGATACACCATTAAAAGAATTGTAAAAAATAAAATATAACATAAATTATTCTTAACTAATCATAAAATTAATTAAAATTCCCTTTATAAGATAATTTTTCAAATCATGGAAACTAATGAAAAATATATTTTATTTAAAGAGAATCAAAATAAATTTTTATTTTAAACATGTCATTTCTCGAATCAAGTAGCAAGGAGAGGATAATTAAGAATAAAATATAGAAACTAAATAAATATCTAGTTGATAAGAAAATTATGTGAACTTATTAATGATAAATGATTGGATTCAATCATGAAATTAAAAGCAATTGCAAAAGAAAATGAAATTAAAAAATAGATTTGTACCCATTTGTAACATTTAAAATTATCCCAATAAAAAATTAAAAATGAATTGAAAAGTTAACCATCATTATTAAATATGTATTCATGTTATATACATCAAATTAGTATTATAAAAAAAACATAAATTTTAATAGGTTCTTATTAACAAATATGTATCTATATAATGGAAATTTAAATGAAATACCTTACATCACTCTTCCTTTTGGTTAAACACAATTTACCCACCTATATAATGGTTTTATGAAATTAATTAATTTTTAATAGAACCATATTCTCGATTATGATATCATATTTTTTATTATTATAAAATATTTCCAACCATTAATTAACAATATTTTATTATTAATATTATTTCAGATGTTAATTTCATTTTTTCTCATGGAGAGTTTATCATGAATATTCTGGATCTTATGTATAGGGTATAGTTAAATCATATAAAACATTATATATATATTATATATATATATATATTATTTAATAATTATATACATTTTTATAGTTAATTTTTAATTTTGGACATGGAAAATGAATCGCATCACTTCATAGAGATGGTAGTAGTTATGTATGGACAGGCGACAATATCATTCCATTAGTATGTGAAATGATAATTAATTAGATGGTATATTAATTTTAAACAAATAAAATAGTTTTAATTTGATCATAAATATTCATTTTTATAGTGTTATTTCTATCTATCTTAGTTAGTGATTGAAAAAAAATACATCAGTTCGCAAGGAAGTAGTCTTCCGTACACATGAGATATCACTTTGTTTCTAATTTCATAGGGAAGGATATTGATAAATAATATTACACCAAAATAATACAATATAATAATATATTATTTTAATTTTTTATTATATTGGTAGTTATGAGGAATAATTGGTGGTGATATATGAATAATGAAAAATTAAGAGCTTTGTTATGGTGATTACCTTCCCTTAGAGAAACTCTCTTTGGATATCCTCTAAAGGAACATAGGGTTGGTCAGATTAAAAGATTTTAAGAACTAGATTGAGCATCAGGATGTTCAAATAGATATGTTTTCATATTTTTTTCGATCCAAACTACATTATATGTGTGAATATGTGAGGGGAAAGAGTTCTTGTTTACAATTGAGGAGTGAAATTTTTTAAAATAACAAAAAAATATTCATTAATGGGAATTAAATATCGCCAAAATTTCCACATAAATTGAATAATCATGGATTTTATTTAATTTAAAGTCATTCCAAAAATAAATAACCAAAAAATTTAAAATTTTAAAAAATTAATTCCCAAATTATATATGTTTGCAAACAATTACAATGATAGTTTTCACCACGGTAACTATATATCTAAAGCATGGTAATTTATTCCTGATTCTTGAAATAAAAAAATAAATATTATGTTATTTTAAAATTATGATTATAAATATTAAATCTAATTTATTATTTAAAAGTATTATGTTTTTTGAAATTTATTTTTAACACATGCCCATGTAATTCCCAAAACCCTATTTAAACTATAACCACATTATTTATGTTTCTAATGTTTTTAATAAATATTATTAAAAATAATTAATTTGACCTTAATAACATATATTAGTTAAGATGATTAAAAATATTTAATTTATATTATCATATTAAACTAATATAATAAAAAATATTTAAAATAATCTTGAAAAACATATTGGAAAATAAGTTTTCCTGAAATTTATTTTTCAATCATATGATGACCATATATTAACTAAATAACTAGTAATCGTCATTATATATTATAAATATTATATATTTAGATACAAAATTTGTAAATTTTAATTAAATAATTCAACATTGAATATCACTTTAATTAATAAAATTTAATAGACATGAAGACTTTTATAAAAAATAGTTTTTGAAAAATATCCCCTGTTTACCTCCAAATTACATTATCATTATTTCAAAAAAAATTATATTTTATAATTTGTTTATTTAAAATAATATAACAAATTTTTATAAAAAATTACAAATAGATAAGTACTGTATTTTCAATAAATCATAAAAGCTTAATTTTTTGGAAAACTTTCAGAAGTTCATTATAGGATAATTTTGTCGAAGTAAGTTCAAAATTAGTATTAATACAATTAAAATAAAAATTTTATTCCATTATATATTAAAAAGTTCATTGTATTATAATTTTATTCAAATATAATGTTCAATTACTACAATTGGGGTTTCAGGATGTCTATATAAGAATCTATCAAAGATGGTATAATTTATCTAAAGGGAAGTATATTGTAAGTGTGGGGTTGTTATATTCTTCCCTCTTACAAAAATTTCATCCTAGAAATTTCACAGATATTACCTTTTAAAAAATTGAGGGTATATATTATTCAAAAAATCATCTACATCCCACATTACTTCATCCATTTTATGAATTCTCCAATGTACCTTTATATGATTAATCATTTACTTCCTCATTACTTTATCTCTGATATTTGGAATCAGAATGGTATCTTCATAGTAAGATTGATCGTGTTCCAATAATATTTCTTCATAGGTGGGTACAAGTGATGGGTCTAGTATCTACTTCCTTAACATTGATATAAAGAAAAACCAAGTACTTTAGAGATCCTAGTAGGAATTTCTTAAAGATATCCCTGATATCAAATCCATTCTATAATTACAAAGGGAATGATTTATATTGGGATCAATTTTAGCTTCATACCATACTTTATGACACTATTATAGATAAATGTTGAAATTCAAAATCATTCCTCAATTTTTTGTATAATTATTTTTCTTATTTTTAATTGTGTTGATATGGTTTTGAATAATATTTACCTTTATCATTGTCTCCTATAAATGTTCTTAACCAAAAAACTTTCTTTCACCAACTTCATCCTAACAAGTTGGAGTATAAAATATCCTGACATATAATGCTTCCTATAGTAAAATTTTAATACTAAATACTCCTTCAAAAGTATTCTAAAAAAATAAAATAATAAATATGATTGATTTTATCAAACATGTATCCCCAAAAAAACATAATGTAGATGATACTGTAACATACCAAATAAGTGAATATATTGATTATATAATCTCCGAATTAATGATAATAAACTAAATTACTATTAAACCTTGATGAAAATATGAATTTATTGTAAAATTACCTCTCCCTTACTTCAATAAATAAAAAATAAAATTATTTAATATATCAATTAAATACAAAAAATATATAAACTCCATCAATCTGAACATAATTTAATTTGTCATCAAATCACTAATTCGTCCCAAGTTAGTCAATATTATCCAATTAATATGATCAATTTCAATCCTATATAAACATTATTAAATCAATATTAAGAACATTTTAAGTTTTATATTTCCTTTAACCATGTGTTCTCTAAAAATATCACTTACCCACAAAATAATATTTCATGGTTATAACACCATAATATTTTATGGTATATCTCTTCTTAAATAAATTAAATTTCTTAGATAGCCAAAGTTACATGCAACACTTGGCTTAACCGTAAAATAATATTTGATAATTACATGGACATTAAATTGGTGGAAATGAATACTATAAACCACATTATCAAAATTCATATATATTCAATTGTTTTTAAAAACATCCAATATATTTAATAGGCATAAGATAAAAATAAATCCAATGATACATATTAAGAGCTATATTTTTTTAAAGGTATTTTTTCTACATTTTGATGGTGCACTTGTTTTAAAAATATTTTTTTGACAATTCTATAAATAAATTATTTAATATTAAACCTATTATTTGAAATATTAATATCAAAATTTACTTTGGGTTTATTTTAAGTATTTTTCTAATAAATTAAATGTCTTATGGAATAGTGAAAAATATTGAATTTTTATTGAAACTGAAATTTTTTATAAAAAATAAATAGTGTTAAATTATCTTATTAATTTGTTTTAAAGTAATTTTATATCGGATTAATATCAATTAATACAATTTAGGAAATTGGAATAAGTTTCTTGTTAAATATAGATATAAAATATTCACAATCTTTTGAACATTTGCACTTTAATTACTTGTATTCTAACCCTATCAACCAGATTAATTTTAATTAATTTTTGCTAATTATTTGATTTGAATAATAAAAAATGGGTTACTTATTTGGAATCATTAGGTCTAAATTTTTTAAATAGGTCCTTTTATTTTTTGGACAATTTGAATAGTAACTTTAGTAATTTTATTACTGCGAGTAAGGTTAAATCAGGTAATTATGAGTAAAAATAATATTATAAATGATATAGATTTACCCTAAAACTTTACCCAAATTTATTGGATGAGTTATTTTCATCCATATTAATTTAAGTATTTGATATATGACCATTTTTTCCATTTTGTTATTATTATGACCCTTATAATATTATATTTAAATAAATCAAAGTCATCATATTCCTGATTTTAATAAATATAACAATTATTGTATAATTTTATAGTGAAGGTATATTTGACTATAAATATTATTTTTAAATCAAAAATGTTTATAATAATATTGATAATTTATTTTTAATTTTTAGGTAATGAATAATTAACATAAGGGCTTTTGCAATGATGATGCAGGAAATGTTTAATTAATGGAAATTTCAAATAAATGATATTAAAAAAATTACAATAAATATAATTTGGAATAATTAAAATAATAAAATAATTTTATCAATTAACATAACATAATAGAGATGCATTAATGTTTTTAGGTTAAATCTATTTTAATAATTGATATTTTGGTGAATGTCAATCTAATAAATAGTTTCAAAATTGACATTAATGGTTTCTTAAAAAAATATTAAATGATATAAAATTAATAAAAAAACTAAAATTCATAAAACATATTGGGATAAGATTTTATTTTTTAGTAATGATCCATTTATGGTTCATTTATCATTTTATAGTAACACTATTATCCCTTAATGATTAAGAACCCATGTTGTCACGATATGAGTTAAATACATTAAGTAATGGTTAAAGCCCAAATAGAAGGGTGAGAATGTCACCTAAACATGATGAAAAATTATTTTTTTACTATTATTTATTCCCATACTAATCTTATATTATAAATAAATCACTTTTTACCCATTTATAATTGAATATTAATTTATATTAATTTTATATTTTAGGAGTTTATAAAAGTGACCCTCACTTCAATAATAAAAGGTCACCTCCTCACTAAAATTATCACACCACATTGGGACTTATAAATCAACCACTCGCTAAAAAATTCCCTTCCCAACATCCTTATACTTGTTCCAGATATCAGTTTATTAAAAAAATACCAACCGTAGATCCCTTAGGAAAATATCTACATGAATTCCATCGAAGAAGAGGTAATTATTTTTACTAATTCATTCAAATTTTTTTCTTCTTATTCTTCCTATTCATTAGTTTTTTCTTTGATAAAGTAATAAAACCCATATAATATATATTATTATATTTTATTGTGATTATGGGATATGCATATTCCATTTTTATCCATCCAATGAAAAAAGTGTTGCTCATGCATACGTACAACTTATCATCCCCACATCGTGGTGTAATTTTTTTTCATAAACACTTTACTTGGATGGGTATAATTATGTAAATAATAAATATATATTATAATTATTAAATGATATTGATTATAGATAATTAATATACCATCCACTTCTTTACTATTTCACCATTAAGAGAATGTTATTGTTGCTCGTGCGTGCGTATAACCTACCCTCTCCACGACGTGATGTAATACATTTTCCACGTTCACCATTCATGAATGATTAAAATATATATATAATGAATAAATATGATATATATTACCATAATATAATTATAGAGGTTATGTAACTATGTTCTATATACAATAACTGGAGCATACACAACAAAACATGCGTAAAAATGAAGCAGTTAACACCCGAGTAAAGGGTAATAATGAAGTATTATTTACAAACAGGTGATAAAATGATATAATATATTCATATAATATATAATAAAAATTAATATTGTTCTATAATTACATACTTTAAACCATTATACATGAGTTTAATTTATGTACAACCTAAAATAAGTATGAGGTCGAGGTTTTATCATTTCACTTTTTACTTCTTTGATATATATGCCTTACTCACCACTTATTTATTGTGTGTGGTGTATTTATACATCCCTTTGATATATAGTATCATTAATATAATTATCTATGTGGTATTAAATGTTTAATTTTATAAATATTACTTTTATGATTCATATTATTCGACTGATTAAAAGGTTCTAAGGGATTCCATCTTAAATTACATTGAGAGTTATTTGTTATTATTTACCAAATAAGTTCCATGTGTAGTATATAATATCCCATTGATATGCAATATCATAATTTATTAATTAATAATGGTGTTTTATTTTTTATTAAATGATATATCTTCATGATTCATATAATTCAAATTTATCAAAGTGGTATGGTAAATCAAATTATTTGATATATAATAAATGATTTGGACATGCAAACACAGGTGGGGACTGATTATTGATATCAAATCGATGCTTTAGTAGTATCATGACACAATAATGTTATCCAAAATTGGTTTTTACCTAAAATGATTAAACCATATCATTAATGATCTTTATGTTAGTGGTTTGTGTTCCAGGTATATGATGTCCAATAAATTTGCATTTTTTTCATTCAGCTTTCAATTATTATTATTCGTGAGATTTTAACTATGAAAAAATCTATGGATTCAGTTCATTATCTATTTATTATTTAAATGAAACATGTTTTAATGTATCTAAATTTCCATATTGTTTATTATCATTAATTCCAGATATAATACACTTTATGTAACTCTTATTGGTAATTTGTTCTAACCCTTTTTTTATCTATTTTCCCCATGTGATGAATATGTAACATTTGAATAAGTTCAAGGATGAAAAGTACCTTAATTTGTTATATTTTATTTTAAATTACCAATTTAATATGGGTACTATTTTTTTATCTAGTTCATTGAGACTAAATGAAAATATGGTCCTTGAATATGGGAATATTGTATTTAATAAAATTGTAATGAAGTAACCACCAGTTATGTGATACTAGAGTTGGGTTCATTAATGTTAGTATTATAGAATTCTTAATAAAATCCATGGAAACTATATTTAAAAAACACATAAAAATTTTAAATAATATGATAATTATTTATAGGTTTTAAAAACTTTTACAATTAGAGGATTTTTAATTTTGAAAATCAATACTCACAGTGAACATGGGATAACTCATTGTGTGTCATTATTTAGGGTTGGTGCTTAATATAAGGATTTAAATTAATACACATGGACAATGTAGGGATTCACCACTGAGAAATACAACACAAATTGTGTTGGAGATGATTATATCAAGACAATATTAGGACAAATTTCTCAATCCATAGTGCATAATTGTGATACACCTATTTTGGATCGCTTCATGTGACAGAAGTCCCCATATTTAAGTTTGAATAATAATCTAATGTTATTTTATTAGTGTATCAAGTCTATTGAAAAGATATTTTGAGCATCGGGGTGTAATGAAAATTAAATGGTAGTACTAACATTATATATTCTCAACTGAGAAACTGATTGATGGTGGTCATTGATCCAAAATAATAGAAAGGAAGTTGAAATAGAACACATGGAATTGAGATGTTTTTAGGAAACATTATTCGATAAATACTTTCCCCATGATAAACTAATTGAAATGGAGATAAAATTACACATATTATCTAAAAAGGAAGAAACTAATGTTGTGGTGTATGAGTATAAATTTATAAGACTAGCTATGTAGGGTATATATTACATATGTAATTCTGACAACATGATTGATAATTTCTTTTAAGGACTTAATCCATGTCTCTAAAGGGAATTTTCTTCTCAAATATTTTCATCATATGATGAAATAGTGTTATGTGCCATCAAAACGGAGAGGTGATTCTCTAGATCTGACATCTCTAAGAGAAATCATGTGAAGAAGAGGTTGGATTAGAAACATGAGAAAGGTAGAGAACCATAGAATAAAAATGGAATGAAATGTTTATAATATTGTAAAAATTGTGGGAATAAACATTAGGGAAAAGTTATAAAGGGAACATGAGTGTGTTAAAAGTGTAGAGACAAGGGTCATTTGTATCATGAGTTGAAGGGGAAAAACTAATGATATCTAGTGCTTTAACTACTATTAAATGGGGTATTATTCAAACTAATGAACTAAACATTAATGGAATCTTAAATATAAGAGGTCGAAGGGATATGTAAAGTATTATGTGGTCACTATAGCTAAGGCACAAGTACCCAATAATGTGGAAGCTGCTACATTAATACTATATTAAATTTATTCAATGATTTATTTGATTCTAGATCATCTAAATCTTTTATATATACTCAACTTTATACTAAAATTATATATTTCTCTTATGATTTAACAAGGTAGTTATTAGTAAAACCTTATAAAATAAGTCTCATTGCAACAAATATTTGTCGAGAAGTCCCCATTATGGAATATAAACGTAATTTATTTGTTGATCTTATTGTAATATATGGGTATGAATTTGATATAATCCCCTCCATGGAATGTCTCTTAAAATATATTGTGAAAATTTATTACCAGAAGAAAGAAATTATAATTTTTGAGGAACATATAGAATTCCTAATCTTTAGAGAATAAACAACATCATTTGATTCTTATCCTGATCAACCCTCAGTATCTCAAATGAATGGAATTCTAGGGGATAAAGAGAAAATGACATATATGTATGAATTAGTTAATATTTGAATTGAATATGTACCTATTGTACAGGAATACATTGATGTATTTCCTAAGGAATTTACTTGACATCCCCTAAAGTATGAAGTAGAGTTTTTTATTGACTTGATTTCACTTGAATGATCAATTTCAATGACTCCCTATAGAATAACTGCTGTGGAATTAGTGGAGACCTTATTATTTTTGTTAATAATAATGTTAAATACATGATATTATTCATTTATTATTTGTAAATCAATGCTATTGCAATAAAAAAAGTATCCTCTTACTCACATTGGTGGTTTATTAAATCAACTTCATGAAGATCAATATTTTTTGAAGATTGAACATTGTTTTTGGTATTAACAATTATGAATAAAGATTGAATACATTCCAAAGAAAAAAAATTAGACAATGTGTTGAGTTTATAGTAATTCCATTTGGAATGACTAATGCACCCTCATTTTTTATGGATAACATGAATATAATATTAAAGGAATATCTTAATGACATTTTTGAGGTATTATTTTATGATATCATGGTGTATTATAAAATATAATAGGAACATAAAAATCACTTTCAAATCATTTTTGAGATTTTTAGAAAAAAATAGATGTATTTTTTAATTTAAAAAGTGTGATTTGTGGGTTCATAAAATTTCTTTTCTTGGAAAGTTTATTTCTAAGGATATAATCACAGTCTATCCTATGAAGAAAAAGGTTGTGTTATAATTGTATATACTAATGAAAAAAATTAAGGTAGATAATTTCATAGGTTTATCATGTCGCTATAGAAATTTTTTTTAGAATTTTTTCATGTTGGATAACCTGTTAACCAAGCTCACATGAAATAGGTTTAATTTTTTATGGATTATAGTATATAAATAATTTTTTAAATAATTAAAGAGAATAAGGGGAAATATTATGATTTTGACTCTACCATCCTAAAATGATGGTTTTTTTATAGATAGTGATGTATCAAAGAATGTAATTGGTTTCTTCCTTATTAAAAATGGTAAATTTATTTCATATACATCAATTTCGTTGAAAAATCATGAAAAAAACTAACCAACTCATGATCTTGAGTTAGTAGCTATAATATTTTCTCCGAAGTTATGGAGAAACTATCACCATATTGAATGATGTTAAATATATATGGATCACTAGATTTTGAAATACATATTCTCATAGAAAGAAATCAACATGAGGAAAAGATGATGGGTTAAGTTACTCAAGGATTATGATTTCTCAATATATTAGTACCCATGAAAATCAATTAAAGTAGTAGATACAATAAGTATGAAAGACCATGGACTTATAACCCAAATATGAATTGAGAGAGATCCTATGTTTATATATTTAATAAATATGAATATGGAGATTATTATATAAGGGGATACACAAATCCTTTTTAAAATTAGTGAAAACCTATATTTGATGTAAAATATAATGATTTCTCAATCTCATTATGGGATTTTTCATAATAAAATTAATGTTGAGAATTATGGAAAATTGGAATGATTTTTTTTAAATATGGTGTACATACATTTAGACAAAGTTTTTTTGTTACATACAAACCTGATCTAAAAAGAGAACTATTTTATGATACCCATAACTAAAATTTTACTATACACCCTGGTAATACCATGATGTATAGGTACCTGAAGGATCATTTTTTTGTGGGATAATATTATGCGGGAAATTGCTGATTATATTTCAAGATGAATTGTTTTTATCAAGTTAAGACTGAAAAACATTAACCTTGGGGATTCATGAAACTTCTACCTATTCCAATGTGGAAATGGGATGACATTTCTATAGACATCATCATTGTATTACCAATGATCCATATAAAGAATGATTCAATAGGGGTTATTATATATTTCTTTACCAATCATCACATTTTCATTCTATAAGATAATATTTACCTCTTAAGAGACAAAAAAACTATATTAGTGATATTTTAGTACCTCATGGTTCACCTCTATCAATTGTGTATGATCAATATCCTTGTTTTTTATAAAAATTATGGAAGATTCTTCAAATTTATATAGATACTTAGCTTAATTTGAGCATCAGGTACCATACTCAAAATAATGAGAAGTCCGAAAGGACTTATAAAACATTCGAAGATATTTTGAGATCATTATCAACTGAATTTCAATGTATGTGGGATCAGTATTTTCCTTTCGTTGAATTTTCATACAATAATAGTTTCCATTAAAGTATAAAAATGGTGTTGTCTGAAGAATTATATGGAAAGAGATGTAGTACTCCATTTTTTGAGACTATATTAGGGAAATGAAACATATATGTCCAGAACTTTTTTTTAAGTCAACAAAAAAGATAAAAAAATATTCAATCTTATATTAAAGAATATCAATGTAGGAAAAAGAGTTATGTCAATAATTGGAGAAAGGATTTATAACTACCAGATGCAGAACTTGTATTTCTAAAATTAATTCAATGGTTAGGTTTCATAAGGTTTTTTAAGAAAGGGAAACTAATTCCCAGGTATATCATACCATTCAAAATTCTCAAAATAATTGGAGGTATAACTTATCTATTATAAATGCCACCAAGTCTCTACAAATTTCATGATGTATTCCACATATAATTTTTATGGAAGTACATTCCAGACCCAATTCATTTACCCACCTATGAATAAATATAACTACTACCTACTATTTTATACTTTGAAGAGCCTATAGAGATTCTTGAAACTAGAGATCAAGTATTGATGAATCTGATTACTCAATTGGTAAATCTTCTAGGGAGAAATCACTAAATGGAAGAGTAAATGTGGGAACAAGAGGAAGTTATGAAGAAGAACCACCCTCACTAATTTAGAAGGTAATAATCATGAAAATTTAAAGGATCAAATTTTTCGATGGAGGAAAGAATAAAACACCCCAAATCATTTATGGTATGTCTCTTTATAAATAAATTCAATTACTTCAACAGATTACATTGCGTTCAACACAAAGATTAACCAGACAATAAAATATTATTATAACATAGCAGTAAAATTGGTGGTAATGATTAGTATTAACTAAATTGTTAAATCTAAATATTTTAAAAAAAATTACATTCATCTGATATATTTTATAGCCCAAATACAAGAATAAATCCAATGTTATGTATAAAAATCAATATTTTTCTAAAGAGAGATTTTTTATTTATGATGTCATAGTTGTTTCCAATATATTTTTTATAGTTTTATAAATTATATTTGAAAAAAATAAATAACTTCATTGATATTATAATTTCAAAATTTACTTTGGATGGTTTTTTTGGTATTTTTTTGATAATATTTGAGTTTTAATGAATAGTTAAGATTTCTAAATTTTAATTAAAACATTATTTTCCTTTAAATAATTTATACTATTAAATAATTTTATTTATTGGTTTTAAAATTGATTTAGATAAATTTTGTATCATTCAATTCAATTTTTTAAATTGAAATTATATTTCATTAGATATAGATATAAAAGCATTACAATCTTTTGAATGTTTTCACTTTAATAACCTATTTTCTCACCCCATCAATGTAATTAATTTTAAATAATTCTAGCCAATTATCTATTTTAAATTTTTAAAATTGGATTCCATATTTGGAATCATATGTTCAAAAATTAGAAAATTTTCCCTTTTTATGTTTGGACAATATGAATAGTAGCTTTAGTATTTTTATTTCTACGGTTAAGGGTAAATCGGGTAATTATGAGTAAAAATAATATTATAAAGGCTATGAATAGACCCTAAAACATTCTCCAATTATATCATATGAATTATTTTTGTCCAAAATAATATTATTTTTATTTAAATTGCCATTTCATTCCATTATTATGTTATTATTTCCCTTATAATATTTTTTTAAAGAAAATTTAATGTTTTTATATTCATGATTTTAATCACTATAAAAATTATTATATTGTGTTATCCTAAATGCATCATAGAATATAAATAGAATTTTGGAAATATAAATTATTTATATTAATCATTTTAATTTATTTTTAATTTTTTGGGAATAAATAATTTACACAAAGGTCTACACAATGATGATACGGTAATTGTTCAATTAATGGGAATATCAAATAAATGCTATTAAAAATATTAAAATAAATATAATTTTACATAATTAATGTCATCCAAGAATTTTATGGACCATCATGACATATTTCGGATATAGTAAAAGTTTTTTTTTGAAGTTATCTTGTGTATTGATATTTTTTAAAAATTCTAACTAATGAATAGTGTCAAAATTGACCTTAATAATGTGTTAAAATAATCAATAATTTAATAAATGATATAAAATTCATAAAGATTTGAAAATTGGAAAAATTATTTATAGAGGGTGTAAAATTCCATCACTTATACATTCAAGGTACTTTTGGAATTCTATAATAAATATATTAATCCTTAATGTGTGAAAACACATGTTGTCATAGTAAGAATTAGAGAGATTAAAAAATGGTTAAATCCAAACAATAAAGGTAAAAATGTGACCTAAAATTAAATAAAAATTAATGTTTGAGTGGATTTATACCCATAGTATTATTATATTATAAAATTCACTTTTTATGAATTTGTAATTGAAAATTAATTTATATTAATTTAATATATTTAGAGTTTCCCAAAGTTACCATCAATTCAATTATAAAAGGTCACATCATCCCTCACTTAATCGCACAACATTAAGCCTTATATCTCATGAAAACCCAAAAACTTTTTCCTCCCAAAATTATTATCATTGTTATTATTGACCTTTTATTCCAAAATGACAAACCCTAGTTCCCTATGGATGAGATCTAAAGGATTCCTGTCAAAAAATAGGTAATCATTTTTACCAATTCATTAAATTTCATTTGTTAATATACTTCCAATTAATGAGTTTTTTCATTTATAAACTAATAAATGCATTATATAATATATTATTATATGTTACTATGATTATGGGAAAACATTATTCCATGTTGTATACATCCTATTAAAATAAAACACATTGAGTTTGTGCATGTACAACTTATCGTCTACACATCTTAGTATAATTTTTTTCATCATAACTTTACCTGGATGAGTATAATGATAGAAATAATGGATATACATGTTACATAGAAGATGATACTGATTATTTATAATTAATATACTGTTATATTCCATATCATTTCACCATTAGGATAATTATACCATCCATCATGCATGTGTAAGGCATACCACCCCCACGATGTGATGATATACATTTTTCATGTTCACCCTTCAGAAATGATTATAAAAATGTATATAATGAATAAATAAAACATATATGACCTTAATATATTACTTTATATGATTTTAAATACAATTTATTCATGAAATGGGACACACACAACAAAAATTCATAATAAAATGACTCAACAAACACTAGAAACAAGGGTAATAATAAAATATTATTAACAAAAAAAGTGATGAAATTATATAAGTGGATCATATAAGATATCATACAAATTAAAAGGGTTAAATGATTAATTAATAACATACTTTAAACCATAATAAATGAGGTAAAATCACATAAAACAAAAATAAAATGTGAGGTAAGGGTTTTCTCATCTCACTTTTTACTTTTGTGAGATATATGCCTTATTCACCACTTATTTCTTATGTGTGGTGTATGTATACTACTATTTGATATATATTATCATAAATATCATTATATTCATATTATTAAATGTTTTATTTAATAAATAATATTTTTAATGGGGAGTATATTTGACTGAATAAAAGGTGGTAAGGGATTCCATCTTAAATTACATTGAGACTTATTTGTTCTTATGATCCAGTTCACTTCCATATAGAGTGTATTGTCACAAACCAGACCGTGTATCTTGTTAATATAATAACTATTATGATCTTTACAAAGCTCTATTGTCATTAATGATCCCCATGGGTCAAATACTGTCACCTAACATCATAAAAAATGAAACTGGGAAAGATTTATCCACTAAAAATGGTGAATTAAAAGAGATAAGTTAGTAATTAATAAAAAACAAACTACGCATAGAGATATGTATCATAAGTCAAATAGGAATAATAGACAAATTTATTACAATTAGGTTAAAAAAATAGGAAAATCTTGAATAAAAAATACCAAAGTCACAAAGGACACAGTTCACCAAGTCCATGGATCAACAGCTAGAACCACATCCAAGTGGTGCTTTACCCATGATCTAACCAGGAAGGAGATACTAAATAAACACATCAATGAAAAGGTATGATATGAGATAAAATCTCAGTAGGTTCTCACCATGTATTCCATACATTTTACAATATTAAAGTAACTAATGAGATCATTCAATTTAAAACAAATAGGTTTGGAATTTCAAAGAGAATAAATTTAACAATTCTTGTTGTACATTTAAAAATATGGAAACACATTTAAAATGATGTAAAAACATTTAAACAAAATCATTAAATTTAAAGTGATGTAAATATCACTAAAACAATTTCACTTTTCACAAATTGATTAAATATTCCCTTTTATATAAAATAGTTTATATTAATCACAAGGGAATGTAAAACAGTTTACAACAAAGACGTATGTTAATTTAAAATACAAAAAAGTGAGAAACAAGGTCATATTCCAAAGAAGGTAGGATATTTCAAAGATATAGAGACTCCACACACAATATGATATAGAAAATATGTACACAATACCCTTTAAATTCAGGAAAAAGACTCATCACCATCGCCTACAGGATGTGATGTGTTTATATAATGTTTTAGAATGTTTTAAATCATAAATTGCTATGAAAAAACTAACTAAATACCTAAGGATTTCATGAGATCTAGTAAAAAAATGTTGGGTAATTTATTTTTAAACATATTAAAATAAAGTTAAATCCCATTTTGTATTTTAAATATGCCAATTTTTTATTTAAAACCCATAATTTTATTTTAATTAAAAACATTCCTTTTCATCCTAATAAAACATAAGGTTTATATTAAAACAATTTTTAATCCATTTTCACAATTAGGGATTTTAAATCAAATCACTATTCAATTTCATAAATCTAAATTCACAATTAAATTCTACAATTAAAGTTTCAATCAAATTCTATCAATATCATTACAAACCCTAAATTCAATGGATTGGGGTTTTTTACAACATTCTATCAAATCCATTTTTTCCAAAATTAAATTCAAAAATTTAATTGAAAAATTTTCCATCAAGTCTACAATTTAAATTCAAAAAAATCTATAAAAAATACCCAATTAAATGGAATTTGGTGTTCTCTAATTTCATGCCAAAAACCTATTTTTAAAACCCCATGTAAATGGAGTTTTGGTTTTCCAAAAAATCAATTTAAATACATTAATTTATAGTAAATAAATTACATTTAATTAAAAAAATTAAATAATTCCATTTAATGTTACAAAAATGTGGAATCTTAATGGAACCACATACCTCAGTGTTGCTGGATCTTAAAGCATCAAAACCTAATTTGTATTTTTTTAGGAAGAACAAAAACATTGTAATTTTGGGAAACAATTATCAAATATAGGTTTATATCCATAAAATAGGGTATTATATCCTAAAAAAATAAATATCTATAAAACCCTAGGAAGAAAGTTGGATAGAATCAAAGTTAGAGATCTAGATGAGGAGACTAATCATGATAAGATTGAAGGGAGTTCATCAAGCATCAAATCTCTTTATGGAGGTATCCAAGGGGCCAATAATTTATCTTGGGACCTCCAAGTATTGAAGAAAATCTTTATGGTTAATATCATCCCACTAGTAACCTAAAAAAGGGTTTATAATTTTTTATTAAAATTCAGATCAAGTAAAACCCCATCTACAAGGTTTCCTTGGAAGAGGAACACATTTTAGACAAACAGTGCACAAGTTATGATCCCATTTCAAATGGTCTAATAGATTTTTCTTAAGAGGGTGTACAAATTTACTTAGTATTCCCCAACTATGTAAAATATCACTACCTTGGGTTGTATGGTTTTTAGTGACAGGGAGCATAGTTTGGAAAACATTGTGCCAACTGTGCACCAGCCCAAAAACATCCAAAAGCTTCAAAATTTCTTCTAAACCCCAAATGAAACCCAAAATAAAATTATTAAAAATAACGGTTTATTAATACATTAAAATTGTAAAAAATTGTTAAAACATCCCCACTATATAAACATTTTTTCCCTAGAAAGTCTATGAAGAATATTCCATGCCAAAAAGATGAGACCACTTATTTCTCATCAGTTCCTCTCTCTCCCACTTATCATGAGAATAAGAACAATGATGTCATATCACATAAACCTAAGGTATCTTCTTCCCATTAAGTGCCATGTTTTAAGAATCAACAATTCAGAATATCATTTTAATCATGGATAAAGCAAGATCAACCTCATGATCACTTCAGTAAAGAATATTAGATAGATCATATATATATACTTTCAAATATGAGATACATGGAACACATTATCTATAGAACTAATTTGTGGTTTAAGTGGTAAATAGTAAGCACATTTCCCTAACTTCTCAATAGCCTCAAAAATGTCCCACAAAATGAGGTGTGTGTTTCCCTTGCATCTCAATCCGTGGATGACCTAACTAGGGTGAACCATTAAAGAACACCTAGTCACCAAGTGAGAATAGAAATGGTGTAAAGATATTATCATTATAAGACTTATATCGGCTCTGTGCCATCAACATTTTTGGACGAATCAACTGAATCTTTGTTATCGTCTCATAGACCATGATCGATCCCATGAAGTAACATTCACCAATTTCCAACCAACACAACAAATATTTGCAAGGCCATCCATACAAGGCCTGAAAATAATACATCTTAATCATAGACTGAAAATTATTTTTATAAAAAAACTCAACCAACCCCAAATGATCATTGTAATCCCAAATAAAGTCTACAACACAAGCTTGAATCGTATCCTCAAGAATTATTGTAAAACTTTATATCTATCCATCAGACTATGGATAGTATTTCATACTCAAAAGGATCTGATATTCCAATTCCTTTTAATGGACTCTCAAAAAATGGGAAGTGAACTGAGGATCCCCCTCACAGAATATAACATAAGTAAATTCATGAAAAAGAACAATATATTCCACAAATAGATTTCATAACTCCTTCTATTTGGTTGTATCATGAATGGGTAAGAAGTTATACAATCTAGTCTGATGATCGATCATAACCCATATCACATTCTTTATTATTTGTGAATGAGGAAACACAACCACAAAGTCCATAAAGATATCATCCCACTTTCAAATAGAGACTTGAAGTGGATGAAGAAAACCTGAAGGCTTTAGGTGCTCATCCTTAACCTATTATCACATATTAAAATAAGATAAAAACATAGCAATTCCCCATCTAATACCTAGCGACTAGAACTGATGCTTAATTTCATATAAAATCTTTGTGATTTTTTTGTGCACTTCTAACTAGGAACTATGACAATACCCCATCACATATTTACTTTCTGAAGACGATACCAAAAAAATTTTATGAAAGCAAAGAATCCCCTCTTTGTAGAATGACCAATCAAGAATGGTCTCCCTATCATTAAGGGTGTATCTAATTCCAAATAATTCATAATAAAGATATTATTCCATAAGAATCAATTTGAGAAGAGTGGATGTTAACTTATCCATTCCAAGGAAACCTTAACCCAAGATTCATGTACTTTGATATGAACTGTGAAAAGGGAACCATAAAGTTATTCTCTTCTAATGATTCTTTCACTTCCTAGGTTGAATGTTTCCTACTAAAAGCATCTGCAAAAACATTCCATTTCCACAAGCTATAGGAGATGTCAAAATCATAAGACAGCAGGTATTCCACCCAAAAACTCTGTAAGATATTCAAATATTGTTGGAATAAGATACAATTCAAGCTCTTGTGGTCTGAATAGGTGGTAAACATTTATCTATAAAGGCAGTGACATTAATTCTTATATTTGTTCATCAAAGTTACAAGTTACAAGTCAACGTTATGATAATTCTACATGTGTTTCCTAAGATAATGATATCCATAGTCAATGACATGTTCACCATCCATAAGAACGCAACCCAAGCCTTAACCTGATGCATTTCAGAAGACCACATAGCCCTAACCAGCCTCTAGAGGAGTTAATACCGGCGTAGTAGAACAAAAAAAATTATCTCAACAAAATAATTCTAGAATTTCTTGTCCCAATAATATGTTACTCCCTTCATAGTTATATCATTCATTAGAGATTCCATCTTTTAAAAGTCATTAATTAATGAGTAATAATATATAGATAATACTATGAAGCTATTAATCTCAAAAAAATTATGTGGTTGTTTCGAAGTCATAAAAGCCTTCATTTTCTCAGGATCAAATAATATTCCTTATTCTGACTCCACCTATCCCATGAATATCACTTCCTATATCTAGAAATCACATTTAAAAAACATGGCATATAGCCAGTGATTTCTCATCAAGTTCATAACACTTCTCAGATGATTCACATGACCCTCCACGGATATATAGTAAATAAGGATGTCATCCACAAAGACTACCATATTGGTATCAAGATACTCATCAAAAATATTATTCATTAAAGGAATGAAAATTATACGAGCATTGGTTAGACCAAAGGGAATGATAACATACTCATAATGATCATACCAACCATGATAGGTGGTTTTATGAATGTCCGATTTGTTTATCTGAAACTGATGGTAACCATATTGAAGGTTGATCTTTAATCATCACATTTTCTCTTTTACATGATCAAACAGATCATCAATCGGTGTAAATAATTATTTTTTTTATAACTCGATTGAGTTTTTGATAATCAACACATTGGAGAGATGAACCAACAGATTTATTATCAAATAGAATTGGCCTCAACCAAAGTGTCATACTCAGGTGTATAATACCTTTCTCGTGAAGATTAGCCAACTGGGACTTCAAGTATTTTGTTCATCTGGTTCCCTGTGGTAAGAGGTAATAAAAACTAGTTTAGTGCTAGGAATCAATTCAATAGAAAACATAACCTCCCTTTCCAGGGAAAACCATAGAAGTTAGATGGAAACACGTCGAGAAACTCCATGATAACTGGAAAGTGATCAACTCTCAATGATTTTATATTAAGATCAAATGAAAACATAGAAATATCTTTCCCTAACCATGAAAAATAAGGTTCATCTCAACTCAACCTAGGGTCATATTCTACTTGAAAAACAAGTCACACACAAAAGGTGTACTGAAGCAGACCCATCTAAGATAACAATTAATATGGGATTTATTGGAAATAATCCAATCAATCCTAAAAAATATGTCAACAAGATTCATGTTTATAATCCAAAAAGTCCAATCCAGTTCAATATCTAATATAGAAAACACAAGAGGGGATACAAATAACTTTCTATATTTTCATTTAGAGGGGTGTAGTAATATCTATTGCACAAGATAAAAGCTCTATAGGATTATTAAATAGATTAACAATAAGAATTAAAATAAAAAAATGATATGTTCCTGTATCAAATTGAGAAATAACAAATGAGAAAGATATAGTAATAGTACCTATCGTATTCTCTAGACTCATATCTACTTACTTTGAAAACTCTTACACTATGTGAAGAATCTACATTTTAGATGCTTATGGATGGAACCATTTTTCAAGTGATTCATCAAATTGTGCAAGAATTTTAGAAGGTGTGGATGATCCTATGAAGCTACACAAAGTTGAATAAACATGGAAGAATCTCAAAAAGTGTCTTGATAATCCACACGATCCATAATTCTTAGGTGATTTAGTGAAAACCCTCTTTGAATTTCATGACATGCCACACTGGTAATAAACTAAAGGACCTATTCCCGGCACCGTACAAGGTTTTGAAAAAACCCAGTTTTCGAGAACCACTATGAAAATTTTTATGCTTCCTTCTTCCCTGGGAGAAATTAACACTATTAATAGGTGATAAATAAACCCCTGATATCCTTGACATGCCATCCAGTTCCATTTTGATCATGATCACTCTATCCAGTACATCATCATAAGAAGGTAGTTTCAGCATGAAAATATGAGAAATAATATTCTGATGAATTCCCAAATCAATCTTTTGACCCTTCATCTTCTCATTTGACACTATCTCATGTCCAAAATGCATGATCTCAAGAAAACAGTTTTCATACTCTGCCATTGTCATATCATCCTACACTTGTTTTTAAAACTCGATAAACCTAGATACAAGCATCGATTCTGGATAGAACTATTCTATGAAAAAAATCTTGAATTCATTCCACTCTAATACCTCATATGTATTCACTGTTACCATAGTGTCCTGCCATCTCCTACTATGTCCTTCCAGCATGAAGGTGTCATACTTTACCTTGATTTTATCACGTGTGTCCAATAACACAAACTTACACTCCATTATACTAAACAATTCCTCAGCCTCTTGAGGATCATTTGAGCCTTTGAACTGTTATAGATTTTGGAAAAGGAGATCTTGAGAACAAATATTTAGAACATCCCTATTTAGTTCCATAGCTAGAGCCAAAGAGGAAACTGGAGGTGGTTTCTATCCTAGAGCATGGACAATGCACTCAATCACCTTTACTAGATCTGGGTCCATGAGAGGATTTTATCACTCAGGTTCAGTAGAAGCTTCCTCCTAGATCTTCTTTTCATGTATTCTTCAAGGCATGATGCTACACAATATATGAAGACAAAATATAATACACCATATTACAATAAATAGTGAAATAAATGAAAAAAACAACCCCAATAGATAGAAAAAAAAAATTATTTCAATCTGTCCAAGTCAAATGTAGAGAAAAGAATAGAACTAATCCTTAATATGACTTTCCATATATACCCTTGGTGAATTATGGTCTACTGAATATTGAGCTATCTAGTAACACAATAAAAACTACCTTCTAATTCCCAAAAAAATTCACAAATGCATACCAAATTCAAGAAAAAAGATAAACCTGGAGATCTAATAGCACTTTTTCACAAACTAGTATGGGTACTCTAGTTACCCGATAACAGAGTTGGTCCTAACAAAGTATATTGTGATTTCATGATCCTTATGGGTTAATGACTATCACCTTGCATCCTATAAAAATAAAAGTGTTAATGATTTCTCCACTAAAAAATGAGGATGTAAAAGATACAAGTTAGTAATTATTAAAAAATAAACACCACATGTAGATATGTACTAGAATTCAAATAGGCATAACAACCCAATGTGCTTAAACCAAGCACTATAAATAGAAAAAACTAGAAGACAAACTACCTATATCCCAAAAGGACGAAACTCACCAAGTACATGGATCAACAGATAGAACCACCTCCAAGAGGTTCTTTACCCCTACTCAAACATGGAAGTAGATAAACTACAAACACCTAAAGGCACAGGTAGGATGCTAGCTAGAAGCCATGTAGGGTCTCACTAAGGATTCTATACAGAATCCATTACTAAATTAACCAAATGGTGATTTCAATTTTAAAAAAATAGGATTATAACTTCAATGAGAATAAATGAGAAAATTCATGATTTACATTTCAGAAGATGGAATAACTTTTCAATTGATGGAAATATCTTTAAACAAAATATTCATATTTCAATTGATCGAAATTTCTCTAAATATTTTCACATTTCACAAATTTCATAAAGAAAAATTTTTATATCAAACATTTTATATAAATAAAAATGTCATGTAAAAGTGGTTACAATAATGGAATATATTCATTTCTAATAAAAAAAATATATCAATATGTTCATATACCTAATAAGGTACTATAGATCTAGGCTATAGGGAATCCACACTCAAGGTGATGAAGAAATCATTTACATATTCCCATTTAAAATTAGGCCAATGCAGACTCATCAAAATTCACTAAGGGATGTGATGTGCTGATATGATGTTTTAGAATGATGTTAATCATAAAGTTATGTTAAAATAACTCATTACCAACCCAAGGCTTTCATGTGCTCTAGTATAAAACAATGATGGAAAATTTATTTTAAGACTGATTAAAATTTAATTTAATCACATTATGTATTTCAAATATATTAAGTTTCCATGTGTTCTCATCATGATAAAACTCTAAGGGTTCTATGAAAACCATATTTAATACATTTTTTAAAATATAAATTTGAAATCAATCCACCATTAAATTTTTCAAATCAAATTTCACAATTATATTCCACAATTTAACTTTCAAACAAAATTATATCAATATCATAACAAACCCCCAATTTAATAAAATAGGGGTTTTTTATAACATTACATCAATTCAATTTTTTTTCACAATTAAATTCAATGATTTGATTAAAATTATTTATATTAATTGTACAATTTAAAATAATCTATTTAAATTCAAAAAATTTCCATAATCACACCCCAATTAAATGGAATTTGGGTTTTACAAAAAATCAATTGAAGCCATTAATTTAACATCAAGAAATAGAAATTAACTCAAAAAATTAAAATTA
Organism: Viscum album; assembly: GCA_963277665.1. NCBI lineage: Eukaryota > Viridiplantae > Streptophyta > Magnoliopsida > Santalales > Viscaceae > Viscum > Viscum album. Next base: position 356,407,199 of record OY728143.1, read on the forward strand.
AATTAAGAAATTTATAGTTAATAATATCTAGAAATCCTAATGAATCCACCTACCTTGGAGTCACTAGATCTTGAAGCATCAAACCCTAATCAAGATTTTTTGAGGAAGAAAAACAAAAACAGAATCTAGGGAAAAAATGATAAAACCTAGTTTTAGATCCATAAAAATGGGTATTATATCCTCTAATAGAAAATATAGATAAATAAAACAATAGGAAGTAAGTAAGAGAGAGAGGAAGATATAGATTGGGATGAGGAGACTAATCAGGAGAAGATAAAAGGGAATTCCTAAAGCTTTGAATCACTTTCAAGGAGGGATCCAAGGGGCCAAGAATTTCTATTTAGAGCTCCAAGGATGGTAGAAAATGTTTTTCGGTCATACCAGCCTGTCAAGGCCCTAGAAAATGGGTTTAGTAATTTTAAATTAAATTTAGATCTAAAAAATCTTATCTCTATGGTTTTATGGGAAGAGGCACATGGTTTAGAAGAACGGGGCACCATCCATGTAACCATTTTAAGTGGACTAAATGGTTTTACCTAAGAGGGAAAACAACATCATTAACTGAGAACCAACTATGTGAAGGACTACTTCCTTGGGTTGCACAGTTTTCTCTAAGAGGGATCATGGTTTGGAAAACCATGCACCAACAGTTTACATGCCCAGAAACATCCAATTTTTTTTTAATTTCTCCCAAATCAACCTAAAAAAACAACCGAAACTTGGTAAAAATAGGGATTTAGGAATACCTAAAAATATTAATATTATGTTACATGTATATTATCCATATTAAATTTTATATCTTGATTTATTAATTCCTCAAGAAATTTTATGTTTTGTAAAATTATACCTTCATGAGGCTTATAACTCAAATATATTAGAGTTGTAGGAGATGATTTGATTATTTGATATATAATGAATGCTTTGGACATGAAAACATGGGTGGGGAACATTTATATATAGACCCTTTATGAATAAATTGTCTCATGATATGATAATGTTGGCCAAAATTGGTTTTTACCCAAAATGAGTAAACCACCATCTGAATGTTCTTAACAGTAATGGTTCATGTTCTGAATACATGATATACAATAATGAAGAATTTATTTCATTTAGATTTTAGTTTAATTTATCTAATACATTTTTACTATGTAAAAATATATGGATGCATTTCATTCTATTTTTATTGATTACATGGAATATTTTATCTGTTATCTACCTTTCCATGTTTATTATGATCATTAATCCATGATATCTACCATTGTATGTGACTCTTACTTATAATTTTATCTCTCCCTTTTGGTTGATCTCTTTTCCCTAGGTAATGAAGATGAAATGTTTGAATAAGTTCAATGATACAAAATAATTTCAATTGTTATGTTTAATTTGTAATTACCAATATAAGAAGGGTATCATGTCTATATCTAGTTCTTAACAACTAATATATTATTCAAAACTTTTTGATGTGTTTAATTGTATTTAATAAAAATTCAATAAAGTTACCATTGGCTCTATGCTAGTAGATTTTGGGTCATTTCATTGGTTATCAGTACTGTTCAATAGATGATTTCAAATCCTTGATGAAAAATAACATTATTAAAATCCTTATACATTTCATGGTTCTTATATATATAACATAAATTATATAATAATCCTAAAACATAATTATTTAATATAAATACACAAGAACCTTAATCATTCTACTTTGGTTGTAATAATCACATAATCTTCACCTGGAAACATTATATTCTTCGGAGGTATATTCCCTTGAAGCATAGGGAATTTGTTTGTAAAGTTCTTAATCTACATATAGTTGAAACACTGAACATTAAAAGATTATTTCTTACCATTTAATTCACATGACTAAAGGACTTTATATTCACATTGGATGCAAAATTCAATTATATTCAGGAAAGTATCAGGTTTTTCTATTTCAAAATTGTCACGTGATAGGAAATACATCTTTCTCTTCTTCATGATATCCATTGTTTCCACTTCCATCCTCTTATTAGATTGATTCCCCATTAATATATATGATATTTAATATTACTTTTTTAATTTTATGGAATGTAAAACTATTTAATCATATTATCAAAACGTATGAGAAAACAACGCCCTTTAAATACCTCTATCAATACCTTCAAAGAAATGGTGAATATTACATTTTTTATTGATAATATAATCAGTATAATTCCTGAATAATTTTATAATATAAGACTCATACTCCATAACACTTTCATCTCAATTTTTCCTTTAAGATAAACTAATTTCACTTCATTTCAATTTTTTTCTTCTGATACAAGTATTTATCAAAGGATGATTATTTAAAATATCTCTTTTCCATTTGATTTATTTAAGCATAATATCTAGTATTATAGATTTATGAACATCTTTGATCTTCATGGACATTGATAAAATAAACTATAAGTTTATCTTTTTCCTTTTAATTCTATCATATTTCTATAAATATCTTCTCAAGGGACATAATCTATTACTGTGATTTGACTTGGATTGTTACTCCCACTAAACAATGGGGTTTTCCATCACATAAAGTGATCAGACATGTGGGAAAAAGACTATAGAAACATATGTTTCTCTATCCTAGAATAAATATTTTTTAGACATAGATTAAGCTACAGTAATATATACATGATCTTTTGAGTTCCAGTACCAACTGTATTGGCCTACTCAACATGGTAATCTCTATATTAGACATGAGTATATATCCCCTTATTTCTTCTAGCTTCCATTTCTAAATAATGGAATATATTGGATTTTATAACAAATAAATGACTTTTAATTCATAATGGATATTTTAAAAACTATTGTAACACTTAATAGAAATTGAAAACATATGAATTATTAATAAAAAAGCTTAAACATGGTTTTATAAGGGATATATTTATTTTTGAATCATTCAAACTAATTTTTAATGATAAATTCAATTATCCTAACTGTATACCACAAGAGTATAAAAATCAATGCACATCTAAGGTACACTCACTATTCACAAGGATGATGGACAAGATATACTCATCCAACCATTTTTAAGGTTATTATATGTGAACCAATATATGAAAAACCCACATACATGGATGTATTTTTTAGAAAAAATAACATAATACTTTCCTTACCAATTTTTTAAAATGATATTTTATACATATCATCAAGTTCTATCATAGAGTTATGTTCCCTAATGTATATTTTCTGTAATCTAGTTCCTATGTTATATACTAAACTTTATATCATAACAACTATAACAACTCAAACTCTAGTAACCCATGGTTAATGTCTACTATATTATAATGGAATATATATAATGGGAAAAATCCAAATGACTTATTAGTTTATTAGTCATGCGGATCATGATACATATATTAAATCCATTTTACATTTTTGGAATAATATAAAACAATATAATGGTAAACATTCAGAATCCTTGAAATTAGTCTTTAGTTTTATCTTCATATCATGGGGGAATGAAACTGAATAATCTTAAGCTCAAATGATTAGAGTATCCTAAATATAAAATAATAAATAAAGAATCAATGATGCATAATAAATATGGAATGTTAAAAAAATAAACATATAATCTATTTAATCAATAACATTATTATCATAATTATATAAGGCATAATAAAAATTAAATTATAAGTAATGGAAAACACATTCTATTTAATAACTTGAGAAGAAAATAAATCCCTTGATAATATTATTGAAATAATAAAATGGATAATAATAACAAAATTCATAATGAATTAAACACTTAATTTTAAATATCATGATATTATACATCATGATATCAAGATTATCATGACCATTCATAAGATATTTTAAATTTATTGGTAAAACACCATTTAAATTACATAACTTATTTGTCATATGAAACCCACCGGTAGATATTTTGGGTTTATAATTCAAGGAACCAAATGTTACTAAATTCCCAACACATTCCTTATATATTGAATGATTGATTTAATTCATAAAAAATAAGCCTCGTCAAAAAATAATAATTTAGAGTAAATAATAAAAATTTATCAACATTTACATATTTATTCATGTAACATTAAACGTAAACACTATATAGTCAAATTTTATATGGTTTTCTCAATAATCAACTCTATAATACAATATTTATATATAAATATATATATTTAATATACATGTTATTTCTAATGAAAAACGATCACAAGAAAGTCATAGTATTAAGAAAATGTTAAAAATCACAAAATTAAATTAGAAATGAGATGTGACCATCAATTAATAAGTAACATAGTTTTTTACAATTGATATATTTAAATAATAATTCATAAAATATTTTTATTTTCACAAACATTGAATACAATATGAAGATGCTAAATTTTTTAAAATGGTTATGATATTGTGGAAGTCATTTATCACTGTATAAATTAATAAAAACCAATTTTGAAATTTTTTGTATAAAACATAACTTTTGACAATAAATATAAATATTTCATTAAAAACATTTTTAAAATTCACGTATCACATAAAATTTCCTTAATAAATAATTCTATTAATTAAAAATAACTTTTTTTTTACAATTTTAGAAATCCTGGATAGGGAAGAAAAATATATTTTATTTAAAGAGAAATTAAATTGGTTTTTATTAAAAATGGTTTTTTACTTGAATCAAGTACAATGGGAGGAAATTTTAGAAGAAAATATATATAATCTATAAATATCCAATGGATAATAATATTATAACAACATTTAAATTAGATATGTTAATACTCCTTCATGAAATAAAATCAATCCATTAATAAAGTGAGATTGTAAAATATATTCATACCAATTTAGTAACATTTATATTTTACACCCCGAAAGAATCAATGTTAATTGAAAATTTAGAAATCATGAATATTATGTTGTTGATGTTAAATAAATAAAATTTCTAGTATATACAATACATTAAATTTAATAGGCACATATTAATGTATTTGTCTAAATGGAATTGAAATTGAAATGAAATCCCTTATTTCACAATTTTTTGGATGAACGTAATTTAACAAAATTAATAATTATTTCAAGAATGTTATTAAATTATTAAATAACCATATATATTTTAATTATATCATATATGGTCCCCTTGTAACATCTTACCACTGGTTAGTTAATAATAATTTATAATTAATATTGTTCCAGGTGTTATTTACCTTTTTTTATCATGTGTTTTTTTATTGAATGTTATAATTATTGTGTATTAGATATAGTTCCATAATCATGAGAAATATATTAATGTTATATATATATATATATTATCTATATATACAGTTCTTTGAACCATTCCTTAATGTTGGACATGTAAAACGAATCGCGTCACTTCGTGGAGACAGTATAACATTTATATGCATGAGTGACGATATAATTCCATTAATGGGTGAAAAAAATGGAATTGGATGATATATTAATTTTATATAATTAATATAATGTCATATTTATCATATATATTGATTATTTCAATTTTTATGACTATCTTTGTGATTCGGGGATGTAAATTAAATTACATCTGTTCATGAGGAGGTAGCCCATCATATATATAAGCAATGAATTTTCTTATCATTTTATGGAGAAGAAGGTAGAAAATTATTATTTGTAAAATATAATAAAATAAAATTATATGGGATATTTTGATGTTATTACATTGGATGTGTTAAGAAAACATTGATGGTGAAAAAATAATAATGGGAAAAAATATATTTGTTAATTCGATTACATTTTATTAGAGAAACCCCCTTTGGAGCTCCTTTTAAAGACCATAGAATTGGTATTATTGGAAGAAATGTATGTATAGAATGTGTATAAGTATTTAATAGAATTATTTTTGTAGGTTTTTTATGATAAAAATGGTTTGAGTGGTGTGAGGATGTGAGGGGATAAAGTGCAATTTTATAATTAAGGTGGAGTGGAATTTATGTAAATACCCAAAACTATTGAATAATGGGAAGTAACTCTCACACAATGTGCATATATAATTGATAAATAATGGATTGGGGTGAATGTAAATATTAGTCACAACTCAACAAAATCAAAATTAACATGTTTTAAATAGTTTTTTCCCATATCCTCTAGGTTTACCTACGTATATCATTTTAGTTTCAACCATAATAACTAATTTTCTTTACCATGGTTATTTTTTCATTAATCCTAAAATAGACCATACATATTAGATAATTTGGAACCAATAATTATAAATACTAAATACAATTAATTAAATAAATAATATATTTGTCTATAAATTAATCTTAACATGTGATTGTGTATTTTGTAAAACCTCGTTTTAACCTAAAAAAATGTCAATTAATATTTTTACCATTTTTACCCGCCATAATGAAAAAAATTGAACTCATTAACCAATATTAATAATGTTGATTCCAAATTTTTTTAAATTATTTTTCTAAATTCAATTTATTTAAGTGGAAATTTTTAATTTAATATATTCCAATAAAAAGTGTTTAGAAATAGTAATTTAAAGAATCGATTTTTCAATTATAAGATGGAAATTTATAATCTAAATGAAAATTATTCATCATTATATGGTTTTAAATTAATATATTTATATATATAATCTATAAATTTCAATTAAATCATTCATAATTAATTATTATTTTAATTAATTTAAATGGATTGAAATTACATTTGAAAAAAAAATAAGTTTGATAAAAAAAGTACCTTTTACCTCCAAATGTTTTTAAATTTTTTATATCTAATTTATAGTTAATAAATTGTTAATTATACATTTTATCATACATTATTATTTTTAAAAGTATTAAAAGTTAATAATAAATTTTTTATTACTCAAAAAACATTATTTATAAGGGATGATTTTAAAACAATATCCTATGTGCATTTTCACTATGTATGTTCAAAATTTATATTCATCAAATTAAATTATAATTATTTTCCGTGAAATAATAATATTTTATTTTTTATTTTTTTATTAAATAGAAATATTTTATGATCAGTTTTGATCGTATCCTAAGAAATCATAGTGATTGAATTTATTTAAAATGAAAAAAAATCAAAAAGTAATGTGGTGTTGTATTTACCCATTATGTTTGATACAAGAAATTTTCATAATCTAAAAAAGTAATAAGATGACTATAACTAATAAATAGTGGATTTATGTTTTTTTTCTATCATTCATTTAAATTATCAATAATTTCACATCAATATACTTACTAATTCTGTAAACCCCAAAAATTCATACATAAATATTACAACTTAATAGATTAATATTCATTAAAATACACTATGAACCATTCCAAAACCATAAAAATTTACTATCATTGGGAACTTCGATAGATAAAAAACTATATCATAATGTATATATAAAATTTCAAATTACGTTATTTAAAATAATAACCATTCATAGACTTATCATTCCTAAAATATTTCTTCATAACCTTGGGAGGTTAAAAATAAAAAAGGGTGAGCTATGATGCTCTTTAAGGGTAAACATAAGAGATATTAAGCAATGATCATATGTGTTCATATAATAAGAATAAGGATATATGAACCTGATCAAAATATAAAATCATCAAACACATTCATTCAATGATATTTACTAATGAATCATCACATAATGTTTTTTCAATCAAATGAAATATATTATAATAGTTCAGAATTATAAATAATCAACTATGACGAATGAGAACCTATCATTAACAAAATACAAAAGTTAGTGGGGTTTTCCTAAGAATATAAAAAAAATATTATTAATGTATCACTCCCATAAAATTCATAAGGAATGGGGCTAATATGCAATATTTTTAGTGTATTTTCTTACATTTTTTATTTCGATGGTTTTATACTAGGTAAGAGGTGGATAATGGAATAGGAAAGTATTACATGTCCAAGGTATGTGTTTTATAACATTTCTCTAAATGTTAGTGTGTTTATACATTGTTATCAGTATTCTGTACACCAAGTATTATTGGAAATAATCCATAAAATAATAAAAATTAAATTGATTTTTTAAACCTTGATATAAACATGTTATAACACACTAATACAATGAAGGAGGTTATTAACCTCTGCATGAACCACCCTTGAGGTGGGTACTTTCTCTTGATTTTGATTTTAAATGAATTGGGGTGTGTTGATCTTTCCAATTATTAATGGGATCTATATATAAATTTAATTAACTGTTAATGGTTAAACACAGTTTATAGCACAATTTAATTTATGAATTAATGGAGTAATAAATGGAATAAATTTTAATTTTTGAATTAAATTTTCAATCCCCTAACTTATGTATGATTATAAAATTGATTATAAATTTCATTAATAATGGATGAAATGGTATATAACTAATGTGGGGTATCACAGTATGGCACCAATGACCCACTTAAATATGTGTATTGGATGACTTTGATAGTTACCTTTGATCTGGATTTCTTTGACCTCCTCATAAATTATCCTTGGGAACCACCCACGTCATCCCTGACTTTTCTATTTATGAGATTTTTGGACTTAAAGAGGATTCCTTTATCCATGGTCCCAGAGTCCTGGACCATGTAGGCAGATATTACAATAAATTATAAATTAATAATCTTTGTGAACTTAAATAGGACTCCATAGCCACTGGCCTCAGGTCCTGGTACTCGTAGGTCAGATAAATAATAATTCAGTGCATATCATAGTTTTATGATACATGATTATTTGGTGTGGGATGTATTTTCTAGATATATTATTATTATATGAATGTTTTATATGCTTGATATATAATATGTCGTCATTGGTCAAATATTATTAATATGTGATTATTCAGTGTATGGAATATTTTTATGATGCATGAAGTTACAGCATAACTTGTAGATGACACTATACTCTATTATGATGTTATATATCATTATATAATAGTATATAGAGAACATTTAATTCTAGAATAAGTTATAATAATTATTATTTAAAACTATTATTAATGAAATAAATTCACACTAATTCATCATATATGAAAAGAATGGATTTATTATTGGAACTTTTTGTGGCGTCATATTGAGTATACACCATATCCTAACTATGAATATATATGTTACCCCATAAAATTACACAGATACATGTAGATAAAATAAGCACATGCCTTCTATGGACACTTTATTTATGTACAGTGATGGCATGTGGGAGTAGAGGATCGAGCCTATGCTAATGATGCTAGAAGATAGAGCATTGAATTTTTTTTTCTTTTGGTATTTCATTTTGAAGATACTAGTTCATATCTTTCTCTAGTACTCTCCCATAATTTTTATAGTATGAAATGGTCATCAAAATTTAGTATATTATCTTGGATATATCTTATACATGTTTATTTATGATATTTTGATTAATTTCTATTCCACTTTTTTCTTTTATTTATTATGATTCCACTTTTATTGATGTTATGATATCTCTATAACATAATCATTAAATGAGGGTATAGTCTCTACAAAATATTTCTATAGACCCTTGTAACTAGACAGCATCATATGGTGTATGTAGAGGTATTGTTGAGTCCATGTCTCCACCAAATCATTTATGGTTATCGAGTGAGCTGTTTTTGAGATGTCATAGTGTTATTTGAGAGGCCTTTTTTAATTTTTTTTTCTTTTTATTTGGTTTGGTAGACAGGATTCTAGAAATGTATATGAATTTGGTAATCAATATATACCTAATATTATATAACCCTTGTATAAGGAAAATCTAAAATACATAAAAATGGAATTTCTATCTGGATTATTCCTAATATAGTTGAATTAATTTCACTATTGGGTGACCCGCGTGATATGATTAATATATTATTAATGATGTGGAACTTATGTTAACTTTATCCTATATGTAATATATGTGTTATAACATTTTTCACAGTAGGAACCTATGGATTCTCATTCTAAGTATATTCAATTCCATAAATATTTTAAATCACACATTTTCTATATCATGTTATAGTGTCTTGAAAACTTAATTATATGTTATTATATCATTATACCATATATAAGTGAATAATAAGCATTCATTTTATATACCTTTCTTTAATGATTAATTATTTTTTACTTGTATTATTAACATATTATAGAATTTTTTATTGTATTTATCATATAAATTGGTTATTAAAGTGTCTGAATAAACCAAAATAGTTTTTTCCCATTTAAAATTATGGTTTTACTTTAATTAACCAATTATAACAAGTTTGATATATGTGACTATGATTAAATTATATAAAATTTTAGTTAATTTTTATTAAATTTTTGTCTATTTCAATTTATATTGTTGGTACATCTGTAAATTGGGGTAGTGGTCTATTTAATCATGTTATAATGATAGATATATTACAATATGACACCAAAGGAAAAATTATGGTTGTTGTTACATGATGATAACATTGAAATTATAAATAATATTTACTTGTTACATGTTAATGGTAACTCATCTAACTAGAAATTTAAATTAAAAAATGAGTAAGAGCTCTTGATAATCAAAAATTAAATGAATTGGTCTTTATTAAATGATGATTCCAATTGAAACATAATGGGGATTTTACTCTATAATGTACAATTGAAAAAATGTATAATGGTATCCCTGATGTGAGATGGAAAACATGTTCTAAAACCTAACATTGTTGTTGGTAGTAGTCATTATCTCTTATAATTCATCATAGACCTATATTTTTTACAGGACATGCTTCTGGAGCAGGTAGAGGGATGTGACTCTTATATTGGAATGATTCTACCTACACTATTTTAATATATATTATCTACATAATTATGAAATATTTTGTGAGGTGTCCTCTTCGAAATTGTAGTGATATTACACCATGATTTCATCAAGTCATGTTCCAAGAGGATTGTGATGACCATACAATGAAGGTGGTGGCCAATAATCCACTAGTATTACCTCTAATAATGCCACTTACAAGACCTCCAATTACACCAGATAAGGGAACTGATGACTAGTTTTGAGAGGGATTATTATGTGTCATGAAAACAATACCTGAATCCCCAGGACATGCCATTAACATTTAACAGATGATGAAGGAATATCAGTAGTACCATCCACCCATGATTTCTGGGGATGGTGGTCCTCATGATGTAGAGTCATGAAAGGAGACCTTGTTATTAATTTTAGTCATATAGAGAAGCCTCCCAAGTGGAGTGTGAATATCCCATATTATATGCAATGTGATTCAACAATGAAATGGTGGTATATTTTTTTACCTTGCTGATCAGAACTAGGATATGGTCCAGAAGTATTTCCAGACAGCCTTATGTGATTATTTCTTTCCCAACACTATAAGGTCAAAGAGAGGTATCGATTTTATGCATCTATAGTAAGTCACTCTATCTATTATGGATTATTCAACTATTTCTATAGAGATTAAAAAATTTATTTATTTTCTCCATGTTGATGAGCCTTCCAAAGAATTTGATTTTGGGTATGGGCTTATATACACCATCTTTTTTCAAGTAAACATGTATTTTTGAACACCATCACTAAGATTGTAAACCAGTAACTAATTACTGAGAAAATATTTAGAGAAACTGAAGGTAAGAGACATAGCAGTTCAGTCCTACATATGGGAAGTGGATCATTTAGTAGTATGATACATCATATTTAGTTTCCTAGAGGATACATTTTTAGTTAGATCATGATCCCATGTAGACAAGTGATCTGTCATCAGAGTGGTAAGAATTTCCATATAAATCCCTGGTGAAATAGATCCACATTTTAGTTTAGAGAATTTTGTAATATGGGAAATATATAGAAGTATTTTTAGACCATTAAAAATATATAGAGAGGCAGAGTATACGCAATAGATACCACATTAGAATCAGGATTAACATATTTACATTAGGGAAGAAGATAAATTACAATTGGTCATACATCTTGAGAAGGTAGTTCTAGACAAGGTATTTAGAAACTAGATTTATAATGCTGATAGAGTAAGCCTACTTACAGACCTCATTTTTTATCTCATGCTCAAGGGTAGGGACAATAATATTCATTATATCTGATCCCCACATAGCGTAATGCTAGTCTATATATTGTTAGAGGTTTGATTTTAATTTCTTTTAATATCTGTGTTATTTCATACAAGTGATTCCAACTCCATTATATCTATTGTGAATGTGATGAGTCTTAGCCTCATGATTGAGTATTTATATGGAGTAATGACACTGGATACTTGGATAAGAACATCATTATAGAGTTTATGATAGTGAAAGGAAATATACCTTGAGACATTCATGTATGGTTTCATATGGGGCATTTTCGTTCATGAGATTATAGGTTTTGACAACATCAAAGTGATGGAATAATTGGGTCCTTATCATGATTATATTAACTTATATCATTTTATGGATTTATTCTCATCACTAGACAGTGATAGTTATATTAAGAATGTTGGGTAGGATGTCTAGTAATGTTGGGAGGGAGCTGAGCATCATGCAATAAAAAAAGTGATAACCAATATATATAGCCTTTTATGGATGACTATAGAATGAATTAGATTGGTTTTCCTCCTGTAGTAGATCATTTTATGAATTTCATCTATAATGATTTTTTTATGAAACCATCTAAGAGATAAGTATTTTTTCCCATTGATATAGTTCTCAGAGTAACACTGATGTTCATTCCAACTTATAGGATGGACACTACTAAGTTACAGGTTCCCAAGGGGTTGCTAGAGGAATTGGAAGCTATGTGTTTTGTATGGATTATTATTTCCTTATGGGGTTTTCCTTTCCATTTAACCATGAAAGAGTATAGTACCCTCAATATTTTCATGGATTACCATATGTTTCACCAGCTTATAATTATGAACAGGTATCCATTATCACATATATACTACCTCTTTGACTAGTTCAGATGAGCGAGGGTTTCCATGATGATTGATTTGAGGTCAGGATGCCATCGGGTTCATGTTAGACCATCATATATACAACCTGAATAATTAAATAGAGGATATACCTTTTCATAGTATTTGGTTATGATGATTGGTCTTATAAATTGAATATCAATTTTTAGGGCCTTAATGAAACTAGGATTGTAACTATATCTTTATTCATTTTTTGAAGTCTTCATGGATGACATCCTAAGGTACTCACCTACTCATCGCGAATATTCCCAACATCTTCATATAATTTTTAGAACATAAAATTAGAACCAACTATTTGTAAATCTCGATAAATTATACTTTTATACTGATATGGTCTACTTTTTGGGACCCATATTCTCATATACAATAGTATTTTTTTAATAGAGAAGATGATATGTGTTTTTTTATGGGAGAATATAATAGATATAATATTTTATAAATTTTTTATATGAATTTCAATTGTTTTTAACCTCCCAATTTATCAATTTCATCTTTTATGGATCAATTTGGGATATATGATGTGTTTTGAGAAAACTTGTGAAAAGTTTTTAATTTTAGATTTTTGACAGATTTTTACCACATGGTTTTTTAATCATTTATTTAAAAATATAATTAAAAATTGATTGATTATTTTTTATTTAAATCCTTGATTTATTTACTTAAAATTTTTCTTCTAGACCATGGGTTTATTCGAGTATCTATAGACCCAAAAATTCATTCAAGTTGGGTAATTTTCTGAGCGGACAGCGTAGACCCCACTACCGTAACGAAATAAAAACTCGTCCTAAAGACCTTAAATAGAGGTGATTCTACCTGTAATGGAACTATTACTCATAGGATAATTTGTAAAATATATTTCATGGAGTTATGAGATCATAAAGATGGCCCTTGAATGAAATATTTTGATGTAAGCTTCCTAGAAACTTCATCCATATAAAGTAATAGTCAATAAAAAATTCGTAACTCATACATCTAGTAGCCAATTAAACTAAAATTTTGAGGGTATACACACAAAGAGTTTTTTACTAAAATTTACGAAGGATTCACTATGTGATTATATCATTAATTAGGTCTACAATATGCAATATTTCATAGTAAAAAATCTTCCTATAAAAGGAGGGGAGCTCTTACCTCTCAAAACATCCCATTTTACATCTCATTCCTTCTAAGGATACAAGGGGAGATCTCCAACAGGGGAGTACATCGAAAAATATTCCCCTTCTATTCTTAATTTATTAATTTATTTCATTTTTTTATTAGTTTTCAATTGAAATTTAAAATTCTAATAAATTCATGCATTGTTTTTTATTATTTTTTTTCCATCTTCTTCACCATTATTTTTATTCTATTATTATTATTTTCATTTCTTCTTCTCATCTTACCATTATGAACTATAATACTCATGATCATGAGTACCTAACCCAAGGAATATCTCGGGGGATTAGTGAGGTTTTTAAACCTGATACCATGTTTTTTATCTTCTTTGAGTTAATTCTAAGGATAATTTATAGTGGGTGTAATCCTCATTGTGGTTGTCTAAAGTTTAACTTTTTAATCTAAAACCATTTTCCATCGATTGGGGAGGTGAATATAGGGTGTTCTTGAAAATAACTAAGTATACATATCAATCATAACTGGGGTAGATTAAGGTTTTCACACATACGATGGAGTGTGTTTACTAAGGATATTTGAAGTGGTTCAATGAAGGTGCACCCTGAAAATTCTCTTGAGAGAACTTCCTTTATTATCTAATTTCATTATATTTATAATTACATGGTAATTAATAATTGAATGTTAGTTTCATATTATTTATGAATTTCATTTATTTTATTCAATTTCATTTATTTAATAAAACATAAAACAAAAAAAATAATTAGTTATTAGGTGAATTAGATTATATAGGTTAACAAACTATGAAAGCTCCTCAAGTGAGACAAAACTGGTTAGCCACTGTGTTGCACTAGGAAAACATAGAAATACTCTTTTGCTACACCCTATGACAAGCATGCATCAAAACTGGTGTAGTTTCGGGGGATCTAATCAGTTATTCATTTACTTTTTCTATTTCACATTTTAAATAGCTTTCATTTTTGTTAAAAATTTAAAAAAATTATTTTTCCTTGACATATCCAAACTGCTATTACTATTCATGGAATGACTACTAATAGGTTCAACAAAAACAATGAAAATCTATCTTAGAGTACAATAGATCTCAATTGAATGAAAATAAAGAGGCCATATAAGAACTATGAGGTTAAATAGGAAGGATTCCAAAATATGTCCTTACTACCAAATTAAACTAGAGCTCGAGCTACATGTGGGGGATCAACAGGATATTCATGAATTATGGAATGATTGTTAAGAACAAATTTATCTCATTATTCCTTCCAAATAACCTCATCCAGTGTTGGAAAAAAATTTACCACTCATCTTTGAAATTAAAGAAAAGATGGAGGAGCCCAACTACTTGCCTTCATTCATTGAGATCCAACATCAAGAAGAAATTACCAATGAAGAAGTGATTAAACCATAACCAACTAAGGGATAGGATTTTTTCTTAAACTCTACCTTTTCTGATTTCATTCAATATTATTTTATTTTCACTCTTTAGGGTTTTGACTTTACATATTCAACCAATCATTTTTTCCCTTATTAGAAGAGGAATAAAATGAACATGCACCTTTTGGGGAACACATAGGGATCCCTGATTTTATTGAACATACATTTTAGGAGGTCCATAAAGAAGTTAATATTATTAAGCTAGTGTAAACCAATCAAAAAGCTTCTTACTTTTATAGGGAATAATTTTATATTGATACTTCATGATTTATTTCTATTTAAATAGATTTACATTATAACTCCCCATTTGATTATTCGTTTTATGTAGAACATCTGAAGAAACCACTGCATCTTGAAGATGAATTTTTATGAGAAAAAATGATGGAGGATGGAATTCAATACTTCATCCTACCCCTTCCATTCAAACTATACCACATTGCAAAGGGGAAGATCTGGTTTACTCTATTTATGGAGTCCTCCTCAATAAGAACAAATAAGTGGATGTTGGGAAAATCTACATGTGGTGGTTCATGTTAAAGAATCCCCAACCACCATCCTACTTTGGATAATAGCTGGTACTTTGCTCTGGAGACATTAAAAATTCATGTCCACTTGGAAGATCATACCAAGAATTATATTTACATGATTTCTTGGAATTTAGATTTCAATTTCATTTCTTAGGAATTAATTTAGCATTCATCCCCCACCCTCTTATATTTTTAATCATTAAATACATGATCTATAGGCTTAATAAAGTTTTTTTATTTTATAAGTTCATGATGGTATAAGGAACCCTCAGATAGTGGAAGACAAGAAAAATGATTCATGGGAAATAGAGTTTATTTTTATTATTTAAACTTTTAAACAACTTACATTTTTTTCTCCAAAACATGTTTTTATATTTAATGATAAGAATTTCATGCTCACACTTGAATTAATGATTTACTTTACTTATCTATGAGACATGATTTTCTTAGTAATATTGTGATTCCACGTTTTAGATTTCAATGTTGATATGAATAAATGAGTAAAATAGATAATTAAATTTTTAAATTGAAGCGTGGATATTGAAATTGTGACTCGTGATTTGAGGGAATTGATTGATTCGTGTAAATGAAATTTCCCAATCATTTTTCTCACTTTGAATTTCTCAAATTCATGTGAATTGATTTTTTATTTTTAATCATACCTTGGGTTTTTTTCCAATATTATATTCTCTTTCTTGAAAATATTTATAGACCAGGTACTTCCTATTTATATTGATCATATTTCTTGAGTCATCTTGGGAAATGTTGCATTTCATAACTTGTATTGAATCCTTTCAAAGCTATGACTGTGATAAAACACATTTAAAATGATTGAGGAAAATTTTAAAAATCCTTTATCCTTAAAATACCACCTTTACATTAATCCTTATGTTACACCATATATACCATGAATGACATTTTCAGGGATGAAAATTGCTTTAATATAGCTTTATTCAATCCTACGCTACTATTAGTATATGCATGATATCTTGAATTTGAAGTGTGGGGGTTAATGGAATCAGAGTGGAAGGGATAATATACATTTTAAGGAAAAAGTGTGTAGGTGATATTGTGATAATTATAAAAGGTTATGGAATTATTCATTGTAGTATATTTTCCCCTCTTGAATATAAAAAAATAAAAATGAAAAAAGAACAAAAAATTGAGAAAATTGGTTGTGATTTGGGGAAACCAAAAAACACTATTATTGGGCCTATGATTTTTATCAAACATGGTTAAGTGGTGGATGTGAGGTTTATTATAATCATTACTTTCAAAAAAAAGAAATGAAAAGTTTTATTGAAAAATAAAATAAATTATTAAAAAATCTATAGGGTGCACAAATCATTTATTATGCATAATTTTATCATGATCTAACTTTGATTTTAGGGGAAATAAGAGTTACTAAATTGAAGGGGGGAATTTCATTACACTTTTTAATACCATGAATTGTACTTGAGAGATAAACATACTCCTTGAGAATTAATTGTTAAAAGTATCAAATCCTACCAAACATAAGCCTTATGGTGATTTGAACCTTTATTGCACGTCCTCGTGATTTTATGTGCCTTTTTTCTTTACAAAGTGGAGAAAGTGGTTAATTTATAGTCTTATGGATAAGAAAAATGTTCTTATGATATGATAATAACTCTACTAGATTTTTATCATGATATTGGAGAATAAATATTCAAAGGTGAGGTAAATCAAGATGTGACTTGTTTTATAATAATGAATTGAGGAGCTTTAATTAATTAAATGATAACTTCCATCATTTTTCAAAGGGGAAAGGTAAAATACATGACTTTATTATTTCTTTGAACAATGAGAAATTAAAATGATATTTTATGTGTATTTTTTGATGTTTTATTTGACATTAAAAATTTCTTGATTTTATTACTTTGGAATTTCAATATTGGTAACATTGGGGTCCTCTGAATTCCATGTTGAGATTTTATGCTTGGGGAAAATCATGGTTTAAGTGTGGGAGAATTGATAGAGATATTATTTTTCATATTTTTTATATGAATTTCAATTGTTTTAACCCTCCTAATTTTTCAATTTGATCTTATATGGATCAATTTTGGATTTATGATTTGTTTTGATAAAAAATGTGAAAAGTTCTCAATTCTGTATTTTTGACATATTTTTACCACAAGGGTATTTAGGTAATTTTTTAAAAATATAATTCCAAATTGAGTGATTTTTTTTTTGAAATATTTGATTTATTTCTGTTACCTTTGTCTTCTAAACCAGGGGATGATTCAATCATCTAGAGGACCAAAAATTCATTGATGTTGGGAAATTTTCTAGGTGGACAACGTGGACCCCACCACCATAACAAAACACAACTCAGTCTAAACACCTCCAATTGAGTTTTTCCCACCTGTAATAGAACTAGGAATCATAGGTGACTTTTCCCAATAAATTTCATGGAGTTATGATCTTCGAGAGGTGGACTTTGTATGAAATATTTTGAAGAAAGCTACCTGGAACCTTAATCCTGAGAAAGTAATAGACAATAAAAAATACATAAATTTCACATATTGTGTCTAATTATGTTGAAAATTTTAGGATAGACATGAAACATATTTTTCAATAACCTTTATGAACGATTCACCGCATTATTCTATCATTAAGTTGGTCTACAACGTGAAAACTTTTGGAGTACAAATTTTTCTTATAAAAAGAGGGGAGCTCCTACCTCTCAAAACATCCCATTTTCCATCCCATTCCTTCCAAGGAACAAAGGGGAGATCTCCACTGAGTGTGGACATCCTAAAATAATACCCTTTTCTTTATAATTTATTATTTTCTATATTTTTTTATTTTTCAATTGTAATTTATATTTCTCATAAATTCATGCATTGTTTTTATTTTTATTTTCATCTTCTTCGCTATTATTTTTCTTACATTCTTTTTATTATTTTATTTTCTTCTTCACATCTTACCATCATGAACTATAATATTCATGATCATGAGTACCTGAATTGAGGAATATCCTATAGGAGTAATCTGATTCTTGAACCTGAGACTATGTTTTTTATTTTCTTTTAGTTAATTTTAAGGATAATTTATAGTGGTTGTAATACTCACTATAGTTCTATAAATTTTAACTTCTTAATATACAACCATTTTTCCTTAATGGAAAGGGTGAATGGAGGGTGTGCTTGATAATCAGTAAGTATAATTTTCATTCATAATCGGGGTAGATTGAGGTGTGCACACATACGATGGAGTGTGTTCACTAAGAAGATTTAAAGTAGGTCAATGAAGGTGCTCCATAAAAATTCCCTCAGAAGAAGTACTTTTCATCTTTAATTCCATTTTTTTAGCATTTCATGGTAATTTATAATTAAATGTTAGTTTCTTATTATTTATGCATTTCATTTATTTTATTAAATTCCATTTATTTCATAAAACATAAAAGAACAAAAATAATTAGTTCTTAGGTGAATTGCATTAAGTAGGTGGACAAACTGAGAAAGATCCTCAAGTGAGACGACCATGGTCAGCCACTATGTTGCACTAAGAAAGCATAGAAATACGCTTTTTCCATTCCCTATGACAATCGTACTTCATAATCTAAATAATATATTTTATAAATATATTTTCTTGGGTTTGTATGTTATTATTAGTTATTAATTCAAAATTTCTAGTTCTATTAAAAATGTATTATGATATTGACATGGTAGTGTTATAAACTCATATGGAATGAATATCTTGATAAATACATTTATAAATTGAATGGAGGGATTACTTCATCACATAATATAATTTTACCTGATCCTAGAAGAGGATATAAAATTTACCGTGATGCGTCCGGAATCATTCTAGGTTATTTTTTTATGTATATTGAACAAGTCTTGGCATATAGACCTCTAAATTTGATGGAGCATGATCTGAATTTCCTATCACATGATCTAATGTTAGTAGATCTGGTTTAGACCTTGCTTTATTAGTGATAATATTTTTCAGAAGATTGTTTTTTTGTTTACAAATACCATGAAATCCTCATGTATATATTTATCCACCATAACTTGAATCTCAGGAAGTGATGATGGTTTGAATAAAGATAGTAGTTAGAATTTTGGTTTCTATGTACACATAGTAAAGGAAATATTATTTCTAATTCTTTATAGCATAAGGATCAGATACAGCTACTTTAGGAGGCCATTAGTGGGGGTAGTTTAAATTCATCCTTTATAAGATAGATTTTGGGGTTCAAGATCATCATTGACAACCCATACACCAAATATTATCATTTCCCTATTTTGTTATGGATAGATAAGAGATGAGGTAGAATTCATATCATAAGGTTTTAGTCCCATGGGGAGTATTTTAGAAGAGAATCAAATACCTAGTTAGATCATTTATGAGGATGATGTCCTATGCATTCCTGGATGTGTCTAGGTTTCTATAAACATCTAAGAGGAATTGATATTAGTGTATCATTCCTTTTATGGATGGTACATCCTTTCCTTACAAATATGTAATGTTATTTATGATGCATGTATTAGTTGGATAGTCTGAAAAGGGTGATATCCTTTTTTGTAACATAGAGTTTCACCTATCAAAAGGTGAAGGTGGAACACTAGTGGCCAAGAAGGATATTACAATCATTTCACATTCTTGAATTAAAATGGTATATTTGTTCAACTATATATTTTTTTGAAGGTATTACCATCATGAAATCAAAGAAGTGACATTGTTTGGGTAATAATATATGGATTGAAAAAGGTATCTCACTTCCTACCTATCATAGAAACCTCTTTAGTGGACATTACTAAAAGGATATATGTCATATAGATCATATTACTTCATAGAGTTCCATGTAAAACCATATCATATAGAGAAAATCATTTTACATTATGGACTTTAAGTGGTTATAGTAGGAACTGGGATCATAATTACTAGTATATATATCATATCACATATAGACTATATGTCAATCTAAGCAGATGGTACATGTGTTAGATCACATAATCCAGGAATGCATCCAATATTTCATTGGATCTTGAGAGAAACATGTACCTCTCACTGAGTTTTTTTACAATAATAGATTCTATGTAACTATACAAATGGATCATTATGAGCATTAATATAGTTAGTGATGTTTTTCACCCATGTTTTGGTTAGAGGTCGGTGTGGTAGTTGTAATGGGACCTAATCTCATCCTATAGAAAATGGATTATTTACAACATATTATGAATAGTATGTTTACATCTTAATCTAGGAAGAAGTATTGGGATTAATTTCTTTATGTAAAACTACATTTTGATTTATGGGAGTGGGTTTTGTGGCGTATATCACCTAGATTGGGGAATAGATAGATTCAAAGGATGGGAAAGATTTTACCTCTTTGTGTGTGTCATTTTAGATTTTGGAGAGGGTATATTTTGTATCCTATTAGTTGTATTTACCTTAGAGATATTAATACATGGAAGAAATTAGGTGTGTACCTAATGCTTTCTATTTTTAATCAGACCCATATCATATTCTCAAATTATTAGTAAGGGGGTGATGTACATTCTTAGTAGCCATAATTATAATTAGGGGATATTCTACCACTATCAAAAGGGAAACATGTGGATTGGATTTTTTGAGGTAGGGAGGATGTAACATCTCAAATATTTATAGAGGTAGTAATTCTTCTAAATTCCCTTAAACCCTCATTATGTTTTTCTTTCAAGAATAAACCCTAGTGATATAGAATTTAGGATGGTCAATTTTTTATTGATAAGGAAGTTCGCAATGGGATAGATCTTTGTGGAGAAACCAATTCATGACATGTATTCAATTATTGATTTGAATTTAATTCATGGTGTCCATTGATCAGGAAAGCCCTCTAGATTTCTAAACACAATGTGACAATTTTGTCTCATAATAAAATAGAAACTGGAGTTATTTAGGATGTGAAATACATTCAAATCATGAATATGTTAGATCCCTCTTAAAAGGCCAGAACCACCCCACCCATTCTTTTACCCTTAGTCCTTTCCCCATCCATTACATAGTAGTGGCCACTGGGAAATCTCATATCCTTCATTCTATGTAGATTATTTAATATAGGTGTTGCATTGGGTATGAGTTAAATTAAAAACCCAACTTCATGATTCAGAGGATGTATGTGAAATAAATATAGAAAGAAATCAATAAATTACCATACAACAGTAATAAATTCAATTCTATGTTTCTCCCAAACAATTAAAGATCATTATGTATTTCTAATATGATTCATGACCATGAACTAAATGTAATTTAAATTGGATTTTTATATATATCATGTCACTGATATATATTCAAATAATGGTTCGTCATATGAAATGCCACTTCCCTACTATTTGTATCATATATGCTATTTTATATATCAATATTGTAGGTTCTTGGATGTGTGTACACATTAATAAATGGATAGGTGTGACTCATTAGGTCATGTCATGATAGAGTGGTATCATATAGTGGTTCTTTCTTAAAACTATATAGTATATTTTTACTTATCTCTGAGATTGGTTTGGGATTTATTTCAAATTTATTAATGTATTTTTAGCTCAATATTCAAGAAAGGGTGTTTAGTGTTATTGTAGTGAATAATGTATACCTTCACCAAGACTCTAATAACATGAAATTTGAATCAATACATGTAGGCATATATTGTAGGGAAACATTGGTATGTGAGTCGCATAGGAATGGGTTATGATTTTCCATGTCCTTCTTGAGTCAAATCCTCATATAAACCCCTTGGATATGCAACATATTGATACTTTTCCAATTTCATCCATAATGACAGCTATCAAGGATTCTAAAACAGTTTCATGATGATGACCAGTTGATTAATGAGACTTTACATCAGGGACCCTTTCATGAGGTGTTTTTTATAGGAAGGTTCCGAGTAGTGGTACCACCTATTGAGTAGTGATTATATCATTAAGTTGATATGATAGATGATCAGTGAAATTACATGTTGGTGATGGATCAAGTAGGTTAGGGTGATGATATGAATATGTTTATCATAGTTCATGAGTTCTAGTAATGGGAATTGTTGGATGTACTTTGTTTATTAAGACCCTTAGGTTGTGGTGATTAGCTCTGGTAGTGGTGTAGGTTTTCTGGCTAGTGAAGACCACATGAACAATCAGGTGGTTCAATTCACAACCATTCTTTTTGGTGCCACATTTTTTTGTGGTACCAACAGAAGACACAAATATTATATATTAGTTTTTTAATACGAAGAGATAGTTATTTCCTTAGATTTTGAGGTGATCTAGACCCTCCTTCTCTTGTTTTTTTGGTTTGTATTGATACTATAGTGCAAGTTTACTTCTAAGATAGAACCCTTATAAATGATGGTACTAGTGAGGAGACTTATCTAGGGTGATATGAGGCATTGGTCGATCCATGTGTTGGTGTTTTCAAATTTGATTTAAAGTATTCAATGAATATGGATTCTTCCACCACCAAGAGGTGTTCTTGTGATATAATGAAAAACTATGTTGGTTAGTCGGTTCCACCCAAAGAGAATATTATTGAGGTGTGGAAGATGATTTCATTTCAAATATATGTTTTAGGTCCTTCTTATGTGATATGGTGTCAAAGAAATAACCTTTTGAGGTTGATAGGTGGATAGGGGAATTATGTATTTGAGAAATAGAATCATGTTTCATAGAGGCTCTAGATGTGTCTGAGGTATGTCAATTGTCTTCATTTAACTTGATGAAATTTAGGTACATGATGGTGTTCAACCTCTCAATAATGTATCCATTATTTTAGACCTATAGATACCAATGGATACTTTGTGATCAATATTTATTTAAGGCTCCTTTAAATAGTATCAGTGATCATTCACTGTTATAAATAGTGTTCCCTAACATTATGAGGAGAGAGTGACTTTCATGGAACCTTTCTATTGTGTTAGTTGGACCCTATGATTTTTCCTATATATAGACTAGTTCTCTACCATCCTTTCATATTTGACTATTACCAGTGGGGGATGTTGTGTATCTATGTTGTGGGATATATTTTTCCTCCTTCGGTATATAGTAATCCTAGGAATGGAATGTTGAGATCATTTTCTGGAGGGTAGAACTGAATTCTTATCAGTTTGCGAGTATGGACATCAGAGTATTAGATTCTTTATGCTTCTAGTTTGTTTGATGTTTGAGAGGTATGATCACATATTCTATAGATATATTTCATGCTTACTTCCTTATAAAATGTTTTTTGATAACATGTTAGCACCAAGGAAGGTCCATTATCTATTACAATATATCATTAAGGACCTAGGTAGCATTGAGTGCTGGTGGTGTAGTTTGAGGAAAATATAGTGTAGGGGAATTTTTAGACCCATTTTGTTCACATAGTCATCCTTGTGTTGTTTCCATAAGATGTGGAAAAGATCTTGAGGGTAGGTGTGGATTGACATCACTTGAACAATATTACTCTCAGTAGGTAGAATATATCCCCAAAGATTGCTGACTTATTAATCTATGAGATAAAGAAATGTGGATCTCAATTTTTGACCTCATGACTAGTTATCATGAGAACAATGTTAGAAAGGAGGATGTACCGAAGGTGGATTTTCTAAATCCACTATGGTTTATTTTTTATTTTATTGTGATACCTTTTGGTGGGTTTCATTCCCTAGTGATGATTGTAATACTAATAAACTGGGTCTTATTCATAGAGTTTTTCATGGTATTTTTCCTTGATGGAATCCACATGAAATCAATGTCATTGGTTGAGTATGAGAGACACTTAAAGATGGTTTAATACATGATTTGAGAATAACAACATTATGGGAAGATCATGAAGTAATTTTTTCTATATTCAGGAGGTCCACTTCTTGAGATGTGTCTTCTTAGATGTGAGAGTGATGATGGACCTAGTAATAGTTGATGAAGTTCCATCTTCAAGGCCACAAAGGTTTATTTTCATGGTAGTATATTCTCATTATTATGTTTTTTCTTTATGTAGTTGATAAATGTGATGAATAAGTTGACACCTTTATAGATGTACCTTGATGATAGGGATGGTAAAATGTATATCTAGTCTATTATTGTTACCCCTCCACTAATTCATTGATTCAGGTAGAAATAACACATGGTATTAATTATGAGGTATTGTGTGAATTTATATCCACATAACATATTATAGATGAATTTTACAAATGTGGGTAGTACGTTATACTTATTATAGGAAGGAAAATTGCACTATTCATTCAATATGATAAGGTACTAATGAGTTTTATTTCCATTAGAAAAACATTTAGAATATATAAAGAAGTACCAAGATCTTATATCATCAGGTCCACTGGACAAGGATGTTTTAGATTTTTGTTAGGTTTTACTATTAATGTCTCAACAATCAGTAGGTAAAGATGAGTAAAACATAGTGGAGAGTTTGGGAAACTTGTACGTACATGAGATTGTAAAAAATCATGGAATTACCTAAACAATAATTTTATATTGTGATGCTCACTTGACATCATGATTAAGAAGATGATGTTAGATGTTATGGAAATTATTTTAGGTTGAACATGTATTTTCTACCACATAAAATTGGAAAGGTAAAGTAGACTGTTTAGGTTATGGAGAAAATTATTTGAGATTTCAAGTTAGCTTTGGGGAATATCTAGTAGGATCACATAATGTTATAGAATTTTTTTCATAAAATCTACTTGTCCACCATCAGTGATGAAGAATTCAAGACTATTCTCTAGTGTCCCTATAGGTTATCGCCATTTTGGTCAGAGCCAATGGGAGATTGTTCTTTTGGTCCTATTGTTAGTTATAAGGATGATTATAAAGGGTTTAGATCATCCTAAGGTAGTTTAGAGGTACCCAATAGTGTCAGGAATTATTTTTGGACCAATGAAAGTGTCCTTTGGGTTTGTTGAGAATATCATGTCTTCCAAGGGATCTCCCATCATTGAAGATTACAAATATTTTATTAGGACAGCTGGTTATATCATGAGTTCATACACCCTTTTTCTAGTTACAACATTTAAATATTTAGGTGGAATACTAATTGACCCTGTGATCACAGTTTTACCATGTTACAGGTATTTTTTATGAGTTGTAATAGAGGAGAAATGTGAATTAATTGTTTCATGATGTTGAACAGGATTAGTATGACATTGAGGGTGGTTTTTACATTTAGATGAGATCAAGGGGATTTTTAGTGTTTGAGTACCAGCATTAGAGTACCATTAATTGAAAAGTGTTACTCTTGGGTTCATGTTTGTTTAAGGAACCGTAACCTTCATGAGAAATTATGAGAGTGGAAATATAGATTGAGAGCCTAGTATCCTCCCTATTGAGTAAGAAATTTTTTCCTTTTTGGGAAGAAAATCCATAAGGTGTAAATAATATTTTGTCCATGTTTTTTTCCATGTAAGACTTCAGAATTTTTATTGGAATATATTTGTTGACACGGTAGAGTTACCCTGAACCTAATATCATAAACTTGATGCTTTATTTAATACATTAGAATAAGATACAAGTAATCACATCCTGATGGACTAGATAGATTTAAAGACTTTGTAAACTAGATACATAAGTGATTACTATATTACATTTGAATACAAAAATTAAAAAAATGAGCATCAATATTTTATCTTGAAAATTAATTCATATATTTCATAGTACACTTAAAGGATCCTTATTAATGAAAAAAAATAGGGGTGAGCTCAAATGATCGGTAACAATTAGGTTCAACAGAATCTATCATGAATTGATGAGCATTATAAACCTATAAAGGTAAATAAATAAACACAAATTCCATTTATGTAATTTGAAAACCATAATCAATATGGTAATTTAAATAATCAGAGAAACATTATATTAATTAAATAACATTATTATCATAACCTGGTAAGGTGTAATAAATATATAAATGTAAATAACTTAAATCATGGTCCATTTAATCAATAAACTGATAATTAAATGTATCCAAAGATAATATCATATAGAAATAATCATTTTTTATAATAACTGATATTATTAATTAGGGAACAACTAAATTATTGGAATTCATGTTATCTAGGAACATGATACTTCTACGGTTATGATATATCATCAATAAAGTTTAAAACTAATTGGTAGAATCCCATTTAACTAATGTTAACCAACTAATTCATCACATGAGACTATCAATTCATCGAGGGGATAACAATAAATTGAACTATACACTTTCATGAATGTCAAAAGCATTCATCATATATTTAATGATCTATTTGATATATAAACAATGTTCCTTCTCACCAAATATCGGTATTGGGTAAAGAATGTTGATTTATCAATATTTTACCAGATAAAATAATGATATTCAATATAGAACACCCTATATAGAAATTATATATGGTTAAAATAATAAATATATCCATATTTAATAATATGGATAATTGTGGTAAATTTAATGTTCATCGATAAGGTAGTGAACATTTCAAAGGATGTTTATTGACTACAAAAATGAATCATATAAGTGAATTTTAATACAATACTTGGTAAAAATAACCTCAAACCATCCAGAGTAGTAATTAGGAGGGTACCAAAACAACATATACCAAGTTTAGTATATTTAAAATAATGGATTATTATCATTAATGTATATAAATAAATAAAAATATCTTTTTACACATTCTGGAGGAAAATATATTTTTCATTTTGAAAATAAACTTTTTAAATAAAAAAATGGAAAATCATTTGCATTGATAATTTCTTTTTAAAGAAAATAAATTTCCATGATTTTTTTGATTTTTTTAAAGGGGTACTTTACACATTAAAAGTAAGTCTCAGTTAAATTATGCTCATGACATCATATAATTATATACATGCCATTAATTTTAAATATAATATTCTTTTTGAACTATAAAAGGATTATAAAAATGTATTTTTCATAAAAATAAAAGTAGGTTATTTTAAAAAATATATATATAAAGTAAAAATAATTAAAATTTTATTTAATAAATCAATTTTAAAGGGTTAAAATTTTGAAACCATTTTTAGAAAACCTTGTTTTGGAAGAAAATTTATTTCTGACCAAAAATCGAAATTAACACCGATTTTGTTAAAAACATTTTCTTAAATATTTTATGAACCAAATAATTGAAAATTTTTAATATTAATTGAAAATATCATGATTAACCATAGGATATGAAAATTAAATTGGTTTTTTATATAATTATCAATAAATTTCTATCAACTAAAATTCAAAAATAAACAATCTCGATTAGATTGAGATTATAAAATAAACCATTACAATAATCATATCATTGTAGTGAGAATTAATAAATAAATTGATTATGAGTATTAGTGTAAAAACCCAATTCTTATTCTTGAGGTACAGGTTTCTTATTTTCCTTTTCTTTTAATGTTTTTGAGAAAATAAGGAAAATGGGGGAAAATACTAAATTTATGGGTACACTCTATGTACATTTCTACACGCCATGTACTTTGGCTATGTGGGAATAGAATATAGGGTGTGTAGGCTTGTCGATGATTTAGGGTGTAAAAACTAACTACACACCATGTACTTAGTAATACACGTTGTGTAATCAGTCGGCAAGTGAACAGAAAGGCAGTGAGGTGTAGCCTCTAGTTGAATAGTAAAACAGATAGTACTCATCGTGTACTTAGTATGACACACTGTGTAATCAGTCGGCAGATGAACAGTAAGGCAGTGGAGAGTTTCCGCTAGTGATTAGTTAAAAAGTAAGTATACTCCATGTATTTGATATTACACACCATGTAGTTATGTTTTTTCATTAAAAATAGGTAGTAGCCTCCTCATTCGGCAGAGGAGGCGTAGAACTCGATGAGAGATGTGGGAGAGAAGGCCGGAATTTGGAAGTGCTCTTGATCGCACACCGGGACTCCAATTCCTTCTCCATCGATCTCGTTTGAACTGCGTGGGTGATTTATTCTCTCTTATTGAACCTCTCCTTCCAATTCTTTCCCTAAGGGATGTTATTTGGGTTTGAACGTGTAATTGTTTATCCCAGATCTACGTTATTCTTGGTTGATTCGGGAGGCGTCGTTCTCATATATCGATTAGAGGAGATTGAGGTAGGTGGTCTTGTGTTTGATTCCAACTGTTGATTTGTTCTTGTGCACTGTTGTGCCACACGCCCATGTCCGGGGTGTTGTGTGGCTGAGGCCTTGACTGTTTAGATACCTGGAATTGCATAGGTAATCTTATGATTGTGTATAAACTTCTATTTGGGATCATTACATTGATCTAGGGCCACCCTGAGGGTGTGTTTCCCTTATTTAGCCATTTGGACAGGATACCCATGGGTATGCAGTTTCTATAGCACATTTTGATTTTTCTTGAGAGGAAACATATATAAATTTCTTGCATATGTGTTGGGATCAACCAGATTAATTGCTTAGCCTGAGGGAAGTGTTTTTCTTAGCCTGAGGGAAGTGTTTCGTTTAGCCTGAGGGAAATTTTTCTTATGCCTGTGGGCAGTATCTTACGTGCCTGATGGAAATATCTCGTATTCTTGAGGGAAATATTGATTATGCCTGAGGGTAGTCGCCTAAGGGTTTCGATTCTGATTTCTTAAGGATAAGGAGTTGCATGTCTGAGGGAAAGTTTTACTTTGAATATTAACTGTGGTGATTTCTTATGGTGTACCTTCCAAGCTAAAGCACGGGTTTGGAATTTCTAAATAATTGTTAAAGTGGTAATGTAACTAGAAGGAATGTTACTTTTGAGTACTTCCTAGTTTACTTCATTTCATTATTGCACATTTTTGTTGCACATTTTCACCGACAGTTGGGCATGGGCCTTTGGTGGTTACCTACTGAAATTTATTTCTCACACCCTGTTTTGGTTAAATCTTAGGCCCAAACAGATTATATTGATATAGGTATTGATAAGGGCAATGGTCCCTATATAGGTACATCATTGTTAAAGAAGAGTAGGAGAGCATGGGACCGAGCTTAGGCTTACAATACGATTGTGTTCCTGTTGCACTGCTTTGTTTCATTTTGTTGTACTTTGTACCTTGTGATGTATTGTATTCGATTTTATTGTATCCTTTTTTGGCAGATTTCTTAGAATTAGAGACATATCGCATCATCATCTGTATGATTACTGGTTTTATTTTACTTCAGTTTTGTCATCCATTTCAAGTCCATATTGTTTACTGTTTCTACTTTTGTATTTTTATATTTATTTCCACTGCACTACACTTTGAAAAATGAGGGCATAGTTTCCCCACTACCAGTCTTAGGCCCTTGCTTCTAGTCGGCAGCCTCTGGCATTTGGGGAAATGATCTTGAGGCCATGTGACCAATCGAGTTCGGGGCACCCGTTGTGTGGCACCCGGACCTGGGATGTTACAAAGTGGTATCAGAGGGTTTCTTTTCTTCTTGACTTACTGTTTGGAGCCTATAGTCAGGGATAGGATGGAATTGATATTTGGTAATAAGTTATTCCCGGGATTAGCTAACCCGTGTATAGGGAAAATCCAATTTAACTCATGTTGCAATTTTTCTGGTTTTGCAATTTTACAGTTGATTTGATTTTCACTGTTGGGTGACGCACTTGTGGTGTACTGTTATATTGTTATACTTGGGTCCTATTTTGTTTCAACCCAATGAGATGAGGGTATGCCATCACAGGCATCATTTAGGCACATGTTAGAATCACATGTCATGCATAGTTTCAATGCCATGTAAGTGCATTAAAAATTTAATGTTGTTGGGATAGATGTTGTGCTATAAAATTCATGTTGTTGTGATAGGTACCTTGATAGATACGCCTACTATTGATAGGCTATTGGTACATGTTATGGTTGGGTTTATGGATTCTAATATTTGGTTCCTGAGAAGTATGGTCTCTCTTGGACCGGAATTTAGTGGATCATGATCCAGCCATTTGTTACGTTTTGTACTATAATGTGAAAGGTCGGGTGCTAAACTTTTGTTTGTAGGGAGTATGGGCCCCCACGGATCGGAATTTGGCATACCGACGCTTGGAATTAAAGAAAAAGGGGGCTCCAGGGTAGTTTTTGAGATTTACAGTTTGGAAACCCAGGCAACACGGCGTGTGGTTCTATGAACACACGCCATGTACTCTTCTGTTCGGGAAGAAATGAAAATTTTTATGTACACACCGTGTACCTTATGAACATGCTGTGTAGTCTCTAACTTTGTCCTAGGCCATGTGGGTAGAAACACGAGATAGGGAAACTCTTGAGGGAACATGCCGTGTACCGGTGGTACATTCCGTGTCGTGTTAACCTTGTGTTCTTCGTGTGACTAACAACACGGATGGAAAAATATTTGCTTAAACACGTCGTGTCAATGCCAAACATGTTGTGTAGTTTAATCTGGGGATCCAGTCGTGTAACTAACAACACGGGTCAGTTTTACCTCTCCTCGTACATGTCGTGTCCATCTGGAACATGTCGTGTAGTGTGAGTCGCGTATCTGACCATGTCTCACAACAACACGGGTCGGTGGAGCTCGTCTAGTACACACTGTGTACCTGTGGGACATGCCATGTAGTCTTGACTGGTGAGAGACTATGTGGACTCGTCCATGTGGCTGGGGAAACAAAATGGTGTGCACGCCGTGTGTGGGTGTAACACATCGTGTACCTAGGGTTGAGACATGCCCAGGCCGGCATCAGAACACGACCATGTAAGGGCTCAAGGGTACATACTTTGTAGACCTTATACACGTCGTGTATTTCCTTTTTTCCAATTCTTGTGGATCTTTTCCCTTTTCATTGGCATGCTTAACTAGAAAAAAGAAACCTCGATAGTAAATTAAACTAAGGCATGTGTTTGACCTTGTAGAGTCATGTCACCGAGGCGACCACAAGTTATTCGCCAAGAGAGTGGATACGATTATACTCCAGAGATGGTAGGAAATGGTCTACTGATGGATCCTCCAGCAGTTCCAAATGCAGTGACAGTCGTTATACTAGACGCAGGGGAGGGTGCATAGTTCCATGAAGGCTTCATGCGGTTCTTGCAGACCTTCCAGGGAGCACCGCCAGTTGCCACATCTATGGCAGAGCTGACACGTATATTCCAGCAGCAGCATCCACCTACATTTTTAGGGGATGGTAGACCCCAGGGCATGGAGTCATGGCTGGGTTCTATGTAGATGATCTTCTATCATCTAGAGACACCTCCTGGGAGGAGGGTCAAGCTCGCTACTTAAATGTTGTGTGATTCTGCCAAGAGATGGTGGGATGTTACCACCCAGACTAAGCATCATCGATACATGATGTGGGAATATGTTTAGGCGGTCTTCTATGACCTTTTCTTTCCAGAGATGCTAATGGAAGATCGAGCTCAAGAGTTCATGAATTTGCAGCAGGGCTCCATGTCATTGATGGAATATTCTACCCACTTCACCAAGCTACAACATTTTTCACCTGTTCTGGTGGGTGATGAGACATTGAGGGATAGACGCTTTGATTATGGTATTCGATATGACATCTGAGCACTGGTGAATGTTTTCAGGTTGCCTACAGTGCATGCTATTGTAAACTAGCCCTTTATTACTGAGCATAACCTATGGAAAGCTAGTGGTGCGGACCAGGGTGGTTCGGCACCGGTCTCTGGTACTATTTCTACTGGTAAGAGGAAGAGGTAGATGGATTTATCTCATGGTGGCAGTACTAGCCAGAAGACTTCTTCAGGTGGCCAGGTCATGTGCTACCAGTGTGGTAAAGAGGGGAACAAGATACTTTAGTTTCCACGTGACCCAGTGGAGTACCGAGCTTGCAGCAAGATGGGTTATCTTCTGTGTTTTTGTAGGGAGTTTCCACCAGTGACTAGTGAGAGGGGTTCTGTACAGGCTTCGTATGCAGGATCAGGGCCAGCAGTTTCTTACCAGTCAAGTAATTAGAATATTTCAGGACGTTCAGGCCAAGGTGGTGGTGGTGGTTGTGGTAGCAAGACACTGGGATCATAGAGATAGCAGGGTGGGTCAGCTCAGGGTAGACAAGTTGTGTCATAGGGTTGTGGCACTGGATAGGAATATGTACTGCAACAGACCCAGCAGGAGCAGGATCCCGAACCATCCACTGTCAGAGGTAATATTCTAGTTGCTTCTGTTTTATCTCTTGTACTTTTCAATACTAGTGTTACACATAGCTTTATATTTATGCCTGTTGTGGAGAGCCTTGGGATCTTTGTTTCTTCTTCTTCTTCTAATATCATGATGCTAGACACTTCGTTGGTAATTTGAATGGTAGGTGTGAGTCAGTGCAAGGAGTTCCCTCTAGCGGTTGGTGGGTGTCACTTTCCATGGGACCTCTATGTCTTAGAGATTACGGGCTATGATTTTATTCTCGAGATAGACTGGTTGGTAACAATTTTAGCCTTTGTGGATTTCTATCATCGCAGGGTGAGTTTCACGTCACTAGAGGGCGGAGATTTTCTATACAAGGGAGAATGGGATGTCCAGGAAAGCTGAGATGGACCCGAGCATTGTGGGCAAGGTGGAGTGACAGCCCAAATTGCAAGTTTTTATCTGGATGACTAGGGAACTTATCATAAAGATTTCCCTCTAGTGGTTGATAGTTTCATGGATGTTTTCCCATATGACTTTTTAGGTTTTCCTCCGGAGCATGAGGTAGACTTCTCTATTGAGTTTATGCCAGGAGCGGCACTGGTGTACATTCCTCCTTATACGATGGCTACACTAGAGTTACCGGAGCTCAAGAGAAAGTTATAAAAGTTACAATAAAAGGGTTTCATCCGACCCAGTACTTCTCCTTGGGGTTCGCCTGTCCAATTTGCAAAGGAATTGCATGGTACCCTCAGACTTTGTGTGGATTATCGGAAGCTGAACCAGTTGACGGTCAAGAACCAATATCCTTTTCCAAGGATTTATGATCTTTTTGATCAACTTCAAGGAGAAAAAGTGTTCTCGAAGATTTTCTTAAGATCTAGATATCAACAATTGCGCGTTAGACCATCGTACATACCGCTTACAGCCTTTCGGAGCATATATGGTCTATATGAGTACTTGGTAATGCCGTTCGGACTCACAAATGCACTAGAATTTTTCATGTATCTGATAAATCATGTGTTCCACCCATATCTGGATTCTTTTGTGGTAGTCTTCATGGATGATATCTTGGTGTACTCTCACACTCGACATGACCATGCCACCCATCTTGATATCATACTGAGTACACTGAGAGAGCATCAGTTATATGTTAATCTCTCAAAGTGATACTTTTGGATGGACCAGATTCACTTCTTGGGTCATATTATCTCAGAGGAAGGAGTTTTAGTAGACCCAAAGAAAGTGAGAGTAGTAGTTTCCTGGGAGTAGCTTAAGAATGTGTTTGAAAAACGATGTTTATTGGGGTTAGTCAGTTACTACAGGTGCTTTATATAGGACTTCTCCCACTTAGTAGCGCCATTGACGGGTTTGACTAAGAAGGGTGTGAAGTTCATTTGGTCAGAAGCTTGTGAGACATCCTTTCAAGATTTGAAGGGAAGGTTGACATCAGCACCAGTCCTGGTAATTCCACAGAAAGGGAAGAGATATATAGTTTACTGTAATGCATCATG
Source organism: Viscum album (assembly GCA_963277665.1). NCBI lineage: Eukaryota > Viridiplantae > Streptophyta > Magnoliopsida > Santalales > Viscaceae > Viscum > Viscum album. Next base: position 356,441,703 of record OY728143.1, read on the forward strand.
TATTGGGCTGGGAGAAGTGTTGATTCAGGGTGATTGAGTAGTTGCGTACGGGTCTCGGCAGTTGAGGCCACATGAGAGGAATTACCCGACGTATGATCTCGAGTTGGCTGCAGTTGTTCATGAGTTACGCTGTTGGAGACATTATCTCTTGGGGGAACATTTTGTGGTGTTTACGGATCACAAAATCCTAAAATACATCTTTACACAGCGTGACCTAAATTTGAGACAGTGAAGGTGGGTTGAATACCTTCATTACTTAAACTTTGAGCTTGCCTATACACCAGGTAAAGGTAATGCAGTAGTTGATGTACTGAGTATGAGGACTCCGATATAGGTTGTGTAGGAGGCCAGTGGCGAATGGAAGCTAATGGATTTGTTCTCTGAGATTCATTTGGAGGTGCACAATAGATAGGGGTGAACCTATATTTCATCCTTAGATGTGACCTCTACCCTCTTGGAGAGAGTGAGGATGATACATCTATCAGATTCAGAATGCCTAGTTCTAGGGGAGACTATGGCAAGTGAGGACCCTCCCCCTAGTTGGACAATAGGAAATGATGAGGTACTACGTATCCATGGATGAGTGTGGGTTCCAGGGTATATACGAGAGTATTTGATGTGGTAATTTCATGCTTCAACTTGGGCAGTGCATCCTGTAATTAACAAAATGTACCGCAACATGAGATGTCAGTATTGGTGGTCGGGTATGAAAATAGAGGTAGCTAGTTTTGTTACGAGATGTTCCACCTGTCAGAAGGTGAAGGCAAAGCATCAGAGGCCAGCCATACTATTACAATAGTTAACCATTCTGAAGTGTAAATGGGATGATTTTGTGATGGACTTCGTGACCGGGTTTCCGAGGTCACCTCGATGCAATGATGTCATATGGGTTGTTGTGGACAGACTTACGAAGGTGTCTCACATTTTTTCGATCAAGGAGACCTTCTGTGTTGATGAGCTCAGGAGGTTGTATATCCGAGAGATCGTATGTCTTCATGGGGTCCCTTGATATATCATTTCAGATAGGGACACCAATTTTACGTCTCATTTCTGGAAAAGTTTGAAGAGGGCACTAGGTACACAGGTGCTTCTGAGCACAGCTTACCACCCTTAGACCGATGTCTAATCAGATCATACGACACAGGTGCTTGAATAAATGCTTCGTGCATGCATCCTAGACTTTGGGGGCTCTTGGGAGAAGCACATACCCCTGGTCAAGTTTTCCTACAATAATAGTTTTCAGGAAACTATTGAGATGGAAACTTATGATGCTTTATATTGTAGACCATTCCAATCACCCTTGTGTTGGTTGGAGGTAGGTGAGGCGGCTTTACTGGGGCCATGTCTTGTGCAGGAGACTTCAGAGAAGGTCCAGTTGATTCAGAAGTGGATGACTACTGCACAGTCTCATCAGAAATCTTATGTTGATCACCGCAGATGAACCTTGGAGTTCATTGTTGGGTATTAGATTTTCTTACATGTTTCGCTGAGGTTGGGACACGGGTGGATCATAAGACAGGGTAAACTTTCACCGAGTTATATGGGTCTGTTTGAGATTCTGGAGAGTCGGGTCGGTTGCCTATCGATTTCAATTACCATAGAGGTACCAAGCCATGCACGACGTCTTCCACGTATATCAACTGTGCCATTATCACCCATATCTGTCTCACATTTTTTATCCTGAGGAGGTTGAACTTCAGGTCAATTCATCCTTTGAGGAGCATCTGATTCGTATTATTGATAGGAGCATGAAGGTTCTCTGAGGCCGATCAGTTCCTCTCGTATGGTTTCTATGGCAGCATGGATGAGTGCATGACGAAACCTGGGAGTGGGAGACCGACGTACATGCTCAATGGCCAGAGTTGTTCTTAGCTTTATCTTCACCACCCTTAGAAGGGAAATTCGGGGATGAAATGATTTAAGGGGGGAAGTTTGTAAGAACTTGGTACTTATTCTTGAGGTACGGGTTTCTTCTTTTCCTTTTATTTTAATGTTTTTGAGAAAATGAGGAAAATGGGGGAAAATATCAAATTTATGGGTACACTCCGTGTACTTTTCTAGACGTTGTTTACTTTTCTACACGTTGTGTACTTTAACCATGTGGGATGAGAATACAGGGCGTGTAGGCTTTTTGACGATTTAGGCTGTAAAGTCTAACTACATGTCATGTACTTAGTAATACACATCGTGTAATCAGTCGGCAAGTGAAGAGTAAGGTAGTGGGGAGTATCTGCCAGTTGAACAATAAAACAGATAGCACACACCGTGTACTTAGTATTACACACCGTGTAATCAGTCAGCAGATGAACAGTAAGGCGGTGGAGAGTTTCCACCAGTGAACAGTTAAAAAGGAAGTACATGTCGTGTACTTGAGAGTACACGCCATGTAGTTATGTTTTTTCATTAAAAACAGGCAGTAGCCTCCTCATTCGGAAGAGGAGGCATAGAACTTGACGAGAGCTGTGGGATAGAAGGCCGAAACTTGGAAGATCTCTCGATTGCACACCGGGACTCTGATTCCTTCGTCGTCGATCTCGTTTGAACCATGCGGGTGAGTTCTTATCTCTTCTTGAACCTATCCTTCCAATTATTTCCCTAAGGGATGTTACTTGGGTTTGAATTTTTAATTTTTTATCCCAAATCTACGTCGTTCTCGGTTTATTCAGGAGGAATCGTTCAAGTATATCGATCAGAGGAGATTGAGGTAGGTGGTCTTGTGCTTAATTCCAAATGTTGAGTTGTTCTTGTGCACCGTTGTGCCACGCGCCCATGTTCAGGGTGTCGTGTGGCTACGATTGTGTATAAACTACTATTTGGGATCATAGCTTTGATCCAGGGCCACCTCGAGGGTGTGTTTCCCTTGTTAAGTCATTTGCTAGGATACCCATGGGTATTCTATGTTTAGAGAATGTTTTGAGTTTTCTTGAGAGGAAACATATATAAATTGTCTGCATATGTGTTGGGCTCGGCTTGGTTACTTGCTTACCCTAAGGGTAGTGTTTTTCTTAGCCTAAGGGCAGTGTTTCGTTTAGCCTAAGGGAAATTTTTCTTATACCTGTGGGAAGTAGCTTTTGTACCTAAGGGCTATATCTCGTATGCCTAAGGGAAATATTTGTTATACCATAAGGTAGTCACCTAAGGGTTTCGATTTTGATTACCTGAGGGTAAGAATTTGCATGTGTGGGGACAAGGTTTACTTAGAATATTAACTGTGGTGATTTCTTATGTTGTACCTTCCAAGCTAAAGCACAGGCTTGGAATTATTAAATAACTATTAAAATGGTAATGTAACTGGAAGGAATGTTACTTTTGAGTACTTCTTAGTTTACTTCATTTCATTATTGCACATTGTTGTTTCACATTTTCACCGATAGTTGGGCACGGGCCTTTGGTGGTTGTATACTGGGATTTATTTCTCACACCCTATTTGGGTCATGTCTTGGGCCCAAACAGATTATATTTTTGTAGGTGTTGATAAGGTAAAGTGTCCATACATAGGTACAGGATTGTTTTAGAGGAGTAGGAGAGCACGGGACTGAGCTTAGGCTTGTGATGCTGCTGCATTCCTGTTGCACTGCGTTGTTTCATTTTGTTGTACTTTGTACCTTGTGCTATATTTTATTCGATTGCAGTGTATCCTGTTTTGGTTGCTTTCTTAGAATTAGTGACATATCGCATCATTATCTGTATGACTACTAGTTTTCTTTTACTTCAGTTTTGTCTTCCATTTGAAGTCCATATTTTTTACTGTTTCCTCTTATGTATGTTTATATTTATTTTCACTACACTACACTTTGACAAATGAGGGAATAGTTTCCCCACTATCAGTCCTAGGCCCTCGCTATTAGTTGACAGCCTCTGGCATTTGGTGAAATGCACTTGAGGCCATGTGACCAACCAAGTTCGGGTCACCTGTTGTGTGGCACCCGGATCTGAGACGTTATAATCAGATATAAATAATCATAAAATATTTTTTAATATTACATAATATTATAAAAATTAATTATACATGTAATCTTATAACATCAATGATAATGAAGAATTAATATAACCCAATGAAAATAATTTTAGTAATGAAATTCTTTACCAATTAGTAATTTTAAAGTAAAATCCCATTGGATAAATTATAATTAAAACTTAAAAACTATAAATTATTAATGAATAATTCTATAAAATGTAAATTTTTTTGAATATACACTATATTAAATAAGTGATGTTCATATCCTTACAATATACCTCAATGAAATTAAATTAAGAATAAATAACTTAACTTGAGTCCAACTCATCACATGCATTTTTTATCTTCCCAAAAAACATAATTATGTTAAGTTTATTAAAAAAAATTCAAGTTTATTATTTATTTTATTTCAAAAATTAACATTTAATATACAATTACATCATCAATTTATGTTTACATTGGGTTTTTTATGATATTTGACTTATGTGTCAAAAATGACATCTGAAGGTGACTATTGGTATAAGAGGTCATTATTTAAATATCTATATAATAATTATCAGTGAATAATTATAATATTTATACATAAATTATAATTTTAGTACCAATACTGAAATATATTCATGGAAAATAAACCACTTTACAATCATGTGGATGGTAAGTCGTATTTACGTATGATTAAAATATCTATTTTTTCAATGTTCAATATAGATAAGGGTAACTAAAATTTTATACTTATTAGATGATAAAATTATCATATATAATATAAAATTTAATTAAATATAATTATATATATCATCCTTGTGTTGTGGTGTGTAAAAGATAGTCTCATCCCTTTATGAAGGCGGTAGTCCACACGTACACGAATGATGTTATCATTTTTTTAGTGTCAAAGAATAAAAGAATATATTATCTTTTTAGAATCATAAATATGTCATTGACAACATTATTATTTAATTTATATAACATATATTAATTAACATTCTCATTATCACATTCCTTGTATTGCACTTGTGAAAAATGAATCACATCACTTCGTGAGGTGGTGGCCTGTGGTACAGATGAGAGGCATTATCATATCCCCTACAGAATGAAAATTAAAGATGTATGTACGATATAATTAATCTGAAGGTATAATTATTTTATAAATATCATATATATATATATACTTCAAATCAATTATTAAACCCAATTTTGAGAGGTGGTAATTGAAAAATGAATGACATAGTTTCAGGAGGCAATAGTCCATTGTACATATAAATGATTATTTTGTAAAAAAATTGATAGAAGTGGATGTGGTAGTATTTAATTACATTAATATAACAACATCTCATTATATGAATGATACTGAGTATATTATATCATCTTGTTTTAAAAATAATTGAAGGAGGTGGAGGAAGAAATAATATAAAAATGCATGATAAAGAACATCTCATCTTTTTAGGGTATCCTCCTTAGATTGGAACCAACGAATTATGTAGTTGAATTTATTCCCAATATAAGGACTATTAGACTATAGGAGGCATGTTTGGATGTGAATTAATTAGGTCCTAGCTAAACCAAAATTTTGTGAAGGTGTGAAGAAGAGAGGAGAGGGGGTGAGCATTTATAAGTGAGGTGGGTGGCGAAACTATAATTTTGTTTAGATGATTCAATCATACCCACATTCTAATAATTCCAAAATATTCCAAATAAAAAAACTATTGAGACTCAAAAATTTCAGGTATAAATATGGATATAAAATGGATTTTTTACATAGTGGTATGTAATTTTTACTCTTTAAATCTTATATTAACCCTAGGTAAATCTATTTTTACCATAATGACGATAATTAATTTATAATGTTTTCACCATTTATTTATTATAAAAAAAATTATCTTGAAAATATTAGATAATATAAATTATAATGATTCAAAAAATGGATCCCAATTATCCAAATTAAATTCATTGAAATGTAAAATTTTAATTTAAAATTTATCATTCAAACGTGGTGAGAAATCAGGTTTTTGATGAGAAAATGTTGCAATGTTTACAATGTTTTTATCTCAGAATTCAATATGAAAATGATTAAATGGAAATAATTGTATTAATTGAAATATTATTGAACTAATTTTAGTTTTAATTCAACTAAAAAAATATAACTTTATAAATATTTTAAACAATAAGGTAGTTTTTAATTAAAATTTATTATATTTCAGTATTCATCAAAACATGAAAATTCTCAAAACATTTCCCAAAAATTCACCCTATGATAATTTCGTTATTAGTATTTCAAAAATGTATTTTTTTTTAAACAAAATTTCCAAATGTGTTACAAATTAATTTTAAATTATGTGTGAAAACGTGACAAAATCATTATTTAGAAACAAAATATAGTTTTACCCAAAGGTTTTCTTTTTTATTTTAAATGTTTAATATTTTATTTATAATAAAATGATGACAATAATTTTAATAATTAATTTATTAATATTCATACTCACTAATTTAATGGCTAGGTTATAATGGTATTCTATATTAGTGTTCATCTATACTCAAGTTTGTTTGTTCCGCAAGCTGACAAATAGATTATATTAAATGAAATATATTACATGGGTTGCTTAAGATTAGTTTTTGTGATGCTTACACCATCAAAAAATTGTTCTTATTTTGAAATATAAGTTCCTGAAATTCTCACCACAAAAAATTAATTTTTTCATCCCAACTGATACTTGATATTGGAAATCAAGGATTTAAATTTTGAAAATTATTTTTTTGAATAACCCACATCATAAAAGTGTTTATAAAATATCCTCTAAATAAAATATAAATGGAAGTACAAAGGTCATATGGAATGACACAAAACTAGGATTCTATATAGGCTAATAATGATGGAATGTGATGTTATGGACATGGAAGAAAAGCATAAATAATTATAGAGAGTTGTCAAGGTCATGGATCATGTATAGGTGAATGATAAATGAAAATATAAGGACATAAAAACAAAAATGGTTCATAATTTAAAAGAAAATCTAAATCTTCATATGTAAAGGAAATATGACAATTTCTTCAAGATACTTTTTCTATATTTTTTATAAAATCCTTGAACTCGTACTTTTAGATCCTGTGCTGATATATATAACATTACATTTCCAGTTAGGATGCCGATAATTCTGACCCTAATTTTTTAATCAAAACCTTGTAACAAAAAAGGATAATATGTATCACATACATACTAGAGGTCATTTTAGGTTTAGTGTTTTAGAGAAATAGGAAAAAATATTATTTAAACAAATTATATAATCTTTAACTCATATGTCGTCAAAAGAACATTTCTTCTATTTAACCAATCATTTCTTATTTGAAAATAGGTTATCTAAATCATCCTTGTGAAATCCTTTATAGACATATATATCATTCAATATCATTCATTAAAACATCTGGAAAAGGAAACATAGAAAGGGTCAAATCAGATAATCAATAAGGATAAACATAAGCATTGACATTTGAATGTCATAATTGAGAATAAGAGTGCATAATGGTATGATTACATAAATAAAGTGCATGAGTGAGTCATAAAATAACTCATACCCATAAATAAATAGATCATCAAATATAAAATCATAGAAAGGAAAGATTCCTAAAAATCAATTATCATGAGATATGTGATGTATATCATGATAATTATTATCATTAAGACCCCATAGTAATAGTATATAAAATATGTTGGTATCTTATAATATCATCTCATTGAACCCTTACATGACCCTTATAGAACACTTACAAATGGAATAGGCAGTATGGATGACATCTATCTCTAGATTACACAATGCATTATAGAACTATCTGGGAGAACCCCTTATAAAAAAAATTATTGGTTCACCTAGATTTAACTGGGAACACACGACATTTATAATTTCCAAGAACAGAATACATAGATAATTCGTCAAAACACATTAAAAACATTTATTCTCTTCAGTATAATATTAAACCATGAAAGGGTAACATATTCGCCAATAATCTATTTGAAAGACAATGAACCAATTGAAAATAAATGTGTTAAACAAAAATCTATTGGAATCATGATTAAGACATGGAAAATAAATGGGCTAAATAAAAAACTCTTCGAAACATGATAAACCCATAGAAAATAAATGGGTAAAATAACAATATATTTGAAACATGATTAACCCATGGAAAGGAAAAGGGTTAAATTAAAATCACTTAAAAGAATGATTAACCCCTCAAAATGAAATGGGTTAAATAAAAATATATTTGAAAAATGAGTATCCTATGGAAAATAAATGGATTAAATAAAAAAAATTAAAACATGATTAACCAATGAAAATGAAATGGGTTAAATAACAATATCCTTGATATAAAAATACACCATCCAAATAATGAATTAGGATGGTATCAATACAAAATATCATAAGTGTAGGACAATTAGCAACATGGTTTTTTTAATTTTATGAATGGAATAACCATTATAAGATAATTAAAACATTCTTATGGAAAATAGTCTTTAAACATTCCAAAGTATCTCGTACAATTTTGAAACATATGAACTATTAACCCCATGAATGGAATAATAATAAATTAATAATATAATATCATGAGAATAAAGAAAATTAAGGATATAACATGTCAAATGAGATGTATATACACCTCATAATGGAAGATTGGTGTATAATATATCAAATGTATGAAAGAAGGTATATTGTGACAAAAGTCCATTACTACAATGGTAACTTCAAAACCATAAACCCCATGAGAAATAGATAATAAAATAGAAATGAAAATCACCATAAATTTATGTATAATAAACATAATATACTTTCATGGGTAGTAGATAGACAACACAATAAAAAGAAGTAGTGAATATGGAATAAGTGTCACATAAATAAATGTGAGACTAGAAATCCACTTACAATTGTGGTAACATTTGAATCCAATACCCAAAAAGTAATAAATAATCAAATAAAAAATTTAGATACCATGAAGATAAAATAATTCATGATATAATACATAAAAAGGGTAATTATATATACCACAAAAATTAAGTAACTGGTGATTAGGAATTATGACTCATGAAAGTAAAAGTGAGGCAAAAATCTCTAACATTGAGTTTGATTTTTCATGATTGTTTTCTATTTTCCTGAATAATAAAATTATGTTAATTTTTTACTTTCTTCATAAAATTTTTAATTTTTGTTATTAATTTCATTTCTATTATAAACAATTATATAAAATTAGTTAATAAATAATTTTTAAGTTGAATTTTTTGAACATATTCTTTCCATGGTTCAACAAATGACTTTGGTAGGTCACTACGGTCAAATTGATCACTATTTAAAGATATCCAGAATAATAATAATGACATGATTATTTTACTTATAAATCAATTATACTCTCAAAATAAATCATGAATTATTGTTTTGAAAAATGAATCAACATTACAATAATAGAGATGGTAGGTTGTTTGTACGCATTAGTAACATTCTAAATCTTCAATTATTGTTATGGAATGAATGAAAGTAACATTTATATTTAGGAATAATAGTTATATCATAAATAACATATTATTTAATCATATATTCTTATATATGTTTATTTCATTATAAAAGGAATCACATCACATCAAGGAGGTTGCAGTCCACACATCCATGAATAACGTTATCACTTCTTCAGTGTGTGAAAGGGTAATAAATAAAATGATATATTATATATAAAAAGGTAATTATTCATAAATATAATTTACAAAACATTTATGTCACATTTTTTTAATAAAACTCATCCTTAATAAATTCTATTTAATCTGTGAACATATCACGTCACTTTGAGGAGGCGAAAGTCCAAACATCCACAAACGATGTTTTCATATTTATACGAAATGGAATGCAGAAAGGTATGATTTATATAAAATTATAAAATTATTAAAAAACATATCATATATATTTCGTATAAAAATATTTTGTCTATCATAATGTGCAATCATGAAAGGTGGTAAAGGAAGAAAAATAACATTATTACATGAGGAATCATTTCACTATACATAAATGATAATTTTGATACACATTTGATTGATGTGTGTATAGGTGTAGGTATAACCCTTAATATAAAAAAATAGTAGTATATTTATGATATTTTTTTCATATAATCATGTAATAATAAGAATTTAATAGGTGTGTAAAGAAATAAAATATAAAATAGTTGTTGAAGAATGTTACCTCTTTTTCGAGTAACTCCTTTTGGTTTACACCAAAGGTATTACTTGGTGACATTTAATCCTAAATTTAGGATTTTATGTTCAAGGGAAGAATGTTGGGAGACTTTATCGGTATATTTTGGATGATAAAAAGTGTCTTGAGAGGTGTGAGTAAGGGGAAGAGTGAATGAATTTTTTTAATAGAGGGGGAGTGGTATTCTTGTAAATACCAATAAGGATTACACAATTGGGAGGTTTCCCTTACTTAATGTGCATAAAAAATGAAAAAAATAATCAATTAAAGGAAATATATGTTCAAGGAAAACCTCCTCCATTGAAAAAAAAAATAAGTTCATTTATAAAATTTTGTTCCTTAACATCTATGTTTCCCCAATTTTATTATTTTAGTTTTTATTAAAGTAATGTTTTTATAACCTAATTAATTAAACCATTAAGAATAAATTAATTTTAGATTTATTATAAAATATAGAAGAACTGAATTAAAAATAATATACCTAATTTAAAAAATATAAATATCATGTGTGTTGGAAATTAATTTTAAAATAAAAACAATTAACAGGAAGAAACACTACATTAACCCGGACCATGATAACGATGATTTTAATATCTATCAGTAAATATGTAAGCTATAAAAGATCAATTACTCAATGAATGGAAAATATTTTAAATTTATTAAAACTTAAAATTCACTTGTAAGAATACAGTATTATTATTAATTTTAAATCATTTAATGAAATAGAATTTATTATAAAATAACATTAATATTAATATTAAAATAATTTTTTAAATTTTCATTTTAAAATAATAAAAAAAATTATTTAAATTTAAATATATTAAGTTCAAATCCATGTAAAATGATTTTTATTTCTATAAAATTAATTTAACAAAATAATTAATTAAATTTACATTACTTTTAATGTTTTTATCATTATTTATCTTAATTAATTATTAACTAAATAATTCATGTGTTAGCATTTTTAAATGTTTAATATAATTATATCAACTCAAAAAATTATTTTTAAATTATAATTATTGAAAAATCATTTAACTTTCAAAAATAATATTTATAATCCAAACTATATATCTTCTTCAATACTCTAAAGCTTTTCAAATGTTAAAGGTACGGAAGGATACTTTTTTGTCTTTTCCTTAAATAAATTATTATGTGGGTCATATTCATGAACATGTGTCACAATACCTCATAAAATTAGAACCAAGAGGATATATATTTGAACAATTAGTAAAAAACCATATTTTTAACAAGTTTCTATGTCATTTTGGCCCTTATGTTTAAGGTTTATTCTTTTGTTAAGCAAATTTTTACCTTAATCCTTGTAATTAATTTTATTCATATTTTCTAATATTTTTGGTCAAAAAAATATTTTTACCATATTAGACATAAAATTTAATTCTTATTACAACCTTTTATATCCATTTTTTTAAATTAAATTCATATAATTTGGAAAATTAAGTTTAATGTTAATCACACAAACGTGGTAAGAAAGCAATTCTTTAAAGTGAAAAATGATCAAAAGTTCATTAAGAATTTATATTTAAATTAAATATAAAATTTATTCCAATGAACTAAATTGGATTAATATATATATATATATATATATCTTATAATTTATTTTATTTAAAGGAATTTAAATAATAATTTAACAATAATAATTAATTAGACGGAAAGGCAATTTTCAACTAAAATGTATTATTTATCATTATGGTCATATAATGGGGAATTCTCTCCCACTATCCATCTAGGGTTTTCTTCCTCCTATAGGTGGAATAATTTATTCAAATCGGCATCCCTATCCCTCTTTGGATTCTCTTCATGTCTGCCTTGATGGTTCAGTGCCCACGTGTTGAGCGTCCTGCGGATTGGGTCCTGGTTGTGCTCGGTGGCTGCTCTCAGGCGCTCGACCTGTAGGGATTACTAGGATCGGAACAAGGAAGAATAATCATCACCCTATTAAGTCATTGCGAGGTTACAAATGGAGACCTCAGTAATGCTCAGGCCCATAGTGTCCCCTTTCCACTTTACCCCTCAATTATTCTACCTTATCTCACATTGTTTGTTCTCTACACGGGGTTCCTCCAGTTTACTGGTTCAATTGTCCCATGGTTAGGAGCTCTATAAATGAATTTTTAAATGTTATTCAATATACCCCAATGATTCCCTTTGAGGTCTCATTTTTCGTTTTTGGTCATGTTGCAGTTTTTTAGTGTTTTTTTCTAGGTTTTGGTTGGTTTGATGTAGCGGTTTTCATCCCACAATGGAGTTTTGTTATTATCTTGTGATATTGAGTTAAAATGGTGGTCTAGAAGCTTTTAGGGTCAAACCTGTGTGAAATTCCTAGTTTTTCTAGTGCTGATGGTTGGGTTTGGTTGCAGGTTCCACAGCGATGTTGGTTGCCTTTTCTAGATGAGGATGCAGCATCACTTGTCTTCTCAATTTGTGGTCTCCCAAAATCATATCAACCATTATATGGTTTCATATACTATTTCAACATAATACCTCATATTAGACTCCATATAGACTAGTTTTATGGATCCCCTGATGATATGGGTGGTTTCGGTAGCCTCTGTAATGGTGGTGGTGTTGAGGACCTCGTGTTGTGGCTGGTGTGAAGCGGTTTTCATTTGGTGCATCAACAGGTTCTCTGGTGTAACCTACGGTGTGGATGAGAAGTCTATAGGTGCAGTGATGGTATTTATTCCCAATTTTGGGTGACTTGATCAATGGGATTGATGTGTGCACAGTGCTGGGTGGATGGGGATTTTTGTATTTTTTTGGTTGTTTTTTGGGAGGGTCATTCATGACATATTTTGGGATGGCCTATTTTTTTTTGTTGCTATTGTTGGTTGGTAATGTCTGGTCTTGGATGGGGATTTGAACCCGGCCTGCTTATATCCCTTTCTGGGTGTGTTCTTGTTTTTTAATTCTCACTCAGCATTAAAGTGATTCTTTTCAAAAAAACTGAAAAAAAGTTTGGTCTTTGGTATTATTTTTCATTATTCATCATAAAATGAAACTTTTCCAAATAATATTAAAAATTAAGTTAAAGTAATTTTTTATATTACAATTTAAAAAATGAAGATTATTTTTTTATAGAAAAATTATAAAATTTTCAATAATTTTATTTAAGATAGGTTCTCTAATAAAAGGATTTAAAATTGTCATATTAAATAATAATATTAATAGTATATTATGGTTTGGTAAGACTCGGCCCTGTCTCTAACACATGTTATCAAAGAGACTCTATGTTTAGTGAAATTAAAGATAATCTTGGTGTTGCATGTGATTCAATAAAAACTATGTATTTCATGTAACATATTATATTAAAAATTTTAAATTAAATTGAATGAATATATTTCATAAAATCATGTGATGTTACATCTTTCACCCCTTAAAATGAATTCTTTCATTAAAATAACTCTTCACTATCAAATGATTAACATTTAAATGATTCTTTTATTGAACCCCCACATTGTAAAAATAGTTAATAAAACATCCTATTAATAAGGAAAAGTGGGAAACAAAAAGGTCACCATAAGTTACACATAACTAGGATTCCACATAGGGGGATCATAGATTGGAATGGAGGAAAATTTTAAATAATTATATAGATTGATTGAGTTCATTGATCATAAAAAATAAAATGATCAATTGGAAGTTATAGGCCACAAAATTATTAATCTTTTATGATTAAAAGCATCATATGTTCATATAAATTGAAGGTACTAGGATAATAATTTTGTTTCAAGATCATTTTCCTAGTCTTATGATTTTTTTAACAATGTTGACTAATAGAAAAAAAATTAATATACTAAACTGATGAGTTTAATTTCATACTTTAATCTATTTCCACCAAAACCTCATCTTTTTCACCAAATATTTTGTATTATAGATTAATTTTTAATTCATAAAGTACTCAAATCAACTTTTAAAGACCATATATCCCTAAAAGTGATAGTCAAGATATTTCACATGTCCTTAGACAATTACCAAAAGAAAAATTATTAGCACATGGTAAGATAATTCCTAAAATTATTAAACATTAAAAATATACAAAAAAATAAAATTAAATAGTAATACCAAAATGTCAAACTAAATTATTCTATAAATAACTATCTATAAAATCCTTGAAACATATCCTGACTATGTTCAAAACCCAAATATTAGAATTACTTGATCATATATTCTTCGATGAAAATTAAACTATTATTCCTAAAAAAATATAACATGTTTCCCAAGTAGACATAATATTTTCCTGAGAAAAGTTCATATTATCTTGGACATCATTTAGGGATGTGATAGTGAGAGAAACCCTTATCATCCTTCAGTTAGGGGTTCAATCCCTATTGCCTTGGTTGAGGTGAAAGTTTATCACTGATCATATAGTTTGTACCCTTTTTTATTTAAATAAGAAAACTGATTCCTCCATAAAAAATCAACACTTTGATCTTGGGGTTTAAAAATACCTCATCTCAAAAAAAAATCTCAAAAAATTAATTTAAGATATCATATCTGAAAACCACAATGGGGTGTCTTATACTTAGAACATGTGATCATCATTAAGAATATAGACCTATGACCATATCCATAACTCTTAATATTTCTCACAATTAAATATCCTAATATCAAAAGTTATCTAAATCAACCTTTCATACCTATTATAACATCCCAGAACCTATACTTTCTAATCCTTTACTGAAATCCATAACTTTATATTTCTGTCTATGATGTCAATAATTGTGACCGAAAGTTTTCTATCAAAACCATATAAAATAAAAAAAATATAGCATGGATCACATAGATACTATAAGACCATTTTGGTTTGTAGTTTTAGATAATTAAGTGAAACTCTTACATAAACATCTCATATCAACTTGGACTCATAAGCCATCAAAAGAATATTTCTCCCATTTAACCCAAATTTTCTTATTTCACAACATGTCATAAACATCATCCTTATAAAATCATTTATAAAAATAAATTGGTCAACATCATTCTTTAAAACTTGGGGAAAAGGAGAAATAATAAGTTTGAGCTCATAGGCTTAGTAATGGTAAACATAATCATTAATAATTAAATGTCATGAATAAGAGTATATAAGTGTATGATGGCATAAAAAATTTCATGAGAGAATATTAAATGTACTCATACCCACAAATATATGGACTATAAAATATTAAATAATGAAAAATTCTAGAGTCATCAAAATCAATAATCATGAGCCATGTGATATCAATCTCGATCATTAAAAACATTACAACCCCATAGTAGGAATATATAAAACTTATTGGTATCATGTAACATCATCTCATTAAACCCATACAAAACCCTTAAATAATCATTAAATGTGTAATACCAAATATGTTTTACTTTCATATCTAGAGTACCAAATTAATTAGAGTGCTATCTGTGTGAACCCATCATATAAGTTGTAATGAGATCAATCGGAGCTATCTGGGCACACCCATAATTTATAATTTTCATGAACCTAATATATATATTATTCATAAAAACACATTAAAAACCCATTATTTTTTTCATAACATGATTAACACTATGAAAAGGAAACATGTTCCATAATAATCTCTATGAAACATTATTAACCCATGGAAAATAAATGGGTTAAATATAAATATTTTTTAAAAAAATATTAATCCATGTGAAAGAAATGGGTTAAATAGAAATCTCTTTGAATTATGGTTAAACCATGGGAAAATGGGTAAAATAAAAATATCATTGAAACATTATTAACCCATGGAAAATAAATGGGTTAAATAACAACCTCCTTGAAACATTATTAACCCATGTAAATGAATTAGGTTAAATAACAATCTCCTTGACACATGACTAACCCATGGAAATGAACTGGGTTAAATAATCATATCCTTGAAATATAATTAACCCATGGAAAACAAATAGGATAAATAAAAATATCTTTGAAACCAAAATAATCACTACAAGGAATGAATGTGGATCATATCAATAAAAAATACCCCTAGTGGAGGTTAAGTTACAACAAGATTTGTGGACATCAATTAATGGAATTACCATTATAATATCATTAAAACATTCTTAAGGAAAATAATCTTTAAACATTCTAAAGCATCTCATACCACCTTGAAACATTAAAACCATTAATAACATAAATGGAATAATAGTAAATGAATTTTTTAATATAATGATACTAGGTAAATTCAGGATATAACATGTCAATGTAGATATATATAAACCACATAAAAGAAGATAGGTTTACAACATATCAAATGTCTCAAAGAAGGAAAATTGTGACAAAATTTCATTACAACGTTAGTAACATAAAAACCATTAACCCCATGATAGAGAGATACTCAAATAAATATGAAAATCCTGATAAATTTAAGGTTAAGAAACATCAAATACATTCAGGGGAAATAGGTACACCAAATAATAAAAATAAGTGGTGATTATGGAATTCGTCTCGCATAAATAAAACTATGATTAAAAATCATCACATAATTATGGTAACAGTTAAATTAGAAACCCAAAAATAAATAATAATCAAATAAAACATTTAGATTCCATTAATATGAAATAATTAATTATATAATTCATAAAGAGGGGTAGTAGATATACCACTGAAAATAAGTAAGTTATGATTATGATGTATGCCTCATGAAACAATAAGAAAATAATCCCTTATCTTGAGTCTAATTTTTCATGGTTGTCCTCTATTTTCCTGAATAATAAATTTATGTTACTTATATATATTCTTTAAAACCTTTTCCAATGTTATTATTAATTTTATTTGAATTATATACATGTTTTATACAATTACTTAATTGATAATATTTAAGTCAAACATTTTGACCATATTCAGTTTATGTGTCAAAAAAACTTTGGTAGGTCAACAATGGTCAAATGGATCATTATTTAAAAATATAAATAATAATAATCATTTAATAATTATATTAATTATATTTAAATTATAATTTTAAATCCATTCATGAATAAGGGTTATGAAAAATTTACCAATGTTACAATCATGGTGATAGTTTTCCATACAAACGCATGGGTGATGGTCTCATTTTTTTATGATCATTATGGTATGAAAGAAAGTAACATTTATCACTAAATAATTATAATTATATCATAAATACCAAAAAAAAATAATTATATATACTTACATATATTATTATTGTGATAAAAAAAGGTATCACAATGTGTCGAGCAGGTGATAGTCCACACATCCACGAACGACGTTATCACTTTTTCATTGTTTAAAATGGATAGAAAATTAATTATGTCATAAATTTCATAAATATATAATTTATATTAAATATGTTTAATTAAACCAATCCTTAATATATTTTATTAAATTTTTGAATATGTCGCATCGCTTTGAGGAGGCGGTAGTCCACACATCCACAAACAATGTTATCATATTTACAACAAATGGAACTCCTAATGTTATGTGTCATATAAAAATTCTATAAGTGTTAATACAACCTAAATCTCATAAATATTTCATATATAAAATATTTTTTCCATCATAATGCCCAACTATGAGAGGTAGTAAAAGAAAAACGTACAACATCATTAGGTGAGGCAGTAGTCCATTGTACATGAATGGTAATTTCATTACCCATTTGATTGAAGTGTGTGTTAGTGAATGTATAAACCTTAACATTAAAACATATCATTATATTGAGGATATATATTTTTTTTATTTAATAATTTAATAATAATAATTGAATGGGTGGAGTAATAAATAATACATTAATGGATATTGAACTGTGTTACCTCTTTTTCGGGTAATTCCTTTTAGTTTTAAACAAATGGATTCTTTGGTTATATTTAATACTAAAATTCAGATTATATGATGAATGTAAAGATTTTTTTATTATATGTGGGTGGATTTTGGATGATACAAAGTGGCATGGTAGGTTTGAGTAAGGGGAAGAGTGAATGCGTTTTTATAATGGAGGGGGAGTTTGATTCTTGTAAATACCAAATGGTATACACTATTAGAAGGTCTACCGTACCACAGTAAACTATAAAATGGAAAAATATTGGATTAATGGTGATTTATAGTTGATAAAAATCTCCACCACAAAAAAAAATAAGTTCATTTTTATAAAACTTTTCCGCAACTTCTATGTATCCCAAATTTTATCATTTTTGTTTTTATTAAAGTAATTTTTTTCTATCATAATGAATTTAACCATCATTAAAAAATCAAAGTGAAATTTATTATATAAATATAGGACCACTAAATTATAAATATTATACCTGATGTAGAAAATAAAATAAATTATGTGTCGAAAATTAATTTTAAAATAAACACATTTAATACACAAAAACACTACTTTAACCCGGAATGTGCTAATGATGCTTTTTCTATCTATGGGTCAATATGATAATTATAAAATATTAATTGTTCAATGAATAGTCAATATTTGATATTTTTTAACACTTGAGATTAACTAGTTATAATATAGGATTATTATTCATTTTAAATAATTTAATGAAGAATCATTTATTATAAAATAACATTGACACCAATTTGGAAATTATTTAATTAATTTTACCTTAAAAACATAAAAACATTATCGGAATTAAAATATATTAAATTCACATATTTGTAACATCATATATTTATCTTAAAAATATATATCAAAATAATTATTTTTATTAATATTTATTTTAATATTTTTAGTGTCATTTATCTTATTTAATTAGTAACTAAATAATCCATGAGGTAGAGTCTGTAAAGATTTTAATGTAATTATATCATCCCTAAAAATTATAGTTAAATTACCATGATTAAAAAATCATTTACCATTCAAAATAATTTTTATAACTGAAACTATGTTAAAGGTAACAATAGATTATTTTTTATCTTTTTCATTACTTATATTATTATATGGGTCAATTTGATGAACATATGTACCATGAACTCATAAAATTTTAACCAAAATATTATATGGTCAAACTACTGGAAGAAATGTCTTTTGGACAAGTTTCTAGGTCATTCTGACCCTTATGTTGAAGGATTATTACCTTTTTATGTTTATTTTTACCTAAATAGATTTAATTAATTTTAATCACAATCACCAATATTTTTAGTCAAAAAAATACGATCTTATTAAACCACAGATTTTATACTGATTATAACCATGTATGTTAGTTTTTCCAAATTCAATTCACAAATGTGTAAAAATTTTGTTTAATGCTAATCCCATAGGCGTGGTGATAAAATTAGTTTTTGAAGTGAAAATACCCAAAAGTTCATTAAGTATTTATATCTAAATAAAATATAAAATTGATTATAATAACCCACATTAGATTAAAATATATATAATTGATATTTTATGACTTTAAAAAAAATTGAACATCAATAATTATTTCTATGAAAAGGTAGTTTTCTACTAAATTGTAGTATTTCTCAATTTTCATCAAGGAAACGTTTCAGAAAAATACCAAAAAATAACATAAAGTAAATTTTGATATTATGATTTCAAAAATGAAGTTTATTTTGTCATATAAAAATTATAATATATTCAAAAATTATACTTAAAAAGGTTCTCTAATAAAAGATAGTAAAACTGCCATATCAAAAAAATATTAATAGTATGTTATTGTTTAGTAAAATACAAACTTGTTTGTAACAGAAGTTAGAAAATAGGTTCTATGATGATAAAAACACAAGATAAACTTTTTATTTCTTGTGATGCATTCAAAACTATGTATTTCATGTTACACAATCTATTAACAAAATTAAATTAATTTTAAAGAACATATTTCACAAAATATTGAGGTGTTATAGTTGGGGAATTATTTTACTGTCTAAGATTATAAGAAAATATAGTTGATACATTTATATTTTATAAAAAAATTCAACCTTTGGTTTTTCTTCGATCTATTTCAAATTCACCACTTAATCCAGGAATTTAATATCTAAAAATTGATTTTTTTTATTTTTGGAGCACTAAAATTCATTTTAATAGATTGTAAGATCCATAAATGAGTGATAAGTCCTCATTTCAATCTATAAATATTTTCCATAATCAATATGTTTAGTACATGTTATCTAATATAATAAATTATTCTCTAGAACCAAAAATAAACACCACTGGTTCATTCTTAATATTTATCATTCATGTCGTTTAACAAAATCCATTGACTTATTAACTAGAACATTGTATAGGCTAGTGGTAGGTGCTAAAAACTTATCATCATTCTGTTATTGTAGGATCAAAATATATATGTGTATATTTATCAATTACAAGAGTTGGGTCAATTGTAGGTTTAAAAACATTAATTTTTATCCTTAAGAAAATATATGTTTAACAAAGTAAAACAAGATTAATTCACAATCCCACTTTAGTTCCTAATAAAGAAACTAACTTTCTTAGTATCTGATAATATGGATATGATAAACAAACTTAGACAAGTTTACTTAAGGAATGATTCTACCTTAAGTTGTATAGAATCTAAATCAGAGTTTGTACAAGAATCAGAATGTGTAAGAAAGTTACACTTTTTATCTGTAACTAAATAAAGTGGAATTTAAATAAACTTGTACAAGTAACAAGTAACAAAAAAAATATTTTAACCTAAGTATAAGGGTATCCAACAACATTGGATAAATTTCCCTTAATTTATACATTCAACAAAGTCTGTCTTACCCACACTAGGGTAATCCCTCAATACAAATACTAGTATATGTCTTGTTATCCCTTTAAGACCTCGATTAAGTAGGTAATTGGTACATATTTCTTCCTATACCTGAAAGCCATCGATTGATAACTGAAAAAATCGAATTCACACTAGGAAGTTTGAACAAGTTTTTCATAGCTAAAAAATCTGTTCACAACATTCACACAAGGAAGATCAAGCAGATCTCTCGTAGAGTATCAGCATGTATAGAAGTTCTAAACAAACATTGTAACACTAATGTTGTAATTGAATAAAAATGGTTGGGTATTTATAGGCATGAATTCTAGTGGTCAAATTCATCCTCAAACGGTCATATTTCTCTGATATTTTGTAGGGACCTATACATGTGGAAATCAAGCAATGGTTACTTTAAAATATATTTTACAACATCGTTTTATATAACTAACTATGGGAAACATTACCATGCTTAAGAAAAATTTTCACTTTTAGGATCTGATAAAATGAAACTCTACATTAAGGAAATGTGGTAACTGTAACAAAATAATTTAATTAGATTCTTAAGATAGTGTAATTTGGAGTCTAAAAAATTGGATAATAGGATTCTAAGAAAACTGATAATCAAACTCTAATTTATATAAAAAACGGAGTCTGGTTTTTATGAAAATCAGATTCTGATATCTATGAAAATCATATTATGATTTCTATAAAAAATTGATGATGGATTTATGAGAGAATCAGAGTCTGATTTCTGAGATAATCTGAGTCTAATTTATGATAGAATCGGAGTCTAAATTCTAGAGAAATCAGATTCTGAATTCTAGAGAAATCATATTCCCAATTCATGGAAATCAGATTCTTGATTCTAGAGAAATCGGTTTCTGAATTCTAGAGAATTCATATTTTGAATTCTAGTAAAATCAGATTCTAAGTAACTGTAAGGTTTCAAGTCAGATAAAGATCTGATTTTTTGGAATAATGAAAAGATGGTTAGATTTAGTTATAAAAACATTAGGTAAGGCATTAGAAACCATAAGTAAAGTCAAAACCATTCTTAGAGAGAGAAAAAATCCTTAAGAAATTTTTTCATAGATAAAGATAATTTTCCTTAAGAAAATGTGTTTGTGATTTCCAAAATATAAAGGAACTAAAAATTTATAAGGAAACTTATTGACTCAATAATATCCCCCTTTTTATAATGCACAATAAACTTTTCATAAAAGAATATAAAGGACTAAGATTTTCATTTTTTAACTTTTAAAAGAAATACTTATCTCCATTTTGGTTTATGGCTCATGATGAATGCTACTAACTCCCCCTTAGTTTATGAAATCCCTAAGTATCTTATTCTTTTCTTTCTTAGATAAATAACTCCCTCTTACATAAGAATTTATTCTTTAAGTAATCTATACCTTAATAATACACTCTCCTTCATTAACATAAAATTTTTCTTGAACATTTTTTTCTCCCCCTTTTTTATTTTCCAAAAAGAAAGGAGGAGAAAAATTGTACCTGAAAGTTTACAAAACATTCAAGATGAAACAATGCAAAGACAAAAAAAATCATTAAGATAAAAATGCATTAAAATTTTCATTAAAACAAAAGATAATATTTTAAAAGATAATTATCCATCCTTATTTTTCTCCTTCAACATCAACTTTTTCAATGTAGCCTTCAGATTCATCAATTCTTTGTGATAATATTGAAAATTATTGAGAAAATCTTCCTAATAGTGATTTTTTATTACAAGATCTTTGATTATGAATTCCTAAGACATAACTATTTCACTTGGAGACTTGATAAATTATTCCTAGTCTTTTTGTTTTTCATCCAACTCTTCCCATATTTCCCTCTCCCTTTTTAGAATAAGAGAAACAAAGTTCAATTTCCTATTCAGATCTTTGTATCCTTGTTGGCAGCTAGTTTACTCTGCTTTTAGTTTCTCAAAAAAAACATATTTATAGATTCTTGATCTTTTCATCAGATTTATCAAAATAATCCTTGACTATGTCACTGAAATCGTGAAAAAATTTAATAACAACTATGATTGTCTTTGAACAATTTGTTATTTCTTTGAAAGATCTTCTATGAGCATCATAGCTGATATGAGAAGTCTTGAACCCAACTTCGAGTTTAATGAAATTTTCCATAAGAAGATTTTTAGACTTCATCTTCTGATTAATTATTTCTTGAGTCAGTTAACCTCTGGATTATATACTTGTAAAGGTTGGAATAGAGTTTACAATAATCTTACGGGACTGAACCGTAAAATCTTTTCCAAATGAAGAGTAAGATTCTGAAACAGATTCTTTTTTTGGTGAGGCAACTTCATTTTTCTCATCTTCTTTCTTCTTATATGTACCAACAACATCCTTCTTTATTTCTGAAAGAATAGATTTATTATGTGTATCATCATACATTTTCTTATCTTCCTTTGACTTAGAGATTTTCTTCTTGATTTTCTGAGTTTTATACTCACCATCAAAAACATGGACTATTTTATCATCATCAACATCATCTTCTTTATCAACCCCATTATTAGAAACAATATTAAATTTATTGTCATCAAATTCTTTATCATCCTTGTCATAAACATTTTGAACAATATTATCTTTACTACATTCATCATCTGAAGGGACTCTATTCACCTTATCATGGCTAACATCATCTTTATGGATAGATTTTTCTTCTGAAATTACCATTTTTGAGGAAACTTAGTATGTTCTTATTGATAAATTCTTGTAAGGGATCTCCTTCTCATCATATTAATCTACCATTTTTTGACACATCTTTACTTTAATTATCTTCTTCTTCTTTTTCTTGAGGGATTTTATCTTCATCAATTATTGCTTTCATAACTGAAATATCCTTCTTTCCATTATCTGTTATCGGGATCTCGGTTTCCATTAGTGTTGGAGGAATCATGGTTTCATGAAATAATGATTCAATTACATGAACTTATTTAAAGGCCTTATCATTGTCTCTTAGAAAATCTTGGATAATCTTAGCTTTCAAAATTTTCTTCTTTAACTTATTTTATTTAGCTTTTTTATCATGCTCTTTAACTTATTGGATTTTTAAGGCCTTAGCCTCAACAGTATCTATCCCAAAAACTACATCACATTCCTTCTTATTCTTTTTAAGCTCTCTCTATTTGGATAAAACCACACCAAAAAAGGTCTTTACTTCTTAGTCTTAAGTGGATCAGATATTTGTTCAGTGGATGATACTTGTACATGCGGTTCTGGATCTTTGGATTTTCTTTTCTTGGGAGTTTGCATGGAGATTTCTCTAACTTCTTCTTTCTTACTAGAAGCTTGGCCATCCTTCTTAGGAATATCAGATAAATCTAATGACCTTTCACTAAATTAGATCTTCATCCTTCTCAAGGTATCATAACATAACAACATGATCTTTAAGGTTTTTTCCTTTGAGTTATATGGGATTTTAAAGGAATCTAAGACTAAGATAATGATCTTAGACAAGATTTTATGGTACATCAAGATTTGAGATTTGATGGAGCCATTATTAATGTTTTTGATGGTTAAAATAATGTACTTAATGAGATTTAACTTTATTATATTCACCAAGAATACCGTCATAAATATATTCTATATCGTTAGAGAGTCCTTATCTTTCTTCCTTGGAATCAAAAATCATTGCATCCAAAGTGATACTAATATGTGGTTTGTTGAAAGATGTGTTATCTTGGGCATCTTCACTCTCTTAAGACCAAGGCACCCAATAACCATAATTTTCTCAAAAAGAACCTTCCTTATTAGAAAACCTATGCGATCAAAATATTTCCTCTTCATAGTAGGTTATATCCAAAATACTTGAAGCCTTCTTGTAAGATAGAGAGTTGTTTTTTACATAACTCTAAAAGGTAAACATATCTTTTCTACATTTTTCATAAAGCTAAGCAGTATCAAAAAACTCTATTACTAAATTAGCATATATCGGATCCTGATTCTTTTCCTTTTCTATATAGAGTATTTCCCATCCATTCATCTTTATGACTTTTGAAGTCAAAGAGTTATACATGGAAAAGAATTTTAAGTCCACTAACCTTTCTCTGATGATTAGTCAATCTTTGAGTTGATTATTGGACTACATCAGAGTTTATTAAAATATCTCAAGTGACATTAAGAGTTTAAGGATAAGGGAAAAACATAACAACACAATTGAAGGGAAACAAATATTCATTGCAAAAACACTGAGAAAACTAATGTGGGATGTGAAGAGGGGGATTCCTTTATATAGGATTTATGGTGACAGTTTATCTTCCCAGTTCAATCCAACGGTTGCGATTTACTTGATCTGATATAATGGTTGATATCAATTCTAGAGAATTATTTATAGGTTCTAATATTTTGAGGTTTTAAAGATGAAAAATGGAATTAAGGAAATTGAATTCAATAAGGTTTTCTTAAAATAATATTGAAATACCAACAAACAAAAACAATACATTATAATGATATAACTAATGAAATATACCTTTCAAATTACTCAGAATAAATTGTTAGTATTGATATGGTTCCTCTTAAAACTGACAGGGAAAGAAAACATGTTAGGTTCTGAAATAAATTTAGGTTCCAAAAAAAAATTAGGTTCTGAAAAAAATTTAGGAAAGTAAATATAAAATAATAAACATATGTACTCCCCATATGAAAAGTAGTATCTTAATTTTAAGAGATAGGTTGAAAAAATTTGATATAAATGATTACCTTATGGTTATCATACTTACATTTTTTTAATGTATTCAAATCTATAGAAGGGTAATGGTTTGGAAAATATGTCAAAATTTTGATCTTTTGTTTTGATGAATTGAAGTATGATATCTTATTTAAGTGTGTGATCCCTAATAAAGTGGTGCTTTTTTCTATGTGCTTTTCATGAGAGTGATGTGCAGGTTTCATTCTTAGGGTTATTCCACTATTATTATCAAACACTATTTTTGTTTTGATAAAACTCATGCCATAGTCTGTTAGTGTGTGTTTCATCCATAAAACTTGAGCACAACAACTTCCAATTATTACATATTCAGTTTCTGCAATGGAAAGTGCTACAAAGTGTTGTTTCTTGCATGACCAATAAACTAAAAAATATCCTAAGAAATAACAAGTTCCAAATGTACTTTTTCTATCCATTTTACAACCACCAAATTCAGTATACAAAAAATATTTTTAAAACCTAATCATTTCTAGAAGAATAGAAAAGTCTTAAATTCACGGTTCCCTTTAAATAGGGAAAAATTATTTTCACTACATTTAAATGGGATTATTTGGGATTAGATTTATATATTGCACATAATCATACTAAAAACATTAATTCTATATGACTAGTTTCTAAGTATAATAGACTTCCTATAATTCCTCTAAAATATGTCTGATCTACTGGCTTTCTAACTTCATCAAGATCAAGAGTGTTTGAGGTACTGATTGGAGTAATTATACTTTTAGAGTTATCATATACATACATTTTAAGAAGATATTTAATATAATTATGTTGAGATATAAAAGTTCCTTCTGGTTTTTAAGAAATTTGAAAAGCAATAAAAAATATTAACTCACCCATCATACTCATTTAAAACTCTAATTTCATGAGATTTAAAAATGAATCAGTCAATGATTTCTAAGTTTATTTGAATATAATATCATCCATATAAATTTTAATAATCAAAACATTTTTCTTATCTTTCATTATAAAAAAAAGTCGGTTTATTAGTTTCTTTAACGTAGTTTTTTTGAAACAAAAATCGTGTAATTCTGTCATATAAGGATCTAGGGGATTTTTTAAGTCTATATAATGATTTGGTAAGTTTGTAAACATATTCATGATGTTGTGTGTCTTCAAAACCAAGAGGTTATTCAAAATAAAATTCCTCTTTAACATATCCATTAAAAAAATAACATTGCACATCCATTTGAAAAAGTTTGAAATTGAAAAATGGTGCAAAGGCAAGTAAAATATGAATAGATTCAATTCTAGCTACTGGAGCATATGTTTCTTTATAGTTTATTCCTTCTTGTTGATTATAGCCTTTATAAACTAATATTTATTTATTTCTTAAAATAATTCCATTTTTATCACATTTATTTTTGAATACCCACTTTACTCCAATTATACAAGTTTCTTTAGGACTTTTAACCAAGGTCCAGACTTTGTTTCTTTTAAATTCATTTAGTTCATCATGTATAGATTTAACCCATTCATCATCACCTAAATATTCATCAGTACTTTTAGGTTTTAATTAGGAAAGAAAAGCTCTATTATCTACTTCATTCCTTAGATAACTTCTAGTCCCTACAGGTTTATTTTCATCACCAATGATACTATCATAGGGATGATTCTTAAGAAACTAATTATTTGGGTTTTGTAAAACCTGTTCATCAATATACCATAAAAAATATTCTAGGGTAAATACTTTAGGAATATTTTCTTGAGAATTTCCTTGATTAGAATAATCTTCCATCAAATACTGATAATTAGTTTTTGAAAACACATCTGAAGATGTAGGTTAGGATTGTTTAAAAATAAAAGGACCAATTTTATCAAATTTAACATGTACTATTTTATCAACAGAATGAGAATTTTTGTTAAGAACTCTATAATCCTTATAAGTAGTGTAATAGTCTAAAAAATTCCTTCATTAGATTTGGGTGAAAATTTATGTAATTTTTCTTTAGTATTCAAGCTAAATACTTTTCATCCAAATATGTTGAAGTGAGAAACTTTAGGTTTTTGACCAATCCATAACTCATAAGGTGTTTTCTTAAGAAATGTCTTTATTAAAACTTGATTTATAGTATCTCAACCAGTACTAACAACTTCATCCTAAAAAATTTTATCAACAGAGTATTCACTCAACATGGCTCTTGTTATCTCTTAAAGAATACGGTTTCTTCTTTCAACAACACCATTTTTTAGGAGTTCCTGGAGCTAATAAGTTATGATTAATGCCTTTCTTACTACAAAAGTTTTCAAAATCTAAATTTTAAAATTATCCACCATTAAGACTACTAATAGCTATAAATGGAAGGTTTTTCTTATTTTTAACTTTGTATGAAAAAATATTTAAAATATGAAAAGGCTTAATATTTCTTTTCTATAAAATATACCCATGTAAATATAGTGTAATCATCTACTAAAACAAATACATATTATCTTACTCCAATACATCTAGTTTTTTTTGGACCAAAAATATCCATATGATTTAGCTTTAATGCATAAAAAGTTGATACTTAACTAATTGATTTAAATCTTGACCAATTGTTTTCCATATTGATAGGAATCGAAGACTTTTTAATAATTAAATCTAAGATCTGGTAGATCCTTGAAAAGTATTTTCATTAAGATTTTTCATAGGTTTCTAATATTATAGTGTTCTAGTCTTCTATTCCATAACTAGTATTGAGCTTCCATTTCATTATGGAAAGGTAAGTCTTTTCTATTAAGGTCTTCTAAGTTAAGTGTATAAATATTCTCCTGCCTATGGACAGAGAGAATAAACTCTTCCTTGTAATTGTGTATTAGGAATTTATCATTCCTAAAATTCGTAAGGTAACCTTTATCACATAATTTTCTTATGCTTATAAGGTTGTGGTGAATACCTTTAACAAATAAAAAATTTGAAATTAAATCTTTTCCTAGAAGAATAATATTACCTATACCAATAATTTCTCCTTGAGAATTATCTTTGAAATTTACTTTTCCACCTTTCATCTTAATAATATTTTCATATGATTTTTTGTTACCATTCTTATGTCAGGAACATCAACTATCCATTTACTATGTATTATTGTTGGCACATCCTTTTTTTCTAAAAATAAAATAGTTAAACTTTTGGAATCCAAACTTTCTTGGATATGGAAATGATAGAAAATAAAATCTTATGTATCCATATTTTCTTGGAAAAATTAGATTTATGAAAACCTAAGGATTTTGTTTTATTCAGAGAACAAAGTTTCTCCCATTTTCCACAACTTGACACTTAGTTCCAAAAGGTGTACTTTGGGGTACCAAATAGTTGTGACTAAAAACCAGTTTTTATTGAGAATAACCAAATCCAGAACTATTTATAATAGTATGAATTGGTGAATAAATTTTATCAAAACCTTCATTTCTATGAGTAATGTTTGATAAAAGTATCTATAAGGAAAATATTTTAGATTTTAGTTTGATGACTAAATTCTTATCCTCATTGTCATAATCTTAGATTTTGAGTTTGTCTCTTAAACATTTTTCTTGGAAATAACTTTTTCAACATCCAAATTAATATTATCATTTTCATAATTTACTTCCTTAAGGTTTTTGGAAATATTTTTAAAATTAACAATATTTATGATCAAGATATTTTTAAATATCTGATAGTTCTTTTGTTAAAATAGAGATTCCACACTTTTTCTTATCACATTTTTTATTGATCTTATTATTTTTATTCTCAAGTAACTTGGAAATCCTAGATACTTCTTCAAAATAAAGTAATTATTTTCTTCAAATGATGAAGATTCATCATCCGAAGATTCATAATATTGTCCATTAGGATAATTAGAACTTAAATAAATGTTGGTTAAATATTTATTAGTGTTTACCTCAGCCATGAGATATTAATTTTTAGTAGGAATTATGGCTATAAGAAAAATATTCTTCTATCCAAAAGATTCAATATCTAAAGATTCATTAGAAGAGTATCCACCACTAGCACTCCATGAATTATTATCTTTTATTAATTCCCTTTATTTAGACTTATATTACTTATTCATATTCATTTTATAATATTTATCCCTTCTTTATTTCTTCTTAAGATTAGGACAATCTATTCTGATATGTCCAACCTTATTACATTCATAGCAAGTCACTTCAGATTCCTTCTTATAGCTTATGTCTTTCTTCTTATATCTATATTGGAATTCTTTCTTTCCCACGATCTTGTCCATCCTTCCAGAATGATTGGATTGTTCAGTATCTGAGTGATCACAATCAGTTGAGTTTAATATAAAAACTTTCTTAGACTTTGACTTGGTAGCTCTTTCAGGGGTTTTGGATTTCCTTTGATTAGAAGTAGTTGTAAAATTAAAATTCCCATTATTCTTCTTAATATTATCATCATATCTTTTCATTCTATTCTCATGTTGTAGAGGATTCCTGAATAACTCGTCAAGAGTAACTGTTTTAACATTCCTTGATTCATCAATAGTGGTTCTCAAAGATTCCCACTCATTAGGAATGATATCAATAATCTTTTCTACAAGCATCTCATCATCTAAGCCTTTTTCTCCCATTTATTGTAATATGTTGAAAATTTTCATAAACCTATTTTGAAATTTACGTATGGGTTCTCCATAAGGAAATTTGAAACCATGGTAGTCATCTCTTATAATTCCTCTTCTTGTTTCAATAACCTTGAATGTACCAAAATGTGTAACATATAATTTCTTTCAGATGATATTAGTAGCTTCTTATAATGAAATCTGACTATAGATTTTCATGGTCATAGAACATAATAAATTATTTCATACCTTAAAGTTAAGTTGATACTCTTGTTTTTATTTATTAGTGAATTGTCTGATTTCCTTTTCAGGAATCATGTAATCTCCAGTTAACATAACAAAATTATCCACACTGGTACTGATAATAAAAGTATCCATCCAATATCTCCAGTATTCATAGTCATTTCAATAAAAAAAATTAGGTGTCTGGTAGGATTTAAGTTTTCTATTGATCCAATGCTCATTCTTAACATTTCTAAAAAAAATTCAACAAAATGGGTTAGTATTAGAAGTTTATGAACAAAGATTTTATAAGAAAAATATCTAAGAAAAACATGAACAAGAAAACTTAAGAAAAAAAAAGTTGTGCAAGAAAACATATATGCAAGTATAGTATTTCAGAATCCTCAACTGATATTAATTTTAGGATCAAAATGTATATGAATATTTCTCAATGAAAAGAGGGAGTGAATTTTAGGTTTAAAAACATTCATTTTTATCCTTAAAAAATATGTGTTTAAAAAAGTTAAAAAAGATTAATTCAAAATACATATTTAGTTCTTAATAAATAAAATAACTTTCTTAGGATCTAATAATATGGGTCTTATAAAGAAACTTAAACAAGTTTACTTAAGGAATGATTCTACCTTAAAGCATATAGAATCTAAATCAGAGTTTGTACAAGAATAAGAAGTGTAATAAAGTTGTGCTTTCTATTTGTAACTAAATACAGTGGAATTTAAACAAACTTATAACAAGTAACAAGTAACAAAGAAATATTTTAACCCAAAGATAAGGGTATCCAACAACCTTGGATAAAGGTCCATTGATTTATACTTTCATGAAAGTATGTCTTACCCATACCAGGGTAATCCCTCGATACGAAGATCGGTATCTATCTTGTTATCCCCAAAAACTATTGATTAAGTAGGTAATCAGCACATTTTTCTTCTTATCCCTATAATCCCTCGATTGACAAAAACAACAATTGTATTTACACGAGGTAGGTTGAACAAGTTGTTTATAGTTGAACAAGTTATTCACAACTTTTTTACAAGGCAGATCGACCAGAGCTCTCATAGAGTATTAGCACATCTAGGAGTTCCACACAAACATTTTAATGTGAATTTTTTAAATGAATAAAATCATCTGGGTATTTATAGGAAATAATTACAATAGTTTAATTCCTTTTCCAACTATCATATTTCCCTAAACTTTTGGAGGGACTTATACATGTGGCAATCAAGAAACAGTTACTTTGTAACAGATTTGAAAACATTTTTTTATGTATCTAAATATGATAAACATTACCATACTTAAGAAACATTATCAAATTTAGGATCCGATAAAATGAAACTCTACATTAATTAAATACAATAACTGTAAAAGAATAATTTAATTGGAGTCTTAAGATAGTGTAATTCAGAGTTTAAAAAATTGACAATCAGATTCTAAGAAAACGGATAATTAGATTCTAATTTATATAAAAATAGGAGTCTTATTTTTATGATAATCGGATTCTAATTTATATGAAAATCTTATTTTTATTTCTATGAAAAATAGAGTCGACTTTCTGAGAGAATCAAAGTTTGATTTCTGAGAGAATTGGAGTCTAATTTTTGAGAGAATCGGAGTCTGATTTCAGAGAGAATTGGAGTCTGATTTCTAATGAAATCAGATTCTCAATTCTAGAGAAATCAGATTAGTAATTCTAAAGAAATCAGAATCTCAATTATAGAGAAATAGGATTCTGAATTCTAGAGAAATCATATTCTCAATTCTAGAGAAATCGGATTCTGAATTCTTAGGAAATCAGATTTTAAGGAACTGTAAGGTTCTGAGTTGGATAAGGATCTGATTTTTTGGATTAAGGAAAATATGGTTAGATTTAGTTATAAAAACATTATATAAGGTGTCAGAAACCATATTTAAAGTCAAAAACGTTCTTAGAGGAAGAAAATTTTCCTTATGAAAATTTTTCTTAGAGAAAGATAATTTTCTTTAAGAAAATGTGTTTGTGATTTCCAAAGCATAGAGGAACGGAAAATTTATAAGGAAAATTATTGACTCAAAATTCATAGGTTATATTCCTACAGTATTTTTAGATGTTACAAAATGTTACCCAGTATGTAGGGTTTCTATTTAAAATCATTCGCCAAAAAATATGACAGAAATATTTCATATAAAATTAATCATTTAATTTATTTTTTACTAAGGTTTTCATTACAGATTATTTTTTTACAAAGTCTAATAACATTAATTGACTATTATTACAATTCCATTAATTAACCCTAAATGATATAAATACATATAAAATTATTTCTATAAAATATAAAGGCATTATTCTTCAAATAACTCATTCATATACTAAACCAATGGTTGTATTCCAATATACATTTTCAAAAAATATTCATTATCATGTTATATTCCTTCCATATAAATTTTAAATAGGTGTGTTTATGATTTTAAAAACATGATAAATCATAAACTCATAGAATATGATGGTATCAAAAATTATTATGTAAATTAATACACATGTACATCTAATATTTGGCATAATCACTATATTTTTTATAATTTTTATCACCAAAATACAATTGGATAAAAATAATTCTAAAATGTAATTCTTCAATTCCAATACATAAATACATCATCTATTTATTTATAAATAGTTCCTTCCTTGTACTAGGTTTTATACTCTAGAAGAGTTTATTGACTTTCATAATGATTATGTTCTCCACATTTAAGGCAACAAACAATAAATCATTCCCTTAGAAGAAATTTATTTCCTTCCATTTTATACTTCATTTTTCATTGGAAATTATTTTATTTATGGCCTTATTTCCACATAGAAATAATTTTACCCTTTCTTTGAGACACCATGTTTTAATTCTAATACACCTTATAAATATCATAGTTCATTCACTGTTATCATCACATAAAAATATTTGATAATTGTTTGTAAAGAAATTTTAATTATTGTAAAGAATACCCAATAGGAATGTCAAACTATGTTCATAGTAAGGCCCCTTTTTATACACTAGGTGACGATTGTGTTAATACCAAGGCACCCTTTTTATAGGTATTACCCCTATGAACCTCTATGTTGGCCTCAACTTATTTTAATGCTCACAAATCATGCTTCATCAAGTTAAATAATTATTAATTATGTTTACTAATGTTTACATATAATCATAACTTGTTATGTTAATATTATATATCATAAGATAGGTTAGAAAAATATGAAAAAGGATTAGTCACAATTAAGGTGGAATCACTATTAGACATCTCACTAATGGAAGAAAATCGTCTAAGTATGAGTTTCCATTAAGATGTATCACTACCAAGTGTCTCACCACCAGCACAAATTTTGAATTCTGATAAAGGATGAGACACTGTTTTTCAACCCGCAGTCAGCAGCCTCTCAAATTGTTTTGCAATGTATGAATCGTTATTGCATCATGATAATGAGATTATCAATCTAGAATATTTGAATAGTATGACTCATCATTGCATAAATCTACCATCAGACTCAATCCAAAATTTTCGAAAAGTATGAGTCACCTTCGCATCAATTTAATATCAAACTCAATCCAAAATTTTCACAATGTATGAGTTACTGTTATCATGAGTCACCGCTAAGTCCACCTACTATCAAATAAAAGTCATCATCAAGTCAAACTACCGCTAGAGTGAGTTACTGATACCTGACTAACCATTCCCAAGTCACCACTCTAAATATTGTTACAAGCTAAGTCGAAGACATAATTCCATGTCACCATTCAGAGACACCATCAGAAAAAGTCACCATTTAGATATTTCATCAAATCTTCATTTTTCATTAAAATTATAAATTCTTCCTAATGGTCATATTTGTGAAATTTAATGAAATTGATTAAATTATTTATGTCTTTCATACAACATTAAAATCCATGTTAGATTGTAGTATGAGGTATGAGGTACCAAGATATGACCGATATCATGCTCCTTGTTGGTAGTAGTGTATAAATAAAAAACCTAATCAAAAATAAAATAGGTCGTGAAGTCGACCACTTGAAAAATAAATAACAACTGTTATCTTTAGATATAAGAAGACACAATTGAGAACTCAAAGAGAAGAATATTTATTTTGACAAAAACTAAGAGAGGAGAAGAACGCATCGATAAAATTAATACCTCACTGGAAACAGAATATATAAGTTATCATGATGCTCTATTTTTCTTTTGGTTTTTTAATTTTAACTCAAGTTTCATTTCAAGATAACTTCTAGGTGTCATAAAATGCATTTACTATCACACACATCTTCCGAATTATTTTCTTCTTATTTTTCTCTGCTTTTGTATTGTTTTTATATTATGAGGAGTGTGTATTTATCTTTAATATATGAGCACAAACTGAATCCTATTAAAAAATAGAAGATACAAAGATATCATCACAATCTATCTTTTACGCCTTACACTCCCCCAAAAAACAATGGAATAGGTCCATGTGTGGCTTTTTTGTTTTTACACTCCCATTAAAACTATGGAACATGTCTTGTTGACCTGGATAGATATGTATGTTATTGTTTACCCTGATCGAGGGTATAGATAAAAGTTTATTTATATAAAATTCTTGGCAGTAGGTGTTTTCCAAGTAGAGGGTATTAAGTTTCATCTTGATAATGAACCCCTTGTTTAAATTCTGATGTATTCTTTCACGTTTATTTTTCCTTATTTTTGTTAATTTAAATCATAAAACTTCACTTTACCTTGATAGTTAATCTTAGATAGTGTTAATATTAGAATTTTATTTAGTATATCAATTTCAAAAATTAAAGTAATAATTTGTGTTGTTTTAACTGAGAACTAATCACTCTTTGAGAAATATTTCGAACAACCAAATATTTTATAAATTGCTCCTTTTGTTAGCTGGACAGTTTTTATTTCAAATTGGGGGACTTTTATATAAATATTTTAGACAAAAAAATTTATAGAAATAAATTAACCCCCACTTCAGTGTCCTACTCAGACCAATATTTGTTATTAAAAAAGATTAAATTTCGGCTTTCAATGTTTTTTTGTTTTCAAATACCCTCAAATATGATTTTAGTTGTGTTTTAAAGATCTCAAGATTTCTATCAGTTCAAATTTTTATTTCTTTAAAACTTGTTTTTATTAATTAATAAAGATAATATATAATAAGTTGTTGCTACCAATAGACATCCTATAACACCCAAAGATTTCATAGTATGTTATTTTCTTTAAAGTAATTCAACAGCTTGTGCTATACGCAACACCGAGTTCGAGCGCACCACGACTTACAAAACTAACCATTCAAAAAATAGTTACGAATTTTATTAATATAATTTTGAATTTTATATACATAATATAATTTTAAAATCTATATTATGTGTTTCTTATACATAATATAAGAACAAATTCAATTTTTTAGATAAAAGAAGTATTTTTCAAAAAATGAAATTTCACCACCTTTTAATGGAAAACCCTTTTTAAATACAATATTTGACACTTTTATATATTCAATTCAACAAAATAAACTTATTATTTTGAATCGAGACATAAAAATTTAGTTTGGATAAATTTTTGGTGCTTTTCTGATAACTTTCATATTTTGATGAATAGTGAAAATACTATATTTTAATTGAAAGCAACTTTTTTAATCAAAATAATTTATAGTGTTAAATTATAAATTTTAATGTTTTTGAAGTATAATTATATTATATTTTTATCTTTTAATCTAATTTTGGTCATTGGATGTAATTTTACATTTAAATTGGACATAAACACATATCAATCTTTTGATAGTTTTTACTTCTCAAAAACCTGCTTTCTGGTTTTGATAACGGTAATATTTTTTAAAATTAATTAATACAAATTATATGTTTTGAATTTTTTAAAATAGACATCATTTTTGAATTTGGAATATAAAAATTATATTTGGATGAATTTTTTGTATTTTTCAAAAAAATTAATTTGTGATGAATAGTGAAAAACACTGTGTTATTGTTTAAAGTCAACTTTTTTATTTCAATAATTATTTTTAATTTAAATATATTTTAAAGTTAAAAAAAAGATAAATAATACCTATATTAGTCCAATTTAATTAATTTAAGTCATTTAATAATAAGATTATATATATATATATAATTCTATTGAACTTTTTACCGCCTTTTACTCACCTTCTAGGCACATTTGTAAATTTTCATAAAATGTAATTTTACCACTTTTGTAAATTGAATTTACAAAATCTAAGAGACACGGTTGACATTAGTAAGTAAAATGAAGTTCAATAGGATTAAAATAATTGTTGGTGATTAGTAACTTTTGAATTTTATTTACCGCAGTTAAAAGTAAATAGGGTAATTAAAGGTAAAAATGATATTATAATTACAATAACACGTGTCCTAATTCTATTGGATAACTGTTTTTAAACCAAAATAAATCTTAGGAATAAAATATGATCCACTTTGATTGACATGGATTAGATTAGGACATTTATTATTACTTTATTTAAAGAAGAGTTAAAAGTGTTAAATTCAAAGTTTAATAACTAAACCATTTTTAATATAGGGTTATATATATAATAAATTTGACTATAAATATTCATTAGAAATATAAAAAGATTTTATACATCGTTTTATTTTATTTATAATTTTTAGACCTTAAATAATTAAATTTATTTATGACACAATGATGTTACAGTAATTACCTTATTAAAGAATGATTAAAGTAATTGATATTATAAAAATAAAAATAAATGTAAATTGAGACTTTTGATGAATTCCAAGAATTTTATAGGTTAATATTACATGTTAGAGTTGATTTAATATATTTTTTTCGAATTAATCATGTTTTTTGGACTTTCAAAAAAACCAAATACATAATAGTGTCAAAATTGAAAAAAAAATGAGTATTTAAAAAAATACTATATTTTTAAATGATATAATATTCTTAAAAATATAAGGTTTATCCAAAGGAATTATATAATGATAGATATGTAATTAATTATCTACTTTAGGTTCTCTTGTAATTTTATAGTATGTTTATTAACTATGTAATATAAAAATACAAGAAGACATGGTAAAAGTTAAACTATTTAACTAAGAATTAAATCTAAAAGATAAGGTTAATATGGTGACCTAAACTTGTATAAAACCAATTGGTTGAGAGGATTTCGACCCATCCTTACCTTATCATATAAATAAATCCATTTGGATCCATTATAAAGCAAAAATAATTTTATAATAAAATAATATTTCAATCTTTTCTTAAAGTCAGCTTCACCTCTCTTATAAAAGGGTACTTCCACTTATCTCAAAATCACACCTTCAAATCCATTTGGATTGGCCACCTATGCTCAAATATCCTCCCAAATACCCTCAATTAAACTTAGAGGCCTTACTTTGATCATAAATCCAACCTAAGGATCCTTTTTTATCAAATCAAAAGGAAGCACCCGTAGAATAGGTAATAATTTCATCATCT
Organism: Viscum album; assembly: GCA_963277665.1. Taxonomy (NCBI): domain Eukaryota; kingdom Viridiplantae; phylum Streptophyta; class Magnoliopsida; order Santalales; family Viscaceae; genus Viscum; species Viscum album. Next base: position 356,479,514 of record OY728143.1, read on the forward strand.
CTTTCAAAGTTCTTTTCTTCTTCCACTTCCTCTTTCTTTGTTGTTTCTATACCAAAATAATAACTCCAATACCTTCTACATACTGTGATGTTATTATATGGTACAATAATATTCATTATTATATCCATCCTATGAATGAAAAAGTCAACATGCATGCGTACGTATGGCTTACCGTCTCCACGTCGTGGTGTAGTTTATTATTCAACACTTCATTATTTGGATGGGTATAATAATGAGTATAAATGATTTAAATAATAAATATAATATTTTAATGATTATATATATATAATATACCATCCAATTACATACTATTTTACCACTAATAGAATGATATTGTTGCTCATGCATATGTATGGATTACCGTCTCCACGACGCGATAATATTTTTTTCCCATTATAACCATTAAAGAATAATTTTAATTTGATGATTAAAAATAATTTTTAAGAACTTAATAAAACTGTGTATATTAATCAAATACATCCTATCCATAACAAACATGACTTACATAACAAAATATATAAAGTAAAACGAATCAATTAACACTCGAAACAATGATACTACTGAAATATCATTAACAAAGAAATATTATAAGATCATATATGATATAATATTTATATATGTGGTTATTTTATAATTTAATAACAATGATTTCACCATTATACATTAGGTTAACCAACCCTCTACTAAGGAAAAGTACAAGGTAAGGGGTTTTCATCTCACTTTTTATTCCCATGAGATTCATGCTATATTGCCATTATTTCCTTTTGGGTGGTGTATGTACTGACCATGATTGTATTCTTTGTGTAATATACTTTAATTATTGGGTATTTACATCTTCATTATATAATCCTTCTTTCATGGGGTTTATGTTTTGTAAGTTACCAAATCGGTAAGGTAATTTCAATTTTTTATTTCCACTCATTGGGTTTTATGCATACTTCATTGATTATTTTGCTCCAAGATTATGTGTGAAATCACTATTTATTTATTTATGTAGTAATTTTCGCTCCAATTTGTGTGGATATACTTTTGTTACTCATAATAAATCCATTTATATATTCCAAAGTCATCGATATGAACTTGATAAGAGTAATCTTTACTCAATTCCCATTCATTTAGTTAAACATCCAAGTCATTGGTGTTGTTTTTACAAGAATATGTGTGAATGTACTATGATTGATTTATACTGAATATAAAATCATATTGAGTATATTTATATTTTTCACACATAATTATTGCATTGATTTATCCTTAACCTAAGGATACGATCTTTATAATGGATTTCATCTCAATTTACATTCCATTGAGACTTCTTTGTTTTTATGTGCCAATTCAATTTTATATGGTGTATATACTGTGCTTTGACATAGTATATCATGAATCCATTTATTCTAATGATATTATAAAGTTTTTATTACCTTAATTATTTGTATTCAAGCGTCTCTCATTTGGTTAGTAACTCTAACTAAAATATCATTTTAAATGTTTTATATATTTATTCTTCCAAATCTTTCTCATTAATGTTTGTGCTTTAAAATGGTGTTAAGGATTTATTTATGTGGACAAGAATGTTTTAAAATTAAAATATTTTTTGAAAGTTTTAAAGTGGTATCAGACACTTTGATTCAAAAATATATTTTAAACGGATTCTTGATAAATATTGAGACATTTAAATGTTTTCAAGAAATAGGGATATTTCTCTCAAATAGTTTTACTGATTATTTTCATCTATGTCAATATCTTTAATTATTCTTGATTGAGGTTGATTTTTATAATACAATCTTCCATATTGTATTGAATGAGTCTTGTTTGACTGTGGATGTGCTATTTTTATACCATTCATGGTTTGTGGTTAAAATATTGATGTTTCGTATGCTGGTTTTAATACGAATGTTTATATTATGTTTCACCATTTTCATATGAGGAATACATTGGACTTAATAAGTGATGGGCATGTCCTGCTATAGCCCCTAGATGCATGAGTAGGTCTCATGAGGCAAACTAATGTCTTGGAATAATTCCTTGAAAAAATATTACTTTTAGTCTTGGCACGAGGCCTTGACTATGTGGTTATGATGTCTGGTATTATGCATTCCATAATTATGAAATTAGATATTGGTATTACATGTGATTATTTAACTAGTTGAATATCCATGTGAATAAGTAAATGGAATTATTTGATTTATATTTTCCATATTATACTGAAGTTTAAGTTTAAAAGGATTGTGTTTTAGTCTTATACATCACCTTAAATGTTTATGCTTATTTATGAATGTTTCCACTATATTTTTATCCTTACTGAGCATCTGAGCTCACCCATTTCTTAGGTTTTCTTTTTCCAAGGATGTGAGGATGTATATTATGTTTGAATTGCAGGTATAGGCTAATGGATATGAGTGTGTTCAAAGGGGACAGAATGTTGTTGTTGTTTTTTTATTTTATGGTGTAATGTAAAACTTATGTATGTATCTAGTACTTCTAAGGATAATAAACTAATTGGTCTTTTGAGACTCGATCTCTTGTGATCATTCCAATGTTATGTAATAATGTACCAACTCTGGGTAACTAGGGTTAGGTCATTACAGTTGGTATCAGAGGAAGTTTAGTACAAACCTTGGAAGCTAGATTTAGAAAAACTCTGATTAGAAATCACTACCCTAAGATAGACTTTGAAGATTAGTATATAAGAATAACCAAAAAATTTGGTAATGTAAATATTATGTGGGTTTTCCAAGCAATACATCTCGGTCTGGATATGATAAGGTAGAGGCGGCTCTGGCACAGATGTACCTAGGGGTAAAACCCAAAAACACCGCTTTGAGCAAGACTCGAATGGGAACTGGTGCACGAAAACGGGCATTGATGCACTCTTGGTTATGACACTCATGGGAGATATACTTAGGATAATTCACATTTTCTTTACAGACTGATTTAAAGGATTTTAATATAAGATGAGAATAAATAACCTTAGTTAATCCTAAGGAATTTTAGATTGAAAATAAGGTTTTATGATATTCTTTAAATTATTTTATGGCCATTGTTACTCACACAATGCTTTCTGGTTTTATTCAATGGATAGATTCCAAGGAAGTCATAGTAACATGGAACATTATGTACAAGGTGGTAATGATGGTGGAAATGAGAAACTAAATAGAATTTTGATAGGCATAAAAGATATCATGTTCATGCTAAAGTAGGTTTCCAAAAATATGATCAAAAATATATGCATTAACCAACTCTCAAACTTAACAAAGAACATAAAGATAGATAATGATAAGATCTCTAGTAGTGGAGACCTTGGAGAAAAGATCAATTTCCATCATGCCGAAAATGTGGAAGGAGACACCCAGGAAAGTGTGTAATGGAACAAAGAAATACTTTATGTGTGTAAAATAAGTATATAATGTAAAGAATTATCGAGGGAAAACAAAGATTACTATGGAAAAAAATAAAAATGATCTTAAGAATTGATTTACGGTCATTTGCTATAAATGTAGGGGACCTGGGCATTACCCAAGTCAATTCCATATTCTATAGGATAACTACTAGGTCAAGGAAGAACCTATGTTAAAATAAATGTATTGAGAAATGTTTAAAGGTATTAATGATCTTTTTTGGTGGGATTACTTTGGAAGAATTTTCTATTGTATGTGTAACCCTATATTTTGTTATGTAAAAATTTTATTTAAGGAAGAATTGTCTTTTCTTTTGTGTATATAGTTATAAAGAAACATTTGGGTTTATATGATCCTTGAATTTGACGTAATTAAAGGTTATTAATTTTTGGGATGAAAATGTGAGGTATGAGATAACATTTTTGGTTAAATTATGTTATTCTGAAGAATTTATCTCATTTTGGGAATGTTATAAAATATATTTTTTGAAAAAGGACAACACGCAGACTGTGTGACAACCCATTGTGTCAGACAATGCTGTGGGAATCGAACCCACATCCAAAGTGCGACTGAGATTTATTTCCTAACACTAGACTACATGAAGTCCCTGGTTAGTATGACTAATTGTTTTTAGTTAAATAATTTTATTGATCAATAATAAGTTGATTTGGTATATTATGTTTTATCAAATGCATATCCTTAGTATAGGAAAATGATTTGGTGATTAAGTGATAAATGTTATTTTGGAAGACGTTCACTCTGTTGGGAACACTATACGCCTAAGGAAAATAGAATACTCTGGGATTTCCTTTGAGTAGTAATGGTGGATTTTTTTTATTTTGGAAGAATATATGTTTTTTTATAGAGATTCAGGTTATTAATGGAAATGATTAACCAATCATAGAGAATATGTGATTTGGTTAATTACACTTCTGTATGAGACTTTAAGATTAATTGATGTTTTTTGGAGATAAATGTTAAGATTTACTATGAAAGACTATGTGATTAAATTCTCCTGAGTTTTGGGTTTCAATATTAGTTTGGATTATATTGAAGGATTTTAAGGATAATTGTTTATTGAATGGTCTTTATTGAACTTTGGGTATTTTTTGTTTAATTTTGGGAGTTATGATTAGTATTTCTTTCTATAAAGGATTATCCATTTCGGGGATCATCAGATCTTGTATTAACCATTTGGTTTTGGTTAATATCTAAAGACAAGGGAAATATATAGTTCATCCTTTTTGGATTATGCGATTCTCTAGAAGTCGATTCTAGCACTTCAGGTGTGAGAAAGTCAATTTGAATACTCGTCGTTTGGAGAAAAGATGAGTTAGTGGTAGAAATTTATTAAAGGATAAAACTCTACTTAAAAATTAAGTATATTTTTTTTTCTTATTCAATCTCATAAATAAATTCTTCAACTTTATGAAATGGAATTTAAAACAAAAAACGTTGTCTATTCACTTTTCCTACTGGGAAACTAATGACCATTTAACCCATCATAAGTTTGTGGTTTTCTTGTTGTTAACATTCTCTTGGTCATGTTTTCTATAACTCTTCATCATAACTTGACACTTAGTTTATCTTCTGTATCCATGTTTACCTACATGTAATCCTTGTATGGGTTATCTCAGGTGACCTTTGTACTTCTCTTTCTTTCTTTTAAAGTAATAGTTTTATTGACTCTTTTTCCAATGTGGGACTTTCAATAAAGTTCCCAAGCACAATTTTAAAAATTTCAAGGATGAAATTTACAAAAGGGTGAAGAATTTAACACCCCAATATTTCACAGTAATTTATTTTCTTTAAAGTAATTCAATAGCTTGTGCTACACGCAACATTGATTTCGAGCGCACCACGACTTACCAAACTAGTCGTTCAAAAAACAGTTATGAATAATATTAAATGAATTTTTAATTTTATATACTCTATATAATTTTAATATCCATATTATTTGTTTCTTAGGAAAAATATAAGAAACAATTCAATTTTTCAGATAAAAGAAGTATTTTTCAAAAAATGAAATTTTACCACCTTTTAATGGCAAACCCTTTTAAATAAAATATTTGAAACTTTTATATATTAAATTTGACAAAAGAAACTTATTATTTAGAAGAAGGAAATAAAAATTTATTTTGGATAAATTTTTTGTGCTTTTCTGATAACTTTAATATTTTGATGAATAGTGAAAATACTAAATTTTAATTGAAAACAAATTTTTTAATAAAAATGATTTAGAGTGTTAAATAATACATTTGAATGGTTTTTAAGTATAATTAGATTATATTTTTTCATTTAATCCAATATTGGTCATTAGAAGTAATTTTACATTTAAATTGGACATAAACACATATCAATCTTTTGAAAGTTTTTACTTCTTAAAAATCTACTTTCTGGTTTTGAAAATGGGAATACTTTTTAAAATTAATTAATACAACTTCTATGTTTTGAATTTGTTAAAATAAACATAATTTTTGAATTTTTAATATCAAAATTATCTTTGGGTGAATTTTGGGTATTTTTCTAAAAACATTCAATTTTTGAAGAATAGTGAAAAACAATGTGTTATTGTCTAAAGCTGACTTTTTATTTAAATAATTATTTTTAATATAAATTTGTTTTAAAGTTAAAATATATACATAATACCTATATTAGTATAATTTAATTCATTGAATTAATTTTATAATAATATTAGATATATAAAATGTTATTGAACTTTTTACCGTCTTTTACTCAACTTATAGGCACATTTGAAAATTTTCATAAAACGTAATTTTACTACTTCTGTTAATTGAATTTAAAAAATCCGAGAGTCATGGTTGACATTAGTAAGTAAAATTTGGTTCAACATGATGAAAATATTTTTTGGTGAATAGTAACTTTTGAATTTTATTTACCACAGTTAAATGTAAATACGATAATTAAAGGAAAAAATGATATTATAATTACCCTAACACATGTCCTAATTCTATTGGATACGTTTTTTTCGACCAAAATCATCCTTAGTAATAAAATATGATCCTCTTTGATCCAGTTGGATTATATTAGGACATTTATTATTATTTTAATTAAAGGAGAGTTAAAAGTGTTAAATTCAATGTTTAATAACAAAACCATTTTTAATTTAGGGTTATATATAAGATAAATTCAACTATAAATATTCACTATAAAGATAAGAATATTTACTACATCATGTTATTTTATTTTTATTTTTTAGAAATTTAATAATTAAATTTATTTATGACATAATGATGATGAAATAATTACCTTATTAATGAAAGATTAAAATAATTGATATTATAAATATCAAAATAAATGTAGAATGAGACTTTTGATGCATTCCATGAATTTTAAAGGTTAATATGTCATTTTAGGGTTGATTTAATGTATTTTTTTTTGAAGTAATAAAGTTGTTTTACTTTCACAAAAACCAAATACACAATAGTGACAAAATTGACATAAATGAGTATTTAAAACAAATATTAGATTATTAAATGATATAATATTCCTAAACATATAATGTTCATCCAAAAGACTTATATAAAGATATATATGTCATTAATGAACCACTTTAGTTTCTCTTGGAATTTTATAGTAATTTTATTAACCATGTAATATAAAAATACAAGAAGACATGGTGAAAGTTAAACTGTTTAACAAAGAATAAAATCTAAAAGATAAGGTTAATATGGTAACCTAAACTTTTCTAAAACTGGTTGGTTGATAGTATTTCTACTCATCCCCACCTTATCCTCAAAATAAATCTATTTTTAGACATTATAAATTGAAAATTATTTTAAAATAAAATAATATTTCAAGTTTTTCCTAAAGTGACCATCACCTCTCTTATAAAAGGGTACTTCCCCTTCTCTCAAAATCACACATCCAATGCCATTTGGATCGTCCAAAACCTGCTCAAATATCATCCCAACTACCCTCACTTGAACCTAAAGGCTTTAAATTGATCATAAAGCCAACCTAAGGATCCCTTTTGATCAAATCAAAATGAAGTACTCAAAGAAGAGGTAATAATTTCATCACCTCTTTCAAAGATCTTTTCTTCTTCCACTTCCTATTTCTATGTGGTTTCCATACCAAAACAATAACTACATTACCTTATAAATACTATTATTTTATTATATGTAACAACCATATTCACTATTATATCTATTCTATGATTGAAAAAGTCACCATACGTGTGTATGTACGACTTACCGTCTCTACATCGTGGTGTAGTTTGTTATTCAACACTTCATTATTTGGATGGGTATAATAATTAGTAAAACTAAAGTAAATAATAAATAAAACATTTTAATGATTTTTTATATATAATATACCATCCAATTACATACAATTTTACCACTAATAGAATGATATTTCCACTCGTGTGTACGTACGTCTTATCGTCTCCACGACGCAATATGATTTTGTTTCCCATCGCTACCATTCAAAAATAATTCTCATTTGATGATTAAAAATAATTTTTAAGAACTTAATATCATTATGGATGTAAATGAAATAAATCATATCCATAACAAACATGATTTACGTAACAAAACATATAAAGTAAAATGAATAAGTTAACACCTGAAACAATGATACTACTGAAATATCATTAACAAAGCAATATTAAAAGATCATATATGATATCATATTTATGTATGTGGTTCTTGTATAATTTAATAACAATTATTTCACCATTATACAGGAGGTTAACTATCACGACCCCACCCTACCCGGGCTCAAACCGCAACTACCCCAAGTCTGCCTCCATAGGCCAGGGGCTGGCGACCAGCACCGAAGGCTAAACAACTCGAGGAGGCCTTTGCCTGAGTACCTGTACACACACACGCAGCCCACTCAATGCAGAAGTGCAGAGTAAAAAGAAAAGTAAATTACCAACTTCTATAAATAAACCACAAAGTGCATCGACCACTAACAGTACAAAGCAAGTGTTGAAGGTAAACTGAAAAAGAAAAGGGGCAAACACGTGCCCAACCAGAAAAGGTGCCACAACCTGGCAACAGGTAAATAAAAGAAAAACAGCTGGAAGGGTCCCCCACCTGGAACTTGACTCTGACCACCACACGTGGTCTAAGCTCCTGAACTCCTAAGCTCCGCTGAAGTCACGACCAACCTGTCTGTCGTCTGCAAGGGCACACCAAGTGTGGGCAAAGCCCAAGCAGGGGTGAGTATAAAAATACTCAGTAAGATACCCCGAAGGCATGAGGGATCAATAAAGGAGGTACCAAAGGGTGATAAGTAGATAAAATAGGGAGTAATAATGGAGTACAATAGAGAGTGTAGTAAAGAGTACATCTCAACCCAACAAGAGGAAGGAATTAGACTCGTCCAAACACAAGGATCTAGAAATGGTGAGAAGATGAACTTCTCATCGACTCTTCGCTACCTATAGCAGGAGAGTAGACTCGTCCAACCATGAAAATCTAGACATGTAAAGTACGTGGAATACCCCGCGTGTCTTCGCCTCTATTCGAAGGAGAGTAACCAAAACCCAAGAAGTGGGTACTAGAACAAGGTATATACATATGCGTATGCTCAATCAAGAAGCCCGAACAAGATCATAAGGGGATATCCATCCTGTAGCTCAGCCCAGGAAATTGAGTAGCCAACAGTCCCAGAAGTAAACACCTTTTATGCCCATCATCCCATAGGTATTCCCCAAACTTCAAGTCAAGAAGCTCAAATCACCACACCTTGACACAATCCACTTTGGGCGGCACTGACTCGCCTGCACTATTTTAGGTCGTGTCTCAAGGACGCATCTATGTGGGGAAAGAGCCCCTCGTACTTGAGAGTCTTGGGGAACGTCAAACCACACCTCTTCACTACCCCGCAGTCGAGAGGTCTCCTCAAAGTCAACAGGCGACCCCTTGCCCAGCCCCGCTGGAGGGTAATCCCTGGAAGTCAATGGGTTCCCACTAGAGGGAGACCTGGCAAAAGTCGACGGGAGCCACACTGCCCAGTCCTGTAAAATGGTAATCCACTGGAGGGAGATCCAGCTAAAGTCATCGACGAGTCCCAATGCCCAGTCCTGTAAAAGGGTACTCCACTATAGGGAGGCTCGTAACCGTCATCGGGGACCACTTCCCAGCCCAGCTGGAGGTAAACCCGGCATCTAGGACCACTTCCCAACCCCTGGTGGAGGTAAACCCGGAACCACTTTGGCCATCCCTGCTGGATGGTACTGCTTGTTGAACACCGCTATACTGGCCATCCCTATTGGATGGTACCCCACTAGCCACCCCTTCTAGTGGTAGCTCACTGGCCATCCCTGCTGGATGGTACCTCACTGGTCATCCCTGCTGGATGGTACCGCACTGGCCTTCCCTGTTGGATGGTACAACTGGACACCCCTACTGGATGGTACCCCACTGGCCAGCCCTGCTGGAAACAACCTCCTGGGTTGAGGATCGGTGCCCGCGTAATGTGTTGGTCACACCGAATCCACAAGAACTCTACTAGGGAACACAAAGGGACGGGAGAAACTCCTCGGCCTCTCAGGGCGATCATGCTCCAATCCACTGAGTCACTATCGAAGCGGACTGAGACAAATCATCCCAGAAAGTGGGAAAACACCCATGTTGTACAAGAACACATAGTCATAACCAGTGCCGCAGTCCAGTTAAAGGGCCACGGTACTGAAACCCCTCACAGCTGAAGAAACAGAGGAACCAAACCATTTCTACTGGACAAACCATCGAGAACAGAACTAGGGAAAACCACTCAACCCTGCTGGTCAACAATCATGAACAGAGGGACCCTCTACTTCATGAGAGGTCAAAGGTATGTAAATCATAACACAACACGCACATGGGTCCCACACGACGTGTCACCCCAACTCAACCCCAACCAAACACACAAACGTTCTCATGTACAAACATCCACATGTACCTCCCAGTGTTCTTGCATACTCCCAGAGTATGCCATGTCTCCATCCCAAAGGTTAGCATGCACACGACACCCAATGTCAACGCAAAGGCGTAAACGTAACAACTCCAACTTTCCACCTCCACGGCTCAGGCACGGCCAACCATATCTCTTCAAGCATTACCTCACTCACACGGGAGTGCATGCAATCACACTCCAAGGGTCCGCTAAAAACGCAGTAGGAAAAACCACCACCAAAGCACCTTACTAGATTCCATGTTTAATAAGATCACTTAAGAGGCTCTGTTCGTCTGAACAGATTACACTGTTGTAATCCTCGCGAAAAAACATGCGAGATAGACTAGTTACTCACCTCAAACGGATATCCGACGGAAAAATCATCCAACACCGCTTTACGCCTGAACCGCGTCCCGTGATCCTGAGTCTCATCCCCAAAAATAGTCGGGCACATCACACCATTGCGATCCCCTCGGGAAAACACGTTAAAAGGACTGCTCACTCGTGTGGAATGCATATCCAGAGAAAAAGATTCATTTCGTCAAATCGCGCACAATCGATTCTACGTGGGACTCGCGCCCCAGTCTCGAAGCACAATGAATGGATCACACCATTGCGATCCTCTCGAAAAAGTACACAATATTTACTATCCATTTTTCCAAAACGGACACTCGGTGATAAAGATGGAAATCACCGCCAACTCCCAAAATGGCCCTCGTGGGGCCCTCACTAGTGTCCTGAATTAAAGCGGGAGTATTGCTCCATTTCAATTCAATCGTAAAAACACCCGAAAAAGACTGCTCGCACGCCCCGAACGGATGTCCGATGAAAAAGGTGTGACACGCTGCTCGCAGCTTAAAAGACGAACCGTGGGGCCCACATCTCAACTCTAGATTCGATGCCCTAAAACCCCTTGTAAATATTTGTCTCGATGCCAGGGTCACAAGGCCACTGACGGCGCTAAAAACGGATATTGGATGTGTCTGTGCCGCTCAAAACATGAACCCCTAGGGAAAACGTCAAACTACCTAAAGGTGTGTCGCGCCTCCGAGGCCCGTTATTTCGGGAATTAAAAACCCCCGAGACCATCTTAAAATTCTCATCTTGAACTGAGGATTACACTGCCGCAGACGGCATGAAAAACAGACACCCATAGCGAAAGTTATGGGTGTCCGAAGCTGAAGGGGATGAAGCCCCTTAGGCTGGACCGGCCTGGCCGGCCGGTCAGCCCGGTCTGGGTCGGCCCGTGCCGGCCGGCCCAGCCTGCAGCGCCATCCCACGGCTCAGCCGCGCAGACCGGCCCTCTTGACAGATCATCCCGCCGTGTGAAGACCCGCAAGACGCGGGTCGTGTCTCCCCCGCAGGGTCGCACGCCGCGACCCTGGTCTCCCTTGCGCCCCGGTGAGCTCGGCCTCAACGCCTGGAGCCGCCGCCTCACCCCACATGGAGCCACTGCCTCACGCTGATGCCCTACTGCCGAACGCCCGTGTTTCCCTGCTGCCGAATGCCCAGAGCACCATCGCCTGGACCCCCGCCGTGCCACCATGCTCGCTCGCCGGACCGCCGCGCTAGACTGCCGGAAACCTTGGAAAGGGACAGAAAATTTTCTCAGGGCCACCACGGTTGCCCCGGGACTCGGATTTTTGATCCAAAAGGGGAGATGGAAACCTAAAATAGATATCTAATCAAAAATGGACTTTTCCTGACAATTCAACAACAATTAAATGCAAGAAATTGAGTTCAAAGATAAATGCGAAATCAAAAACGCAAAACGTAACCTCCTACCTCGATGGTTATTGTCCGACGCTTCACAGAAGATCCGCCGAAGCTTCCGTACCTCGCCGGAGATGTGGAGGAGAGGAGGGGGTTCCTCCTTCGTTGTTGGGAGAGTTTGTTCCAGCAAGAAAACAAACAGATAGGGGGGATAAGTGTTTAAATAGAAAACACTTAAACTCCCCGCCCGTAGGCCCCATACCCGGACCCTCAGTCGGGTCGAGGTTAAGCCTCTTCGAGGGTAAACACCACCTCCCGAGCACAATAGCGGTATTTGAATTTTAATCTGACCCTCTGTTTGAAAGTTATAAAATTTAACTTCTGAAGCCGCTAAATTATGAAAACTCCCCTGGCGGCATTTTTCACAGAAGGGTCGCGCCCGTGAAAATTACATCCCTCCTAGGGTAAACGGAATATTCCGGACTCAACGGTGCCTTTGGTTTTCCCATCTAAGAAATTGTTTAAGCGATACCTGAGTTTAACCATTAAACAAATAAATTATTTATTTATTTATCTGTTTAATGTTTTATTAACGGGCGAGGGGTCCCAACTTCCCGCGCTAACATTCTTTATGTCATTCTTGGGGTAAACAACCCATTTCGAACCCATCCGTACTCTTAGATTTAGGATCCAAATTACTGTTTAGGAGTTATCCCATTTATTTGGTGTGCCCAGTGTGAACGCACTGAAAATTTAATCCCAGCCACACCAGGGCTTGGAATCACACGTTGTCTAAAGACACTGCTCTGGAATAACATCAAGAATATTCCAAAGTCTTTTTTAGAAAAAACTGGGTTCTTACATCATTCCCTCCTTCAAGATTTTCGTCCCCGAAAAGCAAAACCATTGAACAACTCAGAGTAAAAATCCCGCACCTGGCTCTTCCGTACCCAGAAGAACTCTTGCACAGTCCCACATCACCGCATACCGACCAAAGGATTTGATCTATTCACGCGAGGTCTTCCCCTGCTGATGACGTGTATAGGATCACACACACTTCTTCTCAGGTGAGTCATGTGGGAGATTTCGTGCACCCACTCCCGACCTTGGGGATAGGGAAAGGCGGTAGGGAACCTCGTCATCCCTTTGCATGGTCTCAAATGGCCTGAAGGCTCTCAGGGGTAGCCCACCTCCCTAATCGAACCTTTACATCGCACGCCGCAATTGGAATCACCATTTGGACCCGGGAAAAAGCCCAGTGATTCCCTCCTTCAGAATATCCATATGGTGGAACACCTAAGGATATCTAGCCATGCAAGGTTTCACAGTCGATGTCCCATGACCAATACTCTCTTACATGCTCGAAAGGTAAAGGATTCACCACCATCGACTAACGGAAAAGGTTTGACGCCTTCTACCTTTCTGTCACAGGGTTACACCGACGCCCTGAATCACCCTGGTAACACCTCAATAAGGAGCAGGGAGAAAATAATTTCACACATAGAGCCTAAAAATTCTACTGCAAAAACTAGAATAGTTTTGGAGTGTATCTCTTATCACCTCATGTTCTACATGATCATAGACATCCAAATCTCGCGGTTGTCCATGGTCCCCACTGTTAGCTCCCGAAGCCTGACGTGGATATCCTGGTGGTGATGGGAAGACCTCATAAATTCATCCCCCACTACCATTTTCTCCTGATCCTCTTCTATCACCACCTCTCTGGACGCTACTCTGATCACGGCGCTGCCTATGCCGTGGTGGTGCACCTGTTGCCTGCCCGATATTCTCTGTACGCCTGGTCGGGCAGTCCCATGCCAAGTGACCTTGCCCGCCGCAAGCATAGCACTGAATCTCTCTGGTTTGAACTGGTTCCCTCCGGCGCCACTGTGGTGTACGACCACGCCCCTGAGTCCGGTTTTCAGAAATCCACATGCGTCGAGGTTCTGCTTGTCGATGCCCATTAGCTGCGGAAGACGTCTCGGCTCTAACGTGCCTGATGCCACCACCAACTGTAGAACGTGACAGAAATATTTCTATCAAAAGCACCTGCTCTAGCACCCTGGCATAAGTGGGAATGCCCAAGGGTTCTATGATAGCACTAATCTCTCAGCGGAGACCCTGATCAAACTTCTATGCTCGGAAGTTGCCGTCATGGAACAAGTTCGGGTAAAAGTGTGCATGGTCTGCGAAACTAGACGCGTACTCAGCCACCGTCATCCCTCCCTGCTGAAACTACAGGAGATCCTAAATCCTAACAGAGCGTAAGCAGGAGGTGCAAAAATCCTCATGAAACAAAAACTGAAATTCTCCCCACGAAAGCGACGGCTCATCAAGAAACTGAGTCACCAGACTCCACCAATGCCAAGATTCTCCACAGAAAAGGTTGACGGCCAAAGCCATCATAAGATCTACCAGCGTCTGCACAAGCCTGAAGAGGTGAACCAATATCTCTAGCCAAACCTCTACTACCCGAGGGTCTGGCTCACCACCAAACCTCAGCGGTCTCTGTTGCTGGAACTCACGTAGCACAGTCAACCTGCACTCAAGCTCAGTCTGCTCTACTGAAGTTGTCAGCTGCTCACCAGGAGGGGGTGCTACTACCGACCCACCTGGAGAAAGGTACTCGCATGATGGGTCCTAGATTGAAGTCTCGTAGCTCACAGGGTCATCGTCATGAACCAATGATGGTATCCTGGATGGCTGTCTTCACAGAGACATCCTGAATGTTATCAAGAAGTGTCATGGTTAGATGGGAATATATGTATATAACCATAACAAAAATGGGGAGCTGACTCAGGAAGGACATTCAAGACTCAATCCTATGTGATGCAAAAACCAATTTTCCCTGCAATTAGTGTCTCAGCATGCCAAGTCGAAAAGTAGGTTATCAAGGTCCTGGTGAATGGATGCGTCGGTCGCCGCACCATCACTGGACTCCCTGGCGAGAGAGCCTCTCTTGAGACATGTTGACACTGTTTCCCTAAATCCCAACCAATTCCTTTTTAGGGACATCCGAACAACGTCTCAAGGAACTAACTATGCTCTTATACCACTCTCTCACGACCCGACCCTACCCGGGCTCGAACCGCAGCTACCCCAAGCCCGCCTACATAGGCCAAGGTATGGAGACCAGTGCCAAAGGCTAAACAACTTGGGGAGGCCTTTGCATGAGTACTTGTACACACACACACACAGCCCACTCAATGTAGAAGTGTTGAGTAAAAAGTAAAGTAAAGTACCAACTGCTATAAATAAACCACAAAGTGCATCAACCTCTAACAGTACAAATCAAGTGTTGAAGGTAAACTGAAAAATAAAAGGGGAAAACACGCTCCTAACCAGAAAAGGTGCAACAACTTGGAAATAGGTAAACAAAATAAAAACAGCTAGAAGGGTCCCCCACCTGGAACCCGACTCGGACCACCGCACGCGGTCCAAGCTCCTGAACTCCTAAGCTCTTCTGAAGTCATGACCAACCTATCTGCCATCTGCAAGGTCACACCAAGTGTGGGAAAAGCCCAAGCAGGGGTGAGTATAAAAATACTCAGTAGGATACCTCGAAGTCTCGAGGGAGCAACAAAGGAGCTACCAAAGGGTGAGCAGTAGATCGAACAGGGAGTAGTAAAGGAGTACAACAGAAAGTCCAGTAAAGAGTACAGCTCAACCCAACAAGAGGAAGGAAGTAGACTCATCCAAACACAAGGAGCAAGAAATGGTGAGAATATGAACTTATCGTCGAGACTTCACAACCTATAGAAGGATAGTAGACTCTTCCAACCATGAGAAGCTAGACATGGAAAGCATGTGGCATACCTCGTACGTCTTTGCCTCTCCTGGAAGGAGAGTAACCAAAACCCAAGAAGTGGGTATGGGAACAAGTTATATACATATGTGTATGCTCAATCAAGAAGCTCGAACAAGATCGTAAGGGGATCTCCATCCCGTAGCTCATCCTAAGAAAGTGAGTATCCAACAATCCCAGAAGTAAACACCATCGATCCCCAGTATCCCGCATGTCTGCCCCAAACCACAAGTCAAGAGGCTCAAATCACCACACCTTGACACTATCCTCTTTGGGCGAAACTGACTCACCCGTACGGTTTTAGGTCGTGTCTCAAGGACGTGTCTTGGTGGGGAAAGTGCCCCTCGTACTTGAGAGTCCTGGGGAACTTCAAACCACAACTCATAAATTCCCTTCAGTCGAGAGGTCTCCTCAAAGTCGACAGGCGACCCCCTGCCCAGCCCCACTGGGGGGTAATCCTTGGAAGTCGACAGGTTCCCACTAGAGGGAGACCCGGAAAAATTCAACGGGTTCCACACTACCCAGTCCTATAAAAGGGTAATCCACTGGAGGGAGACCTGGTTAAAGTCGTCGATGAGTCCCAATGCCCAGTCCAGTAAAAGGGTACTCCACTGGAGGGAGGCTCGGGACCGTCATCGGGAACAACTTCTCAGCCCAGCTAGAGGTAAACCCGGCATCGGGGACCACTTCTCAGCCCCTGCTGGAGGTAAACCTAGAACCACTCTAGTCATCCCTACTTGATGGTACTACTCAGTGAACACCATTATACTAGCCATCCTTTCTGGATGGTACCCCACTAGCCACCCCTACTGAGTGGTAGCTCACTGGCCATCCCTGCTGGATGGTAACCCACTGGCCATCCCTGCTGGATGGTAACGCACCGGCCATCCTTGCTGGATGGTACAACTGGCCACCCCTACTGGATGGTACCCCACTGGCCAGCCCTACTGAAACAACCTCCTAGGTAGAGGATCAGTGCCTTCATAATGTATTGGTCACACCGAATCTATAATAAATCTACCAGGTAACACGAAGGGATGGGAGAAACTCCCCGGCCTCTCAGGGCAATCACGCTCCAATCTGCTGAGTCACTGTCGAAGCGGACCGAGACAACTCATCCCATAAAGTGGGAAAGCTCCCACGTTGTACCAGCACACCTAGTCGTAAATGATGCTGCAGTCCGGTGAAAGGGGAACGGTACTGAAACACCTCATAGCTGAAGAAACAGAGGAACTAAACCATCTCTGCTGGCAAAACCATCAAGAACAGAACCAGGGGAAACCACTCAACCCTGCTGGTCAACAATCGTGAACAGAGGGACCCTCTACGTCGCGATAGGTCAAAGGTAAGTAAAGCAGAACACGACATGCACATGGGTCCCACATGATGTGTGGCCCCAATTCAACCCCAACCAAGTGAACAAACATTCTCAGGTACAAACATCCACATGTACCTCCCAGAATTCTCGCATACTCCCAGAGTATGCCATGTCTCCAGCCCAAAGGCTAACGTGCACACGGCACCCAATGTCAACGCGAAGACGTAAACATAACAACTCCAACTTTCCACCTCAACAACTCAGGCACATCCAACCACATCTCTTAAATCATTACTTCACTCACACGAGAGTGCATGCGATCATACGCCAAGGGTCTGCTACAAACACAGTAGGACGAACGACCACCGGAGTACCTTACTTGCTTCTGTATTTAATAAGATCACGTAAGAGGCTCCAGTCACCTCAACAGATTACACTATTGTAATCCTCATGGAAAAACATGCGAGATAGACTACTTACTTGTGATGACCCAGACTCTCTTGGTCCTTCCCTTTGCCAAAATCCGGGTTCTAGAGGAGTCGCGTCTCTGTGAGACCGATCGGTGAGACCGATCGGTGAGGTCAATCGGTGAGGACGATCGGTGAGACCGATTGGTGAGACCGATCGGTGAGACCAATCGGTGAGACCGATCAGGGAGACCGATCGGTGAGACCGATCGGCGAGACCGATCGGCGTGAGACCGATCGGTGAGACCGATCGGTAAGACCGATCGGCGTCAGTAGCGCTCCTTTGCGCAAATAGAGTTTTAAACCCTATTCTGACTCGTTTAAGTGTGTTTTTAAGACCCGTAACGTGCATAAGAGCTTTAATTAAATACTTAATCAATTCATGAGTCAGCTTAAACCACCCGACCCCTTTTTAATGGCGAGTGGAGCCGCGTGGTCAACCCACGACCCCCCGCGCCTTACGCGGTTTTGCGTTTTCACCTCAACCATCCCCGGCTCTTATAAACTATGGGTTAGTCATGGTTTTTTCTTTCCTCAATCGTGGTTTTTCACAAACAGCTTTTGGTGCATCGGGCGCATCGTTATCCGTAAAGTTCCGCGCCCCCGGCCTAAACTTCGATCATCTATCAACAAGTAGGGAATTTCTCCTTTGCCTCTCTCTTTTGTGTATCATATGGGGTGGGCGTGCTTTTGATTCTGTAGAATTGGGTAAACCAGACCTAATTAAAGATAATGAACGAATTCTATAAAGAAATAAGAGGGGGGTTGTGATCGTTGATGGTGTTTTATATTTTGATGATGTATCTTTTATGACCATCTTGCTGAGTTGTGATGGCTTATGCCACCTAAAAATAGAGGCTGTTGGTGGTCGTGTTTTGTGCACTAATAAACCCTGCTGATGTTTTAAATGGCTTGTTTGTGGTTGTAAACTTCTGTTGTAAAAAGTGAATTGGTTAATCATGTATATCCGGATGAATAATTGAAAGCACCAGGGTCAACCCTTCTGTGATAACTCCCATTTAGAACACACAAAAATTCGAATCATGGAGTGTTTTAAGTCGTTTAAATCTGAAAATACCTGCAAGTCCCTATTGTGTTGATGGTGGTAGTTGGTTGTGTTCCTTTCGGGCCGATTGCTGGAGATGTGGGAGGGGATGGGATCCCCTGTTCTTTTATACTCTCGGGGGTTGTGTGAATTTGGGGTGGAATCCTCTGTTGTTGAGAACCAGGTGTGGACGTTTTGGTTGTTGTTTGACTTTTTACTTTACTGGACTTATGCCTATGCCTACTATTTTCCCAGTAGTGCTTAAACATAAACATTATTACTGAATTTGAAATTAGAAAGGGGACACATGGTTTGTTGGCGTGAGTCGTGACTCCGACTTGAGTGTGTTGTGATCTGTAGGTTGTCTGAAGAAAAACCTAGATTTGGGTGAGTGCTTGTTACCTATATATATATATATATATATATATATATATATCTGTAGCTTTGTGTTTCTTATTCGCGCCCCACCCAAGTTGAGCACTTAGTGTCGAACACCCCCATTTCATGGGGGAGGGTTTTTTTCCCAACACTATTCTTAGTGGCTGGTTATTAGCTCCTTTTCTGCTCCATTTCCCGGATAGCCCAAGTATCTTCGGGCAGGCTGTGATGGCCTGAAGTCCATTATTAGCCCAAGAACCTTCAGGCGGGGTGGTGTGGTGGTTGGCCAGGTGTGTGCAGCAGGTGGTTTCCCAAGTGTCTTCGGGATGAGGCCCAGGTGTCTTCGGGCGTGGAAGTGGATCCTTTAGACCAGGTGTATTCGGGCGTGGTGGTGGTTGTTCTGGCCTAGGTGTTTGCAGGCATGGCTACATGTGACAATTGTGGCCCAGGTGTGTGCGGGCGGGATTTCGGCAGTGGGATTGCGTGTGGTTGTGGCCCAGGTGTGTGCGGGTGGGTGTGGCAGTGGGACTGCGGTGAGAATGGCGGGATTGGTCTGATGCGTAGGATGTCTCAATAACTAGTGGGAAAGTGGCGCGGGGTACCCAAACATCGATGTTCTCTTATTATATATATATTACTTGACTTGCGTTATTTGGGGAGTGTGCCTTGGTGAGGCCTGGGTGTATAGTTTGCCTTGTTAGGTGTTTGGTTTACTCTTTTTCTCATGGGACTTTAGTACGTTCCCCCACTTGTGCACGAGAGTCTTTGGTTTTCCCTACTCAGTGTACTTGTATGCTCACCCTACGTATATAAAACTACTTTCAGGTTTCCAGGAGGACTTCAGGGATCATGCAGGACCTTACTAGCTCGGACCTTTGGAGCGGTTGCAGTTGTTGTTTTCTTTTTCTTTTTTTGGTACTTACCTTGTAGTCACCTTTTGCACTTTGTGGCTTTTACTTTTGAAACATGCATGTGGGAATGGTTTACTTTTGGCTTTACTTTTCTTTCTGCCTTGGTGTTGTTGGGTTTCCTTCTCCTTATCTCTCGATCCTATAAAATAAAAAGGGTAATGCCTTCCATTTGTGAGAAATTTCTATACCCTTGGTGCTATTCGCCACTCCGGGACCTATTGAAGGCGGGTTTCGGGGGTCATTATCTCTCCTTCAACTTAAAGAAGGAAGGTCCTGGCAATATGCTGACCCTTCCCTCCTTTTGGTGAAGGCGGGTCGTGAAAGAATGGTATCAGAGGGGATGGTTGAGAGGTAGGATGGAGTCTAGAGTTAGGCACAGTGAGGATTGCATGAGATGGTAAGGCAACAGTGTTGGGTGACCTTGGCGTGTGAATTAGGCCAGGGAAGACCGGCTAGGACACGGGATTTTAGGCCCCCCCATGATCCGATGCAAGGACTCTGGACCTACCGAACGACCAAGTGAGGCCACACTGATTGCAGGGTAGAGACCCTAGGAAAGGTACATGCATCATAATGACTTGTGTTCTTGTGTTTCTGGGATGTCTTTGGAATTAAGAATAAATTAAATTTTAAGAAGTTTTAAGAATGATATTCTGCACTACTTGGGCTTAGGCATTCCTTGTTTACCTTGCAGCTATGGCACCTGGAAGGCGACCACGTGTGGTACAGGCGATAGAGGCCCCAGAGACTACTTTGGCTGATCGGCATAGAGCTGATCGAAAGGAAGAGGAAGACCAGTGGCAGAAGACTCTTCGAGCCTTCCAACAACAGGCCCTAGAGAAGTATGAGGGTATCACCTCCGATATGAAGACAGAAGGCTGGCTAGAGGAGCTTGTTATAGCCTTCAGCCTGATTCGGGCCCTGACCGAGTACTGGGTTCCTCTGGCCGTTAGCCAGATGCGGGGGAGCGGCACGTCAGTGGTGGATGCTTTACCTGGGGGAGAGGAGAGAGTCTGAGGTGGCTTGGGTGGATTTCAAGAAGAAGTTCCGGGCGGAATTCCTCTCCTCGATGATGAAGGCAGAAAAGAGGCAGGAACTACTCTCCCTCCAGCAGAGGGGTATGTCTATGAGGGAGCTAGGGATCAAGTTCAAGGACCTCCTATGTTTTTCTCCGGACCTCTTTCCCGATGAGGAGTCTCGGGCAAGACGTTTGGAGGAGGCACTCCAACCCTCCCTCCAGTATGCTGTTACCCCCTTTACCTTGCCGACGTACTTGGAGGTCCAGAAGAAGTCCGAAGTGGTGGAGCGGATGCATGCTCTAGGGGGAGTGTCGCGAGAGGGGATCCAGATGGGACCATCAAAGGGGAAGGTCGTCAGCACCTGGCCTCCAGCGTCAGGACCTTCTAGGTTCCGACCCGCAGGGAGCAGGCCACAGCAGTTTTAGTTTTGATCCCCCGGCCCTCGCCCTTTTCCTACGGGCCCGGGACCGCGGTGCTTCATTTATGGGAGCCCTGGGCATCTCCGGAGTCAGTTCCCTGACCGGGTGCAGTATAGCAGTGGCAGTCATCCCCAGCACCCGCCCCAGCAGCAGCTTCCAGCCAGACCTTTCCAGCAGCAGTACCAGGGACAGCGAGTTCCCGCTCCTCCGAGGGCAGACGTAGGAGGAGGAGGATGACCTCAGGGCGCTCCACAGAGACCTCGACCAGGGCTTGGTCGGGGAGGTGGCCGACAGCCGAGGGGCAGGGGAGCTGGGCGTGGACAGTTGCACGCTACAGAGGCAGAAGTTCCAGCAGGGCCAGAGGTTGTTCGAGGTATGATCAGTCTGTTTAGCACTCTTGTTTATGCTTTGTTCGATACCGGAGCTTCGCACTCCTTTGTTGCAACCAGTCTAGCCCGTGCCTTGGGTCTAGATTCTGAGAGACTTCCAGTGCCCCTAGTGTTGAGCACACCAGTCCGAGGTCAGACCGACTTGTTGTTCGTTTTTCGGGGATGTAGACTGGTGATAGGACCACACCAGTAGGTTAGGGATCTTCTTCTGCTACAGATTCATCCATACGATGTCATCCTAGTCATTGACTGGCTATTTTCTGTGTGTGCCGTCATCAATTGTTTTCGAAGAAGGGTGGTGTTCTCATACTTGGACAGCCGGCATGTTACCTTCACCGGCGAGCGGAGTAGTCCGAAGGGAAATAGGAGAGAGGAACCTCTCCTCTCCTTGTTGACCGAGCTGACAGTGGAATCAGTAGATGCTGGAATGGTGGAAGTGCCAGAGATCGTCCGTGAGTTTATGTACATCTTTCCTCAGGAGGTGACGACTCTACCCCCTCGACGTGATATCGAGTTCGGGATAGACCTGCAGCCCAGCACTCGTTCAATCTCGATGGCTCCTTACCGGATGGCACCTTTGGAGCTATGGGAGTTGCGGATACAGATTGACGATCTGATGAAGAGGGGTTATGTTCTTCCGAGTGCGTCACCGTGGGGTGCTCTAGTCTTATTTGAAAAGAAGGCAGATGGTGGTCTTAGGTTGTGCATAGACTACAGGAGGTTGAATCAGGTGACGATCAAGAATCGCTACCCTCTCCCAAGGATAGATGATCTTTTTGACCAGCTGAAAGGGGAAGGATGGTTCTCGAAGATCGACCTGCGGTCTGGGTACCACCAGCTGAGGGTGAAAGAGAGAGACATCCTGAAGACAGCGTTCAGGTGCAGGTATGGACACTTCGAGTTCATAGTCATGCCCTTCGGTGTTACGAACGCCCTGGCTATGTTCATGGGGCTTATGAACTCCATCTTCAGGGAGTACCTGGATCGGTTCGTGGTTGTGTTCATCGACGACATCCTGGTCTACTCTAGATCAGAGGAGGACCATGCAGAGCACCTGAGGACAGTTTTGGAGGTCCTCCGACAACACCAGCTCTATGGGAAGTTGTCAAAATGAAAGTTCTGGACACGAGAAGTGCACTTCCTCGGGCACGTAGTGTCTGAGAAGGGGGTAGCGGTCGACCCATCAAAGGTTGAGGCAGTTGTTTCTTGGTCAGCACCCAAGAATGTGGAAGAAGTCCAAAGTTTCCTCGGGCTGGCGGGTTACTACCGGAGATTCATACCCAACTTCTCCCGAGTAGCAGCCCCTCTGACGGCTCTGACCAAGAAGGACTAGGATTTCGTATGGAGTGAGATGTTCCAGTTAGCCTTTAGCTATCTGAAGGAGAAGTTGGTCAGTGCCCCAGTGCTGAGATTACCAGAAGAAGGGGCGTCTTATGAGGTGTTCTGTGATGCTTTGGGATAGGGCCTGGGATGCGTGTTGATGCAGCGACAAGGGGTGATCTCTTATGGGTCCAGGCAGCTGCGTTCCCATGAGCGTAATTATGCCACCCACGACCAGGAGCTTGCAACGGTCGTTTTCGCGATAAAGTTATGGTGGCACTACCTATTCGGGGAACGCTTTGTGGTCTTCACGGATCACAAAATCCTGAGGTATATCTTCTCCCAGCGGGACTTAAACTTGCGACAGCGGAGATGGGTGGAGTTTCTCTAGGATTACGACTTCGAGATCTCTTATACTGAGGGAAAGGGCAATGTGGTGGCCGATGCCTTGAGCATGAGGACACAGAAGGATGCGGTCCGAGTGTCAGCAAATGCCTGGAAGGCAATGGAAGAGTTGGTTGCCTTACACCTGGATGCAAAGATGGATAGCGGCAGAGGCTTCCTATATCAGATGACAGTGCAGTCATCCCTGTTCCAGCAAGTGGAGGAGTCTCAGTTGGGAGACCTAGAGTGTGAAGTGATGTGTGACCAAGTAGACCAGGGAAATGCTCCAGGAGGATGGACATAGGATGGTCAGAACCGGATGCTTTTCCAGGAAATTTTGTTTGTCCCGGAGGTGATTCACGGCAAGGTTCTCAGTGAGTTCCACAACTCACCCCTGGAGGTACACCCTGGAGTTTCCAAGATGTACCAGGGTTTGAAGAGGCAGTTTTGGTGGCCCGGAGTTAAGCGAGTGGTGGCAGAGTTTATGGCCAAGTGCCTTGTGTGTCAGCAAGTGAAGGATGAACACCGAGTTCCAGGTGGCCTACTACAGACCCTAGATGTCCCCGAGTGGAAGTGGGATGACATCTCAATGGATTTCATCACGGGACTACCCAAGGCCTAAGGAGGGTATGAAGCCATCTCGGTGGTAGTGGACAGGTTGAAGAAATCGGCTCACTTTCTGGCGATCAGGGAGTCGAGTGGTGTGGATGCTTTGGTACGAAAGTACGTGGATGAGGTGGTGTGGTTTCATGGAGTCCCGAGGTCTATAGTCTTGGATATGGATGCACGGTTTACCTCGAGAGTCTGGAGAGGATTGTAGCATGCATTTGGCACCCAGTTACGCCTTAGCACTGCTTTCCATCCCCAGACGGGTGGACAAATAGAGCGCGCCATCCAGACCTTGGAGGATATGTTGCGGGCATGTGTTCTGGACTCAGGAGGGTCATGGGTGCAATACTTTCCTCTGGTAGAGTTTTCCTACAATAATAGCTACCACTCTACCATTGGCATGGCCCCGTTTGAAGCTTTGTAAGGGAAGCCATGTTGTTCGCCTGTGTGTTGGACCGAATTAGGAGAGGCAGGCATCCTTGGTCCGTAGGTGGTGCAGAACATGACAGAGAAGGTTCAGCTCATACGGGAAAGGATGAAGGTAGCCCAGGACCGACAGAAGTTGTATGCTGATACCAGGAGGAGGCCCTTGGAGTTTGAGGTTGGGGACCACGTGTTCTTAAAGGTCTCCCCTCGGCGTGGGCAGCGGAGGTTCGGAAAAGGGAGTAAGCTTTCTCCCAGATTCATCGGACCCTTCCAAGTGTTGTGGCGGGTCGGCGAAGTGGCTTACCAGCTAGCGTTGCCACCACCGCTACTAAGGATACATGATGTCTTTCATGTGTCCCAGCTCCGTCGGTATCTTCACGACGATTCACACGTCCTTGATTGGGGTGAGCTGGACATCGAGGACGACGTGACTTTTGTGGAGAGACCAGTGGAGATCGAGGATCGCAAGGAAAAGGTGCTTTGCAGGCGAACCATTCCCTTGGTTCGCATGTTGTGGAGACATGGTGGGCTTGAGGAGAGTACGTGGGAGAGGGAAACATAGATGTGTACCCAGTACCCAGAGTTGTTTTAAGTTTTGTTCCATGTTGTACCTGTTGTGATAGAACGTTTTGTCTTTTTTCTATGAAATGTACTGGTTTTCTTCCTCTGCTTGTGTGTGAAAACCCCCGGCTATAGGGAAGGAGAGAACCTGACCCCTAATCAAGACGCACTAAGGTGGATGCGATTAAACCCGTGCGGACAAGTCAGTGCCGCCCAAAGCAGATAATATCTTGACATGGGGGAGGAGACTCCCCAACCCACGTGCCTGGGCAGTTTGGCATGGTATATTGCTTGGTTCGTGATAGGAAGATGTTCTTAGTTAACGATGAGGTTCACTCTTGAGAGGTATCTTTTGGGGTGGTTGTTCGGACCCGCCCTTTCCTTCTGGGTTGTTTAAATTCTTGGGGACGAGAATAGTTCGAGAGGTATCTGATGTGATGACCCAGACTCTCTTGGTCCTTCCCTTTGCCAAAATCCGGGTTCTAGAGGAGTCATGTCTCGGTGAGACCGATTGGCGAGACTGATCGGCAAGACCGATCGGTGAGACCGATCAGTGAGACTGATCGGCGAGACCGATCGGCGTGAGACCGATCGGCGTCAGTAGCACTCCTTTGCGCAAATAGGGTTTTAAACCCTATTCTGACTCGTTTAAGCGTGTTTTTAAGACTCGTAACGCGCATAAGAGATTTAATTAAATACTTAATCAATTCATGAGTCGACTTAAACCACCTGACCCCTTTTTAATGGCAAGTGGAGCCGCGTGGTCAACCCACGACCCCCTGCGCCTTACGCGGTTTCGCGTTTTCACCTCAACCGTCCCCGGATCTTATAAACTAAGGGTTAGCTGTGGTTTCTCCTTTCCTCAATCGTGGTTTTTCACAAACAGCTTCTGGTGCATCGGGCGCATCGTTATCCGTAAAGTTCCGCGCCCCCGGCCTAAACGTCGATCATCTATCAACAAGTAGGGAATTTCTCCTTTGCCTCTCTCTTTTGTGTATCATGAGGGGTGGGCGTGCTTTTGATTCTATATAATTGGGTAAACCAGACCTAATTAAAGACAATGAACGAATTCTATAAAGAAAGAAGAGGGGGGGCTGTGATCGTTGATGGTGTTTTATATTTTGATGATGTATCTTCTATGACCATCTTTCTGAGTTGTGCTGGCTTATGCCTCCTGAAAATCGAGGTCGTTGGTGGTCATGTTTTGTGCACTAATAAACCCTGCTGATGTTTTAAATGGATTTTTTGTGGTTGTAAACTTCTACTGTGAAAAGTGAATTGGTTAATCACGTATATCCGGCTGAATAATTGAAAGCACCAGGGTCAACCCTTTTGTGATAAATCCCGGTTAGAACACACATAAATTCCAATCATTGAGTTTGTTAAGTCGTTTAAATCTGAAAATACCTGCAAGGCCCTGTTGTGTTGATGGTGGTAGTTAGTTGTGTTCCTTTCGGTCCGATTGTTGGAGATGTGGGAGGGGATGGGATCCCCTGTTCTTTTATACTCTCGGTGGTTGTGTGAATTTGGGGTGGAATCCTATGTTGTTGAGAACCAGGTGTGGACGTTTTGGTTGTTGTTTGATTTTTTACTTTCCTGGACTTATGCCTATGCCTACTAGTTGCCCAGTAGTGCTTAAACATAAACATTATTACTGAATGTGAAATAAGAAAGGGGACACATGGGTTGTTGGCGTGAGTCGTGACTTGGACTTGAGTGTGTTGTGATCTGTAGGTTGTCTGAAGAAAAACCTAGCTTTGGGTGAGTTCTTGTTACCTATATATATATATATCTGTAGCTTTGTGTTTCTTATTCGCACCCCACCCAAGTTGAGCACTTAGTGCCGAACACCCCCATTTCATGGGGGAGGGTGTTTTTCCCAACACTATTCTTAGTGGCTGGTTATTATCTCCTTTTCTGCTCCCTTTCCCGGATAGCCCAAGTATCTTCGGGTAGGCTGTGATGGCCTGAAGTCCATTATTAGCCCAAGAACCTTTGGGCGGGGTGGTGTGGTGGTTGGCCAGGTGTGTGCGGCAGGTGGTTTCCCAAGTGTCTTCGGGATGAGGCCCAGGTGTCTTCGGGCGTGGCAGTGGATCCTTTAGCCCAGGTGTCTTCGGGCGTGGTGGTGGTTGTTCTGGCCTAGGTGTTTGCAGGCATGGCTACATGTGACAGTTTTGGTCCAGGTGTGTGCGGGTGGGATTTCGGCAGTGGGACTGCGTGTGGTTGTGTCCCAGGTGTGTGCGGGTGGGTGTGGCAGTGGGACTGCGGTGAGAATGGCGGGATTGGTCCGATGCGTAGGATGTCTCAATAACCAGTGGGAAAGTGGCGCGGGGTACCCAAACATCGATGTGCTCTTATTATATATATATTACTTGACTTGCGTTATTTGGGGAGTGTGCCTTGGTGAGGCTTGGGGTGGATAGTTTGCCTTGTTAGGTGTTTGGTTTACTCTTTTTCTCATGGGACTTTAGTACATTCCCCCACTTGTGCACGAGAGTCTTTGGTTTTCCCGATTGAGTGTACTTGTATGCTCACCCTACGTATATAAAACTGCTTTCAGGTTTTCAGGAGGACTTCGGGGATCACGTAGGACCTTACTAGCTCAGACCTTTGGAGATGTTGCAGTTGTTGTTTTCTTTTTCTTTTTTTGGTACTTACCTTGTAGTCACCTTTTGCACTTTGTGGCTTTTACTTTTGAAACATGCATGTGGGAATGGTTTACTTTTGGCTTTACTTTTCTTTCTACCTTGGTGTTGTTGGGTTTCCTTCTCCTTATCTCTCGATCCTATAAAATAAAAAGGGTAATGCCATCCATTTGTGAGAAATTTCTATACCCTTGGTGCTAGTCGCCACTCCGGGACCTATTGAAGGCGGGTTTCGGGGGTCATTATCTCTCCTTCAACTTAAAGAAGTAAGGGTCTGGCAATCTGCTGACCCTTCCCTCCTTTTGGTGAAGGTGGGTCGTGAAATTACTCACCTCAAATGGATATCTGATGGAAAATTCGTCCAACACTGCTTTACGCCCAAATGGTGTCCCGTGATCCCGAGCCTCGACCCCGAAAATAGTCAGGCGCATCGCACCATTGCAATCCCCTCAGGAAAACACGTCAAAAGGACTTATCACTCGAGTGGAATGGATATCTGGAGAAAAAGATGCATTTCGTCAAACCGTGCACGAGCGGTTCTACATGGGACCTGTGCCCCGGTCCCGAAGCACAACGAACAGATCACACCGTTGCGACCCTCTCAAAAAATTACACAAGATTGACTATCCATTATTCCAAAACGGGCACTCGGTGATAAAGATGGAAATTACCACCAAATCCCAAAACGGCCCTCACGGGGCCCGCGCTAGTGTGCTGAATTAAAGTGGGTGGATTGCACCATTGCAATTCCCTTGGAAAAACACCCAAAAATGACTGATCGCATGCCCCTAACGGATGTCTGATGAAAAAGTTGTGACACGCTGCTCGTAGCTTAAAATATGGGTCGTGGGTCCCACATATCAACTCTGGCTTCGACGCCCAAAGACCCCTTGTAAATCTTCGTCTCGATTCCAGGGTCGCAACGCTGCTGACGGTGCTCAAAACAAACATCGGATGTGTCTGCGCCGCTCAAAACATGAACCCCTGGGAAAAACGTCAAACTACATAAAGGTGTGTCGCGCCTCCGAGGCCCCTCTTTTTGGGAATTAAAAACCCACGAGACCATCTAAAAACTCTCTTATTGAACCGAGGATTACACTTCAGTAGACGACATGCAAAACGGACACCCGTAGCGAAAGTTACGGGTGTCCGAAGCCGTAGGGGACGAAGCCCCTTGGGCTGGACCGGCCTGGCCAGCCGGTCCACCCGGTCTAGGCCAGCCCGCGCCGGCCCGCGGCACAGCTGTGCGGGCCTTCCATGGACCCGCAGTCCATGCGCAAACCAGATCTGGTGGCCAGTCATCCCACCACATGAAGACCCGTGAGACACAGGTCGTGTCTCCCCCGCGGGGTCACACACCGTGACCCCGATCTCCCTTGCACCCAGGCGAGCTCAGCCTCACCGCCTGGAGTCTCCACCTTGCCCCGTCTAGAGTCGCCGCCTCGCGCCAACACCCTACTTCCGAACGCCTGCGCCACCCTGCTGCCAAATTCCCAAAGCGCCTCCGCCTGGACCCCCATCATGTCGTCGCGCCCGCTCGCCGGACCGCCGCGCTAGACCGCCGAAAACCTTGGAAAAGGCCATAAAATTTTCCCGGGGCCACCACGGACGCCCAAGGAATCAGATTTTCAATCTGAAAGGGGTGATGGAAACCTCAAATCGAGCTCTAATCAAAAATGGCCTTCTCCTGACAATTATACAGCAATTCAATGTAAGAAATTGAGTTCAAAGGTAAATGCGGAATCAAAAATGCAAAACGTAACCTCCTACCTCGATGGGTGTTGCCTGACGCTTCACCGAAGATCCGCCGGAGCTGCCGTGCCTCGCCAAAGAGGTGGAGGAGAGGATGGGGTTCCTCCTTCTCCATTGGGATAGTTTTTACTAGGGGTAAAACAAATAGAGAGGGGGGAGAAGTGTTTAAATAAAAAATACTTAAACTCCCCGCCCGTATACCCCATACCTGAACCCTCAGCGGGGTCGAGGTTAAGCCTCCTCTGGAGTAAAGACCACCTTCCGAGAACAACCATAATCACATAATTTTAATCTGAGACTCCTTTTGAATGTTATAAAATTTAACATCTGAAGCCGCTAAATTACGAAAATGCCCCTGGCAGCATTTTTCATAGAAGGGCCGCGCCCGCGAAAATTACACCCCACCTAGGGTAAACGGCACATTCTGAACTCAATGGTTCCCTCGTTTTTCCCATTCGAGCAACCATTTAAGCGATACCTGAGTTTAACCATTAAACAAATAAATTATTTATTTATTTATCTGTTTAATGTTCTGTTAACGGGCGAGGGGTCCCAACGTCCCGCGTCGACATTATTTATGTCATTCCTGGGGTAAACACCCCATTTTGGACCCATCCGTACTCTCAGATTTAGGATCTGAATTACCATTTAGGAGTTATCCCATTTATTTGTAATTCCCAATGTGAATGCACTAAAAATTTAATTCCGGCCACACTGGGGCTCGGAATCACATGCCGTCTAAAGGCGCTGCTCTGGAATAACATCAAGAATATTCCAAAGTCTTTTATATAAAAACTGGATTCTTACATTAACCTACCCTCTACTAAGTACAAGTACAAGGTAAGGGGTTTTCATCTCACTTCTTATTCCTATGAGATTCATGCTATATTGCCACTATTTCCTTTTTTGTGGTGTACGTACTGACCATGATTGTATTCTTTGTGTAATATAATTTAATTTTTGGGTATTTACATCTTAATTGTATAATCCTTCTTTCATGGGGTGTATTTTTTATAAGTTACCAAATCAGAAAGGGAATTTCAAATTTCAATTTCCACTCAGGTTCTACGCATACTTCATTGATTATTATACTCCAAGATTATGTGTGCAATCATTATTTATTTATTTATGTAGTAATTTACATTCCCCTTTGGGTGGATATACTTTTGATACACATAATAACTCCATTTATAAATTCTCAATTCATCGATATGAACTTGATAAGAGTAATCTTAACTCAATTTCCATCCATTGAGTTAAACATCTAAGTCATTGTTATTGCTTTTACAAGAATATGTGTGAATGTACTCAGATTGATTTACACTAAATATCCAATAATATTAAGTGTATTTATATTTTTCACAAATAATTATGTCATTGATTTATCCTTAACCTAAGGATATATTCTTTATAAGGGATTTCATCTCAATTTACATTCCATTGAGACTTCTTTGTTGATATGTATCAACTCACTTTTATATGGTGTATATATTGTACTTTGACATAGTATATCATGAATCCCTTTATTCTCAGGATATTATAAAAAATTTCTTACCTCAATTATTTTTATGAAAGCGTCTCTCATTTGGTTAGGAACTCTAACTAAAATATCATTTTAAATGTTTTAAGGATTTATTCTTCTAAATCTTTCTCATTAATGTCCTGTTATAAAAATGGTGTTAATGATTTATTTATATAGAAAATAATGTTTTAAAATTAAAATTCCTTTTAAAATTTTCATATTGGTATGGGATACTTTGATTAAAAAATCTATTTTAAATGGCATATTGATAAATATAGAGACATTTAAATGTTTTCAAGAAAAATGGTTATTTCTCTCAAATAGTTTTACTGATTTTTTTTATCTATGTCAATATACTTCATTATTCTTGATTGAGGTTGATTTATTATAATAAGTCTTCCATATTGTATTTAATGAGTTATTTTTTACTGTGGATGTGCTATTTTTATACCATTCATGGTTTGTGGTTAAAATATTGACGTTTTTTTATGCTAGTTTTAATATGAAGGTTTAGATTATGTTTCACCCTTTTCATATGAGGAATGAATTGGACTTAGTAGGTGTTGGTAGGGGCCCTATATAGCACCTAGATGAATCAGTAGGTCTCATGAGACAAACTAGTGTCTTGGAGGCCTGCAGGAAGCGTTGTCAGGATGCTCGTAGCCAAGCCTCTAGAGGCAACCAAGAATGAAACCTATTCCTCTC
Organism: Viscum album; assembly: GCA_963277665.1. Classification (NCBI taxonomy): domain Eukaryota; kingdom Viridiplantae; phylum Streptophyta; class Magnoliopsida; order Santalales; family Viscaceae; genus Viscum; species Viscum album. Next base: position 356,511,209 of record OY728143.1, read on the forward strand.
CCCGATGGGTGGTCTTTCTTCTAGTTTCGAGCTCGTGGCCTCCCATGCTCTGTCTCCTCCTTCAGCAACCGTTGAGATGGATTATCCCTGGCCATATTTTGAGGCCCCTGTCTCCCCTATCTCTCCTTTAATCAATCCTACAAGTTTAGTTCTACCCCGAGGTTTCCCTTGTTCCCCACAGTTAGAGCTTTCTGACTGTGCTTTGCGGTTCCTCAGTCCCTCCTGATTGCTCTCTGTAGGTGCCTTACTGGAATGTGTCCTCTGGTCCCCTCTAAAGACTCGTCTTCCCCTTCCTTCCATGATCCAACCTCTCTGGTTCTTGGGAGTTGGGCTACAGCCTCAACTGGGTTCTCAGGAGGATTGCAGCACTCCCTTGCTGGTGGGGAGAGGGGACAAGGGGGTGTCATCCCTCCCCCAGGATGGAGACCAGGGTCCTCTTGTACCCCGCCTGTCTGGCAAGCACGAGACCATGATCTGGTCCCCCCCCCCAAGTGTGGTGCGAGGGAAAGATCCCAAAATTTTCTATCGCCTTCATTCCCCAACTTTAGAGTCATTCAGCATGAGTCTGGGTATTTGTATACTAGGATGTGGCTAAGGGAAATGCAGTCTTGGGAGTGGTCATCCCCTATCCTAAAAGAGTCCTTTGTGCTTGGGGTCAATACTGGGACACCATCTTCTCAATGATACCTTTATTTATATGTAACTCATGCGGCTTAGGGTGTGGGTTAAAATGGATTACATAGCCTCAGAGACTAAGAAATATAATTCAAAGATTTTTTTCATTCTGAAACACAAACAAAACCCTAATAAAATCAATGAGTTTACGTGCAGAATCAGAATGCATGCTTCCATGCATACTGACCCAACCAACAATCACATTTGGATTTTCTAGAATAAGGATACCTCATTTGCCTTGATCCAGGCAGGTGACCATCACATCACGACTAAGGTCACCAATGGTGCGAGTACCCTATTTATGTCCTTTATCTATGGTAGCTATGACCCTCACAGGAGAGAACAACTCTGGCAGAACCTTAGCGGATTCGACCTAGGGGACCTACCGTGGACCCTTGGTGGAGATTTCAATGTCATCACCAAGCTAGGGGAAAATAAATGTATAGGGGAGTTTCCCCAATAGGCCATCATGGATTTCTTCCAGTTTATAGTTGGGAAAGGCCTCATGGATATGGGTTATTCCGGTAACTGTTTCACTTGGTGTAACAACCAAAGGGGAGGAAGACGTTGTTGGAACCATCTGGACCGGTGTCTCGAAACATCCATGCCCTCACCATGTTCCTGAATGCCAAGGTGGCACCTTTCATATGTTTTTTTTATCTGGGTTATGAATTATGATTTTAAGTAGAAGTGTTAGAGGGGACAATATTTTTGGGAAACATCGATAATCTTTCACTGAGTTAAAATATTTTTTCCATACTTTCAAAGATAATGTACTATCATGGTCCTTGGAAATGTCTTTTTGTAATGTGATGAAACTTCATTTAAAATGATGTAATATCCATGTATGATAAGGCTTTCTCACTATATTTGGAATCAAAGTAAAGGATTAGTCAAACTTTTGACACTAGGATGAGAAAACCTTAGTGATATCCTTAGGGATATTTTTTAGGAAATTTCTAGGGATGTCTCTAAGGATAATCCAAAGGTTTCATATGAAGGTGTCATTATATTGACATTATATTAGTGATTTTTCATGATTATATTATTTTCTTTTATGATAAATGATACTAACACTATGCTTTCAAGTTTTAGTCAAAGTAAGGAACCAAAAGGAACAGGAATTACACTAAATGTGATGGAAAATTTTTAGATGAATAGTCAAATGGGACAATCATTGGAGTGAAAAATGTTGTGATCATGCCTCATCAGTTTTAACATAACATGATTAACAACGTATACCATAATGAACTCTCAGACTCACTAAATAAGATAAGGATGGATTTCACTAAGAGTTCAGGTAATGGAGACTATAGAGGAATGATGATTCAGTTCATTTTGTGTTACGATTGTGGAATGAATCACCCATGAGAATGTATTTTAGGAACATGAAGATGGTTTGAATATGGAAAATAAGGGAAAATCACAAGTAACTTAAAAGTAAAAATGAAGATTTTGGTCAATATAATGTATAGTAATATTGGCCTCCCTAAGACACCATTGATGGTTAAATGCATTATGTGTGGAATGAATGGTCATTATGCAAGTTGAATTCCTCAGTGGAAAGCACCCAAAGAGAGTCAGTAAGGTGGTATGAGTAATTGTTATGTTGTTGATGATGATGAGACTATAGGTGAAATTTGAAAGGAAAGTAGCATTATGCAATAATAGGATGTATCCTTATTATGTATTAATGATGAAGAGGAATAATTAAAGTACTTATTTATTTGGATATATTATTTATGAATAGTGAATTATATAAGTATTGTTCAGTTTATGTTTTTCTTTAATAATTTGGAAAATTATGTTAAATTTTTATAATAGTCTTGAAAAGTGATTTAATGGGAAGGTAACATTTTGACTATGAGAATATAACCCTTAATATGTTATTGATGATGATAGAATGATGTTTGGATAAATATATATAGGTTATAAATAAATAAATTATAGATTACCGATTACCTTAGAATTGATAATTTTTTTTCTAAGTGGTTTATGCTATCATTGATTAAGTTTAAAATATTTTCAGATTTTAGGATTATATCCTATAAACAATAGAAAATGGAATCATGCATGTTTTAAATAAGTATTTGTGGTTATTTAGGTTATTATCATGTGTTAATATAATACATGATCAAGGTATTCTCATGTTTGGTATGAGAAAACATAGATCTACATTATGATATACATTGGATCAATTCTAAGTTTTTTTTCAGAAATTTGGTGACCTTATTTCTACTTTTTTTCACTCCCATATTTCATAAGGGTTATAAGGTTAACCATTTGTGGAATGGTTTATGTTAAAATTTAGATGAGTTTTTAGAGATTAATGTATCTCACCATATAATAATTTATATAAGTTTTATAACTTGTGATAAGACTTTTTTTATAAAGATTTATGGAATGACCTATCGTTATATCTATGGATCTTATGATATCTTAATTCTTCAAAAAAGAAAAATTCACCTTTATATCTTGGAATAAGATATTAAGTGGATGTTCATAAAGGTACAACAAAGGTTATGGTTTAATTTAATTCATGTAACTATATATTTTTAATAAAAATATTCCAATTCAGGAAAATGATCTTAAAATAAAATGTTTTCATGTTATCATCATTTTTATGATATCAATGACCCTTTTCAATCCTCTTTGTGTTATGGATTTGTGACTGTTTACTTTATCCTAAACATGATCTCAATCACTATCCATCATAACATAACAGTTATATTTCTATTGCATATCCATGTCTTCAATTTTCACATATGTTCTCTCATATAGAAACCTAGTTATGATTTAATTTGGGTAACCATCATCTTTCCAACATTCTCTTTTAAAAGAAAGTTTTAATATTCATTTTTATGATACGGTTTTCTATGAAAGGATATTTTGTGTAATTTCTCATATTTTCTATGTATTATTTTTTAATATTATGTGGAATTATTTCAAGACCAATCACAAAGATGGCACATTATTCCGAAGCCTGGTGAGCCTGAAATGGTGGTTTAAACTTTTTAAGTTAAGTAAGTCGGTGTGTGTGTGTGTGGTTGTGGTAGTTTCCAAATAGATGACTGGATTAAAAATTTTAGGGAACTGTTATGTCCAAGATGATGACTTTACCTAAGAACGGGCCTAACCTCGACCAGCACAGGTCGAGGGAAAAAGTTAATTTTCAGAACTTTTAAGTAAAATAAATTAATTCAGAAGGTTTATTTTGTTTTAATTGGAAATGTTCGCTGCAGCACAAGGATAGAGAAGCTGGTTTAATAATTAATTACTTTGAAATAGAAACATTGACTCATTAATTCCATAGTGTAACAGAACACTGAAACGCATTCCCTCCTTTTAATAGGTTAAATGAATGTTGATTGTTGGTAAAAAGTTGAGAGAAACTCTATGGAATTATTGGAGCCTTAGATAGAACTCTCAACAAAGAATGAAAACAAATCAAAGGCATGAATCATTGTGCCAATAGAGTTGAAGGATCTCGTCAATGATGGCAGTGTGATTCCTTCATCAGCAATCGATCCCTCCTTGAGGTAGGGGTTTTGTTTCTTTGTTTTGTTTCCCCATTATTTGATTAAATGATGAACACGGATCAACCCATGAATAGGTTGATTCATGGATCATGCATTCTTACAGAAGGGTTATTATTTTCTATTTCATTTGAGGTTTGATTCGGTATATTGATTGTGATTGTTGTTTTATTATCACCTTATTTAATCCTTCTAACGAGAGTAGATCAATGTCGTGATGAACGACTGTGGAGATTCATTCCCCAATTTTGGTTCATTGGATTTATTCTTCTTTTCTTTGCATTATTCGTGTTCTTCATGGGGCGATGAACAATGGATCATTGTGAGACCATTTCACAATGAAATGATCCCAAATTAGAGATTGAACATCACAATGACCCAGTGGAGGTGCGACAGTAATGGAGGATGACGAATTGGATCAGATTGAGGATGAGAATTCTTAGAGTATTCTTAATACAGATGGATTGAAACTTGTTTTCAAGTCCAATAAGAAGTATAAAAACAACTAAGAAGACTTCAGGACATCGGGGTGACCTTAACCTTTGAGTTTCATGGAAAACGGATCATCGTAATGAATATCGGAGCATCATCGAGGCGTGGCAGAGTAGCTTCGCATTTCTAGAAATTTTCAGAACACACGGCGTGTATCCCAAAGAACATGATGTGTGGTACCAAAAACAACCGCTAGGGTTTATGCACTTCACGCGATGAAGAACATGGCATTTCTCTGGGGAGACACGGCGTGTGGGCCCCATTCAGCAGCGGCTAGAGTTATGGGTGACAAGAAGTACTAACACGGCATGTGACCATTTTCACATGGTGTGTGGGTACTTACACGGACTTGGCATGTATCTCGGAAGATACACGAACATGGGGTGGGTACACATTCGTGTATTCCACCACACGTCCAGACTAGGTTGGCTATACGGGTTAACCCGTGTACCGGTTACATGGGATGGAAAACATAGGTTGAAACCATGTATGGGCACACGACCACATACATGGAGGGAACCCAGTTACTCGGACATGGCATGTGGTCCATACTATATGTTGTCTATTTACCTTTCTACACGGCATGTTCTTATGACTCAAGCTGTTTTACACGGGTAGTACCCAGATTCAAGAGACACGACATGTGACCCTTATACACGCTGTGTATATTCTGGAACATGGCTTGATCCTCTTTTTCATCATTCCATGGGCATGTTTTGTTTGGGTGAGTTCCCCTTTTTTCTCGTTCACTGAAGGTCATGTATCGTTTCCATCAATAAGAGTATGATCCCTTCAGTAGGAATTTCCAAGATAGAGTCAGGTATCCCTCCGAGAGGCCCAGTGAGAGATCTTTTATCCTTTCTTTACCCTAGGTAAAGTTAGGTATCTACATGAATACTATCACAGGACACTAATCCTCTACTTAGTAGGTGAATCTGGATGACTTGCGGTATCCTCCAAGGCTCTGGCAGTGATCCACATCTATGTATCATGATCTTTCTCCACTCAGGAGTGTGGTCTCCCAAAATGAGTGTATTTATATCTCGTGACCTTTCCCCACAAAAAGTACTTTTCGTATGGACATCATCAGAACCATCAGACTTGTGGAGTGAGTTCTCTTATATGAGTGCTTTGTGGAACCTTCGAACTGAATCCCTAGTGGTGATATGCGGTTTTGTGACTTGTCTCTAGACTACGGGTCTGATTTTTGAGTATATCTGGATTTTGTTTCTCTTTCTATATGTTCAATAGACATATACTATATAGAGATGATTGTAAATTTAATTTTTGTATTACTTTTTGGTTTTAGAGGTCCTCTACTGAGTATTTTTATACTCACCCTTGCACGGGCTTTGCCCACATGTGTCGTGGCTTATGCAGATGAGCGACCTTTTAATGGAGTCCAAGGATGGCCAGGTCCGAACCAAGATTTCTAAGTTCCCTACAGACCGAGGTGTTATTAGGGCTACAATCATCATTCCCAGTACCTCTTTGTGCTTACAAGTTGGACTTTTTAGTTTGGAGACTCTTTTTTTTGGTGGGCTTGTATTCTAGCCCAGTTTTACTTTCTGCACTTTACTTCTATTATGCTCTGTTGGTTGTGTTTAGTTGTATGCATGCATTTTTTTCCTTTGTGGTTTTTACATTTCATCATTTGTGGTCTTAGAGATGTGTGTGTGTGTGTTCAAGTACATAGGTAATGCCTCTCATGTTAGTGATATTCCTACTCGGTGCTAGTCACCAGCTCCTGGCCTATTAGAGGTGGGCTTGGGGAGTTGCGGCACGGGCCCCACTGAGACAGGTCATGACAGAGTGGTGTCAAAGGTGGTCATTTCTACCTTAGTACCAAGATTCTATGAGTTTGGTTTAGGGAAACAGTGTTAAGTGTTTTTAGCTCAGCTTTCTGGCCAGAGAATCTAGTGTTGGTGTGGGCGGCCAACGTATCCATACACCAGGACTCTGAGAACCTTCTTTTCAACTCGGTATATAAAAACACTAGTTGGAGGAAAGTAAGATAATGGTACCTGAAACAAATAGGAATGGGTTATTTTTTATATGTCCTTGGTGTCAGCTATCCATATATACTCGTTGACCATGGTACATCTTGTTTCCTTACAGGATGCCTCTGTGAAGCATACCCACTAGGATTCAATAGCTCGATCCCGTGGATGACCCCCTCAGTGATGAGGCTTCGATACAGGGACCAGTTCCCCATGTGTTACCTCTAGGTGGTTCACCTATTGTACTACCACTAGTAGAGAAGCATGTGGTACCTATAGTACCGATAGACGAGGGCCATAGGATGAGCACGCTCCATGAGTTCCAAAGATAGTGACCCCTCATCTTATAAGGTGAGCTCGACTATCAAGCAGTTGAGGACTAGCTTGAGGTGGTGACCAGAGTTTTTCGTCTAGTGAGGACACTAGAAAACTAGATGGTGATTCTGGGAGCAATCCTTCTTCAGGGTTAGGCATAATGGTGGTGGATTTTGACCACACAGAATCACGATGAGGAGTCTCTTTCATGGATGGATTTTGACCAACTCTTTATGGAGGATATCTCTCCAGTTACGTTGAGATAAGTACGTATCTAGGAGATTCTTCATCTTCATAAGGGAAGACTGATGGTAGATGACTATTCATCGAGGTTCACCAACCTTGCTAGGTACTCAACGGATATGGTCAGAAATTATTACTTCAGATATCAGACCTTTGATCTAGGTCTATGATGGGACATCTGGGCTAGTGTCATGCCTCTATCCATTTCAACTTATGCTGGAGTGCTCAAGCAGGACTTGGTGTTCAAGAGCTTCTTGGAGGAGCAGAGACAGCCGACGACAGTCAGCAGTAGATAGACAGATTTGGAGAACTCAACAATAGGGAGTCGACATCAGGCATAGGAATCAAGACATGGGAGACATCACAGGAGGACCCAAGACATGGGATAGACAGTCCAGGGCACTTAGGCTAGATCCAGTTAGACTAGGGAGAGGTGATGCTACTCATGTGATAGTAGCGGACATCTCTCTAGAGACTGTCCAACCCATCGAGCTGCTGAAAGAGAGGTAGTGGATGGACCACATAGGCAGAGGCAGAGAGTGGAGAAGATAGACCCACCAAGTGGTAGACGTGGTAGAGGATCATGGAGAGCTTTAGGTGGTAGAAGACGCTTCGATCTACTTCCACCACCCTCCCTAGGAGGTCCGCACCAAGATTAGGGAGCTGGGGGAAAGGGGCGTGGATAGCTACATGCAGTTGAGACGTATGACCTAGGGACTCTAGGGATGATCTGAGATATGATATTTGTCTTTTCTACCTTATTTTCCATACTTATAGACATAGGTTCCAGTCATTCCTTCCTCAGCACATGTCTTGTGCGAAACCTTGATATTCCGGTAGAACCGTTGACTCGACGCTTACTCTTGGATACACCTACAGGAGGGGACTCGATGATCATGTGCATTTTCACACAGTGTGATCTTACCCATGGAGGTGATAATTTCGGTTGGAACCTCTTAGTGGCATCATCGAGGCCTTATGATGTAATTCTCAGGATGTATTGTTTATCTTTGGTCTATGCCTAGATTGACTGCTTTAGGTAAAGAGTGTGGTGTGTCCGCAGCGATGGTACGAGGTTTTCCTTTGTCAGTGAAAAGGAGACCCAGGTAGCATAGGATGGGTTCATGCATAGGAGGGTGTAGATGATCACTAATGATTTAGATAGCCTTACCCTCAGAGTATTATTTTTTCTGAGCTACCAGTTCTCAACAGTTGTGGCGGAGTATGAGGACGTCTTTCCCGAAGATGTTCCAGGACTACCTCTCCATCAGGAGATCGACTTTTGAATCAACTTGCATCCTCGGATAGCACCGATATCCTCACCAGTATACTGAATATCTCCTATATAGCTATGTGAATTGAGGGTACATCTAGAGGATTTGTAGAGTAAGGGGTTCGTGATACCTATCATTTCACCCTGGGTGGCCCCAGTTTTGTTTTCCAAGAATTCATATGGGAGTTTGAGGTTGTGCGTGTATTACTGATGCCTGAACCTGGTGACGATGAAGAATAAGAATAAATTTCTGAGGATCTATGACCTCTTCGATAAGCTAAGAGGGGAACAGTGGTTCTCGAAGTTTTACCTTCAATTAGGTTACCACCATTTATGAGTACGGAACAAGGATATACCGAAGATGGATTTTAGATGTTTTTATGGTCACTGTGAGTATTTGGTGATGCCTTTTGGTATAAAGAACACCTCTGTAATGTTCATGGGACTTATGAACCAGATTTTACAACCGTTTTTAGGCCGGTTCATAGTAGTCCTCATCAGTGACATCCTTGTGTACTCTGTGTTAGAGGAGGAGCATGTGAGACACCTGTGGATGGTTCTTGAAGTACTTCGAGAACACTAGCTCTATGGGAGTCTCTCGAAGTGCCAATTCTTGATTTAGGAGGTCCACTTTCTGGTACATGTCATCTCAGCAGATGGAGTAGCTATGGACCCAAAAAAGGTGGAGGCATTGTTAGCATGGGAGCCACCTCGGAGCGTAACAGAGGTGCAGAGCTTCCTTGGGTTGGTGGGATATTTCTAGAGATTCATTTCTGATTTCTCCCAGAAATCAGCATTGATGATAGCCTTAACCTAGAAGCGGAAACCTTTCATGTAGATGGAGAAGTGACATCAAGATTTTGAGCAGTTGAGATAGAGTTTGACGAGCACCCCAATCTTGAGATTGCTAGAGGAGGGTATCGAGTACATAGTTTTATACGACGCATCAGGGACCGGTCTTGGATGTGTCCTAGTGCAGGGATAGGTGGTGATTGATTAGGGTTTGCACTATCTATGACCACATGAGAAGAACTATTCAACCCATGATCTTGAGTTCGCTTTGGTAGTCTTCACGTTGAAGATGTGGTGACGCTACCTTATGGGTGAGTGCTTTATCGTCTACTCTAACCAAAAGAGCCTCAAATACATATTCTCATAGAATGATCTGAATATGAGGTAGAGGCGATGGCTAAAGTTCCTCCAATATTATGATTTTGAGATCATATATACTCTTTGGAAGGGGAACAAGGTGAAAGATGATCTTTTCAGGAGATTGAGCTCGCAGCTATTGAGTGAGGCGATGGAGTAGTTGGTCGCGTTGCAGTTATCCTTCGTGGATAAAGAGGATATATTTTACCTTCAGTCGATGGTTGTCACCCCTCCACTCTTATAAAAAGTTGGGGAGGAACAGCTTGGGGATGTCTATTGTGATACTTTACGTGCTCATTTATCCATAGGATAGGATCCTGATGGATATTCGCAAGGGGGGAGAATGTTGTTATTTTCAGGGGATGCAATATTGTACCAGTGGTATTGTGGGAGGAGGTTATGAGAGAGTTTCATACATCCCCCTTTTTGGAACACCCTGGCATGGAGAAGATGTACCAGGATCTATGACAGCAGTTTTGGTGGTCAGTCATGAAGAAGGAAGTAGCGGAGTTCATTTCTCGGTGCCTTATATGCCAGCAGGTGAAGGCTAAGCACCAGGTTTCAATGGGGTTAGCTCACCCCCTAGAATTTCCAGAGTGTAAGTGATATGGAATATCAATGGACTTCATGATGGTATTACCATGGATGACCAAGGGGAATGATTCCATCTGGGTGATCATTGACTAACTCTCCAAGTTGTCCCACTTTCTAGATATCAGGGAGCAGAGTTCTGTAGAGGGCTTGAGACTCCTCTACGTGCAGGAGATAGTTTGGCTTCATGGAATCCCTTTGAAAATAGACTCAAATTGAGATGCTCGATTCACATCCTGGTTATGGAAGGGATTTCAGGAAGCTTTTAGGACTCAGCTACACTTGAGCACAACATTCCATCTCTAGACAGATGGTCAGATGGATAGGACCATTCAGGTTCTAGAGGATATGTTGTGGGCCTGTATCTTGGACTTTGGTCATAGTTGGTAGGAACACCTTCCACTGGTGGAGTTTTCGTACAATAATAGCTACCACTCCACAATTGGTATGGCACCATTCGAGGCTTTATATAGGAGACCTTATTGATCATCGTTTTGCTGGATCGACCCCATAGAGTCAGCACTCATGGGTCCAGAGTTGGTGCAAGCTTCCACCAAAAAGGTGCAGATCATCCAAGAGAAGATGAAGACTACACAGAGCGAACATAACTGTTATACTGATAGGAAAAGGAGACCTCTGGAGTTCAAGGAGGGAGACCATGTCTTCCTTCGGTTCTCACCTCAATGAGTGTTACTGAGATTTGGTCAGGGCGAAAAGCTATCTTCGAGGTTCATAAGACCTTTCCAGATACTGAACGGAGTTGGAGAGGTGGCGTACCCCCTAGATCTATAGCCACAGTTGCACCAGGTACATGATGTCTTCCATGTGTCATAGTTTAGGAGGTATGTGCATGACCCATACCACGTCATCAACTGGGGTGAGTTAGACATCAACGATGGAGCAACCTTTACTGAGTACCTAGTGAAGATCAAGGATCAGAAAGAGAGGATCCTTCATGGGAGATTGATTCCATTGGTGTGCGTTCAGTGGAGGCATGGGAATCTTCAGGAGAGCACGTGGGAGAGGGAGGCTCAGAACCATCCCCAGTACCCACATATTTTTGAGTAGCCCATGTTTTGGCTTTTCAGGGATGCAAAGCCCCAATGTGGGGAGAATGTAATGTATCGGATTTCCTATGTATTATTTTTAAATATTATATGGAATTATTTCGCGACCAAGAACGGAGACGGTATGTCATTCTGAGGCCCGGTGATCCCAGAATGGTGGTTTGAACTTTTTAAGTTAAGTGATTCGGCGTGTGTGCATAGTTGTGGTAGTTTTCAAACAGATTCCTGGATTAAAAATCTGAGGCCACTGTTGCATCTAGGATGAAGACTTTACCTAAGAACGGGCCTAACCTAGACTGGCGCGGGCCGAGGGAAAAAGTTAATTTTCTTACTTTTAAGTAAAATAAAATAAAATAAAATAATTTCGAAGGTTTATTTTATTTTAATTGGAAACGTTCGCTACAGCACAAGGACAGGGAAGTTGTTTTAATAATTAATAGCTTTGAAATAGAAATGCTGACTCATTAATTCCACAATATAATAGAATGTTGAAATGTGTTCCCTCCTTTTAATAGGTTAAATAAATTTTGATCATTGGAAAAAAGTTGATAGAAACTCTAGGGAATTCTTGGAGCCTTGGAGAGAACTCTTGAAAATGAACAATGATGAATCAAAGGTATGAATCGTTGTGCCAATACAGTTGAATGATCTTGGCGGTGACGATAGTGAGATTCCTTCATTAGTAATCAATACATTATCAAGGTATGGGTTTTTTTGCTTTGTTTTGTTTCCCTATTCTTTGATTAAATGAAGAATGTGGATCAACCCACGAACAGTTTGATCCATAGATCGTGCGTTCTTGCAATAGGGTTATTATTTTTTGTTTCTTTCAGGGTTTGATTCGGTAAATTAATTGTGATATTTGTTTGATTATCACCCTGTTTAATCCTTTTAACAGGAGTGGATCAATGCCATGAAGAATGATGGCAGAGATTCATTCCTCAATTTTGGTTCCTCGGATTTCTTCTTCTTTTCTTCACTTTCTTCATGGGACGACAAACAATGGATTGTTACGATTCTATTTTGCAACACAGCGATCCCAAATCAGAGATCAAATATTGCAACAACCTAGCGGAGGTGTGACGATGATGGTGGACGATGAATCAACTCAGATCGAGGAGGATCGTTCTTAGATCATTATTTGTAAGGATGGATGGAAACTTGTTTTTAGGGCAGATCTGAATCCTAAAAATAAGAAAGAAAACTTTGGTACATCGAGGTGACCTTAACCTTCGAGTTCTGTGCAAAACAGATCATCGTAACGAAGATCGGAGCATCGCCGAGGCACACCAGAGAAGGTTCATGTTTCTGGAAATTTCCAAAATGCACGGCGTGTATCTCGAAGAACCCATAATGTGGTACCAATGGCGGTGGCTCGGTTTTTCATGCTAAATGTGATGAATAACATGGCATGCCTCTGGGGAGACATGGTGTGTAGGCCCCATCCAATGGTGGTTGGTTTTCTAGGCGACGGGAAGCACTAACATAGTGTATGACCATTGTCACACAGTGTGTGGGTCCTTACACGGACTCGGCATGTATCTTGGAAGATACACAAACACGGGGTGGGTACATGGTCGGGTATTCCACCACACGGCTAAACCAGGCCGGCTGCACGGGCTAACCCATGTACTGGTTAAACAGGATGGAACACATAAGTTGAAACCATGTACGGGCACATGGTCGCGTACTTGGAGGGAACCCCGGTTACTTGGACACAGTGTGTGGTCCGTACTACATGCCATATACTTACCTTTTTATAGGTCATGTTCTTTTGAATTAGGCTATTTTACATGGGTAGTACCCAGAGTCAAGAGACACAGTGTGTGACCCTTATACACGTTGTGTATATTCTGAAACATGGCTTGATCCTCTTGTCCAATGTTCCTTTGGAAAGTTTCACTTGGGTGAATTCACCCTTTTTCTCATTCCCCTTATGGTCAGGTATCATTTCCATCCATAGGAGTATGATTCCTTCAGTAGGAATTTCTGATATAGATTCAGGTATCACTCTGATAGGCCTGGGGTGATATTCTCTATCCTTTCTTAACCCTAGGTAGAGTCAGGTATCGATGTGACTACTCTTACAGGACGTTGATCTTCTACTTATTAGGTGAATCCGGATGATTCAAGGTATCCACCAAGGCCCTGGTAGTGATTCTCATCAATTTATCACAATCTTTCCCCACTCAGGAGTATGTTCTCCTAGAATGAGTGTATTTATATCTCGTGACCTTTACCAATGAATAGTACTTCTCGGATGGAGATCATCAGAACCATCAGACTCGTGGAGTGAGTTCTCCCAGACAAGTGCTTTGTGGAACCTTTGAACTAAATCCCTAGTGGTGGTATGCAGTTGTGTGACTTGTCTCTAGACTACAGGTCTGAGTTTTGAGTATATCTGGATCGTGTTTCTCTTGCTATATATTTAGTAGATATATATTGTGTAGAGTTTACTGTACCTTTACTTTGTGTATTTATTTTTGGTTTTTGGGGTCCTCTACTGAGCATTATTATACTCACTTATGCATGGGATTTGCCCACACGTGTCATGTCTTGTCCAGATGAGCGGCCTTTTGACGGACTCTTGGGCGGACCAGGACCGGACCGAGCTTTTTGAGTTCCCTATAGGCCGAGGTGTTCCTACGGCTACAAGCAGTAGTCCCAGTACCTCTTTGTGCTTACAGGTTGTACTTTTTAGTTTGTAGACTCTTGTTTTTGGTGGGCTCATATTTTTGCCTAGTTTTACTTCCTACACTTTACTTTCGTTATACTCTGTTGGTTGGGTTTAGTTGTAGGTATAAATTTTGTTCTTTTTTGGTTTTTACATTTCAGCATTTGTGGGTTTGGGTATGTGTGTGTGTGTGTAGGGACTTAGACAATGCCTCCCATGTTAGTGATATGCCTACTCAGTGCTAGTCACCAGCCCCTGGCCTATTGGAGGTGGGCTAGGGGAGTCGCAGCACAGGCCTCACTGGGATAGGTCGTGACATTTTCAGTATTAAAACTTTAATAAAACAGACAAATTTTAAGGGATGAATTCATTTTAAGTGGGTAGAATGTAACACATCAAGATTTTTTGAAATATATTTTTTCAAATTAATTTAATCTTTTTTATATTTGTCATTTCATGAAATAGTGAATATAGTTTTGTATATAATATAAATAATTTTTCATTTCGTAATACAAAAACTGAAGTTAATATTTAACTACATGAAACACTTAGATTATCTTGAGGTACGTTCAATACTATGCTTGGCATATATTAAACACAATATGAAGTTCCTTTGATAGCTTGTGTGACATGCAAATAAGTGTTTTTACCAAACTACATTATATTGTTAATATGATTACTAAAATATTAGTTTAGCTACCATCTAACCATTGAAATGGAAGTTACAAAAAAAATTAAATTGTGAAAATATAATCTACACAAATATATAAAATGAATCCATTTTTTATCAATTATTATAAGTGAATGTATAAATTATTTGAAAATAAATAAATTACCTTTCTCTAAAAACTATTTTCCTACATACAAATAAATATTTTATCTCAATAAATTACACCAAAAAATTTTTATTAATTTTTTTTAAAAAAAAATTATATATATTAAGTCAATATGTTTGATTCCCATATAATATATTTTATAGGTATATGATAATAATAAATCGAATTTAATGTATTTTTTTAAAATGAAAGTTTACCACCTTATAAAGGAAAGACCATTTTAAATATAATTTTTGACACATTTATAATTTTTATTTTACAATAAAAATTTATTTTTTGGAATATAAGTATAAAAATTTACTTTGGGTGATGTTTTGTAATTTTTAAGAGAAGTTTCATTTTTTGATGAACAGTGAAAACAATGAATTTTAATTTAAAACTATTTTTTCATCTAATTTATTTATATAGTTAAATTATGTTTTAAATTTTTTTTAAGTAATTATTAGATCAGTTATATATCACTTCATCTAGTTTAGGTCATTTGAACCAATTTTACAATGAAACTGGATATAAAAAATTTCAATTTTTCAACCATTTTTCTTTAAAAACTCACAGTGTCATCTTGTCTAAGGAATTAATTTTAAATGAAATTATAAAAATTATGTGATTAGAATTTGAAATAATAGATTACATATTTTTAAACTAAATAATTTATAATTTATAAAGAGATAAACTAATTTTTTTACAAAAGAAAATTAGTGAAAGTGATTGAAATTAATTATAGAGAATAAGAAGAAAAATTATCTTAATAAAGGACTAATCCCAAAACATAAGGCCCCAAATTACCTAAAAACTTAAAAAAATCCATTTTATGTTAATATTTAGACTCTATTGTCCATTTATATTGAATTTGAAGCATTATTGGATTCTATTTACTTTATGAAAACATTGGTGGAATTACCTTTTCAAAAATTTAAATGAATTCCACTCCTCCACTATAAAATGGACCCCCCCCCCCACTTTTTCACACATATAAATGAATTTTAAAAGAAAAAAAATCACAAATAATTTATCAAAATACCTATATTCATCTTATAATCCTCTATTTGGGTATAAATCCAACCAAGGTTTCCCTTTCGTGCAAACTAAGACGTGTTACCCAAAAAACAGGTAACATCGTTCCTCAAGATCCTTTGTTTTATATTTATTTTACACCCACTAAATTCCTTATATTCTATGATTATATAATATTATAAGAATCATAAATATACTTAGACATTTTAATTCTATGTTTTATTCCTAAAATTACACACACTTTCAAGTAATGGTAATGAATTTATCATTCTTGTGTGTGGAGGACTACCACCTCGTGAAACAATGTTGTTCGTTTTTCATTTATCACCTCTCAAGGCTAGATATTCTGATGAAATATTGTTTCTATATGATATATATGATATATATGATATATTTATGATTATTTAATTATTATATAAATTATACATTCAAGGTTTCTATTTTTTACAACTATGATAAATTCATTATTGGACGTGTGGACTACTGCCTCCTCAGAGTGATGTGATTCATTCACAATTTATATGAAATGAATTAAATTTTATTATAGTGAAATTATATTATATATATTACAAAATAATTCTATAATAATTATATAGTTATATATAATTATATTTAATTTACTTTATTTCTCTCAATACAACAATAAAGCTGAAACAACGTTCATGCATACATACGGCCTACCGTCTCCTAGAACGGTGTATTCCATTACATATTTTTCTATTTTATAGATATTATAAATACACATATACTGAATATATATTATATATATATATATAATGTTTTATATTCTTTTATGACTTTTATAATTATCTAGTTTATAGGATCAAAAATAACAGGTCAAAACATGTAAGAAAAAAAAGTAGATAATACCTAAAGAGTATCATTAGCAAAGAATTGTTAATAAAAAGGTAATAAAAAGACATAATAAAAGAATTTATGGTACTAGATATTATAATATGGTTATTTAATAGATTTATTATAAACTTATATTTATTATACAAGTGGTTTGTACGAGTATGATGAGATTCATGATATAATGTAAGGGTTTTGTCGTCTCACTTTTATTTTTGTGACAGTTATGCCTTATTCACCAATCATTTATTTTGTGTGGTATATATAATGAACATTATTATATTAAATTAATATTATACTTATATTTATGTTTATTTACATACCCATTTTACGGTCTCCCTTTTATGGGATTTTACGGTTCAAAAGCTACCAAATCTGTAATATAGTTTTGTCTAATTTTTTCTTTTTCCAGGAACATGTTTTTTATGCACCTATATTCTTTTACAATGTGTATATAATGAAATTTTTCATGTTATATCATAAATATACATCTTTTATGATATTTTAAGATTCATTTAATTTCATTTTATTACATGGGGAGTAGGATTCAAAGTTACCATTTGGTAAGAGTTTATTGAAACAATCTCATCATTTATCAAGATTGTTTATGATTACACTTCCATTGATGAAACCATATAATCCATAATTCAAAAACACTTAGTATTTTTTAAATCCTATTTTAATTAGTTATAAATCCATGTTTTAGTACCATTTTCTACTCTTTTATACTTAATATAATTTAGAAATATATTTTAAAAGAATCCAACTTTATCTCACTCTTTAGTCTGAAATATGTGTTTTTTCAAAATAATGATTTTTATAAAAAAAAATTAAAAATTTCCTACTATTACCCTATGATTATAAAAATCTATATTTACCCATGTTTTACCTATTTAACAAAAGGGGTTTTAAAAAGGAATTTTGTTTTCATTTTCTGATCGATTTACTTTTCTAAACTTTTTATAGTGAAAAAAGAATGTTTGGCATGTATGGATTTATCTTCTCTCATGAGCATCCTTAAATTGAATATTACTTTGAAAGTTTAAAATATTATTTTTTAGGAAAAATAATTTCCCTTATATTATGGATAATAATTTGTTTTAAAAAAATTAAAATATTTTTTTCAAAAAAATGTTTAATGTTTTAAAACATATTTTAAATTATTTTTAATTATTTTATATATGTTTTAAAATAATATAATATGAATTATTTAAAGTGTTTATTTTTTTATATTATTTTCAAAGAAAAATTTTTTTAAAATGTTTTTATACTTATTTTATATGTTTTCAAGGAAAAATTATTTCAAATTGTTTTCAATCATATTTTATATGTTTTAAAGGAAATGGTTTTCTATATACTATTATAAGTTTTTAATATTATTTTAAAATAAAATGGTCTTAAATATTTTTTATGTTTTAAAAATAATTTTTAAAGAAAGGATATTTCCCTCAGGAAATATTTTTAAAATTTATTTAAAATTTATTTTTTATCAAAGGTGTCATCTGATGGTACTACTTATGAATTTAAAGGGAAATTATTCCAAAAATCCTTTCATATTATTTCAAAAATGGTTTATGTTTGGATGGAATGATGTTTAAAAATCCTACTTCCTTTCCATGAGTAATATGTTTATGAAACCATCTTCTTTTCAAAGGGTGTGATTTTATGAAATGGTTATGAAACTTTTCTCTTTTCCAAAGGTTATGATATGATTACATATTTATAATACTCATTTAATTGCATGGGTTATTATTGGAACACATATTTATGATTTCATTATGAGATGGTGGGACATATATCTCCTCCAATGCAATGGGTAAGTATTTATATCTCATGAGAGATACATGGATGGAATATGAAGTAAATGGCATTTGGTAAATGACTTTTTCTGCTATGATTCTCTTGGGAGTGATACTTGACTACAATGATGGTCATGGGAGTAAACACTGAATACAAATATTTTAAAAGTAGTGAACCCATAACACTAATATGTAATATGAATTTATTCCTTAACTACTATAGAAATGATTTTATATTCTTATGTGTCTACAACAAATTCCATGTCTTATGCCTATATTATGTTATCATGGATTATTCTCTTGATTCCATTTTTATTTATGTATTATTAACTACCAATATTTATTCCATGACTCATGTATATGGTCTATAATAGGAAAAGTATGGTCTATAATTGTTTTTTTAATATTCTCATGCACTTATTATCATGTTATACTTATGTATCTCCTTTGTTTACCCTTTCTGAGCATCTAAGCTCACCCCTTTATTATTTTTCATTTTTTAAGGTTATGAAGAATGGTTTTTACTATAAGTACTAAAGAGGAATATCATGTTGGTAAATATTGAATTTATTTCACTGATACAAAATATTATGTTTCAAGATTCTAAATACACTAAACTATTAAGGTCCTTAGGCATGTATTATTGTAATGTGAAAAAAATATCTAAAATGATGTAATATCCATGTCTGTTAGGAATGATTCTCTATAAATTATCTATATTACAAATATGGAATCCATTTTTATAATTCAACTCACAGAAATGGAAAGTTTTAATTTAACATTAATCTCGTAGAGGCAATGAGAAAGAGTATTTTTATAAATACAATGTTCAAAATTTTATAATGTTTTGATATAAAAATTCAACTTTAAAATTATTCCATTGACATAAATTGGATTAATTGAAATAATATTGAACTAATATTACTTTAAAAACAATTTAAAATATAAATTATATTTATTAATAAGTTAATTGTAAAGGAAGTTTTCAATTAAAATTCAGTATTTTTTTCTATTCATAAAATAATAAAACATTTTAAAAAAATAAAAAAAATCACCCCAAATTATTTTTTATATTTATATTTCAAAAATTATGTTTATATGATCAAATATATTTTCTATAATTTTTAGAAATTATTTTTAAATTATGTGTGTAAGGCTCGAGTAGACCTTGTTTTAGAAAAAATACAGTTTTATAGAAAACAATTCACTTTCATTAAATTTTATCTTATTTTATTTATAATAAATATATAACCATAATTTTCATAATTTATATAGTATTAATTATACATGAAAATTAAAATACTAGGTTATAAATGTATTCTATATCATGGTTCATTTAGACTTGGGTTTGTGTGTTCCACAAGCTATTGAAGAGATTAAATTTAATTAAATATATTTCATTAGTTGTTTATGATTGGTGATCCATGTTATAAAAACTATAAAAAATAATTTTCTTCTTTTTAAATCTCTAGTTCTTATATTGTACCTACCTTAAATAAAATTTTTACTCTCAATTT
Organism: Viscum album; assembly: GCA_963277665.1. Classification (NCBI taxonomy): domain Eukaryota; kingdom Viridiplantae; phylum Streptophyta; class Magnoliopsida; order Santalales; family Viscaceae; genus Viscum; species Viscum album. Next base: position 356,531,242 of record OY728143.1, read on the forward strand.
AATCTTAATATCGGTAATTAGGGGTCTTACATTAGATAGTTCTTTTATTAAAAAACAAAAAAAAATATTAAAAGGATAATAAAATATCATCTCCATAAGATAGAAAGGGAAGAAAAAAGTTAATATGTAATAACACATAACTATGTTTATAATTAGTATAATAGTGGTGTCAATTAGAAATATTAACATAGTATAAAATCATAAATAATTGTATAGAGTTGTTGAGGTCACTAATTGTTATCACTTCAATGATCAATAGAATGTTAATGACCCCAAATCCATAAATATACAATGATTTAAAATACCAATTTATTTATCAGATTTTAAAGTAATAGGATAACATTTTTATTTCATGATCATTTTTTGAAAGATCATAAATTATATAGATATATATTATTATAATGAAAAAAAACTTAATTGATACATTTATATTTCAAGATAATTATTTCATCCATTGGTTTTAAATCAATCAACATCCAAATAAACACTTACTCCAAGAAATTAATATCCATAAAATGATTTTTTTATGCATGAAGTAGTAAAATTAACTTTTAAGGGATCATAAGACCCATAAAATAGTGAAAAATTATTTTTGTCTGTCTCAAAATATTTTTTCCAAAACCTATATGCTTAGAACAAGTTATCCAATATAATAAATTAATCTCTAACCATTAAAATTAACACCACTTTCTCATCATTAATATTTTTAATTCAAGTCATTTAACTAAAACTAATGATTTATTAACCAGGACATCGTATAGTCTAGTTGTTTGTGTTAAACCCTTATTGTCTATTGGTCATCGATTCATGCAATGTATCCTTTATAGATGAAAGGAGTAGTCACTGATCTTGTGGTTTATCCTTTTGATATCATTACCAATAAAAATATGACATAAATCTATGAAATAAAATTTATCATTAAATAAATTGCTTTTATTTTTTTCAATAAAAATTATATATTTTATAGTGTATAATAATATTATTGGACTATTGTTATAATGTCATTAATAAACCCAAAAGGTTTTCAATACCTTTACACTTATGTCTATAAAATTTAAATTCATTATTCAACAAATAAATATTTTATATACTAAACTGATGGTTTTATTCCTATATATATATATATATATATATATATATTCCAAAAATATAATTAATCTTGTTATATTCCTACTATATAAATTTTAAAAAGGGGTGTTTAAGAATTTTAACTTATGATTAATCTTAAACTCATAAAAAATTATGGTATCAACAACTCTTAAGTTATTGAAGAAACATATGCATCTAAAATATAACAAAATTCTTAGATGTTTTATAATTAATATCACAAAAACAAATTAGAAAAAAACACTTTTATAATTTGATTCATAAACCCCGATACAAAAATACTTCATCAATTTTTGTCCTCATAGGTAATTACTTTTTCTTTAGTTTATCTTTAAAAATAGATCATTGACTTGGATAATGAACAAGTTCTCAAAATTTAATACAATTAACTATAAATAGATCACCTTGATGATATTTATTTCCTTCAATTGTGCTCTTGATTATTCCATGGAAATTATTTTCTTTAGACCCTTCTTTCCCACACAAAAAATAATTCTTCCATTTTTTTTGAGACACATTCTTTTCAAAATAATAAACCATAGGTGAGAAATGTGACATTCATTATTATCATTTTTTAAAATCTATCATAATGGATTGTAAAGATAATGTGAATTATCATGAGTATATCCCCAGGGTTTTCACACCAGATATGTCGTAATGCTAGTAGTTGTGCACCACATGACGATTAGTTCAGGCCCAATGTTCCCATTTCAAAGTTATTACCATGAGGTACCTATTTACCATATCCAAATCCACTTATAGTATCCAAAAATGGATTTATTTCATGGATAAACCACATAATCTCTTCTCTACCAAAAAATTAGGGTGATATTCTATAAATATTCTCAATTTCTATCATAGCATTATGATTCCAAATCTATATTTTCCTAAATCTAGTTCCAGAGATTTGTACTAGACATTATGTGATACCAAATATAGAAAATTTCACCCAGAAGATTAGAGTAGGTTCCTAAATTATTAAATCAGAATAAGATAGAGGGAATCACATCCTAGAGGATGGAATAGTTTATTAGTCTTAGTAAACTAGATAAATACATTATTTCCATATTACATTTGAATACAGAAATTACAATAATTTTATTTTCAATAATATCATTATAATATTTAGAAAAGTATTATATATCCTTCTTATTTCACTTCTTTTATTTCTATTTAAAAACACAAAATAAGGATGTGTTAAATTTATTATCAATGATTTAACATGGTGGATGTCATTATTAATCAGAATAATCAACATGTAATTGTAAATAACTAAAATATCATGCCATATAAATAATTTCACTTAAATAAACAATATGAAAATGTAAATAACTAAAAATACATTCCATGTAATAAATAACGTTACTATTATAACTAGATAGGGAATAATAAACATAGAAATTAAATTAACTAAATAAACATTCAATTTAATCAATAAAAATATTGTCAAATGTATCCATAGATAATATCATAGAGAAAATATAATTGAAAATATTAAATGAATTAAAATGATGTAAATTCTTTATGATTGGAAATGATTTCTCCCAGGCACATGATACCACTACTGTAAAGATCTATACTCGTGATAAATTAAAACTATTTGGTAGAAACCTATTTAACTAAGGCTAACTAAATGATTTCTCTCATGAGAGTTTTGATGCATTGATAGGATCTCAATAATAGAGACCCAACTAAATCTTGTATGTCCAAATAATTTCTCATACATTGATTAATTTATTTAATTGATAAGAAATTTTCCTTATAATAAAATATACGTATTTAGTAATGAATATGGATATATAAAAATTTCCAATGATAAACTAATGTCTTTAAATGTTGAACACTAGACATATTAATGATATATGGTATAACAAATAAAAATATCTATGATAAATATTATGTATATTTAGTGTAAATTTAATTCTTAATGATAATAGAAAAGTGAAAATTTTATGGGAATGTTATTTGCTACAAAATTTAATCAAGAAACTGAATGTTAATATTATCATTGGTCAAAATATTCATAAACCCTCCATAGGTATAATATAGATGGAATCAATACAACATATCCCCAATGTATTATATGTAAAATAAATTTTTTTTCATTTATGAATATAAATAAAATAAAAAGATCGTTGAAAATTTTTATGAGGAAAATATCCACTTCTTTTTGAAATTCAATATTTAAAGAATAAAAATTTTTGGGAATTCATTTATTTGAAAATAAATTTTTAGAAATAATGAATTTCTATAATAATTATATAATATTTTATTTATATATATAATTTAATTATTCCAAAGTTATATTCATAAAAATGACAGTCATGATGGTGGATAATTCCATACATGTTTTACTAGTCAAAAATAATACTCTTTTTTAGTATAAAAAGGTTATAGAAGTACCTAGTTTAGAAAAATATAAGTTGATTCCTCAATTTTTTCGTAAAAAGTAAAAATGGGTAAATATTTGTTTAATAAATAATTTTTAAAAGGTTTAAAACATTTTTAAAATCCTTTTTATAGTACATAGTTTAGGAAGAAAATAGATTTCTGACTAAAGAGAGAAATGATGTCATATTTACTTAAAAACATTCTCTTAATTATTTTATGAACTAAAGAGTGAGAAAATGGTACTATTACTTCAATCTTCAATGAATTTATAGAGTAAAATAAACTTAAATGGGTTTATTATAAAATAATAAAATTATTTCCTTTAATGCAAATTTAAGAATAAATAGTCTTGGTTTGAATGAGATTGTGAATTAAACCCCTATAATGATAATGAAATTGAAGTGAGAATTAATCAATGAAAAAATTATGTGAATAAACTATAAATGAATATAAAATAAGTATAAAGAAAAAATTATATAATCTAAATTCATTATACATATAATCTTATAATATCAATAACACTAAAGAAATAATATAACCCAATGAAAATAAATTGAGTTACGAAATTATTTACCACTTGCTAATTTAAAATTAAAATCCAATTTGATGAAATAATTCAAATGGATGCATAAAATAAATTGAATTATTAATTAATCATGGTATAACACATAAAATGGGTAACATATTCACTATATAAAATAAATTAATTGCATAATATTTTATTATATCTCATTGAAATGAAATTATGATGAAATTTCATACCTTGAGTGTGAATCATCACATACGTTCTTAAAATTTACAAAAAATAAATATACATTAATTATTTAATTTCAAAATAACCTTTTACATTTTTATTATTCCTTTTATTTCACTTAATACCATGTTATATAATAAAACATAATCAAGTTATCTTTATGTCATGTGTTTTGATGATAATTCACTTATGTGCCAATAATGAAATTCGAAGGTGACTATTGGTATAAGTGTCCATTATTTAAATATATAAATATTAATAATTATGAAATAATTTTCATATTTATACATCAATAATAATTTTTAGATAAATCATGAAATATGGTCACAAAAAATGAACTGCGTTATAATCATAGAGATGGTAGTTCGTACATACACATTAGTAAAGTTTCCATTTTTCAATGATCATTATGGAAAAGATGTAATTAATATTTTACATTTTTAAAATGATCATAATATCATATATTAAATATTATTTTATTATATTTTCATTTATATATCATCCATGTGATGTGGTGATGAAAAGTGAGTCACATAGCTTTGTAAAGGCGGTTGTCCACACGTACATGAATAATGTTATCATTTTCTAGTATAAGAAAAAAAAGATATATTATATTTTTTGAATAATAAATATTCCATTAATATCATATTTATTTCATTAATATAAAATATATTAATTAACTTTTTCCTTATAACCTTTCATGGAAAGCCTATTAAAAACTGTATCACATCATTTCGCGAGGCTGTAGTACACTATAAACACATGGTACATTATCGTATCCACTGCAAAATAGAGATAAAAACTGTATATATATATATGATATAATTACTCAATAGGTGTGATTATGTTATAGATATCATATATATACATTATATCCATTATTATACCCAACCATGAGATACTGTAATTAAAAAACAATTGTCATCAGTTCGTGAGGAGGTAGTCCACCATACACTGAAATTGTGATATGCTAACCCATTTAATTGATGTAGAGGTGGTTCTAGGTAATTACATTAACATAAGAAAATATAAGTACATGTAATATATTTATAATTTTATATCATAATGTTTTAACAAGAATTTATGGAGGTAGAGCATGAAATAAAATAAAAATTCTCGTTGAAAAATGTTACCTCTTCTTTCGGTATCCTCATTAGGTTTGTACAAAATCCTTCAACATTGTATTTAAGGCCAAAACAAGTCTTATAGGATGGGAGGATAGAATTTTGGTACTTATTTTGGTAGGGATTTTTTGAACTAAAAATGTATTAAGGTTTCAAGAAAGATGATAGGTGGAAATTATTTATAATTGAGGTGAATGGAACACCTGTAATTTTTAAAATGATTCAATCATACCAACATTTTTATCATGCCAAAATCTTCCAAAATGGTTCATTATAAAACCTAGAAGAGATGTGGATGACATTTTTTTAACTAATGGATGTTATAATAGTTGGTAAGTCATTTTACCCTTATCTTCATTGTTTAACCCCTCTATAAATACATTTTTACCTTAACTATGGTATTTAATTTTTATGTTTGTAATGTACAGCTAAATCATATTTTAGAAGAAAAATATAAAGTTATTCAGAAAAAAATCATTTTCATTTAAATTTTTATTATTTTATTTATAATCAATTGATAAAAATAATTTTCTTGATTTATTTATTACAATTAAAACCCACCAATTTAATAGCTAAGTTATAATGATATTCTATATCACAATTAAATTAGACAGGGGTTTTTGCATTTAAAAAGCTATAAAAGAGAATAATTTTGAAGAATTATATTTCATGGGTTTTTTAAGATCATTGGTCAGTGTTGCATAAACTATCAAAAATAATTATCTTGTTTTGAAATCATTGGGTTTTATATTCTCCTAACCTTAAACAAAATGTTACCTCATAATTTAAAAAATATCTCAGTAATAATAGGTTTAAAATTTGTAAATTATTTTGTTAAAAATTCCAAATTATAAAGTGGTTAATAAAAATCCTCTTGATAATATATTAAAATATGTAAAAATTTCATAATGAATAACACAAAAACAAGGTTTCTAAGTCAGATAAAATTTGTGTAATGTGAAGATATGAACATTAAATAATAGTGTAAATAATTATAGAGAGTTGTTGAGTTCATTGAAAGTAAGATAGTGAATGGTTAGTGGAATGGTAAGGACCTCAAAACTATAATTTTTTTATGATTTAAAAGAAAATTTGATTCATTATATGTTAATTTAATATGATTACATTTTTGTTTCATAATCCTTTTTCAAAAGATGATGAATTATTTTACTGTATAATGTTATATGGAAGTATATCTAATTAATATTTTTCTATTTCATATAAAAAATTTCATCCCTTGGTTATTGTTAGATCAATTTTCAATTAATCTATTTCTCTAAGAAATAAATATCCAAAAATTGAATTTTTTATGCCTTATGAACTAAAATTCACTTTTAACTAATTTTACAATACATGAAAGAGTAAAAATTCATTCTTGTTGAATCTAAATATTTTAAAAAACCAATATAGTCAGCACATGATATCAAATATAATAAATTATTCTCTAAATCTCAAAAGTAACAGCATTGGTTGATCTTTAATATTTTTTTCCAAATTTTTTAACTAAAAACATTGACATAATAACCAGGACATTGTGTGGGCCAATGATTGAATCAAAACCCTTATCATGCTTTGGTCGTGGTTTTAATCCCCATGACCATTATAAATGTCAAAAATATTTAATGAATCTGTGGGTTGTCCTTTTAGAATCATTCCAAAAATAATAATAAAGACATCCATGGAATAAAATTAATCATTAAATAGATTTATTTAAAAAATAAATATAAATTTTTTTTAACATTTTATAATATTATTCTACTATTGTTGAAATTACATTAATTAACCCAAAATTTTATGAATAAAATTAATATTGTGAATATAAAATGTAAAGGAATTATTCTAAAATAACCATTTCATATACTAAACTAATGGTTTTATTCTAATAGATTATTTCCAAAAATATCTTTAATCATATTATATTACTATAAAACATATTATAAAAATGGGTGTTTAATCATTTAAAATCATAATAAATAATAAAATCAAAAACCATGATGGTATGAATAAATTTTAAGTTAAAAAATACACAAATGATTCCAAAATTTAACCCATTCTTTTTATGTTTCATAATACTTATGACAAAACTATCATTCAAAAAGAAATATACAATTTATTTTAGGAACCCCAATAAATAAATACTTTATCCATTTTATTTCTACATTATTTCTTCCATAGTATATGTGTTATCATTTAGGAGAGAGAATTTACTAAGATAATGACCAAGATATCCACATTTAAGACAAAAAAAATAAATGTGTCCTAAGGATGAGATTAATTTCCTTTCTTTTTACCCTTCATTTTTCCTCACTAATGGTTTTATTTATACCCTTATTTTCATCAAAAAGTATTTTCCCTTTCCTTTGAGTCGCCTTCTTTTAAATCTAAGACACCTTATTTCTAACATAGGTCATACATTATAATAATCTATTCAAATACTTCATAATGGTTTGTAATGAAAAAGTGAATTATCCTAGGAACATCCCCTAGGAGTATCAAACTAGGAGCATAGTAATTCCCATTATCATGTACTTAGTGACGATCACTTCAATCCCAATGAACACTTTTCAAGGTTATTACCCTAGTTACCTCTGTACTAAAACCACATACACTTGTTGTATCTAGACAGGTAAAAATTTATAAAAAAAACACATAACCTCTTTCTAACCAAAACATTAATGTATTCATCAATACTTATATTCAAGGTATATGATAGGTTTATGATTGTTAATTATTTTTTCAAAAATATAAATCCAAAGGATTCTACTAAACACCCTCTTATACAAAATTTTACGACCCTTACCCCAGTATCTCAAAGTCGGTGCCTCCTTTATTACATTAGCATATGATACAAGGAATCGCATCCCAATATACCAAATTCTTTAGTAGTTTTGGTAAACTAGATTAATACATGATTATAATTTTACCTTTGAATTCAAAAATTACATCATAATTTTTTTCAAATATATCATTATTCCATCTATAAAATTCATTCATATCTTTAATAGTATAATTCATATATTATTGGGAGACAAAAAAATAAATATGATATTAAATTCTATATAAGGGTTTAATATATCATGATCTATCATTAATCAATGTTTATAATCACAATGGAAAGATAAATCACTTAACACACATTTAATTTAAATAATTTGACTATCATAATCAATATGTAAAGGTAAATAACTAAAAACACATTACATTTAATCAATTACATGAATATCCTTATTGGATAAGATAAATTAATACAAATATTTAAATAAATTAAAACACGTTTCATTTAATCAACAAAATGATAATGAGATGTATCTGTAGATAATATCATAGAATAAATATCATGGATCATATTAACTTAATTATTAATGATGGAAACATTTAATTAGTGAACATCCTTTTTACTAGGGACATGATACCTCTATCGTCAAGATTTATCCTCAAGAAAGTTTAAAACTAATGGGTATAAACCCATTTTACTATGTTAACCTACTCATTCATACTATGAGATTATTGATGTATTGAAAGGATATCTATAATGTAATGAACCGACCTAGGTTTCCCTCAAACCAACACCCAACCTCTTCTATTACATACCCAAAGGGCATTCCTGATCCCCATGGGCTGGCGACAAGAACCCAGGCATTTAACAACACAATAGAGTGAACTATTTTTCCCATCTAGATCAAACATATGGAATATATGAAGTAAACAAAAAAGGAACAAAGAAATAAAAAAGAAGGTATATATGTCATATCTATGAGAAAATATAGGAAACAAAAAACTACAAAGTAGCTAAAATTTACAAAGGAAAATTCCATCTGTAAGAACCGAAACCAAAAACTACTCCAAATGATGGAAAGTACGAACACCCACTATCTCACCAATAACTACCCAACAAACTAACACAAGCTTCACTACCTCACTACGGTGCCTTAATATTCCCTACACTGGAATAAAAACAGAGGTCTACGCACCAACGAAGAGGTACATAGTGTGTGAGCTAAATGCCTCAGTAGGATCCTACCTAGGTATTTCATAACCATTCATTGTATAAAAAATAATTGTATGTACATTTTAAATAAAGCATGGAAAGATAAGCAGTAAGGTAGTTTTATAGAAAATATGGTAAACATTTCCTTTTTTCCATAATTCAAAACAAAATCAGGTATATCAATTTCAAAGTACATTTTCTATATCATTTTCCACAAGCTTAAACATGCATATCAAGGCTAATATGGAAATACAAGAAGTATAAAAAAAAGCATGGGTATCACAATGCCGATGAATACTATAGTTCCAGGCCACGGACTACTTATACCACAATAATCAATCAAGTTCATAATTTTCTATCCTATAACAAATGACTTAGAAGCAGAGGAATACCCCATGAGTAAACCCCTCAAAATGTAAATATTGGTCACCTAGATCAATGGTACTTGGAAATAAAGTAAATCCCAAAGACAAACCTCCTTGATAATCACCAAAACCATGGATGTTAGCCCTAAGAAATAACTTACACCTAAGTACCCAAGGTAACCAGTGTTCTCTTTTTCACAATTCATTATGATGCTTTGAAAACCATTTCTTAAATTCCATTTCAATGCTTTTAAAATACCCATTTTCCCTACATTTATCAATAACCAGGGAAAAATCATTTTTCATAAAAAGACCTTTTCCACACATACAAAAAAATCCTAAAAAAATCAATATACAAAATAGTTTATAAAGAAAAACAATCTGATTCATCAATATAGGCTACAAATGGAACCACCTACCTTAAAACTTGGGTCGCACACGCCCACAACCGAATCCAAAATCAATGAAACCCAACAACATCAATGAGGTCCCTAAAATCAAATCCACATCAATATTGAATAAATTTAGAAGACAAGGGGTCTATATAAGATAGGAAACCCACATACCTCAAAGACAAATCCCTCCGCACCACAACCAATAGAAAAAAGGCCTCTAGAAAGAAATAACACAATAGATCTAGGATGAAACCAAGAAGAATCGACAACCATAGACCAATAGATCCAAATATTCAACCATATAGAGATATCATGATCAAAAACAATGATGAAACAAAAAGGTTACTTACCTAATAACAATGGAGATTGAGTGTCAAACGGATCGATATATAAGGGGTTGAGTCTCCCAAAAACACCCTGGAACTGCCTTAGGTCGAGAGACATAAAGAACTAGTGAAGGGACTGAAATAAAATAGATGCACTCTATTTTTAAAAATTTTACACAGGCCGTTACATGACGTGTAACCCAAGTTCATGAAGTGTAACTGAAACATCCCATATACTCCAAAAAACCCATCACCTCAGATTAAAAATCTATCATTAAAACCATACACGATGTGTAATCATTATTCATGACATATACCAATTCACAACATGATTTTTCCTTTCACTAAAAACCTCCAGCACCTATTACACAACGTGTAACATAGTTACATAGTTTGTAACTACTCGACAGATTGTAGAAAAAAATAGTTATTAGTTAAAGTCCAATAATATCTGATTTCACCATTATAGATATCCTCTCAATATCAAGGGATGGGAAACCACAATGAGGTTAAGGTAATACCAAATGAATTGGTAACATGATGTTAGAAACTCCCCACTATAAAGACTTTTCATCCCCATGAAGTCATGTGGAAGATGTAATCCATAGAAAAAGATGATTCCACTAATCCATCATCAACCACTCAGGCTCTGAAGTCTCATGAGAATCTGATTTATGTTGTCATAGCACTCTGACTAATGGAATAGACTTCCCATATAAAACTATCACTTGAGAGTCAATGATCTTGACAAATTTTTCCAAAATAGGAGCATCTATATCTAACTAAATTTCTATACAACTCAGAATATGAGTGGGATCAGGGTGATATTTAATGAGATGAGATATATAGAAATCATTATGAAAACCTTTCGAATGAACTGGAAATGATAAATGATTAGAAACTTTTCTAATATTCTCAGTGACCTCGAACAGTCCAACATATCTCAGATCCAACTATCCCCGCTTTCCAACTCGATAGTGACCCAACCGAGGAGAAAATTTCAAGAAAACCCAATCACCTACGAAAAACTCCAAAGGTCAATGATGTTGATCCACATAAGATTTATATCAACTCTGGGCTCTAACCAGTCATTGATGTACATCCTAAATCTTCATGGATGTTTCCTAAACCAAACTTAGTCCAACTAAATATACTTCACCCACCACACCTCAACAAATATGTGATCTACACAAGCGATAATACAAAACCTGAAAGGGAAAATTATGATTAACGATTGATAACTATTATTATAAACAAACTCAACCAGTCCTAGATGACTATCCCATTATCCTCCAAAATCTAAGACACAAGCGTGAATCATATCTTCCAAGATCTAAATTACTCACTATGTTTGATCATCAATCTATGGATGGTAAGTTTTGCTCAAAATGACCTGAGTTCCCATTGACAATTGAAGACTCATACAATTTCTTAATGTAAACCTAGGATCCCTATCTAGAATAATATAATAAGTACTTCCATGTAACCTCATTATCTCCTTCACATATAGCCTACCAAAGTCATCAACCTTAGTGGTATCCTTGATCATAATAAAATGAGCATACTTTATTAACCAATCAGCAACCACCTAGTTAGCATTCTTCCATTAGGGATACCATGGAATTCCAATAAAAAAATCCATGGATACCTCATCCCATTTACAAAGCATCACTAGAAGAGGCTAAAGTAAACCATAAGGTTTCAAGTGCTATGCCTTTATCTGTTGGAAAGTGTAACATTGAGACACAAACTCTATGATGTAACGCTTCATACCCAGCTACCAGAATTGTTTCCTCATATCATAATATATCTTCATATTACCTAGATTAATGGATCGTGATGATATGTGACAATAAAACAATACTGGACTCCTCAAATATGATAGTATGAAAATCCTTTTCCCAAAGTGAAGCATACCATATGAAGAAATAGACCAACCCGAAACGTTCTCCCCAATATAAATTCTTTCTCTATTTTTATGAAATTCATCATCCTATTATTGACTCTTCAAGATATACTCCATGAGAGATGATGATAACTAAAAACTATCCAGAACCATGCCTGAAACATCCTCTTAGGAAACTAGGTGAAAATGAGTAAAAATCTCTATAAGGTTACACTTCTCCTTCGATTCTAGGATAGCCTGTGATGGTACTTTCCTACTAAGAGCATCAGCAACAATATTCCCCTTTCCTAGGGTGTATGAAATATCAAATTAAAAACATCTAAAGGTATTATACCCATTATATGTATCTGAGCTTCAAGTCCTTCTGATAGAATATATAACTCAGACTCTTGTGATCAGAGAATACCATGAACCTTACACCAAAAAGATAGTTCCATTAACACTTAATTGCATGCATGACTATAGAAAGCTCTAAATCATGAGTTGGGTAAATCATCTCATGCGGTCGAAGTTGATGAGAGTCTAAAGCTACCACATGGTCATCTTGCATAATCACACATCCCAAACTAGCACCCAAAGCATCGCAAAACACATCAACATAGGCTAGAGACGGAAACACCTACCTCAAAACCTAGTTCACACATTCCCACAATGGAATCAAAAATCAATGAAACCAACAACATCAAAGAAGGCCTTAGATACAAATCCATATCAAGATTCGTTAAATTTAGAATACAATGGGTCGGTGGAAGAAAGGAAACATACATACCTCAAAGAAGAATGCCCAATGCACCACAACCAATGGAAGAAAAGGACTTCCAAACGAGGTCACACAACAAATCTGGGAAGCAACAAAGAAGAATCACCATCCTTAGACCAATGTATATAAATAATCCACCCAATGGTGATATCTTGATCAAAATAAATGAAGAAACATAAAATTAACTTACTCAGAGTGATTCACCACAACCACATTGGAGATTGAGTATCGAAATGATCAATCTAAAAGGGGTTGAGTCTCCCAAAAATTCCCAAGAACTGCCTAAGGTAGATAGACATGAATAAGTAGTGAAGGGACTAAAAAAATAGCGACACACTATTTTTAAAAACTATACATGGGTCATTACATGATTTATAATCTGGGTTCATAATGTTTTAACTTCCACATCCCATATATGCCAAAAACCCATCACTTTGGATTAAAAAATTGTCATTAAAACCATACATGATGTGTCATCACCATTCATGACATATACCAGTTCACAATGTGATCTTTACTTTTGCGACTTACATCTAGCACCCATTATATGGCATGTAACATAGTTACATAGCATGCAACTTCTCTTCATCCTGTAGAAATGAATAGTTATTAATGAAAGTCCAATAATCTCTAACTTTACAATTATAGGTATCCTCTCAATCTCAAGGGAGGGGAAACCCATGATGAAGTTAAGGGAATACCTGATGAATCAGTAACAGGATGTTATATATAACTCGGCCCCACTTGGGTATTTCATATGAAATGTAATCCTAATATATAAAATAATATATTTAATTCATAAAAAAGTGACTTGTCATCAAATATCTCTATTTATTTAAGAATACATATTTTTCAATATTTTCCAAAACAAATAAATGACATTAAATATAGAAAACCATATGTATAAAAGATATATGGTTTAAACAATAAATATATTGAGGATAAAAAATATAGATATTTAGGGGAAATTTAATATCCAACGATCATTGGGAATGAACTTATGAAAGAAATTTCATTGAGTACAAAAATGACTCATGAAAGTGAATGTAAATAATATTATAGGTCAAAATAATCGTAAACCATCATGAGTAAGAATAAGGATAGTATCAATATAACATATCACTAGAGTAGTATATTTAAAATAAAGGTTTTTGGTCAATGATGAATAGAAATACCATAAAGAGGCCTTTAAAACCATTGATGAGGAATGTTTCCTATTTCATTTACAACTTCACTATTTAAAACATATATCATTTTGAAAATCCATTTATTTGAAAATAATTTTTTAAAACCATAAAATTTACCAAATATTATGAAAACATTTTATTTAAAAATATCCAACTAAACATGAAAATGAATTATCATGGAAACTATGATAATGATGGTGTGTAATGTCTCACGTGACGTACAAGATAAAAACAACATTCATTTTCACTCTAAAAAGGTTATAAAAGTTCCTTGTTTGGAAAATGAAAAGATGATTCTATTTTAAAAAAACATAAAATAGGGAAAATAGGTAAAAATTTATATAAAATATAATTTTTAAAAGATTAAAAACTTGTATTGTAATTTTTTATAATGCATGTTTTTGGAATAAAATGGATTTCCAATAGAAGAGAAAAATGAAGTATGATTATCTTAAAAACCTTTTCCTAATTATTTTAATCACCAAACTGTGGAAATATGGTACTAATACTTTAAAAATTCATAAATAAATAGAGGATAATAAAACTAAATGGGTTTATTATAAAATGATAAAAAAAATTCCTTCAACTAAGATTTGAGAATAAACAATCTTGATTAGAATGATATTTTCAAACAAACCCTTAAAATGACAAAAACGTTTATGTGAGAATTAATAAATGAATAAATTTTTTTATCAACTATAAATACACATAAAATATCACTAAAAAAATTAAAAATTAAAATTAATTATTATCATAATCATAGAATATCAAAAACAATAATTAAGTAATATAACCCAATAAAAAGCAATTGTGTTATAAAATGTTTTACGGACCCAAGAAAATAAGCCTTGGAGCAGCGGCGGCTCATCTCTCCTGAATGATAGGGTTTAAAACTTGGCATTTATACCTTCCCTCCTCCAGCTTCTCAGTCGGCTCGATGTCGGCTTGGTGTCGGCTCGGTGTCGGCATCCCCCTTCACCGGCGTTCCTCGGTGGCCTGGCTGTCGTCGTCATCTTGTCTCGGCAGGTGGGGATTCAGTTCTGGAAGACGGAGGTGACCTGATGGCGGCTGTATGCTTGGCGGTTATGAGCGATCTCCTGTCCTGAGCGGCTTCGCATCGGCCCCAAAGTGGCATGGAGGGAGGGTCTTCATTGGTTTTTTGTTTAATTTTTTAGGGTTATGTGAGGATGTCTTTGTGTGTTCTTTCCGGAGTTCTTGCAACGGTGCCTTTTTCAGTGTATCCTCCTGCCCTTTTATTCTTCTACCTTTCTGTGTTTGCCTATTTTGTAACCTATTAAGGGATCTTATGGTGTTTATTTTTGTCTGGCTTCAGCCTAGAGAGGAACTTCTGGCTCAATTCTGCTCAGATCCTCTCAATGGAGACCTTCCCTCAAAGTGTTGTTGGTTCTTCCAGTCCTGGGCGATGAAGATCCGCCTTTATTCTCATTGTATTGTCTTCTTCTTCGGGTTGATATGGATGCGGTTGGAGGATTTTTGTGGTTGTGGTGGGATGTTTCTGGACTCGGCACTGGTGTTTGGGATCTGCGTTGTTATTTGTGTGTTGGTTTGATCCCGTGAAGGTTTTTTCTTTTGGGTTGGAAGGCTTCTTGGATTCGAAGATGTGGTGGTTTGCATTTGAATTTCTGATGGTGATGGACTGCTTTCAGACTTGAAGTCAGTGGGTGCAGCTGTATTTGACCACATGGAACAACCTATGATAGATTCAGAGCTGTTTGTTCATTTTTGTGGAGCTTTTCGGATTTGGTTGTTTGATAGGGTATGGAATCATCCATCAGAACGGGCCTATGCTTTGACACAGGACACTTTCTTGCTGAACTTCTATTCAAAGGTGAATGGCTTTATCATGATCATTTGCTGGGGTGGGGTTCCTCCATGTTGTTTATCTAGTTTTTATCTCTTTGTCCTTCGGGTTGTTGATTGTCCGATGTCCATGATGTCTGGGTTTCCCCCTTATTCCTTTAAAAGGGGATTTTTCTATAATAATAATAAAAATTGAAGGCCTTTGGGTCATTGGATGGTTATAAAATGTTTTACCAATTGGTAATTTTCATACAATATCTCATTAAATTAAATAAATAAATTTAATTTTAAAAATAATTTTTTTATTAATTAATAATTATTTATCATGTAAAAGGGTCATCATATAGATTGTAAAAAATAAATTTGGTCCATCACATTATAATATGTTTCAATGAAATAAAATTGAGGCGAAATCCCTTACCTTGACTATGACTCGTCACATATGTTCTTTATCATCATGAATAACAAACTTAGGTTAATTATTTTTTTTTAAGAACTACTTTCATGTTGAAAACTAATTTCATCTCACTCATTACCATGTTATCTATGATTTCATATTCAATTAAAATTTATATCAGGTGTTTTGAACATATTCGGCTTATGTGTCAAAAATAAATTCGGAAGGTGACCATTGGTCTAAGAGATAATTATTTAAATATATCTAAAATATTAATCATTCAATAATTATTATAATTATAAATCAATTATAATTTTATGAAAAATCATTAATTATGGTATTTAAAAATGGATAATATTACAATAATGGAGACAATAGTTCCTACGTAAGCATAAGTAGTGTTTCCATTTTTCAATGAAACTTTTGTAAATAAGGTAAGTAATATTTTTACTATATATAATGATAATAATATTATATATACCATATTATTTATTTATATATAAAAATATATATCATCCATGTGTTGTGTTGATGGAAATAGAGTCGCATTACTTCGTGAAGGCGATATTCAACATGTACCCAAACGATGTTATCAATATTCAGTGTAATAAAAGTTATAATATCAATTAAATATGATAAATATTTCATGAATATAATTATAAATTTATTTATATCACATATATTAGTTTAAATTATCTTTTTTTTCTACCACATAAATCGTTAGTGAAAAACAAATCATATCGTTGCACAAGGCAGTAGTCTATCGTATACACAAGTGACGTTATTGTATTCCTAGTATAATTGAAATTAAAAAATTTATATGTGATATAATGTTCAAAGAGTTATAATTATATTATAAATATAATATATTAACTTCATAGCCATCATTTTACCCAACTGTGATTGGTGGAAATGGAAAAACAATTGAAATCAGTTCACGTGGCGGTAATCTATAGTACAATCAAAAGAGGATTTTGTAACCCATTTAATTGAAGTAGATTTGGTTATAGGTCATGAACTTACCAAAAACAAATATAATTATATTTAGTATAATGAGTTTATTATATGATAATGTTTTAATAAAAATTAAATTATGTGGATTAAGAAATAAAATAGAAATTCTCATTGATGAACGTTATCACTTCTTCGGGTATCCTCCTTTAGATTGCACCAAAGCCTTCCAATTATGGATTTATACTATGAATAAGTTATATATGATGATATTATGGAATTTTATATGTTATTTTATAAGTTAATCACCAAAAAATGGGTTTTAAGATGTTAATAATATAGGAGGGGGAATGGGCTTTATAAGTGAGGTGAGGGGCGCACTTGTAATTCAATAAAAATATTTAATCATACCTACTTTTCTATCATGAAAAAAACTACCAAATTGGTAAATAATAGAACCATAATATGTAAGGATGACATATCGACATCAAATGGTTATTGAATAAGTTCATATTCTATTTTAACTATTTTATTCTTAGTTTAATTCCCATGGTAAATCTATTTTTACCATAACCATGATAATTAATTTTTACTATTTTTCACTATTCATTTTTGTCAAAAATTAATTTTAAATAATTATATAAAATAAATTATTATAATTGAAAATATGGAACCCATTTATTCAAATTAAATTTATATATTTTTCCTTATTTAATTTAAAATTAATCTCACATGCGTGATGAGAAAGAGAGTTTTTAAAGAGAAAATGTTCAAAGGTTTATAGTGATTTTATGTTGAAATTCAATATGAAATTCATTCTAATGAATAAAATTGAATTAATTTATATATAATTGAACTAATGTTACATTGAAACTAATTTAAAATATCATAAAATATTATTAATAATTTTAACAAAAAGGAAGTTTTAAATTAAAATTCATTATTTTTCATTATTCATAAAAAATAAAACTTTTCAAAAAAATAACAAAATTTCACCATAATATAATTTAATATTTATAATAACATATTTATTTAATGTCATATTTTTCTATTCAAATAATCGAGTGTTATAATATACTATATAATATTATACAAATAAATAACCCAAAAAAATTATTTCATACTGTTTCATTAATAAACAATGAAACCAACTAAAATTATTAACATAATAACTAGAAAAAAATGTGAAATATAAATTCTAAAATGGGAAAATATGGATCTTTAAAATCTACTATAATCATCCACTAAAAACACTATAAAAATGACACTAAATATTATTAAACCAAGTAACATTATAGAAAATGGAAATATTAAACCTTGAGAGAAATTGAGTTGAATAATGAAATAAATAATGTATAGTTATTTATATGAGTTAATGTGATCATAATAATAGTAATTTAAAAAATTTAATAGTACCCTGCCCCATGGGAATAGTAACATGAGCATTGGGAATAGTAACTGGACTATTAAAATAATAATTTCACCTAAAAATTATATATATAGATTTACATAATATTTATCAAGATTAATTTAATTATATATAAATATTATAATACCAAAAAAATAATAAATATCATGATTAAAAACTCACTGAAAATATAAGAACATCATTAATAAACATTATTTTAATGTATTTCGTAAAAATAATAAATTTTATATTAAATATTAAAAATACCTATTTTAGAAAGTTAATTTGATAAACTTATTTTCAATTTTTGAAATCATAATTTTTAAATTATCCAAGGATAATTTTTTTGTAATTTTATGAAATACTTCAATATTCAAGTTATTAGTAAAAATAAAATTTTTCATGTTACCATTGTATCATTAATTATATCATTCATTTTGTAATAATGGCTTAATAATTTGTAGAAATTGAGGTTCGGTCAAGGAATATTTTATTTCATAACTTAGTAATTAAAATACAATAAAATTAATTTACAATCCTAAAAATAACTTTCCAAAACATAAAGTCAAAAGTGATTGTATAAAATAACAATTTTTCTTTTATTCCAATTTTCTTTTTAATAAACTAATGAATTTAAATTATAAAGGGGATTTAAATTATTAAAACCATTATATTATATTTATTTATGACTTATATTGTCCAAAATTCACTATTACATGTTTCAAATTTTATATAATATTTTATTTATTTTTTTACTCTGAATATACCTCTCTCCTCGTGTATAAATATCCCCTATCCCTTCCCTTGGTAAAAAAACTCCCCCCACCCATTAAAAATCCCAATATTTACCAAAATAATCCATATAAATACACTTAGAATACTTAGAGACATTATGGATCAATCCAAATCCAATCACCGTGGGAGTTATACTGTCATTATAGAGAAACAATACCAATGAGAGTGAAAGTCTTTATTAACACTTCCCTCTTTTATTCTTCTCATTTTTATTTATCCTAATTACTTTCAAAATAATATAATATAAAACTAATTATAAATTTATTTATAATCATATTAATTATTTTAACCAATTGAAATTATCATATTTATAAAAAATATAAATTTCATAGTTCCCTTTCCTACTCTTTTCACAACATCCCGTTAAAGGCCAGTTAACCACCTAAGAAGATATTTCCAAGATATTTATTATAACAAACTACATGAATGGATAGTATTAATTATATATAATATATAAATATTTAATTAAATTTATTATAATCTTATGGGAAAATATACATTTCTATAAATGATTTTTAATGAAAATAGATAAATCAAAGGAAAATATGATTTTTTTAAGAAGGAAATGATATATAAACTCATCAATTTTAATAACACAAATTATAAAATATAATAAAATCATTATAATTGATAAATATTTGTATAAATGACTATAATTATTCTATGTATCAATTTTCCAATAGATATATGTTTATTATTCAAGAGGAGGAAAAGTGACAAAATTATACGTGAATTAAGGTAAAGAGATTCTCAAACTCAAATCCATTTATTTGGGTTATCCCTCTTTCATGACATATTTTTTATGAATACTTATATAATTTTCCTTAAATATCATTTGATTATTCTTCCCATTTCTTTTAGGGTATATATATTTTTCCTACTTGATTTTATGAAAAATAGAAAGGATTTTCAAAAGAATTTTTTTTCCAAACCACGTCTTTGAATCCTCCTTAGTTTATTATTCTTTTATAAAGAATAATGGTTCTTATAGCACGTATGTTTTCCAATTTTTCATTTAGTAACCCCAAGTATATTCAAAAAATTATTTTTGATGAAATCCTTATGAAACCCAATATTTTCCAAGGGTATGTTCATCACTGTGATTTTAATATTTTCAATGTGGCATAAATGAATCTGTAAATATTATGATATGATGGGTGGGTATGAAATTATATATCCCTACAATTAATTGGTTAATGTTATGTACCACATGAGATAATTTTTATTTTTCATAAACATTATGTTATCTTTGTTAACAATTATGATATTATGATTATGAACATATCTTATACGTGAATATGATGCTATATTTGTTCACAATTGTGTGTATTATTTGAAATTTATGACATGATGTATTGTTTTTATGTATTTTTATATTCCATGAATTAATAAAATGTTCCCGACATTTTATTGATGATGATCATATTATTATTATTTAATGATGATGATTATACT
Organism: Viscum album; assembly: GCA_963277665.1. NCBI lineage: Eukaryota > Viridiplantae > Streptophyta > Magnoliopsida > Santalales > Viscaceae > Viscum > Viscum album. The sequence goes on from OY728143.1 coordinate 356,552,372, forward strand.
TACCCATGTAATATTAATTCATTTCCCTTATTCATCCTCTTACTAGGATTTTATCTCACCTTCTTTATTAATTTTTATCATAAAGTTATTACATGTACTAAAGATAATGATATTTCCACTAAGAATACATAGTAAATGAATTAAATAAATTTTATGTTTTATTATGTAAAATTTATGTTTAATCATAATTTTCCCAAGACACTAACCATTTGGATCATAAATTTGTATCTCTATTCTTTTGTTTATCTTTAAAATGATGTAATAGTCATGTAAGAAATAGAAGGGTTTATATAGTTTTTATTATATAATGGATTAGTTAATTTGGGAATTATGATTAGAATACATTATTAAAAACCATAATGATAAGAATAAGTATATGTAAACATCTAATAAATATTATTTTACGAAAATACTAAACCTAGGGGTTATATAATATCCACCTTTAATGTTAATTGCATAAAAGAATAAATTATTCATGATTTTTGATGTATTTTTTATTCAAACCTATTCTATTTTAGATAATTGTGGGAACAATGAGAAACTAGGCCCATAACCTAGGTGGTGGATAATGAAATGATTTCTTGAATGACATCCCCAATTCAATTGGAGGTGGAGTTTAAAACATCATGGTAATGATTAACCGATTGGGTCAAACTATGAGTAATAACTTTAACAATGTGAAACATCTTCCATCACCCAATAAAGATTAACTATCGATTAATCCCTTTATATGACAATGACCACTGATATTTAGTGGATCTTCAGATCTACTTGTTATGAAAATATTGGTTAACTCTATGGAGAAGATCTTTTCTATGATCTACAGTTATGAGATGGATAATGTGACTTTTTCCTTCTATCTTTTATATAGATAAGATGATCAATGGTAGGCATTGATAAAGAACACCAAGCCAAAGGATGAAATGGAATATATAGAGTGGTAATATTTTATATACATTTTTTTACAAAGTATTTCCCTTGAACTCTCCATACAATGATTAAGAAATAAGTTATAGTGATAAATTAATATAATGGTAAATCTATTATATATTTTGAATAAAACTTTAAAAGGCTTCAAAAATACCCCTCATGTTTTTTTATCAATAAGGATAGAAAAATGCATAGATTATTTAGTGTATTAAATACACACCTTTTTATGGATCTATATATCTTATACATTGGGAGTTATAAAGGTGTGGTTTGATATTCTCTCAAAATATATATGGATTTTAGATAATGTTCTAATGGTTATGGAGATAAAAAGAAAATAATGGAGTTTCGAGTTGGGGGTAAAATGAAAAAGGATGAAAGAGGATGAAACCACTAACATGTTAAAAATGGTGGATGAAGCATGATGTTAATTTCCTTAAATAGATGTGGAAATGATTCATGTGTGGGAGAGAATTCCATTAATCTCATTAATGTCAAAGACACATGAAGAAGTCGTCCTACATGATGTAGGAAAAGAAGAAACTTAAAAATGCACCACCTATGGTTCAATTCTTCAACTATAGGGAGCAAGGTCACTAAGTAAGATAGTTCAATAACCACTGGTCATTAAGGGTAATTAGTTTTAATAACCACCAATGAAAAATGAACAAGTTATATCATATTCCATAACAACTACTAATGTGTGGAAATAAAAAAATGTTGTAAAATAATACTTAATATTCATTCAACAATGGAAAAATTCATATTTTATTCTTTTTCAATGTATTCCTTTATATCCTACAAGTTTATAAAACTATTGAACTGATTCCCCTATACATTGAAGTAGAGATATATTTAAAAACATATAGTTTTGTGATTATTTTAACCCAAGTGACAAAATATTCTCCTTTTCTTTTTTGTGAGAAGATTCTTGTAGTGAATCTTTAAATACTTCATTTGGTGGAATTTGACGCTATACTAGGAATGGATTGGATTTCATTATATCGAGCACACATCAACTTTTTGGAAGAAGAAATATCTTTTTATATATGTAACCATCCAATGATACTCAAAAATGAAAGTAAGATCATGAATCTCTATTATAAAATCCCTCAATGATATGGGTTTTGATACCCTATGAAGAATCATACCATGCCCAAATGGTTTAGTAAAAGGAATGTATAAATCTAGAAGTAATTCCAATTATTAAAGAATATTGTGATATATTTACTAAATAATTACCCAGACTTTCCCTAGATCATAAGGTAGATTTATCAATATATGTAATACCCTAATCCACTCCCATCCCAAAATGACCCAACAGGATGGCCCCAATAGAACATAAAGAGTAAAAGAATCACCTACAAGAGATTTTGTAAAAAGGTTTCATACACCCTAGTGAATCACTTTGGGGTGAACCTATTCTATTTTTCAATAAGAATGATGGATTAATTTGGATGTGTATTGAATATCAGGACCTCAATGAGATCACCATAAAGAAAAGTATCATTTTCCAAGGATTTATGACTTGTTCTATCAACAATGAGGAGCTCATTACTATCAAATATATATCTTTATTCTGGATATCATCAACTAAAGGTAAAGAATTATGATATTAATAAGAATTATATCTATAAATGGTATGGGACCTATGATTTCATAGTTATTCCCTTCAAACTTACTAATTCCCATGAAATTATCAAGGATTTAATGAATATATTCGTTTGAGACTAACTTAAAAATTTGGGTTAGTGTTTATTGATATTATTCTGATTTCCACCAATAAAAATGGGGAACCTTAAGAGAAACTAAGGATCGTGTTGAAGTCATTAATGGAGGGGATAATGTATTCTAGTTTAGAAATTGTGAATTTTGGACATTTAAAGTCACACTCTTGGGGAATGTAATCCAAAGTGATGTAAATTATGTGGACCCTTCAAAAAAATCAATTAAGGAATCGACTAGAACTAATAGTGTGATAAAAATATGTAGTTTTATATTATTGGTTAGGTACTACCAATGTTTTTTGAGTAATTTATAATTATTTTATATCCCACTTGATTCTATTTAGGAATGCACAAAGGTCACTATGGAAGAGAGTTAAGTTTTTTTATATAAAGGGAAGCTTATCATAAGTTACATTGGCCCCTTTGAGATCTTTGATCACATAATAGCACTGCACTATTAGATTCAACTTCCAACAAGTATGGCTCAAGTTTATGAGGGGTTCCACCTATCACCCTTGAGGAATTACATACCTTATCCCTCAATTTTACTGAATCTAGAGGTGGTACAACTATAGAATTTACACTCATATAAATGATATCTAGTGAAAATCATGGATTGTAGAGACAATAGTCTACACAGCAAGACAACTCACCTTATCGAAGTGTTATGGAGGAACCATACATTTGAAGAGGTGAATTGGGAACCAATAGAGATACTAAAATAGAATTACCCTCACTATTTCTCAACTAAGAATATGATTTGAAATCTTGGGATAAAATTACTGTAGGGGGTGAATTTAAAATCCCAAAGTTTTGAAATGAAATTTTTTTCATGAAATTAATGCATGTTATAATATACTATATAATATTATAAACCTAAAGAAATAGACAAAAAAATATTTCATAATATTTCATTAAATAGAAATGAAAATTATTAAAATTAGAAATATTATAATTGGAGAAAATATATAAAATTGAAAAGATAAAATGTGTAAATATGGAACACCCCAATATACTATAATCATCGCACCCAGTGCTAATAATACAGAAAACACAATAAATATTTGTAAACCAAAAAACATTATAGAAAATGGAAATATTGAACCTTGATAAGAATTGAGTTAAATAAAAAATTAAGGAATGTAGAGGTATTTATATGAGGTAATGATACCATTGGAATAGTAATTTAATGGTTGGAATAGTAACCTCATCCTTGAGAATACTAACATGGCCATTGGAAAAAATACCATGACCATTAGAATAGTACTTTTACCTCAAAAAAATAAATGTTTTTATAAATAATATTTATCAATATTAATTTAAGTAGTTATAAATATTAATATACTAATAAAATTAATATCTTGATTAAAAAACTCACATAATATATAATCTCATATTTAATAAAATGTATTTTAATGCATGTGATAAAAATCATAATTTTTATATTAAACATTCAAAAGACCTATTTTAGAAATGTATTTTTATAAAATGAATAAAAATTTTGAAATTATCTCCTCAAAATAACATATGGCTGATTTTTTGGTAATTTTATGAAATACATCATTTTTTTTTTGAAGAATAGTAAAAATAGAGCTTTTCGCATAACTGATGTATTTTAAATAATATCATTAATGATGTAATAATGACATAAAATTTTCTATAATATGAGGTTTGGACGTGAAATATTATATTTCATAAATGATTCATTAAAATTAAATCAACTTAATTTCCAAACCTAATAATAACATTCTAAAACATAAATTCAAAAGTTATTCCTTAAAATAACAATTTCTCTTTTTCCACATTCCTTTTTTATAAACTAATGAATTTGAATTAAAATGTGGATTTAAACACTTAAAAAAATAATAGTATACTTATTTATGATTTATATTTTCAAAAATTCACTATTACATTTTTATCCATTGATATAATACTTTATTCAATATTTTATTCTAAAAATACTTGTCTCCTTATGTATAAATAATCCTACTCCATTCCCTTCAAAAACCACTCATACTACCCATTAAAAACCCAATATCTTACCAAATCCTACCTATCTATCACCTTATAATACTTAGGGAAATTATATAGAAATTAAACTCCCTTCACAATATGAGTTATAGTGTCATATAGGAGAAGCTACATCAAGGACAAAGTAAGTGTCTAGTAATACTTCCCTCTTTTGTTCTTATCTTTCTTATTTTTACCAATTCCTTTCAAAATAATATAATATAAAATTAAAAATGTCGTAAAATAATATTTTATTAATGATGTTAAACTAATTTAATTATCATCTGTATGAAAAATATAAATTTCATACTTCCCTTTCCCTCTCTTTCTACAATGTCCTATTAAAGGTCAGTTATCAACCTATGGAGATGTTTCTAATAAAATTCTTATAACCACCTACATGGATGTATAGTATTAATTATATATAATATATATATAAGAAATTAAATTTATTATAAAATTCTTTATTTAATCACACATTTCTAATATATAATTTGAATGAAAATATAGAAATAAAAGAGAAATGGGAAATTTTTTAAGAAAAACATTACATAAAAATACTTCAATTCCCTAAAAACAATTAATAAATATAATAAAATGGTTATAATTGATAATTTATATTAATTACTATAATTAACTTCTTGATAATTTTTTTAATAAATCTTTTTTTATTATTCTTAAGGTGGAAAAGTGACAAAAAATAAGGAATTAAGGTAATAGTATCCTCAAACTTAACTCCTTTTATTTGGGTAATCCCTATTTCACAACATATTTGGTATGAATATTACTATAACATTCTTTAAATATCATCTCATTATTATTTACTTTTATTTTCATGGATATACATGTTTCCTACTTGATTTTATGACAAATACAGTGATTTTCCAAAAGAACTATTCATTCTAAAATGCATGTCTGCCTATTATTGAGTTGTTTCTTCTTCGCTCAATAATGATGATTCTTGTAACAAGTTTATTTTTCAATTTTTCATTTCGGAACCCCATGTTTATTCAAGAAATCATGATTGATTAAATCCTTTTGAATCTAGTTCCTTTCTATGGGTTTGTTCATAACTATGATTGTAATATGTTATATGTTGAATGTTTGATTATGTAAATATTATAAAGTGTCAAGTTGTCCCAAAATTATATTTCCCTTAAAAGAACTGGTTAATGTGATGTATTTCATTATATAATGTTTATTATTCATAAAAATGATGCTCACATTGTTCAAAATGATGATGTTATAATTATGAATGTATTTAATGCATGGATAAGATAATAGCATTATCCACATCTATTTTTGGTATTAGACCACTATGAAATGATGTTTCATTTGTATGGATTGCCACATTACATTCCATTGGGACATGTTTCCCTCTTTTTTTTTATGATTATCGTATGATTATGATTTTATTATGACTAATATGCTCGCCCATGTTATATTGATTCATGTGCCTTATTCATCCTCTTACTGAGAGTTTAGATCACTACTTTCACTGATGTCTATACTTAGGTGATTACATAAAATAAGTAGAAGTCAAGTGACACTATAAATTTATAGAATTTAGAATTAAATAATTATTATTTTTTATTATATAAATGTTGTGAATTAGACTAATTTTCTTAAGACACTAAACCCTTTGAACTTTCATTTGTATCTCTATTATGTTGTTTAGCATTAATTTGATACAATATTAATATATGAAAATGTAGGGCCTCTATAATATTATTATTTAATAATGATGTTTATTTTGTCAAATAAATTTTTTATAATTTTTAATAATTAATTTTATATTATGTGTGCAAAGTGTGACTAAACCATCTTATAGAATAAATTTAATTTTTAAGAAAAAAAAATTGGTTAATTTTAAATGTTTTATTTTTATTTATAATCAATTGACAACCATAATTTATATAATTTAATTATTATTATTTATAAATATCAATTAAATCAATATCATATAATGGTATAGTGTTTCACAGTTCATTTAGACTTTGGGTTTGCCTGTTTTGAAAACTATTGCAAAGATTAAATTTGAAGAAATATATATCATGGGTTGTTTTATATCATTGTTTCATGTCACATAATATATCAAATAAAAAGTTATTTTTATGAAATCTTAGGGGGATACATAATCTTATAAATTTTTTGAGATTATGTGGCTAGTTGAGCATGATATTTTTCTTATAAAAAATATTAAATATTTTATATTCTGTAGGTGAAGTTTTCATGGAATAGTGGAATAAACCCCAAATAAAGTCTCACATCAAAACTCTAAAACCACAGTTGAGTTATGAATCTAAGAATTATACTAAGAGTGATATAATTTTTTTGATGTTGTTCATTTCTTAAAAAGTTAGTATGGGCATGGACAATAAAATAAATTATCTAAATTATTTATTTTATTAGATTTTGACATGGTGACCTAGACATCACTATATAAGAATTCTTATTCTAAATCCCCAATGTTATTTAACTAACCCTAGTATTTTAGAGGATATCTTGAGGATATATGGAAGGTGACGGGATCATGGATCCATTATTTTAGTACCTCAAAGATCACCAATTACATCGGAGTTTGCAGATTATTCCAATGATGAAAACACATAAACATTATTTAACAGTGATTGATCTAAATCCTAGGTCAGACATTTTATTTATGTGTATTAATAAAACTTAGATATGTTTTATTGAATTTGGATCGATTATAAAAACAATAATTGATTCATAGATCGATGTTTGATTTATTTTATGGTTGATTATATTATATATTGGTTAATACATATGTCATTCTAATAAAAATGGGTTGAGTCTAGCTAGAATATGGATAAATTCATTATTCTTTGGGTTTTATGGATTTATTTTTTTCTAATCTCACATTCATGGTCATAAATTTCATTGGACCTTAGTTCGATGAATAAAATTTATTCCATCATTGAATGAATGTTATTCAATAGAATAGATCAATTTCATGAGTGAGGTTTTCAAATTGAGTTATGATTTGGGTATATTGATGATGATGTGTGACTGAAAGAGGAATGATAATAGTGGTTACAATATTACTAGTTCGATGTGTGACTTTGACATGGTGTAGTAATGGTGTGGCTCGATGAGTAATTTTACAAGAATATCGAGGCCCGAAATCTGGAAATCAGAGAGGGTGCGGCTAGTCAATATTAGATCCAGTTATCCTGGTAGATCTTTTAGTGGATTTGGAGGTAACCGAGATATGGAGGGATGATGTGAGAGAATTCAAGAAAATTACTATCAACATGATGTGTATTTTTGGATAGCATTATTTTTAATCCCATTTATATAGAATCTAGGGATTTCTTATAGAAGATAAATTATACACATTGTACAACCCTTAATCAGCCAATATAGAATATATAGAGAATCCATTCCTAATTATCCATGTGGTTCTACACATCATGTATTCAACATCACACATTTTCTAACCCTAGGAAGATGGATCATTGTTTCATTAGAGTATATTCCCAGCTTTCAAGGTGTTTTACACACCTTTTTTGGAAGGGAACATGTTGTCTACCAAGAAAGTTATATAGGAATTGGAAGGTGGAACATGTAGAGTTTTAGACCACCCTATATGAATTTTATATCCCTAAAAATTCCATCTACTTCAGGAGAAGTGGGTATGGTACATGTGCAAGAAAAGATAGCATATCAATTTCTATTTGGACATCTACATGATGTGTACCCAAAGTTACACTTCATGTATTTTATAGAAAATCATGTTGTGAGAGCGTGAGACATGGGATTCTCTTGTAATTAGTGATCCATGCTATGTACCCTTTAGGTAGATGCCATATACCCCTTAAGGGTCAAGTCAGATCCACCTTTCTTCTAAGAACATATTAGGTATGAGATTTTATGTTTTCCATGAAACTGTCTCATTGTAGACCCATATTGGTTGAGTGATATACCATAGATCATACAAATGTTGGTACAGTGTGACATTACTTCCTTAGTAAATGATTTTTATCCCCTATATAAAATAAATATCAGATGGAGTTTTTTGTGTCCCACAGCTATCCTGGGTGTTATCCTCTATCATTTATTTGTTAACCTATGTAGGATTCTTGGTATCTATGTGAGTATAATGCATAGGGCGTTGATACACTACATATCTTGTTAACCCAGTATGGTTTGAGGTATCATCATACATACGATCCCTTATATAGAAATTTATTCTAGCAGGGTTTGTTGTGTCCCCAATTAGACATGGGTGTGATCCCATATCTAGGTTTTGAGATCATAGATATTGTATGAGTACATAATATAGAGTATAGACAAGAACAATGACTTAGATTATTGTTGTTATTGATATAAAGGCTTGGGGAGGAAGACCTCCAAGATGGGAGTTACCATGAAGCCTCAACTAGAATCGAGTAGTTGAAAGTAGTTGAGACCTACTTGATATTTGGATTTTTTTATTGGTATATCTAGATTATTATTTATTTTTTCTAGGTTTCATAACTCAATTTAAATTATTTTGGATTGATGAGATTACTACTCTTGATGCATTATATTTTGTAATTTTGGGGTGTCCTATTGGTTATTATTGAAATTACCCCAACATGGGATCCTCCAACACATTTCATGTCTTATGAATATTTCATCACTTTTTATTCATTTCTTGGTGGATTAAGAGTAGGTAAATAAATGATTGAATGAGATATACCTAGGTTCATATTGGTTTTTATTTAGACAACAGCCCACTCCTTTTGAGTAGGTTAGACTTTATTTCCGGTTTTTTGTTGGGGTTGAATTTTTCATCATTATTAATTTTAGAATATCTTTTCATACTATGACTATGGGATACAAATTACACATACATTGGTATCATATCTACTTTTTACATTTCATATTTTTTTTGGCTTGGAAGAGTGTGGTGCATAAAGGTACACTAGGATAATGCCTCATATGTGAATGACATAGAAACTCGGTGGTAGTGGCCTAACCCTTGGCATATTTGAGGTGGGATTAGGCTGGTCACACTCAGCAAAGAGCCAACTAGGAGAGCCATTTTGTTGATTCATAATATGTAATGCAATTATTATTACTCATAGTGTCTTATTATCATAAAATGTTTATAAATTTTCAATAATGTAGAATTATTAGATAATTAATTTGTATGTGAACCATACATTAGAATCAATGTGTATATAGTTTTTTATAGTAAAACATTTTTATTGATTATGTATTTTGATGTTAAATTCCATATAAATAAAAAATAATTTCATAAAATTTAATTATATTACATGTATAAATAATTAATTATCAAAAATCTATAAATAAAGAGATGACAAAAAATCTAAATTTAATCACTTGTAACAAAAGAGATAATTTTATTCTAAATAAATTGTTTTACCTATATTATGTGATTTTATTTAAAATTAAAATTCCTCAATTTTGAAATTTTAATTTCATTTGAATGCCATTATTTTTAAAGTCACCTACTAAAAATTATCCAATTGTGATTTTTTTAATGTTTTTAGAGATGGTACAATTTTTGAGGAAAAAATTAATAATACATGATTATACTATATGTTTTATGACATAATAATGAATTAAAAGTGATTTAATAAATATTATAAATGAATGGAATATACATGAATGTGTTTTCACATTAAAATAAATTTATCTAATTTAATAACTTTATCATTCTAATTCTACAATAACCCTTATGAGACCTAAAGTATGTTTTATGATTTTGAAAACAAATCCTTTTGAACATGGGTCACTTACAAATTTAGAATGATATTATTTTCTCTATTAAGGATTATAAACTTTTAAATTTCTAAAAACCACTCTTCTAGAAAAATTACATGGGTTAAAACCATAACACCCATGTGAATGTGATACTTAAAAAATTTTCACTACACATTCCAGTAATGTTAAAATTTATTTTTGGTTGCTTAAATTGTTATAACTCCTTATTTAAGTGATATGGACCTAGAGTAGTGGTGGGATGGGATACCTCGTAGGAATTTTTTCAGGGACTAAGTGATTGGGGAAAAATAACTCTTAATGATCATTTTTCCTATGGGGAATATCTTTAGTATGATTGGTGACCTTGTTGGGTAATATCTTGTGGTGTATTTGGAAGGAAAGAAATGTATTATTAGAGACCCATGGGTTCAGATAATCAGGTTCATGGGATAAAGAGGTTGGGTCATGAAAAATGGTATCAGATCAAATATCTATTTGGATTTACAATCAAATTGCATGAGTATATGGTATTGGGTCAACAACAAGGGTGTTCTTCCTTAATTAGGCGATTGTTTAACACCCCTAAAAAATTTATTCTTAAAAGGATAAATGTAACTTCCATTTTTAATAGGGATTACCTATCTTTTTTGGAATCCTAACATATGATAAATTCATAGTTTTTTGATCTAGTCTCAGGGTAATGTTAGTGTGGGTGACCTCCTGGGAAGTTTCTTAGAGTGTGTATGAGTGAGTACAAAGTACACTAAAATAACATGTATTGACTTGTAGGTACATTCATTAGTCTGATAGGAAGAACTATCGGGTAATTTCCTATGGTGTATAGGAAATTTATTCAAGGTATTACATGATACTAATAGGTTTAGATCAATAGGTTCATATGTTAGAGAGATTGGGTTATAAAAAAATATTGGGAATGCCAATGGTTTTAGATTTTTTATTAACTAGTCGTCAATATACTGTATTTGAAATCAATAAAAAAATTCATATTTTGTTTTATATATCCACCCTTCATCCCAAAACTATTCTCTACAAATCCATTGAATGTGAATTACCAATAATTATATCTCTCCATATGAATACCATATAGTCCCTATAGTCCCAATGATCTCTTATAATGCTCTAATAAGATAACTTGGATGTTTACCGTTCCCAATATTTCTCCATCCTTTTCAATTGAAAACATGATGTTCAAATTTCACATAATGTTCATTTTCATATACTTCCATGTTTTTTATTCTGCTTTAATATCACCCATTATATATATCATTAATAAATGGTTGTTTTTACCCACTCATTTTATCCTTTCCTAAGACATTATTATATTGAATTATGTGTTATTTTCTCTCTCATTAACAATTCATATTCACATTTCCTACATTTTATTATAATTTTTTTCAAATTTATTATTAATGAATTTTCTTAATTTGATCTTAATTCCTTATAATATTCAATCTATGTGCGTATCCATGAAATTCACATCATTTTATATTCATAATATATTAATATGATAAAAAATTATCATGTCTATAAGCAAGTTATAATTATTGGAAATGTAAAAAAAACGTATTAGGTTTTATAGGAATCAAAACACTTTTAGATATAAAAAATGGTATGTGAATCTTAAATTGATACATATAGGGGTAATAACCATATAAAAGGATTGTATTGTCCAAACTCAAACTTCACTTGATGCACAATATTTGGGTATTATTGTAAACATTTTTTGACACACCCTGGGAATATGACTGAAAATTAAATTTTTATTTCAAAATCACTTTTGAGGAGAAAGTGGGAAACCAGAGTGACATCAAAAACATAAAACACAACCATGCCTCCACAGCCAAGATCATAAAGACCAAATACATTTCAATTAAAAAGCAAGGAAAAGCTCCACCCAAGCAACAAAAACAATACGATCAGTGTCCACCTTCCCATCGTTGCTCGGATAGTTGTCTCGTGCAAAGATGCACAGGCCTAGTACCGATGGAAGGCACCATACCCTCTCAAAACATCCAAATCCGAACAAAGATGATAAGGAGAACGCTCCATGCTCTGAACATCTTCTGAAACAGTCCCTTGAAAATAAACTGGATGCATCATCTCATGTACCAAGGTCACAGTTCCACAAGTGAACACACATCATCAATTCACAAAAACCTAAACCAAATCAACCTTTACCAAAATTGAACAAATCAAAGGTGAATCCACCTCTAACAACTTTATTGAGGAATTCCTTAGAGCTTCTATCCACTGAGACCAAATTCAACATCACTTCCAGAAAATAGCCATAGTCCTCCTTCCATCCGTAGACCAATAAAAACAGCAATGCATAATACCTTATAATTATTTTTTTCATATACACAACAATATCCTATCCTTTTCTAGGGGTGACCCTCTCTATGTTTTTGTAATTCTATTTGAGTTTGATAATTTTTTGTGTAGAACCTATTGAGTAATAATTTAGTGGTTTAGAATGTTTTTAGAATGTATTTTAGTATATCTGGAAATAGTAGAATGGGAGATGGATTCATGTTATAAAATGAATTCCTGAGATTAATCATATTCATTATGTAAATAGTTTGGTCTTACACAAGGATTCATATAATTCTTGAATGGTTTAATGGAAATTTTTGAGTAGGAAATTCACTTTGTGTGATTGATTAACGACATGATATTAGTTTATTATATATATTTAATCTGAGGTGATGATTTTCTAGATATATATGGGAATAAATTATTTTTTTGTGAAACCAATTCCTATATCGATTTGATTGCACAAGATATTTTTTTAAAAACCATCAAGAGGCATGCTATCTGAAAATCAGAAAATTCTTCCACTGTATCCCATCCACTGAATATTTATATGAATCCATTTGAATAAAATGTGAGTCTTTGTTGGTTCTTGATGTTCCATGAATATCCACTGAATATTAATATGAATCCATTCGAACAAAATTTGAGTCTTTGTTGGGTCTTGATGTTCCATGAATGGAGATCAAATATATGCCTTCTAGTTCTTCTTTGTCTTCTTGAATAGTTGTTACTAGATTTTTATTTCTTGTTAAATGGATAGAGGAAGATAATTGTTAGTATAAATGTGATTTTTTGTCTACATTTTCTCTTCTTGTGTGGTGGTTGGACTAAATAAAATCCTTAATGTCTTCTCTGTTGCTATTAGTATATTCTATAGATCATTTTTGATGAAATTCCATGTATTAAAATAGATTAATTTGATAATTTATTTCTTAATTGAGATATACATGTACATACCTACCAATGGATCCCATTGATCACATTAGCATTGAGAGTAACGATTTTGGCCACCCAAGATGTATACCTTCTCAATACCATGTTGAAACTTATCCAGAATCACATTAGAGCCCTGGGATTATTTGGTAATTTGTTTCATTTCTGACTTAATTTATGAATTAGAATAAAACATCTATTTTAGTGGTTTTTTGAGATAGAATCACCTTGGAAAAATTATATTAATAGACATGCTAATTAATATAGGGAAAATATCACAATGAAATAGTTTTGATAAAATTACAATGATAATTGGGAACAAAATTTAATAAAATATTTTCTTCTAGAAAATTTATAATTTGATAATTTTATCATTCATTCTTATGATGATATATCTGATTTTTTTTATTACATAGATTTCGTTTTGATATGAAAATGTTATGATTAACTCCTTAGGGTTGGATTATTTGTGTAATTTTGAATCTATCCTTTTACGACTAATGATTATGTTGACTCATGAAGGTTAGGTGCATGATTTCATACCACATGTGTGATAGGAACAACGGTACTTTATTCCTCAGGGTATAGTATATGATTATATAAGATGTCTATAGACTAGGTGTATGGTCAATGGATTCTTGAGGTATAGATTCTAGATAGGCTATGGGAACATACCATTAGTTCATGGGAAGTTTTATACGACCCATCCTCAATAAAAGAGTATGCCATTAATTAGATGATCCATCATAATAAAAGATGATCCTTCACTCGATAGAGATATCTGATAGGGTGAGGAAATTTGTTGGGATGTCCCCGGGTGTCACCTAGAAACATAAGGTTTAATAGGTATATTTTATGTATAGCATTAATAGATAAAATTATTTCCCTAGTTATCACTTTTTTACATTAATAATATTTCTCAGACATGATTTGTTTAGACATGGTTGTTTAAATCTACTAATTTCTACTCCCACCCTGGATGAGATTCCATATAGTACTGAAACAGATTTCATGGATGGAGGTTTCAATATGGTAATGGGTCCCTGTTTTTTATTTTCTTACTGACAGGGTTGGATATTGGATATGGGAAAGACATGGGTTTAGGACCAAGGTATTTTGGTGTCTCTATAAAGACTTATTTTTATTATTTTTGTGACTTTCTACATTGAATTATGCTACATATCATCCTATCATGACATTTATTTTTATTTACATTTTTATTATTTTATTTTTCCCTTATTTGACTTGTTTATTCAGTGATTATTATGTCATTTCAACTCTTTTCCCTACTTTGTTATTATTCTCACTAAATTTATACTCTATTCATGATGGTATAGTGTACCACGATATTACATATAACATTGATACTATTTGGAAGATTCTATAATATTTGGAGGTGTACTTGAGGTCATGTAGTCAATTTCATTTCTTTCATGAGAGGGAGAGTTGGGTCAGCAGACATGGAAATGTTGTATTAGAGACTCAGGTTTCATTTATGTTGGGTTACTATTTAGGAAATATAGAAAGGAGACTAGGATGTATTGGGATGTAGTAATTATATTTTTCATAAGATTTTACAACCACTGTGTTTGGGAAAAAATGATTTCCCTAGGATGGGATTTTTAGTCAAGTTGTTTTCTTGTAGTAGTTTTGATATTATTTCTCCTTTGGTGATTCAATTTGTGTGTGAAATTATTGTTTATTGAAATTTGTACCCACGTAATGGTATGTACTGAGATGATTATTCATGAATCATTATTACAACACAATAATATATGTGGAAATTCATTTTTCATTATCCGAACATAATTATGGAATTTAATATTTATTCCCATGTGAATTTTGGGATTCATTTTTTGTTATACCCAATAAAAATTAATAAAATAATCTATTATGTTATGAAAATTCACTTATTAACCCATGTATAGGGGGATATAGAATCAATGGTTATATGTTTTTTTTCATATTGTGGTTTAACTTATTGTGTGATATGTGTTCTAAGGAGTGTTTTGGTAATTTCATGAGAAAATACCTCTTCATTATCTTCAAATTGAGCATCCAAATAGTGGTAATCATCTTGATCTAAACATAGCTAATCTAAAACATAATACACTGATGGAGAATCCAATTGAATATATTATCCCTTCATATTTCATATCATTCATGTGATCTATGTAGAGGGAGACTATAGGCTTCTTACCTTCACTATATGATCTGAAGAAAGAGTTTCATCTATTGTGTCTACCAATTATTAATGAGGAAGAATTACCCCATATAGTTGAGTTCTGAATTGATTCAGTATAGATGATCTTCATACACCTTGATACAACCTAAATTAGTAGGGTGAATATTGCTTTATATATTCTTCAAGGACCATCCAAGTGCTAGTGGGATATTCTTAAGTAGGTCATGCATTAAGAGGAGTTATCCTATAAGGACTTCTAGGAGAATTTCTTGATCTAATTCTATCTAGAGATATTGAGGGATTATAAGACTCGTGATTTCATACATCTAAAATAAGTGGGAATGTAAATGATGGACTATTCTGGATGTTTCACATAGTTTTAGTTTTTATTTATATCTTTGGTAGATGATGAAATTGTCGGGGTGAGACATTTTTAAGATGGGTTTCACTATGAGATAAGGTCTTATGTGAATTTCTTTCTCTTAATAATCCTTGAAAACATGATGAATCAGGCTCTCATTAATGATGAGTATATAATAAAGGTATCAATTATTGGCCATACAGTTCTAGTGTGGAGATCTATGGGTTCTACTTTTGGTGGAAAAAATCAAAAATATAGCAGTTTGCACGGGGGCAGTAGTGGATAAAGCATCCATAAGAGTGGAATTCCACCACAGGATTGTGACATTATGTAATTTTTTAATTTTGGTAGGTTTTTTCAAGATCACCCATAGTGTACATAGCCTATAGTACAATGTCTTTTTTGTTAAAATATATTTCATGATCAAAAGTTCTATAGGAATAATAAAAATTAGATATGTTGTAGGGGATCATGAAAGATACCTAACATATGGAGGTTGTCACACAAGTGTTTTGTTATTATTCTTAGATCTGGTTAATTTACAGCTCTAGATTTTTCTCTTAGGAACTTGGTGAGAAATGTATAAATCTTTCAGGTAATTTTCTATTTATTATAGGTCTATATTTTTTCCTTGGTTTTTTATAGTGTTTTCTAGAGAAAAATGAGAGTTTTTAGGTCTTAAATTAAGTGGTGCATGGTTGGTCCTTGGTTAGGGAAACCATACACCCTACCCAGGTAACTGTATAGACAAGTGTTGTTTTGGGATAGAGTATATTGCATAGTTAGATCATGGTTTTTAGACCACTTCGGCTAACTATTCATCTAGTGACTCTTGGATAGTGGGGGTGCACGGTTGCTATAAGATTTAGTAAAACACTTGGTTAAAATGTGTGTGATGTCCAGGTCATTAAAAATCATAAAATTCCAAATGTTTCCTCTGACATTTTAGCCCCAAATATTCCTATCTCTCTCCCATTCAGGATATCCAGCCCTAGATGCCTCCCCCCCCCCCCAATGGCTCCCTCATATATATATTTTTTGGTGGAGTGGGCTTAGAAACTCCAAGAAATCATCAAGAAAGTGTTTATCCTCCTTGATTTCTCCAATTATCTAGGTTTTTTCTTCTTCTATAATGGAGTTTCATATATCCAGTAGGTTGGGTGGTCTTTTAGGGTTTAATCTTGTTCTTTAGGGTTTGATCTTTATTTTATTTTTTTTAATATTTTCTTTGTATAGTCTTATGGTGGTGTGGTTGGTGTTTCATGTCATTTTCCAGAAATTTCTACACATGAGGTAGGTGGTTCCAAGCCTTAACATTTTTTGATTATTTTATTTTCATTATTGATTAATTATATGTTCTTTATGATTTATTTTTGTGGTGAAAAATGTGTTTTGGAATGTTTTAACATGATTATGTTAAATAAATGGAATTTGATAATGGAAAATGTTTGTGTGTTTGGGTGTGTGCCTTATTGTAGTGATTTATGAAAGTATATCATTGTTTATTTGAAAGGTGAAAAATGTGGTTTCAAGGGAACTTGAGGTGAAAATGTATTTAAAAGTTATTTTTTCAAAAGAAATAGGGTTTTATTTCATGATGGATTCTTTTGTGTGCACTTTTAAATTGAGTTGTGAATTGTAAAAATGAAGGGAAGCATGTTTTATAGGATAACTAGTTAGTGTATGGATTTGGGAAGGGGATTGGAACATGAAAATTGAAAATTGTACGTGTGAATTTATTTTGATAATTTTAAAGGGGTGTCATGAATTTTCTAGGTGGTGGAAAATTTACTTGATAATGGTTTTGGTCTGTAAAAAATGGAAAGTGGGTTGCATATAGAAAATAGTGATTTCCTTCTGTGTATGTAATGATTGGCATTGATTTTTGAAAGCGGTGACTTGTGTAATATGTGAAATGGTATAGAGAACAATGGGAATCTAGGGTATCTAGGAGGGATGAATAGATCTAGTATGCTAGTGTTTCAGAAGTTGAACCCCTCGATTCTTCTAGTGGATTAACACTAGTTGACTCGGAAGTCGAAACACCCGGACTCACTTATCATGATTGATGATTAAAATACTAACTAAAAATTTTTAATGATCAAAGACCACTAGACCCATAGGGTGTTCCCTCCTAATGGCTCATTCATGAGAAATATTATGGTTGCTATTTCTATACCATGTTTCATTGATGTATGAGTCTCTAGTGTCTCACTCGAGCTAGATTACCCTAGGTATTTACCCATGGTGATCTTTTGTGACATGAGAATTTGTGATGTGGTGTCATCCATCAGCATATGGTGTACCATATGTGTATTTCATTTTAAATAATGTTTATTTTTTTAAAAGTTTCCTTTTGAAATGTTACCATTAAAAGTGTATTTTTGAAAATGATTGATTGAGAATAGTTTTTCATAAAAATGTTTTAAAGGATTTTGTATAAATGTGTATGTTAATTTGTATTTTAATTTTTTTTCTGGAATATTTTATTTTGGGTTTCATCCTTTTGGGCTTTGGATTACACCGTATATACACCTTTGGGTGTATGTATACTTTGTTACATATGGAGAATGTAAAGGAAATATGTGTCAGGTTGATGATGGGGGATCAAAGTTGCTTGAGTATCCCATTATGCAGTTGTTGGTGGTTGTGGATTGAGGGTGATTCCCCTCATGTTGTACAGATGTTTTTGGGATGTTTTTTGTTTTCTATTCCTTTATAGTATTTTTATTTTTGGTTAAAATTATAAAACCTTTAATCTGAATATTATTATACCATGTTTGATTTTGGTTATTCAGTTATGTCATGTTTATTATTATGGGTTATTCTTAGTTATGAAATCAGGTGAAATCATTCCCAATGTATTTTTTTTATACCTGGGTATAATTTTCTATCCCTTGGGGATCATAAACATCATTTGGGTTATGCAATGGGTTGGGTTGGGTGTTGGTATGGATTTCACTTCGACATGGTTCAGGAAAAAATGGTGTCAGAGCAGGTCATGCTATTTTTTGGGTCAGGTTATTTAGGTAATAGTATGGATAGACTAGATCCAGAATTGTCAAGGATTGAGTTTCTAGTTGCGAGTATGGTTCTTGGGTACCACACCTTGTAAAGGGACTCGAGTTTCTATGGGATGTCTGGTTTTATTTGGGTTGTTTTGTTCATGAAGGTTTTTTTGTGTTTGGGAAATGAAAATAGATTTGGTTCAGTGGTCTCCATGATCTCACAAGGCTTAGAAGGACATGCGGATCTGAGGACATGATCCTATAACACTCTCTGTAATGATGGAGTGATTGGCGTATGGGTTCCAGCCATATGGAAAAGTCACCCATCGACATTAGTTTCCATTTTTTAATTGTCCTATGTCTTCTTAGTTTTTGAAAAAATAAATTGAATAACCTTGATTTGAATTTATGGAAATGGGATTTTAAATTTAAATTGGTTTGGTTTTGGGAAGAAGTAAATTTATTTTTCATAAATTATTTTTAATAATGGTTTGGAAGCTGGATTTTTATGGAATGGTCCATTTTTAAAACGAGGATGATTTTAATGAGATTGTATCTCTATAATTGAAATTTAGGGATTATTTAAAAGGTTTGTTTGAGAAAAAAAATTATTTTAAAAAAGGTTTTGGAAGTTTGTTTTAATTAAAGATAAATAATTTTTTAATTAAATGTGATTCGGTGAAATGATTTCGGTTGTGTTGCTGAAAATATTTTAAAATTGGATTTATTGGATTTTTTTATAGAATATATGAGATTCTATTTTGATAAATAATGATGTGGTTTGATTTGTGGAGTTTGAAAACTATTTTTGACCAAGTCATGAGTGATCTTTTGAAAAAGTTTTATGAATTTTGAAATGGTAAATGAATTGATAAGTTGAAAACATGTTTTGGATGTTTTTCTTAGAAGGTGGAAAAGTTTTGTTATGAAATTTGGTGTTTCCATGAGTGACCACATGCATGGATAAGTGTGGGAAAGTGGATAGTTAATTGCATGAGTGGATGGGTTCCCACATTGACATGATATGATGGGTTCCTGGTTTGGCATGAGAATATGCACGTGTGAGACTCTATGGAAGACCATTAGTTATTGTGTAATCCAACAAGATTTTTTTATTTTCAGAAGTTATTTTAAGAGAATATGTGATGTTTTGATAACCAGTGATTGTGTGATGTGTTTCTCCTTGGCATTTAAGGTTGTTTCTTGTGGGGTTTTTTGAGTTCGATAGCTATTCTTGTTTAAATGGTGTATCAAGTTTGAGTCTTTATTGATGAGTTGGTTTTGAAATAAGGGTTAGTAGGTAATTTTGAAAGATGTTTCAGGAAGACTTTTAGTTATCTCCATTTATGTGTTCAGTGCTCATTTTTGATGATATTTGGTTGATGGATTACATTTATTGGGTTCTTGATTTCCTTGTTGTTTAGTGTAGTTTCCCACAAGATACGATGGATATTCAAAATGCGACCACGGGTGGTTCACCATCGATAGGCCCTCCAATTGATCCAAACATAGGCCTTCTTCTTGAGTTTCGGTAGTTTAATCCACCTATATTTTAAAATCATGAGAATCCTCTTGTAGAGGAAGAGTGTATGTGGAAATTTTAAAGAAACATTTGTATCCTTGAGTTTTATGAGTCGTTAAGGGTGAAGTTTGTCACCTCCATGTTCGAAAGTCCTATCTGAGAGAGATGAAGGGAATTCCAGTGAGGAGAGTGGAAAGTGGTTGATATTATTGGTGCAATTTTTTGTGTTAATAGGACCTTAGATGTTTCATCAACATCCTCTATGTGTGGGGTCAAGTTGTTCCATTAGTGTGGAAAGTCTGTCCATATGAATTCGTCATGTCCATTTGTAGAATAATTGGAATGTTTGAGTCTCAGTTTAAAGTCCACTACATTGAAATGATCCTCTATTTTTAATGTTCATGTCTGGTGGTGTTTTGTGGAAATTCCATTTTGGGTTTAAGATATTGGAGTGGGATCTCTTTTTAGAACCTCAGTTTTAAAAGAAGCATATTTTTTCATCAGAAATTCAAAATTTCTAGGTTTCTAATAGAGGTGTCTTCCATGTGTTCTTAATTTGGTTATTTCCCATTCAAAGTTGATAATTATGATTCATGTGAAAATTTTAATACTTTATCTTAGTGAAAGATCAATGTTGAGGTGAAGTAAGTTCTATGGTGTTTTGTTCTTTTTTGGTTCTGTCTAGAGTGTTTTGTGGTTGATCATGAAACTAAAACAAGGAGATTAGATCGGTGATTGTTATGTCCTGAATGTGGGGAAGAAGATTCTTCAAGATATTGTGGATCTATCCATAGGTCTTGGAGTGAATTCATTAACGTAGTTATAAAATCATCGAGTTTTTTAGGATCATTGACGTAACTCTGGTTTGCATTGTTCTGGTGTGAACAATTTAAGGGTTCTAGCAGTGTTTTTTCCTTTTTTTTTGTATGCCCCTCCTTGATGAAAATTTTTAATGGATTTATTTCATTGTATTTCCAATGGTCATTCCCTATGGTAGTAAAGTTTTTAATTAGTTAACCTTTCATGGGTGACCCTTTTGAATTGGTTTTGGTGTTCATTTCATTAGGTTCTATCCCTATTCTTTCCCTATTAGAGGGAGTTCTTGGGTTGTTGTGGAAGTTATTTAGATGGTTTTAAGCTAGTCAGTTCTAATGTTGGGAAGACCTACTGTGGGTTTCATTATGGTTCCTTCTAGTTTTGGTTGAGTCTAGATTATTTATTATGGTTGGGTGTCTGTTTGGGCATCCTATTTTGGTAATTATATTCAATATCCTACATGTATTGACATTGAAATGTGTAGTTTTGAGATGTTGGCTATTAGTTTCCCTTCTGAGTAAATGTGGGGGGTTTAGAGTGATCCCAATAACATTGTTTGAATCAAGAATTGTAAAATTTGTGGCTCATGTTATCGAAGCTCTTTAAAAAGTGCTTTCGATTAATTTTTTCATTTAAATTAAGAGGTATGAGTCTTGTTGGTAATGTATGGAATTTCTTTAGCTTGAATGGTTGGGTTATATAGATATGAAAAAATTCCACTTCTTTTGATCGTTCAACTAGAGGTGATGTGATTTTATAGGGGGGATTCTATTCTAGGCTCCAGAGTTAAATATTGTGGTTATCAGTTTCTATTTGTGGTTTTCTTGTTTCCATCATCATTTTATGTTTTACATGAATTAACTTGATATGAGGGGGAGTATCAGTTTTTGTTTTCAGATCAAGCCTTATTATTTATTTTTAGGGTCGGAAAGTGTTGTGGTGCGGAGAATTGTCATACTCGGGTTCTGTTTTTATTCTTGGATCTGGTTCATTTATAGGTCTTGGTTTTTCTCTTTGGAACTAGGTGAGATAGGTATAAATCATTGAGGTAATTTATAATTATTTTTTGTCTAGATTTTTTCCTTGGGTTTCCTTAGTTTTTTGGGAAAAAATTGTATTTTTGGTTTTTACAGAAGGTGGCACACAGTTGGCGCACTGCTGGGGAAATCATGTTCCCTTCCTAAGTAACCATGCAGCCAAGAATTGATTTTGGTATAGTGTCTAATGCGTGGTTAGAACATGGGTTGTAAACCATGTGGGATACCCATGAGCCATGTGCCTCTTGTACAGTGAGGGGAGCATGGTTTCTTCATTGTTTAGTAAACTATGTGCGATGTCCAGGTCATTAAAAATCATAAAATTCTAGATGTTTCCTCTCAGGATTTAGCCCCAATTCCACCTATGTCTCCACCATTTTTTATCTCAAACCCTATTATCCCCTTCCCCATCTCATATATCCCTCAAATATAAATTTCTGTCGTGGATTAGGTTTGAAATCTATAATAGACATTCAATAAAGTTGTTCTCCTCCTTGATTTCTCCTCTTATCTAGGGTTTCTCTTCTTCTATAATAGGGTTTCATATCTCTAGTGGGTTGGGTGGCTTTTTTAGTGTTGAATATTGTTATTTAGGGTTTAATATTGACTTATAGTGTTCAATATTTCCTTTATATGGTCTTGTGGTGGTGAGGTTGTGGTTTCGCATCATTTTTCAAAAATTTCAACACATAAGGTAGGAGGTTACATGATATAACATTTTTAGATGATATGATATGCTTTTTTGGTTAATTATATGTGTTATATGATTTATTTCTATAGTGTGAAATGTTTTTTGGAAGGTTTTGACATGATTATGTGAAATAAATGGATTTTTATAAAGGAAAATGGTTATGTTTTTGTGTGTGTATCTTATTGTGGTTCTTTGTGGGAGTGTTTCATTGTTTATTTGAATGTTTACAAATGTGGTTTCAAGGGAACTTGAGGTTTTTATGTATTTTAAATTTAGTTATTCAAAATAAATGAGTTTTTATTGCATTATGGATTCTTTTTTGTGCACTTTTAAACCGATTTGTGAATTTTATAAATGATGGGAGGCATGTTTTAAAGAGGAATTGGTTTGTGTGTGGATTTAGAAGGGGATTGGCCCATGAAAATGGATAAAATGTCTGTGAATTTATTTTGATAATTTAGAAGTGTTTTTATAAATTTTCTAAGTGAAGGAATATTTACTTGAAAATGGTTTTGGTGTTTGTAAAATGGAAAGTGGTTTGTTTATGGAAAATGGTGATTTTCTTATGTTCTTATAATTCTTGGCATTGATTTTTTAATGTGGTTATTTGTGTGATATGGGAAATGGTATTGGTTATAAAGTTAATCCCAGGTATTTGGGCGGGATGACTATATATAGTATGATTGTATAATGGAATTGACACTGGTTGACTTGGAATTGACAATGCCTAAACTCACTTATAATTTTCAATGATTAGAACACTATGTAAACTTGAATTATTATCAGAGACCACTAGGATCATGGGGTGTCCCCTCTTGGTGTCTCGTTCATGATAATTCTAATGGTTCTGGTTTTTATACCATGTTTCACTGAGGTATGAGGTTCTAGTGTCTCACACGAGCTAGATTTCCCCATGTGATTTGCCCATGGTTCTCTCCAGTGACATGAGAAGTATGTGATGTAGTTCCATCCATTGACATATAGAGGACCATAATTGTATTTAATTTTGAAACAAGTTTATTTTAGTAAATTTTTCCTCTTGAAATATTACCTTTAAAAGTGTATTTTTTAAAATGGATCCTTGAGAATGGATTTTTATAAAAAAAAGTCAATAGATTTTGTATATATATGAATCTAAATTTGTATTTTAATGTTTTGGCATGGAATATTTTCTTTCAGGTGGATTACTACTAGGATTTGTCTCACACCTTGCATACACCTTTGATTATAGGTATATTTTGTTACATATGACCCTAGTAAAGTAAAGATGTGTCAAAGTGATGATGGTGGATCCATGCTGCTTGAGTTTACCCCTATTGCAGGTGTTAGTGGTGGTGGCATGGGGGTGATTCCCCTCATGTTGCATGACGTTTTTTGGGATGTTTTTTGTAATCCTTAACATTCCAATATTTTGTTTTTTGGTTAAAATTGTAAAAAATATATCTGAAAATTTTTGTACCATTTTTTTTTGGTTATTCAGTTATGTCATGTTTGTTATCATGGGTTATTATCAGTTATGAAATCAGATGAAATTGTTCCCAATGTTTTTTCCTGATACCCAAGAACAATTTATTGCTCGTGGGGATCAATAATTACCTTTAGACCATTCCACAATATGGGTCGGGTGTTGGGTTGGATAGAACTCCATCTTGGTTCATGGCATAGGTACTCAGTTAATCCTCATAAGACCTCTAACTGGAGTTTCACCAAATGTTCAAGTCGAGTTAGGGGAGATAGTACCCCAGTGTAGGAGTGGATGTAACCCTTAAAGGGAACATCACAAGGGTCACATATTGGATATCAAGGTAGTTTAGAGAGTTAGTGACATGTTATATAGTCTACTCATTCTATCTTTTATGCATGAACTTAAACCATCAGAGGTATAATTTTTGTATCATCCATCCTTTCTTGTGTTTAGTTTGATATAAGAGCATAATTTTTTGTTATCTACTCAATTTTATAATGGTTTGGTCTTGGTTTTGGAATTTTTTATAGTTTTATGAATATCTACACACTATTTGGAGTACGGTCTGGGGATATTAAATGTGGAATGGGGTTTTCTCTTGAAATGTGTGGTCACTTTTCCTTATGGGATATTTTTGTGTTGAAAATGATCAGATATGATTTTATTCTTGGTATGTACTAGATATTTATATTTTATAATCATATAAACTTTTATATGGGGAATGGTACCTTAATATATCCATAATGGGGTATCCATTATTCATAGGGTAATTGGGATATTAATTTTGTCCACATAGGAACAATTCAGTGAAGATTAGATTTTATCATAACTCAGATAAAATGTATTTTTATAAAATTTGGTGGAATGTAGGATGATTTTTATCATGTGGTAGACCATTTTAAGGATATTTTTCTTGAATAATTATATGGTCTACCACATATTCTAGATACCTAGTTAAAAATATAGTTAGTTCTCGAGGAAATACTAGTTTCTATTTATCTTTGTTGAATTTAACTATGGGATTAATGTTTAGATGTAATATGTAGATGAAAAGGGATATATACATCCTAGTAAATCTCTGTGGAGATCTCATATGATTTTCTTCATGAAGGCTGATAGGACTTTACACTTGTGGATTAATAGTGACTCGACCAGAATAATTTCAATGGTCGGTATCTATTTCCATATATTGGTTACATTTTTAATATGTTTAGATGTAAAATGATCATTTAAAATATCAACATGATGTCAATGTGGTATCAGTAGAGTGTGGTACCATTTGAAATGTCTTAGAAAATATTTAAAAGTAGGTGTGGCATATAATATTTCATGGTTATGCCTACCACTATAGCAAATGCTCTGACAACATACATGGATTTGATGAACTAGATCTTTAATCCTTTATCAGATAATATTTTTTAGTTTTTTATAAAATCTTGGTGTACTCTCAGTCAACACATAATCATGCCCAACATATTGATATAAATATGAGTACAATGATATATAATTGAATTTACTTCATGCTATCTAAATGTTGTTTCTAGATTGATAAAGTAAACTTATTTTTCCATGACCTATCAAAGGGTAGAGTGTCAAGTGAGCCAAAGAATTTTGATAACATGGTTTATTAGGAGTGTACCAATAATTTCATTGCGATTCATAGTTTTCTAGTCCAAAAAAGTTACTACCAATGCTTTATCTTGGACTTCCCTATTTTTCAATACCAATGTTTGGACTAACAAAGAATTCTGTCATGTTTGTTTGGTAATATTCTAGTGAAATTGGTTTTGAATAGATATTGTTAATGATGAATATAAGACTAGTCCCCCCATTTCCAATTCCAATAAATTAGTATATCATGAATTGTGATTCTTTTTGATTTTGGATCAGTATAGTTATGAAATAGGTGGACCGAGTGGTTTTTTATAACTCCAAACAGCTGAGACCACGTGAGAGGAATTGATCTTCTCATGATATGGATATATATTTAGTAGTACATTTTCTAAGCTGTTTGAGTCACTATATATTGGGTGATATGATTTTAATGTATACAGACCATCAAAATATCTTGTACATCTTTTCACAGTGAGACCTGAACCTTCACAGAGGAGGTGGTTTGTTTATATTTTGAATTTTTACTTTAATTTGGCTTACAAACAAAGAAAAAGGAATGAAAATTATTATAACATGACTCATTATATGTACATTGATATGATAAATATTTATGTGATAAGTGGTGGGTGATATAACTCTTTGTTTACATTCATCTAGATGTTCAAGGATCATACGAATGACATGATATGACATCAATATCTGTTATAATCATGATTTTGGAATGGATCATGAGAGATAAGTTATATGATATTGTGGTATTATCTCTAATGGAAAACTATTATGGTGAATATCTATTAATAGGATGGGATTTTACCATTAAAATGTTATTTTATTCCATGGTCAAGTATGGGTTCATAAAGGTTTGAAAAATGAGATAATAAGAGATTTCATTGATTCTAGATGGGTTGTACATTTTGGTTTGAGAATTATGTAATAATATATCCAAATATAGTTCTATTGGCTGATAATAATTAATGAAATTTTATGGTTTGTGGATATATGATTCACTTATCAATAGGTGAAGGCCAAGCATCATAGGATTATTGGTTTTTCATAACCTCTTCTCATTATGGAGATTATGTGTGATGACATAAAAATTGATTTAATGAAAGGATTTCCCATTAAACCTCACAATGATCATGATTTATGGGTGATTTTAGATTGACTTGTTATGGTATACCACCTCTTTCCAATCATGAATACTTTTTCCATCGATGATACATGTAGTTTCTATATGAAAGAGATATCTCAACTACATTTTGTTCTGAGGAGTATCTTGATGATTGAGATTCTTCATTCACATCACATTTTTTTGAAGGTTATTTATAAGAAAATTGGATCCCAAGTCCATCTAATTATAGCCTATCACCCTCAAAATGATGGTTAATCTAAAAAAATTATTCTGATTCTGCATTATATATTGTGAGCCTATATTCTATATTTTTTTGGTTCTTGGAATCAACTTATAGAACTCATGGAGTTTTTATAAAATAACAGATTCTAGGAATTAAACCAAATGGATTATTTTTAGGTCTTATTAGTTAGTATTTAGAATTCTACCCTTTTTTAGTATGAGGTAGGTGAGTCAACTCTTGTTGGGAATAATATCATACTGTAGACATTTGGGTGGGGTTAGTTTATTAGAAAGTGGTTGGTGACTAAACATAGTAGACTAAAATAAAATGTTAACCATCAAAGATAACAACTAAAGTTTGAGTTCATTCATCATGCATTTATCGAGTGATTCCCATGATAATAGAAAAACATGTTAGGAATCATGAGAAGCTAGTACCCATGTTTTTCAGGCCATTAGATATTTTTGGAAAGTGTTGTTCAAGTAATATACCATTTTTTCAATACATAGTTATACATCTCTGTGGTTGACATAGCTCACATGTCACCTCTTCAGAGATATAATCCTAACCCATATCATGTGATAGATACTAATGACACTGATATAGATATTTTTTATCCCTTTGAGGATAATATGATCTTCATCACAGGCAATAGAGAGAAGATTCTCTGCAGGAAGACCATGCCACTACTATGGGTGCAGTAGTAGCATGGTTGTGGGAAAGAGGATACCTAGGATAGGGATTCTAAAATGAGGTCCCAGTGTCTAGGTTTAGTAACTGATACTGCATAATGATTTTTAGAGATGATTTGGGATGAGGTATTTTATGGTTTATAGGATTCTAAATCCCATCCTTTCTTTGGTACGTCTAACTTTAGGGTTTTGTAATCCCCTTCGAGTTTGGTAAGAATTGTTTTGAATCCTGATCGTCAATACTTATTATCTTTAGGATGGTTTTGGTTATGTATTGTAGTGGATCATGAATTAGTATATGGGGGATCAATTCAGGTTATAGAAAAAATTCATGACATGGAACCTCTTCATGATGTGATTTTCACGATCTGGATGATGGGTCCATTGAAGTCGTGAAAGGTTTCATGGAGAAATGTGAATAAAAAATTCACATCCTATAATAGATTCAAGGCTTTAAATTTGTTTCTTATTTATTTTTAATAATAGTTGATAGTTTTATCAATGTATAAGTTAATCAATACATTCATTATTTGATACCAATTTACGTTGTGAATTAATCATGCCATCCATTATTTTAAAACCCACCAGTGTTATGTGTTCTAAAAATAACATACTTATTCCACTATAGCTATTATAGATTATATTTCTAGGAATCCCATTTAAAATAGATGTGAGGATTTATCTGGTATTTTCATTCTATACATGTAGATCAAATTTATGACTTTTGGTTCTTCTTCTACTTCTCGATTAATTATTGACTGGTTTTCAGTTCTTATTGATCAGAAGGAGTATTGATCGAGAATGTGGAAGTGAATGATTAGATTGATACAATTGGGATGGTGTACATTGCATGGAGTCATTCCATCATCTCAGACGAGCTCTATAATGGGATTTTGAAGGAGTGTAGTTTCCAAGGCAACAACGAAACATCTCTCTGCGACAATCTTTCATCAGATTTCAGCAATTCTTTTTCAGACCTCGATAGGTACAACATTTACGATCCTAAATACCTTGTGAACGATCCATCCTCAGCAATGCCCATACACTTCAAACACCACATTTGGTACAAGTTTCTATTGGGATATGATCCATGTGGTGAAATATTTTAACAGAGAATATGTTCAAAGATCCATGCATGCTAATGTCACAAAACTTCCTTAAGAATACTATCCTTGCAGCGTGGTGATAAATAAGTGGAATGACTAGGCTGAGATGGTGTTTCACTACCTTTAGAAGCTACTGGTGGACACGGGCCTCTACATTTGAGTTTACAGTGGTAGTACGCAACACGTTTAATTTAAATGTATTATTTATAAATTAGTTATACCAATATAAACCTCCCAATGGATCATGTCTTAACCAATATAGATCTCATTAGGCCTAATGGAATTCAAACTATGACATGAAGCCACTCGATATGTGTACCATACATAGAACTTTTTGAAACATGACTAGTTTGGCATTAGATCACAGGGATGATTTGGTAAGTTTTTTATCACTGGATTTATTTAGTAATTTTCATAACATGTGATATGTAGGGGTTTCTTGTGATATAATCATCTTGGATAAAATGGATTAATTTAAATGATAATGATATTAACTCCAAGATCATGATTAAAGAGGTTTTATATAATTTTTATGTCAATTGGGAACTTGAATTAATGAAATATGTTTTTTAGATAAATTATAATTTAATAAATTAATCATTGTATTTTATGATGATAAATCAATTCTGTGTTTTGATGTCCTTGTGATTTTCATGTATTGAATTTGTGTTGATATGAAACTATTGGTATCGATGTCTATGGGTGGGATACATTGTTACATTTTGATATTTTCGTGATATAAATCATCATTTTGTTGATTCCCTAGGCTTATGTGCATTATTTCATACCACATTCAGGAATGACATAATAGTAACTAATTTCTAAGGGTAGATTATAGGATTAAATTATATGTGTGAGGATGGGATGTATAATAACTGGATTCCTGAGTGAAATATTATGAATAACCTATGGGAAGGGTATAATAGTTCAGGAGTATTTTTTGGGAGATTTAACCTCGGAAGAAGAGTTTCCAACATATTGGTTGGTCTATACTAATGAAGGAGGATCCTTCCTTTTATAGAGAAATATATAAGCGTGATGATTAATGTCATAATTCACCTAGGGGTCACCCTAGAACATGAAATCCAATTGTTTTATTTTATGTTCATTGTTAAATGATTATATTAATACACTAATTATAACTTTATTGCAAAAAATATTTTTTTCAGACTGTATTTTTTATACAAGGTGGTGTCAACCTAATTTTTTTTACTCAGAAATTGTATGCGAAGAGTGATACACAAATAAATTTAATAACTACATGTATGGAAAAGGGAATTATACCCTGTAGTTGATTTTAAAGTTAGATGAGTTGGAACATAGATATATTACTAACATTGGTATAGGACCTAGGAATTTTTGTGTCTTTATACAAACTTCTTTTCTATAATTTTTGGTACTTTCAGGACAACATTTAGTTACATTTTATACATACATGAAATGGATTTTTTATCACTTGGTTTATTTTATTTTCACCTACATAGACTTGGTTATCTATTTTTTATTATTTAATTTCCTCTAAATCATTTATACTATTGTTATTTCAACTCTATTTGATAAATAATAGCCTCCCACTATATTCCATACACCATAGCTACAATTCAATAGCCTCTATCATATGGGACAGTCCACATGAGGTAGCATATCCATCCCTAGTTCAATCCCTTGTGGGAGCACCGGATCATGGGACATTACATCCATGTTAATAATTACATGCATCGTGGTTTAATTGAAATCTCTATGTAAGGATTGATCCATCATAGATTTTTTCTTACATTATCATCAACTATGAATGAAATTTCTTTTGATGACATTCCATGTTGGATAACTTGGTATGCTTATTATATTTTAATATTGTTCACTAAGACATATAATTATCATTTGATCGAGGAAACTATTGAATAATATAAATATGATTTATTCTATTTGGTGTAAATACCTGGTAAATCGTTATATTAGTTGAAGGGAATTTTATAAGAGTGATACTAACTTTAATTAGTTATAATTTTATATTCCACGTCTTGATATTATTATTGTTCATAGATTTATATATTTCATCATTATGTGTAACACATATGTATGTAAATGTTATGTGATAAAACACTATTTTATTGAATATTTCATTGATAATAAATGATATAATTTCCTCACATTGTGTTAAATATGTTTAATTAGAAAGTATTTGGGATTAGATCATTCATTTGAATATTTGATGAAAATTCCAGTTTTACCCTTTATAGTTCACTGTAGTATTTCGAAGATAAATATTTTTATATTTATTATTTGAATTTGAACTTTTGTAAAAGTGTTCCTACCTTAATTATATAAAACTTTTATTCAGGACACTAGAGCTAAAGAGTTCATTTGGTTGTCAAAAATGGGCCATGAAGTCAAAGTTGGGCTGGGCTCGCCAGAATGGAGAAGCTTATGTATTTCGGCCATAACTCCTTAATATGGGCCTGAATTGAGCCCAAATGTTTAGAGGAGATAGAGGACCCATATACTCACATTTTATCCATCTGGAAGTCTGGCCAATTCACGCATTTTGGTGGTCAAATGGGCGATTCAATTTGGAATAAAATATTTGGCCGAATTTCCACATTCACACTTGAAACCACTTGTAACCTCTCCTCCCCTCCACTCTATAAATTGGAGTTTTTCTCATTTGTAGGGGTTGGGACGTGCATTAGGAGATTGGAGGCAGAGGAGAATTTGTTTCACCCAAATTATCCAACCATTGTAAGAGGGGTAGCTCTTGAAGCAAGGATCCCCTCATCGAAGCCTCCTTCTCTTCTTCATTTTGTAATGTTTTCATTTGTGTAATAAACATCATTGTTCTTCTTTTATTTCTTCTCTTTTATTCTGTTTTGTTTAAATTTCTTCTTCTCTTAATATTTCTCTTTGGTCTGGAATTCTTTAGTAGAAGCTTTATTGGGTTATACCCATTATAAACCTTTGCACATGCAAAACGCTTCTACGATGATTACGCCACCCATGGAAGAGTAGTCTTTTAGTAATCGATCTATCTTCTACCTTCTTCATTTAATTATTTTGAATAAATGAGCTACTGTAATTCACATAATATGATACATGAATTGTGTTTTTAAATTACAAGAAACTAAGAAAGCAATTGAACAATTAACACAAAAACACTTGAGGTCGGGATTTTGTGTAAATTGTGAGTGTAATCTTAATCGGTAATACAACACCACATGGGATAAATTTGTAGAGTTAAAATATAATCCCTAAAAACAATTCATCCTCATTTCCAGAATGGATATGTTCTCTAATTAACCACTAAACATAATCTAACCTTAGAACAACAATCAAAGTAGGGTGCTGCGATTGCGTGTTCCGAAGCTAGCCTAGGGTTTAAGTAATTTCATCTTTGTGGTTAAGTTAACTCTCGTAGGGTTATAGGGATAACAAGTTAGGGGATCATAATTAAGTGGATATTGATTTAAATGATAATTATTAATAATTTAATGAAGAGGTAGAGTTAGATCGATTACGCCTTTTAAATATTGTCTAAAAACATCTTTTTCTTGTGTCATTATAATCGGACTTCATTTCAAAATTAAAAACAAAAAAAATGAAATCTTCTTCCAGCAAACTACTTCTAGATTTATAAACTATAAACAACCACCCCCATACTCTCAAGTAGTGTTTTTATTCCCTTTTATTTTGTTTCTAGAATACCTCTGAAAAGTTGTTTTAATTCACTTCCTCCTTTGAGAGATGACCTTGGTCAGCCACTCTGCTGCACCTAAGTACCCCAAAATCACACTAATCATTTGAGGGCACCCACGACAGTGCTCTATCAAATTGGCGCCGTTGCCGGGGAGGAAAGTAATTATTTTAACTAATTAGAGGTATTTATTTTGTTTTACATTTTATTCTCTTCCTCTCTTCTTTCTTCCGTCTTTACCCAATCTGATTTTTTTTCCTTCTTTTATTTCCTTCTAATTATTTTTGGACCATCAACTCAAACTTCTAATTTTTATTTTACTGTGGTCCACTTTTCTACTTCTCATATTTCATTTATTGATGACACAAACTAATCCCGAAGATCTCTTAGATCTTGACCCTGAGATTGAACGCAACCTTAGGGCACGAATCAGACACTCTCAGTCTACGGGAAGTTTCAATATTCAACCAGTTGGTGAATTCCTCTCTTCTGGAAACATTGAAATTGGAAGCAATTCAAATTCAAACATAAAAGAAGAACCAATGGCTGAAAATAATGGAAATGAACAAAATAGAACCATTCGAGAATTGGTTGCACCTGATATTAATTATCAACCAAATTGTATTGCATACCCAAATCTCAAATTAGACTTTGAACTAAAATCTGGGTTAATTCACTTACTTCCAAGGTTTCATGGCTTATCTGGTGAGGATCCCAATAAACACCTTAAGGAATTTAATGTGGTTTGCTCAACCTTAAAACCAAGAAATTTTTCTGAAGATCAAATAAAATTAAGAGCATTCCCATTCTCACTTGATGGAGATACAAAAGATTGGATGTATTATTTGCAACCTGAAGATGTAACATGTTGGAATGATTTGAAAGGTATTTTCTTGCAAATATTTTTTCCAGCATCAAGGACCACATCCATTCTAAAGGAGATATCGGGGATCAAGCAAGCACAAGGGGAGTCAATGTATGAGTACTGGGAGCGATTCAAGAAGTTGTGTGCAAGCTGTCCACATCACCAAATCAGTGAGCAACTCCTCATCCAATACTTCTACGAAGGACTCACACCCATGGAGAGGAGCATGGTGGATGCTGCAGCTGGAGGAGCATTGGTGGACAAGACACCAGAAAGTGCACGTGCATTGATCGACAAGATGGACCAAAACTCCCAACAATTTGGTGATAGAGGTACACCACATGTCAAGGGAGTGCATCAGGTAAGTCCTTCTTCTCTTGAGATTCATTTGATTGATACCAAGTTAGAATAATTGACAACTATGGTGAGACAAATTGCTTTGGAAAAAAAGACATCTCTACCCCCTCCTTCAAGGCCATGTGGCATTTGCACTGAGACAAGCCACCCAACTGACTATTGCCCACAACTACAAGAGACAGAAGATTGTGTAGCAGTGTTCCCTGGGAGACCATTTCAGCAGCAACAACAACCATATCCCCAAAAGAAGTTTGATTCATTTTCTCCAACATACAACCAAGGGTGGAAAGATCAACCGGACATGAGGTATGCATCTGGACAACAACAAAGGCTACCCTTTCAACAAAACTTCCAGCAGCCTCCGCCTTATCAGCAGGGTTTCCAACAACCCCAAAGGAGATTTGAAGCCCAAGAATCAACAAGCCAACAACAAGGGAATCCCCCACCAAAGGTAGATTATAATACTGATGATCTTTTGAAGAAAATTGTTCTTAATCAACAGAATGAGCTGAAGAGTCAAAGTTCAGAGCTGAGGGAGTTAAAGACTCAAATGAGCCAGATTGCCACCGCCCTCCATGAACTTGTAAGTAAGAATTCCAGAAATCTACCTTCCCAACCCACTCCAAATCGAAAGGGGAATGTTAGTTCCATCACATTGAGAAGTGGGAAGAAAATGAACAATACATCTGTACCTACCATTCCACCGGGATTCACCTCAACTCCGGAGAAGCCGCATTCCAAACCAAATGATGAGCAATCCAAGGAGAAAGATAAAGGTAAGAAAAATATTGATTATGTTCCTCCTAAACCCCTTTCTTTTCCAAAAAGGGTTGTTCAAACCAAGAATATGGCTGAAGAAGCAATGCAAAAGGAGGTTTTGGACACATTCAAGCGTGTGGAGATCAACATTCCTCTACTTGAAGCCATTAAGAAAATCCCAAGGTATGCCAAATTCTTAAAAGAAGTCTGCACCAATCGAAGAGGGCTCAAGGGGAATGAGAGGATCAACCTTGGAAGTAATGTCTTGGCACTCATTACACCAACTCTAGCAATGCCAACAAAGTGCAAGGATCCCGGGACATTCACCATCCCATGTACCATAGATGAGTTGAACTTCTATGATGCTCTTTGTGATTTAGGAGCTTCAATAAATGTGATGCCTCACTCTGTATTCTCTTCCTTGTAGGTTGGTGAATTGAAGCCAACAAGAGTAGTGGTGCAATTGGCGAATAGAGCTACGGCATATCCAGCGGGAGTCCTTGAGGATGTACTTGTCTGGGTAAGAGACATGATCTTTCCAGCATATTTCTATGTTCTTAACATGGAGGATGATCAGGTAAGTTCTCATGCCCCCATTATATTAGGTAGGCCCTTCCTCAAAACTACAAAAACTATCATAAATGTCAATGAGGGTACACTTTCCATGGAATTTGGGGATGAAGTTGTGATATTTAATGTTATGGATTCCATGAAGTACCCCTCTGAGGACCATTCTGCTTTTGTTATCTCCCATTTTGAACCACCAAGTAAAAACTCCATGGATTTTGATTGTCCTATGCTTAGGGAGATTATGAGTATTGGTTCTGGTTTAATGTCTAAGAGAACTTCCACACCTATTTCTAATGAACAAGACTCTCTAAGATTTGATTTTGAAATGCATTCATATTCTGATCTTGTTCATGTGAACTCTGATTATGACATGGCTATAGAGTATGCTGATGGATTTGATGCTTTATTCTCTGATTTTGATGATGTATATTCTGATACCGATGCTCTTTGTGCACATATTTCGGTTCCTTCAATGTCTCCATCCATACTATACCCTCCTTCATTAGAACTCAAGCCATTTCCACCAAATCTGAAATACTCATACTTTTTGAGTGGTGAGAGATTACCTGTTATCATTGCTAACAATCTCCCTTTTGAACATGAATAAAAGCTTTTGAATATTTTAAAGGAGAACATCAGGGCGATTGGGTGGACCTTGGATGACATATCAGGTATTAGCCCCTCCATTTGCATGCATAGGATTATCTTGGAGGATGGGGCTAAACCGGTGAGACAGCCACAAATGAGACTCAATCCCACCCTCCTAGAAGTTGTTAAAAAAGAAGTTTAGAAATTGCTCGAGGCAGGTATAATCAATCCCATTTCAGATTCTCAGTGGGTAAGTCCAATTCAGGTTGTGCCTAAGAAAACTGGTTTTACTGTTGTTAGAAATGAGAAAGATGATTTAGTTCCAATGAGGGTGTAAAACAGTTGGTGTGTGTGTGTTGATTATAGGAAACTAAATCAGACCACTCGCAAGGACCATTTCCCCCTCCCATTTATTGATCAAATGCTCGAGAGACTAGCTGGGAAAACACACTATTGTTTCTTGGATTGATTTTATGGATATTTTCAGGTTCCTATAGCTCCAAAGGATCAGGAGAAGACTACATTCACCTGTCCCTTTGGCACATTTGCCTACCGGAGGATGCCATTTGGACTTTGCAACGCCCCAGGTACCTTCCAGAGATGTATGGTGAGTATTTTTTCTGATTTTATTGAGACTTGCATGGAGGTATTTATGGATGATTTTACAGTGTATGGGTCTTCATTTGATGAATGTATAAGTAGTTTGGGAAAGGTGTTGAATCGTTGTATTGAGAAGAATCTGGTCCTGAACTTTTAAAGGTTTCATTTTATGGTAGAGCATGGCATTGTCTTAGGGCATGTAGTGTCAAAACATGGGATAGAGGTTGATAGATCTAAGGTAGAAATTATTTCATCCTTACCCTATCCTTCATGTGTTCGTGGTGTTAGATATTTCCTAGGGCTTGCAGGATTTTATCGATTCTTCATCAAAGATTTTAGTAAGATCGCTCTTCCTATGTCACGATTACTTCAAAAAGATTCTGATTTTGTGTTTGATGATTCTTGTAGGACTTCCTTTGATGATCTAAAGAAGTGTCTGACCACTCCACCTATCATACAGCCCCCATGGTGGGACCTTCCATTTGAGCTTATGTGTGACGCCTCCAACTTCGTGGTTGGAGCTGTCTTATCTCTGAGGGTGGAAGGACGTTCACATGTGATTGCCTATGCATCAAGGACATTGGATTCAGCCCAATCAAACTACAAAACCACGAAAAAGGAGTTTCTTGCTGTCATATTTTCTTTAGATAAATTCCGTTCATATTTATTGGGCTCTAAAGTAGTTGTTTTTTCTGACCATGCAGCTTTGAGGTACCTCCTAAAGAAGCCAGATGCAAAGCCACGACTTATCCATTGGATGCTCCTTCTTCAAGAGTTTGACATCGAGATAAAGGAAAAAAAGGGGTCAGAAAACTTGGTGGCGGACCACATGAGTAGGCTTACTCACACACTAGAGGACGACACCTTGGATCAGGTACCACTTCGGGACACTTTCCCCGATGAGCATCTCTATACCATCTCAGGTATGCATCCTTGGTATGCTGATTTAGTTAACTACCTTGTTGCTTCTGAAATCCCTGCAAATTTAAAGAAACATCAAGTCCAAAAATTAACGAGTGAGTCAAGATTTTATGTTTGGGATGATCCATACTTATGGCGCATGTGTAGTGACCAAGTCATTAGGAGGTTTGTTCCTGATCATGAGTTTGAGTCTGTTTTGCATTTCTGTCATACACTTACTTGTGGTGGACACTTTGGACCCCAACAGACAGCTAGGAAGGTTTTGGACTCTGGATTATATTGGACTAGATTATTCCATGATTCCCATGTGTTTTGTAAGTCATGCTCTCGTTGCCAACACACTGGAAATATTTCTAGGAGACATGAGATGCCCCAACAACCCATACTATTCTGTGAGATTTTTTATGTGTGGGGAATTGATTTTATGGGTCCTTTTTCAAGTTCATATGGTTTCTTGTATATTTTGGTTGCTGTTGATTATGTGAGTAAATGGGTGGAGGCCAAGGCCACCAGGACTGACGATTCTCTTGTTGTTGTGGACTTTGTCAAAGCACATATTTTTTGCAAGTTTGGAGTACCAAAGGCCATCATCAGTGACCAAGGGACACACTTTTGCAATAGGAATTTTGTTTCCCTCTTTCAGAAGTATGGGGTGACACACAAAACATCAACACCATACCACCCCCAAACAAATGGCCAGGTTGAGGTTTCAAATCGTGAGCTGAAACAAATATTAGAGAAAACCGTGCAGCCAAATAGGAAGGATTAGAGCAAGCGCTTAGATGATGCATTGTGGGCTTATAGGACAGCATACAAGACACTCATTGGTATGTCCCCATTTAGGATTGTTTTTGGGAAAGCATGTCATCTCCCAGTGGAAGTCGAGCATCGGGCATATTGGGCTATAAAGAAATGCAACATGGATTTGGACCAAGCTGGAATTCAAAGGAAGTTGAAAATTCAAGAGCTTGAGGAGATTCGAATTTCCTCATATGAGAACTCAAGGTTCTACAAGGAAAGATCAAAAGCAGCTCATGACAAAATGATCCAACAAAGGGAGTTTCATGTTGGAGAGAAATTCCTTCTCTATAGTTCATGACTCAAGCTGATGCCTGGTAAGTTGCGTTCTAGATGGTTAGGTCCTTATATTGTGACAAATGTTTTTCCTTATGGTGTAGTGGAGATTACACAAGAGGAAACTGGAAGGATCTTTACAGTCAATGGGCAACGTTTGAAGAGATACATTGAGGGACTTCCTACTAATGCAGTGGATTTTATCACACTGCATGACCCCATCATCACTTGAGCACATCAGGCTGTTCCTAACCCTTTCACTTTTATATTATTTGTCCTATTTAAAAATTCTGCATTTCATGTGCATATATCATCTCATGGGTTCACATTGAGGACAATGCAATATTTTAAGTGTGGGGGAGGGAACCTTTTAGTTTAGTAATTTCAATTGCTTTCCTGATCAAAATAAAACCAAAAAAAATTGTGTGTTTTCCAAATTTTGTGTGTTTATTTTACAATTTTATGTGTGTTTTTGAAACTTTTGAGCTGAAATGATTCTCATCACCATTTTTAAATCCATATCAATAAGTGAAACAATTTACCCCTTGAAACTAAGCTTAAATGAATGCTGAAATGACTTTGTTTCAAGTTCAAATATTTAGTAATTTCATGTAAATTACACCGAATTTTGAATCCCATGCCACATCTCACTGTCTTTATATTTGAAATCACTTTTCTGTGAGGCTTCTGAACCATTATTTTCATATTCTTTACATTAACCTCACTTCTTGAGAGAACCAAACCATGCTTGATTTAACCAAAATTTGATCTATTCCTGTCAAAACTTGAGAGTTTGAGGTACTTATGTTTAAATGATTGAGGCATTTGTTTGGTATTAAAGCCCC
This sequence comes from Viscum album, assembly GCA_963277665.1. Taxonomy (NCBI): domain Eukaryota; kingdom Viridiplantae; phylum Streptophyta; class Magnoliopsida; order Santalales; family Viscaceae; genus Viscum; species Viscum album. Next base: position 356,592,161 of record OY728143.1, read on the forward strand.
TATTTCAAATAATCCTTTTTTATAATGGCCTACCTTGAATATTTAATCCTTGTATCCCTTAGAAGTCATGAACATCCTGTTAGGTTAGCCACATTACAAGCCAATTTTCCCTATCCAACCAACTCTTGAAGTGAAATTGCATAATCTAGTTGAGCTTAAGTGTGGGGGAATCTATATTGTGTTGTGACACCACATTCTGTGATACTTTGGGTGGAAAATTAAATTCTTAAGAGATGTGTTTGCTGTTGAAGAAATTCATTATATTGAAAGTTGTGCCTTTTCTGGAGCTTTCATGACAAAGTGAAGCTGTGCCTTTTTTGGAGCTTCTAATTGAGGTGGAAAGTTGTGCCCATATGCAGCTTTCAAGAAAATCATGTTTGAGAAGATTGAAATTTTTGATGCTGGAATGATGAATGGTGTAAACCTTTCATGACTTTTCATGATGATGGAGCTGAATTGATACTATGGGGATTGAGGAGAAGACCATATTTAAGTGAAAATTAGATTAATGCAATTTTGCTTCAAAAAGAGTCAAGCCCTCCTCATTCAGCCTCAGAATTTTTCACATCTAAATCCTACCAACCGGAAGCCACAAAACAACCCTGAAAATTCCTCATGATAAACATATGTCCTTGAATCACATCAGGTGGCGATGTATGAATCTATCAAGCCTGTGGTGACCCTTGTATGAGTTTGGATGAGAAAGACATTGCAAAAAAAAAATTGATATTTGAGTGATGAGAGAAAATTCAAGCGAGGTAAGTGTTTTGTGCATGGGAGGATAAATAAAGTGGAAATATATTGAATGATATAAATGAAGAACTTGAAATAATTGTTTTTTATGAGGCATGATATCTTTTGTTTCTTGGGGTGTAATTGTTTTATCTCAAGGATATGTGTTTTAAAATTGGTTTTGATTTGATATTAATGTTTACTTGATATGAGGTTTTTCCCAGGAGTGCAAAAGGGTAAGTGTGGGGGAGTTGATAAAACACTAGTTTATTGAATATTTCATTGATAATAAATGATATAATTTCCTCACATTGTGTTAAATATGTTTAATTAGAAAGTATTTGGGATTAGATCATTCATTTGAATATTTGATGAAAATTCCAGTTTTACCCTTTATAGTTCACTGTAGTTTTTCGAAGATAAATATTTTTATATTTATTATTTCAATTTTAACTTTTTTAAAAGTTTTACTAACTTAATTATATACAACTTTTATTCATGACACTAGAGCTAAAAAGTTCATTTGGTTGTCGAAAATGGGTCATCAAGTCAAAGTTGGGATGGGCTCGCCAGAATGGAGAAGCTTCTGTATTTCGGCCATAACTCCTTCATATGGGCCTTTATTGAGCCCAAATTTGGATATCCTATAGAGGACCCATATCCTCACATTTTATCCTTCTTTAAGGCCGGCCAATTCACGCGTTTTGTTGGTCAAATGGGCGGTGAAATTTGGCATAAAATATTTGGCCGAATTTCCACATTCACACTTGAAACCACTTGTAACCTATCCTCCCCTCCCCTCTATAAATTGGAGTTTTTCTTATTTGGAGGGGTTGGGACGTGCATTAGGAGATTGGAGGCAGAGGAGAATTTGTTTCACCCAAATTCTCCAACCATTGTAAGAGGGGTAGCTCTTGAAGCAAGGATCCCCTCATGGAAGCCTCCTTCTCTTCTTCATTTTGTAATGTTTTCATTTGTGTAATAAACTTAATTGTTCTTCTTTTATTTCTTCCATTTTATTCTGTTTTGTTTAAATTTCTTCTTCTCTTAATCTTCCTATTTGGGCTGGAATTCTTTAGTAGAAGCGTTATTGGGTTATACCCATTATAAACCTTTGCACATGCAAAACGCTTTTACGATGATTACGCCACCCATGGAAGAGTAGTCTTTTAGTAATCGATCTATCTTCTACCTTATTCATTTAATTATTTTGAATCAATGAGATAATTTAATTCACATAATATTATCCATGAATTGTGTTTTTAAATTACAAGAAACTAAGCAAGCAATTGAACAATTAACACAAAAACACGTGAGGTCGGGATTTTGTGTAAATTGTGAGAGCGTAATCTTAATCGGTAATACAAGACCACATGGGATAAATTTGTAGAGTTCAAATATAATCCCTAAACACAATTCATCCTCATTTCCAGAATGGATATGTTCTCTAATTAACCACTGAACATAATCTAACCATAGAACAACAATCAAAGCAGGGTGCTGCGATTGCGTGTTCCGAAGATAGCCTAGGGTTTAAGTAATTTCATCTTTGTGGTTAAGTTAACTCTCGTAGGGTTTGAGGGATAACAAGTTAGGGGATCATAATTAAGTGGATATTGATTTAAATTATAATGATTAATAATTGAATGAAGAGGTAGAGTTAGATCGATTACGCCTTTTAAATATTGTCTAAAAAAACATCTTTTTGTTGTGTCATTATAATCGGACTTCATTTCAAAATTAAAAACAAAAAAAATTCAATCTTCTTCCAGAAAAATTATTCTAGATTTATAAACTATAAACAAACACCCCCATACTCTCAAGTAGTTTTTCTATTCCCTTTTATTTTGTTTCTATAATACCTCTGAAAAGTTGTTTTAATTCACTTCTTCCTTTGAGAGACGACCTTGGTCAACCACTCTGCTGCACCTAAGTACCCCAAAATCACACTAATCATTTGAGGGCACCCACGACAGTGCTCTATCAAATTGGCACCGTTTTTGGGGAGGCAAGTAATTATTTCAACTAATTAGAAGTATTTATTTTGTTTTACATTTTATTCTCTTCCTCTCTTCTTTCTTCCATCTTTACCCAATCTGATTTTTTTCCTTCTTTTATTTCCTTCTACTTCTTTTTGGACCATCAACTCAAACTTCTAATTTTTATTTTACTATGGTCTACTTTCCTACTTCTCATCTTTCATTTATTGATGACACGAACTAATCCCGAATATCTCTTAGATCTTGACCCTGAGATTGAACATAGCATTAGGGAACGAATCAGACACTCTCAGTCTACGGGAAGTTTCAATATTCAACCAGTTGGTGAATTCCTCTCTTCTGGAAACATTGAAATTGGAAGCAATTCAAATTTAAACATAAAAGAGGAACCAATGGCTGAAAATAATAGAAATGAACTAAATAGAACCATTCGAGAATTGGCTGAACCTGATATTAATTATCAACCAAATTGTATTGCATACCCAAATCTCGAATCAGACTTTGAACTAAAATCTGGGTTAATTCACTTACTTCCAAGGTTTCATGGATTATCTGGTGAGGATCCCAATAAACACCTAAAGGAATTTAATGTGGTTTGCTCAACCTTAAAACCAAGAAATGTTTCTGAAGATCAAATAAAATTAAGAGCATTCCCATTCTCACTTGATGGAGCTGCAAAAGATTGGATGTATTATTTGCAACCTGAAGATGTAACATGTTGGAATGATTTGAAATGCCTTTTCTTGCAAAGATTTTTTCCAGCATCAAGGACCAAATCCATTCAAAAGGAGATATCGGGGATCAAGAAAGCACAAGGGGAGTCAATGTATGAGTACTGGGAGTGATTCAAGAAGTTGTGTGCAAGATGTCCACATCACCAAATCAGTGAGCAACTCCTAATCCAATACTTCTATGAAGGACTCACACCCATGGAGAGGAGCATGGTGGATGCTGCAGTTGGAGGATCATTGGTGGACAAGACACCAGCAGCTGCACGTGCATTGATCGACAAGATTGCCCAAAACTCCCAACAATTTGGTGATAGAGGTACACCACATGTCAGGGGAGTGCATCAGGTAAGTCCTTCTTCTCTTGAGAGTCATTTGATTGATACCAAGTTAGAAGAATTGAAAACTATGGTGAGACAAATTTCTTTGGAAAAAAAGACATCTCTACCCCCTCCTTCAAGGCCATGTGGCATTTGCACTGAGACAAGCCACCCAACTGACTGTTGCCCATAACTACAAGAGACAGAAGATTGTGCAGCAGTGTTCCCTGGGAGACCATTTCAGCAGCAACAACAACCATATCCCCAAAATAAGTTTGATTCATTTTCTCCAACATACAACCAAGGGTGGAAAGATCAACCAGACATGAGGTATGTCTCTGGACAACAACAAAGGCCACCCTTTCAACAAAACTTCCAGCAGCCTCCGCCTTATCAGCAAGGTTTCCAACAACCCCAAAGGAGATTTGAAGCCCTAGCATCAACAAGCCAACAACAAGGGAATCCCCCACCAAAGGTAGATTCTAATACTGATGATCTTTTGAATCAAATTGTTCTTAATCAACAGAATGAGATGAAGAATCAAAGTTCGGAGCTGAGGGAGTTAAAGACTCAAATGAGCCAGATTGCCACCGCCCTCCATGAACTTGTAAGTAAGAATTCCGGAAATCTACCTTCCCAACCCACTCCAAATCCAAAGGGGAATGTTAGTTCCATCACATTGAGAAGTGGGAAGCAAATGAACAATACATCTGTACCTACCATTCCACCGGGATTCACCTCAACTCCGGAGAAGCCGCATTCCAAACCAACTGATGAGCAATCCAAGGAGAAAGATAAAGGTAAGAAAAATATTGATCATGTTCCTCCTAAACCCCTTCCTTTTCCAAACAGGGTTGTTCAAACCAAGAAGATGGCTGAAGAAGAAATGCAAAAGGAGGTTTTGGACACATTCAAGCATGTGGAGATCAACATTCCTCTACTTGAATCCATTAATAAAATCCCAAGGTATGACAAATTCTTAAAAGAACTCTACACCAATCGAAGAGGGCTCAAGGGGAATGAGACAATCAACCTTGGAAGGAATGTCTCGGCACTCATTACACCAACTCTAGCAATGACAACAAAGTGCAAGGATCCCGGGACATTCACCATCCCATGTACCATAGGGGAGTTTCACTTCTATGATGCTCTTTGTGATTTAGGAGCTTCAATAAATGTGATGCCTCACTCTGTATTCTCTTCCTTGCAGGTTGGTGAATTAAATCCAACAAGAGTAGTGGTGCAATTGGCGAATAGAGTTATGGCATATCCAGTGGGAGTCCTTGAGGATGTACTTGTCCGGGTAAGAGACATGATCTTTCCAGCGGATTTCTATGTTCTTAACATGGAGGATGATCAGGTAAGTTCTCATGCCCCCATTATCTTAGGTAGGCCCTTCCTCAAAACTGCAAAAACTATCATAAATGTCAATGAGGGTACACTTTCCCTGGAATTTGGGGATGAAGTTGTGATATTTAATGTTATGGATTCCATGAAGTATCCCTATGAGGACCATTCTGCTTTTTTTATCTCCCATATTGAACCACCAAGTAAAAACTCCATGGATTTTGATTGTCCTATTCTTAGGGAGATTATGAGTATTGGTTAAGAGAACTTCCACACCTGTTTCTAATGAACAAGACTCTCTAAGATTTGATTTTGAAGTGGATTCATATTCTGATCTTGTTCATGTGAACTCTGATTATGACATGGCTATAGAGTATGCTGATGGATTTGATGCTTTATTCTCTAATTTTGATGATGTATATTCTGATACTGATGCTCTTTGTGCACATATTTCGGTTCCTTCAATGTCTCCATCCATACTACACCCTCCTTCATTAGAACTCAAGCCATTGCCACCAAATCTGAAATACTCATACTTGTTGAGTGGTGAGAGATTACCTATTATCATTGCTAACAATCTCCCTTTTGAACATGAAGAAAAGCTTTTGAATATTTAAAGGGAGAACATCAGGGCGATTGGGTGGACCTTGGCTGACATATCAGGTATTAGCCCCTCCATTTTCATGCATAGGATTCTCTTGGTGTATGGGGCTAAACCGGTGAGACAGCCACAAAGGAGACTCAATCCCACCCTCCTGGAAGTTATTAAAAAATAAGTTGAGAAATCTCTTGAGGCAGGTATAATCTTTCCCATTTCAGATTCTCAGTGGGTAAGTCCAATTCAGGTTGTGCCTAATAAAACTGGTTTTACTGTTGTTAAAAATGAGAAAGATGATTTAGTTCCAATGAGGGTGCAAAACAGTTGGCGTTTGTGTATTGATTATAGGAAACTAAATCAGACCACTCGCAAGGACCATTTCCCCCTCCGATTTATTGATCAAATGCTCGAGAGACTAGCTGGGAAAACACACTATTGTTTCTTGGATGGATTTTCTGGATATTTTCAGGTTCCTATAGCTCCAGAGGATCAGTAGAAGACTACATTAACCTGTCCCTTTGGCACATTTCCCTACCGGAGGATGCCATTTGGACTTTGCAATGCCCCAGGTACCTTCCAGAGATGTATGGTGAGTATTTTTTCTGATTTTATTGAGACCAGCATGGAGGTATTTATGGATGATTTTACAGTGTATGGGTTTTCATTTGATGAATGTCTAAGTAGTTTGGGAAAGGTGTTGAATCGTTGTATTGAGAAGAATCTGGTCCTGAACTTTGAAAAGTGTCATTTTATGGTAGAGCATGGCATTGTCTTAGGGCATGTAGTTTCAAAACATGGGATAGAGGTTGATAGATCTAAGGTAGACATTATTTCATCCTTACCCTATCCTTCATGTGTGTGTGATGTTAGATCTTTCCTAGGGCATGCAGGATTTTATCGGCGCTTCATCAAAGATCTTAGTAATATCACTCTTCCTATGTCATGATTACTTCAAAAAGATTCTGATTTTGTGTTTGATGATTCTTGTAGGACTTCCTTTGATGAGCTAAAGAAGTGTCTTACCACTCCACCTATCATACAGCCCCCACGGTGGGACCTTCCATTTGAGTTTATGTGTGACGCCTCCAACTTCGTGGTTGGAGATGTCTTATCTCAGAGGGTGGAAGGACCTTCACATGTGATTGCCTATGCAGTAAGGACATTGGCTTCAGCCCAATCAAACTACACAACCACGGAAAAGGAGTTTCTTGCTGTCATATTTTCTTTAGATAAATTCCGTTCATATTTATTGGGCTCTAAAGTAGTTGTTTTTTCTGACCATGCAGCTTTGAGGTACCTCCTGAAGAAGCCAGACGCAAAGCCATGACTTATCTGTTGGATGCTCCTTCTTCAAGAGTTTGACATAGATATAAAGGAAAAAAAGGGGTCAGAAAACATGGTGGCAGACCACATGAGTAGGCTTACTCACACACTAGAGGATGAAACCTTGGATCAGGTACCACTTCGGGACACTTTCCCCGATGAGCATCTCTATACCATCTCAGGTACGCATCCTTGGTATGCTGATTTAGTTAACTGCCTTGTTGCTTCTGAAATCCCTGCAAATTTAAAGAAACATCAAGTCCAAAAATTAAAGAGTGAGTCAAGATTTTATGTTTGGGATGATCCATACTTATGGTGCATGTGTAGTGACCAAGTCATTAGGAGGTGTGTTCCTGATCATGAGTTTGAGTTTGTTTTGCATTTCAGTCATACACTTGCTTGTGGTGGACACTTTGGACCCCAACGGATAGCTAGGAAGGTTTTGGACTCTGGATTATATTGGACTAGATTATTCCATGATGCCCATGTGTTTTGTAAGTCATGCTCTCATTGCCAACACACTGGGAATATTTCTAGGAGACATGAGATGCCCCAACAACCCATACTATTCTGTGAGATTTTTTATGTGTGGGGAATTGATTTTATGGGTCCTTTTCCAAGTTCATATGGTTTCTTTTATATTTTGGTTTATGTTGATTATGTGAGTAAATGGGTGGAGGCCAAGGCCACTAGGACTGACGATTCTCATGTTGTTGTGGACTTTGTCAAAGCACAGATTTTTTACAGGTTTGGAGTACCAAAGGCCATCATCAGTGACCAAGGGACAAACTTTTTCAATAGGAATTTTGCTTCCCTCCTTCGGAAGTATGGGGTGACACACAAAACATCAACACCATTCCACCCCCAAAAAAATGGCCAGGTTGAGGTTTCAAACCGTGAGCTGAAACAAATATTAGAGAAAACCATGCAGCCAAATAGGAAGGATTGGAGCAAGCGCTTGGATGATGCATTGTGGGCTTATAGGACAGCATACAAGACACCCATTGGTATGTACCCATTTAGGATTGTTTTTGGGAAAGCATGTCATCTCCCAATGGAAGTCGAGCATCGGGCATATTGAGCTATAAAGAAATGCAACATGGATTTGGCCCAAGCTGAAATTTAAAGGAATTTGAAAATTCAAGAGCTTGAGGAGATTTGACTGTCATCATATGAGAACTCAAGCCTCTACAAGGAAAGATCAAAATTAGCTCATGACAAAATGATCCAACAAAGGGAGTTTCATGTTGGAGAGAAATTCATTATCTATAGTTCACGACTCAAGCTGATGCCTGGTAAGTTGCGTTCCATATGGTTAGGTCCTTATATTGTGACTAATGTTTTTCCTTATGGTGCAGTGGAGATCACGAAAGAGGAAACTGGAAGGATCTTTACAGTCAATGGGCAATGTTTGATGAGATACATTGAGGGACTTCCTACTAATGCAGTGGATTTTATCACACTGCACGACCCCATCATCACTTGAGCACATCAGGCTGTTCCTAACCCTTTCACTTTTATATTATTTGTCCTATTTAAAAATTCTGAATTTCATGTGCATATATCATCTCATGGGTTCACATTGAGGACAATTCAATATTTCAAGTGTGGGGGATGGAACCTTTTAGTTTAGTAATTTCAATTTCTTTCCTATTCAAAAAAAACCAAAAAAAAATTGTGTGTTTTTCAAATTTTGTGTGTTTATTTTACAATTTTCTGTGTGTTTTTGAAACTTTTGAGCTAAAATGATTCTCATCACCATTTTTAAATCCATATCAATAAGTGAAACAATTTACCCCTTGAAACTAAGCTTAAATGAATTCTTAAATGACTTTGTTTCAAGTTCAAATATTTAGTAATTTCATGGAAATTACACCGAATTTTGAATCCCATGCCACATCTCATTGTCTTTATATTTGAAATCACTTTCATGTGAGGCTTCTGAACCATTATTTTCATATTCTTTACATTCACCTCACTTCTTGAGAGAACCAAACCATGCTTGATTTAACCAGAATTTGATCTATTCCTATCAAAACTTGAAAGTTTGAGGTACTTATGCTTAAATGATTGAGGCATTTGTTTGGTATTAAAGCCCCTATTTCAAATAATCCTTTTTTATATTGGACTACCTTGAATATTTAATCCTTGTAGCCCTTAGAATACATGCACATCATGTTAGGTTAGCAACATTACAAGCCAATTTTCCCTATCCAACCAACTCTTGAAGTGAAATTTCATAATCTAGTTGAGCTTAAGTGTGGGGGAATCTATCTTGTGTTGTGCCACCACATTCTGTGATACTTTGGGTGGAAAATTAAATTCTTAAGAGATGTGTTTTCTGTTGAAGAAAGTCATTATATTGAAAGATGTGCCTTTTCTGTAGCTTTCATGACAAAGTGAAGTTGTGCCTTTTTTGGAGCTTCTAATTGAGGTGGAAAGTTGTGCCCATCTGGAGCTTTCAAGAAAATCATGTTTGAGAAGATTGAAATTTTTGATGCTGGAATGATGAATGGTGTAAACCTTTCATGACTTTTCATGATGATGGAGCTGAATTGATACTATGGGGATTGAGGAGAAGACCATATTTAAGTGAAAATTAGATTAATGCAATTTTTCTTCAAAAAGAGTCAAGCCCTCCTCATTCAGCCTCAGAATTTTTCACATCTAAATCCTACCAACCGGAAGCCACAGAACAACCCTGAAAAGTACTCATGATAAACATATGTCCTTGACTCACATCAGGTGGCGATGTAGGAATCTATCAAGCCTATGGTGACCCTTGTATGAGTTTGGATGAGAAAGACATTGCAAAAAAAATTGATATTTGAGTGATGAGAGAAAATTCAAGCGAGGTAAGTGTTTTGTGCATGGGAGGATAAATAAAGTGGAAATATATTGAATAATATAAATGAAGAACTTTAAATAATGGTTTTTTATGAGGCATGATATCTTTTGTTTCTTGGGGTGTAATTGTTTGATCTCAAGGATATGTGTTTTAAAATTGGTTTTGATTTGATATTAATGTTTACTTGATATGAGGTTTTGCCCAGGAGTACAAAAGGGTAAGTGTGGGGGAGTTGATAAAACACTATTTTATTGAATATTTCATTGATAATAAATGATATAATTTCCTCACATTGTGTTAAATATGTTTAATTAGAAAGTATTTGGGATTAGATCATTCATTTGAATATTTGATGAAAATTCCAGTTTTACCCTTTATAGTTCACTGTAGTTTTTTGAAGATAAATATTTTTATATTTATTATTTGAATTTGAAATTTTGTAAAAGTGTTCCTAACTTAATTATCTACAACTTTTATTCATGACACTAGAGCTAAAGAGTCATTTGGTTGTCGAAAATAGGTCATGAATTCAAAGTTGGGCTGGGCTCTCCAGAATGGAGAAGCTTCTGTATTTCGGCCATAAACCCTTCATATGGGCCTGTATTGAGCCCAAATTTGTAGAGAAGATAGAGGACCCATATCCTCACATTTTAGACTTCTGGAAGGATGGCCAATTCACTCGTTTTGGTGGTCAAATGGGCGGTGAAATATGGCATAAAATATTTGGCCGAATTTCTACATTCACACTTGAAACCACTTGTAACCTCTCCTCCCCTCCCCTCTATAAATTGGAGTTTTTCTCATTTGGAGGGGTTGGGACGTGCATTAGAAGATTGGAGGTAGAGTATAATTTGTTTCACCCAAATTCTCCAACCATTGTAATAGGGTTAGCTCTTGAAGCAAGGATCCCATCATCGAAGCCTCCTTCTCTTCTTCATTTTGTAATGTTTTCATTTGTGTAATAAACTTCATTGTTCTTCTTTTATTTCTTCTATTTTATTCTGTTTTGTTTAAATTTCTTCTTCTCTTAATCTTCCTCTTTGGGCTGGAATTATTGAGTAGAAGCATTATTGGTTTATACCCATTATAAACCTTTGCACATGCAAAATGCTTCTACGATGATTACGCCACGCATGGAAGAGTAGTCTTTTAGTAATCGATCTATCTTCTACCTTATTCATTTAATTATTTTGAATAAATGAGATACTGTAATTCACATAATATGATCCATGAATTGTGTTTTTAAATTACAAGAAACTAAGCAAGCAATTGAACAATTAACACAAAAACACGCGAGGTCGGGATTTTGTGTAAATTGTGAGAGCGTAATCTTAATCGGTAATACAAGACCACACGGGATAAATTTGTAGAGTTAAAATATAATCCCTAAACACAATTCATCCTCATTTCCAGAATGGATATGTGCTCTAATTAACCACTGAACATAAGCTAACCTTAGAAAAATAATCAAAGCAGGGTGCTGCGATTGCGTGTTCGGAAGCTAGCCTAGGGTTTAAGTAATTTCATCTTTGTGGTTAAGTTAACTCTTGTAGGGTTCGAGGGATAACAAGTTAGGGGATCATAATTAAGTGGATATTGATTTAAATGATAATGATTAATAATTGAATGAAGAGGTAGAGTTATATCGATTATGCCTTTTAAATATTGTCTAAAAAAACATCTTTTTGTTGTGTCATTATAATCGGACTTCATTTCAAAATTAAAAACAAAAAAAAATGAAATCTTCTTCCAGCAAACTTCTTCTAGATTTATAAACTATAAACAACCACCCCCATACTCTCAAGTAGTGTTTTTATTCCCTTTTATTTTGTTTCTAGAATACCTCTGAAAAGTTGTTTTAATTCACTTCCTCCTTTGAGAGACGACCTTGGTCAGCCACTCTGCTGCACCTAAGTACCCCAAAATCACACTAATCATTTGAGGGCACTCACGACAGTGATCTATCATTATGAATGTTAAGGGTGATCCCTAATAGTTCTCCCATGTATCAAGTAATGTTTTCATTTCATATGATTCCATGTATCGTGAATGGGTCATTAGCTTGAGAAAATTATTTTATGTTTCCCTAGAATATATCCTCAACTTATGCTTATGATGTCCTATTTGATATTTTTCTCATATTATAGTGACCCTCATGATTTCCATGATACTAGGATATCTTATATAGTATATCATGTTTCTATGATTTATTATTTTTTATGTTCATTGACTCTAATGAAATCTCTCCCCATTTTATGCTATAAATAACAAATATGAACTCATGTTTAAATAAATTTACCTATACTGATCCTTTAATGATTCAATTTATCATATTATAATTTTTATTATTTTATTTTGAAATTACATGTAATTATAAATTTCTAACACTATATTAAGAATTTATTTTCCCCCCACTCTTATGTTTCCCCATTTCTATAATAATTTTAAAGATGGGATATAGGTAAAAGAGTTGTTTGTGTGGACATTATTTTTTGGTGAAATGTGTACATTTAAAATGAGTATTTATATATAAGTACCTAGGTACCAATAAAATGAACATTTAATCTATGTAGTTTTTTTAATTAATGTTATTTTTTAAGATATTTAATGTTTTGAACTGGATTCAGATGTATGAGTTTAGAGAATTTTATGGATAGTTGGGTTGGTTAGCTGAGTTGAAAATAGTAGGTGGGATAACATCGTGGTTGGGGACTAGTCTTGTAATTATATCATATTTTTATTCCATTTTATATATTTCGGGATATTTTATATATGACCCCTACAAATGAGTTTATGTATATGTCTATATGACCCATACGAAAAGGTTAATTATTTATATTGTTATAGATAGAGTTATTGTTTCTAATTGTATTATTATATTTTTTTTTGATGATTATACATATAATTCTTATATTATGACTAAAATTTATACAAATGAATTCAATAATAATATTTTTTATTCATACAAGAGGTTCTAATCTCCCCATGCTTACTCATAAACCTCACAACAAGTCATTAGATTCTATTGTATGGGGAGGCACACCTGAGTTTTGTAGTAATCTAATTTGTTCACGATGGAGATGAACATTAAAAGGAATGTAACATTATATGGTTGTGACATAGTGGAGGAATGAAGTACCTTTATATGGTTATATTGTTAGGATTATTATAGGTTTTTTTCTTATGTGTTTATATTGATAGGGAAGTGTTGATACTGTTAGGATGTAATCCACTGGGGGATTAGGGAAACTAGTTTACTAGGTATGTGTTTTTGAGTACCTTATCATATATTATCTTTATTATCATTATGTTACTATCTTGTGTGGGATATTTTATGAGTGAGACATGGTATGTTTTGGTGTTATATTACATAATATATGTAACATGTTAGTTTTGAAGTTTTTATAGAGGCATTAATATAAATCTTCCATATTCTCGTGATAGAGTTTGTAGAGGACCACACTGACTATTCTTGTATGTTATCCAATTACTGTATGTATATATATATATACAATTTCTGATTTTTTAGTAAGGGTTTTTTTTAATGATCTATAAATTTCTATCTCATGATGTTGGAAAAATAGTTGTTCATAGAGTAATTATTATTACAGTTGATCTTGGTACTATTTTTACTTTAGCTGAATTGCCTTTTTTACATGTATTATGAGTTAGGATATATTTATTTAATGAATATGGCTAGTTATTTCTCTAATTTTTATATAGGGTTTATAATTGATTCTAATAATATATATGTATAATACCCTAAATAAATGTCACCAAATTTTGGCCTATTTAAGGTGGGTTTTGTGGTGACCCGTGAAAAACATACATAAATATTATATAATTCTAGATAAATATTCAATACATAATACAATTATACATACCCCTGAACTATAAAGTGTTACTATATTTATAGAATAGATACATAAATATCTAATATAAAAAAGGATCTTTATAAATTCTTAAATATATCATTTATCATAGTACATTACTTAGACATACCCTATAAAAAATTTTCTTCATAACCTTGGAAAAATTGATACGAAATAAATGGTGATCTTAGATAATGTGTATGGGTTAAAATATGTGATATCAATTAATGATTATATGTATTCATAATGGTATGAGAACATGTTTATTACATATGAAAGTCATAAACAATTAATTCATAAATAATAAATCATAATTCATGTAATAAGTATTTTTATTTAAAAATAAAAAAAGAAAGAGTACATAATATTCAATAATAAATCATAAACCATAGATTATATCATAAACATATGAATGTTGGATGGTCAAAATCTGATGAAATTTGGAAAATGTATAAACAATAACAGGTTCACTCATTATATTAAGGAAAAGAAATTAGTTCCTTCCATAAACTTATGGACAAGAAAACAGGACCATGTTTAAATGAATAGACATGAGACTAGCTCCACATATCATATTACAGACCAAAAACTATGTCCACTCATAATGTTGTAAACATGAAATCAGGTTCACTCATAATATAGTTATCACAATACTTTTTATCCTTTACCCAATACATTAGTGGGCCACTACATAATAAAATATTTATCATATCTTCTTAATATAAAGTATTTAAACAAAAATTTCATAATTTATACATAGAATATCCCATAGAAAAGAAATGGGTTTCATAACTTTTTCATCGTAACAAAATTAACACATTGAAAAGAATCAGGGTGCATAGAATCAACATTCAATATTTATAATAATTTGACATCCAAAGAAATAATTTTTACTGTATCATAACGAGATATATCTAGTAAATCGTAAAAATATATTAATGATATTAACATATATGAAAAAAACATAAAAAATAATTTTAATTTTTTTTGGAAAAAAGGAGAAAATATTCTTTTCTTCCAACAAAATAAAAATTAAAAAGTTACATAAAATTGAGAAAATAATATTCTTTAAAAATAAAAAAAGGAAAATTGAAATGGAATATTAAAAAATGAACGATAAAAATGGTGGTAAAATACATCCACACTGTATACATTTAAAAAATACTTTTCAAATTTTAAAAAATAGATATTGATTATTTGATCTAAAAGTATTTGTTAATAATGATTTATTTTAACCCTCTATAAATAAATTAAAATTAAATTCAAAAGAGCTTTTTAAAAAATTTAATACATAGGTAAAAACAACAAAAAATAATTTTGAATAGAAATTTTATGGAAGGAAAAAACTTTTTTCTAGAAATAAAATAATATTGACATTTCATTAAAAATATTATCTCAAACATTTTAACTACCAAGGTGACGAAAATAGTACTAATAATTAAAAATTATATGAATAACTAGAGGAGGTAAATATATATAGTGTTTAAATGATATGATCCTAGAAATTTCCTTCATTGAAAATTGTTCATATATGATCCCAAAAATAAATGATATTATATTGAAAATATCATACTTAATATCTTTTATTTAATCATAAATGTTTGAAATTTTGGTTTAATAATCATTTTTTTGTAGATTTATTCTAGAACCATACTCATATATATCATACCATATATAATTTAATTATAAAATTATATCAACAATTTATTAACAAATATTTATTAAAATAACTATCTTGGGTGATAAATGATTCGTTTTTTTTTTTGAATGTTTTGAGTTTTTAGTCCAGGCCATATAAATTAGACTATGTTTCCAATATCTAAATAATTTTAATAATTTAATTAATATTATATTTAGTCAGTAAATATACTTTTATGACTACTTATATAAATTGATGATGAGAAATATATTACACCACTTCGTGGAGAATATATTATATAAAAACGCATGAAAGATGTTTCCACTTTTTAATGTATGGAATGAAAGAAAATTAAATAATAAATGTAACACCCTGAGTCTTTATGTTATATTTACTTTTAAATAAATTAAATCTCTTTTATATATTTCGATACACAAAAACTTAAACATAAATTATAGTAAATGAATTTTATATTATAATAAATATATAATAAAATAATCATTATAATTTTTCATGGCACACAAATTATAATTTCATAGAATGATTTTCTATTTTGAATTTACCTGGTGAAGAAAATCCTAGAAATATTTTTTGAAAATTTCCTTTATAAATAAGCATTTATGAAAAATATATATAATTTAACTATTCCCCCTTTTAATTATTATATTTTTTAATAAAATGAAAAATAAAAATCTAATTAACTATAAATTTTACAAAAAAAATATTATAAAATTTGGTTATAAATAGTATATTTTTTTAGAAAATTGATTATTTTTTAGAAAAATATTTTTTTTTTAAAGGCATAATATATATCCATATTAATTAATTAAAATAATAATTAATAATGAATATTTTAATTGAAATTAATAGATTATATATATTAAAATGTAAATTTTAAATCCATCTAATGATTACTACTTTTCATTTATTTAATATAATACCATCTTATGCTTGAAAACTACATTTCATGAAAAATCATTCTTTAACACATTTTTCAAGATTTTATAAAATAAACTTTTACCAATTATATGAGATGAATTATATAAATTAGATTAAATATTTAGAATCATCATAAATAATATTAAGTAATAATCAAAACTTAATTTTTGGCTATAATTATTAGTAAAAAAATAAATTAATTAATTAGGGTGATTTAGGTTAAACTTTGTTTGGCGAGTTACATTCACTTTTCTTAAAACTAATTTTCCCACACACATAGAATTTTTATTTTATAAATTTGATTTTAGATTTATAAAAATTAGTTTCAAATTATCTATTATGGTTGATTTTATTTTTCTCTTATTGGAAAATTTACCTAGCTTTGAGAACTAGTGACCATGGTAGAAACTAAAACAGAAAAAGTAAGTGAACTTAGATGTTAAGGGATTAAAATGTATAAAAATGTTTTATTTATTTTTTGTATGCATGTTACAACAATAAAATAACTCTAATCCTATTTTTATATATTTTTGAGGCACCTTTGGTGAGAGTGACCTCCCATTATTTAATATGTTTTAGTATTTACAAAAATGGCACTCCTCCTCAATTATAAAAAGGAACTCCCTCCACTCACATATCCGCACATATAATGACTTTTTTAATGAAAAACACCTAAAATAATACCTCTAAAACAACATTATACACATTCAAGAGGTTTTTTCTTCCCAAAATATTAACCCTGGTGTTCTTAAAAAGGTATTCAAATCTGGTTTCTCTAAAGTTTAGTGATCGTCTCAACATAGTTTGTTTTCATTTTATTTTATCACCATAAATTATGTATTAACACATAAAATATAATAAAACCGGTATATACCATATTAAAAGATTTTATTATGATTTTTTCATAATATTTATCCATCTCATTCGATATCATAAGGGAAACAAAACCATTGCTCATGTGTACGGTGGAATACCACCTCACAAACCGATATAATTTGTTTTCCATCACTGAAAAATATGGACTATCATAATGATTGACTTAATGAATATATATGATAAATATGACAAGATATAAATTATTGAAAAATAATATATCATCCACTTCCTTACACTTTAACCCATTATGTTAATGATATCATCTCTCGTTCATATGTGTGGCTTACAATATCCATGAAGTGATGTTGTTCATTTTTCATGTAAAACATAAAATAATGGTACTAAAGATATATATGATGATTAAATATGATATTTATAACATTTATATCATTATAAAATTATTTTAAATATATATTATAGATAGTAACAACAACATTCATAAAAAACTCATGAGAAAACAAGGCAATTTACACCCGAAACAAAAAAATAATAATGAAATATTATAAACAAATGAGTGGTAAAAAATCATAATATGATCAAAAACAATATTAAAAATATGAATATGATTTATTAATTAATTAATAACATGATTAAAACCATTATAAATTCGGTTAAATTTTGATCAACTAATATGAAGAGTGAAGTTTGGGATTTCATCTCAATTCCCATTTTATTGAGACATAATTGTAAATATGATCCTATTCACTTTTATTTGGTGTCTATACTTCAACATTGATGTATTTAACATAAATAAAATTTTATTAATGATGTTTAATGTTTCAATTCATGTTAATTATTTTATGGGGCTAAAATTTAGTATTCACATAGGAGGGAAGAATCTATTTTACAATATCACTTCCTTTTGAGATTGATTTTATTTTGAACTATTTTACAATATCACTTTATTTTGGGATTGATTTTGTTTTTAATGAAGGAATAATATCAATTATCCATCACAAGATCAAACTATTTTAATATACTAAAAATATATGTGGATTTTAAATGTTTTATTTCATGATTAACACTTATTTTACATGATTCAAGAAAATAAATGTTAAAAATTAAAAAAAATAGTATTTTTCTTTAAATCAGATATATTTTTATTTAATTTAAATGTTTTTAATTTTTTTATAGAAGATTACATTTATTTATGAAATTTTTTTAAACAAATTTTAATTTATCCTATAATTTTACATTTTTTTTGCAAGGAATCATTGTACAATTTTTCAATATGGTTGTTTTTGAAAAAATGTTAAATGGAATTATTTTAATGTTAAGTCGATAATAGAAATCCCCAAAGTCAAAACCTTTTTACAAAATATATCTTTATCTATAAATTTAAATAGATTTACAATGAAATCTATTTTATGAAATATTATTTAAATATCTCACTTAAATTCTATTTATCCTTCCAAAGTACTTGATTTTACTTCAAAAAACTATATTCTCAATGAAATGATAGACACATTTCAATTAATTATTAATTTTATGATTGATAAAAAAAATTGAGACAATCACAACTTTGTGATAATTTTCCATTGAAAATTAAATTTCTATTAAATTTCAATATTTTTAATATAATGGATATAATTATTTCTTAATACTTTTACCATTTGTACATATGGTGTTTTAATTTAATTTTATTTTATTTAGTAGGGAAATATTGATAAATTGGTATTCTTTACTTGATGTAGATATTTTTTAAATGGTTTTTTGTTTATGAATTAAATATATCATTTGATATATAGGAATTTATTTAGAAAAGAAATTTTAAGGGGGGATTAGAATTATATAGCCCCTTAATGCATTGGTCGGACTCATGTGAAAAATCGATTGGAAAAAATAAATGGTTTTTTACCCATAGTTTTAAACTGTCATGTGAAAGGTATTGACAATAATATTGAATTTTTTATGTATGAGATCGTGACATCTAAAATTTAACCTTTACTTAATTGAGAATTTAGTTATTATTTTCAATAATATTTTTTGATTGATATTATCCATGGATTCATTTTCATCTCAAGTTATTAAATGAGATTTATTTTTAGTTACTTTACAATCCATATTGATTTTGAATTATATAATTATGATAGACTATTTTCTGATTAAATTTTATGTTTGTTCAGTTATTTACATCCCTATATTGATTTCACCTTACTAATTCATGATAGATTCAGTTTTATATACCCATTAATAAGAATGTGAGCTCACCCTTAATTTTTCCATTTACTAGGATATAATAAATAATTCATTTAATGTGTTCAAGGATGTAGAATATTTTCCATTATTATGTTTTATATTTTACCCCCAATATAAAATTTTATCATTTATGTATATGGATATCCCATAATACAAAATCGATTGGTAATTTGGTATTTAACCCCTTGTATCTATTCCAATGTAATAAATTAACCATTGTCTTATGGCTATTGGATTCATGATTGTTATAGTTATTATAGCATAAAGTTTAATAGAAACTTTTGGAACTAGATTAATAAAAATATAGATTGGGGAACATAACCCTATGGTAGAATTTTAGGATATGTATATAAAAAAATAATAATGTTTTGGTAAAGAATATATTATGTGGTTTTCTATATAAATACATCCATATTGGGATACTAAAAGTGTACTTGGTTTTGGTATAGATACATATATGGGTAATAACCCCAAAAGAAGTTGGTTGAGTATACCATAATAGTCATTATGATTCATGGTGAGTGTTTTTCTACTGAAAACTTGGTTTAAGACTCATGAGGGATATTATTAGGATAACTGACATTTTATTTTAAAAACATTATGAATGATTTGAAAGTGAATATATCCTTAAAGAAACAAATTTTATGATTACAATATTAACAATGTATAAATTATTAATTTATGTTATGTGTTACACTATATACTAAATGATACATTATGATTTAAAGTTATTAATTTTATAATCTAATACAGTATAATACATTATTTAGAAATAGAACCTTGATGAATGAAGGGTATCAATACTCGTGGAAAATGAAGATATTTCCCTTCAAGGGATCCAATACATATTGCCTTGGAAATGAGTATATCATGTTTATATTAAGGTAAAATAATCAGGTTATAACACATTACCTTTTTTTAATATAGAAAACTATTGTTCCATAGTGTGATTCCCATATAAAGGAATGCTTTATGTGAAAGAATCCCATGTTATTTAGTTGGAATAATAATCATGTGGTAGTTGATCAATGGATCATGTTCCTTGAGAATATATTTTTGGCCTTTGGATTCATTGAAAAGTAAAAGGTTATATGTGTATTGTATTGAATCGAAGGTGATTCTGATCAATGGTGATAATTCATCAAAAATAATAGGGTAGAATAGGAAATATATCATAATGAATTGAAAGATATTAAAGAAACATTAACTGAAAAAATATTTCCCACATGTGAAATGAACTGAAATAAAGTGAATGTTTCTCTATTTAATTAAAATCAAGAATAATGTATTGCAGAGTATGTGGATACCTTTACAAAATTATCTAGGTATCTTAAAAATTACATTTGTAATAAAAAAATTCAATATTGGATCTTTCATTGAAGGGCATAAGTTATCTCTCTAAAGGGGACTTCTTTCTTTAATGTTTTATTCATATGATGAATTATTTTTACATGGCATCAAAAAAAGGATGTAATTTTTATGATCAAGTATATTATTTAAGAATCATGAAAATAAGAGTATGGATGAGAAAATAATTGATATGGGTAAAAATATAAATAAGTATTTCTCCCATATGTGATAATTGTGGAATATAATACCATGGTACTTGATCAAGGGGAATTGTATTTACTTCAAGTGTATATAGAGTAGTCATTAGGCATGTGAATACACATATAAGAAATAAATTTTAATGTTAATTGTTTCAACTATAAAAAGATGGTGTACTATTAATATAAATTCTCTATGTGTGATGTTAATATACCTTAGAACAAGATAAGCGATCAATGGAAGCTTATTTTATTACTACTGTGGAAGTGGATTGATTAAAGTGCATCATTATTTGGATTAAATAATTATTTTTAGAATTATTTTATCAATGATAAAGTGGTTATAAGAACCATGAAATGTATAAGTATTATACTACTATATTTTTTATTTATGTATTTTAAAGTATATGAAAAATGGTAATGATAACCAAGAAATGTAATATAGTGGTATGTTTCTATTTTTTTAGAACACGTGATTAAGGGAAGTATACCCCATAAAATGTGCCTAATGTTGAGATAATGATGATTATTTGGGTATAGAGATTATAATAAATGATGTAATAAATGGGGTATTGTTGATGACATTATAACTAATTTGTGGTTTTATGAAAAAGTTGTGTATGTTCTCTTTGATTGAGTTTACAAAGTTTATGTATTTTGGAATATATTCAATAATCTATAATTTTATTTAAGGAATGTATATGGAGTTATTTTTTGATTAATTCCTTTTTTCATTAAGGTTTTAATGTAATATATGTTATTAATATTGTTCATAAGAATATTCAATCAAGGTAATCACATATTTGCTATGTGACCTTATGAAATAATTTATTTTTTGGGTTAAATTTTTAAAAAAATCATTAAAATTTTTGGGTTATTAATTGTTTTAAAAATATTTTAGAGGAATATTAAGTATTAATATCTCATCATATGATTAATTATATGGAATGATATTTCATACTCCAACTATTTGGTTTGAAGTTGG
Source organism: Viscum album (assembly GCA_963277665.1). Lineage (NCBI taxonomy): Eukaryota > Viridiplantae > Streptophyta > Magnoliopsida > Santalales > Viscaceae > Viscum > Viscum album. The sequence goes on from OY728143.1 coordinate 356,614,114, forward strand.
TGAAAGAAAACTTGAAGGACCAGAACATGTTGAAGAGACAAAAATGAAGGTAATGGTTGTTTAAACTCATAATGAAGCCTATCAATATTTGAAAAAGTGTTATACCGACAATCATAGGAATTATTTAGAATTTAAAATTATCTCCTTAAGGATATCATAAGGTTTCGTAAGAACAGAAAAATTATCCCATATTACATCAAACCCTTTGGAATTCTTGTAAGAATTGGAGTTGTGGTTTATTGTTCGAAAATACCTCTAAGTCTCTCAAATGTATATAATGTGTTCCATATATAATTTTTAATGAATTACATTATAGACCCATCACATGTTCTCACCTAAAATGAAATATAATTGTAACATAATCTATCTTACTATGAATATCCCATCAAGATTCTTGATACTGTAGATATAGTATTAAGGACTCAAATGACTTGAATAGTAAAGGTACATATAATGTTCTAAGTAATAAATAATATAATTTTTTAGAAGGTAATATCAATGAAACTTTGAGGGAATAATTTTTCTAAGAGGGAATAATGTAACACCCCAACACTTAATGATATTTTACCTTTTAAATAAATTTAATATTTTTAATAGCATTCAATACACGCAGCCTTGAACTTCAATTATAGTATATTAATTTTTTTTATAGATATATAATAAAATTAAAATTTTAATATTTTATTTCCCACAAATTATATATTTATTGGATGAATAAAAACATTTGGCATACTTATTAAAAATATCCTAGAATGAATAGTTGAAATTTTCTCTCAGAAATAAGATTTTATGTAAAATAAAAATGATATATTTAATTATAAACCTATTTATTTATAATAATGTTTAATAATATGTATAATTAAAAATAAATTTTATTAAAATAAATATAAGTACATTTGGATGTGAAAGGGATATTTTTTTGAAAAATAATTATTTTTTAGAATACCATATTTTTTTAAATTCATAATGTTTTTCCATATATTTTATTAAAATAAACATTAATAATGATTTATTTTAATGAAATTAATTTACTATATGTCTAACTGTATGAATTTAAATAAAAACTAGTTATTATTACAGGTCATATAGTTTATATAAGACTATGTTATGCATGAAAAATGCATTTCTTGAAAAATAGTTATTCAAGATGTTTTCCGGGTTTATGTTAAATTAATGTTTTCTAATTATGTGAATTATTTTTGATAAAATGGATTCCATATTTTTAATTATAATAATTAATTTTTTAATAATATCTATATAATTTTTTGTTAAATTTTCTAGTAAAAACTGTATTAAATTCTTTATCATGTTTAAGGTTAAAACATGGTTTGTCATGTTACACGTGATAGTGATAATATAAATGTTTCTACAAAAATAGAATTTTTATTTTGTATATTGAATTTAATATTTAAAAAAATATAAATTATCTAATAATGATAAATTTATTGTAGTCTTAATGGATACATTACCTACAAAAAAACAAGTTATTGTGGTGTAAACAAAAATGGTAAAAGTAACCAAACATAGAGGGTGAGGGATGGACAATTTTTGAAATTTCTTGTTTTTAATTTTTGATGTGTTTCTCATCCTTAACATCCCTAAAAACCGTTAATTATTAATTTTGGAGGCACATAGGGTTAGAGTGACTTCCCATTATTGAATAGTATTAGGTATTTTGAAAAATGACACTCCACCTCAATTATAAATGGGCACTCCCCCCCCCCAACTTCCTCACACCTCTCAAGACATTTGGTTGACCAAACCCTGTCAAAATACCTTCTTAACATACATAGAAACATTCTAGAGGTTTTTCTCCTATCAAACATGTATGGGCCTGACCATAAACATTAAATATTCTAGTGATTTTCAAGAAGTGTATTTTTCAAGAAAAATATGATTTTATATTAACTATATGACTAATAATTATCATTGAATGTGACTAAATTAATATTTACTAATATATAATATATATTTTTTAAAAAAATACTCATTAGGGATTATTTTTATTAAATAAAAAGTAGAAAAATTATATACATTAAAACAGTTTTATGAGAACTCTCATTTTTTAACCGAAAAATAATTTTATTCTAAAATATATTATAAATTTATTTAAAAATATTTTTAGTAGATTAATTGTAACTAAATTATAAATATTTTACTTTACATAAAATTTAAATCATAATGTAACTCTTAAATTTTCTAATTTATTGTAAACAAATTATATTTTTACAAAATTTGGTATTTTCACTATTCACAATAAAATTATTTTTTCAAGAAAATTTCAAATATTGATCTAGGATAACTTTTACATGATGAATGAAAAAAATAAATTAGTTTTTTCAAATTCAAATTATATAATTTTAAAATTAATCCTTTAATTATAAACTTATAATAAATTGGTTTAATAAAACTTTTTCCTGCTTAACATATTTATAATGAATTTAACTACTTAATTGAAGAATAATAATAAATATAAAACCAAATTATCATATCATTACGTGTGTTTTTACATCCCCCCCCCCCCCCCCCCGCCTACCCTTTTGTAAATTTTGTCCTCAAAATTTTATTCACATAATAGACAATTGGGTATACTTTTCCCTCATAACATTTTAATATTCCCATGTTGCTTTTTCAACCATATGGTTTCTCCACAAAACATTAACCTAGTTAGTTACCTTTTTCCAAAATGCATGATATCTATGGTCAAGAATCTTAATAGGATATTCCTTATAAGAAGGTTTCTCTTCCAATTTAACTATATCATGGATCAAAACATTAGATAAATTTGGGACATGTTTTCTTATCATTGAAACAATAAAAAAATTTATGTACTTGAGATAAATTAGGAGGAAAATCCACTTGGTAGGCAACTGAGCCAAATTTATCTAGGATTTCAAATTGTATAATGAAGCTTATAATTAAATTTACTTTCTTACTAGCATCGATAATTTTGATCTAAATAAAGAGTATCTTGAATGGAAAAGAAATGTAAGAACTTAGTCATTTGATCAAAAAATAACCTAAATTTCACTATCATATAGACAAGTCTTTGATAGTCCCACTAAAAAATCAATGGATATATTTTCCCATTTCCACTCTGCACTGTAAAAGTATGAATCATTTCCTTTGTTAATTACAAGTCTACTTTACTCTATTTAAAAGTAAAACATTTCATGGTAAAGTTATAAATATCTATTTTCATTCCATCCAAGCAGTAATACTCAAGAAGGTCATTGTATATCTTAGTGCTTCCCATATGATTAGAAAATGGGGAACTATGAGCTTCATATGACAACTCCTTCAACCAAGAATTACTGGGTACAAACAATCTCTTCCCAAATCTGAAAACACGTTCTTTTTCAATATTATATTTAGGAAACATAATATTTTTAACCAACTCTATTGTTTTGTTACTCAATGTCTTCATTATAGGATTTCTTAATTTTGTATAATTGAGATTGTTTCAATGACACTAGAAAAAAATCCATTTAATTCCTTACAATCACAACTTATAATAAAAAATTCATAAATTTATTTACCAAATGATCATGTTAGAAATGTATCATGGTTAATAATGGATGATTTTTTTCAACTATAGGCATCAACCACTTTGTTTACTTTACTAAGATAGTAATTCGTCATAAAATCATAATTCTTAATATGTTCTAGCCATCTTGTCTTCCTACTATTCATCCTTTTTTTCATAAATATATAATTGAAAATTTTATGATCAGTATATATTTTACACTTGGATCCATATAAATTATACCTCCAAATTTTTAATGGAAAAACCGCATCTTCTAATTTTAAATAATCAGTCGGATTATCTTTCTCATGAGGATTTAATTTTCATGAAGCTTAATAAATTAAGTAATCATTCAGCATCAGAACACAACTATTTTCCATTAATTAAGCATCACTTTAGATAAGAAATCACCATTTATCAATGTTATATGCAAACCTAGAGAACATATAAATATTATTTTTAGTTCCTAAAAAAATTAATCATACTCTTTATCTAGATAAATTTAACTCATTTTAATGTTATCATTGTTAGTGGGATAGATAACCATGAAATATCTTCAACAACCCTCTATTAGTATATTAATAATTAATAAAAACATTGAATCTCAAAAACATTTGTGGGTCAAGGCCTTCCATTAAAAAAATTAATGGATCAAATATAGTTTTATCTTTAGTTGTAATGACCAATAAAATAATTCTTTTATTACCCAAAATCATATTTTATAAATTTTCTATATATCTTTTTTTCTTTATGTGATTTTAGAAAAACTCTTATATGTTATTAATGATCCTAAATAACCAAAATATCATCAATAAAATTAATAAAAAACATGTCCAAATAATTTTGGAAGACTCTATTCATAATATCCATAAATATAGAAAGTGCATTTTTTAACCCAAATGGAATAAAAACAAAATCAATATTCCCATATTTAGTCTGAAATAAAGTCTTAATAATATAGTCCACATTTACTTTCAAGAGATGGTACCTTGAACTAAGATCAATCATTGAAAAGTATTTCTCTCCATGAAGATAATTAACCAAATCATAAATATGAGGAAAAGGGTATATGTTATGAATTGTGACATTATCAAAATCTCTATAATCAATAAATAGTCTCATCTTACCATATTAAATTTTAAAAAATAAAACCAGACCACTCCATCATGAAGTGCTATGTTGAATAAAACATTAATCTTGAAACAATTTTAATTTATTTTAATATTGAACTTATTCAATTTGATAAGGGGGTTTGGAAATAAGGTTATCATTAGGGACTATGTCAACATTAAACTCAACCTATAAATTAGTAATAACACTAAGAAATTCATTAAGAAATACATTCATGTATTCATTCTCTATTGGTAAATCAGTAATCTGAATAGGTCATTTTTTCAATGACATGTGCTATGTAACCTTCTCTTCCATTTCTAATAATGTTATCTAATTCATGGTACGTTATTTAATGTATGAAATAATTTAATATGAATTTATTATCTCTATAATCTATTTCAACATGATAAACTAACATCAAATGCATACCCATAATAATATCTAACTCGATTATTGGTAGTTCAGTAATATTTAAAGGAAATAACATTTCATCAATAACAATAGTTAGACTCCTATATATCTTGGTTTCATTATTACTTAAACCTATATATTTCACCAAAATCTCTAACAAACTATAATTATGTGATATTCCCAATATTCTTTCAAATTTATCATAAATAGAGGAATGTAAATATCATGAATCAAACTAAAAATTTCCAAAATTTTAATACACAAGTAACATACCTTTTAAGAATTTATTTGATGGCCTATCATCAATCATAGTTGTGGTAAAATTATTCACACCCTTCTGTTTCCCATATTTTAGATTTCCCACATGAGTGACTAAATTTGGAAACATGTTAGCATAATGTCCCAACTCATTGAAATTAAAACATCTTACCATCATTTTTTTTATTTGTATGCCCATTTTCATTAATGTCATGAACCATGTAAAAATCATTCAAAATCAATGTTATTTCCCATATTTTAAGAGGAATTTGCAAGGGTTATTCTTTCCACACTTTTCAAAATAAGGTAATTTGACTTTCTTACCTCCAATTTTTTTTAATGAATTGTTCCTCAATGCCTTTGAACTTGACTACTTCTTATTATTGTCATCGTGAGGAACATACATGTCTAGAAACTCAATTTCATATTTTTTAGCATAATGAATAAGATTATCATAGGTTTTAAACTCTCATTAAGACGATTTATTCTTAAAATTGGCATCAAATCATAGTAAAATATATTAATTTATCTATCACTATCTCGAACAAAAAATGGTATGTACCTTGATAATATTGTAAAATTTTCTTCAAATAAAGGTACAAAATATTCATTATTCTACCTTTGTTCTAGGAATATATTCTTCATTATGTGTTTAATGGTATTATGAAAATATTTCTCTCGAAAGATACATAAAATCATCCCATTCCATAATATTCAGATCAAATTTCTCTCTAGAGACCACCATCGCTATGTGGAATGGTTTTGTTCTGATTACGACCATCTTATGATACTAATTTTGAAAGAATTTTTTCTATTGATGCCTTGTCACCACAACTTCTCTACTTTATCTATATAAAAAAATTAATAGAATTTTCTTAGAAGAAGAATCATGGTAATCCTTAAATGATATATCATTTCAAAATAACCATAAAATAAAAATCATTTATGGCTATTCTAATAACATTATACTAACCCCTAATATTATCAAAATCATGATCTGATACCAAAATTAAGGACTTAGCCTTAAGCAATACATATTCCCATGATTTTAAAATGGTATTTATACCATTACTATCCTGAGAATATTTTAGGTTTAGTGTTTTATTAAATTAGGACTAACTCATACATGGTAAACCTATATATTACAAATAGAATAATATACTTGTAGAACCTAAAATAACCCCAAGTGGGGAGGGGTGCATTTGGATGTCAAATTTTCTTTTAAGGTTAAAGATCTTACTCTAACATTGGAAGGAATAATTTAAATCAGTCTGATGGAATATTTTAGTAATTAAACATTTAAATACAGAGAGACAGAACAATAGTTTTACTTGGTTAACCACTAAGGGATAGTTCAAGGAGTATACACAGACAATATCTCCATCATACCTAAATCTAATAAGATTCACTATTTTTGTGAAAAATTGAATTTCAGGCACATTAACTCTATTCTAGTAACACTGGCATTGCATGTTTTTTTTGGACAACACACTGCCTCCCTCGTAACACTTCTGTTGACTCCCCTCATCTCGTTACATTGGTTTAAGACTTACTCAGTTTAACGACATGATGGTCTCTTCACTATATTGGAATTTAAGAATTTTTCCCTAATTAACATTAGACTCTACTTTCATAATATACCTAATTTTATGCACATGAAAAATCATTTATCTTAAACAATATGTTTAAAAATGCTATTCTAAAATATCTTTCTCAAAGACCCTTCTTGAATCTCAAAAACTTTACAAATAAAACTAAATTCATGGAGCACTAAGAAACTATAGAATACCCAGTCATCATGAAACTCATTTTCCAGAGATATATAAGCATGTTCAAGACTGAGACGGTATTTTTGTGATGATCAGGCTCAAAATGAATACCATATTCATGAATTTAATAGCCTTCTTGAATTCGTAATGATTCTATCTTTTCTTTAATTATTTTTGTGTGAAATGATGTGAGGGTATCTGCATATTTATAGGCTCATCCATTGGTAAATATCTGAATATCCCAACAACCATTTTGTAAACCAATGCAGTCATGCTCTCAAATATACTTTATTTTTTAAGCTCAATTGATATTTAACTCATTTTCGAAGTCTATCATTGTCATGTAGATTTATCTTCATCGCATCATGTGTTTACGATGCTCTTATGTAATGATTAACATCTTCATGAATCTCAACCATTGAAAAATATATTATTCATGAAACTCATTCATTTACAATATTTATAGAGTCAAACCTAGAAAAAAACCTTTTGTAAAGGACTTGGTCCCAAATCTACCCATTTTGGATTGAAAAAAAAACACAAACTAGACTCCTCTTCAAAAGTGAAATTGCTTGGTTCCAGAATTTTCACCCTATATGTTTATTTTAAATTTGTATATAAATTCATTAAATCACCAACCTTAAACAAAAACCTCATAGGTGAGAAACATCTCATCTAATACTCTAGGTCTACATGACAAATGATTGGTGCATAAAACAAGAGGGGAAGAATGAATTTGGTTCTCATGTTTTGGAACACATAAAGTTGTCCAATATATTCTACAAGAAATATGAATTATTTCCTCATAACACTTAATTATATTCATTTCATAAAAACATTTCATGGTTTTTCAAAATCCTGAAACCAGAAAACCTTTACAATGTTGAATTTCACCATTCTCCACAATTATAAATAATAGAAAAGAACCTGTATTTTACTTATATATCTCAAAACAGACTCCCCATAGATTATATCTCCCCCACACATATTCATTACTTCAACAAATAGATTAAAATAATTAACTCAAATGTAGATAGGGGCCATTCGTAACCTTCTCATGCACTGGGAAGTGGTTGAAAACTGAGGTTAAACCAATGTTTCTAAAATATATGTACTTCCAATGTATTAGTAATAATCTCAGACACATAGTCATAAATGTGAACATGATCCATTTTAATCACACATTATTTAAATTTTCTTTAATAAAGTGATATCTAATCTCAATATTTTTGGTATGAGAGTGTTAAACTATATTCTTTATAAGATTTTTCTCCTTTTTGTTGTCATATTGAATCACCATTGGTTGTTTTGCCTCATTACAAATATTAGTCAGTTGTTTCTCCATCCACAATATCTGATAGAATGACTTCATAGAAGATATGTACTATTCTTATTTCATGTTGATAGAAGATCTTTCTAATTTCATCATCAACCAGCCTATACATTTATTTCCAATGAAGAATGATCCACAACTTGTTGACTTTATATCCACCAAATATCCAGTACAGTCATCATAAAAAATGTTGAAAATATATTATATATTCATGATTCAAAGAATAAGCCTAAATTTAGGGTACCTTGAATATATATCATGATTCTCTTGAATGTTTTCGCATTCTCTTCCTTCAGATTAAATTGAAAGTGAGCTGCTAATAATTTTGAAAACGTGATATTTTCCCATTTTTCCAGTTATATATAAAAATTTTCTAAGGTTTCTCCTGTAGAATGTGGGATCCACATATGTCACATCCTCATATTATCCATGTTTTATTCCAGTTGCAATTAAATTTGACATTGGTTTGGAGACATGCATGTTAAATTTCATAAGTAGCACTCTTACATATTTTTCATGAGAAATGATGGTATAATTATTCTTTTAAACCACCTGTATCCTTAGAAATCATATATGTCAACAAATCATAGAAATTTTAAATACATATTCCATGTGATTGGAAAATTCTTCCACTTATACCTTCCTAATTCCACCAAATATAATATCATCAACATACACATAAACCATAAATTGGTCTTTTTTAGAATTATTAACATGGAGATTATGTTAGAAACCTTCTATTTTAAATTCATTATTTTTTAGATAATTATCTAGTTGAGAATATCATGCTCATGGTTACTATAGTAGACCATAGAGACACTTATTTAATCTATAATCATTAGTCTCATCATTTTCAATTACAATTCCCACAAGTTATTCAATTTAGACATCTTCTTTATGAAATCTATTTAAAAATGTCTTTTAACATCCATATGATAAAGATCATACACTATTTAAATATACATGGAATGGAAATGGTTGATTGAATATACTTTAGCTATAGAAGAAATCATTTCTTTAACATCTAAGCCTTCAATCTATGCATATCTTTTACACACCAAAGTGTTCCTTGTTTCTGATCAAATTTCCATGCTCATTGGATTTTTAGGGAAATCTATATTGTTCTAATCACATTGTGATTTTTAGGTCTCTTAACAAGATCCAATGTCCATTTTCTATCAATATGATAAATTTCATCATTCATATCATTAACCAAAGATTCATCCTTTATTGCTTCTTCAATCGAGGTTGGCTCAAAAAATAGTAGGATGAAAGAATGTCATCCATCCTACATTCTATATGTCCATGTAGGTGCAGTCTAATCCCCAATGATATTGAAATGATAAATTTTTTATCCTCTATATCTATGATGAGGATTTGATTAAGTTTTCTCAGCAATGGTTTCCTATTTATATTATTCTACCGATTCATTATCATTTTGTGAGGCCAAAATATTTTTAGAGACTTTCGCTATTTCTACATTTGATTATTTCTATTGTCCACATTATTCTTATTCTTCAATCATATCAAAAATGAGATTCACGATGAATTTTTTGTTTTATCCTACATTATATTTTCATAACTAATTTCAAAAAATCATTTCAGGATGATTAATGTGACATTTTTAGGCTTTACACATCATTGAATATTTAAGGAATATTCCCTCATCAGCAGCATCACAAAACTTTCTTTAATTTCCTTCTTTTATCAGATGAAACATTTACATACAAAAATAAAAAAACATAGATGGATTATTTCAATACCATATCTTATATGGTGTCTTTTTTTTCCTATAAAAATACCTATACAGTTTTGAGTATACACTTCTACCTGAACAGCCTCTTTCTAGTAATGATGAGAAACACGACTCTTAATCATTATAGTTCTATCCATATTGTTCACCTATTTATTTCTACATTAAAACCCCCCATATTTTTTATGAGTTCTCATTAAAGGTACCTAATTCTTTATTCCATGGTTTTCTAGGTAATTTTATAATCAAAAAATGTGTATTCTCCTCTATTGTTAGGTTGTGTGATCTTGATTGTGCGACCCATTTCATTCTCATATATTCAATAATAACTCTTCATGCAATCAAGAAAATTTTGTTTCCTCTATATAATCAGTTTACAGGCCATTATACTATAACCATAAATAAAAATAATAAATTACCTTTATCCATATGTGCCTTCTATATTTATCGGACCACATACATTTGTGTGGACAAGATCAAGTAGATTTAATGCCCTTTTGTTTTTTGGCTAATATGAACTCCTGAATACCCTTCCTCACATGTAATTATCACATGTATTTTCTCTTTCACATTTCATATTGTGAATATAAATAATCATTTTCATCTTAGATATATTTTCCACACTCTTTTGATTAATTTGATCCAACCTATGATTCCATAAGCTTTTTTCTTCTTCAACTATTAAGTAAAAAAATTTATCTTTACTGTCAACCAATAATAAATTGGAATATGTTATGCATCCATTCTTGAGATAATTTCCTATATTACCCTTGATATTTCACCCCTTCTGATAAAATTTCACTACTAATCCTAATTCATAGAGTTTACTCACACTCAAAAGATTGTGACGCAAAATGTCTATGTAGAGAACTTGAATTTTCCTCTACATTTCATTTTCTTGTTATTTATTTCCACTTTATTTCATATTTAATGAAATTTCATTACTTAATATCAATACTCCATTAAACATTTTTTAAAAATTATTTATAAAATATGTATTTCATTTCTTATGGGATGAGTATCCATAGTCACAAATCTAGGTGCTACCGTTATTTGTATCATTGATAGTTATTTCTCCAAGGTTTGATTAATCGATTTTATTCATTTACTTCCATGAGATACATGAATGATTTGAGGCTAAATATGGAATTTCTAATCAATTTTCAATATTCATGGGTTCATAATACTCAAATTATTACTTTATATGAGAATATATATTTTTAAGTGTAATTATACATCATTTACAGGTATTGTTCTATCTATGAGTTCTGTAGGTATTTTTCTCACCTTTTATCTACCTATAATGAATAGATTTATGTTCATAGTTATAATAGTGAAAATAATATCCATAGAAACAATTTATTCTACCTAATGAAATATGTGGTCTCATTCTCCTTCATTGAATTCTTGGAACAGCCCCATTTAGATATCACTTTTCTTATTCATAAAAAGACATGGTATGGCCTAGAAAGGCACAAAATTAACATTTCATAAGAAGAAATTTATTCTCAATTATATTCAGCCTCATGCCCCCTTATTTCATCAATGAATTTTAATGGAAAATTTATCTAAAAAAATGAGTATTATTTTCAACTCTGTTTTCTATAGGGTTTGATGATATTGTTGTTGGAACAAAGGGATCCTTTGTGGTATATCCAACTGTATGCTTCCCTTTAATCTGGCTCATCTCATTTCTAACCATTGATATTTCTATATCATAGATGATTCTAATTTTTCTTATACACATGGGTCTTTGATCATTCAAGTCCATCAAAACTCCTTCAGAACCATGATTATATCTTTCTAACATCTCTACATCTGAAAATCGTCCAAACTATAATTTTTTTTGTCTCCTTTAATTTTGATTCTCTTTCTTATTTTGTCTCCTTCAGAACCATGATTACATATTTCTAACATCTCTACATCTAAAAATCGTCCAAAATATAATTTCTTATTTGTATCCTTAAAGTAACAACTTTCCTTCATGTCTCTAAACTACCTAATCCTTTTACTACAGTCTTTATGTAATGTCATTGATTAATTTTTCCTACTCATCAATCCTAAATTTAAATTCCACAACCTCTTCTGAGATTTTAGGAGCTATTAGAATCTCTTCTAACTCTCCTTCTAATCGATCTAGTTATTCTTCATTTCGATCAGCATACACTGATGACTATTTCATCATAAAAATTATCTTTATAATTATCTTTCTCTCATTTTCAATGTCATCAAGTGAAACCTCAAGTTCCACCTTCATATAAAAACACTAATAAAATTATTATTTATATATTTTTTACATTTATCTTTTTAAACTATAGACATCATATATTTTTGGGTTTTATATTTAAAATTTGGTTCAACATCCTCCAAAAAGTAATTATCAACTTTTTTTCATTGAAGATGATGATCGTTTTTATAAATTTATTTCTTGACCAAGATCTACATTGTTAGGAAAACTTTTTTGATAATTCTAGATGATTTATTCTTCACTTTCACCATCATCAAATTTCCATGAGCATGGAAAGGCATTGTGCTCTACTCTACCACACAAAAAAATGGCTAACAGAATCTTGCCTTAAAATCCCCTTTTTCCTCTCTTGAATTTCTTGAATAAAGAGAATTAATTTCTTATTTATCATCACCTCCATCATTAAATACACTATAAATCTCATGTTTCCAATTATTTGAATTATATTTCCTTTATTACTCTAGTTGATGTATCATTTGTTGTGACAATCATTTCATACACCTCTAGACTGGTTAATAGATCATCAATAGAAATAATAGAAAAATATATTTCCTCACAGGATAGAACTTTTGGATTATGTATAGGTGGGAGAATTCTCAGTATTTTTTTCAGTGTCAATGTCCTTAATTTCTTTCCAAAGTCCTTGAATATCTCCTATAACATCAGTTGCAAGATCAAAGAAACTATCATCATTTTCATCTAAATGAATTTTCATATTGTCAAACCAATTTTGAAATAATTTATGTTCGGACTCTTTTAATTTTTATATCCTTAATATATATTTTTCAGTTTATCCCATATGGAATTGGATGAGGTGAAACTCATAACCCTCAAATAGATCTGATCAGATAGAGTTTCATTGATGGAATTTTGAGCTTTGTAATATCCATCAAGCATTTTCCTATCTATTTCAGTAATAGAGATACACATTGAATTAGTGATCTAAAACCCCCAATATGTTGAAAACATAACTTTAATTCAATGGGATCTCATATGATATATCATCATATTCATCCATATATGGAATTTTCTTCAATAAAAGAGGGAAGCACCCTTAAAATTCACTGAATTCTCTATGAAAATAGAGATCATGAATTGAACACAAGTAACATGTAACATATAATGCCACTTATAGGTCCCTGGAATACCCTGAGTGGTGATAGGTGGATTATGGTGTCAAATTTTTCTTTTAGAGTGAAAAATATTCTTCCCACACTGGAAGTAACTTGTTAAACCTATCTAATAGAATCGTGTAGTAATTAAACATTTACATGGAATTATACAATACAACATTTTTACATGGTTCACCACTAATGTATAGTCTACTGAGCATATGAGGATAGCATTTCGGTCATACCTAAGTCCAAAAATATTCACTAGTTGTTTTTTAGAACATAAGTTCAAACACAATCACTCTATGCTAGGTACAGTACCTTTACAAGATTTTAGGGACATCACACTACCTCACTCGAAACCATTTTGTTGACTCCCCAAAATCTATACTTTGGGTGAAGTGTTACTCATTCTAATTAATTTAATATCTCTTTAGTATATTAGATTGTATGTCTTTTTCCTTGATTTACATTAGACTTAGCTACCACTGTAGACCTGAGTTTATTCACATGAAGGACTATTCACTTAAACCAAATATTCAATAATGATGTTCAAGAATCTCCTTCATGAATCTCAAAGACATCATGAAGTAAAATACCATTGTGGAGCACTAATTCATCATGGAATACCCAGTGATCATAATTTTTTTTTTGAGATACATAAGTATTGGTCAATACTAAGATAGTCTTTTCATGATGCTCAGGCTCGTAATTAATACATGATTCATGAAGAACTTATCCTTATCCAATTAAAAATAATTTAGACTTTTGAAAAATTATTTTCATATCAAATGTAGTGGGAATGACACCTATTTATAGGCTCAGTCTTTTTTAAAAATCACAAGATCCCATCAACCACTTCACTAACATCTTCATTCATGCTCGTGAATCTCCTTTATTCATGATGATCCAATGATATTTAAATCATTCATGGTACTTATTATTGTTATGTAAATTTACCATAATCCCATGATGTGTTCTAAATGATCATACATGATGCTCCTAATAATCACAAATATCAATCTTCGTGAAACATATTCATCTCAAAATTCATTCCTTTACCATATTAATAATGATTCAAACATAGAAAAACACATTTAGAAAATATTACTCTTTTAATACTGTATCCATATTGTAATATAAGATCATTTGTCATTAAACTCCAAGATCAACCCATTTTGGATTAAAAAAACCTAATTCTATCTATGAAAGGCCTTTGTTTATAAAATACTCAATATCCATTTATTACATAAAACAAGACTTAAAAAACATGGTTTCTCTTCATGAAAATTTTGAACAATTTTCCCAATGATATCATCATTGTCCCTACCATTACTTAAACCCTATAAAAATAATTTTTAAACATGAGAAGAGCACAAAAGATCAGTAAGAGACATAAAATAAAGGAAACCATTATTCCAATTAAAATCAGTAATTTGTTTTCAAAAAAAATCTTTTTCTTCGAAAAATGTGTCATCATTTCAAAAATATCATTATCATACATATTTGAAAATAAAATAAATCATGATAACTAATAATAAATAATATTTAATTAAATTAGTTTACATTGGATATAATTTTCTATATCACACATATAAATAGAATAACCAACTTGGTCAACATCTATCTCTGGTGTAACCAATGCATTATGGGTTATTACATAACCACTCCCCCTTAGTTTATCACATAACCACTGGTCATTGGTTAATAAATTGGCCACCCATCATTGATTTATCCTTGAACTACCCATAATTATTTCATAACATAACCACTCGTCATTAAAAAAAATTCCCAGGAATAATAAAATCAACATATATCATGAAAGATTTCATCATAAAGAACTCCTTTAATAAAATAAACTTTCCATTTTAATAATCTATTTTGAAAAAATATTCACAGACAATGGAATTTTTTTTTGAGAGTTACCATATAAACAAGTAAAATAAGGTTCAAAATATAATGAAGATAAGAAATTGAGAAATTCTATTCATTCCATATGTGTACAAAAAATATTCCTTTGCCTTTTGTAAAAATAAAGTTTAAAAGAATTATTTTAAAGAAAAATACCTTAGAAATATCATATCATTGAAGTGAGTATTAATCAAATGAATTGATTATGTGAATCTACTATAAATACACATAAAATGAGTGGAAATAAAATATAATAAAATTATAATACATTTCACAAAAAATCTTAGAATGAAATTATCAATGAATTTAATGATTAACCCAAAGAATGTAAATTGGGATAATAATTCCCTTACCTCAGGTTATAATTCCTCAAAATTGTTCAAAACTTCTATATAATGTTTTAAATAATTTCATTAATATATTATAGAACTATATTAATATTTATAATATATTATATAATATATTTACAATATATTTCCGCCCGTTCATTAATTATATTTCATTATTTTCATTGTTTTTTTTGTGTTCATTTCATGGATTCATGGTCTGTTTATTTGTGTATGGTCATAGATTTTCTTATCAAAGGTAAATAATAATCCAAAAGTGGATTGAAATTTTATTAATTCACTTCCAAAAGTATAAATTTTCTCATATATCATATCGTGTTATAGCATGATGATGATTCATTTGATAAAATGTTATTGATAAATGTTGAGTTTATTTTGGTGGTTTTTTCGACCATCATGAAGTAGTTATATTTTATATAAAATTTTGTCTGAGTATTAGTTTCATAATAATAAATAAGTTAAAATATACCTAATAAAAACTAATCTAACCATATTAATAGATTTATGAATATACTTGAAAGTGTTAATGGAAAATAAAAAATAATTATCCATGGAGATAGTTAACCACTGTAATTTAGACAATAGTTTCATTTATTTGAATAAGAGGAAATAATAAAAGATAGGTATATAATATATTCCATAAGAAATATAAAATTATAGTATTTAATTGATAATTGAGTTATTATGAATTTGTGGAAGGAGGGGATGAGATGGTAGAAGAAGAAAATAAATTAAGATAGGTTCTTTGAATAAATTACCTCTTGAATATCACGTCCTTGAAGAACCCCCTAATGACTTTGTAATTGTTCTTTTTGTGAGACAATTAGCACTTGTTCATCAGTAGTATGGGGAGGATATGGTTTGGGTGATATTTTAATAGCTTCAATTCTTCTAAGGATAAATGGATTA
Organism: Viscum album; assembly: GCA_963277665.1. NCBI lineage: Eukaryota > Viridiplantae > Streptophyta > Magnoliopsida > Santalales > Viscaceae > Viscum > Viscum album. Next base: position 356,630,804 of record OY728143.1, read on the forward strand.
GTGGGGAGTGGAATATATAATTGAGGAGGGGTGGTTTTAAGTGATTGAATAATGATTATTTTATATTTAAATCCCACCACATTTGGTTGATGGTATCTCCCAAATTTACCTAAGTTTTTAGGGTTAAGCGGACTATTGTAGTATAACTTGGGTTGTTGAATCCTTAGAGACCTAAGAAGAAACCTATAGACACATACATTCTATGGATTGTTTTTGGATATGAAGTTTCCAAATTTGGGTTGATGTTAGATGGGTTTAAAATAGAACTAAAAGTTCTATTTTAATTCAATTTAGTAGAAAAGGTTTATCCTAGTTTATTATAAGGTATTGATTGTATAAAATTCCTTTTTAATGATTTCAATTTCTTATATTTGATATGGGTTCATTCAAGAAGATCAAACAACATCATCACTTACTATTTTAATACCTACACACCCTAATACTAATCACCTATACACTTGGAGGATCAGTTTTTTAATCACTCCAAAGTAAAGGTTCGTATTAGAACTTGAAGTGTGTGGCCTTAAATTCAACCAGGACAAAGGATTTTAAAGATAATTAAAAAAATTCATAATTTAAAGAAGTGATTATACATTAATAGAGAGAGAAATAACATCAAATCTATCCCCATGATACTCCTTTGGATCAACCCATATGTAATTTATCCCTCTATTGATTCTATTATATTAATGGAAGCATGAATTAGACTCACAAGGGAGGAATTGAAGAAGAGAAAAACAATAAAACAAAATAATCACTCCACTGTTGTGTGAATAATTTCACAAGGTTTAGTATCAATAAATTCACACCTTGAGGTAATGGTATCAATTTGAGATGAATTAAAACATAATAAGATGAGAATAAGAACTTTTATTAAGAAATAAAGGTGAATTGAACAAATTACATGAGGAAGAAATGTAATTATAAACACAAAGCAGCAGCATAACAATACAATTAAACAAAGAACAAATGATGATCAACTCCTTCACCACCACTACCTTAAATAGGAATTTTTGAATCCTTGAGTAGATAATACAATATTATAATTCACTTAAATTAATGATGGTGGGCTTAAGTAGGTGGAAAGTTAAGGGAGAGTGGACTTTTATACCATTGACAAACAATCCGAGCCAACTTGAATTCACTAAACAGATACACTGAAATGATCTTCTATAAGGCTGAATTCTGGTATAACATAGAAGAAAAAAATAAAGATAGAGATGTCCCATGATAGTCTGTAATATTTTAGCCCAAATAAAAATTTTATTTGTGAGATATGTGTAAAATGGTGGGCTATTTTTCTGGGATTCATAATCTGTTCCAGAATTGATTCTTCAAATTGAGTTGATTGTAACTCCATTAAAACATCCAAATTAGCTTAGGACACTATTTAATTAAATGTTACCATTTATTTCCTATATCTTCAGTTATATTTTGAGAATAATTGGGCTTGGATATTGGCCACTACAATCTATTTATTGGGATGTTGTCCAGTTTACTTTTCCTAGAATGTGTGGGCATGAAATCTCACTTTGGTCATCTTCTAATTTGAATTTACAAGTGATCCAAAAGAATGAATTGTTCCTTATAGAATGGGATACCTGAAAATAAAATATAAAAATAAAATCATGACCATTTTTTAGGAGGTGTTCAAATATTTACTAAGTAATAGTGCTCTTTAACAAATAATTACAATCATAATATTAAATAAAATTCAAATTTTAAAATGCACTAAAAATGGTTTTTATGAATAATAAAGCACATGAATATTATAATATAAACAATTAATATTAACCTCTTTCAGCGGCTAATCACACCCCCACCCAACTTGAGTTTTTCTAGTCCTGAGAAAAATATATCTCAAAAATATGAAAATCAAATTCCCTTTTCCAAAAACATTTTAATACACATTTATCACCCAAATACCTCATACCAAACAATTATGAAACCCATAAAAATCTTTTAAAACAAGCTAGTTCTAGAGGCATATACCAAGATCAATCCCATTTATTTTTTCAAAATCATTGGCACATTTCATCCAATTTAAATTAAGCATGATGAAGTGTTGTGAGTCATAATAGACAAGGGGGTTCATCTTTATTCAAGTGAGAAAAAATAGAAGAGATAGGTGGAATAAAATTTTAATATTAAGATGATTATTCATTTTTTTATTTTTTTTATTTTTTTTTTTGTTGCAATTTTTCCATGGTAAATGAAATTAAACTCAATCGATAACCCTTATAACAAGACTTTTTTGATGACTCCCATGCTCAAAGACCTTAGGGCGCCAAATGAAGCTCACATACTCGGGCATCATCTCGAGTTTACTCAATCAAAAAAAATCAAATTACCACAAATAGAGATAAAATGATCAACTTCGGGCAAGAAAACTATAGAGTCACAATCCTCAAGTGCCAAAAGTCACACATTAGGTCAATCCATTTCCCTATTCTCAATTGATTTTTTTTTTTTTGATTTTTTTGTCATGTTTTTTTTATTTTGATTTTTTTTAATACTCATGTTAAAATAAAAATTATCACCAAACCTATTCCATTTATTATGCTATCCCAAGAACTTAAACTAATACCTCAAAATCCAAAGGATGTGCATTGTGTTTTTTTATTATTAAATGGGTGAAAATATAAACTATGAAAAATCACATCAAACAACCGCACTTTCCAAAATCTATACACATGAACTTAAACATACATTAAGATCAGAATAAAGGCATGAAAAATTATTTGGTATTCAATTTCAAAGTGTGCAATGTGTATTATAATGTTCAAGTTTAAATAAATTTTCCTTTCAACATATTTTTTTTATGCACACAAAATTAATTTTTTATTTCGTCTACCACCCAACATAAAATAACATTTTTTCTTGTGTTTAAAGAAAAGAAAATTTAAAATGGGGTATAGGTAGAGGAGAGGAGTTGTAAAATGAATTTTAAATAAGAAACATGAAACAAATTCACCTTGTTTTTGAAGTTGAATTTCATGATACTCCTGATTACTTCTTTAATCTCTATATATCTTGAAGAAGCCTCATTAATGATGATAGTTTGTGTTTGTACACTTTGTGGAAATATGAATTTCCTAAAAATTCATCAATCTCAGTATCCCCTGAATCTTATACACCAACACAATTAGAACACAATGGTAACCCCTTGAGGTTCCCTTAACTTAAAATAAAAAAAAACAAAAAGAAAAGAAAAAACATAACTATTTATTTTGAAACTCCAAACCTTGAGTTAGTGTATAGGTAAAGGTCGGGTTACCTCCTGGAAAGCACTTAGTTTAATGTCATTAGCTTTACATTAATCCTCCCAACTTACCCAATAAAAACTTTCAACATTTTATAAATTGCATTTTTCTCCACTTCTAAAAGATTAAGACTGAGTCTCCACTGGATTTGGCGGAATGTTTTGGCAATTGAATCATTAAAAAACATATAGATCCTAGTGAATGGTAAAATCCCATGAATATCGAAAAGTGACCATACAATTGTTTTTTAATATTTATTAAGACATAAATGATAATTTTCATACCATTATAACTAAGAGAGGATAAAATGAAAAGTGAAATACTTTTAATATCCCCTGTGATGGAATATTTGGGAGAGGAACGATGGACCTTGAGTTTGAGATTAGAAAGGCTAAAACTTTTAGACATAGGTAGAGACTTTGAATCTAACTCAGTATCATTTTCCAAATTTCTCAATAAAATTGGTTCCTTTTGAATAGAATATTCAACCAAAAAAATAGAAATATAAATTTTAGGAATGGGTATGGAATAAATTTTTTTGATTTCTCCCAATGGTTCAGTGATTGGTGTTTCAAAAAAATCATCAATGGAGATATAATTAGTACACTCAATACATGAGGTTAAATTATCCTCTTGTGAATACTTGAAATAAATTTCCTCTTGATTTAAATACCCTTCTCCTTTATCATCTTCATCTACCCTAAATCCAAGGTTTTTTCTTCAGTAAATTCATGAGAGGTTAGTGAGAAACTAGACACTCTACATAAGGTTATGGAAGGTACAGTTGGGATAGGGATGGTTTCCTCATAAATTTTAATGCTTTGTAGTTCTAATCTCAAATATAATACCTCAAAATTAATTATCTATATTTTTTATACAGTTTTTAAAGTAATGGATGTGGATCAGTATGGATAAGGGGTTGATCTAAATGGTCTATTTCAGGTGGATAATTAAGTTATTTTAATTGCATAAGAGGATATTAATATTGGCTTTATGGGGATTGAAATTCATTATATGTTGGAATATTTTGCAGAGAATATGAGTTAAAGCATTGTGGTTGATTATTTTTTTCATTATCCCACTGATAGAAACTAGGATGGTCATTGTACATCAAACATGGTGTGAAGTAGTCAAAGTAGGTAGAGGTTCCCCATGTTTGGATTTTTTCAAAAGGTATTTCCATAAGAGTGAAATTGGGGATGAGAATAGAGATGTGGGGTGATAAAATAAAGGTAGTGTCTAATATAACTTACATAGTTCCCTGAAAATGGTGATAAAAATTGGTCTCTCCCAAATTTACCCTTGTTTTTAGGGTTAAGCGACACTTTTAGTGTAGCTTGAGATGTAAAATCCTTTGAGACCTAAGAAGAAACCTACAAACATGTACATTCTGTGGATTATTTTTGGCTATGAAGTTTCCAACATTGGGTTGATTTTAGATAGGTTTAAAATAGAACTAACAATTCTATGTGAATTCAATTTATAAGAAAGAGTTGATTCTAGGTTATTACAAGGGATGGATTGGATGAAATTACTTTTTAACAATTTCAATTTCTTATATTTGAGATGGGTTCATTCAAGAACATCAAACAAATTCATCAGTTACTAGTTTAATACCTACACACCATAATACTAATCAATTATAAACTATGTGGATAAAAGTTTTGAGCACTCCAAGATAAAGGTTTATATTATCACTTGAAGTATGTGGCTTTAAATTCAATAAGGACAAAGGATTTTAAATATCGTAAAAAAAATTCTCAATTAAAATAAGTGATTATACATTAATAGAGTGAGAAATAAAATCCAATCCATCCCATTAATACTCCCTTTGATCAACCCATAAGTGGTTTATCCCTAAATTTATGATATTTTATCAATTTAAGAGGGAAGTAGACTCATGAGAGAGGAATTGAAGAAGAGAAAAACAATAAAACAAAACAATCACTCCACCATTATGTGAATAATTTCACAAGGTTTGGTATGAATAAATTCACACCTTGAGTAAAAAGTATCAATGTAATATAAATAAGAATATAATAATATGATAAGAATAACTTTTATTAAGAAACTAAGGTGAATTGAACAACTTACATGAGGAATAAATTCAATTACAAACACAAAGCGGCAGCATAACAATAAAATTAAACTAAGAACCAAATATGATCAACTCCTTCACCATAACTTCCTTAAATAGGAATTTGTTAAGCCTTTGGTCGAGCCTCAAATAGTGTAAGTCACCTAAATTAATGGTGGTGGGCCTAGGTGGGTGTAAAGTTAAGGGATATTGGACTTTTCTACCCTTGAAAAACAATCTAATCAAACTTGCATCTACTAAATAGAGGCACTGAAATGAGCTTCTAGATGGCAGAATTTAGGTGATCCAAACAAGACAAAAATAAATATATATATGTCCTCTGATAGTCTGTAAAATTTCATCCCAAATGGATATTTTTTTTTTGAGATATGTGTAAAATAGTGGGATTTTTTTCTGGGCTATAGAATCTGGCCCAGAATTGGTTCTTCAACTTGGACTGCCTGTAACTCCATTAAAACATCCAAATTATCTTAGTCCACTTTTAAATTAAATGTTACCATTTATTTCCTCTATCTTTAGTTCAATTTTTAGAATCATTGGTCTTGTTTATTGGTCGCTACAGTCTATTTATTGGGTTGTTGTCCAGTTTACTTTGTCCAGAATTTGTTGGCATGAAATCTCACTTTGGTCATCTTCCAATGTGAATTTACAAGTGATCCAAAAGAATGAATTGTTCCTTATATAATGGGAGACCTGAAAATAAAATATGAAAATAAATTCATAACCATTTTGTGTTTTAGACGGTGTTCAAATATATACAAAGTAATAGTGTGCTTTAACAAAGAATTGCAGTCATAATGTGAAATAATGTTCACATTATAAAATATACTAAAAATGGTGTTTATGAATAATGAAATACATGAATATTATAATATAAAAAATGGATATTAACCTCTTTTAGTGGATAATCAGCTGGAATTAATTAAAAATAATTATAATTATAAATAATGTTGTAAAGGATGGTTACAGTTGATAAAAACATTAATTAATAATTTAAAGTTATACTTTGTAGGTATTTTAAGCTTTTACCTTATAACTTTAACCTCTTTCATTATTTTACCTATACTAAAACAAATCATTTTTTACCACAAAAACATTTTTATGAGTAAAAATAAAAATAACAATACTATATAATTTGGAACATCTCATTCTAAATATGGAATCCATTTTACAAAATTTAATTCATTGAATTGAGAAAAAATATTTTAAAAACAAAACTCATAGACGCGACAAAAATGGTGTTTTCATGAAGTGTATTTTCTATGAAAAAAGGTGATTTTATATTAACTATTTGATTAATAACAATCATTGTATGAAACTCAATTAATATTTATTGAAATATAATATATAAATTTCATTAAAAACATTCCCCACAACAGATTATTTTAATTAATTAAGATATTGGAATGTTATATACTTTTAAATAGTTTTCAAAAAATTCCATTTTTTGAAAAAAATATAATATTATTATAAAATTCAATATAATGTTAATTCAAAATAATTTAAGTGGATGAAATATAACTAAATAATTATTCTATTTCATGTAATCAAATAAAAAACATAATGGTACTTTTATGTTGTTTATTTTATTGAAATGAAATTATATTTAAAAAAATAGTATTTTTTCTACTTCCATAAAAATTAATATTTTTTGAAAATTATTATAAATTCATCTTAATATAATTTTTACATGATGAATCCAAAAAATATTTTTTATTTTCTAATTAACATTATATAATTTGTAATTTAATCCTCTAAATATAACCTCATATTAAATGACATAAATAAAACTATTTCATATTTAACATATTTAAAATGAATTTAAGTAATTAAATAAATAATAATAATAAATATGAAAAAAAATATTCTATCGATACATGGTTTGTTAAAAAATACTAAACCTTGAGTACTTATGAGGAGGCCTAAAGGGGGGTTTTCTAAGAGAAGGTAAATGTTTCAAAGAATCTATTTTTTTTATTTAATATTTTATCATAACTAATTAAGTCTTTAAACATATTATATAATAAAAATAGTATCCCCCATATAATTTTATGTTATTATGTTAATGGTATATTATTTTTCCCTATCCTCCTCTATAAAATGGGGAACGAATCCATCAATTCTATCCATGGTGGACTACCACTTTGTGAGAAGATGTAATTTGTTTTATATCGCCAACTCTCATTTATAGTCATACTAATGGAAATAATGAATATATATGAAGAATATGACATGATATAATTTCAATAAATTTAATATATCATCTAATTACTTAACTTATAACCCATTAATAGAATGATATCGTCACTCATTCATATGTATGACCAAACATCTCTATATTGTGATAGAATTCATTTACCATGTCCATACATCAATAATGATTGTAAAGAGAATATAAAGATTAAATATGATATTTATAACATTAAAATCAATTAACACCTGAGACAACAAAAATAATTAAATATTATTGATGAAATGGTTGTAAAATGTTATAATGGGATCATGTATGATATTATAAATATGGATATAGATATTTAATTAATTCATAAAAAATTTAAAAACATTATATAGGTTTTTAAAGAATAATCTTGTAAATTGAAGTGGGTGGTAAGAGATTTCATCTCAATTTCCATTCCACTGAGGAAAATTTTCTAATATGCACAAATTAATTTTTATATGGTGAATATATGAATATTTTATATATTTAACCTGAATATATTTTTATTTAGGATATTTAATTTTAAATTAATGTTTATTCATTCTAGGGGTTTCAATTAAAAAGTTAACAATGAGGTTAGAATTTAATTTACTATCTCACGTTCATTTGGGAATGCTTTTATTTTCCTTGAGGGAAATTTATCATTTTTCCTCCACAAGATTCAACTATATTATAATCATTGGGATGTTTATGGACTTACAATGTTTTCTTCCATCATTTCCTTTTTTTACCTAATTCGATAAAAAATAATATTTAAAAAGAAACCCAAATTTATTTATCACTGAAATGGAAATATTTATCTTTATTTTCCAAGTTTTCTGATATTATATTACAAAAAAATATTTTCTCAAAAGATTTATTAAATAAATTTTATGTTATAATTTAATTTTAAAAAATTTATAAATAAAATAATTTTACTAATTTTTAAAATGGATTCTTTTGTAAAAAAAATAAAAGGAATGTTTTGTAAGGTATAAGGCTATAACAAACATCCCTTCCATTGTAACTATTTTAAAAAAAATAGATCATTCTATACATTTTCAATAGTTTTATAATAGAAAAACATTAATGAAATATTAATTTAATATTTCACATATATTCACATTATTCTTCCAAAGGACATAATTTATTTTAGAAACCCATATTTTCTATCTACTGATGGACACCTCTCATTTCATGATTAATTTTGTGATTGTTAACACTATATTCAGAAAATCACATTCATGTAATCATTTTTCAGGAAAAATTAAATTTCTCTCAAATATCCATATATATTTTATCATGTATATGATTATTGATTAAACTGTATATAATTATTAAATTCGATGTTTACTTTGAATGTTATTTGATTAATTTGGGAAATTTTCTTAAATTTTTACACTTAATATAATACAGATATTTTTTGATAAGACAAATTTTTTTGTGTTAAATAAATAATTTCATAAATGATAATTTCTTTGGACATGTAGTGATGGAAGGGACACAAAATTTTATATCCCATTTATACTTCATAATATCTCATGAGACAAATTCATTGGCCAAAATAAATGGGCTTTTAACCATAGTTTTAAACTATCCTAGGAAATTTAGGAATAGTATAGGTATCAGTGTGTCTAAGATCATGATGTTAACAATTATTAATTTAATTCATTTATAATTCAGTTATTAATATCTATGATATTTTCTACATTGATATTATACTTGGATTCATTTTCTTCTCAAGTTGTTAAATTAATGTAATTTTTAGTTATTTACCTTTCTATATTCATTATTTCTTATATATTTTTAATAGTATTGTTATATATTATATGGATTATGTGTTAAATTATTTTAATTATCATATTTAATAATTCTTATCGATTAATGATAGTTTCCATTGTATGTAACCCTTACTAAGCATTTGATATCACCCTTATTTTTTTCTTTCCTGATGATATAAATAAGAATTCATGGAAAGGGTTCAAGGATTCCATATATTTTATATTAATATATTTTATATTTTATCCCTAGTTTAAAATGGATATCATTTTTTATGTAGATCCCCACAAATACTTAACTAATCATTCAATTGGGATTTAACCCTTGGAATCAATTATAATTTAATAATGTAACCACCATCTCTGGCCTACTGAATTTAGGGGTTTGTCAATAAATCACCTTTATATAAATATAAAAATTTAATTAATATCATTTATATTATATAAATAACCATATGAACATATATTTGATTTTTTATCAAAAATGAGATAAATATTTTCAAGGAGGTAGTAGTTCACATGTACACATAATCCATGTCTTGTTTTCCAATGGTTTGGAAAGAAGGTAGATAATGGTTGTCCCATAATTATAACAAGAATTCCATATATGAATATACTAAATTAAATATTTTATAATGTATAACATATATTTGTAATAGTTTGATGAAGAAATAAAATTGAATTTACTACGTTGAGAGTTTACCTCATTGATGAGAAAGCTATTTTTGAATAAAAATTACTCATTTAATGGATATTATAATGGAAATACCAAAATATAAAAGATGTGAGGAAGGAATATGAGAAGTAATTAGTGGAGTGGGGTTGGTATAGATTGATCTATTTTTTGAATATCAGAGGAGAGGAGGTTCCCTTTAATATATGAGGGAATGGACAAACATGGAATTAATTAAATGATTAAATAATATATATAAATATATTATAATCATGTCATGTGGAATAATGGTACCAAAAATTAGAATATATGATGATATTGGCTTTAAATATAATCAAAAAAATCACATTTTAAACTGTTTGGGACACATTTTAAGCCTTATCTAATGGATAGCCCACATTAAACCCATTTTATCCTTAAGCATTGTAAAATTGTTTTTTTCATGATAAATTAGTTATATGAAAAAATGGGGGCTTATGAAAAAAATTACATGATGATTACAAATTTGGAATAACATTTATAAGATTCTATTTTTATAGGTTGTATATATTACTTTTAGTTGATGTAAACAAAATGCATGAAAAATAGTTTTGTGGAAAATACCATATTTAAGAGTAAAAATCATTTCAACCTAAAATCAAGTAATGTGGTTGTTTTGAAATTTTTTAAAAATGAATAAAAAAATATGTTTTGTTTTGAATTTTGGTTCAATACAAAACTAAATTTAATCTTACAACCTTTCTATTAAGTGAAATTATCCAAAACGTTTTTAGTTTGAATAAAATATCACTTATGTTCACAAAAGTCGCGATTTGATTCACAAATTCAAAATAATATTTGAAAATACAATATTTAACTCCCTTAACATAAAAATATTCATTAAAAAATTTTAATAATTTATTAATTCATTATTAAATAATAATAATATCAAACAAGTGATAGTTATTGAATAATTAGAACAATCAGTGTTCACTAAAAAAAGATATTTTAGAGAAATCTAAAAAATTTAACAAATGATAAATTTGACATCATGAAGTAAAAAAATTATTTCAATTTTTTAAAATAGAATTTGTAATAGTTATTTAATTTAATTATAATATCTCTACCCAATATTAAAAAACCATTTTTGAGAAAAAATTATCATTGAAGTATAAAATTATATTACTAAACATTGAGTACTTATATTTTTTGAATTAATAAATAAATTATTAGTATAAAAAATATCTATCAATATTTTTCAAAATGTGGTTATTAATATTCATACCACCAATTATAATAACTAGATTGTGTCTTAATATATCTAATTCCTTAACTTTATCCCAACATGTTAGAGTTTTTCACTTCCTCACATAGAGTGCTTCATAAGGATCCATATGAGTGCTCATGTTAAAGCTGTTATTGCAAGAAAATTTCATAAAGGAAGGTTTTATCCAAAAAATTACATAAATCAATAGTATAATATCTCATCATGTCTTTTATTATTTTAATGGACCTCTCAAATTGAAAATCTATATATGGATGATATTAAATATTGAAACATGATTTTGTATTGTGATATTGCTAATGAATTATCCATAACATCCAAGTAAACCTTAGATCCCAATCTGATACAAATGAGAGTAGTAATCTGTGGAATTTAAAAACTTCCTTAATTTATAAATGAGTAAGTTGGTTGAGAGATAAATCATATCTAATAGAAATAAAATCTATTTATTTCCAAAGGTAATCTACAATAAAAAAATATCATTTTACCCATTATATTTTTTTGGGATTCCAGTGAGGAAATTCAAATTAATGTTATGTATTTCCATTATTTTATAGGTTATGGTTGTAAGATCCCCTTAAAATTTTGTCTCTTATCTAAAACATTCAAACATAATAGGCATCAAAGAACATACTCTTTAATATCCCCTTACCATATATCCTAATAGAAATACCCTTTTAGATCTATATAAATATTTGAATTAATCTAAAAAATAAATAATGATGGACTATGAACTTCATAAGATAGCACATTATTCATGTATGGTATTGATGACATGCATACTTAGTTTCTGAGTTTCTAAATATTATCATTCCATAAAAATCATTCTTGAACTCAAAAACAATTCTACATCATCTGTAATTCAACATCTTCATTCTGAACCACATTAATCCATACATGGATAGATGATTAAATAATCATATATTAATTATATGATTTTTCACTTTCCTAATTATTTTATGTACTATCTTCTACAAATCCCTAAACATTGGATCAATTTCAAACCACATCATTGTTAAACTAGGATGTTCTTTTTTACTCAAAGCATCGACCTCCATGTTCACCATCCTAGGGAGGTAGTCTGTTGAGAAGAAATAATATTTAAGAAATATGTTCATCTCCATTTGTTCTTATTTAACTCTTTATATGTGAATATATACATAGAAATTTTATGATCAGTGTATATATCAGATCTTTCTCCATAAATATAATGAGACAAAATTTTAATGACAAAATTACCACTTGAAGGTCTAAATCCTTATTTGAGTAACTTTTCCTATGAATTTTATAATATCAATAGGTTTAATATATAATCATATCTTTCTACATGATGATGTATCTTGGTCCCTTATTCAATGAATTACTATAGATCAAAAGGTATCGAGCAGTGTAGGTTAGTTTGATCAATAGTGCACTAGATAACCTTCTATTTAGTTCCATGAAATTCTACCCACATTCATTTACCCACATGAACAAGGATCCCTTCCACATCAACTTTAGTAGTTGATTTAATAACTAAAACAAAATTATCACAAATTAATTTTACTATCTGATCAACCAATTAAAAATATAGTTTTTGAATACTTTGGAAGGCTTCTGCTATTATTCAATAACTTTTTTTTGATATATCCAATAATATACCCTCAAATGATGATATATGACCAAACAATGAGACCCTGTATTCCTAAAATTCACACTTTTTAAATTTATCATATATCATATTCTTATCCATGGACTTTAAAAAAATCATAAAATATTTTTTATGAACACCCTTGATCCTCTAATGTATAATAATGTCAACTATAATGAAAACCAAAAACTTATAAACATAAATTATAAAGGATCAATTAATTAAATACATTATGATTTCAAGATAATTGGTAATTAAAAATCAAAATACCATAATTTCATATTTACCATACCTCATACACAAGGTATTATTGGGTATACCCTCCTTAACTCTTATGAGATAAGATCCAAATCGATAAACAATCATAAAAAAATTAAGATCCACATAATTGATCAAAAAAACATTGATTCGTGGTAGAAGATACATGTTCTTAATATTATTATTATTATGTTATTGATAATCAATGAAAATAATTATTGACATTTATTTATTCTAAAAATGAACTAGTAAACCACATAATGAAGAAGAAGTGTGAATGATTACCTTATATATATTCTACTTGAGTTTCTTATTCAATTCATGCAATTAAATCTAGGAAATTCAATATGAATTCATTGAAATGTGTGTAACAATAGGTATGAGTTCATTTGAAAACTCAACCTCATTATCCTGACCCAAATTAGATGTTGTGATTGAATAATCTATCTCAATTTCCTTTTAATTCAGAGGTTATTGATGATTATTGTCCACATTAGTCATTATATTATGGAATTGATTCACATAATTAAATCTAAATCCTTCAAGTGTGGGAGGTTTATTTGATAGAGATTTCTAAAAATTCATTTCATTAACTAGCTATCTCACAAGAATCCAACGTTGTTTTTCTTGATGGACATGCCACCCACACTTGATTGAAAAATCTCATTCATTTTAGGTAATTACATGAGTACTCTTTCCCACTTTTTTTATTCTAGTTGGTTGAAAATTCACCTTCCATCCATGTTGCATAAAAATAGACCATCTATGAAACTAATTATTCTATTTCATATCAACATAACTATTCAAATGTGTATTTTCAGCTTCTAGTTCTACTTTTCATGCACATCTAAGAGTCTCTTCCTAGATTCAAATATCACTTGTGGATAATACCTTTCAAATACATGTTTTGAAACCACTAATTAATTGATTAATCGTACTTATGTGGTCAATGATAAAACCAGAATCATACCTCAATAATCTTCTAATGTTTTCTCTATAGGTTTCGATAAATTACTCATCATTCTAATTCAACTCTAGAAATTCCTCTCTATTTAGTTCAATGTTTTTTGAGAAATTACATATTAAGAAATAACTTTTTAAATTGTACCCATTCCATGGAGTTGATTTCATCTACATTACATGTATACCTTATATGTTTCCAACATATTCTTGTTTCACCTTTTAGGAGATAGAATCTAAAGGTAAAATTCACGTAGAATGAGAACTGTAGAATGGAAAATATATTTTCCATCATAATGATCCATTGTTTATATTCTAGTAGATCAGATGACCGATAGAAACAGGTTAGACATTGTCACATAAATGATTCAATATAATTTTTCTACCCCCTTGACACATTCAAATGATAAAAACAATCTATGTTTTCACCCATATATTTAGAATGTTGAGCATAGTCACCAGATATTACATCCAAGATCCCAATCCATTTACTTTTTCTTGATTACAATATTTTCATTTATATTCAAATCCATTTATTACAAAATTCATTATAGATTAAACCATTGATTAATAATATAATCATAGTGTAATATTAAAGATACAATTACTAGTGTGTACAATCATATATTCATTGAAATCATTCCTATGATATCCTATATAATTACACCCTCTTATCAAGCAATGAAACATTAGGTTTAACCTAGGTCATTCATGGTCAACATATATTCACATCATTCTCAACTATTTATAAATATAATTTGAATTGTGAAAATTGTTTCCCTAAAAAGTGTATATCTAGGTGTGTAATCTTATGCCCACTCATTGTTCAATGGTGATTATTGATATTTTACCCAACCCACCCTATTCATATTTATTACCCATAGATTCATCTCTATTATAACTTCATCCACTTGAAAATATCCATATGGGGATTCAATTACTAGGAAAACACACAATTTTTATATTACCAAAACATTACAACATTATCATGTGATGAAACTTATCCTCCTAGTTTTCTTTTAAGTTTTCTAGTCCTAATATCTATAAATAACAACACCAAACTATAATAAAATATTAGGAATCCCATAAATAACTTACATAAATATTACATAATTTTATGTTAATATTCAAAATAAAACACATTTATGCATGCCCCATATTTATAAATGATTAATATATTTAAATAACATATACATAAGAATATTATTTCATAAATGTTCTTTATCATATTCCATAAATTTATTCAATTATATTACTTATCATAATCATATCCTATATAAAACTTTTATCAAAATCATGGGATAATAGAAACATGTGAATGTGTGAGCTCAGATCTTACCTATGTTTAAACATTGGAGATATCAATAAATTACCATAATTAAGAATAAGGGAATGAGAACACGATAATAACATTAAAAAATAATACCTTATCAATTCATAGATTATACACAATGATTCATGGGATAATTTTTTTCATAAGAAAAGAAAAAAAGTCATAAGATTGTTGAATCATCAATATTTTATCACGATAATTGAGAGTATATAATAAACATAGGAAATTGGTAGAATCATATTCTTACAACATTTTAACATTTATAAATAATAATAGGATCACTAATTATGTTTAGGATGTGAAATTAGGTCCACATATAAACTTATAGAAATGAAAATTGGTCAATAAATCAACATAAGGATATTAATCAAGGTCCATGAATTAATTTTAGGGCATGAAACTAGGACTATGAAAAAATTTGGGAACATGAAATTAGGTTCACACATAAAATATTCATCTATTGAGTTATCCATCATTACACACTTCTTTAAAGGGTTGTATAATTATGGACTCACCCATAAAATAATGAAAATATATATATTCGATCCATAAGATCATAAAACATTTATAATATCCTAATATCATAACCCTTTTATAGGATACATGTTCTTTAAACATTTCATCATTTCTTCATAACATAACCTCTGGAAAAGAAATTTGTTTGATAAATGTTTCATAATAACTTAGTTATATCATTGAAAAGAAACAAGTTTCATAAAAGCATCCTTCAATCATAATCTTTGTAATACATTAAGAGAAATAATGAGGATTGTATAATCAGATAATATCACCAATGAAACATAAAAAACTTAAAGGATGTTAAATTAGTTGAATAATTCATCTAAAATTCAATTATATTATTTCTTTTAAAACCTGGGAGAAATTATTTTCGTTTGAAAAAATTTTAATTGAAAATTCTCATAATATTAATAAAATAATTTTATTTGAAAATTTACAAAGAATATTATAATTTAATCATCAAATAAAATAATTTCCATGATTTTTGGAAAATATGTTCATGTCCTGTACATTTAAAAATCATTCCATTGACATTTCTTTAAAAATTTAAAATCAACATGTTCAATAAATATCCATTTAAAATGATTCTTTTCAAATATTTTTAAATAATACAATCGATAATGAAATAAAATTTTAAAAAAATTCATGAATTTTTTCCATAAAATAATTTTGGATACCAATGAAACAGAATAAATAGTTCAACAACTAAAAACAAAATAAGGTTCGTATTTCATTATAACCATTATCTCAATCATTTTAATTATGAATGTGTGGAAAATAGAAATAATAATTAAAAAATATGATATTAAATATAGGAGAACATAATATATGGGGTGTAAAGGTTATAATACATATAATTTCATTTAATGAAAATTTATCATAGAAAATCTCAAAAAGAAATGAGATTGTAACATAAATTCCTTACCTCAAGTATCATCTTTAATTCTACATGTTTGAACCTAATTTATTATAAATATATATTTATTATAAATTAATTCCTTGATCATAGTCATATATATTATACCATATATTATTTATTTATAACATATCTTCACTAGTTTATTAATTTTTTTATTAAAATAATTGTTTAGGGTGATAGATGCTTTATTTTTAATGCTTGTTTCTATTATGAATTCCTAGTCCTTTTAAATTGATCATGGTTCCATAATATTTATAATGTTATTAATTTTAATAATATATGATATATATTATCATTATATATAGTTTTATAAATACACATATAAATCTATGAAGAAAATTTTATAACATCACTTCATAGAGAATTTAGTTTATATGTACACAAAAGTTTTTTTCCACTATTAAATGGATAAAATAATTAAATAATAATTCACCATTAATGAGATATAATGTTATCCTAAATATAATAAATAATCAATAATATATATATTTTTAAACATGAATATTATATAGTGATGAAAAAAGAAACACATCGCCTCTTAGAGGTGGTAATCCACATATATGTACGAGTAATGATTCTTTTCCCATGGGATGGAAAAGAGGTTTATAATGGTTTTTCCATTATTATAAAAAAATTAAGTGTATTTATGATACATAGTTCATTATTTAATAATTTATTCCATATATTTATAATCTGTATAAATATAATTAAATTTGAAAGTACTCGATTATGATTAATACCACTTCACAAAGAAACCTCAAATGGCTCACACATTAAGCCTTGAAAATAATGGTATTTTTTAAATAAAAAACTATATGATTTTTTGATGGAATCTAGAGATTTATTTTGGTATTTCATTGATTTGATAGAATTATCTAAAATTTTGAATTAGGGGGGAGAGGAGGATCCCTTTGACAAGTGGGTGAAAGGAAACCCTTGAAATTACTAAAAGGATTAAATAATATATATGTATCATAATCATGTAATTTGGAATCGAGGAACCCAAAATTTAATTATGATATGTGATATTGTAAAAATAATCTAAAAAATGTCATTTAGAAAAGTTTGGGATATGTTTCAATTATTATATCCTAGTTCAATCACTTGAAACTCAAATAACCTTAACTATAATAACATAAATTTTTTATAATGATAAATTAAATATATGACCAAAAATTAAATGGGAATTCAAAAAAAAATTTGTTTCAATATATAGAATCCATTTAATTTCATTCAGTTCTTATAGGTGACTTAACTTTCATTTAATGTAAGAATAAAAAAACATGAGAAACAGCTTTTAGTAAAATAACCGATATAAGAGTAAAATTTATTTCAACTAGAAATCAATTAATAAGGTAGTTTTCACTTCTTAATGTCATTAAATAATAATAAAATGATTTATTTTAGAATTTTATATCAAACATGGCTTCTCTACATGCCATAGGGTGGTTCTTTGGATGATGGTTCATGAAACACTATATGTTCTTATTATTCTATCATACACCACAAAAAGTAGTTATTTACCTCTAAACACTTACATTTAAAATCCCAATTTAATCCATTGATAAAAATACTTTAATACTCATCAAGAATATTAATAATACTGAAACTATAACCAATGTATTGTGTAAGGTCTATCACATGACTCCGATAATTCCACAAGAAAAACCTGATAAATCAATACACAATAAACTGATAATTGATATAAAAATGATTAAAACTATAATATAGATAACCATAAAACATTCTTCCAAAGAAAATTTTTATAATTGGGTGTTCTCTGACTTAAAATTAATTCTTTATTGAGCACAATCCCCTTTTAAGGGCTGAGAAGGAACCCATCATGACATCATTGACTTAGACAAGAAAAAATCCCCAACAGACCAAGGGCCCAAGGCCACAAACACCCTGCACTACAAGAAAGACGCACCACCCAACAACAAAAAACATTATGTACAAATTCCACTGTCTCAGAGATAAACGGCTAATTGTCCCATGCAAGAGCGCACGGGCCTGGTACCGATGGCCGAAGCCATACCCTCTCAAACGTCCGATTCCGAATAGCCAAGAAACAGTGAGAATTAAATGTCTTAAACCTCCTCTGGAACAACTTCTTGTAGACAGTGAGTTGCAAACACCCTCGAGCAGTGGACCACTAGGGCCAAGACCAAATTCAAATCACTGAAAAAATGACCACTAAGAACAACCATCATCATACCAATAAAGTCCTTCCACTGCCTGAGCCAAAAAATGACCCGGATGCTCCTCCATATTATCATCTTCACAGAAGCCGATTTCCCAAAATCCAGCATCAAACCGAGTGAAAACACTAAATTCCAATCGCTAAAACAACAAACATCGCACAACATCACCGGCTCTGATCGCCGGAGGAGCTTGCCAAGAACCATTCAAGCCATAAAGAACGAACCGAATCTAAGGAAGAAAAACAAAAACAACTGCAAAAAGCGAGACCAGAACATCACCAGACGCTTGAAGGAAGACCCTTCGTAGCCAGATCTTGTTGCTGCTAGCCCAGTCTCGAAGAGGAACAACGAACCACCCTGCGCACCCACCGGAGTCAGGGAGATCGACAGGCCTTGTACAGTGGAGCTTGACCGTGAACCAGCAATGTGCTGTCGTGGAAGTCCAATCTAGCGATTCAGGTAATGAGAAGGCTGGTAGTGATGCCAGGAAGCTGGACACCGAGCCCATAAAACCCCCATAGTAGGGGATCTGCCGCCTCAATACACTGAGAACGAGAGGGGAAGTCGCACCGATCTGAGGCAAGGAGGTGGCGGCGATGAGGTGAAACCCCTAGCGATCGGTGCCCCTTATGGGCTCATTTATTATCAAATATATTTTATCATATAATTGGGTGTTCTCATATTCAATTTTAATCCTTTATCTATTTCAACAAAAAGGAAACTCATTAAGGACGGATTCAATAGTGATAATATGAATCCATTATCATATAACTAACCCAAAAAATATAATTATAAGTGAATAAATAATTTATTAATGCTTAATGGTTCACAATAGTATAGATAAATGAAACAATATATAGATTACATAGACTAAGAAAGGATAGAGAATGAGAAGAAGATTGGAAGAGGGTAGCTCACCCCATCTATTTTTGATAGATGAAAGAGAATATCCCAAAGGGTTTATTTTATTATATTTTTATGAAAACGTAAAGATTAAAATTTTATAAATCTCATTAGAGGACAAAATTTATATAGTGGAATTACAGTTGGAAACTGATGGCTAACCAAAAATATTATCTCTATTTATCTATAATTTTTTGGCCTATCCAAGGGTTTTATAACCCTTAAATTGTTAATTGGTACCTAGTGACTAACTACAGGGTTACCAATGGTATTTTCTATTATATAGAAGTGGAATCACCACCTCAAATGCACAAATATTTCCCTAATTTCGTATATTTTTTTCAAAATCACTGAAAATGAATGTAAAATATTTCATCAAACACAAAAGATTCAATCCAAATATAAATATTAAAAATATCCCCAATTCAAATTCCATGGTTATATGGTTTCTCACTAGTTTTCAAACTGATAAAAAATTGGTAATCAAAAACTCTCCACATTACAAATTACCATCCCTAAGATGCATCCATGGACATTTTATTGTCTTCCAAATCAAAAATTGATCCTTAAAACCACAATAAATTTCTAATTTATTACTATATAAAATCATTTCATATACATACCCAATCTATCCAAAAATAATATTAATTAGTTAAACTCCCCATAGTCTCATTATACAAATCAATTTTTATCCTAGATGACATATGTGACACTAATACATATTCATATTATTTTATTTCATGAACAATTACCTAGTTTCTATACTCATAGAATTTATATATTAAATTCATATAGACATTATACATGGTGTATAAAAGGATCCAATAGAATTTTATTGCTTAAACCTATGTCTCTTTGAGGAAACATTGGTCAAAAAAAATAATTAATTATGTCAATCCAGAATCAATTATAAACATTAATATTGAATCAAATATGGAACTAAAAATAATAGGAAAAGCCTATACATTTTTTTAGAAAAAAAACCCACTTTATTGAATTGAATCATATTTCAATTATTAGTATAAACCATCCCCACTCAATAAAATTCTCAAATTACCATCACACATGTTATGTTCCCTGGTTCTATGATGTTATGATATTCTAAATTTCACCCACCAACTCTAGGGAATTATTATATTTTCCCTTAAACAAAAAATACACTTGATTCCTAAGGGATATATAAAAATCCTCTTATTAAAAAAATTAAGACTTCTCTATTTGGATCAAAACTATTATCCAATACAACAAAAGTGAAATTAAAATAAATATACAGTTCCATACATAAATCCTTGTAAAAATATATAATACATCTATCATTGTAGTGTTAAGATGTTACTTTTACTTTGAAAACTGTAACAATTCACTATATGGAATCATTAATTTCATCTTTACAACCAATATAGGTGACATCTATTTAAACCAAATAACCCATATATTCAATCATAAGCTAAGTATTCCGGTCGATCAGGAATATATTTAATTTCACCAAGGAATTGATATTATTTCTTACAAAACAGTGTCCTATAAAAATTAAAATATCTCTCCCTATTTGAATACAATAAAATGTGATTAAATAATTTGTAACCTACCTACTATAAGTTTAATTTAATTATGATATTACCTATCTCAATCACTCCCTTTTTAACATAAATCTTTATTAGTGACTTCTTATTATACATCACTCAATAATTACATGTTACTCGATATTTTTTTATAACCCTATATCACAGTCAATTCAAATTCAACCTAAATCATCTAAACCATAATGTTCCAAAAAGTCCTTCTATAAATAACCCATGGGAATTAAAAACATGAATTATAACATATTCATTATATCATACTCCTCTTAACAAAATTTTCTAATATGGATTCATAATTAAAATTATTTATAATAGGAGTCATCCTATTCTAGGTCTCATCTATAGATTATATGATGAATCTACAAGAAAAATTATATTCTTTACTCATTCCCCAAATTTCAACACCCATAAAAATGAATCAATATTAGTTTCATATCTAATTAATTCGAGTCATCACCAAGGTTAAAAAACAATTTATTATTCATTACTCTTCATCATTTTAATTTTGACCCATCTACCAATGTTTATCTTAGCCCATGTCACTTCATCCAAATCACCTTGAATAATGTCTAGTAAATACATTATTACCATCATAGAAATGATAAATAACAAACCTGTTACACCTAGACTTTTTAAATTAATTTTTATTTTATTATTACTTGGCTACGGGTACTCATGTCAAGGTTCAGGTTGGGTCCCATTTTAAAAAATATGTTTTTTAACAATTTTATTGGGTTTTGGACCCGTACGCGGTCACCGCACGGTTGGAAGTAGCCATGCAGTTGGACCAAGTGTCGTGTAATTGCTCATTATTCTTATTATTATTCTTATTATTGTTATTGTATTATTATTATTCTTTATATTATTATTATTATTATTACTATTTGTATTATTATTATTATATATTATTATTATTATTATTATTTATATTATTACTATTATTATTATTACATTATAATAAAATGAAAAAAGGGAAACCTTATTCTACCCATTTCCCCCACCCCCTTCCCCTCATCCGCTGCGTGTTGTACCCAAGCACCCCCTAGTTCCCCTTCGCCCTTGCCTCACTCCCCTCATTGTCCCTCTATCCCCAGTCATCCCATTACCCTTTGTTTTCCCTCGCCCTCTACCTCTAGTTTCGGTCATCCCCTCCTTGCATCATTTCCTCTGCCTCGCCCTCCACGACTCCACCTCTGTTCTCGCCCTTCTCCCCCTTGATACCCTCCCTCGCCGCTCCAACCTTTATACCCAGTGTCTTCCTCCACCTCTCTCCTCGCCACTCTCGATCGCCACCCTCAACCCCCAGCTCTGGCCCTCCGCACCCCATTCCTCGGCCTCTGGCCTTCCACGCTCTGGAAAGTCTTCCTCCTCCTTGCGTCGGACTCGCCGCACCATCAAACCCCTCTCTCTCCCTTTTTCTCCAACCAACAGTGCAACCGACCCCCAGTAGCCTACCTCTTCCACTCCGGCCAGCCACGGTTTCCCACTAGTGAATCTGCCTTTCCCAACAACTCCCTCAATATTTTCTCCCTTGGTTTTAAGGGTTTTTCTTTAATATAATCACACCCTAATGGTGAAAATTATTATTCACACATTGTTCTCTTTGTTTTAGGTGCGTGATTGGACTACAGGACATTGTTAGCCCATCCATTGAGGGTTTTGTCTCTTCCATGCTTGTTTGAGGTAGGCAAATCTGAATTTTCCTTTCCAATAAAGTCCACTTAATATGTGAGTGTCTTTGATAAAAATTTTGACTTTTTTCACACCTTTTCAATTCACTTAGTTAAATTTATATAGTGTTTTCAATCTAGTTGGTTTTGTTAAAAAAAAGTTTTTAAGTACTTTCTCTGGTTATGTTTACGTGTGCTTATGAAAAATGTGTTCACTGGATGTCAAATGTTATTTTGATAATGTTTTAAGCATGACACATACCTTTGATATACTCTTAAATAGTTTGTGATAGTGTTTCTAGTTTAAATGAATTGTTTATAAATTATTCGGTCTGTTTATTAAATTGGTTATAAATTGTTTCATCTGTTTATAAATATTTTTAATAAATTTTTGGGTTTATTATAAAATTGTTTATAAATTATTTTCTATGTTTTTTAAATTGTTTATAAATTTTTTCATCTATTTATAAAAATTTTAATAAAATTTTTGACTTGTTCGTAAAATCATTTATAAATTATTTGGCTTGTTCGTATAATAGCTAAGAAATTGTTTGGTTTGTTTTATAAATTTTCCATCACTTTATAGTTTTCAAAAGATGTGATGAATTTGATTTGGTTTGAGTTTGGAAATGGATTGATGTTTCCAATAAGAAGGTTTGTGTTCTTTCAAATAAGGGGAGTGGTTTGTTTTGGTTTTAAAAGAAAGTGATGAATTTGGGTATATGGTTTTCAAATAGTTTCTTGGTTTTTAGGTGCTCCATTGGATGTTGACACATCCATGGATGCACTATTTTCACACATGTATGTGTCCTAAAATGATGATGACACCTTTGAAATGGTTTTTTTTACCTTGGTTTCATAAAATGGTTTCTTGGATCCTAAAGGATGGAGGTTCTTTTGTGTGTTTTCAAAGGAATGGTTTCAGTTAGATTCCTCACGGTTTTGGCTTGTTTGGCCTTGGAACATGTTTTGAAAATATTTTAAAGAGTAAAGTCTCATTGTTTCATTATGAAGTGGTGGGGTGAGTGTTTTTGGAACTTGGACCAGTTTGACATTGAAAATGAAAAAGTGTTTTTTGTGTGATATTTTAGGTAATGTTTTTTTCTTTGTAAAGATAAAGGTTCGATTGGAAACACTTGCATTTTCAAAGAAGTGATTTAATTTTTTAAGTAATTTTATGACCCGTTTGGTACCTCCAACTCAAATGATGATGTTTGTATGAACTTTTAGAAAAGATTGTTCTTAAAAACTGTGTACCTGCCAAACAACCTTATTGTTTTGTGAAATGTTCTAAATGTTCAGATGTTATAAAGGCCCAGTTGGAAGTTTGTTTAATAGGAAATTATTGAACATGTATATGGTTCACTCCTATATAGGGTAACCCTTTATGGGTGAATGTATAGGAAGTATCCATGTTTGGGGTAGGCAAGTGCAGTGAGATAATTCACACGTGTGAGGGCCTCCTACTAACACAGTGTTATTATAACCACCATGGGTTCCTGAGCGTCTTTTAGATGATCGAGTGATGGTTTCTGATCAACCCCGATTAGATGGGTTTGTACCCCCTGGATTTTTTGTTAGGCTAGGAGAGATTTGCCACTGGATTGGTCAGTTTTAGGGTGGTCAGTTGGTTATAGACTTAGGATCTTTGCTATATGTCGGTAGGTGGTTCCGAATTGAGTATGTACAGGGATCTTCTAGGGATGTTTTAGATCACCCATGGTTGCTGGATTATTTTCATTGCTTGTTCACTTTCCGTTATACTAGTTTATTTCTAGCTTGCACTATTTACCTATTTCACTTTATCCCAACTTTGGTATATTTTGTTTTGGGTTTTTTTATAAAATGAAAAATGATTTTGTAAATGGTATATAGTGTGTGTTGTATTTTTTTTTTAATGGGAAAAACATTTTGTTTATTTTGAAATGTGAAAACCCTACTTTTATATTTGTATTTCAAACTTGGGACATTGGATTGTTTTGGGAAGTGAGATTCTTGGATTCTGTGGTTTGTCTTTGAAAATATACTGAGCATTTTTAATGATCATGCCTATTTTATCATTTCAGTGGCAAGACCCCTTTACTCAAGTCTTCTTGGATGAGTTGCTCATTATTGGAGTAAGGTCAGCCTTTGGTTGGGTGGTGACCTGGAAGGTTACATGGAGGTATGTGCGGTCTTATATTCTTTTTCCACTGATAGGGTTTAGTTTTATTGTTTAGTTTATTCTTGTTTATTTATTTATCTTTTATGGTAAAAATTTTTCCTAGTGATTAAGTTTTGATGCCCGGTACTAGTTTACATCCCGTGGGGATCGGGAATTCCCTTCAGGACATGTTGTGTACCGGCTCGGGTGATCGGTTCAGGGTTGACCTAGGTTGGTTCATAAAAAATTGTATTAGAGGAGGCCCTTGTTATTTGGGGTGTCCTATAGATGGATATTAGGACTATCAGGGCTCGGTAGGTAGGTACGTGAAGAGCTTCATGGACCCTCTCTTGTTTCAAACCTCAAGCCATCAGGGGTAGTCCGGGAATTGAGTCCTTGTCTCGTTCTGGTTTGTTTTATATCTAGGGATAACAATGGAGTCCAATAGATGTTACATCGTGATTTCACATGGAGTAGTGACCCATGTGGTGTCTGAGTACATGGTTTAACTTTCTCCTAGTTTTTTATGCTCAACTGGGGCATGTCCCACTACCATGTTGCCAGGTTAAGCATGACTACTAGTCCCTCCCTCTGATAGCTTGATTCAAGTTGAGTGTCATCTTGGTTCTAGTTGTTGTAAGTGAACTTTGGAAGATGAAAAATGGTTTTTGAAATGATAATTATTTCTTTTAAATGGATTTAAATTTGTGAAGTGGGTTTTTAAATCAAAATTTCTTGGTCTAAAAATCGAGTGTTTGCTTGGAACAGGTAGAGAAATGGTTTGGGTGCAACCTTAGGTACTCTTTATGAACATTTTCACATGTGAGGGGATGCATGAAAAGTGTGTGTTGGTTTATATGGATAAAATCAGATGGAGACATGTGCAATGGTTCATGGGATTACTAGGGTATGTACTTTGAATTAAAGGATTTACCTTGTTTTTCTAAAGTGATTTTAAAAAGGGGGAATGATTTTGGAAATTGAATTTGGTTTGAAAAGTGGGTTTGGTATTTGGAAATTCTCCTTGAAAGAAGGCAATTTTGAAATCTATAATGAAAAAGGGTTTTAAAAAAAGGTAATTTTGGGTTGTACTTGTATTTGTTTGGTTTTTGGAGTAGGTTGTTTTTTTTATGAAGGTGATTTGATTAGTGTTGCATCATCTTGATATCAGTTTTGGATTTGTATTTTATATGTTGTTTAGAAAATTCCACCTATAAAGGTCCCCAAGGTTTTGGATAAGTCATTACAAGTCTTTGGTCCTTCTTAGACGTTGTATTTCCTTCATGGTGATCGGGGTCTATTCGAGGTAGAAGAGTGTCTTGAAGAGGTCAAGGGTGTCTTCAGGGTATTGGGAACTCCTGAAGCTGTTAGAGTGCGTACCGTTTTAGGTCTATTCGAAGGTTCATCTTTGGATGAATGAGATTTGTTCTCCCCGCCATCACTGCAAGTTGGTATGACATGGGATGTCTTTAAATCCGTCTTAATCTGATGGTTCATACCTGAAGAGGTGAAGAAGAATAAAAGGGAAGAGCTCATGAACATTCAACAAGGCCAATGGATGGTGAAAGCATGAGTTGACCATTTCAAGGAACTTGTGTCCTTTTATATGGAGGTAGTGTCGGAGGATATGAAGGAGACCTATCTATTCATCGAGGGTCTTCATCGAGATATCAAGTAGTGGGTCCTCCCTTCTAGGGACCATCATTTTGAGAGGTTTGTGTATGAGGAATTCTTAGCTGGATTGGTCTCTAGAGTGTAGTTTCTTGGTAATCCATCATATCCAGTTGCTCGTAAAGGTTCCCCATCTGGTGAGTAGAGTGTGCCAAATGGACCTAGTTCTAAAGAGTCCTCTGTAGTGGTTATGGATTCCAGTT
The DNA here is from genome assembly GCA_963277665.1 of Viscum album. NCBI lineage: Eukaryota > Viridiplantae > Streptophyta > Magnoliopsida > Santalales > Viscaceae > Viscum > Viscum album. The sequence goes on from OY728143.1 coordinate 356,658,070, forward strand.
TATCATAATATTCAGTGGTTTTCCATCATTGTGCAAGTTTAGGGCACATGAAGCCATTATGCCGCACCCCTCCGAAGACATGCCATCGTTGCGGTTGTCTGGGTCATCTAGAGAAGTTTTGCAGGAAGAATCACCTGAAGAGGACGTTGTGACTGGAGGATTATAGTGTCTGACTATGATTCAATAGATGCTTCATTCATCATAGACCCATCCATAGGTCTTGGGGTGAATCTCGCTCACAATCAGGAGTTGCCAGGGGTGTGAAGCCTCGGTTCAAGTTTTGTGTTCTATGTTGGCGGTGGAACATTTAAAGTCTTTTCATTCTTGTTTTTATGCTATTAAAGTTTTGATGTTGTTGTAGGTTAATTGTTTCATCATGAATTTATAATGGACATGTTCTATTGTAATCCAAACAGTTTCGTTTTTCTGACTATGGTTTTCTGAATCGTGCATTTTTCTTAAAAGTGTGTTTCACCCTTGTTTGGGTTAATCTTGGTTTAGTTGTGTTCATTTGGATATGTAAGTTCCTATGGAACAATCGATTTTTATCGTTATGCTCGGGTCCACTACTTGGGTTAAGTTCTTCTTGGGGGGGTTTTCTCTAGTATTTGGGGTTTTTGGTATGGGTCGAGAGTTCTAAGTTTTAGTTGAGGTGATATTTCACTCATGCTATATAAGTTAGTTGGATTAGTAGGGAGTTCCCACATTACCCCCCCCCCCCTTCCCGGGTGGTATTTTGGGTGTTAAATTTCTACACTAGTTGAGTTATTGTGGTGTGTAGAACTTTCTTGTGTTCTCCCATTCTCTTGTGTTGTGGTTTCTTTTGGTCTTAATCAGTTATGGATTCTTGTTTTTCCTATTGTTTGGCTAGGTGACTTTCTGGGGGTAGAAAGTGTCTGTCGTTGAAAGAATTTTCATGCCCCAAATTTTTAAATTAATTTTTATTTTATTATTACTTGGATCTAGGTTCTCGTGTCAAGGTTTGGGTTGGTTCCCAGTTTAAAAAATTGTCTTTTAATAATTTTACTGGGTTTTGGACCTGTGTGTGGTCACCGCATGGTTGGCGGTAGCCACACAGTCGGTCCAGGTGTCGTGCAATTGCTCATTATTCTTATTATTATTGTTGTTGTTGTTGTTGTATTATTATTATTTCTTATATTATTATTATTATTATTATTATTATTATTTGTATTATTATTATTATTACTATGTGTATTATTATTATTATTATTATTATTATTATTTTGTTGTTGTTGTTTATACTATTATTATTATTACTATTACATTATAATAAAATGAAAATAAAGGAAACTCTATTATACCTAGAACCCCCTCCCCCTATCTATTGCGCGCTGCACCCAGGAACCCCCTTGGTTCCCATGTGCCCTCGCCTCACTCCCCTCACCATCCCTCTGCTCCCTGCCAGCCCGTCACCCCTCGTTTTCCCTCGCCCTAGACCTCCAGTGTCGGCCAACATCTCCCTACACTGCTGCCTCCACCTCACCCTCTAGGACCCCACCTCTGTGCTCACCCTTCGACCCCTCGCTACCCTCCCTCACCACTCCAGCCTTCATCCCCATCTCCGTCCTCTGCCTCTCACCTCGCCACTCCTGATCGCTACCCTTGACCCCCAGCTCTGGCCCTCCATGCCCCAGCCCTCCAGACTCCAGTATTATATGCTCTAACAAGTCCGCCTCCTCCTTACGCTGGCCTCTCCACACTAGCAGACTCCTCGCTCTCCCTTTTTCTCCAGCCAGCAGTGCAACAGACCCCCATGGAACATGTTTTGACGATATTTTAAAAAGGATTAAAGGCTCGTTGTTTCGTTGTGAAGTGGTTGGGTGTGTGTGTTTGGAACTTGGGCCCATTTGAAATTGAAAATGAAAATGTGGTTTTTGTGTGATATTTTGGGTAATTTTTATGGCTATGTAAATCTAGAGTTTTGATTGGAAAAACTTGTGTTTTCAAAGAGGTGATTTAATTTTTTAAGTAATGTGAAGACCCGTTTGGTACCTCCAACTCAAATGATGTTGTTTTAATGAACTTTTATAAAATATTGTGTTTAAAAACTGTGTACTCACTAGACAACCTTATTATTTTGTGAAATGTTCTAAATGTTAAGATATTGTAAACACCCAGTTGGAACTTTGTTTAATGTGAAATTATTGAAAATGTATATAGGGTGATCCTATCTAGGGTAACCCTTTATGGGTTAATGCATAGGAAGCATCCGTGTTTGGGGTAGGCAAGTGTGGGGAAATGAGTCACGTGTACAAGGGCCTCCTACTTACACAGTATTATTATAACCACCATGGGTTCTTAGGCATATTTTAGATGATAGAGTGACATTTTTTGATTAAACCCAATTAAATGGGTTGGTACCCCTGGATTTTTTGTTAGGATAGGCAGGCTTTGACACTAGATTGGTCAGTTTTAGGGCAGACAATTGGTTATAGACTTAGGATCTTAACCATACTCTGGTAGGTGGTTCCGAAACGAGTACGTTCAGGGGTCTTCTAGGGATGTTTTGGATCACCCATGGTTACTGAATTATTTTCATTACTTGTTCTCTTTCCATTGTACTAGTTTATTTCCAGCTTTCATTGATTACCTCTTTCACTTTAGCTCATCTTTGGTATATTTTGTTTTGGGTTTTTTTTATAAAATGACAAATGATTTTAGAAATGGTATATAACTTATTTTGGATATTTTTGAATGGGAAAAACATGTTGCTTATTTTGAAATGTGAAAACCTACTTTTATATTTGTATTTAAAACTTGTGACATTGAATTGTCTTGGGAAGTGAGATTATTGGATACCGTGGTTTATCTTGGAAATCATACTGATTATTTTTAATTATCACACCTATTTTTCATTTTAGTTGCATGAACCCTTTTTTTAGGTTCTCTTGGTTGAGTTACTCATTATTGGAGTAAGATCGGCCTTTGGTTGGGTGGTGACCTCGAAGGTCACGTGGAGGCATGTGAGGTTTTACTTTCTTTTTCCACTGATAGGGTTTTGTTTTATTGTTCGGATTGTTCTTGTCTATTTATTTATCTTTTATGATCCAAATCATTCCCAGTGATTAAATTTTAATGTCTGGCACTAGTTGACATCCCGTGGAGATCTGGAACGCCCTTCGGGACATGTCACGTACCATCTCGGGTGATCGGTTCACGGTTGACCCAAGTTGGTTCATGAAAAAATGGTATCATAGGAGGCCCTTGTTATTTGGGGTTTTATGTAGATAGAGAGTAGGACTATCGGGACTCGGTAGGTAGGTACATGAAGGGCATCATTAACCCTCACTTGTTTCGAACCTCAAGTCACCTGGGGTCGTCCTGGAATTGAGTCCTTGTCTCATTCTGGTTTGTTTTAGATTGAAGGATAATAATGGAGGTCAGTCGATGTCACATCGTGATTTCACATGGAGTAGTGACCCATGTGGTGTCCGAGTACATGGTTTAACTTCCTCCTAGTTTTTTATGCTTAATTGGGGAATGGCCCACTACCATGTTTCTAGGTTAAGAATGACTACTATTCCCTCCCTCTGATATCTTGATACATGTTGAGTGTTTCCTTTGTTATGGTTGGTGTAAGTACACTTTTGAAGATGAAAAAGGGGTTTTGAAATGAGAATGATTTCTTTTAAATGGCTTTAAATTCATGAAATGGGTTTTAAAACCAAAATCTCTTAGTCTAAAAATCTGGTGTTTTCTTTGAACTGGTAGAGAAATAGTTTGGGTGCAACCTCATGTACTCTTTATGAACATTTTTACATGTGAGGGGATGCATGAAAAGTGCATGTTAGTGTGTATGGATGAAAGTGAATGAAGACATGTGCAACGGTTCATTGGATTACTGGGGTGTGTACTTTGAATTAAAGGCTCTACCTTATTTTTCTAAAGTTATTTTAAAAATGAGGAATGATTTTATAAATTGAATTTGGTTTGAAAATTGGGTTTGGTATTTAGAAAGTGGACTTGAGAGAAGTTGGTTTTGAAATCTATAATGAAAAGGGTTTTTAAAAAAAGGTAATTTTGGGTTTTGTTTGTATTTGTTTGGTTTTTGGAGTCGGTTGTTTTTTTTATGAAGGTTGTTTCATTAGATTTGCTTCGTATTAATATCGGTTTTGGATTTTTGTTTTATATGTTGTTTAGAAAATGTCGCCTAGAAAGGTCCCCAAGGTTTTTGATAAGTCATGCCTAGTCTTTGGTCCTTCTTGGACGTTGTCTGTCCTTCATGGTGATCAGGGTCTATTCGAGGTAGCAGAGTAGCTTGAAGAGGTCGAGCGTGTCTTCAACGTATTGGGAACTCCTGAAGCTATCAGAGTGTGTGTTGTTTTAGGTCTGTTCGAAGGTCCGGCTTTGGATGAATGAGATTTGTTCTCCCCACCATCACTATAAGTTGGTATGACATGGGATGTCTTTAAATCTGTCTTAATCTGATGGTTCATACCTGAAGAGGTGAATAAGAAGAAAAGGGAAGAGTTCATGAATATTCAACAAGGCCAACTGATGATGAAATCATGTGTTGACCATTTCAAGGAACTTGTGTCCTTTTCTACAGAGGTAGTGTTGGAGGATATGACGGAGACTTCTCTATTAATTGGGGGTCTTCATCCAGAGATCAAGGAGTGGGTCCTCCCTTCTAGAGACCATAATTTTAAGAGGTTTGTGTATGAGTCTTTCTTAGTTGAATTGGTCTTCAGAGCAAAGTTTATTGTCAATCCAGGGTATCCAGTTGCTCGTAAAGGTTCCCTATCTGGAGAGAAGAGTGTGCCAGATGGAACTGGTTCTAAAGAGTCCTCTGCAGTAGTTCTGGCTTCCAGTTTATCGGACTGTTTAGTGGTGTGCCATTAGTTTGGACGTTTAGGGCACACGAAGCCATCATGTCACACCCCTCTGACGACATGCCATAATTGTGGGTGTTTAGGTTATCTAGATAAGTTTTGCAGGGAGCGTCACCTGAAGAGGATGATCTGACTGGAGGATTCTAGTGCTTGACTGTGAGGCAAGAGGCACTTCATCCATCATAGACTCAGCCACAGGTCTTGGGGTGAATCCCACACATAGTTAGGAGTTACTAGGGGTGTGAAGGCTCGGTTCGGGTTTTGTGTTCTATGTTAGTGGTGGAACATTTAAAGTCTTTTTGTTCTTTTTTTTCTACTGTTAAATTTTTGACGGTGTTGTAGGTTCATTGTTTCATTGTGAAGTTACAGTGGACATGTTCTATTGTAATCCAAACAGTTTCATTTGTCTGAATATGGTTTTCTGAATCGTGTTTTTTTCTTAAAAGTGTGTTTCACCCTTGTCTGGGTTGATCTTGGTTTAGTTGTGTTCATTTGGAGATGTAAGTGCCTATGGAATAATTTATGTTTGCGGTTATGCTCAGGTCCACTACTTGGGTTAATTTCTTCTTGGGGGTTTTTCGCTAGTGTTGGGGGTTTTTGGTCTCGGTTGAGAGTTCCAAGTTTCAGTGGAGGTGTTATTTTTCTTGTGCTATAGAAGTTAGTTGGATCGGTAGGGAGTTCCTGCATCCCCCCCCCCCACCCTTCCTAGGGTGGTATGTTGGGTGTTAAATTTACACACTAGTTGAGTTCTTGTGGTGGGGAGAACCTTCTAGTGTTCTCCTGTTCACTTGTGTTTTGGTTTTGTTCGGTCTCAATCAGGCATCGATTCTTGTTTTGCCTGTTTTTCAGCTGGGTGACTTTCTGGGGGTAGAAAGTGTATGTGGTGGGAAGAATTGTCACACCCCAAATTTTTAAATTAATTTTTATTTTATTATTACTTGTCTATGGGTTCTCGCATCAAGTTTTGGGTTGGTTCCCGGTTTAAAAAAATCTTTTAACAATTTTACTAGGTTTCAGACCCGTGCGCGGTCACCGAGCGGTTGGTGGTAGCCACGCAGTTGTCCCAGGTGTCATGAAATTTCTCATTGTTCTTATTATTATTCTTATTATTATTGTCGTATTACTATTATTCTTTATATTATTATTATTATTATTATTATTATTATTATTATTATTACTACTATTATTACTATTTGTATAATTATTATTATTGTTTTTTTTATTATTTATACTATAATTATTATTATTATTAATATTATTATTACATTATAATAATATGCACATAAATGAAACCCTATTCTACCCAGCACCCCCCCCCCATCTGCTACGCGCTGCACCCAGGAACCCCCCTGGTTCCCCTTTTCCCTTGCCTCACTCCCCTCGCCATCCCTCTGCTCCTGGCCAGCCCGTCACCCCTCGTTTTCCCTCGCCCTAGACCTCCAGTTCCAGCCAACCCCTCCATATATCACCGCCTCCGCCTCACCCTCCAGGACCCCGCCTCCATACTCGCCCTTCGACCCCTCGCTACCCTCCCTTACCGCTCTAGCATTCATCCCTAGCGTTGGCCTCCGCCTCTCACCTCGCCACTCCCGACCACCACCCTCGACCCCCATATCCGGCCCTCCATGCCCCGGCCCTCCAGCCTCTTGCCTTTTATACTCTATAAATTCTACCTCCTCCTTACGCTAGCCTCTCCGCACTAGCAAACTCCTCACTCTTCCTTTTTCTCCATCCAGCAGCACAACCAACCCTCATCGGCCTCCCTCTTCCACTCCAGTCGACTGCGGTTTTTCTCCATTAAATCATCCTAGCCCGAAAACTCCCCCAGTATTTTCTCCCTTGGTTTTAAGGGTTTTTATTCAATATGATCACACCCTAATGGTGTGAATTGTAATTCACACATTTTTATCTTTGTTTTAGGTGTGTGATTGGACCGCGGGATGTTGTTTTCCCATCCATTGAGGGTTTCATCCCTTCCATGCATGCTTGTTTGAGGTAGGCGAATCAGCATTTTCCTTTCTGATTAAGTCCACTTAATACATGAGTGTTTTTTATTATATTTTTGACTTATTTTTCACCTTTTCAATGCACTTAGTTAACTTTCTATAATGTTTTCAGGATAGTTGGTTTTGTTAAAAAAAAGTTTTGAAGTACTTTCTCTGGTTATGTTTACGTGTGCTTATGAAAAATGCGTTCAATGGATGTAAAATGTTATTTTGATAATGTTTTAAGCATGACACGCACCTTTGATATACACTTAAATATGTTGTGATAGTGTTTCTGGTTTGAATGAATTGTTTATAAATTATTCGGTCTATTTATTAAATTGTTTATAAATTGTTTCGTCTGTTTATAAATATTTGTAATAAATTTTTGGGTTCGTTATAAAATTGTTTATAAATTATTTGGTATGATTATTAAATTTTTTATAAAATTTTTCATCTGTTTATAAAATTTTTAATAAACTGTTTGACTTGTTCTTGAAATCGTTTATAAATTTTTTGGCTTGTCTGTATAATAACTAAGAAATTGTTTGGTTTGTTTTATAAAGTTTCCATCACTTTGGAGTTTTTAAAATACATGATGAATATGATTTGGTGTGATTTTGGAAAGGGATTTATGTTTCCAATAAGAAGTTTTGTGTTCTTTCAAATAAGGGGAGTGTTTAGTTTGATTTTAAAAGAAAGTGATGAATTTGTGGATATGTTTTTCAAATAGTTTCTTGGTTTTTAGGTGCTCCATTGGATGTTGAAACATACATGGATGTACTATGTGAACACATGTTTGTGCCCTCAAATTATGAAGACACCTTTGAAATGGTGTTTTTATTAACCTTGGTTTCATAAAATGGTTTCTTGGATCCTAAAGGATGGAGGTTCTTTTGTGTGTTTTTAAAGGAATGGTTTCAATTAGATTCTTCAAGGTTTTGGATCGTTTGGCCTTGGAACATGTTTTGATGAGATTTTAAAAATGAGTAAAGGCTCATTGTTTCATTGTGAAGTGGTTGGGTGCGTGTGTTTATAACTTGGGCCCATTTGACATTGAAAATGAAAAAGTGGTTTTTGTGTGATATTTTTGGTAATGTTTTTAGCTATGTAAAGATAAAGGTTTGATTGTTAAAAATTTTGTTTTCAAAGAAGTGATTTAATTTTTTAAGTAATGTGAAGACCTGTTTGGTACCTCCAACTCAAATGATGATGTTTCTATAAACATTTAAAAAATATTGTGTTTAAAAACTATGTACCCACTTGACAACCTTATTGTTTTTTAAAATGTTTTAAATGTTAAGATATTGTAAAGGCACAGTTGGCACTTTGTGTTGGATTTTTTTGAAGGGAAAAACTTGTTGCTTATTTTGAAATGTGAAAATCCTACTTTTATATTTGCATTTCAAACTTGTGACATTGAATTGTTTTGGGAAGTGAGATTATTGGATTTTGTGGTTTATCTTGGAAACCCTACTGAGCATTTTTAATGATCATGCCTATTTTATCATTTTAGTTGTAGGACCCCTTTGCTCAGGTTCTCTTGGCTGAGTTGATCATTATTGGAGTAAGGTCGGCCTTTGGTTGGGTGGTGACCTGGAAGGTCTCATAGAGGTATGTGATGTTTTACTTTCTTTTTCCGCTGCTAGGGTTTAGTTTTATTGTTCGAATTATTATTTTTTATTTATTTATATTTTATGGGCCAAATCATTCCGAGCGATTAAGTTTTGATGCTTGGCACTAGTTTCCATCCTATGGGGATCTGGAAATCCCTTCGGGACATGTCGCAGATCGGCTCAGGTGACCAGTTCAGGGTCGACCCGGGTTGGTTCATGACAAAACCCTCATGAAAAAAAATTCCCATTAATAATTCTAATAGTTAAAAATACTAAAATGACATTGAATCCATTTAAATAGTCCAATAGGGATTCAATACTCCCAAGGAAATACAACATGTTACATCAACTGACTTGAGGAACCATATCCAACTCATTATCTATCATTAATACTAATACATTCCCATAATTAAAATATTTGGCTCAAGACTATAATAAATAAAACAAAAAACCCTACATATTTTATTTTATTCATCTACCATGTAGAAAAAATGTGATATCATATATGTAAGAAATAAAAAGAAAAAATATCTATTTTATTTTCAGTCAATCAATGTATTGTAAATAGGTTATTTAGGAAAAAATAAATAATTTATTATTGATGATTCCATTAACTAAGTCCCCTTTTACAAATTTTTTTTATAAATCATTAATTCCTATTTTTTCCATAACATTTTCATTATTCAAATAAAAAAATAACATTCATTCATGAATATATTAGCTATACCTATATGGTTACTATTATGTAAGAACTAATTCACTCTTTCACAAAATTTTATTAAGTAAAACATCAAATAAAATATTTCTGATGTTTTTATTAACTAAGACCTCTTATCCAAATGTTTTTTAAAAAGATTTATTTCATAAAATACTTTATCTTAAAAAAAATATTTATTAAAAAAAATCAAATGATTACATGAATATATTAGTTATACATAATTACTTAGTATGGGTTATGAACATGATAAGCCTTTAACCCTAGTTCAATATAATAAAAAAACTAATATCCTTAAACCTTGAAAATAATAGTTGAGTAAAACATTCAACATCAACATTAAAAAGAAAAAACATCAATCACAAAACCCTATTAATATAGGATTACATCATAAAGGTATTCACAATGAATAATTATATTGTATTCTAAATGGACTAATCATTCATACCTCTATTTGAAATATTTTAAATAGTACTAAAAAATCAATGACCTAGAACCAATTTATAACACCATAGCCTAAGATTCATAAGTAGTGACTAAGCTAGTTCTACTACATAACCTCAGGAGAACCTCCCCATATGTCAAATTTTAATGATTAGTGGTGGGGTTATATTAAAAAATTTATAGATATTATACTCATGGTATCAAATTATACAATATCAAAAAAATCAAAAAACGTTATAATATTCCCATGGGTTTTCTATAAATAGATAAGAATAAATAGTATAAAAACACAACACTCTAAAATAAATAGACCCATGGTGATTATATATATATATATAATTAAAAAGTATCACCCATTAGGATTATTAATAAAAATATAAAGTAAAAAACAAAATAAAAATGGGACCTAGAAAAAAATTTACAAGACTCTCATCAACCACATCTCCAAAACCCCTCATTTTATAATAATTGTTAAACATGTATATACTTCCAACGTTATTACATATATAATTCCACTATAACATCCATGATATACTTATTGGGTGTGAGTAAAAAACTCAGTAGGAAACCCCCAATTAAATTCATTTATATATATATGAAATAATCTCAGTGTATGTTTTCATAAAAAAATAAACAAAAATATATATACAACCCAAATGAAAAAAAGATTTAGTCATTGTGTACAATCTATTGAACTAAAATACCCATACACATATGAGTCTATCATTGTCATTATATCATGTCTGAATACTATATTTAGTTAAAATATAATATAGTTGGTACCCAGAAAAAAAAATTAGTCTGACCAAGGGAAATACTCAAAAGATTAAAAATGGTATTGTGGTCATAATTATAGTTATACCACTATTGATTCCTAAAAAATTCCAAATGGGAACCTTGTATCATTGCATGTATAACCATTATAGATAACAAAAAAGGTGACATATAGTGTTATATATATGAAGTTATGGTCTATTCACATTATAGTTTTTTCCCTAGTAATCTATAAGAATATATGTTTTAGTTATGTGATAGTAAACCCTATAGCTTTAGGACTATAATTCTTAGTCTCATCATTTGTGTCACCCTCTAATAATATTTCATCAATAAAGTCAAAATAATGAAAAATAATACATGGTGGAAATAGAAAAAAATCATTCCTCTAAGCTAAAAACTGATCCGCACATAGTTATCTAATACAGTATAGCTTACAAGAAACAATTGTATAAACCTACCTGACTATTAATACACTAATATATCATCTTGATAAAACCCTTTATTTTACTAAAGCACGTAGTCAGTAATAAGACTATTAAAACTTATTTCTTGACTATACTCAGCTGAATCATTTTCTATATCCATCACATGGAATGATTTATCTCATAAGGCCTCATGTAACTCACATTCACATACACTCATATTACTAATACACATAAAAAAACTATATGATTATTTTAAAGTATATATGATTCTTTCTAAGAATTTCACATTTATAAAAAATATATATAAATCTAGTGGTTCCCCACTCTTATTTAACCATTGTTATAATACTTAATAGACTCCCCATGATATTCCAAACTCTTATTGAATCCTTAATAATATAAATGAAACAAAATAGAAATCATATCTAAATATATGTGTAGGAACAACACTGAAGAGCATCTATAGAGTCATGCTCTTAGATTCCACCAAGGATTATGTTAGTGGAGGAATGAAAATACAACTAATAGACTCATTGAATCAAGGTTAATACACTTTTTATTTCTAAATAAGCTGTATAGGACATCCTACTAATTAAATCAACTTAGGATAAAAAAAATTCTCCTTAAAATATAATTATAACCTAAATGGAAACACATCACTATCATTATACCCCCATCAAAGATGTTAAAACGTGCATATTCTATAATTGTAGCCTTGATAATGTAATTTATTTATTTTAAAATCAACCAAATATTATACCAATGGAATTATCTACATGGAATTTCATTATCCTAATCATATAGGAACATCATTTTCCCTAAGTAAATTATTCCTTATATGATATCCTCTATTGGGACCATTGTGAAATGTGTTATCATGATAACTCAGAAAAAAAAACCATTATGAATATATATAATTACCAAACCAAGCTTTAATCGGTATCATTTATCCTAAAAGTATTTACCCTCATATAAGTAAAATTTTTATATCAATTTATACATATATAGAATTCATGAACTTTAACCACATTTAAGTGGAAATGAAATGTTCAAAAATACACTGAACATTTTTATAAATATCATCAAGACTTCCTAGATAATTTTAGGAAACAATCATCCTTTGTCTAAACCTGACCAAACAACTCTATTTATATCATAATTATGTGAAGAGATCCTATTATCTTTCCTAAAACAAAAATATCCCACTAATCCATATTAATTTTTTATATTTAAATTTTCGATTTAATCTAAAGATATAGAACCAAATAAACTCACCAAGAGTAGTGATGTTTCAAAAACCACAATAAAAATATTTTAATGATCATAATCATGACTTGGAACTCCTGTTAGAAAACATACCACAAATCGATACTCATTAATTAAATAATTTTTTATGAAAATGAAAAAAAAGTTAAAAAAAGATCACTGAGATAGCTTTTCTACACAAAATAGAAAATAATAATGTGTTTTCTAAATATTTTGGAATTCAATAGTTATCAAACCAAGAAGAACTATAATAATTGTTGAATTCCAACATGATCTATGGAATTTTCTTTGGAATACAAAAAATTGATAGTGAAATATTATATGACAATGAAGGGAAGGAAAATGGGGGAAGAAGAAGAAATTTTACATTAGTTTGTCAAGAAAAAATTCCAAAAATACCCTAGACACAACAAAGAAAATATAGAAGAATGTAAGTGGAAGAGTGGATCACTCTTATAGTTTTAGATAGTTTCAAGATAATAATCATGAGTGGGTGTTTTTTAAGAAAAATAAAAAATTCATAACATCAAACAATTCTATTAAAGACACTATGTACTCAGTAGAATTACAACAGGTAATCATTATCCTATAAACCAATAATTTTAGAGTCACTATCTAGTTAATGGATCATAAATTTATTTTTCTTCAAATGTATTGGTTTTATGTACCTGGTGGCTCAATGTAAAGAACTCAGCAATGCCTTCCACCACATTATAGAAGAACCACTAATTAAAATTCCTAAATAGTTCACTAATCACCTCTAAATATTCATATAAATTCACAAAAATATCCTAAAAATATTAAATAGTAAAATTCAACATAAATTCATTATTTCAAAATGATTCATTCTTCAGTACAAAATGAGTATGGTTTCAATAACAATCATAAACTCATAATGGAATAGGTCATTAAAATCTCCCACTAAGGGTCCTATTATCCCAAAAAAACATCAATGAAAATATATCGACATCCAAATAATCCATTAATACTAATAACCATTTAGGTTCCCAATTCTAGATTCAATAATGTTATGTCATTATCTTACCCAATTAAACTAAAATTTATTTTCACTAAAAAAATTCTCTAACACTTCGCCACTATCATTCATTCCATAAATGATATATATTCTTATAATATAACCTCAAAAAATAAAATTTCACATTGAATGGTCTGGGAATTAGGAATACTGATATTCTCTTATAATTTCATATATATTCATTCCTTTGTACATATAGTAAAAAATGTATATAATTTATATTATTATACCCCAGTCTCTTAGGTGACACCTTAGTCACACAATAAAATCATTTTAAATAATCATGAATCTATAAATATTATTTAAAATATATCAAATAGAGTTATCTCTATCATTCATTTGTATTATACCTTTTTATTGTTGAAACCCAATTTCTTAGACACCAATATTTACCATTTATTACAATACACAAGACCCACTCATTAAATACTAGAAATTTCTAAAATAGGAGTACTATTACATGGGTTTATGTTGTTTTTTTTAATTTAATTTGAGCCACCAACTCTAGTAAACCATTAATCATCATCTTAAACCATTTACATGATTGAGTCACAAAGAATGAATCTAACTCCACCCTTTAAACTAATTCAAACTTATCACGATATCCTCTAAACATTATCTCATACTTACCGAGAACAGTTGTTAAAAATTCACACATCCAAACAAATATTTTTTCACATATATACCAATTTTCATACATAACATTGATTAAATTTTCCCTTTATCCATACCAAACAAGGGTACATCAATGAACAAAACCACAATTTCCTTTATCACCTAATTAATTGTGACTTCCATTTATACCACAATACCGAGACATTCAAACATGAGATGAGTATTATAATACATCATAAACATAGTTTAATACTCTTATGAACTAATAAAATTACTTTGGGAACCAATTTTATACCAACCAATAACTTTATACCTTACTTGACCTATTTCTATAATTTTTGATGATTTATAATTTTCTTACCAAAATGGTGTTTTCATCAGGAAATTTTCCATTAGTGTTGATTCCCATTTCACATAATATTTAATTTGTTATTGGTTGATAGATATTACAATATGATTCCATCTTAAACATTGAATAGTCATGACCTCATTACCCATCTATTTTCCCCTTCAACCACAACCATATAAACACTAAGGTTCTTTGTATCCTCATACCAAAAACACATTTTAATGAAAATGTTTTTCCAATCACTGGATATTATCCTAGTCCTTTGAAATATATATCTCAAATGGATTCATAATTATTATCCATAATAATACACTTTATCGATTTATTACACTTTAATATATCTTCTAAGACAAAAACACTTGCCCAATTCTATGCATTATCCATTCTTTCAATGTCCACACCCCTCGGGAATCAGTAATGGTGATTGATTTTATAATATAACTTACTCAATTGATATGTGAAATAAAAAAAATCTATCCCACATTCCATGAGAATATATATAAATCAAAAAACAATCCTCAGCTCAACCTATGTGATACCATCTTAAATACCTTATATCAAATAGGATAACTACTCACTATCCTTTATGGAAAGAGAAAACTACAAAACTGTATAAAAAAATCACATAACCTTACTGACAATCCACATGAATCATACTTTTAGGATTCATATAAAACTATCCTATGGAAATAATAAAATCTATCACAACACACTCTAGGTCCAATATCAAACTAAAAATATCTCTTCAATACTGACCCATATCATTTTTAAAAATTTATCTTTCTAGACCATATGATACATAAAACCCAATACTAAACCTTATAGTTTGGCCATCTACCATTTAAAAATGAAATTGATATTGTATATCAATGAATCTACATGAAACAAACACTTTTTTGGATTAATTAATTTACCTACCTCAAATATGATATTCTAGAAAATATTGAATAAAATTTTATTAATGTTTTAGTTATACAATACCTCATATGTCGTAAGGGTTTTATGATACTATAATTTTCATGAAAGAGTGGTTGAATCGCTATAAACACCTAAATAATTATTCACATGTTATCTGGAAAACATTTTATGAACCAAGAATGATTGAGGCATATATTTAAAAATATTAACGAAAATCATTCATGTATTTTAGCCATGTGAATGACTTCACAATAAAAATAATATTACTATTCCTATTTCTTTTCATAAATTGATAAATAAAAATATGAATCACCAGGTAGAAAATAAAAAACACCCTTTATAATTATGGGCTTATTGTAAATTCATTATAGGAGATGGAAAGTATGATTGAGATTTTAGAATTCCTATATCCATCCACATCATCATTCTAGGATATCCACATTGATATCAATAAGAATAAGTGGTGAATGTAAAGGAATATTCATTTAAACCATTTAAAATGAGGGTTTAATCACTAAAGTTGAATTTACAATTCTTCTTTTATTTTTTTCCAAATTTAGTCTGTAGTGGTGAAATTTTATGCCTCTTATAACCTAGTTGAAAAGAAGCTTTGTAACACCCCAAGGTTTTAAAAATAAATATAGAATGCAATTTTATAATCTATCCTCTTCTATGTTTTGAATTTCAAGAAATGGTCATCTAGAGTTGTGTTCAGTAAGTCATTTAGAGTCTGATAGAACAAACTTGATTTTTAGTGAATAGTCACATACCCTTATGAATAGTAATATGAATAGTAATATGACCTTATGAATAGTAAATATTATTATTATTTTATTTTTTTAAGGCAATAGGATAATGGGATCTTAATTAATTTTCCAATGTCCTATAAAACTAATTTCACTTCAAGATTGTTATTTTTCGAATTAACTATGACCTTATTTAAAAATTAAATTAATAATATTTAGAAATTTATTTTTGAAAAATGGATTTCACTTTTGAATTATACATATCTAAAAATGGTAGGGGTGAATTTTGGGGATTTTTCTAAAATACTTGAATTTTTCGTGAATAGTGAAAAATACAGTTTTGCGTATTTAGTGGTTTAATGACATCATAATGACATAATAATTAAAATAAAAGGATGGTATACTTTTTTACAGTAAAATAGGTCATGAGGTGTCCCAAGTGGGAAAATACCATGGGCAAATACCATGGGCAAGCCCATGGTTTGGCAAAAAACCACTAATGAGGTGTCCCTTTGAAATTATTAAAAAATTACCTCTCTTTTTCCATAAATACTCACTCATCCATTCGTTTTCTTTCATTCAAAATCCCTCATCCTCTAAGATATGGTGTTTTTACCTCTCTAAGAGTCCTCCCAAGGTGTCCCTAAGCCCCCAAGGTCCCATCCTTCATGATCTAGGAGTTATTCTACAAGGTAAGAGAATCCTTCATTCTCTTCTTTAAGTCGACACTTCTTTTATGTTAGCTATTTGAAATTCCTTTCTCATATGTTGGGGTTTGATTTTATTTATTTTTCTTACTGTCCTTTTGATTTCAATATAATGATATACCATTTTTATCTCATCATTTGATTTTATGAAATTTTAAGTGACGTCGTTAGGCTGTTGAATTTTCATAAGGAATCTCTTAACTTTTCTTTTATTTTCGAGTTCATCTCTTTTATTTTTCTCTCATCACCTCCTCTATCCAAATGATCATGATAACTCCAATAAAATATATATACTGGATTTATATCATGTGAATGGAATAACCATCATAAATATTCTTACTCCCTCCCTTTTTATTTTTATAAACGAAATCAACGTTCATCATGTTCCAATTTATAGCCTTCGTGGACGACGAAGTTTCGTTCTTCAATTTATTCTTAATTAATCATCATAAAACCATATTTATGGTTGAACCAGACTATAAAATATGTATTATAACATAATTAATATTCATGAACCAGAATATGTACATATAATTAAGTTATATGACAAAACTAGTTCATAATAATCCAAATACCGCCAAATAATCGAAGTGGTTGTCATCTAATGATCCATCCTCATTCCATGTAACCAAATGAAAGAAATAACAAATATCAATTATGTATGTTCATAAATAATGTGTAATTTCAATTCTGGAGATTTATAACCATTCCACATGAACTTCATTACTTAAAAACAAGTGAACCGAATATGAAAATAAAGGAAACGAACACTTCAGAACGACGAAATTCAATACAATAACTTATCAATAAAGACATAAATGAACTAACCAGAATTATGGTAAACTAAATACATGTATAATAGGTTCTGAAATAATTTATTAACAAGTATAATTTCATATTCCAGGAGATTAAGTACAAGAGAGGAACACGTTTGGAGTTAAGGTAAGGGTTTTTCACCCGAACTTCCATTTTCATTCGGGTTACTTTCATTGTCTAATTAACTCAATGAAATTATTATGTATTGTTATGTACTCATAATATATTCTATTTGAGTATCATATATATGGTTACAAACTATAACCCTTCCTTATTTTATGGATAATTACACGTTTTAAAAGGAACTTTCAAAATTGTTTCCAAAATAGAAGCCTGATTCAAGGGAATTTCTCCAATTCATATCTATTTACAAGGGCACTCTATAATCTATTTTTGGAAACCATTATATTTCTAAAAATAATAATTTTATTATAAAGATACTATCTTACTTCACTTATGGTTTTATACAAAGATTTTCCAAAAGAACTCTTCTTTTCAAAATAAAAGAGTATTTATCTCAAAATTGCTTAATGATTTTATAAGAGTATTTTCGTTCAATGCTCTTATTGATTCCATGGTATTATTGGGTTTAATCATTTATGAAGTCATATAACATATTTTATTTAATGGTTTATGACTAAATTTATTGTGGATGATCTATCCTAAAACCATTCATCATATTATTCCGAATGGTTAGTGTTTATGTTGGTTTATGACTAACTTTATTGTGGATGATCTATCCTAAAACCATTCATCATATTATTTGGAATGGTTAGTGTTTATTTTAAATAATTGGTTAAAGTTAGTTACATTTCATATGATAGTTTCAATATGAATGTATATGTTGTTTATGTTGATCCCCGCTCATATGAGGAATGCATTGGACTTATTATGTGATGGGTGGGTCCCACTATAGCCCCTTGATGCATCGGTAGGTCTCATGAGACAAACTATGGTCTTGGAACAAGTCCTTGACAAAATTATTATTTTATGGTCCTAGCACAAGGCTTGGAAGGTATGGTTATGATTTCCGGCATATGCACTTCCCTCATTATGATGCTAGTATTTGAATTTCATGTGGTTATTCGACTAGTAGAATACCCATGATTATGTTTAATTATGGAATTATTTATTTAGCTCATATTCCTGCCATAATATGTTTCAATTTTATTATTAAAGGCATGTGTTTTCAATTATTCACCATGTCTAATGTTTACATTATCTTCCACTGTATTTCTTACTCTTACTGAGCGTTTGAGCTCACCCCTTTCTTATGTTTAATTTTCTCAGAACATGAAGAAGTAATTTATGAATTATGTGCAAGAATAATCTAGGAGACGTGATGTTTCTAGTGAAATAAAATAGTGTTTTGTTTCACTTCATGTTGTAATGATAAACTTATATATGTAACTTGTTTCCAATAATACTAAACTACTCGGTCTTTCAGGATTCGTATTCCTTATATGTATGCCAACGTAATCAAATAAGGCATCGGCTCTAGGCAACTGGGGTCGGGTCCTTATAGTTGGTATCAAAGGAAGTTTAGTAGAATACTTGGAAACTAGATTTAGAAAATGTAGAATTAGGGAAGAATCCCTAAGTTAGTCTTTGAGGATAAACATACAAGAACGTCCTGGTATTTTGGTAAGGAATAGATTATGTGGATTATTCAAGCAATACATCTCTGTATGGATATGAGCAGGTAGAGGCGGCTCTGGCAGAGATGTATCTAGGGTTAAAACCTGAAAACACAACTTTGATCTAGAATCAAATGGGAACCGGTGCACGACAATGGGCCTTGCTGCACTCTTGGTTACAACACTCCCAGTTGATATGCTTAGGATAATTCACATTTTCTTTACAAGCCATTATGAAGGAGTTTAATGTAAATATTCCTCAAAGAAACCATATTTGTGAATATGGGATTAGCCATGTGTAGGATCTCACTTTTTTTGAGTATTTTTAAGTTAAGATTATACATTATGATTTATAACCTAATATACTAAATGCCATTATCTAGATATGGTGCCTAGTGGATGAAATGGAAATAGCACAAATGCACGTGTCCCCTGTAGAGATTTTCCTCCGACGCAAGATAATGATGTTGGCTCTGGTGCTGTGACTAGTGCTGAGCAACTCATAACTATACTGGGACAACTTACTCAGGTTAAGAATAATAACCTTATCCGTATGGAGCATCCGGATCCACCACGTGGAGGAGCCATGCTTGATCGCTTTATGCGACAACAGCCTTCATCATTCAACGGGACTACAAACCCATTTGTAGCAGAGCAGTGGATATGTTCCCTTGAGAAGATATTTTTTGCTTTGGGATGTAATGAAAGAGAGAAGGTTGTCATGGCAGTATATCGTCTATCAGGAGATGTGGATCAGTGGTGGTCACTAATCCAAAACACAAAGGAGGAGGAAGAGATAGAAGAGATGGAATGGAGGGATTTTAAGGAAATATTCTTAGAAAAATATTTCCCTCATGATCAGCGAGAAGATATGGAGAGACAATTCTTGAATCTGAGGCAGAAGGAATATGATAATGTTGCAAGGTATGAAGCTAACTTCATAAGATTATCAAGACATGTTGTAGACTACATACGAAATCCAAGGAGCAAAATTGATCGATTATTTGATGGCCTAAAGCTATTCCTCCAGCAGGCACTGGTCTCCCAAAGTTTTTCATCATATGGGGATATAGTTTCATGTTCCATCAAGACAGAAAAAGAATTCTCTAAGTCTTATGACTTTAAGGGAAAGCAAGAAAAGAAGAGGGCTGCTGAAAACCCTGGGAAAGGAAATAAGGAAATGGGGAAGAAGGGAAGAGTTGAATTTCTACCATGTGAAAATTGTGGAAAGAAACACCTTGGTGCATGCTTAAAAGGAAAAGGAGTATGCTACAAACGTGGTCAGAAAGGCCATCTTGCTGGAGATTGCAAAGAGAAGAAGGAATCCAATGATGTTCAATGTTATAGTTGTCAAGATATGGGACACTATGCTAATGATTGTCTAAAACATCAAGGAAATAAGCAACAGAGAAGGCCAAGGGATCAGGGATAGGCTTATGCAATCACAACCGCATAGGTTAAAGTTCCTAATGACGTGGTGGAAGGTACTTTAATTGTTTCCTCAAGTTTAGCCAATGCTTTTTTTGATTCTGGATCATCACATTGTTTCATATCTTCCCAGTTTTCTAATAAAATTAGATATTTCCAATTTGATTTAACAAGGGAGTTGTCAGTCAAAACTCCTATGGGAATTATCATTGCTACAAAGTTCTGTGAATCAGTTCCCATTAGGGCATATAAATGTTCTTTATCTGCTGATCTCATCGTCATACCCATGATTTAATTTGATATAATCCTCAGTATGGATTGGATTTCGGACCATGATGCAAAAATTTATTGTAAGAAGAAGGAGGTTGCGATTTTTGATGATGATGATAAAGAACACCTTATCTTTAGATTAGAATCATCATCACCTGACTCTTATCTAGATCCACCCCCAATAGCTCAACTAAATTCAATTATTGGGGAGGAAGAGAATGAAATAATTGTGGGTGAAGAAAGGAATGTTCAAATAGAGGATGTACCTATTGTGAGAGAATATGTTGATGTGTTTCCAGAAGATTTACTCGGACATCCTCCAGAATGAGAAATTGAGTTTTTTATTGATTTAATTCCTGGTTCAAGGCCCATATCGAATACCCCTTATAGAATGGCCACTGTGTAATTAGTGGAGCTAAAGAAACAACTAGAGGAATTGAGTAATAAGGCATTTATTCGCCCTAGTGTTTCTCCATGGGTAGCCCTTGTCCTTTTTGTTAATAAGAAATATGGATCTATGAGGGTATGTATCGACTACAGGGAGATCAATGCTATAACAATAAAGAACAAGTATCCCCTACCTCGCATTGATTATTTATTTGACCAACTGCATGGAGCTCAATAATTTTCAAAGATTGACCTTCGATCCGGATATCATCAGTTGTGTATAAGGAAGGAGGATATTCATAAGATAGCATTTCAGACCAGGTATGGGCATTACAAGTTTACAGTGATGCCTTTTGGATTGACTAATGCACCTGTTGTCTTCATGGACATGATGAACAGAGTTTTCAAGGAATATCTCGATGATTTTGTAGTGGTATTTATTGATGATATCTTGGTATACTGCAAAATCTATGAATATCATGAAAATCACTTGCGCATTATCCTGAAGACTCTTAGAAGACATGAATTATATGGGAAGTTTAGAAAGTGTGAATTCTGGCTTCAGGAGATTTCTTTTCTTGGTCATATTGTCTCTAAGGATGGAATCCTAGTTGATCATGTGAAGACAAAGGCAATCCAAGATTGGCCCACGCCAACAAACATAACTGAAGTACGTAGTTTTATTGGCTTAGTAGGTTATTATCGGCATTTCGTATAGAATTTTGCCCGACTGGCTAACCCACTAACGGAGATCACACGTAAAGGGGTTAAATTTGTTTGGAAAAAAGATTGTGAAGAATTTTTCGAAGAACTGAAGAGAAGATTAGTCAATGCTCCTATATTGACTCTACCATCGGGGAATGACAGGTTTGTTATTTATAGTGATTCTTCAAAGAAAGGACTTGGTTGTGTCCTTATGAAAAATGATAGGGTTATTTCTTATGCATCACAACAGCTAAAAATTCATGAGAAAAATTATCCTACTCATGATCTTGAGTTAGTTGTAGTAATATTTGCTTTGAAGATATGGAGACATTATCTTTATGGTGAAAAATGTGAGATTTATACTGATCACAAGAGTTTGAAGTATATTTTCTCATAGAAAGAACTCAACATGAGGTAAAGGAGATGGCTTGAACTACTCAAGGATTATGATTACACAATACACTATCACTCGGGGAAGGAAAATAAGGTGGATGATGCTTTAAGCAGAAAGGATCATGAAGTTTTGAACAAGATGAGGGTTGAAAGGGATCCTATTTTTATGGATCTAGTAAAGATGGATATGGTAATAACCATGAAAGGTGAAACATCAATTCTTTTTCAAATGGTTGCCAAACCATCTTTACTAGAAAGGATAAAAAGTTCTCAAGCTGATGATGAGGAGTTTCAAAAAAAGATTAAAGCTGTGAATGATGGGAGATTGAGTGACTTCGTATATGAAGATGGAATTTTGAAATTTGGGAAGAGACTGTGTGTTCTCGATATACCTGATCTAAAAAGGTAATTGTTGGATAATGATCATAGTTCCAATTTCTCTATACACCCTAGTAGCACTAATATGTATAGAGATTTGAAGGAACATTTTTAGTGGGACAACATGAGGAGGGAGATTTCTGATTTTGTGTTAAGATGTATGGTTTGTCAACAAGTGAAAGCTGGAAGGAAACAACCTGGAGGAGTATTGCAACCTCTTCCCATACCTGAGTGGAAATGGGATAATATCACGATGGACTTTGTCATGGGACTACCAAAGACTCCTAGAAGGAACGATGCAATATGGGTCATTGTTGATCATCTTACCAAGTCATCACATTTTCTTGCTATAAGAGAAGATCTATCACTTGAACGTCTAGCAAGAATATATATTAATGAAGTTGTGAGACTTCATGGAGTACCCCTATTGATTGTTTCTGATCGTGATCCACGTTTTACATCAAGATTCTAGAAAAGTCTTCATAAGTCCCTAGATTTCGATCTTCGTTTGAGCACTACCTACCACCCACAAACTGATGGACAATCAGAACGGACTATTAAAACATTGGAATACATGTTGAGGTCTTGTTCACTTGATTTTCAAGGCATGTGGGATCAATATTTACCTCTCATAGAATTTTCCTACAACAATAGCTTCCATTCAAGTATTCAGATGGCACCCTATGAAGCATTATATGGGAGGAGATGTCGTACACCAACTTGCTGGGATGATGTTGGTGAAAGAAAGCTCATGGGCCCAGAACTTGTTGAAGAAACAATGGAGAAGGTGAAGATTATCCAGAACCATATCAAAATAGCTCAAAGTAGGCAAAAGATCTATGCAGATAATCGAAGGAAGGATTTGGAGTTTCAAGGAGGTGATCACGTTTTCTTAAAGTTATATCCATGGAAGGGTATTATACGATTCGGTAAGAAGGGAAAATTAAGTCCTAGGTACATCGGACCTTTTGAAATTATGGACCGAATTGGAGTCATATCTTATCGTTTGGCAATGACGCCAAGTCTCTCCAAGGTTTACAATGTGTTCCACGTATCAATGTTAAGAAAGTACATGCCAGACACAACACATGTACTCACTTATGAAGAAGTGGAACTTGAGCCCGATCTATCTTACTGTGAAGAGCCTATCAAGATTCTTGATACTATAGAACAAGTATTGAGAAATCGGACAACTCATCTGGTGAAGGTTCTATGGAGGAACAATAAGATGGAGGAAGCAACATGGGAGCCTGAGGAGCTTATGTTAAAGACATACCCAAATCTTTTTAAGTAATATTTTGTGAATTTCGAGGATGACATTTTTGTAAATAGGGGAGAATGTAACACCCCAAGGTTTTGAAAATAAATATAGAATGCAATTTTATAATCTATCCTATTCTATGTTTTTAATTTCAAGAAATGGCCATCTAGAGTTGTGTTCAGTAAGTCGTTTGGAGTCTGATAGAACAAACTTGATTTTTGGTGAATAGTAACATACCCTTATGAATAGAAATATAACCTTATGAATAGTAAATAATATTATTTTTTTATTTTTTTAAGGCAATAGGATAATGGGATCTTAATTAATTTTCCAATGTCCCGTAAAACTAATTTCACTTCAAGATTGTTATTTTTCAAATTAACTATGACCTTATTAGAAAATTAAATTAATAATGTTTAGAAATTTATTTTTGAAAAATGGATTTCACTTTTGAATTCTAAACATTGAAAAATGGTAGGGGTGAATTTTTGGGATTTTCTAAAATGCTTCAATTTTGTGAATAGTGAAAAATACAGTTTTGTGTATTCAGTAGTTTAATGACATCATAATGATATAATAATTAAAATAAAAGGATTTTAGACTTGTGTATAGTAACATAGGTCATGAGGTGTCCCAAGTGGGAAAATACCATGGCCAAATAACATGGTAAATCCCATGGTTTGGCAAAGAACCACTAATGAGGTGTCCCTTTGAAATTATTATAAAATTACCTCTCTTTTTCTATAAATACCCACTCATCAATTCATTTTATTTCATTACAAATATCTTATACTCTAATCTATGGTGTTTTTACCTCTCTAAGAGTCCTCCCAAGGTGTCCCTAATCCCCCAAGGTCCCATCCTTCAAGATCTAGGAGTTATTCTACAAGGTAAGAGAATCCTTCATTCTCTTCTTTAAGTTGACACTTCTTTTATGTTAGCTATTTGAAATTACTTTCTCATATGTTGGTGTTTGATTTTATTTATTCTTCTTACTATCCTTTTTATTTCAATATTATGAGATACACTTTTGATCTCATCATTTGATTTTATGAAATTTTAAGTGACGTTGTTAGGCTGCCGAATTTTCATATGGAATCTCTTAACTTTTCTTTTATTTTTGAGTTCATCTATTTTATTTTTCTCTCCTCAACTCATATTTCCAAATGATCATGATAACTCCAATAACATCTATATACTTGATTTATATCATGTTAATGGAAGAACAATCATAAATATTCTTACTCCCTCCCTTTTATTTTTATAAACGAAATCAACGTCCATGAGGTTCCAATTTATAGCCTTCGTGGACGACGAAGTTTCATTCTTCAATTTCTTCTTCATTAATGGTCATAAAACCATATTTATGGTTTCACCAGACTATAAAATATGTATTATAACATAATTAATATTCAGGAACCAGAATATGTACATATAATTAAGTTATATGACAAAACTAGTTCATAATAATCTAAATACCGCCAAATAATCGAAGTGGTTGTCATCCAATGATTCATCCTCATTCCATGTAACCAAATGAAAGAAATAACCACTATCAATTCTGTATGTTCATAAATAATGTTTAATTTAAATTATAGAGATTTATAACCATTCCACGTGAACTTCATTACTTAAAAACAAGTGAACCGAATATGAAAATAAAGGAAACGAACACTCAAGAACAACGAAATTCAATACAATAACTTATCAATAAAAACATAAATGAACTAACCAGAATTATGGTAAAATAAATACATGTCTAATAGTTTGTGAAATAATTTATTAACAAGTATAATTTCATATTCCAGGAGCTTAAGTACAAGATCGGAACACGTTTGGAGTTAAGGTAAGGGTTTTTCACCCGAACTTCCATTTTCATTCGGGTTACTTTCATTGTCTAATTAACTCAATGAAATTCTTATGTATTATTATGTACTCATCATATATTATGTGTGAGTATCATATATATAGTTACAAACCAGAACCCTTCCTTATTTTATGGATAGTTACACGTTTTAAAATGAACTTTCAAAATTGTTTCGAAAATATAAGCTCGATTCAAGGGAATTTCTCCAATTCATATCTATTTACAAGGGCACTCTATAATCTGTTTTTGGAAACCATTATATTTATAAAAATAATCATTTTATTATGAAGATACTATCTTAATTCACTTCTGGTTTTATACAAATATTTTCCAAAAGAACTCTTCTTTTCAAAATAAAATAGTACTTATCTCAAAATTGCTTAATGATTTTATAAGAGTATTTTCATTCAATGCTCTTATTGATTCCATGGTATTATTGGGTTTAATCATTTATGAAGTTATATACCATATTTTATTTAATGGTTTATGACTAAATTTATTGTGGATGATCTATCCTAAAACCATTCATCATATTATTCCGAATGGTTAATGTTTATGTTGGTTTATGACTAACTTTATTGTGGATGATCTATCCTAAAACCATTAATCATATTATTTCGAATGGTTAGTGTTTATTTTCAATAATTAGTGAAAGTAAGTTACATTTCATATGATAGTTTCAATATGAATGTATATGTTGTTTATATTGATACCCGCTCATATGAGGAATGCATTGGACTTATTATGTGATGGGTGGGGCCCGCTATAGCCCCTCGATGCATTGGTATGTCTCATGAGACAAACTATGGTCTTGGAACACGGCCTTGACAAAATTATTATTTTATGGTCCTAGCACGAGGCTTGGACGGTATGGTTATGATGTCCGGCATATGCACTTCCCTCATTATGATGCTAGTATTTGAATTTCATGTGGTTATTCGACTAGTAGAATACCCATGATTATGTTTAATTATGGAATTATTTATTTAGATCATATTCCTACCATAATATGTTTCAAGTTTATTATTAAAGGCATGTGTTTTCAATTATTCACCATGTCTAATGTTTATATTATCTTCCGTTGTATTGCTTACTCTTACTGAGCATTTGAGCTCACCCCTTTCTTATATTTAATTTTCTCAGGACATGAAGAAGTAATTTATGAATGACGTGCAAGCATAATCTGGGAGACATGATGTTTCTAGTGGAATAAAATAGTGTTTTGTTTCCCTTCATGTTGTAATTATAAACTTATGTATGTAACTTGTTTCCAATAATACTAAACTACTCGGTCTTTCGGGATTCGTATTCCTTGTATGTATGCCAACGTAATCAAATAAGGCACCGGCTCTGGGCAACTGGGGTCCGGTCCTTACATGCTTCCAATCCCCAAATTTTAATTCTAATATAATGATGTTTTATTTATCCTTCTAATTTAATGTGTAGATGAATATATGCATAAATTTGTCGGTGGTCATCATTTTAATAATATGTTTTTTATGGTTTCATTATCTTAATTTTGGTTCGTAAACACATAAACCATGAATAATCATACTGCTTATATATTGGAAGGATATGGGGATTAGTGGAGTGTTTTTTGGATCTTAAACACTCTCTTAGGGTAAGGGTATTGAGTGTATTGGTCCCTAACCAACTTCTTCCAACACTCATTTACCCAGGTATGGTTAGTGAAAAGTGGTCTCTATCGTCATATTGAGATTTAATTATATTTTTTATTCTTTTTTTAGTAATTTTTTATACTGCATGATATGATAAATACATTTTTTCAGGACACTATTTTTCATTTTTCAATTAAAAAATTCATTTTTTATTCAAAATCAACCAATAATTACTTATTAGGATACAAACATTCTAATTTATCAATATACACATCGTCTCCCACTCATTTGTTCATTAATTAAAATGAAAATTATTATTTAGTTTAAATAAGTGTGAAGAGAATGAATGAGTAACCCCTACTAAATATATTGAACCTATGGTTTTCCACAATAGTTTAGTCCTTCATTAACTTAAAAAAATAATTTTCAATGGAACTGCAAAAAAATTATTTTTCATATTTTGTACTGCTACAGGGAAGAATCAGTGTGATTAATCACTGTCTTTATCATTCTATGAATTAGTTCCCATTTTTTGTTACAATCATTGTTATAGTTCTATTTGATTTCAAAAGTTATATTGAAAGTGTGGATCAACCATTTAATTTACAATTTACTATTACTCATATTCTCAATTAGAAAGGGTTGAAGAGATTATCTCTTTGGACCAAAAAATATAATAAAAAATATCCCGACCAATATTTTTGGCCACAAGTGAAAGAAAAGAATATTGAACAAGAATCATGAATAAATGAACTAAAAGAAAAATAGTTTAATTAACTTATAATGGTTGAAGTCAAATGGGATAGATTTCAGATGAGGATTTAAAAGTGGTGGAAGAAGAAAAATCTAAAGAAAAAACTCAGATATGAACAATAGTAAAGGTGGAGGATAAATATAAATAGAAAAACTCACAACATACTTTTACCACTGAACATGTATGTTAATGTAAATGGATTTAGGGGAATCAAAACATTATCATGATAGAAATAAACACATGAACATAGACTTAGGTAATGTGTCCATGATAAGTTATGAAACACCTTAAGGTGGGAATCAAAATTACAAATAAATGACTCCCATAAAATAGTGTAAAATGAGAATATGGTAACTAATATGGAAATTCACCTAAGATGATAAATAAAATGTGTATGTGAGTGAACATCAACAAGTGTTAGATGAAAATGAGATGTTGATTCACCAAAAATATTTTCATTCTAAGAAAATTACAATTTTTTAAAGTGTACGTTTTCTATATTTTGATGGTTTTGTTCTAGGATATATGATCTCACATAATAAGTGACATGCATAAAAAAGGATTTAGAAAATTAAATAAGCGCATGTTTTCAAAGGAAATGGAATGAATTTTAGATATTATAAATTACAATAATGATGTGGTATATGAGTTAATATATTGTTTTATAGGTTGATTCGTGAATGTCAAAAATTTTGTATTGACATAGGGAACCTGAGACAAGGGGATTAATGGAAGTGACACTAGATATGTTCATTACTCTACCAATTTATATTCTTTTAAAATCCATTAAAACAAGTAATAAACTATTATAGATATGGGGACATAGAAATAATGAGAAAATGTACATGATATTTTTCAGGGAGTGACCAAAAAATGAATTTTTAGTTTTTAATTTGTTTAAATGTTTACTTTTAGTTTCCACAATTTCTAAATAAATTAAAAATTAGTGGATTTCTATTTATTCATGAGTTTTTTGTAAATATGGTTAACTATAATGTTTTAAATGGTTAAAATGAGTATGATATTATATTGAACATGGTCTATTTTAATTCATGTGAATTGTGAATTTTTTTTGTTCATAATTTCATCCAAGTAGAGTTTTGGATGGGTAAATTGGTTTCTTGGATATAGTGTGAGTTTAAATTGGAATGAGTTGAGCTGCATGAAATTTAATCAAGTTTTTGTTATATTAAAAACCAATCTCATAATATATGCAATAATAACATTTTGGGTGACTTTTTATGAAATATTATTTGGGTAAAATCAACTCATCATTTGTTATTAAACATAGAATTGAATAGTCCACATAATTTTAAACTCATCTATCAATTACTACATAATAAAACCATGATTATGAGTGTCTATAGTATGTGTTTTATATTAATTACACATGTGATATTTTATAAATAAGTAAATATTTAATGGAAAATTTCTATTTATTACTACTATTAGAAATTTGGATGATACAATATTAACATCTATGGTCGGCCTAAAATATTAAAATAACCCCATCTATGAGAATTGTTTATCATTAAATTATTTTTCATGAAGCAATGTAAAATTTAATTAAGAATTTATAATTTTTGTATAAATATTATCTATAAGAATACTTCTCTTTATAAAAATTATAATGCATTTGAGAGATATCAAAGTGGTCTACGACAATCTGTTAATAAAGATTCAATGCTTGGATCCTTATAAATACTAATATCATCGTGCATGGGTAACTTGGATCTCTCTAGAATCACTAATAAGGATAAAGATATGAATTTTAAGGAATTTATGAAGGTCATACAAGTGTGTTTATCATTATCATTCCATTAGAACAATAATAATATTCTAATTTTAGTTTTTTTGTCTAAAATAGGTATGTTTTACTGCAAACACTACATCGAAATTATCAAGGAAACCCAAGGATCATGGGGTGATCAGAAATTCCCTAGAGTATATGGAATTTTGGATAGATATTATTCAATTCATACATGTGTTCACATCATCTTTTTCGGTTATCATATTGTAGACCATTTGGAATTAGTGGTGGAGGTTCGATTATTCTCATTTCAAACCATTAAATTGATAGTTTACCTATAGAAGTAGGGATCAAACATTTTTATAATATTTTATTTTTATTTGGAATAACATGTGATGAAATTATTGGCCTCCTATGACCAATCCAATGATACTTTCCTGAAACCCATGTTGAAATTGTAATATATTGATATCCTATTTATATTATTATCATCATTAGGAGATGTATGAATATAGGAATTAGTAGGTATTCATCACTGTGTTATTTAGTTCTTAATGATTCCCTTATATCACTTCTTATTTTAACACACACACCATTTAGTTCATCTAATTACTTTTACAATAGATTGTGTTGAGGAGGATTAAGTATTTTCTGAGGGTTCTAAAACACTATTGTATGAAAATCACTGAGATTATTGTGGTTACAAGATGAATTTATCCAAACGTTATTTACCATGGGTCGGGTAAGTTTTAAGATGTCATGATCCACTTAATGAAATGGTAATATAGTGTTAAATATTACCTTAAGAACATTTTTATAGATTTGGTTTGGAGAAATATCACAGGATATGAAACCATTTTTCATATTGTAATCACAACCCTCATATTGTGTTAACACTCAACCACTAATTACATGTTACCATTCTAACACATAACTCTAAACATACACATAATATACCCCTAATTTAATAACTCATTAAAAAGAAAATAATTAATCATTTAGATTATGTTTGTAGAAAATGGATGGGTAAAATCTCTGTAAGAGATAGACCATAATATTTTACAACTCTTGTTCATTATTTTGGAACTAAAAAATTATTTAACGGGACTCCTGACAATGGAATCATCATACATCATAGTGATTTCTCCTAGATTATATAATTATTCTCTCATCTATGTTATAGCCCAAAAACCCAAAACCTATATACTCCATGTATCAATATTATCTATAGTGTATCATCATTAGCATGTTTCATTAATAGAGTGAAGGAAAGGAAAATAATTAATCACACACATTTCTCAAATCCTATCTCTTTACTAGTAACCAATATATAACAAAAATCCTACAAAGGATAACATATAAAAACCAATATATAACCCTCCCTAACCAATCTCACTATAATTATCTCTATTAACAATGCCCTAGAAGGAACAAAATATTTTAGACCCTAATCTGACTACTTACTATAATTCCCCAAACATGGTTGGTTAAAAAAATTATACTCATAAAATTCGATAAAATTTCTCATGAGGCCCAAGTAAACTCACATTAACATCCTATAATATTATTAAAAACTATGAAAACCCCTTAATGTGTTTTAGAGGTATATAATATTATTTCAACACTTTCTAATTCACTAATCATATAAGTGAATCTATAGATACCCCGCTTGTATCTATCCATAAGAATCACACTTAGGGGACTAGACATGCTATCAATCAATTCAGTAAGCTTATAAAAAGAAATAGAATATAATATATATTTAAACCAACATTTTAGAAATATAATCAATCACATAAATCAAAACTAACTTCAACATTCCTCTATATTAATTTTTTTCAGAATAATGAAGACTTAATTGGAACACATGTTAACTATTTATTATTTCACATTTCATTTCTTTAAAATCTATAAAACACATACCCATTGTAACATCCCAGGTAATTATAGAATAATAATTTTTCATATTTATGAATATTTATAAATTAGATTATAATTTTACTTAAAAAGTGATGATATGTCTGATAGCATACCTGACACGCAACAAATCTTACGTTCCACACAAGACTGAGTTATACCGAAAAATAATATATTATTAATATTATTATTTTATGTTGTAGTTGTCTCTTAATAATTAAAATGGAATTAATGAAATATATTAACTAAATTATAAAAATATGGTGTACACATGTTTATATAATTATTCATTGGTTACCAAATTAATTAGGAAATTAAATAAAAACCAATTGAATATAAAGGATATGATTTTATAAAAAAAATATTAAAATGAGAATAATTGTGTTTATAAAATAATAATATCACACTTGTTGGATTATGTTAATGAAATTTAAACTCAATATGATGTTTAATTTTCATATTATATTTTTTCTATACAAGATATAAGAACAAAATCAATTTTATGTATAAAAGGATTATTTTTCAAAAAAGGAATTTTTACCACCTTTTGATAGAGAACCCTTTTTAAATCTAGTATTTGACACTTTTATAATTTATTTTTGAAAAAATAAACATCTTATGTGGAATAGGACATAAAATTATAATTTTTTATAATTTTTTTTATTTTTCTGATAAAATTAGTATTTAAATGAATAGTGAGAAATATTGTGTTTTAATTCAAAATTATTTTTTCGTCTAATTTATTTTAATTGATAGAAGTTCATTTTAATTGGTTTTAAAGTATAATTAGATTATGTTTTTATAATTTAATCCAACTTTGGTCATTGTAATTAATTTCAATTTTAAATTATATATAAAAACATTTCAAACTTTTGAACGTTTCACTTTAAAAACCCGCTTTTTAGTTTTATCTGTGGAATTAATTTTAAATCTAATTTTATAAATTATATGAATTTAATTAGGTAAAATGAATTCTATATTTTGAATCAGAAAGTCCAAATTAGGTTTTAAGGTCAATTTTATTTTTATATTTAAAAAATTTACCATTTTAAAAAAATTATTTACCGTAGTAAAAGTAAAATTTTGACAAGGGTTAAAATTAAAAGTTAAAAGTTTAACATACCTAAAAACTACAACCTCTAAAGGGTGTTTGAGGTGTGGCTCGACCCTAACCAGCCTATAAAACATTAATTACAATCCAAAGTCATTAAATTTAATTCCACCTCTAAATGGTTAGCTTTTAATATAAAATAATCAATAAATTAATCACTTGAACCCGCCTCTCCTCAAGTATAAATAACAACCCTCACCTCCCTCCCTAGTTTGACCCACAAAGCCTTATAGATCCAAAAATATTTTCCAAAATCTCTCCTCCTCACTTTCCCCATATCCAAGTGTTTCTAATCTCACCAAAAGACCAAATACAAGGTCCTCAAGTGTCTTTCAAGGAGGGGATATTGAAGATGTAATTTTCTCAAAGTACCTATCTTGATTTATTTTCTTTTTCTACTTTCTCCTCACCTCCTTCATCCATAAATGCATGATAACTCTAGAAGCAGGTACATATTGTAGTTTTATGTTTCTAATGAAATATATCATATCCACTTCATTTCTCACCTCCTCTTATTCAAAGAAACAAAATTGTTGTCCAAGTTATGTCAATTAATCACCTTTGTGAATAATGTTTTTATTATTTTTCCATTACTGTCTTCATGACTGGTCTTAAAACCATTTTGATGGTAAAATAATATTTTAATATGTATATTATAAACTATTATATATTATATAAATTTTTTATTAAACATACCTTCATTCTTTCCAAATTGTGGTTATACGATAACTACGTTTGAGGACGTATGGACTACCACCTCCTCAAAACGATGTGATTCGTTCACACGTCACATGGAATGTATTAAGGGTTGTTTTAAAAAACATATATGATATAAATTAAATATTAATTATACTATAATTAAATTATATGTGTATACATATTTACATACATTTCATTAAATGTTCTTTCTCTCAATATGATAGGAAAAACAAAAAATAGTGTTCATGCGTACGTACGGCCTACCGTCTCCATGAACGGTGTTTTTAGTTTTTCTTAAAATATTATTATAAATACTTATATAATGAATATATAATATATTTATATCATTTTTTATATTCTGGAGATGATGGACTTATGACCACATGGACTATTGACATCATACCAAGTTCTTTTTTGACTCACGAACCGAATATTGACAAAATGTATGATATGAACTTAAATAATTATGTAATTGTTATAACATGGTAATAAGTGATATAAAAGGAATAATAAACATGAAAAGGGTTACCAATCAAGTATAAATTAACCTAAGTTTATTATTCAAGAATATATAAACCACACATGACGAATCAGACTTCAGATAAGAGACTTTGACTCAATATTCTTTCATTGAGGAATTTGTTGATAATATGCACATTTATTCTTTTATTCGGTGTATATACAGATACTATGACATTTCATATCCATATTTTATCTATAATAATGTTAATTAATGTTTTGGTAAATTTATTAATTCATGGAGATTAATATTTAAATGTTCAATGTGGTATGGGACACCTTGAATGTTTAAAGATTTAATTATCAAATGTTTTCTTCATGATATTAATTCACATATTTGTTTAAATAGATATAAAAGTATTATACATGAAATTTGATGTATATAATTTAAAAGTTTTTATAAGGAATATTTTTATATAAAGCATTTAACTTTCTTTACAAAACGACAAAATGAATGTTTTTTAACATATGCGGCGACAATGACTTCTCTGTCGTTGTAACCGTTATTTGATATTTGTATTCCTCTATAAACCTTAATTTTTTTAAAATGGAAAAGAAATACCTTATTCCCTTTTTTAGTGTTTTGGTATTAAAAATGGTTTTGAAAGAGGATTGAATATTTCAATATCTTGAAATGATTTCTTGTGATTGCAAAATGAAATTTTATGAGTGAAATGTTGATAATTGCAATCCTTTATGTGTTATAACTATATAATGGTACTTAGACATTTGATGGGTGGTTATGTGATAATCCAAAGATGGGTGGTTACCTGAAAAAAAAATATGGTTGGTTACGTAATAAAACAAAGATGGGTGGTTTCGTGATAAACCATGGACAGGTGGTTATGTTATAATATCTAATGAATTGGGTATAGAAGCTTACCCTATGGCTATTCCATTTAGTGATATGTGTGAAATTCAACTATATGGTTATTCCATTTAAGTATGATTGTGTCCCAAGTTACCTTTATATGTTATATATTACTTTCTATAGGTTTTAATCTAAAAATTTTAATCAATGATCTTATATTCGATGAAGATTATTTATTACTTCTTAAAGGTGAAAAGTATTACTTTATGATAAATTATTCATGGTTTACATGTTTTCACAAGACTAACAAATTTCCTTCTTTATGGATCCCTTACTGAACTTTTTACGCTCATCCCATGTTTTGAAAAAAAATTCATAGGATTTAAAGAAGAATAGAGTCAAGGATGGAATCAAAGAAAATTTATGATATTTAAAGATGAAACAAAACCATGTTTCTTTTTAAACATTTTTTGTTTTATGAAAAAAATGGATAGTGAGTAGAATTGTCTACTTTGAAATATTTAAGTTATTAGATATGAGTTATGGCATAATTATCTAAAGCTCTAAACTTGAAAAGATACTCAATGTAAAATAAAGTCAAATTATTAACATAAATCAAGATTATTTAATGGTTAAGGATGGGACCTTATAGTTGGTATCAGAGGATGGTTTAGACAACTTTAGAGGTTAGGGTGATATTTAGGCATAAGTTATAGGTTATATATAACCACAATTGTTGTAATAATATAAAGAGTCGTGGTTATTTTAGATAAATTGAATAAGTTTTAGATAACATGAATAAGTATATCTTGGTTTTTATCTTCCTCATAAGATAGTATATGGTGATTTTATTGATATACTCACACTAACCATTTTGGTTTTAATAAATATTTGGATCCAGCAGGAACCAAAGTAACAATTGATGTGAAGGAAGTTTTGGTGGTTATCTTAATAAGAATCCAAATGAAATGAGAACTGCAATGAAAACTCTCATGGTTATTCTAAACCAACTATCAGGAGTAATGATTAACAACTTAATCCTTTGTGAGTTTTCTAATGCATCATATATGATAGAAATGAATCCATGTGGTAGTTTGGGTAATAATCATAAAGGTAAGTATATTCAATGACATATGTGTCAAGAATGTGAAAAGAAACACCTAGTAAAATGTTTTAAAGGGGGCATAAGATGTTATATATGTGGTAATGAAGGTCATAAATCAATAACCTACCAAGGAAAAATGAAGTGTTTAGTTTACTTGATGAAAGGGAAATAGGTTATTCCCGAGTTATCAATTAAATATTCTAAATGTGGGGAGTAAGGTCATTATTCAAATAAATAACCTACGAAGAAGGTTCATGAATGGGACCAGGAGGACCGTACAAATATACGTTTAGCAATACCGCATGCCATTCAAATTGAAGATGAGGAAACTAAAAATGACCTATGAAAGTTGTGGATTATTTCTTGTCTTGTGTTTTGACATTATTGAATATTGGGACATGATTCATGTTTTTGTTTGTAGGAATGAAGTATTAAGGAATAATATGTAAAATCATGGTTAAAGGATCACGAAGAACGTTGAATGATTAAAAATTCTACATATAAAGGATTATAGAGTAATGATTGATTGTAGGATGATGAAATGTTTAAAATTATTAATTCTCTTTTGATTATGGGATTACTTTGGAAGAATTTTTTTAAGTATGTGTAACCCTGAAGTTTTTATGTGAAATAGTTATTTGATGAATAATTATCTTTTCTTGTGTGGACATAATTAAAAATGTATGGATAACCATTAGGGTTTATATGATCTTTTATTTTGAGGTAATTATGGGTTATTTCTTTTTGGGTTTCAAAATGAAAGGTATGAGATACAATTTGAGGATAAAAAATGGTATGGTTATTTTTTAGGATTTTATCTCATTTTGGGATGTTATAATAATTATATAGGTTTATAAAAAAAAGACAACCCACAGGATGGGTGACAATCCATCGCATCTGGCAAGGCCTCGGGAATTGAACCCACAACCAAAGGGTGACAAGTGTGCATCGCCTACCACTAGCCTACGTGAAGTCCCTAGTTAGTATGACTTTTC
This sequence comes from Viscum album, assembly GCA_963277665.1. Classification (NCBI taxonomy): domain Eukaryota; kingdom Viridiplantae; phylum Streptophyta; class Magnoliopsida; order Santalales; family Viscaceae; genus Viscum; species Viscum album. The sequence goes on from OY728143.1 coordinate 356,694,944, forward strand.
TTTTTAGTTAAACTATTTGGTGGAATAAGAATAAGATGATTTTGGGAACCTATGTTTTATCAAATGGATATCCTTGGTATTGGAAAATGATTTGAAAATTAAGTGATAAATTTTATTTTGGAATACATTCACTATTTTGGGAACTTTATATGATTAATGTAAATAGAATACTATGAGATTTTAATTGAGGAGTAATGGTTAATTTATATTTTGGAAGAATATATGATTTTTTATTGTGGACTTATGGAAATTTGGTTTATTTATGGAAATGATTAACCTATCTTAGAGAATATGTGATTAGATTAATTAATTTTTGGTATAAGACATTAAGAGTGGTTGATATTATTTAAAGATAAATGTTAAAATTTATCCTGGAAGACTATGTGATCAAATCCTTCTGAATTTTGGGTTTTTATCTTAGTTTGGATTATTTTAAGGAATTTTAAGGATGGTTATATTTTAAATGTTCTAAATTGAACTTTTTATTTTACTGTTGAATTTTGGAGATTAAAAGTAGTTTTTCTTCATCCAATAGTTTATTCCTTTTGGAAAATTGTTTTATATTATCCTAACCATATTGATTTTGGTTAATGTTTCAAGACAAGAGAAATATGTAGTTAATCTTTTGTGGATTGTGCAATTCTCTAGAAGTTGATTCTAGTGATTCGGGTGTAAAAAAATCAACTTGAATACTCATAGTTTAGATAAAAACATGATTTTGTGGTGGAATTTGATTAGTTAATGAAACACTACTTTTCAAGTAAGTATATTTCCTTATGTTCTTATTATATGTAGAAAAATAATTCCACAACTCAATAAAAAGGATCTTAGAACAAAAATGTTATCCGTTTAATTTTCATGCTATGAAATCAAAGACCATTTAACCCATCACAAGTTTGTGGTTTTTTTATTTTTAACTTTTTCATGATCATGTTTTCTATCACTTTGCATCAAAACATGATGGTTAGTTTTTATTCTATATCCATATTTTCTTAGATGAAATTCTAGTATGTGTTATCTCTGGTGACCTTTGTACTTTATATTCTTTTTTTTTAAGTGAAAGTTTTATTGACTCTTTTTCCAATGTGGGATTTCAATGAAGTAATTTTGAAAAGTGAAACCTTAGTTACCAAGACCAAATTTAAAATTGCGAGGAAGCAATTTCCAAAAGGGGGGAGGATGTAACATAATAGGCAATTATAGAATAAGACCATTTCATATTTATTATTATTTATGAATAAGATAGTAATTTTACTTAAAAAGGGATTATATGTCTGATAGCATACCTGACATTCAACAATGGGTTTCTACGAAACCTTACGTTACACACAAGACTGAGCTATACTGAAAAATAATATATTATTAATATTATTATTTTAAGTTGTAGTTATCGATTAGCCATTAGAATAGTGGGAATGAACGATATTAAATGAATTATGAAAATATAGTTTACACATGTTTATATAATGATTCATTGGTTACCAAATTAATTTGGAAATTAAATAAAAATCAATTGAATATAAAAGATGTGTTTTTATGAAAAACTATTTAAATGAGAATAATTATGTTTATAAAATAATCATATCACTCTTTTTGATTTATATTAATGAAATATAAACTCAATATAATGTTTAATGTTTATATTATATGTTTTTTATACATTATTTAAGAACAAAATCAATTTTATGCATAAAAGGAGTATTTTTCAAAAAAAGAAATTTTTACCACTTTTTGATGGAGAACCCATTTTAAATCTTGTTTTGACACTTTTATAAGTTATTTTTTACAAAATAAATTTCTTATTTGGAAGTGGGGAATCAAAATTTACTTTGGTTGAATTTTTGGTATTTTCTGATAAAATTGGTATTTTAATAAGTAGTGAGAAATATTGTGTTTTAATTCAAATTGCATTTTTGTATAATTTATTTCTATTTTTAAAAGATCATTTTAATAGGTTTTAAAGTATATATAGATTATATTTTTATCATTTAATCCAATTTTGGTCATTGGAATTAATTTCAAATTGAAATTAGATATAAAAAGATTTTAAACTTTTGAACGTTTAATTTTAAAAACCAGCTTTTTAGTTTTGACTGCAGAATTAATTTTAAATCTAATTTTCTCAATTCAGTGAATTTAATTAAGTAAAAGGGATTCCATATTTGGAATCATATAGTCCAAATTAGGTCATAAAGTCAATTTTATTTTTAGATATAAAAAATTTACCATGGTAAAAAAATTATTTTTCCGTAGTAAAAGTAAAATTTTGACAAGGGTAAAAATTTAAATGTTAAAAGCTTATTATACCTAAAAACTACAACATTTAAAAGGGTAGTTGAGGTGTGTCTCGGACCTAAAAAGCCTATAAAACATTAATTACAATCCAAAGTTGTCGAATTTAATGTCACCTCTATATGGTTAGCTTTTAATATAAAATTATCCATAAATTAATCACTTGAACCCACCTCTTCTCAAGTATAAATAACAAACCTCACCTCCCAATTTCGACCCACAAAGCCTTCTCGCTCCTCAAATATCTACCCAAACCTCTCATCCTCAATCTCCCCACATCCAAGTGCTTCTGGTCTCACCAAAAGACCAAATCCAAGGTACTTAAAGGTCTTTCAAGAAGGGGATATTCAAGGAGTAATTTTCTCAAACTACCTCTCTTTATTTATTTTCCTTTTATACTTTCTCCTAACCTCATTCATTCATCAATGCATGATAACTACAGAATCATTCACATACTAGAGTTTTATGTTTATAATGTAATATCTCATATCCATTTCATTTCTCACCTCCTCTTATTCAATGAAATGAAATTGTTGTCCAAGTTATGCAGATTAATCACCTCCATGAAAAATGTTTTTGTTCTTTTTCCCTTACCACTGTAATGACCCGCCAATTCTCATTGGCTTGAGAGTGCAACAAGTCATTACTGGGCCTTAAGAGAAATCACCAAGATGCCAAAGGCTGGAAATAAATGCCGAAGGGTTTCAAATACAATTGGGGGACGATTTACCCTTTAAGAAAATAACCCCATCCATTAACCATTCACTATATGATGCATGAAAAATTGAAAGACCAAATCACAACTTCATTTATATTAAACCACATCAGAGTACACAACAACGGAAGACCAAACCAAACATCAAGGTACACAGTGGAAAAACAACATGAGACTCTCAAAAGACACCATGACTCTGTGGTCCACAAGCTCCAAGCTCCATAGCATCTCCCAAACATCACCACAAGCCATTAGTAATGAGATGCTTTATCTTTACCTGTGTCTCAGAATACAACATCTGAAAAAGCACCAAAGTTCCAAAGTAGGGGTGAGTATAAAACTCAGTAGGTCTTCCCCCAATGACTTCCCTACTCACACCACTGGGATAGAAGAGTTATCCACATTTATATAAAAATAGTTTATATAAAACATTTTCACCAAAGCAGTTTATAACTAAATATAAACAAGTTTTCCAAAACCATCCATGCTCAAAAGCATCAAAGTGAAATTTAAACCAGCTTTTCCAACACGTTATTATGTTATTTTTCCAGAAAAATAACCAAACAAATTTCCAAACCATTTCACAAACATCTCGTTTTGGCCTTCCCAACCATTTCACAAACCCGTGAAATCAGCCATGCATGCATCGTTATGACAGTTCCATACTCATGAACGGTTTCTCATCGATCTACCAAGTCGTCACAAGGTAATTACTTCCCATGTGCCATTACACCTTTGGTACCGAGCACAAGGTCATATTTCAACCAAGCCTCGTACATATAGTTACCACGTGCCATTAAACGTTTGGCACCGAGCACAAGGTCCTATTTCAACCAAGCCCCGTACATGCAATATGAGCACACACCACACATTCCCAAAAACCATGCCAAACCATCCTTTCAATAAAACACCTTTTATTGAAAACCATTTTCCATCCAAACCAAGTGTGTTTAAATAATTCAAACCATTTCAATAAAGTTGCCTTTTTATTGAAAACCAAATCCATCAAAACCATTTCAATAAATCACCCTTTTTATTGAAAACCAATTTCGCATCAAACCATTTACAATTTCAACAATTTCATAATTTAAAATCAAAATTTTAAATTCAAATAGCCAAGTCACTTTGCACACAATTCGCCAAGATTTCACAATTTCATCAAAACCATAAATCATCACTAAAGAATATTTATTCCATGCTTTTCACAATCAATTCCATTCAAATAACCCATTTGAGACTAATCTAACCAATTCTAACAAGAGGAGTCGAGATTGAAGCCACCTACCTCAACAAAAAGGCGAAACCAAGCAACGGACGAAGAATGCTCAAGAACACCGAGTCGAATCTCCAAAAACCCACCTTAGATCTCTTCTCCTAACACAACCAAGACCAAATATCGTCATATTTGGCATCCACACACTTAGATCTACCCATAACGGGCGTAGATCTAAGAAACCAAGAGAAGATGAGAAGTAGATCTGAGTAGATATAAGAAAATGATCAAAAACGAAGGAGAAAGATCACATACCTCAAGAATCCGGCTTCGATTCACCAAGAAAAGACTTCGGGTTGCCTCTAGAACGATAAGAGAACCATCTTTGACCTTAGGAGAACCAAAATCCCGAGTTAGGGCCGCTTAGGAGCTTTAATGAGGCAATTAGAGGCAAAACGAGTTAGATCCACAATTTAAGGATCTAATTTTAATTGACCGCACGGTTAGTCCGCACAGTTTGACAAACCGTGCACTAACCGTGCATTAGCTACTACCTCGGCCACCCTTCTCACACGGTTTGGCCACATGATTAGACAAATCGTGCGCTGACCATGCGAAAGCCACTGCCTCCAAGACCCACTGCGCACGGTTTGGCCGCATGGTTTAAACAAACCGTGTGCTGCCCGTGCACCTTCCCCTTTGCTTCAAACTTCAATCCAGGATCTCCCGACTCTCACATACGTCGCCCTTAACTTTTAAAACCAAGAAAATCATCAAGTAAGGGTTACATACCAGAAACCAGGGGTACTACATTCTCCCCACCATTGGCCTTTTCGTCCCCAGAAAGTAGAAAACCAATGCTTGTCTGAAAGAGTTCTGGTCACTGCTCTCTCATTTCTTTCCCACATTCCCAAGTCTCTTCCTGAATCTGACCATGTTGCCAAAAAACTCGCACTAGACCGATGATTTTTCCACGCAAGACTTTATCCTGCTTATCCATAATCTGCACCGGGATATGTACCAACGAAGCATCCGGCTCTAGTTCAACGTGATCTCATCTGATCACATGGTCAGTATCGTGTTGATACTTCTTCAACTGAGATACATGGAACACATTGTACACCGAACTGAACCGTGGTGGTAATGCCAACCGATATGACACCTATCCAACCCGTTCCAGTATCTCAAAAGGGCCTATATATCGAGGAGATAATTTTCCCCGCTTCCCAAAACAACGATGTCCAAGCCTTGGAGAGATTCTCAAAAAGACATGATCACCCACTACGAACGACAACGGTCTTCGACGGTGATCTGCATAAGATTTCTGACGACTCTGAGCCATCTCCGTCCTATTTCTAATCAACCGAATCTTCTCTATTGTTTCTTGGACAAGTCTCGGCCCGACTAGTGAAGTTTCACCAGTTTCCACCCAGCATAGTGGAGAACGACAAGGATGCCCATACAATGCTTCAAACGGAGCCATGTGTATCGAGGCCTGATAATTTTTATTGTATGAGAACTCCACTAATGGTATATGCTCCTCCCATGAGCCACCAAAATCCATTACACAAGCCCGCAACATGTCTTCCAATGTTTGTATCTTCCTTTCAGATTGTCCATCCGTCTGGGGATGATACGTCGTACTCATAGTCAACTGAGTCCCAAGGGCTTGTTGTAAGGATTTACAGAAACGAGATGTGAACCTCAGATCTCTATATGAGACTATAGACACTGGTACACCATGTCTCTTTACCACTTCCTAGATATAGATTTTTGAAAGATCTTCCACCGTATGGGTTTCACGAATAGGGATGAAATGGGCCGACTTGGTTAGGCGATCCACTATCACCCAAATGGCATCGTGTTTCCAGACCGTTCTTGGAAAACTTGTAACAAAATTCATTGTTATCTTCTCCCATTTCCACACTGGGATAGGTAAAGACTGTAACATATCAGCTGGTCTCTGATGCTCTGTTTTAACCTGCTGACAAGTTAAGCATCGCGAGACGAACTCGACCACCTTCCTTTTCATGTTGCTCCACCAAAACTGCGCCTTTAGCACCTTATACATCTTCTGTGTACCCGGATGTACATCCCGTCTTGAATGGTGGTAAGCATTAAGGAATTTTTCCTGACAAACTATAGGTACAACCATCCAATCTCTGAAACACAAAACTGAACCCGCTTCCAGTTTCCAGCCATCAATGGTCTCCCCACCATTGAGTTTTGAACTCATTACCAGACATCCTGCATCAAATGTTTGTGCCTCTTTGACCACTTTTACCAGATCAGGAACAAGCGTAGCTGAAAAGAAAACCACAACATCACCTCAGTTTTCACATTCCACATGCATGTCGGCTAAGACCGACATCAATTGTCATTCGTCTGAAGCTTCCTTTGCCAACTGAGCATACGACTTCCTGCTTAATGCATCGGCCACCGAATTGCCCTTACCCGGTGTATACATCAAGTCAAAGTCAAACATTTGGAGATACTCCATCCACCTCCTTTGCCTGAGATTCAAATCTCGTTGTGAGAAAATATGCTTCAAACTCTTATGATCCGTAAACACAGTGAATTTCTCACCAAAGAGATAGTGTCTCCATGTTTTCAAAGCATGGATGACTGTAGCTAACTCCAAATCATGTGTTGGGTAATTTTTCTCATGCACCCTCAATTGCCTTGAGCCATAAGCAACCACATGGTCTCCTTGCATGAGAACACAACCCAACCCTATTCCCGAAGCATCGCAATACACCACGTATCCTTACCCTGATTCTGGCAAGATTAAGATAGGTGTTGATGTAAGGTGAACTTTCAACTCTTGAAAAGATCTTTGGCATTCCTTAGTCCATTGAAATGAACTATTCTTCTTTTTCAATGCTGCCATAGGCGAAGCTAGTTGTGAGAAGTCATGGACAAAGTTTCGGTAATAACCTGCTAGACCAAGAAAACTTCGTTTTTCAAAGACATTCTTCAGCGGTTGCCAAGAAAGAACTGCTTCTATCTTTTCTAGATCCACTGAAACACCTTTCTCAGAAACAACATGGCCCAGAAAGCATACCTCTTGTATCCAAAAATTGCACTTTGATAATTTGGCATACAACTGATTGTCTCTCAAGATTTCCAACACTATCGCCAAGTGTTGCTCATGCTCAGCCCTTGTTCTTGAATACACCAATATATCATCCACAAACACCACCACAAAAGAATCCAGATATCGCTGAAATATCTAATTCATCAAAACCATGAAGACTGATGGTGCATTCGTAAGACCAAAAGGCATGACAACATATTCATAGTGGCCATATCTGCTTCTGAAAGTTGTCTTTGGAATATCCTCCTTCCGAACTTGCAATTGGTGATATCTTGATCACAAGTCAATCTTGGAGAACCACTTAGTTCCCCTTAATTGATCGAACAGATCATCAATGCGTGGAAGTGGATATCTATTCTTTATCGCAACTTGGTTAAGTTTACGATAATCAACACACAGCTGAAGAGTTCCATCTTCTTTCTTTACAAACAAAACCGGTGCTGCCCATGGAGACACGCTTGGCTGAATGAAACCCTTGCTTTCCAGCTCCTCTAACTGCACTTTCAATTCCTTTAAATATGTTGGTGTCATCCTATAAGATGGAAGTGAGATAGGACTGGTCCCCAAAAGGAGATCAATCGTAAACTCCACTTCTCTTACAGGTGGTAATCCTGAGAAGTTTTCAGGAAAAACATTAGGAAATTGATCCACCACAGCTGGAAAACTATTTTCCTCACTCTCTTCCAATGATACCAAAGTCAACGCTGCCAATTGGTAAGATATCGTTCCCACCATTGGTGCCAACAAGATCTTTGCACCTTTCTTTACCATTCTCTCTCCTCTAAAGAGATGATCGATGTCATCCTCAGTCGTGAAATTAACTGTTCTCCTATAACAGTCGATGTGAGCCTTAAACCTTGTCAACCAATCCATACCCAGGATTATATCATGGACATCCATTTCCAGCATAGAGAAATCTCATTTCAGCTCAGTTCCATCAACAGTTATAGCACATGCTCTACAAACGAAGGCTTGACATTCTCTTTCACCAAGAGGAGTTTGCAGTTTCAAGACAGAAGGCATCATTTCCAATTTTAAACATAGTAAATCAACAGCACGTGAAGCGATGAAGGAATGTGATGCACCAATATCGAACAACACTTGCATGAGGGTAGAATTCAAATGAATTGTACCTCTCACCGTAGATGCTCCAGCCTAATCATCGACCATCATCTGCTCAGCTCCATACAATTGCTTCATCGCTGCACTGTTCTCCTTGTTTACTTGTTGAGATTGACCTGGTTGAGGGGTCATGGTATTTCGAGAATCACCATGGATAGCTCTGTTATGCTGACGAGACTGATTCTGTTGTCCTCGTCCTGTCAAAGCATACGATGCTTGCGACGCCTGGGAAGTGTCCCGAACACCCGACCGTGGAGCACTGCGACAATATCGCTAAAGATGCCCCATCTTGTTGAAATTGTGGCATGCTCTCGGTGGTGTTGTACATTCTCATTTCATGTGATCAATCAATCCATATTGAAAGCAACCTTCTTTGCTCTGGGGTCGTGGAGGAAGGTTTACTGATCCAGCTGTCTGGTTCTGATTCGCACTCGCACCATAGAAATAGGTGTCCCTTTTCCGCTTGTTCCCAGCGGTTGAGTTCCCACCGTTTCCCATGGGTATCATCATGCCTCCTCCTATCGATCCCGAGATATCATGTTCAGCAACCGTTGCTCTGTTCACCATCTCTATATAATCTCTAATACAAATCACCGCAATCTTTGATCGAATCTCCTGCCTTAGCCCCGATTCGAAGATACGTGCCTTCAAAGAAGCACTTGCCGCAACCTCTGGTGCAAAATGGACTAAATTCATGAACTTAGCTACATACTCTATGACAGAGAGGCTCTCCTGTTTCAAGCTGAAGAATTCCGTCATTTTCTGGATCTTGAACGTGTGAGGATAGAATTGTTTATTAAACAATTCTTCAAAATCCTCCCATGTGAGGCCTTCATCCAATTTAGCATGCACCGCTAAATCTCACCACTGACGTGCAAGATCCTCGAGCATATACGTCGCCAGCTTTACTTTCAGCTCCACTGGTGTGCCGATGAAATCGAATATACGATTCATCTTGCTTATCCACACCTCCGCCTTCTCGGGTTCAGCATCACCCCTAAAGTTCGGTGGATTCTGCTTCATGAACTGGATGGTATGATCCACATGTCATGGCTCATTCCTCCGATTCCCCGTATCCACAGCTTGAAAATCTTGGACAATACTCTGAACCAGCTCTTGGTTCACACGTGGTTCAGGTACAACCACATTCTCCACAGCTTCTTCGGGTTGGTTTCGATGACGCCTACCATGTGCCATTTTTTAAACCAACAACAAACTCCGTAAATCTCACTCTCTAGCAACTGTTGGCTTAGCATTTCAAATTCTATCACATCAACTATCACAACATTGATCTCAAAATAACCTTTTCCCATGTTCAACCATTTTTGAAAACATTCAATATACTTTTTGAAAATCAATCCATTTTCAAAATACACCAAATACCCTGTTTTCAAAAGTTTTCACTTGAAAACAATTTCTGCATTTTTCACAAATTGGCACCATGCACAAAATCCTTACTCATTCCTCACAATGAGATATGCAATCCTAGTGGGAAGTAATTCCTCTACAACGCATGTCATGCTCCTCTCATTATCTAAACTCATGATAATGAGATTTCCAACATTCTAGAAGTGTATCCAAAACACTTATGTACCCAACACCCTGGTAACTTGAAGTTCAGCATAAACGGGTCAGCTATGTCCTTTTATGCTATACCTTTCAAGTTCTGACAATCCTACTCCTGTCTAAGATTTTAACCCAAGGAATAGACAAGAAGGAATTTCAACTCCAAGACCAAGAACATCAATGAATACTTGTTTGGCAAGGACTGAACAAGCTGATACCATTTGTAATGACCCGCCAATTCTCATTGGCTTGAGAGTGAAACAAGTCATTACTAGGCCTTAAGTGACATCCCCAAGATGCCAAAGACTGGAAATAAATGCCGAAGGGTTTCAAATACAATTGGGGGAAGATTTACCCTTTAAGAAAATAAACTCATCCACTAACCATTCACTATATGATGCATGAAACAATGAAAGACCAAATCACAACTTCATTTATATTAAACCACATCAGAGTACACAACAGCGGAAGACCAAACCAAACATCAAGGTACACAGCGGAAGAACAACATGAGACTCTCAAAAGACACCACGACTCTGTGGTCCACAAGCTCCAAGCTCCATAGCATCTCCCAAACATCACCACGATCCATTAGTAATGAGATGTTTTACCTTTACATGTGTCTCGGAATACAACATCTGCAAAAGCACCAAAGTGCCAAAGCAGGGGTGAGTATAAAACTGAGTAGGTTTTCTCCAATGACTTCCCTACTCACACCACTAGGATAGAAGAGTTAGCCACATTTATATAAAAACAGTTTATATAAAACATTTTCACCAAAGCAGTTTATAACTAAATATAAACAAGTTTTCCAAAACCAACCATGCTCAAAAGAATCAAAGTGCAATTTAAACCAGCTTTTCCAACACGTTATTACGTTATTTTTTCAGAAAAATAACCAAACAAATTTCCAAACCATTTCACAAACATCCCGTTTTGGCCTTCCGAACCATTTCACAAACTCGTGAAATCAACCATGCATGCATCGTTATGACAGTTCCATACTCATGAGCATTTTCTCGTCGATCTACCAAGTCGTCACAAGGTAATTACTTCCCATGTGCCATTACACCTTTGGCACCGAGCACAAGGTCATATTTCAACCAAGCCTCGTACATATAGTTACCACGTGCTATTAAACATTTGGCACCGAGCACAAGGTCATATTTCAACCAAGCCTCGTACATGCAATATGAGCACACACCACACATTCCCAACAATCATGCCAAACCATCCTTTCAATAAAACACCTTTTATTGAAAACCATTTTCCATCCAAACCAAGTGTGTTCAAATAATTCAAACCATTTCAATAAAGCTTCCTTTTTATTGAAAACCAAATCCATCAAAACCATTTCAATAAAACACCCTTTTTATTGAAAACCAATTTCTCATCAAACCATTTACAATTTCAGCAATTTCATAATTTAAAATCAACATTTTAAATTCAAATAGCCATGTCACTTTGCACACAATTCACCAAGATTTCACAATTTCATCAAAACCATAAATCATCACTAAAGAAGATTTATTCCATGCTTTTCACAATCAATTACATTCAAATAACCCATTTGAAACTAAGACAACCAATTCTAACAAGAGGAGTCGAGAGTGAATCCACCTACCTCAACAAAAAGGCGAAACCAAGCAACGGACGAAGAATGCCCAAGAACATCGGGTCAAATCTCCAAAAACCCACCTTAGATCTCTTCTCCTAACACAACCAAGACTAAATCTCATCATATTTGGCATCCACACACTTAGATCTACCCATAACGGGCGTAGATCTAAGAAACTGAGAGAAGACGAGAAGTAGATCTGAGTAGATATAAGAAAACGATCAAGAACGAAGGAGAACGATCACATACCTCAAGAATCCGGCTTCGATTCGCCAAGAGAAGCCTTCGGATCACCTCCAGAATGATGGGAGAACCCTCTTTGACCTTAGGAGAACCAAAATCCCAAGTTAGGGCCACTTAGGAGCTTTAATGAGGCAATTAGAGGCAAAACGAGTTAGATCCACGATTTAATGATCTAATTTTAAGTGACAGCACGGTTAGTCCGCACGGTTTGACAAACCGTGTGCTAACCGTGCATTAGCTACTGCCTCGGTCACCCTTCTCGCATAGTTTGGCCGCACAGTTAGACAAACCGTGCGCCGACCGTGCAGAAGCCATTGCCTCCAAGACCCACTGCGCACGGTTTGGCCGCATGGTTTAGACAAACCGTGCGCCACCCGTGCACCTTCCCCTTTGCTTCAAACTTCAATCCAGGATCTCTCGACTCTCCCATACGTCGCCCTTAACTTTTAAAACCAAGAAAAGCATCAAGTAAGGGTTACATACCAGAAACCGGGGGTACTACAACCACCTTCATGGATGGTCTTAAAACCATTATTATGGTCAAATAATATTTTATATATATATATATATATATATATTATAACCTTTATAATATTTTAGAAATTTTATAAATTTTATATTAAAATACCTTCATGCATTCCAAATTGTGGTTATAAGAAAACTTCGTTTGGGGACGTGTGGACTACCACCTCCTCAAAATGATGTGATTCATTCACAAATCACATGTAATGTATTTTGGATTGTTTTAGTAAACATATATGATATAAATGAAATATTAATGATATTTTAATGATATTATATATGTATACATATTGACATACATTTCATGTAATGTTTGTTCTTTCAATGTGATAGGAAAAAATAGTGTTTACGCGTACGTACGACCTACTGTCTCCATGAACGGTGTTTTTAGTTTGGCTTAAAAGATTATAATAAATAATTATATAATTAATATATAATATATTTTTATCATTTTTTATATTCTATAGATGAAGGAATTATGACCACATGGACTATTGACATCATACCAAGTTCATTTTCGACTCAAGAACTGAATATTGACAAAACGTTCGATATAAACTTAAATAATTGTGTAATTGTTATAACATGGTAATAAGTGATATAAAAGGAATAATAAACATGAAGGGTTCTCGAAAAGTATAAATTAACCTTAGTTTGTTATTTATGAAGATAAAGAACACACAAAACAAATCGAACTTGAGGTAAGGGACTTCGTCTCAATCTTCTTTCATTGAGGCATTTCTTGATAATATGCATCTTTATTCTTTTATTAGGTGTATATACAGACACTATGACATTTCATATCCATATTTTATCTATACTAATATTAATTATAGTTTTTTAAATATATTAATTCATGGAGATTAATATTTAAATGTTCAAAGTGGTATGAGACACCTTGAACATTTAATGATTTAATTATTAAATCTTTTCATCATGATATTAATTCACATATTTATTTATATGGATATAAAATTATTATACATGAAATTTTATTTCTATATTTTAAAGGTTTTAAAAAAGGTATCTTTTATATAAATCATTTTACTTTCTTTTTAAAATGTTAAAAGGAATTTTTTTAACGTATGCAGCGACGACTTCTCTATCACCATAACCATTATTTGATATTTGACTTCCTCTATAAGCCTTAATGTTTTTTAAAAAGAAAAGAAATCCATTATTCCATTTTTTGGTGTTTTGGTATTGAAAATTGTTTTGAATGAGGATTGATTATTTTAATATCTTGAAATGATTTCTTGTAATTGTAAAATGAAATTTTATGAGTGAAATGATGGTAATTGCAATGTTTTATGTGTTATGACTATATAATGGTACTTGGAAATTTGATGGGTGGTTACGTGATAAACCAAAGATGGGCAGTTACATGATAAACCAAAGACGGGTGCTACATGATAAACCAAAGTCAGGTGGTTCTATGATAAACTAAGGATGGGTGGTTACGTTATAACCTCGAATACATTAGGTATGGAAGTCAGTTGTATGGTTGTTCCATTTAGTGATATATGTGGAAGTTGGCCGTACAGTTATTCCATTTAAGTATGATTATGTCCCAAGTTACCATTATATGTTATATATTTCTCTCTATAGTTTTTAAGGTAATCTTTTGATTACAAAAATCATAAGAAATGAGCTTATATTCAATGAAGTGTATTTACTACTTCTTAAAGGTGAAAAGTATTATTTTATGTTAAAGTATTCATGGTTTACATGTTTTCTCAAGACTAACAGTTTTCCTTCATTTTGTATCCCTTACTGAGATTTTATGCTTTTCCAAGTTTTGAAAAAAAATTCACAAGATTAAAAGAATAATAGAGTTAATGATGGGATCAAGGAAAGGTTATGAAGTTTAAACATGAAACGAAACCATGTTTCTTTTTAAACATTTTTTGTTTTATGAAAAAAAAATGGATAGTGAGTAGAAGTGTCTACTTTGTAATATTTAAGTTTTTATCTATAAGTTATGGCCTAATTCTCTAAAGCTCAAAACTTGAAAATATCCTCAATGTGAAATAAAGTCAAATTATTGACTTAACTCAAGATTTAAGTAATGTTTAAGGTTGGGGCCTTATACCCATAAGTACCCATCGATGTATAACCAAATTATCTCTCAAATGTTAGATTGGAATAAAAATTAAACCACATCACTATCACTATAACCCCATTATAGTGTTTAATGTCCATTTAAAATAATCATACACTTCACCATGAAATTCCTAAGGATAACCACTAACTAGAAGATATAATTATGGACATAACCATTTATAAGTCCTTTAACAAACCCATCAAGGCTCGTCCTAAGAAATCATTAATTTATTTCATCTGTTATACCCCTTATGTACCCAATTACATGAATCCAATGGTCAATGTTTTCTAGAAACATAGGTTACATAAATAAATATAATTATCAAACCATGGATGGAATACCCAGATAGACCCTAGACGGATCTACCTTAACCTATTGATTATCAATTATCAACACACCTATATGGGTACATAATGGTCCTAGGGCCAATGGTCTAGAGCATACGGTATGATATATGTGGAGGGATGTATTATAAAAAAAATTCTTGACGTTTTAAATTGTCTAAAATGGAATCTTGAAAATAGCATGTGTGCATAAGTTGGCCATCTTTAAAAATTGCAGGGCAGCTTGTGGGATAGGATTTTTTTTATTTTAATATTGTTTAGTTTTTTATAGAATATTTTTATGATATTCATATGTTTTTTTCACTATATGTTGAAAATGTATAATTCATGTGATAGTTATAATACAATTTCATAATATTAATTGTTTAATTGTTAATTTTTTAAATATTATTTGTGTTGATTACAAATACGATCCAGACCACAGATCAATCCATTTAAAAATCAGACCAATCTAGACTAAGTTTCCTTCTCCTACATTAAAATTTACTAAGTAATTTTTTGTCTGGTCCAAGTGGGCATAGTATGCACCATTCTGACCCTTCCCATTGAGCACACATACACAGCTAGTCCAAATGAAGAATTTCTAATCCCAGACCCCATATTCATAAACATAAAACACACATACTTACACATAATGTATTGAAAAATATTGAATGGAACACCAAACTAGTTAATGAGGACCCCTCTCCTTTAGTGACACATAACCAACCTTCTCACAATCCTACACTAAACCTCACCAAGATCCAGTACATCTCTCACACACCAAAGGCCTCCATTAAATAATTATAAATATTTATATGTAAATTTGAAATTTAATTTAATGTGTAATAACCACAAAAACTCACCATGAAATATGGTCATAAAAAATCATGAAAAATGATGTGTGAATGGTCCATGGCATGCCTCTAGCCCACCCACATGAAAAAATAAATTTGTATTGAATTGATTTCTATTTTTTTTCAAAAGGGAAAGAACCATATAAAATTATGTCTGGTATCATTATCCTATCAAAATTTAAATCAATGGGGGTGTGTTCTTCCTCTTTTAATGTCTTCGGGCCATTTTCCAAAGAATCTCCAAAATTCTTGTCATATAACTTCATTATATAATTAATCCACCATCATATCACTGACTAATAAAATACAACATTGGATGAAAATGATGATAAAGGATAATGTAGGAAGAATGTGAATGTATTCATTAGTTTGGTGTGAAAAAACAAACCTAGATTAACTTAAACTCCAGGGGGAGAAGAGTTATATAGGGAAAGTGAGGAGCCCCCCCCCCCCATACTTGTTGTCTTGAATGGAAGACGCGTGAGGGAGATTTTTATTATACTTTTATTAAAACTCCGAAAATGAAATTTAAATAATACCCTAGAAACAAACATAACAGAATTAAACTTTGTATAGAGTTGCCTACTAACCACACATTTTATATCCACTAGTCAGTTAGTGGATAATTATGTGGTTTTACCACCCCAGTATTGGTACTGAGTACCTGGTTCCACACCACAAAGTACATGGTGGTGTCTTCTACTAATTGATTTAGCACCACAATTTTCAATCAAAACACAATGTTTAAAAAACCCAACTCCAATAACAGACAAGTCTAATTTATATCCTATTCTCTATCCTATAGTGATGGAGGTTCATTACAAGGAACATTATGTGTTGTGGAATGATTATAAATGAGAACTTTCCTTATGAATTTTTAACATGATCACCTCAAGTGCAGAAATCATTTGGATAGTTCTTTAAATAATAATACCATGTATTTTATGTGTTAGTGGTTATTCTTATATTTATGTATTTGTCATGGTCTCTTGATTTAAAATAATTTCCAATGTTTTTCTTGTATCAAATACTTTGATAGAAGAAAAAAAAACATGACATGTTTTTTGGAAAGGTACCCTCAGTTAAGTGGATCATTAATGATATGACATTAGCTGTATAATAAAGATAATATTTACCCCTTTTGTGTTTTTGAAGAAGATATATTTAGAAAATTCATAGAAATTATAGTGCCTGCATTTCCCTGGTATATACTTGAATGACCATATAGAAAATACATGTAATGATATATCATGCTTTCATAATTGTTAGTGTAATGTATGCTTCCTGATTGATGAGATATTAGTTGAATGAGATATTGAATTACACATTGTATATTCATATAATGGTTTTCATTGCTATAAAATATCATGATCTAGTTACATGACACGATTTTCTACTAGATGCAACTCTAGGATTATTAGTAAGACTTGCTATTATTATAATAAGGGCTTAAAGGGTCACTAAAAATGAGTTTTTGTAAGTACAGTTGATTCTGATGAATGAGATATTGGGATGATGTGAGATCTATATCAATGGGACAATGATCGTCCCAGTATGAATAATAACATGTAATATACTTATATAAATATATATTTAAATATATTTTTTAGAATTATATTTATTGAATTTAGTTTCCAATGTATTCATATGTTATTTATTTTTAAATTAGTGAATATATGAAAGCACTTATTGAAAAAAAATTCATTATTGAAGGTTTGATACTGACTGAAAAATAAATTTTTTATTTTCAGAACACTTTTATGGAAAATGTGAGAAACCACATGGTTCAAACACTAAAAGAAATCACATAACCATTGAAAAAAAATAGCCTACTAGAATCATTCTCCCTAAATAATTTCCAGGAGATAGAGGATACCTAAATGTCTAGAACATCCTATAAAATGTCTTCAAAGTGAAACGCCAACTTTTCCCAAGTCTACATATACTCCTCTTGATTGATATTCCCTTCATTTATTCCCTTTATTAGTATACGATTTTTCTTGTCAATCCATGCACTCTGCTCGTCGTTGGTAATCACTGGCCTTCCCATCATATTATGACAGTTTGATTGAAAATTATAGGAGGATACAAGCTAGTTCAATTCTTTATATTGCATCAAATAATTTTTTTATGTGTGACAAGGATGTAATGAAGTTATTGTTATATTTAAAAAAATCTTAAAGGAGTTATAGATCATTTGAAGAGGATATGATTCTTAAAGGACCAATGTGAAATTTATGATTCATTAACATAGTAAAAAATGAATTTATCACTGTAAATTTAGAAAATTATCTATTTCAATGAATATCACAGTGAACTCAAATTGTTCTTGTTAACAAGCTCTACAAGGAGGATGAGCAATGAGTTTTCACCATAACAGAAGCTAAACAGATTGCAAGAATAAGAGGGTATGACACCTGCCATCGGGACAAGCTTGTGCATGTATGAGAATGTCTAACCGAACAGTCATGCGAAGGTGGAGAGCTGATTTCACGATGAAGATGCTAGGGAGGAGCAGTTCCAAGTAGTTAGTATGGGTTCTATGTAATATTTGAAGTCTACAGGCAAATGATTTCCTCTAAGGCCTACGAGCCATGTAATACTTACGCCTACGGGCCTTGTAAGGGTTTCACCCTCACCCCTTGAAAGGTGGATTATCAAAATCAATAAAAAAAATGAAGGCCTTCGGGCCATTGGAGGATGATGAATGATGGATATATCATATCATTTTGGTTTTTCTCTTTCTTTATTCTATTATAAAAAATATATGGGGAAATCATGATTTTCATATATCAAATACGGTGTTATAATGTAATAATGGTTGATAATTTTAAAACTAATGACACTTATCAACTATATTTTTTTGATTCCTTGGAATTTTTCATGTGCGTCGAGTTACACATGCATTTTGTGACTACGCTGCCAGTGACAACCACATGACCTAAAACACTTTTTGTTATATAAATGTGCTTGAGTGTGATCATGCAATTGACCATTGAAAATAAAAACACAGAATTACCCAAATGTTGCCCACCAATTATATAATAGTAACCATTTTATAATAATTTTAATATTATATAAAAATAATTTGAGTCATCCTTGTGATTATTAGTCCACTACTATCCATAAATATAACTAATTCAACCTATCAAAACATGATATAACAAAGCCAACTCCATGTTATAATGAATTAATTTTCTCTACCAAATCCTATGGAATAACATATATATCTGAATGTACATAATAGTATCATAAAACATCCATATAATAAATGCATTTTTATGGTATAACAAAGTCTTGTGATAATCACCGATCAACAGTATGATATATAAATGTAAATAATTTCTAACGGTGAATGAAGTAGCCATTATTTAGTGGAGTTCATGGTATAAAATGTCCATATAACCACCCAGCTAAAAAGGAATAACATTTTAATATATTTAATTTTGTTATATATATAAAATATCTAACCAGCCTCGACTAATGAGTAGTGTAACCTTTATTCAATAATGTAAGAGACAACATAAAAATCTAAATACCGCATTATGATATCCTTTAAAAGTACAAATACTTATAAATATTAGTTTCATAAATGAGTATGTTGACTAACATTGGAAAATGAATATCATAACCATTTTCTAATAATGTTGGTGGAATAACATATCTACCTGAACAACCCCGCTGTGATGGCACAACATATCCATGTATTCATCGGTATTTGTCATGTAACACAGACATTTTAAAACCCAAAAAAGATATAACATATCCATTATACAACAATGTTAGTGATATAATAAATCCATATGAACCCCCCCTAAATAGATATATTTAATTGAAACAATATTAATACTTGATAAATATGTTTTGATAGAATAACATATCCATATCATTTATCTTAAACCCTCGACAATTGAATTAGTTAGCTAACAATACACCCTTAAACCAACATTAATAACATGACATTATTTACAATTTCAATAACATAACCCTGTATTTTTACTTATTTAGTAAAATGTTGAATTTCATAATTTTCTAACTCATGTTCATCACCTCGATTTCATTGTAACCTAGGCCGAACTTCCACATGGTAGTTAATTTCATAGTAAGAAGAATATAAACATAAGAAATGAGTCAAACCAAGATAAATTTTTATATCATTCAACATAAACTGAACATGAAATCATTGAGGAAAAACACAAAATAAATAACCTATCAACATTAAACAATTAATCACATACCCACATAACCCTAAGAAATCAATAAATAATCTTCACCCATGTCTCGTTATTATGTAAATAAAATTTTCCATTTTAAAAGCACTATAAAATTCATTTAAAAAATCATTGATAATGTATAAAAAATAATAATTATATAAAATAAATAGAAAGGTATATTCAATATAACCACATAAATAAGAAAAAGAAACACAGAGATTTTTTTTCATCTAGGATGCAACACTTTTCAATTACATTATAAATAGACATGGTTGTTATGGATTATACCCAATTGGATTTAAAATATTTCATTTCTAACTAATACACATTTGAAAATTTCAAAAAGATCGTTATCACATAAGTAAAAAATAATTTATAGCATAGTTATAAATTCAATACAATTTATTTAAAATGACCCTAATAGTACTAAAAAAGTCATCCATGCATTTTATTATTATTTTTGTGTTGGATCCCCATTCGGTTTTCTTGGGAAAATACTAATAATTTTCTAAAAATTTAAAAGAAACTAAACAAATAAAATATAGACAAAATTGTGACGAACATTGCCTTAAGAAAATAGTATATTTCACACAACAAATATCATTATATGAATCTAATAACCAATAAAGTTAAATCTAATAAACCATTGAGAAATGTAACAAAACTGCCAAATTATCCATTGATCCAAGATAAAAATAGACAATGATAAAATGGATGGAGGTATTACCAATACATTTATTCTAATAATACAATTCCTATAATGAAATTTCATCTCGAGGGAGGAGAACCATATAGATAAAGAAGAGGGAGAAGTGATGAATGAGTGTAAATCCTTAGCATGATCGCTTATTTCCTAAACCACAAGCCATTTTCTCTGTAAAATAAATCACTCCCAAAAAAAATCAAAATTTCAATCTTTTAAAAAACAAAGGACCACAAGTCATCTATTGGTTAAAAATATTGGATAGTAGAAAATACAAACATCAATGGCATCACATCAAACACTAGCATAGTAACTATGTATAAAAATACATTAGTTATGATGTGTAATACGATTAAAATTAAAACATATTCATTCATCCAACAATTTTTAAATTGTTTATTACAAAAAAAATCACGATGCAACCACTATTTTCAAAAACTGATTTATTATAACATCAACTTCTACTAAATTTATGTTGATTTATCCATTATAAATTTTGATATTATTTTATAACAATAAAAATTCATAATATTTTTAGTTTTTCCTAAAATATAATTTCATTTATTTGTAGTAGACATAATTTTTCTACACTATAAAGTTCATACAAATCCTCTTATAAATAAATTATTTCCAAACTTCAGTGGCATATGGATTCTATAAGAAAAAATTTAACACAGAAAATATTTGTCAAATTTTTAAAATTAAACTATTTTAAATAACTATATAGAAAAATAAAAAGTACATTTTTAAGGGAATTTTATTTTCCATGAAATATATCGTTACAATTCCAAAAGTAGTTTAATATAACACTTTTAGTCTTTACAACATTATATATTGGTTCTCTCGTTATGAATCAACAATTTAATTCTCATCTTCATTTTAGCCTCTACATAGATAAAAAAATTAGAGAAAATATAATTTTTGACTATAATAGTTTTAGATTATCAGTAGACAGATCATATTGTTATATTTGAGATTTATTTATTTTCCCCTATGTAAAAACCCATACGAAGGATTGTAGATGAGAGACGTCCATCTTATACCACAAGAAATATAAGAATAGTAAAAAGGCATTTTTATTCTTAACTCGTTAATTATTTCCTTTGATATCATATGCCCTAAAGTATAATAATATTTTTCCTTGGGTTAGAACAAATACATGATACAAAATTCAATTTACAATTTTTATATGACAAAATTATATTTGATGTGTGTCTGTATTCAAAATAATATGGTATTATAAGGTCATCTATATACCAAAAGGATTTTAAAAAAAAAATACTAAAATCAAAATTTTCATCAACATGGGCAATGATAAAAATATAAATATCATACTTGTGGGATCTTATATTAAAACGCATTCAATGTAGTTTTTATTGGAATAATGTGTTTCACATTGGGGTGGAGTTTGGTATTTTAGTCATTCTGAACATATAGTGGGATTATTTTTCTATATATTGGCAATCTTCTCCCTTCAAATAATTGACTGAAAATTAAATTTTTATTCCAATGCACTTTTAAAGAAAGAGTGGGAAACCCGAACTTGCCTAAAGAAAAGGTGTTAACCACAAAATGAGACCACAAAGTTGTTAAAAACAGGGCTAAGAATATTAGAGTCAACCACCCTATATAAAGCCTCGAATTAAGAGTGGTTACCTGCGTATTCGGATCATTCCATAGAAGATCTTCAAAATGATCTGTCATCTTGTCCTAAGCCTGGATATATTTCTCCACGTTGATCTTCCTTTCGTTGAAACCCCGCGCCAAAATGTGGTCCTATTTGTTGATCCAACCCCTTTGTTATTCGTTAGTGTCAACTCTAAGTGACCTCATAAATTATGTTGACAGCCTCTTTCGAAGCATTGATCTGAAAGGATTCTTCTAACATATCCTCCTTAAGAGTGTAGAACAAGCTCCACACATTCCCCATTACCCACTTCCACCTTGTCTGCCAATCTGCTTGACGTCCAGTATCAATTCTGCGTTCGGTACCATGACTTCTCCAACAAGGGCCCTGATTAGGCTTACACAGAACTTGCTCAACCGACACTCTAGACAACTGCTTATCACTTTCAACAATTTTTTTATCCCCCGGTCTGTTCTCTACCCCATTTTTCCTTGTCTTCGCTGAAGATCTAGTAACAATTGTCTTCGGGGTATTCGAGTAATCTTTGCGGGCTCTTGCCTTTTTCCGCCTCTTGTGAACTGGGAAATTAACAGAGACAAGGATCCCTTGCTTTCCCTTTCTTGAGCCATACCCGACCACCATGTCCCCTTAAGAGTCCTGATCATAATCCGGCATCGCTAGGGATTCTGCTTCTTTGTCACTCAGTTCAGTATCCCCAGAAGACCTTGACGAGACCTGCTTACGTTTCCACCTTGGCATATGTATTTTTCATCCTTCTGGATCGGCATTATCCTTTCCAATATCAATCAAGTATGTGAAGCGATTGTGGAGCTGAATAGACCCTGGAGGTTCATATTGATCAAAAAGTCGCAAACTCAGAGATAGAACTATGTTCGAACCTAGGGAAACTCGGACAGAACAGTATTCGGACCTGGGGAAACATGAAACTCGGACAGCACTCTTGTATCTTCATGGGCATCATCAGCACTGGAGGCAGCAGAGGGTACCGACTCCTATCCATTAACAATTTTACCAGACATAACCTTATCAGCATAAGAAGGTCTAGCCTCGCACAGGGCCTTCTCTGCATTCTTACAGTCAACCAAATCATTCCTCGTCTTGGAAAAAGTATCCAAAACTCATGGGTCAGGAATCCTATTACACGGATTAACTAAAAGGGATTAAAAATTGAGATATTCCTCACGAACCAAAGGATCGGCAGAGATGTCTACGATATCTGACACAATCGGTAGGCTATGTGCCTGCTAACATTGAAGATTTCTGCTCCCACTCTAGCATGAAGGAATAGAGTGACCCAACAGCCTGCAAGAAGAGAAATACTCTATCCAACTCTCGAAGGCCACCCACTACATGCACCTAAATTCTTCGCCGACCATAATCCAGATCCAATCAATCGGTGGTTTGGAAACATCAACCTCGACATAAAACTAGAGAAAAATAGGATGGAGGACCTTGTTTTTTCTACTATCCGAACATAAGAAACAGACTACCAAGTTCCGAAACATACAGATAATTGACATATTTTGAAACAGAAGAGGATGTTCCAGAAGACTTACACACAATGCTGTAGTCGGAGCGCCCCGAGTCATATGGAGATCGCAAGGCCACCGGAAGAGAAATAAGTGGCATCTGTTGCAAGATCAGTGGGCTCTGGACCAATCTGAAATCAGATCATCCTCAGAAAACAACAATATCATGAAATTTCGCCTATCAAGAAGACCCAACGGTTTTTGTGTTCTATAAACCCCATGTTCTAGAAAAAAATTATCGAAGGAATCGATCGACGGATGATGTCGACATAAACGAGCCACCAGCGTCATGTTGAGAAGCGCTGAAGCCTCTGTAAATTCTGAAGTCGAAATCAAGAGTGGTGGAAAGCCGTCAAAGAGATCTGGCACTTTGGGGCTAAGATCAATTTCTGGGAGGGTGGGGAGAGAAGCATGGTTATAGAAAGAAGTAGGCCGTTCCCTGGGAGGAGACGAAGGAAGATCCCCCTCCCCCTCGAGCGGGGGAGGGGCCGAAGCCGCGGTCCTTTCAAATCGTAATTATTGGATTCCAATAGAATGACTATAGTCAACATGAAATATAATTTTTGAGCCCTTAAGTGACAGAGAGAGAAATAAAGTGAGAGAAAAATAAAATGAGGTAGAAATGGAGAAGGGGAGAGGAAAAATATATAGATAACATGGTTTGTTTTACCTTGGGTCTTGCATAGGGTTTGGTAAATAGATTCCTATGGGGAACAAGTTCCCCTAGAATTTTGATCAATTGGGGTAGTCTATCTTGTTTATTGAACAGTATGGTTGTTTTGTGAAACCGAATCCAATAGTGAAAAATCAAACTGAATAATTCAATTCAATGGTGAAAAATCCATGCATGGTGACTAAGAAAAACTACCTAAAGATAATAATAAATCAAATTCATTTCTTATTAATGTTTTAAAATATATTTTATTGATTCATGTATAATATGATAATTTCATATGATTTCTCAGTCAAAATTTAATTGTTTTATTATGGCTTAAATGTTTTCCATGAAATATATAGTTTTATTTAAACATATATTTCTCTATTTTAAATTCTGTAATTGGTAAAATAAGATTCATATCTAGATTGTGCATATGAAAATAGTTTTAGATTATTTTTTCTACATTTTTTTTAAAGATTGATTTTTAGTGAATATTGGAGAACACTGATTTTTATAAAAATTGTACTTTCTTTTCTTGTAGTTAAAAAATACCATTTCCTATTGTATTTTTTAAAAGATACATACGAAATGTTTTATTGACAATAGTTGTATTAATTTTATAATAATTAATTTTATGCGTGATTTTGTTATAAAATCACTTTTATGTTTAAAGGGGACATTTTTTGTAAAATCTGATTATCTTTTTTTCGCACATTTTTTTAAACTACAATAAGACACTTCTATAAGTTAAATCTTGAAAAATGAATTTCATATTTTGAATCATGAGGATAAATTTTTTATTATGTTGAATTTAATTTTTGTTCATTATGAATACCAACCTTAATTAAAATTTATTACTATAGTAAAGGTTAAAAGGGTTAACAAGGGGTTAATATAATTGATAAGGTATAAAATTTATATAAAACATGTACAAATACGATTGAATGAGTTTATATATAACTTATCCTATCTTATATTCTAAATTTTTCTATTTTATTCTACTTTACTTTGAGAAAGACGTATAATATATTTAAATGTTTTAAGTATTTACCTATGTGTTACTCCCCACACATATAAAAGGGAACTTTCTCTTCTCTCTTGTTCACAAACTTTTCTATATTTAGATCAACCAATATATATTGAAAAATGACCTCTAAAAATATAATTACATTACTTTTTATCATAATTGTCCAATAAATACTGCTCAAGGATTTAAAGGACTTGTGTATTTGAAATACTAGTATTAAAAACTTCAATATTAATAAACGTGTTTATATTAATATCCACAATGATATCCTAAATTTCTTTGTGTTCCTGTAATATGTAAGAACTCGGTTCTTCGTTGAGGTACGGATCTTTTGATTTTTATCTTTTCTCAGTTTATTTGCCTAAATATAGCCTAATTTGGATTCTTGTTGAGGTAATGGGAGGCCTGGGGGTGTCCGGAGCTCGTTGTGAGCCTGGAACCCAACTCTTGGGTGGTTTGAGCCTGCAGCACGGTTAGAGTAAATCGTGTGGTAGCAGCTGCATGACCGTTTGGCATGTTTGCAGAAATTAGAGACCGAGGTAGAGACTATGGCACGGTTACTGCACGGTTAGTCAGAACATGTGGGGTAGCCAAGTGAGTGCCTGTTTGGCTTACAATGAGTTGTGCACGGTTTCAGTATGGTTTGACTAACTGTGCTAGTAAACCGTGTGGCCCAGATATTTTGGGTAAATTTACCATTTCCCCCTGTTATGCTTTTATCTTAATTTTCTTTCTCCTCCTCCCATCACACATCATCCCATCACGTTGGGATATCTCCTTTGGCTCCTAACCTGGGCTTTGAGCTACCCGCTCCGTCCAATCTCTGTTTTGACCGCTATTCATATCCTTGGATCAGTAATAGCAATGCATTGATTCTTTTTTAACCATATTCAATTCTTTTGTTTATCAATTGAGCTATTTGGATTTAGGTTCATGTGCCCTAATATCCTGTCATTCATCCATTCTTCAGATTTCTTCAAAACCAGGGAGAATCATAGGCTGATATTGGATGAGCCATCTAGCACGAGCCTAAGGTAGGTAGTCTCGTGCCTTTCGCTATTTGTCGAGCGACTTATATTTGTTGGAGTGTTGCGCGCTCATTTTTGGGGTCTCACCTTGATTCAAAAATCATACATGTTGTTAACTATCATTGTTTAGGTAATTAATTAGGCATTTCAAATCATGTAATAGGATTAATATCTGGAATAAGGGCCACCCCATTGGTGAGTGCCCAGTTTGACCCTTTTTGGTAGTTTGGGCTTAGGATACCTATGAGGTATGCCTTAAATCCCATTTTATGGGTTGTTTAAATTGGTTTTGTTAATTAAGGGGGGTTTCCATATTATTAGATGGTATTATAATTGACGAAGGGTTTGAGATTAGTGATTTTCCCCTTTGACCCATGTTATGCTTTTGCTTGTTTAGGCATGTTTGGATTGTTTGGTTCCAACTGTAAACCTGGCCACATGAGTTAGGTTATGTTAAAGCCTTGTAATGGTTTATATTATATGATAGGCTTGTTATATGAATTATTCCCATGTGAGTAATGTTAGGATAAGCCTTAGAGGTTGGTCCTAGTTCAGACACACTTAGTGGTGAGATGTATGTTGGATGCTTTTGGTGATGATCCTAGCATATGTAATGAATTATTAACTTGAACCTATTATGGTTGAATGGTAAATAGAATTGGGTGAATCATGGATTCTATTGGAATTCCATGGACGGGCTTATATGTCTATCTTACCTTAGTCCCTTGAGTGAACCTCAGATTCCATTTGGAATGCCTAGGACTGGCTCAATGGGTATGTTTATAATTGTAAAGTCATGAGTGAACCATGGACGACATGGACGAGCTCATGGAGGCTATGTACTGAAGGCCGGGTGAATCATGGATCCTTAAAGGATGCCATGGATGGGATTAAGAGGCATGGATTATGTTTATAGTGATACTTGGGGCTCCCTATAGGACCACTAAGGACGAGCTCAGTTGACCTGGACTTACCACACCTAGAGTGATATCGGGCTCTTGGGAGGTTCGCCGGGACAGGCTTGTATGGTGTTGATGGATTTTCACCTGGAGTGATACTTGAATTCCAACTTAGGTATGTCATGGATGTGCTAGGGTTATAATGTATGTTTGGAGTGGTTTGTGACGTGTCTTCTAAGTCAAATCACAAGCTTGGATTCAGTCATTTCTTCTTCTTTCTTATATTGCCTTCTGAGGCATCTGCTGTGATTACTACTATATAAAGGATTTTTGGGCTTAGGCTGGATCTCGAGACTTATAACAACCAATGTAATTGAATTGTTAATTGAATACAAATGGAATGTAAATGGAAACTAGTTCTTGTAGGACTATTTACTCTGGGTACTTCCTAGCTTACTGCTTTCATTATTTTACTCATCCTGTTATATATATTCACTGACAGATTGACACAAACCTTAGGTGTTTGCCTACTGGGATTTAGTCTCACACCCTGTTTGGGTCATATTTTGGACCCAAACAGATTATATGATTGCAGGTAATGATAAGAGAAACAAGTACTTGATATGATGCCCAGGAGCAAGAGAGCATGAGACCAGGCTGAGGCTTGCGATGCTTCTTAGTTTCTTTTTTCCCTTTTTGTATTTTTGGTACTTGTATTGTATATGACTGATGTGTAACCTGTTTTGTATGTTTTCTTAAATACAAATGACATGAATAATTTTTTATATGATATGACATCTGATTATTTGTATCACCAGTCTTCCGTTGTTTACTTATATTGTATCGTATCACTCCTTTCACTATATTTATGTTGTTTCCACTATGTACACTCTGCCAATAAGGGTATAATCTCCCCACTATCACCACCTTGGTCGTCTCTGCTAGTCGGAAGCCTCTGACATTTGGGGAGATGAGCTTGAGGCTATGTGGCCAATCAGGCTCGAAGCTCTGTTAGGGGCATCCGGGTCCGAGATGTTATAAAGTGGTATCAGATAATTCTTTTCTTGTTTGATTTACTATTTGGCACCAATAGACTGGGATAGGAAGGAAATGAGATTTGGTAATAAGATATGCTGGGAGTAGCTACCCCACGTATAGGGAAAAGCCAAATTTCCTCAAATTGAATTGTAAATTTTGGATTTCGATTTATTACAATTGAATCGATTTCATCATTGGGTGACACACTTGTGTTGTGCAATTATTATTGATATGATTGTGGTTCTATTGTGTTGAAACCCAATTAGATAAGGTTATGTCATATCATGCATTATATAGGCACTTGTTAGAAATCACATGCTATGCATTCTTTCTATGCCATTTAGGAGCATTATTGAATGCATGTTGTTGTGATAGGTATCATGATAGATATGTCTGCTGGTGTGATAGGTGTATTAGTACATGATATGATTAGAATTGGATGGATAACAAGCTTTGTTACCTGAGGTGCATGATCCCTCTTGGATTGGAGTTTGGTGGACCATGTTTCGACCTTATAATGAGTTGGGTTTCTATGTGCTACAGGTGGATCCCAAGCTTTGATTTGTGGGAAGTATGGGCCCTATCACACCTCGGCCTGTCTAATTATTTTATTTTATGATTTCTTTGGCTTTTAAAAATTTTGTGTTGAGGTTCGGATTGAATCCCGAACAAAACTCTTGAGTTACGTTAAAAAGTGCGTGTTTTTTGAGTTGGCGTCATTGGGCACATGGGCAGAGCGTATTTTGGAAACCCTGCACGGTTTTGCCCAGGCATCGGCAGGATCCGCCTGTCTTTGGAAAATTAAAACGAGAAACCTTAGTAATTTATTTTGTTATTTAAGATTTTATTATTGTTAATGGTTTTATTATTATTATTAAAGTGAACTGGGTATTCTTATTATTTATATTTTTATCGGTATGATTATTAATGTTCTTATTAGTATTATTATTAATAAGGTGTTATTATTATTATTATTATTATTATTATTATTATTATTACTACTACTAATACTATTATTGATATTTGGGCTGGTGTGCGGGCACCACACAGCTAGCGAAAGTTGTGCGGTTAGCCCGGGCACCTATGTGACTGCAGAGATTGAGTCGCCCAAATAAAAATAAATTAAAAAATTTGAAAAAAATTAAATTTTAGTTAAATAAATAACTTAATGTAGTAATAATATTATTTTTTTATGAATAATAATATTATATTATTATTAAAGAATTGTTATTAAAATTATTATTTGTATCATTTTTAGATTATTATTAAAGTTATTCTTATTAGTATTATGTGTATTATTATTATTATTATTATTAATATTGATATTAATATTATTATTAATTTTGTTTTATTTTTATTTTTATTTTTCTTTCTTTTTATTTCTTTTTTTCCCACTCTCCCTCTCCCTTCTCTCTCTCCCCGTCGCGAGCATCCCCCCAGTAACCCTATTTCAGAGCCGCCACCCTACCCTACTCCTCTCCCTCTCCTACTTCCTCGGCCTCCCTTCTCCTGTGCGCTTCCAACCGCCCAGTTCCCTCCTATGCGCTTCTAGCCGCCCAGTGCCCTCCTGCCAGACTCGCCAGACCGCCGCGCCACCCGCCTCCCTCGGCCCTGCCCTGCACCACCCAACCTCGCACTCTCCCACCCTCTGCCTCCTATCCGCACACCCTCACGCCGCTCCCCATTTCATTCCTCGCACAGCCAACCTGGCCCCCATCCTCCGTGCTCCAGCCTCGCAACGACGCCCCCCGACCTCAACACTCCAACCTCGCAGCGACGCCTTCCCTCAGCCTGCAGCGCCCCTCCGGATGCCTCTAGCCGCGCGCCCGCCACCTGCTGTGCTTCCAGTCGCCCCACTAGCTCTCCCTCTCCCTTGCCTTGATTGGCTTCAAGCAGCAAGCCCCCTCCGTCGACGCACCCCTTGTCCAACCGATCGCGGCACCCCCTCACCCTTCGAACATGCCACAACGGCCATCCCCTCCAGCCGATCTCCACTCCGCCTCACGTTTACTAGCTGACGAGCTTCCCTCCAGACCGACCCCTGCTTTCTGGTGCGAAGCCCTATCCCTTTGGTGATGGTTCTCTCCCTTTTCAATAATGGATGTTGTTTTATAGTTAAATCATAATTGCAGTGTGTTCGATTTTGTTGTGCTAGGTTGTTTTTGGCTTCCTACAGGTGCGGTTGCGATGCAAATGAGATTTCGCACCAGCTTCGGGAGCTCCGTCCACGTTTGAGGTTGGATTATTTTGAGTTTCCCTTTAAATTTAGAACTACATTGTTTTCTTGCATGTTGCACGTTTCTTGTTGATTAAATAATTGACCATTACATTGTTTAATAATTTTAGTATGCTTATTTTTCTTCTTGTTTACGTGTTATGGGTTGTATATGAGGTGAGAGATGTATTTTTGAAAGGGTCGGAGGTGTGCGCGTGTTGAAAAATGTTTTTTTGGGGATAGGTTATATTTTATGTATACCTCTTTTGTTATGCCCCTTGAATGTATTTTATAAATTCTTTTATAGGAGGGAATTCCCATGTCTGGCCTTTTCGAACCCTCCACACATGGAAACCCCCCTCCCCCACGAAGAAGTCACTGCCCCGAGGTAGAGCCCCAGTCGGGGAAGGAGCCATTGCCAACCGAGATGGCAGAGCATCCCGAAGGGTGACAACCCGATCGACGATGGTTCGTCAAAGAAATCTGTCAACACATTGGGTTGCGCCTCATTTTGCCCACCCGGTTGAGACCGATCGATCCGGTAAGACGGGTGGATCCTGGGGGAGAGGCTCGCCCCGAAAGCGGACTCCCAAGATTCGAACCCTGAACCTCCCAAAGAATGGCGCTGTTGTACCACTCTAATTAGGTTTTTCTAATTAGTTTTTTTCGTGCATTGGATTTAAAATGGGATTTGAAGGGGTTTTGGGTGTGTAAGTTGTGGGTTACTCTTTGGAGATTGTTTTATAAATTTTAAAGTGGTTTAGTAAATAGTGTGGATGGTGCGAAATATGTTTTGAAAACATGTCAAGGTGGTTTTTGCACCGTTTTTTTTGGATTATTTTAAGTCAGTGGTTATGAGTTTTTAGTTGTTGTGTGTTTCTTGCAGCGTATTGGTGAGGTAATTCCGCGAAACTGTGGTCGTCATCTTGAGCGTGCTTGTGCGCCCACTTGAGGTGTGCCGCGTCATCATGTTTGTACTGCGAGTCGAGGTAAATCCTCCATTTCACTTGCCTTTAAATTTAGAATTTATTAATTGCTTGATATTTCATTGATTTTCAGTAAATGAGAAATAGTATTAGATAATTAATTTTTGGAATAATTGCGTGATGTAAATGAAGCTGTTTATTTTTTACACGGAACTTGACTTATTTTCTTGATGAATTGACGTATAAAAGTGAAAGAATGCCCGTTTGGACTCTGAACATAATTCACAGATTTTCAAGTGTGGTTCTGGTTTGTTGGTAACTATTTTATTCTAATGCATGAGAAAATGTTTTGGTTTCTTTTGAGAAGTGGTATTTCTTTAAAAAGTTGCATAAGGCCCGTTTGGCACTTTGATAAAATAAATTATTTTGAAAAACTTTCTTCGGGGTGAATCAGGGGTGATCTTGTTGTGTACGTCTATTGTATGAGTTGTTGTGTGTGATGTTTGTGCATCGTGACTGGTAAATTGATTGACATTGTTGACTCACCCATTTTTTATTACACGTGTTGACATGAGAACTTTGCATAGTAAGTGAATATTCTGAGAACGATTGCTGCACTAGTTTAGAATACACACTGGCTAGTGACCCTTAGTACGGACTTTGCTCTGTTAGGGGATTGGACCCCTCAGTTAGGTCAGGTAGGGAAACATCGAGCGTTTGGATGTTATGACATCATCAAGAGTAGGCATGCCTTCAGGATGAGTCATGCATATAGTACGTTCTAGATTGTTCACGAGCTCCTAGGTTCGACCCATGTTTTCTTTAGTGCTTATTTGTATGTGGCGGACGATTGAGGGGCCATGTTCGGTTGTTGGTTCTCGTTTTATACTTTCTCATTTCCCTTATTGTGTGTTGTGTGTAGTTTTCCTCTTGACTGACAACTAAAATTTGCTTTTTTTAAATTGTTTGTGAAAATGTTTTTAAAATGCAATTCACCTTATCCCATCAAACATTAAACTTGTTTTTAAATTAAAAAGGGTAATGGACTATTACTTGTTTTGGAAATGTAAGTGTGTGTGGAAACCCATATTTTATACAATTTAGTTCAAACTTGGGATTAGTAAATTCTTTATTTAAAGGTAGTGCTTTGGGGATAATTTGTTGGGCACGCCTAATGAGTTTTAATACTCACGCCTATAGTGTTTTCCTGTTTTTAGTTTCTATTGCAGGTTTGACTTGAGCTTGCTCGCCGTGGGCGAGAGCTATTTGTGGATTGGTGAGTGACTCTCAGGTTCGCGAGGAGTTTTGGTCATGGTCAGTTTAGTTTGTTGTTGTTGTTTGTTCTTTCTTTTTTGTGTCATTTATTTGTTTTGTGTTGTTCTATTTTCTTTCCACTAATTTATTTATTTTTATTGGAAAAAATCACTCCCTTTTGTCCTCTATTGATGCCCTGGCACTTGTCGCCATCCCAGGAGGATTGGGAACGTCTCTTGGGCCTTGTTGCAGATCAGTTTGGGTGATCGGTCCAGGGTCAACCCGAGTTGGTTCGTGACAAAATGGTATCTGGTACGCGCGTCGCAACGCGTGCAAATTTGCGAATTTTTATAACCGACTGGCTACTGTAAAAGTGGCGAGCAGGGTCGAACCACAGAGAGCACGGAATCTAGTTCACTAAAAATATTTCGTTGGACAGTGTTTAGACGAACAAGGACAAGGGATTGAAGGAATACCTATTTGTGAGTTTTCCCTTTTTTTTCTTTTTAATTAAACTAAAACGGAGAAGACTAAAGGTAAAAAGAAAATTGCAAATGAAAATGATGATGAACTCGAAATCAACATGTGTCGGGGTGCTGATGTCGTAATTAAATTGTTACGCAGCCGTGCAAGGTATTCTTTAGGATGATTAATTATTTATTCTGTTTAATTATCGACAGTTCCGAAAATATAACCATTTTTAGATGCTCAATTTTAATTTCCCAATTTTATTTAAAGTCCCGTTCTCTGGTGTCATAAATAAATTAGAAAACTCGTTCAAGCCCCGAACTACACGGCGAAATGACACAACCCGTTTCTCACAAAGTTGCGTCACTAATTTGCACCTACCATCAGTCAACGCGGTTTACCTTCTCGGACCGCCGCGTCGACTTATAATTAAAATGGCCAGTTTTAATTTTAGCAATTAATTCAGTGAAAAAATAATTTAAACAGATAAATATTCAATTAAAATAAATTTAATTGACAATTAATCATCAAATAATACTTGCATGGCATGCACAATAGTTTTAATTAATCAACCAACATCCCGACACTAAGAAAATCACCCCGACATCACAACTGAAAATGTAAACACGACAATAAGATGACAATTCATGTAAAATAAGACCGTGTTACCGACAAATAATCGTGTCGGTCTTCACTCTCACTGCATGCAACTCGTTCTTCAATATCTGACTGCACCTCGGCACGTGATGACGTCGCGCGCCAGCTATGCTACCACCGGAACGGAGGATATGAGCGGTGAGCGGTGCGCGGCTGCTGGTCGACTCCTCGGATGGCGGTGACCGGTGTACTGCAAAGAAAACAAGAGAGAGAGTGGGGCGCGGGAGGGTGGCGGCCGAGAGGAGGTGGGCGGCTGGGCTGTGCAGCAGGAGGCGACTGCGTGTGTGGCGCCGGGTGAAGAGAGGGAGCGGGGTCGGCCAGGTGATAGGAGGGCGGGGTGGTCCAGCCGAGAGAGGGAGAGGAGGGGGTGGCGCGCGACGGTGAGGGAGACTGGCGGCGCGGCTGGGTGGTGCGCGGGGAGAGGGAAGTGAGGCAGGGAGGGAGAGTACGGCGAGGAGAGGGGTCCGGCTTGTGAGGGAGACGGGGTGGCGGAGGTTGAAGGCAGGAGGCGGCTTCAAGGGAGAGATTGGGAGCGTCCAGTTCGTGGAGAGAGGATGGGGCTGGTAGGTCTACAGGGGAGAGGGGTGCGGGTTCCAGGGGAGAGCGATGTGCGTGAAGAGGGGAGCAAGGGAGATGGGGGTCCGTCCAGGAAAGGTAGGGGAGTCCCACCTTAAGGGAGTGCGGCTGCCGGATATCAGGGGAGGCCAGCGGCGCGGGTAAGGGAGTTGCAGAAAAGATAAAAAAAATCCAAATCGGCGGCGGAAGAAGGGGAGAGATAAAGGGGAGAGCAGGTCCAGCGGGGGAGGGAAAAAGAAAGGGGCGGCGGGTGAGGGAAATAGGGGGGGAAAAGAAAAATTCAAATTCAAATTAGATAAAAAAAACTAATTAAATAATTAAGTTTAATAATAATAATAGTAATAAGAATAATAGTAATACTAATAATAAGTAGAATTATTATAAAATATTAATATTAATAATAAATAATATTAAACTAAAATATAAAACGTTAATAAAGTAAAAATAAAATTCTAAAAAATGAAAATAAATAACTAATGTTAATATAATACTTACTAAAAACTATAAATACAACTAAAATATTTAAAATGCTACAAAAAAAACTAAAAACACAAGAAGCAGTTAGCAAATTAATTAAAAATAAATGAAAATAAGAAAAAAAATGTCAGTAACATCCATGTACATCAAATCCCCCGCACTTAAACTTTTGCACTCCTGGGCAAAACAATCCGAAATAAAACACAAGTGGTCCTGTAGACAAATCCAAACATCAAAATTACAAGTTCAAAAATTGTCAATCTCTTTCCTCATAATATATCATGCTTCATTTAAAACTTCAGTTTCAAAAAAAAAATTTCTTTCACTTGCATTTTTTCAAAACAAGTACGTGCACTCATTCATCACGTGACCTACCTCACCATCACTCTCATCTCTCAAAAACATTTGATCAAAGTTTTTCTCAGTTCTCATACACATGCAGGCTTACCATAGGCTTGCCATGAATTTCACATCTCCACTAGTGGAAATCAAAAGAATGCACCAATCTCAAGGACTTTACATGAGGTTCAAATGTTTCTGAAGCTGTGGGACGGTGGGTAAAAAAATTTGACATTTTTTTTTGGTAAAAAGGAGGGTTGAATCTTGAAATAAATGCATGATAAGTCAATCCAAATGTCTCCCTCAAACTTTCGCTCCCCCACACTTAAAACATTGCTTGTCCCCAAGCATACGATAAGCCAATGTTTCGCTTTTTTTTTTTTTTTTAAGACACAACTCACTCACATAATATAGTCAGAAAAAACTGGTGAGTATTAACTCAAAAACCCCATGGAAAAGGTGTCAGACAATAACCCAAAGAATGGTACACAAGCAGCGTATATGCTGTAACATCTCAATGAAGGTATGTCATATAGAAAACTCTCTAGTTCCTGGAGTAATGGATCAGCACTTTAATAGGTATCCCCAAAGTCGAGGGTTACCGCGTAATGACCACCAATGTACTCATTGTTGGAACTGAAAAGGGTTCTATATTCCTATATCAAAATAATATGAAATGAATGTCGCTACTGTGAAAAAGAACTCAATGATCAGGATGGAATAATGTCAATCCATGTACATCAAATGACTCACTGCCCCTCGAAGAACCCTCTCCATGAGTAAGTCTCTCTCCCCCACACTTAGATTGAAATAATCATGCAAAAATTCAAGAAATTGGTAGGGAAGGGTATCGACTTGGGCTCATCCTAAAAGGCTCCTGCATAGCTTCTAAGGGCTATACGAAGGAGAAAATGTTTGGGTGGCTCAGTGGGTCAACGGGGCTAAAATATCAAACAGATGCCTCGATCATTTTAGTGCAACTTTCAAAAATTCCTATCGCTTTGATGGAAAAACATGGCAAGTTCTAGAAGACAAAACATGGTTGAGATTCCTTCAAGAAAAGAAAAAAAAAGAGATGATTGTGAAATGGATTAGAGTCCTCACGGGTATGGAAATATAATTTTGGACAGCACAGATGCGAATGAGTGCAAATAAGTGTCTCAAAAATATTCAAGTTTTTGAAAAACATTCTCGAAGCATGAAATAATATCAGCAATCATCTAAGTCATGAGATCAAGGATTAAAGAAATCCAGAACAAGAATCAGGTGCTCAAACTGTCTAGGGACACAAGTGGTATGTTCCCGATTGGGTTGCGATAAAAATACAACAGTTCTTATGTGGGTTCATGAATGACAGGAGTGTTAGTCTTTTTTTTTCATGGTGTTTTTAGAAGCAGAAATTATGGCGAAAATTAAAACACTTCCCTGTGTAAGTGCAGATAGATGCGGAGAGGCTGCCTGTATCCGATGAAGTTCCAGAAATGATGTACCTGTAAAATCTACATATGGACAACACATACCCGCATCATACCATAAAGATAACACCAAGAATCATCTAAATAGAAGCAGAGATACAGAAGAGTGACAGGTGCATACAAATATCAGGAGGAGCTAAAAAAATCACACATGCCATGTTTTATTATTATTATATATATATATATTTTTTTTCAAACAAATTAGAACAGGGAAAAGGAGAAAGGGGGGGGGAATGAAACTGGAACATGGGTTGCCTCCCAGGAAGCGCTAAGTTTTACGTCTTCAGCCAGACGGATGGACAATGTTCAATCGTCTTGGTCCATCAGCTCAGAATTCCTCTGCCTCTTACGAGAACTAGTGGCTGTGTCCTCGATCTCACGGGGACGCTTGGTGGGATTAACCACCTCCGGAGCAAAGTGAGCGTGAAGCTGGTGAGGGAGGAACGGAATCTGTGCTCTTTGTGGTGGTGCTGGATGCTGAGCACGAATCTCCAGTGAAAGTTCCTCAAGCCGGCGCTCGATATCAGCCAGCTCCTGATTCATCCGTCGTACTAAGTCAGAGGGAGACGGAACAAGCGCATCGATGACCACAGAAGAATCAGAAGAGCTAGACATTTTTTTTAGCTGCATTCACAAATCAGATAGAGAGATAGAGATAAAATAAGAAAACAAAGATCAAAGAATGAAGAAGCAGTCGGGTTGCCTCCCGATCAGCGCTAAGTTTTACGTCTTCAGCCAGACGGATAACTTCTCATTGCAATTGTAGTTCTTCAATGATGCCTATTTTATCCGAAGTGTGGTAAAGTTTAAGGCGTTGACCATTTACTTTGAATGGGGGCATCTTCCCATCAGAAATTTCGACAGCACCATGTGGATAAACAATTGTGACGGTGTAAGGACCTGACCACTTCGACTTGAGTTTTCCAGCCATGATTTGAAGTCGTGAGTTGAATAGGAGAACTTTGTCGCCTGTTGAAAAATTTCTTTGTTGGATCCGTTTGTCATGCCAGGCTCGAGTTTTCTCTTTGTAAATCAAAGCATTGTCATATGCTTCTCTCCTCATCTCATCCAGTTCATTCATTTGTAGAAAACGCTTCTCTTGGGCAGTTTTGAGATCAAAATTCAGTTTCTTCACAGCCCAATAAGCTTTATGTTCCAATTCTACAGGTAAGTGGCAGGTTTTCCCAAAGACCAACCTATATGGGGACATTCCAATGGGTGTATTGTAGGCAGTTCTGTAGGCCCATAGTGCATCATCAAGTTTGGTGACCCAATCTTTCCTAGATGTACTTACAGTTTTCTCCAAAATACCCTTAATTTCTCGGTTTGAAACCTTAGCTTGGCCATTGGTCTGTGGATGGTATGGGGTGCTCATGTAGTGGTGACATCCATGGCGAGTCATTAGCTTCTGAAACAGCGCATTATTGAAGTGGGTACCACGGTCACTGATGATTATCCTTGGAATTCCGAACCGGGTAAAAATATGTTGCTTCAAAAATTTAATGACGACTCGAGCAGTATTTTCCGAGAATGCCTCATCTTCCACCCATTTTGACACATAGTCTACACAGACAAGGATATAGGATTTACCAAAAGATTTAGGAAAAGGACCCATGAAGTCAATTCCCCATATGTCAAAAATTTCAATTCCCATGATTGAGTGTTGTGGCATTTCGCGCTTCCAGCTTATACCCCCGGTTCTTTGGCATTTGTCACAATTCATGACGAATTCACGAATATCACGATTCATGGTCGGCCAGTACAAACCACATTGTAACACCTTGTTGATTGTTCGATGAATCCCATGGTGTCCTCCAGCTTCTCTAGTATGGCATAAGTTCAAAACACTCTCCACTTCTTCTTCAGGGATGCATCTTCTTATCATTCCATCCGCACAGTCTTTGAAAAGTAAAGGATCATCCCAGTAGTAATGTCGTGATTCATTCAGAAATATTTTCCTCTGTTCCTTTGATAAATCTGGATGTATCACACCTGAAGCTAAGTAGTTCATGAAATCAGCATACCAAGGTGTGATTGTCTCAATGGCATAGAGTTGTTTGTCAGGAAATGTTTCAGTGATTAGTTCGACATTGATTTCACTTGTGTCATGGTCGAGGCATGATAAATGATCAGCAACGACGTTCTCTGTTCCCTTTTTGTCCTTGACTTTAATGTCAAATTCCTGAAGTAACAGTATCCATCGAATGAGTCTCGGTTTTGCATCTTTCTTGGCCATTAGATACCGAAGTGCAGCGTGATCCGTATAGACAGTGACTTTTGAGAACAACAGATGGGATCGAAATTTATCAAAGGAAAAAACAACTGCTAGCAGCTCTTTTTCAGTTGTTGTGTAGTTATGTTGGGCCTCATTCAATGTTCAGCTAGCATAGTAGATTGGCCTAAAGATCTTTTCTTTTCTTTGCCCCAAGGCAGCTCCAACTGCCCAGTCACTAGCATCACACATTAACTCGAATGGTTGCTCCCAATCAGGTGAAATCATTATTGGGGCTTTAACCAAACGCTGCCTTAATAATTTAAATGCTTCCTGACATTCAGGGCCGAAGTGGAATGTGACATCTTTTCCCAATAGATTCGTAAGGGGTCAGGCAATAACAGAGAAATCCTTGATGAAGCGTCTATAGAATCCAATGTGCCCAAGAAAACCTCGAATGGAACGAACTGAAGAAGGCATGGGTAACTCAGAGATTATACTAATCTTTGCGGAGTCAACTTCAATTCCTTTCTTTGAAATTTGATGGCCTAAGACTATTCCACTTTGGACCATGAAGTGTGACTTTTCCCAATTAAGTACCAGATTCTTTTCTTCGCATCTTGCCAAAACCTTATCCAAATGTTCTAGACAGTCATCAAAAGAATTTCCATACACTGAGAAGTCATCCATGAAAATTTCCAAGAACTCTTCAATCATGTCATGGAACATTGCCATCATGCATCATTGAAATGTGGCTGGAGCATTACACATTCCAAAAGGCATTCGCCTATAAGCAAATGTACCATATGGACAAGTGAACGTGCTTTTTTCTTGATCCTCTAGTGTCACTGCTATTTGATTATAGCCCGAGTATCCATCCAGAAAACAGTAGTAATCTCGTCCTGCCAATCGTTCAAGGATTTGATCAATAAAGGGTAATGGGAAGTGATCCTTTCTAGTGGCATCATTCAATTTCCGATAGTCGACGCACACTCTCCATCCAGTCACTATTCTTGTGGTTATCAATTCTCCTTTATCATTCTCAACCACTGTGGTTCCACCCTTTTTAGGTACCACTTGCAACGGGCTAACCCACTGACTATCGGAGATTGGAAAAATTAAACCGGTATCAAGAAGTTTAATGACTTCTTTCTTGACTACTTCTTTCATGGGAGGTGTCAAGCGTCGTTGTGGTTGCCTGCAGGGTTTTGAATTATCTTCCATATGTATTCTGTGAGTACAGATGACAGGACTTATACCTTTTAGATCAGCAATCGTCCAACCTATTGCTGGTTTCCTTTGTGACAGGACATTGGGCAATTTTCTCTCTTGTTCACTCGAAAGATTGGCATTTATGATGACTGGTATGGTGTTTAAATCTCCCAAGTAGCTATATCTCAGGTTTGATGGAAGAGGTTTAAGCTCAAGTGTTGGAGGCTTTTCAAGTGATGGAGTAAGTGAAGTGAATTCATGTCTATCTAAAGGCTCGACTATATTCCTGATGAATTCCACTTCCTCGATTGATTCAGTGAACTCTTTATTTTCTTTGTGCAAATCTGCGAGGTCCAGCACATCGCTTGCAAACTCATCCCATTCTTCAATCGTATCCAGGAAATGACAGTCTGCTATAGATGGTTTTTCCATGGCCTTTAGGACATCAAATGTTATGTTCTCATCCCCAATTCTAAAAATTAACTTTCCCTCTTGGACATCAACCAGTGCTCTGCATGTCGCCAAGAAGGGTCTCCCGAGAATGAGTGGGACGTCCTTGTCTTCTTCCATATCGAGGACAATGAAGTCAGCAGGGAATTAATATTTATCAACCTTGACAAGAACGTCCTCTAGAATCCCTCGAGGATGCTTCACTGATCGGTCAGCCATTTGCAAGGCGACTCTCGTTGGCTTTAATTCGGTGATGCCCAGTTCTTCAAGGATTCCAGACGGCATGAGATTGACACTAGCTCTGAGGTCGCACAAAGCTCTTCCGAATTGACACCCTCCAATATTGCAAGGAATAGTGAAACT
Source organism: Viscum album (assembly GCA_963277665.1). Taxonomy (NCBI): domain Eukaryota; kingdom Viridiplantae; phylum Streptophyta; class Magnoliopsida; order Santalales; family Viscaceae; genus Viscum; species Viscum album. The sequence goes on from OY728143.1 coordinate 356,735,984, forward strand.
CCCAGGGTCTCTTAGTTTTTGAGGTATAGATCTGGGTATGACCGCTGAACATTCCTCGTGCATTATGACTGTTCCCACATCATCTAATTTTCTTCTTTTTGACAGAAGTTCTTTGAGAAATTTGGCATAGTGGGGCATTTGTGTGATGGCTTCCGCAAAAGGAATATTTATTTGAAGCTTTTTGAACATCTCCATGAATTTTGAAAATTGAACATCCAACTTCCTTTGCTTCAGTCTTTGTGGAAATGGAGGAGGTGGTATGTGGGCTTTCTCTCTTTCGTTGAGTGCCTCATTTTCCTTCTCCTTTCTTGCCTTTTTATTCTTTGCAAGTTTGTTTTGATCTTCCTCCTCTTTGGGTTCAAGTTGGATTGCTTTGTTTGTTGAGTCGCCATTTTTAGTGGAAGTTATAGGCGTCTCATCTGTTGGTTGAACATCAGGCTTTTGGTGCTCTGGTAACTGTGTGCCACTTCGCAATATGATGGCTTTTGCTTCTTCTCTTGGGTTGACTCTTGTGTTTCTTGGTAGAGTTCCTTGCTGTCGGTTTTGCATTTGTGCGGCTAACTGACCGACTTGATTTTCAATGTTGCGCATGGAAGCCTGTAAGTTTTGGGTTGCCATATCTTGTGATTCAAACCGTGATTGATTGGATATCATTAACTTTGCTATAGTTTCTCCCCAATCTTTTTGACCTTGTGTTGCAGCAGGGGCGCAGTCTGTTGTTTGCTTTTTCTCCTTATACTGCTGTTGCTGATGGAACGGTGGTCGGTATTTCTGTTGAGACCCTTGATCTTGTGGTTTCATGGCGGGTCTGAAGGTAGGTTGAGCAGTGAATCCAGGTGGACCCATGTTATGGTTCATCGGCTGAGTAGCCACTGGTTCCTTCCAACCTTGATTTTGGGTATTGCCTTGCCAGTTTGTGTTGTAATTGTTCCCATAATTTCCACGGTTGTAACTAACGAAGTTAGCTTCAGACATCTTGGTCTCTGTAGTGTTATATGGACACATGGAATAATAATGAGGACCACCACAGTGTGGACAGTGTTCATCTTGAACAACATGGACTGGCTTAGGCGGGTTTATTGACAAGTTGTCAATCCTCTTGTTGAGAGATTCAAATTGTGCAGCCATGAATGTCTGAGTATCAACGTGATGCACTCCTGCCTTTCGTCTTGAAAAATCTTCTGGCCACTGGAAACTGTGTTCAGCCATGTTTTGAATCAATATGTACAGGTCCTCCGGATCCATTTCCATGAACGCGTTTCCAGTAGCTGTGTTGATGACAGACTTACTCTCGGATTGAAGTCCATAGTAGAAAGCTTGCAGCTGGTTTTCCAACTTCATCCCATGATGGGGACAACGTCTTAACATGGACTTGAATTCTGGGTCGTGTTATACCTGAGCTCATTCCGACTGTGTTGGGTCGCAACTCCTGTCTCATAGTAGTCCGAGGTCGTTGATTATCGAGACGGTTTTGGAAAAGTGGATGGACTTGTCCACTAGGAAGTTTCGGAATATGAGTTTCAACGCTTTCCGCAGGTGGATGCATTGCGTTTGCAGCCGAGGTACTGACTTGTTCTTTTCCCTTTCTTTGATGTTCAAGTTGTGGATCAAGGGGTGTGTCGTTCTTTGACGGATCAGAAGTACGAGTGTTCACCATTTAGGCGAATAGTGCCTAAAGCAAGGTCTACTTGAAATTTTCTTAATGCTAGAGGTGCGCGTGCTCCCCGGCAACGGTGCCAGAAATTTGGTACGCGCGTCGCAACATGTGCAAATTTGCGAATTTTTATAACCGACTGGCTACTGTAAAAGTGGCGAGCAGGGTCGAACCACAGAGAGCACAGAATCTAGTTCACTAAAAATATTTCGTTGGACGGTGTTTAGAAGAACAAGGACAAGGGATTGAAGGAATAACTATTTGTGAGTTTTCCCTTTTTTTTTCTTTTTAATTAAACTAAAATGGAGAAGACTAAAGGTAAAAAGAAAATTGCAAATGAAAATGATGATGAACTCGAAATCAACAACATGTGTCGGGGTGCTGATGTCGTAATTAAATTGTTACGCAGCCGTGCAAGGTATTCTTTAGGATGATTAATTATTTATTCTGTTTAATTATTGCCAGTTCCGAAAATATAACCATTTTTTAGATGCTCAATTTTAATTTCCCAATTTTATTTAAAGTCACGTTCTCTGGTGTCATAAATAAATTAGAAAAATCGTTCAAGCCCCGAACTACACGGCGAAATGACACAACCCGTTTCTCACAAAGTTGCGTCACTAATTTGCACCTACCATCAGTCAACGCGGTTTACCTTCTCGGACCGCCGCGTCGACTTATAATTAAAATGGCCAGTTTTAATTTTAGCAATTAATTCAGTGTAAAAATAATTTAAACAGATAAATATTCAATTAAAATAAATTTAATTGATAATTAATCATCAAATAATACTTGCATGGCATGCACAATAGTTTTAATTAATCAACCAACATCCTGACACTAAGAAAATCACCCCGACATCACAACTGAAAATGTAAACACGGTAATAAGATGACAATTCATGTAAAATAAGACCGTGTTACCGACAAATAATCGTGTCGGTCTTCACTCTCACTGCATGCAACTCGTTCTTCAATATCTGACTGCACCTCGGCACGTGATGACGTCGCGCGCCAGCTATGCTACCACCGGAACGGAGGATATGAGCGGTGAGCGGTGCGCGGCTGCTGGTCGACTCCTCGAATGGCGGTGACCGGTGTACTGCAAAGAAAACAAGAGAGAGAGTGGGGCGCGGGAGGGTGGCGGCCGAGAGGAGGTGGGCGGCTGGGCTGTGCAGCAGGAGGCGACTGCGTGTGTGGCGCCGGGTGAAGAGAGGGAGCGGGGTCGGCCAGGTGATAGGAGGGCGGGGTGGTCCGGCCGAGAGAGGGAGAGGAGGGGGTGGCGCGCGACGGTGAGGGAGGCCGGCGGCGCGGCTGGGTGGTGCGCGGGGAGAGGGAAGTGAGGCAGGGAGGGAGAGTGCGGTGAGGAGAGGGGTTCGGCTTGTGAGGGAGACGGGGTGGCGAAGGTTGAAGGCAGGAGGCGGCTTTAAGGGAGAGATTGGGAGCGGCCAGTTCGTGGAGAGAGGATGGGGCTGGTAGGTCTACAGGGGAGAGGGGCGCGGGTTCCAGGGGAGAGCGATGTGCGTGAAGAGGGGAGCAAGGGAGATGGGGGTCCGTCCAGGAAAGGTAGGGGAGTCCCACCTTAAGGGAGTGCGGCTGCCGGATATCAGGGGAGGCCAGCGGCGCGGGTAAGGGAGTTGCAGAAAAGATAAAAAAAAATCCAAATCGGCGGCGGAAGAAGGGGAGAGATAAAGGGGAGAGCGGGTCCAGCGGGGGAGGGAAAAAGAAAGGGGCGGCGGGTGAGGGAAATAGGGGGGGAAAAGAAAAATTCAAATTCAAATTAGATAAAAAAAAACTAATTAAATAATTAAGTTTAATAATAATAATAGTAATAAGAATAATAGTAATACTAATAATAAGTAGAATTATTATAAAATATTAATATTAATAATAAATAATATTAAACTAAAATATAAAACGTTAATAAAGTAAAAATAAAATTCTAAAAAATGAAAATAAATAACTAATGTTAATATAATACTTACTAAAAACTATAAATACAACTAAAATATTTAAAATGCTACAAAAAAAACTAAAAACACAAGAAGCGGTTAGCAAATTAATTAAAAATAAATGAAAATAAGAAAAAAAATGTCAGTAACATCCATGTACATGAGGGAAGTGAGGCAGGGAGGGAGAGTACGACGAGGAGAGGGGTCCGGCTTGTGAGGGAGACGGGGTGGCGGAGGTTGAAGGCAGGAGGCGGCTTCAAGGGAGAGATTGGGAGCGGCCAGTTCGTGGAGAGAGGATGGGGCTGGTAGGTCTACAGGGGAGAGGGGCGCGGGTTCCAGGGGAGATCGACGTGCGTGAAGAGGGGAGCAAGGGAGATGGGGGTCCGTCCAGGAAAGGTAGGGGAGTCCCACCTTAAGGGAGTGCGGCTGCCGGATATCAGGGGAGGCCAGCGGCACGGGTAAGGGAGTTGCAGAAAAGATAAAAAAAAATCCAAATCGGCGGCGGAAGAAGGGGAGAGATAAAGGGGAGAGCGGGTCCAGCGGGGGAGGGAAAAAGAAAGGGCGGTGGGTGAGGGAAATAGGGGGGGAAAAGAAAAATTCAAATTCAAATTAGATAAAAAAACTAATTAAATAATTAAGTTTAATAATAATAATAGTAATAAGAATAATAGTAATACTAATAATAAGTAGAATTATTATAAAATATTAATATTAATAATAAATAATATTAAACTAAAATATAAAACTTTAATAAAGTAAAAATAAAATTCTAAAAAATGAAAATAAATAACTAATGTTAATATAATACTTACTAAAAACTATAAATACAACTAAAATATTTAAAATGCTACAAAAAAAACTAAAAACACAAGAAGAGGTTAGCAAATTAATTAAAAATAAATGAAAATAAGAAAAAAAATGTCAGTAACATCCATGTACATCAGTATCAGAGGAGGTTGGCTCTTAGTGAACCTTGCCTTTCAGAGTGCCCTTTTCTATTTGGGGTCGTCATGGTAGAAGGAGTAGAATTTTTGGGACTCGAGGCGTAGGGACGAGAAGGACGTCATGAACCCTTACTCATTCCAAACCTCGGGTTACCATGGGATGTTCGAGTTGTTGGTGTCTTTTTGGTTGCTTTGAATTGCTTTATGTTGGGAAATGAAATGGGTGTCGGGCAAGTGACCTTCGTGAGCTCGCATGGTCTGGAAAGCCATGTGGAGCTGGGGACTTTACCCTAGAATGCTCTTTGTGATGGTGGTGTGACTGGCATATGGCCGCTAACCATATGTTCGAGTCACCCATCAACACTAGCTTCCCCTGGTGAATCATTTGGGTCTTCTTTAATTCTGAAAACTATTTGTAAAATTTTATTTTGGAAATTGTGAAAAGTTGAATTTGGAATGGCGATGAGCATGTTTTGATTAATTTCTTTGTTTCCATGTTCCATAGTGTTCGCCCCCACGAAGGTTTGATGGATGCCCAAGGTGTAGCTTTGGGTGGTGCGCCCTTAGAAAATCCTCCATTTGATCAACCTATGGACTATGTTTTGGAATTCTAGAAGTTGAACCCTCCCCTGTTTTATGGACAAGAAGATCCTCTTGAGGTGGAGGAGTGGTTGTGGAAGATTGAGAGGAACTTTAGTTTCATTGGGTTCCTGAGTCATTGAAGGTGAAGTTGGATACCTTTATGCTTGAAGGTTCAACCTGGAAATGGTGGAAGTCCGTGTCTCGAAGCAAGCCTCAAGAAGATCTCACTTAGGAATTCTTCAAGTCTTTGTTCATCCAACAATATTTCTCTAAGCTGACGTAGCTGAGGAAGAGGATGGAGTTGTGTTGTGTTCAGCAGGACGTTGAATCGGTACTGGAATTCTATCGACTCTTCTTAGACCTAGTTCCGTATGACCAATGGTTTGTTGCAAATGATCTCAGGAAGGCTCGACAATTTGAGTCTGGACTCCGACCTAAACTACAGTCAAAAGTGGCAGAGCTCAACCTAACCACCTTCTTGGATGTTGTGGGGAAAACCTTTCTAGCTGAAGCTGAGTTAGCAGGAGGACATGAGGTAGAAAATCCTCCCCCGACCTTTGGAAGCAGTGTAGAAAATGCCGATAGATAGAATGGGAAGCGACTTGATATGGGTGGCTCTAATAGAGGAATCAAGAGGCCTTCATATCTTCAGTCATCACTACTACAAACACGACCTTTATCAGCGCTAAAAATGGCCTTTCTCAGCGCTAGAAAAGCGCTGATAAAGCCAGCGTAGATAAAGGGGGGGGTCCCCTTTATCAGCGCTCCGAAAAGCGCTGATATATGACCCCTTTATCAGCGCTAAAAAAAAGCGCTGATAAAAGTACCCCTTTATCAGCGCTTCCTTTATCAGCGCTCTCGTTTTAGCGCTGATAAAGGACCCTTTTATCAGCGCTTTTAAAAAAGCGCTGATAAAAGTTAAAAAAATTTAAAAAAATTTAAAAAATTTTAAAAAATACTGCCAATCAGGGGGGGCTTTTATAGCACTTGAACCCCCCCTTTTACAGCGCTTTTCAGCCCCTATACAACACCCCACGCACCCCACGCACCCCCCTCCACCCTTTAACAGCGCTTGCTCCAATATTCCCCATGCGCGCGCACCCCTGCCTCCACTAGGATTTGAACTCGAGACCTCCCCCCTGCGCGCCTAAGCCCTTACCACTACTCTATTTTGATTTGCTTTCCAATTCATGATATCTCTCTATATATATATTTATATATTTAGTTATATTTATTCGTATAGTAATATATATTTATATTAATATATATATATAGTTATATTATAATATATATATATAGTTATATTATAATATATATAGTAATATTAATATATATATATAGTGGTATTAATATATATCTATATCTATATATATATATATATTTAGTTATATTTATTCGTATAGTAATATATATTTATATTAATATATATTTATATTAACATATATATAGTTATATTAACATATATATAGTTATATTAACATATATATAGTTATATTAACATATATATAGTTATATTAACATATATATAGTTATATGAATATATATTTATATAGTTATATTAATATATATATAGTGATATTAATATATATATTTATGGTGATATTAATATATATATTTATAGTAATACTAATATATATATATGTAGTTATATTAATATATATATAGTTATTAGATTATATATATATAGTTAGATTAATATATATATATAGTTAGATTAATATATAGGTATATAAATATTCATATATTGGTATTTTAAATAAAATGGATATTAGTTATTATTTAGATAAAGATAATATATTTTATATGTAAATATGTTTAATTATTTATTTAAAAAAATTAATTTTTAGGTGTGAATATTTAAAAAATATGAATATATTGTTATATATTTGATTCTAAATAGCAGTGCATTATAAAAAATGATGAAATTTCAAAGAAATAATATCAATATGAATGTAATACCTTGGAATAAATTCATACCCCACCAAAAAAATCCAATAATACCCCCTTAAATGAGGGTGAAAATCCACAAAATGTTAAAAAATCGGGGTACCCCGACTAAAAACTCAGTTTTGGAGGCCTTATGGGCCTCTTTTGGCCTCGAAAATCGCTTGACTAGGGCCCCCCAAGTCACAGCGACGTAGAGCTCGTCGCAGGCTTCGATTTGATATGTGGTAGAGCTCAAACGGACACCCGGATCAAAAGTTATGGCCGTTTGAAGTTTGAGTTGCGTTTTCAACATATTTTGGATCTTTTTTTAATTTTTTTAATTTTTTTAGTCCTTAAATTGTTATTAAATGACTATTACTCCATAATGATTATCAAAATATTAATTAAAAATATTTTTTTAATTTTTTAAGAAGTCATTTTCACTAAATATCTTAAATATTAAGTATAATAAGTGTAAATGTACATTTATACTTATCTAAAATATATTTAAAAATTATATATTATATTTATATAACAATATAACTATATTTATATATTAATATATTTTTAATTTTTTTTTGAAGCCGACCCTTTATCAGCGCTACTAAGCAAGCACTGATAAAGGGGGGCCCTTTATCAGCGCTGATAAAAGGGGGCCCTTTATCAGCGCTACTAAGCAAGCGCTGATAAAGGGGGGCGCTGCGAAAAACTGTTTTTGTGGTAGTACATCTTCTCCACAATGCAATGTCGTGATCTGTCACCAGTGTGGTAAGCAGGGTCACAAGAAGCTGATGTGCCCGAGTGCTCTGAGACCCTACCACACCTGTGGACGTCTGGGTCACTTGCAGCAATTCTATCGAGGTGTTTCCAAGAAGCATGCTGAATCCAGACCTAGCTCGTCGAAGGTCACCTCAGACTGTCAGTAGGATTAGGGCGATGTTTGGGGATCAGTTTGAGGTTTTCTCTTTGTAGTGTTTCTTGGATTTAGTAGTCGTCTCTTGTAGCATTTTGTGATGTTTCTTTTCTTTCAGTTGTAATAATGGTTATGGTTGAACCTCTTTGAAACCTTTGTTTTAATGGAAGTGTGTTTGGTAAAATTCTGGTTAATGTGTTGTGTTTAGGAAGTTATGAATCCTGACTATGAGCTAGAAGATTCTTCAACCATCGGTGCTCCAGTCATAGCCCCGGAGTGAAGCTGGCGCATAGTTAGGAGAATCCCAGTGCTGAAGAAGGGCCTTGGTTTAATCATTTTCGTTAGTGTGGTATGGTTTATGTTCTTCCGAGGGTGTGACATTGTTGATATGGCAATGGTGGTAGTTTTGATGCTCTATCAGTTCAGCCCTTCCCTTCCCCCCCTCGTGGTGAGAGTTTTTGGTTCGTATGGAAAGTTTTCAAGTTCGGTTAGCCTCGTCAGTTCTTATGATGGGGAGACCCAAGTGGGCCTCGCAGAGTTACACATGTAATAGTTTAGTGTTAGCCCGATCCTTATGGTGGGGAGTTCATTCGGGTCTCCCCGTGACAGTATCAGAGTTTATTTTCTTGTATTGTTTGGTGGCAGGTGGTTTCATGTGGAACCACCTAATCTTAAGTTCTTCCCCTTGAGTTAACGTTGGGATTGGAGTACACCCAACGGTTCCGTTAGACTAAGATTATGAGAATAAACGTATGAAATGGTTTAGGTTTATTCCTTGGTTGAAATGGATGGTTTGAGTTCTGCTTGGTGGCGGTTAAGGTGATCATGTTTTAAGGATGAGTTGTGTGTTAGGGGATTTTAGTGTCTGTTTGGATCAATCAACTGGAGGCGCTTAAATTTTTGGAGGTGGGTGACACTTAATAAGTTTTATCTTTGGGTCTAGATCTTGTTGTGGCTTTCTGAGGGCAGAAAGCGTTATGGTGGAGAGAATTGTCACACCCCGACCTATCTAATTATTTTATTTTATGATTTCTTTGGCTTTTAAAAATTTTGTGTTGAGGTTCAGATTAAATCCTGAACAAAATTCTTGAGTTACGTTAAAAAGTGAGCGTTTTTGAGTTGGCGTTGTTGGACGCATGGGCGGAGCGCGTTTTGGAAACCTCGCGCGACTTTTCCCAGGCATTGATACGATCCACCTATCTTTGGAAAATTAAAACAAGAAACCTTTGTAATTTATATTGTTATTTAAGATTTTATTATTGTTAATGGTATTGTTATTATTATTAAAGCGAACTGGGTATTCTTATTATTTATATTTTTATCGGTATGATTATTAATCTTATTATTAGTATTATTATTAATAAGTTATTATTATTGTTATTATTATTATTATTATTACTACTACTACTACTACTACTATTACTACTATTGATATTTGGGCCGGTGCGCGGGCACCGCACGACTAGCAGAAGCTGTACAGTTAGCGCGGACACCTATGAGACTGTGGAGTTTGAGTTGGCCAAATAAAAATAAATTAAAAGAGTTGAAAAAAAATAAAATTTAGTTAAATAAACAACTTACTGTAGTAATAATATTATTTTTTCATGAATAATAATATTATATTATTATTAAAGAACTGTTATTAAAATTATTATTTGTATCATTTTTAGATTATTATTAAAGTCGTTCTTATTAGTATTATGTGTATAATTATTATAATAATTAATATTGATATTAATATTATTATTAATTTTGTTTTATTTTATTTCTTTTATTTTCTTTTCTTCATTTTTCTTTGTTTTTTTTCCACTCTCCCACTCCCTTCTCTCTCTCCCCATCGCGAGCAGCCCCCTCTGTAACCCCATTTCCACGCTGCCACCCTACCCTACTCCTCTCCCTCTCCTGCTGCCTCAACCTCCCTTCTCCTCCGTGCTTCCCCAGCGCCCTTCTGCATGCTTCCAGCCGCCCAACGCTCTCATACCGGACTTGCTTGACCACCGCGCCACCCGCCTCCCTCGGCCCTGCCTTGCACTACCCAGCCACGCACTCCCCCACCCTCTACCTCCTGTCCACACACCCTCATGACACTCCCCATTTCATTCCTTGCGCCGCCAACCCAACCCCCCGACCTCCGCGCTCCAGCCTCACAGCGGCGCTCCCCAACCTCAGCGCTCCAGCCTCGCAGCGACGCCTCTCTCAGCCTACAGCGCACCTCTAGACGCCTCCAGCCACGCGCCCGCCACCTGTTGTGATTCCAGCCGCCCCACTAGCTCTCCCTCTCCCTTTCCTTGATTGGATTCCAGCAGCAAGCCCCCTCTGCCGACGCACCCCCTGTCCAGCCGATCATGGCACCCCCTCGCCCTTTGAACAGGCCGCGACGACCATCCCCTCCAGTCGATCTCCACTCCACCTCACGTTTACTAGCCGGCCAGCTCCCCTCCGGCCTGACCCCTACTTTCGGGTGTGAATCCCTATCCCTTTGGTGACGATTCTCTCCCTTTTCAATAAGGGATATTGTTTTAGAGTTAAATCATAATTTTAGTGTGTTCGATTTTGTTGTGCTATGTTTTTTTAGGCTTCCTGCAGGTGCAGTTGCGGTGCGAATGAGGTTTCGCACCAGCTTCGGGAGGTCCGTCCACGTTTGAGGTTGGATTCCTTTGTGTTTCCCTTTAAATTTTGAACTACATTGTTTTCTTGCATGTTGCGCGTTTATTGTTGATTAAATAGTTGACTATTACATTGTTTAATAATTTCAGTATACTTGTTTTGATTTTTGTTTAGGTGCTATGGGTTGTATATGAGGTGCGAGATGTATTTTTGAAAGGGGGGAAGGTGTGCGTATGTTGAAAAATGTTTTTTTGGGGATGAGTTAGATTTTATGTATACCTATTTTTTTATGCCCATTGAATGTATTTTATAAATTGTGCATGTGATTTTATAAAATGTGTGAATGGTGTAAAAGGTTTTTCTAATTAGTTTTTGTCGTGCATTGGATTTAAAATGGGATTTGATGGGGTTTTGGGTGTGTAAGTCATGGGTTACTCTTTGGAGATTGTTTTATAAATTTTAAAGTGGTTTAGTAAATAGTGTGGATGGTGCGAAATATGTTTTGAAAACATGTCATGGTGGTTTTTGCACCATTTTTTTGTTTGTATTGTTTTAAGTCAGTGGTTATGAGTTTTTAGTTATTGTGCATTTGTTGTAGCGCATTGATGAGGTAATTCCGCGAAACTGCACTCGTCAGCTTGTGTGTGCCCGTGCACCCGCTCGAGGAGTGTCGCATCATCGTGTTTGGACTGCGAGTCGAGGTAGGTCCCCCACTGCACTCCCCTTTAAATTTAGAATTTATTAATTGCTTTATATTTCATTGATTTTCAGTAAATGATAAATAGTATTAGATAATTAATTTTGGAATAATTGCTTGATGTAAACAAAGATGTTTATTTTATACACGACACTTGGGTTATTTTCTTGATGAATTGATGCATAAAAGTGAAAGAATGATCGTTTTTCCTCTGAACATAATTCACAGATTTTAAAGTGTGGTTCTGGTTTGTTGGTAACTGTTTTCTTCTAACGCGTGAGCAAATGTTTTGGTTTCTCTTGAGAAGTGGTGTTTCTTTTAAAAGTTGCATAAGGCCCATTTGGCATTTTGATAAAATAAATTATTTTGAAAAACTTTCTTTAGGGTAACTCAGGGGTGATCTTGTTGTGTACGTCGATTGTATGAGTTATTGTGTGTGATTTTTGTGCATTGTGACTGGTAAATTGATTAACATTGTTGAATCACTCCTTTTTATTACACATGTTGACATGGGAACTTGGCATAATAAGTGACTCTTCTGAGAACGATTACTGCACTAGTTTAGAATACGCACTGGCTAGTGGCCCTTAGTACAGACTTTGCTATGCTAGGGGATTGGACCCTCGGTAAGGCCAGGTAGGGCAACACTGAGTGTTTGGGTGTTATGACATCATCAAGAGTAGACATGCCTTCAGGATGAGTCACACATATAGTAAGTTCTTGATTGTTCACGATCTACTAGGTTTGACCCATGTTTTCTTTAGTGCTTATTTGTATGTGGAAGACAATTGAGGGGACAAGTTCGATTGTTGGTTCCCGTTTACTACTTTCCCATTGCCCTTATTGTGTGCCGTGTGTGGTTTTCCTCTTGACTGCCAACTAAAATTTGTTTTTTTTAAATTGTTCGTGAAAACATTTTTAAAAAGTAATGCACCTTCTGCCATCAAATATTAAACTTGTTTTTAAATTAAAAAGGGCAATGGAAAGTTACTTGTTTTGGAAATGTAAGTGTGTGTGGAAACCCATATTTTATATAATTTAGTTCAAACCTGGAATTAGTAAATTCTTTATTTAAAGGTAGTTCTTTGGGGATAGTTTTTTGGGTATGCCTACAGAGTTTTAATACTCATGCTTATAGTGTTTTCCTATTTTTAGTTTCTATTTCAGGTTCGACTTGAGCTTGCTCGCTGTGGGTGAGAGCTGGTTGTGGATTGGTGAGCGACTCTCAGGGTCGCAAGGAGTTTTGGTCGTGGTCAGGTTAGTTTGTTGTTGTTGTTTGTTCTTCCTTTTTTGTGTCATTTATTTGTTTTGCATTGTTTTATTTTCTTTCCATTGCTTTATTTATTTTCATTGGGGGAAGTCGTTCCCTTTTGTCCTCTATTGATGCCATGGTGCTTGTCGCTGGCTCGGGAGGATCAGGAACGCCTCTCAGGCCTTGCCGCAAATCGGTTCGGGTGACCGGTCCAGGGTTGACCCAGGTTGGTTCGTGATAGGCCCACACATATTGGAATTTGGCATACCATATGGGATACCCTTTGAGAGGGGAATGTGTTAAATTTGAATTTTTTTTGATAGTTAACTTTTCAAGAATGACATTAGTAGTGGGATTTTGGTAGTGTTTCTCACTTTTTTACACCTAGACACAGCCCATGGGGCATGTAGAGGGGTGAGAGTTAGATGAAGGTTTTGACTTGTATTATTTGTTCTGCACTTTTGAGCTGTGACTTTGAGACTAAACTTGAACTAAGGTGTATACTTGACCTTGTAGAGTCATGCCACCACCACAAACTCCAGCTCTATTCCAGGAGGGTGGTGATGATCATACCCTAGAGGTGGTAGGATACGAGCTACAAATGGATCCTCCAATCGTGCCAGTTGAGGCACTGTCTATTATACCAGTCAAAGGTGTTGACGCATAGTCTTGTGAAGGATTTATGAGGTTCATGAAAGCCTTTTAGGGAGCACCACAACCTACCACGTCTATGGGTGATCTGACGCGGGTGTTCTAACAACAACATCTGACCATGTTTTCAGGGGATGTTGGGCCATAATATGTAAATTCATGCATAGAGGACATTTTTTTAATCTTCAAGCATATAGAGTTTCCTCATGAAATGTGGGTAAAGCTCACGACGTATATACTGCGTGATTTGGCCAAGAGATGGTGGGACGTGAATACTTGGGCAGGGTGGCATCATGATATGGCCTGGGGAGACTTTCAGATAGTCTTATGCGACTATTACTATCCTGAGACACTAAGGGATGATAGAGTTTGGGAGTTTATACATCATGAGTAGGGTTCCTTGTCAGTGACGGATTACTCGTCCCGTTTTAGTGAGCTCTAGTGATTCACACCTATTCTGATGGGTGATGATATATCGAAGGCTAGGCATTTTGAGGATAGTCTCAAGTATGACATTTGTTCACTGGTGAATGTCTTTAGGTTGGCTTCTGTTTCTGCTATAATGAATCAGGCACTGATCATAGAGTGTAACCTGAGGGAATCTAGAGGCATGAGCCAAGGCGGTTTGGTAACTAAGTCTAGTACTACCTCGATAGGAAGTAGGAAGGGTCATCTGGAGCTTGCTCGCAGTGATATGAGTAGCCAGAACATTTCTTCTGATAGCCAGGTGAGGTGCTACCAGTGCGGTAGGCTGGGGAATACTTGGACACAGTGCCTGTATGACCTAGTTGAGTGATTATCATCCAGGAAGATGGGCCATATTCAGCATTTTTTCATGGTGTTCTCACCAATATCTAGTGAGAGAAAGTCTGTAAGGTCTCCACATTCAGGAGAAGGGTCTGCAGCTTCTCACCAGTCAAGGAACTGGAATGTATCGGTCTGTTCAGACTGAGGTGGTGGTCATGGATTTGGTATCCAAACCCCATGTTTTCAGTGATAGTAGGGTGGATCAGCTCAGGGTATCCTGACAGTGTCTTAGAGCCATGGTACGGGCTAGAATTATGTCGTGCAATAGAACCGGTATGAGAAGGATCCTAAACCTTCTAATATTAGAGGTGCTATTCTAGTAGACTTCGTTTTAGGTTCTGCACTTTTATATATAGGGGATTCACATAGTTTCATAGTTATACCCATTTTGGAGAGCCTTGGGCTCTGTGTTTTTACTTCTGATGATGTTATGATTATAGAAACTCATTTAGGGTTTAGAACTGAAGGTGTGCATCAGTGCAAGGAGTGACCCCTTGTGGTCAGTGGGTGTTACTTCATATGGGACCTCTATGTATTAGAAATGACTGAATTTGGTGTGATTCTCAGGATAGAATATCTAGTTTCCTTCTATACCTTTGTTTATTTCTATCACCGTAGGGTGAGTTTTACATCACCAAAGGTCAGATCGTTTCTATACAAGGGTGAATGGGATGTCCAGGAGAACCAAGCTAGACCCAAGAATTGTGGGTTGGGTAGGATGACCACCCATACTATGATTTTGTATCTGGATGACCAGGGGACTTTTCATATGGATTTCCCTTCAGTGTTTGATCATTTTAGAGACATTTCCCAGATGACTTCTCAGGTTTACCTCCAGTGAGAGGTGGATTTCTCTATCAATCTAGTTCTAGGAGCTGCACCGGTATCAATTACTCCTTACAGGATGACTACAATAGAGTTTCTAGAGCTCTAGAGGCAGTTATGGGACTTAAAGGCAAAGGGTTTCATCCAACCCAGTACTTTTTCGTGGGGTTCGCCAATTCTTTTTGCGAAAATGGAAGATGATACCCTTAGGCTATGTGTGGATTATAAAAAATGGAACTAGTTGGCGGTTAAGAACCGATATCCCCTACTAAGAATGGATGATCTCTTCATCCAGATCCATGGATCTTTGGTTTTCTCAAAGATCAATATGAGATCTGTTTATCACCAGGTGCGTGTTAAATCATCAGACATAACTCACACAGCCTTTCAGAGAAGGTAAGGTCTATACTAGAATCTTGTTATGTTGTTCGGTCTCACAAACATGCTAGTAGTTTTCATGGAGTTAATGAACTGTCTGTTCCATCTTCTTTGGAATCATTTTTTGTGCTTTTTAGGGGTGATAACTTGGTGTATTCTCATAATCGATATGAAAATGTCACACATCTTGAGATCATTTTGAATACAATGAGAGAGAATCAATTATACAATAAGCTCACAAAGTGCCACATTTGGAAGGATCAGATTTGCTTCCTGAGTCACATTATCTCAGAGACAGGAGTATCACTGCACCTAGAGAAGGTGAGAGTAATAGTTACCTAGTAGAATCCAGAGAATGTCTTTGATGTGCATAGTTTCTTAGGGTTGTATGGTTACTACATGCACTTCATAGTTTCTTAGGGTTGTATGGTTACTACATAAACTTTTTTTTAAACATTTTTATTTAAATATTTTTTAACATTTATTTAAAACGTTTTTTTGAATTTATTTTTAAATGCATGTTTTTTTGTAAAAACATTTATTTTATTTTTTATTAACATTTTACAGTGGGTGCATATGTTATTTTTTTCTCTAAATAAATTTATATATTATGAATCTAAATTTATTATGTGCAAATTGTAAAAAAAATAATGACGGTTTGGAGGGTGCGCAACATTGGGTGAGTTTAAAACATTTATATTTAAACATTTTTTAACATTTATTTAAAACATTTTTTTTACATTTTTTTTAACTTATTTATAATTTTTTTAATCATTTGTTTTTTTATTTAAACTTTTTTATTTAAACTGTTTTTTAACATATGTTTCAAACATTTTTTTACATTTATTTTTAAATGATTAATTTTAAAAAAAATTAATTTTTTTAAATGCATAATTTTTACCATTACTTTTTTAAAACATTTAATTTTTTTTTTCAAATTTTAATGTAAAATGTTTTTTAAGAATTTGTTTTAAAAAAATTAATTTAAATGTTTGTTTTAAAAAACTCTTTTTTTTAAAATTTGTTTAGAACATTTTTATTTAAACCTTTTTTGAACTATTTTTTAACACTTGTTTAAAAAAAAATTACATTTATTTTTAGATGTTCAATTTAAAATGTTTTTTTGAACACATGTTTTTTTAACATTAAACATGTTTTAGGTAAAAACATTTTTTTATTAACATTTTACGGTGGGTGGATATGTTATTTTCTTCTAAATAGATTTATATATGCTTGTGAATTTATATATATTATGTGCAAATTGAAAAAAAATTAACGAGGGATTGGGGGTGCGCAATAGTGGGTGGGTTAAGACCGTTATTATTTAAACATTTTTTATCATTTATTTAAAACATTTTTTTACATTTATTTTTTAACTTATTTTTGAAAAGTATTTTTAAGCCTTTGTTTAATTTAAAACATTTTTTAAACATTTTTTAAATGCATGTTTTTTATATGTATTTTTATTAAATGTTAAAAAGTTTTTTTTTGTAAAAACGTTTATTTTCTATTTTATGGACATTTTACAGGGGGTGGATATATATATTTTTTATAAATAGATTTATATATGTGAATCTATATATATTATGTACAAATAATTAATGAGAAGTTGGGGAGGTATGCAACAGTTGGTGAGTTATTTTTTTTCTAAATAGATTTATATATGTATATATAATATATATAGTATATATAATATATGCAAGTTTCATCAAATTAAAAAAAATTAATGATGTTTGGGGGTGTGCGGATATCATTGGGTGTGTAGTTATTTTTTTTTGTTAATATATAATAAGTTATTATATATATATATAATGTTAAATGATTGATATCTACTATATCTACTAAACCTAGGTGTACCCAAGGCTATGTGTCACCACCTCAAAGCACCACGTCACCTTATACCCCCTCTCCAATTACCATTTAGCCCTCCTGTTTTGACTCCCACCACCATAATATCACGATCCATCTTCGAACTTAGGGTTACATCCATCTTCTTCCTCCTGCATCAATTTCCGCCTTCGCCGCCTCCGCCTTTTCCGCATCTCCCTACTCTGAATCACGCTCCCCCGCCTCAGGATTCTCTTCCTCTGACTCTTCCGCCTCTATCTTCTTCAACTCCTGTTGCTCTGCCATCGAGTCCTTTGCCTCCAGCTGCTCGGTATCCATCTGTGCCACGTATGGCTACTATGCCTCCAGCTCCCTCGCCTCCTCCTGATCTGCATCCGCCAGCTTCTTTCCTCCAAAATCAATCAAATTTATTCTAAACCTAGGGTTCCTGCTTCCATCATCGTCTCCCTCAACCTCATCGACTACACTCTATGCCTTCGGATTATCCACCTCCACCTAATCCGCCTCTACCTCCAACACCTCTGCCTACTCCACCTCGGCTGCCTCCAGCTCCTACATGTCTGGATCCTCCTCATTCGGTTCCTCCATATCCAGCTCCTCCACGTACAGATCCTTCATGTATGGATCCTCCACATTTGGCTCATCCGCATCCAGCTCCTCCGCATCCAGCTCCTCCACATCTGGCTCCTCCGCATCCAGCTCCTAAACCACCTAATATTCTACAACAATGACGACAAATCATATTGGACTTAAACATTCTTCATGAATCTACTATTGGAATTTACCCGGGGTTTATAGAAAATCATGGGTGTCGGTGTCTCTTAATCGGTGTGTGTGGAGATCTGCATCAGCTAACAGCTAGGCATCTTAGTTGAAAAAGATCACTTAAATAGTGTTTCTTGATTCAGGTTATTCCTCTTAAAAACATTCTTGATCTGTGTTCTCTATCGATATAAAAACCCGAGAACAATGTGCTTGGTCAACACAACCTTCATCCTCGAAAATGGTAACATTGGTGATTAAAAATTCTGGTTGTGTATGAAATCAAATCATTCAGAGAACTTCAACATAATTTATCATCATCCATTATATTTCTTGTACTCAACTGGTTTACAAAATGATTTCCCTTTTAGTAGATACCTAACCTTATCTGTTTTCAAGATTCTCTCAAAATATAAGGCTGGCCACCACCTCTATTTTCATTGTAAGTGGTTTTATGTGTAAATGCATATGTGGAATTAGTGTGATTTTTTCCTTTTTATGGTTTCTGATATCTGGATTCTATTGATTTCAGGATATGGGGAAACTGGCGTTTCATTTGTTGTATTTACATGGAAATCCTGGACTTCTTTGTATGTAATCTTATTCAATTTACCAAACATATTATTTGTTTGAGATTTTTATCTCTCATTGCGCTAGATTTAATCATGTTGTTCATGTTTGGTCAAGTGGGCTGGATCTCTACTTAGTTGTATGAATTCATGGTTTGGAATATTATCCTTTTAATGTCTTATTTTCAATATTGGTTGAATATAACATCGTGTTTCACTTTATTCGGCCTCCTGGAGCCATTATAGTCTTGTGGCCTATAAGAATTACCATCAATTATCTATTATGAATGGATATAAATGGATTTAAATCACTTTTTTGTTAACTGTATAGTCATTGAATAGAACTGTAGGATGGGTTCATTGATTTTTTATTTATAGTGGCTAACATGCATTGTATTTAAAGAGGTAGATGATCTAGAAAACTAAAATCATGAAGAGTTTGATTTCGTGTTTTTAGGGAACTCCAGTGGGGAGCCGGAATAAGGGAAATGGGATAAAAAGATGAGGCTCTAGATCAACCGCACTGTAGAGATCCTCTATGTCTGGATCCTCCGCGTCCAGCTCATCCGCATCCAGCTCCTCCACATTCAGCTCCACCACATCTGGCTCCTACACCACCTAATATTCTAACATGTATTGTATTTAAAGTGGTAGATTCCATGGAAAACTAGAATCATGAAGAGTTTTATTTCGTGTTTTTAGGGAACTCCAACGGGGAGTTGGAATAAGGGAACTGGGAGAAAAAGATGGGGCTCCGGATCAACCGCACTGTAGATTTTCACATGTACATTTTTCACTAGAACCATTTACAAATAGTGCAATGCTTCTTTATCTATTTATTTTCGACTTCCATTAAACCATATTCTTCCATTTTTATTCATTTTTATATGATTATTACTATTCAATATGATTAATATTAAATGATTATGAAATATTATCTTTTTTAATATTATGGTCGATGATCTAATTATGTGTAGTAATAAAAAAATCTGAAAATAATTATACAGTTTCAAAAAAAATGTAGATTGTGTCACTTTGAATTTATATGCAGCTTTAACATGAATTCACTCTTCATTATTATAAATAATATACAATAAAAATGTTATTATATGTTTGATTCAGTAGTCTTTTTCATATATAGTTTCAAGTAACATTGAAATTTTAAACTTCCCAACTCATGTAAAATATGAATTTTCTTAAACATTATTATGTATTAGTTAATTATAATGTACTAAGTAGTTTCAATAAAACTACATAGATATATTATGCATTTAGAATCCCCATTAATGTACAGTTTCAATATGACTACATAAAACTATAATGTTTTACTATTTATTCACCTATATATCTACAGATCCAGATTCTACAACATGAATGTTCTCACATCATTCCAAGGAGTTTCATTATGAAAAATTAATTCTTGGATTGTCTGTGAAGGTGTTCTTCGACAGTGATTTTTATACTTCTCATGGTATGGGTGAGATTCAGTGGCGGTATGATGTTTTGGTTCCTCAAAATACACTGCTCATGGTGATGTACTTATTTGTGCAGTTTTTCATGGCTTAAACTTCTGTGTTTTTTATCATTGTTTCATGAACTTGTAACTGGTCCTTATTTCATTTCAGACACAATAGTTGTCATATGATGTTAGTTATCAATATTGTTTCATACTACCTTGGATCTATACTAGCATCGATGCTATAGGAAATTAACATAATATGATCACACATCTATTTTATAGTATTGCAGTCAACCCCTCCCACTGAAACCACCAATTTAATCATATATGTTAACATGTTGTATATGTGTTTACCTTCAATTTTATTTTGTATAATATGGATAATCTTTGAATGTGTTCTTTGACAGTGGTTTTTTTCTTCTCATGGTATGGATGAGATTCATTGGAAGTATGATGTTTTTGTTCCTCACATTACACTGCTCATGGTGATGTTCTTATGTGTTTAGCTTTTCATGGATTAAACTGTTGTTTTTTGTTATCATTGTTTCCTGAACTTTTAACCGGTCATTATTTCATTTCAGACTCACCAGTTGTTCTATGATGTTAGTTATCAAAAATTGTTTCGTACTGCCTTAGATCTATACTTGCATAAATTCTTTAGAAAATGAATATAATAAGATCAAACCTCTATTTTATAGTATTCTAGTCAACCCCTTCACTACAACCAGCAATTTTATCATATATGTTAACATGTTTTCTATGTGTTTCCATTCAATTTTATTATGTATAAATGGATATTTTGTGAAGGTGTTCTTAGACATTGGTTTTTCTGCTTCTCATGGTATGAGTGAGATCCAGTGGCAGTATGATGTTTTTGTTCCTCACATTACACTGCTCATAGTGATGTTCTTATTTGTACAGGTTTCATGGATTAAATTTTTGTGTTTTGTTATCACTGTTTCATGGACTTTTAACTAGTCCTTATTTCATTTCAGATATAGTAGTTTTCATAAGATGTTAGTTATCAATATTGTTTCATACTACCTTGGATCTATACCCTTCATTTCTATAAGAAATTAATATAATAAGATCACACCTCTATTTTATAGTATTGCAGTCAACCCTTTCCACTTCAACCAACAATTTTATCATATATGTTAACATGTTGTCTATGGGTTTACCTTCAATTTTATTATGCATAATATGGATAGTCTGTGTAGGTGTTCTTTGACAGTGGTTTTTCTTCTTCTGATGGTATGGATGAGATTCATTGGAAGTATGATGTTTTTGTTCCTCACATTACACTGATCATGGTGATGTTATTATGTGTGTAGGATTTCATGTCTTCAACTATTGTTTTTTGTTATCATTGTTTCATGAAATTTTAACTGGTCCTTATTTCATTTCAGACTCACCGGTTTTTCTATGATGTTAGTTATCAAAAATTGTTTCATAATACCTCAAATCTATACTAGCATCAATGATTTAGGAAATGAATATAATTATATCACACCTCTGTTTTATATTATTCCAGTCAACCCCTTCACTACAACCAACAATTCTATCATATATGTTATCATGTTGTCTATGTGTTTCCAATAAATTATATTATGTCTAACATGGATATTTTTTGAAGGTGTTCTCAGAGTGTGGTTTTTCTACTTCTCATGGTATGAGTGAGATTCAGTGGTAGTATGATGTTTTAGTTCCTCACATTACACTGCTAATAGTGATGTTCTTATTTGTACAGGTTTTCATAGCTTAATTTTTTTTGTTTTGTTATCATTGTTTCATGCACTTTTAACTGGTCCTTATTTCATTTCAGATACAACAATTTTCCTATGGTGTTAGTTATCAATAAATATGTGTCTAATTATTATTATTTATTTTTTTCATTTTTGGATTACATTGTTTTAATGTTAAATTTTTAACGAAACATGGAATGGTCTTAAAATTCATTTCTATATCACCTAGTATCTAAATGTGTCAATGATCATTGGCAAGGGCATGCACTATGGTAAAAAGATTCTTTAAATCCTCTTAGATTATTTATGCTTTTCATCCCCCTAATTTATTAATAACAATAATTAGTTTATACACTCCTATTTCTCAAAAATGTTAATAATAATACAATGATTTTCATACAGAGTACTTGACATACAATTAACATGGATTAGTATTATTTTTGTGCCTAAAAATTTAAGATGTGTGTGATTATAAAAAAGTTTTTTGTTTTTAATTTTACAAAAATATAATAGAAAATGCAATAGATTATATATGTGGAAAAGCATTTTTAGAAAATGAAAATTGAAATGGTAGTTTTTTAGAATTTTTTATTCATGTTTCTTGGAAAATTAGAATGCAATAAAACTAAAATCACATGAACATCCTTATAATATCTATTAATGGGGTATTGTTTTGGTTTAAATGTTGACAAACTGCTTTTTGGCGCCCCTAAGTCCCAAATCTCAGTTATGATTTATATGTTTGTTTACTATAATTTAAAATAGTTTAATATTTTTTGATGTAGAGTTCATAATTAAGTGGATCTTCCAATTACGGGGGTGCATGGGGCATTCCTAGGCAAGGGGAAAGGAGTGGAAGTGGGAATAATTCTTCTTACAAGGTCTATTATGGTATGTAATACATGGCTAATATCAATTTCCCATTATATAGCTCTAAAATTCTTTTTTCCAATTCAGATGGTGTGTTTTATCAAATGAAGTATCATCCCTCTTTTATTTAAATGAATTTCCCATTTTTTAGGACATGTTTGTTTGAAGCATATATGTGGAAACTGATTGCGTTATATTGGTTAATTCCATTTGATCATGTATTAATCTTATAAACCCTATGTTGTCACATGATAAGATTCCTTAATATTGTTACTACACTAAAATCTGGTTTCTTTTCTGGGTGGTTAATTAGGTTTTCATATGAGAAAAATTATCGAAAAATGATTATTGCACTTTTCATTTATAATAACCTCTTCTATACAGTTTTTCTTGATTTCTAATTGAAGATGTCTGTTTTTACCATTAATTTAAATGGTTTTCTTCTGGAGAAGGTGCGCATGAATATAGGAGAGGGGTCATGGTGTCCGACTGGTCGGGAGTGGGCGGTCGCAAGAAGCAGCCACCGATACGCAGTATGGCAGTGCAGTGCACTGAAACCTCATCTTCTCCAACAAGTTAATTAATTCTTACAAGATTAATTTTCTCCTTGTCCAGGTTTTCCCAACTTTAATACAATTTAATTTATTCTATTTCATTTACTCATACCTACATTAAAATTTCAGTTTTGATTAATTAGATTATCCCATGTTTATTTTCTATCTTATCATGAATGCAACACTCTCTATTATATCACTCCTGATGGATATAATCTTTCATTTTTTGGGTCTTGTATAATC
The DNA here is from genome assembly GCA_963277665.1 of Viscum album. Classification (NCBI taxonomy): domain Eukaryota; kingdom Viridiplantae; phylum Streptophyta; class Magnoliopsida; order Santalales; family Viscaceae; genus Viscum; species Viscum album. Next base: position 356,759,221 of record OY728143.1, read on the forward strand.
TGATGTAGATAAGGCAGAGCGTTCTGGCACTTGCTCATCATGGGTTCATCCTTGAGGCTGTTCTGATCTTCTATATAGACCAACATGATCGATAGCACCTCTAGGCTGTTTCAGGTCAAAAGAAGGTATTTTTTCTTTTCATAAGTTGTTTAAGATACCGTTAATTATAGGGTACCATCTAAGAGGATGCAGTGGCTACTGAAATGTTGACTCCATTGTATATTACATGGGCAAGGAATTACCATCTTCAAGTGGTGGAGGCGTGCCCCTTGCCTTAAAACCTATATAAGTTTTACAGAATAGGTAAATAAGCAAATTCCTATGACTCCCCCACACCCTGATCATCTCCTAAAATCTCCTCATAATTTGTCCATAAACTGTTGGATTGTCAATCATCATAAACATCTCCTCTAATACCTTCTCTGCTGCTACCTCAGGGAAAACCATCTCTCAGTTCATGATGCATGTCTCCCCCAATACTGTTTTCTCCTTTTATTAACATGAACATTGTAACTTTTATTAAGGGAGTACCTTTCAATATAGTGAAGTGAAATGGGGATTTACTTATGATACATGTTTTTGAAAACTGGATGTTTTACTCCGTTTGAGCAGTGGATGAGCTTATTAATTTGATCATTGGATATTTTTTTAGATCATTGGAACATATATTTTATTTCAGTAGTGGATCATGTTTTTTAATTGAGCAGTTGATAATTTTTATAGTATTATTTGATATTTCCATGCAAATGCACGGGCGAGTACTAGTATATATATATAATATGAAAAAATTGTAAAAAAATAATTAGGGGTTGGGGGGTGTGCCACTATGGGCGGGTTAATTTTTTTCTAAATAGATTTATATATAATATATGCAAATTGTAACATACTTAAAAAAATTAATGAGGTTGGGGGACGTGCACGAACATCATTAGGTGAGTGTGTTATTTTTTTGTTAATATAAAATAAGTTATTATATATATATATATATATTATTAATAGCTTTGTTTATATATATATTATATTAAATCATTTACATATACATATACATATATATTATTAATAGATTTTTAAAAGCCACACTTAATTGATATATATTATTAATAGCTTTATATATATATTATTAATGGATTTGTTTATATATATATATATTATCATATCATTGATATATATATTATTAATAGATTTTTTTTATATATCTATATATACATATATATAATATACACGTTTCATCATATTTTAAAAAAATTAAAGAGATTGGGGGGTGTGCGCGAACATCATCGGGTGAGTGTGTAATTTTTTTAATATATAATAAGTTATATATATATATATAATGTTAAATGATTGATATATATATATATATAATATGAGAAAATTATAAAAATAATAATTAGGGGTTGGGGGGAGCGTTGCAGTGGGTGGGTTAATTTTTTTTTCTAAAGAGATTTATATATGTATAGTATATATAATATATGCAAGTTGCAACATACTTAAAAACATTAAGGAGGTTGAGAGATGTGCACGAACATCATTTGGTGAGTGTGTTATTTTTTTATTAATATACAAGTTATTATATATATAATATTAAATCATTGATATATATATATATATATATATATTAATAGCTTTGTTTATATATATATATTATATTAAATCATATATATATATATATATATATATATTATTAATGGATTTTTAAAATAGACACTTAATTGATATATATTATTAATGGATTTGTTTATATATATAAATTATTATATATATATATCGTTGTATATATTATATATATATATATACACACACATTATAATTTTATATAATAATAATAATAATATGTATATATAGACATTATTATATATATATATATTATTTTTTGTTAATATATAATGATATATATATATACATATATCGTTGATATATATATATATATAGTTTGGTTATAACCTAACAGGCATAGTGCCTGGACCAGTTTCTCCTAGCGCAACCTTGGAAGCTTGAGGTAGGGGGATCAAATCTCCCTACCAACAATTTCTCGTTATATTTTTTTACAGATGGGCCCGGTATGAGCTAGGATTCATACGGGTCTGTAGGCTGGGATTTTTCAGGCCGACCTGGCCTGGCCCACGAGCCTTCTTGGATAGGCCGAGGCCCGACCCGATATACCTATAGCCTGAGCCCGGCCTGGCCCGATGCGGGCTTTGTCGGGCCAGGCCACTCAGGCCGAGCGTGTCAGGTCGCTGGGCCAAAATTACACCCTTAAGTTGAGGCCACATGAGAGGAATTACCCGATGCATGATATTGAGTTAGCTGTAGTTGTTCATGCTTTATGTTGTTAGAGGAATTACTTACTAGGAGAGCATTTTTTGGTGTATACGAACCACAAAATCCTCAAGTACATATTTACTCAGTGTGATCTTAATCTGAAACCCAAGGTGGGTGGAATAACTTCATTATTTTTACTTTGAGCTTACCTACACTCCTGGAAAAGGCAATGCAGTGGCTAATTCTTTGAGTAGGAGGACTCAAATACAGGCAGTGCAGCAGAACAGTAACGAGTGGCAGTTTATGGATTTTTTTTCTAAGATGTACTTGGAGATGCACAACAGTCAAGGAAGACATTTCTCTATTCTTTATCTATTAACTCTACCCTATTGGACAGAGTGAGGACAAGGAAGCTATCAGTTTTTGAAGACCTATTTCTATAGGAGAGTGTGAAAGGGGAGTACCCTCCTCCTGGTTGGACCATCGGCGAGGATGTGGTTCTCTGTTTACATGGTCGTGTATGGGTTTCAATAGATATGTACAAGGAGATGATGTGGTATTTTCATGCCTCTATATGGCCAGTGCATCCTAGTATCACCAAGATGTATCAGGATTTACATCAGCAGTATTGATGGAACGATATAAAAAGATATGTACTAGTTTTTTCATGAGATATTGCACCTTTCAGTAGCTGAATGCGGCACAAAAATAACCAAATGGACTTTTACAACAACTACCCATTCCTGAGTGGAAATGGAATGATGTTGAGATGGATTTAATGATTGTTTTATCGAGTTTTCCTTGAGGTAACTGTGTCATTTGGGTTGTCATTGAAAGACTCACGAAGGTTTCACATTTCATACCGATCAATGAAACCTTTAGTGTTGACGAGATTGGGAGGTTGTACATCTGTGAGATTATAAAATTTCACAGGGTTCCACATTCCATCATTTCAGATAGGGATGGCTGTTTTACTTCTCATTTTGGGAAAGGGCTACAGAGAGCTCTGGGTACAAAGGTGCTTCTTAGCATGACTTACCACCCTCAGACAGATGGTCAGTCAGAGCGTATGATTTAGGTGATTGAGGACATGCTTTGGACATGTTTCTTGAATTTTGGGGGCTCGTGGGAGAAACATATTCCCCTAGTTGAGTTCACCTATAACAATAGCTCTAAAGATACTATTTAGATGGCTTTATAAGAGGATTTATATGGTAGGACATACCAGCCACCCTTGTACTGGCTAGAGGCAGGAGAGGAAACTATGCTGGGACCTTATCTTGTCTAGGAGACCACAGACCAGGTTCAGCTGATTCAAAAGTGGATGGCTACTGCGTAGTCTTGTCAGAAATCATACACTGATCACCGCAAACGACCTTTCGAGTTCGAGGCCCTCCTCCAATGGCCCAAAGGCCTTCATTTTTTATTTATTTTTGATAATACACCTTTCAAGGGGTGAGATAGAACCCTTAAAAGACCCATAGGCGTAATTATTACATTGTCACGACCCGTCCCTTAGGGCCCATGCCGTGACTACCCCAAGCCCGCCTTCCATAGGCTAGGGGCTGGTGACTAGCACCAAAGGTGTAAATCCCTAAGCTGGGAAGGAATTGCCTTTATAAATCATAAACACGCACAATCAGAGTAAGTTGGAAGCAAAACACTAAGTAAAACTGTATACAAATGAGTGCTGAAAAGTAAAGGGGTCGGAATACAAGCCCAACAGGAAAGTATAAGTACAACTAAAATGGAAAAAATAACTGAAAGGTGAAAGAAGATCCTGGATCGCCCACCACAGATCCTACCTGAAGGGTAGGTACATATAGCCTCCACAACACTCCACGTCCATCCGTCTCTTCCCTGTACCGTCATGCCGTGTGGTCCACCTCCGGGTACCGTCCAATCCTGTCCACTCAGCATCGGCCAACGCTGTCCATCATCTGCAACCAACACAATGAGGTGCGGGCATAGCCCGTGCAGGGGTGAGTATAACGATACTCAGTAGGGACCCCGAGACCCTCACGGTCTCACAAAATCCAACAAGGATAAACCACAAATTAAGAAATCAATAGATAACCACACTTAGGTATATTCCCATACATATACCTAAGTTATCAAGTAATCTGTCTCAATCATGAGGTAAACTCAAAAGTTACTGACTCAGCTCAACTAGGATTTTTATTCACATTGTCGAAACCATGGCTGCTGGAGAACTCCTCCTCTATCAAGTACAGTGGGCCTGCCGCCAACTACCAGGAGCTTCCCACTAACCTTGGACTGCTGAGGTACTCCTCCTGTCGAGTACCGTGGGTCTGCCACGATCATACAGAGGCACTCCCCCTAATAGCCTGCAGAGGTAATCCTTCTGTCGAGTACCATGAGTCTTCCACCAACTACCAGGCGCTCCTCTGCTGTGGGTATGCCACCAACTACCAGACGCTCCCCACTAGGCTAGTCGAATCACTCCGAGTCGAATCGATCAAGTAGTCGTCAGGTCTCAGCCAGCTACTAGGTCTCCGTACTCCGCTCGCTCGACTATAGAAGGGTCCACTCCATGAGCTATAGGTAGATACTCCAACTATCATGAAGTCCCACGTAGAAGTATCATAAAAGTCCGCCTCATCATAGGGGTCTCAACGCAACAGACGGTGCGTCAATCAGATGCCCGGTCTGCGAGTTATAATCTTTTTAGTCCTGGGGGCCCGGTTGGATTCGTGTACCATCCAACCTGACCATATCTCAACATTACCCCGAACTCCAGTGGGGTATACTCAAGGGACCGTCGTGCTCCAAGAAAACCAGCGCCACTGATGGTTCGTCAAACGGTCGTTCGGTGCCAAAGATATGACCAAAAGAAGTAACGAGTCAGAAGTGGGCCCGGGTCCGGTCCGACCTGGTCGGACCGACTCGGACCAACCCAGTCTAGGCCGACCCAGTATGGGTCAACCCGGTTAGACTTGTTGGGTCTGGCCCGACCCACTGGGCGGGCCAGCCTGTTAGGTTCGGCCCGGTCCGTTGGGCCCGACCCAGCGGACTGCGAGGGCGGTTTGGCTCGGAGGTCGTTGCATAGGCGGCTCGGTCCAGAGGCTGGGACCAGTTTGGTTCGGCCAGCACCACGAGGGGCGCGGTTCGGGTGGCTTGGCCCGAGAGGCTGAGAACTGGGGTGCGGCCTGGGCAGGCCGATGGGGCGGCTGGGAGGGCACCAGGCAGGGCGCGTGGGAGACCGCGGGTAGGCCGGCGGGGTGCGGCCAGGCGGGCCGGCGGTCGGGTTGGCTGGTTCGGTGCAGCTCAGGCCAGAGCGGGCCGTCAGTGTTCAGCTGGGAGCACCGGTGCGCCGTGGGGGTGGCGCGGTTCACAGAGGCCGCAGGTAGCGCAACCTTTGTGGCCGCCGCCTTCGTCATTCTGTCACCTCATCGTCATGCCGAGGATCATATCAAACTAGAACGACGGAGGGGTTGGGCCATGTTGGTTTGGCCCGCACCCTCCGCATTTAGGGTGGTATCAATTGGATCATCAAGAAAGGAAGATGAACGAAAACTTACCCGTAAACAATTCCTTTCCAACCATTGAAGAATATAGAAAAGTAATAACATCAACATGTAATAAACCCCCTACCTTTGTTCACTTGATGTCATTGGTGCAAGAAGGAAGGAGGTAAAGTTGTCGATGTTCATCTCGTCTGCCACACACCTCCAATTTTGGGCTCGTGTGTCGGTTCTTCGTAGTCGAAGATGCGGACATCCCACATCGGAAGAAGTCCCAAGGAAGAAGGTCAAAGGAGGTCTGAGTTCTTCGTTGGTGGGGCGTTCTTCATTGGAGAGTGTAATCCTACAAGTGTTGGGCATCACAGCACTTTACCAGTGCTTCGTCGCTTGGTGAATCCATCCCAAATCCTCCTCCCAAGCTCCATATATATAGGAGAGGGGGAGAGGTAGGTAACGATCATTGGAATTTATGACGGTTCATGAATTTAGGAACCTTCCTAAATTCCAACGACGCTGTTACTTAATTTAAAAAGGGGCAAGCCAATTAATTTACACTGGCACAATGATGCGGTGCATTGAAAAGATTAATTGTATGTGCGTTGGCACAATTATGGTGGAGGTCAAGAGGCTCTCCCTCATTTATGAGGGAGTTGAGAGGTTTCTCTCAATTAATGGGAGGTTTCAAGGGGGTTTTAACCTGGGTGGTCCCCACCACCATAACCACTCATGGGAGGTTAAGGTGTGGTGGTCCCCACTTCCAACCTCCACAAGGAGTGTTTATAACAGATAAAATAAAATAAAACACGTGTTTATTTTATTTTATTATTTCCACGAAAAACCAAAAAAATAACTTTCACCCTTGACCAACTGTCGTCAAGGTGAAAGTCTTCTTAAGTGAATATCGGCATTGCGAGTTCAACGGTGTCCTCAAATTTCAATTCCGAGCACCAGTTCAAAAGTTACAAAATGCCGCTCGCGCGTTTACTGAACGTACTTGAAAAAAAGTTTGGAAAATTATTATCAGTCACCCTCGACCAACTGCCGTCGATGTTAGGATCTGCCTAGGTGAAACACGCCCCAACAAACCCAAAGGTACACTCATATTTTCAATCCGAGTTACCGTTTTGAAGTTATAAATTTACAATAAAATAGTTTTCACTTAATTATTTTATTTGCGGCCAAAAACTAACTTTTTCTGGTGGCCCACGCCGGCCAAAGTTAGTATCTACTTAAATAAAGCTTTTCCTCACAAGTTCAGTGGTGGTCTCAGATTTTTAATCCGAGTTACCGTTTGTGAGTTATAAGCATTTGAAAAATAAAATAATTTATTTAATTATTTTATTTACGGTTATTCCATTTTGGGATTTCTCACAGGAGGCCCACGCCGACTAAAATTAAGTTGCTCCTAGGGTAAACTTGCCATCATGAGCGCAACGGTGCCCTCAGATTTCTGATCTGAGTAACCATTTAATATTTATTCCACTTTTTTAGAAAATATGGCTATGCATGTTAATTTAAGCTTAACAAAACTTCGACGGATTATTCCGGGCACTCGAGGCCTCAGAATTGCGTGCTGTCAGATTTTGCGGACTCGTAAAATTCCCATGTATTTAAGAAAAAAATTTCCATAGAAATTCTGGGTCTTTACATTCTCCCCACCTCAGGGATTTGCGTCCCCAAAAGCTATAACTCGAACTATGAGAACAAGTGGGGGTACTGAGCATGCATCTGAGCCTCCCGCTCCCATGTGCTCTCCTGGAGGTTCTCGTGTTGCCAGCATACGCGTACCAGAGGTATCGACCATCCACGTAGGACCCGCTCCTGTCGATCCTCAATCTCCACTGAAACCTCCATGAAAGTCTCCCCATCATCGACGTCCAGCTCTCCATGGTCGATGTTGTGGGAAGGGTCATGCACATATCTCCTCAACTGAGATACGTGGAAGACGTCGTGCACCTGATACAACTGAGGTGGAAGATATATGTAGTAATACACCTTTCCTACTCTACTGAGGACCTGGAAAGGTCTGATGAATCTTGGAGATAACTTGCCGCCTCGACCAAATCTCTGTAGATCTCGTCGAGTTGAGACCCGTAGAAAGACGTGGTTGCCATCCTCGAACTCTAGAGGTCTCCGTATCCTGTCAGCATACAACTTCTGTCTGCTTTGTGCAATCTTCATCCGCTCCTGGATGATCTGCACCTTCTCCGTGGTAGACTGTACCATCTCTGGTCCCACTAGTGCTGACTCCCCTGGGTCTGTCCAGCACAATGGCGATCTGTAAGGTTGACCATACAAGGCCTCAAAAGGTGCCATCCCAATAGTGGAGTGATAGCTGTTTTTGTAGGAAAACTCCACTAAAGGTAAGTGATCCTCCTAGATGCGACCGAAGTCGAGGACACAAGCACGCAACATGTCCTCAAGGTTCTGAATGATCCGCTCAGTCTGAACATCCGTCTGAGTCTGGAAGGCGGTGCTCATACAAAGCTGCATCCTGAAAGCTTCCTACAACCCCTTCCATAGTCAGGAAGTAAAGCATGTGTCATGATCAGAGACAATCGTCAAAGGTATTCCACGTAGACGTACAATCTCCTACACATAGAGGCATCCCAAGCTCTCTACTGAGCCCTGACCTCTGATCGGTAAGAAGTGTGCCGACTTGGTGAGTTGGTCAATGATCACCAAAATCAAGTCGTGTCCCCTGGATGTACGTGGAAAACCTGTCATGAAGTCCATGGACATACCATCCAACTTCCACTCTGGGACCTCTAAGGGATGAACCAAGCCTACTGGTACCTGGTGCTCCGCCTTCACTTGCTGACAAGTGAGGCATCGTGAGAAAAACTCCACTACTGCCTTTTTCATACCTGGCCACCAGAACTGTTGTCGAAGGTCCTGGTACATTTTCGTCACTCATGGATGTATCGCTAGAGGTGAAGTGTGGGACTCCCTCAACATTTCCTCCTGAAGTTCTACTAGTACCAAGGTACGTCCTCTGAAGAGAATGACGTGCTCCCCACCTTCAGAAAATCCATCAGGTGACTTCACTGTGGATATCTGAGCACGTCGTGTCTCGCAGTCAGCGTCTCCATGTTGTGCCTCTCTGACTCGTTGAAGAAGTGGGGGAGTGACTGTAAGAGACTGATGAAAGGATACTCCATCTCTATCAACAAAGGATATCTGTAAAGTAGCCAGCTGCTTTGTCGCCTCTCCTAGCAGTTTTATACCAGATCTTCTACTGAGTGCATCTGCTTCAATGTTCCCCTTCCTAGGAGTATATAATATCTCAAAGTCATAGTCCTGGAGGAACTCAAGCCATCGCCGATGTCTCAGGTTCAGGTCCTTCTGAGAGAAGATATACCTGAGACTCTTGTGATCAGAGTACACGGTAAAACGTTCGACCATCAGATAGTGTCACCACATCTTCAAGGCGAAGAACACTACTGCTAACTCCAGGTCATGGGTAGCGTAGTTCTTCTCATGCTGTCTCAACTGCCGAGAACCATATGTGATCACTACTCGCTCCTGCATCAGGACACACCTGAGTCTGGTCCCTGATGCATCACAGTAGACTACATACCCTACATCTTCCTCTAGAAGCCTCAAGATGGGGGCACTAGTCAGCCTCTACCTTAGCTCCCGAAAGCTCTGTTGGCATCTCTCCTACCACACGAAGGGTTTCCCCTTCTTCGTCAAGGCTGATAGTGGTGCTGCAACTCTGGAGAAGTCTGGGATGAACTTCCGGTAGTATCCAGCCAAAGCAGACGTCCCTCCCCCTTTGGGGGGTAATCTTGGAAACATCTTTTGAAAAGATATCCCCATGTTCTATCACTCCTGTTTGGAACTGAAAACTGAAAACCCCTGCTGCCATGAGGGTAAGGCTGGTCGACTCAAGAGTGATCGGTTGTACCCTCCTATGCATGAGTTTAACCTGTATTGCCTGAGTTTCCTTTTTCACCGACTAAGGAAAACATCATCTCAACGTTGTAGATAAACCGCAACTTTTTTGCCTAATACTTTCAATCTGTGTATGAACTGTGGTTTCCCAGTCCATACCCAAACTAACTTCGTAAGGCCTCGACGCTGCCACCAAGAGGTTCCAACCGAGACTCTCGACTCAAGGGTCAGATCACACCGTCGGCGTAAGTGTGTTTATCGAGTATCCTCCCAAAGGTATCTCCAGACATGAGGGCCAAGTCAATGGTTTAACCAGAAACTCTAGGTCTGAGACAAGATTCGTGGAAGGAAGGAATGATTGGTACCTATGTCTATTGATACAAAAGCTAGTAGTAGACACAAACCATACCTCAAATCATTCCTAGAGCCCTTGGGTCACACTCCTTGACCGCATGTAGCTACTCTCTTCCCCTGCCCTCCAGCTCCCCAAGCTTTGTGGGGACTACAAAGGTGAGTGGTTGTAACATGTCAAAATGTACACCACCTCATACTGCTATCCTAGCTTTGCTTCCACGTCTACTGCCCTACAGATTCATCTGTCCCTATCATATCCTCTTTCCTAAACTTCTTACATGCCCAAGTCTCTGATACTAGCGCCAATTTCCTACTTTCCCACTACTAACATTCACTGGTTGTATCTGCTCATCCAAAGAACATTCAACCGCAAAGGTTCTCTCTAGCATCTAGAAAAAAGGTGCTGGCTTGAATGTCCTAAAACACACCTCGATCGGTAGTCTGAGCCCCAAATCACTGATCGTATCGTATTCATAGAGTACCAGGAATGATCGGTACGCCTCGATGAATACTCAACTATCGACATGTCATCCTGACGAAGCTATACAAGCTATAGAGAACTCTTAGCCACCTCCTCAGGCCAGTCCTCAACCGCCTATGAGTCGAGATCACCTCGGAACCTGAGGGGTATCTGATGCTGAAACACATGTAAGTCACTAATCCTACACGTGTCATCTACCGGTACTGCCAGTTGTAATTGATGACCAATATGTAGTGATATAGCTGACACACTACTGTTGGGCGGAGAAAAAGGGGAGTGATGGCAAGAGGGGGGGTGAATTGCCTTTTAAAAAATGATTAACAAATTAAAATCAAAGTAAAGAATGCAGCGGAAATAAAAGAGGCAAGACACACAATTGATAACGGAGTTCGGCCAAAAACCCGGCCTACGTCTCCGCTCCCAACTCAACCATTGAGAGATTCTACCACTTGCTTTTCAATGGTTTTAGCAAGAAACCCACTAGGCTTTGAGGTAGCACTAGAACCTATTACAACTTGCTTTTGAATTGGTTTAGCAAGAACCCATTTGCTTTTAATGGTTTAGCAAGAACCCACTATCCTTCTTACAGGTGAAGGATAGCTCACCTATGTCTCAAGCTATTTAAAGGAAAGCTTGACAACCTTTTCACACCTTAATGGTGATGTGAAACCCAAAAGAAAGAGGGGATGAGAAATAGAGTGGTTTGTAGACACAAACCCAAATTAAGCTCAAAATAGATAAACAAGAAAAACCGTATTGGGAGAAGCCTTGGGCGCCTTTGATTGATTGGAGATGTTGAAGGCCACTTCCAAGCTTCTTTGATGGAGCTCCTTGGATGTGGAAGTTGTTGGAGCAAAGAGGGTTCCTTTGAGGAAGTCCGCCGGAGGTACACCAAAGATGGAAAATGTGTACGGTGGCTTTGTATATGATCCGGTTAGGTGTCCGGGGCTTCCTTGGCCTTTATTTATAGGCATGGAACCCTTGGGGAGTCTTCGGAGCCGTTGTAAAGGGCCTCGGAGTCGTTGGAGGCCAAATGGGAGTTGACTGGTCAAAGCCAACGGCTAGTTTGACTGGGCTACCGGCTGGCCGGTGCAGGGCCACCGGCTGGCCGGTGCCTTGGATGTTGAGAAGGCCTTCTGCCCAGGCAGCACCGGCTGACCGGTGACAGAGCCACCGGCTGGCCGGTGGTGAGGCAGTAGCCATCACTGTTGTACCAGGTTGCCACCGGCTGGCCGGTGACAGAGCCACCGGCTGACCGGTGGAACCTGGCAGTGGGCAATGCCTCTGCCAGGTCCACCGGCTGGCTGGTGCTATCACACCGGTTGGCCGGTGGACTGAATTTCAGTCCACTTGATGTGCTTCATGGCCCATTTCCTTGGCAATCTTTTGCCTATAAAACAAAAACACTTAAAACAATGTTAGATAAATAAGAAAGTGATTGTGATCATGAAAATTAAACCACGAGGGGATACGAGAGGTACAACAATCTCCCCCTATTTTGATGATCACAATCACCAAATCAATCAAAGTAAAACACTGAAATTAAAGACATTCTTAAAGGATAATTTGAAAAAAAAACCGGTCAGCCGGTGGTGAGGCAGTAGCCATCACTGTTGTACCAGGTTGCCACCGGCTGGCCGGTGACAGAGCCACTGGCTGACCGGTGGAACCTGGCAGTGGGCAATGCCTCTGCCAGGTCCACCGGCTGGCCGGTGCTATCACACCGGTTGGCCGGTGGACTGAATTTCAGTCCACTTGATGTGCTTCATGGCCCATTTCCTTGGCAATCTTTTGCCTATAAAACAAAAACACTTAAAACAATGTTAGATAAATAAGAAAGTGATTGTGATCATGAAAATTAAACCACGAGGGGATACGAGAGGTACAACAATCTCCCCCTATTTTGATGATCACAATCACCAAATCAATCAAAGTAAAATACTGAAATTAAAGACATTCTTAAAGGATAATTTGAAAAAAAAATCAAAGCATGATAGAAAATATTCTCCCCCAATCAATCAAGAAATTTCTCCCCCTTTGTGATTATCAAAATAGCGTGGGGCATAAAACTTGATTGAGGGAAATTTTTGAAAAACAAGAGAGAGATTTGAAAAATCAAATGAGATTTTTGAAATTGAAATGAAAATTTGAGTAACAGTTTGAATTGAAAGTTTTGAATCAAAAGACAATTGAAATTTGAAATTTGAAACCAAATGAAATTTTTGAAATTGAGAGTTTTGAATCAAAAATGAATTTAAATTGAAAAATGAATCAAAAGAGATTTTTGAATTTAAGAAAATTTCTCCCCCTAAATAAAACAAAAGATCATCGGGGAAACGAAACTATTTTTGGCCCGGAGAGACTCGCCAAAAGGGATTTTTCAATCCAAATTTGTTTCATGGCGGGTCTTCTCCTATAAAACTCGTCCGAAAAGTAAATAGATTTAGGCATACCATAACGGGCATTTTTGCAATCGCATTCATAAATTAGGTGCCCGGGTTTTTTACAATAATTACAAAATTTATAACTAGAGCTCCCCCTTACAAAAACAGTGGGTGCATGGGAGGAGGAAGCTATATTGGTGTAGCCAAGTCCATTGGTGGTTCTAGATACTCGTTGAGAACCTAAGAGTTTGGACAAATTTTGTTCACCTTGGGTGAACTTGGCTAGGGATTCCCTAAGGTCCTTAATGGTTGATTCCAAAGAATCAACATTGGGGAAATTTTGGATTTTTAGGGAGAGTTCCTCCTTCTCTTTGAGAAGTTGGTCTTTTTCGGAGGAAAGCTTTTTGAAATTCTTTTTCAAAGCAACGAATTTTGACGAGAGTTTGTGAAAACCATTTTCTAATTGGTCTCTCACATGTTGGAGTTCTTCGTATGACAAATGATTGAAAGAATTAGAAGAACTAGAGGATGAGGAAGAAGAGTCAGAAGAAGTTACCTCGTGTTTTGCCAATAGGCATTTGTTACCTTGGTCGCTTGAGGAGAAGGAGGAGAAGGAGGAGCTATCACTCCAAGATGCCTTTGAAGCCTTCTTCTTTCCCTTCCTTTTTTTGGCCCTTTTCTTGTGAAGTGGGCAAGCGGGTTTGAATTTTTCGTCGAGTTCTTGATCTTGAGCGGGTTCTTGCTTTGGATCCTTGCTAGTACCTTCATGGGTTACTTCTAAAAGATTCCAGATATCATGAGAAGATGAGCAAGTAGAAATACGATTAAATTCATTACGGTCTAGCCCACAATGAAGAGCATTCATGGCTTTGCCATCAAGCTCAAAATTTGCAATGTCTTCGGGGGTCCATTTGGATTCATCGGGAGAAGAAAGTGAATAACCATGCATGAAAATTTTAAAAATATGATAACCAATGCTTTTAAGAAATGTGGTCATGCGGGTTTTCTAAAAAGAATAGTCGGTTCCATCAAAAAATGGAGCACGACCCAAAGAAAAGCCTTCGGGGGCGAAAGAGGTTGAAGCCATCAAAAAAGATCTTGAATTTGAAACTGGTTAGGGTATTACTCAAATTTTCCCTCTGATACCAATTGTTGGGCGGAGAAAAAGGGGAGTGATGGCAAGAGGGGGGGTGAATTGCCTTTTAAAAAATGATTAACAAATTAAAATCAAAGTAAAGAATGCAGCGGAAATAAAAGAGGCAAGACACGCAATTGATAACAGAGTTCGGCCAAAAACCCGGCCTACGTCTCCGCTCCCAACTCAACCGTTGAGAGATTCTACCGCTTGATTTTCAATGGTTTTAGCAAGAAACCCACTAGGCTTTGAGGTAGCACTAGAACCTATTACAGCTTGCTTTTGAATTGGTTTAGCAAGAACCCATTTGCTTTTAATGGTTTAGCAAGAACCCACTATCCTTCTTACAGGTGAAGGATAGCTCACCTATGTCTCAAGCTATTTAAAGGAAAGCTTGACAACCTTTTCACACCTTAATGGTGATGTGAAACCCAAAAGAAAGAGGGGATGAGAAATAGAGTGGTTTGTAGACACAAACCCAAATTAAGCTCAAAATAGATAAACAAGAAAAACCGTATTGGGAGAAGCCTTGGGCGCCTTTGATTGATTGGAGATGTTTAAGGCCGCTTCCAAGCTTCTTTGATGGAGCTCCTTGGATGTGGAAGTTGTTGGAGCAAAGAGGGTTCCTTTGAGGAAGTCCGCCGGAGGTACGCCAAAGATGGAAAATGTGTACGGTGGCTTTGTATATGATCCGGTTAGGTGTCCGGGGCTTCCTTGGCCTTTATTTATAGGCATGGAACCCTTGGGGAGTCTTCGGAGCCGTTGTAAAGGGCCTCGGAGCCGTTGGAGGCCAAATGGGAGTTGACTGGTCAAAGCCAACGGCTAGTTTGACTGGGCTACCGGCTGGCCGGTGCAGGGCCACCGGCTGGCCGGTGCCTTGGATGTTGAGAAGGCCTTCTGCCCAGGCAGCACCGGCTGACCGGTGACAGAGCCACCGGCTGGCCGGTGGTGAGGCAGTAGCCATCACTGTTGTACCAGGTTGCCACCGGCTGGCCGGTGACAGAGCCACCGGCTGACCGGTGGAACCTGGCAGTGGGCAATGCCTCTGCCAGGTCCACCGGCTGGCCGGTGCTATCACACCGGTTGGCCGGTGGACTGAATTTCAGTCCACTTGATGTGATTCATGGCCCATTTCCTTGGCAATCTTTTGCCTATAAAACAAAAACACTTAAAACAATGTTAGATAAATAAGAAAGTGATTGTGATCATGAAAATTAAACCATGAGGGGATACGAGAGGTACAACAACTACCTGAAGGTACAATCTTGGGTAACGGTCCACGTACCAAAGACTCATCACTATGCGGACCAACCTCATGGTCACTTACAGAAAAACACTAGTATTTAAGATCACTATATACTGTACGGGTGTCTCAACTAGGTGGAGAACTCTAGCAATCGCCTCCAGACAGTCCTTTGCTGCCTGGGAATCTGTCTTGCCTCGTAACCTCAGAGGCCTCTACCATTGGAACTCATGCAGCACGCTCAGTCGGCGTGCACCGTTCGCCAGTGCGGCTGGTGGTAACTGCTACCCAATGGGTGGTGGTGCTTCTGGTACACCACCCGAAGGTGCCAACATAGTAAGAGGGCCCTGTACCGGAGCCTCGTCGTTCGGTGGGCCGTCATTGTGTACTCTCTTGGAACTCCAACTGGCTGTCTGCGTAGAGGCATCCTGAATAGATGTGACACAGTCAAAAATTATAAACCTGGTGAGCTTACCTGGTTGAGATGATTTAAAGAAAACTTTTTAAAACACACACACAATCAGTGTCTTCATGCACTGAGTCAGAAATCAGAAGTTAGGGTCTTGGTCTATGGATACGTCGGCCGCCTGCACCAACACTAGACTCCCTGAAACTGAAAACCACACTTAATACCCTTAACACTATTGCTTCATAGAAAATAAAGATCAGAGTTCTAAGTTATATGGTAGAACCGACTCCTTTGATACCAATTTTTCACGACCCATCCTCCGGGGCCCGTGCCGTGACTACCCCAAGCCCGTCTTCTATAGGCCAGGGGCTGACAACTAGCACCAAAGGCGTAAATCCCTAAGATGGGAGGACATTGCCTTTATAAATCATAAACACACACAATCAGTGTAAGCTGGAAGCAAAAAACTAAGTAAAAATGTATACAAATGAGTGCTAAAAAGTAAAGGGGTCGGAATACAATCCCAACAGGAAAGTACAAGTACAACTAAAATGAGACAAACAGTTGAAAGGTGAAAGAAGCTCCTGGATTTCCCACCATGGATCCTACCTGAAGGGTAGGTATAGATAGCCTCCACAACACTCCACATCCGTCTGTCTCCCCTGTGCACCGTCATGCCATGTGGTCCACCTCCAGGTACCGTCCAGTCCTGTCCACTCAGCCTCGGTCAGCACTGTCCGTTGTCTGCAACCAATACAACGAGGTGCAGGCATAACCCGTGCAGGGGTGAGTATAACAATACTCAATAGGGACCCCGAGACCCTTAGGGTCTCACAAATTCCAACAAGGATAAACCACAAAGTAAGAAATCAACAGATAACCACACTTAGTTATATTCCCATACATATACCTAAGTTATCAAGTAATCCATCTCAATCATGAGGTAAACTCAAAAGTTACTGACTCAGATCAACCAGGATTTTTATTCACATTGTTGAAACCACGGCTACTGGAGAACTCCTCCTCTGTCGAGTACAGTGGGCCTGCTGCCAACTACCAGATGCTTCCAACTAACCTTGTACTGCTGAGGTACTCCTCGTGTCGAGTACCGTGGGTCTTCCGTACTCACACAGAGGTGCTCCCTACCATGGGTCTGCCATGCTCACATAGAGGCACTCCCCCTAATAACCTGTAGAGGTACTCCTTATGTCGAGTACCGCGAGTCTGCTACCAACTACTAGGTGCTCCTCTACCGTGGGTCTGCCTCCAACTACCAGGTGCTCCCCACTGGGCTAGTCGAATCACTCCGAGTCGAATCGGTCAAGCGGTCGTCAGGTCTCATCCAGCTACTAGGTCTCCGTACTCCGCTCGCTCGACTCCGGGAGGGTCCGATCCAAAAGCTACACTTCGATACTCCAACTATCATGAAGTCCCACACAGAAGTATCTCAAAGTTCCATCTCGTCATAGGTGTCTCAATGCAACAGACGATGCGTCAATCAGACGCCCGGTCTGTGAGTTATAAGCTTTTTAGTCCCAGGGGCCCGGTTGGATTCATGTACGATACAACCTGACCGTATCTCAACATTACCCCAAACTCTGGTGGGGTATACTGAAGGGACCTTCGTGCTCGAAGAAAACTAGCGCCACTGACGGTTCGTCAAACGGTCGTCCGGTGCCAAAGATATGGCCAAAAGAAGTAACGGGTCAGAAGTTGGCCCGGGTCCGGTCTGACCCGGTCGGACCGACTCGGCCCCACCCAGTCTAGGAAAACCCGGTCTGGGTCGAACCGATTAGACATGTTAGGTCTGGACCGGCCCATTAGGTGGGCCATCCTGTTAGGTTCGGCCCGGTCCGCTGGGCCCGACCCAGTAGACTACGAGGGCGGTTCGGCTCAGAGGTCGTCGCATAGGCGGCTCAGTCCGGAGGCTGGGACCGGTTCAGTTTGGACAGCGCCGCGAGGGGCGCAGTTCGGGAAGCTTGTCCCGGGAGACCGAGAACCAGGGTGCGGCCTGGGTAGGCCGGTTCGGCACGGCTTGGGCCGACGGTGTTCAGCCGGGAGCACCGGTGCGCCGTAGGGTCAGCGTGGTTTGTGGAGGCCGTGGGTAGCGTGGCCTTTGTCGCTGCTTCCTTCGTCATTCCATCGCCTCATCGTCATGCCAAGGATCATCTCAAACAAGAACGACAGAGGGGTCGAGCCATATTGGTTTGGCTCGCACCGTCCGTGTTTTGGGTGGTATCAATTGTCTCATCAAGAAAGAAAGATGAATGATAACTCACCCGCAAACAATTCCTTTCCAACTATTGAAGAAGATAGAAAATGAATAACATCAACATGTAATAAACCCCCTACCTTTGTTTTCTTGCTGTTGTTGGAGCAAGAAGTAAAAAGGTGAATTTGTCGACGTTCATCTCGTCTGCCACACACCTCCAATTCTGGGCTCGTGCATCGGTTCTTCGTAGTCAAAGATGCGGACGTCCCACGTCGGAAGAAGTCCTAAGGAATAAGGTCGAAGGAGGTCGACGTTCTTCGTCGGTGGGGCGTTCTTCATTGGAGAGCGCAATCCTCCAAGTGTTGGGCGTTGCGGCACTTTACTAGCTTCGTCACTTGGTGAAGCCATCCTAAATCCTCCTCCCAAGCTCCATATATATAGGAGAGGGGGAGAGGTAGGTAACGATCGTTGGAATTTATGATGGTTCATGAATTTAGGAACCTTCCTAAATTTCAACGACGCTGTTACTTAATTTAAAAAGGGGCAAGACAATTAATTTACACTGGCCCAACGATGCGGTGCGTTGGAAAGATTAATTGTATGTGCGTTGGTACAATTATGGTGGAGAAGGTCAAGAGGCTCTCCCTCATTTATGAGGGAGTTGAGAGGTTTCTCCCAATTAATGGGAGGTTTCAAGGGGGTTTTAACCCGGGTGGTCCCCACCACCATAACCTCTCATGGGAGGTTATGGTTCGGGTGGTCCCCACCACCATAACCTCTCATTGGAGGTTAAGGTGTGATGGTCTCCACTTCCAACCTCTACAAGGAGTGGTTATAACAGATAAAATAAAATAAAACATGTGTTTATTTTATTTTATTATTGCCACGAAAAATCCAAAAACTAACTTTGACCCTCGACCAACTGCCATCAAGGTGAAAGTATTCTTAAGAAAATACTAGCGCTGCGAGTTCAACTGTGTCCTCATATTTCAATTCTGAGCACCGGTTCAAAATTTACAAAACGCCGCTCGCGTGTTTATTAAACGTACCCGCAAAAAAAGTTCGGAAAATTATTATCATCCACCCTCGACCAACTGCCGTCAAGGTTAGGCTCTGCCTAGGTGAAACATGCCCCAAAAAACCCAATAGTACTCTCATATTTTCAATCCGAGTTACCATTTAGAAGTTATTAATTTTACGATAAAATAATTGTCACTTAATTATTTTATTTGTATCAAAAAACTAACTTTTTCTAGTGGCCCGCGCTGGACAAAGTTAGTATCTACTTAAATAAATCATGACCTCACGAGTTCAGAGATGGTCTTATATTTTTAATCCGAGATACCGTTTGTGAGTTATAAGCATTTGAAAAATAAAATAATTTATTTAATTATTTTATTTATGGTTATGCCATTTTTGGGATTTCTCACAGGAGGCCCGTACTGAATAAACTTAAGTCACGCATAGGGTAAACCCACCATCCTGAGCACAACAGTGCCCTCAGATTTTTGATCCGAGTATCTTTTTAAGAGTTATTCCACTTTTTCAGGAAAACTAGTTACACACGTTAATTTAAGCTTAAAAAAATTTCGACGGATCATTCCGGGCACTCTAGGCCTCAGAATCGTACGCCGTCAGATTTAATGAACTCGTAAAATTCCCATGTATTTAAGAAAAAAAAATTCCATGGAAATTCCAGGTCTTTACATACATGGCCCATAGGCCTTATAGGAATTAATTTCCCATAGGCT
The DNA here is from genome assembly GCA_963277665.1 of Viscum album. NCBI lineage: Eukaryota > Viridiplantae > Streptophyta > Magnoliopsida > Santalales > Viscaceae > Viscum > Viscum album. The sequence goes on from OY728143.1 coordinate 356,778,831, forward strand.
TCAAACATACTATACAACCCAGACTAACTACTTATAACTACTCCTCCCCAACATCTTCATCATGAAATCAGATCTCCATCTTCACATGGCTATTTATCTAGGCTTTCCTGTGAATTCACAGGCTTTTCATGATGTCAGGTTCTATACCCTCTCATTCTTTCAATCCCTTTAGATTCTACTATGGTTAAAGCCCCTTGTTCATCCTCATTTTGGAGCTTGTTCTTTGTAGGTTGTCTGGTTTTCATCTGCACTTAAGGTGGCCCTAAGGTCTTGTGGTGGCCTGAAGGCCTTACTGACCCGAAGTCCTGGGTGGCCTGAGGGCCTTAAAGGACTCAGGAACCAAATTGGTGGCCCGAAGGCCCAAACAGGGGAATAGTCCTGACTACTATAGTGCCAAATAGTACCTGCTACAGTCCCGCTATAGTACTTGTTACAATACTACTACAGTCCTGCTACATTACCTACTACAGTACTACTACAGTACCTCTGAAAATATGCCTCTGCCTAGATTTGATCCCGGGTCATCTGGATTCACTTAAGGAGTCCTCACCAGCCAGGATGAGGCTCACATGCTTAGAGTTCGAGGTTAGGGATCAAGTTTTCCTATGTGTTTCACCGAGGTTAGGGATCGGGTTTTCCTATGTGTTTCACCGAGGTTGGTATATAAGAGGATTAGGAGATAAGGTAAACTTTCACTGAGATATGTCAGGCTGTTTCATATTCTAGAGAGGGTCGGGCTAGTTACCTATCAGTTGCAATTACCTCAGAGGTACTGGGCTATGTAAAACGTCTTCCATGTTTCTCAGTTGTAACTTTACTATTCAGACCCATCTCACACTTTTCATCCCAAGGATGTTGAGTTATAGGAAGATGTGTCCTTTGAGGAGCATTTATACGCATTGTGAATCATATCATGAAGGTTCTCCACAAACGGTCCTTTCCTTTAGTATGGGTTCTATGGAAGAAACATTGAGTAAAAGATGAGACATGGGCGAGGGAGCCTGATGTATGATCATAGTGGATAGAGTTGTTCTTAGAATTTTCTTCATCACCCTTGGATGTGAAATTTTGGAAAAAATTTCTTTAAGGGGAGATGTTTGTAAGAACCCGATTCTTCTTTGAGGTATGGATCTTTCGTTTTCCGAATTTTATTGGTTTATTTGCTTAAATATGGACTAATTTGGATTATTGTTGAAGTCATGGGAGGCTTAGGGGTGTCTGAGGCTCATTGAGATCCTAGAAGCTAACTCTTGTGTGTTTTGAGCCGGTTGCATGTTTAGAGTAAACCATGTGGTAGCAGCCGCACGACCGTGCGAAGGGTCTACAAAAATTGTAGACCAAGGTAGAGACTACCAAACAATTAACAAATGATTAGTCAAACCATGTGGGGTTGCCATACGAGTTCCCCTTTGGCTTACAGTGAGTTGTGCATGGTTTTCTCATGGTTTGACAAACCGTACAGGTAAACCGTGCGACCCATATATTTTGGGTAAATTTACCATTTAACCCTTGTTATTTTATTAAAATGAGTTTCTTTCTCCTTCTCTCATCTAACAACACCCCCCATGTTAGGATCTCTCCTTTGGCACCTAACCTAGGCTTTAAGCTACCCACTCCGTCTGATCTCCGTTTCGACCGCTGTGAGCCTCCTTGGATCCACAATAATAATGCCTCATTTCCTTTTTATCCATATTAGATTCTTCTTCTTATCGATTATGCTATTTGGATTTAGTTTCATAAGCCCTAATATCCTGTTATTTGTCTGTTATTTATATTTCTCGCAAATTGGGGTGAATCAGAGGCTGATACTGGATGATTTATCTAGAATGATCCTAAGGTAGGTGCTCTCGTGCTTGTCGCCAGTTTCCAAGCTATATATATATACCAGAGTGCCTCATGCCCATTTTGGGGTGTATCCTTGATTCATAAATTATACTTTTTGTTAACTATCATTGTTTAGGTAATTAATTAGGTGTTTCAAATCATGTAATAGGTTTAATATCTGGAATAAGGGCCACCCCATGGGCGAGTGCCCAGTTTTCCCCTTTTTGGTCATTTGGGCTTAGGATACCAATGAGGTATTCCTTGAATCCCCTTTCCTAGGGTGTTTAAATTGTTTTTGTTAATTAAATGGTATTTCCATGTTGTTAGATGGTATTATAATTGGATAAGGGTTTGGGATTAGTGATTTTCCCCTTTGACCCATGTTATGGTTTTGCTTGTTTAGGTGTGCTTGGAATGTTTAGTTCCAACTGTGAACCTACCCACATGATTTAGGTTATTTTAAATCCTTGTAATGGTTTAGATTACATGATAGGATTAGTATATGAATTATTCCCTTGTGATTAATGTTTTGACACGCCTTAGTGGTTGGTCATAGTTGAGACACACTTAGTGGTGAGATGTAAGTTGGATGCTTTTGGTGATGACCCTAGAATGTCTAATGAACTGTTAACTTGAAACTGTTATGGTTAAATGGTAAATAACATTGGTTAAATCATGGATTCTATTGTAATTCTATAGAAGGGATTGTATTTCTATCTTACCTTAGTCCCTTGAGTGAACCTCTGATTCCTTTGGAATGCCTTGGATGGGCTCAATGGGTTTGTTTATAATTGTAAATCCGCGAGTAAACCATATACGCCATGGATGGGATCATAGAGGCTATGTACTAAATTCCGAATGAATAATGGATCTTTATAAGATTCCATGGATGGGATCAAGAGGCATGGATTATGTCATGAGTGATATTTGGGGCTCCTTATAAGACCTCCAAGGACGAGTGTGTTGACATGGACATACCACACCTAGAGTGATACTGGGATCTTATGAGGTTTTCCAAGATGGTCTTGTATGGTGTTGGTAGATTTTCACCTAGATTGATACTTGAATTCCAACTTAGGAATGTCAGGGATGGGCTCAAGTTATAATGTATATTTGGAGTGGTCTGTGATGCATCTTCCAAGCCAAAGAAAAATCCTGGATTCATTCATTTCTTCTTCTTGCATATATAGCGTTCTAAGGCATCTATTGTTCTTACTACAATACAAAGGATTGTCAGGCTTAGGATGAATCTTGAGACTTATAAGAACCAATGTAATTGAATTTTTAATTGAATAGAAATAGAATATAAATGGAAACCAGTGCTTATAGGACTGTTTACTCTGGGTACTTCCTAGCTTACTGCTTTTGTTATTTCACATTTCTTGTTATATATATTCATTGAAAGATTGGAACATACCATGGGTGGTTTCCTACTGATATTTAGTTTCACACCCTATTTGGGTCATGTTTTGGACCCAAACAAATTATATGATTGCATGTAATGATAAGGTAAAGCGCCCTCCTAGAGGTACTTGATATGCTTCTTAGGAGAAAGAGAGAATGGGACCAAGTCGAGGCTTACGATGCATCTAACTTTATTTTTTCCCCTTTTTTAATTTTGGTACTTGTATTGTATATAACTATGGTGTAACCTGTTTTAGTGGTTTTCCTAGATACAAGTGACATGCATCATTTTTTATATGATATGAAATCTGATTATTTGTATCATCAGTCTTCTGTTGTTTACTTCTATTGTATAGTATCATTGCTTATGATATATTTATATTGTTTCCACTGTGTACACTATGCCAAGGAGAGAATAATATCCCCAATATCACCACCTCATTCCTCACTCTTAGTCAACATCCTCTGGCATTTAGGAAGATACGCTTGAGGCCATGTGTCCAACTAGGCTGAGAGCTCTGTTATGTGGCATCCAGGTTCGAGACATTACATAATAGAATGAAAATAGTTGGGGAATACATATATAAAATGGGTGATATGAAAATACTGGTAAGGGTATAAACTAGATAAAGAAGAATAACATGTGATTTAAAGGTATAACATGACATCACAAAAGAGAAGGATCATGAGTAATCACATGGGAGCATAAAATAAAAGAAATGTTAGGATAAGATAATGGTAGAAAATTAACATGGAAGAGGAAAAATACATGAAATCAACATAAGTCAAGGATACCTACCATGAGAACATCACATATTGTACATAGTTCTATCATGGATCAAGTTTACTCCCTAATCCAACACATAATGACCCATGAGAGAAAAAAAATTACCCAATTCATTGAGAAATATCTTGGATAATACATTATAACATGTACATTATTACATGTTCCATTATATTAAATCATTATTATCTCATAAACAAAACAATTACCCATGTAATGATATGGGTTTCAAAATCATTCCTCATATCATAATAAAATTAAATATCATATAGATTTTTTTTGGGAAATGAACATATTGAAGGTATTACCCCATAAAAGGAAGGGATAAAAGGACATGGATATATGTGAGTGAAATATATATAGAATATATAATAATTCATTAATGTCAATGATATATAGAGAAAATGTGTTAGAGAGAGAATGTTCATAACACGAAGATAAATGGTGGTTCGAATGGATCTCTTATATCAGGAATAACCTATAACATATGATTATTATACTCTTGAGTAATAAAAATGTGTTAATTATATTCTTGATTAAGATTTTTTTAATTATTATTATTATTTTTATTTTATTTAAAATAATGTTACATTTAATTACCTAATCAATTAAGTTCACTTCATATGATTTGGTGATATTCTGTTCATATGTCCAAAATGTATTTGGTCAAATTACCATGGTAAAAGAGGTAACTGTTCCATAATCTCCAAAATAGTAATCCTGGAATAATATTCAAATTTTAAAATCAATTATACTATTAAGACCAACCACTAATTATGGTTTATAAAAATGAACTATGTTACAATCATGGAGATGGTGAACAGTACACACGCATGAGTACCCTTTCCATTATTCAAAAATCATGATGGAATGATCATAAGTTATATTTTATCATTTTATAATTATCAATATATCATAAATATGATATTAATTTTTTAAATAAACTTACATATATCATCCATGTGATTTTGAAATGGAAAATGAATCTCATTGTATTATGGAGGTGGTAGTCCACACACATGCATGAATGACATAATCATTTTTCAATAAATAGAATGGTTTGATTTTAGATGATATATAATTATTTCACAGTTATAAATAAATCATTAATACCATATATAAAGATTAACTCCATAATTATATCTATCAATGAGTGGTGGTGACAAAACATGAATTACATTGGTTTGCAAGGTGGTAGTCTATTATAAACAATAACGACAGTTTCATTCTCTATTTGATGGAATGTGAGATGGATAGCTGTTATGACTTTAACATAATGAAATATAAGTGTATTTGAGATAGAAATTTTATTTTTTAATCATGTTTGAATAATATTTTAAATATTTAAAATTATAAATAATAATAAAACATTCACTAAAAAGTCACAACCCTTCTTCTGAAAAACTCCTTTACTTGACAGCTTAAGACCTCTATGGATGGATTTTCACCAAAACTATGACATATATAATGTTGGGAGGGGTTTTATAAATAGATTTAGGAAGGAATTGATAGATCATAATGGATCTTGAACCGTGTAGAGAAGAGGAGATGGAGTGCCCATTAATAATGAGGGGATGAGCATTCTATGAATTTCATAAAATATTAAATTAATATTAAATAAAATTTATGGAAATAGGGTTAAAAATTAATATAATTAGAATATAGGATCATTATTGTGCTAAATACTATCATATAATAAAATTTGGACAAGTTTATATTTGTTTTCTATCCACATATTTTTATTTTATCTCATGTTAACCCTTTTTCAAAATTACCACGATAACAATGTTTTTACTATTTAGGTGTCAATATAGTTAATATAAAAAGGAAAACTAGTCCATTAATGAACCATAGATGATACCAATCACTTTAAAAAAATATAATTTTATCAAATTTTTACCATTGTATAAAATATTATTTATTTAAAAATAATATTAATAACATTTTTTTGGAATTATTAATTTCATTTAAATTTGAAATCAATAAGACACTAACATAATTAGAATATAATATATTTAAGAATTCCTAACATGTTATATTTATCCATAATTTTTTTGAATACAATAATTTATTAATATTATGTTAAAATAAATATTTTTAAAATAAGTTATTTTATTTTTCCATTAATTGAATAAATACCATGTCAACATTGCATAAGATTTTAATATAATTATTTTATCACTAAAAAATTTGAATAAATTACCCTCATGAAATATATATTATCTTTAAAATAATGGTTTTATAACTTAAAATATCCTCTATTTATCCCTATTTCAACTATTTAGTGATAATAAAACAAAGGGAATGACATTTCTTATGTTTCTTTACATAAAATAATGTAAATGTCAAAATCAATGAAATATAAAACCAATAGGAAGTATATTCTAAAATTGGATGAAATATTTGAAACTAAAATCATTCAATAGGTTAATGGAAAATTTAGGGTAGTTTTTAGTACCTATAATATTATTTTTAACCATAATTATTCAATTTACACTTTCTATTTTGACAAAGATTTACTATGGTAACTATTCATAATGAAAAAAACATAATCCAATATACCAAATTTGTAAATAATGACTCTAAATATGGAATCCATTTTTTAAGATTCAATTTCTATAATTTAATGAATTAATTAAGGATTAAAATTTCAAATACAATAAAATATAGTTTTTTTAGGAAAATTCCATGTAATTATAAAAATGGTTTTAATACAAATTCAGGAATAAAATCCATTCAAAATGATATAATTGGATTATTTTTAATAAAAAGTAAGAAATTATATTTTCAAAATTATTCGCAACATAATTTAATTTTTTTAATACTTTAATATATATAGTTTAAAAAATCATTATTTTTCACTATTCATTGAAAAACCATTATTTCCAAATCAATCTAAAAATATCACCAAAATCATATTATGATATCATATTCTTTATAAATGATACCCTTTTATGAAATAAAATTTATAAAATTTCAAGATTTTAGTTATAATATTTTCTCTAAAAAAATAAATAAAAACATTTTTAATGAAAACATATTTTTTATAAAAAAAAATTACTTTAATAAAAATTGAGTGATAGATTATAAAAAATTTATAAATATATTTTTATTTAGTAGGAAGATATATTTCATAAATAATTTAATCCTATTTATACAAAAAAATTTGACTTCTTAGGTATAACTTTCATATTTAAATTTTAACATTTAGTTGTTTATTTATACTTGATAGTTTGTGTTGTATATGCTATAGATCAAAGTTTTATTTTTTAAAATCTCATGGTTTTAAATGGGACATCGTTAAATAAATTTAAACCTCTAATGTTTTAATTGATCTCAGTAATAAATGGTTAGACATTTAAAAATACATATATTGAAATCCCACATCATAAAAATGGTTAATAAAACTTCATCCTATAATGAGAGAACATGGAAGTACAAAGATCAAATGAAATAACACATTCTAGGCTTCCAAATAAGAGAAAATTAGTGGGCAGTGAAAATATGGACATTTAGGAAAAAAATATTTTCAAAATAATGATAGATAGTGACATTTATCACTGATCAAAATAAAGTGAATGATCATGAGAATGTTAATGAACACAAAACCATAAACCAATGAGGTGTGAAAAATATGATAAATTCAACTAAAATAAAGGTAATAAAATAATATTTTTGGTTCTAGATACTTTTCCTAGAGTTATTGAATTCCTTTTCCATCTAGATCACAACATAAATAATATATACATACAAGATAATTATAATTTTAATCCTTTAATAAATTTTCACATATATCTCAATTTTCTGCAAAACTATGATTATTAAAGATTATTTTTTCTCCTGAATCACTAAAATTAACTTCTAAAAGATCATATAATTATATAAAAGTATAATAATATATTCATAATATCTACATAAATTATCAAAAACCAAAATGCTTATAACAGGTTATGAAAATTCCAAAAATGAATAAACCTTCATATCACCAAATATAACATCAATCCCAAAAGATCAACAACAACCCAATGTTTTGACAATAACCATTCATTAAATAAGTAAGGTTATATATTTAAATATACTCAATAATCTAAAAAATGTTTTAACCTGAATAATTATCTCTCAACTATCAGTATTGAACCACAAATATTATAGAATTATTCTAAAATAAACATTCACATTTTACCTAATGTATATATATACCTCAACTGAATGAAATTTCTCCCTAAATATCTCTAATTACCTAAAAATACCATCATATAAATCCAAAAAATGGGTGTCTAAGACTTTGAACCTATGATCATCCTTAAACATATAAACCCATGTTGTTTTTCATAACAATTAACCTATCTTGTAAACTTATAATCTTCCAAAAAGTAACAAAATCCTTATATATCACATATGATCATAGTATTTTTCCATATATCTGAAAATGAAATAAATGTTTTCAATGATGACCTTGATCATTTTTTTTCAAACCACTAACCAATTTTATGGTCAAAAGTACTATCCCATTTAAATCATCAATGTCAATCATATATTTATCCCAACTAAAAATTATCATATTACAATTTAATCAATTTTCTTGGTTATTAGTACATTTCAACATATGATTTCACATCATTAATAAAAATACACTTGGTTTCATCCTTGTTTTAACATGATTCACTTATATATAATATCATTAAATTAACTCTTATATAAAATAATTATCAAATCCCAATATATAAAAATTCCAATCTTCACACTTAAACTATTGTCATAGCATATGAACTTAATTAGATTTGGAGATAACCCATGTATTAAGGAAATGGATTAGATTATTCCCATATTCCATACCAATAATTCATTGAACTATAGATGATACCTTCAGATTAACTTCAAATCCATCTATCAAAGTCTTCATTTTTCCTTGACAACATATTTATTTATGACCTTATATTCCAAATATAAAAAATTCCCATTACATTAAGTCATTAACTATGGTGTCTCTTTATAAATATTAGATATAACAAAATATTATATTTCTTTAATCCATGGTCTTGACCACAAAACATTTAAGAAACTCTAACTTTATTTTATTTGGTGAATTTTAGAGTTAGTTAAGGGGTAGTTTATATATCATATATCATGATAATTGATTTTGAATAATCAAAATATCATTGAATATACTAATCAAAAAATTTTATTTCTCATAATCCATGAATTTTTCATCACATTTAGTGTTAACATGATTCCTTATATTTTTACCCATTGAATGAAAAAAATGTAGTATGAGGAATAATATTCCTAGTGGGAAATAACATAATCATGAAAATAATGTATAATATTTCTTAATCATGGCATTCATATTCAATCAAAGATGCCTTAGGTTTAAACTAGGTCATTCATTATCATTATCTATTCAAATACTTTATAATGGTTCATAATGAAAATGTGAATTAACCCACACATATATTCTAGGTGCGACAAACTAGGTACACTTTAAGGGCACACTCACTGTGCAACAAACATTTAGCCATTATATACTCATCGAAATATATTAAATATTATTATGCATAGATGAATATATTTCAAAACCACATCCACATGTAGTATCTATACTGGGATGTAATTTCTTGGAATCATCATGCTTTCTAATTTTCCAAAATTATAGGATTTTTTCTTATACTTAGAATTATCCCTAAGGTTCTTACTAAAGTATTCAATTTCTAATCACCAAAAATAAATAAACATTTATCTGATAACTATAGAGACATAATTATTTTAAAAAATATTATTAAATGATTTTTAACAGAAATATACACTAAATTAAAATCATGAACAAAAATTACTAGTGTATTTGAATGAATTGGAAGATAAATATTAACATGAAATTAAAACATATTACTTTTAATATCTATAATTAGACCCTTAGTTCTTTTGATATCCTAAAACTGGTGGGGATAATGTGGGGAATAAATAGATAAAAAGGGTAAGCTAAAAATCTTATAAAGGGAATAAACATGATAATTAAGCATAACGTGTTAGTCAAAGGTATAACATGATATCATAAAATAGAAGGCTCAAAAGTAATCATATAGAATCATAACATAAATAACATGGTTTCCAAATATAATTTAAATATAGGAAATGTTTTAGAAACATAATACATGACATAGGCATAAGTTAAGGATAACTTACAAGGCTGCATCATATGTTAGATATAGTCCCATCATGGATTAGTTTTACACCATAACCCTATACATAATGACTCATGAGACAAAAACATTACCCAATGATTTTGAGCACTATATGGGTGCACCCGTAATAACATATACATGTTTATGTGTTCTAAAAAAGTAAATTAATCATATTCATAAAAATAATAATTACACATGAAAATATATTTATATTGTAGTAATATATATTATAATAATAAAAATATATTTCATAGAGAATGTATTTGAGAATTTAAAATAATTCATGTATTACAACATAAAAGTGTTGGAGAATAATCTAGATGTATATGTCTGAGACATAAAAAATTAATTTAGATGCATTCTTTTTTTTAAGTGAGGGAATACTAGTTAGAGAGAGAATGGTTATAATCTAATGTAAAAGGGTAGTTTAGAGAGATCACTTACCTCATCTCCGACGCATCATGTATGTTATTTTTCATCATGTGTAATAAAAATATAATAATTATTAATATTATTATAAAAAAATTAGTTAAATATCCTATTTTATGTAATACCATGATAAATGTAATTACATAATCAATTAAGTTGAAATCATACATTTTGAGGATGTTCAGAACATTTCTCAAAATTGACTTCGGTAGGTTGACTCTGGTAAAAGTGTTCACCTTCCATAATAATTTCTTGAATAATAATAATGAAATAATCATCATTTTTATCAATTAATTATACTTTTAAATACAATAATGAAATTATGTTATGAAAAACAAACTACGTTACAATCTTAGAGGTGGTAATATGTATGTACCTGTGAGTAATGTTCCCATTTTTCAATGATAATAATAGGAATAATGAAATTATTATTTAATCACCATAGAATTATTATTATATATTATATACAATATTTTTTTTCTTTAAATAAACTTATATATATCATCCATGCAATGTGTTAAAGGAAAAAAATCACATCGCTTTATAGAGGTGGTAGTCCACAGCCACACACGAACGTAATTATCATTTTCAATGGATTTAAAGGTAAGAATATAGATAGTATATTATAATTTAATAGTGATAAATATTTCAAGAATATACAATATTAACATTAGATCCTTCATTATTACCATCATTGAGAGGAAATCATATAAAATAAATTACATCGATTAATGAGGCGGTGGTTCGTTGTACACACAAATGATGATTTCATTCACCAATTGATGGAAGAGGAGATGGATATATGTTATTCCAAAAAAATAATAACATATTAGTATATTTAATAAACATTTATTATTTTTTCAGTGTGTTTCAATAGTATTTTAAGAACTTAGAGGAATAAATAATACTAAAACATTTACAAAAATGTTGTACCTCATATTCAAATAAAAATTATTTCTTATCAACTTAATACATAAAAATATGGATTTATACACACAATTAAAAATACTGAATTTGTATAGTGATGTTTGGAAGTGATTTGGATATGTATTTTCTGAATGAAATTAATCTTAATGTTTGTATAGAAGTGGATAGGGTTCTCTATTATTATAGGAGGACGAGAATGATTGGAATTATATAAAATATTAAATTAATATAAATTATTTTTCATGGAAAAGGATAAAAAATTGTATAATTATAATATAAGATGATGATTTTTTTAAATCCAATTGTCCAAAAAAACTGGACAATTTTATCATTAGTTTTTACCATTATTTATTTATTTTAACCCAGGCTAATCACTTCTAACAATTAGCGTAATAACATTGTTATTACTTATTATGGAAAAATATTTTGAATATATAAAGGATTTTTGTCCATAACATGATGATAGATTATTCAAATCACATGGATGAATATAGGTTTTATTATAATTTTAAATTATTTAATAAAATATTTTTTAATATAAAATTACAGTAATGTCATGTTTGGGACAATTAATTTAATTTGACTTTGAAAATAATATAATAATAATGGAATCTAAATAAAATCCATCGAAACATACTTTTAAATGTTATATATATATATATATAAAACTCATAGAACACATTTTTATTTCTTTTTATATACCTTTTAATATTTTTTAAAATCATTTATTTTATTTTTATGTTAATTAAACAAATACTTTTTTAGTGTTTGGTAACCATTTAATGTAATTATTTCATCATTAAAAATATTACATAAATAACCATGTTAATATATATTTATCTTTCTAACAGTCTTTTCTGAATTGCATATTTCGTCACTTTGTCACTATGTCAAAAATTTAGTGATAATAAAACAAATAGAATTACATTTTTGACTTTTAGTAAATTAATTAATATAATGGAAAAAATCAATGAAATATGGAACCATGATTCCATATATTAGAATCATATATAGAAAAGGATTAACTCCACTTATATAATAGTATATATAAAAGTTTTAGGGTAATTTTTTAATCCTTATAAAATAAAATTTTAAATTAATTACCCGATTTATCATTATCGTGTCAGTAATTATTTACTATAGTTACTATTCATTATAAAAAAATAGTGTCATATTTACCAAATTTGTACCACATAATTCAAAATATGTTATTCATTTTTAAAAATTCAATCTCTAGATGTTCCTAAAATTAATTAATAAATAAAACACAATACGTAATGAGAAATAGATTTTTAGAAAAGTAATTTTTTAAATATAATTATGATTTTATAGAAAAATAGTTTATAAAATTAATTCCAATGACTAAAATTAGAATATTTTTAATCAAAATGAACAAATTATTGTTTATAAATTATCCAAAATATAATTTGAATTTGTATATACTTTAAATTAAAACAATGTTTTAAATAATAATCATTAATTTTCACTATTCATTTAAAAATAATACTTTTCAAAAAAACACCAAAATATTACAATAAGATTATATTGATATAATAATTTCAAAAATAATATAATATTTATCAAAATATAATTTCTAACAGTTCCAAATATTTATTATAATAATTTTTCACAAAAAAATTATAATTTTTTTTAAAGTAAAATAAATTATAATGAATATAATAACCATACCTAAAATTGGGTGATTATTTAATATGAACATATCAATAAATTTATATTTATTAGGTAAAATAATTTTATTTCAAAATGGGTTTAATCCTATTCATACAAAGAAATTAAACATCTTGGTTATAATGGCCATATTTAAATGACAATATTTATAGATTCATTTAGGCAAGGTTTTTTGTGTCTTATGCGCTATACCCTATAGGATATTGTCTCACAAAATTTCCAACATAAGAAGGCAAGAGGTGCAATTTAATGGATGTTTTACTAATTAGAGGTAATTATTAACTGAGTGTTTCATGTTTATTTTTTATTATAACTCCATAAAATATTCATAAAACATAACGAAATAATGAGAAAAATATTTTGAATATATTTTAATTTTATTATGATTATGGTAAAATCATTTTTTGTCTCCTTTTCTATCATATGGAAAATTAAAACATCATTCGTGCGTAACTTTAAACTACCACCTCCATGATGCAATGTGTCTCATTTTTCATCACCAGATCATATGACTATTTAAAATTATTGATTAAATAAATATATTATTTATTTTTAACATTATTTTGATTCATTAAAGATAATATGTTACTATTCTTCTTATCTAATTATCATTTAAAAAATGACAATGTCACTCATGCATATATGTATGATGTGAATAATTTATAATTTATACATTAGATGATTATTCATAAGAACACAAATAATTAATAAATATAACATTTATAACATATTAATAATTCATTAAAAATAAAATGTAATCTATTTTATTTTCTTTTCCATAGATTAGTAAAATTAAAATTTTGATCATGTGTACGTATAGACCAATATCTCCATGAAAATATGTCATTCATTTTTAATGAACACCACACATGGTTGCTTTTTAAAGTGTATCTACTACATACATATGATAATTAAAAAAATTAACATTAAAGAGTTAATGGGACTATAACACCTTTGACCATATTCAATAGACCACTATTATTTTGACATTAAAAATAGATCATCATCATAACGTTTAACATGAAATTAAATATCTTAATATATAAATAAAATATAGTAAAAATAAAATAAATAAAATATTTATAATAGAAAAAACATGAAAAGGGTCAAATTTAAATAGAAAAAAAATATAATTTAACCAATTTTGAGTGTATATATACGTATAAAATGAGTTGGGAATTGAGGTAAGGGACTCTATTTAAAAAACATGTTTTATGGTATTTCATTCCAACTATATTTCCTCCATGTACATATTCTATAAAATGTTTTTATAAAGATATTATTTATGATTATTTGGATTATATTCTTCATTTTTTTATATATTTTAATTTATTTACATGTTTTAAAACTGAATCCTTTCAAATAATTCCAAATACTTTATTTTTGAGATTTTACAAAAGTTAAAAAAGAATTTTATTAACATATATGACTCGATCACCTCTTCCCATAATCATAGTATTTATTTGATAATAATATTACAATATATATCATCACTTTACTTCAATATATATATTATTCCTTATCTTGTATAAATATTTCATTTTGAATAATTTTTTTTATGAAAAATAACATTTCTCATTATTATTATGTGTAAATTTATTGATTTTTCATGATGTGTTACTTAAGAATTATAGAAGATGAAATTGAATCCCTATATCACTCATGATGATAGATGATACCTCTATAACGCTAAACTATATTTGGTAATGATTTATTCTTTTATGGGAATTGTTTTAAGGATAATTGAGTAAGTTGCCTAGATGGAATTAACAAGGACTAAATTATCAAAAAAATTTAAAGACAACAAGACATTGATTTTTAAAATTATGCTCAAAGATACCAATATAATACATGAAAAAATCTTTTCTATAAAAAATGATTGATTGTTTGAGGTAAGGAATGTTTATAAACTTGTAAAGATAAATAGTTCTTTTTAATGAAATGATTTCATGAATACCTACATTAAAAAAGATTCCGTCTGGGTTTTCCTATAAATAATAATGTAATCTCAAAATTTTTGTTATGTAAAACACTAATTTTGATTTGTGGAAATGTTTATTTATGGGATGAGCATTTTATTTTATAAGAGTTAATGTCTTCCTGGGTTATAATGTTTTTCATTAGACTACTGGGATTCTGTTATTTTTATATCCCTTACCATGATTTATTTTTCTCATCCCATATTTTCATTTCATATGATTGAAGGATGAGTATAAATTTTAGATTTTTCATGGTTTCTTCTATGGTTATCATTATCAATGAAGAAAAATATTCTTTAATGAAACATGTTTGTAAACATAAATTATAAATTTTGTTGAAAAAATTACCACTATGTGAAAGTTTCCAATTTATTAAGTAATTTTTTACCTAATTCTATAATAATTTAATACAAGAAGGTCTTAAAAATTTAATAATGTGCAACAATTTTTATAAATCATGTAATTATGGGTTGATTATGTTAAAGGGTGTTTTAGTTGGTGTCATATGAAATGATTATATACCTTTATAGGATCAGAAAATATTGAAAGAATCATTAAAGGGAAAATTTTGTTATAGTGTTAACATCGTCCACACTAGATATTAATGGTGGGACCCATTAATGAGAACAATATAATTATTTATAGTGGAGAATTTCATGAAACAACACCCTCTTTATTTCATTATAACCTTAGACCCAGTTAATGTTTAAGGATGGATAAATGCATTAGAGAAAATATTCATTGTGTTGGGTTGTATAAAAAATAAAATGGTAATTGTTATTATTTATCCATTTAAAGGTGAAGCTGAACAATTTGTGTGTATGATTAAGAATAATATGGAAAATTATGTGGTTGATTCCATGCAGTGTATGGTATTTAAAATATTTTTCACAGTATGCATTTTCCTAGAGTTATTCAATTAATCAGGGAAAGAAAATTTTGATGCTTTTTTTAAAGGGTGATAACTCAGTGCCCCCTTATAAATTTAATTTTACTAGTATTTATAGTTATGATTTAAATTTTTAATTAGAACATGGGAGTTTGAATTATTTAATTTACATATGCTTGATACCCTATTTATAATGAGAATTGGACTCAAAGGAATTTAATAGCTATGAGTAAGTTTTTCTTTATGACAAGAAAGTTGATATGAAGTTTTTTGAGATTTATTTATTTATGATATTAAGTGTACAAAGTGCTTATGATTGAATGTAATTGAGAATAATTCAATAATGGAATTTGAACGTAAGTCATAAAAATGATCCAAATATGGTAATTTTTTTTTAAAATTATTTGACTAGATAAAGAATGTTTTACTAATGTGGTAATCTCAATCATTTGTCTCGTGGTTTCATAGAAAAGTGTTCTGATTATAAATGTAATGGGAAATAAAATATTTAGCTAGAAGGAATATATTTTAATTTATATTATTTAGGTTTTTTTCTATAACATATATGAGAAGTTAGTTAGTCATGGTGGGAACCAACAAGATTTGAAATAGATGGGTGTGATAGAGTCTTTTTCTACCACTACAATAGATGTGAGACTGTCAAATATATTGGTTATAATTACATTATATATTTATATAGATTATTCCAAAGAATTTCTTGATTAGATATATATACATTCATTTTAATATAGAAAATTATCTTATAAAATAGAAATACCATATAATGAAATGATGTCATATCTATTGGTAAGAACTCATTAGATGTCATACAGTCAAAAAGAATTTATACAAGACATAATGTTATCATGCATGGAATGTTTTTCCATAAATTAATTTTTTGTATTGAAAATTATAGTTGGATGTATTAAGGTTATTTATTAAACTTCAATTTAGTATTCTAAGATAAATTATAGAGATGAAGAATTTATTTTTTCCGAATGTGTTTTAGTTGGTATATAATAATGAATTCATACAATTAATTGAATATCATGGTGCATAGAAATAGAATAAATAAGGAAGTGAAAGTAATCATTCACATATTTTTTAAAATAAAGAAAATTCTAAAATTAGAGATATTTTAGTAGTAAATAAATTTCATGATTTATTTACGGATGATTTTCCTAGGGTTATATTTTAATGAGAGCCTGAGTATACTATTGAAATGGTGTATGAATTGAAGCCAATATTAACACATACTTATTGAATTTCTCTAGTAATACTTTTTGAATTAAAAATGAAGATACAAAAGTTTCTTATTAAGGTTTTTATCCTCTAAAAAATGGAACCTTCAGGTTATCCTATTTAGTATTTTAAAAGAAGAATGATTCCATTACACATTACATTTATTTTATAGAACTCAATAATATCACTATTAAGAAAAAGTACCTATTTAATCATAAATATTCTTTTCTTGATCATCTCTAGGGTGCTCAATATTTTTCAAGGAATGAAATAAGTTCTATTTACTACAAGCTTATGGTGAAGGTGGAAGACATTTTTAGGATATTTTTCCATAGTAGGTATTGAAATTATGAGTTTCTAGTTATTAATTTTGGGTTGATGAATGAACCAAGTAGAATTGGATCTTATGAATTGA
The DNA here is from genome assembly GCA_963277665.1 of Viscum album. NCBI lineage: Eukaryota > Viridiplantae > Streptophyta > Magnoliopsida > Santalales > Viscaceae > Viscum > Viscum album. The sequence goes on from OY728143.1 coordinate 356,796,592, forward strand.
ATTTTTCATGACTATTTGGATAAATTTTTTGTGGATTTCCTTGATGAAATTTTTTATTTATCCTAAATTTTATATGGAATATAAAAAACATCAAATAATTGTTTTCTCGTATTAAATAGAAATAATTTGTATATAAAATTCAGTAAATGTGAAATTTAGTTAATTTATTTTCATTAAATAACCATAATGTTTCTAATGATTGAATAATTATTAATCATGTTAAAACTAAACTTGCGGGGGAGTGGATAAGTTCTTCAAATGTTATTGAGATTCAATAATTTCTTAGATTATCTTTTTACTATTGATATTTTGGTAAATAATTTCTAGATAATATTTTTTAAAAACTATATTAACTAGAAAAGGGGTAAAATTAATCTTTACAAAGGAATGTGATGAATGTTTTAAGGGATAGAAAACGAGATTAGTAATTTCTCCAATATTATATTGAATAACTAAAAAATTTAATTTTTTTATTAATAGTGACACATAAATGATGGTATTTGGGTTTTTGATGCAATATGATTTATAGTTGCATATGCTTAAAATAAATTGAATGTATATGAGATAAATTATCCTAAATAGGATATTGACATTACATTGGTGTGTTTTTATTGAAATTTTTTTATTCATATTTTATATGTGGTAAAAAATGAAATATATAATATCCATAAATACTTAATGTATCTATACACTCAAAATGAGTTGAACATGAGGTAGAGAATATTATTAGAATGGATAAAGGATTATGATTTAATGATTCACTATTATTCAGGAATGTAAAACAAGTAAAATGATTCCTTAAGTTGAAACGATAATGTATTATTAACTAAAACAAAATTTGTAATATAATCATTTTGTTAATGATATAATTAATGTTGTCTTAGAAATTATGTATATGAGAAATATTTCATTTTTGGCATTGTATTTAATGAATTCATAATTTTCAAAAATAATTAATGATGCTCATAATAAAGATCATTATTTTCAAGAAAGAGTATATTTTTTTTGAATTGGTTTTATTTCATGAGTGTATTTTTCTTGTAGTAGGACTTATCCGATTTTGAATTTGGTTATGTGTTCTGAATGATTCCTAATGGATGATGGAATTTTTATGTGATGCTTAGGGGTCACTATTTTTTATTCACCCTTAAAATAATCTAATTTATATAGATATTCAAGAGTATTATTGGTAGAGAGTAATGAATAAAGTCATTTATAATTTTACAACAAATGAAAATGAATTTTTATTTAAAATAATAAAACAATGGTACAAATTATCATAGAGGCTTAAAGAAGTGTAGGGTAATGGAATCCCATTAAATATTGTAATTGTAGTCCGAAGGTAATGATATCAAGCTATAATAAGTGGAATGATTCACAACGTGATCTCCTTTTGAAGTAATAAGTTGGGTAAACATATTAAATTCATGGAATGTGTGAAGGATTTCCATATCTAGATGAATAATATTGTGAAAATTCATAATGTGGTAATAAATAATCCAAAAACATGAAGATAGGCTCACCATAGATTTAAAAAGAAATAATAAATCAAATTAAACTGAGGAATGACTGATATTATGATACCTACATAGATTAATTCTTATGTGAATTGTATGAGTATCCACTAGAATAGATTTACCCTCTTTATAGGAGGAAAATAATTTTATATAGTAAAATACTATACCCTATCATAGAAGACCACTGCTACATATAGATTCATATACATAGTATTCAAGAGTATTTATCTTTAGACCAATACATGGAGCATTCCATAAGTCCCAAACACTACTAGAATCATTTGTGGGGCTAGAATAAAGAACACAGGAAAGTATGGTATTTACTGAAATGGGAAGGATATATGATTTTTAGATATAAAATAAATCACAAACCATAGATAAGATCTTACATTTATAAAATATGGTTGAGGGGGAAATAAAATGAAAATGATATACAATATAAGTATTTCAAATCATAGAGAATCCTTATAGAATGGATAATTTAGAACAATTGAGTATTTAAATCCCCACTTTCATGCATTCTAAAACGATAATGAAAAAATAATGTACAATATAAAAAAATTAATAATTTCCATTAAGAAAGGTCAAGATTTATAATTCTTAGTCAACATCAACAAACATATGAAACATTTATTCTTTTCATTCATTCTAGTATCATATATAGTTAAAAGATAACTTGATTCTCTTCCTCTGACTATTAGTATCTTTAGGGATATCATGATTTCTATTTTTGTTGACTATAAAATTAAAAATTAAATGAATTTTATTTCTCTAGAGGTTATTTTATAGTGTTCATAATCAAATGAGAATAAAATAACTTATAGAAGGAGGAGAAATTCAAAAATACCAAGGGTGGCTGAGTGAAAATGATGTTTTTGGGGTCCCCATTCAACTGAGTATTATGGTAAATAATTTTCATCTTATTTTACTACAAATTTTATTATTTATCAATGGGTTAAAGTAGAGAAAAAACTACTAAAGAGTTTTTTGAGACATTTCCAATGCCTAAATAGAAATGAGAGATATATCCATGGATTTTATGGTTTTATTTCTAATGATATATCGACATAAAAATGAGGTTTAGGATATAAATGATCATTTGAATAAATATTTACATTTTCATATAATTTTAGGTACAATGAATTTGGATCAACATGATAAAGTATACAAAAAAATCATGTTACATGGTGTCCCGGTCTATATTATATCTGATCATGAACCCTTATTTACCTCTAATTTTAGGAAATTATTTCAAAAGTCATTAGGTAATGAATTAAATTTTAGTACAACTTTTCATCTTCAATATGATAGACAATTTTAGGGGAAAATTATACCATTAGAAGTTATTTTTTTGAGCTTACTCATTATATTATCAAGGAATTTTGGATCAAAGTATCTCATTAGTTTAATATTTATATAATGATATTTTTCAATCGTAAATATAGATTGCACCATTTGTGGAATTATATTAAATTTTGTATAAACACCATCATGTTGGGATATTATTTGTGAATTGAATTTTTTAGTACCATAAATGCTTGATGATATGGTTAGGAAGGTAAATATGATTTCAAATAATATACAGGAAAATAAGTGAAGGAAAAAAATATTTAGAGAATTGGAGGAATGATATCTCATATGTGGTAAGACATTGTGCTTATCTTAATGTACCTACTTGGAGATGAATCATGTGTATTAGTAAAATGGGAATGTTTATCCCTTGATTCATTTCACTGAGTCTCACAAGAACCTACACTACCAGATCCATTTACACAAACATAAAATTATAAACCAGGTTTGATACACATCATTAATACAAGATAATGATTCATTTAAAACTAATTGAAGTTTTTAGATTTAATGAATTAGATAATTATGACAATAATATAACAAGTAGAACACATGGTCTATGTATCAAAAGGGAATTTATCTAACTATATAAAAAACTAGATTATCTAAAAAAATTATACACCATCTCAAAAAAATACTCCACATATGATGCTATTATAGTCACATATTTCATATTACTTTTCTCTATAACCTTAGGAAATGTGAAAATAATTAAGGGGTGACCTCAGATACTCAATAAGGGTAAACATAAATGTTAACAATAAAATATCACAATTTTGAATAAGGTTAGAATTTCGGTAGAATTAGGTTACATAATAAATCTATACCCAACAACACATAAATCATTAGTCATGGAATAATGTAAAACATGAATCAAAAGTGTATTAAAACATTCTTTAATAAACACGAGGCATTAGACCATAATTGAATAATGATAATAATGATAATAAATTTTCATAATAAGGACATATTGGATATTCTATAATAAATAGAATCATAGAATTATGTCACACCCATAAGAATAGTTATAATTTTTTTTTGTATAGGAGGAATCAATACCAAATTCCTATAGTGGACCTAAAATCCCCACATAATTCCCATAGCGGATCATGAATTCCATACTTGATTCCTATAGTGGATTGATCTTTCAATACTCGATTCATACACTAGGGAGAGAATTATTTACTAAGATCCCATATATATCTCATAAGCTATAAATATATAACCAATCATTGGAAAATGATATCATACCCCCACCAATTATCATATATTAATTTCAATGACACTATAAATCAATTATTCCTCAAAATATTAAGAACCAATGAATATAAATTTATTTTTATTCAACACATATTAAAGGATAATCAAGGGGAACTTTTATTTATATTCTTTTCAACTAGAATCAAAAATAAATTATTTACAATAAAACCAATAATCGTGACATGATAAACCCATGGAAAGTAAATGGGTATCTAAGGATATTAGGTAACATTCTAGGTAAATATAATTCAATCAATATAATTAATAATATGGTATTTAAAATATATAGATAAATGGTATATCTTTAAGGTAATTATTTTTGGAAATCAATATATATATATATATAAACAATGAGAACTCCCTTAAATTATAGGATGGAAATATAGAGTTTTCAGAAAGAAAGCCATTAGATGATGAATTTTGATATCCACCAAAGATGATTAGGAAATATAAAGGCAATGATGGATAATTTGTCTGATTAATGAGAACACTTCATAATAAATATAGAAAATGATGATGTATGGTAAAATTTTAATAACAATCATCATTAATAATAAGATATGTCAAAGGAAAATGACTTACATGAAAGTTAATTTTTTAGAGTTTTAGAAAATATGATTTATAAATATGAAACACCCCCACCCATTTGAAAAAATTAATATAAATAAAAAAATTATTATAAATCAAGGAGAATAAAACATACTATTATAAAACCACTAATGCATAAAAATTAATATTCATAGAAAATGATAATAACGGTAGAAAGATGTTTTCACATTGAAAACAATAGAATGGAATTATTTTTTCAAAAAGGCCCATACATGAGAATATTAAAATGAATTTATTTTTAAAAAATTTAAAGGGATGTAAATGAAGATGAAAATGAACCTTTTTTGATTTTGAATAAAAATATTGGGGCATCCACAAAATATGGGTATGCATGTAAAATTAAATTTCATTCAATATATTTATAAAATTATTATTTTAAACCATATATATTTAAATAATTATAAATATACAAATTTAATTTTTTAAAGGGAACACAATACCCCCCATGGATGAAAATATGGGAATAAAATTATTTTATTCATATAATAAATCATAAAACAAATTCCCCTAATGCAGTATGATTTTAGAGATTTCTTGATTTTATAACCTGGTTTGAAATATAAATCTTATGGATTGAATGAAATTCAAATCTAAAATCATGAAGGAGAGACAAATCAAAATTTGACATAAAAAAATTAATAAAATATAATTCATGTTATAACATAAATTTTTTTACATTTAAACACCCTAAAAATTAAATTGGTGTATAGCAAGAAGTATGCACCATGAAATAGATATTGAGATGAAAAAACCATTCTAAAAATAAAAATCATTTAGGTAAAAGTCATTTGATTATGAGTTTATAAGGAAAAATTTTAAAACCCCAAAATACATGGGGGAAATTTAATAAAACTTATTCATTCATAAGAATAATTCATTCTTAGAAAATGATCATTCAATATGAATGTTTGTAAATCAATTAAAGAAAATTTAGTTAGTACAAACCCTTATAGATTATTAAAGGTTTTAGTAAAAAAAAATTATTAAGGGAGAGATCCATGTTGAAGTTAATTTTTTTAATAAAGATAATTCATGAAATTTTATTTCTAATAGGTTTCATACGTGATATTTAAATTAAATTATAATAATAAAATAAAATTTTTCTTAGAGAAGGAAATTTTGAGATAAAAATCCTACCTTGTTCATGAATTGTTCTACGCATTCACTTAACATTCTGAATAAAAAATAAGTTTATCAGATATCGTATTTGGGAAATTATTAATCAATATTTCATTTATTTTAGATGATTTATTATCATAGTCTATTTATTTATTATATTGTTTTTTCTAATGTTTTTTGAATATTGAATCAATTTCAAATTATTTTGGGGAGTTAGGGAGTCAAATATGATATTTTAATAATAATTTAAATGTATTGAATATCATTTAATTTACCAATTATAATATTTAAATGATTATTAAATTATAATAATATTATTATTTATGTTCTAATATTCATCCATTAGAGTATTTTATAGCATTATTGAAGTAGGAATTTAAACTAACCTAAATATGAACATTATATATCCTGAAGGGCGAGTATGGTTATGGAAGTATATAAAATATATAAAATAAATTAATAATGATATTTTTAGATGATTTTAAATTGTAAAATTAGGTTTTAAGTGGTTTGGAATAATAAATAACATCATGAGGAAAAATGAAAAAATGTTATATCATAGAGGTGGTAGACTGAAGAACACGTGATTAATTTACTTTTGTTTATATAAGTAGATGGGAATGAATAAATAAAAATTGATAAATTAATATAATAGAAAATAAATATAATATTTATTCTTTTTTTATTATATTACAATTATAATGATGTGTTTTGAATAGAAATAGTAAGAAGGCATTTTTAAGTATTGGGCAATAATCACTTTGGGAGTTTAAACATCATATTGAAGGAATTCTTAGAAATGATGGGCTTTGGGTAACTAATTGTGCTATGAGTCTTATGAAATTGAGATATAATTATATTACATGAAAATAGAATTATTTTATTATTTAATTCTAAAGGATGGGTGTATCATGAAGTGGTTTAATTTTCCCCTTTTACATGTGATGAAAATAAAGCTTTTGAGAACATCCATTAATTTTCAATGATATCATTACAATGTTCAACTCTAAAATACTAAAAAAGTTGTAAATAATGGATTTCAAGGTGATATTGATTTTATAAATCCTCAAACAACTATTTACACACATGTTTTAAATATATTGGATGACATTTTTTCTTAGGTATTTTTTGATTACCTTTTTTGTCATTGGTAACTTGTTTTTAACTAAGTAATAAATGTTTTACTAAGAATATAAAATAACACTATAACCAAATATTTTTTTGAAAAAAAATTTAATCTAAATTTTACATAAATAAAAATTTAAATATAATAAAATTATTTTTTAATTTATAACATTTTATATATATAGAAACAACATTTTTAGAAAAATGTTTCTCTAACCATTATGTGTTCATAATCTATTTTTAATGAATACTGATTAAATGTGTGTTAATATAATTATAAATTTAATTAGATATGGTATTATATTTATCATTTAAAATATAATAATTTAATTTATTAGTTTAAAAGTACACCATATTAAAAAACAATTCCTTGAAAATAAATGTTTTAAAATTATAATAGGAAATAACTTTATTCTTATTATTACTACAATTGAAATTGAATATAATATATAATATGAAAATGGTGATCTAAAATAGGAAATCCATTTATATATATATATATATAATTTATACATTTTATGAAATATAATTATATATATATATGAATAAAAACCATTTTTATAATAAAATATTTCTTATATTTAACAAATGTTATACATTAATTTTATAAAAAAACATAATTATTTTAAATTATTTATTTACCACATATATATATATCATAAAAACTTTTAGATAAAATTTATTTAATTCTTGTATAATGAAAATATCATAAAAGTGGATGTTTTTACCAAAATTTTCATATCCTCACTATTCACCCAAAATCCAATTAATTAAGAAAAATACCTAAATTTCATTATAATATAATTATGATATTATAATTTCAAAAATGATGTTAATTTTTTAAAATTTTTATTATATAAATTATAAATTCAATTTTTTTAAAACAAAAAAATATTAAAAAAAATAATTTTCATTGGAAAATATCAATTTCAAATATTTACTAATATTATTATTTTATATAATTTACCAACTAATGTGGTGTTAAAAAGTTAAAAAAGATCAAAAAAATTATCATCATTATTCATAATCTTCATTAAATATATATTCATATTTCCTATAAATGAAATTTTAGGAAAAATGAATTTTCTATAAAATAAATGATCTTATTAGTCATTTTAGGAAAAATAATTAAATTCTATTCATATTAAAAGTATAAATAAATATATATATATATCAAAATGTTTTTAATCTAATTCATCCATACTTATTAAAAATACATGTTTTAATGATCATACTTAATTATTTTTATATGATTCAAATATTTCATGTTTTCATTTACATTTTTTGTTGCACATAGAGAAATATATCAAAAATATTTTATTATTTTAATGTATTCATATATTCAAATCTTATGATGACACATTCTATATATTAATTAAATTTCATTTGCAAAATTTTAATTATTACACATTTATGAAATTAATGGTGGGTATTTCTAACACATTGATCATTCAGGTTATAATATCTAATATGACATATACTATAATTTCATAGGAAATATAATGTTTTTTTACCATTCCTAAAAAAATATTTTCCATTAATACAATTACATTTCCAAGTATTTGTATATCGTAATCATATATTTTACACACAAAAAACCCTTCCCAAACCCTTTGAATCTCTATGTTAATATATCAATGTGAAGTTATATATTCCTCCAAAGATTGAATATATATTTAAATTTCAAATATTATTAACAAATGGTTTATAATATCACACACTATTCAATGTATATCACAATCCCAAAAATGTGATGGGATTCACAAAAAATATCATGAATCATTTATCAATACGAAGTCTTCTAGTACTACCTAACATAACTCTTAAAAAACAAACACACATTATTATCACACCATAAATCATATACTAAACAAAATAATTATCCATACCTCAATCAAGTTTTCACCAATGGATACCCTAAAAATTTGACCTTGTCATAAAATTACTTACCATGTTTATTAATATTATTTTTATAAGCTTCCATAATAAGTAAAACTATATAAGAACAATTTTTATATATTTTGTATAATTATTCTAAAATTTATATTATACCATAATATCATTGATAAATTTCAATCAATAATGAAAATATCTAAGATTATCAATATTTAAATTCTATTAAGATATCAAACTCACCATCTTACCTATAACTTGGAAACAATCATTTTCCCTTATAATAGTGATATTCTAATATTCACAACTATTAAATTATGATCCCTTATTCCATTAAAAGGAAGATAAGTCACTATATATTTTATTTTCTATATTTAATTTATGAAATCATATTTCAACCAAATACTAAAAAAATGATCACTAATAAAACCATAATAGTTTATCAGATTAATATGAGATCTAAATCTTAATATGTCATCTATAATGACACCTTCATTTCACTCCTTGATAATTCTAGTTCAATATAATTTTATTTATGTTATGTTCACATGTACTCATTAACCTAATCCATTAATGTAATTAGTAAAAATTACTTTATAATTTGAAATAAAAGGAATTCAATTTGACTAAACATATCCCATGGGTGATTCTATCCATGATTTTTTTTGTAGTCCCACTCACCATTCAAAGAAGTAATGATCGAGTCACTAATCATTCAAACCCTATCAAAGTGATTACCCATAGTTTTATCTATGAAAAAACCACATCCAAATTCTATTATCAATACAGTTATGTAATTTCTAGGAGAACTAAATAGCCTCTACATTACCAAAACATTAGAATGTTTTCCTATACATAAATTTATCCATAGTGTTTTCACTAATTTTTTCTCACCATATTCCCTAAATATATAAAATAATCATAATAACCAAATTAAAGGTTTATCTATAAATTTAATACTAAGATAAAACTTAACCTATCAATACTTAATAAAAATTACAACATTGAATTCATATAACATGCCTGAACTCAGACTGCTAGATTTAGTTCTAAAATCCTAAAGATAAAATTTCCATATTTTATACTAATAAAGGTGAACCGTATTTTCTAAATCCAAAAATAATTATATAACAATTAAGTATTAGATCACATAAATTATTCAAGGACCTTTGAGGTTTAGTATTTTAGATAATGATGAATAACTCTTACATAAACAATACTAAATAATTCAAGAGATTATCATTCCCACGATACCTATATTATCATATTACATATTATTTATTCAAAATTGAATATATTAAACCATTATAGAATTAATTAATTTAACATAATACTTGATAACCTAGGTAAAATGAAATATTAAAAGGGTGATCCAAATTTCTCAATTAGTGTAAACATAGCCATTATCAATTTAATATCATAAGTTATCGCAAGAAGTGAATAAGGGTATGATGACATAATCATACATTATGAGTACAATATAAGTATATTCATGCCTAGAAATACATGTATAAATAATTATAAAAACAAGGAAGAAGGATTTATAATAGAAAAGAGTCATAATAATCAATAATCATGAGCCATGTGATATCAATATTGATAATAATAATCATTAAAAACCCATTGAAAGAATAGAAAAAACATATTTGTATCTTAGAAATCATCATCACTGAACCCATAAATAACCCTTATAATTGGAATAACCATATGAATGAATTTAAATATAAATATATGGGGAACATAATCATTACCCAATTCATTAGATCACTATATGGTCTCACCCATCATATAATCTATAAAATACTCACTCAGTGCTATCTAGGTGCATCCACCATATAATAAATTTCCAAGATGAAAAACTTGAATTAAGTACATTTACCTTTAATTTTATTGTAAAAATAATATAACAAATCACTATCAATTTTATAACATGAATATCTCATAGAAAATAAACATATTCCATAATGATATATTTGAAATATACATAACCCGTGGAAAAGAAATGAGTTCCATAATAATATATTTGAATCATGATTAAACCATTGAAATGAAATAGGTTACATAAAAATATATTTAAAACATCATTAACCCTTGGAAAAATGGGTTCTATAATAATCTCATTAAATCATGATTAACTCATGAAAAATTAACATGTTCTATAAAAATATCATTGACACATTATTAACTCATGGAAAATAGATGGGTTCCATAATAATCTATTTGAAACATGGTTAACCCATTGAAAAGTAATGGGTTCCATAATAATCTATTTGAAACATAATTAACCCAGATAAAATAAACATATTCAGAAACATCTTATCCAAATAAAAATAAAACATTAAGTAAAATAATAATAATGGTATCATTGGATCATATACCCTATAAATAATAAGTAACATAAAAGGATGACATATTAGATGGAATTTTATATTGAAAGATCATATGATGAATTTATTATGGAAAATTATTTTTTGTTAAAAATAACATGTTATAACAAAAATTAAAAAAATAATTAAATCCCTTTATTTGAAAATAACATTTAGAACTTATAAATAAATCTTTAAAAACCATTCAAATCATTTATTGAGTAAAATAACCTTTCAAATTAAAAAAACATTAAAACATAAAACATTTTAAAAATATATTTCTAGGAAAGTAAAATTATAAATTATAATATAATATTTAAATCAAACAAATTTTATGATGTTGGAAAATTATTTTTATATCATACACATTAAAATAAATATTACATTCACATTTTCAGTAAAATTCAAATGGATATTTTTTTAAAACCACATGAATATTCATTTTAAATTTTTTTGTTAAAATAAAAATAGGATAGAAATGTATTTAATAATTAATATGAATAATGATAAAAACATTTTTGAATCATTTTTAACACAAAGTTTTAGATGATAAATATTCTTAACCTAAGATAGAAATAAATAAAATATTTAATAAAAAACTTATTTTGAAATATCGAGTATATAAAGTGTGGAAAATTAATGGAAAATATTTATTCTCATGATATAAATATAGGGGAATAAAATTCATGTTTTTATTGAGATATGGATCATAATATTTATTTATTATAAGCATAGATATAAAAAAGCATGATAAATGATGACACTATTTCATAAAATAATTACCAAATTGGTAACATTGATCGGTTATCCCCATGATGGAATAACATTAAATAAAATAGAAAATATCTTGAAAATAATAAAATTCATGATATTTCGTTTAAATGGGGATGTATATGCACATTATAAAATAATATAGGTGTATAAAATAAAAAATTTCCCAAATAAGGAAAATTGAGATAATAATCCCTTACCGCTTTGGTAACATTGGGACCATAAACACTATAAAATGTAGATCCTAAAATGAAGATGTAAATCCAAATAATGTTCATGAAAACCAACATAAAATAAATTCCTGGAAATTATGTACACTTTATAAAATAAATAGGTGGTGTATATGGCATGTGTCTCCTAGAAGAAAAAATTTGGATGGAATTCCATTATATTGAGTCAAGACATTCTATGCATGTCTTTTAACTATTGTAAAATAAGATCAAACAAATTATATTATTAATAAAAAAATTTCTGAGATATAATATCTTATACATAAATAAATTATTTTATATATTTTTTTGTAATTTTCAAATACTTAATTAGTTAAATCCTTTTTGGTTGTTTTGAGGATGTTTGGGTACATTGTTTTAAAATGACTTCGGTGAGTTGATCATGGTCAAAGAGGTCACTGTTTGAAAATATAAAAAATAATTATCATGAAATAATTAAAATATTCGTACATAAATTATATTTTTTTTGAAAAATAAATATTTTTTTGATAAATCATGTATGTTACGATCATGTATATAGTTGTACATATGCACGCATGAGTAACGTTTCCATTTTTCAACGATCCATATGGAAATGATTTATGTAATATTTTATCTTTAAATAGTGATAATAATATCATATATATATACCATATTATTTCTTTAAATATAATTATATATATCATTCATGAGGTTTTTTGATGAAAAGAGAGTCACATTGCTTTGTGATGACTGTAATCCCCATGTATATGAATGACATTATCATTTTATAGTGACTGAAAATTTTAGATTGAAAACGATATATTATATTTTTAGAATGATAAAAATTTAATTAATATTATAATTATTTCATTTATTTCAGTTACATTACATAAAATTATCCTAAATACCTTCCATGTGATGTGTTAGTGAAAAACGAATCACATCGAATCACAAGGTTGTAGTCTGCTATAAACACAAATAATGTTTTCATATCCCCTATGAAATGAAAAGTAAAAAAAGTATATATAATATAATGAATCCAAATTTATAAAAATTTTATGAATATTATATATACAATTCATATCCATCATCATCCCCAACAATGATTGGTTTTGATTTAAATTATGTCACATTAGTTCTTGAGGTAGTCCTCTGTCGTAAACACGAGTGATGTTATCATTTACAATTAGAGGGAAGAGGAGATGTATTTAGGTTATTCAATTAATATGATAAGATATTATTATATTTTATTTATTGATGTTATTATATTATTATATTGAATTATTTTTTAATGAGGTAGATAAATAAATAAATCAAAAATGCATAGCTAGGAATTTTACCTCTTCTCATACCATATCTTTATGATCATACCTAATGTATTTATGAATAGATTTATGAAAAAAATGCTTCCATGATCAGGGGATTTTTTTTGGAACTTACTTGGGTAAGAAATGTATGAACAAATAGGTTTTTATGGAGTGAGTAATAGATGATAGAGGTGTCTCTTTATAATTGATGTGAGTGGAACACATGTTATTTTTTAAAAGAAAATTATGTACCCATATTTTTTCACATTAAAAAAGGTTAAAAAATGGATAATCATTGAGAATTAAAAATTATATATCCAAATAATGACATAAATTATGTTTTATACATGTTTTTAGGTTATTCTTACCCTTATCATTTATGTTTTACCCCCACTTACAGTAAGCCCATTTTCACCTTAACCGTAATAATTTATTTTTACTATTTTCCATATTTATTATGGTCAAAAAAATCAATTTAATTTATTAGATAATATAAAATATTATGATTAAAAATATTCAATACATTTTACTAAATTAAATTAACCTATGTGGGAATATTTTATTTAAAATTAACACTACAAACGCAATGAAAAAGAGGGTTTTTAAAATGCATATTTTTCAAAAAAAATTTGAATTTATATTAACTCTATGACTAATAATTGTCATTTCATGAATAAAAAAAATATTAATATATAATATATAAACTAAATTTAAATTGTTCCTAATTATATTGTTTTTAATTAATAAGAATGGAGAAAAATTATGCACTTTCAAACTGTTTTCAGAATATTCTTATTTTTAAACCAAAAACAACCTTATACTAAATTCATATATAATATTGATTAAAAATAATTTAAGTGTATTAAATATAACAAAATACTACTTAAGAAACTTTAATTCAAATTCAAAACACATTGGAATTTGAAATTACATCATTTATTGAAAAGAAATTTCATTTTAACAACAATCTGTAATTTTCACTAATGAATGAAATATAAATATTTTATGAAAACTCCCAAATTTTAGCCTAAGTAAATATATAATTTATAGTTTCAAAAATTTTGTTAATATTATCAAATAATATTTCCCAATTTTTCATAAATAAATTATAATATTTATTTACAATATTCAATAAAAATTAATTAGTAAGAAAACCAATTTTTTAAGAATAAAATTACTTTTTAAAAAAATGATTGATTATTTACTAATAATTTACTAATAATTAATATTTACAAGTTTATATATATATATAATAAAATAGTTAAACCTATTCATTTTCTACAATTTAACTACTTGGTTATAATAATTATATATATCATGGGTTATTTAATCTTGGTGTTGTGTATCAAATAAGCTATCAAACATATTTTTATTTTCTAAAATATCAGGGTGTTACATCCTCCCCCATATGATAAATACTGTCCTCAAAATGAAAACATTATCTTGGAAATAAAAGGTTGGAAATATGAAAATACCTTTTTCCTAATGCCACATCATAAAAAGGGATAATAAAACATCCTATTGATAAAAGAGTAAGTGAAGTGTGAAGGTTATCTAGAATAACATGTCTTAGGTTTCTAAATAGGATAAAATGGGTGGAAAGTTTTGGTTTTGACCATGTAGAAAATACTAATGTACAAATAATAATGGATAATGGTAAAGATCATTGATCACAAGAATGATAATGATCAATAGGATATTGAGGACCTCAAAACTATAAACTAAAGATGTTTAAAAACATCATTGATTTCCTCAGAAATTATGGTAATATGACCAATTTGTTTTCAATATCATTTTCATAGGTTCGATGAAATAATTTAACATATTCAATTAATGTACAAAGAAATATTATTAAATTATTATTATAATTACATCCTTTTATCAATTTCTACCATAATCTCATATTTTGTTTCCAAAAGACGAGTATTCAAGATGATTTTTTTTCATGACTAAAGGACTAAAATAAATTTATAATGACCACATAACCATAAAATGGATAAAAATATATTCATATAATATTTTAAAATTAAACAAAACAAAAATTTTTAACACTTAGGAAGATAATTCCCCTAAATTAATAAACCTTCAAATGATACATTATTCTTCAAAATTCAATAGTAATAACCAATATTGAAACTCAATCACTAAATAACCCTCTATCCAAAATATCCTCAATAACCTCAAAAATTAAAGAGCTATTTAATATAAAAGGTTATCTTATACCATTCACCTTAAAAATTCAAAAATATATTGGTTTCTTTTTAAAATAATATTGATTATATAGTAACAAAACCACATATCAATACCATGATTATCTATATGATAAAACATCGATTACCTTAATATCTAAGATCATATAAACCCTAATTTTTATCAATATCTCAAAAATTATATGTAAAAAATTTAATATAATACATCACATTATAGTAAATAGTTACATATACTTCATCCGAATAAAAGGTTCCCTAAAGTTTCATTAATCACTTTAAGATATAATCACTTAAAACATCATGGTGTGTCTAAGAAAAAAAATCATATGATCATCTATAATCTATATACATATGATAATATAAATAAAAATAAATAAAAAATCACATGAAAGCATCCTAATCTCTAATGTTTTCCAAACCTTTACTTTGATACAAACTATAACAGCTTAGAACTCGTACTCTTAGAGCTGGTGCTAAAATAACAAATGTTACACTTCTAGATTTGATACTTGTGAAGGTGACCCAATTTTCACTATCCAAAAAATTAATTATAAAAATAAAATATTGGATCACTTAAATTCTCAGAGTCCTTTTAGTTTTATATTTTTTGAGAATTAGTACAAAATCTTATGTAATCAATACCCAATAATTCAATAGTGTATATATCTCACAATATCAAAATTTTCATATTATATATTAGGTCATCAAAATCAACAATATGAAACACTTTTTGATGTACTACATTAAACATCATACATGTTTTACTGGGGAAATGGAAACTTATGAAGGGTGAGATAAAATGCTCAATATGGTAAATCATAAGAATTATAAAATGAATGCCATCAATGACCATAATAAGTGAATAATGGTATAATCAAATAATAAATGTTCATGAGTACAACATAAGTATAATCATATCCATAAATACCTATATCATCAGTCATGAAAATATTTAATAAGACCTTAAAAAGGCCAAAGTTTTCAGAATAGAAAATCAAGAGCCATATGATATGAAACTTGATCATAAGAATCATTAAAACCCCATATAAATAATAGATAAAACATATTTATATCATGTAAATCATAAAAATAAAACCCTTGTAGAACCCTAAAAATTGGAATAACTATATGTATTATTTATAATATAATTATATAAAAAATATAGTCATTACCCAATGAATTGGTGAACTATCTGGGCTCACCCAACATATAATCTATTACAGGATCACATGATGCTATCTTAGAAGGCCCATTATAGAATAAATTTCAAATAACCAAAACATGAATAATGTACATATATCTTTAATTTCATTATAAAATACATAAAAAAATAATTATTCATTTCAAAACATGACAAACCCATAGAAATGAAATGGGTTCCAAAATGAACTCTTCAAAACATGCTTACCCATGTAAAAGAAACAAGTCCTAAAAAAATATAAATGAAACATGATTAAAAATTGGAAAAGAAATAGGTTTCATAACAATCAATTTGAAACATTATTAACTAATATAGAATAAATAGTTTCCATAAAAAAATATTTGAAACGTGATTAACCTATTGACAAGAAATGGGTTCTATAACAATATATTTTAAACATGATTTACCCATAGAAAAGAAGCTAGTTCCATTAAAATATATTTGATAAATTATTAACTCATGGAAATGAAACGAGTTACATAAAAATATCATTGAAAAATGATTAAATTATGGAAAAGAAACAAGATTATAAAATTATTTTCATTATAATAATAAAAAATCCAGAGAAATTATATAAATTCTATACTTGGATTAAAACCTCATTAAAGCATAAGTTTTATCGAACAATTCAATTTTATGTAGAAGATGATAATGAAAGACTAAATGAAAGTTTTATTTCTTATTATACATTTCCTTTGAAAATAAATTTTTAAGTATAAAAGTACATAAAATAATTTTTAAATAATTTTCATTGAAAATAACCTTGTAAACATATAAATAATTCTTTAAGAATAATTTAAACAATTTATTGAGGAAAATATCATTTCCAATACAAAAAAATATTATAAAATAGAAAAAAAAATTTAAATTCCTTTTTTTGAAAATATACTTTAATGATAATAAAAAATAAATCATATAAAATAATTTTCAAAAGATCGTAAATTTTGTTCATATTGTGCTTGTTGAAACAATGATCCCTTTTACATTTTTGATAAAAGATAAATGGGAATTATTTGGAAAATGATATGATGATTCCATTTAAAACATATTTTTTCTATGTCAAACATGGGTAAAAAGGTTTTTAATTACTCATTTAATAATGTTTAAAAAATTTATTTTTTTAGAAAATATGGTTTTGAAGGAAAAGGAACTTCAATCGAAGATAGAATTAGAGGTGATTTTTCATAAAATCATTATTTTGAACTCATGAGAACATAAAGGGATTAAAATGAATAAAACAAAATTATTATCATTAAATAATTTTATAATAGGAAATTTCATTAGTTTCATGAGGTGTGGATCATAATATTTCATAATTGGAACCATAAGCCTAAACAATAACCATGAGATTGTATTATAAAACCATTACAACATTGGTAACAATGAATCATAATTATGATGAAGGAATAAAATTAAATAAAACATAAATTATCATTATCATAAGTATATTCATGATATTTCATTTCAATGGGTCTATATATTCACTAAATAAACGAATACATGTGCATAACATAACACCGATCTCAAGAATGGAAAATTGAGATAGGAAATCACTTACTTCTTTAGTAACTTTTGAAACATAAACCCCATTAAATAATGATACTCAAATATATATGTAAATTTTAATAAAATTCAATAGAATAATTAAAAAAAAAATCTATGTCTGGTATATGCATGACCTAAAATAATTATGTGGTAAATATGGAAAGTGATTTATAAAAGTAAAAAGTTATATGGAAGTCCCTTACCTATAGTCCAGGTATTCCATGCATGTCCTTTAAATCATGTATAATAATAATATATCAATTATTTGATTTATTAATAAAAATTTACTTTTTTAATATCATATACTTAAATCATTTATTGTATTTATTTTTAATTACATATTTAAATAATAAACCATTTAAGTCCATGTCATTTGTCTTGAGGACGTTCAGTTCATTGTTTTAAATAGAATTTGGTGAGATGAATGCGGTTAAATAGGAAATTATTTAAACATATCTAGAATAATAATACTGGAATAGTTATGATACTAATATTTATATATACTTTTATGAAAAATACTAGATGATGTATTTGAGAAATAAAGAACATTATGATCATAGACATGGTAGGTCGTACGTTCAAACGAGTACCATTTCCATTTTTCAACAATCATTATAGAAACTTGGTAAGTAATATCTTATCTTTAAAAATAATAATAATATCATATATACAATATTATTTCTAAATATATATACTTATATTTAGTTTATATGTTTTGTAGTAAGGAAAACATAGTCACATCTCTTCATGATGGTGATAGTCCACATGTACCCAAACAACATTATAAATTTTCAATGAGTGGAAAGGTCAAAAGGAAAATGATATATTATAATTTACCAATTATAAATATCTCATGAAGATAATAAATTTTCCATTTATATAACATAAATTAATTAACATTATCATTATTATCTTCCATGTAAAGTATTAGTGAAAAATTAATCACATCACTTAGTAAGGAAGTAGTACGCCATACACATGAGAAACATTATTGTATCCCCTATGGAATGGAATTTAAAAATGTATATATATGGTGTAATTAATCCATAGGGATAATTATTTATTTAATTAATCTATATACTTTATATCCATCATTATAACCAACCATGAGAGGTTTTGATGGAAAACATGTCACATCGAATCACAAGGTTATAGTTTGACATACACACGAGCGACATTATCATTTCCCATTTAAGGGAAGAGGATATTTATTTAGGTTATAAAATTAATATAATAAAATATAATAATATATGGTATATTTGTGTTATTATATGATTATATTTGAATAAAATTTAAAGGATGTATAGGAATAAATAAAATAAAGACGAAGAGTTTAGAATTGTACCTCTTCTTACAACAACACTTTTGGATTATATCTAAAGTATTAATAAATTAAATTATGAAAAAAGGAATCTAGAATGAGGTTATAGAGGATGTAAATTTATTTGGGATGTAAATATCATAACAAAAAGTTTTTTATGGTTTGAATAATATAGTAGATAGGGTGTCCTTTTAAAAGTAAGGTTAGTGGAACACTTGAAATTTATAAAACAAAAAAGGTGTAACCAATTTTTTCAAATGAAATAATGATAAAAAAAGATAATTATAGAAAATTAAATATGTTAAGGTATAAATATGTACAAAAAAATATTTTTAGATAAATATTTAGGTCATTTTGACACTAATCATTTTAATTTCACACCTTAGTATACCCTTTTTCACCTAACTGTGGTAATTTATTTTTATTGATTTTATAGTTAATTATAGTTAATAATTAACTTTAAATTATTAGATAATATAAATTATGATTATTCCAGATAAGGATTCTATTTAAACAAATTAATTTATTTTTTTTAAATTTAATTTAAAATTAATCCCATAGACATGATGAAAAAGAGGGTTTTTAGGAACTGTATTTTTTCTAACAAAAGATAATTTTATATTAATTATGTGACTAATAATAATAATTGTATAAATCTAAGTTAATATTTTATATATATACTATGTATTTTTATTTTTATTAATTCCTCATCAGGGTTTTGTTTTAATCAATCAAAAAGGAAAAACATTATACAATTTAAAACAGTTTTCATAAAAATCCTCATTTCAAACACAATAACAAAATTATAGTAAAATACAATATAAATTTGATTAAAAAAGTTAAGTATATTAAATATAACCAAATAATTATTATTTTAATTTAAATATTACTAAAAAAAATTCATAATATTAAATTAAATAACCAATTTAAAAGAAAATACATTTTTAAAAAAATTGTTATTTTTCACTATGCACAGAACAAACACTAGTTTCCTAATTTTTTTTACCCTAAGTAAATTTTGATATAATGATTTTAAAAATTAATTTAATTTTATAATAAGGTTTTCATAAAATATCCAAAAATATATTATAATGTTTCCTTATAAGAAGTAATAAATATCATCTATAAACAACACCCGTTCTTAAGAAAAATATAACAACACAAAAAATTTATTGACTATTTACTAAGAAATTATCAATAGTTTATACTGATTAGAATATATATATATATCATAAAGTATTTAATACTATTCATAGCTACCAAATTAATGGTTGGGTTGTAATGGATATATATATCACAGGTCATTTATGCTCTTTGTCGCATGTCAAATACCTATCAAACATCATTTTCTTTACAAAAATCTCATGGTATTAGAATTTATCTTATTTTGATAACATTATATACAATAAAGTTTTCAAATTCCACCATTGATACCAAATATAGTGCCCCAGGAGTCACATTAATGAATCCAATACTAAAAAAATTAATATTAAATACTAGTTTCGATACACATCCATAATTTAATGATAATGAAACATTTATAATAGAAGGTACTATTTATGTTTATTTATTTTTAAAATTGGGATAAATATTTTACCAGAAAAAACCATGTTCTTTTCATCAAAATAAAATTTATACTACTATATATAGATCAATATAATCTTAAATAAGAATTCAATATATCCTAGAAATCATTCACACAAGACACTCTTCCAGACATATCATACACTTTACATATAATCATAACCTAGGGAAATGTAAGTATAAGGTTAGTGTTGGATCAAATTCATATAAAGGGTAAATATATATGATAATAATAAATGATTATAATTGAGTTTAATATGAGAATATGGGTATAATTAGGATACATATGAAAGTTATATCAAAAAAATAATAAATCACGAGTCATGGAATAACATAAAACATGAATAAAATGAGCTTGGAAACATTTATAAATAAGCATGATACATGAGATAAAAAAACATGAATGATAAACATAATACTTTGGTATAAAATGTAAATTTAGTAGAGCTCGTAATGAAAGGAATCATAGAATTGTGTCCAAATTATAATTTGTAGTAATAATTTCCCTGAAGACTAGGAATCACCACCTGATTCTTAGAGTGAATTAGGTATCCCTACATGACTACCATATTAGATCAATCATTCCTGTAAAGACCCGTAAAATTCAACTGAATTTTTTTCTTAATTTTCTTTGAGATTTTACAAGAACGCAGTTTCTAACGGCACCTGATTCCGAGGCCCGGTGAGCCCGAAATAGTTTTCCGAAGTTTAGCTTGGGTACGTTCAGTGAACGAATGAGTAGATTTTTATAACTTTTGATCCGGTGCTTGGAATTGAAATCTGAGGGCACCGATGAAACCGCAGCGCCGATAATTGCTTAGGAACATCTTTTTCGGAGTTGCGTTTGTTCGGGTGTGGTAATTAAAATTTTGGGTTAAGTAAAGAATAAAATAAAATGGTGCAACCAATTTTATTTTTGTTCAAAGTTGTTTAACCTAAGCTAAGAGGTTGGAGTGGGACCCACTGATGTTCTAAACTTCCCTTGAGAGGATTTAAGGTGAGGTGGGGCCCACACGAACCCCACCACTTCAAATTCCCTAACCCCCATAACTCTTTCCCTTAAAACCACCCTTATATTAAATGATGTGACTTCCTTCACATTAAATCATGCCAATGCTTATTTTAATTTGAGAGATATGCATTTGAATTTTAAAAATTTAAATGCATGGCATGTTATAATAAAATAAGCATAGCACTTATTTTATTTTGGGGGTTGTTTTGTTGTGTTGGGTTTTTGAGAGAGGGAGAAATATTTCCTCTGAAGAAGTCCATATTCCACGTTGAAGAACGTGAAGAACGCCACTCTCCGATGAAGAACGCCGACACCAAAGAAAGACGATGTGCCTTTCTACTCCTCTCCGCAGCCCGTGCGAGACGCCGCTCCACCTCGGACGACCACCGTCAAGCATGTACGGAACCTCACCCTGCGACGCCACTTCCCATGATTCTCTTCGAACATCATCTCATTATCAAGGTAGGGGATTATTTTGTTTATGATCGTGAATACTTTCATCGCCGATCATCGTCTCTAATTGAGCCGCCTGTTTTCACAATAACGGGAGGAGGTCGGACCGCACGAACACGACCAAACCTCCTCCCCCCTTGATTGTTTGAATTGTTTGCGGCACAAGCAAGGCAGCGTGGTGCCGTTGCACTGGACAGAAATAATAAGGAATGGGCGGAGAAGCGCGGCGCCGTCGCGCGGCGCCGTTAAAGACGAACAAAGACGCGGCACCATCGCGCCGCGCCGGTCGGACCAAGGCCGCGACCTTTGGCCGTGGCGGAGCAGGAAGCGGCGACCGGCTTCCGGAAGCCGGTGCCGGAGCAGAAGGGAGGGACCCCGGTGGTCTTGTGGCAGCAACAACCGGCGGACTAGACCGGGTTGGTCGTCTTCCCAGAAGCCGAGGGTCGTAACCCCCGGCTGGCCGAAGGAGTGGTCCCCCACATGGGGGCCGCGGTTTCACAATAGGGGGGTAGCGAGCCCCCCCTTCCGCTCGGACGTTACAGCCGAGCCGCCTGGCCACGCTGGCCAAGACGAGCGCGCCAGGTCAGGCCAGCCGCACCCTAATGGGCCGGACCCGGACCTGGGTCGGGTCGACCCGGTTCGGGCCGACCCATGGGGTATCGGGTCGGGTCGGACCGGGCCCGAACCCCCTATTTCTGGACCTCTTTCAGTCTTTTGCCCATAACTTGGGCTGGGAACCTCCGATCGATACAACGTCAGCTGCGATGCAATCCTTGGATCGAGACGGTCGTTTCGGTATACTACGCGCAAGGTTTCGGAGAACTTTGGGTTTGGTCGGGTTGGTTCGAACACAAAACCAACCGGGCCCTCAGAGCGGAAACACTTATAACTTGAGCTCCGGACGTCCGATTGACGTGCCATCGACTTTGATGGATTCCTCTTAGTGAGACGGACCTTTTGGCTTACTACGCTCGAGGTTTGGACGCAGTTGGAGTGTGGTTGGGTTGTTTTTGACTTAAAAACCAACCGGGCCCCCGGAACGAAAAAGCCAATAACACTCAGACTGGGCGTCCGATTGACGCGCCGTCTGTCACGTTGAGTTCCTTTTGACGATACGGAAATTTGGGATACATCAACTATGGACTTCATGACAGTTGATGTATCAGCCCTCGGCTCGTGGAGCGGGCCCTCCCGAAATGAGCTTACTCTGTGCGGGAACCCTAGAGCTGGCTGCGACTACGATGACGATGATGACTATACAGAAACCCTCTGTGGGTTCGACAGTGACGACTAAAGCACTCAGTGATCCTGTGTGGATCAGTGCCTACCGATCCTGTGTGGGTTAGCGCTCAGCGGTCCTATGTGGGCCAGTGCATACCGATCCTGTGTGAGTCTGATCCTGTGTGGGTCATTGCGGGGGTTAGTACCTATCGATCCTGTGTGGGTCATTGCGGGGGTTAGTACCTATCGATCCTGTGTGGGTCATTGCGGGGGTTAGTACCTATAGATCCTGTGTGGGTCCAACAGCTTAGATGAATCTGTGGCTATATCTGATCATCTCTATCGTCTTACAAAGAAGTATACCTGTGTGAGATGAGTCTTGACTTACAATCATTATCTTCGATATGATTGACTTGATTTCCTATGTGGATTGTGTTGTGCTATCCTGTGTGTACGTGATCGAACTTGGGCTCGGATGCTGGAGCCGAACTATAATTGATGACTTAGGTATATGTATGGGCATATACCTACGTAGTGTTGGTTGTTACTTGTGATTATATCCTTCTTTTGTGTATTATCCTTTGTGGATTCTGGGAGACCTTCGGGGGTCTCGGGGTCCCTACTGAGTAGCTTATACTCACCCCTGCACGGGATATGCCCCGCACTACGTTGTGTTGGATGCAGATGAAGGACAACGCTGATCGTGGTAGAGGCTAGAGGAGCAGTCGGTACCTAGAGGTGGAACCCTGGGCGGGACGTACACAGAGCGGACGACTGGACCTGAGGAGCTGAGGTGGCTATCTGTACCCACCCTTCTAGTGGGAGTACCAGTGGATGACTCGACGTTGCAGCTTTACTTTTTAGTTGCTGTACTCACTTTTTCAGTTGTACTTTAGTTTCCGTTTGGGTTTGTATTCTGGCCCACTTACTTTTCCTCACTTACTATTGTATCCAGTTTTACTTAGTGTTTACTTCTGCTTGCTTACTCTGAGGTGTTTGTTTACTTTTCAAAGGCAATGTCTTCTCTTTTTATCGGGAATTACGCCTTGGTGCTAGTCGCTAGCCCCTGTCCTATGGAAGGCGGGCTTGGGGTAGTCACGGAACGGGCCCCGAGGATGGGTCGTGAGAAATTGGTATCAGAGGAGTTCGGTTCTACCACAGAACTAAGGACTCTGATCTTTTTCTATGTGAAGTAATAGTGTTAAGAGTATTGAGTGTGGTTATCAGTCCAGGGAGTCTAGTGTTGGTGCAGTGGCCGACGTATCTGTACACCAGGACCCTGACTTCTGATTTCTGAAATAGTGCACGAAAACATTGATTTCATGTGTGTTTCAAGTTTTCTTTGTGATTACTTTGTGTCAGCTCACCATGTATTTTGTTTTGACCGTGGCGCACCTGTCTCTTTTCAGGATGGCCCCATGACGACAGCCATCTAGGGTTCTGAGTTTTGTACGTGACGAAAGCCCACCAAGCGACGAGGCCTCAGTGCAGAGCCCTATTACTGCGGAGGCACCGATGGTACCACTGCCCGCCGAGCCATCGATGCTACCAGCTCCAGATGCTGAGAGTGCACATCGCCTTGGTGCACTTCACGAGTTTCAGCGTCAGAGACCGCCCAGGTTCCGTAGGGAGACGGACCCTCATGCAGCCGAGGATTGGCTGGAGGCAGTTGTACGAGTTTTCCAATTGGTAGGGACACCATCAGACCTCATGGTGATCCTTGCAGCGAGTCTCCTGCACGCGACAATAGGAAGATGGTGGAGTTTGATGCTCCAGGTGCACGACGAGGCATCACTCCTCTGGATGGACTTTGAGAGCTTCTTCTGCTCAGAGTTCGTCCAAGCCACCCTCCGTGCGGTGCGTATCCAGGAGCTACTACAGCTGCGGAAGGGCATCATGACGGTCGCCCAGTACTCGGCGAGATTTACAGACCTCTCGCGCTATTCGATGGACATGGTATGGGACCCATTCTTCCGGGCCTGGACATTCGAGCAGGGATTGAGGCACGAGATCAGGGCATCACTGATCTCCCTCAGCATTCCGATACAAGCAGGGGTACTGGAGAGAGCCTTTCTCATTAAGAGCTTTCTTGCTGAGCCTACACCAGCAGCGAGACCTACCGCATGGCGGCACGTAGCAGAGTCTTCTGCACCAGGCAGTCGACGGATGACACATGGGTCCAGGTGGACCAGACCCTTAGGTGGACGACCTTAGGACACTGGCTCAGAGGTGCGGGGCACACAACACAGATCCAGTCTTTCGAGAGGCAGACAGTGCTACGCATGCGGCGGGCAGAGCCACATGGCTCGTGACTGCCCGACCCGTCGTGGGGAGGAGCAACAGATGGTTGAGGGACCACCCAGGCAGAGGCAGAGGGTCGACCATGGCGGTTCGTAGGGAGTAGGAGGACAAGGCAGAGGAGCTGGCCGAGCAGCGGGTGGTGGGCGACGCTTTGAGGCTCTACCACCACCACCACCAGGAGGTCCACCCCGACCACAGGGAGCTGGCAGGCAGAGGTAGGCACAACTTCATGTAGTGGAGGCCTAAGACCACGGCGCGCCCGAAATGATTCAAGGTACTATCTGTGTCTACTCCACCCTTGCTGCAGTTCTTATAGACACAGGAGCGAGTCATTCTTTCATTGCCTCTGCCCTTGTTCGGAGCTCGGAGATTCCGACGGAGCCGTTGGCTCGATCCTTACGGCTAAAGACTCCTACGGGAGCAGAATCGATGATTACACACTGGTGCCAACAGTGTGAGAATACTCTAGGGGGTGTGGGCTTCGGCTGGGATATTCTTGTAGCAGTGTTGAGGCCTTACGACGTCATATTGGGCATGGATTGGTTATCTACAGTCTATGCTCAGATCGACTGCATTAGGCGCAAGGTGCGATGTGTTCACACCGATGGGAGCAGGTTCACCTTCACCGGTGAGAAGGGAACCTTTGTAGCACAGGATGGACTCACGCAGAGGAGAGGACAACCCATCACTCATCAGTTGGCTAGAATCATCCTAGGAGCAGTTGACATGTGGATTCCAAGCTTACCTGCAGTGGTAGATCAGTATGCGGACATTTTTCCCGACGACGTTCAGGACTACCTCCACACAGAGAGGTAGACTTTTATATTGAACTATACCCCGGGACAACCCCGATATCCACCCCAGCATATCGGATGGCTCCCGCTGAGCTTCGCGAGCTATGGGTACAGCTGGAGAACTTACAGGGCAAGGGATTCATTCGACCTAGTGTTTCACCCTGGGCTTCCCCGATATTGTTCACCAAGAAGGCGGACGGGAGCTTGCGACTTTGTGTCGACTATCGTCACCTAAAACAGGTGACCATGAGGAACAAGTATCCGCTACCAAGGATTAATGACCTCTTCTATCAGCTCAAGGGAGCATAGTGGTTCTCAAAGATAGACCTTAGGTCAGGCTATCATCAGCTCAGAGTTCGGGACGAGGACGTACAGAAGACGGCCTTCAAATGTCGGTATGGCCATTATGAGTTCTTGGTTATGCCATTCGGCGTGACCAATGCTCCAGTAGTGTTCATGGGCCTCATGAACAGGATATTTCAGCCTTACCTTGATTGATTTGTCGTAGTCTTCATCGACGACATATTGATATACTCGACGACTGAGGAGGAGCACGCCTACCACTTACGGGTTGTACTGGACACACTTCGATAGCACCAGCTTTATGGTAATATCTCGAAGTGTCAGTTCTGGATATGTGAGGTCCACTTCTTGGGACACGTCATCTCTGAGGCGGGAGTTGCGGTGGATCCTGCGAAGATCGAGGCAGTGCTAGCTTGAGAGCCACCCAGGAGCGTGACGGAGGTGCGGAGTTTCTTGGGACTAGCTGGGTACTACCGGAGATTCGTGCCAGAATTCTCCAGAGTTGTGTAACCACTCTCAGCTTTGACGAAGAAGGAGAAACCCTTCGTGTGGTTAGACAGATGTCAGCAGAGCTTCCAAGAGCTAAGAAAAAGATTGACCAGCACGCCTATATTGAGGCTACCAGAGGAGGGAGTAGGGTACATAGTCTACTGCGATACATCAGGGAACAGAATCAGATGTGTCCTAATACAGGAACGGGCCGTGATCACCTATGGATCATGTCAGTTGAGGCAGCATGAGTAGAACTACGCTACCCATGATCTGGAGTTAGCAGCAGTGGTCTTTGCTCTGAAGATGTGGTGACACTATCTGATGGGCAAGCTCTTTACAGTCTACTCTGACCACCAGAGTCTCAGGTATATCTTCTCCCAGAAGGACCTGAACCTGAGACAATGGCGATGACTCGAGTTCATACAGGACTTTGACTTTGAGATAGTCTATACTCCTGGAAAGGGGAACATAGTAGCCGATGCTCTCAGCAGAAGGATGAGCATTCAGCTACTTGGGGAGGCGACAAAGCAGCTAGCCACTTTGTAGATATCCTTCATGGATATAGATGGAGAAGCCTTTCTGCAGTCACTCACAGTCACTCCTCCACTTTTACAGCGGGTCAGAGAGACACAACATGGGGACATTGACTGTGAGACGCAGCGTGCACAGATATCCTCAGGACAGGTATCTGATGGATTCTCTATGGGAGGAGAGCACGTCATCCTTTTCAGAGGACATACCATGGTACCAGTTGCTTTACAGGAGGAGGTGCTGAGATAGTTTCACACTTCCCCTTTGGCGGTACATCCAGGAGTGGTGAATATGTACCAGGATCTCATGCGATAGCACTGGTGGTCGGGTATGAAGAAGGCTATAGCAAAGTTCATTTCTTGATGCCTCACCTGCCAGCAGGTGAAGGCAGAGCATCAGGTACCAGCAAGCTTGGTACAACCCTTGGAGGTCCCAGAGTGGAAGTGGGACAGGATATCTATGGATTTCATGACTGGACTTCCATGCACTTCCAGAGGTCACGACTCCATTTGGGTGATAGTTGACCGACTCACCAAGTCGGCCCACTTCTTACCCATCAGAGAGCAGAGCTCAGTAGAGAGATTGGGATGTCTCTACGTTCAGAAGATTGTGTGGCTTCATGGTGTGCCATCATCTATCATCTCTGATCAAGATGCTCTATTTACTTCTCGGCTTTAGAAGGGGTTTTAGGAGGCTTTCGGGACGCAGCTACGTCTGAGCACTGCCTTTTACCCTCAGACGGATGGTCAGATGGAGAGGACCATTCAGACTCTTGAGGACATGCTCCGTACATGTGTCCTTGACTTTGGTTGTAGTTGGGAGGATCACCTACCCTTGGTGGAGTTCGCGTACGACAACAGCTACCACTCCACCATCAGGATGGCACCATATGAGGCATTGTACGACCGACCTTGCAGATCACCGCTGTGCTGGACAGACCCTGGGGAGTCAGTACTTGTGGGACCAGAGATGGTCCAAGCCATGACAGAGAAGGTCCAGGTCATCTAGGAGCGGATGAGGAAAACTCAGAGCTGGAAAAAGTCTTATGCTGACAGGAGGCGGAGGCCACTAGAGTTCGAGGATGGAGACTGCGTCTTCTTACGGGTCTCACCTCGACGTGGATTACGGAGATTTGGCTGAGGCGGAAAGTTGTCTCCGCGCTTCATCAAACCATTCCAGGTCCTCAGCAGGATTGGTGAGGTGGATTATCGCCTGGCTCTACCAACTCAGTTGCACCGGGTGCACGACGTCTTCCACGTGTCTCAGCTGAGGGGATACGTGCCCGACCCGACGCATATCATTGACCATGGGGAGATGGACATTGACGATGGGGCGACTTTTGAGGAGGTCCTGGTGGAGATCGATGATCGACCGGAGTGGGTCCTACGTGGACGGTCGATTCCTCTAGTGCACATCAGATGGCCGCACGGGAACCTCCATGATAGCACTTGGGAGTAGGAGGCTCAGATGCGTGATCAGTACCCGCTTTTGCTTCCCTAGTTTATGATGTATCTTTACGGGGATGTAAATCCCTAAGGTGGGAGTAATGTAAAAACCTGTAAAATTCAAGGGAATTTTTTTCTTAATTTTCTTTGAGATTTTACAAGAACGCAGTTTCTAATGGCACCTGATTCCGAGGCCCAGTGATCCTGGAGTAATTTTTCAAAGTTTAGCTCGGGTACGTTCAGTGAATGAATGAGCGTGTTTTTCTAACTTTTGATCTGGTGCTCAGAATTGAAATCCAAGGGCACCGATGAAACCACAACGCCGGTAATTTCTTAGGAACACCTTTTCCGGAGTTGCGTTTGCCCAGGTGTGGTTATTAAAATTTTGGGTTAAGTAAAGAATAAAATAAAATGGTGCAACCAATTTTATTTTTGTTCAAAGTAGTTTAACCTAAGCTAAGAGGTTGGAGTGGGACCCACTGATGTTCTAAACTTACCTTGAGAGGATTTAAGGTGAGGTGGGGCCCACACGAACCCCACCCCTTCAAATTCCCTAACCCCCCATAACTATTTCCCTTAAAACCCCCTTGTATTAAATGATGTGACTTCCTTCACATTAAATCATGCCAATGCTTATTTTAATTTGAGAGTTATGCATTTGAATTTTAAAAATTTAAATGCATGGCATGTTATAATAAAATAAGAATAACACTTATTTTATTTTGGGGGTTGTTTTGTTGTGTTGGGTTTTTGAGAGAGGGAGCAATCTTTCCTCTGAAGAAGTCCATCTTCCACGTTGAAGAAGGTGAAGAACGCCACTCTCCGATGAAGAATGCCGACACCAAAGAAAGACGACATGACTTTCTACTCCTCTCCGCAGACCGTGTAAGATGCCGCTCCACCTCGGACGACCACCATCAAGCGTGTACGGAACCTCACCTCGCGACGCCGCTTCTCGCGCCACTCTTCGAACATCATCTCGTTATCATGGTAGGGGATTATTTTGTTTCTGATCGTGAATACTTTCATCGGTGATCATCGTCTCTAATTGAGCCGCCTGTTTTCGCAATAATGGGAGGAGGTCAGACCACACAAACATGGCCGACCCTCCTCCCCCCTTGATTGTTTGAATTGTTTGCATCACGAGCAAGGCAGCGCGGTGCCGTTGCACCATGCGAAAATAATAAGGAATGGGCGGAGAAGCGCGGCGCTTTCGCGCCGCGCCGTTAAAGGCGAACAAAGCCGCGACGCCATCGCGCTGCGCCGGTCGGACCAAGGCCGCGACCTTTGGCCGCGGCGGAGCAAGAAGCGGAGGCCGACTTCCGACCGCCGGCACCAGAGCAAAAGGGAGGGACCCCGGCGGTCCTGCGGCAGCAGTAACTGGCCGGCCGACTTCCAAGAATTCGGGGGTCGTAACCCCCAGCTGGCCGAAGGAGCGGCCCCCCACATGGGGGCCGCAGTTTCACAACAAGGGGGCAGCGAGCCCCCCCTTCCGCTCGGCCGTTACGGCCGAGCAGCCTGGCCATGCCGGCCAGGCCGAGTGCACCAGGCTGGGCTGGGCCGTGCCCTAATGGGATGGACCTGGACCTGGGTTGGGTCGACCCGGTTCGGGCCGACCCAGGGGGTATCGGGCCGGGTCGGACCGGGCCCGAACCCCCTATTTCCGGACCTCTTTCGGTCTTTTTCCCATAACATGGGATGCAAAACTCTTATCGATGCACCGTTAGCTGAGATGCGATCCTTGTATCGATACAGTCGTTTCGGTATACTAAACTCAAGGTTTCGGAAAACTTTGGGTTTGGCCAGGTTGGTTCGAACATGAAACCAACCGGGCCCTCAGAGCAGAAATTCTTATAACTTGATCTCCGGACGTCCGATTGACGTGCCATTGACTTTTATGGATTCCTATTAGTGAGACGGACCTTTTGGCTTACTCCGCTCAAGGTTTGGACGTAGTTAAAGTGTGGTCGGGTTGGTTTTTACTTAAAAACCAACCGGGCCCCCGGAACGAAAAAACCAATAACACTCAGACCGGGTGTCCGATTGACGCACTGTCTGTCACGTTGAGTTCCTTTTGACGACACGGAACTTTGGGATACATCAACTCTGGACTTAGTGAATTTGATGTATCAGCCCTCGGCTCGTGGAGAGGACCCTCCCAAAACGAGCTTGCTGTGTTCTGGAACCTTAGAGATGGCTGTGACTACGATGACGATGACGACTGTACAGAAACCCTCCGTGGGTTTGACAACGACGACTACAACACTCAGCGATCCTGTGTGGATCAGTGCCTACTGATCCTGTGTGGGTTAGCACTCAACGGTCCTGTGTGGGCCAGCACATACCGATTTTGTGTGGGTCTGATCCTGTGTGGGTCATTGCGGGGGTTAGTACCCATCGATCCTGTGTGGGTCATTGCGGGGGTTAGTACCTATCGATCCTGTGTGGGTCATTGCGGGGGTTAGTACCTATCGATCCTGTGTGGGTCCGACGACTTAGATGAATCAGTGGATACATCTGATCATCTCTATCGTCTTACGAAGAATTATACCTGTGTGAGCTGAGTCTTGAATTACAATCATTATCTTCGATATGATTGACTTGCTTTCCTATGTGGATTGTGTTGTGCTATCCTGTGTGGAAGTGATAGAACATGGGCTCGGATGCTGGAGCTGAACTGGAATTGATGAATTAGGTATATGTATGGACATATACTTAAGTAGTGTTGGTTATTACTTGTGATTATATCCTTCTTTTTTGGATTATTCTTTGTGGATTCTGGGAGACCTTCGGGGGTCTCGGGGTCCCTACTGAGTAGCTTATACTCACCCCTGCACGGGCTATGCCTGCACTACATTGTGTTGGATGTAGACGACAGACAACGCTGATCGTGGTAGAGGATAGAAGAGTAGTCGGTACCTGGAGGTGGACCACTGGGCGGGACGTACACGGAGCGGACGACTGGACCTGAGGAGCTGAGGTGGCTATCTATACCCACCCTTCAGGTGGGAGTACCAGTGGATGGCTTGACGTTGCGGCTTTACTTTTTAGTTGCTGTACTCCCTTTTTCAGTTTCACTTTACTTTTAGTTTGGGTTTGTATTCAGGCCCACTTACTTTTCCGCACTTACTATTGTATCCAGTTTTACTTAGTGTTTACTTCTGCTTGCTTACTCTGAGGTGTTTGTTTACTTTTCAAAGGCAATGCCTTCCCTTTTTATCAGGAATTACGCCTTGGTGCTAGTCGCCAGCCCTTGGCCTATGGAAGACGGGCTTGGGGTAGTCACAACACGGGCCCCGAGGACGGGTCGTGACTATTCCATACTTGATTCCCATAATAGATAAATAATTCAATAATTAATTCCCATAGTGGAGTAGTATTTCCTTACATGATTCCCATTGTTATATCACGAGATATAAAACTATAACCATTGAATTGTAGGTACACATAGGAACCCTCCCATTATCATCCTTATATATGCAATCCACTTGAAAATAATTATACCTAATATTATAAAGAACACATGAAATTACAATGGGGTTTATTGAACACATCATAAAGAACCTTGGAAATACAATGTGTTATATATTCTTTTCAAATATAATCATGCAATGATATCATTCATTATTCCATTAATGAAAAAAATGACAAACCCATGTAAAAATGGGTATACAATGACATCATGTGAATTTATAGGTAAATTCTATTCAATGAATAAAATAGAGAATATGATATTCAAAAATTATAGATAAAGGGTATATAGTTATGTCAATAATTTTTTGAAGTCAATAAATTTATGGTATCTTGTTGAACACCCTTAAATTAGAAGGAAATATATAGTGTTCATAATGAAAAAAATTAGAATAAAAGTTTTGGTTATATGAAATATATGATTATCCTAGACAAGGTTAGTGATGAATCATATCATTAATAGAAAAAAACAATTTATATTTGATCCCGAGAAAGAAGGAAACTGGAAAAAATCTAATAATATCTAGAATCATTCATAATATATTTTTGAAGACAAATACCTAGATGAGAATAATTTTTTAGAAGTTTTAGAAAAATCTCACGGGAAATAAGAAAATTTCATCACCCTTTTCAAAAAATTTTATTTAAATATAAAAATATCTATAAATCAAGAAGAGAATAATTTTAATTATAGATCATTTAAATCTTATAAATTAAGATACATAAAAAAGAAAAAAGATGATAGAAAGGCTTGTTCACTTGGAAAACATTAAAAATAATTTCCTTCATTGAATAAGAACCAAAAAAGAGTACATTAAATTTATTTTCCTTGAAAAAATATGTAAGGGATGTTAAGGTTTTTAAAAATTACCATTTCTTAATTTTGAAAAAAATTATAGTGGTATCCAAAATATGGTGGATTGTGTGCTAAATAGAATTTTATTTTATATATTTTGAAAATAATTTTATTGAAATATATATCAATTAAAAAGCTTATAATAAATCAAATTTAAAATAAGTTAAAGAGAATAAAAATTACAATGATGATAACATGTGGTGAATAAAATTATTTATATTATATAATGAAACACTATACAAATTCCTTATATGGGTTATCAAATTTTAGTTCTTTTGATTTTAAAATATGTTTGGAAGTAAAAACATTTAGGAATGAGGGAAATTCAAATAAAAACACATAAATGGTAGAGAGTATAAAATTAACCATTAAAAATCATGAATAAATGATAATTCACGTTGTAAGATCACAATTGTTATATTTATTAAAAAAAATTAAATTGTTTCATAACAAGAAATATGTTTAAATAAAATGGAATTAAGATAAAGAAAAAATTCTGAGAAGAATAGTATTTAAGGTAAGATTCATTTGATTATTAATTCATAAGGAAAAATTTTATATCCCAAAATTTCAAGAAGGAAGTATAATAAAATGTATTCATTAGTTTGAATAAATGAAATAGGGAATTAAAAAGATCAATCTTAATGTTTGTAACTGAGTTAGAAAAAAATTAAATTAGCATAAACCCACACTATTTATAAAATGATCTAATAAAAACACCATGAAATATTGATATCTCATAGTTGAAGTTAAAATCACAGTAATAAATAAAATTAATGAAATTATACAACTAATAGGTATCATTCAAACTATTTAAATGAATCTAATTGAGTAATAGAAAATGGTTCTCAAAAAGGTGATTTCGAGATGAAACTATTGAATTATTTCCAATTCATTCTATGGTTTCTATTTAATTCCTGAATAATAAAATAAGGTTTACTATAAATTTTAGATAAACCATATTCAATTATATTTTATTTAATAAATCAATTTTTTATCACATTATATTTATATGTTATATTATTTTCTTTATGAATGAGTAAACGTTGAATTGGTATCAAATTATTTCATTGATTTCAATAATTAAAGATGGTATTTTAATTACATGTTAAATACCTAATGGACCATTAATGAATAAAATATGAGTATTTAAATTATTATTATTTTATAATATATATATTTTAATTTTCCCATAGTCCACAATGATGGAATATTATATTATTACTCAAGTAGGTGGATATATTAACACAACCATGAAAACAATATATATCTATGGGTGAGTATAATTAAAGAAATATATAAAATCATTATAAAATATTAATGATAGTATTATTTAGATATTTTAATTTTGTTGAATCATGTTATTTGGGTTTAAAAAAAATGAAAATCAGGACGATAAACAAGAAACATTACTTCATAGAGGTGGTGGTCCACACAACACACATTTAATGTTCTTCTATTATTATAAGTTGATATAAATGAATAAATAAAGGATTATACATTAATAGAGTAAAAAATTATTATTATATTGATAATGAAGATATCATAATACATTGGTATGGATATATTTATAATATAATGATTAAGAAATAAATGATTGGGATTAAGTAACAGTAACAATGGGATGATGACCTTTCCCTTGAAAGTATCCATATAAATGAAGGGAATATGGTAAACATATGTGAATAGAGGTTCATATACATGAGATATGTTTCTATTAGGATAAAAAATAATGAGTTTTGGGAAGTAATTAGATGTGATGGGTTTTAAATGAATGAGAATAAGTGTCCCCTTTTATAAGTGAAGAAAATGAAATTTTTGAGAAAAACCTATAATTTTAAAGGATATTATAACACTATTTAAAGGAAAAAAATCCAATGTTCAAAATAATTGAATATAGGGTTATACTGGGTATCCAAATCCTCAACCAAGTAATTAAAAAATTATTTTTAGACAAGTCTTATTTCATTTGTTCTTAAATTGTTACTTTTACAAATTTTTAGCATGGTAACTACATTTTTAACTATATAATTTATGTTTTATTAAAAATATAAATTAAAAAATACTACCAAATTTAGGTTATATGAACATAATTTTCATCTAAATTTAATATAAATAATTTTTTATTTCTTATAAAATTAATTTTTAAATTAATGCAATATATCTACTGAAAATATTTTTTTAGAAAATTGGTGTTTTAAAATATATGTATTCCTAATATAATTTTTAATTCCATAAAAATTAAATATAAGTTAATATTATTATATATGGGTTTATAAAAAATTTAAGATTCAAAATTTTAAATATATAAAATTAATTAATTATATAATAGTTACACATTATTAATAACACAAATCTTTTACAATAATTATTTTCCCATTATCATGGTCAAAAAAATTATTATTCATTTGTCCAAAACTAAAGTTACACATATTAAATAACATTATCATATATTTCTATATTATTAAATCCATTCTGATATATTTAGTTTCAATAAGTAATGAAAATTAATTTTTAACATAATCCATTAATAAAATATTTTAGAATAAATTATTACTTATGTTTCCCAAATGATATACATGGGTTTTATAAAATGACATAGTAATATGAAATGATATTTTTTGTTTATAAAAAATATATATTTTTGAAAAATTATTCAAAAATATTTATGTCATTCTTGATTTATGATAATTTCTGAAAAGTTTTATTTTTTAGAAAACAATATTATTTTTTGTTATTAACTTAAAAAAATTATTTTCAAAAATTCAAAAAAAATTATTAACATAAATCAAAATGTAATTTTAATTTTTTCACATTTTAATTATAAAATTTATAAATTCATATTATGAATTACATTATAAAATTTAATGTCAAGTCATTTTTATTAAAAAATGACATTCTGAAATATTAACTGTTGTTATTCTTAAACTATATAATTTACCAACTAAATTTGATTGAAATAATTATTAATATCAGAAATAATTTATAATAATTATTAAATAATTTATTGAAATATAAATTCATATTATATAAAAGGGTAATTATTAGAAAAATACATATCTAAATATTAAATGATCTTATTGTATAAAAATAGTAAATTAATAGAATTTCATACATATTAAAAGTAACATTTATTTTCATTATACATATATTTCAAAATTTGGTTATAAATTTTAGTTCCCTCTAATTCAATATCTATGTTTAAATAGTCATACTTAAATATTTATATTTCATCCAAATATATCATGGTTTCATAATTGTTTGTTAATACATTTGGATAAGGCTATAAAACATATGTAATTATTTAAATGTAATAAGACATTAAAAATTAGGGTACTATATGGATCCTAAAAAATTCAAAATAAGGGATAATCAGTTAATTACATAGAAAACTTACCATAAAGTTTATATTAAGTATATCATGTGTTAAGTTTTTTGTTTCCAATGAAGTACATACCTGATGCATCACACTGTTTAAGCCATAAAGTGGTACATTTATAGGAGAATGTCTAATTTTCAGAAAAGTAGTTTTAGATTATATATCATATAGAGTTGGCACTAGAAAATATTGTGAATCAATGGGATAATGTTTTATCGAAGAATCAAAATATGAACAAAGAAACATGAGAATCATAAAATGTTATGAGGGAAAAATAACCTCACATGTATATGTAATTAATAAAATTTTGGGGACACATATTCTAAATGGTGGGACTAATATTAAAACCAATTAAAAATTAATAATAAAAAAATTTCATATCTTCTATTTTTTATAAATATATACTAGGGATTTATATATAATTTTATAATTATATATATGAATTTAAAAAGAAAATAAATGGTTTTATTCTATGAGAAATTCTTTCAATGTAATAGTTTATTTTAATTAAAAAATACAATTCAAAATTTAATTTTTTTGACTAATAAAATAAAAATCATTTCAGGATTCATAAATTTTAAATTAACATTTAATAAATTTTTGGGATTTTTTGGAAAATAATGATTTTCTGAGTGAATTTTCAAAAATATAGATTTTAATAAAAAATTTCATTTAATTTGAATTAATGATGATGTGTGATTTGGTTCCCAGTAGGTTTTAGAGAGAGGGAGAATTCCCATTTTATTAAATATAATCAAAATAATTTCATGGGAATCAATATTATATTTGATTTTGTTATAAAATAATTTTTATACAATAATTGACATATTTTTAAAGATTGGATTTTATTGCATTTTGTAAACATATATTGATGTTAATTTAATCAAAATATACAAAAAATCATGAATAATGGATTTCATATTTGGAATTATGAGGTAAAATTTTACTAATGTGATCAATTTCATTTATGGTCATTAATAAGGATAAACTTGGTAAAACCCTATAACCCTAGTAAAGGTTAAAAGGTTTAACATGGGGTTAATCTATGAGATATGGTCAAAAATATCTATAAAACTAGAATAAATATTATTTCATGAGTTTATATAGACATTATAATTTATTGTATTCTAAAATTTTCTATTTTTACACTTTAAAGTGACAATGACATATAATATATTTTATATTTTCTGTATTTATAATTTTTCCAATCCTCGGTCTTTAAGAAGGGAAAATCATCTCCACACTTAATTTCACACCCTTATCCATTTATCATTTTCATTCCCTACCCTAATACCTTCTCAAAATCCCTAAAAAATATTATAAGTTCTAGTCTTAGCATTTTTCAAACCTAAGAAGGCTTAAGGTTTAAGCCAATGGATGTTTTCCATATAATAAGTCATTTTCTTAACCGAGTGCTTAACGTTTAATTCTTAATCTAACTCCATAATTTTTTTAACCATGATCAAATAATAATATCATTATCTTCCATATTATGAAGTTTTATTTTTTATATTTTATTACACATTTTGATCTCTTTTTCCATCATATGGAAAATGAAAAATCACTCTTGCATAATTTTTTACTACCATATCTATGAATTGATGTGTTTCCTTTTACAACATTGAATCATATATATTTTTAAAATTATTTATTGAATTAATATACATGATATTTATAACATTATTATGATTTTTTATATAAAATATATTACTAATCTTCTTACCCTAAAATTCATTAGGGAAAGAAAATATCGCTCATTCCTGCATATGAAATATTACCCCCATGATGTGATATAATTAATTTATCATTTCAAACATACATTTATGGTCATAAAAATGAAACTATTGACTAAATATTTAATTTATAAAATATTTAAGATTCTTAATTGTAAAATACATTCTACTGTATTTCCTTTCAACATAATAGAAAAATGAAAAGGTTATTCTTGCATGTGTAAGGTCTACTGACTCCATGAAATGATTTGGTTTATTTTCCATAAAAACATTAAATGGTTTATTTTAAATGTTTTTATAATATGAAAATATTATAAATATAATTTTTTTATTATTTTGGAGTTAATTGAACTATAACCCCTTTGACCAGGGTTAATTCGATATTATCATATTAATGCTATAAATTTAACATATTTAAAACCCAAAGCATGAGCATAACCATTTTATTAACTAAATAAAATTTTGTAACAAAAGAAATATTGAGAATAATTATAATGGAATCGACATAGGAAATAACTAAATCAGTAAAAATATGAAAAAATTGAGTAGGGACTTGAGATGTGGTACTTTCTTATAAAAATATCAATTTATTATTGTCCATTCAAATTATCTCCCCTAATTACTTTACCTTTTTAATATTTCAAGATTGTTCTTATTTTTTACATATTATTTTCTAAAGTTCATTTAAAATTTTTTTTGACATTAGTTATGATGGATGAAACTTGAATCTTATCAATGATTTCATTTTGGATTACTTTTGACTATTTATAACATTTTTAAAGTAATTATTTTCTTAACATACATGCCATGACCTCCATTTTTTTCCATTATATCCGTCATATGTTATTTATATTGTTAAAAAAGTTAAAATGGTTTTAAATGTAGTTTATATTCTAGACCTTATATGAATATTGAATTTATAATAGTTTATAAATAATCATTATATTTCACATTAATATTATGTGAAAATCAGAAGAGTTTTCCTTATGGGTTAAAATAAGTTTTTCATAGGTTTTATGATGAAAAAGTAAAATATTACAAATTTCTTATTCAAGATATTGTTTTTCACATTATAAATGATTACTAGTGATCTTTATATAACTTATGATGATGTTTCAGACCTATATAGATCTTCAATTAAATGAGATATGATGTGGTGTTCATAAGAGAAAATGAGGGATGTAGCTGGATTATTTACTCTCATTTAAATAAATAAGCATCAATTATTATATAATAGGTTAATATGGGTAAACATGGGTTATGAATATATTTCTACATGATACCTATATAATTCATTCAAAGAAGGATATTTTATTAGAATCATTTATCTCATGAGGTAGGGTATGTTTACAAACTATTAAAGTTAAAAGGTTTGTTTTTAAAAGAAATGTTTTCATGAGATTCCATGAACTTACAAGTAACATCATGGTTTTTATATAATTAATAATTATTTCTCAAATGTTTTCTTTGGTAAAGGGTTAATATTTATTTATATAAATACATTATTTATGTTTTAAATGATTTAATGTTATAAATGTAAGTGTATTAATGGGGGTTAATTCATTTCATTAGATTTACATGATTATATTTATTTTATATCCCATAATGAGCTTTGCTTTTCTTATCAAATATTTTCAAAAAAATTCACTACATCTAAGTATAGTGTGAAATTTTTTCTTGGTTAATACTTCCACTATAGCGACTCATCATAAAAGAAGAAAGAATTTCTTTAATTTAATAGTAGTGTAAACATGAAGCCTATTATTTTTGAATAAAATTTATACTATATGAATGTGTATGATTTGTTATGAAATATTATACTGAATTCTATAATACTCTAAATGAAAAATATTTTTTAAATGTAATGAAGTAAAACCCTTGTTATACATAATGTAATTAATAGTTAATTATTATATGTTGTGTTATAATTATAATATAGTTGAGGGTCATGGGGTGGTATAATTTCATATGAAAATATCCTATCCAATTCATGAAGTCAATCAATGCATCATTATCTAGTGTGTCAAGCACCTGGGTTAGGTCATAATTGGAACAACTAAAAAATATTATATTTCACTTTGTGTATTTATCCTCACACATACTACAACCCTTAGAGGATACACATCTGTAATGGCCCGGACCTCTCCGGTCCATTACATTGTCGAAATACAGTGTTTGGGAGTGTTCTGGGGAGTCTTGGTGAATCATTTTGAGAGTTTTCCAAATTTCCAGGCTTTCCATTAGTAGGTTGGGATTCAGTGAATCAATATCGGTAGGTCGTGTCAGTGACTTGTTTCAGTAGGTTTCATCGGTGACTCATGTTTTTAGTTCACATCAGTAACTCATTATTAGTAGCTTAATATCGGTA
The DNA here is from genome assembly GCA_963277665.1 of Viscum album. Lineage (NCBI taxonomy): Eukaryota > Viridiplantae > Streptophyta > Magnoliopsida > Santalales > Viscaceae > Viscum > Viscum album. The sequence goes on from OY728143.1 coordinate 356,838,320, forward strand.
TATCATGTCAGTGACTCACTATCAGTGGGTCGTGTCGAGGACTCGCCATCAGTGGCTCAATGTTGGTAGCTCAACATTGGTGGATCAACGTCATTGGATTAGCATCAGCAGCTTAGTGTTGGTATCTCAATGTCGGTGTCTCAACATCTATAGCTCAACGTCGGTGCCTCATCCATCAATGACTCATTTTGACTGTTTTCCAAAATTTCTAGTTCTCTCAGGTTTTCCCAATTTCACGCCTTTAAAATTTTATTTGAAATAAATCGAGTTTAAAACCTTATTTGAGAGTTTCTAAAAGCCTTTCAAAGGATATTAATTACATCTTTAATATCCTAATGCTCTCAGGACCTTGAAACAATAAAGCTGTGTGGTCTTGACCATGATCTAACTTTAATATCCCATAAAACCATTTCCTTCAATTGATATTGGATCTGGATTTTTCTAAATCTAAGGTACTCTCTTCCTTGAAACCTTTCATTTTCTATTGGTACACTTAGATCCTTTCTTTCCCCTGGAGTCTTGTGTTGTGTTGTGGCCTTCAGATCTAGTTTTCCCTTGGAGTTCTTTCTACTACTCGTGCACCCACTGGTTTTGGCGCAAGGAGGAGTTGCTGATCGTCTGTTCTTCGAGGTAGGGTTTCCTTCGTTACTCTTTAATTGTGTATCATGCAGGTTGGGTATACAAATTTATTATTGTGATTACAGTAATATCCTTTTTAAATAGAGAAATAAATAAGTGGTGGGGAAGATGATAATGTTTGTTTTATTTTATCTGTTATATTTGATCCATGCTATGAATCGTGTTGGTCGTATACCTTCTAAAAATCATGGTAGTTAGTGGTCTCTTTTTTTGCAATGGACTCATGAATACTTGTTATTAATATTATATTGAATGGATGTGAACATGAAAACTTGATTAATCATATATATTCAGATAATTAAATAGATTCCCCAGGATCAAACTTATTCTTTGAAAACCCCTTATTTATCAAAGTGGAATTAAATAATTACTGGTGTGGCTGTATGCTATCTGGGGACCTTTTCCGTCTCATGCTTCATACGAGTTGTGTGGTGCTACAATGGGTTGTATGGTGCTTCTGTTGAGAGAATGATGGTGTATGTGGATGGTTTGAGGGTGAAATGGTATCTCAGGTTGAGATATTGATTGATTGTGGAATGGATGAATCTTTTGAGAAGTGGGACTGCATCTTGGTTGCGTTATTGATGTTGGAGATGGCTTGTTTGTGCAGTGGGACTACAACCTAGTTGATTTTTTTGGATGTAGTTCTTTTTGTGCAACGGGGTTGCCGAGGATGGTTTGGGAGGGATAGTTTTGAATAAGTATGGTGTTAACTTGTGTGAGAATTTCTCCTAGAGTTTACAGAGACTAGTATACTTAGTAATGGTTATTAGTGTGGATTCTTTTACCTGGGTCCTTCTTTATCTATTTGGATTTGGAAATGGTTGTCATGGTTGCTTCACACTTATAACATGTGATGTGTTTGGTAGTTTCTCATATAGGGATAGAATTAATATTTTTTTGGCTTGTTAAATAAATAATGGTGATTGGTTAAATGAATTGTATGGGGATATAAATTAAGCCTGTGGATGGCTATTTGGTTTTGTATTAGATGTGGCAGCATGGGTTGTTTGGTGTGGGTAGGTTGTTTGTTTTGAAAACCCATAGGTCGGGCTGAGTGTTTGGTACCTATATATATACATGTAGTTCATTTTGTTTTCTACATGCACCCCATCCATGTTGAATACTATGTGTCAAACACCCCCATTGTTATGGGGGGGGGGGTTTCCTTTCCCAACATCCTAGTGGGAGGATGGATGGTTGGTTATCGACTCTTCTCTATTGCCTATTCTAAGTATTGGTATCCCAAGACTCTACAGGCAGGTTATGGTGTGGTTGTGAGGCCTAGGTGTTTTCAGGTGAGGTCTTTTTTCCCAGGTGTCTTTGGGATGAGATATGTTATGCTTTCTTAGGTGTCTTCAGGATGAGGCTGTGGTTTTGTGGCCTAGGTGTCTACGGGAAAGATGCGATGTGGTTGTGGCCTAGGTGTTTGTGGGTAGGTTGTGGTAGTGGGGATTGTGGAAGAGCATGGTATCATTAGGACATTCACCATTAGGGATGAGTAGTTAACCAGTGGGAAGTGGTGCGGGGTACCCTATCATTGATGTGCTTACTACATTACTTTACTTGACTTGATTTATTTAGTGAGTGTGCATTTGGTGAGTTTAGGGTGGTACTATACCTTGTTAGGTGATTTGGTCTCTATTGTTTCTCATCAGGTCATTAGTATGATTCTCCCACTTGTGCATGAGTGACTTTGGATTTTCCTTCTGAGTATACTTGTATGCTCACCCATTATATATAAAATTATTTTCAGGTTTCTAGGGAGATTACGTAGACCATTCTAGACCTTACAATATTTGGTGTTGGGATAGTTGTTGTGTCACTGCATAACTTTGTTCTTTTGGTATTTACTTTAGATATTTTCTTGTTTTTATAGTATTTTTACATTAAACATGCATATGGTATGGATTTTGTCTTCTTATATATATATATATATATATCTTGGAGTTTTTTTGAGGTTGATATATCTTAACTCTCAATCTTTGTTACTATAAAAAGGGTGCTACCTACAATTTTGTGAGATTCGTACACCCTTGGTTCTAGTCGCCACCCCAGGGCCTACTGGCGGTGGGACTCAGGGGGTCATTATCTCTCTTTCTCCATTGACAGCTTAGGAGTGACATCTTTGGAGGGAGTGGGTCATGATAGAATGACATCAGAGCAGATGGTTGAGAGATAGAATGAATTTTAGAGTTAGGAACAGTGAGGATTTCATGGGTCAGTATTGAAACAATTTTAGGTGACATTAGTGTGTGACATAGGCTAGGGAAGACCAGCTAGGACATGGGATTTTAAGGCTCCTTGTGATTAGATGCAAGGACTATGAGCTTACCAAACGACCGAGTGAGGCTACACTGTTTGCAGGGTAGAGACCCTAGGAGAGGTATTTGAATCATGATGACTTGTGTTCCTATTTTATTTGAGTTGTTTTAGAAAATTTTAAATAAATAATGATTTAAATAAGTTAAAATGAATCTTAAATAAAATTCCATACAACTCGGGATTTGGAGTTACTTGTTTACCCATTTCAGATATGACACCCAATCGTTGTCCATGAGTGTCCCAGGCAGTGAAGGATTAGTAGGATGATCCAGTTGATCAGTGGAGGGTTGATCCAGAGGAGGAGGAAAACCAGTGGCAGAGAACATTATGGAATTTCCAGTGGTAGGCCTTGGGAAAGTATGAGGGAAGTGTCTTAGACATGGAGACATAGAGCTGTCTTGAGGGACTTGAGATCACCTTCAACCTAATCTAGTATCCAATGAATTACTGGGTTCCGTTGGTAGTTAGTCAGATGATGGGATATGTGCGTCAGCGGTGGATGTTGTACCCGGGGGAGAGAAAAGAAAATGATGTCCTATGATTCAATTTTGAGAACGATTTCCCAGCATAATTCCTTTCTTCGACCATGAAGACCAAAAATAGGAAGGAGTTACTCTCCCTCTAAAATGGGAGTAAGTCAGTATGTGATATGCAGATCATGTTCAAGAATCTCCTTTTCATTGCTCTATAACACTTTCTAGATGAGGAGTCTTGATAAATATTCTTAGAGGAGGCACTTCATCCTTCTATTCATTATATAGTTACTCTCTTCACCTTGCCGACATACTTAGAGGTTTTGAAGAAGGCTGAGGTAGTTGATAGGATTCACTCATGATGAGGTTTACTATGATAGAGGAGTTATCCTACCTATTTAAAGGGTAATTATTCCAAAAATAGGTCCTAGGTAGTAGGGACTCCAAAGTTTTGACTGGCGGGGAGTCGACCTCAATAGTTTTAGTTTCGACCTTCTCATCCTCATGATTTTACTATAGGTTTGGGACTAAGGTTTTTCTCTTATGGAGGCCTCAGGCATCGTTAGAGTTAGTGCCCAGTTCAAGATCAGTATGGTAAAGGTGGTAAGGTTTAGTGCTTGCCTTAGTAGTAGTTACCGTCCATGCCGTTTCATTAGTAGGGACATCAGGCTCCTGCTCCTTCAAAGGGAGACATAGTAGTTGGAGCCTAACCTCAGGGCATTCCTCAGGGACCTCAACTCAGGTGTGGTCATGGAGGCGGCTGATAGAAGAGGGGCATAAGATATGGGCGTGGTCAGTTTTATGCCATAGGGGTAGCGGTTCTAGCTGGGCTAGAGATTGTTTAAAGTACGATTAGTTTGTTTAGTAATCTTTCTTGTGATTTGTTTGATTCAGGATCTTTACACTCCTTTGTTTTACCTGCTCAATCCCATTGTATGGGACTAGTAATAGAGATACATTCTATTAACCTAGTGTTGAGTACGCCAGTTAGAGGCCAGACCATATTGTTTGATGATTTTCGAGGATGTATACTGATTTTGGGGCCACATCAGTATAGTGGGGATCTATTTATACTATATATGCATCCATAAAATTTTATCCTTAGTATCGAATAGTTTTAATCTATTCATATTGTTATCGACTGCTTCCAGAGAAGATTCTTTTTTTTAAACATGGATGGACAATGTGTGGCTTTCATTGGTGAGCGAAGTTGTCTGATGGGAAGTTGACATGTGGAATATCTTCTTTCCTTGTTGGACGATATGTCTGCGGAATTGGTGGATACTGATATGGAGGAGGTTCCTAGAATTTTTGAGGAATTCTTGGATGTCTTCCCTGAAGAGGTTGTGAATCTACCCCCTTGGTGTGATGTTGAGTTCGGGATATACTTGTAGCTCGATGCTTCTCCGATTTTTATGGATCCTTATCAGATGACACATTTTAAGTTGCGAGAGATACGAATTCAGATAAATGACTTGATGAAGAAGGTATTTATCCAACCCAGTGTGTCACTATGGGGTGCTCTAGTATTGTTTTCAAAGAGGTAATATAGTGGTCTAAGGCTATTTATAGACTACGAAATGTTTAATTAGGTAATATTCAAGAACCGTTACCCTATCCTGAGGATAGATGATCTTTTCAATCAGCTAATGGGAGAAAGTTGGTTTTCTAAGATTGATCTATGGTCTTGGTATCACCATTTGAGGGTGAAGGAGGGTGACATCCTAAAGAATACTTTCAAGTGAAGGTATGGACACATTGAGTTTTTGGTTATTCTGTTCGGTGTTACGAATTCACTGGCCGTGTTCATGGAACTTATGAACTCCATCTTTTATGAGTTCCTAGACCAGTTCATTTTTGTATTAATTAATGACATTTGGATATTCTCAAAGTCATAGGAGGAGCATACCAATCATCTCAGGACTATCTTGGAAGTTATTTGACAACACCATCTCTAGGAAAGGTTTTCCAAGTGAATGTTTGGGACATAGTAGGTATACTTAATTGGACATGTGGTGTCTCAGCAAGGTGTAGCAGTAGACCCATTGAAGGTCAATATAGTTTTTTCTTGGGAAGCACCCAAGAACATGGTAGAGGTTCATAGTTTTCTCAGTCTGGTAGGATATTACCAGATATTTGTACCTGATTTCTCCCAATTAGTATCTCTATTAACAGCTCTGACCAGAAAGGACCAGGCCTTTGTGTGGAGTGAGAAGTGTCATGAATCCTTCAGCTACCTGAAGAGGAAGTTGGTCAGTGCTCCAGTGCTCTAGTTTCCAGAGGAAGGGGTGATGTTCGAGGTGTTTTTTGATGTTTCCCATTTATGCTTGGGGTGTGTGATCATGAAGCAACATGGAGTGATATATTATGGGTATATTTAGTTATGTATCCATGAATGAAACTCTTTAAACCATGATTTGGAGATAGTAGCAGTCATGTTTGTGATAAAGTTAAGGAAACATTACCTCATTGGGGAGTGTTTTGTGGTCTTCACGAATCACAATAGCTTGAGGTATATCTTATCCCAGTGAGATTTGAACTTGCGACAATGGAGGTGGATAAAGTTTCTTCAAGATAAAGACTTCAAGATATCATACACCTCAGTAAAGGGGAACATCATGACTGATTCATTGAATAAAAAGTCATAGAGGGAAGTAGTTTGGTAATCTATGGATTATTGGAAGGCAATGGGGGATTTTACAGCCTTTCACTTAGATGCAAGGATGGATGGAGGTAGAGGCTGTCTGTTTCAGATGATGGTGCAGTTAACTTTGAGGTAGCAGGTGGAGGAGTCTCAGTGGGGAGACTCAAAGGTGGAGGTGATGTGTGATCTCATTGTCCAGGGTGATGCTTCGCAGAGATGGCTAGAGGATGGTCAGAATCATATGTTGTTTTTTGGGAAGCTTTTTTTTCCTATGGAAATACATGAGGTATTTCTCTATGAGTTTCATAGATCAACCTTGGAGGTACACAAAAGAGTTTCCAATATGTACCATGGAATAAGGGAGCAGTTTTGGTGTACTGAGATAAATCAAGTAGTGGTAGAGTTTGTGGAAATATTCCTAGTGTGCCAGAATTTGAAGGATGAGAACCATGTTCCCGCCAATTTTTTGTAGACCTTATATGTCCTCGAGTGAAAGTGAGATTGAATCTTGATGGATTTCATCATAGGGATACCCAGGGCTTAGGGAGACTATGATAATATCTAGGTAGTAGTGGATCGACTAAAAAAATTGACACACTTCTTGGAAATTAAGGAGTTGAGCATATTGGATTCCTTGGTGAGAAGGTATGTGGATGATGTGGTAAGGTTTCATGGGGTTCTGAGATCCATTGTCTCAAATCGGGATGTACATTTTACCTCACGAGTCTGGAGGGGGTTACAACATGCTTTTGAATCTCAGTTACACATCATCACTAATTTTCTCCCTCATAAAGACAGGAAGACATAGTATACCATTCATTTGGTTTGTGTGTTGTGGAGGAACAGTGTCCTGGAGGAGAGTACTTGGGAGAGATAAGAACAAATGCGTGCCCGATACCCAAAGTTTCTTTGAGTTTTTATTGTGTGTTTTCTTTGTGATATAATTTTTGAACCTTTTTCACTATGAAATGGGTTCCTTGTTTTTCTCTAATATGTGATAATTTCCTGACATAGGGATAGGGGAGGAACTGATTCCTAATCGAGACTCATTAATGAAGATTCCATTAAACCCATGCGAGTGAGTTAGTGCCGCCCAATGTGTATAGTATCTTGACATTGAGAAAGTAATTCCATGATCCATGTGTCTGGATAGTGTGTTTTTGGTGATTTTGTGGTATTTGTGTGGAAGTTATGTAGTCCTTTGGTGTAATAGATGTTGAAGGAGGTGATCTTGGATGCCAAGGGGTTCACTCCAGCTTTTGAGCAATAGAGGGTGGTTTATCCCTGAGAGGTATCTTATGGGGTGGTTGTTCATAATCCTATTTCTTCTTATTATGTATTAAATTATTGATGGTGAGAATAGTTTGATAGGTATCTAATGTAATGGACTAGACCTCTCTAGTCCATTACTTTGTCAAAATCCAGTGTTTGGGGGTGTTCTAGGGAGTCTCAGTGACTCATTTCAAGAGTTTTCCAAATTTCTAATTTTTCCATTGGAAGGTCAAGTGTTAGTGAATCAGCATTGGTAGGTCAATTTAGTGACCCTCTATTAGTAGCTCAGTGTAATTATATCTCATAGGTGACTCTCTTTTGGTGGGTCACTTCGGTGAGTCGTTTCAGTGACTCACCATCGGTGGCTCAATGTCAGTTGCTTGTGTTGGTAGCTCAGTATCGATGGCTCAATATCAGCGGCTTAACATCAGTGTATTAGCATTGGTATCTCAGAATCTATGGACAAACATCAGTGTATCAGTGGTGGTAGCTCAGAATCAGTAGATTAGCATCGGTGCCTCATCCATCGGTGAATCATTTTTACAGTTTTCAAATATTTCCAGTTCTCTTGGGTTTTTTCGAGTTTCACACCTTTAATGTTTTATTTTACATAAATCAAATTTAAAACATTGTTTGATTTTTTCTAAAGGTGTTTTAAAGGATATTAATTATACCATTAATACCCTAACACTCTCAGAACCATGAAACAGTCAAGCCGTGTGGTCTTGACCACGATCCGACTTTATGGCCCATGAAACCATTTTCCTCCGTTGATATAGGATCTGAATTTTTCTAAAGATGAGATCCTCTCTTGATTTAATCATTATATTTTCTCTTAGTAAACGCAGATCCTTTCTTCTCCATGGAGTTTTTGTGTTCTGTTGTAGCCTTTAGATCCAATTTTCCCTTGAAGTCCTTCCTACTGCTCTTGAACCCCTATTTTTGGTGCAAGGAGGAGTTATTGATTGTCTATTCTTCAAGGTAGGGGTTCCTTCATCACTCTTTAATTGTGTATTAGGTTGGGTGGGTATACTAATCTCTACTTGTGATTATATTTAGAACCTTTTTAAATGGAGTAATAAATAAGTGGTGGGGAATATGATATTTTTTTTTAATTTTATTTGTTATCTTTGATCCATGTTGTGAATTGTGTTAGCTGCATGACTTATGAAAATCATGGGAATTGGTGGTCTCTGTTTGTGCATCGGACTCATGAATACTTGTTGTTAATCATCTTTTGAACAATTGTGAACATGAAAACCTGATAAATAATGTATATCTGGTTAATTAAATGGATGCCCCAGGATCAAACTTGTTCTGTGATAACCATGTATTTTTCAAAGTGAAATTAAAGAATGAGTGTGTGGTTGTGTGATGTGTGTGGATATTTTCTATCTCGTGATTCGTACAGGTTGTGTGGTGTTGCTGTTGGGAGAATGAAGGTGTATTTGGATGGTTTTAGGGTGAAATGGTATCTCAGGTTGAGAGATTGATTGATTGTGGAATGGATGAAATTATTGAGTAGTGGGACTGCATCTGGATTGAGTTATGGTTGTTGGACATGGTTTGTTTGTGTAGTGGGACTGCAACCTGGTTGAGTTTTTTTGTTTTTGTCGATGTGGTTCTTTTCTTAAAGTAGGGATGCTAAGGATGGTTTGGGAGGGATAATTTTGAAGAAGGATTATGTTACCTTGTGGGGTTTTTCCCAGATTTTCCAGAGACTAGTATATTTATGAATGGGTGTTATAATGGATTATTTTATCGTGGTCCTTCTTTATCTATTTGGATTTGGCAGTGGTTGGTACGTTTGCTTCACCATTATAACGTGTGCTGTTTTTGGTAGTTTTCTGGGTAGGGATGGGATTAATAGTTTATTTCATATTAAATAAAGAATGAGGATTGGTTAAATGAATTTTTTGGGGTTATGAATTAAGCATGTGGATGGTTGTGTGGTTATGCATTAGAGATGTTATCAAGGGTAGTTTTGTGTGGCCTGGTTGTTTGTTTTGATAACCCATAGGTTGGTCTGAGTGTTTGGTACCTATATATATACATTTAGTTTCTTGTTCTTTCTATACGCACCCCACCCGTGTTGAGCACTATATGCTGAACACCCCCATTGATATGGGAAAGGGTGTCCTTTCCCAACATCTTGGTGGGAGGATGAATGAATGGTTATTAGATCACCTCTAATCCCTATTATAGGAATTGTTATCCCAAGACTCTTCACATAGGTTGTGGTGCGGTTGTGAGGCCCAACTATATGCGGGTGAGGTATGCTTTCCTAGGTTCCTTCGGGATGAGATATGTTGTGCTTTCCTAGGTGTCTTCAGGATGAGATTGTGATTTTTTAGCCTAAGTGTTTGTGGGAAGTATGTGATGTGGTTATGGCCCATGTGTTTGTGGGTGGGATGTGGTAGGTGTCCTAGGTGCGTGCGGGCAGGTTATGGTAGCGGGGCTTGTGGAAGAGCATGGTAGCATTAGGATGTTTCACCGTTAGGGATGAGTAGTTAACCAGTGGGATATGGTGTGGGGTAATCTATCATCGATGTGCTTACTACTTTACTTTACTTGACTTATATTATTTGGTGAGCGTGCCTTTGGTGAGGTTGGGGAGTATAATATACCTTGTTAGGTGCTTTGGTTTCTGTTGTTTCTCACAGGGGCATTAGTATGCTTCTCCCACTTGTGCGTGAGTGACTTTAGATTTTCTTACTGAGTATACTTGTATGATAACCCTATGTTTATTAAATTATTTTAAGGTTTCCAAGGAGATTACATGTACCACACTATACCTTACTATCTTGGGTGTCAGGATAGTTGATGTGTCACTGCTTAACTTTGTTCTTTTGGTATTTACTTTGGACCTTTTCTTGTGTTTCTAGCAGTTTTACTTTAAACATGCACATGGTATAGATTTTATATTTTCTATATATGTCTTGGAGTTGTTTTGAGGTTAATACATATTATCTACTAATCTTGGTTACTATAAAAATGGAAATGCCTCCCATTTTGTGAGATTTGTACACCTTTGGTGCTGGTCGCCACCCCATGGCCTACTAGAGGCAGGACATGGGGTTCATTATCTATCTTTCTCTATTTCTGGATTTGGAGGGGCATCTTTGGAGGTAGGGGGTTGTGAAAATTTCACTCCATGAGTATTCTATGTGGTAGGGCCTTTTTTAAACACATGATTCTAACATTTTGAAATATTGTAAAAAATAAATAATTTCCACCCAGTATTTGGTTGATAAGTATAAATATCCCATCAACACATTTTCCAACTTGTATTAAAATTATGAGTATATTAAATTCATTTTATTACCTTTAAATGGTTATTTATAAATTTAATGTATTTATACATTGGTTTTAATGAAAATTAATGCTGGGATTTTATGAATTTTCATGATTTTAAGAGATAAGTGTTTTTTAGATCAGTATTAAAAAATATTATTTTTCTAAAATAGATAATTTTATGACATTATCAATATATAAGAATGAACCAAAATTTTATAAAATATTTCAATTGATCAAAATTGTATTCATAGAATAAATTAATTAATATTAAATATATTTTTAAAATTACAAAACCTATTCTTTACCCTATAAAAAAGTAATATATTCAATTCTAACAAACAAACTATTTTTGGACATTTCATTTAATTCAATTTTTTTTGATAAATATAGGTTTTGTGTTGATCTTAAATCCAATAAAAATGTAATTTTTTTATAATAGTATAATTTATTTCTTTAAAATAAAATTAATTTATTATTTTATTATATACATAAATTTTATTCTTAGAAATACACTTTTCAAAACAGAACAATTTTTTGTTACATGCACTTTTTTAAATATTGCTGTTTCCCACACATAAAATTTTTCATTGCAAAAATTATATTCAAATTTTAAGTAATAATAACAAAATAATAAAATCATGATGGTTTTAATTTTGGTCAGTATAATATGTTGCTAATGGTAAAGAAATAGTTTCCATGGTAAAGGTATGTTGTAGTAAAAATATTAATTTATAGAAAATACCTAAATACATAAAAAAATCATCCCTTACCTTTGTGGTTGGAATATTTCTAGATCAATAATCTAATACTATCCATTATTTTGAATTACAGGATACTATTACCTTTGAATATGATACACCATTAACCATAAATATTGAATATTCATAAAAACTCTATTTTCTTGACTTTTAAAAGGTGGTCTATTAACCCATTAATAAGACACCAATTCCATATATTTTCTATATAAAAATCATCTATTTTTACTCATATAATCTTCTGTAATTTACTCAAGACTTTGGTCACCATTAGATATCTTAAATCTTCTATTTAAATGTATATTTTAAAGAGAATACTCTATCTCTTAATGTATATATTACAATCTTAGTTATCTTTTATTCTTAACATTCATCTTTTTATAATCTAATATCCATAAAAATATAATGATATGAGTAAAATTATTATACTGAGATGTTATTATACAAATGGGACAAGAATCATTCAATTTTTTCTATCCAATTAGAAAATAAATAACATTAGTCATGTGTTTTTTGGACTACCACCTCCATGAAATAATATTTTTAATTTTTATTTTCATTCATTATCCATGAAACATAAGATTTTATTGATAAAAATTAAAAAGAACAAAATAATTCCATTATTCTTTTATTATAATGATATTATGAAATTATATATCAATACTCATCCATCGAGATATAACATGTTCATGTTTGGTACTGTTTAACCATATACTTGAATAATGTATTAAAACTATATCATTTATGACCAAAGAAACTAAAAAACTAAAAATATAAAATTATCATATTAAAATAATGATTTTTTTGTTATATAACTATTATATTAATTATTTATCTATATATTAAATTATCATCTTCGGTTGCTAATATAAATGAAATAAGACATCAATGATTCATTTTTTATATGAACATAAGTAAAAACTATATAATAAATAAATATAGATTATAATAAATTGTATATATTAATTTGAGTATATAATAATATTTTTATTAAAAATTTATCAAATAAACACAACTTGATTATTTAGGTAGTTAATAGAAAGTGTAAACGAATTTGGAATATAGTGTGGGATTCTTGTGTGAAATTTAAATTCCTGATACACTATTCATATTGTTCACCTTAACATTGTGGAAACTCACCAAACCCCGACGACAGAGATGGAGTCACATCTACGTGCAGGGAGGTTAATCCAAAGATCCCCCAGCTTTCATTCGGTTTGGATCTTCTATGGACTCTTCCCCCTTTCGACTCTTCCCCAATTCTCCCAAGTTTTTTGATTCCCCTAATCCCATTTTCACAGAAGGATCAATCTTCATTTATGGTCTCCCCAAAATTTTTTATTTCTTCTTCTAAGTTTCAGAATGCTACGAATTTTCACTCCCAGACGCTTGTGGCTAGATTTGGTTATGATCGACCTTTGATAGAGTTTTTGAGGGTTTCATCAACTCGACATGTGGTTTTTGTTCCTAGGTAGAGGTTGGTACCCTGGATCGCTGACACCTGAGCATTCATTTATTTTATGATGAGGATTTCACCTATTCCCAGTCATCAAAATCATACCTATGTGATAAACTTTTTTCCTTCTATTCTATTGGACAATTGATTTTGATCGCGATCATGACTACAAGCATTCAATAGTTGTGTATTTGACTTCCATGACTTCCACTCCCCTTTCAGAACCCATATATTCTCAAAGGTATCAGTAAAAACATCATTTTTTTTCTCCAGATTGATGATCATACTCTTTGCATGAATCAACTTGGCTTTTTTCAACTATGCATCAAGATGGACCTATCATATTCTCTCCCTAAACTCCTTCGTCTCTAGGTGGAAGGTATGTTTGGTTTTTGGCAGCACATTCATTATGAGGAAACCTTTGTCTTTTGTTTTATTTTATATCAATAAGGCCACTAGACTTATTTTTTCAATCGATGTGTAAGGAGAGGTCACAAGGGATTATTGGCCCAACCAACTGACACCGTTTCCCCCACGGTCCCAATGACTATTGGATCACCTCCCTCTGATGGAGGGATGAGTACACTTTTGGGTGGTCATTTCTCTCCTCCAATTTTCCAATAGGATACAACAATGTCCAACCCTGGAAAACCCTGATTTGCTTCTGGTTTACCAGGTTGGCTACTGTTGCTCCTCCCTTTGCTCTGAGCACACCATGTAGTGATAGGAAAGGTAAGGGCACCACTACTCTTTAGGGGGGGTGATAGTCCTTATTATACCAATGTAGTGCATGGTGTGGTGGATGAACTGACCACCAAAGGGAATGTATCTATTGTTTTTGGTTCTCCTAGGGAAATTATTGCAGCCATATGCACTTTACCCCTCTCCACATCGTTGATTGGTGGCATGGGGGATCTGGGTGAATCAGATGCACCCTTGGTTACCCATAATTAGCTTGATATACTTGGGGATGACAATTAGACAAAATGAAATAAAAAAATGTGAGGAAAATCAAGAGAGTTTTTTAACCAAGGTATTTCCTTAAAGGTCTCAAGTAGGTAGGAGGAGTCAGGCAGGTTGGGTAGGATGCATACTCGCTCCTTCAACAGCCAATCTAGTCTCATACCTGAGGATTCAGATCTCAACTCTGAGAAGGATTAGGATGTTTTTGAAGTAATGTATGAGGATTATTTGTAGGTGTAACTTCCATTGGTTTCTCACTTTTTCCTTAAAAGTGTTTCTATAATAAAAAAGTTAATTTTCAGTTTGTCAACATTGTATAAATGGTGTATATACATCCCCATTAATATATTTCATCACAATTCTGTTATATTTTATGATATCTAGTGTTCTATTAAATTTTATTTCATTATTGGGGATTTGAATCATAGATTAAAAAATCTATAATGGTTTATGAAAACTCAATTTTCTTCATTAATTTGTGAAAATTATTGTCGAAATATATTTTTCCATGATTAATTTATTCTAAATAAAGAACATTTTTTAGTTTATTTTTTCCTTTATTTATATGATTCTAAAATTCATACTTAAAGTTTTTTTATCAAATGGTTCTTACCTCAATGGTTATATTAATTATAAGGGGTTCTTTTCTCAAATAAAAATTCTTGAGACATATTTTTTATACTGAACCAAGATATAATTGATATGGTGTATCTAATACACCATTAATATTTTATATCATGATCCAATCACTATTAATGGTATTTAGTGATTTAGTTGAAATAATTTCCTTCATTGAGATTTATTTCTAACTCTTCTAATGTTATAATTTTTATTTGTATTTATTCTCAATTCCATCAGACATGTTTGATATTGTGCATCATTATTTCCTTTATTTGGAGTTTTCCTTTCTAATTAAGAATTTTTTTGACACTGTTATTAAAAATAATAATGATTACTTAGATACAACCTTTATAGCTCAATTGATGTCCTATATGAGGCTTTTATGGAAAGATCATGATGTATGGATTTATGCATTCCATCTCCATGTGATCAATTGTTGATGTTCTTATGATAAATTTATATATATATTTATCCATTTAAATATTATTATTTTAGTTTCATTGTATTATGTAATTATTTATGGTTATATATTCATATCATATTATTTATGAAAAAATTATATATACTTATGATCTATGATTTTTATCGATTATGTTTACCCTTACTGAGATTTTCAGATCACTCCTCCTGTATTTCCATTTCCACACGGTATAATGAAATATATTCCACATGATATGTATAAAAATGTGTCTTGTTTGGAGACTTTTTTGTATTTTTTAAATATTTTTTATGGATTATGCAGTACCTTACATTGTTGAAAAATTCTATTTTGATATTAAGAAAATATGATTTATTAGTCAATATTTCAACCTAATTCTCTAAAAATATATTCCAAAAAAATTATATTAGTTCATTAGACTCTATATTTTTAATGATATTTTAATTATTAATAGTTAAAAAAAATCCACTCCTACAAATTTCAAATATGATATTAAAATTTGGTGATCCATTTCACCATTTTCTAGTGGTGTGAGTATGTGAAACTATAATTAGAATCCAAGGAAATATTTAGATAACATTAGAGGATATAATGTTATCTATCGATAATTTAAGGGTCGATAAGTTAATGTTTTATATATTTTCAATGGTATAGTTAAAAATATTATTAGTTTATACTAAATATTTTACGTTGATTCTAGATTAGAATTAAAAAACACTGTGAAAAACCCTATAGATAATTTTAAGGGATACATAAAATAAAAGGATAACATCTTAAGGATTTGATAAAGTAGAGATTGTGTGGTTCTCATCACAATAACATCCCTATCTTGATACTATTAGTGGATATAGTATCTTGCACATATATGTACAAAAAAAGGGAAATAACACTAAAAATTCTATATTTAGTATTAAATAATTCATAATCAAGTGAGTGATAAAGATGCCTAAATGCACACTTACTTTGACACTCCACGGTCACATGATATGGTTAATTCCCATACTCTTTATAAACCAAAATGATGGATTTTTGTATAATGTTGACTAATTCGGTAAGATATCCAAATACAAAAAACACAATTCATAACCAAGTATTGAAAAAAGAGTGTCATAGGTTAAACATAATATATAATATGTTAAAAATATCATGAAATAGGGAATACATCATCAAATTTCTATTTTTATATTCATATTTTTGATGTTGTTTTAATTTTTTTGTTTTTAGTATTTGGTTGAAATAGGATCATGGAAGTGATATTGAGAAAAATTAGTATCTAGAAAACAAAAATGATATAAAACAGAATAAGGGAGAATTCAAAAATGGTTGATAATCTTATAATTTTCCCGGTATTATAGAAAAATTTATTATTTTTTTCTTACCTATGGTAGTGTGTATGATATCATAAAAGAAATTTTGATACTCATAGAGATTCTCATTAGTGTATAATACTCTTTGATGATAATATAGTATATTATAAAATATATGAGTATTATTTGATACATATAAGGTTTATTCTGAATAAGTTCTTCTTTAAATGTTTTGAAACATATATTAAATAGTATCAATTACATTGAATATTGATTTAATTACGTGGTTTTATTTTGTGGATAATTATTGAAGAATGCATTATTGAGGTATGGGTAACTCTTAGATATAAAATAATATTGATGTTGAGGTAATAAAAGGTTGATTCATTTTGTGAAAATTATGTTAGATAGTGTTGATAACATTGTAATTTATTATTTATTTATTGAAAATTTTAACTATGATAATTTTTTTTTGAATTTATCAAATTTTTCTGATTATTATATTTGTTCACTAATCTATGACTTTATAAACAAGTTATTAATAAATTTCACAATTCAAGATATAGTTAATTTCTGTATGAATATATAATCCCATGATCATTTGATTTCTTATATATTAAAATTGTTTTTGTAATGTTATGTAATGGGTATTATATGATTAGGGTGTATAAAAGGGTAATTAATTGTATAAATTATTACTTTTGTTTGAGGAAAGACAAGTAACTTTATATAGCCTAATAAAGTATGATATATGTATTATTATAATTTATATCCCAAATGATGAATATGATAAACATAAAATCTATTAATTTCATTATTTAGGAATAATTAAAGTTATTATGCCATAAGTTATTTAAGGGGGAGAATTTAACATCATATGATTTTACTATATACTTCTTCCGTTAATGAAAAATTATGTTTTATAAATTGTTTGATAAAAACTACCAAACTAAATTGAGCCATGAACTAGTAGATAAATATTAATAAAAAGCAACAATAATAATAAAACCTCTATTAAAATTTTTTATATTAATTAACAAAAAATTATTACATTTTGAAGAAAAATAAAAAATGTGATTTAATTTATCTTTCCTCAATAATTTATAAATTTATTGAATATTTTTTTTGTAAAAAATTAAATATATAGATTTTAAATTATACAATATAATATTATAATAAATTAAGTAATATATTATCATTTTATAAATTGTAAATTTCAATGAAAAAATACTTCGGAAACCTAATGTGTAAGATGTCAATTTTTAATAAAAGAAGTTTTTTTAATTTTAATTTAAAATGTAAATTTTAAAATATAAAAAATTTTAAATTAAAAAAATATGAATTATTTTTTAAATTAATGTTATAAAAATTTAATAATGATTAATTTTTGGGTTTTTTTTCAATATGTAATTCTTAGATGAATAGTGAAAAAATAAATTTTAAAAAAATATTGAATTTTATTACATTATCCATATATAATAAAAACCTATAATTTTATAATAATTTTTTACTAAATAAATATATAATTAAGGAATACATTATAGATTTTAAGCACAACAATTTAAATTTAAAATCTTATATTTACCAATATAAAACAAAAGTAATATTATTAATTCTAATAAAAAATATTTTTAGTTTTTTTATTTGACTAAAAATTATTTTTAAGAAATTTGGTTATGTAAATATTGTTAATATACAAAATATTCATTTTATATAATAAATTATTTTATATCTTTAAAATATAAAACATTAATATTTTTATCATACACACAAATTTAAATATAAATACACACTTTTCCAAGAAAATATTTTTTATGAATTATGTGCATTTATTTTAATATTAATATTTTAATACTAGAAAATATATAATTTATAAAATTATTTTCATATCAGAAATCATAATAATTAAAAATTTTAATATTTTTTTTTAAATTTTGTAAGAAAATGTTATGGAGAGTAAAAAATTAGTTATCATATTAAAATGAAATTTTACTCAAAATACAATTTTAAGATAGAATTACAAATTAATGAAAAAATAATACATTTTTTATTTAGTTGAGATATGTATTGTTAAATAAATTTATTTTGAACATTCTTGTCTATTTTATGAGGCACATTTCTTTGAAAATAAAATCTTTTTAACATTATGTCATGAATATTTTACAAAATGTAATTTCCATCACATATAAATGTGGAATCTTTAAAAATTTATTCCAAACCAGTAACTTTTGAATTTATTTTCAAAAAAATTCTATTTTTTCCCTCCAAGAACCCACCCCCACGTCATTAGGAATCTTTTCAGCATTAATTATCATATTTTTTCTATTTATAAGGATATTTCTAATATAAAAGTCAATCTATCGACGTTAGTATTAACTCCTTAATATTTTATTATGAATCTTATCCTTTATAACCTCTTATATCCATAAGAATATAATGAAATCAATATAAGTATTATACCAAGATGTTATTATATGAATGGGACAACCATTATTTACATCGTTACATCTACTTATAATAAAATATAACATTTTTCATTGTGTTATGTAGACTAACAACTTGAAGAAGAGAAATTTCTTGTTTGAATACTCATTTTCATTATTATCCAAACATCTTCAATTTAGTTTCACCAACATAAAAAAATATAAATTATATCAATATTATTCCTTTTTAATGATATTATACACTTCCTTAACCATAATCACCAATCATGATATAATGTGTTCATGTTTGAGTTCGGCTTAACTATATAATTCAATAATCCTATTAAACTCCATAATGGATGGCTATGAGAAATTAAATTATAATGGTATAGAACATAAATGTAGAGACCATGACCCTAGTATCTCATAGCTGGTGTACTAATTATTATATTTTTATAAGATACAAGGAATCACATATTGGAGGATCAAATAATTTAGTTATCTCAATAAACTAGATACATACTTGATTCATTCAATAAATTTTTAAAAACAATCACAACATAATTTATTTAGAGAATATTGGTATTACTTATATGATATTATTATATAATTTTCATATTCCACTTCATGGATTTTTGTAAAAGGAAACAAAATAATGGTGAGATAAAATTCTCAATAAGGGATATGTACAATAAAAGCTATCAAAAATAAATAAAGAATAATCAATATGGAATGGTAAATAATTTAACACACAATCCATTTGATCAATAACTTGGATATCATAATTAGACAAGTCATAAAAAATATGGAACCAAAAAAATTGAAAATCGAATGAATTTAATAAATAATATGAGAATGAAATACATCTAGAGATTAAATCATTATATAAAAAACATAGATAATAATAACTAAAATATTAATAAATAAAATGCTTAATTATTGGATGTATTGTATCATTATCATGGTACATATAATTTCAATACCATTACCAATATTATTTATATCTACTGGGTATAAACTGATCTAGTTAGGCCCACTATATCTATAATGTCAAGATATTTCACAAGAGAGTTTAAAACTTCTAGGTACAAATTCATAAGTTTTGGCCAATTAATTTTGTCTCATGAGATTTGTATTTTCATAAAGAGGACTTCTATAAATACCCCCAACCCATATAAAACATTTCACAATCAATTATCATATATCTAATAATTGATTTAATTTATAAACAATGTTCCTTGTCATAAAATATTTGTATTGAGTAAAAGATACCTATTTATCAATATATCCCCTTTTAATCAAATAAAATTCAAATTTTAAACCATATGTAAAAATGATATATGGTTTAGGAAATAATAATATCCATCATAATAGAATTTTGATATATAATAGTAATTTATTAACCAATGGAAAATAATCACAAGAATATTATTGTTTTAGTATAAAGCTATAAATCACAAAAGAATGTAAGATTATACAATTAATTTTACCAATTATTAATTTTTAAGTGAAATCCCCTTGGATGAGATGATTCAAAGTTAAAAATAATATATCATTAATTATGAATAAATCATGATATTATATGATAATGGGGTATTATATACACTAAAAAAGGTGAATTGGTTCATAATAACAAATATGACTCAATGGAATGTAAATTGAGATAAAATACCTTACCTCATGCTTCCTTTTCATTTATCATTCATAAAAATCCGGTATAGTGGTTTAAAAATGTTATTAACATACAAAATAACAATATTGATATTTATAATATCATATATGGTCCTTTTATAAAATCTTATTAACTATTCATTAGTAATTATTCACTATTTTCATTATTTCAGGTGCTTATTAACTTGTTTTAACATGCATGTTTTTTCATTAAAGATCAAATTATTTTTCATATTAAGAAGTTTGATCATATCCATGATAATAATAATGGAATAAATATAATATTTTTACAACAATTTTACTTTTAAAACAAATCATGATAGATAGTTATAAAAAATGAAGTGTGTTATGATCATAAAGACGGTAGGCTATACGTACACATGAGTAACATTTAAAATTTTCAATGATCATTATGGATAGAAAGTAAGTAATATATTATTTTTCCTAAATGATAGTTATATAATATATACCGTAATAAATTATTATATATATCATTCATATAGTGTGGTGATTACAAGAGAGCCACCTCTCTTCGTGAATGTGGTAGTCCACACATACAAGAACAATGTTATAATCATTATGTGAGTGAAAAGGTAATAAAAAAAATGATATATATTATCTATCCATAATTATAAATGTGTCATTATTATATTAATTATTTCAAATATATCACATATAATTATTAAATGTATCCTTATTACCTTTCATGTAAAGAATTAGTAAAATACGAATCACATCACTTTGTGAGGATGTAGTCTGTTATACACATGATCAATGTTATAAAATCCCATACATAATGTAATGTAAAAAAGTAATATAGGATATAATGAATTAATATGTGTAATTATGTTATTAAAATCAAATATATACTTTTTATCAATCATTATTCCAAACCATGATAGGTGGTAATGGAAAAATGATGGCATCGGTTCATGAAGAGGTATTCAACCGTATACATAAATGATGATTTATTAACCCATTTTATTGAGTTGGAAATTGATTTACACCATGAAATTAAATAAAAATATAAGTATATGGAATGTACTGAGGTTATTATACAATAATGGTTTAATAATAATTAATTGAGGTGAAGTAATAAATAAAATAAAAAACGATCATTGAAGAACATTACCTCTTCTTCGGCTAACCTCCTAAGGTTACAAAGAAACCTATAGAGTATGGGTTTATTCTCAAACTAAGGATTATAGTATGAGAGGTGGTAATTTTGGATGATTTATTAGGTTTTATTCATGCCAAATGTCTTATGTTGTTTGAGTAATTTAGTGTAGTGAGTTCCCTTTTACAATTTAGGTGGGGTGGAGTTTTTTTAAATACTCAAAATTATTAACTATTTTGAGGTCAATATTTTCTAATTTGAATACAAAAGAGATTACTAATAGATCAAAAGTATTATTTTGTTGATACACATCTCCAAAAAACAAAATAAAGACATTTTTATCATGTTATTCCTTAGTCTTTAAACTTACTCAATTTTAACCTTTTATTTTTTCACCACAACAACTAATCATTTTAAAATAGTTAATTTATCATTTAGGAAAAAATTAAAATGATAATTATCAGATAATTTAGTCCCATTAAAATATAAATATTAAATAAAATTTATCAAGTAAAAATCCTATTTGTGTTGAGAAATAATTTTAACACCAGCGCTTGTAATGTGAAAATATACAATTTTATCCATAACCACTCTAAAAAAGTTTTTATTATTTTGTGAAAAATATATTCATTATAAAAGAAAAATCAGTCTATTAATATAAAATATTTTATATTTAATAAAAATTAAAATAACTAGGTTGAGGATATGATTTTTAGTATTTTTAAATCATTTAATAAAATATCATTTATTATAAAATAACCTTAATTTCAATTAAGGCATTATTAATTTAAATGTAATTTAAAAATATAAATACAGTGATATAATTAAAATATATTATTTTTAATTCTAATAAAAATGATATAATCATATATACATTTAATATAACAAAATAATTCATTCAATTTACTTCACTTTTAATATTTTTTCTATCATTTATTTTATTTAATTATTAAGTAAATAATTCATGCATTGAAGTTTCTTAAGAATTTAAAGTAATTAGTACATATCTAAAAATTAAAATAAATTATCATAATAAAAAACATATTTATATTTTAAAATATTACTTATAACAAAAAATGATGGTTTTTTATCTTAATTCTTTATAGATATTAAAGGCAAGGAATGTTATTTTTTTTGCCTTTTTATTCATTAACTTATTATATAGGTAAATTTATTGTAAAAGTGTCCCAAACACTAATAATAATAATAGATCATAAGGTAAAAATGGTAAAAATACTGGCTTCTAATTAGTGATGGAAATGTTTTTAGGTTTTCATCCCTTATCTTTTATGTTTTACCCGTGGTAAAATTGTCTTTAACTTAATCACAATAATTAATTTGAACTGGTTTCAGTAATAATTATGATAAAAATTGACCTTATTATATAGAAAAAATTATTATTATTCAAAATTTTTAATCCATTTTTTGAATTTCAATTCACAAAATTGGAATAATTAAATTTCAAATTACTCTCCTAGAGGTGATGAGAAGGGGTTTTTTTAATTTTTTTTTTCAAAAGTTATAGTTGTTGTATATCAAAATTAAATATGAAAAATATTATAATGAACTAAATTGGATTAATTAATATATAATTTTAATAATTTTAAATTAAAAATATAGTTTAAATTTATAGGTAATTTAAACATAAAGGCAATTTTTAATTAAATTTTATAATTTTCACTATTCATCAAAGAAGAAACTTCTAATAAAAACCCCAAAAAATTAACCTAATAGAATTTTTTACATGTATATTTAAAAAATGAAGGTTATTTTGAAAAATAAATTTTATAATACTGTAAAATATTAATTATTATTTATGTTTATAAAGATTTACTAGACCACCTTATAGAAAAATACCGTTTTTCTGAAAACATTTATTTTTCTTTAAAATGGTTCAAATTTTATCTCAATAAATAGATATCCCTTTTATTTATTTTTACCTATTAAAACCATATAATTTTCATATTTTTTTAGTAAAATTAATACATTCCAAGTTAATAGTTACATCATAATTGTAATGTTTAAATAATAATAAATTATCATGTTTCATTCATATTTGATGTTGCGTGAATCACAAGCTATCAAAGAAATGATATTTTTTCTAAAAGAAATATATAGTAAATTATGGGGTGTTACAATTTAATATTTTTCTTAGTAATCAATGGTTTTAAATTTGTTAATTTTATTGATTAAAGACCCACATCGTAAAAAGGTTTATAAAACATCCTCTAAATTAGAGAGAATGGGAAGTACAATGGTCATATGGAATAATCGCTTGACTAGGATTACAATTAGTATAACATAGTTGGTAATAAAAAAATTGATATGGAAGAAAATATTAACTTCCATGGAGTAAAATAGATTAATATAGGTCATTGATCATAATAAAGTGGGTGGTCTAGAGAAGGTTAATAACCATAAAATCATAAATCGAATAGGTGTGACATGGGTCATTGATATCATCAGAAATGATTTTAATAGGATAAAAGTTTATTTGAAGATCCTTTTCCAAAAGTTAATGAATATCATGAGAATATATTATTATATGATCTCATTCCATTTGATAAGAACAATCTCATTTTTTGGTTATTCCTTGATCAATTTTAATTTCTTCGCTTACATTATTAAATGAATATTAGTTTTTTTAAATGATGCACTAATATAAAAAATGATCTATATTAGAATGATAAGTCATTGCTTTGATCAATAGTTATCATTATAACATAATGATTAGTATAGGTTACCAAATATGCACAAATCATTATATGGTGAAGTAATACATTAATATTTAAAACCTTGTCCAAACATAAACATAAACCATTTCATAAATGATTAACATTGTGACCCTTCTAATATTTTGGATCCAAAAAATTATAAAAAAAGCCACTAAATTTCCAAAATGATCTTATCATTATTCCAATGAATAATATGAAGTATATATTAATCCTCTTTTACAAAACATTCGACTACATTTATCATCTATTCTCTTGAAACATGGTAATAACCTAAATTAACATAAAACCTTATTGAAAATATGTGTGATTCAATATTAATTAAGTAAAAAATAGATTATTGTATATATTCCTGAAATCCAAAAAATGTTATAAACTCCATCAAGGATAGATTAAATCACTTTTTCAACAAATAATTAATCAGTTCTAAGTTAATCAATACTATCATATTTACCTTATCCATATCAATATTCTCGATCTTAATCTGAAAATCATTATCCCTGCATCAGTAAAATATTAATTACCATATTTATCTCTATCATGTTTTCCCAATAAGTTCATCTTTCCAATGAATCAATTTTGTTAATACTATTCGACACATTCTTTCAAATCCTTCATGAAATAGAACTAGAGTAAAATCCTTATATATAATTCATAATTCTTCTAACTAGAATATCAGTAATAGAATTATTTTACATCTTTTTTTAGGGATCCAAATACCCATTCATATTATTCAATCCGCTTAATCAGGATCAAAAATATATGTTTTTACTTGATTCATTAGATTTTTATGAGGTATATTCCCTTGACGATTGGGTCATTCATTTTATTAGTTCCCTATCACCTTAAATTTGAAGCATTGGTCATTTGAAACATTATTATTTACCTTGAAATCATGAGAATGGTCTCCTTTCTCTTAACATGTGTAGTAAAATCCCATTCCATTCAAGCAAGTATCAAGGTTTTTATTTCCACAATTATCTCATAAATAAAAATCATTCTATTTATTCTTCCCCTTATAATTTTTTTACTCTTTTATCCACTTAATCTCTAGTATATATTTTAATGAATAATAATTATAGATTTATTTATCTATCTTGATTGAACATAATACTACTTCATCATATGATGAAAATGTTTGCGAGGCCAGCACTCTTCGAAGACTTAACTTAATCCCTTTAAATATGTGGTCCATATTATAATATGTGTTGCACATGTAATCTATAACATACCTAGATAACATTATTAAGGTATCCTCATACTATGTAACATTTTTACTTCCATTTTATTTATTATATAGTACTTTATCGTCATTTATGTTTGTTTATCATGAGGGAAATATGTGTTGAAGAATGTCCCCTTAAAGGATTTATATTCCATGAGTTTTATTTCCTTTACCTCCCTTATATTATGGATCAATTACTACTATTAAATGTGGATATCACCTTGGATATATACCCACAGTTTATAGAAAATTTGGGTATAGATTGTATAGAATATTTCTATTCTAACATTTTACGTAAAATATGGGTATAAGAATGCTATCCCAACCATTTCTAAAATCCATTAGTATAGACTCCCACATATTTTCCCTGCCTCCCCCCTCACTCAAGATGTATCTCCCCCACTCTATGTGAGTAGTGTTCTTCCCTCAACCAAGAGACAATGGACCACTCTCCTCCTCCAGCGTTCTCCATTGATTCAATGATTTCTATATTTCGATCTTATTTTATTGTGAGTTAAAAATCCTTCTTCAATTATAATGACTATTTTTTCCTTTTTATCTATGTATAAAAACCTATCTAAGAGGCAGTTAGGTCATGTTTTTTCTGGATTATTTGATATAAGGTTTTAGGGTGATGTTTAATTTTTTGGATTTGGTTTAATGATTCTAATTTGGATGATCCTTTAATACTATTTTATTGTATATTTTTTGATGATGTTTGCCTTTTAATTTTATATCCATGATGGGGGTTACCAATATATTCATAACCACCTTAAAAGGTTAGTTTTCTTATTTGTAAACCAACCATTAGTTGGGGAATTGACTAACCTAATTTTATGTATAATATTCATTCTCAAACTCCTCATGTTATTATATATTTTTATATATTGTGGTTTATATTTATATATTGATGAATATATATTGAATTTATAATATTGAGATTGTCATTGGAAATTTTTAATTATGTATGTGGATAATAGTTAGTGTGAGATAGTGTTTAAAGTTCCATATATTCTCTGATAGTTTATGATATATTATACATAAATATTTATTGGTTTTCTAATTATTATTTTCAACCTAGAAAACATAATAATTTAGTGAAATTTAATCATTAGATATATTTATTATAATCCTATAATGAAGTAGGATCATGTGTAACACTCTACGAGGCTTGTTGATGAGATAATTCACTAATTGTTTTACCTAGTCTACCAAGGAATTCACAATTTTGTTAATTTCAGATGATTTTACCTTTTCATTATCATGAATATATGGTGTTTTAATTGGTATTTTCCCTTTGGGGATTTCCAAATATGTACATTGATATTATAAATCATATATACCCTCTTTTTGGTAGGGTATTTTGATTTTATTTTATAAAGTCATGGAAAAATTTAGTCAAGGTGATTATGATTACATATTATATAGGAAAAATAGTTTGAGGTGGATCATTTAAAAAATGTTCATAATTGTTTTTTTGGAAATTAACTTTCTAAATTATTATGTGTATTTATATAATATGGGTTTAATTTGTGAAATTCATCAGCAAGGAAAATTATGGGTTTTGTTAAATTTGATTTATAGAGGTAATTATAATTTTTTTTCATGGTTTTACTTTGTATATTTTTTATCATTAGTTTATCGAGATGATTCATATAGAATTAATGGTTTATAAAAATTAAAATTTTCCTTATAGGAGGATGATTTATCATCACTGATGCTTGTGGAGCTCATTGATAGATTATATTGGTAGGTAATATCTTCCATACATGTCATTTTTATGAATATTTCTACAATGCGACTACACTTTATTTATGATATGAAAAAATAGTTAAATGATTATATATGAAAATAAGAATAAGGAGTTTTTCTAGGATTTTTTTTATATTAAAGAATTTTTTTAATGGCATGGTATATTGAAATAAAAAATATTTTAAATTTCACATTTGTTTTCTTACTCATTATTATATAGTTTTTTGACTTGTTCCTATTTATAAATAATGCTGTCAATGATTATTTATGAGTTATTAGATAAAGAATTTAAATGTTTTTTTCTTAATTTTTTTCACAAAATTCATCAAATAATATATAAGTTTATTTATTGAACATGATATTTACATTATTCAAGTAAAATGGTTTTCAAATATATTCCTTACATGAAAACTCTTTAATATTGTTATTACTTTTTGAATTATAAATGAATGATTAAATGTTTTCATGATAATAAAAACTTATCTATCAATATAATTTTTTGAATAAGATATCTTGAAAATATTCACACAAGTTATAATAAGTTTTGAATCAAATTTCCATATATGATATAAAAAGATTCCTATTAAAAAAAAATTATGGTCTCACTGCTATTATACATGAAGTACGTCATTAATTTTTATGAAATCCTAAATGAATCATATAGGCAACCTTGTTCACAAATTAATCTTATAGAACAAGTCTTGGGTAAATTTGTTCATCCGTGAGGATGGATCCCTACGTCATCTTTGATCAAATTTCAGTTTCCCAGAATAATACAATTCAAGGTAATTTCACCACTTGATTCATCTATATCATGATTTTAAACAATTTACATTTAAAACTTAATGGTTAAATTTCATTATCAAAATAAAATTAAAAACCACTATTTTTCATAAAAACAGTGGATATTATTTGAGCTTATGGAAGGAGACAATTGGTACAATTTTCATTTGAAATTTGAGATGATTAATTTTTTAACAGAATTTTTATTACATTTCATATATCATACAACTTAGAGATTACATGACCTTTATTACATTTTGGATATATGTTTTTTATTTTATAAATCCTAGTATCTATGATATTAGGATTAAATAATTATTTATATTTATATCAATTATAATTGAATTTACATAATATTATTATGACATGTTTTTTTAGTTTTGATATTGGATGACATAATGTTTTTATTCCTTAATATATATATTTTTTATCATATTGACATGTGTATTAAATTAGGCTAATGTAATATTCAAAACATAGATGTCTTAGTAACACCATGTTCATAATGACATATTTATTTAATTGGATTAGGTAATAGTAATTTCTCATTACATATATTATAATTTGTATGGATATTTATCTTTAGGCATTGCTTATAGCATATTTTTTTTCTATTATTCATTATTTTTTAATCTACCAACATGAATTGATAAAATTAATATTGAAATTGGTTTTAATTTATTTTCTAATGATTCTTTAAATTTTTTATTGGAACATTAATTTTTCTATATAATAAAATGGATATTATCTGAATATATCATGCTGATCATATTTCAACTGCATTTTAAAATATTTTGGATTTTTTTAATATTTTTCATTTAAAAATGCTTTAGATAGAGTTCGTATATAGTGTCCATAATATATTAGAGTTGGAAGACCAAGTTTATGCAAATAAGACATTATACTTCATATAAAAAAAATCTACATTTCAAAGAAACAATTATGTTTGGTATAATAATATAGAGACAAGACAATCTTCTTCTATTCCTAAAAAAGAGGTGTTATAGAGAAATTGATATCTGATTGGTTTCCATTTTTGCATCATCTGGAGAGTGATATTATTCTAATTCAAGAAGACCATGATATCAATACACATGAGGAAATGAAAAAATATGATGATGTTGATGGAGTTAAATTTATTAGACAATGCCATGACTCCTGTATATTAGGAATGTAAAAAAATGAAAAGTTTGAATTTTTAATGTTATTATATCATGGAAAAACCATGTATGTGTTTTCCAATCCAACTATTGATTACATTCGTACCTTTTTGAAGGAATTTATTCCTGATGGTCTAGATATTCCATTAAATCATTATAAGGCATTAAATTCAATTAAGTAGATCAAATCATTTACTAATAACATTTATTCCTGTTTAAAAGATTACAATTTATTTTGGGATGAAAAAACAGACCTTAATGACTATAAAGTATGTGATACATCTCGATGGAAGGAAAATGATGATTGAAAACCATATCATTTGTCGTAGAAAGTCATGTGACACTTTCCATTGAATCCTAGGATTTAAAATATATTCATGTATGTTCAAATATTAACCAATATGTGATGACATGATGTTAAGAGAATTAAAGGCAATGATGAGTCATTTTATCCTGTGTATTGTTTAGTATGGTAGGAATTTGGTTCACAACTTCATGATTCTATATTTAAGGTGTATAATGTTAGGTTTATTCTATCTTATAATGGTTTTGATCTTTTTGTTCATATTCTTACTTCTCATGGCATGTGGAAGTTTTTATTCATGTTTATAATCTTTCACAGAGGATGTGTATGAAAAAAACTATAACATTAAAGTGTATACTATTATTAAGAACTTTAGATATTATCAATGATATAGATATA
Organism: Viscum album; assembly: GCA_963277665.1. Taxonomy (NCBI): domain Eukaryota; kingdom Viridiplantae; phylum Streptophyta; class Magnoliopsida; order Santalales; family Viscaceae; genus Viscum; species Viscum album. The sequence goes on from OY728143.1 coordinate 356,868,077, forward strand.
TACTTTTATCCTTTAATAATAGAGTTTATTTTTCTTTGAGATATGATTTTTTAACATTTTGTGCTTATTTAAAAAATATATTTTAGATTTTTCATTCTCTTCTATGGACTATAAATGATTTCCCTTATTATGCAATGAAGTATGTTTAGATAATGAAGGGAAAACTATCATATCATATTTGTAAAATTAATACACGATCAAGAAGGAATAAATATCATTGTAGTTTTAATTTTATGGTGTGTCAATGATTTTTGATAATGGATCATCAATACAATATGAATCACAAGAGGTTTGATAATAATATTAACACTAAACATCCACTTCAAAGTATTTTCGGAACTAATGTACATAATTAATTGAAACATTTAAGTTTTTAATTAGGTAAAGGTTAGATGAAATTTAAAAAGAAGATGAATTTTTACATTGAAGACACTTATAATTGGAAAAAGAAAGGTATCTTTTTTGAGTTTCCATATTTTTTTACAAATTTTTAACATTTTTTGTTTAGATTTAATACACATTGTGGATCATATTTTTGAATTTTTGATTTATTTTTTAATTATCACGGGGAATACAAAATATAACATTTGATATCACCAATACATATTAGATTTGGGTATTCGATAAGAACTACATCCTATGTGTATCTATAAAAAACATGGAATATTCCTTGTTCTTATTATGTGATGACACAGTTAGTGAAAAATGAATTTATGAAAGTATTGGAGAATATCAAGGTTCCAAATAGATATTCTCGTAACATATCTAAATGAGTCAACATAAGGGTGTTGACACTAAAATCACATAAAACTCATGATTATCACATTATTATTCATGAATTGATTCTAATAGAAATATGGAATTTACTATACTATAATGTAAAGGTTTCATTGATTCTATTATTATTTATTTTTAGAGTACTTTATTATAATATATTATCCAAAACATTCATGATAAAAATTCAGAAAGAGGCACCATTAATTTTGTGTGATATGGGAAAAAATTTATTCCATCATTTTTCTCTTCTATGTTATATTTAACAGTTCATCTTACAACTAAAAAAATTTATGGGGGACCCATTACATTTTGGTGGCTGTATTCTATAGAAATAAATTCCTAAAAAAGGAAATCCTATGTATGAAACAAGAATCATACTGAATGTTCCATTATGATAGGTTATCTAGATGTTGAATCTATGGTTTTTTGTTCAATGTATTTTCATGACATGACTATAAGACATTTTCGGACAATTAGAAAAGAATATGAGTAGTATAGAGAAATTATGGCCTTATTTCCTTCTGTTCCCCAAATAGGATGAATTCATGGGACATATACATTGGTTGCATTGAGCTTTGAAGAGAAGGATATGAGATATAACGTAGTATTATTTATTTATGGTTTGTTTGATGATTATATCAAATAAATAAATAAATAATTTACATGTTATCTGATACTATGTAATTGAACATATACCTTAATCATTTATAATCATTTTCTATTGGTAATATAAATAAATTATAAGTATATTTCATTAATTTTTGAATTTTATAAGGTGAGAGGATTCCCATATAAAAAAATTTCCTACTTGGTCAAAATCAAACATATAACCATTACATTAATCGATATAAAATATATATTTTATTTTAATGTCATTGTTCACATATATATATTTTAGTTATTGAGTTCACCTATTGACTCTATATCTCAATAATTAAGAGTGTTGAATTTTGGTCCCAATTATTTGGGTTGAGAATGCAAATCATTAATACACAATGGTTATAAATTTGTTACAATTGAGTAATCTATGAAATTGAGAAAAAAAATGATGATGTCATGTTAACTCCTATGACATAATATTATACCAGTTGATATGATAATAATCTTTGATACGAATATGTGTCTTGATATTGAATTATTAAGAAAATATTATTATTTTATCACTACTCTCATGGTATATTTTCTATGATGAAATGTAAATTTTATTATTCAATGATGCAATATGGTACATATATTTATGGATATGGATTATGAGTTATTGACATGACTTGATTCATGGCTAACATTGACCATATATTTCAAAATCAGTAAAAAAAATGAGTGTTTTATATGAAAGATAACCACAAAACTAATTATGGAGTCATTACTTGAGTAAACCCTAAATTTTTTTCATGATGGTGGGGAAGAAATTGACACCATTGACTCACCCATTAGCATTGACCAAAATATTATATTTAATGAATAAAATTATCCTATTGTGAGAGTCAATGTTGAACCTTAAGTTTATTTGGAAAATTTATAGATGTAATAATATATGTTCACAATTCATTCAGTTTACCTTGATTTGGCTTTATCAATATTTTTCTATTTTTTTTTAATTTAATTTAGTTTTAGTTTGGAATGGTATGTTTGTTTTAGTATTATTTGTTTTCATTATAGTTAATTATATCTAGTTATCTTCCAAAATCCTTTTTAAAAATGGGTTTCTAAAAAATGTATAAGTTAGTTTTCAATTATAGTTTCCGAAACATGTTATGAAACATTCTATGAATTATTTGACTTCTATGTTGTATATAGGATTTATAAAAAGTATTCTTTAAAATGTACATTTTATTATTATGGAAAATTTGAATGATATTGAAGAATTAATAAGGAAGCTATTATTTGATACTGATTTATGGATGCATGATCCACGGTTTCCTATTCTATTTTTCTTAGTGGATATAATAATTGAAATATTTTTCTTTTATATTACATTAAATTTAATTTTTTATTATTTATCAAAATATTTTAGAGATATACATTTTATTTGGATTTGAATTTAGCTGAGCCTAATAGTATGGTTCTGAGTAGGGGATCCCTAGATCCACATGGGGCACTCATTATACTCATTCACACCCTGACATTCCAGCATACACCCCATCCACCCTATATTTTTTCCTCCATTTGATCCTATAGGGATGTTCCCAGACGCACCTCTATCATCATAATATTTATCCTCTTCTTTTAATACCATGTTAGTGCTACATCTAAGGACGTTCTCACCTATTCCATATCCATATGCTATGATGTATCTCAATCCCTTCTATTCTTACCCTATTATGTCTATGTTTCCCCCAATTCCTAATATCCATATAGGATATGATGATTCTGTTCCTTCGGATTCCACTCCAATTCATTAAGATGACCCATTGCATGAATTGGAATAATCACATCCATTTGAGACTACTGATCTTGGATTGAACATAGATCTATAATATCTTAATGATCTTCCTACATTAGGATTTTTTAGTATATGTGTGTCAAATTATATAACATCATTTTACCCTATTCTATTTTGAATTAATTTTTTTCCTTTGACCTCATTCAGTGATACTTTAAAATAACCAATGTAGGCTTACTCATATGTGTGATATCTATAATTTCCATATAGAAATAATGGTGGATTATAATAAAGAAAATAATATGATAGGTAAAAGTGTAAGAAATTGTAGATGTTTCATGGGATCTTTATACATGTAAAATGATATCACTCTAATGAATATAGTCTAATAGAGGCATATCGAAAATGAAATCAAGAAGAAAGATTGGGAGGAGATATGGTAAAAAAAAATCTTAAATTTATATCTATATTATTGTTGTATTTATATGAATTAACATGATCTTTGAAACAATAGTTTTACTTTCCTGATGGTGAAGATACCAAGGTCACAAGGTTGATGGATATTTGGGAGTTTTTATGGTTATATAAGCATGATTTATATGTTGGTTGGAAGAGTACAATAGGATTTGATTTAGAGGGTGTACTAATATTCCCCAACTATCAACCAAAATAATATCAATAAATTATCTCATATTATAATATTAATGAGTTTAATATATTTATAATATTTAATTATTTCCATAAAAAAATAATTCTCATTAATTGTAATGATTTTTTTTGTTTAAAAAAAAAACTTTCTATGAAATATTTTCAAACTTTTTTATATAGTGAAATGCATGATCATGAAAGGTACCAGGTACTTTAATATAAATAAAAATAATGTCCAATTTATATTTTTACTTATTTTTATTTTCAAGATGAAATTTATTTTTTCTCATATGGAAACACTCCAATATAAGGCTATAAATACCCCCTTTTAACTATCCAAATAGACAAAATGCCAGATGGTGAAATGGCCAAATAGCCTTTAGAAAATTGAAAAATTTTCTAATTACACAAATGTAGAAATGGAAAAATGACAAATTGACAAAATTTCTTAATTAGAAAATGGATAAATGGCCAAGTAGCTAATTGGCCAATTAACCAAATGGCATAATGGCCAAATTTCCAAAAAACCAAATTACCAAACAGCCTAACCGAAAAAATGATCATAATGAAAAAATGATCAAAATTATCAACTGACTGAGTAACCAAATGAAAAAATGACCATATTACTAAATTAACGGACATCCTAACCATAAAAGTACCATAATAACCAAATGATTCAAATTACAAAGTGATCGAATAAAAAAATAGAAAAATGGTCAAATGGCTAAATGACCATATTAAAAAATTAACAAACAATGTAACCAATAAATTTAATCAATGACCAAATGTTCAAAATTACCAAGTGACTAAGTAACCAAATGTTCATTTGGCTAAATGAAAAAATTACCAAAAAACCTAATAAAAAAATAATATAATGAAAAAATAATAAAATTACCAAGAAAATGATACCAAATGGCTAAATTTCTAAATAACCAAATTACCAAAAAACCTAAACACAAAATGAACCTAATGACCAAATAATGAAAATTACTAAGTGATTGAATAAACTATTTAAATAATTATCAAAATCACTAAGAGAATGAATAACCAAATTGAAATATTTCTAAATTACTAAAAATATAACAAAAAAATATATAGAATGAAAAATTGATCAAAATTACCAAGTGGCTAAATATCTAGATTACATAAAGCAATTATATTTAGACCAAAATGAACTTACAAGAGGAATACATATCATACCCATGTTTATTATGATAATTACTATGTATTGTTTGTGTTATGATAATATTATTAAATATCTAGGTAAATCTACAATTACATTCTTCTTCATTTTATAAATATCTTTATTAACTACAATATTAATCCATTATATGTTTATGACTTTAATATTATTAATTAATGAAATATTATATAAATGAATTTCATTTTAATCAAGCAGTATTGGTCATTCAAACATGTGTTCCTTGAGAAACATTATTTTTCTTAAGTTGGTAGAAAAAAGATGGATGCTCTATACATACCCATACACAATAAAAATATTGGATGTAATTATATTGATATTTAAAATTTTGATATGTAATACATAATTAAATATATTAGTTTATTTTTAAAATATGTTCCTTGTAGGACCTCGATGAAAAATATGATGACAACATCAGGCCAAATAAGCATTCGAGACATGTATTTGTTGAGGAGCATCAAGGGATAGTCTGATGTCATACCGGGAAATACATTGTCCTACCTTGGTATTGGAACTCATTGGGTGAATCTAAATCCTACCACTCCCCTGATATACCAAATACTCATAAAAAAGCAGTTGAGTACAAAAAATAGCTATACATTAGCATAAAAGAGGAAAACAGGTCACTGAACACTTCCTAAAAGCTATGTCAGTTATATTTCCATCACTTCCATAAAAAAGATACTATTTTTTATTCATATATATATATATTCAATGCGCTCATTATATTATTTATTAGTTTATGTTAATGATAATCCTAGTTGCAGTCAAGATGATGGCACTAGTACTAGTGGTGGTGGTGGTGGTGGAGATAGTAGTGCTGAAGGTGGTGGTGGTGTTGATGATGATGGTGATGATGATGATGCTCTAGGGACTGATGATCATGATGATTATGATGGAACTGATGGGGATAAAGGATATATTGATCCCCTCCATTTTCAGGTTAGATAGAGACATGTGTGGATGACTAAAACTAATTAATGATGTGGATTTCATGTGTATGATATAGCATTGTTAATGGATTAAAAAATATTTATAATTCGATGGTTAAATGATAAATATATAATATGTTTATTACCTTAAATGTGTACATATGACTATTTTTTAGGTTTTATGAGAGGTGATGGATGGTGTTGCTTCTATCCAATGGGTGAATGTATCTATACCCACGGGTCATAAAAACATGGGTATGCATGTTTTTTAGACAAACGCATATAACCAAGGTTCATAAAACTTTGGTTATAAGCTATACCCATGCTCTCAAGTGAAACATGGGTATTTAGAAATCTAAATATCATATACCCATAGTTTCTATATAAATCATGGGTATAGGACTATCCCAACTGCATATGCACCCACAGTTCATAGAACCATTTGTATAGCCTATACCTATAGTTTTATTTGGATATAACCATGATTCTATACTATGGGTATATGTCAAAATTCCAATAGTGTAGGGACACCATTGATCAACATAACCTTTGAGACAATATATATCAAGTGAAACATTTTACTTTTCACTACATCCCAACTCCATAAATTTATTCTCTAAAGTCTTAATAAACTACTCATCTACACTTGGATTAATAGTCCCTTTAAATAATGGGAGATTCTATTGCATAAAGATATCCAACATATTATAATATTATTTTTAGAACATGTTGCTTCATACAAAAAATGTTATTTATGACAAAATAATTATGCTTCCCTAATAAAGTGATAATTTTCCCAGTTCTAATACTAGTTGTATTGGATTCCTCAATAAGGAAATATATACATTTTCTATGAGTATTTATATCCTTCTTACTTCTATGTTATATTTATAAACAATGCAATATACTTTATTTTCTCATAAAATTATGAATTTTAAATCATAATATAGAATTACAAAAAATATATAACACATAGAATAAATTAAAATTCATGAATTGTTAATCCAAGAAATATAAAAATGGTTTATTTAGGGATATCTTTATTTTAAAATCATTCATAATGGGTTTTAATGAAAATATGAATTATCCTAAAAATTTGTCCCAGGAGTGTTAGTCTAGGTGCATAATAATACATGTTTTCGTTCACTAGGAGATGATTGGGACTATCCTAATGTGCCCAATTTGGAGTTATTACCCCTAGGTACCTTTCTTCTAGAACAAATTCAACTTTTAGTATCCAGAAATATAATTATTTTCTAGGAAAAACCACACAAGATATTCTTTTTCAAAACATTAGGATGTTATTCTATAATTATCTTCATGTTATATCATACGGTTATTTTATTTAATCTATATTTTATAAACCTAGTTCCAAAATATTATATAAAACCTCCCCCAATAACAACTACAGAAACCTTGAACCTTATAACTCAGAGCTGGTTTATGATTTATTAAATTGGAATACATTATAAGGAATCACATCCTGAAGAACTGAATAGTTTAATATTCTTTGTAAACTAGATACAAAATTGAGACATGTATAAAATTTGAAAACAAAATTTACAACAATTTTTTTAATAATAATATTATTCCTTATTGAATATTCAGGTATATCATTCATAGTTCACTTCATATATTCTTAGGAAATGAATAAAAATAAGGGTGCTCCCAAATTCTCAGTAAGAGATAATTACAACCGAAGATAAAATTTAATAAATAACATATATATCATAATTATATAAGGCATAAACAATATAAAATGGTAAAAAGTTTAAAACACATTCCATTTAATCAATAAACATATAATAAAATTTATCCATAGACAATGTCATTGTGAAAATATCATGGGTAATAATAACTAAAATCATAATTAAGGAATTGATTAATTATTGGGAATTATGTATTTGGAACATGATACCTATACCATAAAAAAAATTCATAATATGGTTCACAACTACTAGGAATAATACTATCTGGTTCAGCCAACTATTATTCTATTTTTAAGATATTTCAAAATAAATTTCAAAACTATAGGGTTCACACTCATTGGATTTGGCCAAATAATTTTTTTTCATTAGAAATATCGATGCATCAAGGAGATTTTTATAAATGGTACCTACCTATTTCTTTCATTTTCAAATAATCCATCTTATATCTAATAGTCAATTTAATTCATAAAGAATGTTTCTTATCATCAAATATCTATATTGAGTAGTCAATACAAATTTATCATTATTTACCCAGTAAATGAAATAAGATTAAAAATATACATGATATATAAAAATGGTATATAGTTTAGGAAATAATAATATCCATCATACATAAATATGAATATTTATGTAAAATTTAATGACCAATTGAAACTTATCACATGAAAGTTATTGTTTCATGAGAATATTAAAAATTAAAAAAGAATATGAGATTATACAATATGTTTTATCACATGGAAATTTTCAAGTCAAATCCCCTTGGAAAAGATGATTCAAATGGAAAATTAAATAACATTATGTTTGGATGAATCATGATATTACATGTCAAATGGGTAGTATATACAACACATACAATTTAATTGGTGTATAATAATAAATAAATCTCAATGGAATGTTACTAGATAAGAAATACCCTACCTCACACTTCCTTTTGATTGGACATTATTTAACCTAATTTATTATTGTATTAAAAATTTTATTAAGTTACAAAAGACCCATATTAATATTTTAAAAATAATATTTGATTATTTTAAAACATCTTATGTCCCATTCATTAATAATCATTCATTATTTTGAGTGCTAATTTCATTGTTTTGTTATGGGTGTTTTTTCATTAAATATACGATTCCTTCAGATATTAAATAATTTCATTATCTAAATAATAGTAATCATGAAACGAATATAATATTTTTAAATAAATTTTACATTTAAAACAAATCTTGATAATATGGTTATGAAAAATGGTGTACAGTATTATTAGGGAGATGATAGGCCGTATGTACGCATAAGTAACATTTTTATTTTTCAATGATCTTTATGGAAAGAATTTATGTTATATATTATAATTACATAATGATAATAATACCATATATACCAAACTATATATTTATATATATCAAACATGTGATTTAGTGATAAAAATAGAGTAACATCACTTCGTGAAGGCGGTAGTCCACATTTACACGAACAGTGTTATCATATTTACATGACATAAATCTTAAGAAATAAATTTTTATAAATTGACATTCCAGATTTCTAAATATGTCATTAATTTCATAATTATGAAATATATAACACATATAATCATTAACATAATCCTTAAAACCTTCCATGTAAAGTGTTAATGATGGACGAATCACATTGATTCACGAGGTGGTATTCCTTCATACACACAAGTAATATTATCGTATCACCTACAAATTGAAAATTAAAAAGGTATATATATGATATAATTACTCCAAATATGTAATAATTATATAAATACCATTTATATAATTTATATCCATCATAATTTCCAATCTTGAGAGAAGGTAATGGAAAAATGAATGACATCGGTCGACGAGGCGGTAATCCACTGTACACACAAATGATGATTTTGTAACCCAATTAATGGAAATAGATTTTTGATAATTATTTTTTCAATTTTTTTTCAAACCAAATTTCTTGAGAGATGAGAGTATGTGAGGGGAGTGAGTGCACTTTTATAATTGAGTAGGGGTGTCATTTTTATAAATACTCAAAAGTATTCACTATTGAGAGTCCAATCTTACTGAATGTTCCAAAAAACAGATTAATAAAGGATTAGAGGGATGGTTTTTTTAAGAAACACGCACTAATAGGAAAATTACCTATACCAACGGTTTGGAACCATTGGTATAGTTCCCCAAACCAACGGTTTGGAACCATTGGTATAGGTCCCCAAACCATTGGTATATCCCATACCAACAGTTTGGGGAGCCATTGGGTGATTTGGAATGGGGAAAGACCAATCCCAATGGTTTGGAGAAAACCATTGGGAAAGACTTATCCCAATGGATTGAAAACCGTTGGTATAGGTCTTTACCAACGGTTTTCCAAACCGTTGGGATAGGTCTTTCCCAACAGTTTAAGGAAACCGTTAGGATATGTAAATATATAAAAAAGATTTCCAGTGGAGGTTTGAACCCACAACCTCCGTGTTATATATCAATTACTTTACCACTATCCTAGAGTACCCTTTGTGAATATATTTGTATAAATATATATATATATTTATATATAATTTATAAATTGATTTATTTGATGATATTCGATAAATGTACTCATAAAAAATAAGGTCACCTATCCCAATGGTTTTTAGAACCGTTGGGAAAGGCCTATCCAAATAGTTTTTAGAACCATTGGGATAGGTACCCACCCTGTCCCAATGGTTTGGCCAAACCATTGGGAAAAGTGGCCTCAAAGTGGCCTTTTCCCAACGGTTTGGCCAAACCGTTGGGAAAAGTGGCCTCAAATAGGACTTTTCCCAATGGTTTGGCCAAACCATTGGGAAAGGGGACCTATATGAATGGTTTTTACAAACCGTTTGTATAAAATCATTGGGAAAGGCTAGATTTCCAGTAGTGATGTCATCTACACAATATAAAAACATTTTTTACTATGTTATTCCTTGGTCAATATATTTACTCACTTTTACCATTTTAGTTTTTTTATCAGGGAAACTAATCATTTAAACTAAGTTAAATTATCTATCAGTCATAAAATAAAATGATACATATCAAATAATCTATTCCTAATAATTATAAATATTAAATAAAATTATCAAACAAAAATCATATTTGTGTTGTAAATTAATTTTAATATAAGTGCATGTAACGTGAAAAAATACTACTTTAACCTTAACCTTGTAGACATAGTTTTTACTATTTAGTAGTCAATATAGTCATTATAAAATATTTTTTTGATAAAAAAAAAATATTATATATATATAAATTAACAAATAACTTGGAATATGATTGGTTTTTGATAAATTTTAATTCATTTAACAAATTTATCATTTATTATAAATAACAATAATGTTAATTTGAATATTATTAATTCAATTTGAATTAAAAAATTATAAGGAAAATGATAGAATTAAAATATATTATCTAAAAACCTATATAACAGGATACATATATCTAAAAAAGTAATGGAGCACAATAATTCATTCAATTTACTTCACTTTTAATATTTTTATGATCATTTATTTTATTTATTTATTAACTAAATAATTCATGCATTTTTTTCTTATGAATTTAATGTAATAATTTCATATCTAGAAATTTAAATTAAATAATCATGATAAAAAAATAATTTATATTTCAAAATAAATTTTATAACCGGACATATGATGTTTTTACCGTATCCCAAAACTTTATGTATATTAAATTCATGGAAGGTTCTTTTTTTATCTTTTCATTACATAACTTATCATATAGGTCACATCCATGGAATAGTTTCCTAAAAACTCATATAAATATATAATAAGGTGATAATAATCTTAAAACATCTAGAAAATGGGTTATAGACATGTTTAATAGTCAATTTACCCATTATCTATTAAGTTTAACCCCTTGCTAAACTCGTTTTTTACATTAATCCCTATAATAAATTTTAATTGTTTTCAGTAATCCTTATGGTACAAAATTAAGTTTCTTTTATTATATAGTAAAAAATATTCTGATTCAAAATATGGAATCCATTTTTCCAAATTCAATTCATAGGAGTGGCATAATTTCATTTAATACTAATTCTTTAGACGTGATGAAAAATTGGGTTTTTAAAGACAACATGTTCAAAAGTTTACATTGTTTTAATATCAAAATTAAATATGAAAATGATTCCAATGACATTATTTGTATCAATTGATAAATTAATGAACTAATTTTAATTTAAAAATATAATTTTAATTTATAAATAATTTAAATGAAAAGGATGTTTTCATATAATATTCTCTTTTTCTCACTATTCATAAAAATGTGAAACTTATCAAAAAAGTCAAAAAGTATTACGAAATATAATATTTAGATGTAGATTTTAAAAATTATGTTTTTTTAATATAAATTTTATTATATTGTTAATAATTAATTATAAATTATATACGCAAAGCACGAATACACTTCCATATAGAAAAATGTGGTTTTTCATAATACATTTTTTTTTCAAATGGATCAAATTTTATATCTAATGAATTGATATCCATTTTTATTATTTTATACATGTGTAAACCATATAGTTTCCACAATTTAGTTAGTACTACACATATAACCCAATTTATTGACTAGGCTATAATGAAAATGTTTAAATAATAATAAATTATCATGTTTTATTCAAACATGGTGTTTTGTGCATCACAATCTATCAATGAGAATAAATTTAAACTAAATGAAATTTATATTAGTTTTTAGGGTGTTACATTACAACTCATTACTATGGGGTAATTAAGAGGATGATGTATTATAGAGAATTTTCTAAGGGATTCAATGTGTGTATGGTTGAGTTATGTTTTAATTTTCAACTCGAGAAGGATTTCGTAGTGTAAAGTATTTTTATATATTATAAAGGAAAGATCTTCAATGTTGATAGATTGGTTTCAAAATGGAATCATATATAGTATGGTTTTTTTGGTTATATTTTTTTGTGTCTATTTAATATATATGGGATGTAGTGTGTCCTTTGTATAAATGAAATTATAATACGTGGTAGTTTACCTAAAATAATGGTCTTTCTCTATGTTTATAGTAAATTTGTTATAGAAATCATTTTGTTTCACAAGAGTGGACATAAATATCACTATTATGGAATGTTCTTATATTCTACATCATAGTTTTATCATGTGTCAGAACCCTAGATCCATATTTATATGCATTATGCTATGGTTTTATAATTTTCATTTTTCCTATGAATTTCTGAGCCCCTTAGAATCCTATATTCCAACAATAATTTCTATCAATTCATGGGTTGATCATAATCTATTTTAGAAGTCCACTTACTTCCTATATGTGGGATTTGATATTAATATTCTAGAGGCCAATATTCATCATTTATAATTATTTTTTTCTTCTTTCTTAACCCTTTTTACTTCCCTATTATTCTTTATAGAGAGAAAATTATTAAGGATATGGATGTTCTAGTCATATTATAGGGGGATATGGATGGGTGATATTATACTATATGATGATCAAGGTGATTACTTATATTATGTCTCTTTAAAGTTTTATAGATCTTATTCTCTCATTTACCAAGTAATTAGAAAGCTTTGTTTGAGTTATTAGATTCATGTTATCTATCATTAGTGTCCATTTATGATATTATAATTATTTTTCATTTTTTGGATGATTAGTATGATTAGGATTAATTAGGATAATAAACTATACTAATGTTATTGAATGTGAATCAGGTTATGGAAATGTGTTTGCTAATATTCTTAATTTTATTGATATATTTTATTTTCTATATGTTTTTAATTATATTATTCCTTATAGTGATGTATTTATTTAAAATGAATTTAAAATGATTAAACACTAAGTTCCTGTAAATGTAATAAACTGTGTTATTATGTATGTTTTATTTATTACATGATTTTTATGACTTGGTGGACTTCTTTATGTGTCTAAGTGGCCTTGTGGATCTTGGTGTGCTTGGTTGTGTGTCTTAGTGTGATTTATTGTTTTTGGTTTGGTATACATGATTGTGATGTATTAGTTTTACACGGTGAGTTCTTGATAGTGGTTTTATATTAATGGAATTACAATGACATATATAATTTTTTTATGGATGATTCAATTTTATTTTTTGAATTTAAACTAATAAAAAACGATTTTTTTTGATATTATAGTAAACAATACTAATGGCAAATAAAACCCATATTGTGTACCATTATGTGATGTTGAGGATCATTATTCGACATTCGAGGAATTCTTTGGTGGCATGATACTAGTAGTGACATGTCAGTGGTTGTTGTGGTATTTCATGTGTTAACCCATAGGTGCAGTATTGAGTGAGACTATTATATACTTTTATTATTTTATGAATTTTCGATGAACTAAACCCATGTCAACCAACCAGATCGATATCCATTGAATCTGTGTGTATCATCACTAACAATAAGGATGGGGAGGATATTGATAAATATCTCTCCCCTATCCACTAATCTCCCTTCATCAATGGATACTGGTGATAGTAGTCATGGATAATGAGGTATATGGTGGGTGTTATTTTTGATTATAGAAGGAAATGAGCTTTATTCCCAATAAAATAATGATACCCTACTACCATGGATACCTAAGACAAGATATTCAGTTTATCTCTTGAGACATAATATAAAGTTATTTATGGGAGATGTTGCTTGTTATTTCTACTATTATTGGTGGATATTGAACATATTGATAAAAATTATGTATTAACATTTAGAGAGAGTGAAAAAATAGTGGGGATGTTATTGCAGTCTAAAAACATGTTATTTTAGAAAAAAAATGTGTTCGATAGTGTATGTGGCACACAACGCAGAGCCTAAACGAACGATGAAATATTATTATTTAACTATAGACATAATAAAAATCCATTAAATTGATTGATATGAATTGGAATAAATTATTAATTAAGTATATATAATGTTGTAATACAATTTAATTATATTGAAAATTTATTTTTAAATAATCATTCAATTTTTAGTAAATTCATTTAATTCATAAAAAATAGGATTTGTTCAAAAATGGGTTTTATTTCATTATGTGAGGAAATATAAAAATTAATTTAAAGAAATGTAAAAAAATTTATATGATAATAAATAAATAAATTTTTAAATTAGTATATCAAAATTATCTTATGGTGAAATTTTGATATTTTTCTGAATATTTGGATTTTTCAATGAATAGTGGAAAAATTATTTTTATTGAAAACTATATTATATTTTAAATTATTTAAAAATTAAAATTATATATTGGATTAGTTTCAAAATTTTAATTGTTCATTTTTGTTAAAATTATTCCAATTATATTCTTTGTAATGAATTTTATACTTGAAATTGTTATAAAAATATTATAATACTTAAAAGTAATTTTTATTAAATACCATTTTTTTGCATTTATTATTTTCAATTTAAATTAATTCCATCCACAAAATGAAATTAAATCATGAATAATAGATTAAATATTTGGAATCAGGAGATTTAAATTTGGTAAATATGTCCATTTTATTTCTTTTCATCATGAATAATAGACATAGTAAATAATTATCACTAAGGTTAGGGTAAATAAGGAAATTAAATGTTAAAAATAATAAGATAAGGACTAAGATATGACCATAATTGGTTTATTTATATTATTATATGATTTTATTTCATAATTTTCAATCCAATTTTCTAACATATGGAAACATTGAGACATATTTATTTTATTTCAACCTTTATATTATTTTATATAAAGATAAGACAACAATATCATTATATATTTTTTTATCTCTAACTTTTTTAAATATTGGAAAAAATAGAATATCTTTGGTAATAAATTTTTTATTTGAAATGTTGAATATATTTTTATCATGATGATTTATTTCTAATTTTTAGTGTTATTATATTTTCTTTTAATGCTAATGCAACACCGACATAATATTTATTCAATTAATATAGATTTAAAAAAAATGATTTTAAAAATAATGAAATTATTATAATTTTAATTAATTATTGTGTTAAAATAACTTTTTTGGATAAAATAACATGTTTGGTATTTTTGAAAGTATTATATTCTAATTTCATTGTTGGAATGTTTTTTTCAATGTCAAAGTAATGAATATTTACAAAAATGACATTAATGTTATTTTATAATAAGTAATATTTTATTAAATAATTTCAAATTACTAAATATTTTTTCATAAAACAATAGATTTTTATTAAAAATGTTCCATTTTTTGGAATAAATTTCTTTTTTTATAGTAACTATATTGACCCTTATAGTTTAAATAGTTTGTTACCACAATAATTATCAAAAATGGTTAACACGTATTAAAAAAAGATATAATATTAAAAACCCAATATAAACATGTAGAATTTTTATTTTATGTTATGATTTTAAACCATCCTGATCCTATATTAGTGTTATCTTATTTTTGAGTCATTTTTCATTTAAAATTAATTTATATTAATTTAATATATTATGAAATTCCAATAATTTACTTCCCCTAATTGTAAGAGGTAACCCCTATAATATTATAAACACACTTCAAGATAAAATTTGTTAATAAAAACTACTAACTACTACTAACATCCCTTCCCACAATCTAGAGTTCTTAATTTGGGCCAAAATCCAAAAATTTATGGATTAACGTGTCCATAAAATTTTGTTTTATGAAGAATAGGTATAACTTTTTACCCAATGTTTTAGTTTTATTTATTCTTATAACTCATTAATACCTTATAAATAATTGAAAAAAATAATAAAACAAGTTTATCCCAAATAATAACATGTTATTATGTTAATACCATAATCCATATCCATCTCCCCTTCAATCAAATGGGGAATGAGACTTTCGTTCATGTGTATGGTGGATTACCACCTCACGAATCGATTGGATTATTTTTCCATAACTACCTATAACCTATAGTTATAATGATGGAATTAATGTTTATATATAATAGTCATTACATATTTAATATTTAGTATTATTTAATTGTAGCATATCATCTACATTTTTACCTTTCCATATATTGAAAAATGATATCATCATTAGTGTATACATGTTGATTACTTCCTTCATGAAGTTATGTGATTAGTTTCCCATTTCCACATCACATGGATGATATATATATGTTTATATAATAAATAATATGGTATTTATGAAAAATTTATCATTCTTTAATGATAAAATAATACTTTCATTTATTTCGTTTTGATTGTTGAATAATGTAAATGTTACTCATGTGTACGACGAACAACTTACCATCCACATGATTGTAAAATAGTTTGTTTTTCATAATAATAATTCATAGTTGGTATTATAAATATAATTTATTTATAAAAATTATTATCATGTCATGATTATTAATCTATAGATTATGGAATAATGAAAACTTTTACTAATGTCAACCTACCAAAGTCATTTTTGACAAATAAATATAATATCATCACGGCATATTATTTGAACCTGATATATTAAATAATTAATTTTAAAATGGTATTAAACATAATAAAATGAATAATAATAATGAAAAGGTTTTTTATGAATTTAAATAATATACATATAATTATTACTCTGGAAGATATACAATGTATGTAATGATTAGACATGAGGTAAGGGATCTATCTAAACTTACATCTTTCTTTGGGTTATGAACATTATCTCTATAAGTAACATTTTTCACTAAATAAAGATAATTAATTCTTCAAAATTATATATATATTTAATATATTTATGGATTATTCTTCCTTTATTTGAGGGGGTATTACATGCCTTATGTTCATTTCTCAAATTCATTCTTTAGAAATATCTTTTTTATGATATGAGTTAAGATTATAAAACCCATTAAATTTCATGGGTAATTATTATTTATATTCCATATGATGGTTCCTTAATGTGGAAAATATAAGAATTTACATGTTATTATGGGTCCTACCTATTATAACTCAAATTAAATGGTTGATTTTTTGTCTCATGTGATGTTATGTATAAGATTAGGAAGCAAACCTAATCCTCAATTTGTCTTTTTTCCATTATGTAATGTTTTATTTTAAATTATCCTTAACATATAATTATGTATTTTTTTTATCACTCCCATATTTACTATACTTCCATGTTTTTATAATACCATATTTTTTTATGTTATTCTCCCTATTAATTACTACTGATCATTGTATTTTATGATAATATGTTATACCTTTTACTCACATGTTATTCCTCCTCACCATATTTATTCCCTTATTAGGATTATTAGAACACCACATTTTTATATGTATTCCCTAGGTTATCCCATGATGTTTTAAGATCATAATGGGATTTATGATTTCATTATGGATTAATAAAAATGATATTTTTTTCATGTTGATGTTTTATGTACATATTATTCCAAAGATACTAGGCCATTCGATCCTTGATTTGTATTTAATGGATATTTATGTTAAAAATAATTAAAATATATGGGTTTAAAGTCTTAGTTATGTATATTTTGTGTCATATAATTTTTGGTTATTTATAAGGATTATTACTTGAATAAAATAGTATGAACTATCAGGATGTATCTAAGTGTTGAAAACTATTTTATAATTCTGATGATTTATAATGGAAGTTGTTTCAATGAAATTATATCAATTTATAGATTATACAAGTGGACATGGTGTGAAATATATTCATATATAGGTAATAAACATGAGAAGAGTTTTTCAATTATATCATGGATATTATTCTGGTGTATGGTTAGTATGCTTTGTTGTGCACCTAGTTTGACAAACCTGGGGGATTTTCTTAGGCTAATTCCCAATTTCATTATGTACCATGATGAATTATTTTAATTGATAATGGAATTGAATAACTTAGTATAAACCTAAGTATTATTACATTTAAAATAAGGTGTCCTAATTTACACATCCTATAATCAATTTTCATGATTCTATGTTTTCCCACTATGAATATTGTTTCTCATACTATGATTTTTTTATTTCAGTCAATTACTGGAACCTATAGGAATCATGATAATAAAGAACATTATGGAAAATTTGGTTATAATGGGAAAGAAAATTGGTTGGTGACTAGAGTGATTGATATTGTATATATGACTAGTTATTTATCATAATACTTGATTAAAAAATTACACCTTATCCACTCTCGATGTCACTAATGAAGGGAATGATATAGTTTTATTAGATATTGGGTGGTGTATACCATAATAGAATGAAATATAAATATTCTACATGTATTGAATTTTGAATTAAACACCTTAGAGAATATCTTAATTATGTGGGAAAATTATTCATGTGTAGAAAATAAGGGCATTGATCAATGAGTAGTTGGGAATAATGAAGAGTTTTATGGAGGGATATAAAGTTTATCCCAATGTACCATTAATTTTTCAATGTTTCATGTGTGGGGAATATCGGAATTATCTGTCCCAATGACACAATCCCAATGTAAAATCCATGACTGCATAAAGATATATGCTATTCTAATTATTGAATTTTAAAGAATGATCTGTTTATATATTGGGATTTGAGAATAATATCCTAGAAGTGTTAAATCATTAATATTATATATATATGAATCATGAGATATATAATAATTATTCCAAAAAATATTTTATATAAATATTTTAAACATATGTATAAAGGTTTTTATAACTAATAAAAATGACTTAGTGGTAATGTGTTAATATTTTACTTTGATAAATAGATGATTAACATTGATAATGTTAATGATATATTATTAGTGACCATAAAATTTGTTACTATTTTGATGAAAAGTTGACCAATTTCACCTTTAGTGAAGTTTATTTATTTTTTGGAAATATAGAATTAGACTATTATTTTATTTTAAAAATAATGATATTGTTAGTTTTTTTGAAGCATATACATTTTTTGGAGTGGTAAACATAATAGTTATGGATACTATTATGTATTTATAAGTTTATGGTTTATAATACGATCAATATTTTAGAATTTTTTTTGATTATATATATTATGGGATGTTGAGGTAACTAATGATATTATGGGAGACATTCTATTGGTATGAGGTATATATAAAACTTAGTTCCAATGTGAATGATTATTTCAAGAGAATAATTTTACATTATTGGGATTTATAATAAAAGTTATGAAATAATCATTGAGGATAAAAAATTATTTTATTTTTAGGATATTTAAGTTATTTTAGCATAAAGAGTTATTTAATTATGGAATAATATAGGTTGAACATTTTGTTTTTGTTTAACATAAGATATTAATGTTTTATTTCATCAAATTAATGTCTTTTCATTCTGGAAAATATCTTATCTTTTTCTAATCAATTTGGATTTTTTAATTTATAAAAATAAGAGGAATAACTTATATAAATTTTTTAATTATGTTATCTGTTAAAAGAATATATTTATAGTTTATGCATAAATAAGTTCATCTTGAATAATTATCATTTGGATTACAAGATGATATTGTGGTGGAAATCTGACAAAGGATGAAATTATACTTATAATATATTTATATTTTTAATAATTTATTATTCCTTGTTTTTATTGAATTTATAAACTCTAGAAAAATCAAAATCTTATTCTATTACCTTTATTTACAATAAATAGATGGTATTTTCAAAAATTTTTGGTTTGTGGTTTTTCTATCATTAATAGTCTAATGATCATTAAATTTCTTGTGATCAATGATATTTGTCACTCTCCATAATTATTTGGACATTACATTTTTATCCATTTATATATTTTATCTTCACACTAATGATCACCATTTTTTAAAACCTGTATTTTTTATTCTTGATAACCTTAATAAATACATTTTATATCTTTTCAAGAGGATTTTTCCTTAAAAAAATTATATCAAATTTAAATAATGAATTTTTTATATTTAAAACCATTAATTGTAGATATCAAGTCGATATTGTGATGATGGAATTTATTAAAATAGTGAGAACATAACAATAAGTTTTCTTATAAAAAATACTCTATTCGATAATGTATAAGGAAGAAAACATCGCACCCAAACAACCATGGATTATTATTTCCTAAATATGACTTTTATAACCTAGAAATTAAATTATAAGTTATGAACATGATTAATAGTGTACTTAAATATATATAATGGTCATAGTCAATATAAATTTTCTTGTAAATTATTTCTAAATAATCACTCAATATTTATAAATTTTATTTTATTCATCCAAATTATGTTTTCTCCAAAAGTGTCCTATAGTAATTTTTTTTGTGAAAATATAAATATAATTTCTAGAAAATTTAACATCATTATATGATAAAAATATATTATTTGTCAAACCACCATATTAAAATTATCTTACGGTTATATTTTGAGATGTTTCTGAAAGGTTATATTTTTCAATGAACATTGAAAAATACTTATTTTTACTCATAATGCATTTTCATTAAAAGAATAAACAAAGTAAAGTTCTATTTTTTATTAGATTTAAAATTTAATTTATTCATTCTGATTAAAAATATACCAATTATATTCTTTGGAATGGATTTTATACTTTAATTTGGTATAAAAACATATTTATAATTAAAAAGTAATATTTTTCGAAAACTATTTTTCATTGTGTTTGGATTTTTAATCTTAAATTAATTTCCAATACTTATAGAAATTAAATATTGAAAAATTGATTCCATATTTCTAATCAAGAGGACCACATTTGGTAAATAGATCAATTTTATATTTTTTAATTAGGAATAATAACAGTAGTAAATAATTTTCCCTATGGTAAGGTTAAATCACTTATTAAAGTTAAATCATAATATGATAAGAGATACAAAATTGACACTAACATTTTCCATTATCCCATTTTGATGATATTATATTTTCCACTTCCATATATTTTTGAAATATTTGGCATCTTGGTTCCATATATCTTTAATTTATACCTTTATATTATTTTATTTAATGAAAATTAAAAAATGATAGTCTGTTTATTTTATTTTATATTTTGATAATTAGGGGATATGTTTTGTTAGAAAATGGTAAATATGAAATTTAAAGAATTTATTTTATCTTGGTAATTTATTTATAATTTTTATTGATGATATAATTATGTTAAATGATTATGCAACAATGACATAATATTTATTCAATTAATAAAAAAGCATAAATGATTTTAAAAATTTAAAAGTTTTATGAAATTAATTAATTAATAGGATCCATATTTTTTTTGATATGTATATCATGTTAGAGATGTGTGGAATAATTATATTCAATTTCCATTTTTTCATATTGTTTTAAATTCAAATTAAATTTATACTTTCAAAAATGTCATTAATGTTAATTTATGATAAATATTATTTTCTAAAATGATTTGAAATTTCTAAAAATATTGTCAATACACTAGTCATTTTTATTAACTATAGTCCATTTATGGAATAACTTTCCTTTTTTAGTAATTATATTGATGCTAAAGAGTAAAAGCATCATTATCATGGTAATTATCCAAAAGTATAAACACGAGATGAAATATATAGATAAGGTTAAACCCATAATATAAATTTATCAAAATTATATTAGATGAAATTATCCCAACATATTCAAAATATATATTATAATTATATATTTTTATCATTTTTTACAAGAAAATTTTAATTATATTAATTTAATAATTTTTTAATTCCAAGTATTCCCCTCATATCATTTTAAAAGGTCACTCATTATCCTCTTCACTAGAAAATTAAAGTTCAATTTGAATCATCCAATGACCATACACATATCTTCATAAAATCACTCAATACATTAATTAGTACTTTTTATTGGTATAAACCAATCATTAATGTTTATAATGTGTCAAGAAATGGAGGTTTTCAGAAGAAGTGTTATAAATTTTTACAAAATTTTTATGTTTTATTCCATTTTATACCTCCATCATGTATTGTTAAAAAATGATAAAATATATAAATTATATTATCTAGTACACTTATGTAGTATTTTTTAATGAAATAACCTATATCCATCTCCCATTTCATTAAATGGGTAACAAAACTAGCATTCTGGTGTACATCAGACTACCACCTCACAAACCAATGTAATTATTTTTCCACCACTACCTCTCACGGAGTGTCAAAATTATGGATTTATTATTTATATATTATATTAATTTCATAATAATCATTATAAAAAAATTATATATAATTTACATTCTTATCATTCCATCCATTAAAAATGATAATGCCGTTCATGCATGATTTTATACTACCACCTCCATGAAGTGATATGATTCATTATCCATTACCACATCACATGGATGATATATATAAGTTTATTTAAATAAATTATTTTTTATTTATATTATAGTTGTCATTTTTAAAGGTAATATAATGCATAAATTCATTCAATCATGCTCTATTAAAAAATAGAAGCATTACCCATGTGCTTGTATGGTTTACTGTATCTTTGATTATACCATAA
Source organism: Viscum album (assembly GCA_963277665.1). Lineage (NCBI taxonomy): Eukaryota > Viridiplantae > Streptophyta > Magnoliopsida > Santalales > Viscaceae > Viscum > Viscum album. The sequence continues at coordinate 356,891,134 of OY728143.1, forward strand.
TTTATTTTTCATAACCATCTATCATGGTTGGATTTGAATTTTTAATTTATTTATAAAAATTATATATATTTCAGTATTTTTATTCTGGATGTTATGGTATAATTACAACTTTTAACATAGTAAACCTACCAAATTCATTTTGGACATAAGAACAGAATACCCTCAAAATATCTATCATGAAAAAAAAAATATTTATGTAATTAAATAAAACATGCTATAAAATAAAATAAATGGAATAATAATTTTGAAAACTTTTCTTATGAAATTAAATAATTAACTTAATTTTTTCACTCATAATTAAATTTAATGTATGTGAATATTTAGACCTCTTTTAAGGGATGTCTTTGAACAACCTTTTTTCTTTATGTTTTGACCACTCTCTATATAACTCACTTTATCTCTCTCAATAACATTATTGAATGATACAAAATTCTGTACATATATCTCCCACTCATATAAGTTTATTATTATACATTCCTTTTCAAGTGTAATACATTATATATTCACTTTTCAAATTCCTTTTTAAGAAAAAACTTATGATTATGATACAAGGAAATCTTTTGAAACCGATTTCATTCAATTTGAAACTCTTATGTTTATTCATTATGATTCATTTACTTTTGTATAACACATAATCATATACATTTTATGATGAGTGTTCCTAGACATCCCCCTAATTCATTTGGTAATATTTTTGTCTCATGAGACAAAATATATGGGTTTAGAGAGTAAACATAATCCATGATGAGACTCTATCAATCTTGTAATTTCATACTCAAAGTTATCCTATACTTAAGATTATGTCATATTTTATGGTTCTTCAATATGTCCAATTTATATATTATATTAATATAATATGTTTATTATGTTATGATACCATGTGATTACTCATTATATTTATATTTTATGATATCATGTTATACATTTTACTCACATATTATGCTTTGATATCATGTTTATTCTATTACTGTTCATTTTAGCTTAACCGTTTTGTCTATATATTCCATTTTTTATCCCATTCCATTTTAGGATAAAAAATGGATTTATTATTCCATTATGGATATTAAATTAATTAATTTTCATTTTTATGTTGATGTTTTATATACCTAGTCATCCAATGACACTAGTCCTTTTGATTATTATTTTGTATTTAATGGATATTTTTATTAAAAAAATGTAATTATATTTGAAAAAATACATGGGTATTTAAATTCATGGAACCTATATCTACATTTTTTTATATAACATCAATTAATTATATATTTAGGGAGCCATAGTGAGGCTGGGGGAGTTTTTGACCTAGGTAGGTGATGGTTAGTTCAACTGTATTTTTATCAAATCATTAGCATGTTCTTCTAAAAATTTCACGATTATTCATGGGTATGATCAAACTAATTATAAATGGTTTGATAGACCCATATCTATATATACTATATTTCATGTTTCAAGTAGGTAAATGGATATTGAGCTAGTTAATACTACCTGAGAGTTCATTTTGTTGTAGTTGTTTCCACAAGATTTAGGTTTTTGTATTATTTATCATTAGGTATGTTTGTATATGGTTTATATTGATGCATGTGTGTCATTTCATGTATTATATTTTGGGTAATTTCTATTATATTATGGTGTATTGGTAGTTAGATTTTTTTATTACCTAGGAATATTGAGGGTAATGCTTCTCATTTACCTATTTTCTACCCTCGATAGTTGTCACCTACCGAGGGCCTATTGGATGTGGGACTTAGGGGGTTGTGGGTCATTTAGTGAACTGATCCTATAGATCGTTAGAGGGTTGATCATGATTAAGAGGATGAGTAGTGGCAGTAGAAATTTAACACCATTTTCATTAGATCCTATATATATGAGTGAAGAATATCTAATCATGAGATGGAGTGATGGGTGGAGGATTTTGAAATCTCATTTGGATTTATCCATGAAAAATATGAGTACTAGGTTACCACAACAGTTATCCAGATTAAAGGAGTAGTGAGTTAATGTTGGTTGTGGTATTATGGTTAGTGGAAGGAGACATATGTGTTGTGGGATGACATCTAAACGAATATTAGGGTTAAGTTCTTATTGATCATGGTGTGGTGATGAATAGGTGTGATATGATCTTCCTTCAGTTGTGGATCATGATCATTCCAGTGTTAAGGATTAATTTTAAGGGGCTTCTATAATTTTCTATAAATTATTTCTAGATAATATTCCCCATGATCGATTCTTATAGGGGTCATTATGCTCATCACTTTATTGTATATTTCAACAATTTATGTCTGATAAATATTTTGAGGTACTGAAGGTGTAGGATATGATGGAGAGGGTAAATGAGTGAATTAGGCTCCCTTGGTCAAGAGTCTTTAGGGACATATAAAGAGTAGGATTTGAAATAAATAGTTTTTTATGATGATCCATTTGTCATTTTGAATTTTATAATAATGGTCGTAGTAGTTATCGTCACATTTCTAAAGTGATGGAAGTTCTCATTTATATACTTCTATCTTTCATATTTGATGATTTATTTGTAGGGGTCATGATCATTACTTAAGGTAGATTAATTCTTTATTATAGAGTATTTATAGCATGGTCAATAGCCCCCTACTAGAATAATATACAATTATCCCTGATGCAACTTTAGAAATTGGTACCTTTAGATTATATCAAATATAATATTCATCATGCTTAATCTTAGACAGTAGGAGATGTTTTTGGAATAGGGAAGCCTTAAGATTTACCTATCTATTAGGGATCTCGACTAGTGAATGGACTTCGTGGCCATCCACAATGATCCATAGAAACCTATCTTTGACACATGCACATGATAAAGTTATTAATTCAGAGATGATAAATATTTTTGGGGGTATTAAATGTATATAATATACCCTATATTGTCATTTTTTTAAAGTTTGGTTATTTGAAATACATTTTTTCATCCACCGTGGTATTCCCAGTGAAACTGGTTTTGGTAATGCTTTAAATACCCCTAGTGTTTTCCACACATATTAGAGACTATAGTAGTTTGTATGATGTATAATGAGGATGATGATTGATAACGTGGAAACATAAATCTTTTTGATATTTATTTGTGTTACTAATACTACTATACTATATGATCGATGGAAAATCACGAGGGGGTTAAAATTTTCTATAGGAAAATTAATTTTTTATGTGGAAGGGTGACATGTGGTTTTTACTAGCAATTGAGGTTTCAATATGAGAAGTAGTCAAGTGGTGACCATTATTTCATTGCAGTTTGAGTCAATGAAGGATACATTGAGGGCTTAGGCAGGGGTGAAACCAAGATTTTTTGAAGTCTTTATAAATGTTTTTTCTAAGGATATTGTGAACTAACCACTAAATGTTATATATAATTTATAATATAGTTTTATCTAGGTTATACACTATTTTTGATATATACATATCAGATAGTAGCCTCGGAGTTGCAGGAGATGGGGATCCATATTTGTAACACCATGAGATTTTATGAGAAGTATTCTTTTTAATTTATTTGATGTCTTGTGTTTTATGATAAACCAAGATTATCTTGCACTATATGCAACACCGTATTAGCTTTCAGTATACACAACACTATTCTTGGATCGTGTTATACAAAATTTCAAGATTGTTTGATAGAAGTTATTCTACGCAACATTGAGTGTATATATATATATATATTCAATGTATAAATGAAATATGGTTGGATTCTATTATAAAAAACAACAAAGGAATCTTGCACTACACGCAACCCTGACTTGGCTTGCTTTATATGTAATCGCGACCTTCCACGATACCGTGTGTTGTACGCAATACTGATTTTCACTAAACAACGATATGTTATTAAAATATTATACAAACTAGCCAATATGAATAGTAATACCCAATTTTTGAAATTTTCTAAATTTTATCTTTCAAAATGAAATTAATTTTTGGATTCAGAATATCGAAATTAGCCTAGGGTGAAATTTTGGTATTTTTCTGAAAACTTTCAATTTTTGATTAATAGTGAAAACACTGAGTTATTGGTTAAAACCGACTTTTTATTTAAATAATAATTTATTTTCTTTAAATTTATATTAGGTAAAAATAGATACATAATACTTATATAAGTTCAATGTAATTCGTTAGAGTCATTTTATAATAATTTTAGATATATTAAAATTTTATTGAACTTTTCACCGTCTTTTACCTACCTCCTAGGAGAATTTGCAATTGTACATAAAACTAAATTTTACCACTTCTGTGAGTTGAATTTCGAAAATATGAGAGACACAGTTAATATCAAGGATTAAAATGTGGTTCAATAAGATAAAAATAATTTTTGGTGAATAGTAACTTTTTACTTTTATTTACCACGATTTAAAGTAAATAGGGTAATTAAGGGTAAAAATGATATTATTATTACCCTAAAACATGTACTAATTCTATTAGATAAGTTTAATTTTACCAAAAACAATATTAGGAATAAAATATTACCCTTTAGGTCCACTTGGATTATATTAGGACACTTATTATTATTTTATTTAAAGAAGAGTTAAAAGAGTTAAAATCAAAGTTTAATAACTAATTTTTTTAATATAGGGTTATACATAAGATAAATTCGACTATAAATATTCATTAGAAATATAAAAGGATTTCATAAATAATGGTATTTTATTTATAATTTTTAGACATTAAATAAGTTAATTTATTTATGACACAATGATGATGCAGTAATTACCTTATTAATGAAATATTAACATAATTGATGTTATAAATACCCAAATAAATATAATTTGAGATTTTTTATGAATCCAACTAATTTTATAGGTTAATATGACATGTTATTATTTATTTAATTATTTTTTTTCGAACTAATCATGCTGTTATGATTTTCAAAAAAATCAATTACTAAATAGTGTTAAAATTGACATAAAATAGTTTTTAAAACAAATATTATATTATTAATTTTTATTCTATTCTTAACAATATAAGGTTCATCCAAATGACTTATATAATGTTATATATATTAATAATGAACCACTTGGGGTTCGTTTGTCTTGTTATAGTAAGTTTATTAACCATATAGTGTAAGAAAACAAGAAGACACGGTAAAAGTTAAATTATTTAACTTAGAGTTAAATATAAATAATAAGGTTAAAATAGTAACCTAAACTTGTCTAAAAACTATTTGTTGAGATTATTTCGACCCATAACCACTTTATCTTCTAAATAAATCAATTTGTAGCTATTATAAACCGAATATGACTTTATTATAAAATAATATTTTAAGTTTTTCCTTAGGTGCCCCTCTCCTCCCTTATAAAAGGGCACCTCCTCCCTCTTCTCTTTACACAATTTTGAGCTTTAAATCTTGGACAAACCCTGACCATTTACCTTATAAACTTTCTTAGAAACATTATAGAGGTTATGGTATCCTCAAAAGACCAACTCTAGTTCCTTAAGAGGAAGCTTAAAAGAGGTGCGTTGAAGAAGAGGTAATCTCTTCTACCGATTCTTTCAAGTTTACTTTCTTCTTCAACTTCTTCTTATTTAGTTGTTTAATTATAAAGTAATAACATAAGTATCAATAATATAATGATATGTTATTATAAATATTAAACAACCCCATTTCACCTTCTATCCATCCTACGGAAAATGAAATCACCGCGCGTGCGTACGTACAGAATACCGTCTCCACTGCGTGGTGTAATATGTTTTTCCACAACCACCTTAATTGGATGAGTATAATGGTGTAAAGAATAAATATATATAGTTATTATAAAATAATACTGATTCTGAGATATTATATCATCCACTCCAATTCAATCCAATAATTATGGGAATGATATCATCGCTCATGCGTACGTACGGATTACCGTCTCCACGACGCGATGAGATTCATTCTCCATGTTAACCATTAAAGAATGATTATAAAGTATATATAATGAATAATAATGAAATATATGACATGATAAAGCTAATATATTTATGTATATATATATATTTCATCTAATTACTTCCATTCAAGTCAATAAGGAAAGGAAAACAGCGTTCATGCATACGTACGGCCTACAGTCTCCATGAACGGTGTATTTCACTTCATTTATCTATCTATTATATATATATACTGAATATATATGATATATAAATCATGATTTACATTATGGAAGTAAGTAAATCAGGATATAATTAATAATAATATCAAGAACAATAGGTCCAAACACGTACGATAAATAAAACGATTTAACCCAAAATGCTGCTTTAACATGGAATTTACAAAATAACGGTTAATATAAAGTCATAAGTGAACCATATATGATATCATAACAATGAATATGATTCTGTAATAAGTCTATAACATTATTTAAATCATTATATATGAGGTTTGGATACGTACGAAGCATATCGGACCTAAGGTAAGGGATAATTATTCCAATCTCATTCTTATCCGAGATTGTTTATTCGTAAGTATTTACTGGGGTTATGTTTATCATTCATGTCCATATGTTCTAAAAATGTTTTCATAAGATTTTTACTTTTCTTCCATGTAATTTTAAAGTCATTTTTACCCTTTTTTGAATTTTACCACATCATATGAAAGGAATCTTTCTTTTGTTTACAATACGAGGTACTTTTTGACTTTTCTGAAAAAAGTATGAGAAAAATGTTTTTTTAACTTATATGGAATGAATAGATTTTTACAGTTTCATAAATCCTTATTTTCACGAATCTTCTTGTACAATATTTCATGATAATTTTAATCAAAATCTCTTTCATTTAAAATTTCAAGGCATTTTGAGAAAAGAAAATTATTTTGAAGAAGAAATGATATTTTCCTCAAGAATTCATTTCAAGTGTTTTATCAAGACTATTTTCCAAATAAGATGGAATTATTTAATATGGTCATGTCTCAAGTATAATGTCCCTATTATTTACATGGTTTTATTTTTTTATGATGAAATGATATATATTTTTTATATATGGATTATGTTATGATGTGATAATGTTTATGAAACCCATTTTATTCTTTGGGTTATGATGTAAGATTTATGTTTATTTTGTGGCACACATAAGAATGATTTCATTATGAGATGGGTGGGACCTATATATCCCTACAATGCATTAGGTAAAGATTTATATCTCATGAGATAGACATGGCTGGAACGGTAAGTTAATCCAGTTCAGTAATACAGGATTGGAACGAGGAGTGAACTCGAATGTATATGGTTTATAACACCCCGAGATTTTATGAGAAGTATTATTTTTAATTTATTTGATGTCTTGTGTTTTATGCTACACCAATATTATCTTGCACTATACGCAACACTATTATTGGATCGTGTTACACAAAATTTCAAGATCGTTTGATAGAAGTTATTCTACGCAACATTGAGTGTATATATATATATATATTCAATGTATAAATGAAATATGGTTGGATTCTATTATACACAAAAAAAAGGAATATTTCACTACACGCAACCTGACTTGGCTTGATTTACATGCAATCATGACCTTCCACAATAGTGTGTGTTGTACGCAATACCAAGTTTCACTAAACAACGATATGTTATTAAAATATTATATAAACTAGCCATTATGAATAGTAATACCCACTTTTTGAAATTTTATAAATTTTATCTCTCAAAATTGACTTCATTTTTGGATTCGGAATATCGAAATTAGCCTAGGGTGAAGTTTTGGTATTTTTCTGAAAACTTTCAATTTTTGATGAATAGTGGAAACACTGAGTTATTGGTTAAAACCAACTTTTTATTTAAATAATAATTTATTGTATTTAAATTTATTTTATGTAAAAATAGATACATAATACTTATATAAGTTCAATGTAATTCATTGGACTCATTTTATAATAATTTTAGATATATTAAAATTTTATTGAACTTTTCACCGTCTTTTACCCACCTTCTAGGAGCATTTGCAATTGTACATAAAACTTAATTTTATTACTTCTGTGAGTTGAATTTCAAAAATACGAGAGATATGGTTAATATCAAGGAGTAAAATGTGGTTCAATAAGATAAAAATAATTTTTGGTGAATAGTAACTTTTTTACTTTTATTTACCATGGTTTAAAGTAAATAGGGTAATTAAGGGTAAAAATGATATTATTATTACCCTAACACACATCCTAATTCTATTAGATAAGTGTAATTCGACCAAAAACAACCTTAGGAATAAAATATTACCCTTAAGTCCACTTGGATTAGATTAGGAAACTTATTATTATTTTATTTAAAGAAGAGTTAAAAGAGTTAAAATCAAAGTTTAATAACTAAAACATTTTTAATATAGGTTTATACATAAGATAAATTAAACTATAAATATTAATTATAAAGATAAAAATATTTCTACATAATGGTATTTTATTTATAAATTTTAGACATTAAATAATTTAATTTATTTATGACACAATGATGATGCATTAATTTCCTTATTAATGAAATATTAACATAATTGATGTTATAAATACCCAAATAAATTTAATTTGAAACTTTTTATGAATACCACTAATTTTATAGGTTAATATGACATGTTATTATTGATTTAATTAACTTTTTTTTGAACTAATCATGCTTTTATAAGTTTCACAAAAATCAATTACTAAATAGTGTCAAAATTGACATAAAATAGTTTTTAAAACAAATATTATATTATTAATTGTTATTCTATTACTAAAAATATAAGTTTCAGAAAAATGACTTAGATAAGGTTATATATATTAATAATGAACCACTTGGGGTTCGTTTGGCTTGTTATAGTAAGTTTATTAACCATATAGTGTAAGAAAACAAGAAGACACGGTAAAAGTTAAATTATTTAACTTAGATTTAAATCTAAATGATAATGTTAAAATAGTAACCTAAACTTGTATAAAACCTATTTTTTGAGAGTATTTGGATCCATCCCCACTTTATCTTAGAAATAAATCAATTTGGAGCTATTATAAACCGAATATGACTTTATTATAAAATAATATTTTAAGTTTTTCCTAAGGTGCCCCTCTCCTCCCTTATAAAAGGGCACCTCCTCCCTCTTCTCTTTACACAATTATGATCTTTAAGGCTCGAAAAAACCATGCCCATTTCCCTTATAAACTTCCCTAGAAACATTATAGAGGTTCTGGTCTCCTCAAAAGACCAACTCTAGTGCCTTAAGAGGAAGCTTAAAAGAGGTGCGTCGAAGAAGAGGTAATCTCTTCTACCGATTCTTTCAAGTTTTCTTTCTTCTTAAAATTATTCTTCTTTAGTTGTTTAATTATAAAGTAATAACATAAGTATCACTAATATACTGATATTTCATTATAAATATAAAACAACCCCATTTCACCTTCTATCCATCCTATGGAAAATGAAATCACCACGTGTGCGTATGTATGGAATACCGTCTCCATGCCGTGGTGTAATATGTTTTTCCACCACCAACTTACTTGGATGGGTATAATGGTGTAAAGAATAACTATATATAGTTATTATTACATCATACTGATTATAAGATATTATATCATCCACTCTAATCCAATTAAATAATTATGGGAACGATATAATCGCTCGTGCGTACGTACGGATTACCGTCTCCACGACGCGATGAGATTCATTCTCCATGTTAACCATTCAAGAATGATTATAAAGTATATATAATGAATAATAATGAAATATATGACATGATAAAGATAATTTATTTATATATATATATTTCATCTACTTACTTCCATTAAAGTCAATAAGGAAAGGAAAACAACGTTCATGCGTACGTACGACCTACCGTCTCCATGAACGGTGTATTTCACTTAATTTATCTATCTATTATATATATATACTGAATATATATGATATATAAATCAGGATTTACATTATTTAAGTAATTAAAGCATGATATAAGTAATAATAATATCAAGAATAGCAAGTCCAAACACGTACGATAAATAAAACGATTTTACCCCAAACACTGCTTTAACATGGAATTTACAAAAGAACGGGTAATATAAAGTCATAAGTGAACCATATATGATATCATAACAATGAATATGATTATGTAATAAGTCAATGACATTATTTAAATCATTATATAGGATGTTTAGATACGTACAAAGCATATCGGACCTATGTTAAGGGATAATTATTCCAATCTCATTCTTATCTGAGATTGTTTATTTGTAAGTATTTACTAGGGTTACCTTTATCATCCATGTCCATATGTTCTCAAAATGTTTTAATAAGATTTTTAATTTTCTTCCATGTAAGTTTAAATTCATTTTTACCCTTTTTTTACTTTTAACACATCTTATAGAAGGAATATTTCTTTTGTTTACCATACAAGGTACCTTTTGACTTTTCCAACAAAAGTACGAGAAAAATGTTTTTTAACTTATATGGAATGAATGGATTTTTACGGTTTCATAACTCCTTATTTTAATGAATCTTCCTGTACAAGATTTCATGATAATTTTAATCAAAATCCATTTCATTTAAAATTTCATGGAATTTTGAGAAATGAAAATGATTTTGAAGAAGAAATGATATTTTCCTCAAGAATTCATTTCAAGTGTTTTATCAAGACTATTTAACAACTAAGATGGAATTTTTTAACATGGTCATGTATCAAGTATAATGTCCCTATTATTTACATGGTTTTATTTTGTTTATGATGAACTGATATCCATTTTTTATATATGGATTATGTTATGATGGGATGATGTTTAAGAAACCCATTTTATTATTTGGGTTATGATGTAAGATTTATGTTTATTTTGTAGAACACATATGAATGATTTCATTATGAGATTGGTGGGACCTATATCTCCCTCCAATGCATTGGTTAAATATTTATATCTCATGAGATAGACATGGCTGGAAAGGTAAGTTAATCCGGTTTAGTGATACAGGACTGGAACGAGGAGTGAACTTGATTCAGAAAGGTACTTTGTCCACTAAGATGGTCTTGGAAGCTATGCCTTGGCTACTATGGAAATCATATCATGTGATTAATTGTTTTCCAAAATTAAATGTTTTATTCCCATGCTATTTTATCATGATTTATGTTCCTTTATGACCTATTCTTTACATACTGCCAATATTTATTTCACAACTCAATATTTTTATGTGTAAAATTTATGTTCATGTTTTGAAGTTCAAATGTATATGGTTTGTTTTATTTTCTCCATGCTTACCCTTACTGAGAATTTGAGCTCACCCTTTATATGTTTTATTTTCCCCAGGATATAAAGAAATGTTTTAGGTAAGAAAAAAAGGAAAGATCTTTATGGTATATATTGAAGATCTTTCACCAAGATTAGAAGATTATATTCCGAGTTTCCAAAGGCACTAAACTATTACAGTCCTTTGGTGTCTGTTTTTGTTATGTATTAGGTATTACGAAAAAGTAATGTAATGTCCATGTATGTCAATATTGGGTCTCTACAATATTGACTACTTGTTGTAGTGAGTATTTATTATGATTATTGTGTCATCGTATGGAGATGCAATTTTTTTTAAAAAAAGAAAACTAGTGGCTTGAGGTCAAACATAGAAAAGTGGTTGAATAATTTAATAATCAAGAACCATTATCCTCTCTTGAGGAATGATGATCTATTTTACCGGTTTAGAGGAGCATGATAATTCTCAAATATAAATCTAAAGTCTAATTATCATTAGCTAATGGTAAAGGATTTATATACTTTGAAAACTACCTTATGGTTCTAGGATGGTCACATTGAGTTTTTAGTAATTCCATTTAGTTTCACCAATACCCCAACTATGTTTATGGGATAAATGAAATAATTTTTTCATGAACACCCTTACCAGCTTGTAGTCATCTTAATTGATGAAATCCATATGTACTTGATATTAGAGAAGAATATTTTTATCACCTATAGATCATTTTTTAGACTCTTATACACCACCATTTATATGTTCAGATAGCCTATTATATTTTCTGGACATGATAGGGGAATTTTCTTGGCCACATGGTTCCTCATCTTGTACTATAATTGATCTACCAAAAGACATGGTATTTGTTTCTAGGTAATCACCACAAATCTTGGTAGAGGTCCATATAATTCTTGATCACGTAGGTTATTATAAGAAGTTTTAATCTAATATCACTTATATTTCCAAACCATTTACTTTTGTGACTAGAAAAGACTATTAATTAATTAGGAATTCTAATTTTTAGGTTGCATTAAACTTCTTAATGAATCAGTCAGTCAGTTCCCTAATTCATATGTTTCCTGAGGAGGGTGTGATGTTTGAGGCGTTATATCATACATCCCATAAGGGGTTGGGGTGCCTCTTTATGAAATAGTTGTATCAAACAAATACCAAGGTATGTCATTTATCAACATGACCTAAATCCATGAAAATGGATATTTTTTGGGATTCTAAAGGATTATAATTCCTTAACTCTTATACACCATAAAAGGGAGATGTTATTTTAGATGTGATAAGAATAAATTCAAGAGGTTCCATTTGATAATATGTGGATTTCTGGTGGATAATATAGTAGTTAGTTATCTTGAATCATGGAGCATATTTTGTTGATTGAAGCTAATACCTAGTACAGATAATAGTAGATACCTCATTATTGTAGAAGGTGGAGGAGACAAATTAGGGAGACTCAGGGGAAGAATTAATGCATGACTGAATCATTCATGGTGATGCCTTTATGGGAAGACCAATGGATGAATAAAAAATTATGTTATGATTAAGGTAAGGATGTTAATATTGAAAATGATTGATAAATAAGTCATCTATGAAATTCATAGTTCACCTATGATGGTTCACCCTAGCATATCTAAGACGTACCATGCCATTAATTAGTAATTTTAGTGGACATGAAAGTAGTAGTAAAATGATTAGTTTGTGAACTATTTTTTTTGAGTTTTCAACAGGTAATAAAAGAACATCATGTTTTTGGTGGTGTGTTTTATTCAATAGATTTCCTTAACTGGATGTGGTAGGATATCTTGATGAATTTTTTCACTATTTTACTCTTGGAACATGATGGATAAGATGCAGGCTGGGTTTTTTGGACTAACTAATAGATTCAACACACATTCTATTAAATTGAGAATCATGTATCATGGATGTACTGTTAAGGAATTTTATTGATGATAACATGAGGCTTAATTAGGTATCTTAGTTCCATCATTTTAAAATGGAAACATAAGTTTGCATTGTTTTTTTAAGGTGATTAAGGGATGAATTCAGATATTGGTTGTTTTTTAATATAATTTTACTCCCCCAGACGGGTAGGAAGATGGTTCTAGACATCTATATACTATATGATATGTTACAATCATGTTTCATGGATTTTGATAGATCCTTGTTTTGGAACCTAATGTTGGATAAATTTTCATTCAATAATAGATACCAATATTTTGGTCAGTATAACTCCCTTTAAGGTGTTGTGTGGGAGAATATCTTTACCATTATTAATTTATGTTGAGATCAGATAGGTGGTAGTTTTTTATCATAATATTTTGAATAACATTAAGTAGAATATCCCGGTGGTTTGTGAGAGGATGAAGGTGTAGAATAGTCATCAGAAAATTTATGTCAATATGTGGATTATGCCTTTGGATTTTTGGACCATAGACCATGTTTTGTTGTAGGTTTCCCCTTTTCTCTAATACTAGAGGTTTGTCATAGGATCTATGATTTCCATGATTTTTTAAAACTTTATAGGTATTGTAGAATGTTAGTGAGGTGGTGAAGGGTTTCATATGATTATCTAATGATTGTATGTAATGGAAGATAACCTAAAAATAAGAGATCCATATTTAATAAATTAATGTGTATGTGAAAGGGACTCCCATAATATCATGTATTGTAGTGGTATAGATATTCCTTCATATAGAGTGCTTGGTGAATATCATGAAGAAAAGTAAATTAAAGTATCCTACCCCTCACTGAGTATAATGGGAAGTGGTTCAAAGAACTCCTCATAAAGATATCCTAAAATTAGTGGGTGTTTGAGTTCCATTTCAAAATGGATAAATATTATTTCTATAGGAAGAGGTTCTAGTATATTTTCATACACATCACACCACTATACACCCAATATAAGAGGATCTCATCCCATTATATATACTAATCTCAATGGTTATCTAATTAATAATTCATCTAATTGGGTATTTATTGTTTGTTTATTTATATGGTGATTTCATTACAAAAAATCAATTCAAATAAATAATTCAATTCATAATGGATTAAAACTAATTAATAAACCATTCAAGATAAATAAATGATATATATACCATATCCATGCATCAAAATAATCACATGCATGCCTTAAATGTCCACTTATATATATAATACCATATACAGATATATATTTTTAATGAGTCTTAGTCATGTATATTTTAGTTTACATATAAAAATTTTCCACTTGCAATAAAATACCATATAGAATAATTAAAAAACATTACAACTCTTTGTAAATCCATGAAAAATCCTATAGATATTGTTTTTCATATATCTCTATTTATTTTGAGAATGAATCTCTTCCAAAATTTTATCCTTATCTTATGGTACAACATTGTGACCCTGAGGTCCATATAAACTTTGAGAACAAATATGAAACCCCAATTTAATAGATATAAGTGTAGAGGAGCTTATAAAGAAGCATCAGTGTTACTAAACTTACTAAGGGATATTGTGTTCCCTCTATTAAAAAGTATTATATCTCTATAAAAACATGTTCACCATAAGGATGGATCATATACATCAACTGTATAACTATATTACCATTTTTCAATGAAAACTATTGAATAGTAGACAAATACATATCATCATTTCTTGATTCTTAAAAAGAACTAATCAAGTTAGTGAATACATAACATGTCATTCATTTATCTGATAAGTATATCACATGACACTTATCTAAGTAGTTGAACACATCATATGTGAAAAAAATATGATTGGTCATGAATTTCCTAATTCTAATTCTATAAAGGTAATGATGTCTTCTCTTATCATATAAGTGGACAAATGGAATTATTCTCTAACTCTAACTTACAACATGATAAAAAACATACCCATCCACCAAATTATTAGATATGTTAATATCCTAACTTTCATAAATATGGTTTCAATGTATGAAGGTTATAATGCTAGGTATCTCACCAACCTTAGGTAATAAGGATTGATAATACAAATACAATAGTATATATATCTTTTAATGTATGATATTCTATGAGATATACATTCATGGATCAGTACAAGTAATATGTCACTAATTTTTACCTCATTAGTTTACTCTTTATATATCATATACAAACCTTTTTAGTGGTTAAAATAATATATTCATGATAAAAATTATGTATATTAACATCCCATTATACTCTATAATGATCATCGGTTAGTGAAAACTAAATGTTCATCCCTTAAGGGAATATTTATCTTTCGACCATTCATGTAAAGTAAATTTTTAGCACACACTAATGAATGATAAATGGTTATTTACATTATTAAAGATACCTGATATGTTTAAATATGTTAAAACCTATATTCTAATATATTCATCATTAATTTCATGTTATTACTATAAAAAAATGGGTTTTAATCATTACATCCATATGTAAGTCCAATAAATCGATATGTGAAATTATGATAAAATAATTCCAATAAAATCTTAGTGATTAACCTTAAAGGAGAAATATAGTTGGAATAATAATGATACTCATCAATTATATTCATTAAGTGAAACAATTTGAACATAAATTATATCTCCTTAACATTATAACATCAACTTTTATAATGTTATATTATATTTTATTCTTATGACATTTTCCAATTACAATATCAATATCCTTGGAACACAATCCATAAAACTTTTTCCATGAAATATTTTATAAATAATTTAACTATTTTCATTATCACATTCATATCATATCTTAATGTATTTTTTATAAAGTGATATTCAATTTCTTATGGAAACTAATGTAACTATTTACAATTCTCTTTACCATGGTACCTGCAACTCTTATAGGATACCAAGTGAAAATCCTTGTGTATTGGATAGTGAAAGTATTTATGGAATAATGATGTCCACTTGTTATGGAAACTAAATTAACTCATTAAATTTTAATTTACTATCACTTATCATAAAACTATAGTATATAAAGTAAATATCCCATTAAACAAAACCTAGTAGAATTTTTTATTTTTCAACATTAAACTTTTTTATATTGAATCATACTACCATTAGTCTTTAAGATATTCTATTCTATTAAAAACATCTTCCTATGAGAAAAAAACTTCATTGTGATTTAGGGAGTATCATTTATTTTCTTATAGTAAAATATCATACTGATAATATATTGCATCAATATCTTGTATTTAAATATATGGGTTTAGATTTTTTTGAGAAATAATATTTTCATCTTTAACATCCACCTCTATATGGTGTAAATAAAATTCCAACAAATTTTATCAAATATCATGATAAAAACATTCATCTATATTTTTATTCTCAAAACATGTTATATAATCCTTTGATTCATAACAAATTTATATAAATAATAATCACATTTACCTCAAAAAATCATTTGTTAACACCTATTATCATATAAGATATGTAACATGAATGTACAATTATATTTCTTTGATTAAAAAAATCATGATAAACATATTTACATTCAAATTTATAATGATGAAACTATTTACTACATCTAATTCACAAAGACTAAAATATCTTTAAATTATTCCTTATATATTGAACTCATTTATACTTACAACACTTGTAAGAAATACACTTGGTTTCATATAATCTTAAAAACATATAATCAATTTCTATAAAATTAACAAATGACATGATTATTTTATAAAGATCCTAAAAACCACTTCAGTTATTCTACATAATCTATTTATAAATATTCATTAGTCCTTCCTGATCATACCATCATGTTTAAAATAAACATAAAGTTTCACCATTTATTTTTAAATTATTACCATATTATATTACATTTATTGTATTAGAATATATAAATAATATTCCTAGTTAATTTATTCTCAACATTTTGAAAATATTGGAAAAAATTTATTTAATTCATATATTTTTCTAGAACATTTCATAGATCTCAATATAATGAAATCCTTAACCAATATAATATTTATAGAAATTATTAAATATCTATCAATATATTCAACAATATTGAATATCATTAACATAACGAATCATATTTATCATATGTGACAAGAATATATTAGTTCAATTTTGTTCTAGTTTATTTGAAACAATAAATAAATCATTCCAAAGTTCAATAAGCATAAATATATTCATATTTAATAATTTCAACACATTTTTTACTTAGGAAGGAGTTTTAAAATATAGAATATTTCAATTTATCAATAATATCTCTTCACATATAAGTGTTAAAAGTTTCATACTATTATCTCCTCATTTCATGGATGAATATCCTACTTTATTTTGATGACCAATATACATTTTTCTACAAAAATATTTTATCAGTTGAATGTCATGTTTTTTATATATATAATCATTATGTAATTTTAGTGATAGTTATACTATTAAAATTCAAGACCTAATATATCTTATCAATTTTTTAATCTAATATCCATGTTTTTATAAGTAATTATTCCACTTTAGTGTTCATATCAATTCATTGTTATATAGGCATGTGATCATCCCAATCAAAATATTTTTGACCCATGGATAGTTGAGTGGATAAACCATTATCCAAATCCATATTATGGATTCCCTATACTCTATTAATATATTATCCTAACCATTATGTGTTGCAATATATTTCAACCTAATGATAATGCTAAAAAAAGCTAACCAAGAATAACCAAGGGGAACCTGACATTGACATAAGAATACAAAACAATACAACCAAGTGTTAATGATTACTTTCATTCATTACATAATATAATCAAGGGTCACATGGTTTTGTAATGCAATTACCTAGTTAGTTAATCAATTTATTGATAAGTGTTTCATTGGAAGGAATACCACACTTTGTATTTTAGGGGTTTCTATTTAATGTATAACCATCATAAAATACATCATAGGTATATTAAATTCATAAATATTACATATTATTCAATAATTATATTCTCTTGTTTTATTTAAATTTTTTTATACATGGTTCTAACAATTCAGTTTTGGAAATCCCATTTCTGACCATATAGTTAATGTCTTCACACCAAATTAATGCGTAACTCCTTATACAACCCACATATTTTTATTAATCACCCAAAAATAGATTTCAATAATATTTTTACACATCAAAATGAATCTTATGTATAAGATACATGAATTATTCATGTAATGAAATAAATTTATATGAGATTGAAAAAATCTACATGAGTAAGATCAAAGTGACAGATAGCTAACCCCATTTACATTCCTATTCAAGGAAGGCCTGTAATAAAGTAAGTGGTCTGACCCCATATACCCCTACTTCAGGAGTCTTTTCAAAATATATAACTCAATTATTAAAAACCTATAACATAGAATGTTTAGAAACTATGACCTAAAACTATTCCCAATATGCTAATTAAAAAAATAGACCTAGTTCAAGGAATTTGAAAACAAAATTTTATGATATAAAACCAAGCATGATATGACTGTCTCTATTCTAAAACAAGTTTATCATAAGAATGAGAGTACATAATTTTTATATTTCATAAACTATTTACTAAATAGGAAAATTGAGAGAATTTAAAAAATACATAATTGTTTTCTAAAACATTATAGATATATTAAATAGTCAGTAATAAATACTTTTAATTTACAATTTATAAATTGGAAATAATATAAAAATATTTTATCCATTTTAATATGAGCTCCTTCATATGTTATATTAAATGTAATTTATATGATATTTCATCAATTATAAACATTTTATAATTAAATATATATAATATAAACATTTTATATAATATAAATATCAAATATTTAATAATTTTTTTAAAAAATTAAATAACCACTTAAGATTTATAAATAATTATTTTATTTATTGGTCAAATAGAATTCTATTTATTTTTTGAAATGTTTTTTTTAAAATTATAACTATTATTATATGATAAAAATGTTTCATAAGAATTTAATTAATTAATTATGAAGACGTTATAATTATGTAATTAATTTAGAAAATATATATTAATTAAATACACAAAAAAACTATTTAAATTATTTTTAAAAAAATTATAAAAAATAAAAAAATTGATTTGATTAATTAAAAAAAAACATATTTACCATAACAAAAAAGGGATAGCCTACATAACATTAAAAACTTTTAACTTTTCATGATCCTTTTAGAACCATTGTAAAATATTAATGCAATTGGATACCTTTACAAAAAACTTCTCTATAATAATGTCCTATAAATTCTATTTATTTTGTAAAGGTAATGTTGAGATTACCCCTACTTTGAGAAATAGTTACCTTTACATATAACTCCTTTATATAGGCTTTAAGAAATTTCTTTATACAATGTGAAGGTAAAACAAATGGACCCTTTCTTAGAACCCACATACCCTTACACGATCCATTAAATATTGTGATTAACCTTATCTAACCAATTAAATTCTTTAATTTGTAATGCTATATTGCATTAACCATTATGAAAGTTATAACATTTCCATTAAACAACTATAATAAAACTATTTTTACCCTCATATGAACTCCACTTAAATTTAAGCCACAAGTTACATTTATGTGTCCACCCATATATGGGTAATGTCCTTGATACCAATACCCAATGTAGTTGCGTAAGGGTAATACCTTTGCACAACCCATTTTCATAATTATAATATCGAGGTTACCCATTTAGAGACATTCTATGTAAAGATATGATGTTTAGGTATTTTACCTGTGTAAGGAGAAATCATATTTAACATTATAGAATATATTTATGGGTCTATAATACTCCTCTAGTTTAATGATTTTTTTTTCATTTTTCCATTAAGAATATTGATTCAAATAAATTAATAATAAGAAGAACCTCACTCTAATTCCCCTAATGTTTTATATATGATCATATAATGATCATATGTAAAGGAAGACAACCCAAAACATAGAGTATAAATCATTATGAAATTATCATATAAATTATACTATAAAACCGTGTACCTAGAATTCAAAAACAATAGAAGTGTTGATATTCCTTTGTGGAGAGTATTTGATGAATATCATGTGATTATATGATCAAAATAACTATGCCTATAATGGAGTACATCAGACAAAGGATCCTAGAATTATTTTTGAGGATACCATAATATGAAGGAGTGATAAAACCTTCTTGAAAGAGATAAATAGCATTTTGGGAAAAGGATATTTTTTCTGATTTCCATACTAGAAACGCTCAACCAGAGGCAAGCCTCTGACCATTTATTAATAAAAGAAAAGCACAACAGGTACAAGAAGCCCAGAACAACTACATATCATAGAAATCATACCCATCACAACCTCCTTTAGAGACAAAGTCCTCTGCTTTATCTGTTTCCCACTCTGAGCTTCCATAGTGTTTAAGAACTTTGGCATATTTCCTTCAAATATTTAGCTTTTCTAAGGCCAGAAAATCCTTTGAAGATTGCATAGCCCAGCTTTCCCTCCTAACAAAAGATCTAGTGGAAATTGTCCTGGGAAGGTAAGAGTACTATTTCTTCGTTCTTCACCGTGGTGGGGTGGTCTTAGCACCTTCCTCCCCTTGCACCTTCATCCTTGCACCCTGGACAACTTTGCTGTAAGAAGGCCATACCATGCCAAGATTCTTTTCCCTGTCGCTATCCGAGATATCACCCCATTCTCCCAAAATTTTCACCTCCCGATAACCATCCTCTAAACCACAAACCTGCTGAACCTGATTGTTGACATCAATTATAGAAGGACATTGTGGCCGGTCCATCAGTTCCATCACACCTTCCCTGGTTGCAGCATCCAGTGGATTAGCAGTAGAACTAAGGAGACTACCATCTTGCCGTACATCGGCCTCCTTGTCATGCAGCATCCCCTCATTCTCCATTGGATCAACACAAGATGGCATTTCTGGAACAGAAGCCTCTACAGCCCCAACAACATCACAACTCACTCCCTAGAAAAGAACTAGATCCTGCTGCTCTCCCACCACTACAATGCCAACACCCTCCTCCATTTCCTTCCCATCCACTGTATCTGCATTTACAAGAGTGGATCATATCCTATTATATCATAGTATGGTGATACATTGTGGCCTTCTTATTAGAAATTATATTCTGCAACATTGGGGTTTCCCCTACACTATATTATTTTTCTAATTTTATAATATATATAACATAGAACTCACCATGTTTATTTAATATAGATCTTATTGGACCCATTACGTTATAGTAAATTCATCAATGTCATTTCTTTATTCTCTATCAACACCATTTCAAAGAAGTTAAGGGGCTACACTATGATTTTATAATATGAAATTTTATTCTAAATTCCAAAGATGATTCAAACACTATCATCCTTAATTATTTTATCTTGATTCATGGGTGGATCCTATGTGTTTTTTAGATTACTTTAACACCTCCTTCTAGCATTTATCATTTGGAATCTAGATATCAAACATCGATATTATATGAAATTTCCCACCTTTCTTCCTCTTTACTTCCATATTTATTCAACATTTTGAGGTTCTCATTGTAAAGTACAAGGATGGATAGAGTGATATTATGGACATGCATTCATGGGGGATTTTACATTCTAGGTTGATTGAGATGATTATATACAAGGTGGTTCTTATAGATTTTCTACACCTTTTCATTCATTTCACAATGACATAAAATGTTTTCTAATAAGGGGATTTATTTTATTTATATTTTAAGTGAATCCATGAGATTATCATGACTTTTCATTATTTTGGGTGAGTAGTATGAATTTTCTTCCTTAACAAAACAAACCATATAAATTAAATTTAAAGGTGATGGTGCGATGCACTTATGTTTACAAATTTTCTTGATGTTGTTGATGTTGTCTCTATGATATATATTTTCTAATTGATTATGAATTATAGTTATGGTTTTATTTGTATTATAATTTAAATGGATACACACATAAATCTATTAAATGAAAAATATTTTGTTGATAAGTTTTTTTTTCATTCTTGACAAGATATATACAGTTTGGATTCCATGGTTGTGTGCAGCTTTGTAGCCATGTATGTCTTGTAAAAATAGTTTTTGGTGGCTCGGTGTAATTGGATATGATACACTGGTTTAAAGTGGTAATTTAATGATATTAGTTAAAAAATAATATAACAACTATAGTGTACATAAAAATGGTTTTGGATAATGAAATTCATTGGTGGGAATTTAAAATAATAACAAAATCAATAAATCTATTTGGTTGTTATGTTAAAAAAATAATGGGAAATGAAACATGGCCTCTAGACATTGGTGATGTTTATGTAAGTTAATCTATGTTAAAGTCAATTTATAGTGGTGTGATACTTGTAGTGACCTTATAGTTATTATGGTAGCATTTCTTGTGTGAACCCCTTGTTTTGGGCTTCTGTGAGACAACTATATACATGTATTATTTTATGAATTTTATAAAAACCCCATTCAATCTGAGTAACTTTAAGAACACAAAATTATTGAGTTTTATTACATAATATATACAATGTTGATAATATAGATAAATGAGTACTCCCTACCCCACACTATCCTATAATTATGTTTTTTAAATATTTAATGGATGATGAGGTATGTTGTGGGGGGCATGAAAGGTTAGAGGAGGACAAGACGTTTATTTCATATGTGTTCATGATAAACTACTACCATGGTTATATGATATTATATTTGTGGTTGGTTCTTTGATAACAAATGTGTGTTTTTTTCCTCTAGGCATGAAAAAGATTTGGTACAATTATTTTTTCATATGGAATGTATCAAAGAAAAGGGTGTCTTTTTATTGGGTGAGTGTGGAAAATCTCTATTGAAGTATTTACAAGGTGACCACATCTACATTATTTTGATATTACCTTCTAATAATAGATGAATTATTTGACAAGGTATATATAGTGAAGTTGGAGTAAAATTATAACTATTTAGGTTCTAGTTAGTTTTGCCTTTTTTTTTCATTGGGGAAATAATACTCTCTTCTAATATTTGTTTTGGAGATCATGGGTATGATCCTACCGGGCATCAAAGATATGATAAACCTGCTTCTATATAAACTATTTTTTCAGTTTCCTAGAGTGTCTTGGTGATTTATCTGGCCATTAGTAGATCATATCATGGGATTTTTTAGTTTCAACCATTGGATTTTACTTTCAGTATTATTTTTTATTTGGATATATTTGTATATACTTTATATTTATTCATGTGAGATACATCTTGTATGGGATTTTGGGTGATTATTTTCTAGTATGGTGGATTATATGTGAGTTTAATGTTATGATCTATGTATGTTGATGGTAATTTCTCCCATTCGAGTGTCTTTTACCTTTAGTACTCATTGAAAAACCAAGGCATATTAGTGTCCAGACTCATGGGGTAACTCATTCTCATCAATTCCAGTGTAGAAGGGGTACTAGAAGAGGGGTCATGATATAAATAATAATATTAATATACTTTAATAATAAATTAAATTTATTTTTGTTTTTATAATGGTTATATTATTTATTGAACATATTATATAAATATTATATTAAATCACTAAAATAAATGAAATGAGACGACACTAATTATATTTTTACATAAAAATTAGAAAAATATACAACCAATAAATAACATATGATAATAAATTTTCCATATTAAATTAAATATAAATAAATAAGGATTTAACATGGTGTCTAAAAAACACAAAATTTTTATTATTAGAGTTAACTACATGTGAATAAAAAATTAAGGACATGGTAAGGGATCCATGTTTACAATTTAAATTTGTGAGGGTTTGTTTCACCATGATATCTTAAAAATGTTCTATCTACTACCCCTTTAATATTTTGTATTGTGATTCTCTTATATATCATGATATTTAATATTCTATTCAATGATCTTTATCTCAATGTTTTTTGGAACACATATTATTAAGCTGTAAGGGTTTATGCTATATCAATCCATTTCCATTCAATTACATACATTATTACTAAACTCTGTTGTTCTAAGTTTTATTTATTCTTCCCAATAAATATTTTTGTATTTTATTTTATAATTTTTTATAGGTATCTATAAGTCATCCAAATAACCTCATTATAAAATTTTTGTTAAAAAATTATTATGTAACTTGTAAGGGGTTATTGTGTGTAATTTAAATTATCCACACATATTTCATATTATAAACCATGATATCATCGATATGGGATATGTAATTCCCCTTTAATATTTTTTACATTATCTTCTCATTATTCAAGGTAATTATGGTTTCATTTTAAATTCTATCCTTCAATGTGATTTTATTAAATTATTTTTAATTGTATAAGTATTATATGTGTTTATTTTTAATTACATAAAATATGTTTGATTTTTACACCATATATTCTTCTATTTATTGTATTCCTAAACAGTTTTGAAAAATGTTTTGAATATGAAATTTATAGTAATAATAATTTATTCTCTATTAAATTAGGAACTATACTAATTGATTGGTTGGTGCCTCAGTAGTAAGATCCATATGTCTAACATTATGTATTCCATCACTATGAATTCTGTTATTGATTTTCATATAATATATTTCTTTCCATTATTATTGATGGATATCTTATTCATTCCAATTCATTATATTATGTATTTTTTGTTATATATCCATTATATATAATATATTATCATCATATTCTCATTTATAATCATTTATTATTATCTCTTATGTTTACCTTTTGTTAATATTTTTCCCATCATTCTTATGTTTCTATTTCTGAAAGTTATGATGAAAATTATTACATGTTATATGTCTAGAATATTTTCTCATGTTAAGAATTAGCGAGTTATGTTGAATACTTGTTATGGATTATGTAACTATTTATATAGAGGGAATAATATCCATTATATACATAGACCATGAGATTGATTTGGTAATGATTTTTCCAAATTCTCTAAAACTCTAAACCAAAATGTTCTTTCAAATGCATGTGACTATTTATATTTTAGGGATATTTTAATTATTTATGGTTATTTTTTTTTTTCACTCTTATTCATTTCAATTATGGTATGTAAATAATGCATTTATTCTCACCAACTTGTGGGATTTGAATCCAAAATTTATTAAAAATGATATATAATAACAAATAATTAAAACATTTAGTACATATAACCATGTTTTGAGTATTGAAATTATTCCCATTTAATTACTTATAAGTGTTATTGCAAGTTATCTATATGGGATACTAATTACAAATGAGACATGGTTTACCTTTGGATGATAATTTATACATTATGTGTGAATGGATAGGTGGAAACTTTAAAACAATTTATGTTATACATATATGGTGTTTATTATGAGATCTCAATGGTTATGAATTGATTTCATATTTATCTGGTATAGTACATCCAATTTAAAGATATATATGATGAGGTATAATATGATCAGATGTTATAAAATGACACTCCTTATGGTTTCTCTTATATAGTAGCGATCATGAAGTTCTCCAATAGTGTAACATCCTGACCAGGGTGCCACAAACTAGTTCCCTAAGCTAGTCAATCACATGACCTCAAGTACACCTTGTAGTATGCTAGAGGCTACCGAAATCCAGTGAGGTTCTGATATACAACATTGGGAGAATATTCCCACTTTATCAAAGAAGAACAACATAACAAATAATTAAGAATAAACAAATGATATAACCAATAACCAAACCAAACCAGTATAACATGATAACCAAAATAGAAAATGAAATATCCAAAACTAATGAATAGATATTTCTGGCGAAATACATGTCATGTGTCAATATGAAAAACCAAAAATAAATAAATATATTGAACACTACCAAGAGGGTCCTGAATCACATCTTGTTACCTCATCCATGATCCATCCCTAATAAACCATCTAATATAGGATTATTACCCTAATCATATCCTACAAACATGAAGTCTATTTAGGTACTGATCATACATCCTGAGTAGGGTGTGAGTACAACTAAGTTGGCCACAATCAATGGCATATAAAAAATTATTCAGTCAATAACAGTGTATGTAGTTGTTTAAATAATAAAATATAACAAATAAATTAAACAATTTACATATATTAAATTATTATTTTTTAACTACATAACCCCCAGGTTATCAAGGACACCCAAACCATCAATACCTTCTTCATATCGTATTGGAGACTAAACCATATCATATAGAGAATATGACAATTCATTACATCCATCATCATTAATTATCCATTCAATTTCAATTCATAATATGGATGATTAGAACCATATCCCAATGACAACATTTTGGACCTAAAATGCCATCTCTATCACCCCGTGGGTATTTTAAGCATTAGTCTATTTATCAAAAACCCATTTATCACTATGTATTTTGAAAAATAAATCCATGTCCTACACACGTATACCAGTAAATCACATATGGGTTTATGAAACATCAGTCCTTATCCCAAAAACGTATATCACAAAAAATAACTTGTATCAAAATATCACATGTATCATAATTTCATAAAAATCAAGGTTAAGAATCATTAACTTTCTTTTAAAAAATTATCATTATGGGGTACCGATTCAATTACAAAAACAAAAATGGATCAATACTTTTAATCACATAGAATAATTTGAATAATTCACCATTAAACCATTTATAAATATTTATATCATATAATACATTAACCCATTAAGGTCAAGTTAGACATCTCATAATTATTATTTTCAATAAATTTTTAATCACATTAATTGATCAATTTCACAATCCCAATATCCCATCAATTTCACTCTCATTATATTCCATTAATTAATTTTTTAATTAGTTGATCCAATTCCACAAATTTCAGATACCCTAATTTAACCCAAATAATTATCACAGGGTATTTAAATTGAATCAATTAAATCATCAATATAGTTTTCAAATAATAGAAATTGAAATTTTCATAATAACATATAGGTAATTAAATCAAGACAATGAGATTCACAATTTAGATCACCTACTACTAGAACGATGATGAACACACACTAATAGAAATCCCTAATTGAAGTGAAATGATCAAGAACATGATGAAGAAAGAGACCTAGATCGAAAAAATATATCCAAGATCATATGGACTAGATACAATAAAAATAGATCCAAACACATGAAAATGGAGGAAAACCATTCCCTTTTCATCTATAGAGAGAGACATGAAAGAGAGGAAACCACATAGTATTAGAATCTATTATTGGTAAAGGTGATGATTCTTTAATTCACCCTTTGATTTTTCAATAATGGTGTTTTAGAGCCTTAGTAATTTATACAGAAGCCTCAAAAACTATATGAATGAGTTAGGGTTGAGTTGGGTCAACATTCCATGAAGTCTGAGGGGTTTGAAAAATTTTAATCTAATTTTTAGGGGTTTAAATTTATACAAGAATGGTTTCCTATTTAGGGAACATGGTTTTCTCTAACCATGCTCCAAAACATGTGCCTCCTCCCACGGGGTTTCATAGTTACTACTAAGATGGAACATGGTTTTCCAAACTGTGTGCCAACCTTGATATCCACCTCTTCCAAGGTTCACACATTGTTCTTTGGTAGGGTGAACAGTCTGGGAAACTATGCGCCAAAAATGTAATTCCCAAAACCCCTATAAAAAACCAAATTTCACCAAAAATCACCCAAGATAAAACAAAAAAAGAAATAATAATAAACAAGGAAAATGATTGCCTAAAAAATATTGATATATCTCATGAAATGGTTGGGATCTTACAATCTCCCATCCTTATAACAACTCATCCTCAGGATATACTCCCAATAACCTCTAAGATTCCAAGGTTAAAAGACCCGGCCACTAAGACCACATATCAACTTCTCTCTCCCATATTTTTTTATTCACATAGAAATGATTCTATAATACATGAACTATCATCACCTTCTTTCCACGCAACACTTTCTCACTGTAATTCAACACATTTATCAGATTCTAATCAAAGAATGTATTAGTCACAAGCTCAACATTATCCAAACCAATCACAAGAAAAGTGTCGGTGTGATATATTTGATGTTGTAAAATAGGAAAGAAACCATGAAAAACACTATTACATTGTGGAAGAGACAATCGGTATGACACCAGATTGATTCTATCCAAAACCTCAAATGATCCAACAATCCTAGGAACCATATTTCCTTTTCTCTATATCCTACAATTACCCAAATCTAGACGAAACCAAATGGAATACATGAAAGCCCTATAAAAACTCTATGTATTGTAAATGTCTTTCATCATACAACATATTTAAACTCTAATCTATATCCATACACATCTGAATCCCCTTAACCTACTCCAAAGGCTCTTGCATGAGACTCAGTCTCAATTGATCTAACTCACCTACCTCTATATAACATATATGTGATCAACATAGTCTACCATAAAGATCCTCATATGGTTCCATATTTATATTTTTCTAATAATTTTTTGTTATATGTGAACTCCTACAAAGATAGGTTATCCCAAGAACCACCAAAGTCTAGGAAAAATTCCCGAATCATGTCATCAAGATCCTATATAGTACATTCCAATTTCCCATCATTCTTTGGGTGGAATGTCATACTCAGTAAAACCTGTGTTCCATGATCCTTCTATAAGCCCTTCCAGAATCATGAATTAAATCATGAGTCATGGTCTAAAAAAATAAATCATGGAACCCTATTAAGACATAAAATTTTACGAACATACAAATCTCATAACTTATCCACTGAGAATATTCCTCGTATAGGAAAAAAGTGCGCTGATTTCTTCAGTTGGTCCGAAATCACCCAAATAGAGTCATCCTTCAAAGGAGTCCTCAAGAGACACACCACATAGTCCATACTAATGTCTTATGATTTCCATTCTGGAATGGTAAATGTATTTATTAAACCTCCAGGTCATTGATGCGCAACCTTCATCTGTTGAATTTTGTAGCATCATGTCACAAACCCTACTATCTCCTTTTTCTTTCCTAGCCACCAATACTGTCCCTATATGTCATGATACATTTTTTTCAAACCCTAATGCACCACCCACTTTAATAAATAAAATTCAAGAATCATCTCCTCATGCATACTATTGGGAATAACAACATTATTCTTAACATATACGATCTCATCCTCATCTATGGTCTAATCTGAATGTGTCTCTCCTACTTCAAGTATTTCCATCAAGGAAAAAAAATTCCAAATCCTGAAACTACATTTCTATAATCCAACTCAAATACATTAACTACATTGAAACTAATATGAGTTTCTTCTACTCTTGGATCTCATGAACCACAACATGCATCTCAGCTAATAAATTCATCATCTTCCACTTAGCACCAAAATCCTGAACTATTTGAGTCTAATTTATCCTTATTAGAGAATCAGAAACTCTATTTCCCTTCCTGGGAATATATTATAGCTTAAAATTAAATTAATAGATATAATCAACCAACCTCAGCTTCTAGAGATTCAAATCTTATCACAAAAAGATATACCTTAATCTATTGTGATAAGTATACACAATGAAATTTTAACCCAACAGATAATTCTTCCAACGCATATAATCATAAAATTCATTATTTATATTGAGGTCATGTGTAGGGTAATTACATTCATTTTCACTCAACTTTTGATACCAATACTATATAAATTAATCCCCCCTACATAAAAATTACTCCAAGATTGATCCCCAAATCATCACAAAACATTGTGTACTTCTCACCTGAATTGGGTAGGGTCAAGATCGTTACAATTTTCATGTGATTATTCCACTCATGGAATTCATTATCGCATGCTTCAGACTAATAAAACATTATTCATTTCTTAGTAATTCTTGAAAGATGAACAAAAAATGAGAAGAGTCCTGGATGAACCTCCGATAGTATCCATCAAACCCCAAAAATCTACAGATAGAAAAAAAATATTGGAATTATCCCATGAAATAACTACCTATATGATATCTGGATCCACTGACACACATTCCTCCAATTTTTTGTGACCTAGGAAATGTAACTGATCAATCCATAATTTAATATTAGATAGATAGACATATATTTTATGCACTCTCTATGTACTCAGGAGAACTTCATGATATTGGTCATGATCTTCATGAGTCTTGGAGTACAACAAGATTTCATCCACTAACACAATCAAAAACTGATCCAAGTACAGGTGGAAAATTCAGTTCATCAAGGCCATAAACATAGAAGGATCATTCGTCAACCAAAATGACATCACGAGAAACTCATGATGGCCACACCTTCTTATTAAATTATTTTAAAGTATATCATAATGTCTAAATCTCAACTGATGATGCCATAATCTTAATTCAATTTCTTAGAAGACACAATATCCCCTCAACTGGTCAAATAGTTCATTATTACATAGAAGAGGATATTTTTTTTCTCATAGTCATGTGGTTCAATATCTAGTATTCAACACATAATATGAATCTCCCATACACCTTATTTTCAAAAAACAAACTATAGAACCGCATGGAGACGTACTCAAGAGGATGGATCCATTATCCATCAACTCATCTAGTAGATTATTATTCTCTTTAAGCTCTATTTATTACATTATGTATGGTGGAATTGAAACAGGTTCATCCCTCTCCATGAGCTCAATTGTAAATTCCACATCCCTCTTAGGAAGAAACACAAAGACTTCATCAGGAAACACAATCTATAACCTATACACTATGAGTGTAAAAAAATCATGATTTTCACCCCCCATCATCCAATAAAATAATTTCAACCTGGGTGGTGAGATCCCCAAGTTTTTGATGATCTAGCGCTACATGACATTCCTGGATATGCCACTCTCCATGATTAATATAATTGTCACACCCAAGAGACATAAAATTAAATCTATTGTGGTAAAAATATATGTGGGATCAGTATGATACTAACCAATCTATACACATAATTAGGTCATATCCAAACTTTTCAATGCTATTGATATCCAAGCCCAAACAATAATACCCAACCTTGAGAGAACACCACTATCACAAACAAATTTCTCTCAACTGTACTACTAAAGGGGTATATATCATCATAACCCCACTCATGAATTACATTGTTTGGCTCAGAACACTCACATATTGTGAAGATATAAATGATTGAGATACACCATTATCAAATAAGGTATTAGCTAGTATAGAATCTATATGAATAGTATCTATAACTGTCAATGGTACAGCCTCACTATCCCCTAGTGTAGGATGAACTACAAGAAATTTTCATGCCTTTATTCCATCTGATTTAGTTTGAGTCCCATGAGTTACACCACTATATTGATATGAACACTCTTTCCCACAAGTACTATGTCTACTGCCTCTACCAGCATAAGAAATAAAACTCCATCTTCCAAACTGGTGCAGTGTAGAAGATCCCCTTCCTGTACTATGGGAATATCTATCTTTTCCATAATTACCCATATGTCATGGGTTTCATTAGAACCTATGTAGATGTACCATCATTGAAAAAGACCATAACTATACCAGTGGATATGGGAACTTTCTACAGAAGTGACCCAACCTACTACACTGGTTACAGGTCGGTCGAGTTAGGTCCTATGTGACTGATCTTACCCCTGACCAATTTTCTTTCTAATACTCCATTTAACATTCTCATAACAAATATTTCTTCTCTTGGAAGTCATACACCTTGACCATACATAAGAAACCACATTTCCTCTAACTAAATCCTCCTTAAAGTTCCCCTCAGAAATGGGATCATGATTAACCGCTTATGAATAATTTTTCTTCCTAATGATTTTTACATAGAAGTAGTTTCACATTTAAGAACATATTGAAACTACATTGCTATAGTAGCCTCATCTCCCTCCAATGTAGAAACAAAGCATTGGAAGTCTATGAAGAAACCATCATAGTCCATCATGGATATATTCCTCAAAGTCACCGTAAAAAAATAGGATTCTCTATTATTCCTTAGCATATTAGGGTAAAATTCCTCCAAGAACATATCCTAAAATTCCTTCCACCCCATATTCTACAGATTTCTATCCTGATCCTGGATGTCCCACCAATTTTTTTTCTTGACCACATAATGTGTAATCATTAAATTTGTCTCTTTTCTCAGTATGAATCTCCAAGTGGTCAAGTGTAGTCTAGATAGACTCAATCTAGGACTCAGTAACCTCAGGTCCATCCTCTCTAGTAAATGTTGGAGGGTGATAAAATAGAAACACCCATGTGAAGTAAAACAATACTCTTCACAACCTGCAAGATTTCTCTTTCCATAAACTAAATGAACCAAAAAATGTTCTCTTGGAACTTCTCTATGACTTCATCAACCAACAATATTGGTGCCTTGGGTTATACTACTGGATGATAATTTATATCCATATCCTATTATCATCCACTTAGTAAGAATTATCATAAAGGCATATATTCACAATTAAAAAATCATTTCTTAGGACAAATAACACAATTGTAACACATTTAACAAGTAGGTTTTGTAAAATCTATCACATGTCATTCCCCTAAATCCCTCTACATGATCAAAACCAAGGTGTTATCACTAACCTTAACCATCCTAAATCTAGGTCATATATAACATGGGTGAACATATTTTAATTATTCATGTTTCTTATTATACACTCATTTTCCACATTTTTCTTTAAAAATTTTCAATTTCATATTAGGCACTATTTCAATTTCAAATACAAATAAAATGAAAAAAATTTCAATTTAAAAAACTTTCCGAATAGAAAATTTCCCTTGCATTCCTAAAAATGATTTATTCTACAATCCTTGGTGACTATAATGATTCATGAATATTAAACTCTCATGACATAACCGACCATGATTCAAGTCTCATAAAATTTCAGAATACAATAAGATCACACAACAAGTGTGTTACCCATGGTAAAATAATATTCAATTGTAACAAGAAACATCAATAAAAGAAATCCCACCCTGGGTAATTGGGTTTTCCGCCATTCGCGGGTTAAATACTCCTATGAATGACCTCATGTTGAAGGATCGACTCTTCTATGTCACGTGTCTACCTTTCCTAAATAGTAAAAAAATGAAAAGAAAAGAAAAATACTTTGATACAACATTGTATCATCCTATCCCAGTTTCCACACACCTCTGCCACAATCTAGTCAGTTATATGACCTCAATATAACCTCCTCACATGATAGAGGCTGAAGACTAGTAGAAATTGTCTTATTTAAAACAGGGGGATACTATACCCTCTTTATCAAAGAATCACAACAAAAAAAATAATTAAAATAAATAAATGATATAACCAACAACCAAACAAAACAAGTATCACATGATGACCAAAACATTAAATACAATATCCACAACTAAATAGTTGATCTTTCATTCTAAATATGTTTAATGTTTCAATATTAAAAATTAAAAATAAATAAAGACTCTAAAAAATCCCAAGCAGGTCCTGAATCACACTTGGTCCCTCATCTAAGATCCATCCAAACTCACCCATATAACATAAGAATATTTCCATTATCATATCCAACATGAATTAATTATATTCATATACCAATCAGAAATCCTCAGTAGGGTGTGATTACAAATCAGTAGGTAAAAATTAATGAACTGAACTTTTTGAATGATAATTTTTCCCCTAAAAACGTGTCTTATATTTTTTTATACATAAAAAAATTATATATCTTTAATATTGATGTGAGTATAAATTGAAACGTGACAATTAGTTTTCAACCATTATGTGACCATTTTTAAATTATGATCATGTGCCAATATGTTCATTGGAAATAATATTATAATTTTAACATTATAATTAATGTTCATAAGTAGAAATTAAAAAGAATAATTAATGAATAAAGTAGAAACAATAGCCTCAATAAGTAATGTCTTTTCGTATAAATCCCATTCATCAGATATTGGGATGGAGGTAGCATCACTATTATTCTCTCTTGATCAAACTCAAGTAGATATTCAACAAGTGAGGCTTGAATGAAATCCATTAAGGTATAAGTTCATTTTAGTGGAAATTACCACTCTGGTGATGTTACTCGCGCAGCCATGTGAATCTATCACCATCAAAAATCGTACCCTTAGGTCATATAAAGATGTTATAAGGGGTTATGTGTTGAGACCTTAGTTAATTTTAATTTCATTGTATAAATAAAATTTTTATTCCATCATTTCTTTTTTAATAATTCTTTTTCTTAATAAAATTGAGTTGAAATATGATAAATTGATTTTCATAAATTAATTGTTACAAATTTAAATTTTTAGAAAAGAAATTATTATTATATTAAAATTAGGTATTATAAATATTTTTATTTTAATTAAATATTACTATTCAGAAAATCTTATTTAAATATAAATTATAAAATTATTTTATTTTTTTCATGTGTTAGAAATTTCACTTCACAATTTCTATTTGTTATTATTTTTAATAAATAAGGATTTTTATATTTAAATGTTAAAATTATCATATTTAGATAATTATTATGATAAAATAAATATCATTTTTTATATCATCACATCTAAATTAGGATAGAGTGAATTAATGAGAATTTTCTTATATACATTATCTTTTTCGTGAATAGTAAAAATATAGTTTGAGTTTTTCGGTATGTTTAATGACATCATAATTATGTCATAATGATGTAATAACTAGTTAAAAAAATCAAAGAATTAAAATATTTTTTTATTAATATAAAGTATCTTAATATATTTTAATCAATTTCCAAATCTATAATTTACTTTCCCAATTATAAAATTAAAACTTTAACAATAAAAATGTTATTTTGTAGAATATTTAATTTTCATTACCAAATTAATTAATATAAAATTATGTCTGAATCTTGTGGGATAAAATGAAATAAAATATGAACCAAGATTACAATAACATGGAAAAATACCATGCGAAAGCCCATAGATCTTCATTTACCACTACTTATGTGTCAAATGCCTTTATTAAGAAATTTATAAACAAATCCCCATATTTTAAAATAATTACCCACCCATTTCTCCACTTCCTTTCACTCATAATTCATCATTAATAGTTATTTTATTTTTTTACCTCCCATTTAATTTTCCCAAGGCATCATCATGTTCCCAAGGTCCCGATCTTTGAGTTTTAGGAGTTAGTCTTCATAGTAAAGGAAATATCAACTTTCTTTTCCATTCAAGTTCCCTTTTTTATGTGGTATGTCTTTCATGATTCCAAAATATGTTCTTCTATAAATTTTATTTTATCCATTTATAGTATTGA
The DNA here is from genome assembly GCA_963277665.1 of Viscum album. Lineage (NCBI taxonomy): Eukaryota > Viridiplantae > Streptophyta > Magnoliopsida > Santalales > Viscaceae > Viscum > Viscum album. The sequence goes on from OY728143.1 coordinate 356,926,460, forward strand.
GATTATTTTATTATAGGGAAACCCTTTTTCCCTCCATTTTTACCATTTTCTAAAACCATTTTTCATACCGTTATACTGTTGAATTTTCTTTTTACAATTTCTATATTTTTCATAAGAAAATTATATTTTTTTTCATTTTGCGAATGCCCAAACATATTTACTTAATAGTATAATTCAACTAGATTTAAAAAATTATCTATTTTATTTAGGTATTAACAAGCATAAAATCCTCTTTCTCTTTTTTTTGGGTTTAATAAATGATATAAGTATCTTGCCTTTAAGAAATTCTAAAAAATTGTCAGGATTTTGATATTAAAATCATTTATTTTATTCACCATGGGTTATTTATGAAATGTTTTATTATGATATAAGTATATGAAATTAATTAATATATGTGAAGGGTTACCCCTTATAGTCCTATATTTTATTTGGTAAATAATTTAATCTATATAGATTACATGTTTTATGATACCTTTGTGAATAACCTTGGAAATTTTTAGACACCTCAGAGATAAATCTTGGTGATATGCTTATGGATGAATCAATTAAATTTTTTATCCACATTTAAAAGTTATGATTCATGTTATTTTTTTTATTATACAACTCTTTATCATGCATTTAAGATATTCATCATGTTCTTATTTATATTTCTCAAGATCACATGCATATTGTTTCCCTTTATTTCTTTTATTGGGCCTTATGTTCACCCTTTCATTGATGTATTTACACAAGTCAATAAATGTAGTAAATCTACATAGGATGATCCTTTTAAGAACCCTTTCAAGTGTATTATAATAATTTTTTAATGTTTTCATGTACTATGTACCTTTTTTCTAAGAATCTAAACTTTAAAAGATCCTCTATTTGTACAATGTAATGAAAAGTTATGTACTAAAAAGAAAGAATGACATAGTTGGTATCAAAGGAAATTTTAGTCATTTGTGGAAATTAGGATATGAAAACATTATGAATAATTCTAGGGACAATTATAAATATAGTAAAACATATTTTTGTTCATGTAAATTATTAATTAAGTGGTTTCTAAGAAAATAAATCCATGTATGGATACACACAAGTGGATGTGGTTATGGAATAGATGTACCTAGGGGTAACGACACTGACAAGGCTCATTAAGCATGACTCAGAGTAACCTAGTACATGATAAGGGGCCTTACTGCACACTTTTTTTTATGCTTACTAGGGATATCTTTGGTCAATCATAATATTTTTTATGAACCATTAAGAATTATTTATAAATAATGTAATTTTTTTAGAGAATAACATATTTAGGCGTGATATTTTAATACATGAATTTTCTTGAGAGTTATAATATTATTAAATGAAACACGTTTCTCACTAAGGTTTTCTTATTTTATAAAATGGATGGAAATGGGAGAAACCACATAAATGGTGAGCGCAATGGACTAGGCGTTGATGTCCTTCCTATAGAAGCTAGATAAAAAAATCTTGAGAATGATAAATCAACTGATTAGAGTTATGATAAATAACTTGAATCATGTTGAGAGACTAGATTCACCATGAAGGGAATAAATTTCTATTGAGTTCATTATATATTTGCGACCATTGGATCTACTAACCCATTGATTACTAAAAAATGTATAAGTTCTATAGAAAATATATTTTTTGTACTCCATTGTTCGGAATAAGAGAAATTCATCCAGACTATGTACTACAAAGAGGGAGAAGTTTATCATTAGTGGTAAATGGTTAAAAACACAATTACAAGAGGGTAGACTAATTAAATATAGTGGGAAGATTTAAGGGGAGCATTTAAAAAAAATATTTATCCCGTTCAATGAGAACAAAAGTGGATAAGGATTTACTAGAACTAATGAAAAAAGAAAATAAATTTATGGTAATATAAGAGATGAAATTCAAAAGACATTCTCATTACACCTATATATTTTTCATGGATCCTATTGGGAAGGTTTATAGATTATTCATTGGACTAAGACCCCATCTATGGAAGAATCTTTACAATTGAGATTATGGCTATTATGAGGAGATAGTGTAGTGTGCTATGATGGTTGAAATTGAGTTTGGAGAGTTATCACATAGATTGATTGAAAAGAAGAGATTAATGAAGCCTATATCAGGGAGTAGCTTTGATCATGAAAGATGAGGAAAGATAGTGGATCTTTCCACATGCCACAAATGTTAGAACAAGAATTCGTGGGTCTTCTTTCTTGGGAGTGGAAAATTTTACAAGCATGGAAGAGATCGTAATATTTCATATAATTGACATAGTGAGTCAAGAATAAATATCTAAACACTAACAACAAAGGAGATATGGTGAAGTCCAAGCTTGAATTCCAATTCTTCATGTGTGGAAATCTTGGGCACTTTTCCAGTGATTGTTTAAATTTAAAGACAATATAGGGGAATAACCATCAACCTCTTTATAGTCCAAGAGAGAAAATTCATTCTTTTACTATCACGATGAATATTTTTGAATCTCCAAATTATTTGGTGGCAGTTACTCTCATTGTTCTCTTAAATATAGCATGTAATTTGTTTGATTATAGTTATATGTGTTACTTTATTTCCTCCCTGTTTTCAAAGAATATAGAATCAATACCTGAACTTCTAGAAGTAGAGTTATCCATCAAGACACCTAGAGGGATTATCCAATAATCAAAAGTGTATAGAATCTCTATTATTTACTTTGGAGAGCATAATATCATCTCAAATCTAGTAGTCATTACCATGATATAATTTAACATTATACTAGGGTTATACTGGCTCTCAAAGTATAATACTAATATGAACTATAGTAGTAAGGAAATATCAGTAGTTCAGAATATACAACTTATTATTATCTTCAAAGTAAATATATACCAACCAAATATTTTTCTATAATAACATCCTGTATCCTTCTTTATGGAAATAATTAGTGTTGATGATGAAGGAAATGAATGTATACAAATAGAAAATTTCCCTATCATTCAAGAATACATTGTTCTATTTCTTGAGAACATACCTAGACCTCCCCTAGAAATAGATGTAGAGTTGTCCATTGAACTCATGAATGTATCTAATATGATATAAAAGAACCCGTATATATTGGAAAATGTATAGCTAGAGGAATTAAAGAAACAACTCCAAGATCTTTTGAAGAAGGGGTTTATCCAACCAGGTGTGTCTCCATTGGATCACCTATTATCTTTGTGAATAAAAATGATGGATTAATGCAAATATTCATTGATTATAGAGAACTTAACGGGATAAAAATAATGAATAATTACCCTCTTCTATGGGTTGATGATTTATTTGACAAGATTCATGGGGCTCAATTCTTATCCATGATTGATCTTCGATCTGGTCATCATCAATTTATTGTAAAGAAAGAATATATTATAAAGACCACCTTCTAATCAAGATATGGGCATTATGAGTTTTTTGTTATTACTTTCTACTTTACTAATGATCCTAATATATATATGGATTTTATGAATAAAGTATTTATGGACTACCTTTATAAAATTGCGGTAGTTTTTATTATTGATATTTTGATAAATTACAAAAGTTTTGAGGAGCATGAGGATCATCTAAGGGTTATATTGAAAACACTGAATAAGGAGAGGTTATTGGGAAAGTTAAGAAAATGTGTATTTTGGTTACAAAAGGTTTCTTTCTTATGGAACATTGTAACCAATGAATGAATCTCAACTGACCATGCCATGGAAATGGTTGGCTAGGAGTGGCCTCATCCTAAAACAGTAACTGAGAATCATAGTTTCCTTTACTAAGTATGATATTATTGGAGGTTTTTGAAAAACTTTTCATTAATTTATAATCCAATAACCATGTTATCTCTAAAAGAGGCCAATACATCTGGATAATGGAGTGTGAATAATGTTTCCAAGAGATGAAGAAGAGATTGGTTACTATACCCATTTTATCTATACTCTCTATCAGAGAATTATTTGTTGTTTTCATAAATGCATATCTAAATGGGATTGGATGAATCCTCATAAAAAATAACAAGTTTATTTCTTATGAATCTTGATATTTGAAGCCTCATGAGAAGAATTATCCTACACATGACCTAGAGCCAGCTTATGTTATTTTTTCTATGAAAATATGGAGGAACTATCTTTACAGGGAGAAATGTGATATATACATAGACCATGAAAGTATGATATATATTTTCATGAAAAAGGAATTGAACATTAGACAAAGGAGATGTATGGATATTATTAATGACTATGATTGTTAAATTCATTATCATCCCATAAGAGAAAACAAAGTAACTGATGCATTAAATAGGAAATACATTATTGGTCTAGTAATGATTAGGATTCAATGAGATCCTTTTATCAAAGACCTAGTAAAACTAGACATGGTAATCATAAAGGATGGATCATCATTATCCCTATTCCAAATTATTTCTTAACCATCATTACTAGAGAAGATCAAGAAATATCAAAGAGAAGATCCTTTGTTACAAAAGAAGATAGAGGCTGTGATGAATGGATAGTTTCCTAAGTTCAATATCTATAAAGAAGGTTTACTAAAATATCGCTCAATTCTATATGCTCCAACTATTCTAGAAATACAAAATGATATGATGGATGAAGCTCATAGCTCTACATTATCTATAAATCCTAGAAGCTCTAAAATTTATAGGGTTATTTTTGATCATTATTGGTGGAATAACATGAAATGGGAGATTTGTAACTACACTACAAGGTGCCTTATATGTCAACATGTGAAGGCAGAGAAAAAAAAAATCCTAAATGGGTATTTCAATTACTACCCATACCAACATGGAAGTGAGATGATATCACATAGACATTGTCATTGGTCTCTTGAGAACGTCCAAAGTAATCCACGCGGTATGAGTTATAATGGATCATACCGCATATATTACCTTACTGATTGAGGCCACCATTTATGATATTTTAACCTCCAAAGGAACCATTATAATGTGTTCTTAATCCCCCAAAGTCCCGATCTTTGAGTTTTAGGATTTACTCTTCACGGTAAGGGAAATACCAACTTCTCTTTTCCTTTCAAGTTCCCTTTTTATGTGGTATGTATTTAAAGCTTCCAAAATATGTTTTTATGTCCATTTTATACTATCCATTTACTATATTATTATTCTTTTATGAATGGGATACCCTTTTCTCACTTTTTTTTACCATTTTCTAAAATGAAATTTCAACCATTATGCTGTCGAATTTTCTTCTTAAAACTTATATCTATTTCTTAAGAAAGTTATATTTTTGTTTTATTATTATGAATAAAAAAACTTTTTTTCCAAGGGTATTGACCTATATGTTAAAATGATATTTTTTATTCATGGATTAACATACATTAATATAGTTTCCACTTTCTATGGTTAAAAAAGACATAAATATATTATCTTTAATAAATTCTTAAAAATGTAATGATTTTGATATGAAATTCATTTCTTTTATTCTTTATGAATTTTTTCTAAAATGTTTTATTTTCATATACGTGTATCACATTAATTAAGAAATATTATAGGTGCACCTTGATAGTGCTCTAATGTATTGGGTAAAGAATTTAATCTCTTGATATGATGTGTTTTATGATACCTTAGTAAATAGCCTTGGTAAATTTTATGACACCTAGATGATAAACCTTGGTGACATGCTTATTAATCATTCTATTAAATGTTATAGCCACATTTATAAGTTATTATTCATGTTATTATTATTATGATATGCCTATTTCTCATGTCTTTATGATATTCCTCATGTTCTTACTAATATTTCTCAAGATCAGATGTAAACTATTTACCTTTCTTTCCCTTATTGGGCCTTATGCTCACCCTTTCCATTGATGAATCTACCCAGATTATGTTATAAAATAAATTTATGTTGGATGAACCTTTGAATAAGTCTTTTAAGAGGATTAGAATAATTTTTTAAGTTTTATTGTTTTATGTACCTTTTTTCTAAAAAACAAAACATTAAAATATCCTCTATTTGTAAAATGTAAAGAAAAGTTATGCAATAAAAATGTTGGATGCCATATAAAAAATTATCCACGCAATAAAAGTGTATGTGGTTGTATAAAGAATAAAATGAAATAAATATTGTAAATAGTTCACATATATTCAATTATTATTTATTTAACCACATAAATCATAGGTACTATAGGAAACCATAACCCTCAATACCTACTTTGTTCCATGCCATAGTCTTAACCATATCAAATAGGGAATGTAAAAATTCATTATAATCATGTAAATTCATTATCAATTCAATTTCAATTCATAACACGACTGATTGGAACCATATTCCAATTCCAATATTTTTTTCCTAGAATGCCATGTCGAGTACCCCATGGGTATTTAAAGCATAAATCCATGTCCCAAAACCCATTTATCACTATTATCTTTTGATGAATTAGTCCATGTCCAACAAATAAATATCAGTCACTCAAAAATATGATTTTGAAGCTTCAGTTTATTTCCCACACACTTATATAAAAAGATCACATGTATCATAATATCACACTTATCAAAATTTAATAAACATTAAGGTTAAAAATCATTAAACTTATTTTCAAACATTATCATCATGGTGTAACAATTCAATTGTCAAAAAATTTATGGTTTAATAATTTTAATCACATGAAATAATATGACCAATTAACCATTAAAAAATTATTGAATATTTAAATTTTATAATCCATTAACTCATTAAGGTCAAGTCAACCATCTCATTATTCTCATTGTAAATTATTTCGTAATCACATTAATTAGATAATTGAACATTCCTAATAACCCCTAAAATTTACAATCACAATATTTCATTAATTAATTAACCAATTAATTAATCTGATTCCACCAACTTCAATTGCCCCAATTTATCCCAAAACATTATCACATCAAAATTAAATTGAAACAATTCAATCATCAATAAAATTTTCCAATAATCAAAATTGAAAATTTTACAATTACATAAATGTAATTAAATCAAAACTATGTTATTCTTAATTTATACCACCTACATCAAGATCAATGATGAACACTCATCAACAAAAAATCCCTAACTGAATCAGAACGATTGAGAACATGATAAAGAATGAGATCTAGATTCAAAACCTTGATCAAAGAGAAAAAATATTATATCCATGAAAACCTATATCCAAAACAACTCCAACAAATGAAAACATTTCCCTTTTCATCTGAAAATAGAGATCATAAATAGAGGGAACTACATGGGATGAGAATATCCTACCAGGATAGGTGTAGATTCCTCAATTCGGATTTTGATTAATCACGAATAGAGTTTGAGAGCCCCAGAAAGTCATCTAAAATTCTAAATAAAATTGGATGAATGAGTTAGGGTAGAGTTGTATTAGCTTTGGATAAAGTATATAGGGTCCAGGAATTTTTAGTCTAATTTTCAGGGGTTTAAAATTCCACATTCTTGATTTCCTATTTGAGGCGCACAGTTTTCCCTAACCATGCACCTAATCATGAACCTCATCACAGTGTCTCACACAGTTACTTATAAGAGTGTACACTATTTTCCAAAATCGTTCTCTAAAATTGTAATACACCTCTTCCTAGGGTTTCATGGTTTGATGGGGTAGGGAACATGGTTCAGGAAAACCATAGACTGACCATGCACTTCCTAAAAACCCTCCAAGAAAATTCAAAATTTCACCTAAATGAACCCAAGATAAAACCCACCAATAAATACTCAAAACAAGGATAAAGTGAACCTGAAAACAACTCGAGAAATCTCAAAAAAATTATGGGATCATATTTCTAGATATGAGTGAGAATATTAGTCATTAAATGAAATGGAATTTTTTGTGTTGTTTCAAACATTGTAGGATTTTAGTGAACCATGGTGTTTTAAGAATATTTGATTAATTTTGAGTTGAATTTGGTGAATGGTTCTATAAAATTTTATTATATATATCTTAATTTATAATTTGTATTCTTGAGAATGTTGAGTTTTTGAATTGTTAGGAATATGGTACATCTCTCATTAGTATTTTTCTAAAATATAGAATATGTAATGGTTAGATAATTGATTGATCATATAATTTTTTAAGTAGATGTGAAACTTTATATAAGGACACTATTACATTTTTGATGTCTTCCCTTTCAAGTTTCTTTAATAACCATGTACATTAGATTTTATAAGAGATTCTATATATCAAATATTATGTTATTTTATTTGGTGTCAACACTATTAATTTCTCTTAGAGATGCCCATTTAAAACCACATTTATGGTTTATATTTTTAAGGTATTAGAGATACAAAAATGTTCATGTTTGATAGATAAATCTTATTATTGTAAGAAAAATTTTAGTCAGTCATTAGATCATATATATTTTATGATCATATGATTCTTATTTTTATAAGTTTTCTATAACTCATAAATCTTGCTATATTTTTTATCTCTAAACCTTGATCAATAATTTTGTCTCTCACTAAATGTTTCTAGGTGATTTCAGAATTTAATACTATAGTTGATGTAATCTACAATGTATCATTATAACTAATAAAAAATTATCCAGTGATATATAATATGATTCATAGTTGTATCTTTATATGTATACATAATCACAAGAAAATGGGTGAGTTAAAAAGATGTGAAAATAAGTTTGTTAATTCCTTAGGTTTCATGTAGAATTGTGGTTATGATATAAAATTATTTTCCCCAAATTGTTAGGTTAATGTCATATGAGATGTATATAAGAATGATGAAATTTAGTTGGGTTATTGTGGGTACTAACCAAAAATAAAGTCTCAATATCTTCTCCTTAAATTGAGTATTTATTTTCATAACTTTATTAATGTTTGGTTGAATGAAATATTATGAATTCTTGATGTAGGGTCTGTCATGTTGTCCTTGATAATAGTAATTTATATCCAAATGGTTTAGCATCATGTATGACTAAGGTTTTCATTCAAGGGGATCCACTTAATTAGATCTCCTTAATTTTTATAACATTTTTTAAATTATTTTCTTAACAATGAATTAATCTTGAAAAAAATGAAATTTATTTAATATTTTTTAAATGAATAGATTATAAGAAATGATACTACTAATCAAAATGAAAATGTAATTAAAGTGAATAACTTTAGAAAACCACTAATTAATCTAATAATTGTTCACATTAAATAATTACACACAAAACATAAATAATAGTTGAATTATATACCATTCCATTGGAAATTTATCTTTTCCAAATGAAATAAATGTATGACATTTGTGTATAATTCCATACATACATATCTCCTTTTTTTAGTTATAACCTATATATTACACTAATATTTCATACACTCAATTCCACATATATAAAGATTATGCTCAATAAGAAGAATGTAATATTTTAAAAACAATTAAAATTCAAGAGGTGGGCAATGAAAATAAAGAGTTACATCCTACATCATTTTCATTCACATACGCCCTTCCATGGTTGGTCATGGTAACAAAGTGTAAATGTACCTCCTCAATCATCATGATTTTCCACTACTTGAACCATATTTAAGAAATATAATAAAAAATACTAGATTTAATGAATCTTTAATTAATGGATGATCCTTATATCCAAATTTACATTGAAATATATAATAATGGGTTAAAATGGGTGAAGAATATTTTTTAATATATGTAATAAGAAAAAATAAATATGACAATTTAAAAAATACATATTTAGTAATGGATCATAAGAAATAATTATTGCAAAAAAAAAATAACTGTAGTTGTAAATGACTTTTAATGAAATATAATAAAAATTAATTAGACCTTTGTACCCATTATAAATAAATAAATTGATCTCCCTATAAGAAGTGAATGTTAATTACTCAAAAAATATTGAAAATAAATTACTATAACCACTCCACATAAATTGTATGACTAATATTTTATCCACTTCCCTATAACATGTTCAATTGGTAGTATACAATTACTTACATTATAATTTGACTCACTATTTTATAATGATGTAATATTATATGCGTTAATGTTCTACTCTATGCATTGATTTAGTGGAGAGAATAAAGAATGTCAGATAAACATAGGTTCAACCATGTGGGCAGAATTAAATTCATTTTTGTCCTATATTAACAATATATATGGGCTTTAGTGGTTTTTGAGAGTATTCTTCATGATTTTAACTCACATATAATTCTAATAGAAAAGTTGGTAGAGAGTGTGGTGTGGGTAATTAATGCTAAATCATGTTACTACATTCTATAAGGTTGATCTCAATAGATAATCTGTGAACATCATTTATAGTGAATATTTATTGATATTAATGGTTACTCATCATTAAACTATAACTAGGTTTATGTGATTACCTTCTTTCAAAATAGAATGCTATACTACTAATGCTGGGTCACAAGTCTATTTTTATAATATATGGAAACAATCTATGTAAAATGTCTCAATCAAACTATCATACAAAACTATATTGGTTAATTAGTCCAGCTAATATGACATTGTAAATATTAAGAGGTGGTTTACCCTATTGGGGTGTGAAAGATGCATTTTTTGAAAGTGCTATAGATTTTTTCAATATTGGTAATAAATTTCTTATAGGAGTATAGGATATATATAAATTCTTTATATTAGTTCATATTCCTCTGTTGTACTATAAATTTTATAGATATTTTTTCACAAACCAAGTCGGGTCATCATCTGAACCGGTGTTTGACCCGGTCTGTGGCATGGCCCAAAGGGTGTTCCTGATCCCCAAGAGCTGGCAAAAGTGCTCAGGTATCATAAAAAAGCTTGGGAACAATTTATCTAAATTTATAAGCATAAAACAAGTAGAAAAATTTAATAACCCGAATTTGAAATTTCAACTAAACAAGCCTTAAACAATTTTTCAGAATTGAATTACAACATTTTAAACCAACATCCAAAAAGGACACAACAAAAAGGTGTAGAAAGTCCAACTTAAAACCCACCATAATTGATGGGAACATCTCCCTAAATCCACCTCTACAAAACCACACTAATAATACACCAAGAAACCTAAACCTCCATTACCAAAAACCTTTCACTTACCTATGTCAAAAATTACCAAGTCTACTTACACCCAATGTATAAGTAGGGTGTGATACTAGGTCCAGTAGGATTCCACCCAAGAAAATATTCTATGAACTAAAAATTTTAAGTTAAATAACTTGTAATATTTTAAAGAAAGGAATGCTAGTAACAATTTTTACTAAAAACACCTTTAAATTAAAGAAAATTTTAAATGAAACAACTTTAAAGAGAACACACTTAATTCTAAAAATTTACAACCAAACACTATAGTATACCAATGGTAAGTGAAATATAGATAATGAGAACTAATCCTGGGAACTACCCCTAGGAACTAGCTATTAATTGGACCCTAGGTACCTCATATCTTGGTGAAATTGGGTATAGGAACCATGACCAATAGCTTTCTCATGCACAAGCCACTATAAAGGAGTAATATCCAAAGTTCTAGTAGTCTCAAAACATTTTAAAAATATAGTTAGTGTTGTCATTGTAAATCCTACAAAGTGAAATCAGTCCGTAACAACTTCTTAATCACTAGTATACTAGTCCTTGTTCACCCACCTAGATACACGGGCTTCCCTTTTGTGCTCAATCAAGTTCCATAGGTCACATAATACCACATGGACATCAAAATACTACTTAAAATATCATAATCACACCAAAACAGTTCATAAACATGTTTCTCACCCTTTATATCATTTAATAAACAATTTAAAAATTTCATAAAACAATTCCAATAATTTTTACATGGTTTTACATAACAAAAACCACTCAAAGTCCACTTTCAAGACAAAAAATACACCAATACCATGTCAAAACAAAATTCGAAGTCCTTACAAAATTTAATAAACTTATTTCACAATCCCTAAAACACCACTAAATGAAAAAACATGGGATCATACAAAAAACAAGCCCCATTTCACATAAACATGCCACTTACAAATCAAATGCATGTTAAGCTATTTCAAAAACAACTTTCTCACCACATATATAAATCAGAGGTCATACTAAATTAATTAACTAAGAAAATTAATTCACCAAATAATTTTTGTATATGGAACCACCTAACTTTGATGTCAAAACCCCCAAAATTGGTTCAAATTTTCAACCACACCACAAGAAAGAAAAAACAATCCCTAAATCAAGAGATCGAACCAAAAAACCCAAGATTAAACCCTTGGGTTGAAACCCTAGCTATTGAAAAAATAGAAACTCATGAAAGAGGGAATGGACCCTAAAAAGAATGAAGAAATAATGGGAATAATCACTTACTTGAAGAACCTTTGATTTTAACTCACTAAATACCCTTTAAAATGGGTTCCCAAGGGCGATTTAGGGAGCTTGGAGACCTCCTATGGCTTAAAATCCCGAGTGGGGAAGAAAATCGGCAAAGGTGGGGTTAAATCTAAAAAGGGAAAACTTGGAATAAAAATATTTTTAATTTTCCAGGTTGAGTGCATAGTTTGGTCACATGGTTTAATAAACAGTGCAACAAATGTGCACATGCTTTTTCTAGAGAACATAACTACCTTGGATGAGGTGCATGGCCATGCGGTAGCTATGTGGTGGGTTCTACCTTTAACCGCATGGTTACTTGGGTTGGGTTCACAGTTTACACTAACTGTGAGCAAATCGTGTGCCTATGTATTCCCAACCAAAAACCTCCATTTTTCTCCAAAATTTAGAGGGGAACCTAGGGAAAAAAGATAGACCAAAATAAAAAGGAAAAATACCTGAAAATAATGACACAAATGTGACAATTATCCCCACCATGAAAACTTTCCACCCTTATAAATTCAACTCAATGATTGATCAAAAAATAACAAATTATACTCTTTCTCAACCCATGACTTCTGCTCCCAAGTATCATGCACATCATTACCATGCTTCCAAAGGACATGGACCAATGGAATAGACTTTCCATGGAGAACCCTCTCTTGAGAATCCAATATCTACACCGATTGCTCAAAACCTGATAAATTAAGATCAATCTTCAAGTCCCCCTAATTCATCACATGGGACAAATATGAGTTATATTTCTTCAGTTGAGAGACATGAAACATGTATTTAATTGATATCAAATGAGAAGGAAAAGCTATCCTATATTCCACCTTGCTAATCCTCTTGATGATTTCAAAAGTCCCGACATATCTAAGTGTCATATTTCCCTAATTCCCTAAACATTGATGGCCCAAGAGAGGGTCCACCTTTAAGAATACATAATCACCCACAGAAAATTCAATATATTGATGCCTCTGGTTAATGTAATATTTTTGGTGACTCTGAGCTATCAATAACCATTTTCTAATCAACTTTACATTTTCAAATATCTCATACACAAGTCTTGGTCCCAAAAGTGAGGTCCCACCCACCTCATCCCAATATAGAAAAGGCTGAAAAGGCCGACCATAAAGAGATTCAAATGGAGCCATTAGAATAGAATATTGGTAACTGCTGTTATAACAAAACTAGATTAATCCCAGATGGCTATCCCATGATCCTCCAAAATCCAAAACACATGCGCAAAGCATATCCTCCTAAATCTGATTTTCCTGCTCTGTCTGACCATCTATTTGAGGATAGTATGCCATAATCATCTTAATATGTGACCCCAATGCCTTATGAAGGCCTTCCCATAATCGAGAGGTAAAATAGGGATCTCTATCTAAAACAAAGGTTGGCGGTACCCCATTAAGCCTTACCACATCTTGAATATATAGTCAGCCCATATCATCCACTTTAGATGTATCTTTGATCGGAATAAAATGTGCTGATTTGGTGAAATGATCAATCAACACCCAAATGGAATTCATTCCCAAAGTTTTAATAGGAAATACAATTATAAAATCCATTGAACACTCGTCCCACTTACAGGTTGGAATGGGTAACGTCTGAAGAAAAACAAATGACCTTTGATGCTCTAACTTTACATGTGGGAATATATAACACCTTGATACAAGGTGGGGGTGAAGTGGTTTGTTTATTTTATTATCATGTAAAGTTTAGTTTTTTATATTTTTATTTTAAGTTATTGTTGAAATTTTTCAAAGCTTGTATTAATGTTTTCTCGTGTGACTATTTATTTTTATAGTGACATGCCTACCCAGAGAACTCCCTTCCAGAAATTAGAGGAATCTGCAGAGAGTTATCCCACACTGCTTAATCAAAGGTTGGTGGAAGCTGTAGTCTATACTATTTAGAATCTGGGATAGGGAGTGGCTCTCGTTCATGATCTGGTTTGAGAGGATGAATCTAGTCCAAGGAAGGATAAAGATCAAGAGTTTCTCAAGAACAAGCTGTTTAATTTTTGGGGAAATAATGAGAAACAGAAAGAAGAGGAGTGGATTTAGAAGATCGAGTGGATGTTTGAATTTCTTGGCATCCTTGAGGAAGTTAGGGTGAAATGTTATTAATTCTTGTTAGATGGTTCTAGCTGAAGGTGGTTGGAATCAGTGCTTCAAGCTAGGGAGCATGATCATATGAGTTGGAAGGATTTCAATTCCCTCTTTAATGAGAAGTATTGTCCAAAGGCATTGGCCTATGCTAGATCATGGGAGTTTATGGATCTTTACTAAGGATATTGGTTAGTGATGGAATACGCTAACTGTTTTACTAAGATAGTATGGTACACACCTGAGATTGTTTCTAATGAATATATTAAAGTTCAGAAGTTTGAGAAGGGGCTGTGACAAAAAATTAACCTTAAAGTATTCTTGTTCAAGTTGGGAACCTATAATGAGGGAGATGATCATTCTGTCATGGTCGAGATTAATCATAGAGAAAACTCTGGGTTTTCCGGAGTGGTGTCAGTTACAATCAATGGAGGATCCTCATAAAAAAATATGAAGCACGACAAGAAAGGGATGAAGGGAGGTTGTAGTTTAGCCCATCCATCCAGGTAGTTTTATTTTGTATATTCTGATGTAAGATATATTTTGTGCCATTAGTGAATAAGGGTAGGGAACACTCAAACTTCTTTCACATCTCCACCAAGTAATTTTCATCAGTGTGGAATTATGGGTCACTTCCAATGTTTATACAGGGTGATGCACCCATACTAGGATGGGGTAGTATTTATAGCTTCTAGGGGAGTGTCTATTCAATCATAGTCGAATCACACAGTAAGGCCCATGTTTTATAGTCATAGTGGTAGTACCAGATTGTATTTGGGACAAATCCAGTTCAGGGAAGAGCTACAGGCGAGTAGTCATTCTCATGAAGAGACCAGATATCTTCATGATGTGGATCAGGCACCAGCGGGATAGGATGTAGGGCCCTCGACAGTTCGAGGTACCATTCTGATTGAATCTACTATAACCGCTATTTTTTTGATACTAATGCATATATTTAATTTATATTTATCCATATTGTGGATCTATTTAACTTTACAACCTAGATGATATCTTTTTAAATAGAGTTAGTAACACCTTTAGGTAGGAAGAAGGAGAGAGGTCTCAGTTGTCCATCTTGTGTGCTCTCTGTGTTAGGGGTTGAGATAGAGTGGAATTTCTTAGTCATGTACATAGACCAATTTGATGTGATCCTTAGCATGGATTGGTTGGTAAAAATACAATTGTATATCTATTGTTATAGGCAATGGGTAAGTTTCATGGAACCTGATGGTAGTCCTTGGGTATTTCATAGGGAATGAGATCCCCAATCAGGTCACGCGGGACCTCCACTGCCAGAATTGGGAAATATTATCTTTCAGTTATCATCACTCAAACTAGAGTACAATAGTGGTGCACCTGAGGGTAGACTAATTCAAGTAGTGTATGAGTTCCCCAAGGTATTTCTAGATGACATTTTGTACTTTCCACCATAGTGGGATGTGGAGTTCTCTATTGATTTTGTGTCAGGAACCCAACTGATATCTCTTACCTCATATCGCATGGCCCCTACTAAGGAAGACTATTAATATATTATGAAATAACATAAAAAAATCTCATATAATATGAATATCTTTGATTTTGATTTTCACTCAATAATGGAATAAAAATACCAATGTTGAATATGAATTATTGACTATACAATGGATATAATTTCCACACATGAGCGTCAGCCCAATTGGTGAGGACTCTTTAAGTGCATCCAATAGACCTGAGATCATATCCAGGTGGAGGATAATTTCTGGGTACTGTATCAGGAAATGTAACAGCACTATAGCATACACTGTAGCAGGAACTGTGTAGAACTGTAGTAGGTACTGTAGCAAGCACTGTTTGGCACTGTAGCAGCTGGGAATATTCCCCCGTTTGGGCCTTTGGGCCACTAATTTGGTCCCCGAGTCCTTTAAGGCCTTCACGCCACCCAGGACTTCGGGTCAGTAAGGACTTCAAGCTACCTCAAAACCTTCAGAGCACCTTAAGTGCTGATGCAAACCAGACAACATACAAGGAACAAACTTCAGAAGGAGGAGGAGCAAAGAGATTTCACCATAGTAGAAGCTAAAAGGATTGCAAGAATGAGAGGATATGACAAATGCCATCGGGACAAGCCTTTGCATGCACGGGAAATCCTAGGTGAACAACCATGCGAAGGTGGGGAGCTGATTTCACGATAAAGATGCTGGGGAGGAGCAGTTCCAAGTGGTTAGTCTGGTTTGTATGTAATGTTTGAAGCTTACGGGCAATGAATTCCTCTGAGGCCTATGGGCCATGTAATACTTATGCCTATGGGCCTTGTAAGGGTTCCACCCCACCCCTTGAAAGGTGTATTATCAAAATAAATAAAAAAATAAGGCCTTCGGGCCATTGGAGGAGGAGGATATAATTTCCATTTGAAGTTTATATTTATCCTAATATTGACAAATAATCTAATTTTTGTTTTGAATATCAAATGTGAATTTATTTATATAGAAATTGATATGGTATTTATATAATAAATGAAAATCTATTACAAAAATAACATAAAATTCAAAAACATAGAGAATAACAATATTTTCATGATGCACATTCCCAAAAAAATCAATGGTAAATGAATACACGAGTAGATATGTGATCATCTTGACACTAATATTTTTCACTATGATGTCATTAGATAATAATTTATTTGATTTTGTTATACCATTAGAAAAAACAATATATATAAAATATTGTGAATATTATGAATCAAATAAGACATTAACAGTTCTAGAATGGATAGTGAGTGCACATTTCACTACTGTGTCATAAAACGCCATATAATCATTTTAGATATCATGAGATTTCCCATTATCTACATACATAAGTGGATTCTGACACTGAATATTATCATTAACCATTGTATTTGAGAATAAATCAGAATAATTCCTATATTACTTATATTTGAAACATTGTAGTGTTTGTGGTGTATTGTTTATAGCTATATCAATACTCACATAATGAAACAAATTTTTTCCATAACATAATTATTTAATTTATTTTTGAACATACTTCCAATAAATAAATAATTTAATACTCTCCTTAATATAATTACCATGATGATTATTCCTACACTTATAGCATAAATGGGGGATCATCTTATTCACTACATGGTTTTGATAATTATAATTTCCTTTCAATTGCATATTTTCTTTCAAATCAAAATCAGGAGATTAATGGGTAACTCAAATCTAAAATTCTACCTTGATAGTACATCAGAATATTTTTTTCATATTTAATAATTTCTGCTATGGATAACACCATTCATTGACTTGTTGTGAGGTCACTAAAGAATTTATCAATATTACTTTCTTGTTCAATGATAACACCAGAAGAATGCCTCAAATTTATTTTAAAATGATCCACATATGTATGAATAGATTCATCATCCTTATTATTTTGATAATGATATTCCTTCCCAAATTTCATACGAAGATTATAAGGATCATAATTATTGAAAAATATATTTCTATTATCATCCCACTATAGAGAGTCAATGTATTCATGTTGCATCATGTTGATGATAAGAGGCCACCATTGATCCTATTACCCTTGAAAATGATAAAAAAAAATACAATTTCCATGTTCCAAACGATGGATAACCAAAATATATTTTTAATGGAACTACTTTGATAAATAAGTAATGGATTTTTTGAACCACTAAATGTGGTAAATGTTTCCTCCTGAAAGACTAAAAAAATATTTTTATCTTCTTTTCTCATGTGAAAACTCATATTGATTCATGGATGGAGAATATTGTGTTAGAATAACAATTATATTTTTCATTTTTTCTGAAATAAAATTACATTAGTAAATAGGAAAATAATTTCATTATCCATAAAATTAAGTTTTAATATAGTTCATCCAGGTTCCAACCATTGACTAAAACCATAAATCATAGTTTAAGAGATAATAATCATTGTGAAAAACCATATAATTATGAAAAACAATTCAACTGATGTACGAGTCATGAAATTTTATTTATAATATATGAAAAAATTGTTTTATCCTATATCATCCATGATCATAAAATATTAAAAAACATAGTACTTGTTCAAAATTAAAATGTCAATTAACCAATGCATATCCCAAAGGAGCATCTACCCAGGTGTGTGGTCATATTCCCAGTCATCATGAATGAGTGAAAATAAAGTTAATAGACAAAATGCTTCATTCTGATTTATTATATTTATGTGAATCTATGAAAAAATTAAATCAACATTCTAGTATACAGATATAGATTTATTTCTTAGGAAAAGGAAACTCATTTTTTACTATAATATTTGACATTCTCTTATCCTTAGGATTATCTTAAGGGTTTTCACTAATATTTTTTATCAGAGTGTCATTAAATAACTAAATCATACTCTAATGTCAATTGAGGTGACCCAATAATTTCATAAATATAAAAACATATTAGTAGTTGAATATTAATTATATATCATTATAATCCATGACAGAACCTGAAATGTTTAGTTTCTTTGGAAACATGGATACATAATCAACCAATACAGGTAATATATACATCATCTACAACTAATTTAAATATAAATACCACCCTTCGTTGACATATCATGCTCATAAAAATTCTTTGTATCATATTAAAATAGAATCATAAAAAGGGGTGAGCTCAATTTCAATGTATGGGTAAGAAAGGGAGATATAAATAATCATTTAACCATAAAATGAGTATAAGTGTATGAGAACATGATATTTTCATTTGAAAAACATTACATATTAATTAATAGACCATTATCATGTTTCATGGAATAAATTTTAGTAGTTTATAATAAATTAATAATAAATGAATCAATGAATATGATCCATTAGATCATAATATTAGCATAAGGCTAAGTCACTAAAGCGTGTCATAAATTACTAAATAATAATAATAGAAATTATATGTCAATTCTACCCACCAAGACATTAATCACAAGTGATACATGGAATAACCCCTAGAACCATTTATGATCTTGGTATATACACCTGTATGGACACTTTTTTTAATGGGATAACCTCTCATGTGTCCTCTTTTGTGATTGGGATATCCTACCATGTACACTCTTTTAGGATTGGGATAATTTTACATGTAACCTCTTCTAGGATTAGGATAAACTATTATAAATTTTTTTTCTCATTAAATATTAATCCTTACACAATAAATTAGAGTTTTATAACTAAACAACCAATCACATAATCATAATCCATACCTTTGTATAAATAAAGATCAAGAAAATGGTTATAATTCCTTCATAACATAACACAGGGAATGGAAAAAATATTTCATCAATATTTCATCTTTAAAATGGTAAACTATCTAGAGAAGTAATAAAATGGATAAATATCATCATATAACTAGTAATTAATAAGTAACATTTATGGGTGTTTTCATAGATAAAACTTTACATTAAAAGAGAACTCTAACACTTCATTTGTAAAATACATATTTAATTTTAAAAATACTTACATGAAATATAAAAAATTGAAAAATATTAGAAAAACTATTTTACTTTAAAATAATCATGGAAATTTTTGAAGTTATATTTAATGAATTGAGAGATCATGATATTTAGAAATTATATTCATGCTATGTATATTAAAACAATGATTCCTTCAATAATATTTGTAAAAATTAAAAAGAAACTCATTAAAAAAGCTTAGATGAATATTCCATTTAATTTTTTTTATAAAATTTTAATCATGGATTTAATTACTTTATAAAGTAATAGGAGAATAAAAAATCAATTTTGAAAACATTTTAATGAAAAAACTGATATAGAATAAAAATATTCTCAATCTAATAGTAAAACAAATTCAGTTCTCCTTAATGACATTATTTTACTCTCTTGAGTACAAAAAGAGAGAAAATTATAGTAAAAAAACTAATATAAATAAATATCTAATGTAGTATAAATTAAATAATAATTGGGATAAAATGATAAAATAATTTCATCATTTAATATTTAATCACAAACAGTCCTAGTACACATGAGATTGTAATGTAATATCCTTACATCAAGATAGAGTTGCTTTATTTGTTCTCTAATATCTTGTATAATAAATTTAAATTTATTATATATATATATATTATATAACCATATTAATACTTATAATATCATATATTATCCTCTTTAGACATTTCAAATAAAATTTATTAATAATTATTTAATAAAATCATTGTTTGTAATTATAAACTGTTTCATTTTTCTTGAATGTTTTTGTTAGAAAGTTACAGTATGTGTTATTTTATAATGTATAAATCATATAAAACTATAAATAATTTTATATATATCATATATATTCATTATATACACATATATAGTCACACATTATAGATAGAGATATAAATGTGAATTACAATATTCATGGAGATTGTGGTCTTTATGTAAGAATGAACGCTGGTTTCATTATCTAATGAAAAGAATAAAAGAAAAGTCAAAAATATTTTATAACTTTATAATAATTATTAAATATTAAATATATTAAATAAATTCTTCATTATTGATATCCATGTGATCTAGTGATGTAATGCGATTCATATCGCTGCAAGGTGGTAGTAGTCCACACATACACAAAAATGATAGATTCATTTAACATTTTATGGAACAATGGTGAAAAAATGATGATAAATAATCATTAAAATTTCTATGTATATTTATTACACTTTATTATTCATGTTATGTTGGATATAACATGTTGATAGAAAGTTCAAGAAGAGATAAAATTTAAAGATCCCAGTTATGAACAATATATACTCATTGAGAAACAACCTTTAACTTACACCTTATTCCTTGAAAGGACAATATTATAAAAATAAATGGCTAATAGAATTTGGTAGGGTTGTTAGTATGAAATTATAGTAATTATTGGATATGGTATAATTATCAATCATTATGAATAATGGAGAAGTGGAGGATCACTTTTATAGGTGAGCGGAGTGGAACCCATGGAATTACTTAAAGTGTTAAACTAATATAATTTAATTTTAAGGTTTAACTAAACAAAAATTAATATACAAAGAATCTAGGATAATAATGATTTAAAATAATCTCATCAAATAAAATTTATAATTGTTTTTTTTGTTTTTTAACCATAATCTATTAGTTTTAAACCACATTAACCTTTTCCATTACTATCAACATATGAAAACTTTTTACTCTTTAGTGATAATATAATATTCTAATAAAAAAAAGTGACCCATAAGATGAAAATCATTGATATTATCAACCATATACCATTAAAGTTTCAAATTATAATATTTTTATGAATTCCCAATCATTTAGAAATATTTTATTTCATATCAAATACTGTTAAAGTCTTCTTCATGAATATTTACTTAGTTTTACTTTAAAATGACAAGATAGATATGTAATTTTATTATAATAATCTGGATTATCACTAAAATGTTCTATGAATCATTAAAATTAGTTTAAAATAATAATTAATCAATAAATTATTAATTTTATTAATTTTGAAATTATTTATTTGACTTCTTAATTACATGAACAAGTACCATGTCAACATAGATTAAGAATTTAATGTAATTATTCCAATAGTATGAATTATAAATAAATTACCATGGAAAAAGATAATTCATTCAAATTTAAAATTATAATCTAGTACCAAATATATACTCAATTTATCCAAATGAAAATGTATTAGAGTTATTAAAATGAGGGACATTTTTGATTTATTCTTTACATAAAATAAAAGTGAATTCAATATGAAATAAAAATGGAACAATTTTCTATTTTTTTGGATTCAGTAGAAGTATGGTTGAACTAAAAACTTATAATATATATAATATAGGTTTTATGTGTATTTTTAAAACCTTATCAAATTATTTGTAACCTTATTTTCTTGATTTACCCTTACCAAGGTGAAAAATATTTTACACCATTATTATTCATAATGAAAAAAATGTTAACAGATTTACCAAATCTGAAATTTGATAATTTCAAAATATGGAATTAATTTTACAATATTAATTTTCTACATTTGAAATAAATTTAATTTAAATTAATCATAAAAAATGTAATGAAATAGTTTTAAAAAAAAGTTTTTAAAGCATAAAACTAGATTTAAACATATCTAATTATAATTAATAACTTTTAAATGAATATGAAAATTATTATTTAAAACATAATATATAAATTTAATTAAAATTATTATATTTTAGTTATAATTTTAATTTATTATGTTAAAAACTCATTCTTGACATTAAACTATTTTCAAAAAAAAAAATATTGGTTAAAATTATTTTATTAATTGATTAATAGTTAATTGATTTAATATATGTGTAAAAAATATTTTTTTATTATTTAGATTTTACTATTCATACCCTCCAATCAAACTACTAGAAAACTAATTATTAAATAATAATAATAATTAAATTGTATAACATGGATTGCTTAAAGAGAGATTTGCATGTAAAGGAAGTTATCCACTACTAAAAGTTTTTCTATTTGTGATGGACCAATTGTGATGGGATCTAATCATAAATGACCGATTGTTGAAAATATCATCGCAAATTGCCAACCTGTGGTATTTAAAAAAATTATTTGTGATGAGCCTATTGAAAAACATTTAAAAAATAAAAAATACTATTAATAAAATTTAATAAAATAATATTACTAATAATTAAATAATATCAATCAAATAATATTACATAATAATAATAAGAAAATAATAATAATAATAATAATAACAAAATAATAATAGCAAAATAATAATAATAATAAAATAACAAAATAATAATAATAATAATAATTAAATAATAATATTATAAATAATAATAATATTATTATTATTATTTTTAATACTAATAATATAAATAATAATAATAATGATAATAATAATATTAATAATAAAATAAAATAATATTAAATAATAATTTTATAAAATAAAAAATAAGTAATAAAATAAGTAAAATAATAAAAAATTAAATAAATAATAAAATAAACAAAATAAAAAAATAAAAAAAAATAAAACACAATATTCTCAATAATATAAAAAACACTATATAGAAATGTAATTATATAATATTAAAAAATAAAATGACATTTAGTTGTTTTATTATAAAATGTAAATATATCACTGGGGGAGGGGTCTTCTAGATGAGATGATATCACTGGGGGGTCTTCTAGAGGAGCTAACATCACTAAGGGGATCTTCTGGTTGAGTTGATGTCACTGGGGGGGGGGGTCTTCTGGTGGAGTTGGAGGAGTTGGAGGAGATGGGGGAGTGAACTCCATCCATAAACCATCAGTTATACGACACATATACATCATGGTCTGCTTGTTTTGCTATTGGTTCTATCAACACATCTCCTCCTCCTACCGTTGGTGCTGTCGACAGAGCTCTTCCTTCTCCATACGCATACTCTCTATAAGCTCACTCTAAGCTCACAGTTTCTCCAGATAATGTGCATCAAATGACTAATAATTACTAATAATTACTATTTATTTCTATTTATTACTATTTATTACATTTTTTACTATTTATTACTAATTATTCATAATTATTATTAATTATTACTAATTATTCATAATTGTTAGTAATTATTCATAATTATTACTATTTATCACTATTTATTTCTATTTATTACTAATTATTACTAATTATAACTAATTATTACCAATTATTACTAATTATTACTAATTATTACTAATTATTACTAATTATTACTAATTATTACTAATTATTCATATTTATTACTAATTATTACTAATTATTAATAATTATTAATATTTATTACTAATTATTCATATTTAATACTAATTATCACTAATTATTCGAATTTATTACTAATTATTACTAAATATTTGAATTTATTACTAATTATTCATATTTATTACTAATTATTACTAATTATTATTAATTATTCAAATTTATTACAAATTATTACTAATTATTATTAATTATTACAAATTATTACAAATTATTCGTATTTATTACTAACTATTACTAATTATTCATAATTATTACTAATTATTCATAATTATTACTAATTATTCATATTTATTACTAATTATTACCAATTGTCCATATTTATTATTATTTATTACTAATTATTCGTATTTATTATTAATTCTTCATATTTATTACTAACTAATCATATTTAGTACTAATTATTACTAATTATTCATAATTATTACTAATTATTACTAAGTATTCGTATTTCTTACTAATTATCACTAATTATTCATATTTATTACTAATTATTACTAATTATTCGTATTTATTACTAATTATTCATATGTATTACTAATTATTACTAATTATTTGTATTTATTTCTAATTATTACGATTTATTCGCATTTATTACAAATTATTACTAATTATTACAAATTATTACTAATTATTACTAATTATTACTAGTTATTTCTAATTCTAACTAATTATTACTAATTATTACTATTTTTACTAATTATTACTAATTGTTACTAATTATTACTAATTATTATTGATTATTACTAATTATTACTAACTATTCATATTTATTACTAATTATTACTAATTATTCATATTTATTACTAATTATTACTAATTATTACTAATTATTACTAATTATTCGTAATTATTTCTAATTATTACTAATTATTACTAGTTATTACTAATTATTACTATTTATTACTATTTATTACAAATTTTTGCTAATTGTTACTAATTATTATAATTAATTACTATTAATTACTATTTATTACTATTTATTATTAATTATTAGTAATTATTTGTAATTATTACTAAGTATTACTAATTATTATTAATTATTACTAATTATTACTAATTATTGCTTTTTATTACTATTTATTACTATTTATTAGTAATTATTACTAATTATTACCAATTATTTCCTATTATTAGAAATTATTTGTATTTATTAAAAATTATTACTAATTATTTTTAATTATTACTATTTTCTACTATTTTTTACTATTTATTACTAATTATTACTAATAATTACTAATTATTACTAATTATTACGAATTATTACTATTTAATACTATTTATTATTATTTGTTACTAATTATTACTATTTATTCCAAATCATCGCTAATTATTACTTATTATCACTAATTTTACTAATTGTGACAAATTATTTTTAATTATTAATAAATTTTCTAATTAATACTAATGACTACTCATTAATAATAATTAATATAATAACTATTAATTAATACTAATTAATTCTAATCACACGTAATTATTTGTAATAATAAATAATTCCAAAATAAAACGATCTAATTCTAATGTAATTTAATTGTAGCTAATTAATAAAAATTATAACTAATATCAAATAAAATGAATTAACTAAAAAATAAAAGAAAAAGATAAATACATGAATTTTTCGTAGGATATAAGACTTGAATATGTATCCGATGTTGAATCTTAAACTTTGAAATTTTTTGAGAGGGATAATGTAAGTATAGAGGGAGAGGGGTAGAGAAAGGAGTGGAATGGGAAACAATCGGATGAGGGTATATATAGGTTATAGTATTTGCGACAAGATTATTCGTGATGGGACTCCCATTGCAAATACCAACCCCGCTATTAATTAGGGGTGGTGGTTAAAAGGGTATTTGCTTGGGGTCCTGTCGCAAATACTCACCTGTCGACGTACTATTTGTGATGGGAGATAAACCCCATCGCAAATAGTAGAAAACACCGTTGGGTATTTGCGACGGGTACAAAACCCATCGCAAATACCCTACATGTGGTTTGGTGCACAACCTGCGTCAAACCTTTTGCGACGGTAATTGGGTCCCATCTTAAATAGTCCATCGAGAGGGACTTTTTGTGACTAGACACCTCTCCGTCGCAAATAACGCATCGCAAAAAATTGGTTTTCCCGGTCGTATAAATTATGTTTATTTCAGTGAAAATACGTATAAAATACTAGTGTGTTATAAAAACACTATACCTCATTAGTACATGGATGTAAAAAAGGATCTCGAGATACTACATGTCACAGATGTGATGGATAGTAATTTTCCAAATTATTAGAGAGTTGTATTGGATTCTTTTAAGTAGTATTCTAGTGGTAGATTGTTCGGAATAGTAAATACATGTTTCATGTTTTTATCTTTTATAATATTACTATAAGCTTCACTATATACATCAACATGATTTCTAGTGAAGTAGTATCATAAATCTCTACCTGTTGGACGATTGGATAGAAGATTCCATCATTTGATGGGCATGTGTGATTATTTGTCAGTTTGATAAGTAGATATGAAAATGGTAATTATTGTAGCATCCCCGACCCGAATAGCCACTCGAACAATGCTAACTGGCTGGGTGCCATTGGTTTTAGGCACAACTCCCCGAATGCCAAAAGCTTCCAACTAGCAGCGAGGGTGCAAATAGGTATAGTGGGGATGCTATACCCTCTGATGTTGGAGTTGGTGGTCTAGAACCAACTACTTTGTACTTTATTCATTAAATAAAAGCCTTATCACATCTTGATTGTTCTTATGCGTGACATGTCATGTGATAATGTCCTAAGGACAGCTGTTGCATTAAAGGGTCGTAGCGGATCCTTGCTATGATGAGAACCCGAAAGTGCCATAACACTGTTCTTGAATGAATGTTCTATGGCCGGATGATATTATTTGAGGGACACAAATAATACAGGTCATTAGGGGTGAGGACTCATAAAACTTTGAGGCACCTTCTCATGGTGTGCGCCCTTGGTAATATCCAGGAGGATATTATGAGAACGAGACCCGACAGTAGGAAATCCACATTTCATAGTGTCATTGGATGTTCCTATCTACGGACGTGTGTATTGATCCTTAGACTTTAAGATTATTATTAATGTGTATTACAACTCGCGCACTTAGATGTATTGACGAAAACTATGACGACACACTATTCGTAGCGAGGTAGGATATGTTGGGTGCGTCACGAGTAATACCGCATTAATAGATAATGCGAGAAAGGATTTGTCCCTTCCGTTCCATAACGGAAGTAGATATCTCAGCCCCTTTCATGGAATTGATATAGCCTAAATAAATCCATGGCCATGGTAAGGTATGGGAAAGTTCAATTCCAGAAAGTCAAAGAAAGAATAATCAAGCACATGGGTTGATGGCACTAGCATGCAACCCGCTTGATTGGAGATATCGAGACAAAGGGATTATATTACATGGTAAGCGTTCGTAGGAGGTGACACGTCATTGCGACGTTAACTTCTTTCTCTATGGGTGCCTTGGCGTGTTGCTAGACGCTAACCTTAGACTTTAGGCAGGCTCAACCTAATGCCACTGAGAAAGAGGCCTAGAGGGTCACACACTAAGTGTGTCCATGTATCTCAGTTAAATATTAATTTAACAAGTTAAATAAATATTATTCCCGACTGTGGTTTAATAATTATTTAAGGATGTCTGATCACATTTATCTTGACACTAGTTATTCGAGAGAATATACTGTGGATAAAATAATATATTTATTAGCGAGTAATGCAGTTACATTTATTTAAAAAATAAATAGTCATTACTCAAGGTCTAATAAATTTGGTGGAGAAAAATGGAAAATAAAAGTACACGCCGTGTATATTAAATATACACGCTGTGTAGTTTTATGGAAAACAAGTACATGCCGTGTATTAATTATTACACGCCATGTAGTTTTTCCAATTGGTATTTTGAGGATTTAATATTGTTTTATTAAATGATATTTATTATAATCAGCGTGGGCGCATGTCACAGAATTAATAATTCGACATGGGGGTTTTCAATAAGAGTTAATGAAATAAATAAAACGCGTAATGCGTTTATTTATTGTCATAACTCTATTAACCTCAAACCTGATTATAAATATCCTCGCAACCCCAACATTTTTTAGAGAGCCATTGTTGTGCACAACGGATTTGGAAATACTCTCAAGCCAAGAGAGAATTCCCTTTCCACCAAGAACGCCCTCAAGTTACGAGAGCAAGATCCTCCACCGGATCAAGGCGGTCGAAGGCGGACATCGCAAGCGAAGGTTCTTCCGCGCTAGCACCCGGAGATCTCTTCGGTGATGTCCGGAGATACATGACACATGTGTGGATCACCGCTAGAGGAATCCTACACTTGGATTCTACGACGCAACGACGGATCACCGAATCGTGACCGGACACATCAACGAAGAAAGAATTCCAACAAAGTAATTCTTATGCATTAATTAAATTAATTATAATAAACATATGATGATCCTCCTCAAGGGTTCCGGGACTCTTCTTTTCTTTTTGTTCTTCGTTCTATTCTGAATATTTGGCGTTTTATATCGTGACGGATCTCGGATTGAACGTTGTTTAAACGTTAAAATTAAAGTTGGGCAAACCCACCAACGCGCTTCCGCTGCGCCCGGAACCTACATCTGAGAATAGATAATATAATGGTCCGAGAATAATAAGATAACATGCAGCAGAAATAAATGAATCAGTAGACTCAAACCAGACCCTTAGAGTGGAAGCACAGTCAATATTGATAAACCGCAGAAGCGATAAATAAAAAGAAGCAGCAGAAAGTAAACGGAACAACATGCCAAAAAATCACTTTTAGCCACCCAAAACAAAACAAGAAAAGAAAGCATTCTATGTTAGGTTATACAATACAATATCCAAGGTGCTTCTCATGGGAGACCACACTAGCTACACAAAATAAGCATGCTGAAACGAAAAAGAAAACTAAACAAAACTCATGCTAGGAACCGCCTCACGGGTCCATGCCAGACAGTACTACGATACAGCTTCTGAGGCTGATCCTTTACCTGTACGCAAAGCCATAAAGTCTACACACATCCTGATGGACCCATGTAGGGTGTGAGATAAATCTCAATTGGTTACTACCCAATGGTGTGTACCCGATATATGTTTTTAAATAGATATACATCTCTAAATAAAGTAAACAGTACGATGCACCAAATAAACACAACCTTCATTGGTGCTCAGTAGCCACCAGGGAGTGTCACCTGCCTCAACCAACACCAGAATCTCAGAAGCAAATAGAGTCCTTGGCCTGTGGCCCAAGGTACCCCTATAGTAACAAAGTCCTCGTGAACCCTCAGGTTCCACCTCAAACATATAGCCTGACACCACATGCCTATCGACACCTTGTGTCTCAAAGTACCGATGTCCCGAAGGCATGTCCAAACAATAGTGTCCTGGTCCCAAGGACCCCTGCTCAAAATCTTAGTCATCCCATGGCATGAAAATCGGAGGAACAATGATATCTGTCCTCAAATAAATATCCAGGCTCATGGCCTCAATTATGGCGACCTTAAGCCCCCCCAACCTGATAGTATCATTACTATCAACCGAAGGCTCCTCACCTTCCATGTGTCTTTCTAGGGCAAGCACCCCCAAACCATAAATACCTAAGCTGCTACTATCAGGGGCTTATAACCACATGAGTGGTCATAACCACCTCATCACGAAGTCTACATGTGTTCACACGACTCAATTGGTGCTTTGTCCATCACGGGTGAGGGGATGGTTTGACCTGATTGTCATCGCACCACGTATTGATGGGGTGATATGGTCCCACCAGGATTGGGCAGTGTATCCTTTTTTATGTTATTAAGAAGGTGGCGCATTTTCATGATCTCGGTGGGTGATTACAAAGGGGGGTTATGTTTCTGTGAAATCAACTTATATTGGGTATGATGTCCTCAGATGGTCTCCAACGAGTTTATCCATGGAGCCATAAACACCCAATAGGCCTGGTATCAATGATTCATGGACCTACTTTCCAAAGGAAGATGATCGCTGGATGATGATTTGGCCAATGACTCTTTAGGACTCCATTGGTCGAGAGGATGGAAGGTCAGGCTCATCACACCCTTTTGGAGGGAATTATTGCCTACTCTGAGACTCTCTTATATATTTAAGAAATTTTCATATGTTCATGAATCCTTAGTTCTTTCCCAAAGAGTGTGTCCACAAATTACCCCTAGGTTGCAAGATGAATCATTAATATGCATGGATTAGGAATTACTAAGACAATGCTAGTTTAAGCCCCATGATGAGGCACTCTAGAGTTTATCATCATCCAAGGGGATGAAAGTTGCTTTGATATTGGGATCGAACCCATGAGATGGGTTTCTTATGTATCCTCTTGATAGGAATCATAATCCATGTAGTTGGTGTCACTTAACTAGACACATCACATTTTAAGGTCGTGTGATGGGGACTCATCCATATAGTTTCACATCATGCAATAAGGATGTCTAGGAAAAAGAATCATAGTCAAGATCCAATGTGGGGATTATGATGAAGCATCTTGGGATGTCCAAGAAATATATAGTCTCTTGGATGAATGTGACTCCACTGAGAATATGGATCAGAGAATTCTAGGGTGCTTTGGGTATTGGGTTTAGACCTCTGGGAGGCATCCTACATATCCCAGTTGATTAGGAATCAAATCCCTCATAGTTCGGTTCGAGTTGCGACTTGATTGGGGATTACGCATAAAAGCTACCCACTTAAAGGGGTCATGATCTTTCATTTCATGGTGGATATGATATCGAACTTGAGCCTAGATGAATGCTTCCTATGTATCCTAGTTATGGTGGGAATCAGAGTTCTTGTAGTTCACAGTGGGTGGTTCCAATGTCGTATTATCACAGACACCTAAGCCCACATGATTCATACTCAGTGTGAGAAACAAGAGGACATTAAATATTAAACAAAAGGAAACCTTCTCTTATCTATTGAGGGAATATGAGGATCCCACAGTGAAATCAGCTAGGGTGATGGTGGAAGAGGGTGCGGAGGAATGAACCCTTCAATGTGAAATAGAAGTGAAGGTCATTAGGTTCGTCCCGAAAGGGTAGGGTCTTACTCCATGAGGGACTCCCTAGAATGGGTTCTAGGAAAGGGGAGGAATGTTGCTTCTCGTCAAAAGGAAAAGAGAACATAATTCCATTAAATTATCACCATCCCTCATTGAATGGGAAATCAAGTGATTACCCTTGATCCCTAGAACAGGGAGATCCACATTAGTATTCTAATGTTGGACTTTGGGTTACCATGGGAATGTAGACTTAAAAATATTCCTGGATTCTACACCGATTTGGGGATTACCTTAATGACTCCACTTAGCATGGGTATGCAGATTAAGAAGGGTGTGTTGATGCACCCAATGGTCCATTCAAACGAGTCTGGTGGCTTTGGAAAAGGATTTGGCCTAATGCTGATGGACTGGTTCACGGAGTGGATTCGGAGGATGGGATGGAAATATAAGGTCATGACTGGTACCATAAGGTGGAGATACCAGAGGTACCAAACTCCATGTACCATTTGTTCCCAAGGGGTGTGGTACCTTCCCTGTAACGTTTTTCTATGCGGGTGGAAGTGTTGTCTGCATATCAGGGTGGTACGTGAATCTGGATGCAGTCCATGTACCATGGTGGTACACATATCTCAGTGTGGTCTGCATACCATGGTGGAATGTGGCCTCGGGCCCCGTTTTCATACTATGGTGGTATTTGGTGTTGGAGTCCCTCCGTGCAGCGAAATGCTATGCTGGGCAGGGTTTCGCCCGCATAGAGATGTGCTACGCAGTACGCCAGATTGAAGATCGGGAATTAATCTCATAGTTTGTGGGAAGTTTATTTGTGAAGAGATTATAGTTCACGGTTGGACTTTTAGGTTCTAGGTTTACCCATCTTATTATGGTTTCTTCTTTTTATGGTTCGTGGCATGTTTATACCTGTTGGAAACCATTCGTGGTTATGTACTTTGCCAAATTTATCCCTTTAGTGTATTCCGTTTGTAGATCCCCAACTCTCTCCAAAATCCGATCCCTTTCATGATTCCCCCTAGGGTTCTTTTACAGAGTGTTGAGTAGGCCATATCTATGGGAACATGACACCTTTTTCGGAAGCCCATAAAAAATTGCTCAGCCTGCAGAAGACTCAGTCAACCAATATTTGCAGTGTTGCTATTCATGGTAGCAAAAATCACCACCTCACTTTCGCAAACGATGGGGTTTTTGGGTCACTATTAGCCTTGCCTCATCTGCAAAACACTCTATCTATGAAGGTGGTGTGCAAGGACTTGATTCTCCATTTCATTTTCACCAATGACGTGGTTCGCAGTTGATTGACACCTTTACTCATTCATTCCACAAACTTTATGATTCACTGGCCAATGCTTTGTGGGCCAGCATTTTGTAGGCCACCCACATACCGCTTAGTTTGTAGTCTATGCTTTCCAAGGACCTTTCTCGGTAACCAGTACACAGACTAGTTTGGATCTTTTACCAAATTAGACTCCTTCATTCTTTTCCTCCAATTTTCATCCCCACATGCATCCCTTTACTTTATCAATTTTATGGGAATATTTTCTTTCCATTTGTGAATTTTCGTCACTCTATAAATTCCCCCCATCAGAATGGGGTCCGGTTGGAATGAAGAGGAGGCTATTCTGATGTAAAAAAGGGTCATGAACTAAACTAGTTTGTTGTATAGAGGTGGAACCATTTGGAGACCACACCTATATATAGGGGGACTAAGTCATTTGAATTTTACCTGGTTTCCTGGCGAAAAGTACTTTGCAAATCACTCTCAGCTTTCCTTGCTCCCGCGTACTATATCCTTCACAAAATTCATCATCTGTGAACTATGCTTTTTGTTCCAAAAACTGCTTACTCTTCATAGTTTCCTTAGCCATTGCGAACCAAACTGTGGAATATAGGTCTAAAATTATGCATAGTAATATGTTACACAACATTCTTGTCCTACAGACTTAACTTCAAAGCTGGTGAACTAAACTTTAAATTTCGCAATTGGATTTTAAATCTCCAAATTGTGAACTCTGAACATCCGCATAGCGGGGCTCAGTACATGGATTTCCCATTTCATGAACTGATCAAACTGCTGGCCAACGCTTCATGGGCCAGTGTCTTGCGGGGCATTCCACGTAATGCCGGTTTGTAGGGGATATATTCCACAAACCATTCATGGGATTTAGTATGTGGATCATTGTGATGGTTATACTTTTTTGGTCCTTTGGAATTTTTGGCAGATTTTACCAACCATTTTAATTGGATCGACCCTTTTGAATGGTCTTTTTGTTGCAGGAAGAAGATGGATCTTCCTCAAGCTCCTACTGCCGATGATATTTTTTCTAAAATTTCCCCCACTCCCTTTTTAGTTATTTATTAAAGGAATAAGGCTATGGAAAATACTATAAAAGAAAAAATTTTCATATCCCAACTACATCAATTTTTAGAAAAATTATATACTATGGGTCAAAAGGAATATCTGATATCAGACAAGCTTCCCATTTACGGATTTGGCCTGTTGTCAGACACACCTATCCCAGAGCCACATGTGGTCAACCAAACTTCTTCCTAAATATTTAGTAGAACTTTACCTAAGGCTCTCATCTCGTCGATAGGATGATTCATACCAAAGGATACCTATTTCAGGTGCTTATTGAACTATGCCCCTCAGAATTTAGAGGGGGCATAAAGAAATATAGATGAGATGACCCATTGCTCTTATTTCATTTTCTAGTGGGACACTATAAGTGAACAACATGGCTAGTACTCTAAATGGGAACTTCTCTCTGGGGGTTCATTTGGTTTATATTGGGGGTGTCCCTTCTAGTTTCATCAAAGCTGTAAAAAATTCTGGGTCGAATTATAGACCGTGGGGCTATATGAGGCCGTCTAGGTATCCCATACTTATACTCATCCAACCAGTGAAATAATCTCACAACTATTGAGTAGGTGGAGTCTAGACACCAATACTTTTCATTTGACACATGGGGAGGTTGGAATCAACCTCTGGGACATTCAATTGATTTTGGGGGCGTCATCATCAGGGACATGTATGATTAATTTCTACCCCCATCTTCTGCCTGGGAAAAAAAGGAGATGAATCCTTTGGAAAAGATTCTAATTTATCAATAGAATAAATTTTCATAGGATAGTTACCTCTTCCTGAAACAAGACATCTTATTCTCAATGTGGATTAGTGCCTTTTTTAAGTAGAGTGGCCAAGAGCCTAATGTGTGCAGACCCATGTCTTGTCCATTCAAGGAGACTCAAAGGAAAGCAAGAATCTACTAGCCCATCATGGTGGAAGGCTAGTTCTGTGAATGGGGATGAGAACTCATCCCTAATGTGGATTTTTTTTATTGGAGTCCTTCTTGGACATGTTTTTTAGCAGTTGACTCTTACCAACATGAGATTCCGGTGGCGTAAGAGTCACAACGTTTATCATGAAGGCTCAGTTGGCCACCGAAAAGTGTATCAACCTATCCATTCCTATATTGGACAAAATTTACTACCTATTGGTCTAGATCAGTAAAGTAAATTCACCTCAATAGATTATTGGCCCCTTCTAAATCCTATGGGGTTGGATAAGAACCCACATGGGGGGCTACACATTTATCGATTCCTTACCGATTCCTTACTCTATTATCTGTCCATATATTCAAAGCACGAGTGGGGTTATGCTAGCAGGCTGGGCTACACAAGATAAATAAAAAGGCCAGAATAAAAATAATTATCGATAAATGATGGCTTGAATCAACTACCATGATTTCTTCACCAATCATCCTTATGATTCCCCCACTTCCACCATCATGAATGATGAATCTAAAGACTTTTTTAACTGAGGGCACCTCTTTTCTTTGAGGGATGATATCCTGATTTACCTCATTGATAGGGATCTTATCTGAAAGGGATACATGCCTTGAAGATCCAGTAATTAGTTTAATTTCATTCAAATGTTATTTACCCTTGACACTTAATATCACCCTCTAGGAGAATAATCTTATGATAGCTCATCAATTATGGATAATGTTAACCCAGGAGGATACCCGGTGCAAGGTTATGCTCCCAGATTCTGAGGGTTCTGTACCATTTCCTACAAAAGGTTATGCTAACACCTGGATTCAATCATATACAGCCGTTCATTTGTCAAATTTAGTTTTCATTGTTACAACTCCTAAGGTGTCTAAGGATAAGGGTAAGGTAGAGAAGAAGGAAGATTCTGGGCATTCTCGACTAGGAAAAGTTATTCGGAATCCTCTCGGTCCCCTCCCATGGAAGGTCTTGAGACCTTGGGGTTTGACCTCAACAACTTTCAAGGCTTTCGCTGGAGACCAACCACCCATCACATAAAATACTAAATTTCCAGTGGCATGGAAGCAATGTGATATCATGAAGGGTCGTCAGTATTTTCATGATTAGTCCCCTCACACCTTCTGGTAGTTTCTCCAAGAGAGATAGGTCAACATTACTAATATTTTTCATGTGTCAGCACCTACTGAAATCTCTTACGATGAGGAAAATAAGAGGGATAGGTGTTACCTTTAGGACCTCGAAACCATGATCTATGCCTGGAACGGTCACCACTAATACACTCATCGGGTACTTGCTATGCTGCGGCCAGAGTCCGACAGAGAGGGTGATGGTACGGTTGGTTTTCCAGCTATGGCTGATGTAGGGGAAACTCCTTGCTTGCACCTAGAGTCTCGTAAGCATTCAGATCCTGAGGGTTATGGGACCACGGATGAACCTAATAAGAAATTGAGACTAATAAACCCTTCTTCACTTCCCAGGACGATCCTACAACATTGTCCATCCCTATTACAACCGCTTTTATGGATGTTTGGAGGGTCTGGGATGAATTTAGGGAAAACACCTCCAATGAAGACATTTATAGGCTACTTCAAGGAGGGTTCATTGACCTTCCAAGTTTTGGGGGAGTAATCACACCTTTATTTGTTTCTTCTAAAGAACAACTAGATGAGGTGGACATTTACCTGAGTGAAATGGACAAATGTCTCCATGCTCCTACGAATAGAACTTATTAGTCTGATGAGGTGGCATGGATGGTGGTACTCATTAGACTGATGGATATTGAGGGAGAGTTCATTTGATTAAAAATCCTTGGCTTTAATTCCCTTTTCTATGAAGATTCTAAAATTCCCCTTCTTTACTTTCACAGGAGCCTATGGAGTCTTGGGAAATGACTCCTTCCCTAGTATACACCCCCAGAGGCTCCAAAGATAGGGGGAGTGTAGCTTTGGATGTGGGGGTTGCTGGGGAAGGTTCTCCTGGTGATTCCGAACATATAGAGGATGTCATTAAGGATCCATCAGGGGAATTTTCTCCTTCGACTCTACTTGAAATTCATACCAAAGAGACATCCCCATGGAATACCAAGAAATGTCGGCAGACATCTCAACTATCGAAGCATATCAAGAAGGGGATTGCAAGTAACTACCACACCTATTTATCTGGTCATTATACCATGAATTTTATCTTTTTAACCCATTGTCGCATGCCTATTTTGATGTAGGACAAATAATTAACCAAGATAAAATTGACTAGGAATCTATGGATCCTATTCATTTTGTAGAAGAAGGACTACCATTAACCATGGCTGCCCTAGATTAGATGATTTCTGTCCCAATGGTGGAGGATCATTTAGATATTGAAGTCCCAACCGAACATATGGATCTCACATCCATGGAATAAGATAAGAAGAACCTGACAACAATAGCTGAGCTGCGCAAGGAGTCCCGATCACCCCCAGACATTGAAGCGATTCCCAGTTCTGGGGAGTCAATTTTTCCAAAGCTGTTGGACACTGCCCTTATGGAGAGAATGACTTTATAAGAAGATACTTAAACTTATCAAGATGATCATACTCCCCAAGAAGTTTCAAACACAAGGAAGGATTCTATCCTGGATCCTGAGAAGATAGAAAGGGATATTGTGTTGTTTCTTATGATCACAAGAGAGACCATGATCCCAACCCCCAGAATTTTATGGCTGGCCAACAAAATTTTTTCCATATTAATTATCCCTATAAGACTAATCTCAATAAGTGATATCCAGGAGGTTTCCTTGGAGGTTTCTGGTCCAGTTGGGCATATCCCTGAGCCACAAATGCTTATTACTAACCTGGGTCTCAACTATTTATCAAGGATATAGTACCATCTTTACCGAGTTATGATGTCACCATGAAGGTTGAAGGACTCAATGCTTTAGTAGATGGAGGTTAGTTTTATAATCATACTACCTCTCTCCCTTCCCCACACGTTTTTTTTGTTTTTTTGGGGTTGTGGATATTTATTGGTTTCCTTTCAGATTTTAGGATCAAAACTGCAAGTACCAGTGATTGTGGTGGGTGATTCAATCTTGATCAATGTCGCAACTGTCTGGGACGATGCTGTTGAGGGATCCATATGTGCTATAGTTTCTAAATCAGCCACCTCCCTATTGAAATTCATTCCTGAATATATTTCATCCCCAGGGAGTGATTCTGACACCGATTGAGAGAACCTGGTCATCCTTCGACCTAGCCACCATAGGTCATGGAAAAACATCTAGAGGTTAATTTCTTGAACACCACTTGCTGACCTACAGATGAATCTTCCAAAGTTACACCACCAATTTTTGGTTTTTGGGGTTTGTGGGGTTTTATTATTATGGAATATATGACATAGTGAAATAATTGGTTATCTTCAAGGAGAAAATTATCATGCTTTAGTCTCATCTTTCTGCTACGTAGTCCATGACTTGTCTTTCTACTACTGGGAAAATCCTTATGAATGAATATTCTAATCAAGATGGGGCAGTTACGAGGCTGTAGAGAGAGCTAAAAAAAGAAAAGGTCCTTAGTGGAACAACTTGACCAGGAAGTGAAGTAGCTTAGCTGGGAATTAGAGAAACTTAAATGGGAACACACCTGTATTGCAGCCATATTTATCAAGGGGAAATGACTAGTGGATGTAGGGGAAAGGGCTGGCCTTGAGGAAGAATAGGAGGCAGAGGCATTGTGGGTGGGTGCATATACTGAGACCATGACTTTTCTAAGGCTGTGTCAGGCCATTGGAGAGTCAAATTAGACACTGATCCAACTCTACGAATCTTCTGAACATCTTATTTAATATTTATGTCCTGCCCATATGGAGAGGCTCTAAATTTTGGGTGTCCTCCATATCTTTATTCAATGAGATAAATTTTTTTCCCTCCAATACTCCTCCTTTATCCTTTTCCTGCAATATTAATCTTTTGTGATAAACTATATTTGAAACCATAATATCGACCAGATATCAATTTGAATTATAATCTAGGATAAGGGAATAATTCAACTATGATATAATTTTTTCATGAACTGAGGGGCTCTGTGAGCATAGTTTGACTCTTTCTAGGGTCACATGGAGAGCCCTACAAAGTTTGTGCCCTTTTCATTATCACTATAATTTTTACCTAAGCCTGTTATAGTGCGGGCCTAGCAGGTATAACTTGACTTCTTCCTCGGACACACTTTGTGGATTTTTGACCTAAAGTGATTTGTGTCTCTTGATTTTTTTGATTTCTCAACATTTTTATTTTTCATAAACCATCTGTCTCATAGGTTTAGCGAGTTGACACTCAACTTTTTTCTAGGGTTCCCTTTGTGAGTTTTTATCCTGGAAAGTGTTGTGTCCTTTTCATTGGTAGTTTAATAGTCTTTCCCACTAGATTATCAATAATGATGTTTTATGTTGAACAAATTTGACCATGACTTGTGGGAAAAGACCCCCAATTTAGGATTTGTAAATTGAGAATGTCCTGACAACATTCAGACATGGATGAGTGGTTTTTATTAACCCTGACTTGTGATTTCCGAGTACGGGATATGATACAGAGCATATAATACATGGAGCATACAGATATAAGAGAAGCCTCTATTGAGGAAGACTTTTAATTTGGTTAACATTCCATTTTTGTGGGAAACATATGTAGAGCTGACAGGGAATAATGGTCATAGTCAAAAAAAGGTGTCTACAAGACACCAGCGTTCTATTTCTAATGACCAATAAGTTTTTATAGTACATTGGATTTATTTTTCTACTGAGGACCACAATGGGTGGAATTTTAAAGGAATAACGTATAAATGTAATAAGGTCATTCGTATCAGCTTTGTGATGAAACACTGATCACATAGGAATTTGGATTGTGTAATGGAGGGTTGAAGCATGGTATAGTTTAACATCGTTTGACCAAGACATTTATGACCTATTTTATGAAATCATCTTAATCTAACTATAGGAGGTAAAATGATTAAATTACTCTGAAATGGTTTTTCTAGGAGTGTCCTTCACCTTTATGCATTAAAAGGGGGAAATATATAAACCATATTCTGATTGGTTTCCAAATCCAATGGATGAGGTGGGACATAGATGTCATAAGAGAATACAGAGGTAGGAAGAGCCTCTCTTGAGGAAGTATTTTCCTCTAGTTGACTGACCATTTTTGTGGGTAACGTATGCATATCCACCGGGGTATAATGTGCATAGTCAAACAAAGGTGTCCGAAAGACAGTAGCCTTCCATTTTTGATGGCCAATGAGAATTATGAAGATTCAGACCTTTCTAGACACATAGCATGGATCAAAAAAATGTGTATGCCTAAACATAAAAAAGGGTCATTTATGGTCGAACTTTATTGGGAATACTAGGAATTGGTGAAGGAATTTCTATTCTATATATGCGAGTTGTTTCTTTATGCTGATTTGACCCTTGTGTGGGCAGGGATATGAAATTTTGGTTTCACAGTTGGATCCTATTACGTGATTCAAAT
Source organism: Viscum album (assembly GCA_963277665.1). Taxonomy (NCBI): domain Eukaryota; kingdom Viridiplantae; phylum Streptophyta; class Magnoliopsida; order Santalales; family Viscaceae; genus Viscum; species Viscum album. Next base: position 356,966,463 of record OY728143.1, read on the forward strand.
ATCACTATGTATCTTGTGATGATAGGGATTAAGAAGTATGTAGTTCTTCTAAGGATAATTCTTATGAGGATCTAATTCACGCATTCAGATGGGGAATTTTTGTTTTGGATATAGATTCACTAATGAGGTAAAGATGTATGTCGAACCTTCCTGTGTAGATTGATTTATTGTGTAGGGTTATGAGGAGAAATTCTCCTGGATGTGACCTAGCGTAAGGGTGAATACTAGGAATAAAATATCATGCGATTTAAATGTCATTCGATCAAGATTTCTATATATAATCCATGAGTAATTGAAGGGTAATCGAGTGAGGGTGTTCTGACATGTCCAGGACGTGAGTAGGAAAGAAAGTGTACACCATGGTTTTGAGGGTTCTTAAATCCGGAGGAATGAAATGGTGCATAGAATCTATTAGGCGTATGATAATAAGAAAATACTATCCTAATGGTGAATTTTCCTTTCATTGATAAGCCATTTTTGTTGGCTACATATGTAGAGACTCCAGGGCATAATGTGCATAGTCAAAAAAAGGTGCCTTCCAGACACTAACCTTCTATTCTCGATGTCCATGAAGGGTTTTGATGATCCATGATCACTCAAAAAACGGAGTCTAATGAAGGGATATGGTTGGTTTGGACACATCCGAAACACTTAGGCTATGATTATTCACAGAATTGGGAGTCTCTCTATATAGATTTAACTTGTGTGTTAGGCGGGATATTTTTACTCCCTTGTTAGATTGGGGCGCAATTTTAATGATCCAATCATCCTGATACCAGATTCCTTAAAATATTTTTTTTATTAGAGTAAGGAGTGGGGGAATTTTAGCTATATTTTGGGTACCTTGAAGTTTTTATGTCATGCAGTTAGGACTTTAGACCATGCATTTTAATATCATGAGGTGAGGGCGTATTTTATACAGTTTAACTTCATGTGGAAGGGATGTTGACAACACAATTTTAATCACCATTTTACAGGGAAAAACATCAAAGTGGTCATGCATAAATATGAGATAATCAGACAAGGATATTCTTAGTATTCCCTAAACATGAGCGAGGGAGGAATGTGTAAACCATGATTCTGGGAGCCCTTGAGTCATGAGGGATGGTGCGAGGCTTAGGATCCAATGAGTATATGAAAGTAAGAAAAACCTCACTTGAGGAAAAATTTTCCTTTGGATTATAGTCCATTTTTGTGGGCAACATATGTAGAGACGCTAGGATATAATGTGCATAGTCAAACAATGGTTTCTGTAAGACAATATTTGTCTATTTATGATAGCTGTGGGTGATTAAGGTGATCTATGATTTCTCGGGGCATGGAGTTTGATAGAGGATAAGGGGATTTCTGGGTATGTGAGAAATATCCAGACTGTGATTTGTTTTGATGTAAGAGATCCTTTACATAGATATGATTCATATGTAAGTAAAATCATTATATCTTGACACTTTTTGGATGTAAGGATTCAGATCCGAAATCCCCTGTATCTATTTTCATTTCTCATGCGGGTGGTGGGGGATTTTCCCATTTATTTTATTCTGCATGGCTGGACCTAGTATTTTTTCCTGGAGTGTAGATACGTATCTCATTATAAAAAGAAATATTCCATAGGTATTTCATGAGATACCTTATAGTTTAATGTCATGTGGTTAGGACTTCTTTGAACATGTAGTTTAATGTCATGCGGTAAGGACTCATGAATTTCCCTATGCAAGTATAGCTTATATGCAGTAGGGGGAATTTGTTTCATGATGGATAGACCCAGGAAGGCCCACGCATCACTACGTGTCCCATTGGTGCATGAGAATGAAGCCATATGTAGTTCTGGTAACTGGTGTATTTTAATGTCATACATCAAGGATGAAAGAGAACCGAAATGAAAATGATGAGGTGAGTGAAGTGCCAGGCTTGAAGATCATAGAGGTTTTCTACGTATCCCAGTTAATTGGGAATCAAAGTCCATGTAGTTCTTGAAGGAAATTACTTTCATATGTCTAATTTATATATAGGAAGGAGGGAATTTTTTAAGTGGTGGCTAGACCAAGATGTAGAATCCAAGCATCACTACGTATCCTGCGAGGGTGAGAATCAAGCTACACAAGGTTCTAAGGACCCTCCCATGCCAGTCTGACATGTGCAAGGAGAGGGGGGGGGGGGGGGGAATTTGTACCATGCTTTCAAGATGAGGGGTTTATTATACTCCTCTATGCTTTGTCAATACGGGGGAAATCCTTGCCTCTATTCCTAAGATCACATGTGTTATTCTTGGTGTGAGAAACGAGGAACAATGAGGATTTCCCCTGTAGTACATCGGAGATAGAGGGTACAAACAAGGAATTCCATGTCATGTAGTGAATGGACCAAGACTTGGGGTCAATGTGTCTCTATGTATCCCATTGATGAATAGGAATAAATCCGTACATAGTTCTATAGTGGAACATAGTAGGTGACCAATGACAGAGACAATGTTCTCTCAGGTGAGAACATTATTGAGGCCATGCATTTTAACATTGTGTAGTAAGGATGAATATGTTGCTATGAATTTTAATGTCATCCAGCTAAGATGATTTCATTGTGCAGTTTATTGTCACGCTATCAAGACAAATTATGTAAAATTTAATGTCATGTGGAGAGAAATTAGGAAATTCTATTCAATTTAGCATCATGAAGCTAAGACAATGGTGTTGATCAGTTTAACATCGTGCATCATCGATGACTTCATTGATGATTACACAAAGTAATTTTTTATGAACCTCTCATTGGTGGGGGTTGTTGTGAGATGTTTGTCCATTGAAATCTGGGCATATTCTCTATTAGAATAAAATTTGTGTATGACATATGCTCCTTCCCACTTTGGCTCCAACTTTGGAGGATTCTTCCTAAGTATCATCAGGGCTCTAAGGACCAACACCATTTCTCATTTGAGGAAATATTGGAGGTGGAACTTCTTATTGAAGGCCCATGCAATTAAATTTTGTAGACATCAAGATGGTGTAGAGTGTGCAATATTTTCTCATCCAACCGCTCCAGCTCATCAAACCATTTTTGGAATTGCTTATATGTATATAGTTGATCATAGACAGTGATGTAGGGTGATGCCTATTGAATTTTAATGGGCAGAACTACCTCTGTCTTTTATAATAACGAGTACGAGGTTTCTTGAGTGGTAGTGCGGGTTGGGGTCTAGTAAGCCCAAAGAGCGTGGAGGGGATTTTTTGGCCACAATTTCTTATCCCTATCTACCATATTTTGGTGTATGTTGGATAGGGTCTTCTTAAAAGCCTCTATCTATCCGTTGGCCACCGTGTGGTAGCTGGATGAATGGTTGGCTTTGATACCATACTCTTGGTAGAGTTTTTCCAATTCAACAGATAAAAAATTGGTTCCATTGTTTGTCAGTATTGTTTGAGGGACTCTAAACATGGTGATGATATTGGATTTCACAAAGATGACAATGATTTTTGTGCTAACTTCTTTAAGGGGTGTGGTTTCTGCCCATTTGGAAAAGAAGTCAGTGTCTGTGAGAATATATTTGAATTGTTTGGCCATGGCGGGAGGGTACGGTCCTATGACTTCCCATCCCCATATAGAAAATGGGTAGGATTACTTAGATATGTGAAGCAAATGCTGGGGTTGATGGGTAAAATTGGCATGTACATGGTAGGAATGACACTTTTTGATGAAATCAACACAATCCTACATCATAGTGGGCCAATAGTATCAAAGACTCTAAATTTGGTGAGAGAGTTTGAATGTTGACTGGTGTGCCACACAAGTTTTGGCATGCACTTCTTTTATGATGATGTCAGTCTCTCCTCTATCAATGAACCTGAGAAGGACACCCTAAAGGCCCCTCATATAAAGAACTTTTTTTGGTTTGTACCATCATAAATCATGAAATTAACTTCTTTTATTCATATTTGTTCCCTAACATTTCTATCTGGTGGGAGTAATCCCTTTTAAAGATTGTCCATAATGGGAGTTATCTAGCTGGTGTTAGGACCATAAGGCTCATAAATGAGAATGATCTCATTAATTTCTTCTATTTTGGACTGAACATATGGTAATACCATTTGGAAGTGGGAAATACTGATGATTGTTTCATTATGATCCGGATCTTCCAGAGCCGTGGCTGAATTTTCGAATGTACCGGATTGCACATTTTGTGACTGGGGAATGTAAGTAATGTTAGTTCTGATGGGAATTATACAATAAGTTCCCAGACATGGTTAATCAAAGGGATCAGATCATCTTTCTTTATAGCATAGTCACCATTGACTTGCTTGATGACTAGTTCTAAATCTCCTTTTATCTTCAAGTGTACGACCTGAACATAGAGTGCTAATTCCATCCCTACAATGATGTATTCGTTCTTTGCTTCATTTTTCATGAATCCTTCTAATGGTAGGAAGGAGTAGGGAATAATTTCTTTTTTCTAGGGATATGAGTATGCCTCCGAGAGCGACTTCTTTGAATTTGGGGTCTTCCATTCTTCTTCTTGTTAGGCTTATGGAGGTACCGTCAAAGTGTATTTAACACATCTTGGAGTTCTATTGGATAGATAACACTTCCTCATTAGGTATCTCTATATATTATGGGGCCAATCTTATTGAGGGATTCTCGGCCAGGAAATATGCTAATGCCTAGACTTTGATATATTTTGTGGTATAAACCGTATATCAAACTGATTCCAGATGACCACCCATTGTGACAAGAATCTAGTTAACATTGGATAGATGAGAATGTACTTGAGCGGGTTACTACACAAGACTAAGTGGACTTCATGGTTCTATAAGAAATGTCACAGTTTTTGGATTGAAAATATTAATTTAAAGTATCTCTTCTAAATATTCGAGTAATTAGTCTTATCATCAATCATGGTTTTGATGAGATAATAGAGACTTTTCTTGCTGCCAAAATCATTTTTATGCATGAGAAAGGTGTATAGGAATTACTCCAAGGTGGTTACGTAGAGAATAAGTGGCATTCCTTCAACATGTGGCATTATCACTAGTGGAATTAATATATACATATCAATATTATTGAACTCTTTCTGATAGTCTTCAGTCCATTGATTTTTTACCCCTTTCTTCATTAACCTAATGAATGAAAAACATTTGTTTACATGGTTGGCTATGAAGAGACGAATGTAGGAAAGATTCCCTTGGAGTACTCTCAGCTCAATGAGGTTGTGAGGTGGTTAAATGACAAGGATTTCCTTTTTCTTCTCAGGGTAGACTTCTATGCCATGGTGGTGTATGATAAAGAAAAGGAATTTCCCTAAGGTGATGCCGAAATCACATTTTAGGGGGTTCATTTTCAAACTGTGCTACCATAGTTTATTAAAGATAGTTTCAAGGTTGGACAGGTGGTCTTAGATTTGTCTTGATTTAACCATAAGATCATCAAGATAACATTCAAAAAAATTTCCTATGATGTTATTGAAAATGTGGTGTATAGTGCACTGATTTGTGGTACCCACATTTTTCAAACCGAAAGGCATCACTTTGTAGAAAAACACCCCCTGAGGATCCTTGAAGGTGGTGGATTCTTCAACTTTTAGGCCATCCAGATCTGGTTATAACCTAAATAACCATCCATGAATGAGAGAGCCTCATATCCCAGTAGTTGCATCGATCAACAATTATACGATTGCGACTAGGAAATAATCTTTCGGGTAGTGCTGGTTGAGGTCCTTGAAATTATTACAGACCATGATCTACCCATTTTTCTTCTTAAAAGGGACAATGTTTTCTAGCCATATGGGGTGTTAGACCTACTGAATTAAGTTAGATTTGATGATCTTGTCGACTTTAGCCTCTATTTTAGAAACACGTGTCAGGTGCATCCTTATTGCAGCTTTCTTATAACCACGATGATCTTTTATAAGGCCAAGGTGGTGAGTGACCACCTCTGGATCAAGACCTAGAATTTTCATATAATACCAAGCGAAAACATCTCGATTCTGTTTTAGGAAAGATGCTTATATATCTTACTCTTTGGGAGGCATAGCCACACTATCTAGAGTGTGTCATGGGACTTCTTCCATACCCAAGTTGATTTCCTTGAGTTCATCAATGGTGGTGGAAACACCTTCCTCAAATACTAGAGGAAAATCCCTTAGGTGTTCTTCTTCCTCCTCCCATGAATCCTTGTCATATTCCTCTTCATCTTCTGAATAGGAAACAATCCTTAAAATGATTGCTCTATAGTTGAGGGGGGAGTTTCAATTTTGGTGTAAGGTGGCCTCTTTTACCTTGGCCATTGGTGGGGGATTTTTTGGGAAAGATATAGTGAGGGGTAAAATAGTTTCCTCATCTTCCTTGAATGAAGAGACATTTCTTCCTACCTCAAAAGGCGAGGAGAGAATTTTCTAGAGTTTTGATGTTGTTTTGGGGGTATTTTCATCTAAAACCTACCTATTTTCTTAAGAGTCAATGAACCTTTTGACATTATTTTGATTCGCATCCATAACTGAAATCATGAGGACTGCGGAATAGGAGTCCAAATTTGGAATTAATATTTCAATCTAATTGATGGGATGTACATATTCTTCCCTGAGATTCTTGAGGGGATCGGTCGAAAACATTTCCAAACTATTTGGGGAGGCAACCTAATAAATTCCAACAGTTGCGGGTTGTTTCCCCTTTGGTTCATAGAACCCTGTATTAATTTAGTGTGACTCATAGGACTCTAATGGGACCTTGTCAGCACATAGTATCCCATTCTATCCATTGATTCTATATTCGAGGAACTAATGGTAAGAGGAGGGGATTGTGGCATGTTTATGTAGTTAGGGCCTCCCTAGAAGAGTGTTGAAGGCCATTTTATTTTGGACCACCAGAAATTCAAGGCGAGCTACGAGGTCACTAAATCAGGTTTTGAGCTTGATTTGGAATAATTAATTCTTCTCGCTTTTGTTGTATCCCAATAGAGTTGTGGTGCAGGGCGTTAGATTATCCTCATTGCATCCCAGCCAACAGAGTGTCCATAGTGGGAGGAGATTAACCCCAGAGCCATTTTAAATGAAGACTTTTCAGATAACAACACAATTTATTGTGCCAGACATGTATAAGGGTTTGATGTGTCCTTGCATGATGGTATCTTAATATTGTTCAGTAAATAAGATAACTACATGAAATTATGCATAATTGGTCTATGACTGGTACACTTCAGTGGTGGCTACTTCAGCTTCAAACTCCTGGGGACATAGCAAAGCCTCTATGAGATATTCCCAAAGATCTCCTGATAGATTCAGTGCATCCATGATTGAGAGATTAGATAGAACTAAAGATAACTGTTTTAGAATGTAATATTTCTGATATAAAGATCAGAAATTCCTAGCTTGGGGATTATCTTTCATAGGAACTTTAGGGTCTTAAACATTTGATGAATATGGGTCGACCCTTGGTACTAGATCCATAGGAGATTCCATCATTTGTGGATTGGGCTGGGCATATCTGCTCACATTCCAAGGGAAATCAGTCATTTGTTCATCCTCTAGTGGATACTCCAGGATGATTAGACTAGGGTGGCTTCCTATGGGGGTAGGGAAATTTTCCTATCCCTATCGGATCTGCTGGAGGGTCCTCCCATGGGTTTTTTTCCATACTAATGGGTTGAGATGGGTTACAACCATATGCTTGATTTATTCCATGGCTATGTATCCCTTGGTATCCCTGGATTCTATGGATTCTTCCTCTGACTCCTTAGTTGGGTGTGGGCAATTCTCATAGATAACCATACTCTTCATCAGAGAAAGGGTCCATCAAATGGATGACATTGAAAAATCCAAAAATTATCTCCTCTCCTAATGATGTCTCTATCCCATAATCTTCTTCTGGTCAATATTTTTGGTGGGGCGGTGCCCATTTTTCCGTTTGGTGGGGTAGTGCCTGTTGTGTCAGAGTTTTTGGTATGAAATATGATAGTGTTAAAACCAACCTTCACTTTGTTGTGATTTCATCCTTTTACACTTGATTTCTTCCCTTCTAACTTACGACTATGTTTCATTAAGGGCCATTGGAGGCACATTTGGTTTCTTGAACTCTTCCTGAAGTATTCCATAAGCTTGGTCGACTATCTTCTAAGTCATCCAAATATCTAACTTTTTCTCATTTTTGTTAACAAATATTTTACAATTCTCTTATTCATCCATATCATTGGTGGAAACATATGCCACTTGTGCTAGCAGTGGTCCCATCTTAACTTGTTCAGAATCTATCATCTTTAGAAAGAGGTATTTAAAAAAAACACTCCTGGATATTATGTCCCAATATCCGATGGAAGGGAAAGTAATTTGGCCGATTATCAAGACCTAATTCATTAGCCCACTTAGACACTAGAATCCCAAGAAAGTTTTAATTCATAGTTGAAATTATGTAACCGCAGACTTGGTTATCCCGAAACGAGTAGAATTTATTTTTGTGTTCCTTGAATTGATTTCATTTGGCCCCCTCTACTCATATTGATAGGGAGGGAGTGACTGCTGACATCTAGAGGGCCCTACATAGTTTGATAGGGGCCTTGGTGCTAAAGCTGGTGTAGGGGGTGGATTTATCATGAAATAAGCCACTTTGAATCTCCCTTATCTTTATACTGGGGATGATGGGGCTTCTTGAGACTTGAGATTAGTCCGTTACAAGGAATCCTATATCCTTTGAGAAACAATAGAGAAGTCCCAGAACCCACCTGTGTTCTTCACCAGAATGAGAAGCATTTGTAAATCATATTGGTGATTATTGATTCACATGATAGGGATATCATCTTGGGGGAGTGGCCGATTCAAGGAATAAGTCAGGCCTTTCCTTCTGTTGATGAAGTCTAAGACTGTCTGGTTCTCTCGCTATTTGTAGTTTATGGGATCACTGAAAGTTGTTTTGGGAAACGTAGAGATGAACTTGAACAGGAACCGGCACAAGAGATCCTCCCACCCCATTATTTAGTTAGCTTTTAAACTGGTGTACCACACAAAGGATGAACCTTGTAGAGTTCACACAAAGAATATGAGTTTTATAGCATCTTATTACTCCTGAGTTACCATTATAGGATCACAATTAGAAGAGTAGTTCATTAGATGATACTATGGGTCCCCTGATCCATTGAACACCGAGAATATGGGATTCCTAAAATTTGGTGGAAGTGGGACATTTCTCACCCAGTTAGGGTAAGGCATCCATTCTGGTTGTACTGGAGCACACCATCCTTCCATTTCATCCATTCGAGTAGCTAATAACTTGATGGTATTCATGAACCCTTGATGCATATCCTATTGGACCTAATCATGAATAGGTGCATCAGAGGGAAATATTGGATGTGTTAGAGCTGCTAGTCCTTGAGGTGGATACCCAGCGAGGGGCATCATTTTTTAATTTTCCTGAATCAATTCCTGTTGCTTCCTTAATGGAGGGAAATCATGAAATCCTATCAGGATTGGGTTCAGGTAGAATGATTTTCTTGATGCCACCCTGAATGAACCTTATATCTTTGCTTCATTCATCGAGATGATCCCATGAGGAAGAGGTATATCTGATGGAAGTTTGTGTTGATGCTTCACCTGAGGAACATACCCAGTAGGACGACATGATCTTAGCAGCTCATCATTGAGTCACTTTTTCTCTTTCATTTCTTCCTCTTATTGAGTGAACCTCTACTCAGGTGTATGGGAATCATCTTCATGGGGAGGATGTTTTTGGTTGTATACCTTGCACATATTCTTCTTCTTATTGAGGATTCACATAGGAGGTAATGGTGGATTGACTGAGGGGGTACCCAAGTTTAAGACAACTCTTTGGTTTCCAGTGTGCACACCTCTAGGCTCGGTGTGGACTATCCATGGGAGGGAACCCTCTTCTCCAGTTTTCTCATTATTTGTATTATTTCTAGTGAGGTATGTAGGGATGATTTCCATGATGTTCACCTATGCATACCTTATTTAGGGTGGCACACCAGGCGCTGAATGGTAGGATATCCTCTTACGCCCTTTGTTGGATCTTTTACAACCATTATGTAAAACTCTTTGTGTTTCTAGGTAGAGAGTGACTTGAAGGGAGCTCTAATATGACCTTGTGATATGCCTCCATTTGAGGGATGCAAGTCACGTGACAAGATAGAATAGGTGGAACCTCTATCCATTGCTCTCCCTAGATGGGAGAAGACAGATATCTGCTAGGCGGGAATTTGTGGTAAAAATGACCCCATCCCTATGGGTTAGGATCACGTCAATTCTTCTATCAATGTGCCTTGGCCTAGATTTTATGGTCTTCTAGGGGCAATTTGAGTTAAAAATTCCCCCAGACCTACGGGCTGTGGCTGTTCTTGTATTGTGGTGGATGATTCTACTATTGCCGCTTTTTTGATCACACGTATTCCCATGCAGATGTGGTATGGATATGGTAATGGGTATGCATGTGAATTGTTTGCTTTTGAAGACATGTTCATTGATTTTTGATTGGATTCCCTTAAAATAAAATCATGTTGGATGTTCTCGGTTTCTTGGTTCAGGAGATTCTCGATGGATTGCTCTCATCAGGCCTAGCGCTTTTGAGACATACTCTAGGAAGGATCTTGTCGATCATTCCACCTTTCTTGGGTAAGGACTTCATTTGATTGTCGTTTTTGGGTAATGACATTACAATATGTCATTTCTAGCGAATTATTCTATATGGGAAGGTGGAGTGAAGTGTAGGGATCCATGTTATCCTCATCCGTGGATATGAACACTAGAAGAGGCATTGATGATAAGACAATGCAACTTGTGCAGCGTATGGTTGTAGGACAACCCTTGTTCTTTTTCTCTCCCTTCTGATTGTGGAATCCATGAAGAAAAAAATTATTCTAGGTCGATTTGATGGAGAATATCTCCCAATACATTCACATGATCTTCATTCCCATTTTTTGGAAAAAACTTTTCTTTTAACTGGCGGAGAGTTGTCCAAATTTTGAGGCGAAAATTATGCACACATTATTTTGAAAAATCTTTTGGTATATTGTACTGAGAACTGGCCATGAACCAATACATCATAGGTATGTCATCCCTATCTAGTTGTGTTCTCGCAAGAAACACATCATGTTGTTGTTATTCTATGGAATCTTCTTCTTAATCCACCCAATTTGACTGCTCATTAATGATTTTGTTCCAAGAAGCTGGGATGGAGGGAGTCTTGTTGACCCTTGAATGTTACAGGGGTGGCTTAGAAGATGATCATGGACTCAGTCCATACTTTAGTTGAGAAAACATATCACTGGTCATGGAGATATTATCCCATATGTTGTACTACATTTTTGCAAGCATATCAACATATGAGGGTTTTCTCATATTTGACCCGAAGAGGGGAGGACCTTCTCATTGGTATAAATTTTGACTGTGGGGAGGACCTTCACAATTGGTGTCATGATGGTGAGAACTACCATCAAAGATAAGTTTTCGGGAATAGAGAGAAATTATGTAGCATATACCTTAGGGAGGACCATCAGGGAGGTCCACAATAAGGGGAGGACTTTCTTGATGCTTGGCGTTATTGCGGGGAGGGCCTTCACAGTGAATACTATTATGGAAAGGACTACCATCATAACTCTGTTTGCAGGGAGAGTATCTGCAATGTACACTATGTGGAGGTCCTTTAGGGTGTAATTAAATGAGGTGAGGGCCTTCTCATTGCTTAATGTCACTACGGGGAGGACCTTCGTAGCAACTACCGTCATGGCGAGGACTACCATCATAGTCTGATGTTCGACTAAAAAGAGAAGCATATCTACAGCATGTACCCTACGGAGGACTATCAGGGAAAAAAATAGAAAGGGGAGGGCCTTATTTATGTATGATATTATGGTCAAGGGGAGGGATACCATAAAATACATTAGGAAATAGGCTCTCGTGATCAATTGTTTTTGGCCCATGGAGTATGCCCTCATGGGTGCTCTAGGGAGGACCTTTAGATCTGCTGGTAGAGACATTGCAAGGAGAACCTTTTAAAATGCTTCTATCACTTTCATAATTTGGTAATGGACCAATTGAATCTTGAGCCTCTATTAATAAATGTTTTATAGAACCAAGAAATCCATATTCCAATAGAGCAGAATCATGAATGTGATCTTCATTTTTCAGTTTCCTTTGGTGCCTTTAATTTTTGTGCGATCTCTAGTGAGAAAATAGGGATGATTACTGTTGGTAATGAAATTCATAAACAATTCCCTATCTAATTTATTTCTGTGATGTCTCTAGGAAATTCCGACTAGCATCTTGAGTTCTGGCAGGGATATATGCCTTCCCTGCGGTGGCCACCACATTAGACTGGCATCCCCCAGTTGGAAAGGGAATTTATTCCCGATATATTTTTCCTTGTATCGAGGAATATGGTCGTCAAACCTCTTAGATGGGAGAATGGATTCTGGTCTGCTCTGAAGTGATTATATGATTTGGTGGATAGATCACCCCACCTATGGAGATCAAGTCGTGCGCCTGACTCATTGCCTTTTACCCTGACGAAATAATGTCTTGACATGTCTGGAGGATATTATTTGTAATTGATGTATGATCCTCTATCATGGATAGGATTTTATGAGATACATATTTTTTTGGAATGGATATGAATGCTCATTCCAAAGTCAGGGCATGAATTTGTGCCTACTTTGGTCCTCTATGGGTCTCTAGTGGGTATCAGAGGTTCGCCTATGTTGGGGAAAAGGAAAAAGTTTTCCACCTACTATTTTCTCTAGTTGCCACCATATTTGGATAGTGGGATTTGTATTTGGGAGCATGAATTTGAATTTTCTCCTTTGACGCTGTATTTATCTCATGATCTTGACTTTCATCCACAAAAATTTGACTCTGATCATATTTAATTGGCATCATATTTGGCTGGTGAGCTTCATATGATCTTGCAGTATCGTATTACTACCCATAATTTTCTGAATTATTTAGATATAGGGATTGTATTTCATCATTAGGGATTCATGTTAGCTTATAGTTGGGTGCCATCCTATTTGAATGATGGGCTTCTGACGCATTGGCAGAAATTTGCATCTACTTGAAATTTTATGCTATGTCTGCATGGTGGGAACAACGAGCATTGGAAGGAATGTGTGTTTTCTCATATTGTTCCACCCTGTTTCTGTGGTTTGATTCCTAGGAGAAATCAAGAATTTGTGTTTGCTCATATATTTCCAATGTATCTCTATGGCGGGCTTCAGCAGGGGGAAGAATTGTATGCCTACCTGTAACATGTCACCGCATTTGGGTGGAGGAACTCCTTCTTAGGAACCAAGGTGATAACCTATTTCTGATTATGAATTTTCCACCCTTGGTGGGTATGCTGAGGGGCCCATGTTCCTTGGACTTCAGCAAGTTCCCTCAGCATAGGTTCCTCTTCCGAGTGAGAATATCGGGTTGTAGGTCGTTGATGGTGATGTCCTCTAGCAGGAGCCATTGAGTGGGGTTCCTATGAATATAGGATGAATTCATTGGAATATAATTAATATGCCTCCCTAAGACAAGGTAGGTAATTGTTATCACGCTTTGGGGATAGACTCCTAAAGCGGTTGGAGATGACTAGCAGGGCCATACTGTGCTAGATCATCGGCCGCGACTGAAGAGGTGGCTGGTGAGCTATCAATGATTGGAGGGTCTGACTTATGGCCTCCACTATAGGTAGAGTATCATTTTTATGGAACTCTTTGATTAGAATGTTTGAAACCCAACGTTGAAGATGTGGGTAGGCAAGGGTTCATGCTCTTTTTCGGGATCCGATAGCCCATGTGGTCGCTGACATGTATATCTGAGCAATTTTTCGAGATTCCATTTGGATCAAAGAGAGCTATGATAAATTCATATTATATATATATGACATATATAGAAAATAAAACCCTGTAAAAATTTCATATGATGATCACATGTGAAATTGATGATCTTGCTTGGTGCTATTTCTTTTGAATGTGAAAAGGGCTTGATAAGGGGTAATCTTCCACCTTGGTGAAGGATTCACATCAGGTTCACCATTTTTGTTTTGACCTGATTTGTGTCACACTACATATTGATGGGGCGTGATGGTCCCATAGGTATTGGCAAATGTTTCATTTTTTATGTTATTAAGGAGGTTCCACATTTCCATGATCCCGACAGGTGATTGAAAATGGGGTTTATGTGTCCATGAAATCAGACTATGTTGGGTACGATGTCCTCATATGGTCTCCAATAGTTTTATTCACAGATCTAGAAACACCCAATGACCCTGGTATCCATGATTCATGGACCTAATTTCTTATGGAAGGTGATCGTTGAATGAAGATTTAGCCAAAAACACTTCAGGACTCCATTGGTTGAGAGGAAGGGAGGTTGGGATCATCACACCCTTTTGGGGGAAATTATTTCTCACTGCAGGATCTCTTATAGATTTAAGAAATTTTAACATGTTTTTGAATCCTTATTTATTTCCTAAAGAGTGTGTACACAGATTAACCCTGGGTTGCAAGATCAATCATGGATACACATGGATTAGGAATTACCGAGACAATGCTAGATTAAGCCCCATGATGAGGCACTCTAGAGTTTATCGCCATCAAAGGGGGAAAAAGTTGCTTCGATATCAGGATCAAACCCATGAGATGGATTTCGTATGTATTATCTTAAGAGGAATCAGAACCCACGTAGTTTGGCGTCACTTAACAAGACACATCACCTTTTAAAGTCATGTGATGGGGACCCATCCATGCACTTTAACATCATGCGGAAAGGACGTCTAGGTGAAAGATGCCTAGTCAAGATCCAATGTGAGGATTATACCGAAGTAGCCCAAGATTTCCAAGAAAGATATGGTATCCTGGATGAATGTTACCCAATCAGGAATATGGCCCGGAGAATACTATGGTGATTGGGGTATTGGATTTGGACCTCAGGGAGGATTCCTACATATCCCATTTGATTAGGAATCAAATCCCCCATAGTTCAGTTTGAGTTGTGACTTGATTGGGGCATACATGTAGAATCTTACCACATAAAGGGGACATGATATTTTATTTCATGGAGGATATGATATGGAGATCAGGCCTAAATGAAGGCTTACTACATATCCTAGTTATGGTGGAAATCAGAGTTCTCATAGTTCATGGTGGGTGGTTCCAATGTCGTATTATCATAGATCCCTAAGCCCATGTGAGTCATTCTTGGGGTGATAAACAAGATGAAAAGAAAGATTCATCAAGGTCACATTTTCTCTACTCTTTTGAGGGAAAAGGAGGATCCCACGGTGGAATCTGTCTGGGCATTGGTGGAATAGGGTATAGATCAATGAACCCTTCAATGTGAAATAAAAGTGAAGGTCATTAGGTCTGTCCAAAAAGGAAAGGGGATTACTCTAGGAGGGACGCCCTAGAATGGATTTTGGGAAAGGGGAGGAATGTTTCTTCTCTTCAAAAGAAAGATCAAGTTTAATTCTATTAACTTATCCTCATCCCTAATTGAATGGGAAAGCATGTGATTACTCGTGATACATAGAATGGGGAGATCCACGTTATTATCCTAAGGTTGGACTCTGGGTTACCATGGTAATGTAGACTTAAAAAAAATTCCTGGAGTCCACACCGATGTGGAGATTACCTTCTTGACTCTACTCACTATGGGTATGTAGAATCAGAAGGGTGTGCTAATGCACCCAATGGTCTATTCATATGGGTCTGGTGGCTTTGGATAAGTCTTTAGACTAATGTTAATGGAATGGTTCATGGAGGGGATTTGTAGGATGTGATGGAAATGGAAGGGCATGATCAGTACAATAAGGTGGATATCTAGATGGTACCCTATGTTAGGGTTGGTGTCCTAAGAACCAACTATTTTGTACTTTGATTACATGAATGTTCAGTTATTATATATTTTTCATTGTTCTGCATGACTATAATATAATAATGTCTTGGAATATTTGTTGCATTAATAAGGTCATGGAAGATCTCCACTCTGATGAGAACCTTGAAATGCTATAACATATATTCTTAAATAATGTTCTATGGTTGGATGACATATTATGATAGGACACATAGTATAAAGACCATCATGTGTGAGTACTCGTAAGAAGATGAGACTCTCTCTCATGGAGTTCACTTGGTAATCCCCAATATGGGAGATTATGAGAACAGACCCGCCAGTAGTAATTACACATGTTTTGGTGTAATTGGATATTGCTATCTGTGAGCGTGTGTAATGGTCCTTAGACTGGAAGATTATCAATAACTCATGTCATGACTCGCGCACTTAGATTTTCTGACAAAAACCGTAATGAAGACAGTTGTCAGGAAGTAGGGTACGTTGGGTGTGTCACGAATGACATGTTGT
This sequence comes from Viscum album, assembly GCA_963277665.1. Classification (NCBI taxonomy): domain Eukaryota; kingdom Viridiplantae; phylum Streptophyta; class Magnoliopsida; order Santalales; family Viscaceae; genus Viscum; species Viscum album. The sequence goes on from OY728143.1 coordinate 356,982,784, forward strand.
TAATGGATAAGTGGAGGAAGGATTTGTCCCTTCCATATTTATGGAAGTAGATATCTCGGTCCCTTTGATTGAAATAGAACTATTGAAAAAATTCCATGGCCATGGTGACACGATGAGTTTATTTCTAGAAGTCGAAGAATGAAAGATCAAGCATATAGGTTTATGACACTACCATGAAAACTGCTTGATGAGATATTGAGACAATGGGATTAAATTACATAGTAAGCGTTCGTATGAGGTGACACGTCAATGCAGCGTCAACATCTTTCTCTTGGGTGCCTAGACCCATTGCTAGACAGTAATCTTGGACTTTAGACAAGCCCGACTAATGCCAATGAGAAAGAGGCGTAGAGGGTCACACACTAAGTGTATCCAAGTATCTCAAGTAGAATAAAGATTATTCCCGTACAAGGTTTAATAATTATTAAAGGAAGCCTAAATCGTTTTAATGGTGGAGGAAGAAGGAAATGAAAAACAAGATATACACGCTGTGTATTAATGATTACACGCCATATAGTTTTTCATGGAAAAAAAGTACACGCCGTGTAGTTTTCATTTTGGAAAGGAAATGAAAAAAAAGTACACGCTATGTATTAATGATTACACGCTGTGTAGTTTTATGGAAAACAAGTACACTCTGTGTATTAATGATTACAGGCCGTGTAGTTTTCCAGTCGGTATTTTGAGGATATAATATTGTTTTATTAAATGATATTTATTATAATCAGCATGGGCACATGTCATAGAATTAATTATTCAACATGGGGGTTTTAAATAAGAGACAATGTAATAAATAAAACGTGTAACGTGTTTATTTATTGTCATAACTCGACAACCTCAAACCTGGTTATAAATATCCTCACAACCCCAACTCTTTTCATAACAAGAGAATCGTTGTGCACAACAATTCTGGAGAATTATCTCAAGACCAAAAGAACTCCTTCCTCCAAGAATACTCTCAAGACCGAGAGAGATCCTCTTCATCGGATCAAGACGATCTAATGAAGGAAATGAAAGCAAAGGTTTCTCCACACTAGAACCTGGAGACACCTTTGGCAATGTCCAGAGATACGTGGTGCACGTGTGGATAACCGCTAGAGTAAGTCTATCCTTGGATTCTGTGATGCGACGATGATTCACATCGGAACGTGATCAAGAATACCAACGAAGAAAGAACACCCAAAAGGTACTTCTTTTCAATTAATTAAATTAATTATAATCAACCTATGACGATCCACATTTATGGCTATGAGGCTTTTCTTCTTCTTTGTCTATTTCTATGATTCGATCCGTGGAGACTGGCGTTTATCATCGTATTGATCCCAGATTGATCATTGCAAATAACAAAAAGAAAAAGTGGGCACATCCACCCACGTTCTTCCGCTGCACCCGAAACCTTCAATTGGTATCAGAGAAAGGTTACAATGTTGATTATAGTTATTTAATTTTTGTTGATAATTTATGCATTTATATTTGATTCAATTCGTGATAAATCATTCTATTAAACTAAATGAATGAGATCTGTTCTTCCTCCTTCGTTTCTCGATTCACATCACAGAAACGACCTTTTAATTTTAATTTTGATTAAAATAAAAAAATGAGGAACTCATCCAGAGGAGCTGCTCTTTTTGTCTGTACAATACGGGAATACACGGTGTGTAATGAAAACTACACGCCATGTACTTAGGTTAAACGAACCAGTACTGGTACGCCAAACCACACCATGTGAATTGTGTATACCTGAGTTTTATTACACCGTGTTGACCAAAAAATGAATGGCGCATGGAACCGGAATACAAGGCATGTATGTTGAATCAAAACGCTGTGTAGTCCGATCTGGCCCAAGTGAAACCGTGTACAAGGAGAAGCCGTGTTCTGCGTACACAGGATTGCCAAGCCAGTAACCACATAACAAGGAAGTACACGCCGTATTAGATTAATCTACATGCTGTGTACTCAAAAATTTCCAAAGTAGAGAAAAAACTCCAAAGCCCCCAACATGTACTTTGGATAAAGGGTGAAAATAAATACACACCGTGTAAATATAAACTACACGCCGTGTACTTTCCAGAAATGGAATTTCACCTAGCTTCCTCCAAAAGTACAAAGACCTGTACAAGGTATATGGATGAGAATAATCTCAAGGAAATTTAGAAAGGAATTTAAGATAAAGAATTGATTAATTATAAGATCATAATTAATTAATTTCAAGCGCGACATATCTTAAATAATAGAATGATTAAAAGAATTTGAATTCTAAATATGCATAAATTTCGTTGCATGCTATGGATGATCATAAGATGGACCAAATACCCTTTGTATGTGTGTTTGGTTTCATTTAAATTTGTTTAATTTAAATTCGTTGGCCTGCGAGCCTTCTTCCAATAAAATGTAGGGCCTTCATGCCCATGGTTTCTTTAATGTAAACCCCATGTAATGGAGGATCTCCCATGCTAGAGGAGATGGTTCGAAACCCGAAGATGATGGGAAACCAACCCAAGAAGATACAAAGGTGGACAGGTGGGAGCTGCAAAACAATAACCATCACTTCAAGGTGTTTTTCCCTAGGTCAGGGTTAGCTTATCAAACTGCTAGATAAGCTAACCAATAATAAGATCATGATCACGCCATCTTATTTTATTTCTATTTGATTGCATGGTTTATTTATTATGTATGTGTTGTTGCGATCACATAGTTAATAAAATGATCAATCATGAAAATATGGAATAAAATAAAAACCGGACTATGCGTAAACATTATCAGAACATGGTTAATCATTTAAGCAAGAATAACTTAATATTAACAAGCATGTGATAATGAGAAACTATGCATAAAGGATTAAAATCCCTCAATACCATATTAAGTCATACCAAGCCTTCCATTACTTGATTAAGGGAAAGACTCAATAAAACCACGTGTTTGACCAACCATTGTTGGGACACTAACTTTTATAAAGGAATCCCTTATGAAAGGTTTCAGGTTGACTTAACCATATTACATCAAGAGGAGTAGACTTTTCTTGACTTGATGTAATATTGGAGGCAAGAGTTGAGGAAATCCAAGTCAGGATTTCATGATTGGGGAGTCCACTCAATAGATCAAGGAGCTGTTAGATCACAGTTGGCAAAGACCTGCCTACCTAAGTACCTTCAAATAGCTTGACCAACCCTTGTTGGGGTTATGCGAAGGGGAATATGGATCCTTTCCACTAGAATGTCAAAGAAACTAGACATTCTAGGTTCAATGGTGAGGTCCATTTGGACTTGATAAAATATTGGGAGAATTAATAAATTTATTTATTATTTTTCATAAAATGTAATCAAAAGGTACTGATAAATCTGCTCTTTTAATTTGTAGAATCAATATGAAAAAATCATCAACCACATTTTCTCTATGATCAATTCTAGAAAAAGACAATATCCTCACCGACAGTAACTTTCAGGAATGGTTTAGGCGCCTTCAGGTTATCCTATGCCATGAACGAAAGTATTACATGCTGGGGTCCTCACTTCTTGATTCTCATGCCCAAGGGGTGAGTGATGAAGATTTCCTGGTCTATGATCAATATTTGAGAAATGAACTCGACATTCAATGTTTGATGCTATCATCAATTTCAAGTGATCTCATGAAGTCTCATGAGGACATGGATCCCTATAGCATGCTCGAGCACCTCCATGGTCTATACCAGGAGAGAGAAAGACATGAAAGGTTTGAGATCTCCAAGGCTCTATTTCAGAGCAATCTTGGAGAGGGTGCCCCAGCCGGGCCTCATGTAGTGAAGCTCACTGGCTACATTGAGCGCTTGGAGGTTCTAGGGTTTAAACTCCCCGAATAACTGGGTACCGATCTCATTCTTGCATCACTCTCCCAGAGCTTCTCAAACTTTGTTGTGAACTTCAACATGAATAACATTGAGAAGCCTCTATCTGATCTTCTTATTCTCATCTGCCAAGTGGACAATGACATGAAGCGTGAAAATCCTTCTATCCTCATGGTGAATAAAAGGAAAGGGAAGGTGAAGATCTTTAAGCCCAAATATTCTTCAAGGCCTTCAAAGAAAATGAAGATCAAAGGGGAGGCAATAGAATAGGAGGCTATTTGTTTCACATATGGTAAGAAGGGCCACGGGAAGAAAAACCACACCTAGCCAAAAAAGCAAGGGGAAGATTCAGGTGCGTTTGTTATCGAATTCAATCTATCTATTTCTACCAATTGGTTATTAGATATTGCTTGTGGTGCTCACATCTATATCCAAATACAGGAACCAAGTAGATTCAGAAATATTGACTGAGGTGAGGTGGATCTACGAGCAGCCAATGAAGCCAGACTCACTGCTGTAGCTGTCAGAGACTACCACCTCACATTACCTACTGGGATGGTCTTGGTTTTGAAAGGATGTTATTATGTACCCTCTATAACCAAAAACATTATTTCAGTATCCAGATTAGATATTGATGGATTCATCTTCAAGATTGGAAGTGGATGTTGCTACTTTTAAAAAGATAGCATTTGTTTTGGTTGGGCACATTTATATAACGACCTTTATGTGTTATACTACACAAACCAAGTAATGGAAATCGATGATAAAGTTAATTCACATGACTCATACCACACCCAAATTTGGCATCACTGGCTAGTTCATGTCAATGAGAAATGTTTGACAAAATTACATCAAGATGGGTATTTTGATTCTTTCGAACTAAAACCACTTGGTGTATGTCATGTGTGTCTACAAGGAAAAAAGACCAAAGCCCCATTTAGTGGGAAAGGTGAAAGGGCCAAATAGATTCTAGAATGAGTTCACACAGATTTTTGTGGACCATTTCTAGTTTATGCAAGGGGTGGGTTCTCATACTTTATAACTTTTACTGATGATTTTAGTATATATGGATATATTTACTTAACGAGGTATAAGTCATATTCTTTTGATCGGTTCAAAGAATACAATAATGAAATTGAGAACAAGCTTGGTAAGAAGATTAAGAAACTCTGCTCAGATAGAGGAGGATAATATCTTAATTAGGACTTCATTGATTTCTTACGAGAGTTTGGGATTCTATCTCAAATCACTCCTCCTTACGCACCTCAGTGGAATGGTGTAAGTGAAAGGAGAAACCACACCCTATTGGACATGGTGAGATCAATGATGAGTCATGTGAGTCTTCCATTATCCTTTTGGGGATATGTATTACAAACAGAAGCACACATACTAAACCATGTACCAACTAAATCGATAAATGGTATTCCATACGATTTATGGAGTGGACGCAAAGCCATGTTATCTAATTTACATGTGTGGGGTAGAAAAGCATTTGTTAAGGCCTCTTCACGTAACAAACTTGAACCTTGCGGCACAAAGTGTAACTATATAGGATATCCTAAGGAAACAAGGGGATATTACCTATACAACCCCTCAGAAAAAAAGGTTACAGTGGAAAGACGTGCCCTATTCCTTGAGAGAGAGCACATATCCAAAAGAGATAGTGTGAGCGAGATAGACTTTGATGAAGTCAAGGTTCAATATACACATGAGTTAGTACAAGAACAGATTCCACAAAGCCCCATGGAAGAATAATCTATTCGAGAGACACAAGAACTACGTAGGAGCATGAGATAAGGGAGAGAACCAGAATGATATGGTTTTCTTGTCACCGAGGATGGTGACTCATTATTGGTTGACAATGATGATCCTCTTACCTACAAGGAAGCAGTTGAAGGCACAAATGTTGCCAAGTGGCAAGAAGCCATGAATTCTGAAATAGATTCCATGTACCAAAACCAAGTATGGATTTTGGTAGATCCTCCAGTTGATGTAAATCCTATTAGTAATAAATGGGTATTCAAGAAGAAACTGGACATGGAGGGGCAAGTCAGCACCTATAAGGAACGACTGGTAGCAAAAAGTTTTAGATAGTGTCAAGGAATTAACTATGATGAAACCTTTTCACCAGTTGCGATGCTGAAATCCATCAGAATCTTATTGTCTATTACCACTTACCATGACTATAAAATTTGAAAAATGGATTTCAAAACAACATTCCTTAATGGGAACCTCTAGGAAGGTGTCTACATGACACAACCTGAAGGGTTTGTGACTCCAAAGGATGCCAACAAGGTATACAAGTTGTAGAAATCTATTTATGGATTAAAGCAAGCATCAATGTCATGGAACATTTGTTTTGATGAAGTTGTAACAAAATTTGGATTTGTTAAGAACAAATGTGATCCCTGTGTCTACAAGAGGTTTAGTGGAAGTGCAGTCGTTTTCCTAATAGTATATGTTGATGACATATTACTAACAGAAAACGAAGTACCTGTCTTACAGTTAGTTAAGGCATGTTTAGATAAAGGCTTCTCCATGAAAGACTTGGGTGAGGTAACATATATTCTTGAGATCAAGACCCATCGTGATAGATCCAAGAGAATGATGAGCCTGAGTCAAAGTACATACATTGACAAGATACTGAAGAGATTCAGTATGGAAAAATCCAAGAGGAGATTGTTTCCAATGTCACATGGCATTCATCTTTCCAAGAAAATGTGTCCTAAGACACATGAGGAAAGAAAGAAAATGGAAAGGATCCCTTATGCATCCGTGATTGGGTCAGTCATGTATGGTATGCTATGTACAAGGCTAGATGTTGCTTATGCATTAAGTGTGGTAGGCATATATCAAACTGATCCAGGAGACCGCCATTGGATGGAGGTCAAGACTATCCTTATGTATCTGAGGCATACTGAGGATATGTTCCTGGTTTATGGAGGAGATGAGGAACTTGTCATCATAGGACTTTTCAATTCTAGTTTCCGGACTTATCAAGTTGACATGAAGTCATAGACTGGTTACATCTTCAATTTGAATAGAGGTATAGTGAGTTGGAAGAGCTTAAATCAAAGTGTGGTGGAAGATTCTACAGTGGAGTCTGAGTATATCGCATCTTCTGAGGTAGCTAAAGAAGCAGCATGGATGCGAAGCTTCATCCAAAACTGGATGTAGTATCTAGCAGTAAAGATCCCACCACACTCTATTGTGATAATACTATAGCGATGGAACTTGCAAAAGATCCAAGGTCACATCAGCGGACAAAGCACATACTTTATAAGTATCATCTCTTGAGGTATTTTTCTCAGAGAGGTGAAGTTGTAGTGAGAAGTGTTTCCACAGAAGACAACATGGAAGACCCCTTGACTAAAGCCACGACTCAGTAGAAACATGATCATCATGTGAGGTCTAGTGGACTAAAATTTGTAGGCAATTGGCTCTAGTCCAAGTGGGAGTTTGTTAGGGTTGGTGTCCTGAGAACCAACTGTTTTTTACATTGATTACCTAAATGTTCACTTATTATATATTGTTCATTATTCTGCATGACTATAATATAATAATGTCCTGGAATATTTGTTGCATTAATAAGGTCATGGAAGATCCCCGCTATAATGAGAACCTTGAAATGCTATAACAAATATTCTTAAATAAAGTTTTGTGGTTGGATGACATACTATGATAGTACACATAGTATACAGACCGTCATGTGCAAGTACTCGTAATAAGACAAGACTCTCTCTCATGGAGTTCGCACATGGTAATCTCCAAGATGGGAGATTATGAGAACATACCTGCCAATAGTAATTCCGCATGTTTTGGTGTCATCAGATATTTCTATCTGCGAGCGTGTGTAATGGTCCTTAGACTGGAATATTATCAATAACTCATGTCATGACTCGCACACTTAGATTTGATGACGAAAACCATCATGAATACAGTTGGCGGGAAGTAGGGTACGTTGGGTGCGTCAAGAATGACATGTTTTTAATGGATAAGTTGAGGAAGGATTTGTCCCTTACATATTTATGGAAGTAGATATCTCAGGCCCTTTTATTGAAATATAACTGTTGAACAAATTCCATGGCCATGGAGACATGACGAGTTTATTTCTGGAAGTTAAAGAATGACAGATCAAGAATATAGGTTTATGACACTTCCATGAAACCTACTTGATGAGATATTGAGACAAAGGGATTAAATTACATAGTAAGTGTTTGTATGAGGTGACACATCAATGAGGCGTCAACTTCTTTCTCTTGGGTGCCTTGACCCATTTCTAGACAGTAATCTTGGACTTTAGGCAAACCCACCTAATGCCAACGAGAAAAATGCCTAGAGGGTCACACACTAAGTGTATCCAAGTATCTCAAGTAGAATGAATATTATTCCCGTACGTGGTTTAATAATTATTCAAGGAAGCCTAACTTGTTTTAATAATGGAGGAAAAAGGAAATGAAAAACAAGATATACACGCCGTGTATTATTGATTACTCGCTGTGTAGTTTTTCATGGAAAACAAGTACACACCGTGTATTAATGATTACACGCCATGTAGTTTTCATTTTAGAGAGTAAATTAAAAACAAGTACATGCCATTTATTAATGATTACACACCATGTAGTTTTGTGGAAAAAATGTATATGCTGTGTATTAATGATTACACTCCGTGTAGTTTTACAGTCGGGATTTTGAGGATATAATATTGTTTTATTAATTGATATTTATTATAATCAGCATGGGCGCATGCCAAGGAATTAATTACTCGACATGAGGGTTTTCAATAAGAGTCAATGAAATTAATAAAATTTGTAACACATTTATTTATTGTCATAACTCAATAACCTCAAACCTGATTATAAATATCCTCACAACCCCAACTCTTTTCATAACAAGAGAATCATTGTGCACAACAATTCTGGAGAATTCTCTCAAGAATGAAATAACTCCTTCCTCTAAGAAAACTCTCAAGACCGAGAGATATCCTCTTCATCGGATCAAGATGATCTAAGGTGGGTAATGAAAGCAAAGGTTTCTCCATACTAGAACCCAGAGACACCTTTGGCGACGTCCTGAGATACATGGTGCACATGTGGATCATTGCTAGAGGAAGTCTACCCTTGGCTTCTACAATGCAACGATGAATCACATCGGAATGTGATCAAGAATATCAATAAAGAAAGAACACCCAAAAGATACTTTTTTTCCAATTAATTAAATTAATTATAATCAACTTGTGACGATCCACATTTATGGTTCTGGGACTTTTCTTCTTCTTTGTCTATTTCTGTGATTCAATCCATGGAGACTGGCGTTTATCGTCATATTGATCCCGAATTGATCATTAAAAATAACAAAAATCCAAAGTGGGAACATCCACCCATGCGCTTCTACTGCTCCCAGAACCTTCACCCTACACCATGTATCATTTTTTCATGAGGGGTGGGGTACCTTCCACATAGTGTTTTTCTATGCGGGTGGATGTGCCTTCCGTGTACTGGGGTGGTATGTGAATATGACTGCAATTAGCGTACTATTGTGGTACACATATTTGGGTGCGGTTCGCGTACCATAGTGGTACATGACCTTAGGCTCCATTCACATACCATGGTGGTATGTGGTGCTAGAGTCCCTCAGTGCGGTGGAATGCTACGTCAGTAAGGGTTTCGTCTACATAGAGATGTGCGATGAGGTACTCCAGATTGAAGAAGGGGAATTAATATTTATGTTCACGGAAAGTTATCCCATGAATAGAGTATGGTTCATGGTTGGCCTTTTAGGTTCTTAGTTTACCCATCTTATTATGCTTTCTTCTTTTTATGGTTCAATGCATGTTTGTACCTTCTGGAAACCATTCGTGGTTCCATACTTCATTGACTTTTTTCCTTTGATGTTTTCAATCCATAGACCCATAAATATCCCCAAAATAGGTTCCTTTTAATGGCTCCCCCTGTGATACTTTTATAGAGTTCCTTGGAGGTTGTATCTTCGGGAACATGTCACCTTTTGCGAAAGCCCATGGGTAAATTGTTCTGCATGCGGATGACCCAGTAAACAAATATTTGCGGTGTTGTGGTTCATTGCGGCAGAAATCACCATCTCATTTTTATGAATGAAGTAGTTTGCGGGGTTCTATTAGCCTTGTCTTTTCCACGAACCACTTAGTCTGCATAGTTGGTTTGTGAGGAATTTATTCTCCATTTCATTTTCTCCAATGATGTGGTTTGCTTTTAACTGACGCCTTTCCTCATTCATTTCACGAACGACCTGATTCGTTGGACAATGGTTCGATGGAAAACATTTTGTAGGCTGCCCGTGTACCTCTCGATTTGCGGTCGTTTCCTTACATGGACCTTTCTTGATAACCAGTACAATAAATATTTTGGTTTTTTCCAAAATTGATTCCTTCATTATTTTCCTTTAATTTTCATCCCCACATGCATCCCTTTCCTTTGTCAATTTTATGGGAGTATTTTATTTACCTTTGCAGATTTTTTGGGACCATATAAGGGAAATAACCAAATAAGAACCTAATACACACTATCTCTAGCACCTCATTCCCTTGTGACCATGTCGCTCAAATCCGATGGCCATTTCATCCAAGTATCCCAGCCAATATTCAACCTGATAGTCACACTACCTCACACCAACATCCACGACACCAAATACTATGGTCAAAACCACTCAATCAAATCTAGGCCAAGCCCAAACAATGATCTACATCACTCAATCCTGGTGGCCATGCCATCCCATCCTCAGGTGAAGCCCATCACAACCCCAAAGGTCTCAACATATGTAATATAAAGCTTTACATAAATATAAAACACATTAAACCACTTTAAAAAGTAATTAAATTTAAAAATATAAAATTACAGTAGCTACCAGCTATATCACATTACCACAGAGGTATTGAATTCCTCTAACTCACTTAATCAATCTTAAAAAATTTAAACATATTGGTTTAAATCAAAACAAAACAATTAAAACAAATTTGGGACCCTAAAAAAAATATCCCAAGAGGCAACAACCTCTTTCCTTGCCTCACTAATGCATAATCGATATAGGGAATTCCCGTGACACCCCATATGGTCTAGCAGTAAATCCAATATGCTATAATAGGTTTCTACTCAAAACCCACCGTTGTGCTAAAAATCCATAACCCAAAAATTCCACAAAAACTCAAAACAAGGTATGAACCACCTACCTTAGACTCATAGCTATAGGAACTTCTGATATCAAAGTCCAATTTGAATCCAATTGACATAGATCTCAATTTTAGTCTTAAACCCTAAAATTGGTTTAGATGGAACCATCAGTCCATAAGGAGAAATATCAAGGAAAAATAAGGGTGTATGAGGTTAGCCTTATCGAGAAGATCCTATAACTTATGACAGATCGAAGAACGGATCACCAAGGAGGAACATAGATCAAATATGGTGAAAGGAGGAGGAGGAGGGTTACTTCTGATGTTTGTACGACAAGTGAGATGAAAGAGGGATGAAGGAATGAAAATAAAGAAAATAAAATAAAGAGAAAAATTAAAAAAAGAAACCTTTACCAGCCATATAGTTTATCCTCCTGGTTTTCCAAACCATGAAAAAACTGGGTGAAAACCACTACTTAAGGATTCAGGCCCTCACAACCACCCCACACAGTTTTCCATACCATGCGTAAACTGTGTAGTAACCCTCTACAATTCTGTAGATGCATCCACACTGCAGTGCGCCATCACTCGCATGGTTTCCCTAAACTATGCACCTACAACAGTTTTTTTAAAAACTAGGACTTTGGGCCTCTAATGCTCCTGAAGCCCTTCATAATCCCAAGGAACTCTTCTAACATCGAAACCAACCCAAAAGGAACCATTTGATACCAATAGAACTCTTGTAATTGAGTTCTGATCAATGAAACAAAAGGTATCATAACAACTTCTTGAAAAATTCAAACCGGGGGGGGGGGGATTTTGACCAATTCCAAAAACTTAGGATGTTACAATCTCCCAACCTTAACATATCTTATCCTCACACTATAAAAAAAACTTAGAGATGGTACCAAAAATACACATCCCAGTAAAAATAACCTGAACTACCTGGGTTTAAATGGTTATATCCAAATTCATTAAGGGGCTCAACACCTTAGGAATTTCCTAACTCAGTCTCAACCTGATCGAAAATAAAATGACACAATGGTCCATCGAACTATTTCCAGACCTATGGTTCTCCTATGACACATAATCATCCCTGAACCTCATTAGGTGATCCAGTGTCTCTCATGACACCCAATCACATCCATCACCACATCGGTGCCCACATCGAGACCATGGTACCTATGGCACCACAAGGCCCTACATACCGAGGATTCTCAAAACAACCCGGTGCCTTGCACCTCAATCACAAACCCGCATCCTATATTCCTCGATGCCCAAGGCACCTCAAGTAACCAAAATCCCTCAGATGATCTGATGCCTAAGCACCTAAAAACACACATACAATGATGTTCCTAATGCCAAGAACCTTATATATATATATAATCACACACCTGTGATAGTTCCAACCTATTAACTAGTTTCTGGTCAGTCCATATACATCCTGTGTGAAAAAGAACCTTAGAAACCATCACCTGGTACCAATCTTAAACTAATCTCTGGAGCCTATTCCTACCTTGGTCACTACCTTATGGATGTTTGAGAAGGTTTCCTATAGAACCTCTCAACATTCCCCACAAGTCCACATGCTCGACACTCCTTTGAGGGCCGATCAAACTGAGACCAGACATTCCCTAGCTTCCCAAATTGAATTAAAACCACCATTGAGCTACCATGAGGTGGTCTAGATAGGTATTTGACCTAACCACCCTACCAGAACTCATATATACCTAATTTAATTTCATATTAACGATCACCTGAAGCCACCTCTTGGTCCATGTGACACCTGTTCTTTAGGTTAACCTCAACTATGAGTAACTGATTCATCACCTCTAAGAACTAGGATAGCCTAAATATGTTTACCTACACCAAAATGGCATGCATTAATACATCTTCAAAGATCTTCACCCTTGAGATGTCATCTATTACCATACCTAGTTCAAAGAGAGACAAATCAGTTAAAGAAGTTTCATAGTCCATGAAAGATATGTCACCCAGCTAAAGCCTCATGAACATCCAAGCTCTCTCCACCCTCATGGTCTCTGGAAAACAGAGGTCAAAGAACCTATCCATAAAGTCCTTCCAGGCTAGTCCCTCATTTCTATAATCCCGAACCTGCACATCCCACCAGTGATTAGTTTGACCTCAAATCATATACATCTCTAGAATGACCCTCCACCCTGGAGGCATCTCCAGCTACTCAAAGAACATCTGCATGCTCTCTATCCAATTATCATCCACCTGCAGACCACCCTCACCCTAAGAAAGTAGTGGCTGCTGCAACTGTAACTCCCATGTTAGATACACCATCGATGGATCTTCTCTCGGATCACCTCTTTTGATCCCCTACAAGACATGTACCAGGCTCAGTCAAAGCTTCTTGTAAATCCATGACCCAAATTCTATCAAGCTTGGAAGCTATCCTACCTACATTGGATATGAAACCTGAATTTTCCCCTAATCCTATGCCCATGACTCATGATATGCCTTCCCCTCAGGGGTCTAAACTTGATCGTGCTTCTATGACACTGTACTGTCACCCACCTTACACTCCATCGATCCGTCTAGGAGGAACCCACTGAATACCATAAAATTGTTAGAAAACCCACATATATATATAAATATATTCAATATAGATAGGGAAAGTAGTAAATAGGTAGCATATAACAACTACCCTCACTCTCCCCTATCACAACCATGCCCCATGGCATCCCAACCTCATGGACTCCTAACCCACCTTTAACAGATCCATGTATCACAATATCCTCAGGCCATGCCTGTCCTGACAACCAACACTACCTTAATTTGATGTCCAAGATGCCCAATCATGGCGATCAAAATCAAATCAACCATAATACCTTCATATTCCTATAAGAGTCATGCCAAATTCCCATGAAACATGAAATGTTACATAAATTTAATGCATGTCATATCATATTGCATAAAAAATCTATTCTAATAGGAATTTCACAATTTCATATTACAATTGACATATCTCACATGGTATTATCACTTCAAAAATCATACATGCATATATGAAATTGAAATACCCTAAAAATGTGCATGTAAAAAGCCAAACAACCACACCTCACCTTACCGAGCCAAGGTCAAATTCTCCCTTACCGCATTGGGTAAAGGTTCACATATCACAACCAATAATCATCACAATCCTAGTGATCCACTAAGGTGGAAATCATATATCTGTAATCTGAGAAAAATTAAAACAGCATAACCCACCCAATGTAGCTCAATCCATCCCTCAAACATGGAACTATAGGCACCCAAGCACGAGTTAGAATCTAGTTAAGAAAAAAACCTATCTCTAGTATACCATAACCCCAAATAGATATACCAAGAAAATAGGTAAAAGAAACTACCTTTGATACCACTTGTAGAATCCTAGATCTGAACAACCACCCGAATAGTGCTAACAGGCTAGTTACCACTGGCATTAGGTGCACTTCCCAAAATTCCAAAGGTTGTTGACTAGTAAGGATGATGTAAATAGGTATAGTGGGGAGGATATACCCTCTGAGAATAGAATATATACTGGTTTGAGAATAATAAGATAACATGCATTGGAAATAAATGACTCAGAAGACTCGAACTAGACCCAAAGAGTGGAAGCACAGTCAATATTGATAAACAACGAAAGTGATAAATAAATAGAAGCATCAAAGAGTAAAAAGAATAGCATGCTAGAAAATCACTTTTATCTACCCAAAACAAAACATGAAAAGTATGAATTCCATGTATAGTAGTACAATACAATATCCAAGGTGCTACCCATGGTAGAACACAATAGATACATATAATAAGAATGAAGAAACAGAAAAGGAAACTAAAAAAATCTCTAGATAGTAATGACCTCAAGTGTCCATTACAACCTCTATTCCATACAGTACTATGATCCAACTCATGAGGCTGATCCTTTACCTATAAGTAAATCCATAATGTCTACACACATCCCAAAGTACCCATATAGGGTGTGAGATGAATCTTAGTAGGATTCCACCCAATGGTGAATACCTAGTATATGTGTTTAAGCATATATTAATATCTAAATAAATTAAACAATACAATGAAACAAATAAAAAAACCTCCATTGGTTCTCAAGAGTCACCAGGGAGTGTCGCCTGCCTTACCTAATGTTGGAATCTTAGAAGAAAATAGAGTCCTTTTCCCATGGACCAACATACCCCTATAGTCATGATGTCTCGGTGAACCCTTAGGCTCCACCTCAATCATATATCTCATAACCACATGACTCCCAAAACCTCATGTCTCAAATTACCAACATCCCAAATGTATGACCAAAAAATAGTGTCCCGGTCCTAAGGACCCCTATTCAAAAGCTCCCCTCAGCCCATGACATGAAAACTGGAGGAAAAATGATGTTTGTCCTCAAATAAATATATTGGCCCATAGCCTCAATAATGGTGAGCCTCATCCCCAAACCTGAGAGCCTCATTGGTATCAACTGAAGGCTCCTCACCTTCCACGTAGATTTCTACGTCAAACACCCCCAAACCATAAATACCTAAGCCAAAACTATCAGGGGCCTTTACCAACATGAGTGGTCAAAACCACCTCATCACAAAGTCTACCTGTGTGTACATGACTCAATCGACACATTGGCCATCACAAGTGAACTACGATCACCAAATTAGATCCTAATCCACACCATCTTTGGCACCTCCTTCCCCAACTACTATGTCACCCAAATCCGATAGCCATACCATCCATGTATCCCAGGTCATACCTAACCTGATAGTCACACTACCTCAAACCGATGTAGACAATGACCAATCCTATGGTTAAAACCACTAAATAAAATTAGGGCTAAGCCCAAGCTATGATCAATATCACTCAATCCCGATGGACACACCATCCCATCCTCGATTCAAGCCTGTCACAACCCTAAAGGTCTCATCATATGTAATATAAATCATTACATATATATAAAAAAAATTAAACCACTTTAAACAAGTAATTCAATTTAATCAAATTGAATTACACCAGCTACCATTCATAGAATATTAGAACAGATATCTTGAATGCATCTAACTCACTTAATCAAGCTTAAACAATTTAAACATACCAGTTTAAATCAAAACAAAACAATTAAAACCATTATGGCACCCTCAACCAAAATATACCAAGGACCAGAAACCTCTCACCCAACCTTACTCAAGATTAATAGGTATAAGGCATGATGAAAACATACCACTTGGTCTAACAGTCAATTTAATATTCTATAATAGGGTTCTTCTCAAAACCCACCATTGTGCTAAAAAGTCACAACCCCCAAAAGTCAGTGAATACTCAAAACAAGGTATACACCACCCACTTTTGACTCATAGATGTAGGAATGTCCGATATCAAAATCCAATTTTAAGATGATAGATGTAGATCTAAGTTTCCATCTTAAACCCAAAAATTGGTTTGGACAGAAACAACGGTCTGTAAGGTGAAAGATCAAGGAAGAAGAAGGGTGTGCGGGTTTAGCTTTACCGAGGAGATCCTATAACACTTAACAGATTGAAGAATTGATCAACAAGGATGAAACTTGATCAAATCTAATGGAAGGAGGAGGAGAAGTGTTCCTCCTATTGTTCGTGAAATAAGAGAGAAGAAAGAGGGAGGAAGGAAAGAAAATAAGGAAAAGAAAAGAATTTATTTTTTAAAAAATAAACCTCTACAGGCCGCATGGTTTACCTGCACAGTTTTCCAAACTGCGTAGAAATAGTTCGATAGCCACTTCCTATGGCTGTATGCCTAAACAACCACTCCACATGGTTTTCCATACTGTTTGGTAACCCTCTTTAATTCTATATATGCATCCGCATAGCTGTGCACCATCACTCGCATAGATTCCCTAAACCGTGTGCATGCAGTTGTTTTTTTACAAAAACTAGGCCTTTGGGCCTCTAACACTTCCAAAACCATTCCAAACACCTAAGGATCTCTCCCATCCTCTAAAATAAAAAAAAACCATTTTAGGCCAATGAAACTCTCAGAATTGAGTTCTGATCAATGAAATAAAAGGTTTCATATGCACTACTTGAAAAATTCAAATCGGGTGGAAATTTTATCCCCTTCCAAAAACCCGAGACATTATAGTTTTGAATTGTGTTTGGACCTCTAATTATGGTATTTTGGATCCATATATGGAATATTTTTATGAGAAATTATTGAATATAGAATCATCTATATTTTCATTAGGGTAAATTGAACTATTTGTAGGAGGTCGATGGTCATGTTCTAATTACTATAGAAAATCGGTAGTCTCTAGCTTCAGTAGAGGGACTTCAACAAAATTCAAAAAACTATGAAACTAGATTACTAACTTGGACCTAGTATATTGGTGTAAGATCACTATTAATAATAGGGATATGAACCTAAGTATCAATTTTAATCAGTTCTCTAATTATCTAACATATATAAGGTAGAATTAATTCTTTATAACTTTTAATAATGATGAAATAAATACGTTTTTAACTATGGGATATAAGAAAAATTTTCTTAGACATGTAAACTCATGTTTTCATTTACTCTAGTATTTATTGATTGAATGTTTTTAGAAGATTAGTGTGAGTGTTTTTGATAGTATTAATGTAGTGTGGTGAGTATGATTAGAATTTCAACATACCTTATATTAAACTGAATGTTGGTGGATAATCATCTATTTATTGATGTTCAGGAGGGCTTGTTATACATTTTTGTAAATTATAGTGGATAATTTTTAATGGAATGGTGGTGAAACACTCCCAAAACACTACACATATCATTTTATGTGTTTCATTTAGATATTTCATATCTCTAATATTGTTTGATTCACTAATTTAATCAATTCTATTTACCATCAGAGTTTCTGATTTTATTCCTTCACCAGCTTATTCTTTCTACGAGTTAACCTTAGAATACTCAACATATGGTGGGATTATGATAGTTTTTATATTTTTTTCACCTTTATTTAATTTATCATAAATTTAAATAAAATAATTATTCTATGATTTATCTCAAAAAAACATTTAAATAATTTCCCTCTATTATTTTAATTAACCATTTATTATATCATTTATATTCCTCGCCAATTGGGGAGTATCTTGAAAATATTTCTTCAAGAAATTCATCTGTTATAGTTTCCTTAGTTTATGAACCCACATTGGTTGTAACATTTACTTCTAAACACTCATATAAGTTTATATGTTGTCTTCATTATATGGATCATTTAATACTACCTCTTAACCATTCCAAGACATAATAGTGCCTAGATTTTTGAGTAGACAAAGTCTTTCACTTCTTCTTTCCAATAATATCTCAATATTAAAATCTTATTTAGTAGTTATTTTTATATGTTATTTACCATTTTATTCCATAATTATGTGGAACCACATTACTATGGTGTTCTTAATGAGGAATTAATTTTTTTATTTTCATTTTTCTACAAATAATGTTTCAAATATTTTGCAGCGTACACTATTCAATTATCAACTCCCAAAAATATTTATCAATATTTTGATTCAATTTTCACCATTCATTTTTAATTATTTAATAAACTAAATATCTCACTTATTTTTTTGCATAAAAATATTACAACCCATGATGAAATATTAATTAATAAAATAAAATAATATATCTCCCACCTCATGTTCCAAGGTGTTTCATTGGGCTGCATATGTCAGTATGATTACATAGAACATATTTTCTAATCATTTTTTACAGAAACTTCTCACCACAAAACCTATAAAAGAGATCAATTTTTCTCTCCTAATAATGTATTAAAAGAATAATTTTTGGTATATATATTATATTGGATAAATTTTTCATGTTTTATTGATGGAGGTGTGTGAGACTCCAATATTACAATTTGTTCTCATACTCCATTGTATGAAGAGAAGGATTTTATTTTATTTCCACTTGATAGTGTTTATTATTAAATATATATCCATTTATCATTATATTTATTTATTTTTATTTAATAAGGTATCATATTTGGTTTATTGTGACCTCACCTAAAAATTGGTATACTCATTTCACACTAAAAAGATTATATAAAATTACATCAATAATAAAGACCCTGTGGGGTTTCAACTCAGAATAAACAATTCTCATCTTTCTACGTCATTTGATCTTAAATACTCCACCATTAAAAAACTGAATCATAAAATCAACATGAACATAAATGCTATTTAATTTCATTATATTTCATTTCATGTTAGACGAACACCCACTATTGAGAATACATGTGTTACTTTTTCTTTATGATTTAATAGAAAAATATTCTTAAATTAAATTATCATTATTCTTCTTCTCATTCTAAAAAATTACTAGTTGAGTCGATACATGTGATAATATATAATAATTCAAATTAGTATGAACATTATGGTCTTATTACTCTACTCCCAAGAGTGGGAATTTATTTTCCAATGTAATAGTGTCTAGAGGTTTCTTCTCCATTCATCTTGGGCTTAAAAAAGATTTTTTTCACCTAATTCATTTCTTTAAATTCATATTTTTAAAGAAAATATTTGTATAAGGAATATAGGAACCAAAAAATTAGTTTCAATTTTATGTGTTGGATACACATCCATTATCCTATTTCAACATTTCAGTGAATTTACTTTTAAATTTTCTTCCACTTCCATAAAATAGTTCACTATGTAACCTATAAAATAATAAAATTTACACTTCATGATATTAAATTTAATCTCTCAAAATCCTTACATATTTACAACCTTGTAGTAGCACCAAATGTTTTGATATTCTCTCAATTATTGTGTCTTATTGGAAAATATTTTCTTCCCTTTTTCATTTTCAAAATAATAAGATGTTTTATATATTTTTACTTCATTAAATAAATTACACACATGAACATATAACTAGGTCGTTGAACATTAAATACTATATCAAAATTACATATTCCATATTATTACATTTAATTAAGTTATTAATCTTAAAACATTCAAAAAATAGATTCTTTTTTGAATAAATTGAATTCATTTGGACATTATGTTTCGTCATCAATGATACAATATCCTATTTATGGAATTCATAACTATTTGTAAATTATATATTATAAGAATTAAGTTTTTTGATGACTTTATATTGTTCTTCAATATTTTATTTGAATTCATCCACTTCTATATAAAATTTTTAAACAATCCCATGTTCCTTTACATTATTCCCTACTAGTGTGACTTTTTCTTTGAGTTGGTTTACATTCAATGATGGAAACATCAACAAAGCACCAATAATCTTATTCTTATTATTTTTAACATATGGAACCTCAAGAGTTTATTCATATTATATATTTATATTAATGAAATAATTTTGACATATTTTCTACCTATATTTTATTTTAATCAATCGTAATATTTTCAATCATAACAATCACAATTCAGATATGAAATCAGGTTATCTCTCTTTTATGTTGTCCCCATCATCATCATCTTATATGGTCACCAAAATAATTTTTATGAAATGTTTTTTGGAATGTGTTTCCTAATTTATTGGTCATTTTATAGAGAAAATTCCATTATTGTTTTTGTGTATATTCATTTTACATTCTTTACTCTATAGTTTCTATGAACACCAAGTAAAAATATATAAAAATAGTCCACATCAAATGAAATCCAATTTTAGCTTTCAATATAATAATTCATTACTTCAATTGAACTCAAGTTTCATAAATAATGAAAATACATCACTAAAATCAATTTTCAACCTTTAAAATACAAAAATATTAATCTTTTTCACATATTCGAATTCTATATCATGTAAAAAATGTATCAAATCATTTATACAGTGTTGTGTCTATAATTATTTCTTAAAACATATGTTATTATGAATTCTATAATTTATATTCATTTCATTTTATTTTTCATATTTCACCATATAGTTTTCATCAGAAACAATTTATAACAATAAAATAAATACAATTAATGTTAAAGAAAATCTCACCAAATTTGAAAAATATTTGAATTTTTAGAATTTTATATAATCCAAACAATCACGAGGTGACTTTCATTATTTTATCATAAAATATCTCTACACCATCATTGTTTTAGTGTAAAAAAAATTATTGATAATATAATTCTATATCATTCTCAAAACCATGGAATATATATAAAATACAAATTATTATTTCATGAAAATAATGTTTTGATTATCATCATCTACTCATATCTAAGATATATTGTGCAATGGATTTTTTTTATATTTGATTTATTCTCTATAAAATCTATTTTATTAATATTTCATAGCCAATTGTTATATTTTAGCACACCCCCACAATTTTTACATCAAAAAACATTTATTTATATGTAGAATATCCCATAGAATGACACTTTCTATTACAGAATTACACATTTTTCTTTACTAACCATAGAAACACTAAATTTACATGGGGTATAATATTAATCATGAACATAATCTATATAATGTGATGTTTAACATTTCAATGTGATAGTAAAATAACTCCACAATTTATTATTATGTATTCTATTGAATAATATGATAACCAATATAATTAATTTATTTAATCCCTCCTTAATATATTTATTCAAAATCTTTTCAAATTAAATTATAATATTCTATAAATAGTATAAAATTACAAATGGATTGATATTAATTACAACATTACTTCAAAAGATTCACTATTGTTTGATAGTTCCAAAATTATCATATCTAATCAACCAATGATTAAAAAATCCTTCTATTTTTAATATTAAAACTATTTAATATAACACCCCTATAAATATGATATTTGGTGTTTTCAATTGGATGGAATGCGGTTTTCTTTAATTTTAATGTGATATTTATCTTCAAAATGTACATCACATGAGGAAAACTAAGAAAAAGATCTTGGATTTTCATAAAACTATAGAAATACGATTTTTGATTCATTTGTGACTTATATAAATTATCGTCATGCTTTTAGAAAAAAATAGTCTGACTAGTATTAAAAAAATGAGTGATTTCAATTTAAATTAAATATTTTAGTTAATAACGTTAATTAAATTATAAAAACTAAGAAAACAAACATGAATTTTCATGAGACTCTCTAAAAAATATTGATGATTTATTTGAAAAATATAGGAATAAAACTAATATCATAGTGGTTTGTTGATAGGTTAGAGTGAAACTAAAAATATTATACATTTTTCAGCATTAAATAAGGTTATAATAACAAGTCATATACTATGATTTAATCAAACAAACTGTAATAATCATTGATTTCTACAAAAATAATCAATGATTTATTTATAAAAAATATTAAATAAATGTATGTTGATTTGATGTGTTGTTTAGAAATTATTCCTAAAATTTTCATTTTTTAATTTAAAAGTGATTACTTAGTTAAAATCCTATATGACATACAAAAAAGAGCGGAAATGAACTAATATTTTAATGATTTTTTTTTAAAATAATCCTAGATTAATTTTTCAATGATACAAAGAGAACAAATTTCATTATAATGTTTTATAAATCTAGTAAATGTTAAGATTTCAAATTAAAAATACAAATTTTTATTCTAAAAAAATTATCAAAATCCCATAGTTATGAAAAATATATTAGATTATTTTGATAATATATGATGATGATTAATGATTCATTTGTGAATCACAGGAATGAATTTCAATTAATTTCAATGTTTTTGGTGCTTAGAATTAATAAAATATAATCTTGTAATTATTATTTTTTTAGTACAAATACTATGTAAAATAAACAAAAAAATGAACCCATATATCCATAAAACTAAATAATCTTTTTTATTGATATTATTTGACCATGTATGAATGAACCATGAATCAATTTTTGTTACACTCACAATGTCTCTATTATAATGGTAGTATATTATTTATTTATTTTGATAATTTCTATGATATTCAGAATGTCATTTTGATATTTTGGATTATTTTGTAGTATTTACAGTTAATTTCACGGTATTCCTTTCCATACACAGACCATGTGGTCCAAATTTTATAGAAAAATGGTTTATATATATAGATTCACGATCTTACAAAATATTTTTCCATATAAAGAAATAATCAAATTTTGAATTAGAACTCATATTTTGGGGATAAAAACAATGTTCATCCCTTATCATAACCTTAACTATTCCGCAAGTGTCCTCCTCATCACCCCCTCATCTCATTTATTCAACAAGTTTATTTTTCCATCAATATTAATTTATTTATCATATAAGTGGATGTTAACAATCATCATTCAACATTATATTCCTTATCTATTGTTTTATTAATATTCCATGATCATGGGGCCTAGGATTTCACATCACTAAATTTTAATTTAGGGTTCCCTAATTTTCCGGTTTCCAATCACTCTCTATGGTTCTATTTATGTCTATTTTGGAGGAATAAAATCATTTATTTTTTTAACTATTTATGTGATCCTCTATTTAACTATATTTTTTTATATACATAAATTATTACTTCTATTAATTCATTATTTCAAAATTATAAAATCAATATTAATTATATCCCAAATAATTGTGATAAATTTTTTTTCAATTATTTTATTTTTCTAACGGTAAAAGAATTAATTTCAAAAATAAATCTGTTTTTATATAAATTATTAACCAAAGGTGTTTCTAAAAATGCAAATTTAGATTTACTAATAATTTATTGAATGTGGAATTGTTGATGATCATGTGAAAATGATAATGTTTATCGAAAACATAAAATTATTTGTTATAAATTACAAATAACTTTTTACATGTTTTCTGAATAATATTCCAAGATAAAGGGTTATTTGGATTGTTCAAAATGATAATTTCATGGTTTACCGCATTGACATTTCTTCAAATTTTTATTACCCAATGAAAATATATGAATTTATTTTACCCATATATTGAGATAGTTATGAATGGGTTATTACATATAATTTTTTTATAAAAGTTTAAACATATATGAATATAAAATCATTATATGAATTTATAAGGTATTTTTGAGGGATTATAATAAAAATTATAATGCTATGAGTAATTATACAGCACCATATTTTTACACTTTAAGATTCCACATAGACAATGATTTGATAGTTTAGGATTCCACTCAATATAGTTTCATATAGGTCTATTAAATAGTTTATACAATGTACTAACTAATGACCTCACAACTAGTTAATGATTTCACTAAATCCTCTATCCCACATATATTATTTTATGATTGAATATGATGAAATAAAACTTTATTTACTTTACATATTAAGAAGTCTCCCAAAATAAATTTACATAAACCATTTTATTGAATATTTTCATATTTAAGTTTCAATGTTAAATTTTATATATTTTATATGAATTATATAATTTTCTTACATTTAGATGAAATTTATAAAAAGTAAATTTCTTGTTAATTTCATTAAAAAAATTAAAATTGAACTTTCATATTTATAATTTTATCTAGGGTGTCATGTTTTATTTTATAATGGGTTTTTATAGAGTATGTAGTTGTAAAATACTAATTCCACTAAAATAATCCCAAAATAATAACTTTTTGATAGAGTTTTTATTATCTTATACATTTAAATTGAAATAACTACATTAAAATAATGCCTTTTTTGGCAATCATAGTTCAATTTTGGCAGAGTTCACAAGCATGAGATGACATGTTTTCAAATTGATATGTTTATCTTGGATTTACATTTGTTTGGGTTTTTGTATCATCATGTAATATATCATATTATCTTCACATCCATTTTTATTCCAAATTTGTTGTTTCTTTTTTGTTTTGAACATGTAATGGTTTAATGTACATGTATTTTTTCATGGATATTTTTAATAGATATTATAATGTTTATAAATATTTTGAATTATTGTTCAATTTTATGTCACGTTTTTATTCAATTATTATTAAAATATTTATTTCATCTAATTGAAATTAACATCAAATGAAATGGTTAAGATTGGATTCTGGTTGAATTACCTTCATTTTGTTTTATTATTTACTGAGTGAAATCAATGTCAATTTATAAATTTAAATAGAATGAAATTTTTTATCCCATGGAGATTGAGATTTTTTCTTTTATCATTATAGAATTATGTCTTGCATATTGAGATATGATACCCTAGGTTGGTTCGTTAAAAAATTATATTAGATCCTGATTTTATTTTATGTAAATTGGAATAGTTTGATAGAAAATGGATTAGAAAATTGGATCTTAGTTGGTATAATATGATAAAATTTCTACCCATTACATCAGATTACAAGTCTTGAGATTCCATTGTATATTATGGACATGTGTTATTGGTCGTAAGAATGGTTTATTATCATATTTGAAATATTTTTTTAATAACTAATGATTCCTTAAAGGAATACCATAGATTAATGGTTAGGATTCATAGTCTATAAACCATTCTATACAATAATACCATAAAAATGGTGAGTTCGATATTGATTCATAGATAGAATTATTATCTTAGATAAAATGTGAAAAAATTAGGTTACCTATTTAAGTGACCATTTACTATAATAAAATCATCTGATAGTGGACATTTTTTTTTGGTTTTGGCAGAAATTTATACTGTTGAAATATGGTTCTCTTAAGGTTTCCAAAAACCACTGCTAATATTGGAATCATCATCAAACTTGCGTCAGTTTCGTCCACTTAGTTGTGGTTTCAGGGAACCATCACAGAACATTTTTTTAGTGATTTTTTTGGTTTTAGTGGAAGTTTCACCTCCCTAAAAATTTCGAGGACATAGAAGTAGTTCAAACTGCCTCTATCTTATCATCATTTTCTAGGATGGGAAAAGGAAACTTGAAAAAAAAACCCGCTAAACTAATTTATACTATATATTTCGGCTATTTAAACCACCAATAAACAATATTTTGGCATAGTTAGTAGCTGTTTAAACCACCTATATATATCTCTTTTCAAAACAAAATAGCTATATAATGTGGAAGCCAAGAACATCCAAACAAAAAAATATATATGAAACTATAAACAATAATTACAATAGTAATAATAACATAATTGGAAAATTAAAAAAGTCCACAAACCATACCAACTTGAAATATCAATGGTTGTTGCATAATTCCTCCTTGGAAATGAAATTTTAGCTAAGCATCACCACAACCATTCCCTAATGCTCATCATAGAACTCAATCCATCATTTGATCCTCCTTCCACAACTAAAAACATATCCATGAGATGTTACAATTATTAAATAACTAATCATAGTATCTATTCATGAAAGGATACATGATTGAGACTAGAGTTCATACATTCTTTAAATTTAACGAATCTATTGTACAATGAGTCCTTACATAGACTATCCAATTGATATCAAACCTATGTTCAAAAACTGGGCACCATTATAAAATATAATAAATACATATAAATATACAAGTGTTTATTTATGGTGTATTCTATATAGGCCTAATCGGATTTCACTAAATAGTCTATGAAATTTATTTTATTAATAATTTTATAAAATATTTTCTGAACAGAATTTAAAAAACAAGGTAATTGAAATGAAAATTTTAATGAAAAATAGTATTATACATTTTACTTAATCATATCTCCATTTAAAAAAAAATTTATAATAAAAAAATCATTATTCTTCCTGAAACCGAATATTTTAATCTCATATGAATAAATCACTCATTACATTGAAACCATTAAATAAAAATCACATGTTTATCAACTATGCGGTGGATCCAACATTTTATAGAATTACACTATAAAATAATTAAAATATATACATTCTTATTTATGAAAAAAATAAACAAATCTTTATCTTTCAAAATAATTCAAAAATTTAATTTTCGAGAAAAATTAAAATATAAAACAATCCCTAAATAAATAATTTAAATAAAAAAACAGGACCCCCATTTCAAGGAATGATAATACAAATAAACAATAATAAATAAGTTGTTCCAAAATTCTAAGAGGAGTATAAGGTGATAAAAACATAGTGCACAATGGGAACCCCAAAGATAATATCCTAAAAAATGAATAGGAATCATTTAAGCCTCATTAAACCTTAATATTAAACAATCTCATACATATACATATGGAATCAACAAAAATACTATCTTTAATTTCTGAATATATCAATACCTAAATAAATCCCATTAGGGGAACTCCACTATAAATAAGAAAACCAACACTAGTATATCATAAACTAGACTTTTCATGTAGTTATTTTTAAATCAGATGAAATCATTGATTTGATCAATCAAATAATAAAGTGATCATAAAATAAACCAAAAAAATAAAATAACCTCATCTCACCTACAAAATTGTCTTAATAAATATCCTATTACACTTCATACAAGAGTCAAATATTAATTAAACATAAAATAAACACTTGAAATCCATTTAAAATCTGATGGGAAAATTATGAAATTTATTGAAAAAATTTCACAAACCCATCATGGGATACATACATAGATATATATTAATTAGAAAAGAATTTTTAAAAGCTTAATAATTTCATGGGAAAAAATTATTTTCACAATAATACCTTCCTAAATCAACCAAAAATGACTCACCCTCAATGGTGCAAGCACATCCTCTTAAGGAAAAAAACTCTACAAGCCTTATTCAACCAATTACCTAAAATGAGATCCTCCCATACCCTAAATTTGACCATCACTACTATTAAAATTTATAGGAGAAAAATGTAGATGAAGGGGAAGGAGGAAGGATAAAAATACTTAAAGGGCCTAATAATGATTAGTATAATGTAAAATTTGGAATAAAACATAGAAAATGAATGAAGCATATAAAATTTCATATAATATAAGGGAATACAGATATCCCTACCAGAAACCACAACATAGTTTATGAATAACCATATTAGTGTTAGTCCGTCATAAGTTTAGTTACACATCATCTATGAATCCAAAGTGAAACCTAATCATTACTCGATGTGCAATGATCGACCCCCTCTCCATCTCCTTCTCCACTCCCTCCTATCTAAACCACTAAGTTAAATTTTTATTATAAACAATTTTATAGAAAAAGTGTGAAACCTTCTTATTCAACTAGGAGCATCAAACAGAACAGAAGATAAATTTTTTGAAGGATAACTTAAACATTTTAGAAACGAACTACCTATATAATTTTCAAGAAAGATATGTTACCTCTTTATTCTTGTCATCCTTGACAATATATTCCAGTTGGTAGGATAATAATTTCCCAAACATTCAAAAAATAATCCACTATTATATTCTTATCATTGAATCCTATTGTCAAAATGAAATATTCCTTGTCAATCCAATCACCCTACACCATTTTTGTGTCCACATGAACAAAATTCCAATTCATCCTTTCCACATCCTCACTAGAGGTATAACTATTCAAGAATGTCTGTAGAAAATATTTTTTAGAGTATATAAGGAGGTCCCATGATCTATCCATTACCTCTGAATCTGCTGCACACTATGATCTAGCAACAATTTCCAATGAGGCTTCACCAATTTAATCCTACTTTCATAACAAACTCAACATTCACTCCTTGTAATTTAGAGTTGGTTCCATGTTTTTATCCCTACCCACTCCCAATTGTCTTCCCTACTTGCTTGAGCCTTCATCCAACATTGTACACTCTTGCACCTTAGCTCTACCCACCGGAGTTATGAAATCCTCCAGGGAATTCTGCTCTTGTATCTTTTCAGGGTACAATTTCACACATTTATTCAATGAAGATACCCCTGATATAACTTATGCACCCTTACAAATTTTCTTACATAATGATCTAGTTACTATTATCATTGAGGTGTTTGAATAATCCTTACGAGGTATTATTTTTTTCTCCCCCTTAAGAACTAAAAAAATCCTAATCATGATGTTCACTTTTTCCCTTTCCTTGAACCAGTCCCAACCAAAGAATCATATTCATAGTCCATGTATGGTTGGGAATTCCCATCATTGATGCTTGGTTCCTCATCTTCTAGATGTCTAGAATTGGCATGTTTGTGCTTCCATTTTGGAATGATGGGTTTCCATTCATCAGTATCCTCATAATACTTTCCAACCTCATTCAGTGTCAATAAACGGTTATGAATCAAGTGTGACTTAGAATCTATGCATTTATTAGCCACCCGGTGACATGAAGACACTACCATATTCATAGTAATGTTCTTTATCTCTTCGAGAACTCTTGCATCATCTTGAAAACTGTCACCATCTTTATCTGACTGATTCTTGGTCACCTAGCCTAGAACCACCCCTCTAGCCTTAACTGTATCATCAAAGGAGGGGGAAGGCATGGAGAAAGGACCTCCCAAGGACAGATCTTTTAACTTGGGAACATCTAAATCATAAAAAAATATTGCAAAAATTTCCTCAAATTTTGGATCCTGGTTCATAGTACATGGATTGACATTCGGTTTAACAAGGAGAAGATCAAAATCAAGGAGAACCTGGCCCCTCTTCCTCCTTCAACTTGATGTGGTTTTTGAACCCATGCATGCACACTTCCTTCCAGTGACCCATTTTTTTACACTAAGAGTAGAAATCAACCCATGCCTTAAGGACAACTAGTTTCTTATAATGAAATTATTAACCTAAAATAATACACACGAAGTCAACTGGACCTTTTGAATCATCAACTTCAATGCATATTCATAGAGAAACTGGGTGAAAAAACCTTATTCTAATATCATAGCACAAAAATATACCTTCTAAATTACCAAGAATTTTTATAATAGAAGAATTATGAAAAGGGAGTGGAATCTTAGGGAAACTAACCCAAATCGCCATAGTAGGAGAATCCCTCTTTATAAAGAAATCATATGACCATTTTAACAAGAAGAATCAAGATCTATTGAATAAGTGAGAAGCGTTAGAACAGGCTTGGATCATATTTCTTTCTAACGAAAAGAGAATCATAAAATTCATGCTATCGAGAAGAACAATAGTAGCTCAATTTTTCAAACCCCATGAACAAAAAAAATCAGTCAAGCACATCCAATGAGGGTCATTGATGCTTGAATCCTTCTACTATAGTCAGGATAAGGTGAGACAAAGAGGCTACAAATTCTAATGTAGAGATTGGTAGAACTGTAAAACCCTCGAACAGGTTCATAACTCTAGGGATGAGAGAAATTGATAAAAAATTTGGAATAGAGTTGGGATTAGAAAAGGGAATGAACAAGTGACATTCTCCCATAGAGGATAAAAGAAGTCCCTTCCCCTCCGATGGGGGAGGGAATGAGGGGGAAACCATCACCATAGCTTAGGAATCACAGAGGAGATTTAAACAAAAATAGAATAATATTTTGGGTACTAAATGGTGATATTTACCTACACACTACCATCCATCGATGCAATATCACTGTGGATTGATCCAGTCATCATCTAATATAACCAGATCAACCATTTTTAAAGAGAATTGAACATTTCATCCTTTATATTTATATGATCCCCCTATTACTAAATTGTTATTTCCTTTAAAAACTCACTATGAGAATCACAAGGTCGGGATATACTATAACCAGGAGTAGATGCTCCTGTAGACCCCAATGGCCTGCTGATGACCTCATGTGGTAATAGTCCCAAACCCATCCTACACAGTCGACCAAAGTGACCCTTCCCAATGGAATTTCCAACTAGATCATATTAGGAGACTGAGAAGGACTACATATGATTGGAATCACATAGTTCATTTATTTTTCCCTATAAATAAAATATCACTCATTTTTTAAGAAATACAAACTAACATAGTGACAACTGATAATAAGTTATTATAATAAATAAGGAGTTCATACCCCAACTTCCTTGGTAGGATCATTAACATAACTCCCATTATATTGTTATGAACATCTAACTAAAGTTATGTTTAGGAGAGTTTATGCCCTAAATTCAATGACTGAACTAAAAAAAGATAAATCAATAATTTAATATATGAAATAGGAAACTTTATCTTATAAATATTTAAACAATTGAAAATATTACCTGGTTCAATCTATTTCTAAAAAAACTCTTTGACCCAGCAGCGTGGTATGTGAATTTTTTAGCTCAATATGATCAATTTTTCCATGAAACATCATGAAATAAATAACATATAATTTAATAGTAATGTATGCAATGTCATCTACATTTTATATAAATTTATATAAGTAAATTTAAATTAATATAATAATATATATTTCAATACCACATGATTCTCAATATGATGGTTATAAAAAAAACCTTCCATTTATCTCCAAGTACCCCTCAATTTGCATTATTATACAACTACTAAGTGGTCAATAAAGCATCAATGAATTCATTCTGTAATCTATAATTATAATCCTAACATTTCTTACCTAAAATTTTCAATGTCCAATTTTGTGTGATAAGATCTAAAACTGTAAAGTAGAATAAAATTTGTAAAGGGGGATTGATTTTTAAAATATTGGAATTTAATAACATATTGAAATTCTATTACACTATAATGTATTAAAATTACCATTATCTAGGAATAAAATTATTCATTTTCTAGGAATTAGGCACATGCCTCAAATCATCATAGTTAATGGTAAGGGTAACCAGGTCGACCACTATTTGGCCATGATTCTGGCCAAAAAATATCATGGAATCATATATGGGGTCCCCATAATAGTTAAATGTGCAACTATATTCAATACATTCAAATTCTATTCATCTTAGTTTTTTATTTTTCACTCCATAGTAATATTTTTTTCATACATTATAAAAAAAACTTATTAGTTTAAAATAGTTTCAATAATTTTATTTAAATTAAAATTTGTACCTATAACAATCACCCTCTAATATAATTTTGAAGAATAAATACTGACGACCAGCTCCCTCAATGATGAACCTGCTAAATATGGAGGCACTATCCCTGATTCTTATGGGACCAATAATGACGGTGTTCCAGAAACTGACAGAATCAAGGGTGTGTGAGATGCTAAAGGGGGTAGACATAGGGTATCTTATATTCTGTAGGGAGAGAGATCGATGGATCATCTTCTATCTGTGTGGTCATGGGAAAATAAATTAGGAGTTGACTGAGATAATTTTAATGCTTCTTCCTTATCATTCCATTCATTTAATCAAATAATATTGACTTTAAAACAGATATTTCAAACAAAAATATGCAAAAAAAATGATAACAGATGCATAGTAAAGGAAGAAATAGATTTTAATGATAATGAATGAATGAACATATAACATAAGTGTTTGATAAATTATTGGAATACTATACAAAAAATCATTTTATCCTTCAATAATATCATTGTATTGCTCCATAATTACTTCATCTTTTTCATCCACCCTTAAAAGACTAATATTTTCAATACCATGACAGCCAAACAAGTTTATTTCTTACTATTTATGGGATTCAATTTTAGATGAAAAATCTACAACTTCATCACCCATATAATACAATTCTATTTGTTTAGTGTGAACAAAAACTCTCCACACTTCATATATGACGTCTTGTACATAATATACCATTTTATCTTGTAATGAGAAGATATACGGATCATGTAATCCTTGGTTTCCAGCATCTATCATGAGATAAAATTTCATTGAAGTAAATTGCAAGGAATCTATTTTTAGTATCCCTATTAATATTGACCCAATTGAATTTGAAAAAAAAGGATAAAAAATGCCTGTGGTAGATTAATTTGATAATATCAATAAATTTTACATAGTATCCGAATTAAAAAATTATAATTATACTTCTATTTTTTGTTTTCACACCCTCTTTCTGATCAACTGTGCAAAATTTAAAGCCATTTACATTATACAAATCAAATTTTCTAGCCTATTTTAGAGGCCCTCAAGCAAAAAATATCAAATATTCTAGAAACTCAAACTAAGTATCAATAGTCATTATCTAAAAAATGTAATATACATTATTATATTTAAAAAATATGTTTCAACCTAAGATCCATATTAATTGAAATATTTCTGAACTTACCCGACATGTAGACCATTCTACATTATTTTTATTAATATATTTTTTATATCTTTCTCATTTTCTATTCAACATCTGATATGTCTCTTTGTTAGTATCTTGAGCTCTTCAATAAATGGATATATAATTTAAATATTTATAAAAAAATATCTATGTGCCAAAAATAATTCAATTTCTATCATTGTAAAATTTTAGATCCTCCCAACTAATCTTCCTCTAGTATGAATGATTTTTTTATTTCCCATGTAGTTGATATTGAGTGAATGTGTCATCAACACATCAAACTTGATTGAATCTTATATCAATATCATAAAAGTATCTAGGAAAATGGTATGACACTACTCTTCTATTTATCCTTCTGAAATAGAGCCTTCAGGTTCAGAATTTTGTTTCACATATAATTTCAAATGGAGAAGATATATATGTAATAAAAATCACAAAACATAGTTATATATTTTATGAAGTTCAATGAATTGATTAATTAATATTTAAAACATATAAATAATTTATCTTTCAATTGGATACATCCATTGATAATTTATTTGGCCTCCTAATTTAGATTCCTAGAAAAAAACACATAGTTAAATACCTCATGATAATAAAATACAACAGAGGAATGATCATATCCAACACACAAATTGTCAATAAAAATATCACCTAAAGATTTTCATGATTAAATGGTTATATATTTTTTTCACATAGTATTTTGAAGAATGTTAAAAATTAGAGTACATGCATAATAACATTTTTGGTAGTATTTTAGGTAATTCCAATGGTAGTATCTTTTGTAAATTTTTTTAATCATGAATTTTCAATCCATGTAACCTATGATGATTTATGTAGAAACACATTTAGATGTTACTTTAATACCAATAAGATACCTTAAAATGTTTTAAAATTTTATGGATTGTATATTTAACCTTATTTTCATTGATAAAATTGCTGGAGCATAGTTTCCATCATCATCTCGCTAGAGACTACACTTTATGTTCATTTTTCGTAAGTCCTTCTGAGAATTTATGTTGTCCTTAGATTTTCCATGATCATTAAGAAATGTGAAGATCAAATTATGAAAAAAATTATTCTCTATATGAATAACATCAATATTATGATACATAAAATTAAATTCCTAATATGGAAGTCTTAGGATTATAATTTTTTTATTCCATTGATACGTTCCAATTTTACCTGATGATTCCCTTCAAACTAATTTCCCAATTTTATTTAAATTATTTACCTTCCAAAATTCTATTTCAAAATTTCCAAGTTGTGACAATATTTTAGAACATGACATCAACTTTGGAGGTGGTCTGTGATCAAGAGAAACATTGATTTTTTTACGTTTTCAATTTAAATCTATTGTATTAATAAAGAAATATATAATGAAACAAGAATCACAATTTTTTATAGTAAGGTCATCATTCAGGATCAAATTTAAATTTTAAAACATGACAAACCAAACCCATTTAAATCTTCCAACCAGATAAGTTCCAAATTATAGGGAAGTCACTAATGGTCCACATTAGAAGAGTATGTATTGTAGACATTACTCTAGATGATGCATCATATGTCTCAACACCATTGATCCATAACTCCAGCAAATATTTAATTAGAGGCTACAAGTATACATGAATATCATCTCCATATATTCTTTTTTCAAGAATAATCATCAAAATAATAAAAAAATATTTTTTTATACACATCAATGTAGGTATATTTTATGTTATAAAAAAAGTGTCGAAATGTTATAAAAAGTTCTCAATGTCCCAAATGGGTTGAATCCATTAGAAACCAATCCCAATAGCACATTCATAGGATCATATGATAACTCTAGATGTAATTAATCAAATGTATTCCTAAAATTTTAATATCTTGGATGTCTCATTAACCCATAATTTTTATTATCTATAGAATGCCACTTCATGTGCTCGATGGTTTTCGATGACATGAGTGGTCATTACAATCGAGGATTTAAAGGGTAAAAAAACATAAAATTTTCTTGCGTGTTATTTTTCATATTCTTCATTGTAGTATGTTGAATCAAACATCCAAAAATACACATTGAATTCCATCTAGAATAAGGACATTTTATTAATCCTTTATTTTTGAAACCTCTCCCCAATAAAGCATACAATTATTAGAAAATCATGTATTTTCATATAATGCAGACTAATATTGATCCTTTTTTTCCATATCATAAAAAGAGTTAGAAATTTCAGCTTCAAGGAATTTATCATACAAAAAATCCAATATCATAGACAACACATTATTTTTAACTCCATATAATAATTTTATATGATACAAATTTATCAGAAAATAATGTTTTGAATATTTAAAAATCCACCATACTGCTCTTAATTTCTATCATTAACTAAATCATGAAATGAATTTGTCTCTCAGTTAATTTATCTCTTACCATAGTCTCTATAGAATCAATTAAAGGATCCAATGATATGTTAAAATATTGTTGTAACTGTCTTATATTCCCGAAAGCCTAACCAGTCAAGTCACTATTTGTTGAACCCTCATCTAGTTGTTCTGATATGTTTTTATGTTGATGTTGTTCTCTTACAATGATGAAAGAATTTTTTAATATTTTTTTCATTTAATTATCCTTTTTTTAAAAAGCTGGGATCTCATTCTATTGATTTACATAAGTGATCAAACATTATATAACATTCTATACTCCATGAAAAATCAAACATAAATATTGAGAAAAAAATTTATTCAATATAAAGTGTTCATAAAATTCATTTATCTTCAAAAATATTATAAATTTACATTTACAACATTCACATATTTTTATCCCATCAAAATATTTATTGGAATTTGAAAAAAAACTCTTTTATACCCTTAGCATATTAAGGAGTGTTCCCCATTAATGTGATCCATAATTTATACATATATATTAAAATGTTAATACAGATTATTAAAAAAATTAAAACACATAATTATTACTAAGTAGTATTAGAGATAAATGGATGTTAAAAAAACACAACCCAAGTAGTTATTAGAGGATTCTACTAAAAATGTCAAAGTAAAAATAGGAAATAAATCATCTGTGGTATTATGTAAAATTAAAAAAGGATAAAAATAATAAAATCATTAAGAAGAAAACATTTAAAATGTTCTTTTAAAATCATTTTTCAAACCGCACATTGAAATACAATTTAAAAATCATACTATTTCTATAATATCACTTTTAAAGTAAAGACACCCCTCTTTTAAATAAGTCAACTAGTGCCATGAAACCACTTTTCAAGACCAAAATTTCACCATTTAAGAACATTTCAAGCCACCATGAGACTAATGGTCTAAAAATAATTTAAAAAAAATTAAAGTTCAACTATCTTCAATTAATAAGAAATACCTCTAAAACAATACACACTTATTAATGATAAAACTGATGACCAACATACCTTTAAAAAGTTAATTACCATTATATAATCTATCTGGAATTTTAATAACCACTTGGAATGTGACCTATGTAGAGATCCAGTTTTCTCCTAATAAGGCTTTGAAATATTTCAAAATATTATTCTAGAGCCAGGAACTAAGACGACATGTGATTCCGAGGCCCAGGGTGCCCAGAATTAATTTTATAAAAATATTAAATATATTTTTTATTACACACGTGCATCTAATTAAAGAAAATGAGATAAATCTTAAATAGTTGATCATATCAGAAATCCAAGACCATGGTTGGGTTCATAACATGGTGTTTCTCCTAGGCATGAGATAAAATAAGTCAGAGTAGGACTTTTAGATCCCTCGCTCATTGGTAGAGAATTTTAAGTGGTTTATTTATTTAATTTAATTAATTAAATTAAAACCCCTTAACCTAAATGGTGAATATAAATTCATATTTTTTAGGGTTTGTCTCATAATTATCTTTTGATAATGACTACAACATCCCTCCACTCCTCTCCTTCCCAATGATGAACGATGAACGAATATTGATGATGAACCCCTCCTCTAGATGGATTAAAGCACATTGAATCCTCCTCCTTCATTGATGAACATGGGTTACATCAATGACGAATGAATGAATCTAAGTACTACTCATTCTTGGTGTTATTACATGCTGAAATTAAAGTTTTAGCATGTTTTATAATTGAATCTTCAACCTGAACCCCTTGTTTCTAAACTCTGCATGAACCTACCACTAAAACAAAACCGGCTATTAGCGGCGGTTTTTTTTCATATAGTGGTTGTTTAAACCGCTGCTATATAGTTTGGTGGGAGTTTACAGAAACCGCCACTAAACTGGGTTTCAGAAATCTATTAGCGGCAGTTTTTCCCATTTCACGGCAGTTTAAGGGAAGAGTCACAGATTCCTCATTTCCCGGCAGTTTTCATGACTTTAGTGGTGGTTTGACGGGTGCCGGATATTTTTTTATTCACGGCGGTTTTAACCGCCACGATATTCAGGCGTTTGATGCATCTCTGTCGCGGTAGTAAAAACCGGCTCTAAATATAAACCGATTAAACTTCATGACAGTTTTAACCGCCGCTAATGGTTTACCAGTAAAGCATTAGCGGTGGTAATAACCACTATGAAATGATAACCAGTAAAGCATTAGCAGCGGTTAAAACCGCCGTGAAATGCTGACCAGAAAAAAAAAATTGCAGTTTTGCTTCTACTGCCCCACTGCCCTGAAAAACAAATAAAACCAGAAAATGGAACAGGAGACATCATACAAACAAATAAAATGTTATTTCTAACTTGGTATCCCCAACATGATGAAATAGGAGACATCATAAAAATAATCAACAATAATTCTATAGTGATAATAATCAATAATGGATTTATAGAGAAGCATGAAATCCATTCCAATAATTACATCATACAGTTACATGATGGGAAAGAATGAATTCTATATAAAAAAACATTTTCCTATCTAATGGGGAAAATAATTCCATCGGTGAACAATCATTGATCGAATAACCAATGAGGTTTATAGATTCTTAATGACACATAAATACACTATATCAAGGAGCAGAATCTCTAGAAATGTATCAAATATAACATTGTGTGATGCACTTGTGTCAAATAATGTAGAATCTACAGTAGAGGTTACTAGATTAGTACCTCAAACAATATATGAATTTGAATTATTCTCCCTATCATATGTTGAACATCATTTAGTTTTCCCATACCATGACTCTATGCTACAACCTGACTATTCTGAGTGGGATCACATTTCATGCACATTAATTCCTAATTCTAGTATCAACTATGTCGACTACCACCTTGGCCTCAGCAGTATGTGGTATTATAGCTACATCCCTACTAAAAATTAAGAGGACCCACATAATAATGTGGAATATGTACAGATCTTATCTCCCTAGGAGGAATTGGTGGAAAATTTTTGAAGATGTGCAAGATATGACCCAAAATCCTATAACCACTTCATTCAACTAGATACACCATATGTTGGGCCTTGTTGGTGTAATAAGGGCCATGTTTATATCTCAGTAATTGTAAGGTCCTTGTTGATATCTGAGTAATTTTAAATACTTTTCTTTTTAGGTGACGAATATTGGACCATATAATTAGGTAGATTTTATGCACAAAATATTCCAACAACACCTATGGAATGTTATATTGTGGAGTGGATAATGGCTATAACATGACTAGTATATTGTCTTTAGAAAAATGGTTCTTTATATTTTTCAAGAGACTCCTCAACCTGGTATAACAAAAGTGGTTATTTCCCCACTTATTTATTGTAAAAAATGGGATTAGAAGTGTTTTAACCTATTATATTGGAAGGAAAGTGGTCCAAGTTTGGTTTGGATAATTACCATTCTCTTGGGTTGTCCTCCTATTGAGAGAGGATGTCAGTTGACAATATCGAGGCATCAGGCATGACTAAACTCATTTTCCCAAGTGAATTGTGATAGGAGGTATTTCTCATTATCAATCCAACAAGGGGAGAACCTCCTTGATGAAGTAAACTGTCAATGTAGAGAGGACCTTCATAATGATTTTCATCATGGGAAGTACTACAATAACAACTTGAATTCAAGACATAAGGAGAATTACTGCAATGTGTACCCTGGAGAAGTCCTTTTGGGTGGATGATATTAAGGGAAATAAATCCTTGTTTTTTGATCATCCAAACATTTATAGCATATTTTCGGTGCTGATCAGGATATTTAATCTCTTAATCAATCATATTCTAAGAATTAAGTGATCCTTTATAGAAGGGTGTATGGGGAGGATGTTCATAGATACTGGCAGAAAAGTAGATAAGAGGACCCTCACAAATGAAAATACTATTTTTGTAATTTGTTAACAAAGGAGTAGGATCCTGATCATCCATTGATAAACATATGAGGGTTCAATAACACCAATATGAAGTAGATCAAGATCATAGACCAGATATTCATTTTCCAATCACCTTTGGTGTTGCTTCTTTTTGGATGCTCTCTTGTGGGTGATAGAGGTTGCTTTCTATGGATATCATCTTACATATACTTAATCTTGTTTGATTATCTCTCATGTAACTATGATAATTTTATGATAGGAGTTGGGATATGTTCATACCCTGTAGTTCCCACCGGGGTAAACCAATGACCTTTAGTTGGAACGGGGGTATGGTCCTGATCTGGTTGTCCATATAACATGGGATTTGGCCCATGACCCTCTTGAATGGGAGAAAAGATGTGTATCTTCTCTAAATATCCTCATATTGTGTTAACGAGTCACCCAATTTATGGTAGAATAGTTGTATGTCTTCCCCTTTAACCATTTTTAGAATATTCTAGGTGACTTCAGTGACCAGATCATGCATATTTTCTTATTCTATTATTGGAGAATGTGTATGGGCCTGATCTTTTCCTCCATTTCATATAGTTATATACCAATGTTAATCAGGTCAGTGGGAAAGGATATGGGTATTCCATATATTTTTTACCAAAATATTCTTGGTGATTTCATTGAATAATACCAGATTATACCGACATGATTAGTAAATGTGGGAAAATGTGTCCTCTTGCTCATAGTTTTCCACCATATTTAGTTACTGGGATTCTTTGGAGGGTATAGATGTAGGGCCATGTTCTTGGTTGATTGTTCACTACCTTCAGTGGGTTTTCCAGACTACCTAGGTTTGGGAGACTTAGGTCAGACTCCCGAGGTAAACACACACATCATATAGAGGTTTTATTGCTTTGTAGCATTGGTGATGGTGAATGCTAGAAGGAGCCCTTTGGAGGGTACCTTATGCTATCTAGATGAGTCCATCAATGACCTCTTGATCAACCTCCCTAGATAAGAGAGGAACATGTTATTTCCTTCCATGTATATGACCATGAAATGGTTTCAGATGGAAAGTATTTACAACAAATTATGTTCCAATAGTCATTGTCGAGTAGACATCTAGCAGTGATTTTTGAGATGAATGGATTTTTTAGCTTCCTCTAAAGTTGGAAAGGCACCATTTATGTTTGAATCCCAAACTAGTGAATTTGAGACCCAATGTTGAGGGTGTAAGATTGATAATAGATCCCTAGTTTTAAATGAGGATCCAACTTGTGCAGTAGTCGAAGCATATGTGTTCTTAAAGTAGTAAAATGTCATTTGGATTAAAGGGGGTTCTAGTTGAAAGTGCCAGAACACTTCTGAGAAACATTTAGAAGAAATCCTCATGAAATCAGCATATCAATAAATAAATACATGTATAATCAATTGTATCGGATCCATGTTTGTCCACATTTCATATTTTGAGAGTGAAAAAGGAGCCTAACATGTGGGTGACACATGCATTTTTTTAAGGTTCCATGTTAGGTTCAAAATTTTTGTTTCCAACTACTTTTATTGGTGAGTATATGATTCGTATCACATGATTAGACTAAACCACATTCCCATCACCCTCTTATGTTTGGTCTCTATACTGCCTACTAGGTTCCAATTTATATAACCAGAATGAAATAACAAAAAGGATCACTCTTTAGTCATCCAAAATCTCAACTACCAATTCAAACATAGGCCTAAATGGAATGATGTATACCACACTCAAGAAATCAAGACATAAAATGAAACATCATAAATCAAAAAAATCCATAGAAGGAAACATGAGAAATCAAGAAAATGATAGGGCATAGAAATGTTTGGTGGCAACTATATGCCGTACATGTTACATATAAAAACCAACCGTTCTCATAGTTGTTCAACACATCAACAATACTACTACTCATTGTCTGATGATGCATCGTCACCCTCTCCACCTCCATCCCCACTACCTGATGCCACTTGTAATAACTTTATATTGAAAATTAAATATTTTTGTATATTTATGATTAAACTTAAAACCAATAAAAGTTTGAAAACTAAATGATTTTTATTTTTTTGTGATTTAACTGCTCACCACTACTCGATGCACCACCACCGGGGTCATATCTGCTCATCTACTGATATATATCAGTCAACACTTTCTATATAGCGTATATCTGAGCCCCCTGGTCTTAAACTGTGGCTCGTAGAGAAGACATCTCCCTCTGAGAATTTTTAGGTATAAAATGACTATAACCAGGAGTAGATGCAGCTGGAATCCCTGGAGGCCTGCCAAAGACCTCAGATGGTATGGGTCCCAAACCCATCCCGTGCACTATAACAGGATGCTCCTTCCCAAGGACTTTAGCAATCGGGTCATCCTGGGAGACTGAGAAGGACTGGCCAGGATTGGCATCCCATATTTCTTTAATTTTTACCTATAAATCAAATATCAATATATATTAACATAATAAAAACTGATAATAAGTTATTATAATAAAAAATTGACTTCATACCCCAACTTTTTTGGCAGTCTCATTAACAAAACTTCCATCTATTTTTTTGTGAACATTTAGCCACAGTTCAGTTCGGGATGCTTCATGCCCTAAAATCTGTGATTGTATTAAACAAAGATAAATCAATAATTAAATATGTTAAATAGATAATATTGTATTATAAATATTTAAACTAATTAAAAGATTACCAATGACATTCGGCTTCTAGAAATTCTTTTTGAGCCTGCAGTGTGCGGGATGACTTGCTTTGCCCGGTTTGATGCATTCTGTCTTGAGAGATCCTAAAATAAATAAAATTCAATTTAATAGTAATGTATTCAATGTCATCTCCTCTTAATATACATGTATAAATATAAAATGAGGATAATATGATAATATATATTTCAATACAATCCGCTTATCATCACGATGTCTATCAACACAAACTTTCCACTATTCTTTAGGTACCCCACTGGGTAGCTTCTCGTACATTTGCTGCATGGTCAATGAAGTATCATTGAAATCACACCACAACCTCCATTTGAAATATTTCCATTTTTACCGACATTTTTCAATGTCCACTTCTGTGCTATCACATCAGCAACAATATAGTGGAAGAACATCTGTATACAGAAATTCATTTTGAACATATTAGTAACATGACATTCAATTAAACGATAACATAATAAAATTACCTTTATCTGAGAATAAAAAACTTAATTTTTCTATTTTGGAGGCATATGCCTCCAATCATCATATGAAATAGGCAAGGAAATGGGCTCCTCTTCTAGTTGACCTATAATCTGTCCAAGTAACCCTACGACATCATCCGTCGAGACCCCATAAGAATCAAATGGCACGACTATCTTCTCGCCATTCATGTTCCAAACATATGAAATTTTTATGTTTTTTTCCACGGTTTCATTTTTTTCATCTACAATGAGCAATCAATTAGTATAAAAAAATTCAATAAATTTATTTAATTAAAATTTGTACCTATGACTGTGACCCTCCAGAATGTCCGTGATGAACTGGAAGGGGCGTGTCACCGCCCCACTACTGAGGCTCCTGTAGGGGGATTCGATGAATCATCCTCTAATGGGACATCCACATATGGAGAGAACTTTTTATTCATTATATAATTAGGTTGTACACTTTTAATTCATCCACTTGGATTTCCATAGTGGAGTTCTCATTAAAATCTATTTTAAAAACTAATGAATCATGTATGTTATTTTCACATAAATATGTTTTGTGTTTAGTACTATAAAAATTTATCTTCAATATTTCAAACAACTCATATTAAAAAAAATCATGCAAACTATAAAATTTGGATTTGAGATAATACAAAGGACATGTCCAATTTTTACTTCAAACATTTATGTCTATTTCAAGTCATAAGCTCAATTAATTTGAAGTAATTATTTAGAAATGAATTTACAACTTTAACACAAACTATTATACTTAATTCAATCATAATAAATTTAAAATATTTAGTAAGTGACACTAGTTTAGAACTTATGAATATCTTTGCTAACATGTTTGAGAATCTCACAGTGATAAATAAAATGTTCTTACTAAATATATCGTTCGACATGAGTATGTAAGAAGAGAAGTTTATTGTAAATCATATTAAAAACTTCAACATGATAAGAATTCAATTGGAGTTAGTTAAGGTGGATTTCAAGGATCTAGAATGGGTTTTGTTGTTACTATCATCACCCCTTGAATCTTGGAATGCAATGATCACCACTATGAGTAACTTGAGTAGAAATAATGACCTGTGTTTATGGATATTGGAGATTTAATTATGAATGTTGAAATTCATTGGAAATAGATCTAGACATGTTATACATGTTTATGGTGTGAAATTAATGGGGTGATCCATATTATAGAAGGGTCATAATAAAGGAAAATTAAAGAGAATAAGGAGCAGGAACGGTTTGGTGGAGAGTGGTCCTATGTGTTGGCATTCTGGGAAGAAAGGTAACCTTATGAAATATATAAATGAGCATAGAGTGAACTCTAGAAGATATACTTTTGTAAGTGGATCCTTGAATCATGTGTCAGAAGATGGGAGTGTATTGCTACTAAGTGACACTAGTTCACTTGAGTGTTAGTTGATAGAATTTGGAACTTTGATTCATTGAACACCTGATAGAGGAAGTATGAATAACTACACTTCCATGAGATTCAATGGGGGAGTATCTGTAAAATGATAAATCTCTAGAGATAGTTAGTGTGGAAGATGTTTCTTTCTGGACATGGAGCGAAAGCTCGCTTAATTTTTAAGGAGTGAGACACATCCTGGGATTAAGGAATAAGATTTTTTTGGATGGTTTGATTATGGAGATCCTAATATCCCAAAATAGGTGGGAATTTTGAAAGACTAAAATAAGTGGGATTTATCCATGAGGGATGAGATTTATTCC
This sequence comes from Viscum album, assembly GCA_963277665.1. NCBI lineage: Eukaryota > Viridiplantae > Streptophyta > Magnoliopsida > Santalales > Viscaceae > Viscum > Viscum album. The sequence goes on from OY728143.1 coordinate 357,026,859, forward strand.
CTTCACATTCTCAAAACAGCACAACAGAGCTAACTAAGAGACATGCTGGGAAGCAATTCCTTCAAAATAAATTAGCGTATATCCTGAAATAATAATTGTATGGTAGGAATATATACAAGACTAGGTTAAGAACCTCGGGTCACCAAGAGAAGGGGGGTCGCGGGTCGCCGGGGTCTCTGGTCACGGGGTCTGCTGGAGACGCTAGTTGCGGGGTTGCTGGAGACGGAGGTCGCGGGTCGCGGGGTCGCCGGAGACGGAGGTTGCGGGGTCGCCGGACAGTTGGGGGTTGCGGGTCTCCAAGGGGGTTAGGGGAAGAAGGGAGGGTGTGGGGGTCACGTGGTTTTGGGGGAAATGACCGGGGTGGGGGTAGGGAAGGGTCAGGATTTTTAAAAACAATTATGGGTTTCGCGGCGGTTTATTAAAAACCGTCGTGAAACCTTTCGGCGAAAACATTTAGCGGCAGTTTTGTGAACCTCCACCACAAAACTGCTGCTAAACCTAGTTTTTATTTTAGTGTACGTACCATATTTATATTGTTTAACATCTGTGCTAACCCCAATACCCCATTCTCAATTTTCGTCGAAGAACGCTTATACGATGATGATTAAGACCTTTGTTTTGGTGTTTTTATCACTAAATTTTTCATGTTATTCACCGATTAGACCCCATGGTATTGGTTGGACAATTTCGAGGAGACCCAATCTCAACCAAGCACCTAGATCCATGAAGGATCAATGAACGTGAATGGTTTGGTGAAACAAGCACATATCTGTGAAGCTTATGTGGTATGTATGACCCTTTTAGTGATTTGAAATCAAGAAATGAAATGATGAACCCATGGGGGTGAATGGTTTATGCGCCGCAACCCTTCCTGATGAATAGATCTAATTTCTGATGAGTATCAGCACAAAATTGTGAATCATGGCCAGATATGATGTTTTTGGGAGAAATCATGGTGGGATAAAAGATGGTTGGAGAAGATTGAAATCACCATCCATAGATCTATAAATTTAGACTTTCTATGAAAATCCCAAGTACACACCGTGTTAAATGAAGAACACACAACATGTAGCTTCCCTTAGCTGAAAACCTAGGGTTTGGGACAAGATAACGACAAAGCTTCATGTACTCCACTTGGCACATTGTGTACCTCTTTACTGTGTGAGGCAACTCGTGTGGGATAACACATGACCATGTGCGGAGCACACATACATGGCTTGGTCACATTGAAAACACCCATGTGGACCAAAACGGCATGTACATAAGTACCTGAACATGAAGTCTGAGTATATAGACACGACCAGACAACGAAGAGGGGCCACATTCCATGTGGCCTCCTCACATGTTGTGTACTTCTTGAGCTCAACTGAGAGATCTTCAAACATTCATATCTAATTTGTTTGAACTTGGATTCTTCCCTATGAGATATCTATCCTAAGTTTTTTTCTTCATAGTACATGATGTTACCCTCATGGGATGCTTTCGAGATATGATGTAAATTTTCTGGGATGACATGCCCAGAGACGACACCTGATGACAATAGTGGATTGATGTTTCCAAGTAGCATGGTGTGTCTTGACTTTTCTGAGTAGCGTCGCATGAATTTAATTTTACCAAAATCCTAGAATGGATTGAAAATTTTTAGTGGCATGGAAAGTATTGACTTTTCACAATTGTGCGGCATGGATTGAATTTTCCTGGTGTCATGGCGTGGCTTGCCTTTGCCTAGTCGCGTGGCATGGCTTGACTTTTCCCAGTGGAGTGGCATGGTTTGATATACCTAAGGACTCACGAGGAAGAGGGGTTCTTTCCCCACCAATATTAATCCTTGTGACATGACCCAAATCCATGTGGGTGAGTCAGTGCTGCCTGAAAAGGATAATATCAAGGTGTAGTGATTTGATCCCTTTTGATATGTGCCTCCTAAACCGATACGGCATGATGCGGGGTATTACATATGGTTCTTACCTTGGAACTAATGACTAATAAATTTATTATGATGAGATATGATATGGAGATCCCATTACTCCCTCGTTTGGGTTTTTTGACAGATAATATATATATCTACCCTCCTGTAGTACCCACTTCTTGGGTCTTGGTTACCCGCCTTCCAGGGGAGGCGAAGACGCATGGGGTATGAAACTTTCTTTCTACATTTAGCTTCTTATTATTGGATTAGTGTACTATTCATATATAGGTATCAAAGAATCTATGAGTATTTCACCTCATAACCATCTAAATCTCATTGTGTTTGTATGAGTCTACTTCCACACTCTTTTTGGGTTGATATGAAGTCTTTACACCCTCTTTTATTATATCTTGTTACTATACTGCTTCTCTTCAGTTTCATATATTACTACTCCCCGTTCGCATTTTTGGGGTGTTCTACTGGGTATGTATATACTTACCCTACATGGGATTCTCCTAACACGTGTTGTGTCTTTTGTAGATGGAAGTCAGGTCGATCATGATTACTTAGGGGCATAGAGATACAGGCTGTGTGGACTGCGTATGGTGGTCATGCTTGGGATAAAGGAGCTAGGATCTCTCAACAGACTATTTTTTTAGTTTTATTCATGTTTAGACCAGTTTCTAGTTTGGGTGTGGGTTTTTTCCATTTTATTTATAATTTTCACTACTGTACCTTGTACTATTTAGAGGTTCATGCATGCTTACTTTACTTTACAACTGTTGTATCTTTTTCCTACTTTACCTCTTCACTTTTTCATTGAGTTGGTTGTGTGTTTGTATAGGTTCTAATGAAAAGTCCTCCATGAGTTATCTTTTCCTTCAGCGCTAGTCGCAAACCCTAGACCTATGGATGGGGGCTTGGGGTAGTTATGGATCAAACCCCGACTTGGGTCGGGTTGTGAACAAATTTGTATCAGAGTAAGATCATTCCATGGGATGTTGTTTTGGAGTTACCCCTTGAAAGGATTGGTTGGGATTAGGGAAACAATGTTAAAGTGTCTTGAGAGATGATCTCAGGCTAGGGAGTCTAGTGTTGGTGTGATGACTGACGTAGCCTTTCACCAAGACCTGCCCATGTTACTCCTTGAAATTTTTCAGGATACCTCCGCGATAGCAGCCAGGTAGGATTCCTGCATTCATCTATGACAACAAATCTATGAGCAACGAGGCCTCAGTTTAGGGCCACTCATGCGACCCCCTTCTTTCGGGTGGATAGGTAGAAGAAACTCCACCCGTTGATTTTCATTTGGTACCAGAAGGATTTGTTGAGAACATGCGCTGACTAAGCACTCTTTATGAGTTTCATCGATATTGACTGCTATAGTTACATGGAGAGCCCGATCCTCTGGAATTAGAGGACTGGTTGGAGTCAGTGGTTCATGTGTTTGTACTGGTGCGAACCCCGATAGACCAAAGGCTGGATTTGGAAGCTATCCTTCTTCATGGAATTGTTGGGCACTAGTGAAGCTTAGTTACCCAGATGTGTGATGAGGTGATGCTCATGTGGGACGACTTTCATCATCTTTTTCGTGAGGAGTACTACCCCTCTTGTTTGCACTTTATCTAGATCCATGAGGTTCTGGAGTAGCATCAGGGAGGTTTGTTAGTGGACGAGTATGCAATAAGGTTTACCAATCTTACATTCTAATCCATGGATATTATTAGATATGGACACATCCACACATGGAAGTTTTACTAGGGACTCAATAGAGAGATCATAGCCATTGTAGTGTCCCTGTTCATCCCCATCTATGTCGTGGTGCTGGAGTGGGAACTTGTGATGGAGAACATCCTAGAAAAAGGATTCCATATTTCTGGAGTTGGAGGTAGGTGAAATATATATGAGTCTTCTTCAAAAATAGATAGGCACCAGAGATCATATGATAGAAGACCCTTTCGTAAGATGACTCAGGGTTGTGGTCATACAGGTCAGGGTCAGTGTAGAGCACCAAGACTCCTTGGGGAGGGCCGATTCTATACTTGTGATGGGCATCATCACATGGCCTAGGACTACTCGACCAAGCATCTTGAAAATCCCAGGTAGGCAGCAGATGGACAGCTATGGTAGAGGCAACACCGTGATCAGGGGTCTTCGAGGAAAGGATATGGAGGAACCAAGGGAGGAGAAGCTAGAAGAGTAGTGGGAGGAGCTGCAGGTGGGGGATCATGGTATGAGGTTCTCCCACCACCACCACCAGGCGGCCCATGTCCGGCTTAAAAACTGGTGTTTAGGGCTTCATATATCTGCCAACTATGGACGTCTTAGACCTAGTGTAACATGAGATGATTCAATGTACGATTTTAGTTTACTCTACTATTTCCTTAGAACTAGTAAACACAAGAGATAGCCACTCATTTTTCTATTGACTCTTTTTGTGGGATATGAATCTCCCAATAGAGACACCAGCTCAGCAGCTACACCTTGAGGTTCCTACAGGGAACACTTCCTCCATATTTTCCATCTTCCGGCAATGTGAGCTATCACTTGGAAGAGAGTGGTTTACATGGGACCAATCAGTCATCACGATGAACCCATATGATGTCATATTGGGAACGGACTAGCTTTCCATGGATCAGATCCAGATTGACTGTCACCATAGACTAGTTAGATGAATTTGTTCTGATGTGTCAAGGTTCACATTTTTCGATGAGAGAGACCTCATAGTGGGATGACTGGGTTTTGTATGAAAAAGGTTACAACCTATTTCCCATCATTTAGAGAGTATGATCCTTGGTGAAAAATAATCTTTGGATGTCTGGATTCCTTCAGTTGTGAAGGATTACATGTATTTCATTCCCAAAGATGTTCAGAGACTACCTCCTAATCAAGAGATTGATTTCTTCATTGAATTACAGTCAAAGACTTCCCTGATATCTTCTAAAGCCTATCCAATGAAACCCACTATGCTCCAGGAGATATGGTTGCAGTTAGAGGAACTTCATGAGAAAGGTTTCTTTAGACCCAGTGTGTCTTCCTGGGAGGCTCTTATTTTTTTTGTGAATAAGGAAGAAAGGAGATTATGGATTTTCATGGATTATCGTCGCCTAAAATAGGCCACAATAAAGAAAAATTACCCCTTTCTGATAATTGACGACCTCATAGATTACCTGTGAGGTGAGAGATAGTTCTCCAAGACTGATCTTAGATCCGGCTACCACCATCTGCAGGTTTGAGAGACTGATATCCCAAAGTTGTCCTTTCGATGTTTCTATGGACACTATGAGTTCCTAGTGATTCCCTTTGGTGTGACAAATTCAGCCACCATTTTCATGGCTTTGATGAACTAGATATTCCATCCATACATGGATCAGTTTGTCATTGTCTTCATCAATGACATACTCATCTACTCTGCTATAGAGGAGGAGCATGAAGAGAACATGAGGAGAGTCATTGATTTTCCTTGAGAGAATCATGTTTATGGAAGGCTCTCAAAATTATGGTTCTAGATACAAAATTTTTACTTTATTGGGCATGTCATTTTCGAGAAGGTTTTATCTGTGGATCCTGTGAAGGTTGAAGCAGTGCTTTCATGGGATCCACCTAAGAATGCATCAGAGGTGCAAAGTTTTCTTGGAATGGTGGGCTGCTATCAGATATTTATAGTAGGCTTCTTCAATATTGAATCCCCTTTGACCGCTATGACATGGAATGGATAGTCATTTACCTAGCATGAGAATTTTTAGAAATCCTTCATGGATTTTAGACATAGGATGATGAGCGCTCCAGTTTTGTAGCTATCGGAGGAGGGAGTTGAGTTCATGGTTTATTGAGAAGTCTAAGAAGTTTGGCTCAGTTACGTAGTAATGTAACGATATGAGGTCATCATATATGGGTCAAGGTAGTTAACAACCCATGAGAATAATTATGAAAATCATGATTTGGAGTTGGTGGTAGTAGTTTTCTCCTTGAGAATGTGGTAGCACTACCTTTTTAGAGAGTGATTTGTAGTTAAATCAGACCACTAGAGTCTCAGGGATGTCTTCAATCAGGGAGACCTGAACCAGAGATAGTGGCTCTAGTTAGTGTTCCTACCAGAATATTACTTTTTGATCATTTATACCCTATGGAAGGGAAATGTTTTAGAAGATTCCCTTAGTAGGATGTCCCAAGATCACCTTGTGCAGGAAGCTTCATAGTAGTTGGATTCCCCGCAACTGCCCCTGATGATGTAGAAGGGTACAATTTTCCTTCAGTTGATTGTGTTGGCTCCTATGCTCCTTGGGAATGTGAAGGAGTCTTAGCTAGAAGATGTTGAACGTGAGGTTCTTCATGATAATATATCCACATGTGACACACCATATGGATATTCTAAAGGAGGGAATCACGAGATCCTGTTATAGGGGTGAACAGTAGTTATAGTTTCACTATGGGAGGAGGTGATGTGGGAGTTCCATAATTATTCATTTATTGTACATCCCACCATGGGGAAGATCTATGAGGATATTCAGTGGTAGTTTTGGTGGTCCGACATGAGGTGAAGTATATTTGAGTTCATCTCCCAATGCCTTACCTATCATCAGGTGAAGGCTAAACACCAGGTACCGATAGGGTTGGTACATTCTCTTGATATCCTAGAGTGGAAATTAGACAACATATCTATGGGATTTATTACAAGGATTCCACACACAGTGAAGAGCCATGAATCAATCTGGGTGGTATTCTATTGACTCACAAAGTCAAAACACTTCCTTTCCATTAGGGAGAAAAGTTCAGTGGAGAGTTAGGGGAACCTATACATACGGTAGATTATCCGCCAACATGGGGTACCCTTAATGAATGTCTCTGATCATGATGCATGGTTTATGTCATGATTGTGGATAGGACTACATGAGGAATTTGGGACCCAATTGTGGATGATTACAACCTTCCTCCCCTAGACCGATGGGCAGACTGAGCACACTATCCAAGTTCTAGAGGATATACTACGAGAGTGTGTGCTAGATTTTAACCAGAGTTGGGAGGATCACCTTCCATTGGTGGAGTTCATGTAAAAAAACATATACTTCTCCACTAACAACATTTAACCTTTTGTGTCCTAATATGGGATGCCCTATAGATCACCCTTATGCTGGAAGGAGATTGAAGAGTCCTCTATCATGGGCCTAGAGTTGGTGCAGGCAACGACAGATAAGGTGAAGGTCATCCATGAGCGGATGAAGACAACCCATAATATATAGAAGTCCTACACATATCGATTTCGTAGGACCTTTGAGTTTGATCGGGGATACCATGTCTTCTTGAAAGTATCCCCACTGCATGAGATGCAGAGGTTAGGCTAGGGAAGCAAGCTATACCCAAGGTTCATTGGTCCATTCGAGATCATGCAGAGGATCGATGAGGTTTCATACCACCTCACCTTACTCACACAGTTGGAGCGAGTGCACGACATCTTCCATGTGTCACAGTTAAGGAGATACATGCATGACCCCACACACGTAGTTGACTGGGGTGATATGGACATCAAGGATGACACCACCTTTATGGAGCACCCAGTGGAAATTGAGGACTGGTAGGAGCATACCTTGTGAAGATGAACTATCCCTCTAGTTTGAGCTTTTTGGTAGCACGAAAATTTGTAGGAGAGTTCTTGGGAATGGGAGAGTCAGATGCGGGCTCAGTACCCCAAGTTGTTTTTTTAGTTTTTCTTTTTAGGGATGAAAATATTGAACTAGGGAATGATTTAGAGACCCAATTTTTTCCTAATAAAACTTTTAAATATTTCTAATTATTTTTCCAGAGCTAGGCACTGAGAAGGAATGCGATTCTGAGGCCTAGGGTGCCCAAAATTAATTTTATAAAAATATTAAATATATTTTATATTACAAATGCAAAACTAATTAATGAAAATGCGATAAATCAAAAAAAGTTGATCAAATCAGAAATCCAAGACCACTATTGGGTCTAGAACATGGTGTTTCCCCTAGGCACGACATAAAATAAGTCGGCGTAGGATGTTCAGATCCATCACTCATTGGGAAAACATTTTAAGCGGCTTATTTAATTAATTTAATTAATTAAATTAAAACCCCTTACCTAAATTGTGAATATAAATTCATATTTTTAGGGTTTTTTTTCATAATTCTCTTTCGCCAATTCCAAAAACTCTCCTCTGCTTTTCTACTTACCATTGACAAATGATGAATAAAGATCGAAAACAAACCCCTAGATCTAGATGGATCAAAGCCCAACGGATCCTCCTCCTTGGTCAACGGACAGATTCTACATCACTAATGAACTGCTGAATCCAATTAGGACTTGTTCTTGGTGTTATTACACTCTGACTTAAATGTTTTAGCATGTTGTTAATTGTATCATCACCCTATGCCCCTTGTTTTCAAACTATGCATGAACTTACATACTAGATTCATATTGTTTATCATCTGTGAAAACCTTGGTACCCCATTATCAATCGCCAGCCAAGAAATTCTAGCCGATGATGATTAATACCTATGTTTTGGTGATTTTATCTATCAATTATTTTCGTTCTTCACTGATTTTTCCCTTGGTCCCGGTTCAACATTTTTTGGGTGACGTGAGCCTGATCGTACACCTGGATCCATGACAAATCAATGAATGTAAATGGTTTGGTGAAATGAGCACAGATCTGTGAAGTTTATGTGGTATGGATGACCCTTTAGTTGATTTTAAATCAATAAATCAAATGATTAACCCGTGGTAGCATACAGTTCATCCGACAAAACCCTTCCCAATGAATGAGGTTGATTTCCAGCAAGAGGTGGTCCAGAATCGCGAATCATGGCTAGATCCGAAGTGTTTTTTAGGGGAATCATGGGGGGATCTAAGATGGTTATGGATGACTTTAAGCACCTACCAAAGATCTAGAAATCTAAAATTTCTACTCAAATTCCGACTACAAATCATGTTAAATGAAAAACACATGGTGTGTAGCCTCTCTTGGTGTTTGTGCTAGGGGTTGGAACAAGATAAGGATGAAATGTAATGTACTCCAATTGACACACCATGTACCTCCTTTCCATTTAAGGTGACCCATGTGGGAGAACACACGACCATGTGCCGAGAAGACAGACACAACTTGGTCACACAGACAACACCTTGTGTGGACCAACACACTATATACAAAACTATATGGACACAATGTCCGAGTACACAGACATGGAAAGACAATGAAGAGAGGACACACACCATGTGGCCACATCACACAACATGTACTACTTGATCTCAACTAAGAGATATTCAAACCTTCATATCTCCTTAATTTGATCTCATATTTTGGCCCACAAGATTTCTATCCTAAGTGTTTTTCCACATAGAATATGATGGTACCCTCAGTGGATTATTTCAAGATATGATGCAAATGTTACGGTTAGAACACTCAAAGATAACAACTAATGATAGTAGTGGATTGAATTGGACCTGTAGCATGGCGTGGCTTGAAATTTCCCAGTTTCATGGTGTGGCTTGACATTTCCCAGTGGCGTGGAATAACTTCACTTTTCCCAATGGTGTGGAATGGATTGAATTTTCCCAATGGAATGGAGTGGCTTCACTTTGCCCAGTGTAATAGAAAGGCCTCACATTTCCTAGGGGCATGACATGGGTTTACTTACCAAAGGACTCATGAGGAAGAGGGGTTCTTTCTCCAATGAGATTCATCCTTGTGACATGACCTAAAACCTTGCAAGGGAGTCAGTGTTACCCAAAGTGGATAGTATCGAGGTTTGGTGATTTGACCCCCTTTAACATGTGCCTCTATGGAAAATGCGATGAGATGCGGGGAATCGCCAATGGTTCTTACCGTGGAACTGATGGCTACTCACTTTCTTGGGATGACCTGTGATATAGAGATCCCCTCAATCCCTTGTTTGGGATTTTTTTGATTGAGCATATATATATACCCTACTGTAGTACCCACTTCTTAGGTCTTGGTTTCCCTCCTTCCATGACAGGAGAAGACGTGCAGGGTATTCCATGAACTTTATGCATTTAGAATATAATGGTTGGATGAGTCTACTATCCGACTGTAGAGAATTAAGATTCAATGAGTAATTAACCTCAACACCATCTTGAGATCCTTATGTTTGGATGAGTCTACTTTTACACTCTTGTTGGGTTTAGTTGCACTCTTTCCTCCCTATTTTACTGTATATTGTTCCTATAGTACTTATCTTCATTTGTATCTCTTTCCACCCCTTGACCTTTTTGGGATGATCTACTGGGTATGTATATACTAACCCCTACAGGGGATTTTCCCAACACGTGTTGTGTCTTTTGTAGATGGAGGACATGTCGATTGTGACTACTGAGGGGCATATGGATACATGATATATGGACCACGTATGGTGGTCATGCTTGGGATATAGGAGTTGGACTCTCTCATTGGACTCCCTTTTTTAGTTATCTTCAGGTTGAGACCAGTTTCTGGTTTGGGCATGTGTTTTTCCCCTTTACTTTGTAGTTTTCACTACTGTACATTGTACTATTTAGAGGTTAATGCATGCTTACTTCACTTTATAGTAGTTTCATATTTTCCCTACTTTCCTTATACCCTTTTGTATTGATTTTGTTGTGTGTGTGTGTATATGTTCTAGGTCAAAGGCCTCCATGAGTTAGTTGTGCCTTAGGCGCTAGTCTCCAACCCCTGACCTATGGAGGCGGGCTTGGGGTAGTTACAGATCGAGCCCCATCTTGGGTCGAGTCATGACAACCTAGTTCCTTTCCAAGTTATTAAACCATTTGAATCCATTTAAATACCAAAATGTGATTGAAAAATGTTCTTAGGTTAATTCTATGTATAATGTATGGAATAACAATGAATAATTGAATGATATGTGAAATATAAACAATTCCCATTGAATTACATAAATACCCATTAGGGTATATTAATTGATATATAAAAATGCATATAGAATTAAATAACCAAAATCCAAGCCATATTAATAGTAATACATGAAATGTAAAATAGGTGAAATGGGGAGTAACTAATTCTCATTAATAATAAAATAAAAAATGTATAAGATATAGAATATGAAGCAATAAAATAAAATTGGTAGTATGAAAAAATTTGTATAAGAGATTTAAAATGATAAAAATTAACATACTAGTTAAAAAATAAACAATTGATAATAGATCTCATAGAAAATGTATAATTCATACCAGTACAATTCCAAATGAATAATAAGATATTTATTAAAAAATAACCCATTCACACATTTAAGAAACCAAAAATATTACAATATATGGTATAATACATTACAAATAAATACTAATAGCATCAAAAAAACAATCTAAGACATGGGATAAAGAATAATAATACAAGAGGTTGTAGTTTCATACAAAAAAAATATATGTATTCAACTTTCTCAATATGTCCAATAAGTTAAATGGAATGTTTTATGATAAACATAAAAATTATGGCATGAAATAAATCTATGTGTTAACTTACATAATGAATATCTATATTTTCATAATTAACTTTGCATAACAAATTAGTAAGCATGCTAGAAAAGTATATGATATAATGAAAGAAATGTAATATAATTTACATGGAATGATAAACATGAAAAATCTATGAAATATTCAGTAAAAAAATGTACCATGAAGGGTTCGTAGAAAAAATTTACTAGTTTAAACTCTTAGTATCAATATTGTTCTCCCCACCCTATACAATTTATAAGCTAACTCTCTCTAGATATGAGAGGAAGAAGGGGGACACCTACTAACTTAATTGTATTCTATATATTTGATGCCTCAAGAAGAATATAGATTTCACCCAAATGATAATCTTTACCTTCTTTATATGGATTAGAATTACTTAAACACTATTGGAACATGAAGAGAACAAATCTATGAAGAAAAAATCAGTGTTTACCATAGATTCACAAAATGTAAATCATCTGCAATTGCTATCTTGGGAGTTATCCAATTGATTATTAGATTATATATTTTATTTCTTAAGAAGGATTAAAAATCAAGAGAATAATAAAATACCGTTCCCTATAATTTAGGTGGGTACCATGTCTTGGTGTAGCGTGATGACCTCTTAGTGGGGATGGCTCATGGAAGAAGACGTGATAAGTGATGAGGGTGATGGAGATAGAAATAAGGGCTATAAGAAAATAGTAAATCTGGTGAGGGAGAGGAAGAGGGGAAATTTGGAGAAACTATACTACTAGAAATGGAGAGGGAAATGGGTTAGTAGGCTAAGGGGAAACTATATCACTAATGATGGATCAGGTGTAACACCTCTACCCTGGATGCCCAGAGCTGGTGCATTATATCATTACATTAGCATGTTTATAAGGAAACAAATCCAGAAGGAATTTAACGTTTATAAGTCTTAGAAAGTTAGATTACATACATGATAAAATAAAATAAAACTTGATACATAGTAAAATAAAATAAACTACATCCTATAAAGCTAATTCAATGATTTCTTCTTCAAAACACAAGAAAAAGAAACATAAAAAGGGTGACCTCAAATTCTTAGTAAGGGTAAGTACAACAGAATAAATAAAAAATAAATTAATATATAAATGTAAATAACTAATCACCCAGTCTATTTAAAAAACTATATATGGAATAAACAATATGTGAAGGTATAATAACTAAAACACATTCCATATAGTTAATAAACTGAGAATGAACTATATCTATTAAGAACGACGTTTCATTTATTGTCAATAATATTTCAATAAGGTGTCAATTGTAAATATGTGTATGAGGTGTCAATTTTCAATATTTTTATGTCCAAGTGGGGGTGATGATGATTGATGAGGGGAAGTTTTTTCCAAAGAAAATTCCACTGATATTTGGAGAGTCACTATTTGACATTGGATGTAATGATTGATCATTCTACACACAAAATCAGACGATTTTTGAACCGATCCTAAGTTCCAAGACTTTTATAAAGGTGATACATTTTTACAACACTTGAATAAGTCCACGAAATACTCAATTTCATGAGGAAAGTAGTGAATATCCATCCATAGTCACTAAGTGGATGAAGTGTTGAAGATCCATCCATTGAACCTAAATGGATGATATTTAAAAATCAGATGATTGTTTTTATTGATCCACAAATAAGAAGACACATGTTTAAAAGAGAACACATCATTCACAAAAATTATTCCATGTATTATGCTTTAATACATGAGGTGAAGAAGAGTTCCATGCATCATCTATTATTGAATCAATGGAAGAATATTGAAGATATTGGAAGTGTTATTCCAAAAATAAAAGAAGGATTATGTTTAAAGACTAAGCATGATAAAGGAACCATGTATGGAGTTTTAATGAAGAATGTGGCCATGAATTACTCTTGTACATGACACTTGGTTTTTAACCAAGTATATGTGGCCTTAAATTAAAAAAACAGGCCAACCATGAAAGGCCTATTGAGGACCTAAACCTCAGGAAAATGAGGGACCTGAGGGTCAATCGTGCCCAAGGGAAGCCCTCAAGGCCAGCCCAAAATAGGTGCATGGTGGTTGCTTATAAGCCCCCAAGTATGAAATAGTGGGTTCCAGGAGCATGCTTGAGGAGGCAAGAGTAGGCACAGAAGCACGCCAATAGAACACCAGTGGGGGTGGCACCCGGAGAGGGGGGAGGAAAATTCTAAGTTGTGGCTAGAGTGCTAAACATTATAAACAAGCGCTCCCCCACTATCTAATTTTGATGTGGGACACAAATGAATAGTGCTACACTGTTTGATCAATTGCAGGATCAATCATGCACATCCGCGCCATCCATCTGATCTCTACAGTTCGGGATTGAAGTAGGGCCATCTAATCTCCTCCACCAAGGTTGTTATCAACCTTCGCCCACCCCCACTGCACCAGTGAACTAGGAGCTCTAGATGAACACCCAACTCACCACTCTGGCCACCAGTTCGAGCTCTAATCAAGACCATTCTGATTTTATGAAGAAAACGAATCACATGCATGCATTTGTAGTTGCGTGAATGCATCAACCGACAATTTTCAAGGAGGACGAGGCAAAACGAAGCTGCCGATGCTATGAAGAAAGCTTCACAATCGATCTTGCATGGATAAGAGGATATGCATGGATTGTTAGACACATTAACTAGGTGTTTCTTCCATGAAATAGGGAAACCATATTGAACATAAACGAACTGAGAAAAATGGAATCTCTCATCTGAATTTGAAATTTTCAAGGTTGATATCTTGGGATTTCAAATCCTTGAACCCCATAGATACGAATGAAAATTCTCTCCTATAAAAGGATAGGTACCAAGTTGAAATGGGGTGCTTCCATATCATAAGAAGTATATTCTATTTCACTAAAGAAAAATAGATGAAGTGAACCTCTATGGTTCATGAAAGGTATAGGTACCACACAACTTTTCTATAGAAAGATGAAGAGGACCCCTCTTCCCTTCGACAAGTGCTATGCACTATCGAATGGTCTCACAAAGAATAAGTCCCTCATAACCCTTGTGTGAAGGAGATCTGTGCACCACTCATGGGTTGATAAGAGAAGAACTGAAAACCCCTTGGTTTGCGAATGAAGGCTCACCCTCTGTGTGAAGGAACCTCATGAACACACGATCAGTTTTAATAAAACCTCATCATGCTTTGTGGAGGCATTCCTGCGGGGTACACAACTGCTGCATGCTCCCTTGTAATACCCTGTGAAGGTACCCGAGCTATGAACATCCTTGTTTTGATGAAGATAAGGAGAGTTCATAAAGGGACAATTTACACATACACTTCCCTTGGAGAAGAAGCGGAACCGAGGGTGTGCATGGTTATGTGAAGAAAATAACTTGTAAGAAGGAGTAGTGCATCCATACATGCACTCATATTTGTGAAGAAGATGAAGGGAAATGTGATGTAAATAAAACCACACACACAATTTGAGATACCCAAGTGTGTGTACAAGAAGAAGTATCATATTCATGGTTTACATGCATACACATTCATGTATTTAGAACATCCACATGAAAATAAGACAAAAGACAATGTGTGTGCACTTATGAAGAAGGAAGGATGAATAAATAAAAAGAAGAAAAAAAATATTGAACCCTAATTAAAAAGAACAAGTGTGTGTGTGATAAGAACCAAAAAAGGAAGAATAAAAAGTGAAAATAAGAAGAGTATGTGTGTGTGCTTAAAGAATTATAAACAATTGGATTTTCACACAAGCAAGAGAGAATAAGGGGATTGTGTATGCATGCATGCACATGCACAAATGAAGACACTTAAAATGAAGAATCATGATTGTGAGTTCACGTGTGTAAACAAGAAGAAGTAATTACATAAAACTCATGCTTGAAGCATAATTAATTAAGACATCCAATACAAGAAGTTTTGATTATATATACTCCATGCATGAAGTTGATTTGAATTGAGACTAAAGCCAGAAATAATTAAAAAGATATTCCAGCCGAGTTTATAGTGTTTAAGGATTCAAGAAGAGAGGCACTAATGATATAGTGAAAGATCATTATTTCCTATCAAGATTATTTAAGAAGTTGGGTTAATCATTTGTACACATACAAGTGTGGAAGAGTCTTCATTAGAAGAAGAAATAATTGCCCAAGTATTGTGGAAATGAGGAATAACCAGAAAAGTGATCATAGTTATTGAGAAAGGCCAACAAAAATTACTAAAGGATATTGAAGATTCTTGAAGAGATACATAGGAAAGTTTGATTCAGAAAGCCTATGTGGGAAGATTATAAGATCAATATACAATGAATTAAGAGAGGAATCAGTGAAGGAAGATACTCATGTGACTCAAGAGATAGAAGAACCCTATGAGATTCAGGGAGGAGAAGAAGACTTGAATGAGACTCTGGAGCAGGCCAGTGAGACTCTGGTAACACTATGGGAAGCAGTATAAAGAACCTCTTGTGGGACTATAGAGAGATACAATGGGACTCTGTATTGAATATTTTGATTGATAATAAGATTATACTACAAATCTATGTTGGGGAGAATAACCAACACAACTAGGAGTATGTATTTGAACCGAACTTTGTAAAACATCGTGTTTAGTGACTTTATAATTACAACATCATTCTAAGTAAGGCTGAGAGACACAAGAAGAGTTGAATGAGGATTTAACCAGCCATAGAGGTTTAATTTAAAATAATCAATTTGTAAAAATATTTAAAGGGATCACCGATTCAACCCATCACCTCTCAGTGATTCAAACTAATCTAGGGACTTCAATTGGTATCATAGAGATGTTCACTCTAAAATATCAAAGGGAGTATTTATAAAGTGTAGATTCTAGGAAATGAGTGAGAAAACTCAAATAGATATTTCTGCCACGACTCAAAGAAATAGGAAGAAGAAACATGCAAGGAAGATGAAGAAGAAGATTAATCCTAATGGGGAGACACCTTCTACTAAAGTTAATATGAATGGTACAACATGTGATAATACTTATTATTATTCTAATGAAGCATGTTAATGCTGTGATGATTATAGATCAATTAGTGATCTTTAGACTTCACTCAAAGTTCATCTAAATAAAGTTCCTAGAGAAGTGGCAAGACATATTGCTGCAAGAATCAGTACTATTCAAGATGAAAATTTACAGCTGAAAGAAGAAGCTGATTCCATGGAAGATACATTGGATAAAAGGGTTGACATATCCAACACTCTCACAAAACATGTGAAAGAAAATTAAGAGACAATTTCTATTTATAAATAAATAATTGATGAAGTTACTGAATAATTTCAAGGAAGTATCTATGAGAAGGAATTCTGTGAGATTGTGTCTTTAGAAGTTTTCCATGCATTTGAAAATATGGAAAAAATTTCTATGGTTGTCAAATTTACTCAAATGGGAGAAAAATCTAATAGGGTAAAGGATCTTGCTTTTTTTTGAAATAATTCAAAATAATTCATGAAGAACAAATGATGAAGATGAAGAAGAATTGGGAAAGAAAACTGAGATCAGTTGAGGATGTGGAGAACTCTCTCAACATGAAATGCTTTGAATTGGAGGTGATATTGAAAGATCAGAAATCACCCCAAGATGAAACTTCCCAACCAGCTAGAATAAGAGATGCCGCCAATCAAGTTTTCATTGAGGAGAATTATTCCAAAAGGATTACTAAATCATCCTTTAATCCAATGGAAATATCCTCTAAGGAAAAGGTACCATCCATACCATCTTTTAATCATGTTTCTAAATGTGTTTCCACAAAAAGTGAAAGTTAGAAGAAGAATTATAAACAAGTATGGATGAGGAAATGTGATAAAAAACCTACCACCATGACTAGGGTGGATAGGAAGAATAAGTTGGAAGATGGATCCCCACAAAGAGAACAACACATCAATAAAGTGACACAAAAATATCATGCAGAATATATCAAGAAGTCAAGACTTATGGGTCAATTTTTGTGTTACAATAAGTATGGTAATTGTACATTAGAATACTGGTACAATAATCTAAATCAAAAATCACAATGGAATCCCAACTCAAGGGGGAGAAAGATAGAGATAAGGAAGAAATATCCACTGATCCAAATGAATCTGTACACTGCAAAAAAGATTTGGAATGCTTGATAATATCTGTGATGTATGCAATGGAAGTGGTCATAAGGTTGGTACATGTCCATCTCAACATGTATCCAAAGATGATAAGAAAAGAAGATCACATAATTTGGATAAGAAAGAAGAAGAATCCTTGGTATGTAAGGAGAATAATGGTGCAAAAGAAAATACTCCCATGAAGTAAGAGTGAGAAGTCCTTGGATTATAAATCCATGAAGTTGAAGGATGCTGGATCCAAAATCACTACCAATAAAAAATTATTCTTCTGTGGAAAGATAAGTCATGCCATGTATCACTTCAAACAATCCATAGAATTGAATGGAATCAATATGTACTTAGAAAGACAATCAATCCAAGATAATACATGATTGATTGAAGATAAGTTGCCTATGAAAGGTAACTTTAAAGTATTGAAGAATCCATGAGGAAGTTCCAAGCTAGATAATTCCAAGAAAGAGTGTTTAGTTATCTGGCCTAATCAATTAAAAATTGTTAGAGAACAACAAAAAGCTGAAAATGAAGTACTAGCTAAAGCTAATGCAGAAGGGAAATATGTTATTCCACAGGAAGAAACATTAGAATTTCATGAGAGGTTGTAAACAAATGACAACCCTAGTGTCTCACAAGTCATGTGTGTAATGTGAAAGAATTCTGGTCACACTATTAAAAAGTATATGACACTTATTCCAGCTCAAGAAGAATTTATCAAAAGAATGAAAATTGCACCAAGAGAGTCTAGTTCTCTAAAAGTACTTGAAGAAAGAGGGTTCAAACACAAAGAGGTAGAAGAAGTATTGAGATCCAAAAAAGCCCAACCAACATTGTAGATCACATGTGAAAGTGTGAAGAGTAGAGAAAATGGTGCAACTTGGATTGGAAAACCATCCCAACCTTTCTGTTCACATTGATGAAGCAAAGAGATACCATCTCATTCCCTTATAATTTTGTTATAAATGAGTTCTTAAATTAAAAGGAATTGAAGATGAATATCATTCTCACAATGAGAATTGAATGAAGAAACTGTAGAACTACAAGTTGGACTCATTATTCATGATTTGATAATTACATTAAGTGTTCCAAAATGGAAGATTGTCAATCTGAATATCTTGAAGACCAACTCATGATTATTTTCTACCCAGGAAAATAAAAGGGAGTGCACCCCTTTAGTGGAGAAAAAATTAAGAAGATGATATCAAGGATTATGTTAAGATAAACCTTGAAATTCATATCATCTCAAGAAGTTAAACTTGAGGATTAAGAATTTTATTGATAAATATGATGATCTCCAATTCCTTGGTCAAGAATTGAACCATTCTGAGCATAATTTTACATGCATGCTTTTTTGTGGATATAATTTAATAACTTGGTCATATATCTATTATTTTCTACACCGTGTTAGACCAATTAGACTTAGAGTTGATTTACTAAAGGCTCTTTTCGAAGTGAACCATGTGACATCATCCATCTCTCAGAAATATTCAAGAAGATATTCCTTAAAGGGAGGAGGAACTGTTTTTGAACAGACCCCACTGCACCATTGTATTTGGTTTTTGATAAGGGGGAGACAAGATTGGAACACATTTTGACCCATTCAAAGTGTGATTTAAGTGATATTGATAAAAAAATAGAAAATGGGAGATTGTTGAGCATGGTGTTTCATTTGTTTCAAATAAGATTTCAATAAGGTTTCAATTGTCAATATGTGTATGTGGTTTCCATTTAAATATATATATGGAAAAGTGGTGGTAATGTTGATTGAAGAGGGGAAGTTGTTTCAAAGCAAATGGCACTGATATTTGGAGAATCATTATTTGACTTTGGATGTAATGCATGATCATCCTCCACACAAAATTAGATGATTGTTGAATTGATCCTAAATTACAAGACTTGTATCAAGGTGATAAATTATTAAAAATCTTGAATAAGTCCATGAAATACTCAATTTCATGTGGAATGAAGTGAATATCCATCCATAGTCACTAAGTCTATGAAGTGTTTAAGATCTATCCATTTAATCTAAATGAATGATGTTTACAAATATGATGTTTGTTCATGCTGATCCTAAATGAAGAAGACATGTGTTTAAAAGATAACACATCACTCACAACAATTATTCCATGCATTATGATTTAATGAATGAGGTGAAGAATAATTCCATGCATCATCTATTATTGAATCAAAGGAGGAATATTGAAGATATTGGATGTGTTATTCCAAAAAGAAAAGAAGGATGATGTTTGAAGATGAAGAATGATGTTTGAAGATGAAGAATTAGAAAGGAACCATGCATGGGATTTGAATAGAAAAGGTGGCCATGAATTACTCTTTTACTAGAAATATGGTTTTTAACCAAGTATATATGGACTTACATTAAAAAAAGGCCAACCATGCAAGGATAGTCGAGGATCTCAACCTCAGAAATATGCGGGACCCGAGGGTCAATCGCGCCCAAGAAAATTCCTCAAGGAAATCCTACAAGAGTTTCATGGAAGCCATGTATAAGCCCTAATGTATGAAATAGTGGGTTCTAGGAGCGTGCCCGAGGAGGCAATAATAGGCGTAGAAGTGCGCCTGTAGAACATCAGTGTGGGGCGACACCAAGAGAGTGGGGAGGAGAATTTTAAGCTGAGGCTGGGGCACTCAACATTATAAACTAGTGCTCCCCCGCTATACAATTTCGATGTGGGAAAAAAACACATATCGTTCCACCATCCGATCAATAATGGGATTGATCGCATGAATATAGGCCATCCATATGATCTATGTGGTTCAGGATTGAAGCAGGGATGTTCGATCTCCTCCACCAAGGTTTTCATCAACCTTCGGCCACCCCCGCTGCACCCGCAAACTAAGAGATCTAGCTGGACACCCAAATCACCACTAGAACCACCATTTGAGCTCTGGTCAAGCCCATTCTGATTTTCTGAGGAAAACGAATCACATGCATGCATTTATACTTGTATGCATGCATCAACTGATGATTTTCAAGGAGGAAGAGGCAACATGAAGCTGCTAAGGCTATGAAGAAAGCTCCACGATCGAGCTTGCCTGAAGAAGAGGATATGAATGCATTCTTAAATGCATGAATGTGATTTTTCCTCCATGTAATAGGGAACCCGTGTTGAACACAAACGAACCAAGAGAAGTGGGATCTCTCATACTCATTTGAAATTTTCAAAGCTGATATCTTAGGCTTTCAAATCCTTGAACCCTGCAGATATGAATGTGCATTCTCACCTATAAAAGGAGATGCAATGGGTCGAAACAGGGTGATACCATATCATAAGAAGTAGATCATGTTTCTCTGAAGAAAAAAAGCTAAATTGAACCTCTCTAGTTCACAAAAGATAGAGGTACCACACAAATTTTCAACACGAAAGAGAAGAGGACCCCACTGCCCTTCAACAAGTGCTACGCACTCTTGAAGGGTCTCGTGAAGAAGTACTATGCACCCCTTGCACAAACGAGAGTCATGCACCACTTTTGGTTCTTGAATAAAAGAACCGCAAACCCCTTGGTTCATGAAAGAAGGTGCACCCTTTGTGTTATGGAACCCTACAAACACACAACCTATTTTAATAAACCCTCATCGTGCTTTGTGGAGGCATTCCCATGGGTACATAACCAATGCATGAACCCTTGTAATACCCTATAAAGGCACCTGAGCTATGAACCTCCTTGGTTTAATGAAGAGAAGGAGAGTTTATAAAGGGATAGTGTACACATACACTTCTATTGGAGAAGAAGAGGAACTGAGGGTGTGCATGGTTGTGTGAAGAAAAGAACTCATGAGAAGGAGTATTTCATGCATACATGAACTCATATTTGTGAAGAAGAAGAAGGGAAATGTGATGTACATGAAATCACACACATAATTTGAGATACCCAAGTGCATGTACAAGAAGAAGTAGTGTATGCATGGTGTACATGAATACACATGCATGGATTGAGAAAATCCACATACAAAGAAGACAAAAGACAATGTGTGTGCACTTTTGAAGAAAGAAGGAGGAAGAAATAAAAAGAAAACACACATATTGAACCCTAATTAAAAATAAAAATTGTGTGTGTAATAAGAACCAAAAAGTAAAGAAGTAAAAGGGAAAAGAAGAAGAGTAAGTGTTAATTCTTAACGAATTATACTCAATCGGGTTTTCACACAAGAAAGAGAGAATAAGGGTATTTTTCAAGCATGAATGCATGCACATGCACACGTGAAGACACCTAAAAGGAAGAATCAAGATTGTGAGTGCACATGTGTAAACAATAAGAATCAATTCTAGGAAACACATGCATGACACATAAATAATTGAGATATCCAATACAATAAGTTTAGATGCCATTAAATCCATGCATAATGTTGATTTGAATTGAGAATAAATCCATAAATAATTAAGGAAGATATTCTAGATGAGTTTACAGTGTTTGAGGATTCAAGATGAGAGACAATGATGATATAGTGAAAGATCATTATTTCCTATCAAGATTCTTGAAGAAGTTGTGTGCATAATTTGTACACATAAAAGTGAGGAAGAGTCTTCATTAGAAGAAGAAATAATTTCCTGATCATTTTGGAACTAAGGACTGATAAGAAAAGTGATAAGAGTTATTAAACAAGGGAAACAGACCTTACCAAAGGCTATTGAAGATTCTTGAAGAGATATACAGGAAAGTGTGATTCATAAATCTTGTGTGTTAAGATCATAATATCAATATACAGTGAATCAATAGAGAAATCAAATAAGGAAGCTTCTCATGTGACTCGAGAGCTAGAAGAACCCTATGAGATTTAGGGAGGAGAATAAGACTTCAGTGAGACTCTAGAGTAGGCCAGTGGGACTCTGGTAACACTGTGGGGAGCAGTATAAAGAGTCTCCTATGGGATATAGGATAGATACGATGGGAATCTATATCGACCATTGTAATTGATAATAATATTACAGTGGAGAATTTGTGTTGGGTAGAATAACCAACACAATAAGGAGTAGGTCTTTGAACAAAACAATGTAAATCCTTGTGTTCAATGCCTTTATATTTACAACATCATTTCAAGTAAGGAAGAGAGACAAAAGAAGAGTGGGTCAGGGATTTAAACATCCATAGAGGATTAATTGAAAAGAATAAATTAGTAAAGAGATTTAAAGGGATCATTAATTCACCCCCTCCCCCTCTAAGTGATTCACACTGATATGGGCACTTCAATATCCATAGAAATGTCGATGAAAAATTTCATGGATTAATAATAACTGAATATATACAAGGGAAACCATTAATTATTGGAATCCATGTTTCAAAGGAACATGGAAACTTTACCATCATGAACTTTCTCAAGATGGTTTTGTATATCAGGCAAAACCACATATAATTCGGCCAACTAATTCGTCTCTTGAGATTATCGATGCATCGAGGGGATATTAATAATAGGTCCCCACCCATGTCATTTCTATCAAAATAATTCCTCATATAGAATAATAAATTCAAATAATAAAAATATGAATTATAAAATATCTGTATTGAATAAAGGATATATATATATATACCAGTAATTTCCTAGTGTAGGCTTAGTAAAAATAAGATTTTTGATGTTTATGAATGTAAATTCCATTGAATGATAAATATTTTTTAAGTAAAATATTCTTTAAACATTAAAAAGTGTCCCATACCACTTTGAAACATTTTAATGAAATTAAAATTTCATAAAATTAATACCAATATAAATAAATATATAAAACCATTTTTGAAAACATGGGAATGAATGGAAATTAATTAAAATAATAAATCTGTAAAACATTTGAAATGAAGTTTGAGTTAAAGAGTCCCTTATCACATGAGAAACACATGAAAAATAATTATTAAAGAATAACATTAAAAAAACATAGAATATCATGGGAATAAAGAGATTCATGAAATAATTTTTCAAATGGAATTATATACACCATATAAAAGTGAATTGGTGCATAACAACAAATAAGTCTCAATGTAATGTAAATTGAGACGAAATCCCTTAGCTTAACCTTCCTTGTTTGTGACATTTTTATCTTTATGAATAGTTAATTAAAATATGTTACTAACTTATACAATCACCGTAATCATGTTTATAATATAATATATCATCTTCATATAATATCTTATTACCCATTTGATAATAATCTTTCATTATTTTCACTATTTCGGGTTTTAATTGCCCAGTTTTCTCAAATATGTTTTGACTTGTTATTTGTTGTTCCTATTACATAGATCATGATTTAATAATCTCCGTAAGTTAAATCGTGATATAATTATCATATATATTAAATATATATGTATTTAGAGTAATCCATAATATTTGGATAAAATAAATGAAATGCACCGTTCATGGAGACTGTAGGCCGTATGTACGCATGAACGCTACCTTCATTTCCTTTTAATATTAAAATAGTGAAAGGTAAATGATATATATGTATATTATATTATAATTATCATATTTATTTCAAATATTTAATATTTTATCATTAAATATGTTGGGAAAAAATCCCTCAAGGTATCATTGAAGAATTTTTGAGGTGATTGTGTTTGTTGACAAAGTGTACATCTGAGTAGTGATTGTTGACAAAGCAAAACAATGACATACAAATTTTTTGACAAAGAGGATTTCATGGTGTAATGTTGAGTTCAAGAGTTGAGGTCAACGATCTATGTTTGATTCAAGAACGTCGATAAAAGGAATAGATGATTGAAGGCGGTACAAAAGAACAGATACAAGGTGGCGCCGTTTTCCAGTGTTTGCCAAATTTTAGGGCCTGAAAATCGGCAAATGAAGAAAAGTGTTTTTGGCAAAAGGAATTACACGCCGAGGACTTGGAGTATAGGAAACTTGTGCGCCATATGTTTTTCAAGATCAGAAGATCAAAATATAGCTAAGGAAAAAGGTTCGCGCATGTTTGGGAGTTGGTCGCGCAAGTGTCTAAAATGACAGGGGACTTGCGCGCCGAAACTGGGTCACGCAGGTGACTTGCGCGCCGTCGCGCAGGGTGGTCAGATTGCCTATAAATACTGGACCACCCCTCCTCATTCTTAATGGAGTTTAACACTTTGAGAAATCAGAGATCCCGTCGCACAGGTGTGGTGGCCGCGCAAGTGGTGAGTGTGGGTCGGGTAGATGAATTTGCGCGCCAGTAGTTGAAGTTGTGCACCGGTGTTAGAAGTTGCGCACCGGTTGGCAGTTGCGCGCCAATATTGGTTTGGGCGTAAAAGGAAGAGAGTCGTGCAAGTTTCGAGTTGAGGAAGCTTGAGTCGTGCAAGTTTCTGAGGAGGACTTGTGCGCCCGTTGTGACTTGCGCGCCGATACTTGCGTGCCAAGATTGACTTGCGCGCCAAGTAAGGTTTTGTTCCAGCAGTGGTTTTCGGGCTGCGTGGAAGTTGGAAGTTTGCCCGATACCTTCGGTGCAAGGAGAGATTCATCTACGGATGAAAGCTGAACTTCAACAGAGCATCTACATACAGGAGAAGATGCATTCTTTCATGCAAATGAAGAGACCTACAGGTCTATAAATTGTGAGTGAATTCCCTTCTAGAGTAGTGAGCTTAGGAAGAGGAAGAAGGTGATACTCTCCACCAGCAGTGAGCCAGAGAGAGAGAAACAGGGAGTGACCCTTGGGAAAGCAGTGAGCTAACCCTAAACATTGTAAAGGCAGTGAGCCTGAGCATAGAAGTGATCTAGCCTGAACTTTGTATCCACATCTAGTGAAGAATAGTGGAATTTGGTACGACCGGCAACCTGTCGGCGTATGCTCCTTGGACGTAGCCCAGTGAGGTTGAACCAAGTAAAAATCTCTGTGTCTGTCTGCTTATTTCCCTGCACTACATTTAAAGCATCATCATCAGATAAAGAAGAAAAGAAGTGATCGTAATAAACACACAATTGCAAACAAAGTGACCCTTGTAATAAAGAGGTCAAGATCCAGTGGGGCAGGAAGGAATTTGAAAAAGTATATCCATACCCTGATTCACCCCCCCTCTCAGGGTATATAGGCCCATATTGGTCCTAACAAAATACATCCTTTATAAATTTGATGTATTGTGTTAATGAATCACGTTGCTTTGAAAAGGTAGTAGTCCACACTTCTACAAATGATGTTATCATATTTATAAAAAATTTAAAGCATAAGGGTATATATTATAAAATAATTAAATAATAAAAAGATATAATTAATATCATATATAAAATATATAATAGTTTCCATCACAATTCCCAACCATGAATGATGGTAAAGAAAATATGAACAATCATCGTTTTGTGAGCCGGTAGTTCGCCGTACGCAGAAATAGTATGTCAATTGCCCATTAGATGGAATTGTGTGTAAATATAGGTAGAAAATTTAATATAAAAAAATATAATTATATTAATTATTCTTAGGTTATTTCATAAACATGAATTAATAATAAATTAACAATTAAAAAATAAATAAAATAGAGTCAATCGTTGAGGAATGTTGCTTCATTTTCGGGTTTGTCATTTTGTTTTATAACTAAAGGCTTCCTTGGATGTATTAAACCACAATGGGAGGATTATATGATGAATATAGGGAAGCTGTGAGATTTTTTTGGGTAGATATTAGTTGATCCAAGGTTTCTTGAGAGCTGTGAGGAAGTGATGAAGGAGATGTCCTTTTATAAAGAAGGTGAGGGGTACTTTTGGAAACTTGAAAAGAATTAAAATAATCTAGTTCATTTTATATTAAAAATGGATAAAAAATTATTTATTTATAATATATTATGATATTGGGTCTAATTAAATTCATCCAATAAATTTTAGATATGTTTTTTGTAACTCC
Organism: Viscum album; assembly: GCA_963277665.1. Classification (NCBI taxonomy): domain Eukaryota; kingdom Viridiplantae; phylum Streptophyta; class Magnoliopsida; order Santalales; family Viscaceae; genus Viscum; species Viscum album. Next base: position 357,053,155 of record OY728143.1, read on the forward strand.
CCAAGCTTCCACGGTATGCTTCTCTTTGAATAATATAGTAGCGTGTGTTGTACGCAACTTCGAGTTCTAACACACACCACAACCAATCAAACTAGATGTTATGAATAGTGATACCAAATTTTTGAAATTTTATAAATTATAACTTTCAAAATGAACTTCATTTTTGGATTCGGAATATCAAAATTAGATTATGGTGAATTTTTGATTTTTTTCTGAAAACTTTCAATTTTTAATAAATAGTGAAAATTACTAAATTTTAATTAAAAACAACTTTTTTAATCAAAATATTTAATAGTGATAAATTATGAATTTTAATGATTTTAAAGTATAATTAGATTATATTTTTACCATTTAATCCAACATTGGTCATTGGACATAATTTCACATTTAAACTGGACATAAGCAAGTGCCAATATTTTGAAAATTATTATTTCTTAAAAACACGCTTTTTATTTTGAGAACGGAAATTAATTTTAAATTACTTTATACCACTTATATGTTTTCAATTTAGAAAAATTTATTCCATATTTAGAATCAGGAGGTCCAAATTGTGTAAATAGGTAACTTTTATTTGTTAGAGATTTTGAATAATTACTTCAGTAAACATTTTATTTACCATGGTTAAAGGGTAAATCCGGTAAATAAGGGTAAATAAATAATATTATAATAATATTAAATTACCATAAAACATGTCCTAACCCTATTAGTTGATACATTTTCGACCATGACCATATTTGGGTCGATTCGAGGACCCCATGGAGCCACTTGTAAGTGATAATGACACTTTATATTAATTAAGTTAAAGTAAATACAAAAAATGACATAAACATATATATTTTAGAAAACAATTTTTTACATAGGGTTATATATGTTATATTTTTGACTATAAATATTAATTATAAACATAAAAATATTTCATAAATAATGAGATTTTATTTATAATTTTTAGACATTGAATAATTAAATTTATTTATGACATAATAATGATGCGGTATTTTCCTTATTAATGAAAGAATCAAATAATTGGTATTATAAATGTTAAAATAAATATAATTTAAAAGTTGTGATGACATAAAATATTTTTATAGGTTAATATGGCATGTTATGATTGGTTAAATTAATTTTCTTTGAATTAATATTGTTTTTAAGACTTTAACAAAAAGCAATTATTAAATAGTGTCAAAATTGACATAAATGAGTTTTTAAAACAAATATTATATTATTAATTGATATTATATTCCTAAAAATATAAGGTTCAGCCAAAGGACTTATATAATGATATTTGTATCATTAATGGATCACTTGGGGTCTCTTGGAAGTATATACTAAGTTTATTAACTATATAATATAAAAATACAAAGAGACATGGTAAATGTCAAACTATTTAACTAAGAGTTAAATCAAAACGATAATGTTAATATAGTGACCCAAAACTATCTAAAAACTATTTTTTGAGGGTTTTTAGACCAATACCCACCTTATAATTTAAATAATCCACTTTTGATCCATTAGAAACCGATTATGAATATATTATAAAATAATATTTCTATCTTTTCCTAAGGTGCCCCACACCCCTCTTATAAAAGGGAACTCCACCTTCTCACTAATTCACACATTAAAAGCCATTTGGCTCAGCCAAACCCAGACCAAATATTCTATAAACTTCCATCAATTCAATCTAGAGGCCTTAGTTTTATCAGAAAGCCAACCTATGGATCCCTTTTGATCAAATCAAAAGGAAGAACCTGAAGAAGAGGTAATGTTTTCACCACCCTCTTTCAAGTTCCTTTCTTCTTCCACTTATTATTTCTTTGTTATTTCCATTATAACATAATAAATTCAGTATATTTTATATAATGTGATTTTATTATAAATATGGTACAACTATATTCAGTATTCTATCCATCCTTTTAATGACATGTCACCATACGTGCGTACGTACGGCTTACCGTCTCCACGTCGTGGTGTAATTGTTATTAAATACATTATTATTTTTATGGGTATAATAATGATATGTAATTCATGTAAATAATATATATAACATAATAATGATTCTGTATATATGATATACCATCCAATTATATGTTATTTTAACATCAAAATAATGATATTGTCGCTCGTGCATACGTACGGACTACCGTCTCCACGAACGCGATGAGATTCATTCCCCATTGTATCCATTCAAGAATAATTTTCATTTGATGGTTAAAAATAATGTTTAAAGACATAATATAATTCTTTATATGAATAAGATACATCCCATATATAAAAAATATGGATCACATAACAAATAATATAAAGGAAAATGAATCTGTTAACACCCGAAACGACGATAATACTAAGATATTATTAACAAATCAATGTTAAAAGATCATATATGATATCAAATTAATGTATATGATTCTTGTATAATTAAACAAAAATTATTTAACCATTATAGAAGAGGTTAACCTACCCTTGACCAAGGAAAAAGTACAAAGTAAGGGGTTTCTTATCTTACTTTTAATTCCGTGATATTTCTATTGTTCACCACTTATTTATTGCATGTGGTGTGTGTACTGCCCATGATTGTATTCATTGTGTAATATAATTTAATTTATGGATATTTAAATCATCATTTTATTATCCTTATTTCATGGGTTTATGTTTCGTATGTTACCAAATCGATAAGGGAATTTGAAATTTCAATTTCCACTCATTCAACTTTACGCATACTTCATTGATTATTTTATTCCAAGATTATGTGTGGAATCACTATTCATTTTCTTATTTCATAATTTTTACTCCCCTTTCTGTGGATATACTTTTGATACACATAATAACTCAATTTATAGACTCTAAAGTCATTTATATGAACTTGATAAGAGTAATGGTTACTCAATCTCCATTTATTGAGTTAAACATCCAATTAATTGGTGTTGTTTTTACAGGAATATGTGTGAATGTCCTCTGATTGATTTACACTGAATATCCAATCGTAATGAGTGTATTTATATTTGTCACACATAATTATGTCGTTGATTTATCCTTAACCTAAGGATACGGTCTTTATAAGAGTTTTCATCTCAATTTACATTTCATTGAGGCTTCTTTGTTGTTATACACCAATTCACTTATATATTGTGTATATAATGTACTTTGAAATAGTATATCATGAATCTCTTTATTCTCATGATATTATAAAGTTATTATTCCCTCAATTATTTTTATTCAAGTGTCTCTCTTTTGGTTTGGAACTCTAACTAAAATATCATTTTAAATGTTTTAAAGAAAATGGGGGATATTTCTCTCAAATAGTTTTGATGATTATTTCCATCTATGTAAATATCCTTCATTATTATCAATTGAGGTTAATCTGTTACACTAAAATCTTCCATATTGTATTGAATGAGTTATGTTTGACTTTGGATGTGCTATTTTTATACCATTCATGGTTTGTGGATAAAGTATTGATATTTCATATGCTAGTTTTAATATGAATGTTTATGTTATGTTTAAAACTTTTCATATGATGAATGCATTAGACTTAGTAAGTGATGGGTGGAGCCCACTATAGCTCCTCGATGCATTGGTAGGTCTCATGAGACAAACTAGTGTCTTGGCACAAAGCCTTGACAAAATCTTATTTGTAGTCTTGGCATGAGGCCTTGACTATGTGGTTATGATAGTCTGGTATTATGAATTCCATCATTATGAAAGTGGTTATTGATATTGCATGTGATTATTCGACTAGTAGAATATCCCTATGATTAAGTAAATGACATTATTTAATTTTATTTTTTCCATATTGTGCTGAAGTTCAAGTTTAAAAGGATTTTGTTTTAGTTATACATTACCTTAAATGATTATGTTTATTTATGAAAGTTTCAGCTATATTGTTATCCTTACTGAGCATCTGAGCTAACCCTTTTCTAGGTTTTATTTTTCCTAGGATGTGGAGAAGTATTTTATGACTTACCTGCAAGGATAGTCTGGGGGGATATGAGTGTGGTCTATGGAAATTATGCTGTTGTAGTTTCTAATTTTATGATGTAATGTAAACCTTATAAATGTATCTAGTATTTCCAATGCTACTAAACTAATTGATCTTTCGAGACTTGATCTTTTGTGATCATGCCAATGATACGCAATAATGCACCGACTCTGGGCTTCTGGGGTTGAGGTATGATAGTTGGTATCAGAGGAAGTTTAGTATAAACATTGGAAACTAGATTTAGATAAACTCTGATTAGAGAACATAGACCTAAGATGGACTTTGAGGATTAGTATAGATGAACTTCCTAAAATTTTGGTATTGTAGAGATTTTGTGAGTTTTCCGAGAAATACATCCATGTATGGATACGAGAAGGTAGAGGCGGCTCTGGCACAGATGTACCTAGGGGTAAAACCCAAAAACACAGCTTTGAGCTAGACTCAAACAGGAACTGGTGCACGACAACGAGCCTTGCTGCACTCTTGGTTACGACACTCCCAGGGGATATGCTTAGGATAATTTATATTTTCTTTAAAAACTGATTTGAAGTATTTTAATATAAGATGAGAATAAATGACCTTGGTTAATCTAAAGGTGTTTCAAATTAAGAATATCGTGTCATGATATTATCTAAATGATTTTATGACTACTGTTACTCACACAATGATTTATGGTTTTAGTCAATGGCTGGATTCCAAGGAAGTCCTAGTAACTTTGAGAATGATGTACAATGTGGGAACGGTGGTGGAAATGAGAAAAAAATGGAATTTTGATAGGAATAAAAGATATCATGTTCATGCCAAATCAGTTTTCCAAAAATATGATAAAAAACATATATATTAACCAACTACCAGACTCAAAAAATAAGAGAAAGGTGATTAATGATAAGAGCTATAGCAGTGGAGACCGGGGAGAGAAGAATCATCAATTTCCATCATGCATGAAATGTGGAAGGAGACACCCAGAAAAGTGTCTCAATGGAATAAAGAAATGATTTACATGCGGGAAATAAAGAAATAATGTGAAGAATTGCTGAAGAAAAATGAAGAGTACTATGGAAGAAAATTAAAATGGTCCCAAGAAGCCATTTATAGTCATTTTCCGTAAATGTAGGGGACCTGGCAATTACCCAAGTAAATTCCATATTCTATAGGATATTTTCTTGGTCAAAGAAGAAGCTATGTGGAAATAAATGGTTGGAGAAATGTTTAAATTATTAGTGCTCCTTGTTGATGGGATTACTTTGGAATAATTTTATCTTGTATTTGTAACCCTGCAGTTTTCCATGTGAGAATGATATTTGAGGAAGAATTATCAATTCTATTATGGATATAGTTTTAAATAACCATTTGGTTTTATATGATCATTGGGTTTAAGGAAATTACAAGTTATTATATTTTTGGATGAAAATGCAAGGTATGAGATAACATTTGTGGTTAAATTATGTTATGGTTATTTTGAGGAATTTATCTCATTTTGGTAATGTGATAAAATATAGTTTTTGAAAAAGGACAACATACAGACCATGTGACAACCCATCACATCGGACAAAGCTGTGGGAATCAAACCCACAACCAAAATGCGATTGGGATTTATCGCCTACCACTGGATTACGTGAAGTCCCTGGTTAGTGTGACTAATTATTTTTAGTTAAATGATTTTATTGATCAATAATAAGTTGATTTTGGATCTTATGTCTTATCAAATAAATACCCTTAGTATAGGAAAATGATTTGGTGATTAAGTGATAAATGTTATTTTGGAAGATTTTCTCTTTGTTGGGAACACTATATGCCCAAGGAAAATAGAATACTATGTGATTTAGTTTGAGGAGTAATAATCGATTTTTATCAATGTTTTTATTGTGTATTTATTGTGATTTGGGTTATTTATGGAAATGATTAACCTATAATAGAGAACATGTGATTATGTTAATTACTTTTAAGTATGTGACTTTAAGAGTATTTGATGTCATTTGGAGATACAGTTTAACGTGGAAGACTACATAACCAAATTCTTCTATGTTTTGGGTTTTAATATTAGTTTGGTTTATATTGAAGGATTTCAAGGACAATTGTTTATTGAATGGTATTTATTTATCTTTGGGGTATTGTTGGTTTAATTTTAGAAATTAAGATTAGTGTTTCTTTCTCTAATGAAATATGCTTTTGGGGGATCATTAGATCTTATACTAACCGTTTTGGTTTTGATTAATCTCTAAAGACAAGGTAAATATATAGTTTATCCTTCGTGGATCATGTTATTTTATAGAAGTTTATTATAGCTCTTCCAGTGTGACCAAGTCTTCTTGAATACACATCATTTAAAAAAATGAGTTAGTGGTAGAAATTTATTAAAGAATGAAACTCTACTTAAAAATTAAGTATATCTATTTATGTTCTTATTCAATCTCATAAATTAATTCCTCATCTTTATGTAATGTAACTTAAAAAAAATGTTGTCCGTTTACATTTCCTACTATGAAACTAATGACCATTTGTCCCATCAAAAGTTTGTGGTTTTATTATTGTTAAATTTTTCTTGATCATGTTTTCTATCCCTCTCCATCAGAACTTGACACATAGTTTATCATCCATATCCATGTTTTTCTACATGGAATACTAGTATAGGTTATCTCGGGTGACCTTTGTACTTCTCTTTCTTTCTTTTAAAGTGATAGTTTTATTGACTCTTTTTCCGATGTGGGACTGCCCATTATATTAACAATCCCAATTTTAAAAATTGCGAGGATGCAATTTTTTGAAGGAGGGGAGAATGTAACACCCCAAGATTCCACGGTACGCTTCTCTTTGAATAAAACAGTAGCGTGTGTTGTACACAACTTCGAGTTTTAACACACACAACAACCAATCAAACTAGCTGTTATGAATAGTAATACCCACTTTTTGAAATTTTATAAATTATATCTTTCAAAATGGAATTCGTTTTTGGATTCGAAATATTGAAATTAGCTTAGGGTGAATCTTTGGTTTTTTTCTGAAAACTTTCAATTTTGGATGAATAGTGAAAATTACTAAATTTTAATTAAAAACAACTTTTTTAATCGAAATAATTAATAGTGATAAATTATAAATTTGAGTGATTTTAAAGTATAATTAGATTATAGTTTTACCATTTATTCTAATTTTGGTCATTAGACATAATTTCTCATTTAAATTGGACATAAGCAACTGCCAATATTTTGATAGTTATTATTTCTTAAAAACACGCTTTTTGTTTTGACAACAGAAATTATTTTTAAATTAATTTATGCCACTTATGTGTTTTGAATTTAGAAAAATATATTCTATGTTTATAATCATGAGGTCCAAGTTGTGTAAATAGGTAACTTTTATTTTTAGACATTTTGAATAATTACTTCGGTAAATATTTTATTTACCATGTCTAAAGGGTAAATCCGTTAAATAAGGGTAAAAAATAATATTATAATAATGATAAATTACTATAAAACGTGTTCTAACCCTATTGGTTGATACATGTTCGACCATGGGAATATTTGGGTCAATTTTGGGACCCCATGGTGCCACTTGTAAGTGATAATGACACTTTATATTAATTAAGTTAAAGTATATAAAAAAATGACATAAGGATATATATTTTAGAAAAAAAATTTTTACATAGGGTTATGTATGTTATATTTTCGACTATAAATATTCATTAGAAATATAAAACGATTTCCTACATAATGGGATTTTATTTATAATTTTTATACATTGAATAATTAAATTTATTTACGACACAATAATGATGCAGTATTTTCCTTATTAATGAAAAAATCAAATAATTGGTATTATTAATGTTAAAATAAATATAATTTGAACATTTTGATGACTTCCATGAATTTTATTGGTTAATATGACATGTTATTATTTCTTAAATGAATTTGGTTCGAATTAATAAATATTTTAAGACTTTAACAAAAATCAATTATTAAATAGTGTCAAAATTGACATAAATGAGTTTTTAAAACAAATATTATATTATTAATTGATATTCTATTAATAAAAATCTAAGGTTCGGACAAAGGACTTATATAATGATAGGTGTGTCATTAATGGATCACTTGGGGGTCTATTGGAAGTATATAATATGTTTATTAACTATATAATATAAAAATACCAAGAGACATGGTAAATGTCAAACTATTTAACTAAGAGTTAAATAAAAAAGATAAAGTTAATATAGTGACCCAAATCTATATAAAACCTATTAGTTGAGTGGTTTTAGACCAATAAACACCTTATACTTTAAATAATATACTTTTTAGACATTATAAATGGAATATAAATTTATTATAAAATAATATTTCTAACTTTTCCTAAGGTGCCCCTCACCCCTCTTTTAAAAGGACACTCCCTCTTCTCACTAATTCACACAATAAAAGCCATTTGGCTCGGCCAACCCCTGCCCAAATATTCTCTCAACTTCCATAACTTCATCCTAGATTCCTTATTTTGATCCGAAAGCCAACCTATGGAGACCTTTTGATCAAATCAAAAGGAAGAACCCGAAGAAGAGGTAATGTTTTCACCACCCTCTTTCAAGTTCCTTTCTTCTTCCACTTCTTTTTTCTTTGTTATTTCCATTATAAAATAATAACTCCAGTATATTATATATAGTGTGATGTTATTATAAATATAGTACAACCATATTAAGTATTCTATCCATACTTTAAATGACATGTCACCATACATGCGTACGTACGACTTACCGTCTCCACGTCGTGGTGTAATTATTATTCAATAAATTATTATTTTTATGGGTATAATAATGATGTGTAATTCATGTAAATAATAAATATAACATGATAATTATTCTTTATATATGATATAACATCCAATTATATATTATTTTAATATCAAAAGAATGATATTGTCGCTCGTGCGGACGTACGGACTACCGTCTCCACGAACGCGATGAGATTCATTCCTGATCGTATCCATTCAAGAATAATTTTCATTTGTTGGTTAAAAATAATGTTTAAAGACTTAATATAATTCTGTATATAAATAATACAAATACCATCCATAACAAATATAGCTCACATAATAAATAATATAAAGGAAAATGAATCGGTTAACACCCGAAACAACGATAATACTAAGATATTATTAACAAATCAATGTTAAAAGATAATATATGATATCATATTAATGTATATGATTCTTGTATAATTTAATAACAATTATTTCACCATTATACATGATTTTAACCTACCCTCGACCAAGGAAAAAGTACAATGTAAGGGGTTTCTTATTTCACTTTTTATTCTATGAGATTTCTATTGTTCACCACTTATTTATTGCATGTGGTGTGTGTACTTCCCATGATTGTATTCATTGTGTAATATAATTTAATTTATGGATATTTACACCATCATTGTATGATCCTTCTTTCATGGGTGTATGTTTCGTAAGTTACCAAATCGGTAAGGGAATTTGAAATTTCAATTTCCACTCATTCGGCTTTACGCATACTTCATTGATTATTTTACTCCAAGATTATGTGTGGAATCACTATTAATTTTCTTATGTCATAATTTACACTCACCTTTCTGTGGATATACTTTTGATATACATAATCACTCAATTTATAGATTCTCAAGTCATCGATATGAACTTGATAAGAGTAATTGTAACTTAATCTCCATTTATTGAGTTAAACATCCAATTCATTGGTGTTGTTTTTACAAGAATATGTGTTAATGTCCTCTGATTGATTTACACTGAATATCCAATCATATTGAGTGTATTTATATTTGTCACACATAATTATTTTGTTGATTTATCCTTAACCTAAGGATACAATCTTTATAAAAGATTTCATCTCAATTTACATTCCATTGAGACTTCTTTGTTGTTATACACCAATTAACTTTTATATGGTGTATATAATGTAATTTTACATAGTATATCATGAATCCCTTTATTCTCATGATATTATAAAGTTATTATTACCTCAATTATTTGTATTCAAGTGTCTCTCTTTTGGTTAGGAACTCTAACTAAAATATCACTTTAAATGTTTTAAAGAAAAAGGGGGATATTTCTCTCAAATAGTTTTGATGATTATTTTTAGCTATGTCAATATCCTTCATTATTATAAATTGAGGTTAATATGTTACAATAAAATATTCCATATTGTATTGAATGAGTTATGTTTGACTGTAGATGTGCAATTTTTATACCATTCATGGTTTTTGGATAAAGTATTGATATTTCGTATGCTAGTTTTAATATGAATGTTTATGTTATGTTTCAAACTTTTCACACGATGAATGCGTTGGACTTAGTAATTGACAGGTGGATCCCACTATACCTCCTTGATGCATCGGTAGGTCTCATGAGACAAACTAGTGTCTTGGCACAAGGCCTTGAAAAAATCTTATTTGTAGTCTTGGCACGAGGCCTTGACTATGTGGTTATGATAGTCTGACATTATGCATTATATCATTATGAAAGTGGTTATTAATATTGCATGTGATTATTCAACTAGTATAATATCCATGTGATTGAGTAAATGGAATTATTTCATTTTATTTTTTCCATATTATGCTGAAGTTCAAGTTTAAAAGGCTTTTGTTTTAGTTATACATTGCCTAAAATGTTTATGCTTATTTATGAAAGTTTCCGCTATATTGTTATCCTTACTGAGAATATGAGCTCACCCATTTCTATGATTTATTTTTCCCAAGATGTGAATAAGTATTTTATGACTTACCTATAGGGATAGTCTGAGGGGATATGAGTGTGGTCTATGGAAACAATGTTGTGGTAGTTTTTCATTTTATGATGTAATGTAAACCTTATAAATGTATCTAGTACTTCCAAGGCTACTAAATTAATCGGTCTTTAGAGACTTTATCTTTTGTGATCATGCCAATGATACATAATAATGCTCCGACTCTGGGCTTCTGGGGTCGGGGCATTACATTTTTGACAATTTTTTCAATAATTATTTTTTGTTTTAACTCTTTTTAATTTTTATCATGATATCATATAATTTTCAATTTGATGGTCAATATAATTACTATAACATTCCAAAAAACTAGTAAATGAGACATCAATTACAAGATAAGACTTATAAAATAAATTTTTTATAATTTTATTTTCTTAATATATTATATATAACTTAATAAAATAATTTATATTTTAAAATATCATTAATGTCTATCTTAACACTATTAGATATATGAAATTTTAAAAATAGCATAACAACTTGATATATATGAAAAAAATCCATTAAAACAACACAAAAATGTAATATTAATCAATAAAATTCATTTATGACATCAATTATATCAAATTATAATTATTTTATCTTTTTTAATATCATTTATTCGATTCTTCTATTAATGAAGTTATTGCTGTATCATCATTGTGTCACCATTTGATTTAATTTTTTATTTCCTAAAAATTATAAATAAATTACCATGATATAGATAAAACTTTTATATCTCTAAATAATAGTTATAGTCGAACATATCCCTTATAAAACCCCATATTAAAAATATTGTACTTGTTAAAAACAAAATTGTGAATAAATTTGTCTTCCGGTTGAATATAATATTATAAATGTATTACACACACCCAAGTGGGTTAAAATGTTATAAATTAGACCCAAATATGGGTTTTATCAAAAGAAATAATCCAATGAAATTAGGAAAACTTTTAGGGTGATTCCATATTTGTTTTAATATTATTCTTACCTTCAATTACCTGATATACCCTTAACCGTAGTAAAAGAAATAGTTATTAAAGTTACTATTCCTAATTTTTAAAAATCATGTTGTTCCTATTAGATCATATATTTCATTCTTATTACAACCATGAATTTCATTTTTTCAAAAATAAAAAAAATATAAGTGACTAAAATTAAATTATAACTGATCCCATTGACGAAATGAGAAAACATGTTTTTAAAGTAAAGAATTTATGAAGTTCACAAATATTTTATATCCAATATAAGTGAGAAATTGTTTAAAAGGACCTAAATTGGATTAAATGATAATTTTTTTTAATTACACTTAAAAAACCATTAAAATTATAATCTCACTAAATAAATAAATTAGATGAAAAAAGAAGGGTTGAAATAAAATGCAGTATTTATCATTATTCATTAAAATATGAATATTCTCAGAAAAATACCAAAAAATAAACCAACTTAAATTTATATACTCTATTTCTAAATAATAATTTTATTTTTTTAAATATAACTTATAAAAGTGTCATAAAGTACATTTAAAATGGGTTCTTCATGAAAAATTGTTAAACATTTTTTTATATTGATATAAGTTTTATTTTGTAATGTTAGATTTGTTCTTATCCTATTCCTATAGTATATATTCAATGATTGTGAAACATATTTCATAAAACATATAAAATATACATTTCATTAATATTATTCACCAATAATAATTAATTTAAATTATCAGTATAAAATTCCTTTGCCATCATATAAATTGTTTTTATAAAAGCATTCTTATTATATTCAATTGGTTTTTATATTAATTTCAAATAGATTTTCAACCAATTAATTAAACCATATATTTATATAAATTAGTTAATAGTATTAATAAACTCCAATTAATGTATAGGTTATGTCTTATTATATTAAATAATAATATTTTAATAATATATTGTTATTTGGTAAAACTCAGCCTTACATGTCACGCAAGACAACTCATTATTATGTGTAGCTTAATCTTAACATGGTGTTGTGTATAATAAAATATTGTAGAAAAATGAAATTTATTCAAAAATAAAAAATCTTAATGTATTGGGGTGTTACATTAGGCTCGGGGGGCTCAAGGGAAACCAGACAAATAACGAGGGATTGGTTGGCTCAGGGGAAACCACAATGCTGGTGGGGGGGGGGTGACTAAAGCACCAGTGAGGGGGGAAGTTTTATTTTGGTCAGGTCTTGGGGTAGGGGGCTTGAGAGAGACTGGGGGATACTCAGGGAGAAGGGGGGGGGGGGTGCATAGGAGAAACAAGGGCTCAGGAAAACATGTAAATTTTATTGATAAAGGAATAAAATTGTGCTTCAATTTTTTTATAAACCATTGTTAAATTATCTCATTTTTTATTAATAGTGGTTTAATAAAATGATGATAAAAAAACTCCTCTAATAAAATAATTTGTGGTAGTGATTTATCATTTCATTTTTAAAATTATGGGCTATGATATAGTGTTTTGAGTCCTTCAATCAAGAAAGAATGATTTCTTTTGTTCTTTTTCAAACTTTATATATTTATTTTTCACTATTTATTAATTATGAGTTATTTATTCGTTTTGTTTTTATTTATATTTTATTTAAATCATATTAAAATTTGTTTGATGAAATATTATTTCTTTTTCAATTATAGACTCATGACACCCAAATGAATCTAAATGAATTCTGTAGAGCGAGAATTAATATTTTTTTCCATATGTGAATCACCTAGTAGATCATAATCCTATATAGATTTTATTCTTTAAATTTTGATCCATGTAACGAGACACCAATCCTAGTCCATCTTACGTTATATATCATTATCAAGATATCTATCATCATAACACTAATTTATTCCAAGGTAATAGGTATCCTCAAGAAGAAAATTATTAACATGAAAATATTGATAGTATTTTAATATTCCTCATGAAACTTTAGTTCTTGATGTGTGAATACACCACCATTATACATAAAAACACTAGTTTGATGTGGCTGTATACAACAATCCATGAAAATAATGCATGATATTTTTTTATGTACTTGTTTTAAAATCATGTTCTCTTAATTGTTATACCCTGAGATAATGAATATGAACATAGAAAATGAGATTATATCTATAGTAAGATAATTTTATAGTTAAGTAACATGAAAAATAATAATATTATTTAGTATATTTGACACTATATATGGTTATTAAATATACTATAAAATCATGATTGATTGAGATGACACTTCACACAAACAATTAGTTAAAGGTAATCTTCTTCAAACACCCTTTTTATAATAAATTATTCAATAATACAGAAATATTATAAATGAGTTAAAAATAATTTCTTGGAAATATAGTGAATATTTTTATGTTTTATGGGAATATAAGAATATATGTGAGGAGAACATAAAGAATAAAAAATAATTTAGATGATCAAGATGTATTAGTTGAGGGAACCCAACTTAATCCATTTCTTTATCACCCGAATGAATAAATCCTCTCATGTTATATTAATAAAAAAATGTAACTATAAGAAATCATGATAAGATAAACCTATGTATTTTCACCCTTGTAGTCACTTCTGGAATGTACAAAGATTCTATATGGATAATTTTTACTTTAGAAGGAGTGAATGTTCTTTTTGTTAAAGGGTTCCCAGGTGGAATCTAATGCCTTTAAGGAAATATGATCTCTTACTTTTGAGAATATTAGAAAAATTAACCCTTTTTATTTTATAGAAGTAATGAAGGAGTGAGCCTAATTTAACTTTGAGGGTTTTACCCTCCATAGCGTGTGGTACTATACTTATTGAATCATATGTAGTTATTTATTTAATTTATTCAATATTTTCTAATTCTTCAATACTTGTGTTATTTTTTTTTATTTTTTTCAATATTTTGTCATATTTTTTAGGGATATCTAATTTTATTAGATGGAATAATGAGTAGGGTTTTTGTTTCCATTTATTTCTTACATCTACCTGTTAAGTGGAGTTGGCAGGAGACTTCCGTGTCTTCGAGATGAACCTATTTGATATCATTATATGGATGGAATGAGTGATATAATTGAAAGACCATATGAATTATTATCCTTGTAGGATGAAATTATTCTCTATCAATGATTAATCACATTTTTAAATGAGAGTAAGACCCTATAACAAGTCATTAAAGAAGTAATCAACTTAATATTTTGGAAATATAAAGTTAATTGTCATCCATTCTTATAAATGTTTCTAGAAATAGTATTTGGAATTAATACCATCCTATGGTGTGTGAGTTATTTGAGTTATTTATTTATGACTTCTCTAGGTAAACTATAGAAAAGGATTTATAGTCCACTATAATTTTTTTATAGAAATAAAATATATATCATTTTCTTTAAATGAAATGGAACAATATGAGCATACATAGTTGGAGATTTAGCTTGATGACGGTGAATCTATGAGGACTATTCATCCCAATTATTCTCCATGGAATAATCTTATGTCCCCTATAAATAATTAAAATCTAAGAATGTTATTATACATTTAATATAGAATGTTGATCTATGTGAAAAAATTAAAAATACTCATTATACACATGGGTGATACCTTTGATCAATGGTTAGAAGAAAACTGATTTTTGAAAGATAGACCTCAGGTCATGGCATCGCCAGGGTAAGTTGAATAAATTTAATATACCCAAGTAATTTTTTAGACACTTATTTTTCATTTCTAATATCTTTTGATGTTTTCTGATTTTATTAATTCTTGTATAATAGTTAAGAAATTTATATATTATATCATCCATATATACCTTAACAAATATTTTTTAATTTTCATGGATGACATATTTGTTTATTCAATATCCAAATAGGGTAATGATGACCTATTTAAAACTATTTTAGGAGTTATTTAATATGATATATTAGTTTCAATTGATCCGGAATTGAATTCTGTACCTAAGAAGTAATATTTTTGGGACACTCATTATTTGAATATGGTGTTTTAGTTGATCAAGTGATAGTGAATGTTTTTATGTCTATAATTTTTGTAAAAATATTTCTTCAAATACATAGACTTTTATGAACATAACTTAAAAAAGAGTGA
This sequence comes from Viscum album, assembly GCA_963277665.1. Lineage (NCBI taxonomy): Eukaryota > Viridiplantae > Streptophyta > Magnoliopsida > Santalales > Viscaceae > Viscum > Viscum album. Next base: position 357,068,939 of record OY728143.1, read on the forward strand.
TGCTTTCATAGAGTTTTGAGTTTTAGGAATCCTCAAAATAATTGAAAAAATGATTGAAATAAAATATTATTGTAATTATACTTGGTCCTTGAGAAGGCTATATGATTATTTTTTGACTTAAATTATAGATATTTGAGAAATTATTTACGGTAATGATTATAGTGCAAGAAATAATGAATAAGAACAAAATTATTGAATGGAATTTTGTGTTTTCTAACGTCACCAGAAAAAATAATCCTAATGTTTCTAAATTACCATAAAATTATCATTTATTGGTAAGTTATTCTTGAATTTGTATCCTCAAGTACCTCAACGATGGACATGAATGCAATGTATACTAATATTTAGGTATTAAGTAACATTTTAGATTGCTAAAAACCATTAAATGAATGAATAATAGTTTACAGAATACATAAAATGAAATCAATTCATAATGACTTTACATTTCATAGTTGATGAAGTATAATCCTAGTCATTCTCATGTTTTGAATTGTGAAGGGATGGAATTGGAGCCTAATGTTTTTATGGGAGAGAAAAGAATATGCATTCTTTTCTATGATTAAAAATTGTTTTATAGAATTTTTCCCTATCTTGATTATTTGCAAGAATTGTAGTGATATCATGAAAAGAATTATGGGAATCACATATAATAAATCAATAGACTCACCTACCATCAGACCAAAAATCATTATAGGGATATTCAAGGGGAATAAATTACAAAGTGTAATGAATTGATACTTCCAAAACATGATTATTATGTTGTCAGCCGTTTTCCAATTGTTTATTGTATTTCTATGATATTTGACATAAAATTTAACGATTTTAAAGAAATTTATTGTATGAATAGTAAGAAACATGTTTTTTTATAACTATGTTTATGGACCACATGGGAATTTTTTTGATTAGAATGGTTTTTATAGTTATAAACATGGTCTACCTAACAATCACTGCTAACTAGGAATCTACATACAATCATAAATAAATTTTAAATTATAAATTGAGTTTTTGAGATTCACAATCCATTTTATTCACTCATTAATAGGAGTATTCAATGTTGTTTATTACTTTCAAATCCCCCATCTATTTTCTCCATAGTGGTGTTATATTTATTTATATTTTTTGATATTAAAGTAAGTGGATATATATAATCTCCCCTCATCATCTTCATTACTATTCATTATTTTTCATCCACTTATGTGATTATTGTTTCCTAGGGTTCCTCTTTACTAAATGATAATATGAGGGTTTTAATGTTTAGGTATTATAATAATTCACCAAATAACACATTCCATTTATTTTAATGGAATATCACAATTTTATATTTTATTTTTCAACTACATATAGGTGGATTTATTTATTTCCATTTCTCTATAAAACTATTAATCACTATTTCACTAAAATCATGTTTCTAATTATATAAATTATATATGAAATATTTATAATAATTTTTTCATAATTTTAGAATGTTTTACTATGTTTTAATTTTCTAATAGTGAAGGAATTATTTAATAATGGAAATTCTATTTTATATTAATCATCCATGAAAGGTGATTCCAAAAATGATAATAATGTTTTTAATTAAATAATTGTATTCTCCTTAATAGAATGAAATGTCAAGATTTAGAAAAAAAATTATTTTCATACATTTTTGATGTATTTTCATGGTTTATACATGATTTTGTATCATAAAAGTTCATATTGAATTATTTACAAATTTGACATTGTTTCCCGATTTTAATGAAATGAAAATATATGAATTTATTTTATTTGTTAATATTGTATTGTTATAAAATTTATATTTCAGGTAGTTTTTTAGAGTTTTATAAATCTATTTTACAAAATATATCTAAATTTTAATTTCATGGGTGTGTGGATGTATTGTTCTAATATGTATTCTGCTAGGTAAGAATATGAGCTACTTATACATTCCATCTAGTTTATATTATGTGTTGTCTAGGATAGTCAAGTTTTAGATGATTCTTTGGATACTTATATTTGTTTATTCTGATTATTTTACACAATTGGAAAGTAAAATGATATATGTGTTTTTTTATTTTGTATTTAATAAAGGTCTTAGGAAATTATGTATCATATAATGTTAGTTTTAAAAAACCAAATTGATGTAGAATCTTGAAATATATCATATTATTTTTTATCAAATTCTACCTCATTTTTATTCTAATGTCATTTTATATTTCTTATGTAAGGTTTTTATATTTTTATAGGGGGATTTAGGTTTAATTTTAACATCGTAGATAACAACTATTCAAATATCTACCAAATAGAAAATTGTATTTAGTAGTGGTTTAAACTATAACTAAATTCTTATTTATTTTTGGAATTTATTTAAATCAATGGTATTTATTATTGTATATATAATATTTTTGATTGAATACCTCAACAAAATAGAAAATAATAGTTACTATATCACAAAATCATATATACACTAAAAATATGATAACAATAACATCTATATTATAAAAAAAATTAGATATTACATCTAAATTTTTTTTAAAAAAATTATTTCCTATTTTTTTCATCACATCACGAAGTTTCATGGAGAGATATTTAAATAAAAAAATAGGTTATATAAAAAATAAGTAATTGAAAACCATAATCAATAACTTTATTAGATATATGAATAATCATAAGGTAAGACATAATATAATTGATATATTTGAACCAGGTAGATATAAAAAGAATAACATGATATAAGCGATAAAATTATAGAAATAAAATGATCATGAACTATGGAGACACATTATAGTGATATTTTACATAAGTATGAATAGTATATCAAAATAAAAATTTAATGATAACTATTAATAAAATCATAATATAATGAACATTGAAAACTTCATATGTCTCAAATATAATAGTATTGTATGTTATAAATGATTAACTAATATAATTTATGCTTATATAATTTAAACCAAATCCATCATAGAATAATTCATCCTTAGATATGCGTGACACATAAAGAAGAAAAAAATAATATATTCTTAAAATATCTTACAATGATTAAACAATACAAATAAATTATGTTTAATAAAAATGTTATCAATGTATTAAAATCATTATATGAATGTATTGGATTAAAAATGAATCTATATCTCTAGTTAAAGGAGGAATATATAGAACAAGTTATTCAATAGGGTATAAAATTAAATTTTATTTTCATAGATTAAAAACCCATTTATATGTATTTAAGAAATTATAGAATACTTTGGAATAATATTTCTTAGTTTTTTCATAGAATTTAATTATTAAATAAAATGAAATTTTATTTTAGAAATTAATTTCATGATTTAACATAAATATATAAATATTTTCATAAAATATTTATCAAAGAAAAATAAGTTTGTGGACCAAAAATGTACTCATGTAAAATAAGATCAACATTTTATATAAGTAACTGAAATTATATGAATCGTTTAGGGGAAAAATAATTTAAAAAATTTCATCAAATATGATATATATATATAAATAATAAAATAATGAAATGTAATGAATATAGAAAGGAAAAATAATGTATCCAAATAATATGATAGAAAATTATTTCAAATACTTAAATGTGATATAATAACATGGATATAGAAAATAAATATTCAATCAAAAAAATGTCCAATAGGATGGTTAAAATTTTATTTTTACACTACAAAACAAAAACAACAACATTTAAATACATTAATATGGAAAATGTAACATCCCGACTAGGCTCACCTCTAAGACTATGGCCGGACCAGTGGGTCCCATAACCTCAAGCGCATCTCCCCGAACTCCAAAGGCTACCGACTAGTAGCTAAGACCCATTTTTTCCATGGGGGAGACTATTCCCTCATAGGTAATAGATAATATAACATCAGAAGTAAACAAAAACAATTAATAAATAGCAGAAGCATGTGAATAAATAAACTACAATAGAAGAAATATAAATAATCCAACTGAAGGATAATAATAAAGTATGGAAGCTCACAGAAAGATGTCATGCTATGATGTAGGTCTAAACTAAGAGCATGTAAAATAGAAATGAAACACATAGTCAACAAAAAAGGGCTCAAAGAAGTAGTTGCATCATGAGCAAGGATTGGTCCTCTGACCTAGTCTCTATCCTAAGCAGTAAAGAACTATCAAGCATCGAAAGCAGTATGATTCCCCTTGTCAATACCTACGAGAATGTAATCTACTCGGGTGTCAACGACGCCTGAGAAGGGTGTGAGATAAAATTGAAGTGTATCATTATTAGAGTTCAAGTTGAGAGTTGGAGTCTGAGCTTGTCCGGAAGGTATCACTACGTAACATCTGTCAATTTATCCAATACCACCGAACCTGACCAAGATAATATTTCGAAAGACCAAGTATCGCTCGAGGCATAACTTTACCCTGAGTTTGGCCCGATCTCGCAAAAAGGGGTTGAGTATCATCTGAGGCTGGCTTAGCCACATTGCCAATGGATCCGTCCTGATAGGCCCTTTTGGAACTGGTGTCACTCATAAGTATTAGAAATCCTGGGGAAGTCTCGGTCTAGAAAATACAATGAAACCATCCCCCATCACATCGGGGTAACCAGTTAGGAACATAGGGTCTAAGCGTGGCCCTTAATATAGGACCCACCTCTTTTCCCCGCCCTGAATTTAATTACAGTTTTCACAGCAGCAGATATGACATAATCAGCATATAAAGTCGTAGCTTGAAAACTAACTAGATACACCCATTAATCACAAGGTATAAATTTAACATTACAACATAACATTATACAAGTCAATATATATCGTATCAAAATCAGTAGATAATGTACTTTTTAAATAAATAAACAGTTCAGCAAAACAAGTTCCAATGATCCATCAATTCAAGTTCATGTTCAAAGCAACAATTAATTTAATTTAATATCTATAAAAATGGTTACAAAAAACCTGAAATTAATTAAACTATAACCTGACTAATAGAAAAATACCCTGACTATGTGGGCATTCCCAAAGGGGTGTCCGACCTTATTGCAAAGATTCAAACAACTATTTATTTAATTTAAAAACAATAAAAGGGGCTGTGCAATACCTACAGTTAAATAAATTATAATCCCGGCTAACAAAAAAATACACCAACCATGTCGGAACGACCAAATGTGTGTTCTACCTTGTTGTAAAAAATCAAAAAGATTAATTTAAGATGATTATGGCTGAAAAAATTAGGAAAAATGATTAAAGTAATTAAATCAGGTATAATTTCACAAAGCCGGTAGGCACCAACCAATGACACAACAATTCATTTTTATAAACCACAACGAAATAGAGGAAAAAAGTGTAGTAACCCTACACTATAGTCACAGATGACTCTAAGATCTGCGTTAGGCTTTGATTTGACATAAAATGGAAGAAAACGAAGAATTTTAGAAAACCCCCAAAATAGGGTAAAACTCTTCTATGACAAACTACACATATAATACTCAACAGAATCAAATGATTCCACTCGCACAAGGTTAGCCTGGACCTAAGGTTTACAGTGCACCTAATGGTGAAGGGATCAAACGACAAATAGAGGATCTATGACCTTCTAAAGGGGGGTGAGAGGGGTCTGCCACCTAGGGGGAAGAGAGGTGCGACGTGAGGGAAGGGAGAGGGAGAGAGGAGAGAAAAATATAAATTAAAGAAAAGAAAGAAAAATAAAGGAAATAAAAATAAGAGAAAAATAAAAGATAAGGAAAAAAGAAAAATAAAATAAAATAATAAAATAAAATAAAAGTATGGATAAGAGAAAAAATAAAAAATAAAAAATAGAAATCCCCCATTTTAATTAATTTTATTTTTCCCCATAACCCCCTTTATATTTTATTTGAAAATTTATATTTATCATTTCTTGCTTTCTTTTAAATATTCTTTAAATATATTATTACTCTTTTCAATTCATAATTAATTATTTCAATCCCAAACACTGCACTAACACATGACATAATTTTTTTCATTAAATGCCTACAGTTATTTAAATTAATTAAAAAGATGCCTAGGACCTGCATCATGGTGCGCAGGCACGCGCCCCAGGACGCTTAATTAATTTGACTAAAATAAATTGAAAACAGTCCATACCTGATTTAGGTCGGGACGTTACAACCTCCCCTCCTTAAGACAACTCATCCCTAAGTTGCCCTTCCGAGGGTAGTGGAACGTTTCCAGAGAAAAGTTCTGGCCACAGTGCATGTACATCCGTCTCTCGCTCCCAGGTCTCATCCTAAACACATTCGTGTTGCTACAACACTCAGACCAGAGGGACTGACTTTACTCTGAGTACTTTCATACTACGATCGATGATATGAATCAGATGATCCGCAAAGGATACATCAACATCAAGCTCGATGTCGTTAGGGTCAAAATAATGAGACAGGTCTAGATGATATTATCGAAGATGAGGTACATGGAAAATTTTGGGCATGGAATGATACCTCTGAGGTAGTAGTAACCGATAGGCTACCGGCCCAACTATCTCCACTATCTTGAACATCCTGATGTATCTCGGTGATAACTTCCCCTGCCTCCTAATCCGACCGTGACCTAACCTTGGAGAAACACACAAAAAGACTCAATGTCCCACCTTGAACTCTAGAGGTCTACGATAATGATCGGTATAAGAATTTTTTTTAGACTGAGCTGTAGTCATATGATTCTGAATCAGCTAAACTTGCTTATAAGTCTTCTGAATGAGATGAGGACCCAATAAGGATACCTCACCTTATTCGATACAACATAATGGTGAACAACACGACCTTCCATAGAGGGCCTCATATAGATCCATTTGAATTGTCTCTTGGAAGCTATTATTATAGGTAAACTCAACAAGATGTAAATGATTCTCCCAGAAACCTTCAAAATCAAGGATACAGGCCCGTATCTTATCCTCTAACACTCGTATAGTTCTCTCAGATTGCCCATCTGTCTGGGGGTGATATGTAGTACTCAAAAGTACCTGTGAACCTAGCACCTTTTGCAACACTTTCCATAACCATGAAGTAAAGCAGACATCCTTATCCGAGACAATAGAATAAGGTACACCATGAAGTTGCACAATCTCCTGGATATACAACCTTCCCAAATCATCAATATTAGAGGTCTCTTGGATAGGCAAGAAGTGTGAAACATTGGTTAACCTATCGAAAGCCACCCATACTACATCGCTGCCTTGAGGAGATCTTGGAAATCCTGTAATAAAATCCATGGTGATGTCATTCCATTTTCAATTAGGAATGGATAGGGATGTAGAAGTCCAACAGGTTGTTGGTGCTCTAACTTCACTTATTGGTAGGTGGATCACCAAATGATGAAACCCACTATCTAATTTTTCATACAAGGACACCAATACTATCGACACATGTCTATGTAAATCTTGGTCAGCCCAGGGTGAACATCCCAAACAGAGGTGTGAGATTCCTTCATCATCTCTTCCCGTATACTTGAAGGTACCCATACACGGCCACGGTAAAGGAGAGTTTCACTGATATCAACAACCCAACTAGGAGGAAGTTCTCTCCTTTAACGTTTTCCCTAAAAAAGATCCCCTCAGGATTAGTCAACTGTTGCTTGAGGGCTTTCTACAGAAGAGAGGACATCACCATAAGAGATGCTCGAACCAGTTGTCCACTCTACTCCTGAACCTCCAGATGCATCTCTGAAAACATGCCATCATCTGCCACTCATTGCTGGGTACCTGCACGGCCTATGCCCGTGTCTTTTGGCTTAAAGCATCTGCCACAACATTACCCTTAATAGGGGTATAATCAAGCTCAAAGTCGAATGACTGCAAGTATTCGACCCACCTGCGTTTCCTTAAGTTCAAGTCTCATTGAGTAGAGATATATTTTTAGATTTTTTGATCCATGTAAACAACGAATCTCTCACCTAAAAAATAGTGTCACCAACAACATAGAGCATGAACCACAACTACCAACTCAAGGTTACAGGTAGGATAGTTCCACTCGTGAGGTCTCAGCTGGCGGGATCCATAAGCCATGACTCGATCACCCTGTATCAAAAATGCACCCAGTATGATTCCTAAAGCATCACAATAAACTGTATAGCTCTTACCAGGTTCAAGAAGAATCAGGATTGGGGATGGGGTTAGTCTTTCTTTCAATTCCTGAATTTTTTTTCACAAGCTTCTGACCATATGAACTGTACACCTTTCTTAGTCAAGGCCATAAGAGGCGATGCCAAGCTGGATAAATCCTAGATGAAATGCCTGTAATTACCAGAAAGCCCCAAGAAACTACAAATGTCGAAGACACTCTTGGGATACTCCCATAAAACCATAGTTTGAACCTTTTCTGGGTCAAATGATACCTTTTATTCAGATATAATATGACCCAAGAAGTGTACCTTATCAATCCATAAGTGGAATTTACTGAGCTTAGCGCATAGCTGGTTCTCTCTTAGTGTATTTAGCATGATCTCAAGATGGGTTGTATGGTCGTGTATGGAATGCAAATACACAAATATTTTTTCCATGAAGAATACCACAAAGGAATCAAGATACAGATAAAAAACCTGGTTCATTAGAGCCATGAAGACTGCTGGTGCATTCGTGAGGCCTAATGGCATAACCAGATACTCGTACAAGCCATACCTGCTTTGGAATTCCATACGTGGTATGTCAGATGGCCGCACACACACCTAGTGATATCCCAACCTCATATCAGTCTTGGAGACAATAGTAGCTCCCTAGAGCTGGTCAAAGAGATCATCTATATGAGGCAATGGATATCGATTCTTTACAGTGAGATGGTTGAGTCAATGATAATCCACGAATAACCTGAGGGTACCATCTTCCTTCTTGAAAAAAATGATAGGTGAACCCCACGATGATGTGATAGGTCTGATGAAACCCTTAGCCTCAATTTCTTCAAGATGCTTTTTGAGTTCTTGTAGCTCTGTTGGTGACATCCTATAAGTAGGATTATACACTAGTGCCGCACCTGGCACGAACTCAATAGTGAAATCCACGTCTCTCATAAGATGTAATCCAAAGAAATCATCAGGGAAGACATCCCTAAAAAGGTCCACCATTGGAGGGAATTTAACTAGGTGTGTTCCCTGATCACTCATGAAGAGACTTTCCAATTGGGTTGTCACTCTACCCAACCTTACATATTTAGGCTTAGCTCATTCTACCTGCATATCCCATTCTTCTTTGTGAATATATGTGTCTCCATAAGGGGATATAAAGGACACCCGATGGTGATAGAAATCCACTTGGGCATGATAAGGAGAAATTCAGTTCATAGCGATAATGACTTTGATGCCAGAAATATTGAGGATATAGAAATTCCAAACATAATGGTACCCACCTATCTTAAGGGGGAACTCTTGGAACCGGTGTATTCCCTCTTCCCTAACCCTGAGTAGTGTGTCGAGAGACATGACGCCGCAAAGGTACTGAATTGGAAAACCAAGACTTTCAAAAACAATAGTAGATATAAAGGAGTGCGATATGCCGGTATCAAAAAGAGCAGAAACAAAAGTAGAGGGTACTAGAATAGTACCTCTAATGGTAGATGGTCCTGCACTCTGCTCCTCTGGTGCTGATTGCACTACATACAGGAGACCTGATCTACGACCCTGATTAGCTGCCTGGTTGGCCTGGGTAGGTCCAATCTACTGATGATGATAATATAGAACTTGATTTCGTTGACCACGACCCCCACCATTACCTCGGCCTGATCGACTGGTGGAAAAAGAACTTCCATCCTACTTTGAAGTCATATATCCCATAATTGATGAATGTGTAGGTGAAGATCATCTACTACTGAACACTGAAGAGAAGGAACGACAGAAACACTGAAGGTGACCCATCCTACTGAAATCTTGATACTCCTTCATATATCTCGTTCTCTATGACTTCTTGTGACCATCCCTTATACATTGATAACATGCGACCGAGCTATCAAGATGTGCTGTTTGGATAGGATTTCCCCCACATGCACTTTCAGAACAGTGTTTCCTGCTTCCAGAAGAGCCATTACCCTGTCTCAGAACTAAATCACCCTGGCTCACTGGTTTAGATTCCCTAACATTTCTCTATGATATTAGAGCCTGATTTACAATCTCTATAATAGTGGTCAAATGTAATACGTTCACCTGCGAGTGGATAGTGTACTCAAGTCCATCCTCAAAATGCCTCACAGTAGTCTACAGGTTGCCAGTCAGATATGGGAAAAAATGCTTAAGTTCTACGAAATGAGTAGAATACTCTAACATAGTCATAGAACCCTTCTGAAGATGTAGGAAGTCCCATGCCTGATCATCTCTTAGATTCTATAGGAAAAAGTGGTCATAGAAGGCTGCTTGGAAGTCAGCCGAAGCCATGTCACTGGTCTGCTCATCTTGAGAAACAACGTCCCACCAGCAGTTGGCAGAGTCATAGATCATGTAGACTACAATATGGACCCTTCTCTTTGGAATCATCTCAAGGGGTCAAAGATAGACCTTATAGCTTCTATCCATGAATTTGTAGCATGAGGGTCACCACTCCCCGAGAAGGTGGGAGGGTTTTACTGCAAAAAGTCCTGCGTGAGTTCTGCCATAGACAGGGAATGTCTGGGGATATTTTGAACCGATAGCATAAAACTAAGGAGACTATCCCTGAACTGAGTGTCAGGGTCCCTCAGAATATCAAAAGGAGGTAGTACCATAGGAGGCTCTATGAGAGGTACCACTGGTGGTTCAGGACCCACCATCTCTAGAATATGCTCATTGCCACTCTCCTAAGGCACAACACGAAGACATCATGAGGAAAGTTTTCTACAATATCCAAACACACACCTTTAGAAATGGAGTAAAGAAGGTGAGAAAAACAAGTAAGGAACAAAAGAGGTTAGTTACATATCCTGGCTCTGAGCACTAACCAACAGACAACCCGCCTCAAGAGTTGGGTTTCAATATGTAAGAGAAAACTCAAAATAATTACTAAAAAAGATCTACAGTTCCCTCCTCAGTTAAGTTAGGCTAAAATATAACAGACTATCACAACTTTATATTCAACAAACCATCATTTAAAAATTTTACCACTAGTCACAACAACACTCACATGAAAATAGGAAAATACATGCTGAAAGTATATATGGCATAGAAATATGCATGGAATTTAAATCCTATAGTGCCTATTATGACGCATGGAATGTATTTCCCTCATATCATCGGGCGGAAATGGTAAAACCATTATCTAAACAATAACAACACAATAAAAACACAATAAAAGTGATTCACCCAATGGTGAAATCATATCAACAGTAATTGGCATAACCAATAAATGAAATCCCAACACATGAATTTGAGTTTTCTTTAGTACATGGGTTAGCTACATCCAAGCATAGAGTACATCCCAAATCCCTATATCCTAGTCTTCTTCCTAGCCCAAACAGTAATACAAAAAGAAAAACCATATCTGATACCACATTGTAACGTCCTGAACCAGCTTCCCTTAAAGACATTGGCTGGACCACTGGGTCACATAACCTCAAGCACATCTCCCCAAATTCCAAAGGTTGCTAAATAGTAATGAGAGACATTTTTGTGTCTGTGGGGGATACTATGCTCTCATTGGTAATAGATAATATCATAGTGTAAGTAAATAACAACAAATAATAAATAGAGGAAGCATGTTAATAAATAAACTATAGTAGAAGAAATCTAAATAATCCAATAGAAGGATAATAATCAAGTGAGGAAACTCACAGAAAGATGTCATGCCATGATGTAGGTCTAAACTGAAAGCAAGGAAAAAACTCAAACACACAGTAAACAAAAAAAGGGCTCAAAGCAGCAGCTGCATCATGAACAAGGACCGGTCCTCTGCCCCAGTCTCTATCCTAAGCAGTAAAGAAAAATCAAGCATCTGAAGCAGCACACTTCCCCTTGTTAATAGCTGTGAGCATTTAATCTACTCGGGTGTCAATAACACTAGAGTAGGGTGTGAGATAAAATCCCAGTAGGCCAGCACCCATGGTGTATAAACCTTTCCACTTCGTGAAACAATAAAATGCAGTGTGCCATTACATAAAAATTTTGAATAATTAATTTAAGTGCAATTAAATAAATAATTTGGCTAGGGTTCCAAAGGGCAGCCGTGCCTAATCACTTGCTTTGGCCTAAGATGGTAGTATAAAAGGGTACCTGTCCGCAGAATTCATGTACACATATATATATAAAACCTAGAAAGAAAGGTAAAACAAGGAAGAGGTATACCCCAAGCTTGTGATTTAACATGGGGTCTATGTCAAAATTCAACCAGGCACACATAAACATATCAGAAGAATATTTCAATTATCAAGAGACTCAAATGGAAATGATATAAACCTTAAGTGTATCATTATTAAGGTTAAAGTTGATAGTTGGAGTCTGATCCCATCCCGAAGGTATCGCTATGGAACATCTGTCAATTTATCCAATACCACCGAGCCCGTCCAAGGCAATCTTTCTAAAGACCAAATATCGCTTGAGGCATGACTTTACCTTGATTCTGTCCCAATATCACAAAAGGGGTCGAGTATCATCCGAGGCCGGATTATCTACATTTCTAATGGAATTGTCTTGATGGGCCCTTTTGGAACCTATATCACTCATAAGTATTAGAAAGCTCAGGGAAGTCTCAGTCCAGCAAAGCCAATGACATCGCCCCCCAGTGCATAGAGGAAACCAGTCAGGAATAGAGGGTCTAAGTGTAATGACCCAGAACCTCATGACCCCGTACTTTGCCAATTATTAGTGTGTTCGATCGGTGAGACTGATCGGTGTCACCCAGCCTTGGCAGGTTTTTCTCCTACAGCCTCCCCCGTAACCCCACTTTTATGCCCTTTTAAATTTTTGAACCATTTCAAGGCCTTTTTTAAGCCATAATTAATATCTAAAAATCCTGAGAAACCTCCCTATTAAGTAACAATTAATCCAGTCATGTGTAACCACCCAACCGCGTGGAATAACCACGATCCGACTTCCAAGGCGTTCAAAATTTTTATTCCGTAACAACGGGATTTTATCTATATATCGCAGAAGAAGTTCTTCTCCCCCCTTCTTCCTTTTTGGCCAACTTATCTCTTCTTCCTTATGTGTTTAAAGTCCTTTGTTACAGAGTCAAGTGGTGAACCTGTGCCGGAGCCCTACAAGTCGCACATCCCCTGTTCCTAGGTCATGGAGAAAAACTTCAATCATTGATCAATCAAGTAGGGTTTCACCTTTGTCTCTCCTTTCTGTGTATCTTGCGGGGTGGGTACGCTATTAATTTTGTAGAACTGGATGAAGAAAACTTTAAATAAGATAATAAATGGATTCTAAAGAACGAAGGGGAGGGGTGTGACCGATGATGCTGCTCTGATTTTCTCTTCTTTCATGGTTAATGGTTTCTGGATTGTTCGGGTTTACACCAACTGAAAATCATGGCTGTTGGTGGTCTTTCTCCGTGCATTAATAAATCCTTACTTCTCATGTTGGTCGTGTAAAGGCAATTGGTTAATTACATATATTCGTATAAATAAATTGAAATCACCAGGATTAATCCTTTTTTTTGTGATAACCCCGGTTAAAGTACAATGGAATTGGAATCATGGAGTGTGTTAAATCTTTTAAATCTAAAAATACCATTATGGGCCTGCTTTGTGTTGGTGGAAGTGGTTTGGTTTTTTACATTCACGGGCCGGTTGCTGGGTGATGTGGGTGGGGATGGGATCCCCTGTTATTATGGATTCACTGGTTACGAATTTGAGGCCGTGTGGTTACTTGATTATATCACAAATTGGAGTGGGATCCTATGTTGTCGAGAAAACATTGGCTACTGGATCCTGGGGACATAGGGTTGTATATTTTGGTTTTCTTTGGATCTAGTACTTCGAGGGATCTCACTTATCCATCTGTTGTTGTGACTTTACAAGAGAACCGAGTGTGAATGCTTAAATTGCTGTTGGGTGTATTCTTTCCTTGGCTTGTGCTTATTCTTACTAGTTGCCCAAGTAGGTATAGAAAATTATTTAAACATTATTACTGAACATGAAAACAAGGATGAGTCAAATGGGTTTTGGTTTGGTGCGAGTTGTGACTTGGACACAGGTGCTGAGTGTGTTCTTTAGGATTGCTGAAGAAAAACCTAGATTTGGGTGAGTGCTTGTTACCTATACATACTTGTAGTTTTTTGTGTTTCTAATTCGCGCCCCACCCAAGTTGATCACTTAGTGCCGAACCCCCTCATTTCATGGGGGATGGTGTTTTCCCCAACACTTATATTAGTGGCTGGTTATTAGCTCCTTTCTGCTCCCTTTCTCGGATAGCACAAGTATCTTCGGGTAGGCTGTGATGGACTGATGTCCATTATTAGCCCAAGAATCTTCGGGCAGGGTAGTTTGGTGGTTGGCCCAGGTGTTTGCGGGCAGGTGGTTTCCCATGTATCTTTGGGATGAGGCCCAGGTGTCTACAGGCATGGCAGTGGTTGTTCTAGCATAGGTGTTTGCAGGCACGGTTACGTGTGACAGTTGTGGCCTAGGTGTTTGCGGGCGTGTTAGTGGTTGTGGCCCAGGTGTTTGCGGGCAAGATGTGTGGTTGAGGCCCAGGTGTGTGTGGGCGGGGTATGGTAGTGGGACTGCGGTGAGAATGGCAGGGTTGGTCCGATGCATAGGATGTCTTCAATAACCAGTGGGAAAGTGGCGCGGGGTACCCAAACATCGATGTGCTATTACTATACATTACTTGACTTGCGTTATTTGGGGAGTGTTCCTTGGTGAGGCTTGGGTGGTTAGTTTCCTTGTTAGGTGCTTGATTATCTCTTTTCTCATAGGGCATTAGTATGCCTCCCCACTTGTGCATGAGAGTCTTTGGTTTTCCCTAATGAGTATACTAGTATGCTCACCCTATGTATATAAAACTGCTTTCAGGTTTTCAGGAGGACTTCGGGGATTGTGCTAGACCGTACTAGCTCAGACCTTGTGACAGATCATCGTAGTTGCTGTTGTTCTTTCTTTTGGTATTTTTCTTTGTAGTCTCTTTATACATTGCAGATTTTACTTTTGTTACATGCATTGGGAAGGGTTA
The DNA here is from genome assembly GCA_963277665.1 of Viscum album. NCBI lineage: Eukaryota > Viridiplantae > Streptophyta > Magnoliopsida > Santalales > Viscaceae > Viscum > Viscum album. The sequence continues at coordinate 357,083,992 of OY728143.1, forward strand.
TTGGCTTTACTTTTACTTTCAATTTGGTGTTAGTGGGATTCACTATCTTATCTCCCAATCCTATTAAAAGAAAAAGGGCAATTCCTTCCATCTAGTGTGGGACTTTATACCCTTGGTGCTGGTCGCCACTCCGGGACCTATTGAAGGTGGGTTTTGAGGATCATTATCTCTCCTTCAACTTAAAGAAGGAAGGTCCTGTCAATCTGCTGACCCTTCCCTCCTTTTGGTGAAGGCGGGTCATGACAGAATGGTATCAGAGGGAGGTTGAGAGATAGGATGGAGTCTGGAGTTAGGCATAGTGATGATTGCATGGGATGGTATGACAACGGTGTTGGGTGACCTTGGTGCGTGAATTAGGCCAGGGGAGACTAACTAGGACAAGGGATTTTAGGCCCCCTCGTGATCCGATGCAAGGACTCTGGACCTACTAAATGACCGAGTATGGCCACGCTGATTGCAGGGTAGAGACCCTAGGGAAGGTACATGCATCATAATGACTTGTGTTCTCGTGTTTCTGGTTTGTTTTGGGAATTTGAAATAAATAATAAGTTTAAGAAGTTTTAAGAACAACGTTCTGCACTACCTGGGCTTAGGCATTCTTTGTTTACCTTGTAGCTATGGCACCTGGAAGACGACCATGATTTGTACGGGTGATCAAGGCCCATGAGGTTGACTTGTCTGATCAGTGGAGGGATGATCGAGTGGAGGAGGATGACCAGTGGCAGAAGACGCTTCGAGCCTTCCAGTGATAGACCCTTGAGAAGTATGAGGGAAACACCTCTAACATGAAGACAGAGGGTTGGCTGGAGGAGCTGGTGATAGCCTTCAGCTTGATCCAGGCTCCGACCGAGTACTGGGTTCCTTTGACCGTCATCTAGATGCGGGGAGTAGCACGTCAGTGGTGGACGCTCTACCTGGGGGAGAGGAGAGAGGCTGAGGTGGCATGGGATGATTTCGAGAAGGAGTTCTGGGCGGAATTCCTCCCTTATACGATGAAGGCAGAAAAGAGGTAGGAGCTACTCTCCCTCCAACAGGGGAGTATGTCATTAAGAGAGCTGGGGATCAAGTTCAAGGATCTCCTCTGCTTTTCTCCGGGCCTATTTCCAGATGAGGAGTCTCAGGTGAGACGTTTAGAGGAGGCGATCCGACCCTCCCTCCAATACGCTGTTAACCCCTTCACCTTGCTGACATACATGGAGGTCCAGAAGAAGGCGGAGGTGGTGAAGAGGATGCACACGCTGGGCGGTGTGTCACGAGAGAGGATTCAGCTAGGCCCGTCAAAGGGAAAGGCCGTCAGCACCAGAACTCCAGCATAGGGACCCTCTAGGTTCTGACCAGCAGGGAGCAGGCCGTAGCAGTTCCAGTTCCGGTCCCTCGGTCCTCATCCTTTCCCTTCGGGCCTAGGACCAAGGTGTTTTGTCTGTAGGAGCCATGGACATCTCCAGAATCAGTGCCCGGACCGAGTTTAGTATGACAGTGGCGGACAGACCCAACACCCACCTCAGCTTCCTGCGAGGCCCATCCAGTAGCAGTAGCAGGGGCAGTGAGCTCCCGCTCCTTCGAGGGCCGACATTGCAGGGGGAGGCTGACCTCAGGGCGCTCCTCAGTGACCTCGACCAGGGCGTGGTCGGGGAGGCGACCGACATCCGAGGGGCATAGGAGGTAGGAGTGGATAGTTGCACACCGTGGAGGCATCAGTTCTAGTGGGACCGGAGGTTGTTCGAGGTACGATTAGTTTGTTCAGTACCCTTGATTACACCTTGTTCGATACCAGAGCTTCACACTCCTTTGTTTCACCCGGTCTGGCCCGTGCTCTGGGTCTAGATGCCGAGAGACTTCCAATGCCCCTGGTGCTGAGCACACCAGTCAGAGCTCAGACTGACTTTTTATATGTTTGTAGAGGATGCACACTGATGATAGGTCCACACCAGTCGGTTAGGGATCTACTACTACTACAGATACAATCATACGATGTCATCCTAGGCATCAAATGGCTGTTCTCTATTTGTGCCATCATCGACTACTTCCGAGGAAGGGTTGTGTTTTCAGACTTGGGTGGCCAACATGTAACTTTCACCGGCGAGTGGAATGGTCAGAAGGGCAGTAGGTGAGAGGAACCCCTCCTCTCCTTGTTAGCCGAGCTATCCGTAGAGTCAGTAGATGATGAGATGGTGGAAGTACCAGGGATCTCCAGTGAGTTTATGGAAGTCTTTCCTGAGGAGGTAACAACTCTACCCCCTCGACGTGATATCGAGTTTGGGATAGACTTGCAGCCTAGTGCTCATCTGATTTCGATGGCTCCCTGCCGTATGACACCTTCAGAGCTACAAGAGTTGCGGATTCAGATTGACGATCCGATGAAGAGGGGTTATGTCTGACCAAGTGCGTCACCATGGGGTGCTCTAGTCTTGTTCGCAAAGAAGGAAGATAGTGGTCTCAGGTTGTGCATAGACCACAGGAGGCTGAATCAGGTGAAGATCAAGAATTTCTACCCTCTTCCGAGGATAGACGATCTTTTTGACCAGCTAAAAGGGGAATGATGGTGTTCGAAGATCGACCTACGATCTAGATATCACCAGTTGAGTGTGAAATATGGCGACATCTCGATGACGGCCTTCAGGTGAAGATATAGGAACTTCGAGTTTGTAGTCATGCCTTTCGGCATTACGAACACCCCGGCTGTGTTCATGGGGCTTTTGAACTCTATCTTCCAGGAGTATCTGGATCGGTTTGTAGGCATGTTCATTGACGACATCCTGATCTATTCAAGATCAGAGGAGGACCACGCAGAGGATCTGAGGACGGTTTTAGGGGTCCTATGACAGCACCATCTCTATGGGAAGTTGTCGAAATGCAAGTTCTGGATGTGAGAAGTACACTTCCTTGGGCATGTAGTGTCCGAACATGGGGTAGCAGTAGACCCATCAAAGGTTGAGGTGGTTTTTTCTTGGGCAGCACCCAAGAATGTGGCATAGGTTCGTAGTTTCCTCAGGCTGGCAGGTTACTATTGGAGGTTTGTACCCAATTTCTCTCAAGTTGCAGCACCTTTGACAGCCTTGACCAAGAAGGACTAGGTTTTTGTATGGGTGAGCTGTGCGAGGCAGCCTTCAGCTATCTGAAGGAGAAATTGGTTAGTGCCCCAGTACTGAGACTACCAGAAGAAGGGGTGGCGTATGAGGTGTTATGTGATGCTTCAGGGCAGGGCCTTGGATGTGTGTTAATGCAGCGACCAGGGGTGATCTCTTATGGGTCTAGGCAGCTACGCCCTCATGAGAATAATTATGCCACCCACAATCTGGAGCTTGCAACGGTTGTGTTCGCTCTAAAACTGTGGCGGCATTACCTCATCGGAGAACGCATTGTGGTCTTCACGAATCACAAAAACTTGAGGTATATCTTCTCCCAGCGAGACTTAAACTTAAGGCAGTGAAGGTGGATGGAGTTCCTCCAGGATTACAATTTCAAGATTTCCTATACCTCAGGGAAAGGAAACGTGGTGGCTGATGCCTTGAGTAGGAAGTCACAAAGGGATGCGGTCCGAGAGTCGGCAGACACTTGGAGGGCGATGGAGGAGTTGGCTACCCTTCACCTGGATGCGAGGATGGATAGTGGTAGAGGTTTCCTGTATCAAATGATAGTATAGTCTTCTCTATTACATCAGGTGGAGGAGTCTCAGTGGGTAGACTCAGAGTGCGAAGTGATGCGTGACCGAGTTGACCAGGGCAATGCTCCGGATGGGTGGATGGAGGATGGTCAGAACCGGATGCTTTTCCGAGAAAAGTTGTTTGTTCTAGAGGCGATGCGTGGCCAAGTCCTTAGTGAGTTCCACAACTCACCCCTAGCATTGCACCCGGGAGTTTCCAAGATGTACCAGGGTCTGAAGGGACAATTTTGGTGGCCCGGAGTAAAGAGAGCAGTGGCAGAGTTTGTGGCCAAGTGCCTAGTGTGTCAGCAGGTGAAGGCTGAACACCGTGTTCCAGGCGGGTTTTTGCAACCTTTAGATGTCCCCGAGTGGAAGTGGGATGACATATCGATGGATTTCGTCATGAGACTACCCAAAGTGCAAGGAGGTTGTGATGCCATTTGGGTAGTAGTGGACCAGTTGACGAAGTCGGCTCACTTCCTGGTGATTAAGGAGTCGACTGGAGTGGATTCTCTAGCACGAATGTATGTGGACGAGGTAGTGCAGTTTCATGGAGTTCCGAGTTCCATAGTCTCAGACAGGGATTCATGCTTTAACTCACGAGTCTGGAGGGGATTGCAGTATGATTTTGTCACCCGACTACGTCTTAGCACTGCTTTCCACCCCCAGACAGATGGGCAGACAGAGTGCACCATCCAGACCTTGGAGGACATGCTGCGAGCATGTATTTTGGACTTTGGGGGGATCATGGGGGCTACACTTGCCTCTGGTAGAGTTCGCCTACAATAATAGCCATCACTATACTATTGGCATGGCTCCATTCGAAGCTCTATATGGAAGGCCGTGTCGCTCACTCGTGTGCTGGGCTGAGGTTGGGGAATAGGTGTTCTTGGCCCGGAGGTGGTGCATAGCATGACAAAGAAGGTTCAGCTTATACGAGAGAGGATGAAGGAGGCTCAAGACCGACAGAAGTCATATGACGATGAGAGGAGGAGAACCTTGTAGTTCGAGGTTGGGGACCACATATTCTTGAAGGTATCCCCTCAGCATAGATAGCGAAGGTTTGGCAGAGGAAGTAAGCTTTCTCCCAGGTTCATCAGGCCCCTCTAAGTGTTGCGACAGGTCAGTGAAGTGGCTTATCAGCTAGCACTAACACCGCCGCTACTGAGGATACACGATGTATTCCATGTGTCCCAGCTCTGACGATATCTGAATGATGATTCACACGTCCTCGACTGGGGAGGTCTAGATATCTAAGATGATGCAACCTTCATAGAACGACCGATCAAGATCGAGGATCGTAAGTAGAAAGTACTTCATGGGAGAACCATTCCCTTGGTTCATGTGTTATGGATACATGGTGGGCTTTAGGAAAGTACCTGAGAGAGGGAAGCATAGATGCGTGCCCAATACCCCTTGTTGTTTGGAGTTTTATTCTATTTTTTCAGTACTTGTTTGCTGTGTAATGATTACTTTGTTGGATATGGATGTGAAATTTCTTTTCTATGGATGTGTGTGTGAAGTGTCCTAAAGAATGGGGAGGGGAGGACCTGATCCCTAGTTAAGATGCATTAAAGCAGATACGCCTAAACCCATGTGGGCGAGTCAGTGCCGCCCAAAGAGGATAATATCTTAACACAGAGGAAGGGAAACCCCTATCCCATTGGACCAGACGGTTTGGACCTTTTTTTTTGCATCCAACAGGGAAGGAGCGGTAGGGCGTTTGTGTTTGTTCAGAAGATAAGATATTCCTATGTCGAAGAGGTTCACCCCTGAGAGGTATCTTCCAGGGTGGTTGTTCAGATCCCCCGTCCTCCCTCCAGGTCTGGTTTTGATTATTGAGGGAGAGAATGGTTTGAGAGGTATCTGGTGTAATGAACCTGAACCTCATGACCCCATCCTTTGCCAATTATCGGCACGACCAATCAATGAGACCGATTGGCGCAACCGATCGGGGAGACCGATCGGCGCGACCGATCGGTGGGACCGATCAGCGCGACCGTTTGGCAAGACCGATCAGTGTCACCCAGCCATGGCGGGTTTTTCTCCTACAGCCTCCCCCGTAACCGCACTTTTAGGCCCTTTTAAATTTTTGAACCGTTTCAAGGCCGTTTTAAGCCATAATTGATATCTAAAAATCATGAGAAACCTCCCTATTAAATAACAATTAATCTAGTCACGTGTAACCACCCAACCGCATGGAATAACCATGATCTGACTTCCAAGGCGTTCAAATTTCTTATTCCGTAACAACGGGATTTTACCTATATATCACCGAAGAAGTTCTTCTTCCGCCTTATTTCTTTTTGGCTGAATTCTCTCTTCTTCCTTGTGCGTTTGAAGTCCTTTTTTACCGAGGTAAGTGGTGAACCTGTGCCGGAGTCCTGCAAGTTGCACATCCCCTGTTCATAGAGCGTGGACAAAAACTTCGATCATTGATCAATCAAGTAGGGTTTCACCTTCGTCTCTCCTTTCTGTGTATCTTGCGAGGTGGGTACGCTATTGCTTCAGTATAATTGGATGAACCAAACATTAAATAAGATAATAAACATATTCTAAAGAACGGAGGGGAGGGGTGTGACCGATGATGCTGCTCTATTTTTCTCTTCTTTCATGATTAATGGTTTCTAGATTGTGCGTGTTTACGCCTACTGAAAATCATGGCCGTTGGTGGTATTTCTCTGTGCATTAATAAACCCTTACTTCTCGTGTTGGTTGTGTAATGGAAATTGGTTAATTATGTATATTCAGCTAAATAAATTAAAATCACCACGATTAATCCTTTTTTGTGATAACCCCGGTTAAAGTACATCAGAATTGGAATCATGAAGTGTGTTAAATCTTTTAAATCTGAAAATAATGGCATGGGCCTACTTTGTGTTGGTGTCATTGGTTTGGTTATTTTCATTCACAGGCCGATTTCTGGGTGATGTGAGTGGGGATGGGATCCCCTGTTGTTATGGATTCACTAGTTATGAATTTGAGGTCATGTGGTTACTTGATTATATCAAGAATTGGGGTGGGATCCTCTATTGTTGAGAAACCATTGGCTCCTGGATCTTGGGGACATAGGGCTGTATCTTGGGGTTTTCTTTGGTTCCAGTACTTCGAGGGATCTCACTTATCCCTCTGTTGTTGTGAATTTACAAGAGAATCAGGTGTGAATTCTTAAATTGCGGTTGGGTATATTCTTTCGTTGGATTGTGATTATGCTTACTAATTGCCCCAGTAGGTGCAAAAACTTATTTAAAAATTATTACTGAACATGAAAACAAGGATGGGACAAAAGGGTTTTGGTTTGGTGCAAGTTATGACTTGGACACAGGTGCTGAGTGTGTTTTTTAGGCTGGCTGAAGAAAAACCTAGATTTGGGTGAGTGCTTGTTACCAATACATACTTTTAGTTTTTGTGTTTCTAATATGCGCCCCAACCAAGTTGAGAACTTAGTTCCGAACACCCCCATTTCATGGTGGAGGGTGTTTTTCCCAACACTTCTATTAGTGGATGGTTATTAGCTCCTTTCTACTCCATTTCCCGGATTCCCAAGTATCTTCAGGCAGGCTGTGATGGATTGAAGTCCATTATTAGCCCAAGAATCTTCGGGCAGGGTAGTGTGGTGGTTGGCCCAGGTGTGTGCGGGCAGGTGGTTTCCCAAGTATCTTCGGTATGAGGCCTAGGTGTCTATGAGCATGGAAGTGGTTGTTTTGGCCTAGGTGTTTGCAGGAATGGTTACGTGTGACAGTTGTGGCCCAAGTGTCTGCAGGTGGGTTAGTGGTTGTGGCCCAGGTGTTTGCGGGCGGGATGTGTGGTTAAGGCCCAGGTGTGTGCAGTCAGGGTATGGTAGTGGGACTGCGGTGAGAATGGAGGGATTGGTCCAATGCATAGGATGTATTCAATAACCAGTGGGAAAGTGGCGCGGGGTACCCAAACATCGATGTGATATTACTATACATTACTTGACTTGCGTTATTTGGGGAGTGTGCTTTGGTGAGGCTTGGGTGGTTAGTTTCCTTGTTAGGTGATTTGTTATCTCTTTTCTCATAGGGAATTAGTATTCCTCCCCACTTGTGCACGAGAGTCTTTGGTTTTCCCTACTAAGTATTCTAGTATGCTCACCCTACATATATAAAACTGCTTTCAGGTTTTTAGGAGGACTTCGGGGATTGTGTTGGACCGTACTAGCTCAGACCTTGTGATAGATCATTGTAGTTGCTGTTGTTCTTTCTTTTGGTATTTTGCTTTGTAGTCTCCTTATACATTGTGGATTTTACTTTTGTAACATGCATTGGGAATGGTTCTTGGATTTACTTTCACTTTCAGTTTGGTGTTAGTGGGATTCACTATCTTATCTCCCAATCCTATTAAAAGAAAAAGGGTAATGCCTTCCATTTAGTGTGTGACTTTATACCCTTGGTGCTGGTTGCCACTCCAGGACCTATTGAAGGTGGGTTTCAGGGGTCATTATTTCTCCTTCAACTTAAACAAGGAAGGGCCTGGAAATCTGCTGACCCTTCCCTCCTTTTGGTGAAGGCAGGTCGTGACACTAAGTGTGGCCCTTAATATGAGACCCACCTCCTTTCCCCGCCCGAAATTTAATTAAAGTTTTCACATCAGCAGATATGACAAAATCAACATATAAAGTCGCAGATTGAAAACTAACCAGATACAACCGTGCATCACAAGGTATAACATTAACATTATAGTATAACAACTTACGAGGAAATATATATCGTATCAACATCAATAGATAATAAATTTTTTAAATAAATAAATAGTTCATCAAAACAACTTCCAATGATCCAATAATTCATGTTCTTGTTCAAAGAAACTATTTATTTAATTTAATATCAATAAAAAGGGATATGCAACACCTGAAATTAATTAAAAGATAACCCTTATAATGGAAAAATACCCCAACCATGTTGTCATTCCCAAAGGGGTGCCTGAACTTGTTGCAATAATTCAAACAACTATTTATTTAATTTAAAAACAATAAAAAGGGGTTGCGCAATACCTAAAGGTAATTAAATTATAAACCTGACTAACAAAAAAAATACCGAACATGTTAGAACACCCAAAGGTGTGTAAAAACGTGTTTCAAAAAACCAAACAGATTAATATAAGATGATTATAGCAACAACAATTAGAAAAAAATTAAAGTAATTAAATTGGGTAAAATTGCACAAAGCCGGTAGGGACCGACCAACGACACAAGATCACATTTTTATAAACCCTAATAAAATGAAGGGAAAGTGATTAGGCACCCTACATTGTATTTTTAGATGACTATATGATCGGAGGTAGGCTTTTATTTTACCTAAAACAGAACAAAACAAAGGATTTTAGAAAACCCCCAAAATAGGGTAAAGATATTCCATGACGAACTACACGTAGAATACTCAATGGAATCAAAAGATTCCACTTGAGCAAGGTTAACCTTGAATTAAGGTTCTATGTGCACCTAAAAAAGAAGAGATCAGATGATGGATGGAGGAGCTACGACTTTCTGAAGGGGGTGAGATGGGTGTGCCAACAAGGGGGGAAGAGAGGTGCGAAGTGAGGGAAGGGAGAGGGAGAGAGGAGGGGAAAAAGAAAAGAAATAAAAAGTAAAGAAATAAAAACAAGAGAAAAAAATATAAGGAAAAAAGGAAAATAAAAGAAAAGAATAAAATAAAATAAATCGATGGAAAGGAAAAAAATAAAAATAATAAAAAATGGAAATCCTCCATTTTAATTAATTTTATTTTATTCCCGTAATCCCCTTTCTATTTTATTTCAATTTTTTATCCTTTCTTGCTTTCTTTTATGTATTCTTTAAATATCTTATTACTATATTCAATTATTAATTAATTATTTTAAATCCTGAACACCGCGCTATTACGCGAAATAACATTTTTCATTAAATGCCTGCATTTATTTAAATTAATTTAAAAGCTACCCTGGACCCGCAGCGAGGTGCGCAAGCACGCGCCCCAGGTCACTTAATTAATTAGACTTCAATAAATTAAAAACAATCCGAACTTGATTAAGGCTGTGACGTTACAAAAAAAAGAATAATAACATACATTTATGTTCAATTAATCAAAATAAGTTATGTATTCTGAGTTTTTATACAAAATCATTGATATGGGGTTTAAAATCCAATGTCAAGACTACACCCAAGAGTAAAAATAATCTCCATGTACATCTCTATAACCTCTTACATATTATCTCCATTTTTTTAAAACATTTACTAAAATATGGTTGAAAATTAAATAAATATTTTATTTTTTATTTTAAATTAAATAACATAAAACTATTTTTCTAGATTATTTTGAAATTTAGAAATTTTTATACTGACTGTAAGGCCCCAGCCCTAAACATTACATTTTCTAGTTATTTCAACTGGATTTCACTTCTTTACATTCCCAAAGATCTTTTTAGTTTAGAGTTTTAGAAAGTTATTAAATAACTCATATATATCAACCCACAAGCATAAAAAGTGGGTACCATTAAAAAATTATCCATTTCTTCCAAAACTCAAAATTTTAAATTCAAAACAACAACATTATTTCCTTGAAAAATATTCATAACATTTAACTTGAATTCCTTATTTCTATTAAATATCCTTATAAACAAAATCATTTAAAAACATGGTATGAGCATAAAAATTTCATTAAGTGATAGAAAAAGAAGAAAATAAACCATTAGTCCATGAAAACTTATAAACATATGAAATCATTTTCACAAAGACATGCTTCTCACCCATAAGAAATCAAATACTTACTTTGTGAAACAATAGATTTCCATAAATCATAGACAACATAAATAGAGAATAAGGGTATATTTGGGAATTTCTTACTTAATTTTATAACCCTCACGACTACCTTATGATTTGAAACCCTCTTGGCTACCTTACAATGTAACCCTCACGACTACCTTATGGTGCAACCATTGCAGTTACACTTGGAGTAACCATGCGACTGACCTCATATTTACAAATAACCAATGCATTAGAGGGAGATATAGGTACCACCCATAATCATAAATATTTACTTGATCCATAACATAATCATAGAACATGAATAATTTCATAAAAATATTGCCTTCGAATTTCATAAAATAGAATTTTTAAAAAGTATTTTTAAGGAAAAGACTCTTATTTTCATATAATTGATGAGAGAATTAAAAGAACGAAAATAATATGTTTATAAAATATAAATCCACATAATACAACATAATATAAAAAAATTCATTACAAAAATATTCTTAGTATCACATAATCAATGAAGTAGGCGTTTAACCCAAAGAATGGAAATTGTGTTAAGAATTACAATACCTTGGGTTTTACTTACTTGAAACTTGTTTAAACCTCCATTATAGTGGTTAAAAGAGAGTTATTTACATTTTATAGAAACATATTGATGTTTATAACACCTTATATGATCATTTTATAACATCATTTGACCAATTTGTTAATAACATTATGTTATTTCCATTGTTTCAGGTGTGTGTTTTATAAGATGTCCATGGTTGGTTCATAAAGGATTTTATTTTAGAATGAAATAGAAACTCAAGAAGTAAAATGAAATGGTATTAATATTTTTCTAGAAATTTAAATGATTCCATAAATCATTTTGGTTATATGGTATGAAGTTTAATCATTAGATATATCATTAGTGATATCCATTTAGATCATTTTGGTGGTTCTTTGATAATCACGAACTAGTTTCGTTATATAACAAAATATTATCTATATATTTTAACTACATAAAAGGAAAGTGGCTATATCATATAATTAAAAATCTATTTCATCCAATAAACTGGTTTTATAACCAGTTTTTAAGGAAGTAATGGAAATTGAAAACACATCTTCTATGATTTTTGTAAATCAACACATCACAAACAATGTTTATATTTTTAGAATAAGAGGAAGAGGAGAGGAAGAATGATGATGAAGTTTTTCCATAAATATGATAACATCTAGAATATATAAGATTCTAGAGCTTTCATTCCTCTTAGATAAGGTGAGGTGAAGGGTGTATATGAAAATAAAAAGGAATTAAAAAGAAAACGTAATAAAATGAAAGAGTATTCTTACCTCCTGATTTCTTCTCCTTTAGATACTCTTTAAGGCATTTGATTTTGGACTTTTTGTGAGAATGGAAGGTCTCTTACATGGAGAAGATCCTTGGTAAGGGTATTTGGAATTATTTATATAATGCTAAAATCTTGAGAGGTGTGAGAGTAAGTGGAGGGGGGGGGGGGTGAGGGTGGTATTTATAGTGAAGGTTAGGAGGGTTTTTCCATTATTTTAATCATTAGTTTAATTTGTTTGCTCAATACTATGGATAATATTGATTAATTTGACCCAAAATAGTAATAATTTCATGTGATTTCAAAAAAATAACCATTTACATCATCCATGAGTCAATCATGATGCATAAATTCATTTATTTTTCATTTTTCTTAAATTATCGAATTTAACTATTAAGAAAAATTCAATTATTTCATAAAAATCCCAAAAATTTACCCTAATTTTTTTTTCAATGTATAGATTTAAAAAATGAACCCCATTTTTTTAAAATAATTTTCTAAATATGACTAATTTAATTTTTAAATAAAATCATATTTTATGACAATTTTTTTAAAACAATAACTGATTTTATATCACCTTGAAAAGTTAATCAAGATCTCATAATCTTATAACCTTAAGAAAATAAAATAATAATATGACTTACTATTAATTAAGTTCATATATCTATTCATATTTCTATTCATAAGGGTATTATACTATTCACTAAAAAATCCAGTTGGATATATGAAACTCCAAATAAATTATTGATCACAACCGTATATGTCCGTTTTAAAAAATTCGAATCACTGAAATGAAAAAATTATGTTTAAAAAATAGTTTATAACTATATCCTTAAAAAAAGTTTGATTATGTAGATATTAAATGTTTCATGCATTTCAATTTAGTTTTAAAACATTAGGGTGTTACACCGACTCTCTCTACCATTTGATGTGATATAACTTGGGAAATATCTGCTATTAATTTATTATAATTCAAAAAAATAATTTTTTTGTAGAAGTAAAAACAACAGATCAAATATAATTATATCACTCCCATATTCTTATATTATGTTCCACTTTTCTTTAATTATTTTTATCATTAAATTAAATTCCATTTTATCATCTAGAGGAAGAGATGAAATACTATCTGTAATAGATTTGTCTAAAGAAAATGATGTTAGTGACCTACAAAAACATAATAAATTAATGGTTTGAAACCCATCTAGTACACAAAATCATGATTCTCATTCTAATAGTGTTGGCCAAAATGATCATACATGGAGCCTTAGAATAAGTTCACATGGTTGTAATCTAACAATTATTTTATTTTATACAAGTAAATCAAATTTTATTCAAATTTTATTTAATAAAAATTTAAATAAAACGAAATTATACATTACATAAATTATGAAAAATGATTGATGATTAATATTCATAACAATTTAAAAAAATTATAATGAAAATACCAAAAGTAAATTTTAAAATACAAGGTTGAAAACATAGACATATATTCATATTAAAATACAAAAATATTCAACCTTATCGTCAAAACATAGAACTCTAATAAACCATTATCGAGAAGTATTTTTGACTAATAACACGAATTTATAAAAATTCAACACAAAACTACATCATGTGGATTATATTTTGTTCCAAAATATAGAAATGGGAAGGATAACACCTGGGTTGTTTCTTAAGATTAAATATTTTAAAAAATTATAATAAAGAGTAGTGTATTACTCTAATCAAATAGTAGTACACAATATTGATGTTTAATGGAATGATGTTTCAAACACTATCACGAATATTAACATATTTAGATCATAAGGAATATAAATAGAACTATAAATGATATAATCATAAAATAAAAATATTTATAATAAAAAAAAAATTGTGGAATAAAAATTCATTTTCCATCAAATATAGAAGGATCATTCACATAATTACTGTATATTTTTTTTATGGATATCTAACCAAAAATTTTCAGATTAAATTACCACCCTAACATTATTTTACACATAAAAAATATATCAATCAATAATTTATCCAAAAAAAAAATCTATAAGAAAATTCTATTTTTTTAAAATATAAAAAAAGTAGATCTGTTTCCCCCAAAAATCATCGAACAAGATTTTTGATAGATGATATATTTTTATCTTTTCAATACATTTTTCATGGAAACATCCTAAAATTGATAACATTTAATTTAAAAACTATTTTATAAATATATGTAAAATAATATTAATATAATAGTATTTTAATCAATACCATACGAATTTCTTGAAAATGAATATAAACACACCCTTTCCTCCACTCGTAAGGAACACATTTTGGTACCTTATAATACATATACTCAATATTCAATGGTGTGTCATTAAATTAATTCCACAATATCCTCTAAAAATAATTTCATTTTATACCCAAATTTTTTATCATGCAATGATGTGTTCCAGTATTAGAAACTGTAACGTGGAAGAACAACTTTGAAAAAACATTCATTTAGATTATTAAAAATTAATTAAATATTAAAATTCTATTTAATCTATGATAGAAAATGTATTAAAATTTACATTATCTAAATTTAAAAAAAACATTATTCAAAGATGATGTGTATGTCTCCAATATGAATATTTAATGGAAAGGGTCACTACCTCACAATAGAACTAGCATAAGATCATAATGAATAAACTGACATAATACTATGATAATACCCCTAAAATATAAAATTGTAAAATAGTATTCATTCCCTTCAGATTATATATATTTGAAAAATAAATTAATGTCTCTATAACATTTTTATCTATTATAAAAAAATAAATTTTCATTATATAAAATTATAATATGTTACTTGATACTAAATTTTGTTCTCATAATCATGACCCTCGAATATCCATGTGATGTAATGGCAGTGACCAACCGCCCCCTCAAAGCATGGAAATATAATTCACAACCAAATTATTTTTGAATAATCATGAAATATTCCTTTTATATTATAATAATGGGTGTTATAAATTTCATCAGGGGAAAGATATAGCGAATTCATGATGTCATTGGGGGGGGGGGGGGTAGAGGGAATTTAAATAGTAATCCATAGGGATCTAGATGGAATGTAAGATACATTAATTTATATATGAGCAAAGAAATTTGATGATGTTCAGATAACGAGAAAACCATCTTGTGTTAATTGACTCATTTCACTGAATAAAATTTTCAATGGAATTATAAACATTAATGAAGTAAAAAAATGAAGAGTATATACTTGAAAACAAGTTTAACATTTTTTTGAATTTATACACACTATCTATAAAATTATATTTATGTACAATTAAATATAAGATATATAGACACATCAATCAATTAAATACCTGATACATGAATTGAAATAAAAAAATCTAATTACAATGAAAATAAAAAAGTGACCAAACAAAAAATTGATAGGTACCTATAACCCATTCTATAATCTTATGTGTTTATTTTGAAAAAAATATTAATATTTATTAAGGCTTATGGAGAATTAAAAATTTTCAATTAAAAAATTTAAATTCCATTTTTGGTCAACATTTAATCCTCAAATGGATATAAAATTATAAACCATTGCGTTTCAATATATGGTTGAAAATAATAAAAAATATTTCCAAATTTCAATTTCAAATTTATAGTAGAAATCATAATATTATGAGGGGAGCTCAAAAATATCCTTCTAAAAAATGTTAATGATGTGTTATTATTATTAAAGAGTAATATTAAATTTTTTTTCCAAACTAATAAATTGAAATAAAATATACTCTAACCAAACAATCAGTATAGAAAATATTAAAATTATTGAACACAAATGAATATATTGGGAAAAAAAATTTAATGTTTGAATAATGTTTACCTAAAAATATCAATGAAAATGGCATGAAATTATAAATCCTAAATTAATATAAAATAAAATTATGTATATAAGTATGGAACTTGATTATACCTTCATCTTACATTGTGATATCACAACTCCTAGGACCTCCCTCATTATTGGGACGCTCATGGGTGGTTGGAAGGTTCACATTTACTCAGACATACTACACCTCGCTAGAGACCGTGAATATCATTGTGAAAAGTTAAAGATCATGGGATATGTAACATAGGGTTCTTGGGAGAAGGGGGATGGAGATATGGTTTTATTATTAACTTCTTGGATAACCCTTTCTCAAAAAATAGATCATTATTGGTTGCACAATGTTAAAAAAATCGACATACCCTTTAGGAAATAGAAGAATCATTGATAAAAGTGAAAGGAAAGGCTCATGTGAGATTTAATTTTTATATTTTGATATATATATATATATATATGATTTTGTTTCAAAAAAACATTGAAATAATGTTGATTTTTTAGCAGGGATTGTAAAAACACCTGTTAAAAAGCTGATGTTATCTATAAATTTTTCTGCAGTGCAATATTACACATTATTGATTGACTTAACCTCTTATATTTTATCATGATATGGCTAGGGGATCAGGCATAGACGATTCTATGAATAATTTAAGGATCCAATATTTTTCTTACATTATTCAATAGGTAGTATACAATGATTCTTTGATTTGAACTTTTTTTGAATTGTATCATAGTTATTTTTCCTTATAAAAATGAATGTCTTATTATGAATTGGATAAATTATTTACATTTATATGCTTGAAATACATATAAGACTCATGTTACTTAATTTCATAAAATTGGAAATGATACTTTTATAAATTAAATTTCAAAATAAAATGACATGGTTTAGTTCCTAAAGGTTATATATAGAGCTTATGGTGGAATCCTTCAACAAGTTCTCAATCACACTCTAGATACACTTTTCATTTTTTATAAACTTATTCATATATGATATAGTTAAAGGGAAATAACCTATATGAAATAATTATTTAATTATATAAATACTTTGTTTTATTTTTAGGGGAAAATAAAGATATGATATCTTTCCATAGAAGTATAGGTAGCTCATATTTATATTTCTTTATGGATTTATATTTTTTTCTGTGATTGTGTAATCAGACATATATTTTATGTATTAATTTTTGTTCTCTATTAATGGTTTTATTTAATATATTTATATGTGATGGATAAAGTCATGCGATAATTTTTTATGGTTATGTTTAAATGATGTTACTTTTTGTTAATTGTTTTTCAGTAATTATTTTACGTTAATAAATTTTTGGGTTTTCTATTATTTTAATTCAATTTTTATCTTGATATGGGAAATTACCAATATATATAATGGTCATGTGTGGTTTTTGGTTGAAAAAGTTTCATTAGTTATAATATTTATAAATAGAAATCATTCTCAATAGTTTATGGTTGATTCCCCAACACTTACTATTGGACCATGGTGACCAGGAACATGATTTGGTCGTTTTGGTGAGACAACATGGGTATTGGGATATGATAACCCAAGTTAGTTTGTTACATTTAAATTCTTAATATTTTCATTTTGATCACAATTGTTTTTTCTATTTTTATATTTTATGCAATACTTAATGCATTCGACACACTAAAACTATATAAACCCACTCATATTTTCATAAAAATATATAAAAATGTTCATTTCATAATTCATGACATGAAATAATTTACCTTATATTATTTTGATGTATGGTGGTCTTTTAATAACCTAATATGTATTTTTGAATTTTTATTCTATTTGTAACTATATATTATATATACTTTTTTTTTTATTATTACTGATATATTTTTCATTTCATTTAAAATTAAAATTTAAAATTTATTAAAACTCAAATTATTTTTTATCCATTAATATACTCTTATTATTGTGTTATTGTTATATATATTTTGTATTTATCAATGTTGTACAACAATATAATACACATTTATATTGAGATAAAATGAAATATGATTACTATTTGAATTTTGGTGATTCTTTTTGCATCATGTCGATTCTAGTACTGATTATACAATATAGTTATATATAATTTTTTTGTTTTTAGACTACTTCAACACCCGATTTTTATAGTAGTAGTTCATTGAGGTTTTTTATACCATCGAATTCCATAGTATATTCATAACAAAATGTAATCCCATTTTGGGAACATATAGTGTTTTAATTTTATAGTGTTTGTACCATTTTCATAAAATATTAATATATCATATTGTTTAATTTAATATTTCTCTTTTGTCATGGGATTTAAAATTCAAATATTACATCCATCAATTAGTACAACATGTAATGACTTTGGTAGCACACTTAAAAAAAATTAATGGATTCAATCATTATAATAAGGGATGTTTTTTAATAAAATTTTCTTCTAATTTCTTATGAAAATTTTATCAAACTATGTTGATTTTGATTCATTTAAATTCAATAAATTTTTTAGCATTTTTTTAATACTCACACTATTTTAATGATATTTTCACTTTTCTTCTAGATAAAATATCCATGTAGGAATTTTTTTCAATATAATCCATTTATTTTTTAATTATACTCATCCTTTTATTATTCCTTATATCTTTATAAGAGAAAGTCGGATCAATGTGTTACAAAATAGTTATGATAATTATTTTTAACAATTTTCAACTTATTTGAATTTGTTTATTTGGGTCATCAATAAATATTTTAGCTGGTAAATAATTCCTTACTGTTTTTTATGTACTATTATGGCCCTCATATTTTACATATTGATTACTCATAAATGTAAGAACATCATTGAATGTTACTAGTGTGTAGTAGAAGAATCAGGTAGAAGAACAATTTTATTTCTGTAAAATTAAATAGAAAAATGCTAAAGAACATGAATAATAATCCAAGAAAATTCATATGTGAGATCAATATAAAGTAATTTATATGTAATTAAAAAATTCCATCAACCATGGTATTATTTATTATCAATTTATAGTTTTATTAACTCTATTAGATTGTTATTGGATTGAAGTGCCTAGTCGAGGATCCCTCTTGATGTATCGACATATGCTTCACAAAACTCTGAATTGTATATTGATTTCTTGGGTCCTACAATGATAAGGAAAACTAATTTGCATCATTCATTGATGATCACAATAAGAATATACTATCCTGTCTCTAGGTTCTTGGGGGATATAGAATGGGAGAATTCTATGTTGGCATTGGGATAGTGAGAATTAGAATTACTTTTCTTTGGATTGAGAGAATATTATGTAAAATATTCAGACCTTTCAATCATATCCAATATATGTGGTGTATAATGGAATATATTACAATATATGAAAATTTTAATTCACTATAGTATTAAAAATTCCATCATTATTTTATTTAATCATAGTAATTCCCAAAATCACACATAATAAGATAATATTAATAAGTCATTATTATTTTACATGAAATGTGATTTATTTAATATAATTTCCTAAATAATCAAATGTAATTTTTTTTAAATTACATAAATTAAATTTAGTAATCTATGTTGAATCATTAAACTCAAAATATATCCTCCAAAAAATATTGAATCATGAATAAAAATATTCATATTATTTAATAAAAGTTATATTCACTAGACCTATGAATAATTATCTCTGTTAATATATTTATCTACATTACATGAATAAAATATTTGTTTTAAAATATTCAAAAAATATTTGAATAGATAAATATTATATTCATCATCTAATTAACTAATAAATAAATTATTCAATTCAATTAGTATATTTTAAACTTTAATATATTGAGATTTAATTTTTATATTCCACATAACATCAATAAATATTATTCAACTAACAAATAATAAATTTATTCTTAAACATATATTTAACATAATTTAATGATATTTTGTATACACCTGATATGTTACCTTCTTGTATCCTTTCTCAATAAAAATTGGTAAAACATACCCATTATCCCATATTTTCCCCTAGTATAACATCAAGGCATCCATAGAGATACATGTTTTCTTATAAAATAAAACTAACATAAACTGGCTCTTTGGGGATCCACCTAGGCTGACAGTAATTCAAGTGTCCTACCATATGATGACCTTTAATATTACAAGGGCCATTGAAAATCACCATGACATTAAACCTGATAATATAATAGGACTTATCATATTTCAACAAGAAATAATCACTTATCATTAATGAAAAACCACAAACCCTAGAAGTATATATATATGATTGAACTCTATAAAATACAAGATTGAGAAATAAATGTAAATAATTATTCCACATAGGAAAATAATGAAGGAATAATACATATAACATACCTCCAAATCAAGGATACAAACGAAATTATGAATATTCTCCTCGCTACATATTATTATAGATTAATTTCCAAGTATAACTATTACCACCACCATTATGAACCAACATGTGCCACCATACATTTAACAATAATCATTTATAAATAAGACACTCCATCTGCATGTTAAATAAAACTATCTCTAAAACGTGCATCATTTTTATTAATAGAAAATGTGATGGAATAAATTTCATGTAGGGTTTCGAAAAATAAAAATAGTAAGATGACATGAAATCACAATGTAGAGGCATGAAACAAGTCATTTTGAGATCCAGTATTGGAATGTAACTGGGTTGAAGACATGGAAAGATAATAATATGATCTATAATTATAAGTATCATGGATGTAATTAAGTTTAGTTATTTTTAATTCAATACATAAAGGCAAAATATCATGATTTAGTAGGGATTCTTGGATAATCATTAGTATCATAATGTTTTAAGTAGAGAGACCAACTGTACAGTTTATCATGAAGGAAATAATAAGGTTCCTAAGGAGTAACAAGTCTCAATGTATTTGACATGTAACCCATTCAAAATACTTCATGACTACATGAATATATCATGGGGAACCCATTTCTCCTTGAAGTATTCTCATCATTATAGGTATTTTTACATAGTACTATCCACCGATACCATTTCGATATCCTAGAAACCAATTTGAGGACCCACACCATGAGTAAAGATAGAAGCCAATAAATAGAGTGATGACCAATATTATCATAACTACATAGTAATTAGTAAATCAACATCACCTATCATAATATATAATGTAGGACTATCACCTCATCGAGTGATACACATCAAGTGAGGGAGTACATATCTCCAAGGGCAGAGGACCAATGCACTGAGTATATGGTGGAGTACCAATATCTAATAGTCATGTAGGGATATCATGATATAGTAGTAGATAATATTTAGTCATGATAGTAACCAATGCCATTGGGAAACTAAAAACACATTTTATCTCATATATTTGGGAGCACTAACTCTATAGAGAGAGGATCACACACCAAGTATGTAAAGGAGTACAGAACCTAATCAGATATGTAGAGGAATTACTCCCTGATATAAACACAAATCTAATGAAGTATCTATCACATGAATACTTGATCACCATGAATGATCTTTATCATCAGACGTTTATAGATAAGGATAATAAAATATATGCCTCACCTTGTGTCTCATTAGTTATTCAAAATATGACTACAAAATCTTCTTATATGTGAAAAAACCTATGTTGTACTACCCATACACCTAAATATGATCCTCAAGAAATCAGAAAACAAAAAATTCTACAATAGTGTGAAAAGTACATGTCAGGAAAATCTAGGGTACATGATTTGAACCACTTGTACATATAATTCCATTTAACGAAGGGGATACATGTTGTGTGTCCCTACATTACATGAAATGCGATACTAACCACAATGTATTCTATGTCATGATAGAAGTTATTTATGATGTGACCAAATATATTCACGTCATAACTAGGGATCTTCATGCCATTACATGGGTATATCATATTATGACCAAGGATATTCACACCAGTAAAATATATCTTTATAATATGACCAATTAATATGATAAGGTTGTATATAAGTATCTTAAATCTACATTTAAGGGATTTGGTTTTCTTCTTTTACAAAAATTAGCTACAATTTTCATTATATTCTGATAGAACCTACAATGTCAAGACCATACTATATGTGACACTACATGACACCATAATCCCATGAACTATGCCTAATTATACAATAAACAAACCATTTCATTCATGGAACTTTACAGAAAACAAAATTATGACTCTACCCTTACTTCTATGACATTTTTTGAACCATGAATTCATTAAAAAAAATCATGCTTCCTTATAGATACTTTTACCTTCATTGATTGGTACCAAATCAAATGTAAATGTGTTTATCATTACTATCATACCTCTAATGGTTGATTTATATCCATGAATATCTATACAAATGGTTCTGAATATTTTCACACATATCATAGTGTCTTGTAACACTACTGAAATTAAAGAGTCCTCACCCTCATCCCTTTTAGGGACCTCCATTCATCCTTCATCGATCTCACAAATCTTGATCACCACTATCACACCCTCATCATTTGATTGAAATAAATATTCCAATAATGCTCTGATCCAAACAAGTAACTATTGATCATTTAGCTATAAAAAAGGATATTGGTGAACATGTAGAGAAATTTGGTTAAATGATGATGAATAATAATTGAAAAGGTCTTTGGTGGTTGATATAATGATTTATCCAGTATCCTTCAAGAATATAATCATTAACGATGATTAAAATTTATGGAAGTAGCATAGAATTAGGGATTATAGAAAGGAGTTAACAAAAGATTAATTATAGAGGTATACACTGCAGAAAAACAATCCATGAAATGGTATCCAGGCCAAAAATTAAGAAAAATTAATCAATTCAAAATGAAAAAAACCTACTTCATTGAACAATGGTTTCCCCTTAATATTTTGTTGAATCTATGATGCCTTCTTTTTTGGCATCCAATATGATCATCAATGTCCTAAAAATCATCTATTATCTAATGTTGATATATAACATGTTTCAAAAGGATCTATATCCCTCCATCGATTTGGGGATTATGTTTATCAATAGCGTGGATAGCCCTAGATAGAATCCATAATGGGAGATATATATGAGTATTTTTAGGGTGTATATATAAAAAATATGTTAAATAAATATTATTTAACCAATATCACTTGGTGATGCATATCCTCATAGCCCCATGTGTGGAATAAATTTTCACCATCCTTAGTGTCAACCCCAAATTTCAGAAGAAACTATTGCATCAATTTTCCCATACGATACTATTGACGCTGAAATCTGGAGAAGGGCCACATCGGGTGGGCAAAAGAGCACCGAATAAATCTGGGACATAAAAAAGGTGATATCGGGGCCCGAGAGGTGGGCGCACACAAGATTCGGAAGGTGCGCACAAGAGGAATTCTGGCATGCAATCCATTACATGTCGGCCTTTCCTTCTGTGCCCAAATCCCTGCCCTCTGCACTGGGCCGCTCCGGCCCCGTTTCCGCACCCAAGGAGATGTAAAACTGGGGTTTGCATGCCGACCTTCCCTTCCACGCCCAATCCTCTACCCTCTACGACCGACTTCTCTATCCTCGTTTCCATGCCCAAGGAGTCGTCAAACACGGGTTTATGCGCCTGAACCCATTGCAGCGCCCGCCCCCATTTTTGTGCCCAAGGCGTCGTCGAATGGGGGTTTGCGCGCCCGACACCATTCCACGCCTGACCCCATTTCCACACCCAAGGCGTCGTCGAACGAGGGTTTCCGCCTCCGATCCCATTTCCGTGCCCGACCCCGTTTCCGTGCCCTGCCCCGTTTCCACACTCGACCCTGTTTCCACACCCAAGGTGACGTCAAATGTCCATTTCGGTGCCCGACCCCGTTTCTACACCCAAGGCGTGTTCGAACCGGGGTTTTCATGGCCGACCCCATTTCCGCGCCCAAGGCGACGTCGAATTTCCGTTTGTGTGCTTAACCCCATTTCCACGCCCAAGGCAACATCGAACGGGGTTTGCACACCATGATCTTGCACTCCATTCCGAGGGATCTGGCTAGAAAACGAACCGTATCCCCACTCTTCGAGGATGGTGACCGAAGACGAAGTGACACTCTGCTGCGCGAAAACCCCATCTAAGTTGTTTGTGCGCAAGGAGTCCCCTCTTGCACGCAAGTCCCCTCTCCGTCAGGCACCCTTGCACGCATTCCGTCCAAATTGCGCACAAACTGTCTGTCTTCCACAAAACCCTTCCGGCTTGTGCACCACTTGTCCCACTTGCACACAACCCTTCCTCCTTGCGCACAACCGGTCCCACTTGCATGCAACATGTCTGCCTTGCACGCAACTGGTCCCACTTGCGCGCAACACATCCGTCTTTCACAGGACCCATCTATCTTGCGTGCCACCCATACCTATTGTGCACAAGCTCTTCGTCTTGCGCTCAAAACTTCCCTCTTGTGTGCATACTACCTATTTTCCCATCCCATGCTCTGAAACGTTCTCCATGTGCTTCCCTTACCTTAAGGAAACATGTTCGAGACTCTCTTATGTGCGACACACCTGCGTTACATGCTCTTTTCTCGTGCAGCCCCTCAGGTTTGTACGAAGAAATTTCAAAGTACCTTGGGCGATACTTCCCGTTGCGTTGCTTCACCTGATGCTCCTTCGCATAGGCACACTAATGGATATTTCTTCTTCTCATATCCATGCTAACGTGGAACCCCAATGGTTCGCTCCATAACACCCCCCGCCACAACGTTGCCTGTCCTTTCTCTTCACAAAGGTGTAGTGGGTTACGATTACGTAAGTCATTGGGGTGTAGAGTAAACCCACCCTATTTGAGCTGCATGATGTTAAACTGCCAAGCACCTTTGTCCTCAGCACATGACGTTAAACTGTGACCTCTCCCTATGCCATACACATGGGGTTCCCCATATCATACATTATCTATGCCCACTGGTCTCTATAGGAGTGAGATCATTCCTTAAATGGAATGATATCCTCTTTATAGGAGTGGCATCCGTCTGCGGGGAAAGGGAAACCACCTTGGTGTAATCCCCTAGATTTTCTTACAGGAGGCAGAACCCCTGCTGCTCCTCTCTTCCTGGGCGCCAAATCTTTCTTACGCTGGGCTTTGTCACCACTCGGGCCTCCATCCTGGAGTAAGTTCCAATCTCCATCTCCTTAGGTTACTAACCATGCGTAAGCCCCTGTTTCCTCTTTGGGCCACTAACTACATGTAATCCACACTCCATTTACCATGGATGCACCTTTCATGACGTGATTGTCAGGTTTTTTTGTCTCTTGTTTCTGACACCGAGCATGACTCATAAGGGATTATAGCAAGAATCAACCATGACATCCTCTACGGGAAACCTAGAGTGTAATCCCGACACATCATATGAACTATGAGGTCTTTGATACTTGCCAAGGTAGGGTATGTAGGAAGCCTCCATGAGGTTCAAGCCCACTACCCAGTCATTCTGACCCTCTTCACATCAGTTCACCAACCCCTTCTGAACTATATGCTCTTTGATCCCTGCCAAGGAAGGGTACATAGGAAGCCTCCATGAGGTTCAAGCCCACCACCCGGTCATTCCGAACCTCTTCACGTCAGTTCACCAACCCCTTCTGAACTACGTGGTCTTTGATCCATTCTAAGGCAATGTATGTAGGTAGCCTCCATGAGGTTCAATCCCAACACCCAATCGTTCCGACCATCTTCACGTCGGTTCACCAAAACCTTGGGTAGCCTAGAGTTTAATCCCCACACCCATAACTGAACTACATGTTCTTTGATCCTTTCAGTGGAAATGAATGTAGGAATCCTCCCTGAGGTTCAAGCCCACCACCCATTGGTTCTGACCCCCTTCACGTTGGTTCCCACACCACCTGAACTACGAGGTCTTTGATCCTTGCCAAGGCAAGGTATGTAGGAAGCCTCCACAAGGTTTAATCCCACCATCCATTAGACCCCAAGTCCTCCTCCACACCGGTTTACCAACCCCCATCCCATAGGAACCATATGGGTTTGATCATTGTATCCTAGATAAGGTACATAGGAAGCCTCCCTGAGGTTCAACCCCATCCAGCGGTAAGCCGTTGGAACTCCATTTAGCGGTAAGATATCGTCAACTACTTCCAGTGGTAAGCCGTTGTGACACCATTCTGTGGTAAGCCATCGCGACCCTGTCCAGTGGTAAGCCATCGACATCCCCATCCAGTGGTAAGCCATTGGAATCCCTAATCGGTGGTAAGCCATCATGAGACGAACTATGAGGACTTTGATTACCTGCCATGAGGAAACGTAGGAAGCCTCTTTGAGGCTCAAGACCAAATTCATCATCATCCTCATGGAAGTTCCATCTCATTATCCATCAACTTCATTCAACAATCTATCATCCATCTTGATTATTACTCGGGCTGCCACATCCCGGTGGGATCATTCTATCTCATTTAACATTCCCCTTAACACCAATCAGGAAGTTAACCACACGTTGTCCCCAACATCAGTGTTCCATACAGAGGTTGAACCCATATAATCCACTCTAATCAGTGTTCTGGTCAGTCCGACTCGTCTCCGATAGACGTTAAACTCGCGGAATACCCTATATTAAACATGGGAAGCTGAGGAAAACCTCAGATACATACTTATGGAATATGATCCCCCGCATCCGACGTGGGATGACTCGGGCTTATTCACCCTTGAGAAGACCTATAATAAGGGGAAGAAACCTAGACACACCAGTCTTCCAACATCCAAACATGCCAGTGATGTCCAATGTCACTACTCCCCTGACCGAAGGTTGCTTCCCTGACTGGACCCTTTGGAATGCCCCGACATAAGTGGTGTAATTAACTGGTGTCCATGAAGATATGACACTAGGAAGAGTTTCATGAACAACATCTTAAATCTATAAGGGAGACCCGAACTAGGTGACGAGTTCTGAGGAGGAATCCACAGAAGGAAGAACGGACATCCCATCATCCCATTTCAATCAAGGGACAAACATCCCTGAATAAGTAACAGATTCTGCACGCCTTTGGAAAGTAAGAATGCGAGGCAACAGTTGTGCGCCCTCCATAGATGGATGCATGCACCCCAGCAAAAGAGTTGGAAACAGATACACTCTTTAGGATATATAAATAATTCAACAAAATTTAGCAAAAATTATATTATAAATATAATTATTAATATACTATTGTTGAGACTCTACTATACCAAAAACATGAAAATGGAATAGTATCAAACTTGAATAAGTTATTATATAAATATTTTAAAGGTTGAAAATGAAAAAATCTGGTTCTCTTTGATATCGACATTTATGATTTCATGAAAAATATTTATATAGTTTATAAATTTTAAAAATCCATTAAAATTGAAGATGAATATAAATTAATTAAGGCTTACCTCAAATGTAACCACATCACCATAAGATCAACAGACCCATAAAATAGTACACTAAGTTCTTTTTTTGTCTAAATTTATATTTTTTTTCTATGGAGAACTATATATTCAGAATCATCAAAATTGATTTCTTTCTGGAATGGAAAAGATCTTGGTCACTATATCCTCCCCACCATTGAACTATTTCATCCATGAAAAAAAATAGTAGTGTATTTAAAACAAGGAATCTCATGATTTTTTAAAAAGAATCCACCTTCACCTAAAAATCCTTTATATTTGTGGTCTTTTCCTATGAGAGATCTGTAGACCATCATCTATGGAAATAAATCCCTTCCCTCTCAATAAAACAACACTTTATAAGTCGTATAGTTGTACACCAATAGAAATAACACAATACTAATCTATGTGAGTATTTTGGAACAATTTTACTCAATGTTATCTCAACTGTATTGGATGAAATGAATCTATGGATTTCTAACATCCTCTTTGGATTGATTTGCTACCACATTAACTTCTATTATGAGTGCTTCTCTCAAAGCCTTAAATGAAAATAATTGATGAATTTTATATGGGAACTGGAATATACACCACACTAAAACATATTGTTACTAACAAATATTTTAAATTGACACTTGATCAAATGAAAGGAATCACGATCCACCAGACATGCATTAGTTTCTCTGTCATTACCTTCCAAAACGGCACATAAACCAATGTTTCTAGTTCATGAAAAAATTATGACATGGTACTTCCTCCCAAAATTATTTTCAAATATTGATATGAATCCACCACTTTCATCTTGATGTTAAACATGTAATCATCCATTACCATACACTTTTTTGTGTAATAAAATCCCATTCATGACTGCGAATGATGAGAACATAAAGGAAAATACAATACTCATAAAAGATATGAACACCATAACTATATATTTTTGTAGTCTCAGTACACCAAAAACTAAATTAGATAGTCTTAACCATTAATGTGATCCAAATCTATCAAGCCTAGACACCATAATGACACCCTACACTCTAGAGAAATTATAAAATGGACATCCATAAAAAATGTTCTCCATCATCAAATCACATGGATGCTTACCAAGGGTGTTATCCGCCAAGTTAGTATTATGAAACAATGATATGATAAGTCAATGTGGTTTCAACATTAATAAGGCCAACTGTTGTTCCTTGAATCCATAACTCATGTTTTAGGAATTTACCTTATAGTGAATATTCACATAGTGAGACAAGGAAAATAAATTGAATTCCTAAAAGTCTCATCATTTAACAAATAAAATTATTTATTTAGTCCATATACACACTGAAAAATGCAAGACTTTTCATTTTTTCACACAACACATGAATGCAAATCCCCAATACAAGTCAATTCATATATTGGTCTCAATGTAATGGATAAAAATGGTTCAAAATCTAAAATAATAATTGTATTCCTTCACATTGATGTGATGTGAATTTTCATTTGTGAATATAGAATATAAATCCATGATAACCATGTTATTGATGAATGACAAGAAAATATTGAGTGTGGAATTATCTCACCACACCTTCATGGATTATACTTATTACTAGTGATGGACCTATCATAACATTATAAAATGTGTTTCACCTAAGAGTACTTGAATCAATAGAAAATCTATAACAAGGTAGGTATCATGTATCTCATATTTTCTAGGAAGGAATCTCTATCATAAATTCATATCCATTGAATAAAAATATAATTTACCTATGGTGGTTACTAAAAGATGTTCTCCATCCATTGAAACTTCCTTGTAGGAAATGGAATGGCTAGGTGTTCAATTACAATCTCTTTTGTATAAACATTAGATAGAGATAGAATTACTACGAAATTTACTATCATGAAAAATTTTCTATAAAGGGAGGAAATAAATCATATTATGAAAAACATCCATTAAATCTTTATCAAATCCATCCATTGGGTGAACTATCCAATAGGTCTAACTATCAACACCATATGAAAAATAAGAAAGAAGTAAATTAGTGATTCCCTCCTCACTTACACTACACATGGATTAGTCTAATAATGTATTATTTACCATCAGTATAAAAAACAACCAAGTTACCCATGAATTTCTAAGATTTACTATGTGTCTGCTCTGAACATTCCATCAAAACTTTATTTCTAATAAGGAAATCATTAATATG
This sequence comes from Viscum album, assembly GCA_963277665.1. NCBI lineage: Eukaryota > Viridiplantae > Streptophyta > Magnoliopsida > Santalales > Viscaceae > Viscum > Viscum album. Next base: position 357,113,114 of record OY728143.1, read on the forward strand.
TGAATCGAAAAAAAAGTTAAAACACATTTTGGAAAAAATCTCATTCCAAAGTAAGTATAACATGAACAATAAGAAACCAAAAAATAATACACGAGAGACATTAAAAAAGTCAAATCAAACCCAGGTATAGGAATGTAACATAATGTAAGAGATATAGGCCTCCAGATATGAACTACCACTACATGTCTTAAGGAAGAATATATTCCTCAGTCATCTGATATCCAATACTTGAATGTCACATCTCACAAGAAATGAAGGATATATAGAGTATAAAAAATAAAAGAATTTATGATGTTGAAATCCAAGCTATATGTTGTATCTCAATAGAAACAACGATGTGCCTAAGGAGTCACAAGTGTCAAGGTATTTGATCTTCCCATTCATTATAACTTCATCATTACAACTATAATACATCAAGAGGAACCCGACCGTCACTGATTTATATATATCAGTTGAGGGATAGATGTATGTTATTTCACACCACTACCATTCAGCAATCATTGTAACCTATAGTGTATCTTTACAATGATTAATGATAAATTTCAATCAAGGGAGAAATAATCCATTATATTAAAACTACATATCCTTATGCATTGAAACATCATTCTTAGAAACTATAATATAAGAGCCACACCTCGTATCATGTAATTAATATAAAATGAGGGTTTGCCTATATCCATGGGTAGATAAAAAATTCCCCATATACCCGAGGGAGTACCAAAATATACCCATCATGGGAGGGACCTACACCTTTCCATTGTTTAAGTATCAATCCAGGGTGTAACAAACACAAACGGAGGACTGATAAAATTTAATATATCAAAAATGGGGGAGTTCTGACTCCATATAAAGAGGACTAACACATAATGTATATAGTGTAGCACTAAAGCCTATCATATGATTTGGGAGAAACATTCTAAAAAATAGACATGTCTCTAGGGGTGTTTCTTCCCTATGAACACTCTATTATCCATTATAGATCCGTATCCTCATCCCTATAGATATACGGGGACAAAAATTCTTTTTTCACCCTATGAATCACCTTGTATACCATGGAAAAGTGCACCATCATGTTATATGTAAAACAATTCTACTGATGGACTACTTGAATAACGAAATCTATGACTCAAGAAATGTAATATAAAAAATATCCATGATGGATGTAAAATCTAACAACATACACATTGGGGAAACATAACACACATGACATGAACGCATTGTGCTAGTCTGTTATGTGGATACAAGACTTGTATCAATACGATATTTTACATGTTATATTTTCCCAAAAAAATCCATTCCATAGCCAAACATCTTTATTTTTTTGTCAAATCACGTAGTATCATTATAAAATAACCTAATGGGATGACCAATGTTCTTCATTATGTGACTATAGAATTTTATGAAGAAATAAATAAGAGTATTAAATATATTACTAGGTATTATGAGTTTTATTTAGTAAAATTTCCTAAAACTCCCTTCTTGTAAGGACATAACCTAATATATCCTGACCATAATCACTTCTTGAGATAACATGACACGCATATCCCATGGATGATACTCCAAACCATGATAAAATAACCATGAAATGACTCAAATCTTAATAGAGGGACACCTGCGAACCATCTTTAGATTCAACCCTTCATAACAAGCCACATCGTTGATCCATTTTTTTTAAATTTCTAAGTGTAACCTTGAAATCACTATTACCAACTCAAAATAGTACTAAATCCCAAAAAATACCTTTTGGGTAATTTTTTCTCCTCCAATGGTAAATTTATAGTTGTGATTCATCTGAAAAATTATTTCAATTCATTCACATGTTTCCCTAATGCCTTTAATGTTTCCTCACTTTGATATTAAACACACCCATTCCATGTTGTGTACCTCCATTAATCTCACACAACACAATAACTATTGTCGCATCCTAATTTTTCCAATGTATACCCATATTTTAATCATTCCCTAATCTAGTTTAATATATGTCAAGATTCCAACCATAGAGATAAATAGTCATAAATGAGTATAGAAATTAGGTGAAATGATAAAGAATACCTAATGATTTAATTATTAATGTCCAATAAAAGGACTCAATTAACTATTTTAAGGAATAAAATAACCAATGATGAATAATATAGAAGAATTTTGTTAAACATCAAGGATTATAAGAAATAAAAAATAATAATAATTTCAAGCCCACATGATTTAGGAAAAAAATTGAGGAACATATTTTTTGAATCAAAATAAAAATGATCAGCGAAAGGAAAAAAGTAAAAACCTACCTCAAGAAAAACTTTCATCATATAAATCAATTGTTTATTTTTTGGTATCATTTCTTTTTACAAGAGATATGATCAACAAATACATCATGAACATGAGTTTAGTGTGATGTTCATCCATCCCCCTCACCAAAGGATCTCCTTCACTATATTTATTTAGGGTTTATATCAAAAAATAGTGCGACTAAACCAAGATAGAATCTATAAGGTTAGTATTATAAAGGTTTTTTTGGGTCATAACATAAAATTATTGTAAATTCAATAATATTTAATAAATTCCACTATTGATGGCCTATCCCATGAGGCATGTACTGGGATTACACCATCCTTATATTAAAATCCAAATTCTGGATTCAATAGAAATATTTATTTTTCCATTCAATGTTCTATTAAGGAAATATTAGAAATTTATCTCAAATATGCATTCATAGACTCAAAATAATATAATATTATTAATTATCATCTTCAAGCTTCTTTGAAACTCAAAAAAATAAAATATATCAGAAACCAGATACGAAAAACTTATACGAATATTCGAAAGGAAAGAAAAAATAGGGTTTATATGATATCACCATCCATTATTGCATGATAAATATTTAAATAATTAATTTATTTTAAAAATAAATTAAAATTTAACATGATAAAAATTCACAATGGCATATATCAATAATAACCTTCATAGTTTGAGGTAAACAAGCACATAAAAAAAATTTATGATGATGTATACTGGGGTAAATGGAACATTTTTTCAATGGGGTGGTCTATAGACTCAAAAACCTGGAATTATAGAAATGTGTTTAATGGGAAAAACTATTGTATCTACAATAATAACTTTCTTCCAACTACTATATTTTAACATAATATATATTTTACGTAATATCACTACATGTTGGATTCAAACATTTGTTGTCTCCCAATGTGTTTGATTTACCATTCTTACATTTGAAATATGTAAAATCATAGCTCACCCTAGCCATGGAATTTGTTAATAATTTATCATTTCATAAAATGTATGAAGATATCATATTATATTAACAAATAAGTGAGAAATTCATTTTTAACTATTCAATTAATGTTATATCACTTATGACAGGACCAACATATGTTACCACACCATGAGTAAATGTCATAACTGTTTTCATCCATTAATGAATGTATGTGATTATTGCACATGTTAATAATATTATAAATCTAATGGACCAAATATGATAAACCATATATAAAAACACATTAATTTATAATATACTAAAAAATTTACATAATATAAAATTAAAAAATATAATAAATCCTATTGCATTTGGGAAATTTGGTAAATAGAACATCAAAATGATACATGGATATTTTTTTATAAAAGTTCCATGACATGTTCTTAAACATTCACTGCTCTTTTAAAAATCCAATAGACAACCTAGGGACATATAGAACAATGGGGTGATCTATGAAGCCTGGTTAGGGAAGAATAAAGGCATAGAATTAGTTAAATTATTACATGTGATCCATGAGTAATGTTAAGGTAATATAAAGGGGGTGGGAATCAATATATTGAATAATAAGGCATAATAAAAAATTATGGAAAAGAGGAATCATGGGAATGTGGGTAAAACATGATCATGAAATCATAAACATAATCCAAGTCTAATAGAAAATACATCATAACATGGTTGAAAAAGTCTCATAATGGGTTTGTAATACCCCCTAATCACATACATGTTGTAACATCTCAGTACCGGGTGCCGCTCCAAGGTGCCCCGTACCCAGTTGTTCACATAACATAAAGTGAATTTCCCTAAATGCTAGAAGATGCCGAATAATAGTGAGGGACAAGGTCTAATAATGGGGAAACTATTCCTTCCTTGTTAGAGTATATAAAGTGTAATAACAAATTGTAAATAATAGCCAAAGTAGTAATACCAACAAAAGAAGTAAACAACAGAAGATTGATAGAAATATAACAACTTGAGAATATATACAAATGATTCATGTCACATGTGTCTAGGAAAGAATCCAAACAAGTCACAATACTAGAAATAAAATACTGAAACCAAAGTATAGAAATGCAGTAAACTCCCATAGTATCGCAAGCCTCATCTCGGTCCAATGTTCTCCAGATCCCACAACAATCAAGTACCTGATGAAGAAAGGTGATTTCCCTTATCTATACATGGAACTATATAATATTTTTGGGTCTATAAGCATGACCCAAATAGGGTTTGAGATGAATCCTAGTAAGAAACCACAAAAATATCTATGCCTAACTATTAGTGGACATATATACCAGGTAATATGAAAAATGAATCAATAAACTAAGATTAACTCAAAATTGATCAATAGTACAGTTTTCAACTACATTCATTAAAATTTGTCAGTCAAACTTTACAATAGGTAATCTCAATATCTAGACTAAACTCTATATCCCCCTAGGTAATAGTAACAAAACAAACGTCTCAAGATACCATCTAAACAATCAAGTAAGACTGAGTCCAAGATTGTGCTTTGTCTTGGAAGATTCATCACAACCATTCAATCATTCAATAACATCCCTATGGGAAAGATCTTAGGATATAACCCATTTTTTTTAACATAGAACTAATTAATTAAATAACGAACCTATAGGAAGCTCTCACAGTCAATACCCCAGTGTCAACATGGCATCAATAAATTATAAACGACCTCCTGGGTATCTCTCATGGTCAATAACTTAGGGTCCAACATACTATCAAACATTTATAAACAACCACAAGGGAAAGCTCTCATAGTCTAAACCCCTAGGTCAACGACCACCTAGAAACTCCCATGGTTAATGTCCTTTGGTTACTCAATATTAAAAGATACATAAATTACCCTAACTTGGGAATCTCTCATAGTCAAATTCCCCTTGTTCAAACTTCCACAATTCATATCACAAGAATCTCATATAACTAGTAACACCATCCTAATAACAGAGGGAATGGAAAACAAGGTACGCCTAACATGCATTCTAGACAAAATGACCACAATCAATCAACCAAGGGAAACACACCCATGGGGTGTCCCATAAACAAGGAATCTAAACTCACTCATATGAAAATAAACTTTATCAAAATACCAAACCACAACAGGTAATAAACAGGGTCTAATTCCAAACACGTAATACCCCAAATGGGGTATATGATAATTTTTTCATATATTATCCCAAGAAAATAAAAAAAGGCATAAAACACCCACCTTGATGTCATATGATCAACAATATTGAACATCAACCCCTGAATCAACCTAGAACAATGTAGATCTACAAAAAAGTTAAAAAATATCATCCTTAAATAACTAATGAGAGAGGAAGAATCATGAATCAAGGCTCTAGGGGGGAGAGGGAAATCATCGGTGAGAATACAATGCAACTGATGGTATCTCAATTAGAGCTCATATGGAGAATTGGGAGGGGGTCAAATTTCATGGTTGTTCTATTGCTCTCCTGTATGAACCGATGGGAGAAGAAGATGTTTCTGAGGATGAGATGCGTCCTCGCATCGATTTACCAAATAAAAATAAAAGTACATGGTGCGTTCATTTATGTACATGTTGTGTATTAGCCTCAAACACCCCCTCTTTAGGTGGTATTCCAGGTCACCTACACGACCAAGTACCCGGCCGTTACACGGTCAATATGTGGTTGTATGTAGAATCCAAGTACACGATGTGTACTTAGAAAATTCTAATTTCTTACTTTTTCCAAAAAACAACATGAAATAAAGATCCATACTTGAAATGAACATCCGGGTTCTTAAAAACATACCACCTTAAAGAAATTCATCCCTGAATTTACCTTCCAAGGGCGGCGAAGAAGAAACATCAAAAAAACTCTGGCCACTAGGATCACACATTGGCCTCCCTCTCCCAAGTCTTGTCTTGTACTCAACTGTGATTCTATAGAACCTATACTAGAGGAATAGACCATCCATAGAGAACCTTCATGTTGCGATCCAAAATCAAAATAGGTTTCTCCTCAAAGGATGCATCCACCTCTTACTCAACCTCCTCAGGTTGAAAAATATGAGACAAGTCTAAAAAGTAACACCATAGCTGAGAAACATGAAAGAATTCATGTATAGCCTGGTACCTCTAAGGTAACTGAAATTGATAGGAAACCAGCCCGACTCTCTCCAAAACCTTAAACAGCCTAACATATCTCGGTGAAAGATTTCCCTGTCTCCCAATCTTCTCGTGTCCCAACCTTGGTGTGACACATAAGAAAACTTGATCTCCTACCTCGAACTCCAGAGGTCGTCTCTGTCTATCCACATAATATTTCTGGTGAGACTTTGGAGTATCCATCCTCTTCTGAATTAAATCCACCTAATCAGTGGTCTCTTGGACAAGACATGGACCCAACATAGCTACCTCTCCTACCTCCAGCCAACATAGGGGTGATCGGTATGGCCTACCATACAAAGCCTTATAAGGTGCCATCTTAATTTTTTCTAGAAAAATGTTATTTTAGGAAAAATATACCAGGGGTATGTGTCTCTACCATGAAGCCCTAAAATCTAGGACACATGCTCGAAGAATTTCCTCCAATACCGGAATTGTGCGCTTGGACTGGCCATCTATCTAGGGATGGTAAGCTGTACTCAGAAGTACCTCTATACCCAAATCCATCTGTAGTCCCTACCAAAAAAAAGAAGTAAACCAATCATCCCTATATGAAATGATAGAGTGAAAACACCATGAAAATGTACAATCTCCCAGATGTACAACCTTCCAAGCTCATCAACACTGAAGGTTTCCTTAATCGTTAAGAAATGTGAAACCCTTGTGAGTCTATCGATAACAACCAATACAATATCATTTCCTCATGGTGACCTTGGTAAGCCCATCATGAAATCCATCACGACATCATTCCACTTCCACTCGGGAATGGTTAACTACTATAATAGCCCTACTAGTCATTGATGCTCCACATTTACCTAATGATAGGTGGAACATCTCAAAAAAAAACCAGAAACATCTCTCTTCATGCATGGACAACAATAATAACAACATAGATCTCGATACATCTTGGTGACACCAAGATTAACTTCCCATGATAAGAAATGAAAATCTAATAACAACTCCTCGTTTATGTATTCTGACACCCATACGTTTCCATGAAAATGCAAAACCTGATCCTCACCTATGGTCCACCCAGGAGTAGGGTCTTCTCCTGACACACTCTCCTATTGGACTAGGACTTCATAATCTAATAACTTCCACATTCTCACTCGATCCAGTAGAGTAGAGGTAATATATATAGAAGAAAAAAATATCTTCCCCTATATATCATGAACCTCCAAATGAATCTTAGAGAACAGATCCATAAGCTACCACTCACTACTGGCCTCCTGAACTGCCTGTATCTGAGTTCTCCTACTCAACTCATCAGCCACTGTGTTGCCTTTCCTAGGTGTGTAGGCATGCTCAAAGTCAAAATAATGAAGGTACTCAACCCACCTTCACTGTCTCAAATTCATATCACACTGAGTAAATATATAATTGAGGCTTTTGTGGTCATTTTATACCAGAAAATGATATCCCAAAAGCTAATATCTCCAACATCAGAAAGCAAGAACAACTTCAGCTTACATGAGATCGTGCGATGGGTAGTTCCTCTTGTGTTGCCTCAACTACTGAGAACATTACACAACGACTCTTTCCCCCCTACATAAGTACAACTCCCAACCTGATACCTAATGCATCATAGTAAATAGTGTAACTCTTTCCAGGATATGGAAAAATCAGTATTAGTGATGAAGTCAATATCCCTTTCATCTCATGAAAGGATGAATTCCATGAATATTCTAACAAATACTTCGCATCCTTCTCAGTCAGGGCCATCAGTGGTTCTACTAAGCTTGAAAAGTCCTGAATAAAGTGCCTATAGTAACCATCCAGCCCCAGAAAACTCCGTACCTCAAATATGTTCTTTATATTCTCCTAGGAAACTACTACTCTTACTTAATCTGGGTCTACTAATACTCCTGGCTATGAGATAACAAGACCCAAGAATTGATTTTGTTCTTTTCAAAAGTTGAATTTTTAGATCTTAGAATATAACTGATGCTCTCTTAGTGTATTAAATATGATCTCAATATGGATGGAAAGGTTGTGTTGAGTGTGATATTACACCAAGATATTATCCATAAAAACTAAAAAAAGGAATCCAAGTAAGGATGGAATAATCAGTTCATTAATGACATGAAAACTGCCGGTGCATTTATGAGACCGAACTATGTAACAAAATACTCATATAGACCATACCTACTCCGAAAGACTGTAAGAGGTATATATGATGGTATAATGTGCAATTGATGATAAATGATTCTCAAATCAATCTTTGAGAACACCTAGGCTCCTTGAAGATGATCAAAGAGGTCATCAATTATCGGTAATTGATATCAGTTCTTAACCATCAACAGGTTTATCTTTTGGTAATCCACACAAAGTCTGAGGGTACCATCTTCCTTATTCATAAAAAGGATAGGTAAGACCCACGTAGAAGTACTGGGTAAGATTAAACCCTTCTCCTAAAACACATGTAACTACTTCTTGAGCTCCTATTACTATGGTTTAGCCATCCTATAAGGAGGAATGGACACCGGTGCTGCTCCTGGCATAAGATCAATAGAGAAATCTACCAATCACTCTGGAGATAAACCTAAAAAGTCCTTTGGAAAGAAATCCATGAAATGATCCACCACTAAAGGAAGCTCTATCTATGAAGTCCCATGGTCATCCAGATATAAACTAGAAATATAGGATGTAATTCTTCCCAACCCATGATTTTTGGGTCCATATTTTCTCACCTATACATCCCATTCTCCCTTGTGTAGAAAAGACCTTACCTCAAGTGATATGAAACTCACCCTATGGAGATAGTATCCAACCAAGGCATGAAATGAGACCAACCAGTCCATTTTGATAATGACATTAAATCCTATAATCTCTAAGACATAGAGGTCCCATAATAAGTGCCACCCACAAACCTGAAGAGGTTACTCCTTGCACTAAAGTACACTAGCCGTCATAATCCCCAACGAAGTGTCTTGCTTCATAATATTCATAGAATTAAAGATACAGATCCCAAGTTTATCAACAAAAATAAAAGATATAAAACTATGTTAAGACCCTATTTCAAAAAGAGAAGAATCTAAAACTGAGGTAACTGGAATCTTACTTCTAACTGTAGATGTTCCGGGATCCTGCTTCTGCTGGGTCTATTCCATTACAAAAGTTTGAATTGTACTGTGGCCCTACAACCCTATCAGATTACCCTAAGAAGATCCACTCTACCATCACTGAAAGCCTATCATCTGGCTACCCTGGCCACAACCACCACCTCAGCCTGAATGGCCTGATGAACTCCAGTTCCCTGACTGATGAGAAAATGATGGTCCTACTTCTGAATGTAGAGTCATAACAGATCCCCTCTCACTCACTGCTGGTGAGGACATCCTAGAAAAATGTTCAATATGGACCATCATTCCTAAAGATCGGCACTCGACTAGATCCTTCGGGAAATGTGGTCTCATATTTCCACTCTTCCCACATTGGTAGCATACCGCCTGGTAACCTAAATAAACATAGCATTAAAGCTCCCTATGATGCTTCTTGCTGTCTGTCAAAGGTGTACCATCCCTAAATGCTGAACCACTCTAGATCAAAAATCCCAACTCCCTCATATTGTGCTATGTAATCAGTGCTTGATTTACTATAGTAGTCACCAAAGTTAGCGTAAAAACATTCACCTACGATCAGATGTCATACCTAAGACCATCCTCAAACTGTCTAGCTAAAGAAAACTCATCACCTCCCAAAACAGGTGCAAAGCGCCGAAGCTCTGTAAAGTGAGAAGAATAACCAATCACTGAAAGAGAACCTTACTCCAAATGCATGAACTCTCAAGCTCGGTCAGCCCTCAACATCTCAGGGTAGAAGTAATCATAGAAGGTCCCCTGATAATCTTCCCAAGCCATATCCTAATGATGTTACACCTCTGAGATAACATCCCACCATCTCATGGAGAAATCACGAAGCATGTACATCGCGAGATTCACCCTCATATCAGGAGGCGTCTCTATATTCTCAAAGATAGTAATCAGGGCCTCCAACCATGTCTATGGATCCAATGATCCTCTATCCCCTAAAAAAGTGGGATAATGCTGCTATTAGAATACCCGTGTCATCTCTTCCATTATCAAGGAATGATGTGGTGCTCCCAAAAAAGTCTGAATCAACCTCATAAATCATTCATGGAACTGGGAATTATCACCTGCATCCAGTATAATAGCTGGTGCCAAGATAGATACGACAGGAGGATCTACTGGTAGTCTCTAATCTAACTTTTTTGGTGTTTGATCATCACCCTGTACCTGGAGTGAAAACGGAGGAAGTCTTGGTGGCATGACTCTGCAAGTTCAAGCACACACCTCAGATCAAGATTATCAAGGACAACAATTTAGATGTGAAAGAATAGAATATGAGAAATAGAGCATTCATGTTTTACAAAACAAGGTTGCATGGCGTGAAGAACCACTACACAACGTGTTTCCTTTAATCCTTAACATGGGTGTGTACCTCTGCCAACCTGGTCATGTATCACCCCATACACACAACGTGTTACTTATGAGACACTTTTTATACTTGAATATCCCCTCCTGCCTAGGTACTTCTACATGGCTAGAACTACACAGTTCTCTTCCAGTGTAACACTACACGACGTGTTCACCATAGACATGACATTTACTACTTATGTTCCATCCAACCATGTCATTAGTCACACAATAGGATAAATAGTTGGTTACTACACAATGTTCATAACCTAGACATGACATGTACAACCTATGTTTCATACACTAATGTCTTTAGTCACGTGGACAGATACATGGTCTTTTAAAGCACGACGTGTACGCCCAGTACATGGCGTATTCTACCAAAAGTTTCCCAACCCTGTGTCTCTACTCACACAGTCAGTCACATGGTCAAACACTACAAAAATTTTAATATGTGTACATGGAATGTACTTAAGAAAATTCATTATTTCTGAATAGAAGAACACATGACATGTGTTCATAACATCACATGCCGTGTTTTCTGGGTTTCCAGACAGTAAACCTCTGAAACTTCTCTGGAACCCCCAAAATCTTAATTTTTTTGACAAGGCATGCCTCATTTCACTCTGTGATATCCCATACTCCCCATTAATCAAATTTTGGCATCCTATTTCTTATTACTATTTAATAGAAATCAATTAATGTTTAAACATGATGCACCAAATTCTGATCCAAGAGGTACATAACACTTCAGGGACCAATGTTTGGCATCCATACAAATAAAACTTTACATATACCAATACCCTATCAAAATAGTAGCTATTTATATCATGAAAACTATCACAACAACATTCATATCTTGCACAACATCTATAAAAACATCATGTAATCAATAATGCACCGTAAATGGTATTACAAGAATGCATGACATGTGATCTCTTGAAAGTTATTATATGATGCATGAGATGGAATACCCTCATCTCATCAGATTGAAATAGAAATAGAACCACAATGATATCAATAACAATAGAATAAAACAATTTCATCACCCAAGGGTGAAGTAAAATCAACTGTAATAATTGAAAAACCAGAAAAATTACAATATTCGAGGTAACTTGGATTTTCCCTATACACAGGTTTGATACTCTTGGGAAAAACTTATTACCGACTACCTTTCCTGAGTACCCTATCTATAGGCTCCAAATAGTAATACAAAGTAGAAAAGAAACTTCTTTGATACCACTATGTAACGTCTTAGTACTAGGTGCCACCCCAAGGTGCCCCGTACTCAGTTGGTCACATGACCTCAAGCACATTTATGAAAATACCAGAGGGTAACAAATAGAAGTGGGGGACAAGGTATGATAATGGGGAAACTATGCCCTTATTAGTAGAGTAGAAACAATGGAATATAAAATAGTAAACAATAACTGAAGCCGTAATACCAAAAACTAAGTAAAAAACAGAACACTGATAGTAATATAATAACTAGAGCATATATATAAATGATGCATGTCAAATGTGTCTAGGAAATCATCCATACAAGTCAAAATGCTGGAAATAAAATATTAAAACCAATGTATATAAATGCAACAAACTCTAAAAGCATTATAAGCCTCAGCTTGGTCCAATGCCCTCCATCTCCCATAACAATCAAGTACTTGATGAAGAAGGGAACTTTCCCTTATCTATAACAACAACCATATAATCTGTTTGGGTCCAAAAGCATTGCCTAAAAAGGGTGTGATATGAATAACATTAGAAAGCCACCAAAATATTAGTGCCTAACTGTCAGTGGATATATATATATATATATAGATGGTAATATGCAAAATGAAGCAATAAACTAGGAATTACTCAAAAGTGAAAAATCCTATAGTTTTCTACTACATTAATTTACATTTATTATTCAGCCTTTAAAATAGGTAATCCCAGTATGTATTCTATGATATATATCCTATAGGTAATAGTAACTTAATAGATGTCTCAGGAGACTATCTAAAAAATCATGTAAGCCAGAGTCCACGCTTATGCTTTGGCTATGCAGACTCATCAAAATCATTCAATCATTCAATAACAACCCTCTGGGAAATATCTCATTGTCTAACCCATTTGGATTAACATAAAAGTAATTCATTAAATTAAAACCCTCTGGGAATCTCTCACAATATAACTCCTTTGGTCTAACATCACACTAATCATGTACAAATGACCACCTGGGTAGCTCTTACAGTCAATACCCCTAGGTCAACATGACATCAATAAATTATAAACGACCTCATGGATAGATATCATAGTAAATACCCCAGGGTCCAATATACTATCAAACAATTATAAACAAAAACCTGTGAAATCTCTCACTGTCTAAACCCTTGGGTCAACGACCACATGGCAGCTCTCACGGTCAATTCCCTTTGGTCACTCAATAGTAAAACATACATAAACGACCCTACCTCAAGAATCTCTCACAATAAAATTCTCCTTGGTCAAACTTCCACAATGCATATAAAAAGAATCTAATGTAACAAGTAACTCAATACTAACAACACAAGGCATGGAAAACAAGGTAATCCTAACAGACATTCTAGAACAAATGACCATAATCAACCAACCAATGGAAATTCTCCCATGGGTTGTCCCATAAACAAGGCATCTAACCTCAATCATATGAAACTACCTTTTATCAAACTAATAAACCATAATAGGTAATAAACAAGGTCTAATTACAAACACGCAATACCCCAAACAAAGTTATATGGAACTTTTAACATATGTAATCCAAAGACAATCAACAAAAGGCACAAACCTGCCTGTTGATCTCACCCCTCTATACTAGAATGATTGTAATAAAAACCCCACCTTTCAACTTTTGTAAGTAATATTTTTATTTTTATATATTTTAGTGCCTTAAAAAAACAAAAGGCACAAACCACCCACCTTGATGTCATACTATCAACAATATTGAACATCATCCCTTGAATCAGCCTAGAACGATGTAGATCTATAAAAAGAGTAAAAAAATCATCCTTATATAACTCACGAGAGGGGAAGAATAAGTAAGAAAGACTTTAGGGGAAGAGAGAACACACCTGTGGGAATCCAATGCAACTGAAGATGTCTCAATCAGAGCTTAGACAGAGAACTAGGAGGGGCTTGAAGTTCGCAGCCATTTCGTCGCTCTCTTATATGAACTGATGGGATAAGAATACATTTTTGAGGATGATACGTGGCCTTGCACCAATTTTTCCAATAAAAAAAGTACACTGCATGTTCATTTAATGTACACACCATATATTAGCCTCAACCAACCACCATTTTAGGTGGTCTGCCAGGCCACCTACAAGGCCATGTACTCGGCTGTTATATGGCCAGTACGTGGCTATATGCAGTACCCAAGTACATGATGTGTACTTATAAAATTATTATTTCTTCATTTTTCATAAAAAAACATGAAATAAAGATCCATACCGAAAATGAAGATTTGGGTTCTTACACATGATGTCTTGTGAGACAAAAACATTAACCAATGCATTGGAGTTAAACTTGGTCTTACCCATCATTTTTATATCATGTACATGAATAAGTGTTCCACATTAATAATACAACTTAATGATGCATTTCATAAATATTAACCCCATGATTAATGATTTTTGGATATATACATATATCTACCAAATCAATTAAGTAAAGACACATCTAGGTGAATACTATTTTGTATATATATCTATGGGTATTCCTAGAAAAATTTATTTCCATAGAAAAATCATAGGATAATTTCAAAAGAATAAAAGAGGTATGTAAATGTTTATGGGATGGATTAGTGAGAGTGATAGAGACATCTATTAACTTTTATATCATATTTTATGTAAGAGGGTTGGGTTAAATATTATAGAATAATGAAAAATTAGGAGAAAAATGTCATATATAATGGTTGTTCTTAAGTAAAGTGAAGAAGTATGATATTCATTATCATGAGGGGGTGTTTCAAAAATATTTATAGGATCTTCTTAAGATCATGGTGAAACATTTTGAGGACTCTATAAAGGGAAGGGAAAAGAAAATATGCACTTCAAGGGTTTTGTGTAATGGGAAATTGGGGGATTAGTGGGTTTATATTAAAAAAGTTATGATATTTATTTATTTAAACCCCAATATTAGATTTGGACTATATATGATAATGTAATAAAAACCAAAAACCTTATCATGGTTATTACCGATGGTTTCTACTAAAGTGAAGTGGTTTTCCCTATTTTACTAGTTGAAGAACTGATATCATTAAAGTAATTCCCATAATGATGTGGAAGTGATTAATGTTTACAAATAATTGATTTTATAACTAGATAATATTATATATATTTTTTAGGATTCAATAAGGGTTTATAAGATAAGGAATATAACACATAAAATAAAATATTTTAAGTAAAAATTATTTTTTTTGGTCATTGATACAATTTTTGGCATATAATTCATAACTTTTGGGTCATTATGATTTCATAATGAATAATTCACATTTATAACATATTTAATTTTTAAGCATGAATTTGAATGACTTATTAAAATATGAAAAAATCATCATTGTATAATTTCAATGTGATTCTTTCAAAAATAATATTTATTTCATCAAAATAATTTTCTAAATATTATACTTTAAAATTTCAAATCAAAATAACATTTTAAAAAAATAATATATGTTTGAAAATAAAAATTTTATAAACCTTATAACAATTATTATTGACTTAATTAAGTTATAGTATAATTAATATTTAATAAAATTTAAATAATAAAAATATTTCATTAAAATAAAATTTATTTAAAAAAATTATGATATCATTAAAAAGAGTGTCCTGATTAAAACTCTATATTTCCCGAAAATAAAATCTATATTTCTTTCCATTTGAATCTAATTTTTATATAAATAATTGTTTAATTATTTAAATACTAATAATAGAAAAGGATAAATATAATTATTGTATAGTAAAAATAAAATATAAAAATTCATATTATTAGGGTCATGATACGTATCCCTTTATTACTCTAGAAAATACCATAAGGGTAAGGTATACGATGGTGATATTTTATAGGGGTTTTTTGACGTATATGGTTTGGGTCATGATCTACATTATCTTGAAATTTTCTCATAAACGGTTTCATCTGTGATTTAGTTATTGAATATCTATATAGGTATGATCAAGGAAAAATCGAAGAGATTATATCTCCCTTTGATGCTATGATAAATTGGATTCATAGTTTACGATCCTACTAGTTGAGTCCAAGTATCAATTCATCTATATTAAATGGGATTTAACACAATCATTAATATACTAATCTAAATTATCATTATAAAAAACTAAATTAGTAATGATTAATATTCTTAATTGAATTTAATATTTGACAGACTATATGACTATTCAAAAGTAACCAATATTGGGCATGTGTTTTCTATAAATTTATTACTTGATAATGTATTTATTCATTAAAAAAGGTTAAATTCCATTTATAGATTTTTGGGTCATTAAATTATCCTTACTTCATAAATTTCATAGTAAGAATTTTCATTTCATACAATAAAATAGATGAGGTCACTTCTTTTTCATTTCCTCTTCCTATTCCTATTCCTTTTATTCAAACTAGTTGTTCCACCATAACACTTTGACCCGGTGAGTTTTCTTGTTTTGTAGAACCTTTTATCTACTATCTAAGATCTTTAATAGATGTTCCTTAAATTAATGGTTATTCTCCAATGTTACCTCCTCAATATTAAATATATGTGATGGGTCTAGTATAAACATAATTAAAAGGATTACATGGTACACATCATGTACTTGTTATATTTTAGGTGGGAGTGAAAATAGATTGGACACAACTCAAATATGATCAATGATATACAAATTTTAGATGTATATAGGTATAATAATTATGTATATTAAAAATATATGTAATTCATTTCAAAGAGATATAAGAGGGAACACTTTACCTCCAACTTCTAAATTTAGGTCTTATAGACTATTATCCACATAGATTTTCTATAAAATTTATGTTTATTTTATATGACACTAAATGGTTTTAACCTTCTCTTTTATCTCATAAATATTATTAGGTCCCATCATCTTATTCTCTACAACATCATCCTAACTTGTCGTGGTCTAAAACCTCTTCCCATAAGGAGCCTCATAAGGGCCCTTCTGAATTAAAGAATAAAATATATTTTTATACGATAACCCCACTAGGGAAAGGTTTTGGTCCCAAAATACATGGAAATATATTAAACATGATATAAGAATATCTTCTAGAGTTTAAACAATCCATTTAGACTAACCATCCATCTGATAGATTTAATAAGTTATGAAGATCAGTTATATATCAAATTCAAGTAGAAGGCCTCTACAAAACCTTGAGGTAAACCTCTAATCTCAATCAGATCCAATTGAAAGTGAACCGTTATGTAGTTACACCACATACCATATGTATATCATGGATAATTTGTGAAGAAAGAAATAATAATTTGTAGAAATGAAATATATTAATTTGGTAATGTGATCTAGTACCACACAGATTGAGTTATTTCCTTTATGTGTCTTGAGGTGTCCTATGATGAAATTGATTGTAATTTTTTCCAGTTTAAATAATGTTAAGGGAGGTAGATACATCATACCCCTAAAATATTTTCAATATGACCTAAAATTTTAGATTACCAAGCATTTAGATAAAAACTGCACCATCACCCACTTAATGTTATCGCTTTAGATGCTTTTTATCAAATATATAAACATTATAGTTCGTTCTAGATAAAATTAAAAGGATGAAATATGTGTATCATAAAAAATTTTCCCCTTTAGTACTAGTTTTTATGGGACCCAAATTCAGGAGCCCAAAATTATAACTCCACATTTAGAAAATATAAACTATATAATATTCAATTCCTTCTTGTACACAAACTCAACAACTTTATGGGCCTCCTTGAACCTCTCATGAATGGATGATTGAGAAGTTATTTGAGCATGAAATGATGAATATACTCTTATTATTACCAAATATATGGTTTTTATGTGTATGAACATTGGATCCCTTGCAATCCTCATCATGGATAAAGTTGTGGGATCCTTTATACTCATAACATCTTCCACGTTTTTTTGATTTCCAATATGGTAATGGAGTGAACAATCATAATCCTTGATCATATATGACCTCCTTCATTGGTGAACATTAAGATTATTTTGTGTGACTATATAATTTAGTATTTTATTATATATATATATATTTCAAAATTTTCTCCATAGAGGTAATGACTCTATAATTACAATGAAAATATAACTGTAGCTAATTCTAGATAATTAGGTGGGCAGTTATTCTCAAGAATATTTATTTGGTGGGAGGAACATCCTATCACATTGTCATATATCATGATTAATCAACCAAATCCTTTTTTATTCATCATTATATATCACAAATCCCTCCCTAGTTGTGGGTAAAGGGAGCAAAAGTGGAGAGAGTAGCCTATTTGTTATATTTTTGAAACATTATTCACATTTATCGGTCTAGAAAAACATGACTCCATTACATGTACGATAAGTTATTGGGTTTTATAATCGTGATATGTTTTTAAAAAATTTATGATGGCACCTAAATAATACATGGAAACATTATATTTCCTTCATTGTTTTGGGACTTGGACATCCTTCAATTTACTTAATTTTGATGTACCTATAGATATAAAATTATGGGTGAAAAAATGTCCCAAGAAAGTTACTTATTTCAACCATAATTCACATTTACTATACGTTTAATACATATTTCTTTAGCAAAGTCTTAAGTAAAATATTCAAATGTGTTAGGGCCAATATGGGCCTATATACCCTGAGAGGGGGGGTGAATTAGGGTGTGTATATTCTTTTTAAAAGTTCTTCCTACCCCACTGGATCTTAACCTCTTTATTACAAGGGTCACTTTGTTTGCTCTTGTGTGTAAACTATGATCACTTATTTACTTCTTTATCTAATGATGATGCTTTGAATGCAATGCAGGGAAGAAAACAGGTAGACACATAGATTTTTACTAGGTTCACCCTCACTGGGCTACGTCCAAGGAGAATACGCCGACAAGTTGCCGTGCATACCAAATCCCACTAGTCTTCATAAGATGTGGATACAAAATTTGGGATAGAGCACTTCTATTCCCAGTCTCACTGCCTTCACAAGGTTTAGGGTCAGCTCACTGCTTTCCCAAGGGTCACTCCCTATTTCTCTCTCTCTGGCTCACTTCCAGTGGAGAGGATCACCTACTTCCTCTTCCTAAGCTCACTGCTCTGGAAGGGAATCCACTCACAGTTTATAGACCTGTAGGTCTCTTCATTTGCATTAAATAATGCATCTTCAACTATTGATAGATGCTATGTTGAAGTCCAACTTTCACCAACTGATGAATACCACTTTGCCTCTGACCACTGGGCAACTACCTTTGGAAAGTACCTTCACAAAGTACCCTACTTCGCGAAGCTCCCAATTTCGCGAAGCTCAAACAAGCCTTCGCGAAGCTCCTGCCTTTTCGCGAAACAATTTCGCGAAGAACTTTTTCAAAGATCAAGCCTTCGCAAAGCAACATCCCTCGCGAATCTTACTAAGCCAATGCGGAGCTCGCAGGTTTCGCAGATCTACAATAGCCGCCGTGAAGCTCCTCTTTCGCGAAGCACACTGGCTCCGCGAACCACCTTCGCAAATTGAGAGCAAATGATCTTTTCTGAAAATTTTCTCTACTTCTCTTGAGGGGGTCGACCTCTATTTATAGGCGATTCCACCGACCCTCAAACTTTCTGCGCGAAGCTTGTCGTAATCGCGAAGCATCACCGCCTCCATTTTTCTGGCATTCAAGAAATCCAATCCATGCATCCCATATTCGTGAAACTCATGACTTTTCCATATAAAAATATGATCTTCATGGAAATCCTATTTTCGCGATGCTCACCAAACTCCAAATTTTGGACCCCAAAAATTTGGCAAACACTGGGAAACAGCGCCACCTTGTACTGCTCTTTTGTACCGCCTCCTGATCGTCCTTTACTTTGTCATCATTCTTTGTCAACATGGATTGTCAAAAACATCTCGGGAACTCGACAATTCTCCATGGAAACCTGCTTTGTCAAAAAACACAATCAACCCAAAAATACTTCAATGTTACCTTGAGGGATTTTTGCCCAACAATCTCCCCCTTTGGGTTTGTTGACAACTCTTCACAACTCTGCTCAGAATGATTTTCTGCACTTTGATACCTCACTGAGTCTTCTTCCAGCCACTACCACCATTCGCCTCTTGCGATTCTGATAGCGTTCAAGGATTCACTTAACACGTAATCTAATCCCACATGAGCAATGCTCCTCGTGAGAAACAAGAGTAGTATGAAAAGATCATCAATGAATCACTTCATGTCAGACCACAATTGTCGATTCCAACCTGATACCAATTCCTAAATTGATACCATTTATTGAACCAAACTGATACCAATTGGTGATAGCTGGACACATTTTCACACCATTCCAACACCACTGTTCTGTTTTTATCATAATCCTCAGTTGTCGTGATTTCTATGCTTTGATCGATCACTTCTAGCATCGTCAGATTTAAAACTCCCCCCCTTGCTCATTTCTCCCCCTATCTGGCTTCTCCACTGGTCAGCTTCTCCCCGTATCAATCATGATTTATCAAATTTCCACACTGTCTCCCCCTTGAACAATCACTATTTTCTCCCCCTTTATAAACGAACTCAAATGTCACTCCTTTGTAGTCTGTAACAGAGTAGAGAACACATATCAGCGCATTAGGGAAAAACACATCTTACCTCGGGGAGAGGGGGGGGGGGGCACATCCACGCTATTTCAAGTGCGGGGAATTGACTGAACTACCAGAGCCAGTCGATGCCTCTCAAAATATTATTTGGGTAAGGCCTTTGTTAGAATGTCTGCAACCTGGAGCTCTGTAGACACATACTCCAACTTCACAATTCCCTGCTCAACCTTCTCCTTGAGAAAATGATACTTTATCTCAATGTGCTTTGTCCTTGAGTGATGGACGAGATTTTTACTAAGATTTATAGCACTTGAGTTATCACACGGGATTCTGATTGGAGACTTCACTTCAACTCCCATATCTTCAAGCTGCTGCTTCATCCACAATAACTGTGTGCATGCTTGAGTGGCCGCAATATACTCAGCTTCTGCGGTGCTCAATGAAATGAAATCTTGATTCTTGCTTAGCCAAGAAATACACAATCCACGAAGATAGAATGCAACACTTAATGTTGATTTTATGTCATCTGCTGATCTGGCCCAGTCTACATCAGTATATCCCAATAACTCTATCTGAGATTTGTCATTATATGTCAAACCGAAATCCACCGTGCCCCTGATATACCGAAGTATTATTTTCACTATAATCATGTGGATTTATTTGGGATTACTCTTATATCTCTCTGCTTGGCATGTGGCGAAAACAATATCAGGCTTTGTTGAGGTCATGTACAAAAAACTGCTGATAATCTGCCTGTTTTCAGTGAAATTAACTGCCCTGCCACTGTCATCTTTTGATGATTTCATCTGCGTAGAAACCGGAGTCTTCATCTCCTTGGAATTTTCCATTCCAAATCATTCCAAAGCATCCTTGGCATATTTGGATTGAGAAATGAATGTGTCATTCCTGCCTTGTGTAACTGTAAAAACCAAGCTTCTTCAAATAATGATATAGCCTTCAGTACCATCCTCTTGATGCTTGTTTCAGCCCATATAATGTCTTCTTCAGCCTGAAAACTTTGTTCTCAACCTAATGAATGAGAAAACCATCTGGCTACTCAATGTACACCTCTTCTTCTAGAAACCCATTTAGAAATGCAGTCTTTACATCCATCTGGAACTCTTTGAACTTTCTTTTCCCTGCAATGGCTAGGAATAATCTGATTGTCTCCTGCCTTGCAATCGGTGCAAATGTCTCATCACCATCTATTCCCTCTATCTGGGAGTCTCCTTTGCACATCCGTCGTGCTTTGTTCCAAATCACTATGCCATATTCATTCATCTTGTATTAATAGACCCATTTAGTCCTGATGATGTTTTTATCTACTGGCCTAGAAACAATCTCCCACATCTGGTTCTTCGCAATATGATCAAGCATTTTATTCATAGCATGAACCCAGTTTTCAACGTCAGCTACATCAGCAAAGCATTTTAGCTCTACTTGAGGTAGGAAAGATGTCTGCTATAGTGACTTCATTATTCTTGTTTGAACAGGAGCTGCCTGATCACTAATGATATTCTGTCTATCAATTTCAGCTCAGATCTTTGGCTTCCTTGTAGGCACAAACTAGAGACTTTCATGTTCATCATCGGTGTCTTCTTCTGAATCAGCACAAGCCACTTCTGCTCTCCCTGTGTTTCTTTCTTCCTCAACACTTTCATCAGGAAGTTGTTCACTGACTCATTTTTCAGTGGCTTCATTTCTTTCAGCTACTTTTCTCAGATTTTTATTGAGACGCCTTTGATTTTCTCTTACAGCTTATTGGTATCCTGAAAACAGTCAGCTGATAGCATATTGTTAGAGAAAATAGATAAGCATGAAATGCATTGTTATTGCTGCTTCTCCCTGTGTTTCTTTCTTCCCTCAATATGAAACACCTGAGCCGAGTCATCCACTTATTGCATTGATGGCTCTTGAATCTGATTTGGATTTAGAATGCTCCCCCTATGTTACACAACACTTCTATCTGTTATGCCCAACGGTAGAGACCCATAACCATTCTTCTCCACATGCACCATTTATACTAATCTGGCACTCAGCATCGAGCCATTAACCAAATCTCTAAGCCTACTAAGTTGGAACTCTGTGTAGGAAACAAGAGATAAAGCTAATAACATAATCACTTCTAATTGTGCTCAGTTTCTCCCTTTCATTTTCAATTCTTCTACATGACTTGAATCAATTTAAACTCTAGATCATATCACTTCTCCACTTCGCATCCTTAGATGCCACTACCCCATGGATCACATCTCCCTAAGACCTAAAACACATGAATCATCAGTTAATAGCTTTTATATTCATTGGGAGAGGGGGAGTTTCGTGAATCCTCAAGACGAGGATAGTGGTTGATCCTGATGGGTCAACCCTTTGATTCTTTCTTGGAGCGCATCACATTCTTTTCTTTCTTACTCCTGCTGCCTGGCCAACTTCAACTGCTCTGGCCATATGACTAAGCATTCATTACCTGCATGCTGAGTCTTTTTCTGATATGAAGGTTCTGTAGGCCTGGCCTTTCTCACCATTTGGGGTTTAAACCCACTAGTACACATTTCTGTCTTTGATGTTCCACTAAAATTCCATTTCCCTTGATTCCTACTCTGAGCAAGAATATCTTTTCTTTCCATCTTCCCTTGCTTCTTCCACCATTGCAAGGATCTTGCATCTTCTTCCAGTTTTCACTATGGAACACGACCTATGAATTTTTCATTACATTCTTTGTTCATCTTTCTTTTATCAGATGTCTAAGTCACCACAACCTTTTTCACTGGTGGTGATTCCTCCATTGAACATTTATTCTTCTTTATCACAGCTGGAGTAGATCTCCCCTTAATCTTCTAGGTTTGTTCACATTCTCTCCTTGAGAGCTGTTTTGAGTATAACAGATGAGGTGACTGATACACCTTTCGTTCAGCTCTATGTGATTCCCCTAAGGCTCTAAGCCTATTCTTCTCCTCGCCACTTTGTCTTTCAGTGTAGAATTTCTCATTATGCATCATTGGAGTCGAGAATCTCCTTTCGAGTTCCCTTTCCCTTCTTGTGTTATTCTTGCTGCAATTTCTTGCCAAATGCCCATAATCTGAACATATAAAACATTTTCCATCAAAGGCATACCTCATTTTGTCACTTCTATGTCGAGATGCTGATACACCTTGAGTTCTTCTTCTGACACGGGGCTCTTGAGTTGCCTGACACATAATCATGGTGTATCCCATTCTTCCACAGTAATAGCATCTAATGGATGATTTCCTCTGAGAGACTCTTCTCTCTGCTTTCTCATGACGATTATTCTTATTCTCATATTTATCAATGTTTCTATTTTCACAGCCTGAAATGTATTCCAGAGCCTCTAAACAGAAGCTTGATGTATGGCCATGAATCCCGTAGAAATAGCACATGTCTTCACTTCTTTTTGTAGCTATCCTATTAGGTCAATCTCTAGAACCTACATGATTTTCTCCATTTCTGGAGTTATTCACGGCTCTCTTCTTATCATGCATGGGAGGTGATTTATCAAATCCAATACCAGCTTTTCCGAAACTTGTTGGTCTTTGAGATGAGAAAATATTCTGTTGTTTCTCTTCAGAAATAGCATATATGTTCTTCATTTTATCATCACTTGTCGAAGGATGATCAAATAGAAAGTGTAAGGCATCCTTCATTTTTGGCATTCCTTTAGTATTGGATTTCTCCAATTTCTTCTTTTCTGATTCTAGCTCTTCTTCCAACTTTTGAATCATCATATCCCTTGATTCAAGTTGGACATCATGTTCTCCCTTGAGAAGCTTCCCTCTACTCATCTCATCTTCCAACTCACGCATTAGCTTATCCACCATGTCACTCTGCTCCTTTACTTTCAATTTTTCTTGAGCAACAGAATCAGAACAACATGCATTGTCTTGTTGTAGTAGTTGATTCTTCTGAACTAGCTCAGATAGCTGTGTAGAAAGATCAACATTTCTGGCTTTTAGATTCTGAACTTCATCTGAATTTTGACTGTCTTCATAATCACCAGCCTTTTTTTTCCTTTTATTTTAGCCAGCTTTTTTAGTTCCTCACCCTAAGAATCATTCTTCTCCTTTAGGTCAGTTGCCACATCAATAAGCCTTTGATTTAAGCCTCTTAGCTTGTTGACCTCAATTTTCAATGCTTGGATCCGAATGTATTTAGACTTAATTTCATCAGTGTTTCCAACATAACTTGGAATATCAGGTTCCTCGATGCACTTGACTTGATCTTTCAGTTTTCTATTCAAGCCATCGATCTCCATTTTCTGTTCTTCAATCTTATTCTTATACTCACCAACTGATTCTGAGTTCTCTAGTGCTGATAACTTGAGTATCTCAATTTTATCCATCAACTCACACTTCTCTTCTTCCTGCTGCTGCATATAGACTTTGGCATCACGAACCACTTTGTTAGCTTTCTTGGTTTTAGCTCTCCAAACATCTATTTCTTCAAGAGCAGCCTCTAACTCAACTTTAATATCTATTCTTCCTTAAATTCTTTCTTCTTCATCATTACTTGTTTCAATATCACTTTTGAAGTTCATGTACTTCACTCATTCGTGCATCATGCTTGAGTGAATCAATCTTTTCCCTGTCAGATTCATCTAGACCTTCATTCAGTAAACTGTTTGATTCTTTTAATTGAATCACACTTTTTCCATACACACTTCCACACTGAGGAATACCACCTGACATCTGCTTCGTCTTGGATGTTTTTCCACTTTTCCATGGCTCACCGAGATAAGAGCAGACTGATTCTTTAAAGACATAGATCTACTACACCAAGTCGAAGAAAACAAATCCGATAAAAGCAACCTTCCCTCTGATACCAATTGTTAGGGCCAATAGGGGCCTATATACCCTGAGAGGGGGGTGAATCAGGGTATGCATATTCTTTTTCAAAGTTCTTCCTACCCCACTGGATCTTGACCTCTTTATTACAAGGGTCACTTTGTTTGCTCTTGTGTGTAAACTATGATCACTTATTTACTTATTTATCAAATGATGATGCTTTGAATGCAATACAGGGAAGAAAACAGGCAGACACAGAGATTTTTACTTGGTTCAACCTCACTAGGCTACGCCCAAGGAGCATACACCGACAAGTTGCCATGCGTACCAAATCCCACTAGTCTTCATAAGATGTGGATACAAAATTTGGGATAGAGCACTTCTATTCCCAGGCTCAATGCCTTCACAAGGTTTAGGGTCATCTCACTGCTTTCCCAAGGGTCACTCCATATTTCTCTCTCTCTGGCTCACTGCCAGTGGAGAGGATCACCTACTTCCTCTTCCTAAGCTCACTGCTCTGGAAGGGAATCCACTCACAGTTTATAGACCTATAGGTCTCTTCATTTGCATGAAATAATGCATCTTCAGCTGTTGATTGATGCTCTGTTGAAGTCCAACTTTCATCCACTGTTGAATACCACTTTGCCTCTGACAACTGGGCAACTACCTTTGGAAAGTACCTTCACAAAGTACCCTACTTCGCGAAGCTCCCAATTTCACAAAGCTCAAACAAGCCTTCGTGAAGCTCCTACCTTTTCGCGATGCACTTTTCCGAAGAACTTTCGCGAAACTCAATCCGTCGCAAAGCTACGTCCCTCGCGAAGCTTACTAAGCCAACGCGGAGCTCGCAGGTTTCGCGGAGCTAGAATAGACACCGCGAAGCTCCTCTTTCGCGAAGCACACTGGATCCGCGAACCACCTTCACAAATTGAGAGCAAATGATATTTTCTGAAAATTTTCTCTACTTCTCTTGAGGGGGTCGGCCTCTATTTATAGGCGATTCCACCGACCCTCGAACTTTCTGCGCGAAGTCAACACCACGTTATCTCAAATTGTGAAGCTATGAAGTTTCTGCTGGAATTCTGTCCCAATCGCGAAGCACTACGGAAATTTTCCATTCATGGAACTCATCGTAATCACGGAGCATCACCATCAACATTCCTTAGCGCCTTCGCCGCGAAGCTCCCTCACAAAGCCCTTGACCTCCGTGATGCGCTTCAGCCTCTGCCGTTCGCGAAGCTTGTCGTAATCACGAAGCATCACCGCCTCCATTTTTCTGGCCTTCGCAAAATCCAATCCATGCATCCCATCTTCACGAAACTCATGCCTTTTCCATATAAAAATATGATCTTCATGGAAATCCTATTTTCGCGATACTCACTAAACTCCAAATTTTGGACCCCAAAAATTTGGCAAACACTGGGAAACGGCGCCACCTTGTACTGCTCTTTTGTACCGCCTCCTGATCGTCCTTTCCTTTGTCATCATTCTTTGTCAACATGGATTGTCAACAATATCTCGGGAACTCGACAATTCTCCATGGAAACCTGCTTTGTCAACAAACACAATCAACCCAAAAATACTTCAATGTTACCTTGATGGATTTTTGCCCAACAATCTCCCCCTTTGGGTTTGTTGACAACTCTTCACAACTCTGCTCAGAATGATTTTCTGCACTTTGATACCTCACTGAGTCTTCTTCCAGCCACTACCACCATTCACCTCTTGCGATTCTGATAGCGTTCAAGGATTCAATTAACATGTACTCTAAGCCCACATGAGCAATGCTCGGCATGAGAAACAAGAGTAGTATGAAAAGATCATCAATGAATCACTTCATGTTAGACTACAATTGTCGATTCCAACCTGATACCAATTCTTAAATTGATACCATTTGTTGAACCAAACTGATACCAATTGGTGATAGCTGGAAACCTTTTCACACCATTCCAACACCACTGTTCTGCTTTTATCACAATCCTCAGTTGTCGTGATTTCTATGCTTTGATCGATCACTTCTAGCATCGTTAGATTTAAAACTCTCCCCCTTGCTCATTTCTCCCCCTATCTGGCTTCTCCACTGGTCAGCTTCTCCCCGTATCAATCATGATTTATCAAATTTCCACACTTTCTCCCCCTTAAACAATCACTATTTTCTCCCCCTTTGTCAACGAACCCAAAGGTCACTCCTTTGTAGTCTGTAACAGAGTAGAGAACACATATCAGCACATTAGGGAAAAACACATCTTACCTCGGGGAGAGGGGGGGGGGGGGGGGCACATCCACGCTATTTCAAGTGCGGGGAATCGACTGAACTACCAGAGCCAGCCGATGCCTCTCAAAATCTTCTTTGGGTAAGGCCTTTGTTAGAATGTCTGCAACCTGGAGCTCTGTAGACACATACTCCAACTTCACAATTCCCTGGTCAACCTTCTCCTTGAGAAAATGATACTTTATCTCAATGTGCTTTGTCCTTGAGTGATGGACGGGATTTTTACTAAGATTTATAGCACTTGAGTTATCACATGGGATTCCGATTGGAGACTTCACTTCAACTCCCATATCTTCAAGCTGCTGCTTCATCCACAATAACTGTGTGCATGCTTGAGTGGCCGCAATATACTTAGCTTCTGCGGTGCTCAATGAAATGCAATCTTGCTTCTTGCTTAGCCAAGAAATACACAATCCACCAAGATAGAATGAACCACTTAATGTTGATTTTCTGTCATCTGTTGATCTGGCCCAGTCTACATCAGTATATCCCAATAACTCTATCTGAGATTTGTCATTATATGTCAAACCGAAATCCACCGTGACCCTGATATAACGAAGTATTATTTTCACTATAATCATGCGGATTTCTTTGGGATTACTCTTATATCTCTCTTCTTGGCATGTGGCGAAAACAATATCAGGCTTTGTTGAGGTCATGTACAACAAACTACTGATAATCTGCCTGTTTTCAGTGAAATTAACTGCCCTGCCACTGTCATCTTTTGATGATTTCATCCAGGTAGAAACCGGAGTCTTCATCTCCTTGGAATTTTCCATTCCAAATCATTCCAAAGAATCCTTGGCATATTTGGATTGAGAAATGAATGTGTCATTCCTGCCTTGTGTAACGCTAAAAACCAAGCTTCTTCAAATAATGATATAGCCTTCTGTACCATGCTTTTGATGCTTGTTTCAGCCCATATAATGTCTTCTTCAGCCTGAAAACTTTGTTCTCAACCTCATGAATGAGAAAACCATCTGGATGCCCAATGTACACCTCTTCTTCTAGAAACCCATTTAGAAATACAGTCTTTACATCCATCTGGAACTCTTTGAACTTTCTTTTCCCTACAATGGCTAGGAATAATCTGATTGTCTCCTACCTTGCAATCGGTGCAAATGTCTCATCACCATCTATTCCATCTATCTAGGAGTCTCCTTTGCACATCAGTCGTGCTTTGTTCCGAATCACTATGCCATATTCATTCATCTTGTCTTAATAGACCCATTTAGTCCTGATGATGTTTTTATCTGCTGGCCTCGAAACAATCTCCCACATCTAGTTCTTCGCATTCTGATCAAGCTTTTTATTCATAGCATGAACCCAGTTTTCAACGTCAGCTGCATCAGCAAAGCATTTTAGCTCTACTTGAGGTAGGAAAGATGTCTGCTACAGTGACTTCATTATTCTTGTTTGAACATGAGCTGCCTGATCACTAATGATATTATGTCTATCAATTTCAGCTCAGCTCTTTGGCTTCCTTGTAGGCACAAACTAGACACTTTCATGTTCATCATCGATGTCTTCTTCTGAATCAGCATAAGCCACTTCTGCTCTCCCTGTGTTTCTTTCTTCCTCAACACTTTCATCAGGAAGTTGTTCACTGACTCATTTTTCAGTGGCTTCATTTCTTTCAGCTACTTTTCTCAGATTTTTGTTGAGACGCCTTTGATTTTCTCTTATAGCTTCTTGGTATCCTGAAAACAGTCAGCTGATAGCATATTGTTAGAGAAAATAGATAAGCATGAAATGCATTGTTATTGCTGCTTCTCCCTGTGTTTCTTTCTTCCCTCAATATGAAACACCTGAGCCGAGTCATCCACTTATTGCATTGATGGCTCTTGAATCTGATTTGGATTTAGAATGCTCCCCCTATGTTACACAACACTTCTATCTGTTAGGCCCAACAGTAGAGACCCATAACCATTCTTCTCCACATGCACCATTTATACTAATCTGGCACTCAGCATCGAGCCATTAACCAAATCTCTAAGCCTACTAAGTTGGAACTCTGTGTAGGAAACAAGAGATAAAGCTAATAACACAATCACTTCTAATTGTGCTCAGTTTCTCCCTTTCATTTTCAATTCTTCTACATGACTTGAATCAATTTAAACTCTAGATCATATCACTTCTCCACTTCGCATCCTTAGATGCCACTACCCCATGGATCACATCTCCCTAAGACCTAAAACACATGAATCATCAGTTAATAGCATTTATATTCATAGGGAGAGGGGGAGTTTCGTGAATCCTCAAGACGAGGATAGTGGTTGATCCTGATGGGTCAACCCTTTGATTCTTTCTTGGAGCGCATCACATTCTTTTCTTTCTTACTCCTGCTGCCTGGACAACTTCAGTTGCTCTGGCCATATGACTAAGCATTCATTACCTGCATGCTGAGTCTTTTTCTGATATGAAGGTTCTGTAGGCCTGGCCTTTCTCACCATTTGGGGTTTAAAACCACTAGTACACATTTCTGTCTTTGATGTTCCACTAAAATTCCATTTCCCTTGATTCCTACTCTGAGCAGGAATATCTTTTCTTTCCATCTTCCCTTGCTTCTTCCACCATTGCAAGGATCTTGCATCTTCTTCCAGTTTTCACTATGGAACACGACCTGTGAATTTTTCATTACATTCTTTGTTCATCTTTCTTTTATCAGATGTCTAAGTCACCACAACATTTTTCACTGGTGGTGATTCCTCCATTGAACATTTATTCTTCTTTATCACAGCTGGAGTAGATCTCCCCTTAATCTTCTAGGTTTGTTCACATTCTCTCCTTGAGAGCCGTTTTGAGTATAACAGATGAGGTGATTGATACACCTTTCATTCTGCTCTATGTGATTCCCCTAAGGCTCTAAGCCTATTCTTCTCCTCGCCACTTTGTCTTTCAGTGTAGAATTTCTCATTATGCATCATTGGAGTCGAGAATCTCCTTTCGAGTTCCCTTTCCCTTCTTGTGTTATTCTTGTGGCAATTTCTTGCCAAATGCGCATAATCTGAACATATAAAACATTTTCCATCAAAGGCATACCTCATTTCGTCACTTCTATGTCGAGATGCTGATACACCTTGAGTTCTTCTTCTAACACGGGGCTCTTGAGTTGCCTGACACATACTCATGGTGTGTCCCATTATTCCACAGTAATAGCATGTAATGGATGATTTCCTCTAAGAGACTCTTCTCTCTGCTTTCTCATGACACTTCTTTTTATTCTCATATTTATCAAAGTTTCTATTTTCACAGCCTGAAATGTATTCCAGAGCCTCTAAACAGAATCATGATGTATGTCCATGAATCCCGTAGAAATAGCACATGTCGTCACTTCTTTTTGTAGCTATCCTATTAGGCCTATCTCTAGCACCTACATGATTTTTTCCATTTCTAGAGTTATTCACGGCTCTCTTCTTATCATGCATGGGAGGTGATTTATCAAATCCAATACCAGCTTTTCCGAAACTTGTTGGTCTTTGAGCTGAGAAAATATTCTGTTGTTTCTCTTCAGAAATAGCATATCTGTTCTTCATTTTATCATCACTTGTCGAAGGATGATCAAATAGAAAGTGTAAGGCATCCTTAATTTTGGCATTCCTTTAGTATTGGATTTCTCCAATTTCATCTTTACTGATTCTAGCTCTTCTTCCAACTTTTGAATCATCATATCCCTTGATTCAAGTTGGACATCATGTTCTCCCTTGAGAAGCTTCCCTCTACTCATCTCATCTTCCAACTCACACATTAGCTTATCCACCATGTCACTCTGCTCCTTTACTTTCAATTTTTCTTGAGAAACAGAATCTGAACAACATGCATTGTCTTGTTGTAGTATTTGATTCTTCTGAACTAGCTCAGATAGCTGTGTAGAAAGATCAACATTTCTGGCTTTCAGATTCTAAACTTCATCTGACTTTTGACTGTCTTCATAATCACCAGCCTTTTTTTTCCTTTTTATTTTAGCCAGCTTTTGTAGTTCCTCACCCTGAGAATCATTCTTCTCCTTTAGGTCAGTTGCCACATCAATAAGCCTTTGATTTAATCCTCTTAGCTTGTTGACCTCAATTTTCAATGCTTGGATCCGAATGTATTTAGACTTAATTTCATCAGTGTTTCCAACATAACTTGGAATATCAGGTTCCTCGATGCACTTGACTTGATCTTTCACTTTTCTATTCAAGCCATCGATCTCCATTTTCTGTTCTTCAATCTTATTCTTATACTCACCAACTGATTCTGAGTTCTCTGGTGCTGATAACTTGAGTTTCTCAATTTTATCCATCAACTCACACTTCTCTTCTTCCTGCTGCTGCATATAGACTTTGGCATCACGAACCACTTTGTTAGCTTTCTTGGTTTTAGCTCTCCAAACATCTATTTCTTCAAGATCAGCCTCTAACTCAGCTTTCATATCTATTCTTCCTTA
Source organism: Viscum album (assembly GCA_963277665.1). Lineage (NCBI taxonomy): Eukaryota > Viridiplantae > Streptophyta > Magnoliopsida > Santalales > Viscaceae > Viscum > Viscum album. Next base: position 357,145,227 of record OY728143.1, read on the forward strand.
AATTCTTTCTTCTTCTTCATCACTTGTTTCAATATCACTTTTGAAGTTCATGTACTTCACTCATTCATGCATCATGCTTGAGTGAATCAATCTTTTCCCTATCAGATTCATCTAGACCTCATTCAGTAAACTGTTTGATTCTTTTAATTGAATCACACTTTTTCCATACACACTTCCACACTGAGGAATACCACCTGACATCTGCTTCTTCTTGGATGTTTTTTCACTTTTCCATGGCTCACCGAGATAAGAGCAGATTGATTCTTTAAACACATAGATCTACTACACCAATTTGGAGAAAACAAATCCGATAAAAGCAACCTTCCCTCTGATACCAATTGTTAGGGCCAATAGGGGCCTATATACCCTGAGAGGGGGGGTGAATCAGGGTATGCATATTCTTTTTCAAAGTTCTTCCTACCCCACTGGATCTTGACCTCTTTATTACAAGGGTCACTTTGTTTGCTCTTGTGTGTAAACTATGATCACTTATTTACTTATTTATCAAATGATGATGCTTTGAATGCAATGCAGGGAAGAAAACAGGCAGACACAGAGATTTTTACTTGGTTCAACCTCACTAGGCTACGCCCAAGGAGCATACACTGACAAGTTGCCATGCGTACCAAATCCCACTAGTCTTCATAAGATGTGGATACAAAATTTGGGATAGAGCACTTCTATTCCCAGGCTCACTACCTTTACAAGGTTTAGAGTCATCTCACTGCTTTCCCAAGGGTCACTCCATATTTCTCTCTCTTTGGCTCACTGCCAGTGGAGAGGATCACCTACTTCCTCTTCCTAAGCTCACTGCTCTGGAAGGGAATCCACTCACAGTTTATAGACCTATAGGTCTCTTCATTTGCATGAAATAATGCATCTTCAACTGTTGATTGATGCTCTGTTGAAGTCCAACTTTCATCCACTGATGAATACCACTTTGCCTCTGACAACTGGGCAACTACCTTTGGAAAGTACCTTCACAAAGTACCCTACTTCGCGAAGCTCCCAATTTCGCGAAGCTCAAACAAGCCTTCGTGAAGCTCCTACCTTTTCGCGAAGCACTTTTCCGAAGAACTTTCGCGAAGCTCAATCCGTCGCAAAGAAAAATCCCTCGCGAAGCTTACTAAGCCAACATGGAGCTCACAGGTTTCGCGGAGCTACAATAGCCGCCACGAAGCTCCTCTTTCGCGAAGCACACTGGCTCCACGAACCACCTTCACAAATTAAGAGCAAATGATCTTTTCTGAAAATTTTCTCTACTTCTCTTGAGGGGGTCGGCCTCTATTTATAGGCGATTCCACCGACCCTCGAACTTTCTGCGCGAAGTCAACACCACGTTATCTCAAATTGTGAAGCTATGAAGTTTCTGCCAGAATTCTGTCCAAATCGCGAAGCACTACCGAAATTTTCCATTCATGGAGCTCATCGTAATCACGGAACATCACCATCAACATTCCTTAGCGCCTTCGCCGCGAAGCTCCCTCACAAAGCCCTTCACCTCCATGATGCGCTTCAGCCTCTGCCGTTCGCGAAGCTTGTCGTAATCACGAAGCATCACCGCCTCCATTTTTCTGGCCTTCGCAAAATCCAATCCATGCATCCCATCTTCACGAAACTCATGCCTCTTCCATATAAAAATATGATCTTCATGGAAATCCTATTTTCGCGATGCTCACTAAACTCCAAATTTTGGACCCCAAAAATTTGGCAAACACTGGGAAACGGCGCCACCTTGTACTGCTCTTTTGTACCGCCTCCTGATCATCCTTTCCTTTGTCATCATTCTTTGTCATCATGGATTGTCAACAACATCTCGGGAACTCGACAATTCTCCATGGAAACCTACGTTGTCAACAAACACAATCAACCCAATCACACTTGATTTTGGAGGAGATGAAAATACTCTCTATAACAACTACCACAAATTTATCAATGTAATATATAAAGAAACCATTCATTAAGTTCATGAATATTTCAAGAGAATCAGTGATATGAATTATAATCACTATGAACTCATATTTTTGATATCATATACAAATGGAAATCATGGGGATATCATACTTCTACACCTTTACTTGATTATATCCTGACCAATGATATACTTTATATAAATAAAAGTTCCATGTTGATTATAAAATATGTAATTAATGCATAGTATATAATACTTTTTATTTATCACTATCATATTTAGGACAAGATAACAAATGTATAGGCACATTAACCCATCTATTGTCTTGTATAAGTGGAACGATTCAACCTATAATGAAGAACATGGGAATATAAACCATTTTTATGGATTCTCATGAAATCATTTATTAAGATATTAAAATTCAAAAACAAACACTTTGTATGTTATATTTTATTTTTTCAATGCTCATGGTAAGATATTGATTGAGAATTAACATCATATTTATAGGGAAGACTAGGAAATTCATCGAGAAACACAATAGTGAATTAAATTATAATGGTGATGTCATCAAAAGAAAATATTTTCATTAATCTAAATTATTTGGGATTGATATGATTTTTCTAAAGGATATAATATTCATTCTAGAGATATTGGTAATATATAATATTTTTCCTCTTCCATGAGTAAGTATTGAATCCACGGTTTATTTGTGATATAGAGGGTGATTTCCTTTTCTCAGAAATTTATATTGGATCTATACAATGAAATCCAATCTATACATACAATTACACCGAAAAAACTAAAGGATGTATCACAAGGTTCAATGGGATTCTCAGCCGAAAATATTAACTATTGAAGAGTTATATACATGGGATTCAATAATTTTTATATATTTAATTTTAATCGATAGCTATAGTTATATGAGTTGTTATAGAAACCCGGCCTTTTCTTACACCACTATTACATCATTTCAAAGATAAACAACATAATAGCATTACACATAGAGGATCCAAAGGTTTAGTTTCTTGGGAAAACAAGGACCATACATAACAAATACAACATCAACCATAAACATTTATTTAATTTCTTCTTCACTAGCTTCTTAGTGGAACTTGTCCTATCCTTAGTACATGTATCTACCTAAGGATATACATCAAAAGGGGTGAGCTAGAAGCCCAGTAAGAGGATATATAGGATCAATATAGCATGGGGTGAGCATAATCATGACGTAGGCAAAAGATCATGAACATGAGAGGAGCATAAACAGTAAACATGAAATGTGGCAATGCATAAAAATGAAACATCGTGTCTTAGTGGTTAACTACCACACATAATTTTGAACAAAGCTGGAATCTTTTTCACACATCATTTCACATTTAATCATGAGATTCATCACTTTATCCAATGCATTTTAGTGCTGTATAATTCCGGGCGCACCCGTCACATTTAAACATTAATATTGTGCTATATAATTTCGGGCGCACCCGTCACATCATAACATTATCATTTATCATGCATGCCACAATGATCATATAACATAAATCAACATAATGAAACCATGAAAATTAATGGGTTTCATCTCATAATAACACATTCATAAGCTTTGGGTTCCCAAAATAAAGAGGGAACAACATACTTGATACAAGAACCATCGACTTTGAATGAGAGGTAAAAGGTGAGTTCTTGAAAGAAGAATTCTTTTGGAAAACATTTTGATGGACATAAAAACCAGTGACATACATGTATATCCCAGAAAAGTAAAGTCAATGATTTAAAAATGATCTTTGAGGAGTAACCATATCAAAAATGGAGTGAAAGAGGGAGAACCCGAATGAAGAAAATTGGGTTCGAGATTTCCCCTTACCTTGTACTTGAATGCCTCCTTCTATTTAATGTCCTGTATAATGACATTATATTAATTAATTAGAAATTTCAGAACCTTTTATACATTAATAGGGTTCATTCTGGTTTCAATATTTCATATTATGTTCTTTTGGATGACTTATAGAGTTTAAAAACATTGATCGGGGATGTTTGTTTTCATGGTTTTCTTGAACGGTCCACTTGTATTCTTAAAGTGATGTTTTGTTAGATCATGGGTAAACATCCAGAACTGATATTACATGTTATTAATTATATTACCTAAGCTTTAATGATTTTATAATTAGTTTTATTAGGCCAATGTGAACGAATCATTAGATAAGAAATAAATGAAGATTATTTGGGTTAATTTGAGCGGTTTTTGGATCACAACGAACTCGTTTTAACTTTTCACTTAGTAATATGGACATAGGTTATTTACAGAACTTAAAATAGAACATAATACATATAAAATATTCTGGTTCAACCATAAAAATTGTTTCATGACCAGATATGAAGGTAGAAATGGAAAAAGAGAGCATGTCGTTTTTGAAGGTGATAAATTAACACCTCATGAACAACGTTCTCTTAAATAAAATAAAAGGAAGAGGGAAAGGGGGTGGGGTGATATAATATCCCATTAGAATCATACAAATACATTATATGTATAATAATGGAGTTACAAAACAATTTGGATGAGTATAGGTGGGGAGATATCAAGAAAGGAACTTGAACTTGAAAGGAAATTAAAGTAGAAGAGAGAGAGAAATTACCTCTAGAATCTCCCTCTTGAGATCCTCCTTAAGGAAGATAGGATTGGTATTTTGATGAGACCAGAAGCTTTTGGACGTGGGGGAGGTGCTAGGGAAGATGTTTGGGCAGAGTTTAGAGAAGGCTTGGAGCTTGAGAGGTGTGAGGAAAAGAGGGAGTGAAGGGTGGCTTTTATAGTGGAGGGGAGAGGGGTTTCCTTAATATAAAATTGATTAGATTATTAATTTCACCTAAGAAAAGGAATAGTGAGTCTTGAACGACCAAGAATAGTAATTTTATAATTTAATCCCGAACCAAGTGGGCTTACATCAGCAAAACATCATCAGTGACTCAATTAATACATTATTTAGCATTTACTGTGAATTATCGGATTCCACTATTCATCAAAAATTCAACTATCTCAGAAAAATCTCAAAAATTTACCCTAACCATTTTTTGACGTGTAGAATCCAAAAATGAATTCCCTTTTTCAAAAATAATTTTCTAAATATTATTAATTTAATATTTAATTAAAATCATAATTTACTTAAAAAACAGTTTTTAAGATTAAAACTGAATTTATAGATCTTTCAAAAATTATGTAGGGTCTTATAAAATTATCTAAAAACTATTAGAAATTGATTCATTAATTTATGAATACATTACAGGAAAATAAATATTCTTTTAAATTAATTAATTAATTATAATTAATTATTTATGACTTATAAAATACCAAAAATGTTTACTAAGGTCAAATTGTCACTTTCTAAGATGTCTAAATTTTATTTTATTATTCATAGGTAATGTTCCTCTTATTTACTATTCATAAGGGTCATGTTAATATTCATAAGGGTAGGTTACTATTCATAAGGGTAGGTTACTATTCACCAAAAATTATTTTTGTTTCATTAGACTCCAAAAACCATCTTGAACCCAACCGTGTATGTTGGATTTTCAAAATTCCAAACATAGGGGTGACAAAATTATGTTTAAAGGTCACTTATCACTTAGTAGTTCATTATTTTGTGTTTTTATGACATAAATATAAGAAGGTAATTTTCCATTGAAAAACTTTGGGTCGTTACATTCTTCCCCCCTTAAGAAATTTCGCCCCTGAAATTTCACTTTACACAAATAGGTGAGGGTACTTCTCCTTCATTGCCTCTTCTGGTTCCCAAGTTGCTTCCTCAAACTTATGGTTCCTCCACAACACTTTGACAAGGCGGGTTGTCTTGTTGTGTAGAACCTTATCACTTCGGTCCAAAATTTTTACCGGAGGCTCCTTATAGGAGAGATCATCTTCCAATTACACCACCTCTGAGTTTAGTACATGTGAGGGGTTTGGTATGTACTTCCTCAGTAGTGATACATGAAACACATCATGAACTTGAGCCATATTCGGTGGAAGTTCCAGACAATAGGCCACGACTTCTATGCGGCCAAAGATCTCAAAGGGGCCAATGTACCTTGGGCTTAGCTTCCCTTTCTTTCCGAATCGCGTGACTCTCTTCCATGGAGATATTCGAAGGAAGACTTTATCTCCAACGTCGAACTCCAAGTCCCTTCGACGGTTGTCAGCATAGGTATTTTGCCGACTTTGAACAGAATTGATGTGTTTCGGGATGACTTGAACCTTCTCTGTCATCTCTTGAACAAGATCGAGACCAAGTAGCTTCCGTTCTCCAACTTCATCCCAAAAGGTTGGAGTTCTATATCGCTTCCCATAAAGAGCTTCATACGGATCCATCTGAATACTCGAGTGAAAGCTATTATTGTATGAGAACTCAACCAATAGGAGGTGTTGATCCCATCCACCTTTGAATTCTAGAGAGCATGCTCTTAGCATATCTTCGAGCGTCTGAATAGTCCTTTCAGACTGGCCATCGGTTTGGGGGTGATAGGCCGTGCTGAAATTTAATTTAGTACTCAAAGAATGTTGAAGGATCCTCCAGAATTTAGATGTGAACCTTGGATCACGGTCAGAGACAATCGAGAGTGGAACACCGTGAAATCTCACAACTTCCTTCACATATATCCTTGCAAGTTGTTCAAGCAATAGGTCTTCCCGAATAGCGATAAAATGGGCAGTTTTGGTGAGTCGGTCAACCACAACTCATATCGCATTATTCCCCTTTGACATCTTCGGGAGACCCATGAAAAAGTCCATAGTAACATTTTCCCATTTCCACATGGGTATAGGCAATGGTTTCATCATACCTTTGGACTTTTGCCGCTCAGCTTTAACATGCTGACATACCAATCACCTTGATATATATTCTGCAATCTCTTTCTTCATGTTATCCCACCAGAAGTGCTCTCAAAGATTACGATACATCTTGGTACTTCCAGGATGGATAGAGAAAGTTGAGATATGTGCATTATCCAAAAGCTCCTTCTTTATCCCGGGTGATGAAGGAACACAAAGCCGCATTCCAAACTGAATCACACCATCATCATCGATATGGAACTCTTGCAGCTTCCCTTCCATTACTGTATTCACCCTCTTTTGTATCTCCACATCATCCATTTGTGCTTCCTTAATATTCTGTTGGATGGATGGTTGCACAATCATTTGGGCAAGGTAGGATGTATCCCCTTCCCTTAAGATTTCCAAATCCATCCTTTGCATATCCAAGAAGTTAGGGTCGTTCTCAATCCTCATCATGGATAGAGTAGTAGGTTCTTTCCTGCTTAGTGCATCAGCTACCTTGTTCGCCTTCCCGGGATGATAGTGAATAGAGCAATCGTAATCCTTGATTAGCTCTAACCATATCCTTTGATGCATGTTGAGATACTTTTGTGTGAATATATACTTACGCTCTTGTGGTCGGTGTATATGTCACACTTCTCGCCATAAAGGTAGTGCCGCCGGATTTTCAAGGCAAAAATCATGGCTGCCAGCTCTAGATCATGCATCGGGTAGTTCTGCTCATGGATCTTCAACTGTCGTGAGGCATAGGCTATCACATTATCATTTTGCATGAGTACACAACCCAAGCATTTCTTTGAAGCATCGCTGTATATCACAAAACGTTATCCACTTTTTGGTAGTGTGAGTATAGGTGCAGTGATCAGCCTTCTCTTTAGCTCCTTGAATCTTCCCTCACATTCATCCGTCCAGACATACTTTACCCCTTTCCTTGTTAACTTAGTTAGCGGGATTGACAATCATGAGAAATTTCTCACAAAACATCGATAGTACCCAGCTAATCGAAGAAAACTACGAATTTTTGTGACAATAGAGGGCCTGTGCCATTCCTCAATTGCCTTTTTCTTTGAAGGGTCCACAGAAATTCCCTCGCTTGTGATCACATGTCCCAAGAACGTGACTTGATTCATCCAAAAGTCACAATTTCTGAACTTGGCGTACAACTTCTCCTTTCTCAATGTCGCCAATACAAGTCTTAGATGTTCTTCATGTTCCTCCTTTCTCTTGGAGTAGATGAGAATATCATCGATAAACACTACAAAAAATTTTTCGAGGTAATGTCTAAAGACTCTATTCATCAAATCCATGATTATTGTAGGGGCATTAGTAAGTTCTAAGTGCATCACCAAAAACTTATAGTGCCCATACCTTGTACGGAAGGCAGTCTTCTGAATATCTTCCTTCTTCACCTTTACCTGATGATATCTAGAACGAAGATCCACCATTGAGAAGTATTTAGCTCCTCTTAACTGATCGAAAAAGTCATCAATCCTTGGGATAGGATACTTGTTCTTTATGGTGATCTTTTTGAGTTACCGATAATCGATACACAACCACATGGTTCTGTCCTTCTTCTTCACAAAGAGCACTGGCGCACCCCAAGGTGATGCACTAGGGCATATGAACCCTTTATCCAGATGCTCTTGCAGCTGCTTCTTTAACTCATCCAGTTCGATAGGAGCCATCCTATAGGGGCACTTCGAGATAGGAGTAGCTTCGGGTATGAGTTCAATTGAGAACTCTACCTCACGATCCGGGGGAATTCCGGGTAACTCTTCGGGAAATACATTGTCGTATTACCTTACGATGGGAATTTCCTCAAGGTTGGAACTTTCCTTCGACTCAACCATTTGGGCGAGTTATGCTTCTTCATAGGGAATCAACACCCAAACCATTGAAGGATTTCTCAAAGGAGATTCATGATCTTCCTTGCATTTGTAGAGGATCATGGGATGCTTCGGAATATGAAAATATATTTCCTTTTCCCGACAGTTGATATGTGATCTATATAACGAGAGCCAATCCATTCTCATTATAGGGTCGAATTACACCAAGGGAAGTATTACGAGATTTTCCAGAAGAATCTTCCCACATACGTCAACAGGAGAAGTGTCAAACACTTGGGTTGCAATGATTGCACCACTTGGTGTTTTTACACATATCTCTACTTCAAGGTTTCGGGGCTTCGATTTTATAGTTCTAGCAAACTTGAAAGATATAAAGGAATGCGTAGAACTAGAATCAAACAAGACTTTTGCCATTCTTGAGTGAATAGGAAGTGTACCTTGTACGACTTCATTATCATGATCCACCTCCGCAGTAGTGATGGCATAAGCCTTCCTTTTATCCTTTGGCTTTGGTGGTTGCTGGAACTGATTACCCTTGAGATCTCGAGGTTTAGTGCACTGGTTTGAATAGTGCCCTAGCTCCCTATAGTTGTAGCATTGAACCACGAGTGGTTCTCTCTTTTCATCAGCTACATTATCCTTCCTTTTCATGTCTTTTCGACACTCGTGAGCAAGGTGTCCTCCTTTCCCACACTTGAAGCATTTCCCCGCCCCTTTGAGGCAGTTCCCATGGTGCAACTTCCCACATTTTTGGCATGTGGGTCATTGTGTTTTCTTCCCACCTTTGTCATTAGATCCACCGGCTTGAAACTCCATCTTTCTTTTGTTATCACCATAGCCATGGGACCATTATCCAAACTACATCTCCACTTTGCGATCACACCAAACAACTTCTTCATAACTCCCAAAGTGTCGAATTGCAAGAGCCTTTTGAAGATGTGGTTTTAATCCACTAAAGAATCTATTAATTTTTCTATCATTGTTGATAACAAAACCCGAAGCATACCTTGCGAGCCTTGTGAAATTTTCTTCATAGGTTGTGACAAATTCTCCTTATTTTTTGCTTGAGCTCTATGAATTCTCTCTCCATCTTCGTGCGAAGAGTTCGTGGGTAGTACTTATTAAGAAATATTATCTTAAAGTCTTCGCATTCCATCTCTTCAATTTACTCCCTTAGCTTGGTGTTCCTAATCAAAGCCCACCATTGATCAGCTTCTCCATCTAGACGATAAATGGATAGAGTCACCATCTCTGTATCGGAACAATTAAGAACAGAAAATATCTTTTCCTTGGAGTTGACCCACTATTCCGCAACTAGTGGATTGGAAGATCCACAAAACGTCAGTGGTCGTTGCCGCATAAAACATTCGATTGATAGTTTCTCCCTCTTTGGTGAAGGAGGACGTTCCCCATTAATATGGTTATTATTCATTACCTGAGATAATTGGGTAAGCATCACCATGAAGTTTTGAAATCCACCTCCCAAATCATTGGGGATATTGTTCGGGCAATCGTTGCATTGGCCCTCGTAAGAGTTGTTGGCCTGATTTCTCCTGGTTCCCACCATTTTCTAAAGTAGAAAAGGTTAGAACAAAACATAAGTAAACAATTAATGAATAACTTATTCATTTAAACAATTATTCCAAAAACATAACATATGGGATCCCTAGGTAAATATTCTTGTGTATGTGTTTGTACTTATTCTTATGCTAGAGGTTTTCTCTAGGGTTTACTAATCCTAATTCCCAAATTAACTAAACCTTTTCTCTGATACCAACTATAGAAACCCGACCTTTTCTTACATCACTATTACATCATTTCAAAGAAAAACAACATAATATTATTACACATAGAGGATCCAAAGGTTTAGTGTCTTGGGAAAACTAGGACCATACATAACAAATACAACATCAACCATAAACATTTATTTAATTTCTTCTTCCCTAGCTTCTTAGTGGAACTTGTCCTCTCCTTAGTACATGTATCCACCTGAGGATATACATCAAAAGGGGTGAGCTAGAAGCCCAGTAATAGGACAGATAAGAACAATATAGCATGGGGTGATCATAATCATGACGTAGGCAAAAGATCATGAACATGAGAGGAGCATAAACAACAAACTTGAAATGTGGCAATGCATAAAAATGAAACATCATGTCTTAGTGGTTAACTACCACACATACTTGTGAACAAAGCTAGAATATTGTTAACACATCATTTCACATTTACTCATGAGATTCATTACTTTACCCAATGCATTGGAGCACTGTATAATTCCGGGCGCACCCGTCACATTTAAACATTCATATTGCGCTATATAATTCCGGGCGCATCCGTCACATCATAACATTATCATTTATCATGCATACCACAATGATAATATAACATAAATCAACACAATGAACCCATGAAAAGGAATGAGTTTCATCTCATAATAACACATTCATAAGCTTTGGGTTCACAAAAGAAAGAGGGAACAACATACATGATAAAAGAACCATCGACTTTGAATGAGATGTAAAAGGTGAGTTCTTGAAAGAAGAATTATTTTGGAAAACATTTTGATGGACATAAAAACCAGTGACATACATGTATATCCCATAAAAGTAAAGGCAATGATGAAAAAATTATCTTTGAGGAGTAACCATATCAAAAATGGAGTGAAAGAGGGAAAACCCGAAGGAAGAAAATTGGGTTCGAGATTTCCCCTTACCTTGTACTCGAATGCCTCCTTCTCTTTAATGTCCTGTATAATGACATTATATTCATTAATTATAAATTCTATAACCTTTTATACATTAATAGGTTTCATTCTGGTTTCATTATTTCATGTTATGTTCCTTTTCATGACTTATAGAGTTTAAAAACATTGATCGGGGATGTTCGTTTTCATGGTTTTCTTGAACGGTCCACTTGTATTCTTAAATTGATGTTTGGGTAGATCATGGGTAAACATCCAGAACTGATATTACATGTTATTAATGATATTACAGAAGATTTAATGATTTTATAATGAGTTATATTAGATCCATGTGGATGAATCATTAGATAAGAATTAAATGAAGATTATTTGGGTCAATTTGAGCGGTTTTTGGATCACACCGAACTCGTTTTAACTTTTCACTTAGTAATATGGCCATAGGTTATTTCAAGAAGTTAAAATAGAACATAATACATATAAAATATTCTGGTTCAACCATAAAAATGGTTTCATGACCAGATCTGAAGGTAGAAATGTAAAAAGAGAGCATGTCGTTTTTGAAGGTGATAAATTAACACCTCATGAACAACGTTCTCTTAAATAAAATAAAAGGAAGAGGGAAAGGGGGGTGGGGTGATATAATATCCCATTAGAATCAGAAAAATACATTATATGTATAATAATAGAGTTACAAAACAATTTGGATGAGTATAGGTGGGGAGAGATCAAGAAAGGAACTTGAACTTAAAAGGAAATTAAAGTAGAAGAGAGAGAGAAATTACCTCTAGAATCTCGCTCTTGAGATCCTCCTTATGGAAGATAGGATTAGTATTTTGATGAGACCAGAAGATTTTGGACGTGGGGGAGGTGTTAGGGAAGATGTTTGGGCATAGTTTATAGAAGGCTTGGAGCTTGAGAGGTGTGAGGAAAAGAGGGAGTGAAGGGTGGCTTTTACAGTGGAGGGGAGAGGGGTTCTTAATATAAAATTGATTATTTTATTAATTTCACCTAAGACAAGGAATAGTGAGTCTTGAACGACCAAGAATAGTAATTTTATAATGTAATCCCAAACCAAGTGGGCTTACATCAGCAGAACATCATCGACGACTCAATTAATACATTGTTTAGCATTTATTGTGAATTATCGGATTCCACTATTCATAAAAAATTCAAGTATCTCAGAAAAATCTAAAAAATTTACCCCAACCATTTTTCGACATGTATAATCCAAAAATGAAGTCCATTTTTCAAAAATAAGTTTCTAATTATTATTAATTTAATATTTAATTAAAATCACAATTTACTTAAAAAACAGTTTTTAAGATTAAAACTGAATTTATAGTTCTTTTAAAAATTACGTTGGGTCTTATAAAATTATCTAAAACTATTAGACATTGATTCATTAGTTTATGAATACATTACAGGGAAATAAATATTCTTTTAAATTAATTAATTAATTATAATCAATTATTTATGACTTATAAAATACCAAAAACATTTACTAAGGTCAAATTGTCACTTTCGGAGATGTCTAAATTTTATTTTATTATTCATAGGTAATGTTCCTCTTATTCACTATTCCTAAGGGTCATGTTACTATTCATAAGGGTAGGTTACTATTCATATGGGTAGGTTAATATTCAGAAAAAATTATTTTTGTTTCATTAGACTCTAAAAACCATCTTGAACACAACCGTGTATGTTGGATTTTCAAAATTCCAAACATTGGGGTGACACAATTATGTTTAAAGGTCACTTATCACTTAGTAGTTCATTATTTTGTGTTTTTATGACATAAATACAAGAAGGGAATTTTCCATTGAAAAACTTTGGGTCGTTACAGATGTGGTGGAGTTTTAATAAACACACGAGATATGAAATAATTCATAAAATTAGAATAAAAAATTACATTCACTATACCTGAATTAATAACTTCCATAACTATGATCACTTAATTATTGGGATGCACCTTAGCAGTTATGATGGGATAATTTGAACCTTTTTTCCATTGAGTTTGTTTTCATTGATTATCTCAAACTAAAATTTTCATAGGTAATTGGATTGGATAATTCTCATGTTACTTAAAATTGAAACACTTTATTTTTGAATATGTTCTTAATGGAGCATTACATTTTACAATAATAATGGAAGGTTTTCCCATCAGCAATAATTAGCTAGGGTCCCTTCCTAACTGCACCTAAACCATCTTTGTATACCTTATGATATTTTTTAGATTCTTCTTCCCTCAAATTTTACTAGTGGGATATTGGGAATTTTTTCTATCATTATATTTCAACACATTCAGGTAGAATGAAGCTAACTATTCATATTCTTATATCTATGAAAATCATGAGAATATCTGATCTCTATTTCTACTTTGGGGGAACATCATACAATTTCCTCACTGCTTTCAAATCTCCAAATGGCCAAGGATTTTTTTAGACTCATCTTATTCCCACCAAATAAGAGATAAATAATACATTAATGTGTAATGAAAAATATGGTCGTGTGTTAGGAAAGACTTGTGATGTTTTTTTGTAAACCATGACTCTTTCATCATCCATTTTCATAATATTATGGAAGTACCTCTCTATTTTCATCTGAAGATTTAATGGAAAATTATTTTTCTTAATTTTTTTTTGAATTTCATCCACTCCACTACTTTGATCTCATAATGTAAATTATAATTTTTTAAACAATGAAAACCATTGATCAACTTCTCTGTTCATATGATAAACACCTATACCGACATTCTATTTCATAGAGCATTTAAGTATAGAGAATATATCTTCGGTAAAGATAATCCATTACTCCGATATAAAGTAATATAATGATCTATTTAATTTCACAGGCCTTTATCACATAAAGCCCTTAATTTCCACATATTTTTTCTTAAGGGGATTTTATATTTACTAATAATTGATGTTTTAGTTAAAAACATGTTTAAATTGAGAATTTATTTTCATTATGTTCATGATTTCAACTCTCACCGAGTTGGGAATTTGGTTTTGGAAGTCATCAAATTTACCTTACATTGGGTTTTGACTTGGTTACTCTAATTTCTATCCATTGACTAGAAGAAATGGAAAATTAACAATAATATTTTTTTTAAATTATTAAACACATAAATGTAAAATGGTGTATATTAAGTGTAAATTCACAAAAGACATATATTCTTTAATCTATGATTTTCTAGGTTTCAATATAAGTCATCAATGATCTACTTCATATCTTAAATTTTTTGGTAAATTGTTTTCCTTTATTAATGATTTGTAAGGAGAATGAGAATTTAAAAATGAATATCCCATGGGAGTTTCAAACCTGGTTTCTTGCAAGGACCATTTTCTTGTTTCATGTAATGATCAAGTCCAAATAAATTTTCCCTTTTCAAGGTTATTACCCCTATGAAAATATATATTAGAACCAAATCCACTTATAGTATAAATACATGGATTCATTTTATTAGAAACCAAAAACTATATAAATTACCAAAATATAAGGAATTTTTATATGTTTTTAATTTTTCCCTAGGTATTTAAATTTATTTTATAATCTAATTCCAAAAAATTAACTTTTATTGGATTCTAACTATGAAAACACATATTTTAAAACACTTTAATTACAGGTTTATTATATAAATATAAAAATAGTACAATACCAAAATATTGTGAATCGTAGTGCCTTTTTGAAATTAGGTACATATAAATTTAACATGATACATGTATAAAAAATATTATTGAAAAATTTATTAATAAACTGAAAAAATTTCATTACTCTTTTAGAACAGAAAAGGGTAACAAAGAAAAATATGTATGAAGGGGTGATTTATAAAGCCTAGTAAGGGAATAATCAAAGAATAACATATGGTAATGTACTACATGTGAACCAACATGAATTTAAAGGTACTATTGGAGGGATAATAATCACAATAATGAATTGTAAGACATTATATAATATAATAACACAAAGGAAACATGGGAATGTGGTGAAAATATTAAACATTACATCATTAAAATAGGTCAAGTATAACATCAAAGACATCATAAAATGGTGTATAATGTCCCATAATGGATTATGTTTATTCCATAATCCAATATATGACCTCTCATGAGGTTAAAACATTACACATTTCATTTGAGAGAAATTTGGGAGCACCCATCTTATCCATATTGTGTTCATGCATAATTGAGCAACATGAATCATACAACATAATGATTTATTTCCCCAATATAAATCAATGATAAAGGTGTTTGAATTATATAAATAGAATTACCTAATAAATCAACTATTGGTATTTATTTTTGAATACTAATTAGTTGAAATAAGGTTGTGTATTCCCATGGAAAATAATTAACATGAAAAAATATAATTCTAGCAGCATAACGACGGTATGTGAAGGTTCATTGGTGGTATTAATTCATATAAAAGGGTTCTATAATAACATTTAAATCATATTTATATCAATAGGTATGTGTTATATCATATCTCCAAATGGTAAATTTTAAAAAGTTCATATTATTAAAAAAGATGATCAAATAAAGAGGAGAAGAGGAGGATCCCGTACCTTGAGGGAGTGATTCTAAAAGCTTATTAGGAGCTTATTATGATTCTAGGACACATTTAGAATGATATATTGAGGCAATGGAAGAGTAATAGAATGATCTAAGTATGTTTAGGTGAGGGAAAATGGGTGTTGGGTTGGCTTTTATAGTGAAAGGGATGAAAGTTCTTTATTTACTTAAAAACATAGGTTTTAGAATCCATATAATAAATTAATCAAAACCAAATAATGTATGAACATTTTCCCCTTGTTTTATAACAATTTAAAGTGGGTTCTATTATTATTAATTTCTAATAACTGAGTTCACTAAATCAAATTAATTATATTTTTAAAAATATTGGTTTTTTGAAAACAATAGTTTTCTGACCCTTAAAATAATCATCTTTGACTTCAAAAATTCATATTATCATATGTATTTAATAAATAATATTTAAAATATATAACTAAAATAATATTTAATTAAAAAATTATAGAAATCAATAAAATGTGTCTCTATTATAACTATATATTTACCAAAAATTCAATTTATGTATTATATTATTATCATCTATTTTTTTAATACATTATTTCATAATTTAATATATACTAATAAAAAAGGTAAAATATAAAAATTATTTCATTAAATTAAAATATAGAAAATCCTAAAGTTAGGGTATAGATTAATATCACTTTATTACACTAGTGAATGATTAAAAGGGTAGAGTGTGTGTGATGGTTTTATTTTCTTACTGTCGTTTGACATAAATGGTTTGGGTCCTGATGAAGATGAGATTTAACTTCTACCAAAATAAGATTATTTCATGTATTATTTTTTGAGTATAAAATGGTCATTGATCAAGGAAAAATCATAATAATGAAAATTCACTTGGAAGCTCTGATAATTTTTTTATAGGGAATGATCCTGCTGTTAGATACCGTCACATATATCTTCCTTATCAATTGGATTATATAAAAAATATTATTATACTATTCATAATGGTAACTGTTAAATGGACATATTATCAATGGTTATGATGAATAATGCTCTTTTAAAATTTTACAGACCATATAAATAATAAAAATTAACCAAAATAGTATATGTTTTTTATATAACTTCATTACATAATAATGCATTTATTCAATAAAAAATATGGAATTTCATTTATAAAAGACTAATAATTACATGAATTAAAATGCATTGATATTTTAATATATAATAACGGGTAAAATATGTTGAATTTCAATTAGTGGGTATATCCTTAACACCTCTCTAAGAAATAAATATTTATGAAAAAATTATAAAAAATAAGGTTTTTTGATGGGTTTTAAACTTTTTACCCATGAAATTAAATGCTTTATTAAAATATGGGAGGTTTATTTTGAATAATGAAATAAAATAATAATGAATAAAAATATAAAATTTGATATTTTTTCCACTTAATAATTTTTAGTTGAAATATTTCTATGTGTTCAACAATTTTATATGTATAAAAATAGGAAAAACTAGTATTGACACCTACCGATAGGGGAACCAAACAACATAGCCATCCAAAGAAGGGACAACTGACCAAGTAGATCAATGGGGACATCACAATGACTGGTGGGAGGAGATTTCATGCTACCCATATAAGAGTTTTCTCATTGGTTATTCCAATACCTACTGAGCCTCGTGTTTCCGGAATATGCATATTTTTGTGTTAGTGGTTATGTTGGATCCCATCCCTATAGTAGGCGTCTGATTCATTGAAGCCCTGGCATAGTATATAAAAAAAATCAAGCACCCCTAATTCTTATGTGGGATATTCAAATGTCAGTTACTATTACTCATTAACCAAAAAAGCAATCCTTTACCCCATTTTGGCTCTTATATGCTCAGACACACCCCCAATGCCACCTCCACAATTCGACCTCACAACGACACCATGCCACTCACTAGATCCTCTATTATCAATTCCTAGGAAGCTCGATCATGAATAAAATTTCCATAATTTAATATTGGGATCACCATGGCTAATATATGGTGCCTCAAATTACATCGAGGAGACTCTATAGAAGAGGATAAATCCCTCCAGCCATTGTAAATTTCGAATATGCTCAATAGTGATCCATGGATATGGATATGTCATTTCCACCCCCACTACACAATAATACCACTAAGTAAAATCACATGATATGGAGCTAATATTTTGGGAAAATTTTTACACTATAGTGGGTGATAAAGGAGATAACCTACATAGAGATGTGTCTTGTGTTTTTAAGATACACCATGGAGGTGTTGATTTATGATGTGGTGCGTTTTGATGGAAATATAGATTTCGCAAGGATAAACTATGGACTTCTTCATGCCACCATATAGAAAATAATATTGGTAAAGGCTCAATTTTAATGTAATAAAGTTAAAGGAGAGTCATGCCACATGTAATTTCATTATTCCATAGAGAGTTTCAAATTATAAGTTGCTAATTTTTTAAGGAATACTTAAAAAATGAAGTTATTACCATGGAATAATTGGCTTCAATATTTATATAAAGGGTAACATAAAGGGAATAAGATGTTATACAAAAATTGATCAACCCACTACATGGTATGGTGAATTGTTGGAATTTAAAATACTAGATTTCCTCATATATTCAATATAATGATTTTAGAAAGATACATTTATAGATAAGATCTAATATCTCAAGTTTAAAGAGGAATCTTTGACAAATAAAAAGAGAGATATTAAATATTAAAATGAAGAATAAACTAGGGATTCCACCATCAATAAATAATATTATGTTGTGACAAAGAAAATAATATAGTAACAGTGGATTCGATGGGTCTTTCTATTATATTTTTATTTTTCTTTAGATGAAGTTATTTATATTTTCTACGAATCTTTTTTTATTTTAATTAAAATGTTTCATCCAATTACATTTTCTCTTTCTATCCCTTTCACTCAATTTCTTTCTCATTATGTCTTTCTCATTTTTGTTCCATCATGATATATAACACTCGTCAATGTGTGACTGACCTGATGCTTGGCCTTAGTTGAAGATGTTGATTTTCCTAAATTATATATTTAGTTTTTATGTGTTTTATTAATTTTTTTGGTAAAGGTGGGTAATGTGTATGAGTTCTGAGATTATTTACCATTATATGAATATCAAAATAATCTATATTATTCTTATTTAAATCCTTTCCCTCCATTCCAATGAATGAGAACTCTTCATATAATGGAGCCAAGTTATTCAATGGATGAAATGTAATATGATGGAGACATGTCCAAGAATATTTAAATCTATTTATTGAGGTGATTTATAATCATATATTATAGGAGAGGTGAAGTTTATATTGACAAATAATTTCTTCCGATAAATAAATACATCAACAAAAATAAATTGAAGTTTTGTAGATCTTCAATGAGATTTCATGATCGAACTATTAAATTGAATTTAGACAACCAAAACTAATAATGAAGTAACCCAAAACCAAACCATATAACCATGTTGTTTCTTCTTGAAAATATATTTTTTATTTCATATTAGATTTGATGATTCATTTCTTACTCCAATATATTTTAATTATTTTCATAAAAAAAAATAAGTACTTTAGATTTAGTATTTGTGAAACTATAGCGACCCTTAAGTGAGGTGGCCCTGGTCATCCTTATGATGGAATAAAATATATATATATCTTCTATTACACCCTCAAATATAACTTTTAAAAACCAAAATACATTTCAATGGATGCAATTGGTTTTTTATTTACAATTTAAGTTAATATTATTACTACTTTATTAAAATTTTCACTTGGAATAACATAAAAAAATCATTTACATTGTTGTTTTGAAATAAATGTTAATATTTATGGAGTAATTACTCCTATGTGCTGGAACAGGAGAATGGTTCATACTGTTGAGGAGGCCCTCGAAAAAAGTGATTATTATCACTAGGGTATGGTCAAGAATATGTAAAATTTAGATGAGATTGTTCTCTCATTTTAGGAATTATGGACATGGCTACTAAATTAGATATATATTTTTATATACTAAAGGCCACATGGGAAGTAATATTGGTCCTTCCTATTTTTAATAATTATTTATAAAATATTTATATATTCAAAAGGAATTTCCATAGCCTATCTATCCCATTATCCATATTCAAGCTGACCATGATGAGCTGGAGTTTATTCCTGATGATAAATACTTGCATACTAAGATACTTGTAAGGGATCAATATGAATTGGATAATTTCATAAATGAGAATAAAACTAAATATGAAATCCCTATCTACCAATATATAGAAAAAATATCTAAATTTCATATATATATTTTATTTGAAGAAGATGAAGCCTCCCAATTAGTGGATTTTGAAGAAATGATAGAGGATTTTGACTACCTGCCTTTATAAAATGAGATTAATCTATAAGATTCATTTAAAACTAAAAACTGAATTACATCTAATCCACAATAGGGAGTTGATCCCTTATTTAACAATATCTTATTTTCTTTTATTGAATCTGAATTATATATCACTTTGTAAAATACTGTATTTTTAAAATCATCTAATCCATGTTTTCCATTATAAGAAGGTGACAGAGAGGATCATGAGCACACTATGGAATACATAGAACTTAAAAAAATATCTAACATACATTATATGAATTCTATAAGGATATCCAAGATACCATTACAAAGGAAAACAATAAAAAGTCTTCTTATGAATAAGGGTATAATTTTCATTTTGATTCTTTGTGTTTATATTATTTTTATGTAGAAAGGAATTATATCATTCCATTAGAATATAAAATTGATGTATCCTATATTGATAAAGCACTTGATAGTGAATAAATGTTTTCATAAGTATAGATTAAGAAGGTAATGTCCATACTTCTTCATACCCCCTCCATGAGAGTTTTAACTTATTTTGTTGGGGTGGACATATTATGATTTTTCTGTGGTTTTCCCAAGAAGTAGAAGTGAAATATGGAAAAAGAAACATGTTTTGGTTCAAATATAAAAAAAATAAAACCTTCAATTAATTTAGATGTATGTTCATAATACAAATCTAGAGAAAGAAATAATATATGTCCCGCATAGTAAATTTTACCAATATTTATATTTATTACCTTCTTCCTAGGAACATAAATTTAATTATAAGGATTTATTTTAGAATATATCCTAATCCATCTATTTTTTTGATTAAATTGAGATTCATGTTTTACTTTAGTGATTGATTTTATTTTTTAGGTTGTAGATAGAAAGAGGCATCCACCAAAAATAAAAATTAATTAGGGTCAAAGTTTCATTAGAAATGGTAGGTTATTCATACATTCATTATTAACACCATTTTTTTTGTAACAATCTATTTTAATCATAAATTAAAACATCTATGTTAAATGGGATATATCACGCCACACATATGATTTATTCTTTACTTAACATGTATAAAAGATAAGAATATTTTATGAAAACTATGATTCCATATTTTATATTTAAATATTAATGATATTGAATGTGTTAGGCATAGAATTGAGTAATTATAGTGAATCATTGATTTTATTTTAATGAATCAGAATTAAATGGAATTATTTGATTCATATAGATGATATTTCCTTCCATTTTTATAAATTGTGTTGCCAAAATTTATATGAATTGATTTTATATTTTCATTTAATACCATGAGTTATTTTACAAATTTATATGACGCATTACTGAAGAGTATTTATAGACCTAACAGTATCAAAATTATATTGAGAATATTTCATGATTGGTCTTGAGGAATGTTAGCTTTCATAACTTGCATTGGAACTTGTTAAAACTATAATTGAAAAAAACCCATTTAATACGGTTGTGTAATTTCTATTGATAAGACCTTATCCTTTAAACCACCTTTTACATGAATACTTTTTGAGAACATAGAGACTATGAATGAAATTGTTGGAATCATTCATATCTCAAGAAATTTATGAGAATTTATACCCTCCTCATGGTATGATTTATTATAATCTAGTGTTAATGTGTAGGGGTGATGGACTTAATAGAACAAGGGATGCACTACATTGAAAGAAATAATTATGTGGGTGTTATTTTGGGTATTGGAAAAAGCTATTGATTCATTCATTATATATTTTGTTGTTTTCCCTTCTCAAAACAAAGTTAAAAATTGGTTGTTCCATGGGAAAATTAATTATCACCACTACCAACCATTGATTATTATAATATGGGGTTATGTCAAGTATGTGAGGTTTGATTAAATAATTAATTCAGAAAAAGATAAAAAAATATATGAAACATGTAGTTTGAAAAGCAAAAAAATGTCAAAAAAATTTAAGAAGGTGAATGTAATTTATTTTTCTTACATTGACCATGATCTTAAATTTTTTGGGAGGATGTTGTTGTAATTTTAAAGGGAATATTTTATTGATATTTAAAATTTAATATCATGAACTATACTTTATAAGAAATTCCTACTATTTGATCCTTAATATTTTTCATATAAATCCCAACAAACTATTATCCTTAGAGTAATTAGATACTTAACTAAAAATTCTTCTTGATTTTATATGATATTTGTCTTTAAAATTACACAATATTTTCTCTTTATTAGCTTATAGAAATGTACATGCATTAAACATATGATCATAAATTTAATTAAAATTTTTCCTTCATTATTGAGGAAAAAGTATACAATTTTATAAAGATCATGAATATTCAAGATTAATAATAATTAATTGAGAAACTTGAATGAATTAATAGAGAATATACATCATTTTTAATGGTATGAAAAATAAATGTATTTAAGAATTCTTTGAAAAATGTGAAGTTGTGTTGATCATTTTATATAACTGTTTAACATTATATTTAATATAGATTTTCATTTTATTAGATTTATTTGATATTTAAAAATCAATATAATTTCATCCCTCTTTAATTCAATGTTGAGATTAAACGCATGTGGAAAGTCATAGTTCAAATATTGGGGTATTAGGCACACTCATTTTTCATGAATTTTTTTATACATAATATAGTTATTTTTAATTTTTAATCAATTTTACCATCAAATTAATTTTTTTATTAAAATTAGTAAAATTAAATTTGATTAATTAATTAAAATAAGAATATATTAAATATTAACTTTAAACTTTTGATGTTCACAAATTAATTTGTGGTTGATAAATTTCTAAGTGGTTAATATTCTTTTGGTAAAAAATGTGGCTAAATCAGCTATAAATTAACCTAGTAGGGCGGGAAGCCACATAAATTAACTGTGAGGGGATACCCAATTAAGAAGACCAATGGGGAGAGCCCATAAATTTCAGGTTTAGAGTTCATGCCACACATAGAAGATTTTTTTCACAGGTTGGTTCAAATTACACTTGGCCACATATCATAGAATAATTCAAATCTG
Source organism: Viscum album (assembly GCA_963277665.1). Classification (NCBI taxonomy): domain Eukaryota; kingdom Viridiplantae; phylum Streptophyta; class Magnoliopsida; order Santalales; family Viscaceae; genus Viscum; species Viscum album. The sequence goes on from OY728143.1 coordinate 357,168,437, forward strand.
TCTGTGAGTGTTGTTATGGGCGTATCTCCTCCTATAATCCTATTAGACGATGAATCCATGATATAGTATTTATGTGACAGTTCAACTGACCCCTTTATGAAGTTGGACACAAAAAACAACTCTCAGTATACATCTTTGACAAAAATTACACTACTTATCCTCTTTTCGCCTCCCCCATGATTGAAAAAAACCCAGATGCCACATCCATCATTCTTCCTTAGTAGAACACAATACCACTCACTGGTGAAACAATTACTGATGGTTGTAAATCTCAAGCATGATCCAAATTTAATATTCAAAATTTTAGGCTTTCCACAGAAGATTTACTATGGATTAGATGAGTTCCACGAGATTGTAAAAAAGTGAAAATATCCCCCATGATATAATAAAGTATGGGAATTCTCAATGAAATTCCATGGATATGGCTAAACCATTTCTACAATCACTTCACGATAGGATTTCAATGGAAAACCAAACAAGATAAATATATTCAATAGTCTGAGTTGTTAATTCATAGAGGGGTATAAGAGAAACATACCTCTAGAAGATGTACAATTAGACATTTCAATATACCATGGATTTGTTACTATGGGAAGTAATGTTTTTTGAATGAATTATCTCTTTATGAAGTATACAATGTGGAGGTATGCATGGTGCCACGGAGGAATTCATATTTTTAGAGGTTTGGTTCTAAAGAAATAATGAGGAAGGAGAGATGTGTTGTAGGGAGCTTCCCTATGTTGTGGAGAGTTTAAAATTTATAGTGTCCAATTTATATTTAAATAAGTAAAAAAATATTAATTTAGAATGGAATATATGGCTGAAATATATCCACGAAATTATAATTATATGGAAGATACAAGTATGAAAAAATTGATCTTCACACTGTATAGTATGGTGTATTCCTAAAATTTAAAATACCTGATATCCTCACTGATTCAGTGTTTTGATTTTAAATGGATAAATTCAAATATGATATCTGAAATGTAAAGTAAAATGTGGAATCATTGAGAAAGTTGAATGTAGATATCAAAAATTCCAATTGCGAGGAAATAGGGGATTATACCCTTTAAAAATAAAAGGGTGTTTCACCACTATAAAGAATCAGTGATTGGTTTCCTGGAATAGTGCTTCTACTCAATCTCAATTTTTATATTGTACCAGTTTTCACTATTTTAAGTGAAACATTCACTCTTTTAAAAATATTTCTCAACACTTAAATTGTCTCTAATTATATCCCTATATTTCTTCCTATATATCTCTACATTTCTTTTTTTTTTCTAATTTTGTGTCCACCATGAACTCTCACTCTTAATAATCAGTGACTAGCATGAGACCTGGCCTTATGGGAGGATTGCATTATTCCTAAATTATAATTTTAATTTGTAAACATTTTTATTTTATTTTTGGTGAATGAGGGTGAAATGTAAAAGTGTGTCTATTTTCGAACATTATATGATTCTCGAATTAATCTATAATAATTCATTTATTACATTTACCTCCCTTTAGTTAAATGATTACACTTCACACGATAGAGTTTATTTTTTCAATGGATTAAATAGTGTATAATGGAGTTAGGTCCTGAATGATTCCATACACTTTATTGAGGTGTGTAATTAACATTGATTACATGAAGAGTTTAAATTTAGTGTGGAAAATAATTTTTCCTAGGGATTAAAGAATTCATATTAAAAATATTGAAGTATAGTAGTTCATGAACAAGTTTTAATGATTGAACTATCAATCTAAATTTAAACAGAAAATGGAATAATGGAAAACTAAATCCAAAATATGGGAAAAATTTATTTATTAACTAAACCTAATCTATTTTCATTTCATTTTAGATACTAATTTTCATTTTCCCTCCAAACTATTCTCTTAGTTTTCATTGACAAATACAATCAAAATAAATAGTTTAGGTGAATTAGAATTAGTAAGCCAATTATAATGAATCTCCTCAAGTGAGACGACCTTGGTCGTCCATTTTTCCACAATAGGATAAATTTATTATAATTTCCATCTCCCTATGGAAGGCATGTTCACCTCTTATCATGAAGATTTCCATGTGCATAAGTCCTGAGAAAATATATAAAATATTATAGGCTAACAACACCAAATTTTTACACATTATCTGTATTATATAATATTAATGTATCTTGAGAGTAATACATATTTATTTATTAATATATACATATCATCTATAGCATATCATTATAGAAGGGAGCTAATATGAAATTTTTTTGAGACAAATATAATATTGAAATTTCTGTTACACTAATGTTATGTTGAGGAATCAAAAAATGTGATAGAAATATATATATAATTTTATATATTAAGTGGTAATCAAATTTAAAAATATATTTTTGTTGTAAGGAACAAATTAAAATAGAATACTTCTTTCATTATAGAAAACTACTAAAAATTTTCATCCCAAAAGATATCATATTTTATTTAAACATATACAATGATAGTTATTTTTCCTATATATCTTCCACATTATCTTATATAAAAAATACAGATGACTATGAATTCATGTATTTGGAAATAATTCATCAGGAAATAATACTTTTGATGTATTATCGTCATTTTTAACAGAACCATGTTTTTAGGAAAACTGCTACAATACTATTATAAAACACTATAATAGGATCTAAAAATCTAGTTATAATGACAATATCTTGTAGAAACCTTACTTCTATGGATTATAAGGTGTAATATACACTGTTTCTATAGAATATATTGTGACTCTGTATTTTTTGAAACTCATAAAACTCACCACTCCTCCATTAAGTCATAATACATATCAGGTCATCCATAATATAACTTTTTGGTATTTTTGGATACCAACATCTACATATCAAGTCATTACTAGTTACATTCATATTATATATACAAATAATATAACCTTTATACATATCATGTATTCAAGGATTTTTATTACTTACTGCACAAATTTTCCTTCCAATATCTTCTTAATATCTACATACTATAATCAAGGCATATATAATATCTTGTCTAGTATGTGACATGATTTACATGATTGGTCCAATTAGTGACACACAGTGATTCCTAAATATTCATTCACTATATTATTTTGCTTAGGGATATATCCTCCTAGAGAGATATATATCATGTTACATTGGTAATAATCCTCTCATAGATTTATCTATATTATATATTTTTAGTATTTAATCAATATATATAATATAACGTAGTCCAATCTCGATATTATATCATTATAGGTGGATATTAAAACCTTATATATAGTCTCATCCTCTATGTAATTTTCATAGAATAATTCATTTATCTAGATATTAAATAATTTTATGACCGGTATCTCATTTTTTAGTAATATTATATCATTAACATATATCACGACATCCCTTCTTTTTATGCAAACTTTTTAGTACATGGTACAAAACAAAGGATCATTTAAAGTTTAGATTCTTGGAAATATGGAACATAATACATTGAAAGATAAAAAATTCTCCTTATCCACTTAAAAGTTTTATTCCTGTGTTCATCCTAAGTAAATTCATTTCATATAATCTCTAGGGGAAAAACCTCAAATAAGTGGGGTGAGAATGAGGCCCTATGAGGGAATAAACAAGGGAAAAAGTTTACATATGATCATGAGAAATATAAATAAAAAATGAGAAATATAATAATGGATTGAGAATGGGAACATAAATAATATAATAATGAAAAGAACATGAATTAACAAGAAAATTTGGCTAAAAAATTTAAATGATAACTTCATAAGCATATCAACATGGTTTGTTACCAAGGTGCCCTAAATGAAAATTACCAAGGTTATTAACCAAGGTATCAAAAAACATTTCATCTCTAGATATTAAATTATATACCCAATGCCTTGGAGTTAAAATAGATTTGAACCTTCATATATCTTAATTAATGTGATCTAAATACACCACAATAAATAATTTCATAAATAACTCATGGATAATAACGAATTTTTTTTATCAAAATATTGACATTTCAAAAGTTATTAAAGACATGATCATTATGTCATTTGTAACCCACGAAAATGGAATATGGGTTTCATGAATTTTAATACCTAAATAATTTTTTTTACATATAGGTCAATACCCCTATGAAATAAAGAGGATTAGGGATTCAAAAAATGAAAAAATAGGATTTCTTAAGTAGAGAGATAAATTTTGAGGAGTAAATTTGGCAGCATGACACGAATAAAACATTGTTTTATAAAAGGGAAAAATGGGAAGGTAATATGGTATCCAAATGGTAAAACATAATTTGGAAGTAATGGTATGGTAAAAAAGGGTAATCAAAGAGAGTAAACATAACATTTAGAAGACATGTAAGAAATGTTCTTGAATTGAAGTGAAAGGAAGGATAATTCCCTTACATCTAAGAGTTACTACTAAATAATGTGGAATGGAACCATGGGGGAATGATGGAACCTTGAGGGACTCCAGGGGAGGAATTAATATCATAAATTCATGGAGGATGGATTGGTAGTGAAAATAAGTGGAGAATTTGGTGGGTATTAGAGAAAAAGTGGGTGATTTTTTTAATAATTTCCAAATATAGGCCTTTGAAATCTAGGTTGTGAATAAATGAAGAACCATTGAATTACCCAAGGTTATTTCCCATGGATTTTGGATGTTGGGTAACATTTTATATTATTGTAATCCAAAATAACTGAACACCAATTTTTAATACTTAATTTGGAATTCAAGAGTAATTATTCCACAAATTAATGGTTGTAATAACCAGAATTTTCTTTATAGACATTGGAATGTCACATATAGTTTTAGAATTTTTTTTAAAATTTATTTAAATGCATGATATAAATAAAATAAAAAATTATAGGTTATAGATTGTTTTTGATTAATTTATACATAATTATTACATAAATATACTATCATAAAATATACTGAAAACATAAAACTGTATTTTTTTATTATTCAGGAAAAAATAATGAATTTTAGATAATTATCATAAATTAACCTCAGATCAATTAAAAAGTTATCATTTAAAAAATTGTTTATTTTTTCCTAAAAATTATCTAAAATTGATAAATTTATCATTTGAATATTAAAACCATATTTTATTAAAAAATAGTGATTTTTAAGGAAAAGTCAAATTTGAGACCCTTATAAAAAATTTGATAGGGATTTATAAAATTATTTTGTCATTTATTATTTATATATAAGTGTTTTAAAAGTAAATTTAATTAAAAAATAATATTCATAATACATTTCTTTAATATACAAATTATATATACTTTTAGAAAAATACATTTATGTTTTATTTTTATTCAAAAATCAAATTCACATAAAATAAACATATATTTTATTAATAAAAACTATTCATAAAAGGAATTGATTGAATAAAAATTTATTTTATACTATTTAATTACATGTTATTTAACTATGTACTGGAGACATAACCCCTTATAACACAAATATACAACCTAAGGTTAAAGCATACGATGGAGGTAGATTCATGTGGTGGCTTGGATAACATCGACTAAGTGGTATTTTTCACTATCTAAAACTTATCCTAGATGAGATTACAATCTAGATTTAGATATTGAAACTCAAACTGGGATTGGTTAAGGGAAAGCCCTAGGGACACTACCACCCTCCCAAGTTATGAAAAATGGGCTTCTTGAAACACGACTATATTTATTGAGGCCATCACTTATATTTCTGAATTAATTATCCTTTGGCATTACTAAACATAAAAAATAATTATAATGTTAAAAATATTACCATATGGTTTAGTTATCAATTGTAAACTTTTAAAACATTTATATTTTCAAAAATTCATATTTGACCAATGGTCATATAATGTTCAAATCCATACAGTCATGTTTCCCTTTATAATCCATAAATAAAACATCATTAATTCACTTAAACTTCACTACAATTTCACTTAAAGTTATATTTTTATTTTCCTAATATGTTGATTGGTTTAATAATATTTTTTACTTATATATAATTTTTAGTGGGGTAATTATTATAGTAGATTAAGATGATCCATCCATTCCCATTTTTTCTATTCTATTTTATATTTTTTCGCTAATTATAATGTTTTACATTTTAATTGTTTTCATACCTGACTAATGAACTAAACCTTGTTAGTGATATATTTTTTTTGGGTTTTTTATCTTGTATTTTTATAATATTATATTATATGTAAATTTTTTTTTCTCAATAAACAAAAAAAATTTATGAAAAACTTATGTCATTACATTATTTCCCCATTTATAAATTTCTTTCCCAAAATTTCAACTCATTATCTCTATTGAGAAAATGTGAGTCTACTTCTGCTTCATTGTTTCTACAGGTTCCTATATTTCCTATTCAAACTTATGGTTCCTTCACAACACTTTAGAAAGGTGGGTAGTCTTATTGTGTAGAAACATGATTCTATGTTCCATTATCTCCACCAATTTACCCTTATAAGAGAGATTATGTTTTAGTTGTACAACACATTTATTAATTACATGATTTGGTTTGAGTATATACTTCCTTAAAAGGGATAAATGGAATACATCATGAACCCAATAAATATTTGGTGAAATTACTAGATTATAGGCCACTGATCGAGTGTGATATAGAATTTAATAAGTGATAATGTACATGGGGATATGATTACCTTTATTCCTAAAATAGATTACTATCTTCCTTGGTTATATTTGAAGGAAAACATTATCAACAATATAAACCTCTAAGTCCCTTTGAAGGATTTCAACATTGATATTCTTCTGAATTTGAGAAGGTCTTATGTTTTTTGGATAGAATGAACTTTTTTGTCTTCTCTTTCACAAGATTGGGCCCGTGAACCTTTTTCTCAAAAAAAATTCCCAAAAATAATCACTTGTACATCACTTCCCATAGTGATCTTCATAGGGTTCCATTTGAACACTCGAGTGGAAGATGTTGTTATATGAGAACTCAATTAATGGTAGGTATTGATCCCATCCAACTCTAAATTAAATTGAGCACATTCTCAGAATTTTCTCAAGGGTCTAAATAGTCCTTTTATATTGGTCATAAGTTTGGAGGTGATAAGCCATACTGAAAATCAATTCAGTATTTAGAGAAAGTTGCAGACAACATTAGAATTTATATCTGAACGTTGGATAATTATCAGAACTTATAGAATGTGGGGCCCTATTCATCCTCAAAACATTCTTTACATATATCAAAGAATGCTTTTCAAGATATAAATATTCCCAAATAGGGATAAGAATGGTATTCTTGGAGATTTAGTCCACTATAACCCACATAAAATTGTTTACTTTGGTAGTTCTTTAGAGAGAAATGACAGTCCATAGTGATATTTTACAAATTTCATGTCAGTTTGGGTAGTGGTTGCAACAACCCTTTAGAAATATTATTCTCCTTCTCCACTTGATAAAATACAAATAACTTTTAGTATACTCAGATCTCTCCCTATTTATATTATCCCTCCGATAATGACCGCAAAGTTTTCTATACATTTTAGTCCTTATACGATGTATAGAGAATATAGATCTATGAAATTTATCCATCAGTTACTTCCTTAACTCTTCAATAGATGGAACAAATTTCCTTGTATTAAATGTCAATACACCTTCCTGATCAATATTAAACTCAGGTAGATTCCCATTATTCACATCCTATATATTCTTTTATAATAAAGTATATTCTCTTTGAGAATTTGTGATTATCTCTAGTAATTATGGATGATAAATAATATGGGATATGAAAAATGGTTTACATTTCTTAATTATTCCCATATATAACCTTAATAGGTCCTTAATCAATAGATCTCCTTTATTCCTTATCATTTCTAATACAAAAAGTTCTTTCCAACATAGTGCATCAGTGACTTTGTTTGATCATCTAGGATGATAATGAATTGAATAGTTATAGAATTTATGAAGTTCCCACCATATCCTTTGTCTCATGTTCAATTTATTCTATGTAAATATATACATCAAACTTTTTTGTTCTATGTATATATCTCATTTTAACAAAACAATAGTGCTCAATATTTTTATAGAGAAATAACATCTGTTTGTTCAAAGTCATTCATAGGACATTTCTTATGAATAGAATTTAAATATTGAGATTCCTAAACAATAAACGTATAATTTTCCACAGGACACACCCATGACCTATTTGATATGAATCAATAAAAATATTGGATCCTTCTCTGATAGACGGTAGGTTTAAAACAGGTGTAGTTACCGATCTATTTGTAAGAACCTGGTTCTTATTCTAGAGGTACAGGTTTCTTCCTATCTCTTTCCCTTAATTTGTTTTCAGAAAATAAGGAAAATGGGAAAAAAATTACAATTCTTTTCTGGTACACGCCGTGTACTTTTCCACACGCCATGTATTTTGGCCTTGTGGGATGAGTACACAGGGTGTGTAGCCAGGCTGGCGATGAAAGGTGTAAAAACAGACTTCACACCGTGTAGTGGGTATGTACACACCATGTAGTCAGTCGGCAGGAAAATAGTAAGGAAGTGGGAGCTTAATTACATTACACGCCGTGTACTCAGGTATTACACGCCGTGTACTCAGGATGGCAGATGAACAGTGCCGCGGAAGAAAGAAGCTGCCATAGGAACAATTAAAAAATGGAAAGTACACGCCATGTACTCAATAGTACATGCTGTGTAGTCTATTTTTTCTTTTAAAATGGGATGTAGCCTCCCCTGTTCACAGAGAAGGATTAGAACCAGGGGAGATCTTGGGAGAGAAGGCCGGAGCTTCGAGGAACTCCTGACCGCACACCAGGAACCCATTTTCTGCACCGTCGATCTCCTCGGAACCGCACAGGTGCGTTCTTCTTTCTCCTTGCGTAGTTCTTGCCAATTATTTCTCTAAAGGAATTTATTTGAGTTTGAACGAGGTTATGTTCAACTCAAATCTACGATGTTCTTGGGAGATTTGAGGAGTGTCGTTAGCATATACCGACCTGGGGCGATCGAGGTAGGTGGTCTAGTGTTTAAATTCCAACTGCTGTGCGCTTTTGTGTACCGTTGTGCTACGAACCCATGTTGGGGTGTTGTGTGGCTGAGCCCTTGGATTTATAAGATACCTATAATTTCATAGGTAATTTAATGAACTTGTAAAACTGCTGTCCGGAATCACTTCTTGGATCCAGGACCACCCTAGGGGTGTGTTCCTCTGTTTAGCCATTTGGCCAAGTTACCCAAGGGTATACCGTAAATTCTAGCATGTCTTAAATTACCTTGAGAGGAATTGTATATAAATTATTTGTTTATATATTGGGCATGACCTGGTTACCTGTTAGCCTAAGGGCAGTGTTGTGATCAGCCTGTGGGCAGTCCTCTGTTCAGCCTGATTGAAACTTCTTTTGTGCCTGTGGGCAAGTAGATTCTGTGCCTACGGGAGACACCTCATACGCCTATGGGAATTGTTCGATAATCTTGTGGGAATATTCCTGTGGGTTTAGATTCTCTTTACCTGAGGGTAAGGGTCTACATGCTTGAGGACAATGACTGTTTACTTAGAAATTCACTGTGGTGATTTCCTTATATTGAATGATTAAATGAATATTAAAATGGAAATATACCTAGTGAAGTTAGTTACTTTTGAGTACTGCTTAGTTATTTCATTTTATTACTGCACACTATTGTTGCACATTCATACTGACAGTTGGGAACGAGCCTTTGGTGGGTGCCTATTGGGATTTATTTCTCACACCCTGTTTGGGTCATGTCTTCAGCCCAAACAGACAATGTTGCTGTATGTGTGGATAAGGGCAAGAGACCCTATACAGGTACTTGATTGTTGCTGTGGAGTAGGGGAGCATGGGACCGGGCTTAGGCTCGCGATGCTGCTGGCTATTTTGTTTTGCTCTGCTGTACTTGTACTTTCTATTTTATTGTATAGTACTGCTGTGTAACATGTTCTGGCTATTTTCTTAGAACTATAGACTTTTTTCATCATTATCTATATAACTGTTGGTTACATTTTACTACAGTTATTCATTTAAAATGTGTATGGTTTATTTCATCCGCTATTATTGTGTGCTATTTATCCTTTCCACTGCACTACACTTTGAAAAATGAGGTCATAGTTTCCCCACTATTAGACCTGGGCCCTCGCTGCTAGTCGGCTGCCTCTGGAATTTGAGAAAATGTGCTTGAGTTCATGTGACCAACCGGGTTCGGGGCACCCATTGAGTGGCACCCGGATCTGGGATGTTACAAAGATGTATCAGAGGAGTTATTTTCTTTGACTTACAGTTTGGGGCCTTAGTCAGGGATCGAACAAATATGGTAGTTGGTAATAAGTTGTGCCCAAGAGTAGCTAACTAGTGTACAGGGAAAATCCAATCTACCCCGTTATTGCAATTATTACTGGTTTTGCAATTTACAGTTGATTTGATTTTCACCATTGGGTGATGCACTTATGGTGTGTTGTTATATTTTTATACTGGGTTCTATTTATTTGCAACCCGATGAGCTACGAGTATGGCATCTCATGCATCATTTAGGAACATTCTATAAATCACATGCCATGCATAGTTCCATGCCATGTAGGTTCATTAGAAATTGTATGTTGTTGAGATAGCTATTATGCTAGAAAAACATGCTATTGTGATAGCTACTTTGATAAATACTTTCTATTTGATAGGGTATTTTTGTGTGAGGCCTTGATATAATGAATGCCAAACTTTTTTTATTGAGGAGTATGTGCCCTCATTGACTGGAATTTGGTGGATCATTGACTTGTTACTTGTGTATAACATGTATAAGATTCCAAACCTTGATTCGTGGGGAGTATGGGCCCTCATTGATCCGAATTTGGCACTTAGGTGTTTTTTCTCAGTATTTACAGGGTTCTAGAGTAGTTTTAGAGGATTACTATCAGGAAAACCCAGGATACATGTCGTGTAGTTCCTCAGACACATGCCGTGTGTTCTTCTGTTCATGAAGAAATGAATAATTTTTGAGTACACATCGAGTACCCTTAATACACACAGTGTAGTCTCTTCTCGTGTCATAGACCATGTGGGCGGGGACACGGGGTAAGGAAAGGCTTGGGAAACACACACCGTGTACCAGATGTACACGCCATGTAGTGTTTACCCGGAGTCCGCCCGTGTAACTAACAACACGGATGGAGGTGACCTTGAGACATACACATCGTGTCCACCATGAAACACACCGTGTAGTCTGACCTGGGGACCCGACCATGTAGCTAACAAACATGGGCCAATGTTACCTCCTCTTGAACACACCATGTACCTGAGGGACACACCGTGTAGTCCTTATCGGTGGGAGACCGTGTGGACTTAGCCATGTGGCTGGGAAGACAGAGTGGTGTACATGCCGTGTATGGGTGTAACACGCCATGTAGTATAGCCGAGTAGTTAGCCGTGTCATGAACGACACAAGAAGTTGGAAATTAAACCATACACACCGTGTAGATGGCATACACTCCATGTATTCTTGTTCAAAGGGAGTCGTTGGCTTAACCATGTAGAAGGACTCGGGCGGGGAAGAAAGATTCAAGTACACGCCATGTATTTAAAAGACACGCCGTGTGTTTGGGGTGTTACACGGCCAGTTTAAGCTGGAGTACACGCCCATGTGAATGGTAGTGAGAACATTCCATGTAGTTCTTATACACGCCATGTAGTCAATTTTTGTAAATTTTGAAAACTTTTTTCCTCCATATCATTTTTTTCGGTCTTTGATAATTCTTGATCTATGGTGTGCGTTTGACCATGTAGAGTCATGCCACCGATACAACCACACATTGTTTTCCAAGAGAGCGGCAACGATTATACTCTAGAGATAGTGGGCCATGGGATACTAGTGGATCCTCTACCATAGCTAGATGTGGCACCAACCGTTATACCAGACACAGGTGTGGATGATCAGTTCTATGAAAGCTTTATGTGGTTTATGCAGACCTATCAGGGAGCACCGCCGGCTGCCACATCTATGGCTGAGATGACTCGTATCTTCCTGCACCAGCGTCCACCTACATTTTCAAGGGATGGTAGACCACATGCTGTAGAGTCTTGGTTGGATTCATTGCAGACTATTTTCAAGCACCTTGAGACACCTCCAGGCCATAGGGTCAAGCTCAAGACTTATATGCTGTGTGATTCTGCCAAGAGGTGGTGGGATGTTACCACTCTGTTAGAGCATCACAGAGACATGGCGTGGGAAGATTTTCAGAAAAATTTCTATGACTTCTTCTTCCTAGAGATGCTAAGGGAAGATAAATCTTGAGAGTTCATGAATCTGCAGTAGGGCGCTATGTCGGGGATGGATTATTCTGCTCATTTCACCGAGCTTCTACATTTTGCACCCGTTCTGGTGGGTAATGATACACTGAGGACTAGACGCTTTGAGGATGGTCTTAGATATAACATACGAGCACTGGTGAATGTTTTAAGGCTACCTACTATACATGTTATTATGAATCAGACTCTGATTTCCGAGCAGAATCTGCAAGAAGCTAGTGGTGTGGGCCAGGGCGGTTCGACACCAGTTTATGGTACTATTTCTACCAGGAAGAGGAAGAGACAGACGAAATTCTCTCAAAGTGGCAGTACCATCCAAAAGAATGTTTCAGGTGGCCAGGTCATGTGCTACAAGTGTGGTAAAGAGGGGCACAAGAGACCGCAGTGTCCACGTGACCCAGTGAAATGCTGAGCTTGCGGCAGGATGGGGCATCTACAACGCTTTTACAGGGCGTTTCAACCAGTGGCTAGTGAGAGGGGTTTGGTGAAGACTCCTCGAGCGGGAGCAGGACCAACATCTTCGTACCAGTCAGGAATCTGGAATACATCATGGCATGCAGGCCAAGATGGTGGTCGTGGGCGTGGTAGCTAGACACCATGATCTCAGAGGTAGCAGGGCAGGACAAATCAAGGTATCCAGGCTGTGTCACAGGGCCACGACACTGGGTAGGCATATGCAGTGCAACAGACCCAACAGAAGTAGGATCCTAGACCTTATACTATCAGAGGCACTATTTTAGCAGCTTCTGTCTTATCTTCAGTAATTTTCGATACGGGTGCTACACATAGCTTTTTATTTGTGCCTATTGTGGAGAGCCTTGGGCTCTGTGTTTCTTTTTCTTCCGAGGTTATGATGCTGGACACTACATTGAGAATGAGAATGACATGTGTGCGTTAGTGAAAGGAATTCCCCCTTGAGTTTGGTGGGTTACACTTTCTATGGGGCCTCTATGTCTTAGAGATGAAAACTTATGATTTCATTCTCAAAATAGATAGGTTGGTTCCCTTTCGAGCCTTTGTAGAATGCTATCGTCGCAGGGTGTGTTTCACATCACCAGAGGGCGGAGAGTTTCTATTCAAAGGCAAGTGGGATGTTCAAGAGAGTCGAGCTGGATCAGAACATCGTGGGCGAGGTGGAGTCACAGCCCAGATTACGAGTTTATATCTGGATGATCAGGGGACTTGTCAGCAGGATTTCCCTCCAGTGGTTGATCGTTTTAGGGATGTCTTCTCAGACAACTTTTCAGGTCTACCTTTAGAGCGTGAGGTGGATTTCTCTATTGATCTTGTGCCCAGAGCGGCACCGGTGTCCATTCCTCCTTATAGGATGGCTACACCTGAGTTACAGGAGCTCAAGAGAGAGTTATAGGAGTTACACTCAAAGGGTTTTATCGGACCCAGTACTTCTCATTGGAGTTCTCCAGTCCTTTTTGCGAAGAAGTCGGACGGTACCCTCAGTCCATGTGTGGATTATCGGAATCTGAACCAGTTGACGGTCAAGAACCGATATCCCTTAACAAGGATTGATGATCTTTTCGATCAACTTCGAGGTGCACAAGTGTTCTCGAAGAATGACTTGAGATACAGATATCATCAGTTGCATGTTAGACCATTTGATATACCTCTCATAGCCTTCAGGAGTAGGTATGGTCTATATGAATACTTGGTTATGCTGTTCGGACTCACGAACACACCAACAGTTTTCATGGCTCTAATGAATCGCGTGTTCCATCCTTATCTGGATTCTTTTGTGGTAGTATTCATGGACGATATCTTGGTGTAATCTAACACTCGACATGACCATGCCACCCATCTTGAGATCATGTTGAGTACACTGAGAGAGCATCGGCTATATGCTAAGCTATCAAAGTTCCACTATTGGACGGACCAGATTCACTTCTTGGGTCATATCATCTTAGAGGCAGGAGTTGCAGTAGAACCAGAGAATGTGAGAGTAGTAGTTTCCTGGGAGCAGCCTAAGAACGTGTTTTAGATACGGAGTTTCTTGAGGATGGCTGGTTATTATAGGCATTTATACAGGACTTCTCCTGCTTAGCAGCTCCATTGATGGGTTTGACTAAGAAGGGTGTGAAATTCGTTTGGACAGAAGCTTGCGAGACAACATTCCAAGAGTTGAAGGGAAGGTTGACATCAGCACCAATCCTAATACTTCCAGATCAGAGAAAGATCTATACATTTTTCTGTGATGCATCAGGTATTGGGATGAGAGCTGTGTTGATGCAGGGTGGTTGAGTAGTTGCATACAGGTCTCGGCAGTTGAGGCCACATGAGAGGAATTACCCGACACATGACCTCGAGTTGGCTACAATTGTTCATGCATTACGCTATTGGAGACATTATCTCTTGGGAGAGAATTTTGTGGTTTTCACCAACCACAAAAGTATAAAGTATATCTTTACTAAGCGTGACTTGAATATGAGGTAGAAAAGGTGGGTCGAATGCCTTCAGTCCTTCGATTTTGAGCTTGCCTATACACCGGGTAAGGGTAATGCAGTTGCTGATGCCCTGAGTGGGAAGACTAAGAAACATGTAGTTCATGAGGCCAGTGGTGAGTGACAACTAATGGATTTGTTCTATAAGATGCATTTTGGGGTGCATGATAGTCAGGGGAAAAACTATCATTCATCTATAGCTGTGACTTCTACCCCCTTGGATAGAGTGAGGATGAGACAACTATCTGATTCAAAAGGCCTAGTTCTACGGGAGTCGGTGGCAAGTAAGGAACCTCCTAAAGGATGGACGATAGGTGATTATGAGGTATTGCGTTTCCATGGACGATTATGGGTTCCAGGGGATATACGAGAGGAATTGATGCAGGAGTTTCATTCATCAACTTGGGAATTTTATCCCCAAGTTACCAAGATGTACCATGAGTTGAGATGTCAGTACTGGTGGCCGGGTATGAAGAGTGAAGTAACTGGTTTTTTTACAAGATGTTCCACCTGTCAGCAGGTGAAGGTGGAGCATTAGAGGGCAGCCATACTATTATTGTAGTTACCCATTCCAGAGTGGAAATAGAATGATGTCACGATGGACTTCATGGCTGGGTTGCCAATGTCACCTCAAGGCAATGATTTCATGTGGGTTGTTGTGGAAATACTCACAAAAGTAGCTCACTTTTTTCCAATCAAAGAGTCCTTTTGTGTTGACGAACTTGGGAAGTTTTATATCTGAGAGATCATACGTCTTCATGGGGTCCCTCGTTCTATCATTTCTGATAGGGATTCCCATTTTACGTCTCATTTTTGGAAGAGTTTTCAGAGGGCACTGGGTACAAAGGTGCTTCTGAGCACATCTTACCATCCTCAGACCGATGGTCAGTTAGAGTGTATGATATAGGTGCTAGAGGACATGCTACGTGTATGCGTCCTAGACTTTGGGTGCTCCTGGGAGAAGCATATACCCATAGTTGAGTTTTCCAATAATAATAGTTTTCAGGAAACTATTGAGATGGAATCTTACGAGGCTTTATATGGTAGTCCATGCTGATAACCTTTGTGCTGGATGGAGGCAGGTGAGGAAGCTTTACTAGGACCACATCTCGTGCAGGAGACTTCTGAGAAGGTCCAGTTGATTTAGAAGCTAATGGTTACCACACAGTATTGTCAGAAATCTTATGCTGATCGCTGCAGATGATCCTTGGAGTTCGTGGTCAGGGATTATGTTTTCTTGTGTGTTTCGCTGAGGTTGGGACACAGACTGATTAGGATATAGTTAATCTTTCACTGAGGTATGTGGGGACATTTGAGATTCTAGAGAGAGTCGGCCCGGTTGCCAATCAGTTTCAGTTACCACAGAGGTACCAGGCCATGCACGACGTCTTCCATGTATCCCAGTTGCGCTGTTATCATTCAGACCCATCTCACATCTTTCAGCCCGAGGAGGTTGAGCTTCAAGTTGATGCATCCTTTAAGAAGCATCCGATTCATATCATGGATAGGAGCACGAAGGTTCTCCGAGGCTGGTCAGTTCCTCTCGTAGGGGTGCTATGGAAGCATGGCCGAGTGCAGGGTGAAACCTGGGAGAGGGAGACTGACGTACGTGCTCAGTGGACAGAGTTGTTCTGATCATTATCTTCACCACCCTTGGAAGGTCAATTTAGGGATGAATTGCTTTAAGGGTAGAAGTTTGTAAGAACCCGGTTTTTATTCTTGAGGTATGACTTTCTTCCTATCTATTTTCCTTAAGTGATTTTGAGAAAATAAGGAAAATGGGAAAAACTTACACTTTTTGCGGGCACATGCTGTGTAATTTTCCACACGCCATGTACTTTGGCCGTGTGGGATGAGTACACAGGGTGTGTATCCAGGCTGGCGATGAAAGGTGTAAAAACTTACTACACGCTGTGTAGTGGGTATGTACACACCGTGTAGTCAGTCAGCAGGAAAATAGTAAGGCAGTGGGAGGTGAACGATAGTACACGTTGTGTACTCAAGTATTACATGTCGTGTACTCAGGTCGGCAGATGAACAGTTCTACGGTGGAAAGAAGCCGACGTAGGAACAGTTAAAAATTGAAAGTACACGCCGTGTACCCAATAGTACATGCCGTGTAGTCTGTTTTTTCGCTTAAAATGCGAAGTAGCCTCCCCTATTCACAGAGGAGGCTTAAAACCGGAGGAGAGTTTGGGAGAGACGGCCGGAGCTTGGAGGAACTCCCGACCGCACACCGGGAACCCGTTTTCTGCACTGTCAATCTCCTTAGAACCGCACAGGTGTGTTCTTTCTCATCCTTGCATAGTTATTGCCAATTATTCCTGTAAAAGAAGTTATTTGAGTTTGAATGAGGTTATTTTCACCTTATATCTGTGATGTTCTTGGGAGATTCGAGGAGCGTCGTTCACGTATACCGAGCAGGGGTGATCGAGGTAGGTGGTCTAGTGCTTAAATTCCAACTGCTGTGTCTTTTTGTGTACTATTGTGCTACGGACCCATGTTGGGGTGTCGTGTGACTGAGGCATTGGCTATCTTAGATACCTATAATTTCATAGGTAATTTAATGAACTTGTAAAACTGCTGTCTGGGATCACTGCTTGGATCTAGGACCACCCTAGGGGTGTGTTCCTCTGTTTAGCCATTTGGCTAGGTTACCTGAGGGTATACCGTAAATTCTAGCATGTCTTAAATTATCTTGTGAGGAATTGTATATAAATTATTTGTTTATATGTTGTTCATGACCTGGTTACCTGTTAGCCTGAGGGCAGTGTTGTGATTAGCCTGTGGGAAGTGCTCTAATCAGCCTGAGGGCAACTTCTTTTGTGCCTGTGGGAAAGTAGATTCTGTGCCTGTGGGCGACACCTCGTACGCCTGTAAGCATTGTTCGATAAGCCTGTGAGCAGATTCCTGTGGGGTTGGATTCTCTTTACCTGAGGGTAAGGGTTTACGTGCCTGAGGACACTGACTGTTTACTTAGAAATTCACTGTGGTGATTTCCTTATATTGAACGATTAAATGAATATTAGAATGGTAATATAACTTGTAAAGTTAGTTACTTTTGAGTACTGATTAGTTATTTCATTTTATTACTGCACACTGCTGTTGCACATTCACACTGACATTTGGGCACAATACTTTGGTGGGTGCCTACTGGGATTTATTTCTCACACCCTATTTGGGTCATGTCTTCGTCCCAAACAGACTATGTTGCTGCTGGTGTGGATTAGGGAAAGGGACCCTATATAGGTACTTGATTGTTTCTGTGGAGTAGGGGAACATGGGACTGAGCTTAGGCTCGTGATGCTGCCGGCTGTTTTGTTTAGCTCTGTTGTACCTGTACTTTTTATTGTATTGTATTGTACTGCTGTGTAACATGTTCTGGCTATTTTCTTAGAACTAGAGACTTGTTTCATCATTATCTATATAATTTTTGGTTATCTTTTACTGTAGTTGTTCATTTAAAATGTGTATGGTTTATTGCTTCCGCTGTTGTTGTATTCTTTTTATCCTTTCCACTGTGCTACACTTTAACAAATGAGGGAATAATTTCCCCACTATCAGACATGGGTCCTCGCTACTAGTCGGCAGCCTCTGGAATTTGGGGAAATGCACTTGAGGTCATGTGACCTATCGGGTTTGGGGAACCCATTGAGTGGCACCCAGATCCGGGACGTTACATAATTATTCAATTCATGGAATCATTCTTCACACACCTTCTTCCAGATGAACTTAATTACTTGTGGATTGAATAGGGGTAGTGGATTAGATTGTTATTTTTTTAAAAAAAATCTCTTATAATATCCTTTTAATCCAAGGAAACTACAAATATTAGTTAGTGTTGTAGGATGAGGCCAATCCTTTGCAACCATTGTCTCGACAGGTTCAAATGATATTCTTCCACTCGTTATAATGTTCTCTAAGAAAGAAACATGATGTAACCAAAATTAAAATCTTTTAAATTTTAGGAATACCATATCCTTCTTTATATTTTGCAATATAACCCATAGATAATCCTCATTCTCCATTTGAATTGCGAAATATATCCTAATATCATCAATAAATACTACAACATACTTATCAAGGTAGTCTTTACAAAAAGTGTTCATCAAATCCATAAATATATCAGGAGAATTAGTCAATCCAAATGGAATAAAAAAACTCATAATTACCATATCTTTATTGTAACATCCCAAGCTTCAACAATATGCTTATTTTTAAACAATTCAATAGCTTATGCTACATGCAACACTGAGTTCGAGTGTTCCACGACTAGCCATTTTAAAAGCGGTTATGAATAATATTTATCACATTTTAAAATTTATATATTCCATATAATTTTACTATTAATAAAATGTGTTTCTTATACATAATATAAGAACAAAATTCAGTTTTTTGAATAAATGAATTATTTTTCAAAATAAATACATTTTTACCACCTTTTAATAGAAAACACTTTTTAAATACAACAATGACACTTTTATATAATAAATTTGACAAAATGAACTTCTTCCTTATAATAGGGACATAAAAATTTAGATTGGATTTTTTTTGGGGTTTTTCTGAAAACATTCATATTTTAATGAATAGTTAAAAATACTGCAATTTAATTCAAAAATAATTTTTCATCTGATTTTTTCATATTATTAGATTATCCATTTATTTGGTTTTAAATTATAATTAGATTATGTTTTTATAATTTAATATAATTTAAGTCATTGTAAATATTTTCACATTAAAATCAGATATAAACACATACCAATATTTTGGTGGTTTTTTTTAATTTTGAAAAACCTATTTTCTCATTTTATCAACAGAAATTCAATTTAAATTAATTACCAAAACTTATATGTTTTAAATTTTTAAAAATGGATTCCATATTTGGAATGAGTGGGTCTAAATTATCTAAATAGGTTAGTTTTATTTTTTGGACATTACGAATAGTAACATTAGTAATTATTTTTATTACCACAGTTAAAGGTAAATAGAGTAATTAAAGGTAACAATAATATTATAAAATTACCCTAACACCTGTAAAAATACTATTGGATGACTAAATTATACCCTTATCACCTATTTTTCTAAATTTAATTATTTAATTTACCCTATTCCATGAATATGACATGAATATTATTATAATTAATAAATGTGTCAAAAGTTCACACTCTCATGTATTATAAACATAATAATTTTAAAATAGATATATACAACATATAAAATATATTATAAATAGTATTTGTAAAGAAAGAATAATTACCTAAAATATGAAAATTTATTTATAATTTTTATAGATTAAATAATTACCATTAAGGATGACACAATAGTGATGCAGAGGTTATTTTATTAATATAAATATCAATTAAATGATATTAAAAATAATACAATAAATATAAATTGAGTTAATTAATGAAATATTTTTTTTCTAGATACCATAGAGATTTAATTTAAAAATTTTATATATTTTTTAAAATTTATAATGTTGTTTTGATATTTTTTAAAATGAAAATATTGGATAATATCAAAATTGACATAAATGACACTTTAAAATAAATAATATTTTATTGACTCTTATAAAATTCATAAAAATATAAGGTTCAGTAAAATAACTATTATACTATTAGATATGTTATTAATTATTCAATTGGGGTTCTTTTGGATATTTATTGTAACTATATTAACCCTACAGTGTAAAAATACAGGAAGACACAGTAAGAGTTAAACTATTTAACTAAGGGTGAAACCCAAAAGATAAGGTTAGTTTTATGAAGTAAACTTTTCTAAAAATAATTAAATGATAGGATTTATACCCATAATCATATTATAATATAAGTAAATTACTATTGAGATATTTTAAATTGAATATCAATTTATAATAAATTAATATTTTAAGGTCTTCCAAAAGTGCCAGTCATCTCTCTTATAAAAGAGCACTTCTCTTTATCTTTAATTCACACCTGTAAATCCATTTTATTGACCAAAAACTTTGAATTTACACTAAAAACCTTCCTAAATATATCCTAGAGTCCATACATTGGGAAAAAAGCCATTATAAGGAGTCATTATATGCAATCCAAAAGCAGATACCTGAAAAAGAGGCAGTTGTTTTATCACATCTTTGAAAGTTCTTTTCTACTTTAAATTCTCTTTATATGTTTTTTAGATATAAAAGTAATAAATCAAGTATCATCCATATACTGATATGTTATTATAATCATGGGACAACCATATTCTCCCTTTTATCCACCATACAAATAACAATATCACCATGCTGGTGTACGTATGACTTACCGTCTCCACACTATGCTGTAATTTTTTATTTAATAGTACATTAGTTGGATGGGTAAAATAATGATTATAATGGATATAAATAATTAATATAACATGATAATGATTTTTTTATAATTAATATACCATCCAATTTTGTTTAACCATCACGGTAATGATATCATCACTCAGGCGTACGAACGACCTACCATCTCCACAACATAGTGAGATTCATTCTCATTGTTAACCATTGAAAAGTTATTATAAAATTTATATGATAAGTAAAAATAACAATAATGAACTTAATTTCATTCTTTATATGAATAAAATAAATCCTATGGATAATAAACATGACTTAAAATCCAAAACAGGAATTAGAAAATGAAGTTTTTAACACCAGAAATAATGGTAATATTGAAATACTATAAGAAAAATGATATAATAGGATCATATATGATATAATAAAGATGGATATAGTCCTGGTTTAATTTAATAACATGCTGTAACCAATATACAGGAGGTTAACACCCCCTTAACTAAAGGAAATCAGAAGGTAAGGGTTAATTTCACAATATATTTATTATCTGAGATTGTTTATATGTAAGTATCTATTGGGACATATTTATCATCCATGTACATGTTTTATAAAATGTATTTCAAAACATTATCTACATTTTTTAATGTCATTTTTACCCATTTTTAAATTTTTATAAAATGTTTTGAAAGGAATCTCTCTATCATTTTCCAAATGAGGTACTATATAACGTTTTCGACAAATTAAGGAAAGAATGTTTTTTAACTTATGTGGCGCGAGCAACTATT
This sequence comes from Viscum album, assembly GCA_963277665.1. NCBI lineage: Eukaryota > Viridiplantae > Streptophyta > Magnoliopsida > Santalales > Viscaceae > Viscum > Viscum album. The sequence continues at coordinate 357,190,255 of OY728143.1, forward strand.
TTCTCCCATTATGATGCCATAACAATTTGAAGAATCCCTTAAAATATTACAAGGTTTTTTTCATAAGAAATGTTTTCTTTTATAATTGTGTGGCTTTAAAAAAAATTAAAGTAAAAAATGACATTTCTCTCAAAGAGAATTAATGAATTTATTAGATTATTTACATCTATGTCAACATCTATTGTTGGATTTTATGATTTATTGTGGTTGATTTATTATGATACAATATTCCATATTGTATTGAAATTTTTATGATATGTTTGAGTATTTATGTTCTATTTTTATAATATTCATGGTTTATGGTTATAGTATTAACATTTTGTATGTTAGTTTTAATATGAATGTTTCTGTTATGTTTCACCCTTTTCATATGAAGAATGCATTAGAATTAGTAAGTGATGGGAGGGGCCTATTATAGCCCCTCGATGCATTAGTATGTCTCATGAGACAAACTGGTGTATTGAAACAGGGCCTTGATGGTATGTTTATAGTCTTGGAATGGGGCTTTAAAATTGTGGTTATGATGTCCAACATTATCCATTCCTTCATTATAAGATTATTTATTAATATTACAGGTAATTATTCAACTAGTAAAATATACATGTTAAAGTTTAAATGGAAATATTTTATCTATTATTTCCACATTAGGCTGAAGATTATGTTTTAAAAGGATTTTAATTCAATTTTATACATTTCCTTAAACTTCAACATTACATTTTTTATTCACAAAAGAGCTACATGAGGAGCAGCAGAACCAACAACCTATGGAGGCCTAAAATGGTGGAGACTGATAGCATCCCATAAAATTTGATTCACCCAGTCCAAGTAAAAGTGGTATATGTAACGACCCGAAATTTTGAATAAATCTTGTTTCCTAATTTCATGTGTTATTTTTTATACTAAAAAAAAATGTTTTATTTGATAAACATGATTATAATTAAAATGAGATCAGTGGGTTTTGACTATTATATAACCATCGGTAAACATGACCGCTGTGAACAAAATGTTTTGATTATTGTCTCTAAATATAATTAATCTTGGTTAATTATTATAGAAAGAAGATTTGATGGCCTCACCTAGTAGCCTTGGACCGATCGAAGCCCATCTAACAGAGATTGGGAAGGAGGTAGCACCATTGGGCTTTGCTCTGGACCAAATCCAAGCCAAACTTCATCATGTGAAGCTAGAACGGAATCGCCTTCGCGAGAAGTTCAAACTGATAGAAATTACTACTTGGGCAATGTTGACTGAGCCGCCCCAAAATTCTATCACCCTAGCACACCTTACTCTTAGGTCCTATGCTGGTATTATAAGGGGTTATGTAACGAGACCGTAATTGCCTTGTGTAATCTTTTTTTTAAATAAAAATTTGGATTTCTTCTTATGATGATGTTTATGAATTTTCAAATGACCGGATAAATATTGTATGCATATTTTGGATGAATTTTAGAAAAAGGATATTTTAAAAATGGTTGTGTAAACCTTAAATAATTAAAAATGTGTAATGATTTTCGAAAAATGGTCTTCTACAATTATGTTCAGTACGAAATTTAGAGTCTAATAAGATCAACTTGATTTTTGATGAATAGTAAATTATGAATAGTGATTTTATGATTAGGATTAGTAATATGACCAAATAGATTAGTAATCTCACTTAAAGAAAGTTTTAAAATAATCTAGGCACCTTGATTAAGTAATGTTATTCAATAAAATAGTTAAATAACGGTTTCATTAATTATTATTCAAGTATTAGTTTTTTCGGGTGAATAGTGTTTTTTAATTAAAAATTTAATTAAAAATAATTAGAAAATTATTTTTATAAAAATGAATTTATTTTTGAACTCAGAGCATCGATGTTATGTTATGGTAATTTTTGGGGTTTTTTCTGAAAAAAATGAATTTTCGATGAATAGTGTTTTTATTTAAAAATTAAATTAAAAATATTTAGAAAATTATTTTTATAAAATGGAGTTCATATTTGTAATCAGAGCGTTGATAGTTGGTTAAGGTGAAATTTTGGGATTATTCTGAGAAAGTTGAATTTTTGATGAATAGTGAAAATACAGTTTTTAAGTTACGGGTGTTTAATGACATCATTAAATGATGTATTAAGTTTGTAATCAATATGTTCGAATTATGAATAGTGAGATAAGGTATGAGGTGTCCCAATTGGCCAATACCATGGGCAAATACCATGGGCAAGCCCATGGTTTTGCCAAAACCACTAATGAGGTGTCCCTTTGCCATTAATGCCTTGTCCCCTCACTTTCCCTATAAATACCAAGCCATCCTCTCATCCATTCGACTCCCCACTCTTCCCCAACGAATTTCTGGTCTCATTACCTCCCAAGGAGTCCTCCCAAGGTGCCCCCAAGCCCTCAAGGTCCCAACCTTTGAGGTTTAAGAGTTACATTTTAAGGTAAGGGATCCGACCCCACTCTTTCTTTTTTAAGTGATCTCTTTTATGTCATTCCTTTTATGATCCATGTTCTTATTTTGGAGGATGTTCTTTTATACTCCTCTTACTGCCCTTTTTATGTTCATATGATGAAATACCCCCTCTTACTCTCATCATTTCATTTTAAGAATGTTTAAGTGGCGCCGTTAGGCTGCCGAATTTTCAAGGGATTCATTCACCTTTCTCTTTTTCAAAGTTCTACTTTCATGTCAAGTCTTTGAAGTTCATTTTAATTATGTTGGGGTATGATCTCTATATTTATCATACTGATATTTTATGATCATATGATGAGAGACCCCATTTGATCTCTTCAATTCAGTATTTTGAAGTTTTAAGTGGCGCCGTTAGGCTGTCGAATTTTTAAGTGGTTCTTCACCCTTCTCGTTTTGAAGTTCTACTTTCATGTCAATTCTTTCAAGTTCCTTTCTATTATGTTGGGGTATGATCTCTATATATATCATACTGGACTCTTATGTTCATATGATGAGAGACCCCATTTGATCTCTTCAATTCAGTATTTTGAAGTTTTAAGTGGCGCCGTTAGGCTGCCGAATTTTTAAGTGGTTCTTCACCCTTCTCGTTTTAAAGTTCTACTTTCATGTCAATTCTTTCAAGTTCCTTTCTATTATGTTGGGTTATGATCTCTATATCTATCATACTGGACTCTTATGTTCATATGATGAGAGACCCTATTTGACCTTGTCAATTCAATTTTGTTGAAGTTTAAGTGACGCCGTTAGGCTGCCGAATTTTCACAAGAGAAATCTTGTTTTTTTTTCTTCCTTTCATGTTCTTCATTTCATATGGTATATTTTCAAATTTCAGTACCATGTTCTTAAATCCCTTATATTTTGTCCCTCTACTGTTTTATGGGTCATTTATGAATGTTCGACCCATGTCCCCTCTCTTCTCAATGTTTTCTAAAACCTTGTAACATAGTCGTTATGCTGCAGAATTTTCGTCGCAAAGTGTCTCTCTCTCTTTTATAAAAATTATTTTATGTTATAAAGTGAATACTCAAAGATATTATTTCTACAGGGGTATTCACATATATATCAAAATGTTCTATTTTAAATTCTGGGATTTACATACATGAAACCCTCTTTCCCTTTCCGTGGGTTTAAAGTGACGTAAAGATCACGTATTTAAAGCAGTTTTTAAAACGTTGTGATTATGAAATGAAACCCATTTATTTTATGCTATGTGGGTTATTTATGAAATGTTTGATGATGATATATGTGGCTCACATGATAATAAAGGCAAATTTAAGGGTGCGCCCTGATAGCGCTCCAATGCATTGGGTAATGATGTAACCACTAGAGATTACAATTTTAACGATGCCTTGGTGAAAAACCTTGGTAATTTTTAACGACACCTTGGGGATGGACCTTGGTGAAACGAAACGATTGTCAATATTAAATGTTGCAGCCACATCTTCAAGTTATGAAAAAGTTTTATTTTTATTATGATATGCCTCATGATTTCATTTTCATGCCTTAAAGTTCTTTTCATGACTTTATTGATGTATCCCAAGTTCATATGTAAAATGTTTCACTTGTTTCCCTTGCTGGGCCTTCTGCTCACCCTTTCTTTTGATGTATGTCCCCAGGTTATGAGATTCAGTAATGAGCCTAGGGTGAACATGAGGAGAAGCCTTTCAAGTGTTTAAGAAGAATTCTTTATGTTGTTTTCATGTTATAAGTTCCTGGTTTCCAAGACACTAAACCTTAAAGATCCTCGGTTTTGTAAAATGTAATTAAAGTTTATGTGATAAAAAGGTGGGATGCTATAGTTGGTATCAAAGGATGGTTTAGTTATTTGTGGAAATTAGGATATGAAAACTCTAGGAGGAACCCTATAGAAAAGTTTAATATAGGAAATCTTCCTGGTATTTTGGTGAGTATTGAGTAAGGGGTTGCCAAGCAAATACATCCCTGTCTGGATACGAGCAGGTAGAGGTGGCTCTGGCACAGATGTACATAGGGGTAAAACCCGAAAACACCGCTTTGAGCTAGACTCGAACGGGAACTGGTACACGACAACGGGCCTTGCTGCACTCTTGGTTACGACACTCCCGGGGGATATGCTTTGGTAAATTCATAAGCTTGGTATGAACCATTATTAAAGGAACAAAGATAAAATAAAATAAAGATTCACATAAGAATATATGATCATGGATAACCTAGATGGTAACCTAGGGGATCACAAGTTAGGGTATACTTTTCTTCTACAAGTTATCCTTATATGCTTTAAGTTCCTTTTCATGATTATTGGTTAAGTATTTAAGCCTCTAATTATACTTTATCTTCTTAGTTAATGGTGGGAAATGGAATAACGTGTCCCAACAACCAATGTGATAGGAAATGCGACAATTTCCGTATTAATATGTCAGAGTTGATTAGGGGATTAAAAGATGATTATTATTTTGGAAGGCGTTCACTATTTTGGGGACCCTATATGATCGAGGTAAATAGATTACTATAGTATTTTCATTGAGGAGTAAGGTTGACTTATATTTTGAAGAATTGATGAATTTAAGGTGGACTTATAGTAATTTAGGTTACTTTTGGGAATGATTAACCTATCTTGGGTAAAATATGTTTAGGTTAGCTACTTTTGTTATAAGATGTTAGGAGTGGTTGATGTTGTCTGGAGATGAACAATGAAGTTGTTTTGGAAGACTATGTTATCAAATCCTTCTTGTATTTGGGTTTCAATCTTAGTTTGGTTTATTTTGAGGAATTTTAAGGACCGTTATTTATGGAGTGGTCTATGATGAACGTTGGGTAGTACCATGGAACTTTGAAGATTTAAAAGTAGGTTCTATTCCTATGGGATTCTTTCTTTTTGAAGAGTTGTTTTACCTTAACCTTTCTGTTTTTGGGATAATGTTTAAAGATAGAAGAAATAGATAGTTAATCTTTTGTAGATTATGTGATTCTATAGAAGATGATTCTTGTGCTTTTATGAGACCAAGTGTTTTTGAATTCTCATCATTTGGCGAAAAGATTAGTGTTGGTAGGGACTTGTTAAAGGATGAAACTCTACTTGAAGGTAGGTATATTTTCTTATGTTTTTGTTCTATGTAGTAAATGAAATCCTCAAAATTATGAAAAGAAACGTAAAACAAAAATGTTGTTGGTTTACGTTTCCTACTAGGTAATCAAAGACCGTTTACACACATCATAAGTTTGGGATTTTCTCATGGTTAACTTTCTCCTAATCATGTTCTCTATCACTCTCTCTCAAAACTGACCCTTTGTTTTTTCCTCCATGTCCATGTTTTCCTACATGGAACCCGAGTGTGGGTTAACTCAGGTGGCCTTTGTACTTCCTTTTCTTTCTTTTAAAGTAATGGTGTTACTGACTCTTTTTCCGATGTGGGACTTTCAATGAAATTTCAAAACCCAATTTAAAAAAAATTGCGAGGACGCAATTTCTTAAGGGGGGAAGATTGTAACGACCCGAAATTTTGAATAAATCTTGTTTCCTAATTTCATGTGTTATTTTTTATACTCAAAAAAAAAAAATGTTTTATTTGATAAACATGATTATAATTAAAATGAGATCAGTGGGTTTTGACTATTATATAACCATCGGTAAACATGACCGCTGTGAACAAAATGTTTTGATTATTGTCTCTAAATATAATTAATCTTGGTTAATTATTATAGAAAGAAGATTTGATGGCCTCACCTAGTAGCCTTGGGCCGATCGAAGCCCATCTAACAGAGATTGGGAAGGAGGTAGCACCATTGGGCTTTGCTCTGGACCAAATCCAAGCCAAACTTCATCATGTGAAGCTAGAACGGAATCGCCTTCGCGAGAAGTTCAAACTGATAGAAATTACTACTTGGGAAATGTTGACTGAGCCGCCCCAAAATTCTATCACCCTAGCACACCTTACTCTTAGGTCCTATGCTGGTATTATAAGGGGTTATGTAACGAGACCGTAATTGCCTTGTGTAATCTTTTTTTTAAATAAAAATTTGGATTTCTTCTTATGATGATGTTTATGAATTTTCAAATGACCGGATAAATATTGTATGCATATTTTTGATGAATTTTAGAAAAAGGATATTTTAAAAATGGTTGTGTAAACCTTAAATAATTAAAAATGTGTAATGATTTTCGAAAAATGGTCTTCTACAATTATGTTCAGTACGAAATTTAGAGTCTAATAAGATCAACTTGATTTTTGATGAATAGTAAATTATGAATAGTGATTTTATGATTAGGATTAGTAATATGACCAAATAGATTAGTAATCTCACTTAAAGAAAGTTTTAAAATAATCTAGGCACCTTGATTAAGTAATGTTATTCAATAAAATAGTTAAATAACGGTTTCATTAATTATTATTCAAGTATTAGTTTTTTCGGGTGAATAGTGTTTTTTAATTAAAAATTTAATTAAAAATAATTAGAAAATTATTTTTATAAAAATGACTTTATTTTTGAACTCAGAGCATCGATATTATGTTATGGTAATTTTTGGGGTTTTTTCTGAAAAAAATGAATTTTCGATGAATAGTGTTTTTATTTAAAAATTAAATTAAAAATATTTAGAAAATTATTTTTATAAAATGGAGTTCATATTTGTAATCAGAGCGTTGATAGTTGGTTAAGGTGAAATTTTGGGATTATTCTGAGAAAGTTGAATTTTTGATGAATAGTGAAAATACAGTTTTTAAGTTACGGGTGTTTAATGACATCATTAAATGATGTATTAAGTTTGTAATCAATATGTTCGAATTATGAATAGTGAGATAAGGTATGAGGTGTCCCAATTGGCCAATACCATGGGAAAATACCATGGGCAAGCCCATGGTTTTGCCAAAACCACTAATGAGGTGTCCCTTTGCCATTAATGCCTTGTCCCCTCACTTTCCCTATAAATACCAAGCCATCCTCTCATCCATTCGACTCCCCACTATTCCCCAACGAATTTCTGGTCTCATTACCTCCCAAGGAGTCCTCCCAAGGTGCCCCCAAGCCCTCAAGGTCCCAACCTTTGAGGTTTAAGAGTTACATTTTAAGGTAAGGGATCCGACCCCTCTCTTTCTTTTCAAGTGATCTCTTTTATGTCATTCCTTTTATGATCCATGTTCTTATTTTGGAGGATGTTCTTTTATACTCCTCTTACTGCCCTTTTTATGTTCATATGATGAAAGACCCCCTCTTACTCTCATCATTTCGTTTTAAGAATGTTTAAGTGGCGCCGTTAGGCTGCCGAATTTTCAAGGGATTCATTCACCTTTCTCTTTTTCAAAGTTCTACTTTCATGTCAAGTCTTTCAAGTTCATTTTAATTATGTTGGGGTATGATCTCTATATTTATCATACTGATATTTTATGATCATATGATGAGAGACCCCATTTGATATCTTCAATTCAGTATTTTGAAGTTTTAAGTGGCGCCGTTAGGCTGCCGAATTTTTAAGTGGTTCTTCACCCTTCTCGTTTTGAAGTTCTACTTTCATGTCAATTCTTTCAAGTTCCTTTCTATTATGTTGGGGTATGATCTCTATATATATCATACTGGACTCTTATGTTCATATGATGAGAGACCCCATTTGATCTCTTCAATTCAGTATTTTGAAGTTTTAAGTGGCGCCGTTAGGCTGCCGAATTTTTAAGTGGTTCTTCACCCTTCTCGTTTTGAAGTTCTACTTTCATGTCAATTCTTTCAAGTTCCTTTATATTATGTTGGGTTATGATCTCTATATCTATCATACTGGACTCTTATGTTCATATGATGAGAGACCCTATTTGACCTTGTCAATTCAATTTTGTTGAAGTTTAAGTGACGCCGTTAGGCTGCCGAATTTTCACAAGAGAAATCTTGTTTTTTTTTCTTCCTTTCATGTTCTTCATTTCATATGGTATATTTTCAAATTTCAGTACCATGTTCTTAAATCCCTTATATTTTGTCCCTCTACTGTTTTATGGGTCATTTATGAATGTTCGACCCATGTCCCCTCTCTTCTCAATGTTTTCTAAAACCTTGTAACATAGTCGTTATGCTGCAGAATTTTCGTCGCAAAGTGTCTCTCTCTCTTTTATAAAAATTATTTTATGTTATAAAGTGAATACTCAAAGATATTATTTCTACAGGGGTATTCACATATATATCAAAATGTTCTATTTTAAATTCTGGGATTTACATACATGAAACCCTCTTTCCCTTTCCGTGGGTTTAAAGTGACGTAAAGATCACGTATTTAAAGCAGTTTTTAAAACGTTGTGATTATGAAATGAAACCCATTTATTTTATTCTATGTGGGTTATTTATGAAATGTTTGATGATGATATATGTGGCTCACATGATAATAAAGGCAAATTTAAGGGTGCGCCCTGATAGCGCTCCAATGCATTGGGTAATGATGTAACCACTAGAGATTACAATTTTAACGATGCCTTGGTGAAAAACCTTGGTAATTTTTAACGACACCTTGGGGATGGACCTTGGTGAAACGAAACGATTGTCAATATTAAATGTTGCAGCCACATCTTCAAGTTATGAAAAAGTTTTATTTTTATTATGATATGCCTCATGATTTCATTTTCATGCCTTAAAGTTCTTTTCATGACTTTATTGATGTATCCCAAGTTCATATGTAAAATGTTTCACTTGTTTCCCTTGCTGGGCCTTCTGCTCACCCTTTCTTTTGATGTATGTCCCCAGGTTATGAGATTCAGTAATGAGCCTAGGGTGAACATGAGGAGAAGCCTTTCAAGTGTTTAAGAAGAATTCTTTATGTTGTTTTCATGTTTTAAGTTCCTGGTTTCCAAGACACTAAACCTTAAAGATCCTCGGTTTTGTAAAATGTAATTAAAGTTTATGTGATAAAAAGGTGGGATGCTATAGTATATTTTTTAAAGACATGTTACATTAGTACCAAGATTCTCCAGAGAATCCAGGTGGTTTACCACATTGTTCCCCTCTCGCCAAGTGTGGGTGACAGTGATATTTTTGCTGAGGAAGGATTTTCATTTTCTAATATTTTAGGATATCGACCACGGCATGATACATTTATCATTTAGGGAATCATGGATGGACATGGAATCTTCCAATACTTTAGAGATGCAAATATTCTACTTGCTGCAAAGAGTGAGTCCCGTAAGGACTACATTGGATGCTTCTTGAATGGAAGTCCAATCTCCATAATGCACCTTGAAATCCATAAATTCACTACCCCTAGAGTCATGAACAACCCATTCCCCCCGCATGTCACCTAGGATACACAAGTGTCCCATATTAAGCTTGAGGCCACTTGTAGGAGGTAACCACTAGACCCAATGCCCCTGTGGCCTGGAGATGGCAGGATGATACAATAGTGAATTAGGTTGTAGTATGTGAAGGGAAGGGGCCCCCTTCCAGTTACCATCATGAGAGACCATGTTAATTAGTAATAAACTAGTTCTCCCAATGATAGACCATCCGGTTGAGATGGAATCCTCAAAACTTGACCAATTTCTTACATTCCATAGGCACCAGCAGTATGCATTGAGAATGATAGTTCTTGAATTTTTCTCCATAACTGATCCTTCTTCCCCCATGGTACTAGTTCTCTTGGAAAGGGGCATTTCTAAGATCATGGGTGAAGTACATAGTGAAATCTCCAAAGGTTCACCACACCTACAAGGCCCAGTCTCCCTCAAAGAATAGGTTCCAACTGATCTCTTCCTACTTGTTCTTGTAGCAATGATAGTAGGAATCCAAGAAAATTACTAGATTACTGATACTATCATCCATGGGTATGACTCGGTTCCTAATTCATTTGATGGTATATCATGATTCCTTTATATTTTATATCCTTACATAGCATCTCAGATCACCCCTTTCTTATATTTATTTTCCCTTAGGATGTGAAGAAGTATATTCTAATTGACCTGAAGGGACAGTTTGAGGGATGTGAGAGTTTTAAAAGTTGATAATACGTTATTTTTCATTTCAATATGTAATATAATACTTATTTTTGTATCTAGTTTTTCCAAGGCTACTAAACTGACCGGTCCTTCAGGATTTGGTTTTATTTTGATCATGCCAATGTAATAAAATAATGCACTGACTCTGGGTAACTAGGGATGGTGTGTTACCATTGGTATCAAAGGAAGTTTAATACAAACCATGAAAACTTAATTTAGAAAAATCTTTTTTAGGGAAAATTACCTGAAGATAGAATTTGAGGATAAGTATAAAAGATTATCCTAGAATTTTGGTAATGTAGATATTATGTGGGTATTACAAGAAAATAAATATCTATCTAGATAATACAAGTGGGCATGGTTCTGGTAGGTATGTACCTAGAAGTAAAAACTCTATTAAGGTTTTTTGGGCTTGACTAGGGGTAACCTGGTACATAAAAACAGTCCTTATAGCAAACCTAGTTTGACACTCCCAGGGAATATGCTTAGGATAACTCACACTTTATTTAAAAAACATTATGAAAGATTTGTTAGTAAATATGTCTCTAAGGAACCATTTTTATGATTATGGATTATATATTCATAAATATTTAAATTTATATTAAGAATTTTACTAGTATGGAATTATTTATTATGGTTCATAACATAATCTAGTGTATTCCATTTTTAAGAAATGGAACCCAGTGGAAGGATTGGACACCGTATCAACACACTTAATCCAAGTTGGGATTTTCCTCCTATGCAAGATAATGATAGTGGAGTTGGTGATAAAACTAGAGTTGAATATCTTATAACCATAATGGGGAAAATGAATTAGGTTATGAATAATAATCTTACCCATATTAAGTATCCTAATCCATAACACAAAGGATTAATGTTAGATTGCTTCATAAGGAAACAACCCCCAACATTCAATGGGACTAAAAATCCTTTTGTTGCTGAGTAGTGGATAAGTTCTTTAGAAACAATATTTATTTATATAGGGAGTAACAAAAGAGAAAAATTTATTATAGCAGTATATCATCTATCAAGAGATTCATATCAATGGTGGGAATTAATTCAAAACATGAATAAGGAGGAAGAGGTCAAAAATATAGAATAGAGGTAATTTTAAGATATATTCTTGTAAAAATACGTTCCTCATGATCTATGAGTAGATATTGATAGGAAAATTCTAATTCTACGAGAGAAGGAGGATAATAATATTGAAAAGTTTGAAGCTAACTTTACATGGTTCTTAAGGAATACTACATACTGCATACATAACCCAAGAAGTAATATTGGTCAATTATTTGATGGGTTAAAACCATTCCTATAACGATCACTAGTCCCAAAATATTTCTCATCATATGAATATATACTATCATGTGACATCAAGATAGAAAATGAATTATCTAAGTCTTATTACTTCAAATAAAATAAAAAATAATAAGAGAGCTTTTGAATACTCTATAAAAGGAAATAAGGGGAATAAGGGAAAAGTTGATATTCCACCCTATTGTAACTGTGGGAAGAAACACCCCAATACTTTTTAAAGGGGATGGGACTTTGTTACAAGTGTGTAGAAAATGTCCACAAAGCTCATGAATATAAAGGAAATAAAGTGACTATCAATGTTGAGTGATATAATTTTAAAAATATGGTATATTATGAAAATGATTTCCCTAAGCATTAAGGAAATTTTCCCAAAAAAGGTGAATGGATAAAGGGGAATCTTTTTCAATAACAACTACTGAGGATGAAGTTCCTAATGATTTGGAGGATAGTACTTTAATTGTTTCCCCAAGCATAGCCAAATCTTTATTTGAATATGGATGCTCACATTCCTTTATATCTTCCTAGTTTTCTTTAAAAATTAGATATTTTCAATTCATATTATTAAGGGAATTTTTAGTCAAAACCCATAAGTGATGTCTCATTTCCGAAAATATGTGCTAGTTAGTTCTAATTATTGCATATAAATACACTTTATCTGCTGAATGTATCATCATAACTATGGAAAACTTTGAAATAATCCTTGGTATGGAATGAATATCAAAATATTATGTGAAAATTTATTTCTAGAAGAAGAAAGTTGATATTTTTTATGAAGTTTTAGAATCCATTATCTTTAGAGTATAAACTTCATCAACTTATTCTTATCAGAACCCACACCAATAGATTTACTAAATGAGATTCTTTTAGAGTAAGAGAAAATAATAATTAGGGATGAAGAAATAAATATTCAAATTGAGGATTTATCTATTTTATGAGAATATATTGATGTACTTTCAGAGGATTTAACTGGACATCCTCTAGATCTAGAACTTGAGTTTACTATTGATTTAATCCATGATGAAAGGCCAATAAGAAAAACTCCATATAGAATTTACTCTATGGAATTAGTGTATTTTAAGAAAAAACTGGAGGAGTTGAGTAATAAGGGATTTATTCTCCCTAGTGTTTCTCTATGGGCAACCCTAGTTCTTTTTGTTAAGAAGAAATATGGATCAATGAGGTTGTGCATTGACTATAAAGAAATAAATGCTATTACAATAAAGAACAGGTATCCTATCCCTCGCATTGATGGTTTGTTTGATCAATTTCATGGAGCACAATATTTTTTGAAGATTGAAATTCATTCTGGATATCATCCGTTGTGTGTAAAAAACGGAGATATTCAAAATAAAACATTCCAAACTAGGTATGGTTGTTACAAATTTACATTAATTCCATTTGTATTGACTAATGAATCCTCTGTTTTCATGGATCTAATGAATAGAGTGTTCATGGAACATCTTGGTGATTTTTTCATAGTATTTATTAATGATATTTTGGTATACTCTAAAATCTATGAAGACCAAGAGAACCACTTGTGGATTATTCTGAATACTCGTAGAAGAAATTAACTATATGAGAAGTTTAGAAAGATTTAATTATAGTTTCAATATTTTCTTTACCATATTGTCTCTATGGATGGAATCTTTTTTGATCTTACAGATACAAAGAAAATCCAGGAATGGACAACACTGACAAGTATAACAAAGCTACACAACTTTATTGGTTTACCAGCTTACTATCAACACTTCACCTAGAATTTTGCCCGTTTTGAAAACTTGTTACCCAATATCACACGTAAAGGGGTTAAATTTTTTTCGAAAAAAGTGTGTGAAGAATGTTTTTATGAATTGATGATAAGATTAGTCAATGCTCAAATCTTTAATTTGCCATCTAGAAATGATGGGTTTGCGATTTATAGTGATGAATCAAGGGAAGGTCTTAGTTGTGTCCTTATTCAAAATGATAGGGTTGTTTGTGCTGCATAAAGGTAATTAAAAATTCATGAAAAAAACTACCCAACTCATGATATGGAGTTTTCAGTAGTAATATTTTCTCTGAATATATGGTGACACTATCTCTACGGTAAAATATATGAGATATATACAGATCAAAAGGGTTTGAAATATATTTTCTCATAGAAATAACTCAACATGAGACAAAGGAGATGGCCTGATCTACTCAAGGATTATGATTGCACAATACACTGCCACCTAGGGAAGGAAATATGGTGGAAGGTGATTTCAGTAGAAAGGACCATGTAGTTATAAAAAAAATGTTATTTGAAAGGGATCCTATGTTCTTGGATCTAGTAAATATGGATATGGGAATTATCATGGAAGCTGAAACATCACTACTTTTTCAAATGGTTTCCAAACCATATTTACTGGAAAGGATAAAAAGTTCTCAGTCTGATGATGAGGAGTTTCAAAAGAAAATTAAAGCTATTAATGATGGGATACTGATTGACTTCATATTTGAAGATGGTATTTTGAAAAATGGGAAGAGGATTTGTGTATTGAATGTACCTAAGCTAAAAATAGAGTTATTGGATGATGATCACAACTCAAATTTCTCTATACACCATGGTTTAACTAAGAAGTATAGACATTTGAAGTAACATTTTTGGTGGGACAATATGAAAAGGGAGATTGCTGATTAAGTGTCAAGATGTTTGGTTTGTCAATAGGTGAAGGCAGAAAGACAACATCCTAGAGGAGTCATGAAAATTATTCCTATACCTTTGTGGAAATGGGATGATATTAAGATAGACTTTTTCATGGGGCTTCCAAAGTCTCCCAGAGGAAATGATGTGATATGGATCATTGTTGATCATCTTACCAAATCATCACATTTTCTTGCTATAATAGAAGATTTACCACTTGAAAATTTAGAGAGACTATACATTAATGAATTTGTAAGACTTTATGGTGTAATAATATCTATTGTTTCAGATCGTGATCCCCAATTTATATCACTTTTCTAGAAAATTATTTATAAGTACTTAGATACTGAGCTTCATTTGAGCATTGCCTACCTCCCTCAAACTGATAGACAATCATAGAAGAGTATTCAAACTTGTCGGAACCACTTTAGTAATTGAGTTGTATTTTTTTCAATGAGGATAATGAAGGTCAATTATGGTTAAGATACTCTCCTAAGTGAAATGGAGAATAGAAATCAGATGATTGATTCACTGATCTTGAAAAGTTCAAAGAACTTTTTTCATGTGTGATACAACAATTACAACATTGAAGTAGCATACTTTTAAGAATGATTGAAGTACTTTGGATTTGATAATCAAAAAATTAAAGGAAGAAGAAGAAAAGAAGGGAGTGTCATGAGATTAGAATTTGAAGGTGGTATCCATGCATGTGAATTTTGTTCTAAAGATTACATGTAAGTTTACACAAGTACTTTTTAAGTGGCTACTTAAAATATAGGCCAACCTTGCTAGGCCAGCCGAGGTCTTCAACCTCAGACACATGCATGACCTGAGGGTCAACCGCACCCAAGGGAAGCTTCAAGGCCAACCCTGAAAGAGGCACATGGCGTGCAAAACATTTATAAGACCACAAGTGTGCACACAATGGTGAACCCATGCGGAGAGTGCATAATGGGCACTAGGAGTGCGCCCGAAAGAGGCAGAGTGTGCGCTAAAAGCGCGACTACAGTGAACCAGTGTGGGGCGACACATGAGTAGGGGGAGGAGAATTATGAACCGATGATGATATGACTTGATTGATAAACCATTCCTCTCCCTCATCTCTATAACACCCCAAGCTTCCATGGTAGACTTTTATTTGAATAATACAGTAGCGTGTGTTGTACGCAACTTTGAGTTCCAACACACCACAACCAATCAAACTAGCCGTTATGAATAGTAATAACCACTTTTGGAAATATTATAAATTTTATCTTTCAAAATGGACTTCATTTTTGGATTTAGAATATCAAAATTATCTTAGGTTGATTTTTTGGTATTTTTCTGAAAACATTCAATTTTTTATGAATAGTGAAAAAACTAAGTTATAGTTTCAAACCGAATTTTTATTTAAATAATTATTAATTTTATTTAAATTTTTTTTATTTCAAAATAGATACATAATACCTATATAAGTTAAATTTAATTCATTGAAGTCAGTTTATAATAATTTAAGATATATAAAAATGTTATTGAACTTTTTACCGTCTTTTACCCACCTCCTAGGAGCATTTGCAAATTTACATAAAACATAATTTTATCGCTTCTGTGAGTTGAATTTCAAAAATCCAAGAGACACAGTTGATATTAGTAAGTAAAATGTGGTTTAACAAGATGAAAATAATTTTTGGTGAATAGTAACGTTTTACTTTTATTTACCATGGTTAAAAGTAAATAAGGTAATTAAGGGTAAAAATGATATTATTATTAACCTAACACATGTCCTAATTCTATTGGATAAGTATAATTCGACAAAAAAACCTTAGGAATATAATATTAACCTCTTTGGTCCACTTGAATTAGATTAGGACATTTATTATTATTTAATTCAAAGAAAAGTTAAAAGTGTTAAATTCAAAGATTAATAACTAAAAATTTTTAATATAGGGTTAACCGTAAGATAAATTAGAATATAAATATTAATTATAAAGATAAAACAATTTCATACATAATGGTATTTTATTTATAATTTTTAGACATTATATAACTAAATTTATTTATGACACAATAATGATGCAGTAATTACCTAATTAATGAAATATTATAATAATTGATATTATAAATATCCAAATAAATGTAATTTGAAACTTTTAATAAATTAAACTAATTTTATAGGTTAATATGACATGTTAGGGTTGGTTATATGAATATTTTTGAAGTAATAATGCTGTTATGAATTTAGAAAAAAATACAATATAATTTCAAAATTGACATAAAAGAGTTTTTAAAACAAATATTATATTATTAATTGATATTCTATTTCTAAAAATCTTAGATTTGGAAAAAAGACTTATATAATGATAGGTGTATCATTAATGAACCACATGGGGTTCTCTTTTAAGTTTATATTAAGTTTATTAACCATATTATATAAACATACAAAGAGAAATGGTAAATGTCAAACTATTTAACTAAGAGTTAAATATAAAAGATAAAGATAATTTAGTGACCCAAACCTGTATAAAACCTATTGGTTGAGTGTTTGTAGACCCATAACCACCTTATAATTTAAATAATTTATTTTTTAGGCATTAGAAACAGAAAATGATTTTATTATAAAATAATATTTCTATATTTTCCTAAGGTGCCCCTAACCCCTCTTATAAAAGGACACTCTCCTTCTCTCTAATTCACACCTTCAAATCCATTTGTATCGGCCAAACCCTACCAAATACCCTCTAAACTATCCTCCATTCATCCTAGAGGCCTTCCTTTAGTCATTAATCTAGCAAAATGAGCCATTTTGATCAAATCAAAAGGAAGAACCCGAAGAAGAGGTAAATATTTCATCACCTCTTTCACGTTCCTTTCTTCTTCCACTTCCTCTTTATTTGTTTTTCCATTATAAAATAATATATCCAGTATCTTCTATATACTGTGATGTCATTATAAATATGATACAACCAAATTAATTATTCTATCCATCCTTTGAATGACATGTCACCATACGTGCGTATGTATGACTTACCGTCTCCACGTCACGGTGTAATTGTTATTCAATACATTATTATTTGGAATGGTATAATAATGATGTGTAATTGATGTAAATAATAAATATAACATGATTATGATTCTGTAAATATGATATAACATCCAATTATATATTATTTTAATATCAAAAGAATGATATTTTCGCTCGTGCGTACGTAGATATTACCTTCTCCACGAACGCGATGAGATTCATTCCCCATCGTATCCATTCAAGACTAATTTTCATTAGATGATTAAAAATAATGTTTAAAGACATAATATAATTATGAATATGAATAAGATACATATTATTCATAACAAACATTACTTACGTAAAAAAGTATATAAAGGAAAATGAATCAGTTAACACCTGAAACGACGATAACAATAAGATATTATTAGAAATGCAATGTTAAAAGATAATATATGATATCATATTAATGTATATGATTTTTGTATAATTTAATAACAATTATTTAACCATTATAAAAGAGGTTAACCTACCCTTTACTAAAGAAAATTACATGGTAAGGGTTAATTTCACAATCTCTTTATTATCTGAGGTTGTTTATACCTAATTATCTACTGGGACCTCTTTATCATCCACATCCATGTTTCTTAAAATTGTATTTCAAAAAATTTTTAAAATTTACTAGACTATGAGTTAAAGTCATTAATACCCTTATTTGACCTTATATGTTCTAAAAGGAATCTTTCCATTGATTTCCAAACAAGGTACTTTATGACCTTTTCCATAAAATTAAGGTAATAATGTTTTTTTAACTTATACGCCGGGTGCGGCTATTTTCTACTATTATAACATCATCAAAGTTTCCCTTACAATCTTATAATAATATTTCCAAAATAAATGTTTTCTTTTGTAATTATATGGATTTTAAATGATTTCAAAATAGAAAGATATATTTCTCTAAAAAAAAGGTTTTGATTTCATCTATGTCAACATACTTTGATTGATTTTAAGCTTATTTGAAGTTGATTTGTTATGATAAAAAACTTTCATATTGTATTGATGGTTTTGTGATATGTCTGACTATGTATGTGTTATTTTTACACCATTCATGGTTTAGGGATAATGTATTGACATTTTGGATGCTAGTTTTAATAAGAATGTTTATGTTATGTTTAAACCTTTTCATATGAGGAATGCATTGGACTTAGTATGTGATGGGTGGAGCCCGCTATAGCTCCTCGATGCTTCGATAGGTATCATGATACAAACTAGTGTCTTGGCAGAAGACCTTGAAAAAATATTATTTGTAGTCTTGGCACAAGGCCTTGACTATGTGGTTATGAAGTCTGGCATTACACATTCCATCATTATGAAAGTTGCTATTGATATTGCATGTGACTATTCTACTAGTAGAATATCAATGTGAGTAAGTAAATGGAATTAGTTTGATTTATATTTGCCATATTTTGATGAAGTTTATGTTGAAAAGGCATTTGTTTAATTTTATACATTGCCTTAAATATTTATGCTTATTTATGAAAGTTTACACTATATTTTTATCCTTATAGAGCATCTGATCTCACCCCTTTATATGTTTTATTTTTCCCAAGATGCGAAAAAGTATATTATGATTGACCTGCAGGGATAGTCTATGGGATCTCATTGTTGTTTATGGAAACAATGTTTTTGTAGTTTTCCATTTTATGATGTCATGTAACCCTTATGAATGTATCTAGTACTTCCAAGTCTACTAAACTAATCGATCTTTCGAGACTTGATCTTTTGTGATCATTCCAATGATACGTAAAAATGCACCGACTCTGGGCTTTTGGGTTCGGGGCGTTACAGTTGGTATCAGAGGACGTTTAGTACAATACTTGGAAACTATATTTAGATAAACTCTTATTAGAGCACATAGACCTAAGATAGACTTTGAGGATTATTATAGAAGAACTTCCTAGAATTTTGGTAATGTAAAGATTTTGTGGGTTTTCCATGCAATACATCCCTGTCTAGATACGAGCAGGTAGAAGCAGCTCTAGCACAAATGTACCTAGGGGTAAAACCTGAAAACACAACTTTGAGCTAGACTCGAACGGGAACTGGTGCACGACAACGGGCCTTGTTGCACTCCTGGTTACGACACTCCCATGGGATATTCTTAGGATAATTCTCATTTTCATTACAAACCATTATGAAGGGGTTATGAGTATATAATTACTCAAAGAAATCATTTTTTATGATTATGGATTATATCCATAAACTTTTCAATTTATGTTAAGTGTTTTACAAGTTTGGAATTACGTATTTAGATTCATAAACTAATCTTGTTTATCCTATTGTTTAGAAATGGTGCCAAGTGGAAGGAATGGAAACCATATCAATGCATGCACTCCATGTAGAGATTTCCCTCCTACTCAAGATAATTATAGCGGGTATGGTGATGAAACCGGTGCCGATAAGCTAATCACCATAGAAGGACAACTCACTCAGTTTATGAATAATAAACTTACGTGTATGGAGCACCCTGATCTGTAGTGTGGAGGATCAATGTTAGATCGCTTCCTGAGGAAAAAACCTCTAACATTCATTGGGGGTACAAATCCACTAGTAGCTGACCACTGGATAAATTCCTTAGAGAAAATATTCTAGACCTTGGGGAGTAGCGAAAGGGAAAAAGTTGTCATGGCAGTTTACCGCCTCACTAGAGATGCTAATCAATGTTGGTCATTGGCTGAAAAGGAAAGGAAGATGAGGAAGTATCAAATATGTAATGGATGGAGTTTAAAAATATTTTCTTAGAAAAATACTTTCCTCATGACCATCGAGCAGATATGGAAAGACAATTTCTGAGTTTGAGGAAAAAGGAGGATGAGAATGTATCAAAGTATAAATCAAACTTTACACGGTTAGTGAGGCATGCTACAGATTATATACATAACCTAATAAGTAATATTGATCGTTTATTTGCTGGGTTAAAACCATTTCTCTATCGAGAATTAGTCTCACAATCCTTCTCGTTGTACAAAGATATTGTCTCATGTGCTATCAAGACAGAAAAAGAATTCTATATGTATTACAACTTTAAGCAAAGAAAGAGAAGAAGAGATCTGGTGAACACTCTAGAAATGGAAATAATGGGAAGAATGGAAAAGTTAAATATCCATCCTATTGTAAATGTGTGAATAAACACCCTGGTACTTTTCTGAAGGGAATGAGAGACTGTTACAAGTGTGGTGAAAAAGGCCACCAAGCTTGTGATTTCAAGGGGAAGAACGATGCTATCGATGTTGAATGCTACAGTTGTAGAGAAAGGGGGAATTATGAAAATGAATTTCCTAAGCATCAGGGGAACTTACCTCAGAAAAGGACAAGGGATAAAGGCCAAGCTTATGCTATCACTACTGCTGAGGTTGAAGCTCTGAAAGATGTCATGGCAAGTAATTTAATGGTTTCTTGAAGTTTATCCAATGATTTATTTGATTCTGGATCATCGCATTGTTTCATATCCTCCCAGTTTTCTAAGAAAATTAGATATTTTCAATTTAATTTAACAAGGGAGTTGTCAGTAAAAACTCCTAAGGGAAGTATCATTGAATTTTTTTTTGTGAATCAGTCCCCATTTGGGAATATAAATGTTTTTTATCTACTGATCTCATCGTTATACCCATGATTGAATTTGATATAATCCTCGGTATGTATTGGATTTTGGACCATGATGAAAAAATTTATTATAAGAACAAGAAGGTTAATATTTTTGATGATGATGATAAAGAACACCTTATCATTAGAGTAGAATCATCACCAACTAATTCTTATCTAGATCCACCCCTAGTAGCTCAACAAAATTCAATTATTGGGGAGGAAGAGAATGAAATAATTTAGGGTGAGGAAAAGAATGTTCAAATAGAGGATGTACCTATTGTGAAAGAATATGTTGATGTGTTTCTAGAGGATTTACCTGGGCATCCTCCAGAATGAGAAATTGAGTTTTCCATTTACTTAATTACTGGTTCAAGGCCCATATCGAAGTCCCCTTATAGAATAGACACTATAGAATTAGTGGAACTACAGAAACAACTAGAGGAATTGAGTAATAAGGGATTTATTCTCCCTAGTGTTTCTCCATGGGGAGCCCCTGTCCTTTTTGTTAAGAAGAATGATGGATCTATGAGGTTGTGCATTGACTACAGGGAGATCAATGCTATAACAATAAAGAACAAGTAACCCCTACCTCGAATTGATGATTTATTTGACCAACTTCATGGAGCTCAATACCTTTCAAATATTGACCTTCGATCTGGATATCATCAGTTGTGTGCGAAGAAAGAAGACATTCCGAAAATAGCATTTCGAACCAGGTACATGCATTACAAGTTTACAGTAATGCCTTTTGGATTGACTAATGCACCCTCTATCTTCATGGATCTAATGAATAGAGTTTTCAAGGAATATATTGATGACCTTG
The DNA here is from genome assembly GCA_963277665.1 of Viscum album. Taxonomy (NCBI): domain Eukaryota; kingdom Viridiplantae; phylum Streptophyta; class Magnoliopsida; order Santalales; family Viscaceae; genus Viscum; species Viscum album. Next base: position 357,212,073 of record OY728143.1, read on the forward strand.
TAGTGGTATTTATTGATTATATCTTAGTAAACTCCAAAAGATAATAATATCATAAAAATTACATGCGTATTATCCTGAAGACTCTTAAAAGACATGAATTATATGGGAAGTTTTGCATGTGTGAATTCTGGCTTCAGGAGATCGCTTTTCATGGCCATATCGTCTCTATGGATGGAATCTCCATTGATCCTTCTAAGACCAAGGCAATCCAAGAATGGATAGCACCAATGATTATAACTGAGGTATGTAGTTTTATTGGTTTAGCTGGTTATTATCGACATTTCATCTAGAATTTTTCCCGATTAGCTAACCCACTAACGATGCTCACACATAAAGGGGTTAAATTTGTTTGGAAAAAAGAGTGTGAATAATATTTTGAAGAATTGAAGAGAAGATTAGTCAATGCTCCTATATTTACTCTACCAACGGGGAATAATGGGTTTGTTGTTTATAGTGATGCATCAAAGAAAGGACTTGGTTTTGTCCTTATGCAGAATGATAGGGTTATTGACTATGCATCACGATGACTAAATATTCATGAGCAGAACTATCCTACTCATGATCTTGAGTTAACAGCTGTAATCGTTTCTTTGAAGATATGAAGACGTTATCTCTATGGTGAAAAATGTGAGATATATACCGATCAAAAGAGTTTGAAGTATATTTTCTCACAGAAAGAACTCCACATGAGGCAAAGAGATGGCTTGAACTACTCAAGGATTATGATTTCATGATACACTACCACCCGTTGAAGGAAAATAAGGTGGTAGATGCTTTGAGTAGAAAGGATCATGGAGTTTTGAACAGGATGAGAGTTGAAATAGATCCTATATATATGGATCTAGTAAATATGGATATGGGAATCACCATAGAAGGTGAAAAATCAATACTTTTTGAAATGGTTTCCAAACCATATTTATGAGAAAGGATAAAGAGTTCTCAGTCCAGAGATGAAGAGTTTCAAAAGAAGATTAAAGATGCGAATGATGAGAGATTGAGTGACTTTGTGTATGAAGATGGAATTTTGAAATTTGGGAAGAGACTTTGTGTTCCTAATATACCTGATCTAAAAATTTAATTGTTGGATGATTCTCATTGTTCCAATTTTTCTATACACTCTGGTAGCAATAAGATGTATAGAGATTTGAAGGAACATTTTTGGTGGGACAACATGAAGAGTAAGATTTCTAATATTGTGTCAAGATGTATGGTTTGTCAACAAGTGAAAGCTGGAAGGCAACATCCTGGAAGAGTCATGCAACCTCTTCCCATACCTGAGTAGAAATGGGATGATATCACAATGGACTTTTTCATGGGGATACCAAAGACTCCCATAAGTAACGATGAAATATGGGTTATTATTGATCGTCTTAACAAGTCATCACATTTTATTTATATAAGGGAAGATTTACCGCTTGAATTTTTAGAAAGACTATAAATTAATGAAGTTATAAAACTTCATGGAGTACCACTATCGATTGTTTCTGACTGGGATCCGTGTTTTATGTCATGATTCTGGAAAATTATTTAGAAATCCCAAGATACTGAACTTCATTTGAGCACTTCCTACCACCCCCAAATAGATGGATAATAAGAACAGACTATTCAAACCCTAGAAGACATGTTGAGATCATGCTCACTTTACTTTAAAGGCATGTTGGATCAATATTTACCTCTGGTATAATTTTCCTATAACAATAGCTTCCATTCAAGTATTCAGATGACACCTTATGAAGTGTTATACAAAAAGATATGTCGCACACCAACTTGTTGGGATGATGTTGGTGAAAGAAAACTCGTAGGCCCAGAACTTGTGGAGGAAATGATGGAAAATGTTAAGGTAATCCAAAACCACATCAAAGCAGCTCAAAGTAGGTAGAAGAGCTATGCCGATAACCGAAGAAATGATTTGGAATTTCTTATCAGAGATCATATTTTCTTGAAGGTATCTCCATGGAAGGGTGTTATACGTTTTGGTAAGAAGGGAAAATTGAGTCCCAGGTACATCAGACCTTTCGAAATTATAAAATGAATTGGGGCTGTAGCTTACCGTTTGGAAATGCCACCAAGTCTCTCCAAAGTTCACGATGTATTCCACGTATCACTGTTGAGAAATACATGCCTGACCCAACGCATGTACTCACCTATGAAGAATTAGAACTGGAACCCGATCTATCCTATTGCGAAGATCCTGTCAAGGTTCTTGATACAAAAGAACAAGTGTTGAGAAACCAGAAAACTTGTCTGGTAAAAGTTCTATAAAGAAACCATAATATGGGAGATTTAACATGGGAACCCAAGGAACTTATGATGAAGAACCACCCGAGTATTTTTATGCAGTTATATTCTAGAAATTTCGAGGACAAAATTATTTGAAGGAGGGGAGAATGTAACACCCTAGGATTCCACGATACACTTTTCTTCGAATAATACAATAGCGTGTGTTGTACGCAACTTCGAGTTCTAACACACCACAACCAATCAAACTAGCAGTTATGAATAGTAATACCCACTTTTTGAATTTTTTTAAATTTTATCTTTCAAAATGGACTTCATTTTTGGATTCTGAATATCGAAATTAGCTTTGGGTGAATTTTTTGTATTTTTCTGAAAATATTCAATTTTTGATGAATAGTGAAAAACAATGAGTCATAGTTTAAAACCAAATTTTTATTAAAATAATTATTTATTTTATTTAAATTTATTTTATTTCAATATAGATACATAATACCTATATAAGTTCAATTTAATTCATTGGAGTCATTTTATAATAATTCTAGATATATAAAATTTTTATTGAACTCTTTATCGTCTTTTACCCACGTCCTAGGAGCATTTGCAAATTTACATAAAACTTAATTTTACCACTTCTGTGAGTTTAATATCAAAAATCCGAGAGACATGGTTGATATCAGTAAGTAAAATGTGGTTCAATAAGATGAAAATACTTTTTTGGTGAATATTAACTTTTTACTTTTATTTACCACGGTTAAAAGTAAATTGGGTAATTAAGGGTAAAAATGATATTATTATTACCCTAACACATTTCCTAATCTTATTGGATAAGTATAATTCTACCAAAACAACGTTATTAATAGAATATGAACCTCTTTGGTCCACTGAGATTAGATTAGGACATTTATTATTATTTAATTCAAAGAAGAGTTAAAAGTGTTAAATTCAAAGTTTAATAACTAAACCATTTTTAATACAGGGTTAAAAAAAAGATATATTTGACTATAAATATTCATTATAAAGCTAAAAATATTTCCTACATAATGGTATTTTATTTATAATTTTTAAGCATTAAATAATTAAATTTAATTATGATACAATGATGATGCAGTAATTACCTAATTAATGAAATATTAAAATAATTTATATTATAAATTTCCAAATAAATTTAATTTTAGAATTTTTATAAACTCCTATAATTTTATAGGTTAATATTACATGTTAGGGTTGGTTAGATGAATTTTTTTTCGAAGTGATAATGCTGTTATTAATTTAGAAAAAACAAAATACCAAATAGTGTCAAAATTGACATAAAAGAATTTTTTAAAAACATATTATATTATTAATTGATATTCTATTCATAAAAATATAAGGTTCGACCAAAAGACTTATATAATGATAGGTGTATCATTAATGAACCACTTGGGGTTTTATTAGAAGATTATATTAGGTTTATTAACCATCTAATATAAAAATAAAAGAGACATGGTAAATGTGAAACTATTTAACTAAGAGTTAAATATAAAAGATAAAGTTAATATAGTTACCCAAACCTATCTAAAACCTTTTGGTTGAGTGTTTTTAGACCCATCCTCACCTTATAATTTAAATAATTAATTTTTTATCCATTAGAAGCCGAAAATGATTTTATTATAAAATAATATTTCTAGCTTTTCCTATGGTTCCCATCACCACTATTATAAAAGGGCACTCCCCCTTCTCTCTAATTCACACCTTCAAAGCCATTTGGCTCGGCCAAAACCTGCCCAAATACCCTATCAACTATCCTTAATTCATACTATAGGACTTTCTTTAGTCAGAAATCAAACCTAAGGATCCCTTTTGATCAAATAAAAAGGAAGAACCCGAAGAAGAGGTAAATATTTCATCACTTTTTTCAAGTTCCTTTCTTCTTCCACTTCCTCTTTCTTTGTTGTTTCCATTATAAAATAATAAATACTATATCTTATATATAATTTGATGTTATTATAAATATGGTATAATCATATTCATTATTCTATGCATCCTTTGACTGACATGTCACCATACGTGCGTACGTACGACTTACCGTCTCCACGTCGTGGTGTAATTGTTATTCAATACATTATTATTTGGATGAGTATAATAATGATGTGTAATTGATGTAAATAATAAATATAACATGGTAATGATTCTATATATATGATATATCACCAAATTATATATTATTTTAATATCAAAATAATGATATTGTCACTCGTGCGTACATACGGATTACCGTCTCCACGAACGCAATGAGATTCATTCCCCATTGTATCCATTCATGATTAATTTTCATTAGATGATTAAAAATAAATTTTAAAGTCTTACTATAATTCTTAATATGAATAAGATACATCCTATCCATAAAAAACATTACTTACGTACCAAATCATATAAAGAAAACAAATCAGTTAACACCCAAAATGATGATAATACTAAGATATTATTAACAAAGCAACATTAAAAGATCATATATGATATCATATTAATGTATACGATTCTTTTATAATTTAATAAAAATTATTTAACCATTATACAAGAGGTTAACCTACCCTCGACCAAGGAAAAGTACAAGGTAAGGGTTAATTTCATAATCTCTTTATTATCCGAGGTTGTTTATATGTAATTATCTACTCGGGACTCTTTATCATCCACACCGATGTTTCTTAAAAATTAATTTCCAAACATTTTTACTATTTACTAGACAGTGGGTTAAAGTCATTTATACTTTTATTTTACCTTATATGTTCTGAAAGGAATCTTTCCGTTGTTTTCCAAACAAGGTACTTTATGACCTTTTCGACAAAATTAAGGTAAGAATGTTTTTTAACCTATACGGCGGGTGCAGCTATTTTCCACCGTTATAACATCATCAAAGTTTCCCTTACAAGATTATAAGAATATTTCCAAAATAAATGTTTTCTTTTATAATTTTATGAATTTTAAATGATTTTAAAATATAAAGAGATATTTTCCTAAAAAAGGTTTTGATTTCATCTATATCAACATCCTTTGATGGATTTTAAGCTTATTTGAAGTTGATTTATTATGATACAAAAATTCCATATTTTATTTAAGGTTTTGTGATATGTTTGACTATGGATGTTTTATTTTTACACCATTCATGGTTTATGGATAAAGTATTGACATTTAGTATACTAGTTTTAATACAAATGTTTATGTTATGTTTAAAACTTTTTTATGAGGAATGCATTGGACGTAGTATGTGACGGGTGGCGCCTACTATAGCTCCTCGATGCATCGGTAGGTCTCATGAGACAAACTAGTGTCTTGGAAAAAGTCCTTAACAAAAATCTTATTTGTAGTCTTTGCACAAGGCCTTGACTATGTGGTTATGAAGTATAACATTATGCATTCCATCATTATGAAAGTGGATATTGATATTTCATGTGATTATTAGACTGTTATAATATCCATGTGAGTAAGTAAATGGAATTATTTTTATTTATATTTTCCATATTATGATGAAGTTTATGTTGAAATGTCTTTTGTTTTAGTTATATAAATTTCCTTAAATGTTAATGCTTATTTATGAATGTTTCCACTATATTGATATCCTTACTGAGCATCTGAGCTCACCCCTTTCTATGTTTTATTTTTCCCAGGATGCAAAGAATTATGTTATGACTGACTTGCATGGAGAGTCTATGGGATCTCAGTGTTGTCTATGGAAACAATGTTGTTGTAGTTTTCCATTTTATGGTGTAATGTAAACCTTATGAATGTATTTAGTACTTCCAAGGCTACTAAACTAATCGGTCTTTAGAGACTTGATCTTTTTTGATCATACCAATGATACGTAATAATGCATTGACTTTGGGGTTCTCAGGTTGGGGCGTTACAATCGCCATTTTATAGTGGAAAAAATTTAAAAAATGAGGATGTAATCTCAGCCACTCATCTCATCCCTTATCTTGGTCGACCATCCGATTATCCATGACATTCAATCATCCCAATATTCACTGATCATATGATCTCACGCTACGTGCATTTGAACTAGGGATGTCTAATCCTCCGACGACCTTAGATCCACTCCGAACCATCGTATTCAACGTCTCAACACCACTTCCATGCACCAGAGACACTACTCCCACCGTATATGAAGACTGATAACCATGGCTGATCCAAAGCCATCAAAGAAGTGTCTCATGATTGAACCGAGACCATGCGTTCAATCTACGTCTTGCATGCATGAAAATATATCAAAGGAGGCCAATGAAAATAGAGTTTCTAGGACATAACTTTCATCCATGATTTATGGATGATTCATGCCTGATTTAAAAATAAGATAAATTCAAATGTCAAATGCATGCGCAAGATTAGATATGAGCCTTGGTTTTGAAAAAGGAAACAACCAAGATATCCAATGAATAAAAATGTGGGTTTGACTATCTTAAAGAGTCTAGGATCTTGTGTATTCAAAGGGAAATATTCAAAGGATATCCACGTGAGATTTGAATGTGGAATGAGAGACTCTCCCTCACTGATAAAAGGAGAGCCTTGAGATAAATAAGAGAGCTTATCACGAATACCTGAAGTTCTTCTGTTCCAAAAACAGAGAACACTATTTGAAGAAGTAAGATGTGTCATGTGGAACTTCAACAAGTTCCATTCACTCTTGAAGAGACTTGTGAAGAAGAAGAGGATCCGAAATCCCTTGTGTGAAAAAGAAACCACAAAACACACGATAGGTTTACACAAACCCCTGAGGAATTTTGTGAAGGAAATCCTACGGCTACACAATTAGTGCAATCAAACCTTTATTGTGCTTTGTAAAGACAGTTCCACACACTACCATGTCAATTCTGTGAAGAAGATTCATACGCACTCATTGAATAAGAAGGAGACCCGTGGGCCATCATAGTTTCATGAAGTAAGGTGAGCACCCTCCTGTTTTTACATTCATTCCATTGATTTCTGGGGTTCGAGTTTTGGTGAAGAAGGATGGGGAAATATGTTTTTCATCCACTTATGCGCACTTTTTGAAGAAGCCTGAGGCCTTGGAGAAGGAGTTTCCACAAAGGAAGGGTTATACCCATTTAGGTTTGAAGAAGATAACACACAAAACACTTGAACTTATGTGTATTATGTAAAGGAATATGAACCAAGTGAAAAGTGAAGAAGAGAAGAAGAAAAAGAAGATAAAGGAAGGGGTAGTGTGTGTGCTCAGAGAACCACACCCATTAGGGTTCTCACAAAAAGAGAGAAACATGAGATTGCATGATTTCATGCTTTCACATACATACGTGAATTCACTTAAACAAATAACCAAAACAAGTGTGTGAATGTGTATAAAAAAATAACAAATAAAGGGAAGAAAGGTACAAAATAAATGCCACATGCATGATCACATGCATTCATGAACAAAGGAGAAAAATTGCTTCAGATGATACCAAGTGAACCGATCTTCATTACCTGAATAATCACATTAGTGTACATGATTATTTACAATAAGAGAGAAGAATAATAGTGTAGTTAGTTGTTTCACTAAGAAGATTAAAGATGAAGTCTCGTGCAATTGGTGTTTCACTGGAGAAAAAGAGAAAGAATGAAGGAAGAATTGCTTCACTACTACATTGCAAGTAATAAATTGAATAACACTAAAGAAGAAGAAGAGAAGAACCTATCTTTTGAAGAAGGAACAAGACTGTCTCCATAGGTAGTATAAAGAACGAACTAGAGACTGCAAGTTGGAATAGGAAATCAATAGTCCATGGAAGAGAATTGTTTCCCACCCCACTCTAAAGTTTAGGGATCCACACTAACTAGAGGATTGTTTTCCTAGTAAATCCACTAATATAATATCACATTATAGTAGAGAATCCATGCACTGGTCATTCCCATACATGGAAAGGAAGTAGCTTCTCTTATTGAGTGGTCAACCTTGTAAAAATATTAAGTGCATATTTTTACTACTTTATATTATTGCATCTGATAAGGAAAAAAGAATAAGATAATCAAGTTCTTAAAAGGTCCAGAGGTATAGGGATAAAAATTTGGAATTGGTTTAAAAAGTCCCCAACACTAATTCACCCACCCTCTCACTGTTAGTTATATCCCAAACTAGTCCTCTCAATTGGTATCAGAGTGACAGATTCATTGCTGTTGGATTATCTAAAGTGAAGTTATTATATTTTGAAGATTTGAGTTACTTTCCCGAGTTATCAATGAAGTGCACCTTCAGTGAAGATTCATTTACCTTTGAACAGAAGGATATATCTACCAAGACCATAATGAACGGAAAAAATAAGAAGAAGGGAAAGTTGAAGAAGAAGTCCCTCTTATCTAATGAAGAAGAAGCATCTGGTTCTCCATATCTGGATGACATCGAAGACACACCATACTTGGAATGTAATGGGAAGGTGGATCAAGTCCCCACCAAGAAGATGGAAATCCTTCCTACCTCAACTGATTAAGAGGTATGTGTTAGTACATTTGGGAAATATTCTCTTGATGAAAATGATAACACAAGTGGTGATGATCAATCTACAACATATCAATAAATATTAGTTGATATATTAAAAATGATTATGCATGCTATTACTGAAGAAATTACATCCCTAGTTTGTGGAGTATTTCAATACATACAAGAAAATATCATTCAGCTTGAAGAATAAATTGATGTTTTAGAGAAATGCTTATAATTAAAAATTGTTGGATTTTTAAAGCTCTCTAGACAGGTTGAAGCCTTTGAATCAACAAATAGGGGGTGTTAAGTAAGTTCTTCAATGTGGCTCAAAGATGTTGAAGATAAAGATGGAATCGACAAGACTCTTGAAGAGAAGATCCATGCACTTGAAAATGATCTGAAAAAGAGAAATGAAGCCAAGGAGGTATATCTGGAAGAAGACTCTAATAAGATCAAAGAACATGAATCTTTGTTATAAAACAAAGTAAATATACATGAATATGAAGTTGAAATATTAAAGAGGGCTTGTAAAGATAAGATGAATATGATTGAAAAATAGGAAGTCATCCTCAATATGAGATTTCTAGAATTGGAAGCTGAGTTGACCAATATTGGGAAGACACATATTGAGTCTCCAAAAAAGAAGGAAACATTTCATTCCAGTACTCAATGATCATGGGACTATTCTACTATCAAAATACCTTCAACATGTGATAAGAAAATCATGGCTTCACTCATTGATCTAGCACAAGAAGATGAGAAAGTGAAGGAACCATTCATACAAACTTGTACTAATGTTTCTATAATTTCTTCTACAAAAAGTGCATGTTGGAAGAAAAATTATAAACAAGTATGGATAAAGAAGAATGAGAAGAAACCTACCACCATAGATAGGGTGGATAGGGGAAAGAGTGTAGAAGGTATCTACCCACAGAAATCCCAAAAATTCAAGAAAAAGACTCACCATCCTTATGAAGATGTTGCAAAAAAGTCAAGGTTTGTTTTTCAATGCTGGTGTTGTAATAGATTAGGGAATTGTGCACTAGATTTTGGGTACAACCCCTTAAATGTAAAACCATAGATAAAGCCCATCTAAAGGGGGAGAAATCTAGAGAAGAAGAAGCAACATTCACAGATCCAGAAGCATCTGTATACTACAAGTAGATTTGGAATTTTAGATAACATATGTGATGTGTGAAATAGGAATGATCACATGAATGGTGCATGTTTATTTCAATAGGTACCCAAAGCTGATAATTCCTTTGATTATAAATAATATAAGGTGAATGGTGGTGAATCAAAAAGAACTACTAAGAAGGATTCCACTTAGAATAATCCATGTAGAAGATCCAGTCTTGATGCCTCAGTCCCTAATGATATATTAGTGGGTTGGACAAAAGATTTAGAATGAACGAGGAAAATAAAATACGCACAGGCTAAGGATAGTGCTAAAAAAAGAAGATTCTACATGAAGGCAATGAAGTTCTCTGTGTAAGGTGTAATAAGGCTTGTCACACTGTTATAATATTATTTGAATTTACTCTATACCAACAAGAATTTCTCAAGAAGATGAAAGTTCCACCAAGAGATTCTAGTTCTTTGAAAGCTCCAAAAGAGAGAAGACTCACACACAAAGAAATGGAAGATGTACTGAGATCCACACAATCATATTAAACATTCAATATCAGTTGTGAAAGTGTGATCAATAGAGCATATGGGTTGAGAAGATCATCTCAACCTTGTTGTTCACATTGATGAAGCAAGGAGGATCCATCTTATTCTCTTAAATATTTGTGTATTGTATTATCATAAAGGTAATTGAAGGTGAATAAAGATATCAGGGGGAAAACATGATATTTAATGATGATAAGTGTTTCCCTTAAGGGGGAGACATTTGATGAAGCTTCTAGAGTAATTATCTCAATCAATATCAACATCAGTTGGTATAAAATTTCAATACTCTGAAGATTGTCTGAAGATCATGTCATTATCAAAGTTATATTATTTTTTAATCTATCATCCTTGGTTACTAAAAATAAAGATCATTCTAAAAAGGGGGAGTAACTAAATTACTCAGTGACATAAGAAGAGTGTCTGATTTATCATCTCATGAGGTATCATGATTCAGTGGATAATGGACAGCTCCGTTGTCTAAATCAAATCCTCTTGTTTTCTACATTGAGAATTGCTCAAGTAATCTTAGAGTGAAATGATTGATGGAACATTTCTTAAGTATGAAATGATACCCTCTCTACCATTAACTTTATATTTCTTGTCAATAGGGGGGATATAAGTGAAATAAAGTTTAAGAGAAAGAACAAAGTGAAGACTCACATTGACACATTAATTTAGTAAAAAAGTTGGGTATTACCAACAAATAAAAAGGGGGAGATTGTGGGTACCACTTTTGAAATTGATTTTTATTTTTTTTCAATGAGGTTAATGAATGTCAATTATGGTTAGGGACACTCTTCTAAGTGAAATGGAGAATGGAAATCAGACTATTAATGCACTGATCTTGAAAAGTTCAAAGAACTTGTATCATGTGTGATACAATGTTTACAACATTAAAGTAGCATCCTTTTAAGGATGATTGAAGTACTTTGGATTTGATAATATAAAAAGTAAAGGAAGAATAAGAAAATAAGGGTATGATATGAGCTTGGAATTTGAAGGTGGTATCCATGCATGTGTGTTCTATTACAAGGTGGACATAAAAGTTTACACTAATATCTTGTATATGGATACATAAAAATAGGCCAACCGTGGAAGTCCAGCCAAGGTATTCAAACTCAAGCACATGCGGGACCCAAGGGTCAACCACACCCAAGGGAAGCCTCAAGGCTATCCCAGCAAGAGGAACAGGTCATGCAGGCCATATATAAGCCCGTAGGTGCACACATAGTGGTAAACCCGTGCAGCGAGTGCATAGTGGGCACTAGGAGCATGCCCCGAGGAGGTAGAGTGGGTGATAAGAGTGAACCTGTAGATAATCGGTGCGGGGTGACACCAGAGGGGGTAGAGGATAATTCTAAACTGATGCTGAGATGACTTGTTTGATAAACTAAGCCTCTCTTACATTTCGGTTTCAACGTGGGAAAAAATTTTAAAAACACGGATGTAATATCAGATGCTTATCTCATCCCACATCTCGGTCGACTGTATGATCAGCCATGACATTCAATAATCCATATCTTCACCATTTATCTAATCTTTCACTGTGTGCATTTAAACCAGGTCTGTCCGATCCCCCTGTGGCATTCAATCCACCCCACACCATTGTCTCCAACCTCTTGATGTTGCTTCCACCCACCAGCGATGCTGCTCTCTCCAGGGATGAATACCGACCACCATGGATGATCCCTAGCCATCGAAGAAGTGTCTCATGATTGAACCTAGACCATACATGAAATCTACATCTTGCATGAATGATAATATCTCGATGGAGGACGAGGAAAACAGAGTAAGGAGGCTTTAAATTTTTTCCGAGATTTATAGATGATTTGGGCTTGATTTAAAAATGAGATAAATTTAAATCTCAAATTCCTACTCAAGATCATATATGAGCCTTCATTTGAAAAAGGAAACAACTGAGATATCTAGTGAATAAAAAATGTAGGTTTGAATATCCTAAAGAGTCAAGGATATCATGTATTTAAAAGGAAATATTCAAAGGATATCCACGTGAGATTTGAATGTAGAAATAGAGACTCTCCCTCCCCTATAGAAGGAGAGCCTTGAGCTAAATAAGAGATCTTATCGTAAATACCTGAAGTGATTCTGTTCCAAAAAACAGAGCACACTATTTGAAGAAGTAAGTCGTACCACGTGGACCTTAAACAAGTTCCATGCACTCTTGAAGAGCCTCAAGAAGAAGAAGATGATCCGAACTCCCTTGTGCCAAGAAGAAACCACAAAACATGCGATAGTTTTACCCAAAACGTCACAATGTTTTTGTGAAGGAAATCCCATAACTATGAAATTGGTGAAATCACACCTTTGTTATGATTTGCGAAGACAGTGACACACACTACCCTCTCAATTCTGTAAAGGAGATTCATGTGCACTGGATGCATAAGAAGGAGACCCATGTTCTATCCTAGTTTCTGGAAGTAAGGTGAGCACCCAACTATTTTCACGTTCATCCAATTGTTTGTTGGGGTTTGAGTTATGGTGAAGAAGGAAGGGGAATTAGGTTTTGAATGCACCTATGTTCATATTTTGAAGAAGAACGAGGTCTTAAAGAAAAAGTTTACACAAAGGAAGGGTTATACCCCTTTGGGGTTGAATAAGAGCACACATACAACACATGCACTTATGTGTATGATGTTAAGGTATCTGAATGAAGTGAAAAGTGAAGAAGAGAAAAAGAAAAATAAGAGAAGAATAAAAATAAGAGAAAGGAAGAGGTAGTGAAGACCCTCAAAGAACCACACCCATTAGGGTTCTCACACAAAGAGAGAAAGAAGAGAGTGCATGATTTCATGCATGCACATGTATACATGAAATCACTTAAACAAAGAACCAAAACAAGTGTGTGAACGTGTTTAAACAAAAAGAAATAAAAAATGGAAGAAAATTTCATCCTAAATGTCACATACATTCATAAACAAAGGAGAATAACTGATTAAGATGATGCCAAGTGAACCAATATTCATTGCCTGAATAATCAAATTAGTGCATGTGATTCTAGCCAAGAAGAGAGAATAAAAATAGTGTAGTTGGTTTTTTCAATAAGAAGAAGAAATAAGAAGTCTCATATATTTGGTGTTTCACTAGAGAAGAAGAGAAAGAAAGAAGGGAGAATATCTTGCCTACTTCTTTGCAAGTAATCAATTTAAGAATACTAAAGGAGACCGAGATCAGAACCTACCTTTTGAATAAGGAAGAAGATTGTATCCATAGGCAGTATAAAGAACCAGCTAGAGACTGTCAGTTGGACTAGGCTATCACCAATCCAGGGAAGAGAATTGTTTCCCACACCCTCTAAAGTGTAGGGATCCAAATTGACTAGAGAATTGTTTTCCTATCCACTCCACTATAATAACATATCACACTATAGTAGATAATCCATGCACTGATCATTACCATGAAAGAAAAGGACGTAGCTACTCCTATTGAGTGTTAAACCTTGTAAAAATATTATGTTCATATTTTTATTGCTTTATATTATTTCATGTGACATGGAAAAAAGAATAAGAGAATCGATATCCTAACAGGTCAAGAGGTATTGGGATAAAAAGTTGTAATTTGTTTAAAAACTCCCAAACACTGATTCATCCCCCCTCTCAGTGTTAGGTATGTCCCAAATTAGTCCTCTCAAAAATTTATAATACATGTTGATATTTTTATCACTTGACTTTCAGGGTATGTGGGATCTGTATTTACCTCTGGTAGAATTTTTCTATAACAATAGATTCCATTCAAGTATCATATGGAACCATATGAAGTGATATATGGAAGAAAATTTCATACAACAACTTGTTGGGATGATGTTGGTGAAAGAAAAATCATAGGTCAAGAATGTGTTGTGGAAATGATGGAAAAGGAAAAGACTATTTATAACCATATCAAAATAGCTCAGAGTAGGAAAAACATATATGATGATAATCGAAGGAAGGATCTTTAATTTCAAGTAAAAGATCACGTTTTTTGGAAAGTATCTCTATGGAGGGTTTTATAAAATTTGGTATGAAAGGTAAATTAAGTTCCAGGTACATCATACCTTTTTAGATTCTAGAATGAATAGGAGCTGTAGCTTACCGTTTGGAACATCCGCTAAGTCTCTCCAAAGTTCATGATGTGTTCCATGTATCACTTTTAATTGAATACATACCCAACCCAATGAATGTTCTAAACTATGAAGAAATAGAATTGTAACCTGATCAGTCTTATGCTGAAGATCCAATCAATATTATTTATACTGTAGAATAAGGGTTGAGAAATTAGACTACTCGTCTTGTAAGAGTTATTTAAAGAAACTATAAAATAGAAGAGGAGATGTGGGAACATGAAGAACATATGATGAAGAACCAAACAAATAATTTTTTTGTAGTGATATTCTAGAAATTTCTAGGTTGAAATTATTTAAATTAGGGAAGAATGTACCTCCCCAAGCATTCACAATATGTTTCCTTTTATATAATTCAATAGCTTGTGATGCACGCTACACCAAGTTCGAGTGCACAATGACTAGCTATTTAAAAAGTATTTATGAATATTATTAACCAAAATTTTACATTTATATATTCCATATGATTTTAATATTTATCTAATGTGTTTCTTATACATGATATAAGAAAAAAATCATTTTTTTGAATAATGTAAGTATTTTTAAAAAATACATTTTTACCACCTTTTAATATATATTTTTTTCAAATCCAATATTTTACACTTTTATATATTAAATTTGAGAAAATAAACTTCTTAATTAGAATAGGTACATACAAATTTAGGTTTCACTAACTTTTGTTGTTTTTATGATAACATTATTATTTTATTGAATCGTGAAAAATACTACATTTTAATTCAAAACTCATTTTTCATCTAAATTATTTATATTATTAGAATATAATTTTAATTGGTTAAAAAGTTTAAATGGATTATGGTTTTTTTCATTTAATATAATGTAGTTAATTTTAATTATTTTCACATTAAAATTATATATAAACACATGCAAATCTTTGGGTGTGTTTTTTACTTTTGAAAAACCCATTTACTCATATTGTCAACGAGAATTAATTTTAAATTAATTACTAAAACTTATGTGTTTTAAATTTTGAAAAATTGATTCCATATTTAGAATCAAGGGGTATAAAGTATGTTAATAACTTAATTTTATTTTTTGGATATTATGAATAGTGACTATTAATTTTTTAATTATCGCAATTAAGGGTAAATAGGGTAATTAAAGGTAAAAAGAATATTATATAGGTACCCTAAAAGCTATAAAAATACTATTGGATGACTAAATTATACCCTTATCACCTATTTTTCTAAATTTAATCATTTAATGGACCCTTTTACATTAATATGACATGAATATTATTATAATTAATGAATGTGACAAAATGTCACACTCTCACTTCTTATAAACATAAAAATTTTATTATAAATATATACAAGGGATAAAATTGATTATAAAGTGTATCTGAAAAATTAAAATAATTACCTAAATTTTAGATATTTATTTATAATTTTTATAGATTAAATAATACCATTAATGATGACACAATAGTGATGTAGAAATTATTTTTTAATAAAAATATCAATTAAATGATATTAAAAATATTAAAATAAATATAATTTGACTTAATTAACGACTTGAATGAATTTTATAGATACCATATACATGTTATTGAAATATTATAAGTATTTTTTTGATGTTATCATGTTTTTTTGATATTTATTAAAATGAAAATATTGTATAGTATCAAAATTGACATAAATGATATTTTAAAATAAATAATATTTTATTGAACGTTATAAAATTTATAAAATTATTTGGTTTGTAAAAATAAAAGGTATATTGGTTAATATTTTATTAATGATTCAATTGTGGTTCTTTTTTCATTTTATAGTAACTATATTAACCCTATAGTCTAAAAATACAAGAAGACACAATAAGAGTTAAACAATTTAACTAAGGGTTAAACCCAAAAGATAAGGTTAATTTTTTGACATAAACTTGTATAAAAATAATTGTATGAGAGTATATATACCCATACTCATATTATCATAGAAATAATTCACTTTTATGATATTTTAAACCCAAAATAAATTTATAATAAATTAATATTTTAAGACAATCAAAAGTGCTCCTCACCTCTCTTATGAAAGGGAAATTATCATTCTCTTTAATTCACACCTATAAATCCCTTTTTCTTGGCCAAAACCTAACCATTTGCTCTTAAAAATTACCACAATATATCTTAGAGTTGATAATTTGGGTAGAAATCCATTCTAAGGATTCCTTTTGTGCAAACTGAAAGGAGATACCTGAAAAAGTGGTAATTGTTTTATCAGCTCTTTCATAGTTCTTTTCTTCTTCTACTTCCTTTTTCTATGTTGTTTACATAACAAAGTAAAAATTATATTATCATACATATACTGATATTTTATTATATATAATGGGACAACCATATTCCTCATTTTATCCATTATACAAATAATAATATCACCATGCGTGCGTACGTACGGCTTACCATCTCCATTTCACAAAGTAATTTGTTATTTAACACTAATTTATTTGGATGGGTATAATGATGAGTATAATGGATATAAATAATTAATATAATTATAATTATTTTTTATAATTAATATACCATGAAATTCCATTTTACCATTAAGGGAATGATACCGTTTCTCATGCGTACGTACGACATACCGTCTCTATGATGATGTGAGATTCATTCTCCATGTTAACCATTATAAAATGATTATAATGTTAATACGATTAGTAAAAATAATAATAATAAACTTAATTTCATTCTGGATATGAATAAAATAAATACTATGCATAAGAAACACGACTTACACAAAAAAACATGAATGTTAAAATGAAGCAGTTAACACCCGAAATAATGGTAATATTGAAATACTATTAACAAATTGATATAATAGGATCATATAAGATATCATAAATATGGATATGGTCATGATATAATTTAATAAAATTATTTAACCTTTATACAAGAGGTTAACTCACCCTAAACTAAATAAAAGTATAAGGTAAGTGTTAATTTCAAAATCTCTTTATTATCTTAGATTGTTTACATATAAGTATCTACTGGGACATCTTTATCATCCATTTCCATGATTCTAAAAATATATTTGAAAATATTATTGAAAATTATTTAATTTATTTTTTACCCATTTCTAACTTTTTATAAAAAGTTTTGAATGGAATATTTACGTTGTTTTCCAAATGAGGTACTTTATAACATTTTTAACAAATAAAGAAAATAATGTTTTTTTAACTTATGTGGCACAAGTAACTATTTTATGCTGTTATGAAGCCTTAATATTTTGAAGTTCCCCTTAAAATTTTACAAGGTTATTTTTTAAGAAAATTTTTCCTTTATTATTTTACAAATTTTAAAAAATTTCAATGTAAAAATGGATATTTCTCTCAAAGAGTTTTAATGAATATATTAGATTATTTTCATCTATGTCAAAAGCTTTTGTTGGATTTTATGATTGGTTGAGGTTGATTTGTTTTGATACTATCTTCCATATTGTATTTATTTTTTTATAATATTTTTAATATTTATGTTATATTTTTATAACATTAATGGTTTATGGTCAAAGTATTAACAATTCATATGCTAGTTTTAATACAGATGTTTATATTATGTTCCACCATTTTCATATGAGGAATGAATTGGACTTGGTAAATGATTTTATGGGCCTACTATATCCCCTCGATGCATTGATAGGTCTCATGAGACAAACTAGTGTCTTCGCCCACATCCTTGATGGCATATTTATGGTCTTGGTTTGAGACTTTGGCGTTGTGGTTATGATATCTGATATTATGAATTCCCTCATTATGAGATTATTTTTTGAAATTACATGTGATTATTCGACTAGTATTATATCCATGTGAATGTTTAAATGGAATTAATTGATCTATTATTGCTATATTTTTCTGAATATTATTTTTATAAAGGTTTGTGTTTTATTTTTATACCATTACGTAAACGTTTATGCTTATTTATGATAACTTAATCTATATTAATTATACTTATTGTCCATCTGAGCTCACCCCTTTATTACATTTCTTTTTCCCTAGGATGTGAAGAAGTATATTATGATTTACCTACAAGGATAGTCTAAGGGATATGAGAGTTTTTAAATGGGATAATATGTTCTTTTATATTTCAAGAAGTAATGTAATAATTAATTTTGTATCTAATTTTTCCAAGAATACTAAATTAATCGGTCCTTAGGGAATTTATTTTCTTATGATCATTCCAATGTAATAAAATAATTCACCTACTCTGGGTAAATCAGTTTAGGGTGTTACATTGATCAAAATGTAATTTTTGGAATATATTCACTCTTTATCCTCAATTGATGATAAATATATCAGAGATCAATCTTGGAGAAGAATTGTGCCTCATGAAGTTGATCAAATAAATCACCAATCATTAGGAGTGGGTAATTGTTCTTCACTATGATTCAATTAAGTTCTTTATATCAATGCACAACCGCATTTGTTCATCATTCTTCATCACAAGGAGAACATGATTCCTTTAAAGAGACACATTTGGTTGGATAAATCCATTATTCAAAATATCTTGATGTTGATTCCTTAATTCCTCTATGTCCACATTATATATTCTATATGATGTCATTAATAATAGCTTTAATATAGGAATGCGTTTAATAGAGAAATATAACTCTCTTTCTGGGGGGGGGAGTCTATGTAGCTCCTCAAGAAATTCATCAATGTATTGATAAACTATGCAAAATTTTATATTCTTATACTTTCATTTATTTCTCCCTCTTTACTAATCATATCTATTAAGACAACTATATGAGGTGATTATAGAAAAATATCTAGTTGGGATATATCTTATTTGAAAATAACTATAGGTTTTATATTCAAGTATACTAATTTTTCCATTCTTCTAATGTTGGAATTTTCATTATAAATTGATAACTAGCCCATCCTTGATATAGTGTTTAATTCAACAATGAGAATCACAACAAGATTTCTGATGAGATTGTGCTTGCCAGAGTCAATAGTAGAGTTTTTATACACTATTGATTATTAGATAATCCCTCTAGGTGTCTTGGCTGATAATGATACCTATAGAAGTTTGGGGACTGATTATATAGTCATTGAAAGCATAGAGGAATTAAATGAATGCATTGAACCCAAATCAAACAATGTAAATACTAGGTTTGATAAAATAACAAGAGTACCATCCACCACATCATTTGGAACGCCTACATAAACCATCGTTATAGAATATGATATACCATGATACCATGGACTAATATGAGTTTGATGGTTATTTAAATCCATTATCATATGATTTTGATAATTATTGGAAAACTAACAAGATTTACACACTTGACACATTGAACATTAGGATTGGCCTAGACCATCTTACCATTGTCATTTTTGTTGTAAAGTTGAGGCATCACCTCACCCGAAAAATTTCAAGATATATGGAAATATTTTTCTCACTTGTAACATTTCCCACACCAGAGTAATGAACAACATAAAGGACTATTACCACATTTGTTTCACGTGGAATGTTTCACATTACTTCCTCCTCTTATATGATCAATGTTCTTCCCTTTGTTTGGATATAGTGGTCTTTTTTATTCAATTTTACTTATGTGACCACTAACTTTCTCCAAATTCCAATTCAGCATTCATAACACTCTACACTATATCTACAGAGCTCTCATAATCACAATTTTCTATATTACTCTCTAGATGGGGTATCATTCCACTAACGAGTCTTTCATTATTTCCCTTGTAATCCATAATTAATAAAGTGGTTTAATGAAAAAGTCTTATAATTTACATATCATAGCTTCCCATAGAATCATTTTCCTTCTTCTTCAGCTTTAAGAATTGCATCTACATTTTCATTTGCATCAAACGTGGAAAATAATTATTGAAAATTAATCCCACGAACTGTTCCCAATCCATAAAATTAATCTATATTATTGGTTCTATGTTTTTATTAGTTTCCACCATTGATTAGATTGTCTTAGTAAAAGGTATAATTCAAGGGAGAAATTGTCTGGTTCAGAACAAAATAGTACATAAAATATATTTTCTATAGATATTATACATTTCTTATCAATTAATGGGATGATAGATACACTAAAAGAAGGTGGCCATTTACGCTTGAAGGACTCAATGACAAGTTGTTACCTTTAAGGTGAAGATAAACACCCAAAATGATTGAAGTTGTTATTCACATCTCGAGGTAGTTGATTCATCATCCTCATGAAGATTTCCATTTCGGTATCGATTGGAGGGTAGTTAGTGAATCTGTTATTGCAATCATAATGTACACATTTCCTCCTATTTAACACCATTTTCTAAAAGAGGAAAACCTAGAGAGAAACTTGTTTCTTTTAAGAAACATATAATTACAAAGGAATTTTATGTCTTAAAAAACCATTCATAAATCTGTTATTTTTTAACAAAAATTAATTTTTTTGATATATCCTTCATAATGGTTCATAAAAATATTTTTATCAAGAAAAAATATACTTTAAGTGTTTTAGAACATGAGTGTAAAAATGTTCAATTCTTTTCATCAGTTCCCGACCGAGTCTATCTCAATGTTGTGTTTTCTTATGTTACTCCTAGATACATCTGTTCTAGATCCACATCAACTTGTTTGTATCCAGATAGATATTTCTTTGCTCAAGACCACATACATAATACTTCACCAAAATAACAGGTTGTTTTACTATATTTAAACATTTCTATAAGGTTCATACAAAGGATTTATATTCAAAATTTCCAAAAATAACAAAACTATTCTTTGATTCTAACTATGAAATCTTTATTTTTAATTACAATAGTATTTTATTACAAGTAACGAAATGGATGATCTATTAATGTTTAATTTCTTGGAAATCAGAAACAAAATACATGAGAACATAAATTATTATTCTAATCCACTTTAAAGGATTATTAATGGGTTCATCCTATATTAATTTACTGCATCTTCTATCTTGGGGACATACATAAAAGTAAATAGATGAGCATGATTCCCATTATGGGAATAAGTGAGGGAAACAGTTTATATGTGGTCATAAGGAATATCAATAAAAACATAAGGAATATAATTATTGGATGAAGAAGGGAACAAGAGGAATATCATAATAAAAAACATGAAACATTACATGGAAATTTGGATATAACTTTTAAATGATAAATTCATAAGAATATCACCAAGGTTTGTCTCCAAGGTGAAATAAGTGAAAATTACAAAAGGTTATTCACCAATGTGTCGTAAAACATGTCATATCTAGAGAATAAATTATTTAATACATTCATCAGATCTATATTAGGGAACACCATTAATATGTATTAATTAATATATTATACATAGATTATAATCAAACATTTCATAAATAACATATAGAGAATAAATAATGGATTACTTATAAGAAAATCCTGGAGTTTTTAAAGTATTTAAAGACAGGACCATTATTTCATTTTTAACTAATAAAAAGGGAATATAGGTCTCATTTATTTTAATCCCAAAATAAAATAATTCTTATTTATATATAGTTGAATAGATCTAATAAATAATGAGGATGGGTATTCAAAAAAATAAAATAAAATATAATTTCTTAAGTATAGAGAAAAATTTTAGGATTAAATTCAACAACATGATGGCTATAAGACATGGTTCCATAAAGGGGTAAATGTGAGGGTAAAAGGGTATAAAATTGCTAAAAATACTTTTTATGAAAGGGTATGATCAAAAATATTAATAAAAGAGTGTAACTATAACATTTAGAAGACATATAAGAAAAGGTTCTTCAATTGAAGAGAAGAGAAAGATAATTCCCATTCCTTGAAGAATTAATGCTAAATATTGATGAATGGAACCTTATGGGATTGAGGACACCATGGGTCACTAATTGGGGGGGGGGGAATACTATAAATTCATTGATAACAGTTTTTAATAAATTTAAATGAATAGCTAGGTGGGTGTTTATAAAAAAGTGTAGGGTCTGTTTAAAAATTTATTAAAATAGGCCTTGGAAATGTATGTTGCAGAAAATGAAAGACCATGGTTTTTGCCAAGGTTTTCCCATTATTTTGGATTTTTTTTTCAAATTTTAATCTATTTTAATACATTAGATTAGATCACCACTTTTAATATTTATTTTTTCAGGGAAGAGTAAATATTCCTCAATGTAATATTTTTAAAAATCATAATTCTATTTTTATAAGTTGGAATGTCACTTAGAGTTTTATAAATTGATTAAAGTTTATTAGAATAAATAATATTAATAAATAAACTAATTTATGTCATGGATTATGTTTAAATAATTATAAATAATTATGAAATAAATTTGATGTCATAAATTATACCAAAATTATAAAACTGTATTTTTTTACTATTAATGAAAAATAATGTATTTTAGAAAATGATCATAAATTCAACCTAGAATAATTTTTATGTGTTGATATAAAAAATGACTTTTAATTTATAATATTTTTATTTAAAATTTACAATTTTATCTTTTAAATATAAAAAACTTAATTTATTTAAAAATAGAGTTTTTTAAAGAAAAATAAAATTTATGATAGTTATAAAAAATTTCACAGGCCATTATAAATTAATTTTATCATTTATTATTTAAATATAGTTTTTTGAAAAGAAAATTTTATAAAATAAAACAATATTTAGATTTAATTTCTTTATTATAAAAATTGTATATATTTTCAAGAAAAATAAAAATAAGTTTTATTTTCATAAAAAATAAAATAAAATTTATCTCAATTAATCATATATTTTATTATGAAAAAATATTCATAAGAGGAATTGATGAAATAAATATATTATTTATTGAATGGAATTACAATTTAAGACAATAAGGCATAGAAAGTAGATCACATATATCACCCACGTACGACCTATGGGTAAGGTGTGTGATTATGATTGATTTATGGTGCAGCTCGACTAACATCGACTGAGTGGTAATTTAAACTAACTTGAACTTCTCCCCTAGGCGATTATCTTCCAGATTCACTTGTTATAAATCATTGTTTTCTTCGTCAGGTGTGAAACCAAGTGACACTACCTCCCTATCATGTTATGACAAATGGGTTTCAGAAAGCATGATTCTACTAGTTGAGGCCATTACTTTCCCTTTCATCATTAATTATTATTTTTTCATTTGTATATATAGACACTAATTATACTACTGAATATATTAACAATTTGTATAGTTCACAAAGGAAATTTTTTCCAAAGGTTATGTTGGTCAATTTTCATTTTAACCAATTGTAATATGATGATCAAATCCTAATGATCACATTTCCCTTTTATTCTCTTTAAATAACACTTCATTATTTCACTAAAAATTCACTATAATTTTGTTTAATGTAATATTTTAATTTTCATAAGTTGTTTATTGAGTTACTAATATTTATTTTATTTTTATAAAATTTTTAATAGGGGAAATGATTATAGTGGATTAGAGAGATCTATAAATTCCCATTTTAGTTGTTATATTTTATATTTTTTTGTCCTATTATAATGTATTGAATTCTAATTAGATTCATAGCTAACTAATGTGATGATCATTGTTAATGAAATAAAAAGTTTCTGTTTTATATTTATCTTGTATTTGTATAATATTATAGAATATGTAACAAACATTTATTCAGGAAAAAAATATCATTTAATTTTTTTGGGACATTACATATATCATATATAAAATGATGCATTTCCCATTAATTTTATCAAAGAAACATGGATCTCTTTCATTATCCCTAATATAAATTTCGATTTAGACATCATAAAAAAGAATAAATCAGGACTGTAATTCTATATTTAATATATAAATTGATCCCTATAACTATTATACTATATTTTCTTCCATTGGTGTCACATATTCTTTATGTTGTTTCATAAAGATATCTTCCAAGGGTTTTAAATTTAGAATCAATGTCTATAAATAAATATACAATCTTTAATGAAAAGTTTATAATGTTAATGAAGGAGATATAACCTAAATCAATAATAAAGTATAGATAGTTTCTAATTTATAATATGGTATGATTTTGGTATACTGTCAGGTTAAAAATAAATATTTCATGTCACCACCTTAACAAATCACAATGAATTATTAATATATATCATATAGAAGTAATATAAGAAGAATCATATTGTATTATTCACTCGTACACTCTAGTATTCATTTTGTAATTGAATAATAAGTGATTTGATTTATGAATATTCTTGTTTGGATATCATTATTACTTGTAATGAATCAAATATTTGTAATAAAATTTATTTGGATAAATACATGAATGGATGTTGTTTTTCTAATATATTATATAACATATAAGTAAATAGAAACTAAAGAGTGTCATGAGGATTTTATATAAATAGGTAGTCCACATTATATTTTTTTTCATATAATCCAATATATAATTTCTATTATTCTAATATAACCTCCAATAGTCCTTATTCTATTACTATAAATGATACTATTATATCATAAAATAAAAAAGATTCCCCCATAAGCATTGAGTGATTTAGTTTAACCTATCGATACACCCTGTATGATGGCGTATATTGGGTTACACTTATTAATTATCTTAAAAAGTAATATTTAAAATAGTATTAGTGGAATTCATTGGTAAAAAGTAAATAATTTGTTCTATATTTTTATTTATAAATGGTTTTTGTTTTCATGTGTATTATTTATTATAATTTATGGTATTCATTTTCTTCCACTATATTGAATAATTTTTTTTTGATTTGAAGAAACCAATTCATGGTATATAATATTTATCATGAATTCTAATTCATTAAATCATGTTTTAAAATAAAGGCATTTAATTTCATATTGATATTGTATGGTCTTTCACAAAACACGATTAATATTTTTTTGATGGAATGTTGTATGATTTAGTATATTGAAATCTAAAATGAATTCATTGTTAATGACATATGATTTTATAGGTAGTTAGATAGATCATATAATTTTATAATATCTTATTGTATTATACATTTTGTCATAGTTATTTATGGAACTTATGATGTAATGTTTGTGGCGTAGATAACTGTACCATACCAGACTCATTTGAACAACTACCCCAAGTATGCTCCCCAATTCCCAGTGGAGGGAAACTATAATTACACAACTAAGGTGAGATTTTTGGTATAATTTTCCAATATTAATATGAATTAAGTCTCACTGATAGATTCCATTATAAATATGGTATGACCCTTCCATAAATGGGATATCCTAAAAGAAACCTCAATGGTATAAATAAGAGAAAATTGGGAATAACAGGAATATGGAATAAATAAATGTTATATAATGAATCTAAATATATGTAGTAAAGACCAAACAGATGATATATATAATATATAATTGGAATAGAGTAGACTATTAAGAAAATGATTCCCTAATATACAATAATCAAATGAAAGAACAAGTGAAGAGACTATTATTACCTATGCCAAACTATAATAACAACAAATCTAAATTAGAAAATGATCATGTATCCCTAACAACATGAGTAGTTGGTTGCAAAACCCTATTGTCTCTTAAGTTTTAGTATGAACATGAAATTTAGGATATATGAAGTTGTTTGTACACATAGATGATAATAGAAGTTTTGAGCATAAAATAATTAGTAGGGAACCCAAAATGATCTCCAAAAACATCGATGATATAAAAAATTGTATACCTATAAATGTCAAAATATTTACATACATATATAATAAAATACATTTTTTGGATTGAAACCATATCATAATAGAAAGTCAGTACTAAGGAATTCAACATATTGATACTAGCTACAATTAGTAACACTGTATATGAGGAGGGTCAATACCAATGTAGTATATATGGATCTATGAGCTCAAAATTTGATTTTTTCCAATTTAGGAAATAATGAAATTCATTTAAAATTCTAGGGAGCCAATACCATACCCAATAAGGGATTACGCATGTAATATAACTCACCCATATATATGTTTTTATTAGTAAAAAGATAATGGGATCCATCAAACTCATTCTGATGTTTTTGAGAAGTCTTATCTACTTAGGGAAATCACATTCGACATCCCAAGGACTACAAGAATGTGTTTAAGTTGTCAGGGCCACTTGACTTCATGGAATGTATAACTTTTGTGGGTATAATTCTTATCCCATGTGTCCATCCTATACTCCATCAATGGTACTGAATAAATTAAACTATAATAGAAATATATAACATCTATACAAGGGTACCTCTCAATATTAATGAAAAATTCTGGTTTTATAAGAAACATTATCTATATTTTAAGTAATATCATGATTGACATCAACCAATACTCACAGTAATAATCTGTAATAAACTTCCCAATATAGGAAACCTATAATTAGGGTAATTATGAAATTTTTTGATCATAGAATCATTAATGAAACCAATATGGGTTATTTTAATGACTAATATATTAAGACTAAATCTATTACATAATATAATGTGTAAGAAATTTCACATTCTTATATAATACCAAAATTAAACATATGGTATGAAATATATTATCCTCGAGGGATGCCATTATGGAGACAAAATAATAGTTCATTAGAATTCATATTGACAATACATAATAAAGAACCATTAGTATAGGATCATAAAATTTTATTAATGCAAATTTATTTGGTCTAATGTTACTCTTTAATTCCATGCTTTACATATTGACTTATAACTATTAATTTAATTGAATTAAGTCATGGAGCTTAAGTAGAATCCCACATTATATACAATATTAAGGTAAACCACTTCTTCACATGTGAAACCCCTAGATAGAAATTTACATTTGAAACCCACAGTCAATTTTATGACTTAATTATGGTATATGTAGTTCAAATTTAAGAACAAATTTTTTAAAGGATATAATATAAAGAGAAATTAGTGGTTGGTTTGGTAGAATTTTTTTTGTAAAACATTTAAGAAAAAGAATTAATTTAGGAAGTTTAATTATGAATGTTATTTCAATGGGAACGATATTTAAAAAAATTATTAAATAAAACTCCACCATCCATAACCTTTATAAAATCATCTTAATAATTTCAAAGTATTTTTATTAGGTATATATTAAACCACTATGACTTCAACACCATGGAAACCCCATCCACATAAAAAAACCAGCCTCCACATCACCACTAAAACACTAACATAACGTTGAGTTTTGTGTGGTTCAGTAACATAGATCTCATTCTAGTTTTGTATTAACATGTGGTGCAATCAATATAATATTTTGGGTTAACAAGTATATTAATTTTACTATAATTTTCTAAGAAATCAATATTTTTTCCTGGAATTATTTTTATTTCATGAGTTTTTTTGTGTGATTATATTTTGGTTGTGTATTGATGATCTGGTTGTGTACATATAAATTGGGGCTTAAAATAGGTCTACCATATATACCTATGGTGGGGTTCAAGGATGATAATTAAATTTTTTTTGGATTACTAATGGAATGATTTAGGGAAATAAAATAAAGATAACGTTGGATGTTTTAATTTCCCATCTCCATCATATATTGATTTATAGTATTTGGGTAATTTTTAAAATATTAAGGCACGTGTATTCTGATGAACTAGCCCACTAGGTCCCTCTTATATGGTGATAAGACAAGTGTGGCTACCCTAAGCCAGCCTCTAATAGTCAAGGGGCTTGATACTTACACTATTTAGGAATATCACACGCATGAGAGGAATTAGCATAAAGGAACTATATTCATGCACACATATAAAAAAAATTTAATAATGAATGGAAGAACAACACAAATGATACTAATTCATGAATAAAATATATCCCATAATAAGTGCATGAAAATATATTCATTAAAGAAAAAAATGAAAAAAATATAATCCCACCAAAAACTATAAAGAACTCCAATAATCTATAATGATGTGAAAAGAATCAGAAGTGGCTCTATAAATAAACCATGGTATGTCTAGCCCAAAATAAGCTCTATCTAGTCCTAGACCAACATGAACCCAATTGAATAGACGATCATATACATAAGATGTGACATGTGTGGATAGATCCCATGTAGTGGTGAGTAAAACAATACCAATTCGGACACCCCAAAATCACTAAGCATAAATCATCATTGTTATTTTCCACTCATCTAAGGGATACATCAATCATAAAATGATACATACAATAAAATAAAAAAATACACTCAATGTATACACTAAGTACATAGGTAAGCTCACAACAGTATTACCCACCTAAAAATCTCCTTGAGAGTTCGTAGCAACACTCTTCTTGGAGAACTCACTCAGAAAGTCTTATTGAACCGATTGAGATAATTTGGGATGTCAGGGTTATTAGGTTTATCTATAAGGAATTACATCCTAGAGTGTGAAGTGATTGATAAAAAAATAAGGGATCAAAACCTTGTCTATGGGGTATACCAAAAACCCAATCTAGATTGACCAAATTTATAGGGGATCAAAGCATGTGTACCTTGGTATATAAAATTACTAGAACCCCACATAAGGGAAAAGATGATAGGGGTTACAACATAGGGACATGGGTGGATACTAAGAACTCTAACTTAGACAAATAACTTAGAGAATATCAAAATCCTATGATCAAAAAATAATTAAAACTGTTCCATCAATGGGATGGATCGAGGGAACACACCATAAGGAAAGCAGTCAATGATAATGAAAACTAGGGCCTCAAAAGAATCAAGGAAAAGTACAAGGTGTTTACTAGTAGTGAATTGTGTGTATTTCCTATTAAGGTTCTAACCGTGTTCTCTAGTCCATGCATGTGTACCCACAGTTGCGCCCATGTACATAGTAATATTCATATATTTTTGTCCACCTATGTGTTCTATCTAGGTCATAGTATATGGATGAGACCATTTACACTGGCCCACATTGTGTACATGGGTTATCCCATGTACTCTATCCATTACCATGTACTCGGGGTAAAAGGTGAGTTTCCTAGTCAATTCTCTCTACATGTGACATGTGTCATAGAGTGTGTGATACTTTCTAATCCATGAAAACCCTACAGTTTCACCCATGACCCCACAAACCTTTTGTCTCTGGATCACACATCGTTTGGTGTTGGATTTTCCTGAAATGATGAATCATCAAACTTATACTAAATCCATTATTTCATCCTTTAGATGTGCTGCTAATATTACTTAGTGATTTCAGATATTGGTAGAATGAGCCTTAAAATTACTTGGGGCCTTATTCTAGCCATCTAGGCCACTCAAGAATTGGTCCCGAAGAGACATGTTTTCACTGAGATGTCCAACCAATCACGAACTTCACCAATCATTTTCTGATCGATTTCCAATATTTTTTCTATCTCTATCGTATCACTAAATGTTTAACCTAAAGCTATAGAATCAATTTCTTGTTCTACTAATGGGTGCATAAGGATTGATTACTAGGTATTTTTCAAACCACATGACAAACCAAATGCCATTGATGAATTCATGTAGAGTGGGATAGAAATCCATTAAAATAACTTGTGGAATAAAAATATATCATTGTTCATTATGACCTTGATCTATCATCAGATAATTGAAAAATAAAGAGGATGTAATAAAACAGAATCAAAAAAATATCTAAAATATCAACCATCAATCAGTGAATTAGTTATTGTTAGTGGGATTTAGCTACATTAATCATTGGATAAATAAATAGAGATAAATATACAGAAATGAAATTTCTTAACTTGAGATTGGATCAATCACTACTGAAGAACGATCTTTCACTATATTCATTAGTGAATTCATAAAACTCTAATTTATTTCGTAATACTTATGGTACCTAGGTTGATGATTCATATTCCTTTTATCCCCAACAATCTTCTATTATATCATCACAATTCTCATAATTATACAGCTAAACCGACGAATTGATTATAACCAGGCTTATATAGAGTAGATTATGGTTACTACATCCATAATATAAAAGGTAATAAAATTAATTAATTTTATTTTTTACATTAATATTTCTTCATGAGACATCACTTTATCTAAACTCCCAATAATTAAAAAGGTTAATTCATAAGATGATTAAATTCCACATTATGGATTGAAAAACAGCCTTCGATTGTTCGTAAGAAACGCTTATTAGGAGTTATATTTTTTTATGATTTTTCAGTGTGATATTAATATATTTTATATTTGTAATATATCAATTTAGGGATAACTGGGACTCATAATCTCAGGTCATATCGGTTCTTAACTCTACAGGTAATACAAGATTTATTTCAATGCTTTACATGGGAAAAATAGTTACATTACATTATCCTGACTATATGGATTATTGTTTGAAAAAAATGAAATATTACTAATTAAAACGAAATGGTTATTGAGATTTAATTTTTGTCTCCCAATGCCATGGGATCAATTAAATATTCTCGTACTACCACTAGACATGCCCCAATAAAATCTATCACCTATGGAGGATCATATCTTATCGATCTTCAATCCCCACTAGGTACTCCAAAAAGGTAACTACATATCAATATCTAACTCTCCCCAATTGATAATATGAAACATTTTTTCCACCTATCTCTTCATATATGATATGTGGAAGACATAATGTACCCAATATATCTATGGTGATAGATCTAAGGGGTACACCACCACATAGATTTCTTACTATATCTAGAAATGGAAAATTAAACATAAAGATCTCTTGATACCTTAGAAAAATATCTGTAATATACATCGACATTATATATTCATGAATAGGTTGTCCCACACATCAAAATCCGAAGGCCTCTATAATTGGTCTGCATTAAAAATTTAATGGATCTTTGTAGGCATCATCCATTTCTAGATGACTCGATCCTTTAGTGACATAACTCACACTAAATGTAGGAATATATGTATGGAATCTCCTAGGATGGTCTAGTATAGTAGTGCTATAATGGCTCTCCCATACAAGGCGTCACATTGTTCTATACTGAAAGTGGAATGGTAGTTTCTTTACTATGAAAACTCTACTAAGGGTAGTAGATCCTCCCATGTACAACCAAATTCCAACATGCATTCTCAAATTATATCCCCTAGAACCTGAATGGTCCTTTTTTTTATGGAGATCAATGTAGGGGTGAAATTCTACACTCAATCCTAACTAAGTCCCAATGTCCTTATTAAATCATCCTTGAAATCGATACATAAGAAATAGAAACATAGTCTAAAATGATTATTGAGGGAACTCTATGGAATTTGAATATACCTGACAAGTAAAGGGTTCAAAATCACCCTACTAAACTCTTTTTTCAGATAGTTTGGATGTGGGACAACATAGTGATTTAGACTTAAACCACCTATATCAAAATTTTCCCTCTATAAATAAATGGTACCCCCTTTATTAGGTTTATATACATCTCATCCCACTTTTACTATGTAAACTAATGGTGTTGAGAAAAAATAAAAGGAACATGGTTCTTTCCCATCACTTATTGATATGTGAGGCATTAAATAAAAAACGCAACTACTCAATTAACCAATCTTGTCCACCAGAACTGATAATGAATTTTCTAGAACATCTTTTCCACTATTAGAAGTACCACCGATTGTGATGTATTCAAATACCTCATCACCTCATCCTGGAATATCACTAGTAACATATCCCATGCACTAAAAATTGTTTTATAATCCAAACCTTCATAAAATAAATATGAAGCATGTCTAGTTGATATGTGAGCATGTAATGTCATAGTTGGTATCTTTTTACTAAGATTACCTGACTCATTAAAATAGAAGTCGGGTAACAACCATTGATTAGAGGTAAGATTTATCATCTTCTTCTACAGGGGTCAACTAGAATGTGGATAACTTCTCCAACACATTAGACAATAACTGAAAACAAGATCTCATACTAAGGGAATCTGCCACCACATTTCCCTTCAAATGAGTATAGACTATCTTGAAGTCATAATTGTGGTGTAACTATATAAATTTACTCTATATCAAGTTATGATCCATCCAATATAACACAAACATGATAATATTTTTTGTTCGAATAGATGATAATCCACCCACCCCTAATGTTCAGCTACTACATTTTCATTGTGAAGACTACTGATTCCAACTCTATGTCTTGTTTTGTGTAGTTCTCATCATGAATGATCAATAACCTAGGACCATAAGAAATAACCACCATAATTTCCATAAAAAATATCCATGTCCAGTCCTTGAATAATCATGTAACAAATTTTACTCGAATCCCTCTTCTGTTACTCTCATGATGGGGGTGTGAGTCAACCACTTCCTCAAATACAAAAGCTCTTACATGAACCTCTACTTCTAAAAAAAGGGATTCCCCTTCATGTTCAATGTAGAAATATAATATCATATACTAGGGAAATTGTGCAAAAATCTCATATAATAGCATCCCAAATAAAGATATCTTTGAGCCTCCATCATAGTCTTGGGTGTATCCCATGATTAAACTACCTCAACCATTTCTAGTTCCAATACTACTCTCTTTGATGAGATGAAATATTCCATAAATTAGACCACATGAATCAAGAATTGCCACTTTGATATATTTTCATTATGCTAGTACACTTTGAATATTTCCAGGCCCATCCTCAAGCATCTCTAATGATCATACTCAGACGCCAAGTACACTATGATTTCATTAATGAATACTACAACATGACAGTGTTGGAAATGTTGGATGATCTAGTTCATGAGTCCCATGAACTCTGGTAGGGAATTAATTATGCTTAAGGGAATCACCAAGATCTAATTTTGACTTTGTTGAAATTTGAATGATGTCTTTGGTATATCCTCAAACCGTACTTCTATCTTGTGATATCTTGATCTGACATCTATCTTTGAGAACAGAAATGACCCTCTCAACTTATTGAAGTGATCATTGATCATTTCAAGTGGATAATTATTCTTTCTAGTAAACTATTTAAATAATCTATAAGCTACACATAACATTAAGATCATTTATTCATTTATGGAGAACAAAAATGGTTCAGCCCAAGGGAAATAGTGGGTCCCACAAATCCATTCCTCTAAAAGGACAATAAATGCACCTTTAGATCATGAAACTCTATGTGTGACATATGATATGATGACATATGTATCTAGTATGCCAATGGGTTAATATTAATTAATAATTCCATCTATTTACAAGGAGGTAATCCTTATAAATCCTCATGGAGGACTTCCTCAAACTCAGCCACCATAGAATGAAATTGGTATATGATATAATCCACCACTACTTCAGTCATTCTATACAACTATTGATTAATATAATTTAAACACGTATGTATAGGTATATCTTAATCCACATGGGACTCCATATCTCCTATTAATGAAAAAATCATCGCATATACGTGAAGAAAATTCTTCCATCTCTTAAAAAAATCAACTTGTGCATGAATTGCGTAATGTAATATCATTCCATAGATGTTGTCTTATGGCCTCATAGCATTTACATAGAGATAGCATAAGGAAATCTCCAATCAATGAGTAAGATAACACAATTGGC
Organism: Viscum album; assembly: GCA_963277665.1. NCBI lineage: Eukaryota > Viridiplantae > Streptophyta > Magnoliopsida > Santalales > Viscaceae > Viscum > Viscum album. The sequence goes on from OY728143.1 coordinate 357,245,998, forward strand.
ATATGTTTTTGATCATTGATTCATCTACATTATGAGTCTCCATTTATAACGGTTGATCTAAGGACTCCACCCGAATTTCTAGGTCTCAAACTAAGGCTGTGACAAGAAAGGTGTGGCTTCCTCCTACTTTTATAAAAACTACATATATGTCATTAAATATATTTATCATACCTATATTAACCCTAGATCCATGGGGTCAATGGTGTCCACTACATGAGGCTTCCCTTACCCCTATACACCTCCCTGAGCATGGAAGGGACCACCTAGGAGTTTTTGATGGGAACATGAAAAATCATCTAATACCTCCAACTTCTATCCCTACTCATTTTCTATATCTACCTCCCTAAATAAGTTATTTCTCCTACTACTTCCTCTACATGTGTATCCTATACACTATGTCTCCTTCAACTATACAATAGGTTGGAAAATCACATGGTGGATTTCCCCAAACATCACAGGAGTAGAACCTCCTCTACCTTAGTTGACTAGAACCATCATGGGTTCCATGAACTATAAACCCTCTATCCTGAAATCAAATCCTAAAACATCTCACATGTTTGGATCACTATTTTAGTCTTGGGATACCTAGATCTGATGAATCATCTCACGTGTAACCTTAAGTATAATTTAATATAGGTGTATTCTTAATAATAAATCTCCCAACTACCAACACCTTATCCAACACACATGAATAAGTAGTAATTAATAAATTTATCACATTATCCTAGATTTATCTGAATAGGACATTCTAGAATTTTTAATAACCAAAGAACACATCACATACCATTTCTATCAAGTATCATAATAGGTTGGTAAACCTTAATGAATACTTATCCAAAGTTGTGATTCCATACTAAAAGTGTATAATCCATAGGATATGAAATTCATATGGTGTAGTTAAAGAAATATTCCCTAGGAAAAATAGATCAAACCCTATCCAAGAAAGATTCACCTCAACATATGATAGAACCACTATCTTTGATCATATCCCTATAGATTTGTGAAGGTAGACTAATAGTGGGACCACCATATAGTGTTTAAGTGTCCCGAAAATGAAAAGGAATCATATAACTTCCTCAATACAATACCCATCATCCTGGGGGTCTAGATTATCTTGGAGACTTAGGGGTCACTTGTACTAATGTTCAAGAAGAATACTCAACATGTGTATCAATTCTATTGGTAATGCAGGTTCCATCATCTACTTGAAAATTGGAGGTATATCAAGAAAAAATCCTAGAGGAACCACCACTTGAGAAGGTCCTTGTATTAGAGCCTAGTATTTAAGGGTATTGTCCTTATGAAACTACTAATGAATCCAAGTTGAAAATAATTACGTAGGCATCATGAAATGAACATGATATACCACATTGAATGATAATATCTAGGGAGTTGACACAAGAATTACATGGAAACAATGTACCATTCCTATATGATGTGTGAACAAAATTTTTCCTTGAAACAAGTTCATATATGCACCAAGTAAATAAGTACATGTAAAAAGTCCCAGAGATTGGATACATTGAACTCATCACCAATACTTGTGTCATTGGCCTAAAATAAAAACAAAGAAACTTAAAAAAATTATATTATATAGATTCCAATGTCATAACTAGACTAAAATTTAAACCTATACCTAACATGGAACTACTCTGATACCACTCTTCCATGACCTGACCCATCCAAACCCGCATGGAAAACGATAAACATAGTGTGACCACCCCTATCCCACCACAAATATTCTAGGGATAGAGAATATTTCCAAGTAGGTATATCACACACCTGAGAGGCAATATCATAAAGTACCCATAAGCATGAAAACATATCCAATCCCAAACAATGTTAAAATGTAAAACCACACAATTGATACCAACCCATTCCTAGAATATATCCCACAATCAATTCATGGTAATAGATATTGGAAAGAATAAATTTCCAAATATAATCCCACCAAAAACATTGAATAATTTCAACATTATAGAATGAGGGGACTATAGTCAAAATTGACTCATAATATAAACCACATTATATTGTAATCAATCAATACTCCATCATCTCCTAGTCCACCAAGAACCTAGTCAAACCAAAATTTATTTTTATAAGACATTATATGTGCATCTAGAGCCCATACAAGGTGGAATATTAAAATACCCAGTATGACACCCTGAAATATATAATTCTAAAGAATCACTATTGCAGTCATCTCATCCTAGAGATATTTAAAACATAATATGAGACATTATAAAACACACAGATATATTCATGGTAGACAGTAAGTCTCAATATAAAGTCACAACCACCTTATCAGCCTAATAATTAGGTAGAGTGTACATAATAGTAAACTATGGGGAGAGATCACTTTGAGATTCATATATCTTTGATGGAAATCATCCAAGATATTGTGATAATATGTTCTAACCATATGAAAGTACACACTAGACATCTATAGTGATTGATACATATATTGTGGGTAACATTTACAGTAATGGGGTATAGTAAAAACCCAATCTAGATTAACCCAATGTGTAGGGGATCAACAATCATTTATGTTGGTCATACCTATTCATGGAACCCCACTTATGGAAGAAGTCAATAGAGGGTACCATCTAGGACCATAGGTGGATAATGAGAACCCTATTTAAGAAAAATCCATTAGAGATGATAAAAAACCTCTTCTCTAGATGTGATTACAATATATACCCTAACTATGATAGATGGAGGGATTTAACCCTATGGAAACTAGTAAAAATTGAAGATAAAATGATCGTCATACTTCTCGATAAAATGTAAAAAATATGTATTAGTATTTGTTGAGCCCTCTGGAAGATTGCTGATTTCATGTTTATAACTGATGTTTTAATAATCACAAATCATCACAACTCATTGATGCTTAATCTGGTTTGATGTCTCATAAACATAATTCCAATCTATGAATGAATCAGTTATCATGTTTTTTAACTATGCTTATTAACTTACAAAGTATGTTGGAAGCCTTCTGGACTCACCGATCCATCAGACTCACCGATCAATCAGACTCACCGATCCATCAGAGTCACCGATCAATCAGAGTCACCGATCCATCAGAGTCACCGATCCATCAGAGTCACCGATCCATCAGACTCACCGATCCATCAGAGTCACCGATCAATCAGACTCACCGATCAATCAGACTCACCGATCAATCAGACTCACCGATCAATCAGACTCACCGATGCAAATGAGTCACCGATGCAAATGAGTCACTGATGAAAATGAGTCACCGATCCAAGGACTCACCGATGCTGATCAAAATGACTCACCGATCAGATGACAGACCGATGCTGATCAAAATGACTCACCGATCAGATGACAGACCGATGCTGATCAAAATGACTCACCGATCAGATGACAGACCGATGCTGATCTATCTGAGTCACCGATCTTTACTCTAATGCTGATGACCTACCGATCTCTTGAACAGTCATAAACAACTGTTTGAATTTCTTTATCTCTATCTTTATTTATTCTAACCAACGGTCATATTAGTTATATTTTAATATACTGACAATTAATTAATAAAGGTTGTCGGATGTCAGGAAACCGTACCTCGTACCTGCGGAAAGGAAACCTTTTCTGTCCTACGGAGCACGTGATATGAATACAAGAAGACTCTGCTGAAAAAGTGATATAGAGCTGCGAAGAAGTGAGAGACAACACACACAGAGAAAAGGAAGCATACGACATACTCAAGAAGAGCTCTATGCATACAAGAAGAACCAAGCAAGACAGAATCAAATATACAATCAAGCCTACTCAAGAAGAGTGGTGTGCATACAATAGATTATTGAAGAGCTTCATCGACTACATCTCACTGCCTGTGAACCTGAAGCATACGACACTCTGCTTCTCAAACAAAATCGAGAAGAGGACTCAGAATCACTTTTGATTAATTCCAAAACGAGTCCAGTGCTACACTGAAATCACTAGAGCCATTCCTAAACTCTACATCTCTGCTCTGTGATTTATTCTACATTTTGAGCAGTGTGTGTTATCTGCTGTATTAAACACACACACTGACTCCTGTACTTTCACTGGAGGATCTGTAAGTCCTCAGCAAACCTTTTACACTTCACTTCCCACTGTGGATAGTGGTAGAGGTCTTGTGACCTGGACAGCTTGCTGCTGTTGTTTGTTTTCCCACGTATAACTGTGGCAGAGGTTGTCAAACCTGGACAGTTTGTGAAAACTGTTGTAAAGCCCGATACAGGCTGTGTATCAATCCTTTTTATAAAATTGCTTGGTGGCAGGTGATCACCAAGTGGAAGAGGACTAAGTCTCGGCTTGAGACTGAACCTCTTGGTTAATTCACTGTGTTTGTAGTTATACTCTATATCCATACTATACATATTTAATTTCATATTCCGCTGCTACTACTTTGAAATACAATCTATCTTCAAAGCTACTTTGATAATTAAATTAGCAAGTGTTTATATTTGTTATAAATCAGTAAGTTAGTTTCAAAGGTTAATTTAATCATAAGATTAAGTTAACTGAGAATTAATCAATCTTTGAGAAATTAATTGAACCTTCATAATCTATATAAATTCACTACAGTTTAATTTGTTTTTGAAATTGGGGGATTTTAATAGAAATTGTTTTTAACAGAAATTTTAATTGGAACTCAATTCACCCCCCTCTTGAGTGTCCACTCCGACCAACACTTGGTATCAAAGGAAGTAAATACTTTCTAAAAGTGCTCTGCTTTTGAACTGTGATTTTAGTTGTATTTTAAAGTTCTTAAAATTTCTGTTATTTCTAAATTTTTATCTCTTTAAAATTCTTTTTGTAATATCATGGATAATAGACTTGAGGGTGCTGCTACTAACCGGCCACCTTTCTTCAATGGAACTAATTATGCTCAGTGGAAACTGAAAATGAAAATTCATCTAGAAAGCATAGGTTTTGATATTTGGACTGCTATTGAATCTGAATACAAAATTCCCACTACTGCTAGATCTACTTGGGATGAACCTACAAAGACTGCTTACAATAACAATTGTAAAGCTATGAATGCTCTGTACTGTGCTCTAGGAGATGAAGAGTTTAATAGAATTTCTGCATGTAAAACTGCATATGAAATTTGGGATACCTTAGCTGTTTCTCATGAAGGAACAACTAATGTTAAGGAGATGAGATTGAATACCTATACTATTAAGTATAATAATTTTAAGATGAAACCTGATGAACCCATTTCTGATATGTATCTCAGGTTCAATGAAATTGTCAACACAATGACCTCTCTGGGAAAGGATGTTCCAGCAAAGGAACAAATTATGAGAATTTTGAGATGTCTACCTGAAAGATGGAGAGGAACCTCTGTCTCCATTAGAGAATCCTGTGACATTGGTGCTCTACCTGTCAAGGAATTAATTGGTAAGCTGATGATGTATGAGGAAGAGCTTAAAGTAAATAAAGAAGAAGATGATGAACCTAAAAGGAAGTCTATTGCCTTCAAGACTACAACCTCAAAGAATAAGGATAAGGAAAAGCTTCAAGCTATCAATGAAAGTACAAGCAGTGAGGAAAGTGAGAATGATTCTGACAGTGATGATGAGATGGCTCAAATAGCCAGGAGATTCAAAAAGTTCTATAGGAAAAAGAAATTTTTTAGGAAACCAAATTATAAGGGAAAGTATGACCAACAAGGCAAATGGAAAAAGGACTGGAAGAAGAATGACAAATCAGATGATGTTGTCTGCTATGAGTGTAAGAGGAAAGGACACATTAAAGCTGACTGTCCAAAGCTGAAGTATAAAAAGAAATATGAATACAAGAATAACAAGTACAAGAAGGCCATGAAGGCTACTTGGAGTGCTTCAGAAGACAGCACAAGTGAAGCTGAATCTTCAGACTCTGAAAAGAATCGGGCCAACATGTGTTTCATGACAAACACTTCTGAGGTAACATCAGAGACTCCTGCTTTTAATTCATACTATTCTGGAGAAGATTCTGACTCAGAAAACATGTCAAAATCTGAATTGTTTGAATACTGTGACATGCTAGAAGAAACATGTAATGAGCTTAAAGATAAATATAAAGGTCTAAAGAAACAGTATGCTTTAAGTGTTAAGCATAAATCTGATCTGGATATAGAAGTAGAAAAGAATGCTCAGCTGCTTAAAGAGAATACTGAACTAAAATTGTCTAATGAGAAACTCAAGAAAGATTTAGAGAAGTTCACCAATGGTAAAAATACTCTAACACAAATGCTAGGAAAGCAAGTTGCACCTAGATACACTACTGGTATAGGATACCAACCTGGACAAAGGAAAGTTGCCAAAACTAGATTCATTCCTAAATCTGGACAGAAGATAGTTAATTCTGGAACTTCTTATGCCTCATCCAGCTATATTCATAGTTATGAATCTAATAAGGTTTATCTTTCAAAGGATGTTATTTCTACAAATTATATGAGACCCATTAGACAAATATGGGTACCTAAAGTGTTATTGGCTAACCTGTCTGGACCCAAGAAGATCTGGGTACCAAAATCATCTTCCATCTAAATCTGTTTTGTAGGAGACATGCTTGAAGAGCTGTTACAAGAATATATGGTATTTAGACAGTGGGTGCTCAAGACACATGACTGGAGATTATTCTTGCTTCAAGAGCTTAATAAAAGTTGATGGAGGCTTTGTCACCTTTGGTGATAACTCTAAAGGAAAAATCATCGGCCTAGGCCAGATTGGTAACACTGATTCAATTTTGATTTCTAAAGTTTTATTTGTTGATGGACTTAAATATAACCTGTTAAGCATTTCTCAGTTATGTGATGATGGTTTTCATGTTAAATTTGAAAATGATTCTTGCAATGTTTTTAACTCTAAAAATGTTTTAGTATTTTCTGCTTTAAGAAATGAAAACGTTTATGCTGTTGATTTAGATTCTTTAGCTAAACAGAACATTCCCTGTTTAAATGCTTTTCATAAAGAGTCTTGGCTTTGGCACAGAAGATTAGGACACTGCAATGTGCACTCACTTAGAAAACTTTCTAGGAAGAACTTGGTTAGAGACTTACCCAAACTTGAATTTCCAGCAGACAAAGTTTGTAATCCCTGTCAAAAGGGAAAACAACACAAAGTTTCTTTTAAATCAAAGAAAGAAGTTTCAACTTCTCAACCACTTGAATTGGTTCACATGGATTTGTTTGGACCATCAAGAGTTTCTAGTTTAAATGGGAAGCACTATGTCTATGTTCTCGTAGATGACTTTTCTAGATATACTTGGGTATATTTTCTAGCTCACAAAAGTGAAGCTTGTTCTTACTTTGTTAAATACTCCAAGTCTGTAGAAAATCTTAGTGGACTCAAGATTAAGACCCTAAGAAGTGATCATGGTCGTGAGTTTGAAAATCAAGATTTTGAATCTTACTGCTCACTCAATGGCTATTCTCATAACTTTTCTGCCCCTAGGACACCCCAACAGAATGGTGTAGTAGAAAGAAGAAACAGAACCCTGCAAGAAATTGCTAGAACCATGCTCAATGAATATGACCTGCCAATTTACTTTTGGGCTGAAGCTGTTAATACAGCTTGTTATGTCATTAATAGAGTCTTGATCAGACCTGTTCTAAAGAAAACCCCTTATGAGTTGTGGAACCATAGGAAACCTAAGGTAAACTACTTCAAAGTTTTTGGCTGCAAAGTCTTTATTCTGAATACTAAAGATAATCTGGATAAATTTGCATCCAAGAGTGATGAAGGAATTTTCCTAGGTTACTCTATCTCTAGTAAAGCCTATAGAGTTTTCAATAAGAGAACCAAATGTGTGGAAGAATCTGTTCACATCAAATTTGATGAAACTGATCCACATGAGCCTAAAACCTCTCTTGGGAATCTTGAAGAAGATTTGTCTATTCTGGACCTTAATGATAAATCTAAAGAACCTGTTATAAAAGCATCCAGTTCTGGACATTCTCCAGAATCTTCTTCTGTTGAACCTCAATCTCTAGATGAACCTGAAACTTCTAGCCCTATCTTCTCAAGACCATCTAGGACTCTAAAGAACCATCCTTTAGAAGCTGTTGTTGGTAATCTTGATAGAGGAACACAAACTAGAGCTTCTCTAAGAAACCAGGTTGAACATCAAGCTTTTCTTTCACAGTCAGAACCTAAAACTATCAATGATGCTATCAATGATGAATTTTGGGTAATGGCTATGCAGGAAGAATTAAATCAGTTTGAAAGAAACAAAGTCTGGGAATTAGTTGACAGACCTAAGGACACCTTGACAATAGGCACAAAATGGGTGTTTAGAAATAAAATAGATGAATCTGGAAATATAGTTAGAAACAAAGCTAGACTAGTTGCACAAGGATATAGTCAAGAAGAAGGTATAGACTATGAGGAAACTTTTGCACCTGTAGCTAGACTAGAAGCCATTAGGATCTTGCTTGCATATGCTGCACATCTGGATTTCAAATTATATCAAATGGATGTTAAAAGTGCATTTCTAAATGGTTTTATAATTGAAGATGTTTTTGTAGAACAACCACCTGGATTTACTAATCCCCATTTTCCAAATCAAGTTTTTAAACTTTCTAAAGCTTTATATGGTTTGAAACAAGCTCCAAGAGCTTGGTATGATAGACTTAGCAATTTCCTTATTTCAAAAGGTTTTACTAAAGGGATTGCTGATCCAACTCTTTTCATTAAAAGAATTTCTAAAGATGTTTTAGTTGCACAAATATATGTTGATGATATTATTTTTGGATCTTCTAAAAACTCCTTATGTACTGATTTTTCAAAGGTTATGCAAAATGAATTTGAAATGAGCTTAATGGGAGAGCTTAAGTATTTTCTTGGATTTCAAATCTTTCAAACTAAAAATGGTATTATTTTAAATCAAAGTAAATATACAAAGGATCTTTTAAAACGTTTTGGATTGGATAGTATTAAGGAAAGTAATACACCTATGAGTACTACCTGTAAATTGGATGTTGATGAAACTGGGAAACCAGTTGATCAAACCAATTACAGAGGTATGATTGGAAGCTTACTTTATCTTACTGCTAGTCGACCAGATATTATGTTTAGTGTATGTATGTGTGCTAGATTTCAAGCTAATCCTAAAGAATCACACTTATTAGCTGTTAAACGGATTTTTAAGTATCTTAAGTATACTATAAAATTAAGTTTGTTTTACCCAAAAGAACAATCCTTTGAGTTAATGAGTTATTCAGATGCTGACTTTGCTGGTTGTAAGTTAGATAGAAAAAGCACATCAGGAACATGTCATCTGCTTGGAAAATCCCTAGTATCATGGTGTAGTAAGAAACAGAATTCAGTTGCATTGTCTACTGCCGAGGCAGAATACATAGCTACTGGTAGTTGCTGTGCACAAATTTTGTGGATGAAACACACTCTATTAGATTATGGATTTGATCTTAAACATGTCCCAATTAACTGTGACAACACTAGTGCAATCAACTTATCCAAGAACCCTGTGTCTCACTCTAGAACTAAGCACATTGATGTCAGACATCACTTTCTAAGAGATCATTACCAGAAGGGTGATATTTCTCTAGAATTTGTTAGTTCTGAAAATCAATTAGCTGATATCTTCACAAAGCCCTTATGCTCTGAAAGAATGAAATTTATTAAACAAGAATTGTGTATGATTGATCTGTGAAACTGATCTGTGAAACTGATCTGTGAAACTGATCTGTGAAACTGATCTGTGAAACTGATCTGTGAAACTGATCTGTGAAACTGATCTGTGAAACTGATCTGTGAAACTGATCTGTGAAACTGATCTGTGAAACTGATCTGTGAAACTGATCTGTGAAACTGATCTGTGAAACCGATCTGTGGAATCGATCTGTCACACTGTTCTGTCAAACCGATTTTTTTTTAAATTACTTTTTATTAATTAGAAAATTACTTTTTATGGGAACCCTAAATGATAAAGTAAATGATACGCGGCTATTTATCTTCCCTAAACCTTTGACCTTTCATTTCCCGCCGAACCTCTCAACCTCTCTTCCCCTCTGCTTCGAACCTTCCAACCTTCGAACTCCTGCCTCTCCAAATCCTCAAATGGCTAAGCAAAAGAGACCGAGCAAAGGACCAGATAGTCCTGTACCTTCAAAGCGTGCTCGAGGCGAGTCGAGCAGTACCTCTCAACGTTCAGTAAATCCGAACCTGGAAACTCGGATTGTAGCTGCAGAAAAAGAAGTAAACTCGGCGTGGCTTCTGTCAAGTAAGTCCCTGTTGCTACAAGTTCTTGAATCTCAAGGATGGATAGACTGGTTTTCAGACAACGCCCGAATAGATTATCCAAAGCTAGTACATGAGTTTTACATGAACCTGAAAATCACGCTTGATGGTGTGGAAGCTGCTAGGATGTCATCGGTTGTGAAAGGAAAGAAAATATCTTTCTCATCTAAGCAGTGGGCTGAATGTTTAAACGTACCTCATGAAGGTCAATATGAGGACTACGCTGGCAATATACCCCCAGTCACTGACTATTTTTCTTATGAGCTAGCTCTAGAGCTTCTAACTGGAAACAGAGAATCGAGGAGAATCATAGCGTCAGAATTAGATGGTGAAAGCAGACTCCTATTCAAGTTTATTCAGCACCAACTTTGCCCTCGAAGAGGAGATTTTGCTGCTGTTAAGTTTCAAGATGTTTTTCTATTGTTTCTGCTCAAAACCCATGAAAAGATAAATCTGTGTAGATATGTGATGGTCCACATAGCTAGTATGCTGAAACCTTCCAAGAAAGCCACGACATTGTTTTATTCAAAAATGATATCTACTATGCTCCAGAATCTGGAATGTGTTGATGAAGATGATGAAGTTGTTGAAACAGAGCGTACCTTCTGTCTCAACAAAGAGATCTGCAAGAGGATGAAAATCAATTGGAACCCATGGAAGAAGTGCTGGGTTGCCGATGAAGATAAGCTGTATGAAGCCTACAATCCCATAGATCATGGCAAGAGGCCAAAGGATGTGAGAGATCCTGGATTAAAACCAGATGAGGAACCAATTTATTCTGATGATGATGAGCAAGAAAAAGCTGCAACTGAAGAAGGAAGTGTGTCTTCTCCTGATGCCAGGAGTGATCCAGACACTGCTAGCCCCAAGAAAAGAATAGAATTTGGACCTGCTAGTCCACCCTTAACCCTACCAGAGTCAGAACCTATTCTTGATGATGAAGAAGATTCTGATACTGAGGAATATCACAGTGAAGCCTCTGAGCAGAGTAACAATGAGCAAGGTGATGCTGAAGTCAATCTTGGTGGTGATGATGATGATGCTGATGATGTTGAAGCTGCTGCTGATAGTATCAACAGACCGGTGGATGGTCTTGCTGAAGTTCAAGTAGAACAACCTCAGTCAGTACCAGAAATCCATATCAGTGACAAGACTGACTCATCAAAAATCAGTGGAACAGCATGCTATGAGAAACCCAACTACACCCTGTGTGCTGCTGTTTGGGATGACTACCCTGGATATGCTGTGTTGGGCTTAGACTATTCTGAAGAAGAAGGCGAGTTGCCAGAATCTGCTGCAACTGTGAAAAGGAACCTTCCAAGAGAAGTAAGGTCTATTCCTACTGATGATCCTGTAACTGTGAATTTACCTGGTTCTGAAATCTCTCGAGCTGATCTTGATAAGTTTAAGACTGAATTGCTAACCACTGTGAGAGATATAGTCAGAGAAGAACTTTCCAATGCCCTTCATCAAGTATCTCTACAAGTTTCTGAAAACTCCTTGAAAGCTTTTTCAACGGCAGTCTCAGATGTTCTCAAGCCAGACTTGACTGCTACGGGTGAATTTGTTGGTAGGCACATAGCCTCTTTGAATCAAACCTTGAAGGATCTCCAAGTTAGCTTACTTTCTCTGTCAAATGAGTTCAGATCAACCATCTCTGGTATGATGGAAGTTTTGAGAAATCTGATTGAACATCTTAACAAGTCTGATCTGAGGAAGTTGAAAGCTGAACTAACTCATATAGTCGGCCGAGCAAGTACAGGCAAGGTAACCAAAATCACTACTCGTGAGATAGAAGCTCTCAGAGAAGTTGTGCATACAGAGCTAGCTGCTGTTAGAAATATTCTTGACTTAGAATCCTTGAGGAGGATGAAAGAGCTCTGTGATACTAGTCATAAGATGGCCTTAGTATATTCAGCAGATGCTAAGAATTCCCTGCAAGAGATCAAGGAAAAAGTTGATGCTTTCTTTTCCAAGATTTATACAAAACATGAGATGGCTGCAAACTTCAAAGTCCTGGCAGAGAATCTGAAATTACCTCCAGTCACTCAGGCCTTCACCACTCAAGTTCGCCAATTGCAAGATTTTGTCCCTTCCTTGGCTCAGTTCATGGAAAACAAGGATGATTTTGAAAAAGCCATGAAGTATGGAGCAGAAGTCATTCAGGACTTCATTCATCTGTTGAAGCCTTACTTGGATGCACAGGCCACTGCCATTGTACTCCCTACTTCTGAACATCTCAGTGCCTCTGATGTCGCTCCAAATCAGCTCTCTGTTGCCCAAGCTCTCTCTCAGTTGCGACCAGTCTCTCAGAAAGCTTCTCATCCAGCTCCTGCTCCTTCTCCACAACCTTCTGTGACACCTCCAACTGCACCTGCCAGAGTTGTCCTGCCACCACTTCAGCTCCGTGAACCACAGCCTGCTTCCAAGCCTTCTACCTTACCTACCATTGATCCAACGGATAAAGGGAAAGCCCCTTTGTATCCCAACAAATAGCCATGTATTGTTTTTGATGGGGTGCTCTATGTATTGCTTGTCTTTTTTCTGTGACTTTATAAAATTTGTTTTTCCTTTGTGTTATGTTCTATCCTGCCTGCACCCTGCTTCTCTTTTCCCTTATCTGTGTTCCCTCCTTTTTGATTATCCCAAAGGGGGAGAAATAAAGATATATATCATGGGAGAAAGAAAGATATATATAATGGGAGAAAGAAAGATAATATAATGGGAGAAAGAAAGATATATGTAATGGGAGAGAGAAAGATATATAATGGGGGAAATATATATCTAAGGGGGAGTACTCTATATATGAAGAGGGAGATCAATATCTCAGGGGGAGAAATCTGAATATTACATATATGGGAATGTTATCTTAAGAGGGAGATGTTTTTTATTATATATATATATATGAAGATTTGTGATTATCAAAAAGGGGGAGATTGTTGAGCCCTCTGGAAGATTGCTGATTTCATGTTTATAACTGATGTTTTAATAATCACAAATCATCACAACTCATTGATGCTTAATCTGGTTTGATGTCTCATAAACATAATTCCAATCTATGAATGAATCAGTTATCATGTTTTTTAACTATGCTTATTAACTTACAAAGTATGTTGGAAGCCTTCTGGACTCACCGATCCATCAGACTCACCGATCAATCAGACTCACCAATCCATCAGAGTCACCGATCAATCAGAGTCACCGATCCATCAGAGTCACCGATCCATCAGAGTCACCGATCCATCAGACTCACCGATCCATCAGAGTCACCGATCAATCAGACTCACCGATCAATCAGACTCACCGATCAATCAGACTCACCGATCAATCAGACTCACCGATGCAAATGAGTCACCGATGCAAATGAGTCACTGATGCAAATGAGTCACCGATCCAAGGACTCACCGATGCTGATCAAAATGACTCACCGATCAGATGACAGACCGATGCTGATCAAAATGACTCACCGATCAGATGACAGACCGATGCTGATCAAAATGACTCACCGATCAGATGACAGACCGATGCTGATCTATCTGAGTCACCGATCTTTACTCTAATGCTGATGACCTACCGATCTCTTGAACAGTCATAAACAACTGTTTGAATTTCTTTATCTCTATCTTTATTTATTCTAACCAACGGTCATATTAGTTATATTTTAATATACTGACAATTAATTAATAAAGGTTGTCGGATGTCAGGAAACCGTACCTCGTACCTGCGGAAAGGAAACCTTTTCTGTCCTACGGAGCACGTGATATGAATACAAGAAGACTCTGCTGAAAAAGTGATATAGAGCTGCGAAGAAGTGAGAGACAACACACACAGAGAAAAGGAAGCATACGACATACTCAAGAAGAGCTCTGTGCATACAAGAAGAACCAAGCAAGACAGAATCAAATATACAATCAAGCCTACTCAAGAAGAGTGGTGTGCATACAATAGATTATTGAAGAGCTTCATCGACTACATCCCACTGCCTGTGAACCTGAAGCATACGACACTCTGCTTCTCAAACAAAATCGAGAAGAGGACTCAGAATCACTTCTGATTAATTCCAAAACGAGTCCAGTGCTACACTGAAATCACTAGAGCCATTCCTAAACTCTACATCTCTGCTCTGTGATTTATTCTACATTTTGAGCAGTGTGTGTTATCTGCTGTATTAAACACACACACTGACTCCTGTACTTTCACTGGAGGATCTGTAAATCCTCAGCAAACCTTTTACACTTCACTTCCCACTGTGGATAGTGGTAGAGGTCTTGTGACCTGGACAGCTTGCTGCTGTTGTTTGTTTTCCCACGTATAACTGTGGCAGAGGTTGTCAAACCTGGACAGTTTGTGAAAACTGTTGTAAAGCCCGATACAGGCTGTGTATCAATCCTTTTTATAAAATTGCTTGGTGGCAGGTGATCACCAAGTGGAAGAGGACTAAGTCTCGGCTTGAGACTGAACCTCTTGGTTAATTCACTGTGTTTGTAGTTATACTCTATATCCATACTATACATATTTAATTTCATATTCCGCTGCTACTACTTTGAAATACAATCTATCTTCAAAGCTACTTTGATAATTAAATTAGCAAGTGTTTATATTTGTTATAAATCAGTAAGTTAGTTTCAAAGGTTAATTTAATCATAAGATTAAGTTAACTGAGAATTAATCAATCTTTGAGAAATTAATTGAACCTTCATAATCTATATAAATTCACTACAGTTTAATTTGTTTTTGAAATTGGGGGATTTTAATAGAAATTGTTTTTAACAGAAATTTTAATTGGAACTCAATTCACCCCCCTCTTGAGTGTCCACTCCGACCAACAGTATTAAATGACATGTCTTTCCTGCCTTAGGTCTACTAGTGTGCCCCATAATTTTCTCCTATACCCCATGATATGATCATTTAGTTGGACATGTCCAAATATACAACCCATACTTTGTGGTCAAGCTAAGAATGGGTACAAGGATGAGCCCATGTACTATGTCCATGTCCATCTACATGGGTTGGCCAATCTACTCTAACCATACCTATTTACCCGGGGTACATGGAAAATTTATTGGTCATATAACACATCCTATGACATGTATCACATGTTGTGTGATACATTAGTCTCTATAGACAACCTAGATCAATATCTAGGGCCCCATATCAAATGTATCTCTAGATTATATTCCATGTAGTGTTTGATTTTCTAGAAAAAGAACTTCAAGAATCTGCTATGACTACCATCCAAGCCTATAGATATCCCTTTGTTCTCACCTTATGAATAAAAATATACATCGACCGAGCCTCAGTATCACTAGTGACTGATTTAAAACCATTTGTATCACTTGGAAATTGGCCTCGTAGCACCACACCATTGTCTCAGTGTCCATCCATCATGTGCATTTCTAATTCGGTCCTAATCCATCATCATCACTACTGTAGCTCCATCTGATTTCTGAATCTCCATACTAAATTGGTGAGATCAATCTGTTACACCAATGAATGGGTTTACAACAATTTATTATCATTTATTTTTCAAACTTCCAACTAAACCAACTATTGATGATAAATAAAAGATGAATGTGAAGATAAATACATAAAACAATCATGTGAGAAATGATCCTAGGATAGTTTTAACTCAATCAATTTTCAAATAATTAATTAACAATGATGAATTAGTTACATAGCATCAAAAAAATATTCTATGTATTAACCATCAATCCACATATCAATTATTATTAGTTTAACTGACATGTGTTTTACAGGATAAATATATATGGTGATAAATCCACATATATAAAATTTTTTACCTTGAATTTTGATTAGTCTCTAATAAAGCATGATTCTGAGTCATAGTTATCTATGAGATCCATGAAATTTGTTATCATTGGAAATCCTTGTGGTACTTAGATCAACAATTCATGATCTAGTCATTTCCCACACACCTCTAATCTCTCCAACAAATTATTAGGGTTACAAGGCTAACCATGAATATTGGTTCTAAATGGGTTGAAATAATTATGAGTCAGGTCTCTTCTTCAAAAATAATTATTAAAAAATGTAATTAATTAATTCATTTACATTACAATTTTTCCCACTATAGAACATTATCCAATTTCCAGATGTAGAAAAAGGTTATGTCATGGCTATGGTAAATCAAAAAATCTGAATTCAATGTTGGTAGTAGATTACCAATCTGAAATGTAGTTATGAATTTATCCCACTATATCTTAAAAAAACATTTCATGTGTGATAATAATATATTTAATAATATTAATATTTCAAGTGCATTTCATGTCTTTGATTATGAATGATGGGTTAATTTTTATTTAATGATTTGGATTAAATTATACCTCTTTTTAGATGAAATCTTAATTGATTTTACATGAGGTAAGGGGATAGTAATATGTTATAAGGGGATCAATTGTTGTGAGATTCGGGTGTGGTACCACCTACAGTTGAAGGATTATAGGTGGTTATTGGAACTAAGTGTTGGTTAATGGGCACACAATGTCCAAACTCATAGCTCATGTGGTATAAGTTGTGAACTGTGTACCTGATGTCCCTAGAATGGGTACACGATGGCCTAAAACTTTTTTATTATTTAAATGGATCATTATATATATTTCGAAATATTTTTAACCTCTTTTTAAGAATCCTTCAAACCTACTCTTATCCCAATAATTTGATTCTCTTTTTGGTCTCTTCATCATCCCATATATTTTCACTTACTTCATGGTTAATCCATAAGGGATTATCATGATAATGAAATAGGTAAACCTCCTATAAAATATATATTTCCCTCTTGTTCTCCTATTGTATGATTTAATATCCTATAATATAGGTATTTTTATGAAATTACACTAAGGTATTGTCAAAATCATCCATATTGTTAGGTCTTCTTGTTATTTTATTTTATAGAAGCCCGTGTGGGTTAATTTTTCATGAATCAACATTGGTAATCTTCAATGTGATTAATGTACATATTAACATAGGGTTATGTAATTTATAAGATGAATATCAAGAAATATTAAATAGATTTACTTGGTGATTTTGATAAATATTTTTTATGAATTTTATGGTGTTATTAATTGGGTTTTTATATTAGATTCAATAATTTTATTTTTATGAATTTTATAGAATTGGTTTAATTTAGTTTTAAATTGTGGTTTAATTATTTTGGGGGATACTAATTATTATATTTGATTGGCGAATTCATCATATTTAAATGGTAGGTTTCTTTTAATCATTGAGTAATTCATAGCGTATGACCACAAATTCATTCCTATAGTTTTCTAAAAATAATTAAAAAATCTTAGAAAATATTTACAGAAATATAAAAAATAGTGGTTTATTGATATTTTAGTATACTTATTAACACAATTTCATGGATTTAATGTAATTTTTTATTGTTCTATCTAATATCTTTTTTATTTTTTCGATCTTTTACATAATAATTATATTATTTATATCCCTAATTGTTTTTCTATGTTAATATAATTCTCCTTAGTATAGAATTTTGGTAATGTCTTCATATGTCCTTTCATATATCACTTTTTTCATAAATCGTTGTATACATTCTTAAACATGATCCTTGAGCTGATGTGGGAATGTTATTTTTATTTTTATGTTAACTCATATTTTTTATAACATATGCACTATAAGTATACTATTCAACTAAACTATCCTGGTTTATTAAATGATAGGTAAGGTTCCTTCCCAATAGCCTTATTTATGATATATGGGATAAAGAAACTATTTACACTTAATGTAATTGAACTATATGTTAACAAACCACACATAAACTATGGTTCATAGAGTGATTTAGTTGAAATGTGTTAGATAGGGAAAAGAGGTGGAAGGGAATGATTCAACTAGAGAAGACTTATTGCATATTATTATCTTCACATAAGACTTGATTATTAACATATTTACTTTCTAAAATACTAATTAATTTTAAGTTTTATGAAATGTATTGGATCATTTTTTCATTCTGTATAATTTAATTTTAGACCTATTATCTCCATTTCTACCTCTAGTTTTATCTAATGTACCAATTTATAATGTGTAACAACATAAATCTGAAATTATATTTGAAAAACTATTACAATAATGTAATTTTTGTTATTTAAGGTATAAGTTTGGTGCCTTTAGTATAGAAACCTAAAACTATATGATTTTAATAACTAATATTATATTATCTTGTTCCTTAATGTAGGATATACATTACCCTAGTGATCATAAGAAATATCGTTAGTACTCCATGTGTATTCCATGTATGGGATGACCCCCCTTTTAAAAATATTTATAATTAATTATTTATCTTGTTGATGACAAATTTTTGAGTTATGTCTTGGAATTTAAATGCACCAATCCCATATAGCACCACTATAATGAACCAAGAATGTATGATTATTACAATATAATATCTTACCCAGGGAATTGTCGATCATTTAAGTCATTTATTTCTTTCTATGATGGTTGATTCCTTTCTTATGTTTTATCATATTCTTACATATCTAATTCATGAAATTATATTAGTATTGTGACATGTATGTTTTCATTTTATTATACATAAAAATGTAGATATTATTACTGTTTTTCTTTCATCATCATAGTTTATTTAAGAATACTCTTTGTTGATATATTGAGAATTATGGATGGTATAATTCAAAGAATTTTTTAAGCATGCATACTACTTCATGAATAGTTTGAATACTACTATTTTGATATCCATATTTTATATCATGATATTGTATATTATTTTCATAGTTTTATTATGTATTTAAGCTATCTAATGTTATATTTATTAAACACAAGGAATATGTACTACTACATAACTAGTTATACATGATATAGTCATGAGATTATATAACATTTTTTTATCTATTCTCATATTCTTAAGGATGGCCTATGAGGTTTCCATTACATCACTAACCTCCTTATTGTGTTCCTTATATGAGTCTGTAGGATCCTGAATTCCTTATACAAATCTACCCTTATGTGGGAGTGGGTATGAATACATGTTCATTCCACTAATGTGATTGGAATGACATATCAAGATCATAGAAATGATACTAACGGTTTCCATTACTATTACATCTCCGATTATAGTTACTGGGCTCGAAGTATGTTGCACTGGAATGAACACTCTCATTAAAGGGAGTGACAAGTCATTAATAGTCTTGATATGTGGATTTCCATTTAGTTTATTTTCCAATTTTCTTTTCATACTAGCATACCAAAATGATCTAACCTGAAAATAAAATATGTATTAATTAAATAAAGACAAAGTAGGATAAGTTGAGTATATATGAACAAATTGAGTAAAAAAACATCAACAACCTTAGATAAATTATAGTGTTGAGAAAAATATTTAATGAATGATTAATTATTTATAGGTTTAGAGGCAAACCATTTGGGATCCAACATGTACACTTCCTTTTCTCCCAAATTCTTGGATTGATAGTGAACATCGTTCTGATGAGGGATTTGATTTCATTATAGAACAATATACAATATAGGATAGTATACTAGGTATGTACCTTGAATTAAAGTAATTGTAATAGATGTGTAAAACTCCACTATTTAGAGAATAATATACATATCCTTATAATGTGGTAGACTACTAATCAAGGAGTGATATTCCATATGGAAATATCTTCTTTCAATATAATAATTAGTTTATTAAAACACCACTAGGCTATTTCACTTTCTAATAATACCTTATCATGCATAATTCCATTAAAGATATATTCATCCATGTTCTATTTGAGGGAAAATACTAGATGGGACTTGTTGAATTAGTGGTATGTATACCTAAATTCAATTAAATGAATGACAATGATGTTTAATAAACTATTACATTGAGTACTACTAATTTAAATATAATATATTTTAATTTTCAGCATTTTTAATTTTTGAATAATTTTTTTATTCACGTATCTATTTTTTCTCATACAGTTAAAAATTTAGATATCTCATAGAACCCAAAATATTACATAAATAGTAAACTATTAGGTAAGTCTAAGATTGAATGATACACCTACTCTATCAGTTAAACTTTATAAAAAATAAAACAGTCAATGGCGGCTATAATACCCATAATATTTCTAAAACATTTCTAAATTTTATTTTCTGACTATCTCTTAAAGAAAATATAAAATTCTATTTCACTATTTAAAATTACCCTAAAATGAATATTGATGTAAGATAAATTGATTTACAATTAAAAATGTTTTCTATAGAGATATAATGATAAAGAGAACACCAGAGTAGAATATTTTAATTTCTTTGGAATATGTTATCATAATTAGCATGTACCCAAGGATTAACCCTCCACAAAAAGATGGATTATTTTCCAATAATATTTAGTGATAAAATTTCACAATCTCAAAATCGTGAAGAAATAGAGGTGTTTTTATTTATTTAATATAATTTTATAAATGATATATCTCTGATCAATATAATCAATTATCTTAGATATGTTTGGATACTGTTTAATATATTTAATGAAAATATTTTGAATTGTAACGCCCCGACCCCAGTTAGCCAGAGTCGGTGCATTATTACATTACATTGGCATGATCATAAGAAAGATCAAGTCTCAAAAGACCGATTAGTTTAGTAGCTTTGGAATAACTAGATACATTAATAAAGTTTACATTACATCATAAAATGAAAACTACAACATTATAATCTCCATAGTCCACACTCTTATCCCCTCATACTATCCCTGTAGGTCATTCATAAATTACTTCTTCACATCCTAGGAAAAATAAAACATAGAAAAGGGGTGATCTCAAATGCCCAGTAAGGATAACAATATAGCGAAAACTTTCATAAACAGGAATAAACATTTAAGGCAATGCATAACTGAAAAAAACCCTTTTAATCTTAAACTTAAATAATGCCATTTACTTATTCACATGGATATTATACTAATCTAATATTCACATGCAATATCAATAACAACTTTCATAATGATGGAATGCATGATGCTAGACTATCATAACCACATATCCAAGGCCTCATGCCAAGACTACAAATAAGATTTTTCCAAGGCCTTTTGCCAAGACACTAGTTTTTCTCATGAGACCTACCGATGCATCGAGGAGCTATATAGGTCTCCACCCATCACTTAATAAGTCCAATGCATTCCTCATATGAACATGTTTAAACATAACATAAACATTCGTATTAAAACTAGCATATGAAATGTCAATACTTTAACCACAAACCATGAATGGTATGAAAATAGCACATCCACAGTCAAACATAACTCATTCGATATAATATGGAAGATTGTATTGTACCATATTAACCTCAATCGATAATAATGAATTATATTGAAATAGATGAAAATAACCATCAAAACTATTTGAGAGAAATATCCCCCTTTTCTTGAAAACTTTTAAAATTCACACTATTTGTCAAGAAGCCGTTTAAAAATAGATTTTTGAATCAAAGTGACCCATACCACTTTGAAACTTTTAAAAGTAGTTTTAATTTTATAACTTTAATGTCCATATAAATAAATCCTTAAAACCATTTTTTAAAAAATGGACATTAATGAGCAAGATTTAGAAGAATAATTCTTTAAAATATTTAAAAATGGTATTTTAGTTAGAGTTTCTAACCAAAAGAGAGACACTTGAATACAAATAATTGTGTTAATAAAAACATTTTAATATCATGAGAATAAAGGTATTAATGATATACTATGTCAAAGTACATTATATACACCACATAAAAGTGATTTGGTGTATAAACACAAAGAAGTCTCAATGGAATGTAAATTGAGATGAAATCTCTCATAAAGGCTGTATCCTTAGGTTAAGGATAAATCAACGACATAGTTATGTGTGAAAAATATAAATACACTAAATATGATTGGATATTCAGTGTAAAACAATCAAAGGAAATTCACACATAATCTTGTAAAAATAACACCAATGAATTGAATGTTTAACTCAACAAAGGGAGAATGAGTTCAAATTACTCTTATCAAATTCATATCGATGAGTTGAGAAATTATCAATGGAGTGATTATGTGTATCAAAAGTATATACACAGAAAATGGGATTGGAAATTATGACATAAGCAAATGAATAATGATTCCACACATAATCTCGGAGTAAAATAATCAACGATGTTTGCGTAAAGCCGAATAAATGGAAATTGAAATTTCAAATTCCCTTATCGATTAGGTAACTTATGAAACATACACCCATGAAAGAAGGATCATACAATGATGATGTAAATACCCATAAATTAAAGTATATTACACAATGAATACAATCATGGGCAGTACACATACACCACATTCAATAAATAAGTGGTGAACAATTGAATTCTCATGAAATTAAGAGTGAGATAAGAAACCCCTTACTTTGTACTTTTTACTTGGTCGACGGTAGGTTAGCATTCTGTATAATGGTGAAATAATTGTTATTGAATTATACAATAATCATTTACATTAATATGATATCATATATGATCTTTTAACATTGATTTGTTAATAATATCTTAGTATTATCGTCATTTTGGGTGTTAACTTACTCGTTTTCCTTTATATTCTTTATTACGTAAGATGTGTTTGTTATGGATAGGTTGTATCTTATTCATATCCAAAATTATATCAAGTCCTTAAACATTATTTTTAAATCATAAAATGATAATTATACTTGAACGGATATGATGGAGAACGAATCTCATCGCTTTCGTGGAGACGGTAGTCCGTACGTACGCACGAGCAACAATATCATTCTTTTGATGTTAAAATAATATATAATTGGATGGTATATCATATAGAAAAAATAATTATAATGTTATATTTATTATTTACATGAATTAAACACCATTATTATACCCATCCAAATAATAATTTATTGAATGACAATTACACCACGACATGGAGACGGTAAGCCATACGTACACACGTATGGTGACATGTCATTCAAAGGATGGATAGAATACTGAATATGGTTGTACCATATTTATAATAATATTATATTATATAAGATATACTGGATTCATTATTTTATAATGGGAATAACAAATAAAGAAGAAGTTGAAGAAGAAAAGAATTTGAAAAAGGGTGGTAAAAACATTAACTCTTCATCAGGTTCTTCCTTTTGATTTGATCAAAAGGGCTCCTTAGGTTGGATTTATGATCAAACTAATGCCTCTAGGTTGTAGTGATGGAAGTGGAGAGAGTATTTGGGCAGGGTTTGGCGGAACCAAAGGGTATTGAAGGTGTGAAGTAATGAGAAGGGGGAGTGCCCTTTTATAAGAGGGGTGAGGGGGACCTTTGGAAAAGCTAGAAATATTATTTTATAATACATTCATAGTCGGTTTCTAATGGCTCAAAAGTGGATTATTTAAAGGTTAATATGGGGATAGGTCTAAAAACACTCAACCAATATAATTTAGACAGGTTTGGGTCATTATATTAACCTTATCTTTAAGTATTAACTCTTAGTTAATTAGTTTCACTTTTACAATGTCTCTTTGTTTTTTTATATTATATGGTTAATAAACTTACTATATACATCTAAGAGACCCCCAAGTTTTCCATTAATGATATAACTATCATTATATAAGTCTCTTTTCTGATCCTTAGATTTTTAGAAATTTAATATTAATTAATAATATAATATTTGTTTTAAAAACTCTTTTATGTCAATTTTGACACTATTCAATAATTGATTTTTGTGAAACTCATAAAAGAATAATTACATCGAAAAAAGTCAATTAAATCAATACTAATATGTCATATTAACCTAAAAATTCAATAAAAGTCTCCAATTATATTTATTTGGGTATTTATAATATCAATTATTTTAAATTTTCACTATTATGGTAATTACTGCATCATCATTGTGTCATAAATAAATAAAATTATTTAATATTTGAAATTTTTAAATAAAATATAATTATGTAGGAAATATTGTTAGCTTTATAATGAATATTTATAATCTAATTTATCTTATGTGTAACCCTATATTAAAAATGTTTTAGTAAATAAACTTTGATTTTAACTCTTTTAACTCTTCTTTGAATTAAATAATAATAAATGTCCTAATCTAATCCAAGTGGACATAAATGATAATATTTTATTCCTAAGGTTGGTTGTGGTTGAGATACACTTGTCCAATAGAATTAGGACATGTGTTAGGGTAATATTAATATCATTTTTACCCTTAATTATCCTATTTACTTTTAACCGCGGTAAATAAAGGTAAAAAGTTACTATTCACCAAAAATTATTTTTATCTCAATGAACCACATTTTAATAATTGATATTAACAGTGTCTCTTGTATTTTCGAAATTCCACTCACAGAAGCGGTAAAATTATGTTTTATGAAAAATTCACATTTTTTAACTACCACTTAGTGGTTTCACTATTCATCAAAAAAATGAAAGTTTCCATAAAAATACAAAAAATTAGGCCTAAGATATATTTGATATTATGAATTCAAAACTTATGTCTATTTTAAAAAATTCAAAACATATCAGTTGCATTAATTAATTTAAAAATTAATTCCCGTCGTCAAAACAAATAGCATGTTTTTAAGAGATAATAACTATCAAAAGATTGACACTTGTTTATGTCTGGTTTAAATGTGAAATCTCATCCAGTGACCAAAATTGTATTAAATGGTAAAAATTTATTCTAAATATACTTTAAAACCACTCAAATTAATGATTTATCACTATTAATTATTTCGATTAAAAAAAGTTGTTTTTAATTAAAATTTTGTAATTTTCACTATTCATCAAAATATGAAAGTTATCCGAAAAGTACCAAAATTTCACCCTAAGCTAATTTCAATATTATGAATCCAAAACTGAAGTCTATTTCAAAAGATAAAATTTATAAAATTTCGAAAAGTAGGTATTACTATTCATAACGGCTAGTTTGATTGGTTGTGGTGTGTTAGAATCTCGAAGTTGCGTACAATGCACGTCATTGCATTATTGAAAGGGAAACGTACCGTGGAAGCTTGGGGTGTTACATTCTCCCCTCCTTCAATAAATTGCGTCCTTGCATTTTTTTTTAAATTGGGCTTGAGAATATAATGGAATGTCCCACATCGAAAAAGAGTCAATAAAACTATCACTTTAAAAGAAAGGAAGAAAGGTATAAAGGTCACCCAAGATAACCCATACTAGGATTCCTTGTAGAAAAAGATGGATATGGATGATAAACTAAGTGTTCAGTTCTGATGGAGAGGGATAGAAAACATGATTAGGAGAAATTTAACAATAAGAAAAATCACAAACTTGTGTTGGGACAAACGGTCCATAGTCTCCCAGTAGGAAAATTAAACGGACAACATTTTTTTGTTTTAAGTTACATTACATAAGGATGAGGAATTCATTTATGATATTTACTAAGAACATAAAGAGATATACTTACTTTTTAAGTAGAGTTTCATTCTTTAATAACTTTTTAGCACAAACTCATTTTTTTGAACAATGAGTATTCAAGAAGACTTGGTCATAATGGAAGAGCTAGAATAAACTTCTATAGAAATACATGATCCACGTAGGATAAAAAATATATTTACCTTGTCTTTAGAGATTAATCAAAACCAAAATGGTTAGTATAATATCTGATGACCCCCCAAATGGATATTCCATTAGAGAAAAAAAACGCTAATCTTAATTTCTAAAATTAAACCTTCAGTACCCCAAAGTTAAATAAATACCATTCAATAATCAATTGTACTTAAAATCCTTCAATATAATCCAAACTAATATTGAAACTCAAAACTTATAAGAATGTAGTCTTCCACGTTAAATTGTATCTCCAAATGACATTAGTTACTCTTAAAGTCACATACTTATAAGTAATTAACCTAATCTTTTCCATAAACTACCAAAATCACTATAAATCCACAATAAAAACATAGATAAAAATCTACAATTAACCCTCAAATAAAATCCCATTCTATTCTATTTTTCCATTCAACAAAGTGAACAATTTCCAAAATAACATGTATCACTTAATTACCAAATCATTTTCTTATACTAAGGGTATTCATTTGATAAGACATAAGATCCCAAATCAAATTATTAATGATCAATAAAATCATTTAACTAAAAATAATAGTCACACTAACCAGGGACTTCATGTAGTCCAGTGGTAGGAGATAAATCCCAATCACACTTTGGTTGTGGGTTCGATTCCCACAGCTTTGCCCGACGCGACGGGTTGTCACATGGTCTGAGTGTTGTCCTTTTTGAAAAACAATATTTTATAACATTACCAAAATGAGATAAATTCCTCAAAATAACCATAACATAATTTAACCACAAATCTTATCTCATACATGCATTTTCATACCAAATTATAATAACTTATAATTGCCTCAAACCCAAAGATCATATAAAACCAAATGGTTATTTATAACTATATTCACAAGAGAAAAGATAATTCTTCCTGAAATATCATTCTCACATGGAAAACTACAGGGTTAAAAAATACAAGAGAAAATTATTCCAAAGTAACCCATCAACAAGGAGAACTAATAATTTTTAAACATTTATCCAACCATTTATATCCACATAGCTTCTTCTTTGACCAATAAAATATCCTATAGAATAGGGCATTCACTCGGGTAATGGACATGTCCCCTACATTTACGACAAATGACTGTAAATGGACTCTTGGGACCATTTTTATCTTCTTTCATAGTACTCTTCATTTTTCTTCAGCAATTCTTCACTTTATGTCCTTCCTTCTTGCACGTAAAGCATTTCTTTGTCCCATTGAGGCACTTTCCTGGGTATCTCCTTCCACATTTCTTGCATGATGGAAATTGAGGATTCCTTTCTCCATGGTCTCCACTACTGGAGCTCTTATCATTCATCTCCTTTCTCTTCTTTGTTGAGTCCTAGAATTGGTTAATATATATATATATTGTTGATCATATTTTTGGAAAATTGATTTGGAATAAAGATGATATCTTTTATTCCTATCAACATTCCATTTTGTTGCTCATTTCCACCACCATTCCTACCTTGTACATCATTCACAAAGTCACTATGACTTCCTTGGAATCCAGCCATTGACTAAAACCAGAAAGCATTGTGTGAGTAACAGTAGTCATAAAATCATTTAGAGATTAACATGTCACCATATTCTCAATTTGAAACACATTAGGATTAACCAAGGTCATTTACTCTCATCTTATATATTTAATACTTCAGATTGGTTAGTAAAGAAAATGTATATTATCCTAAGCATATCTCCCGGGAGTGTCGTAACCAAGAGTACAGCAAGGTCCGTTGTCGTGCACCAGTTCCCGTTCGAGTCTAGCTCAAAGCGGTGTTTTTGGGTTCTACCCCTAGATACATCTGTGCCAGATCCGCCTCTACTTGCTCGTATCCAGACAGGGATGTATTTCTCGGAAAACTCACAAAATCTCTACAATACCAAAATTCTAGGAAGTTCTTCTATAATAATCCTCAAAGTTCATCTTAGGCCTAAGTGCTCTAATCAGAGTTTATCTAAATATAGCTTCCAAGGGTTGTACTAAAATTCCTCTGATACCAACTGTAACACCCCGACCCCAGTTACCGAGAGTCGGTGCATTATTACATAACATTGGCATGATCACAAGAAAGATCAAATCTCGAAAGACAGATTAGTTTAGTAGCCTTGTAATAACTAGATACATTAATAAAGTTTACATTACATCATAAAATGAAAACTACAACATTATAATCTCCATAGCCCACACTCTTATCCCCTCATAATGTCCCTGCAGGTTATTCATAAATTACTTCTTCACATCCTAGGAAAAATAAAACATAGAAAAGGGGTGAGCTCAAATGCCCAGTAAGGATAAAAATATAGCGGAAACTTTCATAAACAAGAATAAAAATTTAAGGCAATGTATAACTAAAACAAAAGCCTTTTAAACTTGAACATCAATAATGCCATTTAATTATTCACATGGATATTCTAATAATTGAATATTCACATGCAATATCAATAACCACTTTCATAATGATGGAATGCATAATGCTAGACTATCATAACCACATAGCCAAGGCCTCGTGCCAAGACTACAAATAATATTTTGCCAAGGCCTTGTGCCAAGACACTAGTTTGTATCATGAGACCTACCGATGCATCGAGGAGATATAGCGGGATCCACCTGTCAGTTACTAAGTCCAATGCATTCCTCATATGAACATGTTTAAACATAACATAAACATTCGTATTAAAACTATCATATGAAATGTCAATACTTTAACCACAAACCATGAATGGTATAAAAATAGCACATCCACAGTCAAACATAACTCATTCGATACAATATGGAAGATTGTATTGTATCATATTAACCTCAATCGATAATAATGAATGATATTGACATAGATGAAAATAACCATCAAAACTATTTGAGAGAAATATCCCCCTTTTCTTGAAAACATTTAAAAGTCACACTATTTGTCAAGAAGCCGTTTAAAAATAGATTTTTGAATCAAAGTGACCGATACCACTTTGAAACTTTTAAAAGGAGTTTTAATTTTAAAACATTAATGTCCATATAAATAAATCCTTAAAACCATTTTTTAAAACAAGGACATTAATGAGAAAGATTTAGAAGAATAAGTCTTTAAAATATTTAAAAAAGGTATTTTTGTTAGAGTTTCTAACCAAAAGAGCGACACTTGAATAAAAATAATTGAGGTAATAAAAACATTGTAATATCATTAAAATAAAGGGATTCATGATATACTATGTCAAATTACATTATATACACCACATAAAAGTGATTTGGTGTATAACAACAAAGAAGTCTCAATGGAATGTAAATTGGGATGAAATCTCTCATAAAGGCCGTATCCTTAGGTTAAGGATAAATCAACGACATAGTTATGTGTGACAAATATAAATACACTAAATATGATTGGATATTCAGTGTAAAACAATCAAAGGACATTCAAACATAATCTTGTAGAAATAACACCAATGAATTGTATGTTTAACTCAACAAATGGAGAATGAGTTAAAATTACTCTTATCAAATTCTTATCGATGACTTGAGAAATTATCAATGGAGTGATTATGTGTATCAAAAGTATATCCATATAAAATGGGAGTGGAAATTATGACATAATCAAATGAATAATTATTCCACACAGAATCTCAGAGTAAAATAATCAATGATGTTTGTGTAAAGCCGAATAAATGGAAATTGAAATTTTAAATTCCCTTATCGATTAGGTAACTTATGAAACATACACCCATGAAAGAAGTATCATACAAGGATGATGTAAATACCAATAAATTAAAGTATATTACACAATGAATACAATCATGGGTAGTACACATACACCACATGCAATAAATAAGTGGTGAACAATGGAATTCTCACGAAATTAAGAGTGAGATAAGAAACCCCTTACTTTGTACTTTTTCCTTGGTCGATGGTAGGTTAACCTATTGTATAATGGTGAAATAATTGTTATTGAATTATTCAAGAATAATTTACATTAATATGATATCATATATGATATTTTAACATTGATTTGTTAATAATATCATAGTATTATCATCATTTCGGGTGTTAACTTACTCGTTTTCCTTTATATTCTTTGTTACATAGGCCGTGTTTGTTATGGATAGGTTGTCTCTTATTCATATCCAGAATGATATCAAGTCCTTAAACATTATTTTCAAAGCATAAAATGATAATTATACTTTAATGGATATGATGGGGAATGAATCTCATCGCTTTCCTGTAGACGGTAGTCCGTACGTACGCACGAGCGACAATATCATTCTTTTGATGTTAAAATAATATATAATTGGATGGTATATCATATATAAAAAATAATTATCATGTGATATTTATTATTTACACAAATTAAACATCATTATTATACCCATCCAAATAATAATTTATTGAATGACAATTACACCACGACGTGGAGACGGTAAGCCGTACGTACGCACGTATGGTGACATGTCATTCAAAGGATGGATAGAATACTGAATATGGTTGTACCATATTTATAATAATATTATATTATATAGGAGATACTGGATTCATTATTTTATAATGGTAATAACAAAGAAAGAAGAAGTTGAAGAAGAAAAGAATTTGAAAAAGGGTGGTAAAAACATTACCTCTTCTTCGGGTTCTTCCTTTTGATTTGATCAAAAGGGCTCCTTGGGTTGGCTTTCTGATCAAACTAAGGCCTCTAGGTTGTAGAGAGGGAAGTTTATGGAGTATTTGGGCAGGGGTTGGCCGAACCAAAAGTCTTTGAAGGTGTAAAGTAATGAGAAGAGGGAGTGCCCTTTTATAAGAGGGGTGAGGGGCATCTTTGGAAAAGCTAGAAATATTATTTTATAATAAATTCATATTCGGTCTCTAATGGCCCCAAAGTGGATTATTTAAAATTTAAGGTGGGGATAGGTCAAAAACCACTCAACCAATATAATTTAGACAGGTTTGGGTCATTATATTAACTTTATAGTCAAGTATTAACTCTTAGTTAATTAGTTTCACTTTTACAATGTCACTTTTTTATTTTTATATTATATGGTTAATAAACTTACTATATACCTTCAAGAGACCCCCAAGTGGTCCATTAATTATACACCTATCATGATATCAGTCTCGTGGCCAAACCATAGATTTTTAGGAATTTAATATCAATTAATAATATAATATTTGTTTTAAAAACTCTTTTATATCAATTTTGACACTATTCAATAATTGATTTTTGGGAAACTCATAAAAGAATGATTAATTAGAAAAAATTCAATTAAATCAATACTAATATGTCATATTAAACTATAAATCTATTTTATTTCAATAAAAGTCTCCAATTATATTTATTTGGGTATTTATAATATCAATTATTTTAATTTTTCACTATTATCGTAATTACTGCATCATCATTGTGTCATAAATAAATTAAATTCTTTAATGTCTAAAAATTATAAATAAAATATCATTATGTATTAAATATTGTTAGATTTATAATTAATATTTATAATCTAATTTATCTTATGTGTAACCCTATATTAAAAATGTTTTAGTAAATAAACTTTAATTTTAACTCTTTTAACTCTTCTTTGAATTAAATAATAATAAATATCCTAATCTAATCCAAGTGGACCTAAATTATAATATTTTAATCCTAAGGTTGTTAGTGGTCGAGATAATCTTGTCCAATATAATTAGTACATGTGTTAGGGTAATATTAATATCATTTTTACCCTTAATTACCCTATTTACTTTTAACCGTGGTAAATAAAGGTAAAAAGTTACTATTCACCAAAAATTATTTTCATCTCAATGAACCACATTTTAATCCTTTATATTTACCATGTCTCTCGGATTTTAAAAATTCCACTCACAGAAGCGGTAAAATTAAGTTTTATGAAAAATTCAGTTTTTTTAACTACTACTTAGTGGTTTCACTATTCATCAAAAAATGAAAGTTTCCAGAAAAAATACAAAAAATTAGGCCAAAGATATATTTGATATTATGAATTCAAAAATGATTTCTATTTTACCAAATTCATAACATATCAGTTGCATTAATTAATTTAAAAATTAATTGCCGTCGTCAAAACAAATAGCGTGTTTTTAAGAGATAATAACTATCAAAAGATTGACACTTGTTTATGTCTGGTTTAAATGTGAAATCTCATCCAACGACCAACATTGTATTAAATGGTAAAAAAATATTCTAAATATTCTTTAAAACCACTCAAATTAATAATTTATCACTATTAGTTATTTCGATTAAAAAAAGTTGTTTTTAATTAAAATTTAGTAATTTTCTCTATTCATCAAAATATGAATGTTATCCAAAAAGTACCAAAATTTCACCCTAAGCTAATTTCGATATTACGAATCCAAAACTGAAGTCCATTTTGAAAGATAAAATTTATGAAATTTCAAAAAGTAGGTATTACTATTCATAACGGCTAGTTTGATTGGTTGTGGTGTGTTAGAATCTCAAAGTTGCGTACAATGCACGTCATTGCATTATTCAAAGGGAAAGGTACCGTGGAAGCTTGGGGTGTTAAATGAAGGGTAAAATAGGGAACATAAAAATTATTATTATCCCAAATTACATTCGATAAAAAAAATCAATGTGACTAATAATCAAACTTGAATACTATTTGAGGGTGTAGATAGATAAAATGTGGGTAATCTATAAAGGACAAGATAAATAAAGAACTTCTAGAATAGAATCAAGAGCTATAAAATTTTTTCCTGAGAATCCGTGGTTGAGATAAAATCACCTAAAATAGTTTACTATGAATTTATTTCATTTATATAATACATGGTTTGTTCTATTCATCTTAAAACTAACTATCCTTCTTAAATGGGTATTGAATGAAATTGATAACTGGCCTAAAAAAATCTTCCCACCTAAAGAGAGACTCATAAAATACTATTGATGGAATTTTCAATGATTTCAATGATACCATTTGGACACTTATTATTTAAATGACTTGCATATACATGGAAATTAGAAAATAATTTATAATAATGATACTCATAACAAACAAGATATGAAGACTCTTCCAATGATCAATTGTATCATAAATTTTTTTATCCAATTTTATCAGAGTGTGAGATTTTAGTACAACCAATTAAGAGGGGAGTTATGATATACTATATTGGGAAGGTCTTATGAGTAAGGCATGTCAATATTTCAATCCATTTGATATGACTATACAAACATTCCATGTACACAAAACAATATTTCTAATAAAACTATCATGTTGGAAAATTTATTTTTTTATAAGAATTCAAAACCTATTTGAATTAATATACATGTTATCACTTCAAATTAATAAATAGTGACATATCACCAAAAAATATTTAATGTTAGATAATTTGTATTCGATATATTATAATAATGTGAATTACCTTCCCAAATTATAAATCTCTATTATGATTCTAGCTAAGAGAATATAGAGGCATCATAGATAGGCATTGATATACCATATCATCCTACATGATTCCAATATAAGATTTGATGAATGTAAACATCCTTAACATAAACAAGACTGAGAACTATGGAGTGTAGGAGAACCAAATGAATGATAAAATGAACCATTTTGAAAATAAATGATGACATATGATCTTATCAATCATGTTCCATTCTATAATGTTATATAAAGTTTTTATATCCCCATTTATAATTTTATTTAAACCAGAAAACTTTTTATTGATGTAATATACCATTCCTTAAAAATTCGTAAATACACCTTGAATGTTCCTATTTTATATAAAGATATGATGTTATTCTGATATCATCAATTAAAGGCGAGTACATATTCTATTATTTTTTATTTTAGAAGACAAAAATCATAGGTGAACTTTCATAGGATGAGGTATAAAAATTAATCCAAAGAGCTAGGACTCATAAAATTCAATAGTTGATTGTGTGTTGTATAGGTAATTACCCTATAAATGTTACCAATATTAAAATAATCTTGTAATTAATTGATGATATACTCATTAATAATTTCCTAGGTCACTACAAAGAAGGAAACTAAAAACCCCTAAATACTTATAGAGCTGTCCAGATTAAAAGAGAATATAATTATACATATATCTATATAATCATGTGAAGGGTCTAGTCTTGTACTGTTTTGATGTACTATTATTCCTTAAAATTATGTAAGAGATAATTTTTAATGTATTCTAGATGATAACAATAGAAAATTTCCTACAAGTTTCTATTATAATTTTCTAAAAATACGTTAGTGCCAAATTTCATGATTCAGAAATTTAAAATACATGTGTACACCTTCTATAAGTAAATTAAGGTTTACAATGAACCATCGTAACATAATGTAGGAATTGAAATATTCTTTGATGCTATATAATTCCTTTATCCATCAGATCTGAGACAATTGATGACAATTAAATTCTATCTATAACAACCTGTAATTAAGAACCACATATTTTTGTCTATTATATAAATACATACTCATCATAAGAGTAAAAAAACTATTTTAAAATATATAAATTTTTAGTTTAATTTATATGATATCTAGTATGGATGTATCCTGTATATTAGAAAAAATACAAGGTTCCAAATTGAGGTGGTTAAATTCAGATTCATAATATCCCATGGTAGACCATTAAGTTGGATGATCTATGATAGATAAACCACATATAGAAATATTTCATGTTTAGTCTAATATTTTGATAAATAAATGTTTTGGTTAGAAATATAATAACATTCAAAAGAGAGTAAAATTGGAAAATTATTTGATACATCCATTTGAAGGTGAGAGATAAAATAATTATGAAATAAAGAGACCCCTTAATGATTATAATGAAACCTATAATTATTCTTCCATATTATATTCCTTAAATGTCTTTTATTATACCATGTAAATTGTTCATTAGAGAATACCATATCCATTAGATTATTATATACAATATAGTTAAAAAAATTTATCATATCCATCCTTGGGTAAATTCACAAACCATGTTTCACGGATTGACTACTTTAGTTTTGATTTACACTCTAAGATACAAGGAATTATATCCTAGATTAAATGGTGAGTGGGTATCCATTCACTCATCTCATTCCCCTTCATTAAAATTAATATAAATAATTTTTAATATGATGACAAACTGTTATAATTCACCATGAATGTTATGTGATGGTAGGATTCACTGGTATGATTCACGTTAAGATTCTCCATCAAGAAAATTCAAATGTGTTTGTTATTTGAGTTGTCATGAATAATATTTCATACATGAATTTTGTTATTAAATAATTGAATAGTACTTATGTTTCACTTTAGTTTAAAAATAGTAAATATATATAAAATTTAAATATTTTATGTAGATATAATAAATTAGTACCTTTATAGATGCCCTTTCCTTCTAGAATTACCAATAAAATTTGATAACATAGTTATGTGCATAAGGTAGTCATATCCACCATACTCACTGGCCTTAACATAGAAGAAAAGAAATGTCCCAAAACTTACATTCCCTTTATCTTGGAGACTACACCACTTGATTCACTATTTAATTATTCAATACTAGTAACATTCCTTGTCTTAGGAGTTGGGATAGTCTTGAAGGACTTATACATTAAGATAAATGAATTAAAATAATTATAAATATAACCTATATTGGATTGGATGGATTGGAATGAAAAAGGTGTATAAGAATGAATAGAAACATAAATCCCCAATAAAGTCATTCATAAGGGGTCATGATTTAAAAAACCTAGAGACACATAAAAAAATAACACTAGAGGAACTTTGATAGAATTAGGAGACTATAAAATAAGATCCAAATTAGAACTACCCATGAAATCATGTGTGTTATACATTTCTATGATATACAATGCAATGCGGCCTAAGGAACCAATCAATAATGGAGTTGAAGAATATTAATTAATGGGATAATCAAAAGGAGGATGCATGATTAGCATCCAACCTCTAATTTAAATTTAAACCCACACATTGTGGACAATACTATAAGTAGGGTCCATGTAAAGAAACCTTGATGGATCAGACATGACATATATAATAAAAGTCTATAAAAAAATAGAATACTATGAAATAACCATAGGAAATCTAGGAAAAATATATCATGGTTTAGGTTTGATATATACCTCCACATATATATATCTTTTATATCACTACACTATTGAGATACAAATGTTGGTTCCCTATTGAGTATTTCATTATCACGCCCTATAGAGACCCCATGGTGTACATGTAACATATCATATATTTTATTTATTGTATTATTATAGAAACATAAGAATCTAAAGGATAATTTTTGAAAGGTAGTTGAGTTTTCAGTGATACATGATTAGTTCACATATAAAAGTCAGTGATTTAAGAGGTGTTTAATAGTCTTACTCGAGTCATAATATACCATTCAACTAGAGACACATGTCATATTGTATGTTTGGATTTAACCATTATAATGGGATGTTTTATTTTTTGTTGATTGCGAATTGGTTGTTTCATATGAATCCATATTGGGGGTTATCATTTAGTTATGATTATTATTTATTTTTTTATACCTAGTTTTATTTTCATTATATAATATTGATTTTAATAGAGATTTATATCCTTTAGATTGGTCCAATTGGTTTCCTAATTTTATTTTTTCCTTAATTCAAAATTAATCTAACATGGGTAAGAAATTCCTCAATTTTTAACATATTCCTTTTGTTCTAGTCTAAAACCCTTGGGGATCGAGTATAACACTTAGGTTAGTAGCACATGTGATTTAGTGGTCCACCACATATTTAGCTCTTAAGAGTGAAAAATGAAATGAAAAAAATATAGTATTGTCTAAATATTACAATATAAAACATATGGTAAGTGTTGGTTATGTTGATGACTATCACATGAATTAAATATTTTAATGTTATCTTTCATTTATTTTCCATTCATTCATTGTTTTGGGGGTTTCCCAAGCTTTTATGGAGGAATGAGTGATTTTTCATAAATTAGGCCAAACTGTGAGCCCAATTCCAGTTTTAAAAATATTTTTTTTATAAATCATACGTTTCTCAACATTTTTCATCCATTCAAATTCCTACGTGGCCTCAAATGACCTATTAATCCCCCATGCCAATTTGAGGCCTTTAGAAATCTATAACCAAGGTTTATTTGGGTTTTTATTTAAGGGAATGCTTCTTCTTGGAAGCCCATTTCCAGTTTTAAAAATGAATTTTTTTTCCTTAATAACTTATTCCATTTTAATGATTTTTAGGTGATTATAAGCCTCACCCAAGACCAGTGAACCCAGTCGCGTTCCCATCCTCTTTCCGGAATATTTGGAGCTCATATCTATGGAGATTGAGTACTAAATATCTTAGGGTTTCTAAAATCGTCCATATTTGAAGAGGTAAGTTATTTCCATCATAAATATCTCAATTCTTACTCTTTTTCTTCCATTAAAATTCCTAAATTTCCTACTCATTATTCTTCGAAAAACTCCAGGGTTGTGGCCATTTTAAATTTCAGATACCGGTGTTTTGGGGATATTTTTTCAAGATCCCTCAAGTAAGTTAGTCCATTTCATTTGTCTTTCAAATTGATTAGGATTTCATTCTATTTGATTAGGGGTTCTTCTCGTTTCCTTGAAGTAAAAAATGACGAGGGGGTAGGGTTTTGAACCTAGGGTTTAACCTTTGGTTTTCTTGGTCAATTCTTGGGGTTTTAGGTTTGTTCTAAGTCCCTCTTGGTGTGGTGGTGGTGTGACTTGATTTTCGTATGGTGATTCATGGGTTTTCATTACATTGGTAGGTGATTCCTTTTGGTATGAAATATTTGTGACCTATATGATATGTTTAGGGTATTTTTATGTCTATTTAATTTTAATGTTGCAACAAAAATTTGTTTTAGTGGCAATTATAAATAAAATTAATTTTTAATGCCAATTTCATGTGAAATTTGGGGGTTTTTCATATAAATATTTTGTTGGTTACTTAAGGAATGAACTATAATTATTTAGTTGATTTTATTGAACTATATTAGGGCTGAAAATAATGTTTTAAATGTTCTTATACATCGGTTGTTGCTGCGAAATTTGTTTTGGGTGACGTTTGTTAAGAAAATGATTTTTGAGTACAAATTTGGTGTTGAATTGGGTGTTTTATATGGGTATTTTATGTGATGATTATTGGGGTTGTTTTATAACTCATGTAATGAGTTTAAAGAAAATTTTAAGGTGTGGTGGATTCTGTTTTGGTAAATGTGAGTATGCACATGGTGTTCAAGTGGGGGTTTCAAAGAGTTTTCGGTGCAAAACAAGGAATGATTTGGAGAAGTTGTTTTATTGAAAATCCAAGTCTTTTGTTGTGTGTTTTAAATGGTATAAAATGTGTGTAGCTACTGTATTGGGTGATGTGACCATTAGTGGTGCTTTAAATGAAAATGGATATGTGTTGCTTGCTGAAATTGTTTGAGCACAAAGGGGGAAGCCCAGGTACCTTGGTGGGGCGAATGTGTAAAAGTAAAACTAGTGGACCAGATGGGTTTTGTACCTTTTTCACTTAGATTTTGGATACATAAAACTCTAAATAAAAAATGTGGATGATTATTGGGGACCACTAGGTTATGGTTATGATCCCTACTAGTGGCTTGTGCATGAGAACAGATTTTACTATGTTTACTTTACACCGAGGTTTGATGTACATGGGGCCCGAGAATATCTAGTGCCTAGGGATGTTCCTGATTTTTTCTCGTTGTATTTGTGGTATTTTCCATTATATTGGGGTGTTTTCGGCTGTAATTTACAATATATAAAATGTCTATTTAATTGTGTGAACATTCTGAAAATTTTATCTTGAAAATTGTTTTCAATTGAATGTTTTATTTCTAGGAATTTATCACATCTTTTCTTTACATATTAAAACTCCTTGCTTTCTCACATTGTATTGCATGATATTTGGAATAACTGGGTGTTATCCTTTTGGGATTAGTCGAAAACCCTAATGACACCCCTTTGGTGTAAGTATACTTTATTATGCTTGAATCAGGTAAAAGGAAGGATATGGGTGATGACAGTTCACGGTATTAGTTCACATCCTTGGTGTAGAGTTTTGGAGACGACTTATGGGTGATGACCCCTTGCCATGTGGATTAATTGGGGATGTATTTCTATTGTATTTATTTTTATTTGGACTTCTTTTGTTTTATTTAAACCAATGTATTCAGTTCTTGTTTTTTAAGACTTGTTTGTCTCAAAAATTTCAGATTTATATTATGGATTGTTTTTAATGTTTAATGCTTTCATACTCAGTTAAACCAATCCCAAACCAAAATTAACAATACCTGGGAACTTGTTCCAGCCTGTGGGGATAGGGAACGCCCTTAAGGTCTTGTCATGGGACAAGTTTGGTGCTAGTATTGGTGGAGACCAGATTCGGTTCGTGACAAAATGGTATCCGAGTAGGTTAATGTTTTTTTGAGTTATATTGCTATTTTGGATGAGTCGGGATAGACAAGATCTAGGACTATAAGGGCTCGGGGTTTTGGTTTTGAGTAGGTTTCCTGCACTACACCTCTCTTGGAAGACCTTGATTCAACAAGGGATGTTGGAATTTATGGATTGACTTCACTTCCAGGTGAGACGTGTGGGCTGCAGGCCACACGTGGACATCAGGCGGATGTGGAGTAGTTGTTTCTTTTATTACTAAAATGTGTTTAGTTTATTTATATTTGATGTATTTGATTTCAATTTTCAAAATTGTGGTATTTATTATTGTTTTTTGACTATTGCATTTTTTAGCAACATGCCTACTGGAAAAGCTCCCACGCACCCACAGGAGGAAGCCGGAGAGAGTTCTCCCATACTGAT
Source organism: Viscum album (assembly GCA_963277665.1). Lineage (NCBI taxonomy): Eukaryota > Viridiplantae > Streptophyta > Magnoliopsida > Santalales > Viscaceae > Viscum > Viscum album. Next base: position 357,285,603 of record OY728143.1, read on the forward strand.
TGATTAGAGGAAAGTTGAGGCTCTGGTCTAGGATATCCAAGCTATGGGTCAGAGACTGACTCCTGCTCTTATTCTTTCTAGGTCAGAAGAGACGGGTCCTAGAAAAGATAATCCTCAGGAGTTTCTAAAAAACAAGCCTCCTACCTTCCGAGGCAGATCAGAACCCCAAGAAGTAGAGGAATGGCTCGAGAAGATAGAGTGCATGTTTGAGTTCTTCGAAACACCAGAGGAGCTCAGGGTGAAGTGTGACTCCTTTCCATTTGAGGGTCTTAGTCGTAAGTGGTGGGAGTCAGTGCTTCTGATAGGTAATAATGAGAAGATGCGCTGGGGAGATTTCAAGGTTGTATTCAATGAACATTACTTCCCTGATGTGTTGTCTTATGATAGGTCCAAAGATTTCATGGAACTTGTTCACGAGAATCTATATATGATAGAGTATGCCAATCATTTCACTGAGTTGGTTTTGTATGCTCTATAAATCATCTCTAATGAGAAGGCGAAGGCCCAGAGGTTTGAGAAAGCCTTGTGACAAGAGATATACTCCCAGGTGTTCTTGTTTAAGCTGAGGACCTATCCTGAGGTCGTTGATAGGGTGTGCATGGTGGAGATTTATAGGAAAGGCAGGTCTGGTTTCTCTGGTTCGGTATCAGCAGTGGGCAGTGGCAGCTCCTCATAGAATAAAATGAAGTGGGAGGATCATGTGAATAAAGGAGGTGGCCGTTCAGAACACTCTTCCAGGAAGTTTTCATATGCGGCTTCTGATGTGAGATAGATAGTGTGCCACCGGTGTGGGAAGACTGGGCACATCTGACCAGAATGTACACTTCCTCCGAATCCTTGTTACCAGTGTGGAGGTATGGGGCATTTGCAGCGTTTCTGTGGGGGTGGCACATGCACTTCTGAGTGGGGTATGGTTAGTGGCTTCAAGAGGATTTCCATCACAGTCTGAGCCGTTGAGGACTGAGGGATCTCAATTTGAAAGACATGATGGTAGGGCTTGGTCATCTTCTGGGCAGATCTAGTTCATGGAATAGACACAGACTAGAGGTCATCCTTCGGCAGAGACTAGACATCTCCATGCAGTGGATCAGGCAGCAACAGGATCAGAGGCGGGACCGTCGATAGTTCAAGGTACTGTTTTGATCACATCTTATATAGTTTTTTCTCTTTTTGATACAGGAATCTCTATTTAATTTATTTCTACATGTTTTGCGGACATGATGAATTTACCAACTGAGTTTATGTCTTTTGCGATGGAGTTGGTGACACCGCTCGGAAAGAGGAAGGAGCAGGGCCTTAGGTGCCCCTCATGTGCGCTTTCCGTGTCAGGGTTTGAGATGGAGTGGGAACTCCTAGTTCTAGATATGGAAATTTTTGAAATAATACTTGGAATGGATTGGATAGTACACTTCCAGCCACACATTTATTGCTACAGGAGTTGAGTGAGATTCACAGCACCTGATGGGAGTCGTCATGTTTTTTGGGGAGAATGTGATCCTCACTCGGGTCACACAAGACCTCCACTCCCATAGTAGGGAAGTCTTAATTTCTAGTTTTAATTTCTCATTCTAGTGGATGATGGTATTTCCACTTTAGGAGAACTACCTCATTTAGTGAATGTGTTTCTGGAGGTATTCCTCAATGATTACTCAAGTTTTCCCCCAGAGTAGGATGTGGAGTTTTCGATCGATCTAGCACCGGGAACACAACCGATATCTCTCCCCTCTTATCACATGGCCCCCACCAAGCTGAGGGAAGTAAATATATAGCTGGACGACTTAGAATCCAAATGATTAATTCGCCCGAGCATCTCTCAATGGGCCACTCCTGTGTTGTTCGCGAAAAAGGCTGACAGATCCCTCCGGTTGTGCATTGACCACCAGAAGCTGAATAAGGATACAATTAAGAACAAATACCATTCTCCCATAATAGATGATTTTTTTGATCAGTTGAAGGGGGAAAATTGGTTCTCAAAAATATACTTGTGTTCGGGCTATCAACAGCTCAGGGCGAAGGAGTCAGATATCCCAAATACAGTTTTTCGAAGTAGGTACAACCACTTTGAGAATTTGGTCATGCCCTTCGGATTGACAAATTCTTCAACAATCATTATGGCACTCATGAATAGGGTATTCCATCATTATATTGATTTCTTTTTTGTGGTGTTCGTGGATGACATTCTATTATAATCTGGCTCTGAGGAGGAACCCGAACATCACTTGAGGATCGTCTTGGGAACTCTGCGGGATCATCGCCTCTATGAAAAGTTGTCAAAGTGCACTTTCTGGATCAGGGAAGTGAGATTTCTGGGGAACATGATCTCTAAGCAGAGGGTTTCAGTGGACCCTGAGAAGATTAATGCAGTTATGTTATGGGAGCAGCCGAAGAATGTGTTTGATATTAGGAGTTTTTTTTGACTTTCCTAGTTATTACAAGCGATTCGTTCAAGATTTCTCTCGGCTTGCTTCACCGATGATCACCCTCACTCGAAAAGGGGGGAAGTTTATATGGGGCCCAGAATGTCTTGAATAATTTGAGGAGCTGAATAGGCGGTTGACTATCGCCCCCTTTCTGATTTTCCCAAAGGCTAGAAAGGGATATATGGTCTATTGTGATGCTTTAGGTATGGGTCTGGGGTGCGTGCTTATGCAGGATGATCACGTGGTGGTGTATGGATCTCGCCAACTCCAACCACATGAAAAGAAATACCCAAACCATTACTTGGAGTTGGTAGTGGTGATGCATGATTTGAATACTTTGTATCACTACCTCTTGGGGGAGATGTTTTTGGTCTACTCTAATCACAAAATATTGAACTATATCTTCTCGCAGAAGGACCTCAACTTTAGGCTGTGTCACTAGATCAAGTACATGCACGGGTTTGACTTTGACATTGTCTATACCCTAGGCAAGGGTAATTTTCTGGCCGATGCCTTGAGTAAAAGGGTTCCATTGCAGGCTTCGAGAAAGTCTAGTGATGAGTGGACTTTGATGGGGCTCTTTTCTCAGATGCATGTGGAGACCGGGGAGCAGAGTGGAGTTATGTTCTTGGCAAGCATCCAGTTGACTCCTTCTCTGTTTGAGTTGATTCAGCGGTAACAACCCAGTGATGAGCTTTTTCAGTGTTCGAAGTAGTTTCTTCATGGTGGGGAGACATCCTCTGATTGGTCGTCATCTCCCAAGGGCATATTGTGCTTCAAGGGCCATTCAGTAGTGCTGTTATCTCTACGGAAGGTGGTGATGGAGGATAGCCACCAGTCTCAGGGGGTTGTCAATCCGAGTGACACCAAGATGTATTATGATGTCCATCGGTAGTTTTGGTGGCCTGGTATGAGACGAGACATAGAGGACTTTGTGTCGAGATTCTACGCATGCCATTAGGTGAAAGCAGAGAATCAAAGGCCCTACGGTTTGCTCCATCCATTACCCATTCCTACCTGGAAGTGGGATGAGGTATCCATGGAAATTATTGTTGTCTTACCTCAAACACCTCGTGGTATGAATGCCATTTGGGTGGTGATTGATCGTCTGACAAAATCAGCCCACTTCGTTGCGACCAGAGATACATCTAATGTGCATGAGTTGGGCCGTTTGTATCTTCAGGAGGTGGTTAGGCTCCATGGTGTTCCATTAGTATTTGTCTCAGATATAGATCCCTATTTCACTTCTCAGTTCTGTGAAGGCCTTCAGAAAGCCTTGTAGTCTCAGATTAAGATGAGCATGACATACCATCCTCAGACGGATGGTCAAACAGAGCGGGCGAATCAGATTTTGGAGGACATGCTCCGTGCATGTGTATTGGACTTTGGAGGTTCCTGGGATAACAATTTTGGGCTGGTTGAGGTTTCTTATAACAATAGTTACTAATCCTCAATTTGAATGGATCCTTTTGAGGTGCTCTACGGTCGGCCTGATCAGTCCCTCTTATGTTGGGCTGAGGTAGTTGAGACCTCACTGCTGGGGCCGAGTCTAGTACAGAAGACATCTGAGAAGGTCAAGTTGATCAGAAATATTTTATTGATAGCTCAGAGTTTCCATAAATCATATACTGACTAGAGGCATCTAGACCAAGATATTTCTGTGGGTGATAGGGTATTCTGGAAAGTGGCCCCTCGTCTGAGCCATCATCGATTGGGGAAGTAAGAAAAGATGATGCCACGATATGTTGGACCTTCGAAGATCAATGAGAATATTGGAAAGGTGGAATATAGGTTGGCCTTACCTTCTTAGTTGACATCCATCCATGACGTCTTCCATGTCTCCCAGTTGAAAAAATACAACCCAGATCAGTCCCATGTGATGAGTTGGGAAGAACTAGAGATCGAGTTTGACTTGTCAATTTTTGAGTGGCCAGTGCAAATAGTGGACTCGCAAGAGAAGGTTCTTTGAGGGAATTCTATTATGCTGGTTCAGGTTCATTGGCAGCATGGTAATGATACACATGAGACATGGGAGCGAAAGTCATTGGTTGAGGAAGAGTATCTGTTCTTTTTTTCGATCAAGCTTCATGTTGACTTTTCGGGACATGAAGTTTTTCATGGTGGAGAGAATTATCACATACATGACATATTTTAAATGAAATTTTCATTTATTTTCCATTAATTCTTTTCTTTGGGGGTTTCCCAAGATTTTATGGAGGAATGGGTGAGTTTTCATGAATTGGGACAAACCGTGAGCCCAATTCAAGTTTAAGAAATAACTTTATTTTCTTATATAAATCATTCATTTTTCAACATTTTTCATCCATTCAAATTCCTAATTGGCTTCTCCTGACCTATTAAGACCCCCATGTCAATTTGTGGCCTTTAGAAATCCGTAACAAAGGTTTATTTGGGGTTTTATTTAAGGGATTGGGCCTTTCCGGAAGCCCATTTTTTGTTTTAAAAATGAATTTGGTTTCCTTAATAACATGTTCCATTTTAAGGATTGTTTTATGATTTCAAGCCTCAAACAAGCCTATTGATCCCAGCCACGCGCCCAATGTCTTTCCCCCCTCTTTGGAGCTCATATCCATCACGATTGAGTGCAGAACATCTTAGGGTTTCTAAAATCATCCAGATTTTAGGAGGTAATTTCTTTCCATCATAAGTCTCTAAATTATTACTCTTTTTATTCCATTACAATTCATAAATTTCCTCCTAATTATTCTTATAACAACCCCAGAATTGTGGTCGTTTAAAATTTCATCTACTAGTGTTTTGAGGATAGTTCTTCAAGATACCTCAAGTAAGTTAGTCAATTTCAATCCTCTTTCAAATTGCTTAGGGTTTCATTCTATTTGATTAGGGTTTATTCCATTTTCCTTGAAGTACCAAATGACCAGGGGTAGGGTTTTGAACCTATCATTTAACCTTGGGGTTTCTTGGACAATTATTGTTGTTTTAGGTTTGTTCTAAGTCCCTCTTGGTGCAGTGGTGGTGCGACTTGATTTTCGCATGGTGATTCAAGGGTTTTCATTACTTGGTAGGTTATTCCTTTTGGTATGCAATCTTTGTGACCCAGATGATGTGTTTATAGTATTTTAATGTCTATTTCATTTTAATATTGCTACAGAAATTGGTTTTAGTGGCAATTATAAAGAAAATTAATTTTAATGCCAATTTCCTATGAAATCTGGGGTTTTTTCGTATAAATCTTTTCCTGGTTCCTTATGGGATTCCCTATAATTATTTATTTGATTTTATTGAACTATATTAAGGCTGAAAATAATGTCTTAAATCTTCTTATACTTTTTTTTGTTTCATATAAATTGGTTTTGGGTGATGTTTGTTAAGAAAATGATTTTTGAGTACCAATTTGGTGTTGAATTTGGTGTTTTACATGGGTATTCAATGTGATGATTATTGGGAATGTTTTATAAATCATGTAATGATTTTAAAGAAATGTTTCTGTTGTGGTGGATTCTATTTTGGTAAATGTGAGTATGCATGTGGTGTTCAAGTGGGGTTTTCAATGAGTTTTGGGTGCAAAACAAGGAATGATTTGGAGAAGTTGTTTTATTGAAACTCCAAGTGTTTTATTGTGTGTTTTAAATGGTATAAAATGTGTTTAGCAGATTTATTGGGTAAATATGACCAGTATTGGTGTTTTAAATTAAAATGGTTATGTGTTTCATGCTGAAATTGTTTATGCACATAGGGGGAAGCCAGGGTACCTAGGTGGGGCGAATGTGTACTAGTATGACTAGTGGGCCGGATGTGTTTTCTCCCTGTTTCACTTAGACTTTAGATAAAAAAAACTCTAACTAAACTATGTAGATGATTATTGGGTACCACTAGGTTATAGGTATTTTACTACTAGAGGATCTTTCAGGAGAAAAAATTTTAATATGTTTACTTTACAGTGAGGTATGAGGTACATGGGGCCCAAGATAATCTAATGCCTAGGGATGTTCCCGATTTTGTTGCTCATTGTGATTGTGGTATTTTCCCTTATATTGGGGTGTTTTTGGAAGTTATATATGTTAGATAACATTTCTATTTAATTGTGTAAACATTCTGAAAATTTTAGCAAGAAAATTGTTTTCAATTGAAAGTTTCATTTCTTGGAATTTTTCATTGCATTTCTTTACGTATTAAAACTCCTCGCTTTCTCACATTTTATTGCATGATCATTGAAATAATTGGGTGGAATTATATCAGGAATAAGCTCAAACCCTAGTTTCACCCCATGGGTGTAAGTAGACTTTATTATGCTTGACTTAGATTAAAGGAAGGCTCTGGGTGATGGCGGTTCAGGGTATTAGTTCTCATCCTTGGTGTAGAGTTGTGGAGACGACTTGGGGGTGATGACCACTTGTCGGGTGGATTCCTTGGGGCTATCTTGCTGTTTTAATTATTTGTATTTGAACTACAATTATTTTCTTTAAACCAATATATTCAGTTCTGGTTTTTTTAAGACTTGTTTGCCTTGAAAATTTCAGATTTATATTATGGATTGATTTTAATGTTTTATGATTTAATACTCAGGTAAATCGTTCCCAAACCAAAATTAATGATACCCGGGCACTTGTTCCTGCCCGTGGGGATAGAGAATGCCCTTCAGGTCTTTTCACAAGCTAAGTTTGGTGCTGGTATTGGTGGCGACCAGATTCGGTTCGTGACAATGCCAATGGTGCACTGTTACACACAAATATAAAATTCTATGTTTTAGTATTGAATACGTCACTGATTTGTTTTGGGTTTTGTTACATGAGCGATATCATAAGATATGATATCCAACTTTTACTAATTAAATCCTACACAATATAGGCAACAAAAACACCGTATTATCTATTATAATATTATTTTTATAACACTTAAAGAGTTTAATTCACTACAACATAACAAAAGCTTCTTAAGATATAAACATGTCATGGAATAAAAAATAAATGTGAATTTTGAAATTTTGTATTCTCAATTATGAATTTAATTGTATAAAAAAGAAATTTTTTATAGGAAAAAGTATTTTTTCAGTTTTATTTATTTAATAGTAGTATTATAATTAAATATTTATAAAAGTTTTACTATTAAATAATATGTCTTTGAAAAATTTAATAAAAATTATTATATTTTAATAATTTTATTATTAAATAACATTTTGATATTATATGGCATAACTTTTAATTTTGATATAAATTTTCTAAATAGTTATTATAACGGTAATATATAATGTTTTTATAAATTAAAAAATAAGTAAAAATATGAAAGTGTTGATATTTAATCTTATGAATTGGTCATAAAATATAATTTTAATTATTCAAATCAAAATTACTTATTTTATATATTATTTAAACTGTATTGAAAGGAGTTTTTCTTATTGATAAGATAAATGTTTAAATGTTATTAAATATAGAATATTCAGATCATACAAATTGTTTATAGAATTAAATTTGAATATAAGGTTGTTATAATTCATTTAATACGATATATTTATGTAAAAATCTATATAAATGTATAACATAATGGAATTAAAATGATGAATAAATTTTAATTGGTTATAATTTTCTATTTTCTAAATGTCCTTAATGAATTCATAAGATTGTAATGTATTTATAACCTCTATATTTATAAATATTTCACAAATAGTTTCTCTATTATTTAAATATATGAATTTTTCATTTATGTTTTCCCTATATTGTTATAGAATATAAATGGTTTATATTATGAATGATCATATTTTTTAGTTTGAAGTTTAAAACTCTTTATATGATCCGTCACACATGTGTCGAATGAGTTACATGTTAAGTATTCTAAATGATTGTGATTTTTTCTAACATGACATTGGATTTTAATAAGTTATAAGATAAAATATAAATTTTGATTATAGTTTATAGATATAATATATTATAATTATATTGGATCTAAGGTCTCTCTTGATTAATTTATCTTTGGATTGAGTCCATTTGGGATAGACTTCCCAGTATCCTTGAGGCTTATTCATTGTTTAGAGAAATTGGAATAGGCTATATTTCTATCATAGATTACCCATTAGGGATTGTTAATTAAATATGTTTCTAAAACATACATGATAAGGATACATATACCTTATTCATGAGATGAATTTTGTTATGTGTAAATATAGATGGTTTTAACTTTAGTTTAGTAACACAAGATATGGTATTTGTACAACATTAGAAATCAATATGGTTTAAACATATTGATTATGGGTAATAGACATGGATTCCAAAATTAATCATTAAATTAATGAATATAATATAGGGAAAAAATGAGATAATATTGGATATTAAATCCACATAATAAATTCTATGTGTTAGACACCTTCTATAGATGAAATAATCCATATCCTCAATCCTCCATCTATATAGCTCATACCAAATTTAGGTGTCAATGATTTATCTTATACAAGGAAATAATGTGACGAATGAGTCTAATAATATTACATTAAGACTTTTATAATTTTATTTTTGTTACCCATGGTTTTGATACTATATTATGAGTTGGTTACTAGAGGAACGATTCTAATGTTATCCATATGATGGATTTGAGGTAGTGTTATCTACTCAACCAAAAAGTGTCCTATATTATATGATTTGTATATAATTATACCTTAATAAATATGTAGTCAGTGAAACCCCAAAAATAATAATTTCATATAAATATATAGATTTTATATCAATAATTTTAATGATTAATATTAATAAAAAGACATTTATTTAATGTGATAAGCTTTAATAGAATTCCTTATTAAATTTATGTTAAACTTGATACTCATCTGGTAAATGTTTTTTTATAGAAAAAATTAAATATTCATCATCTGATATTATATTGACATCATTCCTAAAAACTATATGAAATTAATATAAAAAACTAATTAGATGGGTGTAGATTAATATGAATCATTCATATAAAGAGAAAAATTCTATGTGTTAAGGAAAAAAACTTCATATGTAAACATATGTTGAAAATTTTTAACACATTAATCCCCATTATTTTGAGGAACATATAATTATTTAAATAAGGTTTTAAGGGAATTAAATGTGTGATTGTTGAAGGAACATTATTCACGACTCTAATGTTAAATATGATTGATTATTTTTTTGATTGTAGAGATAGAATATTTTCTTAAGGCTTGTTCTGGCTATGGTAATGGTTTTCCAATTATTATTGGAAATTTTTAGAAAATGTGAACAAGTTCATAAAAGTTTTACCCAATATTATATATTGGTTTATAATAGATGAATTAGGGAATGATATGTCCTATTTTTACTACAATTATAATAAATGTATGTTATATTTTAAAACAAAAGAAGATAATATAATTTGAATCATTATTTATTTTTCTTCAAAAATCTATTCAATTAAAACCTAATGGTTATGTTAGAATGGAATGAAATGGTTTTTAACTGATGTAATTTTCATGGATTCCTAATGGAGTTGGGGATATTGTATGAAATTTCATATCATGTATATATATTATAGATTTTTTTTTTCAATTTTCATGATTAAATAAAAAATATATACTATACCATGGTTTTATATAGATAAGATAAAGTAAAGAAATATATGATATTTAAGAATGATTTAAAATAAGGAATTAAGTGGTTTCCATGCCTAGGTGTTGAATTCAAATTCTATTATCAAGATCAGATGTTTATAAATAAAGGATTGGTGTTTTAATCACATATATCGTATACATTAACTAAATGTTAATGATAACAAAGATTTTTTATATAAAATATGAGATGACGAATCTAATAATTTTTTTTATGATTATTTAGACTGAATAAAATGATAAAAAAGATGGAAATTATGAAAGGTGTTTTATTAAAGGTGAAATATTTTATTTTGATGTTATTTATGCTATGAGGGAATTCATCCAAGAACCCACAAGTGTCATATTTAAGAAAAATATCTTATTTTCCTAATGATTCTACAGACACATAAATGTAACATATAAGATATGGATAAAATATTTTATTTGTAAAATATTCTAACAAAAGGAAATTATGTTTTATTTCTTACCAAAAAATAAGTTTTTGTTTCTTTTCATTATATTATTAAGAGATTATTATTTATACATGGATAATGAGAGTATTTTAAAAAATAAATACATTAAATGTTCAGTAAATAAAAGATCAATCTAATCTCTTTTAGATTTAATGTCATGTAATATCATAAAATAGTTTATGGTATTCTAGTAATGAAAAATTTAAGGAGTTAGATTTAGATTTTATAATATTAAAAAAGTTAAATTATATAATAATGTATTTTTAGGATGTGTTAGTAATAAAATAAAGTAAATAGTTACCTTACCATAGAAAATATTTAAATCCTATAATTCCTGAAAAGGCATTCAATAATGATTATAATGATAGATATAAAAATTATTTAATACTATAATCTAAGTGTTCAAGATATGGAATATGACGCACAAGTATAAAAAATATTCAAATGATATTTATTAATTTTTATTACTCCCTAAAAATTATAATGGAAATGATTAATTTGATGAAAAAATAGGTATTGGGAATGAATTTGATAGGGATGTAATGAGTTTAAAAAACCCTAAAAGAACTGTAAAATAATTCTTATTTGGAATTCTATTACATATGATATGATGAGACATGTTCCTAGGTATGGTTTTTAGTATTATTAATGGATTTATGAATATAAATATACAATGTTATAGAAAATATAATATGATAATTATCATTTTTCATGTTGGATGTATATATTAATGAAGTGTAATTATAATTCACCTCCCAAAGTGTGACTTTGAGTAATGCCAAATCAGTTTTATCATAGTGTATAATATTTTATGATGAAATGTTAACATTAGATTGAATATGAATTCATATTAACATAAATATTATTCAAGAGAATAAAATATTCATTCTTTGTTAAATGGTAGAACATTCAAAAACACCAAATGGATTGTCATACACTATGTCTTTGGGATAATGGGGTTCCATGTTCCGTGTTTTTTATTTTCTTATACATGATGTTTTTTAGATACATAGTACATAAAATATCATTAATTGATAATATCATTAAAAAATCATTTAGTATCATATAATCTAGGTTGGTTATGTATTTTGTTGATCATATAATTAGTTGTAGCGTAGCCAATATGGGGGTTTTTCTCTAATATGATGAATAATACATCATAGACCTCAATTGTTATATAATTAATTGATATTTTAGTTTATATTGAAAATGATTTTTTTGTTTTTTCTATAAGTGTGAGAGAAATTTGATGTGAACACTTGCTTAGATGAATGTCATAGGATTAATTCGTAGATTTGGTCAATGTATAATTGGATGATATAGAACATATTAGTAGATATAAAATATTAACATACCATATGTCATAGGTTTAATCAAAATATGATCTAAAGGGATTATATTAAAATACCTGAGTGTATATGATAGAACTAGTGAATATAACAATAGAGATACATTTTTTTGATAGAGGTCACAAAATATCTCTTTATAGTATGTGTATCATTGATTCATTAATATAGGTTTCTCTTTTCATATATTTATTGATTTGAGAACTCATATTTTTTATTAGTTCTACAATAGATTGTGGGGTAAAAATTTATGATTAAATATATGGGGACTTATTTTTACTCACATAGTTATTCTATAAGTTACCTAAAGATTATGAGAAAAGGGTTTTGTATGGATAGTAACATAGTATATCTCATGATGTGATACATGATGAAATTAATGATTTATCTGTAAATGTGATTTGGAATATGTACAAAAAAATTTAGAATACTATTTGACATGTGAATGTATATATATTTAAAAATAAGTTGAAATTATACAATGTCTAAGAGAATTTAGAGAAATTTGGAGATTGATGGAGATATATCCTAAATCCTTAACCCCTTATGATCAATTTATGTTATATCATATGATTTTATTAGGGTAAAATGTAATTCATGATGTTATTATTTAATTCCATTACCTTATCAAATCAAAATTTATGATTAACTATATCTTATAGAATTATTATGAGTAGAATTATACAATATGACTATCCTTACAATTTATAATTCATTAGGAATCCAAATGATACATTTTTTATGATTCTTGTAATATTTCTATTATTAATAGTTCTAAAACATAAGTGAATTCAAAAAACATACATATGTATTAGTTTTTTAATGGATGATAAATTTCTCATATTTTATAACACATATGAGTACATATATACTATGAATAGTTATATATATTTATATAAAGTTACAGTCAAAAAAATATACTATTGTTTGAAGCCAAACTACACCTTGTGAAATATAACCATAAACTATATCCCAGCATCATCCAACACAATAAGTGATAATAGTATATCATTTATTAAAGTTTAATCCTAATAGGGCATTTGATGATTTTATTCATGTTGTGGATACACCATGAAGGGGGGGGGGCTGCAATGGCATAATCATATTTATTTTATTGAAACATATTAATGATGATAAAAAATTTGAATTAAATAATGAAATGACTTCACTATGTTCTTTATTTTAGCTGATACATAGTTTCAATTTTATGAATGGTTGATATTGGAATTTTATTTTTCTAAATGGTTTCATTTCATTAAACAATTTGGTTTATCTATAAAATCCCATCTCTATTGGAATGAAGAATTTTAATTTATATTAAAATTGAAAAAAAAGGATTCATTAGAATCCATACCCTGATCATTCTTAAGACCTTTAAAAATCAATTTTTTCATTATAGTTAATGAATTTAACACCCATGTCTAGTTAATTCTGGAAAACCCTTTTACACCCAAAAGCAGTTACATCTTTTGAAGGTTCTACAAAATTCAAAAATTTATTTTCATTTCTGGAATCCATTTTAGAATTCATATCTTCTTGCTATAAAGTATCTTATGATCGGTTTACAAAATCATTGTTGAACACAGTTATATTAATATAACCATAAAATTTGTCACCTTCCTTGGTGACATGAAAAGCATGTATTTCTTTTACTCTAAATTACATAGTTATCCTACAAAATATTTGTGTGTATAGAGTAACATTTTATCTTGTATAATGTGGAATTTTTTATTTTATCAATTAATGTGTATCTTTTGCATTGACTTTATCAATGTCTACATTTCACCCGCTATAAAATTTTCCAAGATTCACCAATTCTAGAAATACTATATTTCATACAGTAATTACTTTTTTATCTATGTAATAATATATAATATATCCTATTATATTTTTAAGGATGATATATATTTTTCCCCAGGATTTGAGTTTGTTGCATTGATTATCCTTAACAAACAATTCCTATCCCAATACATAAATATATGAAAAATATGATTTCATCCCATACATTAACACATATATTATTCATTCATCCACATTAGTTTAATATTTTAATGGAGTGCTAGTGGATGATTCTAATGTGCATACCTAAGGTTTGATTACTCTTTTAATTAATAAATTTTTTCTATGGTATATAATGATGAGTTATTTGAGTTAATATCATAAAAACATTTAAATTATTGATGAATTATTAGATGAAATATTCTCCACCTATATTTGAATGAGGTATATCTATCTTATTTACAAATGAAACTCTATTTAATTTTTTATTCCTTTAATTTCTCAAATGAATTAGTCATACACCACATCAATTAGATATATACATATCTACAAATATAATTAATTTTCATAATGACATATTAGAATTCACACACACACAGAAACACACACACACACATCTCTGTGTGTGTGTAACTTTGTGAAATATTTCTTAACATAATATGGATCTTTATACTTTTAGATATAAATATGATTTGGTCATTATAAATATTAATCAAGAATGTTATATATCTATAGTTTAAAACTAAAAAGTATCTAAATATTCTTATTGATATAATATAAGGTATCAATTTTGGTTTTCATAAACAACATTTTGATTGAACAAGTAGGTGTAATATAAGTTATGTGAACATGATTTGTTACTAATTTCCAAGAAATTATTTTTAAATTATACTATAAAAAGATAATTATTCAAAGGTGGAATACAAAAATATTTGTTTATAATTTTAAACAATAAAATTATTATTTCTAGACCTTAAATTTTGTCCATTTATGCCTAAACTTGACTTATGAATATAATTTTTGTTTTCAAATAAAGATAAAATTTTCCTTAAAAAATTAAATCATTCAATTAAATAATGATTGATGTTGTTATTGTATTCCTAGCCTAGCTTGACTTACTACACTTTTAGCTCAAAGATCAAACATAACTTTTTTATCTTAAAAAAATATCACAGTTCCTATATTTTAGAAAAATGTGTAATCCCAATGATGCATAAAAAACCAAATTAATAGAAATAGAAAGATAAAATTTGATAATAAACATACCTGAATATTCCTCTGACTTATTCATAGAGTTATAATTATTCTTTCAATGGACCTTTTTAACTCTTGAAAATAACAACATCTGATTACTTATCTTCCCAGGAATCCTTCATCTAATTTTAGGACAATGAAATTGTGTCTTTACCATATATCCCTCTCTATAATTTTTTCCCACCATTCATTATTTTAAATCATGTAATATAAAGTTATTCATTTTCATATTATTATCTTACTCGTGAATTATTATTAATATATAAAGAAAATAATTCATGATATTGTTCAAATATATGTTAATAATAATTCATGATAATATGAAAAGAATGTAAGATATAATGAGATCTATAGATGTCTATTTTGGATGATTAAATCCTAATTTATATACATTCATAATAATACATATTAAATTGAGTAAATAATTTTTTATGGAGGTTCCCACTCATAACATTTATATTAAAAGTGCCTTTGAAATTCAATATATTATTTTCTAACCCACTCATGGTAAGGATGTTAGATATAATACAACTTTAATTATGGATCGTTGTCTTCACACTACTTTTGTAGATCATGTGAAATATATTTTCAAAAATTAATTTTACATCTAATGAATCATCTATTTAAATTCAATATACATTCTTTATATCCTTACACACTTCAAGTGAATTTTTGATACATAAGGTTAATCTAGTAAATTGTAGTTCATATGTTTTCCTATGACAATGAATTCATTTATATTACACTCTATGATGTTCTCACCACCATTTACATTTTCCTTTTCAAAAATAGATCACAATTATAGTGAATGTTTAGTATTTATCTCCATTATCAAAAAATGAAATAGATTTTCAGTATAATACTTTTGATTAAGGATATTTAATTAATGATATAATTGTATTAGTAATTTATTATAATCCTAATATCCCAATTACTTTTATATATAATAACATGTAAATATTATATTCTACCGAACAGATCAATATTTACCATCTAATAACCATGAAAGTGTCCATTTTAAATTATTCCACAGTATTGAGAGATTCTTGACACATTATAATGACAATAACTTGAAATTCACTGATATATTGAGTAGATTTAAGAATACTAAAATCCTATACTCGGATTTCCTTCATACATTTCTCCAAATTAAACCATGTATTATATAAAAACATAACTCAATGATATTATAGATATGTGAAATGAAAACATTTATTCAAACACTCTTATTATTAATTTAACTCAAAAAAGAGTTAGAATAGAACTTTTAACTGTAATTGTATTATAAAATAAAAAATGTACGGTGTTTAAGGAAATAATATTTTATTATGGGAGATTCCAATATATTAGTAATAAAACTAATTGTTTTATTCCATCCATGATTAAAAATAATTTTATTTGAAAAATATACTATCATCAACCGACCCTGATACCTCAGTTACATGTTACCAAAACTGACTATGACATAGTTTGAAGGGTCTTCCCTATCCCCATAGGTTGCTGACATGTGCATAAAGTCAAACAAGGGTTGTGTGGGAATAATTTTACAAAAAATAATGGTAGATAAAAGATACAAGTGTATATGTCAGCACTCCTCAAAGAGGAAATACTAGAATTAAATTTGTAAAACCATACTAAAAGAGATAGACATCATGAGAAAGAATATATATCAAGATAAAATATTATACATCTTGTAAAATTGGTGGATCACATCTCCACAAGTCACCTCCATCACACTAATTACAAATGATTATGAACATTCACAACATACAAGTGGAGCTTTCCCTCTGCTTGGACCTAGAAGATGACAATATACAAATTCCTGAATGAAAATGTTGGGTTTAAGCTAAATAACCCAATCATATATCAATGCATGTTCCAAATATATTATATAACAATAAACTATTTATAAATTAAATTTTTATAATAGAAGGTATGGAATAGTAGTTACATATTTTCAAAAAAACATATATGTATTAAATATAATAAATGGAATTAATATTAAAACAAGCTGAAATGAAACATTTATATTAGAAATTTATTTAAAGAACTAATCATGAATATAATAATTATAAATAATTTAAATTTAATGACAAAATCATGAATATAACGACACTATGTAAAAATCCATATGATAAATTAGTTTCTAGTTATAGGATCCCCAAACATCTCTATCTCCATCATGACTCAATATATGTGGTAACACTCAAATCCAAACCCACTAAAGGGATTATATTACAGGAAATCATACTCATTAATATTGAGATAGTGTTTTAATAATTAACCCCTTACAATGGAGTCAGTGTCTTACTATAACCTTATCCCAGTTTCCAATAAATACCCTAGCTCATATGTGATTCAGTTAATCAATTAATATTTTGTAAAATCATTAATTTATTAAAATTTCATCAATCAATGTTATAATTCCAAACTATGATTTTTCAACCTGTATTTTATTTTCAAAACCATTTCATAGGTTTTCATCAAATCCATTCAATTTTAGAATCATCTCTCAATTGATGAAAATTATCTCATGAAAAATCTTTCAATAATTTCATTAAATATTTTTTAAATCATTCCATCATATTTTCAAATCCACAAAATATTTTTAATTCTATTGAAATTACTAGGTTTTTACAATTTCAATGTCCATTTAAAGTTCAAACATCAATAATATAAAATCTAGGTTTTTATATCATAATAAACACAATTCAAATCAACAATTAAAATATGGGTTTCTATTTTAGAATAAATAATTATAGAACAACCTTGGTATATTTATGAGATTAAATCAACAAAAATCCCTCAACATGATCCACTAATGATGGATAAAGTTGTAGGAGATCATGGTATCAAAACTATACTCAAGATACATCAAAAACATTATCATATATCAGTCTTTAAATGTGAGAGAACAAGAATATATGAATAAACCACATGAAAAGTGATTCAAATACCATTAAGATATCCAACTAGATCTTGGAAACATCGATTTGAAAAGAGAAGAGTTTAGAGGATTATATTTCACCTCTTGGTATACTTTGAGGACTATAGAGTCATATTTCATTTGTATAAGGTTATTTATCACATTAAACAAGGGTCTTGGGATTTTTTTTAAATTCTATCGAATTAAAAACCATGCACATGGTATATTTGAGAGGCCAAACTTTTAGTAATAATAGTACACCATAACCATACACCCTTACTGGATATCATGGCATGGTTTATTTTTTGTCTTCATGAATACTTTATCTATACACTTTATATGAATGTCTCTTTGACAAAGTGTGCAACGTTTTTATTAGTGGCCACATGGTTTGGGAAAATTGTCCACCTCTATCCAGTGGCTCATCCTTAGACAAATGATTAAATAGTAAAAACTACATGGTTTTATATAACTATGTGTCAACCATTAAAAAACCTATGGTCTTCAAAAATTATCAAATTTTCACTTGAAACAAATCGTGATAAGGCCAATTGAAATATTATTCAAATAAGAGACATGAAATTCCTAAATGTAGGTAAAAACTTGTTACATATCTCCATGGTAAAAATATTATGTCCATTGAATTCCTATAAAAAAATATCCCTGTGAATTATATGAGGCCGCTTATCACTTATTAGTGCCTCTTACTCCCATGTCCAATGTGAATAAAATCCAAGATACTAAAACACACATATTAAAGATATTTTCTTACCATGAAGAACCATTGTCTTGAAATCAACTGTCCTAATTGGATGCTTACTCCTAGATAAATCATGTTGTCCATCATGATCATCTTATATTTGGACATGATAAGGGTGAAAAAGATACTTACTAAGTTTTGATACATAAAACAAATCATGAATTAATATCAATTATAGTGGAAAAAAAGTAAATCCAATTTCCCCACCCTCTAAAAAATATAAAATGTAACCCCAAACCTCATGGTATACTTTACCTTTTTCCTAAGAAGACAGTTAACCAATCGTGGTGAAACTATCAAGAAAAAATTAGAAGAAAATAAAAACTATATTCGGAACTGATAATGATCAACATAATAATTATACTTTCTCTATTCCATTAACATTTTATAATTAATAAAATTAATCTTCATCATCATATATTAGACCAAACTTGATGTAACCAAGAAGTATTACCCAATATTTGACCAATACCATGGATATTTACATGGATTTACCTACAAGATCTTAAATGGATCCATCCTAACCGTATACTATTAGATATTTTTATAAGATATTTTAACTAGTTCCGAATGGTCATTCTAGAAACCACTAATAATATCTTTCACATAGAGACTTATAATTTCCTCAAAAATGGTTGTATCAGGAATAAGTATAAACTTCTCCGATTTTGTTAACCAATATATCAAAAATCATATTATATTCTTCTTATAAGTGGAATATGGAAACATAATTGTAATGTTAATATAAATATCTTCCATATTTAATTTGAGGATAGGAAGTTTCTAAAGTAAACTAGAAGGTCTCCATATCTCATTCATGTGATTTTGCAAAAGAATTAAAATGTAAAACAAAGTCTATTGTGTCATAGCTCATTAACATCCACCTGAATCTTCATCACATGTCATTTAACATATTTATTGTACCCAATTACACTAACCATGGGTAATCTTGAAAATCCCCCATCACATCCTTTCATATCGTTAAAGTCACAACATAATATTTTAGAAAATATAGACGACCATTTTAGGAGGACTAAAACTCACCAATGGTATCCCCATCATTAATAGATTCCCTAATGAATTATAATTCAACATTAATAATCTAGATGAGAACAATAATTTTCAGATAAGAAGAGTTAAACTGGGTTTCATTCAAAAGAACCTCTATCACATCCTCTAGGACTCCTAAATTTATTTATATAAAGGGATCAATAATATTAAACTCTTCCAAAGATTCTTTCATGGAATCAATTATAGGTTCCTTACTCAATTAATTATTAATGGGTTCCCCCTTACTCACAATGTAGAAAATGTTGAAATCAATATAATATAGGTTCTCCACCCAATGGATCTATATGATATTCATTAATATTTGAGTGAATATATGAAAAGATCTGGTGGTCAGTATATATGGTAGTTTTTTCAATAAAATTTTAATACTGAAAAATTGTAAGTGTATGAGGTATAAATATATTTTTAAGATCATGTGTCAGGTAGTTATTATTGTTTAAAATATAATTTTTTGAATCGTTGGTTACTACATTATCACCTTGTATATAAACATATCCAAATCCTAAGCCCGATGCATCTCAAAAGGCCCCATAGAAATACCTAGCCTCTAGAAGAGTCAATAATATAACATTATTCAAAAGACGATTTAACATAAGAAAATCACAATAAAATTTCTCATCGTAAATAAATTCCACTCCAATCCAAGTGATATTAGTGTTTAGAGAACCCTAATTTGATAAATATTTATAAAAATATATTGATACCCCATAAAACCAAGGAATATTTTAATCTCAGAAATGTTATGTTGTTTCTATGATGTCATAAAAACTTTCAACTTATTAGGATTAACTAAAATAACATGTTTTTATACCACATGTATAACGAAATTAACTTCATGAATCAAGAAATTTTACATTGATGTTTTTTTGTAATGTTACTTTTTTCTCATGATTTCTGGAATAGCTCTCAAATAATTCACATAATCCTCATTATTTTTTAATAAACAAATATGTCATCCAAAAATACCACCATTAATGAATTGGGGAACACTTGCACTATCCTATTTAACAATTATATAAAAAATTAAGATAACTGGTTATACAAAATGGAATATTAAGATTGTAATAATTTATATACATTATCATAAAGAAGTTCTTATGAATGATTAATTATTTAAATATAATATGGTGAAAACCAGATCAAATATAAATCTTCAAGGAAAACTTCACAACATTCAATTGGTCAAATAGATCATCTATCCATGTTAACAAATAAATTTTCTTAACTATAAGTAGATTCACTTTCAGTTAATAATCATAAACGAATAAATTTACATCGTCCTTCATCCCAAATAAAACAGGTACCACCCATAGTGATATAGTAAGGAATACAATCCATTATATAGATGTTCATCTAACTAATATTCTAACTCTCTAAAATCACCTTGGATAATATGGTAAGAAGGAATTGACACTAATTACGTACCATGTACTGAATGAATACACAAATCTACCACACTAATCAGTGGAAAACTAGAAAATCCATAAGGATACACATAATGAGACTTGATGAGAACTGCAGGGATATCATAAATCAATGATCATTACACTAGATAAAAAGAAAAATAATAATATTAGCCTTCCAATCTCTATAAAAGTATTAATGGATCTATTCAACCTTTGGTCAAATTCTCCTTAAAAAACACCACACACCCTATCGAGCACAATAAAGGAGACCATTTGAAAATAACTTTTAATCTGGGAACTTTGATCTATTATGCAATCCATCCCTAAAATTCTTTCAAGATTATTTAGGTGGAGAACTAAAAAATAATTGGTAATATCAATCTATAATAGAGATAAAACATAGTTCGAACATTGAATACCCCTCTATATCTTCATTCCGATAGGGAATGTAATATCTCTGACATAAGACCAAATCTACATTAGATGATTTATAAATTTCACAGTAACAGTCAATATTAACAATTGAGATGTGAAAATATCAAATATTATGTTCACTATGGATGATAATATAGTAATGGTATGTATCATAGTTGTTGTAACCACAATGGATTCCTCTTCATACTCTTATAATATGTAATGATGTATTATTCTGGATGCATGTGGCTAGAACACATTAGTTCTTGAACCATCTAAATGCACCATAATAATTGTTTTATACTGATAATACCTTGTAACTATCTGATGTAGATAAGATATTTCATAACTTCTAGAAGTTACATGATGCTCCAAAATAAATACATATATTGTGCGCCTTAATGGAAACCAATTTATAATGGAGAACCATTCCACACTAGAAGAAATTCTATGCTTATCTTGTAGGAAATCTATAAGGTATAGAAGATAAACTCTATTAAGATCCACCATGAGACAAATAACTCTATAGGTATCCATTTAAGGGACTCATAGAACTATGATTAGGAAAATAGGAAACTCCTTTTATTCTTGACATATCATCTAGGTCATGATTAGCTATCAATTCACTATCCATCAGAACAAAATAAGATGTGATATTTTTCCAGATGAATTGTGTTAAAATATACAAAAAATACAAAATTAAAAATATTGATCCTAAAATTTCACCTTCATCACCACATTAGTAGAGAAATAAATAAGATAAATAATTAGGTTCACACACTATTTCATGTTCTTATCATATAGATAGAGGTTAACAAAGTCCATGAATTTCACAAATACCATTAACTCTGGATATAAATAATCAATCAAAAGAAATCTAATTTCATTCTATTCCAATATATAAATCTTCACAACCTTCACCTTTAAATTCCACCATCATGTTTAAGGTCTCAAAAACATGATTTATGTCTAATTAACTTTAATTAAATCATAAATTTCCATGAACTAATAAAATAAGATCTATATTTTTCAAACAATTATTATCCTATTAAGGAACATTTTATCCTTGCAAATCTAGCGGATTCTAGTGAAAAAAATCATGAGAATTATCAATTGATTCATCCCATCATGTTTTAAAAATTGGATCCTTAATGGGAACATCTAAATTTATAAGTCTCTATTTTAGAACTGTATGCACCACCATATCAGAAATATTTTGGTCCATTTGATGATTTTCTCACTTTTATTCACCAATATTTTCCTTCTATACCCTATTAAATCATCTTATTTGATCAATATTTAAGGAAAACATAAATACAGAACAATAAAACCATTTCAAGTATATTCAGATAAAAAAATAACAAGGGATATTAGAAAAACTATTCCTTAAATAAAATTCATCATCTGGATATATTGAGATTATCAAATTAGACTTATGGAATATACTAGAATTAGATAAAAATATTACTCAATGAAGCATTTCAAAAATATAAATGGTAACATAAGGCTCACTTCATTGAGAGATGCAAAGGTACCCACTTATAATTCCTCATAAGACCCAGAAATCATATATATTATATACTGGTATAAACCAAATAATAACTAGATTCAAGGATTTATGAATAAATTTAACATTTGATATAACTTTTGACAATATATCTTGGAAACTATGTTACCCAGATACCCATGAAAGCTCTTACATAGACTGAAGGGAATTCCTAATCCTAAAAGGATATCGACTATCACTTGGAACCATATAAGAACCTTGTGGGAATAGTTCATCCAAAAATAGTGGAATTTGACAGATACAAGTAATAATTTCAACACTCACCATTGATAATTTACAATAACCAAATAGGTAAAAAAAATACACAAATAGTAATATATCATGAGATAAAACATCATAGATCCAATTTAATAGGCGAATCACATCTCCATTGGTCACCTCTATGACTCTAGGTCCCAAGGATGATGAACATAAACCACCTTTTAGTGGTTCATTCCATTTTCATAGACCAGGAAAATTATAATATACAAAAATATAAAAGAAAATGTAGGGATTAAGATAAAAATCTGAGTATGGTCTAACCTATGGTTCCATAATAAATTTCATAATAAAGAACCAGTTATGATTTCAATATTTATAAGACAACAACATACATAACATTTAAATATTTTCAAAAAAACATGTATTCAAATAAAAAAGATGAAAGTTAGATAAATAAATGATTAAAAACATTTTATAAAAAACATTTATGTAATTAATTATGACTAAAAATAGTTCTTAATCAATAGAATATATCATTCAAATCAGGTTTATTATATCATCATATAAAAAGATAGGTGGTATTTATTTTCTATTAATACGATCATCAAGCTTCTCAATCATAATTACATATCATGATAGGTGTGAACACTCTAATAAAAATCCCCTCAGTTGATACCATTATCCAGAATCGTAAAAAACATGGTTTAGTTAGTGTTTTCATTGAAATTCCATTTTAAGGAAGTAGAGGTCCAATAATTATTATTATAGTTACCACTAAATACCCATTATAAAATTTTCTTAAATCAAAAAATAATAACTGGTGAAAATAATTCATTTCAAATAATTTCATCAATAATTGTTCAATTGGGAAAATTTAATTTTGATTATTACTTTTTATTTGAAAACAAAATCTTAATTTTTCATCATATTGATTTTCTTTTGAAATAACCATTCATTTTACATGAATTTTATCATAAATCCTTAATAGATAATTTCATTAAATAAATTTTAAAATCAATATATACTTTTATCAAATCCACCCAAAAATTTAAATAATATTGGAATTAAGAGTTTCCATAATTACGATTCCCATTTTAAATTCAATCATTGATCATATCAAATATGGGTTTTCAAATAATTTAAATAACCATTTCAAATCAATCAATGAAATTTAGACTTCACTATATGTTATGGAATTTTAGAACCACATACCATTAATCATGGGATAAATTCAACACTACATACATAATGGGCTCCTCCAAAGAAGGAAAAAAGAATATTAAATACAGGAATCAAACTTGGAATGATGATTGACCAAAACAGAGATAATATACATCAACATCCTGATTATCTACCACTTTTTAAATAGAAGAGAAGAATAATATTGGAAGAAACCACATGAGAGGATATTCACTTTTAGGAAGTATATCTAACAAGATAACTGTGTCTTTTATTCTCATAGAGAAGAGGTTACTAGAGTTAATTTCAACTCTTGACAGTCTTCAATGACCATTGAATCGTGTTGGGGTCAAATGGGGTTGTTTTATCATCATAAACAGTGGACATTATATTTTTAATAAAAATTTTAGGTGTATTAAAAACCATTAAAATTGGTTATGGGATAGGATACATGTTTATTAATAAATATGTTCCTTAATTGTGTACCCCTATAAGATAATTAAATGGGATACATAGTCTAGCTAAATAGTTACTTTAATTGTGTGCTAACCATTCAATCATCATCGTCCAAGGGTGCATGATTTTCAATGGTGTCCTTTTTGGAAAATCAATTTCACCTATCTAGTGTATCATCCTTAGATACAATTTTTACTAGGATGAAATGTATAGTTTTCCATAACTATACATCAACCATTCATATCCCCATGGTCTCTAGTAATTTTCCAAATTTCACCCACAAGACCTCGACATAGGACCAAACCAAAAAGGGTTCAAAATATGAGTCAAGAGGTAACTGAAAGAATGTGAATTTATGTTACATAGATAATAAACCTTAAAAAATAATCTATTTTTCAGATAAAATTTTAAAATATATCATATTTTCTAATTTTTATAATTATTAATTTTATTTTGTAGGATTTGAAATAAATAATTAAATATTATTGGATAAAATAAATATTTTATTATTTAACATATTTTATTAAATATTATTGTTATTTTTTTTCAAATATGTGATATTTTTTAATTAAAAAAATTAATAAACCATGCATAACTTAAATAAATATATTAAGATTAAACTCATATAACAAAATAAAATGGTACATTTATCTTGATCTTTATTCACTTGTATGTTCATCTATCGATGATATGTGAACCAAGACCCTTTGTAAAATAATACCTTGATCCTTAACATTTCATGATTTTATGTATCATGGACCATCAACTATATGAAAACTACCTATGACAACAATGAGAAAGAGTTATATTTGAAGCCCAGCCCGAGTAGGCTGCTATTTAGAGAATAGCACCGAGGGTATAAAATATTAAAATGGGTGAAAATTCCCTTATAAAACAAATTATCATATAAATAAAACAATAAATAAATATAATAATTTGATCTAAAATATAATATAACGTAATTCAGTTAATTTCATAAAGATAACAGAATATTGATAATCACTAAAAGGGAAACTCATATGGTAGTGACTTTGACCGCAACTCCAGGCTCTAAGCTATTAATGTCTACATAGATCTAAAAAAACCTCATGAAAATTGAATACTAGATTAATATCTCTATATATATATGTGTGTGTACCGATACATGTATACTAAGTTTGATCCTCCTCACTAACTCTTGTAAAAAGTTGGAAGAAGTATACTAATAACTAGGTGAATTAAAAGCTTAAAAAAACACAGCAAAACCAAGTCAATTATCCTAGAAACTCACCAAGTCTCACTCACCTATGTTTGCATTCAAATATAATAACACTGTATCAAAAAATATTATAATAAAGTACCACACAACCACAAACACACATGTTTTTCACTTTCTATCCCCAACAGTAAATGTCATAGTGCTCTAATCCCTTTCAAATTCATTCCACTATGTATCATATTATAAAAAAACAATATAATAGAAACTAAAACCTCATCAACATCAATATTTTTACATTTCCACCACACCATACCACCAAATAACCACAAAATGATAAAATATATTAAACCATTCCACCACCATATATCACAACCAAAACACATATAATTCAATGTTGGGTATCGTGAATATAATGTACACAAATCTTCTTCACTCATCCTTTATGCATGGCCCCCTAACTTATATTATTATAACTCTGATATATTTGAGTCAACAAGTATATCCGATACCATAATAGTAAATCATTATTCCCATCATTTTAACACTAACACTAAGGCATAAAAACTTATACTACACCTAAAATTTCTTCCATGGATGAGGCAGAAGATGTCCATACTACCCTTAATGACCTATATATTGTTCAAAACACATAGATCCCATTAAATTTTGGAATGGGAATGTTTTGAAAAATCATGTGGGGTGTGAAAGAAATCATAGGTAAAATATAATATCAATATATATGTAATCACAAAAAACAACAACCTAAAGGGTTCATGAAAAAGATACATTTTAATGCTCATAATTTTGAATATATCGTTGCTACCGATCAATATCGAGCACTATCCTCTCTACAACAATATATAGTCCTAGAATAAAAAGACAAAAATATAAATATCATAATTTTCCAATTAATAATATAATTTGTCTATTTATATAATTATAAATTTACCATCCAGATCAAATTCTTTATACCTCTCATTTTGATATTTAATTTCAAAATATTCATCATATATTACCCACAACCATCCCGACCATTACTATTTTGATCCACTAATTAATAATTCAATAACAACCACTACATTATAAATTAAATCACATAATCCATACTTTTTTATCAAT
Source organism: Viscum album (assembly GCA_963277665.1). Taxonomy (NCBI): domain Eukaryota; kingdom Viridiplantae; phylum Streptophyta; class Magnoliopsida; order Santalales; family Viscaceae; genus Viscum; species Viscum album. Next base: position 357,312,727 of record OY728143.1, read on the forward strand.
ACTCACTACATTACATACCAATGGTAAACTGTTATTCATTCCCATAACAGTCAACTAACAAAAAACACATTATTTTGAACAAGACAATCCAACAAACACTAAATCTATTACAAGACTATTATTTTACCGTATACCTAGAAATAAAACAATTTAATAATCATAGATCCACCTATCCACCACATATAAATAATAATTTAAAATACATCACCGACCACAATAATAATAAAAACCATATGAGTAATACAAAATGTTCAATTATTGTATCAAACACTTCCAAAAATCCTTTTTTATAATATACCTTAATTTTATTTTAGTAACATTTTCATTGGAGATAATACCAAAACTACAAATTTTACACAACTACTTCAATGCCATATTTAATTAGTTATCAATTTATAAGGGTTTATTCAAATATTTTAATCGTAGTATAAATAAAAACATCATAATAGTATCTACTATTTTATACCATCAAACTCTATAATTCCATCGATAAAAAAAAGTTTCATAAATTCATATAAACACATGTGAATCACTCTATTTGCTTCAAATTTCATTATCCCATTTATTACCTTCAAAAATTTAATAACTTTAATCCATAAAAGGTAAGTAAAATCAAATTATTCCCATATTATAAAAAAATAACTGAGATTTCTGGAATCATATTCATGAACCAGAGCATTTAAAATCATTGTGAAAGAACAAGAGGAATGCATATGATCAAAATGACGAAATTATATAAGGAGACCCAAAAAACATATATAACATCAATCCCCATCAAATAAATGGACAAAGTCAAATGAAACCAAAACCTATGAAATAAATATATGTTAGAAGAGAAAAGGTTATACTTACCTCATATCATAAAGATCCGATCTCTCAAATAAAGGGTTAAAGTTAATCGATGGACACTGAAGTGTCTCCCAATAACAAAAGGTAGTAACATAAGGATCATGAAAAATGAATCAATTTATAAAGATTATAATGTGATTATGAATATATAATTAAATAGTAAATTTAATGCATTGTAATATGATAGGTAATGGTAACACTATAACGGGGCCATATAAAGAAAATATATGGAATCCACATCACGATCTTCTCCAGCCTTCCAATTTATTTGTTAGTTAAATATATAAATATGGTATAACTGAGAAGGGTCCACTTCATGAAGGATGTGATCATTATTTTTACATGATACCGTATAACCAATCTATAATGCAACAAGTGACTGTGGCATGACGTTTCAACAAAGGATGAACCACATGGATCAACCTATATGATTTAATTGAATGATTATTATGATCACATTGTTGAAAAAAGTCATGAAAGTAATGATAAACTACCAAAAAATATCTCAAACCATTATTAGGGATTGATATGAAATTAATGGAGAATCAAAAAAGAAAATATGAAATATTTTAATCAACATATAAGTTCTTATTTTTTAAATGAGATGGTTTTACATCATAATAATTCTGGTCAAACCCATCATATAATATCCTTATTAACTAAACAATGATCTAACTTATATTCAAAATAAATCAAGGTTGATAAATATAAAATACTACATCCCCAATCCATGACACGTTCCCACTTCATTTTATAAAACTGCACATCAGGATTCATCCAATCACAACATGGAAGAGTAAAATGCATGCTCCAACTACACATCCCTTCCACTAACCCCTTCCTGAAAATTTTAGAACTAAAATAACATAATATAATGATCCCAAAAAGGAAATACCAGTATACTAGAAAACTATTAAATGATTATGATCCATTAAAATCAAAACCAACCCATAAAAAGAAAAAATAACCGCCAATCACAACACTCCAAGTGAGATAGATATGAATCAAAAGTAAAGTCACTATTGAATTATATTAAAAATAGAAAATTGATATCCAAAATATAATCAGTACACATTTAAAAATATCATCATAATAAAACACAAGGATGAAAACAACATAGGTTCATATAAAAAATCATAGTAAAAAATTTCTACATTGGTTCTTTCAAATATTAGTTCCTCAATAACATACAAACCAATAAAATGAAATAATAGAATAAAACTTTATTTAGATGTTCATGGATGTAAAATTAATAATAAATGAACATCACATCATCCTCTTCATCCATCTATCCTAGATGAATGACATGGGAATCATCATGAATATATCTGTGAAGCGTTGATACATAGAAATATTTTTTCATATCATCCTAATATTGTAGAAGAACCAACTTATATAACAACACACCATTTCATACTAATAAATTAAATGGAAAAATAAATTAAGGTGAAATATTTCTACCTTGGAATAAAAATCTAATTTCCTTGATAATGGAAAATCTTGTTCTCCATCCTTAATCATCAAAGGAAATTTCCTCAAATTGTAATAAATTATTATACGGTCTTGTTCTTCCTTCAACCATATCTAAATATATTTTATATTCTTGGTCATGCTATAGAATACATTAATTCAATGAATCTATTTCCCATTAACCTCGGTCCATCAAATTTATGATCTTTATTCATGGCCATAAAATTCAATGAATGGATACATTTTAAAAGAATTATGTTGGATATTATTATAGAAAAAAAGAATGAAGTGATTTTTTATTAATGATCAACAAAAATCTAAAAAATAACTCCATAATATATTTCTATCATAATATTGGTTCCCATTATTTTCAAATCTATATAATTATGGAATTTAGTACGGAAGGATAATAGACATCTAAAATAACACGATTTTCCTCCCCAAAATCAATGGGTAAAATAAGGATCCAAATCATATATAAAGGAATTTTGTATACCGTAAATCATCACTTTACCAATAATATAGAAATTATACCCAGTGTACTGTATACCGTGTCTACTTTAATACATTGGAATATAAAAGAAGAGATCACATCCTAAAGTACTGGATAGGTTTTGAGGTTATGGTAATATTGATACAGATATGATTGACATTACATTTGAATAGTCAAATAACAACATTTTTTTTCATGAATATCATTATTAACTCTAGAATATCCTTTAATATCATCAAGAGTAATCTCTCTAGATTCTTAGTAAATGAAACAAAATATGGGTAAGCTAAAATTCTCAACAAGATATCAGAAAAGAGGAAGATACCATGAATAAATAATGAATAGTCCATAAGTAAAAACCAATATGGAAAGGAAATTTTATAAATAGTCAATCTATTTTGATAAAAATCTCCCAATCATAATTAGATAATGTATAATCAATATGGAAAGAAAAATAACAGAAAACAATTGACATTCGGTCAATATACTAATAATGAGATGTGTCTAGATTAATACCATTGTAAAGATTCCATGAATATTAATAACTAAATTCTAAATAGAGGAAATGATTAAATAATTGATTTCATGATCTCCATTATCATGATACATCTACTGAACTTGAATTTTATAAGAATGTATAAATATGATGGTTTGGTATACATAAGAAACAAATTTAACAAGGGAAATAAAAATAATTTTTCTCATGGGACTACTGATGCATCAAGGGGAAATATATAATTGGGATCTACCTATATCTGAATGTCCAAAATATTTATTATATTCAAAAGATATATTTATTTTATGAAGAGTATTAATTTTCAACAAATTTTTATATAAATTTATGAATAAATATTAACAATAATTTCTATAGTTAGTCATATAAAATTCAATGAAAAATAATTTATATTGAAAATATTTACGGTTTAAGTAATAATTATATCCAAGATTAATAATATAGATATTTAGGGGATATATAATTCCCAACAAAAATAATAAAATGAATATTTCAATTGGAAGATAATGACTGAAAAAATAAATCAATAAATATAATGTCTATACATTCATAGGTCAAAATAATCATAAACCATCAAGAAAATATTAAGGATTGTATCAATAAAACATATCCTCATTGGAATATATGTAATATATGGTGCTAACATTGTTAGTGAATAAAATACCACAGTAACATCATTATAAATATTCTTGAGTAAAATAAATTTTTATCTTTCAAAATAATATTTTGGAAATAAAAATATCACAATTCTATTTGAAAGTAATTTTCTTTTAAAATAAAACATCATACATATAAAGGAAGCATTAAAATAGTGACTGGTTACAACGGTGAGAAATTCTGTGCATGTCATTAAAATATAATTCCTTTTAAAATTTTGTACAAAGGATTAAAATTTCATTGACCAGATAAGGACAATTTAATTCATATAACATTTTTTTCTTAAAAAGTGAAAAATTGTTAAAAGTAATTAAAAACTTATTTAGAGAATAATCATAAAACATTTTTAAAATACATGTATTTAGAAGAAAAATCTATTTCAACTGAATGGTGAAATAATGTTGGATTTTCATAAATTCATTTTCTTAATATTTAAAGTACCAATTAGTATAAAATGGGTCTATTACATTAAATTTTTATTAATAAGTATGGGAGAATTAATTTAAATGTTTTTATTAGAAATAAAATAAAATAGTTTTCTTCAATTAGAATCCAATTTTAATCCCAAATAAAGTAATATTGAAACATAAATCTATTACCACTTTGGAATATTGTGAAGAATAAAACTCATGATTAGAATAACATAAAATAAAATAATAAATACCATAGATATAAATAGATTCATGATATAACATATCAAATAGTTATTAGATACACTAAATTAATGAATATAGGTGTATAACATGACCTATATACCAGGGAATAAAATTTGAGATAAACAACCATTGCAATGATTATAAAATTGAAGTGAGAATCAACAAATGGAAATATTATGTGTATCAAGTCTAGATACACATAAAAAAGTGAAAATACATGGAAATATATTCAAAATTTGTTTCACAAAAAATATTTTAATATCAAATTCAACGGACAAGAAATATAACATAATTCAAAATAAAACAAGTTTTGAAATTCTTTACCACTCATTCATTTTGAATTCAAATAGCCTTCCGTGAAATAATCAAAACTAAAACATAAAATACCATAAATAATGAATTTTTCTCTATATTAAATGTAATATATGGACTATATACACCTTTTAAAATAAATTAGGTGCATAAAAATATAATATTCTACAATCAAGGGAAATATATAACCAATCCCTTACCTCATGATTCCATCTGTCTAAACATTATTGAAATTAAAATTTAAAAATTTATAATAATATTATTAATATATAAAATAAGAATAATCATATTTATAATATCATAATTTATATTATTATAAAATTTACCAACAATTTTTTTAATAATATTTCCATTTTTCATTGTTTTATGTGTTAATTTCATTGTTTTCTCATGATGGGTTTTTCTTGAAAGTTATAGTTCAAGTGTCTAGGATATATATAAATTCCCTATATATTTGTATTATTGTAATAAAAATCATATATAATTACTATATAAATTTTAAGAATAATTTTTGATGTTTTTACATGGAAAATGAATCAAATCGCTTTAGGGAGATGGTATGTCGTACACACGCACAAGTGAAGATATCATTCAATTAGATAGTGAAAGGGTAAGGAAGTGGGAAGTATATTTGTTATAAGTAATAAATATAATATTATATATTTCATATATATTGACTAAAATTATCCTTGTTATTTTCCATATAAAGAGTAAGTGAAAAAATCATATCGCTTTATGATGCGGTAGTTTGTCAAACACAAGATCAACAATGTCGTATTATCAAATGGAATGAAATTTAAAACGGTAAATGCGACATTATAACTACAGAGATATAATATTATAATAAATATTATATAAACATATATATATATATATATATATATATATATATTAAATTCATAATTATGTACAATTGAGAGATGTGTTTGTGGAAAACAAAATACATCAGTTCCTAAGGCAGTAGTCCTCTATAGACATGATTGGCGATCTTGTTAAACATTTAATGAATGAGGAGATAAATACATATCATTATCTAAATATAATAACTTCTTAGTATATGGTAGATACTTTTTTATTATATTGGAAATCTTATGATTTAAATTATTTTGGAAATTAATATATGAAATGAAAGATATTCATTAAGATATTCAACTTCTCTTAGAGAAACCTATGTTAGACCTTGTATTAATGACACTAGGTTGGGTATTTTTAGAATACCAATTGATATATATTGTGTATAAGGATGTTGTGGAGATATTTATAAATCCTTATATGTATATATAAAATTAATATATAGGTGTAATTAAGTGAATGAATGTAGTTTCCTTTTATATGTGGGGATTTTTTTTTAAAAAATAATTCTGTGTACCAATGTTCTTCACATAAATAACGGGAAATAATTATCAATTATCAATAATTATAGCATATAAGGTAATTATATGTCTAAAAAATGGTTTTTGGTCATGTTTTTGGTCAATTATTACCCTTATATTCTTATTTTAACCCCTAGTAAACTCGTTTTCACCTTAGCCACAAAATAGCACTTTAACGTTTTCACTGTTCATTTTGGTAAAAAATAAGTTGAAATTATTAGATATTAAAAATATTATGTTTTAAAATATTTTATACATTTTTATAAATTCAATTTATATATTTGGTATAATTAAATACAATATTAAACTTCAATACATGTCGAAAAATCTATTTCTGTTGAAAAACCTAAAAAATTATAATTTTTTTTATATAAAAATGACCATATAATTTATAACAATAACCTAGTTTTATTAATTATAATTAAATTGAACAAATATTTAATTTAACCAAATACTTTAACAAAATGTGACTTGTAAATACTTTATATTAATAGATAGTTTTAAAAAACATTATTTTTTACTATTCATCGAAAAAAACCTTTTCATAAAAATCAAAAAAACATCCCATTATGAGAATTTTGACATGATGAATTAAAGAAATAATATCATTTTTTAAAATAAATTTAATAAAATTTCTAAAAATTAATTTTTAATTATGTTTGAAAAGAAAGACTAAACCACCTTTTTGAAAAAATAATGTTTCTCATGTAACATTTCCTTTTTCTTTAGAATGATTTTAATTTTTATTTATAATAATTATATGACTATTTATCATTGTTAAAAAATATATTTTAATAAATTATTCTATTTTATTGATATCATTAAACATATACTATAGGTTATAATAAATTTTTTTTCAAAAAACTATATTTTAATAGTGTTTTTAGTTATGTTTAAACATGGTATTATGTGTATCAAATGCTATCGATGAAATTGAATTTATATAAAAATAAATATATATATAAGTCTCAATGTGTCATAATATATAATATGATTTATTTTTCATGTCATTTATTATATCAAAAATTATTTATCGTTTTCAAAATTATTGGGATTCAAATTCTCCCCACCTTTATTAAATTTCTTCCTCAAATTTTGATCTTGCACTTTTAAATCAAGGGTTTGAAATTTTAAAATTTGTTTGTTGAAAATAGACATTGTAAAATGGTTAATATATATTATTTTAAAATATTGGAATTTAAATATGAATTTTATTCTTGAATAACATGTAAATAAATTTTAAAGAAGGAGGACATTATTTGAAAGTGAATATATTTCTATACAAGAAAAATTTAACTATCAAATAAGGTTGTATGGTGATAGAGGCCATTGATCGTAATAAATTAAAGATCTGGAGATAAATAATGATTGAAAAACCACAATTGCATGATTTTTTATATAATCATAGTTTCTTACGATATGAATTTAATAGGAAAAGAATTTATGTTTCAATATCATTTTTATAAATTTTTGGAATTGTATTACTTTAAATATTTATAAGGAAATATACTTACTTGAGATGTTTATAATTCATATACACAATTCAATCATTTTCTTATGATTCAATCAATTTCCAAATCATCAACTTCTACATGAAATTTTTATCAAAAAGTAATTTGACTTTATGAATCAGTAAAATTAAATTTTACTAGATTTCAAGATTATTTAAATTATAAAAGATTTCCACCTATTTTTAAATATCTCTAAAACCAATATTATTAGAAAAATTTATAAATTAATCTCTAAACCTAAATATTAATATCATTGGTTTATCATTAATATTATTTTTATTTAAATAATTTATATAAAATTGACATTTTTAACTATAGAATCATGTAGTCTTGTGGTATGATATAAACCCTTATTGGCCATCAATTGTGGGTTTGTGCCTCGAAACCTTCAGAAAACATAACAAGTTTTCACCGATCATGTAGGTTTTCATTTTATCAAATAAATAGAAATCTAATTACTATAAAATTCAAAAGTTATAATGATTCATAATTTCTAAAATGTAAATGATAATATAGAAGTTAATGGTTACCAATACCTTTAATATTATTTTTTCAAAAAGTAAAGGAATTATTCCTCAAATAAATTTTACATATACTAACCCAAGGGTCTAGAATTCCTTAAATGTTTTCCAAAAAATTAAACAATCACGTTCCCACATATAAAAATTTAAAATTTTTTGCTTGAGAATTTTATCTTATTATAACATTTAGACTCATAAACCCATGATGGTTTCTATAACTCTTAATTTAATAAAGAATTATATTATTATATTATATAACACATTCATTTGTTTTTTAAAATATTGTTACAATAAAAATACAATTTCTAAACATAATTTTATAATTTAATTATTTAATCCCAATACATAAACAGTTCAATAATTTTATTTCAACATAGGTGCTTTGGTAGTATATGGGTTATCCTTTAGAAGTAGTTATTGACCTATATTATTCCCAGGTTTCCCTCATTTCAAAAAAAAAACTATAAATGGATCCCTAGGAAGAAATTTTTATACTTCCATATTAGTTTTCATTTTTCTTTACAATTCATTTATTCATGAACTTATTTTCAAAAAACAATTTTTTTTCAATAATTTTAAGGCAATTAACTAAGTGATGAATTGAAAATTTTTTACATGAATGAAATTTATCTTTCCCCTATCCATGGTCTCCACTACTTGATCTCTTAGTAAACTATATCATTATCTTCATTAGCTCATCTGAGAGTTTGTTATATTATAGGTTGTTAATTATATTTCAATATAACTGATTAAAAATAAAGAATATTTCTTTCACTCATGTGATCATCCCATTTGGTTTCTCTTACTCACCACATTGTTCTTTATATTCAAAGTTATCCCAATTTATTTAGGTCCACACATTTACATAAACTAGAAATATAATAGTGTGAAATAATTATCATAATGGGAAAACCCTATAATCATTTATAAAATTTATAAATACCAACACCTTATTTAAAATCTAAGATATATTATGTTTAACCTAGTGCATTCATTTTCATCATCAATTCAAATAGTTAATAATTGTTTTTAATTAAAATGTCAATTATTCACATCATATCACCTGGGGTGCTATACCACATATGTAGTAAACACTTTTGTCATATGACATGTAATGATCAAGTTTAGCATGATGCCCCTTTTTCAGAATTATTACCCCTAGGTTTATATCTTTCCAAAAAAAAAATCCTCTTTTAGTATCTAAAAAGGGTTTTAATTCAATGAGAAACCACACAATCTCAATATTGAAAAATATTTATGTTGTTTTTCTATATTATACTAAAATTATATCATAGAATTATGATCTCTAATCTATATTTTCCAAAATCATATTCCCATGTATACAAATAAAATTTCTCTAATATGAGCTATAATTACCCTCACCATAGTATTCTAGAGTCGGTGTCATAAATATTAGATTGGCATATGAATCAAGAAATCACATCCTCAAGGACTGAATAGTATAGTTTTGTTGAAAAACTAGATACATATGTGATTAATATATTAAATTTGAATAAAAATAATATGAAATAATTTTTTAATGAATATCATTGTTCTATCTACCATATTATTCCATAAAATTCATAGTTATCTTCATATATTACTTAGAAATTAATCAAAATTTGGGTAAATAAAATTTTCTTTAAGAGTTACATGAATAAAATTCTATCATGAATAAATAAATCATAATCAATAATTTTTAATCAATATGGAAAGGTAAATACCTAAAAAAACATTAAATATAATCCATAACTTGACTATAATTATTATATAAGTCTTAATCAATATATAAAATTAAATTACTAAGAACCATTACATTTAATCAAAAAAATGAGAATGAAATCCATACAAAGATAATATAATTCTAAAAACATATTCGATAAAAATAACTAAATTATTAATGAACTAAATTCATAATTATAGAACATCATGATCTAAAGAATTATGATACATCTACTATTAATACATTTTAGAAGATTGTTTAAAACTGATGGGTGGGTATACACCACCATCGAATTTAACAAAGGCTAGAAAACTGATTTTTCTCATGAGAATACAGATGTATCAATGTGATTTTTATAAAGGATCCACATCCATATCTTAATTTACAACAAATTACATATATATTAAAGGATAAATTTAGTTCATTAATAATAATCCATACCAATAAATTTCCATTTCGAGTATCGAATACAGAAAATAGCTATTTTCCCAACCAATCATTTAAATTTTAAAGTAAAATATTGTATGTTGATATTATATATAGTTTATTTAATATGTATGTCAATTATAAATAGTATATATATTAAGGGTAAATCCAATGTACAAAGAGAAAAAGAAAGTGTATATTTAAATGGAATGATAATGATTAAAAAATAATAAAGAAAATGAATATCAATAAATTCTTTATACAAACAAATCATAAACCATCTAGAGAAATATTATGAATTGTATGAATTCATAATAAAATAATTAGATAATATTTATATTAAAGTGTTTATGTATTTTATTAACAGAAATACAATTGAAATATCATTAACAATAATCTTGAGTAAAATAACCATTTAACTTTAAAAAATCATTTATTTAACAAAAAGTTAAAAAAAAATTTTAATATAATTTTCTTTTAAATTAACCTTTGTAACCTATAAATTAATATTTAGCTCATTAATACGCCATTATGTAATGAAATTCATTAAATTCTATTAAAAAAATCAATTCATATTATTTTACAATGTTATAATGTCCCTCATCATGAAAATGACAACGAGATTCCTTTAATTTTTTTTAAAAAATAACATGGGAAAAAATATATTTAATAAAATAATTGGGAAAGTTTAAAATAATTTAATAATATAATTTTATAAAAATTGATATTTAATAAATTATACTTTCGACCAGTGAGGGAAATAATGTCTGATTTTCTAAAAAACAATTTCGATAATTTTAGATACCAAATAATTAAAATTAGTACATTTACCTGACAATATAATGAATAACTAGAGGATAATAAAAATAAAGTTATTTATTATAATATTATCAAATAATTTCTTTTAATAAAAATTAATGCATAATCCTGATTAAAATAATATTAAACCATAATCTTTTCCTTCTTGGGTAGATTTTGAATCATAAACCCCTTGACATGAATAACATAAAATAAAACATTAATTGTGATGAATATATATATTCATGATATAACATATAAATGGGTTTGTAATAACATATCATAATTAATGATAATCATACAACCTATTTTTTCCCAAATAAGTTAGTTTTAGATCAGCAATCAGCATAATGATCATAACATTAAAGTGAGAAATAATCAATGAATCAATTGTGTGTATCAAATGTAAATTTAAAAATAATGTAAAAATAAAATAACATACAAAAAAATCATTACAAAAAAAATTAATATCATAAATTTAACACACCATGACTTTACAATATATTAAATTTAGAATAAATTTAATTTCATTGATAACTGGTGATACATGAAAAACCAGATTTTCACAAAATGTGACATTCTATAAAAATATATTTTAAACATAACTATTATAACATATATAATAAATTAGAGGGAATGAATTTAATTAAATTATAAAAAATATATAGTTTACACAATTATGTTTTTAGATATTGACTATAAATTAATATAATTATTATTTGGATGAATTAGAGTTGTTTTGGGGAAAGGGATATTTTCTAAAAGAAGGTTTAATCACTCTTAGAAAACATGATATAAAATTAATTTTTATGATAAATTAAATATTTATTTAAGAAACTAAATTTTAATTTTTAAATCATAATATAAAAATTTTCATAAGGTGAATTGTTTTGATTCTTCTAAAAATATACATTTTTTAATGAATGGTGAAAATGCATTATTTTAATTGAAAAAAACCTTTTTATTTAAATATTTTATGACGTAAAATTATATTGGGTAATGGATATAAAGTAAAAATATTTAAAAATTAGATAAATAAATCCAATTTAGTTCATTGGAAAAAATTTCATTTGGAATTTTGATATATAAACATTGTAATGTTTTGGACATTTTAAATTTAAAACCCCTCTTTCTCATCATGTACTAAGGACTAATTTTAGATTAAACGTTTCAAATTATATGTATTGATTCTTAAAAAATATATCACATATTTTTAATAATATTTTTTTTATAGTTTTTAATATGGAAAACATTATTTTTGGCCAAACAAAATAGTGAAAATAGTGAAAATTAATTACCACAGTTAATGTAGAAACTGATTTTCCTGGGTGTTAAAATAAGAGTATAAGGGAAACAAATGACTTGAAAATTTTTCCAAACCCCATTGTATAACCATTTATTATCCTCATTAAATCTATGTTTCATAATGGACCATTTTTTTAGGATATTGGTATTATAAAATCATGGTTATGATTGAATCTTTTAAAAAAATTATAGGCATGACACTGAACTAACTTTTTAAAGTCCACCTACTCTCATATATACTTTAAACCTTCAAAACATTTTGGAATGGCCAATACCAACCAAAATATATTTAAAAATTCCATAAAATCATCATATAGTACATATTTTTGTATGAAATCTATTCTTCGATAGATTTGGGTGAAAATCTATGAGGTTACCTAAAGAATACACATTGTTATTAAAAAATGATCTTTATTTTATTTATTTATCAACCTACATAAAATATTATTAATCAAATATGTTATAATGAATTCAGTAAATAAAATATAATTATATATTTTTCTATTATCTGATTGATCAAAAAACCTCCCCACTTCTATCAAGTGGGTTACAAAATCATCACTCTTGTGTACGATGAGATTCTACCTCACAAAACAATATCAATAATTTTTACATCACCACATTTCATGGTTAGGTATGATGAAATATATAAATTATATATATATATATATATATATATTTAAAAAAAGTATACCTATGGAGTCATTATATAATATATGCCTTTTTCTCTTCCATTCTTTTGTAGATATGATAACATCTCTCCTGTGTATAGTGGACTACCATCTTGCAAAGTGATGTTCTTTGTTTTTAAATAATGATTAAATGGAAGGTAATGAGGATAAAGTGAATGAATATATATGGTATAAATGATATAATTATTATATTGATGATTTTTTATCAATCTCTTATGATTATATAATACTTTCATTCCTACCTTTGCACTCACTTATGGACAATAACATCGTTCATGTACGTGAGGACTACCGTGTTCATGATGTGATGTGGCACATTCATCATTACCACACCAAAAGGATGAGATATATATATATATATTTAAATAAATTATTTTTTATTTCCGAAATGTTGATTAGTCAATAAATTTTGAAATATTAGATACCAGATATCTATAAATATTGTTCAAAAATGGAAATGTTACTCATTTTTTCATATGTCCTACAATCTCTATGATCATGAAACACATAATTTCATAAAACCATACTTGTATTAGAAGTATAATTTTTGTATAAATATTATTATAATTTAATAAGTATTATTTTTTTAGATAATAAAATTATTTAATTTTCTTATTGAATTGAACACTCATGAAAAAACACTATTGAGAAAATAAGGAAAAAACACCCAAGACAATGAAAATAATGAAATACTACTTATAGATTGTGGTATGATGTTATAAAAGGATCATTTATGACATTATAAATATTAATATGGCTCTTTTATAAATTAATAACATGCCTAAAACCATTATATATGAGGTTAAAGTATGTTCAACTAACGGAGAGCATGAGGTAAGGGACTTCGTTACAATTTCCATTATTTGAGGCATATTTTAATGTTATGAACCTAGTTCGTTTTATATAGTTTATATACTAACCCACTGACATGTAATATCATGATCCATTCATAATTCTTTTTCTTTTATATTTCAATTATAATTATTTCGTCTAGTGGTATTTGAATTGAGAATTACTAAGTGGTAAATATTATAGAAAAATGTCAATTTCTTTTGTTATTTTTAACCTTATATAGAAACAATCAAATTTTTGTGATCATTGTTTCATTCAGAATTATATTTCTCTCAAATATCAATATTCTTTTATGATGGACATGAATATTTCACAAACCCTGTATCATTTTTTACATAGGTGGTTTACTTTTAATTTTGTTTCCCTAATTGTAGAAACATTGATAAATCTATATCTTCAATCAATTCTAATATTTGATTATAAAGTATACTATTTCATGAATTATATAAACTATTATAATGGTGTGGAATTATTTTGAGACATATTTATGGTAGGGTCCTGATATAATATATCTCATTATTGTGTGGGTATGTCTAATGAGACAAATGAGATAGAAAAACTAAATAGGTTTCTAATAAAAGAGTATAAAATGTATTCTGAAAGGTCTAGAAAATAAAGGTACCATGATGCATGATATAATTTCATCCAATAATTTTAAATTTATATCATTAATAATTCATTTATTATTATCCCTAAAATGGTTACAATTATATTATCTATCGATTCATTTTATTCTTAGTTTATTGGTTAATTGGATTGAATTTTTAGTTATTTACCTTACATATTAATTATTCCCTATATATTCAAGTACTATAATTATTTAAATTTAATGCGTGTTCAATTATTTACCTTGAAATATTTATTATTCATTTTTATCGATGTTATATTAACTTCAATTTAACCTTTACATAGAATTTGAGCTCCTACTTATTTTGTTTTCTTTCCTTATGCTATTGAAAATAGATCACTAAATCAGTATTCAGGGACACTATTTCTTTAATTTTTTTATGTATTATGTTTTATTTTTTTCCAAATATAGAATCGGTATGATTTATGTATTTATTTTTTATAATTTTTCTAATCTAGTTAGCCCTTTCAGATTTAACCCATTTTATATATTCCAGAGCGATAAGTATATAAGAATATCCAAATATTTTGGTAAGGAATATATTATAAGAATTTTCCAATAAATACATCCCAGAATAAATATTAAAAGTGGATGAGGTTTTCGAATATATGTATCTTGGGGTATTAACTCTGAAAAGGTAATGTTGGGATAAACTCAACCGTCACATGGTTCATGAAAATAGGCCTTACTACAAAAGTGGTTTAAGACACAAGGTATTAATTTTTAAGACAATTCAAATTTTATTTAAAAAACATTTTGATGAATTTTAAAATAATATTGTCACCAAATATACCAATTATATAATTCTAGGATTTAAAATTTATTTATTTTAATATTTTTAACTATTATATGAAACTTATAATTATAAATTATGATATAATGTTTATAATTTCAAGATTTAATGTAGTATATGTAGTTATTTAGAAATGGTTCATGGGAGGAATAAGGTTGTCAATACTCCTGGAAATGGGTTTGACAAATTAAGGAATCCAATAAAAATACTATTGGAACATAACATATTATATCTATATTAAGATACTATAATCATGTTATAAAAAAGAAAATTTCATGGATGGAGAAACCTATTCCACATCATGATTCTCTAATTTTGGATCAATTTAAGTGACAAACCCCCCTGAAATTTTTCATAAATAGTAGTCATGTTTTAATTAGTCCATGGATTTTGTCTATATAGAATATATTTATGGTGTTGTGTTATAGTGAAATAATTTTTTTTAAACTTTTAGTGTATTTTCCAAAAGTTAATGCCGATTAATTGTTCTTTTTGATCTAGAATACAAGGGGGGATTAGAAATAAAAATCATGGAATGGAAATAATTGATGGGGAAGTTATTCTAAAATATTTCCCTCATGAGAAAAAATTAAAATGAAGGGAAAATAACATAGCATAGCGAAAAATAAGTTGAATAAAGTGCAGAAAAGTTTGATCCTACCTTTACAATGATATAAAGGTATGATATGTATTTCATATGAAAAATAGACTTCTATATTGAACATTTTATTAAAAGGATTATCAAAATTTTATTAAGGGAACTAGTCTCTCAAAACGATTCATCAAATGAAGAAATAGTTTTACGTGAAATCACAACTAAGAAAGAGTTTTCTACACTCAATAATTTAATGGGGGAATCAAGAGATGAAGATTTCATCTGAAAAAATGAGAAATAAAATGTGTCAAAGAAGAATAGGATGATGGTAAAATTTACATCATATTAAAATTTCCTAAATAAACATCATGTGAAATATTTAAAGGGAATGGGGGCGTGTTATAAGTTTGGTGATAATGAGTATCTGACTCATGAATGCAACTTTATGAATTAAAAACGTTGATATTTACAGTTTCAGATGTAATAAAATGTTGAATTATTTATACCAATGTCAAATGAATACATGAAATCTAGAACATAAGAGGCCGTAATGATAAATATAAGATTACAAGATCACTAAAAATTAAGTGGAAATAACAAATGATGCAATGGAATGTATATTAATCATTCATATAATTTATCTACTACTTCTCTTGATTATGGATCCTCACACTCATTTATAACTAATATATTTTCCAAGAAAATTATACAATTCAAATTTTAATTAAGAATAGAGTTCATAGTTAAAACTTATAGGGGATATCTAATTAAAAAAAGGATTTGTTAGGAATTCCACATTAGGACTCATAAATGTTATTTATTTTTGGACCAAGTTATCATAAGTATGAATGAATTCGATATAATCTATTGTATGTAATGTGTGTAAAAGTATTAAGAAAAAAAATATTTTAAGGATAATGATATTACGATTTGTGAGGAAGATATCTATTTATTTATCTTTAGAGATGATACATCATCATATGATATATATCTACTTTCACAACCAGTATCTCTTCTAAATGAGATTCTTAGGAAGGAGGAGAAAAAATATAGGGTTGAAGACGGCAATCTACTAATGGATTATGTGCCAATAATACATGAATACATTGATGTATACCCTGAGGAATTACCTAAAAATCACCCAATGAATTAATTTGAGTCTTCCATTGATTTAATCTCATATGCAAGACCAATATCAATGAATCCTTATATAATATCCAATGTTAAACTAGTGGGGTTGAAGAAAAAATTATAGAAGTTATGTTATAAAGGATTTATTCACCATTTTGTATCACCATGGGGATCCTTTATTCTCTCTGTTAAGAAAAAATATTGATCCATGAGGTAGTGAATTGATTATATGGAGATCAAAGGTATAATGATAAAGAAAAAGTATCATCTTTCTTGTATTTATGACTTATTCAATCAAATTCACAGAGCCTAAAGTTTTCAAATATTGAACTTCATTCGGAGTATCATAAATTTTGAGTAATGAAGGATGTACTTATGAAGATAATTTTTCATACAAGGTATGAAAATTGTGATTTTATAATATTCCAATTTGGTTTGACTAAAGGAAAATATGTTTTTATAGATCTAATGAAGAGACTATTAAAACAATATCTTGATTATTTTTATGGAGTTAGTTTATGATATTTTGGTGTATTTTACCATCTATGATGACAATTAGAATCACTTAGGGATCATTATTGAGACTCATCGAAGGGAAGAGTTATACGGGAAATTATTTAAGATTGATTTTTGGCTTCATTATGTTTTTGTCTAGCCCATATTATCTCTAAGGATAGAATATAATTTTAACATGTGAGAAAAAAAGTAGTCAAAGAATTTCCTATACCAATGAGCATGAATGAGATATGTAGTTTCATTGGTTTTGAAGGTTAATATTATAGATTCATTCAGATATTCTCTTGATTGGACAACCCATTATCAATGAATACACATGAAGGGTTTACATATATTTGGACAATTGAATTTTAATAATTTATTTATAAAATAATTAGGAGATTGGTCAAGGGTTTTGTTTTGACTATACCTCCTAGAAATGATGGGGTTGTGATATATAGTGCTGAATTGAAGAAGGGACCTTGTTGTGTTGAAATTTAAAATGATAATGTTATTACATACGCATCATGTTCATTGATTACTTGAAAAAATAAAAATGAAACCTATGATTTTGAGTTGGAATCTATAATATTTTTTTAAATATATTCTGATATTATCTTAATGGTGAGTTATTTGAGAAATAAATGGATCATACAAGTTTAAAATATTTATTTTCATAAAAATAGTTCACCACGAAGAAATGGTGACGTCATAAGCTACTCAAAAATCATGATTTAGCACTACACTGTTACTATGGTAAAGAAAATAAGGTAGTGGATGTATTGATTAGGAAAGATAAATGAGTTATGACTCAAATGAGGATTTAGAGTGAAATAATTCTCATGAATATAGTAATAATGGATATGTGAATCATTAAGGAAGGGCATTCATCCATCATTTTCAACTTAATTTGAATCCATCTTTGTTAGAAAAGATAAAATGTTTTCTATTTGATTATTATCACTATTAGAAGAAAATTAATTTTTTTAATGATGTAATATTATAGGACTTCATTTGTGAAGATGGTGTTCGGAAATTTGGAAAGAGATTATGTGTTCCAACTATACCTCATATCAAAAGGTAATGGTTTTTTTATTTTCAAATCACAAATTTATAAATAAACCATGGTAACAAAAATATATATATGGATTAGAGGGAAATTATTTGGGTTGATAACATGATGATTGAAATTATAGATTACGTTTCTAGATGTTTGGTTTTTAAATAATTAAAGGCGGTGAGACAACATCCTAGAGGATTCATGAAATTTTTGTATATTCTTATGTGAAAATAGAATGAAATTACAAAGGTATCTGTTACAAGACTACCAAAGACTCCAAAAATGAATGATAAAATATGGGTTATCAATAATTTCCAAACAAAATCTCAACATTTCATTACTATAAGAGAATATTTAATTATTTATAACCTAAGAAGGATCTATATTAATGATATAATAATGATTCATGGTGAAAATTTATCAATTTTTTTATAGCGGTTTTTATTTTACATCAAAATCATGGAATATTATTCCAAAATATATTTATTAAAATTATCATTTCATCACTTTCTAACACCCTAAAACCAATTGATAATATAAAAGGGCTACTAAAAAATGTAATTCACTTTGAGTTCATAATGACATTAATTTCAAGGTATGTGGGATGAATATTTACTTTTAGAAGAGCTTACCTCTAACAATAGTTTCCATTCAAATGTTCAAATGGCATCGTAGGAAGAAATATATGGGATGTTATGTTTTATTAAAACTTGTTGGGATGGATACAGTGAATGGAAAATAATAGGTGCATAATATATTAATGAGAAGAAAGGTAAATTCCCTTCAGGCTTACATCGAAGTTGCACAATATAGGAAAAGTGTAATGTTGATTATCCTATGAATGATCTTTAATTCCATGCAGGATATCATGTTTTCATGAAATTATCCCCTTATAAGGGAGTAAAATTTTTAACTAATTATGGGAAATTTCACCCTAGGTACATCAATCACCTTCATATTCATGAAATAATTAGATATGTTTCTTATCATTTAAAAATTCCAAAAAATCCCTAAAAATTACACGATGTATTCCGTATGTAACTGTTAATAATGTAAATTCCATTACCAATGCATGTTCTCACTGATAATGAAATATAAATTGACCCTGATCTATTATACTAAGAATAACCCATCCATATTCACGATAATAGAAAGAATGTGTTGGTGAATCAGTCAAATCAATCAGTAGACATACTTTATAGAAATCACAAAATGGAGGAAGCAACTTGTGAACCTTAGGATATAATGAATAACAGTTACCAATAACTATTTATAAGGTAATATAAGTGAAATACCAAGATTTTTTTTAGTATAAGAGAATTTAATGACCCAATAATTTATAATATGTTTTTTAATAATATTAATTTTGTCGATAACTTGTTAAGCACACAACACCAGGTTTAAACAAATCATGATACTCTATTAAAATAATATTTAATCATGACCATTATAACATATAAATTAAATTAGTTGGTATGAATATTATCATATTATAAAAAATAAATAGTTTACACAAGTGTATTTTTATCTATTGATTATAAATGAATATGAGGATTATATGGATGAAAAATGTTATTTATGAAAAACTGTATTTTTTCAAAAATATAATTTTGTCGTGATTTTCAAATATGATTTTAAATAAATTTTTATAAATTTTGGAAAATTTATTTGAAAATTTATCAATATTTTTGAAATTATAATACCAAAGTTTTCTTAGGTCGAATTTATGGTATTTATCTTAAATGTTATATTTTCATATCAATCATGAGATATAATGAATTTTCACAGAAAAATTCTTATTCGATTAAAAAATTTATAACATTAAATTATATTTTAAATTTGAATTAATGTAAAATTAGTTCAATTTTATATAAATAAAACCAATTTAGTTCATTTAAATAAATTCTATAATGAATTTTTATATAATTTTTTTGAACATTTTTGCATTTTCCATTTTAAAAAATTCTTTTTCATCACGTTATGAAAGAGTAATTTTAAAATGAATTTTCAAATTATATGAATTTAATTTTTAAAAATTGAGTCCCAATATTTAATAATAATAATTTAAAATTTAAAAAAATGTCAACATAATTTTTTTCCATAATGAATAATAAACAAAGTAAAAATTCATTGCTTTGTAAAGGTAAAAAATGATTTACTAAGGATTAAACTAAGAGGAAAATTGTTAAAAATAACCTACCAACATGTAAAAAAATAATTATCTGTCAACTATTCAACCTCTTATATACTATTTTCAATAAATGACCATTTTAGGCTTGTTCTATGATAAAAACGTTGTTATGATTGAATCTTTTAAAATTTACAAGTGTTCCACTCACCTTAGTTATAAAAGCCCACCACCTATCGTATATTATTTACACCTAAAAAAATTTTGGGATTGAAAAGAACTGAAAAATACAATTCCTAAATTATAAAACATCATCCTAAAAGAATTATTTTTTTTCTAAGATCCATACTTGGAAGGCTTAATGTTCAAATCAAAGGAGGTTACAGGAAGAAGAGGTAATGTTTTTCAACAAGCATATTTATATTTTTTTATCCACCTAATTAATATAAAACTAATCCATGATCGTAAAATAACATAAGTATATTACATATACATATTTATATTTATTTTAAGATAATATCCTAAAGCCATATCCACTTCCATAAAATGGGTTATCAAAACACCATTCATGTATACGATAGAGTAACACCTCGCAACCCGATGTCATTGGTTTTTCCATTACCACCTCTGTGGGTTTGTTATGATGATCGATATAAAGTATATATATGAAATTTAAAACGTAATTATACTTATTAAGTAATTATATCATATGTATTTTTTCTTAATTTCTATTCCGTATGAGATACGGTAACGTCCCGCATTTGTACGGAGAACTACCGCCTTTTCAATCGATGCGATTCGTTTTTCATTAACACTTTAAATGGAAGGTAAGAAGTTTTTATTTATGGAGTAAATGTGATATAAATGATATAATAAAGTTATTAGTGACATATTAATCATTATTTAATTTCAATTATCATTTTATTTCTTACCTTCTAACTCTTATAAAGATGGTAATATCATTCATGTATGTGTGGAATACTGCCTTCATTAAGCGATGTGAGTCTCTTTTCATCACCACATAAAATAGATGATACATACATACATACAGACACATATATATATATATATATATATATATATATATATATATTTAAAAAATAATATGATACTTATTATATTTTTATTATTTAGGAATGATTAAATTTTACTTAACGCCATTCCATTATGACCATTGAAAAATTAAAATGATTCTAAAGTGTATGTATAGCCTAACAGTTCCATGATCATAAAATAATTGATTATCACAAATGAATCATGAAATTAATAATATATTGATGTATAAATAATATAATTATTTTTTATTTTTATTATTCATTATATCAGACCATTTAATATGCACATGAATTAGATCTTTCATGAGAATTCATGAATGATAAAAGAAGGCAATTGTCACATGAAACACTGAAAACAATGAATGATTATTAACGATCAGGTGGTAATATGATATAAAAGGATTATATATGATATTATATATAATTATATATTTACTTTATAAATTAACAACACTATGAAAAAAATTATGAATGAGGTTAATCGAGATTCAATTAAATTAATGTGCGAGGTAAGAGACTTCGTCTCTATGTCCCTTTATTGATGCACATTGTAATGTTATTCTCCAAAATAATTTTATATTGTGTAAATACTAAATTTTTTTCATGTAATATCATAATTTGTTCATAAATCATGTTATTTTAAAATTTAATTATGAGATTTGAATCTAAAGGGATTTGGCTTAAAAATTACCAAGTGAAAAAAATTATTGAATAATCTCATGTTATTTTGTATTTATGGTCCATTTCATGAAATATTTACTTTATTATGATCATTTTGCATTAGAAATTATATTTATATTAAATATATATATTCATGTATTATTAAAATGATTATATCATAAATTATTTTCCATTTTTATTTACTTTTTAAAATTTAAATGTTATTTGAGAAACAACGAAATTGTAGTTAATTCTGTATCCATTACTCTGTACAGATATTTGATTATAAAGCATACTGATTCCAAAATTAAATCGATTATTCAACATATGAGAAATTATTTCGACCTAAAGTGGAGGGTATGGCCTAATATAATACATCCCCAAGATGCATCTGTAGGTTTAATGATAAAAATAAGATGGATAAATTTAATGGGGTTCAACTTGTAATTTTTAAACTTTATGGCGAAATGTCTTGATTGTAGAGGTACCAAGATGCCACAGATCATGTAATTCACAAATTAGGAATGTTATTTCTAAAGATTTTAGTTATTGTTATCCATGATATTTTCTCAATGATATTATCTTTGGATTCATTTCATTCATATATTTTTGATTAAAAGACATGAGTTTTTCTTTATGAAATTTTCCATATTGATTATGACTTATTTATTCACTCATTCATATTCTTTAATCAGAATTTTTTTTTCAGTCATTACCTTTTTATATATATATTATTCATTGTTTATCCATGATGTATTATTTTTTACGTAACCATTATTAATAATTATTCATGACCCTTATTCATTTTCCTTTCACCCAGATATAAAGAAAATAAATTTTAAGGATTTTTGAATGAGACATACTATTTTCTATTGTTATTTATGATGTTTTTTATTTTTCCAATGAAAAATCAGTATTATATATGTATCTAGTCCTAAAAAACTACTAAACTGATTGGCCCTTCAGGATTCAACCCATTTTATCATTTCTAATGATATAAATCAAGGCGTCATCTCTAGAATTCTAGGGTTATGTTAGTTGCAATCAATGACAACAAAGAGGCTATATAACCCAAAGAAAAAAAATTGAGTTTTGAAATTCTGAACACATTTAATTTTAAATTAAAATACCATTACATGATTTAATTATAATTTAAAAATAAAATACCATGAATAATGAAGGACTCAATACATTAAATTAAAAAAAGGTATTATATAAATAATATTTATGAAATTAGGCATATAACATTACAATATGTCTCAATAATGGGAAATTGATATGAAGTTCCATATCTCATATTTGGTTTTAGATGACTATGATTTAACCTCTTATTTAATTGTTTTAACCACTTTACTAATTTACTAATGATCCATATTAATATATATAGTATCATAGATGATCACATTGTAACATTTTAAAACTCATTTTTAATAATATTTCAATATTTTTATTGTTTCAGGTGTTAATATCCTTATTTACTAACACATGTTTTGTTATGAATGTACCAATTATTCTATATAGGATACATATCATTTAAATATAAAATTATAATAATTATATAAATATCATATTTATTCAATAGATACTAGAAAAGTTGGGGGCGAACCCCTTTCTTAAAAAGAAGAACACACAAACCCTTTTAAGGGAAAAGGGAGAACCCGAAAGCCCTTATCAAAATCGTAGGTTTGGAAAGAAGACATAAAATACAATTTATCAAGAGCCTAGTGGGACATAACCCATTAGAAAACCAAAACTTGATCCAAATCCAAATCCTATGCAATGAAGCCAAAAATAGTCCAAAGTCAACCAACTCAAGTCTCCCCCAGCGACCACCAAAGGCCCTCATTCAAACCATCATGACAAGATCACTGATCCGCCACCAACGGATCACCTCACCACACACTGAAGTGTCTCCGCGCATCTAGATCCAATGAATCTATATGTACAACGAGACCACCATCACCTGTTAACAGAAAGCCACGTCGAAGCCTCCACCCCATCGCCGTTGTACACCCGCGTAGGACTCACCCGCAGTTTGTCACTGCCAGTGGCCCCGACCAAAGAAATCACCCCTGAAATGCCACCTGGCACACCTCCACCACCCATGCTCAAGCGTTTCTGCCACTCATTACATGCAGATAGAGTCCGAAAGACCCACCACTAACCCCAAAAACTGGATATGAAAATATAGATCTTAAAAATGAAACCCTAAAGCCGCCACCTGTCACGAGCTGACACCACCTCTCGAAACCTGCACAACTGCTCTGATGCACCACCACACGCAACCATCACGAGCCGCCACTACGAGATGAAGGCTTCCAAAGCATCCGTCCTCTCCGATCGGATCCATGGAGATGATCTGCTGCTAACCGGGTATTACAAACACCAAGGTGCCGCCACGTTCGCCAAAGAAACTATCACCGCCGAGAGAGTAAGAAAACCCTAGAAGAAATATCCTTTGATAGAGAGAGCCATGACTGATTCCACGACCAATCCTAGTTTTGTTTCTTTAATATTAAAAAAAACGAATCATATCACTTCATGGAGATGATAGTCTATATGTGTGCACAAGCAATGATATCATTCAATTGACAATTGAAAGGGTAAGTAAGTGGGTGATATATTAATTTTCCCAAATAAATATCATTTTATATGAATCAAATATATTCATTAAATGTATTCATTTAACATCCCTTGTAAATTGTAGGTAAAAAATGAATCATATCGCTTTATAAGGCAGTAGTCCTCCATCTAGACGAGAAACATTATCAAATTTTAAATGGAATAAAAACAATGAAAATATATATGATATTATTACTCCAAAAGTATAATAATATCACATATATATATATATAATCAATCATTTTATTTAATTGTGAGATGCATAGATGGAAACGAGTAATATTTTTTAGTGAAGTGGTAGTCCACTATAGACATAATGGACGATTTCATTTCCCATTTGATGGAGGATGATAATGATAAATATTATTAAATATAAATAATAAAACCTCATTATAAGATATATACTAGTGTTATTATATTTCAATTATTAATACAAAATTGATATTGTAAACAGATGAAAGATTTTTATAGAGATTTATTAAGAAGGGATCATTCTCTTGAAAAAAAATCCTTTCGATATCCTCTTTAGGACCCTCAATTTTATATTTTGGGAATAAAAGAAGACTTAAAATTTGGATAATAATATTTTCATGTTATTATATAAGGGTTTGGTTGATCCAAGGGTTGAGATAAGGGTTAATTAGTGATTGAGAGAGTGACCTTTTAAGAGTGGGAGATGACACACATGGAATTATTGAATTGGATAAAGTGTACCCATGTTTTTACATTCTAAAAGGATCTAAAATGGTTAAGTATACAAAATTATATGTCTTTTGGTTGGAATATTTCTATTCAATTGGGTTATAATAAGTTTTAGGTCATTTTAACCATTATCATCTTAGTCTAACCCCCCATTAAACTTGTTTTCACTATAATAACAACAATTAATTTTTACTATTTTAAATATTCTGTATAGTAAAAATCGTTAATCATATTAGATGATAAATTAATTTTTATTACCAATATTCTATCTATTTTCATAAATTCAATTAACTGAAGGAGAAAATTTTAATTTCCCAATAAACATGTAAATGCATCAAAAAAGGGGTTTTCCAATGAAATATCATCAAAAGTATAAATACTTTTTATATCAAATTTGATCATATAATTGTCCCCAAAAAGATAAAATAGATTTATTAAAATATTATTAAAAAAATTTTCCTTTAATTTATTCAAAATAATGGTACAAGTTAATTCTTTAAATGAAAACACAATTTTTAATAAAAATCAATAATTTTCACTATTCATTGAAAAATGAAACTTTGATGAAAAATCTATAAAATTCACCAAATGATAATCCAGAATCGATAACATAAAAAATATGTAAATCTTTAAAAATAAATTTTATAATACTTATAAGAATTAATCAGAATGTATGTGCCTAAATCATGACTAAAATGCCTTTAAAAAAATAATATTTATTAGAAAACAAATATTTTTTATTATAAACTATTTTTACATTTATTTATAATCAATATTTAACCAATGACATGTGACAAAAATATATTTTCAAAAATTATTTATTAACATTCATAAACTACAACATAAAGGGTAGGTTATAATGATCAAATTTTGAATAATAATATTTTAATAGAGTTTCGTGTTTCGTTTAAACCCAGTGTTTCTTGCATCACAAGAAATAAGTGAGATTTAATTTATTTTAAAATAATTAGGTAATAACTTTTTAGGGTGAAACATTTTCTTCTAATATTTGTTTATAATATTATATAATCTATCAAACATTATTTCCATATTTTTAAATATCTGGGTGTAACATCATCCACATAACACATTTTGTGAAAGTTTTCCATAATAAATTCCTTTATCTATATGATACTAGTAATTTAATTCAACTAGTACACAATAAACCAAATAGTACTACATAATTGTTTAAAATAATGGAAGATTCTGATAAAATCTATCATTATATCCTACCACTTTGATATAGTGACAACCAATGGATATAATAAACCACCACGTATACAATGATCTTACTTCAATTACTAATAGACCAACCATCAACAAAAAAAATTCAAAACATATCATATCAACCATGACACCCATATCTAAACACATATCAAATAATACATATTTGATATACAAGGACTCACTGATTAGTCCGAGTTATAAAACATATTCGAAAACTCCTTATTCATTTCCAAAGCTAAAATCATTCTCCCCCCCAAAAAACATATGATACTAACTATATTATGATCATCCCTATGGTGCGTCATTATGAATGATGAAATCTCACATTACATACAACTTCGAGTCTCCCTACTGACACTCCCACACCCATTAAAACAAGGATAATTAAACTATCATTGAGAACATGAAACCTCTACAATTAACCTTATCCACATCTACAATCATTGTTGTAAGATCATCCATTACTATCCAAGAATACTTAGACTCCCAAACATCATATAATAATGAAATTGAATTGAAATAATCAACAATTATAATTCCATTCCCTAGGGAGTAAGGTATTTTTAAATTTATATTCCTATCAAAATTTTATCCACCATAACTATTGAAAAATTTAATCCTAATGAGAGAAGAAATTTCTCAAATTCTTATGATTCATGAAGTCCAAAAATAGTTTATAGATTAGGTAATGATTGAAACAACTCAATAAAAATAAAAATTTTAATAACTAGAGATTATGGGTGGAATAGTTACACTCAGGGAGATGTGATTTCATATAATCATTTTAGATCACCTACAATTTATGCCTCAATAATGAACCCATAATGAGAAAATAATTTTCATAGATAACACCTAACATTTTTAATTATTATAAAGGAATGATGGAGATATATATCATATTATCTTTTAGGTTGTCAAAATATTCTTATCAATGATCATACAAAATGAATGTTTATGATTTCTTAGTCATGGTGATAATGAAGGCCTCATTCTAAGATAAATCTTGCCTAAAAATTCGATAATATCATGTTATACCAATGAAACTATAGACCTATTGAAAATTATTTTGTGTGTCCCATGAAACAACAACCTAGATCAATGATATATTAGTGGATAATCCCTATTGATACACATTATTCTAAAAAAATGTACCACTTATTAAAAAAGAATAATGATAAATATTATTAAATGTGATAGTGTTGAAGGACTTATAATTTAACCATAATATATATAACATGATCCTTCCCCATAATTAACTACAAAAGTATGTATTCTATAAATACTACCATGAACTGATCTATGAACTCATATAATATAGTTTAATGAGTACAATGAATTTTTTTCGGAGATTCATGACACTGAATGACGTATCTATGATCTCAAATATAATATTTGAACACCTAAAAGTGGACTAGAGAAATCCCAAACCTTTACCCCCATCTATTGATACTGAGAGAATATATTAATCTTTGAAAAAAATCCTATATCCTTGAACAAATAAAAAAATCATATATCAATAGAAGAGGATAATGTTTCTTGACCAACACCTGATTAAACCACTGATAGTCTTTGAAAAACATCACAACATCATCCAAATTCTTGGAAATCAATATTGGAGAACCCAAAAAGGACACACAGGGTCAGAAAAAACCATTATAAATTAAATCATAAACATGAACCCTCAATTACCATAGCTCAAAATGCTTAACTTGATAATGAGTCCGTAAAATTATAGCGTCACCGAGTTGTAACATAGTCCAAAATTAGAACTCACATAGAGGGGGTATCTGTATGAACTCTTTGAGGGAAAATTACGAAAATTAAATAAAAGAACTAAGAAACTCCACCACATGGTTCTTTATCAAATTCTATTGTATTTATACTACTTTTTGAAAATAGAATCTGAATTCTTAAAAACTATATGATGCTCCCGCTTGAAAATAAAAACCATTATGATCCACAGAATTAAATGAAATTCAATTTAAGAATACCTTATTAATTATACACACAGAGTACAACTAATTTAATTTAAAAAATAAATAACATGCTTATATCTATAAAAGTAATTAATAACCATAATGTCTTATGTTACACAATTATTAGCTCACATCCCCAATACTTATCATGGAAAGTAAACTTCCCACTAACTAGTGTATTATACCCTAAGGGGACTGGAAGAATCTACACCTTGAGTCCCAAGGAATATGCCAAGTCATGAATAAATATGTATTGTGTGAAATAATAATAAAATATTGAAAACACCAAGATATAAGATAAGTTAATATTACCTTATACAATCACCAGTACCCATGAAATTGGTATCCATGTGGCATAGAATTGATAATGATTATCTTATATACCAAAATTTTAATACTGATGAGTACCTCCATGACTATGTTAAAACCTATTTTCTTTAATATATAAGACAATACGGGGGATGTTATTTCCACTCTAGATCATAACTACAATTAGATATAGGGCGATAAAAAGCACTGAGGGTATAAAACATAAAAATCGGTGAAAAAACTATTAAAATACCTAATTTATACAATGAAAAAACCAATAGAAAATATAATATAAAAGATAAACCAAAATCCCATAATGCATGAAATGTTATAAAACATCTAATTTATTCAATTATATTAAGGATACTCTTTTGGAAAAAACTCCAAACAAAAATCAAATATATGATTTGGTAATTTTAAACACATTATTTAATCCCTCGATAAATATGATTTAATGATTTATCATTATAGTGGTGAAATATATTTAAAATTATAGGAATATTCCTCATGATCTCCCATTTAAATGTTGTAGAAGAATAATAATTACTCAGGGAATAAATATTACGAAAAAATGAACATAACATGTTTAGAAAATTTCCCACCATCACTATGTTTTAGTAACTAAATATATAATTCAAATATAATAATTTTGTATTGAAGAATATGTCAAAAAGGAACCCTGCAACCATATACCCTAGATATAAAATGTCACATCCCAATGAAGAAATTCGTAGTCACTATATTCCTTTTATAGTCATTACATGTAACATTATATCCAATAACACAACTACATACCACATACCACAACCACATCATCATCATCAACACATATCAACTTCCTTATAGAACTACAAGGCCACAAATTACATAATTAGTTCCAACTGAATTAAAACCACATATCTCAGACCCATCGCATATCCATCATAGTAGGATATCATTAAAATTTTGAAAATTAAATTTGTGACCTCCTCATTACAGGCTTTTCCACCCACCATGAATCATCCCCACCTCCACACAGCTGATTCTCCTAGTATATCTTGTACACTAACATTGAGATTATATATCCCACATTCATATGTAGAATTTAAGACATCATAACCTATACTACACTTAGAGGTAATAGAATTTAAATTGTGTTATTTTTCTATTTTTTCACACATAAAAATTTTTGTTGGAAAAATAAAGATCCCAAAATAAATGATTGTTTGTAAGTTTATCTTAAGGTGATGAAAAATAAATCACAGGGAAAATGAAACACACATGAACACCCAAAGAGAGAGAGATATATATATATATATATATCATCACACCATACAATCATAGTCTTCTTACAAAATGTCAATACATATGATTATAACTATCACACCATCATCTCTATTGATCACTATCAACCTCTTCTATTTTATAATAGAAGACCACCCCATCATTCACACAAAAACCAAAAAACATTCAAAATTTTTAATTTAATAATATAATTTTCCATGTTTTTAAAATAGGATTATACGATCAATATTACATTCATTAGGAAATTTATTTTTCAATATTTAATGTCAAACCATTCATTGTCCCTCACCCAAAATAATCCCAACAAATTATTTTTCAGTTCCACTCATAAATAAATCCATAATAACCACTAAATTTTTAATTACATCAAATAGAAATTATTGTTTTTAACATTACCAATGAAATTATATAACACTAATATTATAAAATGAATTCCATAAATAATAAGCCAATAACCACACAAACCACCATACACAATATACCAATAGATCCAATATATGACACAAAACCATTTGTTTCATACGTAACTAGCCAATCTAGCATTTCCAAAAACATATATCAGTATATAGAACACTACCAAAAATATGATCATGGAAGCCACACAAAAATAATAATGAATAATTATTTTAGTAACCAATAATAAAAAATTCAAGAACTTTAAACATCTAAATCGAATTTTTAATATTCCTTTAATTCATTCCAACATCACATTCCTTAATAATAACATAAAAAAACTATATTTCTAAAACATATTTCATTACTATCATTATGTCACTAAAAATTTATTAACTATGATACCAACAACTTAGTCACAATAATAAGTCACATATCGAAGTATAATGAAAACATTATCCTCAGAAACATTTCTAAAGGAAAAAAAATCTCAAGTGATATCATTAAATCATAAAAAATGTGAATCATCCCATTTTCTTAAACACCCTTCCAAATATTTATTATCTTCATTTGGTTAAACATTAAAATAAACCCAATGTATATAAGAGAATTACAGTTTCAAATTTTACACTAAAATATTGAAGATATGGTAAATATTGAAACCCCACAAGCTATACATATCTTTATTTTAAATCATTTCCATTATTTAAAAATAATACATCATAAGGAACTCACATTCCCATGATTTGGTGGATTAATGTATCATATGAAATTATATTGAAGAAATTTATTCTAAACCACAAATAATTAATCTTGTAGAGTCCCATTATTTTCCTTGTAAAACATTGAAATATTTATATATATTTATCGAGTGAAGCATTGTGACAAATTTTGATTTGAGGCTCGGTATTCTCATAATTAATTTTATACAAATATTAATTATCTTTTATATTATGCACATGATTTTTCATATATATAATGGGACAAATATTGAAAAGAATATTCTATCAGAAATCTGAGACCACATTTGAGTGAAAAATGATTTTCACACTAGGGATGACCTAAAATACGACGGTGCAAGAAATTTCGATAAGTCAGCTATTGGGATAATAGTTAGTGGATATGTTAAATTATTAATTAATATAATTAATTAATTAAACACAAAATATTGTCTCTATAAAATCAATGATATATAAATTTTCCCATAGTTATATACATAAATCCTAAGTTTATTCATGAGAAATATTCCACCTTCTGTTGGTGAATCATCATCTGATGACCATAAATCACTGGACCTAATAAGATCCAAATGAAGTGAACGCAGTGAATTCATTTATTATATGGTGATCAAATTATTCAACAAAAAATTAACCAATCTACATGTAGGGCTAATAAAACTATATATTACTATATTTATGATTAAAGTGATTGAGAAGGAACATAAATTTTATGATCTAAGACAATTTTTGTACCTTTCATGCAAATATGTTCTAGTTTATTTGATTATTCAATTGTTTTATAACTTTCAATTTACCCATTTCAGATAATTGAATAAGAAAACTAGGACAATAATGGTTAAACTTCTATTCTTGTTCTTTCCTCCCACAATTTCTGTGTGTTTTTCAGTGATTGGACCTTACTGTCCTGGTTCGACATTGTGAGATGGTACCTAGCCTGATAAAACCACCATAATCACAAGGGATCCATATGTGAGGAATATAATGATGAACCAGGGAAGGAATTGTATGCATTGTGGGTTGTGGATGATCATTTTTATGACATTCAATCAATTTATCAGTGGAAGAAGAACTAACAATATGAACATTTCATGGGTTATGCGTGGAACAAATCAAAAAATTATTTTCAACAACTAGAAGGCTACAATCAATGGCAAGATACAATTCTCATGGTTTCAGTAGAAGGAGAGGCCAAAATCAATGGTGGTAATGTAAAATATAGCATGTAGAGAACTGATCAATATTTACGTGAAAAACAACAACTAAACACCATGTAACATGATAAACACACATCATTTTTCCCATTTGATATGTAGGCTAGGGGTTTGATAATTTATAAGGATGGTGAGGCATGTAGCCTTCCTACACCCCATATACTCCTTTTTAGGGGGGTCAGGCTATGTGGCAGAGCTGATGGGTAGGACCCCATGTGGAATGAAATTTCCTTGCACACGACCATGTTTCAAATTATAAAATAACACCATTATATATGGGAATCACCCCTCTTAAAAATGCATGTCTTGTATCGAAGTAAAAAATACACAATATGGATACATAGACATGATCAAGCACCCGATTGGGATCCCAAGTTTCATATTCATGCAGTGTAGATCCTCTAAATTACATATATTAATACACAATTGGTGATAAGTTTACCTATAGATACACAACTAGATAGTAGACCAGGATAACATGATACGTAGGTCCCCTCACAAGTCAGGTACCACTTGTTTCCCTTTTAAGAAACATCAATATCTTGTATGACATTCATTAGTATTCATATTTTTTCTCATGAGTATCCTATCTTGAGCGTTGTTCCACATAGAATATGATGGAACCCACTATTTTTTATTTTAAGATATGATTCTAGTTGTTTCAGACATGGAAAATATTTAGGCAATGGTTGATGATAACTGTTATCACAAAGGATCACAAGAGGATTTTAGAGTGGAACCGTCCTACTAGGACATGCCATGAGTCCTCAATAGTTCAAAGTGGAACCCTCCATCTAGATTGAATATGGTTCCACTATTTAATATCAGAGTGGAAACATCCCACAAAGTCATTGAATGGGTCCTCCAGCATTAGAGAGTGGAACCCTCTTATTGGTATAAAGAATGGGTCCTCTACCAACATACCTATGTGGAACCATAGTAATAAGATATGGGATGGGTTGTCTATACTTAATATTGGAATCCTGCATATGGGATTAAAAAGGATCCTCTTTTGATTACAAGAGATAACCCCTCTGACAGTGTCATGTCATGGGTCATATACTATTAGAGTGGAACCCTCCTTTTGGGTTGGTAATGGACCCTATATCGAATATTATAGTGGAACTCCCCAAGTTGGAATATTGTACGGGTCCTCTATCTATCCACTAAGTGGAAAATTACTGTTATACCAGGGCATGGTACCACTACCTAGATATTGTGGCCCTCGATTGTGCATTGAGGTGTGGCTTTATATGGCTACTATCTTCTTGAATGGTTCATGGGATGTAGGGTATCTTTTTTAGACATCTGAAATTTTTGGTGACTCTATTCTCGAGAAGGGTTATTAGATGGGTATGGAATTACACTATAATTTTATATTATTTTTTTGGTATATATATATATGTATTTATTTATCTATTCCTTTATATTTTGTTACACTCATGCCAAGGGTTGTGAAGATGTGTGGGGTAGTCCACCTGCTTTCCATGTTTATCTTCTCATGGATGGATGTGGTTACTCTCCTAATATGGGTGGAAATGACTCGTTTTTAGTCCATATACACACCATTTTTATCCCCTTGTATTTGATTGACTACACATTTTCTTTATATTGGTTGAGACACATCTTATTTATGGTATACTATCTTTGTATTACTATTGTATCTCTTACTACTCCCCCATCATATTTTGTGGTGTCCTGCTGGGTATGTATAATTTTAGGTCCACTAGGTCGAATACCCTAAGAGGGGGGGGGGGGGGGGGTGAATCAGGGTATGGTAGATTAAAACATTCTCCCTTTTGGATCTTATTTTGTTGTTAGACAAAACTCAATTCTCTATTCCTCCTATGACAATATACAGACAGATATGAAATCATTGACATGACACAAAAATTTTACTTGGTTCACCCTCACTAGGCTACATCCAAGGAGCATACAATGGAAATGTTCCCATGTGACCAATTAACTAAGGTTCACATCCAATAATGAGTTCAAGGTTTAGGCTAGATCTTCTATACCTGGGCTCACTGCCTTTAGAAGGTTTAGGGCCTTCTGACTACATTCCCAAGGGTCACTCCCTATGACACTTCCTCTGGATCACTGCCAATGGAAAGGGTCACCATATTCCTCTTCACTCACAACTCTTAGAAAGTAATCCACTAACAGTTTATCGACTTGTAGGTCAACCACATTTTATGGACATGCATTTCCCTTAATTTGCATGAATTCTTGTATCCTCAATTGTAGGTAGATGCTCTATTAAAGTTCCATTTTTACCCAAAGATGAATTCCACGTTTCTGAGTAGTGTTAGGTACAAGAAAATAATTTCGCAAATGGTAGTGAATATTTTTAAATCTTCCTTGAGAAAATTGTAAACCACCTTGTTCAACCGCGTACTGTGTAGCAGGTTTAGTATGCGGTCACCTCTTCCACATACTACTACCACTGCTGAAAACTTCCCTTCGTATGTGTACTACCTCCACCTTTGCAATTACAAATGGATACCACATACCGATTCCGTGAACCTTCTATGCCAATCACCCTCTGTCCGCGAACTATTCACTGTTCGTGGACTTCCTTCACTTTTGCGTACCGAAGCACTCCATCTGCGTACCACTTACGGAATTCACTCTATCTCATATCGAAGATTCCTCCTCTGCGTACTAAGTCTTAAGAGAACACAAATTTCCACTTAAATACTTCAGTGTAAACTCTTCAGTGTGATCCACTCTAGCCTTCACGAGATTATGTCTCATGAAGCACCCTAGCCATCACGGGATTATCCATCACGAAACACCTTCAGACTTTGCTGAAAACCCAGATAAAAAATATATTCTATGGATATTTGATATCCACTGTAATCGGTGATTTTATAGATTATTATATAGGAAATGATACCCACTTAATCTTCTAAATAGAGATTTACCAAATCTTCAATTCTTCCTACACCACCTACCGATCTTTCTACAGCCGCAAACTGGAAGACACCCACATACCATTTTTCCAACCTGATCCATGTACTTCCTTCGCTCTTATGCGTTCGATTTCCTCTACCATCAACACACCATCCATGAATTTTTTTCTTATTCGATCCATGTGCAAAAGTTTCTTCAACGTGGTCAACCACCTCTGCCGATTCCAATCCATCCACGTACTACTCCGCCACTCAACCACGGACCATTTTTGGTTTTGAAAACTACATCCGCTACTCCACATACTGTTCCCAGAACATGGTATGTGGTTCTCACCCTTTTAAAATTTTCTTCAAAATTCTTTATAAAATTCACTCCTTGGAAGAAATACGTTCTTTTCCAATATCAAACTTTCGATTTTGAGGCCCAAAAATTTGGCAAACACAGGGAAACTGCACAACCTTAAAATCTTGTCTTTGGAAAAAACAAATCATACTCACTTACAGTCATATGTCATTGTCAACAAATTCTCTCATACCCAAAATATACAAAGAGGACTCCTTGAGGTATTTTTTCCGAACATATATACTAACACTTGCATTGAATTTTCCCGCACATGTCATGTCTTATGAATATAATGGATAGGTCAGTGATGACTATAAAGGATCTTAAGGATAAATTGTATTTTAGACAACATATAGTGTTCATATCTTCAAATAAGGATCTAGGATCTATCTAATTATTTTTCTTCATAGAATTTTATTAGTTTGGGACATCATTCTTTTTGGGTGGTGTAACATCCCGAACCGGATTACCATAAAACCAATAGCCAGACCAGTGGGTCACATGGCCTCAAGCACATCACCCTGTGCACCAGATGCTACCAACTAGCAACATCATTCTTAGGAGGTGATAGTGGGGAGTCTATACACTCTTATTAGATATACAGAGCAGTGCAAGATAATATAAATAACAGAAAATAACATAAGCAGTAAACAAAAAAAGACAACAATTGAAGACATATAATAATAATTTTATAAATGTATTCAATGGTGGGCTATAAAACCGATTGATTCATGACATGGTAATGATAAAAAACAGAAATAAGTAAACAATAAAACATGATATTCAATATAGAACAAAATAAGAAAAGATAGAAAAACCCCATGGTGGTCTCCATGAGAATCCTAAGCTCTATCTCAGTCTTTTGTTCTTAACTCCCAGGTATAATTAGTATAAAAACCAACCGATATCCTACAAAATTAGCAGCTACTCTGGTACCAAGGGTACCCGAGTATGGTGTAAGATATAGATCACAATAGGAAAGCACCCACATTGTCTATCCAAATCCATTTCATGCAATTAATAATATATGACATTATGACACAAATTATAAATGTAAATTGATAATAAATTAAATAATATAAACTTGGTCCAAGACTGTAAAAGGACACCCATCCCATATCCCCTACATTAGACAAAGATGAATATCTTTGTTTGTGGGTAGATCCTTCAACATCTAGAAGGATCACCTAAATCGGTGGTAGATTTTCCTACCGAGGATAAATCATTAAGAATATACTTTATACATATGGTCTCCATCCTCAGTTTGAATGAAATATCACCCTTAAGAATATATATAATCTCTCCATCAATCTATCCAAAATATTACCCTTAGGTACAACTAGAATCTCTCCCTCAGTCAATGTGTGACTGTTAATGTAGCCCTCAGGTATCCTAGATAAGCAAATAATATTCACTTATGAATTCAGTAGCAATGCCCCAATCCCTCAAGTAGAACAAAAACATGCACCAAGCCCTCAGGTGTCACATTAAACATTAGTCATATCTGGACAAACTCAACATGCCATATAATATCAAACCCTCAGGTATTAATTACACTGATAGAACACAATCTTAAAATATAAGCAAGAAAAATACAATTATAGAATCAAACATTCTAGATTTATCATTATAAGAAAGAATAATAAATTAATAAAAAATTACCACATTTCATCTAGTTTAGTTCATTAATCCATGTTCCTAATTATCATCATTATATATCGAACCATTTTAATTGCTCCATCGAACCTGTAGTCATTTATAGTAATTAACTAGTTTATCCAAGGAGGATCTATCATAAGAAATCACAAAATTTATTATTAATTTATTTGGTCACACATATGACATGTCAGCATGATCACACATATCATAATTACTATAAATTATTGAATTAGATAAAATGTATTTAGTTAATACCACCAACTTGTGGAACTATGTTGTAAGAATAGATTCTTTATTAGGGTATAAGACACATGTTCATATTAAAAACATAATACATGAGGTAAATTTACCCATGCATATCATTAACCAAGTCTAAATAAATTACGTCATTAAATTTAATTATAATAATTTACTTATGTTTATGTAGAAGGGAATGACCTCACCATACCTTGAGAAAAATCTATTTCATACCATTTGATTCATTTTAAGAGATAAAACCTTATCATAAATTATCCACTTATTTTAAAAAAACTCATTTAATTTACCAAAAATAAGGAAAATTCACTTAAAAATATCAACATGTCAAAAATAATAAAAAATGTGATAGCAACAACTAAAATGCCAACTTGGTAAATTCCAAGTATAAAGGGAATAAGAACCCTGGGTGTGTCTTAGGTTAATTTAAACACCTAAGAGATAAGGGAAACTACATTTAAAAGAAAAATCAGTAGCTAAAACTTCACAAAACCACATAACATAATATGTGCCAAAAAGGGAATATCAATTCATAACATATGTAAGACAAAATTTCAACATGGTCATTACGAAAAATACATCGTGGTATAATAGAAAAACCAAGGCAATATAAAAAGAAAACATAAAAGTATACTGACAAATTTTTAGTATAAAGATAATGTACCTCCATTGAATGGGTTTTATAATAAAACATGACATTTCCTATCATGAAATCATTTATCACATTCAACTCTTCTATTTGGAATCAAAACCAATCCACAGAAAATAAGAATTTAATCTAAAGTCTTTACAAAATTAATTAAAATCTAATAAAACTGCAGTAAGAAATTAATTAATGCATTCTCTAATTTAGAGGGAAATGTAAGGGGACCCTAACTCAAGAAGTAGATTAGGCCGAACACTCATCACTTCATGTTTTTTATTGGTGAAAAATTGAAGCAACATACTTTATCCTCAAGGAATATACACTTTCATATATACATAAGGACACCTAGCCCCTATAAACATATTCCCATGCCCA
Source organism: Viscum album (assembly GCA_963277665.1). Classification (NCBI taxonomy): domain Eukaryota; kingdom Viridiplantae; phylum Streptophyta; class Magnoliopsida; order Santalales; family Viscaceae; genus Viscum; species Viscum album. Next base: position 357,352,081 of record OY728143.1, read on the forward strand.
TGAATATCAATAAGGGGATCCTTAAATATATTCTTATATTAATATAACCATCTCCACCCACCTACATATCCATTTTCCGTATTCATACATGAGCACACCAAGCCCCATACAAGTATAATCACTACCATGGTCAGACATATATAAAATGGGGAACTCATATAGCTATATGATTACCAATTCATTTGTAGGAAAGTATCCTTTGATAAATACCACTCAAACCCACCTCAAGGATGACCCAAAACAATACAAAAAACACTAGGGTCTCAAAATCACCGCCACAAAGTTAAACACACTGAAAGAAATTTATCAGAAGATTAAAAACTATGAAAACTGTAAATATAAATTGAGTAGTAATTAAGAAAGAAGGATGAACTACATTAAATGCCATGATAAAGGTACAAAAAATAAATAAATAAATGAATATAAATTTAAAAACATATAAATAATCCTAAATAAAATAGGCAAGATGACACAGAAGAAGGAAACTCACCTCACATGATAACGAAAAACCGAATCAAAACCAATCATTTTTTTCTTCAATGGAAGATTCTAGAATACAATCAAGGGAGTCCAAATCAATGATTAGAATACCCTAATTGTGAAAGGATATCAAATAATCGGGTTATCCTCCTCCTAGTGTTTGGATGAACTCAAAATAAGGAAATAGAGACAGAAATACAGCCAACCAATGGCAGAGAAGAAGAAAAAGATCCTTATCTTGATGAATTGAAGAGAAGTCATGAAGAAACCAGTGGAAATATTCGATTGAGGAAGGAGCTAGAGGAGAGGATTTCACACGATAGGTGGTTTAGCCAGGGGTGGTTCCATGTATCTAGGCTAAAGGGAGGAGGGGAGAATAGTTTTGGTTTTCCATAAGACCTAAGTAATAATAATAATATTCATAGTGATAATAATAATGATAATAATACTAATAATAAAAATATTATCATTATTTTATTAGTAAATCAATTCATTATTTTTTTCACTTTTCATTCCATATAAATTAATTAATTAAATTTCTTTAAAAATAACACATTGAAAGGTATAAATTCTCAAAACCATGTTCCAAATACCCTTTTTTAAAAGGGCTCATCCAGTAACCACAAAAAAATAAAAAATCATTGGATTTTGGTTTGGTTAAAAGAAGGATGTCTTACAACCTCCCCACCATATAAATTCTCATCCTTGAGAACATTCGTGAATACAAAAACATCACCCAACCTACAAGGGTCATGAAGTCCCATTAAAATAGTTGTGTTGTTTTTTCAAATGCCCAACAAACCTTTCATCACTTCTTAAACACATAAACCTTAAGGTGTCAAAAGACTAAGAAATGCCCATTTTCAAACAGAAACACTGAGATAACACTTACCCAATCCATTTTTAGCTAGATACATGATCACATCATCATCTTGTCAAATATCTAGCCAAAGGTACTTCACAACTTAGGATACAACATTAGAAAAAGGCCAATTTCAAACCAAGGTACCTCCACCAATGTAATGTACCTTACCATACATTCCTTTAGTATTTATAAAGATTCTACTGGCATGATTTCATTAAAAAGGGGCGGTCAAATCCCAATTGGACTAACTGAAATGGTCATGAACTATAACATTAAAGAAACATAGGACCTTTACACCATTCATTCCTTAACATGGTAGCCTATTTAAACCGGTTCCTTATGACCATAAAATTTAACAAGATAAATAAAAAGTCAATCCACTACATGATTACCATTCTCAAAGACACAAGTATTAGACGGCCGACATTTCACAAACTGAATTGTGATGACCTTTTCCAAGGTATATTGTATTCAAGACAAATACATCAATACATGAATTTTGTGGATTTACTTGATTTATGCATCACTGATCCTGAAAAGAAGTATGGGATAAACTACAATTGGAACAAATGTGTTCTAAGGAACCAACCCAATGTATTCCATACTTCTTGTTTACAGGTGAGAAATTTGTATAATGTCAAAATATCCACATCAAAAAATTGACTGAGACTAGAGTGACATTGGCCTGGTGGGAAATTCAGAAGAAATATGTGGTGTACAAGAGTTCATACAACACATTATAACATAGGAAGACAAGGGTAACTCAAGACTAACCAAGCCTCAATATAAACCACAAGTTATTATGCAACACTGAGAAAACCGCTCAAACAATACCTACATATTTTAAAGATATAGCACGACGTAAGACCGACGCTCTCATAGTGAAACAAGGATAAACTAATGATAGGGTACACGATAATCTCTCAAGGAATAGTACAATTATTGGGTTTTATATATTACCAGACATAAAATAGTGAACCGCTACCAATCAATAACTTAGAAGAAACCTGAATTCACTTGATAACGCACAATCATTAACTGATCATTAAGACATTACCACCCGAATCATCCCATGATTTTTCAAACATAACCTCCAAAGTCTACCCACAAACAATAGAGTTTTTCCAAGGATTCATACATCACTAAGCACACCAATTTTGTGTTGTTGGTAATGAACCAACATGATTTATAGTTCACACCTCAATGGATTTCGAATAACCCTGAACATTTTATAATGTTTCTCTTAAGTTGTGTTCCTTCTACATGAATGGAATCAGATTTAAAAAAACTACATAAAACTCCCCACCTTAGTAGTGTTCTAATAATCAAAATAATATATAGAGTAGTTGCTCAAAATCAACTAGGTTAAAACCACTATAAAGAAAAATGTTTTAAAAATTCGCATGAAAAAAACCATACCTACTGGTTTGTCAAAACACCTAAGTCTCAAAAATCCATATTGATCATTGAGATGAACTTGATTTCATTATTCCAAGGACACTCTACTTTAATGATGACCTAAGACCATAATCAATAACACAAGGCTTGAAAAGAATACCAATCACAACTGGTATGTTCTATTATTAAACACTTGATGAGTATGACTTATACTGATTTATATTACCTTGATATTTTATGAGGAATGAAACATCCTGATTACTATCAATATGGTGTATTCCCTATGGATTCAATAGCTAGTTTGACCATAAAAATAATTTACCTAGATTAATAAATACCAATTTTTCCATACATTATGAAAAAAATTGTCAGGTAACCTACGAAGCATCCAAACATGACTAAGACATTCCTAACCAGCTGATACTGAGTATTCATGATTCTTACACCCATAATCAGGTCATGTAAAACCTAATCACCCATCTAAACAAGGGTTTCATCTAAAATCAAAAATCCCTATTGAGGACAATGACAATCGAATGTAACTAAGAATTATAAATATTACGAAATTTAGTAATTCATTTAAGTTCTAAGGGTGAAAACTACCATAATGCATCCCATTATGAAAGCATAAAGAGTTGACCAATAATGGGGTCATGTAGAAAAGAAATTTCATTAGGATTAAGGGCCTACCAAAATGCCATTTCTAAAAAGGAGGAATCCTATGGGAAACACACATTTTTTTATTCCAAGGAAACTCAAAAAGAAAACCTCAATATACCTTTTCACAAAATTTTGAACAAAGGGTACCACATAATGTTCCATTTTAATACCATCAAATTTTTTCATGGCCGTTATTTTCTTCATCCTCAGCAGAGTGGTCTTCTTATTTTATGCTCTTGGGGTATTTTTGTTGCTTCCTTCGACTGTCTTTAATATCGAATCCCCCAACCACTTCTACTTTGCTCTGACCTCTCTTTCTATTACACCGCTCCCAATAGGATATGGGGCCATGGATTCTCAGTGGTTTTGGGATATGAGGTCTAGTGGTCGATGGTATTTTAGGTGAGAACTTATCATCATGTTCTTTTTTTGGACGTTTGATTCCATATTGTCTCTTTGCTCCGGTTCGAAGTCCATGGAAGTTTTAATCCCTGCATTGACTTTAAGACCATATGCTCCGCTCCGAGTTGGATCGGGATCTGTGGTTATTCTGAGGTTTTGGGAGGTGGGATCTGGTAGTCTATGATTCTCCCTAGGTGTCCTAGATTGATTCTTTAGTTTGTCATTTTCATCCTCATGATTTCGGTTTTGATTTGGTTTTGTTAGTGCCTGTCACGATAGATCTGTTCCCTGTTTCTACTTCATTGTGAATGTTCTTTGATGGTGTTCGACCTCGGTGTGGAGTTCAGAAGGGGAAGACAAGTCTTGTGATGTCTGCCCCTATGGTGACATTGATGCTGATGGTGATGTGTCTTGCTGACAAAGGGAGACGACATGTATGGTTGTTAGCGTGTGCATCGTGAGGTTTAGCTATCCGTGGCTGATGATTTATGATGAGGGGTGACGACGATATGGTGTTTTAATGATGGAAAGGGTAAAGGTATTTTTTTGTATTATTCTTTGAAGATGTGGAAATGATGTCCGGTGGATTCTTGTCGATGAAGTCTAAAGAAGGTGATGAAAGTGACGATGAAGTTGGTCGATGTCGGAGGCGTGGCTTGAGGAGGATCACTGACTGAGGATTTGTGTCCCAAGGAGTCTAGGCGTAGATGTGAGATATGAATGAAAGTGGACTTCATCTTAGCTGGATTTTGATTTTTGTGATATGGTAATGTCTTGTATGGTGCAGTTCCTGCTCACTAAAAAAGAGGTTTTGGAAAATCAAATGAAAATATAATTTCCAGTCAACAGATAATGTGAACAAAAAGGGTCCCATTAAGCCAACCTAGGTTCTTCGGAAAGAATCCTTATAGTATTTGGTTAATTTTTAAAATTATAAACACCCATTAAGGAATATCTCATATGATATATGACTCAACCAACCAACTTGGGTGAAATTTTATATTTTAAAAAGGGGACCAATTAATTTAGATATATGGTAAATGAACTTTACATTTAAAAACAATTCAGAATACAACATGCTCATGTTCAATAGTCCAACCATATGGGTGTACATATACAAATACACAAACTTCCCATAAACTTTACAATGTGGAATTTGGCTCCAATTTAATCGAAACTAATTAAAATTAAACATTTTAACATTAGAAAACTTTTACATTTTAACAACATCCTATAACAATTTATATCTATCAAACAAAACTACCATTTCATCTATAAATAAACATGGATAAACATGGTAGGACACATGAGAATTTTTTATAAACACTAATGTATGAAAAAATACTAATAATAAACAACCAATCAAGATAACTATACATGATTTCTAAAGATTTAAACTGAGGGGTATAACACACAAGGCACATAGTATAATTAGTTGGAAAATTAAAATACAACTACCATAATTGTTATATGCATAACATGTTAATTATGATGTGCCTATTATGATGTATGTTATGATTAATCCTTGACAAACCTAGACAAGGGTAAAATACAATAAATTCCATAAATCATAACTAGAGAAAGTTACACTAATAAATCAATGTGAAATCTAATCCAACTATAATAAAAAATATCTTGAACAACAATCCCAGGCCTATGAAATTGGTTATTTCTAGTACATGGGGTGATTAGTCATAGGTACAACTATTAACTAAGCTCTGACACTTTCTTAGATTCCTATATACTAGTCCAAAACATTAAGATAATGAAAATGAATACCTGGCTGTAATACCACTTTGTAACAGCCTAGTCCATCCCACGATCACGATATTGTGTACTTTGAGCCTAGCCCACACAAATTTTCTTTCCCAAGGCCCGTTCCCTCAGGCATCCCCCAGGAAATGGCCTCATTATGGTTGAGATATACATACCAACATAAAAAGGGGGTTTTGATGCTCCTCCTCATTCTATGTGGGATTACCATAATCCACCCCAAGAAGGTCCCAACGTCCTTGCTGGCCCAACAAATGTACACTTTCTCTGATAAAAATTTGTAAGAAAATTTCCCATATTACCATAAAATTGGTAGACATTTTGGTGAGTTTCATGGACTCAAGAACATATCCTAGTATGTCAGAGGCTTCCAAATAGTAGTGAGGGTCTCAGGAGGTGATTTTGGGGACACTATACCCTCTTATCAGAGATTCACAATAGTAAAAAATAATATAAATCTCATACAATAGAAGTAGCATTAAAAAATTTAAATACAACAATGAAATATAGATAATAACAACTTTATAAAAGTGGTCGATGCTATTTTAAAAAATAGAATGATGCATGAAATGGTAATGATATGAAACTGAAAGTAGTAAACAATACAACATGATTTTCAATAAAGAAAAAAGTAAGAAAAAGGAAGAAAAGATGCAAGGTGATCTCCATGAGCATCCTAAGCTCCAACTCGGTCCTTTTCTCATAACTCATAGGTACGAGAAATATAGAAACCAACCTACATCCTTCAAAATTGAAGTTTACTTGGGTACCAAGGGTACCCAAGTGGGGTCTTAGATAGAAATATCAATATTATGACACCCATGATGTGTAGACCAATCCATTTAGTGCTATTAATAGTAGATGACAATGTGACAGACATTATAAATTCATAGATATAGTAAATTAAAAAATAGAAACTTGGTCCAGGATCCTAAATAGACACCCATACCATTCCACCTACTTTGACCTAAGTTAGATATATTTATTTATGTGTGTAGATCCTCCTATATCAGGAAGGTTCACCCAAATCGGTGGAATATTCTCTTGGAAAGGATGAATCATTCAAAATATACCATAAAAATATGGTCTCCACCTTCATGATAATTGAAGTCTCTCCCTCAAAGAAAAATAGAATCTTTCCCTTAGGTTATCCAATATATTTCCAATAGGCTATCCAAAATTTCACCCACAGGAATATCTAAAATCTCACCCTCAGGATATCAAAAATATTTCCATCATGCATAACTAGAATCTTCTCCTTCTGGAATCATGTGACTATGCATATAGTGCTTATTAATTTGATATAAACATATAATCTGCACTCAGACATTTAGTACCAATGCTCCAAGCCCTCAGGCAGTACAAAAACATGCACCAATCCCTCAGGTGTCACATCAAACATAAGTCACATCAAGGAATACTCAACATACCATATAATTTCAAACCCTCAAGTATCGATCACACATATAGAATATAGTCTCAAAATCTAAGCAAGAAAAACTAAATCCCAATGCCAAACATTCTAAATTTATCATTATAAGACTCAATGGTAAATTTATAAAAAATTACCACATGCCAACGAGTTCAATTCATTAATCCATGTTCGTAATTTGCATCAAAATTATATCAAACAAGTTTAATTAATCCATCTACTCTATAGTTGTTAATATTAATTAACCAGTTTATCCAAGGAAATTCTATCAAATGAAATCAAGCAATTTATTATTAATTTATTTGGTTTCACCCAGAATGGGCCGATGTGATCACACATATCATAATTACTATAAATAATTGCATTAAATAAAATGAATTTAGTTCATATCACACACTAGTGGCATCAATCAGTAATCATAGAGTTTGGTGTAGGGTATAAGACACATGTTCATCTTCATAATTTAATACCTGAGTAAAAGTACCTCATGAATATAATTTGAAAAGCCAAATCCATTAAGGATTTACATTTCATTATAATCATTTAATTATGCATAAGAAAAAGGGAATGAACACACCATACCTTGGAGTCAATCCATTTAATAACATTTGATTCATTTTAAGAGAGGAAACACTATCTTGAATTAACTATTTCTTATAAAAAAACTCAATCAGTTTAAAAAAATATGAAACATTCACATAAAAGGCCCAACAGATCAAATATCAAGGTAAATGTCATGAAAACAACTCAAATACCCACTTGGGAAACTCCTATTAAAAAAGGACCAAGCACTAGTGGGGTGTCTTGGGCTCATTGAAACACTTAAGTGACAAGGGATAGTTCATTTAAAAGACAGTCCAATAGCTAAACCTTCCAGTCAATGCATAACATGCTATTTACCAAAAAGAGATACTCATTTCATAACATCAATAAGACCAAGTCTCAAAATGTTATTTACCAAATATATATCAAGCTATAAAAGAATAAAAAATGTAATAAGGAATGAAAGCATAAAATTATAGTCAGTAATTTTTATCTTGAAGATATCACACCTCCATTAGAGGGGTTTAAGGATAAAAACATGACATTTCTTATCCAGAAATAATTTATCACATTTACCAATTCTACCAAGAATCACGTTCAATCCAAATTTAATAGGCGTTTAATGAAAATAATTTACTTCATTAATTAAAATATAATAAATGTGTAATATTCAATTAATTAATGCATTCATTAAATTAATGGGAAAAGGAAGGAGACCCTACCTCAAGATGTAGATGAGGCCGAATAATTGGTAGTTGACATTTTTATCAGCGACAACTTGAAGCTGCTTCCTTCCACCTACATAAATATGCACATTCACATATACATAAGGAAAGATATCCATTATATACATATTCACATTTCCATGAATATGTGCTAGGGGATCCTTACATATATTCTTATATTCATATACCCATCTCCACTCATCTGTGTTTTCATTTTCCATATTCATACATGAGTACACATAGCACCTTATAAATATACTTGATGCCATGAGGGAACTTATATATAATAGGGTAACTCATAGAGACATATACCTACATATAAATACATATATAATTTTCATTTGATAACGGTAACTCAAACCCTCTTCAAGGATGACCCAACACAATACAAACAAAACTCGGGTCTCAAAATCACTGCGACAAGGATCAACATACATAAATAAAATTATCAAAATCTCAAAAACTATGAAATCATCAAATATAAAATGAAAAATAATTTTGAATGAAGGAAAAACTACCTGAAATAGAATGATAAAAGTCCCACTCACTATAAATTAATTAATATAACTTTAAAGACACTTAAAGAACCATAAATAAAACAGGTTAGATGATGAAGTGAAAGGAAAATCACCTCACATGGTGGCGATAACCCAAATCCGAACAAATGTTCTTTTCATTTAGCAGCAGATGTCATAATTTGATCAAGGTTTTCCCGATTGATTCTTACATACCCTCACACCAAAAGGAAAATAAAAAATGAGGTTAGACTCCACCTTGAGTTTGGAAAAACTCAAAATAAGGTGAAAAATATCAGAAATCAGCCTAGCACTGGAGGAGAAGGAACCATAGATCCTTACATTGAAAAATCGAAGAGAATTTGTGAAGAAACCAGTGGAAATCATTGATCAAGAGAGGAACCATAGGAGAGGTGGTTGTGTTGTAGGGGGTTCGTCGATGGGGTTCCATGCGTCCATGGTAAGGAGAGGAGGGGTACCCTCTTTAGGTTTTCCTTAAAACTTAAATAATAATAATAATAATAATAATAATATCCATACTTATATTAATACTAATTATAATAATAACAATAATAATAATGTCATTATTATTATGAAATCATTTTTTTATTTTTATCACGTTCCATTTCATCTAATTTAATTAATTTAATTTCTTTAAAAAGAACACATTTCAAGGCCCCAATTCTATGAATTATATTCCGAAGCTCCATTATAAAAATGAAACATCCAGTAACTGTTAAAAAAATAAAAATAAAAATCCATTCTATTTTTTTCTTGTATAAAAACATGGCGTCTTACAGGTAGATATTTTTACCCATTTACATTTTAGTTTTCACTACCATACTCTTGAAACCCTAGAGGTTTTTCATTATTAGTTTTATTTCTAGATGTTTAATATTTTCATTATTATTCCTCCACACTTCTACATTGAGATGGTCAGGTGTGTGCATATATGTACATTATGAAATGGAAATCCGATTTAGGATATTACATTTGGAACTAGTCACCATTCCTGGACCCATAGAGGCGGGATTAGGGTAGTTGTGTCTCGATCCCCAGTTAGGTTTGGTTTATGGATGTTTTGTTTCATAGAAATTCATTCCATGGGATGATATTTAGAGGAGTACCAATCTTATGATTTACTTTTCATTAGGTCAATAGTGTCAATGTATATAGAGTCTGACTCTAAGGATAGGGAATCAAGTGATGGTATGTGTAACATCCCACCCCATCTCATTGGCTTGAGAGGGACGAGTAATGATACTTGGCCTTAAGTGATGTTCCCAATATTCCAAATGCTATAAATAAATTCTGACGGCTTCAAGAATAGTTGGGGAACAATTTTACCTTTTGAAAAATAATAACCAACCAAACTAGACATTACCAATAATAACATACGATGCGTGTCAACATAACAACCCAACCATGTATTACCAAAAAGACCACCAATTTGTTCCATAATACAACCCAAAACCACATCCGAGTACCATTCAGAAGACTAAATAAGAGACCCCAAAATGAACCCTGACACACTCCATAACTCCACACCAAGCTCCATGCTACAAGAACTATCACATCTCCCAAGCATCACCATGAACCACTACCAATGAGATTCTTTACCTTTACTAGTGTCCTAGAATACAACATCTGCAAAATCACCAAGGTGCCAAAGTAGAGGGTGAGTACAAATACTTAGTATGATTTCCACAACCAATTACCACTTTTAATAGATACAACACAGTAAAATCACAACCCAATGTTTCACCAACCCAAACCGGTATAACAATCACAATGACACTTTTGTCTGAACCGTTCCTTCCTTTCCCAATTTAGTGGCACATCCCATCCACATATCCTTGATGGTGGCCATTCCATACACTATCCATCATATTTTTATAGTGGTCCTTCCCACCAACTTCCACCCATTCCCCAAAATCGATAACACATAATCAACCAACAAGCACAAAGTGCCAAGGCCACACAAAATCACACCATCATTCCCACCACATGCCAATTCACATGAATAAATCATCCATTTTTTGAAAATATGCTTTAACAAATTTTCCATTACAAACCACATTTCAATAAACAAAATTTTTATTGAATACCATATTTCACAAAGAATTTTTCATAATAAACCACTTACTATTTTAAAATGAACATTTTAAAATCACACAACAATACCCTTTTGGAAACAATAACACATTTTCCCAAAAATCCCAAAATCACCAACAAATTTGTTTCCAATAAGATTCAAACATAATTATCATAATTAATTTTAATAAAAAAAATAATTGTAACTAAAACCACTAGTTCTAACAAAGTGGAGTCGAGAGAGAAGCCACCTATCTTTTGAGCTCTAGTGAATTCGACCCACAAGCAACTGCACCCCAATCCGGGAAAACATTCAACTAAAACTGCTCTAGGTCAGCTTAACTATTATCCAAAGCCTTAAAATAAACCGCCAAGGAAACCACAAACCTAGATATACATTCAAAATATGTAGATCTAGAAATCTAAGAAGGGGAGAAAAGTAGATGTAGATAAAACTAGAAATAACTAAAAGAAAAGACTTACTGTAGAAGAATCGGCTCAACCACAACAAGAAAACCCTTCGATTTTCTTTCCAAATGAGTGGGAGAGTCCCAATAACCCATTATAACCAAAAATCACAAGTGAATCTAGAGTGGGAGGAATTTTGGAATGAAAAAAGGCAACCTCGAGGGAGGTCGGATATAAAAACCCCATTTTTAAGTGGCCCCATGGTTTTCCCACACGGTTTGGAAAATCATGCACTAACTGGGCACACAAAAATTCATCGAGAGAAGGGGTCCACATGGTTTGTCAAATCGTGCATAGGTCATTTGAATCCCACTGTCTCCCCCTACATGACTTCTTGAAGAACCTACACAGTTTCCCTTAACCATTCTTAAACCGTGCACCCTTAGAAAAGCCTCTAATGTTATTCCAAACCCTTCCAAACTCTCCCAACCTCTTCCCAACTCAACCAAGCACTCTAAACACATAAAAAGGAAAAAAAGGCCACAAAATTAAAACTTGAGGTTCTCTTGTATGAGCAACTGACATATCCATTCACTAGGTCCTTAAAGTCCTGATTTTCAACTCAGTATACCAAGAAATTGGTTACAGGGGTCAATGGTGCATGCATCATATATGATTGAGTATTTTAATGTCATTATTGAAAAATATACCCACACACACACACACACACATATATATATATTCTTCTCTGACCATTGTATTTATTGATTAAATTTTTAGCATGCCTCTGTGATGATAGTGAGAAATGATACCTATTCTAGATCATGGTGATGATTCAATGAGAAATAAGGCCCCAGTTTAGATTTCATCATGTGAGATTATTCCTCTAGGTGGTCAGGTATCATGACCAACACCTCACGATAAGAAGACTATTCTTGTATATGAGGTTGAGGATGCACATATGCCTAGCTCACTCTATGAGTTCCAACACTAGTGGCCACTGAGGTTCCACAACTAGTTGGATTCTAAGGAAGTAGAAGATTGTCTTGATTCAGCAGTATTTTTATTAGGGACATCCAGACACTGATAGTTCTACTAGTTGTGTTAGATGTTATCTTTTTTACATAGAGAATTAGGGCCCTTGTGGAACCTTGTTATCCCGATACATGATGAGTAAACACTCTCATGGCTCAAATCTAGTAGTTATTTAGTGAGGAGTAATACCCCACATGTTTTCTCTTAGATTGGATTCAAAATAATATAGAGATATAAAATGGAGGGATGACGGTGGATATATATATGGAAATGTCTAGATACTTTACACAATACTCAATTGACATGATTCGATATGGCTACTTTTGAGAATGAATATTTCAGTAGAGACTCTATAAAGAGATATATGCCACTTCAAAACCCTTTTAAATTCACACCTATGCATGAGTGTTGGAGTATGAACTTGTGGTAGAGATTTTTTTTGTTATGGGGGTTCTAGGAAGCTCAAGTTGGATGCGGGTGTCACAGACATGAGTCTTCTATAGAAACTAGTAGGCGCCAATTGACAAGATTTCATCACAGGAAAACCTGTAATGATGAGAATCAGAATCATTGTCATGTGTAATAAGGATAACAATATGTACCTTGGAATCCTATATAGGGTTGGTTCCATGCATGCGATGTGTGAGGTCACATATCGTGTTTCTTTAAACTAGATGTGCTAAGGGGTATAATAATGTATATGAAAAACCATCATGTCAAAGATAATGTCATGTTTAGGGATTACCCAGGCAAGGTCGTGGTGGCATACATGAAAGAAAAAATTATAATTGGAGTAGGATAAGATGTGAGAGGTGGAAGATACTATGATATCCTTCCACCACTACCATCAAGAGGCCCAGGTCCAACACAGGGAGCTGGCTACCAGCGTTGCATACAATTTCAAGCATTGGAGGCTTATTATGATAAAACACAAGAGATTATTGGAATTACTATCTATGTGTTTCTACTATTTTATTTGGTATTATCAGATACATGTTACAGTCATTCCATTAACTATATAAACCATATGTGAGATCTAGATATCATAATTTAGGTTTTACCCCAATGGATTTTTCTTGAGGTTCCTATAGAGAACACTGATTCTATATCTTTTATATTACTGTAGTGAAAATTATCAAATTGGGGAGATTGGTTCACCTGGGACCTTTTAGTTTCCATACTGGTGTCTTATGATGTCATCATTGTTATAGTTTGGGTTTCCATTGTTTGGCCCATATGGACTATCACTAAAGATAATTCATATGCCTATGTGTTTATGGGAAAAGATTCCCCTTTTTGGGAGAGATATATCCCATGGCGGGTTGAGTGGGTTCTATGAGAATGAGACTGCATCTCGTCACCCATCAATTTTAGTGTATATCCCTTAGTGTAGTGGGATATTTAGGCATATAGATTTTTTCATTTATGAAGGATTATATGGACATATTTTGCGAGGAAGTTCCAAAAAATACCTCTAAGGAAAGAGATTGATATTTTCAATGGCTTGCTTCATGGGAAAACTCCAATAACATCTAAAGAATTTTAGACGGCCCCTAATGAGCTCTGTGGGATACTGTTGTAGTTTGAGGACCTTTAAGAGAAGGGTTTTATCAAGAATAGTGTGAACTAATGGTATGCTCCATTATAATTTCTGAAAAAATGAATATAGAAGGTTTTAGCTTTTTATGGATTATTTGTGCATGAACCCGACCACAATAAAAAAAATTATCTGTTGGTGAGTATTAACATCGTCTTCAACCCATTGCATGGTGAATGTTGGTTCTTAAATATTGATCTCAGGTTTTACTAAAAACATCTTAGGGTTCAAGAGAATGATAATACCTAGAAGTCATTCCAATTTCCCTATAAATAGTATGAGCTCCTTGGGAAGCCCTTTGGTGTGATAAATCCCTCCACTATGTTTATCAATTTGACGAACAAAGTAAATCAACAATAAATGAACCATTTTGTGGTTTTGGTCATCAAAGAAACACTCATATACTCTATGTTAGTGTAAGATCATGCATAATACATGAGTATGGTTCGTGATTTATTTCGGAAGCACCGACTTTATGATAAAATCTTGAAGTTCCATTTATGGATTCATGAGTTTGACTTCATAGGGAATTTTATTTCTGATCATGGTTTTTTCAAGGGACTAATGAAGACCGATTTAGTACATTATTGGGATCCACCATATATAATGACATATTTTAGGAGTTTTCATGGATTAGTGGGGTAATAATGGATGTTTTTGAAAGACATATATATTATTTCATCTCATTTGAAAACCATGGTGAGGAAAGGGAAGCCTCTTACTTAGACATGGCAGTGCTAGAGGGCCTTCAAGGAGTTGAGGAGGAGGAAGAATAGTTATCATATATTGAGACTACCAGAGGAGGGAGTGAAGTACATAGTGTATTATGAGGACTCATGAGATGGGATCGAATGTGTGTTGATGCAGTGGTAGGTAGTTATCACATATGGGTTTAGGCTGTTGGAACACCCTAATGACAACTAAGTGACTCTCAACCTAGAGATGGAAGGGATAATCTTATCCATGAAGATGTGGTGGAACTACCTTATGTGAGAGAACTTATTCATTTAATCAAACAATCAGGGTCTCATGTATGTATTCATAAAGAGATAATTGAACCTGAGGAAACTACATTATTTTGTGTTCCTACAGAACTATGAATTTGGTATAGTCATTAATCCAGGGAATCTAAACATAGTATAAGATTATCTTTGATGGAATTCCTAAGACCATTTAGTGTAGAAGGCTTCCAATTAGTTTTCTTCTATGATTATTTTTGTTGTTGAGAAGGAGGGAGAATCTTTTCATCAGTCTATAATGTTGAATCCTCCACTTCTTGAGAAGGTGAGAGAGTCCCATATTGTGGAAATCAATTGTGAGGTATTGTGTGACTATATATCCACATTTTATTCACCTGATGGATATTTTGAATGTGATAATCATTACATACATTTGTAGGGATGGATGGTGGAAACAGTTATGATGCAGTATGGGATGATGAGGGAGTTAAAAAGTTATCCCCCAGCCGTAAATCCCGGCTTGGTAAAAATTTATAGAGGAATTTAGTAGCTATTTTTGGGGTCCAACATGAGATGAAACATGGTTGAGCTCGTCTCTTGGTGCCTCACCTATAAAAAGGTAAAGGCTGAGAACCGGGTTTTCTAATATTCGATGCATCACCTTGATATCCTTGAGTGTATGTGGGATGACATATCCATGGACTTTTTGGTAGTGAATCTGTAGAAATCAAAGGACCATGACATTATATTCATGATAGTTAATCCAATCGAAAATTATTAAAACTTCTTTTTTATATGGGAGTTCAGTTTGGATGAGATTTTAGTGAAGAAAAAAGTATTGGAGTTCATTCACCATTATTTTGATTCCTCAACGATTTTCCTAGTCCGTGTAATGAATTTTATGTCATTATTATGGAGAGGATTGTAGCAGGCATTCAGGACCCATTTGAGAATTAGTAAATCCTTTCACCCCTGAAATATTGGCAGACCAAGCACACTATATAAGTATTAGAGGATTCGATGAAGGCTTAATTGTTAGAATTTATATGGAGAAGGGATGATCATATTAATTTGAAAGTGTTTTCATATGAAAACAACTACCACTCTACTATCAACATGTTACCTTTTTAGGACCTTAAAAGGATACCCCACATGTCACCCTTTAGTTGGATAGAGATTGGAGATACATCAATTGTGGGTCTAGAGTTGGTGTAGATTATGATGGATAAGGTCCAAGTCATCCATGGATGGAGAAGGATGGCCCAGAGAATGAATAAATCAAACACTTATTTTCATCAAAGGACTTTATATTTTGAGTATTGAGACCATGTTTTCCTACGAGTATTTGCATGATTTTCATATGGTTTATAGTGTTTCCTACTTCCTTTACCTACCCCCACTACTATAGTGGGTCCCTTATGTCATCATAGTGTCACCGATGATGATATATATGCATGAAACCATGAATATAATCTATTTGGGAGAGATGGAAATTGATGATGGATCCAAACTTATAGAGATCCAAATGGTGATATGGGATCGAGAGGTTATGGCCCTGGGGGGATGAGCTACCCCCTCTTCTCACATGTTGTGGTAGCACGAGAACATGTAGATGATTTCCTAGGAGTAGGAGAGACAAATATGGGCTCAGTATCCTAATTTATTTGTGTAGGTTTACTTTTTTGGGGATTAAAATCATGATGAGGGGAATAATGTAGATAACCATTTGTTTCCTTTTAAGACTTTGGAACGTTTATTTATATATTTTGGGAGTCTGACACTAAGATGACATGTGATTCGGAGGACTGGTGTGCAGAAAATTAATATTATTAAAATATTATATATTATTTATAGTACATGAACGTAGTTTAAAAAATAAAATGAGATAAATATTAAAAGGAATATCATATCTGAAATCTGATACCATATTTGAGTATAGAATATGATGTTCCCCGCAGGAGCGAGCTAAAATATGTCGACACAGGGTGTTCAGATAAGTCATCCATTGACAATATGTTTAGTAGATTAATCAAATTATTAATTTAATTAATTTAAAAATTTAATGAAATCAATCATGATTATAAAATCAAAACAATGGAAATTTTCCTTAGTTTAGTGGTATGAACCATGGGAGGATTCCAGCTTAATATTCCTCCTTCCACCAACAATATTAAATTTATATTAGAGGAAGAAGAAAACAAAACAAGATAATATAGGATAAATACTCAAGGCATATTGTTGAAATTAAATCAAAGTGCATCCCCAATAAAAATATTAGTACATTCATGGGGAAGGACCCAATGCATGATAATTATAAAGGAGGAAACTATTGGGAATCCTTTTTCAAATGAAAGTCTTCCAAATGGTCCCCTTTACTCCATGTGTGAATGATTTTGATGGTAGTGGTAATGAGGGAGTTACATTTATGGATCCAATACATGATCTTCCATTGAGTATAAATTTATCCTTTAGGGGAGTTGTAAATGGACTTTGAGTCTGTCTCTATAATTTCTAGAGAAGTTTTCTTATAGTAGAAAGGATTAAGGCTATTGATCAAGGGTTTAGCCTCCTCCATGGGAGAAACATTATTCCCATAAAATGCGCTGAAAAATAATGGAAAAATTGAGTTACATAAAAAACACCCCCATATGTACCCCTAACAACATGATTTTTCAATACCAAATGTTGAATCTAATTTATGAGATATTCTAGCACACCTAGTTCCCCATAAAAGAGCTTTTGGCCAAAGGATCATAAATATTTCCCATGCAACACCTAAAGGAGTGTGGATCCTTCAAATGATTCAAGAGATATGTGAGCTCTACAATGATGAAATTAGTCCACATAAAAACAACCATAGAAGATTAAAGTGGCCATTGTGATGAGAAGTGATTCTTTCTTCCCACATAACCCAATATCCACTATTAAGTATAAGTGGATAAGACTTCCTATCATGATTCTTGTTGAAAACCCCACTCTACAGGTAAAGAAGAAACTACTCAAAGGAGACAATCAATGTATTAAAACCCATAATATATTAAATAGGTATACATTTTATTATTTTCCAATCACTTTTTAAAAAGAGATACAGAATAGATTCCTCATGATGAACATCACAACAAGACCATTTGGATGCGATGTAGAACCCCTTACCTTTCACCACCAAATCAGTAGGAAGCACATAGTTATGAATCCTCAAAACCATGAAGTTGAATTTAGATGGAATTTACATTCACCAAGGAAGACTCCTTCATTAATATCTACATTGTAATGTGTCCATCATATTTTTCTGTAAGCCTTGGAAAAAAAGACTATCTATTAAGAACCTATGAAAAAACATTTATCCTTAGTGTCAACAATCCTAATTTCCAAGAATTTATGATTTTCAAGGGGATTCAAGATCCCATGGATGAAGGAAGGCTGCATACTAGCATGGTTGAAGGAAATATCTAGTGTGGGAAAACCAAGGTATGCTAGTATGTCTCCCACCCAGTTCCACTCCCATAAATTAAATTTCCTTCTACCAATAATGTAATAAGAATTTGGAATTTGTATTTCTATGTGACCTTGTAGATTTTTCTACAAAAGGGGATTTGTGGCCTTTGGGATAATTCAGGTCCTTTCCATATTTCCTAGTAATATATCATTTCCATTGATATAGGCCTTCGATGAAATTCTAGGTCATTTTACCCAAAATAAATTACATTAAAACTTCTACATTCCTTACATTGATGCCGCCATTGTCCAATGGTTTGTCTATCTTGTTCTCGAAAGAAAAATGGAATCTACCTTCTCCATGGTCATCCCAAATAAAAGATGATATGATCTTTTCAATTTCTATTATCATTTTAGGAACCTTTAGTACCAATAGAATATGTATAGGGATGGAGGACATAACACAGTTTATGGGGGTGATCCTCTCTCTAAATGAAGGAAAAGTATTTTTCTTGATTTGAATGTGGTTGTAGATCTTTTCAATAAACCATTAAATGTGATGGATGTATAATTTTCATAGAGAAATAGGGGAACCTTGGTAGTATAAGTAGAAATTATTTCTTGGAATTACCCAAATGGATTCAGTTCACTAGATTGTTCTATATGAACATGATGACGGGAATAAAAAAACAACCTTTTTCATGATTAATCACCTTCCCACTCCATTTAGAATATTCCTCTACAATTTCCTTCAAGCCCCTCATAGAATAACTACCAAAATTAATAAAGAAAACCATGTCATCAAAAAAGGTGGTTCAAACCCATAATGAAGTTTCCCTTATAATGGTACAGATGAATATTTACAAGTTTCAAACCTGACTCAATGTATCTTCTAAGGGAGTACTAGATTATTATGAAGATGCTAGTAGATAAGGGATATTGTTGTCTTAGACTCCAATCTGGTTTAATGAAACCACATTTTCTTGCCGTCAATTTTATTGAGAACTAGGGAGAGATGTAAAAATGAATAAATAAATCAAGAACCTAGTCCTAGAATCCCATATATCACCTCACATTAATAATAAAATTCCACATGATCTTATCATATGCATTTTCTATATGGACATTAATTACTATGTTGGAGTGCATAACCTTTATTCCAACATAACAAATAATTACATGTGTGATGCCTATGGATCCTTGGATAGTGAGGATTTTCATAATTACATGTTGTTATTATGAAACCCAGTTGTGAATGTAATGAGGGATTCTATAGTTTATTATGGTAGCCAAAAATAGAATGACAGGACTATCAGTTTTATGAGCTGTGAAAATTGAGTTAACTTTCATACACATAAGTACCAGTTTGTTTAATTATTAGGTTTTCTTATAACCTCATATATCCCAATTCATGATCGTTGTCCATGAATGCTTGGAAAATGATGGTTAAACCACATTTATTGTGGCTTCCTCCCACAATTCTTCACATTCTTCATCGATTGGATTTTGTATTCCCAGATCAAAATTTCTAGGAGGTAATGTGCCTGATCATACCTCCAAAATTATGATGAATACACATGAGATGAATGAAATGATTAATCAGGTATGGGATAATAGGAATTATATTTTTAGGTGATCATTTTGATAGTCTTTAACTAAATCATGAATGTAGGAAGAACCAACAATGTGCAGGATGTGTGGGTTACATGTCAGAAAAATAAAGATCCAATTTCCAACCACCAAAGTGTTGGAATCACCAGAAAGATAAACATGCCTTGATTTTGGGAGGAGGTGAGGCCCTAATCAAATGAAAAAAATTTAATATATTGCATATGAATTACAGAACATCATATTTATGAAAATGTATCACAATGAACACATGATGTGTACCCACATTCTATTCCCGCTATGGTATTAGAAATTTACACTGATGGAATGTCACACAACCCTCCTACATTCCATGTACCCATTTCCCATGTGGCTGAGCTATGTGGTGGACCACACAGGTAGGAACACATGTGGAAAGACTTTTCTAAGTTCAAGATTGTGTACTAAATTACATATGGAAGGCCTAAGTCTTGGGTGGTTCCCCATGTCATGAGATAAGATGTGTACCAATGTATAAAGACACATGATGGATACACATACATGACCAAGAACATAAGTAGGACCACAAGTTGCATGGGCATGTGATGTTTATCACTTACATGTCCTGCATCCAAATATGGTTGGAGATCTATGTAACTCTTTGTATAAGGTCGGGTGGTAGAGTTGGAAAAAACACCATGTGGGTCCCCTTAAATGTCATGTACCCCAATTTTATATTGAAAATTATTCTCTCTTATCTACTTCGTTTGAACTCGGATTTTTTACCATGAGTATCTTATCCTGATTTTTTTCATGTATAATGTGATGAATATCTATATTATGGATTTTGAGATGTGATGTGAGATATTTCAGGATTGTTTCTTACATAAGAGATGATTGATAAAGATAGTGATCATACATGATCACCAATGGATTTTGTCATGGAACACTCCTAGTGGGACATGACTTGGGTCCTTCATAGTTCATAGTGGAACCCTCTAGCTTGGATAGGCATCAATCATCTATTATATAATAGAGTGTAACCCTCTTACGGAGTCAGGGCATGGGTCATCTAGTACCAGAGAGTGGATCCCTTCAATTCGAAGAGGGAATTGGTCATCTACCTACCTATCATGGGGGAACCCTCATATTGTGAAGGGGAATTTCTCATCCATACTTTATAGTAGAACCCTACAACTATATAGGGAATGGTTATAGTTTTGGTTTCTATAGGGGTACCCTCCTTTATAGTCAATGAATGGGTCTAATAATATTAGAGTGGAACCCTCCTACTAGGCAGGGTGTCGGTCCTCTATCAACTATTACTATAGAACCCCCATATTGGAACATGGTACAAGTCCTATAAATATCCATTGAGTGGAAACCACCTATTGTAACAAAGAATGGGTCCTCTCCATAGAAATTGTGGTCCTTTATTGAGCGGCACAGTGACAGGGTATGTCTTGACTTGGATGTTTTTTTCTATATAGATGTGCGGGATGCTGTGAATCATTGATGGATATTTGGAACTAATGGAGACTATTTTCCTTGGATGGGATATGAAATGAAGATCTCCATTCTCTCTGATTTGGAATTATTTTTCGATGTATATATATATATACATTCAATTGTAATAAAAAAATCTAATTCCATGGGTTGTGAATACATGAATGGTATTCAACATGATTTATTTGTTTATTTTATCACGGTTTTATGAGCAGAATACCTTTTTATTGGTGGTAATTATTTATCATGTTGTCCATATTTTCACATTGTTGGGCCCCCAGTGTTTGGGTGAGGTTACTTTCTCTTGATTTGGGTTGGGCGATATCCTATTAACTATCTACTGTCTTCATATTCCTATTGTATCTATTACTCCTCCCCCATCACCATTAAACAAATCCTTTTAGTTATTTATATAATCACCCATACATTAGATTTTATCACATTTTTCATGTCTTGTGTAGACAATGGACATGTCAACAATGACTATAGAGGATCTTAGCAACACCTACTATTTTAGACCAAATACACTGGTCACAACCTAGAGATCACGAGTTGAGCTCTATTATCATTTTACATTAAATTATTTTCATGTTGTTACATCATTCAATTGGACTTTTCCCCTTTACTTTTCATTTTTCATTTTCGTACTCTTACACACCCTATAAGTTTTTCATGGTTGGTTTACTTTATAGTTGTTGCATATTTTTATTATTATTCAACTACACCTTTTAATTGTGATGGTCAGGTGTGTGAATACTATTAAATTTGGTAATCCAATAAATATTAGAATATGTCATTTCGATCATTTCACCTAACCCTAGACTATGGAGAAAGGCTTGGGGTAGTTGTGGCTCGAGCCCTGGTTTGGGTCATGTCGTGAAAATTCCTTAATAATTTACCCACACTAGAATCCCTTATCAACTTCTCATATATTATAACCATCTTAATAACACATGAAATGGAAAATTAAGAACATATATGAGCTAAAATGATTATTATGGGAAAAATTTATCTTCAAGGTATCATGTGATTAATGATAAAATTAAGATAAAAATGATTATGGGATTAAAATCGAATTAAAACAACATGGTAAAATAAGATATTTCCATGTGTAATTATATAAGGTTATGTAAGAAAAAAAATATTCCACGGGGGAACATAAGATATTTAACATAATACTTGTATGATAATTGTATACATATGGAATACAAATGTAACATTCCTTTAAAACACACCATAACAACAATGATTGGGGAAATCACAAGCATATGTAATCATCACATTGTTATCATATTCAAAATTACAAACCTCATGGTTATGAGTATATCCAAGATGTATCACCCATTAATTCGTGTTAATATACATGAAATCCAACAAAATATTAAAATATCAGATATAAAACATTAACCAATTAATTTTAGCATGACATAAAACACTACATATCATCCTTTATACATGTGTGTTCCATAAGATATTAATCACTCGTAATATCATGAAAACCTTAAAAAAATATGTTTCTTATTATTTCTAAATGGTATCACATAACATGATATTATAAGTAGATTGTTTGATAAAAAAATTTAAATTACCCAAAATAATAATATCACTAAGGAATTTAGATGATGATTTTTAAAACATAACTATATAGGTATTATATTACTAATGAATAAAATGGAAATGAAACAATAAAAATTATTTCTTTCAAAAACATTTATCAACATTATCATGTAGTTTTGAGATTAAAAATCACATTCAAAAATAATTTTAATGAGGGTAACATAAAAAACTTTTTTTATTTTTTTTAATGAAACACAAATAATGGAGACTTGAATAATGATTGATTATTTTACATAGGAAATATTAGGTAGAAGATATAAATACAAACATGAATGGGAAATATATTTTAATGTTTTGAAAGTACCTTTATTGAATCCCATATCGGAAGGATATTGATAAATCAAAAATTTGAAATTAAATAGTGATAAATTTAAAAATTTAATGTAAAAAATAATATTATGATTTAAAAAAAATATATGATAACAATTATGTGATGTTTAAATATGGATATGGAATGGAATGAACTCATATGGAGGGAATGAGAATTATTATTATCAATTTAAAAATATAAAGAACAAATATATTATTTTTATTATTTATAAAATAAATTGTATAATTATTATAATTTCAAACTTGAATTGAAGAATACCATATTTTAAATCTAGATTAAAATAGGAATCATTATATACAATGAAAATTAGTTTAGTGAATAAAACATATTTCCTTGAATATTTCATAAAATATGTTCTCTATCATCTAGTAGATGGAAAACAGTGTCTTAATTACCTATTTTAAAAAATTATTCCTTGGAATAACCTTTAATATAGATCATTTATACACATTTATTTCAAATAAATTTCAATGTTTTTTATTTTAATTATCAAATGTTATTGGCATAGTTATTTGTTTCACAGTGGATTCATAATGGCGGGGTAGATTATGTTTTATATATTTAATGTTAAATTTTGTAGGATATTTTTTGGAACAAAAATTGGTTTTATATAAGGATTTATAATTTAAAAAATTCATTTCATTTGTATTTTTTTATGATTCATGATGATGAAGTTGATGGATATCTTGTGTCAGTAATTTTAATGATAAAGAAGATAGTTCAATAATAATATTATTATAGGTATTATATTTTTTCCATATCGACAAAAATTATTATATGATTAATGTATATTAAAACTAGTAATTATGTTTCAATATTCATCTATGAAATAAAATTATTAAAATGTTCATGTAGTTTCTTAAACCAAAAAAATCAAGGACAATAATAATCTATGGATGAGCATGGATAAGAAAGGGACACCTCTGAAATTATATAATTATTATATAATATTATGAATTATATATTTTTTTGTTTTCATGGTTTCAAATCATATTTTAATAGTTTTATACAACTAATAAAATACAATATATAAGACAAAAAATTTAAATTTAATGGAGGTTGTAGTCAGCACGCACATATAGGTGATGTGTTATTTTATAAAGAAGTAAAAGTACATACAAATTCATTTTTTTTCATAATCAATATATGTTTTTTGATAAATTAATTATTCTTGGATTAATCATATAAAAAATAATAATAGTAAATTAATGAAAAATGGATCCACCTACTTTTAGAGGCATTAGTCTATATGTAACACAAGTGACCTTTTCATTTCTTAGGTGGTTGTGAGGAGGGTAAAAAATGAATTTAACATTAGTATAAAAAATTGTTAAGCATATTATTGATAATTATTTTATAATTCTTTGAGTGATTATAATTAATTTTATGTGGTATTATAGTAAAAGAAATAATAGAACTAGGTTGATAACATTACCTCCCTTATTAGATGTTCTCCCTTGTGTAATAATTTATGGCTGCATAAACTAGTTTTATTGAAAGAAAAAAACCCGATTATATAGGAAGTGAGATTAATATTATATAGGGAATATTATTTTTTAATATATGGATTTATAATGTGTGTTCAAATTTTATTGAAATGATCTCTTTATATAATAGAAAATTTTTATATTTTAGTGAATACAAAATAATTTTTCAATAATGAGATGACACTACTAAATGGTCAAAGGATTTAAAATATAGAAATAATTATGAATGGGGAAATATACTATATTAGAATCCTCTAAAATTCATTTCCACAGAATTTAAAAATTTTATATGCCTTCTAAAATCATATTCTTATATTTTACAATCTTTATTTTTACCATGGAAACTAATTCTTTCATATGTAATTTATATTATATTAAAATTTCATGGAAAAAACTCTTATGAAGTTTTTATGTTAAAACTATAAATTTATTATCCATATAATCTATTTTAATTGTCAAATAAATAAAAATTTACTTTTAACTTATAAAATATAAAATATAAAAAAATAGTTTTATATAAAAAAATTATTTTTATCATTAAGAGTTTTTAATCATACAGAATATTGATTACCAATTTAATTAGTATTAGTATACTTATATAAATTTATAAAAATAATATTAAATTAATTATGCAAAATAGATCTGTTTAATTTATTTTATTAAAAAAATAAAATATTTCTATTAAAATTATTATTTAAAAATAACTCTCTCACCATTATCATGGTCAGGAATTTTATTCTTAAAAAAGACTTTTCAAATAAAAATTATATTATATTTAAAACATAATATGAAAATATTGGTGAAAAATATTAAATCCATTTTACAATATATAGAATCTAATTTTTAAATATGTGAATAAAATTAGTGTTTGGTGTAAAATATTTCATGTGTTTCAAAAATTCTAAATATAGGTTTTAATGATTCAAGATAGTAATTGTAAATTAATTATGTTAATTTTTAAATATTGACTTTAATATGGAAATTATTCTTGAAAATTATGTCATTATTATTATAATATATATTTATAAAATTAGCGGTATTCAGAAAAATGAAAAATTTTCATTATTCACCAAAAAATAAACTATTTTGGAATCATGTATTATATTTATCCTAAGATAATAATGATTTTTTTGAATTGAAAAATAATGTTAATTTTTTAAAGTAAAATTAAAAAATTTATAAAATTAACCTTTAACATAATATAAAATATATTAAGAAAAACATATTTTATTTAAAAATAACCTCTTAAGATATTATGAATTCTTAATGATATTTCATATTTATTTATAATTTATAACTATCATTTTTAGAGATTATATAACTATTACATTTTCTTAAATATATTTCATCAATATGACTCTGATATTTTTATTTTAGGTTTGTGTGGAGTGAAATAAATTAAACATGTTATTAGTTTAGATAAAAAGATATTTAAAAATATTTGGGTATTATATTCACCCTTCTAAGTATATTTTTTCTTCATAATTTCAATTAATAATAAATAATGAAAAAATATAAGAGTTATAAATGAATATAAATATACATTTTCTTCCTAGATATCAACCTCACTTTATAAAATACTTAGATATATATAATTTTTCTCTTAATATCCATGTGTTGAGATTTTATTTGTCTCAAAATATTATACCATATACTTATCCTTTGTTGGTTATAGATTTTTCTAAGGTCATACCTTTTAATCTTCCATTTTTATGATATACAATCCAACAAAAATTGAGAACAATATTTTTCTGCTACTATCTTATAAAATCAAATTAAATGATCATATCAAAATAAAAACACAATACTAATATGTATTATCTAATGAAATTGTCATTATGACCTATGATTATTTTGGTTGTACTATGAAATAATTTGATCAACATAGAATTCTCTAATTCTAACCTTAATTTTCCATGTTCTTCATCAAATTTTTTATTTTAATAGACTTACATGTATGTTATATCTTTACAATAGATTCAAATCTATTATAATGATTCATAATGTGTATGTAAACCACATAAATAATCAATTGGGAGTGTCTATCTTGGTTTCTAGTCATAGAAACACTAATCATACGTGATGTTATGATCGAGTAGATACTGAACCATTATTTTTCAGGGTGATTACCCCTTAGTACATATGTTCCATAGGTGCATCAGAAATCCAGAATATAGATAGGAATGTAATTTCTAGAAATATTATATACTCAAAATTTTATAAATTGAATAATATGTTATGAATAACATTGAATAATCCCATGGAGTTTCACTAAAATTCTAAAATACTAAAACATAAAAATAATGATAATTACTAAAAATAACTAAAACATAATCTGATAAAAAATAAAATGTCCCAAGATTAAAATATCAATTTTTTTTAAATTTATATAATATAAAAGCAAAATCTCAAAATAATCTAATAATCCAAAGAATAAAATGCTTAGTGTCTTAGAGGAAAATATATATAAGAAAATTATTGTACAGAACTTGTTAATAATCCCCTATATTTAATACACACTATAAATTCATATGTTATAATCCTCTTTATAACATGGAGAATGGAAACATAAGAATGTAGTGATCCTAAATGCTCAGAAAAAAACATATCAATATATCACAATGGGTAAGATCAAAATAATAAAATAAAAAATGATCTAATAGAAATATTATATTAATAGAACATAGTACCATAAGATTCGTCCATGAGTTTTGATAACAAGACTTGTAAAAAAATGATATAAAACATTCAGAATCATTATATAATACACATGATCCCTGAAGCACAATTATAAGTATTTAGAAATTAAATTTATCATTCACTTGATATATATCATTACAAATAACATTTTCACAAGAATAAGCATATGGTATTGTAGCATTGCGAACATATCCGAGAATGAAAACAATTTATGTTCTCAACAAATCTATGAAGGACCACCATTTAATTTTAGTTATAATCCTAGAAGGACCACACTACATTATATAATTTGATAGAGAACATTTACCAATGTATTAGAGGGATATATAAGACTCCAGACATGAACATATGTATGCATGTGATCAATGTGAAATTAATCATTCAAATTATCATTAAAAAAATGGGATGAAAATGAGTTCCATATCATTTTAAAATGATATCACATATCATTATATAAATTGATAACTAGATGATACTTATATTTAAATTACCAAAAATGAGTATTACATAGAGTAAATTAGAAGGTTATTTATAAAAACTAAGTTCATGGGAGTTTTCATTTTAAATATGGAAATAAAAGGAAGAAATAAAAATTATATTTTAACAAACATTTCTTAAAATTTTATATAGATAAAAAATTAAGAATAGATCCAATTTCAATTTAAAACATTTAAAATGGAAAAATATTTTAAAAAATACTAAACGAAACTAAATTATGATATATTTATATGGATATATAGATTTTATAAAGAAAACATGGATTAAAAGATAAGAATAAAAATTTCATTGGGAAATAATTTTTAATCGATTGAAAATAAAATTAATAAAACCCACAACATAAAGATATTTATAATCATGTAATTTCAAGATACATAAAGAGAAATAATAATATTAAATTAAATAAAATTTACATAAAACTAGATTTTTTTTATATATGTGTTTATATAGAATATAAATATATAATAAAAATATCTCATTTATAAGGAATGATTTCTTAACACCATGAAATTTTATGAAGAATGGAATCCATTAGTTTAATTTAAATGAAAATATAATACAGTAGAATTAAAATTTGAACATATAAAAGATGAGATATATCTTGTAAAACCATTATCAAATAACAATTTTTATGAATCAATAAATGAAATGGAGTCAAGATAATTGTATAACATAAATCATGAATAGAAGAATGTTTATAACCACTTATATAACAAAAATAAATATATTTTTTTGCCAATTTACGGACCATATTTATTCAAATAACCTTCTGTAAATTTAATTTATATTTCTTCAAAAAAGACTTTTTTGTTATCATTTATATTATTCACCATGTGTTATTAGAAATTATTTTTTTGTACTAATTTTATAATTATCGAATTAGTTATTTTTTAAAAATTTAAATTTCACAATTACGATAAATTAAATGTATATTAATTGATTTTATATAATGATTTATAATGTTATAATTTCATTTCATATGTATTTTATTTATGATTTATAATGATGGAGTCAGTGATTATTCTTTTTTTATTATTAAAAAAATTATGGTGCAATAAATATTATATTAATAAGATTAAAAAACATTAATAACTATAAAATAATAAATTTTAAATCAATAATTTATAAAAAAATTATTTTTTTCCATAGTGATCCATTAAATAAAATTATAGAATTATTCATCTCGAATTGATGCATGTAGATGTATGTGGACCTATCTCACCATGAGCTATAAATGGGCAAAGGTACTATGTTATTTTCATTGATGATTATAACAGAATGGCCATGGTATTTTTCATTACCCCTATGACAGAAGTGTTCAATTGCATAAAGCAGTATAGGAGGGAATCAGAAAGGATGCTTGGGCAGAAATTCTCAAGTTTCGTACTGATAACGGTACAGAATTCACAAACAGTCAAGTTGAAGACTATCTCAAGAAACAAGGGATAAGGAATCAAGTTTCATCAGTGAGAACTCCCCAATAGAATGGAGTAGTTGAGAGGAGAAATTGGATCATCAATAACATGGCCAGAACGATGCTTATTGAAAAGGTCCTACCAGAGAAATTTTGGAAGGAAGCAGTTTTGACATCGGTCTATACTTCGAACATGTCTCTGTTGTGTCCGAAGGAAGGGAAGACTCCGTTTGAAATGTGGTATGGAAAGAAGCCAACGCTGAAATACTTTTGAATCTTTGAGAGTAAGTGCTTCATTCTCAACAAAGAAAATCACAGGAAGTTTGAGTCACGAGGAGATAAGGGGATATTCCTTGGATACTCAGGGAAAAGCAAAGCATATAAATGTTTCAACAATAGGCCGGGAATTTTTTTTGAGAGAAATGATGTCACTATAGTCGAAAATTAACAGAATACTCAACGACCCAGTGAATAGTTTCTAGATGAATGTGATGATGAGGTAAGTAACATACCGGGAGAAGAAGTGGTAGAGGCTGACTTAGAAGAAGATAATGATGATGAACAAGAAAGTGTCAAGTCTGTGTCTATTAGAAAGCCAAACAGTCGAGCTAAAATTGATACGTAGAATATCCTTGGTGATAAGATAGCTCCAGTTCAGACTCTAAGAATGAAATCATTATAGAAAACATCGTTTTTATCTCAGGTGGAGATGAAATGTTTTTTCGATGCATTTGAAGATGAAAACTGGGTTCAGGCTATGAATGAAGAGCTTTATCATATCGGGAAGAACCAGACATGGGAGATTTTTTCAAGGCCAGCAGAAAATAATGTCATCGGGACTAAGTGGTTCTATCACAACAAGATGAATAAAGATGGAACAGTGATTCAGAACAAATAATAGCTAGTGTGCAAGGGATACTCCCAGAGAGATGGAATAGATGTTGATGAGACATTTGCACTAGTTTCAAGGTTGGAGACAATCAGATTATTTTTGGCCATATCAGTGCAATGAATGTTCAAAGTGTTCCAGCATGGGGGAGTTGATTACAATCTATACTTCAACAAAAATAGTAATCAAAGGATGATGATGTTGGTTTATGTCAATGTCATAATTTTTGGCGGATCAGATAAAGCTCAGTGCAGACAGTTTTCTGAATTCATGAAAAATGAGTTTGAAATGTCAATGATAGGAGAGAAAAAATTTTCCTTCATCTACAGGTGACACAAGGAAGGAATGAAACATTCATTTCTCAATCCAAATATTCCAAGGAGGTTTTAATAATGTTTTTCATGGAGAATTCCAAGGATATGAAAACTCCAGTTGCTACCTGAATGAAATTATCAAAAGATGAGGATGGAAAGGCAGTTAATATCACAGAATACAGGAAAATTATTGAAAGTTTGTTGTACTTGACCGCGAAAAGGCATGATATTGTTTTCGCCACATGCCAAGCAACGAGATATCAGAGTAATCCCAAGGAAAGCCACATGGTTGCAGTGAAAAGAATACTTTGGTATATCCAGGGCACAGTGGATTTTGGCTTGACATATACTGACAAATCTCAGACAGAGTTATTGGGATATACTGATGCAGATTGGGCCAGTTCGGCGGATGATAGAAAATCAACACCAGGTGGTGCATTCTATCTTGGTGGATTGTGTATTTCTTGGCTAAGAAAGAATAAATATTTCATTTCATTAAGCACCACAAAAGCTGAGTATATCACGACCACTCAAGCATGGACACCGTTATTGTGGATGAAGCAGCAGCTTGATGATATGGGAGTTGAAGTGAAGTCTCATATCAGAATCTAGTGTGATAAATCAAGTGCAATAAATCTCAGCAAAAATCTCGTCCATCACTCAAGGAAAAATCACATTGAAATAAAGTATCATTTTATCTAGGAGAAGGTTGACCAGGGAATTGTGAAGTTAGAGTATGTGCCTATAGAGCTACAAGTTGCAGACATTCTGACAAAGGCCTTACCCAAGGAAGCTTTTGAGAGGCATCGACTGGCTCTGGGAGTTCACTTGACTCTCCACACTTAAAAGAGTGTGGATGTGGGACCCCACCCCCTCTCCCCGAGGTATGATGTGTTTCCCTAATGAACTGATGTGTTTCTACTCTGTTATAGACTACAAAGGAGTGACCTTTTGGTTCGTTGACAAAGGGGGAGAAAATAGTGATTGTTCATGGGGAGACCATGTGGCTATTTGAGAAATCATGACAAATATTGGGAGAAGCTGAGAGATGGAGCAGTGAGAGAGGGGGATCAATGAGAAAGGGGGAGAGTATCAAATTTGACGATGGTAGAAGTGATCGATCAATGAATAGATATCACGACAGCTAAGGATCATGATAAAAGCAGAACAATGGTGTTGGAAGAATATTTCCCAAAATTGGTATCAGTTTGGTAAAAATTGGTATCAGTTTGGTGTCAATAATGGGTGTAAGAGATGAAGTGATTCATTGATGAACTTTTTATTTAATCTTATTTCTCACGACGAGCGTTGCTCATGTGGGCTTAGAGTATGTGTTGAGTAAATCTTTGATAGCTATCAGAATCACAAAAGACAAATGGTGGCTGAAGAATTAACAATGTATCTTTTTATGGAAGAGTTTTCAACAAATCCAAAGGGGGATATTGTTGGGAAGAAATCCCTCAAGGTATCATTGAAGCATGTTTGAGGTGATTGTGTTTGTTAACAATGTGGACATCTGTGTGGTTATTGTTGAGAAAGAAAAAAAATGACGTACAAATTTGTGGAAAAAGGGGATTTCATGGTGGAATATCGAGTTCAAGAGCTGTGGTCAACGATCCATGTTTGATTCAAGAACTTCGACAGAAGAATGGATGATCTGGAGGTGGTACAAAAAGAACAGATACAATGTGGCACCGTTTTCCAGTGTTTTCCAAATTTTTGGGCTTGAAAATCATCAAATGGAGAAAAGTGGTTTTGTAAAAGAGAATTGCATGCCGTGTACTTGAATGAGAGGAAACCTACGCACCTAGTCTTTTTCAAGATCAGAACATGGAAAAATGGAAAAGTGATAAGGGTCTCGCAAGTGTGGGGTTGGTCGCCCAAGTGACCTGCGCACCTTGAATTGACTTGCATTCCAGTAATTAGGAGGATTGGAAAGTTGCGCACCATTTGACCTTCATGATTAGATCACCAAAATATGGTAAAGGAAGAAGGGGTGCCCATGTTTTTAAGTTGGTCGTGCAAGTGTCTAGGGGGACAGATGACTTGCGCGCTGAAACTTACGTGCCGAGGGGGGACTTGCGTGCCGTTGCGCAGGGTGAAAAAATTCCAATAAATACAGGGCCACCCCTCCTCATTTTGAACAGAGTTCAACACTTAGAGAAAATCAGAGCTCCCATCGCACAGGTGTGGTGGTCGCGTAAGTGGTGCTGTGTCGCGCAAGTAGGACTTGCACGCCAGATTTGATGAAGGGAGATTGTTGTTTGTTGCATGCCAATATTGGTTTGGGCATAAAGGGAAGTGCATCGTGCAAGTTTGGAGTTGAAGAAGCTTGTGTCGCGCAAGTGTTTGAGGTGGACTTGCACGCCAGTTGTGACTTGCACGCCGAGACTTGTCTTCTGGGTTAGACCTGCGTGCCAAGTATGGTTGATTCATCGGTAGTGTTCTTGGGCTGTGTGGAAGCTGGATGTTTTCCTGATACCATCGGTGCAAAGATAAATTCATCTACGGGTGAAAGTTGGACTTCAACAGAGAATCCACATACAATAGAGGATGTATTCATTAGAGATAATGAAGAGACCTACATGTCTATAAACAGTGAGTGGATCCTTTCCAGAGCAGTGAGCAAAGGAAGAGGAAAAAGATGATCCTCTCCAAGGGCAGTGAGCTAGAGAGAGAGAAACAGGGAGTGACCCTTGGGAAAGAAGTTAGCTGACCCTAAACATTGTAAAGGCAGTGATCCTGGGATAGAGTGACTGTTCCTGAACCTTGTAATCCACAGCTAGTGAAGTTTAGTGTAATTTAGTACGACCAAAAACTTGTCGGCGTATGCTCCTTGGACGTAGCCCTTAGCAGTGAACCAAGTAAAAATTGTTGTATCCTGTGCATGCTTTACTATAAGGCCCCAGCCTTAAACCATACTTAATCTTGAGTTATTACAAGATTACACATTGAGGATCTTTTCAGCTTTAGATTTTTAGGGAATTAGATCATAAAACATTCATTACATTCCACATTTAAACAAAGTGGTTAAATAAAAGATAGTATGCATTTTTCCCATCAACAGAAACATATTTAAAAAAAACATGGATTCTTTCTTGACACTTCCTTGACACTATCATCATATCATGTACCTTTCCCTTGATCTGTGAAAACAATTTCAAAAAAAAAAAACTTGGGATGAGCATAAAAAGCTCAGTAAGGGTTATAAAAATATGTAAAAGAATCATGAGTTCATATATACATAAGAATGAAATCATAATTCACCCATAAAACATAAGCACTTTAACATACCTCATAAAAACATGAATAAATCATAGAAATCATAAGACATAAAGGTAACTTGAGTCATTCATAACATTCTTACGTAGAGAGTAACCCTCTTGGTTACGTTTGGAATACCCATCACAGTATATTCCCTAAATCTCTTCAGAGAAACTTTAACGTTTCACCCCTTCATGTTACCCAATGCATTGGAGAGCTATATCGGGCTCACCCGCCCTTAGTTTATCACGAAACCAACCATCTTCATAATAATGACCAAGAACCATAACATAATTGT
The DNA here is from genome assembly GCA_963277665.1 of Viscum album. Classification (NCBI taxonomy): domain Eukaryota; kingdom Viridiplantae; phylum Streptophyta; class Magnoliopsida; order Santalales; family Viscaceae; genus Viscum; species Viscum album. The sequence goes on from OY728143.1 coordinate 357,386,307, forward strand.
ATCACATAAAACATGCATAAAGGAAACATAACATTTCCACTTTTCAATCCCAATATATCAATATAACACAATGATATAAAAACATTATGAAATCCATTTTCAATACCAAAATAAAAGAAAAGTAAAACATGGTATTTATTTTTCTTTTAAAAAAATGTATGGCTTGTAGAGGAATCCGAAACTCAAATAATGGTCACGGCGACGGAGAAGTCATTGTCGCCGCATACGTACGACAGAAACATTCCGTTTTGTCATTTAGTAAAACGCTTTGTATAAAAAAGATTCCTTTTGGATAAACATAAAAGTCAAAGGGGTTTATACACCGTATAAAAGAAGGTTGTGTATAAAACAAAATATGCCTCAATGAAAGAATATTGAGACGAAGTCCCATACAAAGACGGTATCCTTGGATTAAGGATAAATCAATTACATAATTATGTGTGAAACACTAATACAACAAATATAAGTGGATATTAAGTTTAAAACAATCAAAGTTTATTCACACTATTCATAGAACGACATATTCAAGGAGTACAAGCTTATTTCAAAGAATTAAAATTGGGTTAAAAAGTTCCCTTGCAAAAATTTGACAGCCTAACGACGTAACTACAAAATTCAAAAAATGAGCTGATGAGAGATATAAAGGGTATCTCATCTTTTGGACATAAAATTTAAATCACTAAGGATATGGAAGAACATATCCCAACATAATGTTATGTGAATTAAAAGACATAACAAAAGAAGTGTTTTAAAAAGAGGAGGGTGAAAGGTTCCCTTACCGACATGGGTATCTTTCGAATCATACACCCCGTGAAAGAAGGACAATACAACATTGATTTAAATACTCATAAATGAATGTATATTACACAATGATTAAAATAATGGGCAGTACATAAAACACTCAAAGGAAATTGTGGAAAATGTAGCATAAATCTCACGGGAGTAAAAGTGAGATGAAAAATCCCTTACGAAAACTCGGCAGCCTAACGACACCACTTAAAACTTCCAAAAATGGATTGATGAGATCAAATAGGGTCACTCATCATATTAAAAAAAATGTACAGAAAGATGAATATAAAAAAAATCCCCCATTATAACAAAGATGAGCTTAAATGAAGTGACATAAAGGAGAGTACTTAAAAAGAAAGAGAGAGGTTAGATCTCTTACGAAAATTCGGCAGCCTAACGATGCCCAACTCAAAACTTCCAAAATGGATTGATGAGAGAGAATAGGGTCTCTCATTATATGAACATAAAAATTAAAGTAATATTAATATAAAAGAACATCCCAATCACAATAAATATGAGCTTAAAAGGAATGACATAAAATAGTGTACTTAAAAATAAAGAGAGGAGTAGGATCCCTTACCTCGGGTCCGACTTGACTCGATCGTTCTTTAACGTCCTGAATAATAAACTTGAGTTAATTTCTACTTGCTTAAGAACCTTTTTCAAGTTCATTATTCCTTTTATATCACTTATTTCTATTTTATAAACATTATGTAATCATTTAAGTTAATAATGCTTGTTTTGTCGATATTTGGTTCTTAAGTCGAAAGTGGACTTCTTACAATTACATGTTGTTTGTGTGGTAAAAGGTTCATTATATCCAGAATGATATTCAAGATTTGTATATCATATATATCAAATATATCCATAGTATACATGTATTTATAATATTACATAATCATTTAGAGGTAAGAAATGAAATGCACCGTTCATGGAGATAGTAAGCCATACGTACGCATTAACGCTACTTTAATTTCTATGTCATATTAATAGAATTAAAACTAAATGAGAGATATGTATATTTTAATTCAAGAATTATATTAATCATTTATATGTAACATAATTAATATATATCCATTATATATATGTACTTATAATAGTACATTACATTTGGGGATAAGAAATGAAATGCACCGTTCATGGAGACAGTAAGCCGTACGTACGCATGAACGCTACTTTCATTTCTATCTCATTATTTAATGGAAAGAAATAATAATTATATAAAAGTATATTATAATTCCATTATAACATCATATATGATAACTTTAAATACATCCTTTATACATTCCACATATGGCATTAACGAATCAAATCACTTTGAGGGGACGGTAGTCCGTACTTTCTAAAATGAAATTATCGTGTTACCCACAATGGAAACCATAAAGGTTTTCCACAAAAGAAAAATACAGAAGCTTAAGTAAAACATAAAAATATTATATATCATATATAAATATAGTGACATCTTAATGGCCACCTTTTAAGGTGTTATATGAGTGTTGAACAATCATCGTTTCGTGAGGCAGAAATTCGCCATCCAGAGAAACAATATGTTCTTTAACCATTTGATGTAGGTGTGTGTAAGTGTAGCTCGAATTCTTCTTGTAAAAACATCGTAGTATATTTAAGATACTGGATTTGTTAGAAAATAAATGAATAAAAAGAGTTTATGGGGTTGGAGAAGTGGAATAAAACAAAAGAACACAGGTGAAGACATTACCTTAAAATTGGGTAACTATTTTTGATTTGAGCTCAAAGGCTTCCTTGGGAGGACATCTGCCCAAAGTGAGGCTTCTAGGAGTAATAGAGGGATTTGGAAAGGCAAAATGGGCAGGGTTTGGCCAAGCCAAAGGCTTTGGAAGTGTGGGTAAGGAGGTATAGGTGGGGGCCTTTTATAAGAGGAGAGGAGGGGCACTCTTGGAAAGTAAAAAAATGTTACTTTATTTTAGAAGGATTTTAGGATTTTAATGGTCCCACATTGATGTTTTCCGAGGATAAGGTGATAAGGGTTCGAAATCCACCAATACAATAGGTTTTGGACATGTGTATGTCATATATTTTACATTATCTTTTCATTTTATTTAAATCCTTTATTAATGAGGTAATCGCTGCATCATTATGATGTCATAAATAATTTTATTTATTTAATGTATAAAAATTATAAAAAAATTTCATGATGTATGAAATATTTTTAGATTTCCAATTAATATTTATAGTAAAAAATATGACTTGTATAACCCCATATAAAAATTGTTTTAGTTAAACAACTCATGATTGTGTCATTTTAATTTTAACATTAAATAAAAAAGTATTTATGTCATTTTCCAACCAAAGTGGTTTCATGGGGTCCTCAAGTTGACCCATGGATTGTCTTGGTCAGCCATGACTCATCCAATGATGGTAGGACATGTGTCTAGGTCATTTCATTTTATTAAAACATTATTCTTACCTTAAACTACACTAATTACCTCTAATCGCGATTAAAAACTTAATAAGTTACTATTCACCAAAAAATTATTTTAATCCCATTGAACCAAATTTTACTTCTTAATGAAAACCATGTATGTCAGATTTTTGAAATTCAAAACACAAAGATGGCAAAATTTCATTTAAACGGAAAATCAGTTTTTATAAGTACCACTTAGTGGTTTCACTATTCATCAAAAATTGAAGTTTTTCAAAAAATTACCAAAAATTCTCCCTAAGATATATTTGATATTCTGAATTCAAAAATTATGTCTATTTTACAAAATTCAAAACATATATGTTTCATTAATTAATTTAATAATTAATTCCCGCTGTCAAAACAAATAGCGTGTTTTTATGAAACAAAATGTATCAAAAGATTGACACTTGTTTAAGTCCGATTTCAAAGTGAGATTAATACAACGACCACTATTGGATTAAATGGTAAAAATATATTATAATTTCACTTTAAAACCAATTCAAAATATAATCTAATCATATAAATAAATTAGATTAAAAATAGGTTTTGAATTAAAATACAACATTTTCACTATTCATTAAAAATTGAACTTTTTTCGGAAAAATACCAAAAAATTACACAATGTAAATTTTGATGTCCCGATTCTAAAGAAGAATTTTATTTAGTCAAATATAACACATAAAATTGTCAAAAAGTGGATTTAAAAGAGGTTCGCCATCAAAATACGGTTAATCGACCTTTTAAAGAATATTAGAATGTTTACGCTTAAAACTGGATTAATTCACATTTTTAATCCTCTAACATTTATTATAAAAAGTAAAAATATTTGACAAACATATATAATCATTTTGTAGTTAGTTCTATTAATTCCCGCCATCACAACAACTAGGCGTTAACTACCATTTAAAATAATATTTTTTATTATTAGAGTGCAACATAAGATTCCAAAGAAACTCGTTGTTGCGTATTGAGTACGCCATCGAGCATATCATACCCTTTAAAGTAATATTAATATTTTATTCAAAAATATGGATAAATATAAAAATTTCATATTCTTTATTTACCTGGGGTGTTGCATCCTTCCCCCCTTTTGGGAATTGTGTCCTTGCAATTTTAAAATTGAGCTTGGAAACATCCTTGAAAGTCCCACATCAGAACAAGAGTCGGTAAAACAATCACTTAAAAATAAAGAAAGATAAGTACAAAGGTCAGCCGAGTTAACCCATACTAGGATTCCAAGTATGAAAATCTGGACATGGAGGAAAAAACATAGGGTCATGTTCTAATGGAGAGTGATAGAAAACATGTTTAGGAGAAAGTTAACCACAAGAAAATCACAAACTTGTGATGGGTTAAACGGTATTCGATTCCCCAGTGGGAAAAGTTAATAGACAACATTTTTGTTTTTTTTATTGAGGGATTTATTCATAAGGAAAAATAATTACTTATCATGTTGACTTTCAACTTTTATTAGATTTCTTATACAAACTCATATCTTCTCCAAAAGACGTGCATTTAGGAAGACTTGTTCACTATAATCAACTTCTAGAGAATCACCTAATTCACAAAATAGAACTATATAATTCCCATGTCTTTAGACTTTAACCAAAACCAAAACCAAAATGGTTAGTACAAGAGTAGATAATCCAGAAAAGGATAACCCTTTATAAAAAAAATCTATTCTTAATCTCCAAAATTTGTCCAACAAAACCCAAAGATCAACGAGGACCATTTGATAAAAAATTTGTCCATAAAATTCTTCAAAGTAAACAAAACTAAGATTGAAACCCAAATATTTGAAGGATTTATTCACATAGCCTTTCAAGGTACAAATTAAATTTTATCTCCAAATAACATCAGTTGCTCTTAAATTCTCATACTGAAAAGTAATTAACCTAATCACATTCCTCGATGATAGGTTAATCATTTCCATAGATAAACCAAAATAAACTTACTCTTGATTCCTAAAATCATCTAACTAAAAAGAATTAGTCAAACTAACCAGGGACTTCACGTAGTCCAGTGGTAGGCGATAAATACCAGTCGCACTTTGGTTGTGGGTTCGATTCCCACAGCTTTGTCCGACGCGATGGGTTGTCACATGATCTGCGTGTTGTCCTTTTTCCAAAACTATATAATTCTTAAAACATTCCCCAAAACGAGATAAAATCTTTAAAAATGATCATAACATATTTTAACCTCAAGTTTATCTCATGCCTTTCATTTTCCATCATAACATATAATTACCCATAATTACCTCAAAAGTAAGGATCATATAAACTCTAATGGTTACCTTTATAATTATTACCTGAACTTCCACATCGATTGGTCATCTCGTACATGATGCATTACAGATCATACCAAGGTTCAAGTGGTTGATCATGACTCCTTGATAGTTGGTTTAGAACAACCACGAGTTTCCTCATTGAATCCCCCATTTTATCTAGTATCTTAATCAGAGAACCACCACAGTTTCCTTCAAACCTGTTGTCTCTTTGGTGCCTGCTAGATCCATCCATTCACTAAAAACAGAAGTGTCCGTGTGGTATATCAACAAAACCATCATGTACTAATGAGGAAGGTAAACACTAAGATATACTTACTCATTAACTTTATCTAAAACTAGGAATCTTTCTGAAATCCTAAACATTATGGTAATGTCACTTGTGCTTAGAGAATACCCTAACCTCTAAAGTTATCTAAACCAACCTTTGATACCAACTATAAGGCCCCAGCCTTAAACCTTACTTAATCTTGAGTTATTACATGACTACACATTGAGGATCTTTTTAGGTTTAGAGTTTTAGAGAATTAGATCATAAAACTTGCATTACATTCCACATTTAATCAAAGTGGTTACATAAAAGATAGTATTCATTTTTCCCATCAACGGAAACATATTTAAAATAAAACATAAATACTTTCTTAACACTTCCTTGACACTATCATCATATCATGTAACTTTCCCTTGACCTATGAAAAACATTTCAAAAAAAAAAACTTGGGATGAGCATAAAAAGCTCAGTAAGGGTTACAAAAATATGGATAAGAAACATGAGTTCATATATACATAAGAATGAAATCATACTTCACCCATAAAAAATAAGAACATTAACATAACTCATCAAAACATGAATAAATCATAGAAATCATAAGACATAAAGGTAACTTGAGGCATTCATAACATTATTACGTAGGGAGTAACCCTCTTGGTTACATTTGGAATACCCATCACAGTATATTCCCTAAATCTCTTCGGAGAAACCTTTACGTTTCACTCCTTCATGTTACCCAATGCATTGGAGAGCTATATCGGGCTCACCTGCCCTTAGTTTATCACGAAACCACCCATCTTCATAATAATGACCAAGAACCATAACATAATTGTATCACATAAAACATGCATAAAGGAAACATAACATTTCCACTTTTCAATCACAATATATCAATATAACAGAATGATATAAAAACATTATGAAATCCATTTTCAATACCAAAAGAAAAGAAAAGTAAAACATGGTATTTATTTTTCTTTTTAAAAAATGTATGGCTTGTAGAGGAAGCCGAAACTCAAATAATGGTCACGGCGACGGAGAAGTCGTTGTCGCCGCATACGTACGACAGAAACATTCCCTTTTGTCATTTAGTAAAACGCTTTGTATAAAAAAGATTCCTTTTGGATAAACGTAAAAGTCAAAGGGGTTTATACACCGTATAAAAGAAGGTTGTGTATAAAACAAAATATGCCTCAATGAAAGGAGATTGAGACGAAGTCCCATACAAAGACGGTATCCTTGGATTAAGAATAAATCAATTACATAATTATGTGTGAAACACTAATACATTAAATATAAGTGGATATTAAGTGTAAAACAATCAAAGGTTATTCACACATATTCATAGAACGACATATTCAAGGAGTACAAGCTTATCCCAAAGAACCAAAATTGGGTTAAGAAGTTCCCCTGCAAAAATTTGACAGCCTAACGGCGTGACTACAAAATTCATAAAAAGAGTTGATGAGAGATATAATGGGTATCTCATCACTTGGAAATAAAATTTAAATCACTAAGGATATATAAGAACATATCCCAACATAATGTTATGTGAATTAAAAGACATAACAAAATAAGTCTTTTAAAAAGAGGAGGGTGAAAGGTTCCCTTACCGACATGGGTATCTTTCGAAACATACACCCCGTGAAAGAGGGACAATACAACATTGATTTAAATACTAATAAATGAAATTATATTACACAATGAGTAAAATAATGGGTAGTACATACACCACTCAAAGGAAATTGTGGAAAATGTAGCATAAATCTCACGGGAGTAAAAGTGAGATGAAAAATCCCTTACGAAAACTCGGCAGCCTAACATCGCCACTTAAAACTTCCAAAAATGGATTGATGAGATCAAATAGGGTCTCTCATCATATTAAAATAAAATTTAAAGAAAAAGGAATATAAAATAACATCCCCCATCATAAAAAATATGAGCTTAAAAGAAGTGACATAAAGGAGAGTACTTAAAAATAAAGAGAGAGGTTAGATCTCTTACGAAAATTCAGCAGCCTAACGGCGCCCCACTCAAAACTTCCAAAATGGATTGATGAGAGAGAATAGGGTTTCTCATCATATGAACATAAAAATTAAAGTAAGAGTAATATAAAATAATATCCCAATCACAAGAAAGACGATCTTAAAAGGAATGACATAAAATACTGTACTTAAAAATAAAGATAGGAGTAGGATCCCTTACCTCGGGTCCAACTTGACTCGATCGTTCTTTAACGTCCTGAATAATAAACTTGAGTTAATTTCTAATTTATTAAGAACCTTTTTCAAGTTAATTATTACATTTATATCACTTATTTCCATGTTATAAACAATATGTAATCATTTTAGTTAATAATATTTGTTTTGTCGATATTTGGTTCTTAAGTCGAAAGTGGACTTCTTACAATTACATGTTGTTCGTGTGGTAAAAGGTTCATTATATCCAGAATGAAATTCATGATTTGGATATCATATATATCATATATATCCATAGTATACATGTATTTATAATATTACATAATCATTTAGAGTTAAGAAATGAAATGCACCGTTCATGGAGACGGTAAGCCGTGCGTACACATGAACACTACTTTCATTTTTATGTCATATTAATAGAATTAAAACTAAATGAGAGATATGTATATTTTAATTCCAGAATTATATTAATCATTTCTATGTAACATAATTCATATATATCCATTATATATATGTACTTATAATAGTACATTACATTTGGGGATAAGAAATGAAATGCACCGTTCATGGAGACGGTAAGTCGTACGTACGCATGAACGCTACTTTCATTTCTATCTCATTCTTTAATGGAAAGAAATAATAATTATATAAAGGTATATTATAATTCAATTATAAAATAATATATAATAACTTTAAATACATCCTTTATACATCCCACATATGTCATTAACGAATCAAATCACTTTAAGGGGGCGGTAGTCCGTACTACCTAAAATGAAATTATCGTGTTTACCCACAATGGAAGCCATAAAGGTATTCCAAAAAAGAAAAATACAGAAGATTAAGTAAAACATAAACATATTATATATCATATATAAATATAGTGACATCTTAATGGACACCTTTTAAGGTGTTATATGAGTGTTGAACAATCATCGTTTCGTGAGGCAGAAATTCGCCTTCCACAGAAACAGTATGTCTTTAACCATTTGATGTAGGTGTGTGTAAGTGTAGCTCGAATGCTTCTTATAAAAACATTCTATTATATTGAAGATACTGTAGTTGTTACAAAATAAATTAATAAAAAGAGTTTAGGGGGTTGGAGAAGCAACATAAAACGAAAGAACACAGGTGAAGACATTACCTTAAAATCGGGTAACTCTTTTTGATTTGAGCTCAAAAGATTCCTTGGGAAGACTTCTGCCCAAAGTGAGGCTTCTAGGAGTAAGAGAGGGATTTGGAGAGGCAAAATGGGCAGGGTTTGGCCGAGCCAAAGGCTTTGGAAGTGTTGGTAAGGAGGTAGAGGTGGGGGCCTTTTATAAGAGGAGAGGAGGGGCACTCTTGGAAAGTAAAAAAATGTTACTTTATTTTAGAATGATTTTCAGATTTTAATGGTCCCACATTGATTTTTTTCGAGGATACAGTGATAAGTGTTCGAAATCCACCAATCCAATAGGTTTTGGACATGTGTAGGTCATATATTTTACATTATCTTTTCATTTTATTTAAATCCTTTATTAATGAGGTAATCACTACATCATTATGATGTCATAAATAATTTTATTTATTTAATTTCTAAAAATTATAAAAAAAATATCATTATTTAGGAAATATTTTTAGATTTACAATTAATATTTATAGTCAAAAATATGACTTGTATAACCCCATGTAAAAATTGTTTTAGTTAAACAACTCATGTTTGTGTCATTTTAATTTTAACATTAAATAAAAAGGTATTTATGTCATTTTCCATCCAAAGTGGCTCCATGGGGTCCCCAAGTTGACCCATGGATTGTCTTGGTAGGACATGACTCATCCAATGAGGGTAGGACATGTGTCTAGGTCATTTCAGTTTATTAAAACATTATTCTTACCTTAAACTACACTAATTACCTCTAATCGCGATTAAAAACATAATAAGTTACTATTCACCAAAAAATTATTTTAATCTTATTGAACCACATTTTACTTCTTAATGACAACCATGTATGTTGGATTTTTGAAATTCAAAACACAAAGATGGAAAAATTTCATTTAAACGGAAAATCAGTTTTTATAAGTACCACTTAGTGGTTTCACTATTCATCAAAAATTGAAGTTTTTCAAAAAATTTCAAAAAATTCACCCTAAGCTATATTTGATATTCCGAATTCAAAAATAATGTCTATTTTAGAAAATTCAAAACATATAAGTTGAATTAATTAATTTAATAATTAATTCTCACTGTCAAAACAAATAGCGTGTTTTTATGAAACAAAATGTATCAAAAGATTGACACTAGTTTAAGTCCGATTTCAAAGTGAAATTAATTCCAACGACCACTATTGGATTAAATGGTAAAAATATATTATAATTTCACTTTAAAACCAATTCAAAAGATAATCTAATCATATAAATAAATTAGATTAAAAAGAGGTTTTGAATTAAAATAAAACATTTTCACTATTCATTAAAAATTGAACTTTTTTCGGAAAAATACCAAAAATTTACACAGAGTAAATTTTGATGTCCCGATTTTAAAGAAAAATTTTATTTAGTCAAATATAACACATAAAATTGTCAAAAAGTGGATTTAAAAGAGGTTCTCCATCAAGAGGCGGTTAATCGACCTTTTAAAGAATATTAGAATGTTTACGCTTAAAATTAGATTCATTCGCATTTTTAATCCTCTAACATTTATTGTAAAAAGTAAAAATATTTGAAAAACATATATAATCATTTTGTACTTAGTTCTATGCATTCCCTCCATCACAACAGTTAGGCGTTAACTACCATTTAAAATAATATTATTTTATTATTAGAGTGCAACGTAAGATTCCCAAGAAACTCGATGTTGCGTATTGGGTACGCCATCAAGAATATCGTCCCCTTTAAAGTAATATTAATATTTTATTCACAAATATGGATAAATATAAAAATGTCATATTATTTATTTACTTGGAGTGTAACATTTACTTTCTTTTTATATTGTTTAATAGGAAAGAGAGAGAAGAGTGTTTTTCTTAACAGCAAAACATGATCAGAACATGGTTTAATTTTAAATTTGTCATACCCTGATTCATGACCCATCTCATGGTACTCAGCCTTGTGGACCTAAAAATTATTCATATATATTCTTAATTATATACAATTAATATGTTATGGTTTTTAAGTATGTGGTTTCATGTGGAGAATTCTCTTGAATATAGTATTAATTAAGAGGAAAATATATTTATTAATCTCATCGGCTTATAAATACCCAATCTAAACAAGATAATTAACAATCATTGTTAAACAATAATAGTAGGAGATATGATTAGAAGGTGAAAATCATTAGTAGAAAACAACAACAACAATGATTAAAATAAAACCCATCAAATACATCAACCAATTCTAATGAAATAAAACCCAAACATCCACTACATCCTCTTTAAGAGGAAGGAAAAAAAGAGAACTCCTGAGAAGATTAGAAAAAATAACTGCATATAATAAATAATAGATATGTCAATGAAAAATTTAAATATTAATTAATGGATGCTCAACGGTCTATAAAGATTCACCATTGGTTGAATAAGGATTATGGAAATTAATTGATTTTAGAATCATTTGGATTAATGAGAATAATAATAGTAAAAAATGAAATTAAATGTGTCACAATTGGAGAGATATTAGTCAAGCTATAGCAATCACATATCATGGGAATCTATAAAATTTGGATCATGATCCACTCAAGCTTGTCTATTTAATATTCAATAAAATTTCATGATCCTATATAACCAAGAAATGTTCACATTATGAAGAATGTGGTCCAACAGTGCACATGATCTTCCAGATCCAAGACACAACACCATAGGTGAGCCATTGTGTGATGAACTCTAAAAAAGTAAAACAATGTTTATACAAATCTATAACCAATTTCTATTATTTCTATGACCAATTCATGAAATAAATTTATGGAAATTGATAAAACACCAATAAAATAACCAAAACCCTCTTCGGACTATAATCATACCCACAATGTCATGATTAAACTTCATTCTCAAAAAATAGCATGAAAAATAACTCTCACACCCTTTACACAAGAAATGACACATCTCCACACCATAACACAAAACCCAACACTATGATTCCAACCTTCCTTTTGAGACACAATAGGAAATAAATCCCATTCTTCTATTTTTACTACATCATTATGTTGTGTTAACCATGTAAACAACATGACACCTCCTTCTTCAATTAAATCACTTTTCCACATCCACTTACCCTCCTCCAACATCATCTTATCAATACTAACTCTAAATGGTCATATATTAATATACCCTGAAGGGTCATGATATTAAATATATAATCCACTAAAGTCCAATATTTCACCTTTTTTTGGATATATCATGAATTGGGTAATGAATATAATCCTCTAACATGGATATCCATTATTTATAAATTTATACTCACATGTAAACAAGTGTTAACATTGGTTTCTATTTATATTAAATAATCCTTGTACACATTTTCTTATACAGAAAAAATAAGCAAGGGTTGATTCAAGAATCATCATATTTAATTTAACAATTATTATCTTATAATAATCCATAAAATTCTTAATTATATGATGTAATTGATGTATCTAATCAAATTGATACATCGCAACACGCTAATTGTCACCAAGAAATTCAGAATCTCTTGCAGTCTTTTAATGTTTCCAGGAAATGGGGGAATGTCTCTGATGATGAAAGGGGAGACAATAGAACCCCTGCTCTAGGCAACGTTCGACCTATATCCTTCAAGGATGTTGTATTAAGTGGTGAGGCAAGGATGAATGATGGTAAAGTTTTTACCTCTGTTCCACCAAAGAGGATACCTTGCAAGGTTTTTTCACATCTCCTAAAGATTGAGTGGACTAGATCATCTTCAAAGGTGCCAAAAAAGATGGATCCAAATCTTCGTAAGATGTTCAACCAAGAGAAGTCTTAATCTGAGTGGGAGCCTTCTGGAGACTCTGATTATAGAAATGACATGTCATATTATGATTATATGTCATATTATGATTATTAGTGTTTTGATTGATGGAAATTCTATTTGTTTGACCCCTTTCGCCACTCTTATGTTTCTTTTTAATAATAATTGGCCAGAAGCTTTCCTTCTGGCTATCTTTCTAAAAAAACATAATTATATCATGTAATTAAATCCAAAAAAATACACATGTTAGTCAATTCTTAGGATTATTCAAAACATGTAACTATTATCATATTTATTAGTTTGTAGTATTCATTTCTAATTATTTATTTATAATATAAATTAATTAATAAATATTAAAAATTCATGAATTAAGTCATTTTACTAAAATATGTATGAATAATCCTATTTGAGGCATTTAATGAATCATATTAATTATTATCCAATATATGAAATTTTATTTTAAATAATTAGGTACATAATTTTTATTTATAATGTTACATGGCATGTATATACTGTATAATATTAAATCCATTTATTATAGATTTAATGACCACCTAACATGTACTGAAGAATGACAAATCATTTAGTGCACAGTATATATTTCATATTATTTTCCTTATTCTACATGAAATGTATCTCCCACATGTAATGACCCAATAGACATTGTGTGTTACTCCATGTGATCAAACCGTAAATTACTCCTATTGTACAGAACCACATGGTGTTCAATTAACAAATATGAGAGATAAAGTTCAAAATCCATTTTAAGTGCATGACATGTGTATGGCCATTACATGGGTTGTATAGGAAATAAATATATGATGTATTGTTGATACCTTATATTGTCCCACATGATCCGATGTGAAAAATGTTAAAAGTACCTCACATAAAGAGACTCCTATTAGATGGTGTGTCATCTAGTGCTATATGTAATATATCAGTTTCATTTAGTTAGTGACCTATGTACATCAATATGAATTCATAGACCATTATTCACACATTTATGTCCATTTCATAAACATGATAAGTTGGATTAACATTTTGTCTAAACTACATGATTTTTAATTGAAATATAAACATTAAAAAAATAAAGAAAATCCTAAAACATTATCATATACTTTTAGATTTTTATAAATTAATATTTTACAAAATTGAGGAAAATTGATGTTTTATTTGACATAGTGGAAGTGCCATATGGAAATCCTATTTTAGTTTTTATAAACCCAAATATTTAAAATATTAAGAATGTAATGTATTAAACTAAGTATTTTATATATACGATCATGAAAATTTTATTAATAAATAATTTAAATTGAATTACCTTGACCATGATATTCTTACATATGAATGAATAGTTCAATATATTCTATTAGGTTGTTATTTCATTGATTAATCAAATTGATTTGACCTTTTAAAGTTATCCATATTTTCTCTATGAAACACCAAATGAATTTTAAAATAACATTGGTTATAGAGTGAGAGGGGAATGTTATTTGTGTAATTTATTATTTATCATAACATGAATATCTTGTAATCAATCTTAATTTATTTGAGATGAATTTTAAATGAATTATTCATAGGTATTGAGAGGATGAGAATTAGATAAATGTTTGTATCACTTGAGATAATATTTGACAATGTTCTAGGACTTCTCCAATGTCCCCGATATCAATAGATTAAAATATTATATTTTAGAATTTACACTTAGGATAAACTAAGATAGTTTTATATTTGTAAATAACATTTTATTTTATGTAAATTATTCCCAAGTAAAATATATTTGAAGAATAATGTTAAAATTATAATTTTTTATCATGAAATGAATTCTAAAATATAATTTAAATAAATTTTAATAAATTTAAATGACAGTTAATAAAAATTCATTTTTATTGGATCAATATTTGTTATGTAAATTCTTAGATAATATAGGATAATACTTTAATAAATTCATTTATTTGATTAAATAGTATTATATAAACAATATTTGTTAATAAAAATATTTTTAAAATATATATTTATTCCTGTATCATTATTAAAATATTTATTTTTACAATATTTAGTAAACAAGTGAATAAATAAATGTTATATTCATTAATTTATAAAAAATTAAAAAGAATAATAAATTGAAATCACATATTAAAAACATGAAAATATTATTTATGAATATTATAATTGACTAAATTAGAATATATACTATTCCACTACCCATGAAATAAATTATTTTGAATAAAAAATTCAATAAAATTCACTGAGATTTTGGATACATTTATTGTGGGAAATGCTCGATGAATTTTTCAAAGGAAATATATAGAACCTCCAAATGGGTTATGATTTTTGACTCACAATATGAAAAAGAACCCATGGAAAATGAACATTGAGTAGAAACTAAAACAATAATCCAATTAATGATAATGTAAAATATAATTCATTTTTCAACCAATATCTCATTAAGTTGGATTCATAATTGTGTCATGACCATATGTTATATATTTATAATTCACTTTGTTTCTAAAATAAGTCATATGAGATAACTATGGCCATAGAATTGTTTCATAATATTTCATTTCATAAATGGGATAATGATATTTTAAAAAACTAACTAGAAAGGGATAAATTATTTCTCATACATTTAATTAATTTTATTTAACTTATAATGCACTAAACATATAATACCTAGAATCATGAAAATATAATCATGTTTTCTATTCATTAAAAAAATTTACTTGATTCCTGAAACAAATCACTTAGATAATATGGTCAATGAGCCGTAATCACATTTCGATACAATAATATACAATTATAAATAAATAATGTGTAATTCCTATTAGTGGGCCTATCTTAATTACAACCCTTCTTAATGATCCCCATGTTAGAACTTCTTAATAATATTTCCCAATTATTATAGGGCAAAAACACTTGATAATAATATTTTTTTTAATATCATATTGATGTATGTGGAACTTATGCAATACTTATTAAGGAACTTCGACCAAACATATATTGATTACAACTATGGTGAAAAAATTTTAATATACTAATCTAAAAATTATTAAAAGTTAATTATAAAATTCATGATATATATAAATATAAAAAATATAAGTTGATTATATATATATATATCAAACTATATATATGAATTATTAATTGAAGGTAAAAATATAATAAGATTCTATGAAATTAACTTTAACAATCATCACCAATAACTAGTTAACCTATATAATATTACCTTTTTTTTAAAGATCATCATATATTTTTTCATTTCATTTTTAATATATTCTTATATTCTCCACATAACATGTAATTCTTATAAATTATTTTGAGATAATAATAAAAATCCTGTTTTGAGACATTTTATACTGAATTTTTAGACATTTCTCTAGAATGATATCCCATATAAATACATTCATTAGATTTTTCATTAATTATTCTTGTATTTGAAAGATTATTCATGTTAATGGAGGGACTTACAAAAACATTAAAGGACTCTATTTATGGTATCAAATGGAATAATAAATCATCAATGATAACATTATAATATAGTACTTATAAAACAATAATAATAATGATCATTAATATTTACACAACCGCTTTCCATATGTGTGTTAACTTTTTATTATATGTTATTATTCTCCATCAAATATTTAATTGGTTTTTAGAATTTAATATATTTTATTTAGGATTGTATAATGTTTTTCACTCATTCATGATCTTATTATTATCAATATAATTTTCAAAATCATTTTTTGTATACTCTTTTTGCATATTTATTCTAGAATTATTAATAGAATTTCACTACACATATTCAATCTAACACTTGACATATTACAATTTTTATTGAGTAAATGGATTGTTATTCATAAAAATTATATTGAATTTATACCATTTAAGGACATTGATTTAACATCCCACTAGTTTATAAAATTTCAACAATGGCATGTTATTCTAGTTTTATCTATGGAAGGTGTTTCATATATATTTTCCCTAGTTATTTCAATCATTATCCTTTTTTCAAAGTTAAAATTCATTTTATTGAAAAATGTTTTGTAATGTTTGAAACAAAAAAATAACATATCATTTGGTTCATTTTAATTTTAAAGGATATTTTTTAATATTTCATATTATATTATTAAAAATAATTCCATCATTAAATCTATTTATGATGATTTCATTCATATAAAATATACATTTATATATATAATTCCATAATTTATATAAAAATTATATTCCTGTTTTTATACCTTAAAAAAATCATACAATTATTTCATAAAATAGGTATTTATATTTTATAAAATTATGTGAGAAATTTATAGGGGTATTCTTATATTGATTTCAAATGATTGTATTAAGTATTAACTGTGTACATATATATTATTATTTTATTGTAATTTATTACAAATAATACATTCCTCCCCGAATATAAATTTATATAATCATTAATGTTTATATCTATATATCCTATCATATGTGGGGAAACTATATTAATTAATCCATTAATTTTCCATTAGGATTATTTCCATGAAATATTAATAATTAAAAATATTTCAATTGCTATTCCTAATTGAATATTACTTCAATATATTTCTTTATTAAATTATGATGTGAGAATGAATGAGATATATCAATAATGGGGAATAAATTTATTTCATCCCTTATATTTTCAATTAATGATGTATATAATATTTAGAATTCATATTTTAAATGTTCTTTTCAATAATACTTTTTATCTTCATTTTAGTAATATTCATCCCATGGT
Organism: Viscum album; assembly: GCA_963277665.1. Lineage (NCBI taxonomy): Eukaryota > Viridiplantae > Streptophyta > Magnoliopsida > Santalales > Viscaceae > Viscum > Viscum album. The sequence continues at coordinate 357,403,980 of OY728143.1, forward strand.
TATCATTCATTAATTAATTTTTTATTCATATATATTTAAAGGAAATTTTATGCTAATATATATTTTTATAAATAGAAACACCAAGTAATATCCATAAAATCACAAATTTATTTTATTCCATACATTCAGTTTATTTAAATTATATTTTTTTGAAGATAATTTGGTGTGAAATTTTATTTTGAACATTAATAAATACATTTTATTAACAAATAAATATAATAATTTTAAAAATAAATGGGTTTATTTATAATTTAATCATCCATATATTAACTATTTAAATACATTTAAACCATAATAATTAGAAAAAATAAATTCAATTTGATTAAATTGTGTTGAAAAATAATTTACCACTTTATTATCATATATAAATTGAGAGAATAATTTAAAAAAATTATATTAAATAATTATAATATTAAGGTATTTGATTAATAACTCTATCATATGTGTTCTTGGTTTCGTCATCCATTTTAATAGAAATATTTGAAGATAATTCGTTGACATCAATAAATTAAAAAATGTAATTTATTTATATCTAATGATTTTTTTCATCATCCAATTTTATGATTATACCAACATCAATGAATTATATTTAAATGTATTAATGTTTTCAATTAGAAATATTATATACTCATGTTTAGGGAAATATACTTTTGGCATTTTGATTTCTTCTTAAAATTAATTTTTTTATTTCATGATTTTTTTCATTTACTTTTTATGTAAGGGGACTTTTAGATTATATATTTACCTTATTTATCTATAATTTAAGTTGATATTTACCCAAAATATATTCATGCATCCTCTTTTAGTTACTATTTATTGTTAATTTAATTTATATGTTTTAGAGCATGAATAATTATATTCTTTTTATGCATAAGTTATTAATGTGTGTTTTTTCACATTATAGAATCCATCAAGAAATTCTCATTATTTTTTGAAGATATTATCATAATGATTTTTAATGAAACGAAATGTATTATTTGGTGAAGAGTTTTTAAATGGGTTAAATTTTCACAAGTCATTATTTTTTATACTATATGGAATTAGATTATTGTAAAAATTCAATTTTAGTCATATTAATTGGTTTCAAAATTTAATATTTTGTTAAAATTATGTTACATAATCTACTAAAATTACCACATAAAAAAGGTAGTTTCTATTTAAAAATAGAGGTAACAATATTAAAATTCTTTGAAAAAATATATATTAGGTTTTCATGTTCTTTAACTTTTTTATTATAATAAATATAATGGTTTTGAACATTTTATTTCAAAATAATTTTTTAGGATATTAAATATATTATATTATCATCCTTATCATTCATCAATAAAATAATATTTTTCCTCATATTATTTTAAATATGAGTGTATTATAGATTATATGGTGGAAAATTATCCAAATTTTTATCTTCAAGGTATTGGAATTTTTATTAAATTATATATAAAAGTATTGTCAAAAGAATCTTTATAATAGTTTAATTTTCAATTGATTCATTATATACTTTGATGATTTGTTCAATCTCATTAATCTATAAGAAGATGTTAAAAAATTTTCAATCATCATATATTACAAAACCATCAAAGATACCTCATAATGATTTATTCTTAGAATAACTTTCATTTTTAGTATCAAATATATTTAAAATAATTTTGAGACATAAATTTATTGATTTTTTTATAATATTACATAAGGAATGATTTCAGAATGTCATTTCATACACACTAATAAATTTTTTTATTTTTATTTAAATGCTAACAGATAGACCTATCGAATAATTAGAATGTTCATTTTGATAAAAACATTTTTTATCATCCATATATCCAAATCCTTTTGTATTAGAGACACCAAATTGGTTATTATAATCATTTATTTAATAAAATAAAAAAAAATGATTTTTATTAAAATATATCATAATTATTTTGATAAAATTCATGTCTCACTACTTTGGTTCACTATTAAGTCTATCAAATCATATAACTATATACAAAATTGTCCTCTGACATATTTAAGACCTCTTAAAAGTAATTTTATGTTTTATTTGTTTTAAATTTTATCATTAATTATTTTTTGATACTTCTCATGAATTTTCATGGGAGTAGAGAATTATTTGGAATATTCTAGTTCATGATTATAAAATCCTTCCATGGAATAATCATATTTATATATATAATTATAATTATATATATTTTTGTAATTAATTGTCTCACAATGATTGAATCTTCGATTGTTTGTACATTTCAGAATTTATTTTCATCCGATGAATAAAAATTTCATAAACATAATTATCATTACATATAGAAGTACTGTAATTAACATAAATAATTAATAATTGAGTACATGTGATAACATATTTCATATAATGTTTTTTTACAATAGCCTTTATGGAGTTCATTTCCATTATGATGTTTTCTTACTATGAAAATGAAACTCTTTGATATTGCATCATGAAATTTAGTGTATTCCTATAATTTCACAACTTATCATATTATAATAGAGTTTTTTATTCTACTTATAAGGATTAAACAATGCATACAAAGAAATTATTTTAGAAACAAATTCTGATTAAAACATAACATATTTAAAAAACTATAAATATACACATGACTATATAAATCAAGATTATTTAACAATAAAATTTAATAAATAGAAATAAATAATGGAAGAAATATTATTAATTTTATAAGAAAAGGGTGAAAAACTAAAAAAAGATCATTAACATCATTTTGGAGAATAAAATCCTATCATTATTTACGTGTATAAATTTGTACATGATATAAATGAAAAATATATGAGAGATATATAAATTAAAAAACAAAATAAAAAATAAGTATTAAGTGTAGAGGAATAAATATATATTATATTATTTATAATCAAACACGATTATTATATATATATATATATATATTTCAATATATCCCTCAAAAATCTATTTCTAAGAAATTCAATTAAAAAAATATCTATTAGGTTTTAAATATTTTAAGCTAAAAATAAAAAATTTGAAACTATTTTATATTATTATGGAATAAATTTAAACCTAAAAAATATTTCAATATTTGAAACTATATTTATGGATTTTAATACTACTTTTTATATTTTAGAAAATTAATTTAATCATTATAAATTAAATTGTAACAAATAGGACATACTATACATACTAGTAAAAATATTTTCAATTTTTATCAAATATTTAACTATAATGATATATTATATAATATAAATTTTTTCTATATTATATTTTACAATTTATCTGTGTATTTTATTAATCATAATTTTTTTTAAAAAATCACCCATATATAATTTCATTGTCCAAAATTCATTAATGATTTTTTACAATATAATTTCTTGAATACTTGAATTATATTATTTTAATAATGTTTGAAAATTACGGTTTAGTAGAGAAATAACATTGAATTAAAATTTATTTACATTACTTAATCACATTTATACTCATTTCTTTGAATGTCAATTAATTAATTGATTAAAATTTACATAAAAAATTCCATATTATATAAAATTATAAAATTAAAATTACTTAAATGAAATTATAGTATATATCTTGATAGGTAATTATTAATTACCTTATCCCATATTTTTTGGTTTCAATTCTATCAATTATCTTAACTCTAAACCCCAAAATCATGCTTCCCATTTGTATGGTTTCTCAGTAAATGATTTTACTTCTCACAAAAAATATGTCAGGTCAAATGAAGATGACTACTCTTATTATTGTTTGGATTATTATATTCCTCTTCCATATTGAATATTTTAATATATTGAATTTTAAAATCCTGTTATAATTCTAATATTAATTGATTCATATTTATTTTATTAAATTTGGAAATAAATATATAGGATTTATTTTTTAGTATATACTGAATGCATTATATATTATATATCATCAAATATCTATTGTGGGACATTCACAGTTATAATTTTTATATAAAAAATCTTTAATTTATTTACTCAATCCTATTATATTTTTATCTATATCTGTATTCATATAATATATATGGTATATAGGTTGTCAATATGATTTATTGGATTTCTATATTTATTAATTATAATTTTTAGTCATTTCAAACAAAATATAGTCCATTTTTATAATGTTTAATAACTGTTACATTTTTTGAATTTATTATTCATGATAAAATTATGCTATCCATAAGAATATTTATAGGTTATTTGTATGGTATATATAAGGAGAATATATAACCGACTTATAGTTTAAATTATTATAATTAATTCATATTCATATTTAAGAGATTGATTTTATATTATTTTTTATACTTGATTTTACATTTTTAACTTTTCATATATCAAATTTCATAATTATGAATATGATAATATATTATCAATATATTTCATCAAATGATTTCATCTCTGGTGATTCATGAAATAAAGGACTCTCCCTCATAAAACATCTAGATGAGCTTCAGGGTTTCCCTCTGTACATTTAAAAAAATTTAGATAAATATAAATTTGAAATTTATATTAGAAATTATCTATTTTTTGATCATAATATCCTCTATTACTAGAAACAAATCATTTCTATCATTTGTATTGATCTATATTTTCCCACCCAATCAACAAATCAATTTGGGTTAGTGTTGAATATGGTTGTATAATTTTAAATAATTAATATGATTCTTCATGTGATTTATTATCCTTTAATGATATTCAAGGATGTTGTGTTAAGATATAAAATTCACGAAAATTCCACTATAGTAAATAGAATCACTAAAAAATTTCCATTTTATGATATTATACTAGGCTTGCTTCATTTAACATAAATTTTCGTACATTCGAGATGAAATGATATTTACCATTATTTATGCTATAAATGATTTTAAAAAAACATATACCACCAAGAAAATAAATATTTATGGATTTTTTAAGTGGGTATACATAATTATTGTGTAATGGGGAGAAAATAAAAATGACTAAAAATAATGAAATGGTTTTCAGTTTCATGGAAGAACCTTTTCACATCATCTTCTCCAAGATATGGTTCTCTTATTTAGGACCCTCTAATAGAAACTTCCATACATGGGGAAATATTATATAATTTTGGAATATTCATTATGCACAAATCTAAAAAATTAATGAACATGAGTTTTAGATAACATTTATGAATGTGTATCAATGTAAAAATAATAATAAAAAAGATAAAAATATTTTATTAGAGGAAGTTATTTTTTCCGAAAATTATAGAATCCATGGAATGAGAGGGTGATCTGATTTTTATGAAAATTGAAAATATGAATACTTGGATCTATATTAGAATCTATTAATTCTATTTATACCAATATTTTTCACTTGTATTTTTCTACAATTAATGTAGGATGAATGGGGGTTCATGTGAATACATGTGGGGTAGAGATATGCAAGGGAGTTTATTCATCAATTCACATTTACTTTTGATGGATAGTATCATATAAATAGAAAAATAATTTATTTTTCTAATGATAATGAATCAAATTTTTGTTTATTTAATTTAGTATTTGGGGTTTTAGTAGTGATTATTTATATTAATAATACATTTACTTGCATGTATATTATATTATTTTATATAAAAAACATTATAGTTTAATAAATAAAAGTCTTAAATATTTAGTGTCTTGGGAAAATTATTATAATACATAAAATGAACATAATAAAATAGAAAATAATAATTTAATTACTTCACCTATATATTCATATTTTCCTCTCTTTTTCATTAGTATAAGTAATCACATGAGGATATAAATCATTAAAAGGGGTAAGCTAAAGCCTGGTAAGATGATGAATAATTTACATGAATCAATATGACATGGATGAAAATAATATTAATCATCTTATCATAATAATAGTATCAACATAAACATCATGAAGGTCACATGTGATAATGGAATGGAATTTGGAAATATGTAAAAACAAAACATCCTGTCTTAGTGGTCAAATACCACACATTGTTTTAAACTAATATAGAATCATCTTCATGCATAACATATATTCATAATCATAATATCCTCATTATGATAAAATATAAAATCATGTTAATAAATAATAAAAATCATCTCATGAGACATCTCGTTACAAAATGCATTTGAGGTCTATATAATTTCAGGCCCACCTATCACATCATAACATTTACATAATCATGAATGACACATAGAAGATATTACAATCATAGTCATGAATTAACTGGTGTAATAGAATGGGTTTCTAAACGATTTCATCAATAATGATTTCATGAAAAAACATGGGGCACTCAAATGAAATGGGGGAATACATAATTAGTGTAATATTCATTTTTCATGAGTTACATAGTGAAAATCAGTAGGATTTGAGATGTATTATGGAAAGAAGTGTTCTATTGGAAAATCACTTTTTTTTCATTAAATCAAAACGAAAACATTTTTATCCCCAGACTTAAAATTTATGTATGATAAATTAATATTTAAGTAAAATTTTAGGAGTATTAAAAGAATATATAGCATTAAAGCATGATAACTCAAACGAAATGAGTTGGATTTGAGAACCCCCTTACCTTAAATCCCTCCATAAATCATCAATTTTATTATTCCTAGATAATCAAAATTTATTTTTTATAAAATTTTTCTAGAAATGAATGATAGTCATTCATAAATATATTTTTTATGAATAATTATTTTATTATATTTCATAATTTTAATTTATGAAATTGGGGCATTTTGGTATTATGAATTTATTAAAATTTTCACATTCCACATTAATTTTCCTATTTTCCTTCAATGTGATTTATAGAAAATTATTATTAACTCTTGAAGATTATAATACATATAATTACTTATTTATATATTATATATAACTAATAATATCAATCTGATGAGGTGGTTATAAAAATTTTATTGGAAATGTATCCATAGGTGGATAACTCATTTTTAATTAAATGTTATAGAAAGAGCTGGAAGAATAAGTATGAAATTTGTATTTTCCAAAAATACGATAATAATACTAGTTTAACTTCATTACTATAATTTTATCATACTACATAATTAATTTTATAGTACATGGATTTGAATAGAATTGAGAATAAAGAAAAAAGAGAAGAAGAAAATGGGGACATGTTTGTAGAGACTTACTTTCTCCTTGTCGTGGTTTCTATTATACGATACTATAACTACCTTGGTGGAAGGAGATGGATATCTCTAGAATGTACCTAACTATAAAAATGGGTGTGATTTGGGTGATTTGGGTAGATAATTAGATTTTTATTGGGTGTAAGAAGAGGATTTCCATGTGAAGTGAGAGAGGTTGTTTTTACTTGAGGAGAGGGGTATTTTTTTTTATAAAAAAATGAATAGAATATTATATCAATGGTGAAACATGTAATAGTGAGTTTTTGAATGTATAAATCATATATAATTATAATATAACATTTTAATACTTTAAAATTCTTTTATTTTTTAAATTCATTTGTTTATTAAAAAGAAATGTGTTAAAAAGTGAAACTGTTATTTTAAGGAATCACTTTTGACTTTAAGTTTAGGAAAGTAATTTTTTGGTTTGGAAATTAATTTTATATTATTTTAATGAAACATTTATGAAATAAAATATTTTATTTCTGAATATAATCATCTAGAAATTATTATTTTACTATTACATCATGAATGATGTGATTTAAGATACACCTATTATGTGAAAAAATGTATTTTTTCAATTCACATGAAAATTTTTCATTTCTGAAAATTATCAAAAAATTACCATTATATAATTTAAATATTATTATTAAAATATGATATTAATTTTATCAAAATAAATTTATAAAACTAGTTATTTTAATTTTTCAAATAAAAATTATGATTGTTATGAAATAATTTAAATTATCGTTTATTAAAAATGTTCTTATATCTTCGTTGAGTTTTAAAAGTAGGATATTTATTTTTTTGGATTATAATAGTTATATTTAATTAAATTAATCATGGAAAAATTTTTATATATAAATATCTATTATTTTGCGGTAAAATTATTAGTTCAGCGGTTAGGTTAATATTCTAAATGGAAAACTTATTGTTTTCAATGTTCAGGTTACTATTCCAAAGGCCACATTACAATTCCAATAATCACATTACCTCCTATAAATACCAATACATTTCATTATTATTTATTCAGATCAGTATAACTAGAGGAACTATATTTTCATTTTCAATAATGATTTTTAGTTTTCTAATATTTTTTGTCTATAGTGTTGGTAGTGGGGGAGATGATTCTAGTAGATTGGTAGGACCCATATTTTCCAACTTTCTCTTTTCTATTATAATTTTTTTGAACATTTTTAATTATTGGAATTTTAATTGATTTTATTGTTGATTCATTTAATAATATTTATTACTGAAATAATGTTTTTTGTGTCCTAAATAATTTTTTATATTGATAATATTATAGAATATAACAAAAAATTATTCCAGATTCAAATTTTAATAAAACAATTAGGGGTTTTTCAATTCTTACCCGCTTAGAAATTTTGATCTCGAAATTTCAACTAATATTATTGGTTGATAATAGTTGAGAGTACTTATTTTTATTATTATTTCATATGGTTCTAATGTTTCTTCTTCATACACATGGTTCCGCTCCAACACCTTGACATGGTGAATTTTCTTATTGAATATAACATTATCTCTATAGTCTAATATTTTCATAAACTTCTATTAATATGAGAGGTCATTCTCTAGTTGTACCACATCATGATTTAGTAAATGTGAGGGATTATTTATGTTCTTAATTTTAAGTGATATGTGGAACACTTAAAAAACATTATCCATACATGATGTATTTGAAAGTCAATATGCTACATCTCTCAGGTGATAATGGAGCTCAAAAGGGAATTTTTTTTAGGATAAGCTTACCTTTCTTTCCAAATATCATGAATCTAATAAATATTGATATTAGAAGGATTTTGTTTTTCCAAAATAGTACCCCATGTCCCTCCATTGGTTGTCATTATAGAATTTTTTCTAACTCTGAGTTGCTTTTATTTGTTGTTTCATAGCTTGAACCATCCTTATGATTTCATTCCCAAGATCGGTTCAAGGTAGCTTTTGTTTTCAAACTTCATCCTACAATGTTGTACTTCCACATGGGTTCCCATAAAGAGCATTATATAGAGCTATTTTAATACTCAACTAGAAGTTGTTATTATATAAGAACTCAACCAATGTGATATGTTGATCACATCCACCTTTGTATTCCATTTATATGGCCCTTAGAATTTTATTATGTGTTTGAATAGTCCTTTGAGATTTTACATCCGTCTTGGGGTGACATGCCATCCTAAATTTCAATTCATTACTCAATTCATGTTGGAGACATCTCTTGAATTTAGATGTGAAACTTTGATCATGATTATATTTGATCAATAATGGAAGCAATGTGGCCTCACAACATCATTCACATATATCTTTGGAATGACTTAAAATGATAAATCATACCAGATAGCAGTAATGTGGGAGGTATTGTTGTGTTGATCCACTAAAAACCAGGTCTCTATGTTTTCTATAGATTTATTTGGGAGAATAGTGGAAATGTCCATAGTGAAATTCTACCATTTCTACCTTGATAAAAGAAATGGTTTCTTTATCCCTTTGTAATTTCATAACTCTGGTTCAACGTTATATCATTCAAAACACCTAGAGATATTATTTGTAGTCTCCTAGTTCATGTTGTCACACCTGAAGTGTTTTCTATAATCATGGTACATAGTGAAACCTCTGTGATAGATGTGGAAGGATATGATTTGTGTATTATCCAATAAATCCTTATTTATCTCTGGTCAAGAAGGTAGAAAAAGACTCATCCCAAATTTAATGATGTTATCATCATCGGTGTGGAATTCATACAGTTTCCATTCTTTTACATCTTGTGCCCTATTTTGTTTCTCTAGATCATCCATTTGTGCCTCATTTATGATTTCATGTATAGATGGTCAGAAAATAATTTTGGAATGGTAGGATGTATTCTCTAATTTTATTATTTTAATATCCATAAATTTCAATCCAAGAGGATATAGTCTCTCTAAATATGCATCATTGATTGAGTATGAGTTTCTTTTATTCTACGTGAATCTTCCACCATATTATTCATTCCCAGATGGTGGGGTATAAGGAAATTATAGTCCTTGATTAACTCAGACTATATTATTTTAAAATTTTCTTTATCCTTGTCTGGGAATATATAATTTAGTCTCTATGACCAGTATATATATCAAAATTTCCAAACAATGATAGTGTATCCAAATTTTCATAACGAAGATCATAGTTCTAAACTCTACATCCTGAATTATGTTTTTCTTCTCATGGATAATCAACTATTTTTAGGAATATGCTATTTTTTTAATTCTTTCTAAGTACAAAAAATAATCATTTCCTTGAAGAATCCTTGTATACCCCAAATAATTCACTATGATTTGTTAGTGTCTGTAAAATTGCAGTTATTAGCCTCTTATTGAGATCCTTGAATCATTATTCACATTCTCCCATCAACACATAATTTACCCATTTACATGTTAACATAGATATCAGGTTATAAAATCATGATAAATTCATTACAAAATAGTTGTATTACCCATTAAAGAAAAGAGAACTATGGATTTTTGTGACAGTATTAGGACTAGTCCATTAATCAATTGCTATTGTTCATGAAGGGTTCACAAAAATTCAATCACTAGTGATCACATGCCCTAATAAAGCTACATGCTACATCCAATAGTCACACTTTTTGAACATAACATACATTTTTTCCTTTCTTATTTTCATTATTAGAATCTTTAAAATCTTTTCATGTTCCTTATTTCTCATGGAGTAAGTGAGAATTTCTTGGAAAATACTAAAATACATTTTTTATTGTAGTCTCTAAATAAAATATTCATAATATACATGGATATTGTAGGGGAATTAGTAAGTATGAAGGGAATCACTATAAACTCATAGTTCCCTCACCTTATACAAAATGCTATATTCTTAATATATACCTTTTTCACCTTTATTTGATGATATCCAAAACAATGTTCCACCTTTAAGAATTACTAATAAACCCTTATATTACTAAAAAAGTTATCAATCACTCGAAGAGGATAATTTTTCTTTATAGTGATCTTGTTGGGATCCCAATAATCGGTGCATAGCCACATTGATCCATCCTTCATCTTGAAAAATAGAACTAGGGAACCCCAAGGTGATTCACTACGATGAATGGGACCATTATCCAAATTATTTTTCATCTATTTTACTATCTCTTCCGGTTCGATTGGGGACATCCTATAGTGTAATTTTGATACAAGAGTATCTCCATGTATGAGATCTATTGATAAGTCTAGCTCCTGATTAGGGGGAATTTTAGGTAACTCTTCAAAAAATACATCACAATATTCCCAATAAAATGGAGATTTAATCCAGGTTGGAAACATCCTTTGACTCACCATTTTGGAATGGTATGCTTGTTCAAAATGTATAAATAGTCATATCGTTGATGGATTTTCCAAAATAGATTCATTATCATCCTTTAATTTTTAATGTCACATTGGATGGTTTTGACTAAGAAATGAGATTTAATTTTCCCAAAAATTATTGTCTTCTATGTATAATAATAACCAATCCATTCTTAGTGTACCGTCGAATTGAACCAAGGGAATTATTATGAGATTCAATGAAAGAATATTCTCCCATACTCCAACATGAGAAGATTCCAACCATTTTTTGCTACGATAACACCATTAGGTGATTTTATAGGTATATATAAATCAAGGTATGAGGGATTCAAATCAATAGTTTTGGAAAAAAATATAGGATATAAGAGAATTAATTGAATTGTAATAAAATAATGATTTTTCATTCAATAGTGAATATGATATTTAGCTTGTAAGACATTAGTTTCATGACCCACTTCATCAATTGATATGGACTAATATTTCCATTTCTCATTTCGTTTAGTGGTTTCTAAAATTAATTACCCTCAAGGAAGCATGGTTTAGTGTGGTGGATTGCATTGTGTCCTTACTCAATAAAATTAAAGTATTGAATTATGGTTGGTTCATTAGTTTGTGCCTTCCTTTCCACCCCCATTTTGGCCTACTTATTTATGTATTATCCAAATTCATTATATTGTTGCCCTCATGTCCCAAACATAAAGAGTTTTCCCATCTAGTTGAGTATGTTACCATATCGAATCTTCCCAAAATTTTAAAATATGGTTGGTTAGATCCTCTTTCATGATTTTTCATTTCACCCACCAGCTATAAAATATGTTCTTCACTTATTATCTCCATAATTGTTGGATAAATATTCAAACTCCACCTCTATATTAAGAGCACAAAAAACCACATATTAATAACTCCCATTGTAATAGATAGCTGGAGCCTTTGGACATTTTGGTTTAAACCCCAAAATAATATATATATATATATATATATTGTATTAATTGTTGATAGAAAAACCTGATGGGGATCTTGAAAGGCTTTTGATTTTTTCATCATATGTTCTGGAATATTACATTCCTTTTATTAGATCTATTAATTCTATTTCAATATTTATTCGAATAGTTCAATGGAAATATGTGGTAAGAATATTTTATTATAGTATTTCAACTCTATCTATTCCATTAAATCCTTCATCTTGGTTTTCTTTATCAATTTTTACCATTTATGGGATTATCTATCTAAATGACAGAAAAAATGTTTCATTTTCTCCTTCATTGAATATTGGGTTACAGAAAAGATCAGCTTTATTGTGATAACCCATTGTTTAGAGACACGTAGATCAAAAGTTCCACTAAAATTCAGTGGTTGTTGCATATAAAAGTCTCAACAACTAATTTTTCCTTCTTTGTTAAAGGATGATTGACGACATATTATAGATTATTATTTATATCATTAGAAAAGTAGGTAGAAATTTCCATGATGTTTTTAAATCCACCTCCCATAGAAATGGGGATATCATTCAGGTAATCGTTCCATTGTCTATCACACAGATTTTTGGCTTGGTTTCTCCCAATTAGTAACCATTTATAAAATATAAAATGTTTTAAAAAATCACAATTCATCATAGCATAAAGAAAGAATTTATTCCTTTTTTAAGTTAACATTAAATTCATATCTAATGGGATCATTATGTTTTACATTTCTCTAAAAAAATGTTTCTTGGATGTCTATGTAAATTTAGTCATATCATTTGGGTATTCACTAATGTTTTCGAATAATAATTACCTAATTAACTAAACACTACTCTGATACCCATTGTAGTGACCCTACTATTTCTTACATAACTATTACATTTTTATGATAAAAAACATAATGACATTACAAATCCAGGATCAAAATATTTAGTGTCTTAGTAAAATTAGGGTTATACATAACATGAACATAATAAAACATAAATATTATTTAATTTATTATTCTATATCATCCTATTGGCCCTCATAATCTCATTAGTGTTAGAGTTGGTGCCCTAGAAACCAACTTCTTTGTACTTTATGATAAACTCGTATTCATTGGATGAATATTTATAAACTCTTTATAACATCATGATTTATCTGTTGCATGACATAGTATGTGATAATGTTCGAAGAATAGCTATCACACTAAAATGTCATAGCAGATCCCTGCTATTATAAGAACCCAGAAGTCAAATGACACTATTCTCAAATATATGTTCTATGGATGAATGATATCATTTTAAGGGACACAAATGATACAGGAAATCAGGGGTGGGGACTCATGAAACTTTGAGGCACATTCTCATGGTGTGTTCCCTTGGAAATATCTATGTGATATTATGAGAACAAGACCCACTAGTTTGAAATATACATTCATAAGTGTTATTGGATATTCCAATCTACGAACTTGTGTATTAGTCCTTAGATTTTAAGATTATTATTAATGGGTATCACAACTCAAGCACATAGATGTATTGAAAAAAACCGTGATGACATATGTTCACGAAGAGAGAGGATATATTGGGGGTGTCCTGAGTAATATTATATTAATGAATAATGAGCGAAAGGATTTTTCACTTCTACAGAAATAGATATCCCAAGACCTTTGATAGAAATAATATAGCCTAACTAAATCCGTGGCCATTATGTTATGTAGGAAAGTTAAATTTTGGGAATTCAGATAATGAGAAATCAAGAACTTGGGTTTATGGTACTTTCATGCAACCCTATTGATTGGAGAGATCGGGAAAAATGCATTATATTTAACGGTAAGCCTTCATATGAGGTGACATGTCATTGCAACATCAGATTCTTTCTCTTGGGTGCCTTGACCCATTGCTTGACATCAACCTTAGACTTAGGAAACCCCTCTTAATGCCAATGAGAGGGAATCCTAGAGGGCCAAAAACTAAGTGTAGCCAATGTCTCAATTAAATAATTTACTTATTTCACAAGTTGAATAAATATTATTCTCGGTTCTGTTTTAATAATTATTCAAGTATGCATGATCACATATATTTCATCACTAGTTATTCAAGACAATATATTGCCTATTGAATATTTATTTAGTAGTGAATAATGCAGTTATATTTATTTAATAAATATATAGTTCTTATTCAATTCATGGTAAATGTTGAGTAGGATTGGAAGACCAGGTTATGGGTTCAGTGATAAATTATATTAAATATTACTAGGTTAAATAATATTTAAACATAACATGAAATTTAATCACATGTCATGTAAATAATAGAATAGTTATTATTATTTGACATGGGGTTTTACATGGAATAATAAATTAAGTAACGACACCTATTCTGATTATTTATTATTACCTGGTGAATTAAGTTCCTGTTATTTTATTATTATTTAAATTATCCAAGGGTTCATTCCATCGGATGACCAATCGTTGTGTGCACAACATCCTTGAAGAAAATATGTCAAGCCTAGAAAAATATTCCCTCTCCAAGAATGCTATCATGAATGAGAGAGATCCTCCTCCACTGGATCTAGAAGAATGCTTTGGAATAAATTCTCAATGTGATCAAAGGCGGACAATTCAAGCGTAAGGATCTTCCATGCTAGTACCTAAAGACTCCATGGGTGAAATCTGGAGATAAGTGGAGCATGTATGGATCACTTCTTGAGGATTCCTATCCTTGGATTCTACATCGCAATGAATCCACACCTCAGACCTGTGTTCTGACGCACCAATGAAGAAAGAATCACCTAGGACGTATTTCTATAATTTAAATAAATTAATTATAAATTAAATATGTCCATCCTCTCTTCTTGATTATTGGTTCTCTCCTTTTTCTTTTAACTTTGATTAAATTTCATGGATACTGGCATTCATCGATATATTAATCCTAGACTAATTATCGATTAGGACAATTTGAAAAGTTGGGTACATACCCATCTTATGATTCTGTAGTGCCTGAAACCTAAAAGTGCTATCAGAGGGGTCATATTTTCATTTATAATTATTTAAATAATTTTTTGATGATTTACTATTTTATAATTTGTTTGTCAATTCATTTTCAATTTTTCTTATAATATGAATTTCTAGATCTATTCTTCCCTTATAGTTTCTCATAGATCTAATAGAAACGAATAATTATATGATTAAAATTAAACAGAAGATCTCATTAGGATGCGGTGCAGATTCGGTCCAGACAATAAAAGAATACGTGTCCTGTAGTCAGATCTACATGATGTGTATTTGTGTTTAATGCATTAAGAGTAATTCAGAAAATAATCAAGCCGTTTTCATTAATGATACGAGGTGTAATTTATTCTTACACCATTGATTGACAAGGATAGACTGGTGTATGGTTAGCTGAACTATACACTGTGTGGCACACTATAAATGACATATAGTCTCTTTGGGTCAGGGTCATGTTGTATATCCCTTACATGGCTTGCCCAGCTGGTGACCATGTGACATAGAGTCTACATAGAGTGTGGCCCATTGGACACACCGTGTACTCTGACTATTTACAATGTGCACCTCACATGCCATTTCCCCAGGAGTATACTTTAGATGGATAGTGAGTAGGGAACACAGCATGTAGTCAGATCAGTGCGCCATGTACTATTTCCTGATTAAGAATATTTGAAAATTTATTAGGATGTTATGTAACCCTTTAGATATGTACCTTCTTGTGGGAATAAAGCTGGGACACAACATGTTATAGGTGTTTGATATATATATATATATAAATTTGTAATTAACATCAGTGTAATATTAAAATATCTACACATAATTTATGAGTTTTATTACAATTTTAATTCGTTGTGCATGTTACATGTCACAAAGAATAAAGTGTATACAAGTATAAATACACACTGGATAGTTTAGGATGGGTATTCATTGGGTTTCTTCCAAAGAAAAAGTTATGTACAAGGTTTCGGATGAGAATCTCAAGGAATATCAGAAAAGGATCAAGATAAAAAAGAATGATTAATTAAATATAATGATTAATTGATTTGAGTATAATTTATTATAATAATAAAAATTAAAAAATTTAATGCTAGTTTTATTAAATGAGTAATTAATTGCATGTATGTGGATGATCATGATATAGAACATATCTTTGTATGCGATTGTTACTTTATAATTTGTTTATTAAATCAAAATTGTTGGCATGTGTGCCTTCTCCCTATTAATATGTTGGGCATGAGTGCCCACGGTTCAATGTAACACCCCAAGATTTCATAGTACGTTATCTCTTTAAAGTAATTCAATAGCTTGCGCTACACGCAACACAGAGTTCGAGCACACCACAACTTACCAAACTAGATGTTCAAAAAGTGGTTATGAATAGTATTAACTGAACTTTGAATTTTATATACTCTATATAATTTCAAAATACATATTATTTTTTTATTAGACATAATATAATAAGAAATACACTTTTTAGATAAAAAAAGTATTTTTCAAAAAATGCAAGTTTACTGCATTTTAATAGAGAACCCTTTTTAAAACCAATATTTGACACTTTTATATATTAAATTTAATGAAATTAAATTATTATTTAGAAGCAAGACATAAAAATTTAATTTGGATAATTTTTTGGTACTTTTCTGATAAATTTCATATTTTCATGAATAGTGAAAAATAATATATTTTAATTGAAAACAACTATTTTAATCGAAAGAGTTTATAGTGTTAAATTATGATTTTAAAGGTTTTTAAGTATAATTAGATTATATTTTTATCATTCAATACAATTTATGTCATTATAAGTAATTTCACATTTAAATTTGACAAAAACACATGTCAATCTTTTGATAGTTTTTACCTTTTAAAAACCTACTTTTTAGCTTTGCAATGGGAATTAATTTTAAATTAATAAATGAAACTTTTATGATTTGAATTTGATAAAATATACTTCATTATTGAATTTGGAAAATCATAATTAGTTTTGGGTGAATTTTTGGTATTTTTTTTAAATTTTCAATTTTTGATGAATAGTGAAAACACTACGTTATTATTTAAAACCGACTTTTTATTTAAATAATTATTTATTTTATAAAAATTTAATTTAAGTAAAAATAGATATATAATACCTATATAAGTTCAATATAAGTAATTGAGGTCATTTTATAATAAAATTAAATGTATTATATTTTATTGAACTTTTTAACCACTTTTATCAACCTCCTAGGAGCATTTTCAAATTTGCATAAAAATAAATTTTACTGCTTCTATGAGTTAAAATTAAAAAATACGAGAGACATGGTTAATATCAGTAAGTAAAATTTTGTTCAATAAGATGAAAATAATTTTTGGTGAATAGTAACTTTTAACTTATTTACCACGGTTAAAATTAAATAGGGTAATTACAGTTAAAAATAATATCATAATTACCCTAACACATGTCCTAATTCTATTGGATAAGTATAATTCGACAAAAAAACTTTAGGAATAAAATATGATCCTCTTTGGTCCACTTGGATTAGATTAGGACATTTATTATTATTTTATTTAAAGAAGAGTTAAAAAGAGTAAAATTCGAAGTTTAATAATTAACCATTTTTAATACAGGGTAACACACAATATAAATTCAACTATAAAAATTAATTAGAAATCCAAAAATATTTCTTACATATTAGTATTTTATTTTTAATTTTTATACATTAAATAATTTAATTTATTTATGACACAATGAGGATGCAGCAATCACCTTATTAATAAAATATCAAAATAATTGATATTATAAACACCCAACTAATTGTAAATTCGGACTTCTGATGAATTAAACTAATTTTGTAGTTTAATATTAAATTTTAGGGTTGGTAAAACAAATTTATTCGAAATGATAATGTTTTTATGACTTTCAAAAAAATAAAATACTAAATTGTGTCAAAATTGACATAATTGAGTTTTTAAAACAAATACTATATTATTAATTGATATAAAATTCCTAAAAATGAAAGTTTTATCCAAAGGACTTAGATAAGGTTAAATAAATTAATAACGAACAAGACGGGGATCACTTGGATTTTTATAATAAGTTTATTAACCATATAATATAAAAATAAAAAGAGACATGGTAAATGTCAAACTATTTAACTAAGAGTTAACTCTAAAAGATAAGGATAGTATGATGACCAAAACCTATTTAAAACTTTATGGTTGAGTGTTTTTAGACCCATACCCACCTTAGAATATATATAATTAATTTTGGAGCCATTAGAAACCGAAAATTAATTTATTATCAAATAATATTTCAAGCTTTTCCTAAAGTGACCCTCACCTTTCTTATAAAAGGGAACTTCCCCTTCTCTTAATTTCACACATCAAAATACTTTTGGTTAGTCCAAAACCTACACCAATATACTCTAAACTTTCTTCCCTTCATTCTAGAGGCCTTCCTTTGGTCAGAAAGCTAACCTAAGGAGACCTTTTGATAAAATCAAATGGAAGAACCTGAAGAAGAGGTAAATATTTCATCACCTATTTTAAGTTCTTTCTTTCTTCCACTTCCTCTTTCTTTGTTGTTTCCATACCAAAATAATCACATCAATACGTCCTACATATTGTGATGTTATTATAAATATTGTAAAACCATATTCTGTAATGCCCCGACCCCAGTTACCCAGAGTCGGAGCATTATTACATAACATTGGCATGATCACAAGAAAGATCAAGTCTCGAAAGACCGATTAGTTTAGTAGCCTTGGAATAACTAGATACATCAATAATGTTTACATTACATCATAAAATGAAAACTAAAACATTATAATCTCCATAGTCCACACTCTTATCCCCTCACACTATCCCTGCAGGTCATTCATAAATTACTTCTTCACATCCTGGGAAAAATAAAACATAGAAAAGGGGTGAGCTCAAATACCCAGTAAGGATAACAATATAGCGGAAACTTTCATAAACAAGAATAAAAATTTAAGGCAATGTATAACTAAAAAAAATCCTTTTAAACTTGAACTTCAATAATGCCATTTAATTATTCACATGGATATTCTACTAATCTAATATTCACATGCAATATCAATAACCACTTTTATAATGATGGAATGAATAATGCTAGATTATCATAACCACATAGCCAAGGCCTCGTGCCAAGACTACAAATAAGATTTTGCCAAGTCCTTGTGCCAAGACACTAGTTTGTCTCATGAGACCTACTGATGCATCGAGGAGCTAAAGCGGGCTCCACCCATCAATTACTAAGTCCAATGCATTCCTGATATGAACATGTTTAAACATAAAATAAACATTCGTATTAAAACTAGCATATGAAATGTCAATACTTTAACAACAAACCATGAATGGTATAAAAATATCACATCCACAGTCAAACATAACTCATTTGATACAATATATAAGATTGTATTGTATCATATTAACCTCAATCTGTAATAATGAATGATATTTACATAGATGAAAATAACCATCAAAACTATTTGAGAGAAATATCTCCCTTTTCTTGAAAACATTTAAAAGTCACACTATTTTTCAAGAAGCCATTTAAAAATAGATTTTTGAATCAAAGTGACCCATACCACTTTGAAACTTTTAAAAGGTGTTATAATTTCAAAACTTTAATGTCCATATAAATAAATCCTTACAACCATTTTTTAAAACATGGACATTAATGAGCAATATTTTGAAGAATAAGTCTTTAAAATATATAAAAATGGTATTTTAGTTAGAGTTTCTAACTAAAAGAGAGACACTTGAATAAAAATAATTGAGGTAATAAAAACATTGTAATATCATGAGAATAAAGGGATTCATGATATACTATGTCAAAGTACATTATATACACCACATAAAAGTGATTTGGTGTATAACAACAAAGAAGTCTCAATGGAATGTAAATTGAGACGGAATCTCTCATAAAGGCCGTATCCTTAGGTTAAGGATAAATCAAAAACATATTTATGTGTGACAAATATAAATACACTAAATATGATTGGATATTCAGTGTAAAACAATAAAAGGACATTCACACATAATCTTGTAAAAATAACTCCAATGAATTGGATGTTTAACTCAACAAATGGAGAATGAGTTAAAATTACTCTTATGAAATTCATATCGATGACTTGAGAAATTATAAATGGAGTGATTATGTGTATCAAAAGTATATACACAGAAAATGGGAGTGTAAATTATGACATAAGCAAATGAATAATGATTCCACACATAATCTTGGAGTAAAATAATCAATGATATTTGCGTAAAGCCGAATAAATGGAAATTGAAATTTCAAATTCCCTTATCGATTTGGTAACTTACGAAACATACACCCATCCAAGAAGGATAATACAATGATGATGTAAATATCCATAAATTAAATTATATTACACAATGAATACAATCATGGGAAGTACACACACCACATGCAATAAATAAGTGGTGAACAATGGAGTTCTCACGGAATTAAAAGTGAGATAAGAAACCCCTTACTTTGTACTTTTTCCTTGGTCGACGGTATGTTAACCTCCTGTATAACGATGAAATAATTTTTGTTGAATTATAAAGGAATCATTTACATTAATATGATATCATATATGATCTTTTAACATTGATTTGTTAATAATATCTTAGTATTATCATCATTTCGGGTGTTAACTTACTCGTTCTCTTTTATATTCTTTGTTACGTAAGCCGTGTTTGTTATGGATATGTTATATCTTATTCATATCCAGAATTTTATCAAGTACTTAAAAATTATTTTTTAAAAATTATTTTTAAATCATTAAATGATAATTATACTTGAATGGATATGATGGAGAATGAATCTCATCGCTTTCGTGGAGACGGTAGTCCGTACATACGCATAAGCGACAATATCATTCTTTTGATGTTAAAATAATATATAATTGGATGGTATATCATATAGAAAGAATAATTATCATGTTATATTTATTATTTACATGAATTACACATCATTATTATAACCATCCAAATAATAATTTATTGAATGACAATTACACCACGACGTGGAGACGGTAAGCCCTACGTACGCACGTATGGTGACATGTCATTCAAAGGATGGATAGAATACTGAATATGGTTGTACCATATTTATAATGATATTATATTATATATTTGATACTGGATTAATTATTTTAGAATAGTAATAACAAAGAAAGAAGAAGTTGAAGAAGAAAAGAATTTGAAAAAGGGTGGTAAAAACATTACCTCTTCTTTGGGTTCTTCCTTTTGATTCGATCAAAAGGGATCCTTAGGATGGCATTATGATCAAAATAAATCCTCTAGGTTGTAGTGAGGGAAGTTGAGAGAGTATTTCGTCAGGGTTTGGCCAAACCAAAAGGCTTTTAATGTGTGAAGTAATGAGAAGGGGGAGTGCCCTTTTATAAGAGGGGTGAGGGGCACCTTTGGAAAAGCTAGAAATATTATTTTATAATAAATTCATATTCGGTTTACAGTGGCTCCAAAGTGGATTATTTAAAGGTTAAGGTGGGGATAGGTCAAAAAACATTCAACCAATAGAATTTAGACAAGTTGGTTCATTATATTAACCTTATCTTTAAGTATTAACTCTTAGTTAATTAGTTTGACTTTTACAATGTCTCTTTGTATTTTTATATTATATGGTTAATAAACTTACTATATACATCCAAGAGACCTCCAAGTGGTCCATTAATGATACAAATATCATGATATAATTCTCTTGGCCAACCTTTATATTTTTAGGAATTTAATATCAATTAATAATATAATATATGTTTTAAAAACTCTTTTATGTCAATTTTGACACTATTCAGTAATTGATTTTGGTGAAACTCATAAAAGAATTATTACTTCTAAAAAAGTCAATTAAATCAATCCTAATATGTCATATTAACCTATTAAATTAGTTTAATTCAATATAAGTCTCCAATTATATTTATTTGGGTATTTATAATATCAGTTATTTTAATGTTTCACTATTATGGTAATTATTGCATCATCATTGTGTCATAAATAAAATAAATTATATAAGGTCTAAAAATTATAAATAAAATATCATTATGTATCAAATATTGTTAGATTTCTAATTAATATTTATAATCGAATTTATATTTTGTGTAGCCCTATATTAAAAATGTTTTAGTAAATAAACTTTGATTTGAACTCTTTTAACTCTTCTTTGAATCAAACAATAATAAATGTCCTAATCTAATCCAAGTGGACCTAAATGATAATATTTTATTCCTATGTTTTTTTTGGTCGATATACACTTGTCCAATATAATTAGGACATCTTTTAGGGTAATATTAATATCATTTTTACCCTTAATTACCTTATTTACTTTTAACCGTGGTAAATAAAGGTAAAAAGTTACTATTCACCAAAAAATTATTTTTATCTCAATGAACCACATTATACTCTTTGATATTAACCGTGTCTCTCGGATTTTCAAAATTCCACTCACAGAAGAGGTGAAATTAAGTTTTATGACAAATTTTGTTTATTTAACTACCACTTAGTGGTTTCACTATTCATTAAAAAATGAAAGTTTCCTGAAAAATACCAAAAAATAGGCCTAAGCTATTGTAACACCCCGAGCTTCCACGATACGCCTCTATTTCAATAATGCAATAGCTTGCATTGTACGCAACTTCGAGTTCTAACACACCGCGACTAATCAAAGTAGCCGTTATGAATAGTAATAACCAATTTTTAAAATTATAGAAATTTTATATTTCAAAATGGACTTCATTTTTGTATTCGTAATATCGAAATTATCCTAAGTTGAATTTTTTGTAATTTTCTAAGAACTTTCAATTTTTTATGAATAGTGAAAAATACTTAAAAACAACTTTTTTAATCAAAATAATTTATTGTGATAAATTATACTATTTAGTGGTTTTAAAGTATAATTAGAATATATTTTTACCATTTTATCCAATGGTGGTCATTAGAATTAATTTAACATTGAAATTGGACATAAACAATTGCCAATCTTTTGATATAAATTGTTTCTAAAAACACGCTATTTGTTGTGACAGCGGGAATTAATTATAAAAATTAATTTATTCAACTTATATGTTTGGAATTTTGTAAAATATACATCATTTTTGAATTCAGAATATCAATTATAGCTTAGGGTGAAATTTTGGCATTATTCTGAAAAACTTGAATTTTTGATGAATAGTGAAACAACTAAGTGGTAGTTAAAAAACTGATTTTTCGTTTAAATGAAATTTTACCACTTCTGTGTTTTGAATTTCCAAAATTTGACATACATGGTTGTCATTAAGAAGTAAAATTTGGTTCAATGGGATTAGAATAATTTTTTGGTGAATAGTAACTTTTAAGTTCTTAATCGCGATTAGAGGTAATTAGTGTAGTTTAAGGTAAAAATAATGTTTTAATAATATGAGATGAGCTTGACACATGTCCTACTCTTATTGGATGTTCCATGGCCGACCAAGAAAATCCATGGGTCAACTTGGGGACCCCATGGGGCCACTTTAGTTAAAAAATGACATAAATACCTTTTATTTAATGTTAAAGTAAAAAATGACACAAACATGAAATGTTTTACTAAAACAATTTTTACATTGGGTTATACAAGTCATATTTTTGACTATAAAAAGTCATTGGAAAGCTAAAAGGATTTCCTACATCATGGTATCTGTTATATAATTTTTAGACATTAAATAAATTAAATTATTTATGACATCATGATGATGCTGTGATGACCTCATTATTTAATGATTTAAATAAAATAAAAAGATAATGTGAAATCCAAGGCTTAAACTTGTCAAAAACCTATTGGATGAGTAGATTTAGAACCCTTATCACCTTATCCTCGAATTATATAAGTGTGGGACCTTTAGAATCCGAAAAGAATTGTTTAATAAAGTAACATTTTATTACTTTCCAAAAGTGCCCCTCCTCTCCACTTATAAAAGGCCCCCACCTCTACCACCTCATTCACACATTCAAGCCATTTGGCTCGGCCAAACTCTGCCCAAATACTCTCCCAACTTTCCTCCCTTACTCCTAGAAGCCTCACTTTGGGCATAACTTTTCCCAAGGAAGCCTTTGGCTCAAATCAAAAAGAGTAACCCGTTTTAAAGGTAGTGTTTTCAGTTATGTTCTTTTGTTTTATTTTGCTTATCCAAACCCTTAAACTCCTTTTATTCCTTTCTTTTGTAACAACAATAGTATCTAAAATATACTAGGATGTTTTTATGATAAGGATTTGGTTTACACTTACACACACCTTTGTCTAATGGTTAAAGAACATACTGTTTCTGTGGGTGGCGAAATACTGCCTCACGAAACGATGATTGTTCAAATTCTTTTAACACCTATAATGGTGGCCATTTTGATGACACTATTTTCATATATGATATATATATTATGTTTATGTTTTCCTTATCCTTTTGTATTTCTCATTTATGGCATACTTTATGATTTCCATTATGGGTAAACGCGATAATTTCATTTTAGGAAGTGCGGACTACCGCCCCCTCAAAGTGATTTGAATCGTTAATGCCATATGTGGGATGTATAAAGGATGGAGTAAATGATATTGTATATGATATTATACTTGAATTATAATACACCTTTATACTATTATGATTTCATTCCATTAAATACAAAATAGAAATTAAAGTAGCGTTCATGCGTACGTACGGCTTACCGTCTCCATGAATGGTGCATTTCATTTCTTACCTCTAAATGATATGTAATATTATAAATGAATGTATATACTGGATATATATGATATATATGATATCTAAATCATGAATATAATTCTGGATATAATGGATATTTCACCACATTAACAACTTATAATTATAAGAAGTTTATTGTTGACTCATGTACCGAAGACCGACAAAACGACCGTTATTAACTTAAATAATTACATAATGTTCATATCATTGTAATAAGTGATATAAAAAGGATAATGAAATTGAAAATGGTTCTTAATAAGGTATATATTAACTCTAGTTTATTATTCAGGAGGTTAAAGAACGGTTGAGTCAAGTCAGACACGAGGTAAAGGAATTTCTTAACCCAACTTCCATTCTTTGGGTTAATCTCCTACTTTCAAATTATGTCATGATATTATTATGTCATATTTTGGATTTTTTACATTCTTTATGTGTACCTATAGTGAATACACATTATAGATCTATTTTATTTTAAAAATGATCTTTTTAAGGACTTCGTCTCAATCTCCTTTCATTGAGGCATATTTGGTTTTATACACAATTTTCTTTTATACGGTGTATAAACCCCTTTGACTTTTACGTTTATTCTAAAGGAATCTTTTTTATACGAAGCGTTTTGATAAATGACAAAAGGGAATGTTTTTCTTTCCGTACTTATGCGGCGACAACGACTTCTCCGCCACCGTGACCATTATTTGAGTTTCGGCTTCCTCTACAAGCCATCATTTTTTTTAATGAAAAATGAATACAAAGTTTTAACTTTCTTTTATTTTGGCATTGAAAATGGTTTTGAAAGCATTTTTATTATATCAATGTGTTGTATTGATATCTTGTGATTGAAATGTGGAAATGTTATGTTTCCTTTATGCATGTTTTATGTGATACGATTATGTTATGGTTTATGATATGTTTAAACCTATTCATATGAGGAATGTATTGGACTTAATAAGTGACGGGTGGAGCCCGCTATAGCTCCTCGATGCATCGGTAGGTCTCATGAGACAACTAGACGTGGAATTGGCCGAGGCCCTTTCCCAATTTGATTTATGGTTTTGGCCGAGGCCTTAATCATTTTAGACGTCTTGGCCGAGGCCTTGACAAAATGTTTCAGAATGGTTGTCATTATACATTCCCTCATTATAAAAGTGGTTATTGATATTTCATGTGATTATTCGACCAGTAGAATATCCATGTGAATAAGTAAATGGCATTATCTCATTTTACATTTTCCATATTATGTTGAAGTTCATGTTTAAAAGGCTTTTGTTTTAGTTATACATTTCCTTAAATGTTAATGTTTATTTATGAAAGCTTCCGCAATATTGTTATCCTTACTGAGCATCTGAGCTCACCCCTTTCAATGTTTTAATATTTTCCAGGATGTGAAGAAGTATTTAATGAATGACCTGCAGGGATAGTCATAAGAGGATATGAGTGTGGACTATGAAGACTTTGTTATTAGTTTTTCACTTTATGATGTAATGTAACATTTATGAATGTATCTAGTGTTTCCAAGGCTACTAAACTAATCAGTCTTTCGAGACTTGATCTTTTGTGATCATGCCAATGTTACGAAGTAATGCACCGAATCTGGGTAGCTGGGGTCACGGCGTTACAGTTGGTATCAGAGGCAGTTTAGTACTAACCTTGGAAGCTAGATTTAGATAAACTCTGATTAGAGCACATATCCCAAAGATAGACTTTGATGATTAGTATAGAAGAACTTCCTAGAATTTTGGTATTATAGAGATTTTTGAGTTTTCCGAGCAATACATCCCTGTCTGGATACGAGAAGTTAGAGGTGGCTCTGGCACAGATGTACCTAGGGGTAAAACCCGAAAACACCGCTTTGAGCTAGACTCGAACTGGAACTGGTGCACGACAACAGGCCTTGTTGCACTCTTGGTTACAACACTCCCGTGGGATATGCTTAGGATAATTCTCGTTTTCTTTACAAACCACTATGAAGGGTTATGAGTACCTACTTCCTCAAAGAAAACATTTTAATGATTATGGATTATATCCATAAATAGTTCAATTTATATTAAGTATTTTACAAGTATGGAATTGTGTATTTTGATTCATAAACTAATCTAGTTTATGCAATTGTTTAGAAATGGCACCTAGAGGAAGGAATGGAAACCGTATCAATACACGCACTCCGTGTAGGGATTGCCCTCCTGTTCAAGATAATTATCGTGGAGCTGGAGATACAATTGGTGCTGATCAACTTATTACCATACTGGGACAACTCACTCAGGTTATGAATAATAACCTTACTCATATGGAGCACCCTGATCCGCAACGTGGACGATCAATGTTAGACCGCTTCATGAGGCAACAACCACCAACATTTAATGGGGGTACAAATCCATTACTAGCTGAGCAATGGATAAACTCCTTAGAGAAAATATTCCACGCCTTGGGGAGTAGTGAAAGGGAAAAGGTTATCATGGCAGTTTACCGCTTCACTGGAGATGCCGATCAATGGTGTTCATTGATTCAAAATACAAAGGAAGATGATGAATTATCAAATATGGAATGGAGGGAGTTCAAAGATCTTTTCTTAGAAAAATACTATCCTCGCGACCATCGAGATGATATGGAAAGAAAATTTTTGAGTTTGAGACAAAAGGAGGATGAGAATGTTGCAAAGTATGAGGCCAACATTACAAGGTTAGCGAGGTATTCTGCAGATTATATACGTAACCCAATAAGTAAGATTGATCGTTTCTTTGATGGGTTAAAACCATTTCTCCGTCGAGAATTAGCCTCACAAACCTTCTCGTCATACGAAGATATTGTCTCATGTGTTATCAAGACAGAAAAGGAATTCTCTAAGTCTTATGACAACAAAGTAAAGCAAGAGAAGAAGAGAACGGTGGAACAAGAGACAGATAAAGGGAAAAAGGGAAAGAAGGATTTTCCATTATGTGATAATTGTGGGAAGAATCACCCTGGTACTTGCCTAAAAGGAATGAGAGTTTGTTACAAATGTGGAGAAAAAGGTCACCAGGCTCGTGATTGCAAGGGAAAGAAAGAGGCTATCAATGTTGAATGCTACAATTGTAAGGAAATGGGGAATTATGCAAATGAATGTCCTAAGCGCCAGGGAAACATACCTTAGAAAAGGCCAAGGGATCAAGGACAATCTTATGCTGTTACTATAGTTGAAGCGGAATAATTAATGTATTGGTGCTTTTGGACTCATGGATTATATTCTGGTTATTAGAATAATGTGATATATATATATAATGATTGTACTGCAGTACTTGTTGTTTCAGTAAGGTTTTAATATGATAAAGGTACTCATATTTTTAGTATGTGACAATAAGAGAAACTTTACTTTGTTTGGGGAATCTGATGATACAATTGATTTTGGAATTTAGAGACCTTTAAGAGAAAGTTTGGACAGAGGTATTTTTGATAACTATATAGGTTGGAGTGGATTAAGTTGAACCTTGGATAGTATTGTTTAAGGTTAAAACAATTCTGAAGATTATTTTTGGAATATTATAATACTATAGTTTTAGGAAAAGGACAACCTGTAGGGTGGGGCATAACCCGTCGCGTCGGACAAAGCTGCAGGAATCGAACCCACAACCATAGTGCAACATGCCTTTTTTTTCTACCACTAGCATACAGGAAGTCCCTGGTTATTACAAAATAGTTTTACTAATCTAAATAGTATGTGTTAATATTTGGAACCTTATACAATTAGGATAAATAGAATATTTTTGAGTTCCGTTACCATTTGGAGTAAAAGATGAGTTTGTGGTAGAAATTAGTTGAAGGATGAAACTCTACTTGTCAAGCATAAATATATATATACCTATATCTTATTCTATGAATAAATTAATTATTAAAATTTAGTAAAGGGATATAAAAACAAAAAAATGTGTTATCCTAATACCTTATGTCTTGTTGAACTAATAATATTTTAAATCAACATAGATTGAAGGCTTTGAGGCCCTCAATTTTACACTTGTTTGTGATTGATGACCACAATCACTCCCTACAAATATTTACGTTTTCCTCCAATTATATGTCTCTAATTTCCACCAATGTTCTCCTTATCGAGATCATAATTTGGTGGTGACTTTCTTATTTCCATTTCCCTCTTATTATGGCTAAATTTTATTAACCTTATTTCCAATGTGGGTTTTCCACAAAGGTATTTTCTATTTTCAACCTTTTATTTTCAAAGAAAAATTTCAAATTGCGAGGACGCAATTTATTGAAGGAGGGGAGAATGTAACACCACAAGCTTCCATGATACGCCTCTATTTCAATAATGCAATAGCTTTCATTGTACGCAACTTCGAGTTCTAACACACCGCGACTAATTAATGCAATAGCTTGCATTGTACGCAACTTCGAGTTCTAACACACCGCGACTAATCAAAGTAGCCGTTATGAATAGTAATAACCACTTTTTAAAATTATAGAAATTTTATATTTCAAAATGGACTTCATTTTTGTATTTGTAATATCTAAATTATCCTAAGTTGAATTTTTTGTAATTTTCTGAGAACTTTCAATTTTTTATGAATAGTGAAAAATACTTTAAAACAACTTTTTTAATGAAAATAATTTATTGTGATAAATTATACTATTTAGTGGTTTTAAAGAATAATTAGAATATATTTTTACCATTTTATCCAATGGTGGTCATTAGAATTAATTTAACATTCAAATTGGACATAAACAATTGCCAATCTTTTGATATAAATTGTTTCTTAAAAACACGCTATTTGTTGTGATAGCGGGAATTAATTATAAAAATTAATTAAGGAAACTTATATGTTTGGAATTTTGTAAAATAGACATCATTTTTGAATTCGGAATATCAATTATAGCTTAGGGTGAAATTTTGGCATTATTCTGAAAAACATCAATTTTTGATGAATAGTGAAACCACTAAGTGGTAGTTAAAAAACTGATTTTTCGTTTAAATGAAATTTTACCACTTCTGTGTTTTGAATTTCCAAAAACCGACATACATGGTTTTCATTAATAAGTAAAATTTGGTTCAATGTGATTAGAATAATTTTTTGGTGAATAGTAACTTTTAAGTTCTTAATCGCGATTAGAGGTAATTAGTGTAATTTAAGGTAAAAATAATGTTTTAATAATATGAGATGAGCTTGACACATGTCCTACCCTTATTTTATGTTCCATGGCCGACCAAGACAATCCATGGGTCAACTTGGGGACCCCATGGATCCACTTTAGTTAGAAAATGACATAAATACCTTTTATTTAATGTTAAAGTATAAAATGACACAAACATGAAATGTTTTACTAAAACAATTTTTACATGGGGATATACAAGTAATATTTTTGACTATAAATAGTAATTGGAAAGATAAAAATATTTCCTACATCATAGTATTTTTTTGTAATTTGTAGACATTAAATAAATTAAATTATTTATGACATCATGATGATGCAGTGATGACTTCATTATTTAACGATTTAAATAAAATAAAAAGATAATGTAAAATCCAAGGCTCAAACTTGTCAAAAACCTATTGGATGAGTATATTTAGAACCCTTATCACCTTATCCTCGAATTATATAAGTGTGGGAACTTTAGAATCCGAAAAGCGTTGTTTAATAAAGTAACATTTTATTACTTTCCAAAAGTGCCCCTCCTCTCCACTTATAAAAGCCCCCCACCACTACCACCTCATTCACACATTCAAGCCATTCGGCTCGGCCAACCTCTTCCCAAATACTCTCCCAAATTTCCTCTATTACTCCTAGAAGCCTCACTTTGGGCAGAACTCTTCCCAAGGAAGCCTTTGGCTCAAATCAAAAAGAGTTACCCGTTTTAAAGGTAGTGTTTTCAGTTATGTTCTTTTGTTTTATTTTGATTCTCCAACCTCTTAAACTCCTTTTATTCCTTTCTTTTGTAACAACACCAGTATCTAAAATATACTAGGATGTTTTTATGATAAGGATTTTGTTTACACTTACACACACCTTTGTCTAATGGTTAAAGAACATACAGTTTCTATGGGTAGCGAAATACTGCCTCACGAAACGATGATTGTTCAAATTCTTTTAAAACCTATAATGGTGGCCATTTTGATGAAACTATTTTCATATATGATATATATATTATGTTTATGTTTTACTTATCCTTCTGTATTTCTCATTTATGGCATACTTTATGATTTCCATTATGGGTAAACGTGATAATTTCATTTTAGGAAGTGCGGACTACCGCCCCCTCAAAGTGATTTGAATTGTTAATGCCATATGTGGGATGTATAAAGGATGGAGTAAATGATATTGTATATGATATTATACTTGAATTATAATACACCTTTATACTATTATGATTTCATTCCATTAAATACAAAATAGAAATGAAAGTAGCGTTCATGCGTACGTACGACTTACCGTCTCCATGAATGTTGCATTTCATTTCTTACCTCTAAATGTTATGTAATATTATAAATGAATGTATATACTGGATATATATGATATATATGATATCTACATCATGAATATAATTCTGGATATAATGGATATTACACCACATGAACAACTTGTAATTATAAGAAGTTTATTGTTGACTCAAGTACCAAAGATCGACAAAACGACCGTTATTAACTTAAATAATTACATAATGTTCATATCATTGTAATAAGTGATATAAAAAGGATAATGAAATTGAAAATGGTTCTTAATAAGGTATATATTAACTCTAGTTTATTATTCAGGAGGTTAAAGAACGGTTGAGTCAAGCCAGACACGAGGTAAGGGAATTTCTTAACCCAACTTCCATTCTTTGGGTTAATCTCCTACTTTCAAATTATGTCATGATATTATTATGTCCTATTTTGTATTTTTTACATTCTTTATGTGTACCTATAGTGAATACACATAATAGATCTATTTTATTTTAAAAATGATATTTTTAAGGACTTCGTCTCAATCTCCTTTCATTGAGGCATATTTGGTTTTATACACAATTTTCTTTTATACGGTGTATAAACCCCTTTGACTTTTACGTTTATTCAAAAGGAATATTTTTTATACGAAGCGTTTTGCTAAACGACAAAAGGGAATGTTTTTCTTTCTGTACTTATGCGGCGACAACGACTTCTCCGCCGCCGTGACCATTATTTGAGTTTTGGCTTCCTCTACAAGCCATCATTTTTTTAATGAAAAATAAATACAAATTTTTAACTTTCTTTTATTTTGGTATTGAAAATGGTTTTGAAAGCGTTTTTATTATATCAATGTGTTGTATTGATATCTTGTGATTGAAATGTGGAAATGTTATGTTTCCTTTATGCATGTTTTATGTGATATGATTATGTTATGGATTATGATATGTTTAAACCTATTCATATGAGGAATGTATTGGACTTAATAAGTGACGAGTGGAGCCCGCTATAGCTCCTCGATGCATCGGTAGGTCTCATGAGACAACTAGACGTGGAATTGGCCGAGGCCCTTTCCCAATTTGATTTATGGTTTTGGCCGAGGCCTTAATCATTTTAGACGTCTTGGCCGAGGCCTTGACAAAATGTTTCAGAATGTCTGGCATTATACATTCCCTCATTATGAAAGTGGTTATTGATATTGAATGTGATTATTTGACCAGTAGAATATCCATGTGAATAAGTAAATGGAATTATCTCATTTTACTTTTTCCATATTATGTTGAAGTTCATGTTTAAAAGGCTTTTGTTTTAGTTATACATTTCCTTAAATGTTAATGTTTATTTATGAAAGCTTCCGCAATATTGTTATCCTTACTGAGCGTCTGAGCTCACCCCTTTCAATGTTTTAATATTTTCCAGGATGTGAAGAAGTATTTTATGAATGACCTGCAGGGATATTCAGAAGAGGATATGAGTGTGGACTATGAAGACTTTGTTATTAGTTTTTCAATTTATGATGTAATGTAACATTTATGAATGTATCTAGTGTTTCCAAGGCTACTAAACTAATCAGTCTTTTGAGACTTTATCTTTTGTGATAATGCCAATGTTACGAAGTAATACACCGACTCTGGGTAGCTGGGGTCGGGGCGTTACAACTATATTTGATATTATGAATTAAAAAATGATGTGTATTTTACCAAATTCAAAACATATCAGTTGCATTAATTAATTTAAAAATTAATTTCCGTCATCAAAACAAATTGCGTCTTTTTAAGAGATAATAACTATCAAAAGATTGACACTTGTTTATGTCTGGTTTAAATGTGAAATCTCATCCAATGACCAACATTGTATTAAATGGTAAAAATATATTCTAAATATACTTCAAAACCACTAAAATTATTAATTTATCACTATTAATTATTTCGATTAAAAAAGTTGTTTTTAATTAAAATTTATTAATTTTCACTATTCATCAAAATATGAAAGTTATCCGAAAAGTACCCAAATTTCACCCTAAGTTAATTTCGATATTATGAATCCAAAACTGAAGTCCATTTCGAAAGATAAAATTTAAAAAATTTCAAAAAGTAGGTATTACTATTCATAACGGCTAGTTTTATTGGTTGTGGTGTGTTAGAATCTTGAAGTTGGGTACAATGCACGTCATTGTATTATTCAAAGGGAAACATATCGTGGAAGTTTGGGGTGTTACATTCTCCCCTCCTTCAATAAATTGCGTCCTCACAATTTTTGTTTAAAATTGGGTTTGAGAATATAGTGGAATGTCCCACATCGGAAAAAGAGTCAATAAAACTATCACTTTAAAAGAAAGGAAGAGAGGTATAAAGGTCACCCAAGATAACCCATACTAGGATTCCATGTAGGAAAACATGGATATGGACAATAAACTATGTGTTCAGTTCAGATGGAGAGGGATAGAAAACATGATCAGGTGAAAGTTAACAATAAGAAAAATCACAAACTTGTGTTGGGACAAACGGTCCTTAGTCTCCCTGTAGGAAAAGTAAACGGACAACATTTTTTTGTTTTAAGTTACATTACATAAGGACGAGGAATTAATTTATGATATTGACTAAGATCATAAAGTGATATACTTACTTTTTAAGTAGAGTTTCATTCTTTAATAACTTTTTACCACTGACTCATTTTTTTGAACAATGAGTATTCAAGAAGACTTGGTCACAATGGAAGAGCTAGAATAAACTTCTATAGAAATACATGATCCACGTAGGATAAACTATGTATTTACCTTGTATTTAGAGATTAATCAAAACCAAAATGGTTAGTATAATATCTGATGACCCCCCAAATATATATTCCATTAGAAGAAAAAAACACTAATCTTAATTTCTAAAATTAAACCATCAATACCCCAAAGTTAAATAAATACCATTCAATAATCAATTGTCCTTAAAATCGTTCAATATAATCCAAACGAATATTGAAACTCAAAACTTATAAGAATGTAGTCTTCCACGTTAAATTGTATCTCCAAATGACATTAATTACTCTTAAAGTCACATACTTAGAAGTAATTATCCTAATAATTTCCATAAACAACCCAAATCACTATAAATCCACAATAAAAACATAGATAAAAATCCACCATTACTCCTCAAATGAAATCCCATACTGTTCTATTTTTCCATACAACAAAGCAAAAAACTTCCAAAATAACATTTATCACTTAATTACCAAATCATTTTTCAATACTAAGGGTATGCATTTGATAAGACATAAGATCCCAAATAAAATTATTAATGATCAATAAATTCATTTGACTAAAAATAATAGTCACACTAACCAGGGACTTCATGTAGTCCAGTGGTAGGTGATAAATCCCAATTGCACTTTGGTTGTGGGTTCGATTCCCACAGCTTTGTCCGACGCCATGGGTTGTCACACGGTCTGCGTGTTGTCCTTTTTCAAAAACTATATATTATAACATTTCCAAAATGAGATAAATTCCTCAAAATAACTATAACATAATTTAACCACAAATCTTATCTCATACCTTGCATTTTCATCCCAAATTATAATAACTTATAATTGCCTCAAACCCAAAGATCATATAAAACCAAATGGCTATTTATAATTATATTAACAAGTTAAAAGATAATTCTTCCTCAAATATCATTCTCACATGGAAAACTATAGGGTTAAAAAATACAAGAGAAAATTATTCCAAAGTAAACCCATCAACAAGGAGCACTAATACTTTTTAAACATTTCTCCAACCATTTATTTCCTCATAGCTTCTTTTTTGACCAAGAAAATATCCTATAGAATATAGAATTCCCTCGGGTAATGGCCAAGTCCCCTACATTTACGGCAAATGACTGTAAATGGACTCTTGGGGCCATTTTTTTCTTCTTCTATAGTAGTCTTCATTTTTCTTCGGCAATTCTTCACTTTATGTCCTTACTTCCCGCACGTAAAAATTTGTTTGTCCCATTGAGACACTTTCCTGGGTGTCTCCTTCCACATTTCCTACAAGATGGAAATTTAGGATTCCTTTCTCCATGGTCTCCACTGCTGGAGCTCTTATCATTCATCACCTTTCTCTTCTTTGTTGAGTTCAGGAATTTATTAATATATATATTGTTGATCATATTTTTGGAAAATTGATTTGGCATAAAGATGATATCTTTTACGCCTATCAACATTCCATTTTGTTGCTCATTTCCACCACCGTTCCCACCTTGTACATCATTCTCAAAGTAACTATGACTTCCTTGGAATCCAGCCATTGACTTAAACCAGAAAGCATTGTGTGAGTAACAGTAGTCATAAAATCATTTAGAGATTAACATGTCACCATATTCTCAATTTTAAACACATTAGGATTAACCAAGGTCATTTACTCTCCTCTTATATATTTAATACTTCAAATCGGTTAGTAAAGAAAATGTAAATTATCCTAAGCATATCCCCCGAGAGTGTCGTAACCAAGAGTGCAGCAAGGCCCGTTGTCGTGTACCAGTTCTTGTTCGAGTCTAGCTCAAAGCGGTGTTTTCGGGTTTTACCCCTAGGTATATTTGTGCCAGAGCCGCCTCTACCTGATCGTATCCAGACAGGGATGTATTGCTCGGAAAACTCACAAAATCTCTACAATACCAAAATTCTAGGAAGTTCTTCTATACTAATCCTCAAAGATCATCTTAGGTCTACGTGCTGTAATCAGAGTTTATCTAAATACAGCTTCCAAGGTTTGTACTAAACTTCCTCTGATACCAACTGTAACGCCCCAACCCCAGTTACCCAGAGTCTGTGCATTATTACATAACATTGGCATGATCACAAGAAAGATCAAGTCTCAAAAGACTGATTAGTTTAGTAGCCTTGGAATAACTAGATACATTAATAAAGTTTACATTACATCATAAAATGAAAACTACAACATTATAATCTCCATAGTCCACACTCTTATCCCCTCATACTATCCCTGAAGGTCATTCATAAATTACTTCTTCACATCCAGGGAAAAATAAAACATAGAAAAGGGGTGAGCTCAAATGCCCAGTAAGGATAACAATATAGTGGAAACTTTCATAAAGAAGAATAAACAATTAAGGCAATGTATAACTAAAACAAAATCCTCTTAAACTTGAACTGAAATAATTCCATTTACTTATTCACATGGATATTCTACTAATCTAATATTAACATTAAATATCAATAACCACTTTCATAATGATGGAATGCATAATGCTAGACTTTCATAACCACATAGCCAAGGCCTCGTGCCAAGACTACAAATAAGATTTTTCCAAGGCCTTGTGCCAAGACACTAGTTTGTCTCATGAGACCTACCGATGCATCGAGGAGCTATAGCGGGCTCCACCCATCACTTACTAAGTCCAATGTATTTCTCATATGAACATGTTTAAACTTAACATAAACATTCATATTAAATCTAGCATATGAAATGTCAATACTTTAACCACAAACCATGAATGGTATTAAAATAGCACATCCACAGTCAAATATAACTCATTCGATACAATATGGAAGATTTTATTGTATCATATTAACCTCAACCAATAATAATGAATGATATTGACATAGATGAAAATAACCATCGAAACTATTTGAGAGAAATATCACGCTTTTCTTGAAAACATTTAAAAGTCACACTATTTTTCAAGAAGCCGTTTAAAAATAGATTTTTGAATTAAAGTGACCCATACCACTTTGAAACTTTTAAAAAGAGTTTTAATTTTAAAACATTAATGTCCATATAAATAAATTCTTAAAACAATTTTTTAAAACATGGACATTAATGAGCAAGATTTAGAAGAATAAGTTTTTAAAATATTTAAAAATGGAATTTTAGTTAGAGTTTCTAACCAAAAGAGAAACACTTGAATACAAATAATTGAGGTAATGAAAACATTTTAATACCATGAGAATAAAGGGACTCATGATATACTATGTCAAAGTACATTATATACACCACATAAAAGTGATTTGGTGTATAACAACAAATAAGTCTCAATGGGATGTAAATTGAGATGAAATATCTCATAAAGGCTCTATCCTTAGGTTAAGGATAAATCAACGACATAGTTATGTGTAAAAAATATAAATACACTAAATATGATTGGATATTCAGTGTAAAACAATCAAAGGACATTCACACATAATCTTATAAAAATAACACCAATGAATTGGATGTTTAACTCAACAAATGGAGAATGAGTTAAAATTACTCTTATCAAATTCACAATGATGACTTGAGAAATTATCAATGGAGTGATTATGTGTATTAAAATTATATCCATAGAAAAGTGGAGTTGAAATTATAAGATAAGAAAATTAATAATGATTCCACACATAATCTCTGAGTAAAATAATCAATGATGTTTGCGTAAAGATGAATAAATGGAAATGGAAATTTCAAATTCCCTTATCGATTTGGTAACTTACGAAACATACACCCATGAAAGAAGGATAATACAATTATGATGTAAATATAAATAAATTAAATTATATTAAACAATGAATACAATCATGGGCAGTACACACACCACATGAAATAAATAAGTGGTGAACAATGGAATTCTCACGGAATTAAAAGTGAGATAAGAAACCCCTTACTTTGTACTTTTTCCTTGGTCGATGGTAGGTTAACCTCCTGTATAATAGTGAAATAATTGTTATTGAATTATACAAGAATCATTTACATTAATATGATATCATATATGATCTTTTAACATTTATTTGTTAATAATATCTTATTATTACCGTCATTTCGGGTGTTAACTTACTCGTTTTCCTTTATATTTTTTGTTACGTAAGCCGTGTTTGTTATGGATAGGTTGTATCTTATTCATATAAAGAATTATATAAAGTCCTGAAACATTATTTTTAAATCATCAAATGATAATTATACTTGAATGGATATGATGGAGAATGAATCTCATCGCTTTCGTGGAGACGGTAGTCCGTACGTACGCACGAGCGACAATATCATTCTTTTGATGTTAAAATAATATATAATTGGATTTTATATCATATATACAGAATAATTATCATGTTATATTTATTATTTACATTAATTACACATCATCATTATACCCATCCAAATAATAATTTATTGAATGACAATTACACCGTGACGTGGAGACGGTAAGCCGTACGTACGCACGTATGGTGACATGTCATTCAAAGGATGGATAGAATACTGAATATGGTTGTACCATATTTATAATAGTATTATATTATATAGGAGATACTGGATTCATTATTTTAGAATGGGAATAACAAAGAAAGAAGAAGTTGAAGAAGAAAAGAATTTGAAAAAGGGTGGTAAAAACATTACCTCTTGTTCGGGTTCTT
This sequence comes from Viscum album, assembly GCA_963277665.1. Classification (NCBI taxonomy): domain Eukaryota; kingdom Viridiplantae; phylum Streptophyta; class Magnoliopsida; order Santalales; family Viscaceae; genus Viscum; species Viscum album. The sequence continues at coordinate 357,442,868 of OY728143.1, forward strand.
CCTTTTGATTTGATCAAAAGGGAACCTTAAGATGGCTTTATGATCAAACTAAGGCCTTTAGGTTGTAGTGAGGGAAGTGGATAGAGTATTTGGGCAGGGGTTGGACGAACCAAAAGGCTTTTAAGGTGTGATGTAATGAGAATGGGGAGTTCCCTTTTATAAGAAGGGTGAGGGGCACCTTTGGAAAAGCTAGAAATATTATTTTATAATAAATTCATATTCGGTTTCTAATGGCTCCAAAGTGGATTATATAAATGTTAAGGTGGGGATAGGTCAAAAACCACTCAACAAATAGAATTTAGACAGGTTTGGATCATTATATTAACCTTATCTTTAAGTATTAACTCTTAGTTAATTAGTTTCACTTTTACAATGTCTCTTTATATTTTTATATTATATGGTTAATAAACATACTATATAAATCCATGCGATCCCAAAGTGTTGCATTAATGATACACCTATCATGATATAAGTCTCTTGGCCGAGCATTATATTTTTAGAAATTTAATATCAATTAATAATATAATATTTGTTTTAAAAACTCTTTTATGTCAATTTTGACACTATTCAATAATTGATTTTTGTGAAACTCATATAATAATTATTAATTCAAGAAAAGTAAATTAAATAAATCCTAATATGTCATATTAACCTATAAAATTTTGTGTAATTCAATAAAAGTATCCAATTATATTTATTTGTGTATTTATAATATCAATTATTTTAAATTTTCACTATTATGGTAATTACTGCATCATCATTGTGTCATAAATAAATTAAATTATTTAATGTCTAAAAATTATAAATAAACTATAATTATGTAGGAAATATTTTTATATTTCTAATGAATATTTATAATCGATTTTATCTTATGTGTAACCCTGTATTAAAAATGTTTTAGTAAATAAGCTTTCATTTTAACTCTTTTAACTCTTATTTGAATTAAATAATAATAAATGTCCTAATCTAATCCAAGTGGACCTAAATGATAATATTTTATTCCTAAGGTTGTTTGTGGTCGAGATAAACTTGTCCAATAGAATTAGGACACGAGTTTGGGTAATATTAATTTCATTTTTACCCTTAATTACCCTATTTACTTTTAGCCGTGGTAAATAAAGGTAAAAAGTTACTATTCTCCAAAAATTATTTTCTACACAATGAACCACATTTTACTACATGATATTAACCATGTCTCTCGGATTTTTGAAATTCCACTCACAGAAGCGGTAAAATTATGTTTTATGAAAAATTCAGTTTTTTTAACTACCACTTAGTGGTTTCACTATTAATCAAAAAATGAAAGTTTCCAGAAAAATACCAAAAATTAGACCTAAGCTATATTTGATATTATGAATTCAAAAATTATTTCTATTTTACCAAATTCAAAACATATCAGTTGCATTAATTAATTTAAAAATTAATTCCTGTTGTCAATACAAATAGTGTGTTTTTAAGAGATAATAACTATCAAAATATTGACACATGTTTATGTCTGGTTTAATTGTGAAATCTCATCCAATGACCAAAATTTTATTAAATGGTTAAAATATATTATAAATATACTTTAAAACCACTCAAATTAGTAATTTATCACAATTTATTATTTGGTTAAACAAAGTTGTTTTTAATTAAAATTTAGTAATTTTCCCTATTCATGAAAATATCAAAGTTATCCGCAAAGTACCAAAATTTCACCCTAAGCTAATTTCGATATTACGAATCCAAAACTGAAGTCCATTTCGAAAGATAAAATTTATAAAATTTCAAAAAGTAGGTATTACTATTCATAACGGCTACTTTGATTGGTTGCGGTGTGTTAGAATCTCGAAGTTGCGTACAATCCACGTTATTGCATTATTCAAAGGGAAACATACCGTGGAAGCTTGGGGTGTTACATATTATTTATTCTATCCATCCTATAAATGACAAAGTCACCATACATGCGTACATACGACTTACCATCTCCACATCGTGGTGTAGTTTTTTATTCAAACACTTCATTATTTGGAGGGGTATAATAATGAGTATAATTGATGTAAATAATAAATCTAACATGTAATGATTCAGTATATATGATATACAATCTAATTACATATTATTTGACCATCAATATAATGATATTGTCGCTCATGCGTAGGTACTGATTACTGTCTCGACGACGCGATGAGATTCATTCCCACATTCACCATTCAGAGATAATTATAAAAATATATATTATTAATAAGTAAGTAATATATGACATAATAATTATATTGGATATATATACATATATATCTATTTCACAAACTTATTTTTTATACGATATGAAAATGGAAACATCGTTTATGCGTACATACGTCCTACCGTCTCCATAAACGGTGACTTCCATTTCATATATCGAACTATTATAAATACTTATATTCTTAATATATATGATATATAAATCAAGGTTTATAATCTGGAAGTACTTAAATAATGATCTAAATGATACAAGTTAAAAAACACACGATAATGAAAGTGATTATTACACAAAATGTTAATTTAACATGGTAATCATTATAAAATGAGAATTATAAAGTCATAATTGAATCATGAATGATATAATAAATATTAATATGGTTCTTTTATAATTTAATAACATACTTTGGTCATTATACAGGAGGTTAAACGCACCCTCGACAAAATGAACGTACAAGGTAATAGTTAATTCTTCAATCTCATTATTTTGTGAGATTGTTTATGTGTAAGTTTTTACTGGGACATATTTATTATCCATGTCCATGTTTCATAAAATAATTTTCAGAAGGATTCTTTTTAAGGTATTCTTTAACTAAAATATCATTTTAAATGTTTTAAATATTTATTCTTATAAATCATTCTCATTAATGTTCATATTTTCAAAATGATTTTACGGATTTATTTATATGTACATGATGGTTTTAAAATGTTAATAAATTTAAATATATTAAAAGTGGTATGGGAAACTTTGATTCAAAAATATCTTTTAAATTAATTCCTTTATATGTCTTTTAAATGATTTCATGAAAAAGGGATATTTCTCTCCAAGATTTTTACCGATCATTTTCAACTATGTCAATATCCTTAACGGGATATTATTCTTGATCAAGGTTGATTTTTTATAATACAAATCATCTATATTTGATTGATAGTTTTGTGATATGCTTGACTATGGATGTGTTTTTTTATTCCATTCATGGTTTAATGAAAATATATGGACATTTTATATGCTATTTTTAATACGAATGTTTATGTTATGTTTAAACCTTTTCATATGAGGTATGTATTGGACTTAGTAAGTGATGTGTGGAGCCCGCTATAGCTCCTTGATGCATCGGTAGGTCTCATGAGACATACTAGTGTTTTGGAACAAGTGCTTGACAAAATATTATTTGGAGTCTTGGTATAAAGCCTTGAATATGTGGTTATGATGTCTGGAATTATGAATTCTATCATTATGAAATTGGCTATTGATATTGCATGTGATTATTCAAATAGTGGAATATCCATGTGATTAAGTAAACTGAATTATTTGATTTACCTTGGCCATATTATACAGAAGTTTATGTTTAAAAGGCTTATTTTTTAGTCTTATACATTGCCTTAAATGTTTATTCCTATTTATGAAAGTTTCTACTACATTTTTTTACTTACTGAGCATCTGAGCTCACCCCTTCTATTTTATTTTTCCTGGATTCCAAGTAGTGTATTATGATTGATAAGCAGGGTTAATATTGGGGATTAATGGTGTTCTTAAAGGATAATTTATGTTGAATTTTATTTTCTAATGTGTAATGTAACATTATTTTATGTAATATATTTTCCAAGACTGCTAAACTGATCGGTCTTTCAGGATGTGATTCCCTATAATCATGCCAATGTATTAAAATAATGCACCGACTCTAGCTAACCGGGGTCTGTGCATTGCAGTTTTTATCAGAGGAAGTTTAATAACAACCTTGGAAATAAATTTAGATAAACTCTGATTAGAGAACATTACTCTAAGATAGACATTGAGGATTAATATATAAGAACTGACTAGAATTTTGGTAATGTGGAGATTTTGTGTATTTTCCAAACAATACATTCTTGTCTGGATACAGGTAGGTAGAGGCGGCTCTGGAACAGATCTACCTAGGAATGAAAAAACTGACAAGGAGTGTCGGGCTTGACCTGAGGTAACCTGGTACACGAAAATGGGTCTTGCTGCACTCTTGGTTATGACACTTTCGGGGGTTATACTTAGGATAATTCATATTTTAATTTCAATCCATTATGCAAGATTTCAGAGTAAATACTTCCTCAAAGAAAGCCTTTTATGATTATTGATTATATGCATAATCTTTTTAATTTATGTCATATATTTTACAAGTATGGAATTATGAATTGTGATTCAGAAACTAGCCTACTATATTCCATTGTTTAAAAATGGCGCATAGTATAAGGAATAAGAATTCCAAAAATATGCATGATTGAAAGGTTAAGAAGGATAATATCATTCTTCGTATTAAGCCAACATTTAAAAGGGAAATACTCTCCCACGTATTATCAACATATGAATAAATAATATCATGTGTTAATAATATTTTTAATGAATTATCTGATTCCTATGGATTAGAAGGGAATCAAGAGAAGAAAAGGATGGAAGAGAGAAAGATGGATAAAGGGAAGAGGGGAAAGAAAGATTTTCCCATATGTGATAACTGTGGAAGGAATCACCTTGGTAAATGCATGAATGTAATGGGATTTTGTTATAAGTGTGGATAAAAAGGACACTAAGTACATGATTGCAAGGGTAAGAAAAAGTTTTCAAATGTAAAATGCTTCATCATCAAGGATTTGGGACACTAAGGGAATCAATGTCCAAATCATCAGAGTATACCCCAAATGATTCTATTGGATAATAATCGAGTTATGATGCTACCATAAATGAAGAGGAATGATTAGAATACTAATGTTGGTACTAATGTATTGTGTCATTTGAGTATTGTATTAATGATGTACATGTAATAAGAATTATAGAGTATATAAGGATTGTACTATAGTACTATTTCATTAAGGACTTAAGATTGTGTGGAACCATGAAAAGTGACTCAATAGCCTTTTATTTTTTTTGGAAAATATATAGTCGAGAGAAATATAAACCATAATATGGTTCTGATATTGAGGTATTGATTTTGGAATAATATATGATTAATTTAGATAAATTATATTGGAAATTCTTGACTACCTTGAAACTGATTAATGATTTGTATATTCCATCATTGTTGGAGTTTACAACATTTTTGAATATAAGGAGTATATCCAGTATTCCATAATAAATAAGGCATCCTGAGTGTAATCAATATGGTTTTATGGTAATTTTGTGTGTTATCATGTTTTAAAATAATACATGATAAAGGTATTCACATGTCATTACATGGAAAAAGTAATCTTCATTGTGTTTACCTTCCATATAAATTTTGGACTAGGAATTTGGAAAGAAGTATTTTGGGTAAGTCTGAAGGTTGGAATGGATTAAGTTTGACATTGGATACTATTATTAAGGTTAAATCCTTTCTTAATATTATTTTTGTATTATTATAAAAAGGACAACCTGGAGGTCGGGTGACAACCTGTCACATCCGGAAAGACTGTGAGACTTGAACCCGAAACCAAAGGGTGACAAGGGTGGATCACCTACCACTGGAATACGTGATGTACTAGTTTGTATAATATAGTTTTCTTTTACAAATAGTATGCCAAGTGAATTATAAATTCATTATTTTTGGAACCCTATACATTTAGGATAAAAAGAATATTTTTGAATTCTATTTTCTCTTGGAGTTAAAGATGTGTTTGTGGTAGGAATTAGTTGAAGGATGAAACTATACTTGTCAAGTATACTTTTTTCCTGTTATTCTATGAATAAATTGATTAATAAAATTTAGAGAAGGGATATTAAAACCAAAAATATGTTATCCTAATTCCTTATGTTTTTTTTGAATAAATGATATTTTAACTCACCACAGATTGATGGCATTGATGCCCTCAATTTTTCAATTGTTTGTGATTAATAAACTCAATAACTCCCTATCAATATTTAAAATTTTCCTCCAATTATGTTTCTGTAATTTCCACCAATGTTCTCCTAATCGAGATCCTAATTTGGTGGTAACTTTTTAATTCCCTTTCCCTCTAATTAAGACTTAATTTTATTTACCCAATTTCCAATGTGGGTTTTCCACAAAGGTATTTTTCTATTTTTCAACTTTTATTTTCGAAGAAAATTTTCAAATTTGGAGGATGCAATTTATTGAAGGAGGGGAGAATTTAAAACCCCAGGATTTAATAGTACATTATCTCATTAAATCAATTCAATTTCTTGTGCTACATGCAACACCGAGTTCGAGTGCACCACAACTTAATAGACTAGCTATTCAAAAAGTGGTTATGAATAGTATTAGAAGTATTTCGAATCCTATATACTCTATAAAATTTTAAAATCAATATTATGTGTTTCTTAGAAATAATATAAGAACAAATTCATTTTTTCAGATAAAAGAAGTATTTTTCAAAAAATGAAACTTTACCGCCTTTTAATGGCGAACCCTTTTTAAAACCAATATTTGAAACTTTTATATATTTAATTTAATGAAATTAAATTATTTTTTGTGAAGTGGGACAGAAAATTTTAGTTTGGATAATTGTTTTTTACTTTTATGATAACTTTCATATTTTGAAGAATAATAAAAAATACTATGTTTTAATTGAAAAAAACTTATTTAATCGAAATAATTTATAGTGTTAAATGATGAATTTTGGAATATCTAAATTATATTTGGGTGAATTTGTGGTATTTTTCTAACATTTTAGGGTTGTTTAAATAAATTTTATTTGCGGTGATAAAGTATTTATGACTTTCAAAAAAATATATTAAATAGTGTCAAAATTGGCATAAACGAGTTATTAAAACAAATACTATATTATTAATTGATATAATATTCCTAAAAATATAAGGTTCGGCCAAAGGACATAGATAAGGTTATATAAATTAATAATTAACCATATGGAGTTCACTTGGCTTGTTATAGTTTGTTTATTAACCATATAATATAAAAATACAAGGAGACATCGTAAATGTCAAACTATTTAACTAAGAGTTAAATATAAAATATAAGGTTCATATGATGACCTAAACCTATCTAAAACCTATTTCTGGGAGGTTTTAGAACCATAATAACCTTCTACTTTATATAATAACTTTTGGAGTTATTAGAAACTGAAAATGATTTTATTATAAAATAATATTTCAAGCTTTTCCTAATGTGAGCCTCACCTCTCTTATAAAAGGGCACTTCCCCTTCTCTTAATTTAACACCTCCAAAGCCTTTTGGATCAGCTAAAACCTGACCAAATATCCTCACAACATTCATCCCTTAATCATATAGGCCTTCCTTTGGTTATAAATCCAACCTATGGAGCCCTTTTGATCAAATAAAATGGAGAACCCGAAGAAGAGGTAAATATTTCATCACCTCTTTCAATTTATTTTCTTCGTCCATTTCCTCTTTCTTTGTTGTTTCCATACCAAAATAATATATTTAGTACCTACTACATACTATGATGTTATTATTAATATGGTACGACAATATTATTTATTCTATCCATCCTATAAATGACAAAGTCACCATACATGCGTACGTACGACTTACCGTTTCCACGTCGTAGTGTAGTTTTTTATTCAGACACTTCATTATTTGGATGGGTATAATAATGAGTATAACTAATGTAAATAATAAATATAACATGTTAATTATTATGTATATATGATATACCATCCAATTACATATTATTTCACTATCAATATAATGATATTGTCGCTCGAGAATACGTACGGATTACCATCACCACGGTGCAATGAGATTCATTCCCGTGTTCACCATTCAACGATGATTATAAATATATATAATATTAATAAGAATTTAATATATGAAATAATAATTCTCATATATATATATATATATATCTTATTCACTTACTTCCATTCAATACGACAAGAAAACAGAAACAGTGTTTATGCGTATGTACACCCTACCGTCTCCATAAATAGTTCCTTCAATTTCATATATCTATCTATTAGAAATATTTATATTATAAATATATCTGATATATAAATCAAGGTTTATATTCTAGAAGTATTTAAATCATGATCTAAATGATACTAGTTAAAACACGTACGATCAAGAATGTGATTATTACTCAAAATGTTAATTTAACATTGAAATCATTATCAAATGGGAATTATAAAGTCATAAATGAATAATGTATGATATAATATATATGAATATTGTTCTGTCATAATTTAATGACATTCTGTGGTCATTATACAGGAGGTTAAACATACTCTTGACCAAAGGAAAGTGCAAGGTAAGGGTTAATTCCTCAATCTCATTATTGTCTGAGATTGTTTATTTGAAAGTTTTTATTGGGACATATTTATTATCCTTGTCCATTTTTCATAAAATAATTTTGAAAAAGATTTTTTTTAAGGTACTCTTTATGTAAAAAATCATTTTAAATGTTTTAATGATTTATTCTTCTAAATTATTCTCATTAATGTCCATTTTTCAAAATGATTTTAAGGATTTATTTATATGGACATGAATGTTTTAAAATGTTAATTCCTTTCAAAAGATTTAAAGAGGTATGGGAAACTTTGATTCAAAAGTATCTTTTAACTGACTTCCTTTATATTACTTTTAAATGAATTCATGAAAAAGGGATATTTGTCTCAATGATTTTTACTAATAATTTTCAACTATGTCAACATTCTTTACAGGATATTATTATTGATCAAGGTTGATTTGTTATTATACAAATCTTCTATATTGTATTGATGGTTTTTTTGGTATATTTGACTATGGATGTGTTATTTTTATACCATTCAATGTTTAAGGATAAAGTATTGATATTTTGTATGTGTGTTTTAATAAGAATTTTTATGTTACGTTTAAACCTTTTCATATGAGGATTGCATTGGACTTAGTAAATGATGGGTGGAGACCGCTATATCTCCTCGATGCATCGGTTGGTCTCATGAGACAAACTAGTGTCCTGGCACAAGGCCTTGACAAAATCTTATTTTTATTCTTGGAACAAGGCTTGGACTATGTGGTTATGAAGTCTGGAATTATGAATTCCATCATTATGAAATATGATATTGATATTGCATGTGATTATTCGAATAGTAGAATATCCATGTGAATAAGTAAATAGAATTATTTGATTTAAATTTTCCATATTATACTAATGTTTATGTTTAAAAGGTTTATTTTTTAGTCTTATACATTGCCTTACATGTTTATGCTTTTTTAGGAATGTTTTTGCTATATTGTTATCCTTACTGAGCATCTGAGCTCACCCCTTTCTTATGATTTATTTTCCCAGGATTCTAAAAAGTCTCTTACGATTGCTAAGAAGGGTTAAGCTGGGGGATTAATGTTGTTCTTAAAGGATAATTTATGTTGTGTTTTATTTTCTAATGTGTACTGTAACGTTCAAGTATGCAATCTATTTTCCAAGACTGCTAAACAGATCGAACTTTTGGGACTTGATTCCTTGTAATCAAGACAATGTATTAAAATAATGCACCGACTAAGGGTAACTAGGGTCAGGGCATTGCAATTGGTATCAGAGGAAGTTTAACAACAACCTTGGAAATAGATTTTGATAAACTATGATTAGAGAACATTACTCTAAGATAGACTTTGAGGATTAGTAAGGAATAATTTCCTAAAATTTTGGTAATGTAAAGATTTTGTGTATTTTCCAAGAACTAAATCTTTGTCTAGATACGAGCAAGTAGAGGCCACTCTAGCACAAATGTACCTTGGAGTGAAAACTTCAACATGGAGTTTTGGGCTTGACCCAGAGTATCCCGCTACATGACAATGGGCCTTGATGCACTCTTGGTTACGAAACTCCTGGGGCATATGCTTAGGATAATTCATATTTTTAATTACAAGCCATTATGAAGGATTTAGGAGTAAAAAATTCCTCAAAGAAAACATTTTATGATTATAGATTATATGCATAATCATTTCAATTTATGTCAGGTATTTTACAAGTTTGGAATTATGCATTTCAATTCAAAAACTAACCTAGTGTATTCCATTGTTTAGAAATGGTGCATAGTAGAAGGAATACGAATTCCAACAATACGCATCATCGAAAGATTAATAAGGATCATATCATTCGTGGTTTTAAGCCAACATTTAAAAGGGAAATAGTCTCCCATGTATTCTCAACATATGAACAAATTATATCATGTATTAATAAAATAAATAAAGAATACTTTGTGTCCTATGGATTTTAAGGGAAGAAAGAGAAGAAAAGGATAGTAGAGAGAAGGATGGATAAAGGGAAGAGGGGAAAGAAGGATTTTCCCATATGTGATAACCGTAGAATGAATCACCTAGGTAAATGATAGAAAGGAATAAGAGTTTGTTATAAGTGTTGTGAAAAAGGACACCAAGTATGTGATTTCAAGGGTAAGAAAAAAGTTTCAAATGTAAAATGCTTCATTTTCAAGGAGTTGGGACACTACGTGAATCAATGTCCAAATCATTAGAGTATACCACAAATGCTTCTATTAGATAATAATCAAGTCATGATACTACTATAGATGAAGAGGAATGATTAGAGTTTTTATGTTGGTGTTAAATTATTGTTTCATTTGAGTATTTTATTAATGATGTACATTATATAAGAATTATAGAGTATATAAGGACTGTAATGAAGTACTATTTCATTAAGGACTTGAGATTGTGTGGAACAAAGAATAGTGACTCAGTAACAGGTTAATTTTTTTTGGAAAATATATAGTTTAGAGAAAGATAAACCATAATATGGTTCTAATACTGAAGTAGTGATTTTGTAATAATATAGGATTAATTTTGATAAATTATATTGGATATTGTTGACTACCTTGAAACTGATTAATGATTTGTATATTACATCATTGTTGGAGTTTACAACATTTTTAGATATAAGGAGTATATCCAGTATTCAATAAAAAATAAGGCAGCATGATTGTAATCAATATGGTTTTATGGTAATTTAGGGTGTTACTGTGTTTGAAAAGTATACATGATGAAGGTATTCAAATGTTATTACGTGGGAAAAAGAATCTTCATTTTGTTTACCTTCCATATAAATTTTGGACTATGAATTTGGATAGAAGTATTTTGGGTAAGTCTAAAGGTTGTAATTGATTCAGTTTGATGTTGGATACTATTATTAAGGTTAAATCATTTCTTAAGATTATTTTTGGATTATTTTAAAAAGAACAACGCGGTGGTCGGGCGACAACCAACCATGTCCGGAAATGCCGCGAGACTTGAACCCGCAACCAAAGGGAGCCAAGGTCGAATCACCTACCAATGGAATACGTGATATCCTAGTTTGTACAATGTATTATTTTAAATAATCTGAAAAATGAATTATAAAATCATTATTTTTGGAACCCTATACAATTAGGATAAAAAGAATATTTATGAATTCTATTATCTTTTGGAGTGAAATATGTGTTTGTTCTAGGAATTTTTTGAAGGATGAAACTCTACTTGTCAAGTGTAATTTTTTACTCTTATTATATAAATAAATTAATTTTAAAACTCTATATAAGGGATCTTAAAACAAAAAATGTGTTATCATAATACCTTATGTTTTGTTGAACCAATGATATTTTAAATCATCATAGATTGATGACTTTGAGACCCACAATTTTACACTTGTTTGTGATTGATAACCTCAACCACTCCATATAAATATTTAAGTTTTCCCTCCAATTATGTGTCTCTAATTTCCACCAATTTTCTCCTAATAGAGATCATAATTTGGTGGTAACCTTTTCATTCCCTTTCCCTTTTATTAAGACTGAATTTTATTTACCCAATTTACGATGTGGGTTTTCTACAAAAGTGTTTTTCTATTTTTAAACTTTTATTTTAGAAGAACAATTTCAAATTGCGAGGATTCAATTTATTGAAGTAGGGGATAATGTAACACCCCAAAATTTCATAGTACCTTATCTGATTAAAGTAATTCAATAGCTTGCGCTACACGCAACACCGAGTTCGAGCACACCATAACTTAACAAAATAACTGTTCAAAAAGCGGTTATGAATAGTATTAACTACATTTTGAATCCTATATAATCAATATAATTTTAAAACATATATTTTTTGTTTCATAGACATAATATATAAACAAACTCATTTTTTCAGATAAAAGAAGTATTTTTCAAAAAATACAGCTTTATTGTCTTTTAAATGAGAACCCTTTTTAAAACCAATATTTGACACTTTTATATTTTCAATTTAGTGAAATTAAATTCTTATTTAGAAGTGGGGCATAAAAATTCAGTTTGGAAAAATTTTTGGTAGTTTTCTGATAACTTTCTTATTTTGATGAATAGTGAAAAATACTATGTTTTAATTGAAAACAAAATTTTTAATCGAAACAATTTATAGTGCTACTTTATGAATTTTAAAGTTTTTGAAGTATAATTAGATTATATTTTTATCATTTAATACAATTTAGGTAATTATAAGTAATTTCACATTTAAATTAGACATAAACATTTGTCAATCTTTTGATTGTTTTTACTTTTTAAAAACCATATTTTTAGTTTTGAAACAAGAATTATTTTTAAATTAATAAAGGAAACTTTTATGTTTTTAATTTGATAAAATAGACATCATTTTTGAATTTGGAATATCAAAATTATATTTGGTGAATTTTTTGTATTTTTCTGAAAACATTCAATTTTTTAATGAATAGCGAAAAACATTGTGTTATTATTTAAAACCGACTTTTTATTTAAATAATTATTTATTTTTTTAAATTTATTTTATGTCAAAATATATATATAATACCTATAAAAGTTAAATGTAATTCATTGAGGTCATTTTATAATTAAATTTGATTTATTAAAATTTATTGAACCTTTTAACATCTTTTACCCACATCCAAGGAGGATTTACAAATTTACATAAACCATAATTTTACCGTTTCTGTGAGTTGAATTTCAAAAAAATAAGAGACACAGTTAATATCAGTAAGTAAAATTTGGTTCAATAAGATGATAAAATAATTTTTGTTGAATAATAACTTTTGTTTTATTTACCACGGTTAAAAGTAAATAGGGTAATTAATGGTAAAACTGATATCATAATTACCCTAACACATGTCCTAATTTTATTGTATAAGTATAATTAGGCCAAAAAAACCTTAGGAATAAAATATGACCCTTTTTGGTCCAGTTGGATTAGATTAGGACATTTATTATTATTTTATTTGAATAAGATTTAAAAGAGTAAAATTCGAAGTTTAATAACTAATCCATTTGTAATATAGGGTTACACACAATATACATTCGACTATAAATATTAATTAGAAAGATAAAAATATTTCGTACATAATTGTATTTTATTTATAATTTTTAGACATTATATAATTTAATTTATTTTTTACACAATGATGATGTTGTAATTCCTTTATTAATGAAATATTAAAATAATTGATATTATAAATATCCAAATAAATGTAAATTGAGACTTATAATGAATTAAAGTAATTTTATAGGTTAATTTGACATGTTAGGGTTGGTTAAATAAATTTTATTTGTAGTTATAAAGTTTTTATGACTTTTAAAATAATCAAATACTAAATAGTGTCAAAAATGACATAATTGTGTTTTTAAAATAAATACTATATTATTAATTGATATAATATTCCTAAAAATATAAGTTTCAGCCAAAGTACTTATATAAGGATAAATATTTTAATAATGAACCACATGGAGTTTACTTGTCTTGTTATAGATTTTTTATATACCATATAATAGAAAAATACAAAGAGACATGGTAAATGTCAAACTATTTAACTAAGAGTTAAATCTAAATGATAAGGTTAGTATGATGACCTAAACCTATCTAATACCTATTGTTTGAGAATTTTTACACCCATAACCACCTTATACTCTATATAATTCAGTTTGGATCCACTAGAAACTGAAAATGATTTTATTATAAAATAATATTTCAAGCTTTTCCTAAAGTGACCCTCACCTCTCTTATAAAAGGGCACTTCCCCTTATCTTAATTTAACAACTCCAAATCCTTTTGGATCGGCCAAAACCTGCCCAAATATCCACAAAACATTCCTAAATTAATCTTATAGGCCTTAATTTGGTCAGAAAGCCAACCTAAAGAGCCATTTTTATCAAATCAAATGGAATAACCTGAATAAGAGGTAAATATTTCATCACATCTTTCAAGTTCTTTTCTTCTTCCACATCCTCTTTATTTGTTGCTTCCATAACAAAATAATAAATTCAGTACCTACTACATACTTTGAGGTTATTAAAAATATGGTACAACCAAATTTGTTATTCTATCCATCCTATTAATGACAAATTCACCATACGTGTGTACGTACGGCTTACCGTCTCCACGTCGTGGTGTAGTTTGTTATTCAAACACTTCATTATTTGGATGGGTATAATAATGAGTATAACTGATTTAAATAATAAATATAACATTTTAATGATTCTTTATATATGATATACCATGTAATTACAAATTATTTGTCCATCAATATAATGATATTGTTGCTCGTGCTTATGTACGGATTGCCGTCTCCACAACGCGATGAGATTCAATCCCACGTTCACCATTCAAAGATGATTATAAAAATATATATTATTAATAAGTATTTAATACATGAAATAATAATTCTACTATATATATATACATATATCTTATTCACTTACTTCCTCTCAATACGATATGAAAACAGAAACAACGTTTATGCATACGTACAGCCTACCGTCTCCATAAACAGTGCCTTCCATTTCATATATATATCTATTACAAATATTTATATTCCAAATATAAATGATATATTAATCAAGGTTTATATTATTAAATTATTTAAATCATGATCTAAATGATACATGTTAAAACATGTACGATAAAGAATGCGATTATTACCCAAAATTTTAATTTAACATGGAAATCATTATTAAATGGGCATTATAAAGTCATAAATGAATCATGTATGATATAATAAATATGAATATGGTTATGGTATAATTTAATATCATACTATTATCATTATAAAGGAGGTTAAACGTACTCTCGACCGAAGGAAAGTGCAAGGTAGGGGTTAATTCCTCAATCTCATTATTGTATGAGATTGTTTATGTGTAAGTTTTTACTGGGACATATTTATTACCCATGTCCATATTTCATAAAATAATTTTCAAAAGGATTATTTTAAGGCACCCTTTAACGAAAAAAACATTTTAAATATTTTAAATATTTATTCTTCTAACCCTTTCTCATTAATGTCTATGTTTTCAAAATGATTTAAGGATTTATTTATATGAACATGAATGTTTTAATATGTTAATTCCTTTCAAAAGTTTGAAAGTGTTATGGGAAACTTTGATTCAAAAATATCATTTAAATTAATTCCTTTATATGGATTTTAAACTACATCATGAAAAATGGATATTTTTCTCAAATATTTTTACTAATCATTTTCTATTGTCAACATCCTTTTCGGGATATTATTCATGATCGAGGTTGATTTATTATGATAAAAATATTCTATATTTTATTGATGGTTTTTTGATATGTTTGACTATGGGTGTTTTATTTTTATACCATTCATGGTTTATGGATAATGTATTGACATTTTTAATGCTAGTTTTAAAACAAATGTTTTTGTTATGTTTAATAATTTTCATATGAGGAATGCATTGCACTAAGTAAGTGATGGGTGGAGCCTGATATAACTCCTCGATGTATCAGTAGGTCTTAAGAGACAAACTAGTGTCTTGGACAAATGCCTCGACAAAATCATATTTTTAGTCTTGGCACAAGGCCTTGACTATGTGGTTATAAAGTCTAGCATTATGCATTCCATCATTATGAAATTGGCTATTGATATTGCATGTGATTATTTGAATAGTAGAATATCCATGTGAACAAGTAAATAGAAATATTTGATTTACATTGGCCACATTATGTAGAATCTTATATTTAAAAGGATTATTTTTTAGTCTTATACATTGCCTTAAATGTTTATGATTATTTATGAAAGTTACTTCTATATTGTTATCCTTACTGAACATCTGAGCTCACCCCTTTCTTATGTTTTATTTTCCGAGGATTCCATTAAGATTATTATGATTGATGAGAAGGGCTAAGAAAAGGGATTAATGGTGTTCTTAAAGGATGCTTTATGTTGTGTTTTATTTTCTAATGTATAATGTTACACTAATGAATGTAATCTATTTTCCTAGACTGCTAAACCGATCGGTCTTCTAGGACTTGATTCCTTGCAATCATGCCAAAGTATTAAAATAATGCATCGACTCTGGGTAACTGGGGTCAGGGAATTACATTCCATTTATGTAAATCTCCTTTTCCCATCACCTTTGTGTGAGTTAAAGGCATATGTAATGGATAAAACTCCCAAGATAATGGAGGGAGTTCAAGTTAGAAACCGAGGCGAAATCAATCCAAGGAGACACAAAGGTGGATAGGTGTAAAGTTATAAACACAAAAATTAAAAAGTTCAAGGTGTTTCTCACCTATGTCAGAGTTAGTTTATCAACCAATAGATAATCTTACCACTAGTAAATCTCATGACATTACGGTTTATTTTATTTCGGTCTATTTTATGGTTATTCATTATGGATGTTTGATGCGATAACATAATTAAAAAACCAAAAAGTATAAATGATGGAAATAAAATAAAAATGGGTTATTCATAAATATTATTGATATGTAGTTAATAAATTAAGTATGTCCCATTTAATATTAACAAGCATGTGAACAAATAATAAGTAGAAATTTAGGTATAAAGGATAAAATACATTAATTAAATATAAATATGGTATAACCTTCCATTACTTCGGTTAGAATCAAACCATAGTTCTTAGTGCTTGACCAACCCTAGTTTGGGTGCTTTAAATTATCAGGGAATTATAATTTGAAGTTTTATGTTGACATAACTTAGTTTACATCAAGGGTTAACGTCCCTAGAAGGACTTGGTGTAAATTATTGGAAAAGGTTGAGGAAATCAAAAATTACGGATTTCAATATTGGGGAGTCCACACAATAGATCAATGTGATGTGAGTTAATATAGTTAGAATTTGTAATACCTACCTAAAACCTTTAAATTTTCTTGACCAACCCTATTCAGGGTAATGAAAAGTAAAATATGGATCTTTTCTGCTAGAATTTCCAAGCAATGAGATATTCTAATGCCAATTGTGAGGGATATTGGGTTTCGACAAAATAATAGGGGACTAATATATATATATATATATATATTTCTATATTTATCAAGATAATGTACTAAAACACTATTCATATTATTTTTTATAAACAACAATCAAAATGACATCAAATATATCATTGTGATCAATACTCGAGAAGTAAAACTTTTTCACCAACAATAACTTCCATGAGTGGAAATGGTGCCTTCATGTTTTCCTTTACCATGAGAGGAAACTTTATCTAATAGAATAGCCTTTAATAGATTCACTTAGAAATAAGTCAAGTGATAAGGAACTCTCTATGTACAAGAAACATCTGAATGATGTTACAGATGTCCAGTGCCTCATCCTATCAACCACGAACAATGAGCTCTTGAAGAAACATGAGGAAATAGATGCTTATAGTATGATGTATCGCCTTCGATATCTATATCATGAGAAGGAAAGATATGATATTTATGGGATATCTAATGCTTTTTCACTACTAATCATAAAGAGTACGCACCAGCTGGACCACTTGTAGTCATGCTTATTGGCTACATTGAGAATTTCAACATCTAAGGGATTAAATTCCAAGATGAGTTGTTTAAATATCTCATACTATCATCACAAAATAAGACCTTTTATAGTTTTATTTTGAATTACAATATTAGAATATTGAGAAGAGTCTATCACTTCTTTTTTACCTTGATTCTGTAAGTTGATTAGGACACGGTTTGTGAAAGACCTGAAGTCCTTATGGTGAATAGGAAGAGCAAGGACAAGGAAAAGGGTCCTAACATTTATAAACAATCTAATTTTCCCAGGAACCATCCAAACAAGAGGAAAAATATCTAGAGATAGCGAAAGGAAAAGTAGAAAGTTTTCTTTGCATGTGGCAAGTCTGGCCACTAGAAGAAGAACTACCCCCATAAGCAAGAGGAATCCAAATGTTCATTTATTATCAAGTGGGATATTTCCATTTATACACATTGTGTATTAGATATAACTTATGGTGCTCACATCTATATTCAAATTTAGTACCCATGTAAATTCCAAAAAATTTACAAAGGATAGGTGGATCTGCGAGCTACCAATAGTGCGAGGCTGGCTGCTCTCGCCATTGGTGACTACCACCTCACATTACTTGTGAGAATGATTTTGGTTTTACATGTGTGTTATTATGAACATATTTTTACCAAGAATATAATTTCTGTATCAAGTTTATATAGAAATGGATTTATTTTCATGTTCACAAATAAATGTTGATACATTTATAAGGACAAAATTTGTTATGGTATGGAACATTTAAATAACATTATGTATGTATTAAACTATGAGAACCAAGTGTTGGAAATTCATAATTAACTATGTTCACATGAATCATACAACAGCCAGTTGTGGCATTCTCACCTTGGTATTATAAATGAGAAGCACCTGACAAAGCTCTATCATGATGGTTATTTATACTCTTCCGAGCTAAGACCACTTGAAAAATTTCACACTTTTTTACAATGGAATAGTACTAAACCATTTTTGGTGGAAAGGGTGAAATGTACAAAGATATTATAGGATTATTATAGACTGATGTGTGTGGACAATTTATTTAGAATATAGAGGTGGATATTATTACTTTATTACTTTTACTATTGACATGAGTAGATATGGATATGTCTACTTAATGAGGTATAAGTATAATTTATTTGTGAAATTCAAGGAGTTCATGAATGACGTAGAGAATCAGATTAAGAAGAAGATATTGACTCTTAGCTCAGATTTAGGTTGAGAATATCTTAAAAAATAGTTCATCCAACTTTTACATGAATCTAGGATTATATCTCAACTCACTCCACCATAAAAACCATAGTGGAATAGTGTTAGTGAAAGAGGAACCGTACCTAGTTGGATATGGTAAGGTCAATGATAAGTCATACTGATCTTCCATTATCCTTTTAGGGATATGCTTTGCAAAATGAAGCATACACATTAAACCAAGTACTAAGTAAGGAGGAAAATGGGATTCCCTTCGAGCTATGGAGTGGAATGAAACCCCACATTTTCGAATACATGTGTATGGGGATTAAAGGAGTCTGTTAAGGATTTATTATGCAACAAACAAGCACCCTAGGGTGCAAAGTTTATATTTATAGGGTATCCTAAAAAAATCGATACTACCAATACAACCCCTCAGAAAAGAAAGTGACTATTGCTAAATATGATGTCCTTACTGATATGAAGCACATACTCAAAAAGGATAATGGAAGAAAGATTGAATTTGATGATGTTAAGGCTCAAGATACCCAAGAGTTGGTACAGAAACAAGTTCCACAAGTCCCCATGGAAGAGGTAGTTAACAAAACACAAGTATTACATTGGATCACAATAGAGGTATTAGAACTAGAGAGATATCATTTAATTATCACAGAGTAAGGTTACTCATTATTATGGGACAATGGTGAAACTCTCTCCTACAATGAAGTATTATAGATCTCAGATGCTGCAATATGGCTAGTAGAAATGAATTCTGAGATGGATTCCATGCATGAGAACGATGTTTGGGTTCTAGTCGATGCATCAATTGATGTAAATCATGTTGTGTGTAAATGGGTATTCAAAAAGAAACTAGACCTGGAAGGTCATGTTATAACCAATAAATCAAGGATACTCGATTGAGGTTTTAAACAATGTCATAGGATTGACCATGATGAAGCCTTTTCAGAAGTTTCAATGTTTAAAACCATAATAATAATTCATTGTATAGGAGGATTCCATGACTATGAGATTTGGAAGATGGATGTGAAAACTGCATTCCTTAATGGTAACTTTCAGGAAGATGTCTATATGACACCCCCAGAAGGGATTGTGGAACCAGGTAATACTAAAAGGGTATGCAAGTTTTAGATATTCGTTTATGAATTAATGAAAATATCCATGTCATGGAACATTCAATTCAATGAAGCTATAAGATAATTCGAGTTAATTAAGAATGAATGTGAGCCATGTGTTTACAAACAGTTTAGTGGGAATGCAGTTTTTATCCTAGTAGTGTTTATAAACGACATATTTCTTATTTGAAATGACATACCAGTCATGTAGTCAATCAAGGACTGGTTGGACAAGTGCTTCTACATGAAGAACTAAGGTAAAGTAGACTACATTCTAGGGATAATGATCATTCATGATAGATCTAAGGGGATGCTTTGACTAAGTAAAATTAAAAACATTGACTAGATACTAAAGATATTTAATATGGAACAATCAAAGATGGTATTGGTTCCAATGTCACATTGTATACATATTTCCAAGAAAATGTGTCCCCAGACACAACATGAGAAAGACAGGATGAGTAAGATTCATTATGAGTTAGTGATTTGATATATCATGTATGCCATGATATTTACCAAACATGATTTTTTCTATGCACTGATCATGTTAGGATGATATAAAGAAGATCTAGAAGATCAACATTGGACTGCTATCAAGAATATCCTCAAGTATCTGAGGAAAACGAAGGATATGTTCCTGGTGTATGGAGGAGACTAGGAGCTTTTCATCAGAGGGTATGCTGATGATGGTTTTCAGATAGATCTGAATGATCTGAAGTTGCAATCAGGATTTGTTTTCCATCCCAATGGATGAGTTTCGAGTTGTAAGAGTTCAAAGAAGAATGTTTTCACTGATTCTACAATGGAGGTTGAATATATAGTGGGATTCGATGTCTCCAAGGAATCTGTTAAGATTTAGAACATTTTCTAGGATATTGACGTGGTGAATAGTAGGAAGGATCCAATTACATTGTATTGTGATAATACTATAGTGGTGGATCTTGCAAAGGAACCAAGGTCACATTAATAGACAAAGCACATAATATGAAATTATCACCACTTGAGGGATTTCTATCAAAGGGGTAAATTTTTAGTGAGGAGAGTGTCCACAGAAAAGAACGCGGTGGAGCCCTAGATTAAATATCTATCTCAGCAGAAGCATGAATATCATGTGTGAGATATCAGATTGAAGGTTTTTAGTAGTTGGATCTAGTGAAAGTGGGAGTTTGTTGAAGTTGGTGCCCCAGAAACCAACCTCTGTTTACTTTATGACAAACATGTATTAAATGGATGAATATTTATAAACTCTTTATCACATCATGATTGTTATTATGTATGACATAGTAGGTGATAATTTCCAAAGAGTATCTATCAAACTAAAAGGTCATAGAAGATACCTACAATAATGAGATCTCAGAAGTGTCGTGACACTATTCTTGAATATATGTTCTATGGCCGGATGATATCATTTTAAAGAACCAAATGATATAGTCTATCTAGGGAGGGGACACATGAAACTTTGAGGAACCTTTTCATAATGTGTTCCATTGGTAATATCCAGGAGGATATTATGACAACAAGATCCTCCAGTAAGAAATACACATTCAAAAGTATCATTGGATGTTTATATCTACATATGTTTTTATTGGTCCTTAGACTTTATGATTATTATTAATGAGTATTATTACTCGTACACTTAGATGTATTGATGAAAACTATGATGAGATATGTTTGCGGTGAGGTAGGAAATGTTGGGTGCATCATGAGTAATACTGCATTAATGAATAATGAAAGAAAGGATTTGTCACTTCTATGGAAGTAGATATCTCAATCCATTTGATGGAAATTCTATAGCCTAATAAATCCAAGGCCATGGTTTTCTCTATGAAAGTTCAATTTTGGGAAGTCAAAGAATTAGAAATAGAGTAGATGGTTTGCTCGTACTAGTATGCAACCCGCTTGATTAGAAATATCAGGACAAAGGGATTATATTACATGGTAAGAATTCTTATGAGGTGACATGTTCTTAAGACATAATCTATTTTCTCTTTGGGTTCCTTTACACATTTCTAGATAGTAATATGAGAGTTTAGGCAAACACACCAAATAAAAATGAGAAAGAGGCATAGAGGGTCACACAATAAGTGTATCCAATATCTCAATTAAATATTTTTCTATTTAAAAAATTTGAATAAATATTATTCCTGGTTGTGGTTTAATAATTATTCAAGTATGCATAGTCGCATTTATTTCATCGATAGTTATTTAAGAGAATATATTGCTGAAAAAATATTTATTTATTATCAAATAATGAAATTATATTCATTTAATAAATAAATAGTCATTATTCAAGGCCCTATTAATATTGAATTGAATTGGTGGACCATGTTTTGGGTCCAGTGAGAAAAAATATTAAATATTATTTGGTTAAATAATATTTAAATATAATGTGAATGTTAAGAACATGTCATGAGAATAATATCATCGCTATTATTATTTGACATCAAGTCTCACATGTAATAAAAAATTATGTAATGGCACATATGCTAATTATTTACTATTACCTAGTGAATTAAATTCCACTTTATATTATTATTATTTAAATTATCCATGGGTTCATTTCACCGGATGACCTATCATTGGGTGCACAACATCCCAAGATAAAAGCTCTTTAGCCTAGACAAATCTTCACTCTCCATGAATTCTTTTAATAATGAGAGAGGCCCTCCTCCAATAGATCTAGGAGAATGTGTTAGAAGTGATTCTCAAGGTGATCGAAGGCAGACATCGTAAGCGTAAGGATCTTCCATGCTAGCACCCAGAGTCTCCATTGGTTATGTCCCTAGATACTTCGATCACATGAGGATAACTACTAGAGGATTCATATCCTTGGATTCTACATCGCAATAAACCCACACCTCATACACATGGTCGAATGCGTCAACGAAGAAATAATCACCTTACAGGCAATCATGTAATTTAATTAAATTATTTATAAACAAAATATGTTGATTCTCTCTTCTCTATTACAAGTTATCTGCTTTGTCTTTTATCTTTGATTAAATTATCTAGATACTAACATTCATCGTCGTTTTGATCCTGAATTAATCATTAATTATGATAATTTGAAAAGTTGGGTACATGACTATCCCATACTTCCGCTGTGCCCGAAACCAGCACTTGGTTCAAATAATCACCTTAGTATATAAATCAATGAAATGGGTGATAAATATCCCAATAATAGGATGAATAAAGAAAATGAATCAATATAAAAGAGGTGAGAAAATAGTCATTATCATATCATAATAATATTATCAACATCAAAATCAGGAATTCTTCACGTGATAATGGAATGGAATGTGGAAATTCATTTTATTGAATAATCATGTCATGTTGGTCAAATATCATACATAGGTGTGAATAAAGTTTACATTATGTTCATGCATAACATATGTGCATAATCATAACATCATCATTTTGAACAAATCTAGAATAATGTTCCACATATTACAAATCACCTCATTATATTTGTTAGATTAACCTACGAATATGAGGTATATATAATTTTTGTCCCACATTTCTCATCATTATATTTACAAAATCATGAATGCAACATAGAATGTATTACAATCATAATCATGAATTAACCCCTGTAATGGAATGAGTTTTTTATTGATTACACTAGTAATTATTACTAGAGTAAACAAGTAATTCAAAAATAAAAAATTGTAATAATATATTTGGTATAACTATCATCATTCTTGATCTAAGAATAATCAATTTAAGAAGTCAGAAGATGTTTTATGGAATAAAGAGTTATTTTTTTAAAAATCACTATATTTTTTATAAATTGAAATTGGAAACAAATATATATATATATAAATATGTTAATTATAATGAAATTATATTTAAGGAACATTAGAGGAGTATTTATACCAAATATATTTTTAAATAGGGATAACCCCAAAAAAAGAGTTGGGTTCGAGTTCCATTACATTAATTGCATGCTTATTTCATTGTGTTTCCAACTACATGATAGTAAAAATAGATTTATTAAAACATTGATCCATAATTTATGTATATTATGTCTTACCAATATTTTTTAATTATAATCTTTTAATTACATTTCATAAATTTTTGATGAAATTTAAGCATTTTGAAATCATTTTTTTCCAAAAAAAATCTTTTTTCCTTTTAAAATCTCTATTTCTGTCCAATGTGATTTATAGAAAAGTAAAATAAACTTTATAAGATTATAATAAATATAATAAATTAAATATATTTTATATATAAGTAATAATATTAATACATGAATGATTTTATCAGAGTTATCCTGAAAATGCCTCAGTATGTGGTTAACTAACCTTTAAGGGGGTGTTGTCAAAAGAGCAGAAAAGGGAAGTATTATATTTATATTTTTTCATAGATATAATAAATAAAGTAGGTTAAATTCATTAATATAATTTTAAAATACTGTGTAATTAATTTTATAGTAAATGATTTGGTGGGAATTGGGAATAATAAAGAAATAGAATTCGAAATGAGTGCTGAGTCAATAATGACTTACTCTCTGCTTGTTGTAGCTTCTTTGTATAAAACTATAAATTCCTACGTTATTTGATTTGTATTACTCCAAATTATCCCTATTTATTATAAGTGGAATTATAGGTAAGATTTTGTAAAATCTTGAAATTTGGAATGGGTGGGGGAGTGGTTTTCCAAGGGAGGTATATGTGTTATTTATTCACAAGGATAAGTGTATTTTTAGAATAATATATTGAATAGAAATATTATATCAAAGGAAAAATAGGTAATAGTAAATTTTCAAAAATATAAATAATATATAAATATAATATGATGGTTTTAATTCATCAAATACCCTTTATAATTATAATTCATTTGTTTTTTAGAAAAAGTGTAAATAATTGTTATTTTAAGTCATAAGTTTTGAGTTTTAGTTTTGGAAAGTAATTTTTTTGAAAGTGATGATTATTTTTAATGAAAAAATTATGAAATAGAATATTTGATGGAAGATCCCCATGTTCTAGGAATGTTTATGTCATTATTATGTCATTAATGATTTACATTAATATACACAAGTTATGTGAAAACCGATATTTTACTATTCAGCTAAAACATTATTTATTTATGATAATTACAAAAATCAGCCTTGGATAATTTCAATGATTTGAAAAAAATGATATTCATTTTATCAAATTAATTTACATAAATTCGTAATTTGAATTTTTATATTTTTTAAATTTTTATGAAATATTTTAAATTAATGGATTATAAAAATATGATTAAAAATTCTTTGAGATTTTAATAATGATATTTTTTTAGATTATAATATTTATATATACTTATATTAATCATTATAAATACTATATATATCAAAATTTATTATTTTTATGTTAAATTACTATTCCAGTAGTTACATTACTATTCCTAATAGTCATCATACCATTCCCAACTATCAAGTAATTATTAAAACTATTACATTACTATTCAACAATCTCATTACCTCCTATAAATAACTCTACATTTGTTCAGTCATTATTAAACTTTAATCCTCTCAAGGTTATATATTTTCATTTTATATAATATTTATTTTTTTACTAACATTATTTCTATGATGTTGGTTGTAGGGAAGAAGAATCCTGTAGATTAGGGTGATTTATATTTTCCTATTTT
This sequence comes from Viscum album, assembly GCA_963277665.1. NCBI lineage: Eukaryota > Viridiplantae > Streptophyta > Magnoliopsida > Santalales > Viscaceae > Viscum > Viscum album. The sequence goes on from OY728143.1 coordinate 357,468,706, forward strand.
GGATTTTCTATGTAATATTTTTATCCAATTGTATTGTTTGTAATTTCAATTTGTTTCATTAACAATTAATGAAATACTATTTTTAATGAAATAATGGTTTTTTTGTTTCCTATAATTTTTTTATGTATACAATATTATATAATATGACCCACATTTATTTTAGAAATAAAATTTACTAATAAAATATTGGGACATTACATTTTTTGTGATTAAGTTATCTTTAACTATAATATTTTTGTGTATTGGGATATCTATGTTTTAATTTCTATAAGTTTTGTTTTTATTCTTCAAATTGATAATTTTAGTGGTTCCCCATATACACTCATATTTGGATTTATCCAAGAATGAAAAGTATAATTTAGGAGTTATAGTTCTATAATATTGGTTATTGAAAATATATATAAACCCAAATATCCTTTCTAAACACACAAACAATTTCTTATAATTGTATATAATATTATTGGAAAAAAATAATGTATACTCCTAATATTTTATAGAATAATATAAAATTATATTAAATTTTTTCTTTCCATGATATATAATCTATTATTTATATTAAAAATATATTAAATATTTGATTTTATATAAAATATAATTACCTTCAGAACACTAAGTAAAGTGGTTATATTATATTTAAATATTTTATTAATTTAATTTTGTTTTAAATTTCAAAGAAAATTCCATATATTGTGATGTTGTAGTTGTATAATAAATACTCGATATCAATCTATTAATGACTAAAGTGGAAAGTGTGTAATATTTTATATGTTTTGACTATAGTTTCTATGATTAATTCTTTGTTGTGAACATTACATAATGTATCCAATGATATAATCATAAGGATTATATATAGATCCAGAAGTGTTGAGAGTCACTAAACATAAAATGATTATATTAAATATTTAATTAAGATGAAAAACATGTATTATTTTTCATAACTAATCTAACATTAGATTTATATTTTTTAACACATCCAATAATTAATTATTTTTTGGCATTTAATTCTTTTGAACAGGAACTTTACATGGTGTTGTTAATTTTTTTCATTACATTATTAGTGAAATAATTATGCCCTATTGACCACCATAATAACTCTCTATTCCCTTGAGAAATTAATTATATGTTTTTTCTTTTATCATCTCTCCCACATGCATCAAGGGAATAAACCAACAATAATTATACTAAATAAAATCCCTATAATAGTGAATCTTTTTTACAAGTATGCACTCATCTTGGAACCACTCTAATCTATACTGATATAATTTTAATTTTATTATCATGTGGGATCATAAAAATAACAGTGAAACTTTTTTACCCAAATAGTACATTGTTGTGTTTTTAGCCATTCCTAATCTAGTAGTATTTTAGACTCCCATTTTTAAATTCTCACTATTAAATAATTAGTATGATTTTTACTCACTCCCACTAGAATGGGGAAAATATACCAATGGATTTTTCATAGTGAGAATTCTATAATTTACAAAAGATTTAATGTTGATTTATTATCAAGAAAAATCAATAAAGTAAATCTAAAAAATATTGACATATCTTGAAAAAATTATTCTTTAGACTATTATATTTTATATGTGTGTTGTAATAATATATCATATTAAAGGCGTTAATTATTTGGAAAATTATTTATTACAATTTTTTAGATATATCATTAAAACTTCAAAATATATTATATTAATTTATTCCCTCATTATAACAAAACATCATTAATTTACAATATAGAAACATGATCATTATCTATAACATCATTCATGAGAATAATAACAAATTTATTTATGATTAGATATATTTTTTATATTGATCTAGGATAAATATTTATTGAATGATACCATTGGTGAAAACAGAAGGTGTAACTGCCCCATCTTATATATAAGAATAATACCAGAAATATATCATTATAATATTATAGGCCCACCTTGTAAAGACCCCAAACCTGACGTACATGTATATTACATTAATTTTGTGGAATACTTAATACATGACAAAAAAAGATGCCCAAAGAACGTATTAGTTTAGTGTCTTTGGAAACTCGGAATGTAATCTTATAATCATGGTGAAAGATCTTCAACATCTCCCTTAAAGATCTTCCGCTTTTGGTTTTCTTACATAAAACATCTCTTTATATCTTGGGGAAAATAAAACATAATAAGGGTGAGCTCAAATTCTCAGTAAGGGTAAACATAGAGAACATGCAACAATCCATAAACATTTGAATGAAAAAACTTGAACATAAAATCTAAACATTAAAATCTTGTGCAAAGACATAAATCTTGGAAGTACGTAAGGCGTATATCAGAATGGAACATCAATCCTGATAAAATAGCCTGGGAAGAAAACATGTAATTTTGGCAAACCATTAAGCACATGATATGATTTCTATAGTAGCCAAGGCATTGCTTCCAAGACAATCTTAGTGGACAAAGTCCCTTTCTAAATAGAGTTCACTCCTCGTTTCACTCCTGTAACACTGAACTAGATTAACTTACCGTTCCAGCTATGTCTATCTCATGAGATATAAATCTTTACCCAATTCATTGGAGGGAGATATAGGTCCCACCCATCGCATAATAAGACCATTATTATGTGTTCCACAAAGTCATAAATCATACATCATATCATAACCCATGTAATAAAAATGGGATTCTTAAACATCGTGACATCATAAAACAATTCATATAAGATAAAGGACTTCATAGAAATAATTCCATCACAACATAATCAAATCAATGTAACAGTAGGTATAAAAATAGAACCCCATATTTTCTTATATGGAAAATAATTTTGATAAAACACTTGAACTCCATTCTTGAGGAAAATATCCATTCTACTTCCAAAAGAACATTTTTCCTTTCTTAACATGTCATACAACTTTTAAAGAAGTTAATTAAAAATAAACATGAAAAATTGTAAAGTTAGATTCACATAAACAATTTTCTATGAAATCATAAAAATTCATTCATGTCGTATAAGTTAAAAAATAACATTCTTCCCATACTTTTGTCAGAAAAGTCAAAAAGTTCCCCGTGTGGTAAACAAAAGTAAGATTCCATTCATAACATGCCGTAAATTCCAAAAATGGGTAAAAAGGACATTAAAAATACCTGAAAATATTTTTAGAAAACTTGGGAATGTATGATAACAATAACCCCAGAAAATACTTATGAATAACAATCTCGGATAATAATGAGATTGTAAAAGTTATCCCTTACCTTAGGACTGATATGCTTCATTCGTATCCAAGGCTCTTCTTCCTCAACGCACCTCCTTTAAACTTGTTCTTAGGGAACTAGAGTTGGTATTTTGAGAAGAACAGAACCTCTATGATATATCTAGAGAGGTTTAGAAGAGGAATTGACAGGGGTTGTCCGAGCTTCAAGGCTTAAAAGGGTGTGAAGAGAAGAGGGAAGGGGTGCCCTTTTTATAAGGGAGGAGAAGGGAAACTTTGGAAAAACTTAAAATATTATTTTATAATAAAGTAATATTCGGATTATAATGGCTCAAATGTGACTTATTTGGAAGATAAAGTGGAGATGGGTCGAAATCCTTTCAACCAATATGTTTTAGACAAGTTTAGGTTACTCTTTTAACCTTATCATTTCGATTTAACTCTAAGTTAAATAGCTTTATCTTTTACTGCATCTTCTTGTTTTCTTACACTATATGGTTAATAAACTTACTATAACAATCCAAAATAACCCCAATTTGGTTAATTATTAATATATATAATCTTACCTAAGTCATTTTTCCGAACATTAGATTTTTAGGAATAGAATAACAATTAATAATATAATATTTGTTTTAAAAACTATTTTATGTCAATTTTGACACTATTTGGTAATTGATTTTTGTGAAAATCATAAAATCATGACTAGTTCTAAGAAATTTAATTAAATCAATAGTAACATGTCATATTAAACTAGAAAATTTGTGTAATTTATAAAAAGTCTCATATTACATTTATTTGGGTATTTATAACATCAATTATGTTAATATTTCTTTAATAAGGTAATTAATGCATCATCATTGTGTCATAAATAAATTAAATTATTTAATGTCTAAAAATTATAAATAATATACCATTAGGTAGTAAATATCTTTATCTTTATAATGAATATTTATAGTCGAAATTATCTTATGTATAACACTATATTAAAAAAGTTTTAGTTATTAAACTTTGATTTTAACCATTTTAACACTTCTTTATATAAAATAATAACAAATTTCCTAATCTAATACAAGTGGACCTAAATGATAATATTATATTCCTAAGGTAGTTGTTGGTCGAATTATACTTATCAAATAGAATTAAGACACATTTTAGGGTAATAATAATATCATTTTTACCCTCAATTAACCAATTTACTTTTAACCGTGGTAAATAAAAGTAAAAAGTTAATATTCACAAAATATTATTTTTATCTTATTGAACCACATTTTACTCTTTTATGTCAACCGTGTCTCTCGGATTTTTGAAATTTCACTCAAAGAAGCGGTAAAATTATGTTTTGTGTAAATTTTCAAATTCTCCTAGGAGGTGGGTAAAAGACGGTGAAAAGATCAATAAAACTTTTATATATCTAAAATTATTATAAAATGACTCAAATAAATTACATTGAACTTATATAGGTATTACGTATCAATGTTGACCTAAAATAAATTTAAATAAAATAAATAATCATTTAAATAAAAAGTCGGTTTTTAAATAGTAACCTAGTGTTTTCACTATTCATCAAAAATTGAATGTTTTCATAAAAATACCAAAAATTCACCCTAGGTAATTTCGATATTCTAAATCCAAAAATGAAGTCCATTTTGAAAAATAAAATTTCAGAAAGTGGGTATTACTATTCATAATGGATAGTTTATATAATATTTTATTAACATATCGTTGTTTAATGAAACTCAGTATTGCGTACAACACACGCTATCGTGGAAGGTCACGATTGCGTGTAAAGCAAGCCAAGTCAGGGTTGCATGTAGTGTGAGATTACATTTTTATTTTGTATAATATAATACAACCATATTTCATTTATACATTGAATATATATATATACACTCAATGTTTCATAGAATAACTTCTATCAAACGAACATGAAATTTTGTGTAACATGATCCAAGAATATTTTTGTGTATACTGCAAGCTAATACGGTGTTGCGTATATAGCAAGATAATATTTGTGTAGAATAAAACACAAGACATCAAATAATTTAAAAATAATACTTCTCATAAAATCTCATGGTGTTACATTATACCCCCCTTAAAATTTATTTTTCCCAAGAAATTTGTCGAGGTTATAAATGGATTATTACATGATAGTTTCTTTCATAGAAACCCATATCGTAAAAGGGAATACCAAAAATTATCTTTAAAAACTAAAGTATGAAACGTCACGTTAACCCAAATTAACTAATCACTGGGTTTCCGCATAGGTGAACATAGGTGAAAGTATGTATATGAAAAAGAAATCTAACTATCATGTTCTGATGTAGAGTGGTAGAGAACATGGCTATGAAAAATCAAACAATCACAAAGCCATAAATTTTTGATGATCTAAGGTACCATCTGATTCATCGTATATGAGGACACTAGGACAACTTTTTTGGTTTTCAAGATCATTTCCCTAATGTTGAAGAATTTTAATTAGAATAAATACATACTTTATTTCGGTACAATCTCACCATTGTTTGTGCTTTGAACAATTTCCACTTCATCTCTTAAATAAATGAAGTTGAATTTGTCATTCTTGAAGTGTTAGCAGACCATGTGATAGAATGATGGGCCATTCCATCTATCTCAAACAAAAGGGTAGAAAAAGTTATCAAATATACATAAGTCCATCTATGGTTAGGTTAATCATATATGATTCCAAAAATAGACTTATACTTAATCTATCACACCGCTTAATAAAATAATTCTATTTTCTACTAACCAGGGACTTCCTGTAGGCCAGTGGTAGGCGATAAAGGCCTATTGCACTTCGGTTGTATATTTGATTCTCATAGCCTTGTTCGGCGCGACTTGTTGTCACCCATCCTGCAGGTTGTCCTTTTTTCTAAAACTACATTATTATAACATCCAATCAAATAATAATGAAAAAAGTTATAGCCTTATACAATACTAACTTATGTCCAACATAATTCTTTCCAATCTTTAGGCTTATCCAAAATACTTCTGTTTAAGATCATAGTATAAAGAAAACAATTACTAGAAATGTCATCTACCGAGCATGTGAATACCATCATTTATCCCAGGTATATTTTCTTGATTGCATTCCAAACATGTGAATACATTAATCATGTATTCTCTTGAAACATACACTACCATAGAACCTTAGTTAAAACATGAATGCTGTCAAAATTTAACACTTTCAACATAAAAAAATTCAAGAAATCTGTATACTCAAACCATGATATCACATTGTCCTTATACCAGTCATGAGCTCATTAATACTATAAAACATCTCATTATCTCTTTATCCTTTCATTATGCACATAGCATCTACCTTCAAAAAATATTTGAATAAAATTTCATGGTTACCGGTACCATTAATCATATACTTTAAAAAAATCAAGGATAGAAAACAATGTAACAATACTTATATTTTTCTTTATTCCATAGTACCATACATTATTCTTGATAAACATACAATCATTCCACTACCTTCTTAAACCACTGACTAAGCTTCATCATTTCTTTCATCTCATATATCATTTTTAGTTTCTTCATTATCATCAACATAAATACTACCCATATGACCATGCTGATTCTCTTCATGAAAATTTCCCTTAGATCATTGGTTTGCATAATCTCCTTACATTCCACATTTAAAATATCAAATAATTGTTGATGTCGTAGCAATACCATTATCCTTCTCCATGGTGTTAACTGAACCATTCCCTTTTAACTTACTGGATTTGTGTCCTTCTTTTCCAAAACCAAATAATCTTTCAGTTCCTTTGAAATAATCTCCCTGATGCATCTTCCCACATGATTTACATGAGGAGAATTAAACTTTCTTTCCTTTATGATCATCATGAAAATCTATCTTTCTCTTATTAGATGAGTCAGGAAACTTACCAAAGTTGAGATTATTGATCATGTTATGAGATTAATGATTAGGCATAATAACTATGTTTGGACATCTAAATCCCATTTCATTTGGTGTCTCATGAAGAATATCATTCCATTTTCCATCATATCCTCCATTACTGTGAATCTTCCCATTTCCATCCATTTTCTAAAACCCAAAAAGAATATCGTGAGAGGCAAAAATCATACCAGGAAAACAACATTATAAAGGGGGATTACCTTCAATATCTAAAATCATAGGTTTAATTCTAAGATCGTTACCGTAATTATAGGACTATAAACTATACGTATACTTATACATAGAGACATCCCTAGACATACCTTAGAAATATCTCTACAAATTTCACTAAAGTTTTCACATCCTAGTTTCCAATGGTTAACTAATCCTTAGCTCTGATAGAAATTGTAGAGACCCCAAACCTGCCATACATGGACATTACATTACTTTTACATAATAACTAATACATGAAAAAAACAGACGCCCAAAGACCGTATTAGTTTAATGTCTTTGGAAACCTGGTATGTAATCTTCTAATCATGGTGAAAGATCTTCAACATCTCCCATAAAGATCTTCCCCTTTTGGTTTTCTTACCTAAAATCTTTATTTATATCCTGGTGAACAGAAAACATAAAGAGGGTGATCTCAAATGCTCATTAAGGATAAACATAGAGAACATGAAACAATCCATAAACATTTGAATGCAAAAACTTGAACATAAAATCTAAACATCAAAATCATGAGCAAAGACACAAATCTTGGAAGTACATAAGGCATATATCATAATAGAACATCAATCCTGATAAAATAGCAGGGGTAGAAAACATGTACTTGTGGAAAACCATTAAGAACTTGATATGATTTCCATAGTAGCCAAGTCATTGCTGTCAAGACCATCATAGTGGACAAAGTCCCTTTTTGAATCGAGTTCACTCCTCGTTTCAATTCTGTAACACTAAACCAGATTAACTTACCGTTCCATCCATGTCTATCTCATGAGATATAAATCATTACCCAATGCATTTGAGGGAGATATATGTCCCACCCGTCTCATAATGAAACCATTATTATGTGTTCCACAAAATCCTAAATCATACATCATAGCATAACCCATGTAATAAAAATGGGATTCTTAAACATCGTGACATCATAAAACAATCCATATAAGATAAAGGACTTCATAGAAATAATTCCACCACAAAATAATCAAGTCAATGTGACAATATGGATAGAAACATAACCCTATATTTTCTTAGATGGAAAGTAATTTTGATAAAACACTTGAACTCCATTCTTGAGGAAAATATCCTTTCTACTTAAAAAAATAGTTTTTCTTTCTTAACATGTCATACAATTTTTAAAGAAGTTAATTAAAAATAAATTTGAAAACATGTAAAGTAAGATTCATGTAAACATTGTTATATGAAATCATAATAATCCATTCATTCCATATAAGTTAAAAAATAACATTCTTCTCATACTTTTGTTGGAAAATTCAAAAATTTCCCTGTATGGAAAAAAAAGTATGATTCCTTTCATAACATGAGGTAAATTTCAAAAATGGGGAAAAGGAATTTAAAAATACATGAATTTTTTTTAGAAAACATGGGCATAGATGTTAACAATAACCCCAGTAAATAATTACAAATAACAATCTCAGATAAGAACGAGATTGGAAAAGTTATCCCTTACCTTAGGTCCGATATGCTTTGTACGTATCCGAACCTCATCTTCCTCGACGCACCTCCTTTAAACTTCTTATTATGGCACTAGAGTTGGTCTTTTGAGAATACCAGAACCTCTATGATATAACAAGAGAGTTTGAGAAGAGGAATTGGCAGGGGTTGACCGAGCTTCAAGGCTGAAAAGGGTGTGAAAAGAAGAGGGATGGGGTGCCCTTCTTATAAGGGTGGAGTGGGGCACCTTTGGAAAACCTTAAAATATTATTTGATAATAAAGTCATATTCAGTTTATAATGGCTCAAAAGTGACTTATTTTGAAGATAATGTGGGGATCGGTCGAAATCCTTTCAACCAATAGGTTTTAGACAAGTTTAGGTTACTATTTTAACCTTATCATTTCGATTTAACTCTTTGTTAAATAGCTTTAACTTTTACTGTGTCTTCTTGTTTTCTTACACTATATGGTTAATAAACATACTATATAAAGCCAAATGAACCCCAAGTTGTTCATTATAAATATATATAACTTTATCTATGTAATTTTGCCGAACCATAGATTTTTAGGGATAGAATAACAATTAATAATATAATATTTGTTTTAAAAACTATTTTATGTCAATTTTGACACTATTTGGTACGTGATTTTTGTAAAAATCATAAAGTCATGATTATTTAGAAAAACGTGAATTAAATCAATATTAACATGTCACAGTAACCTATAAAATTAGTTTAATTCATAAAAAGTTTCAAATTACATTTATTTGGGTTTTTATAACATCAATTATGTTAATATTTCATTAATAAGGTAATTATTGCATCATCATTGTGTCATAAATAAATTAAATTATTTAATGTCTAAAAATTATAAATAATATACCATTAGGTATTAAATATCTTTATCTTTCTAATGAATATTTATAGTCGGAATTATCTTATGTATAACACTATATTAAAAAAAATTTAGCTATTAATCTTTGATTTTAACCATTTTAACTCTTCTTTATATAAAATAATAACAAATGTCCTAATCTAATACAAGTAGACCTAAATGATAATGTTATATTCCTAAGGTAGTTTTTGGTCGAATTATACTTATTCAATAGAATTAAGACACATGTTAGGGTAATAATAATATCATTTTTACCCTTAATTAACCTATATACTTTTAACCGTGGTAAATAAAAATAAAAAGTTACTATTCACCAAAAATTATTTTTGTCTTATTGAACCACATTTTACTCCTTGATGTTAACTGTGTCTCTCGGATTTTTGAAATTCCACTCACAGAAGCGGTCAAATGAAGTTTTGTGTAAATTTCCATATTCTCCTAGGAGGTGGGTAAAAGATAGTGAAAAGTTCAATAACATTTTTATAAATCTAAAATTATTTTAAAATGACTCAAATGAATTACATTGAACTTATATAGGTATTATGTATCAATTTTTACCTAAAATAAATTTAAATAAAATAAATAATTATTTAAATAAAAAGTCGGTTTTTAAATAGAACCCAGTGTTTTCACTATTCATCAAAAATTGAACGTTTTCAGAAAAATACCAAAAATTCACCCTAGGATAATTTCAATATACCGAATCCAAAAATGAATTTCATTTAAAAAAATAAAATTTCAATAAGTGGGTATTACTATTCATAATGGCTAGTTTATATAATATTTTAATAACATATTGTTGTTTAGTGAAACTCAGTATTGCGTACAACACACACTATCATGGAAGGTCGCGATTGTGTGTAAAGTAAGCCAAGTCAGGGTTGCATGTAGTGTAAGATTACTTTGTTGTTGTGTATAATAGAATCCAACCATATTTCATTTATACATTGAATATATATATATATATATATATATACACACTCAATGTTGCGTTGAATGACTTCTATCAAACGAACTTGAAATTTTTTGTAACATGATCCAAGAATAGTGTGGCGATACTACAAGATAATATGGTGTTGCGTATAGCACAAGATAATCATGGTGTAGCATACAACACAATAAATCAAATAATTTAAAAATAATACTTCTCATAAAATCTCGTGGTGTTACACACCTCCTATCCACCTATGTATTTAATTAAAGATGATGCATAAATAATGTCTGTTTGATGATGGTCTTCCTTCTTTGGAATTATACTATTTCTTTATGGATTAAAAATTGAAACTAGCAACATTTTTTCATATAAAGGTTAATTTAAAAAAATTTAACATCTTTTTCATGGGAAATATTTTACCAAAGATAATTATTTTATCATGATTATAATTTATATTTGAGAAAATGTATATTCATTCATGACCATTAAACAAAGTCTAAAAACACTAACAAAAACCATCTATCATACATAACTAGACATCATTGAAATATACTATAGTTAGGTGAACAAATTATATATTTATGTATGGAAGTGGAAGTCCCATGTGTGTGAGAAACCATATGGAACATTCCTAGAATTCCTATAGAGTCCACATAGAGATAAACCATAAAATTATTCAAAATAATCCACCCTAAATCAATACTCTAGATACTATAAAATTCAATGGTTTTGTTATTTTACTTTATGTATGTCAAATATATCAGGATCTGTAAACATCATTGTAGGACACATGTTGGGTGTGTATGTATTATAAACTGTGGGTGGTTAGCACTCAACCCTTGGTAATATATCTAGAAAACACATGTTTGAATTAATAAAAAAAATATGAATAAGATTATACTTCAAAAAAAGGATTCTTAAATTATATTAATAATGAATAAAAAATAATAGTTTACTTCATATACCAAACGAATCCAAAACTATGTTTACCATCATTAAGGATAGTTCAAAATTCCTGGAATTAGGTCATATAAACTCTAGGAAAAATAATCCTATATAGAAAAAATAATTTTCAATACTATGTCAGGAAAATCATGTCAGAAACCCCATTATGGAAGGATTATCTATATGAAAATCCAAGTTCATATTACCATTGATACCATTAATATCAACATTACTATCACTACTCAAATTAACTACATAGTAAACCTATAACTATAAATTATCTTTTATAAAATGAAATAAATAATAATAAAAAATGAAAGTACTTGTTTTCAAAACATAATATGAATCTATATGAGATAAATCTATATTTTATAATACATCCCATTTTTTATACATGAAAATATCTTAGGGATAACTTAAATTTGACTCAAAGAAGATGTATAGGAGACATAATTCTAAAAATATTTGTCTAAACATATATTTTACAAGTTATAATGTATATAAACCTTGTTATAGAAAATATACTGAGTAAATTTAAAAAAAAATCATGTATATCATAAAATAGAGACAACAATCAAGCATGTCTAGCGAGACAAAAATGTTAAATGTTTGGAATATAATACCTTATTGACATACACTTGTATAAAAAATTAGTATCACAATAATAGTAGATTTTGAATTTATGAAAACATCTGAAAAAATATATGAATGGAAAAAATTACATTTTAATCACATTTAATCACACTTAAGACAAAAATATCTTAATTACTATAATAATTTCGATTGGAAAAGAAGGTAGTTACCAAAAAAAGTTCTGAAAACACTTTTTAAGACAAAAGAGAGTGGATATGAAAAAACATAAAGAATTATATAGATACATATAAAATCATAATATATTTAATTCTATTTTTTTAATACGAAAAACTAGTAATGTAAATCTAGTGTATTAACTTTTATTTTTGTAACAATCCTGACTAAAGTATCATAAATATAAATGTCAATTTATTACATTTGAATAGATACATAGGGTCAAATCCAGAAGGATTGATATGTTTGTTAGTATTGAAGAGCTAGATACATACATGATACCCACCTTACATTGGGTAAAAAATATAAAACCCAATCATGGAAAACATTCAGCATCGTTGAACTTATTAAATGTATTCTACTTCATAACATGGGGAAATGAATACAAATAAGGGTGATCGAAGATAATCAGTATGGGTTACATATCATGGAATCTATCATGAATCATCAATGACTAATAAATATGGAATGAAAAATAACGACACATGCATTCCCATAAATCAATACCATGACTTTCATAATTAGATATGGAAAAATAAATATAAAAAGTTATATAACTGAATGTTCATTTAATTTAATTACTTTAGAACAAAAATAATTCATGGATAATAATAATGAAACAAAATATCATGGATAATAATAATTTATTTCTCAATGATGTAAATTATTACTTTTGGATATCATGATCTCAGAAATCACTATATCTATATAGTCAACAACTTTCACAAGATACTTTAAATCAATGGGCTAAATCCCACTTAATTTGGATAATTTTTTGGACTTATGAGACATACTGATGTATTGATGGGCTTTATAATTCTAGGCCCTACCATACCCCAAAATTCCAATGAATTTTTCATATAATGATTGATCAATTTTAATTACAACCAATATTCCTTATAAAAAAATATCCATATTGAGTAATGAATGTGGATTTGTCAATATTTCCCAAGATCTTGGAATTACATTCAATGTAAAAAACATATGTAAAAATGAAATAAGCGTTTGGAAATAATAATATACATGAAAAAAATGGAGATTTTATAGATATTTAATTTCTAATGAAAAATGGTCACTATAAAGTAATTGTCCAACAATTACAAAAATAATCAATAAATGATTGTTGACTATCAACTATTTAAAAATATAATGTATTTAATAATATCATTTAATCTAGTACAATAAAAAGATTGTATGTGATATATAAAAAAATATTTTGTAAATTTTTTTTCTTTGAAATACTATTTAAAACATGTATAATATGATATATTTTTTAAAATTTTTTTGGCGGTAGGGAAGCCTATTATCTTCATATATGTAAGTAATGTAAATCCTTTTCACATTTTCACAAAAATTTTGGTTTTGAAAAATAGTAAAATGATAACATTAAAAAATTTAAAACCCATTTATAACTTACAATTTTCTTAATAAATCCATTGATTAATTAAAATTACTTTTCTAAAATATTTTTAAAAAAAAATAGGAATATTGAAGAAAAATATAACTACTTTAAAGGTATTTTTTTTCATTCAAGAAAATATTTTCTTAAATCAATTACAGGGGAGAGGAAATGAATTAATAAAATATGACTCTCATTATACAACCAGTGTATATAAAATTTATTGGAGTTTATGAATAATAAATTATAAACCTCCATCAATGATATTTAATATATTCTAAAATAATGTGAGATTATACAATAAATTCATACGCCTTATGAATATTTTAAATTGAAACCCCAGGAAATAATATATATGAATTGAAAAAGTACACATAATTAATAAATATATATTCATGTAAAATACCTCATTAAGGAATTATATACCCCACATATAGTTGAATAGGTGCATAATAACAAACTTGTCTCAATGTAATGGAAATTGAGAAGAAATTCCTCAAATCAAACTTCTATTTTGTTTATTATTATTTAAAATCATTTTGTAATGGTTGAATACATGTAAATAATTGATAAAATAGACATATTATGTAAAGAACCTGAAATTTTAAGGAAGTTGTTTTCTTAAATACATTGGAATTTTACGAGTCTGCAGTTTCTGACGGCGCCTTATTCCGAGGCCCGGTGTGCCCGGAATAAATTTTTGAAGTTTTATTCGGGTACGTTCAGTAAACGTACATGCGGGTTTTTATATCTTTTGAACCGGTGCTCGGAATTGAAATACGAGGGCATTGATGAAATCACAACACTAGTATTCTCTTAAGGGGACCTTTACTACAGTTGCGTTTGCTCGGGAGGAGAAGTTAGTTTTTGGGGATTTATATTAAATTAAATAAAATTTTTGTACACAATTTTATTGTTAAGAGTTGGTTATTTCCTAGAAGGGGGAGTTAGAGGTAGGGGCTACACCCACATAACCTCCCATGAGAGGATAATGTGTGGTGGGGCCCACACGATCCCCTAACCTTTCAACTCACCATTAACTCCCCTTCATTTAATTTGACAACTCCTCTCTTTTGAATTTTAAAATCTCCACCTCCCTCTCATTAAGAATGCCAACACTATTAATTAATGACTTCATTAATTAATTTTTGGGTAAACAAATCTTTTGAATTGTTTTGAATTGCATGGAAATTCTATTTTATAGGGGAAATCCTTTGTAAAATATTTTTTTGGGAAATTTTTGGTGGTGGAGATTTTGGAGATTTGGAGGAGAGCTTCATCCCTCACCAAATAAAAACACGAGGAACAATATCCTCTCAACGAACGAGGTAGGAACATGAGGAGAAGCTCGTGAGGAATGCCTTCAACATTTCATCTTCCTCCACGTCAAGGGAGATGACACTACTCACAAGGAACGCCGCGAACGACAACAACTTCTAACGTTGATGGGACAACACCATTCTCCACGACATTGTCTTCCACGACACCCGACTACCGCGATGCTCATCATTTGTGGCTCGACGACATGCGACATAAATTATTGAGGTAGGGGGTTTGATGTAATTTTATGTGAAAGAAATTATATTCCATCCTTTGTGAATTCTTGTTTTATCTTTGGCCAATTGATATCTCCTAACACAGAGGGCGTGGGACGAATGCACACGACCCGATGACCCTCCGATGATTCTTGAATATTTTGGTGGTGGCGAATAGAGGCGGCAGTGAGCGGAGGCGGAGAACGTGCGCCGGTCGTGTGCAGAAGAATCGCGGCCGGCAACTGCGGGCTGCTCATCCGATGAAGAATCGGCTGGCCGTATCCTGCAGGGCTGGAGGAACTGCGGCGCCCCAAGGCGCCGTGCTGTGGAGAACCGCGGCCTACGCTCTGCGGGCCGCTTCGGTGGTGAACCGGAAGGTAGCCTATCGGTTGGGTTGAAGGAGGATGTGGCACCCACATGTGCCGTGTGGGAGAACCACAACCTGCCCATGCTAGCTGCTCGCACCGGGAAGACGGGACGACTTCGGCTGGCCGGACAGGAGGGGCGGCGCCACTCGGCGCTGCCGGTTCGGGAAACCGGGGGGCCGCGCCCCCCACACCGCTCGACCTACCAGGCCGAGCCACGGCCGGCCGTGTGCCGGGTCACGCCTCACCGGGCCGCGCCATGCCAGGCCGGGCACGCCCCACCAGGTCGGGCCGCACCCCACCAGGCTGGGCCGCACTTCACCAGGCCGTATCCCACCAGGCCGTCCCGCGCATCACCTGGCCGGGCCGACCCCCCTGCCGGGTCGGACCCACCGAATCAGGTCGGGCCGACCCGCCAGCCCACTGGGATTGACGGGTCAGGCCCGTTTCACTTAAATGTTAATAACTTTAAGACAGTGCGTCCGATCAGCATGTCATCTATGGTACTGGTATCCTCATGAGGAGGTAGTCCTTTTTAATACTCTAAGT
This sequence comes from Viscum album, assembly GCA_963277665.1. Classification (NCBI taxonomy): domain Eukaryota; kingdom Viridiplantae; phylum Streptophyta; class Magnoliopsida; order Santalales; family Viscaceae; genus Viscum; species Viscum album. The sequence goes on from OY728143.1 coordinate 357,484,912, forward strand.
GAGTTTTGGATGACTCTGGAGAACAACCAGGTTTGGAAAGAGCGTAATTTAACCAGGCCCCTAGAACCAAAAGGCCAATATCTCTCAGACAGGGTGTCCGATTGACGTTCTGTCTATCACGTTGGGTTCCTTTTGATGATACGGAACTTCTGGATATATCAACTCTAGACTTTTTGATAGTTTATGTATCTACCCCTTGGCTCGAGGAGCGGACCCTCCCGGAATCGAGCGTGTTGTGTGCGGGAACCCTATAGCTGGCTGCGATTGGAAAGACTAACTTAATGGAATCCTCAGTGGGTTCAATGATGATGGCTACTGGATTGAATCCTCTAAGCGTTCAACAACAAGGAGTCTGGACTGAATCCTCAGTGGGTTCGACAGGAACGAGACTGGACTGAATCCTCCATGGGTTCGACCGCAACGAGAGTAGACTGAATCCTCTGTGGGTTCGACAACAACGAGACTGGACTAAATCCTCCGTGGGTTCAACAGCAAGGAGACTAGACTGAATCCTCCATGGGTTCGGCAACAATGAGACTCGACTGAATCCTCTTTGGGTTCGACAACAACGACATACTACTGTTTTAGTTTTCTGTGGGTATCTACCGTTCGACAATGAAAGATGATTCAGTGGCTACAACTAATCATCTCTTACTCTCTTTATGTTTTTTATACCTAGTGTGAGCTGAGTATTGACTTTCAGTAATTATCATTGATGTGATTGACTTCTTTCCTGTGTGGACTGGGTTGTGCTTGGGCTCGAGGGTTGGAGCCGAACTGGGATTGATGACTTAGGTATATGTTTGTGAATATACCTAAATAGAGATGGTTGATATTTCATGATTGTATATTTCTTCTATGGTGTATCCTTCATGGATTCCGGGAGACCTTAGGGGGTCTCAGGGTCCCTACTGAGTATCGTATACTCACCCTTGCACGGGTTATGCCCGCACTACGATGTGTTGGATGTAGACGACAGACAACACCGATCGAGGAGGAGACTTGTGGAGCTAGACGGTACCCAGAGGAGGACCACTTGGAGAGATGGACAGGGAGTGGATGGACATAATTGGGGTGTTGAGGAGGCCATCTATACCCACCATTCAGGTGGGGTTTCTGGAGGATGACTCAGTGGTTTCTATTTTACATTACTGTAGTTGTACTAGCTTTATAGTTGTACTGTACTTACTATTGGGCTTGTATTTCTGGACACTTTCCTTTCAGCACTTACTTTTCTATTCAGTATTACATAGTGCTTTCTTCTGTTACGTACTCTATTGTGTTTCTTTACATTTATAAATACAATGCCTTCCCTTTTTATCGGGATTTATGACTTTGGTGCTGGTTTCCAACCCCTGGTCTATGGAAGGCGGGCTTGGGGTAGTCACGACACGGGCCCCGAGGACGGGTCCTGAAAATTGGTATAAGAGGAGTTGGTTCTACAATAGAACTCAGGGCTCTAATCATTCAATTCTGTGAAGAAATAGTGTTAAGAGTGTTGAGTGTGGTTTTTAGCCTAGGGAGTACAGTGATGGTGCACCGACCGATGTATCCATACACCAGGACCCTGACCTCTAATTTCCGACTTAGTACACAAAAACACTGATTGCGTTTTTGTTTCCTTTGAAAAATATTTATTCATGACTACTTTGTGTCATATCACCAGGTATAGTTTTTAAACCGTGGTGCACTTGTTCCTTTTCAGGATGGGCCCACGAAGGCAGCCGGCTAGGGTTCCAAGTTACGTACGAGATGGTAGCCCACCGAGTGACGAGGCCTCGGTGCAGGGCCCCATTACAGCGGAGGAACCAGTGGTACCACTACTCACTGGGCCACTGATACCACCAACCCTAGTAGAAGAGAGTACATGCCGCCTCAGTGTGTTGCACGAGTTACATCGATAGAGGCCTCTGAGGTTTCAAGGTGAGAAAGATTTTCATACAGCCGGGTGTTGGCTGGAGGTTATAGCACGAGTTTTCCACATAGTTGGGACACCCACTGACTTGATGGTGTACCTAGCTATTAGTCTCTTACAGGGAGCAGCTGAGAGGTGGTGGAGCCTGCTACTCCAATTTTATGATGAGGCGACTCTCACCTGGGGAGAATTCAAGGGTATTTTCAGGGCAGAGTCTGTACCAGCAACTCTATGCTCTGTGCGGGCTCAGAAGCTACTGGTCTTTATATAGGACTTTCTAACCGCAATGGAGTCTTCTGCAGCCGATAGTAGATAGATGACACTGAAGGTCAAGCGGACTAGGCCAACCAGTTGGCGACCTCAGGATACTGGTTCAGTTATGTGGGGCACACGAAACAGAGCCATCCATACGAGGAGTAGGCAGTGCTATGCATGCGGCGGGCAGGGTCACATGGCTCGGGACTGCCCGACCCATCCTGCAGATGAGAAGAAGGCAGTAGAGGGACCCTCTAAGAAGAGTCAGAGGTTCGACCATGGAGGTCCGCCGAGAGTAGGCGGATGTGGCAGAGGAGCTGGTCGAGTAGCAAGTGGACAGGTGCGGGACTAGCTCTAGACATGGAGGCCTTTGTTTATGATGCTTCTAGCTTCGTTGATGTCATTATTTGTGGATTCATTGTGACTTTTTTACTTTGAGCTGCAGTAATAAAATACATATGTCCTTGTGACATTTTCTTCCCTATCCTTTTTATGTGTTTGATTATGAGAAGTTCCGGTTAAAACTATTGAATTGATAGTCACGTTAGAGATTCCTACCGGAGGAGACGTAGTGGCCATACACTACCGCAGACAGTGTGACTCAACCCTTAGAGGAGAGAGTAATGATTGGATCTCTTTGTAGTAGATTCGAGGCCTTACGACGTCGTCCATGGCATGAAATAGTACCATTTATGTCAGGATTGACAGTATTACGCAAATAAGGTGGTCCATCCAGGGGATGAGACCAGATTTATCTTTTCAGCAAAGGAGAAATCTTAGTAGATATTGTAATACGTAAGCGAAAAAGGGTGTAGTCAAGTTCTTTACAAATGGCTAGTCACACCCATAGTTTGTTAGGAGAACGGTTTACGATTTACTCTAATCTCAAAAGTGTCGGGTATATCTTCTCCCAGAAGGACCTAAACCTGAGACATCAGCGATGGATCAAGTTCATCCAGGACTATGAATTTGAGAAAGTCTATACTCTTGGAAGGGGAACATTGTAGCAGATTCTCTCAGTATAAGATCAGACATTCAGTTTCCAGGAGAGGCGACAAAGCAGCTGGCCGTGTTGCAGAAATCCTTTATGGATAGAGATGGAGCAGCCTTTCTTCAGTCTCCCATAGTCACTCCTCCACTTCTATAGCTGATCAGTGAGGCACAACGTGGGGACGAAGACTATGAAACATGACGTGCTCAGATATCCTTATGGAAGGCACCTGATGGATTTTCTAAAGGAAGGGAGCACGTCATCCTCTTCATGGGACATACCATGGTACCAGTTGCATTACAGGAGGGAGTGCTGAAGGAGTTTCACACTTTCCCTCTAGCAGTATATATAGGAGTGGTGAAGATGTATCCGAACCTCAGACAATATCACTGGTGTCCGGGTATGAAGAAGGATGTAGCAGATTTTGTATCATGATGCCTCACTTGTCAGCAAGTGAAGGCAGAGAACCAGGTAACTGTATGCTTGGTACAACCATAAGAGGTCTCAGAGTGGATGTGGGACGAGATATCCATGGGTTTGATGACGGGGAATCCACATACATACAGAGGACATGAATCTATATGGGTGATCGTAGACCGACTCACCAAGTCGGCCCACATCCAACCAATCAGAGAGCAAGGCTCAATAGAGAGCTTGGGATGGCTCTAAATTTAGGTGATCATACGACTTCATGGTGTTCCATTGAATATCATCTCCTATTGAGATTCTCGTTTCACATCCCGGCTTTGGAAGGGGTTACATGAGGCTTTTGGAAGGCAACTTCTCTTCAGCACCGCCTTCCATCCTCAGATGGACAGTCAGACTGAGAGGACCATTTAGACTCCCGAGGACATGCTTCGTGCATGTGTCCTTGACTTTTTTCGCAGCTGGGAGTATCACTTAACCTTAGAAGATTATGTGTACAAAAATAGTTACCACTCCACCATTGGGATGACGCCTTACGAGGAACTGTATGGACGAACTTGCAGATCACCTCTGTGTTGGACTGACCCAGTGGAGTCAGCACTTGTAGGACTAGAGATGGTTCAGACTATGACAGAGAAAGTGCAGATCATCTAGGAGCTGATGAAGACTGCACAGAGAAAACTAAAGTCCTATGATGATAGGATATTGAGACCATTGGAGTTCGAGGATGGTGACCACGTCTTCCTACGGGTCTCACCTCGATGAGATCTACAGAGATTTGGTCGGGGCGACAAGTTATCTCTCTGTTTCACTAGACCTTTCCAGGTACTCAGTAGAGTAGGCGAGGTGGCTTACCGCTTGGCCCTTCCACCTCAATTTCACTTGGTCCATGATATCTTCCACGTATCTCAGCTGAGGAGATACGTGCACGACCCATCCCACATCATCGACCACGGGAAGATGGACATCGATGATGGGGTGACATTCTCGGAGGTCCCAGTGGAGATCAGGGATCGACAGGAGCATGTCCTATGTGGACGGTTGATTCATCGGGTGCACATTTGCTGGTAGCATGGGAACCTCCATGAGAACACATGGGAGCGGGAGGCTCATATGCGTGTACAGTACCCCCATTTGTTTCCCTAGTTTGTGTTTTAATCTTTACGGGGACGTAAATCCCAGAGGAGAGAGTAATTTAAAGACCCTGAAATTTCAAGGGAATTTTTTTCCTAAATACTTTGAAATTTTACGTGTCTGCAGTTTCTAACGGTGCCTGATTTCGAGGCCCAGTGTGCCCGGAAACAATTTCTGAAGTTTTGTTCAGGTACTTTTAGTAAACGTACGTGCAAGTAATTTCTATCTTTTGAAAAGGTACTCGGAATCAAAATCCTAGGGCACCGATGAACTCGATGCACCAGTATTTTCTTAGGGGGACCTTTACCGCAGTTGCGTTTTCTCGGGAGGAGAAGTTAATTTTTGGGGATTTATATTAAATTAAATAAAATTGATGTACAAAATTTTGTTGTTAAGAGTTGGTTATTTCCTACAAGGGGAAGTTAGAGGTGGGGCCCACACCCACGTCACCTCCCAGGAGAGGATAATCTGTGGTGGGTCCCACATGAGCCCCTAACCCATCAACTCCCCATTAACTCACCTTCATTTAATTTGACAACTCCTCTCTTTTGAATTTTAAACCTCTTCACCTCCCTCTCATTAAGTATGCAAACACAATTAATTAATGACTTCATTAATTAATTTGTGGGTAAACAATTCTTCTGAATTTTTTTTTGAATTTCATGAAAATTCTATTTTATTGGGGGAAGCCTTTCTAAAATATTTTCTTGGAAAATATTTGGTGGTGGAGCTTTTGGAGATTTGGAGGAGAGCTTCATCCCTCACCAACGAAGAAAAAGAGGAACGATATCCTCTCGATGACCGAGGCAAGAACATGAGGCGATGCTCGTGAGGAACGCCTTTAACCTTTCTTCTTCATCCCTGTCAAGGGAGAAGACACCGCTCATGAGGAAAGCCACCTACAACAATTACTTCAAATGTTAAAGGGACTCCACCGTTCTCCACTACGCTGTCCTCCGCGTCACCCGGCTACCGTGACACTCATCTTCCATGGCTCGGCGACTTGGGATGTCAATTATCAATGTTGGTGGTTTGATATAATTTTATGTGAATGAAAGTATATTTCTTCCCTGGTGAATTCTTGTTTTATCTTTGGAAAATTGATATCACCTAACGCGGATGGCGTGAGTCGAACACACACGGCCCGACGACCCACCGATGATTCTTGAATATTTTGGCGGTGGTGAATGGGGGCAGCACCGAGCGAAGGCGGCGGCCACGCACTGGCAGCGTGCAGAAGAATTGCCGCCAGCAACAGCGGGCCACTCAATAGAAGAAGAACGGGCCAGCCGTAGCTGGACGGGATAGAAGAACCGCGGCCCGTGCTTCGCGGGCCGCTTCGGCCGCAAACCGGGTGGCTGCCTGCCGGCTGGGTTGAAGGAGGCCCCGACACCCGTAGGTGCCCCACAAGAGAACCGCAACTTGCCCTTGTGGGACGCTCGTGCCAGGAAGACCAGCTGGCTTTGGCCGGTGAGACAGGAGGGGCGACATCATCAGTTCGGGAAACAGGGGGGCTATGCCCCCCGCACAGCTCAGCCAGCCCCGGGCCAGGCCACGCACTGCCAGGCCAGGCCACACCATGCTAGGATGGTCCTTTTGCAATACTATAAGTGAGTTTTGGACGAATTTGGAAAACGGACTGGTTTGGAATGAGCGTAATTTCAACTGGGACCCTGGAACAGAAAATCCAATATCTCTCAAACTGGGCGTCCGATTGATGCGCCGTCTATTGCGTTGGGTTACATTTTATGAGACGGAAAATTAGGATACATCAACTCTGGACTTCGTGATAGTTGATGTATCTACCCCTTGGTTCGAGGTGCAGACCCTCCTGGAATCGATTGTGCTGTGTGCGGGAACCCTAGAGCTGGCTGTGACTGCGATGAATACCGTACTGGAATCCTCTGTGGGTTCGACGAAGATGACTACTGGATTGAATCCTTCGTGGGTTTGACAGCAACGAGACTAGACTAAATCCTCAGTGGATTTGACAACAATGAGACTGGATGGAATCTTCCGTGGGTTTGACAGCAACGAGACTGGACATAATCCTCCTTGGGTTCGACAACAACAAGACTGGACCGAATCCTCCGTGGGTTCGACAGTAACAAGACTGGACCGAACCCTCCTTGGGTTCAACAACAACGAGACTAGACTAAATCCTCGGTGGGTTCGACAGCAACGAGACTAGACTGAATCCTATGTGGGTTCGACAGCAACAACATACTGATGTTTTAGGTTTCGACGGGTATCTGTCGTTCGACAGTGAACGATAATTCAGTGGCTACAACTAATAATCTCTTAATCTCTTTAAGTTATGTATACCATGTGTGATCTGAGTCTTGAATTTCAATCATTATCATTGATGTGATTGGCTTCTTTCCTGTGTGGACTGGGTTATGCTTGGGCTCGAGAGTTGGAGTCGAACTGGGATTGATGACTTAGGTATATGTATGTGCATATATCTAAGTAGAGATGGTTAATACTTCATGATTGTATCTTTCTTCTGTGGTTTATCCTTTTTGGATCTTGGGAGACCTTCCGGGGTCTCGAGGTCCCTACTGAGTATCGTATACTCACCCCTGCATGGGCTATGCCCGCACTACGTTGTGTTGGATGCAGACGATGAACATCACTGATCAAGGAGAAGACTTGTGGAGCTGGACGATACCTAGAGGTGGACCACTTGGCGAGACGTATACAGAGTGGATGGATGAACTTAGGGTGTTGAGGAGGCCATTTGTACCCACCCTTCAGGTGGGGTTTCTAGAGGATGACTCAGTTGTTGCTGTTTTACTTTACTGCAGTTATACTAGCTTTTTTGTTGTACAATACTTACTGTTGGGCTTGTATTTTCGGCCCCTTTCCTTTTAGCAATTACTTTTGTATTTTGTATTACTTAGTGCTTTCTTCTATTGAGAACTCTATTGTGTTTCTTTACTTTTATAACGGCATGCCTTCCCTTTTTATTGGGATTTACACCTTTGTTGCTAGTCGCCAGCCCCTGGCCTATGGAAGGTGGGGTTGTGGTAGTCATGGCATGAGCCCTGAGGACTGGTTGTGACATATTAATATTTATAATATCTTATATCATATTCTTATAACATTTTACCACCTATTCAGTAACTATAATTCATTAATTTCATTGTTTCTGAAATAAAGTTTCTTATTCTGTAATGGGTGTTTTTTTATTAATGTTGTTGTTATTAAGAATATGATATATTTATATCATATAAGGAATGATATAAATGACATATATGTATCATATATATTCATTACATACCTCATTATAATTATTATTGTTGTATTGATATGAAAAATGTATCACATATATTCATGGAGATGGTATGTAGTATGTATGAATGAGTGATAGTTAAATTTTTATAATTGATGAAAGGGAAAATAACTGGAAGATATATTAATTTTATTTAATATATATAATTTAATATTTAATATATATATTAAATATTTCCATCATTATTAATATAAATGTGAGTCGGTGATGGAAATCAAATTATGTTAGTTCACAAAGTGATAGTCTATAGTACACACGAGCGATATAATGGATGTGTTAATATGTATATTTCGGAGAGTGGTTTTGTTATAATGGATGTGTTAATATGTAATTAATTGTGATAAAATAAAAAAGGCAGTGAAGGAGCTTTGTTAAGATAATTAAATTCTCATAGAGAATCCTTAGTTGGAAATCTTCTTAAGGACCCTACGGATGATATAATGGGAATAATAAAATATCGATAATTTTTTTTGGAATGTTGAGGAGGAATTATGTTGTGTATTGGTTTAGCCAAATTTCTTGAGTGGTTTGAAGATGTGATGGGAGGGAATTCCATTTTGTAATTGGGTACAACAATAATTTTTTGTAAATAACAACTATTCCGTAATAGAAATTCACTTTCTCCCCTCAAGTGCCTCCAAAATTGAGAAATAATGGATTTTTTGGATTTTATGGTGTATCCACACCACCACCAAATACAAAAAACATGTTTCAGACAAGTTATTCCCCGATCCTCTATGATAAATAATATTTTGATTTTAGTTTACCCCATGATCTCTAATTTTTTAACCTCGGTAATTTATCCAATACGAATAAAATAAAATTAAATATTTTAGATAATTTGGACCAAATTATTCTAAATATTAAGTAAAAATTATCAATTAAAAATTCTTTGTTTATGAAACATATTTCTTTTTACCCAAGCACATGTAACACACAAAACACTTTTTTAACCTTAACAATGTAAATTTATTTATTAATGTTTTACTAATAATTATGATCCAATTTTTTAACTTATTAAATACTAATAATTAATATAAACAAAAATATGTATTACATTATATCAAATTAAACTCACATAAGTGAAAATTTTAATTAAAAATAAACCCATAATATGTGTTAAAAATAAAATTTTCATGAATTGTATTATTTAAGATTAATATGATATTATAAGAATTATAAGAATAAACATAATAATTTTATGGACTTAAATTAATATATTTATATATATTATATATTGATTTTAATTAAAAAAGATATTAATAAATATCATTTTAATTAATTAAAATGGAAAAACATTATGTGTTTTAACCAAAAACTATTTTCTGGAAAAGAATAAATATAAAAAAATATCTCTTTTACCATAAAATATGAATATCGTTATTTCATAAAAATTGATAGTTAATAAATATTAATGTAAAAAAATTATTACTCATTATTGTAATAAAATTTGGAAATGTTTAAAAACTAAGATTTTTATTTTTCATAAATGCTAATTTTTACGGGAAATTTTTGAAAAATCATTCAAGTGTCATTTTTACCAAGTAAGATCAAAAATGATATTTTTGCTATCAAATTATAATTTTTGGCCATGAAATATTTAAATACAAATTTAAATATAGTTTTATTCTTATATAATGTTCAATAACAATAATTTATATTTGGAATTTCATGTACTTATATCTATCGAAGATATTGAATTTATTTAAAAGGAAATATCTTGTAAATATTTAGGGTATTATATTCATTCCTCCTACAAAACATTATTCCATGAAATTTTCTAGTTGTTTACTTGTAAAAAACTTGTGTAGTTTGTGTTATTAATATAATTTGGTTCTCTCATTTCTTTATCTATTTTATGATTTATCCATGGTACCTTTACTAGTAGAAATTCACAATTCCTTAATAATTTCTATATAGTATAAATAATATTTACGGTTTCTTCATAGTAAGATGGATTGGGTCCAAAATATATTCCCCTAAGGTGATAACAAACATTGGGTCTATGAATTTATATATTAAAATGGATACATGGAACACATTATTCATGTTATAATGACATTTTGTAATTGAAAAATAATAATCCACAACTCAAATTCCTTATAGAATTTCGAAGTGTGAGATGTACCTAGGGATCAATTTTTTCCTTCACATCAATCTTTATAACACCCATCCATGGAGACGTTTTTAAATTCAAAATCATTCCTATTATTTCGATCAAAAATCTTTTTCCTACATTGATATGATTTATTATGACCCAGAATTATATGTACCATTGTTTTAGTGTATTCAACAAGTTCCCATGAAGCGAGACTACCGTCACCAAATTAATCCCAAAAAGGTGGAGTATGAAATACCATTCCATAAAATGTTTCAAACAACCGTAGTTGAATATATAATACTCATCCAATATATGTCTGAATACATTCAATACCATAAATCTAAATTATCATATAAAACATTTATCCCTAGATAACATAATTAAACTCATAATTTTATATTCTTTTTTAATAAAGAATTTGAAAATTATCCAATGGATAAGATTCCATTATTGAATATAATAAAACATAGATAATTCTGAATGACGGATTTTAAAATAATTTAATTTCAAAAAGGACAAAAGATTATCATATAAATCATTTTTATAGGTCAACTCAGTAGTTGTTACCCCTTTTGTTTCCATTCCCATCAGTCAAAAAGTGTAATTCACTATATGAAGTTATATATGTGTTATATTTGATCTAACCTAGAATTTAATTAATCAAAATGGATTCCAATGTTCTAGTAGGATAATAATAATTTCCAAAAAATAAGAAACTTTTCATCATGTTAATATCTTTTATAGAGTTATATCAAAAATAATTTTGAATAAAATATGTGTTTATCAAAGCTACTACACTTTGGGTCAGTTCTAAGTGTAGAAAGAATGGTGTATTCTGAAGGACCAATTTTTTTAAATGTTACGTATAAGATGGTTATCAATAGGTATAGCCATATTGAATAGGTACCAAATCGATTAGTTGAGTGTAAGATTAATAACTATAGATATGTGGTGCTGGATACATGCTATATAAAAATTCATGACCTCAAAAAAATCTGCCACCATTTTCCATAAAGCAGTACTGTAGTAAAATAACTATGAAACTGATGATCGATTTAATACCTATACTTTTCAAATCATAAATGAATCATAAAATAATCCATAAGATGATTTCAATAAATAACCCTCTATGCAATAGAGAATCTGGATTGATGAATCCAACATCTACTCAAGCTATTTTTCCAACACTTTTTATAACCCTGTATATCTGTTTGGAAGAATACATCTAGGTAGATCATTTAATTTGAGGTTGTAATTTACAATATGAATCAATATATGTGTTATATTTGATCCAAAATATTATTTAATTAATCCAAAATACTTCCAATGTTCTTTTCAGAGAATAATAATTACCATTAACTAAGAAACGTTTAATCATCTTAATATATTTTATGGAGTAATATCAAAAATAAAATTGAATAAAATATGTGTCTATCAAAGCTACTACACTTTGGACCAGTTCTGAGTATAGAATTAAGGTTGTATTTTGAAGGACCAGTTTTTTTGAATGTTACATATAACATGAATATCAATAGGGCTATCCATATTGAATAGGTACAAAATCCATTAGTTTAGTGTAATATTAAAAACTATAGATATGTGGTCCTGGATATAGGCTATATAGAAAATCACGACCTCAAAAAAATTACCAACCATTGTCTATAATGTAGTAGAGTAGTAAAATAACTATGAAATAGATGATCGATTTAATACCTATAATTTTTAAATCTTAAATGTCTCATATAATTATCCATAAGATGCTTTCAATACATAACCCTCCATGAAATAGAGAATCTGGATTGAGGAATCCAATATCCACTCAAGACATTTTCCAACACTTTTTATAACCCTGTATATCTACATGGAGGAATTAATTTCAGTAGATCATTTCATTGGAGGTTTTCTAAAAAAATAGTTCCTCATCAATTAATTATGTATTAATTCATGACCATTTCCATGATTTTTATTGGAAGAGGGTCCAAAAAATTATCTATTTTATCCTGAATCCACGCATTTTTTTATGTGAAGGGTTATTAGAGAATAAAATTTTAATAAAAAGAATAGATTCCTAGTTTCTTATCCATAAATTGAGGTATGAATTGATGATGTCTAGACTAGGACAGTTCATTAAAAGAATAGAGAGAAAATCCTTAATGGTTATCCATATGGAGGGGTCCATATAGTCTAAAATCCATGTTTTGAGCCTTCTCAAAAATCTATATCACAGAAATACAAGATTCAACTACTTCTCAATGATTATCCAAAATATTAAGTTGAACAATAAAGATTTTTTTTCATTTGTAGATATGTTTAATACCAGTCCCTCTATAATCAACCATTTGGTTGTATTATTTCCATGGGATAATCACTTGTCTTTTCTGATTAATGGTTCCTCTCCAGAACATGTTTTTGATATATGTGATGAAATTATTAATAAGATAATTCATCTAGTAAAAAACCATAAATGAGTAATCAAATTTAGAAACAATCATAAAATTCAAAATACTGATCCTACCTTCTATTGATAGTGCATTTACTTTATGATAATCCAAATGTTTTTTAATTTGGATCACAATGTTAAAAAATGACTCACACATGGTTTTCCACAAAACATATGGATACTAAGGCAAGTGAATATAAGAACACCCTATATGATATCTAGGTCATTTATTATGTTCAATTTTATATCCCCAAGAGTAATTTTTTCCAATGTGTAATAATGACGTATTTCAACTAAATTATTGACCTAAAAATATTTATAATGACGACGACCATTCTTGATGTTTTTGATGATTATATTGAAACTCTGAGTGAAGTGAATAATTTTATTAGCATATATTTATTTATACAGGGAATACAATCCTATGGAATCCATAATGGGATTTTTTTTCTTCACATTAACAATGTTGAAAAGAATCATAATTAATTAATAATTAGTAATAGAGAAAATAATGGCTGAGAGAGGATCACATAGTCTGACACCTATACATCATATCATTTCCACTCTAGAGATCCATTGATGAGAATTGAGATATGGTCTGACCTATTAAGGATTCAATAAAATATAATAAATGTCTCACCAAACCCAAACCAAGTTAAAATATTGTAAATGAAGCCAAAATCCAATGTGACATTGGAACTTTTTACATCAAGAATCGCATTGATATTACCACATTTGTTGGATTTTATAAAAATATTAAAACATTTAGAAAAAATGATAAGTAAATTTTGAATAGTTATACATTTAATGAGACAGAACTGATTTGAATAAAAATCCTATTGTATATTCTAGAATTCATGTTATCAATGACATTCCACAGAATTTTATCAATAGTCTTTAAAAATGCCGCAAGTAAGAATAGATGAATACCGTTTTCATTATCAAATTTAGGAATGTGTATCATAAATTTTAACATGAATTCATAAGGTTATTTTTCCACCATTAAAATAATATTTGTTGAAACTATAAACATAACCATAAAATATCCTAAAAAACTGTTAGAAGAATGGTTTTTTGAATCCATCCTATTTAGGTGAACTATTAGAAATTAGTCCAAAGAAATCATATTGGATCTTAATGTCGTGGGGAATATTTGTAATAATTTAATTATCCTCATGATTGGAAATATTGAGAATGATTTATTTTAGTAGAATAATGATAGTGTTGGTATCATCGATGTGGTTCTTGTAATAAGATACTTCATGAGAAGAAAAATCCTCTCTATTAATAAAAATTCCCTATTAACATAAATAATAGAAAAATTTATTGTGATATTGCTAAATATTTCAAGAGAACTGAAAATTATAGTATTCTAATAAAAATACATAATCCATTTCAAAAATAATAATCAATTTTCATACATTATTTTATATTTTAGAGGGAATTGGGGTCATGAGTGATCAAATTTTCCTACTCAAGACCCATGAAAAAATAAATAGTATATTCATCCTTCTGAATGATGTGGAGAAATTATTCAAGTTCAGTAGTATTTTCATCAGTGTAACTGAAGAAATCATGGATCCAAACATTGATGTTTCACTTGAGAATATTGAGCATTAATGAAAAATCTATAGAAACATCCTTATAATTTAAAGAGTTTCATGCTCCTTGAAATAATGTTATCCTATCATGGTTTACAGACCATAAACTATTTAATCTAAATGAATAAGTAGGTTTAACCTCTATACTAATAATTTATATCAATATTGGTTGGTGTTGAAAATTATCTTTAGGATGTGTTGTGTAAGAAATGGAGTCCCAAGCATCAAGATCCACATTATTTGAAAAAAACCATATACCGTTTATTGGCCTCCACATTCGTGAGATTAATTATTTTCCAACTGTAATTAGAACTTATCAATTTATCTTCATTTAGGTTACTATTCTGAATACATTCCCTAAAATCAAATTTTGAGTTAAAATATTTAACCATAACAATACTCTAATATAGATTTATTAGGGAATTGAAATATCGAATAAAATTTCATGATTTATGTACTAAGATACTTAGAAACTGAATGTTCATCAGTAGTTTATCACTATACCGAAACCCATTGTAATAATATATGAAAAGAAAAAAAATCTTCAATTCCCATACAATTATAAATAAAATTTACCATAAGTTATTTATATTTGATTGAAGAGAATCCATCAAGTCTCAATTGATCTTAGGCTGAAAGTATTTTGATATTAATGTTGAACATGTTAGTGTTTCACTAAGGATATCCCATAAAATAAAAAGAAGAATCCTATTATAATATATTATATAAGGTTCAAAAATTCCTAGATTAACATGCTTATTCTTATTAATAAATCCCCAATTAATGATTATTGCAACAGGGTTAGAAGGGACCTGAAAATCATGAAAATTATCATACTTTTATCATGTTTTGGGAAAATGATCTCCATTTCTTCCATCCAACAATATAGTTCTTCTTGATTTTCTAAGGATCAGTAATGTTTTTACTAGACTATTTATATTTTCATCCATCTCTTTACATAATACTGGAATATAGTATCTCACTACATTCTTATAGACAATAAAATCCTATAAATTAGGGAATTGGGTTACCAGTTTTCTGGCCATAGGAATGATCTCATTTTTTAAATTCCTCTATAATTTATAAGATCGAAAAATTATAAATTTTTTTTTTACATGGTGGAAAATTTTGTTGAGATTTAATCTTTTCCACCCCTATAGTTTTTTGTACTTCCCTAAATATTGAAGTTATATACTTTCCTTCATAGATTTATCATTGTAAATCAAATAGGATCTATGTATAATGTCATCTAAATCCCTGATTAATGATCCGATGAAGATTTTTTGAATATATTAGGCTGTGGAAGAGTTTGGATGACATCACTAGATTTTTCAGATAACTATCTGTAACAACTATATTAAGTGTTTTATTTTTTAAATAGGATTCTTGAGGTTATATATAATTCCATCTTCAAACATAATGAGATTAAATATACGTTTTGATAGAAGGGTGATTAGAATACTTTCCTTCATATCCTGGTATATGTGTATGCTTTATTTTAGGAGGATAATTATTAGTTTCACAATCATTTATTGATTCCATCTAATGATAATTTTTTACCCAATAATATTTGAATAATTAGATTATGGGGATACTTTTTTATGAATTCACTAGAATGAAAGTGAGAGATTAAGACAATTTCATACTTGTATGTTTTTTTGGTCATACCCTTGACTAAGGATAATGGAATATTGGAAGGGATTCTTTTGACTTTCTCAGGTTTCACTATTTATATCTCCACCATAGATCGTAGATGGAATATTAAATTCATCTTTAATTATATAATCATTTTTTTGTGTATGTGAATAAATAATATCACTAATATGATGTAATCCACCCATATTATTATTATAGATTTCATCAATATGGTCATTTTGAAAAGATGATACAACTCTTGTGATATTATGAGAAATTTAAATTGATATGAAATCACCATCACTTCCAATTATTTCATTATAATTAATCACAAAAACAAAGAAAATAATAAGATTGTTAATAATCATGGATTTTACATCCTTCTCAATCTACATTTCATCATCATCTATACGAGCAAAGAAATACATTCCCTTTTTCTTCATCATGTAAAAATAACTGTACTAATTTTTTACCAATTTTGTAGGATCATTCAACCTTTAAGGATCACCCATGTAAAGAAATATATGATTGCATTTTTTATTATTTTTGTTGGCATTGTTCCCATAATTATGCTCATCGGCTGTCTTCACATGTTTTTTAGGTCACACTATAATTTTCAATGGAGTTTCCTATAATTATACTATATCTTAAAAAGGTGGAGTATATTAGTACTCAAATTTCACTTCAATATTATTATTTTATATAATGGAGTTGGTCAAATTTGGAATATTTTAATCAAAACTTTTACAAACTAGATTCTATCAATAAAGGTGATGTTCTTTATTTTGAATACGTTTGTCCAACTTCAAAAGAATTCCAATACAAATATCTGGATAACTAATAATTATTAGATTCTAAATTAAATAATTCAATTTGAATATCCTAACCATGATTTGGGATGCGGAGTTTCTTTGATTGAATTAATTGAAATGCATATCCAATTTCAATATCATAATAAAACTAGGATTCAAATTATCATTTCCAATTATCAACACCAAATCTATATCCACTTTCTCCCTTTAAGAATTTGAATGAAACACCTTTAAATAAGGATCATTTTCAATTTACTTTTATGCCAACAGTTATCAATTCGAGAATTTAGATATGGGATGGACCATGGTTTCCCACCATTCGATTACAAAATCCACCAAATAATGGGTAATTTATAAAACTAAGTTTTTAGATGTATTCTTGATCAGATATGACCAACGAACCAAAAATACCTAATTTATTGAAAATATAAGGTCTAGGAGTATAATAATTGGAGGGATATATACTATAGAGTTCCATGATGAAATAAATTACTTTTCATTCTATTGTTTTTGAGTCCTTAGTATAATTTGTGTTTTCCATAACCTGATTATTTGATCGTTGGAGATTCATAGACAACATCCTTGAAGGAAAGGTCCCTGTCATGGTGGAAAAAATCCCTTATTACATAGAAAAATGATCATATAGAAGAAAATTTATTGGGGAAAAATAATTTATGACATGAAGGTTTTTTCAAGAGAATCATCTTGACAACATTAATGAGAGCCCCAATCAACTTTATACCTTCCATACCATATTTTTGAATACCATGATGATATATTCTCCTGAAGAATAGTAATGACGTTAGTTATGATAAAACCATAATTAAAAAATTCATTATTCAAGGAAATAACTCCCTCTTTGTTACATAAATAAATTTAAACAATAATAAATATATTCGAGAAACGAAAAAAATAATAAACTCCATCGAAGATAACATAAAAAACATTTTCATCATACCACTTATTATTTCCAATGTAATCAATACTATCAGATTAACATAATCAATTTTTATCATATATTTATCCAAAATGAACATTATGAACTAGTCATTAGATGAATTATAAGGGTTATCTTACCATTAATCATGTGTTCTCCAAAACTTTCACCTTACCACTGAATTACTTTTCTTGGTTATTGGTATCATGCAACATATAATTTTAAATCCTAAAATACAAATTATAAAACTAAAATCATTATATATTTCATGATTCTTATAATTATAATATTTTTTATAAAATAATTATTGAAAAAATGTATTTAATACAAAAGAAGAAGCACTTTAATATTTAATCATTTGTTGTATTAATTAAAAATTAATGAACATGATCCATCATCTTATTATAAGGTATATTAATTTGACACATGGGGAATAATTTTTTTAGCACATTATATCCTTATAGATAAAACTTTAAATATTAATGGCTTATATATTACCCATGCATTCAAAAACTTGATTAAAATTCCCTCTACACATAAATCCAACTCCAATTCCCATCATGAACTTCCCATGGAGCTTCTTTACATAATTATCACATGTGGAAAAATATTTCTTTATCATTTTCCCCTTTAATGTTTTTAGGAATATATTCTATTATTATCATGATTCCCTAAGAATATATATGATGTTCAATAATAATTCTACACTTTTATGGAACAAAAGCTATTTTATCTTATTCAAAAAATGATTTAGAAACCCACTCCATTGCAAGACATATCTTAAGCCCTACATGGAAATGATCAATCTTGGATTTCATATTGAGTATTAAATCCACATAATTCATAGGTAATATTTTAAGATAATTCTCCAAATTTGAAACAAATTATTCTTTATTTTTCAATAAAATAAAATTTCTATTATTTCTAGTATCTTTATCATGAGAAATACATTTATCAAGCAACGTTTTATTAAAATCCATCCAATCCATGGGTTCAATTTTTCTAATCCACCATATTATTCTATATCAATGACTAATATTGATCAATATATACTTTGCTACAATACAATTTATTTGTATCATTTTTATTTTAATCTCATCATAAGGATATTAAAATCTTCTAAAGTGACCAAATCCATTTCATAGATACCAAAAGATTAATAGTCCCACTTAATTATGGGGGCCTATATCACATGAAGTAATCTGAAATATGAGGATCATGTTGAACAACAAAAAGTTTCTCTATTCAATAAAGGCAATTTACATTTATGTGTTATTTCTACCCTAATATATCTATGATCTACTTAGTTCCAATATGATCATTATTGGCTTTCTCACCTGGGTAATATCAAATTTGGCCATGATTTTTGATATCATTAATACTTTGTAGAATAATTTTAAACCATGATATATAATATATTATCTCATAAAACAATCATCTTTAATTCATAATTTATATTTCTAAATATGTTGAATAGAATAACATAAAATTATAATATATTAATTGTTAATCTCATAATCATAAACATGATTTATTTTGGGATGTATTATTTTTCAAATTATTTATATTATTATTTAACGAATATAGGAATTATCCTAAGAATATCCCATGAGAGTTTAAAATTAGATGCACAGTTAGGGCACCCTCACCATTTAGCAGAATTATGGACAAGATATACTATAGAAAATGTTTTTAGGTTTATTATTCCCATAAACATTTATAGAAAAACCACATCCACTATTAGTATCCTCACAGTGGTCTATTTCTATAGAAAACTATATAATATTTTCATTAAAAAAAATAGGATGTTATTCTACAATTATCCTCAAATTATACCATAGTGTTATGTATGATAATAAATTTTTCCTTAATCATATTCCCATTGTTTATACTAAGCATTCCCTAATATATACTGTAACAACCTTGACCCTAGTAGACAAAAGTCAGTGGTGAGTTTATTAAATTAGAAAAGATACAAGGGATAAAATATCAAAGGTCTAATCATTTTAGTAGTCTTAAAGATCAAGATACATAAATGATCCCTATTTTACATTGAGGATAAAACTTATAACATAGTGATGTAAAAAATTTGGTATCCTTGAACTCATTCAATGTATTCTTCTTTATATCTCAAGGTAAGAGAAAAAAATAATCGTTATCTCAAATTATCATTAAGGATTACATATATCATAGGCTACCATTATTTAATAAGATGTAATTACTATGGAAATGTATATAACTAAACACAAAATTTATTTACATATATACTTTACTATCATAATTAGATAGATCATAATAAATAAGAAATGGTAAAAAACTTTAAATACATTACCTTTAATAACTTGAGGGAAAAAATTCATTCATATATATTATCAATGACAAAATATTTTGGATAATAAAAACATAATTATAAATTATGTAAATGATTAGTTTTTGATTTCATGATCTTGAATGTCAATATATATATACATTCATGGCCTTTTAGAATATAGTTTAATCTATGTGTATGGAGAAAATTATTTTGACTAGATGATTTGTCTCATTTTACCTACTAAAGCATCAAGGTCATATATAATTATGGACCCCACCCATCACTACATGAATAAATAATTACAAATATATCTGATGATCAATGTAATTCATAAAAACTATTTTTTATAAATATATATATATTCATATATATTGTGTAATGAATAATGATTTATCAATACATCACCATTTTATCAAATAACATTCTAAGTAAACTCCACTTTCACAAATGAAATGTTTTTTATGAAATAATCATATACATGTAAAATTATGGATTTTTAAGATAAATGTATTTTACAAGGAATCATTATCACAAGAATGTTATTATATCAAGAGAATTTTATCAATTATAAAATTAATCAAGAAATAAGTAGTTACCATCAATTCATTGTGAATAATGGATTTCAAAATAAAATAATGTACATTGAATGTATAATGTTCATTGTTACCATAGTGGTAAAAAATACATTTCTTTTACTTTTTTTCGTATAAAATTACATTATAAAAACAGTAGAAATATTAAATTGTAATCCTTTTTAAAAATCAATGATAAATTAAATTTTCATTTCAAAATAATTTGAGAAATTAAAATTAGTTTCGTAATGTTGTTTTGGAAAACAAGGTCATTAAATATAAATAAATCTGACCTAATGAAAAATAAAATATGTTGTCTTATTAATAATTAATTTTTGTAATCAAGTACCAATGAGTTTATTTTTTTTTTGAAAAAAATATTGAAAATCCTTATATAATCAGATAATAAGAAAATTGATAGTCATGACCTGACCCAATACTTGGCATGAGATACTACTACCCCAAAAACACCTCCTTAGGCCAGGGGTGGAAACAAGTGGTAAAGGCATAACTAACTTAGGGAGGAATTTTTCAATGTACACACACACATTATCATCTAGATGTAGAAATATAAAGGGAATGAGTAATAGATGAAACACATATAGAAAGTGAAATAAGTATTTATCACCTCTAATGCTTTTGATATTACAATAGGAAAAACTGAAAAGTAAAAGAGAAAATACATGCCTAATATAGAAATATGTCCCAAGATGATAGAACTGGAAAAGTAAACTATTGTGAGATCCTATCACATGAACCCTAAACCATGACTACCATACGTGGTCCAAAGAACTAGGTATTCCTAAGCTTATCTGTATTCATGTTCGACCTATATATTTTCTATAATTGACAATATAACTATGGGAAAATACCATGTAGGGGTAATTATATACATTCATTATATGAAACCTTGAAATATGAGGGGGTAGAAGTAAGAGATACATCCAGAGTAGAATGAACATAGAAATGAGATACAATCATAGAGAACATATCAACACAAAACAAGAGTATAAGTATCCTCATCCAAATATACGGGGCTAGACATGCTAAGTAGATGACCTACATGGAAATTCTTCGACACCTACAATAAGAGAATAGACTCATGAAACCATGATAATCTAAACATTAAAAGAACACGGAATACCCTGCACATCTTTACCTCTCATGGAATGAGGGTAACCAAACCAGAGGTGTAGATAATGTATAATATATATATATATATATATGATTAGTAAAAATAACCCTAAATGAGTGAGTAATGGAATCTCTAACTGACATCTCATTCCAGAAATAATTGTCACCAACAGTTCCAAAAGTCCATCAATGATGGAAAGCATCTCACACATCTTCTTAGAAGTAACCTTCCTAGTCCAGCGATGTCTCATCACTCTGTCACATAGTTAATGGAACAAAAAATATAGGTAGAGTACCCATTCTCTTGTACAATAGGTTGGTTCGCCTCTGATATTCACTGAGTAAATCCACATCCCAGCTTTACTAGAGGGTACTTCTCAGAAAGATCAATGGGAAACTACACTTCCCAGCTCTACTAAAGGGTACCACTCGAAAATGTCATTGATGAACTCCAATTACTAGCTCTACTAGAGGGTACCACTGAAAATGAATCTGTAGAAGAAATTACCCAATGAAAAGGATGGGTCCCACTCTAGTAATTTTTGAGGACACCACTACTCAACTCTACTCGAGGGTCAACTCAGGAATCATATCAGAACTCTAATCCAAATCTATTCGAGAGCATACAACTAAGAAAGTATTGATGATCTCCACTTCTCAGCCCTACTGAAGGGCACCACTCAAAAAGTTCATTGATGAAATCTAGTACCCAACCCTACTAGAGGGTACCACGTTAAAATCTCTTGGTGACCTTGTGAGATCACTTTCATTATCGAGCATCACCTAGTTAGGCATATGCACTAGAAAATTTCACTTCGTATCTCAAAAACCACAAAAAATGGAAACATCATGTTATACGTGGAAAATCTCTTAGGATATGACACTCATTCTCCAAAATCCAAGTTAAAATAAAGGAGACTTGAAACCTTGGATTTTCCTCAAAAGCGGTTAAGAGGTACACATAATGTGAGGGGACCCAAATGAAGTTTGGTCCCTCTACACCACTTGGCTTTGTCACTGTCCATCACACAACTCCCATAATATGTGGTAGTAACTATGTGTAGGTGTACTAGATAGAGTTTCTAGACAAACTAGGACTGAGAACATGCCCCTATAGCAGTTTTTTCCTACTATATCACCTGTCTTTATACTAAACCAATGTCAGTGTACTATATACACATCGCATTGCCTCACAAGGGGTGCCACCCATGTGACCTGGCTGTGTTCATGTACTCTGGTAGATGGATTTTTACTTGGACATATACATCAACATCGGATACCAAATATGTGATAAATAACATGTTTTTTCCATCATGGCATATAGTACATGATGTATTGGAGGTATACATGCTATTTAATCCTTAACTTTTCCAATACCCTAGTAGATTATATTGAGGGGAAACACGTCATGTGTTCATCCTTATACACGACATGTAGTTGGGTTTTCTTAATAATGTAAATATATGATTTAATATTCTTAATTATTCTGTTTGGATTCTATTTCCACCCTATATCTATCTGAAAATGGTGGATCTGAAAAAAAATCATGGTTTCAGGACATTGTTCATTGGTAATCAGCCTCTAGTAGTTCATTTTAGTTCTTCTCACGAACCCCACATTGACAAGGCTTCCACCCTTGATGAATTTATATAAAATGTCTAAACCAAACATCTTTACCTTGAAAATATTCTAGATATGGTCATACATCATTGATCCATGGGTTTTTTCTAAATCTGTCGCCTCTTCGGGGCTTCAATTGGGTTCGTTGTCACCCAGAAAGGTCGAACCAAAATTGCAAGGTCTTACTGGTAACAAACACAAACATGATTTGAGAGAAAAACACCATAATAATGTTCTAGATGATCATTTGCCAAGAATTTCTAGACAAATATTAGTAGTAATGAAACTAGGGTTAAAAACTATTTTAATAATGAATTTAAACCTGATACATAGTCACACTCTTAATCTACAATTGGTGTATACCCAAGAATAAGGATAGATCTGTTCAATAAAATTAATCAATGGGTGTAAATCACCCATTGAAAAATTCTACATGGATATTGGATCATTTCTCATCATATAAAATACACTCGAATGATTTATGGAATCTATTGCATTCAATACGAATTGATATGCACCAATATGCAGTTTTTTCATTGCCTAATGTGATCTTCCAAAAGGCTAAAGAAGGAAACTGTCTGTGGTGATTCTAGGATTATGAGGATAACCCTGGAAAATTTTCCATAATGATATATTTATAAAAAATTTGTCTCAATAAAAAATTAATTAATTAATTATTTTAATATTTTATTAATCCACTAAATGTACAACTGATGAGTAAGGAAGCTTAAAGCCTTGTCCTAGCCCATTTTATGTGTCACCCAGGGTAAAGACCACATTTTAGATACAACCATGGTCTCAGATATTTGATCTGATCTTCTTTTTAATAGTTATCATATTTTTTTATGAATATTAACATCCTCAATATAAAATATTTTTAATATTTTTATAAATTTAATTTTGGTCTCACCGGGCCTTAGAATCGCATGTCGTCTCCACTCCTAGCTCTATATATATATATAGAAGTATTTTAATTTTGTAAAAGTAAAAAAACCATTTCTTTACATCATTCAATCCTTTTATATTTTTCTTCCTATAATTAAAAATGAAGAAAATGACAAGGAATAATGAGACCACACATGGATCCCCTACTCCTAAGAACTCTCTGACACATTTTTGTTCTACACAACATGCCAACCAAGGGGATGGTTTGTCCTCTGATGGTCCTCTCTTATCGATCATCGATTTACACTGGGTGCGCTACAAAGTTCACTCTATCCTTGACTTCCATCTCATTATATTCGTTGAGATGAATATATTCACGCACATATCTTCTCAAACACGTTACATGTAAGACTTCATGCACCTACTCCAACTGTAGGGGTAGGGAAAGGGAGATAACAATGTCTCCAACCCTCTTTAAAATATCAAATGAACCTATTAACCTCATGGATAGCCTTCCTCCCTTACCGAACCTATTCCGTCATTGTCCTAAGAAGACTCTCATGAATGATTTGTCTCCCTACTTGAACTTCAAGGGCCTACAATGGGGATCAACATAAGATTTCTATCTGATCTGTGCCTTACACCTCTACTCATGGATGATGATGAATTTTTCTATTGTCTCCCTCACCATCTATGGTCCCACAAGATATGTCTCATCGACAAATTTCCAACACAAGGATTGCTAGAAAAGTGTACCCTATAGGGCCTAAAAAGGTTCCATGAAGTTAGTATAATGGTATATATTGTGGTATGCGATATCTACTATGGTCTTGTGATCCTCCCAACACCAGTTGGCTTCTAACTCACAATCCCTAAACATATCCTCAAACACCTAGATAGTGTTCTCAATCATACCATCTATGATGGGGTGAAAGGTTATACTCATACAAATTTGGGTTACTAATTAATGAAATAGGAATATCCATAATATTGTCGTAAAAAACATATCAAGATCGAAGACAATCTTCATGTTCTCCCCATGATGGAAAACAATATCTTATATGAAAAACAACCCCAAAATGTCCAATTAACTCTTTTGCCAGATATCATGGATGTGTCCCAACTTATTGAGTTAGTAAAATATAACCAATATGGCATCATGTCCCTTAATGTTTTGTAGAATCATTTCATAATCTCAATGGACTTGTTGTCCAACATCCACTCTAGTATCTCAAGAGGTTGAAATAAACCTTCCAAAACATGGTTCTCAGCTTTCACTTGCTGAAACGTGAGGCATTGAGAGAACAAATCAATGAAAATTCATCTCACTTAGGACTAGACAAAACACATCTAGAGGTTTCTATACATATTTACCACACCCGGATATATTTCTATGGGGTAAGTGTGAACTCTAGCATCATTTAATCCTATATGATGACCGGAAGAATTGATATTCTCTAATAAATTTGATGTTATTACCTCCTTTAGAATATACATATAGTGATTAAACTATAGATATTGGATCATGTAAAACCACACAGTCGATGTATCCCAATTGGGACTCTCTCACACACTCATGAAGTGGAGGATTCACCACTATTGACTACCAAAAAGTTGTACCCTCCTACTATAGCAGTGTTAGCTTCATAGAAGATAACTACTTTGAATATTCTGGTACTAAGAGGGCATTGGAATTACTACTATGGGAATCTTATACTATGTTTCTAATCCCTAGAGTATAGAATATCTCCATTTGATAGTCAATCAAAAACTCCAACCAGGGTTGATGTCTGGGATTCAGGTCTCTCTATGTGAAGAGGTACCAATGACTATGGTGGTCAGAGTAAAACCAAAATCTCTCTCCAAGGTAGTAGTCCCTCCACATCCTCAAGGTGAATACTACCACTTCTGCCTCTAGGTTTTGTTCCATGTAGTTCTTATCATGGGGTCTCAACTTCCTTAACCAATATGTAATAACTATATTCCTCTGAATCAACACGTAGTTGATCCCAGAACATGAGGAAACACAATACACTATGAAATCCATGCACTCCTCTCATAGTCTCAACACTAGATCAAACATTATCTTTTTCCTTAACTCCTTAAACTCATTCTGGTACCACTTGATCCAAGTAAATATATTCCCTTTTCATGTTAGGAAATTAAATGGGGCCATAATTCAAGAGAATTTAATAGAAACCTCTTGTAGTACCCCACCAAGCTAAAAAACCACTAAACCTATGGAACACTCTTGGGTTTCTCTAAAGAAATATCTACATTGATATCCACTAGGTTTGTGGATAATCCTTGATAAAAAATGAAATTTCCCCAATTGTGAACCTCATGAATCCAGCACTAGAACAAAGAGAGATTTATATAATGATGGTTCTCTCAAAGAAAATATAGAACAATACTCATGTTCTTTTCTTGTTCCCCTATGATACATAGTATATAAGTATTTTATCAATGAATACAAAAAATGTCTCCATTTATTATTGGAAGACAAGGTTCATCAAAACCATAAAAATGGAGGGGGAATTCGTCACACTAATGGGCATCATATGGAACTCATAGTGTCTGTAGTGATCTAAGAATTTCAACACTGGAATATCAGCCTTTATAACCCTCAAATGGTCAAGGTCAAACCTGATATCAATCTCAGACAACTATATCACACCTCATAATTGGTAAAAGAGGCCATAAACCCTTGAAAAGGGGTAATTATTCTTTATTGAGGCCTAGTTTAGGTGACGATAATCAATAAAAATCCATAAAATATTATGTTACTTTTTCATGAATAACACTAGAGATTCCCTGGGGGACACATTGAGTTAGCTGAAACCATTTTCTCAAAGGTCACCCAACTAAAAACGAGACTAAATAATCATTATAGGATCAGAAGTTATGCTTCATAAGATTTCAAATAGTTTCATGTTGTAAGTCATTACAAAACACAATCTTCAACCATGTAGGTAGTCTCAGAGATTCCTCATGGAATACATCCATAAAATCCTCCACAACTAAAGTAACCTAGATACCTAATGTTCTTGTTGAACTAAATTCTTCACTCGATAATAGATGGGTGATGGGCTGCAACCATCTGCTTATAAAATCCCCTTTCCCTACCATGAGATATCTCTCTCCATAAAAGAAGAATACCATCCCATTAGTGTATAGGAATCTGACTTGTATGTGGTGACATTGAATGTAGTTTGGGATCATGGATGACTAATTCATACCAATGATGACATTGTAGGGTTCCATTGTGGTAAACTAGTACCAAACTGAACAGCTCTCCACCAGTCGATTCCTCTCACTATCGAGAGATAAAGGATATAAAAGAAGCATTGCCTGTAGGAACCTCAAGATGAAACTGATGTGATAACAACTCAAATAAGATCTCCATATCTCACAATAGAAGTATAGAGTTTAAGGAATTACTAGAACCAATGTGAAGTAATATTGAATCAAGAGTTGAATAAACATAGATAATATATCTAATGATCTCATGCGCTACATAATCACAAACCATCAAAGACTACAGTTGTCCATGGCCCTAACCATCAGCTCTCGAAGCCTAAAATGGGAGAAAAATTGGTGGTTTTGGAATGATATCATAGAATAATCCACCACCCATGGATTTTTATACTCCTCTGACAACTGTGTCTCCATAGGTACCACCCTACCCTCTCTTGGGAGATCCCTAGTCATGACACTGACACTATCGTGGAGGTCCATCAGCTACCTATATGCACCCCTCAATATGTCTGTTTGGGAATTCACGAACCATTTGACCTCTCCCATCATATGAATATTAATAACCCTCACTAGGTTTCTTAGGTTCTATTTTCTCTCTCTATAAATAAGACATTGTTTCAGAGTCTTCTCATGAAAGGACCTCATGTGCCGAGATCCCTCAATCTGTCACCTATTAGCTACTAGAGACGACTCATCTCTCGGATGACCACTACTAGATCTTGATATCTAGAATCCCTCTAATAGAAACCTCTATTTTACTATTTATTTATCCCACAAAATGAAATAGGAGGGAATTCACAGGGGAACCATGTTGTCAGTAATCTCTCTACAAAGTCCCTGCTCAATATTTTTTGCTTGGAAGTATCCATCATAGATCATGTCATGGGAGTTTTGTGTATGGTTTGGAAACCCCGCTGCATACTTTGAAACTATTTTACCTTCCTAATGCAAGTCAAGAAGCTCCAAAATCTAAACTGATCACAAGACATAGGGTCAGTACTTTTCAAAAAACATCTTCTGGAAGTCGTTCCATGATAGTGTTGACTCATCATGCATCTATGTAACAGGACCCCACCAGGGCCCATCTTTTTCATGTAAAAGAAAAACTTCAAGTGCAACTACCTAATACATTGGGGTCCAAACTGACATGATGATATGAAAAACTGACTCTAGACAATCGTCTTCTACATGAGGATACAGATAATTTTGGAACGTCATCGTCCTCTGGCAATAGTACTCACAGATCGCTCTATGAATGGATGAATCCTTATCCTGATCTACTTAGGTGATATTATTATCGATAGACGGAGGTTCTGCTACCTTCCCACCTTGAAAAGGGGGAACATGATGG
Organism: Viscum album; assembly: GCA_963277665.1. Classification (NCBI taxonomy): domain Eukaryota; kingdom Viridiplantae; phylum Streptophyta; class Magnoliopsida; order Santalales; family Viscaceae; genus Viscum; species Viscum album. The sequence continues at coordinate 357,513,585 of OY728143.1, forward strand.
ACCATAAACTATGGCATGATCGCTCAAATGGTCGACATAATGTTATAAGATGGTATCTTGGATGGCTAGAATCATGGAGGAATCCAGAGATTTATCATGATGTAAAATGGTCTTATGATCACACAGACACACACACAACAATGGAGAGATTACTCAAGAAATACTATCAAATAATCAATCATATATGATGTATTTACCATTAATCCTTGAAAAAAATTTCCTAGAATGATGATTTGAAAATCAAGAAGTCATGGTTGTGGATAATGTATATACCGACCTCTGATACAATCACTAGATTCCCTATCTAAAGAAACAAAATCAAGATACTTTGACACTACTTCCCCAAACCCCACCAAATCCACTTAAATGAAATACTCTAAACAATGTACCTAGAATAAAAATTCTCTAATACCAATCTATGACAACCTGACCCAATACATGGCTTGCGCCGAATCTCCCCCAAGCCCACCTATAAAGTCAAGAGGGTGAAATAAACACACATAATTCATAACTAACTTGGAGATGCCTTCACCTACGTACCTACATGCACCCAAAAACCATCTCGATGAAAAAGTGTAGATGGAATGAGTGATAGATGCAACACAACTGGATGACAAACTAAGCATTCATAACATCTAATGTATAGAGGATTACGATAGTGAGAAATGAAAATTAAAAGGAAAAAACACATTCCAAATAAATAAATATCTCCCAACATATAATAACTAGAAAGATGAACTACTGCACGAACCCAACTCCTGAATCCCATGTTGCGACCCTCGTATATTGTACAAAGTAACATGTATCCCAAAGATCGTATGTAGTCATGGTAGACATTTTCATCATCTTCAGAAGACATAAAACATTCGTGGAAAGCCCATATAGAGGTGAGTATATAAATACCCCATAGGACACCCTAAATTATACAGGTGGAGAAGTAAGATATACAAAAAGAATAATAATACACTAGATACAATATTCTATCAAGGATAATAGTTATACACAAACTAATAGAATAATTAACCTCATACAAGAATAAGGGCCTCAACATGGTGATTATATTAAATAATTAACAATTCTTTACCACCTATAGATGGAGAGTGGAATCATCCAAACCTGATATGATAAAAATTAAAATAATGTGGAATACCAAAAGCATATTTTACTCTCATTGGAAAAGAGTAACCAAATAAAATGTCTGGATATAGAAAAATAAACACACACAGACACACATATATATATGATCAATAAAAATAATCCCCAATAAAAGAGTAAGGGGATGAACATATCACATATTAGACTAGGAAGAAGTGTGGTTAATAGTTCCAATAGTCTATCTATGATGTTTTGTATGACACACTTCTTCCCATAAGTAATCGTCCGTGTCTAGGCATGCCTCTTCACATGTCCACATAATGGAGGGGAAAAAATCTAGTTAGTGGACCCATTCCATCATTAAAAATAAGGGCTCCACATTTATTGTTTCTAAGGAACATCATTTCTAAGCTTTAATAGAGGGTACCTATTGAGAAGTTCATCAAGATACCCAACTACCTAGCTCCACTAGAGCGTACCACTATGAATGGCCATTGAGAAAGTTCAATTCCTAGCTCTATTGTAGGGTACCACATGGAATGTATCTATAGAGTACCAAATCCCATGACAATGGGGGTATCACTCTAGTAATCATCGATGTTTCCACAACCCAACTCTACTTTAGGGTAAAATCGGTAATCATTGAGGAAATCCCTTATTTGGACCCACTGGAGGGTGCCGATTGGAAAGTATCAAGGAACCCCACTTCCCAGCGATACTCAATTGTTCCACTCAGAAAGGTCATCAAGGAACTCTAATGCCTAGACCTAATAGTGGGTGCCACATGGAAGGGTCCTTGTGATCATGTTTGATCACTATCATCATTGAGCATCACTTAGTCAAGAATATGTCCGAAACAATTCACATCGTATCTCTAAATACACAACCTAGGAAACCACTATGTTATAGGAAAAATGACACTTAAGATATGCTACTCATGGGACAAAATATAAGTACATAGAAAAAAGATAGATAACCTTGAGGTGTCCGCAAACGTGGTTAAGGGGTACACAATGTTTGAGGGGACCCACACAACGTGTTGTCCTACTCAACCTTCTAGCTGTGTCCCAAGCCGGAACATTGAGCCCTTCCCATGTATTAGAACACACAATGTAGGTGGACTACACATCCAGTCTAGACCAACCAGGCCCAGGGATGTGTCCCTCTGGCCATGTCCATGTACCATAACCCATGTACTTATTATTTCCTCATATTTGTGTACCCTATACATGGTGTGTTTCCTCAAACAGGGTTCTTCCCATGTTACCTGGCCATGTCCATGTACTCAGGTACACAATCATTTACCTGGATATGTAAATTAATAGAGGATTCAACCCAAGTGATCCATCAAACAATTTTTTCATTCATGAAAAGTGTACATACCATGTATGAGCGATACAGTCTATGTCATCCTTAATTTTTACAAAATTCTAGCTACCTCTATTGAGGAGATATAGACTGTGTATTCATCATTATACATGACCTGTAGTCTAGTTTTCTTCAAAAAACTCATATCTCATTTCCAAGCCTAAATTTGTTAATCTAACATAGATTTCAACCCTATCTTCAGCTGATAATGGTGGGCCCTGCAAAAAATAAGGGGTTTCGGTTGTCGTTCGCCTCAAATCGGCATTCATTGGTTCGTTGGGGTTTGTCACACAAACCACATGTTGAAAAGACTTCCAACCTTTATTTCATGATCTCAAATCACCAAAAAAACATACATACATTGAAATTATTATAGATATGGACATTAATTGTTTAACATTGGTTTTTTACCAATTGATCGTGGTTTTAGGGGTAAAATCAATCTCGGTACCACCCGACAATGCTGAACCAAGAACATGGGATCCTATCAGTGAAAAATGAGAAGATGATTTCAGAGAAAAGAAAGGTAACAAAGGTTTATATAATCATTGGAAAATATTTATTTTAAAAAGATAAATAATGGTTATGAAGATGTTTAAAAAAATTCGAATAAAAATTTTACATCTGGTTCATAGGCACATGCTCAGTCCACAATTAGTGTGGAACCAAGAACAATGATAAATATGCTGAAAACATTTATTCAAATGGTGTAAATAACTAATTAGAGAGTAATAAATGAATAAACGATTGATCATAATCAAATTACTCACCCATAAATGTTTGAATTAAGTATTCATGTTCACTACATCCTGATCTTCTCAGATGTAGAGTTTTTTCGTAGTCTGAAATGATCTGCTAATAGAAAAAGGAATGATAATGTCATTGGAAATTCATGGATTATTAGGCAAAAATTGGAAGAATTCTCAAGAAATATATTTATAAAAATTTCATATAGGTAAAAAATGAATGAATTATTGAATAAATTAATGAATTAATTAATCCACTGAATGTACCTCAAATGTGAGATGTGTATGAACGCTTTTCACCGACCAATTTTATCTCACACCTAGGGTAAACACATTGTTCTTGAATTATTCTTGGTCTTTTATTTCTGATCTGAAATTATATTTAATAATTATGATTTTTTATAATCAACATGTGAATAATATAAAATATATTTATTATTTATATAATATTAATTCCCAACACACCCGGCCTTAGAATATCATCTAGTATTAGTGACTAGCTCTAGAAATATATATAGAAATATTTAAAATTATTGAAAGTAAAAAAAACAAGAACCTATAGTAATAATTATTCTATTAATTGATTCAAAAACCAAAATCATATTTATATTAGAATATATGATCCTATATTAACATTTTACCCCTATTGTAAATAATATTTCAATGTTTCAAAATTTTCATTGCTTAATGATTTAGTTTCCCAATTTTATTATGTGTTGTTTTTCATAAATGGTACAGTTCTTATAAATAAGATATATTTAAATCATATCTAGAATGATTTAAATGTAATAATTAGAAAATATAGACATTATTTATGTCATTAGAATCAATATTTATTGTTTTACATGGATAATGAATCTCATAGCGTCCCCGAGATGGTAGGTCGCACTTACGCATAAGCTAAAATATCATTCGCTTAATGTGCGAAAGAGTAAGGAAGTGGGTAATATATCAATTTAATAGAAATTATATAATGTCAGTTGTGTCATATATATTCATTGTTTCCATCATTATAACTATTCATTGAAGTTAGTGATGGTAAAAAATTACATTGGTTCACGATGCTGAAGTATTCCATACAGATGAGCGATGAATTTGTTTTCCATTTGATAGAGAATTATATAGATTAATATTATTCCATTAAATAAATAAAGTAATATTATATGGGACATTTGTTTTATGTTTTATGATGGATTTTGTGTTTATAAAGGATATATAAATATGAAAGATCTTCTTTAAGATGACTACCTTCACAAAGATTAGATTCCCTCTAATCTATTCATAAGGACTCAAGGGTTAGTCGTTTGGGAATTAAAGAACATCCTAGATGTGTATAAGGATGTTGGTAAATAATTTTTGGATGGTCTTGGTTAATACAGATGGATTTATAGGTGTTACTATGTGAGGTGATGGAGTTACCCTTTATAATTTAGGATTAATTTCATTTTTTAAATACCCAAAAATAATTTAAAAATTAGAAATCAATCTCAAAAAAAGTGCCTCCAAGATTGAAAAATAACATACTGGTGGTAATTTTAGGTTTATAATAAATTATAGTAAATAAAAATAATCCTTTTTGAGAAATTTATTCTAATATTATTTTTGTTTTCTTACATTTACCATTTTAGATTCCACAACGGTAAGTAGTTATTTAAACTAGGTAATTTATCAATTAATAATAAAATAAAATAAAACATATAAGATAATTTATAACCAATTATTTAAATATAAAATAAAATTTATCAAATAAAATTGTAATAATTGTGGAAGAATAAATATTAACACAAGTGTATGTAATGTGAAAAATATATTTTTAACTCTTATCATTTAAGTAATATTTTACTATTTTAAAAAAAATATTCTGTTAAAAATAAATTTATATTATTTCATATTTTTAGTTAATCTCACTCAATATTTTCAATCCATTTTATCAAATTGAACTAACATAATGGGAAAAATGAATTCAAAATAAACAAGCAAAACGTGTCGAAAAAAGGTTTCTTAAGAAAGACTTTTTTAAGCAGTAGATGATATTATATTACCTATATGAATAGTAATCATCAATTGATTGAATTAGATTAATATTGGTAGATATATATTATATTAATCTCAATTAAAAAATTTAAAAATAATTATTATTTATTTTACAAAAAAATTACTAGCATTATTCATTTTTATACAATGAAAGTCTTCTGAAAAATAATCTATTTTTGAGAAAATATCCCTTTTATATCCAATTGTTCTCGTCATTATTTATATAAAATGATTAATTAATAACTTTTAATTACAAATATTATTAACAAAATATTATAAATAAATGTGGGAATAGTTAAACACTAATTTTGGTATTTTTTAAAAAATGCTTATTTTTAATTGAAAATTTCAATAATTTTTTATAGGATTATTTTTACAATGTAATTTAGAAATTGACACATATCTAATAAAATATGATTTTTTGGAATGAAATCTTAAAATGTACATTATATTATGGTTATGTTAAAATATAATGTCCACATAAAATAATTTTTGTTTAATGTTTCATATGTTGCATGCTATTAAAGAGATGAAATTTGTTTATAATTTCATATATCATAAAGTATCATAGTATTAAAATTTTCAAATTTTTTAAATAAAAACTAAATTAAATAACAAAAATAAAAAGGAAATTAACTAATTCCCAAAATCATAAATAATTGTATTCATTGATTAAACCTATTTCATAAAAAAACAAAAATATGAAATTATCTTTTATAATATCACTAATAGAATGACCTTTTGATTCTAAAGAGGAATAAAATCAGACATTAAAAGAGTATCCATATTAAGATTATGTATAACTAGATGAGAGATCAATATAATTGATATGAGTTGTATAATGATATAATTTTTTATATAAAAATATATTTTTGTTTAAATATTCACATGAAATAATTATTTTATAATCCATCTAATAAAAAATTTTAGAGTTAATTTGGAAATCATTATAAGACCACTTGGTACATATTATTAAAAATAGAATTATCTATAGTATAATAGATACCACAATGTTCATGTTACTCCTCCACTGGTTTCTCAGTGATACTCTAGCACCAATACCCAAATATATTTACTCCCATTTCATCTATTATCATTTTATATTTCACAAATTAAATATAACATCATATTAACACATACATAATAATTATTTAATAAAAATTTCTAACCTTGAACTATGGTGTTTATTATGATCTCCTAACCATTGGACCTGTCATATATAAGATGATACCCCTATGATCATAAGGAAAAATGAAAATCCATTGGTATTTAATTTTATATTTTCATTCATTTGATTAACGAATTTATCTTCGATGTTATTATAAAATACGAACCAAATTAATAACACTACCATGTTAAACAATTTCACTCAAATCAATGATGTAATAACCATGAATCACGTAACCGAGAGCTAGTGATTATATTATAACATCGGTATAAGAAACAATGGATCAAAACATGAAGGGAAAAGTTATTTTACAATATTGTTAGACTATATACATACATGATTTCCATATTTTATTGGAAATATAAAGTCTAATAATGAATAGAATTATTGTGTGCTTAGAGATCATTCCAGTATTCCTTATTTATATGTCATGTAATGTCAGAAATAATAAATTGTACACCCATATAGGCATTAAGGGAATGTTTTCATGACCTGAACCAAGCCATGGCTCGATCCCCAACAACCCCAAGCTCACCTTTATAGGTTGGGGGGAACAAGTTTCGGAAGGAATATACTAAATGGGAAGCCTTTTACAATGTACTTGTACAAACACAACAAACCCTCTCAATGTAGAAGTACAGAGGAATAATAATAAATTTGTTAAACTTCTATAAATTAAAAAAAGCATGTCTAAGCTAAGACCAGAAAATATGGTCCAAATCACTGAGGTATTCTTAAGCCCCTCTGAATTCATCACTGACTTATCAATCATCTATATAAGGTATATCACATTCTAGAAAATAAGATACACAGGTGAGTGTATACATACCCTATAGGGTGTTGGGAAATTTGAAGGAGGTGAAAAAAAAATACAATAGGTCAACCTGATGCACCTCCAATTCCTGCACTACATGCATATGTTGAATAGATTCCACTATTGAAAAGTAAACAAGGAACTCCTAAGACTAAGTAGTATAGAATTTTATTTAATATTCATTTTAACTCATAATTTATTTAAATTTCTTGAAACTAAAAATCTAACTAAGAACACAAGTAACAATGAAGCATGTACCATTCCTAGGATCCCTATCCATAAAATGGTGTGGCCTCACTTGTTCATTTAGTGGACTCATATTCCTTGCATAAAATAATATGTTCCCTAAAATACTCTGTCCTAATTAGTCTTCCCTGTCCTATGTCACTCACCAAGATCACCCAAAACTATTTCCCTAAAAACCCATGAAATTATCACTATTAATAACTATAAACTCCACCTTATCTCTTATGAATTAGCTCTAATACCATTTTTTCATGACCCCTTTAGTTCGAAGATACCCCTCATGAGCTGGTAATTAAGAAAGAGAGGTTATAATGCCTGAGTCCCACCTCCATTAGGCCCTGAGGTGGAGACCAACACCACGGGTTTAAAATATCACAAATAGGTGGCTTTACCATTTTTATAGGAAACAATATTAGGAGATAAGATGGTTCATCCTAAAACGACACCAATCACTATATGTAAAATAAATCTAGAATCCAACCAAAATGCATGTTTAAAAACATGTCAGTTTTAAATACAAAAACAATCCTAAGTAAATACAAAAAGAGGGCTATGAAGCAACACAAAAACTATCAAGATCTGATCTAGTAGAGTCCAAAACGAATCGTAATGTCCTCCCAGAAATGTGAATTTTTATTATATACAAACGATTATCATACAAGTATACTCAGCAGGAAAAACCAAAGTCTCTCATGCACAAGTGGGAGAAGCATACTAGTTCCTCTGTAAGAAAACAACAGAAACCAACAACACCTAATAATAAGTACTAACCATCACAACCTCACCAACACACACTCACCAAATAAATCTATACAAGTAAAGTAATATAATAAGCACGTCATTATACGGGTACCCTACACCACTTTAACACTAGTTATCTTCTCATAACCTAATGGTGAAAGTCCTAGCACTACCAAACTCTTCCACAAGATCCATTTCACAACCCGGCTACACACACTTGGGCCACAAAGATAGTAACAAAATATAGGCATATTATGCTCACAAAAACCCAACAATAAACACCTGACCTACAACCATAAACACATAACTTCGCACCCACATACACCTAGGACAAATCCAAAAGAACATCCCCTCTCTCCCCCAAACACCTAGTCCACAAGAACAACCTCATCTCGAAGACAACTAAGAAAACACAACACATGTCATCCCAAAAAAAACCTAGGAATGCACAACTCAAGAAGAAAGTTGGTCCTTACAATCCACACCACAAGATTTCTGAAGGATAATAGGATATTGATCCCTAGAAGAGGGATCGTGGAAGAGAAAGTAACCATCCATTCATCTTCCCACCTGAATGTTTGGAAAAGTCACCCACCCCAATGATGATGAGGGTTTTTAGGACATAGTAATTTACTAGGGCAGGGCTTATATATAAATCACAAGGATATAAAATAGATACAAATATGAAATGAAACACTCATTCCAGACCTATAGCCTCACAACAATAACTAACCAACCCATGAATTCCTTATTTTTTACCACATCTAAAATGCACATACCACAAAACTATCATAATCCCATTTAATGTTTTCCATCCAATTTTCCATTCAACCATTTTCATTTATTATTATACAATCACTATCAAGAAACTTCTAATCACAATCCATAATAAGAAAAACAATCAAGGTTATCTCAAAAGGTGAAAATCCAATAAACTAATATAGCTTCACATTACTGAAATTTTGATACCCATTAATGATATATCAACCTATGGACATAGGGAATGCTTTATACAAACCTACTATTAGTGAAAAAAGGAAGAAGCCAACATATCTACCACAACCCTCATTCTTCAAACTCATCCAACCCAAGTAACATTCCAACCAAACAACACCCCAATAAAAAAACCCCATATGCTCATACATAACTAAGTAATTTTCTCACATCCTCATTGAACCACACAAGTTAATACATTCCATAATCAGCCACATAAAACACCTATGTCGCGTAAACATACCACCAAATAACCAAGAAACCCCAACGCCACAACACAACCACTTCACATCACATCCATACTGAACACACATCCACAACCATCCCATAATTCTAGTTACCCCAAATATAAAAACACAACAGAATTACAGATTTTACCAGCACCCCTTGATTAAATGCGCTTCATAATTCAAGGGTTATCAAATAAACAGGGAAAATCATTGGGCATCCGTTTATTAGCCACGTGTTTGTACTTAACCTATTTTTATTTTCAAGTGATTAAAAGGATCTAACCAACAATAACCTTATTTAATGTGCAATAACTTAAAACTAATGATCATGATTTTCAGTAGGGCGTTCTTCCTATAGAATTCCACAATATCACAACAAGTCAAGGATATAAAAGCATGTGATTGAACCCCATTACCCCTTCTAAATAAAACAACTGAGTCTATTTATTTGTTTAGGGTGAATAAACTATGATATGTTGAAAAAAGTAAATACATTTCACTTGATGCATAATCGAAGAGAAAACCTACCTTGAAAAAGCATTTTGATTTGTTTGTGCATCATATGGTGAATTAGAAAACCCAGCTTGCGATCATCGCACTGCTAGAAATGAGGATCAACCTATTTCAAACCAAACGGTCATCAAAAAACTTCCCAAACATTAATACTATGTCAACACAAAACACATTAGTGAAATCTTAGGAAAGAACAAGACAAAACCAAAAAAAGGAGTGGAAAACATTCAATGGTTTAATAACTAATTGCCTACGAACAACCACTATATTCATTTGACCAAGGAGGGAGGAGTGGGACTCGAAGACCTACGCAGGGAGCCTTAGGTTTATCTAGAGTGAGGGGAAATGTAGGAATAACCATATGTAATAATTTTATTATCTGAACAAAACATTTAAATAAAACTACATTGGGGTAGTTCATGATGTGTAGTACACTTTCACGTCTTGTAATCCATTGAGGTCCACTTCTGCCGAAAAACCTATTACCTCATAGATTTATTTTAGTTTTTCAAACCCCCAATCCCCTCATTCCATGAATTCTCCCATAAAAATAGTGAACCCAATATTCACATTGTATAATCTCATTACATGGTGTGTAATCTCATTACACGATGTGTAATCCTACATCTTATAACCTTCAACATCCGAACCCCACTAAACTTCCTCCAAACATCTACAACAATAAAAAATCACAAGTAATAGACAAGGGGAACACATATCATTATATTATAGGTATAATAAACTTCATATTCAAAATAGGATCATAAAAACTTTTCTATGTGGAGTTTTTGGTATTTTTTTTTAAATTTCATATTTTCATTAAAAGAGAATAATATTGAATTTTAATTCAAAACATCTTTGTGATCATTTTTATTTAAAGAGATAAATTAAATTTAAAAATCTGTTTTATAGTAGATTTATATCAATTTTATATAAATTAATCTGATTTAGGTTTTTATAATAATATTAAATGTGAAATTTGATATAAATCACATGGAATAATTTTAAAGGCTTTTTTCTTCAAAAAACTATTTTGTCGGCCCGTTTACGAGATTAAATTCAAATATTTTTCTGAAACCTCAAGGATGATAATTTTAAAAAATAGATTACATATTTAGAATAATAATAGCGATTAATGAATAAAAATTTCAACTTAGTTTTTGAACACTAATATTTTTAGATGTGATTTAAATTAATTACAATTATTAAGTGAAAAACTGACTTAACAAGGGACTAAAACATAATCTTAAGAGATAAATATACCTAAAACATTGTACAAAAGCCATTAGATTTTAATATTTATACCATATATTCCCTTGGATATAATTTAGTTCATCAACGGAAAAAAATTTGTGGAATTCCTTTTTCCAAAATTTACAAGAATGCCATTCCTCATCCACTATAAAAACTCACTCACACCTGTAACTTCCTCACGCAAGTAAAGAAACATTGGCTAGGAAAAAGATAATGAAGAGAGGTAATTAGTATCCCTCCCATCGTATTTGAAATATAATCTTGTGCATAAATCCATCAAATGAATCCTTTGGGGAAACCAAAAGTAGTTACCCAAATAAGAGGTAACAAACTTCCGCAAGAACTTTATTTTATTTCCACTCTCCACCACTAAAATATTCTTATTCCATGATTATATAAAATATTAAGTACACTTTATGTACTGATATTTTTTTATTCTATGTTTTCTTCATATAATTACACACTCATACATTTAATTTTTAACTAACATATCTTTTTTGTATGGTGAACTACCACATCAAGAAACGATGATTGTCCGTTTTCCTTCAAAACCATTCATGGTAGGTAATTATTATGGACTCTATAATTAAATATGATATATATTATATATTTAAGAACTTTATTATTATTTAATTATATATCATGCATTTATTCTTTACATGTTGTGGGAATATGATAACATCATTTATAGAAGTGTGGACTACCTCTTCCTCAAAGCAATGTGATTCATTCACACCATATAGTTATGTATAAAGTATGGTTATAATAAAACTATGTAATATATATTAAATATATATGATAATGGAATTAAAATATACATACATATATATATATATACTATTTTATAATCATTCTATTAAAATACTAGAAGGAAATTAAAGTAGAATTAATGCGTATGTACGGTCTACTATCTCAATGAACAGTGCATTTCATTTCCTTTCTCGAAAAATTATGGATTATTATAAATACATATATAATATATATATAGGCTGATTGAATTATTTTTTACATTATTTAGATGTTGAAATTATTATATTCATATGATTCACAACATGTAACAAGTCCAAACATAATAAAGAAACTAGACAATTAACATCATAAATACTGATAATAATGACATATTATTAAAAAACAGGAAAGGCAAAATTCTTATTAGATAATATATGATATTAAATATATATATGGTTATTTTTTAATTTACTAACTTGTTTTATAAACTTAATCAAAATTTTATGTAACTTTTACTTAAAAGAAAATGCAAGTTAAGGGATTTTAGACTCACTTTTCTTTCCGTGAGGCATACACCATTTTCCCCACATACTTATTTTTTTGGTATATTTACTTCCAATTTTTTTGTATTATTGCCTAAATTATTTTGTATTCATGGAATTTAAATATTTCATTTAATTTTATTACTTCATTAGGATTATGATTCAAATGTTCGAAAGAGGTATGAGAAAATTTCAAATATATAAATATTATTTTCTTCAAGAATAATTTTAATGATATTTTTATGATATTTTCATTATTTGAGGAATTATTTATTTTTGCGAAAATAATTTATTAAATATGGTGTAAACACATATATTTTTACATGTAAAAAAATGATTAATTCGTGATTTTTTTATTTGATTTATTTACACTAAGGGGATTTTCATATAAAGATACCCAAGTAGAAAATAAATCTCATAACATAACAAATTTTAATTAGGTTATATTAACTTTTATTTATTTTAAATATTATATTATTATGGGTATAATGACATTTACTATAAATATATGTATTTACACACATTTATGTTGATTTAATATTGATAAAAATAATCTACATGTTGAATAATTCTCACTTCAACATCATAATTTATTAAGGGTTTACGTCACGATCTCATTTTGTTAGAGATTATTTAAACATGAATATACATTAGAATATTTGTTTCATTATCTATTAATACCTTTAATAATTTTATCCTATTGTTAGTCATGGTCCCTTATATGAATTTATACCATTTATTCAATCTTTTGAACTCAAAATATTTTAGAAAATGCTTTTATGAAAACTTGAAATTATATTACTCTTTAGTTGTGGAACATTATTTATTTTAGAAAAACTACCTTATAAAGAGTTTTTCAATTTTTTAATCCTATCCAAAATTATTTATTAATGAATATTTAACTATTTTTTATTTTAATTATTTTTTCCAAATATTCATTTTTTACCTTCCGACCATGTCATTTTTCATAAAAATTTTACCATGAAAAAGGAATTGTATTTTTTACTTTGTATGAAATTAATTAATTTAACCAAAATAATTTATCTTAATTTTCATTTTTAAATGTGTTTTTTAAACCAAATGTTTTTGATTAGTTATTTTCGATGAAACAGATTTTTAATTTTTTGTTTCAAAACAAAAATGATATTTTCGATAAGAATTTTTTTAATAGAACTTTTATAGTATTTCTAATCATCAATTCCAAAACCTTATATTTTTATCCAAGTGATAATTTTTCTATTGATATCACATTTAGCCTTCATTTGGATGGTTTTTGATTTCTTTGACCCAGTATAGTAGTGACATTCCTTTCCATGATTCCTTTTATTCCCTTTTAAATATTCATTTTTCATTAATGATTGATCATTATGTTTCCCTTAAATATCAATATAATTTATCATGGATAATATTATTACCTAAACCATATACCATTTTTACTTGTGGTGTGTACGTGAAAGATAAATGAATAGTTAGGGAAATAGTGATCAATCCATATCTTCTAATCTATACAGATATTAGATAAGTCATATTGTTAATTTGATTATTTGGTATATGTAGATTGTTTCAGATTGGTTCAAAATGAATGGGTACCATTTATATGTATCCCCTCGATGCATCGTTAGTCTCATGGGGGGAGTTATTTTTCTAGACATATATGGGTTTTTACTCAATATGATAAACCATCTTATGAAAGGTATTGATAGTAATGGTTCTATGCACAAAGGAAACATGTCATCCAATAATTATGAATTTTCTGAAGTTAGATTAATTTATTATTAATCAATGAAATTTTTCGTCAACATATCTATGGATTCATTTCATTATTATATTATTAATTAAATCAATTTTCTTTTGTTTAATACCTTTACATTTTTTTTTCGTTATCCAGTTATTTAAATGACTATTTTTTTGTTATTTTATTTTTTATATTGTTTACACACATCTATCTCAGTTTATTGATTACATGGAATGTGTATTTATTTATTAGCATTATATATATATTATTATCATTGATAAATAATTTTTATATTATACATTACAATTAAATTGAATTTAAGCTCACCTTTATTACGTTTCCTTTCCCCAAGATTACCTGAATTTCATAATAATGATATACAAGGATACACAAGATGGAATAAAGTTATTATTTCTCAATGAAAAAAACAATATATTTTTTGTATTCATTTGTAAATAAATACTCATTTATATATTTGGTTTCCAAGAATAAAAAATTGTTCAGTCCTTTTGGATGTGATTTACATGTATCATATTTCAATGTAAGTGTAATATAAACCGGCTATAGGTTTTTTGGGGTTGTGTCACTACAAGTGATATTAGAATATGTTTTGTAGAATCCTTGGGAACTAAATATTTTAAAACATAGATTTTGTAACATAACCATAAGGTATAATTTGAGGATATGTATAAAAGAACCAGAAAAAGATTCATGTATATTGAGATTAGGTGGTTTTTCTAATAGTACATACCTATATCGATACTAAATGTGGGTGTGGTTTTGGAATAGTTGTACCAAGGGGTAAGAACTCCGACAAGGTGCACCAAGCCTAACTCCGACTTACCTAGAACATGAAAACTATCCTTAGTGGGAACCTATTTTGAGAATACCTTGGGACACTCATAAAATAATTCAAATTTTCATTACAAACTATTATGGAGTATTTGAATAGAAAATGACAATAATTAACCTTTCATAATCCTTAGACCATTGAAGTATTTTAGTTGAAATAAAATAGGTAACGTATTCATGTACCGAGGATGTGTTGGGAACTTTAGTTAAAAAGATATTTAGTGATTTATCATAGTTATTATGAAAAGTAAATTAACATGTTTATACAAAATGAAAACATGTATGTCGGGTGACAACCTATCATGTTTTGGAAGGCCGTGGGACTTGAACAGATGACCGAATGATGATAATGGTTTAATTCCAACCACTGAAATATGAAATACCTTGATTAATATATAATTTTTCTATTTAAACAAATAGAAAAATAGTTTTTAATCATGAAGTTTTATGGTTTTTATTATGATTGGAGATTTATTTACAAACCATATTGACATTGGAGAATAGTTAGAGATAAATAGTTAGAATTTTCTCACATTTATGGGCCATTGGACGTATTAAGAATGTGTTTTAGAACTTCTAAAATCATTGTAAATATTTGGATATCCATAAATTTAAGTAAAAGATAAATTTGAAATTGATAAAATCCAAAAAAAATGATATTTGTTTTTATAAAATTATGTCTATTTTTATATATTATAACATAGTAAAATAAGTACTAAATGTTAGGAAAATGATCTAAAAATAAAATAACTTCATAATACAATAATTTTTGTTGAACTGATGGTCTTATTAACCACTAATATTTTGGGATTTGAGGCCCTAAAATTTCTATTTATCATTTAGTTGTTTTTTATTGTTGAATAAAATCACCCCTATAAAAATTGAATCTTTTCCTCTTGTACGTATTTATATATTTCACTAATGTTCCCATAAATAGAAAAATAGATATATGTTAGTGCATGTGACATTTTTTACATCCCATTCACTCTTTTCTAGTGGAAGTATTAAAAACCATTCTCATAATATAGGATTTCAAAATAGGCTTTATTAAATAATATTTCACCAATATCTAGTATATATTGCGAGGAAGAAATTTAAGAAATGAGTGGAGAATGTAACGCCCTAAAAAATCTAATGTAATAACATTGTACTTGATAACATGTTTGAAACACAACACCATGCGCAAATGGGAATATAATATCCCAAGACATTACAAAATCATTGATATTTTAAATAAATTGAATCAATGATTTATCTTGTAATGCAAAATACACCTTATTAGTCAGTTTTACATGCATGAGTGACTTTTCCTGGTAGCTTGCATTGCACGAAAAATGAGTTTTAGGAAATGACAATATATTATTAAAATATTATTCATTAATAAAATAAGAAATAAAGTATCTTTTAAGTTTGATATTATAAATATTATTAACTAACTAATGAAAATATACGGTTTAAATATATATTATGTGAAATAATTGGTTACAAATTTTTTAGAAATAAATATAAGAACCAAATGAATATAAAGGGAAAATTTTTATAGTAAATTATTTTTATACTCACCAAGTTATATTATAATAATAAATTAAACCAGTTATTTTTGGCGAGTGATAAAACTATAATATATATATTATTAATTAAATAAAATATTTTCTGAATTTATCAAATAGATTTAATAATAATATGATTAGAACAAACCCAATATTTCACCTAAAAATCAATTTTTTTACAAATGGTCTTTTAATGTATTTTGATGAAGAACCCATTTTAAACAATGATCTTGGAAATTTTATTGGTTTTATTTGTAAAATTAAACATCATATTTTAAATATTAAGATAAAAATTTTCTTAGGGTGAATTTTCGTTATTTTTCTATGAAGGATAATTTTTTGACGTGTAGTGATAAATACTGAATTTTCTTTCAAAATTGCTATTTTGTTTAATTTAATTATAATGATAAACTATATATTAAATTGAATTTAATGTAAAATTATATCACTTATATATAAATTATTCCACTTTATTTCATTAGAATCTATTTCAATTCTAAATTAGATATAAAAACTTAACAATATTTTGAAATTGTTTTACATTAAAAACCTCCAATATCATCCCATCTGCAGGATTAAAGTAAAATTCATTTATGCCACTTATGTATTTATAATTTGGATAATTAGAGTCCATATTTTTTATTATAATAATTATTTTTTTTATAATAAGTTTAACTTAGTTGTTTACTAACAAAATTAGTAAATTTTATTAAATTAATTATAACAATTAAAAGAAAAATTAGCTTAACAAGGTAATAAACAATAAAATTATGTGTTATAATTTAGTAAAAAAATTTCAGAAAGACATTTTATATTCATATTAAAACCCGATACTCTATTAGATCTAATTTATTTCATTATTAGGGACACATTTAATTGAAAAAACATGGTTGGATTTCCCATTTCAAAAATTTACAAGATTGCCACTCCTCCACTACAAAAAGACACTCAACCCTACCACTTCTTCAAGACTACCTATCCACTTAGTATGGACCAATATCTAAACAAATATATTATATAAATCCCTAAAATAAACATATAATTCAAATTTTTTTATGAATTCCATCTATGAAATAAATTTGGTGAAAAAAGGATATACAAAAATAAGAGGTTACATATTTTATGAAGGTATTTGTTTTATTTTCATTCTACACCACCTAAAATATTCTTATTCCATGTTTATATAATAGAATTAGTATTCTCAATGTAATGATATTTATTTTTATAATGGTTAAGATTATAATTACACACACTTCAATATAATGTGAAACGAACATATCATTCTTGTACGATGAACTATCGCCTCATGAAATGAGCATTGTTAATTTTTTTCCTTTACCACTATTAATGGTTGGGAAATATGATGGAAACTATATTTATATATGATTTATTTTATTTTTTTAAATTCACTTATTCTTCTATAATTTTATATATAATATTTCTTTACAATTTTTATCTTTTGGGAGTAAATTAACATCTCTTGTAGAAGTGTGGACTACCTCTTTCTGAAATAGATTTTATTCATTCGCTCTATATATGGAATGTATAAAGAATGGTTTTGGAAAACCTATGTTATAGGGAACCTAGTTTTCTTACATGAATATTACATAATTTAAATATAACAAACATAATATAGATAAAAAACTAAGACCCAAAGTTTTATTATTTTAGGAAAATTCATACCATACATAAATTTTACATAATGAAACCTAAGAATTGTTTTTATTCCATATTATATATCTTATTTTTTGGACATGTTATCCCCTTAGAATAAGTATTCCCCTGAGGATATTAATGGAAATTAGGGGTGAGATAAAATACCATTAAGAGGATGAATAAGAGACATGAAATAAGGGTGATCCCAATCATCAGCGTAACATTATACCCATAATACAGAGTAAAAGCATTAGATAAAGGATTATAATTTGGAAATGTATAAAAATGAAACATCATGTCATAGTTGTCAAATACCACACAATGTTTTGAACTCGGATAACATAATTTTCACACGTATTTCAAATTATCCATTCATTAGAGTGATATATAATTTAGGGCGCACCCATCACATCATAACATTTAAATTCACTATATAATTTCATCAGCACCTGCCAGATCATAACATTTACATTATCATGCATGCCACATTGAACAAATATCAATATTGGACATAAAAGTACACATAAAAAATAATTATTTTCACTACATAGTGAATAAATTAATGAATTAATGTTGGGGATAAAAAATTAAAGAGTTAATTACATACATGTTATGATAATCATAAATCATTAGTACAGAACAAAAAATCCATCAAAAAGTTAAATAATTTTTTTTAGAATGAATATTTCTTTTCGAAAAATATTTTCATTTTTCATAAAACCATATTGGAAACGTGTATATAATATAAAAGAGAAGAAATTTAAAAGGAGGTTATATATATGGAAAATTAAAGGACCATCATCACTAAAATTGGAGTGAAACTGGGAAACCCCAATGAAAGAGAGTTTGGTTTTAGAATCCACTTAAATATTGTCAGACTTATTTATTCACCTTAATATATTAGATAATCAAATTAAATTCATTAACTAAAAAATAAAGAAAATTTTGTACAAGAATTCGAATACTTAAAGTTTTATTATGTTCATTTATGGGATTGTCGATGAGTTATAGAGATTAATTTCATCATTTAGGAGTGTTCATTTACATGGATTTCATGATCGCTTTGTTTGCATATCTGAATATAAGTTCATGTAAAGATTGAATAGTTATCCAAAATTGAAATGTAATTTTATTATTGAACATTTAAAATAATAATGGATCTTATATACCACTGGGTAATATATTATGATATTGAATCATTAATTAAATTGCTAATGAAATTGATTGAATTTATTTATCAGATTTTACAACAATCACAAACTCATATAAATTTATTCAATATCTTATTTATATATTTATTCCATAAATAATATAAATTAGAATATGTATAATAAAATATTATTTAATCATAGTGATGTTTAAATTAGCAGCCTTGAATTTGGTAGTGAAAAATTAAAACTCTCCATCCACGGTGGTACTATATCGACACAACAGAGACAATATTCTCATATTTAGAATAAAAGGAAAAGGGAAGAGATTAAAAGATGGATTATTTTATTAATAAAATAAAATTATATAATATATAAGATAAAAGAGTTATCATTCCTATTGGATAGGTGGATGTGAGGAGATGATATGAAAATAAATGAAATTGAAATGAAAATTAATGAAAATCAAGGAGGATTTTAACTCTTGAATATCTTCTCCTTAAGAACATCATTAGGTTAAATGGATTGGTATTTTGTTGAAAAAAATGGATCTATGATGTGTGGGAGGGTCTTGGTAAGAGTATTGGGTAAACTTTGGACACACTTCACGACTTGGAAGGTTTGAGGAAAATAGGTGGGTGGTATTTATAGAGGAATAGAAGGGTCTTTTCTCCTTATTTATCTCATTAGTTTATCATTTTGGCTCAAAAATATGAATATTTTGAAACTTATAACTAAATATATTAAAATAAATAATTATAGCTTATTATTTTGGGCTTACATCATCCTTACATTCACAATGAATCAAAAATTATTTTATTATGTTTTTATCGTAAATTACCAAATTTTTCTGTTCACCCAAAATTCAAGTATTATAAAAAATCCCAATAATTCACCCTAACTATTTTTTGACATGTAGAATTAAAAATATGAACTCCATTTTATTTATTTTTTATAATTATGAGAAATCAATATAATTATTTATTTTGAAAATACATATTTTAAGATTATTACTTCTTTTAGGACGCTACGAAAAATTTATAAAGGTATCATAAAATTATCTTATAATCATAAGAAAACAAAATGTTATTTTATTTAACTATTTAATGAGAATAATATTTTTTTAAATAGTTATATTATTTATAAAAATATAAATAAAAATTTATGTTCTATAAAAATTTCAATCCTTAATTAATAAATTTTCAAACAAATATTAACTTATAATATGACATAATTATATCATATTTTCATTTATGAGATACCTAAATTTTATTTAAACTTTCATAGTAGAAGATACTATTATATTTTTGGATTTACTATTCATAAT
Organism: Viscum album; assembly: GCA_963277665.1. NCBI lineage: Eukaryota > Viridiplantae > Streptophyta > Magnoliopsida > Santalales > Viscaceae > Viscum > Viscum album. The sequence goes on from OY728143.1 coordinate 357,534,326, forward strand.
GTTTACATTACTACTCTAAAGGTCATGTTTCAATTTCAACGCTATTGGTTCCTTAATTTCTAAAAATAGCTCAAATTTAATTCATTATTCACTTATAAATTTTATATTGTTTTGTCAAAGTTATTTTATGTGGTTTTTAAAATATGGAATAATTATAATAACTGAATTTCCATTGATAAAAGTTTTGGGTCATTTCATTATTCTCCCCATATGAAATTTCACCCTCTAAATTTAATTTTACATAATATGGTGAAAACATTTTAGGGTACTTCTCCTTCATCACTTCATACTGTTCCCATGTTGCAGCTTTGTACTTATGGTTCCGACACTGTACATTGACCAGGTCAGTAGCCTTGTTTCATAAATCATTATCTTAACGGTCTAAGATCTCCACTATATTCTCCTAACATGAGAGATAATTTTCCAAATATACCACCTACGGATTTAGTACATGCGAGGGATCTGTTATGTACATTCTCGAGAGGGATGCATGGAAGACATTATGCACCAGAGGCGTTGTTGGTAGTTATTCCATTCAAATGGATAGTACTCTGAAATGATCAAGGATCTTGAAGTGGATGATATTGCTTGGGCTCATATTTCTTTTCTTACCGTGTCACGTGATCCAATTCCATGGAGATATGTGGATGAATACCATGTATCCAACGTTAAACTCAATTTCCATCCATGATTATCATTGAAGATATTCTATTCTCTTTTGGATGCCTTGATGTTCTGTGGAATATTTATCAACTTTTAAACCATATCATTGACCATTTTTATCATAGAATAATAAATTCACTAAATTCATCCCAGTACAATGGAGTTATGCATATTTTTCAAAATGGGAGTAATAATTATCCATTTGAATAATCAAGTTCAAAATTATGTTTTAAGAGAAACCAAAAAAATGTAGATGTTGGTATCATCCTCCATTGAACTCTATAGAACATTCCCTCAACATGTCTTCGAGTGAACTAATAATCCTTTCAGTTTGACTATCACTTTGGGGATGACAAGTTATGATGAAGTTCATCCCAGTATTTAGAGAATGTTCATGAATTTTGATAACATAGTGTTAAATATTGGATCTCGATTGAATAAAATCAATAGTGGTACACTTTAAAGCCTTACCACATCCCTAATTTATATTCATGCAAGATGATATTGTGAGTATTCCTCTCTATTTTAGATAAAGTTATGTTTCTTTATATGATGATACACAAAACCAATATATCATTGTTTCCTCAAAATGACATCATTAGTATGGTGGAAATGTCCATAGTGTTGTTTTCCATTTTCTATGTTAGTATGGGTAATGGTTGCATCATTCCCTTATAATTTTTTATTTCAACCTTCACATGTTTTTATACAAGGAACATTAATACATATTAAAAAATATCCTTTTTCCTATTGCCCAAATATATATTTCTCATATAACTTGATACATCTTTGTGCTCCCTGGATGAATTTAGAAGGTTTTTCCATGTGAATCATTCAAAATTTTATTCTTTCTATATGGATTTGATGTTACACATAGCCATGTCCCAAATCATAAAACTCCACCCTCATGAAATTTAAACTCTAAGGAATTACGCATTCGCATAGCTTCCACATTCTTATGAATTTCCACTCTATTTCATTGAGAATCCATTATTTCCTCTATAAATGATGGTTAAGTAATCATTTTAAGAAAGTATTAGTGATTTTCCATCCTTAATGATTCGTATAACCATCCTTTGATAATCTTGGACAATTTGATATTTCTCAATTCTTATAATTGATAATGTTGTATGATCCTTTCTACATAGAGTATCCACCACTTTATTTTCTTTTCCAGTATGTTAGTGGAGTGAGTAGTCATAATCCTTAATGAGATCTAATTATCTTCTATAAATCATATTATGCTTCTCCTATTTGAATATATATTTTACATTCTTATGATTAGTATATATTTCAAAAATCTCCCTACAGAGATAACACAACCATATTTTCAACACAAATATTATAGCCACCAACTCCAAATAATTTGTGGGTTAGTTTTTTCATTTAAATTCAATAGAATTGAGGCATAGTCTATCAATTTTTCATTTTTCATTACTATAAATTCTATTTTATTCTTTGAAGTATTTTATTATACCATAAAGAGTTCCCAAATTAGGTTATGTTTGAGTATTAGCATAGTGATAAGCCTTTTTTGAACTCTTTGAAATAATCATCACATTTATTACCCAAGAAACAAAATTCTCCCTTCTAACTCAGGTTGTATAGTTAGTTTTACCATCGTGATATGTTATTGAAAAATATCTGGTACTTCCCAACTATACCAAGGAATGTATGGATTTCTATTACAGATGTTGGCTTGGGAGACTATTTAATAACAATTTTCTTATAAGGGTCTAAATATATTCTATTTTTGGTGATATCATGCCCCAATAATAATACTTCCTCTATTCATATGTCACATTTACAACTCATTACATAAATTTTCTCCCTTAGAAATGTATTTAGTAGAGTATTCAAATAGTCATCATGTTTCTCCTTGGCCTAGAAGTATATAATAATATCATCATTATAAGACCGCCACAAACTTTTCTAGGTAATATCTAAAGTCTCTATCCCTTAAGTCCTTGAATATTGTTTGAGAATTATTTAGTGGAAAAGAAAAAACTATGAAATCATTATGTCCATATCTCATTCAAAATTAGTCTAGGTAATACCTTCCTTATCCACCATTAATTAGTGATATCCCGACTGATGTTTCAAAATAGAAAAATAAATGACCCCACATAGTTGATCTAACAAATAATCTATCTGTTTAAGATAATACATGTTATTTATCCTGATTTGGTAAAGCTCATGTTAATTATTTCACAGGAACATTGATCCATCCTTCTTCAAGATGAATATGACTGATGGACCCCATGGTGAATCACTCGGGCATATAAAACCCTTGACTAGATTATAATGTAACTACTTCTTCAGATCCACCAACTCAGTGGTTCCCATTCCATGTGCTGTCTTCGATATATGCAATGATTCTATAGTAAGTTAAATTGAGAACTTGGACTCCCATTAAGTAGGAATATCATGTTATGATATTGGGAACACATCAGTGTAGTTCTTCATAATGGTTATTCTTTCAAGAATGATTATTTATTTTTTCTCAATCATTTGAGTAAGATATGTTTGATTAAAAAGAAATAATATCCATACATGATGTGATGATTCTTAATGAGATTAATTATCCTCCTCATAATTGTATTGAATTAGAGGATGAATTAGGACATGAAGAGTAATCTCCCTTTCCCATTAGTTTATGTTATATTTGTATGAAGATAGAAAATCAATGCCCAATATATAATCAAAATATTTTAAAGGAAGTAGGAAAAGTTTTTCTTGGAGGTGAAATCCAAAAACATTAACCAATGGGGATTTATATACATTGGATGTAATAATTTCTCAATTGTCTAATCTCATAGATAACTCATCCTACAATTTTTTAGTTGGTGTTTGAGTAGTTTTACTAAATATAAAATAATTTAAATAATGCGTACAACCATAATACAATAGTAAATTATCTATTAATGAAGAAATAAATATCATACCTATAACCACATCATTATCGAGATCCACCTGAGTTGTAGTTTTGGCATAATATTTCTCTTTCTATTTTGGATTTGGTGGATGCTGAAGTTGATTTCCCCCCAGAAATTAAGGTTTAGTCCAATAGCCTGAATAGTGACATTTATCACTACAACACAAACATTTGACCATGGTCACTTATTTCCTTCCTTCAATCAAAATTTTCAGTTTCCTCATGTATCTTCGATATTCATGAGATTACTGGCCTTCTCTACAACAATTATAGAACTTCCCCATCACATTGAGGCAGTTCCCATGATTTTTCTTCAAATATTTTTCACATGTTAGTGGTTGAGTATTCTTTTCACCCTTCTCAGTAGATCCACCATCATGAATCTACATATTTCGTTTCTTATCTCCATATCCATGGTTACATTATACAAAGTCCATATACACATTGATTGTACATTGAACAACTTATTCATAACTCCCAAAGTCTCAAATTTTAAGATCCTCTCAAAGGTGTGGTTTTAAACCACTAAAACATCTATCTATTTTTATATCATTATTGGTAACAAAATCAGACATATACCTTGCAACCCTTTTGATCATTTTCCTATGATCTAATAGATTTATCTTTTTTGGTTTTATCTCAAAAAATTTTCCCTCTATCTTATAATAATGAATCAATGGGAAATTATTTTTAAGAAACATTATCCTAATTTCCTCCCAATCTACCTCTTTAATTTTGTTCTTTTTTTGGAGTTTTTAATAAAATATCACCATTAATCGGCATATCCATATAAATTAGAAATGGACATATTAACCATTTTGTTTATAGAACAATTTATCACATAAATGGTCTTATTAATCAGGTTTTTTGACTATTGCATGAATAGTGGATCAAAAGATCCAGTAAATATTGCTGGCCCCTGTTGTATAAAATACTTGATAAATAGTTTCTCCTTCTTAGGTGAAGGATGATGTTACACATTATTCAGGTTATTGTTCATAACTAGATACAACAGGGTAATAATCCCTATTTAACATTGAACTCATCATTTGAAGGAATTGGGGATATCATTTGGGAAATCACTACATTATCCCTCACTTGGGTTGTTGACCTGGTTTCTCCTAGGTTCTTCAATTTTCTAAAATTAATAAATTTTGAACAAAATATAAGGAAACAAGTGATGAATAGAAAATTTATTTATTTTTTCAATTTAATCTAAAGCATATATTTTTGTGTCCCTGTGTATAGATTTTTTCTAAAATAATGACTCTTGGGTGCTTACATATACATAGTCTCATACTATGTGTACAAACTAAGGCTATATAATCCTAATTCCCAAATTAACTAAACTGTGCTCTGATACCAACTATAGTGACCATACTTTTCAAACATTACTATTACATCATTTTAAAGATAAAAAACATAATAGTTCTATAAAACCTAGATCCAAAGGCTTAGTGCCTTGATAAAATTATCTCTATAGCGAACAATTACATAATAAAACAAAAATATTTATTTAATTACTACTTCTCTAGATTCTTATTGGACTTTTATTTCTCCTTAGTACAAGTATTCACCTGAGCATATACAACAAAAAAAGGGTGAGTTAAAATCCCAACAGGAGGTTGAATAATAGAAATGAAACATGGGTGACCATAATAATAATTATTACATCATCCTCATAATATTGAGTGGAATAACTAGATAATGTCACTAAATATAAAAATGCATAAAAACAAAACATCATATCTTAGTGGTCAAATACAACACATAGTTTTGAAAAAATCAAGAATCATATTCCTGCATATTTCACTTCATGTAGTGATATTCACTATTATACCAAATGAATTATTTCACAATATAATTCTGATCACACTTGTCACATCATATAATTTAAATGAGCTATATAATTCTGGGTACACCCATCACATCATAACATTTACATTATCATGAATTACACAAAGAATGTATATCAATCATGTACATTAAATTACCTATGGAAATAAATGGGTTTCATTTTAGAAATATTACACTCATTAAAAAAATTTGGTTTCAAAATGAATGAGTGAAAAAAAAATTGGTTTATGAATCTTCAACATTTAGTGAAGAAGAAACTGCATCATGAAAAGTAAAAGATGTATTTTTGGAAAGAATATTTCTTCTGAAAAAATATTTTTATTTCCCAAAAAACAAGATTGGATAAATTTTTATCCATGAAAATAAATTTCATGAAAAAATTATTATATTTATGGAAAAATTATTTGATCAACTATATAGAAAATAGAATGAAGGAGAGAAAACACAAAGAAATATTATTGGGTCTGTAAATCCCTTTACCTTATGTATGAATGTTTTATTTACATTAATATGCTGGATAATAAAATTAAATTCATTTATTAACAAATATAGAACCGTGTTTACATGTGTCTAATTAATTTTAGTTTTATTAAGTTCATTTATGGGCCTTTTATGATTTATGGAGGTTAGCTTCAACATTTGAAAGTGTTAATTATCTGGATTTTTTTGATTGGTTAAATTTAATATGAGTATGGAAGTTCATGTAAAATTGAAAAGTTATAAGGAATTGAAATTTTATGTTATTAGTGAACATTTAGAATATTAAATGATCATATATATCACTTGGATATTTTTAATGACAATGCATCATTGGATTGATTGTTAATTATAATGATTTAATTTATTTAGTGGATTTTATGACCATCCAAAACTCATATGATTTTATTTAATATGATGTTTATATATTTCATTCATTATATTGTGTAAATTTTAATATGTATTATAAAATATTATTTGACAATAATGATATTTCCTGACCATTATTGAAGGAGGTAGAGAAAAATGAAAATACATCATCCAATGTTGTAGTAAATTGATACACTATAGAGAATATTTTTATTTTTAGAATAAATAGAAAAGACAATATATTAAAAGATTAATTATTCCATTAACATAAAAACAATTCTATTATTTAAAATATATTGGAGTTATAGTTATTCCTAGATAGGTAGAGGTGTATAGATGATAAGAAAATAAACGAAATTTAAATGATATTAAAAGAAAAAGAAACATAATTTTACCTCTTGAATTTATTCTTCCAATTAACCTCCCTAGGGAAAAGGGATTGGTTGATTGATGAAAACAGGAGATCCTAAACCTTAGGGGGGATCTTATTTTGAGTATTGGGTATAACGTGGACTTGATTTTGGTCTTGGAATGTGTGAGGATAAGAGGTTGTGATTTGTGGTATTTATAGGGGTTAAGCGAGGTGTTTTCCCATTATTTTATTCATTAGTTTATTATTTTGTCTCAAGGATATGATTATTTTAAAAAAATTAATAAATATTAAAATAATGAATGAGATTTATATATTTTGGGATTACATCAAAATTACATCAACAATGACTAAAAATTCATGTTTTTTACTTTATATCATTAATTTTTATATTTTACAATTCCGAAAACATTAATTTAATTTAGGAAAATTGAAAAAATTCACCCCCACCAATTTTTGATGTGTATAATTCAATAAATAACTCCATATTTTGAAAATAAATTTATGATTATGAAAAAATTATTATTTTTATTTAAAATCCTCTTTTACTTTGAAAATTATAAATTTAAAAATATAACTGATTATATGACACATTTAAAATTAATTAAGGTCACATAAAATTAACTTATAGTCATAAGACAACAAAATACCAATTTATTTATAAATTTGAGGAAAATAAATTTTATTTTAAACAATTATATTAATTAAAAAATTATAAATAAACATTTATGCTTTATAAAAATATCAACACTTATTTAATAATTTTTAATAAACTTATTTAATTATAATATGATATAGTTATATTATATTTTAATTTATGAGATGAATAAAGTTTATTTACACTTTCATAGGTTATTTTACTATTCAGTTTGCTGATTTACTATTCCTAATGTGTATATTACTCTTCCAAATGTCAAATAACTATTTCATCTATATTGGTTCCTTAACTTCTAAAAATAAGTCTTATTCCATTCATTTGGAATTTATATAGTTTTTATTGTATTCTCCAAGTATTTAATGTGGTTTATACAATATCACATAATTATAATAAGGGAATTTTCCTTGATAAAATTTTGGGTCATTACATTCATCCCCCTTAGGAAAAATTTCCCTCACAATATTTTTCTACATACTATAGTGAAAGAAATTGATGGTACTTCTCATATATCACATCCTCCAATTCCCATGTTTCCTCTTAATAATTATTTTTATGATATAGTACATTTACTTGGTGATTAGTCTTATTGCATAGAACATTATTCCTATGATCCGTGATCTTCACTAGATGCTCCTCATAATAGAGATCATTTTCCTACTATACCACCGATATATTCAGTACATGAGAGGGATATAGTGTGTAAATTATCTTTATGGATACAGGCAATACATTTTTACTTTAGAAATGGTATGTGGAAGTTCTAGTCGATAAGCCACTACTACGACACGATCAAGGATATCATAGGGGCCGATGTACCTAGGAATCAACTTTCTCTTTATCAAAAGTATCATAATCCTCTTATAGAGATATACACATACGAATACCATGTCTCTAATGATAAACTCAATGTATCATCAAGGATTACCTACATAGATCCTTTGTCAAGTTTTGGCTACCATGGTGCACTATTGAATGGTTTTGAACTTTTCCATGATTTCTTCAACCATTTCAGATCCTACCTTCTTACGTTCATCGACATCATATTTTTACGCTTGTGTTCTGCATATTTTCCCATAAAGGGATACATATGGTAAGATGTAAATTATTGAGTGGAAACTATTGTTATAAGTTAACTTCACTAGAGGACGAAGTTTGTATCATTCTATTTTTAATCCCATAAAACATGCTCTAAACATTTCGTCTAGTGTCTAAAACGACCTTTTTGATTTTCCAGCAATTTAAGGACAATATGCCATATTAAATTTCAACTCAGTGTTTTGAGAATGTTGTATACTTTTTCAAAACATTTATTTGAATCCTAGATTTCAATTGGATACAATCGATAGTGGGAATCCATGAAACCTTACCACTTCTATGATGCATGTCCATGCAATTTGATCTTGTGAGAAGTCCTTTTGAATTATGATAATGTGAGAATTATTTTTTTGATAATCCACCAAAATCCTTTTTTAATTATTTCCTCTAGATTTCCATAGATGTCCAATTACAAAGTATACACTAATGTTTTTTCATTTCCACATCGGTATGGGTAATGGTTGCATCATCCTCTTAGATTTTTGTCTTTAATCTTACACATTATACTATACATGGTAGTTTTAGGTATAATAAATGATATCCTTAATTTTGTCCCACCAATAGTTATCTAGGAGATCTCGATAAATCTTTGTGCTCCCTCTATGAATAGTGTAGGTTGAGATTTCTGTGTCATTCAATAGATCTTTCTTTATCTGTATATTGGATGGTACACATAGAAGAAAACCAAATATTATAACTCCTTCCTCATCAATTTTAAAATATAAGGACTTAACCTTTCTCATAGCTTCCACCTTATTCTGAATTTCAACATAATTTAATTTATCATCCTTTATTTTCTACATATGTGATGGTTAATGAATCATTTGAAGCATGATTGGTGATGTTTCATCCATAATGATTCCTATATCCACCCATTTCAAATATATTAATATTGGATCCTTCTTAATTGTAATAATAGATAATGTTTAAGGACCCTTCTACTTAGAGCACCTTCTACTTTCCTCACTTTTGAAGTAAGATAGCGAATTGAGAATTCATAATAATTGATGAGAGCTAACCAACTTCACTAGAACATATTAAGATCCTTCTATGTGAATATATATTTAGGCTATTATTATTTGTATATATTTTAAAAATAACCCCACATAGATAATTAAAATATATTTTCAATGCAAAGATCTCAGTTTCCAACTGTAGATCATGCATGAGATTTTTTTGGATAAATTTTAATCTACCTTGAGAAATAGGATATCACTTTTTCATTTATCACCACAACATAGCCTAGTACCTTCATTGAAGAATATCTTTATACCCAAATTTTTCCTACTTTTTAGAAGTGTGAGTACTTGAATAACGATAAGACTCATTCTAACTCATTGAAGAAATATTCACATTCACTAGTCCATATAATCAATTTTACCTTCTGATTCATCTTGGTTAGTTGGTTTGAAAATCCGGTTAATTTTTTAACGAATCCCTAGTAATACCTAGTTAGAAAAAAAACTATCGATCCCCATTATTGATGCTAGCCTATGCCACACATTAATAACATTGTTCTCATAAGAGTCCATAGTTATTCTTTTTATGGTGATACATTCCCCATGAATGATACTACCACTATCAAGAGAACACAATTAATGCATTTTTCATAACTTTTCTCCATTTAAAAGTTTAGTAGTAATGTATTAAAATGATCTTCATGTTCCTCCTTTCTCTTGTTGTATGTCAGGACATCATCAAAAAAGATTACAAAAAAGTTGTCTTGGTAATATATAATGTCTCTATTAATAATGTCCAGGAATATTTTTGAAGAATTATTGAGTCTAAAATGCATCATTATGAACTCATAGTTTCCATACCTTGTTAGAAATTTATTCTTGGGAATATGTTTCTTACCCATCATTAATTGGTGATATCTCAAACAATGTTCCTCTTTTGTGGAGTACTTGGCCCCACACGGTTGATTGAAAATTTAATCTATCCATTGAATGGGGTACATGTTCTTTATAATGATATTTTCAAGATCAAGATAATCAATATAAAGGTAAATTGATACATAATTATTCTTGATGAAGAGGACATGTTCACCCCATGGTGTATGACTCAGGTGTATAAAACCATTGTCGAGATTCACTTGTAACTTCTTCTTCAGTTCCTCCATCTCAATGGTGGCTATTCTATATGGTGCCTTTGATATAGGAATAGATCAAAGAATAAGCTCAACTGAGAACTGAACCTATTGGACATGATGAATTCTTAGAAATTCTTTGAGGAAGACATTAGTGTAGTCCCCCAAAATGGGAATGTTTTTGAGCATGATTATCTCCTTTGTCTCAATCATTTGAGCTAGATATTCTTTCTCAAAATGAAATAATATACAAACATGTGATAATGATAAAAAAATAGGCACATACTCATCCTATCACTTGTAAAAAATTATAGGATGATTTAGTATGTGTAGAGTCATCTCCCTTTCCCATTAGTTGTTCCCTATTTTTAGAAAGTTAGCCAATCCTTGCACACAAATAGAGTATCAAATGCCACAAAAGGAAGTAGGACATGATTATATGGAAGGTTTAGTATGAAAACATTAACTACAGTATATATATATTCATTCGATGCAATAATTTCCACATATGATTTCTATAGATTACATAGCCTCCATATTTGTAGGTAGTGTTTGAATATTTCAAGTAAACATGAAAATATGATAGAATTCATTGAAATTGAATCATATAGTAAGTTAACTATTATTGAATTAATAACCAACATAACTATTAACATGTCAATTTCAAGATCCACAATAGTAGTAGTTAAGTCATAATAATTCCATTTTTATTTGGATTTGGTGGCATATAATGGTGATTAACCTCGTGAAATCGAGGTTTAGTGCACTATCTTGCATAGTTCCCTTATTCTCTATAGTTGAAAAATTAGAACATTGATGGTTCTCTAGTATCATTCACTATATTTTCATGTTTCCTCACGTCGCATCAAAATTAATGATCTTGGTGGCCTTCTCTCATACAATTATAGAATTTCTCCGTTCCTTTAAGGTAGATCTTGTGATTCCTCTTCCCACATTTTAGACATGTGAGTGGTCGAGTTTTCTTTCCACCTTTTTCATTATATACCCAAACATGAAACACCATCTTTCATTTCTTATCTCCATAGCTAGGGGAACATTACCCAAAATCTATCCCCACATTGATATCACATTAAACAATATCTTCATAAATCTTAATGTATTTAATTTCTATGGCCTTTTGAATATGGGTTTTCAAACAACTAAATAATCTATATGTTTTTATCATTATTTACATAAAAACCCAATGTGTTAATTGAAAGACATGTGACCTTTTCTTCATTGAATGAGAAAGATTAACCTTACTTTTTTTCATATCTATGAATTCTATCCCCATATTCATACAAATAATCCAATGGAAATACATGATTTGAAATATTTTCTTAACACATAACCATTACAAATCATCAATTTTATCCTTCGTATTTGTGTTTTTAATCAACACCACCATTAATCAGCCTATCAGTCTAGATAAACAGTTATATTCATATTTTCCATATACAAATAGTGGAAAAAAGAGAAAAGATATTTTTCATTGCATTAACCAACAGTTCCATGACTAGGGGATCAGAAGATCCACGAACTTTTTGAGGTCATTGTGGCATAATGGAATCAACATTCAATGTCTCTTATTAGGTGAAAGAGGAAGTTACACATTATTCCAATTGTTATTCATATCCCATGATAGTTGGGTAAGCACCACCATTGAATTTTTAACTCAAACTTCCTTGGAATTCATGATTTCATTCGTGAAATCGCTACATTTTCCCTTGCATGGGTTTTTGAACTGTTTTATCCTGGTTCCCATTATGTTCTAAACTAAAAATGTTTTAAACAAAATGCATGGTATTAGGTTATGATTAAGTAATTTTTTCATTTGTGTAATTAACTATAAAGGCATGCATTTTGGTATACCTATGTTTCGATTTTTTCTATAAAAATATTCTTGGGAGCATAAATATATTTAGTATCATACTAAGGGGTTTCACTAAGGTTATATAATACTTATTCCCAAATTTACTAAATCATTCTCTAATAAAAACTACAACAACCATAATTTAAATCGATGAATAATACATAATTTTATATATGAAAACATAATATTCTTAGAAAACTAGGATCCAAGGGTTTAATATCATAGGAAAATTAAGACCATAAATAACTTCAAAATAATAAAACATAAAAAATTATTCAATTCCTTATTTTATAGGTTCTTTTTAGTCCTCATGTTATCCTTAGTATAATAATTAACCTGAGGATATACATCAAAATAATTGTTGAGATAAAATCCGAATAATAGTATGAATAAGAGACATGAAACATGGGTGATAATAATCTGAATCCTAAAATTTTCAACATAATCATGATTGGAATCATTAGATAATCTTATCGAATGTAGAAATATATAAACATGAAACATCATGTCTTACTGGTCAAATACAACACATAGTTGTGAAGAATGCTAGAGTGATGTTACTTAATATTTTAATTTATCTCAAAAGATTCATCTCATTACCCAATTCATTAGAGTTATATATAATTTTTGGTTCACCCACCATATCGTAACATTTACATGTGCTATATAATTCTGAGCACACCCATCACATCATAAAATTTACATTATCTTTCTTGCCATATAGAATGTATATAAATATTAGACATAATATTACCCATATAAAAGATCAAGTTTCATTTAAAAAATGATACATTCAGGAATAAATTTTGGGTTTTCCATATGAAAGAGGGAATAACTATAACATCCCAGGTAAATAAAGAATAAATAATTTTCATATTTATTAATATTTACGAATTAAATATTAATTTTAATTAAAAGGGGTTTCTACGTTCGATAGCGTACTCGATACGCAACGATGAGTTTCTTTGAAAACTTACGTTGCACACAAGTAATAAAATAATATTATTTTAAATGTTAGTTAACAAGTAGACGTTGTACTGGCGGGAATGGATAGAAATAACTAACATATGATTAGATATGTTTTTAAATGTTTATACATTTACCCAATAAAATATAAAGGCTTAAAATATGGAAAGAGTTCAATTTTAGGCATATATACTCTAATTTTCACTAAAGGTTCACTTATCACCTTTTAATGGTGAACCGTCATTAAATATAGTTTTGATCACTCTTATACATTTTTTTGGACCAAATAAAACTCTTATTAAGAATCGGGACATCAAATTTTACTTTGTGTAATTTTTTGGTATTTTTTCCGATAAAGTTCATTTTTTTAATGAATAGTGTAAAATGTTGTGTTTTAATTCAAAACCTATTTTAATCTAATTTATTTATATGGTTAGATTATCTTTTGATTTGATTTTTAAGTGAAATTAGAAAATATTTTTACCATTAAATCCAATAGTGGTCGTTGGAATTAATTTTACTTTGAAATCAGACTTAAACTAGTGTCAATATTTTGATACTTATTGTTTCACAAAAATACGCTATTTGTCATGACAGCGGGAATTAATTATTAAATTAATTAATTTGACTAATATGTTTTGAATTTTGTAAAACGGACTTCATTTTTGAATTCTGAATATCAAATATAGCTTAGGGTGAATTTTTGGAAATTTTCTGAAAAACTTCAATTTTTGATGAATAGTGAAACCACTAAGTGGTAATCAAGCAAACTGATTTTTCAGTTAAATGAAAGTTTACCACTAATGTGTATTGAATTTTGAAAATCCGACATACATGGTTGTCATTAAGAAGTAAAATGTGGTTCAATGAGATTAAAATAATTTTTTGGTGAATAGTAACTTTTTTTCATTAATCGCGATTAGAGGTAATTAGTGTAGTTTAAGGTAAAAATGATATTATAAGAATGTGAAAACACCATGACACTTGTCCTACACCTATTGGGTGAGTCATGGCCGACCAAGACAAGCCATGGGCCAACTTTGGGACCCCATGGAGCCACTTTAGTTGGAAAAGGACAATAATATATTTTTATATAATGTTAAAATTAAATTGACACAAACATGAGTTGTTTTACTAAAACAATTTTTAAGTAAGGTTTAAGGCTGGGGCCTTATAGTTGGTATCAAAGGGAGGTTTAGACAACTTTAGGAGTTAGAAAAGTGTTAAATTATAATATGATTGAAATGATATAGCATTTACGGATTACCATGTTGCTTCGCCTAAGATATTTCTGTGTTCAGAATGGTTTTCCGCAGAGGAAACAAAGAAGCTATGTTGGGACGACATCAGGAGGAAGATAACCTTCCAAATCAGCAACCTGAGATGGTCGGAATCGGAACTGAACAGTTTGTTGTAGTGATGGAACAGTTGACTCAGGCTATAAATGGTGGTGGTATCCATGCACGAGATCAGCCAGATCAACCGCAGAGGAACATGTCAGTAGTGGAACATTTCATGAGGCAACATCCCCCATCATTCAGAGGATCATCTGACCCTGTGCAAGCTGAAGGATGGATTAAAGCACTGGATAAAATTTTTAATTTCATGGGGTGTTCAGAACATCAAAAGGTTAGTCTTGCTGTTTACCGTTTTGAAGGTGAAGCTGATCAGTGGTGGTTGATGGTGAAAAATATAAGGGATAGTGATGATATTGAGGATCTTCACTGGGACGAATTCAAAGGTATGTTTCTTGAGAAATATTTTCCTAAGGTGGTTCGTATTAGGATGGAAAAACAGTTCCTAGAATTGAGGCAGGAGGATGATTCAGTGGCTGCTTATGAAGAAAAGTTCACTCGATTGGCAAGGTATGCTCCAAACTTCATACGAGATCTTGATAGTAAAATAAACCGTTTTTACTCAGGGTTAAAGCCAAAGTTTCGAAGGGCTTTAGCTTCTCGTGAGTTCAAAAGTTATGAAAAACTTGTTCGATGTGCGGAGAAGGCGGAAATGGAGTTTGCCGATGATCAGGTGTTCTATGACAAACAACAGAATAAGAGGTCAAGTTGGCAGGCAATGGGGAAGAATTCATCAAAGAAGCAAGGAGGTAAGAAAACCAAATATCCATCCTGTGAGAAGTGTGGTAAAATGCATCCTGGAGAATGTTTATCCAAGTCTGGTAAGTGCTTTCGGTGTGGTAAGTCTGGTCATATAGCTCGTAACTGTAAGGAAGATGATCAAGAAGGAAATGAAAAGCCAACGGTAAGATGTTATAAGTGCAATGAGACGGGTCACTACGCAAATGAGTGTCCGACAAAGAGCTTGAGTGATGGGAAGCAGTTAGACTACAAGCAGAAAGGGGTGGTGAAATCCTTTGCAACAACTTCAGCAGATGTTGGGCCATCGAATGAAGTGGTATCTGCTCCAGGGAGCTCAGTATTTTTCGAAGATTGACTTGAGGTCGGGGTACCATCAGTTGAAAGTAAAAGAAGCAGACGTTCTGAAGACTATGTTCCGTAATAGATATTGCCATTATGAATTTTTAGTTATGCCTTTTGGGTTAACCAATGCACCTGCTGTATTCGTGGACCTTATGAATAAAATATTCCATGAGTTCTTGGATAAGTTTGTGTTTGTGTTTTGAGATTTGGTAAGAAAGGAATGTTGAGTCCAAGGTTCATTGGACCATACGAAATTCTGGAAAGAGTTGGATCAGTTGCATACCGAGTGGCTTTACCTCCGAGTTTATCTCAGGTACACAATGTTTTTCATGTTTCAATGTTGAGAAAGTATATGCCATATCCATCTCATGTTTTGAGTCCAGAGGTAGTTCAGATGGAAGAGAATCTATCTTATGAGGAACAACTGGTCCAGATTCTTGACCACAGGGAGCAGGTGTTACGGAATAAGGTGATTCATCAGGTAAAGGTTTTGTGGAAAAACCATGTGATTGAAGAGGCAACGTGGGAATCTGAAAATGCTATGAGGGATAAATACCCCCCACTTATTTTGATAAGTGAATAAAATTGCGAGGACGCAATTCCCAAAAGGGGGGAAGGATGTAACATCCCAGGTAAATAAAGAATAAATAATTTTCATATTTATTAATATTTACGAATTAAATATTAATTTTAATTAAAAGGGGTTTCTACGTTCGATAGCGTACTCGATACGCAACGATGAGTTTCTTTGAAAACTTACGTTGCACACAAGTAATAAAATAATATTATTTTAAATGTTAGTTAACAAGTAGACGTTGTACTGGCGGGAATGGATAGAAATAACTAACATATGATTAGATATGTTTTTAAATGTTTATACATTTACCCAATAAAATATAAAGGCTTAAAATACGGAAAGAGTTCAATTTTAGGCATATATATTCTAATTTTCAGTAACGGTTCACTTATCACCTTTTAATGGTGAACCGTCATTAAATATAGTTTTGATCACTCTTATACATTCTTTTGGACCAAATAAAACTCTTATTAAGAATCGGGACATCAAATTTTACTTTGTGTAATTTTTTGGTATTTTTTCTGATAAAGTTCATTTTTTAATGAATAGTGTAAAATGTTGTGTTTTAATTCAAAACCTCTTTTAATCTAATTTATTTATATGGTTAGATTATCTTTTGATTTGGTTTTTAAGTGAAATTAGAAAATATTTTTACCATTAAATCCAATAGTGGTCGTTGGAATTAATTTTACTTTGAAATCAGACTTAAACTAGTGTCAATCTTTTGATACTTATTGTTTCACAAAAATACGCTATTTGTCATGACAGCGGGAATTAATTATTAAATTAATTAATTTGACTAATATGTTTTGAATTTTGTAAAACGGACTTCATTTTTGAATTCGGAATATCAAATATAGCTTAGGGTGAATTTTTGGTAATTTTCTGAAAAACTTCAATTTTTGATGAATAGTGAAACCACTAAGTGGTAATCAAGCAAACTGATTTTTCAGTTAAATGAAAGTTTACCAATAATGTGTATTGAATTTTGAAAATCCGACATACATGGTTGTCATTAAGAAGTAAAATGTGGTTCAATGAGATTAAAATAATTTTTTGGTGAATAGTAACTTTTTTTCATTAATCGCGATTAGAGGTAATTAATGTAGTTTAAGGTAAAAATGATATTATAAGAATGTGAAAACACAATGACACTTGTCTTATACCTATTGGGTGAGTCATGGCCGACCAAGACAAGCCATGGGCCAACTTTGGGACCCCATGGAGCCACTTTAGTTGGAAAATGACAATAATATATTTTTATATAATGTTAAAATTAAATTGACACAAACATGAGTTGTTTTACTAAAACAATTTTTAAGTAAGGTTTAAGGCTGGGGCCTTATAATAACATACTTTCTATAAGAATAATGAATCTTGAGTGATGATGAAAAAATATAACGAGAAGTAGAAGAGTTATTTTTTTTGAAAGAAGAGTTATTTTGGAAAAATATTTTCATTTACCATAAATCCATATTAGAAACATATATAACCCAAAAAAAATATAAGGAAGGAAGAGATTATATTTAATGAAAAATAGTGGAATATCCATACTGAAAATGGCGTGAAAGAGGGAAATCCCAATGAAAGGAAGTTGGGCTTAGAATCCCATTACCTTATGTCAAAATGATTTCTTCACTTTATTATCCTAGATAACCAAATATAATTATTTAATTAAAAAAATAAAGAACATTATATATATATTCAGTTGATTCATTAAATTATTATGAAGATCAATTAGGGGATTTGGATGAGTTATAGTGTTTAATTTCGTCATTTGGGAGTCTTTATTTTCATGGTTTTCAGGATCAGTTCACTTGTATTTGAGTATGGAAGTTCATGCCAAATTTAATTTGATATCCAAAATTAAAATTAAATTTTATTAATGAAATTTGAAGAGATTAAATGATATTATATGTCACTCTGTTATATTTTATAAGTATGAATCATTAGATAAATAGTTAATGAAATTGATTTAATTTATTTGGCAGATTTACGACCATCACAAGCTCAAAAAATCTTAGTTAATATAATGTTTATATATTTCATACAAAACATTATTTAAATTATAATTATTATAATAAAATACCATTTAATTGTAATTATGGTTTTATTACCATCCTTGAAGGTGGTAGTGAAAAATAAAAATACATCTTCCACAGTGGAGGTAAATAGACACACCAATGATGATATTATCATTTTTAGCGTAAAACTAAAATAGAAGATAATACAAGATTATTTATTAAATTAACATTATAAAGTTATGGTTTATAAATTTTACTAGATTTATCATTTCTATGGTATAGGTTTAGGTGAGGAGAGGACAAGAAAATAAATGAAACTGAATAGAAAATAAAATAAAAAGAACTAAGTTTTTACCCCATGCATTTATCCTCCATAAGAACATCATTAGGGATAAGGGTTTTGTATTTTGATAAGACCAAGTGATCGTAGACATATAAGAGGGGATTGGGAAGTCTATTTAGAATAACATGGTTAAGATTCAATGCTTTGAAGTTGTGAGGGGAATATGTAGGGCGGGGGGTATTTATAGGGTAGGAGTGGACTGTTTTCTCATTATTTAATTCATTACATTATTATTTTGACTCATGAGTATGAATATATCGAAACATATCACTAAATATATTAAAATAATGATACATGGTTTGATATTTTGGTATTACATTATCCTTACTTTAATAATATATCATAAAATTCATGTATTTAGTTTTTATCGTAAATTATCGTATCTAACTATTCATAAAAAATAATCTATTTTAGAAAAATCCAAAAAATTCACCATAACCATTTTTCGACATGAAGATTTAAAAAAGATTTTTTTTGATAAAAATAGTTTTATAATTATTAGAAATGTATTTTTTAATTAAAATCTTCATTTACATTGAAAATACAGATTTTAAAATTAAAGCTAATTCTATGAAACCTTGAAATTTTAATTAAGCACTCAAAAAATTATTTTAAAATCAGAAGACAATTAAATTTTAACTTATTAATCTATTTTATGAAAATAAATTTATTTTAAATAATTATATTAATTATAAAAATAATAATAAACATTTCTATTTTATAAAAATACAGACACTTAATTAATTCCTTTTAAAACATTTATTTACTTATACAATGACATATTTATGTCATATTATAATTATGGTATGCCTAAATTTTATTTACATTTTCATATGTATGGTTAATATTCAGTACGCCAATTTATTCTTCCTGATGGTCACATTACAATTTCATTGGCTAAGTTACTATTTAATCGGTATTTTTTCTTTAACTTCTACAATACCTCTTATTTTATTCATTAATAATTTATAATGTTTGTATTGTGTTCTCAATGTTATTTGATGTGGTTTAACGATATGATATAATTATAAGAATTTAAGATCCATTAAAAAAATATTGGTTTGTTACATATATAACATATATTACATAGATATTTAATGGAATTATAAATATATTTACATATATATCATTTAATTTTCATTATTTTCAAATATGATGGGGATATGAATGTGTTATTCATGTATACATATGACAAACCATCTCCATGAATTATTCATTTAATATCCTATAACCAAACATTATGGATTATCTTAGATACATATATCTGTCATATATATGATAATAACATCATGGTTTACATTCTAGAGATGTTGAAATCATGAACAATATAAGAAAAAAAGTAACAAGGAAAACAAACTAAAAAATATATTCTATTAACACCTGGAATAGTGAAAATAATGTATTACTATTAAAAAATGGATAATAAGATATTTTAAGAAGTTATTTTATGATATTATAGATATATGTATGCTTCTGGTATAGTTATTAACATGTTTAAAACCTTTATACATGAGGTTAAAGGACATTCATCCAAAAGGAAATGAAAGGTATGTGATTATTGTCTCAGATTTCATTTCATGAGGTATAGTCAATTTGAACCACATACTTATTTTTGTGGTGTATTTACTGCCCCCTAAGATATATTATATCATGAATTATTTTACCCTTAGGGTATTTAAATATTTTATTTATTATTATTCCTTTAGGATTCAAATTATTGAAATGTTTCAAAGCAGTATATGACACACTGTAATGTTTAAATATTATTTTTCTCAAGAACAATATTAATAATATTTTAATGGTATTTCCATTAGTCGAGGCATACCTGATTTTTTGAAACTAATTTATTATATATGGCCTATATAATACAATTTTTACATGTAATATCATGATTCATTCACTCTTAATAATATTTTGTGTTTTAATTTGAATTATTTCATACAAGGGGATTTACACTTATAGTTTCCAAAGTGGAAAAGAAATTTCATAACCTGGTTCCCTTTCCTTTGGTTATACGACTTGTTCAATGTCATTAATATTTTATAATTATGTTTATAACTAATTTGACTGCATATTGATGTATTTAATCCTTATTTTGTTTATTTATAGATGATACATATAATTTACTCATTGATTGATTCTCACTTCACTCTCATAATCTTTTATAGGATTTACATCACAATCAAATTTTCTTCTAGAATGTTTACTTCTAAATTTACAATAGATTAAATAATTTGATCATTTTTAATAAAACCCTTATTTTTATTATCTTATAATGATAAATGTCCCTTTTCAAGAAATAATAAAATTTTAACTCTTTAGTTCTCAAAATGATTCTATGATAAATAGACATTATTTCTCTCTTTAGTTGGAGAAATGATTTTCTTCTAAAACACCAATTTTCAAAAAAAAATTTAAAAAATGTTTTGAACCTTTCCCAAATGATTTATTAATTACATTTTTACCATTTTTTTAAAAATATTTTCGAATAAATATTATTATTTCCTTCCAAACAAGGTATTTTTGATATAATTTTTTACCTTAATGAAGAAATGTTAATTTTATATCATATTCCATGTATGGATTTACCCGTCTTCATTTCTACTAACATTCCATTGAATATTTAAAAAGATATTTTTTAATTTATTTTTCTTCTGAAAAGTGTTTTTCAAAATAAATTATTATTAAAATTTTTTTAAAATAAAATGGATATTTTCTTATATAATGTTTTTTTAAAAAAATTATATTATTTGAATTGATAAAAAAACCTATATTTTAATCCACTTGGGACAAATTCTATTGGTACCATCCTTGTCATTCTGTTGGAATGTTTGTGATTTCATTGACCAAGGAAAGTACTGACATTCACTTACATGATTCCTTTTATTCCACTTGAAATATTCAATTTATAGTGATCATTGAACATTATGTTTCCCCTAAATATCCATATAATTTTTCAAAGATATGATTATTGACTAAACATTATAACATTTTAACATATGATGTGTAATTGAAATTTATTTCATTAACTGGGTAAATCTTGATAAATTTGTATATTATACTCCATATAGATTTATGAAAAGGAACAATGCTAAATCAAATATTTGATACATGAGGAATGATTTGAAAAGTATGAAACTAGTGAGACCAAAGTATAGATATCCCCTTGATTCAATAGAAGGCTCATGGGATGAATTTTTTTTCCATCCTTAGATTGGGTTTTACCCGATATACTAAACCATCATTTGAATGTTCTTAACAGTAATGGTTCCATGTATTTGAGAAACACTCTATTAATTAATTAATCATTTCCTTAATTTATATTTGGTTATTATTTATCTATGATATCTTAAATTGACGTATCTATAGTTGCATTTCATTATTATTTTGCTTATTGAATGACATGTGTTTTTAGTTTATTAATTTTACATATTAATTTTCCCATATGCAGTTACTTAAATTGAATGTGTTTTAATTTATTTACCTTTCCATATTGTTTACAATCATCCTTCGTACTATATTGATTACATTTCAACCGCCTTCAGTTATTACCTTCCATTATTGACTATACTCATTGATTCACAATTGCATCCATTGTACTTTACATTTTGAGAATTTGAGCTCACCCTTATTATGTTTTGTTTACCCATGAATCCCTGAAGCGTATAAAGAAATAGATTCATGGGTACTATAGTTGTAATAAAATTATTTTCCTCAAAATAAGTAATGAAATTATTTTGTAATTAGTGTATTCATTTATAAAATAATGTCTTGTGTATATATCTAATTTACCAATACTAATAAACTATTTGGTCATTTGGGAAAACATTTACTCTTATATTATTCCAATATAATGGTAGTAGACAACGAATCAATGATTTCTATGGTTGGGTCACTAAATGTTAATGATTATGACCCATATAATACTTATGTAAGTAAAAATATAGAACATGAACATTCATTAATTTTATCATTTATAAATCGTTAGAGTGTTGAGGAAGCTACATAGTTTAGGTTACATACAATATTCTTAAAGTTATATGGGTTTTTTTAAATATTAATTTGACTCTATTTTTTTGGGGATGATATAATTACATAAAACTCCTAATAAACACTAATTCATGGATTATTTAGTTAATAATTAATTAAAATCAATGATGCTAAACATATTAAAAGTAAATTGAATTTAATGGATTATTTTATTCCATTGTTATTATAGATGAATATCTCATGTTACATAGTAGTGAACATAATATATTTTCATTCCATTATTCTTGTGATATTTATATAATAACACTAAGTTGATGATGTCAACAATGACACAATGTTATTTTATAATAAATGATAATTTTTTGAATGATTGAAAATTAATAAAAATTATTTTTTAAAGGAATTTTTAATGGTTATTAAATAAAAAATATAGTCCACATAGGTAACAATTAAACTTTTATAATTAACATGTTTACCCATAGATATTAAAATTTTGTTATAATGGCCCATGTTAAAGCATTTTTTTACATGTTAAATTCACTTATTTTAAAATTAATTTCTAACACTCATAGATTTTTTTATTTTTTAAAGTAGATATCATATTAATATTATACTGGGACTATATTTTATAATAAATATTAAGTTAATTTTCTATTAATGGTTAAATTACATAGGTTGTAAAACTAGTTACCTAAATGAAAATCCAAAAGGAATAATATAATTGAACTTATTGAATAAGGAATAGAATTATAAAAAATCACTAAAATATTTTTGGTGGATATTTGGAATGACCATATATTTAATTTAATACATTATTTCCCCATTTTAAACAATTATGGTAAGTGATACCGCACAATATATATTACGCTTTAATATTTACAAGAGTGCCACTCCACTCTGTTGTAAAAAAAAATTCACTCTTCCCTTCCCTTACATAACTAAATACATTTTGGTTCATAAAAAATATTCACATATAGTATAAAAAAATCCAACCCCTAAACCTATAACACCATCTATTGGATGAAATAAAACCAATGAATCCCTTTGGTGAAAACTAAAATGTTTTACACCAAATAAAGAGGTTATATTCTTCAAGATAAATCTAGGTTTTATTTATTTCTCCACATCTTATTTTCTTATTATTTCATAATTAGATAATAAATTTTTTTCATAAATATAAATAATTTATTATGTCATTATTTTGACCTACACCTACATAAACAGCAATAAAATATGTAACAAACACAACTTTCTTATTTATAAAGAACTACTGCCTCACGAAACCACATTGTTCATTTGTCCTTTACCACCACTAATTATTGTGAATTATGATAAAGAATTTTTTTATTAAAAATATATGATATTTATGATGTATTTATACTTATTAAATTATTATTTATAACAAACCTCCTTGATTTCCATTTTTTTTAAATAAGATAACTTTATTTGGGGAAGTGAGGACTACTGCCTCCTCAAAGAAATGCGATTTGGTCACACATTTCTTCGTAGGTATTGAGGATGGGTTTAATGAAATAATATGATATATAAGTTATAATAATTACCCTAAAAAAATATTTTATAATAAAATATATACATATATCTCATTTACATCTCTTTTAATACTTCAAGAAAATGGAAACAGCGTTCATGCGTAGGTATGATATACCATCTCCATGAATGGAGTATTCTATTTCAGATATCTGTATTTTATAAATTATTAAAATAATATATATAATGAATATATATGATATATAAATCATATTTTACGTTATTTAAATATTTAAGTCATTATCTGAGTAAGAGGATTAAGAATTAAATGTTAAAACACGTTTATAAACAAAGCATATACTATATAAAATATTATTTTAACATGATGTTGTTAATAAACGGGTAATATAAATTCATAAGTGAATATTATATGATATGAAAAATTGTAATATTATATATGGTATATTTATAATAATATAATATTTATTATACTTGATGTATGAATGGGTATGAAGAAATCAACAAAATAATTTAAGGGTTTCCTCATCTCACCTTTTCATTATCCATGAGATATATGTCATGTTAACCACATGTTTCTTTTGTGTGATATATACACTTAAGATGAATTTATTTCAAGATACATATAAATAAATTTATGGTTCATGACATATCCATTTGATTATATATCTTTCATGGGTTATATGTTTCAAAATTCACCAAATTGGTAAAGTGGTTTTGTCTTAATTTTTCATTATATAAGATACTTTCCATGTTACGAGACAATATTATCTAGGTGTTTTATTACTGATTTTAACATGTTATATCAGAAATTTTATTATTTTAATGATAAAATAAGTTTCATGAAGTGTTCTTATTCTAAGGGGATCAATATTTAAATGTCCAACTTGGTAATATTTTGTTATTATAATGTCTTCTTTTATTATGATTATTTATAATTATGCTTCTGATGATGAAATATTATGAAGAATATCCCAAGAACAGTCATGAATTTTTTTAATCTCTCATTATTCATGATGTATTCATGTATTGGTAAAATATTTTCACTGTTTGTTACTTAATATAATTATGAATTTGTTTTTTTCGAAAATATGACCTTATCTCTATCTTTGGTAGGAAATATGATCTCATTCAAAACTATGTTTTCTAAAATGGTTTTGAAAAATATTATTCTTAAAAATTGTTGAAAATGTTTTCAAACTTTAGTTACAATTTTTCAATGTTTTTTCAAAGGATATGGTTTTAAAATTGATTTTCAAGCTTCTTTTACAACATTTCTAGTAAAATTGTTTTCAAAATGATTTTAAAGCTTATATTATAAGTTTTCATGGAAAAGGGTTTCAAAATGATTTTCAATATTCTATTATAAATTTTCAAGGAAAATGGTTTTTGATGTTCTTTTATGTTTTAATGGATTTTTTTAAAGAATAAAATTATTCTCCACATGAAATTTTTTAACCCATTTTGATGATATGTTTTAAAAGTGGGTTCATGGAAAAGGATTTAAAAAATGTTATATGTTATAAAATGTTATGTTACAAGTGATCTTTCAAAAACCTTATCTTTTTTATGGTTTGATGATTATGAAATTTGTTCCTCTCCAATGGGTTATACCATGATAAATTCTTCAGAACCACGATTCATTTCAAGAATTATTCTAGTATGAAAACTTTTGAATCATATATAATTGAAATAGGCTAAGATATGATTAAATATTTATGTTACATATTTAATTTCGTGGGTTATGATATGATATTTATGAAACCCATCTCTTTTATTGGGAAATGAGAAGATAAATGTTTTATAGAAAAATTAAGTATTATATCATTATGATATGGGTGGGACCTATATCTCCCTTTAATGAATTGGGAAAATATTTAAATCCCGTGAGATAATGACTAGAAATAAGTCAGTGGGTCAGATAAAAAATGGGAAATAATTGTGTCTTAATCAAAAATGGGAAACTGGTGTGCCCTATTCCACTATAAGAATATGGGGAAACCCAATCCATTATGGGAATAAAGGAAATACAACATCCGAGGTAAATGAAGAATAATATATTTTCATATTTATTAATAATTGTGAATGAAATATTAATTTTACTTTAATAGGGTTTCTATGATCGATAACATACCCGATACGCAACAACGAGTTTCTTTGAAATCATACGCTGCACACTAATAATATAATAATATTAATTTAAATGGAAGTTAACTCCTAGCCATTGTATTGGCGGGAATGAAAAAAACTAAGTACAATATGATTATAATTTTTTTTTAAAATTTATTTACTTTTATCCAATAAAAGTTAGAGGCTTAAAATGTGAATGAATCTAATTTTAGGTATAATTTACATTAAAAGGTCAATTTACCACCTTTTAATGGAGAACCCTATTTAAATCTAGTTTTGGTCACTTTAATACATTCTATTTGACCAAATAAAATCCATCTTTTTAATGGGTACATCAAAAATTACTTTGTGTAAATTTGTGAAATTTTTCCCATAAAGTTCATTTTTAATGAATAGTGAAAAATATGGTATTTTAATTCAAAAATGCATTTTAATCTAATTTATTTATATGGTTATATAATCTTTTTAATTGGTTTTAATGTTTAATTAGAATATATTTTTACCATTTATTCCAATGTTGGAAATTGGAATTAATTTTACTTTGAAATTGGACATAAACAAGTGCGAATCTTTTGATAGTTATTGTTTCTTAAAATAACGCTATCTGTTTTAAAAATGAGAATTAATTTTAAATTAATTAATACAACTTCAATGTTTATAATTTGGTAAAATAAACATCATTTTTTAATTTTTAATATCAAATAATGCTTAGGCTGATGTTTTGGTATTTTTCTGAAAAACATCAATTTTGTGATGAATAATGAAACCAGTTAGTACTAGTTAGAAAACATACTTTTTCATTTAAATGAAATTTACCTCTTCTGTGAATTAAATTTCAAAAATCCAACATACATGGTTGTTATTAGTAAGTAAAATGAGGTTCAATAAGATGAAAATAATTTTTTGGTGAATAGTAACTTTTGACTTTTATTTACTGCGGTTAAAGCTAGATAGGGTGATTCAAGGTAAAAAGAATAGTATAATAATTTAAAATTACATTAACACTTGTCCTAACCTTATTGTATGTGTAATGTCTGTCCATCAGTATCCTTGGGTCGATTTTGGGACCCCATGGTGCCACTTATGAATGGTAATGACATTTTAGATTAATTAATTTAAAGTAAAGACAAAAATGAAAAAAACAAATATCTCTCTATAAATTAATTTTTATATGGTGCTATATAAGTAATATTATGTACTATACATATTAATTGTAAAGATAAAAATATTTCCTACAACATGGTAGTTTTTTTATAATTTTTAGACATCGAATAAATTAAATTATTTATGACACAATAATGATGCAGTGTTTACCTCATTAATAAATCATTTAAATAAATAAGATTAAAAATATTAAAATCACATCCAAAACCTGTCCAATTCCTATTAGATGATTTTATTTATACTACGAGTCATCTTATCTTTGACTCTAATTATTTTGGGACCTTTAGAAATTGAATATCATTATATAATAAAATTATATTTTCACACTTTCATAAAGATCCCCTCCTCCCCATTATAAAAAGAGACCATTTATAACATATTATTCACTCCTATCAAGACTTTTGGATCATCCAACCTCTGACCAGTTAAGCTCCCTACTTCTCTCTCTTCCACCATCAAGCCTTACCTTAGGCAGAAGGAACTTCAACAAACCCTTTTGGTTCAAACCAAAGGAAGTTACCCAAATTAATGGTAACAATTTCACCTAACTTCTTTTCTTTTATTTTACTTCTCCAAAACCTAAAATATTTTTATTCCATTCGTTTGTAACAACCCAAATATCCTCAATATACTAGTATTTTGTTATGAGAAGTATTCTAACTACACTTACACACACCTTCATCAAATGGGTGAAGAACATACTGTTTCTGTGGATGACAAACTAACGCCTCATGAAACGATGATTGTTTGATTATCTCCAACAACCTCTAATGGTGGACATTAAGATGACACTACTTTTAAATATGATATTTATTTTTTTTCTTTATTCTTATTTATGATTCTTTTATAGCATACCTTTATGGTTTCCATTATGGGTAAGCGTGATAATTGTATTTGAGGAAGTGCGGACTACCGCCCCCTCAAAGTGATAAGACTCATTCATGCCAAACGTGGGACGTATAAAGGATAAATTTAATGGTATTATATATGATATTATACTGTAATTATAATATACCAATGTATCATTATTTTTTGATTCCATTAAAATAAGAAATTGAAATGAAAGTAGTGTTCATGCGTACGTACGGCTTATAGTCTCCATGAACAGTGCATTTCATTTCTTAACTACAAATGTTATGTAATATTATAAATACATGCATATAATGAATATATATGATATATATGATATCTAAATAATGAATATCATTCTGGATATACTGACCTTTTGACCATGTGAACAAATTGTAACTACATGGTGTTCGTTTATGACTCACGTACCAAATATCGAAAAAATGACCGTTATTAACTCAAATGATTTAATAGTGTTTATAACATAGTAATAAGTGATATAAAAGGAATAATAAACTTGAAAAATATTATTAAGAAAGTATAAATTATCTTTAGTTTATTATTCAAGAGATTAAAGAATGATCGAGTCAAGTCGGACAC
The DNA here is from genome assembly GCA_963277665.1 of Viscum album. Taxonomy (NCBI): domain Eukaryota; kingdom Viridiplantae; phylum Streptophyta; class Magnoliopsida; order Santalales; family Viscaceae; genus Viscum; species Viscum album. The sequence continues at coordinate 357,563,299 of OY728143.1, forward strand.
GAGGTAAGGGACTTCATCTGAATCTCCTTTCATCGAGGTATATTTTGTTTTAATACATGAATTTCTTTTATATGCTGTATGAAGACCCATGAATTTTCAAATAGAATATTTTTCTATGAATCGTTTCACTAAATTACAAAAAGGAATGTTTCTTTTAACGTAAGTGGTGACAATGACCTTTCCGCCGCCGCAAGTATTATTTGTTCTTTGGCTTCCTTAACAAGACGTAATGTTTTTTCAAGGAAAATAAATACCATGTACTCTTTTATGTATTTTGGTATTGAAAATCATTCGATAATGGATTTTTATGTCAATATATTCAAGTGATATATTGGGATTAAAATGTGGAAATGTTTTCATTCATTTTTATTTGTTTTATGTGTTATGATTTTATAATGGTACATGGACATTTGACGGGTGGTTACATGATAAAACAAATGACGGGTGGTGCTGTGATAAACCAGGATGGGTGGTTACGTTATAACCTCCAATTCATTGGGTATGGAAGTGAGCCATTTGGCTATTCCATTTAGTGATATGTGTGGAAGTCGACTGTATGGTTATTCCTTTTATGTATGTTTATGTCCCAAGTCACCTATATATGTCATCTGTTCTTTATATGGGTTTTATGGTAATATTTTGGTTACCTAAGGGTAATAAGTGATATTTTATTTAGTGAAAAATATTTACTATTTCATAAAGGTGAAAAGTATTACTTATGTTAAAGTATTCATGGTTTACATGTAGTTTTGAAAAACTAAAGGGTTTCTTTCTTCGTGTATCCCTTACTGAGTTTTTTATGCTCATCCCAAGTTTTTGAAATGTTTTTCACCTCACATAATGTGGAATAGGGTCAAGGACGGGACCAAGGAAATGTCATGCTGTCTTAAACATGGAACTAGACATGACTCTTTTTTTCAAGAGTTTTTATTTTATAAAAAAATGGAAACTGAGTAGAAGTGTTTACTTTGTATTCATTTGAGATGTAATGGTTATGTCCTAATTCTCTAAAACTATAAACCTGAAAAGATCCTCAATGAGAATTATTCATTAAATTCATTATTATGTAATGTTTTAAGGCCTTTTCTTTATTGTTTGTATCAGAGGTTGGTTTAGACAATTTTAGAAGTTAGGGTATTGTCAAATAAATGTCTATAAATTAATTTCTGTTAATATTGAAATGATATAACATTTACGGGTTACCATGTTGCTTCACCTAAGATATTTTTGTGTTCAGAATGGTTTTCCACAAAGGAAATAGGGTAGATATGTTGGGACGACATCAGGAGGAATACAACCTTCCAAATCAGCAACCTGAGATGGTCAGAATCGGAACTGAACAATTTGTTGCAATGATGGCACAGTTGACTTAGGCTATAAATTATGATGGTATCCATGCTCGAGATCAGCCATATCAACCTCAGAAGAACATGTCAGTAGTAGAGCATTTTATGAGGCAATATCTCGAATCATTCAGAGGGTCATCTGACCCTCTGCTAGCTGAAGGGTGGATTAAAGTACTGGAGATGATTTTTGATGTCATGAGGAGTTCAGAACATCAAAAGGTTAGACTCTCTATTTACCGTTTTGAAGGTGAATCTGATCAGTGGTGGTCAATGGTAAAAAATATCAGGGATAGTAAGGATATTGATGCTCTTTAGTGGGATTAATTCAATGGTATGTTTCTTGAGAAATATTTTCCTAAGGTGGTTTGTCTTAGGATGGAAAATAAATTCCTAGAATTGAGGTAGGAGGATGAATCAGTGGCTGCTTATGAAGCAAAGTTCACTCGATTGGCAAGCTATGAACCAAATTTCATCTGAGATCTTGATATTAAGATAAATCAGTTTTACTCAGGACTGAAGCCACGATATCAAAGGGAATTAGCCTGTCATGAGTTCAAAAATTATAAAAAACTTTTTCGATGTGAAGAGAAGGTGGAAATGGAGTTTCCCGATGATCAGGTGTTCTTTGAAAAAACAATAGAATAAGAGGTCTAGTTGGCAGGAAAATGGAAAGAATTTATCAAAGAATTCTGGAGGTAAGAAAATTAAATATCCAACTTGTGAGAAATGTGGTAAAAAGCATCTTGGAGAATGTTCATCAATGTCTGTAAAGTGCTTCTGGTGTGGTAAGTCTGGTCATACTTCTCATAACTACAAGGAATATGATCAACCAAGCAATGAAAATCAATCGGTAATATGTTTTAAGTGTAATGAAATGGGTGTCCAGAGAAGAACTCAACTAAGGGAATGTAGCTAGACGATAAGCATAAAGGGATGGTGAAATCCTTTGAAACTACTTCAGCAGATATTGCGCCATCAAACGAATTAGTATCAGGTACACTGTTTTTTTGTTAAGATTATGCCTATTTGTTGTTCGATTCAGGGTTTAAACACTCTTTCATTTCTAAAAAGTTTTCTAATAAATTGAGAATTCCATTTCATGATATGAATACAGAACTTATGGAAAAAACACTTAGAGGAAATGTTGAGGCAAAAATAAAACATAAGAACCTTCATATCCTTGTTTGTGGAAAAAATCCACCTAAAAATCTTATTGTTTTTGCTCTAGTAGAGTTTGATTTTATTTTGTCCATATATTGGTTGCCTGTTTATCATGATAAGATTGACTATAGAGCTAAAGAGGTTTCATTTCAGAAAGATTTACATTTTGTGTAAAAGAATGAACCCTTGATTTTGATAACATATCAGGAAGGTGAGAAACTAGTAAAATATGGAAATGAATGTTACCTTGCATATATTGTTGAAAAATAAAAGAACTGTCTAGATTAATGATGTGCCAGTGGTAAATGAGTATCTTGATGTTTTTCTTGATGAGTTTCTTGGTATTACACATGATCGAGAAGTTGAATTTATTGTTGGCTTAGTTCCTAATTGTAAGACAATTTCAGAAACCCCCTTATCGGATGGACCAAATGGGACTTTTAGAGTTAAAAAAGCAATTTCAAGAGTTATTAGATAAAGGTTTCATTCGACATAGCACATCACATTGGGGTGCTTCTGTCTTGTTTGTTAAATAGAAAGATGGTTCAAGGAGACTTTGTGTTGATTATAGAGCCTTTAGTAACATCACTATTAAGAACAAGTATCATTTTCCTCATATTGATGATTTGTTGGATTAGCTCCAGGGAGCTCTGTATTTTTCAAAGATTGACTTGAAATCAGGATACCATCAGTTGAAAGTAAAGGAAGCAGAAATTCTGAAGACCACTTTTTATACTAGATATGGACATAATGAATTTGTAGTTATACCTTGTGGGTTTACTAATGGACCTACTGTATTCATGGATCTTATGAGGTGAATTTTCCGTAAGTTCTTGGATAAGTTTTTGGTTGTGTTCATTAATTATATTTGAATTTATTCAAAAAGTAAGGAGGAGCATGAATGTTATTTAAGGGTTGGCCTACAAATCTTAAAAGAAAAGAAACTATATTGGAAATTCAGAAACTGTGAGTTTTGGTTATAACAAATTTCTTTCCTTGGTCACATTGTTTCAAAAAATGGAATAACATTTCATACTGCTAAAAAAAATTTGTTCAAGAATGGTCAAGATCCACAAATATAATTGAGATCCATAGTTTTCTCGGTTTTGATGGTTATTAATGGAGGTTTGTTGAGAATTTTTCATGGTTATATAGTCCAATGACTAAGATAACTCGAAAAGGTGTTATGTTCATTTGGAAAAAAGAATGGGATGATTGTTTTTAGGAATTGAAAAGAAGATTTCTGAATGCTCCAATTTTGGCACTGCCTTCTAGAAATAGTGAGTTTATTAGTTATAGTGATGCTTCATTGAAAGGAGTTGGATGTGTCCTTGTCCAGAATGATCAGGTAATTTATTATGCTTCATGTTAGTTGAAAACCCATGAGTTAAATTACCCTACAGATGACTTGGAATTAGCTAATGTTGTTTTTTGCTTTAAAAATTTGGAGGCATTATTTGTATGGAATAAAATATGAAATATATACTGGCCAAAAAAGGTTAAAGTATATATTCACTTAGAAATAATTGAACCTGAGACAGAGGAGATGACTGGAATTCATCAAGGATTATGATTTCACGATCCATTACCATCCGCGAAAAGAAAATATAGTGGCTGATGATTTGAGTCGAAAAAGTAATGTCTCATTAACCATGCTACTTTTGGAAAGAGATCCTTTTGTTTTTTGATTCGTTGGACTTTGGCATAGATGTTGTTGGTGCAAGAAATTATTCTGTTTTGTTTGAGGTGTCAGTGAAATTATCTTTATTAGACATAATAAAGAAAGTGCATAAAGAAGATAGTGAGTTTCAGAAAAAAGATAGAGTTGGTCTAGAAGGGTATGTTTCCTGATTTTAACGTTGATCATGATTGTGTTTTGAGGTTTAGGAAGAGATTATGTGGGCCTTGTGATTTAGAGTTGAAGAATGATTTGTTATGTTAATCTCATAGTTCCCTATTTTTAGTTCATCCGGGTAGTACTATGGTGTACACAGATCTTCATGAGTATTACTGGTGGGATGGAATAAAAAGAGATATTTCTGATTTTACAGTGAAGTGTTTCACTTTTCAGCTGGTCAAACCAGAGTGGCAGTTACCAAAAGGGACTCTTCAGAAATTTTCGGCGCCAGAGTAGAAATGGGAAAATATATCCATGGACTTTGTTGTGGGATTACTGAAGAAATATCGAGGTAATAATGAAATATGGGTTGTAGTTGATCGATTGACTAAATCTGCCAATTTCCTTCCTATTCGAGATACTTCATCCCTAGATCAACTTGCTCAATTTTATGTTAATGAGATAGTCAGGTTGCATGGAGTTCCCTTATACATTGTATCAAATCATGATCCCAGGTTTACTTCTAACTTTTGGAATGGCCTTCAGAAGTCGTTGGGTACTGAATTAAATTTTAGTACAACTTTTCATCCACAATCAGATGGGTAGTCAAAAAGAACAATTCAGACCTTGGAGGATATACTATGTAATTGTTCACTAGATTACCAGGGAAGTTGGGACTAACATCTTTCTTTGGTTTAATTTTTTTATAATAATAGTTTCCATTCCAGTATACAGATGGCTCCATTTGAGGCATTATATGGAAAGAATTTTCAAACTCCATCTTTTTGGGATGAAGTGGGTGAAAAGAAGCTGATGGGACTAGAATTGTTAGAAGAGATGGCATAGAATGTTCAGTTGATTCAGAAACACATGAGAACAGCTCATCGAAGACAAAAAAGTTATGCGGATAACTGGAGGAAGGATATTTATTTTGAGGTAGGTGATCATGTCTTTCTCAAAGTTTCTCCATGGAAATGTGTGATGCGTTTTGGTAAGAAGGGAAAGTTGAGTGTGGGGTTCATCAAACCTTATGAAATCCTAGATAACATTGGATCAGTTTCATAAAAATTGGCTTTACCTCCATGTTTATCCCGGATACACAATGTTTTTATGTTTTGATATTGAGAAAGCATATGCTAGATCCATCTCATGTTTTAAGTCCAGAGGTAGTTCAGTTGGAAGAGAATCTCTCTTATGAAGAACAACCAGTCCAGATTCTTGACCATAGAGAGCATGTGTTGCGGAATAAGGTAATTCATCAGGTAAAGGTTTTGTGAAAAAAACCATATGGTTGAAGAAGCAACATGGTAATCTGAAAATGCTATGAGGGATAAATACCCTCAGTTATTTTGATAAGTGAATAAAAATTGCGAGGAAGTAATTTCCAAAATGGGGGAAGGATGTAACATCCCAGGTAAATAATGAATAATAGATTTTTATATTTATTAATATTTTTTAATTAAATATTAATTTTATATTAAAAGGGTTTCTATGTTCGATAGCATACCTGATACACAACAACGAGTTTTTTTGAAATCTTACGTTGCACAATAATAATATAATATTATTATTTTAAATTGAGTTAACTCCTAGCCATTATATTGGAGGGAATGAACAAAACTAACTACAATATGATTATACATATTTGTTAAATGTATTTACTTTTATCAAATAGAAATTCAAGGCTTAAAATGCGAATGAATCTAATTTTAAGCATAATTTACATTAAAAGGTCGATTTACCACCTTTTAATGGAGAACCTTATTTAAATATAGTTTAGGTCACATTAATGAATTATATTTGACCAAATGAAATCCTTCTTTTATAATGGGGACATAAAAATTTTCTTTGTGTCAATTTTTGGAATTTTCCCTATAATGTTCATTTTTTAATGAATATTGAAAAACATTGTATTTTAATTCAAAACTGCATTTTAATCTGATTTATTTATATGGTTAAATTATCTATATAATTTAATTTAAAGTGTAATTAGAATAAATTTTTACCATTTTATCCAATGTTGTCCATTGGGATTAATTTCATTTTGAAATTGGACATAAATAAGTGTCAATATTTGATGGTAATTGATTCTTAAAAACAAGCTATTTGTTTTTACAACGGGAATTAATTTTAACTATATTAATGCAACTTCTATGTTTAGAATTTTGTAAAATAGACATAATTTTTGAATTCAGAATATCAAATATTTCTTAGGATAAATATTTGGTATTTTTCTGAAAAACATAAATTTTTTGATGAATAGTGATACCACTTAGTTGTAGTTAAAAAACTGACTAATTCATTTTAATGAAATTTTACCACTTCTGCAAATTGAATTTCAAAAATCCAACATACACGATTATTATTATTAAGTAAAATTTGGTTCAATAAGATGAAAATAATTTTTTGGTGAATAGTAACTTTTGGCTTTTATTTATCGCGGTTAAAGGTAAATAGGGTCATTAAAGGTAAAAAGAATCTTATAATAATTCCAACTTAACTTAACACTTGTCCTGAACTTATTGGGCAAGTAATGGCTGACAATGGGCATCCTTGGGTCGATTTTTGGACCCCATGGAGCCACTTATGAATGATAATGACATTTTAGACTAATTATTTTAATGTAAAGTCAAAAATGACATAAAAAATATTTATTTGTAAATTAATTTTTATATGGTGTTATATAAGTAATATTTTTGACTATAAATATTAATTATAAATCTGAGAATATTTACTACATCATGGTATTTTTTCTATAATTTTTAGACATCGAATAAATTAAATTATTTATGACACAATAATGATGCATTGTCCACCTCATTAATAAATCATTTAAATAAATAAGTTTATAAATATTAAAATAACATCCAGAACCTATCCAATTCTTATTGGATAATTTTATTTAGACTATGAATCATATAATATTTTCCTGTAATGATTTTTTGACATTTAGATGCTGAATATCATTATATAATAAAATAATAATTTCACACTTTCCTAAAGAGCCCCTCCTCCCCCTTATAAAAGGAGACCATTTATAACCAATTATTCACACCTCTCAAGCATTTTTTCCCATCCAAACTCTACCCAATTAAGCTCCATATATCCATATCTTCCACCAAGAAGGCTTAACTTAGGCAGAATGCATTTCAACAAACCCTTTTGGTTCAATGCAAATGGTGTTACCCAAATTAAAGGTGACAGTTTCTCCTTACTTCTTTTCTTTTATTTTACTTCTCAAACCCCTAAACACTTTTTAGTCCATTATTTTATAATAAAAAATTATCTTCAATATACTAGGATATTGTTATGATAATTATTTGAACTACACTTACAAACACCTCCGTCTAATGGGTGAAGACCATAATGTTTCTGTTGATGGTAAACTAACGCCTCACGAAACGATGATTGTTCGATTATCCACGACCGCCTCTCTTGGTGGACTTTAAGATGACACTATATTTATATATGATATTTATATTTTTTTTATGTTTTCTTTATGTTTCTGTATTTTTCTTTTATATCATACCTTTATGGTTTTCATTATGGGTAAATGTGATAATTTCATTTGAGGAAGTGTGGAGTACCGCCCCCTCAAAGTGATATGACTCATTCATGCCATACGTGGGACATATAAAGGATAGAGTTAATGGTATTATATATGATATTATTCTGGAATTATAATATACCAATGTATAATTATGTTTTAATTCTATTAAAATAAGAAATAGAAATGAAAGTACGTTCCTGCGTACGTATGACTTACCGTCTCCATTAACGGTGCAGTTCATTTCTTACTTCCAAATGTTATGTACTATTATAAATACATGTATATACATGATATACATGATATATATGATATCTAAATCATGAATATAATTTTGGATATAATGATCTTTTGACCATGTGAACAACTAGTAACTATATGGTGTTCATTTGTGAGTCAATTACCAAATATCAACAAAACGACCGTTATTAACTTAAATGATTACATAATGTTTATAACATGGAAATAAGTGAAATAAAAGGAATAATAAACTTGAAAAATATTCTCAGGAAAGTAGAAATTAACTTTAGTTTATTATTTAGGAGATTAAAGTGTGATCGAGTCAAGTTGGACACGAGGTAAGGGACTTTGTCTGAATCTCCTTTCACTAAGGCATACTTTGTTTTAATACACGACTTTCTTTTATACACTGTATAAACACCCTTAAATTTTCTAAGGGAAAATTTCTCTACAAAGTGTTTTACTAAATGAAAAATGGAATTTTTATTTTAATGTAAGAGGTGACAATGACCTTTCTTCTACCACAAGTATTATTTGTTCTTTGGCTTCATTAACAAGTCGTAATGTTTTTTCCAAGGAAAATAAATACCATAGACTCTTTTTTTGTATTTTGGTATTGGAAGTGGTTTTGATAATGATTTTTTATGTAAATATATTTAAGTGATATATTGTTATTGAAATATGGAAATGTTTTCTTTCCTTTATATTTGTTTTAAGTTTTATTATTTTATAATGGCATTTGGACATTTGATGGGTGATTACGTGATAAACAAATCACGGGTGGTGCTGTGATAAACCAGGATGGGTGGTTACGTTATAACCTCCAATGCATTGGGTATGTAAGTCACTTGTATGGCTATTCCATTTAGTGATATGTGACGAAGTAGACCATATGTTTATTCTTTTTAAGTATAGTTATGTCTTAAGTACCCTTTATATGTTATGTGTTCTTTATATGGGGTTTATGGTAATCTTGTGGTTACAAAAGGGTAAGTATTGATCTATTATTTATTGAAATGTATTTACTACTTCATAAAGGTGAAAAGTATTACTTATGCTAAAGTATTAATGGTTTACTTGTTGTTTTGAAAAACTAACAGTTTTCCTTCTTCGTGTATCCCTTACTGAGGTTTTTATGCTCATACTATGTTTTTGAAATGTTTTTCACAGGACATAATGTGGAATAGGGTCAAGAATGGTATTAAGGAATAGTGATGCTATCTTAAACATGGAACTAGACATGGCTTTTTTTCAAGAGTTTTTATTTTATGAAAAAAATGAAAATGGATTAGAAGTGTTTACTTTGTAATCTTTTGAGATGTAATAGTTATGTCATAATTCTCTAAAACACTAAACCTGAAACGATCCTCAATGTGAATTATTCATTTAATTCATTTTTATGTAATGTTTTATGGTCAGGACCTTATAAGGAATCCCAAAAAACATTGTGAATATGGGGAAAATCGATCCAATATAAAAATATGGGGAAACCCAATCTACTAATAGAAGATAAAAAAACCCAATGAGCTCCTGTAAGATAGAGAAACCCAATACAATATAGGAATATGGTTTAACATGGTCTATTATGGGATGATTGGGAAACCTGAAGACTTATATGGAAAGTACTCTGATTGTTGATAGCGGTGTGCCCCTCTTAGTTGGTGAAGTCCCCATAAAGTTCCCGGATAGGTTTCTGGAAAAGATCCCTGACTTATAGGGAATGGTATTTCATGTTTATGTGTTTCCCTCAAATTCTTTGTCTTATGCCAATGATATGCTCACATGGTTCCGATTATTTATTATCTTATGATTCATTTCTTATAAACTACCATTTTAGGCCATTATTCATGTTTATGATATTCTATTTGTAGTGTATGATCTTTTAATGTCATGATCACATTATCATACCCATTTTCTCATGTTTATTATTACATATCTCCCTTGTTTACACTTTCTGACTCTCCAACCTCAACACATTCCCATTCTACCTTTACCCAGGTTATAGAAAAAGATTTTTATGTAGGGGTACTAACTATGAATATCTTTATCATGATTTTGAATATCTTTTACCAAATTAGAAGAATGTGTTCCATGTTTCCAAGGACACTAAATTATTAAGGTCCTCGAGAATGTATTTTTTGTATTGTGATGAATGTTCAACTTAATTTTTGAAATATTGATTTTTGTGAATCATAGAACACTATATTTATCATTCTGAGCAGATATTATATCATGTTATGTATTTTATTTTCTCTCATTTAAATATGATAATGTTGGTCATGTATGTGTAGGCTACCATCTTTAAATAGATATGTGACTTCCTTCTCATTAATATAAAACATGGATAATATCTACAAGTATATGTAATGAAATAATATTCTAATTATGATATAATTATCTCTATTTAATGTTAAAACATTACTTACCTCTATTTCAAAATAGCATTTGGAAAATTTTATACCGTAGAGATGAGTACATATGACATACCATCTACATGATCGTAACCTACTTCATTTTTCTTAACCAACATTCCTGATAGTTAATAAAATGGAATATAATTATATATATTATAATTAGGTTTCTATTATTATTCTTGTGATATTTAAATTATGACCTCTTTGAACAATATTCAACCTACGGATTTCATTTTTGACACATAATTCTAATATTATCAAAACACCTGATATAATTTTAATTGATTAAAAAATATTATATAATCTAGTAATACCTGAAATAAATGGAATGATAAATATAAAAAAGTTTTTTAAGTTGTAAATAATTTACATAAGTTTTTTATTATGAATGTTAAAGAACATATGTGATGAATAAGAGTCAGGGTAAGGGGATTCATCTCAGTTTTTATTCATTACTAAATATTTTACTATTTTGATCCTAATTTATTTTTTACGATTTATATAATTCCACATTAAAATGTCATTTGATTATTCCATAATAATTCATGATATCTTATGTTTTAATTTGAAAATTTTCATCCACTGTTATTTGAATTGAAGATTATAAGGGAATGAAGTTATATTAGAACTCAATTTTTGTTGTGATTGAAAAAAAATCTTTTAGAAAAATATCATGCTTTTATGATAATTAGTCTAAATTAAAAATCTATTAAATATCAAAATTATTTTATGATTGAAATGATTATTTTCTAAACTATATACAATTTTAAATTAAAATTTTACTTTGATATTTATTTTGTTATCTGGAAAAATATGGAAAAATCTATATCCTTTTATTAATACTGATAATTTAAGGATAACGAATTTTTATTAATGAATTAAATATATTATTCAATGTACACAAAATTAATTGGACATACATTGACATGTGGGACCCAAAATTATATAAACCCTCGATGCATCAAATATTATCAGGGAATGAATTAGTTGGCCAAATTAAAAAGGTTTCTACCTATAGTTTTAAAACATTTTGTTTATGGTCTCCATGGTAGAGGTATAATGTGCTCGAGATTATGAAATCCAATGTTAAAGAATTTTATTTATATGGAATTCATTTATTATTATACATGATATTTTCAAAATGATATTATCTCTATATTCCTTCCATTATATGACAGTTTATTAAATTTCATGTGTTTTATATTATGTAACTTTACATATTTTTATGCCTTATCTTATCAAAATAGTCATGTTTCTTAAGTTGAATGTGTATTCAATTATTTATATTTCCACGTGTATTATGATTATTGACTCATTATATTCCCCATTATACATAACCTTTGTTGACCATTTCTGGTCACTATTATTTTGTCTCCCTTCCATAGGATATGAAGAAAAAAAATATCAAAATTAGTTCAGTGATGTAAAATGTTTTCTATCTACATGAATTATATTTTATAACCCTATATAAAACATCTATCATGTACGTATTTATGTCTCTAAAACAACTAAATTGATCAGTCCCTTAGGATTTGATGTCTTGTATCAATGTAAAAATAAGAAATAAAGAACCAACTCTAGGATACCAGGGTTGAGGTCACTATAGTATGTATTATAAGATGTTTATTAGAAACCTTATGATCTTGAATTAGAAAAGCATAAATTAGGTAAAGTGGCTCTATTATATACTTTGAGGATAATTATAGAGAAACATCTTATTTATTTTAAAGGATTATATTATGTGTTTTTTCCTAGAAATAAATCCATGTCTCATTACTACAGGTGGATGTGGTTCTTGAATCGAGGTTACTAGAGTTAATAACTCCAAAAATAATGCATTGTGCTAGAATTGATCATCAATGGGTTCATAAAAATGGGCCTTTCTAAACACATATATTTACACTACCATGAGATATTCTGTGGATTACTCACATATTCTTTATAACCTATCATAAAGGATTTGAAAATAAAGATACCCTCTATGAAATAATGTTTTCGATTATGAACATAACAATATATAAATTATTAATGTGTTAAAAATATTTAAAATTATACATTATGATATAATACCAATAATTTTATGATATATCACAATATATGAAATTTTTTATAAATGGAATGACAATGGAAGATGTTTATAAATACTCATTACCTAGGTTGAGATTTTTTTGTAGAGTAATAAAAAATTGATGGTATTGTAACTGAGAAAATTATATCCATATTAGGAAACCATAATATGTTTATTAAAAATTATCTTTTCCGGATAGAGTAACATGTTCCACAATATGATTATCCTATATTGGATCACACCATGCGATATGATCCCCTATAATTTGGATTGAATAATAACAAAATGGTTGTCAAGAAATGGCTTATGTATTTGGATAAAATATTTATGGCCTTGATATGTGATGGGAAGGAAAAGTATACTCTTACAATTTATTTTCTAAAAGGTGGATTATATTATTGGTCTTCATTGATCCAAAATACTCAAGAGGAAGACAAAATTTAACTTAGGGAATGAAAATATTTTAATGAGATATTCTTTAAAAAATATTTTCCTCATAAGAAACAAATTAAATAAAGACAATTTTCATCATGGTAATGAGAAATGAAGAATAAAGTGTTTCTAATTACGTTTCTACATTTATATGGATTTTCATGTATTCTATAGATTAACTACACAACAAAGTGTGTATGATTTCCCATTAGTTTTAAGGGTATAATATAGTTCTTTTCAGGGTGATGGTATCTAAATGTTATCTATCATATGAGGAAATAGTTTTATGTGACATAAAAAGAGAGAAATAAATCACTTGATCCAAACATTTTTTAAAAATAATATATGTTCGAAAATTAGAACCAGTAAAAAGGGAATGTGTAGAAGAATAATAATATGATGATTAAATTAAATCCTTATAAAAATTGTTTAAATAATTATCTTTGGAAATTATTTAATTGAGTTGAATTTTTTATATGTGAAAAGATAAAATTAATCTATTTGATGTATTCATGGGGTTGAAACAAATAAAGGATGTCTTGTTCATAAATTTTACTGAAATTAGGCATTACTCACACTTGTATCCTAATAAATCAACTGATTTAAATTCCTGTGGATTTATATAAAACATAATAATTTGATATATAAGTTTATAATCAAATTGGGGATGTGGTTAGTTTATTATAATACATTAATGTATTTCTAAAAAATCACCTGAACATACACCAAATCATGATGTTCCGTTTTCCATTGATTTAACTCATAATGAAAGACCAATATTGAAGACTCCATATTGAATTAACTCTATTGAATTAATGGAGTTGAAGAAATATCTAGAATATTTTTGAGTCAAGTAATTTATTTTCCCTTGTGTTTGACCATGGGGGTCCCATTTTATATTTTGTAATAATGAATATAGATTCATGAGTTTATGATTCCATTGTTGGTAAATAAATGTTGTCTTGATAAAGAAGAAGTGCCGTTTTCTTTATGTTGATAAATTATTTGATAAAATTCAAATATAAAAATGTTTTTAAATGATTGAACTTTTTATGGGTATCATCAACTGGGATTTAGGAATAAAAAAATTAAGAAGCCTACATTTCCAATGAGGTATGAACATTCATAGTTTCTAGTAATTTCATTTGAATTGACTAACTTACTAAATATTTTTATAGATATTAATAATAAGGTATTCAAGAAAATCATTCTGATATTTTTGTTGTTTTCCATAATAATATTTTGGTGTATTGAAAAACCTATGAGGAATGTGATAATCACATGGGGAAAATTCTTGAGACTCTTAGAAATAAAGACTTATATGGTAAAATAAGAGTGTTTGATTTATGTCATCAAGAAGATTCCTTTAATCGTAATATTGTCTCTATGGAGAGAATATCAATTGACCCTACAAAGGACATGAGAGTTAGAGATTGGCCTACAAAAACAAAAATAACATAAGTTAATAGTTTCATTGGTCGAGTAGGTTACTGTCAAAGAATCCTTAATAATATTTTATGATTGGATAAAAAATTAACCAAGATTATATGTAAAGGGGTTACATTTGTTTAGAAAAATAAATCTAAAGAATGTATTGATAAAATAATGTTGATATTGTTCAGTAAATTTATTTTAAATATAACCTATATAAATCATGTGTTTAATATATTTTCTGATGCATTTAAAATGGTACATGGTAATTTCAAAAAAGACAAAAATAAAAACAACAACAAATTAAACAAGGAAATTGATGACTCATGAACAAAACTATCCAACCCATGATCTTAATTTAGATGTTGTGATAATGTAGATGATGATGTGGAGAAATTATCAAGATGGTAAATTTTTTAGATATACATGGATCATAAAATCATAAAAACTTATTTTCACAAAAAGAGGTCATTATAAGACAAATGATATTTTTCGATCTACTAATAGATTTGGAATCATCAATATAGTGTTACCCAATGAAATAAAGTCACGTATAAGAGGCATTTAGTTAGAAACATCATGAATCTATGACCCAAATGGGTATTGAGAGAGATCATGTATTCATGGTTCTAGTAATGATGGAAATGTGAATTTTTATTCAAGAGGATACATTACTCTTTTTTCAAATTATTAAAAAACCACCTTTATGTAGAAAATAAAAAATATATCAATTTTATGTTGAAAAGATTTAGTAGAAAATTAAATAAAAAATTATATTAAATTAGTTGAAATAATTTCTGAAGATAGTGTTCTAAAATTTGGAAATCGATTGGGTGTTCTATCTAAGCATGATCTAAAAAGTTAATAGTCTGATGACACTCACATCATGAATTTATATTGACTCCCTAGAATTCTAACATCATGTATGGATTTTTTTGATATTTTTTTGTGGGATAACGAAGAGTGGTAAATCGATTATTATATATAAATATTTTTTGTTTCTCAATATGATAAAGCTGTGAGATATCATCTAATAGGATTCATGAAACCTCTTCATATTCTTATATAGAAATGGGTTGTCATTACTATGGAGTTTTCCACAAGAATACCAACGACATCATGAACGAATGATAAAATATGTGTTATTTTTATTCTCCTAACCAATTATGAACATTCACTCACTATAAGATAACATTTATCTTTAGATAGAATCACATGGATCTATATTAATGAAGTTAATTAAATTAATTGGGTTCCACTATTTATCATATATGATCGTGATCCCCATTTTATATTTAAATTATCAAAATGCATATATATGTCTTTGATACTGTGATTGATTTGATTATTTTATACCATCATCATATTTATTAATAGTCTGAAAGAAAAATTCAAACAATGGAATAATTTTTTATATCATGATCACATGACATTCAAGGTATGTTCCATTAGTATTTGAATTTGGAAGAGTTTTTCTATATAAATATTTTTCTTTCGAGTATTAAAATGGATTTGTATGAAGCATTATATGGAAAAAGAATTCATACTCTACATTTTGGGAAGAAGTTGGTGAATGGAAATTAATAGGCTTAGAACATGTTGAGGAGACAAAAATAAAGGCAAATCCTATTAGAGCTTAGATTAAATAATCTCAATATAGAAAAAAGAGTAATGCAGTTAATTAAATCAATGAATTATAAATCAAAGAGGTTGATCATTGCAAGATTCTGAAATTTTTTGGAGTTATATTAGATGATATTTCCATTAAGTTTTTTTACTTTATTAACATTGAATGAATTTATGAAGTAGGGTTCATTTGGATTGAGTTTATGAAAATTTTGGATAAAAAGGTGATCCACACAGTTGTTGCATGGTTTTTACAGACCTTGTGGCTGTCTAGGATTAATTGTGTGCTCTATGGTCTTCTGAGGTAGTGGATTTAGTACGGTTAAAGGAAATTAAAGAGTCTGTGCGATGAAACTATATGAGGTCCCCCTTGAAGTAGTGGTTAACACACGACTTGTCTAACAGTGCGACTAAACCATAAGCGGGACAACAGTGAGATCCTAAAATTTTGGATCTCACTCATTTTTACACTTTAGTGACCCTTTTCTTCACCTATAAAAACTTAAGTCATGATTGTTTTTCCTAAGAGTAAAGGAAGGTTATCCTATTGACCGAGAGGGATTACAAGTCCATCAGACCTCTTCTCTTCAATATTGAAAGCCCAAATCAAAGATCCACTCATTGCATGATAATGGATCTCATCCCAATCTCTTTCCCTTTCATTCTCCTATCATTCCTTTCTCATTTGATTGAAGATAACCTCAATTTCATTACATATAAACCTATCTGCTAAAATATAGATATAATATTGTAAATCAAGATATATATTTAATAGATCTTGATATATTGGTTTTCGTTTAGGGACCTAGATCCAGAACCCATATTTACGTCGTTGTGTAGCTCAAATTTTGTGGATTTTTGTTTAGAAAAAGACTATCAAAAAATCGATTTAGGTATTATAAAATGTTATTCACATAGTCATCAAATTGATACATGAATAAAAAATGGTAGAATTTAAAACTTTATATAGCAATTTCATTATTAAATTAGGTTAATTCAGTGTAAAAATTGAATTATCGATGTATTATTGTTATATGTGATTAATTGGGGAATTAATTTTGATACTAAGGTGATACCCTATTAGATACTTGATTTGGGTAATTCATTATGATATTTTGGGGTTTTAATGTAGATTATAATTTAGGGGATTATTTATGAGATATTGAATTAATTATGTTGAGATAATTAATTATGAATTAATTATGTAATTTCATATTATGATATAGGTAATTAATTGTAGGATTAATTATGAAGATTTGGGATTTAGAATGAGATAATTAATTATTGAAAAATTAATTATGGTATATGAATTGTGATATTAGATAATTAATTATTGAATTAATTAAAGGTATTGAGGCATTTAGATAATTTTTGTGTTAACTAATGTATTTGATGTATTTTACTAATTTTTTGATTAATAGTGGAATTAATGTGGATAAATAAATATGAATTAATTGTGGTTGAATGAATAGGAAGATGGTCATTCTAAATTGATATGTATACATGGTAACATGGTCCTTATACATATGAGTAAATATAAAGGGAATATAGTCATTCAATATTGAGGATGTAAGCATGGTAACATGGTGATCTTACTTATGAGTAAAGAGGATGGGAACATAGTCATTTTACTGAGGAATAATCTTGGTAACATGGTAATATTACTTAAATTTGTGATATTTGTTACATTTTTCAATGTGGCCAATAAATGTGAAATTAAAGATTTGAAATAATGGAACTCCGAGTTGTGGCCTCACACAAGAATATGTCGAACTATGTCATGAGTAAAATCAGGTACAATGAAATCATAATACATTTGAATAATTCAAGATCTTGAAAGAGGTAAGTATTATGATATTTTATTACCTAGGTAACACTTTAGTATCCATCATGAGACAGAGCTAATATTGGGGTACATGTCTCCTTGGGAACTTGTGAGTTAATGTGGTTAGATTAGAAAAACTTATAATGTAATAACTGGTCATTTATAAATTATAGATATTTATTATAGAACTACATAAACTAACTTTTGACTAGAGTGATTTTGAACACTATTGGTGGTGGCCTACGGAGTTTTAATCACACCCTATTCAGGCTACCAGATCGGTACCAAAATAGATTATAATAGTGTTGGACATGATAAGGGAAAATGCATTGGGATGGATTGCTGATTTGGGATGAAACATTAAAAAGGGGACCAAACATGGATTGGAACCCACATGGGGAGTCATAGTTTATTTAAATTTAGTTTCATTATAGACAATTGAAATTTATATTGGCATAACATGGTTTCTGTTTCAGCTGAGTTTTGTATTTCCTGTTGCATAATCTTGTGACATGAGTATTATTCTGGTTATATATTCTCTAGCATTTGTTTATTTATTTCCACATGTTTTTTACTCTTATAAATGAGTGTATAGTCTCCCCATGAATTAAATACAATACCCTTACTACAATTTGGTAGCCTCTGCCTTATAAAGAGGTGTGTGTAAATTCATGTAGTGAACTGGCTTGGGGAACCATCGTGTGGCACCCGGGTCGGGACATTACAAAGTGGTATCATAGGTACAATTTTCATTCTTTATATTTTTTACTATTTTGGGAATGTTATATAGGCTAGTAGTAAGAGCTAGGGGCTATTGATGGGCTCATGCATAGGAGTTTTGAACCCTTGTATGGTGAAACCACAAGTACTTAAGGTGGGATTATTGTGATTGCTGTTTGTTGTTACTGTTGAATATTACTTCACCTTGGGTGCACACTTGTGGTGTGATCTGATTACTATTTCTAAGAATTTTTTAGTATCGATTCAATGATCAGAATGGAATGAGAGTTGAGTCTGCATGCATCATTCTAGAAACTCATGGTTATTATGACATGCATCATTTTTGGCATGCACGAGAAAATGGATTATGGGATAGTTGTTTAGCTTGAACTATTATCCATGGGTGTGAGATTAAAATTAAAAATGTTACCTAATGGGAACTAAAAAATGAAGAAAAATGATTTCAAATGAGAATAATTGGTTGTATAAAGGAGTGAATTGGTTAAGATACTGTGTTTACCCATGTAAACCAAAACCTCAAAGTAAGATGGTTAATGGTAGTGTTAGTTCCTTGGTTTTGACCATGTGGCGAGTTATGTGATAAAATAATGTTGTGACCTATTATTATTTTCCCTCTTACATAATGATTATAAGGTTGTTTAATGAGACCAAAGGTGTGTCTTCAGAATTGTAGAGAATATGGCTCCACGACTCTTGTTGAGAGGATGACCAGATGGCTTGTCTATGGATGATCATTCAGTGGTGGAGCCTGAGGAACCAATGGTAATGAGTGAGGAAACAATATATATGTTCCAAGGGAAGTTTTATCACTTCATTCAATTCATGGAAAGAGACCTGGGATGGGATTTTAAAACCATGTCTTACTTGACAAGGGAGTTTTAGTTGCATCACCCTTTGACTTTTACTAGAGTGGGTGGACCTGAGGGATGTGAGTTCTGGGTTGAGTCCAAAGAGACTATAATTGAACATTTTGAGAATATGCCTAATATAACAGTCAAGTAATATTCTCATATTATATAGGGATCGTCAAATCATTGGTGGGACATTCAGGTATGTGCTTGATAGACCGAAGCTATGTTATGGTTGGGCTTAATGAAGAGGTTCTTGGAGAAATTTTATCCAGAGACACAGAGACAAGAGAAAGATACTGAGTTCATGAATCTGACATAGGACATCATGTAAGTGATGGAAAACATGAGACACTACATAGAACTAAAATTATTTTCTACAAAATTAGTAGGAGATGAGGAAAATACATCAACACATTTTCCAGATAAACTAAAGTGTGATATTAAGTTCAAAGTGAATATCTTCAAGTTGATGAAGTTTACAGATGTGGTGTATTAGTATCTCATAGTTGACAGGATCATGAGGGAGGAATCCAGTTACAAATAGGTAGTTAATAATGGACGATCAAGTGGTGCGACTTTTGAGAGGAGGGAGTTCCATTACGACAACTTTATGCAAGGTAGTGGGAAGTAGAGTACACAAGAAGGAGGGTCATTTGGAAAAGACATTAATGTGGTGATCTTTCATCCGTGTTGTAGTCCGAGACACTATCATCAACAAATGTTCTCGACCAATATTGTTGTGTCAATATTCGGGAAAGATGGGACATTTACAGAATTTATTGAGGTCGTAGTGACAGACTGGTATTGGAGGTTCAACTGAGAAGAGTCAGAGTATGAGAAGAGGATTGTCCAGACCATATTAGGCTGGAAGTTGGAGTTATATGGCCCAAAGTGGTATAGGTAGTTGACGTAGTGCTTCTGGGTAGGAGTGTCTACAATAGTAGAGTGGTGCTACTCAGGGGAGTCAGATATCATCACATAAAAGCAGGGCATCAACGTAATATGCAGTATATCCTACACTTGTGAGTAGTGAGGATATATCGTCAATAGTGAGAGGTACAATTGAACTAGATTCTACTTTAGCTACTTCCTTTTTTTGATAATGGAGCCTCCCATTCCATTACATGTACAAAATGGGTTGGTGTTTTGATCTTTACAGTGATGTTTTTCAGTAGGGTAATGATTATAGATACACTGTTGGGAGTACCGTCAAGAGATATCTATATATGCAAGATATGTTCATGAGATATTGGGTAATATCATTTTCTTTTAGATATATATGTTCTTGATATGATAACATTTGACCTGATTATATGGATGGGCTTGCTAGGCACCTACTAGGCCCACACCAATTGTTTCTATAGGAGAGTGACCTTTGTGTATGCTAAGGGTGACAAGTGTATTTATCATGGAGAGTGGGATATCCTGGCAGGACAAATAGGTCCAATTGCTTAGAAATTGGGAGAGCTCATAGCCCAAGATTATAGTATATTGTACGATGACATGGGTGTTAGAAATTATTTCCTTCCACAAATATTTGAATTGTTTCATGATGTATTTCTTAAAGGCTTCTCAGGGATAACAAATAAGAGAGATGTAGAATTTAATATTGATCCAGTGTTTGGGGCTCAACCAATATATATTACACCATACATAATTATACTAACTGAGCTTAAAGAGATTATGACTCACTTGGAGGATCTTAACGATATTGTATTTACCTGTCCTAGTATATCAACTTTGGGATTACCTACTTTTTTCACAAAGAAGGCTTCCAAGAGTTTATGATTGTCTGTCAATTACAGGATGTTGAAAAAAATGACTGTGAAGTGCCGATATCATCTTCCATGTAGCGATGATATATTTGAAAAATTGAAGGGATCTTGTGTGTTCTCAAAGATTGATTTGAGATCAGTGTATCATATGTTTAGTGTACATACTTCTGATATACTGAGGACGGTTTTTAGAAGAATGTATAACCTTTATATGTTTTTTGAAATGTTTTATAGGTTAAAAAATGCACTAGTAGTGTTTATGGTTTTGATGAACAAGGTCTTTCATCCGTATCTGGATCAATGTGTGGTGGTGTTTGTGAGCGACATCTTGGTGTACTCCAAGACTCACGATGATCGTGCCCAATATCCTGATATCATCCAAATTAAACTAATAGATCATAAGTTATACACCATTCCATATAAGTGTCAGGTTTGGATTGATCAAGTAAAATATATGAGGAACTTCATCTTGGAGGAAGGTGTGTTAGTATAACTAGAGAAGGTACAGGAAGTGGTTTCTTATGACCATATGAAGAACACTTTTGAAATAAAAAAATATCTAAGGTTATATGGATATTATATGAGATTCAATCAAGATTTTTCTATATGGTAGCCCTACTTTTGGGCTTGACTAAAAACAGACTAATGTTTTAATGGTCAATGTCTTGTGAATGATATTTTCAAGAGCTAAATAAGAACTTAACATAAGAAAGAATTGTGTTCCTACCTAAGTCAAGTGAGGAGTATATAGTTTATTATGATTCTTATGTGATCAGATGTGGAGCTATGTTGGTACCTGAAGATCGAGTTGTGGTGTATGGGTCTCGGTACCTAAGGCTACATGACCAGAATTACCCTATGTATGAATTATAGTTGGAAGTAGTGGTTTATTATCTTATGTGTTAGTGAAACTATATTTTGGGAGAAATGATAAAATTTATAGAAATAAGAAGACATTGAAGTATATATTTTCAAAACATGATTAGAATTTTTGACAATGGAGATGGGTTGAGTATATGCAGTTTTTCGATTCTCATCTAGAATATATTCCTAATATAGGATATAGTGTGGATGATTCCTTGAGAAAGAAATATCACAATTATATGGTTCAAAAGTCCAATGTAGAGTGGATGATGATGACCTTGGTAGATGAAATGCATGTGGTGGTTTAGAAGAGTTAGGAGTAGATGACTTTGATTTCAATTGTAGTGGAGTCTATGATTTTGAGGATGATCTAGGATAGATAGTATGGGGATCTGGAAGTCTTATCCTTAATTGAAATCATTTAATGCATGGAAAAATATTTTAACTAGTTGATAGATGAGAATGCAATCATCTACGTGAAGAATTGAGTTTTGGTACCTATGATCTTGTGAGAGGAGCTCATGCAGGAATTTCAAGTCTTGAAATGGACAGTTCATACAGGTGTAACCAAAATGTACCATGACCTATGACAACAGTTTTTTGTGGTTAGGAATTTAAAAGGAGATAGTAGGGATTGTGACAAGACGCATCATCTGTCATTAGGTGTAGGCATAACATCAATTACATAGTGGTTTTCTACAGTTGTTTCCCATCCTTGAATGGAAGTGAGACAACATGGACATGGATATTTTGGTCTGTCTCGTGAATATAACTAGGAAAAATTATTCTATTTGGGTCATCATGTATCAACTTACAACAGTATCACATTTCTTACCTATAAGGGAATCATTTATTGTAGAACAATAAGGAGAACTCTTCATTTTAGAGATAGTCTATCTGCATGGAGTGACGCATATTATAGTTTCAGATCATGATTAGTGATCTGTTTAAAACTTTTCGTTGGTATTCCAGAAATTACCTGGCACAAAAATAATATTTATTACAAGTTTCCACCACCAGACGAATGGGAAGTCGGAATGTACTATACAAGTGCTTTAGTATATTCTATTGGCATCAGTTCGTGACTTCAGTGGATATTGGGAAAATAACTTGGATTTAATAGAGTTCACCTATAACAAAAGTTTTTAGGAAACTATACAGATGAAAATATATATGTATCTTTATGGTAGGCAATGTAGATGACCACTATTCTAGATGGAGGCTGGTGAGTCAGAGTTGTTGGGACCGAGTCTCCGGTAGAGGACATCAGAGTAGACACAATTGATTTGAAATGTATGGCTACAACTCAGAGTAGTCTGAAGTCATATGATGATAGAGAGAGACGTCCCATATATTTTAAAGAGTTTTATTGTATATTATATAGGTTGTCACATATGTTGGGTCACTACAGGATATAAGGGCAGGGAAAGTTGGTGCCTAGTTTTGTTGGATGATTTGATATAGTGGAGAGAAGCCAGCTAGTGGTGTTCCGATTTGCTATTTCACAGAGATACAATTCAATGCATGATGTTCTACATGTTTCAAAATTTTGAAGGTATCACCTTGAACTTTCTCATCTGATCAATGTGGATAAGGATGACCTTGATATAGATGCATCCTTTCAGTAGCAACTGATACTTATGTTGGATTGTAGTGATAAAATGTTATAGGGAAAAACCGTGCTGATAGTTTGTGTGTTATATAAACATGGACATGTACAAGAGGAATATTAGTAAATAGAAGCAGATATAGGGGCCCAGTGGCCCGATATTTTTGGCTTGGAATCTTATAAATGGTTGGGAGTGCAGCTCAAGGATGAGTTGTTATAAGGTTGACAGATTGTAAGATATTGAACTTTTATGGAGTTATATCGGGAATAATTTTAGGAATGTTTTGTTTTTTTACTTAGGTAAATTTTAAGGGAGTTATGAATTGAAGTGTATTTGGGTGGAGTATAAGAATAATTTAGAGAAAAAGGGGTTGTGCATGGTTGGCGTAGGGATTTTACAAACTATGTGACTGTCTAAGAGAAAATCTGTATTATCTTGTCTTTTGAGGTAGTGGCATTAGCATGGTTAAAACATGATTCTAGAGGCCATGTGAGGAAACTATGTGAGGTACCCCTTTAAGAAGTGGCTAAATCACTGTTAGTACCTGATTAGTATAACTATGCGACTAAAATTCTCACAGGACAACATTGAGATCCGAAAATTTTGGATCTTACACGTTTTTATGTTTTAGTGACTCGTTCCTTCACCTATGTAGCCCAAAATCATGATTTTACTTTCCTTAGGGTAGAGAAAGGATTTCCCATTAATACAAAAGTATTTTAAGACCATATTACCACTGTTATTCAAGAATGAATGACCAAATCATAGATATGCTTATCTTTTGGTATGTGGATCTCATCAAAATGACATTCCCTTTCATTATCCTCTCTGTCCTTGATCTCTTAATAGAAGATATCATCTTTTTATTTAAGTCCAAACCTATTTGGTGAGATCTAAATCTAATACTGTAGACCAATATCTATATTGAATAGATATTGAAATATTGGTCTTATTTTAGGAACTTAGATCTAGAACTCATATCAACATCATTTCTTGGTTTGGATATTGGGGATTTCTGTTGATCATATGTCTATCAACAAATCAATTAAGGTGGTCTAAAATATGACTCCCATAGTCATGGAATTTATATGTGTCTAACAAATTGTTTAATGTCTAGATTTCCATAATAATTATATTATTAAAATGGGTTAATTTGGTTGACCAATTGATTTATCGAAGTATTGTTGAAATACCTAATTATATATGGAATTAATAATGAGAGTAAGGGGATTCCCAATTAGATAATTAATTTAGAGAATTTATTATAACACTTTGGGGTTGTAATATACATAATTGATCAGGGGATTAATTATTAGATATTGAATTAGATATGTTGGGATAATTAATTGTGAATTAGTTATGTGATTTGATATTTAGAATGAGAAAATTAATTATATAAAAAATATATATAGGACATGAATTATTATATTAGTTAATTAATTATTGAATTAGTTAATAGGATTGATGAATTTAGTTAATACTTATGTCAACTAATGGATTTGATGTATTTAAATAATTATTGGATTAGTAATGGAATTGATGTGGATAATTAATTATGAATTAATTTTTGTTGAATGAATGGGAACATGATAACTATAAATTGAGAAGTATACATGGTAACACACTCATACATATGAGTATAGAGAATGGGAACATGGTAATTCTATATTGAGAAGTAATCATGACAGCATGGTCATCTTAATTATGACTAAAGGGAATGAGAACATGTTTATTCAATCGAAGAGTAAGCATGGTAAGATGGTCATATTACTTATATTTTTTATATTGGTAACATTAGAAATGTAGATTATAAATGTGAAATTAATGAATGAAAATAATGGAACTCCATGATAAGGCCTCACATGAGAATGTTTCAAACGCCAATAGTAGTCGAATCAGGTACTAATATATCATAACACCATTGAATACAATTAGATATGTCATGAAATAGGTATTAATATTTGATATTACATAGGGAAAACATCATGATTTGGGACAAGAAAATACTATTATTAGGGTATGGACCTCCTTGGGAACACTGGAGTTAATGTAGTTAGATAAAAATAAATGACAATGTAATAACTGGTTATTTATGTATTGCACTTATTTCATATAGAACCACATACACTACCTTTGGATTGGGCCTTTTTAGAAACTGATGGTGGTGGTCTAATGAGTTTTACTCATCCCCTGTTCGGGCTGCCTGATTGGTACCTGAATAGATTATATTTTTTCAGGACAGGATAAGGGAAAAGGCCAAAGGAAGGATTTTCGATTTTGGATGGAACATGGATGAGGAGACTTGATATGGTTCGAACCCCACTTAGGGAGTAATAGCGCCTTTATGTTGAGTTTTATTTTAGATAGTTGACACTTATATTTTAACAACATGGTTTCCCTTTTAGTTGAGTAATATATTTCTTGTTTGGTAATATTTTGACATGAGTATTATTCTGGTTATATATTTTTCCATGTTCATTAATTATTTATACTGGTGTTTTATTCAAATAAATTAGGGTATAGTATCCCCATAAATGACTTTTCCACCCCTCGCTACTATTCAAGAACCCTCTATAATATGAGGAGGTGCACTTTAGTTCATGTAGTGAACCGGCTTAGGGAACCATTATGTGGAACCCCGGTTGGGATGTTACAATTATGTTTTCCTGAATGTATCTTTGTGGAAAGGTGTTAAAAGGTTCAATAAGAAAGGATAATTAATCTCTACATACATAAGAACCATTTAAATACTTGAATTAATCATTTCTTTCTTATTATTTGAGAATTCACCAATGTCTATTAAATTTACATGATCTGTTCCAAATATATTTTTATGTACGTACATGCATGACCCAACACATGTTCTAATAACTGAGGAAATAGAATTGTGAAATAACTCCATCTTATTTTTCCAAACCATTAGTTATTATTATTACTGGAGAGATAGTATTGAGGAATTAGATTAATCAATTGGTAATCGTACTTTTAATAAATCAAGAAATAGAGGATGTGAAGTGGGAACCAGTAGATATTATAACGAAGAACTTATCCCATCATTATAAAAGGTAAAATCACAAAAGTTGGAAGATCAAATTTATCTAGGAGGGAATAATGATGCACCCCAAGGAGTTATGATATATTTAAATTTTAAATAATTTAAATCTCATTGATTTATTATGATGAATGAAACACCCGGTTTAAACGAAACATGATTATATAATAAATAGTTATTATTTTTACATGAATATTAAACCAAAGGAATAAAATTGATGGGGGTATAGGATAAATAGTAGTAACTAAATTGTAATAATTATACAGTTTATAAATTTATAAAATAAATATATTTAATATAATTTTATTATAATTAAAATAATAATCATGTCAGAAAAATAAACAGTTTTTTGGAAAACTATTTTAGTGAAAATGGTTTCATTACTTCTTGGGCACATAAGACCAAATTAATTTTAGAAAATATTATTAAATTTAAATTATAAAATTAGATTCATTTTTAAAATATTAATATCAAAAGTATGTTAGGGTAATTTTTTTTATTTTTCATATAAGTTTGAATTTTTTATGAATATTTACATATTCTAATTTCTATCTGATTACTACATTTTTTTTAAATTATTTAAAAAGATAAATAAGATTTTAAAATTTTTCAATGTATTTTTTTAATTATCCAATAATAAATATAATTTATGTATTTGTAAACAATTTAATATTTAATTTTGGTATTAATACCTTCCAAACCGCTGCGAATTCTATTATTCCAAACCAAATTGTTCCCTGTATCTCTACATTTGGTATTAAATTTAACTTTTATAATTATGGGACACAATTTTTTTAAGATGGATTAATTATTTTTAATAATAATAATATATAATTTATATTAATTTTATATTAATTTTGGACCATATTTAATTATGAAAACTGTACAAAATGTAATCTTGGGTGATGGTAAAAATGGGTTTACTAGGGATTAAAATAATAATTTAAAGGTAAGAATGGCCTAAAAGGTCAATAAATATATTTTATAGATATATTTAGAGATTATAATGTATTAATATCAATAATTATTTATTTTGATTCAATATTTCATGTGAAAAACATAATTACATAATTTCATTTTCAAACATTTCATGTATGGTACTACCCTCACTTATAAAAGACACATGTGTCCTCTATTATTCACAGTATAAGATGAATTTTTTTGGCCAAGAACTAATTAAATAACATCCCATAATAATTAAAAAATCTATAATCCTTGTTTTTTTCATAAATAAAATAAAACTATACATTATGAATTACACTAAAGAGGTGGTATGAGAAGAAGTAAATTTCCTAACTATGAGTTTTTTACATCTTACTAACCTCCATAAAATGTTATTCATTTATGATTATATAATAAAAAAATAAAAAATAATATACTGATATTTTATTATGATATGGATATTAACTATATCTATACTCTATTATTTCAAATGGGAAATGATAACATCACTTGTGTGGACGATATGCTACTTCGTCATGAACATATTGGAAAAATCATCCATCACCACACCTCATGGTTGGTTATTATTATTTATATAAACTATTTATAAGATATATAATATGTAATTATAAATGTAGATAAATTATATAATATATACTCTTTTCATATCCATTCTATAGCGGATATGATAACACCTCTCAAGTTTATTACATACTACCTCCAGTGAAGCGATGGCATTTGTTTTTCACTAATGATGTACATGGAAGGTAATATGGATAAACATAATGAATATATATGACATAAGTAAAATAATTATGATATTAATCTACAATTTATGATTATTAATAAATAATATATTATTTTATTTATTCACTTTTCTCTAACTGAAAGATGCTAATATTATTCATGTAATTATGGTCTACCGCCTTCACAAAGCGATGCGACACTTTTTTCATCATAAGAAAACATGGATTATATATATAAATATATATAAATAAATAATTTTTTATTTTTGTTTTTATAGTAATTTGGTAGGGATTTAATATAACTTACCTTCGTTTTTTAATATTTGAAAAATGGAAATGTTACTTATTCTTATGTACGACATTCCATATCCATGACCATAACATACTTCATTAATGAAAACCATCTATAATTATTTTTCATAAGAGTATAATTTATTTATAAATATTATCCTTATTTATTAATTATTATGATTCATATATTGATATAATGACCACTTAGACCACCAGTCAAATTATCAAAGACATTTTTGACACAGAAAACGAATATCATCATAACACTTGAAAAAAACATAACTAATAATGTAATTTTAAATATAATTGTAAATAGTTAAATAAAAGTAATAATATAATTGAATAATTTTCTTAATGAATTATATAATTTACAAATTTATATTATTTAGGAAGATAAATAGAGTACATGATTAATCAAAATCTAGGTAAAGGGTCTTCATTTCATTTAATTTTAATTAATGTATATTGTAATGTTATGAACCTAATTTATTTTAAAATGTTTTCCATGTACATGAATAATATTTTTTAACCCTATATAAAATGGGTATCATGTTTGTATTTATGTCTCCAAAACAACTATATTGATCAATCCCTTAGGATTTTATGCCTTGTGTCAATGTAAAAATAAGAAATAAATAACCAACTCTAGGATACCGCGGTTAAGGTCACTATAGTATGTATTATAAGATGTTTAGTAGAAACCTTATCATCTAGAATAAAACAAGAATAGATTAGGTAACATAACTATATTATATACTTTGAGGATAATTATATAGAAACAACTTATTTATTTGTAAGGATTATATTATGTGTTATTTCAATGAAATAAATCCATGTATCATTACTACATGTAGATATGGTTCTTGAATCAAGATTACTAGAGTTAATAACTCCAAAGAGAAAGCATTATGCTTGAATCAATCATCAATGTGTTCATGAAAATGGGCCTTTTTAAACACATATATTTAAACTACCATGAGATATTCTATGGATTATCCACATATTCTTTATAACCCATTACGATGGATTTGAAAATAAAGATACCCCCTACGAAATAATGTTTTCTATTATGAAAATAACAATATATAAATTATTTATTTGTTAAAAAATATTTAAAATTATACATTATGATATTAGACCCATAATTTTATGATATATAACAGTATATGAAATTTTTCATAAATGGAACGACAATATAATATGTTTATAAATAATTATTACCTAGGAAGTGATTTATGTGTAGAGTAATAAAACATTTATGGAATTGTAACTGAGAAACTTGTATCTATATTAGGGAACCATAATAATTTTATTAAAAATTATCTTTTCCGAATAGAGTAACATTTTCCACAACATGATTATCCTATATTGGATCACTCCATGCGATATGATCCCCTATAATTTGGATTGAATAATAACAAAATGGTAGTCAAGAAAAGGATTATATCTTTGGATAAAATATTTATGGCCTTGGTATGTGATGAGAAGGAAAATTATACTCTTAAAATTTATTTTCTCAAAGGTGGATTAGATTATTGGTGTTCACTGATCCAAAATACTCAAGAGGAAGACAAAATATAACTTATGGAATGAAAATATTTTAAGGAGATATTATTTGAAAAATATTTCCCTCATAAGAAAAAAATTAAATAAAGACAATTTTCATCATGGTAATTATTAATGATGAATAAAGTGTTGCTAATTATGAGTCTACATTTATATTTTTTTTCATGTATTGTATAGATTACTTTCGCAACACAGTGTTTATGATTTCCCATTAGTTTTAGCGGTATAATCTTGGTCTTCATAGGGTGATGGTATATCAATGTTATCAATCATATGAGGAAATAGATGTATGTGCCATCAAAATAGAGAAATAAATCACTTGATCCAAATGCTTGATAAAAAGAATATAACTGTTAAAATGAGAACCCGTAAAAAGGGAATGTGTCGATGAATAATAATAGGATGATTAAATTACCTCCTTATAAAAATTGTTGAAATAAATAACTTAGGAAATTTTTTGAGGGAGTGGAATTTGTTTATATGTGAAGAGATAAAATTAATCTAGTTGATGAATTCATTGGGTTGAAACAAATAAAGGATGTCCAGTTCATCAATTTTAGTGAAATTAAGCATTATTCACACTTGTATCCCAACAGATCAACTGATTTAAATTCTTGTGGATTTATAGAAAACATAATCATTTGATATATAAGGTAATAATAAAATTGGGTATTCGGTTATTTTATTAGAATACCTTAATGTATTTCCAAATGAATCACCCGAACATACACCAAATCATGATGTTCCGTTTTCCATTGATTTAACTCATAATGCAAGACCAATATCGAAGACTTCATATTGAATTAACTCTGTGGAATTAATGGAGTAGAAGAAATATGTAGAATATTTTTGTGTCAAGTAATTTATTTTCCCTTGTGTTTGACGATGGGGGTCCCATTTAATATTTGGTAATAATGAATATAGATCCATTAGTTTATGATTCCATTGTTGGTAAATCAATGTTGTCTTCATAAAGAAGAAATACCATTTTCTTTATGTTGATAAATTATTTGATAAAATTTACATAGAATAATGTTTATAAATGAGTGAACTTATTTATGGGTATCATCAACTGGGATTTAGGAAATAAAAAATTAAGAAGCCAACATTTACAATGAGGTATTAACATTCATAGTTTCTAGTAATTTCATTTGAAATGACTAACTTATCAATTCTTTTTATAGATATTATTAATAGAGTATTTAAGAATACCATGCTGATATTTTTGTTGTTTTCCATAATAATATTTTAGTGTACTGAAAAACCTATGAGGACTATGATAATCACACGGGGATAATTCTTGAGGCTCCTAAAAATAAAGAGTTATATGGTAATATTGGATTGTTTGATTTATGTCATCAAGAAGATTACTTTCATGGTAATATTACCTCTATGGATTGAATCTCAATTGACCCTAAAAAGGAAATTTGATTTAGATATTGGCCTATAAAAATTAAAATAACATAAGTTAATAGTTTCATTGGTTTATTAGGTTACTGTCAAAAAATCATTAATAATATTTTATGATTGGATAAACAATTAACCAACATTACATGTAAAGGGGTTACGTTTGTTTAGAAAAATAAATCTATATAATGTATTGATAAAATAGTGTTGATACTGTTCAATAAATTTATTTTGAATATAGCCTATATAAATGATGTGTTTATGATATTTTCTTATGCATTGAAAATGGTACTTGGTAATTTCAAAAATGAAAAAAATAAAAAAACAACAAATTCATCAAGGAAATTGATGACTCATGAAAAAAACTATCCTACCCATGATCTTAAGATAACTGTTATGATTAATCAGTTGATGATGTGGAGAAATTATCTATATGGTAACTTTTTTAGATATACATGGATCATAAAATCATAAAAACTTCTTTTCACAAAAAGAGGTCATTATAAGACAACTGAGACTTTTCGATCTACTAATAGATTTGGAATCATAAATATAGTATTACCCAGTGAAATAAAGTCATTTATAAGATGCATTGAGTTGGAAACATCATGAATCTATGACCCAAATGGGTATTTATAGAGATCCTCTATTCATGGTTCTAGTAATAGTAGAAATATGAATTTTTATGCAAGAGGATACATCACTCCCTTTTCAAATTATTGCAAAACCACCTTTCTCTAGAAAAGATAACAATATATCTATTTTATGATGAAAACATTTAGTAGAAAATTAAATAAATAAATTTTATAAAATTAGTTGAAATCATTTTTGATGATAGTGTTCTAAAATTTAGAAATAGATTTGGTGTTCTATCTAAACATGATCTAAAAAAGTAATAGTTTGATGACACTCACATCATGAATTTATATTGACTCCCTAGTATTATAACATCATTTATGGATTTTTGTGATATTGTTTTGTGAGATAACATAGAGTGGTAAATCGATTATTATGTATAATTATTTTTTGTTTGTCAATACGATAAAGTTGTAAGATATCATCTAATAGGAGTCATCAAACCTTTCATATTATTATATGGAAATGGGTTGTCATTACTAGGGAGTTTTTCACTAGAATACCAAATAATTCATGAATGAATGATGAAATATGTGTTATTTTTATTCTCCTAACCAATTATGAACATTTAATCACTATAAGTGAACATTTAAATTTAGATAGAATCACATGGATCTATATTAATGAACTCAATTAAATTAATTGGGTTCCACTTTTTTTCATATATGATCATAAAACCCATTTTATATTTAAATTATGAAAATGTATATATATGTCTTTGATACTATGATTGATTTGATTTTTTATACCATCATCATATTTATTAATAGTATGAAAGAAAAATTCAAACAATGGAATAATTTTTTATATCATGATCACATGAAATTCAAGGTATGTTCCATTAGTATTTAAATTTGGAATAGTTTTCCTATATAAATATTTTTTATTAGAGTATTAAAATGGAGTTGTATGAAGCATTATATGGAAGGATAATTCATACTCTACATTTTCGGAAGAAGTTGGTGAAAGGAAATTAGTAGGGTTAGAACATGTTGAGGAGACAATAGTTAAGGTAAAGCCTATTTGAGCTCAGATTAAATAATCTCAATATAGGAAAACGAGTTATGCGGATAATTAAATCAATGAATTAGGAATCAAAGTGGAAGATCATTGTAAGATATCGATTTTTTTGGAGTTATATAAGATGATATTTCTAGTAATTTTTGATTTTTTACATTAGTAACTTTTAAGGGAGTTATGAATTAGGGTTCATTTGGATGGAGTTTAAGAAAAGTTTGGATAAAAAG
The DNA here is from genome assembly GCA_963277665.1 of Viscum album. NCBI lineage: Eukaryota > Viridiplantae > Streptophyta > Magnoliopsida > Santalales > Viscaceae > Viscum > Viscum album. The sequence goes on from OY728143.1 coordinate 357,596,954, forward strand.
GCGATCCACACAGTTGTCGCATGGTTTTTACAAACCTTGTGGCAGTCTAAGAGAAATTGTTCACTATCTAGTCTTCTAAGGCAGTTGATTCAGTACAGTTAAAAGAAATTAAAGAGTATGTGCAAGGAAACCATGTGAGTCCCCCCTTTAAGTAGTGGTTAACACATTATTTATCTAAAAGTACAACTAAACCGCAATCGGGACAATAGTGAGATCCTAAAATTTTGGATCACACTCATTTTTACACTTTAGTGACCCTTTTCTTCTTCTATAAAGAAATAACTCGTGATTTTTATTTCCAAAGAGTAAAGGAAGGTTATCCTATTGACCCCGAGGGATTCAAATTCCATAAGACCTCTTCTCTTCAAGATCTTAAGGCCAAATCGATGATCCACTCATTGCATGATAATAGATCTCATCCCAATCCCTTTCCCTTTCATTCTCCTATCATTACTTGATCATTTGATGGAAGATAACCCTTATTTCATTACATATGTACCTATATGCTAAAATATGGATATAATATTTTAAATCAAGATATAGATTTAATAGATCTTGATATCTTGGTTTTTGTTTGGGGACGTAGACCGAGAACCCATATTTACATTGTTGTGTAGCTCAAATTATGGGGATTTCTGTTTAGAAAAATACTATAAAAAAAAATCTATTTAGGTCTTATAAAATATTATTCACATAGTCATGGAATTGATACATGTATAAAAATGGTATAATTGGTAACTTTACATAGAAATTTAATTATTAAATTGAGTTAATTCAGTGTAAAAATTGATTTATCGATGTATTATTGTTATAGGTGATTAATTGAGGAATTAATTGTGATGCTAAGGGGATACCCTATTATATACTTGATTTGGGGAATTCATTATGATATTTTGGGGTTGTAATTTAGACGATAAGTTAGGAGATCATTTTTGAGATATTGAATTAGTTATGTTGAGATAATTAACTTTGAATTAATTATGCACTTTTAGATTATGATATAGGTAATTAATTGTAGGATTAATTATGAAGAGTTTGGAATTAAAATGAGATAATTAATTATTGAAAAATTAATTATGGTATATGAATTTTGATATTGGATAATTAATTATTGAATTAATTAATGGTATTGAGGGATTTAGTTAATTGTTGTGTTAACTAACGGATTTGATGTATTTAACTTATTGTTTGATTAATAGTGGAATTCATGCGGATAATTAATTATGAATTAATTATGGGTGAATGAATGGGAACATGATCATTCTAAATTTATATGTATACATGGTAACATGATCCTTATACTAATGAGTAAATAGAAAGGGAACATGTCCATTCAATATTGAGGATGTAAGCATGGTAACATGGTGATCTTACTTATTAGTAAAGAGGATGTGAACATAGTCATTCTATTGAGGAACAAGAATGGTAACATGGTCATCTTACTTACATTTGTGATATTGGTAACTTTTGGCAATGTGGCTTATAAATGTAAAATTAATGATTTGAAATAATGGAACTCCGAGTTATGGCCTCACATGAGAATATATCAAACTATGGCATGTGTAAAATTAGGTACAACGATATCATAATACCTTCGAATAATTCAAGATCTAGGAAGAAGAAAGTATTAAGATATTTTATTAACTAGGTAACACTTTGGGATCCATCATGAGACAATGCTAATATTGGGGTACATGTCTCCTTGGGAACTCGTGAGTTAATGTGGTTAGATAAGAAAAACATATAATGTATTAAATGGTCATATATGAATTATACATATTTATTATATAACTACACAAACATAATTTTTAATAGAGTTATTTTAAGCACTGTTTTTGGTGGCCTACTAAGTTTTACTCACACCCTATTCAGGATATCAGATCGGTACCAAAATAGATTATATTGGTGCAGGACATGATAAGGGAAATGGCGTTGGGATGGATTGTTGATTTGGGATGAAACATTGGAGAGTGGACCAAACATGGATTGGAACCAACATGGGGAGTCATAGTTTATTTAAATTTAGTTTTATTATAGACAATTGAAATTTATATTGGCAGAACATGGTTTCAATTTCAGTTGAATTTTTTATTTCCTATTGCGTAATTTCTTGACATGTGTATTATTCTGGTTATATATTCTTTGGAATTTTTTTATTTATTTCCACATTTGTTTTACTCTTATAAATGTGTGTATAGTCTCTCCATGAATTAAATACAAGATCCTTACTAAAATTTGGTAGTCTCTGGATTATAAGTAGGTGTGCTTAATGTCATGTAGTGAACCGGATCGGGGCACCATCGTGGGGAACCCAGGTCGGGACATTAGAAAGTGGTATCAGAGGAACACGTTTCTTTATTTATAATTTTTTACTATTTTGGGAAAGTTATATAGGATATTAGTAAGATCCAGGGCCTAGTAATGGGTTCGTTCATGGGAGTTTTGAACCCTTGTATGGGGAAAACACCAGTACTTAGGGTGGGATTATTGTGATTGTTGTTTGATGTTACTATTGAATATTACTTCACCTTGGGTGAACACTTGAGGTGTGATTTGATTACTATTTCTAGAAATTTTTGAATATTGATTCATGGATTAGAATGGAATGAGAGTTGAGTCTGCATGAATCATTCTAGAAACTCAATGTTATTATGACATGTATCATTTTAGGCACGCACGAGAAAATGGATTCTGGGATAATTGTTTAGCTTGAAATTTTATCCTTGGTTGTGAGATTAAAATGAAAAATGGAGCCTAATGGGAACTAAAAAATTTAGCAAAAATGATTTCAAATGAGAATAATAGGGTTTATAAAGGAGATACTTGATTAAGATACTATGTTTACCCATGTTAACCAAAACCTAGGAGTAAGATGGTTAAGGGTATTGTTAGTGCCTTGGTTCTGACCATGTGGCGAGTTATGTGGAAAATAAATGTTGTGACCTATTGTTATTATCGATCTTACATAACTTTTATAAGGATGTTTTATGAGACCAAAGGTGTGTTTTCATAATTGTAGACAATATGCCTCCACGACGCTTGTTGAGAGGATGACCAAATGGCTTGATTAGGGATGATCATTCAGTGGTGGAACATGAGGCACCGATGGTAATGAGTGAGGAAAACAAATATATGTTTCAATGGAAATTTGATCACTACATGCAATTCAAGGAATGATACCTGATATGGGTTATGAAAATCATGTCTTAGTTGACAAGGGAATTTTAGTTGCATCACCCATTGACTTTTACTAGAGAGGGTAGACCTGAGGGAGCTGTGTTCTGGGCTGAGTCCCAAGTGACTATAATTAACCATTTGGAGACTATGGATGAAAGGAGGGTCAAGTAAGCTTCTTATATTCTACAAGTATCAAAAAATCTTTGGTGGGACATTCAGGTATGAGCTGGATAGATTGAACCTACATTATGGTTGGGCTCAATGAAGAGGTTATTAGAGCAATTTTATCCAGAGATACAGAGACAAGAGAAAGATACTGAGTTCATGAATCTGACATAGGGGATCATGTTAGTGATGGAAAATCTGAGACACTACATAGAACTGAAATGATTTTCTCTAAAATTTGTAGGAGATGATGAAAATACATCAAAACATTTTCTAGATAAACTTAAGTGTGATATTAAGTTCAAAGTGAATATCTTAAAGTTGATGATGTTTACAGAAGTGGTGGATTAGGATCTCACAGTTGATGAGATCATGAGAGAGGAATCCAATTATGGACAGGTAGTTAATAATGGATGATCATGTGGTGGGACTTTCAAGAGCAGGGAGTACCATTATGACAACTTTATGCAAGGTAGTGGGAAGCAGAGTACAGAGGAAGGAGGTTCATTTGGAAAAGACCTTACTGTGGTGATCTTTAATCAGTGTTATAGTCCGGGACACTATCATAAACATATTTTCCCGACCCCTAGTATAGTGTCTATATTGGGGAAATATGGGACATCTACAGAAGTTATTGAGGTCGTAGTGACAGACTGGTATTGGAGGCGCAACTGAGAAGAGTCAGAGTTTGAGAAGAGGACCATCTACACCATATCATGCTGGAAGTTGGAGTTCTACTGGCCGAGGTGGTATAGGTAGTGGACATAGTGCTTCTGGGTATGAGTTCCCACAATAGTAGAGTGGTGCTACATAGGGGATTCAGATATCATCACATAAAAGAGGGGCATTAGAGTTATATGAAGTATAGCCTACAATTGTGAGTAGTGAGGCTAGATTGTCAATAGTGAGAGGTACAATTCAAGTAGCTTCTACTTTAGCTACTTCCTTTTTTGATAATGGTGCCTCCCATTCAATTACATCTACAAAATGGGTTGGTGTTTTGATTTTGACAGTGATGTTTTTCAGCAGGGTAATGATTATAGATACACCATTGAAAGAACCGTCAAGTGATATCTATATATACAAGAGATGTTCATGAGATATTGGGTAATATCATTTTACATTAGATATATATATTCATGGTATGATAGCCTTTAACCTGATTATATGGATGGGATGGCTAGTTTCCTCCTAGACCCACATTAATTGTTTCCATAGGAGAGTGACCTTTGTATATGCTAAGGGTGACCAGTGTATTCATCATAGAGAGTGGGGTATCCAGGAAAGCCAAAAAGGTCCAATTTCTCACGAACTGGGAGAGCTCACAGCCCAAGATTATAGTATATTGTAGGATTAAAAGGGTGTTATAAAATATTTTCTTCCACTATAGTTGAACTGTTTCGTGATGTATTTTCTAAAGGCTTCTCAACGATAACAACTAAGAGAGATGTAGAATCTAATATTGATCTCATGTTCGGGGCTGAGCCAATATATATTCCACCATACAGAATTTCACTGACTGAGGTTGAAGAGATTATGACTCATTTGGAGGATCTTAAGGATATTGGATTTACCCATCCTTGTACATAACCTTTGGGATTACCTACTTTTCACAAATAAGGCTTCCAAGAGTTTATGATTGTGTGTTAATTACAGGATGTTGAAAAAAATGACTATGAAGAACCGATATCATCTTCCACATATCAATGATATATTTGAAAAATTTAAGGGATCTTGTGTGTTCTTAAATATTGATTTGAGATCAAGATATCATCTGTTTAGTGTACAAACATCTGATATACTGAGGACTATTTTCAAAAGAAGGTATAACCTCTATGTGTTTCTTGAAATGTTTTCTAGTTTGAAAAATGAACTAGTTGTGTTTATGGTTTGGATGAACAAGTTCATTCATCCTTATCTAGATCAATGTGTGGTGGTGTTTGTGGATGATATATTGGTGTACTCCAAGACTCATGATGATCATGCCCAATATCCTAATATCGTCCAAAGTAAAATTATAGATTATCGGTTATACACCATGCTATCTAAGTGTCAGTTTTGGATTGACCAAGTAAACTACATGCGGAACATCATCTTGGTGGAAGGTGTGTTAGTGGAACCAGATAAGGTACAAGAAGTGGCTTCTTATGAGCATCCAAAGAACATTTTTGAAATAAAAAAATTTCTAAGGTTAGACGGATATTATAGGATATTCACGCAAGATATTTCTCTTTGGTAGCCCTACTTTTGGGCTTGACTAAAAATAGATTAACGTTTTAATGGTCAATGTTTTGTGATAGAAATTTTCAATTGATAAATAAGAACTTAACATAAGAACCAATTGTGTTCCTACCTATGTCAGGTGAGGAGTATATATTTTATTATGATTCTTATGTGATCGGGCGTGGAGCTATGTTGGTACCTGGATATTGAGTTGTGGTGTATGGGTCTCGATACCTAAGGCAACATGAGTAGAATTACCCTATGTATGACCTCTAGTTGGAAGTAGTGGTTTACTCTATTATGTGTTGGTGACACTATATTTTGGGAGAAATGATAAAATTTATAGAAATCAGAAGAGATTGAAGTATATAACTTCAAAACATGATTAGAATTTTCAACAGTGGCGATGGTTTGAGTAAATGCAGTCTTTCGATTCTCATCTATAATATATGACTGGTATGGGAGATAGTGTGGATGATTCCTTCAAAATGAAATATCACACTTATATGGTCCAAGAGTCCAATGTAGAGTGGATGATGATGACCTTTCCAGATGAAATGCATGTGGTGGTTTAGAAGATTCAGGAGTAGATGACTTTGATTTCAATTGCGGTAGAGTCTATGATTTTGAGTCTTATCTAGGATAGATAGTATGGGGATATGGAATGATTATCCTTCATTGAAATCATTTAAAGCATGGAGAAATATTTTAACTAGTTGATAGATGATGATGAAATCATATACGTGAAGAATTGAGTTTTGGTACCTACGATCTTGTGAGAGGAGATCATTTGGGAATTTCGTGTCTTGAAATGGACAGTTCATCTAGGTGTAAGAAAAATGTACCATGAACTATGGAAAAAGTTTTTTGTGGATAGGAATGGAAAAGGAGATAGTAGGGTTTGTGAAAATATGCATCACCTGTCAGCAGGTGTAGGCATAACATCAACGACCTAGATGTTTTCTACAGTTGTTGCCCATCTTGGAATGGAAGTGAGATAACATGGCCATGAATGTTATTGTCTACCTCATGAAGATACCTAGGAAAAATTATTCTATTTGGGTTATAATGGATCAACTTAAAAAATTATAACATTTCTTACCTATAAGAGAATCATTTATAGTTGAACGGTAGGGAGAACTCTTCATTTTGGAGATAGTCTATCTACATGGAGTGATGCATATTGTAGTTTTAGATCATGATAAATGATTTATTTCTAACATTTGGTTGGGATTACAGAAATTAATTGGAACAAAAATAATATTGAGTACAAGTTTCCAACCCCAGACGGATGGGAAGTTGGAATGTACAATACAAGTGCTTGAGGATATTCTATCGGCATCTATTCTTGACTTCAGTGGATATTGGAAAATAATTTGGATTTAGTAGAGTTCACCTATAAGATTAGTTGTTAGGAAACTATACAGACGAAAAAATATAAGGATCATTATGGTAGGCAATGTAGATCACAACTGTGCTAGATGGAGGCTGGTGAGTTAGAGTTGTTGGGACTAAGTATCCAGTATGGGACATCAGAGTAGGCACAAAAGAATTGAAATGTACGGCTACATATCCGAGTAGTTTTAAGTCATATGATGATAGAGAGATATGACCACTAGAGTTTACAGATTTGTATTATCTATTCCATAGGTTGTCGTATATGTTGGGTCACTACAGGATATAGAGGCAGGGAAGGTTGATGCTTAGTTTTGTTGGATGATTTGGGATAGTTGAGAGAATCTGGCTGGTGGCGTTTCGATTGGATATTCCCTAGAGATACAATTCTATGCATGATGATCTGCGTGTTTCACAATTTTGAAGGTATAACCATGACCCTTCTCATCTGTTCTATGTGGATGAGGATGACCTTGAGATAGATGCGTCCTTTCAGTAGCATCTGATACTTATGTTGGATTGCAGTGAGAAAATGTTGTAGGGAAAAACCGTGCTGCTTTTTTGTGTGTTATAAAAACATGGACATGTACAAGGGGAATATTGGTAAATAGAAGCAGATATTGGGGCCCAGTGGCTTGATATTTTTGTCTTGGAATCTTATAAATGGTTGGGAGTGCAGCTCAAGGATGATCTGTTATAAAGTTGAGAGATTATAAGATCTAGAACTTTTATGGAGTTATATCGGGAATAATGTTAGGAATGATTTTTTTACATAAGTAAATTCTAATGGAGTTATGAATTGATGTGTATTTGGGTGGAGTCTAAGAATATATTGGAGAAAAAGGGGATGTTCATGGTTGGCGTAGGGTTTTTACAAACCGCATGACTGTCTAAGTGAAACTATACACTCTCTTGTCTTTTGAGGTAGTTGCTTTAGCATGTTTAAAACATGATTTAGGAGGCCATGTGGGGAAACTATGTGAGGTACCCCTTTAATAAGTGGCTAAATCACTTTTAATACCTGATTTGTATAACTGTGTGGCTAAACTATGCGTGGGACAACAGTGCGATCCTAAAATTTTGGATCTTACTCATTTTTACCTTTTAGTGACACGTTCCTTCACCTATATAGCCCAAACTTATGATTTTACTTTCCTCAGTGTATATAATAATTATCCCATTAACGCAGAGGGATTTTAAGACCATAAAACCTCCGTTATTCGAAAATGAATGACAAAATCATAGATATGCTCATCTTTCCATATGTGGATCTCATCAAAATAACAATTCCTTTCGTTATCCTCTCTGTCCTTGATCTTTTGATAGAATATATCATCTTTTTCTTTAAGTCCAAACCTATTTTGTGAGATATTGATCTAATATTTTGGATTTATATATATATTGAATAGATATTGAAATATTGGTCTTGTTTTAGGAACGTAGATCTAGAACTCATATCAACGTCATTTCACTACTTGGATATTGGTGATTTCTGTTGAGCGTATGTCTATCAACAAATAAATGTAGGTGGTCTAAAATCTGAATCCCATAGTCGTGGAATTTATATGTGTCTAAAAAATTGTTGAATGTCTAGATTTCCATAATAATTATATTATTAAAATGGGTTAATTTGGTTGACCAATTGATTTATCAATGTACTCTTGAAATACGTAATTATTTGTGGAATTAATCATGAGATTAAAGGGATTCCCAATTAGATAATTAATTTGGATAATTTATTATAACATTTTGGGGTTGTAATATACATAATTGATCATGGGATTAATGATTATATATTGAATTAGATAAGCTGGGATAATTAATTGTGAATTAATTATGTGCTTTGTGTTTTAGAATGAGAAAATTAATTCTATAGAAAATATTTATGGGATATGAATTATTATATTAGTTAATTAATTATTGAATTAATTAATGGGATTGATGAATTTAGTTAATATTTATGTCAACTAATGGATTTGATGTATTTAACTAATTTTTGGATTAGTAATGGAATTGATGTGGATAATTAATTATGTATTGATTTTGGTTGAATGAATGGGAACATGGTAATTATAAATTGAGAGGTATACATGGTAACACACTCATACTTATGAGTATAAAGAATGGGAACTGGGTAATTATATATTGATGAGTAAGCATGATTGTATGGTCATATTACTTATGACTAAAGGGAATGGGAACATGTTTATTCAATTGAGGAGTAAGAATGGTAAGATGGTCATATTACTTATCATTTTTATATTGGTAACACTAGAAATCTGGCTTATAAATGTGAAATTAAAGAATGAAAATAATGGCCATCCAAGTAAAAGACTAACATGAAAATGTTTCAAACTCCAATAGGAGTCAAATCGGGTACTAAGATATCATAACACAATTGAATACAACGAGATCTGTCTTGAATTAGGTATTAATAATTGATATTCCCTAGAGAATACTTCATGATCTGGCATAAGAAAATACTATTATTGGGGTATGGACCTCCTTGGGAACACTGAAGTTAATGTAATTAGATAAAAATAAATGATAATGTAATAACTGGTTATTTATGTATTTCACTTATTTCTTATAGAACCACATACACTACCTTTGGAATGGACATGTTTTAGAAATCGCTGGTGGTGGTCTAATAAGTTGTACTCACCCCCTATTTGGGCTTCCTGATTGGTACCCAAATAGATTATATTATTTCAGGACAGGATAAGGGAAAAGGCCCATGGATGGATTTTTGATTTCGGAAGGAACATGTATGAGGGGACTGGATATGGTTCAAACCCCTCTTAGGGAGTAATAGTGTCCTTAAGTTGAGTTTTCTTATAGACACTTGAAACTTATATTGTAACAACATGGTTTCCATTTTAGTTGAGTATTATATTTATTGTTTGGTTATACTGTGACATGAGTATTATAATGGTTATATATGTTTCCATGTTATTTAATTATTTCTGCTGGTGTTTTATTCAAATAACTGAGGGTATAGAATCCCTATAAATGACTTTTCCAACCCTCGCTACTATTCAAAACCCTCTAGGTTATGAATAGGTGCACTTGAGTTCATGTAGTGAAATGGCTTAGGGCACCATCATGTGGCACCCAGGTCGGGATGTTACAATCATGTCTTCATGAATGTATCTTTGTGGAAAGGTGTTAAAAGGTTCAATAATAATGTATAGTTAATCTATACATATATAAGAACCATTTAAATACTTCAAATAATAATTTTTTTCTTATTGTTTTAGAATTCACCAAAGTCTATTAAAATTACATGATCTGTTACAAATATGATTTTTATGTATGTACTTGTGTGTCCCAACTCATGTTCTCATAACTAAGGAAATAGAATTGTGAAAAACTCCATCTTACTTTGCATAACCATTAGTGAATACTATTACTTGAGAGATAGTATTGAGGAATTAGATTAATCAATTGGTAATGGTACTTTTAATAAATCAAGAAATAGAGGAAGTGAAGTGGGAACTAGTTGACATTATAACGAAGAACTTCCCCCCATCATTATAAAAGGTAAAATCCACAAAATTTGAAGGATGAAATTTATCTAGGATGGAATAATGATGAAACCCAAGGAATTATGATATATTTCAATTTTAAATAATTTAAATCTCTTTGATTGATTATGATGAATGGAACACCAGGTTTAAATGACAAATGATTATATATTAAATAGGTTTTATTTTTATATGACTATTAAAACAAAGGAATAAAATTGATGGGGGTGTGGGATAAATATTACTAAATAATGGTATTATTTATATCATTTAGAAATTTATAAAATTAATATATTTAATATTCTTTTATTATAATTAAAATAATAATCATGTCACAGAAAATAAAAAGTTTTTTGAAAAACTATTTTTAGTGAAAATAGTTTCATTGTTTCTTGGGCACAAAAGATAAAAATAATCTTAGAAAATATCATTAAATTTAACTTATAAAATTAGATTAATTTTGAAAATATTAATATCAAATGTATCTTAGGGTAGTTTTTTTATTTTTCATATAAGTTTAAATTTTTTATGAATATTGAAAAATTATAATTTATATTTGATTACTACATTTTTGTTTAACATATTTTAAAAAATAAATAAGATTTTAAATTTTTTCAATGTATTTTTTATTTATCCAATAATAAATATAATACATGTCATTGGAATCCATTTAATATTTATTTTTGATATTAATACCTTCCAAACCTATGCGAATTCTATTATTCAAAAGAACATTGTTCCCCGTATCTCTACATTTGGTTTTAAATTTAACTTTTATAATAACGGGACATAATTTTTTAAAAATAGATTAAATATTTTTAATAATAATAATCTATATTGTATAATAATTTTATATTAATTTTTGACCATATTTAATTATGAAACCTGTATGAAATGTTTACTAGGGTGATGGTAAAAATGGGTTTACTAGGGATTAAACTAATAATATAAATGTAAGAATGGCCTAAAAGATCACTAAATATATATTATAGATATATTTAGAGATTATAATGTATTAACATCAATAATTATTTATTTTCATACATTTTTTCATGTAAAAAACATAATTACATCATTTTATTTTCAAACATTTCATGTATGGTACTACCCTCAATTATAAAAGACACATCTGTCCTCTATTATTCACAACATAAGATGCAATTGTTTGGCCTAGAACTAATTAAATAACATCCCATTATAATTAAAAAATCTATAATACTTGGTTTGGTCATAAATCAAATACAACAATACATTATGAATAACACCAAAGAGGTGGTATGAGAAGATGTAAATTTCCTAACTATGAGTTTTTTACATCTTCCTAACCTCCATAAAATATTATTCATTTATGATTATATAATAACAAAATAATATATAATATTATAATATTTTATTATGATATGGATATTAACTATATCTATACTATATTCTTTCAAATGTGAAATGATAACATCACTTGTGTGGATGATATGCTACTTCCGCATGAACATATTGGAAAAATCTTCAATCACCACACCTCATGGTTGGTTATGATTATTTATATAAAGTATATATAAGATATATATTATGTAATTATAATTTTAGAAAAATTATATAATATATAATCTTTTCATATCCATTCTATAGGGGATACGATAACGCCTCTTATGTGTATTACATACTACCTCCTAGTGAAGTGATGACATTTTTTTCCCACTAATGATCTACATGGAAGGTAATATGGATAAACATAATGAATATATATGACATAAGTAAAATAACTATGATATTAATCTAAAATTTATAATTATTAATAAATAATATATTATTTTATTTATTAACTTTTCTCTAACTGAATGATGATAATTTTATTCATGTAAGTGTGGACCATAGCCTTCACGAAGCGATGTGACACTATTGTCATCATCAAAAAACATGGATGATATATATAAATATATATAAATAAATAAATTTTTATTTCTTTTTTTATAGTAATTTGGTAGATATTTAATATTACTTACCTCATTTCTTTTTTAATATTTGAAAAATGGAAATGTTACTTATGCTTATGTATGACCTACCATATCCATGATCATAACATACTTCCTTAATGAAAACCATCTATAATTATTTTTATTAATAGTATAATTTATTTATAAATATGATCCTTATTTCATAATTATTATGATGCATATATTGATATAATGACCACTTAGACCAATAGTCAACATATCAAAGTCATTTTTTACACACAAGGCGAATATCATCATACCAATTAAAAAAACATAAATAATAAAGTAATTTTAAATAGAATTGTAAATAGTGAAATAAAAGTTATAATAGAATTGAATAATTTTCATAATGAATTATATAATTTACATATTTCTATTATTTAGAAAGATAAATAGCATACATGATTAATCAAAATCTAGGTAAGGGGCATTATTTCAAATTATTTTAATTAATATATATTGTAATGTTATGAACATAATTTATTTTAAATGGTTTATATTCTCCCCTTTTGACATGTAATATCATTATTCATAATAATTCAATGTATCATTAATTATTTTATATTTTATTTATATATATAAATTCATTTTTGTAGAAAATGATGAAGTGGAAAATGTTATATTACCATCTCACTTTATTTATTTATTTTACTATAAATATTGGAAAAATAATTTATTGTGATAATTTTTAATGGTAAATTACATTTAATTTAAATATAAAAAATCTTGTATGACAGATATGATCATTACCTAAACCTTATACCTTTTTACATATGATGAATACTTTGAGTGTTATTTGATTCACTGGGGAGATATTGATAAATATGCATCCTTTCCTTAAGATGGATATTTATTTATAAATAATATTGATTAGTTAATTAAATTGAGAATTTGATTTATAATGAATTCCTTGGACATGTAGTGATGTGGGTAGAGTATAATCATATATCTGCCCGATGTAAAAAACAAGTCTCAAGAAACAATTCAGTTAGCCAAATAAAATGGGTTTCTAACTAATGTTTAAAGAAATATTGTAAATGTTATTAATGGTAGAGTTTTCTTGTTCTGAAGAACATTTATTCCAATGATTAAGAATTTAAATTATTACAAATTAATTTTTTACATCAAATATATTTTCCCATTAATATAGTCTCAAGATTTATTTTATTCTAGGTCTATTAATTAAATAACATATATTTTTAGTTATACTCATTTCCGTATTTGTCACGCATTGCCTTATCATTATAGTCATGTTCTTTAAATTGAATGTTTTTATAATTAGTTATATTTCCATGTTGATTATTTTTATTGGTTTATGATTACTTACTTTCTATATTAGCAATACCGAGCATTCAAGATCACCCTTATTTTGTATCCTTTCACAAAGAAATGAATAATAATTATTATAATGATTTCAAGGAATAACATTTTTTTATATTTCTATAATTTTTATTTTATATACCTACTTAAAATGGGTATATTGTATGTATTTATTTGTCATAAAATTATAAATTAATTAGTTAATTGGTATTAGATAACATGTATTTATTACAATGTAATAAAGTAGTCTCCAGATCTATTCTTTTAGGACATGGGTTACTACATCCATGATATATCCTATGAAATGAATAAAAAATCATATTTAACATATAGGGTTTGTAATTTGTTGATAAATCATAAAATATGAATTGATCTCTCCATATCCTTTGTATCATGTAAATAAAAATGTTTTATGTATTTTTTTTCAAATTTTTATCATTCATATATATCATTATATTTCATGGTATTTATAATTAATCCATATATTTAAGGAAAAGATTATGGATTCTAACTCAATATCATTTTTTATAATTTTTTTCATGGATAATTATATATCATGATGAATATGTAAAAAGTTAATCTTTCCAATCAAGTCTCAATTGAGAACTTCCTTCAATTTATCACTAAATATGAAAAACTCTATCTTCACATGGTAATGTCAAAATATGTTCATTGAATAATAAAATATTTAATCCTCAATAATTGATTTTTATTATTCTATCAAAATAAATACAACACCATTACGTGTGAACATATTAACTATGTCAACTAATATGTAAAAATATTCATCCATTCATCTAAAAATACATGTTCACCCAATGTAAGTACAAATATAAGTTATACTAGTTATTATTATAGATTCATTGGATATAATTTTCATTTCAAGATCATCTAATATTAAATAATTGGAGATAATATAGTTATTAAATGAATCTTATTGAATCCTAAATTTACATATACCAAATTTAATATATATTTTCTTCCCTTTAAACATTTCACAAATGATTCTTAAATTCATTTTATTCTATTAAAACATTTTAGATCATACAATTATACCATTAAAAAATACCACATTTGAATTTACAAGTTCATATTTTATTACTCTATTCATCATAAAAAAAAGACAATTCACTTTCAATTCAATGTTATTTTCAATAAATTTTAAACTACCATACATTTTTTGAAATATTGTATTTTGATAATCATCAATCCATACATGAAATTGGTTATATATATATATATAATATCTATCTATAGAAAATTTTGACCTATTTCATGTAGATCAATAAATTCATCAATTTGTGGATGAGGATAATTGTACTTTATATTAATTTAATTGATTTCTATATAATCAATGCACAACCATATAGACCAATCCTTCATCTTAACCAAAAAAAAGGGATGACAAAGGTGAAAAAATATGTTGAATAAATCCCTTATTACATAACTCTTGAAATTTTTTATCCAATTACAATAATTTAACTATGGAAATTCAATTAGGATAATTAGATATAGCCATTTCGTGATGTATAAGTTCAAAAGAAAAATAAATTCTTGCACTGTGGGATTTTGAGTTTACTATATACGAAACAAATCAATTAATTCCATCCTAGTAGGTACATTTAATATTATTAGGTTAATATTACAATATATAAGATCATCATCTCTTCTTATATTATAATTTCACTAAGTTTTGATATATATGGTGAATACATGTATTATTTAGATGATGTTTTATCACATTTAAAGAGAATTGATTTACATATCCACCATGAATCATAATCTCCTCCTCCAAAAAATTAATTTTCACATTATACATAGAAATCCAATCCATACTAAGGAATATATCAATGGAAGACATTGGTATAATAATGATGTCTGGATATACAGTACGTCTATTCATAATAATGGGAACTGATTGATATATCCTTGTTGAAATATGATTTCCACTATGTTTTATTATTTATTAATATATATATATTAGGTGTTATGTAATGATTTAATATTTTTAGAAAAAATGGATAATATAAAATAACGTGATGATTTAAAATGAAATATTTCATTATATTACATTGAGGATATAATTATAGAAACTTCCACTATATTTGTAAGAAATTAAAAACTAAAAATATTAATTAGATTAATTCCCTTCCACCATATCATATTCTATAAGTGGTTCCCTTGAAACTTTTGGGGTTAGAGAAAATAATTATGAACTCCGTTAATTGAGCCACTATATAGAAAAGTATTTTATATTTCCATTACATTAATGAGATATATTTACCTTATCTCTACAATTATAATAAACTTATATTCCCTATAATCATTTACCATATTGTAACTTTTTAAAATTATTACGTTATTGAATTCTCAATTTTGTTTTATCTTATTTCATGAATTTTTTACATAGTGGTCAACAAAACTCTTAATTTTATAATTTACCATAATGGTATGTGACCTAGGAAATTATTTCTTTATCATTAAAAAATATCTAACTATATCATCATATGATGATAATGAACAAAAGACCAATTGTCTTCAAAGGGTTATATTAATCCAATCAAAGAACCCATCAATATTCCCATCCATATTGGGTGTAGAGTATGTTCCAGGCCATACAAATCATGTGAAGCTGGCCTACTATTTGGAAACAATTTACTCTTATATCTACTTAATGTTGAGGAACATTATCTATATATTTTCTCATTTCCATTGAGGGAAATATTTCATAAAAAATTTAAAAGTAAATGTTCTCTATAAAGAAAATTTTATTTCATAAACTTATATTATGTTATTCATAACAAACCATAATGGATCAATAAATCTCTTTAAATAATATACTATTGTAATAACCCTTTTAAAATCATTACACCAAAAAATGGATGAATATTTTTTCATGGGATATTATCCATTTCTCAGTTAAAAAAATAGTAGATATATTAATGGATATAAAATTTTATAACATAAAGAGAACTAATATTAGGGTATAGTTATAGGTGAAAATAGGTTTCAAATATCAAGAAAGTATGTTTTTTGTATTACCCATGGTTTCTGGTATGTAACCCTTACTTAATTATTTTAATGGTTATAAAGGTTAAGGGTAATGAATGGGAGACTCACGAGAACATTCAATGATGTTTTGAGGCAAAGGGGAAGTTGCACGGACGGCACATGGTTTGTCTAAACTATTCGGGAAAAATTGTGAGTAGTAGGTCTTGGAGGAAGTAGCTCCCACACGGTTGGAACACGGTTAGGAGAGACCGTGTGATGAGGCCGTGCGATAGGTTTGGTCAAGGCAGTAGCTAATGTACAGTTTTTCAAACAGTGTTCACTAACTATGCATACACTTAAATGGGATCCTTAAATTTGGATCTCATTCGTTTTTTCCTCTAAGTGCCTCGTTTAAGATCCTTATTGTCCATAACTTAGGATAACTCTCCCTTGATGGTTGAAAAACCTCTCCCTAGTGTTTTGGAGGTGATCTGAAGGCTTCTCTTGGTGAATCTATGCCGTATTTTTGAGGTATGTGATCATCCTTCTTCGTTCTTGATCGGTTTCTTAGATCTACTTAGATTTACTTATCCTCTTCTCTAGGTTTGTTAGATCTACACCCGTTATGAGTAGATATATGTTTGTGGATGCCAAATATTAAGAGATTTTGAATTTATCTTTCTAGGAGAAGAGATCTAAGGCGTGTACTTGACGAAGCAACCAAATTTTCTTATGTGTTTTTCATTTGTTTTGGTTTTTGTCAAAACCCTAAAGGTAGGAGGCTTCACCCTCAACTCCTCTAGTTTTAATTGATTGGATTAGTTTCAAATTGGGTTATTTGAAAGGAATTGATTGTTGAAAGCATGGAATAAATCTTTTTTAGTGATTATTTATGTTTTTAGTGAAATTGTAAAATCATGGTGATTTGTTGTGAAAAGTGATTTGGCTTCTTGAATTTAAAATGATGATTTTAAATTGTAGAATTGATGTAATTTTAAATGATTTTATGAAATATGGGTTTTCAATAAAAAGGGTGTTTTATTGAAATGGTTTGAGATTGAAATGGCTTTGATGAAATTGGTTTATTATTTGGTTTTCAAAAAAATGAACAACATTATTGAAATGGCTTGAATTGGTTGAACACACTTGGTATTGAA
Source organism: Viscum album (assembly GCA_963277665.1). Classification (NCBI taxonomy): domain Eukaryota; kingdom Viridiplantae; phylum Streptophyta; class Magnoliopsida; order Santalales; family Viscaceae; genus Viscum; species Viscum album. Next base: position 357,614,900 of record OY728143.1, read on the forward strand.
GGAAAAAATTTTCAATAAAGGGTTTTTTATGGAAAGTATATATTTGGCATGATTTCTTTGAATATGTGGTGTGTGTTCATGTTGCATGTACGAGGCTTGGTTGAAATATGACATTGTGCTTGGTGCCAAATGTTTAATGGAACACGATAACTACTTGTATGAGGCTTGGTTGAAATATGACCTTGTGCTCAGTGGAAAAGGTGTAATAGAACATGGGAAACAATTACCTTGTGACAACTTGGTAGATCGATGAGAGATCACTCATGAGTATGGGACTGTCATAACAAAGCATGCATGGTTGGTATCATGGGTTGGGAAATGGTTGGGTATGCCAAAAAGGGATGTTTGTGAAATGGTTTTAAATCTTGTTTGATTATTTTCTAGAAAATTGGTTTCAATTTCTCTTGGAATGCCTTTGGTTATGAATGGTTTGGAAAATTGTTTATATTTAGTTATAATCTGATTTGAGAAAATGTTTTATATAAATATTTTTAATATAAATGTGGATAACTCTTCTATTATAGTGTCCTGAGTAGGGAAGTCATTGGGGAAATCCTACTGAGTTTTCTACTCACCCCTACTTTGGCATGTTTGTGCTTTTGCAGATGACGTATTCCGAGACACAGGTAAAGGTAAAGCATCTTTTTTTAGTGGCTTGTGGTGATTCTTGGGAGATGTTGTGGAGCTTTGAGCATGTAGAGCATTGAGTTGTAGTGTCTTTTGAGAGTCTTGATTTGTTCACCACGGTGTACTTTAATGCATAGTTTTTTCTTCTACTGTTGTATACATTGATGTGGTTTGATATAAATGAATTTTTTTATTGGTCTTTCATTTTTTCATGCATCATATAGTGAATGCTTGGTTATAGTTGGTTTATGGGTTTATTTATTAAAGGGAAAATCGTCCCCCACTTGTACTTGAAACCCTTCGGCATTTATTACCAGCCTTTGGTGCCTTGGTGATGTTTCATAAGGCCTAGTAATGGCTCGTTGTGCTCTCAATCCAATTAGAATTGTCGGGTCATTAAAAATGGTTTCAATCTGGTCCTTCTTTGTAATACAAATGGTATCACCTTTTTTGGTCCCTGCCAAACAAGTAGTCATCGATGTTCCTAGTCTTGGAGTTGAAATTCCTTCTTTTCTATTCCTTGGGTCAAAATCATAGATAGGAGTAGGATTGTCAGAACATGAAATGTATAACATAAATGTACGTAGCTAACCCATTTATGCTTAACTTCAAGTTACCAGGGTGTTGGTTAAATAAGTGTTTTGGATACACTTCTAGAATGTGTGAAATCTCATTTTCATGGGCTTAGCCAATGAGATAAGAATGAAATGCATTGTAGAGGAATAACTTCCCACTAGGATTTCACATCTCATTGTGAAGAATGATTTATGATTTTGTGAAAAGATGTAATTTTTTGAAAAATGAAAAATTTGGTTTCAAATAAAATATTTTGAAAAAGGGAATTCTTATAGTATTTTGAGAATTGTTTAATTTTTAAAAGCTTGAGAAGTGGTTTCAAAAATACTTGAACATGGAAAATAGAATGTTTTGGTAAAAAATGTTGTGATATTTGATGTGATATAATTTGAAATTCTAGGCCATCAGTTGCTAGAGAGTGAGTTTGAAGGATGATGTTGTTGGTTTAGAAAATGGTACCCAGTAGGCATCGTCGTAACCAACCTGAGGAAGCTGCGGAGAATGTGATTGCACCTAATCCATGGGTGAACAAAGAGTTGGTTCAAATTATTTTCCAATATTTTCAATCTATGGATACAGCAAACTAGAGGAATGAGCCAAGGCATGTGGATCATACAATCCAGTTCATGAAGAAGAATCCACCAAACATTCTGGGTGAGGTTGAACCTGAAAAGTCAGAGGTGTGGCTAAGTAGGATGAATTGTATCCTTGATTTTATTAGCACACCATCAGAGATCAAGGTAAATTTAGAGAAATATATGCTCGAGGATCTTTCATGTCAGTGGTGGGATTTAGCATTTCAGGCTATATTAGATGAAAACCTTACATGGGATGATTTTGATGAATTTTTTAACAGAAAATTATATCCTCACACGATCAAAATCCAGAAAATGATGGATTTCCTCAGCCTGAAACATGATAGCCTCTTTTTCAAAGAGTATGCAGCTATGTTCATGAATTTAGTCTATTTTTTACCATAGGTTGACACAAGTGCATCTTTGAAGGCATAAATCCTCGAATCGAGGCTAAGGTAGGAGATTCGATCGAAGATTTTAGTGCTCTGTATTACTGATTATACAGAGATGGTAAATAGTGCGATAGTGGCTGAACATGATATCTCGGGATCGATTGGAGGAGGAATGATGATACCTATAAGAAACGGTGGGAACTAAAATGATGGGAACTATAGAAAAAGGGACACCTATTTCCAGGGTGTAAGTGGAAATAAGAACCCGACGGCTAGGTCAGTAAACCATCCTTCATGACCCCAGAGCAAAGCAAGTTTCTTTCAATGTGGTTTGATTCACCACATAAAGAGAGACTATATGGAACAACCTAGAGCATTTCACAATTGTAATATGATAGGGAATCTACAATAATATTGTAGGAATGGTCCGGGGATGGGTGCACGTGAGACTTCTCAGGAGTCGCAAGCATCTTATGCTTATACTGGATGAGGACAGTGGAATCAGTATTGACATCATAACAAAGCTAGACATGGTGATTCTTGAAATAACATGACTCTTCAACTAGGGAAATTTCATCAAGGCAACAAGGAGAACAACGCAATGATCATGTAATGGTATGGAGATGAGCAGATAATTGTTGATCATCAGGTAGGACCATCTATAGTGAAGGGTATGATTATTTTGAATTCTACCCTTGTGCAAGTGTTGTTTGATACTGGTGCATCACATTCCTTCATTGATTCTCATGCTATTGACTTTCTATGTTTAAAAGTGGAAATTATTCCTTCTATTTTGAAACTGCAAACTCCTCTTGGGGAAAGATAATGTCAAGCCTTTATGTATAGAGCACGTCCTACAACAATTGATGGAGGTGAGTTAAAATGGGACTTCTCAATGTTGGATATGGATGTCTATGACGTAATATTGTGTATGTTTTGGTGGTCAATGTTTAAGGCTCACATCAACTGTTATAGGAGAAGAATTAGTTTCCTGTCTGAGGATGGTACCGACCATATCTTTAGAAGAGATAGAATGGAAAATGAAGGTAAAAAGAAGTCATTGGCACCAATGGTGGGAATGATATCTTACCAATTATAAGCGTTGAATTTTTCATCAATGAACATAATTTAGGAAAATAGTTTTCTAGCTATGGTTGATCCATTTTCAGATGTCTTTCCCAACAAATTCTCAGGGTAACCACCTCTAAGGGAAGTGGAGTTTACGATTGATCTCATTCCGAGGACCAGTCCTATTTCCCTTCCATTTTATAGGATGACACCAACAGAGTTACGGGAATTGAAAGTACAGTTAGAGGAGCTAGAAATCAAGGGTTTCATTCCCTCAAGAACTTCTCCATAGGTATAACCAGTGTTGTCTGTGACGAAGGTAGATGGAACTCTTCATCTCTGTGGTTATTATTCTATGCTTAAAAAAATTACGATAAAGAATAGATATCCACTTCCATGCATTGATGATCTATTCAACCAATTAAGGACATCTCAGTGGTTCTCCAAGATTGACTTGCAATCAGAATATCACCAATTGCGAGTTCAGGTGGAGTATTTTCCAAAGACAACTTTCAAAAGATGATATGGAAATTATGAGTATATATTCATGCCTTCTAGTCTAACGAATGCACCAGAAGTCTTCATGGAATTTATGAATCAGATATTTCAAAAATATCTAGTTTCTTATGTTGTGGTCTTTGTGGATGACATTTTAGTGTATTCAAAGACAAGGGATGATCATGAAGTGCACCTGGAAACGGTGCTACAAATCTTGAGAGATCATCATTTGTATGCCAAATTATCAAAGTGCAATCTTTGGATATAGGAAGTACATTTCCTTTGCCATGTAATTTCTGAGAAGGGAGTTTCTGTTGATCCTAAAAAGATAGAAGCCGTTTTCTCGTGGCAACCACCGAACAATGTGTTCGAGATATGTTTTTTTCTTGGTCTAGATGGTTACTACAGACGCTTTGTGCATGATTTATCTTGACTATATTCACCAATGATAGCTCTTAATAAGATGAATTCTATCTTCCAATGGATGACATAATGTCAGAAATCCTTTCAGGAACTGAAGGTTCAGCTTACATCAGCACCTATCACGATATTTCTAGAATCAGTATAGGGGTATGTGGTGTATTATTATACTTCAGGATCAGGGTTGGGTTGTGTTCTCATGAAAAGAAATCATGTGGTTACTTATGGTACAAGGCAGTTGAGGGTGCATGAGAAAAATTACCCAACACATGATTTGGAGTTAGCTACAGTCATCCATGCTTTGAAAACATGGAGACACTATCCCTATTGTGAGAAATTTACTGTGTTTATGGATCAAAAAATCTTGCAACACATTTTCTCACAACGAGATTTGAATCTAAGGTAAAGGAGGTGGATGGAGTATCTCCAAATGTTTGAATTTCACTTGATGTAGACATCGGGAAATGGAAATTCAGTGGCAGATGCATTGAGTAGAATGTCATATGCCCAGTTAGCGAAAGAAGCATCAGATGAATGGAAGTTGATTCTGGTCTTAGCCGACATGCATGTGGAATGTGAAGACCGATGTGATGTTTCTATTTTCTTTTTCAGATACGCTTGTTCCTAATTTAGTAAAGATGATCAAAGAGGCATAAACATCTGATGCATAATGTCTAGTAATTAGTTCAAAAGTAAATTATTCAATGCTTCCATTAATATTAATTCTCTGGAGGGTATAAATTTTATGGAATGATGATTATGAAAATTGTTTATATTTCACATTTAAATATACTTATGAAACCTGATTGTTTTTACGTGTTATGTTTTGATTAAATTATTATGAAACCTATTACTTTTCATAGTTTAAGATACAATTACATGTTTATGAAATCCATTTCATTTTCTAAGTTATGATATAATTGTTTATGATCTTTTTCTATAATCATAAATGATTTCATTTTGAGATTGGTGTGACCTATATCTCCATACAATGCATTGGGTAAGGATTTATATCTAATCAGATAGACATTAATAAAATGAGTAGTAAAATCAATTCAGTATTACAGGTCCAGAATGTGGAGAGAAGTGATTTTAGTAATACATGGCTGGAGGAGGGACTAAAAATCATCAAGTAAAGACATTATTCACTAATATGGCCTTGGGTGTGATTTCATGAAAACTATGTAAATCATATTATATTATTATTTATTTTCCACAATTATATGTTTTATTCCAATGTTATGTTTCCATGTCATATATCCATTATTTTTTTATGATTCTTATTTGATGAAATTACAATCTTTATTCCATGATTTTGGAATGTGGTATTTGATTTTCAAGGTATGCTCTTCAATTAACATGATAACATTATCATACCCCACACAAATGATTATTCTTACACAACTCCCTTATTTACCCTTACTGAGCATCAATGCTCACCCATTTTTTTGTTTCATTCCCCAGGTTAGGAAGATATGTATTATGTTTCTTGTTTTTAAGCAGTTTTATAGTCTAGAAGAACATAGTATGAGATAATGTAGCTCACATATGTACTAGTGTTCACGTTTCTATGTTTCCAAAGGAACTAAACTAAACTGGTCTTTCAGTGTCTGTTTGTGTAAGGTTTTAAAAATTCTCTAAATGATATGTAATGTTAATGTATACCAATAATGAGTCACTATAGTGGGTATCCAAGTGAATTTTTAGTAAAAATTTGTATACTAGGATGATAAAACATTAGTGATAACTCAAAAAACATGTTTATGTATAAGTATAAGGATATAGAAAACTATAAAAAAGTTTCCATGAATTTTGGTAAATGATAGAGTGAGTGGTTTCCAAGTAATAAATCCTTGTATGGATAACGAATGTGGACATGTCATTGTTATAGATGTACCTATGGGTAAAAAATATAACATAATGTCTCAATAATTACATGGTGTAATATGGTACATGAGAATGAGCCATAATGCACTGGTGGTTTGACAATCCCTAGGGGATATGATTTGGAAATTCCTAAACTCATCACTATCCATTTTTAAGGATTTTAATCGAATATGACTATTAATTACTACATTTAAAACTATTTCATATTCAATTAAATTGTAAGTGTCATTATTTAAGCATCATATAAGTAATTCGTTATGATTATATGGTTTTAGTTAATGATTTGTATTTCTCATCCCATTCTTTCTAGTTTAAGTCAATAGAGGGAACTTTAAGGAATGTTCTTAACATTGAATGTCTAAGATGTAGAAAATATGAGAACTATGAAAATAGATTTCCCAAGTGGAAATATCTTAAATATAATCATTATGGCGGAATGATAATTGGTTATAAATATGAAGGTAAACATATTTCAAATGACATGTGAAAGGTATGTGATGTTCATATAGTATTATTTACATTAATCATAATAACCAAGATACGATAGATGTTGAGTAACCACAAGACATGATTCATATTTCATATTCTAAAAAAGAGTTATTAAGGAATATGTTGGTGAATCTTGAGTAATGGATTAAGAATAAAGATAGATCAATGAAGTACTTATGTTTTTGAATTCAATGATTATGTCATATGAATCCTGAAATTTATACATATTTTCAGTATATTTTTTAATTAAGTATTGAATAGGATATGTTTAATGGAGATGAAGACTCATAAAAGTGTTATTTTGATTATGGGAAGGTAACCCTTAATGTTAATAGGAGGTCTAGAAGATTTTGTTTCACATGGATAAAGAGATGAATAATTTGGATAAAGTAAATTGGATATCACTGATTACCATGGATCTTATTATTTGTTGGTTGAAAGAATTGACAATGGCATCATTAATAATGTTTAAAAAAATTTGGCTTGAAGGGATATACCTCATAAACATTAGATTAAGGAAAGATTCATGTTTTCCAAGAGTATTTATGGTAATTCTTGTTATTACCATGTTTCAAGAGAATATATGATGAGGGTATTTACATTTTTGTAATGTGACTACAAAGAGATACTTTATGATATGTGGGGGATCAAGGTTATGATGATTTTGTGACTTTTTTCTAATGTTTTATAATTTCAACATTCCGAAGGGTTATAAGATTAACCATTTATGGAATGATTATGTTTAAATTTGGATGAATTATGTATTATATTTCCACATGAGGAATTATTCATATTGGATAAAATGATATAAAAACTTAGTGTTGATGATAACAGATGACAAATGATATGACATAACTTGGATATCAGGATCTGTTAGTCCTCTAGGAATGAAAAATTCACCTTTCTTTTTATAGAAAGAGGTGAAGTGGATCAATGAACAACAAAGGTTGAGGTTGTCCTGAAATCATGAAAGTATATATTTTAATGAAGAAATTACATTATGTAAAAGGATCTTGAAAAAAAATTGTCCAAGCACATCCATTTCTGATAAATCTCAAGGATCCTTAGTTCATCATAGATTTAAGGCATTGTGATTGTTAACTTTCTCCAGTCCTTTTTCTATATCACTCTCCATCAGAACGCGATACTTCTATTTATCTTCCATGTCTATGTTTTCACATTCCACCTATGTTCACCAATGTGAAAAAAAATTATGGGTTACTTTTTGTAACCATTATGTTTCTAACATTTCTTTTTAATAGAAGTTTTAGTTTTCGTTTTTAAGATGTGATTTTTTATGAATAAAATTTTAAAGTATTAAACTTCTGATAACCAGACTGAATTTTGAGTGAGAATTTCATTTTAAGGGGGTAGAATGTAACACTTCGATATTTTGTGAATTATTAATTTTTGAATTAATTTAATATTTTTGATATTTTTCATTTAACTCATTACTAAAAATTGGTTAATTTATATTAAAGCACAGTTTTTGGCTTAAATTCACAACACACAACATAAATTTTATCTCTTTTCTACATGGAACACCATGTATAGATTGTGCTACACACAACACTGATATTCCTCAATGGATTGTGTAACATGCATTCACAAAGATTACTAAAAAATATTATATTATTAATTTTTTTATTTAATATAATAATATAAAACCTAGAAGTTAAATTAATGGTTATGAATTTTATTAACAATGTTTAAAAAATATATTGTTTAAAAAAATATAATATTAATTCATAGTCACCAATTAATTATAAATGAATATATAAGAAACAATTGAATATAAAGGATAAATTTATATGCTCCCAAAGGTTTTTTTCCTAATAAATAAATTAATTACAATTTTTAAGTGGTATCATTGTCATATATGTTTTATAAATTGGAAAAAATATTTTTGAAAATTATCCAATATATTTTCCAGACATAAGATTAGAACAAACCCAATTTTACACTTAAAACCAATTTTTTTAAAATGGTAGTCTTACCACATTTTAATAGAGAACCCATTATAAATCATATTTTTGTAACTTTTATAGTTATGATATATCAAAATAAACTTTATATTTGGAATAAAATTATAAAAAGTATTATAGGTTATTTTATTGGTATTTTTCAATATAGTTTCATTTTTTACGGAATGGTTAAAAATTGTGGATTTTAATTCAAAGCTATTTTTTCATAGTTTTTTATTTATTAGGGTAAATTATATTTTAAATTTAATTAAAAGTTTAAATAGAATATATTTTTATTATTTAATTCAATTTAGTTCTTCATAACCAATTTCACTTTGGAATTTGTTATAAAAACATAACAAACTTTTTACTGTTTTTATTTCAAAAACAAGAATTGTCGACCCGACTATGAGATTTAATTTAAATTAATTTATTAAACATATGTGTTTAGAATTTGAAAAAATTGATTCCATATTTAAAATCGGAATAATTTTAATTGTTTGATATGGTGAATTTTTTTTGACCAAAATTATGAGTGAATGTAATTAAAATTAATAACAACGATTAAGGTTAAATTATGTTTCATAAAGGACTAAACCATAACCTTAAGGCCCAAAAAAACAATAAATGTGTACAAATTCCATTATCTGGACATATTTAGACCATATTTTTCCTTTTCTAGACTTTTGAACTTTATTGGATACAAGAATAATAAAAAAATATTGATGGGGATTCCCTTTTCCAAAATATTACAACAGTGGCACTCCTCCTACATTATAAAAGACCTTATATCATCCCACTTACTCACACCTCTTAAGACACATTAGATCAACAAAAAAACTTCCAAAAAATCACTCTAAAATCTCTCAAATCATCCCCGATGTCTCCCTTGGGCAGAAATATATTCATGTAACCCCTTTGGTTTAAAATATAAGGGGTTACCCGATTAAGAGGTAACACCCTCCCTTAAAATCCTTTATTTTATTTTCATTCTCAGATCCCTAAAATATTCATATTACGCGATTGTATAAAAAAATAGTATAGTCAACATACTAGTATTTTTTATTATAATTTTTCAACCTACACTTACTCAAACATCCATCTAATGGGTAATGAACATAGTGATTACAAGTACGGGAAACTACCGCCTCACTAAATGATGATTGTCCATTTTTCCTTTACCATATCTCATGGTTTATGTTTGATGAAAAATATATTTATATGTTTATATATTATATTTATTTTATATTTAATCTTATTTTTCTATTTTACAACATATATCTTTATACTTTCCATTTTTTGTAAATACAATAATTTCGTTTGAGGAAGGGTGGATTACAACCCCATCAAAGCAATGTTATCCATTCATACACTACATGAAATGAATTAATGATATAATTAATGAATATATATGATATATATGATATAATAAATCTATAATAATAATGATATATATATGTACATATATGTATTTTTATTTCTTTCCTTTCAACATGATAATTAAACATAAATAGAGTTCATGCGTTTGTACGACTTTCAATTTTCATGAATACGGTATTTAGTTTCACGCTTCTATGTTATATGGAATATTATAATGCATATATACTATATATAAATTATATTTAAATCATGTTTTACATTTTGTATATAATGATACAAATATAAGGAACAAAGATATAACAAATTAAGGCACAAGTGAAAAACAAAGCGGATATTACTTGAACTGAAACATTAACAGAGAATTGTTAATAAATAAGTAATATAATTATACAATATAACCATATATTGTATTAGATATAATAATACATTTATTTAAAATATGTACGAAAAACTGAAATTTATTATATATGAAGATTTTATTATTATGAAGAGATTCAAGACACAAGGTAAGGGAATTTCATCTCACCGTTTATTTCTATGAGACAAAATTCCTTATTCACCACTTGATTAATTTGTATGGTGTATATACTAACCATGAATTTATTTTATGCCTATTCTAAATAAATATATTTATAATTACAAAACCACTTTAGGATATTTCAGTCATAGAATTTATATTTCCAATGTTATCGTATCAGTAAATTAATTTTGTTTCAATTTTTTTCTTATGAGACACATGCCAGGATACACCTATATTTTTATATGAGGTATATAAATTTTTTTGACACCTTATAACATGAATATATTTATTTTTTAAGATATTTTAATTCTTTATTTAATTTCAATTTCCTATATGTGGATTATGTTTCAATGTTACCATGTGGTAAGAGTTTATTGAAATAATCTCACTTTTAATCAATATTATTTTTATCACATTTTTATTAATGAAATATTAAGATCCATATTTCAAGAACAATGAAAAAATTTAGTCTCTAATGGTTTTTCATATTTTATTCATGTATTAGAACAAATTTTTCATGCGTTGGTAAATAATATAGTTAATAGAATGTTTTTAATAAAAATGTCCTCACCACTCTTTTCAGTCAAATTTGGGTTCTTTCAAAACCATGATTTAAAAAATTGGATTCCATGAATATTATACTAACATCCTATTATCATTAAAAAAAATTAACATTTTTTCTTTAGCAATTGTTTTCAAAGGAATACTCTTGTCACTTTCTAAAAAAGTTAGTTTCCAAACATTTTACCATTTAATATAAATATTTTTTTCCTTATACAAAATATAAGAATTTACCGACCATAATTTAGTTGAAGTTTCATTTGCATGTTTAAAATTTTAATTTTTATGAAAATATTTTTAAAAGAGATTATCATAGAAGTTTAAAATATTTTTCATTAATTATTTATAATGTTTCAAATTATTTTTCAAGGAAATTTGTTTTCAAAATGATTACATGATTATTTTATTTTATTTCAAGAAACAGATGTTTTCAAATGGTTTTCAAGATCCACTACATGTTTTCAGAGGAAAAATAGGCATTCAAAATGTGTTTCATGGTTTATTTATATGTTTTTATGTTTATTTTCAAGAAAATGGTTTTCAAAATGGTTTTAAATTTACACAGCATTTTTCAAAAAATAATGGATAATTTTCTCAGGAAGAGTTTTTAAAAGGTCATTCAATTTTTTTTTTCACAAAGATTATGTCCATTGGTGTTACTCATGCCTTTATTGTGAAATGATTCAATGATTCCATTCATATTCTTTCTGTGAATGGTATATGTTTTATGGAATGATTTTTACAATATATTTTTCTCTTTTATAGGTTATATGCTTATGAAACATAGTTTTTTTCATGGGTTATGCCATGAAAAAATGATTATGAAACCTATCTATTTTCCATAGGTTATGATATGCTTAAATTATAACGAAAAGTATTTCCTTTCTGGGGTTATGATATGATTATTTATAATCATTTGGAACAAGTATGTATGATTTCATTTTGATATGGGTGAGACCAATTTTCTCATCCAATGCATTTGGTAATGATTTATATCTCATGAGATAGACAGGGATGGAATAATGACTGAACTCGGTTCAGTAATAAACGGATAGAATGAGGAGTGAACTCAGTTTACTAATATAGGGAAATAATTGGGAGTGAACCAAGTTTTTTAATGGAATTTTCACTAATATGGACAAGACAGCGATGTCATGACTACTATTGAAATCATATTATCTACTTATGTGTTTTCTGTAATTACATGTTTTTTACTATGTTATAGTTTCATGTATTATGTCCGTTATCTCATTAGGATTCAAGTATTATGAACATCAAATATTTATTCCATGAATCATTTTTATGTTCTTGATATTTATGGTATGATATTATATTCTCACAAACTCATTCTCATACCCTATACTTAGGATTATGCATACAAGTCTCCCATTTTTATGCTTCCTTCCCTAGGTAATGAAGATATGTATTATGTTTATGTGTTTAAGAAGGGTTTTATTCAAAAGAACCTTGAGGGAGATAATGTTGCACACTTATGTAAAAATGTACATGTTTCGTTGTTTCATAAGGCATCAAACATATATGGTCTTTGGGTATATGTTTGTGTAATGTTCTAACTATTTTTTCAAATATATGTAACATTAATGAATGTATAATGTATAGACTAGGTATTTATACTAATTCATTTTAAATCATCATGTTCTTGATTAATATAGCCATTAGAGATTACCAGGACAAATTTTTGGGTTTCTTTATAGATAATATTCTAATATTATTCAAAACAAAGGAGGAGGTTGAGGAGCATATAAGGACTGTGCTAAAGACCATACAACAAATGAATATTTATTCCAATTATAAAAATTTACGTTCTGGTTTAAGAAAGAATAATTATTTGGGCATATCATCACATGAAATGGGATATATGTAGATGATTAAAAAACATAATATATTAAATAATGGTAAAGGAAAACTTAAGTGATAGATATCTATAGTTTCCTTTAATTTTTGGTGTATTATAGTCAATTTGTGAAATATATATCATGTTTTAAAGACCCTAAAAATATGATGGCATAGATGGGAGTCAACTTTTCTTTGTATTTTTAATGTGAAGAGAGATTCACAGAGATGAAGTGGAGGATTATCCCTGCACCTGTTCTAACAAAAACTACTTGTGGAAAACATTTCATATTGTTTAGCGATGCATAAAAGGGGGGATTGGGATGTCTATTAATGCATAATCACAAATTAATATCCTATGTTTCATTGATGTTGAGTGTTCAAAAATAGGAAAACATTAATAAATGATTTGGAATTGGCTATAGTGATCTTTACTTCGAAAATATTGTTGCATTATCTCATTAATGAGAGGTTTGAAATATATAAGGACCCCAAAATTGGGAAGTATATATTCACAAAGAAAGAGATGAATATGCACTAAACAATTTGGTTAGAGATGATAAAGGACTATGAATTATCAATCCACTAACATCCTCAGGAATTGATTAATGTTCCAAACACTCTATATAGAAATGATCCAGTAATTTTATCATTGATGAGAATTGTGAAGTATCTGATCTTTTTACATTTGAATAGTATAGACATGTGAATCAAAAATAAAAGAAATCAATAATAATTTTACAAATAATTGACCAAATATCTATTTTGGAAAAGATAGCGGATTATAAAATATATGATGTAGGAATTCAAAATGATTTAGAAACTATATAAAAATAAAAATCTTCTGAGTTCAATGTTAATGAATAAAAAGTTGTGAGATTCATTTCATGAGTATGTGTACCATAAATACTCATGTTAAGGAACTGGATATTAGATTTTTCACATAGATCAGCCTTCTATATCAAAATACAAAGCACAATAATGTATCTAGATATTTGAGAACAATAATAGTTGGAAAATATGAAAAAAATATCACAAAATATACATTTACACATCTTGTATGTCAACAATTGTAATCAGAAAGGAAAATATGAAGGGGGTGATTCAAACATTACTCATACCTCCATGTAAATGGAAGACTATCACCATGGTTTTTTTCATTGGTCATATAAATACATTAAGAGTAAATAATGGGATATCAGTTGTGAATGATTATATTACCAATACCTCACACTTTATTTCCATTTTAGAGGATTTCTCACTCAATAAACATTCAAGGATATACATTAGAGAAGTGGCGAGGATGCACTGCAAACCACTAACGATTTTATCTTGTTGAGATCAAATATTTACCTCTATGTTATGGAAGATTATATAACATTCTCTAAATATAGATATGGAAATTATCATGTATTCTCACTATAAAAATAAGGGACAATATAATCATACTATCAAGAAACATGAAGACATGTTGTGAAAATTATCAATTAACATCAAATGAGGATCTAATCAACATCTTCCTATGGATAATTTCTTAGACAATAAAATTTTACACTAAATAAATAAAACAGCTCCATATGATTCACTTTATAGAAACATGTGAATAACATGTGAATTATTGGATGAATTTGGGTAACAAAAAATATTAGTTCCTAAAATGGTCGAGTGAATGGTGGAAATGGAAAATACCACTCATTAACCCATCAATGATTATTAGAGTATACAAAAGAGCTATAATTTCAATATCCAAAGAGACTTATAGTATGATGTTGGTGAAATGGTATTCCTCCACATATCTCAATGGTAGCGTGCCATGTGATTTGTGAAGAAACAAATTCTTAGCCTATGACACATTAGCTACTTTGAGATCCTTGATCGTATCAGAGTGGTATTATATCTTCTAAAACCCACAAATAACCAATATCCAGTGAATTAGGTATTCCATGTTACCATGCTAACAATTTACAATCTAGAACCCTCACATGTACTCAATATATAGGTGGTACCACTAGAGAATGATCCCCTATATGAGGATAAAATAGTTAATATATTATATCTCAGAGACAAAGTTTATAAAATACACCCGGTTGAAGTTATATAGATAAACCAAAAGTTTGAAGAAGTAATGTTGGAACCAAAGGATGGGATGAAAAAAATTATCATCATTTATATTACTATGAGTAATGATAATTTAGTGGGTGAAATTTCAGAAGGGGAGAATATTTTAATGACTCGGATTGTAAAAAATAATATTACCCTTCAGATTTAATTAAATGTATTATAATGTAATATGGAAATTGAAAACACTTTCACTTATTTAGTTTTATTTTATCCTATCAAATTTAAAATACCTATATGAATAATTACCATTGATAATATATTCACTAAATAGTTTTCACCTCATGAATATAAATAAAGGGTTTTAACAAATCCAATTCACAAAAGAAAAGAATGTGATCACCTAAAAAAGAAAGATCAAAGATTGTGAAACCCATTTATTAGACCATATTGAAGGATATAACATCAATGGGATTTTAAATTGACCAATATCAAGCTGAGATACAACAAATTAAGAAAAAACAAAAAACAATTTAGGGGAATTTCATGCTCAATGATATCATGACCCAACCCATGTATATCCAACCACCCCATGATAGTATCACAAGCATAAACCTTACTTTTAGAAAATTTTCTAGTGTATTAAAAAGATATGTACCATGACCCTAGAAATATGAGTATGTACATTATTTTTTATATAATAATGAACATATTTTCATCTAATGATATATCACACTATAAATGATTTTTATTTTGATAAATTAATAAAATTTACTTTTTTAAAAATATTCAAATTCATTAATGAAATAAATTTGATAAATTAGTATATTTTTAAAATAAAGAATAATTTAATATAATATTATTATTGAATAATTTTTATTAATTATGAATGGTTATTTAGTTTCTGTGAAGTCAAATTTAATTTTTATAAGGGTTTAAAAACTATTACATTAAATAACCCTACATTTTTCAATAAAAGAAAATATTTATTTTTAATGAAAAATTAAAATATTTATAAAATAATATTGATAAAATTAATATTAATTTTTGAATCATAATTTGAAAATTATCCAATGGTGAATTTTTCATAATTTTCTAACACAATCTAATTTCTTAGAAATAATTAAATACCGTATAAATATACAGTGTGTCTTAAGTCTTCATTATGACCGAAAAGTGAAATATTCAATACCATAAAAGGTATAAAACAAAAAAGAGTGTTTTTCCTTTAAAATAATGTTATTTTTTGTTTATTTTATTATTTCATAAGTCTTTTATGAATCCTCCAAATTAAATAATATCTTTTAGGGGTTTAAAACCATTTTTTAATAGTATATCCCACTTCCATAGAATAAATAAAATTACATTATTATTTTTGTACATTGGACATATAAAATAATAAAAAACACCCATATTTGGAAGAAACCATAGGAAAAACAATGATATTATATGTTTATTTGGATATTTTATAATATGGATTCGAAAACCAATGATTGAAAAATGATAATGAATTCCACAATCATTCCATAAATAAAACCATACAAACTCTAGTTTATCTACATAAAAAATCCTTGGATCATGTCCTTACTCTAGAATCTCTTCTATTGAGTCATCATATGGTGATCCCAAGGCCTAGAGATTCTTCCTCCACAAACTTTCTGCCACACACTAAAGTAAGAGATATATTCCAAATTTCATTATTAAATTTTAATATTTATCATGTTACATATATTTAAAATTCATATTTTTAGAATTTTTCTTTATATGAACCTATTAATGCCCATTATATTTCGAAATTATGATATACCCCTTTTGATATCATTAACCCATATTATTATTTTTATGTGGAACCATTATGCCATAGAAATTTCACCACGATATTCCCTGCAAAAACAATTGTGTAGTTAATACCATATACATTTCATATCAACGGTTTTCAACATTATCTAATAATAATTATTTTACATGGGATCTAAATGTCTGTATTCCACACTACATTTTCATTGAATTAATTATGATGATGAATGAGTCAACGTTGTTTGATATATGTGTCACACTTAAGCATGAAAATGAAATAAAATTCACAAGTGAAACCATAATTATATAACACTCCAATGCATTATATAATTTTCATATTAGGAGAAATCTTGTATGGATAGTGAGTCAACATAATTCATTTATGGGAAATTTTCCATCTTGTTGACTTCACAGTTATCCACAACCCATGTAGATGTTGCTGTCTTTTAAGATGTTTCCCCATTTCGCTTGATGGATTTATTATTATCATGCTAAATCATGCCTCATTGTTCATTTTTATAATTATAAATCCTTATATTAAGCATTTATAAGATTACTTTATAAGATTTATTACCATATTTATATATTAAATGTTAATTATCTTATATGTATTTACAGCTCACCGATTTCTTATGTACATCCCCATGCTATCCCATTAAGTATTATATACAAAAATGTAATGGATGTTTTCAATAAATAAAATGTATTTACTATTTTAAGTTGATTTTTAATGCACCTAATAAAAAAGAAACTAAACTTATAGATCATATATGTTTTATTATGTGTAATCAATTGTAATAAATAAATAATTAATGTGAAATAAACTGTAGGGTGGTAATAGTGTTCTTGATCTATTCGATCACCTTAGTATTTATTGAATTACAAATAAATATTTAATTCATAAATAAATATTTCATTCACATTCTGAATAATAAAAAATATAAAATATTCAGTAAAATAAATAAATATATTTTTATTCACAAGACAATGAATAAATATTTATTTAATTTACACAACTAATATAACTTGAATAAAATTATTCATTACTCTTGAGAATAGTTTTTATTCCATTAATTGAATTGAAATATAATACAATCATGATTAATGAAAATGATTAGTGTTTTACCCTATATTATTAATTATCACTGGCATTAGGTGGGCTTGAAGAAACTATTATGACCTTATCAATGAAAAGTATACTCTTGGAAATTATTACATCAGTTTAGTGAAGAAAAAGTAAAAATATATAATATGTATTTTTTAATTTTCAATACAATTAATATAAATTTAATCAATGTATAATTAGTTAGTCATAGTAAACCAACTCTAGTAAACTCCCACATTGAAAAGAACCAACTGTATACACCTTCGTTATGCTCAACCTCACATGATAGTCATGTTTATTCAAAGTCAAATATATATTCAAGGGGTATTCGAAATTTTTTTCATGTAAATTCTTCTCACTTCAACTTCACCTTCCCAATAAAAAATACATCAAGAGATGATAATAATGATGTTTTTACTTCATTTGCTAATGTGACCTTTTAACTGTTATAATATCCATAGATGTCATATTATCACAATATATTTTGACATGATCTTTACTGATAGGTATGACGTCATTATCATGGATGAATATGTGCATCCATACTACTTCTCTAGCATCTATTTAAAAAGAAATATTATTGGACTTTGCTATAGAATATGTGACAATAGCCTTCATTAAGCTCTTCCAGGTTAGATTAACTCCATAGAATTTAATTATGTATCCCAATTTTGACTTCATTTAATCATCATTATATTTGAATGAATCATATGTATATCCTTTGGTGTAATGTTTATCACATCCTCTATAAAATAATAACATATCCTTAGTATGAATATGACACATAAGGATAGTCTTGACATCCATCCAAAGGTGGTCACATGGATCATTTTGATATATTCCTACCACATATATTCAAAGGATATATCGATCCTTGTTCATAGAATAACATACAAGACAAACCAAATCCATGATTCATATTCAATGCATTAAAAAAAATTCCTTCCTCATGTGTTTCAGTATGCATTTTCCCAGATAGATGAATTATTATGAGATGGAAAAAATACCCTCTTATATTATTCCACAAAGAATATCATCATTATATTTTCAATTTATATACTTTGACAAAGTAAAATGAACTTCATGGATATATCTTGATGAATCGTTATCCCAGTAATTTTTTCGGCCTCTATGTAGTCCTTTATAATAAACAATTTATTCAACCATAACTTAATATAAAATAAGACTAGAATATAAATTCATATGAGAAATATTTCATCAACATATACTAAAAAAAAATTAATAAACTCCTAGTGGAATATTTCAATTAAAATAGATTATATTCATTCATTTTCAAAGAAAAATATTTTATGTTTTCATCAAAACAAATGTTCCATGACCTAGATGGTTGCATTAATCCATTATTGTATCTTTTAAACTTTCATATATTGTCTAAGTTATTTGGATTCAAAAATACTTAAGGATTTTCGTATTGAAATATTCATGAAGGTTCCATTTAATGAAGAAGTCATTGAAATCCATTATCAAAACCACATTAGCTTGGAACGTCGCAATGTCAGGAAGAATTATGATGGACTTCATCATTAGAACTGGTGAAAAGGTATCATCATAATCAATTCCATGATTCAATTTAAAAAATTATTCAACCAGTCACACCATATATGTATTGAATATTCCTTTCATTACAAATCTTTTCTTGAAACCCTATTTTCATACAATGACATTAATATATACATGAGTTTCTACCAAAATCAAGAAATTTATTTTCCATATGAAATCCATTTTAGAATTCATGTCTTCTTGACACTTGGTAATATGTCTTCCACTTACTGCTTATTCTTCATTTATAGGATCATTATTATCAAATAATAATGAGTCTCTATAATTAATGTCTTGAAAAAATATTGTTCTAGTACTCTTACCACTTTATTACACTTGATCGGTAATTTTATCTCTTGAAGAATTTCTACTTCATCATGACGTTGTGAAATTTGTTCATGATCCAACTCTTCTATACCATTGCCCTATCATTAATCAAATTATATCACTAAAGACTATATATTTTAAAGATATAATCATCCTCATTAGTTTTGGTATTTGTATAAAAAACCTTTTTAGCTGGTGTATTGTATTGGTATTATCCCTTTGTTTCATTAGGATATCATATAAACATACAATTTGTACCATGGGGTGAAATCTTCCACCAAATCTGGCCTTAGAAAACACTTTGCAACCCCACACATGTATGTAAGATAACAAAAGATTAATTATATTCTATAATTGGTATGGTATACCATATTTTTCATCAGTTTTCGCTCAGTTTATTATGAATGTTGTTATCTGTAATGTGTATCCCCAACAAAAAATAGAAGACTTGCAAGACTGACCATTGATCTATCCCTATAAAAATACATGAAGTTCCCACATTCCATTATACCATTCCACTATGGGATATAAGGATGAGTGAGCATATATAATATCCCAAACCTTAATAAATAATCATTTAATTATTGATTATGATGTTATCCATCATGGTCTGAGTGGAGTTTCTTAATCTTCTTTCCTAGCTGGTTATCAACTTCATTAATATATTCCTTGAATTCAGCTAAAGAATATTACTTATAAATCATTATATAAACATATATATAAATCTACTAAAATCGTCATTAAAACTTAGTGTGTATGATTTCCCACCCTATGCCATAACTGGAAATGTCCACACACATCATTATGAACTTATGGAAAAATATCTTTATCCCTTCAACAGTTACCACCAAATGAGTATGAGGTAATTTTTTATTATATTCATGTGTGAAATACACCATTTATGTTTAGTTCCCATGAATATAAAAATACATCTTGATGTAATTTAGTCAATTTTTTTCATTTACTTGAACTGTTTAGTGATGCTAATAATGGGCGTGGTACAAATTATGGGATGTATCTTTCTTATTGATTTCCAATAATTGGTTTGTGTAAACCAACACATAGATAACATTATATAAATTTATCTCACCCTAATAATTGATAAATTTATTAAATAAAAAAATTAATTAATTTTTTTTAAAATTATTCCATCATTATATGGCCTAGATATATAAACAATATTTTTAGTTAATAACATCACATAATAACAACACATAAAAACCAATATCAATCTGGTTGGAAACATGAGGTTGTAATACCTAATAAATATAACACCATGTTTAGCTCTTTTGGATGCCCATATATGTGCCTCCCCTATATTAATAATTTTAAATCAACATAGTGTTAGGAATAGGAAAATATTTGGTTGTATATGGTGTCAAAATATGATATGGGTTTAAGTTGAGAATCATGTCCAAACCATCTTCTAGAGAATTATACTTAGGCCATAAACATGTGAATGAGATCCAAACCATAAGAATTAAAAACAAGACATATGAATTTTCGTTGGGCCATAATAGCCTGAAATTTTGAATGAAAAAGGATGCATGGAAGTCCTAATACATCTAATGTAAATCTAACAATGCTTTTTCGATCATGGAGTTTTCATAAATTTTGAAGATGTCATGATTCAAGATGGAGATTATAGAAGATAATAGAATACGCTTTGAAACATTCTTAATACTTCACATCAGTGTGAGGCACACTAGACATAGAAGGATGAAGATCATCAGTATCAGAATAATATGTGCGACAATATGAAATGGTGGGAAGATATATATTGCTGAAGTAAACAAGTCACTTACAATACATGTCCATCATACATGGTAAGACACGAATTCCTTATAATGACCTCAGAAACTAATTAATTATATAAATAAGTAGTATCATTTTGACATACAATACATATTTATAATTGGAAACTCTATTTGTGAAAAAATAAAATCCATAATGTTCATGTGGAATGATATCAATTTTTAGAAAGTGTTTTTCAGTTGTTATGAATAATATGAATTTGATGATTTTTTGTGTTTGATTTTTTTAAATGTAATGCAAAGTCATCATTATCTCATATGTTTTTATCCTAATGAATAATCGTACTAAAGAATCAGAATTGATAAAATTTTTGTAAACATAAAGATATTTGATGTTTTTGGAGGATTATGGAAAATTTGAGAAGTATCGATAAGTGTTGAAGAGATTTGAAGATGTCTAAGAGGAAGACTAAAAGAAATGGTATATTTAGGATTTTTAAATTTCATTAATTGGGAAGTAGAATTACGTTTCCCACCTTTTCCAATTTGGAGTTCCAATAAAAGGAGATCATATTACAAATTTACTATGTTAGAGAACATGATATGTTCACATGCACTAAGAGAAGACAATCATTTGCATTTTTTGTTACATAAATTTAGATAAAACTATTTTTTAGGTATAATGTGGGGAATATAAATTGAAATGTGTTTCCATCTGATCATCAGGGAAAGTTCCAATGGACTATGTTTCATCAGATCAAGTCCACTAGACTGAGCCCATCAAATCTACTTCAATTAGATCAAGGGTCATCATTCCATGTTTTATCAGATGTATGAATTGTGAAAGGCTCAATGAGTTTCTAAAAAATTATAGAAGAATGATAATATGTTGAATTAGATAGAGTCCAATTGGATTGAGACCATCAAATAGGGGTTCATAGAATGAGGCTGATCATTCTAATTTTTACTGGGGATGTTATTTGGATATAGATTCAAGAGAATATTACAAAACCAAAAATTTATTCAATGTATTTCTCAAACAATCAATGATTTTACCAAGGTAAATATTGACTAAGCATATATATTGAGTAAGTTAAGATCATTGAGAATTGAATTAGAAGAGAATAAATAAAGTGTTTCTTATAAAAAAGGATACCTACTAGTTTCTAAATAGAATTATTTATTTATTTTTAGGTGTATAAGTAGTTTTGGGAATATGTATACTAAAAAATAATAGTGGGGTTATAAACAACTATAAAAAGATATTTACTACTAGGGAAATAGAATATTTCACCTATTTTAACATTATATTTCTAAATTAATATTGTGAATGGATCAATTTTTTTGGAACTATCCAACAAAAAAACAATTTGGACTTTGTAAAGAACCACGTAAATAAAACTTCCTCCCTTCTATTTTTATTTTTTGTATACAAAAGGAATGATTGTAAAGTTATATTTGAGTGGATCATGACATTAAAAACACTCTTATGTTATGAAAGTTTACATTCAATTTTAATAAACATTCTTATAAATGAAAAAGGAAGCACTGATTAACCCCCCCCCCCCCCATAGTTCTCAATATTATTTAGGAATAACAATTAGCATCAGAGCGTATGTTCTCCCATGAAGATCTATCTCCAAGAATAGAGAATTTCACATTAGTGAAAAATAGCGGTTTTCCTATTTTTAATGGAAAAAATTTCATTGTTGTATTAATAAGATGTTAAAATCTCTTCTTTCACTTGTAATTCAAGTTATAAGTAAACAAATTGTGGGATTTAATCCCATAAATAAAGTTGTTATGAAAACTTCTAATCAGAGAATTTGAGAATTTGGTGAAAAATAATAGAATGTTTTTTGACGAATTTTTCTGATGATGCTTATTTAAAAAATATGGGGTTTTGAATTGTGAAGAAAATTTTGGATAAGTTAAGAAATAGTTATGAAGGGAACAAGAAAGTTATGGGATCCAATTTAAAAATCTGTAGAGTTATATTTGATGATTTGAAAATGGATGATGATTAATGTATTGATAATTATTAAAAAAGGGAAAATGAAATTTTATGTGACATCAATAGTTTTTGTGAGAAACTATAATATTCAACTACTATTATGAATATGATTTTAATATTTCCACATATATTTATTTCTAAATATTAAGCATTAGAATATTATAATTATTTATCTTTAATGACATTAGGAATATCTTGTGTTATATAAAATGAGGAAGGATCATTCTTTATAGAAATAAGATGATAGATTAATGGATTTAAATTCTTTGATAAAAGTTAACGATAAATATAATGAAGAAAATGAAGATTAATATTGTTTAGAATCACATGAATAAGATTACTATTTCAATAAAACTTCCCCACCTTTCTAATAAATACAATAAGGGAACATGGACATGTAAAAGTCTCTAGTGTTGGAATTTTTAAGGGAAAAGAAATTTGACATAGAATATTCCTAGGTATAAATTTGATGAACATGAGTCTAAGTAATATTATTATAATTCTCATAAACAAAAGTGGTTGAAATATAAGAAATGTTTTACTTATGATAAGATGAATAAAAATTATATGATTAAATTAAATAAATATTAATCTTAATCCAATTATGAATCTCATCTTCAACCTAACTTCATTTATAATGTTTCAAATGGATGATATTATTCATATAGTTATGATAATTATGAATAAATTGTTGAAATGGAATGGATTCTGAAAGTAAAATTGGAAAAAGTAATTGAGAAGAATACTCGACTCAAGAAATAATGAATGAAGACAAAGAAAGATGCTGAAATAATATCCTATGAGAATAATGAGTAGATTAGGAAAGAAGAGCCAAATATATATTTTATTAGATCATATAATATGATGATTGGTGAGATTTAATGAAAAATTAAATGTTATGAAAAAACTCCGACCAGAAATGAGAACCTCAACATGATGGAATTTATAATCATTAATAAAATTAAAAAAAACAAGTTTATGATACCTAATTTCAAAAAAGATAGATTTTATAAAACAAAGGTTGGATGATTAAGAAGAATTATTGACTGGAACAAAATAATTGATTCATATAACACAATGTATGATAAGATAGAATAGTGAATAATTCACCAAGGGAGTTGATTTTAAAGGTGAATGTTCTATTGAGGTTGGAATTTTTTTTGCAAATTTATGATTCCGAGAAAACATCTTCCATAATGTACAAATTTTTTTCATAAAAGTGTGTAATTGTGAAAAGTAGTCAACAATTTAGAAAAGTAAAACCAACAAAAATGTTATGATTTTTTTGACTATTAGTCTATAAAATCATGATTCCGGGTTAACTATTTGTGTTGAGGAGTTATCAAACCTAGAGATAACATTTGTTGGTATAACATATCCCTACCAAGAATCATGTTTGCGTTAGGGGGGATATAGTTAGAAATTAAGATCAAATGTTCTTAATAATTTATTTAACCAAAATAGGAAAATCGAAAGATAATGAAACCAGAGTATGTTGAAAATTTTAATTAAAGTAAATAGGATGAGCTAAAAAAATTATGAGTTAACTTCCCATAAAAAGTTACCATGGCTAGAATATTAGAAAAAAAATTAAAAAAATTAAATGTTAATAAAGATGTTTTTAAATATTTTATTAATGTTGGAAAAAAGGTATCAGTATACTGTGGTTTGAAAATTTAGAAATGATATAAGATATGTGAGTAAGAAGGGATTGTTACAAAATGTTATTTCACTATCCTACCAGAACAAGGGGAATCAATGATTTTTTAAAATAAATAAGAAATAATAAGGATACTAATAGTGAAAATAAATTGGCATCCATATCAAAAGAGTATATATATGAAAAATAAATTGTCAAAAAATCTAATAAGGACTAACTGAATGAATAAAATAAAACCAATGAAAATAGATGAAGAATAAGGAAACAAAAAGACTAAGAGTGGACTCTATAACAACCTAAAATGTATAAATAAAAATTCCCTTTAAATTTCACTAAACATCTTAAAATAAAATATACTTATAGATTACGCATGTACAACATCAGTTTTAATATAACCTATCTGGATTAAAACTCTCTTAAATATCATTATTGATGACAATAATGTCATTAAACTTTTATCATATGATTAATATAAATATATGGTTTTAATAAATTCGATTGATAAAAAAGTAAGTGATCCCCTCATATAGTAGGACCATACCCTATGAAACCCATTTATCAGGGCTTTTGAGGGTGATACCTTCTACAAGCCTTACCTAAGACAAATCCCATGTTGAGGCCAATGCAATTAAGCATGATAAAACCCATTAATGAGATATGTTTAAGATCATCAATAGCTTGACCCAATCATGTATTCCAAACCTCCCAATGAAAGTCTCACTATTTTTCACATTAATCATAAGGATTTTTATGGTGCATTAAATATAACAACCCAACTCTTTATTTCTTACTTAAGAATGATTTATTACATAAAAATTAACTTCATAAAACATTGAAGATCTATAGGTCTAGTGTCTTTAGGGATTAGGAAAATTACATAACATCTTAAAATATGAAATACAATATCTTTATTGAATGCTTCTTTTACTTGACCACAACATTCCTTCATACTTAACACTAATGGGATGACCAAAGGATGTACACAAGAAATAGGTGAGCTATAAATCCCAGTAATGAAGTAAACAAGGTGTAGTATAATGAATAAAATACATGTTAATCAATAGGCATATCAATAGACCATAATAGAAACATGAACATAAAGGTATGATATAACATAATTATCATAACATGGAAATGTGGAAACAACTTAAACAACTATATCGTAAAAATAAAGGAATCAGGTAACCCCTATACCAGTATTGTGAAAAAATTTCCTAAAATGAATCAGGTAAACCACTATCCAAACAAAACATATCTTGATATTAAAAATTACCCAATGAATTAGAGCACTATATAATTTTCGTTGTACCCGTCACATCACCTTCATTATCATTCTTAAGTGTGCAACATTGATAATAAAACATGGATTCATTCTTTATCATAATTCATTCCAAGATCAGTGAGTGTGGAATAAACACATGAAATTCATCAAAAAAATTTATATGTTCAAAATGTAGAATAGATTTGATTGAGGAATGGGTATGGTATTCACTACATGATGATTTTGGCATTGAAAATCATGGTGGAATTTCGACCGCATAACGGAGTGACATAAAAATTTATAAAAAGGGTTTTTGCGAGATAAAGGGTTTGATAACAATATAAAAATGAATTGGGTAGTAATAGGTTCATATAAATACAAGTTACAATATAATGAACTTGTAAATAGAAGCAGTAACATAATAAAGACACTTGAAGAAAGAGGAGGAATGAAAAAACACTTAAAAACTTTCTGCATGGTAATAGGTGTACATGGGATGGATTAATTAGAGATAAATGGGTATCTCATCATTCAAACATAATAATTAATGTATGTGGGATCTTTGAAAATAGACCTCATCATTTTTAGTTGAAAATAAAAAGTTACAACAATATAAGGAAACATGGATAAAAATGGGAAAGGAACGAAACCCTTAATTGTCTGTGTGACATCAAAATCTTTATGAGAGGCTTCTTGAGAGTGAGATAGAAAATTGGGAGGACTATGTAAAGTGTCACGACCCATCCTCGGGACCCGTGCCGTGACTACCCCAAGCCCGCCTTCCATAGGCCAGGGGCTGGCGACTAGCACCAAAGGCGTAAATCCCGATAAAAAGGGGAAGGCATTTCTTTATAAAGTAAACAAACACCATAGAGTAAGCCAGTAGAAGTAAACACTAAGTAAAACTGTGTACAATAGTAAGTGCGGAATGTAAATGGGCCAAAATACAAACCCAAAAAGAAAGTAAAGTATAACTGGAAATAAAGTACAACAACTGAAAGTAGAGCAGCAATGTCGAGCCGTCCACTGAAAGTCCCACCTAAAGGGTGGTTACAGATAGCCTCCTCAGCTCCTCGGGTCCAGTCGTCCGCTCCGTGTATGTCCCACCCAGTGGTCCACCTCCGGGTACCGACCTGCTCCACAAGCCTCAACCACGATCAGCACTATCAGTCGTCTGCATCCAACAAAATGTAGTGTGGGCATAGCCCGTGCAGGGGTGAGTGTACGCTACTCAGTAGGGACTTCGAGACCCCCGAAGGTCTCCCAGAATTTACAAAGGATAATCTAAAAAGGAAATATACAATCACAAAGTGACATCCAACTGTACATAGGTATATTCCCATACATATACCTAAGTCATCAATTCCAGTTCGGCTCCAACATCCGAGCCCATGTTTGATCACGTCCATACAAGATAGTACAACCCAATCCACACAAGGAAGCACTACACAATCCACACAGGAAAGCAAGTCAATCATATCGAAGATAATGATTGAAAGTCAAGTCTCAGCTCACGTAGGTATACTTCTTCGTTAGGTGACAGAGATGATCAGATGTAGCCACTGATTCATCTAAGCCGGGACCCATGTAGGATACTAAACCGGTTAAGCTATCTGACCCACATTGGATATAGACCAGCTACTCTGCCAGACCCATGTAGGATTCAAGAATAGAGTCAAACACTGCCGGACCCATGTAGGATACAAGAATAATAGTACTGCAGGACCCATGTAGGATACAAGAACAGTAGTCATCACCGTCGAACCCACAGAGGATTTCAGTACGGTCTTCATTGTTGTTGAACCCACAGAGGATTATAGAACAGTATTCATCGCTGCCGAACCCACGGAGGATTTCAGTGCCGTCTTCGTCGCTGCCGAACCCACGGAGGATTTCAGTGCAGTCATCATTGTCGTCACAGTCACAACCAGCTCTAAGGCTCCCGCACACAGCAAGCTCATTTCTGGGAGGGTCTGATCCACAAGCCGAGGGTTCGATACATCAACTGACATGTAGTTCGGAGTTGATGTATCCCAAAGTTCTGTCTCGACAAAGGGAACTCAATGTGACAGACGACGCGTCAATGATACGCTCGGTCTGAGAGTTATTGGCTTTTTCGTTCCAAGGTCCCGGTTGGTTTTTAAGTCAAAACCAACCCGACCGTACTCCAACTACATCCAAACCTTGATCGTAGTAATCCAAAAGGTCTGTCTCACTAAGAGGAATCCAACAAAGTCGACGGCACGTCAATCGGACGTTCGGAGGTCATGTTATAAGTGTTTCCGCTCCGAGGGCCCAGTTGGTTTCATGTTCGAACCAACCCATCCATACACAAATTTCTCCGAAACTTTGAGTGTAATATACCGAAACGAGTGCCTCGATCCAAGGAACGCATTGCAACTGACGGTGCGTTGATCCGAGGTCAGTAGCCCAAGATACGGGAGTTTGAACAGAAATGTACGGAAATAGGGGGTTTTGGGCCCGGACCGACCTAGCCCAAGACCCCCTGGGTCAGACTGAACCGGGTCGACCCAAAACAAGTCCGGGTCCTTCCCATTAGTGCGTGGCCCGGCCCTGTACGGCCGGTCCGACCTGGGTGACCGGTTGGCCCGGCGCGGGCGCGGCCCGCATGGCCAAACAGCTCGGCTCAGCCGAGCTCTCGCAAAGGGGGGGGGGGGGGGGGGGGCGCTGCCCCCCCTGATTGAGAAACCATGGCCCCCACGTGGGGGCCGCTGCAGGACCCCCACGAGTCCCGCCCTCCTTGCGCCAGCGGTCGGCGGTTCCGGCTGCCGATCCCTGCACCACCGTGGCCTTAGGACGTGGCCTTGTTCGACCGGCAAGGCGTGACGGAGCCACGCCCCTCCATCACGGACTCGATCCAGCCGCGGTCTTTTCGTGGTTCTCCGGTACGGCGCGATGGCGCCGCGCATCTTCGCTCGTTCCTCTTGCTTCTGCATGGTGGTGTTGCACCGCGCTGCCTTTGCTCGTGCCGCAACAAGTACAACATCAAAGGGGGAGGAGGTTCTCTCATATTCATGTGGTCTGACCGCCTCCCGTTATTATGATAACAGGCGGCCCAATATTAATGTCGATGAATGGTAAAGAAAACACGAACAAAAATTAACACCTACCTCGATGAAGTCGTAAAACGAGGTTCGTCGCAGAAAGAAGATGTCACGGAAGACGGCGTCGCAGAAGGAGGCTCCGTAAGCGTTGTCGACGTCGTGGTACACGGCGTCGCGATGAAGAGGATCGTCGGCGTCGCAGTACATGGCGTCGCAATGTCGATCTCCGAGGAATTAGCATTTTTTGTCGGTGTCGGTGCGTTCTTTGCTTTCTACAAGGAGGAAGATGAAGTTCTTCGTGGAACTCTCCCTATCAACACAACGAAGAAACCCATAATGAAATAATACTTTTTCTTATTTAATTAACACACACAAGCCATCATTCCATTTGAAATTCAAAAGAATTCATTTAATTAATTGCATTAAATAAAGAGTCTTAACAGTCCAATAAATGTGAGAGTTGACATGGTATTTAATAAGGGGGTGCAGGTGTGTTACAAAAAAATGGGGGTTTGAGGATGTTGAATAGGTGGGGCTTGTGTGGGTCCCACCTCACTAATATTCTATCAAGAGGGGTTAGGATATAGTGGGTCCCACCTCGACTTTCATAAGTTGGTTTAAACGACTTATAACATAAAATAAAAATTGTTGCCCAACTTTTATTTTATTCATTAGTTAACCACTTTTTTTAAATGACCACACCCGAGAAAACGCAACCCTAGAAAAAGTGTTACTAAGCAATTATCGGCACTGCGGTTTCATTGGTGCCCTCAGATTTCGATTCTGAGCACCAGTTCAAATGTTAGGAAAACCCGACCGTTCGTTCACTGAACATACCCGAGCTAAACTTCGGAAATTGATTCCGGGCATACAAGGCCTCAGAATCAGGTGCCGTCAGAAACTGCGTCCTTGTAAAATCCAAAAGAAAATTAATAAAAAATTTCCCTTTAATTTTACGGGTCTTTACATTACTCCCAACTCAGGTCTATACATCCCCGTAAATATAAATCATAAACTAGGGGAACAAATGTGGGTACTATGCACGCATCTGATCCTCCCACTCTCAAGTGCTCTCCTAGAGGTTTCCGGGCTGCCACCTGATGCGCACTAAAGGAATCGACTGCCCACGTAGGACTCGCTACTGTCGATCCCCGATCTCCATGAGGACCTCCGCAAAAGTTTCCCCATCGTCAATGTCCAGCTCCCCATGGTCGATGATATGCATCATGTCATGCACGTATCTCCTCATCTGAGATACGTGGAAGAAATCTTGCACCCTGTGAAACTAAGGTGGTAGAGCCAGGCGATAAGCCACCTCACCTATTCTGCTGAGTACTTGAAAAGGTCCGATGAAGTGTGGAGACAACTTTCCACCTCAGCCAAATCTCCGTAATCCACGTCGAGGTGAGACCTGTAAGAAGATGTGGTCGCCATCCTCGAACTCTAGTGGTCTCCGTCTCCTGTCAGTATAAGACATATGCCGGCTCTGAGCTATCCTCATCCACTCCTGGATGACTTGGACCTTCTCTGTCGTGGGATAGACCATCTTCAGTCCTACAAGTGCTGACTCCCCAGGGTCTGTCCAGCAAAGAGGTGATCTGCAAGGTCGCCCGTACAATGCCTCGTATAGTGCCATCCCGATGGTGGAGTGGTATCTATTGTTGTACGCGAACTCCACCAAGGGAAGGTGGTCCTCCCAGCTGCGACCAAGGTCGAGGACACTTTCACGGAGCATGTCCTCGAGAGTCTGAATGGTCCTCTTCATCTGACCATCCGTCTGAGGGTGAGAGGCAGTGCTCAGACGTAGCTACGTCCCGAATGCCTCCTGCAACCTCTTCCAAAGCCGGGAAGTAAAGCGAGCATCCCGATCAGAGACGATAGATGATTGAACAGCCTGAAGCCATACAATCTCCTAAATGCAGAGACATCTCAAGCTCTCTACTGAGCCCTGCTCTCTAATGGGTAAGAAGTGGGCCGACATGGTGAGTCGGTCGACAATCACCTAAATGGAGTCGTGACCTCTGGAAGTACATGGAAGTCCAGTCACAAAATCCATAGATAATCCATCCCACATCCACTCCGAGACCACCAAGGGTTGTATCAAGCCTGCTGGTACCTGGTGCTCCGCCTTCACCTGCTGGCAGGTGAGGCATCGAGAAACGAACTCTACTACAACCTTCTTCATACCTGGCCACTAGTGCTGTCGTCTGAGATCCTAGTACACCTTCATCACTCCTGGATGTACCGCTAAAGGGGAAGTGTGAAACTACCTCAACACCTCCTCCTGTAAAGCAACTGGTACCATGGTATGTCCTCTGAAAAGGATGTCGTGCTCTCCTCCCACAGAGAATCCATCAGGTTCCTATCCTGAGGATATATGTGCACGCCATGTCTCATAGTCAATGTCTCCATACTGTTCCCCTCTGACCCGCTGTAGAAGTGGATGAGTGACTGTGAGTGACTGAAGATAGGCTGCTCCATCTCTATCCACGAAGGATATCTGCAAAGTGGCTAGCTGCTTTGTCACCTCCCCGAGTAGCCGAATGCCCGTCCTCCTGCTGAGAGCATCGGCTACTACGTTCCCCTTTCCAGGAGTATAGACTATCTCAAAGTCATAGTCCTGGATGAACTCAAGCCATCGCCGCTATCTCAGATTCAGGTCCTTCTACGAGAATATGTATTTGATACACTGGTGGTCAGAATAGACTGTATATCGCTTGACCATCAGATAGTGTCGCCACATCTTCAGAGCAAAGATCCCTACTGCTAACTCGAGGTCATGGGTAGTGTAGTTCTTCTCATGATGCCTCAACTATCTTGATCCATAGCCGATCAATACTCAATCCTACATCAGGACACATACGATCCTAGTCCCTAATGCATCGCAGTATACTACGTACCCTACCCCCTCCTCTGGTAGCCTCAAGATAGGTGCACTGGTCAACCTCTATCTCAGCTCCTAGAAGCTCAACTGACATCTATCTGACCACATGAAGGGTTTACCATTCTTCGTAAAAGCTGAAAGTGGTGCTGAAACTCTCGAAAAGTATGGCATAAATTTCCGGTAGTACCCAGCTAGTCCCAAGAATCTCCGCACCTTCGTCACGCTCTTAGGTGGCTCCCAAGCTAGCACTACCTCGATCATCGCAGGATCCACTGCAACTCCCACCTCAGAGATTATGTGCCCCAATAAGTGGACCTCACGTATCCAGAACTGAAACTTTGAAAGCTTACCATAAAGCTGGTGCTCTCGGAGTGTGTCTAGTACAAGATGAACGTGGTAGGTGTGCTCCTCCCCAGTGGTCGAGTATATCAAAATGTCATCGATGAAGACCACGACAAATCGATCGAGGTAGGGCTGAAAGATCCTGTTCATGAGACTCATGACCACCGATGGAGCATTGGTTACACCGAATGGAATAACAAAGAACTCATAGTGGCCATACCGACATCTGAAGGTCATCTTCTGCACGTCCTCATCCTGAACTCTGAGCCGATGATAGCCTGACCTGAGGTCTATCTTTGAGAACCATCATTCTCCCTTGAGCTGATCGAAGAGGTCTTCAATCCTCAGTAGAGGATACTTATTCTTCATGGTCTCTTGGTTCAGGCGAAGATAGTTGACGCACAGTCACAAACCCCCATCCTCCTTCTTGGCGAACAAAGTTGGGGAATCCCAGGGTGAATCACTGGGTCGGATGAATCTCTTCCCCTGTAAGTCCTCCAACTGTACCCGTAGCTCTCAAAGCTCAGCGGGGGCCATCCAATATGCTAGAGTGGATATCAGGGCTATCCCGGGGTAAAGGTCAATATAAAAGTCTACCTCTCTGCGAGGAGGTAGTCCTGGAACGTCGTCAGGGAAAACATCTGCATACTGATCCATCACTACAGGAAAACTAGGACTCCGCATGTCAACTGCTCATAGGATGAGGCTAGCCAACTGATTAGTGATCGGATATCCCCTCCTCTATGTGAGTCCATCCTGCGCTGCTAAGTCTCCCTTCTCGCTAGTGAAGGTGAACCTACTCACATCGGTGCAAACACATCACACCTTACGCCTAATACAGTCAATCTGTGCATGGACTATAGATAACCAATCCATGCCCATGATGACGTCGTAAGGCCTCAACACCGCTACAAGAAGATCGTAGCCGAAGCTCTCACCTCCTAAAGTAAGCTCACACTGCCAGCACCAGTGCATAATCGTCGTGTCTACTCCCATAGGAGTCTCTAGCCGTAAGGATCGAGCCAACAAATCCATCGGAATCTCCTAGCTCTGAACAAGGGCAGCGGCAATGAAAGAATAACTCACTATTGTGTCTATAAGAACTGCATCAAGGGTGGAGTAGACACATATAGTACCTCGAATCGTCTCTAGTGCGTCGTGGTCATAGGCCTCCGCTGCCTGAAGCTGAGCCTGTCTCTTCCCACCAGCTCCCTATGGTCGGGGTGGACCTCCTGGTGGTGGTGGTGGTAAAGCCTCAAAGCATCACCCACCACCCGCTACTCGGCCAGCTCCTCTTCCTTGTCAACCTGCTCCTTGAGGACCATCACAGTCGACCCTCTGCCTCTGTCTGGGTGGCCCCTCTACCGTTTGCTACTCCTCTGCATGGCGGGTCGGGCAGTCACAAGCCATGTGGCCCTGCCCACCGCATGCGTAGCACTGTCTGCTCCTCAGAAGGATGGATCTATGCTAGGTGCCCCGCACCTCTGAGCCAGTGTCCTGAGGTCGTCC
Organism: Viscum album; assembly: GCA_963277665.1. Classification (NCBI taxonomy): domain Eukaryota; kingdom Viridiplantae; phylum Streptophyta; class Magnoliopsida; order Santalales; family Viscaceae; genus Viscum; species Viscum album. The sequence continues at coordinate 357,649,047 of OY728143.1, forward strand.
TCCTGATGGTCTGGTCCACTTGGACCCCTTTGACGTCTGTCGACTGCGATCTGCAGACGACTTTGCTACATGTCGCACTGTGATAGGTCTCACTGTTGGTGTAGGCTCAACAAGAAATATCTATATGAAAATTGATCCCTCCAGTACTCTTGCCTGTGTCGAAATGCTGAGGGAGATCATTGATGCCATGATCTCAGGCCTTAGTCCCTGCTCGAAGGTCCAGGCCTGGATGAATGGGTCTCATACCATGTCCGTTGAATAGCGTGAGAGATTGGTAAATCTCGCCGAGTATTGGGCAACCATCATGCTACCCTACCGCAGCTGTAGTAGCTCTTGGATGCGCACCACACAGATGGTGGCTGGGACAAACTCCGAGTGGAAGAGGCTCTCAAAGTCTGTCCAGTGGAGAGATGCCTCGTCGTGCACCTAGAGTATCCAGCTCCACCATATGCCTACTGCCGCATGAAGGAGGCTCGCTGCAAGGATCACCATGAGGTCAGCTGGTGTCCCCACTCACCTGAAAACTCGCACAACCGCCTCCAGCCAATCCTCGGATGCCTGAGGGTCCGTCTCCCCACGGAACCTGGCCGGTCTCTGATGCTGAAACTCATGCAGTGCACTAAAACGATGTGCACTCTCAGCGGCTGGGGCAGGTGGCATCAGTGGGTCGGCGGGTAGAGGTACCGTCGGTGCCTCCGCTATAAGAGGTCCCTGCACCGAGGCCTCGTCTCTCAGTGGGTTGTTGTCTCGCACAAATCTTGGAACCCTAGTTGGCTGCCTTCATGGGGCCATCCTGAAAAGAAACATGTGCGCCACGGTCAAAAAATTATACCTGGTGAGCTGGCACAAAGTAATCACAAAGAAATCTTTTGAAACCCACATGAAATAAATGTTTTTGTGCATTGAGTCAGAAATCAGAAGTCAGGGTCCTAATGTACGGATACATCAGCCGCCGTACCAACACTGGACTCCCTGGACTGATAACCACAGTCAATACCCTTAACACTATTGCTCCACATAGAAGAAAGATCAGAGTCCAGAGATATGTGGTAGAACAGAACACATCTGTTACCAATTTGTCACGACCTGTCCTCGGGACCCGTTTCATGACTACCCCAAGCCCGCCTTCCAGAGGCCAGGGGCTGGCGACTAGCACGAAAGGCGTAAATCCTGATAAAAAGGTGAAGGCATTTCCTTATAAAGTAAACAAACACCATAGAGTAAGCCAGTAGAAGTAAACACTAAGTAAAAGTGGGTACAATAGTAAGTGCGGAATGTAAATGGGCCAAAATACAAACCCAAACTGAAAGTAAAGTACAACTAGAAAGAAAGTACAGAAACTGAATGTAAAGCAGCAACGTCGAGCTGTACAATGGAATTCCGACATGAAGGGTGGGTACAGATAGCCTCCTCAGCTCCTTGGTTCCAGCCTTCTGGTCCGTGTACGTCCCGCCCAGTGGTCCACCTCTAGGTACTGACAATCTCCACAAGCCTCAACCACGATCAGTGCTGTCCGTCGTCTGCATCCAACACAACGTAGTACGGGCTTAGCCCATGTTGGGGTGAGTATACGCTACTCATTAGGGACCTTGAAACCCCCGAAGTTCTCCCAGAATCCACAAAGGATAATCCAAAAAGGAAAGATACAATCATGAAATAACATCCAACTCTACTTAGTTATATGCCCATACATATACCTAAGTCATCAATTCCAGTTTGGCTCCAACATCCGAGCCCAAGTTCGATCACGTCGACACAAGATAGTACAACCAAATCCACAAAGGAAAGCACAACACAATCCATATATAAAAGAAATTAAATCATATAGAAGAAAATGATTTAAGGTCAAAACTCAGCTCACACAGGCATACTTCTTCGTAAGGTGATAGAGATGATCAGATGTAGCCACTGATTCATCTAAGTTGGGACCCACGTAGGATACTAAACCAACTAAGCTATCGGAACCACATAGGATACATACCAGCTACTCTTCTAGGCCCATGTAGGATAGAAGAATAGAGGAAAACACTACTGGACACACATAGGATACAAGAACATTAGTACTTCCAGACCCACGTAGGATACAAGAACAATAGTCATCGCCGTCGAACCCACAAAGAATTTCAGTATGGTCTTTATTGCTGCCGAACCCAAGGAGAATTACAGTGCAGTCTTCATTGCTGCCGAACCAAATGAATATTTCAGTGTAGTCGTCGTCACTGCCGAACCTACAGATGATTTTAGTGCAGTCATCATCTTCGTAGTAGTCGCAGCCAGCTCTATGGTTCCCGCACACAGCAAGCTCCTTTCTGGGAGGGTTCAATCCATGATCTGAGGGGTAGATACATAAACTAACTCATAGACCAGTTTGAATTTATCACAAAGTTCCGTCTCGACAAAAGGAACTCAACACGACAGACGGCGCTTCAATCGGACGCCAGGTCTGAGAGTTATTGGCATTTTCGTTCCATGGACCCGGTTGGTTTTTAATTCAAAACCAACCCGACCATACTCCAACTGCATCTAAACTTTGAGATTAGTAATCCAAGAGGTCCTTCTCACTAAGAGGAATCCAACAAAGTCAACGTCACGTCAATCGGACGTCTGGAGCTCAAGTTATAAGCCTTTCCACTCCGAGGGCCTAGTTTGTTTCGTGTTCGAACCAACCCTACCATACAAAAAGTTCTCCGAAACCTTTAGTGTAATATATAAAAACGACCGTCTCGATCCGAGGATCGAATTGCAAATGACGGTGCATCGATCGGAGGTACGTATCCCATGATACGGGCGTTTGAACGGAACTATCCGGAAATAGGGGGTTTAGGGCCCTGATCGACCCGACCCAAGACCCCCTGGGTCGGCCCGAACGGGGTTGACCTGAACCGGGTCCGGGTCCGGCCCATTAGGGAGTGGCCTGGCCCGGTGGGCGTGGCTCGGCCCAGTCAGCACGGCCCGGCCCGGCCTGGGCAGCCCAGCCCGGTGCGGCCGGTTGGCCTGGCGTGGGCGCGACCCGCGTGGCTAGACAGCTCGGCTCGGCCGAGCTGTCGCAGAAAGGGGGGGGGGGGGCGCTGCCCCCTATTGGAGAAACCATGGCCCCAAAGTGGTGTCTGCTCCTTTCCAGCTGGGGGTTACGACCCCTGGGTTTTCTCGGAACCGGCTAGCCGGTGTGTCGTCGCGGGACCTCCGCGGGTCCCGCCCTCCTTCCATTGGCGGCCGGCGGTTTCGACCATCGCTCCACGCACCACTGCGGCCTTAGGCCGCGCCCCTCCACTATGGCCCCGATCTGACCACAGTCTTTTAGTGGTTCTCCGACGCGGCACGGCGGTGCCGCAGCATCGTTCAGCCTCAACGGCACGGTGCGACGCCACTGCACATCTTCGCTCGTTCCTCTTGCTTTCGCACGGTGCCGTTGCACCGTGCTGCCTTTGCTCGTGCCACAACAAGTACAACATCAAAGGGGGAGGAGGGTCGACCATATTCGTGTGGTCTGACCTCCTCCCGTTATTAAGATAATAGGCGGCCCAATATTAATGTTGATGAACTGCAAAGAAAACACGAACAAAAATTAACCCTTACCTTGATGAAGTAGTAAAATGAGGTTCGTCACAGAAATAAGAAGTCGCGGAAGGAGGATCTGTAAGCGTCGTTGACGTTGTGGTACACGGCGTCGCGGTAAAGAGGATCGTTATCGTCATGGTACATGACGTCGCGTCATCGATCTCCGAGGAATTAACATTCTTGGTCGGTTTCGGTGCGTTCTTCGCGTTCTTCATGGAGGAAGATGAAGTTCTTCGTGGAACTCTCCCTCTCAACACAACGAAGCAACCCCTAATGAAATAAGACTTTGTCTTATTTAATTAACACACATAAGCCATCATTCCATTTGAAATTCAAAATAATTCATTCAATTAATTTAATTAATTGAAGATTCTTAACAGTCCAATAAATGTGAGAGTTGACTTTGCATTTAATAAGGGGTTGCAGGTGTGTTACAAAATAATGGGGGTTTGAGGAAGTTGAATAGGGGGGGCTCGTGTGGGGACCACCTCACTAATATCCTATCAAGAGGGGTTATGATATAGTGGGTCTCACCTCAACTTCCATAAGTAGGTTTAAACTACATAGAACATAAAATAAAAATTGTTGCACAACTTTTATTTTATTCATTAGTTAACCCTTTTTTTAAATAACCACAGCCGAGCCAACGCAACTCCAGAAAAGGTGTTCCTAAGCAATTACTGGTGCTGCGGTTTCATTGGTGCCCTCAGATTTTGATTCCGAGCAATGGTTCAAAAGTTAGGAAAACCCGCTACTTCATTCACTGAACGTACCCGAGCTAAACTTCGGAAATTGATTCCGGGCACACCGGGCCTCAGAATCAGGTACCGTTAGAAACTGTGTTCTCTTAAAATCCCAAAGAAAATTAAGAAAAAGATTCCCTTGAATTTTAAAGTTCTTTACATAAAGGTTTGGACAAATTAGGGACATTTTCAAATGATTTTTTGTGAAGAAAAGTGGGATTTTGGGTGTGTTTATATAGGAAATGAGAGGGGAATTCAAAAATATTTCACACACTTGGGTTTTGGAATCAATATAATTTAAAATTCAAATTCAAAAACTTTTCCTTGATTTCTTCTCATGGTATATGTCAAATAGGAGTGGAATTTTTTTATATGTCCATTGGCCGATGATATTAAAATATTAGCCTTAATTATGTGGAGCTGAGTCATATTATTACTGAAATGAAGTTAAAATCATAAAATATGTTATAAATTTTGGAAGATTCACAAAGTCAATATAAATTAAGTCAAATATATCTAAGATCACATTATTTTAATTTCAAAACATATATTTGGCCAAATATCAAATTTATGGTATTTACTACATAACTATTGGGTCATTATGATATCACATAACAAACTATATATTTACATATTATTTAATTTCCACCTAAACATTTGACTATCTATGATAATTCTGAAAAATTCACCATTGGATAATTTTAACATCATGGTTCCAAAAATAATATTCATTTTATCTAAATAATTTTCTAAATATATGAATTTTCACTTTTAAATTGAGAACCGACATTTATTGAAAATTTAATGGGTTTTGACAAAAATAGTGTTTAAACATTAATAAAAATTAAGTTGGACTTTATAATAATTATATAATCAATTATTAATAATAAAATTAATTTGATAATAATATTTTATTAAAATATTAATTATTTCGATAATTCAATAATTCCATAAAAAAAATTCTTTAAAAATACACTTACTCTTTTAACGTAAAAAATAAAACTCTTATCATACTGATTACCAAATAATTTACAGATAAGGAAATTAAATAATCATCATTTATAAGAATATTTTGTTTAAATATTATTAACAACAACATAATAATGCATATATTTATCAAAAGTACATTTTTTACGCAAAAAATCAATTTATCAAATTCATAGTTTTTTATGAAATACATTACCCATAAAGGAATTGATGGAATAAGAATTTTATTTATCGAATTGAATTACACAATATGTAACTATTACCTTGTTTTATATCCACTCATAACACCTATCTAAGACCTAATGTCAATGTGTCTGATGGTGAAAGACTCTTGGGGTAGCTTAGCCAACACTGCTCATGTTGTAATATTTATTGACATTAACTTCTCCCCTAGGAGATTCTATTCATGCTTAATGTGTTGAAGATAAATTTAGGATAGGTCAAGGGAAAATCCTAATGATGCTACCTTCTTTATGAGCTTCGATAAATGAGCCTGGTATAGCCCAAGTCTATTTTATGAGGCCATTAACTCCTTTTCCTATTTCTAAAGGATTTAACAAAAACATATATTTATATTAGTTGTGCGATCACTATTCACCGACTATATCATCAATGTTAATGATACTTAATGTCCAATTAAACACAATAATAATAAAAATACAGTGTAAGTGTTTTCTATATCCATAAGATATTAGAAAAATGGAATTTTATTAAAAAATGATCAGGTCCTTACATCCACCCCCATTAAGAAATTTATTCCTTGAAAATTTATTTTTCTCACAATAAAATAGAAGAGGGTAACTCTACCTAATCTATTCCTTCAATTCCCATGTTACTTCTTCAAACTTGTGTGGTCTTTACAACACTTTGATGAGTGGAATTATCTTAATTCTTTGAAAATTTTAGCTGCGATCAAGGATCTTCACCGACTTCTCCTCAGAGAAAAGGCCATTCTCTAATGGTACCACCTCTGGATTGAGTACATGAGATGGGTTAGGTATATACTTCTCCAAGAGTGATACATGGAATACATCATTTACTTGATATAGGTTCAGTGGGAGATCTAGTCGATATGCCACTGCATCAATGCAATAAAGGAACTCAAAAGGCCCAATATACCTTTGAAAAATATTTACTTTCTTTCCAAATCTCTTCAATATATTCTATGGAGATATGTGGAGGAAAACCATATCATCATAATCAAACACTAGGTCTTGTAGACGATTGTCAACATAGATATCATATGGACTCTGAGTAGTGTTGATGTGCTGTTGGATGGTCATAACCTTCTCCATCATATTGTCTATAGTTTTTGGACCTAGGAGATTTCACTCCCCAATTTCATTGTGACATGTTGGTGTTCTGCATCTCTTCACATAATGGGCATCATAAGGATCCATTTGGATGCATAAGTTGAAACTATTGTTGTATGAGAACTCAACAAGAGAAATATTTTCATTCCATCATCTGATGATTTCCATTGAAAATCCTATCAACATGACCTAAAGTGTTTAGATAGTCTTCTTAGATTGGATATCTGTTTAAGGATGATAAGCCGTACTGAAGTTCAGCTCTGTATTCAGAGCATGTTGGAGACTCTTCTAGAACATAGAGGGGAATCTTGGATCTTGATCAGATACAATAGATACTGGTGCACTATGAAATTTTACTACTTCAATTATTTGTATTCATGAAAGTTGATATAATGAGAAATCCTCTTGAATAGAAATGAAGTTTTCAGTATTTGTAAGATGATCCACCACAACCCAGATAACATTGATTCCTTTGAATTTTTTCAGAATTCTGGTGACAAAGACCATGGTGATGTTATCCCATTTCCATGTTGGTACTGGTAATGGTTTCATCTTCCCCTTATAATTATTCCTCTCAGCCGTCACTTGAGGTCATAACTAGCACTTTGATGTATATTCGTCAATATCATTCGTCATCTAATCCCACCAATAATGATGTCTAATATCCCTATACATTATTGTATTTCCTAGGTGAATGGAGAAATTGAAACTATATGAATCATCAAAAAGTTCTTTCTTTTATTCTGGATTTGATGGAACACATATTCTTGACGCAAATCTCACAATTCCCTCTTAACTAAAATTTAACTCCCAGCATTTCTCTTTATGTGACAGCTTCTAATTTCTTCTCAATTCCAACAACATCTTTATGAGCATCCTTTTACCTTTCTAAAATAGATGGTTGAGCAACCATTTGTGAAGGGATTTATGATGTCCCCTTATTTATAATTCCCATATCAATATTCATCAAATATATGAACATTGGATTCGTCTCAATTCTCAACAATGATTGAATCGATGGGTCCTTTCTACTTATATCATCTTCCACCTTGTTCATTTTCCTAGGGTGGTAATGGATTGATCAGTCGTAATCCTTGATGAGCTCGGACAATATTTTTTGGCACATATTCTTCTATTTCAATTTGAATATATATTTTAGAATTTTGTGATTATTATATATTTGAAACATTAACCCAAAGAGATAATGATTCCATATTTTCAATGTGAAGATTATAACTGCCAACTCCAGGTTATGATTGGGATAGTTTTGCTCATGATTTTTCAACTATCTTGAGGCATATATGATTAATTTTTCATTTTTCATCAACACACATCCCAAGACATTATTAGAAGCATCACTTAATAATACAAAAATCTCACCACTTGTGGGTAGTTTGAGCATAGGGGCAGTGATAATCCTCTTCTTCATATCCTCTATGCTTTCTTCACATTCAACAATCCAAGAAAACTTGACTACCATCCGAGATAGCTTGGTTTGGGGGTTTTAAAATCATGAAAATTTCTATCAAATCTGCGATAATATCCATCTAACCCTAGGAAGCTACAAATATCAAACATAGATATCATCCTCATCGATCCCTCAATTAATTTTTTTGTATGGATCCACAGATTTCCCATTGCTTATGATGATATTCCCAAATTATGAGAATTCCTTCAACTAGAACTCACACTTGTTGTACTTTTCAATGAAATTTTCAATTTTCAAGGTCTCTAGAATAGTTAATAGATTCCCCCCATGCTCCTATTTGGTTTTTGAGTACATTATAATATCATCTATAAAGACGATCATAATTTTTTCAAGGTAATCTCTAAAGACATTATTCATCATGTACATGAAGATTACTGGAGTATTTATGAGTCCAAAAGGCAATAATATGATTTCATTGGGCCCATATCTTGTACAAAAAGCATCCTTGGGGATATCTTCTTTTTTCTCCATTACTTGGTAATATCCCGACTATAGATCCATCTTGGAAAAGTATTGTGCTCTACATAGTGGATCAAACAAGTCATCAAATCACGAAAATGGATACTTTTTCATTATCAAGATTTTTTTGAAATCACAATAATAAATGAAAAGTCACCTTGAATCATGATTCCTCTTGATGAAGAGGACTGGTGCATGCCATGGTGTAGCACATGAGCATATAAACCCTTTATATATATTATCCTATAGTTATTTCTTTAGCTCCACAAGTTCTACAACAACCATTATATACAGATTCATGGATATTAGAAACACCCTATATATAAGATCAATCGAGAATTCAACACATCCTTTAGGAGTAAGACAGAGAAATTCCTCGGGAAACACATCGACAAATCACTTACCATAGGATTGTCTTCGAGGATAGTTCCTTCCTTAGAGTGAATCATATAATAAAGATACATGTGATCAAAGGGAAGTAATATTTGTGCTTGAGATGATCGTTCAAATGAAGATTCATCATCCACCTTGCACAAGTATAGAATCGGGCTTCGATTCACCATATAGTGTGTGATTTCCCTATTGCAACAATTTATGTTGGATCTATATTAAGAAAGCCAATCCATACCATGAATTTCATCAAATTTTTCAAGGGAATTATAATTATGTTCACTGCTAGGTTTAATCCAAAAATTGTGATAGGGGAGGAGTTATATGCATTCGATGATATAATTGACCCACTAGTTCTTCTCACTAATATAACTAATTTCATTCTTTATGGTGATTTTGGATTGTTCTACTACACTTTATAGATATAAAATAATGTGTATAAACTGAATAAAAAACAATGTTTTCCATTATTGAATAAATTACTAGCGTACCTATCACCACTTCATTATCGAGATTCAATTCAGTGGAAATGATTGTAAAATTTCACCCTTTCTACCGTGGATGATTTTGGTTGCCTAAAAACATATAGATTAGGGGCTTGTTCACAAAGTGCCCCAGTTATTTTCAGTTGTAGTAATGAACAATTCATTGAGGCTCAAACCGAGCATTCCTTTATTCTATCATAATAAATATTTTTTCTTGTCGACAAGCCCTAGCTTGGTTCTCTTCCTTCACCAATCTAAAGTATTTCTTTGTCCCCTTTAGGAAATTTCTACAATGTTTTTTTATGCAATATAGGAAAGTGGGATGATGGAAATTTTAAGAACTATTGGATTTATCCATCAGACCACTAGAACTAATGTTCAATTTCTCATCCTTATCCCCATGATAATTCTGAGATTCACCGATCTCCATCATGACACTGAGGGAACAACAAACAATCTTCTCATAGCTCTCAATGTTATGGATCACCAAGGATTTCTATAGGAGAGATATTAGACCACCGAAGAGGAGATCAACCTTTTCTTAAGAGGAAATGACAGAACAAGAGGATTATCAGGAAATTATGGTGATGTTTTCCTCATATTCCCCAATATATTCATCGCCCTATTTATTGAGTGCAAGAAAACAACATTCCATTTAATGATAGAGGGTGCGGGGAAAATATTTATCAAAAAAAATATTCCGAAAATTGTTCCTTCCCTTCACTTTAATCTCTTCCACATGATTCATATTTTTTATCAATGTCCACCATTGATAAGATTCACCCTCCATAAGATAAGCCTGAATAAGAAGCTTCTGTTGTTTATAAAATTGAAGGATAGAGAAGATATTCTCAATGGATTTTATCCATTGTTTGTTCATTGAGGGATCAAATGATATATTGAAAATATGATACCTTTGTCTCATAAAGATCTCGATTGTGACTTATTGTTTCTTGGGGGGGGGGGGGTTGGATGTTCCTTTTGTCCCATGTTTAAATTCAAAACATGAGTTAACTGAGAGAGTATCATGGAAAAATTTGATATTATATCTCCCATTGGATTTGGATTCTCATTAGAATAGTCATCCCACTTATCTTCACATCTATTATTATCATGGGTCCTCCTATTACCAGCCATTGGATAGAATAGAAGGAAAATTCAGGGTAATTATTTTAAACAATTAAACATATAAATGTTAATCTAATGAGAAAAAGGGATAACTAATAAATTAAATTTATCTATGTATCATATTAATGTCTAATATTCGATCTTAGTTATCCATGATCTACTTCCTAACATATATTCTTAGGGGATTTTTTTGTTCTATTAATAATGGTTCATACAAGGCTTATAAATTTATCGAAACATATCCCTGGGCAGTGCCGAACTAAGAGTACAACAAGGTCCATTATCATGCACAAGTTCCCCTTCGAGTCCCGATCAATGCAGTGTTTTCAGGTTTTACCCCTAAATACATCTGTGCGAGAGCCACCTCTACTTGCTCATATGCAGACATGGATTTATTTTTTTGATAAACCAGTTACTATATACTCACCAAAATGTAGGTATTATATTAATATATATAAATTAATCCCCAATTCTTTCACTAGGAATTTCTATTCTCAATCCCAAAAATATCTAAACATATCCTTTGATACCATCTATAACAACCATTCTCTTTATTTGTTATTTAACATGATTTATTAAATAAAATTGAACATAATACAAATAAAAAGATCGACAGGACTAGTATATTTTGGCATTAGGACCATTACAAAACAACTTAAAACAATAAATATAACATCTTTATTGAAATATTATTTTACATGACCACAACTTAACTTCATACATAACACTGCATGGGTTAACCTGAGGTTATGCACATAAATGGGCGAGCTATAAGCTCATTAGGAGAGTAAAAAAGGTGTAACATCAATAATACATTACATGTTAGGAATTATGCATATCAATAGAGCATAATATAATCATGAACATAAAAGAATAATATATCTTGATTATCATAACATGGGAATGTGGTAACAACTTAAAACACTACATCATAAACACAACAGAATCAGGTTTCCCTTATAGCAACATGGTGGAAAAATGTCCTAAATGGAATATGGTAATCCCTTGTCCAAAAATGATAAGTAATGATACTAAACATTACCCAATGCATTTTAGGGATATATTATTCTGGGTGCACCCATCACTTTCACTCTGTTGTCATGCTTTAGTGTGCCACACAGATCATAAAAAATGGATTTATTCTTCATAAGAATTCATTTCACTTTCAAGGAGTGTGGAATAAATACAAGTACATCCTAAATAAAAAATTTATATTCCCACAATGGTTAATTACTTTTATATAGTAATGGATATGGTATTCACTACATGGAGATTTTGGTATGGAACATCACGATGCAATTTCGGCAGCATAACGACGTGACCTAAATATTCATAACAAGAGTTGATGAGAGAGAAATGGGTCTTTAATAATTTATAAATAAAATGATTAGTAATAGGGTCATATAAATACATGTTCCAACATATGTAATTTTTAAATTGATTGTGTAACATAATAAAAAACTTGATGAAAGAGGAGGAATGAAATAACTCTTACAAAATTCCAGCATGGTAACAAGCGTACATGGGGGGGACTAATGGGAGATATAGTGATAAATTATCATTAAAATATAATGAGGGATGTATGGGTGAGGTGAGAAAACCTACCCCACCATTTTAACTGAAAATAAAAGGGTGAAAAAATATAATGAATCTTGGATAAAAATTAGAATGTAAGGAAACCCTTACTTGAGTGTGTGGATTCAAAAGCATAAATAATGGCTTCTTGAGACTTTGGGGCACCATGGGAGGATTATAGAGAGGGGAATATAGATTAGGATTGTGCTATAAGATTTTTTTAATGAAGATAAGTGGGGCCTTGGGTGGGTTTATATAGGAAATGGTAGGGGAATTGTTTAATATTTCATAATCAAGGGTTTTGGAACCGATATAAATAAATATTCAAAAAAAGAAACATTTGCATGGGTTTTTCCATTGTTTTTGACAAAGAGGAGTGGAGAAAATTATTTTATATGGAAACAGGACAAATAGATGAATATATTATCCTTGATTATGTAGAGGTGAGTCACATTTTTAAAGAAATGAACTTTGAATCATAAAATATGTTATACATTGTGGAGAATTCACTCAGGCATTATAAAATAAGTCAAATAAATATTAAATCACATTATTTTAAAGTTAATTTTTATATTGTTTCTATGATCCATTTTATGGTATTTATTACATCACTATTGGGTCATTATGATGTTACGAATCACACTATATATTGATATATTATTTAATTTTTACCCAATATTGTGATTGTGTCTTGAAATTATAAAAATTACTTTTTAGACAATTTCGACATCCTGATTTCAAAAATAATATTAATTTTATATAAATAATTTTCTAAATATGAGAGTTTTCACTTTTAAAATCAGAACTGAGATTTATTGAAAATTTGACGGGTTTTGACAAAAGATAGATTTTAAACCTTCATAAAAATTACATTTTACTTTATAATAATATTATACTCAAATATTATCAATAAAATTAATTTGATAATAAAATTTTATCTAAATATTATTTATTTTAAAAATCCAATAATTCATAAAAATGAATTCTATAAAAAAAAATCTATTTTATCATATAAAAATAAACTCTTATTAGGTAAAGAAATGATATAATCAAAATTTATAAGAATAATTTTAATAATATTAATAATAAAAACCTAATAATGCATATATTTATCAAAAGTTTCATTTTTCCCCAAAAATAAAATTTTCAAATTCAACATTTTTATTGAAATACTATTCCCATAAAGGAATTGATAGAATAAGATTTTGTTTATAGAAAGGGATTACACAAATAGTTTCTAATACATTTTTAAATAGCCCCATATAACACCCACATATGACACAAGGGTAAGGTGTGTGATGGTGACAAACTCTTGGGGAAGCATGGACTAACTCACCTAGGTGGAAATCTCTATTATCTTGAACTTCTCCCAAAGGTGATTCCATTCAAGCATAATGTGTTGATTCTGTGATTGGGCTTGATCAATAGCGATGACCGATGATGCTACCTCCTTTTTGGGCTTCAAAAAATGAGATTCATATGACCTAAGTACTGGATGAGGCCATCATCTATTTGGTTTTCATCTAAAAGATTTTTTAAAACACTATATTTACATTAGTTGTATGATCACTGTTCAATGACCATATCATCAATGGTAATGATACATAATGATAACTTAAAACCAATTAAAAAAGAGTGCATGGGTTTTTTATATCCATAAGACATTAAAGGAAAGAAAATTTTATTCATAAATGATCAGGTAATTACATTGATTGGATACGTATCAAGATAATAACAATAAATGTATTTAAATTATTTTTTATAGAATAATTAATATATATTCATCCCTTTATTTTTACTTTATAAAATATTTTTATATTAATACAATAAATAAGAAATAATAATTTTTGGATAATATTTTAATTCAATTAAGAAATTAACATTGAAGAATTAATCGATTTTGAAATAAAAAATATTTTAATAAAATATAATTATAAAATAATGTAAAATATATATGTTTATATAATTTTTATGATGTAAAATGTATTTTTTGGAAGGGTTAAAAAAATTATTTTCTAGAAAACCTAGTATTTATTAAAAAATTATGATTCTTATTTTAAAAGTGAAAATACAAATATCTATAAAATTATATTTATAAAATGATTATTATTTTTGGAATTATAACATCACAATTTTTCAATGTAGAAATTTTCATAATTTTATTAGACCGTCGAATTGTCAGGTGAAAATTAAATAGTGTATAAATATACTCTGTGTATTATGAAATTATAATGACCTATAAGTGATGTAATAAATACTATAAATAGTATCCACGACCAAACCGTTGTTTTTTTGATACAATAATGTAATTATATGTTTATTTGATCAATTATAGAAGGCATTTTTGAATCCTCTAAAACCATTAATATTTTTTATGGTTTTAAAATCAATTATTTTAGAGTATGACTCACTTAAAAATTAGAATGTATATTATTTTATTATCATCGTCCCTTGAAAATAAAATATAATGAAAACCAATACCATTTGGCTAAAAATCTGGTTAAATAAATTTGGAAGGTTTTTTTGGGTTATTTTATTATGTCGGTTCCAAAAAATAAGTTTTCAAAATAAGAATAAAATCCCTAATTATTTCATATACAAACCAACCAATGTTCCAATTTAACTTCTCTAAAAACCATAGTATCACATATTTAATATTCCCACACCTCTCTAGTGTTCTCCTTAGGCTGCCCCATGCTCTCAAGAAGATCCGCCCATGATTTTATAGTCACACACCCAAGTAAGGGATCCTAACCTTCAATTATTTATTAAAGTTTTATTATTATCTTATGCCTTCTATTTCCAATTACTAATGTTGGTATATTCCATTACATGTCTATAATAATTAAAATTTTATTTCCAATTTTTTGAGAGACCCATTTCTCTATCATAATCCCATTTTATTAATTTTTACATGGCATTGTTATGCTGCCGAAATTTCACGGTGATTATCCATGCCCAAAAAATATGCAGTGAATACCATACCCATTTTCTATCAATGGTGTTTTACTTTATAAACACACACCACATTTAGATAGAACTTACATGTATTTATTCTAGAGTATATGATCATTGAATGTAATGTTATGATGAATTAATCCATGATGTATGATCTATGCAACACTCTTGAAAATGAGAATTAAAAGAAAGTGACGGGTGAACCCAGAATTATATATTGTTCTATTGCATTGGGTAATGTTTAATCTAATGTGTTTCTATTTTGAGATAAGCAGTTAACCTAGTTCTTTCATTCAAATTTTTATATCATGATTTCATGGAGGATATATTTGACATTTTTTTATTATAAAATCTTTTACGTTGCTGCCACATTTCCCAATTATGATTATCCTTCAATATCATGCCTTATTATTCATATTCTTTTTATTGCCTAATTAGAAACCTATTTTTTAAAATCTGTTACATTTTTTCTTGATTTTTCCCTTACTAGTATTTATATCTCACCCCCTTTTTATGTATAAACCATGTTTAACTCTTTTAGTTTTATGTGCAATGATGTTAAGGAATATTTCAATAAAAATGATGTTTTTCAAGATTCCAATTATTATGAAATATATATAATATACAAAGAAATTCTCATTATGGATATTTCATGGGTTATTTGGTGTAATATTATGTAATAAATCATTAATTATTGTGAAATAAAGTGTAGTGTTGCTACAGCTGTTGTCAAATGAAAATTTCAGTTATTTTTGGGATTTGGATTAGAAAACAGTATCCAAAGACAATTGGATAAGACTATGTATAGAAAATCCATAAATATATTGTAAGTATAGAGTAAGTTGTTTATAACAAAATTCATCCTTTTATGGATATTAAAATTGGATTTTGTTATGGAATAGATGTACCTAGGGGTATAACAATGACATGGTGTGTCGATCATGAATCTGCAAAACATGGTACCAAAAAACGGGCCTTAGTGGGCACCTAGATTGAAACTCATTGTGGATATTATTCAGTAAAGTCATATTATCACCAGGGACCATTATTAAAGGAAGAAAAAAACTCTCATAAGAGAATATGATAGTTAATATATCAAATATAACTTTGATCGAAACCTATAAATTCTTGAACTACAAAAATAGATGTAATTAAAAAGATATCACTTTTATTTCATTAGATTCACCATTTTTGTTTTTAATAGATTAAATATAACCATCCTTAAATTTCCCATCTATTCTAGACAAAGGATGAGAAATTTCAAAGTTAGGTTAATAATCTATTTGAAGGGAAATGTGATGTATTCCCAAATAAGATTCCCAACCTGATGAGGGAAGGAATCATAAAATTCCTGAAGATAATATCTTACATTACTCTGATTTTTTATAGAAACTTTGATCAAGTGGAGCATCTAAATCCCCCTAATAAGTAAAAAACTAAAATCAAGAACATGATGCGACAACATATTCATACTATTAGTGGCTCATCTAGTAGCATATTCTCATAACAATAGATCAACTCTATTGTGATGATATTTTCCATCATTCAATGTTTTGAACAAAAGAATTTATTACTGGATGTATTTCATATGGAGGTATAATCTGATCAATGGAGGAAATTTATAAAAAACATGAAGACTGAGGTTGAAAACAATGATATGGAGGGGAAGAAGTTTTGTATTTTTTTAAATATTTTTTATTACACTTTTATGTTAAATGGAAAGGAATTTACTTTCCATAATGGAAAAATATGATGAATATATAAGGGAATATGAGGAAAACATCACTTGAAAATCATGATAATCTTATGATATTTTCTTCACCCCATAATACAATATTGGACACTTATTGATTGGAAAAAACATAGTCAATGGAAATACATGGTGATCGATGACTTTGATTGATATGATGAAATTGTCTGATGTCCCTTTAATGTTTAAATGGAGATCAAAGAATATCAAGGGTGTCATTAAGCTAAGAAGCAGAAAGATCCAACAACTTCTATGGAAGCAAGGGTAATCTTTTCCCTCAAAACCAATGCAGTGGATCCCCACATTTATGTGGTGAAATGTACCATAGTTATTCATTAAAGTACAAAAAACATATATTTTTATTCTTTTCTTACACAACTTTCATATAAGTGATGTTTAGTAGAATTATTAATGCACCCCTACAAATCATGGAAGTGGATTTATCCGTGTAAACGGTAAGTGGAGAAAATATTACTTCCCAAGTATATAACTAATCCCCTAACAAAATATGAAAAAAAATTCTAGTGAACCATTTCATACTCCCTTTAGTGGAATTCGATTCAGTTATATGAATGTATTGGCTTTCTTTATATGCAACCGACATAAACTGCCATGAGAAGAAAATCACTCTCACTATTGCGAATCAACCACCAATTCTTCACAATTGCAAGGGGGAGGATGAATCTTTTTTATCACCAAAATCCCAATAATTTATATTATTTTCCAATGATAAATAATATATAGATCAAATTATTGTGTCTAATGAATGAATCATGAGGAAAAAAATTATATTGGGGTAATTTATTCATGTGTTTCTAGATGAATTGCATAGTTTTCCTCCAGGATGTGTGTTTAAATTTTCCATAAAGCTTATACATGGTGTGATTAAAATTTTCAAAAATCTTTATATAATTATTGTTGTGAAATTTTAGGAGATGAAGAAACCACTATAATTGATTTTTGAAAATTGGTTTATATGCCCATGTGCTTCATCAGGGTGTTTCCCAAATCCTCTTGGTCAAGTTGAAGGAATGGTCAATCCACATTTTCATTAATTTTTGTGATCTTAGAAAGATCATGATAGAGAAAAATTATAATATGCTAGTGTTTTGTGACTTGTTCAGTCACCTATATGGAGAACATTACCTCCCAAAGGTGGATCTATCATCATTGTATTATGAAGTTAGGGTGAAGAATGAGGATACCCCAAAATTTATTTTTTTACAAGGTATCATCACAATGATTTCATCATAATACCATTCAGACTCACTATTGCTCAAAAAACATTCCATGAAATTATGAATATAGTCTTTATCCATTACAATGAAAAATTTCTAGTATAATTTGTAGATGATATTCTTATATTCTCCAAAACAAAGGAGGAACATGAAGATAATCTAAGAAATCTTCTAATGAACTTTTGAAATGAGAAGTTCTATTCTATGTACAAAAAATGTGATCTATGGTTGAATGAAGTATGATTCTTTGGATATATCATCATAATAAATGGGATATCTGTGGACCATTCATATAGGGATGTAATTTAATGATGGACGAGCCTAAAATATGTGATAAATGACCCTAGATTCTATGGTTTAGATGCGTATTATCATTGGTTTGTAAGAAAATTTTCCTAATTTTGAAACCATCTAACCAAGATAAATCACAGGGGAGTACATTTTTCATGGAATGATAAATATAAAAAGATATTAAATAAGATAAAAAAGTTTTCTATCTATACGACTAGTCTCACACTATGCATAAGTAGAGAACTTTTTATGGTGTTTAAAGATGCTTCGATGAAGGGTCTTAAATTTGTGTTAATGCAGAATGATAATGTCATAGACTATGCATCAAAGATGTTGAATGTCCACGAATAGAAATACAGAACCCATAATCTAGCATATGATACAATTATATTCACTTTAAAAATATGGTGGAATTATCTTTTTGTGGAGAGGTGGGAAATATATAAGGATCACTAAATCCACAAGTATAATTTCACATAGATGAAGGTGAATATGAGCCAATAGTTATGTTTAGAGATGATCTAGGACGAGGACTTCATAATTAACTACAATAATTTGTATGTGAATAATTTTAAGACATTATAATTTTAAATGATCTAGAAATTTTATCATTAAATATAATTCAGATATATTTGGTCTTATTAGATTTGAAAAGGATGGACATTTGAATCATAAAAGAAGTAAAATCACCAATCCTTTCACAAATGATATCTTAACCACCACATAAAAAGATATTATAGGATGATAAAATATGGGTTGTGAGAATTAAAATTATGTGGAAGCAACAAGGAAATGGAAATCCAAGTAGTTTAGTGTTAATGAATAGGAGTTAGGAGAACTGGGTCAAGACTTTGTGTACAATCAAATCTTGATTTAATAAAGATGTTGGATGATTCACATATATCAAACATCTACATCCACCTAGGAAAAAGAAGAAGTATTGAGGTCTCTAAGAATGCATTTTTTTACTATGTAAAGATAAATATCAAATAATATACATTAATATGTATGTGTTTTCGAAAGTTATGTTGGAATGATAGAAATACAAGGGGATGATGCGCCCATTACCTATACCTACATCGAAATCGGAAAAAATCACCATGAACTGTTTGATAGTTCTTATGAAGCGATAAATAGGGAATAATTATATCATGTTTGTAGTGAATCATCCTATAAATACATTATACTTCGTTTTTTCCTAGAATACTTCTTTCTATAGCAACATTAATGAATATAGATCACGGAAGTGGTGAGGCTTCATGGGGTACCACTATTGATTGTATATGATCAGGACATGAGATTCATATCCATGTTAAGAAAAATTATACTGTATAATAAAAAAATTGATATTGAATTTATTGTTGTTAATAACCCCCAAACTAATGGCCAATCCTAGTGAATAATCAAGGCACTTGAAGACATGTTGAGAGCATGATCAATTTATTTCAAAGGAGGATGTGATCAACATCATCCTATGGTCATATTCTCCTACAAAAACAGTTTCTACTCAATAATACAAATGGATCCCTATGAATACAAATATTGAAATAGGTTCATAACACCTTCATGTTGATATGAAGTTGGGTAAAAAACTACAAGGCCCGTAAATAGACTAATAAATGGTGGAAATTGTCAATACCCTTCAGCAACACATCATGGATTCTATGAGTTTATAGAAGAACACACCTTTAAATAATAAATGAGAACTAGGGTTTTATATTAGAGACAGCATATTCCTACTCATATCTTTATGGATGAATTTGAATGAATTTGAGAATTAGGGAAATATTAGTCCAAGATACATCGACCCCTTTAGGATCCTCGATTGAGTCGTTGTGATGGCCTATCAATGAGAACTCTATCATTTCCTATCTCAAGTACATGATGTATTCCAAGTATCCATTTTTAGGATGTGGATACTATATCCATCACTAGTAATCAATATGGAGGTGGTACCATTGGAAAATGACCTTTCCTTTGAGGATAATCCGGTGAAGATCTTAGATAATAGTGAAAAAATTCTATGAAATATGACAATGCACTTGGTCAAAGTGTTGTGGAGATAAAAAATGCTTGAAGAAGCAACCTGGGTACCATAAGAAGTGATGAAAAAATTACCCTGATCTATTTTAGTAAGGGAAGATAAAATTTTGAGGGTATAATTTCTTAATTGGGGTAGATTGTAATGACCGGAACTATTATATACGAAATTTACCATGAGATTTAATTACATGTCTTATAATGTAATATGTTTATGGAAAACAGATTAACTTATTTTTATTATTATATCATATTAGATTTAAAAGTCATTTAATAATAATTATGATCAATAATATATCTCTTGAATAGTGATCATGTGATTTATATAAATATAGGGTTTTAACAATTCTAATCGACACAAACAAAAGAAATGATGGCCTTAACCCAGAGTATTGTACCATATAAATCTCAATTATTGTATCTTTCGAGGTAGATATAATCATTCTGCTTTTAACTTGTCCAATACCATGTTGAGATCCAAAAAATTAACAATGAGTGATATATTCTATTGGAGAAGTTCAAGCTCATTGAGATCATGCCCCACACCATGTACACCATACCACACCAAGAATGTCTCACCGTCGAGGAACGTAATCTTTTGGAATATTTTTTTTAAAATGATACCTATCAAGATAGTAGAAATATTAATATTTAAATTATTCTATATAGAATAATGAATATACATCCATTCTATTATTATAATATTAATTTTTTTTGATATAATAAAACAAAAATTGAATTTTTTTGTAACATTATGAATCAATTAAGAAATCTAAATTGATAAATTAAATTATTTTTGATATCATTAATATTTTAATAAAGAGTTATTATTAAATAATGTTAAATATAAGTTATAATATAATTTTTTTGAAGTCATATTTAATTTTTTAAGGGTCCAAAAGCGGTTATTGTAAAAAAACATAGCATTTATCAAAAAATAAAACTCTTATTTTAAAATTGAAAATTAAAATATATAGGAAACTATTTTGATAAAATTAATATTATTTTTCATCTTAGAATTGGGAAATTATCCAAAAAATTATTTTCATAATTTTCTGAGACATTTCAATTTTTGATTAAAAATTAAATTCCAGAAAAATATAGGTTGTGTATTATGAAATCATGAGGACAAAAACGTGGTGTAATAAATAATATAAATTGTATAAAATTCAAAATATAAAATTTTACAATTATAGTAATGTGATTATATATATATTTTATTTATTTAATAAAGACTTTGTGAATCATCCAATACCATTTATGTATTTTAATGTTTCAAAAACATCCCATGAAGATTATAACTAACTTTTAAATTAGAAATGACACTATGATATTATGTTTTGACCATGAAATAGAAAAATAATGAAAAAATACCATTTTTTATAAACATTAAAAGAGAGCATGTGAATGTCTATGGTTTTTGTTATTTTATTATATAGAGTCCAAAACGAAGGTTTGATAAATAATAATGAAACATCCACTAATTTACTATATAAACCCAACCAATTATACAGTTCTCTTTAATAAAAATATTTATAGAAATTAATTTTTCATCCCCATCATATCTAAAGTCCTCCCAAGGCACCCCTAGCTACAAAGAGGATCCTCCCAAGAATTTGGAGTCACACACTCAAGTACGAGATCATCACCATTTATTTTTTGTTCAGGTTTCTTTCTTATCCCTGGAATTTTATTATGAATTATTAATTTTCATATATGTATTTGAATTTACATTTTACTACCCATTTTATTTCCCAATGAGGATAGAACCCTTTGTACCTCATTAAACCATTGTACTAATTTTTATGTGACATTGTTATTTTAATGAAATTTCACCACAATTTTCGATGCCAGAACCAGTGTGTTATGAATCTGATACCCTTTTATTATAAATGGGTTTCCCCTTTATGAACTTATAGCTAATATAATTTAAAAATATTTGTATTTATTCAACACTACTTGATCTTGGAATAAAATATGATGATTAATGAATCTATTTTGTATTATCTATGTCAAACTTTTTGCAAGAGAATGAAATTAATGCGATAGGTGTGTTCAAGGATATATAGTTATCTAATGAATCAAGTAATTTTTAGTCTATTGAGAGGTTATTTTGGGATATATAGTGAACAATACACCTTTTTTCGACTTTTTCTATCATGATGTCTTGGTAGTTAGACATGAATTATGTTTATGATGTAGTGTTTTAAGTTGATGCCACATTTTCCATTTTATGATTAATGTTATATAATTCATCATTATTCATGTTCCTATTATTCAATATTGATATGAATATTGTCTAATATGTATTACCATATTCTACTATTATCCCCTTACTGAGTTTAATAGCTCACCCCTTTTTACGTATGTTCCCAGGTTATCCCTTGCAATTTTTAGTGGGAGCATGCAAGGTATATTTTAAATACAGATGATCTTCTTCCTATTTTAAATTGTTATGTAATGTATCTACTTCCAAAACACAATTATTATTGTAATATTGGTTTGTATTATGCTTATCCTTTTTTAATAAATATTTAATAAATGTGTAATAAACAATAGGGTTGTTATAGACGATCAGTCCAAAAAATGATTCTAATAAACTATTGAGGTTCTCAATATTCCCAAAATATTTTTTTTACAGTCATATAGGGAATTGAAGGAGCCAAAATAAGAAATCTGATACATTAGTCCCTTAATCGACCTTCAAGATAAATTAATGAGATTATGAAAAATTATTTTATTTTCAATTTCTTATTTATACAAATGAATATTCTAATATGTTTTTTGAGTTTGGTGAGTGTTATTATTTTCCTATAAAATCTTCTCATGAATAAAAAAGTAAATGAGAATGATGAAAAATAATGTTATGTTATTACATGAATGTTTTTTAATGGATATCATAGATAACCATTATTATAAACTCTTGTGTTCTACATCAGGTTCAACCATGTAGACATTCAGTTGTTTAATTAATGGTTCATTGTCAAGAAACACTAGTGATAATTATGTTCTCATGAAATTTCAAGAATTATAACATAAAGTGTTCCAACCATTAAAAATGTAATGAATTTTAAATATAGTGGGTTGACACATTTCATAATGGCCGCTTTTAATTTGATTTTCCATAAGGGGTAGAGATAATAAATAGCGGGAGAGATAAGAATTATTGGGATCAAAAAGGAATGGGAAGAAGAAATATTAAGAAATGAAAACCAAAACTGGTGTTTTTTGGAAGAGGGTATTGATAACAAACAGGGGGGATTTTAGGCCCAAGATGATTTTTGGTTTTATTTTTTTCAATAGATGATATATGGTTAATGTTGAGAGTTGGGTCCAGACCATCACTATGAGAATTGGATATAGTTTATCAGAATGTGAATCAGATCCAACCCATATGAACAATTAAATATACCATGTTCCCTTGAATTAATTAATCATATTCTCACATTTATAATGAGAAAATAATTTTGTGAAGTCGTATAACTTAAAAAGAAAATATGATGATTTTTTTTATCATAGAGTTCTAATTAAACCTGAATAATTCATGATACAAGATGGATTTTGTGGAAGAAAAGAGAATATGATGTGAAGTATTAAGACTGGTTCTTAGTAGTGAGAGCCACACTTGACATTGAAGGATTCATATCATTGATATTCGAATCATTAGAGTAAAAAGTTCAGAAGGGAATAATATTGATTTTTCTGAAGAAGATAATTCACTAGAAACACATGTTGTTCAGACATGGTAATACTCTCATTAATTATAATATATTTTGACACGAATTAATTATATATATTTTTAGATTCTTTAAGACATCAGATACAAAGTTCTATTAGAGGTATAATTGAGTTCTTAAGTTGTCAAGGTCTTTAAAATAAATGAGAATAGATAGTGAGCAACCATATTATGATAACAAATTTAGTCAACCACTTTTAACATGGAAACAATACATACATTGTTTTCTTTTTTAATTGGAGAAATATAAAATGAAAAAAATTAGTGAATGTTTTTTGAGAATTGGTGCCGACACATTGAAGTATCGTTCATATCGATTCATATGAAATTTAGTTAAAAAACAATTATAGGAATGAACCAGAGACCAATTTATCAGACACATGATCATAGGTCTAAGGAAGAAGAAGAAAATTTAAAATATTGGCAAAAAAATTTGAATGGGGTTTGAATATTTTTTTGATTTATTTTTAAGAATTACAGATATATTTTGAAGTGAAATCGATTTTTTTGAGAAAACCATATCCGAAATGTTTTAAAACAATTCTCTTAATGCAATAACCTGTGTTTTTTCAGATAGTATAATGAATCTGAATGAAGAGAATTTTAGTTTTTACTAGTGGAAATTTTAATGAGAAGTCTTCATGGTTGAAAGTAATTTCATCGAAATGAATAATTAAAAATAATAATTTGAGTAAAGAAATGTTTTTAAACATGAATAATTCTGATGGTTTCATAATATTTTAAATTATTTGATAAGTTCAGAGAAGTATTGAGTAGAGTTGAAGATGTCAATTATTAAGACATAAATGAATGAGAAATTTGGGTTTGATGAATTTAATTGAGTATGAATTGGAAATAGTTTTCATTGTATTACAATTATGGGGTTTCTATAAAAGGAGATCACATTACAATAATACTATATGAGAGGCATGATCTACTCATGTGTGATCAGATATGACATCATGATACGTTTTTTGGTATAGAAATTATTATCAATATATTTATTTCAATTTGATGCTAGGGAAAGTCAATCAGAGTCACATTCAATATCTTCATTAGAGCATGTTTTAATACATGAGATTTCAGCAGAGCATGTCCATCAGAGTGAGCCCATCCGAGAGAAAAATTATATGAAGGGTAATCAGAAGAACAAGAATTGGACACAAAAATTGGGATTT
The DNA here is from genome assembly GCA_963277665.1 of Viscum album. Taxonomy (NCBI): domain Eukaryota; kingdom Viridiplantae; phylum Streptophyta; class Magnoliopsida; order Santalales; family Viscaceae; genus Viscum; species Viscum album. Next base: position 357,674,365 of record OY728143.1, read on the forward strand.
TTAGATTAATTTCATAATAAATTTATGTATAAGGATAATATGAATAAAGGACTAGAGTCCTATCAGATTGATACCTTTAGACTGTGGTTACCGAACTGGGGTAGATGAAACTATATGTTAATGATTATTTTTTCTAAAAAAAAAATTTAGATAATGTTTAAATAACAGCATGTTTATAACATAATTTTTTAGATTATTGAGAATTGGAAATGGGTAAAGATTGATTTTTCTGACTTATTGTGGAATTAAAGATCTTTTAGAATTTAATTGGAATAGAAATTGGAAAGTGAAGCTTGTAATAATAGATACATACCAATTTCAGAAAATATTTTTTGTTTTCCTAGCATGTATATATAACTATATGAATGTGGATACTAAAAAATTTAGTTGAGGTGTTTAACCGACTATAGTAGGAAAGCTACAACTTATACTATTGAATTTTACACATTCGATGCCTTTGTATTCTGCAAAGGTGATAGTGAAAGAATCCATGTTAGTAGTACCATCCAAAATTTAATGGAGTAAGTATTTATACATTGTAATGAACTAGAAATTTCAAGGAAATTTTTTTCTTAATTTATTTGGAATTTTACGAGTCTCTGGCTTCAGATGGCACCTGATTATGAGGCCCAGTGTTCCTGGATTAATTTTCTGAAGTTTATCTCGGGTTTGTTCAGTGAACGGACGAGCGGGTTTTTCTAACTTTTGATCTGGTGCTCAGAATTGAAATCTGAGGACACCAATGGAACCACAGCACCGGTAATTTCTAAGGAGGACCTTTCACAAAGGTGCGTTTTCTTGGAAGGAGTTGTTAAAAAAAAGGATTTAAATGTGAAGTAAATAAAATTGTGTTCAAATTTTATTTCATATTCTAAGTTGTTATAACAAATTTGTGGAAGTTGGGTGGGACCCACTTGATGTTAACTAACCTTTAGAGAATAAAGGTGGGATGAGGCCCACACGGGCCCAACTCCTCAAATCCCCTAGCTCTAAACACCCCACATAAGATGTGTAACTCATCTTAACTTTTAAACTTCCCATTAATTGGGTGACTTCCCATCTCCTCACATTTAATCATGCCAACACACTAATTCAATTCATGGAATTAATTTTTTGAATTTTGAACTCATGGAATGACATAATAAAATAAGAAGAGATTATTTTATTTTTGGGGTTAGATTGGTTGTGTTGAGGATTGGAGGAGAGAGCTCTGAGTCTCTTGAAGAACTTCATCTTCTCTAGCGAATAACGTCTTCATCCTCAACAAAGAATGACAACACTTCCTCAAGGATCATCAACTCGGAGACCCGGTATCTTCGGTCCTCTTCTTCCTCCATGAAAAAGGAGGAGGCACCGACATAGAAACTCGCCAATGACCTGTCGTTCCTTCTCCTCTCCGCAGCTGGTGTGAGACGTCGTTCCCTTCTAGGATGCACGCCAACGCCGTCATCAAAACCATCCCCACGACGCTAGCTTCCGTGAAATTCTTTTCAAGTAGGGGTTGAGTTCAAATTTAATCAATTAAATTTTTTCTTTTTCTATCATTGAGCATGTAGTGTTTTTGGCCGCTTGTTATCAATATAACAAAGGAGGTCAGACCACAAAAACATGGCCGAACCTCCTCCCCCTTTTGTTGTTTATTTTATTTGTGGATTGAAATAGAGGCGGTTCCATTGCACCGTGCGAGTTAGAGAGAACCGCGACTGGAGCGGGCCACAACGGAGGTGCGCGGTGCCGTCGCGCCGCGCTGGTGATGCCGAAGGAGGCCATGGCCAAGAGCGGGCCACGACAGATGGGCGCGATGCCATCACATCGTGTCGTAGCACCAGGAGGCCGTGGTCGGGGCGGGCCACGGAGGAGGGGTCACGGCCTAAGGCCACATCGGTTGTAGAAGAGACGGTCGAGCTCGGCCGGCCGCCGGTGCACCAGGAGACAGGACCAGCGGGTCCCGCTGCAGCCACACCGGCCGGCCAATATGGCCGGCCGTTCCAAGAAGTCTAGGGGTTCAAAACCCCTGGCCAGCGCAGCTAGTGCGGACCCCATTGGGGTCAGCCGTTTTGGGAAAACAGGGGGCGGTGCCCCCCCCCCCATTCCGCGTCCGCTTGTGCTGGGTTAGCCGCCCGCGCTGGGTCGAACCGCCCGCTCCGGGTCGGACCTCCCGCGCTGGGCTGGACCGCCCGCACCGGGCCGGACCCGGACCCGGGTCTTGTCGACCCAGTTCAGGCTGACCCAGGGGTTATTGGGCTGGGTCGGACCGGGCCCAAACCCCCTAATTTCGGACAGATTCGTTCAAACGCCCATAACGTAGTCTACAGACCTCTGATCGATGCACTGTCAGTTGCGATAAAATACTTGGATCATGATGGTCGTTTTGGTATGTTACACTTAAGGTTTTGAAGAACACTGGGTATGGCCAGGTTTGTTCGAACACGAAACCAACAGGGCCCTGAGAGCGGAAACGCTTATAACTAGAGCTCCAGATGTCCGATTGACGCGCCGTCAAATATGTTGGATTCTTCTTAGTGAGATGGTTCTTTTGGCTTACTCCGCTCAAGGTTTGGATGTAGCTGGAGTATGGTTGGCTTGGTTTTAGCTTAAAAACCACCCGGTCCCCTGGGACGAAAAAGCCAATAACTCTCAGACTGGGCGTCTGATTGACGCACCGTCTATCGCGTTGAGTTCCTTTTGATGAGACAAAACTTTTTGATACATCAACTCTGGAATTTGTGAATGTTGATGTATCGATCCCCTTGGATCGTGGAGCGGACCCTCCCGAAATTGAGCATACTGTGTTCGGGAATCCTAAAGCAGGTTGCGACGACGATGACTACCATACTAGGATCCTCCGTGGGTTCGACAATGACATCTACTGTGCTAGGATCCTCCTTGGTTTCGATGAAGACCTCTACTGCGCTAGGATCCTCCTGGGTTCGACGACGACATCTACCATTCTAGGATCCTCCATGGGTTTGATGACGACGACAACCGTACTAGGACACTCCGTGGGTTCGACAACGACTACTACTATACTTGGATCCTCTGTGTGTTCGGCAACGATGACCACTATACATGGATAATAGGTGGGTATGGCAGAGGAGATGATTCAGAGGCTACATATAATCATCTCCACCCTCTTCGTAAATAGTATACCTGTGTGAACTGAGTGTTTATTTGCAATCACTATCCTTGATATGATTGACTTGCTTTCCTGTGTGGATTGGGTTGTGCATATCTGTGTAGACTGGGTTATGCTTTCCTGTGAGGACTGGGTTGTACTTGGGATCGAGAGTTGGAGCCGAACTGGGTTTCTTGACTTAGGAATATGTATGGGCATATACCTAAGTAGGGTTGGTTGATACTTCTTGTTTATTCCTTTCCTTTGTGTTTTATCCTTCATGGATACTGGGAGGCCTTCGGGGGTCTCAGGGTCCCTACTGAGTATCATATACTCACCCATGCACAGGCTATGCCCGCACTACGTTGTGTTGGATGTAAACAACAGACAATGCTAATCGAGGTGGAGGCTCGTTGAGCTGGACGGTACCTGGAGGTGGATCACTGGATGGGACATACACGAAGCGGACGACTGGACTTGAGGAGCTGAAGATACTATCTATACCCACCCTTCAGGTGGGATTTCCAGAGGATGGCTCGGTGTTGCTACTTTACATTTCAACTACCGTACTTTCTATTTAGTTGTACTTTACTTTCTGTTGGGTTTGTATTCTAGCCCATTTACTTTCCAGTACTTACTTTTGTACTCAGTTTACTTCAGCTTGCATACTCTGTGATGTTTTTTTACTTATATAAAGGCAATGAATTCCCTTTTATCGGGATTTACGCCTTTGGTGCTAGTCTCCAGACCCTGGCCTATGGGAGGCGGGCTTGGGGTTGTCACGACACGGGCCCCAATGACGGGTCGTGACAAATTGGTATTAGAGGAGTCGGTTCTACCGTAGAACTCAGGACTCTGACTTTTGATTTCTGACTCAGTGCATGAAAACAATGATTGTGTGTGTGTTTCAAGAGTTTCCTTTGTGTTCTCATTGAGTCAGCTCACCAGGTATACTATTTGACTATGGCGCACCTGTTCTTTAATAGGATGCCACTGCGAAGATAGCCAGCTAGGGTTCCCGAGAGAGAGTATACGATGACGACCCACCGAGCGACGAGGCTCCGGTGCAGGTCCATTTTTACTATATTGGAACCCTCGCGTGGTGTACCAGCAACACCACCACCTGTGGGGCAGCGGATGCCACTAGCCATACTAGCATACGGTGCACGCCAACAGAGCGCATTGCTCGAGTCCCAAGAGTAGAGGCCTCCAAGGTTACGAGGTGAGATGGATTCCCAGGCATCAGTGGACTGGATGGAGGTGATTACTAGAGTTTTCTACCTATATGAGACACTAGTAGAGTGGATGGTGGACTGAGCTACTAGTGTTTTCTAGTGAGTGACCATGAGGCTGGTCTGTATATTAATAAGGCCTCAGTACGTGGACTGATGCTTGAGATAGTACCTTCGTGTAGTGTGCCGGCTATATCACTACCTGTTGGTCAACAGTTACAACCAGTGGTACCGGTAGATGACACATGAAGGATTAATACCTGACATGTGTTTTAGCATCAGATACCCTCATGTTCTGAGGTGATCCCGACTCTCAGGTGGCTGAGGACTGGCTTGAGGAGGTGGATGAGTGTTTTTCTAGAGCTTATACAGCTACGGCAGAACTATGTGTCGGTAGCTGAGTATTCGTCGAGGCATACCGATCATTCCGAGTACTCGATGAATATGATGAAAATAGTGCTTCAGGGCTCAGACTTCTGAGCGTGGTGTGTTTAAGAACAACCGAGCCAACACGTTTTCCTCTATGCTTTCCTACTCACGCTAGGGTGCTAGAGAGAACCTTTGTGGATGAATATTCTTTGGCTGATCGGATACAGCTAGAGGATGTTTGCAGTGGAAGAGCATGGAACTGTATCCAGTTTCAGAGAATTGGGTGTGTAAATATTTCAAGAATAGGGAGTGTTAAGGACAGATGAATCTGCAGAGCAGCAGACGTGGAAGTAGAGCTAGAGTGCAGCATGAGGTGGTGTACATTTCAACATGTTACAACCACCCACTTTTGTAGTCCCCTCTAGGCTCAGGGAGTTGGAGGGCAGAGGAAGAGAATAACTACATGCGGTCAAGGAGTGTGACCCAAGGGCTCTAAGAATGATTTGAGGTACGACCTGTGTCTACTACTAGTTGCCGTATCAAAAGACATAGGTACCAATCATTCCTACCTTCCATGAATCTTGTCCTAGACATAGAGTTTCTGGTTAAGCCGTTGACATGCCCCTCACATCTGGAGATACCTTTTGGAGGAGAATCGATAATCACACTTACACCAACAGTGTGATATGAACCTTGAGGTGAGAGTTTCGGTTGGAACCTCTTGGTGGAAGTGTCGAGGCCTTACGACGTTAGTTTGAGTATGTACTGAGAAACCACAGTTCATACACAGGTTGATGGTATTAGGCAAAACGGTTGTGGTTTATCTACAAGGTTGGGAAGGGGTTTTCCTTGGTCAGTGAAAAGGAAAACCTAGGCATCACAGGATAAAATCATTCATAAGAGGGTGCATTTGATCACTCAAGAGATGGCCAAACTTACCTTTGTGCCAGAATTATTCATAGTTGCGGCACCACTTCCAGCAGATCTTTCAAGAGTTGAGGTAGAGGTTGACCAGGGCACCTATCCTGAGGGCGTTCATTTCATAGTTCACTGCGATGCATCAGGGACCAGACTCGGGTGTGTCTTGATGTAGGAGCGGGCAGTGATCGCCTATAGTTCACAGCAGATGAGACTGCATAGAGCAGACATGAGACCTAATCTGATAGGTGGCAGAGACTACTGGAGTTCGAGGATGGCAGCCACGACTTTTTTACATGTCTCACCTCGACGAGGTCTAAGGAGATTTGGCCAAGGCAGAAAGTAATCTCTGAGGTTCTTCGGACCATTCAAGGTCCTCTACAAGGTAGATGAGGTGGCTTACCATCTGGCCCTTCCACCTCAATTGTACCGGGTGCACGACATCTTCCACAAATTTTAGCTGCGGAGATACGTGCATGACCTGACGTATATCATCGACCACAGGGAGCTGGAAATCGATGACAGAGCAACTATCACATGGTCCCAATAGAGGTTTAGGATCGACAGGAGTGAGTCCTACGGCGACGGTCGATTCCTCTTTTGTGCTTTCGTTGGCAGCATGAGAACTTTTAGGAGAGCACATGGGAGCGGGAGGCTCAGTTGCATACTCGATACCTCCTTTAGTTTCCTTAGTTTGTGTTATAGATTTATGGGGACGTAAATCAATGAGGTGGGAGTAATGTAAAGACCTATAAATTTCAAGGAATAATTTTTTCTTAATTTCATTGTAATTTTAAGTGTCTGTGGCTTCAGACGACACCTGATTCTGAGGCCCGGTGTGCCCGGAATAAATTTCAGAAGTTTATCTTGGGTACGTTCTGTGAACAGACGAGCGAGTTTTTATAACTTTTGATCTAGTGCTCAGAATTGAAATCAGAGGGAACTGATGAAACCACAACGCTGGTAATTTCTTAGGAGGACCTTTTCTGAAGGTGTGTTTACTCGGGAGTAGTTGTTAAAAAAAGATGATTTAAATGTGAAGTAAATAAAATTGTGTTACAATTTTATTTCATATTATATGTTGTTATAACCTATGTGTGGAAGTTGGGTAAGACCCACTTGTTTTTAACTACCCTTGAGAGAATAAAGGTGGGGTGGGGCCCACATGAGCCCAACCCCTCACATTCCCTAGCTCCTCTAAACCCCCCAGTTAAGAGGTGTAACTCATCTTAACTTTTAAAATTCCCATTAATTGGGTGACTTCCCCTCTCCTCACATTTAATCATGCCAACACACTAATTAAACTAATGGAATTATGTTTTTGAATTTTGAACTCATGGAATGACTTAATAAAATAAGAAGAGATTTTTTATTTTTGGGGTCAGATTGGTTGTGTTGAGGATTGGAGGAGAGAGCTCTAAGTCTCTTGAAGAACTTCATCTTCTCCGGTGAAGAACGTCTTCATCCTCGATGAAGAACGATGACACTTCGTCAAGGATCATCAACTCGGTGACCCGATATCTTTGGGCCTCTTCTTTCTCCACGAAAAAGGAGGAGGCATCGATGCAGAAACTCACCAACAACGTGCCATTCCTTCTCCTATCCGCAGCTGGTGTGAGATGTCGTTCACTTCTTGGACGCATGCCAACACCATCATCGAAACCACCCCCACGACGCTAGCTTCCGAAAACTTCTTTTGAGGTAGAGGTTGAGTTCAAATTTAATCAATTAAATTTGTGATTTGTCTATTGTTGATCATGTCGTGTTTTGGCCACTTGTTATCAATATAACGGAGGAGGTCGGACCACACAAACATGGCCTAACCTCCTCCCATTTCTATTGTTGATTTTCTTTGTGGCTTGAAACAGAGGCAGTGTCATTGCACCACGTGAGGTCGAGAGAACCGCAGCCGGAGCAGGCCGCAGTGGAGGTGTGTGGCGTCGTCCTGCCACGCCGGTGAGGCCTCGGTTGGGGTGGGCCACGGCGGAGGGGCACTGCGCCATCGCGCCATGCCGGTCAGACATGGTCCGCGACATAAGGCTGCAGCGGTTGCAGAAGAGGCGGCTGGACTCGGCCGGCCGCCGGCACACCAGGAGGCGGGACCGGTGGGTCCCGCAGCAGCTACACCGGCTGACCAATATGGCCGGCCATTCCTAGAAGTCTTGGGGCTCAAAACCCCCTGCCAGCGCATCAAGGGAGGACCCCATAGGGGTCCGCTGTTTTGGGAAAACAGGGTAGCGGTGCCCCCCCCCCCGTTCCGCGTCCGCCTGCGCTGGGTCGGCCGCCCGCGCTGGATTGGACAGCCCGTGCTGGGTCGGACTGCCCGCACTAGGTCAGACCGCCTGCACTAGGTCTGACCGCCCGCACTGGGTCGGACCGCCCGCGTGGGGCCGGACCGCTCGCTCCGTGCCGGGCCGCTCGAGCCGGGCCGGGCCGCCCGCTCCGGGCTGGACCCCCGCGCCGGGCCGGGCCGCACCGGCTTGGCCGGGCCACGCCATCTGGGCTAGGTTGCGCCCAACCGGGCCGGACCTGGACCCGGGTCGGGTTGAACCATTTCGGGCTGACCCAGGGGTATGGGGCCGGGTCGGACCAGGCCTGAACCCCTTAATTTCGGACAAATCAGTTCAGACGCCCATAACATTTGCTACAGACCTCTGATCAATGCACTGTAAGTTGCAATGCGATCCTTGGATCAAGACGGGCGTTTTGGTATTTTACAGTCAAGGTTTTGGAGAACATTGGGTACGTCTGGGTTGGTTCGATAACAAAACCAACTGGGCCCTCAGAGCGGAAACACTTATAACTTGAGCTCTGGACTGCCGATTGATATGCCGTAGACTTTGTTGTATTCCCCTTAGTGAGACGGTTCTTTTGGATTACTCCAATCGAGGTTTGGACGCAGATGGAGTACGGTCGGGTTGCTTTTAAGTTAAAAACCAACCGGCCCCCTAGGACAAAAAAAGCTAATAACTCTCAGACCGGGCGTCTGATTGACATGTCATCTATCACGTTGAGTTCCTTTGGACGAGACAGAACGTTGTGATACATCAATTCTGGACTTCGTGACAGTTGATGTATCGAACCCCTTGGCTCATGGAGTGGACCTTCCCGGAATCGAGCGTATTGTGTGCGGGAACCCTATAGCTCGTTGCGACGAAGATGACTACCGTACTAGGATCCTCTATGGGTTCGACGACGACGTCTACTGTGCTAGGATCCTCCATGGGTTCGATGACGGCATCTACTGTGCTAGGATCCTCCGTGGGTTCGACGAAGATGTCTACCGTACTAGGATCCTCCATGGGTTCGACGGCTATGACTACCGTATTAGGATCCTCCGTGGGTTCGATGACGACGACTACCATACTGGGATCCTCCATGGGTTCGACGACGACAACTACTATACATGGATCCTCCGTGGGTTCGACAACGATGACTACTATACTTGGATCCGATATGGTTTCGGCAGAGGAGATCATTTAGAGGATACATCTAATCATCTCCACCCTCTTCGTAAATAGTATACCTATGTGAGGTGAGTCTTGATTTTCAATCATTATCCTTGATATGATTGACTTGATTTCCTATGTTGCTTGGGTTGTGCTTTCCTGTGTGGACTGGGTTGTGCTTTCCTGTGTTGATTGGGCTGTACTTGGGCTCAAGAGTAGGAGCCAAAATGGGTTTCATGACTTAGGTATATGTATGGGCATATACCTATGTAGGGTTGGTTGATACCTTGTGTTTATACATTTCCTTTGTGGTTTATACTTCATGGATTTTGGGAGGCCTTCGAGGGTCTCGGGGTCCCTACTGAGTATCATATACTCACCCCTACACGGGATATGTCCGCACTATGTTTTGTTGGATGTAGACAACGGACAACACTATTCAAGGTGGAGGCTCGTGGAGTTAGACTGTACCTGGAGGTGGATCACTGGACGGGATGTACATGAAGCAGACGACTAGACCCGAGGAGCTGATTAGACTATCTGTACCCACCCTTCAGGTGGGATTTCTAGAGGATGGCTCGGTATTGCTGCTTTACTTTTTAGTTGATTTACTTTCCTTTCAATTTTACTTTACTTTCTGTTGGGTTTGTATTCTGGCCCATTTACTTTTTAGAACTTACTTTTGTTCTCAGTTTACTTAGTGTTTACTTCAGCTTGCGTACTCTGTGATGATTGTTTACTTATATAAAGGCAATGCTTTCCCTTTTATCGGGATTTACGCCTTTGGTGCTAGTATCCATCCCCTGTCCTATGGGAGGTGGGATTGGGGTAGTCACGACATGGTCCTCGAGGACGGGTCGTGACATACATGCTATGTTTGAGTGGATACTAAATTTAACAAGTTTCATAGGTCAAGAATCTTCACTATAGATGTTAAGTAACGTTCATATACAAATCGACCACTAATTCACTTCCCTCCCTCTCAGTGGAATCGATTCTATTTGAAAAAACATAGATCCCATATTTTAATACATACGTGAGACCAAAAATTTGTAACTAATACCAAAGTTTTAGTAATCGATAAATTTCACTAGATAAAAATTTAACTATATGATTCAATTGGATTCATTAATTAGGTGTAATTTTTCTTCCACACCCATCATTTCCACATGTGAAATATACGACACCATATTACATTTTTTTCCCTTAATCATTCACTTCATAAAAGGGTGTAAATAATATTTGGGCTTATGTATAATTACATTCCCTTTCGGTTTTCTCACCATACGGATGTTTGGTTTTTTTGCTTTATATCCGTATCTACGCAGAGAAGATGGTTCAAAAGTTCTAAAAGAGGATTCTCAATGTTGTTCGTACTAAAATTCATAGAAAATTTATAGAATCACTGATAGATTGATACAAAAATGATGTCGTTTCCCCTATCTTCTATGATTTTAAACTATATATCCTCTATTTTCACAATTTTGTTAATGATCACAAGTCTACGAGGCCTAGTTGGGGAACCCTATGCATGAATTAAATGAAATATTCCTTGGAAATCTCAAATTGATCCATTCACACTCTCTCAGGGTATATATTACAATTATAATCAAGCATTGGATATGAATTTATTTTTTTGTGATACATCAAGTGTTTACTAGACATGGAGTAAATAATCAAACACTAGTGATCTTATACATCAGTCAATTTTTTTTCTTATATCCGGAACTCTTCATACAATGCCTTTTTGGAAGGAGGATCAAGAATTGGGTATTATAGCACGTGTAATTTTCATCCATGTTTTTTATAACAAAGGCATATAAACCACTCTTATATGTTACTTCCAATTATGGGGTTTTCCTTCTCTAATATAGATTGTAGGGATAATATGGATGCTGAAATTTTAATTTTATTAAAAAATTAGACATAAAATATTATTATAACATTTATTAATTAAAAAATATACAAGATAATATAAAATAAATATTTTTATTAAATCTCCAAAATGTTATAAATTCACAATAAAAATCACCATTGAACTCATAATTTTTATTTTATTTCTCATTCTAGTAAAAAACAACCTAATTAATTTTATTAAGATCCATAGATTTTCTAGGAAGCACATATAATTGTAATTTGGTAGGATATCTTTCAAACTATGGATATGTATCTTCTTGAAATGTTTAGTGGATTCTCCTATCCTGAAATTTTAACATAGATTTCCCCAACACCAAAAAATATTTATTTAATTGACATTGGATTTCAAAATAAATACATGTTAAGTAAATTATACCAAAAACATCATGTGAACACCCCAAATAAATTAAAATGACAACACACTGGCCATGTATTATAGTTAGTTCAATGATTTCAGTTCCAATTAAGTAATGTAATGAATAGTTGAAAGTAATATTACATTGATATATTTTAATTAAATATGCCTAAATTTAATCCCATTTTATCATTTACATTTCTTATTAATATTAAATGGATCACAATAAATTTAACATGTTGGAGAAAACAATTGAGCATAATCCAAATTCATTATTCCTTCTTTTCATATTAACTCATTTATTTATGTGAATAGTTTTTTTCATATATAATATAAATAATTCAAAACAATAAATTAGTAAATAATGTAAAATACCCAATCAAGTTATTATCTATAGAATTATATAATTAGTAGACATTAAATCAACCTTTACATAGATGAATAAATCTATCTTCTGGTCTTGGCATAAGTTACATCATTCAGCCTATATATCAATATATCACTGAGTTGGTATCATTATGGTTCCAACTTGGAATACCTCAATATTCTTTGGGATTATCCATTAAATACATGTATGTATTACTCACATAGAGGTGAGGGGGTCAAAAGGATTATTTAAAGTGGATTACATAAATATCATCGAACATGAAGGTTCTACATAACAATTGAGGGACAAATGAATCCTCATCCATCATTTAATTTAATAAAAAAAATGTTAAAAAAAATTAATAAGTTAAATTATATAAACTATAACACATTACTTGGTCTTTTTAATGCTCATAATTTTTCATACATGTATCAAATTCAAATAAAAAACTAATCCGGTAGAATTCAATTATTAATTCATTATTTATTATTATGATTAATACGCTAGAATTAATTTATTAATAGCTTATTTAATTATTCGAATTTCATATTAATTATCATATGAACAAAATTGGAGATACACATCAATTATGGTATTCATGGAAAACAAATTATATATTAATTGATGATATATTTATTATAATAAATTAATTAACAGTTTGGGATTCTATAAAATATCTATCAAATTTTCAATGGAATAATTGTGTTCCTATCAATAAAATAGGGATTAAATGATAAAATTTTAATATATAATTTAACCTTAATGCTTTGAATTAATTTTTTTACAAAAAGATATTATCATACATATACATATTGTGTATCTCTTCTATCATGTATTCCAATTACATGCCTAGGCCTGCAAGGTTTACCTTGGCTAGAATTCACTGTGGGTACATTCTAGATACACTCCATGATTCAAATTTATGTATTCTAGAGATGCATACTATGCTCTTCAGCATGTCTTTTAGTGGAATACATGAGAAATATTGTCTAGGTATACACCATGTATCTATTTGAGTCGTGTGTCCATTTTCTAAGAGAGTGTCTTTGTCCAATCTTTAAATGTCAGATTTGATGAAATACAAGCGTTGTACACGGTATAAATGTTGATTATATCATAAATACTCCATGTTTTTATATCTTTCTATATTGGACATGTTTAATGGCCACAATTTTTACATGATTTATTCTGTTAATCCATCCAGACTACACAGTGGTTACATGGATATATGATGTGTATTCTAAAAATCGTGTGCCAATTTGGCTAGTCAATGTATGACATGCGCCATATAGAATTACATTATGTCATGTAATGTATCCCTAGGCCCATCCATATGTAGTTCAATATGGTATAAGTCATGTAATTTAAAGAACATGTTATGTAACAATGTATTACAAGAAAAAATTTGGACGTTCTTGATGGCATCAACAATCATTCATCATATATTTATAGAAATTTATTAAAAAAAACACCAAGAAAAAATGATTAATATTTAGAATCATGTAAATTAAAATTGGATTAAAAAATAAATTAAACGAAATGAATAACTGACCACAATTTCTAATATATAACTAACAAATAAATAATTTTAAATTTAAACGTGATCACCTTTAAACCACATGAAGGATACAGACATAGTGGAAGCATGTGGAGGATGATTTGAGAAATAAAACATATTTTAACATTAATGTATGATAATGATAGAATATGATATTGTATATTTTGTTTAAATGAAATATATTTAAAATTTATGAAATACATTACCTCATTTTATGTTTTTCATTCAAAGTCGGTGTCCATCGACAGAGAAAAAACCTTTTAGATTTTCATTGTAGTGTTGGTGATGATATATCTTTATAAACCATATAGTGGTGATCCACATGTGCTCTAATGATCTTTGAGAAATATATCTCAATCTGAAGATTTGAGCATTGGGAACAAAATGAATTTTTTGTTCATTATTGATAACTCATTCTTTGGTCTTGAATAAATCTGTCTTTTTTCCTCATTCTTCAGTGGAAGGGAGAAAGGAGGAGTGGGGAGAGAATTCTTTTTGTGATAAAACTCACTATTATCTATTTTAGAATCCCTACACAAATTAACATGAATAGTTTTTATAGTGCAAGGTTTTATGTATAAATTTTATTAAATTTCATAAAATCATTTAAATAAAATTATAAACCTTAATAACTCCCATCCATATAAAAGTAATAATATAGTTATTATTTTTTCACATAAAATATCTTTGGCATAAAATTATTTTTATTCATTAGCATGTAAATAATTATTTCTATCTAGATGTGGTCTTGGTCCATTTAAACTTCTTCATATTTTTTGAAGACCTAAATAAATATTTTATCAATAATTAAATATTTCATACACATACCGACAAATAATGTTTTTTAGATATTAATGAATATATATATATTTTTACTCACATGTCGAAGAATAAGTTTATATTTATTTTATGAAATCAATATCAATTAAATTGAATTATTCTCAATCTTTAGTATAATATTAATTCCACTAATTTAGTTCAAATTGATTTTAATCAAGATCAACAAAAACACATACTATGTGACCCTATATGATTTTTCTCATTGGAATTATGTGGCCTTCCTTAAAGTCCATTATTACTACCTAGAAACAGGTCAAGACATCCATTATAATTAAATAATTTCACAACATTAACAACCTATAAAAAACTCATAGTTTAATATAATCCCTTTTCATAATATCACATCAATAATATTTCAAATCTGCATCAACAACCTATATTCTTGGTATATCAATCTAGTACAATATGAAAAAATGCCTTTACCCTATGTACTTGGAATTTAAATTTTATTCGTTATCCCAATAAAAGGGATTCTATATAATCATTTTTAAATATGGAGGAGGCAAATCATTCATCAACTTATCCATTAATGCCATGTTACTATTGACGCACCAAATGCATCCATATAACCCATGAACTGTTATCATCATGGTTTAAAAAATATATCATTGTGCATGAGTTACAATAAGAAATAATAATAATCATAATATATAAGTACAACCACACATTCTCATAGATACGAATATATGATGACACTAACAAAATCGAATTCATATTGGCTTGTATGTTATCATTATCTCTCATTGTAGAGATTAACTTTTGTGACCTTCATGATAAGAGGCCTCATCTACTTATGAATACATGGAATTTCCAATCAATGTACTATGTGTCCCATGTTATTACATTATCCTGCCATTAAAAAGTATTTAAGAATATCTTCATACCACGTTATGGTTATCATCATATTGGTGGAACTACTATGAACTTAACAATGTGACTTGTATGCTAGAAAAATATTATATTAGAGTCATGTAGGACAACAAAATATATGTAATTAGTAGTTTTATTAGTATTTAATACTTTGAATATACATGAAATCAGAGTAAAATGTTTTTGTCATATGACACCAAACCCAAAAAATATAAGATCATTATAATAGGATTCCCTCATTTGAAAATATATATATTTAAGTCTTAGGTGCCTATAATAACCCAAATATTATCTTTATCTATCATAAATCATGGTGGTCAAGTCATAATGCCTATACAAAATGAATTTTATTTAGAAACTAGCAATAAAATTATTCAATATTCCCCCACAAGTCATTAATTTTTTACTTTCACAACCTTAAAAGTAAAAAATTCATTAAAAACCAAAAATATATATTTTAATGACATAAAATTTTTATTACAAAAACAATTATGAAACGTTTTCAAAACACTCAATTGTAAATAAAATCTCTATGTGGGATGTTACTCCATTACTTTATCCCTTAGAAGAGCAGGGATTAAATTTATTCCATATAAATTAGTATTATTTTTTGAAATTCAATACTATTAATTATGGATATCATCATTATACTATTTTTTTGGAATCATGGTATGATCAGGGTTATATAATTGGGATTTTTAACTTGATCCATAATTGGAACAAAATCTTGAGAATAATACGTGAATCCCCGTAACATCTACGTGATGACTAGCCTTCTATTACATAAGCCTCTATATCTTATCTGCTTCTTGTTATTATAGTGTGTTGAAATTTATATTAATATAATTAGAAATTCCAATTAACCAGAATAGTGTTTCAAAAAAATAAAAATAAAATGGTTTTAAGTATTTTACTCAGTAACATGGCCTAAAAATTTATTATCTCTTTGAAATAATATACTAATGGGTATTTTAATTTATCTAAAAAATAATTAATCCATTTAACACATAATTTCTCACACATATAATGAATAATGATTAATTCTAGATCATTTGTTTTATAGTTACATGTATGAAGTCATATTTTTCATGAATCAAAAGTAACATCCCAGTGATCCTTAATAATAACATAACCCAAAAAAATAAGAATAATGTCAAAATATTTTTTAGAATTTATAAATAGGATATAATTTTAGAAGAAAAGACATTGTACACCTATCATTCAACTCATTGAATAGGTTTTATAAAAAAATTTATTCAATAAAAACATTAATCCTTTATTTTTTCTGTAATTCATTAGCGTTGAAAAATTTGAATAATTGAAAAATTAGAAGAAGATAATATTATATAATATTTACAAAACTCTTAATTGCAATTACATTAATTGGGACTTTTCAACACATAACAGCTTATACCTTCTCAGGATCAACTGTGTTACCTACATCCTAAATAGTATTCCTCAGAAAAAATTACAAATTCCAGAATGATCCATTATAGAGTTGTTTTAAATTATCAAGCTCTCGTGATGAATGTAAGACAACTTAATTATGTTGAAAATTTATATAAAGTTATTGTATTAAAAAAGTGTATAATCTCAAAATGTTGATACAAAATAGATCTACTTTCCTCACCATTAAACCATAAATATTAAAGGGTCATTATTAAATCTATATTGAATCACATGTTAATATAAATTTTCATAAATTATTTGAAATTATATTTTTTTAATGTATTTTATCCTCAATCAATTTTGATGGTACCCTAATCATAGGTCAATCATGGATTTTTTTTCAATTTATCTAATAAAATATATCCTTTATTATTTTTAGTAGATAATTTTTCTTACTAGTTATGAGATTTAGAGTCTAATAAGATACAAAATAAATTTAATGTTTGATTATGATTCTTGGAAAAAAACTAAATCACTAAAATGAGAAGTGACTAGTCTCATAAAAATTTATTATTCATTATCCTATAATTATGTCATAAATCCCAGTTGAACAATTTTTATTATAGATTATGAAGGAATAAATATTTATTGCATTATATGAGGCATTAAAATGGAAGAATCAACTTATTCATATGAGGAAATTGCTACTAATTACTATATATTACATTTTCAATGAGTTTCATAACAAGAGTTTGGATATTTTCCACTATTGATTCAATAATTCAATGAGAATGACTATTCTTATTAGTTGTAAAAGATCCCAAATTACCTTCATAAATAATTTCATAACCAACCTATAATTCTAATTCATTGGATATGGTATTCTATATAATTGAAATAGATGAAAAAAATTCTATCTTATAGTAGAAATTCAAAATGTATTGCAGATAATATGACTAATTAATTTATATAAAGACCTAATATTATTTCCTTTTATGAAAATACATCTATCATATATTCACACATATTGTTAGAAATAAAGTACATGATGATTATCACATTTTCTATATTATTCTCTCTATTAGAGATGTGTAAATGATCCTTATATTAAATGATGTTTCTACATTCAATTGTAAATGTGATAATAATTTAATAGAGACAAAATAGTTTGATACAAATATATAAAGAAAGAAATATTCTAAATCAAATGGAACCAAAATAGTATCTATTATAGTAGAATGTCTATTATACTACATAAAATGTCTACTACTACACAACATACATACTTCATGAAACCCCAAGATGACCTTGATCCATAAAACATAGCCTTTAAAAATGTACAACACTCTCATGGCATTGGCCACCACGACATATACCTTTACCAGGTCATATATATGTAATTTTTAATCCACTATTCATCAAGACACATAACTAGAAATTAAATATTTAGGTCGGTTAGTGATTATAACAAAATACATGTATATTTATCTCATGATTTTTTTAATTTAACTAAATTAATTGAAAAAATTATTTATTACTATAAATATATAAATGTTCTTAATGTCATCATCACATTTTCAATGTTGAAAGCTTGTGGGGATTTTTTCTGATCTAGGATAATAATGAATACATCTATAAGGATTTCTTTAGAAATGCCTTCATATAATAATATCCTTTTCTATCTCTTATAGAGATAGTAATAACAATAACCACTATATTTTAAAAATCATTATCTACAAGCTACTAATACATTTTTAAATCTTGTCTCATCTAGAATTTACTTCATTATCACTTTATGTAAGGTGGAAATATGAATAACATTTGTTGGGTTTATAAATGTAATTTCTAATAAATTCAATCCATATTTCTTTGTATTTCAAATCTTCACTAATTTTAGGAGTGAAGAAATGAAAATGTTTGAATTTTATGTTTTATTATATTTTTTTCATTTGAGAATATTTATATTCAACAAATACATGATTCTTCACTTGACACAATCATTCATGTTGAAATTATAAAATAATACTTCATAAATGCTAGTCTAGGTGAATACATTAAATAAAATAGCACTATTCAGTGTATTAAATATGAGGATATCCTTGACCTCATGTGAACCTTCCAATGTGTAGGAGTCTATCATTTTTTCATGAAGAATGAATTCATGCAATGGGAAGATGATACATTAAATATCAATTAACCATGAATCATGAAAAAATAGACGCAATAATGAATGATAATAAGAAACAAATAAACACATAAAAATTAACAATCATAATACCTAGAAATGAAATATCAAAATGATATATAAAAATGTGTACATCGAGTTAAATGTATCTCAATATGGATCAAAAAATATTTTTATTTATATAAATAATAATTGAACAAGATAATGACTAAGGTATTTAAAAAATATCATATACATTGACTTATTAAAGATTAATTCTTAATATATTCCCATCCGTGTAACTATATCATTTTTCTCCTTCCATTGAATGGACATTTGATGAAAAAATTTACACAAACACCAAAAATCCTATTTAGTGGGTGAATAATAAACATACAAGGACACCATGATCCCGTCTTCAACATAAGCCTATTTTTTATATAAATTTTTATGAGATGAAATGAATAAATTAAATACAATACAATACATATAAGGATATCATTCACTAAATATGAAACCATAAATCCCAGACAAACCAACTTCGGCTCTATGCTAAAAGGAATAATAATGTGTCAACTCAAATACTATCAAGAACATCCCATCTTCATTCTCACTAAATTAATAAACTCATATAAAAAACCTAATAATTCATTGTCACTAAATTGATTCAACCATTATACAATAGACTATATTTTAAATCAAGGTTAATCTCACCCCACAGTGTACACATTACCTTATAACTTAATGAATGTTACACTGACCATATAAATACACACATTACAAGTCATAGTTTCCCCATAGCTCACAATATTAAATCCACATTTTAACATATGATGGGATACACATCATGTCTCAAGACAAACCTTATCACTAAAGGTTATCCTGGACATCATGACTATATCCCATTTTGAATATCAAATTATAAAAATTAACAACCAATAACCAAACTCCCTCATATTACTCACTAGTCTACCCTCCCACGAATTAATACAAATTTAACATCATTAACTCAAAAATATTTCAAAATTATTGATTCACCCCATAAAAAAATACCACTATATCATGTCACCTCGAATTTATACGAGACAAATAGTATATCAATGTTCTCAATATACCCAGATGGAGTGTCCAATTTATTCCCAATAAATAATTGTGAATCCCAACATTTCCAAGACATTTACCTAAAAATCCACCCTTAAGGTTTCAACTATGTGACCATGGACATACCCTATCACATTTATACATAAAATTAATCTCTCATATATCTATAGAGGAAGAATCCTGAAATTTAATCTATATAACATCATTAAAGACCATAACATTGTAATGGATTCATATATAAATAATAATAGACTCTAATCTCTCAACTGAAATTAATGATTCATTAGCTGAAAATCAGAACCCTAAGATCTCCCCAGTTATCTCAATTGTTAAGGAGACTAACAAAATTATGAAATATAAGAAGTGGGATACGTATGTGTCACAATTAGAATAAAACATACCATAAATATTCTATGCAATTAATTGAGTTTCAATATATAATGGGATTGGTGTAGAGAAGATCAAAATTAAAACAAGAGTCTCTTAAAATCAATAATTTCATGTTTTGTTTACGTTATAAATCAGGGGATAGATAAGGGGTCAAATGTGAAAACCCCCATAATCACTTGAAAAAAAGATAAAAATGATTTGGTAATGTCAGGAAATGGAACCTCCCAAGGCATCATCATAGTTCATCCCATATGGGACATAGTATGATATCACTTGATAGAGGGATCAACAATTTCTAAAATAGAGTTACAACATAGCCTCTCTAGTCCAATTTGTAAATACCATATATTTTATAAATAAAATTCCCATTTTTGACATAATTAATTTTATTATTACATAGTATGGTTATAGAAAACCCATGAAATTATTTTTTCATAATTATATACAATTGAATGTAATTTATTTAAGTAAATTTTTCATTGATAATATAGTCTCTTAATAGTGATCACATGGTTAGTATAAATATAGGGTTTTAAAAAAACCAATTGACACAAAAAGGGGATAGATAGCCTCAACCGGTATAATCGTACCCTATGAGGCCCATATATCAAAGCTAAAAAGGGAGATATCAATTATGGGATTTTTCAATAACCAATCCCAAGATGATATCCAACAACTTATGCATGAGAGAAATAAATTATGGTAGAAGTTGAAGCTCATTGAGATCAAATCTAAAAACATGATCACCAAACTACTCCTTAAAATTTCCCCCACAACACACCTTAACTATAGGGTGTTTGAAGCTCTAATAAAGATATATGTATAATGGCCCTATAAGTAATAATATGTACTTTATTTTTTATATAATAATAAATATATTTCAACCTATTATTATATCGTAGTACAAGATTTATAGTTTGATACAATAAATTGCACATAGTATTTTTGGATAATCTTTAATTTAAATTAATGAATTTTTGAATTAATAGATTTTTGAAATAAATAACATTTTATTGAAATATTAGCTTAAAATATTTTTATCAAAATATAAATGGTTATATAATTCTTATAGGGTCAAATGTAATTTTAATTAGGATATAAAAACTATTATTGTTAAAAACTTTTCATTTTCAAAAACTATCAGTTATTATTTTAAATTTTAAAAATAAAATATTTAGAAAATTAATTTTATGAAATGAATATTATTTTTGAAATTATAACTTTGAGAGTATCTAATGGTTATTGTTTTATAATTTTCTACAACAATTGATTTTTCAGGTAAAAATTAAATACCATATAAATATACTTTCTGTATTATGATATTACAATGACCCAAAATTGATTTAATAAATAATATAAAGTTTATATAACACTAAATATATGTATTAAAATTAATATAATGTGTTTTAATAATTGTATTATTTATTTTAAAAATACATTATGTATCCACCAAAACCTATATCATATTTAAAGATTGTATAATCATTTCTTTAAGTGTGTGACTCTCCTCCACAAAATGATGGGAATTATTTTTCTATGAATATTACATGACTTTATAAAATAATGTAAACCACCCAAATTACGTTGAAAATTTGGGTAACAACAATCGATGGATTGTGGTTTCAGTTGTTTTATTATGTGGAGTCAAAAACTAAAATAATAAAGAAATGCACGTTTTTTCCTATATAAACTCACACATGATCTCATTTATCTTAATTAAGACTACTCATTGAATGTCCATGATCTACCCTCCAATCCAAATAGTCCTTTCATGGTTCTCAAAAGATTATATGAATCCCCAACCAATCTTTTGGAGTCACACACTAAATTAAGGGATCCTCACCAACCTTTCCTCCTTTTAAATTTGGGAACCCTATTTGAAATTAGTTATTTTAATTTTAATTGGTTATGTTTAAATTTATTTATTATCATTATATTACTGTACCATTTATGTTATTTGAGTGTGGGATCATTTATCGTCCCTCATTTGGACTATTACCTAAGCTGTTACTATGCCAAAATTCTATATGGGAACCTCACCCTTCAATTATTTAATCAAATTTCATTATGAACTTATGAAATTATATTTAAATTTAATAATGTTGGGAAATGTCATTAAATTTCAATAATTCTTAAAATTTTAATTTAAAATGATTATACACACCTTTCTCTCTCATAAAACATTTTTATAAATGTTTAAGTAATGTCTTTATTTTTCTGAAATTTCACAGTGATTTTCCATGCCAAGAAATTATGTAGTGAATACAATACCCATTTTTCTATCAAGGGTATTAACATTTGTGATCATATACATAATTATTTGGGACTTAAATATATTTATTAAGAACTACATCATTGGTGAATAAATTATGATGATGAATGAATTCATTTTTATAATCGATGTGCCCAGATAGAACTCCAATGCTATGTGTATTTTTTAGTGTCAACATATATCACAATGGGACATGGTGTGAACCAAATTTGTTTTGGGAATTTTTAAACCTTAAAGTCTTGGTGTATTTGTACTTGACCAATGTCTATGATTCAATATTTTATGTTTTTTAAATTTCACATGTTATGACTACCATGACATACCATGCCTTATTATAAGTGTTACTTTTATTCCCCATTGATATGAATATCTTCTAAAATTTATTATATTCATTGTGTAATTCCTTTTTTATTACCTTATTAGTATTTAATTCTCATCACTATATTTTGTTTGTCCGCACGTTATCCTATGTAGTTCTAAAAGCTATGGAATTTTAGAAGCAAGTTATGGTGGATTTTAAATATTTTATCGTACCCCATGCTCAAGATGTTGGTATATGTAAATAATTCCCAAATACACTAGTATTCTTTATTTTTTTTGATTTCATTAAGTGTAATTTTGGGTAGTGAATTACGTATTAATGTGACGTAAATAGAAGAGTTGTAATAGCTTTTATCAGAGAAAATGATTATTTATTTTTCTAATTAGGATTAGAAAACTCTACTGAAAGACATAGGTATAATACTAAGTATACGAAGTCATCCCTAAAAATTATTATGGATATATTATGTTCTTTATCAATAAAATAAATCCTCATCTGGATACTACAAGTGTACATGGTTCTAGAATAGATGTACCTATGAGTAAAAACTACGCCAAAGTGTTACTACCCTTACTCAGTGTAACATGGTACATGATGATGGGCCCTAATGCGCACCTCGATTGACACTCATAAGGTTTATTCACTGATAAATTTATAATATTATGAAAAAAAATTGTTAAGGGTACACAAAAATCCCATAAGAGTATATTGTAGAAAATAGATCATAGGGAACATGTATTGATGCCCAAAAATTAATAAGATGATGAAATAAATGTAATTAAAAGTTATCCCTTTAATGAAATTAAAATCCCCATTGTTTTTTAAATATTTTAAAATAAAAATCCCAAATTTTCCTCTTATTATATCCAATTATTGGATATAGGAGGAATCAGGGAAAGCTATAAATGTGATGTGAAATGTAATGAATACCACAACAGGATTCTAAATCCAATCGAAGTGAGATTCCTAAAAATTATGATGATACTAAATCAGGATTTGAATAGAATAAAATATTAAGATGAAAGAAGATACCCACTAAGAGATGTAGTTGGGGTTTGGCTTAGTGATAAGTACCCCTTAATTCTACATGAAAAAATTGGGGGTTCAAAACCCGTTGGGTGTAGGTACTGTAGCAGTACTGTAGCAGCGACGACACTGTAGCAACGGTAGGCACTGTAGCAGTGGCATGGTACTATAGTAGTGCCCGAGCACTGTAGCCGCAGTGGGTACTATGCAATACTATAACAGCACGGGCACTGTAGTAGTACTATTCATAGAATGGGCTTTGGTCCAAAAAATTAGTCTACGGGCCATGTAATGGGCTAAATGCCCACTGGGCCTTCGGGCTATGTAATGGGTCTCCCTCTACCCAGTTAAAGTGTTATTTTATTTTCTTTAATAATAAATGCATCTTCGGCCCCAACCTTTTTAAAAAAAATACCCAATAAGAGAGAACAATAAGCAATCAAGTACTTCTTGTGATAGAGGCATCCATCATTTAATGGATCGTCTGATCCCTCAAGGAAAAATAGATCAAATCCATTGTGAAGATAAAATCCATACATTAATGCTCTAATAAAGATAAGGTTCTACTTGGTTTTTATCATATGGAGGAATAATCTGACCGGTGGATGTCATTAATCATTAATACAAATCCTGAGGAAGAGATCATTGAAATCTTGTAGAAGGAATTCATGAAATGGTTTTTTGATTAATTTTTTCCCTATAGTCTCCATTATATAATGGAATGTTATTTACTTCTCATCAAGAAACAATATGAATAATATATTGGGTCATATGAGTAAATATTTACAAGAATTTAAATTACACCTTCGTAATTTTCATTACCCCCAGATTCAAGGTTGATCGCTTCTTTGGTGGGCTGAAACCTAGTCTAAAAAAATACATGTAGATTTGAGTCTATGATAGCTATGAAGAAATTTTCTTGATGTGACCTCAAATTCATAATAAAAATCAGAGCATCTCAAGGAAATAATAGGTAAAAATATCATAAAGTGGAGTATAATTATGGAAATATAATGGAAAAATATAGCGTTTCCAGGAAATTACAACATATCACTTGTCAAAGGTACAAAAAGAAGCACCCCAAAAATTTCATAAATTATATAATGAAATTCATTAAGTGTGGGTATAGAGGAAACCTAGATAACATATTCTAAAAGTAGAAACCATATAATGTTATGGAGGAAATTAATGCTCTTGTAAAACCTCCTAGGATTGTTCATTTCCTCAACATAAATGAACTAGGGAACTTTTTAGACCAATTCCCTAAGAGGGGGGTTTTAGAGACAACCAATAAACTCCAAGGTAGTATGGGAGATCATTTTCTGCAACATTCGATTACATGGATCCCAACAAAGAAGTGCTGACAGGTTCACTAGTTATTTAATCAAGAATAGAGCATGTACTTTTTTGATTATATTAATACACATTCCTTCATAACATGAAGATTTAGTACAACTATTCAATCACCAACTCAATTCATGGAAGTAGAAATATCGGTGAAAAAGGGAATTGGGTCAATTATTTCATTACAAGTATATAACCCCAACCCTATCAATGTTTATGGGATGGACACCCCAGAAACTATTTTCATTCTTCATTTAGGGGAGTTTGATGCAATTTTGGGCATGGAATGATTTTCCATATATAGATCCAACAACAAAATTACATGACAAAGAAATCACCCTCTCTATTTAAAATTTATCCTGATTATGTACAAGTACATGGAGGAGGATGAGTGTTTTTTTTCCACTAAAATCATACGCATGAATATTATTTCCCTACTAGATAGCATATCTTGCTCAAATTATTTATTATATGGAAATAAATATATTTGAATACATACCAATTGTGGTGGAATGTGCACATGTTTTTTCTGAGGAATTTCATGGTCTTTCTCAAATCTGAGAGGATAAATTTTCAAACGAGCATATACATGGGGAATTTCCAATACCAAATACTCCATATAGAACAAATATTATGAAACATGAGGAAATGAAGAGACAAGTACATGCATGTTTTTATAAAGGGTTAACACGCCCATGTTCATTACCATGGGATTTACCATTCAGCTTAGTCATGAGTAAGTATGGGTAAATGCACCTTTGTATTGATTATTGTGAACTCAACAAGATCAGAAAACTAAAAAAGAATGCTCTTCTATGGATTGATGACTTATTTGATCAGATATGTGGAGAATAATAATTCTACCTGGAGGATATTCTTTCAGGATGTTATCAAGTATGGGTGAAGAATGAAGATATTCCCAAGACAACTTTACATACATGTTATGGGCTATATGAGTTCATAATGATTCCATTCAGACTCAGTAATGTTCTATAAATATTCATGGACATGATTAGTGGAGTATTTATATATTACCTCAATAAAATTGGTAGTATTTATAGATGATTATATTTTATACTCCAAAATTAGGGAGTAGAATGTTGAGAATATAAGAACTATGCCAAAGACCATAGGAAATGAGAATATTTATTCCAAGTACAATAAATGAGAGTAATAGTTGACATAAGTCTCTTTTTTGGGGCACATAACCACATTCAATGTGATATATATAGACCCTTCAAATATGGATGCAATTTAAGAATGGATGAAGCCATCATCTATGATAACTATCAATGGATTCTTAGGGTTAGTTTGATATTATCATCGATTTTTAGAAATTTATCATGATTTTAAAACCCTCTTATAAACCTCTACTATAAGGGAGTGAAGTTTAATTTGAATGATGGATATGAAGATATTTTCAACAAGTTAAAATTTATTCCTGTCACTACCCATGTTCTCACACTACCCACACGTGTAAATTATTTCATAGTATTCAAAGAATCATAGACGAAGTGAATGTGTTGTGTGTTAATGAAGAATGAAAAATTCCAATCCTATGATTCAAGGAAGTTGAATTTGAACAAACAAAACTACCCAATGTGTGATCTGGAGTAAGATGTAGGGATATTATTGTAAAAAAATGACATAATTATAACTATGGGGAGAATTGTGAAAAATATAAAAAACAACAAACCCTAAAATATATATTCCAATTAAAATATATTAATATGCACCAACAATAATGACTTCTTGATACACAATATTATTGGGAAATATACCAATGTGCAAGACACTCTAATTTTAAAGGATCCATAAATTCTATCATCAATGATGATTGGGATGGATCCGATCTTCTTATATTTTGAGATGATAGACCTAGGAAACATAATCAAAGCAAAGCAATCAATACATTCAAAAGTGATTACTCAACCATCTATTTTGAAAATTATATAGTATGTGAAAATGGATAATTTTAGAATTATGAATAAAGTGGAAACTTTAAGGAAATGGAAATCCTCAGTGCTAAATGTTTATGAATATGGAATTGTTAGATTTTAGTCAAGACTATGTTTTGAATCAAATACTAAGTTAAAAAAAGAACTATTGGATAATTCAAAAAGTTCAAATTTCATCATTCACCCAGGAAGCACAAAGATCTATCATGATCTGCATGAGAAATATTGGTGGGAAAATATGGAGAAAGAAATATCTATAAATACCCCAAAATTCCAAGTATTCTAGTATGTGAAAGGTGAAATGAATAATTCTAAGGGTATGATATGTCATGTCACTAAAAAATTATAAAACACGGATACAGGATAAAATGAATGATATGTTACACATAATTATAAAGGATATAAAATATTATCCCAAGCATTCCGAGCTCTGACTCAGTTATATTCTATCAAGCTCCATACTAAATAGAAAGTGGTCATGTCTTTGAAGCTGTATGCTTCCCTTTATCAAAACATTCAACCATGTAATCTACTTCAATTACCAAATGGATCCCATAGAGGATGTGAGATACATCTCAGTGGGACACCGCCAATGGTTTCTATAACATTTGGTTTGTTTAATGGAAATATAACAGAGTGAAAGAATGCATATATACTGTAAAGTAGTTCAATGTAACTTAATAAACAAGGACTTGCTTCAACATTCGTCTACTGTGTGATCATGTAAAAATGTCATTATTTGATTACATCTTGTTTATAAATAAGTCAAATTTTAGAAATTGAAAAGGTTATAAGTTGTAACAATGCAACTTGTAATGATATTTAATAGTGACTTCCCATGGTAATAACCAAGGAAACGTAGAACTCA
This sequence comes from Viscum album, assembly GCA_963277665.1. Classification (NCBI taxonomy): domain Eukaryota; kingdom Viridiplantae; phylum Streptophyta; class Magnoliopsida; order Santalales; family Viscaceae; genus Viscum; species Viscum album. Next base: position 357,702,189 of record OY728143.1, read on the forward strand.
AAGGTCACCAAATTAGTAATAAATGTACCCTAGAACAGGGTAAAAGTGTAATCTAAGGAGTATAATCCAAGGAATTCTAAAATTAGTTGCCTACCGAGTCCATGGATTTCATCCAATGTAAAATAGGGATATGTAATGACTTGTCCTGATGGGCTTTAACCGTGGAACATACTTGTCAATTCTCGATACAAGGAGTATATCCAAGGCATCCTATTATGATATTTGAGGGATGATAAATTATTGTAAAAGAAATCAATGAATTGAAAAGGATCAAAATATTTTTGGGTCTCAACCAAAGAAATATGTATCCTTGAATCAGAATGGGGTTCATGAGTCCTCAAAGAATAATCCAATCAGAATCCGTGGAAATCTCGAGTCAAGTCATCCCTGCTTAATTATGAAGACATTTAATATTTAATTTTTTTAATTTTTTCTTCTAATTAGTGTGATAATCTCAAGTATCATGAAACCTTTTAGTCATGTCTTAATTAACCAATAAGTTCATTTGGTTAAAACTTTCCCTTTCATTAGTGTGATAATACCTTGTACAAAGAAACCTTTATTAATTCCATTTAAGGAACATTCAATAATTAAGGTTTCTTATTCTTCCTTAAATTATTATGGTAAGGGGTGATATGTACATGAAACCTACTAATGGTTCAGAATTAATCTGGTCAAGTCATATACCTAGTATACATACATATTTCTATTTGGTATTTAATTATCAATTGAATCAGTTACCTTAGTTGGGTCAAGTGGTTCACAAAAATGTTACTTTCCATTATTAAATTTACATTTTAAACCAAGCCATTTAATATAAAAAATCTTAACCTGTGGATAGTAAATCCCAGGCACACCTAAATGATGGTGAAAGCGTTCCAAAATAGTAAACAACAAATATGGCATAACTATCCAAATGAAAAGGATGGAGTTATTGGTGTAACCAATAACCACTAATCACATATTTATAAATATATCAAAAATATGGTTGTAATGATTATAATCATGGAATATAAATTCAATAAATGCACCCAATGAAATATGTAGGCCCCACAAGACAGTTCCAAAAAACAAAAAACTTGAGGGATGAGTTATAAACCACCCACTTTATTCTTGTATGTGTATCCTACACCTTATTGAACATTGTTTTGGATAAGATCAAATTATATATAATAATAGGATAAAAACACTCACGCTATGATATCTAGGTTGAGATAAAAAGATAAGAGAAAAGGATTAAGTGGACTTGAGTACTTACCTTTGCATATCCAATGTTATGAATGAATGTTTGATCAGACCGTTGATGAAGGAGACCTCTTGATCCATTATTTAGGTCTTAAAAAATCTCCAAAATGAGAATAATGGAGGCCAATCCCAATGGATTTTGTATTAGGGAAGAATGAGGGGGATAATTAGATCATTAAGGTAAATCTAGACATTTTCACCCCAAATAGCCTTTTCAAGGATTGTACGAACGATTTCCAAAACCCCACCGAAAACATTCATGATTACATGGGAAGGAAGGGAGCTTTCAAAATTAGGCTTCACATCTATGTTACAATTGTTCGAGGTGGCTGTGTACAGAAAAGCATAATCCACCCGGTAATACAAATAGTGCTGCATTCTTTCAAAATTTACTCTAAAGCATGCACCAAAACAGTTTTTCCCAAAAATATTGGTTATAAACTCTGAAGAAACCCTAGACAACCATACAAAAAAGTCATTATTAAATAGTATAAGGTCCAAAATAATGATTTATACTGAATTGTAAAGGATTCATACCTGAGTGAAAATAGTGTTCTTACTGTCTTCCCCCTGTAAAACATATTTTCCCCAAGTTAATCTTCAATGGGTGGAGAAACACTATGTAAGAATGACTATAGACATTAGGCACATACATCAGCCTCCCGGTCTCATATCTCATGCTAAACATGGTGGTGTTGCCATTACACCAATAATAGAGGGACATACTATCATAAGAGAGCTTTCATGCTTTGGCCAATGTTCCATATTGGATACCCCACAATGGTAGAATCTACAACTAACTCAAATTCCCCAGGATGAAAAGTATTAGACAAATCAATATAATACTGGAGAAGCTTGGAAACATGGAAGTCATCATGCCTAGATTTGTACCTATGAGATAGTAGGAACCAATCGGATACCAGCCCAAATATCTCTAAAATCTATAACGAACCTACATAAGAAGTTGAGAGCTTACTGTGCTTCAAAAATCATCTTCACCCTAGCCTAGGTGATACCCGAAGAAAACAACAACCCCCAACCTTGAAATGAAAAGGTCATCGATGATGATTGAGATGTGATTTTTTTCTAGACTGAGCAGTAGTCATGCACTTTTTGATTAGCTATACCAACTCTAAAGTCTCCTGAACAAGATAAAGACGTAGTAGGGATACCTCACCTACTTATTACCAATATCAGGATGAACAACATAGATTTCCATATAGGGCCTCAAAAGAAGCCATCTGAACATGAAGCTGTTATTATAAGAAAACATAATGAGATGGATATGCTTTTCCAAAAACCACCTAAGTCGAGGACACATTCTCGAAGCACATGCTTTAGAACATGTGTTTTATGTTCTAATTTTCTATCAGTTTGAGGGTGAAATAATTTTATTAGCAGTACCATTGTACATATAAATTTCTGAAAAACCTTCCAGAACCATGATATACAACAAACATCCATATCAGAAATGATTGTATGAGGAAGACAGGGTGGTCATATGAACTCAAAAACATACAGGCTTCCAAGAAAATTAATTGAGAAAGTCTCCTAAATAAGAGTTAAGTGGGTTGATTTCGTTAGTCATTCAATGAATACACTTAAATATTCCCGGCCTCTCAGTGACTAAGGAAAAAAAACTATAAAGTCCATGAAAAAATCTTCCCATTTTCATTCCTGGACTGGAAGAGGCTTTAATATGTATTTACTTCACTGGTTCTCCTGCTTCACCTACTAACAGGTGGAACACCTATTGATAAACACTACTATCTGAAATTTAATTCCAAGCCCCCAATTTTGGTGTCACATGTCTTGATACATATTCTATATTCTTGGAAGAATAACCTATTGAGAGGTTTGAGAAACTTTTTTCAAGTATTGTCTCATATATGTAGAAATCAAGACATGTCCACGAATCCGCAAGATATTATATCTATCTACAAACCAATCCTTAGGGGGGTTACCTCGTGATATACTCTCATAGAGAACCAAGCCTCCACGATAAAATATTTGTCTACTCATTACCTTTTCAAGTATGGTAGAGTTAACTATCAAATATGAGAGATTAGACTGCTCATGCCTTTAATGAAACTCCAGATATAGCATAGAGAAAAGGGAAATAAGGATCCATTCATCACTGGCTTCCTGTATATCCCATGTTTGAGTTTTTAGACTCAGTGAATCTATAACCAAAATTCTCTTAAAAGGTGTATAGGTAAGCTCAAAATTAATTTATTATAGATATTCATACCTTATATGGTGTCTTAGGTCAAGTCACACTAATTAAAGATATATTTGAGGCTCTTGGGGTCTGTGTGTGCCATAATTTTCTCACCCAAAACATAATGTCTACACCAACATAAGGCCTAGGAAAATGTAGCTAGATCATGGTTGTGAGTTAGGTAGTTTCTCTAATGAGGCCTCGACTGCCGTGATCCATATGAGATGACTATATCCTCCTACATAAGCACTGCTCCTAGGATGTTCCCTTATGCATCACAGAGGATAGTATATCCTATATCTAGCTCAAGATGAGTCAGAATAGGTGCTGATTCAAGCCTGTATTTTATCTTCTGAAAGTATTTCTTACATTCTTCTAAACAAAGGAACATTATTACCATATTTTTAAGACCTATAAGAGTGAAATCAATGTGTGAGAGGTCTTATATGAAAGAAATATAATATAAAACCCATACCATGAAACTCATGATATCAAACATGTTATTGGGTTTCTCCCAAGATACCACAACACTAAACTCTTAAGGGTAATTAGAGACACCTAAATCTGAGATAATAGGCCCAAGAAGTGAACTTTGTTGAACCAGATGTGATGCATAGAATGATTAGAGTAAATAATATGCTCTCTCAATGTACTCAGAATGATCTCAAGATATTTGGCATGGTTTCTACGAGTGTGAGAATACACCAAGATGTCATCCACAAAGACTAGGAAAAAAGAATCCAAATAGAGAGGAACACCCTATTTATCAGATCTTTGAAAATGGAAGGTGTAGTCATAAGACCGAAAAACATAACAAGGAAATTATATAGATCAAACCATATATGGAAAGTTGTATAAATAATGTCTAATGTTCTTAATTGTACCTAACGGTAACCCGATCTTAGGTCAATCTTGGAAAAGACCTTTTCTCCTCATATCTGGTCAAAGAGATCATAATTTCGAGGAACTGGATACTGGATCTTGATAGTAAAATGGTTCAAATTTCTATAATAAATTCATAGATGTAAGGATCCATTCACCTTCTTGGTGAAAAGCATGAGCAAACCCTAGTAGGATGTACTATGCCATCTAAATAATTTGACCTTTAAATCCTCTAACTACCTCTTATTCTCCTGAAGCTCTATTAGTGCCATCCTGTATAGAGGAATTGGAAGTATAGAAACTCTCGAAAAAATATAGATTGTACACTCGACCTCTCTCTTAGTAGGTAAGCCTGGAAAAATTTCAGGAAAGATATCCCTGAAAATATTTACTACTAGAGAGAAATCATCTTAATGTGCACCCTGATCCACCATGATGGGATTTTCAATCTGGGTGGTCACTCCACTTAGACCATGATGCTCTGGCTTAGCACTATTCTACAGGACACCCCACTCATCATTATGTTGATAACTAATACCTTCTATTGATGTAAATGATATTCTATAATGAAAAAAAAATATACAAATTTATGATATTGATCCAACCAATCCATCCCTATAATGACATTGAAATACATCATCTTGTGATCAAAGAGGCTCCATAAGAAATGGTAACTACCTACCTTAATTGGAAAATCCTTTCACTGGCATATACCCTATGTTTGTACCCTTACATCGTATCTAGGGTTATTAAACCATAGTAAAACTGTGTCTGTAGTCGTTGAATTTCCACTATAGATATAGAGATAAATGATTCCAAACCAAACATATCAAATAAAGAAGATAATATAATAGATTCCACAAGAATAGTACATTGTAATGTAGATGGTACTATAGCCATATTCGTAGGTATCAGATATTGTGCATTCAACTAGACTGATCCAAATCCCTGGGCAGTAGCTGGACTACCACGATCATAACTGCTCTGTTGGCACTGATGGCGACCATGGGTCTGGATACCATGACCACGACTTCCTCCTCATCCATGCATGCTAGAGATATTCCAACCCGACTCCTAACTTGGTGAAAAAGAACATGCTCTTAAAGGTAGTGACGATGTGGATACCTACCCAATAAAAACTAGTGGTAAGGTCCTATAGAAACAATAGAAATTCCCCAAAAAGCCACAATCTCAACACTACATTGGGTTTGAATCCAACTGAGGCTTATTGTGCCTCCATCATCTAAACAGATGAATCTCTATAGATCTATTTAATAAAAACATTTTATGTCATTTCCTTGAAGAGAAACCTCAGGGGAACATTTAATGCCACTAGAATAACTATTTTCTTACCTTAGCACTGATCCTCTATGCACGGAACTATTTTCACCCCTCAGGTTACACTTAGTGAAAATAGCCGAATTTACTATTTTAGATTGGGAAGTCAGGTAAAATACATTCAAGATCATATTGATGGCATACAAAATCCCATCCTAAAAGTGTCGAGCGTAGGAAAGGTCATTATCAGGTAGAACTGGTGTGAAGCACAACAACCCTGTGAAATGAATGAATTTTCCATAACTAACATTGAACCCTACTTGATATGCATGAAATCTCTTTCTCTATCAGCTATTAGAATTTGAGGAAAGAACTGATCATAGAAGGCAGTATGGAAATCAACCCATAACATACCATGATGATCACCATCTTGGGAAATCATATCCCACCAATTATTGGCCAAATTTAGAAGCATATATGTGAAAATATTCAATCCACACTCTAGAGGTGTTTCTAGATGCACAAATATAGACAAGGAGGCCTCTAGGAAAGATTCAACAGTCGATTGACCACCATCTCTAGAGCAATTATGAGGGTATTACTGCTATAAATCATGAGTTCAATCAACCATCATAGATTCATGCCCTGGAGAACCATGAATGGACATCATCAGACATTAGAAAATATCATGGACTTCAGAATCAATGTCCAGATCAGGTAGAATAGGTGGTGCCTCCAGTAGAACATCTAGAAGTAGGACTGGAAGTTCAGGGCCCACAATGTCTATAAAATGGTCATCACCACCCATCTAGCATATGATATGAGGACGTCTTTGCGACATTAGTCTGCAATAACAAAGCTCAATCCTTAGAATATTATTTAAGAAGATACTTATTACCACTATCGGAAGATGAACATAGTAAAACCCACAACCAAAGGTATACTACCCAAACTGCCAACATAGATATCAAGGAATTAGTAATTTATGAAGTATACATTTCATTTCATTTTAAATTTAACTACCAGGTTCACTCTATTACATTTCATAACCATAATAAGGAAGGTTAAGGATGTGAAACCAATTGATTTTATAAATAATGATTAACTTTACAATTGATTTTCATTTCTAGTGAAACAGTTCCCATACACATTATCACTTGAAATGAATCCCATTTATTTATAGGAAAATATCTCAAATTAGTAAATTACTCATCCTAACCCCTGATGTCCCATACACCTAGTGAATTGAGACATGCAATCACTGAATTTTAACCAAGAGTAATAATATCATAAGCTAACTATCGAAACATCACTCAATAATCACAAGCATATGAGGTGATGAAAAATAGTGAAATGAACCTATATGACATGGAAATATGCATGACAAGAAAACTATAAGTTCCTATAACGATTCATATAATAATTATCCTTGACCTCATGTCATCAGTCGAAGGAAAAAAAGAAAATCCTCAATCATAGTTATAATCAACAACACCACACAACATGTGAATCAACCAATGGTGAAATAAGGTCAAATGTAATAGGAAAAAGTCGAACAACAATTATAATATCAAAATCTCAGCCTTTACCCAGAACACTGGTTCATGAGGCTCAAGAACAACTTCTGAACAAGTCCCAATCATTTGAAATCTCTCATATACTGTCTCCAAATAGTAGATCACGAACATAAACTGCTCTGATACCACGTTTTGACACTGTAGACCCAAATTCCATTCAATGGGTGCCCTGATCCCAGTGGGCCACATGACATCAAGAGCATCTCCTTAAATGCCAGAGGATTCTAGCAAGCAGTGAGGGCCTAGGGTGTTTCCATGGGGGTACTATTCCCTCATTACCAAAGTGTTGCAAAATAGATGAATGTAAACATAGGTAAATAGCAGAAGCAATAAATGTAACACCCCAGGTAAATAAAGAATAAGACATTTTTATATTTATCCATATTTGTGAATAAAATATTAATATTACTTTAAAGGGGACGCTATGCTCGATGGCGTACCCAATACGCAAAAACAAGTTTCTTGGGAATCTTACGTTGCACTCTAATAGTAAAATAATATTATTTTAAATGGTCGTTAACGCCTAGCCGTTGTAGTGGTGGAAATGTACAGAACTAACTACAAAATGATTATATATATTTGTCAAATATTTTTACTTTTTACAATAAATGTTAGAGGATTAAAAATGTGAATGAATTCAATTTTTAAGCGTAAACATTCTAATGTTCTTTAGAAGGTCGATTATCCGCCTTTTGATCGCGAACCTCTTTTAAATCAACTTTTTGACAATTTTATGTGTTATATTTGACAGTATAAGATTCTTATTTAGAATAGAGACATCAAAATATACTTTGTGTAAATTTTTGGTATCTTTCCGATAAAGTTCTTTTTTTAATGAATAGTGAAAAATGTTGTATTTTAATTCAAAACCTCTTTTTAATCTAATTTATTAATATGATTAGATTATATTTTGAATTGTTTTTAAAGTAAAATTAGAATATATTTTTACCATTTAATCCAATAGTGGTCATTGGAATTAATTTCACTTTGAAATTGGACTTAAACTGGTGTCAATCTTTTAATAGATATTGTTTCATAAAAACACGCTATTTGTTTTGACAGCGGGTTGTAATGGCAGAAATGAACAGAATTAACTAAAAAATGATTATATATGTTTGTCAAATATTTTTACTTTTTACAATAAATGATAGAGGACTAAAAATATGAATGAATTTAATTTTTAAGCGTAAACATTCTAATGTTCTTTAGAAGGTCGATTAACCGCCTTTTGATGGAGAACCTCTTTTAAATCCACTTTTTGAAAATTTTATGTGTTATATTTGACAAAATAAAATTCTTCTTTAGAATAGAGACATCAAAATTTACTTTGGGTAAATATTTGGTATCTTTCCGATATAGTTCATTGTTTAATGAATAGTGAAATTTTTTGTATTTTAATTCAAAACCTATTATTAATCTAATTTATTAATATGATTATATTATCTTTTTAATTGATTTTAAAGTAAAATTAGATTATATTTTAACAATATAATCCAATATTGGTCATTGGAATTAATTTCACTTTGAAATTGGACTTAAACTGGTGTCAATCTTTTAATAGATATTGTTTCATAAAAACATGATATTTGTTTTGACAGCGGAAATTAATTATTAAATTAATTAATGCAACTTATATGTTTTGAATTTTGTAAAATAGACATCATTTTTGAGTTCGGAATATCAAATATAGCTTAGGGTGAATTTTTGGTATTTTTCTGAAAAACTTCAATTTTTGATGAATAGTGAAACCACTATGTGGTAGTTAAAGAAACTGATTTTTCGTTTAAAGGAATCTTTGCCACCTCTGTGTTTTGAATTTCAAAAATCAGACATACATGGTTGTCATTAGGAATTAAAGTGTGGTTCAATGGGATTAAAATAATTTTTTGGGTGAATAGTAACTTTTATGTTTTTAATCGTGATTAGAGGTAATTAGTGTAATTTATGGTAAAAATAATGTTTTAATAATGTGAAACGACCTAGACACATGTACTACCCTCATTGGATGTGTCATGGATGACCAAGAAAATCCATTGGTCAACTTGGGGACCCCATGGAGCCACTTTGGTTGGAAAATGACATAAACAACTTTTTATTTAAAGTTAAAATAAAAATGTCACAAGAGTGAGATGTTTCACTAAATCAATTTTTAAATGGGTTTATACAAGTAATATTTCTGACTATAAATATTCATTAGAAAGATAAAACGATTTCCTACATCATTATATTTTTTATATAATTTTTAGACTTTAAATAAATTAAATTATTTATGACATCATGATGATGCATCGATTACCTCATTAATAAAAGATTTAAATAAAATGAAAAGATAATGTTAAAACTATAACATAAACTTGTCAAAAACCTATTGGATGAGTATATATAGAACCCTTACCACCTTATCATCGAAATACATCAATTTGGGACCTTTAAAATCCGAAACTCATTTGAAAATAATGTAACATTTTGTAACTTTATATGAGTGCCCCTCCTCTCCTCTTATAAAAGGCCCCACCTCTACCACCTTACCCACACCTCTAAAGCCTTTGGCTAGGCCAAACCCTGCTAATTTTTCCTCTAAACATTCCTATCTTACTCTTAGAAGCCTCACTTTTGGCAGAAGTCTTCCCAAGGAATCCTTTGAGCTCAAATCAAAAAGAGTTACCCGATTATAAGGCAATGTCTTCACTTGTGTTCTTTTGTTTTATTTTGCTTCTACAACCCCCTAAACTCTTTTTATTAATTTCTTTTGTAACAAATCCAGTATCTTAAATATACTAGGATTTTTTTATAATAAGAATTCGAGCTACACTTACACACACCTACATCAAATGGTTAAAGAACATACTGTTTCTGTGGATGGCGAATTTCTGCCTCATGAAACGATGATTGTTCAACACTCATATAACACCTTAAAAGGTGTCCATTAAGATGTCACTATATTTATATATGATATATAATATTTTTATGTTTTAATTAAGCTTATGTATTTTTCATTTGTGGCATACCTTTATGGTTTCCATTGTGGGTAAACACTATAATTTCATTTTAGGAAGTGCGGACTATCGCCCCCTCAAAGTGATTTGATGCGTTAATGCCATATGTGGGATGTATAAAGGATGTATTTAAAGTTATTATATATGATGTATGTTACATATAAATGATTAATATAATTCTGGAATTAAAATATACATACCTATCATTTAGTTTTAATTCCATTAATATGAGATAGAAATGAAAGTTGCGTTCATGTGTACGTACGACTTACCGTCTCCATGAACGGTGCATTTCATTTCTTACCTCTAAATGATTATGTAATATTATAAATACATGTATATTCTGGATATATATGATATATATGATATCCAAATAATGAATATCATTATGGATATAATGAACCTTTGACCACACGAACAACATGTAATTGTAAGAAGTCCACTTTCGACTTAAGATCCAAATATTGACAAAACAAACATTATTAACTTAAATGATTACATAATATTTATAACATAGAAATAAGTGATATAAAAGGAATAATGAACTTGAAAAATGTTCTTAAGCAAGTAGAAATTAACTCAAGTATATTATTCAGGACGTTAAAGAATGATCGAGTCAAGTCGGACCCGAGGTAAGGGATCCTACTCCTCTCTTTCTTTTTAAGTACACTCTTTTATGTAATTCCTTTTAAGATCATGTTTCTTGTGATTGGGATGTTCTTTTATATTACTCTTACTGTAATTTTTATGTTCATATGATGATAGACCATATTCTCTCTCATCAACCCATTTTGGAAGTTTTGAGTGGCGCCGTTAGGCTGCCAAATTTTCATAAGAGATCTAACCTCTCTCTTTCTCTTAAAGTACTCTCCTTTATGTCACTTATTTTAAGATCCTATTTTTTATGATGGGGGTTGTTCTTTTATATTCCTCTTTCTGTAAATTTTATTATAATATGATGAGAGACCCTATTTGATCTCATCAATCTATTTTTGGATGTTTTAAGTGGCGCCGTTAGGCTGCCAAGTTTTCGTAAGGGATTTTTCATCTCACTTTTATTCCCGTGAGATTTATGCTACATTTGCCACAATTTCCTTTGAGTGGTGTATTTACTAACCCTTATTTTACTCACTGTCTAATATAATTTCATTTATGAGTATTTACATCAATGTTGTATTGTCCTTCTTTCACGGGGTGTATGTTTCGAAAGATACCCATGTCGGTAAAGGAACCTTTCACCCTCCTATTTTTAAAAGACTTATTTTGTTATGTATTTTAATTCACATAACATTATGTTGGGATATGTTATTCAATATCCTTAGTGATTTAAGATTTATTTCCAAGTGATGAGATACCCTTTTTATCTCTCATCAACTCATTTTCTGAATTTTGTAGTGATGTCGTTAGGCTGTCAAATTTTTGAAAGGGAACTTCTTAACCCAATTTTGATTCTTTGGGATAAGCTTGTACTCCATGAATATGTCGTTCTATGAATATGTGTGAATAAAATATGATTGTTTTACACTTAATATCCATTTATATTTGGTGTATTAGTTTGGAACACATAATTATGTCATTGATTTATCCTTAATCCAAGGATACCGTCTTTGTATGGGAATTTATCTCAATCTCCTTTCATTGAGGCATATTTTTTTTATACACAACCTTCATTTATATGGTGTATAAACCCATTTGAAATTTATTTTTATCTGAAAGGAATCTTTTTTATATAAAGAATTTTACTAAACGACAAAAGGGAATGTTTTTGTCGTACGTATGCGGCGACAACGACTTCTCCACCGCTGTGACCATTTTTTTGAGTTTCGGCTTCCTCTACAAGCCATACCTTCTTTTAAACAAAAATAAATAACATGTTTTACTTTTCTTTTATTTTGGTATTGAAAATTGTTTTAATAATGTTTTTATATCAATGTGTTGTATTGATATCTTGTGATTGAAAAGTGGAAATGTTATGTTTCCTTTATGCATGTTTTATGTGATACGATTATGTTATGGTTCTTGGGAATTATTATGAAGATGGGTGGTTCCATGATAAACTATGGGCGGTGAGCCGATATAGCTCTCCAATGTATTGTGTAACACGAAGGGGTTAAACATTAAGGTTTCTCCGAAGAGATTTAGGGAATATACTATGATGGGTATTCCAAACGTAACCAAGAGGGTTACTCCCTACGTAAGAATGTTATGAATGCCTCAAGTTACCTTTATGTCTTATGATTTCTATGATTTATTCATGATTTTATGAGGTATGTTAAAGTGCTTATGTTTTATGGGTAAATTATGATATCATTTTTATGTATACATGTACTCATGTTTCCTTTCTATATTTTTATATCCCTTACTAAGATTTTTATGCTCATCCCAAATTCTTGAAATGTTTTTCACAGGTCAAGGGAAGGGTACATGATATAATGATAGTGTCAAGGAAGTGTCAAGAAAGAATCCATGTTTTATTTTAAATATGTTTCCATTGATGGGAAAAAGAATACTATCTTTTATGTAACCACTTTGTTTAAATGTGGAATGTAAAGCAAGTTTTACGATCTAATTCTCTAAAAATATAATCCTGAAAAGATCGTCAATGTGTAATCTTGTAATAACTCAATATTAAGTAAGGTTTAATGATGGGGCCTTATAGTAGGTATCAATGGTCGGTTTAGATAACTTTAGAGGTTAGTGTATTCTCTAAGCACAAGTGACATTACCATAATGGTTAGGATTTCAGAAAGAGTCCTAGTTTTAGATAATGTGAATGAGTAAGTATATCTTAGTGTTTACCTTCCTCCTTAGTACATAATGGTTTTGGTGATATACTCACACTGGCATTTCTATTTTTACTGAATGTATGGATCTAGCATACACCAAAGAGACAACAGGTTTGAAGGAAACTGTGGTGGTTTTCTGATTAAGATACTAGATAAAATGGGGGATTCAATGAGGAAACTCATGGTTGTTCTAAACCAACTATCAAGGAGTCACGATCAACCAATTGAACCTTGTTATGATCTGTAATGCATCATGTAAGAGATGACCAATCGATGTGGAAGTTCAGGTAATAATTATAAATGAAACCATTAGAGTTTATATGATTCTTACTTTTGAGGTAATTATGGGTTATTATATGATATGATGGAAAATGAAAGGCATGAGATAAACTTGAGGTTAAAATAAGTTATGATCATATTTGAAGATTTTATCTCGTTTTGGGGAATGTTTTAAGAATTATATAGTTTTGAAAAAAGGACAACACACAAACCGTGTGACAACCCGTCGCATCGGAAAAAGCTGCGGGAATCGAACCCACAACCAAAGTGCGACTGGTATTTATCTCCTATCACTAGACTACGTGAAGTCCCTGGTTAGGTTGACTAATTCGTTTTAGTTAGATGATTTTAGGAATCAAGAGTAAGTTTATTTTGGGTTATCTATGGAAATGATTAACCTATCATCGAGGATATGTGATTAGGTTAATTAATTTTCAATATGAGAATTTAAGAGCAACTGATGTTATTTGGAGATAAAAGTTAATTTGTACCTTGGAAGACTATGTGACTAAATCCTTCAAATATTTGGGTTTCAATCTTAGTTTGGTTTACTTTGAAGAATTTTATGGACAAATTGTTTATCAAATGGTCCTCGTTGAACTTTGGGTTTTGTTGGACAAATTTTGGAGATTAATAATAGATTTTCTTTTTATAAAGGGTTATCCTTTTCTGGATTATCTGATCTTGTACTAACCATTTTGGTTTTGGTTTTTGTTAAAGTCTAAAGACATGGGAATTATATAGTTCTCTTTTGTGGATTAGGTGATTCTCTAGAAGTTGATTATAGTGAACAAGTCTTCCTAAATACTCGTCTTTTGGAGAAAATATGAGTTTGTGTAAGAAATATAATAAAAGTTGAAAGTCAACATGATAAGTAATTATGTTTCCTTATGAATAAATTCCTCAATAAAAATTAACTTAAAACAAAAATGTTGTCTATTAACTTTTCCTACTGGGGAATCAGAGACCGTTTAACCCATCACAAGTTTGGGATTTTCTTGTGGTTATCTTTCTCCTAAACATGTTTTATATCACTCTACATCAGAACATGGCCCTATGTTTTCTCCTCTATGTCCATGTTTTCCTACATGTAATCCTAGTATGGGTTAACTCGGGTGACCTCTGTACTTCTCTTCTTTATTTTAAAGTAATTGGTTTACCGACTCTTTTTCCGATGTGGGACTTTCAAAGATGTTTCCGAGCCCAATATTAAAATAGCGAGGACACAATTCCCAAAAGGGGGGAAGGATGTTACAACCCAGGTAAATAAAGAATAAGACATTTTTATATTTATCCATATTTGTGAATAAAATATTAATATTACTTTAAATGGGACGCTATTCTTGATAGCGTACCCAATACGCAACAACGAGTTTCTTGGGAATCTTATTTTGTACTATCATAATAAAATAATATTATTTTAAATGGTAGTTAACGCCTAGGTGTTGTAATGGAAGAAATGAACAGAACGAACTACAAAATGATTATATATGTTTGTCAAATATTTTTACTTTTTACAATAAATGTTAGAGGATTAAAAATGTGAATGAATTCAATTTTTAAGCGTAAACATTCAAATGTTCATTAGATGGTCGATTAACCGCCTTTTGATGGAGAACCTATTTTAAATCCACTTTTTGACAATTTTATGTGTTATATTTGACAAAATAAAATTCTTCTTTATAATAGAGATATCAAAATTTACTTTGTGTAAATTTTTGGTATCTTTCCGATAAAGTTCATTTTTTTAATGAATAGTGAAAAATGTTGTATTTTAATTCAAAACCTCTTTTTAATATAATTTATTTATATGATTAGATTATATTTTGAATTGTTTTTAAAGTAAAATTAGAATATATTTCTACCATTTAATCCAATAGTGGTCATTGGAATTAATTTCACTTTGAAATTGGACTTAAACTGGTGTCAATCTTTTAATAGATATTGTTTCATAAAAAGACGCTATTTGTTTTGACAGCGGGAATTAATTATTAAATTAATTAATCCAAATTATATGTTTTGAATATTGTAAAATAGATATCCTTTTTGAGTTCGGAATATCAAATATAGCTTAGGGTGACGTTTTGGTATTTTTCTGAAAAACTTCAATTTTTGATGAATAGTGAAACCACTAAGTGGTAGTTAAAGAAACTGATTTTTCGTTTAAATGAAACTTTGCCACCTCTGTTTTTTGAATTTCAAAAATCTGACATACATGGTTGTCATTAGTATGTAAAGTGTGGTTCAATGGGATTAAAATAATTTATTTGGTGAATAGTAACTTTTATGTTCTTAATCGCGATTAGAGGTAATTATTGTAATTTTAGGTAAAAATAATGTTTTAATAATGTGAAATGACCTAGAAACATGTTCTACACTCATTGGATGTGTCATGGACGACCAAGAAAATCCATGGGTCAACTTGGGGACCCCATTGAGCCACTTTGGTTGGAAAATGACATAAATAACTTTTTATTTAAAGTTAAAATAAAAATGTCACAAGCATGAGATGTTTCACTAAAAAAAATTTAAATTGGGTTATGAAAGTCATATTTTTTACTATAAATATTCATTAGAAATCTAAAAATATTTCCTACATCATGATATTTTTTTTATAATTTTTAGACATTAAATAGATTAAATTATTTATGACATCATTATAATGCAAGGATTACCTCATTAATAAAAGATTTAAATAAAATGAAAAGATAATGGTAAAACTATAACTTACACTTGTCAAAAACCTATTGGATGAGTATATATCTAACCCTTACCACCATATCTTCGAAATAAATCAATGTGGGACCTTTAAAATCCGAAACTCATTTGAAAATAAAGTAACATTTTGTAACATTACAAGAGTGCCCCTCCTCTCCTCTTATAAAAGGCCCCCACCTCTACCACCTTACCCACACCTCTAAAGCCTTTGGCTCATCCAAACCCTGCTCAATTTGCCTCTCCACATCCCTTTATTACTTCTAGAAGCCTCACATTGGGTAGAAGCCTTCCCAAGGAAGCCTTTGAGCTCAAATCAAAAAGAGTTACCTCATTATAAGGTAATGTCTTCACTTGTGTTCTTTTGTTTTATTTTGCTTCTCCAACCCCCTAAACTCTTTTTATTAATTTATTTTGTAACAACTATAGTATATTCAATATACTAGGATGTTGTTATAATAAGAATTTGAGCTACACTTGCACACACCTACATCAAATGGTTAAATAACATACTATTTCTCTGGATGGCGAATTTCTGCCTCAAGAAACGATGATTGTTCAACACTCATATAACACCTTAGAAGGTGGCCATTAAGATGTCAATATATTTATATATGATATATAATATGTTTATGTTTTACTTAAGCTTCTGTATTTTTCTTTTTTGGCATACCTTTATGGTTTCCATTGTGGGTAAACACGATAATTTCATTTTAGGAAGTGCGGACTACCGCCCCCTCAAAGTGATTTGATTCGTTAATGCCATATGTGGGATGTATAAAGGATGTATTTAAAGTTATTATATATGATGTATGTTACATATAAATGATTAATATAATTATGGAATTAAAATATACATACCTCTCATTTAGTTTTAATTCCATTAATATGACATAGAAATGAAAGTGGCGTTCATGCACACGTACGTGTAACGCCCCGACCCTAGTTACCCAGAGTCAGTGCATTATTACATAACATTGGCATGATCGCAAGAAAGATCAAATCTCGAAAGACCAATTGGTTTAGTAGCCTTGGAAACACTAGATATATTCATAAGTTTTACATTACATCATAAAGTGAAAAACTACTACGACAACATAATGTCTCCATAGTCCACACTATTATCCCCTCATAAAATCCCTGCAGGTCATTCATAACTTACTTCTTCACATCCTGGGAAAAATAAAACATAGAAAAGGGGTGATCTCAAATTCCTAGTAAGGATAACAATATAGCGGAACATTCAAAAATAAGCACAAACCTTTAAGGCAATGCATTACTAAAACAAAAGCCTTTTAAACTTGAAATTCAACATAGTATGGAAAAAGTAAAATGAAATAATGCCATTTACTTATTCACATGGATATTCTACTAATTGAATAATCACATGCAATATCAATAATCAATTTCATAATGTTGGAATGCATAATGCTGAACTTTAATTTAATTGTCATGGCCTCGTCCCAAGACCTAGGGGCTAACTGTAACCGGAACCCAACTCGGAGTGCCTCTAATAACCGGACACCAACCCGGAGTGCCTCTAATAACCGGACACCAACCCCGAGTTCCTCTAATAACCGGAGACCAAACCGGAGTTCCTCTAATAACCAGAGACCAAACCGGAGGGCTTACTTTTACCGGTCCCCATCCCGGAATATACTTGTCTAACACATTCATCTGAATGAAAGATTGAAATATAACATAAACATTTGGATTAAAAATAACTTATAAAATGTAAATACTTTAAACAAAAACCATGAGTGACATAAGAATAACTTATACATAGTCAAAAATATCACAAAAACTTCAATAAATTAGGAATGTTTTGTACCATAATAAATCAACTTCAAATAAGCTTAAAATCCATCAAAGGATGTTGACATAGATGAAATCAAAACTATTTTAGAGAAATATCTATTTTTTTTAAATCATTTTAAAAGTAACATAATTATAAAATAATACATTCAATTTGAAAATATTCTTATAAGCTTGTAAGGGAAGCTTCGACGATTTTATAACGGCGGAAAATAGCCGCACTCGCCGTATAAGTTAAAAAAACATTCTTACCTTAATTATGTCGAAAAGGTTAAAAAGGACCTTGTTTTGAAAACGACGGAAAGATTCCTTTATAAAACTCTTATAAAAAGTCAAACAAGGGTATAAATGACTTTAACCCATATTCTTGTAAATAATAAATATGTTTTGAAATACATTTCGAAGAAACACATCCATGAAAGAGGTATCATACAATGAATATGTAAATACACATAAATTAGAGTGTATTACACAAAGAATATAATTATGGGCAGTACATACACCACACAAAAGGTAATGGTGGCAATATGGCATGAATCTCACGGGAATAAGGAGTGAGATGAAAACCCCTTACCTTGTAATTTTCCTTGGTTGGGGTAGGTTAACCTCCTGTATAATGGTGAAATAATTGTTATTAAATTATACAATAATCATATACATTAATGTGATATCATATATGATCTTTTATTATTGATTTGGTAATAATATCTTAGTATTATCGTTGTTTCGGGTGTTAACTTACTTTTTTTCATTTATATTTTTTGTTACGTAAGACATGTTTGTAATGGATAGGTTGTATATTATTCATATCCAGAATGATATCAAGTCCTTAAACAACATTTTTAAATCATCAAATGATAATTATACTTGAATGGATACGACGGAGAATGAATCTCATCGCGTTCGTGGAGACGGTAGTCCGTACGTACGCACGTACGCACGAGCGACAATATCATTCTTTTGATATTAAAATAATATATAAATGGTTGTTATATGATATATAAAGAATCATTAACATGTTATATTTATTATTTACATGAGTTACATATCATTATTATACCCATCCAAATAATAATATATTGAATAACAATTACACCACGACGTGGAGACGGTAAGCCGTACGTACGCACGTATGGTGACATGTAATTCAAAGGGTGGATAGAATACTGAATATGGTTGTACCATATTTACAATAACATCACAGTATATGTGAGATACTGGAGTTATTATTTTTGAATGGTAAGAACCAAGAAAGAAGAAGTGGAAGAAGAAAGGAACATAAAAAGGGGTGGTGAAAACATTACCTCTTCTTCGGGTTCTTCCTTTTGATTTGATCAAAAGGGCTCCTTAGGCTGGCTTTATGATCAAACTAAGGCCTCTAGGTTGTATTGAGGGAAGTTGGGAGAGTATTTGGGCAGAGTTTGGCCGAACCAAAAGGCATTGAAGGTGTGAAGAAATGAGAAGGAGGAGTGCCCTTTTATAAGAGGGGTGAGGGGCACCTTTGGAAAAGCTTGAAATATTAAATTATAATAAATTAATATTCGGTTTTTAATGGCTCCAAAGTTGATTATTTAAATATTAATGTGGGGATAGGTCGAAAACAACTCAACCAATAGAATTTATACAGGTTTGGGTACTTATATTAACCTTATCATTAAGTATCAACTCTAAGTTAATTAGTTTCACTTTTACAATGACTCTTTGTATTTTTTATATAATATGGTTAATAAACTTACTATATACATCCAAGAGACCCCCAAGTTGTCCATTAATGATGAACCTATCATGATATAATTCTCTTGGCCCAACCTTAGATTTTTAGGAATTTAATATCAATTAATAATATAATATTTGTTTTAAGAACTCTTTTATGTCAATTTTGACACTATTCAATAGTTGATTTTTGTGAAACTCATAACAGATTGATTACTTCGAAAAAAAGTCAATTAAATAAATCCTAATATATCATATTATCCAATAAAATTAGTTTAATTCATTAAAAGTTTCATATTATATTTATTTGGGTATTTATAATATCAATTATTTTAATTTTTCACTATTATAGTAATTAATTCATCATCATTGTATCATAAATAAATTAAATTATTTAATGTCTAAAAATTATAACTAAAATATAATTATGTAGGAAATAGTTTTATCTTTCTAATGAATATTTATAATCTAAAATCCAACATATATAACCCTGTGTAAAAATTGTTTTGCTAAAAGATTCATGCTTGTGTCATTTTTGTATTCATTTTAACTTAATTAAAATAAAGTGTCCCTATCACCTACAAGTGGCACCATGGGGTCCCAAAATCGACCCAAAGATGCCTATGGTCGAACATGTATCAACCAATAAGGCTAGGACACGTTTTAGGGTAATTTAGTATTATTATAATATTACTTTTTAACCCTTATTTACCGGATTTACCCTTAACCATGGTAAATAAAATATTTACCGCGGTAATTATTCAAAATGTCTAAAATAAAAGTTACCTATTTACACAATTTG
This sequence comes from Viscum album, assembly GCA_963277665.1. NCBI lineage: Eukaryota > Viridiplantae > Streptophyta > Magnoliopsida > Santalales > Viscaceae > Viscum > Viscum album. The sequence continues at coordinate 357,722,498 of OY728143.1, forward strand.
AAAATCCAGATTCCAAATATGGAATCCATTTTTCTAAATTCAAAACACAGAAGTGGCAGAAATTAATTTAAAATTAATTCCCGCTGTCAAAACAAAAAGTGTGTTTTTAAGAGATAATAACTATCAAAAGATTGACACTTGTTTATGTTCGATTTAATTGTAAAATTATGTCCAATGACAAAAATTATATTAAACGGTAAAAATATATTCTAAATATACTTTAAAACCACTCAAATTCATAATTTATCACTATTAATTATTTTTATTAAAAAAGTTGTTTTTAATTAAAATTTATTAATTTTCACTATTCATCAAAATATGAAAGTTAGCCGAAATGTACCAAAATTTCACCTTAGGCTAATTTCGATATTCCAAATCCAAAAATGAAGTCAATTTTAAAATATAAAATATATATAATTTCAAAACGTAGGTATTACTATTCATAACGGCTAGTTTGATTGGTTGTGGTGTTTGTTAGAACTTGAAGTTACGTACAACACACACTACTGTATTATTCAAAGGAAAGCGTACCATGGAAGCTTGGGATGTTTCATTTTAAATTTTTTTGATGTCCCCCTTTACTCAAAAAATTTAAAATATTGTATTTAAAATGGGTTCACTATTTGGTAAAAGTGCAATACTGAAAATGAATTTGTTCTTACATTATGTCTAAGAAACTCAAAATATGGATTCTAAAATGATAAGGATTATATAAAGTTTAAAATTTAGTTAATACTATTCATAACCTCTTTTGAACGGCTTGTTTGGTAATTCATGGTGTGCTTGAACTCGGTGTTGCGTGTAGTGCAAGTTATTTTATTATTTTAAAGAAATAACACACTATGAAATCTTGGGGTGTTACGTTTTCCCCTCCTTCAATAAATTGCGTCCTCGCAATTTTAAATTGTTCTTCGAAAATAAAAGGTTGAAAATAAAAAATATCTTTGTGGGAAAACCCACATCGGAAATTGGGTTACTAAAATTTAGTCTTAATATGAGGAAAAGAGAAATGAAAGGGTCACCACCAAATTATGATCTCTATTAGGAGAACATTGGTGGCAATTAGAGACATATAATTGGAGGAAAAATGTAAATATTTATAGGTAGTGATTGAGGTTATCAATCACAAACAAGTATAAAATTTAGGTCCTTAAACTCATCAATCTATGATGATTTGAAATACCATCGGTTCAACACAACATAGGGTATTAGGATAACACATTTCTGACGTTTCAAAATATCTTAGTTGAAATCCCACATCAAAAAATGAATTAATGAGGCCTCTATTTAAAATAAAGAGTGGAAAGTATGAAGATTACCGAAAATAACGCATACTAGGGTTCCATGTAGGAAAATATGGATACGGAAGAGAAATCACTCCATTAATTATCTGATGGAGAGTGGTAGAGAACATGTCTATGAAAAGGCCAACAATCCCAAAGCCATAAATTAGTTATGATTTAAGGTACCATATAGGACAACATTTTTGTTCTAAGTTCCTTTTCTTAATTTTGAGGAATTTATTTATGAGATTGGCTAAGATCATAAGGAGATATACTTACTTTATAATTAGAGTTTTTTCCATTAATAAATTTCTACCACAAACTCATCTTTCACTCGTAAAAAAATTCTATTTATACTATTCGTACAGGGTTCCAAAATAAACGAATTTATAATTCATCTACCAGATCTTTAAAAAAAACTACATTATTTAATCCAGGACATCTCTTGGGACAGTGGTAGGTGATACACCCTTGTCACCCTTCGGTTGCGGGTTCAAGTCTCGCGGCCTTGCCGGACGCGACGGGTTGCCGCCCGACCTCCGGGTTGTCCTTTTATGGCAATCCAAAATTAATCTCAAACTAGAATTTATCCAAAACACTTCTGACCAAACTCACAGTACAAAATTTATAAGGAAGTTAAACATAATATAGATCCTTTATACCACGTAATAGCATATGAATACCTTCATCATGTATTCTTTTAAAACACTGAAACATCCTGAATTACCATTATCCATATTGATCACATTCATGCTCCCTTATTCCATATAGAATGTTGGATATACTTCATCAATCCAAAAATGTTTTAAACCCCAACAATGATGGAATATACAAATCATTAATTAGTTTCAAGGTAGTCAAGAATATCCAATATAATTTATCCAAATCAATCATGTATTATTCTGAAATCACTACCTCGGTATCAGAACCATATTATGGTTTCTCATTCTCTCAACCATATATTTTCCAAAAATTTAACCTACTATTGAGTCACTTTTCTTTGTTCCACATAATCTCAAGTCCTTAATGAAATAATACTGCAGTACAATCCTTATATACTCCATAATTATTATAACAAGTACATTGATGATACAACACTCAATTGACATAATCAACATAAGAACTCTAATCATTCCTCTTCATCTATGGTAGTATCATAAATTTATTATTATCCAATAACATCATTTGCGGCATATTCTGATGACTGGGACATAGGTTCACATAGTGTCCAAAATCCTTGCAAATGAAGCATTGTACATTTGAAACCATTTTCTTACCCTTGCAGTCATGTACTTTGTGCCCTTTTCCACCACACTTATAACAAACTCCCATTCCTTTCAGACAAGTTCCAGGGTGTTTCTTCCCACAGTAATCACATATGGGAAAATTCTTCTTTTCCCTCTTCCCTCTATCCATCTTTCTCTCTTCCATCCTTTTCTTCTCTTGCTTCCCTTCAAAGCCATATGACTCAGTAAAATCTTTACTTATCTTATCAACACATGATAATATTTCTTCGTATGATGATAATAAATGGGAGACTATTTCTCTTATAAATTCTGGCTTAAGGCCATGAAAGATTTGATCCTTCTTTCTCTTTGGATCATGTGCATTGCTGGAGTTCTCATTCCTTCTACTGGGCGCCATTTCTAAACAATGGCATACACTAGATTAGTTTATGAATAACAATAACTAATCCCAAACTTGTAAGACACATAACATAAATTAAATAGTTTATGGATATAATCGATAATCTTATAAATTTCTCCTTTGAGGAAGTAAATCCACATAAACCCTTCATAATGGTTTGTAAAGAAAATGAGAATTATCCTAAGCATATCCCCCGGGAGTGTCGTAACCAAGAGTGCAGCAAGGCCCGTTGTCGTGCACCAGTTCCCGTTCGAGTCTAGCTCAAAGCGGTGTTTTCGGGTTTTACCCCTAGGTATATCTGTGCCAGAGCCGCCTCTACCTGCTCGTATCCAGACAGGGATGTATTGCTCAGAAAACTCACAAAATCTCTACAATACCAAAATTCTAGGAAGTTCTTCTATACTAATCCTCAAAGTCCATCTTAAATCTATGTGCTCTAATCAGAGTTTATCTAAATCTAGCTTCCAAGGTTTGTACTAATCTTCCTCTGATACCAACTGTAACGCCCCGACCCTAGTTACCCAGAGTCAGTTCATTATTACATAACATTGGCATGATCACAAGAAAGATCAAATCTCGAAAGACCGGTTGGTTTAGTAGCCTTGGAAACACTAGATATATTAATAAGTTTTACATTACATCATAAAGTGAAAAACTACTACGACAACATAATGTCTCCATAGTCCACACTATTTTCCCCTCATAAAATCCATGCAGGTCATTCATAACTTACTTCTTCACATCCTGGGAAAAATAAAACATAGAAAAGGAGTGAGCTCAAATTCCCAGTAAGGATAACAATATATCGGAACATTCAAAAATAAGCATAAACATTTAAGGCAATGCATTACTAAAACAAAATCCTTTTAAACTTGAACTTCAACATAATATGGCAAAAGTAAAATGAAATAATGCCATTTACTTATTCACATGGATATTCTACTAATCGAATAATCACATGAAATATCAATAATCAATTTCATAATGTCAGAATGCATAATTCTGAACTTTAATTTCTTTTTCAAGGCCTCGTCCCAAGACCTAGGGGCTAACTGTAACCGGAACCCAACCCGGAGTGCCTCTAATAACCGGACACCAACCAGGAGTGCCTCTAATAACCGGACACCAAACCGGAGTTCCTATAATAACCGGAGACCAAACCGGAGTTCCTCTAATAACCGGAGACCAAACCGGAGGGCTTACTTTTACCGGTCCCCAACCAGGAACATACTTGTCTAACACATTCATCTGAATGAAAGATTTAAATATAACATAAACATTTGGATTAAAAATAACTTATAAAATGTCAATACTTTAAAAAAAACCATGAGTGACATAAGAATAACTTATCCATAGTAAAAAATATCACAAAACCTTCAATAAAATTGGAATTTTTTGTATCATAATAAATCAAAGTCAAATTAGCTTAAAATCCATCAAAGGATGTTGACATAGATGAAATCAAAACTATTTTAGACAAATATCTCTTTTTTTTGAATCATTTTAAAAGTAACATAATTATAAAATAATACATTCAATTTGAAAATATTCTTATAAGCTTGTAAGGGAAGCTTCGATGATTTTATAATGGCGGAAAATAGCCGCACCCGCCGTATAAGTTAAAAAAACATTCTTACCATAATTCTGTCGAAAAGGTTAAAAAGGACCTTGTTTTGAAAACGACGGAAAGATTCCTTTATAAACCTCTTATAAAAAGTCAAACAAGGGTATAAATGACTTTAACCCATATTCTTGTAAATAATAAATATGTTTTGAAATACATTTCGAAGAAACATGGATGTGGATGATAAAGAAATCCCAGTAGATTATTACGTATAAACAACCTCGGATAATGAAGAGATTGTGAAATAACCATTACCAATTTGGTAACTTATGAAACATACAACCCATGAAAGAGGTATCATACAATGAATATGTAAATACACATAAATTAGAGTGTATTACACAATGAATATAATTATGGGCAGTACATACACCACACAAAAGGTAATGGTGGCAATATGGCATGAATCTCACGGGAATAAGGAGTGAGATGAAAACCCCTTACCTTGTAATTTTCCTTGGTTGGGGTAGGTTATCCTCCTGTATAATGGTAAAATAATTGTTATTAAATTATAAAAGAATCATATACATTAATATGATATCATATATGATCTTTTAATATTGATTTGGTAATAATATCTTAGTATTATCATTGTTTCGGGTGTTAACTTACTTTTTTATTTTATATGTTTTGTTACATAAGACATGTTTGTAATGGATAGGTTGTATATTATTCATATCCAGAATGATATCAAGTCCTTAAAAATCATTTTTAAATCATCAAATGATAATTATATTTGAATGGATACGATGGAGAATGAATCTCATCGCGTTCGTGGAGACGGTAGTCCGTACGTACGAACGAGCGACAATATCATTCTTTTGATATTAAAATAATATATAAATGGTTGTTATATCATATATACAGAATCATTAACATGTTATATTTATTATTTACATGAGTTACATATCATTATTATACCCATCCAAATAATAATATATTGAATAACAATTACACCACGACGTGGAGACGGTAAGCCTTACGTACGCACGCATGGTGACATGTTATTCAAAGGGTGGATAGAATACTGGATATGGTTGTACCATATTTACAATAACATCACAGTATATTTGAGATACTGGAGTTATTATTTTAGAATGGTAAGAACCAAGAAAGAAGAAGTGGAAGAAGAAAGGAACATAAAAAGGGGTGGCGAAAACATTACCTCTTCTGCGGGTTCTTCCTTTTGATTTGATCAAAAGGGCTCCATAGGTTGGCTTTCTGATCAAACTAAGGCCTCTAGGTTGTAGTGAGGGAACTTGGGAGAGTATTTGGGCAGAGTTTGGTTGAACCAAAAGTCTCTGAAGGTGTGAAGAAATGAGAAGGAGGAGTGCCCTTTTATAAGAGGGGTGAGGGGCACCTTTGGAAAAGCTAGAAATATTAATTTATAATAAATTCATATTCGGTTTCTAATGGCTCCAAAGTTGATTATTTAAATCTTAAGGTGGGGATAGGTCCACAAAAACTCAACCAATAGAATTTAGACAGGTTTGGGTACTTATATTAACCTTATCTTTAAGTATTAACTCTAAGTTAATTAGTTTCACTTTTACAATGTCTCTTTGTATTTTTTATATAATATAGTTAATAAACATACTATATACATCCAACCAACCCCCAAGTGGTCCATTAATGATGAACCTATCATGATATAAGTCTCTTTTCTGAACCTTAGATTTTTAGGAATTTAATATCAATTAATAATATAATATTTTTTTAAGAACTCTTTTATGTCAATTTTGACACTATTCAATAGTTGATTTTTGTGAAACTCATAACAGATTGATTACTTGGAACAAAGTCAATTATATAAATCCTAATATATCATATTATCCTAGAAAATTAGTTTAATTCATTAAAAGTTTCATATTATATTTATTTGGGTATTTATAATATCAATTATTTTAATTTTTTACTATTATAGTAATTAATTCATCATCATTGTGTCATAAATAAATTAAATTATTTAAGGTCTAAAAATTATAAATAAAATATCATTATGTAGGAAATCGTTTTATCTTTCTAATGAATATTTATAATCTAAAATCCAACATATATAATCCTGTGTAAAAATTGTTTTTCTAAAAGATATATGCTTGTGTCATTTTTGTATTCATTTTAACTTAATTAAAATAGAGTGTCCCTATCACCTACAAGTGGCACCATGGGGTCCACAAATCGACCCAAAGATGCCTATGGTCGAACATGTATGAACCAATAAGGCTATGACACGTTTTAGGGTAATTTAGTATTATTATAATATTAATTTTTAACCCTTATTTACCGGATTTAGCCTTAACCATGGTAAATAAAATATTTACTGCAGTAATTATTCAAAATGTCTAAAAATAAAAGTTACCTATTTACACAATTTGAAAATCCTGATTCCAAATATGGAATCCATTTTTGTAAATTCAAAACACAGAAGTGGCATAAATTAATTTAAAATTAATTCCCGCTGTCAAAACAAAAAGCGTGTTTTTAAGAGATAATAACTATCAAAAGATTGACACTTGTTTATGTTCGGTTTAATTGTAAAATTATTTCAAATGACCAAAATTATATTAAATGGTAAAAATATATTCTAAATATACTTTAAAACCACTCAAATTCATAATTTATCACTATTAATTATTTTGATTAAAAAAGTTGTTTTTAATTAAAATTTAGTAATTTTCACTATTCATCAAAATATGAAAGTTATCCGAAATGTACCAAAATTTCACCTTAGGCTAATTTCGATATTCCAAATCCAAAAATGAAGTCCATTTTGAAATATAAAATATATATAATTTCAAAAAGTAGGTATTAATATTCATAACGACTAGTTTGATTGGTTGTGGTGTGTGTTAGAACTCGAAGTTGCGTACAACACACACTACTGTATTATTCAAAGGAAAGCGTACCGTGGAAGCTTGGGATGTTTCATTTTAATTTTTTTTGATTTCCCCCTTTACTCAAAAAGTTTAAAATATTGTATTTAATATGGGTTCACTATTTGGTAAAAGTGCAATACTGAAAATGAATTTGTTCTTACATTATGTCTAAGAAGCTCATAATATGGATTCTAAAATTATAAGGATTATATAAAGTTTAAAATTTAGTTAATACTATTCATAACCTCTTTTGAATGGCTTGTTTGGTAAGTCATGGTGTGCTTGAACTCGGTGTTGCGTGTAGTGCAAGTTATTGTATTATTTTAAAGAAATAACACACTATGAAATCTTGGGGTGTTACAGTATGGCTTACCGTCTCCATGAACGGTGCATTTCATTTCTTACCTCTAAATGATTATGTAATATAATAAATATATGTATATTCTGGATATATATGATATATATGATATCCAAATCATTAATATCATTCTGGATATAATGAACCTTTGACCACACGAACAACATGTAATTGTAAGAAGTCCACTTTTGACTTAAGAACCAAATATCGACAAAAAAAAACATTATTAACTTAAATGATTACATAATGTATATAAAATGGAAATAAGTGATATAAAAGGAATAATGAACTTGAAAAAGGTTCTTAAGAAAGTATAAATTAACTGAAATGTATTATTCAGGACGTTAAAGAACGATCGAGTCAAGTCGGACCTGAGGTAAGGGATCCTACTCCTCTCTTTCTTTTTAAGTACAGTCTTTTATGTCATTTCTTTTAAGCTCATCCTTCTTGGGATTGGGATGTTCATTTATATTAATCTTACTGTAATTTATATGTTCATATAATTAGAGACCCTATTCTCTCTCATCAATCCATTTTGGACGTTTTGACTGGCGCCGTTAGGCTGCCGAATTTTCATAAGAGATCTAACCTCTCTCTTTCTCTTTAAGTACTCTACTTTATGTCACTTCTTTTAAGCTCCTCTTTGTTATGATAGGGTATTTTATTTTATATTCCTCTTTCTGTACATTTTATTTTAATATGATGAGAGACCCTATTTGATATCATCAATCCATTTTTGGATGTTTTTAGTGGCGCCGTTAGGCTGTCGAGTTTTCGTAAGGGATTTAATCTCACTTTTATTCCCGTGAGATTTATGCTACATTTTCCACAATTTCCTTTGAGTGATGTATGTACTGACCCTTATTTTACTCATTGTGTAATATAATTTCATTTATGAGTATTTACATCAATGTTGTATTGTCCTTCTTTCATGGGGTGTATGTTTCGAAAGATACCCATGTCGGTAAAGGAACCTTTCACCCTCCTCTTTTTAAAAGACTACTTTTGTTATGTATTTTAATTCACATAACATTATGTTGGGATATGTTCTTCTATATCCTTAGTGATTTATGATTTATGACCAAGTGATGAGATACCCTTTTTATCTCTCATCAACTCATTTTCTTAATTTTGTAGTATTGCCGTTAGGCTGTTAAAGTTTTGAAAGGGAACTACTTAACCCAATATTGATTCTTTGGGATAATCTTGTACTCCTTGAATATGTCGTTCTATGAATATCTGTGAATAACCTCTGATTTTTTTACAATTAATATCCACTTATATTTGTTGTATTAGTTTGTCACAAATAATTATGTAATTTGATTTATCCTTAATCCAAGGATACCGTCTTTGTATGGGACTTCATCTCAATATCCTTTCATTGAGGAATATTTTATTTTATACACAACCTTCTTTTATATGGTGTATAAACCCCTTTGACTTTTACGTTTATCCGAAAGGAATCTTTTTTATACAATGAATTTTACTAAATGACAAAAGGGAATGTTTTTGTCGTACGTATACAGCGACAACGACTTCTCCGGCGCCGTGACCATTTTTTGAGTTTCAGCTTCCTCTACATGCCATAACTTTTTTTAAAAGAAAAATAAATACCATGTTTTACTTTTCTTTTATTTTGGTATTGAAAATGGTTTTCATAATGTTTCTATATCAATGTGTTGTATTGATATGTTGTGATTGAAAAGTGGAAATATTATGTTTCATTTATGAATGTTTTATGTGATACGATTATGTTATGGTTCTTGGGCATTATTATGAAGACCGGTGGTTCTGTGATAAACTAAGGGCGGGTGAGCCCGATATAGCACTCCAATGCATTGGGTAACGTGAAGGGGTTAAACATTAAGGTTTCTCCTAAGAGATTTAGGGAATATACTTTGATGGGTATTCCAAACGTAACCATGAGGGTTACTCCCTACGTAAGAATGTTATGAATGATTCAAGTTACCTTTTTGTCTTATGATTTCTATGATTTATTCATTATTTTATGAGGTATGTTAATGTTCTTATGTTTTATGGGTAAAGTATGATTTCATTCTTATGTATACATGTACTCATGTTTCCTTTCCATATTTTTATATCCCTTACTGAGCTATTTATGCTCATCCCATGTTTTTGAAATGTTTTTCACAGGTCAAGGGAAGGGTACATGATATGATGATAGTGTCAAGGAAGTGTCAAGAAAGAATCCATGTTTTATTTTAAATATGTTTTCGTTGATTGGAAAATGAATACTATCTTTTATGTAACCACTTTGTTTAAATGTGGAATGTAAAGCAAGTTTTACAATCTAATTCTATAAAACTCTAAACCTGAAAGGATCCTCAATGTGTAATCATGTAATAACTCAAGATTAAGTAAGGTTTAAGGCTGAGGCCATATAATAAAAGTAAATAGAAGGCACATCAGAAAATAGAGACAACAAATACACCAATAACTAAAACTATGGAAATAACATTCTAAAACTTATGATATTTCATGTCACTATAAAACTGGAAAACATGAATACAAGATATTAAGAATTACATATTCCACATAAGTAAAAATAAAATCAAATAATGTCCCAATCATCCTGATATCTCACTCATTCATTTGATATCAAGATCCATACTAAACAAAAAAATCAACAATTTGAAGACATATAAATCCCGTTATCAAAAATTTCATCCATGTATTATACTCTAGGTACCAAACGATTATTGGAGTGGGTGTGATATAAATATCAGTAGGAAACCCCGAATGGTTTTATAACATCTGGAATGTGCAATGGAAATGCAACAGTGTGCAAGTATGCCTATATAAAATATAGTTGTGAAATGTAACTAAATACTCAAGTATCTACTTCTACCCTTGATTGGTATATGAACATGTAAACAATTCAATATTATATTATTACGAGGTTATAAATAATTCATATGTTAGAACTTGAAAAGGTTCTAAGTTGTATCAAGGAAACCTATTGTGATATTTAATGGTGATGTCCCAAAGTAATTACCAAGGCAACATAGACCTCATGGGACTAAAAATCATTAATAAATGTTGCCTATCATGGTGTAAGAGTGCAATCCAATGATAATAGTCTATGTAATTCCACGATTAGTCACCTACTGAGTCCAATGAGTTCATCCAAGGTATAACAGGGCTAATAAATGATTAGGCTCAATGGGCTTTAACCATGGAACTTACTAGTCATTGATGGATCCAAGGGGATTATCCAAGGCCTCATGTAATGATAGTGTTGTTATCATACATTTTCATACTGATCATACAAATAATAGAAAAGTATTGGGATCTTGGTAGGTCTCAAACTAAGAAAGCAGTATCCTTGAATCCGAATGGGGTTCCCAATTGCTTAAGGCATTATACGATCTGAATCCAAGGTGATCTAGAGTATGCCCATTCCTATTTAATTATGATGGTATATAATATTTTATTTGGTTCATTCCAATCATTTAGTTACTATGATAATTTCAAGTAGCACGAAACGTTTTAATCAAGTCATAATTAATTAATAATTCTTTTTGGTTCAATCCTTACCTTTAGTTATTATTAGAAGACAAAGTAGAAATAAACCTTTATTAATTATATTTAAAGAACATTCAATAATTAAGGTTCATTACACTACCTTGTATTAATGTGGTAAGGGGTTCTGGGGAGATGAATCCTACTAATCATTCAAAATTAATCTATTCAAGTCATGTACTTAGTATACATTCCAACTTCCATTCCACATTTAATTTTGAATTGAAGTACTTCACATATGTGGGTCAAGTGGTGAGCATAAATAGTACTTTAAATTATGTAATTTACATTATAAACAATTCCATTTACTACAAGAAAGCTTAACCTTATGATGCCCATGCCAAGGCACACCTGAACAGAGGAAAAACATGTCGACACACTAAACAACAAATAGGGAATGACCTTTAACACGGAAAGGATGGAGTTTTTGGTGTAACCAAAAACTAATAATAATTTTTTTGGAAACATCATAACCATAATGTTCTAATTAGTATAAACATGGAATATAATATCAATAAACATCACCCGATGAAATTGGTTGGCCTCACATGACAATTCCAAAAAAACAATGAACTTGAGGGATGTGTTACAAACCACCAAACTTAGTCTTGTACGACTATCCTCTACTAGTATTGGCACTTGGTTTGGATTAGATTGGAGTAGATCCAATAAAAGGAGAAAAAAACTCAAAACATAATATCTAGGCCTAGAGAAAAAGAGAAGAGAAAAGGATTAAATAGGCTCGAGTACTTATAATGTGCAACCAATGTGACAAACAAAAGCTCGATCCGACCCCGAATGAAAGAGATATCCCGACCCCTTGTTTTGGTCTTAAATAAATCCAAAACGAGTGAAACAGTGGCTAATGACACTAGTTTATGGATTAAGGAATAAGAAGGTGGATAATTATATCATTAAGGGTAAGCTAGAAATTTTACCCATTTAATTGAATGCTCATGGTTTGCCTGCACTATTTGATGAACCATGTGGAAACCAGGCACAATTAACTAGGAAGAATGGGTGCTCAAAAGGTTAGGCCACACAGTTTTTTACTAATCGTGATTGGTGGATCTATCCAGAAAAACACAATCCACAAGGTTATCCAAACCATGAATTATTGTTTCAAAGATTACTCTAAACGTTATGAAAAGAGTATTTTTTCCAAAAATATGGGTTCAAGGCTCTGAACAAGCCCTAGACACTGCTAAGGGCTTTACTGAGTCAATAGGCATCAATATAAGATGCAAAATAAAGATTTAGACATAAATTTAAAGGATCTATACCAGAATGAAAAATCTAGTTCCTACAGTTTTCAATCATTTATAATCATTACATTAATTTTATCCCAATGTTATTTGAGTGAGGGATCATTTATCCTCTCTTATCTCGAGAATTACATAATTCTTTAATATGCCAAAATTCCATACAGTATTTTCCCCCTTCTCTTCATTATTCAAATTTCATTACAAAGTTATGCCATATATTTCATATTTCTATTGTTGGGAAATGTATTTCCGTGTCCATATTAATACACATTATAGGTAAAAATTATTATAGTCCCTTTTTTCTCTAATGAAACATTTTTAATAATTTTTATGTAACGTTGTTATGCTTTTGAAATATCCCTATTATTTTATATTCCAAAATAATTGTGTTCTGAATAATCAACCAATTTTTCTCTCAAGGGTATTATCCTTTAGGTATATATACACATTGATTTGGTACATAAATGTATTTACTCAACACTTTGTGCTTATAGAATAAGAAATGATGACGAATGACTCCAGGTTTAATAATCTATGTTGAACACTTAATCATGATATAGAAATTATTATGATGGGTGCACCCAAATTGCACTCCAAAGAATTGGTTAGTGTTTAGTGTCATGAAACATCAAATTAGGACTCAGAGTAAACATAATTCATTTGTGGGACATTTTCCACAAAGAATTATTGTTGTATTTAAACTTGACCAGTGTTTATGATTCATTGTTTTTAGTTGTCGCCATAATTCCCATGTTATGATTGTCATGCTATATCATGCCTTATTATTCTTCTTCAGTTTATTACCTATTGATATTATTATTATCTAATATATATTATCTCTTTCATGTTATGCCTTGTTTATTTTCTTTCTATTCCTTATATCTCACCCCTATGTTATGTTTTTCACTAAGTTATCTCATCCAGTTTTAAAATCCATTGAATTGTAGAAAAAATTTAAGGATGTTTTTAATAATGTTGTTTTATCCCATGTTAAAAATGTTATTATAGAGATTTAATTTTCAATAAATCTGCACTTATAAAAATATAGGGTCATATTAAGTGTAATTTTTTGTAATAAATCATGTTTTAATGTAAATTAGAGAAATTATTTTTTATACATTACATTACATAAACCTCATAGATAGGAGGATTCATGACCTCCACAAACACATGCCCCAAGCCTACCATTACATATGCATCGCCTCATGGAAACCCTATTTCCATGATTCAAATGCATGATTGTAGTATAATTTCAACTAAAATACACAACCAATTCTTTAAAATTTATTCATTATTCTATTTAAACACCAAAAATGATATATCCATCATGATTAATTAGTGTAAAATAAAATTTAATGCATAGAGCACCTAAACATTCATTGGGTTTTATAAACCCCCTCTCTAAGGGCTTATCATCAAAATGTAGTGTATTTTGTAGTCTTTAGAGAATTACTATGGAAATTACACATTTATATATGAGTCATAATCATATACCTCCCCTTGTATGCGATCATTATACCATAATAACTGAATTAGAGGAATTGTATTCCTATATAGTACCTTCTATCCATGGTGCACATTTCGCAATGGGGGCTCATCAAATGGGGAATTTTCATCCAACATGAAATCAAAATTTTCAATCATATATGGAGGTCCTAGATATATATTTTATATATAATTCATGTAAAATAAATCATATGTAACCACATTTCATGGTGCATGATCCAACCGGATATCCACCACTAAAATCGGCTCCTTAATCTCGAAAATAATGACAAACCATGGTGTGATCATTCAATGACATCGTAAATATCAATGGCCCAATTGAGGTGATACCCCTATGTGTACATGTATCATGGAATCATCATCGTTTACCCGTCATTGTCAAAATATAAATAACATTTTATTCAAACCTATAAACATCCACTTTCGAACCAATTGTACTTTTTATGTCCCAATATTGCACGTCATACAATCCATCAATTTATAATATATTAATTATCACTTTTCTCATCTTGTAACACATTAAAAAAATAACATTATATATTTTCAGTATTAATAATGTTGGTTGAAACATATCAGTCTTATTAGTTAGTATTAATTGATGTAACCATTAGGGAAAATCAATATTGAATGTATGAGGAAGTTGCATCCATATGTAGAAGTATTCTTTACAAAGCATGTTTAGTGTACTTGAATATGATTTAGCTTTACTAGAGTTTTCAAGGTATAAAAACGAGTATGAAAACATGTTTTTTGATCAATGGTTTTTCATGAAGCACATGTATTTTAAAATTAGGTTACTTTTCATGGTATTTACACAGTGGGAATGCCTAATGACTTCACTAGAGTTGGGGGGGGGGGGGGCTGTGACTTGTTTAATGACCAGAGTCTCAATTTTTAAAAAATGATAATTTTACTCACAGTTAATAAAACCCATAGGACTTAGAAACCATTATTTGGGTAAATTATGGTGGGTTGGAAAAGGATCAGAAAAGGGCACTGCCATCCAAAAACAATGCATCTAGGTATGCACTCCCACACAGAAAGCTCTACAATTTATATAAGAGGCATGCATTGTGGGGTTTTCACTATATGACAAACATGAGTTTGACTAATGAGGGATCTTTCATGAGGTAAGGAAGGGTGAATGATTGGAACACGAGTTGTCAAACCATATAGCCAAACCTTGTGACATGGAGTGTTTGGGTAAAATTATTCCAATTAAATTAAAAACTATAATAACCTATTTTCTATTTCTTTTCTCCATCAAGTGAAAATCCTTGAAATTCTGGAGCTCCTTTTATGATGAAATCCTAGGATTGGCACCAAATTATATTTATGAACTTGCAATCATGGGTTGATCATCTCATTGGAACTATGATGGTGAGTTATTCATTCATCTTGTTCTACTCTTCATTTGTATTTATATTGATTGAGTTATATAGTTTCCAAAATAATATGCACTAATTCTTGGGTAATCATCACTTATTATTATTTATTCTAGTCCACCAAAAGTAAGGATTTGATACTAGAGAAGTGTTCTATCAGAGGTATATTATAGAAATTCTATAGCTTTCCCTTAATGATTGGTTCATTATATTCCATTTTTTTATTGTTCTACAATCCATACATTCTGGAGTTTCCCCTAAATTAAATTAATGTGTTGATCAAACTCTTCAGGAACTATTTTGGATTCCCACTAGTACTATTATATGATTATAGGTTGTTCACCTCATCTTGTACCACCTTTGAGGTTCATATCTATGTTTTCACTATGTTATAACACATTTTCTATGGATTGTGAGCCTATGAGATTTTTTTCAATCTATAGTAAATATAATGAGAACTTGATGAATTAATAGGGGAAGGTTTATGAATCCTTTCAATGTGATTAATTGTTACTAAATATATAAAAAATTTAATTTATTTAATAGAAAATGATCAAATGGGTTGGAAGAACTCATGTAATGTGAATTATTATGAAATATTAAATGAACAGATTGGTGAGTTGATAATATTAGTTGGTGAATTATAAAATTCTACCCCTCAGATTTGGATTCCCTTGGATTCCATGTATATTTATATTACAAATATCAATTCTTATTATGGTAGTGGAAGATTTTTTCATTTAAACTCCTTAGAACAAACTTCCATTGGTTGCCACGGGAATTTTTACCCCTTGAATTCGTCTTTCTTATACTGGAATTAGACATGATCTGTGTACATGCACCTTGGACTCTGCCCATGTTGTTATTGAACTTCCACCAAGTTTCTCTATAGACTCTAGGAGGATTCCTTGAACATTTATAAAATGGATCTATCCCTTTTAGCCCTGACACTGGATTCAATGGTTTTTTTGTTTAGGATATTTTTCAATTCATTATAGATATCCCTAGAATGTGTATTTGATTATAGTTGTTTTACTGAATAGTATTTCTCCTTCTAATATATGTTTTACAATTTTTTCCTTATTCATGTTGCTTGAATTTTGTTAATAAGGAATCAAGTTTGGATGTAAATGAGCGCATATTATTTTGAAACATTACATCTTTTATTATTATACCAATGATAAAATGATTGCTGCTTCAATGTTTATACATAGAGTAGACATGTAATAGACACTTTTGGTGGTGGACTAATATGTATTGTCTCACACCCTATTTGGGACTCTGATGTGTATATGGATAGACTTCGTGGAAATATATTTGGATTAGATAAATAACCCTTTTTAAAATGATTTATTTGAACATTTCATAATAGAATGTGATTATAGGACTGGGCAATGCTCATGATTCTATCTTGAGATTGTTATTTGTTCCATTTTATTTACTTTTTACGCAAGTTAAATATTAATTTCATGTTTCAATTTATTTCATTCATCTTTGTATATAGACCTGAGATGTTCATCATATTGTATATAACCCCCATTTGGGTTGGTTTGTTATTACTTTGTCTTAATATTTTTATTCTTCCACCACTTAGTTGGTCACATGCTTCCACTATTAATGGATATTAACATTCCAGTATGATACAAAATGATAATGAGGGTATTATATAAAACATTTACCACCTTATTCCCTCACTACTAGATAGGGGCCTCCCAAATTTGGGGATTCATGCTTCAGGCCATGTGACCCACCAGCTGGTGGCACCATTTACTGGCATTCTGGTCAGGGAATTACAAAAGTGGAATTACAATATATTTATTTTCCAGTTGTCTTACTATAATGACACCATCTTATTTAGTAAAACTTATTTTGTGAATAAATGTGTGTTATATAATATAATACTATACACATTCAAATTAAAGAGGAAAAAATAAAACATTATTTAATTAATAAATATGGTTACATTAATAAAAATAGAAACCAATTAAAATTCCAATCATTACAACATGAATAAAATTACAATATAGAAAATCTAAAATAGTGAATATGGATCACCCCAATAAACGAGAATCCTCACCCCCCACATTGAACACTATAGAAAGGGAAAAAAATGTCAATGATCTAAGAGTCATTATTAAAAATGGAAATATAGAACATTGACATGAATTGATTTAAATAGTTACTAAAGGAATTTAGAGCTATTTTTCGGAGATAATGTGAAATCAGAATTTTAATGTGACTATTGGAATAGTAACTTGACCATTAAGAGTAATAAATTGACCGTTGGGAATAGTTAACTGACCATTGGAAGTGTTATTTTACCCCAAAATAATATATTATGATATAAATAATATTTATCATGAATAATTTTTTGAAATATTAGTATTATAATACAAAAATAATAATGATCAATTTTAAAAATTAAAAAATGATGTTAGAATTTTTTTAATAAATTGTATTTTAAGGTGTTTTATAAAAATCATATTTTTAATAAAAAATTAAAATTAAAAATTATTGAAATTTATTGAGAAAAATTACTATAATTTATATAATTAGAATTAAAAAATTATCCAAGGGTTCTTTTTTGTAAATTTTATGAAATACATCTATTTTCAGCTCAATAGTGAATATACAGTTTTCACATAACTATGGTATCACAAATTACATCATTCATGATGTAATGATGAAATAATAATTTCCATAAGTTGGGGTTTTTCCATGATATACTTTATATCATAAATTATCTGTAATTATAAATAAACATTATTTCCAAACCTAAATTTTATTTCCAAAACCTAAAATCTAACATGATTCCTTAAAATAACAATTTCACTTTTTTCATCATTCATGTTTAAGAAACAACTAAATTCTAATTATAAAAGGGATTTAAGTGTTCAAATAGTTATATTATAATAATTAATGACTTATATTATAAAAAATTCATTAATACATGCTTTATATCTGATGTACAATTTTATTATGTATTTTATTATAAGAATACACCTCTCAACAAGTATAAATAACCGTTATCTCTTCCCTGGGAAAACCACTCATCCCACCCATTAGAAATTTAAATATATGCAGAAATCCGCTAAATCATGACCCATATAAAAAATAGGTTCATTTTAGAGAAATCAAACTCCAATCACTAAGGTACTTATAGTGTCATACAAGAGATGATAAACATTGGAGATAATATGTCTCTAAAAACTAATCCCTCTGTTATTTTTATCATTATTACTTATTCCAAAATAATTTTAAAAACATATAATATAGTATTATTTATAAAAAAGTTAAACAATTTTTTAATGATTTTATCAAACTGTAACTATCATATTTATGAAAAATATAAATGTCATACTTCCCTTTCTCACAGTTTTGAAAATGCCCAATTAAAGGCCAGTTAACCACCTACAGATAAATTTTTAAGACAATTATTATTAGTAAAATAATGAATAGATATTATTAGTTATATAAAATATATAAATAATTAATTACATTTATTATTATCTTTTGGAGTTAATTATACTTTTCTATAAATTATATTGGACAAAAATAGATGATTCAAAGTGAAATGGAAATTGTTTATAAAAAACATGATATAAAAACACATGAATTAAATAAATATAAATTAATAAATTATTCTATTTATTATAATATATATATATTTTTAGTGGAATATAATTATCTATATTATTAATGTTTTATTCAATCTACTTGTGTTACCTAAGAGGTGGGAAAGGGAATAAATAATGTGAGAATGAAGGTAATATGGAATCATGAACTCGACACATTTTCATTGTATTATACCTCATTGATGACAAATCATTTATGGTTAATCCTCTAATGTACCTTAATATATTTTCATTATTCTTCCTTTTTCATTTTTGGGATATACATGTTTCCAAATTGATGTTTTAACAAATACATGGATTTTAAAAAATGATTTTTTTCCAAAACACATCTTGACTCCTCTTGAGTTGATACTTCTAACTCAAGAATGAATATTATTATACCATATATTTTTCCCCTTTCAGTTTTGAGACCCATGTTTATTCATCAAATCTTGATTGATTATATCCTTATGACACCCATTCCTTTCCATGAGATATTTCATGACTATGATTACAATATGTTCTATGTGTCAGGAATTATTATGTAAATGTGATGATGTGATAGGTTGTCCAGGAACTATATATCACACTAATTGGATGAATAATGTGATATATCTCATGTAATGATGTGAATATAATATAATATTATCCCATATTTGTTCATAATGATTATGTTACTATTTTTCACATATGTTATGTTTTAAAATGATGCTAGCTCTGTTAAAATTTATTTGTGGTATTTGACCACTATGATATGATGTTTCATTTTTAAGAATTGAAATGTTCCACTCTATCACCAAATGTTACATTCATGATATTTATGTTGATCCTATGATTATTATGTGATGATTATTATGATTCTGACCTTGTTATATTGATTTATGATTTTATTCATCAAATTACAAGGAATGTAGATCAACCCATTCATTAAGGTAAATAATCAGGTGATTACATGTACTAAAGGGAATGCAAGGGACACTAAAAAGATAGATACTAATTAATTAACTAATTTTTATATTTTATTTTGTACATTTTTTTATAAGCAAACATTTCCCAATAAACCAAACCTTTTTATCCTGGATTATTATATTTATTATATTGTTTATAAAAAAACTACGTAATAATGGTGTTAGAATATTTAGGTCAAAATAGTTTGTATCAGAGTATAATTTTTTTTTAAATTGGGAATTACGATTCAAAAACATTATTCAAAAAAATAATGACTATCCATTTTTATGTACAAATCCAAGAAGACATAGTTTTAGAAAAAGGGCACAAAATAAGCATCCCACATGATATTCTTTGAATGTTATTTGTAATAAAATATTTATCCATTATTTTTTGGCATGAATATTTTTCCACACCTTTCATATTATAAAAAAATTGTGCACCAAGAGAAACATTGCATAAAAAATATGAGGGACATTGAATCCATTGTGAGGAAGACATCGCTAATTCCATTTGAGGTGGAATTCATAACATCATGGAAACTCATACCCAATTGTCTCAATCATTGAATAATAAATAGAACCATGTATAATTTCATCCTTTATGTAAGAAAAATCAATTACCCAACATGTCCTTTATGGGTAAACTACCACTAATATTTAGTGGAAGATTCAATCCACTTTCCACAGAATAGTTTGTTAACTCTATGGAAACGATCTTTTCTATAATCCACTATTCTAATAAGGATAATATGAAACTTACTTTTGATTTTTTTAATGGAGAAGACAATAAATTCAGAGAATTGAAAAAAAACACCAAGATTAATGATGAAATGAAAGGGATGGATTGGGGAGACATTATGAAAATATATCTTTCAAAGTATTTCCCTTGTACACATTAAAATAGAGATAAAAAGTGAGTTCATACAGATGAAAATAATATAAGGGGAATATATCACGTATTATATTAAGAACATAAAAATGTTTTGATGATAAAACTCATGATTGTTATAAAAAATGATATCAAAATAGAGACATTCATAGTGGTTTAAAGATACACCATCGAAAGGATCTATACATTCACTACTTTGGGGTTTATGAAGAGGTGTTTCAATGTACTATCAAAGTGGAGATGATGTTTGGAGAATGGTCCCATGGTAATGGAGATAAGATGAAAAGAATGTTGTTTCAAGATAGTGGGTTAAACGAAAAAGGAGGAAATATTATGCAACTACCCATAGGTAAAAAATGGGGGATTAATCATAATCATAATTTCCACAATGGTATGGGGAAAAGATTTCAGTATTGTGAGAGGCCACCAAGCTCATGATTTTTTATGATACATGAAGAATCAATAATTCTTGATATAGTAAATGAGGTCAGATCATAATTCAATACCAATGGTTATATGATTCAACTATTGGGATCCAGAGAAATATGTAAGCAAGTGTACTAAACTTCAAGCCCTTGTGTGTAATAAAAATTATTATTGACTAAAGGAAACTTTGAAATAGAAATATTATTTCATCACTACTACTGATTTGAAAAAAAATGAAGTCGTACAAGGTACACATTTTATTAACTCGTGAATGGGAAATTTCTTATTTGATTCATTTAATATTCATTTCATTATATACTACAATTTTTATTGAAATTTTCAATTGAATCCCTAATAACTTAAAGTGTATATATCTGTAAAAAAAACATAGTAGTGTGATCATTAAAACCCTAGTGTTAAACTCTTCTCATGATGTAATATACATGAAGATTATTGGTGTTAATACCCAGTGAAGATGCATTACCTTGTAAAATGACTGATTTAAATGATGGTTTATACATGGAGGAAATTCAAATTGTTATAGAATACACTGATGTATTTTGTACTGAATTAACAAGAATTTCCCCAAATCGTGATGTATAGTAATCAATAGAGTTCATATTCTGAGCCAATCCTATCTCAAAATTCTCTAAAAGGATGGCCCTGATTGAATTGGATTAGAAAATGAAGAAACTTCAAGAGAATTTAGGCAATGTGTTCATACACCATAGTGCATCATCATGGGGTACACTAGTGGTCTTTATCAAGAAAAATGATGGATCAATATTGTAGTGTATTTTTTAATAGTATATCTACAAGATCAATATAAATAAAAAACTATCCTCATCCAAAAATTAATGACCAGATTGATCAACAATGAGAAGCTCCGTTTTTTTGAAAGGTTAATATTAAATCTTGGTATCCACAAAAAATGTGGAGAAAGAATATATTTAGAAAGAATATTTTCATACAGGTTATAGTAACTTAGACTTTACAATGATTCCCTTAAAAATTAGTAATTCCCTTCTAATTATCATGGATTTAATTAATTGAGTCCTTATAGATGGTTTCTAATTTTTTTTGTAATGTTTATTGGTGATATTTTCATTTACTCCATGATAAAGTTGGAACATGAAGTGAATCATAGAATTTTTCTCAAGACATTAAACAAAGGAAAAATTTAGGCTATGTTCAGAAAGAGTGACTTTTGTATGTATAATGGCACATTCTTACAGAATGTGATCACAAAATGATAGAATTTCTGTAGACCATTAAAAAACAATGGAAATTGAAGAATGTACCAGACCAACTAATGTAACATAAATTCATAATTTTCCTAGATTGGTTGGGTACTACAGATATTTTAGGATGAAATTTCCATGTTTTCGTTCCCCACTACCTAAGTTATCTTGCAAAGGGGAAAAGTATGTTTGGTCATAAGAATGTGGGTAAAGTATAAATGCAGCTCAAGATGAGACTAATCACTACACCTACACTCACACTACTAAAAAGTGGAGAAGTTATTTTAATATACAGTGATGCCTCAATTAATGGATTCCGTTTTGTAATATTGGAAAATTAAAAAGTGATAGCCTATTCTAAATGAATGATGAAGATCAATTATAAGAATTACCCAATGCATGATTTGGAGTCATCATTTGTGATATTTTATATAATGATTTTTCTACAGTACCTATATAGTGAAAAGTGTGATATATATGATGATAATAATAGTATAAATTATATATTCACATATGTGGATATGAAAATGTGTCAAAAAAGATAGTTATAACTAATAATTGACCACTGTTTCTCAATTCCCCATAATCTATGAAAGATGAACAAGGTAGTTGATTCCCTTTAGCAATAAAACAAAACACTCTATACATGATGTAGATTTAGAGAGATCATATCTTCTTATTATGAAACATATGGTTCATTAAAGATTTATGTTATGGAATACATCATACCATTCACAAATTATTTTCCAATAATAAATCAAAGATAAGATCAATGATGAAAAATGGGGTGATTTGGAGCTACAAAAATGGTAAATGACATAATGGAAGGAATGGTACCTTAGTTCCACATTGATGATTATGGTGAGATTTTGTTAGGGATGGGTCTTTGTGTGCCTTCATAACCAGAGATAAAAAATATATATTGGACAGTGCACATCAGTCAACCTTTTCCATCCATACCGGAGGTAGCATGATTTACAATGATATTCAAAAACACTTTTAGTGGGGAAACATGATGATAAAAACCGTGGAGTATATCTCAAGGTGTTTTGTATGTTATTAAGAAAATATATAGAAAAAAAGTCAAATAGGACGACAAAACTATTTAATATACCAATGTAGAAATTGGTGAATGTCACCATGTACTTTTTCAGTAGTCTCTCTAATAAATTCATAATAAATAATGGGATGTAATTTTTAGTGGATTAACTCATCAATTATTCCAACGGTATATCTATTTGGGTAGATATCATGGTTAAAAAAATTAACATGATATATTTGAAGGAAGTGGTGAGGCTTTCTAGGGTACCACGTTTGATTATATCTGATCATTATTTAAGGGTTACATCTAAATTTTGCAGAATTCTTCAACATGAATTGAGGTTTGAATTGATATTTAGCACTCCCTATCACTCCTAAATTGATGGAAAATTTTAAAAGTTTATTCAAATAGTATATGAAATTATAAGATCCTTATCAATGGTATTCATAGGTTTATGGGATTAATTTATACCATTGGTTGAGTTCTTATATAACAACAACTTCAACTTGAGTATTTCAATGGATCAAATGATGCTTTGTACATGAATCAATGTAGAACGATAACTTTTTGGGAAGAATTTGGGGAAATAGGACTACATCGAACTAGTATTAAGAATTAAATTACAAATAATGTTCAATCTATCCAACTACATATAAAATATGCTCAGTGTCAGAAAAAAAAGAGATACGTTTACAACAGTTGAAGGTACTTGGAGTTCAATGTTGCAGGCAATGTTTTCATTCTAATATCACCATGGAAGAGATTCATATGGATTGAAAATAAAGGGAATCATATCCCAAAGAATATTATCCTCTTTGATATCCTTTAATATATTGTAGAAGTGTGCCATTTTCTTTCACATCCACCATGAATGACTAATGTTCATGATGTTTTCCTTGTACCACTGATGAGGAAGTACACTCCTAATACCTCACATGTACTATATACATAAATGGTATAACTGTATAATGGAATATCTTATGAATATAATCCATTCAAAATATATTAATGTATAAAAAAAGATCAATGCAATAAGATAACTCACATTATCAAAGTGTTGTGGATGAATCGTAATTATGATCAGGTGACTTTAGAACTAGAAGAAAAATTGAAATAGAAGTAACCCCATCTTTACTCATGAATGAATATGAGTTATAATTTCAGGGATGAAATTTATAAAGTGTGGGTAATGTGACAACACATTGTTTGTTTATTAAAATTTTATTCTTTGATAAATGAGTTTTATTTAATATATAATTTTACACATACAAAATATTTAGGGAACAACAAAAAAATTATTTTATTGATAAATAATGTTACATTAAAAAAAATGAAACCTATTAAAAAAAATCATTTAGAAAAAAATAGAAAATAGAAAATAGAAAATTTTAAGTTATGGACCATCCCAATAATCTAGAAGCATCTCCCCACTTCCAACACTGTAGGAAAGAAAAAAAAACTAGTAAACCAAATAACATTATAGAAAATTGAAATATAGAACCTTAAAAGAGTTATTTTAAATAATTAATTAATGAATGTAAGTGTATTTATATGAGGTAGTATTACCATTAGAAGAACAATGAAACTATTGGAAAAAAACATGACAGTTTGGAATCGAAAATTGGATGTTGGGAATAGTAACCTGACTATTGGGATAATAATTTATATTCAAATAATAATTTTTTTATAAATAATATGTATCATGATTAACTGATGAATATAAAAATATAATATAACCAAAAATGTAAATATCATGATTAAAATCAATAATGTTGATATAAGAACATTTTTAACAAACTTTATTTGCATGTATTTCCAAAGAAATAATAATTTTTATATTAAAAATTTAAATTACCCATTTTAGAAATTTATTTTGATAAAAATATTAACATTTTTCAATCAACACAATGAAATTATCAAATAGTTATTTTGGTAATTTTATGAAATACTTTAATTTTTGAGTGAATAGTAAAAATACATTTTCTCACATAACTAGTGTATCTGAAATTATATCATTCATTATATAATAATGAGTCAATACTTTCTAGGACATGATGTTTAGGTTTTAAATATTTTTAGTAAATGAGTCATTAAAATACAATAACATATTTTCATATCCAAAACACAATTTTCCAAAACATAAATTCAAAAGTGGTTCCTTAAAATTGAAATTTCACTTTTTTCTACTTTACTTTTTAATAAACTAATGTTTCATAATTATAAATAGTATTTACTATCTTAATCACATTATATAATATTTATATATGATTGATATTGTCACAAATTCACTATTACATGTTATTCTGTTTATATAATATTTTATTGTAAAAAATACCTATATCCTCAATATTAAATAAACCCTCTCCCTTCCATTGGAAAACCACTCTTCCACCCATTAAAAAGTTCATTATCTAACAAAGAAATCCTTATGAAGACCCTTGTAATAAATAGGGATATTCGGGTTGAATCTAACTCTAATAACCAAGGGTGTTATAATGTTGTACAAGAGATGGTACCGCACAGAGAGGGTAAGCCTCTACTAACTGTTCAATATTTTATTTTTCACTTTATTCATTCTTACCATTTCATTTTAAAAAATATACTCTAAAATTAATAATGTGGTAGCTTAAAATTGTATAAATTATGTCAAATTTCTATAATTATAATTTTTATGACAAATATAAATGTCATATTTCCCTTTCCCGCTCTGTTGACAACGTTCTGTTAATTGTCTGTTAACCACCTACAAAGACATTGCCAATACTATTATTATAACTGACATCATGGATGTATTTTAAAAATTATATATTAAATATATATAAATAATTAAATTTATTATAATGTTCTTGAGTTAATTTTACTTTTTGATAACTCAATTTGAACTACAATAGGGAAATCGAAGTGAAACATTAAATTATTAAAAAATACATGATATTAAAATTATTCAATTTCGTCAATGAAAATTAAGAAATGTAATAAATTTATTTTATTTGATAATTTTTTTATAAATGACAATAATCACTTCTAGATTGGTTTTTTTAAAAAATTTATATCTATTATCAAGGATACAGATAATATTTTATATAATGATGGAATTAAGATAAGGGGGTTCATGAACTGAAATTATTTTCTTTGGGTTATCCATATTTATTGAAATCATTAGTATGGTTATTCCTACACACATTATAAAATATAATTTAATTATTATTCCAATTTATTTTCAAGGATATACATGTTTCATCATGTTTTTATAAAAAATACAATGATTTTCCCAAAACAACTCTACATTCAAAAACATTTCTTTAATCTCCTTGAGTTGTCTCTAATTAGCTCTAGAATGATGATAATTATACCAATTTCCCCCATTTATCATTTAGTTACCCCAGTTTTACTGATAAAATAATTAATATTAAAATCATTATGAAACCCAATCCATTCCTTATGATAATTAATGAATATGAATATAATATTTTCTACGTAGAATGTATGTTTTTAAAGATGTTACGATGTGGCTGGTGCACCCTAAATTATATAGCTCTCTAATACAATGGTGAATATGATGTATCTCATGAGATGATGTCTATTATGCCTGAAATTACTTTATATGTCTTCAAAACAATAATTTTATGATTATTTACATATTTTATTATTGAACGTGATGCCATAATTGTTCACAACCATTTGTGGTATTTGGCCACTAAGACATGATGTTTCATTTTTACACATTCCCACATTCCATTACATTGTCACTTGTTTCCTTCAGGATGTTTATGTTGATAATGTGCTTATGTTATGGCGAAAGTAAATATTATCACCCATGTTATCTTGATTTATTTTCCTAATTCATATTATTACTAAGATTTTAGCTCACAAAATTCATTAATCTATATCTTCAGGTGATTACTTGTTCTATAGAGAATTCGATGGACACAATGAATATAGAGAAAAAAGAGTTAACTAATGAATATGTTTTATTATGTAATATTTATATGTATGCCTAATTTCCCCATGAAACTGAAATTTTTTATCATATAATTTTCTCTCTATTGAGTTTTTTATAATAAAAATTATGTAGTAGTTATTTATGAAAATATAGTGTCTCTATTATAGTATTTTGAGATGATAGAAATGTGATTAGGAAAAAAATATATATTCTGTAATGAGTTTTTCCTATGAGTATCAAAACCACCTATAGGAAAAATCTAAATTCCTTAGTCCATGAAACTGACGTTATCCGTTTCAATTATTACATGTGATTTCATTTCACCATTTGGTGAAACACATGATGTTTGATGTTACTTATGACTATGGATTATATTTATATCATGATTAAATTATGGAACACCATATCATGCATAATTTTTGTCACCTAACATGATTAACATGTGATAGATATGTCATTCCATAAGTAAGCATTGCAAGGATTCATTAAATTATTATGTGTACCTTTAAAGACATATATATGATTTTCATAACATATTATTAATGGTACTGAGAAACATAGTTGGTACATATAGTGAATCCCATAACCAAAATAGTTTTTCATTCATTGGTAATTGAACTTTCCCTAGTAAGTTAATTATTTAAAATTGAGTCATGGAACATTGGTTATAAGGACTATAACATGTTATGGTTTTGATTAATTATATTCCATAAATAGGTCTATATGATGTATGGTCCCTTGTTGACCGGTCATCAGGTTTAATCATTTAATGTAAACTATAAACAAACATGAGTTTAAATGACATTTAAATTCAATGGTATGGTTGTCATTTGATAAATATATAGGACCTTATTATCTGAAAAAAATAACGTAAAATAGAAAAAATAAGAGTGTTCTTATTAGGAAGCGTATATTGTGATTTTTATGGGAAAATGTATTACACAATCCTGTATTTAGTAGTAGAAAGAGGATGTTGTCTTTTTTGTTGGAATTCAATGCCCTTTCCTACTCTTTTTTTTCAAGGATCATCACTTTATAAATCATTATTTTGGTGTACAATTGGAATTATAAAGGTATTCCAGTATGAAATCCTCAAATCATACTCCAAGAGGGTGGAAATTACCATGTTCCGGATGCGTTGGGACTGGGGATACCATTGTATCGTTCTATAGTAATAGTTAAGGTAATAATATTTGTATGTCATATAGATTTGGGGGGGGGGGAATTATACGGGGTTTGATTATGATTTATGCAAAACATTTACGGATCCCTGCATCTTGCCTCAACTTTGGAAGAGTTGACTCTTGTGTCACGACAACATCAACATCCTCAGTTTTTGATGGATGGAAGTCCATAGGATTCTGATACATGGATTGATATTAGTTTATCAATTTTAGAGAATCAGTAGACACCATATAGAGTTGAGTGAATCTCATGAAATAAATGCTTTAGGGGGAAGCTAAGAATTGGTGGGATGTTTTTAACTAGTCCAAAACACATTGATATATGGTTTGGATGAATTTATAATATATGTTCTAAGATTTCCTTTTTCCATATACTCTGATAGATTAATGGTATAATGAGTTTATGTGGCTTGATAATGGAACTATGACTAATATATAGTATTCGGAATACATTATAGTGCATCAGTATTTGTGCTGAATCAGATTTCTTTTGAGACATCAGGGGAGATACAGTAGAAGGAAGATATCAAGAATATATTTTGATTATAGGTTAATGTGTTTAGAAAATATACTATTACATTGATAGTGAATTAGGATATTATAACTGAGCATTACTAGGGGAAGCATACGGTGATGATTAGGGATATTTTTCCTCTCGACGCAGTGGTTCATTGTAATCTAGAAAAAAACCATTGTTTTGTTATCATGTGGTGGTTACCAATAAAGATTTTAGTGCTATTAGATCATTCTTCTCTCATAATTGTGGGATAAGAGGATACATGAGGATCTAATGAGATAAATACCTCATTGAATGTCTAAAATGTTGAAGGATGGTCTAAATACAACAATTTGGTAGGAACTTCTCTCTAGCTATCAATGGAATTTTGTCTACTCTAAATCCAAGTTATGTATATATATTCATGGCTCCACATATATATGGTTGGTTGAGAAGTATGATTTTTTAGGAATAGATTGTGGTCATTGAAAATGATTCCAGGAACCAGTTATATTGGATCAATAGAGTGCGCCTTATCTAGTTACTAAGGTTGAGCAGCAGATCATTTTTGATATATTATATACATCCTACAACAGAGGAGAAGAGTGTCAAGACTTATATGATGAAAGGTATATTATTATTATCCCCTACTCCAGTATCTTCTATTTTTTCTATACGCGCATATCAATCTTTAATTTCTCTTCTAGTGATAGAGATCCTTGGTCTTGTTGATCACTATTCTTATTGCATTATAACACTAGATACTCCATTAGAGATTATAATTTTGTCTGTATTATTTTTCATAGAATTCCCACTTAAGGTTTGTGGGTGTTTCTTCATATGAAACTTTTATTTCCCCTTAGATGGTAGGGTTTTATGTCATACTCTAGATGGTTTGTATATTTTCCTATCAATACAATGTTGATTGTTAACACTGAATGGTGATATTCACATCACCATAGGGTAGAGGTTTTATTCCTAAGGGTGAATTGGATGTCTAGGTGAGCTAATTTGGACCATAATTTTCAGGGGATGGGTGGTAGGATAGACCATATTTCCATTTTAATTTTATATGATCATGGAATATTGTAGGAGAATTGACCCCAAGTACCTGGATCCAGTTCCTTACTCTATTACATTGGCAAAATAAACAAAGAATTCATATCCTGAAGGACTAGATAGATTAGTAGTTTGGAAAAATCAAATACAAACATAATTTTTAAATAACTACTTTAAATGAAATAGATATTTACATACCATTGTATACATCCATAAATCATACATTATCCATGATTTTGATTTATAATATTTATTTTCACCTAGTGGGGAAAACTAAAAAATAAGAAAGGGGTGGGATATGATTACTAGAATGGCTAATTAATACAGTAGAAACTAATATAAAAAATAAGTCATGGTGAATGACACAAAAAACATCCCATTATAACATTAACATGATCATAATATGGAAGAATTAAAAGATGAATAAATAATAGCATAAAAATAATCACTTGAGAAAGAAGCTTAATCATAGATATTATAATAGTATAACATTCATATGGAATATCAATTAATAAAATAAAAATGAGGAAATTCATAATTCCAAACATATAAAACACACCATCAAGTCCTTGAGAAAGACATCTGAAAATAAATGGTCATAGCCTTGACCAAAATCATATAAGAAAATGGGCAAGGGCTCAGCCATGTCCATATCTATTTTGTCTCGTGAGACATATCAATGCATGGAGGAGTCATTGAGGGATCCAAAAATCATTTAATAAGTCCTATAAATTCTTTAAATTAATTTCATTAAAAACAATCAATATATACATAGTAAATATTAATATCTTTCCCCAATCATTAAAACATAATCACTAATCATTCAGAGTAGTATGGTGAATGGTATCAAGATAGCACATCCACAATAAAAAATGATCATAAAATATTTATTAATATATGAAAGATGAAAATTATAAGAGATAAATATTAATATTCCACAAAATTAAACAGTGGTGTAGAAATAGGTGAAAATTATCTAATAAAGTCATTGAGGAATTATTTATAGAAATACCATTTTTTACATTGTAAAAGATGATTTCTTTTGGAAAAGTCATTTAGATTTTCCATTATTGTTTATAAAAACCAATAAATGAAAAATTATAGTTTTTCATGAAAAATTGTGTGATTTCAAAAGAATAATGGTGTCTTAATATAGATTATGTATGGTACATGAAAATGGGTACGAAATTGATATGTTTCCTTTAATCGGGATTTTGTATCAAGAATAATTGTGAAAGAACCCTGTAAAACATATATTTCACATAAACTAAAGATGAAATAATCTAGATACCTGACTTTAAAACATATAAATTGAATTTATAATAACTATAAAGAAATAATAATTAATTAATTTTGTTTATAGAGGGATAAATCATAACCTGAATAAATGTGGAGGTTTAGGATGAAAACCTTACCTTATGTCTGAATGTGTTTTTCAGTGGATAATAATGTTATGGATAATCAAATTTAATTAATTCAGTCATTCATTCATTACCTTTTCAAAATTTATTTTATTCATTATAGTTTTATTATGTTCAGTTATTTATTTATTGATGATTTATAGAGTTCAATTTCATCATTCACGTGGATTCGTTTTCTTGGTGTCCATGATCAGTTTTCTTATTTATAAGTAATGAAATTCATATAAAATGGGTATAATTATCTTGAATTGTAATTTTATATTATTAATGAATATCTAAAATTTTATTTGGTATTACATGTTATTTTATCCCTTGATATGAGGATGAATTCTTAGGCAACTTGTTAAATATAATCATTTAGATTAGTTTTAGCGGTTTTAGATCACAACAAACTCGTTTGGTTTTATCATTAATTATTGGGTAAATATTTTAATTATAGAAAAAGGGATTTTAATATATATTTTAAAATCATGTTCAACCATTAATATGGTTTTATGAACTTTCTTGATGATAGTGAAGGAAAATGAAATCCCTTTATCCTTGAAGGCGATAAAACAACACCTCACGGGCGACATTTCCATTTTTATAATAAAAGGGAGAAGATAAGGGGATTGGTGATTGATTATTCCATTAGCATAAAAAAATTATAGTATATGTAAGTTAATATAGTTAAAATTATTTTTAAATGAGGAGAGGAAAGGATCGAATAAGAAAATAAAAGAACACAAAAAAAATTTACAGATAAAGAAAGAGGTTTTTACCTTTGGATTTTCCCCTCCTTCAGAATATCTTCAGAGACAATGTTTTTGTATTTTGATGATACCAGGAGATCCAAGACATGGGTGAGGGTCTTGGAATGTGTATTTGGATGAAATATAACAAGTATAAAATAACTAATGGTGTGTAGATAGGGGGAGGTGGGGGTGGTATATATAATGGAGGAGAGGGGTGTTTTTTAATATTTTATTCATATGATTATTATTTAGGCTCAAGACGATAAATAATTTTAGAATTATCATAAAATATATTTAAATAATGATGGAAAGATTTTATATTATGGACCTACATCACATATACATCATTTATGAATCAATAATTCATGTATATATCATTTATAATAAATTATAGTATTTTACTATTCACACAAATTCACGTATTTTAGAAAAATCAAAAATATTAAACCGAACCATTTTTTGAAATGTAAGTGTTAAAAAATGGACTCCATCTTATTAAAATAATGATATATATATATATATGAGAAATTTAATTTTTAATAAAAATCATCATTTACTAAAAAAATACATATTTTAAATTTATAATTGATTTTATAACACTATAAAAAATTTAATATGATCACATAAAATTATCATAATATAATAAAACAAAAAAAATATTATTTTGTGAATAAACTTTGTGAAGATAATTTTTCTTCTAAATAATCTTATTAATTATAAAATTGTAATTAAATGTTTATAAATTACCAAAATAAAAACACTTTGTTAACAATTTATAAAATATTCATTTACTTATAAGATAATATAATTGCATCATTCTTGATGTTATAATATGAATAAATTTTATTTATACTTTCATGGGTAGAGTTTCTATTCTTTTTTTCAATTTACTATTCATTATGGTTATCTAAATATTCTTATGGTCAAGTTATTATTTCAATTGTATGTGTTCTTTAACATCTAGAAATAAATATTATTTCATTCATTTATCATTTCTGTAGTTTGTATTGTGTTATCTAAATGATTTTTTTATTTATTCTATCGGAAATAAATATAATAATAGAAATTTCATTAATAGAGTTATTAGTCATTACATTCTACCCTCTTATGAAAATTTCAACCTCTAAATTTCTAGAATTTAACCAAATAAAATGATTTGGAAAGTACTTCATCATTAAAACCTCTAGTTTCTATGTTTCATCTTCAATTGTAATATTTTTTCAATGTACATTTACTAGATGAGTTATCTGATTCCTTAAGACCCATTCATTATTGACTATAATGTAGATATTCTCTTCGTAGAAAGATAAATCACGTCCAAATTATATTTCTTTAAAAATGATGACATGCGATGGGTCTATTAATTAATTCTTTAACAAAGAGATGTGAAACACGTTATATACATTAGGAAGGCTAGGTGGTTTTTAAAAATTTTAAGTCATAGCTCCAATTCCCTGTATAATTTCAAAAGGAAAAAGGTACCTGGGGTTTAGTTTCCCTTTCTTCCCAAATCTTATAACACCCTTCCATAGAGATAAAATCAAGAAAACATGATTTTCCACATGAAATTAAAATTCCTATTTTTGTTTATTTTCATATTTATATTTCCTAAATTGATATTCTTTGATATGGTTTTGAATAGATCTCAACTTTTTTGATGTTTCACCCTTAAGATTTGGGCCTACAAGATTCCTATCACCAATTTCATCCCAACAAGTTATAGTACAACATCTCTTTCCATACAATACATCATGTAGTTCCATTAGAATGCTCGAATAAAAAAAAATGTTATAAAAAATCTACTAAAGATAAATACTGATACCACATACCTTTAAAATAAAGTTATCATGACCTCAACATATCTTCTAAGGTTTTGATCTTACATTATAACTTTCATTCAATTTGACGGTGATATGAAGTACTCAAAAGAGTCTCAATATCCATTGATATCTGAAATTTTATCAATAATTTCGATGTCAATAGTGTATTGCGATCATATAATTTTAAATTATGTGATCCATGATGTATTATGAAATTATTAATATAAATTCATTCAAGGGGTTCAAGTGGATAATCCTTCCTAATCAAGAAGAAATGTGTAGATTTAGTGTGTTGATCAATAATTTCCCATATTGAACAATTGTTTCATGGATTTCATTGTAATCCCATGACAAAATACATAGTGATGTCATCCAATTTACATATAGGAATAAACATAGTATTCATGAATTATCTAGGATGTTTTCTTTTAGACTTCACATATTGAAAAACTAAACAACTTGATGCATAATCAGAAATATCCCACCTCATTTTTCCCGACCATAAATGTTCTGTAAAATATCTATACATCTTAGTGATTCTATATTTTATAGGGAAATTCGAGCCATGTGAATCATCAAATAACTACCCTTTAGCTCGTATATAGTGGGAACACATAGAAACTTCCCAAATTTTAGAATCCCATCTTCATACATGAATTCCGTCAACTTCCCATCATTTACATCATTAAATTTTTGTTGAAGATTCACATTATCAAACTATGAAATTTTAATCATTTCCAATAAATATGGTTGGGAAATTAATTGAAAAAATAATAATGTTTCACATTACTAGATAATTGTCATATCCAATATTGATATATATATAGAAAAGATACTTATAAATCCCTATTTTTTTTTCAGAACTCCACGATCCACCCTAATTAATGCATATGCTACCTTATTCGCCTTCCCTGGGTGGTTTTGTTTTGAAAATAATAATCATATGGTAGATTGAGCTGTCAAATTTTCCTCAGGTTCAATTGTTTCTATGAGAATATATATTTTATGAACTTTTTATCGTTATATACCACACATAATTCTATTCAAAGATAGGGTCTTCATATACTAAGAACAATGATTATAGCTGATAACTCGATATATTGTGTTGGATCGTAATGTTCAAGAATTTTTATCTTTCTTGATCCATAAGAAATAATTAATTCATTATACAGAATGAAATAACTGAGTAATATATTTGATGGATAACTATAAATAAAAAATCCACCATTTCCCAATTGTAGAGACAATAAAGGATCATCTACTAATCGCTACATCAACTCATCAAAAAATTATTCACTTTATTTTTTTTCCATACAAACTTATCCTATTTATGAATTAGACTGGATAACTAGTTAGATAATTGATAACTTTTTTAAAAGAAACAAAAATAATAACATTATAATGTAATAAAACTACATAACATAGTATTGATTGTTGGTGTAGTCCATTCTTGAACTGCCTTTATCTCCATAGGATCAACTGAGATTCCATCCTTAAAGAAAAATATATCCCTGAAAGGAAAAATTTTAAAAATAAAATTTTCACTTGCTAAACATCCAATATAACTCTTTTCTTCTATGTTTCTCCAAAAAAAACCCATAATTATTCTCAAGGTCCTCATATATTTTTAAATATACAATGATATCATCAATAAATACCATAAAAAATAATCAAGATACTCCTTGAACACTCTGTCCATTCAATATATAAAGAAAAAGGGTTATCTAGTCCATCCCAAGAGAATTAATGTAGAATCATAATGTCCACACCATGTTTGACATGTTATATTTGGAATTTATTCCTCATACACAATTGACGATATCCATATCAATGGAAATCATATAAATATATTTATCTCCATGTTGCTAACAAGATAAATCATCAGTGTGAAGCATATGATACTTTTTTATTATTGTAATAAAATGGATTTCTATTTTCTGAATGAAAATCCAAAAGGATAGATCATTCTTTAAAAAAAGATAAGGGGATACCCATGGAGAATACTAAGAAAAATAAACCCATTATCACATTATTCCATAAGTTTTTTAATCAGCTCTACTGACTACACAGTAGGCGTTATATAAGGAGTCTTTGATATAGGACTTTCACGTGGATTTAAATCAAAATAGAACTCTACTTACCACTCTAGATGATTTCTTGGTAAATATTCTTGAAATACATCAATATATTCAGGAATAATATATAAATATTCAATATTATGTTTTCATTCATCATTCATAGATGATGTTTTCTCTTCTTCTACATTAATTTTATTTAGTAGGGCTATTGGGGGTGGATCTAGATATGAACTAGATGATGATGTTTCTGTTGTAAAAATGAGGGACTCCATATTTTCATCACCTATGATAAATTTATTATTTTTGAAATATATTTTCACATCAAATTTTAAAATATAGTCTATATTTAGTATTTTATAAAAGGAAATCATAGTGGTAATGATAAGGTCAACAACTATGGTACGTTTATGTATTATAAAGGTGTCTAAAAAATCATTATTACAATGATACTTCCCTTAGGAGTTTTTACTAACAAATCATTTCTTAAATAAAAACTAAAATGTTTCTTTTCACTGAGAACATCGAATATATAAAATAATTAAATTATCCAAAATAAATTAAATAAATCTCTTAATTTGGGGAAATGATTAATGTAACATCCACCACAATATTTATAACTTCAAACATGGTTTTTATAATCACATATGCTTTCACTTTATCCTTTGGCGTTTTTGGGCCATGTTTTCTTGAGGCTTTGGAAAATCATTATCATAGTGTCCCATATTCCTACAATTATAAAATTTAACATTGATAAATTCATTATTTTCTATGAAATAATTAGCATGATTTCTATTCTCTCCAAACATGCAGAAAACTACTTTTCCTATTAAGAAATAATCAGGGTGTTTCCTTTTATAAGTATCTCACATTGGAAAACGCCATTTTTATTTAATCCTTTAATCCATTATTTCCTCCTCCACCATATTCTTCTATTGGTTTCACTTAAATTCATAAGACCTAGAAAATTCTTTCTCTTCTTTTATTGCATATAAGACTATATCATTCTATGATAATAAATATTGGGATAAAATATCCCTTATGTGAAATTATTTTAAACCATTAATAAATTGATAAATATTTCACATTTGATTATGATTTTTTTGAAACATTCCTTAATAACCTTTTAATGTAGGATTCATACATCCCAATATTTTATGAAAATTTTTTCTTTTAGACAGAATATTTTTTTCTCGATATACACTCACAATTAATATGGGAAATATTTTTTCTAGGATTTTTTTTATATTATTCCATTTCATATTTTCAATTTATGACTCTTCAATTTTGTTTTGAATCAATTTTCACCATTGATCATCATCTCTTAAGAGATGAAAAACTTACATAATAACCTCATCCATTTCATTACATCCAAAAGAGAGAAATAACCTCTCTAAATTGCATACCCACTACCCCACAACAAATGGGCTGGTAGTTCGCTTTAATGATGGTAGTTAGTGTCTCAAAATTATATCTAGCAATTACTCATCCATTTTGTGGATAAGGGTGCTCTATATGGGTAAGTTCATTGTTCATAACCTTAGTGAACTGTCCCTGTATAAATTTAAGATTCTCAATACCAGTCAAATCTCCACTACCAACATCATAATCTTCCATATGAGGGAAATGATTATATGGAATACATGTATTGATAGAGTTTCCATTCCATAAACTAGGATCCATTTTGTAATAATGGCATACACAAAATTAGTTTATGAAAAATAATGTATACTTTCAAACTAGAATAACAATTAACGTAAAATTAGATTCAAAACATATCGAATCTCATAATCATAGATATGGTTTCTTTGGGGACATATTTATATTTAAATCCTTCATAAGGGGTTGTAATGAAAATGTGGAATATAATTTTAATATCCCCTAGCAGTGTCAAAAAAGGTGCGCATTAAGGCCTGCTGTTATTTACTAGGTTACCAAGAGTTAGGCCTGAGAAACCTTGTTTGAGTTGTTACCCCTAGGTACATCTATTCCAGAACAATATCCACAAGTTGTATCTTGAAAGGGATGTATTGCTAGGATGGCCCACATAATCTTTACCTTATCAAAATTTTAGGATGATCTTCTATTCTTATCATCAACATATATCTTAGTATTATGTTTCATAATCATTTTTTTGTAAATATAGTTTTCATAGTTTCTACTAAACTTCCTTCAATTTCATCTATAGTATCCCCGACCCTAGTTTCCATAAGTCGATACTATTATTCATTGAAATGGAATAATAATCAAGGAAGACTCATCCCAGTGGAACAGATAGTTAATTAGTTTTTGAGAAGTAGGTGAAAATTGGAGTTTCACATTACACTTTGAAAGGTAATAAAAAATAAAAATTCCATTGGAAACATGAAAAAATCGGATATTATTCATGAAAGTCATTCATAATACTCATATAAAGATTATAGGGAAAAATAAAACCAAAAAATGGTGTCATATCCGATTCTTGGAAGGGATATGTAATATAAAAACCTAATATAAACAATAATTCAAGGTAATTGATTGAAAACACATGCTTTTAGAACAAAAACATGAGAATTATATGGAAAGACTAAAGGTGAATAAATAATTCAATAAAAAATCACATGAGAATCAAGCATAACAATGAATTTTATACTAGTAGAATATTCACAAGTATTATCAATTACTAAAATAATAATTAATAAATTCATAATTCTGAAGATATGAAACATTCTATTGAGTCCATGCCCAATACATTTAAAAATAAACGGATAAGGCATCTACCAAAACCATATCATAAAATGGGAATGGCCTCAACCATGTCCATATCTATTTTTTCACCTGATATTTATTAATGCATCAAGGGGAAATAGCAGGCCCTACCCATTAATTATAATTTCCAACGAATTAAACATATTAGTGTTGTTAAAAATAAAAAAAATATATACATATGAATTGTAAATAATTTTCCACAATCGATAAACATAATAACTAATCAGTGTAAGAGGTATTGTGAATAGTATCAAGATAAGACATCCACATTCAAACTGATCATAAACAATTTAATAAAATATGGAATATTATAATCATAATAGTTCAATCCCAATATAACATAATATTCGACATATGAGTTAAAATATATGAAAATAACCTAATAAATTCATCGGTGAATTATTTAGGGAAATACCCTTTTACATTGTATAGAAGTATTCTTTTAGAAAAAAAATTTGTACATGTCCTAATTGTATGAATAAATAAAATTAAAAATTATATAATTTTATCATGAAAATGAAATTTTTTAAAAAATAATAACGGTTTCTTAAAATGGATAATGGATGGTACTTGAAAATGGTTAATAAATTGATATGTTCCCCATAATTGGGCTTGAATACCAAAAATAATTGATATGGGAACATTCGTAAAACATGTATTTCCCACAAAAAAGATTAACAGATCCAAATGCATGATTTTGGATCATAAACATTAAATGGATAATAATTATATAATGATAATGTTGAATTCGACTGGTTTATAGGGGGATAAATCATAACATAATTTAAAATGCAGGTTTGGGAAGAGACCCTCACATTATATCAAAATGTGTTCTACACTTGAACTTAATGTCCTAGATAATCAAATCAAATCAATTAATTAATTAGTAAAGAACCATTTATAAATTTATTTGCTTAATTATTGCTTTTTTAATTTCATTTATGGTCTTATTCATTAGTTAAATATTTTAATTTCATCATTTTAGAGTATTAATTTTATTGGTTATGAGGATGAGTTTTCTTATTTAAAAGCAATGAAGAGAATATTCAATAGGTATAATTATCCAGAATTAGAATTATATGTTATTAGTGAACATATATATGTTTAATAGTTCTTATATATATATTTTCCTATATATGAGGCTTAATAATTAGAAAATATGTAAATGATTATTGTTTAGATTAATTTAAGTGGGTTTTGATCAAAACAAACACGTTCTATTTTATCATTTTGTATAATGTAAATATGTTACGTACAGAATGTAAAAAGGGTTCTAATATACATTTTAAAATTATTTTCATAAACTAAATT
The DNA here is from genome assembly GCA_963277665.1 of Viscum album. Taxonomy (NCBI): domain Eukaryota; kingdom Viridiplantae; phylum Streptophyta; class Magnoliopsida; order Santalales; family Viscaceae; genus Viscum; species Viscum album. Next base: position 357,762,938 of record OY728143.1, read on the forward strand.
GATTTTATTAAAAACCTTGATGATATTGAGTAAAAATAAAATCTATTTTTTCTTGAAGGTGATAAAACAATATCTCATGGATGATGTGTCTATTTTTAGAATAAAAGCGATAGAATAAGGTTTTTAATGATGGATTATTCCATTATAATAATATCAATAATGTAAATGAAATTTATTGGATTAATAATTCTATTTTTATGAGGAGGGATGAGGAGGGAATAAAAAATAAAATTACTTGAAAATAAAATAAAAGGAAAAGAAAGCAATTTTTTGCTATTGATTTTTTCATCCTTCAGAACCTCCTTAGGGAAGAGTTTTTTTTTCTTATCAGAACTAGATCTCATAAACATGGGGTAGTGACTTGAGAATAGTATTGGTTTTAAATTTTACATGTCTCAAAGCTTGTAAGGTGTGTAGAGAATGGGTTGTATTTATATGTATGAGAGAGGTGTTTTCTACATATTTTATTTATTTGTTTTTTATTTTAGAACAACACTATGAATAGGTTGAGTAATATCATAGAATATTTTAATGTAATGAATAATAGTTCTATATCATGAGATTAAATTATCCATAAATCATTTAAGACTCAATTATTCATATATTTATTTTTCATCATCACTTATCTTATTTTACAATTCGACAAAAATTCAAATACATTAGAGAAATCAAAAAAAAAAATTCAACAGAACCATATCTTGGTGTGTAGAATTAAAAAGTGGACTCCATTTTATGAAAATAATTTTCTAGGTATGATAAATTTAATTTTAAATTAAAATCATCATTTACTCATAAAATAAATATTTTTAATTTTTATCTAATTTTATAACACTCTAAAAAACTGAACATGTTCTAAAAAAATTATCCTAAAAACATAAGAATAAAAAATATTAATATATAAAAATAAATTTTATTTTAAATATTATTATTAATTATAATATTGTTACAATGTATTTATGTCATTTAAAAATACCATCACTTAATTAATAATTTTTTTAAAATTCATTTACTTATACAATGATTTAATTATATTTTACTTTAAATAATAAGAATACAAAATTTTATATATAATTGCATGGGTTTAGTTACAATGAATTTGGATAATATTCTATTCCTAAGGGTCATAATACCTTTTCTAAGGTCATATTTCTATTTCATCAGTATAGTCTTCTTAACATCTAAAAATACCTCTAATTTCTTTTATTCATCATTTATATATTTTTATTTCATTATCTAAGTGATTTGATTAAATTTATAATATATAAAATAATCATAAGAAGGGGAATTTTATATGTAGAGTTCTATGTCGATAAAAATTTGAATGAAAACATTTAGTACAGTGGTTACTAATTTGAGGTATGTTTCCACAGATGAACTTTCATAGTTTACAACTAAAGTGAGAGGTGGATTTATCTATAAATCATGTTCATAGAGCTATACCATTACCCTTTCCTCCATATAGAATATATACAAAATAGTTTCAGAAGTACAAGAGGATGCTAAAGGACTTAGATGAAAATTTCTTTATAAGAACGAGATCATCTCTATGAGGTTTTCTATTCCATCTTTAAAAAAGTGGAAGATATTACCCTCTAGATATTTCTAGATTATCTGAAATATAAATAGCTAATAGTTATTAACCAGTATCCTTTTCTATTGAAACATGATTAATTTGATCAGATATGAGGATATCGAGTTTTCCCAAATATTGATCTGAGTTAGGGATATCAGTAGGTATATGATTGACCTGTAGATATACCTCATACAACCTTTTGAATCAGTTATAGTATATATAAGTGTTTGGTTTTTCCATTTAGTCTCAGGAATAGAGTAGGGGTATTTATGAAACTGATGTGTTGAGTTTTAAATAATTATTTGGATAATTATGTGTCAATAATCATGGATTTAATGTTTGTGTGTTCTGACAATCAACATAAACATAAAAATAATATTGAAATCTTTTTGGATACACTTTTAGAGTATTAATTATATGTTATTCCCACAAAGTGACACTTCAATATAGATTACATTCACATAATATATCATATTACCTCTATGATATGAATATTAATTGACATAGATAAGGTGAGTGTTTTAGGATCTGGGGAGGGTCCAAAGATCATCATTGACATTTAGAGTCACTTAGGGAAACATGATTTTTCTAGGGGTTTCATACATGAATTTGAAATCTTATCAACACCTTTTAATGGCCAAACTATGAGGGGTGTGGTGTTTTAATGGTATGATACCCATGAGACACAACTTTATGATCTATTTTTGGTTTTGAATTCAATGTTGGTCATGATTTTACCAAAGTAGGAAAAATTTATACAGTGTATTGTGATGCATCATGTATCTATTTGTGGGATATTTTAAATAAAGTGGAGTGATTTGTTAAATATCTGTCTCATCTGTTGATGCAACATGCGAGGTACTACCCAATGCATGATCTTGGGTAATATAATTTGGTACATGCCATGCAATGTTGGTGGAATTATTTACTGGGAGAGATTTTTATGGTGTACATGGATCCAAAACCATCAAGTGAATATTTACATAGCGTGAATTGGATTTGAGGCAGTGATGGTGTGTTAAATACCATTGTTTATTCAAAATTGAGATTTCCTATATTCATGGAATGAGAAATATTGTTGCTGAATCATTCAGAAGGAGGACTCATCATCATGCAATTCATGGGACCATTATTGAGTGGTATCTTATGGTTTTATTTTCATAGACGCACATTGAGGTGCATGATAGTTATGAAAAAAAATTAATCTTGTCCTTGGTACTGAAATCCACTATTATGGATTGTTTCAGGATAAGAAAGTTATTTTATGATGATTTCCAAGTCATACAGGGAAGTTTGGAAGGTGGGGAAGTACCTCAAGGATAGATTATCGATGAGGATGAAATTCTACATATTCATAGTCATTTTTTCTAGCATACATGCGTTATTTGCTGATGTATGAGTCTAATTCATCATCTCTGGTAGTACATCCAAATTTTCCCTAGATATAAAGAGACTTTCTTTTCCATTATTGGTAGATTGGGATAAAACAATAGGTATATTTTTTTCACTAGGTGATTAACCTATTAGTAAGGGAAGGAAGAACATTATAAACTATCTAAGATTTTATAGTAGTTACCTATTCTTATGTAGAAATGTGAAGGTGTTTTTTTAGATTTCCTTACTGTTTTTCCTAGGTCACATCATGATGTAGAGTGTGTTGTTTTGGGAAGGCTCATGGTTGTCAAACATTTCCTACTAATCATGGAGGCATTCTAAGTAGATGATATTGGGAGAATATATATAAATTAGTTAGTCTTCCATAAAAGGGTCCCCTATACAATTATATCAGATAGGGATGCTTATTTTACTTATCAAATATGAATATTCTTATAGAGGGTTTTAGGTACATAGTTGATTCTGAGCATGACATACCAACCTCTAAGTAATTGTTAGTCAGGGGGAATGATACAGATTCTAGAGGACATGCTTAGAGAACATGTCATTAATTTTAAGGGTACTTGGGGGAGTAATATACCCCTGCATGATTTTTCCTACAAAAAATATCTTTTATGTTACTATTCTAATTGAAACATATGATACTTTGTATGTTACACCATTCTGATCACCACTATTATGGTTATAGGAATGATAGTTACTACTACATGGACTACATCACATACATAGGACTTCAGAGCACGTAAAATTTATCAGAATTTGGATGGATGCTTCTCCACCAGGACCTAAATCCTACAAATATTGCAATCAATGACCTATATAGTTAAAAATAATTTGTTAGTTCTTTATACACACATCATCAATGATAGGACACTTATTGATTAATATACTGGGTAATATTTCACCGCAATATGTTGGGTCATGTGAGATTATAGAGAGTGTTGGGAAAGTTTCTTATCAGTTGCTGTTACATTAGTGGTATCGATCCTTTCATAAATTCTTTCAAATATATCAGCTACACCATTGTCACTCAGAACCAAATAAAATTATTCCGCCTAATGTTGTTGATCTGTATATAGATTCATCAATTTAGTACCATCCTTTATGCACTGTTGGTAGAAGCATAAAGGATATCAGAGTCTGGTAAATTCATCTAGTACATGTGCTTTGGATGCATGAAACTATATAGGTTAAGACATGGGAGTATGGGACCTATTAATGTTCTCAGTACATATAGTTACTCTCATGCCGTTATTGACCACCATAAGAAGGTAAATTTAGGGATGATTTTCAATATAGGGGGAGATTGTATGATCTTAAGTGTTTCATGATGTATTTATTTTTTAAATTTAGATTATTTCCTTTTTTTTGACTTAGTGAGAATACATAATGATATAGTGGGAGTTTAAATGGTGCATGAGGCTTGATCAGATCCTGTAATCTCAATTTTTGGATAATGCATCTCGGCTGCTTGGTTAGTAAAAATAATGCGAGCGAGGACACGTGGTTTGAGTAAATTTTGTGGGTTTGGATGGAGATAACAAAACATATAACTATTTTCCCTAACTATCTTACCAAATTAATAATCCTATATGGGAATATCATTATTATTTATTAGTTTCATATATCATATTTTGTGCATGCTTTCCCAAATCATGTGAATGAACTGTATGGGGTCCATCTTGATGTAGAGAATGTGGCATAGTTGGATCACGATTTTTCAAACCATATGGTAAACCAAGTGACCTAGTATATTTTGGTAAAATAAATAAAATTCCATATAAAATACATATAACATAAAATTAATTTTCATCCTCCTTCTAGAAGATATACATTACAACTGAAAGAATCCTTGGAGAATAAATCCATGTATTATCTCCCAATTATCTTCTTAGAATATGATTAATGCACTAATAATACTTCTAGATCCATTCCCATTTGTTATTAAATCTTCTTATTTGATTATTTGTTTTTCATAATGTTGATAGAGTTATCTTGTTTCTTGATAGTATGCCCTATTTATAGGGTAATGGTTAGGTCATCTGGTTTCTTCCAACCAAGATCTAGATTTAAGTCACTGTTGTATGAGTTTTCTACCATGAGTATATAGTGTGTGGTATATACCTTTCCCATAATTTTTGGTTGTTTTTATCCACTACTTTGATTGTGGAACACAATGTATGTTCTTGTGTTTCTCGTAAAATTATTTGATTGACATGATTGATCTATTTGGGACAAAAATTTGTTGACCACTAGTACCATTATATGGTTGTTAGCAATTCACCTCAACCTGTGTCACCATTGAGAAGAATTTATGTTTATTTCCTATTATATAGAAACCTATTGGGTGAATGTGATCTCACTAGATTTATTGTGAACGTTATCAAATTGTGTGATAATTGAATGAATGAATAGAAGATTTTTTATCCTCGATTTCTATGTGATGAAAGGTTATTAACTGATTTAGAATGATTAAATATTTTTAATGGAAAATGTGGAAATGAGTTGGAGAACTCATGGATTTTGAATGATTATGAAATTTTTAATGAACTAATTAATGAACTGATAATGGTAGTGTATTCCATGTACATTTAATCATATTACATTCTAATTAAATTGGATTTCATGGATGTTTCAAGTCTATAGATTCATACTTATTTTGGTAGTGTGTTCCTTGGGCATTTATACTTCTTAAATCCTGATTCCATATAATTAAAATGGAATTTATACCCCTTTTATCTAACTTTCATGGACTATAATTTGATATTAACTTTGTACATGGTCTTTATACTCTTCCAATTTCAATACCGAGTTTCCATTAATATGGTCTATGGACTCGACAAGCATGTGTTGGTCATTTATACCATTGATTCTTCCATTTATACATGACACATGAATACATCATGTATCCATTAGGGATATTATTCTATTCAATAAAGATATAACTAGTATGAGTATTTTTAGTTTTGATCTTTTTTCTAAAATAATCTATTATTAGTTGAATTGTGATTAATAATAAATTTTCTAATACTTTCGCTATTATATGATAGAGATTTTTTGGAATCCACTTCGATAAAAAATAGATAAATATTTCTAATTTAATTTAAATTCTATAAATATCATATTTAAATTTATAAAACCAACGAATATCAATTTTGAAAAGAAATTAATATTTTATGATAACAAATTTTCAAATGTTTCTATAATTAAATTTACGAACGAGGAAATGCTGATAGGTGACACATTTTTCATTAAAATAACTCATAATTTACAATTAATTATATTATTAACATAATTATAATATATATCACTATTAATTTTTTTCATGAATAATTTTTAATCATAAAAATACTCATTTCATAATAATTGGGTTTTATGTGTTACATGTGAAAATGTGAAGAATAATATCTACACACGTAGACAATTTATTTGATAAAATTATTCTTTTATTTAAAATTATTGGTTTGATATAATATTATATGAAGAATTTATTTTTTATGTATTAAAATTATATTATTATTAATTATAAATACCTTGATAATGGTGATACAATTATTTTATAATATTATTTACTATTAATAACATGAACTTTATATCGAATAAAATAAAATAAAATAAAATAATTATTTAATATGATATTATGTACAAACACATAAATAAAAATATTATCATAAATTTAGTTTTAAATAAATAAATAGTAATATTATGAATATATAATTATTAAAATGACATTAACCTACTAAAATATTTTTTCAACATGTTACCTATTTCAATTTAAAGGGTAGCTTTATATTATTAAAAAATTTAATTAAACTAAATATATGTTAAATTTAGATTTTTAACCCCCAAATTTGGTTATATTTATTATTTATTCCATTAGGAAATATATATTAAATGGCTTAGTTAAAAAAAATATTAACCTAGTTTAAATGTAAAAGAGTATGATAAAAAATTGGTAAAAAATAAATACCATATTTAGAACATGTATGGAATTCCATTTTATGTATCTGTTGAGCATAAGAAACTCCAAATCCATTATTTCTAAGCATTTTACCCATTAACCATGGAATTGTGTAATTTTAATATTATAATATGTTTCGTGATTCCAAATGAACATTTTTTCTCTATTATAAAATGCGTCACATAGACCCTTTCAAGAATTGTCCTACCATTTAAATTTTCATTTAAATTCTTCTCAAATATCTAATAATATATTCCAATCATTTGTTATATAGAGCTTGGACACACTTATTTATCTTTACCCCTTCAATTTCACGAAGTTTTATGCGGAAAGTTTCGGTCTCCTATATATGTGTTATCTACATCATTGGGTTTTCCCCATTATTATACACTTAAAAATATACTACATCCCTAAAAATATAATGAAATAAGAATAATTATTATAACTAAATTATATGATATTAATATAATTACAATTATTTATTCCTATCTACGTGAAAACTAAAAATAGAATAATTTTAGTGAATTACATGGACTTACACCTCCAAAAAGCGACCTCTAATTGTTTTTCTTCACAAAAGTTCATGGATAATAAAAAATATTAATTTGATGAATAAATATATATTATATAATAAAAATATTAAATTTAAATTTAAAATTGTTATATACAATATTTACATATCATTAATTGGAAAATGGAACCATTAATTTTCCGTTCAGGTGAACTATAACCTCCCTGATTAATAAGATTAATTTGTCAAAACCACCGATCATGGATTGATTTTAAAATATAATTAGTATATAAAATATAATTATTTAAAACTATTATGATTATATATAATATTACAATATTTTATAATTCATTCTAATATGGTCATCATAAATATGAAGATAGGGTAAAATCGTCTGAAAATATTCATGTAACTGATATAGGAAAGAAAAATATATTATGAACAAATAAATTGGTAAAGTTAATGGAACATAAAAAATGAATTATAGATGAATATGGTTATGTAGTATATATATAATCAACTAAATTAAGTTATTAAGGATGTTAATTGAAATTGTACAACACTTTCAGATATATTTAAGGGGTTTCATCTCAATTTCACTTCATTGAGACCTATCATATTATTATGCCCAAATTTATTAATTATATTTTTTATATACAACTTAAAATTTATTTTTTAAAAATTAAATATTTAATTGATTGTATTTATATAATGATATTATTTTCATAATTCTAGTGAATTTTGACTTAATTACAAATTATTCATTTTGGGTATCATCAAAAAAATTCCTTATTTGATACAGATTTTTAATTTATGCACCAAATTACATTTAGATTGTATTTATATTTCACACATTATATAAAATTAAATGAATATTAATTTTTTTGGTATTTAATTAAATAATTAGTATTTCTCTATTTCAGGTATATTAATTAAAATGATCCGTAAGAATTAAGTGGTTTTATCTCAAATTTCGACCATTAAAACATGTTATTCATTTTGAAAAAATATAAAATTACATGGAATATATGATTCTGATTTTTCATTTTGAATCATTTTATATTCATGAAATTTTATTTTTAATTTCAATAACTGTATTCCATTTTTTATTTAAATATTACTCATGTAGTAGGGGGATTTTGTATCTCCTTCAATGATTTACAGTTTAAGGTTTGCGTAAAGTTTCTCCCTTTAATTAAATATTTATTAAATTTATCTATTAATTTTTTAATATATTTCCCATAAATATATTCCCTAATAAATATAAATATAAATTTAGTGGTTATAATTGTTTTTTTGTTAAAAATTACCACTTTTAAGTAAACATTGTTCAATATAAATTTCATATCTTTTTTCTCGTATCAAGCATCACCACCATATTATTTTTAAACATAAAAAATTCATAAAAAGTTTATTATTTTATAGATAACTAACATGGTCTAACTTTATTTTCATGTAATTTAATTTCATAATTACTTCTTTTTAAAAGATACTTTAATTATTTAATAAATATTCACTAGTGTGGTTTAATTTTATTACATCGTCTTCTTAATAATTCTCATGAAATGTCTATATTAGAACCGTATGATAAAAACCCATTTTTAATTTTATAATATAAATATCCAAAGGATTTAATTAAATAATATCTTTTGAATCCTTATTATTTATCCATTGGTTATTACATGATTGATAAATATGATACTCATTTCCTATAGAGGGGTTTTATTAGGTTTATAAACTATGTATGGTTTATTTTCCACATGTAGTACACATATATATGATTTTCATTTCTATGATTTGTGGTAAATAATAATATAATAGTGTAATTAATTGTTTAATGATTCATATGTAATTATAAAAAATGTAATATAATAGGGATAAAACTTTAACCCACCATTGGAAATTGTACACTTTATAATGATGGTCAAGGGAGTGTCCCTCAAATTATGGTTATGATATAACCTGTTTTGTTGTTTCCTAAATATTACTGTACCATTATCATATGATATTATATCCTTATGATATATTAATATTTATATGAAAATCCTATTTATGAAATAATGTTACACTTGTTGACCCTCCTGTTATTCTTTATTTTCATTTTTATTCCCCTACAATAATTTTTAGTTCATCTTTTTTTCTTATGTAATTTTCCAAGGATTTGTTATATATATATAGATGATCTATGAGAGTTAGAAGAAATGATTTTATTTTTAAATAAATATAATGTTTTAATATTTATGACGATATATTTTTATATATAGTCTTCCAAATACACAATACCTCTTGATAGTCAGTGTGTATTTGTTGGAGTAGAATCTATGTAATCATGAAATATTATATGTTTAAGGGAAGAGTTTAAAATTTTTGTATCAATGGAAGGTATAGTGTTTTCGATATTGGATTGACAAAAAAAGTTTAATACTCAATAGAGTAGTATATTTGATTAAACTATGTATAATATAACATCCTTAATTTTTGGTGAGTAGGATAATATGTAGTTCTCTTATCAATACATCAATATCATGATACTAAAAGTGTACATGGTTTAAAAAAAGGTTTATTTAGTGGTATTAACATAATAAAGATTTAGTTGACAATATCCCTTTTATAATTTTGATGATTTTATAATAAGGACTTTCTACGCTCCTGGTTTAACAGTCAAGGGGGATATGTTATGGTTTTCATATTCACTTTAAAAACACTACGAAGGAAAAGATTTTAAAATTTCAATAAGGCACCTGGTTGGGAATTATAACAATACCTAACATAAAGTATCATAGATAAAAAAGGGATATACGATGTATCATCATTTATATTGATGAAGTAATAGAACGATAAGATTAAATGTAGGTGTGATTCGAGGATGTAAAGACCCAGAATTTCAATGTATGTTTTTTTAATATATGGGAATTTTACAAGTCTTTAAAAATTGGTGGTGCTTGATTCTGAGGCAGGTGTGCCCGGAATGAATTTCTGAACATCTTTCAGGTACGTTCAGTAAACATGCAAGCACGTTTTTGTAATTTTTGAACCAGTGCTCGGAATTGAAATCCTACAGCACCATTGAAGTCGCATCACCAATATTCGCTTAAGAAGACTTTCACCTCCATGACAGTTGGTCGAGGGTGAATGTTAATTTTTGGGTTTATTCATGAATGAATAGAAATGAAATAAAATTGTGTAACAGTTTATTTTACATTTCATTGGAACTCTCATGTCGATGTTGAGAGGTGGGGACCACTTGAGCTAAAATCTCTAAATATAGGTTATGGTGGTGGGGACCACCTGAGCCTATCCTCCCATGTGGGTTATGTTGGTGGGGACCACCCGAGACTTAAACCCCCTAAAACTCCCCTCTTAATGGGGAGAAACCTCTTGAGTTTCCCCACATTAATGGTGCCACCCGTTTTAATTAATTTGATCAAATAAATTATTTAATTAATGCAATTTGAAAATTATGAAACCCCTTCATTTTGGTGGGATTGGGAGGAAGGAGACTTGGGAGAAAGCCTTACAATGTAGAACACCAATGAATAATGCCACCTTCAACTCCAACTTCTTCCTCGAGACATTAGATGATGAGGAAAATCATCAACATCAATTAACCGACAATCGAGGAAATGCCGATGTCACCGACGTCCGTCTATTCCCAACGACATCATCTCCTTTCCTACAGACAATCTTCAACAAATCAAACGAACAAGGTTGGGGTTATTATTGAATTCTTGTAATTTCTGATTTGAATTACTCATTGTTGGAAAGCATGGTGATCATGGATCAACCAAAATGAGATAATCCACTATTCATATGAAATTTTTGAATTTGACATTCATGATTCAAGGTTTTTGTTGAGCCACTTGATACCCCTCTAATGCCGAGGGTGTAGGCAAAACAAACATGGCCCGACCCCTCTAGAATTCTTCTTTTTGTGTGTTCTTCATGATGGTGATGATGACTGGTGCCGACGTTTGGCACTAGTGGAACTCGAGAAAGGCAGTCAGCAACACTGCCCACCACGACAAAGGTGACAACGCAACGGTGCCGCCCCGTAGCCATCGCTTCCCTACGGCCTCCGGTGTCCATGGCCCCCTGCGGCCACCCCACCCTGTGGCCTCTACTTTCCACCACCCCCCACAGCCACCGCCTCCCATCAGCATCGTCGCGCTGCCCTACGGCCTGCCGCACCGCCTGGCTGCCTCCCCACCCCGCAGCCCTCCATGCTTCGCATCGGCCCTCTATGGCCCCGTCGCGGCCTCCACACCCATTGCGGCCTCTGCAGCCCCCAAGGCCCTCCCAACAATCGCAACACTACCAGTCAGGGCCACCCCGCACAGGTCGGGCTGCCCAGCGTGAGCCGGGCCGGACCCAGCAGGCCAGGCCACCCAGCACGGGCTAGGTCTGTCCTCCTTCGACCCATTTATGCATTTTCGGTCATATCTTTGGCACAAGATGTCTGTTTGATGAAACTTCAGCGGCGTCAGAAACCATGGTCCAAGATGGTACTTTTGGATCACCCCAATAGAGATTTGGATAATTTTGGGAAATAATTGGGTTGGATCGAGCATGAATCCAACAGAGTCCTCCGGACCAAAAGGCTAATAACTTACAGACTGGGAATCTGATTGACTCTCCTTCTATTGCGTTGAGACCCCTTTTTCATGGAAGTCATTTGGGATACATTTTTGTGAAACTTTGTGGTAGTTAGAGTATCTAAAAGTGGCTTTTTGTGCAGACCCTCTCGGAGACTAGCGAGCTTAGCGCGGGAACCCTAGAGCAGGCTATGACGTGAAGAATGAAGAGCGGTCCTCTGTGGGTCATCACCTAGCGATCATGTGTGTGTTAGCGTTGAGCGTTCCTGTGTGGGTCCGCATGGAGCAATCATTTCTGGGTCAACACCTAGCGATACTGTCTGTGTCAACACTGAGGGATCCTGTATGGGTCAGCACCGAGCAATCATGTGTGGGTCAGCACATAGGGATCCTGTGTGGGTCAGCACTGAGCGATGCTGTGTGGGTCAGCACCAAGCGATCATGTGTGGGTCCGCACCGAGCGATCTTGTGAGGGTCAGCACCTAGCGATCTTGTGTGGGTCTACCTCTTCACAGAGAAATATGATTCATTAGTTACATCTAATAATCTCCACTGCTGTACTTATTTTATACATGCTATGAGATGAGTTGGTACCTGTGTGGTACATTCCTTCGTGGTAATACCTTGGTGGTATTTTTTTTTGTGTAGCGAACATGTGTGGTACTTACCTTTGTTGTATTCCTTCCTTTGTAGAACAGTTGAGCTTTGGGATTTTGGGTTGGACACTATGATTCCTCATGGTTGAGATGGCTATACTTGACAACTTAGGTATATGTATTGGGATATAACTATATAGGGTTTTAGTTGACTTCATGATTTGTGGTATATCTTTTGTGGATTTTGTGAGACCTTGAGGGTCTCGGGGTCCCTACTGAATATCTTATACTCAACCCTACCTGGGCTATGCCCTATCCTTATTCTGTTTGGTGTAGACAATGGACAACACTGACAAAGGACGGGGGTACCAGGACTGGAGGTAGCTCGGAGGCGGACATTAGATGAAGCGTAATGCAGAGACGACCTGATTGAGAGATGTACCTACCCTTCAGGTAGGATCCATTGTGGGTGTTCACAAGAGTTGTTTTCAGTTATTCCTGTACTTTTTTTTTCGTGTACTTTACAATTGGGATTCTATTTTGGGCCCTTTTCCTTTCAGTACACACTCTTTTGTTATACAGTTTACTTGTTGATCATATCTTGGTGTGTGCTTGGTTTTGTGTGTTTACAGTTTATAAACGAAATTCCTTCCCAGTTTTAGGGAATACACCTTTCGATGCTAGTCGCCAGCCCCTGGCCTATGAAAGGGGGGCTTGGGGTAGTCACGAAATGGGCCCCGAGGTACGGGTCGTGACAAATTTGTATTAGAGGAGTCCGTTCTACTATATAACATAAGACTCTGATCTTCCTTTTTAATGGAAAGAGTGTTAATTGTATCGATAATGGTTATTTGTTTAGGGAATCCAATGTTAGTGTGGCGGCTGGCGTATCCATACACCAGGACCTTGAATTATGATTTATGACTCAATGCATGAAAACACTAATTGCGTGTGTGTTTTAAAGAGTTTTCTTTTGGATCTCTTTGATTTAGAACACCAAGTATAAATTTTTGACCGTGGAACACATGTTTCTTTTTAGGATTCCTCCCTGAAGACAGCCAACTAGGGTTTCGAGAGTTGTACGCACTGATAGCCCACCGAGCGACGAGGCCTTAATGTAGGGACCTATTCTAGTAGAGGAACCATCAGTAGCATTACCCGGTGGGACATCGATACCAGCAGCCCTATCATCAGAGGGTGCACGCCGCTTGAGCGCAGTGCACGAGATCCAGTTCTAGATTCTACCCAGGTTCTGGGGAGACATGAAACCACAGACGGATGAGGTTTTGCCGGAGGCTGTGGTGAGAGTCTTTTGACTGGTTGGAACACAAGCCGTTCTCATGGTAATCCTTGCCACCCGTATTCTATAGGAAGAAGCTGGCAGATGGTAGAGCTTGATGCTCTAGGTTCATGACAAGGTGATGCTTCTCTAGATAGACTTCTAGAGCCTATTTTGGGCAGCGTTTGTTCCAGTGACTCCTCACGTAGTGCACATATTTGTGCTACTTCATCAGAATCAGGGCATCATGATTGTGGCTCAGTACTCAGCGAGGCTCACTTCGCTCTCACACTTATCCACAAATATTGTGAGGGTCCCATTCTTCAGGGATATGGCCTTTGAGCAGTGACTCAGGCGGTAGATCAGGGCTTCGATGATCTCATTTAGCATCTCAATGCAGGCAAGGGTGTTAGAGCGAGCCCTATTAGTGGAGAGTTTTCTTGATGAGCAGTCAACAGCAATGAGGCCCACAATCAGAAATCACTTAGTGGAGTCTTCTCTAGCTGCAAGCAGACTGATGTCATAGAGGTCTAAGAGGAACAGACCTACAGGTGGATGATCACATGATTGCGAGTATGTTGTGCGGGGCACCTGAGGCAGAGCTGGTCATGCCAGGAGTGGGTAGTTGTATTCATGTGGCGGGCAGTGTCACATGGATCATGACTATCTGACCCGCAATATTGTTGATCAGCATGCGGTCGAAGGATTGCCCAATCAGAGATAGAGATTTGACCGAGGAGGTCACCAGGGAGTAGGAAAATGTGGCAGAGGAGATGGCCGTGCAACTGGATGTTGGCGATGATTTGAGAGGTTGCCTCATCCATCACCTGGTGGTCCATACGAACCACATGGAGCAGGAGGACGTGGTCGAGCTCAACTCAAAGCAGCTAAGGCCAATGATCATGGTGCTCAGGATATGATACATGGTATGATCTGTGTCTACTCCACCTTAGCTGCATTATTTATAGACATAGGTTCCAGTAATTATTTTATTGCCACTGCCCTCATTCAGATCTCGGAGATTCTGATAGAGCTGTTGGATCGATCCTTACGGCTAGAGACTCCTACAAGAGCGGATTCAAATAATATTCACTGGTTCTGGCAGTGCGATCTTAATATAAGAGGGAAGACTATCGGCTGGGATCTCCTATTAGCAGTGTCGAGCCTTTATGACGTCATCTTGGGTATGGAATAGTTATCTACATTCCATGCTCAAATTGACTATGTTAGGAGGAATGTATAGTTTTTCCACATGGATGGGACCTGGTTTACCTTCATCAGAAATAAGGGAGCCGTTGCAGGATAGGATGGACTTACCCGATGGCGATTGCGGCCGATCACTCATTAGTTGGCTAGTCTTACCCTTGGAGTGGTTGATGTGGAGAGTCTCAGTTATCCTGTAGTGGTGTAATAGTACACAAATGTCTTCCCTGATGATGTTCCGAGTCTACCTCCTCAATGAGAGGTTGACTTTTACATTGACATGTACCTCGGGACGACACTGATATCTACACCAGTGTATCATATGTATCTCACAGTGCTTCGTGAGCTATGGGTATAGCTAGAGGACTTGTAGGGGAAGGGAATCATTCAGCACAGTGTTTCTCCTTTGGGTAGCCCTAATTTTGATCTCCAATATGGCAGATGGGAGCTTGAGGCTTTGTGTTGACTATCAGTGCCTTAACCAGGTGATCATGAAGAAAAAGTACCCACTTCAGAGGATTTGAAACCTCTTTGATCAGCTGAAGGGAGCATGGTGGTTCTTGAAGATAGAGAGCAGATTAGGCTAACACCAGCTTAGAGTACAAGATGAGGATGTGAAGAACATGGCTTTCATATTTCGGTACGACCATTACGAGTTCATGGTTATGCCATTCGGTGTAACCAACACTCTAGCAGTGTTCATGTTACTCATTAATATGATATTTCAGCCATACCTAGATCGCTTTGTAGTAATCTTCATCGATGACATTCTGATCTACTCAGCTACTGAGGAGGAGCATGCATATCATTTGCAGGTAGTACTGGACACACTCTCAGATCACCAGCTTTATGGCAAGATCTTAAAGTGGCAGTTCTAGATCCGAGAGGTTCACTTTCTAGAACATGTCATATCAAAGGCTAGAGTTTCTATTGATCTAGTGAAGATTGAGGTGGTACTAGATTGGGAGCCACCTAGGAGTGTGATGGAGGTACGGAGTTTTCAATATTTGTTTGGATACTACCAAAGGTTTGTCCTAGATTTATCAAGAGTCGTATCACCTCTATCAGCTTTGACGAAGAAGGGGAAACCCTTTATGTGGTCGGAGAGATGCCAAAAGTGTTTTCAGGAGCAGAGGTAGAGGCTGACTAGTGCACCCATCTTGAGGCTACTATAAGAGGGTGTAAGGTACATAGCCTACTACAGCGCATCAGGGACGGGGCTCAGATGTGTCCTGATGCATGAGTGAGTGGTGATCACATATGGCTCTCGATAGATGAGACAAAATGAGAAAATCTATGCTACCCATGTCCTAGAGTTAACAGTATTGGTCTTAACCTAGAAGATGTGGTGACACTATCTGATGGGTGAATGCATTACAGTGTACTATGATCACAAGAGTCTTATGTATATCTTCCCTCAAAAGGACCTGAACCCGAGACAACTACATTGGCTTGAGTTCCTCCAGGACTCTGTCTTCAAGAGTGTCTATAGTCATGGGATGGGGAACATTGTAGCATATGCACTTATCTGGATATCTGGTATACAACTGCTAGGTAATGCGATGGAGCAGCTGGCCGCATTGCAGATATCCATGGGACATGCACCTCATAGATTTTTTTGAAGGTTGGGACCATGTCATCATTTTCAGAGTAGGTACCATGGCACCAACATCACTTTAGGAGGAATTGCATTTGTATTTACACAAATACCCTCTAGAGGTACATCCAGGAGTGGAAAAGATGTACCAGGATCTCCAATGACAGCACTAGTGGCTAGGAATGAAGAAAGCGGTAGCATAGTTTGTCTCTCGGTGCCTCACTTGTCATCATGTGAAGGCAGAGACAAAGGTACCTGAAGGCTTGGTTCATACTATAAAGGTTCCAGAGTAGAAGTGGAATGGGATATCCATGGATTTCATGACAAGACTTGCACATACATCCAGAGTTAATTACTCTATATGGGTGATCTTTGACTGACTGACCAAGTCGGACCACTTCCTACAGATCATAGATCATGGTTTAGTAAAGATCTTGAGAGGCCTCCATGTGTAGGAGATTATACGGTAACATAGAGTACCCTAGAAAATTGTCTCTGATCGTGATGCACGTTTTATTTCTTGGCTATGGAAGGGGTTACTGGTGGCTTTCAGGATACAACTTCATTTGAGCACCGCCTTCCATCATCAGATGGATGGTCAGACTAGGCGGACCATTCAGAACCTCAAAGACATGATACATGATTGTGTCCTCAACTTCGGTCGCAGATGGGAGGATCACTTTCCTTTGGTGGAGCTTGCATACATTAGCAGTTATCATTACATCATTGGGATGACACCTTTTGAGGTACTATGCGGGTAACCCTGCAGATCACCTTTGTGCTTGACTGACCCAGGGGAGTCAGCACTAGTGGGATCAGAGATCATATGAGCTACCATAGAGAAAGTGCAGATCATCCAGGAGCAGATGAAGACTGCACTGAGTAGGCATAAGTCTTATGCCGACAAGAGATGAAGACCTCTGGAGTTCGAGTATGGAAACCACGTCTTTCTACTGGCCTCACCCCGACGAGGTCTATAGATATTTGGCAGAGGTGGAAAGTTATCTCTAAGTTTCATCAGACCTTTCTAGGTCCTCAGCAGAGCTGGTGAGGTGGATTAACGCTTAGCTCTTCCACATTAGTTACACAAGGTGCATGACTTCTTCCACGTATCCCAGCTGAGGAGATATGTGCACGACCCTTCCCACATCATCAACAACGATGAGCTAGACGCCAATGACGGTGTGACTTTTACGAAGGTTCTAGTGGAGATTGAGGATAGATAAGAGTGGGTACTTCGTTGGTGGTTGATACCTATAGTGCATGTACATTGGCATCATGAGAACCTCTGGGAGAGCACATGGTAATGGGAGGCTCAGATGCATGCTCAGTACCACCACGTGTTCCCTTAGTTGGAGTTATGCCTTACGGGGACATAATGCCCAGATGTGGTGAAATGGTAAAGACCTGAAATTTCCATGTAATTATTTTAATAAATGGGAATTTTTGGATTCCATGAAAGTTGAAGATGCATGATTCCGAGGCATGGTGTGCTCAAAATGAATTTCTGAACTTTTTTCAAGTAGGTTCAGTAAAGGTGTGAGCGGGTTTTTGTAACTTTTGAACCGGTGCTCAGAATTGAAATCTGAGGGCATCGTTGCACTTTTAGCACCATTATTCTCTTAATAAGACTTTCACCTCGACGATAGTTGGTTGAGGGTGAAATTTATTTTTTGGGTTTTTTCGCGAAGTAATAAAATAAAATAAAATTGTGTAACATTTTATTTTATTTTTATTTAGAACTCCCTTATGGATGTTGAGGATTAGGGACCACCTGAACTAAAACATCACAACATAGGTTATGGTTGTGGGGACCAACCGATCTTGAATTCCTATGTGGGTAATGGTTGTGGGGACAACCTGATACTTAAACCCACTTAAACACTCCTCTTAATGGGGAGAAAACTCTTTAGTTTCCCCACATTAATGGTGCCACCCCCTTAGTTAATTTTATCAACACAATTAATTAATTAAAACAATTTGATATTTTTTCCAACAACATAATAGATAACATAATCTATAATTTTGGCTACCTCTTTATTTTGGTGGGATTGGGAGGAGCGAGCCTTGGGAGAAGGCTCTCAATGAAGATCGCCAACGAAGAACACCAACATCGATTTTGACTTCATTCTTGGGACATTCGTTGATGAGGAACGTCTTCAACATCAATGAACTGACGATAGATGAAACATTGACATCACTGATGTCCATCTATTCCCAACGACATCCCCTCATTCCCCAAACACAATCATCAACGAATCAAATGAAATACGTTGGGGTTGTTATTTAATTCCTATAATTTTTCGATTAAATTCCTTGTTCTTGGAATGCATGGAAAGTGTGGATCAATCAAAACTATTTGATCCATGATTCATATAATTTTTTTTAATTTGAAATTTTTGATTCATGTTTTTTGTTGAGCCACTTGCTACCACTCTAACGCGGAGGGTGCAGACCAAAAAAACATGGCTCGACCCCTTCACCATTCTTATTTTTGTCTATTCTACATGATGGTGATGGAGAATGGTACCGATGTTTGGCACCGGTGGAACTCCAGAATGGCGACTAACACCGCTGCCAGCCGCGACGAAGGTGTCGGCACAACGGTGCTGCCCCGTGGGCCTGCAGACAAAGCTGCCCTTGGACCCCCATAGCCACCGCCTCCCTGCATCCTTCCTATGCTGCCTGGCGGCCTTACCATGCCACCCATCGGCCTCGCCAGGCCGCCCTGCGGCCTTACCGGGCAGCCCCGCGGCCTCGCCGCCCTGCCCCGTGGCCTCGATGCACCGCCCTTCAGCCTCACTGCCCTACTTCACGGCCTCGCGGTGCCACCCCACGTCCTCGCCGCGCCACCCCCCGCGCCACCCCTGTGGCCCTCCACGCATCCCCACTACCCTTCGCAGCTCCCCATGGCCTCCGCCGCCCTGCAGCCTTGCTGCACCACCTGGCGGCCTCGCCGCACCACCCCGTAACCTTGTCGTGCTCCCGCATGGGCTCGCCGCACTGCCCCAGGGCCTTGTCAGGCTACCTCAAGGCCTCACCACGCCACCCCGCAGCCCGCTGGACCTCCATGTGGCCTTCCGCGCTGCCCTATGACTGTGCCACCCCATGACCTTCCACGCCACCCTGCAGCCCTTCGTGGCACCCTCGTGGACTCCACTCCCCTCGCAGCCTCCTCGACCCCCCACAACCACTCGCAGTCCTCGCGGCCATCGTGCCGCAGCTAGACTTGGCCACCCACTGCGGGCTTGGCTGGACCTAGATTGCCAGACCGGGTAGGATCAGATACTGTGGGTGTGGCAGGGTCGGGCCGGGTTGGTATGACCGGGTTGGACTGGACACAGACCCACATCGACCCATTTACGCATTTTTGGCCATATCATTGCAAATGACGCCCGTTTGTTGATCCTTCAGTGGTTCCGGAAACATTGGTTCCAGACGGTCCCTTTAGTAAACCCCACTGAAGATTTGGATATTGTTGGGAAACAGTCGGGTTGGATTGAGCAACAATCCAATCGGGCCCTCGGGTCAAAAAGGCTAATAACATACAGAACATGCATTCAATTTACACATTGTCTACTGCGTTGAGACCCCTTTAGCATGGCGGCCCTTTTGGGGTACTTGTTTGAGATACTTCATGGATGTTAGAGTATTGACTAGTGGATGTTGAGTAGACCCTCCCGGACACGATCAAGCTTAGCGCGAGAACCTTGTAGCTGGATGTGACGTAAAAAATAAAGAACAATCATATGTGGGTCAGCACCTAGAGATCCTATATGGGTCAGCACCAAGCGATCCTATTTGGGTCAGCACCAAGTGATCCTATGTGGGTCAGCACCTAGTGAACCTGTGTGGGCCAGCAACGAGCGATCCTGTGTGGGCCAGCAACGAGCAATCATGTGTGGGTCAGCACCGAGCGATCCTGTGTGGGGAAGCACCTAGAAAACCTGTGTGGGAGAGCACCAGGCAATTCTGGGTGAGGCAGCACTGAGCGATCCTCTGTGGGACAAAACCTAGTGATCCTGTGTGGGTCAGCACCGAGCGATCCTGTGTGAGTCAACACCGAGCAATCCTGTGTGGATCTGCCTCTTAACAGAGTAAGATGATTCATTAGTTACATCTAATCATCTCTACTACTGTACATAAGTTTTTCCTGGTGTGAGATGAGTTCGTACCTGTGTGGTATTTTCCTTCATGGGAATACCTTGGTGGTATCTTTTGTGTGGTGTACCTTTGTGGTACTTACTATTGTGGTGTTCCCACCTTTGCGGAACAGTTGAGCTTTGGGCTTTTGGGTTAGACGTTGTGTTTACTCATGGTGAGATGGGTATACTTGATAACATAGGTATATGTATGTTTATATACATAGTTAGGGTTGTCAGTTGACTTCATGCTTTGTGGTTTATCCTTTGTCGATTTTGTGAGACGTTGAGGGTCTCAGGGTCCCTACTGAGTATCGTTATACTCACCCCTGCACGGGTTGTGCCCGCTCCTTGTTGTGTCTAGTGTAGACGATGGACAACGTTGACTGAGGAAGATGGTACCAGGACTGGATGTAGATCAAAGGTGGACATTAGACGAGGTGTACCGCAGAGACGACCTAATTGAGAGTCTTACCTACTCTTCAGGTTTGATCCTTGGCGGGTGTTCACATGAGATGTATTTCGTTATTCTTGTACATTTTAGTTTTCTTGTACATTACAATTGGGCTTGTATTCTGGAACCTTTTCATTTCAGTACGCAGTCTATTGTTATACAGTTTACTTGTTGTTCTTATCTTGTTGTGTGCATCGTCGTGTGTGTTTACAGGTTATAATGGAAATGCCTTCCCAGTTGTAGTGAATACACCTTTCGGTGCTACTCGTCAACCCTAGCCCATAGAAGTAGTGCTTGGGGTTGTCACAACATGGGCCCCGTGGGACGATTCATGATATGGGATACCATATTGAATTTTGGAGATAATGTTCATATTGGAATTTAATCTAATTATATTGATAACAATATTACTGTTAAGTATTTTGTTGAAACATGATCACGAGAAATGTAACTCCCCAATGCAATGATTATCTATTATATTATTTATTTTGGGTCCATATATAACTTATGATTTATTGGTCTTGAATCTGGTATGTGGAAAAAAGATTTTCATTTTTTATAGTCTATTATTTGTTAGACTATTATCTGGAACCAATACAAGTAACAGTGATGTGCCTTTTTGGTTGGGGATGTCATTTAATAGATCTATTTTAGGGCTTCTAAATCGTATGTTAAACCATGTGGCCTCCTAAATGTAACCATGTAGGTTCCCTATGGTTGTCTAGTGGGGAATGTATAGTTTGTGAACAATTTGGTAAACTTGGGGTCATGTCCAGTTTAATAAGAATTATGGTAATAATAATAATAACAATAATAATAAATAGTGACACTATTATTAGTATTTTTACTATTATTATTAGTCTCCTACTATATTCCTCCCCATACCATGTGACCCCATTTACCAAGCTCATATCGTGTGACCCCATTACCAAATCCCCTTTTGTAACATCACAGAACTAGATGCCACTGATGGTTCCTCAAGCCTAGTTGGTCACATGGCCTCAAGCGCATCTCTCTGAAATCCAGAGACTATTGACTAGCTTTGAAGGCCCACGTTGTTTTAATGGTGAGACTATTCTTTCATCACCAGAGTGTAACACTACAAAAAAATAGTGGATAGATAGAAAAATTATTAAATCATTTAGATAATACGTACACCATAAGAATAGATAATAATATAAAAAGAAGGATCATATAAAATGATGATGATGAAATGTGTCATATGTCTAGGAAGTAATCCAATATAGGTACATGGATGAACAATACAATACATGTATCAAAATTACAAAAAAGGAAAAAAAATTATCCCTAAATAGCAACATGAACATCAGATCAGTATAGTGCTCCCCGACTTCTAAGCATGGTACAAAATAAACCCTACAACTATGGGTTCTTTCCCTTTCCTCTACCATTATCTATGTAGTCTATTAGAGTACCCAAAAGCCTCACAGAGTTTTTGAGAGATACAAAAATACTAGGTGACCATCCAAAGCTTTATGTAATTTCATGAGGTGAAATATAAGCTAGGTAGTCTTGAAGTAATGCGATTATGATTTAAATAAAAGTCCATATTTTATTATTATGAAACTACTCAAAATATAATAATAAAATAAATTCTAAAGTATCCCTAAAAAATATTTTTATTCTACTCTAACATGGTAGATACAAACAATGTAATGGTATAAAATATGAACTTCCCATTCAGCCAAACATTTCATGTCAACCACGACAAGTCCATGCAACCTGAGGAGTCTGAATATCATTGGTTGATCCATATATTAAAAAATATAATATTTAAAATGATAGTTCCATATAATCAATGTTTAAAAACATGATGGGATGAATCCAAGTTTTATAAGTCCCATACATACTCATCTAATCTCAAGATCATCTCGATGAAACTCATTAAGGCACTAGATTTAGTCATAGGATAATTTCATCTGAACATGTCTTGGACGAGTCCATGAAAGCTAGATCCAATGGGTAATAAGTCTAATGGAATCTGAAGAAATCAAGACCCAAGGATCATACTCTATCCCATACATCCAAAATCATGTTCATGATCCAAGGTGAATCATCCAATAAATCTATACAATCATTCACCCTATCATCCAATTTAAAATTTCATACCATATTAATCCTCCCACTCATATAATCATTCATATAAAAATACCAGAAATTAATTTTCCCACTCATTTTTCCATTTATATAAAAAGTAAAAAACAACAAGTATAAAAAATCATTAAATCAAAACCAAATAGAACCATTTGATCAACTTAACAATTTATAAGTTTAATAACACATCCTCAGGTTCAATGTGGAATGGAGGCAGGAAACTCTTGGGCAGGAAATCCAATTCAATTTAATTATAATTAATCTTCCTCTATCTAGGGAAGCATGAGGACACCTCCCATGAATTTTTTATTAATGAAAAAACAAGGTAAATTCCCAAGAAACCCCCATAAGTGGACATGGTTAGGCCTAAAACCTCCAAACCAACATAGAATAACTAAAGGGAATCCCTTTATAGGTTATATTACATTTAATTAAATTATCTTCTTTAGTTTCCTGGTCATTCTGCAATGTATAATAGGAAGAATAATGGAATATATTTCTATAAGAAACAATACCAATATAAAAATGAATGAATCCATACTGTAGATCTATAGTAGGGTTATACAATATTATTAACTCCCGAGTCAGCTCACATTGGGAAAAAATGAATAATAGATGAAGAACCTGAATATAGAGAAAATCATCTTCACAAAAATAACATTTTATATAGGAACAAGAAGAATGAAATAGAAAAAAGAATCTATTACTCCCCGATGCAGATCCAATGAGATATTTCGTGCATGAATTGATTATCATAAGGATATAATACCTCAAATTCAAGATTAGTAAAAAAAATGGAGATCTCAAAATTTTCTTTGTTGTGGGGAAGGAATAAAAAGATAATATTGCTAAACATGATTATAATAAAATTTCAAATTATAAAATTTATCAAAATTAAATGGTTCGTCTATTTTGTGCTCCTAGTTTTAAAACCTGTGTTCTAACTATGGGAAGTATATTTTAGAGAAGGGGAACCGCCAATATTTGAATTACCATGTACAAAATATTTTAAAACCCATTGTCAACATTGGAAATGAATTTTTAAGGATGTGTGGCCAAAATTAAATAGTTTTTCCTAACCATGACTCCTCCAACTACACTCTTCCCATGCCTCACACAATTAATCACACCATGCGAACTACCCCACACTGATTGATATAATCATGTGACAGACTTTTTTAGTTCCAAATCCTATGCTCTATTCCCCATATCGGCCTCAGACAACACTGATACCTCATGGTCCTCAAATTGAATTCCCTTTAGGCCATATTTAATAATTTAAAATAAAAAATAAAGGATACATATCTCATACGAAAACCCAATATCATACAATCATCACCCATTAAAGGATATTTTCCATGAATTTCTCTCGGAAGGGTTATCAATAATAATCTAAGAACAACTATGGACACTGAACACAGAAGTTGGACTTGCGCTCCATTTATCATCTTGTAGATAATCATGTTTCTATATAACCCATACTAGATGGACTAATCGTCCTCGAAGTACCTTCATTCCCCTTTAAAAAAATGAATCAGATGCTCCTCAATGGACACATAAACCTATAGCTCAACCTCCTCAGGATGAAAAGCATGACACATGACCAAGTGATAATGGCATAGCTATGATACATGCAGGATATCATTCATGGATCGACACATTTGATGTAACTATAAACAACACGATTCCAGTCCAACTCTACCAAAAATATCAAATGGCCCGACATTACATGGTGAAATTTTACCTTGTATCATGTTTCATCTATGTCCCAATCTCTGTGAAACATGTACAAAAACCCTATTCCCAAAAATCGAACTCAAGTGGTTGTACAAAACAATGGAAATTTAATTTTTTTCAAGACTCTAGAGTGGCCATCTTCTTCTGAATCAACTGGACCTTCTCAAAAGTCTCCTATATGTGATGTGGTACCAATAAAGTTGCCTCCCCTACCTCTAACCAGTATATGAGTGATTGGATATTTTTATTCTATAATGCCTGAAAAGGATCCATATTTATCATTTCATAATAGTTGTTATTGTAGGATAACAAAGACATGGTAATATGCTTCCCTAAAGAGCACCCAATATTCAGTACACATGCTCAAAGAATGTTTTTAAGAACATGTATCCAGTGATCTAACTTTCCATATATATGATTTTGTTGTGTTGTGCTCAGAAGCACCTGTATACCTAGCACCCTCTGCAAACTCTTCCTGAAATGATACGTAATTTGGGTGTCCCTATCTAAAAAATTGTGTGCGGGACCCTACGAATTTGTACTATCTCACGAATATAAAACCTTCAAATATCATTCAAACTAAATGTATCCTTTATTGACAACAAATAATAAAACTTCATAATCTGTTAAAAAAGAACACACACAGTATCACCACCTTGAGGTGGCCTTAGTAAACGAGTCACAAAATATATCACAACATCATGCCATTTCCACTCAAGAATAGGAACATAATGTAAAATTCATTCTGGTCACTAATGTTAGGTCTTCACCTGATGAAAAGTTGAAGACCATTTAGAAAACCACCCAGCTCTATTTTTATGCCCAACCACATGTAATGATAGTGAAATTCATGGTATATTTTGGTAACAATGGGGTGAACTACCCATGCAGAGGCGTCAAAACTATAGCATTAGCTCCTCGCACATGCCCACTAGAACCTAAATGCGAATATTGATAATAAGTATCTTATCCACAAATATGGTCCATCTAGGATGAGGTTCTTCACATGACACACTCTCCCATAGGACTAGGCCCTCAAAATTTGATAGTAACCTCATCCTCACACTATCCAATATGGTAGAGTTCACAGCTAAGAATGCTAGATAAGTTTGTAACTGGCTATTGTACACCACAATGTCCATCTCCAATAATAAATCTGTGATATTACACTCTCTACTAGACTTATTATATTTATGTATCAGAGTCCTCATACTCTATACTTAACCACATTATTTCCTTTAGTTGGTGGGTTGGAATGCTTGAACTCAATAGAATATAGGAATTCATCCCACCTTCACTGCCTCAATTTCAAATCATGTTGTGTGAATATGTACATGATACTTTTGTAGTCTATTTTCACAATCAAATACTCTCCTAGTAACTAGTGTCTCCAATAACACAAATCACGAATAATTGCTCTCTATAGATCATGCATCAATTAGTTTATCTCATGTGGCCCTAGTTTCCAACACATATATGTAATGACTCAATCCCTATGCATAATTACTTCTCCAAGCCTGATACCTAATCATTCACACCACATTGTGTAGCTCCCGACCAATACTAAAGGTATTAAAACCATTTCTAATTTCAATATCCCATTCAACACCTAAAATTTATTCTCAGATATATCAAACAATACAAATATCATACCCTTATTTATTCAAACCCCTAAAAAAGATTATAAACCAGAGAAGCCCTGTATAAAATTCATATAGTATCTAGACATCCCAAATAAAATCAGTATGTTAGAGCCATTCTTACTCTGATTCTTGGAAACTATATCTCCCACATTCACTATGTCCATGGATTCTCCATTATTTGAGATAATGTGACATAGAATGTGAATATTGTCAATACGGAAGTGGAACTTTGGGAGATTATTATATAACTGATACACTATGAATGAATAAAAAATGTCCTCAATATGTTTTTCAAGGTCATGTAAATTTTTATAATACACCTACACATCATCCATTATATCCACCACAAACAAATATAGACTTGGATGGAGGACAAGGTTCATCAGTTCCATGAAAAATGATGGTGTATTCGAAAGAATAAAGACATAAACAGATAGAAATATTGACCATACCTTCTATGAAAGGTTGTACGAGGTATGACTACAAGTTTAACATCTATCTCGTGATATATCGACATCAAATAAAGTTTCAATAACACCTGAGCTCCTTGAAGCAGATAAAACATGTCATTAATTGATGGAAATTGGTACCAGATCTTAACCATCAATTGGTTCAGTTTTTGATAGTCCAAACATAACCTAATGTTACCTTCATTACATTTCAAAAAAGGACCAGTGAAACCCATAGAGATTTACATAGTCTAACAAGCCCCTTTCCCTCTAAATCATCTAGCTGCCTCTTCAGTCCCTAAAAATCTATTATAGTCATCTTGTAATGAGTAATGGATTCCAATTCATATCATGACACTAACTTATAATGAACTCAACCTCTATCAATGAAGTTAAACTAGAGAATTCATCTATGAAAACATCCCTGAACTGATCAACCACTATATGAATGTATAACTAATGTTATCCCTCATAATCTGGATATAAACAAGAAAAATGGATTGTCATCCACCTGAAGATAATATATTGTGGTCCAGCTTAGCTCTCCTAGACATCCCATTCACCCTTGGGAGTATACATTTTACCCTTGGGAGATGTGAAAGTCACCCTTCAATGATAGTAGTCAATGTAATGTTGATAAGACAATATAGTACATCCTGTGTATGATATAAAACCCTATCCTCCTGGGGAAAAAAATTCTCAATGAAGTGAAACCCACCAACCTCAAGGGGCACTACCAACACTAGAATGCACAACCCTTTCAAATTCACTATAGTGTGATTATAATAATAACTACCCCATAAGAGAGGATAATGAGATGTTTTATTTTCACAACACATGTAGATATAATCCTAAGTGATGCACCTTTATCAAACTATGAAGATTAAATAGTTATGGCTTATAAAAGTTTACTCATCACTATAGATGGTCGGGTGCCCTAGTCTTCCAGGGTAGGCCATACAAAAAATATCTGGGCTATATTAAAGCCCATTGAAACTACCTCATTTCCCAGAGTGAGTCCATTCTAATGTTTCATTGTAACTGGGTCATAGATAACTCAAGAAATGACCACCACTACCATGTCCTGATTGACTAGAACTGTTCCAAATTCTTGTCTAACCAAGAGCCGAGAAACCTTCCCCTGAACCAGCTATCATAGAATAACCCCACCCACTCACAGCTGAATCGATAGTCCTATAGAAATGATTCCCAAGGAACATCCTACAACAATATAGGTTGTTGAGTGGGTAATCATCACATTGATTCTTCACATATACCCATCAATGATACTGATGATAAAAAATATACCTACCAGTACTCACAACGGTACTGGTAATCATATCACATGAATCCTTAATGTGGCTCTTCATACTTAAGTTGGTCGAACCACTGATCAGGAGACCACAATAACCTTATATATTCCCCAATATTCCTTAATGTTCCTATCTATAATCAGAAACTGATACAATGTTTTAGAAATGGATGTCAATAAGAACTCATCAAAATAATATATGATCTCATTTCAGATAATTTTTTCAATGAATCTCTCTTGTAATGGCTCTTTATTGTGGTACATCAGGGTAAAAAATTTCATCTTTATAAAGCATGTCGAGTACTCCGTAACAGTCATTACACGATACTATAAAAACATGAGTTAAATATCCCACTATTCTCCTAGAGTCTTGGTGTATAAGTAATCATAGAATTTGGTTTCTAAATCATCCCAAAACATATTTCATAGCCTCTTAGCCTCCTTCAGTAAATTCCTCCCATTATTTTCTTCCCCACACATCATATAAGTCATGAGATACAATATATTCTCCTGACGTTTCTCTATATTCTCTAAGATTTATTTTGTAGAATCAAGAAAGAGCTTTGTAAACTTTTGGCCACCATCCCCTAAAAATATGGGTTTATAGGGCTACTATAACATAGACATAAACTGATATTTAGAAATTGTAGATGGAAATTCACCCTAAAAATTGTACATGGAGTGATAAAACCCCAAATAGAACTCTACCTCAACCATATTTTATGAAATAAAAGTTGGTGTTGTTGCTAGTAAAAATTTAATATCCACTAGTAGCCCATGCCCCAAAACCCCCAGATCATGGTCATCCCCTCTCTCAAGGCATACAAATGGATCTCATTATTATGGAATGTGTCTAAAAAGAAAAACAATCATCAGAAAATATATATGTTAATTTTCACAACTCAACAGCATAGGACTGGTAAATCATCATAAAATCAGGTCATATCACACAAATGTCTCCTAAATCCATGACTTTAAAAAGAACTGTCACCAAAACCAGTAGAGTCACTTCCTCATTCCCACTCAGAAGAGGAGTCTTGGTCAACTCAATTTTTCCAAGTTTACTTTCAATTTTAAGTCATACTAATTTTATAATTAACATTATAATTCAATTTAAAAGTTTAAACATGGGTTCACCATGTTCCATTCCACATGGGATCATTACACTTTAGGAACCAAAATTTGGTTCTCATATAATCCACACCAAATCATATTATGTTTAAAAAATATAAAAAATGTGTTTCACTTTACAATCTATAAAGGTCTATACTTCTTATGAAAAAAATAAGGCACAACTTTCTCTATTCATATTAAAAAATCTAGCCCAATATAAGGAATAGTTTTCACATCACTAATCACAATAATATGATATAAGTAATGAAGGCTAAATGATATAGAATATTGGATGGAATGTAAATTATAATAAGTTCACAAAATAATGCATGAGATAGAATAAAATCTTATAATCATGTTAAAATAAAATAAATATATCAATCATATCAGAAATAACATCACAAATCGACTACATCACCCAACGGTGGTTTCATATAATATGTAAAAATAATAATCCATAAAATACAAATTAAATGTAATGTGATTGGGATTTTTCTTTTACATGGGTTAGCTTGACACATGGAGTGGTCATTACCAAACAAAATTTTTATCCAATATCTTTACATTATTCCATAATCATAACCCTTCATATAAATCATAAAACAATTCTTGGAATCCTAGGAAAATAAAACACAAGAAAGAGGTCAGCTCAGATGCTCCATAAGGATAAACAATATAGTAGAAGCTATCATAAATTGAAGTACATATTTTAGGAAGGGTACAAATATAAAACACAAGCCTTATAAAAAATTTTCATTAGTATAATATGGAAATAATAAATCAAATAATTTCATTTAAACATTTATAGGGATATTATACTAGTAAATTAATCACATGTAAGATGAATAACTAATCCCATAATGAAGGAATTCATAGTGCTGAAAATCATAACCAATACATCTAGGCCTCGTGTAAAGACTGTTACAACCCAAGATTTTATGAGAATTATTCATTTTTATTTCTTTAATGAATTTTATTGTAAACTTCTCCAAGATTATCTTTTGTTATATGCAACACCGTATTATCTTGTAGTATATGCAACACTATTCTTGGCCTATGATGCACAGAATTTCAAGTTCTTTCGAATAAAATTCATTTTTACTACACCATTTGTAGATTTGGATCAATGTATAATGAAACTATATTTTGAGTATGTTATACAGAACCCCAAATTAAGATTTCCCAATATGGAACCCTGACTTGGATTTCATTACACACAAGAGCGACCCTCCTCGATAGCGTGTGTTGTACGCAATACCGAGTTCTACTAAATGAGACATTATTATAATATTATAATGAACATTCCATTATGAATAGAATAAACTAAATTTTTAATTTTATAACATTATTATTAATCTTACATATTTTCTAGATCATGGTATGAGAACAAAATAAAATTTTCAGGTAAAATAAGTATTTAAAAAAAATGCAGTTTTCCAGCCTTTTGATGGCACAACCATTTTAAATCTAATTTTTAACAAGTTTGTAAGATGAATTCGACAAAATAAACTACTTATTGTGAATAAGGATATAAAAATTTACGTTGGATAATGTTTTGATATTTTTCTGATAATGTTCATATTTTGATGAATAGTAAAAATACGCAAAATTTTAATTATAATCAACTTTTTTCATCAAGATAATTTATATGGTTAAATTATAATATTGAATGGTTTTAAAGTATAAATAGAATGTATTTTTACCATTTAATATAATTTATGTCATTATCATTAATTTTACATTGAATTCATAGGTAAAAAACATTTCAATCTTTTGCAATGTTTTAAATAAAAACACATTTTATTTGACAACGAGATTAATTTTAAATTAATTTATGCAATGCTTGTGTCTTTAATTTAGGGAAAATGTATTCCATATTTTGAATTAGTATGTATAAATTATGTTAATAGGATACTTTTTATTTTTGAGCTTTATGAATAGTAACTACAGTAAAATTTATTTACCACAGTTAAAGGTAAATTAGGTAATTAAGGGTAAAAATAATATTATAAAATTACCCTAACACCTGTCTTAATATAATTTGATGATTATATTTCATAGTAAAATATAATTGGGTCGAAATGGTTTCTATTATAACCCACTTGTATGTGATTAAGACTTTTAATTTATTTTATTTAAATGAAAGTGAAATACGTGTCACCGAAACTTTAATAATTAATCTATTTTTAATATACAGTTATAAAGATTATAAATTCGATTATAAATTCCCATTTCTAAGATAAAATGTTTTTCTTTATCATGGTGATTTATTTGTAATTTTTAAGAAATATATAGTTACTTTAATAACTTATACATTAATGATGCAGAAATTGTTTATTTATTGAAAAATCAATAATATAGTTTTTATTAAACTAATAATACCAATTAAAGACCCAAAAAACCTGACCTAAACTTATTGGTCGTGTAAATATAAACCATGAGAATACAAAGGAATAATGTTTGACCAGTTGATCATTATAAAAGCGATTATGACACTTATATTATTTTAGTTTAAATGATGTCAAAGTTGTCACCTACATAATTTAATAAACATAACATTTTAAAAGTTGGGTGTTTTAGAAGATAAATTCTACTAAAAATATTATTATGAAAGATATTAGATTTATATACATCATAGTATTTTATTTTTAATTTTATGCATCAAATATGTATATTAAATAATTATACAAAACAGTTTTTGTAATTATTTTATTTAGAGAAATATCAAAAACATGGATTTTAAAAATATCAAAATAAATATTATATGAACTAATTAACATACTCCACGAATTTTCTAGATGAATATGAGATGTTATAAACCTATTAAATATATTTTTTCGAATATATTCTCTGTTTTTATTTTATTTAAATTCAAATAAATGAATACTGTCAGAATTTACACTATTGGTATATTATAAAAATAAAATATTATTAAATTATTTATAAATCACAAAACTTTTAAAAAAACACAAATTAAAAATTATATGGTGTAATAGTTTATAAATTATCCAATTACGGAAAATGGACACCATATAAGTTTTATTTATAACAATTTTAAATTTAGAATATTATTACCTGAAATAAAATTAAATAGATTAAATAAGGATAAATCAAAATGATAAGGTTTAAAATAAACATAAAACATGTCTAAATTTTATTTTTTGATGATATTACAACCCTATCTGATCTCATATTGAAATTGACTCATTTTTGGATATTTTAATGTGGGGTTTTATTTTATTATAAATTAATATTTTTTGATCTTTCCAAAATTCCCCTCTCATCCCTTATAAAAGGGCACCTCCTCAATCTTCTCTTAACAAAATTTTGAGCCTTAAAGTTTGTCAAAACACTATCCATTTATCTTCTATCCTTCCCTATAAACCTATATAGGTATTGGTCTTCTTCAAATTCCAAAATTAGTGCCCTAAGAGGAGGTTAAGAGGAGGCACGTCAAAGATGAGGTAATATCCTTTACCGATTCTCTCAAACTTATTTCTTCTCCTACATCATCTATATGTGTTGTTTCATTATTAAGTAATAAATCCATTATAACTTTTATACTGATATGTTATTATGAATATCAAACAATCATATTCTATCTTTTATTCATACTATGAGAAAATGAAATCACCATGCGTGCCTATGTACGATATACTCTCTCCATGCCATGGTGTAATATTTTATTTCATCACTAAAATACATGGATGGGTATAATGATGGAAGAAATAACTATACATGTTTATTTTAAAGTCATATTTAGTATGAAATATTATACACCATACACTTAAAAACAATTCCACAATCATAGGAATGATATCATCGCTTGTGCGTACGTACAAGCTACCGTCTCCACGATGTGATGTGACTCCTTCTACATGATCTTCATTGAAAAATGATTATATAAATGAAATGAATGAATATATATGATATATATTACACTAATAAAATTCTGTAAATGATGTATCTATAGCCTAAAAATAGGAATATGAATTTATTCGACAAAACACACATAAGAACATATAATAATGAACACCGGAATAACAAGTAGCAATAAAATATTACTAATAAGAAGATAAGAATATGACCATATATGATATCATAACATTGAATATGATACTATAATAAGTCAATGACATTATTTAAATCATTATACATGAGTTTCAGATATGTACAAATCATATAAGACCCAAGGTAAGGGATTATTTCGTTTCACTTTTATTTTTGTGAGACATATGCCTTATTCACCAACTATTTTTTTGTATAGTATTTTAGCTTCCCATGAATGTTTTATGATTTTATTATGAAGGATATGATATTTACATATGATTCAATTTTTGTTTATTTTATGACACCTATGATTCCTCATATTATAAATGGTAAGGGATAATTATTCCAATCTCGTTTTTTGTCTGACATTGTTTATTCATAAGTATTTACTGGGGTTATAATTATCATCAATGTCCATGATTTCAAAAATGTTTTCATAAAAGGATTACAATTAATCCATTTATGTTTAAAGTCAGTATTACCCTTCTTTTTCTTTTACCACATGTTGTGGAAGGAATCTTACTTTTTTTAACAAACGAGGTACTTTTTGACTTTTCTCGAAAAAGTATGAAGGGAATGTTTTTTTAACTTATACAGCATGAACAGATTTTTATAGTTTCATAACACATTATTTACATAAATAATTCTCTAGAGGATTTCATGAATATTTTTAACAAAATCCTTTTCTATAAGATTGCGTGGCATTTTGTGAAAAGATAATGATTTTGAAGAAAAAAGGATATTTTCCTCAAGAATTCATTTGAAGTGTTTTATCAAAACTATTTTCCATCTAAGATGAAATTATTTAGTATAATTATGTTTCAAGTATAATGTCCCTATTATTTAAATCGTTTTATTATTCTTATGAATAAATGATATCCATTTGTTTTATATCGATTATGTTATAATGGGATGATGTTTATGAAACCCATTATATTCATTGGGTAATGATGAATGATTTATGATTATGTTGTGGCACACGTAAGAATGATTCCATTATGAGATGGGTGGGACCAATATCTCCCTAAAATGCCTTGGTTAAATATATATATCTCATCATATAGACATGGCTGGAAAGGCATGTGAATCTGGTTAAGTAATATTGGGCTGGAATGACAAGTAATCCCGGTACAGTAATGGTCTTTATCCACTATGATGGTCTTGGCAGCAATGCCTTGGCTACAATGGAAATCATATCATGTGGTCAATGGTTTTCCACAATTCTATGTTTTATTCCGATGCCATTTTACCATGATTAATGTTACTTTATGATCTATGCCTTATGTATGGCCTAGATTTATGTCATTGTTCATGATTTTTATGTTTTATGTTCATGTTTTTACATTCAAATGTTTATGGACTTTTTTTATGTTCTCCATGTTTACCCCTAATGATCATTTTAGCTCACCCTTTTTATGTTTTCTTTCCCCCTGGATATAAATAAAGGTTTTAGGTAAGAAAAATAGGGGGAAATATTTATGGGAGATGTTGAAGAACTTTCACCATGATTAGAAAATTATGTTTCAAGTTTCAAAACACACTAAACTATTACGGTCTTTGGGATTCTGTTTTTGTTATGTATTATGTATTCCACAAAAGTAATGTAATGTCCATGTACCACATGCTTTGGGTGTCTACAATTGGTATTAAAGAGAAGGATTAGTTAACCATTGAAAACTAGAATGCGAAATCGATAGTGAGATCCCTAGAAATATTTCAAAGGTATGTATAAGGATGTCCCTGAGGTTAATTATAAGTATAGGTTATAGACCTATAATTACAGTAACGATCATTGAATTAATCCTATGATGTTAAATATTGATGGTACTCCACCTTTATTATGTTGTCTTTCTAGCATATTTTTTTCCTCTCACACTATTCTTTTTGGGTTTTAGAGAATGGATGGAAATAGGAAGATTCATGATAAAGGAGATTATGATGGACAATCAAATGATATTCTTCATGAAAAAACCTAATGAAACTATATTTGTAAGGAGAAACATAGTTATAATCCCTAATAATCACTATCATAATATGATCAACAATCTCAACATTGGTTAGTTTCTGACTCGACTAATAAGAGGAAGATAGAGTTTCATGATGATCATAGAGGAAAGAAAGTTCAATTTACCTCATGTAAATCATGTGGGAAGAGGCATCAAGAAGAACGTTTCAAAAGAAATGGAAGATGTTTTGGGAGTGAAAAAGAAGGACATAAAGCTAGTAATTTCGAAGGAAAATGTCCAATTAACACCATGGACAAGGATAATGGTATTGCTAAGACATCAACAACAGTTAAAATTTTTAAATGTGGAATGTAAGGGAATTATGCAAACCAATTCCATAAGGGAAAATCTCATGAAGATAATCAGCATGGTCTTACGGGTAGTATTTATGTGATGATGATGAAGAGACTACAAATGATATATGAGATTAAATAAGTGTTATGGAATAAAATGATGAAGCTCAGTAAATAGATTAATAAGGTAGTGGAATGATTTCATGTTTATCAAGAATAATGTATGGTAATATATAATAAAGAAAAATGTAAGGATTGTTACACTATTGATTTTCATTGAGTATTTAAATGTATATGTTGAATGGTACCGGTAACCATGAAAGGTTATTCATATATTTTTAGAAAAAAGATGATATGAACATAATGAAGGGATAAGTAGAAAATAATATGTTTGATAGTATTAATGAGATCATTACTGATATAAGGAAAAAGTTACATCACGATTTGAATATATAGAAATTTTTGGGATTTTAGAATGTGGAAAGAGTTAACTTTTGACATCATTCATGTTTTCACTAAGGATCTATGGTGATCCATGTTTCGAGAGAATACATGATTAAGGTATTCACATGATTTTAATGTGACCAACATGATATATCGTATGATATATGGGCGATAAATGATGGTATTCACATGCTTGGTACATGAAATCTCTAGTAATATTTTTTTATACAATGATATTGGAGAGAAGTATTTTGGATAAGACTAAATATTGGAATCGATTATGTTAGACATCAGATAGTATTCTTTAAGACTATAACTTTTTGATATTATTTTCAAAATTTTATAATAGTATAGTTTTTGAAAAAGAACAACCCATAGGACGGACAAAAACCCGTCTTGTCGGATAAGGATGTGGGAATCAAACCCATAACTGAAGTGTGACAGGCCTTTATTGCCTACCAATGGCCTACAAGAAGTCCTTGGTTAGTAGAAAGTAGTTTTATTTTATTAACCGTTATGATAGATGAAGTTAAGTCCATTTTTCGAACCATATACAATTAATCTCACCATAGATGGACTTATATATATTTAATAACTTTTTCTATCCTTATGTTTGAGATAGATGGAATGTCCCATCATTCTATCACATGATCTGCTAACACTTAAAGAATGACAAATTCAAATTCATTTCTTTAAATATGAGATGAAGTGAAAATTGTTCATGGAATGACCAACGATGATATTACACTGAAATCAAGTAAGTATTTATCCTTATGTAAAAATTCCGCAACTTTAGAGAAATGAACTTGAAAAAAAAAATTTCCTAGTACTTTCATATCTGATGTATTAGATGGTACCTTAGATCATCACAAATTTTTGGCTTTGTGATTCGTTGTTTTTTCATAGCTATGTACTCTACCACTCTTCATCAGAACATGATGGTTATATTTCTCTTACATATCCATATTTTTACACATATTCTCATATGTGGAAAACTAGTGATGAGTTACTTCAGGTGGCCGTTATGTTTCCAACATTCCTTTTTAAAATTAAGTTTTAGGATTCCTTTTTATGGTGTGGGTTTCTATGAAAGAAACTTTCAAGTAATAAATGATTTATGACCCCAAAAAATTTCGAGGGTAAAATTCATTTTACGGGGGGTAGAATTTAACATCCTGAGATTTTATGAAAATTTTTCCTTTTAATTTTATTGATTTATTTTTATGTACACTTCACCACGATTATCTTGCATTATACACAACACCGTATTTGCTTGTAGTATACGCTACACTATTTTTCGCATGTGATGCACACAATTTCATGTTCTTTCGAACAAAATTCATTTTACACAACACCAAGTATAGACTTACATCATTGTATAACTGAACTATATTTTCTGTATGTTATACACAACACCAAAGGAATCATTCCCTACACACAACCCTGAAATGGCTTGCGTTACAAGAAAGAGCGACCTTCCTCGATAGCGTGTGTTGTACGCAATACTGAGTTTCACTAAATGGGATATTATTATAATATAATCATGAACTAGACATTATGAATAGTATTAACTACATTTTTAATTTTATAACCTTATCATTCATCTTACAAATTTTCTATATCATGGTATGAAAACAAAATAATTATTTCGGGTAAAATAAGTATTTTTCAAAAAATGCAGTTTTGCCGCCTTTTGATGGCGCAACCATTTTAGATCTAATTTTTAAAAGTTTATAATTTGAATTTTAAAAAATAATCTTCTTCTTATGAATCATTATATAAAAATTTATATTGGATAATGTTTTGATATTTTTCTGATAATGTTCATATTTTGATGAATAATAAAAATACGCTCAATTTTAATTACAAACAACTTTTTTCATCAAGATAAGTTATATGGTTAAATTATAATATTGAGTGATTTTAATGTATAAATAGAATATATTTTTACCATTTAATATAATTAATTTCAGTATCATTAATTTTACATTGAATTTATAGGTAAAAAACATTTCAATCTTTTGCAATGTTTTAAATAAAAACCTATTTTTTGACAACATGATTAATTTTAAATTAATTTCTACAACTTAGATGTCTTGAATTTTTAAAAATGGATTCCATATTTTTAATTATTAAGTCCAAATTATGTTAATGGGATACTTTTTATTTTTGGGAATTATGAATAGTAACTACGGCAAATTTTATTTACTAGTGTTAAATGTAAATTAGGAAATTAAGGGTAAAAATAATATAATAAAATTACCCTAACATGTGTCTTAATATAATTGGATAATTATATTTAATCCTAAAATATACTGGGGTAGAAATGGAATAACCCACTTCTATGTGATTAAAACTTTTAATTTATTTTATTTAAATTAAAGTGAAATATGTCCCACTCAAACATTAATAATTAAAGTGTTTTTAATATAAGGTTACATAGAATATAAATTCTATTATAAATAATAATTTGAAAGATAAAATGGTTTTAATTATCATGGTAATTTATTTTTAATTTTTATGTTTTATATAATTACCTTAATAGATTATACATTAATGATGCATAAATTATTTATTTAGTGAAAAATCAATTATATAGTTTTTATTAAACTAATAATACCCATAAAAGGCCCAATAACCTGACCAAAACTTTTTGGTCGTATACATATGAACCATAAGCATACAAAGGTCTAATTTTTGACCATTTGGATCCTTATAAAAGATATTTTGACACTTATATTATTTTAATTTGAATGATGTCAAAGTTGTCACATTCATAATTTAATAAACATAACATTTTACAAGTTGGGTGTTTTAGAAGATAAATTATACTAAAATTATTTTTATGAAATATATTAAACTTATATTCATCATCGTATTTTATTTTTAATTTTTATACAAAAAATAAGTCTATTAAATAATTATACAAAAATGTGGTGGTAATTATTTTATTAAGAGAAATATCAAATAAATAGTTTTAAAATTTTAAAATAATTATTATATGATCAAATTAACATGTCCAAAGAATTTTCCAGATAAATATGAAATGTTAGGAACCTATTAAATATTTTGGTTTGAACATATTCTTTGTGTGTATTTTATTTAAATTCAAATAAATAAATAGTGTCAAAATTTACACTATTAGTATTTTATAAAAATATCATATTATTAAATTATATAAAAATCACAAAAATATTTAAAATTCATAAATTTAAATTTATATGGTCGAAAGGGTCATAAATTATCCAATTATGGAAGATTTAAAACATATAAGTATGAATTTATAAAAATATAAAATTTACAATATTATTACGACAAATAAAATTAAATAGATTAAATAATGATAAACCAAAATAATAAGGTTTAAAATAAATATTAAACATTTTTAAATTTTATTGGTCGATGATATTACAACCCTATATCATATCATCTTTTAATTTATTCTTTTTTTGGAGGTTTTAAAGTGGGATGTTAATTTATGATAAATTAATAATTTTTTGAGGTTTCCAAAATTACCCCTCTCCTCCCTTATAAATGGGCACATCCTCCCTCTCCTCTTCACAACATTTTGAGCCTTAAATCTCGGAAAAACCCTATACATTTCTCTTCTCCACTTCCCCAGAAACCTACTTGAGGTCCTAGTCTTCTTCAAAGACCAACTTTAGCACCCTAATAGGAGGTTAAGAGGAGGCGCGTCGAAGAAGAGGTAATATCCTTTACCAATTCTCTCAAACTTATTTCTTCTCCTACTTACTCTATATGAGTTGTTTAATTATTAAGTAATAACTCCAGTTTCACTTTTATACTGATATATTATTATGAATATGAATCAACCATATTATATATTCTATATATCCTATGAAAAAAAATGAAATCACCACGTGTGCGTACGTACAACTTACTGTCCCCACACCGTGGTGTAATATTTTATTTCATCACTAACATACTTAGATGGGTATAAGGATGGAAAAAATAACTATATATGAATATTTTCAAGTGATATTGATTATAAAATATTATACACCATACACTTTAATACAATTCCATAATCATGGGAATGATATCATCGCTCGTGCGTATGTACAACCTACCATCTCCACGATGTGATGCGACTCGTTCTACATGATATTCACTGAATAAAGATTATATAAATAAATTAAATTAATAAATATGATTTATATTACACTAATACTATTCTGTAAAGGATTTATTTATAACCTAAAAAGAGGAATACAAATTTATTCGAAAAAACACACATAAGAACATAAAGCAATGAACACCCGAATAACAAGTAGCAATGAAATATTACTAAAAAGAAGATATGAATATGACCATATATGATATCATAACAATGAATTTGATTCTAGAATTGCTCGATGACATTATTTAAATCATTATACATGAGGTTCGAATAAGTAGAAATCATATAAGACATAAGGTAATGGATTATTTTGTCTCACTATTATTTCTGTGAGACATATGCCTTAATCACCAATTATTTATTTTGTATGGTGTTTAAGCTTCCCATGAATGTTTTATGAATTTTATTATGAAGAATATGATATTTATATATGCATGAAAGTTTCTTAATTTTATGACATGTATGATTCCACTGATTATAAAGGGTATGGGATAATTATTCTAATCTCGTTCTTATCCGAGATTGTTTATTCGTAAGTATTTACTGGGGTTATAGTTGTCATCCATTTCCACAATCTCTAAAAATGTATACAAAAAAAGGTTTTATATTCTTACATGTATGTGTAAAGTCAATTTTACCCTTTTTTTACTTTTACCACATGGTTTGAAAGGAATCATTATTTTGTTTACCATATGAAGTAATTTTTGACATTTTCAAAAAAAAGTATGAAGAGAATGGATTTTTAACTTATACAGCATGAACATATTTTTATGGTTTCATAACGCCTTATTTTCATAAAGATTCCTCTACAATATTTCATGATTATTTTCAACAGAATCATTTTCTTTTAAAATTGCATGGCATTTTGTGAAAAGAAAATGATTTGGGAGATGAAAGGACATTTTACTCAAGAATTAATTTCAAGTGTTTTATCAAAACTATTTTCTATCTAAGATGCAATTATTTATTATGTTTATGTTTGAAGTATACTTTCTATATTATTTACATGGTTTGATTATTCGTATGATGAAATTATATCCATTTGTTTTATATGGACTATGTTATAATGGGATGATGTTTATGAAACCCATTATATTCTTTAGGTTGTGATGAATGATTTATGTTTATGTTGTGTCACATGTAAGAATGATTTAATTATGAGATTGGTGGGACCAATATCTTCCTCCAATGAATTGGGTAATGATTTATATCTCATGAGATAGACATGGTGGGAAAGGAAAGTGAATCCAGTTCAGTAATACAGGTCTGGAACGACAAGTAAACCCAGTTTAGTAATGGACTTTGTCGACTATGATGGTCTTTGCAGCAATTGCATGGCTACAATGGAAATCATATCATGTGCTTAATAGTTTTCCACAATTCCATGTTTTATTCCAATGCCATTTTATCATGATTAATGTTCCTTTATAATCTATGCCTTATGTACTACCAAGATATATGGTATTGCTCAGGATTTTGATGTTTTATGTTCATGTTTTTGCGTTCTAATGTTTATGGATTGTTTATAAGTTCTCTATGTTTACCCATAATGAGCATTTTAGCTCACCCTTTTTATGTTTTCTTTTCCCCAGGATATAAATAATGGTTTTAGGTAAGAAAACAAGATCTATATGGGATAGGATGAAGATCTTTCACCATGATAATAAGATTATGTTCTGAGTTTCCAAAGACACTAAACTAATACAGTCTTTGGGTGTCTATTTTAGTAATTTATTATGTATTCTGCATAAAGTAATGTAATATCCATGTATATCAAGATTTGGGTCTCTACAAAGGCAAAAAAAATAATCTGTCAAGGCCTTGTAGCAAGACACTAGTTTTTCTGATGAGACCTACTGATGCATTGATGGGCTATAGCGGCTCCACTCATCACTTATTACATCCAATTAGTTCCTCTGATGCAAAGGATCAAACATAACATAAACATTCATATTTAAACTGGCATACATAATTTTAATACTTTTACAATAAACCATGATTGGAAAAAATATATCATATTCCTATTCAAACATATCCCAAAACCTCTAATAAAATTTTGTTGACTTTATCATAACAATTCAATATCAAACATGCATAAGATCCAACAATGGATGTTGACATAGATGAAAAGGATTTAAAAAATTCGTTAATATTCTCTGAGATAAATATGACTATTTTCATAAAATCATTTAAATGTAACACAATTTAAAAATAAATGATTTAAAAGATAATTTTGAATCAATGATTCCCATACCACATTGAATATTTTTAAAGGAATTAAAATTTAAAAACAATCATGTTCATATAAATACATCCTTATAATCATTTTCAAATCATGAACATTAATTAAATAATAAAATAAATCTTTAAAACATTTAAAATGATGATCTAGAAAAAGATTACATTCTATAAAACCTTTAAATATTGCTTTTGAAAACATTTTTATGAATCATGGACATGGATTATAAATATTTTCTAATAAATACATACACATAAACAATCTATGATAACAATGAGATGGAGGAATTAACCTTACCTTTGGTCATATAGTCTATGTACTTTTTTGAAACTCCTATGTAAATTTTTAAACATAATATTAACTTATATCAGAATAATAATAATATTTATGATATCATATATTATTATTTTATGGATTTATATATACCATTTATTAAACATTCGAAGTTAATGCAACATTTTGGGTACTAACTACTTAATTTATCATATGTGTTTTGACTTATTATTCTTGAAAGAAATTAAATATATCTTGATTTAATTCCTCACATAATGTATAATATGATTTTTATATCATATATATTCATAACATGAATATATATAATAGATATAAATATGAAATGGAATACATCATTCATTTATATGGTAGGTCGTACAGACGTATGAGCGACGATATAATTTCCTTAATTCATAAATGGTATAGAATTGGATTGAATATGAATCGTAAAATAACAATAAAATGCTAAATTTATTATTTAGACCCATTATATTCATCATTATTCTCATAGAAATTATGTGTGCATGAAAAAAATTTACACCACATCGTGGAAATGGTAAGTCGTACGTACGTACACATGGTGATATAGTTTTTCATAGAATGGTTAAAAGGAAGAATATGGTTGTCCCATGATTATAATAACATCTAATCACGTGGAATGTACTAGAATTTTTAATTTAGTATATAATGAATATATAAATAGGAAGTAGAATAAGAAAATAACATTTAAAGAAGGGATAAATCGATTACCTCTTTTTCATGTGTCTTATTTTCATTTTCACAACAGGACTCTATAGGATTGATTTGTGCCAAAAATTTAGCTTCTATATTGTAGTGAGATTTGTTGGGAGGAGAAACTACATTGTTTTCGCCCTGGAAAACTGATTTGGATTTGTGAATTAAAGAGAAAGGGAGGTGGCCTTTCATAAGAAAGGTGAGGGAAACTTTTGGAAAAATCATAAAATATTAATTTATTATAAAATGATTTTCATGTTAAAATAGATCCAATGTAATTTATTTCTAGGATATGAGGATAAGGCTGGCTCTCGGTGATGGTGACAATGGAACC
Organism: Viscum album; assembly: GCA_963277665.1. Lineage (NCBI taxonomy): Eukaryota > Viridiplantae > Streptophyta > Magnoliopsida > Santalales > Viscaceae > Viscum > Viscum album. The sequence goes on from OY728143.1 coordinate 357,807,125, forward strand.
CTAGATGATTGAATCCAATTCCCTCACCCTTCCTAGAGGTGGGAGGGGGAGGGGGAACTGATCTTTCCCCCTCCAAGAACGCAAAAATAAATCATCCCTTTCACAAACCATACATTTCTCCCAGAATTACAATCCATTTGTTTAAGACCGACAGTTACTGATCTTCATTTTGGTGAACCTCAGTTTTCAATCTCATCGGTGGAGTTCGATGATGCATCAAGTCATCTGGATCTGACATTGGTGGCTCGTTTTAACTTTCGAAGGCCCTCAGTTGATGATTTTGATCATTTCATTTTTGGTCAGTGGGATCGGCAAGACCGTGCGGTTGTCGGTCTCCTTGATAAAAGATATTTTATGATCCGGTTTTCCTCAAAAGATGATTTGGTAAGTGCTTCGTTCAGTGGCCCCTGTCGATGCAATGGCTATAAGTTCATTATCTTTTGCTGGTCATTTTATTTTTGTACGAACTGTGATCCTTCAAATGTAGGGACATGGGTAAGTCTTCCAAAGCTCCCTCTACCTTTCCAAAATCCTAAAATTATTCATATGATTAGTATTATGGTAAGGAATTTCTCTGTTCTAATGTTCAAACATCCACGGTATGTCACCCGATTAACCGCCGCCTCTGTGTTGAGGAGGATGTTGCAAGGCCTTCGGTTGATTAGATCTGGATTACTGTTAGTGAAGAGTTTAGATGGAGGCTGGCTTCCATATTTGAATCTTGGATGGATTACTATAAGAAAAAATGTCTATTGGGGAACTTGGCCTCGAAATGTCATTGTAAGGTAATGAACAGATGGGTCTCTGATGTAACACCCCAAGCTTCCACTATAGGTTTCCACTTGAACAATGCAATAGCGTGCATTATACGCAACTTCATGATTCTAACACACCGCGGCCAATCAAATTAGCCGTTATGAATAGTAAAACCTACATTTTAATATTTTATAAATTTTATTTTTTAAAATGGACTTCATTTTTGAATTCGGAATATCGAAATTAGATTAGGGTGAATTTTTGGATTTTTTCTTGAAAACATTCTATTTTTGATAATCGTGAAAACACCGCATTATTGGTTAAAACCAAATTTTTATTTAAATAATTATTTATTTTAATTAAATAATTTTCAGTCAAAATAGATATGTAATACCTATATATGGTCAACGTAATTCATTGGAGTCATTTTATACTATGTTTAAATATATAACAATTTTATTGAACTTTTATGGTATTTTACCCACCTCATAGAAGCATTTGAAAATTTGTATAAAACTAAATTTAACCACTTTGGTGATTTGAATTTAAAAAATTAATGAGAATTAGTAAATATCAGTATGTAAAATGTGGTTCAATAAGATTAGAATAATTTTTGGTGAATAGTAACTTTTGACTTTTATTTACCAAGGTTAAAAGTAAATAGGGTAATTAAGGGTAAAAATGATATCATAATTACCATGAAACGTGTCCTAATTCTATTGGATAAGTATAATTCGACCAAAAACAACCTTAGGTAAAACATATGATCCTATTTGGTCCAATTGGATTAGATTAGGAAAGTTATTATTATTTTATTTAAAGAAAAGTTAAAAGAGTTAAATTCAATGTTTAATAACTAAATTTTTTTTAAATAGAGTTATACAAAATATAAATTCACATATAAATATTATTTGAAATCTAGAAAGATTTCCTACATAATAATATTTTATTTATAATAATTAGACAACATATAATTTAATTTATTTATGACACAATTATGTTGCAGTAATTACCTTATTAATGAAATACTAAAATAATTGATATTATAAATATCCAAATAAATGTAAATTGAGACATCTGATGAATTCCACAAATATTATTATTTAATATTACATGTTATGGTTGGTTAAATAAATTTTATTCTAAGTAATAATGTTTTTATGGCTTTCAAAAAAAATCAATCACTAAATAGTGTCAAAATTGGAATAATTGTGTTTTAAAAAAATATTATATTATTAATTGATATAATATTCATAAAAACATATGGTTCAGCCAAAAGGTAGATAAGGTTATATATATTAATAATTAACGACATGGGGTTCTCCTGTCTTTTTATAGTATGTTTATTAACCATACATTATAAAAATACAAAGGGACATCGTAAATGTCAGACTATTTAACTAAGATTGAAATCTAAAAGATAAGGATAATATTATGAACTAAACCTGTCTAAGACCAATTGGTTGAGAGGTTATTGAAACACAACATCCTTATCCATTAAATAATTTATTATGGAGCAATTAGAAACAGAAAAAATGTAATTATAAAATAACATTTCAAGCTTTTCCTAAAGTGACCCTCAATTCTCTTATAAAAGGGCACAAACCCTTCTCTTAATTTCACACCTCCAAAGCCATTTGGATCGCCCAAAAATGGCCCAAATATCCTCCCAAATTTTCTCCATTCATCTTAGTGGCCTTCCTTTGGTTATAAAACCAACCGTAGGAGCCCTTCTGATCAAATTGAAATGAAGAACTCGAAGAAGAGGTAAATATTTATCACCTCTTTCAAGTTCTATTCTTCTTCCACTTCCTCATTCATTATTGTTTCCATTCTAAAATAATAACTCCAGTATCTTCTATATACTATGATTTTATTATAAAAATTTTACAACCATATTAATTATTCTATCCATCCTATAAATGACAATGTCACCATACGTGTGTACGTACAGAATACCGTCTCTATGTCGTGGTGTAGTTTATTATTCAAACACTTTATTATTTGGATTGGTATAATAATGAGTATAACTAATGTAAATAATAAATATAAAATGTTATATATTTTTATATATGATATACCATCCAATTACATATGATATTTCCATCAATATAATGATATTGTCGCTCATGTGTACTTAGGGATTACCATCTACACGAATGTGATGAGATTAATTTCCATCGTAATCTTTCAAGAATAATTTTCATTTTATCATTAAAAATAATTTCTAAAAACAAATATAATTCTTTATATGAATCAAATACATCTTATCCAAAAAAATCATGGGTTATGTAACCAAGCATATAATGGAAAATGAATCAGTTAACACCCGAAATGATGATACTACTAAAATATTATTATCAGAGCAATATTATAAGAAAATATATGATATCATATTTGTGTATATAGTTCATTTATAACTTAATAAAAATGATTAAACTATTATACATAATGTTAACGTACCATCAACTAAGGAAAAGTACAATGTAAGGGTCAATTTCACAATCTCTATATTATCCGTGGTTGATTTAACCTAAGTATCTATTGGGACCTCTTTATCATCAACGTCCACATTTTATTAAAATGTATTTAAATTTTTTTTAATATTTACTAAAATATGGGTTAAAGTCATTTATACCATTTTATGACCTTATATGTTTTCAAAGGAATATTTCCGTCATTTTCCAAACAAGGTACTTTATGACCTTTCGAAAAAATTAGGATTAGAATGTTTTTTTAACTTATACGGCGGGTGCGGCTATTTTTCGACATTATAACATCATCGAAGCTTCCCTTAGAAGCTTATAGGAATATCTTCAAAATAAATGTTTTCTTTTATAATTATGTGACTGTTAAATGGTTTCAAAATAGAATGTGGTATTTCTTTCAAATAGATTTCATTTCATCTATGTCAACATCATTTGATGGATTTTAATCTTGTTTGAAGTTGATTTATTGTGATAAAAATCATCCATATTGTATTGATGTTTTTTTTGATATGTTAGACTGTGTATTTGTTATTTTTATATCCTTCATGGTTCGTTTTTAAAGTATTGACATTTCATATGCTAGTTTTAATATGAATATTTATGTTATGTTTCAACATTTTCATATGAGGAATGTATTGGAATTAGTATGTGATATATGGAGTACATTATATCTCATCGGTGCATCGGTAGGTCTAATGAGACAATTAGACGTGGAATTGGCCAAGGCCTTTCCCAATTTGAAATATGGTTTTTTCTGAGGCCTTAATCATTTTTAGGCGTCTTGGTCGAGGCCTTGAAAAAATGTCTCATAATGTCTGATATTATACATTCCCTCATTATGTATATTATAATGATGGTTCATGTGGTTATTTGACTAGTAGAATACCAATGACTATGTTTTATTATGGCATTATTTACTCATCTCATATTCCTAAAATAAAGAGTTCATGTTTATTATTTTTAAAGGCATGTGTTTTGAATTATTCATTATGCCTAATTTTATATGTTATCTTCCGCTGTATTGCTTTCCCTTAATGAGCATTTGAGCTCACCCCTTTCTTATGATTCATTTTCCCAGGATTTGAAGAAGTTAGTTATGAGTGAATTGCATGCATAATATAGGAGGATTGTATGTTTCTAATGGAATAAATTATAGTTTTATTTCTCTTCATATTGTAATGTTGAACTTATGTATGTATCTTGTCTCCAATAATACTAAACTGATTGGTCTTTAGGGACATGATTCCAAGTATAATGAAAATGTTATGTAATAAAGCACTAAATATGGCTAATTGGGGTCATGGAATTTGAGTTGGTATCAGAGGAAGTTTAGTACAAACCATGGAAACTAGATTTAGAAAAACATTGATTAGATAACATGAACATAAGATAGATGTTGAGGATTAATATAGAAGAACTTCCTAGAATTTTGGTACTGTAGATATTTTGTGAGTTTTCCAAGACATATATCCTTGTCTGGATTAGAGCAGGTAGAAGTGGCTCTAGCACAGATGTACCTAGTGGTAAAACCCAAAAACATTGCATTGAGCTAGACTCAAATGGGAACTGGGGCACGAAAATGAGCCTTACTGCACTATTGGTTACGATACTACTAGGGTATATGCCTAAGATAATTCTCATTTTCTTTAAAAAACATTATGAAGATCATATAAGTATATACCTCCTCAATGAAAACATTTTTATGATTATGGATTATATCCATAAACTGTTCGATTTATGTTAAGTGTCTTCATGTTCAGAATTGTGTATTGCAGTTCATAAACTAATCTATTGTATTCCATTGTTTAAAAATGGTGCCTGGTAGAATGAATGGAAACTGTATCAACACACGTAATTCTTTTAGGGATTTCACTCCTACTCAAGATAATTATAGAGGTGCTGGTGATGCAACTGGTGTTGATCATCTTATCACCATACTGGGAAAACTCACACATGTTATGAATACTAACCTTACCCGTATGGAGCACCCTAATCCAAAACAAGAAGGATCAATGTTAGATCGCTTTATGAGGTAACAACCATTAACAATAAATGGGTCTAAAAATCCATTTGTATCTGAACAATTGATACGTTCCTTAGAGAAAATATTTCATGCTTTGGGGAGTAGGGAAATGGAAAAAGTTTTCATGGCAGTTTATCGCCTCACCAGAGATGCAGATCAATGGTGGTCATTGATTCAAAACACAATGGAGGATGAAGAAGTGTAAAGTATGGAATGGAGGGAGTTTAAAGGGATTTAATTAGATAAATACTTTCCTTGTGACCATCTAGTAGATATGGAAATGAAAATTTTGAGTCTGAGACAAAATGAGGATGAGAATGTCGCAATGTATGAAGCTAACTTTACAAGGTTAGAAAGGCATGCTACAGATTATATATGTAACCGAAGAATTAAGATTGATAGTTTATTTTATGGGATAAAACCATTTCTCTATCCAGCATTAGTCTCATAATATTTCTCATCGTATGAAAATATTGTCTCTTGTGCTATCAAGATACAAAAGGAATTCTCTAAGTCTTACGACTTTAATGAAATGAAAGAAAAGAATAGATCTGCTAAACACTCTGGAAAAGGAAATAAGGAAATAGGGAAGAAGGTAAGAGTTTAATTTCTACCTTGTGATAATTGTGGAAGGAATCAACCTAGAGCCTGTCTAAAAGGAAAATGAGTATGCTATAAATGTGGCCAGAAAGGCCATCTTTCTAGTGACTGTAAGGGGATGAAAGAATCTACCAATGTTCAATACAAAAATTACAGGGAGAGGGGACATTATGAAAACGAGTATCCTAAGTTGTAGGGAAACATACCTAATAAAAGGAAAAGGGATCAAGGAGAATCATATGCGATCACTACAGCTGAGGTTGAAACTAAAAAATATGTGGTGGAGGGCAATTTAATGGTTTCCTCATGTTTATCCAATGCTTTATTGGATTCTAGATCATCGTGTTGTTTCATATTTTCCCAGTTTTCTAAAAAAATTAGATATTTAAAATATGATTTAATAAGGGAGTTGTTAGGAAAACTATTATGGTAAGTATCATTGCAACAATGTTTTGTGAATTAGTCCCCATTAAGGCATATAAATGATATTTATCTATTGACGTAATCATCACACACATTATTTAATTTTATATAATCTTTGGTATGGATTGTCATTCGGACAATGATGCAAAAATTTATTGCAAGAAGAAGGATGTTACAATTATCGATGATGATAAACATTACATTATCTTTAGAGTAGAAACGTCACTATATGATTCTTATCTAGATTGACCCCCATTATCTCTACTAAATTCAATTTTAGGTAGGATGAGAATTAAATAATTATGGGTGAGGAAAATAATGTTCAAATAGTGGACATACCTATTGTGCAAGAATATGTTGATTTGTTTCTAGAGGATTTACCTAGAAATCCTCCAGAACAAGAAATTGAGTTTTTCATTGATTTAATTCTTGATTCAAGTATCATATCAAAGACCCCTTACTGAATGGCCACTGTAGAATTAGTGTAAATAAATAAACAACTAGATAAATTGAGTAATAAGGGATCTATTCGCCCTAGTGTTTCTCCATGGCGATCCATTTTACTTTTTTGTTATGATGAAAGAAAGAACTATGAGATTGTGCATTGACTATAGAAAGATAAATTCTATAACAATAAAGAAAAAGTATCCCATATGTCACATTGATGATTTATTAGACGAACATCATGGAGCTCAAATTGTTTCCAAGATTGACCTTCAATCTGGATATCATCAGTTGTGTGTGAAGAAGGAAGTCATTCTGAAAACAACATTTCAAACCAGGTACAAGCATTATGAGTTTACAATAATGCCATTTGGATTGACTAATGCACCCTTTGTCTTCATGGATCAAATGAATAGTGTTTTCAAAGAATTTCGTGATGAATTTGAAGTGGTATTTATTGATGATATCTTGGTATACTACAAAATCTACAAATATCATGAAAATCACTTGCGAATTATTCGGAAGACTCTTCAACGAAATGGATTATATGAGAAGTTTAGTAAGTGTTAATTCTGGATTGAGGATGTTTCCTTTCTTGGACATATTGTCTCTAATGATGGAATCTTTATTGATCCTTAAATTACCAACGCAATCCAAAAATGGCCAGCACTGACGAGTATAATTGAGGTATGTAGTTTTATTGGTTTAGTAGGTTATTATTGGCATTTTGTCGTGAATTTTTCCTTATTGGTTAAACCTTTGACCAAACTCACTCATAAAGGGGTTAAATTTTTTGGAAAAAAGAGTGTGAAGAATTTTTTCAAGAACTGAATAGAAGATTAGTAAATGGTCCTATCTTGAATCTACTATCAGCGAATGATAGATCTATTATTTATAGTGATTCTTCGAAGAAAGTACTTGGTTGTGTACTTATGCAGAATGATAGAGTTATTGCCTATGTATCACAGTAGATAAAGATTCATGAGCTAAACCATCCCACTCATGATCTTGATTTTGAAGCTGTAATCTTTTCTCTGATGATATAGAGACACTATCTCTATGGTAAAAAATGTGAGATTTATACTGATCACAAGAGTTTGAAGTGTATTTTCTCATAGAAGGAACTCAACATGACGCAAATAAGATGGCTTAAACTACCCAAGGATTATGATTGAACTATACACTACCACCCAGGGATGGAAAACAAGTTGGCAGATGCTTTTAGTAGAAAAAATAATGGAATTTCGAACAAGATGAGAGTTTAAAGAATAATTTTTTTCTTGGATATAGTAAAGATAGATATGGGAATAACCATGGAAGGTGAAACAAAAATACTTTTTCCAATGCTTGCCAAACCATCTTTACTGGAAAGGATAAATAGTTTTCAAACTGGTGATGAGGTGTTTCAAAATAAGATTAATGCTATGAATGATGGGAGATTGAGAGACTTCGTATATGAAGATGGAATTTTGAAATTTGGGAAGATAATATGTGTTCCCGATATACCTAATCTAAAAATGGAATTGTAGGATGATGCTCATTGCTCCAATTTCTCTATATACCATGGGGGAACCAAGATGTATAGATATTTTAAGGAATATTTTTGGCGGGAAAACATGAAAAGGGAGATTGGTGTTTTTTGTGTCAGGATGTATGTTTTTCCAGCCAGTGAAAGATGTAAGAAAACATCCATTAAGAGTCATGCAACCACATCCCATTCTTGATTGGAAATGGGAAGATATTATGATGGACATTGTTGTGGGGAAACCAAATAATCTTAGACGTAATGATGCAATATGGGTCATTGTTGATCGTCTTACCAAGTCAGCACATTTTCTTGCTATAAGAGATGATTTACCACATGAACAAATATCTAGACTATATATTAATGAAGTTTTAAGACTTTATGGAGTACCCCTATCGATTGTTTCTGATAGTTATCTCCATTTTACATCAAGATTCTGGAAAGGTCTTTAGAATGTCCTGGTTACTGAACTTTGTTTAAGCACTGCCTACCACCCTCAAACTGATGGAAAATCATAGCGGGCAATTAAAACCTTAGAAGACATGTTGAGATCTTTCTCACCTGACATTCAAGGTATGTGGGAAAAATATTTACCTATGTTAGAATTTTCCTATAACAATATCTACTATTCAAGTATTCAAATGGAACCATATGAAGCATTATATGGAAAGAGATTTTGTACATCAACTTGTTGTGATGTTGTTGGTGAAAGAAAAATCATAGTCAGAGAACATGTTGAGGAAACCATGGAAAAAGTGAAGATTATCCAAACCACATCAATGCAGCTCCAAGTAGGCAGATGAGCTTTGATGATAACTAAAGGAACGATTTGGAATTTCTAGTAGGAGATCATGTTTTCTTGAAGGTATCTCTTTGGAAGGGAGTTATATGATTTAGTGAGAAGGGTAAATTATGTCCCAGGTACATCAGACCATTGGAAATTCCAGAACAAATTGGGGCTTTAGCTTACCGTTTGGCAATGCCACCAAGCCTCTCTAATGATCACGATGTGTTCCACGTATCACCGATGAGAAAATAGATGCCTAAGCCCACACATGTACTACCCTATGAGGAAATTGAACAGGAACCTAATGTGTCTTATTGTGAAGTGCCTATCAAAATTCTTGATACTAGAGAACAAGTGCTGATAAACCGGATGACTCATCTGGTAAATGTTCTATGGAGAAACCATAACATGGAATATGCAACATGGGAACCAAAACAATTTAAGATGAATCACCACTTGAATATTTTTGTGTGGTAGTATTAGAGAAATTAGGAGGATGTAATTATTTTATGTAGGTAAGAATGTGACACCCTAAGCTTCTATAGTATGTTTCCCTTTGAAGAATGCAATAGCTTGCATTGTACGCAACTCTGTGATTCTAACACACCGTGACCAATCAAAGTAGCCGTTATGAATAATAATACCCACTTTTTAAAATTTTATAAACATTATTTTTCAAAATGGAAATTATTTGTGAATTCATAATATCGAAATTATCTTATGGTGAATTTTTGGTATTTTTTTGAAAACATTTCATTTTTGATGAATAGTGAAAACACTGCATTATTGGTTAAGATCGAATTTTTATTTAAATTGTTATTTATTTTATTAAAATTTATTTTAGCTAAAAATTGATACAAAATACCGATATATGTTCAATGTAATTCATTTGAGTCATTTTATAATATGTTTAGATATATAAAAATTTTATTGAAGTTTTACCATCTTTTACCCATATTTTATGAGAATTTTCAAATTAACATAAAACATAATGATAATAATATATCCTACATAATGTTATTTTATTTATATTTTTATGCATTAAATTAATTAATTTACTAATGACACAATTAAGATTCAGTAATTACCTTATTAATGAAATATTAAAATAATTGATATTATAAATATCCAAGTAAAGGTAAATTGAGACTTCTAATGAATTAAAGTAATTTTATAGGTTAACATGACATGTTAGGGTTGGTTAAATATATTTTCTTCTAATTGATAATGTTTCTATGGCTTTCAAAAATATAAAATACTATATAGTGTCAAAATTGACATAATTGAGTTTTTTAAAAAAAATATTATATTATAAATTGATATTATATTTCTAAAAATATATGTTTAGGCCAATGGACATAGATTAGTATATATATATTAATAATGAACCACATGGGGTTCACTTGGATTGTTATAGTAAGTTTATTAACCATATAATATAAAAATACAATGGGACATGGTAAATGTCAAACTATTTAACTTAGAGTTAAATCTAAAATATATTTTTAATATGATGACCTAAACCTGTCTAAATCCTATTCATTGAGTGTTTTTTGAACCAAAACCTACTTAGACTTTAAATAATACATTTTGTAGAAATTATAAACTAAAAATTATTTAATTATAAAATAATATTTCATGTTTTTCCTAAAGTTACCCTCACCTTTCTTATAAAAGGGAACTTCCCCTTCCCTTAATTCCTCCCATCCAAAGTCATTTGGCATGGACAAACCCTACCCAAATATCCTCTAAACTTTCCTCCCTTCAACATAGAGGTATTACTTTGGTCATAATGCCAACCCAAGGATCCCTTTTGATCATATCAAAAGGAAGAACCCGAACAAGAGTAAATATTTCATCAACTCTTTCATGTTCTTTTCTTCTTCCACTTCCTCATTCTTAGTTTGATTCCATTATAGAATAATAAATCATGTATCTTCTATATAATACGATGTTATTATGAAAATTTTACAACCATATTCATTATTCTATCCACCCTATAAATGAAAAAGTCACCATACGTGCATACGTACAGATTACCATCTCCACGTCGTGGTGTAGTTTGTTATTGAAACACTTAATTATTTGGATATGTATAGTAATTAGTATAACTGATTTAAATAATAAATATTACATGTTAATTATTATTTATATATGATATACCATCCAATTACATACTATTTATCCATCAATATAATGATATTTTTGCTAGTGCGTATGTACGGATTACCGTCTCCCCGATCGTGATGAGATTCATTCCCCACCGTAATCATTCAAGAAATAATTTCATTTTATGATTAAAAATAAATTTTATTAAAATACTATAATTTTTTATATGAATCAAATACATTATATCCATAAAAAACATGGCTTACGTAACCAATCATATAAAGGAAATCAAATCAGTTAACACCTAAAATGATGATATTACTAAAATATTATTAACCAAGAAATATTATAAGATCATATATGATATAATATTTATTTATATAGTTCATGTATAATTTAATAAAAATGTTTCAAATATTATATAGAAGGTTAACATACCATTAAATAAGGATAATTACTAAGTAAGGGTTAATTTCACAATCACTTTGTTATCCTAGGTTGTTTTTACATAAGTATCTACTGAGACCTCTTTATCATCCAAATCCATGTTTTATTTAAAATTTATTTCAAATTTTTTTTACTATTTACTAGAATATTGGTTAAATTCATTTGTACCCTTATTTGACCATATATGTTTTGAAAGGAATATTTATGTCGTTTTCCAAACCAGTTAATTTATGACCTTTTTGACAAAATTAAGGTAAAAATGTTTTTTTAACTTATATGGAAGATGTGGATGTTTTCTACCATTATAACATAATTGAGGCTTGGATTAAATGATTATAAAAAAATATCCAAAATTAATGTTTTCTTTTATAATTATCTGAATCATAAATAGTCTCAAAATAGAAACAAGTATTTCTTTCAGACAGATTCAATTTCATCTATGACAACATCAATTGATGAATTTTAAACTTTTTTGATATTGATTTATTATGATACGGATCTTCCATATATTATTAAATATTTTGCAATATGTTTGACTATGGATGTGTTATTTTTATAAAATTCATGGTTTATGGTTAATGTATTGACATTTGGTATGATTGTTTTAATACAAATGTTTAAGTTATATTTATTCCTTTTCATATGTGAAATGTATTCGACTTAGTATTTGATGGGTGGAGCCCGACTATAGATCCTTGGTGAATAGGTAGGTCCCAATAGACAATTAGATGTTGAATTGGCCGAGCCCTTTCCCAATTTGATATATGGTTTTGGCCGAGGCCTTAATCATTTTTAGATGTCTTGGCGAGGCATTCATAAAATGTTTCCCAAAGTCTGACATTATACATTCCCTAATTATGAAAATAATAATGATGGTACATGTGGTTAATCAACTAGTATAATACCCATGACCGTGTTTTATTATGGTATTATTTATTGAGATCATATTCCTGCCAAAACGTATTCATGTTTATTATTTGTAAATGCATGTGTTTTTAATTATTCATCATGCATAATTTTTGAGTTATCTTATACTATATCTCTTACCCTTACTGAGTGTTTGAGCCCACCCCTTCCTTATGTTTCATTATCCCAGGATATGAAAAATTTATTTATGGGTGACTTGTAGGCATAATCTATGAGGCATGGATGTTTCTAATGGAATAAATTAGAGTTGGATTTCTTTTCAAGTGGTAATGCTAAACTAATGTGTGTATCATGTTTCCAATAATACTAAACTGATCGGTCATTCGGGATAGGATTCCTTGTATAATGTCAATGTCATGTAATAATGCATCGAATCTGGGTAACTAGGGTCGGGGCATTACATTTGATCCGAGGGAGAGGCATGATAAGTCCTCTGGTTCGCGACTGATATCTGCTGCGAGTACTTATTCTGGGAATGCAGATTTTGTGTTGAACTAGGTTACATCAAACATGGGGGATTATGAAAGGGAAATTTCTAATCTTACTGTCTCTGTAGTGTTTAGTCGGCTTCGATCTGATCTGAACATGGGGGAAGGGGTGAAACGGGCTGATGCCAAAAAGGTTGCTAGTGCTGGAGACATGGGAGATCCACTGGGTGTCAAAGTTGTCCAAAAGAACATAAAACAAGCAGTTTTGTGTTGATATATTCTAACAGGATGGCTAGGAGTGAATGAAAGAGGTCATCACCCATGGTTGAGGAGGATCTGGATGCTATTTGTGTGCTAGTGTTCCCTTGGGGCCCTCAGAAGTTGATAATGGGGCACCAGGGCGGCCTGTGAATTATGGAGGTGTGGTGGTCACAATTGACACTAAAAACCGTTTCCATGGGTGGGAACATGATAATGTGGGAGATGGATTTCCAATGAATGAAGGACTTGGTATGGAGCTTGGGATTTCTTCTTAGGTGGATGGAACTGGAGTAGAAATTATGAAACATGGGACAATGGTTGGTTATGAGTCTATGGAGCAGGAAAGGTTTCTAGAAGTGATTTACACTAACAGTTAGCTTCCGAAGGCAAGAGGAGGGATAGATGGATGTCATGAGGTGCAGATCCCTGCTAAATGGGGAGATTCCTTTGAGAGTGATAAGGACAATGATGGTGGTATCATGCCTATATTTAGGTATGTGGCCTAGCGTGGGATTAAGATAATGAATGGTATTCAGGAAGTCATGACTGCCCCACCGTGACGATGGATGAGGAAGGACTACTCCTATCTGCTGAAGCTGGTATCCACCTGGTCTTCCATTGGAAGCACTGATCTTTTATCCCTAGAGTGGATGAGTCTACAAATGAAGAATGATAAGATTATGAAGCACTATGACAACTCAGAATGGGAATCAGCAACTGTAGAGGAATCATTCTACCATGGATGTGGTGATGGGTATGGATTTTATTATATTTAATTTGCTATTCTCACTTGTGGAACCTTTTCACTTTCCTTTTCCTTTATTTTAATAAATGTTCAGGAGGATATCCCCTGACTGAGAGTTTCTATTATTTCTTGGATATGATTATGATGGGTCTAAATCCTCTCAAAAAATGATTTTTATTCATGTTTAGTTCATGAAATTAACCTTATCTATTTGGATTAACCGTTAGTTAAACAGTTGAACACATACCGTGTCTTCTTGTATTTGTATACTATATCGTCAATTTAGTTACAATAAAATTTCAAGAGAACCTCAAGTGGATCATTAATGACATTTTTAACATTATCTATGTATATTTAAACTAATATTATATTTTTTCATTTTTATATCATTTAATTAATTCTTAATTTTTTAAAATAACTAATTTATGTCAATTTTGACCCTATTTAGTAATTGTTTTTTGATGAAGTCATAACTACATGATTACCTCATACCAAAGGAATTAAATCATACTTTATATGTAAATTTCATCCATAAAATTCGTGGATGACATCAAAATATTCAAACTACATTTATTTTAATATTTATAAATTCATTTATTTGAATTATTCATTAATAAGGCAATCCCTACATCATCATTATGTCATAGATAAATACAATTATCTAATGTATACAAATTATAAATATACTACCATGATGTAGGAAATATTTTTAGATTTTAAATGACTATTTATAGTCATAGTGATCAGTTATATAACCCAATATTAAAATAGTTTTATTAAATGATACATGTTTATGTGATATATCTCTTTACATTAAATTAATTCTTATAACATGTCATTATCACACCCAATTCACTCCATGGGATTCCAAAATTATCCCAAGTATGCCCATGGTTGGAAATATATTATCCAATAGTATTATGACATGATTTAGTGTAGTTTTATAATATTATAATATTATTTATTCCATTATTTACTTGATTTACAATTTAACCACGGTAAATAAAAATTATCATTTATGTTACTATTCATAATGTCCAAAAATAAATGGTAAGTATTTAAAAATTTTGGACCTTATGATTCCAAATATGTAATCCATTTTTCTAAATTAAAAACTCAGAATTAGTAGAAATTAATATAAAATTAATTCTCGTTGTTAAAACATGAAAGCGGGTTTTTAAGAAGTCAAAACTTTCAAAATATTGACAGGTTTTAATGCCCAATTTAATTGTGAAATTAATTCAAATGAAATAAATTATATTCAATTAATAAAATATTATTTAATTATACTTTATAATCTATTATATATATAATTTAACACTATAAATTATTTCGATTAAGAATGTTTTTTTTCAATAAAAATTTTGTATTATTCACTATAAATAAAAATATAAAAGTTATCTGAAAAGTACCAAATATTTATCCCAAGTAATGTTTTATATCCTTCTTCTGAGGTAGAATTTAAATTCATCAAATTAAATTTAAAATTTTGTGAAATATTTTATTTAAAAAGGAATTTCCATTAAAATGTGTAAACATTGCATTTTTTGAAAAATAATTCTTTTATTTGAAAATTTTAATTTGTCTTTATATTATAGATAAGAAACATAAAAGATGAATGTTAAAATTATATAGGATATGTAAAATTCGAAATGTATTTAATACAATTCATAATATCTTTTAAACATCTAGTTTTATAGGTTATGATGCGCTTGAACATGATGTTGCAGACATCACACACTGTTGAATTATTTTCAAAATAAGAGTTTTGTGTTATCATGGGGTGTTAAATTATCCAATAATTCAATAAATTTCAACTCCTAGATTTAAAATCTGGATTTAAAACATGGAGTTTGACATTTGAAAATATCTTAGTTGAAATCTTACATCGAGAAATTGATTACTAAGGCCTTTATTTTAAAATAATAAAAGGTAATTATAAAGGTTATCAAAAATAAAACATACTAGAGTACCATGTAGAAAATCATGTATATAGAAGAGAAAACTAGCCATCATGTTCTAATGGAGAGTGATAGATAATATTATTAGAACGTTAACAATCTAAAATCCTTAAATTTGTGATGATCCAAGGGAACATTTGATTTATCACAAAAGAATGTACTAGGATTTTTTTTGGTTTTACGATCCTTTCCATACTGTTGTAGAATTATTTTACTTCATAGAATAAGAACATAAGTAAGCATACTTAATTTTCATGTAGAGTATTATACTTTATATAATTTCTAATACAAACTCATATTTATCTTCAAATGAAAAAAGAAAAAAATATTCGATTTATATTAATCGTATAAGGTTCCAAATATAAAATTATAAATTTAAATATAGAAAAATATGTTAAAAAAACTAGGAAATATTGTAGGCCAGTGCTAGGTGATGCACCCTTGTTTCCCTTCGAATGCAGGTTCAATTCCCATGGTTTTATCAGACACGATGGGTTGTAGCCCGACCTGCAGGTTGTCCTCTTCTTAAAAGCTTAACATTGAAAATATATAATCATAATAAATGTTTATAAATTAATGAAAAGAATCCATTTTCCATCTTAATCTATTCCAACCTATAGGACTATCCAATATACTCTTATCCCAACTCATAGTCCAAAAGTTTATAAGGAAGGTCACCTAAACTACATGTGAATACATTCATCTTGTATTCTCCTAGTAGTGATTGTATAAACCACTTTTTAAACAAACCATTAATTAGTTCCAAGGATATAAATATTATCCAATATACTCTATCCAAACCAATTATCTATTATTACAAAATCATTATCTTATTTTCAAAAACATATTAAGGGTATATCCCCCCAAACCATATATTTTCCAAAAATGGTTAACTTGATACTATGTCACTTTCCTTGGTACCATACAATCTTATATACTATATAATTCTTTTAAATTGAACACAATTAATACAATACTAAAATGACACAATTCATTATAAAAAAATAATAACATTAATCATTCTTATTTATCTGCGGTAGTATCATAACATGATTATTATCCAATTGCACAATTTCGGGTAAACTCTAAAGATTGGGACATAGATTCACATAGTGTACCATCTCTTTGCAGATCAAGCATTGTACATTTAAAATGATTTCCATACCCTTGAAACCACCAACATGGTGTACTTTTTTCCACACCTAAGACAAACTCCCATTGCATTAAATAATTTACAAATGTGATTATTTATATAGTTATTACATGTGGAAAAATCCTTATTTACCTTCTTTTCTATTTCCATATCTTCCCTTCTTTCCACTTCTTATCTTACATCCCTTCAAGCCATATGACTTAGAGAATTCTCTACTTATTCTATTAACACATGATACTATTTATTCATATGATTAGAATTCCTGGGAGACTACTTCCATTTGATATGTTGGATTAATTCTATGAAATATTTGTTTCTTCTTACTCTTTGGATCATTCATACTACGAGAGTTCTCATTCATTCTACCGGGCACCATTTCTCAATGATGACATTCACAAGGTTAGATCATATCATAATTAATAATAAAAAAACTAGAAAAATGATCAGCATTAATTGAATATTTATAGAAATAGTCTCATAATCCTAAAAATGATATCTTTGCCAACATATTTACTCATAAATAATTCATAATGGTTTTTAATGAAAATGTGAATTATATTAAGGATATCCCCCAAGAGTGTCTAACCAGGTGTGTAGTAAGGCCTATTATGGTGTATTAGGTCACACCAAGTCATTCTCCGAACACCTTGTCAGAGTTTTTACCCGGAGATACATCTATTCTTGAACCACGTCCTCTTGTAGTATACATATAATAATGTATTTAGTAAGAATATCCATATAATCTAAATTTTAAAATTGTAGAATACTCTTCAATAAATATCCTCATAGTCTATCTTACGGTTTTGATCCCTAATATCTGTTTTATAAATCTATTCAGAGGGTTGTATCTAAACTTCCTCATATACCATTTATAATACCCCTACCCATGAATCCTACTGTCGGTGCATTATTTTTTTACATTGGCTTGATACAAGGAATCATGTCCTGAAGTACTGATCAATTTAGCAGTATTGGAAAATAGATCACATCCATGAACTTTACAATATGATTTCTAACATGAAACACAACACAGATAATCCTTCAATAATGATATTATTCCCCTATCATAACCCTTCATATCAATCATAAAACACTTCTTGGAATCTTGGTAAAATAAAACATTATAAAGGGGTGATCTCAGATTCTCAGTTAGGATATACAATATAACAGAAGCTATCACTAATTGGAATAAACATTTAAGGCATGACACAAATTTAAAACAAAATACCTTTAAAATATTTTCATCCACGTAATATGGAAAGAATAAATCAAATAATTCCATTTAAAAATTATTATGGATATTCTAATTGTCGAATAATCACATGTAAATGCAATAACTAATCTCATAATGGGGGAATATATTATACCAAACATCTTAACCTCTACATCAAGGCATCACACTAGGACCGAACACAAATATTCTATTAAGGCCTTATGCCAATACACTAGTTTGTCTTATGAGATCTACCAATGCATCAAGGGATTATAGTTGGACATCCCAGTTACATATTAAGTCCAATACATTCTTCATATTAAAAGGTTGAAACATAACAAAACATCTTCATTATAACTAGCATATGAAATGTTAATACATTAACCGTAAAGTACGAATGGTATAAAAATAGAACATCCACAGTCAAACATATCTCAAAACATTAAATAAAGTATGTAAAATTTGTATCATAAATAATCAACTTAAAACAAACATAACACCGAAAAGAAGGATGTTGACAAAGATGAAAATAATTTAATAAATTTATTAAAACTCTTAGAGAGATATATCACTTTTTCCAAGAAATAATTTAAAAGATACACAATTTAATAATAATTCATTTAAAATACATTTTTAAATCATGTTTCCCAAAACCAATTTCAAAACTTTTTAAATGAATTATTATTTTAAAATAATTACATTCAAATATATACATCCTTAAAATCTATTTGAAAACATCAAAATTAATTAAATAGAAAAATAATTCTTTAAAAATTTTAAAATGATGATCTAGTTAAAGGGACCCCTCAAATAAAACATAAAATATCTATTTTTAAAACATTTTTTTGAAACATGGACATGGATGATAAATATGTCTCAAAAAATATTTTCACATAAACATTCTCGGATAATAATGAGATTGAGGTATTAACCCTTACATTAGGTCTGATACTCTCCATACGTGTCTGAAACAACTGTATAATTTTTTAGACATATTATTATCTTATATCATAATCATAATAATATTTTTTATATCATATATTAATCTTTTATTACTTTATATGCCCTGTTTATTATCAATTTGAAGTTAATACAATTTTTCAAGTAGTAATTGCTTTGTTTATAATACGTGTTTTGAGAAGTTATTATTGATTATATTACATAGATCATGATTTAATTCTTTATAAAATTTATAATATGATATTTATGTCATATATATTAAAAATATAAATTTATATAATAGGAATATATATGAAATGGAATACACCGTTCATGGAGACGGTAAGCTGTACATACCCACGAGTGGCGATATTATTTCATTAATGGTAAAATTGTATGAAATTGGATGGAATATTAATTTTGATGAAAAAATGTAATATTATATTTATTATTTACATCCATAATATTTAATATTATACCGATATAACTAAAGTATACATGAAAAACAATTTACTCCATGGCGGGGAGACGGTAATCCGTACATGCACAAATATAATGATTTTTTCATAAGATGGGTAAAATGAGGAATATGGTAGTAAAATTATTATAATGAAATATCAATATGTTTAAGTAACAGTATTAGTTATTTAATTATTGAAATAATAGCTAAGGAGGATGTATAAGAAGAAAAGAACATTGAAATAAGGGATAAAATGATTAAGTCTTTTTCAGGTGTCTCATTTTGATTGGAAAAAAAGACCCCATATAATGGCTTTATGGATAATGTTTAGCCTATATAATAAAGTTATGGTGGTTTTAAGGATAAATGGTTAGGGGTTGGATGAGCCAATGGGCTCTAGATGTGTGAATTAATGAAAATGGGAGGTGACCAATTATAAGAAAGGTGAAGGGTAATTTAGGAAAATGTATGAAATATTAAATTATTTTCAGGTTATAATAGCTCAAAAGTAATTTATTTAGACTCTAAGATAACGATGGGTCAATATTTTCTCAGATAATTATTTTTTTAAGAGTTTACATCTTGAAATTAAACTTATCTTTGGGGATTAACCCATAATTAAATAGTTTAACACTAACTATATCTTCTTATATTTTTATAATATTGGGTTAATTTAGTTACAATAGAATTCCAAGAGAACATCAAGTATATAATTATTGACATTTATAACATTATCTATGTTAGTTTTATGAATCATTTATTTGTTATGATTTTTATATCATTTAAATAAATATTATTTTTTAAAAAACTCATTTATGTCAAATTTGACACTATTTAGTAATTGATTTTTGTTAAAGTATTAAAAACATGATTCCTTCTAAAAAAGGCATTAAATAATCCTTCATATGTCAATTTCATCTAAAAAAATTCATGTATAGCATCAAAATTGTAAAATTGCATTTATTTGAATATTTAAAAATTCATTTATTTGAATAATTAATTAATAAGGCGATCGTTGTATCATCATTTTGTCACAAATAAATACATTTATATAATGTATTATAAATAAAATACCGTGATATATGAAGTAATTTTATATTTCATATTAATATTTATAGTTATATAGTTTATTTATATAACCTTATATTTATATTGTTTTAGTAAAAGATACATGTTTTTGTTATATTTCTAAATTAATTATTATAACATGTCATTATCAAACAAACGTTTCTCCATGGGGTCCCAAAATTGACCCAATGGATTTCCATGGTAGTAAATATATCATCCAATATAATTATAACACGTGTTAGGTAGTTTTATATTATTAAAATATTATTTTTACCCATATTTACATGATTTACTCTTTAACCAAGGTAAATAAAAAAATTACTGATGTTACTATCCATACAATCTAAAAATAAAAGGTAACTATTTAAAAAATTTGGACCTTATGATTCCAAATGTGGAATCTATTTTTAAAAATTCATAACACAGAAATGGAAGAAATTAATTTAAAATTATTTATCGTTGTCCAAACAAGAAAGCGGGTTTTTAAAAAGTTGAAACTATCAAACGATTGACATTTGTTTATTTCAAATTTAAATTTGAAATTAGATAAAATGATATAAAGTATATTAAATTATAAAAATATTATCTAATTATACTTTAAAACCACTCAAATTTATAATTTAACACTATAAATTATTTAACATTAAAATGTTGTTTTCAATTATAATTTAGTATTTTTCACTATGCATCAAAATACTAAAGTTATCATAAAAGTACAAAAAAATTATCCAAAAAACTATTTTATGTACCAATTGTAAATAATAATTTTATCTTATCATATTTAATGTATAAAAGTTTCAAATATTGGATTTAAAAAGGGTTTTCCATTAAACGTCTTAAAAACTGCATTTTTTTAAAAAATATTTCTTTTTTCTAAAAAATTGAATTTTTTCTTTATATTGTGTATAATAAACACAAAATATGAAGGTTGAAAATATATGGGATTTATAAAATACAAAATGTATTTAATTATATTCATAAACACGTTTTTAAACGGCTTGTTTTATAGGTCATGGTGCACTTGAACATAGTGTTGCCGACATCACACCCTATTGAATTATTTAAAAAAGAAGTATACTTTGGAAGATTGGGGTGTTAAATTATCCACTAATTCATTAAATTTCATAATCTCAATTTAATCTTGAGATTGAAAACTAGGGGTTTGACATTTCCGAATATCATAGTTTAAATCCCACATTGAAAAACAAATTAATGTGGCCTATATTTTAAAATAAAGGTATGCATGAAGGATAACGTGAATAACACATAGTTGAGTTCCGTATAGGAAAACATCGATATGGAATGGAAAACTAACCATCAAGTTCTGGTGGAGAGTGATAGAGAATATTATTAAAATTTTATCAATTTAAAAGCCAAAAATCCACGATGATCCAAGGGACCATTTGATTCATCACAAAATAATGTACTAGGAAGAAATTTTTGGTTTTATGTTCCTTTCAATAGTGTTATAGAATTATTTTAATTCATATAATAATAACACATGGAAGTATTCTTAATTTTCATGTATAGATTTATCCTTTAACTAATTCATATCATAAATTCATCTTTCTCTTGAAAATATAAAACTCTAAAATATTCCATTTATATTAATCGTATAAGGTTCAATATATAAAATTATACATTTAAATAATGAAAACTACGTTATTCTAACTCAAAAACAATGTAGGTAGTGGTAGGTGATTCACCCTTATCTCCCTTCAGTTGGGGTTTCAAGTATTCCAGCCTTATCAGATGAGGCAATTTGTCACCCAACCTATAGGGTTTCCTTTTCTTCAAGGTATAACATTCCAAAAAAATTAATATTAATGATATTTTTTAACCTTAAAAATTAGTATCCAATTTTCTACTTAATGCATTCCAACCGTTAGGATTATCAAATATATTCCTTTCCTAACTCATAGTCCTAAATTTTATAAGTATGGTCACATGACATACATGTGAAAACATTCATCATGTCATCCTTTAAAACATGGAAATAACCTGAATTAAACGAAAATCTTAGTGAATAGTTTAATTATTCTTTATTCCTTATGTAAAACATAGAACCCTATATATACACCTAAAATCCAAAAATGATGAAAAATCCCAACAATGATTGTATAAACTAGTTTTTAAACAAACCATTAATCAATTCCAAGCATATAAATAATATCCAATCTACATTGTACAAATCAATTATCTATTATTTTAAAATAATTATCTTATTTTTACAAACATATTAAGGGTTATATTTCTTTCATCCATATATTTAAAAAAAATTACTTGAAACTACATCACTTTACTTGGTACCCTAGAATCCCAAATCCTTAATAAAATAATATTTCAGTACAATAATTATATACACTATAATTCTTATAACACGTTCATCATTAATACAATTAATTAATAAAATACTCAAATGTCACAATTCATTGATAGCAAATTAAGAACACGGATAATTCATCTTCATCTGTGGCAGTATCATAACATGATTATTATCTAATATAATCATTTAGGGTATACTCTGATGATTGGGACCATGATTTGAATAGTGTCATAACTCCATACAGACGAAGAATTGTACATTTGAATCCTTTTACTTACCCTTAAAATTAAGAACTTGGTGTCCTTTTTCTCCACTCTTATAACAAACTCCCATTCTCTTCATGCTTTTACCAGGGTGATTTTTTCCACAGTTATCACATGTGGGAAAATCTTTCATTCCCACATTCCCTTTATCCATATTTACCTCTACCATTTTATTTTTCTCTTGTTTCCCTTAAAACTTGTAGCTCTCAGAGAATTCTATACTTATCTTATTAACACATGATACTATTTTATCATATAATGAGAATACATGGGATACTATCTCCCATTGATATTTTTGCAAGATGATGGATGATATGATTCTTCTTACTCTTTGGATAATGTGTATTTCTGGAGTTCTAATTCCATTAAATGGGAACTATTTCTAAATGCAGACATACACTAGGTTAGAATGTATCATAATTTATTATCCAAAAACTAGAAAATTATTAGCATTAAATAATGATATACCCACATCTTATCTCGTAAACATAAAAATGGTTTCCTTGCCGACATATTTACTCATAAATCATTTATAATGGTTTTTAAAGAAAATGGGAATTATCCTAAGCATATCACCCAGGAGGGTCAAACCAGGTGTATAGTAATGCCCTTTGCCCTGTACTAGGTTACCCCAAGTCAAGCTCAGAACACCTTATTAGTGTTTTCACTACTAGGTACATTTGTCCTAGAACCCCTTCTTCCTATAGTATCCACACAAGGATTTAATTTCTAGTAATATACATAAAATATATATTTTAAAATTCTTGTATCATTTTTAGTACTTATCATCATTGTCTATCTTAGGGTTATGATCTCCAATCTATGTTTTCTAAATCTATTTCCAAGTTTATTGTTAAACAACATTTGGCACAAACTATAATGCACCCAACCCCAGAAGCCTAGATTCAGTGCATTATTTTAACACATTATCATGATAAAGAAATCATGCCCTGAAGGACTGACCAATTTAGTAGTCATGGAAACTAATTCGGTATATAGAAATTACATTAAAATTTATAACATAAAAATTAATATAAAATCCTTTGAAAAATCCATTATTTTTTTAACTTAACCCTTTATATAAATTATAAAACACTTCATGGAATCCTAGGAAAATAAAACAAAATAATGTGGCGAGCTCAGATGCTTAGTCAAGATAAACAAAATAGAATAAGCTATCCTAAATAGGCATAATATTTTAAATCAGGGTAGAAATATATAAAATAATCATTTTAAAACATTATAATTAAAATAATACAGAAATAATAAACCAAATAATTCCTTTTAAACATTCACATGGATATTCTACTAGTTGAATAATCATATAGAAAATCAATAACTAATCTCATAACGTGGGAATGCATAATGTATGACATCTTTACCCCTATGTCAAGGACTCATGCCCAGAAAATACACAAATATTCTATAATGGCCTTATTCCAAGACACTAGTTTGTCAGATGATACCTACCGATGCATAGAGGGGCTATAATGGGCCTCGTCTGTCCCTTACTAAGTCTAATACGTTCCTTATATGAAAAGTTTGAAACATAAAACAAACATTAATATTAAAACTATCATATGAAATGCTAATACTTTAACCATAAACCAGGAATGGTATAAAAATAGAACATCCACAACAAAGAATATCCCAAAAACATAAATATAATATAGAATATTATAAAACAATAAATCAACATCAAACAAGAATAAAATCCAATAATGTAAGTTGACATGGATGAAAACAATTTAATAAATTCATTAAAAATTATTTGGAGAAATATCCATTTTTTCTTGAAATAATTTAAAAGTAACACAATTTATTAATAATTAATTTAAATGTGATTTTTGAGTCCTAGTTTCCCACACCACTTAGAATATTTTGAAAGTAATTAACATTTTAAAAAAATCACGTTCATATAAATACATCATTATAACCATTTTGAAAACATTGTCTTTAATAAAAATGAAAAATAAATCCTTAAAACATTTAAAATGATGATCTAGTTAAAGAGTCCCTTCCATAAAACCATAAACTATTCATTTTGAATACATTTTTATGAAACATGGACATGGATGATAAATATGTTCTAATAAATAATTACACAAAAACAATCTCATATAATAATGAAATTAAGAAATTAACCTTTACCTTAGGTTCAATACTATGCATACGAATCCAAAAATCCTATTTAATTTTTTCAGAATATAATTAACTTATATAAGCATAATAATAATATTTATGATATAATATATTATTTTTTATGATATTATATTTTATGTTTATAATCAATTCCAAGTTAATACAATAGTTCAGGTAATAAACGATTTCACTATCTTATGTGTTTCGACTTGTTATTCATGATAATATTACTTAGATCATGATTTAATTACTTCTAGAATGTATAATATGATTTTTATATCATATATATTTATAATATAAATATATATAATAGATAGATATATGAAATGGAATACACCGTTCAAGGAGACGGTATGTCGTACGCACGCACGAGCGATGACATCATCTCCTTAATGGTTAAATGGTATAAAATTTACTAGAATATGAATGGTACAGAAAAAATATCATGTTATATTTATTATTTAAATCTATTATTTTCAACATTATACCCATGTAAATAGTGTGTACAAGAAAAAAATTTACACCTCGGCATGGAGACGATAAGCCATACGTACGCACACATGGTGATATCATATTTCTTTGGATGGTTAAAAGGAAGAATATGGTTGTTTGATAATTATTAAATCATCTCTGCATATGGAAGTTACATGATTATTTATTTTATAATAGAAAAAATAGTGAAATATGAAGTGGAAGAAGAAAAAACATTTAATGAAGGGTTAAAACGATTACCTCATTTTTGGGTGTCTCCATTTGATTTAAACAAAACGACTCATTAAGTTGAATTTATGACCAATTTGTTTCCTCTATAATGATGTGATGGTGGTTGGGAGAAGAAATGGTTTGGGTATTTCTGAGCCAAATGGCTTTAGAGGTGTCAATTAAAGAGAAAGTGAGGTGCCCTTTTTTGAGAAAAGTTGGGGGCACTTTAGAAAAAATATAGAAATGCTAATTTATTATAAATTGAGTTTTTGGTTTTTATTATATCCAAAGCAATTTAGTTCTAGGATAAAATTAGTATGGGTTGAAATAATTCCAGAAAATTATTTATAGGCATGTTTAGTTAATTAAATTATCCTTATTTTTTGGGATTATCCCTTAGTTAAACAGTTTAACAGTAACCGTTTCTTCTTTATTTTTTTAATGTCATAAAAAATCGATTACTTATTACCAAAGGCATTAAATAATCCCTATATTTGAAAATTTAATCTATAAAATTCGTGGATGGAATCAAAATGTTCAAAATAAATTTATTTTAATATTCATAAGGTCACTTATTTTAATCATTCATTAATAAGGTAATCACTACATCATCATTGTTTCATAAATAAAAATTTATTATATTTATTTAAATTATAAAGAAAATAACATGATGTAGGAAATATTATTTCTTTAAAACTGTTATCATTAGTCATATATATATATATTATATATCCCTATATTAATATTGTTTTAGTAAAATATATATGTTTATGTTATATTTCTCTTTACTTTAAATTAATTATTATAACATGTTATTATCACACCCATGGGGCCCCATGAGGTCCCAAAATCATCCCAAGGATGAAAATGGTAGGAAATATATCATCCAGTAGGATTAGGGTACATGTTATGATAGTTTTATGTTATTATGATATTATTTTATACCCTTATTTACTAGATTTATCCTTTAACTATGGAAAATAAAAATAATTACTGATGTTATTATTGATAATGTCTTGAAATAAAAGGTACCCAATTATAGAATTTAGGCCATATGATTAAAAATATGGAATCAATATTTTTTAGTTCAAAACACAAAATGGGAAGATATTAATTTAAAATTAAATCCCGTTGTCAAAACAAGAAAGTGAGTTTTTTAGAACTAAAAACGATAAAAATAATAACATGTGTTTATGTCTGATTTAATTGTGAAATAACAACCAATGAACTAAATTATATTAAATGATAATAATAAACCCATTTTATACTTTTAAAACATTGAAATTTATAATTTAACAATATAATTTTTTTATTAAAAATGTTGTTTTCAATAAACATTTTGTATTCTTCACTATTTATCAAATTGTGAAAGTTATCAGAAATGTACCAAAAATTTATCCAAACTAAATTATTTAGACCCTATTCTAAAAAAGAAATTAATTTCATCAAACTGATTATATAAATGAGTCAAATATTACATTTAAGAACGGTTCTCTACTAAAATGAGTAAAAAATTCATTTTTTGGAAAATACTTCTTTTATCTAAAAAATTGAATATGTCCTTAAATAATTTATAAGGAACACAAAAGATAAAAATTTAAATTATATGGGATATATAAAATTCAAAATGTGGTTAATATTATTCATAATTAATTTTTATATGACTAGTTTATTTTGATGTGATGTGCTTGAATTCGGTGTTGCGTACATTGCACGGTATTGAAATATTTAAAAAAGAAGTGTACCATGGAAGCATAGGGCGTTGCAAAATAGGGAGCATGGATTTAATTGAATATAAAATATTATCAGAAATTTATGGATAGAAACAAGTTCTTAAGGTGTCTACAAGGATATACTATGACCTCGTCATAAGAGTGTAAGACATCATCAATACAATAACATTAAGATAACAGAAGCAATAAATCATATAGACAATATATAAACTATTGTAATAGATAACAATATAAAATAAGAATCATATAAAATGATGATGATGATATTTTTATTATGTTTATTAACATATAATATGTAGGTATATATATTTACAATATAATACATTAATCAATCCAAAAAATCCGAAAAGATTTATCTCCAAATTGTGTCACGAGTCGCATCTCAGTCTGGCTCTCCCCTTATCTAAAGCATCATAAAAAATCATCCCTCGAACTATGGGTTCACGACCATGTCTCTACCTACATCTATGTAGTCTATTCATGTACCCAAAGGAAGCAATAATAGGGTGTGATACAGAGTCGCAGTAATAAACCACCCAACGATCTATACAATTTTATGTTGTGAATTATAAGATTTGTAATGTTTAGGTAAAGAAAAAAAGTATTAAATAAAAAAATACATTCCAATTCATTGTAACTAAAAAATTGAAATATTTAAATAGCCTCTCAATGATCCCTTCAAATTATTTACAATATCCTATAAAAATTAATTTACCAAAAATGCATAGATAACAAACATGACCTTTCTGTTCATCTAAATATGTTTGGTCAACCACATCCTTGACGTGTAACTTCAAGAGTCAAAACATCCTTGGCCAATCCATATAATTAAACATATCATATTTCACAGTAACATGGCTTATAATATATATTTCAGACCAAGAAGTGATATATCCATGGTTTAGAAGACCAATGCATTCCCATCTATTCAAAGGAGAATCTCGATTGAAACGCAGTTAGGAAATAGATTGAGTCACATGAGCATGCCATCATATCATGTCCAAAGTGAGTCTAAAACATTTAGATCCAAGTGGTAGCAAGGCCCAAGGAATCCCATAGGTACAATATGAACAAAGAATAATCTATCCATGTTTCCTATATGTCATCCAAGATTCAATGATCATCTTCTATTGAATCTTGTCAGTAATTCACCATTTACTACCATTTATCATTTCATACCATATGAGTTTACCTACACGTATAACTATTCTCATCCAAATAAATGAAATGATTATTCCCAATCATTTATCCATTTATATTTAATGTAAAATAATGATATATAATAACCACTCATTTAAAAATAATCATATAAACTATTGGATCTATTCAATAATTAAATAGTTTATCATCAAATCCTCATGATAAACATGGAAAAGAGGCATGAGTTCTCCTAGGAAAGAAATACAAATACATTTAATTATAGTAAACATTACTCTAGCTTAGAAATCATGAGAACACATCCCATTGATGGTTTATTAAAGCATTATAAATTTAAATTCATAAGGAAACACCATTGTTTTCCTTGATTGGGAAAACAATATCCAACACCACACCCTAGTACCTAAGGGATTCCCTAACAATCCCTATTAAATTTAATTCAATAAAAATTTCAATTTCAATGTTTGTTTGGAAATTTTTGTGGGTGGAACAATGAAATCTAAGTCTATAAGAAACAAAACAAATGGAAAAAGTATAGAACACCTACCATATATCATATGTATAGTTTGTGTATGTTACCAACTCTTGATTCGACTCATATAGAGAGAAAAATGAATAATGGATGAAGAACCTAAAATTATAAAAAATGAAGCAACAACTAAATTTTTTTAAAGGTTGTGGCCGAAACCTCATTTATTGTTAATGAAATGAAATTAACTCTTTAACTGGGTACACAAAGACCCATTAAATATCCCAAAGGTCCAGTAGGCATTTTGCCCATTACATGGCCCATATGACCAGTTTTTTGGGCCAAGACACATTATCTGAATAGTACTACTACAGTACCATGCTACTATAGTACTGCACCGTACTCGCCGCTGCAACAGTACCTTGCTGCCGCTATAGTGACATGCCTCATCTATAGTGTCTTCCGTTTCAATAGTGCCGTCGCTGCTATAGTACGCTATAGTACTACAACAGTACCTGTGCCCAATGGGTTTTGAACCACCCTTTTTTCATGTAGGATTAAGGGGTGCATACCAGTAAGCCAAACCCCAACCACTCCAACACCTAAATTTACTCATCAATAGGAATAATAATTAAGAAAAACTAATAAGGAACTGAGTACTCACCAATGTGGATCCGACAAGATGTTAAATTCTTGAATCAAAGATCATACAGAGAGAATACATCAAATCTGACCACAGTATTAAAAAATTGATCTCTCAAAACATTCTTTGTTGTGAGAGAGGGACAAAAAGTAAATTAAGGTTAAAATATATTTTATTATATTTAAAATTAGAAAATAAACCAAAATTAAATGATTCACATGGTTTATGATCACTATTTTTCAAACCGTGCACCAACCACGCACAGTATTCTATAAGGGAGGGGAACCCACATAGTTTGTAAGATTGTTTGAATTACCCTACACAAACTATGTCAAAACCTACTTTCAATGTTGATGACATTTTTGGATGACATTGAAACCCAATTCACATTGATAGAAATTACCTTGTGACTTAATCTGACCCTCTACCCATGAATCACATAGTTTATCAGATCATACGACATGCACCACTTGGTTCGAAATAAAAATGCCATAGACATTTTTCAGCATAAAATCATAGTTTCTGGGCTCCGAAACAAGCCCAGACACCCTAGATACCCCATTACCTCAAATGGAATTTAAATAAGGAAATATTTAAGCAATAAAAAAAATAAAAAAATGGATACATAACTCATAATAAAACTCGTGTTCTTACACCTCTCTCACGCACCACTACCTCTTAATCGCCTACTCAACTCTTACCGATTTCACCTAATTTCTTCTAGAATAATCGTTTAATCATCACAGTTTGATCTAATTTTTATTAATTTTTTTAATTTATTAGGTTTTTCCTCCCTCATTTCTCCCTTATAAATTCATCCCAAACCCTAGGGTTTGGGGAGTGGTGATTTTTTATATTTTTCTTCTTAATGTGGTGTGTTTTGGCTCTCTCAGGTTAGCTTTGTTTTTCATTCATCATCCACATCTGATGGATAATAATTTAAATCAATTTTAGTCCACCCAGAATCATTTTGAGTTTTTCTTCCTTATTCAATCACCTCTTTCCTAAACATAATTAGTGATGTTTTGTTTTTTAGGTTTTTTATATTGTTGTAGTCTGTTTTGGTCTTCTTTGGAGTTGGTTTGAGACATCATCTTCAAAGGTATACATGTCTATGAATAGGTAGTAATATACATATATATGTTCCCACTATATATATTCACCCATGTAAGGATGAATATTTATTATGGGAATAGGTGTGTTGATATGTGTATTTGAAAATGAATATGTTTATAAGTGTAAAGGGGTATATGAATTTATAAGTATATTTTTAAGGATCCCATTATACATTGTTGTCAATGTGAATATGTAAATTGGGTATATTTTTTCTTTATTCTAATATAATGTACATATTAATGTTATTATAGAAATTAATATTTGATATGCCTTCATTAATAGTGTTACACCATGAGTTTGGGGAAATTTCTCTATACCAAAGCCTTTAATGTGAATTCCTTAATTTCATGAGTTTTTAAGCGTTTTTAATATTATATATGAAATGTGTGCTATGAAAAGGGATGGTGATTCTTGGTGATGTGATTTTACTAATTATTCAAGTCGGACTTCATGTTTTTACTTTTGTATTATACATTAAAATATTTTCAAATCTTATTTCTAAATGCTCGATATTTTAAAAACATAAAAGTGGTCTAAAGTATTTTGGTCATTTGATGGGGATTTCTAATGATTGTTTATGTGTGTAAAATATTTGTGAAAGATGAATTGAATGAAAGTGGGTTATTTTGTGATTTTTGTAACACCACGACCATAGTTACCCAGAGTTGGTGAATTATTACAGAACAATGGCATCATCACAAAAGATCAACTCTCGGAAGAATGATTAGTTTGTAGCCTTGGAATTACTAGATACATTCATAAGTTTTACATTACACCATGAAATGAAAAACAACAACAAAATTGTCTTTATTGACCACATTAATATCCAATAGAATATCCCTACAAGTCATTCATAACATACCTTTTCACATCTGGGGTAAAATAAAACATAGAAAGGGGTGAGCTCAAATGCTCAGTAAGGATAACAATATAGCAGAAACATTCATAAATAAGTATATACATTTAAGCCAATGTAATACTAGAACAAAATCCTTTTAAACATGAATTTCAGAATAATATGGCAAAGATAAATCAAGTAATTCCATTTACTTATTCACATGGATATTTTTATAGTCGAATAATCACATGGAAAATAATTACCACTTTCATAATGATGGAATGCATAATACCAGACATCATAACCACATAGTCAAGGCCTTGTGCCAAAAATACAAATAAGATTTTGTCAAGGCCTTCTGAAAAGACACTTGTTTGTCTAATGAGACCTACCGATGCATCAAACAGCTATAGCGGGCTCCACCCTTCACTTACTTAGTCCAATGTATTCCTCATAAGAAAATGTTTAAACGTAAAAAAAACATTTGTATTAAAACTAGAATACGAAATGTAAAGACTTTATCTATAAACCATGAATGGTATAAAAATAAATCATCCACAGTAAAGCATATCACAAAACCTTCAATACAATATGGAATATTTGTATCATAATGAATCAACTTCAAACAAGTGTAAAATCCATCAAAGGATGTTGACATAGATGAAATCAAACTATTTGAGATAAATATATCTTTATTTTCTTTGAAATCACATAATTATAAAAGAAAAAATTTATTTTGAAAATATTCTTATAAGCTTGTAAAGGAAGCTTCAACTATGTTATAATGGAAGAAATTATCCACACAAACCGTATAAGATAAAAAACATTCTTACCTTAATTTTGTCAAAAAGGTCATAAAGTACCATGTTTGGAAAACAAAGATAAGATTTCATTCAAAACATATAAGGAAAAATAATGGTATAAATGAATTTATACCATTTTATAGTTAAAAGTAAACATGTTTTGAAATATAGTTTTATGATACATGGATGTTGATGATAAAGAGATCCCAGTAGATAATTACGTATAAACAACCTCAAATAATGAAGAGACTGAGAAATTAACCCTTACCTTGTACTTTTCCTCGGTCGATGGTAGGTTAAACTCAGGTATAATGGTAAAATAATTGTTATTAAATTATACAAGAACCATGTACATTAATATTT
This sequence comes from Viscum album, assembly GCA_963277665.1. Lineage (NCBI taxonomy): Eukaryota > Viridiplantae > Streptophyta > Magnoliopsida > Santalales > Viscaceae > Viscum > Viscum album. The sequence continues at coordinate 357,840,439 of OY728143.1, forward strand.
TATCATATATGATCTTCTAATATTGCTTTGTTAATGATATTTTAGTTGCATCACCATTTCAGGTGTTATCTGATTTGTTTTCTTTTATATGATTTGTTACGTAAGTAATTTCTATAATGGATAGGATGTATCTTATTAATATTCATAATGATATTATGTTTTTAAAAATAATTTTTAATAATCAAATTAAAATTAGTCTTGAATGGATACGATGTGGGATGAATATCATCTTGTTCATGGAGACGGTAATCTCTATGTACGCACAAGCGACAATATCATTCTTTGGATATTAAAATCATATATAATTGGATGGTATATCATATATAAAGAATCATTATAATATTATATTTATTATTTACATAATTTATACTCATTATTATACCCATCGAAATGATGAAGTGTTTGAATAACAAACTGCACCATGATGAGGAGACGGTAATTCGTACGTATGCATACATGGTGACTTTTTCATTTATAGGATGGATAGAATAATTAATATGGTTGTACCATTTTTATAATAACATCACTGTATATAGAAGATACTAGAGTCATTATTTTACACTGGTAACCACAAAGAACGAGGAAGTGGAAGAAAAACATAACTTGAAAGAGGTAATGATATATTTACCTCTTCTTCGGATTATTCCTTTGGATTTGATCAAAAGGGCTCTTTATTTTGGCTTTATGAATAAAGGGAGGCCTCTAGGAATAAGGGAGGTGCTTTTGGAGGATATTTTGGCAGGGGTTTGCTGAGAAAAAGGGCTCTGAAGGTGTGAATTTGAGAGAAGTATAAGTTCCCTTTTATAAGAGGGGTGAGGGGGAAACTTAGGAAAAGATTGAAATATTATTTTATAATAAAATAATTATCAGTTTATAATGGCTACAAAATGAATTATTTAAAGGATAAGGTGGGGATGGGTCGAAAAAATCTCAACCAATAGGTTTTAGATAGGTTTGGGTCACTATATTAACCTTATCTTTTAGATTTAACTCTTAGTAAAATAGTTTGACATATACCATGTCTCTTTGTATTTTTATATTATATGGTTAATAAACATACTATAAACTTCCAAGAAAACCCAAAGTTGTTAATTAATAATACAACTATAATTATATAAGTCTTTTTTCCAAACTGTAGATTTTTTGGATTAGTATATCAACCAATAATGTTGTATTTTTTTAAAAAACTAATTTATTTAAATTTTGACATTATTTAATAATTGATTATTGTTAAACTTCTAAAAAATATATTACTTCAAAATAAATCCATATAATCAACCCTAAAATGGCATATTAACCTATAAAATAAGTTAAATTCATTAAAAGTTTCATATTAGATTTATTTGTATATTTATAATATCAATTATTTTAATCATTAATTGATATGATAATTACTACATCATCATTGTGTCATAAATAAATTTAATTATTAAATATCTAAAAATTATAAATAAAATAACATTTTGTATGAAATAATTATATATTTCTAATTAATATTTAAAGTCTAATTTATATCATATGTAACCCTCTATTAAAAATGGATTAGTTATTAAACTCTGAATTTAACTCTTTTAACTCTTTAAAAAAATAATAAATGTCGTAATGTAATCCAAGTGGAAAAAAGAGGTTCATATTTTATTCCAAAAGTTGTTTTTGGTCAAATTTACTTATCAAATAGAATTATAACATGTGTTAGGGTAATAATAATAACATTTTTACCCTTGATTATCCTATTTACTTTTAAACGTGGTAAATAAACGAAAAAGTTACTATTCACCAAAAATTATTTTATTCTTATTGAACCAAATTTTACTTACTGATATCAACCATGTCTCTCATAATTTTGAAATTAAACTCATAGAAGCAGTAAAATTACGTTTTATACAAATTTGGAAATGCTCCTAGGAGGTGGGTAAAAGACGATAAAAAGTTCGAAAATTTTTTATATATCTAATCTCAATATAAAATGACTCCAATGAATGACATTGAACATATATAGGTGTTATGTGTCTATTTTTACCTAAAATTAATTTAATGAAAATAAAAAATTATTTAAATAATAAGTCAGTTTTAAACGATAACTATGTGTTTTTTACTATTCTACAAAAATTAAATGTTTTTAGAAAAAAATAAAAAAATCACCCTAAGCTAATTTTGATATTCTGAATCCAAAAATGAAGTCCATTTTGAAACATAATATTTATAAATTTTCAAAAAGTGGGAATTACTATTCATAATGGCTAGTTTTATTGGTCATGGTGTGTTAAAACTCCAAGTTGCGTACAACGCAGTCTATTGCATTATTCAAATGGAAAAGTACCATGGAAGCTTGGGGTATTACATTATTCCATCTTTCAAATGATTTTATCCTCAAAATTTCTAGAATATTACTGCACAATAAGATTTGGGTGGTTCGTCATCATATGTTCCTCGGTTTCCCACATTGCCTCTTCCATCTTTTGGTTTCTCCATAAAACTTTTACCAGACGAGTTGTTCTGTTTCTCATCACTTGTTCTCTGCTATCAAAAATTTTGACAGGCTCTTCACAATAAGATAGATTAGGTTGCAGTTCAATTTCTTCATAGGTGAGTACATGTGTTGGGTTAGGCATGTATTTTCTCAACAATGATACATGGAACACATCGTGAACTTTGGAGAGACTTAGTGGCATTGCCAACTGGTATGCTATTGCCCCAATTCGTTCTAGAATTTCAAATGTTCTGATTACTTGGGACTTAGTTTTCCCTTATTACTGAATTTTATAACTCCCTTCCATGGAGATACCTTTAGGATAACATGATCTCCTACTGGAAATTCCAAATACTCCTTCGGTTATCGGCATAGCTATTCTACCTACATTGTGCTATTTTGATATGGGGTTAAATAACCTTCACCTTTTCCATCGTTTCCTCAACAAGTTCTAGGCATATGAGTTTTATTTCACCATCATCATCCCAACAAGTAGGTGTGAGACATCTCATTCCATATAACGCTTCATATGGTTCCATATGAATACTTGAATTGAAGATATAGTTATAAGAAAACTCTACCAGAGGTAAAATTTGATCCCACATACCTTGAAAGTCAAGTGAGAAAGATCTCAACATGTCTTCTAAGGTTTGAATAATCTGTTATGAATGACCATCATTTTGAGGGTGGTAGGTAGTTCTCAAATGAAGTTCAGTATCCATGGATTTCAGAACACTTTTCTAAAATCTTGAATTAAAATAGGGATCAAAATCAGAAACAATTGATAGGGGTACACCATGGAGTCTCACAACATCATTAATATGTTGTCTTGCTAAACGTTTAAGTGGAAAATCTTCTCTTATAGTAAGAAACTGTGATGACTTGGTAAGATGATCAATAATGGCCCATATTGCATCTTTTCTTCTAGGTGTCTTTGGTAGCCCCATGACATAGTTCATCACAATATTATACCATTTCTACTCAGGTATGGGAAAAGGTTGCATGACTCCTCTAGGCTGTTTCCTTCTAGATTTCACTGGTTGACAAACCATACATCTAGACACAAAATCAGCAATCTCCCACTTCATGTTTTCCCACCAAAAATGTTCCTTCAAATCTCTATACATCTTAGTGCTTCCAGGGTGTACAAAGAAATTGGAGCTATGAGCATCATCCAAAAACTACCTTTTTAGATTTGGTATGTTAGGAACACAATGTCTATTCCCAAATTTTATAAATCCTTCTTCAGATATGATGTCACTCAATCTCCCATCGTTCACAGCATGATTTTTCTTTTGAATATTCTCATCATCAGCCTAAGAAATTTTTATCCATTCTAGTAAAGATGATTTGGAAACCATTTAAAAAATAATTGTTGTTTTACCTTCCATGATTATTACCATATCAATTTTCACTAGATTAATGAAAATAGGATCCCTTTAAACTCCCATCTTGTTCAAAACTCCATGATCCTTTCTGCTAAAAGCATCTGCCACCTTATTTTCCTTCCCCGGGTGGTACTGTATTGTGAAATCATACTCCATGAGTAGTTCAAGCCATCTCTTTTTCCTCATGTTGAGTTCTTTCTGTGAGAAAATATATTTCAAACCCTTTTGATCGGTATATATCTCAAATTTTTTACCATAGAGCTAATTTCACCGTATCTTCAAAGCAAAGATTACACCTGATAACTAAAGATCATGAGAATGAAATTTTTTACCGTGAATTTTTAGCTTTCATAATGCATACCCAATAACTCTATCATTCTGCATAAGGACACAACCATGTCTTTATTTGAAGAATCACTATAAAAAACTAACCCATCATTCCCCGATGGTAGAGTGAAGATATGAACATTGAATATTCTTCTATTGAGTTCTTCAAAACATTCATCAAACACTTCTGTCCAAAAAAATTTAACCCATTTATGTTTGAGCTCTGTTAATGGGTTATCTAACCGGGAAAAATTCTGGATGAAATGTCAATAAAAAACTGCTAAACCAAAATAAATGTCTTCCTCAGTTATACTCATCAGTGCTGGCTATTCTTGGATTTAATTGGCATTTGATGGATCAAGAGAGATTCATTCCTTTGAGACAATATGGCCAAGAAAAGAAATCTCTTGAAGCCAGAATTCAAATTTGCTAAATTTCCCATATAATTCATTTCTTCTATGCGTCTTTAGAATAATGCGCATGTGATTTTCATGACCTTCATATTTTTTGTATTAAAACAAGATATCATCAATAAATACCACTATAAAGTCATAAAGAAATTCCTTGAAAACTCTATTCATTAGATCCATGAAGAAAGAGGGAGCATTAGTCAATCCAAAATGCATTACTGTAAACTCATAATGCATGTACCTGGTTCAAAATTCTGTTTTTGGAATGTATTCCTTTTTCACACACAATTGATGATATCCAGATCGATGGTCAATCTTTGAAAAATATTGAGCACCATGATGTTGGTCGAATAAATCATCAATTCAAGGTAGGGGATACTTGTTCTTTATTGTTATAGCATTGATCTCCCTATAGTCAATGCACAACCTCATAGATCCATCTTTCTTCTTAACAAAAAGAACAGGGGCTCCCCATGGATAAACACTAGGGAGAATAAATACCTTATTACTCAAATCTGCTAGTTGTTTCTTTAGTTCTAATAATTCCATAGTGTCTATTCTATAAGGTGTTTCCGATATGGGATTTGAACCAAGAATTAAATCAATGGAAAACTCAATTTCTCATTCTGGAGGATGTCCATGTATAGATTCTGGAAACACATCAACATATTATTGCACAAAAGGTATATCCTCAATTTGAACATTCCTTTCCTCGCCCACAATTACTTCATTGTCTTCCTCCAAATAATTGAATTTAGTTGAGCTACTGGGGGTGGATCTTGATAAGAATTAGGTGGTGACATTTATTCTCTAAATATAAGGTACTCCTTATCATCAATTGTACCCTCATTATTCTTACAATAGATTTTCACATCATGGTCTGATATCCAATCCATACCAAGTATTATATCAAATTCAATCATGGGTATGACAATGAGATTAGTAGCTAAAGAACATTTATATGCCCTAATGGGAACTGATTCACAAGACATTGTTAAAATGATATTTCCCTTAGGTATTTTGACTGAAAAATCCATTTTTATGTCAAATTGAAAAAAACAAATTTTCTAAGCAAACTAGGATGTTATGAAAGAATGAGATAATCCATAATTAAATAAATCATTTTCTAAACTTGAGGAAACCATTAAATTACCTGCCACCATGTCTTTCGGAGCTTCAACCTCAGCATTAGTGATAACATAAGCCTGGACTTGATTCATTGGCCTTTTATGCGATATGTTTTTATGGTTCTTAAGGAATTAATTTCTATAATGCCCCTTTTCTCTACAATTGTAGCATTCAACATTAACTGCCTCTTTCTTCCCCTTGCAATCGTGAGTTTGGTGGCCTTTTTCCCCACACATGTAATAGACTCCCATTCTCTTCATGCAAATACCAAGGTGCTTCTTCCCAAATTTACTACAAGAAGAATATTCAACTTTTCCCTTCTTCCACTTAATTCCACTTCTATAGTGTTCAATATATCTCTTCTTCTCTTGCTTTTCTTTAAAGTCATACAACTTAGAGAATTAATTTTCTATCTTGACATAACATGAGGCAATATCTTTGTATGACAAGAAGGATTGTGAGACTAATGCTCGCTGGAGAAACGGTTTTAACCCATAAAAGAATCAATAAATATTAATACTTTGGTTATATATATAATCGGTTTCATTCCTTGCTAACCTTGTAATGTTTGAATCATACTTTGCGACATTCTCATCCTCCTTTTTCATCAGACTCAGAAATTGAATTTCCATATCTGCTCGATGGTCATGAGGAAAGTATTTTTCTAAGAAATTCACTTTAATCTCCCTCCATTCCATATTTGATACTTCATCACACTCCATTGCATTCTGAATCAGTGACCACCATTGATCTGCATCTCCCATGAGGCGAAAAAATTCCAGGAAAATTTTTTACTTTCGCTACTCCCCAAAGCGTGAAATATTTTATTCTAAGGAATTTATCCATTTCTCAGCTACTAATGGATTTGTACTCCCATTGAATGTTGGTGGTTGTTGCCTAATGAAGCATTCTAACATTGATCCTCCACGTTAAGGATTAGGGTGATCTATACAGGTAAGGTTATTATTCATAACCAGAGTGAGTTGTCCCAGTATGGTGATAAGCTAATCAGCACCAGTTGCATCACCAGCTCCACTATGATTATATTGGGTAGGAGGGAAATCCATACATGGATTACGTGCATTGATACAGTTTAAATTATTTCCAATAAGCTCCATTTCTAAACAAGGTCTTACTCTAGATTAGTTTATGAATCACAATACATAATTCCAAACTTGTAAAATAGTTAACATAAATTTAACAGTTTATAGATATCATCCCTAATCATAAAAATGTTTTCTTTGAGGATTATATACTCATAAACCATTCAAAATGGTTTATAAATAAAATGATAATTATCCTAAGAATATCCCCCAGGAGTGTCATCACCAAAAGCTCAGTAAGGCCCGTTGTTGTGCACCATACCCGTTCGAGTCTATCTCAAAGCGGTGTTTTCAGATTTTACCCCTAAATACACCTGTGCTAGAGCCACCTCTACCTGCTCGTATCCAGACATGGATGTATTTATTGGAAAAATCACAAAATCTCTACAATACCAAAATCTTAGGAAGTTCCTCTATACTAAACCTCAATGTCTATCTTAGGATAATGTGCTATAATTAGAGTTTTTCTAAATCTAGCTTCTAAGGTTTGTTCTAAACATTCTATTATACCAACTCTAATGCCCTTACCCCAGTTACCCAGAGTCGGTGCATTATTACATAACATTGGCATGATCATAAAATATCATGTCTCAAAAGGCCGATTTGTTTAGTAGCCTTGGAAGTACTAGATACATTCATGATTTTTAAATTACACTATGAAATGAAAAAAAAAATTGTCTTCATTAACCAAATTCATATCCCACAGTCTATCCCTAAAGGTCAGTCATAATATACTTTTTCACATCCTGGGAAAAATAAAAGATAGAAAGGGGTGCACTCAGATGCTCAGTAAGGATAACAATATAGCGGAAACATTCCTAAATAAGCATAAACATTTAAGGTATTGTAAGACTAGAACAAAATCCCTTTAAACTTGGACTTTAGAATAATATTGAAAAGATAAAATGAAATAATTCCATTTACTTATACACATGGATATTCTACTAGTTGAATAATCACATGCAATATCAATAGCCACTTTTATATTGGTAGAATGCATAATGCCATACTTCATAACCGCATAGTCAAGGCTTTGTGCCAATACTACAAATAATATTTTTTCATGGCCTTCTTCCAAGACACCAGTTTGTCTCATGAAACCTACCAATTAATTAAGGAGCTATAGTGGGCTCCACCCATCATTTACTAAGTCCATTGCATTCCACATATGAAATGTTTTAAACATAAAATAAACATTTGTATTAAAAATAGCATTAGAAATGTCAATAATTTATCCATAAACCATGAATGTTATAAAAATAAAACATCAAAAGTCAATAATATCACAACACCTTCAATACAATATGAAATATTCTAATCATAATGAATCCACTTCAAAAAAGTGTAAAATTTATCAAACAATGTTGACATAGATGAAATCAAAACTATTTGACAGAAATATCTCTTTTTTTGAAATAATTTAAAGTCACATAATTATAAAAGAAAAAATTTATTTTGAAAATATTCTTATAATCTTGTAAAGGAAACTTCGATACTGTTATAATGGTGAAAATTAGCCACACCCACAGTTTAAGTTAAAAAAACATTTTTACCTTAATTTTGTCGAAAAGGTCATAGAGAACCTTGTTTGGAAAACAATAGAATGATTCATTTGAATAAATATAACGTAAAATAAGGGTATAAATGAATTTAAACCATTTTATAGTAAATATTAAAAAAAATTTGAAATATATTTTTAACAAAACATGGATTTGGATGATAAAGGGGTCCCAATAGATAATTACGTATAAACAACCTCAGACAATGAAGAGAATGTGAAACTAACCCTTACCTTGTATATTTACATGGTGGATGGTAGGTTAACCTCCTATATAACGGTGAAATAATTTTTAATAAATTATTCAAGAACCATATACATTAATATGATATGATATATGATCTTTTAATATGTCATTGTTAATGATATTTCAGAAGTATCATCGTTTCAGGTGTTAACAGATTCATTTTCTTTTATATGATTTGTTATGTAAGTAATGTTTGTTATGGATAGGATGTATATTATTCATATTAAAAATGATATTAACTCTTTAAAAAAAATTTAATTGTCAAATGAAAATTTATCTTGAATGGATACGAAGGGGAATGATTCTCATCGCGTTCGTGGAGACGATAATCCGTACGTACGCATGAGCGACAATATCATTATTTTGATATTAAAATAATATATAATTGTATGGTATATCATATATACAGAATCATTATCATATTATATTTATTATTTACATTATTTATACTCCTTATTATACCCATCCAGATATTGATGTGTTTGAATAATAAACTACACCACAACGTGGAGATGGTAATCCGTACGTATGCACGTATCGTGACTTTGTCATTTATAGGATGGATAGAATAATGAATATGGTTGTACCATTTTTATGATAACATATCATTATAAAGAAGATACTGGAGTTATTCTTTTAGAATGGAAACAACAATGAAAGAGGAAGTGGTAGAAGAAAAGATCTTGAAAGAGGTGATGAAATATTTACATATTCTTCGGGTTCTTACTTTTGATTTGAACAAAACCGATTCATTGGTAAGATTTATGACTAAATAAAGGCCTCTAAGATGAATTAAGGAATGTTGGGAATATATTTATACAGGGGTTGGCTGAGACAAATGGCTTTGATGGTGTGAATTTGAGAGAAGGGGAAGTGCCCTTTTATAAGAGGGGTGATGGGCACCTTAGGAAAAGATTGAAATATTATTTTATAATAAAATAATTTATAGTTTATAATGTCTCAAAAATGAAGTATTTATAGGATAAGATGGACATGGGTCGAACAAATCGCATCCATTAGGTTTTATACAGGCTTGGATCACTCTATTAACCTTATCTTTTAGATTTAACTCATAGTTAAATAGATTGACATTTACCATGTCTCTTTGTTATTTTATATTATATGGTTAATAAACATACTATAAAATTCAATTAGAACACCAAGTGGTTCATTAATGATAAAAATATAATTATATAAGTCATTTTTCCAAACTTTATATTTTTTGGATTATTATATCAACCAATAATATTGAATTTGTTTTAAAAACTCATTTATGTAAATTTTGACATTATTTTATAATTTTTTTAAAGTCCTAAAAACATTATTACTTTGAACTGAATACATTTAATCAACCCTAACATGTCATATTAACCTATAAAAATTGTGTAATTCATTAAAAGTCTAAAATTAAATTTATTTGGATATTTATAATATCAATTATTTTAATCTTTCACTAGTATGGTAATTACTACATCATCATTGTGTCATAAATAAATTTTATTTTTTAAGGTCTAAAAATTATAAATAAAATACCATTATGTATGAAATATTTTCTGATTTTAAATTAATATTTATAGTCTAATTTATATTTTGTGTAACTCTATATTAAAAATCGTTTAGTTATTAAATGTTGAATTTATCACTTTTAACTCTTCTTTAAATAAAATAATAATAAATGTCATAATCTAATCCATGTGGACCAAAGAGGTTATTATATTATTTCTAAGGTTTTTTCTGGATTATTTATACATATATAATAGAATTTTTACTTGTGTTTGGGTAATAATAATCTCATTTTAACCCTTAATTATCCTATTTACTTTTAACCGTGGTAAATAAAAGTAAAAAGTTACTATTCACCAAATATTATTTTTATCTTATTGAACAAAATTTTACATAATTATATCAACCATGTATATAGGAGTTATTAAATTCAACTCACAGAAGTGGTACAATTATGTTTTATTCAAATTTGGAAATGCTCCTAGGAGGTGAGTAAAAGACAGTAAAATGTTCGATAAAATTTTATATATATGAACTAATTATAAAATGTCTCCAATGAAATACATTGAACTTATATAGGTATTATGTTTCTATTTTGACTTAAAATAAATTTAAATAAAATAAATAATTATTTAAATAAAATGGCGGTTTTAAAGAATAACTCATTGTTTTTAACTATTCATAAAAAATTGAATGTTTTCAGAAAAATACCAAAAATTCATCCTAGGCTAATTTTGATATTCGAAATTCAAAAAATGGAGTCTATTTTGAAAGATAAAATTTATAATTTTTCAAAAAATGGGTATTAATATTCATAATGGCTAGTCTGATTAGCCATGGTGTGTTAAAATGCCAAGTTGGTACAATGAAAGCTAATGTATTATTCTAAGGGAAACGTACCATGGTAGCTTGGGGTGTAACAATTTTAATGATGGAAAATTTCATGATTTGGTTTTTTAGAATTTTTTAGTGGTTTGGGATAGAATTTGTGGTTAATTAGTGATTTGACATTTTAATATGGTTTCTGGTCAAGTATTGATTCATGTAAAGATGTTTTGAATATGTGGAATGGAATTCATTTTGATAATAATAATGGTTAATAAACATGTGAATCTTGATTACCTACATGGTAATACTATTAATAGTATGTTAGGAATATTGGTAAAGCATATGCCTTGTTTCCCCCATGATGGATTGATGCTATATAGCTAACTGATCAATGATAATTAGTAAAGACTGCTAAAACCATGGATTTTATCCTCTATAGTGTCTCATGCACAAGGAAACTAAGGGTTATGGTTTCTATAGCATATCATTGTGGCATGGGGATCCTAGGTCCCAACTAACCCTAGTTACATTGAGATTTTCAATGGTGCTTGTCCACTGATTTCCATTTTAGTTTCTTTATTCTAGTTTCATCCTTTATGAAAACCATGTTTTGAACTAAATTTCATTAAATTGAATTTCAAATTGCTATGCATTTCTGATACTATTTTTGAAAAGTGGTAGGATGGAAATTATTTTCATGAAAATGTATACTTGTGTCATGAATTTTAAAACAATGAAAAACATTATTTTCCCTATGTCTTATTTTCATATAGAAATGTATTATATTTTATTTTAAAGGATGGAATATTGAATTATTTATTTGGGAATTCCAACTGAGTTTTAATACTCATTCCTATTGTGTATTTTATATTTTGGTGCTACTTCGTGCTCTAGTTCTCCCCTAGAGTGAGTCTGATTCAGCTGTCTTATGTGACCCAAGAGGTTATTGGGATTTTAATGTAGTGTTTTGTTTATTTTATATTCAAATGTATATTTTTAATATTCAATTTATTTTTTTATGTTTTTTTATCATGGGATTAATCATTACCAATACTGTAATTTTGATTTCATACCTATGTTTGAAGCTTGGGAGGATTGGGAATGCCTCTCAAGCCATGTTACAGGCCGACACATGTAAATGTTTCTGGGTTGACATTGTTTGGGTTGTAACAAAATGGTATTAGTGCATGTTTATCCATTGTCTTCTATAAATATCCAGTAGTTTGTATCTAGGATTTACAGAATTCAGTAGTAATTTTTGGTATTCCACTTGATCACCGCATATTCATAAGGAAACATTATTTTCCAGGGTATTCTAGGATGGTCTTAACATAAAATCCTAGCATGGATTTCATGTGTTCAGGAGGTCCCTAGTTTTTTGGGGAATTTATAATTTGTTTTGAGTTTTTTTATAGTTATCTTTTGGATTTATACGGTTTATGGTATCCAAACACAATCTATCCTACCATGCACACACCACAGAACTAACTATGTTGACCACTGAGGTGCTAACCTGGTGGGTTCATGACATGGCATACTATATGGAAAATATATGTGTAGCAGTTGTTAATATGATATTTTGTGTTATTTCCCATGGATTATGAAATGGTTATTGGTGTACAAAATGTGGATTTACAAAATGAAAATCATATAATCTAGAAAAATGAAATTGGTTGTTTGAATATAGGAATTTTTTTGGAAAGGAAAATATTTTGTAAAATGTAATGAAATGGGTTCTGAAGGATTTTTTAAATGTGATATTGATGTTGTTTGGAAACTGGGGTTTTACCGAACATTTTTCTGGAATGCAAAGCGGTGACTTTAAAATAATATATTATGAACGTTTTAATAGAGGATTAGAAATATATTTTTATATTTTACTATTGGTTTTCTTATGGATGATAACATTATGTATATATGTGGTAGGTTGATTTTTTGTCATATTTATGGATTTGTTCTTGAGTTTGAAGTGATATATTTATACGTAAGGCTTCTGGGATTAAAATTTACATGTTTGTGATCTTTATATATTTTTTCTTTGGAAAATAATTTTATAAAAAGGGGTATTGTGTTGTTTTGGTATGTGGGTGGGTAGGGATGATTTTAGTCCAAGAGGAAATGAAATTGATATTTTTTGTTTAAATTTTTTTGGTGTTAACATGATTTTGAAATGAAAATTTCTCTTGAATTTGGAATAAATGTTGTGGCTTCGAAAAGGGAATTTTTAATTCCATTTTTTAGGTGATATTTTTTTTGAAATTATGTTTGAGATTGGGTAATTTATTTATTATTGAGATGTGGAGACCTGTTTTTTTTATTTTGTACAAGTTATTTTCATGTTTCTTGTTTTTATTATGCTACACAGAATCTTCTGGGTTTCTCAGTGAATCTTTTCTACTTACTGGTATTTCCCATACTACCATTTTAGTGGTGGGGTTGAATGTTTTGTCTATTGATCGTTTTTCATGCTTGTCATCGATTTATAGAGGATGTGGTATAGATTTAAGAATTAGAGTGTGTATTCTGGACTTTGGGAACTCCAGTTGTTTTGAGATTGTGAGTTTTTCTGGTTATGTTTAAAGGGTGAGGTTTTGACCATTGATGGGCGATATCCTTTCTCCATAAATGTTGTGTTTTAATGTTTTAAATATGGAAGCTTGTGGTAATGCTTATTGAGGTGCTCACTGAGGGTTTCGAATCCATCGAGGAGGGTGAACTAGAGGAACAATTTGCAAGGGTGTCACTTTCGTCTGTTATTTATTCTCATTCATAATTCCACATGCTCACTCACATTGAATGTTTTTAGTTTGGGAACATTAATCCATTTTCCATATTCCTATGATGTAATATCTATGGTGTGGACATGGAGATTTGTTCATAAGCTATTTTTTATAAGAGGAAGCCTCAGTTATAGGTTGGAATTTCTTGATATTGGTGTAGAAATTACGTTATGTGACAAGGGATCCATCCCTAGGTCTCAGAGTGATGATTTTCATGTACTCATTCAATTTCTATGTATAAGTAATGAAAATCCAATTTATTGTCTCTAGTGTAATAGAAAAACTTGATTAAGTTTTTCTTTATTTTGTTGTCTATTATGGGGCCTCTTCTAATTTTGGAGGTCTTGGCGGCCTCATTCTTTTTAGATATTTGTGTCTATTATGGGATGATTCATTGGCTCATGCTGGTTTTGAGTTGTTTTCATCTTATGGGAGATATGAATAATAGTTTATTATTATATTAAATTTTAGTATATTTACTTTAGTCGTCGATTTTTTGGATTCGTCTACCCTTTTTGGTTTTAAATTGGCGGGAGACCAACTATTTTTCTTGAGGATGTTTAATATTAATCTGGTCGAGTGTGACATTGGAAATAAATCGATCACCATGGTTTTAAAGATTTTTTTTGGTATTTTTGGGGATTTTCCAAATAAATTGTGTTTTTCCAATATCCAAAATTTGTTTGGAGACAACAAATAAGGGACTTGAAGTGAATTTAATGTTCAACCTTCTTAATAGAGGGGCCATTTTATCATCATAACTCACCCGGATGTGTCTCTTTTGTGGTTTCTATATCTGGGGTTCTTATGTCCCCTATTGGGTGTTATTTTTGAAGGAAGGCTTCATTCCATAGTCTGTAGATAAATGTGATTTTTATTTAAATTTTAATGCATACATTATTTATGCCTTGTTTAATCGAGTCTTTAGGGGACTTTCTAGTAACAGAATGAGTCATGGTGGGGAGAATTGTAGAACCACAACCTAATGATTCTATATAATTTTCTTAGTTTTTAGACCTATAATATGTTTTAATTTTATGGGAATGAGTTTTTTTTGATGTTAGAAAACATTTTCTTTTTTAGAGGCTTTAGTTATTCCACAATTAGCCCACATAGTTAGGAGTAACCTCGTACTGTCAGGTGGGTTGGTTCTGTCATTTGATAGAGATTTATTTAATTTATTTCACACAAATTTTTAATGTTTAAGGCCTGATATTGATAATTTTTCAGGTTAACTATGCTTTTTTGGGTGATATCATGGTTTTCACATTGTTTTTAAACCCTACACTTAAATGGTGCAATGTGACCTATTAAAAAAAGGAAAAAATTGTTTCAATAATAATTATAATAATGAATAATGATATTACTTTTTATTATCATCCTCCACTAAAATCCCCTTAACATGTGGAATCCACTTTTTAATCACCCATATTGCAAAAACCCCATGGCCAAAGACCCTCCCTCGTGAGATGCTTCCACCTACTCTCCACATGTCCCCTTTTGAATGTCACCATATTTTATTGGGATTGTTAGTTAACACATCAAGGTAAGATATCCCTTCCCATATTCCTTATATTTGACAAATATTTCTTCTTCATGTCACCTTATTTCATTTTACAACCATAGGGTTTGAAGTGGGTGAATTTTTGAATTTTCTCAAATTAATATGATGTGTGATGGATATCTCATTTCTACATTGTGCATGTTTTGGCATCCGCAACCGAAGGTGAATAATTTCAGACCATTTTGATCCTCCAAACATAAATTTTTATTTTTTTTCCTTCATCCATTTATTTTGGCTAAATTTTAATTATGGATTTTGTGATTTGTAGATTATTTATATTTATTTGTATGTTTTGGTCTTCATTGGGGTGGGATTGATCTGTCATCATTGAATGATTACATGTTTATGAATATGTAATATTTTACACATATAATCACCCATTTATATATACTCACCCATAGAAGATGAACACAAATAATGAGGCTATTTGTCCTTATCTGTGTATACAAAAATGCATATTTTTTAAGTGAAAAGGGGTATATGAATATATTAGAATATATATATGGATCCCATTATACATATCTATTCCTAAAAATATGTACATAAGGGATAACTATCCTTACATATCAACAAAGGTGAATTTGAATGTTAGTAGAACAATGAAGATATGAGTTGATGTCATCAATATTAGTGCACCTTGAGTTTGAGGTAGGTTCCCGATTCTATTGAGTTTATTTTGAATAACATAATTTAATGAGTGTTTAAGTATTTTTAATATAAAATAATATATATATTCGATGAAAATCGATAGCAATTCTAGATGTTGGAATATCCTTTATTATTCAAATTTTCCTTCATGTTTTGACTTGTGTATTGTTAATTAAAATATTCTTCCATGTTTTTTTAGAATTCTCAACATTAAAAAATTGTAAAAGTGGTTTCCAAAATGATTTTGGGTGTGTGATGTGTATTTCCAAATATGATTTTTATGTTTCAAATTGTGGCGAATATTTAATTGAATGAAAGTGGGTTCATGTGTGATTATAAATAAAAGATATTTAATGTTTCATTATGTTTGGAAAAGTAAATGGATTTTTGTTTGAATTCAATGTTAAATATATATATTTTCATTTTTATAATGGTTCATTTTCAAGTGTTGATTATTTTGATGACGTGGTGATTGTATGTAATGGAATTTAATTTTAAATTAAGAATTGGATTAGAACATGGGAAGCCTAAATACCATGGTAGGAAGACTAGGACTAGTAAATATGCATATCTATAGGGCATAGAACTATATTTACCTTAGTAGGATTGATTCTACAATAAAAACTATACAATTATGATTATTGGAGATGAATATAACACTGGATAGTCTCCTCTTTAGTGGATCATGCATGACGATGTTGTAGATTATGGTGTCTATACCATGTATCTTAGGTACGAAGATCCTAGTTCCCCACTAAATCACGTTACCTTTGGGTTTCCCATGGTTCTTGTAATGTGATTTCAACTTCAGTTGATTCATTATTGTATCTTCCATTATGAAAAATAGGTCTTAATATAAATTTCATTCCTTCCATTTTGAAATGTCTATGCCTTATTAGAAACTATTTTACTAATGTGTTGGGAAGAAAAATAGTTTCAAAGAGATGGAAACTTATTACTTAAATTTTCAATGAATGGGAAACATTATTTTCATTATGTCTTATTTCCAAAAGTGTACATCATTATTTTATTTTTAAATGATGGAATATGGAATTTTCTATTCTTGAATTGAAATAGTGTTTTAATACTCATGCCTATAGATTCATTATTGTTTTCCTCTACAGTTGTTGTTTCCCACTTTGTCTTTATCATGGAGTGATTGTGAATATAAAGTAAGACGTAGCCTATGATGTCACATAGGAGGTACATGTAATAGTTTATTTATTTATGATTCTAAATTTTCATTATTATTTAATTTATTTTCATTTTTATTTCTAATTTTGATGGGATAAATCATTCCCAACTCCATATTCTTTATGCCCGACACTAGTTGCATGCCCTAGAGGATAGGGAATGCCTCTTAGGACTTATCATAAGCTAGCTTGGCTAATTGGATCTGAGTTGACCTAGGTTTGATTATAAAACAAATGAATATGGGAATCGTATATTCAAAGAATACACTCTGTATTATAACCAACTAATAAAGAATTGATAAATAAGTGAGAATATTGGTACATTCTTGTTTTAATGAAAATATTGAGTTTCTTATACATTCATAATGTAATGATGGTGATATAATAAAATAAATTAATTCATCATACTATTAGCTATTGATTCACAGAAAGTTATATTTATCAATGATATTTAGTTATTTTGTAATTTTTTAATGGGAAATGGGAAACCTCTATGTGTTTTTTCTCAATAGAATTCTTTAATTGTGTGGGAACATATATTAAATTGTATTAATAAACTTAAAAAATAACTGCATAACAAGGTTATATTTTTTGGTGTATTTTATTTATAATAGATAAATTTAATATAGATAAATATTAGGATTAATATATTTGTGATGTTGTTGAAACAAATGGATGATTGAGTTTAAAAATGGTTTATTTGGTAGTACTAATAACCTTGTAATTGGAAAATAAATTTTTGTGATGTTTATCTCATTTTTTGGATTTTAAAATATATATTATAGAATGAGACATTATGTACAATTGCTTAAAACTATTTTCTGGTCAAATAGATAGTTAAATTTTGATGTAATCAGATATTTTTTACGGTTTATTGTTTGAAGGATCCAAATGGTTCAAGTAATGGAATAAAATTTACAATACATAAATAATGAGTATATATAATGGGGAACATTACTATATGAATAATCCATGTTGATTGAGGAAAGGTATGTAACATAGTATGTCATATGAATGTGAGGAATATGGGATATTATTAGTAATATCATTAATGATGAATAAGATATGAATACCCGCACTAAAAATAATTAGTTAAGACTAATTAAAATTGTGAGGAGGGAATTTATTTTACGAGGTAAAAGGTAAAGACTGGATATCTCAATGGATATTCTCCTTGTTAAATATTATAATATATATCATGTTTCACACACTATAAACAAATTAAAAAAAACATGAAATATTATGAATATTTCATATATCCTTTTGAACATAATCATTAAATTACCTTGTATAAATTCATATAACCATATATAAAATTCAAGACATAGAGGATGAAGACATCACATCTAGAAAAAAAATTCTTCTTTACATAGAATTTTTTTGAGCATGGAAAGTAGGAAGATTTACTAAGGTTTTACCTTTTCCAATCCCAATCCATTCTCAAAAAAATAAGTATATATAGAAATCTTTTTAAGGTAATGACTAAGAATGTAAAACATGCCAAGACATCAATGATTGCTCAATCACCACATATGACCACCACTACCGGTTTTCATACCATTAGATATTATATGTACATTATAAGGGGTTTTATAATTATAAAATATTAGGACATAAACGTGTAATTATTTTATATAGAATAGAATCAGTGTATCAATTTAAATTAAAATATCATTTTTTATTCATGTTATGAATTCCTATTTAAAATGAACCTATATCTCATGTAGATATGAATAAAATAAACAAAAAATTATATCATACATTAAATATATATTTATATACACTAAATCACAATATAATAAGGTTATTCATAATAAATACATTTTCCATAAAAAAATACTCCATGCATAACTGTATAAAATTTTATTAAATTTCATTGATTTTTAGAATTTTAAATTTGAAAAAATGGACTTTATTTTTGAATTTATAAAATACAAATATACTTATGTTGATTTTTTAATTTTTCTAAAATAGTCAATTTTTTTGTGAATATTAAGAAATAAAAATATTGATAACAAAATATCATTGATTTGACGTAGATGTTTTTGAAAACATTTTAATTTAAAAAATATATTTTTATAAACTAAAATAAATTTATTATGAATTTTTTCTCAAATTACAAAATACTTGAGTATCATTTTATAAAAAATATTTAATATTTAAGAAATATTATTTTTTCTATGTTTCTATAATTATTTATACCAATGGGGAATTTTTTTTTGGATTTTGATAAACTTATATATAGAACATAATTTAGAAATAATAATATTTTAATTAAAATTATAATTAATAAAATTTATAATTTTTTTGGATATATAATCCTTATTCTTTAAAACACACATTTATATAAAATGATCATTTATGAGTTAGATGCGCTAATTTTATGATTAGTTTCCCTACACATAAAAATTTAATATTATATTATGTTTTGAATTTTTTATATGAAAATACAAATATTATTTATCATTTGTAATTTCATTTTGAGGTATAATATTTATATAATTAGGATTAATATTTATGACAATGATAATAGTGATACAATTATTATTTAAAATTACTATTTTCGAATTATCAATGAATTTTAATAAAATAAAATAATTAAAACTTTATATATCTAATATAATGTGATTTATTAAAATATAAATATATATATTAACAGATTTTTTAATTGGAAAAGGAACACTAAATAAAAATTATAATTGATAATAGTCACAATATCATTTTTCTACTAAAATAGCTCCCCTACACAGTAACTGTATTTAATATAATATTATTTTAAATAATAGAAAGTATTAATTGGAATAAATATATAATAGACTTAGTTCTATAACCAAAAAATTTAGTTATATGGTTTAAATTTTGTTTCAAAAATAAATAAAAAACGCTTAGAAAAAACTAGTTCCCCATTTTATAATTAAGAGTAAAATATAAAAACAATATAATGGTAAAAACATTATAAATTGTTTATAACATGTGTTTAAATTGTTTGCCACATATTTTTGAACTAAAATACACCCCATAGTCTAATATTTTAAAATTGTTAACAATTTAACTTGAAATATTGTTATGGTATTACAAAAAATATAATAAGTGTTCCCAAAAGTGTGCTTCCTCTCGTATAAAAGGGGTTCGATGAAATATATATAAAAATTACACATCCAATCGAAATTTATATGAAAAAATGAAATAATTATATTTTAATATAATTCCCTCACATGCTATTATTCCACTGGTCACGCAAACTTATCATAATACATTTAATTCTAAGTATTTTATCAAGGAAATATGAAGTCTCCAATATTATAATTTTATAAAAAATAAATATATCCTTAATATTCCACTTGCAGGTATATCATATCCATATTTTTTTTGATATTAGTGGAATTTTTATACTTATAGGTTATTATATTAATGGAATACAAAATATTTATTCCTCTCCAATTATTAAGTAAAACAAAATCGTTGTTAGGTCCATGTGTGAACTATTTCCTCTTATAACATAAATATTCTATTTTTTCATTACCTTCATTCATAGTTGACGAAAAAGTTATAATTTATGAATAAATATTATATATATATTATTACTATTATTGTGAACCAAAATATTATCATATACATTTCCCCTCTCATTAATTGAGAAATGGAAACATTAATCTTGTGTATGGACAACTTATAGCATCCATGAGATATGAATTTTATTTT
Source organism: Viscum album (assembly GCA_963277665.1). NCBI lineage: Eukaryota > Viridiplantae > Streptophyta > Magnoliopsida > Santalales > Viscaceae > Viscum > Viscum album. The sequence continues at coordinate 357,861,288 of OY728143.1, forward strand.
ATATCCCCAACCATCAATTTGAGAACTAAAAATATTTATCATATTAAGAAATTATTTTAATAAAACTATTCATATTTAATGAAACTATAATAAAATTAATTTTATAATGGTAAATATATATGAATTAATGTTAAAATTGACTAAACTATGTGAAATAACCAATATAGAAAAGAAAAATAAATCATAAAAAATTAATATATTATATTTATTATATATTTTAATATGAAAAAATTGAATACGTTTCAAGGGTATATATCTAAACATCTTAATTATATTATTCTTTATATTAAGTGGAAGTGCATAGTGATTTGGAACACTGGTTAGGGTTTTCATATCAATTTCTCATTATTGAGACATATTATATTATTACACTCCAATTTATTATTTCTAGTGTGTAAATACTTCCAAAAATTGTATTTTTTTATAATTCCTGAAACAATTCATGATACATATAGAACCATATTTCGTTCAATCTACAAATGACATTTTATTCCAAATTTACTATATCCACAAGGTTTGATCTAAAGATTTTCCTTCTATGAGATAGATTTTTAATGAAATTTTTTAATTTAAATGGTGTGTATACTAGAAATTCTATATATAATATTATTAATTATCAGTATTCATGTTATTTTAACTTACACATTTTACAATCGATATTATAGGGGGTTTTCATAAAATATTATTTATATCGTTATTGTATTTGATGAAAATTACCTTCATTGAAACCAATTTTACTTTATACATAAATTTACATATATTTGGGGTATATCATTATATTAATCTTAATATATATTTAATTAATATATTTTAATTTTACTTAATATTCTATTTAAATATCTCTATCGTTCATGTGCTTTGATTTAAATTTTACTCATATTCTAGTGGATCACCTATTAAACCTATGTTATTTTTCTATTTCAATATCACATTTTCTTTTTTTTACATGAAACAATATTATTAGAATTTATCTATTTTAATTTTTTTATATATGATTCATATATATATATAACTAGTTAAATATGCAATTCAGTTTTGTGGTTATAAATGTTTTAATTCCAATCTAAATTTCAATTTTTTTTAATATTAGATTAAGTGAAATTTCATATTTATTTAATCATGTTATGAATCACTGCATAATATGTTTTATACCATTAATATATTTCAAGGGAAATTATTATTTTATGTAAAATCTGTATAATAAATTATTATTTATTGTAATTTAATAAGAGATTTCCTTTAGGTAAAATAACCATTATTTTTTTCATAAACATTATCCTAATTAATATGTGTTTGTTCATTTTTTATAGATATTTCATAAGGAATATCTATATTGAAACTCAATTATTAATACCTCTATTCAGTTTTCCTCAATATAATGATTTAATTAATTCTTCTATTTTTAATCCTAATGATTTTGTTGTTGGTTATTAATTGAATCTGAATTACGAAACTGACATCCTTATCATGGGTTACATTATGCTTATAATTTTTATGGAATATTTTCGTAATGAGAATCCCATATGTAGGATTGTCATTTATGTGATGGAAGGTCCTAAAATAATATATATACGTCTAATTCATTGGTTAATTATATATATAACATGACATGTTATATATAGTATTCGAGAGTGAACCAATATCCATCAAAGGTAGTTTTACAAATTGTGATGATGATCTTGGGATTAACCGTTGACTAATTTTTTTAAATCATGTATTATGTTATATATTCATATATGTGATTCCATGATTTTATGATTTCCATAATTTATGACCTATATCTATTCTTATTATCAACACCTTTGTGATATAATATTACAGATATTATGCCGCATGATTCTTTATTTCCAAGTTTATTCCCATTCTAAGATTATCTCTCACCCTATAACTTATGTATTTTCCTCATGGTATCCTATATTGTTTTATATTATATTTTTGATTTTGGGCCCCAATGACATTTTTTAATGATAATGAATTTTTGTTTTGAAAATTATGTATTTGAATGTATATAGACTTGAAAACCATGAGATCATGATCCTTTTTATGTCTCTTGTAAAATAATGCAATAAATTATGAAATGTTATGTGATTAAGGATTAGTATTCCATAAAATCATTCAGTAGTTTATTTTACTAAGATTTCATCAGTCATAAATGAATCACTAACCCGTAACATGATTTATCATAATTGTCATGGACATCATAATGAACCACATAGTGTGAGATGTGGTTTTATTCCTAGAATAAAATAATGTATTTGAAATGTATAAGATATAGATATTCATCACATTCTCTAAAAATATCATTTATCATGCCCTGAACATATCCTCCAACATATATATAACAAAATAACCTTGTTCAACTTAAATTATCACCGGATGTAGCCATGTAAAAGTTAGAATGTGTTTCCCCAGTAAATATAGGACATCAAAATCACTAGAGATTCATTTAACAAACTATAGTGACCATTTCACATTGAATGAAAAAATTAATATGCCTAATGTGTAACAATATTATAATAAAAAAATTAATTAACCATTCATAAAAGAAGGTATAAAACCATAAGTAATAAAGAAATCCAAAACACAATATAGGAAATAAAAACAATCCTAGTAAAAAACCAACTCTCCAAAGCATACCATTCTACTATGAATGATATATGAATCAAGAGTAGCCACCAAGTGACATGGTTCCCCTTCCCCTTTACATATATTTAATTAAATATTCTATTCAAATTAATTATGGGAAAATGAGTATGATATCTCTATATTCATGTAGACATCTACCTATGAATCTATAAAACCTCTATCAACAAGAACACATTAATTCTTTAATTAAATTAATAGAATTTTATTATAAAATTTTAGAGAAAATTGTTTTCTGAAAAAATTCATTTTGTTTCCTCTAAAAAATATAAAATTCACAAAAACAAATAATATTAAACGTAATTCAATGATACCATAAAAGAATAAATTGATGCATATGTATAAATAACATATAAATAACCTTAAATATATAAAATAGAAACAATACCATCATGGATCAAACAAATGATAGATTGCCTCAATTCTATGGGATTTCAATGTTACGCACATGAAGGATAACTATTGTGGAATACTAAGAATAATATAGATTTAAATTCCTTCCACAATCCATCAATATCACAAGAATCATCCCTTGTTTTTAAAACCTCACTTTTGTTTTTATATATCTATATTGAAACTCACACAGGGTACCCAATGTGCTATTTTAGAAAAAATATAAAATGACCCATGTTCAATTTTTTAAAATAAAATAAAAAAAATCTTCACCACTATCATTATTAGAAAAACCATTTTTTATTCCAAATTATATTTCAGGTAGTTCATAAATTATAAGAAATGAAAAAAAAAATTATGGGAAAACAATTTTCAATTTCACAGAAGATGCATTTCATAAAAAAGTCAAATTTTAAATTTAATCAATCAATTCAAAAAACTAATCCTATTGAATTTATAGGAAACTTATTTAATTAATCATACAGAACAATTCTACTAATTAACTATCCTCATCTGTTGATGAAAAATTGTCACCATTTAAAAGTGGAGTTTGGAATCATGGGGATCCAGTCCTCAAAATATTATATTAACAGGAACAACAACCAAATCTCTAAATAAATAGTAAATTATGTCATCATACTCTGTGATGTTTTTCATGGAATATTGGTGTTTAGAGAATATTGGTTTATATAGAATGAAAATATGACAAAAATAAAAAAAAACCAAAAAACACTTGAAGATAACCATTCTAATTGATGTATAATAATCGGAATACCAAGGGGAGAGCCACCTAAGATTTCATGCAGTATTTTTTAGGATAACGAGGAATTGTGATAGGAGTTGTGGTCAAATAGAGTGAGGAAATAAAGTTAAAATCCCACTTTATGATGTTTTATATGGGATCAAGCATAATCCACAAGGTTAAAAAAACTATAATAAAATTATGTGGTAGAATATATCAATGAATAATTTATATACATAATTCTAAGGGGTGATTATTGGTATGAACAACCATTCTAAAAAAAAATTTCCCTTGAACCAACTCAAATACACCAACATAGTTTGTCTAATAACTCACATTATATAAAAAAATCATGTCTGGACTATGAACAATTTTAATGGCCATCAATATGGAATACCATAATATTACTATATTGTCATTACTAACCATTTTCAAAAAAATATCCATCTCAATTACTTTCCCCAAATTTCTAAATTTTCATCTTAGACCACAAAAATTCTCTGAAACCCTGTAAAAGATAAACTATGATCATATTAAAGGAAAAATGTCACCTGGAGGGAATCAAAATTCTCCCCACCATAAAATATTATTTCCCATAAGACGCGATCATGATTTTGGGCTCAAAAATGATAAGGACATTTATGTAGTATCAATCCCCCCTCCTCATATATCTTGTGACTATATCATCATTACTTCAATAAGACATTGTCCAAGGGAGTCATTTCATCAATTGATACCTTACTATGGACTTCTAAGACCTAAAATGGATTTTAATCACTATGGTTTTGGGATAATTGATAAAAAATTCCCCTTAGGAAAACATGTGAAGTATCCCATTGATACATCCTTAATATAGATATATGAATCACATCATGAATTGGTATCAATAGAGTTATAATTTTTACCATCATACTCTAATGAATACATCCAAATCGAGGTGAATCCTTCATAAAAAAATGATCACTAACCAAAACCTACAATTGAAATTGGACGTTTAATAGATTACATTTTAGGTATCTTAGAACTACTTCCAATTTATTTTTGATATCCTCATTGTCCACGTAATATAAGGACAATAATCAATCCTTATAATGACTTCTCACCTACCCATTCCAATCAACAATGAGATCTATAAGGACACCCTAATTAAAATTATTAGATAATATCCTATTTAAAAATTAAGGTAGATTCTAATCTAAAATGAAATGAATAATAGGAAATTATGTTCAAAAAATAACCACCAAAATTTATTTTTTTGTCAAGTTTAAACCATATGAAAATTGAGCATCTTTATAAAAATCAAATGAGAACCCATATCATTCTAGAATACGTTATAGATATTTTAATTTATTGTATATGTTTATTCTATAGAAGATAATCATAGGAAAGACTTGTAAAATAATAAACATTTAATTATATAAATGATCAAGATCTTTACCCTTAATATGTTCCTTGGCTAGGATAAAGATAGATGATTTAATGCTTTAGGTAATGATCACCCAACACCAAGAAATTATCTGCACTAAAATAATGTAGTTGTTCAATTATGATGTCCATATGTAATTTTTACATCAGTAAAAATAGAATGGATATAGACAAATAAAACCATTATATATGGGTTATTGTACATAGCCTTTCAGACATGAAGGGAATCATATCATAATGTATATAACAAAATAACACAGTATGGGTCACTAACAACAACCTCTTGGATTTTGAAACATCGTAGGAACACCATATTTCACTTAATAAAAACAAATAGGTTTATGATCTATCATCCCCAATATTAGAGGAACTTGAAAAATAATCTTTCTATAAAGAAAGAAATTCACATTCAGAGGCCAAAAAACAAGATCCTAAATTCTCTCCACCATAAAAGGATTCTTCGAAAAACAACCAACTGATGTACTATATTTTCCTATGGAAATATGATTTTTTAGAAGAACCATTATACTAAATATTATCATTAAATCACAATTAATCATCATTCACAAAAAACCAAATATCTAAAATTAGATTCAATAAGATCTCACGCCCTTTGATTTATTCGTATTTGGCATCGATAATTCCTTACTCACTGTGTTTATGACCAAACATATTTTTTTTAGAGAATTTACAAAATATTGAGGTCAATGATTTGAAATCATGTATCCCATCATTTCTATTATATGTTAATTTTTATCATGGAAAAAGTATAAATTAGTATTCTTTGATCTAAATATATCATAAACTATTATTATATGGTCGACTTGTTAGAAACATTAAATAACATGTTCATCTTCTACCAAATGATGTTCATAGACATATAGATTCGTTAAATTAGGGTTTATTTGGAAAAATGAAAAAGCTATCATCCATTTAACTTGACATCATGACATATCCTAATACTAAGACTCATTTTTTGTAGTAATATCAACAATATCTTACTTGGATTATATTGAATCAATGGTAGAGCTCAATTTAACATCAATTTCATCCGTTAAAATTATATATAGGTTTGAGATTATCAGTCAAGAATATCTAAATTGAATGAATATCTATCATGTGTCCCCTACCATTTAGATTCATTATATATTGTGTGACAATGGGAAACTTCTTAAACACAAGAGAGTATCAAAAAATAACATATATTTAATATTAACTTCCATGGAAAATAGTATTACAACTTGATTTTATGAAATATTTCTTTCATATATATTCACACGCTTCAATTGTTTTCATTATGCACAACACCGAGCTATGACGAACCACAACATACCATTAAAAATAATATTATTTAAACTTGAATCGTATAACCTACACATTAAATTTTTTAGAAAAAATATGAATAAATTATTTTTTCAAAATATATAAAATGGTTTCATTTAAATTATATACATTTATAAATCACTAATTAATTTTTGATAAAGTATTTATGTCATTAATAATTACATTTATTCACAAAAAGATAATTTTCATTTCATGTAGTGAAGAAATTTTAAATTTAAATTATTATACATTACGAAAATTTATTTAAAAAAAATCAATTTAATTTTTTTTCTAAAAAAACATTGAAATTAATAGAAGGTAATTTTACAAGGAAATTTTGAAATTATTAATTTTTCAATTAATATCGAAAAATAATAACTTTTACTAAAAATTATATTTGGGTTTAATGATTTTAAAAAGTTAATTATTGTCTAAAAATTATATAAAATAAAAATTGCTTAAATTATACAATGATAAATATAATTTCAGGAATTTTAATCATTTTATTGTTGAATTGTTTTAATAATTTTTTTTACACTTATGAAATGATTATATATGGAAAATTGATTTTTCCTTGCATCTGTGGGTTTAATTTTAAACTAAATTATTCCACAAAAGTGAATTACAATTGAAAAAATAGATTCCATATTATTATTCTAAATTATTAAAATCATATAAAATATTACACTTTTTTTGTCTAAATAAATTGAAAAATTATAAAACATAATTATAGTTGTTAATGATAATATGACTTTACATTGGTTTAAACTAAACATATATGGGTTTAAATGAAATAATATATTTTCTAATTTCTATTGGGTGGAAATATTTCATCCTTATCTCATATAATGTTGAATAATTACCACTTTGCATCTGTTTTAATGTGAATTTTTTTATATCTTTTTAATTTAATAACATTCAAGCTTATCCTATCCCCTACATATTAAATAGAACCCCTTATCACCTTCATTTCACACATTGAAAGGAATTTGGTTCAGAAAATCCAAAGTAATATCCCTTACATGACTCTATCCACTCCTAAAGGAGGAATTATTTTAATTATGATACCCACAAAATAAGGTTTTATTTTTATCCCTTATAAGGTTTTCCAAATAAGAGGAACAATAATTAATGATTCGTTTTCATTTTATTTCTTTTTATATCACAATAAAATCTTATTTAACCATATTGAAATAAAAAATAAGTACCTAAAATATACATATATGTTATCATGTTAATGTAATTTCCTATATTCGTCTCGACATTCATCAAATAGGTAACAGAATAATAGATCATGCTTCTGATAGAGTACCACTCCACGAATCGATCTAATTCATTAAACATCGCTACCTATGACAATTGATTATAATGATAGATTTTGGGAATATATAATATATTTTAATAATAATAATAATAATTTAATAACAATATCAAATCTTCCTTTGTACATTCATAATATTAGGAATTAAATAATTTCACAACTATGTATGGGTTGACTACCATCCTCCACAAAGTGATAAAATATGTTTTTTTACATTATATTGGAATGAATGTCAAGAAGGATATGTGTAAATAAAATATATGATATATATGATATCATAATTATTATAGCTATATGAATTATAATTTATTACTCAATTGTTCCCTCTACAAGGAAAATTGTAATTGTGTCCATGCAAACATGTTTCCTACCATCTCAATGAATGATTTAATTCATTTTCCTGTCACTCAATTTTTGGGACGACTATAAATATATAAATAATGAATATATATTATATTTATATATTTTATAATCCAATTTTATTATAGTTTTAATGATGATTTTTATATTTAATACTGTTTTTAGTATTGACTACCTTTTTTTAGGTTATAACATGGGGTGTGTTTGTGTGTAATTTTGAGAAAAATGTTTGAAAAACATGATGTGAAATGTTAGGACATGGGTAGGGAAAACAATGCTCCCTATTCTGGATGATTGTGTGAATCTAGAAAGATATTATTCACACTGATAAAACACGATTTGGTAAACAATGTTCCCTAGAAGGAGAAATCAATAACCCCTATAGTACAGATGCACTGTTTTGCAAGACAGTCCACCGCTGCCCAGCAAAACGTGCAAGAGATTTAATTAAGCCTGATAGTTCATTCTACAATTTATGAGAGCCCCCTAATTATCCCCATATCAACCCCCATTTTACTCTAGTTACTCTGTCATTTTGGGATATCTATGGAAGATTTTCGGCCCTCCGTACAACAATTCATTGTGAATGAATGTCTGAATCGAATGCTGCTTCTCTCCCTGTAATTATTTATTTCACTTATTCTTCCATAGTTATTCCACTTTCCCATCCATGTTTTTTAATAAATGTATTAAACTGTATGGGTCACATCTATATATATTTGTAAATATATATATTTATATATTCAAGGTCTATATTATGATTTTCATGTTGGTGATTTTCTTTAATCATGATTTATGGCTTTCAGATTCAGATCTAACTCTACATTGGTGTACCGCTAGATTTTTTTGGGATTTACACTAGGTGAATATTCATTATAAAATTGAGTATAGTGGTATAATATTGAATTATTCTATTAATTATCTTGATATGTGTATTCATGTATTAGGATTCCTATCATTCATTAGAAATTCGAATTATTAAAATTGGTTATTTAATGCGTCCAATTGATTAATTGGTTTATTGTGGGAATTTATGATAAATTAGAGTGCTAATCATGGGATTAAGGGGTGGTACATTTTATTTATTAATTGGTGATTTAATCTTGGGTTTTTGTTTTTGAAAAATTAGATAATTAATTTTTAAATTAATTATGATATTTAGGGATTTGTGATTTAGATAATGGGAAATTGTTTTATTGGATAAATTGTTGAGAAACATGATAAATATGGGAGTATTTTATGAGACTAAGTGGAATCCAATATATATATTTAGTTGGTGAATTAATTTTAAGGTTTAGGGTATTACCATTTTGTTAATTAATTAGTGGATTAAATATGATATTTAAGGATTTGTGATTTTTGATAATTAATTAACGAATTAATTATGATATATCAACATAATTACATTAAGATTATTAATTTATGAATTAGTTATCAAATAAAAATATATATTATTTGAGATAAATAATAATATATTAGTTATGAGATACTGATTTCATTATTTGAAATAATTAATGGTATAATAATTTTGAAAATTTCAAATCGTGAGTATGATTAATTAATAGATAAATTGATTAGTAGTTATCGAGATATGTGTAATATTGTAGTGATTTTAATTATGTGTTAATAAATGGTGAATGGTAAAATGGACATTTTACATGGTATTATGAATTGTAACATGATCATTGAATTATTCGTTATTAAATGGTGAACAATAACATGAAATTTTTTCCGAATATTATGAATGGTAACATGTCCATTCAATTATGTATTATTAAATGGTGAATGCTAACATGGATATTCAGCCATGTATTATGAGTGATAACATTATCTTTTAATTATGGGTTATTAAAGGGTGAATGTTAACATATAAATTCATCAATTTATTAAGAATGGTAACATTGACATTCAAATGTGTTATCTCTTGGGGATATAAAAACTCTGACACCGGCCAAGGCAGTTATTGAGGTATTGTTTTCCTCAAGAACATGAGAGATAATGTGGTTGACTGGAGAATATATAATAATGTAATAAACTATTTATTTATTAATTCATTTTCATTATTTATATAAATTCATACACTTTCATTGAATGGATATGTTTTAGACTCTATTTTTCGGGGGATACTAAGTTGTACTCAGAACCTACTCGGGTTTCCCGATCAATACTTGGATATAATTCATTAGTGCAAGACATGATAACGCCAAGGGACCAATGATAGATTATTGATTGGTGATTGACCATGGATAAGGTAAATGTATGTAGTTCCTGACCTTATTAATAGTCAAAAATTTCTTCATTTTTTGTTTTAATTTAAAACACTTGACACTTATTTTATCATGGAATGTTTTCTACTCCATTTGGATATTATATTTTGGGATTTGATTATCTTGATGTATTGGTTTTGTTCATGATAATATAAAATTCCACTATTGTTTATTTATTTAAACTTTTGTGTTACTCTTAATAAATAAGGTATTGTCTCCCCATAATCAACTTATGATATCATCATTGGTAGTCAACATCCTCTATTGTACAAGGAGGCATGCTTGAGGGCATAGAACCAACCATCTCATGTAACAGATGTGCGACGCTCGGGTCAAGATATTTCAAAGCTGTAACAATGTTCTATTTTATTTTATTTCCCTTTTATATTACTATTTAGGAAAGGTGTATGTGAGACATTCACGAATAAGGGCATGTTATGAGCTCATACATAGTAGTAGAAAACCCATGTATGATTGAAAACACAAGTACTCAGTGTGATATTGTTGTTATTTTTGTTTTCTCTTATAGTTTAATATTATTTAACCATTGGTGATTAAATTAGTGTGTGATGTTAAAATTTTTATTTAGGTTTTTTGATAATTGAATCTTTGCCCGGAATAGCACAAGAGTTGAGTTTTTTTGCATCATTCTGGGAACTCAATATTTTTCATGACATGCTTCCTTGAAGCCTTGTATGCGAAAAGGGGTTATGGGTAAGTTATTGAACTTGAATTTTTTTCATATCTTGTAAAATAAAATTGAAATTGGTTCCTAATATAAAATTTGGAATTTTAAAATGATGAAAAATGTGAAGAATTTTGTAACACCCCAAGCTTCCATGGTACGTTTCCCTTTGAATAATGCAATGACGTTCATTGTATGCAACTTCGAGATTCTAACACACCACAACCAATCAAACTAGCTGGGAAGAATAGTAATACCTACTTTTTGAAATTTAATAAATTTTATCTTTCGAATTGGACTTCAGTTTTGGATTCTTAATATCAAAATTATATTAGGGTGAAATTTTGGTACTTTTCAGATAACTTTCATATTTTGATGAATAGTGAAAATTACTAAATATTAATTAAAAACAACTATTTTTAATCGAAATAATTAATTGTGATAAATTATTAATTTGAGTGGTTTTAAAGTATATTAAGAATATATTTTTACCATTTAATACAATTTTGGTCATTGGATGAGATTTCACATTTAAACCAGACATAAACAAGTGACAATCTTTTGATAGTTATTATATCTTAAAAACACGCTATTTGTTCTGACGACGGGAATTAATTTTTAAATTAATTAATTCAGCTGATATGTTTATAATTTGGTAAAATAGACATCCTTTTCGAATTCATAATATCAAATATAGGTTAGGCCTAATTTTTGGTATTTTTCTGGAAACTTTCATTTTTTGATGAATAGTGAAACCACTAAGTGGTAGTTAAAAAAACTGAATTTTTCATAAAACATAATTTTACCGCTTCGGTGAGTGGAATTTCAAAAATACGAGAGACATGGTTAATATCAATGGGTAAAATGTGGTTCATAGAGATGAAAATAATTTATGGTGAATAGCAACTTTTTACCTTTATTTACCACAGTTAAAAGTAAATAGGGTAATTATGGGTAAACATGATATTAATATTACCATAACACATGTCCTAATTCTATTGGACATGTGTATCTCGACCACACACAACCTTAGGAATACAATATTATCATTTAGGTCCACTTGGATTAGATTAGGACATTTATTATTATTTAATTCAAAGAAGAGTTAAAAGAGTTAAAATCAAAGTTTATTTACTAAAACAATTTTAATATAGGGATAAAAATAATATAATTTCGATTATAAATATTCATTAGAAATATAACAATATTTCACAAATAATTATATTTTATTTATAATTTTTAGTCATTAAATAATTTAATTTATTTATGATAAAATGCTGATGCAGTAATTACCATAACACTGAAAAATTAAAATAATTGATATTGTAAATACCCAAATAAATATAATTGGAGACTTTTATTGAATTACACTAATTTTCTAGGTTAATATGACTTATTAGGATTGATTTAATTTACTTTATTTGAAGTAATCATTCTTTTATGAGTTTCACAAAAATTAATTATTGAATAGTTTCAAAATTGTAATAAAAGAGTTTTTAAAACAAATATTATATTATTAATTGTTATTAAATTCCTAAAAATCTAAGGATCGGCAAAGAGACTTATATAATGATATTGTATCATTAATGGACCACTTGGGGGTCGCTTGGATGTATATAGTAAGTTTATTAACCATAAAATATTAAAATACAATGAGACATTGTAAAAGTGAAACTAATTAACTAAGAGTTAATAATTAATGATATGGTTAATAAAATGACCCAAACCTGTCTAAATTCTATTGGTTGAGTGGTTTTATACCTATCCCCACCTTAAACTTTAAATAATCCACTTTGGAGCCATTATAAACCGAATATGAATTTATTATAAAATAATATTTCTAGCCTTTCTAAAGGTGCCCCTCACCCCTCTTATAAAAGGGAACTCCCCCTCCTCATTACTTCACACCTTCAAAGCCTTTTGGTTCGGCCAAAACCTGCACAAATACTCTCTATACTTACCTCAATACAACCTAGAGTCCTTAGTTTGATCAGAAATCCAACCTGTGGAGCCCTTTTGATCAAATCAAAAGGATGAACCTGAAGAAGAGGTAATGTTTTTACCACCCTTTTTCAAATTCTTTTCTTCTTCAACTTCTTCTTTATTTGTTATTCCCATTCTAAAATAATTAATCCAGTATCTCCTATATAATATAATATTATTATAAATATGGTACAACCATATTCAGTATTCTATCCATCCTTTGAATGACATGTCACAATACGTGTGTACGTACGGCTTACCGTCTCCACGTCGTGGTGTAATTGTCATTCAATAAATTATTATTTGGATGGGTATAATAATGATTTTTAATTCATTTAAATAATAAATATAACATGATAATTATTCTGTCTATATGATATACCATCCAATTATATATTATTTTAACATCAAAAAAATGATATTTTCACTCGTGCGTATGTACGGACTACCGTCTCCATGAAAGCGATGAGATTCATTCTCCATCATATCCATCAAAGTATAATTATCATTTGATGATTTAAAAATAATTTTTAAGGACTTGATATAATTCTGGATATGAATAAGATACAACCTATCCATAACAAACACGGCTTACGTAACAAAGAATATAAAGGAAAATGAGTAAGTTAACACCTGAAATGATGATAATAACAATAAATTATTAACAAATCAATGTTAAAAGATCATATATGATATCATATTAATGTAAGATATTCTTGTATAATTCAATAAAAATTATTTTACCATTATACAGGATTTTAACCTACCATCGACCAAGGAAAAAGTTCAAAGTAAGGGGTTTCTTATCTCACTTTTAATTTCGTGAGAATTCCATTGTTCACCACATATTTATTCCATGTGGTGTATGTGTACTGCCCATGATTGTATTCATTGTGTAATATACTTTAATTTATGGGTATTTACATCATCATTTTATGATCCTTCTTTCATGGGTGTATGTTTCATAAGTTACCTAATCGACAAGGGAATTTGATATTTCAATTTCAATTTATTCGGCTTTACGCCAACATCATTGATTATTTTACTCCGAGATTATGTGTGGAATCATTATTCATTTTCTTATGTTAGAATTTCCACTCCCCTTTTCTGTGGATATACTTTTGATACACATAATCACACCATTGAGAATTTCTCAAGTCATCGATATGAATCTGATAAGAGTAATTTTAACTCATTCTCCATTTATTGAGTTAAACATCCAATTCATTGGTGTTATTTTTACAAGATTATGTGTGAATGTCCTTAGATTGTTTTACACTGAATATCAAATCATATTTAGTGTATTTATATTTTTCACACATAACTATGTCGTTGATTTATCCTTAACATAAGGATACAGCCTTTATGAGAGGTTTCATCACAATTTACATTCCATTGAGACTTCTTTGTTGTTATACACCAAATCACTTTTATGTGGTGTATATAATGTATTTTTACTTAGTATATCATGAATCCATTTATTCTCATGATATTACAATGTTTTCATTACCTCAATTATTTGTATTCAAGTGTCTCTCTTTTGGTTAGAAACTCTAACTAAAATACCATTTTTAAATATTTTAAAGACTTATTCTTCTAAATCTTGCTCATTAATGTCCATGTTTTAAAAAATGGTTTTAAGGATTTATTTATATGGACATTAATGTTTTAAAATTAATACTCCTTTTAAAAGTTTCAAAGTGGTATGGGTCACTTTTATTCAAAAATCTATTTTTAAACGGCTTCTTGATAAATAGTGCGACTTTGAAATGTTTTCAAGAAAAGGGGTATATTTCTCTCAAATTGTTTTTATGGTTATTTTAATCTATATCAATATCATTCATTATTATCGATTGAGGTAAATATGATACAATACAATCTTCCATATTTTATCGAATGAGTTATGTTTGACTGTGGATGTGCTATTTTTATACCATTCATGGATTGTGGTTAATGTATTGACATTTCATATGCAAGTTTTAATACGAATGTTTATGTTATGTTTAAACATGTTCATATGATGAATTCATTGGACTTAGTAAGTGAAGGGTGGAGCCCGCTATAGATTCTCAATGCATTGGTAGGTCTCATGAGACAAACAAGTGTCTTGGCACAAGGCCTTGGTAAAATATTATTTGTAGTCTTGGCACGAGGCCTTGGCTATGTGGTTATGATAGTCTAGCATTATGCATTCCATCATTGTGAAAGTGGTTATTGATGTTTCATTTTAATATTCGATTAGTAGAATATCCATGTGAATAAGTAAATGGCATTATTGAAGTTCAAGTTTAAAAGGATTTTGTTTTAGTTATACATTGCCTTAAATGTTTATTCTTGTTTATGAAAGTTTACGCTGTATTGTTATCCATACTAGGCATTTGAGCTAACCCCTATACTATGTTTTATTTTTCCCAGGATGTGAAGAAATAATTTATGAATGACCTACAGGGATAGTATGAGGGGATAAGAGTGTGGACTATGAAGAATATAATATTGTAGTTTTCATTTTATGATGTAATGTAAACTTTATTAATGTATCTAGTTATTCCAAAGCTACTAAACTAATCGGTATTTCGAGACTTGATCTTTCTTGTGATTATGCCAATGTTATGAAATAATTCACCAACTCTGGGTAACTGAGGGCGGGGCATTGCAAATTTGGTTTCTCTAGGATGAACTTGAATAATGATAATTCCATAATATAACCAAGAGCTTGGAGTATGGTGGTTAAGAGTAGTGATAGCACCTTGGTCCTTACCACTTGGGGAGACTTGGGGAAAATCCTTGTTGTGATTGTTACTCTTATATAGAATTTTAATAATGTTGTGTTACGATACCTAAGGAATGTATTTTAAAATTGTTGATTTATTCCTTCATTAAGTCACTTGTTAAGAGGTTGACATGATGAGATAGTTTGAGATGATCTACCACCAGTAAAGAAGTGCATGTCTGACCTTATGAAAGATTTCTAGATACAACGCCCCTGAAATTTTTCTATATATGGTGGAACTCAGGGATTCATGTTCAAGGCTGAGTCTATCGAGATGATACTTTACCTCATTGATACTCTTTCTGAGAAGAAGGTCGAGTTGGCCACTTATATGCATCTAGTATTAGGGAATCCCTAGTGGGATATTCATGCATAGACTGGACATGCTGATGGAATTATTATGGAAGGAATATTTGGAGATGATCACGGATCACTTCTATCCAGATACATTGAGGCGTGATGTTGTAGCAGAGTTCATGCAGCTGAATTAAGGATGAATGTCTGTAGTGAATTATAAAGGACACTTTATAGATCTGCAATGCTTTTCTCTATTATTAGAAGGAGATGCGATAACTATGATGATATTATTTTATGATGTAATTATGTGAAAGATTATTAACCATGTAAACCTATTTGAATTGATGATTCTGGTTTATGTGGTCTATCAAGAGCTAATATCTCAGGGAAACTAAGGAAGGATTTCAATGGAGGAGATGTGGTGTTAGATAGACGATTATGGGGTACAAATTCCGAAAGTAGGAAGTGATGCTACAATAATTTTAGTCATAGTAGTAGGAAGTATAATACTAAGACAGAGTGATCATTTGAAAAAAACTTTATTAGAGTGATATGTCACATGTTTAGTAGGCTGGGACATTATCACAGGAACTATCCCCAACCAACACTGAAATTCTGATCTTGTAGAAAGATGTGGTTTCAATGGAGGTTTTGTACGAACCTATTTTATGCGGTTAGATATGGAGGATCTAGATATAACTAGGGTGGTGGAAGGGGATATTATAAACTATATAAATCAAGTAGCTATAATATAAATATCCATGGATGAAGAAGTAGTTGATTTTCTGCTTCTAAGAAATATCACTCATATGGGTAGTGTGGTCCGGCATAGGGGAGTAATACTGCATCATAAAGAATATGGGAAGACCAAATACTTTTATTACATCCTACACTTGTGGATAAAATGGTTGGAACATTAACAGTGAGAGGTACTATTTTTTTAGATTCTACATTAGGTACTACCTTATTTAATACAAGTGCCTCAAATTCCATTATATTTTCACAACGTGTTAATGGTTTGTGTTTAGTGGTAGATTTTTTGAGCGGGCATACAATTTTATCATGAGATCAAGGAGTACCATTTCCTCTATGATCTCTATATGGTTGATATGTCTTACACCGACATAGTTATCTGTATCAACTGGATAGTCACATACCGAGCCCACGTTGATTGCATATGAAGGATAGTGAATTTTACATCTCCTATGTTTGTCATTATTTGTGGATAGTGAAAAATCCAAGATGGAAGAGCGTGGCCAATTACATAGAAAATGTTGGAGCTAAAAACCCATGTTTATATTTTATTTATATAAAATGCAGGCGTGAATCATGATATAATTCCACCTGTTTTGGAAAAGTATTCAGATGTTTTTTCAAAAGACTTATCAAGGATTCCACCTAAGAGAGATGTATAATTCAATATTTAACTCATGTCAGGGCTGAACTATATTATATTCTATCATTATGAATTGAATAAATATAGCATCAAGATATCATGACCTATCTGAAGGAGTTTCAGGAGTCGATATTTATCCATCCAAGTACATTGGCGTGGGAGTAACTAGTGTTTTTTAGCAAATACTGGTGATGAGACACTATATTTATTTGTTCATTATTGATTATATAACCGAATGGATTTGAATAACTGATACCATATTCCACGTATCGATGACCTATTTTACAAGTTTAGATGAGCTTACTAGTTCTCGAAGATCAACTGGATGTTAGGGTATCATCAGCAAATATTTTTGGCTTATGATATACCGATGAATGATTTTAGAAGCATGTGTGTAATATATGAACTATTCATAATTCCAGTTGGTTTTCAAAACGAACCAGAAGTATTTATGTCCTTGATGAACAGAATCCTCCACTCATACCTGGATCAAATTGTTATAGTATTTAATATAGTGATCTTGGTGCACTCAAAGATTCACAATGATCACTCCCAACATCTCAACATAATCATGAGTAAACTGAAAGAGAATCATCAATACACCCACATGTCTAAGTGTTAGTTTTGGATTGATCATATACATTTATTTGATCACATCATCATAGAGGATGGTCTGTCAGAGGTCCCAGAGAAATTAGCATTAATCTTAAATGTTCTGGTTCTGTGAATTGAATTCAAAAAACTACCACATAGCATTTTAATCAGTATAATTTACAGATTCTAATAATATCATCTTATTTTTTTGAAAGAAATATTTCGAAAAGTGATTAATATTAATCATAGATATTAAGGTCTAATTAATATTTTTTAGAGACTAAATGTCAATATTAGGGGCCAAATGACCAATAAACTAGTAAAAAACTTATTGAATTGATATTATTAAACAATAAACCATAAATTAATGATTTATGATACTTTTTATGACTTTTTTAGGTAAAAACTTTTTACACATAATTGGTTTTTAAAAATTCCATGTGAATCCTTTTCCATCCCCATAGAATGCCACCACCTCTCCCACTTCTTCACACCTCTAGTACATCATTGGTTCTTCCATGCTATGAAAAATAAAATTCCAAAAGTCCAAAAAATCTTAATATAATCTTTTAAATTGGAATAATGAAATCCAAGGGTGGATTTTGGCACAAACCAAAAAGACTTACTGATTAAGAGGTATCCTTTTCTCTCAAATATTATCTTTTATTTTCCTACTCCACCCCCCCTGAAAACTCTTTGTTCAATTATTATATAACAATGCTAGAATCCTAAATATACTAGTATGTTGTTATATATATTTTTCTACGTACACATACACACACCTTAATCTAATGGTCAATGAACATGTCGTTTCTATGTATGGAGAACTACTATATCATTGAATGATGACTTTACATTTTCTATTACCACCTAAAATGATGACTATTATGATGGGAACATTGTTTATATATATAATATATAATATGTAATATTTATTTTGTTTTTAATATTCTTTATTATATTTTACAACACTTATATTTCTTACTTTCCATTTTGTGTTAATATGATAATTTTGTTTGAGGAACTGTAGACCTCCGCCCCTCAAAATGAAATGATTCATTCATAAACTATATGTATGTATTAAGTATGGGTTTGGCGGATATATAGGATATGTATTTATATATATTATATATTAATTATATTTTGAAAATTATATATATACATAAATATAGATACATATATTTCGTTTAATTTATTCTTTCAACAAGATAATTAAACGAAAATAACGTTCATGCATACGTATGGTCTATTGTCTCCATGAATGATGTATTCTATTTAATAATTATATAATATATACTGTATTAGAATACAAATATAATGTATAGACCTGATTTTTATATCATAGTTATCATTCTAGAAATCATGATATAAATATAAATATGAATGATATAACAATTTAAGACACATGTGAATAATAAAGAAAATATTACCCAAACTGAATCCTTGACATAAGATAGTTAACAAGAAGGTAATATAAGGTCGTAATTAAACCATATATGGTATTATATATAATAATATGGTTATTTATATGAACAATAATAATGATATATTTATTATACATCTGTTTTGAAGGTGTATGATGGGGCTTAAGAAACATGGAAAGGGGATTTCATCTCACTTTTTATTTTTGTTAGATATATGCTATGTTCACCACTATTTATCTAGGTGTGGTGTTTATAATTCACCATATTGTATTAT
This sequence comes from Viscum album, assembly GCA_963277665.1. Classification (NCBI taxonomy): domain Eukaryota; kingdom Viridiplantae; phylum Streptophyta; class Magnoliopsida; order Santalales; family Viscaceae; genus Viscum; species Viscum album. The sequence goes on from OY728143.1 coordinate 357,881,185, forward strand.
ATGTATATTGTACATAGATTTATGGGTATAAAAATAAACATTTTATGATCTTTTTTTAATGGGGATTAAGTTTCAAAAGTTACCAAATCGGTTAAATTGATTTTTCTCAATTTGAATTCATTGAGACACTTGTTTTGTTATGCCCCTCAATTCCCTGTTGAGATGTATATACTTCCATTTAACATGTTATAACATGAAACTAAATCTTATGATGATATTTTAGTCTTCATGTGATATTATTTCCTTACATGGAGAGTATAATCCCATGTTACTTAGTGATAAGTCTTTTTTTGGAAAAATATCATCACTTTATGAGATTGTTAATGTTTATGCATCCATTGAAGAATTATATATTTCTATATCTCTAAGAATTCATTAATTTTTTTCTCCATTATTAAGTTATTCCATATTCATTTAGTGGTACCATTTTGTACTCTTTGGTAGATAATATAGTTATGAATGTGTTTTTAAGATAGCCCAACTTTTCCCTATCCTCAGATAGAAATCTGTGTTCTTTCAAGACCATGTTTTCTGAAAAGTGTTTTAAAAAATATTATAATAATCTCATCAGATAATTAAAATAATAGTTCACTATTTTTTATCTTACAAATTTTATCAAGTCAATCTTCTTGTATCGTTTCGAATGAGGTGAATTTCTATCCTTTTTACCATACAAAAAGAATGTTCTTTTTTACCATGTACGACATGTACAAATTTATCCACCTTTAAAACTTTGAAGAATTATTTTCAGGTTTAAATGTAATTTATTAAAAAATATTTTTAATGGAAATTTTATAATAAAATTATTTACAAAATGTTACCATGATTTATCTATATCTTTTCACAAAAAAAGGTTTTAAATGTTTTTCAAACATCTATTATAAGTTTTCAATGAAAACAGATTTAAATTTTTTTTGATAAATTATTTATAAGTTTTCAAATAATTTCCTAGGAAAATATTTTTAAAAACGTTTTGAAGCAATATTTATATATTTTCAATGTATTTTCAAAGAAATTATTTTCAAAAGGTTGTCATCATTTCTTCAAAGGTGTTCAATGTTCTATCAAAGAAAAAGGTTTTTAAAATGTTTTGAAGCTTATATTTTATATTTTAAAGGAATTTTGTTTCAAATAATATCATGTATTATATATAAGTAGTAATGGTATTTTTATGAATAATATTATTAAATGATTTTATGTATTAAAATTCATTTTTCATAGATAAATTGATATTTTTATCATGAAATTATTTTTAAAGATATATTATGATTATTTTCCATCTAAGGTAAAATCAATTATTTTTCTCATTAAATTCTAGAAAATGATTTAAAAGTTCCAATAATATATTTTTTATTAACGGTTAAGGCATAATGTCATGGTTTTATGAAACCTATTAATCATTAATGGGATTTAGGTTTATGAAATTCTTTTCTCTTTCGTGATTTTTATGTTAATGAAATATTTTTCTATTTCACAAGATATTATTTTTTTTGAAATGATTATGAAAACCATATTTTTTGAACAGGTTATAATTTTGTTATGTTTTTTAAATACCCATTGAATTTTATGGGATAATATTTGATGGTTTATAATTTTGGGGCCCATTTTGGAAAGATTTCACTATTAAATTGTTTGCACCTATATCTCCTTCTAATGAATTGGGTAATGATTTATATCCCATAATATAGAATATTATGGTTTTGGAATAAACCTCTACTACTAATTTGGAAATGAGAGTGAACCATGCATACCAAGATGCTATGATGAGTGAACTCATTCTACTAAGACAGACTTGGGAGTAAACCATTTCTGTTGTAATTGTATTAGAAGTGATCTAATGCTACTAAGATTGTCATGGAACAAAAATATTACTTCCTAGATGGTATGGGGAGTGAACCTATACTACCAAAATGGTCATAGAAGCAATGAATTTGATACTATGGAAATAATATTATATGCTTATGTGTTTGCTACAAATATACGTTTTATTCTCATGTCAATCTATCGGGGTTTATGTTGTTTATTTCCTTATAATTCATATCTTATAAACGTAGAATATTTATTATGGTATATAATATGTAGGGTATGATCTTCAAATGTTATGATCATGTTCCATACCCTCATGTTCATGTTATGCTTTCACATTTCCATTATTTACCATTACTCAAAATATGATCTCAACCCTTTATTGTGTTTCATTTCCCCAGGTTATGAGAAATTGTTTTTGGAAAAACTACTAAATGTGGAGATCTTTATCAGAGATATTGAAGATCTTACACTATGATAGAATATTTTTCCATACTTAAAATGACACAATACTATTACAGTACTCGAGCATGTATTTTTTTAATGTACTGAATATTCATCTTAAATAATATAATATCCATGTATGTAATGACCGTGTTTCTATATATAACACATTATTAATTTTAATTTTTTACATGAAAGATATAAACATGTTTAAAACAACATAAAAGGGGAATTATGGTGTGGGTACTAAATCGTAACAGGATATTACCAAGTAATACATACATTTTCGATTACTAAAAACCTTTTATTTTTTTTATTTAAATCAAAATGTGTTTTTAAATTAATTTTTTAAAAAATTAATTTCTCATAACATCATTTAGACTCCATCATATTATTTCATATTCAAATAATAATGAAACACCAAATATAAATTAATGATATAATAAATACATAAACATATATATATATATATGAAAATTCTATATGATTTAGAAAATGAGAAATCAATCATAAAAAAATATATTAATGTATAAAATTCAAAATAAGCGGGGAATAAAATATTGGATTACATACTCAGAAACATGATGGAATACTAAAAGAGGTATATGGTAGATCTTAATGATATAAAATCATGGAATAGTGTGTCGATATCATATGAAATAAATCCACAGTGGTGCAATACACAATATGGTTTTCATATTTTCATAACCTTATTCACCGAAGGTTCCCAATGAGTTATTCTTTTAGAAAATATGTGAAATAACATGATTCGTGTTTTATAATTGTTATAGAACCAAATAATAACAATTTAGAGTCTTAAAAATTAATTTTTTATAAAATAATATGTGATTCAATTCATTACAAAAATAAATAAAACAACCTATTTTAAATAAAAAACTGAATTTTCATTCCTCATGAGATGCATTTCATTAAAAATTCAGAATTTATATCAAATAATTCAATTTCACCATTAAGATTAATTGAATTTATAAGATGGTGATGTAATTCAAGGGTTAGAACTACTGTATAGAATCAGTTACCTCCGCAATGGAGAAAACATAATCACCTTCAGAAATGAGGAATATAATAAAAATATGGCCCCCACAATCCAAGATCCCAGATAAAGACCATTGAATCTCCATGTAGTTTATATATTGGGTTATCATAACCACTCTATTTTTTCATAAAATAGATAATATGAGGGATCAATTGTAGATATAGAAAAAATTATAATAAAAAATTCAAAAAAACACATACTTCATAAAGATCTATCATTAATGGTTCGGATATATGATGAGCACAAGGGAAGAACCACCATTAGAATCAAAGAGATGTTGGATAAGGACATTGACGAATTATGAGGAGGTTATATGATAAATTCATTGAGAAAATCAATGTATATCCCCAAATTAAGATGTTTCAATGAATTTTAATGGTTAGGATACATGGTTTAAAAGACCATGTGGAATATTTCAGGATTCCGTTTTACATTTATAATTATTTTTTAATGTTACATGGGGAGAGATGCATAGTCTTACCAACACTCCTCAATCCATGAAAAATATTTTCGACCAAATACAAGAAATAGGCAACATATGGCTGAGGAAACATATGGTTTGAAAATATATGAAAAATTCCACTAGGAATCATAATTAGATAAAAAATGGTTACCAAATACTTAATACAAATTGTGCACCCAAACCAGGAACCTAGAACATTTTTACCTAAAATTATAACTTCAAACCATAGATTCATGAAATCATCTATAAATCAACATCACATAAAACAATATCCAATTTTGGAATACATATGACCCAAAGGGAATCAATATATTGATATTCAACTCATAATCCTCATCCATCTATGGGAGATATGTAATACTAAATTTCAGTCAAGAACCTCATGGACTACTACAGTCCCTACATAAAATCATGAAAATAGACATGATTCTATATATGATATTATTATCATAGGTACCATTGGAATTTTAATTACCTTTGGAATATATAACATCCATAACAGGTCAAATATTTGAGATTAGTAAATTGGTAAGAAGGGTGTGACCATAAAATACTATTTGACTATTAGCTAAACTATGTCGTGACTAGTGGATGTGTTTGGTAATATAATGAATAATTTCATGGTCACATTATAATACTTCAACAATGGAATTAATAGTACATAAACAAACTAGTCTGTTCATTGTAGATCTGCCATCATACATTGACTGGAATGTTAAAAAGGAGATAACTGATTAATATCTAATTTCATACTCATCCATTTGAAACATTTGAAGATATCATGGTGAAACATACTCAACCATGAATGTATGAACCGTCATTTTGAATGGTATCCTATCATTATATACTCAACCAAAGATTATGCGATTACCACCATCCTATATATTTAAAATCACATATTCCCTACTCTAAGACCATACTAACAATGATTCATCAACCTTGTGGTATTCTTGCATCATATGAAAACCAAATAAATATTTTGAACAAACGTTACCTATATTATAAATAATTTATAATGAAAAATGGAACACATTTCATTTGTAATCAACCCACTAGGATATTCAACTACTAGTTAGTCATAATTCTTATCATCTTACACTCCTTTTCAAAATTAAAAATCCCTTACTCATGTTTCATCGTGATGAGATAATATATAGTGTAATTTATGTAGACATCTCTAAAATTTTCTTATTTAAATCAAAAATGATCTCGGACTCGTAGATCACATGCCCAATGAAAAAAACTACTAAATCTATAATATTCATTTCAAATTTTTAGTATAATGGTTATTTTCAAAAAAGTGAACTCAATACAATATCCTGGTGCCCAATGCATATCTCATGTTTTCATGATTTATCAATATTATATTCATTAACTCAATAAAAAAGATATTAATTAGTGATGAAAAATATAATTTATGAAATCCATGAACACTGTCGTTGTATTTGGAAATTAATGGGGCATCACCAGATTCTCATATATCCTGTGCATACTCTTGTGAATTATCCTCAACATATCCTCAACTATAACTCTCTAATAATGGTAGCATGACCATAGGTAAATCATTGAGAACCAACGTGATCCCTATATATGATTAAAAATTTCATCATTTATAATTATTTTTTTTATTTTTTTACAATATCATAATTAATCTTCTGATATTACATGTATAATAACAGTCCACTATACAATATATAATAGAATAATGATTGACCTATTGATTGATATGTACTCTGAAAAATGAAAACAATCACATATTTTTCCTTTAGATTACCCTTCAACACAATTAAATAAAAAATTTAATTTGATCTGAATGAATATATATGGGATTTATTAATAAAATAAGTTCAACTATAGACTTAATATCTATATCTAGATTTTTTTTAAGAATACATCCAAAACTAAATACAAGATGTGGTCCTCCAATAGTTGAAAAGTATTTGGAACTATTAGTGGATCCCCTATATGAACCATACCCACATTGTTCATGAAAATGGATCATGGAAAACTAATTTTTGTTCATATTATACCTATATCTACACCCAAATATCCTTTACAATCATACTCGTCACTATAATGGAAGGTAAATGATACCCACATTCGATATGAATCAATGCTGAACCAAAAGTTCCTCACCACACAAATTATAAATACGATATCAGTAAAAACAATTTCAATGATGAGTAAATCAGAAAAATTCATCTATTCTCAAAACAGTATGATAAATATCAGTAATATATTATAATGATCCATCTTATTCAAAATATTTATATATTGTTTTAAAAACTACATGGAAAACTCTACATTTTACCTCATATAGAAACAACATGGGAATAAAAAGGGAAAATATGAACTATTATAATACAAATTTATAAAGTGTGTCAAAGTAATAAAAACGTGGAAATTGAAGTAAAAGGACACTCATCTCCATCTATGGTAGCCTTATCCAATATGGTAGTCTTAACCAATAAAAATGATTTCCTACCTCTAATATAATATAATAAACCTATGATACCTGGATCACCCTGTGAATTGACCCTGATGTTATATTTTATTCCTAATATGTCCTGTAACATCATATATCTCAAATACCCAATACCCCATACATTACCCTATTTCCCATTTGAGGTCACCAAAATTAGGTCCTTGAGGCTTGCATATTCCCAACACCATGAGGATTCCTACTAAAGAAATAATGAATTATATATAGAATTTCATGTGTGGAAATCACATATTGGACTAGTATATGATCAATGAAATTACATGGTATTATCAATATCAAAACATACAAGGAATTATGATCCCATTGAATGGGACAACGACACTCGTCCATGTCATGATTGAATCTTGATAGCCAAGAAAATCACATCTAAATTACTATTTATACTACTAGCAGAGGCACCAACAAGTCCCCTATGAAGGAAACTAAATGTCATGATGATGAATGGAAGGATAAATGATTAAATATCTTATACCAAACCCCTCTCGATAGTGAGGTCTCTAAAAATATATGATGTTTAATATCCTGACTCAGATATAATGTACATCCCCAATATATATTTTGATTATTGAATGTTTCTTGAGAGTAGTTTTAGACATGGGGAGGGGGTTAGTATTTAGGGTTTAGAGCATGAAAAAATGATCAAATGTGCCAATCTGTATTTGGAGAACAATTGGAATAAGATTAGTGGAAAACATGCACCATAATGGTTGGGTGTGTTAAGGGGTGTTTATGGTTTTAGAAACCACGTAGGGTGGAACAGAAGAGTGTGCATCTCAAAAATCCCTCAAACTATGATGAAAAATTGACCACCACAGAGTAGGTCAAACCATACTTGGGAAATTTAATCTTTTTATTATGGAATGAACTTTGACTAAGCTAAACTTAATATTGGTTCACTATTTAGGAAACCATGTGGCCAAAAGTTCACCTCATTAGAATGTGGATTTTTCCAATTTTCCCTCCCTACCTTAAATCCCCCACCCCAATTTTCTCCACCATTAAAAAACCAAATAACTAAGGTGAGAAACTAGCACCCCTTCCTCCTCCATCAATATTTCAACTTCTATTTTTATGAATTTTGAGTTCCATTGGGTGTTTATTGATGATCCAAGTAAGTATTCCAGTCCATTTTCTTCCATTTTATAGTAGAGGATTATTATGCTTCCATATATTATTACTTGTCTATAATACCCATATTCAATTGTAGATTCTAGGTTTAGATATAAAAGGTTATTTTTGATTGAATCAAGGACCTATGAAGGATGATATGTTGTCAATGTGCATGAGGTACAAGGTATTTATTATTTTTCCCAATATCAAATTGATTTTATAGGTATGTGTTGTTTTTTTAAATTTACTCTTAGAATAGTTTTTATGATGTCAGATACAATATTTTATTTCGGAAATAGTGTGATTTGAAAGGCCCTCCGTAGACCCTATTGGGTCCATTGGTGATTTGAAACTGCACTTAGTCGGACACATCGGGTATTAAAAACAGTTGAAATAGAAAAATAAATATGTAAGAGTTGAGATAGAATAATTATGAAAGTGAATTGTGTTTACTTTTTAATTTGGTATTTTGAAACAGTTAAATAGATAAATTGTAATTTGTATGTTCTATTATTGTGAAACGATTAAGGGTAACTTTAAATGGTTTAAATGTTATGTTTTGGATATTATTCTAGTGATTATATTTTAAAGTGGAAGTATTGTGTTTATTTTTATTAATGTTTTAGAATGGTGGTGTTAAACTACAAGTTTCTAAACTTTGTTCTTCTTGGATTTAAAATGGAATTTTATTTTTGTGTGTGGATAACAAGTTTCCAAATTCAGTGGTTGTTTATATTAAATAATGGAAGGGTATGGGTGTAATTTTGTGTGTTTTGGTATTGAAGAGAAATATCCTTGTTGAAATGTAGTTTCAAAATGTTTTATGTGGTGTTATGGAATTGTGAAAAGGGTTTCAGTATTTCTATAAATCGTTTGGTTTAATGTTCCATTGGGGTATGATAAATATAGAATTACTAATGATATTTAATTTTAATTAATGACGTGAAAAATATGAAAATGATTGATAATAGTATAGTTGGGGATGGTCTGACTTGATGATTTGAATCCTGGTTGGATTCATGGTATAATACATTATATTTTCTGATTTATACTAATGGTTTGGGAAGTTAGACTAATGATCCACTATTTGGTTTCAGGCATGCTTGAATGATGATCTGTGTTCCTTGGTAGAATATAGATATTTAGGGAATGGACTGACACTTCACCACCAAATGATATGAAAATGAAATTCTATATCATTGTTGGGTTTTCCAGACATGGAATATTGAGTCATGGTTGGATAAATATACCAATTATCTATGTTTTATAACTTGTGAATAAGATGTGGGAATAGCTGGACATGATCTACCAGATCCTAGTTGTGATCTTTGACTGACGCTCCTTGAATGTCAACCTATGAGCCTTGTGTTATATGTAATGGGTACCCAGAATAAATCTTTTTAGTACTTTGAATTAAATTAATTGATAAATGAGTTCCCTTGTGAAATAAAATGGTATATTTCTATGGTGATTATTTTAAGGAAATAAAAAATGTAATTTCTAAATTATAATTGATAAATGTGAAATATATTCCCATAATATTTATATATTAAATACAATTTTCTTTTTCATCATAATGTTTTGTACTCTCTATCTATGTAAATTTATTCTACTGGTGTTGTCCAATAGTGTTCTACTTAAACCCGAATAACACCTCTATGGAACTTGGTTTCCTGAGAAGATACTATTTTTTTCTGTTATGGGTTTAGGATAGGGACCCCAGAGTTTTATATATGCCTAGGATGAAGGTTTGGAGAATGGGATATTAGGATTCGGTTTAGACATGGATGTCACATCCATGTTTTTATTTATAAGTATATTCCTTTTTCTGGACAATCTTTTCCCCAAGAACCCCTTTTGAATTTTAGGGAAAAAGGGAGAATATTTATTGGAATGGACCAGGAACACGGTTGGTGCATGGTTAGTGGTAACCTTGGGTCCAACCCAAGAAACCATTTAGTAATAGATATAACCTACTTCATGACCATCACACATCCATATGCCCCAACCCAAAACTGTTCGGCTGCATAGAGTGTATGGACCATTTTATAGCATGGTTTATTAAATCGTGTAGACAAACCAGGTCCACTGTCCATCTCATAAAAAATAGATTTTTACCATTTATCTTTTTTTTGTTTAACCCCATTTATTCCCATATTCATCCACAAACATTATTTTCAACTATAGGATGTTTCCTTTATCTATCTGGATCCCTTGGACACACAAATTTGAAAGGGATATTATGTGGAATCTTTAAGATCATTCAAGTAATTGGATTTCTCCACTATTTTCTTCTTTTCTTGGGATTTCCTCAATCGTTTTGGGTTTTATAATTTTTTAGTATCTAGGGTTTCATTCTTAGGGTTTAATCACGGTTTTTAGGATTCAATATTCATTAATAGGGATCATTTTTTGTTACTTGAAGTGCGATTTAAGGCGTGGTTAAACTTTCCCATCGACTTTGGGAATTTGGACAACAATGGTAGGTGGTTCCAAGTATAAAAATTATTTGGTGACATTATTTTTATGGGTTTAGTAATTTATCATGCTCCATGATTATTTTAAGTGGTGAGAACATGGCTTTTATAGGAATAAATATGTGTTTGATTTTAATGTGGTGATTTTATGTCAAATTGGGTGCGTTTGATGTGTAAAACATAGTTGCGTCACTTGGTAGTGATTCATAAATTGTACAATTGGATTATTAAATTATGTAAGCATTATGAATCATGTTTTGATATGAATTTGGTGTTTAGTTGATTTTAAAAGATTATTTTAGTTGCATTTTCATATAAAGGATTTTTAGCGCATCTTTACATTATTAAAATGATTTATTAAATTAATTAAGAGTTGTGAAGAATATTTCGAAATGGATTTTCGGTGCGTATGATTTAAAAATGGAATTTGGGTGTGCAAGTGGTGTCATGTGATGTTTTATTACTGATTTGGTTTATGAAATATATAAGTGGTGTTATGTGACATGTAAAATTTTATTGAGAACAAAAGGGAAGCCCGAGTATCTTGGTGGGTAGAATGGGACTATTATACTAGTGATTTGAAAGTGGATATAACCCCATTTAACTTAGAGGGATTGCTGATGACAACACTAACTAAACATGGATGATGATTTTAGGGAACTAAAATATTATAATTCCCCGACCCTAGTTTCCCAGATTCGGTGCTTTATTACATAACATTGGCATGATACAAGGAATCATGTCCCGAATGACCGATCAGTTTAGTATTATTGGAAACAAGATACATTCATAAGTTCAACCTTACAACTTGAAGAGAAATAAAACACTAATTTGTTCCATTAGAAACATCCAAGTATCTTAGATCATGCCTGCAATTCACTGAGGACTAATTTCTTCATATCCTGGAAAATGAAACATAAGAAAGGGGTGAGATCAAACACTCAGTAATGGTAAGAAATACAATGGAAGATAACATAAACATTAGGCATGATGAATAACTAAAAAAACATGCATTTACAAATAATAAACATGAAAAAATTATGGAAGGAATATGAGATGAGTAAATAATTCCATAATAGAACATAGTCATGGGTATTCTACAAGTCGAATAACCACATGAACCATCATTATTATTTTCATAATCAAGGAATGTATAATGTTGTACATTATGAAACATCTTGTTAAGGCCTCAACAATGATGTCTAAAAATCATTTAGGACTCAACCAAAACCATATATCAAATTGGTAAAGGCCTCTATAAATTCCATACCTAATTGACCCATGAGACCTACCAATGCGTTGTGTCGCTATAGCTGGCTCCACCCATCACATAGTAAGTCCAATACATTCCTCATTTGAAAATATTGAAACATAAAATAAACATTATTATTAAAAATAGCATACGAAATGTCAATACATTAACCATAAATCATGAATGGTAAAAAAATAACTCATCCACTATCTAACATATCACAAAACCTTAAATAAAATATGGATTATTTGTATCCTAACAAATCAACTTCAAACAACTGTAAAATTTATCAAAGGATGTGTACATAGATGAAATCAAAAATATATGAGAGAAATACAAATTTCTATTTGGAAATAATTTAAGAGTCACAGAATTATAAAAGAAAACATTTATTTTATAAATATTCTTATAAGCTTGTAAGGGAATATTTGATGATGTTATAACAGCAGAAAATAGATGCACCCAACATATAAGTTAAAAAAAACATTCTTAAATTAATTTTGTCGAAAAGGTCATAAAGTAACTTGTTTTGAAAAAGATTGAAAGATTATTTTTAAAACATATAATTCTAAATAAGGGTATAAATTACTTTAACCCATAGTATAGAAAATATTAAAAATGTTTTGGAAGAAAATTTTTAGAAAACACATATGTGGATGAAAAAGAGGTCTCGATAGATACTTTTGTAAAAACAACCTCGGATAATAAAGAGATTGTGAAATTAAGCCTTACCTTGTACTTTTACTTAGTCGATGGTATTTTCACCTCCTGTACAATAGTTAAAACATTGTTATTAAATAACACATGAACTATACACTTAAATATGATATCATATATGGTCTCTAATATTTCATTGTTAATAATATTTCAGTATTATCATGGTTTCCAGTGTTAAGTAACACATTTTATTTTATATGATTGGTTACATAATCCATGTTTGTTATGGATTGGATGAATTTAAATCATATAAATAATGATATTATGTTCATGAAAATTATTTCTAGTCATAAAATGAAACTTATTCTTGAATGATTACGATGGGGAATGAATCTCATCGCGTTCGTGGAGACGGTATTCCGAACATACGTACAAGCCACAATATCATTATATTGATGTTGAAATCATTTGTAATCAGATGGTATATCATATATAACGAATAACTAATACGTTACATTTATTATTTACATCAGTTATTCTCATTATTATACCCATACAAATATTGATGTGTTTGAATAACAAACTACACTACGACGTGGAGACGGTAAGTCATACGTACGCACATATAGTGACTTTGTCATTCATATGATGGAAAGAATAATGAATATGGTTATAAAATTTTTCTAATAACATCACAGTATATATAATATATTGGATTTATTATTTTATAATGGAAACCACAAATAAGGAAGAAGTGCAAGAAGAAAAAACTTGGAAGAGGAGATGAAATATTTACCACTTCTTCGGGTTCTTTCTTTTGATTTGATTAAAAAGGCTCTATAAGATGGATTTGTGAACAAAAGAAGGCCTCTAGGATTAATGGAGGAATGTTGGGAAGATATTTGGGTAGGGTTTGGTAGAGCCAAATGTCTTTGGAGGAGTGAAGTTAAGAGAAGGGCAAGTACCCTTTTATAATAGAGGTGAGGGTCACTTTAGAAAAATCATGAAATATTATTTTATAATATAATAATTTTAGGTTTTAATGGATAAAAATGATTTATTTAGAGGATAAGGTGGGTATGGGTCTAGAACCTCTCAAAAAATAGGTTTTTGATAGGTTTAGGTCGCCATATTAACCTTATCTTTTAGGTTTAACTCTTTGTTAAATAGTTTGACATTTACCATGTATCTTTGTATTTTTATATTATATGGCTAATAAACATACAATAACAAGCCAAGCGAACCCAAATTGGTTCATTATTAATATAAATAACTTTAAATATATCCTTTGACCAATCCTTATATTTTTATAAGTATTATATCAATTAATAATATAGTATTTGTTTTTAAAACTCAATTATGTGAATTATGACACTATTTAGTATTTGTTTTTTTGAAAGCCCTAAAAATGTAATCTCTACAAATAAAATTTATTTAACCAACCTTAACTTGTCATATTACCCTAGAGAATTATTCTAATTAATCATAAGTCACTATTTAAATTTATTTTGATATTTATATTATAAATAATTTTAATATTTAATTAATAAGGTAATTATTGCATCATCATTAGGTCACAAATAAAATAAATTTTATAATGGCTAAAAATTATAAATAAAATACCATTATGTAGGAAATGTTCTTATCTTTATAATTAATTTTTATAGTCTTACTTATATTGTTTATAACCCTATATTAAAAATGGTTTAGTTATTAAACTTTGAATTTAACTATTTTAACTCTTCTTTAAATAGAATATTAATCAATGTCCTATTCTAATCCAAGTAGACGAAAGGGGGTAATATTTTATTCCTAAGTTGTTTTTGGTTTAATTATAATTATCCAATATAATTAAGACATGTGTTAGGGTAATCATGATATCATTTTTACCCCAAATTACCATATTCACTTTTAACTATGGTAAATAAAAGTTTAAAGTTACTATTCACCAAAAATAATTTTCATCTTATTGAACCAAATTTTACATACTGATATTAACCAAGTCTCTCAGATTTTTGAAATAAATCTCACAAAAGCTATAAAATTATGTTTTATGAAAATTTGCAAATGCTCTTAGGAGGTGGGTAAAAGACAATAAAAAGTTCAAGAAAATTATATATATCTATACTTATTATAAAATGACTCTAATGAATTAAATTGAACTCATATAGGTTTTATGTAACTATCTTGACCTAAAATACATTTAAATAAAATAAAAAATTATTTAAATAATAAGTTGATTTTAACCTATAATGCAGTGTTTTTTACTATTCATCAATGATTGAATGTTTTCAGAAAAATACCAAAAATTCCACCTAAGATTATATTGATATTTCATATTCAAATATGAATTCCATTTTGAAAAAAAAATATATAATTTCAAAAAAGTGTGTATTACGATTCATAACCACCAGTTTGATTGGTCACAGTGTGTTATAATCTTGAAGTTGCGAACAATGAAAGCTATTGCATTATTCAAAGGGAAACATACTGTGGAATCTTGGGGTGTTACATTCATCCCTCCTTCAAATAATTTCATCCTTGAAATTTCTAGAATACAACTGCAAAAAATGATTCATGTGGTTCTTCATCATAAGTTCCTCGGGTTTCCACGTGGCCTCTTCCATCTTATGGTTTCTCCGTAGAAGTTTTACCAGACGAGTCATCTGATTTCTCAACATATGTTCTCTGGTATCAAGAATCTTGACATGATCTTCACAATAAGATAGATTTGGTTCCAATTCAATTTCCTCATAGGCTAGTACATGCATTGGGTCAGGCAAGTATTTTCTCAACAGAGATACGTGGAACACATCGTGAACTTTTGAAAGACTCGGTGGCATTGTCCAATTTTATTCTACATCCCCAATTTGTTTTAGAATTTTGAATGGTCTGATGTACCTAGGACCTAATTTAACCTTCTTACCAAATCGTATAACTCCCTTCCATGGATATAACTTCAAGAAAACATGATCTCGTACCTGAAATTCCAAATAATTCCTTCAGTTTTTGAAATATCTCTTCTACATATTTTGAGCTGCATTGTTTTGGGTTTGGATAACCTTCACATTTTCCATCATTTCCTCAACATGTTCTAGGCCTCTGAGTTTTCTTTCACCAAGATCATCCCAACATGTTAGTGTGCGACATCTCTCTTCATATAATGCTTCATATAGTGGCATCTGAATACTTGAATAGAAGCTATTAATATAGGAAAATTAAATCAAAGGTAAGTATTTATCCCACATACCTTGAAACTCAAGTGAGAAACAACTCAACATGTCTTCTATGGTTTGAATAGTCCATTCTGATTGTCCATCGATTTGAGCATGGTAGGCAGTCCTCAAACGAAGTTCAGTATCTAAGGCTTTCTGAAGACCTTTCTAGAATCTTTATGTAAAATGGGGAT
Source organism: Viscum album (assembly GCA_963277665.1). Lineage (NCBI taxonomy): Eukaryota > Viridiplantae > Streptophyta > Magnoliopsida > Santalales > Viscaceae > Viscum > Viscum album. Next base: position 357,896,363 of record OY728143.1, read on the forward strand.
CACGATTAGAATCAATCAATGGGGGTACTCCATGAAGTCTTACATCTTCATTAATATACAGTCTAGATAAACGTTAAAGTGGAAAATCTTCTCATATAGAAAGAAAATGTGATGACTTGGTAAGATGATCAATAATAACCCATATAGAATCATTATATCTAGGAGTCTTTCAGAGACCCATAACAAAGTCTATCGTAATATCATCCCATTTCCATCCTGGTATGGGAAAAGGTTGCATTAATCCATTGGGATGTTGTCTACCAGCTTTCATTTGTTGGAAAACCATACATCTTGACACAAAATCTGCAATCTCCCTTTTCATGTCATCCCAAAAAAAATGTGCCTTCAAATACTTATACATCATTGTTCTACCATAGTGTATAGAGAAATTGGAGCTCTGAGCATCATCCAACAATTCCATTTTTACATCAGGTGTATCAGGAACACTAGGTCTCTTACTAAATTTCAAAATTCCATCTTCATATATGATGTCACTCAATCTCCCATCACTTATAGCTTTAATCTTGTTTTGAAACTTCTCATCATCAGTCTGATAATTTTTTATCCTTTTTAGAAAAGATGGTTTGGAAACCATTTGAAATAGTATTGTTGATTCACCTTCCATGGTTATTCCCATATCCATCTTTACTAGATCCCTGAAAATTGGACTCCTTTCAACTCTCATGTTTTCCAATACTCCATGTTCCTTTCTACTCGAAGAATCTTCCACCATATTTTCCTTCCCTGGGTGGTAGTGTATAGTGCAATCATAATCCTTGAGTAGTTCCTGCCAACGCCTTTGCCACATGTTGAGTTCCTTCTATGCGAAAATATATTTCAAACTCTTGTGATCAGTATAAATCTCACATTTTCACCATATATATTGTGTCTTAATATATTTAGAGTGACGATTACAGGTAAAAACTCAAGATCACAAGTGGAATAGTTTTGTTCATGAATTTTTAGCTATCGTGATTCATAGGTAATAACTCTATCATTTTGCATAAGGACACAACCAAGTCCTTTCTTTGAATAATCACTATAAATAAAAAACCCATTGTTCGTTGATGGTAGAGTCAAGATAAGAGTGTTGAGTATTCTTCTATTCAGTTATTAAAAACATTCTTCACACTATTTTGTCAAAACAAATTTAACCTCATTACGCGTGATCTTGGTTAATGGGATAGCCAACTAGGAAAAATTCTAGATGAACCATCGATAATAACCTGCTAAACCAATAAAACTGCATGCCTTAGTTATACTCATTGGTGCTGGATATTCCTAGATTTCCTTGGTCTTTGAAGAATCAATAGTGATTCTAACCTTAGAGACAATATGGCCAAGAAATGAAATCTCTTAAAGGCAGAATTCACACTTGATAAACCTCCCAAATAATTCATTTTTTCTAAGTGTCTTTAGAATAATGTGTAAGTTATTTTCATGATCTTTGTAGATATTGGAGTATACCAAGATATCATTAATAAATACCACTAAAAATTCATCAAGATAGTCCTCGAAAACACTATTCATTATATCCTTGAACATAGAGGGTGCAGTCATCAATTCAAAAGGAATTACTATAAAATCGTAATGCCCATACTTGGTTCAAAATGCTGTTTTTAGAATTTCTTCCTTCTTCACACACAACTGATGATATGAAGATCGAAGGTCAATATTTGAAAAATATTGAGCTCAATGAAGATCATTGAAAAAATCATCAATGCACGGTATGGGATACTTTCTCTTCATTGTAATAGCATTGATCTCTTTGTAGTCAATGCACAACCTCATCGATCCATCTTTATTATTAACAAAAAGGATAGGGGATCCCCATGAAAAAACACTAGGGAAAATAAATCCTTTATTAATCTATTCCTATGGTTGTTTCTTTAGTTCCACTAATTCCACAGTGTCCATTCTATAAGGTTTCTTCTATATAGTCCTTGAACTAGGAATTAAATCAACAGAAAACTCAATTTCTCATTCTGGAGGATGTCCAGGTAAATCCTTTAGAAACTAATCAACAAATTCTTGCACAATTAGTACATCCTCTATTTGAACATTCTTTTCCTCACCCATAATTATTTAATTCTGATCCTCCCAAATGATTGAATTTAGTAGAGCTACTGGGGTGGATCTAGATAAGAATCTGATGGTGACATTTCTGCTCTAATGATAAGGTACACCTTATTATCATCGAGAATAGTAACCTCCTTTTTATTATAATAAATTTTCACATTATGGTCCTAAATCCAATCTATACTGAGGATTAGATCAAATTCAGCCAGGGGTATGCCGATTAGATCAACAGATAAATATCATTTATATGCCTTAATGAGGACTAATTCCCAAAATATTGTTGCAACAATACATCTCTTATAAGTTTTGGCTGACAACTCCATTGTTAAATCTAATTGGAAATATCTAATTTTTTTAGAAAACTGGGAAGAAATGAAACAAAGAAATGATACACAATCAAATAAAGCATTGGTTAAACTTGAGTAAAACATTAAATTACCTGCCACCATGTCTTTTGGAGCTTCAACCTCAGCAGTAGTGATCTCATATGTTTGGCCTTGATCCCTTGAATTTTTTAGGTATGTTTCCCCAATTCTTAGGAAATTCATTTGAATAATGTCTCATCTCCTTAACATTGATGCAATTAACATTGGTATCTTCTTTTATCCCCTTTCAATCACTAGAATAATGGCTTTTCTTTCCACATTTGTAGCATACTCCTTTTCCTTTTAGACATGACCCAAAGTGATTCCTTCCATAATTTTCATAGGGTGGAAAATCAACTCTTCCCAACTTACATGTTTCCTTATTTCCTTAACCAGAGTGTTTAGAAGATGTCTTATTCTGCTACTCTTTTTCAAAGTCATAAGTCATAGAGAATTATTTTTTTTTCTTGATAGAACATGAGACAATATCTTACTAAGATGATAAGGATTTTGAGACTAATGCTCGATGGAGAAATGGTGTTAAACACTAAAATAAGTGATCAATCTTACTTCTTTGTTTACGTATATAATCTGCAGCATGCCTTCAAAACCTTGAAAAGTTTTCTTCATACTCTGCGATATTCTCATACTCCATCTGTCTTAGGCATAGAAATTTCCATTCCATATCTGCTCAATGGTCATGAGGAATGTATTTTTCTACGAAAAGCTCTTTAAACTCCCTCCATTCCTTAATTGATACTTCTTCATCCTCCTTTGTGTTTTGAATTAATGACCACCATTGAACTACATCTCCGGTGAGACAATAAACAACCATGGCATCATATTACCTTTCGCTACATCCCAAAGTGTTAAATATTTTCTCTAAGGAAATTATCCATTGTTTAGTTACAAATGGATTTGTAGACCCATTTAATGATGGTGGATGTTGCCTCATGAAGCGGTCTAACATTTATTCTCCACGTTGTGGATCAGGGTGCTCCATATGGGTAATGTTATTATTCATAACCTGTGTGAGTTGTCCCAATATGGCGATGAGCTGATCAGCACCAGTTTCATCACCATCTCTGCAACAATTATTTTGAGTAGGAGGGAAATCCCTACATGGATTACATGTGTCGATAAAGTTTCCATTCCTTCCACTAGGAACCATTTCTAAATAATGACATACATTAGATTATTTTATGTATCGAAATACATAATTTAGAACTTGAAAAACACTTAACATAAATTGAATAGTTTATGGATATAATCCATATTCATAAAGATGTTTTCATTGAGGAGGTATATACTCAGAAATATTTCATAATGGTTTCTAAAGAAAATGATTATTATCATAAGTATTTCCATCAAGAGTGTCATAACCAGTAGTGCAGCAAGGCCCGTGGTCGTGCACCAGTTCCTGTTAGAGTATTTCTCAAAACAGTGTTTTTGGATTTTATCCCTTGGTAAATCTGTGCCAAACCCACCTCTACCCACTCATATCTAGATGGAGATGTATTGCTTGGAAAAATCACAAAATATCTATAGTTCCAAAATTCTAGGAAGTTCTTCTATACTAATCCTCAAAGTATATCTTAGGATAATGTGATCTAATCAGAGTTTTCTAAATCTAGTTTACAAGGATTGTACTAAACTTTCTATAATACCAACTGTAACACCCCAACCCCAGTTACCCAGAGTCAGTTATTTATTACATAACATTGGCCTGATATAAGGAATCATGCCCCAAAAGACTGATCAGTATATTATTATTAGAAACAAGATACAGACATAAGTTCAACATTACAATTTGAAAATAAATACAACACTAATTTGTTCAATTAGAAACATCAATGTGTAATAGATTATTCCTTTAATTTACTTATAACTAACTTCTTAATATCTTGGTAAAATTAAACATAAGAAAGGGGTGAGCTTAAATTCCCTGTAAGGGTAAGAAATACAGTGGAAGATAACATAAACATTAAGCATGATGAATAATTAAAAAAACATGCTTTTAAAAATAATAAACATTAACACTTTATAACTGGAATATGAGATGAGTAAACAATTCCATAATAAAACATAGTAATGGGTATTATAATAATCAAATAACCACATTAACCATCATTATTATTTTCATAATGAGGAAATGTATAATGCTGGACATTCTGAAACATCTTGTCAAGGCCTCAGCCAGGATGTCTAAAAATGGTTTAGGCCTCAACCAAACCCATAGATAAAATTGGGAAAGGCCTCGGCCAATTCCATGTATAATTGTCTCACGAGACCTACCGATGCATCGAGGAGCTATATCGGGCTCTACCTGTCTCATAATATGCCCAATACATTAATCATATGAAAAGATTGAAACATCACATAAACATTCGTATTAAAACTAGCATATGAAATTTCAATACTAAAACCATAAACCATGAATGGTATATAAATAAATCATCAATAGTCAAACATATCAAAAAACCTTAAATATAATATGGAATATATGTATCATAACAAATCAAAATTAAACAGGTGTAAAATTTATCAAAGGTTGTTGACTTAGATGAAATCAAAACAATTTGATAGAAATATATCTTTCTATTTTAAAATCTTTTAAGAGTAACATAATTAAAAAATGAAATATTTATTTTGGAAATATTCTTATAAGCTTTTAAGGTATTCTTTGATGATGTTATAATGCCAGAATATAGATGCACCCGCTGTATATGTTTATAAAAACATTCTTACCTTAATTTTGTCGAAAAGGTCATAAAGTACCTTGTTTGGAAAATGAAGGAAAGATTTTATACAAAACATATAAGGTCAAATAGGGGTATAAATGACTTCAACCCATATTATAGTAAATATTGAAAGTGTTTTTAAATAAATTTTTAAGAAAACACAGATTTGGTTGATAAAGTGGTCCCAATAGATACTTACGTAAAAACAACCTTAGATAATAATGAGACTGCGAAATTAACCGTTACTTTGTACATATCCTTAGTCGATGGTATGTTAACCTTCTGTAAAATATTTAAAACATTGTTATTAAATTATACACAAACTATATACATAAATATGATATCATACATGATCCTCTAATATTGGTTAGTCAATAATATTTCAGTAGTTTCATCATTTCGGGTGTTAACTGATTCATTTTCCATTATATTAATGGTTATGTAAGCTATTATTGTTAGGGATAGGATGTATTTGATTCATAAATAGAAAGAAATTATGTTTATAACCATTATTTTTAATCATAAATTGACAATTATTCTTGAATGATTACAATGGGGACTGAATCTCATCACATTCATGGAGACGGTAATCCGAATGTACGCATGAGTGACAATATCAATATATTGATGGTGAAATGGTATGTAATCAGATGGTATATCATATATAAATAATCATTAACATCTTATATTTATTATTTAAATTATCTATACTCGTTATTATACCCCTTAAAATAATGAAGTGTTTGAATAACAAACTACACCATGACATGGAGGCCGTAAGCTGTACGTAGGCACATATGGTGACTTTTTCATTCATATGATGGATAGAATAATGAATATGGTTGTGCCATTTTTATAAAAACATCACAGTATGTAGAAGATACTAGAGTTTTTATTTTAAAATTCAAACCACAAAGAAAGGGGAAGTGGAATAAGAAAAGAACTTGAAAGAGGTGATAATATATTTAACTCTTCTTCAGGCTCTTCCTATCGATTTGATCAAAAGGGATCTTTAAGACCTCTTAATGACCAATGGACGGTCTCTAGGCTGAATGGAGAAAATTTGGGAGGATATATGGGAAGGGTTTTCCAATAAAAATGGATATGGAGGTGTGAAATTAAGAGAAGGGGAAGTAACCTTTTATAAGAGAGAGAAGGATCACTTTAGGAAAAGCTTGAAATATTATTTTTTTATAGAATAATTTTAGGTGTCTAATGGATCAAAAATGATTTATTTCAAAGATAAGGGGACTATGGGTCAATCACCTCTCAAACAATAGGTTTTATATACTTTTTGGTTGCCATATTAACCTTGTATTGTAGATTCAACTCTTAGTTAAATTGTTTGACATTTACTATGTCTGATTGTATTTTTATAATATATGGTTAATAAACATACTATAACAAGACAACAGAACCCCCAGTGGTTCATTATTAATATATATAACATTATATAAGTAATTTTTCTGAACCATAGATTTTTAGGATAATTATATCAATTAATAATATAGTATTTGTTTTAAAAACACAATTTTGTCTATTTTGACACTATTTTGTATTTCATTTTTTAAAAGAAATAAGAACATTATAAATTAGATTAAAATTAATTTAACCAACCCTAAAATTTAATATTGACCTATAAAATTAGTGTAATTCATTATAAGTCTAAATTTACATTTATTTGGATATTTATAATATCAATTATTTTAATATTTCTTTAATAAGGTAATTACTGCATCATCATTTTGCCGAAAATTTATTTTATTATTTAATGAATAAAAATTATAAATAAAATACCATTACGTAGGAAAGATTTATAGATTTTTAATGAATATTTATAGTTGAATTTATATTCTGTGTAACCCTATATTAAAAATGGTTTACAAATTAATCAATGATTTTAACTGTTTTTACTCTTCTTTAAAAATAATAATAATAAATGTAAATAATCAAATAAAAGTGGACCAAATGGGGTCATATTTTATTAGTAAGGTTGTTTTTGGTTTAATTATACTTATCCAATAGAATTAGGACACGTGTTATGGTAATTATGATATCATGTTTACCATTAATTTCGCAATTTACTTTTAACTCTGGTAAATAAATGAAAAAAGTTATTATTCAACAGAAATTATTTTCTTCTTATTGAACCAAATTTTACTTAATGATATTAATTGTGTTTGTTGTATTTTTTAAATTAAACTTATATATGTGGTAAAATAATTTTTATGATAATTCGTAAATGCTCCAAGAAGGTGGGTAAAAAATGGTAAAAAGTTCAAGAAAAATTTTATATATCTAGATGTTTTATAAAAGGACCCCAATGAATTACATTGATATTATATAGGTATTATTTATCTATTTGGAACAAAAATAAATTTATGTAAAATAAATTATTATTTCAATAAAAAGTTAGTTTTAACCAATAACGCATTGTTTTTCACTATTCAACAAAAAATGAAAGTTTTCAGAAAAATAAAAAAAAATAACCCTAAGCTAATTTCGATTTTACGAATAAAAAAAGTCCATTTTTATAAAAAAAAATTATAAAATTTAAAAAGGTTTGTATTAATATTCATAACGGCTAGTTTGATTGGTCGCGGTATGTTAGAATCTCGAAGATGTGTACAATGAAAGATATTGCGTTATTCAAAGAGAAACATACTGTGGAAGCATGGGGTGTTAAAATATTGGTTTCATGTCTTATCTAGGGGATTTTACATGAAGCAATTAGTTGGTGATTGTTTCTATGACAAATTTTAGCGAGATATGAGGTACCAACAGTCGCATTGCTAGCTAGTGCCTATGGGTATTTCCTTTGACTTGTGATCATTGAATATATCACACTTACCATCAACATATGGTATGATTAGTTGGAAATTTCCTAAGAACATCTATTTTCTATAATGTTCTTCATTAAATGTTGTACCCCATTTAATGTTTTGTAGTTAAATTTTTTACTATAATCTCTTTTTTTAAAATTTTACATGCTATTTTTCTCATAATGTTTGTATCAAAGAATTTTTTATTGGTTGGAATCCTACTTGGAAAAATATCACACCCTACTTACACCTATGGGTGTAAGTATACATGGGGATGTTTGAAAATGTTACGGACAAGGCCTTTGACATTGGTGGTTTGGGTTTATAGAGGTTCTTCTTGTGGTGGTGTTTTGGAGATGTCTTGAGGGGGGGTTACCCCTTTCCATGTGGTTGGTTTTGTGATAGGCATGTGGTTTCATTTTGTTGTATCCTTGATTGATTTTTACTTAAATCTTGTAACCCAATTATGAAAATTGATTATGGTTTTTTGGTATGGATTTTAAGATTCATTTTGTCAGTTAATTTTTTTCTTCAATTCATATATATTAAGGTAAATTGTTTTCACTATTTAGTTATGATACCCAGACACATGTGGAAGCCTATGGGGACAAGGAATTCCCATCAGGACTTGCCACTATCTAGGTCCGGTGATGGCTTAGATGAAGAACCATATTTTTTATTGAAATAACTCTATTGAAGGAAGATGGTTTAGATGTTTGGTTCATTTAATTTGGGATTAGTCTGGTTATATGAGACCTAGTACTATTGGGGCTCAGTGTTCTGGTTAGGAGTTTGGTGTCTATCAAGAACACCTTGTGAAAGACCTTGAGTCTCTAAGGGGTTTTTGGATTTTTGTTAGACTTCTATTCTAGGTGGGATGTGTTGGATGCAAAATGAACATGCAATATTAGGTGGGGGTGGAGTGGTTTTTTCATTTTGTATTGTGATAGGTTTTATTTATTTATATTTGATGTTATTGATGAAATTATTCATAACTTTTTTATTTATGTTCTATCTAGTGACTGTTTCTTTCTATAGAAACATGCCTCCCTGGAGAGCTCCCTTGGAAGAATGGGAGGAAACTAGAGAGTGTTATACCTCACCTCTAGAACAAATGATGGTGGAAGCTATGGTACAGTCCATTCAGGATCAGGGATTGGGAGAGGTTCCTTCTACTGCTTTAGTAAGGGAAGTAGAATTTTTTCCTAGGAAGAACAAAGCCCAAGAGTTTCTCAAGAAAAATCCACAAAAATTTTGAGGTATCACGGTGCCTTATAAACAGATGAGTGACTTGAGAAAATAGGAGATATGATTGAGTTTATAGACACTCTTGAGGAATTCAATGTAAAATGCACATTGTTCTTGGTAGAGGGTCCTAGATGAAGGTGGTCGGAATGAGTACTTCAAGATGGGATGTTTAAGAAGAGGTGATAATATGTCTTCAATGATATATTCAATGAATGTTAATATCCTGAGATCTTGGCTTATGAGAGATCCAAGATTTTTATGCATCTTGTTCAGGGGGGCCAATCAGTGACGAAGTATGCCAACCTCTTCGTGGAGCTAATCTAATATTCACTTGAAATAGTGTCCAATGAGAAGATGAAGGATCAGGAGATTGAAAGGGGTTTTCGACTGGATATCTATTCTCAAGTATTAATATTTAATATGAGTACCTATGATGTGGTGGTTGATTTTACATTTATGGTGGATATTGACCACAAGGGAATGTATGGTTTCTTTATGTATATATAAGTGATGGGAAGTGGTAGTTCATCTAAGGAGTAGAGGAAGTAGGATGAGCAGGTGAAGAAGGGAGGTGGTATTTCAGGCCATTATTCTATGCATTCATCATATATTTTTATTGATGTAGGTTCCATCCTGTTACATTATGTGGGAGGACATAGAACATCTAAAATTCATATAAATCTCCTCTAAGGCCTTGTCAACAGAATGGGGTTATGGGGCAATTGAAAAAATTTTGTAGGGTGATGTGCCCATACTATAGTGGGGAAGGATCTATTCCTTTTAGAGGAGTAACTTTTTAGTCAAGGCCATCTAGGATGATAGGATCATTATTTTGTTGTCATGGTGGTAGGACCAAGATGTCTTTAGGGAAGAGCTAGTTCAGGGTAGAGCTATAAGTGAGTGGATGTTCTCAGGAAGAGATCAGGCATCTTCATGAGATGGATTAGGCACCAGAAGAACATGATATATGGCTCTCATAAGATCAAGGTACCATTATGATTGAATATTCTATAGTAAATGTATGATTCGATACTGGTGTTTTTTATTCTTTTATCTCTATATATCCGGTGAATCTTTGTAACTTTCCAACTGAGATGATTTCTTTAAAAATGGAGATGCTACTCTATTGGGTAAGAAGAATGATCAGGTTTTTAGGTGCCCATATTATGTGCCCTCCGTGTCAGGGGTGGAGATGTAGTGGGATTTTATGGTAATCAATATGTACCTTTTCAATGTCATCATCTACATATATTGGATCGTGCACTACCCAGTGTAGATTGATTTCTACACTAGAAGGGTGAGTTTCATGGAACTTGATGGTAGTCCTCAAGTATTTATTGGGGAATGTGATCCTCGGTCGGGTCATGTGGGATCTATACTCCCATAGTTGGGAAATCATATCTTTCAGTTATCACCAGTCGTGCCAGAGGATGATGGTGGTGCTCCTAAGGGTGGATTACCCCATGTGGGGTATGATTTCCCAGAGGTATTTCCAAATGATTTTTTTGGATTATGCTTATAGTTGGATATAGAGTTATCAATTGATTTTGTAATGAGAACACATCATATATCGCTTCCCTCATATCAAATGGCCCCACCTTGTTTATTAAATTAATAATACAAATGAATGATTTTAAATCCAAATGGTTCATTCTCTTGAGAGTCTCTCCTTGGGTCACTCATGTTCTATTCATGAATAATACCGACATATCTCTCTAGTTGGGAATCGACTACCAGAGGCTAAATAAGGAAAAAATTAATAATAAATAAAATTTTCCACATATTGATGTGTTATTTGACCAAATGAAGGAGGAAAAGTGGTTTCCATGACAGACTTGTTTTTGGATTACCACCATGATAGGGTTTTATTGAAAGATATCCCAAAGATAAATTTTTGAAGTAGGTACGACCACTTTGAGTATTTGGTCATGCCATTCAGATTGACCAATTCTCTGGTGGTTTTTATGGAACTTGAGATTAGAGTGTTCCACTAGTATCTCGCCTCCTTCATTGGGGTATTTGTGGATGACATTATAGATTATTCTCGATCATAGGAGGAGCATGGGAATCCCTTGAGGATCATTTTGGGAACTATAAGGGATCATATCCTTTAAAATATGTTTTCAATGTTTACCTTATATATTACAAATTTGATGTTTTGGGGTCATGTGATTTCAAATTAGGGGGTTTCAGTGAAACCCATGAATATCAGTGCAGTTATTTCGAGGGAGAAGATGAAGAATACATTCAATATTGGGAAAGTTCTTGGCCTGGTAGGTTATTAAAGATAGTTTTTTTGGGATTTCTCTTAGTTTTACTCATTTGTGATGACACTCACCCTAAAAGGGGTGGATTTTGAATATATCCAAAAGTTCTAGTCACCATTCGAGTAGTTGAAGCGGCATTTTACTACCTCACTTGTGTTGATCTTTTTTGAATCGTGAAAGGGCTACATTGTTTATTTTAATTCTTTAGGTATGGGACTCAGCTGTGTGATCATGTAAGATGATCATATAGTAGAATATAATTCTCACCAAACCCGACCATAGGAAAAGAACAACCTACCCCAAAACATGTAATTAGTAGTGGTGGTTTATTCCATCATGAATTAGTGTAATTAATGTTTTTGGGATAATTTTTTGGTCTGTTCTGACAAGAAAATCATAGCTTATATTTTCTAGCCAAATTATTTGAACTTGAAGAATACTCGTTGTATTTACTATTAGTTGGGATTATATGTTGATATCATTTATGCACCAAGAAAGGTTAATGTGGTGGCTGATGCATTGAGAAAAAACTTCTAGTGAAGGCTTCGAAAAAGTGTAGTGTTGAGTTAACCTTGAAGGGGATCTTCGTTCCGATGCACTTTGAAACGAAGGATCACAGTGGAGGTGCATTCTTGGAATATATTATATTTACAACTTTTCTTCTGGAGTTTATTTAGTAAGAGAATATTGGTACTGAGTTATTTCAATTTTGAATGTAGTTTCTTCTTGGTGGAGAGACATATTCTAATTGGTCTTCATCTCTCTTTATAATCTACTACTTTAAGGGTCGTTTCATGTTGCCATTATTTATAAAGAAGGTGGTGATGCATGATTGAAAAAAATATCAGTTTTCCATTCATCCTAGGTAAACTAAAATGTATTATTATGTTATTTGAATGTTATGGAGTCCAGGTATGTTCCAATACATATTAGATTTGGTATCTTGTTGCTATACATGTCATCAGGTAAAGGAAGAGCATCCAAACCCCTCTAGTTTTCATCCTCTATTACCCATTAATACATGGAAGCGGGTTTATATTTTCGAGGATTTAATTGTTTTCTTGCCTCATACACCTCATGGAAGTAATTTAATTTGGATGGTGATTGATCATTGGACCAAATAATCCGATTTTATTTCGATCAATGATTAATAAAAAGTGGATTGATCTAGACTTGATTTATGTTTAGGATGTGGTAAGGATTCATGGTGCTCTATTAGTTATTGTTTCATATAGATACCCTAGTTTTACAACTCTCTTATGGTAAGGCCTTGAAATGGAATTGGGGTCACATATTAAGATTAGTACGGAATACCATCCTCAAACAGATAGTCAAACTATGTGGGAAATACAAATTTTGGACGACATGCATTACACTTATTTTTTAGATTTTGGAGGATTAAGGGATAGCCATTTGGGTATGGTTAAATTTTTTAATAGTAATAATTACCAATATTTAATTCGAATGGCTCTGTTTTAAAAGTTTTTTTGTCGGCCAAATCATTCTCCTTTATGATGGGCTGAGGATGTCGATACCTCACTTTTGGGACTGATCCTTGTGAAAGAGATCCATTAGAATGAAAGGTTGATTAAAAAATGAATATTTATATCGTAGACTAAATCATAAGCTAATAATAATCAAAGGCTTATAGATCTTGAGTTCTCCATGGGAGATCAGGCGTTCATGAATGTGACCCCTCTATTTGATAATCCTCTTCGGGGAAAGCATGGATAATTACACTGAGGATTTTAGAACCTTTTGAAACCACTAAGAAGATTGTAAAGGTGGAATATATGTTAAATATTCATTCTAAATTTACATCAAATCATGAAATATTTCATTTATCCCAATTGAAGAATTATAATCCGGATCCTTCCTTTGTTTTGAATTTGAAAGAGTTGGAGATAGAGCCCGATTTATCATTGTTTGAGCATTCAATGAAAATAGTGTATTAAAAGGATAATTTTATTCAAGGGAAGTCAATCCCATTGGAATATATCATTTGGAATCATTAAAGAGATGTTCATGAGACATCAGAGTAGACATCATGAGTTTAGGAAAATTATTCGTTCATGTTTCACAATTAAACTTCCAGTTCACTTTCTGGGGGCATAAATTTTTCATGGTTGGGATAATATTAACATATGTATTTCTATTTATAGGTATATTTATTTTTACTTTTATTCTATATTTTCCCCTATTTACCATTTGGAATTTTGGCGAAAAATGGATAATTTATGGTGGATTGGACCATGTGCACGATTGGCGCACGTTTAGTGGTAACTATGTTAACAACCCAGGTGACCGTGTGATAGGAGACAAAACCTAGCACAAGGCCACCACATAGTCATATGCCTCATCCCAGTACTGTGTAGTAGGATAGAGTGTGTTTCATGTTCTATCGCATGGTTTATTAAAACATGTATGAAAACAAGACGCACTGTCCATCTCATAAAAAATTCAATTTGTATCATTTCCACCTTTTGGGATTTCACCCTATTTTCACCCATATTCTTCCCCAAATGGGATATTCATCCATTGGTGGCCTCCTAGAAACATATTTCTACCTTGGACACTCAATTTTGAAGGTGATTTTTGGGGGATACTTCAACATCCTTCAAGTAAGTGTATTTATCCCTTATGTTCATCCTTCTTTTTTTGGGTTTCTGTTGTACATCTCGTTCCCCTCGTTGTTTGATTTTCATGAGCACAATCACCTTATTATGTGTTTAACATTGTGTTTTAAGTGTTGTGGATGATAGGCAAAAGATTGCCAAAGGATTGGCCCAAGAAAGCTGGCAAAATGGACTGAAATTCAGTCCACCGGCCAACCGGTGTGATAGCACCGGCCAGCCGGTGGACCTGGCAGAGGCATTGCCCACTGCCAGGTTCCACCGGTCGGCCGGTGGCTTGACCACCGGCCAGCCGGTGGAATCCTGATGAAACAGTTGTAGCTACTGTCTCACCACCGGCCAGCCGGTGGCTCTGGCACCGGTCAGCCGGTGGTGCCTGGAAAAGAAGACCAGCTACTGCCTTGCCACCGGCCAGCCGGTGGATGTGGCACCGGTCAGCCGGTGGCCCCTGGACAGAAATCCTCATCCTTTTTCAAAGCACCGGTCGATCGGTGGAGCTGTACCGGCCAGCCGGTAGCCGTGGTCAAACTAGCCGTTGGCTTTGAACAGTCAACTTCAAAAAGCCTCCCAACGGCTCTTTAAGCCCTTCCAACGGCTCCAAAGCCCTCCAACGGATACTTGAAGGTTCCTAGCCTATAAATAAAGGCCTAGGAAGCCCCGGAACTTTAACCAAGCCACCAGACACATTGTTGCACACTTGGCGAACCTCCGGCGCTCCACCTTCAAGGACCCTCAAGTGCTCCAATCCAATTTCCAATCCAAGGAGCACCTCAAGAAGCTTGGAAGCGGCCTTCAACATCACCAATTATCAAAGGCGCCCAAGGCTTCTCCTCAATTACGGTTTTTATTGTATATTTTATTTTGAGCTTAAAATTGGGTTTGTGCCTACAAACCCCAAACTTTTCTCATCCTCCCTTTCTCTTGGGTTCTCACACCACCATTAAGGTGTGAAGAGGTTTCTTCAAGCCTTTCCTTTTAAAAGGCTTGAGTTTTCGGTGAGCTAGCCTTCACCCGTTAAAAAGGCTAGTGGGTTCTTACTAAACCATTAAAAGTAAGTGGGTTCTTGCTTAACCAATAAAAGCAAGCTGTAATAGGTCCTAGTGCTACCTCAAAGCCTAGTGGGTTTCTTGCTTAAACCATTGAAAAGCAAGCGGTAGGAATCTCTCAACGGTTGAGTTGGGAGCGGAGACGTAGGCCGGGTTTTGGCCGAACTCCGTCATCAATTTCTTGTGTCTTGCCTTCTTTTATTTCCGCTGCACTTTACTTTAATTTTTAATTTGTTAATCAATTTTTTAAAAAGGCAATTCACCCCCTCTTGCCATCATTCCCCGTTTTTCTCCGACCCAACATTTGGTATCAGAGCGAGTATTTGAATAAATCCCTTAAACGGTTTCAAATTAAAGATCCTATTTTTTTGATGGCTTCTACCGCTTCTTCCTCTCAATCCCCCGAAGGACATTCTTTGGATCGTGCTCCATTCTTTGATGGAGCCGATTATTCTATTTGGAAAACCCGCATGTCAACTTTTTTAAAAAGTATTGGTTATCCAATTTTCAGAATTGTTATGCATGGTTTTACTCTCTCTTGTCAAGATGAATCTCAATGGACCCCTGTAGACATTGCAAATTTCGAGCTTGATGGCAAAGCCATGAATGCTCTACATTGTGGGTTAGATCGTAATGTTTTTGATTGTATTTCTTCTTGCACTACTTCTTACGATCTTTGGAAATTTTCAGAGCTAACCTATGAAGGTACTATCGAGGCTCCAAAGCAAGAATCCGATCAAAAGCAAGAACCCGACGAAAAGATCAAGCCCGTTTGCCCACCTCACAAGAAAAGGGCCAAGAAGAAGAAGAAGAAGGCTTTAAAGAAAACTTGGAGTGATAACTCCTCCTTCTCTTCTTTCTCCTCTAGCGACAATGGTAATAATTGCCTAATGGCAAAACATGAGGTATCTTCCTCCTCTTCTTCCTCATCATCCTCTTGTTCTTCAAATTCAAATTCTTTAAATCATCTTTCTTATGAAGAACTCTCACATGCTAGAGACCAACTTGAAAAAGGTTTTCATGCTTTATCATCAAAATTTGTTGCTTTAAAAAAGTCTTTCAAAAAACTCTCTTCCGAAAAAGAACAACTTCTCAAAGAGAAGGAGGAGATGTCCCTTAAAATCCAAAATTTTCCAAATGTTGATTCCATGGAATCAACCATCAAAGACCTAAGGGAGACCCTAGCTAAGTTCACCCAAGGGGAACAAAATTTGAACAATCTATTAGGTTCTCAACGTGTATGTAGAACCACCAATGGACTTGGCTATTCCAATATAGCTTCCTCCTCCCATGCACCCACTGTTTTTGTAAGGGGGAGCTCTAGTTTTAAATTTTGTAACTATTCCAAAAAACCCGGGCACATGATATATGAATGTAATTGCAAAAATGACCGGTACGGCCAACCAAAGTCTATTTTCTTTTCCGATGAATTTTATAGGAGAAGACCCGCCATGAGACAAGTATGGATTGAAAAATCCCTTCTAACGAGTCTCTCCGGGCCTAAAATTGTCTCTTTTCATAATCCCTCTCCCCGGTGATTTGTTGTTTTTATTTAGGGGGAGTTAGGATTGTTTAAGCCCTTTTGATTTCAATTTCAAAATTTTCAATTCAAACCTTCAATTTCAACTCTTGGTATCAAATTTTCAATTCAAAATTCTCAATTCAAAATTTTCATTTCAAATTTTTGATTCAAAACTCTCAATTTCAAAAATTTCATTTGGTTTCAAATTTCAAATTTCAATTGGTTTTTGATTCAAAACTTTCAATTCAAACTGTTATTCAAATTTTCATTTCAATTTCAAAAATCTCAATTGATTTTCAAATCTCAATCTTGTTTTTCAAATCTTTTCCCTCAATCAAGTTTTATGCCCCGTGCTATTTTGATAATCACAAAGGGGGAGAAATTTCTTGATTGATTGGGGGAGAATCCTTTTCATCATGCTTAGCATTTCCTTTCAATTTCAGCTTTTTTACATTAATTGTTTTGGTGATTGTGATCATCAAAATAGGGGGAGATTGTTGTACATCTCGTTCCCCTCGTTGTTTGATTTTCATGATCACAATCACCTTATTATGTGTTTAACATTGTGTTTTAAGTGTTGTGGATGATAGGCAAAAGATTGCCAAAGGATTGGCCCAAGAAAGCTGGCAAAATGGACTGAAATTCAGTCCACCGGCCAACCGGTGTGATAGCACCGGCCAGCCGGTGGACCTGGCAGAGGCATTGCCCACTGCCAGGTTCCACCGGTCGGCCGATGGCTTGACCACCGGCCAGCCGGTGGAAACCTGATGAAACAGTTGTAGCTACTGTCTCACCACCGGCCAGCCGGTGGCTCTGGCACCGGTCAGCCGGTGGTGCCTGGAAAAGAAGACCAGCTACTGCCTTGCCACCGGCCAGCCGGTGGATCTGGCACCGGTCAGCCGGTGGCCCCTGGACAGAAATCCTCATCCTTTTTCAAAGCACCGGTCGACTGGTGGAGCTGTACCGGCCAGCCGGTAGCCCTGGTCAAACTAGCCGTTGGCTTTGACCAGTCAACTCCAAAAAGCCTCCCAACGGCTCTTTAAGCCCTTCCAACGGCTCCAAAGCCCTCCAACGGATACTTGAAGGTTCCTAGCCTATAAATAAAGGCCTAGGAAGCCCCGGAACTTTAACCAAGCCACCGGACACATTGTTTCACACTTGGCGAACCTCCGACGCTCCACCTTCAAGGACCCTCAAGTGCTCCAATCCAATTTCCAATCCAAGGAGCACCTCAAGAAGCTTGGAAACGGCCTTCAACATCACCAATTATCAAAGGCGCCCAAGGCTTCTCCTCAATTACGGTTTTTATTGTATATTTTATTTTGAGCTTAAAATTGGGTTTGTGCCTACAAACCCCAAACTTTTCTCATCCTCCCTTTCTCTTGGGTTCTCACACCACCATTAAGGTGTGAAGAGGTTTCTTCAAGCCTTTCCTTTTAAAAGGCTTGAGTTTTCGGTGAGCTAGCCTTCACCCGTTAAAAAGGCTAGTGGGTTCTTACTAAACCATTAAAAGTAAGTGGGTTCTTGCTTAACCAATAAAAGCAAGCTGTAATAGGTCCTAGTGCTACCTCAAAGCCTAGTGGGTTTCTTGCTTAAACCATTGAAAAGCAAGCGGTAGGAATCTCTCAACGGTTGAGTTGGGAGCGGAGACGTAGGCCGGGTTTTGGCCGAACTCCGTTATCAATTTCTTGTGTCTTGCCTTCTTTTATTTCCGCTGCACTTTACTTTAATTTTTAATTTGTTAATCAATTTTTTAAAAGGCAATTCACCCCCTCTTGCCATCATTCCCCGTTTTTCTCCGACCCAACAGTTTCTTCCCTCTTTTTTGGGGTTCTTATTTTCTAGTATCTATGGATTTATAAAAGGGTTTAATAATGGGTTTTAGGGTTCAATATTCAGGATTATGGTTCTAATTTTGATTTTGTAAGGTGGAATATGTGGTGTGGTAAGAGTTTATCAAAAATTTGGGAAATTTTGACAATAACGCTATGTGGTTCCATGTATAAATATTATTTGGTGAATTTATTTTTCTTCCATTAGTAATTTAGTGGGATAATTGACTATTGTGAGTGGTGTGAAAGTTTTTTTGATATTATTAAATATGATATTGATTTTAAGTCGGCAATTATATGTGGAAATGGGTGTGATTCATGTGTGAAAACATATTATGTAACATAGTAGTGTTTTATACATTATTCAATTGGATTATTAAATTATTTAAGTTCTGCGAATCATGTTATAATATGGATTTGGTGTGAGGTTTATTTTAAAAAGACCATTTGGTGTTCATTTTTGGTATAAAATCTTTGCAGTACTTCTTTAATTTTTTATAATTTTTAAAATATTTATTAAATTATGTAAGAGTCTCAAAACATATTTTGAACATGTTTTTGTTTGGGAAGGATTTTAAAATAGAATTTGGGAATGAAAGTGGTGGAATGTGACTTTCAGTGCCTTTTTGGCTGATCAAATGTACAAGTTGTGTTATGTGATATGTGAATTGTGATTGAGAACATGTTGTATGACCGAGTATCTAGGTGGGTAGACAAGGACTGTTGTGCAAGTGATTCAGAATTTCCTACTGCCTGGTTTCAATTTGTTTTACTGATGATGACAACAATAACTAAATATTGATGTTGATTTCATACCACTAAAATTTTGGTTGATTCTCTTATCTGGTGGGTAATTCATGATAAATCTGTTGGTTATTGTTTCTATGTGACATTTCTCCATGATAAGAGTAACCTTGTGTCCCATTTCTAGATAGTGTCTTGGGGTACTTCTCGAAACTTGTGTTAAGTTGATATATTTCACTTACCATTAGTATAGGATATGTTTGGTTTGTAATTTCTGAAACAAATTGTGTTTTATTTAATTTTTCTACTTTCATTTTGTATCACATATTAGGTTTATTTCCTTAAAATTGTTATAGTATCTCATATAAATAAAAATATTCATGTTATTTGTCCCATAATGTTTATAACATTGAATTTTTTTGGGTGGAATCGTTTTGAGATTAGTGTAAAACTCTACATACACCATTGTGTGTAAGTATAAATTGTAGTGTTTGACATAGGAAAGGGAATGAGCTTCAGAGATTATGGTTTGGGTTACTAGAGGATCGTCTTGGTGCAGTGTTGTGGAGATGGCATGAGGGTGGTGCCCCTTACCTTGTGGTGGTTTTTTTATTTACAAGTGCTTCATTTTTATTTTAGCCTTCTTTCGTTTTGGCCTAATCCTTCTAACTCCATTCTAATGTTTTTTTTAATGTATGATTGGTTTGAATTTTTAGATTCAGTTTATTGATCATTATTTATTTTTTTAAGGCATATAAATTCCAGTAAATCATTACCAATCATTATTTATGATACATGGAAAATTTTAATAGCCTGTGGGGATAAGGAACACCCTTTCATCCTTACCACATAAGGTGTCGAGCACTAGGTTAGATGTTAACTCATCTTAGATTGTGAAATGGTATTTTGATCAGGCCAGTTTATGGTTTTCGAATAATATTTTATTTGTTGATTGAATTTCATTCATTTAATCTATCTATAATATTTGTATAGCATGTGTTAGTTGGTTAAAATTTTTTCTTGACATGTGTTATCCATTTTTTATTCTTGTTGGTTAATAAATACATTGATATTACTTTTAATGTTTTTTTACTCTAATAAGTGGCTATAGTCTCTCCATCTTATCTCCAAAGGCCCATTCTACTATTCTATATTCTTTTCTATACATTTAGGTGTGCCCAAGGTCATGTGGAGACTCAGCTAGTGGAACCTAATTTAATATATACCTTGGAATAACGTTACAATTTTGGGTTTTAGGTGAGTATATTTTCTTAAAATGTGTTCATGGAATATAAGAGACTAGAATATTGTATTAGATTGTTAATGAGATCATGCATGGGATTCAGAAACACCTCATTAGAGAGAAAAAAAATGTTTCAATTGGTGGGAATTGATGTTTTATTTTTTCTTTCATATTTGATTAATATTTCCACCTCAATTGGTTCACATGGATGGGATGTTATTGATTAATGAGGTTGTATCTTCTGGCCTTGTATGGTAAGAGAGGGTGTGTGGGTTCTTGCATCATGCTAGGAACATATGACTGATTTTTTATACATATGATTCATGTGATTGATAGTTCCTTGGTATTCACATGTTGGTAGATGAGTTTTTTACTTTTGGTGTATACTTATTGATCTTATATGAGATTTTGTGAATGAAAAATGTTTTGAAATGAGAATTTCAATAAAACTGAGATATTTGAAATGTTGGGTAATTATATGTTTTTTGAAAGTCTAAATCATTTGTTTTTTTAATGGATTATTTTTAGATTTAAATTCATTTGTTTTTATAGAACCCTTGCATTTCACCAATTGACTATTATGATATCTAGTGCACTGATAATGTGTATAGTGACACTCAGGTTGAATCCTCAAAGATGGTATACATTTTAGAGTCAATTATTTCTATATAATTTTCCTTCTTAATTGATGGGGGTGTCTTTTTAGATTAATTAAATTGATTGATAGATGATTTTGTATTCAATAGTTTCAAAAATAATGGGGTGAGTCCAATATTTTGGATTTTATATTTTGATATCCTTGAGTGTTGCTATATATTTCTTTAAATTAACATCCACTTCACAAAATGATTTTTAAATAGGATTTCCAATTGTTTTGGCTTTAATACAATCATCAAATGGTGTATTGATGTTAATACATTCTAATTGAAGCAAGGTTCCATATGTAATTAACCCTGGTGTACATTTTTTCCAATATTCCATTGAATCCGCATGTCAAAAAAATGTCACTAATCCATGGAATTTTACGTTCAACACACACAATATTAATTTAATGAATATTAATCAAGAATATTCTCTAAATAATTAAACACATAAAAATTATGAATCACTCCATTGGTATATTTACTCATCCATTTGAGTTGAAAATACTCTGGTTGGAATGTTTATGGTTATTACATGACAATATAATAAAATTAATGGGAAAAGATATGTGTTGTGTGCCGAACACAGACACAAAAATTGAAGAGAATTAAACACTGCCTTTTGATTAAATGAGAAAGTGAAATAAGGGAATGATTCTGAACATTATTTAAAAAAATTTAAGAACATTCATATTAAAAAATATGGGGGGGGGATAATTATAATAAAATATCAATATGAAACTTGAATTACAATTCAAATAAAATTGAAAACAATTTACATGATTACAAAAATGAACACAAAGAAATATGAAAAAAGATAGGGAAGGTATATATAGTAAAAACATGATTTTGTAAGATCCTACTATGAATTTTTAAAGTCCTTGTTCATTTCAATATATCATCTTCTATGATGAAAGTCCAACCTCTTGAAATGTGAAGTGGGGATATATTTATATCCCAATGTGGTATACATTTTTTCATTCCATATATACCCTCACGTTGGATCAATAATTTGATAATTAATACATTAAAATATATAGAAATATTATAATTTCATGTTATATATATTTTTTTAAAATAAACCCTTTAACTTTGGTTTCCATTGGGAATTATAGACAATTTTATGACTGCTTTACGAAATAATATTAAGTGGTCCATTTTTATCCACACATTTTTGAAGGATAAATTGTGAATGGTTTTGAAAAGGATGATGCAATAAGAACAAATAAATTTAATCTAAAAAATTTATCTCATATATATTCTATTTGATAACACAATATTATATCTCATTTTCCAGATTGTATTTGGAGAAATTTCAAGAAAGTTGGTCTGTTTTTAATTCACAGACAGAATAGTGGGATGAACTTCAAAGCATCAGTTGGGCCCCTTTTTAGTGGAGTTGGGCCTTAATTTTATTTATCCATGATTATATGGTATATTAAATAATATATTCAGTATTTTTATAAAATTTTATTTTTTAGATTATTCCCATAAATGGTATCTTCATGGATGGTGTAGTTTTGTCAACCAATTTGTTGGTCCGTCATGTATGGTTCATATTTCCCATCAATTCTACAAATTTGTCAAAGATCCCTTCTAATGATATGTTGGAACCAACATAAGAAACACTAAAATAATAAAAAAGTAAAGTGTATTAGTATTTTTAAGGATATGATCAAATAATTATAAAATATATTACGTAAATGAACTCGAACAAAGCTCTTTGTATGTGTTTTTGATCGAGACGTGTATATTGATTGGACATTAATGATTTTTATTGAAAATTATATGTTATGAGTATTGTAAAATCATAAATGAATATGGTATAATAGTTTTATAGTACAAAATATAATTAAATACGAATGGTAAATGATTGGACTTTTATAGAAATCACTTTGCATATCAATATTGGTGTGATCAAACCATGTGTATTGGTAGTTTGGGCATTAGAGTTCCCTTTTTTGAGACCATGAATATTTTTTTTAGTTATTGGTGTGTTTTTTGATTGGTAAAAATGTAGTATTCTTTTTGAGGTCGTGGTGGTTTTTTAGGTCATGGTGGTCTGTGTATAGTTTTTGTATTGGTGTTCCCTTAGTAGGGTTGTGTTTGTGTGGGTTAACCATATGTGTTTGCATTTGGAATTTTCAATAATATTGTTTGTTGAAGTTCCACTAGAAGTGGTTTTGTTTTATGGGTAGGGAACTAAGAATATTTTTTCACTTTTGTGTGTTGTAAAAAATGTGTTTCATGATTATGGATGTATTTCTTCCAGTGAGGGGAGGCATTTTGGATGTAGATGTGTTTGGATCATAGGGAGAGCTCGTGGCTTGTTCTAGGGTTGACTCGATTTTTGGGAGTTGATTTTTTGACCTTTAGGGTATAATTGTATATGGGTATGATAAATTCCTAGTGATGTACGCTTCCTCAGGAATATATGAAGGCTTTAGTATTTTTATAGTGAAATGAAAAGAGTGTTATCTATCTTGTTTTTGGCCTCGATAGCTATGTGGAGTGGAAAATGTTTGTAGATATGTGACATGTGTTCATGCCATGAATTGTTGGATTTTGGAAATCAAGGGTGGCCTTGAGGTAGGTTATCAAAATATAGAAGGTTACTTATTATGTAAATCATGATTTTGTGATTACAAGTTGGGATCAATTCATATTTAGTTACCTTAAATTTTCAACAATGGTTTCATTATTAGGGAGGTACATAGGTTATGAGGGTAGGTTGTATGATCGGTTCCGGAAGAGGCATGATCATTTGGTTGTCTGAACAGTCTATTTTTAAAACTATTAGTGAAGCACATTTGGATTAATATAGGAAAATAATACAGAAATTACCAATCTTTGGACAAATTATTTTTTATTTTTGTGAAACATAGTGTGAGGTGTGATAACATGGTTGTGTTTTTTAGGGGAAATTGAGAATGCATCAATTTTGTATTTGGATAATAGAGTATGTAGCATGGTTAACTATGTAAGTGGGATTATAGTCCAACTGCTAATGAGGATTCTATATAGGGATCATCATTTGAGTTCATTGAATGATCAAATAAAATTATGTTGTGATCACGGTTTTGATTAGGACTAGGTGTTCTTCATAGGATAATGATACGCAATTCCATTTGGTTTACTTGAACATGTGGCTATCGAGGAAGTGCCTATTCTTTAATTACTTTAATGTGTGAATCATTTTTTAGTTAGGATACCATTTGGTTTTGAATCGGTTATAGTGGGTTTTCTAGTGAAATCTTAGTGTACTTCTTGAATTGAGATGATCATGCCCAATATCATGACATCGTCCAGTGTACACAAAGAGTGTATTGGATATATGAAAAGATACAAAAGTTTTCATATAATGTTATGAAGGTACTTATTAATGGTTTTTCACATGTATCATCTAAAAAGTGATGTTTTTTAGTTGGAGGTACACCACCATACATCTCCAAATGGGATATCTGTGATGGTTTTCTTGTCAAAAAATGATGAAGATTCGAAAATTGGATCCTAGAGACTGAAAATACATAGAAGTTGTTTTTTTGGATCAAGTGGGTTGATATATCCACTTCCAATTTTTGGGGATCCATAATGATTAGAACTTGTGATATGGGGGATTAAATTGTTTTGTTGAAAAATTGATAATGGAACTAGTATGTTGGGGATCATTGTGTCTATTGTGGATATATGGGACAGACCATGTGTTGGATGTGGGGGAAACATGAAGACAATGAGAAACCTGTGAATATGTGTTTGGTTTCATTGAGGAAATCTAGTTGGAAATGGATGTGGAGGTTTATCGAGCCATGTGTTGGAATTAGTTGCATGGGGGTTCAATAAGTTATATGAGGTGTTTTTATTATAGCTGTTTGTGGTAAAATGATACTTGAAAATGTTTCCTGAGAAACTAATTATTGGTTATGGGACCTCATCAAGAGTCAAGAAAAATCTTTTATTGGTATATTTAGATGATCATGTGATGTATTCAAGTAAGAATTAATCTATATCATGTGAAGTGACAACCTATCCAATGTTCAATTTAGTTTATTCCAGGACAAGTAAGAATAGGATTTCATGACTCAGAAGTGAAAAATGGGTCGATGTGGTGAGTTATTATCCTCATTAGATAGATGTGTCACAAATTAAAAGTGTTTATCCGTAATGAAATAATTATTTTGAGGAAAACAATGTTTTTATTAGATTATGTATGGATGGAATGGGTGCACCCATTCCTACTAGTTTCAATTGAAGTGTTGGAAACCAATTTTGGATGGTGTTCCCATGGAAATTTGGGGGAGGTTAGTTGTAATATGAATCAATTATCCTATGAAATATTCAGTCTAGGTTCTTATTTTATTTTCAGAGGTTAGAATCACCCAAAAACACAATTTTAATGATGAAAGATTAAGCCTATGTTAGGGACAACCCTATTAAGTGAGTGGTTGGAAGATGAGGTGACATGTTTTATAGGTTGGATGTGTACGCGTAAAAAACTATCAGTTTGTTTTATTTTTTATAATGGTCATTGGATTTATTTTTACCATTTAATTTTTTACGATGAATCTTATTCTTTTGATGTGTTTTTGGTGTTTGGATATGGAACTGGGCCATTGGTTCATGAGTTGTGGATTGATAGGGGTTAGTGAGTGTGGTTGTAAAATCGTAGGATTATTTGAGTGACATGAGATATTATAGGTTGTTTGATTTTTTGAGGAAAATAGAACTGAGGGTGTACATGTTGTGGGTCTCGATGTGGTTTAGTGATCTCATGATGTTATCTTCTACCATGATTTTTCAGATATTTTTTTGTTTTCTCACAAGGATCATATTGTTGGTTTTGATAAATCTGAGTTATGTTTGAGGAATCCTCTAAGGAGAATCTTTTCCATGATGTGGATAAATGGGGAAATTCTTTAAGGAAATGTTTTTTCTTTGTTATGAGTGCCATGATAGAAAAAATGTCTATAATATGAACCCTATTAGATTAATGTTGATAAGTGTGATTAGTGTTTGTATTGTTTTACTTCTATGATTAGTGATTTTGGGGAATATAGATCAATGACACAATGTTAATATGTGGGGAGTGTTAAATATCATCACCCAAAGCTGAGGAACGTAAGGGTTAATTTTTTATGTTTTTATAATTATTTCATGGAGTATAACTATGGGTTTTATCTAGGGTTCATAGTGTGGAAATATAGGTAAAAAGACCATTATATATTGATATCATGGTTGACTCATGGTGAGCGGTAATATTTTTCAATACCTGTGTGGCTAGGAGATGATCTTTGAATGGATAAGAAAATCATTTATGGTGGACCAGGAGGCTGTAAATCTTAGAAACCCCTCAATATATATATAATACCCAACCAAAACACAATTTGTCAAACTGTGTGGGTTTAACAGAAGAATGTGTGGCTCAACATCCACTTAGATAGAGGAAACAACACGGTTAGCCCAATGTTTTTCCAAACATGAAGCCAAACAATGATTATCATTAAAAGTGGAATTTTTTCCAATTTTCTATAAAATCTATAAATACATCTCCCCAATATTTCTCTCAGTTCATCCCCTACAACTGGGTTGATGAACTATTAGCCCCATCATCATCCATGGGTGTTTCTCCTTCAATTCATAGGTTTTTTGAAATATATCTACTCCAAATTGTAGCTCAAGGTATGTCGTCAATTGTGTTTCCATCCATTGTCTAGAAAAGGATTAGTGTGCTGTTTTTTCTCCTTTTAGAGCCCTAAAAACAAAATTTTCATGTAGATTGTATGTTTTTATGTTAAATATTCATTATTATAGAATCGAGATCCATGAATGGATTATCAGTTTTATACAAGAATGAGGTAAATTTACATTAATATTTTCCAATATAATTTTTGCATTCATAGATTTTTTTAGTATTTACATGTTTCTACCTTGATAAATTTTTAAGCCTTTGGCTATATAAAGTTACTTCAGCACTATTGTGAGGTTTGAGACCCTTCACATACCCTGTTGGTGTTGTTAGTGATTTGAAACTGAACATAGGGGTACCCATGATATTTACCAAACCATTGAATTTTTTAAAAGAATTGGTAATAGTTTAGATAGGGAAATTATTAATGTGATTAGAGTGCAATTGTTATTTTGGTATATTGGTATAGTCAAAGGTAATTATTTTAACGATTATGTGTTTCTTTGTGAAATGATTAGGGGGTGTTTTTATTGTCTAAATTGTTGTCTTTTGGTTTTTGATCTAGTAATGGTTTTTTATTAAATAAATGATATATTAAACTATTTTTATGATTTAGAAAATAGGTTTTGTAATAAATGTTCTAAATATGGTTCTTATTAGATTTAATGTGGAGTTTCTTTGTTTATAATTCTCATATTTATATGGTCATTAGTTTTAATAAAATGAAAGGAGTGGGAGACCTTATTCTTGTTTCAGTGTTAAAGTGAAATACCCTTATTGAGGTGTAGGTTTCAAAATGTTTTAAGTGGTGTTATGGAATTTTGAAAAGGGGTTGGGTATTTTTGTGATGTGTTTGGTTTAAAAGTACATTGGCGTTATGGTAAATGAATAATGAATTATTTTATTTAATTTTTAAAAATATTATGATAATGATGGAAATTATTGATAATGGAATTGTTTAGAATGGTCAAAAATGGTTTTACTAATCCCTACTAGATTAATAGAATGTTTCTCAATGATTTCAGATCAATCACTAATGGTTTGGGATTTTTGATTAATTCCCTTGTCTTTATTTCTAGGTCTGCTGAATTGATTCTCTAGCATCCCTGGTGCACCATTGTTTTGAGGGAAATGAATGACACTACCGAATCAAAAGATATGGACATGACATTTCATATCATGTTTAGAATGTCTAGAAATTGTGTACAGTGCCATAATTCGATTCATGGAATTATGTTTTTTGTTTGGAAATATGGAAACTATTGGTTGGGATGGCATGACATGACTTATCCGATCTCAGTTGGATTCTAGGTCTTTGGATCCCTAATATCCAACAAAAGTCCACTTCTGATTTATATTATTGGTACCTAGAATGATACTTTGGGGTATGCTATATTAATTTATTGGATAAATGGATTCCCTTGAGAAATAAAATGGTATATTTTTATGGTGATGATATAGTAGAATATCAAAATTTAATGTCTTATTAATAAATGTCAAATGTGGAACATGTTCTCTTGATATTTATTTCATTACAACACCTTTGATTATTTCCATACACTAATATACAAACTGGATATTTTTTAAACAATATTATTTGGGTATAACAGAGTTGCAATCACACTATGATTTGGCCTCCATAGCACTTTTATAGTGATCCAAGCCTTTTACATATAACATTACAAGTTTTTTAGCATAATTATACATCAAAGTACAAGCCAAGTATCATTAAGTCTACTGTCTTGGATAACAAGGTACATAAAACATAAAACAAGGGTCTAAAAAACAATTCTTTATTTAATCTCCATAAAGATCATATAACTTCCATTGAGCCCTAACATTTGCATAGGGTTCCTTGGGAAACAGATGAAAAAAGGTATTAGCTGAAAATCAAAGTATGGGAATGAACGTAAGGTTACATCTTAAGAACATGATTTAGGAGACCTAACATAATGATTTCCAAATGATGGAACATATGAAATTATATCATATAAGAATGAGATCACATAAACATGGAATCATATAAATGTGGCAGAATCGTAAAATATTTCTTTGGTATGGGTCAATGCTAACCGCCTATCCTGTTTCCCATTATAGTATGGGTCAATGGTAACCACCAACCCCGTTTCACATCGCATCTCATGAGACATAACCTTACCCAATGCATTGGAGCACTATCTGGGTGCACCCATCACAACATTTTCATAAATATTATTTCTATATTAATATTATTTCCACATAAAGAATCATACATAATCAACCATACGTAAACATTAGGGTACCCATGGAATGAATTGGGTACCAAAAACAAGACATAAATCATATCCAATGGTGGTAACATGAAAGTATCCATGATAGAAATGGATTAGAACATATATGGAAGTTCAAAGGGTAAAATAGGCATATAACATTGTAATTCGTGTCAAAAAGAAGGGATAACATATATGAAATGTATTTGAGTAACATTATCATTAAAACATTTTTGTGTGGTTTTAAGGAAAATGCTATAGTGCTTTTGAAATAGAATAGAGGAAAATATTTTATATAAATCTACAAATGAACAACGAGGGATTCCATAATAAAAAGACTGATTTTAAAAATATAATTTTGGCTTAAAATATTGGACATAGTTCACTTAAAATAGGGTAAAAGTTTGGGATGTTCCCTTAAAAGAGGATTGGTTATCAGAAAGTTCTAAGGAGGGAACCATTTAAAAACATGTATATCTCCAAAAGAGAGTGATGAAAGGGTATTCATATATAGATTTTGTCAAACTAAACTTCATTTAGAATATGTACATAAACAGATAAGATAACTCCACTTTGATTTTAATAAATACAGGGATACCCGAATGAACCAGAAGGGTTCAGATAGAATTCATTACGGTTTATTGGCATGGTGTTGGGTGTACCTAAGTCGGCTTGATTAGAGAGATAAAAGGTTTCTCATAAATTATAAAACATAAGGGCAGTATGGGGGAGGTATGAATACATACAACATAAATAGGTATTACACATAAAATGGCATAGCATAGAGGACAATCTTGATTAAGAATGAAATAGAGAGGATCCCTTACCTTAAATCTTGTGGTGATCTCCACTTGTAATTATTGACCTAAATAAAAAAACTAGGATTATTAATTAATAAATACATAACCTATTCTATATGTAATTTATTTATTAATACATTTTTTGTTCATTGATGGCCTTTTTGATTAAGTATAAGGTTCAATTTCATTCTTCAGGCTCGTTTGTTTACTTGGCTTTAAGAGATCGGTTCAATTATATTCATGTTCAGATAAGCATGGAATATGGAATTGGATGTCCTGAAATGAAGTTATATGATATTAGTGAACATTCATGAGATTACATGTTTCTAAATTTAATTTGTTTAGTTATAGTGAAGTCAAAATATTATATATATAACCTAAGTGATAACTGTTTTGGTTAATTGGTGGGGGGTTACAGAGATCATGTTTTTCATTATAACGTAATACCATTAGTAAAAAGGGATTATAGAACCATAAAAAGGATATATTAAATATAAAATAATCTGGTTCATCCATAAAAACAATGGTTTCAAGAGAATAATTAATGATGATAATAGAAATTGATAAATCATTGTCTTTGAATGTGCTAAATTAGCACATCTCAAATAGTGCTTTCATTTCATTCAAATAAAAGGCGGGGAAAGGAGGGTATATAATGAAAAATCCCATTACCAATAAATTTTTTTAATAGATGTATGTTATTTTAGTTATAAAACAATTTGGGTGAATGGAGGTGAGAAAAGAAACAAAAATAAAATAACTTAAAAGGAATGAAGGAATTGGAATGAGTAATTTACCTCTTGAGACTTTCTCCTTTGAAAAATTCATAAATGGAGAGGTTTTAGTATTTTGTAGAGTCTAGGAGATTTTGGGTGTTGGTGGAGGGTCTTGTGGAGATATTTGTGCAGAATATTGGCAATGCATAAGGCTTGAGAGTAGTGAAGAGAAGAGGGAGTGAGGGGGGTTTTTATAGTGGAGGATATGAGGGTTTTCATAATTTTTTAATAATTAGTTTATTATTTATTCACAGTACAAGGAATAGTAAGTATTCAATGGACAAGAACAGTAATAAATTCATGAAACATTGAACCAAAGGCCATTTACAACATCCATGACTCATCCATGATAAAAAAATTAGGGTTTTAGCATTTATTGTGAATTATCGGATTTTACTATTCATAAAAAATCAAGTATTTTCGAAAAATCTAAAAAATTCAACCAAACCATTTTTTACATTTATAATTCAAATATGAAGTCCATTTATCAAAAATAATTCTCTAAATATAATTATTTTAATATTTTATTAAAATCATAATTTATTATCAAAAGCCAATTTTAAAACATTCATTAACTTATTCTAAAATATTGGTATATCATACTTTCAACTTGAATATTATTTAAATATTATCATAGGTAAGAATAATATTTATTAGGGTATATCACTATTAATAAGGTTATGTTACTATTCATAAGGGTAAGTTACTATTCACCAAAAATTATGTTTTTCTTATCGGACACCGAATAACTTACTGATCGCAACCGTGTATGTTAGATTTTCAAAATTCCCAACACAGATGTGACAAAAAAATATAAAGGTCACTTAAAACATAGTAGTTTTTTAGGTTTTGTTTAATGTGATTTTATGGCATATTTATATGAATGGAATTTCCGTTTATAAAACATTGGGTCGTTACATTCTTCCCCCCTTATGAAATTTCCCCCTCGAAATTGTTTTTTACAATCTAAGAAAAAAAATTTGACGGTACGTTTCCATCATTGCTTCCTCTAATTCCAAAGTTGCCCCTTTATTCTTTTGGTTTCACCATTGTGGCTTGATCAGTTGAATAGTCTTGTGGCATAGAACTTTGTCTCTATAATACAAGATCTTCACAGGATGATCCTCATAAGAAAGTACATCCTCCAACAGTACCACCTCTGAAGAGAGTACATGTGAAGGGTCTGATATGTACTTTTATAAGAGGGATACATGAAAGACATCATGTACTTTTGTCATGGTAGGTGGAAGTTCATGTTTATAGGCCACAACTCCGACACAATCAATGATCTCAAAAGGTCGATGTACCAGGGACTTAACTTTCCATTCTTTCCAAACCTCATGAACTTTGTCAACAGAGATATGCGTAGAAATACCATGTTTCCAACTTTGAACTGAAGGTCTCGCCAATTCTTATCTTCATAACTCTTCATTAAACTTTGAGATGCCTTGATATTCTACTGATTTTTTTCACTTTCCCCACCATTTCTTTTACCATTTCAAGTCTTAGCAGCTTACGCTCACCGACTTAATCCCAACAAACTAGTGTTCTACACCTTTTCCCATAATGGGTTTCATATGGTTCCATTCAGACGCTCGAGTGGAATTATTGTTGTATGATAATTCAACTAGTATAATAAGTTTGTCCCATCCTCTTTTGAATCCCATAGAACATTCTCTCATCATTTCTTCTAGTGTTTTAAACATTCACTCAGACTGACCATCAGTTTGAGGTTGATAGGTCATACTGAAGATCAGTTCAGTGCTCAGAGCGTGCTGGAGACTTGTCCAGAACAACAAAGTGAATCTTGGAACATTATTGTATAAAATATATAGTATTAATCAATGAAAACATACCACTTATTTGATGTAAATTAGTGCAAGTTGATCCAATGATATTTCATCTCGAACCGTGATAAAATGACCTGTCTTTTTAAGACCATCCACACAGTCTCATTAAGAATTACTTCCTCTAGATACCCTCGGAAGTCCTGTAACAAAGACCATGGTAATGTTCTCCCACATCCATGCTGGTATGGGTAGTGGTTGCATCATCCCCTTATACTGTTGTCTCTAAGCCTTCACTTGCTAACATACTAGGCACTTTGATTTATATTCAGCAATCCCCCTTTTCATATAATCCCACCAAATGTTTTCCTAGAGATCTCGATACATATTTGTGCTTCCTGAGTGGATATAGAATTTATATCTATGTGAATCGTCACATATTTTATTATTTATCTTTGGATCAGATGGTACACATAATCGTGTCCCAAATCTTACAAATCCTTCAACATCAATTTTGAAATCGAAGTATTTCCCATTTTTAATAGCTTCCACCCTTTTCTAAATATCCATATAATTACTTTGTGCTCCATTTATTTACTGCAAGGGGAATGGTATAGCAATCATTTGTGAAAGGATTGATGTTTTTCATCCCTTAATGATTCCCATGTCCATCCTTCTCAAATCTATGAAGATCATATCCTTTTTAATCCTCATAATTGATATAGATGCATGTTTTTTTATACTTAGAGCATTTTCCAGCTCGTTTTCCTTACAGAGATGGTTTTGGATTGAGCATTCATAATCCTTGATGAGATCTATCCATCTTTGCGGACACATGTTAAAATATTTTTTTTGTGAATATATATTTGAGACTCTTGTGGTCATTGTATATCTCACACTTCTTCCCATAGAGATAATGCTGCCAGATTTTCAATGCAAAGATCACAACTGCCAACTCTAGATCATGTGTAGGATAGTTACGCTCATGTATTTTCAGCTCCCATGAGTCATTAGATATCACTTTATCATTTTTCATTATCACACAATATATTTATTTCCTAGAATCATCACTATACACCACAAAGATTTCTCCACTTGCAGGGAGTATGAGTATGGGTGCAATTAATAACTTCTTTTTCAACTCCATGAAACAGTATTTGCATTCCCGTGTCCAGACAAACATTACTCCCTTCCATGTCATTTTGGTCATTGGGTTTGAAAATATGATATTTCTTCACAAATCATCGATAATACCTAGCTAGACCCAGAAAGGTGCAGATCTCCATTAGAGATGTTGTCGTGGGCTACTCTTCGACTGCCTTTGTCTTGGAAGGGTCTACAGATATCCCTTTGCTGGTGATAACATTTCTCCAAGAATGATATTTTCTCCATCTAGAACACAGATTTACTATAATTTTCATACAAATTCTACCTTCTAAATGTCGTTAATATAGTATTTAAATGCTTCTCATGTTCCTCCATTCTCTTGGAGTATATCAGAATATCATCAATAAATACTACCATTTATTTTTTGTTGTAATTCTAAAAGACTCTATTCATTAAATCCATGAAAACAGATGGATATTTAGTGAGTCCGAAGGGAATCACTATGAACTCACAGTGTCCATACTTCGTTTGAAAGTAATTCTTGGGAATATTTTCTTTCCACACCTTTAATTGGTGATATCTCATCTGAAGGTCCAAATTAGAGAAATAACTAGCCCCACAAATCTGATCAAACAAGTCATTTGTCCATGGATGGGGATACTTGTTCTTTATCATCATTTTATTGAGCTCATGATAATAAATATAGAGGCGCATTTAACCATCCTTATTCTTGACGAAGAGGACTAGTGCACCCCATTGTGAAGAACTCGATAATATAAAACCCTTCCCTATATTCTACTCTAACTGCTTCTTCATCTATTCTAGCTATATGGTGGCCATTCTATAAGGTGCCTTTGAGATAGGTAGAGATCTAGGGATAAGTTCAATTGAGAACTCAACCTCTCGGTTAGGAGGAAGACTAGGAAAATATTTAGGCAATACATCCGTGTAATCTCTCACAATGGTCATGTCTTAATGCCTGATTCTCTCCTTTTTCTTAATCATTTGAGCAAGATATGCTTTCTCATAAGGCAACAATATCAACACTCGAGATGATGATTCTAAAAGAGTATCATATTCCTATATACCCTTGTAATGAATCAAAAAAATGCTTTGAGATGTGAAAAGTGATACCCCTTTCCCGAAAGTTGATGATTGATTTATATACAGATAGAAATTACATGCCCAAGATAGCGCCAAACTTCACTAAAGTAAGTATAACGAGATTTATTGAGAGGTTCAGTCCACATAAGATAACTGGGGAGGAGTTATAAACCATGGACATAATGATTCCTGCATTCGCTATTCTCACAGATAACTTTTACTCTAAATTTTGAGGTGGTGTTTGAATAGTCCTATTAAACTTTCAATATATGAAGGAATGCGTAGAACCAGAATCAAATAGTATGTTTTCAATTCATGAATGAATAACTAGCGTACTTATAACCACATCATTTTATGGATCCTCCTCAGCAGTAGTGATAGAATAAGACCATCATTGTTGCCTTAAAGGTTTTTGTTGATTGGATTTGACAATCCTCGGCTTAGGAAAATTGTTCACATAAAACCCTTGCTTCTTACAGTTGTAACACTACACTGTAGGCTAAGTGTTGACTTGATCATTCCTTTATTCTTCCACATTGGTGGGATTCTTCATATCCTAGTGGCAGCTCATGGATAGATCAACAAGCTTTCCACATTTGAAGAAATTCTTTGTTCCCTTCAAACAGTTAACAGGATGCTTCTTCCCACTAGTTTTTCAAGGGTAAAATTCAGACTTCTTTCCATAAAGGGATTTGTTTGATGGACCACCCTTGTTGTTTTCCATTTTTTTCTTCTTTTCAATAGGCCCATGAGACCACTGGGTGTCTCCAATCTCCATTTCAACATTGAGGGCACAACATACAATCTCATTATAACTGTCGAAGTCTCGAATCGCCTACACTTTTTGTAGACTCAGATATAGTCATGTAGAGAAAAAATACACCTTTCTTTTGGTGTTCATGACAAGGCCCAAGGCGTACCATACTAGCCTTTTAATGTTTGCTTCCTATGCACATATGGTCTCATCTTCATTCTTCATGAGTCCGAGGAAATCTCTATCCATCTTGAGATGGAGGGTTTAGGGGAAATATTTGTTGAAAAACATCCTCTTGAATTCCTCAAAATCCATGGAATCAATTTGCTCTTGGTACATTTTATTCTTGATCATTTTCCACCTCTAATTCCCTTCCCCTTCAAAAAATATACTCCCAGTACAACCTTCCCTTCTTCCAAGCGCTTGAGGATGGAGAATATCTATTCAATGCTGTTTATCCATTGTTCGGCTATGAGGGTTTTAGAAGATGCACTAAACATGGGAGTCCTTTTCCGCATGAAGTATTGTATCGAAACATGATCTTTCCTTGGAGGAGGAGAGAATTACCCATTATTCAAGTTATTATTCAATACTCGAGCCAGTTGAAGAAGAAATTCAATGATGTTTTGAGCAACCGCTCCTGTCATATCAAGCATATCATTAGTGCAATCTTCACATTTCTCATCACATTAGTTGTTGGAATGAATTATTTTACTTCCTGCCATTAACTATGAAAAATAATATATAATTATAGTTCTTGAATACTTAGCTATTGATCGTAAAAAGAAAACATTGAACATAAAAGGATAAACTTATAAAAAATAAGTATATCCTAATTTGTGATTCCTCAGGTTTAAATCTAGGTTATCCTTGATCCATTTCATAACTTATATTTTTATGGTGTTTTTTTATTTGTCCCATAATAATGGGTTGTAACAAGCTCATGAATCTACCAAAGCATATCCCCTGGGTGTTTCATAACCAAGAGTGCAGCAAGGTCCATTGTTGTGTACCAGGATACACAAGGTCATTCTTGAAACTCTGTGTTGGAGTTTTCACTCCTAGGTAAATTTGTGCCAAAGTCGTCACTACCTGCTCATATCTAGACAAGGACATAATATCTTGATTAAAAACTTACTCAAGGCTCACCCAAATATAGGAATGTTTTCTTATAATTAGTCTCATCCTTAAGGTTCTCACTATGGTTTTCTATTCCTAATCTCCAAAAATAAATAGACCATCCTCTAATACCATCTATAATGTCCCAAGCCTTTTACATTTTACCGTACACATTTTTATGCTTAATTATATATCAGTTTACAAGAAAAGGATCATTAAGTCTAGTGTCTTGGAGGACTAGGTACATAAAACATAACACAAGGGGCTAAAACAATTCTTTATTTAATCTCCCTAAAGAGCTGTAAGATCCATTGAGCCCTTAAATCTTCATAGGGTACCCTATGGAACACATGAACAAAGGGATGAGTAGAAAAGCCTAGTAAGGGAATGAATGTAAGGGCACATCTTAAGAACATGAGTTAGGAGGCATGAAATAATGATATCCAAAGAAAGGATCATATGAAATCATATCATATAAGCATGTGATCATATAAGCATGGAATCATATAAATGTGTAATAATCATAAAACATTACTTGGGTATGAGTCAAGGATAACTTCCAATCCCATTTTCCATTTTAGTACGGGTCATGGATAATCGCCAATACTATTTCACATAGCATCTCATGTCACTTAACCTTACCCAATTCATTAGAGTGCTATTTGGGCATACCCATCTCAACATTTTCATGAATATTCATTCCACATAATTATTCTTGCCACATAAATAATCTTACATAATCAACCATACATAAACACAAGGGTAGCCATGTGTTGATGCTCCATTCCATCAGAGAGTCCAACGAATGGAAAAGGGGAATACCTTAAGAACCAACAGGGTCACCCTTTAAAGAACATAAAAAATTGAAAAAGGCATAGACTAGGAAACCATTTTGAGGGAGTCACGAAAGTTTCCTACGCGCCGCGCAAGTCACTTGCGCGCCCCATT
The DNA here is from genome assembly GCA_963277665.1 of Viscum album. Lineage (NCBI taxonomy): Eukaryota > Viridiplantae > Streptophyta > Magnoliopsida > Santalales > Viscaceae > Viscum > Viscum album. The sequence goes on from OY728143.1 coordinate 357,933,873, forward strand.
CTGTTTTTTCACCGAAGGTGCCCGGTGGCCTATAAATAGCCCATATGAGCCCCCCATTTCATGGACGAATTTTCCAAAACTCATATTCAAGCTCTGGTCACCCATGTCTTCAAATAAACTCTTCTGAAAGCTTATAAGGTAACTTTTTACCCTGAATGGAAGACTTGATGGACTTGGATAAAGCCTATGTGTTTAGTATTCATCAACACTTGCATGCCTAAGTGTCCATATCTCCTTAAAAGTAGAAACACTTTCGTGCCGCCCTACCCTTTCAATGAAACTGGTGTGCCTCCCTTTTGGAAACTTCTTAGGATAATATTAAAGGCTTCAGTTTAGTCTGACCCATGTATTACCCTATAGATTCGTCATCGCCCAGGTGAACCCATGCCACGCAAGTAAACTTGCACGACCAAGACTTGCGCGCCAAATGATTTTTGCGGCCATACGAGCGCGCCGACTTTATTTGTGTGCCTATCTCCCGTTCACCTCTCCTCTTCATGATATTATCCCTCGAACACCTCTTCAAAGCCATTTATGGCATGGTTCCTTTGTTGGATTCCTTATATGAAAGGAATTCTATGAGAACCTCTCCCAAAACCTCATGACTTTCAAACTTTATTTCACCACGATTAGAGGTTTCCAATATAACCTCATACTTTATGATGAGAAGATCTTTTGATTTTTGGCATCCTTCTCAGGAGTAAGCCCCTTGTTACATGTCCCCTTAACCTTGGCCTCCTTCTCAGCAGTAAGCCCCAGTGATAGTTTCCTTAAACATTGGGAATCCTCCTTAGGAGTAAGCCATAATCTTAATTTCTTTTTATTTGAGATTCTTTCTCAGGAATAAACCCCAATCATAAGTCCCTCTTAATTTGGGCTTCCTTTTCAAGAGTATGCCCTAGGTTAAAAATCCAAATCTCTATAATGTACAAATACCTTTATAAACCCTTCTCCTGGGATTCATTCCTAACTCCTGGTTTTCATCTACTTGGGAATTCATACATACGTATGCCCCACATCATTTCTCATAACTGCATTTTTCGTGGATCCATCGTCAAATTTGCTGATATCTCTTGTTTCTAACACCAAACATGACTCACGTGAGCTTAGAGTGTAAAAATAATCACGAAATTTTTTTTTGGACCATTAACCATGTATAAACCTCATATTTGATTACCAGAACTATGTGGACTTTGATCTCTTCCATAAAAGTAGAGTACGTAGGAAGCCATTATAAAGTTCAAGCCCATATTTCATTAATTCTTTTCTATCCCTTATGATGTTAAAATATATCCTTCTTATCAAACTACATGGGTTATGATTCCATTTTTACAAGGATACGTAGGTAGCCCATCTACGGGTACGATCCCAACTCTGAAATAATCCTTGTCATTCTAAATGAGAATTAACGTCAAGTTCCCCACTGAGTGGATTGAAAACCAGTATGGTAACCATAATGACCAATATATTTATATATAATGTATTGAACGATACATTTGAATAAGAATCTCTAATACATATGAATGATTCTCCATCGATGAAGAACCTCAAATAAAAATAAAATATTCTCTAAATCCCATACATATCAATCATTAATTGCTAAATCTAAAGGAAAAATCATTTTCATACTTGGTGAATAAATAAGTATTTGTGAACATAACATAAATTGATAAGAGAGTCCCAGATTAGGTAATAATTCCCACAAAAAGGTCTGATGAGCCTGACCTCCCATCCTCTCAACCAATGCCAATTCTAAAGACTCATCAGTCCACAACTAATGAGAACTAACCTTAGCAATGTATGTACAAATGGATATAGAATAATTGCATGTTTCCTATTCTAAAAATAACCTCGTTAAAAACTGATTTGAATGTTTGAACCTTAAAAAAACAAGGTCATACCCATTTACAGAAGAAAAAAAATGGTGAACCCGACGTGAATCCTTTACAAAGTTAAATGATGTTTTACTTATTTTTTAGGCCCCTATTAAACTCAATATGAGGGCCAACAAAGCAATCAGTAACAAATCCTATCATCCAAAAGATGTATTCTGGTCAAATTTATCTTGATTAAGTCATCTATATTAAACATGAACTCTTTTCCAATATCTCTCTACAACACACAATGGCTTCTTTAAAGGTCACACATGTGAATGCCTCGGTCGTGACTCCTACTGGATACTTGTCCGCTCTGAGGAAGAAATCACCTACTCAGCGTCTTCAACTCTTGGTCTCAAATGCATTGGTGATGGAATACCATCAACACGGTACCATCCCAACTTTTTAGGCTGCTCGACAAGCCCTCTATGTTAACAACTCACCCTGGTTGTCCAGACAGTAACGACCAATGGAAAAGAAGCACCTGGTGCCAACCACCGTCTCCAACCGTTTTGAGTCATTATCCCTGGAATGCAAAAACCACTCCCTCCCATATTACAGGGAGATAAATGAAGAGGTCACTCATGGCCTCAGTTCAAGAAGACATGAGTCCTTCCTGAGGACTCCCACCCAAAAATCACCGCCATACTCATGCGGTAGTGTACCCTCAACACGATGAGGGTATCGCCTCTAGGTATTTGGATTAGGTTCATCATACCCGAGCATGCAAGACAAACCATCAAAGGCGAAAGTAGGTCAATAGGGAGTAGGTTTTTACCTCTTCCCCCTACAGAGAAGTCCATCAATCTAACTTGATGGAAAACAACGAGAGAGCATATACACCCGTCTGTCCTAATTGCACTACCCAGCAGACACATCTGGCAGTAACACACCAACCCCGCCAGGCCATTCTGGCAGAGTACTACAAGTAGGCACATACACCTATTTATAATTCATCACCCAGTCAGTAGGCTCGTCTGACTACATACGAAGAATCTCACCAACCAAATATGGTCACCCCTGTAAACATACACATACCCATGCTTATACTCGTCAATTCTATCTGCAGTATCGTCTGCCATTATTTATCAAAGTTCATCAATCATATTTGGTGGAGGACAATAATTAGGCACATACACCTGCAATTCATCATGATAACCAATAGTATCCTTTTGCAGCACCTAGAGATGTCAATTGGAAAGCCCCAATGACAAACAGGAGGCAGACACAATTTTCTACCCCCACACATGAGTACAGTTAGAATTAATTAACAGGAAAAAGAGGACTAGAGAAGGAACACACACCTACTCCAAAGACAAAATGTACATATATTTCCATTCCAGCAGCTGATGTCACCATGAACATTCTGACAATGTTGAAAGAGAAGAAGCAAATCCATACCCATATTCTGGATACCAGCTAAAATAATATAACAAATTCAGCGGCATCATAGGGAAAGAAACATAAATCAATCCCTATCAGTGGAGTGACTCATCAAAATTCCACTCTTTAACAGATACACACCTATATTCCAGTCTAGTAGGGGTTTGGGGAATAGTCCCCCATGTCATACGGACAATAAAGTCGGGAACATACACCTGATTTAAATGGAGATAATCAGCCTAACCTGACCATTTTGCTAGATCATGCATATACACCTACCCATAATAACCACTTTCATCAACATGTGGTTTCCAATGTGAGTAAGAAGGATTCCAAGAAAAATACCCATCCAGCACAGTTAAAAAATCAAGAGCCAATCTAAAATAAAGACTTGCTCAATGCTGGAGTTCTTGAAGCCCTCAGACAACTATTTGTTGCAACTCAGGATTCTACTCATTCTTTTCAAGATTCCAGAAGTAACGACAATAATTCCGAAGGTCTTCATCAGAAATTTCCTCATGAAGGATTGCTTCGTGACAATTCAGTCAATCATGAAGTATCATCTTCAGATGAGAAGCACAATAACCCTCTGTGTGGTCAGAACACCATGGAGCAAAATGTTTCATCTTTTTCTGTAACCCACCATGGTGGTCCTCCCCCTGATGATGAATTTATCTGCAAAAGTATTCTCCACAGTAGTAATTTTCATTGCCTAGAAAAATCATCAATGGACAATGCAGTAATGAGAAATCCATATTATCTTGAGGCACTTGCAAATGTGAATCGAGTCATGTCTAATTCCTTACCACTAGAAGTTGAAATAATTTCTCAAACAAGAAGATATCCTGGGGTGTAGGTTTTTCTCTGAACCACCCCTTGGACATTCATCATCTAGTTTGAAAAATCAATTCTCTACCAATCTTGTTAAATCTGATGAAGCAATAAAGAAGAACCAGCTTTGGTCAGATCAGGTAAAATAATCTTCATCAAATGAAAAAGAGTAAGTGTTGAATATGAGAAAACAACTGGAGAAAGGTGAAATACCATTCATGTTTTGGCCTTTGGCTGACTCTTATTATGATATTCAAGAAAAATTGACAGAAGATTGTATTCACGATATTCGTCTCAACATATGGAAAACTCTTTGTCACTTAAAAGTGAAAATATTATCTTATGTTGAATATCAAAACCATGTCAAGGTAATAGAAGGGTTGAAATGCCAAATTGACTTGGCATCTCTCTCAGTTTCCCAACATCCAATGGTTGAAAATTAGTAGAGAGCCCTTCAGCGTACATGCCTTGGCGCATTAAAAATATTCCACCTGTTAATAATGAATTCCCCATCTGGTATTCATATTAGGGGATTGGGTGTTCATGGAGCATTGCATTTCACTGTGTTCTCTAGTCAACAAAGTCTGCAAAATGTGGTATCATGCAATGTTATTTCCCATGGCTAGACAAATCTGACTGGTTTTGTCTGTAATCAAAGGCTTTCTCAAGATCATTCCTCAACAAGTTCTTTCCAAAGTCAGGCATATAATGAACAAGTTGTCGAATTACTCTTACATCTAGAAAATGAGCATATCGAACAAGCTTCTCCTTTAGAGCATGATCATCATTAGGTGACTGAGGTGTCAGAAATAATGCAATGATCATCTGACCCAGGTTATTTGAATGGATGTGGGATGATGCATCTGGAAACTTTCCTGACTAAAGTCCACAAAATCAGGAGATCTTTTTAGAATGTTTCAGATGTAGTAGCTCAAGAACCACCTCAGCATTCCAGACTGGGGACTCTTTTAATCCAACCCTCAGAATCAACATACAAGATTCAAGGAGTTGATCAGGAAAAATAGGAATATCCCTACTCTACCGGACTAGGGACTTTTTCAAAATCTCAATCTCTTCCTCTGCGAAAGTTAGTCTTCTCACAATTAGGGAAGAAGAGACAAGAAGAATGAAGAACTAAATTAATAGGATATTACCTCAAAATTACGGTTCATCAAGAAGTTCTTGAGGGATTATTCAAATAAAGGGAAATTTCCCATAAAGGACATGGAAGAAGACAATATCGCAGAAGCGCTGGCAGAGGGGCTGCAATGTGTTATGGATCGATAAATGCCATCAATGTCGTTGTCATTGATCCCCTAGAACATGAGACCCACCCAGAGGAATCATATGAATAATTTTCTATTCATGTGGCTGTTCACACAGAAATGAATGAAGGAGGTGTGCATACCAGAAGACAGAGGGTTGACCAGGGGAAAGACATTCATTTGGGTAATGCCCTTCCATTCTCTAGAAAGGCAGATGTGGAGGAAAAGGGTAAAAGTCAAGTTACATCCCACCCTACCACTCGAGAAGGCCAATCACTCTCATTAGAGGAAATGATCGCACAACATGAAGATGAAATGAAGGAGTTATAGAGGTTATGTGCAGAACTAAATCAATGTAGTCTTCCTCCTAATCATACTGGAGTTAATCAATCAAGGGAATTTGTAGCAGCTATTGTTATGGATCATGAATATATCCATTTACAAGTACACCCTCACAAGTCCAACCCTATGGGTCATACCTAATAACAACTATAAATACTTCCAGCAGTGGATGTACCGGTCGCCACACACATCAAAACTCCAGTTATTGCACCTGCTCAAGTCTAAGCTCAAAAAAATATTTCTAAAAAATTAATGAATACCATTGAGTAATTAACAACTCAGTTGGAATCGATAGAAGGAAAGCATTCACAAGTTCATCAAAAAAAATAGCTTACCCTAAATGGGTGGATTCAATTCCACCCCCATCATATTTTTTGAATACCACATTCCCAAATTTTAATGGTTCGGGAGATCCAGAAAAACACTTTACACATTTTTATTCTCATTGTGATCCTATGATGGGAACTCCTCAACAAAAAAAAAACAGTTAAGCTCAGGTGTTTTGTGCATTCATAACAAGGACATGCATTTTTCTGGTATACAAGTTGGCAATCTTGTTCAATTATTTGGTGGGAAGATCTCCGTCGAAGATTTCTTCTTCAATTTAACTCAACATTACCAATAACGATTGTTTTTTATCTTACCAATTGTAAGAAAAGGAAAAGTGAAAGAGTTTATATTTCATTTATCAGTGGAAGGGATTAACATATTCCTTATGTTTAGTGGTCCCTCAATAAGAGTTTCCACCAATCTATTTGGATAATCTGCGTGATGAATTACGCACACCGTTGATCCCTATGAAATACACAAGAGGGTTTCGAGACCTTACTTCAATCGCTCAATAGATATAACACTCTATTATAAAGACTAAGGGTAATACTCATGTAATTCTATTAGTTCCAGGAAGGAGAATACAAAAAGTAGAGACTACTATAATTACACTTATACAAGCACCTGTACCTACTTCCACATCAAAACCTTCATCATATCAAAGAGCTCCACCTCCTGAGTATCAACAACAATGGAAGCCTCGTAAAGATGATCAAAGAGATCAAAGGCAGAAATAGTTTTTGGATTTATATAACAATGTTTATTCTTTCTGGAATGAACATGTTCCTTGTTACTTCATCTTGACTCTAGAAAGCAATCTGGTTCAGTTGCCAAGGCCCAAAAGGCCGAATAAGGATGGAGATGAAAACCTCCCCAATTATTTCCCATTTCATCAGTTGTTGGGGAATCCCGTTCAAGAGTGTTTTTTCTTCAAAGACCTCCTGCAAAAGATGGTGGACTCTGGACATTTAAAACTAAATGATCCTTCAGCCCAGGTAGCATGTGTTACTACTACTGATCTAGAGGAAAAAGGCATGTGTCATGAAGTCAAAAGAAAAAATGAACAGAAATATGATAATTTGATGGCCATGAAAATAATCAACTAAACTCATTCCATTTTTCGAACACAATTGAATCAACCAATTGTGTCTTCTTCTATGTCGGCCACAGCAAAACCCCCTTCATCCGAAGGAAAATACTCAAAGAAGAATCGTAATTTGAAGAAAGAAGAGCAGTAAGAAGAATAAGTTCTCGTGTCAATGCATAAGTTGTCATTGACTTTGGAAGATTTTATGCTATGCGCTTCAAAATAATGGGAACTGCCCCATGAAATGGAACAACTTAAACTAGTTCATCAAGAAGAATCTTCATCAGATGAAGAATTGATCTTTGGTTCTGTTAACATGATTCATTTAACAGATCCTTATGCCAATGACAGTTTCAATTATGATGAGACTAAGTTCCCTGTATCTAAAATAAGAATTAGAGAAAGAGACAGAGGTCTAGGATACAGGGGAAGACGTGGATATTCCATAAGAAACTATTTCAATCATACCCTGGCTAGAACTATATATACCGCAGAAACTCATCACAAAGCCCTTCAGTGAGCTCAATATGAACAATAAAGTTCTTCCACACATGGAAGATTCGGTCCTGATGTAGTTATCTTGGAAGACCAGTTAAAGTTCACACATTCTTCCTCTCATCAAATAGATAGACCTAGTCGGTCTAATCTACTGAAGCCAAGAGTTTTTCCAATTCCTGCCCTGATACAGGATGTATTTACTGCCAACGCATCAATATCCAAGTCACATGCAAAACCTCATTTTCATAATGGGAAATGTAGACCTTTGGACCAAAAGTATGATGTCTTGAAAAATTTGGCCCAATTACCGGCCATGTTATCAATTCTGGATGCCTTGAATCTATCAAAATATCTTCGGGAGGTGCTTATTGAGGCTTTGTCAGGTCCTCAAGTATTCAAAAATAAAATTGATGCGGCTAAAGTCAACCATATTGAGAATGATCTTGTATAATTCCGTGTTGGGATATCTTTTATAGATGAATATGAACATGATGTTGTACATGGAAATATCAGACCATTGTATCTATCTGGAGAAGTTAATGACATAGACAACCGACGAGCTTTCATTGATAATGGATTAGGAGTCAACCTCAATGCTATTCATACACTTACTCAATTGGGCCTCACCGAATCTGATTTATCTCCTTCTACTTTGATGTTTCAAGGATATGATAAGAATTAGAAAGAACTGCTGGGTGAGATTACACTCAGAATTCAGTTTGGAGACCTTGTGTCTAATTCAGATTTCATGGTTGTTCATCCGGACACAACCTTCAGCATTTTTCTTGGAAGACCTTGGCTACATCAACATTCAGATGTACCTTTTTTATACCATCAATGTCTCAAATATTGTTTCAATGGTCAAATTGGTACATTTTATGGTGACAAAACCACATTCAAAACATGTGCAACTCAATACATTGAGGCAGAATTTTATCATATGGAGGGAAAAGAAAAATCCATGGAAAAAAGGTCTCCAAAATTAATGTTAAAAATGGTTTGGAAAAGATTCCAATAAACCCATTCATACATGTGAGTACAGATTATGTGTTGTATACCAGTCAAATTGACAGGATAGACCTAAATCCAAACACTCTTATGAAACATCCATAATGTGAATTATGACAATCAAGATAGACAGCATGGGAGAAATTATTGATTCACCGAGCAGTGATAAAAGATTAAATAGAGATGTCTTCAGTTCATCAACTGAAATCCAGAAATTCTATACTTCATCAACCAGGACAGAAGAAGGTATAACAATACCAGCGGAAAACAATGATATCAATTTTCAATCCATCGTCTCCTCTCTATAACCCCAGGAAGACTCTTCATCATCAATAGGGTCAGAAATGGAAACATCTTCTTCAAGATGTTCAAATTTTAGCTTCTCTTCTAACCATGTAAATTTTTCTTCATCATATATTATGCAAGTAAAAACAGAATAATTAACACATATTTAAGAATAAGAGGAAGATCTTAGGGATGCCCCTCCAACATTTGAAGAGGGTATCTCTAATAATGTAGATGAACTCGGAGAAATAAATCTGGGAACAAAAGAAGATCCATGCCCCACATTAATTAGTGCATCCGTGACACTTGAAGAGAAAGAAATGTATAAATCATTTCTAAAGTAAAATCAAGATGTATTTTCTTGGAATTATGTATAAATTCCAGGTCTAGATCCAGATGATTCCACTCATAATTTGGGATTTCTAGAAGAACATCGAGGTTTCACGAAAGCAGCAAAAAGAACACACCCAACTTATTCCACAAATATTGAAGATGAAGTTGATAAGCTTATCAAGGCTAACATCATCACATAAGTTCAATATCCCAAATGACTAGAAAATATTATCCATGTGAAAAAGAATAATGGACAAATTAGAGTTTGTATTGGCTTCTGATATCTTAATCGGTATTGTCCAAAGGATGATTTTATAGTAACAATCTCAGAACTCTTAATTGATGAAATTTCTTGCTAAGAAGCTATTTCCTTCATGGATGGTTACTCTGGGTACAATCAAATATGAATGGACCTAGAATATGAAGTGTATATAGCCTTCAGATCTCCTCAAGGTGTGTTTTTCTATCGGGTAGTGCCCTTTGGCCTGATAAATGATGGTGCAACATATCAACATTCCATGCCCCGTATTTTACAAACCATTTTAGGGAAATTTGTTGAATGTTATGTGGATTATTTTATGGTTAAATCCAAACAATGTTCTGATCACTTGGCTGAACCGAAAATCATATTCAACAAACATCGACAACACAATTTGAAGATGAACCCATTGAAATGTGCTTTCAGGGTAATCTCAGGAAAATTTCTCAGCTTTTTTGTACGCCATTGTGGTATCAATGTTGATCCTGAGAAGAAAAAATCAATCCTTGAAATTTCACCTCCTATAAATTTGAAGGAATTAAGTGGACTTCAAGAACACTTGGCCTATATTTGGCATTTGATTTACAATTTGGCAGGAAAGTGTTTACCCTTCCCCAGATTAATGGATAAGGGAGTGACCTACCAGTGCACAGATGATGTCAAGAAGCATTTGATATCCTTAAGAAATATCTATTGAGTCCACTGGTATTAATGCCACCTGTTGAAGGAAGACCACTTATTCTCTATGTGAAAGTTTTAGAGTAATCATTGGATGACTTCCTTGCCCAAAATAATGATGATGGGAATGAAAAAAACCTTTACTATCTCAGTCAGACTATGCTTGAGCTAGAATCTCGATATTAATGTATTATGAAGTGCTTCCTAGAATTAATCTTTGCAGTTCAGAAATTGAGAAACTACCTGCAACATCATGAGGTCCAATTGGTATCTCGCAATTTACCGCTCAAATTTATCCTTAGTCTTCCAATTCTTACAGGATGTCTAGAAATGTGGGCAGTTATTTTGCAGTAGTTTGATATCCAGTATGTGTCTATAAAGGCAATAAAGGGCCAAGTTCTAGCCGATTTCCTTACTGAACACCCATTAGTAGAAGATACATCTTTAAATATTGAACTTCCTCATGAGGAAGACTTCTATATTCAAGATAATCCTCACACATGGGAAATGTACATTGATGGTGCCTCCAGAAGTCCAATAGGGAAGAAAATGGATGATCCTAAATTCAACAAAGTTGGGTTAGGAATTGTGGTTATTTCCCCAGAAAAGGTAGTGCTACGCTACTCCTTCTTATTGTTGGAAGGCTGTACAAACAATGAAGAAGAATATCATACTCTCATTGTAGGCATGGAATTAGCGCTTCCGTCATAGGTGAATCACTTGTAGGTAAAAGTAGATTCAGATTTGGAAATCAAAAAAATAAATCGGGTTTATTCCATCAAAAAGGAAGGGCTAATCCCTTTGTGTGATTATGTTAGAGTGTTAATGGTGAAATTTCCCTCAGAACCGACATTTTATTATGTCCCGTGATCACAAAATGCCCAAGCTGATGCACTGGATAATGTAGCCACAGCCCTGGAAGATCCAAATCGGAATGAAACAATCATCATTATTTCCCACCATCATGTAGTTTCACCTTTTGTTCAAACCATAACAAAGGAAATCAATGAAATTATCCCCATTTTTGAACCATATGGTCATACTAGAGGATGGATGGCACATATCATGGAATACCTTCAAAATGTAACTCTCCCACCTGATAGAGCCTAGAAAGAACAATTATGGTGATATGTGGTCAATTTTACTCTTTATGTTAGCACATATCACCAAAAAATTCTCTATAAGAGAGTTTTTGATGGAATTATATTTAGATGTATTTTTGGTGAAGAGACAATGGATATCATGAATGAATTACATGCAAGAGTTTGTGGTGCCCACCAGTATGGATATATACTTTCTGGTCAAATTCGAAGGCTTGGATACTTCTGGCATTCAATGATGCATGATTGTGATGATTTCACTAAGAAGTGTCATTCTTTACATGTATGTGCCAAATTCATTCATCAACACCCAGTGTTTCTTCCTACGGGTAAATACACCTGGTCATTTTCTACATGGAAAATGGATATTGTAGGACCTTATCCTCTGGCTACAGCTAATCAGTTTAAGTATATTCTTACTCCTACTGACTTCTTTCCCAAATGGGTAGAGGCAATACCTCTCAATGCTGTCGGTGAAAAAATCATTGTTACCATTGTCAAGTCTAACATCATTACTAGATTTTGTGTTCATCATACCATATTGACAGATAATGAAACCAACTTTTTTTCAACCGAAGAAAATTGTATCAAAAATATAATATCAGACCCAACCATTCATCTCAGTATCATGCAACAGCCAATGGTCATGTAGAGGATTTCAATAAAACTCTCTCAAACATACTTCAAAAGATTGAGGATAAAGATAATAAGACATGGTTTGATGAACATTTTCATGCTCCATGGGCTTATCGAACTACCACCCGCACTGTTACACGATTATCTCCATATTCATTGGTATATGGAACGGAAGCAGTCTTGAAAATTGAAGTCCATTACCTTCTCTTGGAGTCTCCATTTGTGATCACTTATCTACAGATGAACAATCTCAAAAGCTATTGGATGAATTGGAACTACTAGATGAAAAAATATTGTTCACACTGCACCATTTAGAAGTCTATCAGAATATAATAGCATGAGTTTTCAACAAAAAAGTTCATCTTTGTTCAAGGAGAATTGGTATTGGTCCTCAAAACCCCAATAATATAGGGAAAGAAACCTCCAATGCTTGTGCCAAAGTGGGGAGGACATTACTCAATACATAGGGTCTACCCCAATGGATCTTATTCTCTAATCTCATTATATGGAGAGCTCATTACAACTACAACTAATTCATGATTCTTCAAGAAGTATTTTGTGTAACACAAATACACCTATTGTCCTTGTTGTAGGACACTAAACTGCATAGCCACCTCTATTGTCCAACATGAAGTTAAAATGTGTCCCCTTTATCTTCAAACATGACGTTAAACTGTGCATCGTCCGAGCTGCAATACGTTAAATTGTCAAGCACCCCATGTCGGTTACACATGACATTAAACTGTGATCGCCGCATGAAAAATTATATTTTAAACAATGTTTACATGCATGCCTCAGGTAGCTAACCATTCATAACCCCACATCATCCTTCGTGGTGGCATATTTCATGACACAATCGTCAGGTCTGTTTCTTCTTCTTGTTTCTCACACCGAGCATGACTCACGTGAGCCTAGAATAAGCCTTGACCGGGACATTTTCTCAGGGCTAATAACCACGCTTAATTCCCAACAACATCTTCGGGTTGTTGTCCTCAAGTACACCCTGATCATAAAATCTCTATCAATTGAACTACGAAGACTTTGATCCTTGCCTCTTAGGCTGGGTACGTAGGAAACCTCTTGAGGTTCAAGCCCAAAACCAATTTCTTCAAATGAATTCTCCTTCATCCCATATGATGTGGATCCGTGAAGCCCCTTTCAACCATTTTATTCACATCGGTTCAATTTCATCCTACATGAAATTAAACCACGTATGTCCCATCACCCTAGCTATATGAAATTAAACTATACAGTCTCCCATTGTCCTTGCTACAAGTCATTAAAATGCATAGCACTGGTCCATGAATATGACCTTAAACTATTTTTTCATCTTTTTTCCTGTATGAAAATAAAATACAACAATATATGATACACTCACTCGAGGTGATTCATCATTAACATGATCTCCACCCATGTCATTTTTCAAGAACTACATGTGGCTTGATTCTCTTTCTTATGAGATACTTAGTGACACACAAGTATTTAATATTGGGTCCAACAATAATTACAATAAAGTATTCTTTACCCTTCATATGTACGATCCAAATCTGTACAAAGGGAATTTCAAGAACTACGTGCACCTTGATTCCAATCCTCACGGGATACGTTGGACTGCTTGAGCATTCCTCGAGTCTAGTCCCGAGTTTTTGGGCCTAAACCCAAACTCTGCTTTTAGTCCCTTGACTCAAAATTCCAATTGGGAGCACATGGTGTGATATGGAAAACCCTGGTCTTTATTCACATCAGGATTATAACAAATGCACGATGTGTCTCCATCACTATGGTCTGAGCTCTATGACCCTGAACTAAGATCTTCCATGATCTCGTCTCATATGACGATAAACTATATTTCAAGAACTACATGTGGATTGATTATCATCCTAATGATATTCGTAGTGACATCCAAAATTTAAATTCAAGACCCAGCCGCAATATTATACAAATAATATTCATGATCCCCATAACCCTTTTCGTTACTTCTGGTCGCAAAATGTCTGATTCTTTAGAGATCTTTTGCCTTACTATATAGCACATTCCCTTTGGTGGCCTTGCATATATTGTCGACATAACAGTCCGGTAAGCCAAATGATGCTACTATTTGACTATGCATCTCATGCCCTAGCTGGCCCTACATAATTCAACCTCCATAATAGGTTTGTCAAGTAATGGTATCATCATTCTAAGGAGAAGCCTCTTTTCCCCTAATAGTCTGAACGACGATATGTAGGGATCTGCAAAAAAAAACTACCATCCTTAACATATTTGTTCCATACTCTTTCTCATGATGTAAAAGTATTATGTCGTATAAATGTTTCTATCTCTGGTTTTAGTCACATGATTTGAAACCACATATACCTTTTTTCCTACATTTGGGTCATACCTTCATAGAAGTTACAATCCTTCAATTCATTGACAATTCTGATTGGAAAAATCCTCTCCATATTCATGTACCTTTTTCCATAAAGCAGACTCTATGCTTTGGGAAATTTGAATCTGCATAATTTTTTTTCTTCTTTTAGCAATAGAAAGTCAAATTTATAAGAGATCTTTTTCCTAACTATACATCACATTCCCTTAGGTGGCCTTGAATAAGTTTTCTAAATAATGGACCTGTTAGCCAAAAGATACTACCATTTGGCTATGCAGATTATGCCCTAGTTGGCCCTGTATAATTCAACCCCCATAATGGCTTTATCAAGTAGTGGTAACTCCATTCGTAGAAAAGGCTTCCCCTAATGACTTTTATCTCTTTTCATATGTCATTCCTCAGATTCAAAATTTCTCAAACCACAGTTTACAATTTTCTCCCTCCATAATTGAATATGGTAATATGATTCCAAAAAAATTATGAAGAATTGAGTCACTATCATCCCTTCGGTCACAGATATTCAACATTAAATATTAACCTTTTTGTAGTCCAACATGCATGAATTTAAACTGCCAATAACAAAAGACACGATAATCATTAAATTTAGAACCTATAAAGGGTACTATGAACAAAAGTCAAGTCCCAGCTCACTTGACATACAGATTTTATGATTTAGGAAATATTGAGCAATTAAAAGACCAATTTTGTGGGGTTATTTATAAAAACATAGTAAAAATCAAACTATATTTACTAAGAACATTAGCTTAGGTAAAAAGAAGGGAAATTATCAAGAAAATGAAGGTACAAATGATTGAAAATAAACTATTTTTCATTGATGAACAATATTAGAAGAACATCCACCGACTGGACTCTCTTCTCTTTTCTTTCATAAATTACATAAGACTTTCAACATGATGTCTCATTTGTTTCACATCATCTCAAGCTTCATTAACAGCCACTTGATGTTCATCTACCCGACCAGATTCACACTCTTCAGCTCGACGAAGTGATTCATTGGAATATTTGATGGAATTTAAAACATCTGCTTAGACTTATTCCAATGAATTATGAAGCTGGTGAAGCTCCCCAGTATCAGCATCTAACTCTTGCTGAAGGTGGAACTGCTAGAAAATCTTCTCCTTTATCTTTTCCTTAAGTTCCTTCTGCTTTTTAGCATGATTAGCCTCATCTTGGAACACTGCAGCCTAAAATTAATTTATATTGATCAGCAATCTAGCTCTGATTAGGTCTTGACGGAACCTTTGCTCTTGCCCCCTCCTCCGAATGACTTGTTTCACTGCGACATGGATTTCCTGATATCCAAAACCACCATGTCCCATCATTATGAACATGGATGAATTCCTTGTAATATTTGAAGCTATCTCATCAAGGGACACATCATATATTATATTCCATTTATTTTTCATTGCCTTGAGACTTGAGAATTGGAGCACCTTTTGGACCTCTGGGTCTAATTCAGCATCGCTATCATAGGGAGGAACACGGTCTGGGATTAATGCACTTAAAGAAGTGACCTATTCTGATTCTTCCCTGTCTTAGGTTACAGCACCTTCTGCTACTTTTTGGGCTGAGGGTGAGGCTTCACCTCCATATCTATCCATTGAAGTTGACAACCCTGTTTGGTCAATTTAATGTATGGTTAGTTTCAAAGGACAGTAAATGTTTTTTCATTGTCTTGGAGGTTAAGTAATGCACAAATGTTTCAATATTTTACCTAACAGAGGATTAGAAACTTGTGAAGACTCATCACCATATTTCCTAGCTTCAACAGGATATTCAGGATGGGTTTCATGAGGGTCTGCTATGTTAAGTTCCACATGTGCCAGTGTTTTTCCAATAATAGGGATGACATCCATGTCTACAGCCCTTTCAGGCATTATTGTCTCTGTAGTCTCTTTAGATGGAACTATACATTTTTAACTAAACAGGGTTAGAAGTGTAATCATGAGAAGATTAAATGGACAAATGATGAAACTCACATTTAGTTGATTCTATAACTAGATATCCAAAATCTTCTAAATCAATTGGTAATTTAAGAAGATCTAAAATTTCATCAAAGGACATGCCATTTTTTCATATTTTATTCCAATGATGTCCTAGATCCCAGGTTAGTCTCACCAGTTGGAGCACTCAACATGTCTTCTTTGTGACTTTCATCTAGGAATCTCTGACCCCAGATAGCTTCTTCACTGACAATTGTGGGGTCAGCTGCGATTGTTTCCAAATGTTCTGGTGCATGTGTTGAACCTAAAACATCCTAGAATGGATGTTATTTTTGTCTAATTTTATATTCTATGATGTATTGGTAATTTACCAGAAGTCTTTTCTCTCATGGCATTAGAAATAGGAGCATTGTTGGAAATAGACATCGGCTCACCTGCTCTCAGTATTTCTTTATGAACAGCCATTTGAGTAGGAACTTGTTGCTATTCTCCAACACCCTCAGTTGTACTCTGAGAATGGTTAGTCCTTTATATTAAAGTAGAAACTAAAGAATCCCCTACAATCCTAAGAATTTTGAGCACTTTTTTCATAAGTTAAGATTCATGACTATTAGAAAGACATACCACTACTGATAAAGCATTTGACTATGGTATTCATTCTTTGATGCCTTTGCTTCTTGGTATTTTTGGGTGGACTATCGTCATCATCTTCAAAAACAGGTATCAGAGACCACAATGCCCTTTCTAACGCCTCATCCATGGATTGTTGGCCTCGAGATACTTCACCCGGATCATGAGGAGATTCAGTGGCTTCAAGAGCGGTGCCACCAGGTCTATACCATGGTGAAGGGATTTTAGTGGTTCTTTCATTTACAAGCTGCAGGATGAAAAAGATTATTTCATTAAATAATAAATCTTTGATTAAAATAAAATTTAAAATAAAATAGAAATATGAGAAAAAGGAAAACTTACATATTCAAGAGCCACGTAATCACGCCATTATTCTTCTAATAAAGGACCAATCCCCTCAGTGGTACCGCACTCCATCATTTCCTTCACCTGTTTTGTGATAGGAACTGACTTATCAGTTCCATATATGAGCATTTCTAGATATTTGATTTAAACCATCAACTCATTGGGGATGTCCTCAAAACAGATGTCAATGGAAGCCCATAGATTCCCCACTCCAGGGATATGCAGCCCTTCTCATAAGCCCATCCTAGAAGTCTTAGCATCCCAATATAAAATCCTCCATGTTCGGACATCCTCTGTTCGTAAATATTCATAATGTGCACCAGAAGGCCGCGAGGAGGGTCCTACAATCTAGGACTTCAACTTCTTCCTATCTCCTACAATCACAGATAAAGGATAAGAAAATGAAACTCGTTTCTCTATAAAAATATCGTGACTAAATTGCCTCAATTATATTACTCACCATGAGTTGATGGATTAGGTCTCTTGACTTTGAGATGTGGATTAGATCTATCATGAGGCTGGTTTGACACATTTTGTGCCTCATCATCACCATCCTAGGAATTCGGTGAATCAGGCCTGGGTGAGGAACCTAATGAATCGACACCAGGTGAGGAAGAATCACCTTTTAAATTAAAAGCTTCTTTCGTAATAGTTCTCTTATTTTTCCGCACCCGAGGGACCAGATGATTCAGTACCCTTTCAGGGTATGATGATACCCAGCTCTCAGCATACCATGAAGTCAATCGACTATTCTCTCCAATAACTGGTAGATCAAATATTTCCCTAGTCTTTTCCATAGCTGTCAGCAACCATCATTGATGAGCAGACATCAAATGATGCTCTAACATGACATGAACTGGATCGGATATAGTAATTTTCTGCAGACATTTGAATTGACATGTGAATATGTATGGAGCATAGGCCGCGCATATAATTTCTCCGTCAATCCTCATGGCCAGTGTACCATCTCTACATGCCAGCACGTATGCCCTTAACTCCAGGCTGGCTGTTCCATCATCAAAAAATAACCCTATTGATGGATTTCCATAAATAAATAAGTGAAACTCCATGAACATGATCAACCTTATTTTGATATCTTAAGTGTTGAGGGATAAGGGAGGAATTCTAGAAAAGGCCTAAATTGATGGCTGAAAATAACTTCTAGGAACCTGTACCCCACGTTGTACAACATATGTCCTGAAGTGAGTGGTGATACATCCCCATAAAACTTGAAAGTGTCCCACTATTATTAGAAGAGACATACCCATATAAACATGAAGAAAGCTCCTATGAATCTTTTTCCAAAGCTGGGGTGGCCAACCCAACCATCTTCCTTTTAGCCAGCTTGCCTGCAATGACAATGGTCCATGGCTTCATGCCTCATTTCGAATCCCAAACACGTAAAAGGTAAATACTATGCCATAAATCCAAAAATCCTGCCTGATGGGTCTTCGCTAGCGTTTTCATGTTCACTTCTTACCCCCACCTATCAAACTCTCATGCTTCCAAAATTGGCCAAAATGTACCCGAAGCACCCCTCTTTGCTACTCTAGGGCAACTAGTTAGATGAGTGATAGAAGGTCCCTCCACATTCTTCTTAGTAAGAAACATTTCAATCTACTCCTCTGTATATATATCTTTTATTGAGTGGGTTTTCGTAGTGTTTGTATTCTTAATCTTGTGGAAAATGTTCTTTAACTATCTAGCCAAAGCCGAAGTCTTCTGTGAATCATTCCGGGTCACCTTGGGGGGGGGATGAATTCATCATATATATCTATCAAAATTGGAGCCCATGAAATCTTGTTGACATCCCACAAACAGATTCCTACTTCTCCATGATTCATATGAAAATAATTCATTTCCAGGCTCCAATGACTGATTACCTCCGACATGAAATTTTCATTCCTATAGACATATGTCCACCCAGCCCAAATAGCTTCATATATTGCACCTCCATTCAAATCTTCGACAAAATCTGCATAGGTTTGTCGCACGTAATATTACCACATCCATGTTGGCATCACAACTCCTCTAGGATTAAAATCCAAGCACTTTTTCCATCCCTTGGATTGGTCCATCTGAGAATTTCAGAAAATAGAGGGATAGAAATGTGGTTGCAGCTCAGGCTTGTCAGGCTTCGGATCTGAACCACATGGGATATGATGCATTATAAATGCCTTATCCACTATTCCAGCATTGGAAAATGATCATGCAATTGAGAAATTTTCCGAAGAGAAAATGGTGTAAGTCTAAAGCCAGGAATAAGGAATATAATTCTTTGCCTCTGGAACGTTGACTCGTTGAAGATGGCCATGGCCATATAAATGCAAGTAGATGATCTATGGGAAATTGGAATTATATTTCTTCAAGTAAATATCCAAATATGAGAGAGTGATATCCCATATAACATAATAATCATGGCCAACAACATTCATCATGCCATCTATTCTCTTGCCGGCCAACTCATCAGCTGATCCAATTCTTCTGGGATCCATTGAATCTTTACAACGGTCAAATAGACTAACCTTAAGTAAGTTTGTTTTGTGAAATTTTGTTGAAGGAAATCAAAAAATGGAAAATTCATTAAGGCGTGCAAGTCCCAACTTGGTGTGGAAGTCAATTGGGTCATGCATGTTTTTCCACCCTAGTCATGACATGTAAGTCAAATACCTTCAGCAGAAGCGCGATAAAAATCCATAAGATCAAATACGGAAAACCGAAGCACGTGCGCGATGAGAGCTTGAGTTGCCAGAAGTTGTATGAGTTCACAAAGGAGTGATCCTGTATATATAGGTGATCTAGACCGTCTGAATTCCATACATGCACGCCCCAGCATCTATGCTTCAAACCTACGCACCACAGATCCTTGGTTCTCCGCATTACCTTAGAGCCATATCCTCTTTCCTTTTCGGATCCAACATTGAGGGGGGACTTTTATTAATGATCCTTTTCCATCACAGAGTCCAAAAAATGGCAAATGGTAATACCTTAAGAACAAATAGGGTGACCCTCTGATGAACATAAAAAATTGAATAAGGCATGGACTAGGAACCCATTTGGAGGGAGTCGTGCAAGTCACTTGCACGCTGCGCAAGTCACTTGGGCGCCCTATTCTTTTTTTCTCCCAAGGTGCCTGGTGGCCTATAAATTGCCCCTGTGGGCCCCACATTTCAGGGATGAATTTTCCAAAACTCATATTCAAGCTCTATTCACTCAAGTCTTCAACTCAAATATTCCGAACGATTCAAAGGTAAATTTATTCTGATAATGGAAGACTTGAAGGAGTTGGATAAGGCCTAAGTGTTTAGTATTCATCAACACTTGCGTGCCTAAGTACCCATACCTCTTTAAATGTGGAGACACTTGCGCACTACCCTACCCTTTATATGAAACTTGCGCGACTCCCTTTTGGAAACATCTTAGGATAATACTAAAGGCTTTAGTTAAGTCTCTCCCAAGTATTACCCTATAGATTCTTTATCACCCTGGGGAACCCATGTCGCGCAAGTACACTTTCGCAGCCATGACTTGCACACAAATTGATTTGTGTGTCCATAGTTGTGCGCCAATATTATTTGTGTTCCTATCTCCCATTCACCGTTCCTATTCAAGATATTAGCCCTTGAGCACCTTTTCAATGCCATTTGTGGCATGGTTGCTTTGTTGGATTCCTTATATAAAAGGAATTCTATGAGAACCTCTCCCAAAACCTCATGACTTCCATGATTTATATCACCACAGTTAGAGGTTTCCTATATAAACTCATCCTTTAAGATAAGAATGTATTTTGATTTTGGGCCTCCTTATTAGGAGTAAGCCCCAAGTTACAAGTCCACTTAACTTGGGCCTCCTTATCAGGTGTAATCCCCTCTAATAGTTTCCTTAAACATTGGGCTTCTTCCTCAGGAGTAAGACCCAATCTTTATTTATTTTGATTTTGGCTTCCTTCTTAGGAGTAAAACCCAATCATATGTCTCTCTTAATTTGGGCATCGTTTTTAGGAGTAAACCCCGGGTTAAAACTCCAAATCTCTATAAAGTAAAAAATACCTTTATGGACCATACTCCTGGGCTTATATCTAAAGTCCTGGTCTTCATCTACATGGTCCTTCAAACATATGTAATCCCCACATCATTTCTGATAACTTCATCTTTCATGGAACCATCCTCAATTTTACTGATACCTCTTGTTTCTCACACAGATCATGACTCACATGAGCTTAGAGTGTAAAAATAATCACGATATCTCTTTTTGTACCATTAACCATGCATAAACCCCATATTTCTTTACCCGAACAACATGGACATTGAACTTTTCTTTATCAGTAGAGTACGATTTAATCCTTTATAAGTTTCAATCCAATCATTCATTAATTATTTTCCATCCCATATTTCATTAAACTATATCCTTCTTATCGAAATACGTGGGTTCTGATTCCTCTTTAACAATGATACGTAGGTAGCCCTTCTGCGGGTACAATACCAACTCTGGAAAAATCCATGTCTTTCTGAATGACAATAAACATCAAGCTCCCCACTGAGTGGCTTTAAAACCATTATGGTTATCATATTGACCAATATATTTTTATATAATGTATTTAAGTATACCATTGACTAAGAATCTCTCGACCAATGAAAATTATTAATCCTCATCAGTACACAACTAATGAGAACCTACCTTTGGAAAGTAGGTCCAAATGGATATTGAATCAATGGATGTTTCCAGTTTTACAAATAAACCCATTAGAAACCAATTGGAAATATTTACCCTTAAACAAACAATGTCATCCCCATTTCCAGAAGAAACAGCATGGAATGAATTTCCTACCACAAACATTTCATAAATCATAACCAATGGGCGTATCATGAAAATGTCCACGAATCAAAAGGATTATAACATACATGGATGTTCAGAGGGTAAAATAAGCATATAACGAGGTATGTGGTGTCAAAAAAATGGACAATGTATATGAAATGTATTTGAGTAACATTATCATTAAAAACTTTTTTTGTGGTTTTAAAAAATAATCTATTGTAATTTCAAAATAGAATAGAGGACAATATTTTATATAAAAACATAATTGAACCAATAAGAATTTCATAATATAAATAATGATTATATATAGATTATGGTGTCTTAAAACAGAGAATAGAGTGCACTAGAAATTGTGTAAAAATTTGAGAAGTTCCCTTAATAGAGGTTTTCTTATCCGTAAGTTCTAAGGATAGAATCTTTTAAAAACATGTATATCCTTGGAATAGAGTGATTAAGGTTTATTCTTAGATTAATTTTTTTAAACTAAATAGAATTTATAATATTTACACAAAAAGATAATATAACTCTACTTTGATATAATTAAATATAAGAAACCCAAATAAACAAAAAGGGTTCAGGTAGAATTCGTTAAGGTTTGTTGGCATGGTGTCGGGTGTACCTAAAAGGGTTTGATGAGAGAGAGAAGGGTTTTATCATCAATTATAAAACATGATTGAAGTATAGGGTAGGTGATAAACCATACCACATTATTATTTATTAGACATAAAATGGCATAAAATAGAGGATACTCTTGATTAAGATTGAAATAGAGGGGATCCCTTATCTTAAATCTGGTGGTGTTCTCCACTTTTAATTAATGACCTGAATGAACAAATTAGGTTTATTAATTAATAAATACAGAACCTGTTATTTATTTAATTTATTTATTACAACCCTTTTTAGTTCATTCACGACCTTTTTGATTAATTATAAGGTCCAATTTCATTGTTTTGGCTCGTTTGTTTACCTGGTTCTAAAAGATCGGTTCACTTATGATCATGTTCGGATAAACATGGAATATCGATGTCGTTGTCCAGAAATGATGTTATATGCTATTAGTGAACATTTATGAGATAACATGGTTTTAAATTTAATTTGATTATGTAGATAGAAGTCGAAATATTATATATAACACCTTAGTGATTACTGTTTTGGTTAATTGGGGGGGATTGATTACAAAGAACATGTTTTTCTTTATAACATAATACAATTAGTAAAAAAGGATTACAGAACCCTAAAAAAAATATATTAAATATATAATAACATATTTCAACCATATCACAGAAGAGTTCATGACCAAAACTAATGATGATAATAGAAATTGATAAACCTTTTCCCTTGAATGTGATAAATTAGCACATATCAAACAATGCTTTCATTTCATTCAAATTAAAGGTGGGGAATGGGGAGAATATATTGAAATATCCTATGACCATAAAAAAATTCCAGTACATGTATGTTACTACGGTAATCATAAAATTTGGGTGAAGGTATTTGAGGAACGAAACGAAAAGAAAAGAACATAAATGAAATGAAGGTATTAGAATGAAGAATTTACCTCTTGAGACTTCCTCTGTTGTAAACTTCTTAAGGGGAGAGGTTTTGGTATTTTTATGAGGATAGGAGATTCTGGACGTGGGGGAGGAACATGGGGAGATATTTGGGAAGAATATTGGCTAGGGGTAAGGCTTGAGAGTGGTGAAAAGAAGAGGGAGTGAGGGTGTAACGTCCTTGTTCCGGAAGCCACCTAGAGGCTCCCCATACCCAGTTGGTCCCATGGCCCCAAGCACATTTCCCCGAACGCCAGAGGCTGCTAACTAGTAGAGAGGTCATTGTGTGTGATATTGGGGAAACTAAAACCTCATTTGAAGTGTAGACAATGGATGTAAAAAACACACAATAACAGAAGTTGTAAATATCCATCAATTGTAAATAGCGGAAGACTGAGATAATAAACAACTGGAGAAATGAATAATAAATGACGCATGATACATATGTCTATGAAAACATCCCAACAAGTCATAATGCTGAATAAAAACATTACTAAACCAATGTACAAAATAGAATATAAACATCTCCTCAGCATCACAATCCTCATCTTGGTCCCATGCTCTCTAGCTCCATAGGCAATCAAGTACCTGAAGTAGAAGGGTGATTTACCTTGTCTATAGCTAAAGTAATATATTATTTTTGGGCCCAAAATCATGACCCAAACAGGGTGTGAGACTAAATCCTAATAAGAAACCACCTGAAGATCTGTGCCTAATAGTAAGTGATTATATGGTAGGGTAAAAGTACAGAAAGCAGTAAACAAGAAGTACTCAGCAGAAAAAATACAATCCACAGTTTCAATATCAAGCAGTAGCTAAGAAAGTAGCTAAACAAAATAGGTAACCCTTTGGGAATTTCTTATAGCCTAACCTCTATGTTTCATCCCAAAAAGTACATGAAACCCTCTAGGAATCACACACAGTCTCAACCCTCTCGTTCAGCTTATGTATAGACTCTCCGGGGAAGCACTCACACTCAATTCCCCTTGTAGTCTTGTATCGTACTAAAGGTGATCTGGGGAAGAACTCAACGTCAATTCCCCCTGTGTCCCATGTCAAGGAACTATAGACACTCTGGTGAAGCACTCAACGTCAATTCCACCTATGGTCTTGCAACGTATAATTATAATGACACTCTGGAGAAGACCTCAACATCAATTCTCCATATGGTTTATACAGAAATTTCTCATAGCCCTGTGTATGTCAGGCAAGTATATCATCACATATCATCCAAAGTAAAAATCAAGAACTACTTGGATAAAATTCTATAGCATATCAGTATATCATAACAACAGTTACACCATCCTACAATACTAGGAATGGGAAAATAAACAATAGTCTAACATGAAAACTAGACCCAAAGGTCAGAACAGAAAAAACATGCATGGGAAATACATTCAAAGCACATAAAATTACCCTATTCACAAAAAATATCCTCATCTAAGGCATAAATGTGATGAAGTCAAACAATTTGGCTAAAACAGTAAAAGTGAAATACCCCGTTCATGGAAATTGGGAAAATTTTCACACAAAACTCAAAGACTTTCTATAGGAAGGCACAAACCACCTACATCGGGGTTAGGAGATCACTATAAGTGAACCTCAAAGCGTGAATCTCCTTAGAACATTGAAGATATTCAAAAGCGTCTAAAAAGTTCAACCCAAGAGAACTTGGAAAAATATATAAATAAAAAGATAATGCTCTAGTAGAAAAGGGAACTCACTGATGCGATTATAAAGAAATCAGCAATGCTCAAATCAGAGGACGAATGAAGTCTTGAGGGTTTATCAAAGATCCACAGCCGTACAGACTCCTTCAGACGAACAAGACCTAAACAAAGGTTGTTATTTCCATCAGATGCAACCCCACTGTGTTTAATGAAAAAAAACAAAACACATGACTTGTAATTTTAGAGTACACAACATGTAATTATTGTTTCCATACTCTGTATTCAGTGTCCTCTAAGACATCACACATGGTTGTCTGCAAGGCCACTACACGGCCAGCACACGGCTACCCGTGGTAACCGAGTACAAAATGTGTACTCATTAAGTACACAGTGGGTACATAAAAAGTATCTAGAAACTCCTCTTTTCTAAAAAACTATCTGAAAAAGAAATACATACCTAAAAAGAAGATCTGGGTTCTTACAAACTTCCACCTTAAAGAAATTTGCCCCAAAATTTCCCTATAAAGGTGTTGTAGAAGAAGAAACCCCAAATAGTTCTAGCCACTATGCTCTTACATCGGGCTCCCACTCCCAAGTCTCATCCCGCACACGCCCGTCCTGCCATATCACTCATACCAAGGGGACGGACCGTCCACAGAGAACCTTTGCACTGCAATGCGCAATCTAGATAAGATGATATTCAAATGACGCATCCAATTCAAGCTCAACCTCTTCCGGTAGAAAGACATGAGATGGGTCTGAAAAGTAACATCAAGGCTAAGAAACTTGGAAGACATCGTGCATATCTCGGTACCACTTAGGCAACTCCATCCTGTAGGCAACCAGCCCAACTCTCTCTGAACCCTCAAACGGACCGACGTACCTCGTTGAAAGCTTACACTATCTCATAATCCTCTTGTGTCACAACCTCTGTGTGACACGTTGAAAAACCTGATCCCCAACCTCAAACTGTAGAGGTCATCTCCACTGATCAACATAAGAATTATGTCGAGACTATTTCATATCCATCCTCTTCTGAATCAACTCGATCTACTCTATGGTCTCCTGCACAAGACAAGGTCCCATAAAAGTCGCCTCTTCTGCCTCCAGGAAACATAAAGGTGATCGAGATGACCTACCATATAAAGCCTCATAAGGATACATCTGAATAGTTTCCTGAAAACTATTTTCGTAGGTAAACTCCACAAGAGGTATATACTTCTCCCAAGAACCTCCAAAATCTAGGATGCATGCTCGTAGCATGTCCTCAAGCACCTGAATCATTCAATTGGACTGGACATCTGTCTGGGGGTGGTATGCTCTACTCAAAAGTACATGTGTACCTAATGCCTTCTGAAGACATTTACTGACCAGAGAAGAAAAACGTTCATCCCTGTCTGAAACGATGGAGTGTGGAACTCCATGTAAGCCCACAATCTCACGGATGCAAAACCATCCCAGCTCATCAACATTGAAGGTCTCTTTTATCGGCAAGAAGTTAGAATCCATCATAAGTCTGTCAATGACAACCCAAAATACGTCATTTCCTCAAGGCTACCTTGACAACCCATTCATGAAGTCCATCACGACATCATTCCACTTCTACTCAGGAATGGTTACCTGTAATAAATGCCATGCCGGTCGCTGATGCTCCGCCTTCACCTGCTAACAAGTGGAACATCCCATGATGAAACCAGCAATGTCCCTCTTCTTAATTGGACACCAATACTAATGGTGTAGATCATGATACATCTTTGCAACACCAGGAGGAACTTCCCAATCTGAGGAATGAAAATCCCGCATCAGCTCCTCGCGTATGATTACTCGCACCCACACCCGTCCCTAGAAATACATGATCTCATCCTTTCATATGATCCATCCAGGAATAGGGTCCTCTTCTGACACACTTTCCCATATGACTAGGCCTTCATATTCAGATAGATGACTCATTCATACTTAATCAAGAAGGGTAGAGGTTACAACTAAACATGAAATAATGGTCTGCCATTGTCTATCGTGCACCTCCAAATGAATCTTTGAGAACAGAACCAAAAGCTTCCAGTCACTACTGGCCACCTGAACTAGCTATATCTGAGTCCTCCCACTCAACGCATCAGCCACTACATTTCCCTTCCCCGTCATGTAGGAAAGCTCGAAATCGAAGGACTAAAGGTACTCAACCCACCTTCACTGCCTCTAATTCAAATCATGCTGAGTGAAGATGTAATTGAGACTCTTGTGTTTGGTGAAAACCACAAAATTATCTCCCAAAAGTTAATGTCTCCAACAACGTAAGGCATGAACAAAAATTGCCAACTCCAGATCATGCATCGGGTAATTCCTCTCATGTGGCCTCAACTACTGAGACCTGCATGCAACGACTCCATCAACCTGCATAAGTATAACTTGTAGACCGATACCTTAAGCATCACAATAAACAATATAGATCTTGATCGTTTCTAAAAAAACAAGTATCTGTGCTGAAGTCAACCTCCCTTTCAGCTCCTGAAAGGTTGACTCACAAGAATCTGACTTTAAGAACATCACACCCTTCTTAGTCAGACCTGTCAGTGGTGCTTCTATGTGTGAAAAGTCATGTATGATGTGTCTGTAGTATCCAAACAGCACTAGAAAACTCTGTACCTCAAAGAAATTTTTCAGTGGCTCCCAGAAAACTACCACTCTAACTTTCTCTGGGTCTACTGACACTCTAGTCTATGAGATAACATGACCCAAGAAGTGAATTTCATCCATCAAAAAGTGGAATTTTGAGATATTTGCATATAACAGATGCTCCCTCAGTTTACTCAAAACGATCTCAATATGGGTAGAATGGTCGTGTTGAGTATCAAAGTACACCAAGATATCATCCACAAAGACAACCACGAAAGAAGCCAAGTATGGATGGAAAACTCGGTTCATCAGTGCCATAAAAACTGCATGCGTGTTCATGAGACCGAACGGAATAACCATATAATCGTATAGATCATACCTGCTCCGAAATGTTGTGATAGGTTTATCAGACGGTGTAACGCACAACAGAAGATAACCGGACCTCAATTCAATCTTCGAGAACACCCGGGCTCCTCTAAGCTGATCAAAAAGTTCATCAATCCTTTTTAAAGGATATCGGTTCTTGACCGTTAACTGGTTCAGCTTCCGATAGTCCACACGAAGCTTGAGGGTGTCATCTGTATTCTTTGAAAATAGGACAGACTAACCCCAAGGAGATGTACTGGGTCGAATGAAACCCTATGCCTGCAAATCCTCCAATTGATTCACGAGCTCCTACAACTCTGGTGTAGCCATCCTATAAAGAGGAATGGTCATCGGTGCTTCCCTGACACTATCTCAATAGAAAATTATACCTCATTCTCCGGAGGAAAACCTGAAAAGTCCTCTGGAAAGTCATCTCTAAAATGATCCACCACTATAGAGAAGTCTAACTGGGAAGTCCCCTGTTCATCCTTATATAGACTAGCAATATGGGATGTAACTCCTTCCAACACATGATGCTCTGGAACCGCTCTGCTTGCCTGCACATTCTACTCACCCATTTGACGTAAAGATCCACCCTATGGTGATATGAAACTCACCCGTAGGCGATAACAGTCGAAGACTTCCTCGAAGGGAAATAACAAGTCAATTTTGGGAATGACATCTTATCCTATCATCTCTAGGAAATAGAGATCTCATAAGAAGTGACACAGACCATCCTCTAGAGGGAACTCCTAACACTAACGTACACTAGCCTTCCTACTCCCCAATGGAGTGTCTAACATGATGGTATCGACAGAGAAAAAGATACAGAGCCCAAGTATCTCCACAAAAACAACAGATATTAAGATATGGGAATCCCATGTATCGAAATGATCTGAAGATAAAACCGAGGCAACTAGGATCGTACATCGAACTGTAGAAGGTATGGGATCCTACTCCTACTGGGACTGTTCCACTGCAATGGTTTGGCCTGCTCCACGGCCCTGTGACCCAACCTAACCAATATGAGCTGATCCACATTGATGTCGCTGAAAGACTGGCGACTAACCACCACGGCCATGACCTCCACCTTGGCCTGAATGGCCAGAAGAACTCCAGTTCCTAGACTGGTGAGAAACTAGATGTCTTTCTCACAAACGTGGAGCCATAGAAAAACTCCTATCACCAGTTGCTAGTGAGAAGATCTGACAGAAGCACTGACAATGACCCATATTTCCACAAGATCGGCACTCCACTAGGTCTCTTGGGAATTGCGGCCTTGTGTTTCCAGCCCTTACACATTGGTATCAGACCACCTGACTACCTGAAGGTGTCTCCCATCTACTCGGATCTCCCCATGTAGTCTCCTTGCGGCGCTTTCGACTATCATCTGGGGAAGCACTAACTCTGAATGTCGAGCCACCCTGGCTCACAACTATGGATTCCTTCAGATTCTGCTCCGTGAGCAGTGCCTGGTTGACGATGGAAGCGATGGAAGTGAACCTGAAAATTTTCACCTAAGATTGGATGTCCTGCCTGAGGCCATCCTCGAACTTCTTTTCCAGGAATATCTCATCTCCTCCTAGAGAGAGTTTGAAATGCTAAATCTCAGTGATGCGATAGGAGTAATCAACAACAAGAAGATTACCCTGCTCCGGACTCCTAAAATCTCAGGCTCAGTTGGCCCTCAAGGTATCCGGGTAGAAGTAGTCCTAGATGATGCACTGAAAATCATCCCATGCGATAAGCTACTGGCGTCCCGCCTATGAGATCACATCCCACCAAATCTTGGTGGAGTTCCTAAGCATAGAGTTAGTGAGATTGACCCTCTTCTCTGGAGACGTCTCCAGATGCTCAAAGATCGTCATCATGGAAATGAGCCACGACTCTGCAGCATGGGGTCCTCTATCCCCTAAGAAAGTGGGAGGATGCTGCTGCTAGAAAGCCCGCGTCAAACCAGTCATCGATTGGGAAGGAGGTGGTGCTCCATGAAAATTCTACCTCGTCGTCATGAATCGTTTCCAGAACTATGTGTCAACACTGGTAACAGGTATAATTGCTAGTGTGAATACTAGAACAATAGGAAGATCTGTAGGAAGTCCATGATCCACCATATCCGGCATCTGATCATTGCTCTATAACTAGAGAACAACCAGAGGAAGTCTTGGTGGCATGACTCTGCAAGGTCAAACACACACATTAGATCATGATTAATATGGAATGAAACATAGATGTGTAAGAAGGGAACCTGATAAGTAAAGCATTCATGTTTCACCAAACATGACTCTACAACATATATAAAGACTACATGGCGTGTTCCCTTAAGTCATTTTCATGGGCATGTACTGCTGCCTAAAGTGGTCGTGTAACACCCCGAACACACGACGTGTTGTCCTAACATATGGACTGTAAATGAATCCTCCTTCCCTACCCGAGTCCTTCTACATAGTTAAGCCACAAAGCTTTCCTAAGAAAAGACTACATGGCTTGTTCCTTGGTTGACACATCATGTATTAGAAAAAATTCACCTGGCCCGACTGGTTAGTGACACGGCCTGACACACAGCTCACCCTACACGGCATGTTCAAGGCAGACACAGCGTGTACGTGTAAGGATAACACCAACCTGTGTTGTTAGTGACATGGCTAGGTACCTATGTCAGACTACACGACATGTTCAAACATGACATGGCTTGTATAAGAAGAGACTCCACCGACCCGTGTTGTTAGCTACATGGCCGGGTTCCTAGGATTACACTACATGGTGTGTTCAACTCGTAGAAGACATGTTCCGGTAAGAGATTATCCATCATGTGTCTCTTCCCACACGGCATGTGACACGATTAGAGACTATATGGCGTGTAAATAAATTACACGGCGTGTAATGATGAAAAACAGTTTCTTCCCGAACAGAATTGCACATTGTGTGTAGTAAAAACTACACGGCGTGTATTCTAGTTTTTTCCAGAAAGTAAGCCTTAGAAACTACTCCAGAGCCTAGAAATCACTGAAATGAATACTTAAGTTTCCATGGTCCAATCCGTGAGGGCCCATACTCCCCCCGAATCAAAGGTTGGTATCTCAAACAAGTTATAAACATAGTAAAAAAGTCAATTATCCACCAAATTACGGTCCATGAGGGCCCATAACACCTCAGGAACCAATGTTTTGTGTTCATTCAAGAAAATCCGTACACAATAAATACTCTAACAAGAGGAATATATTTTTATCAAGGCATCTATCACAACAACATGATTATTGTACCCAATATATATCACAACAACATCCATTTGCTAATGCATGATAGATTCCATGACAAGAATGCATGACATGTGATTTCTAGCAAGTGCCTATATGATGAATGAGATTGCATACCCTCATCTCTTTTTATAGAAATATAACCTCAATAATATTAATGGTAATAATAGAAAACATCTGAATCACCCAACGGTGAAATAAAATCAACTGTAAAATTGAAAAACCATAAAAATGTCAATAAATGAGGTAGGTTGGATATTTCTTATTCACAGGTTAGCTACTCCTGGGTACAACTTATTAACAAGTACCTATTCCATCATATCCCTTGCTAATGGATCCAAAAAGAAAGTCAAGAGAAAATAATTCCTCCGATACTGCTTTGTAACGTCCCAATTCTGGAAGCCATGCAATGGCTCCCCGTACTCGGTTGGTCACATGGCCTCAAGCGTGTTTCCCAGAATTCCAGTGAGGGCCTCGTGTGTGATACTGTGTAAACTATGCCATCATTGGCAAAGTACACTGCAGGTGTAAAAAAACACACAATAACATAAGCAGTAGATATCCAACAATAGTAAACAACAGAAGACTGATATAATAAACAACTAGAAAAATTCATAAAAAATGATGCATGATACATATGTCTACGAAAACATCCCAAAAAGTCACAATGATGAATAAAAATAGTACATAACCAAAGTACAAAAGAAAAGATAAATATCTCATCAGCATCGCAAGCCTCATCTTCGTCCCATGCTCTCTAGCTCCACAGCTAATTAAGTACCTGAAGTCGAAGGGAGATTTCCCTTGTCTATAACTGAAATAACATAATCTATATGGGCCTAAAAGCAAGACCCAAACAAGGTGTGAGAAAAAATCCCAGTAGAAAACCACACGAAGATCTTTGCCTAACAATCAGTGAGTATATGGTAGGGTAAAAGTACAAAAAAGTAGTAAACAAGTAGTACTCAGCAGAAAAAATACAATCCACAGTTTCCATATAAAGATGCAGCTAAGAAAGTATCTAAACACAACAGGTAACGCTCTGGGCAGTACTCAAAGCCTAAGCCATATGGTTCAACCCAACATGTACAAGCAACCCTCTAGGAATCACACAGAGTCTCACCCCTATGGTTCAGCTAATGTATAGACTCTCTAGGGAAGCACTAACCGTCTATTCCCCCTATAGTCTTGTATCATACTATAGGAGCTCTGGGGAAGCACTCAATGTCAATTCCCCCTGTGGCCCGCGTTGAGGAAATACAGACACTCTGGGGAAGCACTCAACATCAATTCCCCATGTGGTCTCGCATTGTATAATTATAAAGACACTCTGGATAAGCCCTCAACATCAATTCCCCCTCTTGTCAATACACTAGGTTCTCACAACCCAGGGTAATTCAAACAAGTATAGGTTCGTGTATCAGCCAAATAAAACCTCAATAACTACTTTTCTAGAATTATACAACATATCAACATATCAGAAATACAGTCACACTATCCTACAATACTAGGCATGGTAAAGTAAATAGCTGTTTAACAGGAAAACTAGACCCAATGGTCAAAACATGAAAAACATGCATGGGAAATACATCCAATGCACAAACAATTAAACTATTCACAAACAATAACCTATACTAAGACATACAAGAAAAGACGTAAAATAATATGGCTAAAACAGTAAACATGCAATACCATGTTCATGGGTATTGGGAAAATTTGAACATAAAACTCAAAGACATTCTATTGGAAGGCACAAACCACCTAACTCAGGTTTAAGACATCACTATAAATGAACCATGAATCCTGAATCTCCTTAGAACATAGAAGATAAAAAAAAAAACGCCTAAAAATTTCATCCAATGTTAACATGGAAAAGAAGAGAAATCAGAAAATGACGATCTCATAGAAAGGAGAACTCACTGATGTGATTCCAATGCAACCAACAATGTTTTAATCGGAGGACGGATAGAGGATCCGGGGTTCGTCGAAGATCTGCGGCCGTACGGACTCCTTCGAACAACCGAGACCTAAATAGAGGTTGTTGTGTCCGTCTGATGCGACCCCAGTGTGTTTAATGAAAAAAAAAACAAAATACACGACATTTACTTTTGGAGTACACAACATGTACTTTTATTTCCGTAATCTACATTAGGCGTTCTCCATGTCACCAGACATGGTCATGTGCAGGGACTCTACATGGCCAGCACACGACTACAGGTGATAACCAAGTACACGACGTTTACTTCCAAAATATTCAGAAAATCATCTTTTCTCAAAAACTCCAGGTAAAAGATAAACATACCTAAAAAAAGATATGGGTTCTTACAGTGGTGGGGGGGGGGGTAATAGCAGAGGGGTGGAGGGTTTTCAGAATTTGTTAATCTTTAGTTTATTATTTCTACACAACATAAGGAATAATACGTATTCATTGACTACGAAAATTAATAAATGCATGTGACTTTGAACCAAAGGCCATTTACATCATCCATGACTCAAGAATGATGCAAAAATTAAGGTTTTAGCATTTATTGTGAATTATCATATTTTACTATTCATAAGAATTCATGTATTTTAGAAAAATATCAAAAATTAACCCTAAATTTTCTTATACATATAGAATCCAAAAATGAAGTCCATTTTTAAAAAATAATTCTCTAAATATGATTATTTCAATATTTAATTAAATTCATAATTTATTATAAAAAACTAATTTCAAAACATTCATTTAATTTTTCTAAAATATAGGTATATCGTACATTCAACATGAATATTATTAATAAATTATCATAGGTAAGGTTACTATTCATTAGGGTATATCACTATGCATAATGGTAAGACTATTCCCCAAAAAAAATGTTTTTTCTTATTGGACTCTAAATAACTTACTGATCGCAACCGTGTGTGTCGGATTTTTAAAATTCCAAATATAGAAGTGAGAAACTTATGTTTAAAGGTCACTTTGCACTTAGTAGCTCATTATGTTGTGTTCTAATGTGATTTTAAGACATATTTATAAGAATTAAATTTCCATTTATAAAACATTGGTTTGTTACAACATGGGTACCCGAGTAGATGATAAATTCATTCTATCATTAGATCAAGAACATGAAATGGATTTTGGTTAATGAATTGGTTGATGGGTTGGACCATGGTATGTGAGCAATAGAATGGAAATCAGGACAATGATCTTCATATTTAATGGTTTTTCTATCAGAGATATATTGTTTTTTGACTTGAGAACATGTAGTGTATCCATCATATTGTTATATCCTATAGTATTGGGTTACATTTTGAATCCACCCTTGTGCATTCCATTTATTTTTCATTATTGTTATTATAAATGTTTATCATAAATATTTTTTGGTTATACTATACAAAAAATTTATAGTCTCCCCATTTTATCTGTATTTAATTTTTCATCTCGTCTGTTGCCTCTGGTGTATGTGGATGCATGTCTAAGGTCATGTGGAAACCTATCTCAGGGCACCAGTTTCAGTGTCTAACGTGTTAGGACATTAATGGAAGAGTATGAAAATATTTCAAATTATGTCTCATAGACCCTCAAACATGGTTGGAGTCCTATCCCAGTCCTATAATCTTTTAGTGCCACATTCTCATCCATCAATTGAGAACCACATCTCTAGTCCTGAAATTGTGTCCTATAGTCCATCAAAAACATCTCAAAAATGGAAGAATTAAAAGCTATTGTCATTGGACTATCCTTATGTTTTCATGAAAAAATACTCATATAAGAGGTACATAATGTATAATGATGAAATTA
This sequence comes from Viscum album, assembly GCA_963277665.1. NCBI lineage: Eukaryota > Viridiplantae > Streptophyta > Magnoliopsida > Santalales > Viscaceae > Viscum > Viscum album. The sequence continues at coordinate 357,969,144 of OY728143.1, forward strand.
TATTAATCTAACCAGTATGAATCATCCCTACTAGCTATATTTTGGAGGGACCATGAGGAATGTATTTCATGAGAATCATATGGTGGTTATTAGGTGTCACTAGAAGATAAAAAAAACTTATATATTATAGATCATTTCATCGATATATTATAATCCACATGAATTCCAAATGGTCACAAGATTCTAAATATAGATATACCCTTGAATTTCTTTATAGAAATACCTCAAAAAGGGATCCTTTTCTTCTCAATGATATAAAAAAACCCTTTGAATGTATGAATCTACTTCCCATACCAGAATGGGATCATTCATAAAATATTCAGCCTATCCTTGTTAATATTGAGCGATAATATTAGAGTTACCCCCTTAATAGAAAAATCTACCAAGTCCTGGGGTCATACCCTACAACATCATCGAGGTTCCATTTTCATAAAATCTAATATATACACCGATAAATTACATTAAAATATCGAATTTATCAAAATTACATCAATTAACATGGAAACATTCATGCAATGACCATAGGAAACATACCATAATCGTATAACCTATACTATCCCAGGATCAACCCTATGTATTATATACATTCAGTTAGTCAGATTCCTGAAAATAAAATCATAAATATTTTTACATGAAAATAAATAAATGATACCAATACATTATTTGGGAAAACACACTGTATAAGATCATTGTAATTTAATTACTTTATACTGAATTAAAAAATATACAATAAAGAATATCAATTTAGGTCCTACATTCCTATCCATATTTCATGAACACACATTCTCTCACCATTAATGGAAGGAGTAAAATTATCCAAAACTAGAACACCATAGAAATATTTGATGAAAATTAGGAAACAATATCCTTACAATAAAAAATGAAATCTCAAACCCTAGAAACTAAATTATTCACTATACATGTGTTTCATGGTTTAATAAAATAATCTATCCGAAGTTCAATCCATCCTATATATATTCTAGCAATATAAAATATAGAATAAATTGATGCATTGTTCTACCATTTTTTAATTTTTCACCAAAAATCACATGATCTCTGCTATAAAGTTATGTTTGTTCTTCCACTCTACCCTACACAAAAGAGGATTCCTAGAAGGGGATATGAATAAAGGAATACACGGTGGATACCATTCCCTTGACATAGGATAACCAAACATAATAAATGAAAATAATTAATCAATATATGATAAAAGGATTAAATAATTATTTCAAGAAGAATAATCAAAATACTGACACATTTAATATAAAAACCAGATGTGATAAAAAAACCTATAGTCAAACGGATCCCCTCACGGGGTTGAGGGATGTACATTTAAATATAACTATAAATATTCATATTTATAAAGATAAAAAAAAATTTACACATAATAATGAATGTTCATAGTGTGTTTCCTATTATCACACCAATCCACTGCATATCATTCTTGGATTTTTTTTTTCATATTTCACATTCCCTTGGTCGGATCCCAAACCATAATGTTATCCTTCATGTTATATTTTTCATGTAAGTTTTTGTAACAATCCATGTAGGACACTAATGATGTTTCCAAAGAAATAATTGACCTAGTAAATGATTGGTGTGTGTACAAATGGATAAAACAATCAAACTCCTTTTCTGTAACCTTATGCACTAAACACAACTAAAATCCGGGAATATAACTATAATTGAACGATATGTTAAGGATGATCCTTGTGGAACCTCAATTAACATAGAAAACATGTTTAATTTATTCAGGATATTCCATGACCTCACATCATAAACCTGACCACCACGGTATCACTCAAAGGATGTCACAATAAAAGAACATGCATCCTTATCACTCTTGTCTGGTCTCATCCCATTCCCTAGACCATGCATTCCCACTCATGTGTATTTTAAAATTTTGTATTAGAACAAAACTGATAACAAAATGTTTTCCTAGGAATCCCAAATTTGGATACACCTTATCAAAAATGTGTGTCAACCATCACACATAATGGATCAACATATCTCTCTTTGTTAACGATAAACAATTACATTAAAAAGTGACAATGTCTTCCCCAAAAGAAATAACAAAATCACCAAAAAATGGCATCAGGATTCTCCCAAATAAACAAATAAATATTTATGGTACACTTACATCCATTAACAAACCTTAATCAGAGATGATTTTATCAAACATTACTTAATAATATCAAGATACAGATTCATACTGGACTTATTTGAGTCTATATCTCTATCTTTTTTTCAAATCTACTCTAGCTGATATCCCCACCATTTCCCACGAAATGAGGCATGATTCTAAAAAATTTGACACATTTCCTTATAAATCCAACTCAAATGGTTCAACTATAAAAACCAAAAACTACCCAATCAAATCCATATCAAAATTTATATTCCTATAGAGATACATCAAATCATTAATTAATGAAAAGGCATAAAATTCATACAAAATTTCAAACATTTTTATGACATCATACATCACGTTTAGTTGTGAGAACACACCAACTGGTGCTCTTTTATTCTCGATAAAATAATTGAAACCCATAATTCATACCAAAAAATAACAATTTTGGTTTTAGATTTTGAATACTATGAAATATAAATAGAATTAAAAATATAATGCTTAAATGGTATTATCCAAAACTAAAGAAAATATTCAAAGTTAATAGAGTTTCAAATCATCAATCGATGAGTGTATAGGAGATCCAAATTCTATAAAGATGATGATAAAATCATCAATGTTTTATTTGGGTCAAGGTTGAAATAGGGTGTGAGTTGAGGGTTCCATGGTGACGACCCTAATATAACCCTTTAAAAATATCCCAGTGATCATGTCACAACATGAATTATATAGTCACAACTTGACTTCAGCAATACATAGTACCGAACATTCTAAAAAATAAATCACATATTGACCCATATATGAAATAAAATTATGTTCCCATCAATGAAAACAGGAATCATAACCTCCCTAGATATTCACTATGATCTATACTCATTGTAGGAATTAAAATATAATAACCCTACACCTCATCTATATCTTCTAACTAAAATATAATTTCATATTTAGGCACTATACTATTTTTCAAAACTGACCCTCAAAACATCACCAATAAAACAACTATAATTCATCAAAATACTTAATAAGGAATAAAATATTATAATTTAGTGAACATTTAAATTCATGATTAATTACACCACAATTTTTTTAACCATAATAATGTCGACACACTTTCTCAAAGATACCCCTTCAAGAATGAATGTGGTCAATTATACATGATTTTTATCTAGAGTTTCAGATATCTAATAATGTGATTAATGAATAAAATCCACTATTTTGCCTTATAATGATATAAAAAATCTATTACTTATAATTGTGACAAAATTGTAAGACACTCGTATCACAACTAGTATAGGTGTAGTTGATGGAATTCCTTTCTAAAGAGGATATAGTAATAATCAGAGAACATCAAAAATTGATGGGTTATGAAAAGGTGTTTTGGGTGGTTATTTTCATTCACTACATCCATTAGTAAAAATGGAATTAATTCTATCTTAATAGTTAATATTTATTTAAATAACGACATAAAAATCTTATTCTATGAATTATATGTTTTATATTTATGGTAATATTGTAATAGTCTCATCATAACCCCATTTCTAAAAACACATCAATCGATATTTAGAATACCCAATTTATTAGTTTAAAATAATAATTTAACTTAGTCCTCATAATAGAAAAAATAATATGTTAAAGAATATATATTATACTAAATATAAAAACAAATAATATAATTTTATTATATATAAAATATTTAAAATATTTGAAAATGATAAGTGGTACACATAACATGTATCGATATCATCAATTTAGGCCATATGATTAGAATTCAAAAATACCAATATGCTTGAAATATTTAACAATGTATATCATACATAAAATTTTTATGGATATTAAACATTAATATTACAAAAATTAATAAATTATATCATAAATATTGGAAACTACTGATGCATCTCTAATGGGGTATCTAATACAAAATTATGGCACATCAGGTATCCATGGTATAAACATGAAAAAATAGATTCAAAATAAAAGATGTTGTTATATTTATAATAATATGTTACAATACATACTTATCATTCATAGTTATATATATAAATATTTTCACCCATCACCATTTCAATACAATCCCATACAATATAATGGTATAAAAGATAAGTGGGGACACCTACTAAAACAAAATTTTTAACAGTAATTCAAAGAGTATTTGAAGATGATATGTCACAATCAATATGATGATAATGTCATAGAAAAACACCCCAAGTTATTTAATTAATAATCATTGAAATAAGGGAAATTAATGTAGACCATAAATGGTATTACCTTGTTTTACCAATGATTAACAACTAAAAACTAATAGTATAGAAAATCTCCAAATAAAGAGATTGATAAATAAAATGATTATAGGACATAGAGATTATACACACTAAATAATTGGATTGAAATATTCATGAAGTTGTCATGATCATCATCCATATGAACAACAAATGTGAAGATCATTTTTTTTCTTCATGATGAATTATATAACCAATGTAGGTGCATTTCTAAAGTGTAAAAAGAGTGTGAAATGAGATATCCCATAAAATGATACGGTTGAGAAACTTATGTAAATATTATGATAGATGAATTTATGATTTTTAATTTCAATTTTAACGAATCATATTATTTTAATTTAAATAAAGAATCCAGAGTCAATCCTGTATCAAGTACCAGACCAATGACTACATAGCTTTCTGGATAGAATAATTTTTTTAAAACTATATTCCCATGAGTATTCTGCACCCCTAAATCCCAATCTTAATGATAAACTTTTAATTGCTAATGAATTTATCTCCTACTCTATCATGTAGTAGTCTTCCATCATTCTCAAATTTCATCTAACATTATATTCTCTCATATAGAAAGAAAATTAAAATAATTTTCTATTTTAGAAGAATAGGGGTTACTACAAAATAAGAACAAATAACATTAATTAATATTTATGATAATAGAAATATTTTTAAACATCGGATGTCTTTCATTTTATTGTTGTCTATCTATGATTTTATATTATATTTATACGAATATAAATGATTAATACCAAAATTATGTTGGTGAGATTTTATTATATGTTTAACTTTTTATTTTTTATTTCTATGAATCTTGATACAAATTAAATTATATATATGAAATTATTAGAGTGTGACACATCTATTTTACAAAATTAATATAGGCATATCAATTAATATATAATATGAGTACATATCAGAGTAAGATGATAATCCATGAGTTCTTTGATGAGTGGAAATGGATAATGTGTTGATTTTTATTATATGACTTGATAAATAATATCTATATTAATTATTAAATAATGGGTTTTGATTAATTTAATGAAATATATTATTGTAGATGGAAATTTTAGGAAATTATTCGACAGTGTTCAATAAATAAACTATTTTCGTGGAAGAATTAATTGAAAAATATTTGTTGATTTGAGGTAAAAATGATAATAGATTGGTTTGTTACAATGTTTTTGGAATGATACCTTGAATGTTTAAAATTGAATATTATACATTATTCAAAAAAAAAATTAAATTCAATGTCAGTCCTTTATATGGAGTCATCTAATTCATTGATATGGTTTGGGATGTGTTCCTTGTTATCAAAGTGGGGCCAAGAAATTATATGAATTTTTAATGAAAATTTTTAAATGGTGATCTTCTTTTCATCAATTCCATAATTTTTCAACAAAGAGAGTCTTAAAATGTTATATCATAAAAAAATCATTAAATTATATATAAAGATGTTAAAGATTATATTTCATATAGATATAATATTTACCTCATAGTTATAATAGATATTGTAGAGTGTTTTTCGGAAATAGTTGGAGATGGGTAAAATATTTATTTCCATGATCAATTAAATTATGGATTGGATGGATCAACTATTAAAGGATATATTTAATAAATTTTTGTTTGGTTTTTTAGTGTTTTAGTATAGTACATATAACTAAATTTATTTCTTCTTTATTGTTACAATATTTCATAATGGATTTTCATTTATATTTATGTGAATATGTTCTTTAATTTTTAAATTCATAGATAAATTATATAGTATATGAAGACCAACTAAAAAACTAATATGTTATGAACCTACCCCACAATTTAATTTCATGGGAAAGTAATGAGATATAGAAGAATACCATAAAATTATATCATTATATATATGTTTAATGACTCTATTAATGAATGAAATATTGATATCAAAAAATTACCATTAAATAAATATTTAAATTTAGAAACATGAAAGTACAATAATATAGATCAACGGAAAACAAAAAAAAACTATAATTAAACAATAATGAAATGAAAAAGTTTATATAAAATAGAGAAAATATATTCAAAATTGAAACAAAAATACCTAAATACCCCCATTTATATACCTAAAATTAAATTATATTGAATTTAAAATATATAACACTAGTATATCTATATGTGATTCAGTAAACATCACATGACACACTCTATAACAGAATAATTTAAAAATAAAACTACACATAAATATATATATATATATATATCTATATATGTATATATTGTACGAGTGAGAATAATAAAATCATTAGGTTACACATACGAACCCCATGAGTTTATATGAGTTTCTATTTCTAATGAAATGTTACATAGAATAGATATAACAATATAGATGACCAACCAAATATATTACCACATTATTACACCATAAAATTAATCCCACATCAGGAACACTCCCAAATAAAATTCACAAATAAAAGTATAACTCATTCTAATATATGTTGATTGGTCTCAAAAATACCATTCACCAATCACACCATCACTAATATTATTTAACACCATAGAAGAATATTGAAACATAATATGATACACCCAATTACATCAACATAAAATAAATCAATCATCATAAGGAATATAATGTATTGAAAATTTTCATCAATCTTGAAGAACATAAATCTATTTGATGTTAAATGGAGGTTATTTTGTGAACAATTAATGAGAAAAAAATCACTAAATAGAAATCTTAATGATAATATTCTATAAAAATTAAATGGTAATATCAGAAACATACCTAGATCTTATTAAGCTTATAGTATCAACGACCACACATATCATACTGGGACAATCTATATTTTTGTGTGGTGGTGGATCTCATTTAAATCCCCCCACAGAAAATCTATCATCACTGTCATATCAAGTATTATAAATTGTATATAAAATTTCAACCATGATAATAATTAAAGATTCACTCCACCAATACTAGTCACAAACTGGGTCCTGTGGACATACATATAAATTCTAATTAACATCATAATATCAGGAATACCACAATATAATATTTAAAAAACATATTCCTCTAACATGATTATTTACATAAACCCTACATAACTCTTAAAATAGAATCACAACCAATTTTATATTGAATAAATCAATAAAAAATGGAAAACCATCAATATAACGTCATCTGCCATTAATTAGACGTGTTTTAATAAATGTGATAAATTATTTCGAATCCAAAAAATGGAACTCTGTATACTACAATATTGTACACTGTACATTTAAATAGATATATAATGATTTTTTTGGAATAAAGTGCAATGAAACACATTTAAAGGGCAATTATATTAATAATATTTGGATAAATAATACACCATTACAAGAAGCTAACATCAAAATAATTAATTTTGATATTATCCCAATATAAAAAACACTATAACTATAAAAATGACACATTTGGAATTAATAATGTTTAAATATTAATCTATTTTATGGAATTTCTCCCATTATATTTAGAGATCTATAGTGTCATCAATTAAATACAAAATAATTTATTAAGATTAATATACACGTAGAATATAAATAATTAATATAATTTCACAAAATTATATAGAAATAAAATGTCCACTTTGATACATCATATAGATAGAATAAATTTGTAATAAATTTAATAGAAATAAAAATTATCATAATCATATAATAAATTTATTATCCATGGAAGATAATGAACATTAATGAACATTTCGTTAAAAAACGCACCATAATTAAAATGATTTTAATTTTATTTTGCACAATATAGAATTGTGAATATGAATAATAAATTAGTGAATTTATTTTGATTAGTATTTTTTAATTAATGGAGTAATTAAATAGTATGATATTTTTATGGAGCTTGGTATTGATAAATTGTTATATAAAATAATGAAATCATCCTCAATCATCAATTTTAATTTGTAGCTAAAAATGATGAAACTTTATGAAAATTATAAAATTTGTGAGAGAATAAGAATTATGAATTTCGAATAATCTATTTCATTCCCTAGAAAACATTACCATTGATTTTTAAATAGTTTATGTTGATGTTATATAAAGGTATATGATGTTTATTCTACATATAAAATTGATTACTCCACATTCTATAGTATATTTTCATTTTCATTTTGTTTCATATAAGGGCCGATTTAAATATGTAAATACCATGTAATCAGGGAATCATATCACAAAAAATAAAGCACATATTTGGGGGATATATGATTATTTAGTCTTTTACATTAGTGATGAATAAATCATTTGGGACATGTTGATTATACTGGTTGTATTTAATTGATTAAAAACCCTAGTTATACCTCTTCTATTTCAATATATTGTGTAAATAATATGGAATATTTTGTCAGAAGACATGGATCTTCTAGTAAGGGATATTTTGAAATGTGATTCATAGATATATTTTTGTAAAACCTATGTATACCTAAAATATGAGTAATTATTATTATATAGAAAATTACTCAATATATTCTGAATTGTGGAAGGATTATGTCGTTTCAGGGTATATCTATATGAAATTGTTATTTTTAATAATAAAATTTAACATGTGGTGTATTTTGTGTGTTTAATAATGGATCCTGGAAGTTTGAATATATATTTAATATTTGTTACTGATATAGATGTGATATTTATGTGAAATACAAGATAAAATTAGTGGTGACAATGATATGGATAATATGGATATCCTATTTTCAAATCTATCATACAGTGGTAATGGTGGAGTTTTAGAGGGGGAGTGCCCAATAGGATAGACACTATGCTTTACAATGTGTGTCCATATAGTTGGATTGTTTTCAAACCAATATATGTGGTGGTAGGGGTGATTCTCTGAGTGTATAGACACATTAAATAATAAGAGTCCTTTTGTTTACATAGTAACCTAACTAATTAATATTATTAAAAAGGTCAGTGTTAGTAGATAGAACATTATAACCATTAAAGTATTTTTTATTCCCAATGTGTTTGTTTTTGTTTGAGAATGTTATAGTGAGATCATTTTTGGTGGATGACTACCTGAGGATGTAATACTCAGGTCCCTATCGGTGAAAAAATTCTTAGTTTTTGGATATTGATTAATAGGGATTATTATTATAGTGGTATTTATTTGATGATGTGTGATGGAAAATGTTATATTTTTTAGTAATGGGAAGTATATATCATCTTTCAAAAAATGTAAATAAGATGGTTTTATTTGGGGAGATATATATTGAATAAATATTATTTTTGTATTCTATATATAGATTATATAGTATACATTATTCACATGGAAACCTGTGATTTTCATAGAGTAACCTACCATGTATGATTATATTATGACACTTACAATAAAAATATATTTATTAGATTATTCATCATATTATATGGATAATTCTAGAGGTGGTGTCTATATAATTTAGCTCATGACATGCAGGGCATGTTAAAGGTGGTATATTTCATTATTCCATAGTTGATTTATTAACAATATTCTAGAATTGTTTTTATTATTCCATTTGGGGAATGGATATGAATGATATGAATTTCTATATATTATTAATTTATTTATGATGTTAAAGGAATTTACATTAATTATAAGGATAATATTTTTTAATTTGATGTGGGAAATTAAATCAACGAATATTGGATTAGATATCATTAGTTTCAGTTATTAACATATGGACAATTAAAGTTAGTATTAAATGACCACACTCATACTCATTTGTATCTCAGGTTGAGTCATCGTATTGGTGGTTCCTAACTGAATTATGATTTTGTGAGTTAATTATGATAATTTATTTATATAGAAGCATGTTTACATTATATGTGTTTAAGTCCACTGCATAAGATGAAACTAGTGTGCGAAGTATACTAGAGAAACTGTGTAGATGAATAACGTACCTGGTCATCTAAAAGTGGACAGTAAATACTATAGACTAATATTAATGAAATTATATAATTATTGTACAGTTTCTTGATTGGTATCCATTAAATCACTAAATAGTTTTTGGTAATGATGATTTTTTTGTTCGTCTTAGGGTGATAGTTGATGTGGATCAATGTTATGATATTATAGTTATTAATTAATATTAAAAATAATTTTTTTTTATTATTTTATCTTTTTAATATTATGTAATCTTTACAATGGAATAAATAATATCATCCAATGAATGTCCAAAAATATTTTATGGCTCTGTATAAAAATGATTGACTAGATTATAGGAAGGCTAGGAATTAGAATACAACTAGTCCAAGAATTAAAATGTTCAATTCTTTTTGTGGGATGTCACTATTAATGTGACTAAGAATAACATTGAGGTAGATTTGAATTTTTTTTTCAACTGATATACATAGAATATGTGCTCCATTTTCAATTAATGGTGATTTGGTTTCATGTTTTTCAACATTGTTTGGTGATGTTATGATTGGGATATCATTATATGTATATGATCTACTGTGGTCAATTTAAAGGGTATTTTATAATGTATTCTTATCAAATACTATAAAATTTTGAGCACCAAAATGATTTTTTAAAAAAATAATGTTTATATTTATGGGATTTTTCTTTGAGATTCTAGTGTTGACATGTTATTCGCATGATTTTATGACTATAGGGGGTATCTGAACTCATTATTTTCAATTATATTGGAGACCCATTATTCAAATATTAATATGATGATACATCGTGACCCCAATCGTCGGGTCTAAGATTGTGGTTTCACAATAAATCATGCACACTTCTACAAATAGAAGTTATTACTAACTAGATACCATGGAAAAAACACATACATGTGAGAAGGAACACTCTATAAAAAGTATATATCAAAGTAAAAATAATGGAAGTGATATAATAATTATAAATTTTGAATAAATAAATAATCAATCACAAAGGGATAAGCATAGAAAAATGTAACCCATATAGTATAAATATGGGATGTTAGACACATAACCAATAAAAAAACTATAATTACCAATGTATGGGGTAAATACAAAAAATAAAAATAGTAGTAGACATACCAGTAAATATTAATCAAAAAAAATTTATCCACAAAATCATACTACCTTACCATCCACCATATCCCCCTTTCACATAATTTGGTCCAAAGTCATCGAATCTAAAAGTTCACTAAAATTTATAAGTTGGGTTTAAGTAAAATACATAGTAGGGAAACTTCATTGATCCTTAACGTAAGTTATTAATACATATTTTTGAATTCCGTGAGATTAAGAAGAACATATGATAAAAAATACCCCAGAGATGTATACTATATATGTTTGTTTCTCAATGACTATCTATATATTATTCGACACAATGCCAGAGGGATAAAAAACTACACATATGACACATCTACCTCTATGGAATAACATTAAAGCATGTGTGGCACATCAATCTAGTTCAGATCTCCCAAGTACATTCATGAAAAATATTAACACTTTCCTCCTAGGGATAGTATAATATATCCAATACTTCAATCACAATTGTAGATGATAGAAAAAATGACATATCATTTTCATACAAAAAAAATATTTTCAGAAATATCCATTACCTAAAAAAATGCCTTTTCTAAAACCAAAGTGTGTTGAATGTATTTGATGCATAGATATATAAAATATAATTTCATATATATCCTTTATTATTTCCCATTATTCTTAATAAAACAAGGACACTTATTCGAAATAACGTATGTAAAATATTACTTCATTCCCAAAAATGTAATCATAAGAAATGAATAGATCATATGCTCTATAATAATACACATGAGAGATATCAGTCACAATAAATAAGTGAGTATTAGATAAAAATAATAAATGGTAGTATGATTTTACCACTATAAAATCAAACCCATCAATTCATAGATCAATGTAAGGACAAATGAAATAATTTTTCATCAATTAAATGACATAAGTTATAACAGTGATAATTCATGGATAATCAATGATGAAAAATGAAAACATATCACCTATAACAGACTTTTGTTTAGTGCATTCACATAATAATATAAAATCATTTCCATATCAATGTCTCAATATCATGATTATCATTGTTTACTGGAATCAATACCCATTATGTAATTTCCTTAGTCAATTTTTACTCCCACGATTCCCTTATTAGACAATTTCCCCTGCAAAACAAGGTTTACTCTAGATTCCAGTCGTCATTTTCTTATGAACTATCATTATATAGCCAATATGTTGAAGTGAAAAAAATTTATTCTCAAAAAACAAGTAATGAAAACAATATATATGTGAACCACAAGATCATAAAACATTCATCATATCATCAAATCATAACATTCAAAAGATATGATATCCATATTAATGTAATCATCTTAATAATATATCATACAAAGAAAGAATAAATATTGTAATTTTTTTCATGTCACTATTAAATGTTTATATATATAAATCCATGTAGTTAGAAATAAAAAATTCTTTAAAAGTTAACTAAAAAACTTGTTAAGGAAAATAATCATTTTTAATAATTAATTAGATCCAAAAATACTTGCAGAAATTATAGATTTTCTAAAAAAACGTAATCATATAAATTAATCTTTATATATAAGAGTATTGTTTGTTGTGGGTAAATTTATACATTTAGTTAATGTTAAAACAGAATATCATTTCATTTTTAATGTAAAATTTCAATAATATCAAATTTAGAAAATTATTAGTACATTTATTTTTAATACTGGTATGGAAATTAAAATATAATCAAAATTAACAAAAATAATCCTTAGAGAATAATAAAATAAAAAATTAAAACATTTAATAGAATATTTGGACATGGAAGAAAATTTTCATAACCAAAGTGAATTACAAGGATAGTTTTCCTAAAAAATATTCATTTTTGGTCTTAAATACAAAAATAGAGTGTAACTAATTGAAAAAAATTAAAACACTAAAAATAATGACAATATATTAAAACACAAAACACATAGGATATATAGATTATATAATGGAATCATTCATATAATTAAGTATAATATATCGTGGTTAAAATTAAACTATAACATTAAACTCGTATTATAATGGTTACTATTGAATTAAAACCTCAACGAGTGGTATAAATTAAAATGAAACCTTAGAGAACATTGAATAAAATTAATTATTAATTATATAAAATGTAAATGGATAAATTTATATACCTCAGAAACCAAATACATATATAACATCAAGCTAGTCTCATTGAAAAAGAAATGAGATAAAGAAGCATGATCACTTTTGTTATTTTTTAATTGAAGTTCATAAAATGAATGAAGATTATATGTATTTTTCAATCTGTTGTATTAAATTGTATATTACTCCATAATAAATTATTTGTCTATATATAAATCCTTTAAATAATAAATTAGTGCATAACAATAAATGAAGTCTCAGTGAAGAGAATATGGTAAATACCAATAAAATATTATTAATCACTGATTCAAAACCTTAATAAAGATAAACAGTATATATATTTCGAAATTGAAAACATTTTTTAAAAATAATTATACAATAAATAATTTTTTTATATATACACAAGATAATATAATCTGGTTATGAATACGTCATCTGTCAAACAAAATGAAATTTTATATGAGAAACCATTACCTATAGTAAATGTTTCTCCATAACCAATCTAACAAACAATGTTAGTAAATTTAAATTTAATTATCAATAAATAACCAGAAAATAATAGTACTAATAATTCAATACATTTTTTACTTATAAAGTCTTATCAACAATTCATTATCAATTATTAATTACAATAATCAGTTATTGTTTTAACTACATCTTTATTCAAGTTTGTTTTGGTTCAGTTGTTATTTTCCGTATTCTTTCATCCATGTTTAGTAATATACAAAATTTTAATCATGATTAAAATATAATATAAATTCATTAAATAAAAAATCATATAATTTCATATAAATTAGTGATAAAAAATTTAATTATACTTAGTGCAGAGATAATAGAAATTTTATACGCATTAGTGATGTTAACATTTATTGATGGATAGAAAAAAATAATGGTAAGTATGAATTATACCACAAAAGATCATTATTATATATTTTATATCACGTATAGATATATATTAATATATATTAAACATAACATGATAACCAACCAATAAATATTGAAATGGAACATGAACCATATATTTTTGTGTAAGTGGTAGTCCACATGTATGCATGGGATATCTTTAAAACTCCCATTTGAAGGATAATAATGGCTAAAATATTTATCCATGATCATAATATATTTCAAAAACTAGATAGATAATTTATTTTGATCAAACATGTTTGGTGGAAACAAAAGAAGGAAAAAATTAATGATCTTTGGGAAGTTTTGTACATCTTTTTTGAGAGACCACAATTGGATTACTCTTTAATACTTTAAGGCTTTGTCATATGGGAAGACAGGATGAAATAATATGATGAAACATTATTTATTATTATTTTTAGGAATTTTATGATCTAGAATTCCCAAATGGTGTGATTAATAGAGGAGAAAACCTAACTAAAATAATATATTTTCACCTGTCACTTTATAAAAAAATTAAGTTAACAATATTACATTATATTAATTATGTGATTTCATAAAATGAATTTTTTTATAGATTAAATTTATATTAGGTCCGTTATTTAATTTTAACAATCTATTCAACCCTTAACAAAATCTTATTTTAGAATAATGAATCGTTAAGCATTAAACATAATACACATCTATTGTTTTCCTAAAAAATCATAAAATACAAGCTAAAATATATATTTCAATATATTATAATATAAATTAATATATATTCCATTAATAAGTTTTTCCACACATATTAATTTAGTTTATTTTAATAAATAAATATAGCATGTGTGAGAATAGTGTTTAGTAATATATATTTTTAAGCCAAAAACCATCTTACAAAAAAATAATGAATAAGTATTAGTCATTTTTAATTAATTATATTGTTTTTAATTTATGTATAGTTATATTAATTTAAGAACAAATTCAAAGAATAATGGTATCTTTACATGGCTAGAGATAGATGTTCTCATTATACTCATTATTGTTCCATATATTGTAAAAAAATATCTTTGAATAATAAAAAATATTCACCCTAGGTTATTATTAAGATGTAGATTTCATAAAAACATATAATTTTCACAAAATAATATGTCTAAAAATAGTAGATTTTCATTATAATATTTAAAATAAATCTTGTAATAAAAAACCATTTTTTAAGAAAAAATATTTTGAAGTGTAAAATGATTTACTAAAAATTGAGTAATCATTTTTTATACATTAATCAATGGATGTTAAATAATAAAAAACATAAACAAATACATTTTTAAAAATAGATATAACTATTAATGAATTCCTTTTTAATATCTTGTTTATAATAGTTTACTATATAGTGGTTCATATAGAGTGGGTGTAATGTGAAAGGAATGTTATTGAACACATCATGTTTAATTTGGAGGAAAAACATATAAAATAATGTGTTTTTAAATTATATAACACTTTAAATAAATTTTACCAATGAAATTTCAATAAATTGATAAAAAAATGGGGAAATATTAGTTTCATAAAATCCTCATGTTCATATGTATCTTAATCAATTTTGTGATTGATCTATAGAACATTAAACAAGTGAGTTGTATTGTTCAGAAAAAAATTATCTCTATGATCCATGATTTTAATTATTATATATTCATTTTAATGATCATTATCCAATGGAAAGACATACTTTTTTGTACATGTGAATTATTATGAATTTACATTTTATATAGAGATACATGGACCACATTGTGAGATGGGGAGAGGTTGGATGAGGTGGAAAATGATAGGAAATTGTCGCAATCAAATCGAGAATCTATAATGGAATAATATACATATGGATTATCTTTCCCTTTATTATAGATATCATATCCTTATTCAATGTCTAATATTAGGGAAAAACATTTCCCTAACTTTAGTGTCAATATTTTTCCAAAGAATATTTTTATATTTGTCTCCCCATTCTATGATACCTTAATTTATAATAAATAGTTGTAAACTTTTCAACTATTTCTTCATCTAGATCATGTCACAAAATAATTATTTCACTAATATTATCCTAATACTATAGTTATTTACTAATTTTTTTTTCTAATAGGGATTCTAGAAGGGTTATATGAATGACCATGTTAATTTTATTTTTATAAGAAATCTATTCTATAAGAAGATTTTGATCCCAATTAATTATGAAAACCAAAGTACAAGATCTCAATATATACTATATGGTTTGAATAGTATTTTAAAACTAGCTATTTTATCAAAGGATGATAATATTTACTAAAACACAACTCTATATCTAGAGCTTACTGAATAATTCTTTGAATAATCATTGTAAACCTTATATGCCAATCAAATACAACAGAATATATTACCACATGTAACCTTACCTATTTCTTATTTTATATCTCGACAAAATTATTAGGAGAAAAATATATCATGATATAAATGAAGATCAGTATCATCATAAGGTTATAATATAAAAACCAAATAGTATTATGGACATTACATGTTATAGGGAGTCTAATTATGATTTCCATAGTGATATTTTCCCATTTCTATTCTAGTTTTGGTAAAATGTTATAAGATAAACATATTTTTAATTAATGTAGTCATAAATTTTAAGTATACTAACAAATGAGATACAAAATATGTTATATCTCACTTTATGTCCCTCTGAAATAATTACTCATTTAGATATCTATACATCATCGTACTTCCATGATTAACAGAGAATGATGCAATACGATATTCGTATAATTGTTATTTATTCAATTTTGGATTTATGATAAACAATACACATTTTATGAATCATATTATTCTATAAAAATCATTTTGAACTCATGGAAATTTATCTCCATTTATTAATTCTCTATATACTATTTCTACTCCTCTTAAAACATCACATGGAAAATTGGTTTCATAAAAATTTGGGAAATATAATAAATACCCACTATCTTTATGATATCAAGGTATGTCATTTCCATGTCTATAAATATTGAATCTTTTTTATACTCATCATAGATAATATTACATGGTCATATTGACTCCATGCATTATCCACCATGATTTTTTCCGTGGGTGGCAATGAATTTAGCAGTTATAATCCTCAATATACATCTAAATTACTGTAATGAATATTAAAACATATTTTTAATATATACTTTAATATATTATGATAACTATATATGTCATAAAAATTTCCAGAAATATATTACCAACAGATCATTAATAGAAATATTACTATAACTGACTATTTTCCATGAGCCTGGTTTTCTCATAAACCATCAATTAGAATAAGTCATAATCTATCACCATATAATTCCTCATATTAAATCACTATACCCACACATTTTATGAATCTCTGTATATAAGAAACCATTATTCACTTCATATTAGTGAGAGAAAATTTCACTGAACAAACATTTCTTAGTTCCATGAAATCTTCTTTACATTAATCAATTCAATGGAATATAACTCCGTTCAAAGTTAACATGGTTAGTGGAATATAGTGATGTGATAATTTTATTTATCCACATAAAATAGCTAGAAAATTCAATAAAATAACATATCTCATTCATGTCTGTTCTTTTGGGGAATTATTTATAACATCTCCCAATAAAGGATCGAATAATAAATAATTAGATGAAATTATTTAATCCAAATTTGAAACATTATATATCTAATATTGATAGTTTGAAAAATTTTCATATAGATTCTTTTTCATTAGGGATTTTAGTATAATCCTAATGGGATATTCATGGTTTCCTTACTCTAGGAATATATAAGAATATAATTTATAAAGACTACTAATATATAAGGCCTCGTGCCTTAAACCTTACTTAATATTGAATTAAATGAATAATTCACGTTGAGGATCTTTTCAGGTTTAGAGTTTTAGAGAATTAGAACATAACTATTACATCTCGAAAGATTACAAAGTAGACACTTCTTCCAAGTTTCCATAGAATAAATAAAAAAAATCTTAAAAAGAAACATGTCTAATTCCATGTTTTATAAAGCATGACTTTCCATTGATCCCATCCTTGACCCTATTCCACATTAAGTCCAGTGAAAAACATTTCAAAAAAACTTGGGGTGAGCACAAAAAGCTCAGTAATGGATACACAAAGAATGAAAATTGTTAGTTTATCAAAACAACAAGTAAACCATGTATACTTTATCAAAGTAATACTTTTCACCTTTATGAAGTAATAAAAACTCTTCACTGAATAAAGTATCATTACTTACCTTTTTGTTACCAAAGGATTACCATAAAACCCATATAAAGAACACATAGAATATATAAAGGTAACTTGGGACATAAACATACTTAAGTGGAATAACCATATGGTTGACTTCCACACATATCACTTAATGGAATAGCCATACGACCAATTTCCAAACATACTTAATGGAATAGCCATACGGCCAACTTCCATACCCAATAAATTGGAGGTTATAACGTAACCACCCGTTAAAATGTCCAAGTACCAATATAAAATCATAAAACATAAAACCAATACAAAGGAATGAAAACATTTCCACATTTCAATCACAATATATCATAAATATATTGACATAATAGAATCCTTTATCAAAACCATTTTCAATACAAAAATACATAAAAGAGTATATGGTATTTATTTTATTTTAAAAACATTACGGCTTGTTGAGGAAGCCAAAGACCAAATAATACTCGCGGCGGCGGAAAAGGTCGTTGTCACCGCGTACGTTAAAAAAAACATTCCTTTTTGTCGTTTAGTAAAACGCTTTGTAGAAAAAGATTCCTTTTGTATAAAAGTAAAAGTCAAAGGAGTTTATACACCGTATAAAATAAAGTTGTGTATAAAACGAAATATTCCTCAATGAAAGGAGATTGAGACGAAGTCCCTTACCTCAGGTCCGACTTGACTCGATCGTTCTTTAATGTCCGGAATAATAAACTTGAGTAAATTTATACTTGTTTAAGAACCTTTTTAATGTTCATTATTACTTTTATATCACTTATTTCCATGTTATAAACATTATGTTACCATTTAAGTTAATAATGTTTGTTTTTTCAATATTTGGTTCTTAAGTCGAAAGTGGACTTCTTACAATTACATATTGTTCGTGTGGTCAAAGGTTATTTATATCCATAATGAAATTACTAATTTGGATATCATATATATCATATATATCCAGCATATACATGTATTTATATTATTACATAATCATTTAGAGGTAATAAATGAAATGCACCGTTCATGGAGACGGTAAGCCGTACGTACGCATGAACGCTACTTTCATTTCTTTGTCATATTAATGGAATTAAAACTAAATGAGAGGTATGTATATTTTAATTCCAGAATTATATTCATCATTTAGATATACTATTCATTATATATATCCATTATATACATGTACTTTTAATAGTACATTACATTTGGGGATAAGAAATGAAAGGCACCGTTCATGGAGACGGTAAGCCGTACGTACGCATGAACGCTACTTTTATTTCTATCTCATACTTTAATGGAAAGAAATAATAATGATATAGAGGTATATTATAATTCCAGTATAACATCATATATAATAACTTTAAATCCATCCTTTACACGTCCCACATATGGCATTAACGAATCACATCACTTTTAGGGGGCGGTAGTCCGCACTTCCTTAAATGAAGATATCGTGTTTACCCATAATGAAAACCATAAAGGTATGACAAAAATGAAAAATACAGAAGCTTAAAGAAAACATAAACATATTATATATCATATATAAAAATATTGACATCATAATGGCCACCCTTGAAAGTGTTAAATGAGTATTGAACAATCATCGTTTCGGGAGGCAGAATTTCGCCATCCACGGAAACCGTATGTTCTTTAACCATTTGATGTAGTTGTGTGAGAGTGTAGCTCAAATAAATATTATAACAACATCCTAGTATATTGAAGATACTGTTGTTGTTACAAAAGAAGTAAATAAAAAAGAGTTTAGAGGGTTGGAGAAGCAAAATAAAACAAATGAACAAGAGAGAATGAATTACCTTTAAAAGTGTAACTCCCTTTTGATTTGAGCTTAAAGGCTTCCTTTGAAAGGATTATGCCCAAAGGGAATCCTCTAGGATGAGGAGAGGGATGTGGAGAGAGTAATTGGGCAGGGGTTGGCCGAGACAAAGGCTTGAGTAGTGTGTGAAATGAGGTAGAGGTGGGGGCCTTTTATAAGAGGGGAGGAGGGGATCTTTTGGAAAGTAAAGAATTATTACTTTATTTGAAAATGTGTTTCGGTTTTAAAAGGTCCCACATTGATATAATTCGTGGATAAGGTGATAAGGCTTCGAAATCCACTCATGCAATAAGTTTTGGACATTTTTAGTTTATAGATTTTGCATTATCTTTCTATTTTATTTAAATCGTCAAATAATGATGTCATCGCTGCATCATTATTATTTCATAAATAATTTATTTTATTTAATGTCTAAAAATTATAAAACAAATACTATGATGTAGGAAATCTTTTTATATTTCCAATGACTATTTATAATCAAAATTTTGACTTGTGTAACCCTACTTAATAATTGTTTTAGTAAAAAAACTCATGTTTGTGTCAATTTAATTTTAACATTAAATAAAAATATATTATTGTCATTTTCCAACTAAAGTGGCTCCATGGGGTCCCAAAGTTGGCCCATGGCTTGTCTTGGTCGGCCATGACTCACCCAATAGGTGTAGGACAAGTGTCATGGTGTTTTCACATTCTTATAATATCATTTTTACCTTCAACTACACTAATTACCTCTCATCGCGATTAATGAAAAAAGGTACTATTCACCAAAAAATTATTATAATCTCATTGAACCACATTTTACTTCTTATTGACAACCATGTATGTCGGATTTTCAAAATTCAATACACATTAGTGGTAAACTTTCATTTAACTGAAAAATCAGTTTGCTTGATTACCACTTAGTGGTTTCACTATTCATCAAAAATTGATGTTTTTCAGAAAATTACCAAAAATTCACCCTAAGCTATATTTGATATTCCGAATTCAAAAATGAAGTCCATTTTACAAAATTCAAACCATATTAGTCACATTATTTAATTTAATAATTAATTCCCGCTGTCAGAGCAAATAGCGTGTTTTTATGAAACGATAAGTATCAAAAGATTGACACTAGTTTAAGTCCAATTTCAAAGTGAAATTGATTCCAATAACCACCATTGGATTAAATGGTAAAAATATATTCTAATTTAAATTTAAAACCAATTCAAAATATAATCTAATCATATTAATAAATTAGAATAAAAAGAGGTTTTGAATTAAAATACAACATTTTACACTATTCATTAAAAAAAAGAACTTTATCAGAAAGGTACCAAAAATTTACACAAAGTAAATTATGATGTCCTGATTCTAAAGAAGAGTTATATTTTGTCCAAAATATAGTATAAGAGTGATCAAAACTATATTTAATGACGGTTCTCCATCAAAAGGTGATAAGTGGACCTTTCGTGAAAATTAGAGTATAAATGCCTAAAATTGAACTCTTTCCGTATTTTAAGCCTTTATATTTTATTGGGTAAATGTATAAACATTTAAAAACATATCTAATCATATTTTAGTTATTTCTATCCATTCCCGCCAGTACAATGGCTACTTGTTAACTAACATTTAAAATAATATTATTATATTACTAGTGTGCTACGTAACTTTCCAAAGAAACTCATCGTTGCGTATCGAGTACGCTATCGAACGTAGAAACCCCTTTTAATTAAAATTAATATTTAATTCGTAAATATTAATAAATAAGAAAATTCTTTATTCTTTATTTACCTGGGATGTTACATCCATCCCCCCTTTTGGGAATTGCGTCCTCGCAATTCTATTCACTTATCAAAATAAGTGGGGGGTATTTATCCCTCATAGCATTTTCAGATTCCCACGTTGCCTCTTCAATCACATGGTTTTTCCACAAAACCTTTACCTGATGAATCACCTTATTTCGTAACACCTGCTCCCTGTGGTCAAGAATCTGGACCGGTTGTTCCTCATAAGATAGATTCTCTTCCAGCTAAACTACCTCTGGACTCAAAACATGAGATGGATCTGGAATATACTTTCTCAACATTGAAACATGAAAAACATTGTGTACCTGAGATAAACTCGGAGGTAAAGCCACCCAATAAGCAACTGATCCAACTCTCTCCAGAATTTCGTATGGTCCAATAAACCTTGGACTCAGCTTTCCTTTCTTACCAAATCTCATCACACTTTTCCAATGAGAAACCTTGAGAAAAAACATGATCACCAACCTCGAAAGATAGATCCTTCCTCCGGTTATCCGCATAACTCTTCTGCCTGCTCTGAGCTGTTCTTATGTGCTTCTGAATCAACTGATCTTTTTCTGCCATCTCTTCTACCAATTTTGGTCCCATCAGCTTCCTTTCACCCACTTCATTCCAAAATGCTGGAGTTCGACATCGCTTCCCATATAATGCCTCAAATGGTTCCATCTGTATACTGGAATGAAAACTGTTATTATAAGAAAACTCAACCAAAGAAAGATGTTGGTCCCAACTTCCCTGATAATCCATAGAACAAGCTCGTAGCATATCCTCCAATGTCTGGATTGTTCGTTCTGACTGCCCATCTGATTGAGGATGAAAATCTATACTAAAATTTAATTCAGTACCCAACGACTTCTGAAGGCCCTTCCAAAAGTTAGATGTGAACTTGGGATTACGGTCCGATGCAATGTAGAGAAGAACTCCATGTAACCTGACTATCTCTTTAAGATACAAACGGGAAAGTTTATCTAGAGAGAAAGTATCTCGTATAGAAAGAAAAAGAGCAGATTTAGTCAAGCGATCAACAATAACCCAAATTGCATTATTACCTCGAGATGTCTTCGGTAATCCAACAATAAAGTCCATGGATATATTCTCCCATTTCCACTCTGGCACTGGTAAAGGCTGAAGCATCCCTTTCGGTAACTGCCGCTCTGCTTTAACCTGTTGACATGTCAAACACTTCACAGTAAAATCAGCAATATCTCTTTTCATTCCATTCTACCAGTAATACTCCCGCAGATCACTGTACATCTTAGTACTGCAAGGATGATCTGAAAACAGGGAACTATGAGCCTCACATAACAACTCATTCTTCAACTGTGAATCACAAAGCACACATAACCTCTTCCCAAACCTCAAAACACAAACACAAACTTATCCAAGAACTCATGGAAAATTTTATTCATAAGGTCCATGAATACAGCAGGTGCATTGGTTAACCCAAAAGGCATAACTACAAATTCATAATGGCCATATCTAGTACGGAACACAGTCTTCAGAACGTCTGTTTCTTTTACTTTCAACTGATGGTACCCCGACCTCAAGTCAATCTTCGAAAAATACTGAGCTCCCTGGAGCAGATACCACTTCATTCGATGGCCCAACATCTGCTGAAGTTGTTGCAAAGGATTTAACCACCCCTTTCTGCTTGTAGTCTAACTGCTTCCCATCACTCAAGCTCTTTGTCAGACACTCATTTGCATAGTGACCCGTCTCATTGCACTTATAACATCTTACCGTTGGCTTTTCATTTCCCGCTTGATCATCTTCCTTACAGTTACGAGCAATATGACCAGACTTACCACACCGAAAGCACTTACCAGACTTGGATAAACATTTTCCAGGATGCATTTTACCACACTTCTCACAGGATGGATATTTGGTTTTCTTACCTCCTTGCTTCTTTGATGAATTCTTCCCCATTGCCTGCCAACTTGACCTCTTATTCTGTTGTTTGTCATAGAACACCTGATCATCGGCAAACTCCATTTCCACCTTCTCCGAAAATCGAACAAGTTTTTCATAACTTTTGAACTCACGAGAAGCTAAAGCCCTTCGATACTTTGGCTTTAACCCTGAGTAAAAATGGTTTATTTTACTATCAATATCTCGTATGAAGTTTGGAGCATACCTTGCCAACTGAGTGAACTTTTCTTCATAAGCAGCCACTGAATCATCCTCCTGCCTCAATTCTAGGAACTGTTTTTCCATCCTAAGACGAACCACCTTAGGAAAATATTTCTCAAGAAACATACCTTTGAATTCGCCCCTGTGAAGATCCTCAATATCATCACTATCCCTTATATTTTTTCACCATCGACCACCACTGATCAGCTTCACCTTCAAAACGGTAAACAGCAAGACTAACCTTTTGATGTTCTGAACACCCCATGACATCAAAAATGTTCTCCAGTGCTTTAATCCACCCTTCAGCTTGCACAGGGTCAGATTATCCTCTGAATGATGGGGGATGTTGCCTCATGAAATGTTCCACCACTGACATGTTCTTCTGCGGTTGATCTGGCTGATCTCGTGCATGGATACCACCACCATTTATAGCCTGAGTCAACTGTGCCATCACTGCAACAAAATGTTCAGTTCCGATAACAACCATCTCAGGTTGCTGATTTGGAAGGTTATCTTCCTCCTGATGTCGTCCCAACATAGCTGCTTTGTTTCCTCTGCGGAAAACCATTCTGAACACAGAAATATCTTAGGCGAAGCAACATGGTAATCCGTAAATGCTATATCATTTCAATCATATTATAATTTAACACTTTTCTAACTCCTAAAGTTGTCTAAACCGACCTTTGATACCAACTATAAGGCCCCGTTCCTTAAACCTTACTTAATACTGAATTAAATGAATAATTCACGTTGAGGATCTTTTCAGATTTAGAGTTTTAGAGAATTAGAACATTACTATTACATCTCAAAAGATTACAAAGTAGACACTTATACCAAGTTTCTATAGAATAAATAAAAAAAACTCTTAAAAAGAAACATGTCTAATTCCATGTTTTATAAAGCATGACTTTCCCTTGATCCCATCCTTGACCCTATTCCACATTAAGTCCTGTGAAAAACATATCAAAAAAACTTGGGGTGAGCACAAAAAGCTCAGTAAGGGATACACAAAGAATGAAAATTGTTAGTTTATCAAAACAACAAGTAAACCATGTATACTTTATCAAAGTAATACTTTTCAGCTTTATGAAGTAATAAAAACTCTTCACTGAATAAAGTATCATTACTTACCTTTTTGTAACCAAAGGATTACCATAAAATCCATATAAAGAACACATAGAATATATAAAGGTAACTTGGGACATAAACATACTTAAGTGGAATAACCATACGGTTGACTTCCACACATATCACTTAATGGAATAGCCATACGACCAATTTCCATACATACTTAATGGAATAGCCATACGGCCGACTTCCATACCCAATGCATTAGAGGTTATAACGTAACCACCCGTCCTGGTATTCACGGCACCACCCGTCATATGGTTTATAATTTAACCACCCATTAAAATGTCCAAGTACCAATATAAAATCATAAAACATAAAACCAATATAAAGGAATGAAAACATTTCCACATTTAAATCACAATATATAATAAATATATTGACATAATAGAATCCTTTATCAAAACCATTTTCAATACCAAAATACATAAAAGAGTATATGGTATTTATTTTATTTTAAAAACATTACGGCTTGTTGAGGAAGCCAAAGACCAAATAATACTCGCGGCGGAGGAAAAGGTCGTTGTCACCGCGTACGTTAAAAAAACATTCCTTTTTGTCGTTTAGTAAAACGCTTCGTAGAAAAAGATTCCTTTTGTATAAAAGTAAAATTCAAAGGATTTTATACACCGTATAAAATAAAGTTGTGTATAAAACGAAATATGCCTCAATGAAAGGAGATTGAGACGAAGTCCCTTACCTCGGGTCCGACTTGACTCGATCGTTCTTTAACGTCCTGAATAATAAACTTGAGTTAATTTATATTTGTTTAAGAACCTTTTTAATGTTCATTATTCCTTTTATATCACTTATTGCCATGTTATAAGCATTATGTGACCATTTAAGTTAATAATGTTTGTTTTTTCAATATTTGGTTCTTAAGTCGAAAGTGGACTTCTTACAATTACATGTTGTTCGTGTGGTCAAAGGTTATTTATATCCAGAATGAAATTACTAATTTGGATATCATATATATCATATATATCCAGCATATACATGTATTTATAATATTACATAATCATTTAGAGGTAATAAATGAAATGCACCGTTCATGGAGACGGTAAGCCGTACGTACGCATGAACGCTACTTTCATTTCTTTGTCATATTAATGGAATTAAAACTAAATGAGAGGTATGTATATTTTAATTCCAGAATTATATTAATCATTTAGATATACTATTCATTATATATATCCATTATATACATGTACTTTTAATAGTACATTACATTTGGGGATAAGAAATGAAAGGCACCGTTCATGGAGACGGTAAGCCGTACGTACGCATGAACGCTACTTTCATTTCTATCTCATACTTTAATGGAAAGAAATAATAATGATATAGAGGTATATTATAATTCCAGTATACCATCATATATAATAACTTTAAATCCATCCTTTACACGTCCCACATATGGCATTAACGAATCACATCACTTTTAGGGGGAGGTAGTCCGCACTTCCTTAAATGAAGATATCGTGTTTACCCATAATGGAAACAATAAAGGTATGACAAAAATGAAAAATACATAAGCTTAAAGAAAACATAAACATATTATATATCATATATAAAAATAGTGACATCATAATGGCCACCCTTGAAGGTGTTAAATGAGTATTGAACAATCATCGTTTCGGGAGGCAGAATTTCGCCATCCACAGAAACCGTATGTTCTTTAACCATTTGATGTAGTTGTGTGAGAGTGTAGCTCAAATAAATATTATAACAACATCCTAGTATATTGAAGATACTGGTGTTGTTACAAAAGAAGTAAATAAAAAGAGTTTAGAGGGTTGGAGAAGCAAAATAAAACAAATGAACAAGAGAGAATGAATTACCTTTAAAAGTGTAACTCCCTTTTGATTTGAGCCTAAAGGCTTCCTTTGAATGGATTCTGCCAAAATGGAATCCTCTAGGATGAGGAGAGGGATGTGGAGAGAGTAATAGGGCAGGGGTTGGCCGAGCCAAAGGCTTGAGAAGTGTGTGAAATGAGGTAGAGGTGGGGGCCTTTTATAAGAGGGGAGGAGGGGCACTTTTGGAAAGTAAAGAATTATTACTTTATTTGAAAATGTGTTTCGGTTTTAAAAGGTCCCACATTGATATAATTCGTGCATAAGGTGATAAGGCTTCGATATCCACTCATCCAATAAGTTTTGGACATTTTTAGTGTATAGATTTTTCATTATCTTTCTATTTTATTTAAATCGTCAAATAATGATGTCATCGCTGCATCATTATTATGTCATAAATAATTTAATTTATTTAATTTCTAAAAATTATAAAAAAATACTATGATGTAGGAAATCTTTTTATATTTCCAATGACTATTTATAATCAAAATTTGGACTTGTGTAACCCTACTTAAAAATTGTTTTAGTAAAACAACTCATGTTTGTGTCAATTTAATTTTAACATTAAATAAAAATATATTATTGTCATTTTCCAACTAATGTGGCTCCATGGGGTCCCAAAGTTGGCCCATGTCTTGTCTTGGTCGGCCATGACTCACCCAATAGCTGTAGAACAAGTGTCATGGTTTTTTCACATTCTTATAATATCATTTTTACCTTAAACTACACTAATTACCTCTAATCGCGATTAATGAAAAAAAGTTACTATTCACCAAAAAATTATTATAATCTCATTGAACCACATTTTACTTCTTAATGACAACCATGTATGTCGGATTTTCAAAATTCAATACACATTAGTGGTAAACATTCATTTAACTGAAAAATTAGTTTGCTTGATTACCACTTAGTGGTTTCACTATTCATCAAAAATTGAAGTTTTTCAGAAAATTACCAAAAATTCACCCTAAGCTATATTTGATATTCCGAATTCAAAAATTTAGTTTGTTTTACAAAATTCAAAACATATTAGTCACATTATTTAATTTAATAATTAATTCCCACTGTCAGAGCAAATAGCGTGTTTTTATGAAACGATAAGTATCAAAATATTGACACTAGTTTAAGTCCAATTTCAAAGTGAAATTGATTCCAATGACCACCATTGGATTAAATGGTAAAAATATATTCTAATTTCACTTTAAAACCAATTAAAAATATAATATAATCATATTAATAAATTAGAATAAAAAGTGGTTTTGAATTAAAATACAACATTTTACACTATTCATTAAAAAAAGAACTTTATCAGAAAGGTACCAAAAATTTACACAAAGTAAATTTTGATGTCCCGATTCTAAAGAAGAGTTATATTTGGTCCAAAATAATGTATAAGAGTGATCAAAACTATATTTAATGACGGTTCTCCATCAAAAGGTGATAAGTGGACCTTTCGTGAAAATTAGAGTATAAATGCCTAAAATTGAACTCTTTCCGTATTTTAAGCCTTTATCTTGTATTGGGTAAATGTATAAACATTTAAAAACATATCTAATAATATTTTAGTTATTTCTATCCATTCCCGCCAGTACAACGGCTACTTGTTAACTAACATTTAAAATAATATTATTATATTACTAGTGTGCTACGTAAGTTTCCAAATAAACTCATCGTTGCGTATCGAGTACGCTATCGAACGTAGAAACCCCTTTTAATTAAAATTAATATTTAATTCGTAAATATTAATAAATATGAAAATTCTTTATTCTTTATTTACCTGGGATGTTACATAAAACATATGATGGTTATATCTATCAACTCTATTCATAAAATCTAAGACAATAAAGGGGGAATTAGTAATAAAAAATGTAATAACTGTAAATTAATATTTTCAATAAACTACACATAAGGCTTTAACATGTTTGTCCATCTTTTGACGATTTTTTAATAGTGTCAGGATTGAAGACCAATCATAGAAAATATTGAGATCTTGTTATTTGATAACAAAATCATCATCATGGGTACAATGATACTTATTCTTTATCTTGATCATATTATCTTCCCAATTATAGTCATAGAGTCTCAATGACCCATGTTTATTCTCAAAAAAGTTACAAGTGTATCCCATAGTGACACACATTGTCGAATAAATCTCTTATCAATATTCTCTTGGATTTTATTCTTCAATTCATGTTACTCAATTTATGATATTCTATATAGAGTAAAGAAAATATGATTACCACTACGAATGAATTATATTAAAAACTATCATTCATTATTTTTAGTAATAATAGGTAACTTTTTTGAATATAATTTAATAAACTCTCATTTAAATTACTCAAATTTTATATTGATTTTTTCCCATCCATTTTAAGATAAATACCCCTTTTAATGGTAATGATGTCTCTTATAATGGGTGAAATTTTAATTTTAAGTTCATTTGTATCATCATATTAATAAATAATTATTGGTTGGTATGTTAATTCAATTTTGACTTATCTTCCTTAATATTTTATTTGATACTTATGTAATAAAATTTAGTAAAATCCAAAAATAATAAATAATCCAATAGGGGGATGAATTACATGATTATCAAGGATCCAAATCTCACAAAAAAAAATTGTGGAAGATTAATAGACCTGATATACAATCATTGTTACATTTTTTTACTAATATCTGAACATCTAATAATTTAGGTTGTAGTGTGACACCATTAGTGAATTATTTATATAGAAATGTTTGGGTAGACCCAAAATCACATATGGTATTAGTAGTTATAGAGTGTATATTCAGTGTACCTTTCAAAACATCATTATTGAACCCCAAATTGACAATAGTGATCATGTGAGATTTACCTTTGTCTATATGATTATGTTTTAGTTGACATCAATCACCACTGTTAATTCACGTTTTCAAGCATCAGGTAGAATAGTTTACAGAATCTATGAAATTAAATCATTATAATGAGTGTGGTGCATTCTATGAAAATTTATTCACATTTTGGTCACTAGATAACATCATCTTATTAAATTGGTATTTTATTTCCAAATGGACATCTTTTCCAAACATAAAACATATTACAATCCTCTTAAGAAAATTTATTCCATTATTTATTCCACTCTTCTAGAGGGAAGGAAAATATATCTTCCTCTCTCCCTGATTTTTTATATATGAATTACCTTTAAATTACAAATTGAATTTCTTCTAAAATCTATTATAGTTATGGTTGATAAAAATATATATTTCCATCCTGATACCCTAATGAATAACTTCTTCATAGATACCATTATCGCTTATAAAGAACACCCTTAAAGGACATGGTTTTATTAAATTGATGAATCAGTCAATAATAATTTACTATTCAATAAATTTTTATAAGAATAGAAAAAAAAAATATTATTAAACATAACTTATATGAACCAATTGATTCATCATCCTTATTCAATGTTTTATGAAATTCCCCCTCCATCCTAATATGTAAAAAATGAAAAGTATAATTTTTGAAAAATAATATTCTAAAATCATCCTACACCATGGAGTTATTTTCAAAAATTTTCCATTTATTCTTGGTAGGAGTTCACATTTTATCTAATTCAAATTCCAAATGATAATAAATTCTGAAATCCATACCATGTTTGACGAACTAGATAATATTAAATATATTTTTAGTGGTACTAAATTTTTTTACAACAATATGTGTATCAGAGGTCCCTCTAAATAATTGTGGAGGATTCTTCATAAATGAATCAATATTATATTTTTACATACATATGTAATTAAGATTATAGAAATTATTAATGTCTTGATAGTGCTGGGTAAACATAAAAAAGATTTTTCATTCCAAATAAAATAAAATTTGTGTTTTCAAAAAGAAAAAAAAAATTCAATTTCCCTTAAAATCCATGATAAAATTATTACATATGTCTCCATCATTTGATTTGAAAAATTAATCATATAATTTGGAACAATCATCATATAATGAAATTATATAATAAAGAAATTGATTTACATAATTTATAAATCATAACACTTATTTCAATATATGACTCTATAGATTTATATTATTTCATGCATTGCTATTATATATTCAAATCATTCATAATGTGATTTAATGAAAATATGGATTAAGGTAAATATATCCCATGGTAATGTAATTTAATTTAAGTATAAGGGGCCATGGTATGATACCCCATGATTTTAGGATATATTTCACTTGAAATAAAATTATTTATTCAAGACCATGTGATATACACATCCCTGAGTGTAAGTGAATAATATAATTTGATATTTTTCTATCCAAGACATTAAATTATTAAATCGAAAAAATATAATCTTGGAAATAATTAAAAAAGGTTTTATATGATATATGTGTATCTATAGTAATGTCATTATATGATTTAAAAGTTAAAGCTTCCTCACAAACGAGTTTTATTATTTTTTTTAAAAATTATATAATTATATAATGACACATTTTTAAAATTAGTTTAAAAATTTTCCATGACTTTTGATATTATTATACAACTTTTAGATTTGAGATAATATATGGAAATTAGTGTTAAATATTTTTGTTTTCCATGATTATAGAAGAATTCCATTTTTAATGAATTTTTTTTTGTAAAAATAATTTTCAAAGATTCATTTTGAATTAATCCATTCATCAATTAACATATGATTATTTATAATATTAATAATATAACTATAGCTATTGGACATAATTTTATGTTGGAATATATATTAAATAATTTTAATAATGTTGAAAATAGTTTATTCTTGAAAACTATTTTTTATTCCAATTTTTTTGTTTAATATTAAAATTTAATTATGAAAATTATATTAATTTAATACTAAAAAAATTATTCTTTATTTATAAATATGATGTCACAATTTGGAAAATAATTCTCTTTTCAGTCATCATGAATAATAACCTTGAAGAAATAATTATCACCTTGGAAAGTGTAAAACATGTAAAAATGAGGTAAAAACATTCCAATAAGAATTTAAAGTTTCAATAACACATTACTTTACAATATTTTAGGGGTGGTTTTCATACATAATAATAAAATTATCAAATATATATCATATTAGATCTATTTAAACTTTTTTCTGAATTTAATATTATTTTATAAAATGAATATATACAAAATGTAACACTTTGAACATTAATATAACTAATTTTATATATGTATAAAAATATGATATGTTAAGTGATAAATTATTATTGTATTTTTATATTATTTTATATCATTGAAATTTTTTTTATATTAATTATTTAATTATTAAATTAAATTATTACACTATGCTAGTAGAGTATTAATTCAATTAATAGAAAACTATTCGTGATTATAATAAAATTTAAAATCATAAAAATTGGATATATATTTGTGTTATATAATTTTCTATGTAAATAAAACATATCAATATTTTTTTGAAATGTTTTTACTCAAATTAATTAACTATCATGACAATATAATAGTCATAATGAATGAATATTTATAAAAACGACATTTTCTATGTTTTATAATTTACATACTATTTTAATTAATTTAAATTTTGGAATTTGTTTTTGGAAAAGTTAATAAAAAATAGTTGGTAATTTAAATTTTGTTACATTTATAGGTAAATTATTTCTTTATAATAATATACATGATCCATTAATATTATAAAAAATAAAAAATATTGTGTTATTTTTCAAATGGAATAACTTGGAAATTAACCTAATATATAAGGGTTAAAACAAAAAAAATTTCAATTTTTTAGGGGAATGTAATTTATACTCATAAAATGTATAGGAAACTTTATTCTGAGTCAAATTATGATTATAAATAAATTCTTTTTAATTTGATACATTAAGTAAGAGTGACAATCCCCTCGCTTATAAATTGTAACATCTTATCATGTCTTCCTCAAATAAATTGATCCTTATAGCTAAAAAATCCAAAAAATATTATTTCCAAGCATGCTTCACCACATCTAATAGGATTAGGTATTTAAAATTTCATTTATTCGAATGGTTTAGGTGTAATCCAAAAAATGTTCCTGAATGAAGAGGTTTTACTCTTAATCGATAATTTTTTATTTATTTCTTTATCTTTACCCAATAAATCAATTTTATTTATCATTAAATAAAAAATTATATATAAAATTGATATTAAAATTTTATTATGATTAGGTAACCATAAATATACACCATTTATTCAATCAAAATGGAAGTTAATGTATCACTAATGTGTACTTGTGGTCTATTGTCTCCACCTAATTATACAACTAATTTTCTATCATCATCATTCAAGATATTTTTAATAATTTATTTAATATATTTATCTGATATTTATGATATAATTATTATAGTATAATTATAATTTAATTTTAACCATATTACATTCATATACTTTGGAAAATGATAATTTCACTCTTGCATAAGTGTGGAACAACACCTCCACGAAGCGATGTCACAATTCATTTCCTTATATAGATTGTAATGATGAAATGTTTAATTAATATATATGAACTATATGAAATAATTATTATTTTTAATGGAAAAATATTATTTACCATTTTTTAGTATCATCCACTAAAAAGTGATAACAACAATCATACAAACATATGACCTACCATATACATTAACGTTGTAATTAATTTTTCTAAGTATAAATTTAATGGATGATTAAAAATATTTATATAAATAATATATATGATATTATTATATTTATTATCTTTATTAAAATTATGGATCCATGATAAAGGTGGATGTATTGAAATTATCAAATTGAATATTACATGAAAATTTAAACTGTTAACTCTCAGAAAAATTATTATAATAAATAAATATTAATAAATAATATTAAAATGTAATAAGTGGATAATATATGATATTATAATTATTTTTATGGTTATATTATATAAATAAAATAATTTCAAAATTATCATAAGTTTTTATATGATAACATGTATTAAAAATTGAACCCTAGGAAAGTGTCCCCTTATCTATATTTTGTTTCTGCGAATCATATTCCATATTCATCAATTTTTTATTCCATGTAGTGTATATACTGTCCCAATGATAATTTATATCATCACTATAATATTGTTAATTTTATTTCAAAATTCAATTTTATGTTATTTATTCTAACGTGGTTATTAATCTAATGATTACAATGTAGTAAGAAATTTCTTTTACAATCTCATATGATTTTGGGACGGTTCATGTTAAAATTTTATACACATGTTACTAACATCTTAAACCCCATATATTTTCTTTTTTATCATGATAATTTTTTTGTTACATGATAATTTTTCATTTTATCAATTTTTTGATCATGAATCAATAATAAAGATACATTTAAGGGACTCTCTTTGAGTAATATAGGGTTGATGTTTTATTTATATATATATTTACTACATGTTAATATTTTATTTTAATTTTTTTAAAGTATGTTCTTACTATTATAATATTATTTTTTAAATACAATTTTATATTATTAGAATTTAAATTAATTGTTTTTAATTGAATATTTTTTTCTTTTTTAAAATGAGGTATTTTTAAAAAGTGAGTGAAAAGAATATTTTTAACTCCCAAAACCCAGAATGCTTGAAATGGTGAATTAGTTTATTACAATGACATTATTACAAAGAAACAAATACCAAAGGATTGTTCAGTTTACTAGACCTAAGATTCTAGATTACATTCTAGAAACGGATAATAAATTGGGAAAACAAAATAATATTTGTTACAAAAAGAAGAATAAATAAACTTCCTCCATGAAAGATTATTAACAAATCTCTTCTTCATAACTTGGGGAAATAAATAGAACAAGGGTGAGATAAAATGATATGTAAGAGTATGTAACCTAGAATCAATAATGAATATATAGAAATAAATTATCATGAATTCTATAATAATAGATAAAAATGTGATTCAAATAACTAGTTAAGGGAAAATCAATAAAAAAAGCTATCAAACTAAAACTTATGCAATTTAATATTTGAACTCAAAATGAAATATATCAATAGACATGTTGATGCAAAATCTCATGGATAAATAATAAATGAAATGAGTTTGTAGAAATTCTTAATTATTAGAATCCAGGTTTCCTAGGTGCATGGTACCTTTTCCATTAAGACCTTTCAAAATACAGTTTACAGCATATAGGGTAAAACCCATATGAATTTTCCAAATGATTCATCTCATGAGACTACAGATGCATCGAGGGGCTATTTATAACCAGGCCATCGCATGTCATACTAGTCCAAATAATTCTGCATGTTTAAAACAAATAATTATGATAATAAAATAAAAATATTTAATCAATAATATATATTTATCAATATTGCCACATAAAAGGATAAGTAACAACAATGGTTGTTAACATCAGAACATTCCCATGTAAAAATAATATTTATACATTCCAATATCCCCATACCACATTGAAACATTTAAATAATAATTCAAAGCATAATGAATGGAAAATTTATTATAATGAAAAAAATAATATACATGATATAACATGTCGATGTTTAGTATATACAATAAATGGATGTTAATTGGTGCCTAGAAAAAATAAGTCTCCATGGAAAGTAAATTGAGATCAAATCCATTACCATAACCTTCCATTTATTGTGAGGAAATTATCTTCCTATATGTAAATTTAAAATATTTTACAATCCTATATCATATCCATTATCAGATTAATAATAATTTATATTAATTCTATAAAATATTTGATTATTTATTTGTTAATACTCTATCATTATTTTAATTGTTTTTGGTGTTAATTCCCTAGTTTTATCATCCATAGTTTTAATTTTTATTTGTTGTTCCTATTAAATAGATCACGATTACTTCAACAATGGAA
Organism: Viscum album; assembly: GCA_963277665.1. Classification (NCBI taxonomy): domain Eukaryota; kingdom Viridiplantae; phylum Streptophyta; class Magnoliopsida; order Santalales; family Viscaceae; genus Viscum; species Viscum album. The sequence continues at coordinate 358,005,345 of OY728143.1, forward strand.
TGAAAAATAAGGATTTCATTATCATATATATACATTAAATATGAATTTAGGATAATCTATAATTATTTTAGATAAGAAATGTAATGTATCGTTCATAGAGATGGTAGATCTTATATACACTTGAATGCTACATTCATTTCATTTTTATATTAAATATTTTAAAATAATGATATATATATATATTATAACTAAATTATTATATCTATGTTATATATGTTACATATTTTAATTAAAATTATCTATACGTGTTCTATATATGGGAAGAATGAGCCATATCACTTGGAGGGGGCATTGTCCGCAGATCCTCAAATGAAATTATCATGTTTACAAAAGATGGAAAGCCTAAAATTATGTTATAAATGAAAATTAAATAATAATAAAAAAATTATATTAATTATATATAACATATATAGAATGTCTTCCGATCATAATGGACACAATGTTATGTGGAAAAAGGCAAATGAACAATAAGTGTTTCGGGAGGAGGTATTCCATCGTACACATAAACAACATGTTTCCAACCCATTGGATGGATGTGTGTGTAATTTTAGGTCAAAAAAATAATTGTAAAATATACTATTATGGTTAGTATAATAGTTTTATTATATAATCATGTAATAATTTGAATTTAGGGAGTACAGAATGAAAATAAATTTAAATAGATTTAGGTAAGATGTTACTTATTAATTTGGGTTACTCCTTTTGGTTGGCACCAAAAGAAATCTTTGGTTTCCTTTCGTCTAAACTGGAAGCATCAAGAAGAAAGGGAGGGATTTTCAAGAACTATTTTTTCATATTTTGGTCAAACATAAGTGAATTGATAGGTGTGGGGATATGGGGGGAAGGGATTCCCTTTAAAATAGAGGAAGAGTGTAACGCTGGTAATATTATAAAATAAAGAACCCCAACCACATTTTATTATTAAAAATTGATAAATAATGGTTAACGGATGATCCCACGGAGGATAGTGTCGCAATATAGTCATCCCATGACTTTTGGACCATTTTATAGGTAGTTTTCGGCCATAAAGATATGGTTTAGTTCCTTATTTAGCATAATTTAACCATATTCATTGTAATTAAGTTTAATTACATTCACTAATATTTTTGATAAAATAAAATGTTTTCTGTATTATAAATTATAAATTATGTTTATTCCAAATATTGAATCCATTTTTTTGGAAATATCAATAATAAAATGTGTAGAAATTAATTTAAATTTAGTCTTTTAGAGAGGATGATATTGCAGTTTTTTAAAGTAAAAACGTTCTCAAGGATGCTATGTTTTTACAGTCAATTTAAAAGGGATATTTATTCCAATTACCTACATTGTATCAATTGATATAAATATAATCTAATTAATCATTAAATCCAAATACGTTTTTTTATCATTATAACTAAACAAGTTTAAATCAGTTTTCAATTAAAATTAATTATTTTTAACTATTCTTTAAAAATGAAATGTTGTAGAAAAATATAAAAAATTCACCCAACATAATTTTTTTGTTTCAATTTTAAAATATTTAGGTTATTTTTTATAGATTAAATCAATTATTATGTCAAAATTCTTATTTAAAATGGTTTCTCCATTAAAAGAAGGTAAAAATACCATTATAAAAATATAGTATTTTTATTTAGAATATTGGGTTTGTTATTATCTTATTACCATAAAATATATAAGGTTACTGTAAAAATATGTTTTTTGATATATAATATATTAATGTTTCATATAAAATAATAAAAGTTTAATAATTTTATTGGAAATTATAAAATGAGACTTTATAGTGTTTTTTTAAATTAGTTGTTATGTGTATTTCACATATACCAAAAAAACTAATAAAAAATATGGTAAAGTATTAGGGTCATACAATCCCCCCCTAAAAATTTTAGTTCTTGAAACTTGAGTGGTTCTACCTTAAAAAATATTTGGGTAGTTCTCTTTCCTTGAATCATTTTGTTCCTGTGATGCTCCCCCTATTTTGGGATTTATGATAAGTAACATTACCTGATGATTTTTCGGATATCCTAATGATTTCTCTCTATAACACCCCAATCTTCCATGGCACACTTCTCCTTGAATAATACATTAGTGTGTGTTGTACGCAACTTCGAGTTCTATCAAACTACAACCAATCAAACTAGCCGTTATGAACAGTAATAACCACTTTTTGAAATTTTATTAATTTTATCTTTCAAAATGGACTTCAGTTTTGGATTTGGAATATAGAAATTAGCTTAGTGTGAATTTTCTGGTATTTTTCTCAAAATATTCAATTTTTGATGAATAGTGAAAAACACTAAGTTATAGTTTAAAATCGAATTTTTATTTAAATAATTATTTGTTTTATTTAAATTTATTTTAGGTCAAAATAGAAACATGATACATATATAAATTTAATTTTATTCATTGGAGTTAGTTTATAATGATTTTAGATATAGAAAAATTTTATTAAACTTTTCACCATCTTTTACCCACCTCCTAGGAGAATTTTCAAATTAACATAAAACAAAATTTCACCACTTCAATGAATGTAATTTCAAAAATCTAAGAGACAAGGTTGATATCAGTAAGTAAAATGTGGTTCAATGAGATGAAAATAATTTTTGGTGAATAGTAACTTTTTATTTTTAATTACCACAGTTAAAAGTAAATAGGGTAATTAAGGGTAAAAATGATATTATTATTACCCTAACACATGTCCTAATTCTGTTGGATAAGTATAATTAGACCTAAAACTACCTTAGGAATAAAATATTAACCTCTTTGGTCCACATGGATTAGATTAGGGCACTTATTATTATTTTATTTAAAGAAGAGTTAAAAAAGTTAAAATCAAGGTTTAATAACTAAAATAATTTCAATATAGGGTTATAGATAAGAAAAATTAGACTATAAATATTCATTATGAAGATAAAAATATTTCCTACATAATATTATTTTATTTACATTTTTTAGACATTAAATAATTTAAATTATTTATGACACAATGATGCTGCAGTAATTATGTAATTAATAAAATATTAAAATATCTGATATTATAAATATCCAAATAAATGTAATTAGAGACTATTTTTGAATTCCACTAATTTTATAGGATAATATGACATGTTAGGGTTGGTTATATGAATTGTTTTCAAAGTAATAATTCTGTTATGAATTTAGAAAAAAACAAAATGTCACAAAGTGTAAAAATTGACATAAACAAGTTTTTAAAACAAATATTATATTATTAATTGATATTCTATTCCTAAAAATATATGGTTCAGCCAAAGGACATATATAATGATAGTTTTATTATTAATTAACCACTTTGTGTTCTCATGTATGTATATAGAAATTTTATTAACCATATATTATAAAAATACAAAGACACATTGAAAATGTCAAACTATTTAACTATGAGTTAAATTTAAAAGATAAAGTTAATATAGTGACCCAAACCTATATAAAACATATTGGTTGAGTGTTATTCGACCCATACCCACCTTATACTTTAAATAATCCACTTTCTAGTTATTATTAAACGAAAATCCTTTAATTAGAAAATAATAATTCTAGATTTTCCTAAGGTGCCCCTCACCCCTCTTATAAAAGAGCACCCCCTTCCCTCAAATTCACATCATAAAAGCCTTTTGGATCGTACAAACTCCACCAAAATACCCTCTAAACAATAATAAATTCATCCTAGAGGCCCTAATTTAGTCATAAATCCTACCACGGGATCCCTTTTGATCAAATCAAAAGGAAGAACCGGAAGAAGAGGGAATAATTTCCCCACCTTCTTTCGAGTTCATTTCTTCTTCCACTTCCTTTTTATATTTTTTTTCAATTAAAAAATAATAACTCCAGTATCATATATATACTGTGATATTATTATAAATATGGTACAACAAAATTCATTATTCTATCCATCCTTTGAATGACATGTCACCATACGTGCGTACGTACGACTTACCGTCTCCACGTTGTGGTGTAATTGTTATTCAATACATTATTATTTGGATGGGTACAATAATGATGTATAATTTCTGAAAATAATAAATATAACATGATAATAATTCTGTATATATGATATACCATCCAATTATATAAGATTTTAATATCAAAGAAATGATATTGTCGCTCGTGCATACGTACGGATTACTATCTCCATGAATGCGATGAGATTAATTCCCCATCATATCCATTCAAGAGTAATTTTCATTTGATGATTAAAAATAATTTTTAATGACTTGATATCATTCTGGATATAAAGAAGATACATCCCATCCATAACAAATATGACTCACATAACACAGAATATAAAGGAAAAATAATATATTAAACTGAAACGACGATAATTCTAAGATATTATTAACAAAACAATGTTACAAGAACATATATGATATTATATTAATTTATATGATTATATTATAATTTAAAAACAATTATTTCACAATTATACAAGAGTTTAACCTACCCACTACCATGGAAAAGTACAAGGTAATTGTTAAATTTCATAATCTCTTCATTATCTGAGGATGTTTATATGTAATTATCTATTGGGATCCCCTTATCAGCCACATCCATGTTTCTTAAAAATGTATTTCAAAACATTATTACTATTTTATAGACTGTGGTTAAAGTCATTTATACCCTTTTTTGACTTTTTATAGGATTATTATAAACCATTCTTTCCATTATTTTCCAAACAAGGTCATTTTTAACCTTTTCGACAAAATTAAGGCAATAATGTCCTTTTTAACTTATACTGCAGGTCCGGCTATTTTCGGCCGTTATAAAATTTTTAAATCTTCCCATAAAATCCTATAAAAATATTTTCAAAGGAAATGTTTTATTTTATAATTATGTGACTTTTAAATGATTTCAAAAAAGAGATATTTCTCTCAAATAGTTTTGATTTCATCTATGTCAACATCGTTTGATGGATTTTCAGCATATTTTTAGTTGATTTATTATGATACTAAACTTCGATATTTTATTGAAGGTTTTGTGACATATTTGACTATGGAGGTGTTATTTTTATACCATTCATGGTTTATGGATAAATTATTGGAATTTTGTATGATAGTTTTAATACAAATGTTTATATTATGTTTTAACCTGTTTATATAAGGAATGCATTGGACATTGTAAGTGATGAGAGGAGCCCGCTATAACTCCTCGATTCATCGGTAGGTCTAATGAGACAAACTAGTGTCTTGTCACAAGGCCTTGAAAAAATCTTATTTGTTGTCTTGGCATAAGAACTTGACTATGAGATTGTGATAGTCTGGAATTATGAATTCTATCATTATGAGTGTGGTTATTGACATTGCATGTGATTATTCAACTAGTAGAGTATCCAAGAGAATAAGTAAATGGAACTATTTCATTTTATTTTTCCCATATTATTTGAAGATCAAGTTGAAAATGATTTTTTTAGTTATACATTGCCTGAAATGTTTATTATTATTTATGAGAGTTTCCGCTATATTTTTATCCTTATTTAGCATATCTGCTCACCCCTTTCTATGTTTTATGTTTCCCATGATGTGAAGAAGTATTTTATGACTGAACTAGAGGGATAGTCTGAGAGGATATGAGTGTGGACTATGGAGACTATTTTGCTATAGTTTTTCACTTTATAAATTAATGTAAGACTTATGAATGTATCTAGTGTTTCCACGGCTACTAAATTAATCGGTCTTTCGAGAATTGATCTTTTGTGATCCCGCCAATTTTATATAATAATTCACTGACAATGGGTAAAAGGGGTTAGGGAAATATAGTTGGTATCAGATGAAGTTTGGTACATACCTTGGAAGCTATATTTATATATAATCTGATTAGAAAACATATCCCTAAGATAGACTTTGAGGATTAGTATAGAAGAACTTACTAGAATTTTGGTACTGTAGATATTTTGTGAGTTTTTTGAGCAATACATCCCTATCTAGATATGAGTAGGTAGAGGCGGCTCTAGCACCGATGTACCTAGGGGTAAAACCCGAGAACACCGCTTTGAGCTAGACACAAATGGGAACTGGTGCACGACAAGAGGCTTTGCTGCACTATTGGTAACGAAAATCCCGGGGGATATTCTTAGGATAATTCTCATTTTCCTTACAAACCATTATGAAGGGTTTATGAGTATATAATTCCTCAAAGATTTTTTTATTATTATTACGGATTATATCCGTAAACTTTTCAATTTATGTTAAGTATTTTTCATGTTTGGATTTATATACTGCGATTCATAAACTAATCAAGTGTATGACATTGTTTAGAAATGCCGCCGAGTGGAAGGAATGGAAACAGTATCAATGCACACACTCCATGTAAGGATTTCCTATTACTCAAGATAATTATAGTGGAGCTGGTGATACAACTGGTGCTAATCAGCTTATCACTATACTAGGATAACTCACTCAAGTTATGAATAATAACCTTACCCATATGGAGCACCATGATCCACAACACAGAGGATAAATTTTAGACTGCTTCATGAGGAAACAACCCCCAACATTCAATGGGAGCACATATACATTGGAAGTTGAGCAACAGATAAGTTCCCTAGAGAAAATATTTCAGACTTTTGGGGTAGTGAAAGGGAAAATGTTTTCATGGTAGTTTATCACCACACTAGAGATGCTGATCAATGGTGGTAATTGATACAAAACACAAAAGAAGATGATGAAGTATCAAGTATAGAATAGAGAGAGTTTAAAGATATTTTCTTTAAAAAGTACTTTCCTCATAACCATCAGCCGGATATGGAAAGACAATTTCTATGTCTGAGGAAAAAGAAGGATGAGAATGTTGAAAAATATGTGTCTAACTCTAAAATGTTATCAAGGAATGATGCAGATTATATATGTAACCCATGAGGTACTATTGAATGTTTCTTTGATGGGATAAAATCGTTTCTCTGTCGAGCAGTAGTCTCGTAATCCTTCTCGTCATAAGCAGATATTGTCTCATGTGGAATCATAACAGAAATGGAATTATCTAAGTCTTATGACATTAATGAAAAGTAAGAGATAAAGAGATCTGTTGATCACTTTGGAAATAGAAATAAGGGGAAGAAGTGAAAAGTTTAATTTACATCATGCAATAAATGTGGGAAGAAACACTCTGGTACTTTCCTGAAGGGAATGATATTCTGTTACAGGTGTGGTGAAAAAGTCCACCAAGCTCGTGATTGCAAGGGTAAGAAAGAGGCTACCAATGTTCAATTCAACAATTTCATGGAGATGGGAAATTATGCAAATGAATGTCCTAAGTGTCAAGGAAACATACCTCAGAAAAGTCCAAGGGATCAAGGCCAAGATTATGTGATCACTACTGCTGAGGTTAAAGCTCCAAAATAGGATGTGGCGGGTAATTTAATGGTTTAATCAAGTTTATCCAATTCTTTATTTGATTCTAGATCATCGTATTGTTTCATATCTTCCCAGTTTGATAAGAAAATTAGATATTTCTAATTTGAATTAACAAGGGAGTTTTCAGTCAAAACTCTTAAGGGAAGTATCATCGCAACAATGTTTTGTCAATCAGTTCCAATTAATTAACATTAATGTTATTTATCTACTAATCTCATCGTCACAACCATGACAGAATTTTATATAATCCTTGGTATGGATTGTATTCCGGACCATGAAGCAAAAATTTATAGTAAGAATAAGGAGGTTACAATTTTTTATGATGATAAAGAGTACCGTATCTTTAGAGAAAAAACATCATCACATAATTCTTATCTAGATCCACCCCTAGTTTCTCAACTAAATTCAATTATTGGGGAGGTAGATAATGAAATAATTTTGGGTGAAGAATGGAATGTTTGGATAGAGGAATTACTTATGGTGAAAGAATATGTTGATGTTTTTTCTTTGGATTTACGTGGACATCCTCTAGAATGAGAAATTGAGTTTTCCATTGACCTAATTCTTTGTTCAAGGCCCATATCGAAGACACCTTATAGAATGGCCCCTGTGGAATTAGTGGAACTAATGAAACAACTAGAGAAAATGAGTAATATGTTATTTATTCGCCTTAGTGTTTCTCCATGGGGTTCCCCTTTCCTTTTTGTTAAAAAGTAAGATGGATCTATGAGGTTGTGCATTGACTATAGGGAGATCAATGCTATAACAATAATGAAAAAATATCTCATACCTAAAATTGATTATTTATTCGACCAACTTCATGGAGCACAATACTTCCCAAAGATTGATCTTCAATCTAGATATCATCAGTTGTGTTTTAAGAAGGAAGACATTCCGAAAACAACATTTTGAACCAGGTAGGGGAATTATGAGTTTACAGTAATGCCTTTTGGGTTGACTAATGCACCCTATGTTTTCATGGATCTAATGAACAACGTCTTCATGGAATATCTTGATGACTTTGTAGTGGTATTTATTGATGATATCTTGGTATACATCAAAAGCAACGAGGATCATGAAAATCACTTGCACATTTTTCTAATGACCCTTAGAATACATGAATAATACGAGAAGTTTATCATGTGTGAATTTTGGCCTTAGGAGATTTTTTTTCGTGGCCATATTGTCTTTAAGGATATAATCTCAGTTGATCCTTCTAAGTCAGGATTAATCCACAAATTTCTTGCACTGACAAGTATAACTGAGGTATGAAGTTTTATTGGTTTAGCAGGCTATTATTGAAGTTTCATCCAAAAATTTACCAGATTGGATAACCCATTAATGAAGCTCACATGTAAATGGGTTAAATTCGTTTGGACAAAAGAGTGTGAAAAATGATTCAAAGAACTGAAGACAAGATTATTCAATGCTTATATCATGACTCTACCATTGGGGAATGATGGGTCTATTATTTATAGTGATGCATCAAAGAATGGACTTTGTTGTGTACTTATACAAAATGATAGGGTTATTGCCTATGCATCACGATAGCTAAAAATTCATGAGAAAAACTATCTTACTCATGATGTTGAGTTAGACACTTCAATCTTTGTTTTGATGATTTGGATACATTATATCATTGGTGAAAATTGTTAGAATTACACTGATCATAAGATTTTGATGTATATATTCTCCCAAAAAGAACAAAAAATGTGGAAAAGGAGATGGCTTGAACTACACAAGTATTATTATTGCACGACACACTACCACCCGGGGAAGGAAAATAAGGTGGAAGATTCTTTGCACAGAAAGGATCAAGGAGTTTTGAACAAGATGAGAGTTGAAATGAATCTGATTTTCATGGATCTACTGAGGATGGATATGGGAATTACCATGGAAGTTGAATCATTGATACTTTTTCAAATGGTTTCAAAACCATCCTTATTAGAAAGGAAAAAGAGTTCTCATACCAATGATTAAGAGTTTCAAAATAACATTAAAATTGTGAATGATGGGAGATTGAGTGACTTTGTGTATGAAGATGGAATTTTGAAATTTGGGAAGAGACTTTGTGTTCCTGATGTACCTGATCCAAAAAGGGAATTATTGGATGATTCTCATAGTTCCAATTTCTCTATACACCCTGGTAGCACTATGATTTATAAATATTTTAATGAACATTTTTGGCGGGACAAAATGAAGAGGGAGATTGCTGATTTTGTGTCATGGTATATGGTTTGTCAAAAAGTGAATACTAGAAGGCACCATCCAAGAAAAGTCATGCAACCTCTTCCCATACCTGAGTTGAAATAGGAAAATATTATGATGGTCTATGTCATGGGGCCACCAAAGAATCCTAGAAGAAAAGATGCAATATGGGACATTGTTGATCGTCTTACCAAGTCCGCACATTTTCTTGCTATAAGAGAAGATTTACCACTTGAAAGATTAGCAATAATATATATTAATGAAGTTGTAAGGCTTCATGGAGTACCACTATCGATTGTTTCTGATCTAGATCCACGTTTTACATCAAGATTCTAGAAAAGTCTTCAGAATGCCCTGGATACTGAACTTTGTTTGAGCACTGCCTACCACCCTCAACCTAATGGACAATCTGAATGAACTATTCAAACCTTAGAATCCATGTTGAGATCATGGTCACATGACTTTCAGGGTATATGGGATCAATATTTACCTCTGTTATAATTTTCCTATAAAAATGACTTCCATTCATGTATTCAGATGGAACCATATGAAGCGTTATACAATAGAGATGTCGCACACAAACCTGTTTGGATGATGATTTTGAAAGAAAAATCGTTGGCTCATAACTTGTGTAGGAAATGATGGAAAAGGTAAATGTAATCCAAACCCACATTAAAGTAGATCAAATTATGTATAAGGACTATGCTAACAATCGAAGGAAGGATTTGGAATTTCAGGTAGGATATTATGTTTTCTTGAAGGTATCTTCATGGAAGAGTGTTATACGTTCACAATGTGTTCCACGTATCACTATTGAGAATATTCATGCCCAACCCAATGCACGTACTCACCTATGAGGAATTAGAACTGAAACCCAACCAGTCTTATTGAGAAGAGCCTGATAGGATTATTGATATGAGGAACAAGTATTGAGAAACCAAACGACTCATCTGGTAAAAGTTCTATCGAGAAACTAAAAGTTGGAAAAGGCAATATGGGAACTCTAGGAACTTATCATGAAGAACCACCCGAGTATTTTTATTTATTAATATTCTAGAAACTTCAAGGACAAAATTATTTGATGGAGTGGAGACTGTAACACCCAAATCTTCCATGGTGCTCTTCTCATTGAATAATACAGTAGTGTGTTTTGTACGAAACTTCGAGTTCTAACACCACAGAACCAATCAAACTAGCCATTAGGAATAATAATACCCACTTTTTTAAATTTTATAAATATTATATTTTAATGTGGACTTCATTTTGGGATTCGAAATATCAAAATTAGCATAGGGTGAATTTGTGGAATTTTTTTTGAAAACATTCAATTTTTGATGAATAGGGAAAAACACTAGGCTATTCATTAAAACCGAATTTTTATTTTAATAATAATTTATTTTATTTAAATTTATATTAGGTAAAAATAGATACATAATACCTATATAAGTTCATTTTAATTCACTGGATTTAGTTTATAATGATATTAGATATATAAAAATTTTATTGAACTTTTCATAGTGTTTTACCCACCTCTTAAGAGATTTGAAAATTCACTTAAAACATAATTTTACTGCTTCTATGAATGGAATTTCAAAAATCCAAGCGACACGGCTGATATGAGTAAGTAAAATGTGGTTCAATGGTATGGAAATAATTTTTGGTAAATAGTAACTTTTTTCTTTTATTTACCACGGTTAAAAGAAAATAGGGTAAGTAAGGGTAAAAATGATATTATTATTACCCTAACACATGTCCTAATTCTATTGGATAATTATAATTCGACCTAAAGAAACCATAAAAATAATATATGAACCTCTATGGTCCACTTGGATTATATTAGGACACTTATTATTATTTTATTTATAGAAGAGTTAAAAGAGATAAAATCAATGTTTAATAACTAAAACATTTTTAATATAAGGTTATAAATAAGATAAATTCGACTATAAATATTCATTATAAATATAAGAAATTTCCTACATATTGGTATTTTTTTATATTTTTTAGACATTAAATAATTTAAATTATTTAGGACACAATGATGATATAGTAATTACCTAATTAATAACATATTAAAATAATTGATATTATAAATATCCAAATAAATGTAATTTTAGAATTTTTATTAATTCCATTAATTTAATATGTTAATAAGACATGTTAGTGTTGGTTAGATGAATATTTTTCTAAATAATAATTCTGTTATGAATTTCGAAAAAACAAAATACCAAATAGTGTAAAACTTTACATAAAAGTGTTTTTAAAACAAATATTATATTATTAATTGATATTCTATTCCTAAATATCTATGTTTTGGCCAATAGACATATATAATGATAGGTGTATCATTAATGAACCATTTTGGGTTCTATTGGAATTATATAGTAAGTTAATTAACCAGATAATATAAAAATACAAAGAGACATGGTAAATGTCAAACTATTTAACTAAGAGTTAAACCTAAAAGATAAAGTTAGTATAGTGACCCAAACCTTCCATAAACCCATTTGTTTAGTGGTTTTCAACCCATCCCCGCCTTATAATTTAAATAGTCTCCTTTGGAGCCATTACAAATGGAATATTATTTTATTATAATATAATATTTCTAGATTTTCCTAAGGTGCCCCTCACCCCTCTTATAAAAGGGCACTCTCTCATCCCTCAAATTCTCACCGTCATAGCCTTTTGGCTCAGCCAAAAACTACCCAAATACCCTCTCAACTATCCTCCCTTAATCATAGAGGAAATACATTTGTCAAAAATCTATACTAAAGACCCCTTTTGATCAAATAAAAAGGAAGAACATGAAGAAGAGGTAATGTTTTCACCACCCTATTTCAAGTTCCTTTCTTCATCAACTGCTTATTTCATTGTTATTTCCATTCTAAAATAATAAATCCAGTATATTATATATACTGCGATTTTATTATAAATATGGTACAACCATATTCAGTATTCTATCCATCCTTGGAATGAAATGTCACCAAACGTGCCTACATACTTCTTACCGTCTCCATGTTGTGGTGTAGTTGTTATTCAATACATTATTATTTTGATGGGTATAATAATGATGTTTAATTGATGTAAATAATAAATATAACATGATAATAATCTATATATATTATATACCATCCAATTATATAATATTTTAATATCAAAAGAATGATATTGTCGCTCGGGCGTACGTACGGATTACCGTCTCCACGGACGCGATGAGATTAATTCCCCATCGTATCCATTCAAGATTAATTTTCATTTGATGATTATAAATAATGTTTAAATACGTGATATCATTCTGGATATGAATATGATACATTCCATCCATAAAAAATATGACTCACATAACAAATAATATAAAGTAAAACAAATCTGTTAACACCCGAAACGACAATAATACTACAATATTATTAGCAAAGTAATGTTAAAAGGTCATATAGGATATCATATTAATGTATATGATTCTTGAATAATTTTAAAAAAATTATTTCACCATTATACAGGAGGTTAATCTACCCTCGACCAAGGAAAAGTACAAGATAAGGGTTAATTTCACAATCTCTTCATTATCCGAGCTTGTTTATATATATTTATCTACATGGATTTATTTATCATCCACATACATGTTTCTTAAAAATGAATTTCAAAACATTCATACTATTTTATAGAATATGGGTTAAAGTAATTTATACCCTTTTTTGGATTTTTATAAGATTTTTATATAGGAATTTTTCTGTCATTTTCTAAACAAGGTACTTTTTAACCGTTTTGACAAAATAAAGGTAAGAATGTCCTTTTTAACTTATATGGCAGCTGTGGCTATTTTTTGCCGTTAAAAAATCATTGAAGCTTCCCTTAAAAGATAACAAGAATATTTTCAATGTAAATTATTTATTTTATAATTATTTTACTTCTAAATAATTTAAAAAAAGTGATACTTCTCTCAAATTGTTTTGATTTCATCTATGTCAACATCCTTTGATGGATTTTAAGCTTATTTGAAGTAGATTTATTATGATAAAAAACTTCTATATTGTATTGAAGGTTTTGTGATTTTTTTGACTATGGATGTGTTATTTTTATCGCAGTCATTGTTTTTGGATAATTTATTGACATTTCATATGCTAGTTTTAATATAGATGTTTATATTTTGTTTAAACCTGTCCATAAGAGGAATGCATTGGACTTTTTAAGTGATGGGTGGATCCCGCTATAGCTCCTCAATGCGTTGGAAGGTCAAATGAGAAAAAATAGTGTCTTGGAAAAGGGCCTTGAATGAATCTTATTTGTAGTCTTGGCACAAGGCCTTGACTATGTGGTTATGATAGTCTGGCATTATACATTCCATCATTATGAAAGTGGTTATTGATATTGAATGTGATTATTCGAATAGTAGAATATCCATGAAAATAAGTAAATGGAATTATTTCATTTTATTTTTTCTATATTATGTTGTAGTTCATGTTTAAAAGGCTTACGTTTTAGTTATACAATGCCTTAAATGTTTATGATTATTTATGAATGTTTCTGCTATATTGTTATCTTTACTAAGCATCTGAGCTCACCACTTTCTATGTTTTATTTTTTCCAAGAATTGAAATAGTATTTCATGACTGACCTGTAGGGATAGTTTGAAGGGATATGAGTGTGGACTATGTAGACTTTTTTGTTATAGTTTTTCACTTTATCATGTAATGTAAGAATTATGAATGTTTCTATTGTTTCCAAGGCTACTAATCTAATGGGTATTTTGAGACTTGATATTTTGTGACCATGCCAATGTTATGTAATAACACACCGAATCTAGGTAACAGAGGTAGGGGCGTTATACTATATATTATCAAAAATCAAGATGGGTTCTTCAAAGAATGAGTGGTCAGGTTCCAACTCAATATCATCATTGGTGTGTACATGCTTAGGGTTGGGTATGAACTTCCTTTGTAGAGATATATGTAATACATTATGAACCCCTTAGAGATATGGTGGTAATGCAATATGATAGGTAAAAACTCCAACCCATTCAATAATTTTTAAGGGTTTGATGTACCTGGACTCAGTTTCCCTTTCTTACAAAATCTTATAAACACGTGCATTGAGATACCGTTAAGAAATAGTGATCTCACACCTGAAAATCTAAATATTTCCTCTATTTTTCGGCATAACACAATTTCCCATCTTTTATAATATATAATATGATTTTGGATAGCCTTTAACTTTTCCATAATATCATCAAAAAGTTTAGGACCTATGAGTTTTCATTTTCCAACTTCATCCCAACAAGTTGGTGTATGACATCTATTGCCATATAATTATTCATACAGTTCCATTTTCATACATGAGTGGAAACTATTATTATAGGGAAATTAATCCAAAGGTATGAATTGATCCCAAATACCTTGAAAATAATGGTCGAAAGGCATCAACATATCCTCCACTATTTAAATAGTTTATTTATATTGTGCATCAATTTGAGGATTGTAAGAAGTGTTTGAAGGATTCTTGGTGTGAAGAGACTTGTGAAGAATGTTCCAAAATGTGGATATAATGAGGGTGTATCAATTAGAGGAAATGGAAAGATGTGTCTTATGTTTTCATTCAAATCTATTAATTTATATTACTATGAGGGACTCAAGAGTCATATATTATCTTATAGAATGAAAATGTGGTGATTTGATTAGGTGGATCAATGATAATCAATATTGCAGTATTCATTCTTGGAGTCCTTGGATGTACCATGACAAAGTACATAGTAAATTCATCTAATTTACACACAGGAATAATAAGTGGTTGCATAACTTCTTTAGGATGTTACCTTATATCATTCACCTGATGACAATAAAAATATCGGGACACTAAATCCACAATTTCCCACTTCATTTTATCCCTCCAAAAATGTTCATTCATGAACCAATATATCATTATACTTCTAGCGAGTATAGGTAAATTTATTCCATGGAGGTTACTATTTTTATATTATGTATAGATGTAAGACACAGTGTCTTTCCAAATTTTAGAGCAACAACTCTACAAACAAATTGTTTTTTATTTTTCTTCGTTCACATGATTTATTTTCTTCTCAAAGTAATCATTGATAGATTTAGAATTATTTATCATCTATAGTAATGATTGTTTTATAATAATTTGAAAGAAAATTGATTTCTCTCCTTCCTTATAAATTCCTATATCTATCATTACTCGATCTCAAAATATAGATTTTTTCTCAATCCTTATTTGGGTTAAAACTCCACGATCCTTCAAACTCAATGCATCAGCCACCTTATTTTCATTCCATGGGTGTTTGTGTATTGGGAAATCATAATCTTTTATTAGTTTTTTCCATTTCCATTGTCTCATGTTGATAACATTCTATAATAAGTATTATTTGAGTATTTAATGATCTCTCAATATCTCACATATTTCACTATAGATATAATCCCTCCATATAATCAAGGATAAGATTATAGGTGCTAACTCTAGATCATAGGCTGTGTAGTTCTATTCAGGATTATTTACGTACCATTACGAATATGAAATATCTTTCTCAATTTTTAATAATACACATATAATTCACTCTTTATGCATTACTATATGTGAAAAACCCATCACTCTTAGATGGTAGAGTAAAAATCATTGCATTTACTAAACTTATCTCAAGATCATAAAATTACTCTCCATATACATTTTTCTAGAGAAACATAACCCATTTATATGTAATATTATTTTAGGGGTTAGATAATTTAGAAAAATTCTAAATGAACTTGAAGCATTATCCTATAAAACCAAGGAATCTATATAATTAGGTTATGTATGTTGTTGTAATCCATTATCTGATAGTCTATGTATTTTCAAGATCAACCGATATTACATCTATGGTGGAAAAATGACCATAAAAAGTGACTACTTTTTTACAGAAATCTAATTTACTGAATTTTTCATATAACACATCTCTTATAATATTTATAAGGATGATATGTATGTGATTCTCATGGTCCATATGGGTTTTAAAATAAACCAGAATATCATTAATGTACATGATAACAAAATCCTTAATATATTCATTGAATTATATATTAATTATGTCCATAAAAAGAGATATTATATTACTCATCCCAAATGAAATTACTATAAACTCATAATATTGATACAGGATCCAAAAATATGTCTTCAGAATGTGACCCTTCTTTACTCAGAAATGGTGATACCTAAAATCAATATAAACATTTGAAAAATATTGGGCTCTATGAATATAAAAATACTAGTCATAAATTTGATGTAGAGATTACTTTTTCATTACTTTTACTTCCATATAATCAAAACATATCCTCATGGATCCATTATTATTTTTAATAAAGATATTATGGGCTCCCCATGGTGAAACATAAGGGAGAATAAATATCTTATTTTAAAAAAATCAACTTTTTGTTTCTTCAATTCCACTAATTCCATTGTGGCCATTCTATATGAAGTCTTTGATATTTACATGCCATTATGGATTTAATTAATGGAAAATTAAAAATCAATCTCAAGGGGATATCAAGGAAAATCCATAGGAAAAGCATAAATTTATTCCTTCACATTAGGTACATCCTCAATTTTATGTTCACCTCCATTATCTCTAGATGTTTTCTTCTATTCATCCCCAAGAATTTCATTTAGTAAAGCAAATTGTGGTCGATCTTATTAAAAAGTATGTGAATAATCATTTTTCTATAAAGATGATGGATTATTTGTCTTCCTCACATATTTTAAATTCATACCTATTGCAATAAAAATTATCATTATATTTCCGGATCCAGTTTATATGGAGCATTATTTCAAAGTTCACCATAAGTATGATTAATATGTAAAAATATAAGTAATGTTTATTTATAATAATACTGATTGAAAACCACAAATTTATTTCCATGATTCCTCCCAAATGAGTATTAACTGACAACACCCTTTTTAAATAAAAATGATAGTTACTAATTTTCCTAGAAAATTGGGTGATATAAAATAGTGCATTGATCCAGAATCAAATAATGTATTGGCTAAATTTAAAGGTAGAATATTTATATTGACCACCACATTATTTGTTACTTTTAGCTCTACTGTAGTGTTTTCATAAGCTTTTTCCATCCCACCACTAGCCTCTTCAGTGGTGGATTACCTTGATGTTTAAGGAATTCATTTGAATAGTTCCTCACATCCTTAAATTTTCAACACTGAATATTAGTGTTTTCCTTCATTACATTGAAATCATTAACATGATGAAATCATTTTCCACATTTATAACAAACTCACATTCCCTTAAATCATTCCAAGGGTGATTCTTTCCATAGATAACACAAGATAGGTATTTCATCATCTTCAACTTCTAGTTTGATGCATTCCTATTTTCAATGTATTTAGAAGACCACTATATCTCTAGGATTACATGGGATTTATCGTATCTTGAGAATTACTTCTCCTTCTTGATGGTACATAATTGTATTCCTTAATATGATGAAAAATGACGAGAAACCACTGAAATTCGTTGTTTTGTATTAACACCATCAAAGAAGTGGTTGATTTTTTACACTATACTGCGTTTATAATTTATAGTTGTAAGAACCCAGTTCTTATTCTTTAGGTAAGGGTTTCTTATTTTCCTTTTTTACTTAAGTGATTTTGTGAAAATAAGGAAAATGGGGAAGAATCCCAATTTTTGTGGGTACATTCCGTGTACTTTTGTAGTGTGGGATGATTACACATGGTGTGTAGGCCAGTCGGGGATGAAGGGTGTAAAAAATGACTAGATGTTGGGTAGTGGTTATCTACACACTGTGTAATCTATCGGCAGGTGAATAGTAAGATAGTTGAGGCAGCCGCCGGCTGAGCGACAGTACATGCTGTGTATTCCAAAACACATGATGTGTACACATGTCGACAGATGAACAGTGCCACGGTGGAAAGAAGCTGCCAGAGGAACAGTTAAAAAACGAGATGTACACACCGTGTAGTTTGTTTTTTTTCTCTTAAAACGGGCACTAGCCTCCTATGTTCATAGAGTAATCTAAGAACGCCAGAGGAGAGAAGGAGAGATTGCCCGAGCTTGGAGGATCTCTCGACCACACACCAAGAACCCGATTCCTACGACATCGATCTCCTTGAAACTGCACCGGTACGCTCTTCCTTCTCCTTGCCATGTTCATACCAATTCTTTCCCAAGGGAAAGTTATTTGAGTTTGAACGAGATTATGTTCACCTCATATCTGCCCCATTCTCGTTTGTTTTAGGAGGTGTCATTCACGTATACAAATCAAAGACAATCAAGGTAGGTTGTCTGATGTTTAATTCCAATTTTTGAGTTTAAATTGTGTACCGTTGTGCTAAGAACCCAAGTTTGGGGTGTCATATGGTTGATTCCTTGTTTGTTTTAAATACCTATAATTGTATGGGTAATTGATTTTAATTATAAAATGTTGTTTGGGATCACTTCTTGGACCCCGGAACTCACTTGGGGTGCGTTCCTCTATTTAGTAGTTTGGCCAGATTACCGAAGGGTATACCGTAAAATTTTGCATTCTAAAAATTTCCTTGAGAGGAATTGTATATAATTTCTTTCTTATATGTTGGGATTGGCCCGATTACTTTCCCCTGAGGGTAGTGTTCTATTTATCCTAAGGGCAGTGTTTTGTTTAGCTAGAGGGAAATGTTCTATTTAGCCTAAGGGCAGTGTTCTGGTTAGCCTGAGGGAAACTCCTTTCATGCCTGTGGGTAGTAGATTCTATTCCTGAGGGCGACACTTCGTGTTCCTGAGGGAAATATATGTTTTGCCTATGTGAAATTACCTGTGAGTATTGATTCTAATTACCTGAGGGTAAGGTTCTTTTGTCTCAGGGCAGTCATGGAATGTTTAAATGAATATTAAAAATGGAAATATAACTGGTAAAGTTAGTAACTTGTGAGTACTGTTTAGTTTATTGCATTTACTACTGCACTCTGCTTTTGCACATTTTCAATAATAGTTGGCACGTGCATTTGGTGGTTGCCTACTAGGATTTATTTCTCACATCTTGTTTGGGTCATGTCTTCAGTCCAAATATACTATATTTTCTACAGGTTTCGATAGGGGAAATGGTCCTTATACAGGTACATGATTGTTGTAGAGGAGTAGGAGAGCATAATACCGAGCTTAGGGTTGCGATGCTGATGAGTTCCTATTGAACGGTTTTTTTTTTGGTTTACTGTACCTTGTACATTGAGCTGTATTGTATTGTATTGTATTGAAGTGTATCATGTTCTGGATATTTTCATAGAATCAGTGACATGCTGCATCTCAATATATATGACTGTTGGTACTCTTTTACTTATATTGTCCATTTCAGTTACATATGGCTGACTTCTTCCGTTGTTGTATGTTATTTATCTTTTCAGCTGAGCTACACTTTGAAAGATGAGGGCATAGAGTCCCCACTATCAGACCTGGGCCCTCACTGCTAGTCGGAAGCCTATGTCATTTGGGGAAATGTGCTTGAGGTCATGTGACCAACCGGGTTCGGGGCACCCGTTGAGTGGCACCTAGATCCAAGACATTACAAAGTGGTATCAGAGGTGTTTTTTCTTTGAATTACTATTTGGATCCTTAGTCAGTGATTGTATAGACATGGTAGTTGGTAATAAGCTGTGCCCTGGAGTAGCTAACCCATGCATATAGAAATTCCAATCTACCTCTTTATTGCAATTATTAATGGTTTTTCAATTTTATAGTTGATTTTATTTTCACTATTGGGTGACACATGTGTGGTGTGCTCTTTATATTTTTATACTGGGTTCCATTTAGTTGCAACCCGATAAGATGAGGGTATTACATCTCATGCATCATTTAGGAACATGCTAGAAATCACATGTCATGCATTCTTCCATGACATGTAGGTTCACTAAAAATTTCAAGTTGTTGTGATAGTTTTTGTGATAGAAAAGCATGCTATTGAGATAACTGATTTGATAAATACATGTTATTTTCTAGGGTATTGTTGTAACAACCGAGACTTTTATGTTATATAAATCACCAAAGGAATCTTTTCTACACAACACTTGCTTGGCTTACTTTACACGCAATCACGAGCTTCCTCGATAGCTTGCGTCATACGCAATACCAAGTTTCACTAAACAACGATATGCTATTAAAATATTATTAAAACTAGCCGTTATGAATAGTAAAAACCACGTTTTAAAATTTTATAAATTTTATTTTTCAAAATGGACTTCATTTTTGGATTCGGAATATCGAAATTAGCCTAGGGTGAAATTTGTTATTTTTCTGAAAACTTTCAATTTTTGATGAATAGTGAAACCACTAAGTGGTAGGTTAAAAACTGAATTTTGCATAAAACTTAATTTTACCGCTTCTGTGAATGGAATTTCAAAAATCCGATAGACACGGTTAATATCATGGATTAAAATTTAGTTCAATGAGATGAAAATAATTTTTGGTGAATAGTAACTTTTTACTTTTTTTACCACGGTTAATAGTAAATAGGGTAACTAAGGGTAAATATGATATTACTATTACCCTAACACATGTCCTAATTCTATTGGATAAGTGTAATTCGAACAAAAACAACCTTATGAATATAATATGACCATTTAGGTCCACTTGGATTAGATTATGACATTTAATATTATTTTATTTAATGAATAGTTAAAATAGTTAAAATCAAAGTTTAATAACTAAAACATTTTTAATATGTGGTTATACATAAGATAAATTCGACTATAAATATTAATTAGAAAGCTAAAAATATTTCCTACATAATTATATTTTATTTATAAATTTTAGACTTTAAATAAATTAATTTATTTATGACACAACGATGATGTAGTAATTACCCTTTTAAGGAAATGTTAACATAATTGATGTTATAAATGCCCAAATAAATGTAATTTGAGACTTTTTATGAATTCCACTATTTTTATAGGTTACTATTATATATTAGCGTTGATTTAATCAACTTGGTTCGAGCATATAATTATGTTATGACTTTCAAAAAAATCATATATCAAATAGTGTCAAAATTGACACAAAATAGTTTTTAAATCAAATATTATATTATTAATTGTTATTTTATTCCTAAAAATATACGGTTCGGCCAAATGACTTAGATGAGGATATATATATTAATAATAAACAACTTGGGGTTCGTTTGGCATGTTATAGTAAGTGTATTAACCATATAGTGTAAGAAAACAAAAAGTCACGGTAAAAGTTAAATTATTTAACTTAGAGTTAAATCTAATTGATAAGGTTACAATAATAACCTAAACTTGTCTAAATCTTATTGGTTGATATTATTTCGACCCATACCTACTTTACCTTCGAAATAAGACCCTTTGGAACCATTATAAACCGATTTTGACTTTAATATAAAATGATATTTTGAGGTATTCCTAAGGTGCCCCTCTCCTCCCTTATAAAAGGGCACCTCCTCCCCCTCCTCCTCACACCAATTTGAGCACTCAAGCTCGGCCAGCCCCTGCCAAAATCCCTTCTCCACTTCCCTAGAATAATCCTAGAGGTCCTGGTCTTCTTCAAAGACCAATCTCAGTTCCCTAAGTGGAGGATTCAAAGAGGCGTTTCAAAGAAGAGGTAATATCCATTACCGATCTTTTCAATTTCTTTCTTCTTCAACTTCTTCTTATTTAGTTGTTTCATGATAAAGTAATAACATCAGTATTAATTACATACTGATATGTTATTATAAATATGAAACAACCCTAATTCACCTTTTATCCATCCTACGGAAAAATGAAATCACCGCGCGTGCGTACGTACGGAATACCGTCTCCACATCGTGGTGTACTCTATTTTCCACCATCACCTTACAAGGATGGGTATAATGGTGTAATGGGTAACTATATATGATTATTATAAAGTGATATTGATACTGAAATAGTATAAATACACTAAAATACAATTCCACGATCATGGGAGTAATATCGTCGCTCGTGCGTACGTACGGAATACCGTCTCCACGATGTGATGCGACTCGTTCTACATGATCATCATTACATAGTAATTATATAAATGAATTGAATGAATAAATATGATATATGTTACACTAATACCATTCTGGATATAAGGTATCTATAACCTTAAAAGAAGAATAAGAATTTATTCGGCAAAACACGCATAAGAACAAAAGGCAATAAAGACCCGAGTAACAAGTAACAATGAAATATTACTAATAAGAAGCTACGAATATGACCATTTATGACATCATATCAATATTTATGATACTGTAATAAGTCAATAACATTATTTAAACCATTATACAGGAGCTTCGGACACGTACAAAGAAAATCGGACCTAAGGTAAAGGAAATATCACAATCTCATTTTTATCCGAGATTGTTTTTACTTTGGTATTTACAGGGGTGTATTTTAACATCCACATCCATGTTCCCTCAATATGTAATATTATTTCCATCCTTCTACAATAGTTTATATCCAATTTTACCCTTCGATGAGTTTTTTGTAAAATATATGAAAGGAATCTTTTGTTGTTTTTCTTATGAGGTACTTTTTGACTTTTCTGAAAAAAGTACGAATAATGTTTTTTTAACTTATACGGAAAGAATGGATTTTTAAAACATTATTTCCAAGAATCTTCCTTTATAAGTTTTCAAGTTTATTTTTAATCAACTTCTTTTAGTTTATAATTCTATGACATGTTAAGAAAAGAAAAGTGTTTTTGAAGTAGAGAGGATATTTTCCTCAAGAATGGAGTTCAAATGTTTTATCAAAATTATTTTCCATCTAAGATAATATAGGGTTTTGTTTTTATCCCTATTATTACATTGATTTGACGAAGTCATTTACCTTATATGATTTTTTATGATGTCATGATGTTTCAAGAATCCCATTTTTGTTACATGTGTTATGCGACGATGTATGATTTATGATTATGTGGCACACATAAGAAAGGATTCATTATAAGATGGGTGGGACCTATATCTCCCTCCAATGCATTGGGTAATGATTTATATCTCATGAGATAGACATGGCTGGAACGGAAGGTTATTTCGGTTCAGTGATACAGGACTGAAATGAGGAGTGAACTCGGTTCAGAAATGGACTTTGTCCGCTAAGATAGTCTGGAAATGAGTCATGACTAACAAGAAATGATTTTCCATGATTATGTGTGCATGCCACAAAGTTTCAAGTTTTATGTTATGATTATGGGGATCTCATTTTCGCTTCTATGATTTATTCCATGTTAAGATATTATGATCTCTTTTGCAGGTTATGATTTTCAAAAAGATACGATATGATTTTTATTTCCTTTGTTTGCCCTTGCTGAGCATTTGAGCTCACCCTTTTTTGTATGATTTCTTTTCCCCAGGTCAGGAAGATGGATATTAAGTAGAATATGCTAAAAGGGACCCTAGATATGATGTAATAAATGGGAGACACTGTAGAAGATTTATGAACCAGTTGTTTATGTTTCCTAGTTTCTAAAGACACTATACCTATACGGTCCTTTGTGGTTTTGTCATATGTTGTAATAAGTGTGCTTCAATTTTGAAATATTAACAATGTATGTAAAGTATGGGTCGTTATAGTTGGTATCAGAGGAAAGGTATAGTCAACCTTTGGAATCTAGGATGTGAAAGCCTTAGTAAGAACCCTAAGGATAAATCTAAGCATAGAACACAATATTAGTGTTTTAGAAATGGCCATGAATAACCTAGGATAAGACCTTAATCGTGAAAATTTTATTCTTGAATTATGAGGTTTTCCTATTATAATTAGTGTTGCTCACACTATTCTTCTTGGTTTTAGTCAATGGCTGGAACCCGAAGGAATCGTGTTAATGCGGAATGCAACGGGCAATGCAATGATTGTCCCCCTGAGGAAACAATCGATATGGGAGTTGGAATAAAAAATCTTGTAGCAATGCTCACACAACTTTCTCAAGCTATGAATCATGCAAGACTTCCAAACGAGCAAAGGAAGGAGCAACATTATGTTGAATACATCATGAGGCAGCGTCCCCCTTATTTCATTGGGTCTACTGATCCATTAGTTACTGAACAATGGATTAGTACTACTGAAAAGATATTTTCAGTTCTTCAATGTTCTGATCATGATAAAGTCATCCTAGCAGTGTATCGTTGGGAAGGAGATGCTGATCAATGGTGGAATCTTATTAAGAATACGAGGCAAAGGGATGAAATTGAGTCCATGGAATGGGACGAGTTCAAGAACTTATTTTTCAATAAGTACTTCCCTCGTATTCTCCAAACAAAGATGGAGAAAGAGTTTCTTGAACTAAAGCAAAGGGATGATGAATCTGTTGGTACCTATGAAGAAAATTTTACAAGACTTACAAGGTACGCTTCTGGTATTATTATCCAACCTGAGAGTAAGATCGATCGATTCTTTAGTGGCTTAAAACCAAGTCTTCGAAGGGCATTAGCCATAAGGGACTTCAATAGCTACGAGGAAATCGTTCGATGTGCTCTCAAAGTCGAGATGGAGATTGGATTAACCCATCAGTCATATGGGTTTGATAAGAAGAGGAAAATGGAATTCAAAGGAAAATCTAAAGAGCACATTGAAAAGAAGATGAGCTTTCCCTTATGCTCAAAGTGTGGAAAGAAACATGGAGGGAGTTTTCTTAAAGGGACAAGTAAATGTTTCAAATGTGGAAAGGAAGGTCATCGGGCATTTGAATGCAACGATAATGGGAAGAAGATGTCTAATGATGCAAACAAAGGAAGGGATACACAGAATGAACCTAATACACTTCAATGTTTCAAGTGCAAGGAGATGGGGAATTATGCCAATCAATGCCCAAATCCAAGGGTTGATGATGATGGTCGACGTCAACAAACTCTTAAGGCTGAAGACAAAGGAAAGTCACATGCAATTTCTATCAGCGATGTGGAGTACGACAACGAAGTGGTGAAAGGTACACTTACCATCCACTCTAAAGTAGAAAATGTTTTATTTGATTCTGGATCCACCCACTCTTTTATTTTTGAAGAATTTTCTAAGGGTATCACTGTATTACCTCAACAATTAGATGTTGAGTTAGCTGTGACAACACCTAATGGCACATCAATCGCATCAAAAGTTTATAATTCTTCTCCAATTGATGTTTGTGGGAAAGTCCTTCCTGCAAATCTTGTGATCCTTCCATTAGTGGAATTTGATGTGATTCTTGGCATGGATTGGCTTTCTTTATACGGAGCTCATATCAATTGCCAAAGAAGGGAAGTCACATTTCATATTCCAGATCAATCTATGATCGTCTATCAATGCAAGGATGAACATAACTTTCTAGTGGAAATTTCTTCCATTTTATGGGTATTGATTCCACTAAATGAAGGTTATTTATCTCAAATGGTTGGTGAGAAACTCGCGATTAAGAATATGCCCATCGTATGGGAGTTTGATGATGTCTTTCCGGAGGAATTACCGGGTCTTCCACCAAATCGTGAAGTTGAGTTTTCAACAGAACTCGTACCGGGTGCTTTGCCTATTTCAAAGACACCATATAGAATGGCCCCAATTGAGTTGCAGGAATTGAAGAAGCAACTCCAAGAGAATCTTGATAAGGGATTCATACGCCCTAGTGCGTCACCTTGGGGAGCACCTGTTCTGTTTGTTAAGAAGAAAGATGGATCAATGAGACTCTACATTGATTATCGAGAACTTAACAAGATCACTATCAAGAAAAAATATCCTCTCCCACGCATTGATGACTTATTTGACCAACTACGCGGAGCTCAATACTTTTCCAAGATTGATCTTCGTTCAGGGTATCATCAATTAAGGGTCAAAAGGGAGGATATACCAAAGATGACTTTCCGTACAAGGTATGGACACTATGAATTCATAGTGATGCCATTTGGTCTTACTAATGCCCCTGCTATCTTCATGGATCTAATGAATAGATTCTTTAGAGACTATCTTGGTCAATTTGTGGTAGTCTTTGTAGACGATATTCTTGTCCATTCAAAGAGCAAGTAAGAGCATGAAGATCACTTGAGAATTATATTGAAGACTCTGAGAAAGGAGAAGCTTTATGCCAAATTTACCAAGTGTGAATTTTGGCTTCAAAAAGTTGCATTTTTTGGTCACATAATCTCAAAATAGGGGATATCTGTGGATCCAGCAAAAACAGAGGTTATCGAAAGATGGTCGAGACCAACAACAGTAACTGAGATCCGAAGTTTTCGTGGTTTGGATGGATATTATCGACGGTTTGTAAAAGATTTTTCACGATTATCTAATCCACTCACCAAGTTGACTCGGAAAGGAGTTAAGTTAGTTTGGACAGAGGAATGTGAAGAGAATTTCAAGGAGTTGAAAAGAAGGTTATCCAGTGCACCTGTGCTCACACTGCCTTGTAGTGGAGAAAGGTTTGTGATCTACAGTGATGCATCTAAGATGGGATTGGGGTGTGTTCTTATGCAAAATGATATGGTGATAGCTTATGCCTCACGATAGTTGAAAATCCATGAGCAAAATTACCCAACACATGATTTGGAGTTAGCTGCGGTAATCTTTGCATTAAAGATTTGGAGGCATTACCTTTATGGTGAAAGGTGTGATATTTATACTGATCATAAATGTTTTAAGTATATTTTCACACAAAAGGAGCTGAATATGCGTCAAAGAAGATGGTTGGAGCTGATTAAGGATTGTGACTGCTCAATACATTACCACCCTGGGAAAGCAAACAAGGTGGCAGATGCATTAAGTCGACAAGACCATGCTAGTTTATCCATGATGAGGATCACAAAAGATCCAATATTTATGGATTTACAAAGGATGGATCTTGGAATTATAATGGAAGGGGAAAAATCTTATCTTTCTCAAATGAATGTTCAACCATCTATACATGTCAAGATTAAAGAGGCACAGAAAGAAGATGTTGAGTTACAAAAGAAGGTGAGAAATGTTCCTGAATTCAACCTTGATTGTGATGGGATAATAAAGTTCAGGAATCCGGTTTGTGTTCCTCCCATCCCCGAATTAAAGAAGGAGCTGCTGGATGAGGCTCATAGTTCTTCATTCTCTATTCATCCTAGAAGCACGATGATGTATAGGGACCTAAAAGAATACTTCTGGTGGGATGGGATGAAAAGAGATGTTGCTGAATATGTCTCTCGATGCTTGGTTTGTCAACACGTTAAAGCTGAGAGACAGAAGTCTAAGGGGATGTTACAACCATTACCCATACCCGAATGGAAATGGGTAAACATCACTATGGACTTTTTCACAGTACTTCCTAAAACAACCAAAGGCAATAATGATATCTGGGTCATAGTTGATCGTCTTACAAAGTCTGCACACTTAGTTGCTATTAGAGAGGATTTCTCTATAGATCAGCTTTCCAGGATATATGTAAATGAAGTGGTAAGATTTAATGGAGTACCACTTTCTATTATATCTGATCGGGATCTGAGATTTACCTAGAAGTTCTGGCGAAGTCTTCAGCATACTCTGGATACAGAGTTGAGTTTCAGCACTGCCTATCATCCTCAGACAGACGGTCAGTCTGAGAGAACAATTCAAACCCTAGAAGATATGTTGAGAGCTTGCTCTATGGATTTCAAAGGAGGTTGGGATCAACACCTAACTTTGGTAGAATTTTCTTATAATAATAGCTTTCACTCCAGTATTTAGATGGCTCATTATGAAGCTTTCTATGGAAAGAAATGCAGGACTCCAACTTGCTGGGATGAAGTTGGGGAAAGAAAGCTATTAGGACCTGATCTCGTTGATGAAATGGCAGAAAAGGTCAGATCTATTCAACAACACATAAGGGCAGCTCAAAGTCGACAGAAAAGTTATGCCGACAACCGAAGAAAAGACCTAGAGTTTGAAGTGGGTGATAAAGTGTTCTTACGAATATCTCCCTGGAAGAGGGTTATGAGATTTGGAAAGAAGGGGAAGTTGAGCCCTAGATATATCGGTCCTTTCGAAATACTGGATCGTGTTGGAAAGGTAGCTTACCGATTGGCGCTTCCACCGAATCTTTCTCAAGTCCACTATGTGTTCCATGTATCTCTCCTGAGAAAGTACATACCTGATCCTTCAAATGTACTCAGCTCAGAAGTTGTACCGCTAGAGCAAGATCTTTCTTATGAAGAACAACCGATAGAGATTCGGGATCGTAACGAAAAAGTCCTACGAAACAAGACCACTTGATTGGTGAAAGTTTTATGGAGGAACCACCAACATGAAGAAGCTACATGGGAGCTTGAGGATATGATGAGGGAGAATTACCCTCATCTGTTTGTTACAAAGTGACAAATTTCGAGGGCGAAATTCTTTTTAAGGGTGGTAGAATGTAACACCCCAGACTTTTATGTTATATAAATCACCAAAATAATCTTTTCTACAAAACACTTGCTTGGCTTACTTTACACGCAATCGCGAGCTTCCTCGATAGCTTGCGTCATACGCAATACCAAGTTTCACTAAACAACGATATGTTATTAAAATATTATTATAACTAGCCGTTATGAATAGTAAAAACCACTTTTTAAAATTTTATAAATTTTATTTTTCAAAATGGACTTCATTTTTGGATTCGGAATATCGAAATTAGCCTAGGGTGAAATTTTGGTATTTTTCTGAAAACTTTCAATTTTTGATGAATAGTGAAACCACTAAGTGGTAGGTGAAAAACTGAATTTTGCATAAAACTTAATTTTACCGATTCTGTGAATGGAATTTCGAAAATCGGATAGACACGGTTAATATCAAGGACTAAAATGTGGTTCAATGAGATGAAAATAATTTTTGGTGAATAGTAACTTTTTACTTTTTTTAACCACGGTTAATAGTAAATAGGGTAACTAAGGGTAAATATGATATTAAAATTACCCTAACACATGTCCTAATTCTATTGGATAAGTGTAATTCGACCAAAAACAACCTTATGAATATAATATGACTATTTAGGTCCACTTGGATTAGATTATGACATTTAATATTATTTTATTTAATGAATAGTTAAAATAGTTAAAATCAAAGTTTAATAACTAAAACATTTTTAATATGGGGTTATAAATAAGATAAATTCGACTATAAATATTCATTAGAAAGCTAAAAAGATTTCCTACATAATGATATTTTATTTATAATTTTTAGACTTTAAATAAATTAATTTATTTATGACACAATGATGATGCAGTAATTACCGTTTTAAGGAAATGTTAACATAATTGATGTTATAAATGCTCAAATAAATGTAATTTGAGACTTTTTATGAATTCCACTAATTTTATAAGTTACTATGACATATTAGTGTTGATTTAATCAACTTGGTTCGAACATATAATTCTGTTATGACTTTCAAAAAAATCATATATCAAATAGTGTCAAAATTGACACAAAATAGTTTTTAAATCAAATATTATATTATTAATTGTTATTTTATTCCTAAAAATCTAAGGCTCGGCCAAATGACTTAGATGAGGATATATATATTAATAATAAACAACTTGGGGTTCGTTTGGCATGTTATAGTAAGTGTATTAACCATATAGTGTAAGAAAACAAAAAGTCGTGGTAAAAGTTAAATTATTTAACTTAGAGTTAAATCTAATTGATAAGGTTAAAATAATAACCTAAACTTGCCTAAATCTTATTGGTTGATAGGATTTCGACCCATCCCCACTTTACCTTCTCAATAAGACCCTTTGGAACCATTATAAACCGATTTTGACTTTAATATAAAATGATATTTTGAGGTATTCGTAAGGTGCCCCTCTCCTCCCTTATAAAAGGGCACCTCCTCCCTCTCCTCCTCACACCAATTTGAGCACTCAAGCTCGGTCTGCCCCTACCAAAATCCCTTCTCCACTTCCCTAGAATAATCCTAGAGGTCCTGGTCTTCTTCAAAGAACAATCTTAGTTCCCTAAGTGGAGGATTCCAAGAGGCGTTTCAAAGAAGAGGTAATATCCATTACCGATCTTTTCAATTTCTTTCTTCTTAAACTTCTTCTTCTTTAGTTGTTTCATGATAAATTAATAACATCAGTATTACATACATACTGATATGTTATTATAAATATGAAACAACCCTAATTCACCTTCTATCCATCCTACGGAAAAATGAAATCACCGCGCGTGCGTACGTACGGAATACCGTCTCCACGCCGTGGTGTACTCTATTTTCCACCATCACCTTACAAGGATGGGTGTAATGGTGTAATGGGTAACTATATATAATTATTATAAAGTGATATTGATACTGAAATAGTATAAATACACTTAAATACAATTACACGATCATGGGAACAATATCGTCGCTCGTGCGTACGTACGGAATACCGTCTCCACGATGTGATGCGACTCGTTCTACATGATCATCATTACATAGTAATTATATAAATGAATTGAATGAATAAATATGATATATGTTACACTAATAACATTCTGGATATAAGGTATCTATAACCTTAAAAGAATAATAAGAATTTATTCGGAAAAACACGCATAAGAACAAAAGGCAATAAAGACCCGAGTAACAAGTAACAATGAAATATTACTAATAAGAAGCTAAGAATATGACCATTTATGACATCATATCAATATGTATGATTCTGGAATAAGTCAATAACATTATTTAAACCATTATACAAGAGCTTCAGACACGTACAAAGAAAATCGGACCTAAGGTAAAGGAAATATCACAATCTCATTTTTATCCGAGATTGTTTTTACTTTGGTATTTACTGGGGTGTATTTTATCATCCACATCCATGTTCCCTCAGTATGTAATATTATTTCCATCCTTCTACAATAGTTTATATCCAATTTTACCCTTCGACGAGTTTTTTTAAAAGATATGAAAGGAATCTTTTGTCGTTTTTCGTACGAGGTACTTTTTTACTTTTCCGACAAAAGTACGAAGAATGTTTTTTTAACTTATACGGCAAGAATGGATTTTTAAAACATTATTTCCAATAATATTCCTTTATAAGTTTTCAAGTTTATTTTTAATCAACTTCTTTTAGTTTATATTTGTATGACATGTTAAGAAAAGAAAAATTTTTTTGAAGTAGAGAGGATATTTTCCTCAAGAATGGAGTTCAAATGTTTTATCAAAATTATTTTCCATCTAAGATAATATAGGGTTCTGTTTTTATCCCTATTGTTACATTGATTTGATGAAGTCATTTACCTTATATGATTTGTTTTATGATGTCATGATGTTTTAGGAATCCCATTTTTGTTACATGTGTTATGCGACGATGTATGATTTATGATTATGTGGCACAATAAGAAAGGATTCATTATAAGATGGGTGGGACCTATATCTCCCTCCAATGCATTGGGTAAAGATTTATATCTCATGAGAGAGACATGGCTGGAACAGAAGGTTATTTCGGTTCAGTGATACATGACTGAAACGAGAAGTGAACTCGGTTCCGAAATGGACTTTGTCTGCTAAGATAGTCTTGGCAATGAGTCATGACTAACAAGAAATGATTTTCCATGATTATGTGTGCATGACACAAAGTTTAAAGTTTTATGTTATGATTATGGGGATCTCATTTTCACTTCTATGATTTATTCCATGTTAAGATATTATGATCTCTTTTTCAGGTTATGATTTTCAAAAAGATATGATATGATTTTTATTTCTTTTATTTGCCCTTGCTGAGCATTTGAGCTCACCCTTTTTTGTATGATTTCTTTTCCCTAGGTCAGGAAGATGGATATTAAGTAGAATATGCTAAAAGGGACCCTAGATATGATGAAATAAATGGGAGACCCTATAGAAGATTTATGAACCAGTTGTTTATGTTTCCGAGTTTCTAAAGACACTATACCTATACGGTCCTTTGTGGTTTTGTCATATGTTGTAATAAGTGTGCTTCAATTTTGAAGTATTAACAATGTATGTGAAGTATGGGTCATTATAATTGTTGTGTGAGGTTTTGATATAATGAATTCCAAAATTTGATTCTTGAGGAGTATGGGCCATCACTAACTGGAATTTGGTGGATCATCGATGTGTTTATTTTGTTATAACATGTATAAGATGGCAGGCTTTGATTCACGGGGAGTATGGGCCCTCACAGATTGGAATTTGGCTCTTCAGTGTTTCTTACCATGTTTTTCTAGGTTCTGTAGTAGTTTATAAGGATGAATGTCTGGAAAAACTAGTATACATGTCGTGTAATTCTATGGACACACGTTGTGTGTTCTTCTATTTGGGAATAAATATAAACATTTTAAGTATACGATGTGTACCCTCAGTACACGCCGTGTAGTCTCCTCCCTTGTCATATGTCATGAGGGAAGAGACACGGGGTGGGGATTGGCTTGGGCAAACACGCCGTGTACTAGTTGTACATGCCGTGTAGTTTTGACCGGGTGTTCAACCATGTAACTAACAACATGGATGGAGGAAAGCATAAGACATACACACCATGTATACCTTGAACACGCCGTGTAGTGTGACCCATGTACCTAGCCGTGTCACGAACAACACAGGTCGGGGTTATCTATCTTTATACATGCTGTGTCTGCCTGGAAAACACCGTGTAGTGTCATTCGTGTAGCCGGACATATAGCGAGAAATGCAGGTCAATCTGGGGCTTCTTTGAACACGCCATGTCCTTTTGAAACACGCCGTGTAGTGTGACCTAGGTACACAGGCCGTGTCACAAACAACACAAGCCAGTGAAAGATTGTTGAATAAACACCGTGTACATGTGGAAGACACCATGTAGTTTTATTTTAGGTGAGCCGTGTTCCTTTTTCGTGTAGATGAACCTGGACAGGGAATGAGGATTCATGTACACGCAGTGTAGTCTGAGGACACACTCCAAGTGTTTGGGGTGTTACACGACCATTTTTAGCTAGAGTACATGCCCATGTGAATGGATTTCAAGGACAATCCATGTAGTATTTATACATGCTGTGTAGTCATGTTTTGTAATATTTAAGACTTTATTTTTCCTGTCTCATTGTTTTCGGTCTTTGATAATCTTTGTCTATGGTTTGTGTTTGACCTTTTCGAGTCATTCCACTGAGATGACCACCGGTTGTTCGCCAGGAGAGCGGCAATGATTATACTCTTGGGATGGTAGGCCATGGTCTACCAGTGGATCCTCCAACAGTTCCAGATGCGGTGCCATCCATTATACCAGACACAAGAACTGATGCACAGTTCCATGAAGGCTTCATGAGGTTCATGCAGACCATCCAGGGAGCACCGCCTGCTGCCACATCTGTGGCAGAGCTGACCCATATATTCTAGTAGGAGAATCCGCCTATGTTGTCAAGGGATGGCGGACCATAGGCTGTAGAGTCTTGGAAGGGGTCTATGCAATCTATCTTCGAGCATGTGGAGACGCCTCCAGGAAGGAGGGTCAAGCTCGCTACATACATGCCGCATGATTCCTCCAAGAGATGGTGGGATGTTACCACTTAGTCAGAGTATCACAGAGACATGGAATTGGAAGATTTTCAGTTAGGCTTCTATGACTTCTTCTTCCTAGAGACGCTGAGGGCAGATAGAGCTCGAGATTTCATGAATATGCATTAGGGTTCCATGTCAGTGATGGATTATTCTACTCTCTTCAACAAGATTTGGCATTATTCAATCGTTTTGGTGGGTGATGAGACGTTGAGTTCTAGACGCTTTGAGGATGGTCTTCGATATGACATCAGAAAATGTGTAAATGTTTTTAGGTTCCCTCAAGTGCATGCTATTGTGAAACATGCACTAATTACTAAGCAGAAACTATGAGATGCTAGTAGTGTGGTCCAGGGCAGTTCAACACCAGTTTCTGGTAATATTTGTACAAGTAAGAGGAAGAGACAGATGAACTTCTCTCACGGTGGCAGTACTCTCCAGAAGAATTCATCAGGTGGACAGGTTATTTTCTACCTGTGTGGTAGAGAGGGGCATAAGAGACCGCATTGTCCATGTGATCCAGTGGAGTGTTGAGCCTATGGCAGGTTGGGTCATCTGTAATGTTTTTGCAGGGCATTTCCACTAGTGACTAGTGAGAGGGGTACTGTGCAGACTCTGCGTACAGGGGTAGGACCAGCATCTTCTTACCAAATAAGGAAACTAGAATGCGTCAGGGCGTGAAGGCCAAGATGGTGGTCATGGTCGTGGTAGCTAGACACCAGGATCTCAGAGGCTGAAGGACGGGACATCTTAGGGTAGCCAGGCTGTATCCCAGGGCCATGACACTAGGCAGGTATATGTAGTGCAATAGACCCAAAATGATCAGGATCCCAGACCTTCCACTATGAGAGGTACTATTCTAGTGGCTTATACTTTGTCTTCTGTACTTTTTGATATGGGTGCTACACATAGCTATATATTTGTGCCCATTATGGAGAGCCTTGGGCTCTGTTTTTCCTTTTCATAGGATATTATGATACTAGACACTCCGTTAGGGACTATAATGACTAGTGTTCATCATTGTAAGGATGTCCCCTAGAGGTTAGTGGGTGTTACATTCTATGGGACCTTTATGTCATAGAGATGATGAGTTATGATGTCATTCTTGAGATGGACTGTTTGGTACCCTTTCGAGGCTTTGTAGACTATTATTGTCATAGGGTGAGTTTCACGTCACCAGAGGGCAGAGAGTTTATATAAATGAATGAATGGGATGATCAGGCGAGTCGATCTAGACACAAACATCATCGGCGGGGTGGAGTAACAGACTAGATTCCCAGTTTATATCTGGATGATCAGGGAACTTTTTAGAAGTATTTTCCTCTAGTAGTGGATCGTTTCAGGGATGTCTTCCCAGATGACATTTTAGGTATTCCTCCATAGAGAGGGGTGTATTTTTCTATTGATATTGTGCTAGGAGAGACACACGTGTCTATTCCTCCTTATATGATGGCCACACCAGTGTTTCAGGAGTTCAAGAGGCAGTTAGAGGAGTTTCGGTCAAAGGGTTTCATCTGACCCAATACTTCTCCTTGGGGTTCGCCTGTCCTTTTTTCAAAGAAGGTGGACGGTTCCCTCAGACTCTGTATGGATTATCGAAAGTTAAACCAGCTTACGGTTAAGACCCAATATCCCTTACCACTGATTGATGATCTTTTTTTATCAACTTTGGGGAACACGAGTGTTCTAAAATATTTACTTGGGATCCGGATATCATCAATTGAGAATTATGCGATCTGATATACCTCTCACAGCCTTCAGGAGCAGGTATGGTCTATACAAGTACATGGTGATTCTGTTCGGACTCACTAACGCGCTAGAAATTTTCATGGCTCCGATGGATCGTCTGTTCCACCCTTATCTATACTCTTTTTTGGTAGTTTTCATGGACAACATCTTGGTGCAATCTCACACTGGACATGACCATGCTACCCATATTGAGATCGTATTGAGTACACTGTAAGAGAATTGAATATATGATACGCTCTCAAAGTGCCACTTTTGGATAGACCGGATACACTTCCTGGGTCATATCATTTGCGAGGCAGTAGTTGCAGCAATCCCAGAAAAGGTGAGAGCAGTAGTTTCTTGGGAGAAGCCAATGAACGTGTTTGAGATACAGAGTTTCTTGGTGTTGTCTGGTTATTAAAGGCTCTTTATTAAGGACTTCTCCCACATAGTAGTGTCGTTGACGTGTTTGACTAAGAAGGGGGTGAATGTTATTTGGTCAGAAGATTGTGAGATATCCTTTCAGGAGATGAAGGGAAGGTTTATATCAGCACTAGTCCTGATACTTCCAGAACAAGGGAATATCTATACAATTTACTATGATGCATCAGGTATTGGCCTGGGATCAGTGTTGTTGCAGGACGATTGAGTAGTTCCATACAGGTCTCGGCAGGTGAGGCCATATGAGAGGAATTACCTGATGCATGACCTCAAGTTGGTTGTAGTTGTTCATGCGTTATGCTATTGGAGGCATTATATCATGGGGAAATTTTTTGTAGTTTTAACCTACCACAAATGTCTCAGGTACAACTTTAATCAGCATGACCTAAATCTGAGACATCGAAGGTGGGATGAGTACCTTCAGTCATTCGATTTTGAGCTTGCCTATACACCTGGTAATGTTATTGCATTAGCTGATGCACTGATAAGGAGGACTCAAATACAGGAAGTGCTGGAGGCCAGTGGTGAGTGGAATCTTATGGCCTTGTCCTCTAAGATGCATTTGGAGGTGCACGAGAGTCAGGGGAAAACCTATCTTTCTTCCTTAACTGTGACTTCTACCCTCTTGGATAGAGTGAGGATGAGATAACTATCGACTTTAGAAGGGCTAGTTCTACGTGAGTCGGTGGCAAGTGAGGCCGCTCCTCTTTGTTGGGTGATAGGCGATGATGAGGTATTGTGTTTCCATGGATGAGTGTGGGTTCCAGGGGATATACACAAGGATTTGTTGTGGTAATTTCACTCTTCAGCATTAGATGTGCATCCCAGAGTAACAAAAATGTACCGTGACTTGAGATGTCAGTATTGGGGGACGGGTATGAAGAAGGAAGTAGCTAGTTTTGTTATGAGATGTTCGACCTATCAGCGGGTGAAGGATGAGCATCATAGGAAAGCTGAACTATTACAGTAGTTACCCATTTCGGAATGAAAATGGGTTGATGTCGCGATGGATTTCATGAGTGGGTTGCTGAGGTCACGTCGAAGAAATGATTTCATGTGGGTTGTTGTGGACAGACTCACGAGGGGGCTCATTTTT
Organism: Viscum album; assembly: GCA_963277665.1. Classification (NCBI taxonomy): domain Eukaryota; kingdom Viridiplantae; phylum Streptophyta; class Magnoliopsida; order Santalales; family Viscaceae; genus Viscum; species Viscum album. The sequence goes on from OY728143.1 coordinate 358,042,600, forward strand.
CCGATCAAGGAGACCTTCGGTGTTGATGAGCTCATGAGAGTTGTATATCAAAGAGGTAGTATGAATTCATGGGGTTCCTCGTTCTATTGTTTCAGATAGGGACGCCCACTTTATGTCTCGTATCTGGTAGAGTTTTTAGAGGGCACTGGGAACATAGGTGCTTCTGAGCACAACTTACCACACTCAGACCGATGGCCAGCCAGAGCATATGATACAAGTGCTTGAGTACATGATGCACACATGCGTCTTAGACTTTGGGGGATCTTGGGAAAGCATATACCCCTGGTTGCGTTTTCCTATAATAATTGTTTTTAGGCAACTGTTGAGATAGAAACATACGAGGTTTTAAATGGTAGGCCATGACAATCACCCTTGTGATGGATGGAGGCAAGTGAGGTAGCTTTATTGGGACCACGTCTCATGGAGGAGACTTCTGAGCAGGTCCAGTTGATTTAGAAGCAGATGGATACTGCACAGTCTCGTCAAAAATCATATGCTAATTGACACAGATGACCCTTAGAGTTCATGGTCGGGGATCAGGTTTTCTTGTGTTTTTCACTGAGGTTGGGACATAGGCTGATCATGGGATAGGGTAAAATTTCACCGAGGTATGTGGGAAATGGGATATTCTGGAAAGATTCGGGTCGGTTGCCTATAGGTTTCAGTTACCACAGAGGTACCGGGCCATGGACGCCGTCTTCCCTGTATCTCAGTTCCACCATTATCACTCAGACACGTCTCACTTTTTTCATCCCGAGGAGGTTGAGCTTCAGGCCATTGCATCCTTTGAGGATCATCTGGTTCCTATTGTTGATAGGAGCATGAAGGTTCTCCGAGTCCGGTTAGTTCCTCTCGTACGGGTTCTATGGCAGCATGGATGAGTGCAAGATGAAACCTGGGAGTAGGTAGACTGACATATGTGCTCAGTGGGAGGAGTTGTTCTCATCTTTATCTTCACCACCCTTGGTAGGGAAATTCTGGGACGAATTGCTTTAAGGGGGGAAGTTTTTAAAAATCTGGTTCTTATTCTTGAGGTATGGGTTTCTTCTTTTCATTTTTACTTAAGTGTTTTTTAGAAAATAAGGAAAATGTGGAAGAATCCAAATTTTTGTGGGTACACGCCATGTACTTTTCCACACACTGTGTACTTTGGCAGTGTGGGATGAGTAAATAGGACGTGTAGGCCTGTTGGTGAGGAAGGGTGTAAAAACTGACTCCACTCTGTGTAGTAGTTATTTATACACCATGTAATCAGTTCGTAGGTGAACATTAAGGCGGTGGAGCCAAGCGCCAACTGAGCGACAGAACACTCCATGTATTCCGAAACACACGCTGTTTACTCATGTCTATAGATGAACTGTGTCGCGATGGAAGGAATCTTTCAAAATAATAATCAAAAAATGAGAAGTACATGATGTGTACTTAGCCTCCTCTATTCACAAAGGAAGATTAGAAAGCTGGAGGAGAGTAGGAGAGACGACCGGAGCTTGGAGGATCTCCCGACCGCACACTAGGAACCTAATTCCTATGACGTTGATCTCCTTAGAACCGCACGGGTAAGCTATTCCTTCCCCTTGCAATGTTCTTACCAATTAATTCCCAAAGGAAGGTTTTTTGAGTTTGAATGATATTATGTTCACCTCAAATATGCACTGTTTTATTTTGTTTCGGGAGGCGTCCTTCACATATACCGATCAGAGGCGATTGAGGTAGGTGGTCTAATGTTTAATTCCAATTTTTGAGTTGAAATTGTGTACAGTTGTGCTATAAACCCACGTTTGGGGTTCCGTATGGCTGAGGCCTTGGCTATTTTGAATACCTAAAATTGAATATGTAATTGAATGTAATTATAAACTAATGTTTGTGATCACTGCTGGAATCGAGGACCACTCCTAGGGGGGTTCCTCTATTTAACTATTTGGCCATGTTACCTGAGGGTATACCGTAAAATTGAGCATGCTTAAAATTACCTTGAAAGGAATTGTATATAATTGGTTTCTTATATGTTGGGCTCGGCCCGATTACTTGCGCCTAAGGGAAGTGTTCAATTTATCATGAAGATAGTGTTCTGTTTAGCCTGAGGGAAACTCCTTTCATGCCTGTGGGTAGTAGATTCTGTGACTGAGGGTGTCACTTCATGCACCTGAGGGAAATATTTGTTATGATTATGGGAAATTACCTGCGGGTTTCGATTCTGATTACATGAGGGTAAGGATTGTTTATCTGAGGACAATGTATCATGAATATTCACCACGAAGATTTTCATATGTTGGACCTATCAAGTTAAAGCACAGACATGGCATGGTTAAATTAATATTAAAAATGTCAATATAACTAGTAAATTTAGTTACTTTTGAGTACTGCTTAGTTTATTGCATTTACTACTACACACTGTTGTTGAACATTTTCACTGACAGTTGGCACCGGCCTTTGGTGGTTGCCTACTGGGATTTATTTCACACACCCTGTTTGGGTCATGTCTTCAGCCCAAACAGACTATATTGCTACAGGTATCTATAGGGGAAAGGTTCCCCATATAGGTACATGATTTTTATAGAGGAGTTGGATAGAATGGGACCGTGTTTAGGCTTGCGATGCTGCTGAGTTACTGTTCCAATTTTTTGTTTTGTTTTGATGTACCTTATATTTTGAGCTGTATTGTATTGTATTGCTGTGTATCCTGTTCTGGCTATTTTCATAGAATTAGTGACATGCTAAATCTCTATATATATAACAACTGGTTCTTTTTTACTTCATTTGTCCATTTCCGTTATATATGGCTAACTACTTATGTTGTTGTAAGTTATTTATCTCTTCTATTACACTATACTTTGACAAATGAGGGCATAGTTTTCCAACTATCAGACATGGGCCGTCGCTGCTAGTCATCATCCTCTGGCGTTGGGGGAAATGCTTTTGAGGTCATGAGACCAATCAGGTTCGAGGAACCCGTTGAGTGGCACTCGGATCTGACACGTTACAATAGCATACCTGCTTAATATTGAAGAGGCATCTTCATAATAAATAACACTCTCTTCTACCTTCTACATTACAATTATTAAATTTAACTAAAAATACATTTTTCGATCACGATGCATGTATTTATTAAAATATTTCTCCTTCAAATTCCTCCACTCTATAAGTTTTATTTCTTCTTACTGTCTTGTATTCTTGATATGAATGCCCCACTAATATGTGTCACCTTGGTGTAATTTGACTGAATGTTTAACATTTTCATATCCACTGCATTCAAAGGCTGTTAATATATTCTCCAGATATAATATCCATTTCTCCTCTATAATTCAATTAGTAATCCTACTAAACTATGGTGTATTCTTCCCTATAAAGATATCCAACACAAGAGATTCTCGCTATGGAATCGGTTTCTCCATTCGAGCAATGTTGTTTTTCATAACCTGACTAAGATTCCATAATATTTATATAATTCTATATATTTCAATACAAAATATATTTGTTTCCTCAATGAGGAAATCGATACATTTTTCATGAGCATTAATAGAATTCATCATTTTATGCACCATTTCTCAGAAAATGGAATACACTCGATTACCTCGTTAAATTATTATTTTGAAATAAGACATTACAAAAAGCATAAAATCATCTTCATTCCTAACTTCGGTTTTTTTGGGGATTTTTAAATTTATATATTTCATAATGGTAGGTAATGATAATGTGAATTATATTTATCAGGTCCCACGATAGTATAAAACCTGGTGAGCAGTAAGTCCCCTTACATTGTACCAGTTTACCCCAAGATATGGTCATAACTCTTTTTCATTGTTGTTACTCCTAGTTACATCTATACAAGACCCACATACACATGTATTATCAATGCATAGATGTATTTCTAGGAATAACCATACAATATCTAACCTACTAAAATTATAGGGTGTTCTTTTATAAATACCCTTAATGTATATATTACAGTTTTTCTTCTAAATATTTTTTCTATAAATCTATTTTCTAATGCTTCTTCTAAACATAATTTGACACCAACTATAATGCCCTGACCCCAGAAGCCCAGAGATGGTCCATTGTTATATTACAATGGAATTATTACATGGAAGTATATCATGATGATATTATCAGTTGAGATGACATAAAATGTTAGATTACATAAATTATACTCATAACACAATAAGAAAACAAAATACACAATAAAATGAAATTATCATCATCCATGAACACTTAGTCAAATATTTATTATTTATAACATGCGTAATGAAACATAGTAAAGGGGATCTCAAATTCTAAATTAGGGTAAGTAAAGTGAAATTAATTATGAACCAATTGAGATAGATTAATCTTGAACCCTTATTAATTTACAACAAATTACATTCAAAGAACTATATAATGAAAAATAAATTTGGGAAGGTAAGAAACTAAAACACATTCCATTTAATGAATGAATTGAAAATCAAATATTTCCATAGATACTTCGATGAAAAATCTTGTGGATGAATAATAACTGAAACTAAATGGGAGAAATGATTTATTATTGATTCCATATTTGTGAGGTACATGGTACCATTACCATTAATACCTTTCTCGAGATTTCTTACAACATATAAGTTAAAAACCCATCCGATTTGGCCAAATTATGTGTCTCTTGATACTGCCAATGCATAGTGGGGATATCAATAACCAGAAAACACCCATGTCGTACCTATCCAAATAATTCCACAAATATCAAATAAATAATGTTACATATAAAATAACCATAATGTATAAATAATATGGATTAATCAATAATACATTACATTTTGGTAAGTAACAACTGTGTTGTTGACATTAAAACATTCCTGAGGAATTTTTTTAAACATTCTAATGTGTCACGCATAACATTGAAACATTTATATTAGAATTACTAGTGAATTAAATGGAACTTATTATATCATTTAAAATATTATATTAAAAATATAACATGTAAAAGGGATTTATAAACACCAAATCAAACAGAATTGGTATATACCAAAAATAAGTCTCAGTGGAATTTAAATTAAGACGAAATATCTTTCCTTAAACTTAATTTTGTTTTGTGGTATATATAATACTATATAGTGTTTTAAAATATATTACAAACATATACCATAACCACTATACTATTTATAATATGATATATTTATTCATTATAATATTTTACTACTTTTGTGTTAATACTCTTTCATTAATTTAACTATTTCAGGTGTTAATTTCCAGGTTTTCCCAAGTATGTTTGGACTTATCATTTGTTCTTACTACTACATAGAACCTGATTTAAAATATTATATAATATAAAACATGATTAAATTATCATATATATATATATATAGTACATATTCATTTATTATAATCTTTAGTTATTAGATATATGAAATTATGTGCAGCATTCAGGGAGATGGTAGGTCATTCATACACATGAACCTTACTTTCATTTCATTGTTGTAATAAATGAATTAAAATGAAATGATACATATTTATATTATAATTATAGTATCATATATTAGTAATATATTTTACATAGTTTAATTAAAACCATCCTTTATAAATTCCATGTGTGTCATCAAGATGTCATGTCGCTTTGAGGAGGTGGTATTCCACACTTTCTCAAATGAAATTATCATCTTCACACAAGATGGAAATCATACAGGTATTTTCTAAATGAAATTTACCGAAGAAAAAAAGGATTATAAATATCACATTTAACATATATAAATATATTTTCTAACATAATGGAAACCATTATTTGTGGTAGAGGATAAATGAACAATCATTGTTTTGTGAGGCAGTAGTCCACCATACACGTAAATAGTTTGTTCAGTACGCCGTAGATGGATGTGTGTGTTGTTTTAAATACAAAACATAACATAAAAACATAATAGTATTTTATGGATAATGTTTATTGAAATTATCTTGTAATAATAGAACCTTATGTAGTTGATAATGGAATTAATATTAAATATCATTAGGAATGACATTACATCTTAATTTGACTAACACCTTTGGATTTGCACTAAAGGATTCATTTTATTTACTTTTGCCAAAATTGATGCTTCAATGAAGAATTGAGTTTTTTTTTTTGGATCTATTTGTGATGATTTTTTATGATCTTATGTTTCATGAACGGTTCTTGTAAATGGGTTGAATCAATGACTTTTAAAATGGAGGATAAGTGGCACTCTTGTAATATTTTAAATGAAAATAACCCAAACCATGTTTTTTTATTGAATGTTGATCATTAATGGATTAATGTTGATAGAATGGAGGAAATGGTTTATCTATGTCAATAAAATGGATTATTTAAATGTTTATAGGTCATTTTGTGTGTTAAGGTTATGTTTTAGTCCCTTATTAAGCTCAATTTAATCTTAATCATCGTAATTAATTTTAATTATATTATATAATATTTTTGGTCAAAAACTATGTTGAAATTATTAAATAATGTAAATTATTCTAATTCAAAGCATGCAATCCTATTTCCAAATTTCCAATCACAAATTTCGAATAAATTAATTTAAATTTAATCACTAAGATGTGGTGACAATATGAGTTTTTAATATAAAAATACTACAATGTTTATTAAGTGTTTATAGTCAATTTCAAAGGCCAATTGGTTACAATAACCTAAATGTGACCAATTTATAAATATAATATATAATTAAACTATAAAACCAATTTAAAATATAATTCATCCTTATAATTAAATTACATGAAAAAATCGATTGAATTTAAATTTAATGATTTAAATATTCATTAAAAAGTAAATGTTTCATAAAAATATAAAAAATTATCAGTAATAAAAAAAAATTTGTTTCTCTTTCAAATATGAGTTTTATTTTGACACATTGAATCAATTACCATGTAAAAATTCATATTAAAATTAGGTTTACCTTTAAAAGTTGTTAAAATAAAAATTATAAAAATATAGTATTTTTTGATGTAATGTTGGGTTTGGGTTTATTTAATTCCAATAATATATAAAAGATCAGTGTAAAAATATTATTTTGGATCAATGAAATACAAATTTACCACATAACTTCTCTAAAATCATAATAATTTAATTATCTAGAAATTTTTTTTACTAGGTTTTGTATTCTTTAAATCAAGTGTTATGTGTACTGAAAATCAATCAACAATATCTAATGAAAAATATGGTAAAGTATTCGGGTGAAAAATATTAATTATAACATTAATATATTTTATTAATTTATTACATATTTTTTATCAACCCCATTTACATATTTTCATGTAATATTTCAATAAATTTTTGGCATGTGAAACTTCTAATATTTAATTAAATATTTTTACTACATTTTAATTACATTATATATATATATATAGGTTTATTATTTTGAAAAAATAATTCAATATAAATATCCAATGGGATTGATTTCATATTTAGTGTTCATGATTCCCATTAAAATTTTTAATTCAACTAGATAATTTGATTATCTTTCTATCTAAAGGGCCATATTCACCACATAAGAATCCCCCTTTAAATATATGGAGAAATGTTTCCCTTCTATTAATATTTCATATCTATGTAAAATCCAAAAGAAAATATTTTAAGAAACACCATTATATGTTTTAATATTCAAAAACATATTGGATAAAAAATTTATAACCAACTCAACATATAAATGAACAAAATAATTAAAAAAACATCATCATAAAATTCTATTCAAAATTAATGTACAAATTAATATTATTGAATTTTATCCAAATATAAATTACAAATTAATGTAAAATGCTACGGGTAGGATTTTTTGTTATAGGAGAAAAAATATTTAGAATATTTTTATTTTGATTAAGGAATACTATTTTCTATAAAAAATTCACAAACATGCAATGTAAAAATTCTTCATAATTAATAATAGTATCACATGTTTTAGAAGAAAACCATATAATTGGATTCAAAAGTCCAATGGATGTAATATCTGGAGGATTAACAATACAAATCTATATATCTATATTTGAATAAATATATTTATATAGATTATTATATATTCCATATAATATAATCAAACCAAATTGAGTTCTATTTTGGTAGAAAAAATTTCTACAACCTTGGGATATATATATATTCCCATATTATCCTTTCTATAGGTTAGAACATCATAGAACAAGGTGGATAATTTGCATGAGAATATACTTTCTGAATGAAATATAGATGTTTACATGGTATTTTTTCAACAAGAGATTCCCCTCTTCTATATTTCATTTCTTGTTCGTTTTCATTTATTTTTAATTTTTAATGTGTTGTTTTTTTTTCAATTCAATTTCATGTAATGAATTATTGTACTATATAATATAATTTACACATCAATATTTTGTATATTTTCTAATAATTTATTAAAATATAGAAACTTGAATTGGGATGGGTTCTCTCAATCAGTTGTTTATTCCATTGAATGCCCATGTTTACCTCTAAATATTGATATTGTGTTTGTTTGGAACACCACTTTTATCTTGTCATATTATTTTTATTCTCTTGATAACATAAATCTATAAACATGTTAAAAAAATAATAACTATCTTAATGGATGAGAAAGTAATATATTGGTGTGAATAATATTTTATGAAGGTTATGCGATCGATTTATTTTTCCTATTTAATATTATTTAAAATGATATTCTGTACATTGAAATCAACATTAGATTCACTAATTACCATTGTTGTAATATTTATTTCCTGAATTATTTTATAAAAATGTTCACATAGGTCCATGATAAATTTAACCTTCCATCAGTGATAATGGATTATTATTAAAACCCAATTTTCTGTTGGATTAAAGCCAAAAATGGGAATTCAGATTGAAATCACATCGTGATGTGGATTATAATTTAATAAAACATTTTATAAAGCTCTAGGATATCATAAGATGAAATACCTAATAATATAGTCACAAAAAAATTATAATAATATTAAATAAAAATAATAAAATAATCCATTTATAAAATAACTATGAAAAAACCCTTCATTCAAAAGTCAAAACAAAAAATATTAGATAAAAAATATTGGACCATCACTGTGGATTCAGCTAGCGGTACAATAGAGATATTGTATTAGTGAAAAAATCATTTGAATGTCTGATGGGATGCTATCTCCTACACTTTAAAAAGATTCATTGCTAGGGAGGGTCAAAGTTGTATTATGTTGTAATAATTATTTATTAATAAAAATATAAATTAAAAATAGTTAAAAATTGAAAAATAGAGAGTATACCTATAATTTTCATAATAATTACTAAATTGAATAAAGCACTATAAAAACACCTCCTTCATATCCTTTTAATATTTTGATGAATTCCCCATAGCCTCCCAAACAATACCACTAAATCATTTTACCATGAAATTTTTATGAACTCTTAATAGAATTAGAATTAACATTACGGATGATAAAAAATATAATTTGCCACTCATTTCGCATCCAATTGATCATGATATGGTAACTTGTCGAGAATAACCAATAAAAAAACTTACTAACCAATATATGTACTACCAACCACTTGGTATTCAATATTACAAAATTGAAGGATATTTAAAACTGAAATTTTCTTGGATTCATATTTTTCCTAATTTTTAAGGTCAATCAATTGAGTATCCATATCGTCATCTCAAAAATATCCAAGTGGAAAGCCCTCCTAGGAATCCTCTATGGGGTTCTGATGAACCAATAAAAAAATGACCATTCCCTTCATCCATAGAATATTGTGATGTGATATGGATCGACTACATCACTCATACATTCAGGAACTCATGGATTTTAATGAAGCATATTATTTTACAAAAAATATATCCCACTTCTCCAATAGAATTTATCTAAAAGGAAATTATTTATATCACTTAATTCTCTAATGAATAATTCCATGTGTATTGGAAGAGGTCCAAAATCATGTGGAATTATTACAACATCAGAAATTTCATTAAAAAATATATATCATATTTTCTATCCTCATTGTCTTGAGAAGAGGTGGTGGTGGTACTTTAGATTATTTGACAGTCCCAAGACACAAACGTGTAGAAATACATTACAAGGTCCTTGTTAACATTTGGTGGATTATTTTCCTTCTAAAAGATAATGAATCCATTCTAAATAAAAAATAACTAACTAAAGTGATATAATTGATGCATGAGTATAAAATAAAACTCAATACATATATAAACCATACTTCATCATCATAGTATAAGTAGAAACCACATTAAATTATCTAAGACAACAAAATGTATATAAAACTCAAAAATCCCATGTGATATCAACCAAAAACTCTCATCCTGCCCAAAGCTCTAACTCCACATTCCAATACCATGACATCAAAAATCACCACTAAATATCTAAGTTAACATGTTGTTAATTTTTTCTTGATAGATGAAATCTATAAGAAGACAATATTACCCATACTGGGGGTGATTCTAAGCTCAGTAGGATTTCCATAATGACAATCCAACTCAATCCACAAAGATAAATTTCTTAGCATAATTTAAATAAAATTATTTTACGTAGTTAAAATGGGTTTTTACAAATGATGTAATAGTTTAACATGAAATTAAACAAAAATAATCCAATAGAACTATTTAGTAAACTTTTTTTTCACATACCCACAACCATGTATAAAAAAAAACCATGAATTCCCATGTGAGAGTTTAATAATCATTAGTGGCCACTTTTATATGTACCCTATTGTCACTAAGTAACCATTAATATGTTCCCAAATGCCAGGCACATAGCATCCATTAGCTTATGACTAATAGAAATTAACTTATACCAATAATGCAATCCTAATTAAATGTAAAACACATTCCACATTAAAAAATTCATTCTCATGATCATTTCAAAAAAACAATCATGCATGAAAATAATACTATAAACAAAAACATTAAATTTTTAAACTATACTGATACAAAATCTTCAAAAAAATATAAATTAATGAAAAATCAAAATAAATACCACAACATGGTATCCATCAAAGTTGCAAAAAGGAATTGAAATCAATTTAAAAAAAATTAAAGATAAACCATGAATCCATGTTCTATTTTGGGTAGAAATAAGAGATTCACCACCTACCGTAAAAAAATGGTAAAAACAAAGAACACCACAATCAGAAAAAATATCCAACACTAGATCCTTAATACATTAATAAAAAATGATATAATATCTTTATTCCAATCATGAAACCTGAATATATTCAAGAAGATTAGATATTTGATTTCTGTGATATAATAATGATATATCTATAAAAAATGTTGAATAATAATGACTTTCCAATGAGTCGTGACTTCCAATTAATATTGATATGCCAAGGATACTAATTTAATCAAATGGGATAATACTTATGTCCTATAGAGAAAAATGAATTCAGATTATCGAGTCGTTATGTTATTACTAATGACCCACATCATAAATTATGATTATAACCACAATTTTTGGGGTGATAAATGTATAACACATGGTTTGGGAAAACTATTTAAAAAAGTTCACATAGATTGTGTGGTTGTACTATCTCTTGTGAAAGACTATAAATGTTGGACTTTATGGTTATAAAACCATGTGCCAAAAATAATTTTATCTCTTTTTTGAGATGCATAGTATCCCATTATCACTAACATTATTTCCCCAAACCATGATATTTCCCAGTGAAAACTATCTGCAAATTACATAGATACTTGGAGGTGGTTCATGATTTCCACTAACTGTGTGTATGACATATACTTATAGAAATCCAAGAAAACATTATATACCACCCATAAACTCCGAACATTAAATCATTACATTAGAATATATCAAAAAACGATTAGATGGTTATGTACCTAAAACCGGTGGTGCTATATTCTCCCTACCATTTTCCTTTAACTAATAGAAAATTAGATAACCTTATTATTTTTCATTGTGTCTGGCCCACTATTCTTATGTTTTCATTTTTATGATCTAATGATTTTTCTTCAATCTAACCATGATTTCATAAAAACCACACTAGAAATAATTTTTTCACATGAATTATCCTCTGTTTCAAATAAAACGAAATTTAAGGCAAATTAATTAACCTAGATGTTTTATTTATTTCAATATGGTCCTACAAAACCACATAGGTGTGATCAGGTTCAAATTTCTTCCACTTAGAAAAATGTAGCAGATTGTTCACTAAATATACCATAGAAGAAATGTTGGCCCATATGATACCTAACAACTCATTATAGTATCTCATATGGGACTATGTTCCTTGAAGACAACATTCAACACATACAAGAATGAAAATGCCCCCGTCTTTCATAGATTCTAAAAAAATAATTGTTCACCTCAAAAAAGAAAAAATAATAATGATGAACCAAACAAGACTTTTGAGGACTATCAGATGACTATATCTACTTTTCTATCATATGAATATACTCTATTTTTTTATTCATAAGGTAGGGTCTAATTAGAGAAGTATCACCTATTTCTACCCAAAAAACATGAATAATGACAATAATTTTTGTACAATGATTCAAAATCTTTAATATGTATTTATGGACCGTAATTTTCATTTGTATGTGAAATACACTAGCAATAAATTCACATCCCCTGAGAACTAGAAACTGTTACCCAATCCATATGCATGTTCTCCCATGATTGTATTTTACCTTCAATCATCAATCAATTCTAGGATGATATATATTTCTCATAGTAAATTTTATTTCATGGACTTTATCCAAGGATTTAAAAAAAATGAAATAATCATATAGCCTATGTCATATATAATCATGACTAGAACATCAGACATATTTAAAATATCCTAAATGTAGACAACAGAAATTTAATTAACCATTTTAGTTTCATAAATATTGATTGAGTTAGCTAACATGTTGAGATGACACACTATCACCCGTATGACATATTGTACATTAATCATCATTGGTATAACTGTCACATGGTCTATTGAAATATAATCCCATTTCTTCATGAGATTATATAAATTCTATAACAAACATATGGTCATTTATTCTACACTATTACCTGATTCCATGTGTGGTATCTCGAGACATACTCTCATACTTATTTTTTTCCTAGAAACCCCAATAAATATATTTTTTTAACAAATTAAACATCATATTTATTCAATGATGGTTATACCAACTCAAATTGTGGTATACAATAAGATTTTATTATTGATAAGAAAATTTAATATAAATCTAACCATGAAACCACAACAAAAAAATCACCATCCATATTCTATCAGACAATGGACTCCCAACTATTCAAATTTATATTCATAGTAGCACAACAAAACTTTGATGTATCAGAGACCCTTATAGGCTCAAATAAGTAATGTAAAATTGATATATGAATGTAAATTAAAATGTACCATTAGCCCAATAAATCATGTGTCATATCTTCTATGTATAAAATTAGATTCTATGGGTTTGAATTATCATTATCCAACCAAGAATATGAATTTTTACTCAATGCGTCTTCCATAGAGTTTCCTATACCCAAAGTATACATCATGTTGATGTCAATTATTTGTATGTAATCTATCCATCTGAATTTAATTAAATTTAAATACCTTTGGTAAAAAATGTTTATCAGAATCATATAATCTATAAACAATATTAAATTTTGGAAAAAGAGAGTGGTAATGATGACATGTCATTAAAAAATAGACTATTTTAGACAATTATAAAACATGTGTTGTGTATTGATTCTCATTTTACCATAACTACTATATTCCATAAGAGAAAGAATGTTTCAACTTCATGATAAAAAAAACCAAACTCGGATCCTGACTCCTAAGAAAATATTACATAGCCCTAACCGAACTATAGTAATAAAATGCTATGATATAATGTAAGGATAAACTTAATTTATTAAAAGTATCTCTTTAATTCTTCATTCCAATGGAATGGAATGACTTTCCTTCTCAATTGTTTCATTGGTGATCATGGAAATTAAAAATCACATAGAAACCATATATATTGTCATTCCAATACAAGGAAGATATGTATCATAAAGTCATTATTAGGGGTTTACCATGAGATAATAACATCAAACATTTCATGATCCACTAAAAGATAATTTTTTTATAAATTTCATGCCCCATAAAAAATACCTATTGAATCAATAAATCAATATTTAATAACATTTCATTCAAATTATGGACCCTTAATATAAATAACACCATATCCATACATTTTTCATGATATACATTTGTTATATAACACATCGGTACATCTTCAAAATAAACCACAAAAAGGAATCCAAATACATATAAAATACATAAATCTTCAATTTCATATTGATTACAGGTGAATTTGTAATACCAAATGTCCTAACCACATACTAAAAATGGAAATATCTTTTTTAGGAAAGTTGCATTTGGAACATTGTCCTTTCAAACATAAAATTGTTGATACCCTCATCATATGACAATTTTGTAGAGCCACTATTATCACATAAATTGATAATTTTATTAATTTTTCTAATAAGATAAAAATTCATTACCATAACATAGATATGATCACAATAATTCACATATAGCTTAAGATTTACATTTTCCTATTTTAAAAAATGAACTTGTTCAAACCATAGAGATATACTTGGTCATAAGAACCCATTTCTTTGAAACACTTTTAACAATATTTGCACACCATAAATTCCATTCCTTCCATTTAATTATAAAGAATATATATTAGAATGATAAATATTAGAAGATCAATCCAATACATACAATTATCTATTTTTGTGGAATCCCAGATAATTGTTATTGGAAACATCACGAAGCTACTCAAAAATATATGGAAGAGATATATTATTTATATCACCCATATAATCCAACAATATAAATGTCAATTAATAAGATATAGTTAAATCTATTAGGTTAAAAAGTCATAATCTAAATTTATATACCATCCAATATCCACTAAAGGCATCCTTGACACAATACAGAGATGAGGAACTAACCATTCAGGAAATTTTTTTAACATGGGGATGGAATGATGTCAACTAGTCCATTCCAAAAATAAAATCATAGATATTCCTCTAAATAACTAAAAAATATCAAATAATACAATCCCCATCGATATTTATAGCAAATTATTTATAAACAAAGTCTTGACATTTTTTTGTCCAAGATTTGTTTAATGATTCCGCATATAAGAAAATATCTCAGCATGATCTCTTATATGATCAGAATCATGAGAACCCATAAAAGAGTGGATCATGCATGTATCAAAAAAGGATTTATTAAGTGATAAATTAAAAAGTTTCATACTTCTCATCATCGAAGTAATTGATCAATAATCTATAACAAAATTAAAATCTTCATACATTTTATTAATCAATACACATTTGTCTTTGTTACCCTATTGAGATATCACTAGTCGAGGAGTCATGGTGTTCTTAGATTGAACATACCCTACTCATATTTGATGATAAAAAATATTCTAATGTATTTATCATGTTAATGAATACATTGTTTAAGAATCATGAAATGTTTTAGTATAATCCAAAACTATAGAACTGAGAAAATAACATTGATGATTTCATATGTGGTTGCAATTGTGACAAGATCTGCACAGTGTTGTACAAGTGTGCCTTATATTCTAAAAATATTCCATTTGAAAACATCATGGATCAATTTTCTATAGAGTACGAATGTTTTCAAAACACATATGTTGATTTTTAGCTTTCACCCCACTCATAATATTGGTTTATCTCATATTTTTATTCAGAAAATTGGTGTTCCTATAAATTTCATTATAATTATACATCATTACCACAACTGTATTTATTGAGAAATCCCTCTCATAAAAAATTAATCTTGTGAATTTTTTTTAAAATAAGTTATACCGACAGTAAAAATAATTGAGAGAACATATTTCCCTAATCACAACATAAAAATTATTTCATCCACAGAATAGAACATAGAAAAAACTAGTCATAAAAAAACTGAATTCATAAATTGAGCCCCACATTCTTTAACCATCAGTTTTGATTACTTCAAATTCAAGAAGGTTGTTGTTAAATAAATATAAAATGTGTGGTGATTGAATTGATTATTATACATTTACTAAAAATACATTCCTATCAGTATTTCTTCTGGTTTAGGGTGAATTTATAACTCACACCATTGGATCTCAAATACTCCAGAATATACGATTCCAACATTATTTTTATATTTTCTAGAGTCCAATGGAAATAAACATTAAATTCATCCTATAATACCAAAAATATAATTTTTCTTGTCTAGAATCTCATGAATGATGGTTAGTTTATTGTAATGGAACTAAATAAAATGGTTTACTTTTGATGTTTCATCATTCATATTACCCTTATTCATAACTTCAAATGCCATAACACTGATTTGGAAAAGGTATTGGTCTACTTGCTTCTACGATACAACCACACTCTCAATAGCATATTCGTGTTGTTTTATATGATGCATACATTTTTCTATTTAATGTTACTAGAAAAAACACAATTTAGAGTCATAAACGATAAAACTATGGATTGGTATTTTCAATTTACTACCTCATCACATATAAAAAATGAAGCCTTGCACAATTTCACAATCGTTATCATTTTTAACATTTTCAATATCATTAAAATGATTCTTATAAAAAGCACGAAGTTTCATTATTTTTAAAAAGAAACACTTTATACATTTAATAAATAATTTAAATCTAAAAGAACAATGTATTCTGATTTTGATGTATTACTATCAAAGAATGTGATGTAAAAATCATCAGCTAAACCCATGATGATGAGGTGAGACAAACTAGACGTGTCTCTAATCATTTATGCACCCAAAAAATAGATAACTGAATGTTACAAATAAAATGGTAAACTACGTATTTTTCTTATAGACTTTCAGGATACAATTATCCAATATCCTTTCTATAAATAAAACTCAATAAATTAATAAATTTTAATATTTTATTTCAATAAGTCACATTGATAGAAAATTACGTATACCATTTTGACTCAGCGATTGAGTAATGGATACAAAATTTTTAACATCTCACCCCTCTGAATTGTCTATAAAAGAGGTAGTGGTTCTAATAGGCCTTTGTTGACATTCCTATGAAACTAGAGACTATAAATAAATTACCGGAGCATTAAGAAAATTTGGTTTCCCATGTTACAATATAAAGAGGAAACATTCATGATATAAAAAAATAACCCAACATTCTTCTAAATCCTGCTGGAGTACAAAATAAAAATATAAAACCTAAATGATCCTATGAATGATAATCATGTATAAGAGTAAAAAAATTTGTAGACTTATTGAGAACTAGAAATCTAAAAAAATAAAAACACTCAAGTGACATCAACTGTCAGCACTTAAACCTTTCTTTTCTCTAACTCCACAATACATTAATATGATATTAAGTAGAACTACTAAAAATGGGTGATTATAAACTATGTAGGGTTTCACCAATGTCCCCAAATGCAGTGCACTACCATAAAAAGGTATCACAATTAATAAAAAATAGTTTTTATTGGTAAAAATTGATTATATAAAATCTTAATCAATTTTCCATTGAATTAAATAAAAATATACTTTCCAACCATTTATCATTTTATTATTTATACACAAAAATTAATTTTTCACACAATAAAATTTAATTCTGAGTTTATAATTAAACTGTCATGATATGTAACTGATTTATCCAACAAGTCTTCACATGGTAGCCAGTACTAGGTTCCCCAAAGAAACAGACCCCTTACATTGATTAATGTATAATGAAAATAAACTCACACAAACAATCTATTACATATTAAATTCCCAAAAATATCACAGAAAATAATTTTAAAAAAAAATCAACAATCAGTTTGAGTAATAAAACAAAAAATAATAATTTTTTACATATTCATTTTAAAATAATCTTCAAATACTGTTTTCCTCAATACCCACCAAATAAAATTATTTGAAAATACATATCTACATTGATGTTTCCGTTAGGAATCACAATATTATATCATAATCATTTCCTGATAAAATATAATAATACAAATTCCCTAATTTTTTACTTCATGTTGATATATAAAATAATCACTTACCAAAAATGGATATTGAAAAAGAAAAATGGAATAATAAAACTCAGGATTCGGCCTCAGATCATCTTAAGTTCTTCAAGCCCAATGATAAAAAAATAAGGTTCATATAATGGAACAAGAATCTCTCCACCAAGAATTTGATCTAATATTCTTTCAAGAGAAAAATGTTACATCTAAATGATTGATAAATAAATATGAATTTATAATAAATCCAAAAATTTAATGGAAATTTATCCTCCAATGAATCACTTTTGGATTAAAAGGGATAATTTATCAAACCTATAGAGGAAAAATTAGTTTATTTATTGATGGATTAGGTTATTATAGGTTTTCCCACTCGTAAGATTTATTATATCCATAATTTTAGGGGTACCAACTATATACCTCATAGTTTGGACATAGAGTTTGGAATACCATGAACGAACAGTATTGTGCTACTATCATAAAACAAACCCTCACACAGTTGGATAACATATTTAGACAATCTATATAAAAAAATTTCTATTCCATTATTACATGAATAATAACTTCATTAAGGAACTCCAATGATTTGGCCAAATCATACTCCAACCATGCACCAGACTAGGGATCAACATATTCCCTTGCATGGTTTCCGAGATTTGGTGCATGGTTTCTACTAAACATTCACAAACCATACACCACCTTAAAATACTCTAAAATAATAAAAAACCCCTCATATTATCCTAAAAATATACAAGAACATTAAAACTACTTAAAAACATGAATAAAGGGTAATACATTGAAAACGGGGGCGGCTACACAAGGTATTGATCCAATACATATATGAGGAGTTGTTATTGAAAGAGGGAACACTCTCTTATGTCGTAAGTGGTGGTTCCCCTGTCGAATAAACTCTAGACACTACATGATATCTCTTATGATATAAGGTTTAACCCACATTAAAATTTCATTAGAGATCTAATGATCATGTAAAAAAATAAAATATATTAATTCAATTGATACTGATAAGATGACCATGTGGATGAGTGAGCTTATTGGTATGGTGAAACTACAATATGTGTTTACTAAATCCCCAAATGTACCTTTTTAATAATTTTAGTTCCCTTTAACTGTATGAGATATTGTACTTTTATTGAATTTCACCATCTAAATAAATCATATCCACAACTACAAGATGGTTGATAAATGTTTTATAGTTAAATACAGATCAAGGATTAATTTGATCAAAGGAAAACCAACCCCCAATGATCATTCCAGTTGTTTTGAAACACCCACCAACCCTAATATTATCCCTCATGTCCTTAACACAACATAAGATAGAAAGACCATATAGGAATGAGGCATGATAATCTCAACTATCATCCCCTTGATTTCCTTCATCAAACTCAAATTCAATTCTAATATGGTTAACATGGTAGTAACATATGAAAACCTTATCCATTTGTTCCTCAACATCAAGGGAACAATCCTCCACCTCATGTATTATTGTATCCTAATGAGACTTCTCAATTCCTAACCAAATATAGTTTATTTCTAAATAACCCACAAAATGGTAACTTATAGCAGGCACTTTCTTAAAATTCAAGGAAACTATGGGAATGTGTTGTTGATGTTCATTCCTCCCTCACACATTCTAGCCTCAATAAATTGTAAATAAAATTGGAAAAGTAAAATCCATATGAAGGTAGTAAAAACATTCCAACTTTTCACATATCCTAGATCAATGATTTATCAAACAAAGGGTAATGTAACAGAAATTTATTATAAACCAAGAAATAAAATATTAATTCTTCTTGATGAATCCATGAATTCCCATTTATTTGATGTGTTTTAAAAAGAAACAAAATAGAAATATTCAAAATAAACCTAAAATAACACAATCACCTATTTATATCTCACTAATTCACCCAATTAATTTTCATCAAAACATATATATTAATATGTATCCCTTTGACCATCATTATAAACTGATAGAATGATTATACACTATGATGTCAACATTCCCCTCTTGGATTCCAATAATAAAATTCCAACATTTATATTATTTATTATGGAATATTTCACCCACATCTGTAATTTTTGGACCATTGATAATGTTTATACCCAACATTGCTTTCTGATGAAGTGAAAAGATACATCAAAATTTATTATTCAATTCCAAATAGTGAGTTCTATCATTGAAGAGACAATTATAGACCTTGGATACTTGATACATTTCATGCCCAAATAAATATTTTCCTACCATTATGTAGGTATCTTCCACCCAATGGGTGTAGTTATCAATTTAGTCACCTACAGAACTTACAGTCATAAGGTAATAAATGAGAAAATCATTTTAAGGTCAATAAACATACCTTCCCAAATGATATCAATTTCATTTGCATGGAATGTGGGGAAAATTCATGTCATTATACTTTAGATACTGGATTATTTTTCTTTCTATGATCTAGAAAAAAATTAGATTCAAATATAGATTATTATCCATAGAATTCAGTGACTAACTGATCATGTTCAATATTTCTCATTCCACATAATAATCATCTAATAATCACTTTGAATTATCTCTCTATACTTATGAATATTTATTTAATAGCATGTTGATTCATTATTCTTCATGGTCTAATGATTTTTATGATAGTGGCGTTTTTGAATTTTTCATCCCCATTAACAAGTTTATAAATGTAGATATTGATATTGATCTTTTACATGTAAACAACATTCATCTAAATCATCTTGAAAATTATCTTTATTTCCATGTCAAATTTGATATACCCACAATAGAATTTATAAAATATATTAAAATAATAATTTTATATTTCCCATTCAGTGATTAAATATACACTATCCTAATCTTGTGACCTATTTTCCACCCACAAGAATATTCTCCCTGGGTGAAACATGAACTTATGAGCTTATAATGTGCCAATATTGCTAATGCATGTTTGATTTTGACACTTAATAACAATTTTATCACATGTGATGTTGAAATCGATGGAAATTTGGTAAAAAAATTCTTATAAATGATCATGGATCATATATTGAGTTTGACGCCCCTTTGATACACATTACTCCTCATTATAATGTGATGGTGAAACTGAATTGAAACCAATAATATCTCATAATATTATTTCATACAGTCTAAATAACATATAAATAGACCATCTAAATTGAACCATATTTCAAAACAACCAAGCATAAAATAAAAAAACATTGGTATGCATCATTCCTCGCATTGAAGAACATTGGTAGGATACAAAATTATCGTTACAGACAAACTAAATTACAAGATCATCAATGAGGAATGGAATAACTTATTCAATGAATAGTAGAGCCTCCCAAAGGAGTTTTTTCTTGAACAATAATAGAGAGAGAAAATACAGTGTCTATAATGTGACTATTGTTATCCCACTAAAACTATCGTTCAATATAATAAATAAATATAACAGTTTATCGAAGGAAATTAAATTTTTATTTTACTTTTTAAAATCATTAATAATTATATATATTTTCATTGAATGAATTTTTTTATTTTATTGCAGATAATAGTAATTTTCTTACACATAACCATTAAAAAACATATACTATATGAAACACTTCATGTTCCATTAGATCCATAATAGATATAGTCGACTCACCATTCAATGGAGATAGAAACCCAAAAAATTAATACTATGAAAAACATCTTTCTTTATTACTCTATCTCCCTCTCTTCCTTATCGTTACCTCTATTTATTTATCCTAACATAGTTTATCCTTCTGTCTAATTTTATTTACCAAATTATCCATAAATTATTTCATGTTTTTTTTATTTTTTTGCATGATTTTGAGAAGAATAAATAAAAAAACTGACCTAATTAATCACAAAAAAAATTCGATATTTTTTCCAATAGTTTGGGGAGCTTAATGATTTTTTTTCATCAATGATATATTTTATTTTTGTCATAAAAATGAAAGAAAATTTTGGGAAAAATATAATATTTTTTGAAATAAAATTTTTTTATAGAAAAATGATTATTCCCCTACCATGGTTAATAACATCATCTTTATTGATATGTTCCCATGTCCATATATTCATAATTATTTATCTCACCCAAAACTGTTACTCTATATATTTTATAACTTTGAGATAAATTTATTGATTTAGTGTGCATTAATAAGATAGATCAATTTTATGAACTCAAATAGAATACGAATATAAAAATATCCTCTCATTAGCCTTTGAATGACCAACCTCTTTAAAGAACACTAATTATTTTTAAAAAAAATTTAATATTACAACATTAAAATCCAAAAACCATATACCAAAAAACATCTATATATATTTTCATGAAATATTAATTTAAATTTATGTGGGGGAATATATATAAGTTAATTATATATTTATTTATTTTTAATGTTTCATCATATGAATCTATGGAATCAATCACTTTAGTGTGCATGAGAGGATTCCATTTTATTAGATTTGGGAAGGAATTTTTAATCATTTAATTTTTTTTAAATTTTATTGAAATGTGAAAAAAATAAAAATTGTGAAAAAAGATATGAATGATTTTAGAATAATTGTATTGTATATTGGAAAGGTCAAAAATAAATATTTTCCAACCTTTGATCTTGTTAAAAAATATTTAAATAGTTGTGATGAGAGGATAAAAATAAGGTTTTGGATATTATTGTTATATTTTTTAGAAATGGAAAATCTAAAAAAGTAAAAACAGAGAAAAAAGTAACTATATAATCAAGTGTTCTTGAGTAATTGGTAGAAGTTTAATTTGTTTTAGATATTTTATCTTTTCATCATATTCAAATTTATTCACAGTCTAGTATTTTACGACACATTCATTTAGATTAAAATATACATTTTAATGAAACTTTATTTATTATTTCGTAAATTGTACATTTTCTTCCTTTCTGGTCTTTTTAACATCTTTATAATCTTATAGATATTATTTTCCTACCATCCCATAATAACATAAAACACACTAATAATACATCTTGATTCTTATTCACTAGAGAATAAGTTATTTATGTTGAGAGTTATTATAAACTATAATATTTTAATTTTTTGGATGAATTAGTGAACTTCATTGTAACAATTTATGAATTTTGTGAGGAGTGATATTTAAGTGCCCAATGTTACCCATTAAAATATTGAACATAAAAATGATCTTTTTAAACATGACCGTAGGAATTTTTTGGGTTGAACTATTTAAGGATGACTGATCTTGTCTCGGCCACCCCTGATTGGCACTAATTAAATTTTAATATATATTGTAGATTCAAAATGATTTTAATATTTATTTTTGTTTTTTAAAGAATATTAAAAATAATAAGTTTTGGGGAGTTTTTTTAATTATTTTATTAGATATTTTCTATGAACACAATATAATGATATTAAAGGAATAATTTATAATTGGAATGGAATGTGCATGATTTAGAATTAAATTTAATTTGTGAAATTTTTTTGAATTTATCCAGATTCAATTAAGTTGATTATTTTGATCATATAAATTAATTTTTTTATCCAAATTATTTTTTTATATTTGTATATTTCCTTATATTAATTCAAATAAATATTTCTACCAGATAATTTGTTAATTTTTCCATCTGTAGGACTATATGGATCACAGAGGAAGGACCATTTATTTTGTGTAGAAAATAGAATGATCCATGAATATTTATTTTTTGGGCTTAATCTAGAACACAAAATTTAGTGAAAAAACAATATATTTTTGAGTATATCATAACAACTCATTTAATAAAAATTATATCCCAACTTGACCAACAAATTCTGTAGAAGAATCAATAAACTCTATTCCACAATTTTGTTCCATATTATAGAACACAAATATTTATTGACATTTAACCCAATCAACATAATTAATTAGGGTGAAATTTTGATGATATAAATCATAGGGATTGGTTATGACCATTTTAGAATATTATTATTCATGTTAATGTACATTCATGAAATGAAAAAATCTAAGAAAATAATGGAAAATTGTATAGTGCTTAGGAATTTGACTATATATTTGGTTTCAAAATTCCAATGTTAACTAAATTTGGTTGGATGAATATCCAAATTCTTATGTAATATTATTAATATGAATATTTCAGGATATTATACTATCACTGGGTTTGAATAATCTATCCAATATAAATGGATGTTATGGAAGGTAGAATTTCCACCACCTAGGGCTATAAATATATTGCTTTATTCTCCATAAAAGTGGTTCCCACTAAAAAATAAAGGAGGATAATAGGAAGGAAGATATTTTTTCAATAGAAATTTAAGTAATTTAAATATTATTATCTCAATTATATAGATCTCTTCCCCAACTTTCTTTTCATGTTTGTCTTCCTTTCTTTTCAACTTTAATAGTTTATGTATGATTTCATTTAATTTCCATGAAATGATCATTTTTTATTATAAAAAATCATTTTAAAACATATTTGTAAATATTTTTATTAAATTATTAAATTAAAATAATTTCTTGTAGAAATCAATACCATTTATTTTTATTATTCAATCTAATGTTCATGTTTTCCACTCTTCACTATTCGGGTGTGTGTTCTACACTCCATTATAATATTCCCCGATTATATTTTTTCACCTTTTAACATATTATTATAAACATCATTATCAATATTACAAAACTTATCAATTGATGAGTAAATAATCATTTGCGGTGAGTCTTGTTTTTGGGATTTATGTGATTTTGAGTTTCCACTCCTTTAATATTCATCAAATTTAAATTGTGTATATTGAAGTCAAAATACCATGTAATAATGACAAATTTTTTTGACTTGTGTATTCCTTATATTATTGTTACTAAAATTACACATATGTTCACTAAGTATCTTCCATTCTATCAATGAGAATATATATTTATTATATCCCAAATTTACGATTGTATTAAATCCAAAATAGTTTTGAATTAAGATTAAAATAGTCTTTAGAGATGGATTTTAATATAATGTATTATATCACATAGATCATGGATAAAATAAGATCAACTAACTAATAATGAATTCATCTAAATCAATAAAAAATAATAAATAAACATAATCGAACAATCTATTAAAAAATCATCATAAACAACACCCTAATTTAAAAGACATATAAAATTGATTGACTCCAATACACTATCCCATAAACAAGGATTTGATACTAGTGCCTCTATATGCATTATAATAGATCATGAGAACATTTAAATGTATAATGGGGACAATTAGTTATGACTCAATCTCTAAAAAAAATTTCCCACCCTTATGTGTCCATTTTTATTTGAATATTCATTCATTGGATTCCATGGTTATTTTGAAGGATTTTTCTTCCATAATACTATATTTAATTAGTTATTATAATATAATAGTATTTAATTTAAAAAGGGGGTTTTCTTCAAGAACTATTACAGTTATCCACAAATTCAATTTTCAACTATGACAATACCCATTGATGTTACAAGGAATATGATTCAGCAACACGATATTTATTCGTTCTGTTGTTGTTTTTAATTGATTAATTATTTTTAATAAATATTATTGATAAAAAATATATATTTTTTAATAATAAATTAATTTTGAGAATAAAATGTATTGATCATTCTAAATATGTGGTTGAAATTTTGACTTTCAAATAAATGGTGGGTGACAGTAATACGTAACTGCTCAATGCCAAGATATTAATCACAAGGGATTTTTTTTGCATGATTAATATTCTAAGGGAGTTTGAATAGGTAATAACTATGGGGTATTTAGTGTATTTCTTATCATTTAAAATTAATTTTTGGTTTCTAGAAATTGCATCAATGAATATATCTTGGTTTATGGGACTTTATTATGTGATTAATTATTTCTTATTTGAGAGTACATGAGCATGAATGTCTATAATTATGTATTTCCATAATAATGAATTAACTATTCATTATCCTTTTGTTTTATATAATTTTATTATTAATATATTATCATTGATATCGGGTTTTTGATTAAATGTCATATGTTTTAATTATCAACATGACATTGATAATTGTTTTCACATGGTAGCTTCCTCTCTACGTAACACTTACTATGTTTCTAATATGATCCTTTAGTTGTTATCCTTACCCACAAATATGATCATGGAAATATTGAAAGATATCAATGTAGAAATTTTATTTTATAAACAATATTTTTATATTTAAAATGAAATATAAAAATCCTTTATAAATCTATTTTCCCAATACTTGATATCTATTAGGACTATTATGATGGGATTTATTATAACTAGTGGTAATGTAATAATGTAACCACATTATATAGGGTACTATAGATTGTTTATTTATATATGGAATTAGGTAAATCTTAGTAAAAAATTATTATTCAAGATTTAAAATGTATATATAAAATTTTATAGTGTTGATAATCCCTTTTTATAATTAATAACTCTATCCAAATAGAGATAACTAACTTACAGGTCATCATTTCGAATGATTATGAGGTCACTATGTGTGTAACACTATTTAATGAAATAGAGAAATGGTAGAAATTAAATCAACACTCATAGTAAATGTTGGGATTTCCCTGCTGTTAAATCTAATATAGATTGTGTTGGAACGTATCAAATAAAACAAATGTTTCGAAATTTGATTCTCTTTATGATTAATAAATGTTCCTATATAAAATTAAATCTTCATCCATAATGTTACTCATGTATGTTAGATAACATAAAGATAAAAAATCATCATTATAATTAATAGAACTATCAATCCATTGGTTGTAAAATAATGGAATACATACCTCAAAAAACACATATCCTTGATAATTGGATAAAGATAAAAGGTTATAATATCTGTTTATTAATTTAATGGATGTTTCAGTAAATAGTGGCCAATGATCTAGACCACTATATATTTTGGTGAAATTTATTTAATAGAATATTGATTTTTATGTAAAATACATTAAGAAAAAAATTACTCATGAGAAATATACTACTATAGAATAATTATTTATCATTCTATGACTGAATTATGTGGAATGTGAAACTGAGAATGAGAAAAAAATTATAATATTTAAAAGGCATGAAATTTTCTACATAAAGTATCGATAAAGTTATATTTATTGTTTCTTTCGAGGGTTTATAGTATTCCTCTGAATATAACTAGTCACCCAAATGTATTTATCATATGATGATAAGGGATTATGTTCCTTCCTAATGAAGAATTATTTCTCCAATTCATATGTTTTTAATTGAATCTAAAAAATTATTTCGATCAATGATATCATAGAAATTTATAATGAGGTAAAATGAGAGAAGGGTATGATGGAACATCCAACAAGTGATAATTGTGGAAGGAAACACGCACGTACATTTACAAAGGGAAACATATCTCTCCTCAATTATTAAGATGTGTTCCACAATGAAAATCACTATAAGAGAATGATATAATATTAGAATGATTAGTTTTTCATTTTAAATGAGATATGACACTACACAATTCAATTACACATGAATCAATACATTTTATCTCATTATTGGGTAAGGTAAAATGTCATGATTATTTAATCACTTTAGCTAAAGTTAAAATCCATTATGTTTTTATAGATAGATCATTGATAATGAACTCATACATTTTTTGAATCCTAGAATACTCAATCATTTTTATTTCCCATGGATATTTAATGAATCATTAACCCTCATAATAATGATTTTTATAGAAATATATCTTGTGGGAATCATTATATAATTAAAAAATATTGATGGATTTCTATTATGATGAATGATATTCCTTATATGAGAATAATTATTACATTTCCATGTTTAGAATGGATAAAAACCGGATTTTTCTTGTAAATTTAGTTTTTCAGATTTAGTAATTGGTATATAATTCATAAAATAATATAGAAAAATGTTCTAAAAAAATGTGATTCTTCTACCATCACTTCTAAATAATTAATTTCCTTTTAAAACATTATTGGTTTATTGTTTTTGTGGTCATTAAAATTATATAGAAATTTTATATGTTACACTCTATATACCTTTTATTTGGGTTTTATCCTCAATGACTATAGTTTTTTTTACATCCCACCACGTTTTTCCATTTCTGTTAAAAAAATATGAAATATTATTGGTATCCTTTATGTTTCTCACTTCCCCCCTTTTTAATAAAGTTTTAGTATCCCAAAGATACAATTTATTTTTCAATAAATTTTGAACATTTTATTATGGAGAAGAGAATCCATTGGAATAATTTAACTGTGTGGGGTAAAATGTAACAACCTAAGATTTTATAATATATTTCCCTTAAAATAAATTTATGTTCATCGATAACATGTGATGCAAAAAAATTTTATTATAAATGAACCATAAAATTGTTTAATCATATAAAAAACCAATTAAATTGGATGAATGAATATGAAAAAACTAAATTTATAAACTAGTACATTGTATTCAGATCAATAATGTATATTTTTATTTTTTTCTTTATATAAATGATAAAAAATTATAAGGCTAAAAAAATTTTGTTCTTGGGAAAAAAAACTATAATTAGTTTTTACAAAATTCAGAAATTATATTTTAATCAAATTTATTTTACTTTTTAAAATATAATATTGTAATTATCATAGAGTTGTTATTTTATAATTTTTTAAAATATTGATTATCAAACGACTGATAAAAAATACTTATTTTTTCAGAGTTTCCATTTTTCATTGACTTTGCTGGGTTATTTTAAAATTAAACATTTCCACTTACGAGAATTTAATATTTCAAAAAGGAAAAAAATTTTACAAAAAAAGGATGAAATTCTGTAAATTGAAAAACTTTATTTGGGGTCATTATGAATAATAACTTTAGAAAATATATGTCATCGGAGTAAGTGTAAAACATGTAGAATTGTCTTAAACGTTATGCTAAATCATTAAAATTACCTAAAACATTACCATATTATAGTGGATATGTGTATTTTGGTAATTTAAATACATTACCCAAATATATGTCCACTTTGTTCTAGTTTTCATTGAATGTGTATTTTATATTATTTTAAGATATTAATATACACCACATGTCACTCTTTTGACATTAAGATTTGTAATGTATCTACAAAGGTATATAATTATAATAATATAGATTAAAAATGAATATATGATATATATATATATATATATATATATATATTATGTTTTTATAATGGTAATTTTGTGTAAATTTATATGTTTTTAAAAATTACATTAAATTGTAATGTAAAGCACCACAATATATATTCATTTAATAGGAAAAATTGTATATGATTTAAAAAACATTAAACATAATTCAATTTGGATGAATGATTGTGTTTTATGATATATATTTATAAATATAAAACAATATATATGTATGAAAATTTTATATATGAATATGATAACTATCATGTTGATATTAAAATCATTGTAAATAAACAAATCCAAAAATGGGATTAATGATATTTCAGATTAAAAAACAATTATTAAATGGTGTAAAATTCATAAAATCATTTCTTTCACCAGGATAACTCAATATGAACTTACATTTCAAAAATTACTCATTTACGGTTCACATAATATTTTATTATAATAATCTTCACCCATAATTAGTGGATCAAAATGATATTGTGGTAATTGTCAAAAAGATTAATGTGTAAATTAATATAAGTGATAAGAGTAAATAGATCAAAAAAATGAATATAAAAAATATAATATAATTTTATTCAGATCTATACCTATCATATTATATATATATATATATATTGTGATTTTATTTTGAAAATTAATTTATATTAATGTAAATCCAAATGTAATAACAAGATTTCCCTCACCTTAATTATAAAAGGGAACCACATATACACTCTTCCTTGATATTATAAGTATTATAATTCTCCCAAAACCTAAAAAAATACATTCTTAGTTTCTTTCACGACATAAAATACCTATAACATTTGAAAAATTCAATCTCATCAATGCTTAATGTCTAAACCGGATGGGTTTTGCAAAGGGCGAGTTATAACTCTTAATCGAGTGTTTTTAATATATTTCTTATTTTACATCCTCTAAATATGTTTCATACATAAAAAATTAAAAATATATTTATTTTAATATACTAAAATATTGACATGATTATAGAACCACCAATACATACCATCTATTTAATCAAATTGGATGTGAATGTATCACTTTTGCGTGCATGTGGCCTACTACCCCCAAATATTGATAGTGTTCATTTTCAATCACTATCATTCACGGATGGTTACATTTATGGGATTATTTTTTATATATGATATTTATAATATTATTATTCTTCTATATCTATAATATTATATCTACCATCTTACCTCCAAATCCAATGAAATACAATAGCATTTCTCGTGCACACATGTCGAATTCCACCTTCATCAAGCGTTGTGATTCATTTTTCATCTCCAATTTACATGGATTGTAAAAAAGAATAGATTTAGAGAATATATACTATAATTATTATATACATGTTATACTATTTACACCCGAAAAGTGAATTATTATTTAATATTGTTTTTTCCATCCATTAAATGTTTTAAAAATTGATTATGCACACGGATGACCTAAATTATTTATGAACAATGTAACACATTTTTTAATCTATAGATTTAAATGTTTGTTATAAATATTTTTGTAATGAATATATATATATATATGTGATTTATTTAATTATATTTAATCATTAAATTATTGATCAATTTACCAATGTGCAAGGACCAAATCTAAATAGACTATATTTTTTTATAAACAAAATAGTAAACATATGAAATGTTAAATTTTAAAATATAATTATTAATAAATGTGTCTGGAAATGATATAAGTCATAATTTCCCCAATGTGAAATCCAATAAACTATACCCAGATTTAGTTTGCAACATGGTCTTAAGTGTGCCTCTGTAGATAAGAAAACAATGCCGACTAGCAGCGTGGTTCTAATGTTACATGTGGGGTGACTATAAAATCTTTACCAAAGTAATCCATATTAGATAAAAATGAGAAATAATGGAAACAATACTCATAAACTGCAAATAATGAACATGAATTACCACGAAATTCCAAAAACATGGTACAAACCAATAGCTAAATAGTAAATACTCTTTTTCATTTTATATAGTTAAAAGTGTATGGATAGCCAAAAATAGTGATAAAATAGATGAATCCCCCAAACGAATCCCTGATTTGTGTCTAAATCACTCATCCATAGGAATCATATTCACAAATGAACCATTTAGAGTAGGTCTCGTTCCCTTATCCCAAACTTCAAGCATGAAGTCTTCTCATGTACCCAATGACGACCTGATTATGGTGTCAGTACAACTCAGTAGGCTGCCACCAATAATGTCTACAAAATATCTAGTTTAAATATATTTTCTATTTATTTATTAAAAAAACAAACTATGGGTGTAGATACTCGTGCCCAATAACCCACACATACTACCAATCAATGTGCATAAGCTTCTATAATCAATTTTCACATTTATAAAACCTTACACAACCTTTCACACATACATCATATACATTAATGTTCATTTAACACATAAGTTTTAATTATGCCTTATCAAATTCACACATTCACATTTACAATCCTCAACCAAATCAACCCAAATTTTTATTAACATTATTTATTCAATAAAAAAATCAGTCCTTAGAATCCATAACTCATTTAACCTTTAAAATTATATCAAACAACTCCTTAATTCAAAATGATAATTATAAATAAATAACATTTATTACATTTTATAACAAAGATTATATATCAAAACAATTATCATGGGATCCAGTTCATCACAAATTAATTTTATTCTTACGATTACAATTATCTCGATTTGGGATACTAGAACACCCCATGGGTTGATCTTTATCCAATATAATCAACCTCATACATCCCATAATCGGTCATGGGGTTTTGATTAATAATTTGACCATTAAATTTATGAAATATTACAAAAAGAATCAAATTCACAATAGGACAGAACTATATCAAATCCAATAACATATAAACCAAGCATCAATACTATGTGATAAAACATATAGACAACCTACCTTGATTTTGATGTAAAAAGGTCATTTCTGAATATACCATGACTCATATTTTATTACCCTTCAAACCCCAAACTTATGATCTATTTTAAAATTATAATTTCAGGGATTTATAAGTATAAGAATAGCTACAAATTACATAATATAATAATGAGAAGGAATATGAGTGTTATAATAATTGAGAGCATCGATTCACAACAAATGTATCTCCAAACAGATTTAAAACTATGTATATCGATCATTGGGTAGCATATGATGTTTTGGATTATCCTTAATGTTTCATTGGGAAAATGAGGGAAATCATGTGATATACGACTTATGAACTGAGATATAAACTTTGTAAAATCCCAAATTTTAAGGGGCTCATGGTTTGGCCACCCGGTTTAGCAAACTATGTGAAAAAGATGGCCACCCTCTTCCTAAGATGGGTCTAGGTTATGTAGTTACCAGAGAATCATTAACAGTTTGAAAAACCATTCAATAACCATAAGAGATGGATCTATCCATACATTAACAATTTCTTCCATCCCCTTTCATGGAATCATAAAATTATATACCTCTATTACATGCATTCATAGATAGGATGGACAATTACTAATAATAGTGTAAAAAACATCTGACATGAACTAGCTAGTCCCATTCTACATTAAATCTTGTAATGAACTCCAATAACACCACTGTGACTTCTTATAAACTCAGTAGATATTAGGATAACAAAAATTAATACTCAAAAACCAAAAAATAACCAAGAATATACCTTAATGGTTGTTCAGGATGTTAAAACCTTTCCAACTTGTAATGGATCATCCTCATGCCACACTCCAAAGAAAGAATGTGATTTTAGAGAAAATAGACCTCTCCACTAGACTCACATATTCATCTCCATATCAAATGATTCTTCCAAAGTAGTACCATGATCTCATAACACTTGAACCAATGGCACAATCATTCTATGAATGAATTTTTCTATATGATCCATAGTAAGAACCAAATTATTCTTGAAGGAAACATCATCCTCAAGCTCAATATCAACATCATAAGTCACATTATATGGGTTAGGGGAGAGACTGTTGAATATGTGTAACAATATAAACATTGTTACTTCCATTGTACCATTTTAGATGATCCAATCGTTATGCCGCTAGCCTATTCCTATAAATTTTTTTGAGTTGTCTGACATACATGGGTGCCAACTTATACTATTTATGAATACGAGATTTATCCATCATTGGATGCACTCGAAGAAACACATGATCACTAACCATATTCCCAAGAGGTCAAATATTTGACCCACAACTGCATTATCTCTACTCTTCTCTGAATCTATAATATTCATATTCAAGTGAACTTGTTTTTAAATCTCATTCTCGAGATTCATCCCCAATATCTCTAATTTATATTCCTTTGTCCAACATAAAAAAGGCCTACATAGAAACCCATAAAGAAACTCAGATGGTTCCATATAAACCATCTCTATGTAATAATTGTTATTAGTGAACTCCAAAAGAACCATGTTCTACTCCCACGATCCATTAAAAATGTAGGACACATTGACTCATCATTTCCACTAGCACTTGAATTGTACACTCTATTTAATCATCTGTCTACAGGTGTAAATCCATACTCATAATCACCTAGGTACAAAACACATTCTATATACCCATGTAAAATAATTGTGTATAACATGTATCACTGTCTGAAACTATAACCTGTTAAACCCCATGTAATTTTAAAATCTATCAAACAGAAAACTCCCCAAACTGGTGAATAGTGAGGTATCATGAATCAGTATAAAATGTGGAACCATAGTAAAATGATCAATAACTGCCAAGAGATCATCATTTTTCTGAATCATCTCCAAATGTACCACAAAACTCCATCATCACATCATCCTATTTCCATTAATGAATGTTTAAAGGATATTAATAAGGATCTAGTCATCGATGCACAACCATTACATGATGATAGGTTGATAGTGACATCACAAAATGTATAGAAATTTTCTTCATCCTTTTCCAGCAATACACCCTACAATGATCATGATACGTTTTTGCTATTATAGGATGAAAAACCCACTATGAGGCTTGGAACTCACACATCGAATCTTCTCCCATACAAGTAGGCATGCTAGCATGACTACAAACATAAATTCTATCATCTTCACCAATAGTCCAAAAAGATGGTGGATTCCCACCTTTAATACCTTCCTTCAATGAAAATCCCACATATCCTTACACTACCTCTCTATGATCCGGATTAGAAGCATGGACTCAACATACAAAGAAGAAAGGTTACAATTCCTCACACAACACACACATCTAGATGCATCTACCAAAACCAACTCCATAATTATTATCAAGGAACTTGATTCATGAAATTCTTGTTTCCTAATATTCTAAATCAATGAACCAAGAACATTATTCCTCTTTCCCACTGTATATACCAACTAAAAATATATGGGCTGCATATACTCAACCCATATTCACAAACAAAGATTAAAATCACAATTAGAGAATATGTATTTAATAATATTATGATCAGTATGCATGGAAAACCTTCCTTCAAAAAAATAATGATGGAAAAAATATTAATTCGTAACCCACCACAACCAATTAAAGATCATTGGTGAGGTAATTTATCTTCATAAATACTCAATTTACATGAACCATACAACAGAAACCATTAATCCTCCATCAATGTTGATGAAAGACTAAAACCAGATGCACCATAGGAAATGGTATATTTATGACCTTTCTCTCTTAGGAGGATAATCGTGGAGGAATTTATTTGTTTATTTATCGCATTGAAGGAATTTTCACATTCTACATTCTATTCAAACTCGATTCCCTTTATAGTGAATGATGAATGTGGTTCATCAAAACTATAAAAGGATTGGATGAACCATTGTTTATATCCCACTAAACACAAAATATCTAACACATCAGAAACATTCTTTGGATGCCTCCAAGATTAAATAGCTTGAAATTTATACGGGTCCACGTACACACCTTTCTCTTAGATGATGGTACTTAATAAAAATACTTTATCAATCTAGAAATTTCATTTGGAAAGATTGGTATATAGCATATTATGTATCAGTTTATTCTAGATTATTTCTGAATGTTTGTACTGATTGTCATAAGTCTTGGAGAATGAAAAGATGTCATCAATAATGAAAACTGCAAATTAGTCTTGGTACACATTGAAGATTATCTTCATTGGGTCCATAAACACTGTATGTGCATTGGTTAGCATGGACGACATCATAATGAACTCATATTAATTGTACCTCCACATAAAGGCCATACATACTATATCAGAAGGTCTCATCGTAAGATGATGATAATATGATCTCAAATCAATTTTGGAGAGAATTTAAGCAACCGTTAACTCGTCAACCAAATTATCAATTCGTTGAAGAGGGCATTGAATCTTAAAAATGATCTGATTCAAATTTATATAATCAATACATAGTCACAATTATCCATCATCCACCAAACCAAAAAACACACGGGATGACCGTGGAACCACAGTGAGATGAATAAAATACTTCTTCTCCTGTACCACCATCCATGTTTTTGATCTTATGGAATTCATCATGTGCCATCCTATAATGCAGAAGGGGAACTATTTCTTCTCTCAGTTGAAACTCTATCATAAACTCAACATACTTATCATGATGGAAAATTTACAAATTCCCCTATAAAATCATCTTAAAACAGATCCACCATAGGGGGCATGCATATTTTATCAAATTCCCCATCATCAAGGATATGGTAACCCATCTAGGTTGTGAGTTACCCGAACTACTAACAGATATCCTCTACATGGCCTGACTAGATATCACATTTTCCATGATGTGCATATGTATATTTTTATAATAGAATTAATTATTTAATGTGGTGAAAACAATGATTGTGGGTTTCATACAAAACTAACCAATTAGTTCCCAAAATAAGGTGAAAACCTAACAACTCGAGAAAAAACACATCTCAATGGAATCAGATCCCCAAAATTAAGGGTAAACTCCTTATTTTGACAAATATTTTCTTATTCACAACCTTAAGGTTGAATCAGTCAACATAAACTGACATATAAGTTTCACTACTACATCTAAAAAACATACAAATTTGGATGATATAAAATAATGGGAGGAACCTTTATCAAATAGAGATTTAGAAATTTTGGAAGATTTAATAATGTTACCTCAAATAGTCGATGGTGTAACCTTTCCACCTTAGGGTAATGGATGAAATGATTGAATATGACCATCCACTGTACTGTAGGATCTAGTCTAAGATCATGGTGTTTCACTACCCTGTTGATATGGATGCTCTCATAGTGAAGTACCACATCCTCCAACATGACCAGTACAACCCATTGATCTCCATATTCTTACCTTGTTTGGGGTAACTAATCCCTTACCTTCACTCTCTGTTTACCTTTACCCCTGTCCTGTTCCACTTGTCGAGGGTTAATAAAAATCTGCTTCACCTGTCCAATCCTTCCAGATTATCAACACTCAATCTGTTGTAAGCGGAACTGACCATGCTTGTATACCTACATCCTAGAGTTATAAAAAATAATATATATAACATACACATAGGTTGTCCCCTTTTCTAACAATTCGGAACACCGTTAATTAATATTGTCAAAAAAATGCTTCTATCCAATAAATTCTCAACACTGGATTGTCCAACATGATCCCCATTCTAACCTCCAAATCCTCATTTTTTTCCCATATGAATTTAGAACCCAATACACCAATTTAAAAAACCTCTTTAAATGGATGATATTCTCCTATGACATAGTTTCATGCCTATTTCTTTCATGAAAATGCTTTTATATAGTTTTATAGTCCCCACCAATGCTAGAAAAGGTGTTTCATTTTTGTGATGCGGTCGGCATAATCCATTAGTAGAATCACCCAATGGGCCAAACTCATAAAAATTAAAACTGTATCCTTTCACGGTGTCAATGCTTATAAAATTTCAAGGAATTTTTCCTAGAAGGATTTCTATAATATACCCTCTTTATGTTTACTCTGGTCCACCATCTCTGGAAAACATAAAAGGCTGCCACATCTAAAACACATTTTTTAGATCAAACACACTTGGAAAAACCCGCCCTTTCTCCCATTCTAACATCTGTATAAAATGTTCCATGTTATAAATGATCCTATATGCAACTAGATTATCCTAGACCACTGATATTTCACTCTTCTCTACTCATGGAGTATTCTCTATGATATCCTAATATCACCTAATCAGTAAATGATGTCACAATTGAATTTCACTACCATTCTAGACACACATCTCAGAAAACATAACAAAAAAACGTTCATTGTATTCACAAAAGAATTATATATATCATCCATAAATAACTCATTCCATATAAACTATCCCAATGGACACCATCACACCCCAATCACTACAGTCATCCATCCCTAAAGTAGGTCATGGTCGATATGGTGCATACCAAATCACACAAACAAAAACCCATTTCATTTAAATTCTTTTTACGATTATCACTTTCACAACAAAAATATTTAGAGTTTAATAACCCTTATATATATTAAAACCCATAAAAATAGGTTTTTGTCCCATTTATGAGTCCTTATGATCAACAATTTCTTTACTATTTCATTACATAATTCCCATTTACCCATTTTCATCTTTTTGATTTATATTTATTTGAGATTTTAAATATAGAGAATATATTATATTCATTACAACATATATGTATTTATGGTACCCAAATTCAAAGAATCACGTTAGAAATATTGTTATGATCCCAAAATGAAGCTTTTCTGCACTTGTGCCATTTTTTCTGCAAGAAAATAGTCATAAAATAGTCACATCACACAACAGGTGTATCACCCCATGGTGAAATATCATTCCACTTCAACAACACGATGAAGAAGAAAAATACCTCCCAAGAACATGTGTTTTTTACTCCCAATCATGAACTCATTTCCAGAACTCAATGCATACTAGTCTTCTAACTACAATTCCAAAATAGTAAATAGAACTTCTCTGATACCAGTTGGTTATGTACCAATCAATGAATACACTAAATAGTTTACATCCAGGGTCACTAAATGACCTCATGAGCACCTACTAATATGATAAATTATGCCTACTTGTATCGATGGTCAAATGTTACAAGTGGAGAGACTATAACCTTTTTATTAGAGTAATCCAAATAAGATAATAATGAGAAGTAAATGAAAAAAATAAACCTGAAACCCAAAAAAATGAACATGGATTATAACCCATTTACCAAAACTATGTACAATCCCACAACCAATATATAAATATTCAATACCTTCTCATATAGTTATGAGTGTAAAGAAATCCCAAAATACGGAAAAACAATAAATCGCCCAAAATGAGTCCAGAATCCAATCCCAAATCCATCATCCATGAACATCCCATTCCTAATTTATCGATATAGAAAAGGGCCAATTACAATGTCGATACATGAAAGCGGGAAGTATGGTCAATTACCCAAGGATGACCCACTTGGGGTTTGAGTACAACAAAGTAGGCCACCACCAATGGTATAAAGAAAAACCTGTCTAACTAGATAGAATATGAATGAATAAAATATGAATCAAGATTAAGAATAGTAAAATGGGTTCCATTAGCCAACAATATCCACATAAACTGTTGACATGATTTAGGAATTTTCTTTATTTAAACTACAAACTGTGTTGGTAATTTATTTTTCATAAGGGGATAAGTCAAGTACCATTTCTCACTTTGGGAAAACATTTCTCAATTTTTTTATCCAACATACCTTATAGCATCAGTTTATGTATTCACATCATATGAAATCGTTAGGGGCATATAGCCACAATCTGACCACATGACACATTCACCATAGGGATGGAATTTAGATCTTCAGTCTAACCCAACCCATTCGCCTAAATCCTAATGTCCAATACCCGACACATATTACAAATCATTGTGCGAATGATTCTTTAATCATTGATCACATTTATAAAACATATCCATTATTAGTAGCACATTCAATATTTAAAAAGTATGTTCATTTAACACATAAGATATGATTATTCCTTTTTCCATTTACAAATTCTCATTTATAATCATTATCCCAATTAAACCAGTTGCTATTATTATTCTTTATCCAGTAAGTAATCATTTATTAAAATCTATATAGAATTTATCGTTTAAAATTATTCCATAAACACCCTAATAAATACTAATAACTATAAAAATATCTTATTAATTTATTTTTTGACCCAATTATCACGTCAACATATTTATAATTAGATATACTTCATCATAAAGTTGTCCTATGATTACCATTAACATTATCCATTCTCCAGATGATAGAAAACCCAATGGGTTACCATATATCTAGTATAATCAAACCCAAGGCATACCGCATGGTTCATGAGGGGTTCAAATCAACAGCTAGCCAAAAAATTACCAAATTTTTCTAAAGGTATAAAATTCACACCAAAGAGGAACCATATAACATGTGCATACCCAAAAAACAATCATCATGACTAAGTGATAAAACTTTTTGAACACCTACATTAATTTCAAAGATGAATTCTCTCTTTACCCTAGACCAAGACTCAGATTTGAGGACCCTTCAAATACAAAACCTAAAATTATCTTGAAGGTGGGTGTTTTAGGTATTAATATAGTAAAAAAATTGTACACAAGATGTAATATATAAAAGAGTTGGATGATGAGTGTATGATTGACCATAAGATTCGATTCCCAATCCTTCGCACAATACATAGATTAGAAACACATGATATCAATCATTGGGAAGCTTGGGTAATTTTCTATTTTCCATTGGGCTATTGTATGATGAATTCAAGGAAATATAGAGTTTTAACACTTAGGGAACGAGGTTGAAAAAGGGGAAAATCCAACTTCGTAAGTGGTGAATGATTTTTTCATTAGGTTAGCCAAACTGTGTAACAATCATGGCCCACCCTTTTTATAAGAGGTGTCTAGCCTGCACATTTAACTGGGAATCCTGCAAGGTTTGAAAAACCATGTAATGACTATATTGGATGGAACATTCCAAGACTACATAGTTTATCCTACCCACATGCACGGTTTACTCAAAGGATTCAACCTTTCTCCCGTCATTCATGGTTTTAGAACATGATTACTACTAACCATGCAATAATCATGTAACATGAAGGGAATCGCCCATTTATACTCTTATTCTTATATTGAACCCCTCAAATACCACTATGACTTCACATAAACTTAGTAAACATTATATTAACCAAAATGAAGAAACTAAAACCAGATCATAAACGAGAACGTACCAAAACAGATGTTTGGGGACTCACATAAATTGATTATATAAGATATTATAAGTATTTATACTATTATATTATATAATTATAATAAATTTAAATTTATTATATAGGATTCTAAAAGAACATACAAATAATGATGTTGTTGTTGTATGGGGTTTCTCTTCTCACATGTCATTCCATGATACATATTCCAAATTAAAACATACTTTATTTCCAATTATGTATATTTTCTCCACATGAAATATTATATCATAAATCCTTTTATAAAAATATTTTTTAATGTTTCAATAATGTTATGATTGAAAATATACCAATGTAGTTGATGTTCTGGTTAAAATCACATATTTTTTCAAGATTACTTAATAGAAAATTTTATTCATGAAAATTATTTTATCATAACCTATAAAGACCAATATATATTCTTTAATTATATTTTTTTTGTGTTTTCTTGTTAATATTACATTTATTCTATGTTTTAGATCAGCCACCATAAATTAAACGTAATTTAAGGGACTCTATTTTAAAATACATGGTTTTGAATATTTCCATCCATACATATTTCATATATGTAAATATTTTTATTTTTATTTATTCAAGGAAGTTTTTTGTATTCTAAAATAAATATTAATGTCAATTTTACCCACAATGACTTTATATTTATTTTTTATGTGGAATTATAGTGTCATATTTAGAATGAGGTACTTCTTACCAAGATTTGGTACATTATTATCATTATTACAAACATTGCTTGAATAGATGACCAAACCATTATGAATAATATTTTCTTTTAAACCACATTTTGATGTTTCCATTATTTTATTAAATGATAATGTGGTCTCTAATATTATGTAAATTATTTATTTTAAATATTTATTCTTAAAATGAATAGGGTTGTAACACCCTGGGATTTCATAATATATTTTTTTCGATTAAATAAATTTTCCTCCAAATATTACAATAAACAGAACGTTGAGTTTTAATAATCCATGAAAAATTATTTATATTTTTATTATAAATTACCCTTTTTATTTAAACATTAATATACAAAATGTAAATTGGAATAAAAGAACTTAAAATTATATTTTTAAAAGTATATTATAAATAAAACATTTCGAAAAAAAATTA
This sequence comes from Viscum album, assembly GCA_963277665.1. Lineage (NCBI taxonomy): Eukaryota > Viridiplantae > Streptophyta > Magnoliopsida > Santalales > Viscaceae > Viscum > Viscum album. The sequence goes on from OY728143.1 coordinate 358,084,100, forward strand.
CCCATTTTTTATTAATCTTTATATGTAAAAATTGTTTTTTATACAAATTATTTTTATATATTATAATGGAAAATAAAGATACTTATTTTTGAATAATATTAAAAATATATTTCTGATAAAATCATTTTTTATTTTAAAAAAGTCAAAATAGTATTTTGTTGAATTTTAGTGTTTTTTTGTAAAAGATTATTTTTTTCTACGAATTCTAAAACGTAAAATGAATTATTAAAAAATGAATTTTAATCCAAAGATTATATTTGGTAAATTTGTATTAAAATTTTTTAAAAATAAATTTTTTTACTTAATTATTTATTTTCTATTTTAATTTATTGTATGAAATTTTATATTTAATTATCAGACACAAACATTCAAAACATGTAAACCTTTTTAGTTTTGAAAGAAAAATTCTAATTTCATTATCATGTTTAATTTTAAATGACATTTTAAAACTATATTAGTGGAATTTTGGAAAATATATCTCATATTTGTAATCAGAATAATTTATATGACAAAATAAGGTCATCTAAGATTTTTTTATCAATTTTCATTTTGAAAAAAAATCAAATTATTTTTCATGGTTGTGTGTAAAAATATTTTACTGGGAGATAAACTAAATATATATGGAGTAAAATTAACTAGAAATGGTTAAAAACCAAATATATGGAAATATGTTGATTTTATAAACAATATGGTTATATAATATCCCATTTTTTGATATTTATTTCATATGAAAAATTTCAGTACAATTTATTGTTATCTAAAATTTTATGTGGTCTCTATGCATTTTATAAATAGCCACCCAAATAGCTCAACTAAATTCAATTATTGGGGAGGAAGAGAATGAAATAACTATATTTAAAAAAAGGAATGTTCAAATAGTGGATGTACTTATTGTGCATGAATATGTTGATGTGTTTCCAGAGGATTTACCTAGACATCCCCCAGAACAAGAAATTTAGTTTTCTATTGATTTAATTCCGGGTTCATGGCCCATATCAAAGACCCCTTATATAATGGCCACATGGGAATTAGTGGCATTAAAGAAACAACCATAGGAATTGAATGATAAGGGATTTATTTTCCATTGTGTTTCTCCATGGGGAGCCAATGTTGTTTTTATTAAGAATAAAATGGATCTTTGTGGATGTGCATTGACTACAGGGAGATAAATGCTATTATAATAAAGAACAAGTATCCCTACCTCTCATTGATGATTTATTCAATCAAATTCATGGAGCTCAATATGTTTCAAATATTGACCTTAGATATGGATATCACCAGTTGTGTATGTTGAAGGAAGACATTCAAGAAAATACCATTTCGTACTAGATACAAGCATTATGGGTTTATAGTAATGCCTTTTGGATTGACTAATGAACTCTCTGCCATCATGGATTTAATGAATAATGTTTTCATGGAAGATACAGGTTACTTTAAAGTGGTATTTATGGATGATATCTTGGTATAATCCAAAATCTGTAAAGATATTCAAAATCACTTGCGTATTATTCTAAATACTCTTAAAAGAAATGAATTATATGGGATGTTTTCAAGTGTGAATTCTGGAATCAGGGGATTTGTTTTCATGTCCATATTATCTCTAGGGATGGAATCTCTATTGATCCTTCAATGACAATGGAAATCAATGAATGGCCAGCACCAACGTGTATAACTGAGGTATGCAATTTTATTTGTTTAGCAGGTTATTAATAACGTTTCATGAAGAATTTTTCTTGGTTGGCCAACCCATTAACCAAACTCACATGTAAAGGGGTTAAATTTGTTTGGAAAAAAGAGTGTGAAGAATGTTTTGAATAACTGAAGGAAATATTAGTCAATGCTCATATATTGACTCTACCATTAGGGAACAATGGGTTTGTATTTATAGTGATGCTTTAAAGAAAGGACGTGGTTGTTTTCTTATGCAGAATGATAGCTTATTGCTTATGAATAAAGACAACTAAATATTCATGAAAAAAACTACCCCACATAGGATCATGAGTTAGTAGCTGAAATATTTGCTATGAAATTATGGAGACACTATCTACATGGTAAAAAATGTGAGATTTATACTGATCACAAGAGTATGAAGTATATTTTCACACAAAATAAACTCAAAATGAGGCAAATGCGATGGATTGAACTATAAAAGGATTAATATTGCACTATACACTACCTCCTTGGGATGAAAAATAAAGAGGGTGATGCTTGGAGTAGAAATCATCATGGAGTTTTGAACAAGATGAGAGTTGAAATGGACCATAAATACATGGATCTAGTAAATATGGATATGAGAATAACCATGGAATGTGAAACATCAATTCTTTTTAAAATTTTGGTTGAACCATATTTACAAGAAAGGATATAAAGTTCTCAGACTGAGGTTAAATAATTTCAAAAAAGGATTAAAGTTGTGAATGATGGAAGATTGAATGACTTCATATATGAATATGGAATTTTGAAATTTGGGAAAAGACGTTGCGTTCCCGATATACCTGATCTAAAAAGGAAATTGTTGGATGATGCTCATAGATCCAATTTCTCTATACACCCTGGTAGCACAATGATGTATAGAGATTTAAAGGAACATTTTTTGGTGGGGGAAAAATGAAGAGGGAGATTAAAGATTTTTTGTCATTATGTATGGTTTCTCAACAAGTGAATGATGGAAGGCAACAGCCTGGAGGAGTCATGCAACCTCTTCCTATACCTGAGTGGAAATGGAATAATATTATGATGGACATTGTCATTGGGCTACCAAAGACTCCTAAACATAATGATAAGATATGGGTCATTTTTGATCATCTTACCAAGTCAGCACATCTTCCTCCTAAAAGAGAAAATTTACCAATTCAATGTATGGAAAGAGTATATATTAACGAATTTTTAAAACTTCACGGAGTACCCCTATCGATTGTTTCTGATCGTGATCCACATTTTACATCATGATTATGTAAAAGTCTACAGAAGGCCCTGGATACTGAACTTCGTTTGAGTACTACCTACCACCCTTAAAACGATGGAAAATCAGAACGGACTATTCTAACCTTAGAAGATATGTTCAGATCTTGCGCACATGACTTTCAAGTTATGTGGGATGAATATTTACCTCTGGTAAAATTTTCCTATAACAATATATTTTATTCAAGTATTCAGATGACACCATATAAGGCGTTATATAGAAAGAGATGTTCCACACCAACTTGGTTGAATGGTGTTGGTGAAACAAAAGTCATAGGTCTAAATATTTTTGAGGAAACAATGGAAAAGGTGAAGGTTATTCAAACCCACATCAAAGCAGCCCATTGTAAGAAAAAGTGCTATGTCGATAACCGAAATAAGGATTTGGAATTTCATGTATCAGACAATGATTTTTTTGAAGTCATATCCATGGAAGGGTGTTATACGTTTCGGAAATAAAGGTATATTGAGTCCTAAGTACATTGGACCTTTTGAAATTCTAGAATGAATTGGATTTGTAGATTATCATTTGGTAGTGCTTCCAAGTCTCTCCAAAGTTCATTATGTGTTCCACGTATCACTGTTAAGAAAATACATGCCTGAGCCAATGCAAGTACTCACCTATGGGGAAATTGAACTAGAACCTGATCTATCTTATTGTGTCGAGCCTGTAAAAATTCTTGATACTAGAGAACAAGTGTAGAGATACCATACAACTCGTCTAGTAAAAGTTCTATGGATAAATCATATGATGGAAGAGGAAACATGGGAACCCAAGGAACATATGATCAAGAACCACCTGATCCTTTTTATGCAGTAATATTTTAGAAATTTCAAGGATGAAATTATTTTAAGGAGGGTAGAATGTAACACCCCAAGATTCTGTGGTACATTTCCCTTTGAAGAATGCAATAGCTTTCATTGTACGCATCTTCGATATTATAAAACACTACAACAAATCAAACTAGTTGCTACGAATAGTAATACAACTTTTTGAAATATGATAATTTTTTTTTTCAAAATGTACTTCATTTTTGAATATGGAATATTGAAATTATCATAGAGTGAATTTTTGGATTTTTTCTGAAAACGTTCAATTTTTGATGAATAGTGAAAGACACTACGTTATTTTTTAAAACCGAATTTATTATTTATTTTATATATATTTAATTTGGATAAAAATATATACATAATAACTATATATGTTCAATGTAATTCATTGGAGTCATTTTATAATAAGTTTAGATATATAAAAATTTTATTGAACATTTTTCCGTCTATTACCCATCTCCTAGGAGAATTTACCAATTTGCATCAAACATATATTTACCACTTCTATGAGTTGAATTTCAAAAATATGACTGAAATGGTTGATATCAATAAGTATAATGATTTTAAATAATATGAGAATTAATTATTGGTGAATAGTAACTTTTGTCTTTTATTTACAACATTTAAAAGTAAATAGGGTAATTAAGGGCGAAAATGATATCATAATTAACCTACAAGATGACCTAATTCTATTGGATAAATTTAATTCGACAAAAAACAACCTTATCAAAAAAATATGATCCATTTTGGTCCATGTGGATTAGATAATGACATTTATTATTATTTTATTTAAAGAATAGTTAAAAGAGTTAAATTAGAATTTTAATATCTAAACCATTTTAATATAGGGTTACACACAATATAAATTTGACTAAAAATATTAATCAGAAATATTAATAAATTTCATACTTAATGGTATTTTATTTATAATTTTTAGACATTATATTATTTAATTTAGTTATGACACAATGATGATGTATTAATTACCTTATTAATGAATGATAAAAATAATTGATATTATAAATATCCAAATAAATGAAATTTGATACTTTTGAAGAATTCCACTAATTTTATAGGTTAGTATGACATGTTAGAGATGACTAAATTCTTATTTATGAAGTAATAATGCTGTTATGATTTTCACAAAAACCCAATACTAAATAGTGTCAAAATTGACATAATTGAGTTTTTAAAATAAATACTATATTATTAGTTGAAATAATAATTTTAAAAATATAATTTTTCCCAAAGGTCTTAGATAAGGTTATATATATTAATAATGAACTACTAGGAGTTTTCCTGGATGTTTATAGTAAGATTATTAACCATATAATATAAAAATACAAAGAGACATGGTAAATGACAAACTATTTAACTAAGAGTTAAATCTAAAATATAAGGTTAATATGGTGACCTAAACATGTCTAAAACACATTGGTTGAGAGGTTGTCAACCCATATCCCCCTTATTCCCTATATAAATCATTTTGGAGACATTATAAACCGAAAATGATTTTATTTTAAAATAATATTCCCAACTTTTTCTAAAGTGACCCTCACCTCTTTTATTAAAGGATACTTTCACTTCTCTTAATTTCTCACCTCCAATGCCATTTGGATCAGCCAAACCTTGCCGAAATATCCTCAAAACGTTTTTTCCATCATTTTAGAGGCCTTCAATTGGTCATAAAGCAAACCTATAGAGCCCTTTTGATCCAATCAAAATGAAGAACTCGAAGAAGAGGTACATATTTCATCACCTATTTCAAATTCTTTTCTTTTTCCACTTACTTTTTCTTTGTTGTTTCCATTATAAAATAATAAATATATTATATTCTATATATTTTTGTGTAATTATAAATATGGTTCAAAAATATTTGTTATTCTATCCTTCCTATAATTGACATTGTCACCATACGTGTGTATATACGGCTTATCGTCTCCACATCGTGGTGTGGTATGTTATTAAAACACATCATTATTTTGGATGGGTATAATAATGAATATAACAGATGTAAATAATAAATATAACATTTTAATGATTCTTTATATATGATATACCATCCAATTACATATGAGTTTACCATCAATATAATTATATTGTCACTCTTGAGTACGTACGGATTACCGTCTCTAGGAACGCGATGAGATTCATTCCCCAACATAATCATTCAAGAATAAGTTTTCATTTAGGATTAAAAATAAATTTTTATGAAGATTATATCATTCATTATGTGAATCAAATATATCCTATCCATAAATACATGTCTTACATAACCAAGCATTTAAAGGAAAACGAATAAGTTTACACCCGAAACGATGCTACTACTGAAATATTATTAACAAAGAAATATTAGAGGGTCATATAAGATGTCAAATTTATGTATATTTTTCTTGTATAATTTAATAAAAATTATTTAACTATTAGACAGAAGGATAACATACCCTCAACCAAGGAAATGTACAATGTTAGGGTTCATTCCACAATCGCTTTATTATCTGAGGTTGTTTTTACGTAAGTATTGACTGGGACCTATTTATCATCCACATCCATGTTTTCTTAATAATGTATTTAAAAAAACTATTTACTAGAAAATGGGTCAAATTCATTTATACCCTTATTTGACTTTATATGTTTTGAAAGGAATATTGTCGTCGTTTTCCAAACAACGTAATTTTTGACCTTTTTGACAAAATTAAGGTAAGAATGTTTTTTAACTTATACGGCGAGTGCCGCTATTTTCTACGATTATAACATCATTAAAGCATCCATTACATGATTATTTGAATATATTCAATATAAATGGTTTCTTTTATAATTATATGAGGTTTAAATGATTTCAAAATAGAAAGAGATATTTCTCTAAAAAAGTTTTGATTTCATCTATGTCAACATCCTTTTGATGGATTTTAAGCTTGTTAAAAGTTGATTTATTATGATACAAATCGTCCATATTGTATTGATGGATTTGTGATATGGTATACTGTTGATGAGTTATTTGTATACCATTCAGGTTTTATGGATTATTTATAGAAGTTTCGTATGCTAGTTTTAATACGAATGCTTATTTTATGTTTAAACCTTTTCATATGAGTAATGCATTGAACTTATTAAGTGATGGGTGAAGCCGGCTATAACATCTCAATGCATCGGTAGATCTCATGAGACAAACCAGTGTCTTGGAAAAAGGCCTTGAAAAAATATTATTTGTAGTCTTGGTAGAAGAACTTGACTATGAGGTTATAAAGTCTGGCATTATGAAGCCCATCATTATAAAAGTGGATATTGAAATTTCATGTGATTATTCAACTAGTAGAATATACTAGAGAATAAGTAAATTAAATTATTTGATTTTATCTTTTCCATATTATTTTGAATTATTTGTTTAAAATTCTTTGGTTTTAGTGTTATAAATTGCCTTAAATGTTTATGTTTTTTTGAATGTTTCTGCTATATTATTATTCTTATTGACCATCTGAGCTCATCCCTATCTATGTTTTATTTTCCCTAGGATATGAAGAAGTATTTTATGGTTGACCTATCGGTATATCCTAAGGATATAAGTTTGTTCATAAAGGGTAAATGTTTTTATTTCGGGATGTAATGTAAAACATTTGAATATATCTAGTACTTCCAAGGCTGCTAAACTGACCAGTCATTAATGATTTGATCCCTTGTGATCAGCATAACGTTTTGTAATAAAACACCGACTCTGTGTAACTGGGTTCAGGGCATTACAAACTCCATGGATTGGGATGAGTTTAATAGATTTTATTTCAATATGTTCTTTCCTAATTTAATTAGTAAAAATAATAATAAGTAATTTCATTAGATAAATTTGGAGGATGATGTATTTGTTAGTTCCTATGAGGAAAATATTAATTTAATAGTGAGGTACAATTATATTATTATCATATAGACTCAATGTAAGGTTTGTCTATTCATCATTTCATTAAAACCATGAATATACTTTCAACAAGACATTAGTGAATTTATTAGCTATCACAAATGTCATTAATTTTCATATAAATGTTTAAATTGGGATTGGATTTACCCATCAATCAAATTTTTTGAAATTAAAGGACAAAGTGAAGTAAGTTGAAACTCTAAAAACAATGGAGGAAAAAGACGATCTTCCATTATGATCAATGTGTGGAATGAAAATATATTACATTATCTTATACATACTACTAAATTTTTATACTATGGTATTCATCAAGTGGATGACTGGAGATGTGGTGGGATGAAGTTAACAAATAATGAAAATAAAGGGAGATATACATATAATTCAACATTTACACTCTAGTGAATCATTAGAGATGAATTTCAAATAATGTGAATCAGTTACCCAATATAAAGAATTATGAGGTTGATAAGCTCTACCTCTGAAGATGAATGAAAAAATGGATAATTATATACTTGATTTTTCTTGAAACTCAAGATAAATGGGAACAACTTTCATCCATAGCATAGTTTGAATCTAAATATTTTAGTTCATGTGAACAAGACATAAAAAATATTGTTTCCATCCTTTAGGTTTATTTGATTAGATTTTGAGAACTCTTTATCTCCCTCTACATGGAATCTAGAATACTAAAATCACATTTAATATTTTATCAGTGCCCACACAATCCCAAAATCCCAATGAAAATGTTTATCTCTAGTATATGATTTTATTTTTAGAATAAAAAGTTAATTATATTTTTTATGAATATAAGAATCCATGTATGTTAAACTTAAGAGTGATGTGTACCATAATAGTTGAATGAGTTTCTATTTGACCATAATTTAAATGTCTTATGTTAATTTTTTGGGGTTTATATGATGTGTGTTAATCAAGATTATATATATTTTGAAATATATTTATAGAGATTCCACTTATTTTTTGTGTTTCTATTTTTGTGAAAATTTTATTTGTTGAGTATTTTTTTTATGATTTATGATTAATTTTTAGGTTACTAATAGGGTGTATATTATATTAAATGTTGAGGTAATTATGGGTTGTTTTGACGTTTTTATTTTTTAGGGTATATGTTAATATAATTTTTCAAAAAAACAATTTAGCATCATGTTGGGTGATAATCATTCACATCTACAAATTCCATGAGCTATAACCCAAAACTGGAGGATTAAAACAATATATGGACTACCAGTAGCTTATATAGAATAGAATTATGAGTGTTACATCATAATGAGACATGTAACTAGTTATGTCTCCTGGTATTCAGATATGTTAGAATGTCATGGTTGGGTGCAAAATGTATGCATGTTTGCTAGGAAAATTACCTATAAAATATTAGAAATGGGAGAATATCAATGTTTATTCTATTGTTGGACTCTCAAAAATATCTAAATAGATTAAGGATATATGGTTCATAGTTTATATCCTTAAAATTTTCATAAAATTAATCTCAATAAGAGTATAATTTTGTGTTGATCATCTTGATAGAGTATACATTAAAGAAGTTGTAAGGTTTCATAGAGTACCACATTCAATTATATCTGATGGAGATTTGAGGTTTACCTAAGTATTTGGGAAATATTTTCAGAAAAATATTGATTCATAGATGAGTTTCATAACTTATTATCATTCGTATATAGATGGTTTGGGATGGATAATAATTCAAACTATAGATAAAATGATTATATATTGTTCTCTGGAATTCAATGATGGATGAGGTCAAAACCTTCATCCAATTTTATTTTCATACAAATATATCTTTCACTCAATCAATCACATAGCTCCACATCATTCCATATATAGAAATATTTATTTAAATTCAATATTTTGGGATGAATTTGGAGAAATTAAGAACATGTGAAAAGAACTAGCGATAAAATAGTTAGAGAATGTTATGTCTATTTAGTATCACAAATGGTTAGTATAATGTTGGAAGAAATGTTCTGTTAATAATAATTGATGTGATATATAATTTATGATTATTGTAAATGAATTTATATGAATTTCTCAATTAAATAATTAATAAAAACCTAAGCCCTAGGTATATTCAGATCATTGAAATTCATGATCATATCAATATTTCAGTCCATGATTTAACACTTCCTCCAAAATTTACTTTATTTTATGATGTCTTACATGTACCTATCATGAGGAACTACATACATGACCCATAACACATACTAAAAAGATAGTGTATATTTATATAGAGCATGATATATCTTATTATAAATAATCAAAGAAGATTCTATATCACATCAATAGTGTTCTATGAAACAAGACAACTAAAATGATTAATGTTTTATAAATAAACTACCATCTTGAGAAACCTATGTGGAATCTGAAGGATGTAAGGAAAAAATATATCCTTAGTTGAATTTAGCAATGTGAAATTTTATTATGGAGAAATTAACATTAAAGGATATCAAATGTGACACCATGAGTTTTTATGAAATATTTTTTTTATTAAATTCAATTTATTAAATAGCCAATAATACTAGAAACATCCACTTTTAACAAACCATGAAAAACTATTAATATTATTAATTTAAAAAGTACGACATTACAAATATATCAATCATGGTGTCTTGAAAAATAATAGAAAATTTATAAATACTTATTATAAATTTTTATATAACGGAAAAATCTTGTTAACAAATTGATAACTTTTTTTGTATAATCATTATATATTTGGAACATATTATTTTCTTTGAATAAAATTTTGATCAATTTTTCTAAATAATAATAAAATAATATATTTGAAAAAAATTTAAAATTTATTTTCAAAATTTATCATCATTTCATAAATGAATATATATATATATATATTATCTTCTACTAATTTTCTGGGATTTCATTGAATATATAATTGTTTTGATGAATAGTGAAAATAGTGGGTTTTATTGAAATCTACCATTTAGTTTAAATAATATATAAGGAGAAGCTTGTTTTAAAATTGTTTTTATAATAAAATTATATCAAATATATATTTATTAAACAAATTTTGGTCATTGGATTCAATTTCATTTTGATTTTGGAATAAAAATAATTCTAATCTTTTTTTCATATTCTGTTATGGAAAAAATCATTCGCATATTTTCCACATGTTATATTTTAAAATAATATCTTCCAATTATGTAAATGGAATTTGATGTAATGGAATAAAGATTCAGAAAGAAATTATTTTGTGTTATATATAAATTTCTACGAAAAATGTTTTCAATGTAAATTTTAAAAAATAAATTAATGACATTAGTTAAGGTTAAAACAGATTTACCGTGGGATAAATTAAGAATATAAGTTGTGAATTGACCTAGGAAAGTTTCCAAACACGATTTCATAGAATTTTTTTTAAACTTTTAACATGTAATAATCTAAAATTAAACATCTTATATGTTTTTCAAATGTGAATAAAATGGGTACACTTTTTTATTTTAAAAAATTCCATTTTTATCCTCTCTCTGTATTATAAATGTTCACACCCTCTCATACCCTCTTTAAAAATCCAAAATACAATGGTTTGTACTTGAAACTACAAATTTGTTTTCCCAATTCACAATAAACATCATAAAGTCCTTATTATGGTTATGAAATTCTTCTATCAGGGTTTTATGTATAATCATTAAGAGGTTCTCCAAAGAAATGGTTAAATTATAAAACATATGTTATTTATTTATTTTTTTTATAGCACCATATAATATTATAAAAATGTTATTTTAAAATACCAAAAATATATCCCATACAGTATATTATATTATGTTATGTTAATAAAATATATCCCGATCCACTTCCATCAAAGGGGAATCAAAATTGTCACTCATTTGTACGATAGACTACCGTCTCACAAACTGATGTTATTTTCTTTCCATCACCACACCTCACAAATGGATATAATGTATTATATATTTTTTAATAAATATATTAATTATATTATTATACTTTTTGATATATAATATCACATGAACCTTCTTATTATAAAACCCATTCTAAAACCATTACGTCACTCATGTGAATGGTGAACTACCTCCTCACAAACCATTTTGACATGTTTTTGTGTCGGGTTCTCATGCATTATAATAAGGATAAATTAAAAAAAAATAAAATTTTAAAATATTAATATTTATTTAATAATGATATCACAAATACATTATTACATTACATTCATTGGGCTATATGATAACATCGTTCATGTGTATGGTATACTACATCCTCACAAAACAACATGATTCATTTTTCACTAACTCTTTGTATGGATAAATATTATTGTAAATATAATGAACATATGAAATATATATAATAAAAATATGACCATAAAAGGTAATATATTACTTACTAGTATTTCATTTTATCTTTTGGGAAAATGGAAATAATGTTCAAGTGTATGTATGACCAACTTTCATTATGAATGTTGTATTTCTTTTTTTAGTTTTATCTTATATAGATAAATGTAAATGTATATACATTGAACATATTTTATATTTAGATAAATATTACAATATTTAAATAATGGAATCCTAAAAATGTTTTTAGGATCTAAAATAATAAATTGAATGATACACGAAACACAACGTTGGTATTGTGTGAAATTGGAAATTAACATTGAATTGTTATTTAATGGTTGATAAAAGGACATAAGAAAATAATATATTGTTTCATATTTATAAATAGTTTTATGTAATATATTTATTGTAATAATTCAGTTTTTTATAAGAGGTTCAAATGTGTATGAATGTTTCCAAAATATGTGATAATGTTTTTTTTCTCATGTTTATTTTTTGTGAGACATTTTTCATATTCACCATGGGTTTCATTTATGTGGTGTATATAATTACATTGAATGTTTATTATGATGATTATCCTTAATATTATATCAACTTACTTATCAATTATATGATATCTCTTTGATTTGGATTATAGTCATGAAGATATGAAACTGGTATTTTGTTTTTATTACAAATTGTCTTCTTTGTGCCATACATTAGGTTTTGTACATATTTTTTCTAAAGAATATATAAATTTAATTTTAAATTTTGTATCATGAATATATTTATATTAATGATATTTTGTTTTTCTTTTCATTTTAATATTTAATGATACATATTATTAAAATATTCATAATTTGGTAAGGGTTTGATGTTATGATCACATTGTCCATCCTGATTATTTTGGAATATCAATTCAATGATGAAATATTATGATCCATATTTATAGAAATCCATAAAATTTACTCTCATATAGTTATATCAAGTGAATACATGTTTTTCATTCATTTTTTTTAATTTTATACTAATTATTATAAGTGAATATTTTTATAGAATTAAAAATATATATCAGTCTTCAAATAATTTTTTTTAATATTATATATATATTATATCTAAAAAATATTTAATTTTTTTAATATTTCTCTAGGATTTTTAAATTTAGTTATACAAATATTTTCTGTTTGTGAAAAAACATATTTTTAATATTCATTTTGTTTTTAAAATAAGCAATATTTTTCTTTTTCTAATAATGTTATAGTATACATTGTTTTAATGTGTATGGAATTTTAAAACATCATGAAAACTAGATTTTTGAGAAAATTACATTATATGTTTAAAAGGATATTTTACAAGAAAATTATTTTGAAAATGGTATGGATTTTATTATATAAAATTTCTCAATGTGGAAAGGTTATTTCTGGATGAAATGTTTTAAAAAAGATATAAGGATTCATTATAATATTTAATGTTCTTTTCAAGGAAATTTATTTCCAAAATATATTTTTAATTTTTTTAAATGTTATTTTCAAAGAAATATTTTTTATCAAGAAATTATAAATGTGATATTTATTAAAAAATTATTTTTCTTATAATATGATATAATATATTTTTCTTAATATTTTTGTGGGATATTATCAAAATTTATTATATTTATTCATTCTAAAGATGGTTTATTTTTATGAAAAAAATATGTTTTTCCATCACGTCTTTTCTTTATATATTATATATTAATGAAATGTTTTTTGAAAATAATTTATTTTAATGGGTTCTAATATGGTGATTGTTTTATGATCTTCTGGGACATGTTTATATAATTATCATTATGTAATGGTTGGGAACTATACCCAACTATATTTAATTGTGGAATTATTAATGTTATATTAGATTTTAGGGTATAAAAGTAGTTATCCCAATAATTAATAAAGGGTATATTAGAGGTTTTCATAAGACTGAAGCTGGCCCAAAGATGGTTATCCCAATACTAATATGTTATAGATGTAATGGTGGATATCCTCAGAATAATATTTTCTATGATTATCAATTTTCCTCAAATTTATATATTATTCCAATTTTAGAATCTCATAGATTATTTTATTTGATTAAATTTTAATTCAAGTGTTATTAAATACAAATATTTATTACATGACTTGTATTTATGATCTATGATTTTTTGGGTATTGTATACAAATGTTATTATCAAGTACTTATAATCATATTCCATTATTATTTTGAAATTTCATAGGTTTACCTTTACTAGGTACCTATTATCATAATTTTATATGATTCCTTTACCCAGGATTTGATGAATAGAAATATTTATGATATGTATATGGAAGGTTATTTTTAATATGAACATCGTGGGAGATGGCATAGCCCACATATAAAGATTTTTTCAATTTATCAACATATCCATTGAACTTGAAATAAATTATTCAGTCATGTATCATTATGTGATGTTATGAATTTTCATTTATAAAGATGTACTATTTGTGTATGTTGTTTTTTGGGTTTTTATTTGGTTAATTCCTCAAGAAATTTCCATGTGATATTTTAATGATTTTGAACTATGAAAACAATAATTGATGTCACTAGGAATATGATCCAAAGTTTCCATAATTATTTTTTATCATCATGGTTAGTGAGGTTGAAGTATTGATATGTTATGATATTCATTCAAAAAGTATAATTTTAGACTTATATATAATTTTTAGGGTGTATTGAATCCTACATTTTAAATATGAGAAATGAAATCTATATGCATGCTATTGTGTCATTCCAGTAATAGATTGCCTCATGAAGCGTTGATATATATCGATATTGAAAACATGGGGGCATGATGTACATGATAATGATTTAGGATCATGTAATAATATTTTGGTATTTTTCTTATGAATGTATAAAAAATCATAATGTATTGGTTTATAGGACATGCTGAAATTATTATATTTTAATTTAGAATCTATGATGATAATATTTAGTAGTTCATAGATTATAGGCCTTGATCGTGGATTTCTTGACATATAAATTCACATTATTATGAAATTAGTTCTCATTATCTATGTTTTTCTATTATTATATTATGTGTGGTTTCTCATAGGAATCATGTGATTAATTGGATCACATATGTGTTTATTTTTCACCATTCTATATTAAATATTAGTAATTTACTCATATTATATTCATTGTAAATAAAATATAATGATAATATGATATAAACCATTTGTGTCTAACCTTTCTCTAGGATGTGAATAAGTTAAAAATAATATAATGGTTGAAATAATGTTTTTTATTATATGCTTTCAAAATTCCAATGTAATGTGGGAATCATATATGTATATGGTTTACCAACACAAATAAATTATTTAGTAATTTTGGATGTGTTCTCTTATATTTAGGTGAAATTTAAAAATGTAATTACCATATCTGAACTACTTTGTTTGATGTTGTTTCACATTCACCATTCACCAGAATGATGGTTGATATATTCTCGACCATCAATTACAAGGGATGTTAACAGTAAATGAATCTAATTCCAAACAATGTCCACTCATATTTTCTATAAATGGTTGTACTTACATATAAACACCAAACTACTTTTATTATCATAATATAGTATTTTCTCCAATCCATTGGCTTATCCTATTTGTTTTCACTAGTTTTTACTCATCCTTAATTGAAAAATTAGAAAAAAAATTCTCTAGTTCTAATTGAAATAACTTATAACTTACATACATAAATAATAAATATTATTTTTTAAAATTTCTATTATATTAAAAAAATTGTCAATTAAATAAATAAAAATATTTATATTTATTAATGAATCATTAATGAATAAAAAATTAGTACATAAAACAAATATAATTTCTAATTATTCACTTAACATATAGAACCCTTTTTACACACAAAATACAAACAATATTTATCAGAATCCTATTTATTTAATCACCACAAAGGTTTTTATAGATTAAAATTAAGTGTAAACAAAAATGATCTCTATCAATGATCATAAATGATCATAATACACTAATAAGTGTATGAGATAATGGGATTTTGTTTTTAGAATAATGACCATAAATTCATATATCAAATTCATGATACATAACAAATTTTTTTATAAATAAATATGAATAATTCATAATGGATTTTTATATTCCATAGCAAATTATTATTCATGAAAGCATGTCATAAGTATAATAAATATGTTTGTGGGATGAACATATGACTTGGAAATTATTTCTATAGTCATATTATGATGTTAAGACTATCATTATGGATTATTATGATTCCCAGTTCAATTATTTTCATATTAAAGGATGAATACTAGTACTATCTTAATAGATAATGTCTCCAACTCAATTGGTCTCAATCTATATTCCTGTCTTTATTATCTCTTGATATATCCAACGTGTTGGATGTCTATAAATTCTAGTCCGACCAATCAAATATTAAAAACAATACATACGTGTAGCAAAATATCATAAAACATTCATCATATCATCCAAACATAAAAAATATAAATCAATTCATCATAATAATAATAAACCCGAATAGGGAATAATAATTAAAATATCATTGGATCATAACAAAATTAAATCATAAGTAATGTAATAGGATTTTATTAAAGTTAAATATACCTCTATAAGATCATTAAAACATTTCTTAAGGAATTTAAATTTTTTAAAAAATATTAATTATAATTAGTATGATTACAAAATATAATGGGAATAATTTAATTAAAAAAAGATAAATTTATAATAGAACGTTTATTTAAAAGTCTAATCATGATGGTGGGGAATGAAATTAGTCTGACATGTATTAAAAAAATACCATTCCCATTTTCTATAAAAATTGAAAACTACCACATATGGAAAATGAAAATGTATATACTTTTTTCAATTTATATAGAATTTCAAATAACATAAAAAAATAACATAAATAATTTTCAGAGAATAGTAAGAAATTTCCTGAAAACATTTAATTGAAATTTTATACATGGAAAATATAATTTTCCAACTAAATGGAATACTAATGTTTGTTTTCAATGAAAAATATTTTTCTATCTCTTGAATACATTAATAGAGAAAAAATGAATGAAAATATTAAATAACATGAAATAAATTGTGGAGAATAAAAGGAATAATATTTATGAGTTATATTTATTATAATTGTATCATTAATGTTTTTATTAAAAAAATCCTTATTAAAATTATATTATATCATAAAATCCATACACATTTGATTACTATTTAATCATAAACATCATGAGTGTAATGGAATAAAATAAAGAATTATCTTCCCGGACAACATAGAAGGATTTGTGATCTAAAATTGTAGCGGATTAGTATATAAACCTCGTAATTATAATTGGTGTGTAACACCTAAAAAGGTTATGAAAATTAAATTTTTGAAGAAGATCAATTACAACCAATCTAATTTTTTGAACAAAAGTCACTGGAAAATTTAATATTCATATTCATCTATATGAAATTAAATTAAATTATTTTTTATTCAAAAAATAAAATCATTGGAATTATATGTACCATACAAAAATAATGTTGGCACATAACCTTAAAATTTGTCTCATTAAAGTTAATTTGAGATGAAATCCATAGAACATTTGTAATATATGAATAAAATCCCTGTTTAAGATAGAACCAAATAAGTATTTTTAATCAAAAAATTTAAATGTAAATAAACCCAAAATACATTAATGGGATGTATATAGTTTAGGATAACGTGAAGTGGTTAATATAGCATGTGTCATACATAAGACAAAATAGCCAAACCATAAGTCTGTCTTTTTTCATAAGCGGTCTACAACCCAGTATAGTCAATTTAATTTTTATTATACTATTATAATATATCAATAACAATAAATATTTTATATTACACATTTAATTAAAAAAATATTATCACCTTTTCATTTTTAAATATCTGAATCATCTTCATTTTGAGTGCTAACTACTTCATTTTTCACGTATGTTATGGTTAAGTAGTTATCATCTAGGCATGATTGGAACCTTCGTATCAAAAAATACAATATTTTTATTAATCACATATATACCGATGAGAAAACTACCATATAACCCTGGTTTTAAATAGCGGGTATGGCTCTTAAAACGATGGGTATAGGCTATACATATGGTTTTTGGAATAGTTGGAGCCAGAGTTATCGTTATAGATTTTATCTATACCCATGGTTTGTAAAATGATAATACCATGATTATGAACCATATGAATAGGTGTATTGGAAACCTTACACCTTTGTAATAACCTTATACCCCTAGTTTGTAAACTGTGGCTATATGATTTTAAAAAATACTAGTGACAGATTCAAACATTGGATCACCACTTCACAATAGACGCACAAAACCAACAACTCAAATGTGATTATTGGTGTATAAATATATATTTACATATATATTTTTATAAAAAATATATTATGATTCAAAACCTTGGGTATAGGTTTTCTTATAGATAAATTTTTTTATCTACATATACATGAGAAACATATACCATCCCTTCTCTTTATTAAAAACATCTACATAATTAATTACATAAACACACACTTAAGACTAATACGAGGATCGATAGGTTTTATGTCATCGGAAATTAAGAACATTACATGAAAACATAAGACATAAAATAATAAATAATTATTGAATATTGATTTTACATGACCACAACTTTCCTTCATACTTAGCATTGCATGGGATAACCTGAGGACATATATAAGAAAATGGTGTGCTATAAAGCCATGTGAGGGAGTAAACAAGGAATAAAATGAAGAATAAAATAAATTTAAGGAAATCGGAATATAAATAGAACATAATAGAAACATGAAAATAAATTCATGATATAGAAATATTTTCATAAAATGGAGATGTGGTAACAACATTTAACATTATATTATAATGAGCCAAGTCTCATTGCATATGAAGCATGAGTAAACCATTATAGAACATGAATTAGAATAAGTAAAACCACATTTCACAAGAAATTGAATGAGTTAAAACTTATTTAACCTGAATTGTCATGATACTACTCTTTACCCAATTTCTTGGAGTGCTATCAGGGCACAACTTTCTTAATCATTTAATTTCATGCATAAGTTCGCCACATAAATAAGACAATATGGATTCATTAAACATTATAATTTCATACAAGAATAAGATATGTGGAATACATAAATGTAATTACTCAATCAAAATGTACATTTTCATAAAGGTTAATACTCTTGATAAAGATATGGGTATGGAATTCACTTACATGATGATTTTAGCTTCAAAAATTTTGGTGTAACATCAGTAGCATCACGATTTAAAATTGAAATTGTAAAATATGTCGATGAGAGAGAAAGGGGTATCTAATAATTTAAACATGTAATGGACCATAATAGGATCATGGAACATAATATCTCAACATATGTAAATGAATTTAGATTCATAATATAAAAGAATTAATTTAATGTAAATGAGGAGAGAGAAATCACTTAATTAATTCTGACATGGTAATAGGTGTATATTGAGGAATTAATGAGAGAGAAAAGTGTCTTTCATCATCAAATAAGAAGGATGAAGTATGGGGGAGGTGTGAAATCATACCCCAACATTTGAAATTGAATATAATAGTGTATAAAATAATAATGAAACATGGACAAAAATGAGGAAGGAAGGGATCCCTTACATGGAAGTGCAATCCCAGTGGCTTGGGAGAGGATTGAGATAGGGTTCTTGGGAACATGAAACGTCTTTGGAAGATTATAAAAAGATGAGTTCTGAGGCTGTTCGAGCTCAAAATGGTTTTAGTGAAGTGTAATGTGAGATTGAGTTTGTTTAAATAAGAATGGAGAGAAAATTCTTTATTATTTAGGTTTTGGGCACTACACATTAAAATAATCAAAAACAAAAACCGTAAAATTATTTTTCACCATGGTTTTTCCAAATTGGAGGGGAAAATTTTTTTTATAAGGCCAATGGCAGAAGATTATAAACTATTATTCTTACTTATGAGGAGGTGAGTCACATTCTCAAGAAAATCATTTTAAAATGTAAAAATATTTTATATGTTTTGGAGGGTCCAATAAGGCTCCATAAAATTAATCAAACAATTATCAAATCACATTTTTTAAAGGTCAACCATATATGTGACGAATATACCTTTTATATTATTTTATTACATCACTATTGCTTCATTATGAGGTCATAAAAAACATAATATATTTAAAGAGTACATAATTTCAACCAAAAAATTCAACTATCTCATAAAATTATGAAGAAATCACTGTTAGATAAATTTGATGTCTTGAATCCAAAAATTATATTAATTTTATGTAATAAATTTTCTAAATATGTGAATTTTTACTTTTAGTAATAAAAACTGACATTTATAGAAAAATAATGGGTTTTTAGAAAAAAAAACCTTTCAAACATTAAAAATGTATAATTGTATTCATGCAAAAATATACGATTATTTAAATTTAATAAAAATTAATTTATAAATAATATTTTATAAAAATATTATTTAATTATGAAATCCATTAATTCATCAAAATATATTTATTAATGAAATATTAAATAAAAATATTAGTTTTGTTTAAAATCTCATTTCCAATGTAATAATGAATGTATATTATTTATAAAAAAAATTATAAACATAATAATAGTATTAGGGAATTGTTACGTAAACCGTTATAACACCTGAATAAGACCTTAGGTTATGGTGTGTGACAGTGACAAACTTTTGGGACATCATGGATAACATCTCTTGGGTGGTAATATCTATTAAATTTCACTTCTCCCTTATGTGGTTGTGTTCAACCTTAACATGTTGAAGCTCATTTTAGGCTTGTTCATGAGAAAATCCCAATGATTCTACATCGTGTTTGGGCTCCAAAAAATGGGCTTCATATTGATCAATTCAACCAGATGAGGAAATCAATTCCTTTTTCCATGTAAATTGGATTTGTTAAATCCCCATATGTATATTAATAATGTGATCATTGTTCAATGGATATATTAGAAACTGTACCAATTCATAATTGTATGTTAAAATCTAAAAACGTAAAACCAATGAAGCTCATATGTTTTATGTAACCATTTTACATAATAATTCATTTAATTAGATCAATTGGAATTTGCAGTTATAAATGTTTGGTTCCTTAAAATCTTCCCCCTTTTGAAATTTAAACCTCGAAATTTCCATTTCCCACACCAAAACATACGAGGGTAACTCTACATCATCACTTCCTCTGATTCCCAAGTTGCCTCTTCAAACATATGGTTTCTCAACAACACCTTAATAAAGGGAATTTACCTATTTTTTAGAACATTTTCCTTACAATATATGATCTTCAGTTTCTTATCATCATTAAAGAGATATTTCTATAATGGTACCACCTCTAGAATGAGTAAATTCATTAGGAAAGGTATGTACTTCCTCAAGAGTGATACATGGAATTCTTCATGTACATGAGATAGGTTCGGTGGGAGTTCTATTCTATAGTCCACTTCTCCAATGCGATCAAGGATCTAAGAATGTTTTATGTACCTTGGACTAAGATTCCCATTCTTCCCAAATCTCTTAATTCATTTCCAATGGGATATGAAGAGGAATTCCGTGTATCTAATATCAAACTCTAGGTCTTGTCTGTTATTATCATCACAACTCTTTTGTTGACTTTCAGAAACATTAATATGCTTCTAGATGGTCTTAAACTTCTATACTATTTATTAGACCATTTCTTAACCTTGGAGTTTTCACTCCCCAACTTCATCCCAATATGCTGGTGTTTGGAATCTCCTCACATAAAGGGATTCATAAGGAGATATTTGGATGCTGGTGTGGAAACTGTTATTGTAATGGAAACTAAACTGAGGAAGATGTTGATCTCATCCTCCTTTGAAGTCCATTGAGAATTATCTCAATGTTTCATTGGGTTCATCGATAGTACACTCAAATTTGAAAGCAATTCTAGGATGATAAGATATACGAAATTTCTTCTCAGTATTTAGGGCATGTTGGAGACTCTTCAGGATCATAGAGGTAAATCATAGATCTCGATTAGATACAATTGATAATTGAACTCCATATAGACTTACCACTTGTCTTATGTATATATTTTTCAGTTGATCTAATGGGAAATCATATAAAATGACAAAGAAGTTTCCAGTCTTTGTAAGACAATCCACAATAACCAAAATAGAATTGTTTCCTTTAGATGTCTTCAGATATCCAGTAACAAAGCCCATAATGATGTTCTCCCATTTCCATATTGATATGGGTAATGGTTGCATCATCCCCTTAGACTGCTGCCTTTCATCATTCACTTTATGGCATATGAGGCAGTTTTATGTATACCCAACTATCTCTATCTTCATGTTATCCCACCAATAATGTGCTAAGAGATACCAATACATCCTTGTTTTTTCTGGATGAATGGAGAAATTTGAACTATGTGCATCATCGAAAAGTTCATTATTTAACACCAGGTTTGATGGAACACATATTTTTGGACAAAATATCATAATTCCTTCTTCATTAACATTTAACTATGAAGAATTATCTTTTCTTATATTTTCCACTTTCATCTCAATTCCAACAAGATCCTTTTAAGCATCCCTTATCCTTTCCAAAAGAGATGGATGTGAAATCATTTGTGAAAGGGTTGATGATATTTCCTTATTTCTGATTCCCATGTACATCATCATCAAATCTAGATCCTTTTTAATTCTCATCAATAAAAGAGTTACTGGATCATTTCTACATAGAGCCTATGCCACCTTGTTTGCCTTCCCCATATTGTAGTGAATTGAGTATTCATATTATTTGATCAGATCTAACCATTTTCGTAGGTACATATTCATCTCCTTCTGTGTGAATATGTACTTGAGGAATTTTTTATCCTAATATATTTCAAAACTCTCCCAAAAATGGAAATGTGTCCATGTTTTTAATGATAACTTTATGGTATCCAACTCCAAGTCATTTTTGGGATAGATTTTCTCATTAACATTCAATTTCCTTGAAAAATAGACAAAGACTTTGTCATTTTCCATGAACACAAAGCCCATGCCCTTCTTCTAAGCATCATTGTATACCCCAACACATTCTCTACATGTGGGAAGTGTGAGCATGGGGTCATTGATAAGACTCCTTTTCAACTCCTTGAATATATCTTCTCATTCATCATTCTAAGAGAAGTTGACTCTCATCTATGTTATCTTGGTAAGAGGGTATAAAAATCCTGAGAAGTTTCCCACAAATCGTTGATAATATATAGATATCCCATGGATGATTTGGATATTTTAATAGATTTTGGCCTCAGACCTCCCTCAATTTCATTTAACTTTGAGGGATCCACAGATATCCCATTTCTTGGGATGATATGACCGTAAGAAATGAGTCGTTCTTCAACCAGAAGTCACCCTTTTGGTACTTTTCATATAGATTCTCCTTTAGTAAGGTCTCTAGTATAGTTCTTAGACAATACCCATTATCCTCATTGTTTTTGGTGTAAATTAGAATATCTTCTATGAAGAATTGTCGACGTAATCTCTAATGAATCTATTTATCATGTCATTGATCATTGTGGGAGCATTAGTGATTTTGAAAGGAATGAATATAAATTAACAGTGATTATACCTTCTACGAAATGTACTCTTGAGGATATCCTCATTCTTGAACCTTACATGGTAATATACCGACCGAAAATCCACATTGGAGAATTATTTTTCTCAACATAGTTGATCAAACAAGTTACCAATTTATGGAAAAGGTTACTTGATATTTATCATAATTCGATTGAGCTCATTATTATCATGGAAAATGTGCATTGACCCATATTTTTTCTTAACGAAGAGTGCTCATGCACCCCATGGTGAAGTAAAAGGGTCAATAAACCCTTTTTCTAGATTCTCCTATTTTTGTTTATTTAGCTCCTCATTCTCCAAAAAACCATTCAATACAGAGTCTTGGATATTAGTAACGCCCTAGGTATAAGGTCAATTGATAATTCGACATCTCTTCTAGGGGGAACACCAGAATATTATTTAGCAAATACTTCAGTGAATTCCTTAACAATATGAATGTCTTCAAGGATATTTTATTCCAACATGCTCATAGGGCAGTAATATCTATGCTTGGTATGATGGCGCTGAAGAAGATTTATCCTCTTTTTTACACATATACATAATCGAGGGTTGATTCGACAAAAGGACGGTGATTTCCCTCTCATGGAAATTTTTGTTGTCTCTATATAGGGACATCCAATATATGTCATGATTTTCATAAAATTCTACTGGAGGAAGTATAACTATGTTCACTGGGATGATCAATCCCAATATTGTGACATGGGAGGATTTATATTTTTAGGATGTAATAAGTTACCTATATTTCTTTTTCACCAACATCATTACTTCCATGATTTGTGGTATTGTAGGGACTATTCTAATAATATTTTGGGATATAAAATAATGAGTAGAACCAGAATAAAAAAGAATGTTATGTATTCTTGAATTAATAAATAGAATATAGGACACCACTTCTTTTATGGGGTTCTCATTGGCGGTAGTGATGGAAAAAACTCTACCTTGTTGCCATATAGGATGTTGGTTGCCTTCAAAAAAACACTTGGATTAGGGAACTGGTTTGAAAAGGGTGCTAGTTATTTGTGGTTGATGCAATGAACAATGCATTGAGGGTTGAAGAGATCATTCCTCTCCTCTATCGTAGTATCATGTTTTCCTTGTTGGTAATTAATGGTCAGGTTCCCTTCTCTTCCACACCTAAATAATTTCATCATCCAATCCATAAATATTCTAGGGTGCTTCATTCCACACCTTTGGAGAGTGGGGTGCTAGAACATCTTAGCACCAATGGATTTATCTATTGAACAACCGGAATTAATGTCCACCTTCCAATTATTTTCCCCATGATAACCTTCACATTCTTAGATCTATATTTCTACTTTGAAGGCATAATAGACAGTTTCCTCATAGATATCAATGTCACGGATCGTTAGGTATTTCCATAGTAGGTGTTGGGCACTAAAGTAGCGGAATGCCGTGAATTTGAGGGTAACAAAAAATCCGAAGGAATATTATTACATCCTTTTGAATTTTTCCTCGTAAGTTCAAATGGATTTGTCATATTGTTTCTCAAGGGAAAGGAAGTACCATTCCATCTTAATTCAGAGTGTGCACGGGAAAAAAATTTAATTTTTTTTCCAGAAATAATTCCATTCCAAGGTCTCTATCTCTTCCTCAGGCTTCATATTTTTGATCAATTTCCTCCATTGATCAGCTTTACCCCTATATGAGAAGAATCTCGAAGAAACTTCTCTTATTAGGAACATTTAAGGATGGAGAATATATTATCAATGGAGTTGATATATTCTTTGCTGATTGAGGGATAATATGTTCAATTGAATGTTGGAGGTATTTTGTCTCATGAAGCTCTCAATGACAACTTTTTCCTTCTTAGGGGGAGTATAATGTTCTTCTAGACCCAAGTTTCTATTCAAAAATTTAGTTAACTGAGATAGTATTGTGAAAATGTTTTCGATTCATGATCCTATCATATTGGGGATCTCATTAGAACTATTTTCACATTGAACATCGCATCAGTGGTTATCCTGAGACCTCATATTACCATCCATATGTTTGAATAAAAGTAATGTTAGTAGTAACACATAAATGAGAACCAAATGACAAAAAGAATAACATATAATTTTAAATTTATTTCCTTAACTTATGAATTTATAGGCTTCGATCTATGTTATCCATGATCTACTTATCAAAATATATTCTTAGAGGAATTTTTTTTCTCCCTTAATAATGGTTCATACTAAGATTGTGAATTTACAAAATCATATCCCCAGAGAGTGTCAAACCAAGAGTGCATCACGGCTCATTGTCATTCATCAATTCACGTCCGAGTCTTGGTCAATGTTATGTTTTCAGATTTTTTCCCTAGATACATCTATGCTAGAGCCACCTCTTCATATTCATAACCAGATAGATATTTATTTTCTTAATAATCCACTTAATTTATACTCACAATAATTTAGGGATATTTTTATTATACATAATATTATCCCCATGTATTTCATTAGGGTTTTTTTTATCATAATCCCAAGAACAAATAAACAAATCTTCTGATACCAACAATAACTAATTTTCCATTTGTTACACATTTTGACATCATTTATTTCATAAACATGCACTTAAGACAACTATGATGATTGGGAGGTATAGTGTCTTAGGAAATTATGATCATTAAATGAAAACATAAGAAAAGGATGAGCTATAGAGCCTGGTAAGGGAGTTAACAAGGAATAACATGAAAAATAAATTATATTCTAGGAAATATTCATATCAATAGAGTATAAGAGAAACATGAACATAAAATCATGATATCACAATATTATCATAACATGGATATGAGACAACATTTATGATGATATTAGCATGAGCCAAGGCTCATTGCACATGTAGAATGTGTAAAACCTCATTGCACATGATTTAGAAAATGTAAACCCTCATTGAAAATGAATTAACATTATTTAAGACTCATTTAACATGACTTATCAGGATAGTATTCTTTTCCCAATGCATTAGAGCACTATCAGGGAACACCCTTCTTAATCAGTTCATTTCATGCATTTGTGTGCCATATAGATCATACAAAATGGATTCTATATAAATAACAATTTCTTCCATGAATAAGAGATGTGGAATACATAAATATAGGTCCTCAATCAATATGTTCATGTGTGTAAAGGTGATTACCCATGATAGAGAAAGATGTATGGTATTCACTTACACGATGATTTTGGCATGGGAAATTTTGGTGTAACTTTAACAGCATAACAACTTCAAATAGAAATTGTAAAATGGGTTTTATGAGAGATAATGTGATATATCATCATTTATACATGAAATTTAAAGTGAGGGGTTTATGGAACATAATATGAAAATATGTGGAATGGAATTTATATGCATAATATAAAATAATTGGTTGAATGTAAATGAGCTGAGAGAAATCCCTTACGGAATTTATGCAGGGTAATGATTGTACATGGGAGGAATTAATGAGAGATAAAGGGGTATATTATCAATAAATCATAAGTAAGTATGTACTTGGGATGTTATAAATCATACCCCAACATTTTTTAGTGAAAATAAAATGGTATATAATCATAAAAACATGGGAAAAAAATGAGAAAAGAAGGATTCCCTTACATTGAAGTGTGATCCAAAAGCATTGAGAGAGGCTTGAGAGAGGCTTCTTGGGAGCTTGGGGTGATTTGGGAGGATTCTAGAGAGTGGATTTCAATGGTTTGTCGAGATCCAAATGGTTAGAGTGAAGAGGAATGGGTGATTGAGTCGATTTATTTATTAAAGTAGAGTGAATTTTTATTATTTAGGTTTTGGACACTACACATTAAAGTAATCAAAAACATAAACCCTCCTATGGTTTTTACAATGTATGTTTTTGAATTGTAGTGGGAAAAATTATTTTTAAGGCCAATGGATGATCTTATTAAAATATTAGGCTTGCTTATGTGGAGGTGAGTCACAGTTTTAAGGAAATCATTTTAAAAAGATAAAATATTTTATATGTCTTAGAGGGTCCACTAAGGCACTATAAAATTAATGAAAAAAAACCTAAAATCACATCATTTTAAATTTAAAACATATATTTTCCTAATATATATTTTATAGTATTTTATTAAATCACTATTGGTTTATTATGATGCCATTAAACATATTATATATTTAAAAGGCATTTATTTTTTACCCAAAAATTCGATTGTCTTCGAAAATTGTGAAAATCACCATTAGATAATTTCAACATCCTGAATCCAAAAATGATATTCATTTTATGTAAATAATTTTATTAATATGTGAATTTTTACTTTTAAAAATATAAATTGACATTTATCGAAAATTCATGGCTTTGGAAAAAACATTCAAACCTTAATAAAAATTACAATTCTATTCATAAAATAATTATATACTGATTTATATTTAATAAAATGTAATTTAGTAATAAAATTTTATTAAAATAAAATATAATTCAAAAACCCATTAATTCATTAAAATATATTTCTTAATGAATATTAACTTAAAATAGTATTTTTGCTTCAAAACCCAATTAAAAATTTAAATAAGAATGTATATTATTTATAAAAATTTAATGTGCATAATTATAGTGATAAAATATTGTTACAAAATCCCTTATAACACGCTAATAAGACCTAAGGGTAAGGATTGTGATGGTGATAGACTCTTGTTGTGTCTCGAATAACATTGCTCGAGTGGTATTGTATATTAACTTCAACATCTCCCCCATGTGGTTCGGTTCAAGCTTAACATGATGATGCTATTCTTGGGATTGTTCAAGAGCGAAGCCCGGTGAAACTACCTCCTTTATGTGCTCCAAAAAATGGGCTTCGTATAGAGTAATTATACTGGATGAGTTCATCTCTTCCTTTGTCTAAGTAAATTGGATTTGATAGAGCCATAAATTTATACCAATCATGTGATCCCTGTCGAATGGCTATATTACCAACGAAAAAGAAGTCATAACGGTATTTTAAAATCGAAAAACATAAATCCAAGTAAGTTCATATGATTTATTTTACAATTTTACATAATAATACATTTAATTAGACTTTGAGGATTTTTCATTAATAAATGTTACTCTTGTTACAAAATCTATACGCACGGTTCGGAAGAACCGTGCCTATATGTTTTATCTAGAACCTATAACTAGGGTTTTTCATTTAAAACCTTGTATATTTTTCTTTAACAAAACCCTACATCAATTTTTTTATGAAAATTGTATTTACAGAAATGACATATATGCACAGTTTTTGAAAAACTATGGGTATAAGTTGGAATTTATAACCTATAGCTATGATTTACCCAAACTGTTGGTATAGGTTTTCAACTAATAAATATACACTTTTTTAATTGAATACATTGGGTATAAGGACATTTCATATTAGTGTAAATTCCTTATATTCAATATTATTGACATTTTTATATGCTGATGATTAAAAATAAATTGTGTCACTATGTGGAGATGGAAATCCTTAGTTTTTCAACACTATTGTTTCAGTTTACTAATTTTTAAGATGAATGATTGGTAAATATTAAATAAAATTCACATAATCATTATAATATCAAAAATATAATATATATAAATAAAATTTATCAGAATAAAAATTGAAGAGGATATAATATGGGTCATATTGCTTTGTGTAGGGTGTAGTCCACGTATACGCATTAGCTATAATTTCATCTCCCATTTGATGGAGAATATTTGGTTAAAATATTTCACATCATGATAATAACATATTAGTGTATTTATTAAAATCATTTAATATTTTTTTTAAGAACACAATATTATTATTTAGGTATAATAAAAAAATAAAAGTTAAAGGGCCTCATTATGATCTATACAACTCTTTTGAGATACATCTTCTAGATTACTCATTATTTCTCGAAGGATTCCTCATTTAAAATTTACAAATAATATAATATGATGTGAATGATTCTATGAATGTTTTTGAGTAGTTATTTTTTTAACTATATGGCTCAAATTTTTTGAATATCAGAGGATAAGATATTCTATTTTATATGTTAGAGGAGGGACACACATTAAATTTCATAAAACATTTCAATGATATAAGGTCTGTATCTGGTAAAAATTGATAAAAGTTTTAATTTCTTATATGTAAGAATAATATATGATTTTAGTACCATTAAATAAAAAAATAGTTATTAGGTTTAAATCCTAACATTATCTCTTTATATAACCCCTATTAAAATTGTTTTCACCTTAACTCTGGTTGAATTTTTTATTATTCTTACAACTCACTATTAATTCATTTGAATTTTATCTTATTTGATTATATTAATTATAATTATTCCAATTAAAATATACATTTATGTATATTCAATTTCAATTTTTAATGACTTTAAATTGAAATAATAATTTAACCCAATAAAAAATCCAATTTTAGAAAAACATGTTTATAAACATAAAATAGATTTTATATTGATTTCATTCATTAGAAAAACAATCATATTTAAAATATAATATTTTCTTGAATATATAATCTATAAATACAATTAAAATATTTAATGAAATGGAAATTTAAAATTTCTATTAATAAAAAAACACATTGTGCAGATAAAAACATTCTTTAGAATATTGTGTTTTTAATACGTAAAAATAACTTATAACTAAATCATGAATACGGATTATTTTATATATATATAAATACAAATTATTTGAAATTAAAGGATTATGATTTTACGTTTAAAAAAATTAAAAAACATAATTGAACATTTAATTGAAAATAAATTATTGTTTTAATAAAAATGTTATTTTTTACTATTAAATGTGAAATAATTCATTTTTGAAAAAAAACCTAAAAACACCCTAGGATAATATATAAATTAAAATTTTAGAAATGATATTAATTTCAAAAAATAAAATTTCTACACATTTTATAAACTAAATATTTTTTTCTTGTCCAAAAATGTGAAAATTCCCATTTTGAATGAAAATATATTTTGGAAGTGTAATATCACATTACCTAAAATTGAGTTATTATTAATAATTAAAATATCAATAAATTTTCAATATTAAAGGCCATTATAATTTTGTTTAATGTGGTTCTTACTAATATATCACTCAAATAAAATGACTTAGTAATATCATTTTATAATATTTTTGTTCATATAAACTCAAGGTTGTGTATAAAGAAATATATCAACTATATTGAGCATATTTAAATTGAAATACATATTAAATATTTGGGTTTTATAATACATAACATGAAATATTATAAAATAAATCAATTGTATAAAAACATAAAACCATATCATAGAAGAGTCATAATTCATAACATTCCCCATGTAATAAAACATCAATAACTAGTCTCAAGAAGGCAACAATACCAAACCTCATGTTGTATGGAATCAAACATTGGAATAAATGGGTTACAAAGACATGATACTAATTAGACAATTTACCACATGAAATATTGTTACAAATCAATGGGATTCAGACTATAGGTGAAATGATGACACATATGCAAGGTCCACTGCATAATCCCTAATGAAATACCAGGTATTTGAACTATTCAAAATAGATATGATTTAGATTCCTAGGATCATGTATGTGAATAATCCACATCTTATTGGAAGACAGTGGTCAAACATAACTAAGATTATCCATTAATGGTAGTTATATGGGCTCAAAAATTGTGTAAAATAATTCTATATATTTCAGTGAATATTTTTCCAAAATAAATTAAATACTCATTTGAAATGTATAATACATCAAGATATTATCTAAAAAATCATTGATCAAATTAGTTTTTATCATACATAACAGAAGAATATCATTTTATAATAAGGAAGGTCTCACAATATTTGAATTGGATGATCAATTCATCTTTTGAGCATTGAAATGATGTGTTTGAAGGGAGGGAGGGGAAACAAAAATAATCTCAAATGTTTGATAATGAGATAAAATCTAAATGGTCCCTAAGATAAAAAAATTAAATCGAATGGGGGTAAATTTCTAAGAAAACCCCTTATAGCCTAAATGTCTTCTATTTTATTTGTTGAGAAACTTTGAGAAGATGGTGGAGTAAACCATATCTTTGCTGGCCACAATGGAGATACAGTTCTTCAAAAGGGAACTACTAGCTAGTTAATGTGTTGTAGAAGGAATTTCATCATCATAGGTTCACCATATTTAAATCCAAAGGATCCCACTATATGTAATGTGGGTTTGTTGTGTCATTTAAAGCTACAACAACTCCCATATACCTACCTCATTACCTTTACAACTCCTCAAACACTATTTCCCAAGAAATAATATAATATAAAGAAATTTAAAATCTTATGTAGAAGTTATAAATAGAAGAATACCTAAAATATACATGTCACAATTCCCCATCCCCCTCTTATTACTTCTCTTAATTTGGATGTATCCCCCATGGTATTCTCAAATAGATTAGGACACCAAGTCTAAACATTAGCTTCTCGTTCCCATGTCTCTTATGGTACATTTGTATAATGAAATTTTCCACATAAAAGAGGAATTATCTTCCATAAAATAACATTATCACATTGTTACACTATCTAAATATTGTGTTCCATAATTTATATATCATGCACTAGCTCGGCGTCTTTATAATTGAGAACATGGATATGATCAGGATTTAACATATGATGATTAGACATGGGGAATACATGGTGAACAATTTAATACAATAGAGGGTGATCCAAACAATATAGAACCATATTTACACATTTGATGATATTGAACAGACCCAAATACCATAATTTCAACTCTCTTTTCCACCTCAAGTTCTTATTCCAATGTTGAGGGGAAACTCCTAAGAAAACATTTTTGCCTGAAACAATCTCATAGTGTCACCCATTATAGTTAGAATCCTACATTAACATATTATTCCCCATAACTAGACATTTTATGATAGAAAACAACCACTATGAGGTCTCTTATTCTACACATGGCCTAAAAATTATGGCTCACCAACCACCTACCAAAACTATGGTGAATGACTCAGCTACCCATATAGATACTCAAACGGATCCATATGAATTGATCACAAAAAGATAAAATTAAATGAAAAATACATAAAATAAAATTGTTCAACACAAACTCCTAAATAATCAAGATTATAGGAAAAAAATAATATCATCTATTATTTGTATCATTTTTTTTGATATCCCGTTGGACTATGGATTGACGGATGTATCAAGAATAAAATTGTTACCCATCACCGTCTGTATTCCATGCCAAAACCGTGATGTAATCTCAGAGTCTCTATTACATTCCATGTTCTTAGATACAAAATTAAGTCACTTTTTCTCCTAGTCAAAGATATTTTCTAGATTGTCTATAAAATTGAACTCCCATGTTTGTATGAAATGTGATAGCTTAGTTAATAAATTCAATACTACCAAAATCATTTATGGGACTCTGATGGTACAATGAAAAACTACCACGTAGTCTTTTCAAAACACATTCCACTATAATAGAGTAAGTAAAATTTGATTGAAAACCCCTCCAGGCCTCCAATTCACAAAAGATATACTCTAAAATGCCATAAAATGGTAGGAAAATACGAAAATTCCCCCCCATTATCATGAGACACTAGAACAACAACATTACATAATTAATCTTCTTTAACAGTCCATGCTTCAATTAGAAATATAAAATATAATAGTCTCTTAAAAAATCACCTCTTATGGAAGATGAAACCATCACCAAACCATAAGTTAGAAGCACTCCACATATATCCAAATCCAACCCATTATAGTAAAAAGTTGTAGCAAAGCTATAAATGATCAAACCACACATTCAATCAATCACCTGATTAGCCTCCCATAATTCAATTCAGGATGAAATGATCACCAAGGGATCACAAATCAGATCCCTACGACCCACAATTACACCCACCTTCTACTATGACAGTAAGGATAATAACAATAATCCTTCATCTGATGTTTCTTATCCCTCTTCCTATATATTCTTAATCAGCACACCTGCAGCCATATTTCCTTTACTAAGTCCATATTCCATCTCTATGTAAATTTTATGGACGAACTCTAACCAACACCTCTAATAGAGAAGTAGTTCATGGCTAGAAATTGTATTCCACCGACTCTTATGGTTCATATACATACCAAATCTCTTTTAAAATTAGATATGAGTTCTAAAATATCATTACATGAACCACTTCAACAAAATCAAATTCCAGGGTAGGGTACATATCCTCATGATGTCATAGTTGAATCATGCAATTAGAAACTAACTTAATACCCTCAATTAGAACAACCACTAATCCAATTCTGTACCCATATCAAGAAACAAAATACAAAAATCATGGTTTGAGAAGAACCATGATTTGATAGGATGCTGACATCCTCATTATATCTTGAAAAATTCATTAACATCATTATATCTATTAAATTGTGATTCCCTTCATGGTTATTATATCCATGGGAACTTATATGGGATAAAATTCATAGATGAACTTCCTATTGTACCAATCCAACATGGACCACAGAGTTTGATTTAAGGTTCCACCGGAAGACATGTTAACATAGCCACATAAATTATATTACAAACTAGAAGTGATAGTCTAAAAACATCATTGGGAGACTAGGACCATAGTATAAAGTAAGAATTAAAGTAAAAAATTATTAATTTAATAGAATAATCAATAAATGTAATAAATAGATAATCAATCACAAAGGTAGAATCATACAGAAATAAAAAAAAATGTTGTATTAATAATTCATAATAGATATATAATACAAAATAAAAAACTAAAATCAATAGTACAAGATAAATAATTTATAAAAAACTAAGATACAAAATCCCCCAACACCTACCTAAATTATTTGTATCTTCATGTTCAACGAGTTTAAATATGAACTATAGGCATCCTTCCGATTATAGGAACTATATTGATGAAATTAACTTGCACAATGAAATTCATATATAGGGTGTTAGTACAAGAATCTATTGATCAGACTAAACACTCTAAAATTAATTTCATTCAATATACATTTGAAACCCAATAGTGTATGTAGAAAATATAGAATGAATTATCTCATAGAAGTACAAAACATATATTGGGTCCCCAAAGACCATATCTACTATGTTTGAAAACACAGGAAATGGAATATTGATCATCAACATGACATAACCCCTTAAAATGGATAGACTAAAAACATGTGTGATAAATCCGTCTGTTGGAATGTACCCATTAAGTAAAGATAAATTTATTGATTCATTAAAAATTGGAGATAGTCCAATGTTCAAAATATTTACATTCAACATTATTGATAGATAAAACAGACAATATTACTAATGGGTAATTATATCTATTTTAGATGACACCCTATTTTTTCTGTTAAGTAAGGAGATTTATATTTGTGGGAGGGGATTGACTATCCTATATGAAGGTATATCATAGTTTTACATATAATTTTTTGTATTTATGATATGTAAATACAATTCCCCATGGTAATAAGGGATTCTAAAAATATGTTATATATATTTATATAGTTCATTATCTAATATTGGGTGAGACTACTTATATTTTTGAGTTGTTACAATGTTAATTTATATTTCATAATGTGTCTCTACATATGAAAAATTATATTTTCAAATTACGAATAATTATACAATTTAATTTATATATATTAGAAGTCGTTGATTTATGTCTTGGTCATGAATATTTAATATGTTTCATTAATAAGATACTTTTTGAATTTTTTTCAATGTAAGAGTCCCTTTCCAATGATCAATTTTTAATACATATTTCAATAGCAGATGTGAAATGATAAATAACTTTTTAGGAATGAAATCAAGTGTCAATATGTGAATTTCAAGTTCACGGTAATGTTACATAGAGCTTGAAATGTGTTTACAATGTTTATGGGGCCTGTAAATATTTTCTTTCAAACCAGTCATAATGAATTTATGGTTTAATTTGTTAGTGTTATTTGAAATTAATTAATGATATTGGAATATAATAATATGAATTTTATAGTGATTTTGAAGTTATACAAAGATACATAATTAGATGATAAGAAATCTATGATTTATTTTTATACAATTCATATTCATTTTCAATGTAATGTCACATTAACGAATTGTGTAATAGTGGTCCAATAAATAATTAGAGATGTTTCTCAATGGAACCCATTGAAAAATATTTCAAAAATAACGTGTTCCATGGATATAGATGGTTATAATGAAATATCATTCCTTTCTTATGTGTTTATATGGTAATACACCCATAATGGAAACTATAAAAATCATGATTTATATATTTGGGGTACATTTGTTTTGTTCTGATGCATTCGAAGCCTCTTTTTCATAGATAATTAGTTATGATGTATATAAATGATATTATTTTGATATATATATTTTTTAATAATAATTTCATATCTAATTTATAAGATGAATTAAATTTCTACAAGAATTTGATTTCATTAACCAGATATACTATATGATAGAATAATATCGAATTTAATGCTCTGATTCAAGATCCATGGGGTGAGTATTCACAATTAGTTATTGAGAAAAAGAGAATAATGTAATTGACTAAATCACGTAGTATTATATATATGGAAATTCAATATAAATAAGGGGAATTCTATTATCATAATAAAAAACAAATTTATTGGTGAAATAGAAAGATTAATCTCATTTAAGTGAACATGAGATGAAGGTGTGAAGATACTGTAATGGGAATGGTGATATATATATATATATATACATTGGATGAATAATATCATTTTATTCAATTTGTAATTATTTTTTAGTCATGTTTTGAAGGATGTGGGTTTGCATGATTCCATATTTAATCATAGGAAGTAAATTATGGTATTTTAATGATATATCATAACTTCATAAAAAAATTATGGTGATTTCAGTGAAATACATATTTATACATTTTTCATGATTTCTTATTTACTGGTCGGTATAACCGAAAGAATATGTTTTGGTGAAATTATTCATCCCTTCAAAAAATTGAAAGGGGATATCTAAAAACGTTTGTATGGTTTTACCTCAATAAATTTTATGGTATTAAGAAATTTTGATTATAATGGATCCTTTGATGAAGTAGAATCATTTATTAACTATTATGGAATAATTAATAGAGGTATTGTTTGTGTATATTAGGAATGTAAAACAATTTTTCCCTCAATTTATTATATATTTTAATGTTTTGAAGTGAGTATGATATGTATTTCATTTAATAAAACTTTATAAAATATGTTAATTAGATCAACCTCCATTGTCAAAAAGTATTAATGATATGTTCTCTTTGTCACATATTTGGAATTATCTTCAGGATACTTTCTATGTTTCATTGTATATCTTTTGAATCCTATATGAGGGTTCCTAAATAAAATATTAATGATTCTAATTTTCCAATTATGCATAAGTGGTAATATTAATTATAACATTTAATACCGTAATGATTATCTATGGTAATTCCATAAACACCACTAGGTTATTAGCTCCGTCATCATTTTTTTCTTCCCTTACAAAAACCATTCTAGTC
Source organism: Viscum album (assembly GCA_963277665.1). Classification (NCBI taxonomy): domain Eukaryota; kingdom Viridiplantae; phylum Streptophyta; class Magnoliopsida; order Santalales; family Viscaceae; genus Viscum; species Viscum album. The sequence continues at coordinate 358,121,256 of OY728143.1, forward strand.
AATATAAGGTATGATTGTTGAGGTGATGAGGAGTTCTCCTAAAAGATAATTTTGTATTATTCTAGGGAGAGAGAAGTAAATTATATTTTAATATAATTACTTATTATTGGTGATGCTATGCATCATCTTTCTTTAATGGTGGTAAATGATTAACAAAAAAAATATCGAGCAACTTTAGTCATCCCAATGGTAATTATGAACAATTTTTCTTTTTTAATCGATAAATTAATAAAGGATAATAATACCATCCAAGTCACATGTAGTATAAATCATTGTATAAAATAGAATAATTGGGATTATTTAAACCTATTAATAAATATTGAATTATTTTTCAAATATGACTAGAAAGTTGTTTTTGGAAGGACTCATATCCATTTTAGCAGTTTCTACTTTTAATATAAGGTATGTAATTATGTTTTTTTCCATTTATGTGGGTGATTCAATTTTTAATACCAAAACTAAAAATGTTAAATCATTAGTGTTATTATTCATCTAGCTTATCAATACTAAAACATTGATTTACCCAATAAAATGAAAATATTATTTATATATATAAGATAATAATATAAATGAAGATATCAAAGTTCAATTGAGTTAATTTATAATTCCTGACTGTAAAAATTTCATAAATGAAATTTTACTCTCTTATTGTGATTTTCTAAATGTATATAATTTTAGTGTAATTCAATTTAAATACGGAATCATTAATCTTGAAATAAATAATCTATATTATTTTCCTTGAGTAAATTGGATGGTGATTGATGGAAATTTCATTACAATGAAAAAATACTAATTAGAATATAAATTTTTTAAATTGTATTTTATTTTTATTATTGATTTTTTAGGATGAAAAATTTTAAAAATTTGATGTCAAATACAAACCCATAAACATTATATTTGAATATTTTTTTTAAAAAATTATTTTATTCTTTAAATTGAAAATAATAAATTTATTATCTCAGAACTAAATTTTATAGATTTTCATCATATTCAAGAAAAATGATTACACTTTTATAGTTTAATATAAAATTTTTAATATTGATATAATTTAATATAAATTATAGGTGATGTTGGAATTGATTTAATTAGATAATTAATTGATAGATTCCAAAAGGTTATTGTTTGTGTTTTTTCCTATGTAGAAGGGAAAAAATATTTTAGGAGTATGTATCAATTTATAACATTTGATATCACTATAATGGTGAAATTGGTTTTCAATAAATGATAATAATGATAGATAGAATAGTGCAGATCAAATAGATGATAATTGTCCAAATATTATGTGTAATGATAGAGACACGTATTGAAGAGCTAATAGTCATAGTGGGTGAGGGGGGGGGGGGGGTAATATTGTAATATAATATTATTCCCTATGTGTGTGTAACATCTTAGTAAATTATGGTTGTTTTTTGGTGGTTTCTATGAGGATGGTGTAACGAACCAATCATTCATTAATGGAAATTTCCCTTGATCTAATTAAATATATTATTATGGTTATATAAAATGTGAACTTCTATGGTTTTATGTTTAATAATTTTAAAATACCGTTAAGAATTGTCATCGTTGCTAATATAGTTGTTGAACAGTGATGACTTGATTAGTATAAATATAGGGCTTTAACAAATCCAATTTACTCTGACAAAGGAAGCGATGGCCTCACCTAGGAGACATGACCCATATAAATCCCATTTGTTAGAGCTCGTAAAGGAGGTGGTGCCAGTTTTATTCTCTATTGACCAAGCCTATCCGATCTTGAATACGTTAAGTTTGAGCAGATCCGCCTATGGTAGAAGTGGATGTTGATAGTGATTACCACTCGAGCGATGTTATCCAAGCCACCCCAGGAGTCAGTCACCATCGTGCACCATAACCTAAGGTCTTATGTGGGTGTTTTAAGGGGTTATGTAACAAGACAATAGTACTACTATTATGTACATTATTCTTGTTTAAATAATTTATATTCTTTTTATTATTGTTTCATTGTAAATAGTTCTTAAAGCACAACTTTTATTTTTAGTTAATATTAAACTAAGAAATCTATTTTGATGAATTAATGATTGTTTTTGAAATAAATAATATTTTAATAATATATTACTATTATTAAATTAATAATTTTAAAATATATATGATCGAATAATTTTATGAATGTATTTTTAATTTTTATTAAATATTGGAAATAGTTTTTTCCAAACCAATGAATTTTTGATAAATGCAGGTTTTTATTTTAAACTAAAAAATTGACATTATATAGTTAAAATAAATATTATTATTGGAATCCGGAAGTCAATATTATCCAATGGTGAATTTTTCATAATATTCGGAGACAGTTGATTTTTTGGGTAAAAATTAAATACCATTTAAATATATAATGTGATTTAGGACATCATAATGATTCAATAGTGATGTAATAAAATACGATAAACCTTATATTCTCACAAAATATTTTTTTACCCTTAATATAAAGGGATATTGGGTTTGTTTTATTTATTTAAGAATGATTTAGTGGACCCTTCAATGATTTTAAAACATTTTGTCTTTTAAAATTGTTTTCCTTGAGATTGTCACTCACCTCCACATAAGCATCCCTATTATTATAAGAAATTTGTACAATGGATATACATAATATTATTATCAATCCCATTTAGAAAAATCCATGGTAAAAAACCATGGTCTGTCTTGTGGTTTTGATTAGTTTATTTTGTGGTGTCCCAAACCTAAATAATAAAAAATTCCCTCGCCTTTCATATATAAACCCACCGAATCTCCCACTTCCTATTCACTTGAAGCCTTTAAAATTCGTCCAACCTCTTCCCTCCTCTCTCTAGAATACTCTCAGGGTGACCCAAGCTCCCATGAAACCTCTCTCAAGCCTTTCGCAAGCCTTTGGGGTCACACTTCTATGAAAGGGATTCCTACCTTTCTCTTTTGGACCAAGTTTCTTAATATTGTTATGACATTTTATTTTCAATTATAAATTCTAGTGTATGACTTCAATCCTCCCCCATACATTTCTATTTATGTTTGATTGATGAGATACTCCTTTTTCTCTCATTTAATGCCTCCCATGTACACACGTTTCCATGCCAAAATTCTATAATCGAATATCGCTATCCTCATTTACATTCAAGTAATTATTTTATATCATGAATCTAAATTCAATTACAAATGTATGTACTTGTATATATAAGACCAATCATAGTATATTTCATGTTAATATGTTCAGACACTAATTTTTCTCTGATAAACCATTTTTATGAGTTCTTATGTCAAACCATTATGCTGCCGAAATTACAACGCGATTTTCCCAGACAATGTCATTGTGTAGTGAATATCATTTCCCTTTCTCTATCATGGGTACTGAACATTATGAACATTTAATTATTGTTTAAAGAGTTTCATGTACGAATTCAATAACCCTTTTTTGTGTAATAAATTATTATGTTTAATGAATCCATGTTTTATTATCCATTTGGCAGAGTTATGCATGGAATGAAATGACTAAGAAGGGTATGCCCTGATAGTGCTCCAATGCATTGGGTAAAGTGTAGTATCATGATACATCATGTGGAATGGGTGTTGATTCATGATAAATCAAGTAAAATGAGGGTTTACATGAGCTTCATGTGAAATGAGGTTTTACTCATGCTCTATGTGCATTGAGCCTTGGCTCATGATAATTAAATGGTAAGTGTTGTTGACACATCTCCATGTCATGATTATCAAGGATTATTAGGCCATTATGTTAAATTTTTTGTTATGCTCCATTGATATTCCTATTGTCTAACATGTATCATATTCATCATGTTATTACATGTTTATTCCCTTATTGGGCTTTATAGTTTACCATATTCTTATGCTTGAACTCATGTTATCCTATGCAATGCTGAGTATGAGGGAATGTATTGGTCATGTAAAGGAAGTTTTCAATAAGATGTGGTTTTCTATTCATTAAGTTTTTTTGTAATGTTCTTAAGTTTCAAAGACACTTGACCTCTCGATCTTCTATGTTGTATCATGTGAAGGTTTTATGTAATAAATCATGATTGAGTATGTACTAAAGAACAGGGTTGTTATAGTTGGTATCAGAGGATATATTTAGTTATTTTTGGTATTAGGATTATAAAACCCTAGTGAAGACTTAGAGACAAGTCTAATTAAACTAAAAACATCTCTATGTTTTTGTGGATCTTGATTTTGTGGTTTATCAACTAAATACATCCCTATCAGGATACGAGAAGGTAGAGGTGACTCTGGCGCAGATGTACCTAGGGATGAAAACCCCAACAAGGAGTTTCATGCTTGACCCGAGGTATCCTGGTACATGAAAACATGCCTTGTTGTACTCTTGGTTATGAAACTTCTAGGGTATATGCATTTTTAAATTTACTAGCTTAGTATGAACAATTAGTAAGGGAATAAAAAAATTCCCCTATGAATATATGTAAGAAAGTATATCATGGATAACATAGATTGAAACCCATATATTCCTAAGTTAAGGAAATAAATGTTATTTATATGTCATCTATTTTGTCCTTGGATTACCCATTACGTGTTACCCCTAACATTGCATTTATTCTAACCAATGGCCTGTAATAGGTGGATTCGAGATAACAACCGATGTAAAGACCAATGTGATGACTATTCTAATGAGATGCCCAATTCGATGGGTGTAGGTATCATGAACTTTTTCATGATACTCTCTTAGTTATAACATGCATTGAAAAGAAACATAGGTCAAGAGGAACATTCAACCCCCCCTAATAAAGAACAAGTCTATATATAAAGCTTCATGTGACAAAGGTCTCCTACTTTTCATGGATCATCTGATCCCTCAATCACTGAAAAATTGATCAACTAAAATGAAAAGACATTATCTATCCTTTAATGTTCCAAAAAAGATAAGGTTCTTCTATATGATTATCATATGGAGGGTGAAGCTAAACAATGGTGGACACTGATAAAAATATGATGCATGAGGATGAGATCGAGGCATTCGAAATTAAGGATTTCTGTAAGATGTTTTTTTATTAATATTATCTCTGCACCCTCTAACTTATGATGGAAATGGACTTCTGTGACCCCAATCAAAAAAATGATGAATATGTCCGAGTTTATGATGAAAACATACCATGTATTTCACATTACGCTTCCGGATTTTTCAGTAACCATAAATACAGGGTGGACCACCACCATGGAGGGAGGAAACCTAGCCTCAAAAAATCCATGGTGATCTGTGACTTCGACAGCTATGAGTAAATTTTATGATGGGCCCTCAAGGATTAAATAGTGATCAGCAAACCACATGTTTTTCATGTGGATAAGAAGAGTAAGGTGTAATTCAATTCTAGTGGTCTGATGGATAAATCCAATGGTGCTATGAAAATCCAGCACCCCACTTGGAAAAGCAGCTGAAAGAAGCACCCTGGAAATTTCATGAAGAGGACATGGAAATGCTTTAGTTGTGAAAGAGAAAAGAACCTTTCCATTAACAGATTACAAGAAAACCACGTAGTGACAACAAAGGATAAGAACGATCCGTTCGAATCTCAATGTGTTGTTCATTGCTTCAACTACAAAGAACCATGACATCTTGCAAATCAGTTCCCAAATATAAGGGTTTTTAGAGACAACCGACAACCTCCAAGCCAGCAAGGGAGAGCTTTTGGCATCACAACTGCTGAAGTGAACCCTGAAATCAAAGTGGTGAAAAGTACACTAGTTATTCATTCAATAATAGTGAACGTACTTTTTATTCAGGTTCTACTCATTCTTTTATATTGATAATGTTTAGTAGAACAATCCCAACACAACCACAAATTATTGAAGTAAATATCTCAGTGAGTATGATAAATGGGGAATTAATTGCATCCCATGAAAATAACTCCTCCCCTATCTTAATCAGTAGACTAAACCTCCAGGAGAACCTCTTTATACTCCCTCTGGTATAATTTGATGAAATTCATGGAATGAAATGGATTTCCTTATATAGAGTCAAAATAAATTGAAATGAGTGGAAAATCACTCACCATGTGGAGAATTGACCCCCAATTAAGTACAAGTGCAAGGAGAAGGGTGAATATTATTTATCTCTATCATCTCAAATGCGAATATTACTACCCTATGAGCATGCATATATAGATCAGATGATTTAGTCTAAGGATGCAAACATCCTTGACGAAATTCCATTTGCGAGGGAATTCACTGAAGTGTTTCCTGAGAAATTTCCTGGTCTTCCTCCTAGAATAGATGTTGAATTATCAATTGATCTTATTCCTTGAGAGTTTACCATATCTAAGACTCTAAATAGAATGGCTATTGTGGAGATCGAGGAGATAAAGAAACAACTATAGAAGAATCTGGATAAAGGGTTTAGGTTCCCATGTTCTTCACTATGTAGTCCAACAGTCCCCTTCATCAAGAAGAAGGATAAGTCAATGCAGCTTTTCATCAATTATCATGAGCTTAACAAAATAACTATAAAGAACATGTAGCCTCTCCAACGAATTGGTGAATTTTTTGATCTGCTTCATGGAGCACAATACTTCTCCATTGTATATTTGTGGTCGGGATATTATCATGTAAGGGTGAAGAAAGAAGATATCACAATGTCTGATTTTCGTACAAGATACATGAATTATGAATTCATAGTAATGCCTTTCGGAATCATTAATGCTCCAAAAATATTCATGGACATGATGAATAAAGATTTTAGAGATTACCTCGACAATTTTGTGGCCGTATTTATAGTTGATATTATAATATAATCCAAAACCATGTAGGATCATGAGAAGAATCTATGAATTGTAATAGAGACCCTACGAAAAGAGAAGATCTTTGTAAAGTACAGCAAGTGTGGGTTATGGTTGAGGGTGGTCTCTTTCTTGGGCCATATCATCTTAAGTAATGGGATATCATTGGATCCCTCCAAGAGATCTGCAATAGAAGGATTTTCGAGGCCAACATCGGTAATGTATAACCGTAGCATGTTGGGGTTAGCTAGATATTATCGATGATTTGTGAGAAATTACTCATGATTTTAAAAGCCTCATACGTAGCTAACTCGGAAGGGAGTAATGTTTTCATGGAGTGATTAATGCAAAGAAATCGTCATGGATTTGAAAAGAAGGCATATCATTGTGCTCATGCTCACATTACCCACAACTGGAGAACTTTTTTGGGTATTCAGTGAAACTTCGAAGAAGGGCCTAGGCTGTGTGTTGATGAAAAATGACAATTTTAATGCGTATGCTTCACGGAAATTGAATGATCATCAGAAGAATTGACCAACACATGATCTGGAGTTGGATGCGGTGGTCTTCACTTTAAAAATTTGGCAGCATTATCTCTTTGGTGAGTAGTGTGAAATATATATGAACCACAAAAGCCACAAGTATATATTCACACAATAATAGTTGAACATGAACCAATGAATATGGTTAGAGCTGATTGGAGACTATGACATCTCAATCCTTTACCACCTTGGGAATGCGGAAAAGTTGGAGAATGCTCTATCTGTAAAAGACCCAATGATTCTATCATTTTTGGGAATTTAATAGGATCCATTCTTCTTATATTTGATGAAGATGGACATGTGAATCATAATGAAGGGAACATAATCAATCCTTTCACAAATTATTTCCCAACCATCTCTTTAGGAAAAGTTAAAATATGATCAATAAGATTAATATCGGAATTCAGAAGATAGTGGAAGCTATCAAAAAAAGAAAACACCATATATTTTAATGAAAATGAAGTAGGAATTGTGAGATTTGGGAAAATACTATGTTTTATATCATGTATGGAGATGAATAATGAACTTTTGGTTGATGCAGATTGTTCAAAGTTCTCTATTCACCCAGGGAACACTATGATGTATCATGATCTCTGAGAGCATTATTAGTGGGATAATATGAAGATGGAGATCGTTGAGTATACATCTAAGTGCTTCGTGTGTCAAAATGTGAAGGAAGAGAGGAAGAAGTCTAAGGGGATGATGAAATAATTTCCCCTACAAGTATGGAATTCACAGAACATCACAATGGACTGTGTCACTGGACATCCGAAGACATCCAAAGGTAACAATGCAATATGGGTTGTTGTGGATCGTCATATAAAGTATGCACACTTCATTGTAATTCAGGTGAATTTTTCATTGGACCAACTAGAATAGATATATATCAGATAAGTGCTAAGGCTTCGTGGAGTACCACTATCTATTATATCTGATAAAGATCCTAGATTCACCTACAAATTTTCGATGACAATTCATCATGCTCTAGATAATGAGCTGAACTTCAGTACGACCTATCATCCTAAAACTGATGGCCAATCTAAGAAAACTATTCAGATACTGGAGTATATGTTAAGATCATATTCTATAGACATCAAAGTAGTGTGGGACCAACACCTTCCAGTGGTAGAATTCTCCTACAATAATAGTTTCCACTCGATCATCTGAATGACACCTTATGAAGCCCTACATGGGAAGAGGTGGAGAACACCGTCATGTTGGGATAAAGTCAGTGATCATAAGTTGTTAGGACCAAAAATGGTCGATGAAATGGTGGAGAAGGTGAAAACCATTCAACAGCACACCAAGGAATCCAAGAGACATCCGAAGAGTGATACAGATTTACATCGATGAGACCATGATTATAAATTTGGATTCATGGTATTTCTATGCATATCTCCATGGAAGAAGGACATGAGGTTTGGAAAGAAGGGGATGTTAAGTATTAGGTACATCGGCCCAATCAAGATTCTTGATCATGTCAGGACTGTGGCCTATCTATGATCACATTCACCTACCATGGCCAACGTACATGATGTCTTTAATGTATGATTTTTAAGGAAGTACAGACCAGAACCGTCACATGTACTCTCTTTAGAGGTAGTACAAGTAGATGATGATAATTCTTATGAGGAGGAACCAATGAAGATCTTAGATCGTAGAGAAAAAATTCAATAAAGAAATACAATGCACCTCATCAAGGTGTTGTGGAAAAAACAAATGTTTGAAGAAGCGACATGAGAAATGTGGAAGTAATAAAGAAGAGTTACGCACATCTGTTTTAGTGTGGGAGAAATAAATTTTGGGGGTGAAACTTCTTAAGGGGGGATGATTGTAATGGCCCAAACATTTATTAATAAAAATTCCTCTATATCTAATTGAATGTCTTATTATTGATATATAAAATTTGTAATATAGTGGTTTTATGTTTCTAGATTTTAAAAAACTATTAATAATTGTAGTAATTGTTAATATAGTCATTGAAGAATGATCACATGATTAGTATAAATATAGGGCTTTACAAAATCCAATTTACTCAGAAAAAGGAAGTGATGACCTCATCCAGTAAACTTGCCCCATATGAATCCCATTATTCAGGTCTCGGAAAGGAGTTGATATCATTGGGCTTCACCCTTGACCATGTCGAAGATGATTTTGGAAACATTATGTTTGAGGGGAACCGCCTATGGGATAAGTGAATGTTGATAGAGATTATCACTCGAGCGATGTTATCCACACCACCCCAAGAGTTAGTCACCGTCACCCTCCTTACCCGAAGGTCTTATACGAGTGTTTTAAGGGGATATGTAAAATATCGTAGTACTATTATTATGTACATTATTCTTATATAGAGAATGTATATTCTTTTTATTATCTTCACTTTGTAAATTGTTTTTAAAGCACAAATAATATTTTTAGATAATATTCAACTAAGAAATATATTTTGTTGAATTAATGGATTTTTTAATTAAATAATATTTTAATAAAATATAATTATTAATAAATTATTCTTTATTAAATATAAATGATATTGTTATTTAATGATTGAAATTGTAATTTTTATTTTTGTTTGAAATCTGTTTTTGTCAAAACCGATGAATTTTTGATAAATTTTGGTTTATATTTTAAAGGTTAAAATTCATATTGTATATATATTTAATTAATATTATTTTTGGAATCACGACTTTGAAATTATCCGGTTTTTAATTTTTCATAATTTTCTAAGATAGTCGAATGTTTGGGTAAAAATTAAATATTGTTTACATATATAATGGGATTTATGACATCATAATGTCCCAGTTATTGTGTAATAAAATACTATAAACATTATGTTTGGAAAATATATGTTTTAACATTTAAATAATGTGTTTTTTGGTTTTTTGTTTTATTTTAAAATGATTTAGTAGACCCTTTAAGGATTATAAAACATTTTGACTTTTCTAATTGTTTTCCCGGAGAATGTGACTCACATCTTCACAAGGAAACCTGTTATTTCCTGATGCTCAGCCATTTTCATTATAAACTATTTTCTTTCACTCCCCTTTAGAAAAAACCATGTGCAAAAACCATGGTCTTGTTTGAGGGTTTGATTAGTTTAATATGTGTTGTCCCAAACCTAAATAGTAATGAATTTCCTATTCTTTCCTCTATAAACCCACCGAACCTCCAACATCATTTTCACTCTATGACCTTCTATTTCATCCAACCTCTTCAGGTTTCTCTCTAGAATCCTCCCAAGGCGCCCCAAGCTCCCAAAAATCCTCTAATGCCTCTCCCAAGCCTTTGGGATCACACATCCATGATAGGGATTCTTACATTTCCCTTTTTATCCTTGTTTATATATATTATTATGCCCTTATATTTTCATTTTTAAATGTTGGGGTATGATTTCACACCTCCTACATATTTCCGTATTTGTTTTTAAATGATGATAGACACCTTTCTCTCTCATTAAATTCCACCCATGTACACCTCTTACCAACCCAAATTTCTATAAAGAATTTCTCTCTACTCATTTAAATTCAAGTAAATATTTTGTATCTTGAATCTAAATTCCATTAAAATTGTTGGGACATGTATCTATATGAACCCCATCACTTTCTATTTCATGAAAATATGATGATACACCCCTTACCCTCCCATCAATCATTTTTATGATTTCTTATGTCGTGTCGTTATGCTGCAAAAATTGCACCGCGATTTTCCAAGACAAAGTCATTGTGTTGTGAATACCATGCACATTTCTCTATAAAGGGGATTCAAATTTATGAACATTTAATTATTGTTTAAAGATATTCATGTATTAATTAAACACTCATTCATAGTGGGATAAGTGGTGATGTTTAATGAATCCATGTTTTATGGTCCATGATTCAAACTTATGCATGAAATGAAAAAATTATGAAGGGTGCGCATAGATAGCACTCCAATGCATTGGGTAAAGTATAGTATCATTAGACATCATGTGCAATGGGTGTTAACTCATGCTAATTCACATGCAATCAATATTTACTCTTGCTTCATCTACAAGGAGGTTTTAATTATGCTTCATGTGGAATGAGACTTGACTCATGTTAATTCAATGTAAAGAGTTTTTGTCACATCTCCATGTTATTATAATAATATTTTGTCATTCCTTGATGTTCATGTTTCTCTTGGGATATATTGATATTCCTATTGTCTATAATGTATTATATTCCTCATGTTATTCCATGTTTAATCCCCTACTGGGCTTTATACCTCGCCCTTTTCATATGCATGACCTCAGGTTTTCCTATGCAAAGCTAAGTATGAGAGAATGAAGTGGTCATGTAATGTATTTTTCAATAAGATGTTGTTTTTTATGATTTAAGTTGTTCTATTATGTTCATAGGACACAAAGACACTTGACCTTATGATCTTCTATGTTGTATCAAGTGAAGGTTTTATGTAATAAATCATGTTTAATTATGTAATATAGAATAGGGTTTTTATAGATGGACACCCTTCAAATATTAAGATTCCTAAAAACTGGAAAAATTCCATAATGAAATATTATGCTTTTTAAAGTTCCTTATTTGTGAAATTCTATGTATATATATTATAGTGAGTTCTCTAATAGATGATTGTTATCTATTTGTAGTGATATTATATTTATGTCAGCATTAGTGGGAAAATATTTTTGCATATCATAGTCTGTTCCAAGTGGGCGGAGCAATACCTATAGAAATTATAGTAATATCTCTATGGGTGAATGACTACGTAATAAAAATATTTGGACTGGTGGTTATTAATATAATATTGAGAATGTAATGATGTATAATATGAAATAAATCTTCTCATAGAAGGTATGCAGTTTGTGTGGATCGGAATGGAATTAGGTTCGATTGTTGTATTTTATGAAATTAATTTTTATTGAATGTTAAATATTTTTTATTCTATTTCTAGAAAAATACATATTCTCTAAGCCTTCGATCCTTTTACGGGATCCAAATCACTACTTGAAAGGTGGATTATTGAAATAAAAAAATGGTGGCCTTCGAGCCATACCGACCTATTTATATTCTCACCCCTAAGATAAATATATTTTTATTATATTATCTAGATATTGTTAATAACCATGTTTCATAATCATGAATCTAAACATTAGTGACATATTATATGTAGTTGTTTTCATTATACCTCATTATAGTTACATATGATTTGATAATAATATCATTTTCCCATTTTTAGTTATCTTTTTATTTTAAAACATTAATATAAATTATTAATTTTTTGTGGTTTAGAAATATATTAATATTATTTATAGTGATTGTGATTATTCATTTAGATACTATAATTTATAATTTTTATGTGAGGATAATTTGCTATTATATAGACTACCTACATATGGTCAATGAAAATCACACTAAAACTCATCTATTGGTCTATTGAAGTCCTAGTAACGGACGATCAAAAAATGTTATATAATCTCCAAATATAAACATTTATAGTCATCTCCCCTAATTATTATTTTAATACTTTTTCATTTATTTCTAATACATTTATTCATGAATCAATAATTAAAAAATTTCCATGTTGTCACCCATGTTAAAACTAATAATATATTACACTTTGATGAATATATAATACAAAATTTAACAAGTAAATTGAAAATAAAACACTTATTTTGGTTGAACTAAAACAGTTGAATGATAATTTAATTAAAAAAATTACGATTGGTAAATTTTTTACACATTTACCATTGATGACTAAAATTAATTTCCTTATCAGATCCTCCAATGTTTGAATAATTATATTAGCTTAACTATCACTAAATGAATAATTTTTTACCAATATATAGTTATGCATTAAAAATTATTAAAAACTTGTTTACATATAAGTAATAAATTTATATTTTTAATCAAATAAAATCATTCAAGGAACCATTTTTAGATTTATGATTTATTCCATATAAATTCATCAAATAAATTCATTGAGTTTTTCTGGAATTTTGGATATAATAAAATCCAACAACATAAAATGATCCATTCTAGAAAAAATATAATCATAACATAGAGGATAAAAAATATAAACAAAAAAATCTATAAAACTAAAATAGCAATTTCATTACAGAAATGTAATGTGTTATATAAGACTATCTTGTTTTTAATGACTAATTTATGTAGAATTACTGGAATATAATTTAAATAAAAACTAAATCATTTATCCAATGATTTTAAGGCACTAAATGTAATAAAATGAAGTATTGTAATGGTAAAATTTTAAATTATGGAATTTTATTTGATTTTTATTAGTAAAATTTTCCTTATAATTTCATTATTTTAGAAAAATAAATCATATTGTGTATTACTGAGTTAATTTTGAAATAATAATAAAAATGACTAACTAATATGATTCTAATTTTTACATATTTTATTAGATTTTTTAATAGGAAAATTATTCATTTTTAATGATATAATGATTTTTATGTGAATGAAGTGGTAAGAAGAAATTAAATGAAATTTATTGAATTTCATGTAATGAAATTAAATTTCAAATCATTTTATATAATTAGATCAGTTATAATTATTGATATGTGATATTAAAATGATATATAGATGAGTTGTGTGTGATTAAACTATTATTTTAGGAAATCATGTTAGAATATCTCAGACTACTACCTCATGTCGGATAATCACCCACCACTATCTTTCCCTGCATAGTAATAATCCCAATGAAAGATAATATAAATTATATTAGATTAGTCATAACATGGGATAATATTTATTAATTATCCATAAAATAAACATAATATGAATAAAATTAAAACACAAAATGTTATAGAGAATTATTTCAATGAATGTATTAGAATATTTTTATTTTATAAATATGGGATATGAATAAATACAATTACAAAAATGACTATAATTAAATTTTGATATTACAATTCATGAATGGATAACAAAGAATGTAATCATTAAATATATATGACAACTTAAAATTACTATCGAAGTGTAGTATCATATAATAAAATATTATCATATCTCTATAGACCATCAATACTCGGTTTTATTTTATGAGAAAATATTGTCCTGAAATGATTATATTGTATAGTAGAAATATAATACAAATAAATATTTGAAGAGAACTTGGATTTGAACAACATAATTTATTGTGATATCCACATATCAAAATTCTTTGAGCTAAAAGGTGAAATAACAATCTATTATGGATCTATTAGAATAGTTTCAACATAAAAAGTGATGTTTTTCAACCATTAAAAAATAAACATCGACAACCATTAATAATTAATTGATACCATGGGGTCAATCCAATTCCCATGTGGAAAAAATGAACGAGTCTCCCATCAATGTGAATATTCTCTCACTTCTAATCATTCTTATAAGGTCCCAACCGTATTACATTATATAATCTTGAATTTTAGTCATGAACTCACATTCATTCATATTTTGGTCATTTATAGTTTTTTAGTTTTATAGAATTAGGATATAATACATAAACTACATTCCACATTCATATATAAGAGAAACCACAAAACAAAATTCATTTATTTCAAAATATAATTCTTTTCAAATACAAATTATTTTCTTTGAAAACTAATTATGAAATATAGCATTACTTTCTTCTTTTTTTAAACATCTTTAAAACCAATGAAAATCATTTAAAAACTAGGGATGATTAAAAAAATATCATTAAGTGATATATGAAGGAGGAATGAAAACAGAAGTCCATGAATACTTGTATCATATGAAATCATTTACCATAAGACATATTTGCCACCCATATAAAAATAATTCATGAAACATGATATTTCCATGAGATTTCCAGAAAGCATATTGAACATAAATAGAAATATAAAGGTATCTTGGGGAATTACTTATATAATCTTGTAACCCTATTTTCAACCTTATAAATTGTAACCCTCAGGGATACCTTATAATTTGTGTAACCATCACAATTACACTTAGAGTAACCATATGACCGAACTTCAACATACACATACTTCATGAATTTTTGTGAGATATAGGTTCCACACTTCATCATAAACAATTCCCCTGAACTATAACATAATAATAAAACCTGAATAAATTCATAAAAATATTTCCTTTGAATTTCAAAAATGAAAAATTTAAAGGAGATTTTTAAAAGGTAAGTGCTTAAAATAAATCATATAATTGATGTGAGGCTTAATGGAGTGTATGGAATATGTATATACACTATGAATACACATTATTAAACATAATATATTCAAAATTATACACAAAAACAATTTTAATACCACATAAAAAATGAAGTTGAATGTTAACCCAAAGAATGTAAATCTGGTTAAGAATTATCTTTCCTTGTGTTTGTATTACATAGAAATTGTTTAAACCTGATGTATAATTGTTAGAAAAATAGTATTATTATTTTTAAGAAATAATTTAATTTTTATAACAAATTATATGATGATTTTATAACATCATATCACCCTTCACTTGTTAGTATTTTGTTCATTCCATTGTTTTAGGTGTGTTCATTACACGATTTCCATGGTTGTTTTGTGTTTTATTTTATTTCCATAGGAAAATGAAATTATATAAGTGGAACATAATAGTATTTATATGTTTCAAAAATTTATAATGATACCATAAATAATTCTTTTGTAATATATGATGATGAATCATTAGATAAAAATTATGGATATTTTTTTACATCACTTTTTGTGGTTCCATAATAATCATGACTTTGTTTCATTAAATAATAAGTATTAATGAATTTATTTTATTTAAAAAACATAAAAAATGTTAAAAATGACACATTATATTATTATTAAACCATTAAAAGGTTTTTATTATCCGAAATGAAGGTTTTAATGGAAATTGGAAACACATCGTCCATGATTTTGGAAAATCGGCACATCGTGGGGTGTGTTTTTATTTTTAGAACAAGAGAGAGAGAGAGGAGAGGAAGGATGATGATGAATATTTAGTATCAACATGGAAACATAAATAATATAATTGACTCTAGATATTCCATACATCCTAGATATTTGTAGATAATAAAATTATATGAAAAGAAAGTAATTATAAAGAAAACAAATGAAAAAGGAAGATGATTCTTACCTCTTGATGTCTTCTCCTTGAGATCCTCCTTAATGCCTTAGGTTTTGGACTTTTGGTGATACCAAAAGATATATGAATTGAGTAAGAGTCTTGGGGAGGGATTTTGGTTTAACATAAAAAATTCTCAAGGCCTGAGAGGTGTGAGGGGAAGTAGGGAATGAGGGTGGTATTTATAGTAATAGAGAGGAGGGATTTTCCATTATTTAAATAATTATATTAATATTGTTGTCCAAGACTATGAATAATCTTCATTATTGTGATAAAATTGTAAACAGAGGATTTTAGTTTGAAACAAGTTGGATTACATCACTTATGAGGTCATTAATAGTGAATTTAACTGATAATTTGAATATACAGTATTTTATAGTATGTTACTATTTTTCAAAAATTAAAATTTTTAGAACAAATCAAAAAACTAACCGTAAGAATTTTTTTATGTGTAAAATTAAAAATTAAACTCCATTTTTTAGAAATAATTTTCATTATATTATTAATATTATTTGTATATAAAATTATAATTTATTAAAAAATATTAATTTCAAATCTATACCCATTATTTAACACCTTGAAAAATTAATCAATATTTAATTATATTAAATCCATAAGAAAATGAAATAGTAATAAAAGATTCTATTCATCAGTTTCATATTACAATTAATACTACTATTCAGATGGGTATGTTACTATTCACACAAAAAAGATGGTTCGATCAGACTCTAAACATCTTACTGATCGCAACCGTAGATGACCAATTTTTTAAAATTCAAGGCACAGAAGCAGAAAAATTATGTTTAATGTCTTGTTATAAATATCAACTAAAAGAAAAGATTCATTCATTTCAATTTAACTTAAAAACATGGGGTTCTACATTATCCCCCTTTCTAAAAATTGCAAAGTCACAATTTGATTTACTTATTAAACAATTGAGGGTACCTTTCCCTTGTAGTATTTTCATATTATTGTGTTGGTTTTACAAATAAGTGGTCATTCTAGAAAAAAATTACCTTGTGGATAACCTTATTCTGAAATACATATTCCCTTCTATCTGGAATCTTAACTAGTTTCTATTTATAAGAATGGTTCTTCTCCAGTTGAACTACTTATTGACAGAAGACATGAGATGACTCCAGCACATTGTTTCTCTAGATCATAGAGTGAAAATAATTAAGTACTTGAGACAAACTAGGAGTTAAAGATTCTTTGTAGGTGACTTTTCCAACTTTCTCCAGAATATCACAAGGTCCAATGAACCATGGAATTCTCTTTCCTCTATTAAAAAATAGTATAACACTTGTACATGGTGGGATTCTACGAAAAACAAGATCATGTAACTCAAAAGAAAATTATTTCATCTTATGGTCTGCATAACATTTTTGTCTACTCTGAGATGTTCCCATGTGTTGATGGATCATCCTAACCTTCTCAGCCACTTCCTCTACAAATTCTAGTCCCATCATCCTCATTTCCGTGACTTCATACCAAAAATTTGGTGTTCTACACCACTTCCCATAAAATGCCCTAAAAGGTCCTATCTGTATACTGAAATGAAAACTATTATTATAATAGTACTCAACTAATTAAAGATGACGATCCAAAATTCCCTAGTAATCCATTAAACATGTTCAATGCATATAATCCAATGTCTGAATTGTTCATTCCGACTTCCCATCTGATTGAGGATGTAATGTTGTTCTAAAATTTTATTATATTTGTAACGACTTTTGAAGGCCCTTCCCAAAGTTAGATGTGAACATAGAATCCCGATCAGATACTATATAAAGTGGAACTCCATGAACACTAGCAATCCCTTTGAGGAATATTCGATAAAATTATATCCATGGATATTGTATCACAAATAGAATGAAAATATATAGATTTAGTCATCCGATCAAAAATAACCCAAATCGCATTGTTACCCAGATAACTCATATGTTGTCCCACCACGAATTCCATTATATATTCTATCATTTCCCCTATGGCACTGGAAATCTTTGAAGCATCCCCTTTGGTAACTGCCACCCTTCATTAAAATTTTGATATGCCAAATATTTCATGGTAAAATAACCAATATATTTATTCATTCTTTCTCGCCAATAATACATCCAACGGTCCTCATACATCTTAGTACTTCCAGGATGAACAAAAAAATGATAAATATGAGATTCACACAAAAAATCATTCATCAACTAGGAATTAAAAGGCCCACACAACCTTTTATCCAATATTTAAAAAAAATCAGTATCATGGTTAAATTTTGGAAACTTCTCCACTTTAACCAATTCTACCTTTTTCTATAGCCCATGGTCTTCCTTCCATGCTTGCTTAATTCTTTCTGACAATGATAACTTCAATGAATCCTAAAAAATATATGTATTTCCTACACTCATAATCTATATTCCAAAAATTTATCAAATCATTAATCATGGATCATATTAAAAATGTAACCATGTTAATTATGTATCATGTTTTTGACTAAAGAAATCTGCTACATTGTTTTCTTTTCCCAGATGCATATTTATCATGAAATTATTGTAATGTGAAGACCTGAATAGCCGCCCGAATAGTGCTAAATGGGTTTTGTGATACTGAAATTAGGTAACCCCTCCAAAACACCAATGGCTAACGACTAGTAGTGATGTTGTAAAAATCTATTGCGGGGAGGATATACCCTCTCAAATGAAAAATAAGATAATGGATCAGGCATAATAATAAAACATGAAGTAGTGATAAAGACCCAGAAAACTCAAACCAGACTTGTATTATAAGGCCCCAGCCTTAAACCTTACTTAATATTGAATTAAATGAATAATTCACAATGAGGATCTTTTCAAGTTTAGAGTTTTAGAGAATTAGGACATAACTATTACATTTCAAAAGATTACAAAGTAGTCTCTTCTACTAAATTTCCTTAAAATAAAAACTCTTAAAGAGAAACATGTCTAGTTCCATGTTTTAGGTAGCATGACTTTCCATTGATCCCATCCTTGACCCTATTCCACGATAAGTCCTGTGAAAAACATTTCGAAAACTTGGGATGAGCATAAAAATCTCAGTAAGGGATACACAAAGAATGAAAAGTGTTAGATTTTCAAAACAACAAGTAAACCATGTATACTTTATCAAAGTAATACTTTTCACCTCTTCGAAGTAGTAAATACTCTTCGCTGAATAAAATTTCATTACTTACCTTTTTGTAACCAAAGGATTACCATAAAACCCATATAAAGAACACATAACATATAAAGGTAACTTGGGACAGAAACATACTTAAGTGGAATAACCATACGGTCGACTTCCACACATATCACTTAATGGAATAGCCATACGGCCAATTTCCATACATACATAATGGAATAGCCATACGGCCGACTTCCATACCCAATGCATTGGAGGTTATAATGTAACCACCCATCCTGGTATTCACGGCACCACCCGTCATATGGTTTATAATGTAACCACCCGTTAAAATGTCCAAGTACCAATATAAAATCATAAAACATAAAACCAATATAAAGGAATGATAACATTTCCACATTTCAATCATAATATATCATAAATATATTGACATAATAGAATCCTTTATCAAAACCATTTTCAATACCAAAATACATAAAATAGTATATGGTATTTATTTTATTTTAAAAACATTACGGCTTGTTGAGGAAGCCAAAGACCAAATAATACTCGGGGCGGCGGAAAAGGTCGTTGTCACCACGTACGTTAAAAAAACATTGCTTTTTGTCGTTTAGTAAAATGCTTCATAGAAAAAGATTTCTTTTGAATAAAAGTAAAAGTCAAAGGGGTTTATACACCGTATAAAAGAAATTTGTGTATAAAACGAAATATGCCTCAATGAAAGAAGATTGAGACAAAGTCCCTTACAAAGACGGTATCCTTGGTTTAAGGATAAATCAATTACATAATTATGTGTGACAAACGAATAAACCAAATATAAGTGGATATTAAGTGTAAAACAATCAGAGGTTATTCACACATATTCATGGAATGACATATTCAAGGAGTACAAGTTTATCCCAAAGAATCAAATTTGGGCTAAGAAGTTCCCTTGCAAAAATTTGACAGCCTAACAGCGTCACTTCAAAAATTCAGAAAATGAGTTGATGAGAGATAAAAAGGGAATATCATCACTTGGACATAAAATTTACATCAATCAAGATATAGGAGAACTTATCCCAACATAATAGTATGTGAATTAAAATACATAACAAACGAAGTCGTTTAAAGAGAGGAGGGTGAAAGGTTCCCTTACCGACTTGGGTATCTTTCGAAACATACGCCCCGTGAAAGAAGGACAATACATCATTGAGGTAAATACTCATAAATGAAATAATATTACACAATGAGTAAAATAATGGTCAGTACATACACCACTCAAAGGAAACTGTGGCAAATGTAGCATAAAACTCACGTGAATAAAAGTGAGATGAAAAATCACTTTACGAAAACTCGGCAGCCTAACGGCGCCACTTAAAACTTCCAAAAATGGATTAATGAGATCAAATAGGGTATCTCATCACATTAAAACAAAATTTAAAGAAATAGGAATATGAAAGACCATCCCCCATCATAACAAATAGGAGATTAAAATAAGTGACATAAAGGGGAGTACTTAAAAAGAAAGAGAGAGGTTAGATCTCTTATGAAAATTCGTCAGCCTAACGGCGCCACTCAAAACTTCCAAAATGGATTGATGAGAGAGAATAGGGTATCTCATCACATGAACATAAAAATTACAGTAATTTTAATATAAAATAACATCACAATAACATGAAAGATGAGCTTTAGAGGGAATGACATAAAAGAGTATACTTAAAAAGAAATAGAGGAGTAAGATCCCTTACCTCGGGTCCGACTTGACTCGATCGTTCTTTAACGTCCAGAATAATAAACTTGAGTTAATTTCTACTTGATTAAGAACCTTTTCCAAGTTCATTATTCCTTTTATATCAATTATTGACATGTTATAAACATTATGTAATCATTTATGTTAATAATGTTTGTTTTGTCGATATTTGGTTCTTAAGTCGAAAGTGGACTTCTTACAATTACATGTTGTTCGTGTGGTCAAAGGTTTATTATATCCTGAATGATATTCATTATTTGGATATCATATATATCATATATACCCATCATATACATGTATTTATAATATTACATAATCTTTAGAGGTAAGAAATGAAATGCACCGTTCATGGAGACGGTAAGCCGTATGTACGCATGAACGCTACTTTCATTTCTTTGTCATATTAATGGAATTAAAACTAAATGATATGTATGTATATTTTAAATCCAGAATTATATTCATCATTTATATGTATCATTCATTATATATATCCATTATATACATGTACTTTTAATAGTACATTACATTTGGGGATAAGAAATGAAATGCACCGTTCATGGAGACGGTAAGCCGTACGTACGCATGAATGCTACTTTCATTTCTATCTCATACTTTAATGGAAGAAATAATAATGATATAGAGGTTTATAATAATTCCAGTATAACATCATATATAATAACATTAAATCCATCCTTTATACATCCCACATATGGCATTAACGAATCACATCACTTTGAGGGGGCGGTAGTCCGCAATTCCTTAAATGAAGATATCGTGTTTACCCATAATGGAAACCATAATGGTAAGACAAAAATGAAAAAATGCAGAAGCTTAAGTAAAACATAAACATATTATATATCATATTTAAATATATTGACATCTTAATGGACACCTTTGAAGGTGTTATATGAGTGTTGAACAATCATCGTTTCGTGAGGCAGAAATTCGCCATCCACGGAAACCGTATGTTTTTTAACCATTAGATGTAGGTGTGTGTAAGTGTAGCTAGAATACATCTTATAAAAACATCCTAGTATATTGAAGATACTGGAGTTGTTACAAAAGAAATGAATAAAAAGAGTTTAGGGGGTTGGAGAAACAAAATAAAACTAAAGGACTCAAAAGAAGACATTACCTTAAAATTGGGTAACTCCCTTTGGTTTGAGCTCAAAGGCTTCCTTGGGAAGACTTATGCCCAAAGTGAGGCTTCAAAGAGTAAGAGAGAGAAGTGGAGAGTCAAAATGGGCAGGGGTTGGTCGATCCAAATGCTTTGGGAGTGTGGGAAAAGAGGTAGAGGTGGGGGCCTTTTATAAGAGGAGAGGACGGGCACTATTGGAAAGTAAAGATATGTTACTTTATTTTAAAACGATTTTCGGATTCAAAACGTCCCACATTGATATAATTAGAGGATAAGGTGATAAGTCTTCGAAATCCACTCATCCAATTGGTTTTGGCCATGTGTAGGTCTTAGATTTTACATTATCATTCCATTTTATTTAAATCGTTAAATAATGAGGTCATCGCTGCATCATCATGATGTCATAAATAATTTAATTTATTTAATGTCTAAAAATTATAAAAAAACTACTATGATGTAGGAAAGATTTTTATATTTCCAATGACTATTTATAATCAAAAATCTGATCTCTATAACCCCATGTAAAAATTGTTTTTGTAAAACATATTATGTTTGTGTCATTTTTACTTTAACATTTAATAAAAAGTTATTTATGTCATTTTCCAACCAAAGTGGCTCCATGGGGTCCCCAAGTTGACCCATGGCTTGTATTGGTCGGCCATGACACAACCAATGAGGGTAGGACATGTGTCTAGGTCATTTTATATTATTAAAGCATTATTTTTACCTTAAACTACACTAATTACCACTAATCGCGATTAAAAACTTAATAATTTACTATTCACCAAAAAAATATTTTTATCCCATTGAACCAAATTTTACTTCTTATTGACAATCATGTATGTTGGATTTTTGAAATTCAAAACACAGAAGTGGTAAAATTTCATTTAAACGAAAAATCGGCTTTTATAAGTACCACTTAGTGGTTTCACTATTCATCAAAAATTGAAGTTTTTCAGAAAAATCCCAAAAATTCACCCTAAGATATATTTGATATTCCGAATTCAAAAATGAAGTCCATTTTACAAAATTCAAAACATATAAGTCACATTAATTAATTTAATAATTAATTCCCGTTGTCAGAGCAAATAGCATGTTTTTATAAAACAATAAATATATCAAAAGATTGACACTAGTTTAAGTCTGATTTCAAAGTGAAATTAATTCCAATGACCACTATTGGATTTAATGGTAAAAATATATTCTAATTTCACTTTAAACCCAATTCAAAATATAATCTAATCATATAAATAAATTAGATTAAAAAGAGGTTTTCAATTAAAATACAACATTGTACACAATTAATTAAAAAATGAACTTTATCAGAAAGATACCAAAAATTTACACAAAGTAAATTTTGATGTCCCAATTCATAAGAAGAGTTTTATTTGGTCCAATAGAATGTATAAGAGTGAACAAAACTATATTTAATGACGGTTCACCATCAAAAGGTGATAAGTGAACCTTTAGTGAAAACTAGGGCATATACGCCTAAAATTGAATTCTTTCTGTATTTTATGCCTTTATCTTTTATTGGATAAATGTAAAAATATTTAAAAACATATATAATCATATTTTATTTATTTCTATCCATTCCCGCCAATACAACGGCTACATGTTAACTACCATTTAAAATAATATTATTTTATTATTTGAGTGCAACGTAAGATTCCCAAGAAACTCGTTGTTGCGTGTTGGGTACGCCATCGAGCATAGCGTCCCCTTTAAAGACATATTAATATTTTATTCACAAATATGGATAAATATGAAAATTTCATATTCTTTATTTACCTGGGGTGTTACATCCTTCCCCCCTATTGTGAATTGCGTCCTCGCAATTTTTTAAATTGAGCTTGGAAACATCCTTGAAAGTCACACATCAGAACAAGAGTCTGTAAAACAATCACTTTAAAATAAAGAAAGATAAGTACAGAGGTCACCCGAGTTAACCCATACTAGGAATCCATGTAGGAAAACATGGACATTGAGGAGAAAACATAGGGTAATGTTCTGATGTAGAGTGATAGAAAACATGTTTAGGAGAAAGTTAACAATGAGAAAATCACAAACTTGTGATGGGTTAAACGGTGTTCGGTTCCCCAGTAGGAAAAGTTAATAGACAACATTTTTGTTTTAAGTTACTTTTTATTGAGAAATTTATTTATAAGGAAACATAATCACTTATCATGTTAACTTTCAACTTTTATTAGATACCTTACACAAACTCATATTTTCTCCAAAAGGTGAGTATTTAGGAAGACTCGTTCACATTAAGAGTACTATAATCAACATTTAGAGAATCACCTAATCCACAAAAGAGAAATATATACTTCCCATGTCTTTAGACTTTAACCAAAACCAAAACCAAAAAGGCTAGTACAAGATCAGATAATCCAGAAAAGGATAACCCTTTATAAAAAGAAAATCTATGCTTAATCTCCAATATTTGTCCAATAAAACCCAAAGTTCAATGAGGACCATTAGATAAACAATTTGTCCATAAAATTCTTCAAAGTAAACCAAACTAAGGTTTAAATCCAAATATTTGAAGGATTTAGTCACATAGTCTTCCAAGTTAAATCGTACCATTTATCTCCAAACAAAATCAGTTTCTCTTAATGTCTCGTATTGAAAAGTAATTAACCTAATCACATATCCTCGATGATAGGTTACCCATTTCCATAGAAAACCTAAAATAAACTTACCCTTGATTCCTAAAATCATCCAACTAAAAGGAATCAGTCAAACTAACCAGGGACTTCACGTAGTCCAGTGGTAGGCGATAAATACCAGTTGCACTTTGGTTGTGGGTTCGATTCCCGCAGCTTTGTCCGACGCGATGGGTTGTCACACGGTCTGCGTGTTGTCCTTTTTACAATACTATATAATTCTTAAAACATTCCCCAAAATGAGATAAAATCTTCAAAAATAATCATTACATATTTTATCCTCATGTTTATCTCATGCCTTTCAGTTTCCATCATATCATATAATAACCCATAATTTCCTCAAAAGTAAGGATCATATAAACTCTAATGGTTACCTTTATAATTATTACCTGAACTTCCACATCGATTGGTCATCTCATAAATGATGCATCACAGAACATACCAATGTCCAAGTGGTTGATCAGGACTCCTTGCTAGTTGGTTTAGAACAACCACGAGTTTCCTCATTGAATCCCCCATTTCATCCAGTCTCTCAATCAGAGAACCACCACAGTTTCCTTCAAACCTATTGTCACTTTGGTTCCTGCTAGATCCATCCATTCACTAAAAACAGAAATGTTAGTGTGAGTATATCAACAAAACCATCATGTACTAATGAGGAAGGTAAACACTAGGATATACATACTCATTCACTTTATCTAAAACTAGGACTCTTTCTGAAATCCTAACCATTATGGTAATGTCACTTATGCGTATAAAATACCCTAACCTCTAAAGTTATCTAAACCGACCTTTGATACCAACTATAAGGCCCCAGCCTTAAACCTTACTTAATATTGAATTAGATGAATAATTCACAATGAGGATCTTTTCAGGTTTAGAGTTTTAGATAATTAGGACATAACTATTACATTTCAAAAGATTACAAAGTAGTCTCTTCTACTAAATTTCCATAAAATAAAAACTCTTAAAAAGAAACATGTCTAGTTCCATGTTTTAGGTAGCATTACTTTCCATTGATCCCATCCTTGACCCTATTCCTCGATAAGTCCTGTGAAAAACATTTCAAAAACTTGGGAGGAGCATAAAAAGCTCAGTAAGGGATACACAAAGAATGAAAACTGTTAGATTTTCAAAACAACAAGTAAACCATGTATACTTTATCAAAGTAATAATTTTCACCTCTTCGAAGTAGTAAAAACTCTTCGCTGAATAAAATTTCATTACTTACCTTTTTGTAACCAAATGATTACCATAAAACCCATATAAAGAACACATAACATATAACGGTAACTTGGGACATAAACATACTTAAGTGAAATAACCATATGGTCGACTTCCACACATATCACTTAATGGAATAGCCATACGGCCAATTTCCACAAATACTTAATGGAACAGCGATACGACCGACTTCCATACCCAATGCATTCTAGGTTATAATGTAACCACCCGTCCTGGTATTCACGGCACCACCCGTCATATGGTTTATAATGTAACCACCCGTTAAAATGTCCATGTACCAATATAAAATCATAAAACATAAAAGCAATATAAAGGAATGATAACATTTCCACATTTCAATCACAATATATCATAAATATATTGACATAATAGAATCCTTTATCAAAACCATTTACAATACCAAAATACATAAAAGAGTATATGGTATTTATTTTATTATAAAAACATTACGGCTTGTTGAGGAAGCCAAAGACCAAATAATACTCGCGGCGGCGGAAAAGGTCATTGTCACCGCGTACGTTAAAAAAACATTCCTTTTTGTCGTTTAGTAAAATGCTTCGTAGAAAAAGATTTCTTTTGTATAAAAGTAAAAGTCAAAGGGGTTTATACACCGTATAAAATAAAGTTGTGTATAAAACGAAATATGCCTCAATGAATGGAGATTGATACGAAGTCCCTTACAAAGATGGTATCCTTGGTTTAAGGATAAATCAATTACATAATTATGTGTGACAAACGAATACACCAAATATAAGTGGATATTAAGTGTAAAACAATCAGAGGTTATTCACACATATTCATGTAATGACATATTCAAGGAGTACAAGTTTATCCCAAAGAATCAAATTTGGGCTAAGAAGTTCCCTTGCAAAAATTTGACAGCCTAACGGCGTCACATCAAAAATTCAGAAAATGAGTTGATGAGAGATAAAAAGGTAATCTCATCACTTGGACATAAAATTTACATCAATCAGGATATAGAAGAACATATACAAAAATAATAGTATGTGAATTAAAAGACATAACAAACGAAGTCTTTTAAAGAGTGGAGGGTGAAAGGTTCCCTTACCGACTTGGGTATCTTTCGAAACATAAGCCCCGTGAAAGAAGGACAATACATCATTGATGTAAATACTCATAAATGAAATAATATGACACAATGAGTAAAATAATGGTCAGTACATACACCACTCAAAGGAAATTGTGGAAAATGTAGCATAAAACTCACGGGAATAAAAGTGAGATGAAAACTCACTTGACGAAAACTCGGCAGCCTAATGGCGCCACTTAAAACTTCCAAAAATGGATTGATGAGATCAAATAGGGTATCTCATCACATTACAACAAAATGTACAGAAAGATGAATATGAAAGAACATCCCCCATTATAACAAATAGGAGCTTAAAATAAGTGACATAAAGGGGAGTACTTAAAAAGAAAGAGAGAGGTTAGATCTCTTACGAAAATTCGGCAGCCTAACGGCGCCACTGAAAACTTCCAAAATGGATTGATGAGAGAGAATAGGGTCTCTCATCACATGAACATAAAAATTAAATTAATTTTAATATAAAATAACATCACAATAACATGAAAGATGAGCTTTAGAGGGAATGACATAAAAGATTATACTTAAAAAGAAATAGAGGAGTAAGATCCCTTACCTCTGGTCCGACTTGACTCGATCGTTCTTTAACAACCTGAATAATAAACTTGAGTTAACTTCTACTTTCTTAAGAACCTTTTACAAGTTCATTATTCCTTTTATATCAATTATTGACATGTTATAAACATTATGTAATCATTTAAGTTAATAATGTTTGTTTTGTCGATATTTGGTTCTTAAGTCGAAAGTGGACTTCTTACAATTACATGTTGTTCGTGTGGTCAAAGGTTCATTATATCCTGAATGATATTCATGATTTGGATAGCATATATATCATATATATCCAGCATATACATGTATTTATAATATTACATAATCATTTAGAGGTAAGAAATGAAATGCACCATTCATGGAGATGGTAAGCCGTACGTACGCATGAACGCTACTTTCATTTCTTTGTCATATTAATGGAATTAAAACTAAATGGGAGTTATGTATATTTTAAATCCAGAATTATATTCATCATTTAGATGTATCATTAATTATATATATCCATTATATACATGTACTTTTAATAGTACATTACATTTGGGGATAAGAAATGAAATGCACCGTTCATGGAGACGGTAAGCCGTACGTACGCATGAACACTACTTTCATTTCTATCTCATACTTTAATGGAAAAAATAATAATGATATAGAGGTATATAATAATTCCCGTATAACATCATATATAATAAGATTAATTCCATCCTTTATACATCCCACGTATGGCATTAACGAATCACATCACTTTGAGGGGGCGGTAGTCCGCACTTCCTTAAAATGAAGATATCGTGTTTACCCATAATGGAAACCATAAAGGTAAGCCACAAATGAAAAAATAAAGAAGCTTAAGTAAAACATAAACATATTATATATCATATGTAAATATATTGACATCTTAATGTTCACCTTTGAAGGTGTTATATGAGTGTTGAACAATCATCGTTTCGTGAGGCAGAAAGTCGCCATCCACGGAAACCGTATGTTCTTTAACCATTAGATGTAGGTGTGTGTAAGTGTAGCTCGAATACTTCTTATAAAAACATCCTAGTATATTGAAGATACTGGAGTTGTTACAAAAGAAATGAATAAAAAGAGTTTAGGGGGTTGGAGAAGCAAAATAAAACTAAAGGACTCAAAAGAATACATTACCTTAAAATCGGGTAACTCCCTTTGGTTTGAGCTCAAATGCTTCCTTGGGATGACTTCTGCCCAAATTGAGGCTTCAAGGAGTAATAGAGAGAAGTGGAGAGTCAAAATGGGTAGGGTTTGGCCGAGTCAAATGCTTTGGGAGTGTGGGAAAACAGGTAGAGGTGGGGGCCTTTTATAAGAGGAGAGGAGGGGCACTCTTGGAAAGTAAAGATAAGTTACTTTATTTTAAAAAGAGTTTCAGATTCAAAAGGTCCCACATTGATATAATTCGAGGATAAGGTGATAAGGCTTCGAAATCCACTCATCCAATTGGTTTTGGCCATGTGTAGGTCTTAGATTTTACATCATTCCATTTTATTTAAATCGTTAAATAATGAGGTCATCGCTGCATCATCATGATGTCATAAATAATTTAATTTATTTAATGTCTAAAAATTATAAAACAAATACTATGATGTAGGAAATCTTTTTATCTTTCCAATGACTATTTATAATCAAAAATCTTATCTTTATAACCCCATGTAAAATTTTTTTTTGTAAAACATATTATGTTTGTGTCATTTTTACTTTAACATTTAATAAAAAGTTATTTATGTCATTTTCAAACCAAAGTGGCTCCATGGGGTCCCCAAGTTGACCCATGGCTTGTATTGGTCGGCCCTGACACAACCAATGAGGTTAGGACATGTGTCTTGGTCATTTTATATTATTAAAGCATTATTTTTATCTTAAACTACACTAATTACCACTAATCGCGATTAAAAACTTAATAAGTTACTATTCTCCAAAAAAATATTTTTATCCTATTGAACCACATTTTACTTCTCAATGACAACCATGTATGTCGGATTTTTGAAATTCAAAACATAGAAGTGGTAAAATTTCATTTAAACGAAAAATCAGCTTTTATAAGTACCACTTAGTTGTTTCACTATTCATCAAAAAGTGATGTTTTTTAGAAAAATACCAAAAATTCACCCTAAGCTATATTTGATATTCCAAATTCAAAAATGATGTCCATTTTACAAAATTCAAAACATATAAGTCACATTAATTAATTTAATAATTAATTCCCGCTGTCAGAGCAAATAGCATGCATTTATAAAACAATAAGTATCAAAAGATTGACACTAGTTTAAGTCTGATTTCAAAGTGAAATTAATTCCAATGACCACTATTGGATTTAATGGTAAAAATATATTCTAATTTCACTTTAAAACAAATTCAAAAGATAATCTAATCATATAAATAAATTAGATTAAAAAGAGGTTTTGAATTAAAATACAACATTTTACACTATTCATTAAAAATGAACTTTATCAGAAAGATACCAAAAATTTACACAAAGTAAATTTTGATGTCCCAATTATTGAGAAGAGTTTTATTTGGTCCAATAGAATGTATAAGAGTGAACAAAACTATATTTAATGACGGTTCGCCATCAAAAGGTGATAAGTGAACCTTTAGTGAAAACTAGGGCATATACGCCTAAAATTGAATTCTTTCTATATTTTATGCCTTTATCTTTTATTGGATAAATGTAAAAATATTTAAAAACATATATAATCATATTTTAGTTAATTCTATCCATTCCCGCCAATACAACGACTACATGTTAACTACCATTTAAAATAATATTATTTTATTATTTTAGTGCAATGTAAGATTCCTAAGAAACTCATTGTTGCGTGTTGGGTATGCCATTGAGCATAGCGTCCCCTTTAAAGACATATTGAAATTTTATTCACAAATATGGATAAATATGAAAATGTCATATTCTTTATTTACATGGGGTGTTACATGTATAGTGGAACCATATCCAATATCAAATAAACAACGGAAGAAATATATAAAATAGTGTAGTTGAAAGTAAATTGAACATTAAGAAGAAAAACACTTCTAACTACAAAAAAACATGTCATGCATCCATAGTAGGTCTAATTTGTCAAAATTTAAATTACATCAATAGCTAACTAGTAGTATATACAACAATGAAGTAAGCATAATGATACAAAAAAGGTAAACTAAATAGAAGAAACTCCTGATGGGAATGACCTAGAGGTCTACACTATTCTCTATACCAACCATCACTATAATCAAGCTCCTCAGGCTGATCCCTTACCTGAACGTAAAACCATAAATTCTACACGTGTCCCGATGGGCCCGTGTTGGGTGTGAGATGAATCTCAATAGGATACCACCAAATTGTGGGTAGCTAGTATGAGTGTTTAAGCAGGAAATAAGTAAATAGTATGATACCCAAATAAAAAAAACATCACTGGTGATCATCAACCACAAGAGAGTATAAGCTAGTTCGTCCAATACATGAATCTCATTACAGCAATCTGACACCATGTTCCTCGTGTTAGCTCTAGTCTCAAGTACCGGTCTGCTGAAGGCGGACTCTAGTAATAGTATCCTATCATTATGTTCCTCCGTACACCTTGTGTCTAATGTACCGACACCTCGTAGGCATGCCCAATAAATATTAACTTTGTCCCAGGGATGCCTGACTCATGGAATCTCAACTACCAACGTCCCAATGGCACACCCAAACAATATGACGGATCCTCTCCTTTCTCATGGCTACCAAAACATGCACCACAACCATTATTAACTAACTACAACTACCAGTGTCTTTACCCACATGTTCCGTCAAAACCACCTCATAATGGAGTCATCTGTGTACACATGAAAAAAAATCACGGGTCAGATGTAATCACATTATATAGAACATAATCTACAATACATCTGACACCTCGTGTCCCTAAGGCCATGTTGCTCAATAATCCAATGGCCTCGCCATCCATGTAACCCGGGACATTCCCAAACTGATAGTCACACTACCTCAATCTGACATCCCCTATTCCCAATACTATGGTATAACCACGCAAATAATTTGGTTCAAGCCCAAACTGTGATCAGTATCACTCAAGAGTATCCGGGCCGCACACAACTCAACCCAAAGGTTCCTGCATATGCAATATCTATCATCATATATATATATATAATAAGAAAAATAAATTTAAATAGGAATAACTATTTAAATAGTGGAATTTCACTATCTAGGTGTTGTCCCATACTAGCACTGAGTCATGAAAACCTCAGTTAAACATAATCATGGTTAAATATTTTAAACTCAAATGTTTAATTAAATGAATTCAATTATAACCATGTTGGCACCCCAACCAAAATTCCCCAAATGAGCAAGAACCTCTTATCAATCCTCACTCAAGAATAACAAGGTAAGGGAATTCCCAACAACATCCCATATGTCCTACAGTTAATTCAATATAGAGAAAAATGGATCTCACCTAATACTCAATGTTGCGGTAACAAGTCTCAACCCCCAAATGACCATGGAAAGACAAAACATGATATAAATTACATACCCCGAACTAGTATGAAGAACATCATCTCATATTATCAACTAATTCAGTCCAAAACATGATAAATCTACAAAACGAGCATAAAATCTCAAACCCCTATAACTCGGTTTTGAATAGAAATCACGAAGAATAGTTTAAGCGGAATCAACAACATACCGAACATGTTTCATTGGATCAGACATGTTTAGATTGGACTTTGGGCGAACAACATGGATGGATTTTAATTCCTGGCCAACTGGTTCATGAAACATTGAAACCCCACTATCCACTGCCTCAAAATGATGCTACAACCCGTTTTAGAAAAAAAATTAGAAACCACATACTGGGTATATAGGTATAAATGATGTATATTGAATTTAACTATTCGAATGATGGCTTTTTTTTCTGCCGACATACTCTACTAACATTTCGACATGACTACATTGTGTCTACTAATGAGTACATGGTGTGTATTTGGTTTCTTCCCTTATCCTGTAAAAACATCCCCACACACCGTGTACATCCCTCAAACACTATACGACTATATAGTGTGTAAAAGGAGTACATGAAGTGTACTTGGTTAGACCTCCCTACCTAACCAACAAGATCACAGGCCATATAGGACCTTCACACAAAGGCACAACACATGACATTTACTAGGAAGTACATGGTGTGTAATTTCAAAATCATTCCATGTCTTCAGTTTAAATATAGAACCACCCAGTCTCCCCTATTTTATAAAAAAAAGATAAAAAATGAAAAAAAGAACCAAGTTCTTACAAACATCCCCCTTAAATTAATTCATCCTCAAGCTTCTCTTCCAAGGGTGGATGTGAAAAACTCCAAATAACTCTAGCCTCAAAACTCAAATCAAGTAAAGGTTCCCCAACTTGATTCTAGACCCATGGTCATCCCGTGATGCCTCATCACCCATGTTCCTCATCAGGTGCCCCGGTGTCATTCCCAACACCCAAAAATATCCCGCACGACATTGGTGTCTACCTTCATTAGGTATTTCATCCCATGGATTCTAAAACCAGGAAATTATTTCAATAATCTCATCTAAACTGAATCATGGATACCTTGGTGCCAATGGAACCTCATGCAACTCGCATCATTGATTCCTCGACACTCATGGAACTTCGAGTAACCCAAATCCTCGATTCCATGATTCCTAAAACACCTCTCACACACACACACACACACACATACATATATATATATATATAGCACATACACTAAATGGTTCCAATCTACTGTGAAAACCTCTTTTCAGTCCATATAAATCTTGTGCACCTCGTGCACTCAAAAAGGACATTCCATAATATGCCATGCCAAAATAAAACAAGAAAAATCATGGCCATTTATGTGGCGTACATTTGACTATTTTTGGCTCACTAGCTTTCTCATCCACTGGCCACTTCACATCATGCCCCTGGCCTACCACACATTAGCTTGATGCCTATACTCCCTACGGTGATGCAACAATCACGGTCCAATGACCCCATGGTTCAGTTCAACTGTCTCTTCCACATCCTCTGTGTGCTGTTCAACCCCATCTATCCTCACTTGGTATAGACCCTAATCCAATTGATGATTCCATAGTATGTCCCGGTCCCAGTCTGAAAACCATCTAAGAAGGCTTTCTCCAAAACCTCTTGAGATGCCCAACATATGCATATGCACGACACTAATTTGGAGGCTTGTCACACTTAGTGAAGACATTCCTTGGATACCCACACTAAAAAAACTACTATTGAACTACCAACTGGGGGCCTAGTTGAGCCCTTGGCTTAGGTGCCCTGTTCGAACTCAAACCAACCTCACTTTCTACTATGTGAATCATCACCTGAAAGTGTCGCCTGGCTCAAACTGGACCTATCTGTCAAGTTTACCACATCTACGAGTGCCTAATTAACTACCTTTGAGAATGAGTCAAGTCGAATGATGTTTACCAACACTGATATGGCATGTCTTAAGCCATATTCAAAACATCTCACCCTCAAGGTGTCATCGGTTACCATACCTTGTGCTAGGTGAGGTAACTCAGTGAATGTAGTTGCATTGTTGATGATAGAAATGTCACCCTACCTAAGGCTCAAGAATTTCCATGATATCTACTCCCTAAGTGTCTCTTGGAAAAAAGTGCTTTAAAAACAATCCTTGAAGTCTTTCCATTCCAGTTTGGTGTGTATGTGAGCATCAACTTGCACAACCCACCAGTGCTTTGTCTGTCCTCATTGTATGTACTTCACTAGCATAACCGCAAACCCTGGAGGCATCTCGTGCTACTCGAAGATCATATGCATTCCCTCTATCAAGTTCTCAGTCACCTGTGGACCACCCTCACCCTAGAAAAGCGGTGGGTGCTGCGAATAGATCTCTCGTATCAAATACATCATAAAGGGCTATGTTCCATGCTCACCTCTATCGATCCCCTATAAAACACGTACCATGAAAGATCAGAGCACCACATTGAGCCACATCCCAAATTATGTCAAATTCAGAATTTCCCCTCCCTACAGTGGATCCTGAACCTAATCCATTCCCCGAGCCTGCTCCGGTGGCCCATGCTCTTCCTAGACCTCATGGGTCTAAACTTGATCATGATCCTATGACATTGTATCTGTAACAGCCCGAGATTTTATGAAAAATATTCTTTTTTATTTCACTAATGTCTTGTGTTGTACGCTACACCAAAAGGAGCTTGCACAACACGCATCCTTGACTTGCCTTGCATTACACGCAATCGCGACCTTCCTCGATAGCGTGTGTAATACGCAATACCGAGTTTCACTAAACAACGATATGCTATTAAAATATTATTAAAACTAGCCGTTATGAATAGTAATAACCACTTTTTAAAATTCTGTAAATCTTATTTTTCAAAATAAACTTCATTTTTGGATTCGGAGTATCAAATTTAGCCTAAGGTGAAATTTTGGTACTTTTCGGATAACTTTTATTTTATGATGAATAGTGAAAATTACTAAATTATAATTAAAAACAACTTTTTTAATTGAAATAATTAATAGTGATAAATCATTAGTTTGAGTGGTTTTAAAGTATATTTAGAAAATATTTTTACAATTTAATACAATGTTGGTCATTGGATGTAATTTCACATTTAAACCGGACATAATCAAGTGTCAATCTTTTGATAGATATTGTTTCTTAAAAACACGCTATTTGTTTTAACAGCGGGATTTAATTATAAAATTAATTAATGCAACTTCTATGTTATGAATTTGGTAAAATAGATTTCATTTTTGAATTCGGAATATGAAATATAGCTTAGGATGAAATTTTGGCATTGTTCTGAAAAACATCAATTTTTGATGAATAGTGAAACTACTAAGTGGTAGGTTAAAAAACTGAATTTTGCATAAAACTTAATTTTACCGCTTCTGTGAATAGAATTTTGAAAATCCGACAGACACGGCTAATATCAAGGACTAAAATGTGGTTCAATGAGATGAAAATAATTTTTGGTGAATAGTAACTTTTTACTTTTTTTTACCACGGTTAATAGTAAATAGGGTAACTAAGGGTAAATATGATATTACTATTACCCTAACACGTGTCCTAATCCTATTGGACAAGTGTATTTCAACCAAAAACAAACTTAGGAATAAAATATGACCATTTAGGTCCACTTGGATTAGATTAGGACATTTATTATTAATTTATTTAAAGAAAGGTTAAAATAGTTAAAATCAATGTTTAATAAGTAAATAATTTTTAATATGGGGTTATACATAAGATAAATTCGATTGTAAATATTCATTAGAAAGCTAAAAAGATTTCCTACATGATGGTATTTTATTTGTAATTTTTAGACATCAAATAATTTAATTTATTTATGACACAACGATGATGAAGTAATTATCTTATTAATGAAATATTGACATTATAAACACCAAAATAAATGTAATTTGATATTTTTTATGAATTACACTAATTTTCTAGGTTACTATGATATATTAATGTTGATTTAATCAACTTGTTTCGAACATTTAATTCTGTTATGACTTTCACAAAAATCATATATCAAATAGTGTCAAAATTGACACAAAATAGTTTTTAAATCAAATATTATATTATTAATTGTTATTTTATTCCTAAAAATCTAAGGTTCGGCCAAATGACTTAGATAAGGATATATATATTAATAATAAACAATTTGGGGTTCGTTTGGCATGTTATAGTAAGTGTATTAACCATATAGTGAAAGAAAACAAAAAGACATGGTAAAAGTTAAATTATTTAACTTAGAGTTAAATCTAATTGATAAGGTTAAAATAATATCCTAAACTTGTCTAAATTCTATTGGTTGATAGGATTTCGACCCATCCCCACTTTATCTTCGAAATAAGACCCTTTGGAACCATTATAAACCGATTTTGACTTTAATATAAAATAATATTTTGAGATATTCCTAAGGTGCCCCTCTCCTCCCCTATAAAAGGACACCTCCTCCCCCTCCTCTTCACACCAATTTGAGCACTCAAGCTCGGCCAACCCCTGCCAAAATCTCTTCTTCACTTCCCTAGCAACATCCTAGAGGTTCTGGTCTTCCTCAAAGACCCATTCTAGTGCCCTAAGAGGAGGTCTCAAAGAGGCACTTCAAAGAAGAGGTAATTACCGTTACCAATTCTTTCATCTTTATTTCTTCTTCCACTTCTTCTTCTTAGGTTGTTTCATTATGAAGTAATAACATCAGTATCACTCATATACTGATATGTTATTATAAGTATGAAACAACCCTATTTCACCATCTATCCATCCTACGGAAAAAGAAATCACCGCGCGTGCGTACGTACGGAATACCGTCTCCACGCCGTGGTGTAATCTATTTTACACCACCACCTTACATGGATGGGTATAATGGTGTAAAGAATAACTATACATAGTTATTACAACATCATATTGATTCTGATATATTGTATAATCCACTCCAATTCAATTCAATATTTATATAAATGATATCATCGCTCGTGCGTACGTACGGACTACCGTCTCCACGACGCGATGAGATTCATTCTCCATGTTAACCATTTAAGAATGATTATAATGTATATATAAGAAATAATAATGAAATATATGAAATTATAAAGCTACTGGATTTATATAAATATATACATATGTATGTCATCTACTTACTTCCATTTCAAGACAATAAGGAAAGAAAAACAGCGTTCATGCGTACGTACGGACTACCGTCTCCATGAACGATGTTTTTCATTTTATTTATCTATCTATTATATATATATATATACTGAATATATATGATATATAAATCATATTTTATATTCTGGAAGTAAGTAAATCATGATATAAGTAATAATGATGTCAAGAACAACAAGTCAAAACACCTACGATAAATGAAACGATTTTACCCAAAACGCTTCTTTAACATGGAATTTACAAAAGAACGGGTAATATAATGTCATAAGTGAACCATATATGATATCATAACAATGAATATGATTCTGTAATAAGTCAATAACATGATTTAAATCATTATACAGGAGCTTCGGACACGAACAAAGCAAATCGGACCTAAGGTAAGGGAAATATTACAATCTCATTTTTATCCGAGATTGTTTATTCGTAAGTATTTACTGGGGTGTATTTTATCATCCACATCCATGTTCCCTCAATATGTAATATTGTTTCCATCCACTTACAATAGTTTAAATCCAATTTTACCCTTCGGTGAGTTTTTAGTAAAGAATATGAAAGGAATCTTTTGTCGTTTTTTCGTACGAGGTACTTTTTGACTTTTTCGACAAAAGTACGAAGAATGTTTTTTTTAACTTAAACGGCACGAACGGATTTTTACGGTTTTATAAAGCCTTATTTTCATGAAGCTTCCTCCAAAATATTTCATGACTATTTTCAATAAAATCTCTTTCTTTTAAAATTGCATGATGTTTTGTGAAAAGAAATTGATTTTGAAGAAGAAAGGATATTTTCCTCAAGAATTCATTTCAAGTGTTTTATCAAAATTATTTTCCATATAAGATAATAAAGGGTTCTGTTTCTATCCATATTTTTACATTGATTTGACTACGTTGTGATGGAATTATGTTTATGAATTCCTTTATCTTATATGAATGGTTTTATAATGTCATGATGTTTCAAGAATCCCATTTTTGTTACATGTGTTATGTGATTATGTATGATTTATGATTATGTGGCACACATAAGAAAGGATTCATTATAAGATGGGTGGGACCTATATCTCCCTCCAATGCATTGGGTAAAGATTTTATATCTCATGAGATAGACATGGCTGGAACGGAAGGTTATTTCGGTTCAGTGATACAGGACTGAAACGGGGAGTGAACTCGGTTCAGAAAGGGACTTTGTCCACTAAGATAGTCTTGGCAATGAGTCATGACTAACAAGAAATGATTTTCCAAGAATATATGTGCATGCCACAAAGTTTCAAGTTTCATGTTATGATTATGGTGATCTCATTTTCACTTCTATGATTTCTTCCATGTTAAGTTATTATGATCTCTTTTGCAGGTTATGATTTTCAAAAAGATATGATATGATTTTTATTTCTTTTGTATACCCTTACTGAGCATTTGAGCTCACCCTTTTATGTTTTCTTTTCCCCAGGATATAAATAAAGGTTTTAGGTAAAAAAAAGGGAAGATCTTTATGTGAGATATTGAAGATCTTTCACCACGATTAGGAGATTACGTTCCGAGTTTCCAAAGACACTAAACTATTACGATCCTTGTGTGTGTGTGTTTTTATTATGTACTAAGTATTCCGCAAATGTAATGTAATGTCCATGTACGTCAAGATACGGGTCTCTACAGTTGGTATCAGAGGAAAGGTTTAGTCAACCTTTGGAAACTAGGATGTGAAAACGTTAGTGAAATCCCTAGAGATATTTCTAAGGTATGTCTAGGGATGTCCCTAGGGATAAGTATACGTATAGGTTATAGTAATAGAATTACGCTAATGATCATAGAATTAAACCTAAGATGTTGGATATTGAAGGTACTTCCCCTTTATTATGTTGTTTCCCTAGCATGATTTTTGCCTCTCATACTATTCTTTTTGGGTTTTAGACGATGGCTGGAACCCGAAGGAACCGTGTTGATCAATGCAATGGACAATGCAATGATTGCCCTCCTGAACAAACAAATGTTATGGGGGATGGAGTGCAAAATCTTATTGCTATACTTACACAAGCTATGAATCATTCTGGACTTCCAAATGAGCAGAGAAGGGAACAATATTCTATTGAGTCCTTCATGAGGCAACGCCCACCTTCTTTCAGTGGGTCTTCTGATCCACTTGTGGCTGAACAATGGATCAGTACTACTGAAAAGATATTTTCAGTTCTTCAATGTTCTGAACATGATAAAGTCATCTTAGCAGTATATCGTTTGGAAGGTGAAGCTGATCAATGGTGGAATCTTATCAAGAATACGAGGCCAAGAGATGAAATTGAGTCCATGGAATGGGACGAGTTCAAGAACTTATTTTTCAGTAAGTACTTCCCTCGTATTCTTCGAACAAAGATGGAGAAAGAGTTTCTTGAACTGAAGCAAAGGGATGATGAATCTGTTGGTACCTATGAAGCAAATTTTACAAGACTTGCAAGGTATGCTTATGGAATTATCATCCAACCTTAAAGTAAAGTTGATCGATTTTTCAGTGGCTTAAAACCAAGTCTTCGAAGGGCATTAGCTATAAGAGACTTCAGTAGCTATGAAGAAATTGTGCGTTGTGCTATCAAGGTAGAAATGGAAGTTGGTGTTACATATCCATCTCATGGTTTTGACAAGAAACGAAAGATGGAGTTCAAGGAGAAATCTCAGAATAATGGTGAAAAGAAGATAAATGTTTCCTTATGCACAAAGTGTGGAAAGAAGCATGGTGGAGATTGTCTTAAAGGGACTAGAAAGTGTTTTAAGTGTGGAAAAGAAGGTCATCGAGCAGCTGAGTGTCGAAGTAATGGAAAAAGGGTTTCTAATGATGTAAATAAAGCAAACACTGCAGAGAACGCACCGCCAACACTTCAATGCTTCAAGTGCAAGGAAATGGGGCATTATGCTAATAATTGCCCTAATCCAAGGGTTAGTGATGATCAACATGAGCAACCACTGAAGGCAAAGGACAAAGGGAAATCACATGCGATCACTATTGGCAATGTTGAATATGAAAACGATGTGGTGGAATGATTAAGTGTTTATGTAATGGGATTCCAAAATAATGTTGTATCATTGAGTATTGCAATATTTATTGATGTGGTATTCAAAGTGATTGAGATATTTTCTGGAAATAAGATGATATGCGCATAATGAAGATGAGAAAATGAAATGTTTAATAGTATTCATGAGCTCATGATTGATATAAGGACTAAGTGATATCATGGTTTGAGTATATAGAATTTTGAGGATTTTGGTATGTGGAAAGTGTTAACTTTTAACTGCACTCATGTTTTCACTAAGGTATTCAAGAGAATACGCGATTAAGGACTTTGAATGTTTGGAATGTGACCAACAAGACATATCTTATGATATGTGGGGATCAACGACAGTATTAAATCTCTGGTAATCGCTGTCACTATATTATGAGAGTGGACTGCAATATTATGTATAAGCCTAAAGATTAGACTGGATTATGTTGGACATAAGTTAGTATTGTTTAAGGATAGAAGATTTTCGATATTATTGATGGGATGTTATAGTAACGTAGTTTTAGAAAAAGGACAACCTGCAGGACGGGCGACAGCCCATCGCTTCGGACAAGGATGTAGGAATCGAACCCACAACCGAAGTGCGACTGGACTTTATCGCCTACCACTGACCTACAGGAAGTCCCTGTTTAGTAGAAACTAGTGTTATTATATTAAGCAGTATGATATATGAAGTATAAGCCCATTTTAGGAACCATATATGATTAATCCCACTATAGATCGACTTATGTATATAAATTTTGCTAACCTTTTGAGACAGATGGAATGACCCGTCATTCTATCACATGATCTGCTAACACTTCACGAATAACAAATTCAACTTCATTTATTTAAGAGATGAAGTGGAAATTGTTAAAGGCACGAACAACAGTGAGATTATACCAAAATAAAGTAAGTATTTATTCTAATTCAAATTATTTAACTTTAGGGAAATGATCTTGAAAACCAAAAATGTTGTCCTAGTTCTCTTATACATGATGAATCAGATGGTACCTTAGATCGTCACAAATTTATGGATTTGTGATTACTGGCTTTTCCATAGCCATGTTCTCTACCACTCTCCATCAGAACATGATGGTTAGATTTCTCTTCCATAACCATATTTTCACCTATGTGGAAACCCAGTGATTAGTTTATTTGGGTAATCGTTACATTTCATACTTTAGTTTTTAAAGCCAAGTTTTGGTATTCCTTTTTTACGATGTGGGTTTCTATTAAAGAAACTTTCGAATAGTAAACCATTTATAACCCCGACGAATTTCGAGGGCGAAATTCATTTTAAGGGGGGTAGAATGTAACAGCCCGAGATTTTATGAAAAATATTCTTTTTTATTTCACTAATGTCTTGTGTTGTACGCTACACCAAAAGGAGCTTGCACAACACGCATCCTTGACTTTCCTTGCATTACACGCAATCGCGACCTTCCTCGATAGCGTGTGTAATACGCAATACCGAGTTTCACTAAACAACGATATGCTATTAAAATATTATTAAAACTAGCCGTTATGAATACTAATAACCACTTTTTAAAATTCTGTAAATCTTATTTTTCAAAATAAACTTCATTTTTGGATTCGGAGTATCGAATTTAGCCTAAGGTGAAATTTTGGTACTTTTCGGATAACTTTAATTTTATGATGAATAGTGAAAATTACTAAATTATAATTAAAAACAACTTTTTTAATTGAAATAATTAATAGTGATAAATCATTAGTTTGAGTGGTTTTAAAGTATATTTAGAAAATATTTTTACAATTTAATACAATGTTGGTCATTGGATGTAATTTCACATTTAAACCGGACATAATCAAGTGTCAATCTTTTGATAGATATTGTTTCTTAAAAACACGCTATTTGTTTTAACAACGGGATTTAATTATAAAATTAATTAATGCAACTTCTATGTTATGAATTTGGTAAAATAGATTTCATTTTTGAATTCAGAATATTAAATATAGCTTAGGATGAAATTTTGGCATTGTTCTGAAAAACATCAATTTTTGATGAATAGTGAAACTACTAAGTGGTAGGTTAAAAAAACTGAATTTTGCATAAAACTTAATTTTACCGCTTCTGTGAATAGAATTTTGAAAATCCGACAGACACGGTTAATATCAAGGACTAAAATGTGGTTCAATGAGATGAAAATAATTTTTGGTGAATAGTAACTTTTTACTTTTTTTTACCACGGTTAATAGTAAATAGGGTAACTAAGGGTAAATATGATATTACTATTACCCTAACACGTGTCCTAATCCTATTGAACAAGTGTATTTCGACCAAAAACAAACTTAGGAATAAAATATGACCATTTAGGTCCACTTGGATTAGATTAGGACATTTATTATTAATTTATTTAAAGAAAGGTTAAAATAGTTAAAATCAAAGTTTAATAAGTAAATCATTTTTAATATAAGGTTATACATAAGATAAATTCGATTGTAAATATTCATTAGAAAGCTAAAAAGATTTCCTACATGATGGTATTTTATTTGTAATTTTTAGACATCAAATAATTTAATTTATTTATGACACAACGATGATGAAGTAATTATCTTATTAATGAAATATTGACATTATAAACACCAAAATAAATGTAATTTGATATTTTTTATGAATTCCACTAATTTTCTAGGTTACTATGATATATTAATGTTGATTTAATCAACTTGTTTCGAACATTTAATTCTGTTATGACTTTCACAAAAATCATATATCAAATAGTGTCAAAATTGACACAAAATAGTTTTTAAATCAAATATTATATTATTAATTGTTATTTTATTCCTAAAAATCTAAGGTTCGGCCAAATGACTTAGATAAGGATATATGTATTAATAATAAACAATTTGGGGTTCGTTTGGCATGTTATAGTAAGTTTATTAACCATATAGTGAAAGAAAACAAAAAGACATGGTAAAAGTTAAATTATTTAACTTAGAGTTAAATCTAATTGATAAGGTTAAAATAATATCCTAAACTTGTCTAAATTCTATTGGTTGATAGGATTTCGACCCATCCCCACTTTATCTTCGAAATAAGACCCTTTGGAACCATTATAAACCGATTTTGACTTTAATATAAAATAATATTTTGAGATATTCCTAAGGTGCCCCTCTCCTCCCCTATAAAAGGACACCTCCTCCCCCTCCTCCTCACACCAATTTGAGCACTCAAGCTCGGCCAACCCCTGCCAAAATCTCTTCTTCACTTCCCTAGCAACATCCTAGAGGTTCTGGTCTTCCTCAAAGACCCATTCTAGTGCCCTAAGAGGAGGTCTCAAAGAGGCACTTCAAAGAAGAGGTAATTACCATTACCAATTCTTTCATCTTTATTTCTTCTTCCACTTCTTCTTCTTAGGTTGTTTCATTATGAAGTAATAACATCAGTATCACTCATATACTGATATGTTATTATAAGTAGGAAACAACCCTATTTCACCATCTATCCATCCTACGGAAAAAGAAATCACCGCGCGTGCGTACGTACGGAATACCGTCTCCACGCCGTGGTGTAATCTATTTTCCACCACCACCTTACATGGATGGTTATAATGGTGTAA
Source organism: Viscum album (assembly GCA_963277665.1). Classification (NCBI taxonomy): domain Eukaryota; kingdom Viridiplantae; phylum Streptophyta; class Magnoliopsida; order Santalales; family Viscaceae; genus Viscum; species Viscum album. The sequence goes on from OY728143.1 coordinate 358,165,510, forward strand.
AGAATAACTATACATAGTTATTACAACATCATATTGATTCTGATATATTGTATAATCCACTCCAATTCAATTCAATATTTATATAAATGATATCATCGCTCGTGCGTACGTACGGACTACCGTCTCCACGACGCGATGAGATTCATTCTCCATGTTAACCATTTAAGAATGATTATAATGTATATATAAGAAATAATAATGAAATATATGACATTATAAAGCTACTGGATTTATATAAATATATACATATGTATGTCATCTACTTACTTCCATTTCAAGACAATAAGGAAAGAAAAACAGCGTTCATGCGTACGTACGGACTACCGTCTCCATGAACGATGTTTTTCATTTTATTTATCTATCTATTATATATATATATATATACGGAATATATATGATATATAAATCATATTTTATATTCTGGAAGTAAGTAAATCATGATATAAGTAATAATGATGTCAAGAACAACAAGTCAAAACACCTACGATAAATGAAACGATTTTACCCAAAACGCTTCTTTAACATGGAATTTACAAAAGAACGGGTAATATAATGTCATAAGTGAACCATATATGATATCATAACAATGAATATGATTCTGTAATAAGTCAATAACATGATTTAAATCATTATACAGGAGCTTCGGACATGAACAAAGCAAATCGGACCTAAGGTAAGGGAAATATTACAATCTCATTTTTATCCGAGATTGTTTATTCGTAAGTATTTACTGGGGTGTATTTTATCATCCACATCCATGTTCCCTCAATATGTAATATTGTTTCCATCCACTTACAATAGTTTAAATCCAATTTTACCCTTCGGTGAGTTTTTAGTAAAGAATATGAAAGGAATATTTTGTCGTTTTTTCGTACGAGGTACTTTTTGACTTTTTCGACAAAAGTACGAAGAATGTTTTTTTTAACTTAAACGGCACGAACGGATTTTTACGGTTTTATAAAGCCTTATTTTCATGAAGCTTCCTCCAAAATATTTCATGACTATTTTCAATAAAATCTCTTTCTTTTAAAATTGCATGATGTTTTGTGAAAAGAAATTGATTTTGAAGAAGAAAGGATATTTTCCTCAAGAATTCATTTCAAGTGTTTTATCAAAATTATTTTCCATATAAGATAATAAAGGGTTCTGTTTCTATCCATATTTTTACATTGATTTGACTACGTTGTGATGGAATTATTTTTATGAATTCCTTTATCTTATATGAATGGTTTTATAATGTCATGATGTTTCAAGAATCCCATTTTTGTTACATGTGTTATGTGATTATGTATGATTTATGATTATGTGGCACACATAAGAAAGGATTCATTATAAGATGGGTGGGACCTATATCTCCCTCCAATGCATTGGGTAAAGATTTTATATCTCATGAGATAGACATGGCTGGAACGGAAGGTTATTTCGGTTCACTGATACAGGACTGAAACGAGGAGTGAACTCGGTTCAGAAAGGGACTTTGTCCACTAAGATAGTCTTGGCAATGAGTCATGACTAACAAGAAATGATTTTCCAAGATTATATGTGCATGCCACAAAGTTTCAAGTTTCATGTTATGATTATGGTGATCTCATTTTCACTTCTATGATTTCTTCCATGTTAAGTTATTATGATCTCTTTTGCAGGTTATGATTTTCAAAAAGATATGATATGATTTTTATTTCTTTTGTATACCCTTACTGAGAATTTGAGCTCACCCTTTTATGTTTTCTTTTCCCCAGGATATAAATAAAGGTTTTAGGTAAAAAAAAGGGAAGATCTTTATGGGAGATATTGAAGATCTTTCACCACGATTAGGAGATTACGTTCCGAGTTTCCAAAGACACTAAACTATTACGATCCTTGTGTGTGTGTGTTTTTATTATGTACTAAGTATTCCGCAAATGTAATGTAATGTCCATGTACGTCAAGATACGGGTCTCTACAGTATCAACTCCCACCTGACACTCTATTTGAACCATATAAGATGACCCATTGAAAAACATAAATGGTCAGACAACCCATATATATATATAATAATATATTCATGTAGATAGGAAAATAAATAAAAGGAAGTGCATAACAACTAACCTTACTCCCCCCACCAAAAACCATGCCCATGGCATCTCAGCCTCATGGCCTCTTTACCCACCCTCAACAGATTCATGTATCAAAAGTGCCTTGGGACACACCCATCCTGGCCACCATTTTTTCCTCAAACTGACGACTGAGTTATCCAATCCTGATAGTCACACTACCTCAAACACGACTTCCTGGTTTCCCAATCCTGTTTATCAGCATCATCTATTTCATAATACATGCATACTAATATACAATCTCGGATCAAATCTCATGCCCCATGAAATTTTACATAATATATACCATGTAATATTACATTTCAATTTTCAAGAAATTATACATGGAATTTTTCATTTCACATTTAATAAGAATCTATAACATGAAAATTGATATTATTTACATGGTATTATCACTTCACAAAGCATACATATAGATATGAAATTGAAATTCCCTAATAATGTGCCTATAAAAAGTCAAGTAAACACATCTTTTCATATCAAGCTGAGGTCCAATTATTTCTAACTTAGATGATTGGGTTATGGGTCACATTTTACAACCAATAATATTCAAAAACCTAGTGAGCCACCAAGATGAAAACCATAAAAATAATAATCTAAGAAAAATAAAAATTGCAATCCCCACCTGAGGTTTCTTGGTCCATCCCTCATACCAGGGGTTGTAGGGAACCAAGAACCAGCTAGAAACCTATTTCCTATAAAAACTTTTCGCCAGTCTACCAAATCCAAAACAGTAAATCCAATAGAAATAAATCAGGAAGTCTCAATCTCATTAGTAGTTAGTCAATATATGCTAGTAAATCCATATCAAGAACAAAATATTCTTTGATACCACTTTGTAAAGTCATTTCCCGGACAACCACAAGAGTAAATACTTGAACAATGAAAATGGTTTAGGTGTTACTGACCTTAGACACACTTCCATGAATTCTAATGGCTGATGACTAGCAGCAAGGGTGTGAAAAGTTATAGTGGCGAGGCTATACACGCTCAGAGGAAAATAAGGTACTGGTTCATGAATAATAATAAAACATGTAGCGGTAATAAAGGCTCAGTAAAATCGAACCAGACCCGCATAGTGGAAACATATAGAATATAAAATAAACTAAAAAAGAAATATATAAACATGTGAATTTTAATGTTAAAAAAAGTATGTGGAACACCACTTTGAACTAATAAAATAGACAATTCATGCATCTATACCATGTTGAACATGTCATTATATAAACGGTGTGATAGCTAACCAGCATTAGCTACAATAATGGATTAAGAATTCAAATTTAGAAAATGATAGTTAAACACATAAAAAATCTAGTTAGGAATGACGTCAAGGTCCATACGAGTCTTCATTAGAAATTGAACTACAATCTAGCTCCAAAGGCTGATCCCTTATATGAACGTAAATCCATAAAGTCTATACACATCCTGAAGAGCCCGTGTAGGGTGTGAGATGAATCTCAGTTGGATACCAACCAATGATGAATACATATTATGAGTGTTTAACCTGGGAATAAGTAAATTGTAAGAACTTGTATCTTCTTATCAGGTATGTTTTTCCTTTTCTATTCGTTTTTTAGAAAAGAGGATATTATATAAATTTTCGATGTACACGCTATGTAATTTATAAGTACACGTCGTGTACTCAGTTACCACAGGTAGACGGTTGTTGGCTGTGTAGCGGCCATGCACACTGCCATATGGGGTGACTGGGATGCTTCCTAAAGCGGAGTAAAAAATGGAGAGTACACGATGTTTGATTCAAAAGTACACGTCGTGAACATTCTTTTTTACATTAAATGCACTGGGGTCACATCTAATCGGTAGAATGATCTCCATAAAGGCCGCGTTCGACTGAGAGCTTCATACAACTACAAAAATTTTACAATCCCCCAAGTGAGCGTCCATCCTCCGAATCGAACACCATCAGTTGCACTGGAATTGCATCAATGGGTTCTCTTTTCTCCTAGAGTACAATCTTCTGTTTTCTCCTATCTCATGAGATATCATGGGTTGAATGTTTTAGACTTCTTTAGATCTACCACATTCTATGTCGATCCATGGGCCGACGCTGGAGTATATCGATCTCTCAAAGCTGAGTTAGGTGGTTGGTGACTTTCTGTTGAAATTATTTGATTATTATGTGCCATTTTTACCAATACCCTTGAACAAGGTATTGTGTGTTTACCGTTTTACCCCCTTTTGATTTCCTTACATGCTTGTATGCTTGTGTAGAGGTTAATTGGATATGAATAGGGTGGATTTATTTGCTTTGGATGTGTTTCCCATGCATGTTCTGTTTACGACCGTTGGTCTGCTCAGCCTGTTTGGCCGCCTTGCCTATTTTCCATGCTTAGTGCTGTAGGGTGGAGTGTTTGTATTCTAACATGCTTTATATGCTATAGACTGAATTATCCAAGTAGTTCTCAAGGTTTTCATTGGCCATATTTTCCTTTCTATGCTCATTGACCTATTCAGGGCCGAGAGAACCTATTGTAGGGGAATATAAGGGGAATTGACCGAGTGAGATTCCTCACAGTGTCTTTTAACACTTTAGACGATAAGGGGAATTGACAGAGTGATCTTCCTCAGATATTATTTGAACTTATTGGGGCTATAAATGGAATTTAACAAGTGAGATTCTTTATAGAGTCCTTGACCCTGGGTCTATAAGTGGAATAGACAATGTTAGCTTCCTCAAAGAGTCCTTGAATTAACTTAGACTATAAGGGGAATTGACCTTGTGAGCTTTCTTAGAATGTCTTGAATATAATTTGACTATAAGGGGAATTTAATGTGAGTTATTCCTTAGATAGTCTTTATATATTATTATAATTGATCCAGAGGGGATAGGTTGTGTGCACTTCCTATAGGGTTACCCTACTTGATTAGTTTCTTTTGATATGTGGAATTGTTTTCTGATGACTTCTTTCTTGTTTACTGCTTCTGTACTTTTAGCAGCCATATATTCATTGACTGTTAGGCACATATATATTTGTGTATTCCTACTAGTATTTAGTTTCACACCCTATTTGGGTCATGATTTTGGGCCCATAGAGGTTATATTGCAGTAGGTATAGACAATGGAAAGCACCCTTCTACTTGAGGTACATGATTCGCTATGGAAATGGAGAGAATGGGACCATGTTTAGGCTTGCGATGACGAGGAGATGTATTTTACTTTATTTTAGTACTGTTTGTATTCCAACATTGTGATTTGTTTGGCTTCTTTCCTAGACACATGTACCATGCATCATTTATATATGTGCTTTAGTTGTTAGTTATTCTAGTGTTCCACTATTACTATTGTGGGAATATTTACTGCTTCCACTAGTTTTTATTTCTTTCCCTTCCACTGTGGTACTCCACCAATGAGGGCATAGTTTCCCCACTATCACACCGAATACCCTCACTGCTATTCGGCAACCACTGCAATTTGTGGAAATGCGCTTGAGGCCATTTGACCCATAGCGTACAGGGTGCCTCTAGGCGGCTTCCAGAACAAGGATGTTACAAAGTGGTATCAGAGGGATTATTTTCTTCTTGACTTTCTGTTTGGATCCAATATCAATGGATAGGATGGAATAAGTACTTGTTAATAAGCAGTTCCCGGGAGTAGCTAACCCATGTACAGAGAATGACCAATCTAACTCGTTATTGCAATTTTTTTGGTTTTCAATTTTATAGTTTATTTGATTTCACCATTGGGTGAATCACATATTTTGTGTTATTACCATTGATGTTATTGATGTTCTATTTCTGTCCCAACCCGATCAGATGAGGGTATTCCATCTCATGAATCATGTAGGCACTTGTGAGAAATCACATGTGATGCATTCTTTACATGCCAACTAGGATGCATTAGTGATTTCATGTTGTTGTGATAGATGTTGTGTAGAATATGGATGATGTTGTGATAGATGCCACGAAAAAATACCTGCTATTTGATGGGGTATTTTTTTAGTATGGTTTTGTTGGAATGAACGCCAAAATACGGCACTTGAGGTGTTATGGGCCCTCATGGAATATAATATGGCGGATCATTGTCTTGTATTCCTTATTATAACATTTATATGATTCAAAGAATTGATTCGCGGGGAGTATGGGCCCTCACGGGTGAAAATTTGGCACATTCAATGTTCATTTCAATGATTTTATAGGTTCTTGAGTAATTTTTGAGGCTTACTATCCAAAAAAACCCAGAATACACGGCGTGTAATGTTAAGTACATGCAATGTTTTCTTATGTTCGGGATGAAACGATCTTTCATAAGTACACGCCGTGTACTTTATGTGCATGTCGTGTTATCTCTAACCATTTCATAGGCCATGTGGATAGAGATATGGGATGGGGAATGTCTAGTGGGAACACACCAAGTACCAGTTGAACACGCAGTGTAGTGTTGACCCTATTTCCACCAATGTAACTAACAACATGTATGGATAACCCATAATCTATACAGGCTGTGTTATGATTGAACATGAAGTGTAGTCTGACCGAGGTACATGGCCATGTCACTAACACAACGGGTCGGTGTTATCCTTTCACATACATGATGTATCTGCCTTTAACATGCCATGTAGTGTGAGCCATGTGTCAGGCTGTGTCACTAAAGACATGGGCCATGTGAAGCTTGTCTAGTACAGGCCGTGTCTACCGTGAACACGCCGTGAAGTCTTGTTTTAGGAAAGTCATGTTGCTTGTAGAAGGACTCGGGCATGGAATGAGGGTTCAAGTACACTCTATGTGTTAAGACAACATGCCGTGTATTTAGGGTGTTACATGACCAATTTAGTCTAGATTACATGCCCATGTAAATGTCTAAAGGGAACACACCATGTAGTAATTGTACACGCTGTGTAGTCATGCTTTGTAAAACTTGAGTTCGTTCTTTCTCCTATTCCCTTACTAGACATCTTGTTTTCATTCCTTCACAATAATTTTTTAAGGTGTGTGATTGACCTTGCAGATTCATGCCACCAAGACGTCCTCCATTTGTACACCACTTTCAAGGGGGGTGATCAGACACTGGACATGGCTGATCAGGGAGTACCTGAAGATCCACTTGTTGGGCCAATCTTGGAACCAGCCATTATACCTAACCTAGGTGCTGATGCACAATTTAGAAAGGGATTTTTGATGATTATGCAAACCTTTTAGGGAGGGCTGCCTCCTGCCCCATCGATGGAAGGATTGACACAGGTCTTTCCGCAGCATCTTCCTCCCACATTATCAGGGGATGGATGACCTCTGGCTCTATATTCATGGATAGAATCCACGTTGATGATATTCAAGCATCTGTAGATACCTATAAAAAAAGGGTGAATCTCACTACCTACATATTTTGAGAATCCACCAAGAGGTGGTGGGATGTGATGTCACTGGAAGGACACCAGCAGAATATGGACTGGGATGAGTTTTAGCACATCTTCTATAATTGCTTCTATCTGGAGAACTTGAGGGATAATCGGGCCCAAGAGTTCCTGAGTATGGAGCAAGGTGCTATTACTGTTATGGAGTATTCCTCTCGCTTCATAGAGCTGAAGTGTTTCAAGCCTATTCCAGGAGGTGATGAGTTGTTCCTTGCAGGGATGTTTGAGGATGGTATGAGGCACGACATCTGATCTCATTTGAACATCTTCATGTACACTTCGATATCCTCTATCGTCAACCATGTGATGATCACATAGCATAATCTGAGGGATCTAGTGCTGTGAGCCAGGGCAGTTCAGTATCCAGAGTTAGTATTCATCCTACTGATAGCTGGAAGCGCCATAGGGAGACAACATGGGGAGATCAGAGTAGGAGGGATGCATCTTCTGGTAGCTAAGTGGTGTGCTACCAGTGCAAGAAGAGTGACCATACGGGGCCACATTGCCCAAGAGACCCAGTGGAGTGCTGATATTGTAGAAAAATTGGTCACCTTCAGCGGTTCTATTATATCTTCTCACCAACAGCTGGTGACATGGGTTCTTCTATGACTCCTCTTTATGTAGCATCACCACCAGTTTCTCACCAGTCATGGAACTAGAGTTCTTCTAGCCGTTTAGGCCGAAGAGTAGGTCATGGACATGGTGGACGGTCACTAGGATTTCAGAGAAATCACGGTGGATCAGCTCATAGTGGTCAGGAAGGGTCATAGGGCCGCGGTATAGGTCAGACTTTTATAGTTGAGGACATCCAACTGGAGAAAAAATCTGGACCCTCTTCAGATCGAGTTACGATCTTAGGAGCCTCAGTTTTAGCTTTTTCTCTTCTCAATACAAGGGCTTCCCATAGAATTATATATATTATTGTTGTGGAGAGCCTTGGTCTCTGCATCTTTTCCTCTGCTGATATCATGATGCTAGACACTTTGTTGGGGCTAGAATGGATAGTGTACATCTGTGTAGGGAGTTCCCTCTACAGGTTGGTGGGTGTCACTTCTTATGGGACCTCTATGTCTTAGAGGTGACCTATTATGATTTAAGTCTCGGGATGGACTGGTTAATTCCATTCCAGGCATTCGTCAACTGTAATCGCCCTAGGGTGAGTTTCACATCACCAGAAGGTGAATCTTTTCTTCATAAGGGTGAATGGGATGTCCAGGCAACCAGAGTTGGACCCGATCATCATGGGTTGGGAGTAGTTACAACCAATATTGCTAGTTTATACCTAGATGACTAGGGTAATTCATAGTTAGACTTTCCACTTGTGTTAAATTGATTCAGAGATGTATTTATAGAAAATTTTTCAGGTTTTCCTCCAGAGCGTGACGTTGAAATTTCTATAGAGCATGTGCCAAGAGAGGCACCAGTGTCCATTCCTCCTTATATAATGGATACACCTAAGTTTCAGGAGCTCAAGAAGAAGTGGGAGGAGTTCCAGGAAAAGGGTTTCATTCGACCCAGTACTTTTCTTTGGGGTTATCCTATCCTGTTTGCGAATAAGGCGGATGGTACCCTTAGGAATTGTGTGGATTATTGGAATCTGAACCAATTGAAGGTCAATAATCGATATCCCTTGCCTAGGATTGACGATCTCTTTTATCTTCATTGAGGATCCTGGGTGTTCTTGAAGATCGATATGAGATATGGTTACCATCAGTTGCACGTTAGACCATCAGTATACCTCTTACATCATTCTGGAGTAGGTATGTCCTATACGAGTATATGGTTATGTCGTTCGGTCTCACAAACTCACTTGCAGTTTTCATGCCACTGATGAATAGAGTGTTCCATACATACTTGGATTCCGTCGTGGTGGTTTTCATGGACAATATCTTGGTGTTCACTCACACTCGCCACGACCTTGCTAATAATCTTGAGATCATTTTGATTACACTGAGAGACCACCAGTTGTACACTAAGATCTCAAAATTCCACTTTTGGATGGATCTGATTCACTTCCTGGGTCATGTTATCTCAGAGACAAGAGTATCAGTCGACCTAGAGAATGTGAGAGAAGTAGTTTCCTGGGAGCAGCCGGAGAACGTCTTTGAGGTGTGACATTTTTTTGCAGTTGGCTGGATACTACATACACTTCATACAAGAATTTTTACAACTAGAAGCACCATGGATGTGCCTGACTAAGAAGGGTGAAAAGTTCTTGTGGTCAGATTTTTGCGAGTCAGCCTTTCAAGAGCTGAAGGGGAGGTTTACATCAGTAGTGATTCTATTAGTACCAGATCCAGGAAAGAGTTATACTGTATATTTTGGTGCTTTAGGTATCAGGCTCGGAGCTATTCATATGCATGGGGATGGAGTCTTTGTGTACAGGTCTCAGCAGTTTTGACCAAAAGAGAGGAATTACCTGACACATCATCTAAATTTTACGACAGTTGTTCATGCCTTGCACTGTTGGAGACATTGTCTTCAGGGAGAGAATTTTGTGGTTTTCACCCACCACAAAAATTTCAAGTACATTTTCACTCAGTGCTATCTGAATTTGAGATAGCGAAGGTTGGTTGATTACATTCAATCCGTTGACTTTGAGCTTGCCTATATGTCAGTGAAAGGAAACGCAGTGGCCGATGTATTTAGCATGAGGACACAGATGCAGGTAGTTCAAGAGGCCAGCTGTGAGTGGCAGCTTCTGGATCTGTTCTTTGAGATGCATTTGGAGGTGCACGAAAGAGAGGGGCGGGCTTTTCTAACTTCTTTAGCTGTCACGTCTACTCTTTTTTATCGAGTTAAAACAAGGAAACAATCAGATTTTGAAGGCCTATTCCTATGATATAGCATGTCAGGAAATGACCCTATTCTTGGATGGACCATAGGTGAGGATGAGATCATGCATTTCGAGGGGCACGTGTGTGTGCCAGCAGACATACGCGAGGAGCTGATGTGGGACTTTCATTCCTTAGTTTGGAATGTTCATCCTAGTGTCACCAAAATGTATCATGATCTACACCGTCTGTATTGGTGGCCAGGTTTGAAGAGATATGTTGATGGTTTCATCATGAAGTGATCCACCAGTCAGTAGGTGAAAGAGGAGTATCAACGACCATCAAGGATTTTACAGTAGTTACCCATTCACAAGTGGAAGTGGAATGACATCGCGGTGGATTTAGTAACTGGGTTGTTGTTGTCTCATCGAGGGAATGATGTGGTTTGGGTTGTCATTGAAAGACTCATGATTTTTTCCCACTTCTTGTCGATCAAGGAAACCTTCAGGGTTGATGAGCTAGGATGATTGTACATCTATGAGATTGTACGTCTGTATGGTGTTCCACACTCCATTGTTTCAGACAGGGAAGCCTGTTTTACTTCTCGGGTCTAGTACGGGTTTTAGAAGGCTTTGGGTATATAGGTACTTTTGATTACAGCTTACCACCCCCATACAGAGGGCCAATCCGAGCGCCCGTTTCATGTGCTTGAGGTCATGCTCCGAGCATGCATCCTAGATTTTGGAGGTTCTTGGGAGAATCACATACCTAATTTAGAGTTTTCCTATTACAATAGTTTTCAAGAAACTATTCAGATGGAACCTTATGATGCTTTGTTTGGATGGCCATACTGATCATCATTATGTTGGTTGGAGGTGGGAGATCCATCTTTGTTGTGAGCTCATCTAGTTCAAAAAACCATAGAGAATATAGAGTTGATTAAGAAGAGGATGGCTAATGCACAGTCTAAACAGAGGTCTTATGATGATCAGCAGAGATGACCTCTGGAGTTTGAGTTCAGGGATCAGGTTTTCCTGTGTGTTACACTGAGGTTGGGACACATGGGGATTAGGAGACATGTTAAGCTTTCATAGAGGTACATCGGGCCATTTGAGGTTGTGGAGGAGTTGGGCCTTTTTATTATCAGTTCTCATTGTCCCAGAGGTAGTGGTCTATGCATGACTTTTTTCAAGTATCTCAGCCCAGGCGTCAGATTTTAGACCCGTCTCATGTCTTTAAACATGAGGATGTTGAGATCAAAGTGGATGCATCATTTGAGGATCATCCTATCCGGATTTTTTATCACAGTAAAAAGGTTCTCTATGGCTAGTATGTTCCGTAGGTATGAGTGATATGGAAGCACGAGCGGGTACATGATGAGACTTGGGAAAGGGAGGCCTATATACGAGCACCGTGGACGAAACTGTTCGAGTTTTCTTCTTCTAGGACGAGCTAGGGAAATTCGGGGACAAAATTCTTTAAGGGGGGATGTTTGTATGAACCCAGATCTTCTATTAAGGTATATTTTCCATTTTCTGGTCATTTTTTAGAAAAATAATAAATTATAGAAATTTTCAAAGTACACGCCATGTACTTTATGAATACATGTTGTGTACTCAATTCCCACAGGTAGAAGGTTGTTGGACATGTAGCGTCCATGAAAACGACCACATGGGGTGACCTGGAGGCCGCCTAAAGCGATGTATGGAAATGAAGAGTACACACTGTGTACTTAAAAAGTACACACCATGTACTTTAGTTTTTTATTAAACGCACTGGGGTCGTGTCTAATCGCCAGAACGCTCTCTTTCTAGGTCTCATTAAACCGGGAGATCTGTACTAGTGCAGATGTGTGATGAACCTTTGATCAAGTGTCCCTTTTCCAAATCAAACATCGTCGGTTGCGTTAGCATCATATAAGTGTTTTATATTTTCTCTTAGAGCACCATCTTCTATTTTCTACTCTATCGTGAGATATCATTGGATGAATGTTTTAGACGTTTTCTAAATGTACAACATTCTAGGTCGATCCAAGGGTCAATGCTAGAGTATATCGATCTCCCAATTCTGAGGTAGGTGGTGTGTGCCATTCCATTGAAGGTCATTGAGTATTATGTGCAATTTTGACGAATACCCTTGAACGGGGTAATGTGTGTTTATCGTTTTACCCATTTTTATTTCCTTCCATGCTTTTAAGCTCATTTAGTGGTTAATTTGAAATGAAAATGTTTGATTGCTATGATTTTAATGTGTATCCTTGGCATGTTATATTTATGACATTCGGTCTCCTTAGCCTGTTTGGCCGCCTTGCCTGTTTTCTATGCCTTGTGTTGTAGGGTGGAGTGTTTGTATTCTTAAATGCTTGATATGCTGTAGAATAATTTATACAAGTATTTCTTATTGTTTAACTTTGCAGTTGTGTCCTTTCTATGCTCATTGACCTACACAAGGCTGAGAGAACCTAGTGTAGTAGGATATAAGGGGAATTGACAGAGTGAGATTCCTCAGAGATTCTTTGATCCACTTTGGGCTATAAGGGGAATTGACCGAGTGAGATTCCATAGATATTCCATGACATTGGGGTTATATGGGGAATTGATCATGTGAGATTCCTCAGAGAGTCCTTGAATTACTTTAGAATATAAGGGGAATTGACCGTGTGAGCTTCCACTGAGAGTCTTGAATTACTTTTGACTATAAGGGGAATTGATTGTGAGTTCTTCTCATAGAGTCATTATATATTATTATAATTGAAATAGATGGGATTGGTTGTGTGTACTTCTAAGAGGGTTACCATGATTGATTTGTTTCTTTTTATATGTGGAATTGTTTTCTACTAAGTACATTCTTGTTTACTGCATCTGTACTATTACCTTCCATATATTGAATGACTATTAGGCACAAATCGTTTGGTGGTTGCCTACTGCGATTTAGTCTCACACCCTATTTGGGCCATGCTTTTGGGGCTAAACAGATTGTATTACTACAGTAATAGACATGTGAAATCACCCTTCTACTTCAGGTACATGAGTTGCTGTGGAGCTTGAGATCAAGGGACCATGTTTAGGCTTGTGATGCTAAGAAGCTATTTATTTGTTTCTTTTATACTTTGGTTTCGTACTATATGTATTCCAGCATTGTGATCTTTTTGGTTTCATTACTAGAAACCTGTACCATGCATCATTTTTATATGTGCTTTAGTTGTTAGTTCTTCTAATCTTCCGCTATTACTGTTGTTGGTATATTTACTGCTTCCGCTACTGTGTATGTGTTCCCCTTACACTATGTTACTCTTCCAATGAGGGGATAGTTTCCCCACTTTCACCGCCAAGGCCCTCGCTTCTAGTCAGCAACCTCAGGCATTTGGGGAAATGCTCTTGAGGCCATGTGACCAACCTGGAATGGGGAACCTCTGGGTGGCATCTAGAATCGGGATGTTAGATAAATAGTATACTACAAAAATAAACACAATCTTCACTGGTGCTCAACAGCCACTAGAAAGTATCAACTGCTTTGGCCAATGACATAATCTCAGTCACACAATCCGGCACCATGTGCCTCATGACACCACATGTCTCATGTATCGATGTCCCAAAGGCATGACCATGTAACAGTAAAATAAATACACATCCCTCCTGACCCAACGTGTATCACGTAATGATGTCCCATAGGCATGCCCAGGAAATAATAACATGTTCCCATGGACCCCTGACACCTCATGTTGCATGTACAACGTCCCAAAGGCACACCCAAACACTCCAATGGCTCCTCACCTTCCACATGGCTTCCACAACATGAACCCCCAACAATAATAACCCAACCAGAACTATGTGGTCCTCTACCCACACGAGTTGTCAAAACATCCTCATCATAGAGTAATTTGTGTTCACACGACCCAAATCATGAGTGAGAAGTAATAACCATATATAGAACCCAAGCCACAACAGATCTGACACCTCATGTCCCTGTGACCATGTCGCTCAACAATCTGATGTGTAATGGAATGGACCTCTTTGGTCCACTCTTTTGTAAAAATATGGTGTTTAAGGTGTTACAGGAGGTCAATGAGACTTATCCCAAACACTTTTCTAATTTTTCCCTTTCTGTGAACAGTAGAATCGGTGACCCTCGATGAACAGATCCAACAGTAGACACTTGTGAATAGGGCATTGGTAACCTTCTCTGAACAGTGCCAATGGTGAGGTCTAACAATAAACTCTATTTCCATTTCCAAATTTCCAATTCTATGAACAGTTCTATCAGTGAACAGTTCTATCGGTAACCTATAATGGTAATCTCTTTTTCCTTTTCCAAATCTTCAATTCTATGAACAGTTCCATCAGTGAGCAGTTCTATCAGTAACCTCTAACTGTAACCTCTCTTTCCTTTTCCAAACGTCCAATTCTATGATAAGTTCCATTGGTGAACACTTCTATCGGTATCCTCTAATGGTAACATCTCTTTCCTTTTCCAAATTTTTTATTCTATGAATACTTCAATTGGTGAACAGTTCTATCGGTAACCTCTAACGGTAACCTCTCTTTCCTTGACCAAATTTCCAATTCTATGAACAGTTCTATTGGTGAATAGTTCTTTCGGTAACCTCTAACAGTATCCTCTTTTTCCATTTCCAAATATTGAGTTCTGCGAATAGTGTTTCCAGAACTGTTGGTGTACAGTGTTCTATCTGTGATGTTCTAATTGTGAGGTTCATGAACAATGTTCTTTTAGTGAGTTTCTAATGGTGAGGTCCATAAATAGTGTTCTATTAGTGAGGTTCTAACAGTGAGGTTTGTCAACAATGTTTTTTCCTTTTCCAAATTTTGAGTTTGTGAATATTGTTTCCAGCTTCCAACAATTTCACCATTTTATCATTTTCCTTTGACATAAAATGAATTTAAAGCCTTGTTTTAATGACTCTAAGGTTGATTCAAGGTCCATAACTCCTATATTAATTATTTCTAATGCTCAAGATGTTTTTACTTGGTCATACGTCATGGTTTAATGTGATCCACCTTTAATGGGAAATTAAGCGTATCTTAAACTGTCGCTCCATTAAATATTTGAAATGGACAAGATATCTTCATCCCTGGTTCGTCCTCCTTGTTCTTTAGTAGGATATGATCAATCCTTTCCTTCCATCCCATAGGAATCATGAGATCATAATTTTCCATGTGGATTGGTTTCCTCGATGTCCTTCTTGCTGCAAGTCCACCCCTTGTTTCTGTGTAACCAAGCAGTATCGATCAATCCTCAATATAATTAATGTTTTATCATTGTTATTTTGGGGTTCGTCTTCTCCTGTTTATCCATTCTAATTTATATAATGTAATCTCAATACTTCTAATGGAGTTTTCTTGGGGTTCAGTTGGTGAGAAAGTACAGTGGCATCCTCAGGTGGATGCAGTTTTCGTGAGAGGAGAATCATGAACCGTTGTGTGGATAATGAACGTTAAGAACCATATGAGTTAGGGGATTTGCTGCTTCTCTCTTATTTTACTGAAACTATATTGTTAGTATGATTTATCCCATGGGATCACAATAGAATTTACCTAATAAATATTTGAACCGAATAAAAAAATAGATATTGGGCATATGTTATTGCCACTTGTTTTGTTAGATAGTTTGATATCAATGCTTGATGTGTTTAGCATTTCGTTCTTGATAGAAATTGGTAATGAACGTAAAGCAAAAATTAATAGATAATGGTTTGGATAAAGATAAATAGGCATGTAAATGAATCTGGTTCTTCATATTGTATTTTGATGTTAATCGAAATGGTGAAGTAAGCATGTTTTATTATTTGTGATATCTTATTGATTAGGTTTCCCAAATTTGGAACCTAAGTATAATAATCAGTTAATATAAGATGGATTAATGATCTGTTTGATCGATAAAAGGTAACTCCTTGTTGGGTTCTGAGTTACCATATTCTTTGTTAACTGTCCTAGAGCCCCAATGTTAAAATGTTTGTTTTCCAGCTCCTTATGTTGTGATATGATCCTGGATGGCTGTTGTGATATGTGGGGGCATGGAGGCCTTTTGGTTGTGGCAGCAGATGATGCCTAGAGTGGTGTGATGCTTCGCGTTATGCATGTGGGTGTCAAGGAGGACACCAGGGATGATGGAACGTGATTGATGTGATCATTAGATACTTGTTGTTTCTTATTAGTTGATTATCTTCTTTAATTTTCCCCACTGCTCAAGAAAACTATTCTTTCTTACCCGTATTCCGAAATAGGTGAAGATGTGCGGGGAATGCCACGTTCTTTCAGTGTTTATCTTATTAAGGGAGGATGGGTCAACATTCTTCCTATAGGTGGAAAATACATGACAGGTAGTACATCTACTCACCGTGTTGAGACCCCTTGTGTTTAGTATCATTGAATGTTTTTCTAGAATTCCTCGGAATTTGGGAAAGTAATTTGGTAATGAATAAATGAATAAATGGCGTTATCCCATGGGGTGGGAGTTTGCTAGAACATAATTATGAGGTTGTTTTTTTGAAGGAACAGTGTACTTTGTGTGTGATGATAATGAACTTTTATGTGGAATTGGTACTGGTTAATTAATGTTTAAATAATTAATTAACGTAAAGTGAAACTAATAAAAAGGGAATGAAATAATGTATTAAAGCTCTTTAAATGGTTGTGTGCTTATAGGATACCTATTCTTAAAGTGGCAGCTTAGAGTCAGAGAGACTTTAGCTATAGTTGAGTCTAAGACTAGGTTATGCCCATTGTGGGGTTATGATCTACAGTATATCCTGTACTTTTTGATTTTTTATACCCTACTCCTCCCTGCCAGTAAGGGAAACTAACACCCTGGGGATTATGAGCCCTATGGGGTTTTCTCACAACATTCTAGTGGGAGGATGAATGGATGACTACCCCATTTTTCCTCGATCTCTTATCTTGGTAGTTGTGATGGTAGGAACATTGGTTATTTTTCACCATATATGTGTGTAGAGGGTTGTAACGTCTTGTGGTTATTCACACACACATATTCTAGATATAGTTTCCTATGGACTACTATATGTGTAACATGTATAGGCTATGATGTCATGAGTATCCTTACACGATGTATGGGCTGTAATGGCTTGAGGTATAATACTTAATGTGTGACACACGTTTTGCAAGATGTGGTGGATCCCAGAAACTACCTGGTTACTTTTCTTACATGGATGGGGTGGTTTAGTTGCATGAGGTTCATGTTGTGGTGCTTCGCCTAGGTTTCTGTGAGCAAGCCATTTTGGAAAGAGATTCTCAGGATGTGTGGCATTGGGGAAAAGAAGCAAACTAGTGGTGAAGTAGTAGCAGGGTACTCGTGATATTCTTAATTATATGATATATTTTTGTATTTTTTACTTGTTGAGTGTAGCTATGGTGAGGTTGGGAACATAGTATACCAGTTTAAGTGACGAGTTAGATTCACTTATTGTTAAATGTACCTTAGTATGCTTTCTATACTTTTACACGAGAGGCTTTGTAGAGGATCCTACTGAGTATACTGTTATACTAACCCTATGTATATATAAACTATTTTTAGGTCACTTGTAGTAGGTGGGAGATCAAGATGGTTTCTACATGCTTGGGGTTGCAGGAGATGTTTGGGATTCTAGTTACTGCTATTTTAACTTTTCTTTGGGTACTTTTAGTTTTCCCCTTCCATTTGTAGATTTTTTTCATGAAATTACATATGTGCACTTGGGTTTTCTTTTATATTTAATTTCTGAGTTGGAGTTAGTTGGTGTCTATCTTATCTCTCTCTTCCGCATGTGTTCTCTTAGAGGATAATTCCTCCCATTTGATTTTTAACTATACCCTCAGTCCTAGTCGCCAACTCAGAGCCTACCGGAGGTGGGACTTTTGGGTCATTATCTCCCCTCTCACATTGCTAGCCCTTGAGCGGTACACAATGTGTTGAGGTGGATGTGACCGAGTGGTATCAGAGTTCTGGTCGATGGATAGAATGGACTTTGGAGTTAGAAACATGTGAGGTGGCATGGGTTGGTTGGGAAACCATGTCATTCATGTCTATAAAGTGATGTAAACACTGGAGACCAACTAAGACATAGGTGTTTAGGGCCCCCCTATGAATTGACGTATGATCCATTAACATTAAAATGGATAATAAATAATGTGATCCTAGTTGCAGGGTAGAGACCTAGGAAAGGATCATGCATCATTATTCATTGTTCCTATGTTTGAATGGGTAGACCTTGGGATAGGTTAACCTAAAATCAATGAAAGAAAAAAAAATAATTTATGTTGAGTCTTCCATATTCATGGTTTTGGAGATCTAATGGTTTTTTATTTTATAGGTATGCCTCTAGGTCGGCGTCCTCATCAGGTTTGCGTAAAAATGTTTAGCAGGCTGTTCCAACAGATCGTCGTAGGGTAGAGGTTGAAGACGAAAACACTTGGAGGAAGACACTCTGAGACTTCCAGTGCCAGAGTTTGCAGAAGTATGAGGGATTTGTTTCAGATGCAGTTATATATGACTGGTTAGAGGAGGTTGAGATAGGGTTTAGTTCGATCTGTGCTCAGAATGAGCAATGGGTGTCCTTGGTTGTGACGATGGTGTATGTAGCAACGAGGCAGTGGTGGTTCTTGTTCCATGAGGATCGTGAGGAGTTAGAGATCTTATGGGAGTAGTTCTGAGACAAATTTAGACTTGAGTATCTTTATTCGACAACGAAGGAGTATAGTTTCAAAGAGCTTCTTACCCTTCAACAGGGTAGCCCTAGTATTTTTGAGTTGGGAATCTATTTCAGGAACCTTTTACGATATTCTTTTGACATGATGATAGATGAGGAGGCCCTGGTGAGGCATTTCAAGGAGGCTTTGCTTCCAGAGATCCAGTGCCAGGTCACCCCATTTATGGTAAAATCATATCTTGAGGTGCTGGAGAGGGAAGAGGATATCGAGGGGACTTTGGCGAGGACCGAATCATCATGATAGGGGAATTGTCATGATTCCTCACGATTCCAAGCTGTGGTCTGGGGTTACTAGTGTTTAGGGCAGAAGAGTTTCTATTTAGCCGGGGGTAGGTCCCATCCCTTGACATCTCATTTCTCTAGAATCAGAAACTCTTAGGCCTATGGCACATGATCAGAAACTTTTTTTCTTATTTTGTTCATGGTCCTCAGCATTGGGAGTTCCCAACCTTTCAGCGCATCCATCATGCACAAGGTACTATGCTCCAGGTTCTTCCGTTCAGGCAGTTCCATCCAAGGAAGCAACAGCTAGTCACACCACCTTTAGATCAGTAGAGGGAAGATGGGGCAGGCATATGACAGCTCCATTACACTCCTCATCCTCGAAGAGCAGAGCATGGCCATGGTGGTGGTTTCCATCAGGGCCAGAGAGGCTGTGGAGGAGGTCGTGGTCACCTTTAGGCTCTAGCGTTTCTAGCTCTAGGTGATCCAGACATCATTCTAGGTACCTTTTTCATGTTTTCTACATTGGTGTATGCCTTGTTTGATTCAGTAATGACATACTCTTTCACATCACCTACCCTTTTCAATGCTATGGGACATGAAGTATAGAGGCTTCCAGTGCCCCGGTCATTGACTACGCTAGTTAGAGGTCAAGCTGACTTGTTTGAAGTATATAGAGACTGTGAGCTAGTTTTGGGGAAACACAACTCCTGGGGAAATTTCCTATGTTTAGGAATACAACCATATGATTTCATACTATTCATCGATTGGTTTTATTCGGTGTAGGATGTGATGGATTTCTTTATGAAGTTGGTCATTTTCATTAGTGTGGATGGAGAGCCGGTGGTGTTTTCTAGTGAGAGAGATCCTCAGATAGGTCATAGGTGCATTCTATCCTTATCATCCATGATGGATGATATGATGTTGAGTTCTTCAAGGAATAAGTAGTTGGTGTTTTCTATGGTCGTAGAAGAGTACCCTGATGTCTTTCCAGAAGTGGTTTTAGCATTACCCCCTTGACGAGAGAATGTGTTTGTGATCGAGCTACAATAAGAAGCGTCTCCTATCTCTATGTCTTTATATAGGATGGCCCCTTCTGATTTATGAGTTCTACATATATTGTAATGCTGCAACCCCAATTACCCAGAGTCGGTGCATTATTACATAACATTAGAATGATTATAAGGAATCAAGTCCCAAAGGAATGATCAGTTTAGCAGTCATGCAAAATAGATTACATACATGAATGTTACATTACACTTCATAACATACAAAACAACATAAATAATCCATTATGAATGCCATTATTCCCTTTCCATAACCCGACATATCAATCACAATACACTTCTTGGAATCCAGGTAAAAATAAAACATAGAAAGGGGTGATCTCATATGCTCAGTAAGGATAAAAATACAACAGAAACTTTCATAAATAAGCTGAAACATTTAAGGAAATAAATAGCTAAAACAAAAGACTTTTAAACATGAACATCAGCATAATATGGCTGAAATAAAATGAAATAATTCCATTTAATTATTCACCTGGATATTCTAATAGTCGAATAATGACATGAAATATCAAAATCGACTTTCATAATGATGGAATGCATAATGCAAGACTATCATAACCACATAGTCAAGGCCTTGTGCCAAGACTACAAAAAAGATTTTGTCAAGGCCTTGTGCCGAGACACTAGTTTGTCTCGTGAGACTTAACGATGCATCAAGGTGCTATAACAGGCTCTACCCAGCACTTATTAAGACCAACGCATTCCTTATATGAACAGGTTTAAACATAACATAAACATTCGTAATAAAACTAGCATACGAAATGTCAATAACTTATCCATAAACCATGAATGGTATAAAAATAAAACATCTAGAGTCAAAAATATCACAAAACCATCAATACTCTATGGGAATTTTGTATCATAACAAATCAACATCAAATAAGATTAATATCCATCAAAGGATTTTGACATAGATGAAATTAGAACTATTTGAGAGAAATAACTCTGTTTTTGAAATCATTTAAAAGTCACATAATTATAAAATAAAACATTTAATTTTAAAATATTCTTATAAGCTTGTAAGGGAAGTTTCAAAGATTCATAATGGTGGAAAATAGTCGCACCCTCCGTATAAGTTAAAAAAGAAATTCTTAACTTAATTCTATTGAAAGGGTTATGAAGGACCTTATTTGGAAAATGATAGAACGATTCCTTTATAAGCTTCTTATAAAAAGTCAAACAAGGGTATAAATGAATTTAACCCATAGTCTGTAAAAAAGTAAGAATGATTTGAAATACATTTTTAAGAAACATGGATGTGGATGATAAAGAGGTCCCAGTAGATGCCCACGTATAAAACAACCTTGGATGATAAAGAGATTGTGAAATTAAACCTGACCAATTTGTTAACTTACGAAACATACACCCCATGAAATAGGTATCATACAATGAATATGTAAATACACATAAATTAAGGTGTATTACACAGAGAATAAAATTGTGGGAAGTACATACACCACACAAAATGTAATAGTGGCAATATGGTATGATTCTCATGGGAATAAGGAGTGAGATGAAAACCCCTTACCTTGCACTTTCCTTTAGTCGAGGGTACGTTTAACCTCCTATATGAAGATCGTAGTATGTTATTAAATTATACCAGAACCATATTAATTTATATGATATAAAACATGGTTCATTTACTACTTTATACTACCCATTTAATAATAATTTCCATGTTAAATCAACATTTTGTGTAATAATCGCTTTCTTTATCATATGTGTTTTAATTTGTTACTCTTGATTGTATCACATAGATTATGATTTAATTATTTCCATAATATAAAACATTTATTTATATATCATATATATTTCAAATATAAATGTAATGGCCTGGCCCTCTCCAGTCCATTACTTTGTAAACATTTGGTTTTAGAGGTGTTATTGGAGGTTAAGGTGACATGGGGGGATTTTGGGTGAACTTTTAAGGAAAACCAATGGGCTGTAGCTTTCGCCTAGGCTACACAAGGTTTGTCTAAACCGTGTGGCCAAACCATGCGAGGTGGGTGCTAGTGGCAATGGATAACGCATAGTTAGCACATGGTTTGGCAAACCGTGCGGACTAACAGTGTGAGGAGTGTTGGGGAGGCAGTAGCTAACACACAGTTAGTGCACGGTTTATCAAACCGTGCTGAAAAACCGTGCGGGCACGTAATCTTATATTCTAAATTTGTGGATCTAACTTTTTTTTCCTCTGAATGGTTTGTTTAATCCCCTAAGTGTCCATAACTCAGGATTACCCTACCTTAAAGGTAAGAGAACCTATCCCAAGCATTTTAGTGGCGATCCAAAGGATTACCTTGGCGAATCGAAGATGGTTTCTAGAGGTATGTTATCGCTCTCCTTCGTTCTTGATTGTTTCCTTAGAGATACTTAGATCTACTTCTCCTCTTCCCTCGGTTTCTTATATCTACGCCCGTTATGGGTAGATCTAATTATGTGTATTCGAAATATGATGATATTTGGTCTTGGTTGTGTTAGGATATAGGATCTAAGGTGGATTATTGTAGGATCATCCCGACTCCTTGTTCCTTCTTTGTTTGTTTGGGTTTTCATCAAAAACCATTGAGGTAGGGATCTTAACTTTCTCTCCCTCTCTCTCTCTCTCTTTTGTGCATCATGCGGGGTGGGTATCCTCTTGCTTTAATGAGGTACGGTTGAACAATTAAATAAAGATAATAACTGGTTAAAGAATGGGTTTGGGGAGATTTTGTTTATATCGTTGTTCTATTTCAATCAATTTGTATCCTTTGATTAGGTTGTGAATTGAATAGGATTATGCCTACTAAAAATCACAATCTTTGGGGGCCTTTGGTTGTGCAATTAAATGTTTCCCTGTGTTTTTGAATTGTTTTCTGGATGGAAGATCATAGAATGTGGAAATTTTTTAGTCATTAATGTAGGATGATTAAATGAATACCTAGTACAATTGTATGATCACCTTGATTAAATTAAACGAAAGAATGAATTTTGTGGGTGCTGGTTAGTGTTTAACAATGTGAAGGGGTGTTTCGTGGGTTGTTGTGGGACGGGTGAGATGTGGGGATGCGATTGTCTTGGTTATGGATTGGTGTGTATCATATGGATGTGATGGGCAGCGGAGCTGTGATGAATGGTATCAAGGGGATAATGATGCGGTATGAGTACTGTTTGCAAGGTGTTTGTGGTCGTGGTGGTTGGCAACAGGGCTGTAGGGATGGGTTTTTCATATGAATAAAAGTGGAAGAGTTAACTAATGAATTGTGGGGCATGGTAGTTGATTAAATACGAAAAATCGACGGAATTTATTCGCTGGTAAAAGAAAATGATTTTGGGTTTCTTGTGTTTTTTACTAACTATATTTTTGGTTGGTAGGGATATATTTTACGGACGATTGATCTGCTTTGGTTGATGTTAGTTTCTCAGTAGTTAAGATAAACTAAAACTGTTGAACATGAAAATCTTATTGGGGTTTGGGGTTGTTCATTGTGTGCATACTTTCGTGGTATTAGTGTCGAGGAATGTGCTCAGATCTTTTGTGTATAAGCCTTAGGATGGGATGAGTAGTTGATATAATTATAAAAATATATATATATATATATATATATTTCTTTATGCACCACACCCATGTTGAGCACTATGTTCCGAACACTCTTTGGATGGGGGTGAGATTCCCAAACATACAAAGGATGGCTGGTTACTGTTCTTCCCTGTGCTCCCTCTTCCAGGTTCTATAGCCCAAGATCCTTCGGGTAGGTTATGACAGATATTTCCCAAGATTCTTTGAGATGAGGATGTGATGCGGTTACCAAGTGTCTTTGGGATGAGATGTGGTTATGGCCGAGGATTGAGTGCCAGTAGAATGCGGGAGGAGATGTAGTTACGACTGAGGATTGTGTGTCGGTAGGATACTATGATTTTCGTATGGACAGGTTGTGGCACTAGCTCGAGCTTTGTATGGCCAGGTTGTGGCACTAGATCAGGAAGAGGGGGAAGCTTCAGAGCTATATGCATGAGGGATTGAGAAGTATTCAGTGGGAACGTGGTGCGGGGTACCCATACATTGATAATATTACTATAATACTCTATTGACTTGTGATATTTGGGGAGTGTGGCTTGTAAGGTTTGGTGTATAGATTCTTTGCTAGGATATGGGTCCTTGTGTTTTCTCATGGGGCCTTAGGATGTCCCCCCACCAATGCATGAGAGATTTAGGTTATCCTACTGAGTATACTTGTATTCTCACCCTACCTTTACTTATAGGTCTTCAGGAGGACTTCAGGGACCGTGAGAGGCCTTGCTAGTTGGGCATTGGAGTTTTGCTGGTTGCAGTCTTTTCTTTCTTTTTTGGAATCGTACCTTGGTGCTTTTCTTTTTCTTTTTCTTTTGTTTTAGTTTTGTATAAAACATCCATATGGGTTGGTTTTGGGTTTATTTTTCATTTACAAGTTCCTTTTCTTTCGGTGTTTGACTCATACTATTTCCCGATCTTAATTAATAAAAACGGTAATGCCTCTCATAATTTTGAAAACTCATTACCTTGGTGTTAGTCGCCACTCCGTGCCCTACTGGAGGCAGGACTTGGGGGTCATTATCTCCCTTTCACCATTTCCATCTCAAGAGGGGCATCTTTGGTGGGAGGGGGTCATGACAGAATGGTATCAAAGGATGGAGGTTGAGAGATCGGATGGATTATAGAGTTAGAAACAGTGAGGATTGTATGGGATGCTAGGGAAATAATGACGGGTGATCTTGTAGGATGAAATAGGAAAGGGAAAACCGGCCAGGACACGGGATTTTAGGGCCCCCCAGGATCTGATGCAGGGACTCTGGACCTACCAAACGACCAAGTGAGGCCACACTGATTGCAGGTTAGAGACTCTAGGAAAGGTACATGCATCATAATGACTTGTGTTCTTGGGTTTCTGGGGAATTATAGGGATTTAAAATGAATAACACGTCTATGAAAAGTTAAGAACAATATTATACACTACTCGGGCTTAGGCATTCTTTGTTTACCTTGCAGCTACGACACTTGTGAGACGACCACAAGTAGTGCAGGTGATCAAGGCCCTGGAGGATGACTTGACTGATAGAAAAAGGGATGACCGAGAGGAGGAGGACGATCAGTGGAAGAAGATGCCTCGAGCCTTTCAGTGGAAGACCCTCAGGAAGTACGTGGGAAGAATCTCAAACATGGAGACAGAGAGTTGGCTAGATGATATGGTGATATCATTCAGCTTGATCCAGGCTCCGACGGAGTACTGGGTTCCTCTGGCTGTGAGCCAGGTGCGTAGAGCAGTGTGTTAGTGGTGGATGCTTTATCTTGGAGAGAAGAGGGAGGCTGAGGTGACTTGGACTGAAATCAAGAAGGAATTCCAAGTAGAATTCCTCTCTTCCATGATGAAGGTAGAGAAGAGGCAGGAACTACCCTCCATCCAGCAGGGAAGTATGTCAGTGAGAGAGTTTGGGATCAAGTTATAGGATCTCCTTCACTTTTCTCCTGACCTCTTTTTAGATGAGGAGTTTCAGGCGAGGCATTTGTTGGAGGCCCTTTGACCTTCTCTTCAGTATGCTATTTCTCCCTTCATATTACCGACATACTTGGTGGTGCAGAATAAATATAAAGTGGTAGAGAGGATGCACATGTTGGGAGGTGTTTCGTGATAAGGAATCCATTTGGGCTTGTCAAAGGGGAAAGCAGTGAGTAGAAGGCCTCCAGTATCCGGGCCCTCTAGGTTCTGGCCAGTAGAGAGAAGGCCTCAGTAGTTTTAGTTCTGATCCCCCAGTCCTCGCCCTTTTCTTTCATGCCTGGGACCGAGGTGTTTCATCTATGGCAGCTGTGGGCACCTTCGGAACCAGTGCATGGACCGAGTACAATAAAGTGGATGTGGACCAGTACAACACCCACCTCAGCCACAATAGTTTCTAGATAGGCCCTTCCAGCAGCAGTAGCAGTAGTAGGGGCAGCAAGCACCCACTCCTCCAAGGGCAGACATTGTAGGAGGAGGCCGGCCTCAGGGCGCTCCTCTGGGACCTCGACCAGGGCATGGTCAGGGAGGTGGCCGACAGCCAAGAGGCAGAGGAAATGGGTGTGGGAAGATGCACGCCACATAGGCAGTAGTTCCAACAGGGCCAGAAGTCGTTCGAGGTACGATCAGTATGTTTAGTACCCTTTACTATGCCTTGTTTGATTCAAGATATTCCCAATCCTTTTTTGCACCTATTCTATCATGTTCCTTGGGCATAGACATAGAGACACTTTTTTTACCCCTGGTTTTGAGTACTCTAGTCGGAGGTCAGAACAACTTTCTCGTGTTTTCCGGAAATGTAGGTTGATGTTGGGGCCACACCAATCCAGTGGAGATCTCCTATTACTGCAAATGTAGCCATAAAACATCATTCTAGGCATCGACTGGGTGTTTTCATTGTGTTCTGTCATCAATTGTTTCCAAAGAATGGTTGGGTTTTCAGACATGGGTGGCCGACGAGTGACATTCATCGGCGAGTGGGGTTACCAGGAAGGTAATCGGTGAGTAGATCCCCTACTTTCCTTGTTAGCTGAACTGTCACTGGAGTCGGCAAATATAGAAATGGTGGAAGTCACAGGGATCGTCGGTGAGTTTATGGACATCATCCCTAAAGAGGTGGAGACTCTACCCCCCCCCCCCCTTGACGTGATGTTGATTTCATGATAGACTTGCAACCTGGTGTCCGTCCTATTTCGATGGATCCCTACCGGTTGGAACCTTCTAAGATGTGGGAGTTGCAGATTCAGATTAACGATCTGATGAAGAAGGGTTTTGTTTGACCAAGTGAGTCACCTTGGTGTGCTCCTGTCTCGTTCATAGAGAGGAAAATGGTGGTCTCAAGATATGCATAGACTACTGGAAACTGAACCAGGTTACTGTCAAGAACTGTTATCCCCTACCAAGGATACACGATCTCTTTGACCAGCTGAGGGGAGCAGGTTGGTTCTCTAAGATCGATATGCAGTCTGGATATCACCAGTTGAGGGTAAAGGAGGGTTACATATTGAAGGCTGCCTTCAAGTGCAGATATGGTAACTTTGAGTTTGTGGTCATGTCGTTCGGCATTACAAATGCAAAATCCGTGTTCATGGAACTCATGAGCTCCGTCTTACTAAAATACCTAGATCTATTAGTAGTCGTGTTTATTGACGACATTCTGATCTACTCAAGATCATAAGAGGATCACGTTGTGCACCTGATAAAATTTTTAGAGGTCCTCCGATATCACGAACTCTATGGGAAATTTTCCAAGTGCAAGTTCTAGATGTGAGAAGTGCATTTCCTAGGGAACGTGGTGTCTGAGCAGGGAATAGCAGTGGACCCATCAAAGGTCGAGGCATTTGTTTCTTGGGCAGCACCCAAGAACATGGAAGAGGTTCATCGTTTCCTTGGACTGGCAGGTCACTACCGGAGGATCGTACCAAACATCTACTGAGATGCAGCTCCTTTGAAAACCTTGATGAAGAGGGATCGAGATTTGGTTTGGGATGAGCAATGTAGGGTATCCGTATGTTATCTAAAGGGATAGTCGGTTAGTACCCTAGTGTTGATAATACCAGAGGAGGGAGTAAAATTTTAGGTATTCTGTGATGCCTCAGGACAAGGCTTGTGGTGCGTGCTGATGCAATAGCAAGGGCTGATCTCTTATGGGTCTAGGCAGTTACGTCCTCATGAACAAAACCATGCCACCCATGATCTAGAGCTAGATATCTAGGAAGATGCAACATTCATGGAATGACCCGTGATGATCGAAGGTCATGAAGAGAAGGTTCTTCTTGGATGAACCATTCCTTTGGTTAGTGTGCTATGGAGGCATGGTGGGCTTCAGAAGAGTACCTGGGAACGGGAGGCACATATGCACACCCAATACCTAGAGCTGTTTGAGTTTTGTTATGTTATACTAGTTTATGATGAAGTGTTATTACGTTGTTAACTATGGAATGTGTTGTTTTCCTTGTTCTATGAATATGTATGAAGAGTCCGAACTGTGGGGAGGGGAGGAACTGATCCCTAATTAAGACACATTATGGTGGATGTGATGAAACCAGTGCGAGCGAGTCAGTTCCACCCAAAGAGGATAGTATCTTGACATGGGGGAAGAATCTCTCTAACCCATATGATTGGACAGCTTGACCCCTTAAATGTTTCATGGATTCTTAAGGGGTAGGTGTTCTTAAATGTCGGAGATGTTCACTCCTGATAGGTATCTTTCGTGGTGGTTGTTCGGACCCCCTCTTTTCTTCGGGTATGGTTTTAATCCTCGAGGCCTAGAATAGTTTGGGAGGTATCTGATGTAATGGCCCAGACCACTCTGGTCTATTAAATCATAAATATGTGGTGTTAGAGGTGTTATGGGAGGTTAACGTGACTTGGTGTTGCGTTTGGGTGAACTTTTAAGTAAACCCAAAGGCCAGTATCTTTCGCATAGGCTGTGCATGGTTTGTCTAAACCGTGCGGCCAAACCGTGCGAGGTGGGTGTTAGAGGTAGTGGCTAACGCATGGTTAGTGCACTGTTTTGCTAACCATGCATACTAACCATGTGAGGAGTGTTGGAGAGGCTGTAGCTAACAGATGGTTAACACACAATTTGTCAAACCGTGCAGACTAACCGTGCGGGCACTTAATGTCAGATAAAAAAATCGTGGATCTAACTTGTTTTGCCTCTAAATGGTTCGTTTAAGCCCCTATGTAGCCATAACTCTGGATTACCCTCCATTGAAGGTACTATAACCTCTCCCAAGAATTTTGGAGTCGTACCGAAGGCTTCCCTTGACGAATCAAAGCCGGTTTATAGAGGTATACGATCGTTCTCCTTCGTTCGTGATCGTTTCCTTAGATCTAAATAGATTTACTTCTCCTTGTCCATCAGTTTCATAGATCTACGCCCATTATGGGCAGATCAAAGTATGTGGATGCCATGTATGATGATATTTGGTCTTGGTTGTGATATGATAAGGTATCTAAGGAGGATTCATGGAATATCAGCCCGACTTCTAGTGCGTTCTTTGTTTGTTGGGATTTTCGTTCTAATCCTTTGAAGTAGGGATCTTACATTCTTCTCTCTCTCTCTCCTTTGTGCATCATTCGGGGTGGATATCCTCTTGTTTTTTTTTGAGGTATGGTTGAACCAGTAAATAAAGATAATAACTGGTTAAAGAATGGGTTTGGGGAAATTTTATTGATATCATTTTTCTATTTCCATCAATGGTTATCCTTTGATTATGTTGTTAATTGAATAGGCTTATGCCTACTGAAAATCACTGTTGTTGGGGGCCTTTTCTTTCACAAATAAATGTTTCCCTTTGTTTCTGGATTGTTTTTTGGATGGAATTTTATAGAATGTGGAAATTGGTTAATCATGTAAAGTTGGATGATTAAATGAATACCTAGAACCCTTGTATGATCAACCCGATTAAATTAAATGAAAGAATGAACTTTGTGAGTGCTAGTTGGGGTTTAATTATGTGAAGGGGTGTTTTGTGGGTTGTTGTGGAATGGGTGAACAGCGGGGATATGGTTTTCTTGGTTGTGGATTGGTGTATATCATATGGTTGTGATGGGCAGCGGGGCTGTGGTGAATGTTATCAAGGGGATAATGATGCGGTACGAGTATTATTTCTATGGTGTTTGTGGTTGTGGTGGTTGAAAGCAGGGTTTCAGGGATGGGTTGTGCATATTAATGAATGTGGAAGTGTTAACTAATGAATTGTGGGGCATGGTAGTTGATTAAATATAGAAAATCAATGCAATTGATTGGCTCGTAAAAGAAAATGGTTTTGTGTTGCATGTCTTTTTCCCTAACTATATTTTTGGTTGGTATGGATATGTTTTACAGACGATTGATCTAGGTTGGTTGTTGTTAGAGTCTTGGTAGTTAGGGAACAGATAAACTAAAACTTTTGAACCTGAAAAGCTTAATGGGGCTTGGGGTTGTTCATTGTGTGCATACTTTTGTGGTATCAGTGTCTAGGCATGTGCTCATGTCTTTTCTGTAGAAGCCATAGAATGAGTTGAGTGGTTGATATAATTATATAAATCTGTATATTTTATGTTTCTTTATGAACCCCATCCATGTTGAGAACTACGTGCCGAACACCCGTGGGATTGGGGTGAGATTCCCAACCATCTAAAGGATGGAAGGTTACTGTTCTTCCCTGTGCTCCCTCTTCCAGGTTCTATAGCACAAGATCCTTCAGGCGGGTTATGAAAAATATTTCCCAAGAGTCATCAGGATGTGGATGTGATGCCGTTCCCAGGTGTCTTCGGGATGATATGTGGTTATGGCCGACGATTGTGTGCCGGCAGGATACATTGAGCTTCATATGGCAAGGTTGCGGCACTAGCTCGAGCTTCGTATGGCTAGGTTACAGCACTAGATCAGGAAGAGGGGGAAGCATCAGAGCATTAGGCATGAGGGATTGAGAAATATTTAGTTGGAAGGTGGTGCAGGGTACCCATACATAGATAATATTACTATAAAACTCTATTGACTTGCAATATTTGTTGATTGTGGCTTGTAAGGTTGGGTGGATAGATTCCTTACTAGGCTTTGTTTCTTTCTGTTTTCTCATGGTGGATTAGGATGTCTCCACACCCATGCATGAGAGCATTAGGTTATTCTACAGAGTATACTTGTAATCTCACCCTATGTTTACTTTTAGGTCTTCAATAGGACTTTAGGGACTGTGCAGGATGTTGCTAGTTGGGCATTGGAGTTTTGCTGGTTGAAGTATTTGCTTTCTTTTTTGGAATCGTACCTTGGAGCTTTTCTTGTTCTTGTACTTTTTTTCAGTTTTTTATAAAACATGTATATGGGTTGGTTTTCAGTTTATTTTCATTTACATGCTCCTTTTATTTTGATGTTTGACTCATCCTACTTACTGATCTTAATTATTAAAAAGGGATATGCCTCTCATAATTGTGAAAACTCATACCCTTGGTGCTAGTCACCACTCCGGGGCCTACTGGAGGCAGGACTCAGGGGTCATTATCTCCCTTTAACCATTGCCAGATCAGGAGGGGAATCTTTTGTGGGAGGGGGTCATGTCAATAAATATGTATAGTAGATATATATATGAAATGAAAAACACCATTTATGGGGACGGTAGTCCATACGTATATATAAACGATGTTTCTGTTTTCATCTCGTATTGAATGGAACTAAGTGAATAAGATTTAGGTAAGTACACACACACACACACAAACAAACACACACATATATATAAGTATATATCTCCAGTAGCATTATTATGTCATATATTATATACTTTTTAGTAATATATATATTTTTATAATCTTCGATGAATGGTGAATGTGGAAATGAATCCCATCGCGTCGTGGAGACGGTCATCCGTATGTATGCACGAGAGACAATATCATTTCCTTAATGTTAGTGAATTGGATGGTATATTAATTTCACAGAGACATTAGAATTTTATTATCATTATTTATATATATATTACTCATCATTATATCCAACCAAATAACATATTGTTGAATAAAAAATTACACAACAGCGTGGAGACGGTAAGTCGTACATACGCAGGCATGGTGTCATTATCATTCATAAGATGGATAGGATAATGAAAATAGTTGTTCCATATTTATAATAATATCACAGTATATAGAAGATACTATAGTTATCATTATATAATTTAATCAACAAATAAAGAGTAAGTGGAAGAATAAGAGAACTTGGAAGAGGGTGGTGAAATCATTACCTCTTCTTCGGGTTATTCCGTTTTATTTGATCAAAAGGGATCCTTAAGTTGGATTTCTGACAAAAGGAGGGCCTCTGCGATGAAGAGAGGGAATATGAGAGGATATTTGGGCAGGGGCTGGCTGATCCAAATGTCTTATAAGGTGTGAAATAGTGTGAATGGTGAGTTCCATTTTATAAGAGGGGTGAGGGGAACCGTAAAAAAATAATATTGTTTTCTAATAAATTAATTTTTGGTTTCTAATGGATAAAAAATGATTTATTTAAAGGATAAGGTGGGGATGGTCCAACTCCACTCAACCAATATGTCTTAGACAGGTTTAGGTCACCATATTAACCTAAACATTTAGATTTATCTCTTAGTTAAATAGTTTAACTTTTACCGTGTCTTCTTGTCTTATTACACTATATGGTTAATAAACATACTATAAACATATAATATAACCTCAAGTGGCTCACTAATGACATAAATAATTTTATTTAATCCCTTTGGACGAACCATACATTTTTAGAAATATTACATCAACCAATAATATAGTATTTGTTTTAAATATTATTTTATGTCAATTTTAACACTATTTGGTATTTTGTTTTTGTGAAAGTCATCAGAACATGATTAATTCGAACAAGATACTTTTCATCTGCCCTATTATATCATATTCACTTAGAAAATTCGTTTATGTCATAAAAACTTTGAAATTATATTTATTTTAATATTTGTAATACCATTTATTTGATTCTTTCATAAATAAGGTAATTATCGCATCATCATTGTGTCGTAAATAAATTTATTTATTTAATATATAAAAATTTAAAATAAAATAACATGATGTAGTAAATCCTTCTACCTTTCTAAAAAATATTTATAATCGAATTTATCATATTTATAACCATTTATTAATTTTTTTTATTTTTTAAACATTCATTTTAACTCTTTTATCTCTTCTTTGAATTCAATAATAATAAATGTACTTATCTAATCCAAGTGGACTTAACTGATAATATTTTACTCCTAAGGTTATTTTTGGTAGCGATACACTTTTTTAAAATAATTAGGCCCTTTTTAGGGTAATATAAATATCATTTTTATCCTTAATTACCCTATTTATTTTTTAACCATTGTAAATAAAAGTAAAACTTTAATATTCAACATAAATTATTTTCATCTCATTGAACCAAATTTTACATAATTATATCAATCATGTCTCTTGTATTTTTTAAATTCCACTCATAGAAGCTATAAAATTAAGTTTTATGAAAATTTGCAAAAGCTCATAGGAGGTGGGTAAAAGACGGTAAAAAGTTCAATAACATTTTGTAAATATAAAATTAATATAAAATGACTCCAATGAATTAAATTGAACATATATAGGTATTATTTATCTATTTAGACTTAAAATAAATTTAAATAAAATTAATAATTATTTAAATAAAAAGTTGGTTTTAACCAATAACTTAGTGCTTTCACTATTTATCCGAAATTGAAAGTTTTCAGAAAAATACCAAAAATTCACCCTATTCTATTTTTGATATTATGAATCCAAAAGTGATGTCTATTTTACCAAATTTAATACATAGAAGTTGCATTAATTAATTTAAAATTAATTACCGTTGTTAAAACCAAAAGGCGAGTTTTTATGAAATAACAACTATCAAAAGATTGACACATGTTTATGGGAAATTTAAATGTAATATTACTCCCAATGAAAAATATTTAATTAAATAGTAAAAATATAATCTAATTATACTTTTAATCCACTAAAATTTATAATTTAACACTATAAATTACTTTGATAAAAAAAATTGTTTTTAGTTAAAATTTTGAATTTTTCACTATTCACCCAAATATGAATGTTATCAGAAAAACATCAAAAATTCATCAAAACTAAATTTTTGTGTCCTGATTCTAAATATTAAGTGTATTTTTTCACATTGAATATATAAAAGTGTCAAATATTTGATTTTCTAAAGGTTCTCCATTAAAAGGCGGTAAAATTTCATTTTTTAAAAAATACTTCTTTTATCTGAAAAAATCAATTTGTTCTTATATCATGTCTAAGAAACTCATAATATGGATTCTAAAATTATAAGTATTATATAAAATTCAAATTTTAGTTAATACTATTCATACCCACTTTTGAACGGCTAGATTGGTTAGTCGTGATGCACTTGAACTTGGTGTTGCGTGTAGTGGAAGTTATTGAATTATTTTGAAGAAATAACGTACTATGATATCTTGTGGTGTTACATTCTCGCCTCCTTCAATAAATTATTTCCTCTCAATTTTAAATTTTTCTTTGAAAATAATAGTCTGAAAATAGAAAATACCTTTGTGGAAAACATACCTCAGAAATTGGGTTAATAAAATTTAGTCTTAATAAGAGGAAAAGGGGAATGAAAAAGTCACCGCCAAATTACTTTTTCAGATAGGAGAACATTGGTGGCCATTACATAATTAGAGGAAAATCATAAATATTTATTGGGACTGATTGAGGTCATCAATCACAAACAAGTGTAAAATTGAGGGCCTCAAAGCCATCAATCTATGATGAATTAAAATATCATAATTCAACAAAACATAAGGTATTATGATACACATTTTTGGTTTTATGATCCCTTCCCTAATTTTTAACGATTAATTCCTTCATTGGATGAAAATAAGATTACTTGGCAAGTAGAGTTACATCCATTAAGTAATTTCTACCACAAACTAATCTTTTACTCAAAAAGATAATAGAACTTAAAAATATTCTATTTAACCTAATTGTATAGGGACAAAAAAATATTAAATTTAAAATTCACATATAATACCCTTTAAAAAATTACATTATTCAATCCAGGACATCACGTGGTTCAGTGATAGGTGGTACAACCTTGACTCCCTTCATTTGCATGTTCAAGTCTTGTGGCCTTGCCGGACATGACAGGTTGCCGCCCGACCTCCGGGTTGTCCTTTTTATGATAATCCAAAAATAACCTTAATAATAGTATCCAATTTCAAACTTAATCCATTCCAACAATTACAATTATCCAAAATACTTATATCCAAACTCTCAGTCTTATATTTATAAAGAAGTTAAACATAATGAGGATCCTTTTTCCAGGTAATAACATGTGAATTCCTTCATCGTGTATTCCATTACAACACCGCAACATCCTGAATTACCAAAATCAACCATCTCTTATTACAAAGTCACTACCTCATTATCAGGACCATATTAAGGATTACCTTTACATAAACCATTTATTTTAAAAAAGAATAGCTTACTATTAAGTCACTTTTCCTAGAACAATATAATCTCAAATAGTTAATAAAATAGTACTGCAGTACAATGATAAATTATCTCCATAATTCATGTAACCAATATGTTGTTGATACAACACTCAAAAGAAATAATTCTATAATAACAACATAAGAACACTAGTCTTTATTTTTCATCTAAGGTAGTATCATAACATGATTATTATCCAATAACATCATGTAACATCCCAAGTATGTAATGAATAATAGATATAGTTATCTATGTCTATTTATGAAGTAGATAGTGCTTTATAGGCTTAAAATGAGAATAAATCCAACCTAAAGCATGAAATAATCTAATATTTTTAAAAGATTTTTTTACTGCCTTTTGATGGTGATCCATTTTTAAATCTATCTTTTGACAATTTTATAAGATATTTATGTCAAAATAAACTTATTCTTTATGACTGGGACATTGAAATTTACTTTGGATAAATTTCTGGTATTTTTCTGATAATGTTCATTTTTTAATGGATAATGAAAAATGTTGTATTTTAATTCAAAAAATCTTTTTAATATAATTCATTTATATGATTAAATTATATTTTTATATGGTTTTAAAATGATATTAGAATATATTTTTTACCATTTAATCCAATAGTGGTCATTGTAATTAATTTCACATTGAAATTGGACTTAAACTAGAGTCAATCTTTTGATATATACTGTTTCATAAAAACAAGCTATTTGTTCTGACAGCGGGAATTAATTATTAAATTAATTATTTTAACTTATATTTATTGAATTTTGTAAAATAGAAATCACTTTTGAATTCAGAATATCAAATATAGCTTAGGGTGAAGTTTTGTTATTTTTCTGAAAAACTTCAATTTTTGATGAATAGTGAAAGCACTAAGTGATACTTAAAAAACTGATTTTTCGTTTAAAAAAAATATTACCACCTCTGTGTTTGGAATTTAAAAAATCCAACATACATGGTTTTCATTATGATGTAAAATGTGGTTCAATGGGATTAAAATAATTTTTTGGTGAATAGTGACTTTTAAGTTTTTTATCGCGATTAGAGGTAATTAGTGTAGTTTAAGGTAAAAATAATGTTTTAATAATATGAAATGACATTGAAACATGTCCTACCCATAATGGATGTATCATGGCCTACTAAGACAACCCATGGGTCGATTTTTGGGACCCTTTAGAGCCACTTGTGTAAGATAACGACATTAATGCCTTTTATTTAAAGTAAAAGTAAAAATGACACAAACATGTATTGTTTTACTAAAAAAAAATTTACATGGGGTTATACAAGTCATATTTTGAACTATAAATAGTTATTGGAAAGCTAAAAAAATTTCCTACATCATAGTATTTTTTTAGGATTTTTAGACATTAAATAAATTAAATTATTTATGACATCATGATGATGCATCGATTACCTCATTATTTAACGATTTAAATAAAATGAAAATATAATGTACAATCTAAGAACATAACATGTCAAAAACCTATTAGATGATTATATGGAGAACCCTTATCACCTTACCCTAAAAATACATCAATGTGGTACCTTTAAAATCCGATACGCATTTGAAAATAAAGTAACATTTTATACCTATACAAGAGTGCCCCTCCTCTCCTCTTATAAAAGACCCCACCTCTACCTCCTTACCCACACCTCTCAAGACTTTGGATAGTCCATGCTATGATCATTTTGTCTCTCCACATCCCTCTCCTCATCCTAGAAGCATTATCATAGGCAGGATGCTCTTCATGAGACCCTTTTGGTTCAAACCAAAGGGAGTTACCTGATTTTAAGGTAATGCATTCACGTGTGTTCTTTTGTTTTATTTTGCTTCCCCAACCCCCTAAACTCTTTTTATTCGTTTATTTTTTTACAACTCCAGTATCTTCAATATACTAGGATGTTTTTATAATATGTATTCCAGCTACAGTTACACACACCTACATCTAATGGTTAAAGAACATACTGTTTCTGTGGATAGTGAATTTCTACCTCACGAAACAATGATTGTTAAGTATTCTTTTAACACCTTAAAAGGTTGTCATTAAGATCTAACACTATATATATATGATATATAATATTTTTATGTCTTTCTTAAGCTTCTGTATTTTTAATTTATGGCATACCCTTATCTTTTCCATTATGGGTAAACGCGATATCTTCATTTTTGGAAGTGCAGACTACCGCCCCCTCAAAGTGATTTGATTCGCTAATACCATATGTTGTACGTATAAAGGATAGCTTTAATGATATTATATGTGATACCATAATGTAATTATAATACTATTATGTATCATTATGTTTTAATTCCATTAAATAAGAAATAGAAATGGAATTAGCGTTCATGCGTACGTATGGCTTACCGTCTCGATGAGCGGTGCATTTCATTTCTTACCTCTAAATGTTATGTAATATTATAAATGCATGTATATAATGGATATATTTGATATATATGATATCTACATAATGAATATAATTCTGGATATAATATATATTTTACCACATGAACAACATGTAATTATAAAGAGTTTATTTTTGACTAAAGTAGCAATGATCGACAAAACGACCATTATTAACTAAAATAATTACATAGTGTTCATGACATGGTAATAAGTTATATAAAAGGAATAATGAACTTGAAAAATGTTCTCAAGAATGTAGAAATTAACTCATGTTTATTATTCAGTAGGTTAAAGAACGATCGAGTCAAGTCGGGCACGAGGTAAGGGAATCTGTCTCAATCTCCTTTCATTGAGGCATATTTTGTTTTATACACAACTTTCTTTTATATGGTGTATAAACCCCTTTGAATTTTTCGATTATTCAAAAGGAATCTTTTTATATGAAGCGTTTACTAAACAACAAAAGGGAATGTTTTTTTGTCGTACGTATGTGATGACAACGACTTCTCCGCTGCCGTGACCATTATTTGTGTTTCAGCTTCCTCTACAAGCCATAACATTTTTTATAATGAAAAATAAATACCATGTTTTACTTTTCTTTTATTTTGGTATTGAAAATGGTTTTGATAATGTTTTTATTATATCAATGTGTTTTTGATATCTTGTGATTGAAATGTGGAAATTTTATGTTTCCTTTATGCATGTTTTATGTGATACGATTATGTTATGGTTCTATGGAATTTTTATGAAGACGTGTTGTTCTGTGATACAGTAAGGGCGGGTGAGCCCGATATAGCTCTCCAATGCATTGGGTAATGCGAATGAGTTAAACGTTATGGTTTCTCCAAAGAGATTTAGGGAATATACTGTGATGGGTATTCCAAACATAACAAAGAGGGTTACTACCAATGTAAGAAAGTTATGAATGCCTCAATTTACCTTTATGTCTTATGATTTCTATGATTTATTCATGATTTGATGAGGTATGTTAAAGTGCTTATGTTTTATGGGTAAATTAGGATTTCATTTTTATGTATATATGAACTCATGTTTCCGTTCCATATTTTTATAACACTTACTGAGCTTATTATGCTCATCCCAGGTTTTTGAAATGTTTTTCACTGGTCAATGGAATGGTACATGAAATGATGATAGTGTCAAGGAAGTGTCAAGAAAGAATCCATGTTTTATTTTAAATATGTTTCCGTTGATATGAAAAATTAATTCTATCTTTTATGATACCACTTTGTTTAAATGTGGAATGTAATGCATGTTTTATGATTTATTATCTAAAACTCTAAACCTAAAAAGATCCTCAACGTGTAATCTTGTAATAACTCAAGATTAAGTATGTTTTAAGGATGCGGCATTATAGTTGGTATCAGAGGTCGGTTTAGATAACTTTAGGAGTTAGAATATTATTAAATGATTATCCAATTTTTTTGGTCAGATTGAAATGATATTGCATTTGAAGATTACCATGTTTCATCATCTAAGACATGTTTGTTCGGAATGGTTTTCTATAGAGGAATCAGGGAAGTAGTGCTAGGAAGGTATAAAGAAGGAAATAACCTTCTGAATCAGCATCCTGAGATGGTCATAATTGGAACTGAACAATTTGTTGTAGTAATGGCGCAGTTGACTCAAGAGATAAATGATGGTGGTATCCATGCACAAGATCAGCCAGATCAACCACAGAGGAACATGTCAGTGGTGGAACATTTCACGAGGCAACATCCCACATCATTCAGAGGATCATCTGACACTGTGCTAGCTAAAGGGTGGATTAAAGCACTGGAGAAGATTTTCGATGTCATGCTGTGTTCATACAATCAAAAGGATAGTCTTGCTATTTACCGTTTGGTGGGTGAAGCAGATCAGTGGTGTTCAATGATTAAAAATATCAGGGATGCTGATGAGATTGATGCTCTCAACTGGGTTGAATTCAAAGGTATGTTTCTTGAGAAGTATTTTCCTAAAGCTGTTCGAATTAGGATGGAAAAATATTCCTGGAATTGAGGCAAGTGGAAGACACAGTGGCTGCCTATGAAGAAAGGTTCACTCGATTGGAAAGGTATGATCAAAATTTATATCTGAGACATTGATTGTAAAATAAATCATTTTTACTCAGGATTAAAGCCAAAATATCATAGGGAATTAGCTTCTCGTGAGTTCAAAAGTAATGAAAAGCTTGTTCGATGTGCTGAGAAGGAGGAAATAGAGTTTGCCGATGATCAAGTCTTCTATAACAACCAATAGAAGAAGAGACCGAGGTGGCATGAGAAAGGGATGAATTCTTCAAAAAATTCTGATGGTAAGAAAACTAAGTTTCCAGTTTGTGATAAATGTGGTAAAAGGAATGCATTGGAATGTCCTCTGAATTCTGGAAAGTGCTACTGATGTGGTAAGATGGGACATAAGGCTCGTGATTTCACTGAAAAAGATCAGGATGATGGTAAGACCAAATTTTATTTACAGTTAGTGAATTGTTTTAAGTGCAATGAGATGGGTCAGTATTCAAACGAGTGTCTGACAAAGAGATTGAGTGATGGGAAGCAGTTAAACTACAAGCAGAAAGGGATGGCGAAATACTTTGCAACTACTTCAGCAAGTTTTGGGACATTAAATGAAGTGGTATTAGGATCATTGTTTTTTTTTTCAGATTATGCCAGTGTGTTGTTTGATTCGGGGTCTACACATTCCTTCATATCTGAAAATTTTTCTAGAAAAATAGGAATACCATCTCAAGAAATGACTCCTGAACTTGTGGTAAAAAAACACCTGGGGGAAATGTTGAGGCAAACCGAATTTATATGAATCTTCCTATCCTTATCCGTGGAAAGAAACTACTTGAAAACCTTATTGTTTTACCTCTAGTAGAGTTTGATGTAATCTTGGGTATGGATTGGCTCTCTATTTACCATGCTAAGATTGACTGTAGAGCTAAAGAAGTTTCTTTTCAGAAAGACTTTTAGTTTGTGTGCAAGATTGAACCCTTAGTGTTGATAACATATCAAGAGGCCGAGAAACTATAAAAGATGGATATGAATTGTACCTTACACACATCGTTGAAAACAAAGGAACTATTCAGATTAGTGATGTGCCAGTAGTAAATGAGTATCCTGATGTTTTTCCTGATGAGTTTCCTGGAATAATACCCAATCGGGAAGTTGAATTTACTGTTGACTTAGTTCTTGATGCTAAGAAAATTTCAAAACCCCTTTATCAAATGGCTCAAACTAAACTTTTAGAGTTGAAAGAGCAATTGAAAGATTTATTAGAGAACGGTTTCATTCGACCTAGCACATCACCATGGGGTACTCCTGTTTTATTTTTTAAAAATAAATATGGTTCTATGAGACGTTTCATTGATTATAGAGCCTTGAATAACATCACTATTAAGAACAAATATCATTTGCCTCATATCGATGATTTGTTTGATCAGCTCCAAGGAGCTCAGTATTTTTCAAAGATTGACCTGAGATTGGGGTACCATCAACTGAAGGTAAAAAAAGCAGATGTTCCGAAGATTGCGTTTCGTACAATATATGGCCATTATAAATTTTTAGTAATGCATTTTGGGATAAACAATGCACCTGCTGTATTCATGGACGTAGTGAATAGAATTTTCCATGAGTTATTGGATAAGTTTGTGGTGGTTTTCGTTGATGATATTTTGGTGTTTTCTAAAAGTAGGATCATGAAAGACATTTAAGGGTTATTTTGCAAACCTTTAAAGAAAAGAAATTGTATGGGAAATTCATCAAGTGTGAGTTTTGGTTGAAACAAATTTCTTTCCTTGGTCACATTGTTTCAAAAGATGGGATAACTGTTGATCCTGCAAAAACAATGGTTGTTGAAGAATGGCCAAGACCCATAAATGTAACTGAGATTCGTAGCATCCTTGGTTTGGCAGGCTATTACCGAAGGTTTGTTAGAAATTGTTTACAGTTATCTAGTCCAATGACTAAGCTATCTTGGAAAGGTGTTATGTTTATATGGAAAAAAGAATGTGATGATTGTTTTCAGGAATTGAAAAGTAGATTGGTGAATGCTCCAGTTTTGACACTACCTTCCAGGAATGGTGAGTTTTTTATCTACAGTGATGCTTTATTGAAAGGACTTTGTTGTGTCCTAATGCAGAATTATCAGGTAATTTCTTATGCTTCACGTCAGTTGAAAAATCATGAGGTAAATTACCCTACACAATGATTTGAAATTAGCTGCTGTTGTTTTCGCTTTCAAAATTTGGAGGTAGCATTTGTATGGATTAAAGTGTGAAATATATACCGATCACAAAATTTTAAAGTATATATTTACTTAGAAAGAATAGAACATGAGACAGAGGATATGGAAAGAATTAATCAAAGATTATGATTGTACAATTCATTACCATCCGTGAAAAGCAAATAAAGTGGATGATGCTTTGAGTTGAAAAAGTAATGCTTCATTAAAAATGTTGCGTTTGGAAGGTGATCCTTTGGTTAAGGATTTGATGAAATTTGGCATAGAATTTGTTGGTGCAGGATGTTCTTCTATTTTGTTTCAGGTATCAGGGAAATATTCTCTATCAGACAGAATCAAGCAAGTAGAGAAGCAAGATAGCGAGATGCGGAAAATGGTAGAGTTGGTTCAGAAGGGTAAGTTTCCTGAATTCAATATTGATAAGGATTGTTTTTTGAGATTTGGGAAAATATTGTGTGTACCTTTTGATTCACAGTTGAAGAGAGAGTTGTTATGTGAAGCTCATAGTTCTCCGTTTTCAGTTCATCCAGGAAGTACTAAGATCAATAGAGATCTTTGGGAGTATTACTGCTGGAATGGAATGAAAAGGGATATTGCTGATTTTACTGTCATGTTTTTTGACTTGTCAATAGGTAAAAGTAGAGCGACAGTTACTGAAAGATATGATTCAGCCTTTACCAGTGCCAGAGTGTAAATGGTAGAATATATCCATG
This sequence comes from Viscum album, assembly GCA_963277665.1. Classification (NCBI taxonomy): domain Eukaryota; kingdom Viridiplantae; phylum Streptophyta; class Magnoliopsida; order Santalales; family Viscaceae; genus Viscum; species Viscum album. Next base: position 358,208,128 of record OY728143.1, read on the forward strand.
GACTCCGTTGTGGGATTGCCGAAGACACCTTGAGGTAATAATGCAATCTGGGTTATTATTGATCGCTTGACTAAATATGCTCATTTCCTTGCTATACGAGATACTTTTTCCATAGATCAACTTTCCCATTTGTATCTTGAAGAGATAGTCAGGTTACATGGATTTACCATCTCCATTGTATCTGATCGTGATCCCAGGTTTACTTATAACTATTGGAAAGACCTTCAGAAGTCGTTGGGTACTGAATTAAATTTTAGTACAGCTTTTCATCCCTAATCTGATGGGCAGTCAGAATGAACAATTCAGACATTGAAAGATATGCTACATGCTTGTTCGATGGATTATCAAGGATGTTGGGACCAACATCTTTATTTGGTTGAATTTTTATATAATAAAAGTTTTCATTCTAGAATACAGATGGAACTATTTGAGGAGTTATATGGGATGTAGTGTCGAACTCTAGATTTTTGGGATGAAGTGGGTGAAAGGAAGCTGATCTGACTAGAATTGGTAGAAGAGATGGCAAAAAAGATCCGTTGATCCAGAAACACATGAGAATAGCTCAGAGCAGGAAGAAGAGTTATGCGGATAACCCGAGGAAGGATCTTTCTTTAGAGGTAGGTGATCATGTTTTTTTCAAAGTTTCACCATGGAAAAGTGTGATGCGGTTTGGTAAGAAAGGAAAGCTGAGTCCAAGGTTCATTAGACGATATGAAATTCTGGAGAGAGTTGGATCAGTTGATTAACGAGTGGATTTACCTCTGAGTTTATCTCAGGTACATAATGTTTTTCATGTTTCGATGTTGAGATAGTATATGCCAGATCCATCTCATGTTTTGATCCCAGAGGTAGTTCAGTTGGAAGAGAATCTATATTATGAAGAACAAACAGTCCAGATTCTTGACCGAAGGGAGAAAGTGTTGCAAAATAAGGATATTCACCAGGTAAAGGTTTTGTGGAAAACCCATATGGTTGAAGAGGCAACGTGGGAATCTAAAAATGCTACGAGGGATAAATACCCCCACTTATTCGATAAGTAAATAAATTGTGGGGACACAATTTTCTAAAGGGGGGAAGGATGTAACATTCCATGTAAGTAATTAATAATAGATATAGTTATCTATGTCTATTTATGAATTAGATAGTGTTTTAGAGGCTTAAAATGAGAATAAATCCAACCTAAAGCATGAAATACTATAATATTTTCAAATGATTGTTTTACCGACTTGTGATGGAGAACCATTTTTAAATCTATATTTTGAAAATTTTATAAGATATTTTTTTTCAAAATAAACTTATTATTTATGATTGGGACATTGAAATGTACTTTGGATAATTTTCTGGTATTTTTCTGATAATGTTCATTTTATTTAATGAATAGTGAAAATGGTGTATTTTAATTCAAAACCTCATTTTAATATAATTTATTTATATGATTAAATTATCTATTAATTTGGTTTTAAAGTAAAATTAGAATATATTTTTACCATTTAATCCAATAGTGGTCATTGGAATTAATTTTACTTTGAAATTGGACTTAAACTAGTGTCAATCTTTTGATATATATTGTTTCATAAAAACACGCTATTTGTTCTGACATCAAAAATTAATTATTAAATTAATTATTTTAACTTATATGTTTTTAATTTTTTAAAATAGACATCATTTTTGAATTCGGAATATCAAATATAGGTTAGGGTGAGGTTTTGGTATTTTTCTAAAAAATATCAATTTTTGATGAATAGTGAAACCACTAAGTGGAACTTAAAAAACTGATTTTTCGTTTATATAAAATTTTACCACCTCTGTGTTTTTAATTTCAAAAATCCGACATACATGGTTTTCATTAGTATGTAAAATTTGGTTCAATGGGATTAAAATAATTTCTTGGTGAATAGTAACTTTTATGTTTTTAATCGCGATTAGAGGTAATTAGTGTAGTTTAAGGTAAAAATAATGTTTTAATAATATGTAATGACTTTGAAACATGTCCTAACCATATTGGATGTGTCGTGGCCGACCAAGACAACCCATGGTTTGATTTTTGTGACCCCATGGATCCACTAGGGTAAGATAATGACATTAATGCCTTTTATTTAAAGTAAAAGGAAAAATGACACAAACATGTATTGTTTTACTAAAAAAATATTACATGGGGTTATACAAGTCAGATATTTGACGATAAATTGTAATTGGAAATCTAAAAAGATTTAATACATCATAGTATTTTGTTTATAATTTTTAAGCATTAAATAAATTAAATTATTTATCACATCATGATGATGCAGCGATTACCTCATTATTTAACGATTTAAATAAAATGAAAATATAATGTAAACTATAAGACCTACACATGTCAAAAACTTATTTTATGATTATATTTAGAACCCTTATCACCTTACCCTCAATATACATAAATTTGGGACCTTTAAAATCCGAAACTCATTTGAAAATAAAGTAACATTTTATACCTTTCCAAGAGTGCCCCTCCTCTCCTCTTATAAAAGGCCCCCACCTCTACATCCTTACCCACACCTCTAAATCCTTTGGATCGGCCATGATCGGATCATTTTGTCTCTACACATCCCACTACTCATCTTAGAAGCCTTAAATTAGGCAGGAAGCTCTTCAATAAACCCTTCTGGTTCAAACCAAATGGAGTTACCTGATTTTAAGGTAATGTCTTTACTTGTGTTCTTTTGTTTTATTTTGCTTCTCCAACCCCCTAAAATCTTTTTATTAATTTAATTTGTAACAACTGCAGTATCTTATATATACTAGGATTTTTTTATAATAAGTATTATAGCTACACTTACACACACCTACATCTAATGGTTAAAGAACATATTGTTTCTGTGGATGGTGAATTTCTGCCTCACGAAACGATGATTGTTAAATATTATTTTAACATCTTCAAAGGTGGCCATTAAGATGTCACTATATTTATATATGATATATAATATGTTTATGTTTTCCTTAATCTTCTGTATTTTTCATTTATGGCATACCTTTATGGTTTCCATTATGGTTAAACATGATATCTTTATTTTAGGAAGTGCGGACTACAACCCCCTCAAAGCGATTTGATTCGTTAATACCATATGTGGTACGTATAAAGGATATATTTAAGGATATTATATATGATACCATACTAGAATTATAATACTATTATGTATAATTATGTTTTAATTCCATTAAATAATAAATAGAATTGGAAGTAGCGTTCATGCGTACGTACGGCTTACCATCTCCATGAACGGGGCATTTCATTTATTACCTCTAAATGTTATGTAATATTATAAATGCATGTATATAATGGATATATATTATATATATGATATCTAAATAATGATTATAATTATGGATATAATATATATTTTACCACATGAACAACTTGTAATTATAAAGAGTTTATTTTTGACTCAAGTATCAATGATCGAAAAAATGACCATTATTAACTTAAATAATTACATAGTGTTCATGACATGGTAATAAGTGATATTAAAGGAATAAGGAACTTGAAAAAGGTTCTCAAGCATGTAGAAATTAATTCAAGTTTATTATTTATGAGGTTAAAGAACGATCGAGTCAAGTCGGACATGAGGTAATGGAATCCTTCTCAATCTCCTTTCAATTGAGGCATATTTAGTTACATACACAACTTTCTTTTATACGGTATATAAACCCCTTTGACTTTTACTATTATTAAGAAGGCATATTTCTATTTGAATCATTTACTAAATGACAAAAGGGAATGTTTTTTTGTCGTACGTATGAGGCGACAACAACTTTTTCGCTGCTGTGACCATTATTTGAGTTTCGGCTTCCTCTACAAGCCATAACCTTTTTTAAGGAAAAATAAATACCATATTTTACTTTTCTATTATTTTGGTATTGAAAATGGGTTTGATAATTTTTTTATTATTTCAATGTGTTATTGATATCTGGTGATTGAAATGTGGAAATGTTATGTTTCCTTTATGCATGTTTTATGTGATACGATTATGTTGTGGTTCTTGTGCATTGTTATGAATATGGGTGGTTCCGTGATAAACTAATGGCGGGTGAGCCTGATATAGCTCCCCAATGTACTAGGTAACGCGAAAGAGTTAAACGTTAAGGTTTCTACGAAGAGATTTTGGGAGTATACCGTGATGGATATTCCAAACGTAACCAAGAGGGTTACTCTCTACGTAAGAATGTTATGAATGCCTCAAGTAAACTTTATGTCTTATGATTTCTATGATTTATTCATGATTTGATGAGGTATGTTAATCTACTTATGTTTTATGGGTAAATTATTATTTCATTCTTATGTATATATGAACTCATGTTTCCTTTCCAAATTTTTATAACCCTTACTAAGCTTTTTATGCTCATCCCAAGTTTTTGAAATGTTTTTGACATTTCAAGGGAATGGTACATGATATGACGATAGTGTCAGGGAAGTTTCAAGAAATAATACATGTTTTATTTTAAATATATTTCCGTTGATGGGAAAAATGAATTCTATCTTATATGTAACCACATTGTTTAAATGAGTAATGTAATGCAAGTTTTATGATCTAATTCTCTAAAACACTAAACCTGAAAAGATCCTCATTGTGTAATCTTATAATAACTCAAGATTATGTAAGGTTTTAGGCTAGGACCTTATACATCATTTTCGGTATACTCTTATGAATGAGATATTGATTCGTGTTGGGTCTCAACGCCTTCAAGATGAATCATTTTACATTTGAAAAAATTTTCTTACCCTTTCAATCATGTACTTGGTGTCCTTTTTCTCCACACATGTAAAAAACTCCCATTCCCTTTAAGAATTTACAAGGTGATTCATTCCACATTTATCCCATATCGGAAAATCCTTCTTTCCCTTATTCCCTTTATCCATCTTTCTTTTTACCATCCTTTTCTTCCCTTGTTTCCCTTCAAAGCCATATGATCAGAGAATTCTTTACTGATCTTATGATACTATTTATTCATATGATGATAATACGTGAGAGAATATTTCCTTTCTAAATGTTTTCTTAATACCATGAATTATATTACCCTTCTTACTCTTTGGATCATATGTATTGTTGGAGTTCTCATTCCATCTATTGTGCGCCATTTCTAAACAATGGCATACACTAGGCCAGATTATGAATCACAATTCATAATTCCAAATATGTAAAATACCCAACATAAATTGAATTTTTTATGGATATAATCCATAATAACAAAAATGTTTTCTTTGAGGAGGTTTATACTCATAAACCCATCAGAGTGGTTTGTAAAGAAAATGAGAATTTTCCTAAGCATATCCCCTAGAAGTGTCGTAACCAAGAGTGCAGCAAGGCATGTTGTCATGCACCAGTTGTCGTTTGAGTCTAGCTCAAAGCGGTGTTTTCGGGTTTTACCCCTAGGTACATCTATGCCAGAGCCGCCTCTACCTTCTTGTATCCAGACATGGATGTATTTTCCTGTAAAAGTAACAAAATCTCTACATTACCAAAATTCTTGGAAGTCCTTCTATACAAATCCTCAATGTCTATCTTAGGTTTATGTGCTCTATTAAGAGTTTATCTAAATCTAGCTTCTTAAGGTTATTACAAAACCTCCTTTGATACCAACTATAATTCCCCGACCGCAGTTACCTAGAGTTGGTGCATTATTACATAACATTGGCATGATTACATGGAATCATGTTCCGAAGGACCAATCAATTTATTAGTCGTGGAAAATAGATTATATACATGAATGTTACATTACACTTCATAACATACAAAACAACATAAATAATCCATTATGAACGCCAATATTCCCTTGGCTTAACCTTGAATATCAATCACAATAAACTTCTTGGAATCCTGGGAAAAATAAAACATAGAAAGGGGTGAGCTCAGATGCTCAGTAAGGATAAAAGTTCAACAAAAATTTTAATAAATAAGCGTGATTATTTAAGGAAAGGTATAACTAAAACAAAAGCATTTTAAACTTGAACTTCAGCATAATATGGAAGAAGTAAAATGAAATAATTCCATTTACTTATTCACATGGATATTCTACTAGTCAAACAATCACATGCAGTATCAATAAACACTTTCATAATGAAGGAATGCATAATTTCAGACTATCATAACCACATAGTGAAGACCTTGTGCCAAGAATACAAATAAGATTTTTTGAAGGCCTTGTGCCAAGAAACTAGTTTGTCTCACGAGACCTACTGATGCATCTAGGAGCTATTGTAGGCTCCAACATTCACTTATTATGTCCAATGCATTTCTCATATGAACAATTTTAAACATAACATAAATATTTGTATTAAAAATAGCATATGAAATGTCAATAATTTATCAATAAACCATAAATGGTATAAAAATAACACATCTACAGCCAAACATATCACAAAACCTTCAATACTCTATGGATGTTTTTTATTATAATAAATCAACTTAAAATACGTTTAAAATCTATCAAAGGATGTTGACATAGATGAAATCAAAACAATTTGAGAAAAATATATCTTATTTTTGAAATCATTTATAAGTCACATAATTATAAAATAAAACATTTACATTGAAAATATTATTATAAGCTTGTAAGGGAATCTTATAAGATTTTATAATGGTAGAAAATAGACAAACCCACCATATAAGTTAAAAAATACATTCTTACCTTAATTCTGTAGAAAAGGTTAAAAAGGACCTTGTTTGAAAAATGACTGAATGATTCCTTTATAAACTGATATAAAAAATCAAACAAGGGTATAAATGACTTTAACCCATAGTATGTAAAATATTATGAATGATTTGAAATACATTTTTGAGAAACACGGATGAGGATGATAAAGAGGTCCTGGTAGATACTCACGTATAAAACAACCTCAGATGATAAAGAGATTGTGAAATTAACCCTTACCAATTTGGTAACATACGAAACATACACTCATGAAAGAGCAATCATACAATTAATATATAAATACACATAAATTAAAGCGCATTAAACAAATTATACAATTATTCACAGTAAATACACCACACAAAAGGTAATAGTGGCATTATTGTATTAATCTCATGGGAATAACGAGTGAGATGAAAACCCCTTACCTTGCAATTTCCTTTATTCGAGGGTACATTTACCCTCCTGTATGAAGATCATAGTATGTTATTAAAGTATAACAGAACCATATTAATATTTATGATATCATACATGATTCATTTATACTTTATACTACCTTTTTAATAATAATTTCCATGTTAAATTAACAATTCGGGTAATAACCGCTTTCTTTGTCATATGTGTTTTAACTGGTTACTCTTGACTGTATCACTTAGATCAAGATTTAAGTACATCCAGAATATAAAAAATGATTTATATATCATATATATTTACAATATAAATATATATAATAGACATATAAATGAAATGAAAAACACAGTTTATGGAGATGTTAGTCTGTATGTACGCATAAACGTTGTTTCCATTTTCATCTCGTATTGAATAGATATATGTGTATAAGATATATGTAAGTACACACACACACACACAGATATATATATATTTATATATCTCCAATAGTATTATTATTCCATATATTATATACTTATTAGTAATATATATATTTTTATAATCATCGATGAATAGTGAACGTGGAGATGAATCCCATCGCGTCCTGGAGATGGTAGTCCGTACGTACACACGAGCGACAATAGCTTTTCATTAAAGTTGTGGAATTGGATGGAATACTAATTTTACAGAGAAATTAGTATGTTATATTTATTATTTATATAAATATTACTCATCATTATGTCCATCCAAATAACATAGTGTTGAGTAACAAATTACACCATGACGTGGAGACGGTAAGTCGTACGTACGCACGCATGGTGACATTATCATTCATAAGATGGATATGATAATGAATATAGTTGTGCCATATTTATAATAACATCATAGTATATAGATGATACTGGAGATATTAATTTATAATTTGAACAACAAAAAAAGTGTAAGTGGATGAATAAGAGAACTTGAAAGAGGGTGGTGAAATCATTAACTCTTATTCTGGTTCTTACTTTTTTTTCATCAAAATGGATCCTTATGTTGGAATTATAAACAAAGTAGGGCCTCTAGGATGAATTTAGGAATGTTTAGAGGATATTTGGGTAGTTTTTAACCGATCCAAATGTCTTAGAAGGTGTGAAATAGAGTGAAGGGGGAGTTCCCTTTTATAAGAGGGGTGAGGGGCCCCTTAGAAAACAATTAAATATTATTTTATAATAAATTCACTTTCAGTTTGTAATGGCTCAAAAATGAATTATTTAAAGTCTATGGTGAGTATGGTTCGAAACCACTCAACCAATAGGTTTTATATAGGTTTAGGTCACCATATTAACCTTAACTTTTAAATTTAACTCTTAGTTAAATAGTTTAACTTTTACCGTGTCTTCTTGTATTCTTAATCTATATGGACAATAAACATACTCTAAATATACAAGAGAACCTAAAGTATAAAAATAATGACATATATAATTTTATTTAATCCCTTTGGCTGAACCTTACATTTTTAGGAATTTTATATCTACCAATAATATAGTGTTTGATTTAAATATTAATTTAGGTCAATTTTGACACTATTTGGTATTTTGTTTTTGTGAAAGTCATCACACCTTTATTAATTCTAAAAAGATACATTTAATAATCCCTATCATGTCATATCCACCTATAAATTTCATCGATGTCATAAAAACATTGAAAATAAATTTATTTTAATATTTATATTACCATTAAATTGATTCTTTCATGAATACGGTAATTACTACATCATCATTGTGTCATAAATAAATTTATTTATTTAAATTATAAAAATTATAAATAAAATACCACGATGTTGGAAATCATTTATCTCTCTAATAAGTATTTATAATCGGATTTATCTTATGTATAACCCTTTATTAATTTTTTTTACTTATTAAACTATGATTTTAACTCTTTATACTCTTCCTTGAATTAAATAATAATAAATATCCAAATCTTTTCCAAGTAGACAAAAATGATAATATTTTATTCCTATGGTTTTTTTGGTCGAGATACATTTGTCTAATAGAATTAGAACATGTGTTAGGTTAATATTAATATCATTTTTACCCTTAATTACCTTATTTACTTTTAACCATGGTAAATAAAAGTAAAAAGATATTATACACGAAACATTATTTTCATCTCATTGAACGAAATTTTACATACTGATATCAACTGTGTCTCTCGGATTTTTGAAATTCCACTAACAGAAGCGGTAAAATTATGTTTTATGAAAATTTGCAAAAGCTCCTAGGAGGTGGGTAAAAGATTGTATAAAGTTCAATAAAATTATTTTATAGCTAAAATTAATATAAAATGAATCCAAAGAATTAAATTGAACTTATATATGTAATATGTATCTATTTTTACCTAATATAAATTTACATAAAATAAATTATTATTTAAAAAGAAGTCGGTTTTAGCCAATAACTCGGTGTTTTTCACTATTCATAAAAATTTGAATTTTTTTAGAAAAATACTAAAAAATCATCCTAAGATAATTTTGATATTTTGAATCCAAAAATGATGTCTATTTTTCCAAATTCAAAACATATAAGTTTACTTAATTAATTTAAAATTAATTCTCGTTGTCAAAACCAAAAAGCGGGTTTTTAAGAAATTATAACTATCAAAAGATTGACACATGCTTATGTGTAATTTCAAAGTAAAATTATTGACCATGAACAATATTTAATTAAATGGTAAAAATTTAATCTAATAATATGTTAAAACAACTCAAATAAATAATTTTACACTATAAATTACTTTGATTAAAAAAGTTGTTTTAAGATAAAATTTTGTATTTTACACTATTCACCCTAATATAAAAGTTATCCTAAAAACATAAAAAATTCATCGAAACTAAATTATTATGTCTTGATTCGAAATAAGAAGTTTATTTTGTCAAATTGAATATATAAAAGTTTAAAATATTTGATTTTAAAAAGGTTCTCCATTAAAAGGCGGTAAAATGTTATTTTTTAAAAAATACATCTTTTAACTGAAAAAATGAATTTGTTCTTATATTATGTCTAAGAAACTCATAATATGGATTCTAAAAATATAAGGATTATATAAATTACAAAATTTAGTTAATACTATTCATAACCACTTTTGAAAGGCCAGTTTGATTAGCCTTGAGGTGCTTGAATTGGTAGTTTCATGTAGTAGAAGTTATTGAATTAATTTGAAAAAATTAAGTACTAGGAAATCATTGGGTGTTACATATACAGTATGATGGTCTGTTACAATGGGGTTTTGTTCGGCCAAGTGTGTCAACGTGGGGTGCACCATTTTTGTTTGTGAAGAAGGCTAACAACAGTTTTGTGTTTTGTGTGGATTATCATTGCTTAAACAAAATGACAATAAAGAATCGATATCATCTTCCACGGATTAATGATTTATTCGATCAAAAAAATGGTGAATGTTTGTTCTCAATGATCTACTTGCAGTCAGGATACGATCAGATGCAGTTAAAGGACAAGGATATACCTAAAATTACTTTCTTTTGTCATCATGGGCATTATGAGTTCATTTTAATTCTGTTTGGCATGATGAATGATCCAAATCTGTTCATGGGATTGATGAATGTTGTGTTCCCTAAGTTCCTAGGAAAGTTCGTGGTGGTTTTCATTAACGACATCCATGTGTACTCCATATCTGAGGAGGAGCATGAAGAGAATCTACACGCTATTTTGAGAGTTCTTCGTCAACATCATCTGTATGGGATGTTGTTGAAGTGTGAGTATTGAACTCGAGATGTCTGTTTCATGGGGCTTGTTGTGTCCAAGAAGGGAGTAGTTGTGGATCCATCGAAGATAGAAGCAGTTGTGTCTTCAGAAACCGCTAAGACAATGTCAGAGGTGCGAAGTTTCCTTGGTCTTGCAGGCTACTATAGGAGGTTTATAGCTGATTTCTCGTGAGTTGAGACTCCTCTAACAGGTTTGGCCTGGAAGGATAAAAAATTTATATATACTGATCAGTGTCATTCATATTTTGAGAATCTGTAGGAGAAGTCAATAAGTGCCCCAGTTCTTTTCCCCCCAGCTGAGGGAGTTCAGTTTGTTGTTTTCTGCGATGGATCGCATCTAGGGTTAGGCTGCATTCTGATGTAGCAGAGATCCGTTTTTTCTTTTGGGTCTGAGCAGTTGTTTCCCCATTAGCGTAATTATGCCACCCATGATCTTGAGTTGGCAGCTGTAGTGTTTGCTCTGATGTTGTGGAAACATTACCTCATTGGTCAGTGCATTGTGGTTTTCACCGATCATATGATTTTGAGGTATGTTTTCTCCCAACATGACTTGAACATACGACAACATTGGTGGATGGAGTTCTTACAATAATATGACTTTGAGATATCATATACAACTATAAAAAGGAATGTTGTAGCTGATGTGTTGAGTCTAAAGTCGCGTAGTGTTGCTGTTCATGAATATGGTGATCCCTAGAGAGTAATGGGAGAACTGTCAGCATTACATCATGATATGGGAGAGGTTGGGGCCATAGGTTTTCTTTTTTAGATGATGATATATTCATCCCTAGTGTATAATTTGGAAGAGTCTCAGTTGGGGGATCCAGAGGTGGAGGTCTGGTAAGACCGAGTTATTTGTGGTGAGGACCCTGATGGGTGGTCTGAGGATGAACAACACCGAGTGTTGTATCATGGAATGAATTTTGTTCCTTTGACAATGCGTAGGATGGTTCTTAGAGAGTTTCATAGTTCGCCTTTAGAGCTTCATCCTGGTGTGACCAATATGTACCGAGACTTGAAGAGCATGTTATGGTGGCCTGGGCTGAAGCATTCAGTTGCGGAGTTTGTGTTTTGTTGTTTGGTCTTCCAGAAGGTGAAGGTCGAACAACATGTTCCTTGTGGTCTTCTCCATCCATTAGATATTCCTCAGTGTAAGTGGTAGGACATCTCAAAGGACATTATTACTGGTTTACCTCGAGCTCCAGGAGGACATAATGCTATTTGGGTGGTAGTGGATCGTTTACCAAAATCGGCCCACTTCATATCGATCAAGGATTCAAGCTCAGTAGAAGTTCTATTGTTGCACTATCTAGAGGAGGTGGTGAGACTTTATGGAGTCCCAAGGATGATAATTTCTGATTGATATCCTCATTTTATCTCTAGTGTGTGGAGTGGTCTCCAACATGCTTTCGGTTCTCAACTACGGCTTCTCACTTCTTTTTATCCTCAAACGGATGGTCAGACGAAGCGAACCATCCAGACTCTTGAAGACATGTTATGCTCTTCTGTTATTGATTTTTTAGGTTCATAGATGAGGCACTTACCCTTAGTGGTGTTTGCTTAAAATTTTAGTTTTCACTCCACCATTATTATGGCACCATTTGAAGCCTTGTATGGATGGCCTTGTCATTATATTTTGTGCTAGACTGTGGTCAGAGAGTCAGAAATTCTCGGATCGGAACAACTGTAAAATACAACAGAGATGGTTTGGGTGATTCGGGAGAGGATGAAGACAACAGAAGATCGTCAAAAATTATATACCGATCAAATAATGAGACACTTAGAGTTTAATGTTGGGGATCATGTGTTTTTGAAGGCGACTCCCCATCATTGGTAGTGAATTTTTGGTTATGGGAGTAATATTTCTCCACTGTTTGTTGGGCCATTCATGGTGTAAGCTTGTGTTGGAGTTGTGGTGTATCGAGTAGCACATCCCCCTAAAATGAGTCAAATACATGATTTTTTCCATGTATCATAGCTATGTCATTATCTTCATGATGACTCTCACAACATCGATTGGGTATAGATCAACGTTGATGATGATGAAACTTTTGAGGTGTGACCTGTGGAGATTAAAACCGCAAGGAGAAGGTGTTGCGCGGACATTCTGTCCCATTGGATCATGTCTTATGCAGACACGACGACATGGAAGAGAGCACCTAGGAACGTGAGTCACAGATACGTGCTCAGTACCCAGTGTTGATTGATGTTTAACTCTTTTCATTCAATGATGTTCCATGTGTGGTTAGACCATTCATGTTTATATTATGAATTTCTTTTGTTGCTTCTTTTGTATTGCTCTCTTTTGATAGGTTTCTCGATGGGTGGGTTTTCAGGCCCCATTTCATTTTCCCTCTATGTGGGCATTTAATTATAGAGGAAAAGAATGTTTTGAGAGGTATCTGATGTAATTTCCTGGACCTTTCTGGTCCAATCCTTTGTGAAAAATATGGTGTTTGAGGTGTTCCAAGAAGTCAACCTAACTTATCCCCAACACTTTGCCAATTTTTCCTTTTCTGTGAATAGTATCATCAGTGAACCTTGGTGAAAAGTTCCAATGGTAGACAGTTGTGAATAGTGCATCGATAACCTTCTATAAACAGTGCCAATGGTGAGGTCCAATGGTAACCTCTCTTTCCTTTTCCAAATTTAAAATTCTATGAATAGTTCCATTGGTGAACAGTTCTATCGGTAACTTCTCTTTCATTTGCCAAATATCCAATTCTATGAATAGTTCCATCAGTGAACAGTTCTCTTGGTAACCTATAAAGGTAACCCCTATTTCATTTTCCAAATTTCGTATTCATTGAATAGTCCATCGATGGACAGTTCTATCAGTATCCTCTAACAGTAACCTCTCTTTCCTTTTCCAAACTTCCAATTCTAGCAATAGTTCCATTGGTGAACAGTTCTATCAATAATCTCTTACGCTAACCTCTCTTTCCATTTCCAAATTTCCAATTCTATGAACAGTTCTATCAGTGAACAGTTCTATCGATAACCTGTAACGGTAACCTCTTTTTCCTATGCCAAATTTTTAGTTCTGTGAACAATGTTTCCAGAACGGTAGCTGTACAGTGTTCTATCGGTGAGGTTCTAACGGTGAGGTTCATGAACAATGTTTTATCCATGAGGTTCAAGAACTGAGGTTCATGAACTGTGTTTTATCGGTGAGGTTCATGAAAAGTATTCTATTGGTGAGGTTCGTGAACAATGTTCTATCGGCAAGGTTCTAACGGTGAGGTTCACGAACAATGTTTTTTTCCCTTCCCAAATATTGAGTTCATGAATAGTGTTACCAGCTTCCAATAGTTTCACCTCTTTAGCATTTTACTTTGACATAAAATGCATTTAAATCCTTGTTTTAAGGACTCTAAGTCCGATTCAAAGGCCATAACTCTAGTATTAATTATTCCTAAGGCTCAGTATGTTTTTACTTCGTTATGCCATGTGGTTTAATGCGGTCCACTTTTAATGGGAAATTAAGCATATCATAAACTATTGCTCTATTAATTATTTAAAATGGACAAGATATCTTCCTCCCTTGTTCTTCCTCCTTGTTCTCTGGCAGGAGATGCTCAGACCTTTGCATCCTTCCCGTAGGAATCGTGAGATCAATCTTTTTCCCATGGATTGGTTTCCTCAACATCCTTCTTTCTACAAGTGCACCCCTTGTTTATGTGCAACCAAGAAATATCGATCAATCATCAATATAGGGAATGTTTCATCGTCATTATTTTTGGGTTGATCTTCTTCTATTTCTCCTTTCCATTTTATATAATGTAATCACCATGCTTCTAATGGTTTTTCTTATTGTTCGGTTGGTGTGGTCGTACCGTGGAATCCTTAGGTGGATTCAGTAGTCGAGAGAGGAGGATCATGACACATTGTGTGGATAAATAACATCAAGAACCATTTGAGTTAGGGGATTCATTTATGTGCAATTGTATTATTAGCATGATTTATCCCACCGGATCACAATGGAATTGAACGAATAAATATTTGAACCGGATAAACCTATTGATATAGGTCATATGTTATTGCCTCTTATTTTTCTAGATAGTGTGATATCAATGCTTGTTATCTTTATAAATTCGTTCTGGATAGAAATTGGTAAAGAACATATAGACGAAATTAATTGATAATGGTTTGTATAATTATTGAGAGGCTTATAAATTAATCTAGGTCTTCTTTTTGTAATTTGATGTTTATCAAAATGGTGCAGTAAGAATTTTTAATTATTTTTGATAGCTTAATGATTTTGTTTTCTGAATCTAGAACCTAAGAATAATAATCAGTTAATATTATATGGGTTGAGGAACTGGTTGAACTATAAAAGATAACTCCTTGTTGGTTTCTGAGTTGCCCTATTGTTTGTTAAATGGCCAAGAGACAAACTGTTAAACTGTTTGTTTTCCTACTACTTGTGTTGTGATGTGAGTATGGATGGCTATTGTTATATGTGGGGGCATGGAGGACTTTTGGTTTTGGCAGTAGATGACACCTATAGTGGCAAGATCCATCATTTTATGCATGTGGGTGTCGAGGAGGACACCAGGGATGGTGGAACGGGGTGGATGTGATTGTTGGATGCTTGCTGTTTCTTATTTGTTGATTATCTACTTTACTTTTCCCCACTAACCAAGGAAGTTGGTCTTGCTTACCCTACTTCCGGAGGAGGTGATGTTATGCAGGGTATGCCACGTGCATTCCATGGTTAGTTGTTCAAGGGAGAATGGGTCTACGCTCTTGCTATAGGCTGCAAAGACTCGACGGGTAGTACATCTACTCACCGTGTTAAGACCCCTTGTGTTTTTTAGCGCAGAATGTTTCTCTAGAATTAAAGGGAATGTCAGAAAGTAATTCTATAATGAATAATTGAATAAATGGTGTTAACCCATGGGGTTAAAGTTTTATAGAACATAATGATGAGGATGTAATTTCGAAGGAACAATATAATTTTTGTGTGATGCTAATGACCTTTAATGTGGAATTGGTACTGGTTAATTAATGTTTGAATAATTTATTAACATAATGTGAAACTCATAAAAAGGGAATTAAATAATTTATTACACCTCTTTAAATGGATTTGTGCTTATAGGATACCTAGTTTTAGAAGTGGCAGCCTAGAGTTCGAGAGACGTTATCTACAGTTGAGTCTAAGACTATGTTATTCCCATAGTGTGGTTGTGAAATATAGTATATCTTGTAATTTTTGTGATTATATAGGTTACTCCACCCTATAATTGTAATAAACTTACACCGCAGGCATTTTGATCCCTGGGGTGTGTTTTCCCCAACAATCCGGTGGGAGGATGAATGGATGACTACCACCTTTGGTCCCACGCTATTTTCATGATTGTTACTTATGCTGGCAGGCACAACAGTTAGTTTTATCGATATATGTGAGTAGAGGGATGTAATATCTTGTGGTTATTCACATAAATATATTCTGCATATAGTTTCTTGTGGACAACTATAGGCGTAACATGTATAGGCTATGATTGCTTCAGGATCCTTAATCAGTGTATGGGCTGTAATGGCATGAGGTATAATTACTAATGTTAGATAGATGTTATGTGAACTGTTTTGGCTCCAAGAAACTACCTGGTTACTTTGCTTACATGGATGTGGAAATTTTGTTTCACGAGGTGCATGTTGTGGTGCTTCAACCAGGAGCCTGCGGGCAGTACTATTTGGAGACAGATTCCTAGGACATGTGATGTTGGGGTAAAGAGGCAAACCAGTGGGGATGTAGTAGTGGGGTAACCTTGATATTCTTAATTATATGATATATTCTTGTAAGCATTACTTGGTGAGAGTAGAAATGGCGAGTATGGGAACTTAGTATACCAGTTTAGGTAACGAGTTAGTTTCACTTGTTGTTCACTGTGCTTTAGCATGCATTCATAAATTTTTCACGAGAGGCTTTAGGGAGGATACTACTAAGTATACTATTATACTCACAAAATGTATATATAAACTGTTGTTCAGGTCACTTGAACCAGGTTGGAGATCATGCTGGTTTCTACGATCATTAGGTTATAGGAGCTGTTCGGGCTTGTGGTTGCTGCTGTTTTTACTTTATTTTGGGTACTTGCAGTTTTCCCCTTCTAGTTGTATTATATTTGCATGAAATTACATATGTAAACTTGGGTTTTAATTTATATTTTTTTTATGTGGTGGAATTGGTTGGTGTCTATCTTATCTCTCTCTTCAACATGTGTTGTCTTAGAGGTTAATGCCTACCATTTGTGTGTTAACTATACCCTCAGTGCTAGTCGCCAACCCGGGGCCTACTGGAGGCGGGATGCGTGGGTCATTATCTCCTTTCTCCCATTTCTGGCCCATGAGGGATACACATTGTGGGGAGGGGGTCAGGACACGATGACCTTTCCATCTATGTATCCTAGGCCATGCCCAATGTGAAATTCACTCGGCCACAATATGACGTCCTCAATTCCCAATGTTGTGGTCAAATCACCCAAATTATCTGGGTCAAGCCCAACCGATGATCATCATCAGTCAAGAATATCCAGGCCACACTTAACACAACCCAAAGGATCCCTCATATGAAATATCCAGCATCACCTATATATAATAAAAAGGGATCACAATAAACATTAAAAATAATTTTAATAGTGGAATTGCACTAGCAATGTGTAGTCCCATACCAACACTGAGGTCTTTATTTCCTATAATAAATTTAATCATGCTTAAATAGGTTAAACATAGAATTTTAACAAAAAAATTCAATTATAACCATTTTGGCACCCCATACAAAATGCCCCAAAAGAGAAACATCCTCTAACCCAGCCTCACTCAAGCATATCAACATAAGGAAATGCCCAACATCATACCATAAGCAATATTTCCCATTCAATATAATGAAAAATGGGTCTCGCTCAATACCCAATGTTGCACAAAAAAGTGGCTACTTGAAAATGACCATGAAACCACAAAATAAGGTAAACAACACCAACCTCTTACTAGTACGATGATCCTCCTCTAGTGTCAGCCTATAATTTGGTCTAAAACACGGTAAATAATCAAAATTTGCATAAAATATAAAACCACTATAGCATAGTTTAGAACAGTTATCTAGAAGAACGGATCTAAGGGCATCAAAAGAATACTAGGGGAGTTCTAATGGATCTGAAAAGGTTCTGAGCAGACTTTTGATGAAGAACATAGAAGGATTTGATGTCCCGACAGAATAGTTTGTGAAACTCGGTGACCCCCATGGTCTACTTCATCAAAACGAGGATACTGCCTGTTTTATGAAATAATTAGAAAATACATGTTGTTTTATTTAGGTATACACATCCTGTATATAATTAAATAGTTTCAATGATGAATATTTTTCAACAGGCTTATTTTTCCGACCTGCCTACACGACCACACAACAAGTACAAGGGAGTACGCAGCGTGTGGTTTGGTTTTTCCCTATTCCCCACTGACTTACCCACATGCAATTTATATCACTCATATATGGCTAGACCACATGGCATGTAATAGTTATACATGGTGTGTACTTGGTTACACCACTCTACTCGATCGACACACTCACACGCCATCTCTAGTATTCACACATGACCATGGTACACAACCTGTATTGGGAGTACACTACATGTTACCCCAAAATAACGGAATGCCTCCATTTTTAATCTAGAACCACCCAGTCCTCGATATTTTCTAAAAAACATCACAAAACATGACAAATAAAAAGATCCTCATAGCCTAAAATAAGAAATGTGTTTTTACAATAACAATCCTTTATCAGTTGAAGTCATATTCTCTGCATCATGTTTACTTCCTTTGGAGTGATTATATACTTCAGACATTTATGGTCAGCATAAATTTGTCCTTTTCCAACATATAAATGATTCCTTGAAATTTTCAAATAATAACCATATTTTCCAATTACAAATCATGTATGAGATAATTTAACTCATGAGTTTTTAGTTTTCTTGATGAAAATGAAATTACTTGATCATTATGCATTATAATACCATGTCCCTTCAATAAAGAATTATTTTACATGACAAACATACCATTTTGGGAAGGAATGGACAAAACTGGCACATTTTATAATCCCAGCTTCAGTTCCTGAAAAAATAATATCACAATCATTTATCCAAATAAATTTAACCCCTTTTCACGTTAGCTTAGTTAGCAGTCTAGATAACCATGCAATTGATTTATCAAATCGTTGTTAATAAACTACTAATCCAACACAAATAAAAATATATGTAACATTTTTAGGTCATCGACATTCATCAACAATGTATTTTTGGATGGATCAACTATTTTTACATCCTTATTTACAATGTTCCCATGAAAAGAAATCGGTTCAACAAAATATCACACATGATGAATTTTCCATATATTTTCACTTATTTGAGGTTTGAAAAACAACCCTAATATTTTTTTCATGCATCTCTATACTCTTGGAAAATACCAAAATATCATCAATAAATATAGCCACTATATTATCAAAAAAATAATTAAATATTCTATTAATAAGATTCATTAATTTAATAATTTCGTTAGTGAACCCAAATAACATAACAATAAATTCATAATTCCCATATCTATTATGAAAATATGTTTTCAGGATGTTATCCCCCATTACAATTAGATGATGGTATCCAGATCTGAAGGCAATCTTAGAAAACCACTAAGATCCCTGGATTTGATTAAACAAGTCATAGATATGGTGAAAAGGAAAAAAAATTTAGTAGTGATGTTATATAAGGGTCAACACTCAATGAAAAGTCTCATGGAAGCATCATTATTTTTAACGAACAAAGCTGGATCACCCTATAGTGAAGTTCATGAGAGAATTAAGACTTTATCAAGAATCTCCTTCAACTAATTTTTAAATTAAAAAATTTTCATCTGATCCATTACATATGGGTGTTTTCAAATTTTCATAACATCCTAAACTATGTTAATTGTGAATTCAACTTCTTGATCAGTTATCAAAACATGAAAATCCTCAGAAAATATATCATGGTATTCATTTACCACTAGTACATCATTAATCTGAATTGTTCCCTTGTTTTCAGAAATATGATAATGATAAATTTCATTTCCAAATTTCTATTGTTTCATATATTCCTGATATGTTATCAATTGTATGGGAATATTATTCTATACAAACTAAAACTATATCTGAAAAAATCTTCTTTATATCTTTAGTTAATCATAGCACGATAAACAGAAATCCAATCCATTCCCTAAATGACAACAAACTCTACTATGGAAGAAAATAAAAAGGGTTTCAAGTAATGTCTTTCCACAGACCACAATATAAAGATTCTTATAATTTAAATTTTTATAATATTTCCCCCTACTATTTTATCAATAAGAATTGATCTAATTTATTAAGGCGATATTTCTAATTTTCAAGAAAATTCCACGGAAATAAATAATGTGTACACCCTGTGACTAATAAAACATTATCAAAATCGTTTTAAAAATACAAGGTACCCTATACAACGTCATTGGATGGCCTGACGTTAGTTGACGTAGTGTCAAAGTATCCCACTACACCTTTCACCTTATTGTTTGGCTTATTTGAAACTTCCAGATCTCTATTTGGGTAGGCATTTTCATATTGACCAATCTCACCACATTTAAAACACTTTATTGTTTTCTAAACTGGATTAGTCATAGGATCATTTTCATTATAATCTTGGGCCATATTTCCAAACATACCACATCCAAAACACTACCTAGTTTTTGTAAGGTATTCCACATGGTGCTTCTTTCCATACATTTCATAAACTAGAAACTAGAATTTATTACCATCAGATTTCTTTGTTTGATT
Organism: Viscum album; assembly: GCA_963277665.1. Taxonomy (NCBI): domain Eukaryota; kingdom Viridiplantae; phylum Streptophyta; class Magnoliopsida; order Santalales; family Viscaceae; genus Viscum; species Viscum album. The sequence continues at coordinate 358,228,782 of OY728143.1, forward strand.
CATACCCATCACTTTCCATCTAGACATATTCTAATCCTTGTATTCAATGTGCATGTGATCATCTACAAAACTATTTCTATACACTATAACAACATTAGAGAAGTACCTCATAACTTTTGAATTTCTAGGTAGCTAATTCCCTTCGATACCATGGATTTAATCTAGAGTAAATGTGTTTCATTTTTCATTAAAGATCCAAAATAATAAATGGAGTATACCTTTATAGTGAGGTGATGTTCTCTTCTTACATGAGAACCGAATATTTTTGCTTTTACATCAATTTATGGAATTTATTCTCTATCATATATTGCACCACCTTAGGAAAATATTCTTCCTGGAAAATAAATTTAAATTTATCCCACTCTAAGGAAGCAATCTCTACACTATCCCTTATATTTTTGGACACTGACTACCACTAATCTGCTTCACCTTGAAAATAATAAATCTAAATACATACCTTTTAATTATCTGAATAAACCATAACACATAATATCATTAGATGGTCCTTAATCCATCTTTCAGCTGCTTCTGTATTAGAATATCCATTGATAGTATGAGAGTGTTGTCTCATAAAATGTTCCACTATTATCATGTTCCTTTGTGGTACCTTTTTTGTCCTTTAGAATGGACTCCACTACCATTTATTTTGAATTTTATCTGATCCAATACTTCTATATAATGCTCAGTTACAATCTATACCATTCATGGTTACAAATTCAAAAGTATATCATTCTGTTGGTGCCCCTCTTCTTCAACTTCCCTATTTCTTCTATGGAAAACAATTATTGAAAAACATTTCATAGTCAAAGAAACATGGCAATATTTAAAAGGTATATTATTTCAAAATAACCATACAGTAAAAATAATTAATGGTATTCAATTAACATCATCTTGACTCATGAAGTTATTTAAACCGTCCTCTAAAACCAAATATGAAGACACCACCTTTTTACATTACATAAACTGGAATTATTTTCCGTAACTCACATCCTTTATAAATGAGGTTCTTTTCAGTTTCAGAGTTTTAGAGAATTGGGATATAATAAATAAATTACATTCCACATTTATATAGAGTAGATAACTCAATAATAGTATCCATTTCTTTCAAAATATAACACTTTTTAAATAAAACATATTCCATTTGATAAATCATTATGAAATTTAACATGGCTTCCTTCATGGTTATTCACAAATTTATAACCTGTGAAAAATATTTAAAAACTTGGGAAGATCACATAAAAAATAGTAAGGGATATAAGAAGAAGGAAATGAAAACATGTCTCCATGAATAATTGAAATGTAAGAAATAATTTTAAAAAAAGACACACTTGTTACCCATATAAACGTAATTTGTGGAACATTATATATCCATGATATTTCAACAAAATATATTCTGATAAAATAGAACCATAAATTTATCTTAGGGAATTAAAAACACTATATTTTAACCATCTTGGAAAACATATAATTTCAAACCCTCATTACTACCTTACAATTATTTAACCATTTTAGTTACACTCGGAGTAACTATACGGCCAAACACCAAATCACAAACACCCAATGCATTGGATGGAGAAATAGTTCCCACTCATCATCATAAACAATTTCTATAAACTAGAACATAATAATATATGATGATAAATTTCATAAAAACCTTTCTTTTTAATTTTTTAAAATAGAATTTTTAAAGAGGTTTTTAAAAGAAAAGTCCCTTAAAAATATCGTATATATAAAGTGAGACTTAATAGATTGGTTGGAATTTTTATATAAAATGTTAATACACATAATTAATCATAATATAAACAAAATTCATCAAACAAAATACTTTAATACCACTTAAAGAAAAAAAAATAACGTTAACCCAAAGAATGGAAATCGATTTATGAATTCCCTTCCCTTGGGTTCTTCTTATTTTAAATTTGTTTAAAAACCAAATATAATGGTTAATAGAGAGTTATTAGTATTTTAAAGATACCTTTTAGGTTTCTAACAAATTATATGATCATTTTGTAACAAAATTTCTCCCTTTAATTGTTAGTATTTGGTTCCTTCCATTGTATCAAGGGCGTTCATTACATGATTTCCATAGTCGGTTTGTGTTCGATTTTCAACCAGTATGAAAATAAAATTCCAAAAGTGGAATTAAATGGTATTGATATGTTTCCATAATATATTATGATATCATAGATCATTTTTATCATATACGATGATGAATATTTAGATAAAACGTTACAAATAATTTTTTAGATCATTTTTGTTGTTTCCTCGATAATCATGAAATTATTTCATTAAATAATTTAATTTCATGAATATAAGTTAAATCAAGACAATGAATTTGGTTAAAAAATAAAATTTACATGCTGATTAATCCATTAAAAGGTTTTTATGATCATTTTTTAGGGTAGCAATTTAATTTGGAAACACATTGTCTGTGATTTTGGTAAATCGCCACATCGTAGCGGGTGTTTTTATTTTTAGAGCAAGAGGGAGAGGATAGGAAGGAAGATGATGAATCATTTACATGAACAAGGTAGCATAAAAATATATATTATTCTGGAGATTTCATAACTCATGGATATGTGGATGGATGTATAGTATATGAAATTAAAGGAATTTAAAAGTAAACACATGAATAAGGATGTAGATTCTTAGATCTTGATATATTCTCCTTGAGATCCTCTTAAGGACTTTGGTTTATTAATTTTGGTGAGACCTATAGATCTTGGATGTGCAGATGATACTAGGGGTTGGAATTTGGAAAAATATAGGCAATTATTAAGGCCTGATAGGTTTGAGAGGAAGAGGGTAATGAGGGTGGTATTTATAGTGGAGGAGAGGATGGGTTTGAGATTATTTTAATAATTACTTTTATATTTTTTGTCGAAGAATATGAATGGACTTCATTATTGTGATCAAAATAGTAAATAGAGCATGTGAGTTATAAAAATGTTTCCTTACCACACATTTGAATTCATAAATTGTATATTTAACTAATTATTAGAACATACAATATATTAATGTATTTCACTATTCAATAAAAATTAATTATTTTCAAAAATAATCCCAAAAAAACTTCTTAACCATTTATCTACATGTATAATTTTAATATGAACCCCATTTTTGAATATAATTGTCAATATAATATTAATATAATTTTTAAATAAAATTAAAATTAATTCAAAATTATCATTTTTAATTATACAACCCATTTTTTAACTCCTTGAAAAATTATTCAATATTTCATTATTTTAAATCCTTAATAAAGTAAAATAATAATAAAATTTACTATTAATTTGGTTCATATTACTTTTCATAAGGGTATGTTACTATTCACCAGAAAAAACAACTTGGTTGTATCATACTCTAAAGAACTTACTGATCACAACTGTAGATGACTGTGTATTGAAATTCAAAACATAGAAGTAGAAAAATTTTGTTTAAAGGACCATTATAAATATCCACATAAAAAAAGTTTCGGGCATTTAAAATTATTTTATAACCATGGGCTATTACAATTCCATATCATGGAATACCCATGGGTTTCACCAATTCATAATTAATCCATATATACAACATCTCTGGGATCATGTGTGGATAGAAACATGATCCAGTGATGATAATAATATTTGAGAAGGATAGAATAATATGTATGAAGCTTGGTATGATTATTGATCTAATCCACAATGTGGCATTAGCCCACATAATCTATATATGTGGAACTCATTAAACCCCAATGGGAAGGATCAGAGTATAGTAATACATCTATTTAATAGTTTATATAACACTATGAAAATATTTGGTAATATGATTATTATCATATGATTTATTTTAAAATGGAGTATAGTAACATAATGAATTTAATTCACTTAATGCATACCATTTAATATAGTGTTTGATTATTTTATAATCCAATTTTTTATTTTCATAACCATTTTATTCACCTCAATAAATATAGATATCCAACATTTGGATTGATCTATTATAGGAGTTATTTGAATCCTAATTTGTTGTGCTTCAATTTTTATCTATCTAAATTATAATATCTAGCGATTCAGTGAGTTTCAAGTATAGAGTTTAGTGGATTTTCTTCCACTTTTTTCTCATTTAAAGTTTTATCTGCTACTAGTTCATCATTTTATAATGTCCATAATAAGATTATATCAATGGGAAAATGGTGGATATATGATGCAAAGATTCAGTAGGATTCTTTCAGATCCAATATGGTATTCTACTTTGTGAGGTGTGTCTAGTATATGTCACGTAAATGGGGTGTCTTGACTACTCACTGAATGCTTTTAGACAAAAATTATTTAAAATAATATAAATATTCTGTTAGATATAGTATTTCATATGGCTGAGGGTTAATATTTAGGGGGTATACTATTATAAGAGTGGGTATGTTAAATAATCTATTAGAACTAATGAAGATGTAACTTCCTTTTTTCTAACGTCATTTTTACTGTGATTATGTATGTTAATTTTTTTATTTCCATTCATTTTTTACCACATATTTCTATAATAAATATAATTTTTCAAATTAATTAATGAATAAAAATAATTCACATATGATCTAGATATATTAAATAGTCCTATTTGGGATATAATATTTGCATTTCATTATAGGCTTTAATCACAACAATGTAAATTATAATGTGAAATGATAGCATTTGAAAATGATATATATCACTTTTTAGAAGTTCATCCCTAAGAAACCGTTATTTTCAAATGTTTTTCATTATTAATTAATGTTTGTAAAAAATAATGGAAAAATAAATAGAACTTTTCAATAATTAAAATTAATATTCGCTAAATGACTCAAAGTATTTATGATGTTTTGTTGAATCTTTCGCACAATTGAATATATTGAAGTTTTTAATTATTTGGAAAAAATAATGAGATTATTTTTAATACTAAAAGATAAAATTTATAATTTTTTTCAACTCCAAAAGAAACCACACAATATGATGAATAATAATAACCACACCAAACTGTGTATGGAGAGAAATAATTATTATATAGAAATAGTCTATCAGGGAAATAGTGGAGGAAAATATGTTGTTTATCAACACAATGCTATTGTATGTGACACTCCATCAAGTATAATTAAGGTTTAATTTTTTTTGATATATACTAGTAAAAAATTCCATTTTAAATTTATTTAATTTTAACATTTTTATGATATATTAACAACAGACCATTCAATTGATATTAATATAGATTCGATTAGAAATTGGATTCCTTTAATAAATAAATAGATTAAAAAATTCCTATTTATAGATACACAGGGCTTCAAGAATTTTGTGAAGAAACATTAAAAAAATGATGTATATGTTATGATGAATACTAATATGGTGACCTTTTTATTCATAGAAAACATCTATGTTGATAAATTATACTTGGTAGATGTTGTTATACACTCTCTAATGGTGGAAAATGGAAATAAAATGAAAATATTTTTTAATAAGGGGGGTGAACCTATATAATACAACCCACATGGTAGAAGTAGTCTTGGTGATACCAACTAGAGAAACCATACGCCCTATAGATTTCAGGGGACTTACTAGAACTGTCAAGTTATAGTTCACAAAAAAAATCCATTTTTATTTGTTTACCCAATCCTATTTCATTTTCTATGTATCAATTTTTATTCTTTTAAAAAAAATTAATTAGTTACAATCTATTATAGATTTCTCATGGAGGGAAGTTGTTATGGAATAGATAAAGGTCACCTGTTGTTCAATAGTATTTAAATATTCTCATAGCAAGCTTATATCCATATATATTATTGGTTTTATACAAACAAATTGATATCATATGAGTTCTATCAATTTTATATATGTGCTTCTTTTATGGTAATCATTTCATAGTGTTGGGAGGAAAATTACTCTAAATGTGAAGAATGATATATTTTTTTTGGTTTTCAATAATTTTTTTATATAATAAAATTTAACTCCATTAAAATCGGTTAAAATTATTGAGATATTGAGTTTATTGTATTTTTTCTCAATTTAAAATTCTAAATATCAAATTACTGCTGAAATTGATTATATTGGTTAAATTTTCTTAAAATTTAATGAAATTTGGATACATTGTGTGTTCCATAGATGTATAGCCAATAAAAATAAAAACCATTCACAACCCTGAGTGTTTTTATACCTTTTTAAAATATTATTGAATTTATATACATCGTGAGTATAAAAAAATGAATCATTATACATACATACATACATACATACATACATATATATATTTATTTAATATTTTCACATAAATCAATATGTTTTTCTATACTTGAAGTGAAAAATTAATTTTTTTGAAAATAAATTCCACTTTATAATAAAAATTCAATCCTTTAAATTATTAATACTTATATATTAATAGACTTAATTGTCATGAATTAATTCATATGAGATATACTACAATAAAAATACCATTTCAGACATATCATGATGTTTTAATGCATGTATTATAATTTCATATGAGTGAAAAAAGAGATTTAATTATTTCAGAGGATTTGAAAATGTTATTTATATTTTTAGGGGGAAAATAAGTGAAAATATTATTGAAATAAATATTTCATATTTTTATAAAAAAATCAAAGAAAAAAGGTTAATGGTAATTTTTTTGAAAAAAAAGGATATGAGATTAAATTTTTAGTGTGCCTTCTTGAATGACTTTGTACCCTAATAATAAAAAAATTAGGCTTTTAATTACATACAAAAATTAAATGGACTTTTCATGAACATTCTCATATATATTTTGAATATATTATACAATAAGATAATTAAATTATTTTATTAAATTTTTTCATTGACATACCATTAAAAAAGTGTAAAATTATATTTTTTGTAATTTTTCAGAGAAAATGAGGGTGTTACTATAGTATTGTCATTAATTAAATATCATACATTTATCATTAATATACTAAAACACATAAAAATTATTTTTAATATAAATAAACTAACCATATACCACAACACAATCCCAGATATATAATTTTTTTTATCATAATATTGCTAGCTAAGTGGACATGTAGTCACATTTCATGAATATGGAATGTTGTGATAACCATAAAATGAGGGAAAATGTACATGAAAACCTTTATTCAGATTGAGATGTGAATTTCTTCAAGAAATAGGTATATATTTGAATAGATTGATCAATTGTATTGAATTATATTTAAAGAAAATAAGAAACTAAAATTAAAATCGTAGTAGAATTTAAATGATAATAGGATGCAAAAGAGAGTTCACTTGAACATTTTATTTATTTAATAAAGATTGAATTTGGTGTAGATATTTTCCAGTATTGTAATTGCATATGTGTGGGAGAGTGATATAATGAACAAAATTATGAATTATTATATTTATTTTCCACCACATTTTCCTCATTTATGTGAAATTATAACATTTATCATATTTTATTATTAATATATAATTATTTGAACAATTAGTTTAAAAAATATATTTTATTATTCAACATTTATTTTATGATTTTATGCATTGGGTATAACATCGATCATTTAATTATTTGTCTATTTTTATTTGGAATATATAACTATATATAAATAAAATGAATATTCTTCCTCATATGTGATGAAATTAGATTTTAATGTTTAGTGTATGGGAAATTCAGTATTATTTATAGATATTTGAGATTAAAATGGGAAGAATCCATGTTGGAGGTGACTAATCTAGTTTTTTATGTAATCGCATCAGAATAACCCATTCCTATACCACACATCATATTAAATATCAAGTTTGAGTTTCCTTATTTGTGAATGACATCACAAATTGATTTTTTATGTTATATTACATGATCATTGAAATGATCTATATAATAATAACTAGCCATGATAGGTACTATATATAATTCTCTATAATAGAAACAATGAAGGGAATGATTAAATAATTAGTGATATGAGAAATATGTGATATTCACAAATGTATACTATGATTAAAAGAAATTATAGGTATAAATATAATATATATGAGATATCACTAACCATAATTAACAATAACCATATTAAATTAGCAAAAATATAAAAAACTCCCAAATTAATGAAAATTACTAAGATCGTGTATTGAAATATCATCATTTCACTACTAATTATTGAATTTTTATTTTCTATGTCTGGTGAAAAGATATACTAAAATATAATAAACTACATTTAGGGTATATAATTAATAGAAATATCATTGGGTAAATCATATAAACCCCCTCATTTTATATTAGAAATACATTTCGATGTTCATAGATCTAAAAAAAATAAATATTAATAGATTTTTAATCATTTTGTGTTATGTAAAAATTATAGACGAATATTCATTTTTAATCAATAATACACAGAAATTCTATATAATAAGGAATAGATTAAATGTGATTGATCAAGGATCAACATGGAATTCATGAATGAGACTCTCAATAAGAGAATATTCTCTAACTATATGTATTCCTAAATTACGAAATACCCATTAGATACTACAATATTTAAACCATCAATTAGAAAGTATTATTAAAGATAATGGGGTGAAGGTAAATTTAGTTTCATAGACAAGTTGGGTTCCATTGATTGGGGGTAGAGAGGGTTGAATCAGTAGTTCCCTAATTTTATGAATCTTTATCATTTTAAATTCTACCCCATAAAGTGTATAATGATCTCAATCCACTCAATGATTTCCTAAATACTCATCTTTACGTTTACTAATAATCCATAGAAATCTTCCAATAGTATTTATTAGGTACGACATAATGTCATACTCTTTTTTATAAATAGTTATTCTCTAGTTACATATTATAAAATATGTTTTAATGTGAATACAATTGTTTAAAAACTCAATTTAATTATCTTCACCAAATCGTTAGACACCCCGACTACTCATATTCTAGAAATGGTTATATTCCCTTATAATATGACTCCACTAGCTTGTGAGATAGCCCAACTACAATATTACTTTTCAATGTGGATCCAAAACTACTTAAGTAATAAGTTTATTAGTTGTGGTCTCAAGACTCCTTCCAAATTTAGTGTTATCCAGATTGTCCTAAATTATTTAATTCTTGAGAACACAAGTATATTTTTCATCAATTTGATCATGAATTTATACTCTTTCTCTCTTCAATTCAGTGATGTATCAAGCCTATAAAATTTTTGTTGCATAATGGATCATTGTTCAATATATTTTTTTTACAAAATCATCACACTACTGATACCTAGAAATATTTTTTAGATGTTTATATTTGATGAGAAACATAATTATACTATAGCTAGCTACTTTTTCTTCCCAATATATTTATTTCTATATTAATTATTTAATAAAAATTTTAACATCTGATTCATTTTCATGAAATAATTCATATATACATCTAGAACCTCTTTTTATATCTCAACATTCTATATATATTCTATTAGAAAATATAGGTGAATCATTTTAACAACAAAAAATCGACATAAATACATCATTAAAAAAATATTATAAACAAACCCCCAATAGATATAATATTCTATTAATTTTTATCATATATTAATACATCTATGATATATATAAATACACAATTCTCAAAACATCAAAAACACAATATAAATTTAATACCATTATGAATTGTTCTATGTACCACAAATGGTTATGTCCATTGCATATGTACTGTAAATTATGTGAAACTACTCAATGAATTAGCTATGACATTCTCTTATGAAAATACCTATGTAGAAAAAATTCGTTTGGGAATGAAGTTTTTAGGTGTGTTTCTTATCAATATTTCAGTTTTATTCTTCACTAAACATGGCTAGGTGACACTTTGGTTATCTAAAAAATGGATATGTGAATTTCAATTATAGTTTCTTTGTTATTATGTAATACACAAAACTCATCCCTCCTATATTTTCTATTCCTGCACCATAATGTTTAATATTATCTCCCGAATATCTATTCATATCATTTGATAACAAGGATAATAAATACTTCACATCCCAGGTTTCTCAGATGTAGATCAATATTATTTTTTCCATCATTCATTATATAGTCCTAAAAGTGTAACATCATAAATATAATGTTACATTCACTCCTCTTCATGTAAAATTATTTATACTCATGAAAATTAATCATCTTCTCTAGGAAACATCATGGTAGGGTTTTACTTTATGAATATCATATGTGATGTGTTCTTTAGACTGTCTTTTATCTCAACGTGTTGACACAAAAAGTATTTAACATTGAATTTTTAGTTGACTTGATTAATCCTGTAGGAAATGGTATCTATGCATCATAATAGATGGATAATAATCAAATAATATAACTCATGGGTTTTATGATTCAATGTAAGATGAGATAATTAAAATTGGAGTGGCATGTGAGATTGTAAAATACAGAATGAAGTGAGTATGCAATCCACATTGTCCATAAAAAAACTATTGGATTAAAAATACACACAGTTGGCATATCCCTCAATGATGATTCATTATATCAGGATATACATTATAATTTTGCGTCATACAACTCTCGATCTGACATAAGTTATATCCACTAGAAAACCTTTGATAGACATATAAAGTAGTCCGTATAACTATCCTCCTTTCACCACATATTTTTTCCTCATACAAGAACTATGTATCCGTACCCTATAATTATTTATGCTGGTACTATATTTTTTCCTCCAATAATGTACAATATCCTATATGGCACCATTGTGTGGTTGATGTTTCACCCACATAGCATGGTTGGGCTACCATAACATGTTTGATTAGTGAAAACAGAGATGATCAATAGATATTTTTAAGTGATTTCTTAATTCCCATGAGTTGGAGAATAGAACCATGCATCATAAAATAAGAAAGTATGAACAGATTTTACATAAACAAAAGGTATGAAAAAATAAGTCATTTGTCATAAAAGAAAATCTACACATGGAGAACTATACCAGCAATCAAATAGTATTGAACAAAAAAATGTTCAACCACAAGGACCCATAAAACATATTAACATCCCAAGTCTCAATGGAAATGACTCTCCTTGACCGAGGTTCTACAACTTGAATGACCTCTATCTTGTGTTTTATGCTTGGTTGAACCTATACGGACAAAATTTACCAAAACCTAAAGGCACAGGTAGGGTGTGATCTAAAATCCCAGTAGGGTCTCACAATGTATTCCATAAATAGAAGACACATATAACTAACAAAACAAATCATTCAATTTTAAATAAATAGGAATTGAAGTGATTTTTTTTAAAAACCATTCATTAAATTTGAAATGTTTTAATAAATTAAAAAATGGATTAAAAATACCTTATATATACAATAATTTTTATAAATTTAAATTTTTATTGTAAATTAGTTTATAAAAAAAGTATATAAATATATAAAAAACATTATAATGAGAAAAAAGGTCATCTTCCATGTGGTATGATAGTTTCATGCTATGGGATCCTCACACATTTTAATTAGAATCAAAACAAAATTTATAAACACATGTCACAAAAAAACTAGTCAAATAGGACTCATCACCGTCCCATCGAAGACATCATCTACTAATGTTGGATTTGTATCAGTTTTAAAGTGTCAAGAGTGTGTTTTCTCAATAAATAACTAACTACATATTATTTCAAGTATTTTAAAAATAATCAATAATGATTGTTTTATTTTCAAAATGATAAAAATAATATTTGAACAATTCGTCTTTTTCATAATTCTAATTTCCATTTAAAATCTAAAACTATTATTTAATCAAATAATGTTTTATTCTAAATAAACCCACATGGTTTCAATTAAACCAGTTCAATCCTTTTTTCTAAAATAGAACCTTGAAGTCAATTTCTCTAATAAATTTTATAAATTTATAGTCAAAAACTAAAACCTCAATATTCTCCATCAATTTCAGGAAGACATCCATATTAATTGGAATTTGGGGGCTTTCCCCAAATTTTGATCCAAATCAAATCCAAATCACCAATTCATTATAATTTTGATTTTAATAATCTAATTGAAATAAATTTACAATATTCCAAAAAATTGAGTCTAGATCAAGAATTTGTTAGTTAATCAAACGTTTACATCATCATAGAACCACTAACTTCAAGATAATTGGATCTAAAAATAGAAATCCCTCATCAGAAAACATCAATGATGTAAATAAAAATTGAAATAAAACAATCGAACTGAGATACATGAACCAAAACAATGATGATTAGATACTCCAACAAAAATGAGATCCATAAAACCATATGGAAGAAAGTGGAGAGAATAGTAGATGGAGAAAGGGATGATGGATCTTACTATGATGTAATTTAATGTTGTCTTCCTTGCTTTAATTGGATTTCATAGTGGTGTATATGTTGGAAATTAACTACTTTGGAGACTCCAAAGAAGAAGAAATCATATTCTGGTCGAATGATCTCATCAAGAACATAAACTAGGGGTTTTTAGGTTTTAAATTTATTTTTTGAATTAAGGAAATTGTGTACTCGTGGTTGGTATGGTAGGGCCAAATTGTTAGACAATTAATCTCCCAAACCATGTGACCCTTTTAATGGGGTTACATGGTTTCTCGTATTTGGGTTCATGGTTTTTCAATCCATTCAACAACTATTAAAACCCTTATTATATTGTTTTATACAGTTCATGAAAACAATGTTCCAACCATAAAAAGTCCAAATGCCCGTTAAAATGATAAATATTGTACAATAAAAATCCCTTAATGAAACCCCAATAATGAATGAAGAAATGCGTGTTTTAGTAATCCATGAAAAAATAATAGTATTTTACAACCTCCCCACAATAGAATCATTATATCTTTAGAAAAAAAACTAAGAATATTCTATTTCTAAAATATGAGGCCACTTCTCTCTCAGTAGTTCCACCCTAGAATCAGACTTGTGCTACCATAGAACATGATCCAAATTTATCATCCACCGATGATGAAACTAGATTTTAGAATCAACAATCATGACTTGATGGTCAGTCAGTAAAAAAATCCTCAACCTAATGATCTATAGAGACCCTCATTTTTTCAAACATTTACGTGAAATAACATTTTCAGAATATTTAAACATTATACAAATATACACAAATAAACTGTGCTAGTCTAGTGCCATCAGATAAATAGAAACAAGAACACCAGTAGATAATTGATCTACATTATCTCCCACTAGTTTCTAATTGACTACCCTCCCTCATAGACACATAACATATAATATAAATATTCATAACCAAGGGAAGGGAACATAATGAATGGGCGATCTCAGTTACTCCGTAATGGAAAACAAGGGAGTTATATATGCCTAAACATGATCATTGGATTATGAAAACATGAACCTAAAAATTGATGATTATTCACTGTATATCATATATCATAAACCCAAATCATTGAACAAATATTAGTTATTCATATTAAAAGAATAATTATGAAATAAATAACTTAATCCTTGAAATCATGTTGTAAGAATAAAACATGGCATTGTGGAAGACACAACATCATAATATATGATTTCCATAGTATCCAATGAATCATCTCTCAGACCATATTAGTACTATCTGTTCACTCCCCATACAATCATGTTAGTCAGGGTTCACTCCAATGGACATCATAGTATCATGAGTTCACTTCTTTTACTATCTTGGTAATCATGGATCACTCCCATGACCATCTTAGTATTCAAGGATTACTCCCAATACAATATTTATCTATCTCATTAGATTTAAATAATTTCCCAATTTATTGGAGGGAGATATATATACCACACATATCATAATGAGGTTATACATACATGATCCAAAAGAATAGAAAAAATGAAATAAAAACCCACTAAAATAAATGGGTGTCATAAATATGAAATTATATCACAACTTATGAAAAAAGATATAGGTTTTATGAAACATTCATCATCATAATAATCAATGAATAGAATCGATTTTCAAAATAATATATCCCATTAATGATAAATAGGTATCAGAAACAAAATTAAGTCAAAATAGAAACCATTTATTAAAATAATATGAATGGAAACATAGAATTATTTTCCATGAAATATAGGATTTGAACTGAAGGATGTCATTTAATATGGAAAATAATTTTGAATGATATTTTAAATTTATATTGACAAATATATCCTTTAACCAATGAAAAAAAATTAAAAATATAAAAAAAATTTAAAAACATTTTACATGAAAATAATATTAATGTATCATTTGAAAAAAATTAAAAACCATTCTCAAAAAACTGATATTGGAAATTAAATGGATTTCCAACTGAAGAGAGAAATACAATAACTTTTTTATAAAAAAAATGTTTTCTTAATTATTTTAAGTACCAATGAGTAGAAAAAAGTTACTAGTACATGTATATATTTTAAATAAACTAAGGAAAAAATATATTATGAGTGTTCTTGAGAGATGGATAAAAATATTTCATCAACACAACCATAAACAATAATAATCTCAAAAATCTATGAGACTATTTCATAAAACAACTACTACATGGTGACATGGGATCACAATTCGAATGTAAGAAAAGAAAATTAAATGAAGCATAAAATTTAATGAAAAAAAAATTCTTCATATAACATATAAAAAAATAATTACCTACTACTAGAAATATAATATATGTGCATAACAAATCATTAGTCTCAAGGAATGAAAATTAAGACAATACTATTTTACTGATTTGGTAACTTTTAAAATTTAAAACCAATGAAACAAATTTCACAATAAAATATATATAAATAAACACAAATTTATATATAATATACATATAATATATTCATGGGATGTAAATACAAAAAAAAGGAATTGAGTGGTGAATAAGACATATATATCATGGAAATAAAATTGAGATAAAATTTTCATTACCTTGTGTCTTGACTCTCATCTTACTAATACAGACATAAAATATATTAAATGTATGTTTATCATAAATCATTCATTGAATAATATTAATATATATTATACCATATATGGTTTAATTATGACTTTATATTGTTGTCTCATTAATAATTATAAGTTATGGATTCACTTTCAGTAATGTTCAATTTTTCTTTCTCTGTGTCTTAATTTTGTATATATTTGGTCCTCATACAAATATAATGATTTACATAATTTAAAACATGATATAATATCATTTATATTCATTATATATGTATTATTATAATATAAATTATCATGAATTTTGAAATGGAATATACAATTATTGGTGATAGTAGTTCTTATGTACACATGAATGATGTTTCATTTTTATTATCGTATTAGAGGAGAGAAAGAAAATTTTATATATTTATATATGTACAAAATATAATTAGAATGTAATTATATTTTTAGATATATAATATATGTTCACTAAAATAATCATTAATATATTCCACGTACTGTGTGAAAGAATCACATCGCTTTGAGTTGGCGGTTGTCCACACGTCCTCAAACGAAATTATCATATTTACACAAAATGGGATGTAAAAAAGTTATTTTTTTTAAAAGGAAAAAAATTAAATAAATAATAATCATAATATATGTAATATATTTAAGTAAATTTTCCATAATAAAGTTTACCATGATAGGTGGTAATGGGATAATGAAAAATCATCATTTAGTGAGGTGGTAGTTCACAGTACATGTAAAAGATTTGTTCTTTACCCATTAGATGGCGGTGTGTGTAAGTGTAGGAAGAACCCTTAAAATAAAAACATCCTAGTATATTTATTATAACAGTTTTTTATAAAAAAAATGAATAAATATTGTGGAGGGTATGGAGAAATAAAATGAATGAAATGTGCTTTGGAGAAGACGTTGCCTCTAAATCGAGTAACCCCATTTGGTTTGTTCCAAAAGGCATCATAGAATTTATTTCTATCCATGGGGAGTCTTATAAGACGAAGGTAGGGATGTTGGAAATATTATATAGTGGATATCAAACGAGCATAAGTGGTTTGAGATGTTTGAAGAAGTGGGAGAGGTGTTTTTCATTAATAAAGAAGGTAGAGTGGAACTCATAAAAATATTTGAATAGTGAATTCCAACCACAAAATTCATGTAACATATGGATACAATAATTATCCAATGTAGATAAAATTAATGATAGGATCTAAATATGTCCTTAATATTACTTCTCAGATTGTTTATATGCATTTTTTGGCTAAAACATTTTTTTATTCTATTATTAAGCTTAATTTAACATTAACCATTGTAATTAATTTTAATCATATTAACTAATATTTTTGGTCAAAAACTAATATGAAATAATAATAAATTATTAATTATGATGATTAAAAAAATTGAATAATTTTTTTCTAATTACAATATCATATTGGAATGAAAATAATTTAAAATTAATGTCGTATTCGGGTCAACAATGCATGTTTTTTATGTTTAATCATTCAAAAATTTGCAATGTATTTATACACATGTTCAAATTAAAATTTATATAAACTAAATAAAATGTATAAATTGATAATAATTTCATCCAATTAAATTTATAATTGAATTTAAATTATAATTTATATTTATACATAAATTAAATTAAATATTAATTTTCAATTAATGTTTGGTATTTTTCACTATTCATCCAAAAAATGCAGTTTTTCAGAAAAATCCCAGAAAATTTACCCAAGGTAATTTTGAAATATTAATTTCAAAAATAATAATAATTATATAATATTAAATTTCTAATTTTTTCTAAAATTAATTTAACTATTTTTCAAACAAGGACATTAAAACTAGTTCATTTGAGAAAATGGAATTTGAAACATATACGGACATCACAAAAAACAATATTATTTAAAGTCAATATTATTTATTTTTATAAAAAAAATATATTAAATAATTGAAAAATATTTATTACAGTTAATAAATTTATTTTTAATGGATAGTTTATACATATCACATTTAAATAATTATAACAGTAAATAATGTTTTATAGAAACATGAGTGATGTGTGTAACACATGCCAAGTCGAGGTTCAATGTAACCTATTCCAAGTCAATGTTACATGTACCTTATTCTAATTCGAGGTTACAAATAATTTATCTATAGAGACATATATTACAATTTAATTTTTTAATTAGTGTATTTTAATATATTTATGAAAATTTATTGTATTTGAGAAAAGGTCTATAAAATCACAAGGGGTTAAATTCTACCCCCTTAAAATAAATTTTCTATTAAAATTCATCAATACAGTAAAAAATTAGGATATCTATGCTTCAATATATCCTCATGATCCCACATTTCTTCCTCTAAGTGGTGATTTCTCCAAAAACCTCTAATAAGGTGAGTGTCCTTTTTTCGTTAAACATTCTATGTACAGTTCAGAATTTCACCTAGTTATTCCTCATAAGAATGAACATGCTCTAACTCTATGAATGTGGGGTTCAATATTTGACAAGGTTTAGGTATGTACATCCCCAAAAAAAATACATGGAACACATCATATAATTGAGATTTATTCAAAGGAAGTACCAATTGATAGGATATCATCTGATTACGATCAAGAGCCTCAAAGGGACATATATTCCTAAGGATTAGTTTCCCATTATTTCTAAATTTTATAAAAATTTTCCATAGTGAGATTCAGAGAAACAAATATTCACCAAATTCAAATTCAAGATCACATTATTGGTTATCAGAATAACTTTCCTTTAGCTTGGAGCTTCATTGATTTGCTGCTAAAAGACTATAACTTTCTCTTCTATTTCATCAGTGACATCATGTCCCAGTAGATTTATTTCTCCAATGTCTACCCAAGACATTTTAGCTCTACATTTCAACCCATAGATGGATTCATAAGTCTCCATATTAATACTCAGGTAAAATATATTATTGAATGAAAAATCTACTAGACGAAGGCATTGATTCCAACCACATTTTAAATCTAACGAACAAGATCTCAACATATCATACAGGGTTTAAATTATTTTCTCAAAATGACTATGTGTTTATGGATGATAATTAGTTTTAAAGATCAATTTTATATCATTTTCTTACTAGATACATCTCCATAACATTGAGGTGTAACGAATATCATGATTTAATACTATAGAATATGGTAATCCATGGAAATTGTCAACTTCCATAATCCAAATACTAGCAAGATGGTCCAAAGAGAAGTCTTCTTTAATAGTGATGAAGTGTGATGACATGGTAAGGATATTGATAACCAACCATATAGACTAAACCCTTTAATGGTTTTGTATAATACTTTCTCCAATTTTCATTCTGATATGTGTAATGGATGTAACATCCCATTTCACAAGGGTCTTTTAGACCTAACATGTTGTCATACCAAACCATAAGATACAAAATCCATGATATTTCACTCAATTCCATCTCACTAGAATTATTAACACTGTCCATAAACATCCTCGTACTTTTAATATGAATAGAAAATAAAGAACTATAATATTATGATGATAGCTTTTATTTGAAATTTTAATGGAAGGAACACATACACAATTATTGAACCATATCATTCCTTCTTGATTAGTGATAAACCACAGAAAATGTCTATCATTATTTTCAGCTCTACATCTTCCTTACAAACCTTCTTAATCTTCTCATGGATATAGGGTTGAACATTCATTTTGAAAAGATAATATTTTCCACTTACATCATGATTTCCAACTCAATCCTTTCAAAATCCATAAATATTTTATCTTTTTTGATCCTTTTCATTGATATGCATGCATGATCCTTCTGACTTTAATAATTGGCCACATTGGTTTCTTTACCAGGGTGGAAATGTATTAAGTAGTACTAATTCTTTATCAACTATAACCATCTAATTTGGTGTATGTTCAACTCCTTCTATTTGAATATATATTTCATACATCTAGGATTTTAATACATATCAAAATTTTCCATATATATAATATCTCCATACCAATAACGAAAAAATTACCATTGCTATCTCCAAATAATGAGTTTGGTAAAATTTCTTATGAATCCTTAACGGTCAGGAAGCATAAGTGATAATCCTGTAATTCTAAATAATAATACATCTCAATCCATTATTGGATACATCAATATCGATTACAAACTAATATCCACTATTGGGTAATGTATGTACAAGTGCCCTGACTAACCTTCACTATGGTTCTTTGAAAATTTCCTCACATTAATCTATCCTAAGGAACTTGAAACACATTAGAGTTTAACTGGTTATAGGATTATATATTAGTGAATAATTATTGATAGTCAATTGATAATGTCTAGATAAACTAATAATGATACATATCTCGGTCACCATGGTTATTCTATGAATGCATTCAAAAGCCTCAATCATTGATGGATCCACTCTTATACTATCTATTGAGATTATGTGACCAAAAAATTAACCCTTTTTATCAACAATTTAAAATTTATTAGTTCATCATATAGATTATTTTTTTGTGTTTTTAGATCAATTATAAATTAATATTATTGATCAACCTTGATCTTTTAATAAATAATAGAATAATATATAAAGACAACCACTACTTGGTCAAGGTAATCTCTGAAGATATTATTCACTAAATCTATGAAGATTTTAGTGTAATTAATATGAAAAAAATGAATTACAATATATTCATAGTGTGTAAACCTTTTACTCAATGTGTTCTCGGGTATATCCTCTTTCTTGACCCTACCTTGATTATATATAGAATAAATGCCAATCATTGAAAAGTATTTAGGTTGGCATAGTTGTTTAATAAATTCATCAATATGGGGAAAATGATAATTTTTATTGATTTTGATCTCGTTCAACTCCTAATAATCAATGAAGATTTTTTTGATCCGTATTTATTTTTCTGAAAAAGAATAGGGGAATCCCAAGGTGGAACACTTGGCTGAATGAATCAATTATCATTGTTTTCATGGAGTTTATTCTCTAATTCCTGCAACACAATTATCGAAATTTGAAAAGAATTATTTTATGTTAATGAGAATCTAAATATTAGTTCTATTAAGAACACAAAATAACGTTTTGGTGGACGTTTAGGAAGCTCTTTCGGAAATACATCAACAAATTCTCGTACAATAGGTATATAATCAATGCTTATTTTGTCCCCAACCATTTGAGATAAACAATTTTTTTGAATGGGAATTGAGACCCATATATTGGACTTAATCTCGACAGGATGTTCATACATATCATCACATTGATGGACGAACATAGGAGGGTATGAAATATCAAATCTATATCCCCTTACTTGACAACTGGTGTAGGATTTATGCATAGAAATCCAATCCATGCCTAAGATGACATAAAATTAAACCAATAAAATAATGAAAGTATTTTCTTTAAGCACATCTAAAAAACATCCATCAGAGAGGAAACATAGATATAGGATGTAATTATCATATCATTAGGGGTATCCACTACTAATTACACATCTAATCATTTTGGAATAATATTACCACCCTTAGAAAACTTTTTATATATGAATGATTGGGTAGATATTGACTCAAATTAGACAATCACAGTATGATGTGGAGGGATTGTGTACATTTCATCATGTAGTTGTCAATCCCATTGTCAAAAATAGTGATTTCATGATACTTCTCTTATCCCTCAACATATGATGTTTCTGACATCATTCATCGTCACCAGCCCTTGGTTATGGGTATTTGTCATGAACTGAATCTAGTCACCGCCAAAACTGGCACCAAACCGAGCCCGTGAAATGACCCGAAGGGCGTTCCCTATCCCCACGGGCTGGCACAAGTGCTCGGGTATCATTTATTTTTGTTTGGGAATGATTTAACCGAATATGAAGGCATAAAACATAAAAAACAATCAATAAACTGAATCTAAAAAATGTAAACAAAACTATGTTTAAAAAAACCAGAAGTGAATACATATTTTAAAAGACAATACAAGTGGTCTAAAAAAATAATTAAAACATAAAGAGATCACCATGGACTCCACATGACAATGGGGTCATCACCCGCAAGCCTTCTCCGCAACTCCGCCCCAACGATGGGGACTAACACCCTGAACCGCCATCACCCTTAGCCTTCCCTTTACCTGAGTCAATCATATCCAGGTCTACTTACACCCAAGGGGTGTAAGTAGGGTGTGAGCCTAAGCCTAATAGGATACCACCAGATGATTCCAAAAAGTATTCAATACAATGTGAACAAAACAAGCAATTTTAATACACAAGGTGAAATAGTGTTAAAATTCAATGAAATGCACGTTTCAAATGAAAACAATTTTCAATCCAAGAATTCCAGTATATTAACACATTAAATATACTTTTCATCTATTGTAAAGTACTACCCAAACACCCCACAACAAGGGTAAATACCACAAATCCAATGAGCATAAAAATCGGGAACACCCCTAAGCACTAGGTTGTCTGGGGCACTATGTACCTCGTACCTCAGTGTAGAGTAACCATAGAAAAATACATTCTCGTGCACGAGCCACTAGTAGGGAACATACCCATAACCTAGTGGTCCCCAATCATTATCCAAATATTCTAGTTAGAGTTGTCGTTATCCAAATGCTAAGTGGAACAGGGACAAAACCCATTTGATCCACTAGCCGTACTATTACAAATCTGCCCCACCTAGGTACCCGGGCATCCCCTTTTGTGCTCAAACAATTTCAGCAAACAACACACATCCTTTTTCATATAAAATTTCACTACTGGTCACAAAAAAATAGTACAGTAGCTACACACATTTTATACCATTTAAAACACACAATAAAATAATTTTATTTTCAATAAAACAACCTCTCGAAACATCACATTGTTTTGCACCCAAAGCTCTTTAATGTATCCACTTTGCACACTATGTGAACACTTTTAAGTCATTAAAACAAAATTTCAGTTCAATAAACTTTAATGAAACCAACAATTCAGTTATGGGGTAGCCCAATGTGAACCAAGAAGTTATATCTTTTAAAAACCACCATTTTCACACAAACATGGAACTTAAAGCCCATTTGCTTCCCAAACACCATTTAAGCAAACTTTCACAGAAACAACAAAAAAGAATAAACATTAAAAAAATGATTTCAGTCATAATACAGTTCAATAAAATCAACTTACTAATTATAGGTCCGCCCAAAATGAACCAATGAAAGATTTGAATGAAAAACCCCCAATTTCACCAAAAATTGGAACTTAAAATTCATTTTCATTATAAATGCAACTAAAACCAATTTTTACAGAGACATTCAAGGGAAATAAAAATTAAGGTTCCATGAACATAGCAAGCTAATTCACAAAAATTTCACACAAAATGGAATCACCTACCAAAACCAAGGAAACCCTTGAACCCTTTGTGCGAAAACTGAAACGAACTACCGCCGCACCTCAAGGAAGGTAAACCAGATCTAAAACCAGAATTTCAGACCATAAAACACAACATAAAACCCTAATTATTAAACCCTAATACCTGGACATTTGAAACCTCAATTATAATGGAATTAAACCTAAGTATATTGGATGTAACCCTAAACAAATTGATAGAAGAATGAATGAGAACAACTTACTTAAAATATCTTGTAGAAATATCCCCCGAAAATACCAGTATCGAATTCTAAAAATACTCAATCCTTTACGGGAGGTTCTAAAAAGGATATGGATATCATTTTAGAATTTTAATGGGTGGAAAAAGAGTAAAAATTGAGATAGATATGAAGGAATGATCTTACCTCTTCAAATCTGGACGATTTGAGGAAGCCTATGATGTTCGGCACCAAATCTCGATTAACCAGAGCTCTAAAGAGGGGGGAGAGAGAAGGGTAGCGCGGCTGGGTTCCGTGGGATTGTGATCCACGTGGAATCACCTAAAAATCCCAAAAAAATAAATAATATATAACATAATCAGAATTTATTTTTAAAACAGGAATTGGACTTTCGGGCAGGCCCAACCCCTTAGATAAAAACCCATATAAACCCTGGTTATGGATTTCTAAAAGCTCCAAATTACCTTGGTGGTGTGAATAGGTTAAGGGAGGTCATGTAGGAATTTGAATGGATAAAAAATGTTGAAAAAGGAAAAGATTATAGAAGATACAAAATTTATTTTTTTATCTGAAATTGGGCTCACGGTTTGGCCGAATTCATGAATACTCATCTATTCCTCCCTAAAACCTAGGTAAACCCCCAAAACAAAGCAAGGATGTAAATTAAATGAAAAAAATACCTTTAAAATTTGTCATGGATGTGACAATATTGGTTTCCATAATGCCCATTCTCTATTCACTTGTTGCACTGAATCGTGGTAGGTGAATATTGTTACACCTTTCTCTATTTGTATTGTTAGCTAATTTCTTTCGGTCAATTCATTTTTCAAAAGAAAATTTCCATTCTCTTCTACACATTATAAAATTTTTTTCCCATTAGGGAAATATCTTCCATAAATCATCCCACACATTTAATATAAAATAAGTATCATCTTATTCTCTTTGTGGTTTTTATATTTTCCACTACACTATATCTTCATTTTCTTTTCAGAAACAAGAAATTGACACGTGTCTCTAACCACCATTTCAGCCTTGCATTCAGAACACACAGTCTATTCATAGATAAAAATTTATCTTATGAAGAACACGTGTCATAAAAATGGATTTAATCCACTGATGAACCTATATACATAAAATTTACAATGGATGATAATTCCTGAATCATACCTGACTAGTCGCTTGAAATTATCCTCATTGATACCAATATATTCATCCTTCCATTTCATTAGCTCAGGAAATTAATATTCCATATTGGTATAGATAATATGAGGAATGTACGTGTTGGAAAATATGTTCATGAAATCATTACAATCCATGGATTCCATCCCATCTTCCTTACTAGTATTATATATTGTCATCCTCCACTTGTCTATTTCACCATTTATATGATAAACATCCAGAATGAATTTCTCATGCTCTTAACACCATAGATCATAAAATACATATTCATTAGTAAAGATGCATTCTTCAGTAAAAATTTGATTAGAAGACTTTCTGAAATTAGGTAGTCATTACATCCTTAAAGACTATATAGAATGGTGTTCCCACCTTTTTCTCATTTTGATATACACCATGATTTATAGATTGAGAAAGTTATGTGAGAAAAGAAAAATAATTTTTCATTCTAGATCCCATCAAATTCAGTTTCTCAAGATAATAATCATTTTAATTTCTAGCACAATCACCATTAACAGGGTCACATTGGGTTCCATCCATTGTATAAAACCAAAATCATAGAGTGACAAACTCTTATCACAATGATGAACCACATAATCATGAAGAAAACACTTATCATATTTCTAACTTATGACATCTTCCAAAAATCTATGACACCAGAGAATTATCCTATCTTATTAATATCCACTATATATTTTAATCATTTATAATGGTTCGTTATGTGAATATGAATTCCCACCTCATATCACCCATGATTGTCAATCCATGGGTGCATCAAGGCCAATTTGTGTGAACCTTGTTACACCGAATCTGGCCCGAAACATTTGTTAGAGTTTTTAAACCTAGGTTCATCTAATATAGAGCCACATCCACATACACTATCTAAACATGGATTTATTTATAAGAAACACCATACTCTATAATTTAACAAAATAGTATGAAATGTTCCTATACTTTTCCTTATCCTTAGTCTTATCCTTAGACATGACATTGGGGTTGTCACTATGTTTTTCTCATCGTAGATTATATTGGTAAACTAAATATTTTCTATAATAGAGAAATATATAAAAACAAAATTTTTAAACATTAAAAATGCATTTTTGGAATACAAAAAACATTATACAAACATATTCACAAAGACTACACTACTATAGTTTTTTTGGAAACATGGTAACATGAACACCATTACTTAAGTGATATACATTATCTCCCACAATGTTCTTATTGAATATAAAACTTCTTAGAACATAGTTTATAATATATATCTACATAACAGGGTGAATGAAACCTAATCGAGGGTGATATCATATTCTCAACAACGATAAATAAGGGAGACAAATAAGCATAAACCTGATCATAGGGATATGCAAACATTATCCTGAAAATAGTAGATCACACCCTAAAAATCAAAGAACCTAAATAAAGAATCATGGAATAAAGATTATATGTTCATAAGAAACGAATCATAAGGAAATAAAGAATATAATCCATGAAATAATAACATCGATATAAAACATGTAATTTTGATGACACATATTAATATAAAATGATTTCCATAGTTGTAACACCCTGATATTTTATGAGATGTATTATTTTTAATGTCTTATATTATACACTACACCAATATTAGATTGTACTATACGCAACACCATATTATCTTGCAATATACAAACCACTATTCTTGTCTCGTGTCACACACAATTTCAAGTTCGTTTTTTGGAAATTATTTTACGCAACATTAAGTATAGATTTTCTTTAATGAATGAATGAAATAAGTTTTGATTATGTAATACGCAACACCAAACAAGGATTTCACTACAACTAACCCTGAATTGGCTTACCTTACATGCAATCGTGACCTTCCATGATAGCGTGTGTTGTACGCAATACCGAGTTTCACTAAACAAAGATATACTATTAAAATATTATATAAACTAGCTATTATACCCACTTTTTATAATTTTATAAACTTTATCTTTCAAAATTGACTTCATTTTTGGATTCGGAATATGGTAATTAGCCTAGGGTGATTTTTTGGTAAATTTATGAAAACTTTCAATTTTTGATGAATAGTGAAAACACTAGGTTAGTATTTAAAAACCGACTTTTTATTTAAATTATTATTTATTTTATTTAAATTTATTTTAGGTCAAAATTGATATATAATACCTATATAAGTTCAATGAAATTAATTGGCATCATTTTATAATAATTTTAGATATATAAAAATTTTATTTAACTTTTCACCCTCCTTTACACACCTCCTAGGAGAATTTGAAAATTCAAATAAAACATAATTTTACCACTTCTATGAGGGGAATTTTGAAAATCCAAGCGACATGATTAATATGGAGGACTAAAATGTGGTTCAATGAGATGAAAATAATTTTTGGTGAATAGTAGCTTTTTACTTTTATTTACCATGGTTAAAAGTAAATAAGGTAATTATGGAAACAAAATGATATTATTATTACCCTAACACATGTCTTCATTCTATTGGAAAATTTTAATTTGACCAAAAACCACCTTAGGAATAAAATATTACCATTTAGGTCCACATGGATTAGATTAGGACACTTATTATTATTTTATTTAAGGAATAGTAAAAATAGTTAAAATCAATATTTAATAAATAAAACATTTTTAATATAGGGTTATAAATAATATAATATCAACTATAAATATTAATTAGAAATATAATATTATTTCATACATAATGGTATTTTATTTATAATTTTTAGAAAATAAATAATTTAATTTATTTATGACACAATGATGATGCAGTAATTACCTTATTTATGAAATATTAACATAATTGATGTTATATGTACCCAAATAAATGTAATTTGAGACTTTTAATGAATTCCACTAAATTTATAGGTTAATATGACTTGTTAGTATTGATTTAATTAACATTTTTTGAACTAATAATGATTTTAGGATTTTCACAAAAATCAATTACTAAATAGTGTCAAAATTGACATAAAATAGTTTTTAAAACAAATATTATATTATTAATTGTTATTTTATTCTAAAAATCTAAGGATTGGCCCAATGACTTAGATAAGGTCGTATATATTAATAATGAACCACTTGGGGTTCGTTTGGATCATTATAGTATATTTATTAACCTTATAGGGTACGAAAATAAGAAGACACAGTAAAAGTAAAATTATTTAACATAAAGTTAAATCTAAATGATAAGTTTGAAATAGTAGCCAAAACTTGTCCAAATTCCATGGGATTAGATTATTTAGACCCATAACCATCATATATTAGAAATAAATTAATTTGGAGCTATTAAAAACCGAATATGACTTTATAATAAAATAATATTTTTAGTTTTTCCAAAGGTGCCCCTCTCATCCATTATAAAAGGGCACCTCCTTCCTCTCCTCCTCACACCACATTGAAACATCAAGCTCGGAATAACCCTTCCAAATTCTCTTCTACACTTCTATATAAACATCCTATAGGTCCTGGTATTCTTCAAAGATAAACCCTAGTGCCTTATGAGGCGGTTAAGAAGATGCCTGTCAAAGAAGAGGTAATATCCATTACCGATCCTTTCCTATTTCATTCTTATTCAACTTCTACTTCTTTAGTTATTTCATTATAAATTACTAACATCAGTATTAAATATATACTTATATGTTATTAAAAATATGAAACAACCCTATTTCACCTTTTATCCATCCTACAGTAAATGAAATCACCGCGCGTGTGTACGTACGGAATACCGTCTCCACGTCGTGGTGTAATCTGTTTTCGACCACCACCTTACTTGGATGGGTATAATGGTGTAAATAAATAACTATATATGATTATTGTAAAGTTATATAGATTCTGAAATATTATACATATACTTCAATACAATTCCACAATCATGGGAATGGTATCATCGCTCCTGCGTACGTACGGACTACCGTCTCCATGACGCGATGAGATTCATTCTCCATGATAACCATTATTGAATGATTATAAAGTATATATAATAAGTAATCATGAAATATATGAAAAAATAATGATACTAGATTTATGTGTATATATATATATATGTTTTTCATCTACTTAATTCCATTCAATTCAATAAAGAAACGAAAACAGCGTTCATGCGTACATACAACCTACCATATCCATGAACGGTGTATTTCATTCCATTTATCGATCTAACATATATATATGTATATGATGAATATATATTATATATAAATCATGTTTTAAATTTTGGAATTATGTAAATCTGGATATAAGTAATAATATGAAGAACAACAATTCAAAACACGTATAATAAATGAAACGATTTTACCCAAATCCCTGCTTTTACATCGAATTTATAAAAGAACGGGTAATATAAAGTCATAAGTAAACCATATATGATATCATAACAATTAATATGATTCTATAATAAGTCAATAACATTATTTAAATCATTATATAGGAGGTACAAATACATACAAAGTATATTGGACATAAGGTAAGGGATAATTATTCCAATCTCATTCTTATCCAAGATTGTTTATTCGTAAGTATTTACTAGGGTTATGTTTATCATCCATGTCCACATGTTCATAAAATGTTTTCATAAAGTTTTTAACATTCTTACATTTATGTTTAAATTCATTTTTACCCTTTTTTTTACTTTTACCACATAATATGGAGGGAATATTTCTTTTGTTTACCATATGAAGTACTTTTTGACTTTTCTGACAAAAGTACGAGGAGAATGTTTTTTTAACTTATACGGCATGAATGGATTTTTACGGTTTCATAAAGCCATATTTTAATGAAGCTTAATCTAAAAATTTCATGACTATTTTCAAAAAATACTTTTTATTTAAAATTTCATGTAATTTTGTGAAAAGAAAATTGATTTTGAAAAAGAAAGGATATTTTCCTCAAGAATTTCACTTCAAGTGTATTATCAAAACCATTTTCCATCTACGATGACATTATTTCATATATGTATGTTTCATTTATAATGTCACTATGATTTACATGGTTTCACTTTTCTTATGATGAAATGATATCCATTTGTTTTATATGTATTATGTTATGATGGGATGATGTTTATGAAACACATTTTATTATTTGGGTTATGATGAATGATTTATGTTTATGTTGTGGCACATGTAAGAAAGATTTCATTATGAGATGGGTGGGACCTATATCTCCCTCAAATTCATTGGGTAATGATTTATATCTCATGATATAGACATGGCTGGAATGGTACGTTAATCTGGTTCAGTGATACAGGACATGAACGAGGAGTGAACTCGATTCAGAAAGGAACTTTTTCCACTAAGATGGTCTTGGCAGCAATGCATTGGCTACTATGGGAATCATAACAAGTGCTGAATGGTTTCCAAAATTACATGTTTTATTCCAATGCTATTTTATCAATATTGATATTCCATTATGATACATTCCTTACATAATTCCAAGATTTATGTCTTTTCTCAAGATTTTGATGTTTAAACATTATGTTCATGTTATTAAGTTCAATGGTGTATCTTCTATTTTATTTTCTCCATGATTACCCTTACTGAGAATTTGAGATCACCATTTTTATGTTTTCTTTTCACCAGGATTTCAAGAAAGGTTTTAGGTATGAAAACAAAAAGGGAAAGATCTTTATGAGAGATATTGAAGATCTTTCTCCACGATTAGAAGATTTTGTTCCGAGATTCCAAAGACACTAAACTATTATGATCCTTGAGTTTTGATTTTTGTTATGTATTATGTATTCCAAAAAAGTAATTTATTTTCCATGTAAGTCATGATTTGGGTCTCTACAGTTGGTATCAGAGGCAAAGGGGGTAGGAATGTATATGATCCTTGGGAACTCTCACATGTGAGCATTGGACGAAGCATGGCTCTCCGCCCAAGGGCTTCATGAGGAAATGACTGCCAATGGGTATGGTGGTGTGTCCCGCCCCGGGGGTGTAGCCACCCACAGAGTGCCCTAATAGGTATCAATTATAGTCTACTGGAAGTAATTCCAGACCGCTATTGTTGGTATCATAGGAAAAGTTTAGTTAACCTTTGGAAACAATGATGCAAAAACTTTAGGGAGATCCTTAGAGATATTTCTAAGGTATGCCTAGGGATGTCCCTAAGGATAAGTATAATTATAGGTTATAGCCCTAGAATTGCGCTAAATATCTTAGAATTAAAGCTATTTTGTTAGATATGGAAGGTACTCCCCCTTTATTATGTAGTTTTCCCTATCATGATGTTAGCCTCACACTATTCTTTTTTGGTTTTAGACGATGGCTAGAACCTGAAGGAATCGTGTTGATCAATGTAATGGACGATGCAATGATTTTCCTCCTGAACAAACCAATGTTATGGGATATGGAGTGAACAATATTATTTCTATACATACAAAAGCTATTAATCATTCTAGACTTCCAAATGAGAAGAGAAAGGAGAAACATTCTGTTGAATCCTTCATGAAGCAGTGTCCACTTTCATTCAGCGCGTCTTCTGATCCATTAGTGGCTGAACAATGGATCAGTACCACTGAAAAGATATTTTCAGTTCTACAGTTTTCTAAGCATGATAATGTCATCTTACCAGTATATCATTTGGAAGGTGATGCTAATCAACGGGGGAATCTAATCAAGAATATGAGGCAAAGAGATGAAATTGAGTCCATGGAATGGGACGAGTTGAAGAACTTATTTTTCAATAAGTAATTCCCTCGTATTCTTCGAACAATGATATAGAATGAGTTTCCTGAACATAAGAAATTGGATGATGAATCTGTTGGTATATAGGAGGTGAATTTTACAAGGCTTGCAAGGTATTCATATGGATTTATCATTCAACCTGAATGTAAAGTTGATCTATTCTTCAGTGGATTAAAAAAAAGTCTTCAAAGGGCATTAACTATAAGAGACTTCAGTAGCTATGAAGAAATTGTGCGTTGTGCTATCAAGGTAGAAATGGAAGTTGGTGTTACATATCCATCTCATGGTTTGGACAAGAAACAAAAGATGGAGTTCAAGGAGAAATCATAGTACAATGGTGAAAAGAAGATGAATGCTTCTTTACGAAAAATTTGTGGAATGAATCATGGTGGATATTGTCTTAAAGGGACTAGAAAATGTTATAATTGTGGAAAAGAAGGTCATCGAGTAGCTGAGTGTCAAAGTAATGGAAAAAGGGTTGTATAGAACGCACCACCAACACTTCAATGCTTTAAGTGCAATGAAATGGGGCATTATGCTAATCAATGCCCTAATCCAAGGGTTAATGATGATCTACACGAGTAACCACTAAAGGCAAAGGACAAAGGAAAGTAACATGCGATCACTATTGGTGATGTTGAATATGAAAATGATGTGGTGGAATGATTATGTGTTTATGTAATGGGATTCCAAAATAATGTTGCATATAGTATCATGGAATATTGGAATATTTATGTATTGGTCTATTATGGTTTTCAATAATTTTATGGTACTGGTAACCATGGAATGTGATTGAGATATTTTTAAAAAGAAGATTATATGAACATAATGAAGGGATAAGGAGAAAATGAAATGTTTGGCAGTATTCATGAGCTCATGACTGATATAAGGACAAAGTTATATCATGGTTTGAGTATATAGAATTTTTGGATTTTGGTATGTGGAAAGAGTTAAATTTTGATAGCATTCATATTTTCACTAAGGTTCAATGGGTATTCATTTTCCAGATAATACATGATTAAGGTATTCACATAATTGGAGTGTGACCAACATGATATATGAGGGATAAATAATGGTATTCATATGCTTGTTATGTGACCGTTTTAGTAATCATTATCTTTATACTATGAGTTTTGAAAGAAGTATTTTGGATAAGCCTAAATATTGGAATGGATTATGTTGGATATAAATTATTATTGTCTAAGGCTAGAACTTTTTATGATGGGATGTTATAATAATGAAGTTTTAGAAAAAGGACAACCTGCAGGATGGGCGACAACCCGTCACATCGGACAAGGTTGTGGGAATCGAACCCACAACCAAAGTGTGACAGGCCTTTATCGCGTACCGCTAGCCTACAAGAAGTACCTTGTTAGTAGAAACTAGTTTTATTTTATTAAGCGGTACGATAGATGAAGTATAAGTCCATTTTTGGAATCATATATGATTAATCTCACCATAAATGAACTTATGTATATAAATTTTCCTAACATTATGATTGAGACAGATGGAATGGCCTATCATTCTATCGCATGATCTGCTAACACTTCACGGAAGACAAATTCTACTTCATTTCTTTAAGAGATGAAGTGGAAATTGTTCAAGGCACGAACAATGGTGAGAATATACCGAAATTAAGAAAGTATTTATTCTAATTCAAATTCTTCTACTTTAGGGAAATGATCTTGAAAACCAAAAATGTTTTCCTAGTGTCCTTATATCCGATGAATTATACGGTACCTTAAATCATTACAAATTTATGGCTTTGTGATTATTGGCTTTTTCATAGCCATGTTCTCTACCACTCTCCATTAGAACATGATGGTTAGATTTTTCTTCAATATCCATATTTTCACCTATGATATCCTATGAGGAAACCCAGTAATTAGTTAATTTGGGTAACTGTTAAGTTTAATACATGAGTTTTTAAAGATAAGTTTTGTTATTCCTTTTTACGATATGGGTTTCTATGAAAGAAACTTTCAAGTTCTAAACCATTTATAACCCCGACGATTTTCGAGGGAGAAATTTATTTTAAGTTGGGTAGAATGTAACACCCTGATATTTTATGAGATATATTATTTTTAATGTCTTCTATTATACACTACACCAATATTAGCTTGTACTATAAGCAACACCGTATTATCGTGCAGTATACACAACACTATTCTTTGCTCGTGATACACACAATTTCAAATTCGTTTTGTGGAAATTATTTTACCCAACATTAAGAATAGATTTTGTGTAATGTATGAATGAAATAAGTTTTTATTATGTAATACGCAACACCAAAAAGATATTTCACAACAGGAAGCCCTGACTTGGATTATATTACATGCAATCACGACCTTCCACAATAGTGTGTGTTGTACGCAATACCGACATTCATTAAACAAAGATATACTATTAAAATATTATATAAACTAGCTATTATACCAAATTTTTGGAATTTTATCTTTCAAAATGGACTTCATTTTTGGATTTGGAATTTCGAAATTAGCCTAGGGTGAATTTTTGGTTTGTTTCTGAAAACTTTCAATTTTTGATGAATAGTGAAAACACTAGGTTACTATTTAAAATCCGACATTTTTTTAAATAATTTTTTATTTTATTTAAATTTATTTTAGGTAAAAATTGATAAATAATACTTATATAAGTTCAATGAAATTCATTGGAGTCATTTTATAATAATTATAATTATATATATATATTTTATCGAACTTTTCACCGTCTTTTACCAATCTTCTAGGAGAATTTGGGAATTCATATAAAACATAATTTTACCGCTTCTGTGAGAGGAATTTTGAAAATCCGAGAGAAACGGTTAATATCAAGGCCTAAAATGTTGTTCAATGAGATGAAAATAATTTTTGGTGAATAGTAACTTTTTACTTTTATTTACCACGGTTAAAAGTAAATAGGGTAATTAAGGGTACAAATGATATTATTATTATCTAACACATGTCCTAATTATATTGGATAAGTGTAATTCTACCAAAAACAACCTTAGGTATAAAATATGACCATTTAGGTCCACTTGGATTAGATTAGGACAATTATTTTTTTAAAGAATAGTTAAAATAGTTAAAAATATTTCATACATAATGGTATTTTATTTATAATTTTTAGACATTAAATAATTTAATTTATTTATGACACAATTATGATACAGTAATTACCTTATTAATGAAATATTAACATACTTGATGTTATAAATACCCAAATAAATGAAATTTGATACTTTTTATGAATTACACTAATTTTATAGGTTAATATTACATGTTAGTATTGATGTAATTAACTGTGTTTGTACTAATAATACTGTTATGATTTTCAAAAAAATCAATTACCAAATAGTGTCAAAATTATCATAAAATAGTTATTAAAACAAATATTATATTATTAATTATTATTTTATTCCTAAAAATCTAAGGTTAGGCTAAATGACATAGATAAGGATATATATATTAATAATGAACCACTTGGGGTTTGTTTGGCACATTATAGTAAGTTTATTAACCATATAGTGTAAGAAAACAAGAAGACACAGTAAAATTAAAATTATTTAACTTAAAGATAAATCTAAATGATAAGGTTAAAATAGTAACCTAAACTTGATAAATATTATTAGATGAGAGGATATCGACCCATCCCCAATTAAGCTTATAAATTAATCAATTTGGAGCTATTAAAAACCGAATATGACTTTATAATTAAATAATATTTTTAGTTTTTCCAAAGGTACCCCTCTCCTCCCTTATAAAAGGGCACCTCCTCCCTCTCCTCCTCACACCACTTTGAGCCATCATGCTCGGCCAAAACCAGCCAAATTATCTTCTCCAATTCCCTATAAACATCATAGAGGTTCTGGTCTTCTTCAAAGACCATCCCTAGTGCCCTAAGAGGAGGTAAAGAAGAGGCGCGTCAAAGAAGAGGTAATATCCATTACCGATCCTTTCCAATTTCATTCTTCTTCAACTTCTTCATACTTAGTTGTTTCATTATAAAGTAATAAAATCAGTATTACATATATACTGATATGTTATTATAAATATCAAACAACCCTATTTCACCTTCTATCCATCCTATGGAAAATGAAATCACCGTACGTGCGTATGTAGATAATACCATCTCCACGACGTGGTGTAATCTATTTTCAACCACCACCTTACTTTGATAAGTATAATGGTGTAAATAAATAACTATATATAATTATTTTAAAGTTATATTGATTCATAAATATTATACATACACTTCAATACAATTCCACGATCATGGGAATGGTATCATCACTCGCAGTATCCGCGATGCGATGAGATTCATTCTCCATGTTAACCATTCATGAATTATTGTAAAGTATATATAATAAGTAATCATGAAATATATGACATAATAATGATACTAGATTTATGTATATATATATGTATGTCATCTACTTAATTCCATTCAATTCAATAAGGAAACGAAAACAGCATTCATGCGTACATACGGCCTACCGTCTCCATGAACGGTGTATTTCATTCCATTAATCGATCTATCATATATATATATATATATGCATATGATGAATATATATTATATATAAATAATTTTATACATTCTGGAATTAAGTAAATCAGGATATAAGAAATAATATCAAGAACAACATGTCCAAACATGTACAATAAATTAAACGATTTTACCCAAATCGCTGCTTTTACATCGAATTTATAAAAGAACGGGTAATATAAAGTCATAAGTAAACAATATTTGATATCATAAATGGAATATGATTCTATAATAAGTCAAAAACATTATTTAAATCATTATAGTGGAGGTTCAGATACATACAAAGCATATCAGACATAAGATAAGGGATAATTATTTCAATATCATTCTTATCTGAGATTGTTTATTCGTAAGAATTTACAAGGGTTATGTTTATCATCCATGTCCCCATGTTCTTAAAACGTTTTCATAAAATGTTTAATTTTCTTTAATGTATGTTTAAATACATTTTTTCCCTTTTTTTACTTTTACCACATCATATGGAAGGAATATTTATTTTTTACCATACGGGGTACTTTTTAACTTTTCCAACAAAAGTGCGAGGAGAATGTTTTTTTAACTTATACAGAATGAACAGATTTCTATGGTTTCATAAAGCCTTATTTTCATGAAGCTTAATTTACAACATTTAATGAATATTTTCTACAAAATCCATTTCTTTTAAAATTGCTTGGAATTTTGTAAAAAGAAAATTGATTTTGAAGAAGAAAGGATATCTTCCAAATGAATTTCATTTCAAGTGTTTTATCAAAACCATTATCCATCTAAGATGAAATTATTTTGTATGTGTATGTTTTAAGTATAATGTATCTATGATTTACGTGGTCTCACTTTTCTTATGATGAAATGATATCCATTGGTTTTATATGGATTATTTTATGATGGGATGATGATTATGAAACCCATTTTATTCTTTGGTTTATGATGAATGATTTAGGTTTATGTTGTGGAACACGTAAGAATGATTTAATTATGATATGGGTTGGACCTATATCTCCCTTAAATGCATTGGGTAAAGATTTATATCTCATGAGATAGACATGGCTGGAACGGTAAGTTAATCTGGGTAAGTGATACAGGACTGGAATGAGAAGTGAACTCGATTTAGAAAGGGATTTTGTCCACTAATATGGTCTTGGAAGCAATGCCTTGGATACTATGGAAATCAAAAAAGTGCTGAATGGTTTCCATAATTACATGTTTTATTCCCATGCTATTTTATCAACATTAATGTTCCATTATGGTACATTCCTTGCATACTTCCATGATTTTTGTCTTTTCTCAAGATTTTGATGTTTAAGCATTATGTTCATGTTTTTAAGTTCAATGGTGTATGGTTTGTTTTATTTTCTCCATGCTTACCCTTACTGAGCATTTGGGCTCACCCTTTTTATGTTTTATATTCCCCAAGATTTCTAGAAAGGTTTTAGGTAAGAAAAAAAGGGGAAGATCTTTATGGGAGATATTGAAGATCTTTCTCCAAGATTAGAAGATTTTGTTCCGAGTTTCCAAAGACACTAAACTATTATGATCCTTGAGTTTTGGTTTTTGTTATGTATTAATTATTCCTTAAAAGTAATATATTTACCATGTACGTAAAGTTTTGTGTCTATAAAATAGTATCCAAGAAATCTCTTCAACAAACATCTTAGAACTAAGGGTTCACCCTCCATACCATTTTTTTACGTATGGTTCACTCCCATGGAACACTTAGTATCATATGTTCAATAAAAATACCATATTCGTTGTTATGGTTTACTCTCATGTCCATATTAGTAGTCACAGTTCACTTTGAAGACCATCATAGTCAATCTCATGAGATATTTAAAATTACTCGATGGATTAGAGAGAGGACTATAGTCTACCCATATGATAATGATATAATACATAATGTTCCTAAATATAGATAAAGATCATATCAGAAGACATTTAAATAATTGGGCATAAAAAAATCCAAAAATTTCATAAACTATGGAAAAAAATATAGGTTTCATAATCCTTTCATCAATAGAATAACCAGTGAATAGAGGCAGGTTTTTGAAGAATATTACTCATGAAATTGAAATGGGGTTCATTATCATAATTACATAAAACAATAAACCATTTATTGTTATAATATGAATGGAAACATTGAATAAATTTCCTATAAAGGCATGAGTTGCACCAAAGATGTCATCTTATAAGTGAAATAAAAGGAAAGATAATTTAAAAACCAGTTTTTAGAACAGTATTCTTTCTACATAAAAAAACTAATGTTAAAACATAATTCCTTTTTTAAAACCTTTTTCCTTGAAAATTATTTCCATATATCACTTGATAATATTTCTGAAAACATTTTTGAAAAACATCAATTTTGAACGAAAAATGTAATTCCAACTAAAGAGACAAATATGATCATATTTTCAATAAAAACAATTTCTCCATTATCTTATGTACAAAATAGTTGAAAAAGGTAGTAATACATGTAGTTATGTTGAATAAAAATTGGATAAGTAAAATAATGAGAATTATTGAGATATAGTACAAAATATTTCTTCAATGGAAGAATAATCATTAATAATCTTGGAAAGCGATGTGATTATTTCTATAAAATCTTATAACATGGTAACTTCGGAACACACAATATATGCGAGAAAATTAAATTACATGAAGCATAAAATATCATTAAAATAATTAAATTCATTTTATTTCATTTAAAATATATGTATATACTCATTGAAAAATAATTTAGGTGCACATCATATCCTGAGACATTAAGAAGTAAAATTGAGACAAAACTATCTTACTGATTTGGTACGATTTGAAACATAAACCCCATTATATAAAGATAAAAAAATTGTTATGTAAATGCCTATATATTTTCTAATAATATATATATAATATATTCATGGTAACTATATACACCATATAATATAAGTGAGTGGAAAATAAGGCATGTATCTCACAGAAATAAAAGTGAGATTAAAATTTTATTACCTTGTGTCTTTACTCTCTTTAAACTCAAACAACAATAATGTATAAAAATGAATTTTAATTTTAAATAATTCATGGAATAATATTATAATATATAAAACAATATATCATTTTAATATGACCTTATATTAATCTCTTGTTAATAAGTATAAGTTAAGGTTTCACTTGAGGTTATATGCTCTTCGTTCTTCACATGTGAATTAATTTTTTATATATTTGTTCTTTATACGTATACCATGATTTCCATAATATGAATAGTAATTTAAATACCTTTTATATTCATAATATTTTTATTATAATAATCTATATGATATATATGTATGAAATGGAATACAACATTCATGGATATGGTAGGCCATACGCACGGATGAACATTGTTTCCATTTTGTTTTTGTATTGGAAGAAAGAAAAAAATTGAATATATTTATATATCAATATAATATTATTAACGTATCATTATACTTTTATATATATAATAGAGTTCCACTAAAATCATCTTAAATTAATTCCATGTTTTGTGTGAATGAATAACATCTCTTTGAGGGGAAGGTAGTCCACACTTCCTAAAACAAAATTATCATATTTATACCAACTGAAAAGTAAATAGACATGTGTTGTAAAAGAAAAAAAGTGGCATAAGTACATGATGAATATAATTTCCCAAATATATAAATATACTTACCATAATTATTTCCGCAATTAGAGGTGGTAATAAAAAAATGACTATAATCGTTTTGTGAGGCGGTAGTTAGCCGTACTTGTAAATAGTATGTTTGTTTCCAATAAGAAGGTGGTGTGCGTAATATTATGTTGATCCATTATCATAGAAAATAATTTTTATTGGGAATAATATTTATTATAATATAATATAAAAAATATAGATGAGTGGGGGATAAACAAATTATTTTTGAGAGAAGATGTTACATCATAATTGAGTAACTCGTTTTTTTGTGTGAAAATGGTTTAATAGGTTTATTTATGTCCATGAAGAGGATTATATGAGTAAGTAAGTGATTTTGGAAAGTTTATTAGGATGTTAATGTTCTCACCTATATTTATTGAGAGGCATGAATAAAAGGTAGAGGTGGTGGCCTTATATAACGATGTAGTAGTGGCACTCTAATAAATATTTATAGAGATAATTCCACCAACAGTTTTCATGTATAAAGTGGATCCAATAAAAATTCAATGTCTGTCCTAAGGAGTATCAGGTCTAAATATGTCCCTCAAATGAATTTTGGAAATTTTTAGAGGTTATTTTTGGGAATAAAGTTATTGTTTAGTTCCTTACTAAGAATAATTTAACCATACTCGTTATAATTAATTATAATACCTTTCGATAATATTATGGTTAAAAAAATAAGTTTACCTTATATAAAATAGTAAATTATTAAAATTTAAAATATGGAATCTATTTTTTCAAATTGTAATTAAATAATTTTCCGAAATTAAATCAAATTAATCCCACAGTCGGGTTGATAATGACAGTTTTTAAGAAAAAACATTCAAAGGTTTTCCATATTTTTACACCCATGTTCAATGTGAAATTAATACCAATGACAGAAAGTATACTAGTTGATAAATTTTTATCTAATTAAAATTAGAATAAATATAAAATCTAATTTATCCTTCAAAATATGTAAGATGAACAATTTTTTTTAATTAAAACAAGTTATTATTCACAATTAATCAAAAAATGACGTTTCGGAAAAAAAAATTCAAAAATTAAACTTAAGATAATTTCAAAAATAAAATTCAAAAAAGATGATAATATGATAAAATTTAATTTATGAATTTTTCTAAAATAAATTTTATTATTTTCCATAAAATTTCTTTAAAAGTATTTGATTTGTGGAAATGGTAATTTTAAATAAATATTGACTTTACTAAAAATTGAATATTTTTTATCAATATGATTTATTTATATAAAAAAATTGTAAACAATATTTGTGATGTTTTTATTACTATTCATATAACTAAATTTAACGATTCGGTAATAATTACCTAATATAAAATACATTAACACTAAATTGATGATTCATAGAAACATCAGTGTTGAGAGTAACATACGCAAGGTCATTGTTGCATGTAAAATATGTCATTTCAATGTTCAATGTAATATATTCTTAGTCAATAATCTATTTATTATATGATGGGTTGATTTTTTTGTGACAGAATTGTTTTAATTGGTCCATTGGAATACATAAATAAAAATTTAATTTATTCTAGAAAAAAGGTCATAAAAACATGGGGTGTTATCAGATCACGCCAACTCAAAATATGAGATAGATGAAATAGATACTATCAAAACAATGATACATGGAACACATTATGTATTGAAAACATCTATATTGGTAGTGTTAAATGGTATGGAACATTCCTCACTTGCTCAACTACCTTAAAATGTCTAAAAAATGAAGAGAAATTATCCTTTTTCCTCCCAAACCATGAAAGAACAAAATGCTGTAAATCATTTAAGAAAATCGTGTCACAAATTAGAAATTATAATTGTTAATCGAAATGAAAAGAATATGAATAATTACAAATATGTGCCACAAAAATTCTCTAATCAATAAAATAAATCATTATTGTCATTGATTGAATCTTTCTCAGTCAAACGATGAAAAATTACACAATCTCCGTCTAACAAAATAGATATTTACAATACTTGAAATACTAGGCATAAAAAGGATCCATTATGAAGGAAGAGTGGTAACTATTGTTATAAGAATACTCAACCAGCCTCAAATGGTAATCCTAATCCCCACCAAACATAAGAACATAAGAATTAAGAATATAGTCATATATCTATACAACTATTTTTGTCATGATATCTTACTGTGAATGGTATGTTGTGCTAAAATAGACTTGGGATCTTGGTTCCTGTTGATGGACTCTCTAAATTGAGTAGTAAATGGAGGATTCCAATCAGAGACTATATTAGAAGTAAGTCCCTTCAATTTGAAAATCTACTTCACATATATGTTTCCAAAATCTTCTACATTAATTATATAAAAAATTGCTAATAAGATATATGATTTAGTTATCCACTCAAACACAACCCATATCACATTATGATTTCTATGGGTTTGTGGAAACTCAACCATAATTTTAATGGAGATATCATCCCACTTCCACATTGATAGTGGATGAGGATGTTGAAAACCCTATTTTTTGGTTCTCGACCATGACATGTTGGAATGTATAACGATGGGTGATATAATTGTCAATTCCTCGTCTCATACAGGGCCACTAGAATTATTGATGTCTTCATAGAACATTATCATGGTTCTTAGGTTCACCTCCCGCAAGGAATTATTCAAATACCCTATCACTATGGTCCTTACCACAAACGACACAGAAAATGATTATGATATAATAACATTCCCTTTTTGGACAATGACCACTTTGTAATAGTCTATCCACCATATTGAGAGTCTCTAATTATATGGAATTCATCATCAAGATGATGTTCCTAATGAATAATATCAAGAATAGAATATTTCACCTGAATATAGGCCAATAGACCATCATCCAATTACTAATAGACATGGATATGAATCTTTGAAAATAAGGCCATCAAGTTCCACTCTTCCAATGAATCATTCATGGTCTGGGTCGGATGTTTCCTACTCTAAGAATCTTTAACTACATTTACATTCATCCATGTACATAATATATTTATATCTAAATATTTTACTCATTCCAATAAAATAATATGGAAAATAATATTTTTTTTAGATAAGATATTCCTCTAGCTCTTTAGGTCAGTATACATGTTTAACTATTCCCCATAAAGTTGATGTCTCAGACAAGAAGGTGCATGCATAAAAACTACATGGTCAATTTCATGGGATTCACGATTCTTGTAAAGGGACATATGTCAATGATATCCATAAGCATTTATATGATCACTCTACATTATGAAACAACCTATATCTAAACTTGATGCACCAATGAGGGTTTGATACCCCTTCCTGACCTCTATAAGAGTTAATATCAATTTGAAAGTCAAATGTTGTTTCATATCAATATAAAAATTATGAAATTTCTCATCCCTAGTAATCACTACTCTATTTCAAGTCATATAATACACCATTGAATACAACATTGATAAGTCCTTTAAGAACCAATGATAATACCCATCTAAGCTAAAAAAGCTCTGAATATAGAAAAAATTTCATGTTGTTACCCATGTCACAAAATCTTCCACCTATTAAAGTCCAATTTGAATACCTTGTTCTGACAACATGTTTCTCAATAGAATCAATTCTTGAATCCATAAATCGCATTTCAATATCTTGGAATATAGTATATGATTTCTAAATAATT
The DNA here is from genome assembly GCA_963277665.1 of Viscum album. NCBI lineage: Eukaryota > Viridiplantae > Streptophyta > Magnoliopsida > Santalales > Viscaceae > Viscum > Viscum album. The sequence goes on from OY728143.1 coordinate 358,270,947, forward strand.
CTAGATATTCTCCACGATAATGAATGTGATCCTCCCCATGATCACAATAAACATGGACGTAATCAACAAAGACCACCACATATTTTTCAAGATAATCAAGGAAAATCATGTTCTTTAAATCCATTAAGACTTTAGGAGCATTTTCTATACCAAAAGTAATGGGAAGGTCCTTATAGTGGTTGTACCGATTTCAAAAGGTGGTATTATAAATATTATATTATATTATCTTTACATGATGGTAACCAGGTTGTAGATCAATTTTCAAGAAACACTTATTCTCATTCATTATTTCAATAATATCATATATTCATGGAAATGGATACATTATCATTAACATTACTCGATTGAGTATTCAGGAATTAACATAAAGGTTAAGGGTACCTCCATCCTTTTTAGAAATTAGAACTAGTGCCACACAAGGTGACACACTCAGTAATTTAATGAATTTCTAATGAAGTTCATCCAAATAAGTTTTCACTTCTTATTTTTGAATGGTATTATTGATTAATAAGGAATATTCATTGGTTTTATACCAGGAACTAAATCAATAGAAAACATTGCATCCCTTACTAGTGAAAAATTAGAGTAGTTATAAGGAAAAATGTTATGAAACTCTATCAACACTAGTGGAAGATCCTCACTCATGTATTCATGATCGTGATTAAAATAAACCACAAATATCACCTTCCAAAACTATGGATGTTAAATTTTTTCTATACTCGTCCTCGGGTCTCATTCTACTGGAAATTTATGTCATACCGAATTAGGTGTAGTAAAGAATAGTATTTGAAAATATATACTAATATAGAATATAGTTTAAGGGATCCAATACCTTGAAAAAATAACCTCAATTGGTTTCATTTCATGCAAAAGAAAATCCCAAGAATGGTCAACATATGATAGAGTGAAAACTAATGTGGTAATATAGAGTCTGCGAATACTCCTATTTCAAAGGAGTGTAGTAATATCTTTGACATAAGAAAAATTCTCCATTGAATAATTAAGTATATTGAAAACAAAGGTTGAATTAAAAAATTGAGATGAACCAGTATCAAGAAAATTAGTCAATAATGAAAAATCTACTATGATAGTACCTATTATAGTATCTTGTCCCAAATCTACTAACTTGAAAATGTGTTCAACTATGTGATGATTTATGATTATAAATGCTTATAAATAGAACTAATTTATTCTTGATGAATTTGATTGTACCATGGTTCTAGTAGGATATGATGATCTCAAGAACTATATAGAGTAGAAAATACATGGAATATCACTTACAAGTGTCTTGATAATTCCCATGAACCATGAATAATGCTTTCCTTAGTGAAAACACATTTAGAATGCCATGGATTTCCCCATAGTTATAAAATTGTAGGCCATTTTCCACAAATTGTAGGAGGACTGAGAAAAAACCTAATATCAGGAACCACCAAGAGAGAAAACCCATATTCACAATCCTTTTGAGGAATTAAAACAATCACTAGTTGAAAAAGGGACTCACATCAACCCAGAACTTCCATCCAGGACCATTTCTACCATTTTAACTTTATCCTTCACATCATCATAATATGTAGGATTCAAAAATAAAACTAGGAAGTAAATAACAAATCGAAGTCCAATATAAAACTATTAATTCGTCATCTTCTCATGAGACACTATCTCATGTGTAAACTAAACTTGTTCAGCATAACAGTTTTCGTATTTTATCATGGTCTTGTGATCCTACTCATGTTTGAAAAAATCAACATCGATGAAAAATGAAACCAAATTTGTATAAAACAAGGTAGTTAATGGAGAGTTAATGTCATTCTACACTAATCCATTTTTCTTATTTTACATCACCATCATATCCTACCATATCTTACTATGTTACTCCATAAAAAAGGTGGGAAGCATCACCATAACTTCATCCTGTTCCTCCAGGAACTCAAATAGACATTAAATCCTCTTAAACCATTCCTTATCCTCTAGAGGGTCATTTGATCCATTAAAAGATGGGGATTATAGAATAGTAACACCATATAATGGATCTGTAATTCAACCCTTTGAGGTTCCAAATATGCTTCCGGAACGGGAACTGGTGTAGGTTCCTATTCCAGATCATGGAGAGCATGAAACTCTCCTCAACTAGACTGGAGTCGACTAGAGGATCTACATAATTTTTCATTAGAAGAATAAAATAAGATCTGATTCACACATCTTCTCAGAGGAATGATGCTACAAAACATTAGTAGATGACATTGAAGACATCATACTGACAATTAAATAGAAAAACAAGGTTAATGAATCCCACCATATAGACAAACAATATATGAATTTCAAAATTGTAATTATCTTAAACAGTAAAAGACTAGAAATAATCCTCGTAAATATCATTCCCAAACCACCCCTACTTACATAAGGTTTATTTTAGTATGATATAACCATACAATCAATCTCTAGTGTCTCTTATGCCATGATAAATTATACAAATTTATAATGATATCAAGGAATGATGACCCCCAACACCTTTGATATCACATTATCACAAGCATCATATATACCCCAGTAACATGATATCCATGCCAATCCATACATAGGATAATGGGAATTCCCAATCCCCATTGGTTGGTGACTAGCAACTAGAATAATAGAATATGATATTAGGAAAACAATTGGAAAGAAAAAATCAAAACAAAGTAGAACAAGTTAGTATGAGTCCAAAAAAACACCATAGGGAGAAATATTCTAGAAGAAAAAAGAATTAAAATCCCAAAATAAAACCATAAAGAACCAGATAATAGAATATCAAACCATGAACAAGTGAATAGAACTATACAATCCCAAGTATCAATAACCAAAACATTCTCTATGTGTCACTTCACCCATTCTGAATCTTGATGGAGGTAATCTACACACATTAAGGAACAAGTAGGGTGTGAACTAAAATCTTAATTGGGTCTCACTAAGGATTCCATAATAACGCTCCAAATTTAATTAACCAAATAACCATATAAATTTTAAATAAACATGAATTGATTTTCAAATGGTCATATAAAACACAAAATGATTTACATTAGAGATTATTGAAATCATTTAATCAAATGTATAAATAAACATTATATATAAAATAGTTTATATTAATTCACAAGGAATGTGTAAACTAGTTTTCAATAGTAGAATATAAATATAAAAACACTTGCAATGAGACACATTGTTATCTTCCAGGTGGTACGATAGTTCCATTATATTAGATCCTCACACACTTAATGAATAATAATAAAAATATGTCTATAAAAATATCCCACCAAACACCATAAATATGGAACCAACACCATACTATCAGGGGTCTGACCACCTACACTAAGATTTATTTTAATTTTATAGCATCAAAATTTACCCCAATAATATACAAACTAACTAGGATTTCACATGCTATAGAATTTAATTAATTGGGATATATATTTTAAAATTATTGAAAATACAATTCAACAAATTATTTCTATTAAAATATTCCAATTTTCAATTAAAACACAAAAAAATGTTTAATAAAATAATTCCTTTTTTCCAGGATAAAACAAACAAGTTTCGATAAAATTTATTTAATCAATATCTCTAAAATACATCCTTATAACTGATTTCATCAAATAAATTTCATAAATTTAAATTCAACTATTTAAATATTACACTGTTCAATTTATTTAATAAAAACACACCAATTAATTTATTTTGGGGATTTTTGCCAATTCAATGCCAAATGAAATTCAAATCCCCATTTCAATAATTATTTTTTAATAATCTGTTTGAAATGAATTTAATTTAAATTAAGAAATTATATCAAAATCATGTTTTTAGTGTTAATCAGACACTATAATAGAAAAACCAAACTCGAAATCAGAAGTTATTGAAACACAAAGCCATAATCCGAAAACACCAATGAAGAAATTCTGCAATGAGCTCAAAAGAATAAATCATATATTCAAAATATGAAACCATGGGGATTATATCCCCCATCAACATTGATATCTATATAACCCAAGGGAGAAAATATGAGAGAATAAGCGAAATATAATGGGAAGAGGTAACATACTAGGAATGAACGAAATTACATTCTATTATATTTCATTCAATTCTAAAGTGTTAAAGGGGGAATAAAATAAACTCATGGGAGCCTCCAAAGAATATGACAACATATTACAGTTGAAATAGCCTATCAAGAACTTAAATAAAGGGTTTTATGATTTTAAATTAATTTTCCATTTAATGAAATATTGTATGAACATTTATCTGGGTAGGGATACATGGTTATACAAAACATTCACCCTAACTAGGCACCAATTTTAATTAGGTTTCTTGGTTTCTCCTAGGGGAATATATTTTTTCAAATATTTTACCAACAAGGGAAAATGTCACTCTCTAGGTTTTCATTGTTTTCAATAACAAGGTGCATGGTTTGGGAAAACCACGTGCCAACAATTTCGATCAAAAAATTCCAAAACATTTACATAATTTTACACTAAAAACCCCTAAATGATACAAGAAGAATTTATGATTGAAATATGGGTTTAAGAATAACTAAATAATTAACATGATGTTACAGCCCTAATATTTTTAAATTTATAAATAATATAGTTAGGAAAAATTTTCTTCACTTCCAACCCATTACAAACTTTAATCATCAATACATTACTTAAGTTCCAAGGATCGAATAACAACTATGATGGGGGGGGGGGGTGAATCAGTTGTTTACCATTTTATATGTTTCAAAACATTATGAAACTTAACCCCTACAACCTGTTAAGATTAATTTCCTTATCAACCTTTAGTAAAAAACTCAATCATAAATGAAAGGTAAATCAAGAAAGCCACACAAGATTTACAAGGTTCGACCTCAATAAGAGAACCTATGTCTTTACCATATCCACTTTCGTGGGACTATGGAAATACAATATAATGAATAATTGAATACAACTTGTGCCAAATCCTTTTGGACACCTTCTATCTCCTGATAGGAAAGATTATACTGAATCCTGTCATTTTACAATGTTTACTTAAAGAAAAAATGATCCAAACACAAGAATAAGAACTTTGTTAAGTTTATCCACAAATGCTCACTCTGAATCTTCATTCTGATTTCTTGAATCCAATTTTATGAAACCGGTCCTCTCAGCAAGATAAAATGATTCTGATTCTCTTCTTCTCAAACAATCAAGGAAACTTCTTCTAGATGGTAGGAAATTTTCACTTATAATTCTCCAGTTCTCCGCCTTTTCTGCATATGTAAATGTTTCAAATGATTGAATGATCTGAGCACATATTTAAAGGCAACTCAAAAAACAAATTTGGGAATCATGAAATTCTTTCTCGCTTCCTCAAATCTAAAAAACACTGCAAATATCTCGCATTTAATCTTCAATATTTGACTTCATCAAATCTCCTAAAATTTTGCTGAGATGTATGAAAAGTTGAAATGTGGGTTTTCATGAACAGTTCATATCATCCTCGGAATGATAAGGCTTGATCATGGTTCTGATTTTAGGTTCAAGAAACAAGTTCAAGAAAACAGGTTCAGGAAAATAGGTTTAGGAAAACTGGTTTAGGAAATAGGTTCAGGAAACAGACTTCGAATTTCTGGCTCAGGAAGTAGACTTCGAATTTTTGGCTCATGATGTTGACTTTGAATTTATGGCTCAGGAAGTAGACTCTGAATTTCTTGCTCAGAATATAAAATTCGTATTTCTGGCTCAGGATGTAGACTATTAATTTATGGATTAGAAAGTAGAATCTGAATTTCTGGCTCATGATGTAGACTCCGAATTTCTGGCTCAAGAAGTGGTATATGAATTTCTGGTTCAGGAAGTGGAATTCAAATTTCTAGACCAGGAAGTAGACTTCAAATTTCTGGCTCAGGAAGTAGACTTCAGATTTCTAGCTCAAGATGTAGACTCCGAATTTCTGGCTCCAGAATTAGACTCTGAATTTTAGTTTTAAAAAAACTTTTTTAGGAAAACTGGTTCCGAATTTTCTCATAATTTATCTTAGTGAAAAAATCAATCCTCTCCACCATTTCTTCAACAGGTTTATCGTGAAACTTTTCAGCATTTGTGAGAAAATTAAGACCATAAAAGCATCATCTGATTATGTTTAGAACATTTGAGATAGTTTCTTAACTTCTAACATCATAGTATTCAACACAATCTTCTTTAAGGAAATCTTCACCAACCCGCAACTTCAACATTATATAACTCAAAAAGATTCTTTAACAAAAATATTAGTTGATACCAAATACAAAACTTTGTTAATGAAAACACCACAATGGTTTTTCAATCTCCCCCTTTGGATTTGTTGGCATCCCTTGTTAACAAGTTTTCACCTCTCAAAAAATTTACATCTCATGTTCCTAAATTTTACCAAAACACAGTCTTTCTCAAAAAGAGTTTCTTGACACCACACTACTGAATAATGTAATTTTTTTAAAGGATTTACATCCCTCGGTGATAAGAAAATTTTGCAGCCATGTATAGATAAACACCACCTTACTCAAAATCCACCTCCTCTTTTATCTTTCTCTATCTCATTTTTCATTTCCTCACTCATTTTTCATTCTCCCTCCCCCATTATATGATAACCACAAAATTATATTCATAATAGAAATCTTACTCTACCCCATTGTCAACATAATCCAAAGCAGAATGGGGTATATCACTTATGAGTTTTAGGATGTCTTGGGAGGAGGCTGAACATGGAGTTGCAGCCTCAGTTCAAAAACCGTTCCATTGACATAGCTTTTGTCAAAATATAGGCAATCTGAAACTTTATTGAAATATATTCCATCAACACTTCTCCGACAACATCATTATCTATTAAAAAGTGATCTTTATATCAATATGATTTGATGTTGAATATTGAACAAGATTATTGTAAAGATCAATGGAAAATTGATTATCATAGATTATTTTCAGAGGTATAGAAACTTTCACTTTCAAATCATACAGTTGAACATTGATCTACCTCATTTGACTACAAGCCAGATTTGCTGTAACATATTAGAATTCAGATGTACTTAATGTTACTGAACATTGTTTCTTTCTATGCTAACTCACACAAAAATTCCCCTCAGAAAAATGTTCCTCCTGATGTTCATTTTCTATCATTATAATCAATAGCCCAATCAACATCATTATAACCATGAAACTTCATTTTATTGTTTCTCTTGTATAACAACCAATGTGAAGTTGTTCCTTTAACATATCTCATAATATTCTTAACTGCCAACATATGTGATTATTTTGGATTAAATTAATATCTAGAATAGAGAGTCAGAACATAAGCAATATCAGGCCTTGAGGCTGTTAGATAAAGATGACTTCCAATTTACTTTTGAAAGCCATTCTAATTCACACTTTTCCCTGACTCGCCTTTTCTCAACTTTGAGCTCATTGAGATAGCGGTTGAAACTTATTTTGATTCTTCCATCCCAAAATTCTTTAACAATTCCTTGTCATACTTTTCTTTGGATAATAAAATGTAGTTTTCTGGTAGTTGAACTTATAATCCAAGGAAGAAAGTTAATTCTCTCAATATTGAAATATCAAAATTTTTCATCATCTCATCAGCAAGCTTTTGAAAGTAATTTTCTTCATCTCCTGAAAAAATTATATCATCCACATAAAAAATTACAATTAATCTTTCGGAGTCGAAATATTTAACATAAAAGTTGCTGTCAACTTTTCCTTTAGAAAATTTCAACTTTCACAAATAATTTTCAAGCATTGAATACCATGCTCGTGGAGCTTGTTTCAGCCCATAAAAGGCTTTATTCAATTTGAAAACTTTATTTTCATCCTCATCAATTAAAAACCCACAATATTGTTCAATTTAAACTTCTACCTTTATCTCACCATTTAAGAATGACGACTTTACATCCATACAATAAACCTTGTAATTCTGATGAGTAGCTACTGCAAGAAACATTCGAATAGTTTCAAATATTGCAACAGGGAAAAAGGTTTCATCAAAATCCACACATTCCACCAGTGCATATCCTTTGCACACAAGCCTTTCTTTATTTCTTGTAACTTATCCATGATCATTCAATTTATTTCTGTAAACTCACTTGGTTCCGATAACATACTTATTTGCTGGCCTTGGAACAAGTTCCCATGTTTCATTCTTCTCAATTTGATCTAGTTCTTCATTCATAGTATCCACCCATTCTTTATGTTGAATATCTTCTGAAACTGATTATAAATCAACTTTTGAGATAAGGGATGTCATATTTTCTAATCTTAACTACTTTCTTGTCTGAAATGGGGCCTTCTGATACCCAATAATATATTCAAATTCAACATGTTTTTTGTAAGCTAGGAAAACTCACATTTCCTTTCCCAACATCACTTTTTTCCCCACATGACTCATCTGAGTAATTTTCACTATTGTTGGAATTATCTGAATTATCTTCCATATTATTCTTAACAGATGTTGTGAATAACCCATAAATATTCCTTCTTCATCTTTCTCTTCAAACATTCCTATGTCCGGATTTTTTATTTTTAGCAAGCATGGACTTACAAAAACGTTGAAGTAATTAAAAAAAGGTTTTTTGTTATACCACATCTCATAAAGGGGAATGTTGGTGTCTGGTCTCAACAAGTATCTATTTTGAACATGTATAGCAGTGCTAACAACTTCTCTTCAAAATAATTTTGAATTTTTGTATTCTGATAACATACTTCTTCCCATTTCTACCAAGCTTCTATTTTTTCTTTTCTCCAACTCCATTTTTTGTGGAGTATAGGGATAACTATATTGATGTTTGATACCATGCTTCTCTAGATAAATTTCAAAATCATTTCTTATGAATTCGGTACTATTTTCTGTTCCCAAATTCTTTATGGATGCTCCAAATTATTTCTTGATATCTCTTTTGAAGAATTTCAAAGTTTCAACAGCCTCTAACTTATGGTTCATGAACATGTTGTTTTTCATCCGAGTGAAGTCATCAATAAAAGTGATAAATTATAAATCTCCTTATGTTGATTGTTATCTCATCGGCACACATAGATCGGAATGAATAATCACAAGTTGTTTGTTAGATTGAATCTCAACTCTTTTATGACTTTTGTTAGTCATTTTTCCTTTCTGACATGTAAAAAAAACATCTTCATCTCTTCTTTTCAGTTCAAGAAAATTCTGAACTACATCAAATTTAGAAAGCATATTCATGTTCTTATTACCATGGTGGCCAAGTCTTCGGTGCCAAAACTTATTTTCATCTTCAGCACTCATATAACAAGAGTTATTTGCTTCTATAATTTGAAAGTGATTCCCACTGGTTTTTTTCTCTTTTTGTAAACACTTTTCCATTTTTCACACATTTGATAATACAAGAATCCATTCTAATGATAAATTCTTTTCCATCATCACAATGTTTACTTACACTAAATAAGTTATGTTTTAGCCCATCAACAAGTAAAAATTCCTTAGACTTCAGTTTCTCTACTTCAATCTCTGTCATTCTGATTCCCTAAATTTATAATGAACTATCATTTCCAAAACTAACTCCTCCTACTTCATGAATTTCAACATGTTCCAAGATTTATATATCACCTGTCATGTGTGATGAACAACCACTATCAAGAATCCATGGTTTCTTCTTCTTACTTTATTTCAATGATATCTCAACAACACAGGCTCTCTCATCAACCTTCTTATTTTCAGCTCTCTTTTCATTCTTATCATAAGAAACATGTTCTTGAATGAGTGTCATAAATCATTCGGCATGATGACCAGACTGATCACATCTTCCACAAACATCTTCTAAATATTCAAATCGATTATTTGTTGGAATGTTTCTGACATCTTGAGAATCCACCTTTTTAACTTTCTATGAATACGGAATGTTACACATTCTTCTTTCACTATTTCTTCAAATTTTCTCTAACCGTCATTTCGGAAGAGATGAATTTTTCCAAAAATTATAAGATCTATGCCCATATATTCCATAACACCATAAATAGCCCTCAAATATTAATTTTCTATTAAAGAATGGTCTTTATTTATAGAAATTTTTTTGAGGTTGTTAACTTCTTTCAGCTCTAGAAAAATCAGGATGTAGGTCATCTCTTCTTTTGAGTGAGTTTTCTACTTTTGTACGATTGATATGTTTCTCACTTACTTTCTCCACTAAAGATTTACAAATACTTTTTCCCTAACATGAAATTTTAGAAGAATCAGATAAAACATTATTTTTGATAGGATAAGATTTCACCTGATTCTCATGGTAAGCCTTTCCAGCAATGTTGGAAGTCTCACCTTTTACTTTAGTGTCTTTGTAGAAGTTTTCATTGATATTATTTTGTGAAGTTTTGGACTCAATGACATTAAATTGAAACATGTTCACATCTTCTTCTTTAGTTTCCAGCTTCTTTCTAAGATCTTCAATCATATTTACTTGTTCATTAATTTTACGTTTTAACATACAATTTCTTGAATGTATTCATGTTACTTCTTGGGGACATCTTTAATTCCATCATGATCTTTTTCATGATTTTTCGCCATCACATGAATTTATTTCTTGAGAGATCTGTTTTTCTCAAGACATTCCATAATTTTTAATCTTATTTGTTATTCGCTATAAGATTTTTCACCACGTTCTTCACTTTTTGAGGAAAAAGTTATTTTCTAAACTTTTTCAATGATGGTTCTGAATCTATCTTTATTTTCTTCTTCTGAGGAATCATTCTCAGATGATTCAGATTCAGCATTCTTGCTCAACATACTTCTTTTCTTTCCATAAAACAACTTCTTGAGTTTGTTATAAGTCTTTAATTAATTTTCATTATTGTTATACTTATTCCATCAAGGATTCTCATTAGAAAAATCTTGATATTCTCCAACTTTTTAGTTAGAATAATTCCTAGCAACGTGTATGATTCCACCACACTCAAATCATTTGGAAAGTTGTTTCCCTCCATATTTTCCTCTAACTCTTCAATAGTTCTTGGATATGAGAGACATTATTGTTTCATTCAACTCTTCATCTTCCTTATCAACAGACTCACAAGGATCAACTTCATCATCATCTTGGATTTTCATCTTTCTCATAGCTTCAAAATCCATATCATCTTTTATCTTCTTCTTAATTATTGGAGATTTCCTCATTTCATAAGAAACAATAAATATTTTCTATTCATCAAGAGATAAATCATCCTTATCTTATAAAGCTGAAATTTTAGAATCAAACCAGTCTGGATGGTTTCTCATAAGTTTCATCACAATTGTAGAATCTTCCAAGTCTTCTCTAAATCATCTGATGTTGCATAAAATTTCATTAACTCTGGTAATGTATTCATCAATTTTTTCATCATCTCTTGTCCTGATGCCTTCAAATGTACTACAACAGATTTGTAACTCGGCCTCCATGATTTTTCTGTTTCCTTTGAAAACACATTCCAGCTTTTCCCACATGATTTTTGATGTTGTGAGGCCCATCACCTTCTGATAAATATTTTCTGATAAGGATATGAGAACAGCATTTCTAGGCTTTCAATAAATTTCAATGTTTCTTTTATCAGCAAATGTCATAGGAGCATTTTTCTCATTAGGTGGAATGTCAATAGTAGCAGCATCAACAACATCAAGGCCACGAGAAAGGAGAAAAGGAATCATCGTATTTTTTCATCCATAATAATTCTTGCCATCGAATGTAGGAATTTCTCTACTATTGAAAGAATTGATATTCACCATGATAAGGATTAATAAAGGAAAAACATCACTCTTATACTGCTTGAAGTTCCAAGGATCGAATAACAACTAATTAGGGGGGGGTTGAAATAGTTGTTTAACTTTTTATTAGTTTCAAAACATTAAGAAACTTAACCCTTGAACCAGTTATGATTTATTTCCTTTTCAACTTTTATCAAGAAACTCAAGCATGAAATTAAGGTAAATCAAGAAAGACACACAAGATTTACAAGGTTTGGCCTCAATAAGAGATCCTACGTCCTTGCCATAGCCACTTTCGTGGGACTATTGAAATCCACTATAATGAGGAATTGAATAAAACTAGTGACAAATCCCATTGGACACATTCTATCTCCTGATAAGAATGATTATAATGAATGTCGTCAGTTTACAATTTTTATTTAAAGAACAAATGATCCAAACAAAAGAATAAGAACTTTGTTAATCTACTCCACAAATGCTCACTCTGAATCTTCATTCCTATTTCTTGAATCTGATTTTCAAAAACTAGTCCTCTCGGCAAAAAAAGATTATTGTGATTCTCTTCTTCTCAAACACTCAAGGAAAATTCTTCAAGATGGTAGGAATTTTTCACTTAGAATTCTCCATCACACTGCCTTTTTGGCATATGTTGAAGTTTGAAATGTGTAAATGATCAGAAAACATATTTAAATGCAACTACGAAACCAATGTCGGGAATCATGAAAATCTTTCTCGCTTTCTCAAATCTCAAAAACTCCACAAATATCTCGCATTTAATCTTCAATCTTTGACTTCATCAAATATTCGTAAATTTCTCCTACGTTTAAGCAAAGTTGAAATTTGGGGTTTCATGAACTCTACATATCATCCTTAGAATGATAAGGCTTGATCTTGGTTCTGATTTTAGGTTCAAGAAACATGTTCAAGAAAATAGGTTCAGGGATACTAGTTCAAGAAAATTGGTTCAGGAAATAAGATCAAGAAACAGACTCCAAATTTTTGGCTCAGGAAGTAGTCTCCAAATTTATGGCTCATGAAGTAGACTCCGAATTTATGGCTCAGGAAGTAGACTCCAAATTTCTTTCTCCGGAAGTACACTTAGGATATCTGGCTCAGGATGTAGACTCATAATTTCTATCTCAGAATGTAGTCTCCGAATTTCTAGCTCAGAAAGTAGACTCCGAATTTCTGGATCATGAATTAGAATCGGAATTTCTCGCTCAAGAAGTGGACTATGAATTTCTGGCTCTCGATGTGGACTTAGAATTTCAAGATCAGGAATTAGACTCCAAATTTCTGGCTCAGGAAGTAGAATTCGAATTTCTGGATCAGGAAGTAGACTCTGAATTTCTGTCTCAGGAAGTAGACTTAGAATTTTAGGTTCAAAAAAACTGGTTCAGGAAAACTGGTTCCGAATTTTCAAAAAAAAATTCTTAGTGAAAAAAATTAACCCCCTCTACCATTTCTTCAATAGATTTTATCATGAAACTTTTCATGATTTGTGAGAAAATTAAGACTAGAAAATCATCGTCTGATTATGTTTAGAATGTTTTAGACAATTTCTTAACTTCTGACATCTTATTATTCAACATAATATTCATTAAGGAAATCATCATTAACCTGAAACTTCAACTTTCTGTAAGTCAAAAACATTCTTCAACAAAAATGTTAGTTGTTAACAAATACAAAACATCATTAAACAAAACACCACAAGGGTTCTTTAATATCCCCCTTTGGATTTGTTTGCATCCCTTGTTAACACGTTTTCACCTCTCAAAAAATTTACATATCATGTTCTTGAATTTTACCAAAACATAAACTTTTTCCAAAAGAGTGTCATGACACCACACTACTAGGTAATGTAATTTTATTGAAGGATTTCCATCCCTCGGTGATAAGAAAATTTTTCATCCATGTAAATATAAACATCACCTTACTCAAACACCACCTCATATTTTATCTTTATCTATCTCATTTTTCTTTTCCTCTCTCAATTTTATTTCTCCCCCCTCTATTATATGAAAAACACAACTTTAGATTCATAATAGAAAGCTTACTCTCCCCCTTTGTCAACATAAGCCAAAGCATGGTGGGGTATATTACTTATTATTTTTAGGAAGTCATGGGAGGAGGCTGAACATGGAGTTGCAGCCTCAGTTCAAAAACATTTCCTTTGACATTGCTTTTGTGAAAATATCAGCAATTTGATACTTTGTTTAAATATATTCCATCAAGAATTCTCCAGCATCATCGTTCTCTATTAAATTTCTCGAAGATTTATGCAATGTTGAAATTCAGGTTTTCTTGAACTCTTCATATCTTCCCCAGAATGATATGGATTGATCTTGGTTAGGATTTAGGGTTTAGGAAATAAGAGCAGGAAAACTTTTTTGGGAAAACTGGTTCAGGAAAAATGGTTCAAGAAACAGTTTCAGGAAACATACTCCCAATTTTTGGCTCAGGAAGTAGAGTCCAAATTTTTGGCTCATGAAGTAGACTCCGAATTTAGGGCTAAGGAAGTATACACTGTATATATGGCTAAGGAAGTAGACTCATAATTTCTGGATCAGGTAGTAGACTCCAAATTTGTGGCTCAAGAAGTAGAATTTGAATATCTAGATTAGGAAGTAGGTTCCGAATTTCTGGCTCAGGAAGTAGACTCCAAATTTCTGGCTCAGGAAGTAGACTCCGAATTTTAGTTTCCTGAAAATAGGTTCAGGAAAATAGCTTCTGAATTTTCTCAGAATTTTTCTTAGTGAAAAACATCAATCCTATTCACCATTTATTCAACATATTTTATCATGAAACTTGTCATGATTTGTGAGAACTTTAAGACCAGAAAAGCATCTTCTGATTATGTTTAAAATTTTTGAGAAACATTTTTAACTTCTTAATTCTTATTCTTCAACATAATATTCTTTAAGGAAATCTTCAGTAATAAGCAACTTCATCTATTTGTAACTCAAAAACATTCTTCAACAAAACGATTATCTGTCAACAAATACAAAACATTGTTAAACAAAACACCACAAAGGTTCTTCAATTACCATGTGATATATATATACATTTTTAATTTTCTTCTTGAAATATTTATCATGAAAACCATAGATGGAATAATTTTTTTTTCATATTTTCTACTTCATAAAATTTTATTTTCATTCTTATTTTTATTTTAATATTAGTTTATGTAATCATCAAATATACAAGGAATATTTTCCAATAATGAATACCAATTCAATTTAATGAATTTATAATAATTCTCTATGAATAACCAATACATATTATATTCAAAAAACATATATTGGAACACCAATGATACTAAGTGCAACACATGCTCTCAACAAACCCACCATAGTATTTTATTGTCCATATTTTTTCATAATAGAAAATTAAAAATGTGTTATTAATTATTCAACCCCATATTGATAACCAAATAAAACTTGTAATTGGAGATTTTCAATATTATATATTTTTTAATTTATAATATAATGAATGATGTCGAATGTTTTATAGAATAGATTATTCATTTAGTCAAATATATAGCTATTTGGGATTAAAAATTGTAAAATAAAAGATAAATATGAAAAAGGGTTTCTATGATTCCAAAAAAATGGATACATGTGAGATCAATAATAGGAAATCGTATTTCACAAATAAGGGATATATAATATTAGTATCTTATAGAATAAACATGTATCATGGACATATAACAACAAAATAGAAAAAAAATCACGTAACAGTAATGAAACTCCCACATTTATCTTATTTTAATAACAAAAAACACCAAATTTTATAGTTATATTTAATAAAATTAATAATACATGATTAGAGTGTGTGAAGAATACATGAAATTCAATTATTTATTGATTTATAGGAAATATAAAATTAATATTCAAATGGTTTTTTAGTCTCGTTTATTTTTATCATTCCCCATCATGGAAAATTCTCATCAACATATTATTGATGAAGAATCTATTAAATAGTATATTTTATGAAATTCCATTATGAAAACACAACAAAATGGAATTATTTATGTGGATATCCAATTTTTCAAAATTCTAAAATTCCACTAAAGAAAATCATCAATAATAATGTGTAATGATAATAGATGGACCACTTTAAGAAGGAATCATAATTTTCAACATCATCAGTGATGATTCTAAATAATAATAATATTTAATTTTATTATGACAAATCATTAAAGTTTGGTGGATTCTTTATCTATGTTGCCATAAATGGAAATTACACACTTAATCTTTTATTTTCACCCTGAGAAAATTCTTCACCTTAAATCACATTCATCAAAAGGAAAAATACAATATACAAATGATTTTAGGGAATAAAGTGGATATATATGTTACTCAATTTTGAAAATATGACTGGGATGATTTATTCAACAATGATTATCTGTTTTCTTTAGTATTCATAATTAAACATCTGATTTTAAAATTTTATTCATCATTTGGTGGTATGGATCATATCAAACCAAACATTAAATTGTTTGATATGGTTCATATCTTTTTATCTATAAAATCATGTTCATATCCTGAGGAAGCCATTTCTCTCTTCAAGACATCTGCTTATGATAACAATGATCTTGAACAATCTAATTCATTATATCCAAATTTATAATATCTATCTCCGATATAATATTTATATTATGATATATCATTAATTATAAACATCTCATGAAATATATATTCTTCATTCATAATCTTATTTTTACATTAGTACTACCTTATTAAATTATTCTTATAAATTTATTACTCTCAAAAATTTATGTGAAAAAATAAATATAATTTTATAAATAATATTAATAGATTGTTTGAAGTTTCAACATTTCACCAAATGGAAATCTTTCTTTTTCTATCTATTTTTTGATTTACTAGTTATTCTCTTATTCTGTGTACTTATATGTCTCTTATTTTCATGTGCATTGTATCCACATAAGAATTTGTACAAATTATTTCCAGAGTAACTTGGTTTGAAAAATATTTTATTTTTCTACATAATTCTAACTATTCTCAATCCTGATTAATATCTTCACATTTATATTCGATATATGGTGTGATGTACATGCATCTCTTACATGACTCTTTTTATTAGAAATAACATAGATATAATCAATAACCTAAAATATATTTCATCATAGTAAAATTTAATTAATTATTTATTATCTCAATATATTGATTAGATTTTTCTACATTGATAGGGGCATCAAATATTCCATATATTTTTTTGGATTATACAAATAATCCAATGAAAAATACCTAAATCTATTGCTTCACCAACATTGACCCACAAAACATGAACATCATTTATTTTATATTTTTATTTAATATTTTGAGAACAATGGTTTTGGGTCTTTTTCACCACATGTTGGTATCATTTTTGGGAACCATTGCTTATAAATATTTATATATCTTATATTCAAATGGTGGTTGGATACTATCAATTTATCCTAATCCATATATATATATATATAAATAATATTTATTAATGTTTATTTTAAATAAAAAAATTAATAAAAATTATTATATTGAGATATGGTTGGTCACTCATTCTTTATTTCATATTTAGGAATATCATTTGATGTTTCAAAACAATTCATTCCATAGAATTGATATCCTAAATCAATATAACACTTTTAAGAGCATGGGCTGTAGTATAATATTAAATCATTTGTTGTGTGGTCTAAACATTAATCTTTCTAAGACCTTCCAAATTTATTTTTAATTAATGAAAAATCATAATAATGTTCTTATTAAAATAATTAGTATATTAAATTCCATCCTCATAGTCCATCCTCATATTCTAAACACCCATATTATTTAATACCACCATTTATTGTAACAATCAATTTTTTTACTTGATCATATTGGATTTATATTGTAATGATAGTTCTTGACACCCATATAATGATTTTAATATTATTTAAGTGAATAAAAGGATTCTATAAAAATACCCCCATAAAAAATTGTGTCACAAGCATTCCCTATAAATTCAATCCTTAGTAAGAATAATTGATTTATCTAATGATTCCTTAATGTCTATAATAGTAACCTACATTTGGAACTTCATACATTGTGTATCCATAAGTTCTACAACTTTTTTCATGATTTGATTTTTTTAAAATATTTTATTTCATTGTACAATAAAAATTAACTAATTATTTAAGAACATTCAGAAGATGTTTGTTGAATTAAAAATGATGTTCACCAAACGATTCATTATTATGAAACCATTAGTATGATTTATCAGTAATATTATGATTACAATAATTATTGTCACTTGTATAAATCTGACTAACCTTTGTAACACCCGAAGCTTCCACAGTATGTTTCCCTTTGAATAATGAAATAGCTTGAATTGTACGTGACTTTGAGATTCTAACACAACACCACCATTCGAACTAGATGTTATGAATAGTAATAACAACTTTTTGAAATTTTATAAATTTTATTATTCAAAATGGACTTCATTTTATGTAAAAATAGATACAAAAGAAGTATATATGTATAGTTTACTTCATTGTAGTCATTTTATAATAAGTATAGATATATAAAAACTTGATTTCACTTTTTACTGTCTTTTACCCACCTCCTATGTGCATTTTCAAATACGCATAAAACATAAATTTATGGCTTCTATGAGTTAAATTTTAAAAATATAAGAGACATAGTTGACATTAGTAAATAAAATTTCATTCAATAAGAATAAAATATTTTTTGGTGAATTGTAACTTTTCACTTTAATATAACACAGTTAAAAGTAAATAGGGTAATTAAGGGTAAAAATAATATCATAATTACCCTAAAACATGTACTAATTATATTGAATAATTATAATTAGACAAAAAATCCTTATAAATATAATATTATATCTTTTGGTATACTTTTATTAGATTACAACATTTATTATTATTTTATTTAATGAAAAGTTTAAAGAGTTAAATTATAAGTTTAATAACAAAACTGTATTTAATATAGAGTTAAACACAATATAAATTAGATTATAAATATAAATTAGAAAGACAATTATATATCCTACATAATAGTATTTTATTTATAAATTTTTGATATTATATAATTTAATTTATTTATGAGATAATGATGATGTAGTAATTCTTTTATTAATGAATGTTTAAAATACTTGATATTATAAATATCCAAATAAATGTAATTTGGGAGTTTTGACGAATTAAAAAAATTCCATAGGTTAATATGACATGTTAAGCTTGATTAAATATTTTTTTAATGTAATCATACTCTTATGATTTTCCCAAAAACCAAATACTAAATAGTGTCAAAATTGACATAATTGAGTTTTTAAAACAAAAACTATATTATTAATTTATATAGTATTCCTAAAAAACCTAAGGATCAGACAAAAGACATAGATAAGGTTATATATAATTATAATGACCAACTTGGGATTCTCTTGTAAGTTGATATTATGTTTATTAACCATATAGTATAAAAATACAAATAGACATGGTAAATGACAAACTATTAAACCAAGTGTTAAATATATATGATAAGGCTAATATGGTGACCTAAACCATTATAAAACCTATTGGTTGAGAGGTCTTCGAACCATACCCACCTTATCCTCTAAATAAGTCATTTTAGAGCCATTATAAACCGAAAATGATTTTACTATGAAATAATATTTCATTCTTTTCCTAAAGTTACCCTCGCTTCTCTTATAAAAGGGTACACCCCTTCTCTTAATTTTACCTCTCCAAATCCATTTGGCTTAGCCAAAACCTACCCAAATATCCTCCCAACAATTCTAAATTCATCTTAAAGGCCTTACTTTGGTCTGAAATATATCTTATTTTGCCCTTTTAATCATATCAAATGGAAGAACCTCAATAAGAGGTAATGATTTCATCACATCTTTTAAGTTTTTTTCTTCTCCCACTTCCTCTTTCTTCATTTTCTACATTATAAAATAATAAATACAGTATATTCTATATACTGTGATGTTATTATAAATAAGGTACAACGACATTCGTTATTCTATCCATCCTATAAATGACAATGTCACCATATGTGCGTGCGTATGTCTTACCATCTCCACGTCGTGGTGTATTTTGTTATTCAAACACTTAATTATTTTCGATGGGTATAATAATGAATATAATTGATTTAATGATAAATATAACATGTTAATGATTTTTTATATATGAAATACCATCCAATTAAATATTATTTCACCTTCAATATAATGATAATGTGTCTTGTGTGTACGTACGGATTACCGTCTCCACGAACGCGATGAGATTCATTCTCCATCGCAATCATTCAAGAAAAATTTTCCTTTTATGATTAAAAATAATTTTTACGAACATAATATCATTTAATATATGATTCAAATATATCTTATCTATAACAAACATGGCTTACGTAATCAAGTATATAAAGGAAAATGAATCAGTTAACACCCAAAAGGATGATACTATTGAAAAATTATTAACAATGCAATATTAGAGGGTCATATATGCTATCTTATTTATGTATATAGTTATTGTATAATTTAATAACAATGATTTAGCTTTTATACAGGTGGTTAATGTACCCTTGGCCAAGGAAAATTACAAGGTAAGGTTTAATTTCACAATCTCATTATTATCCGAGTTTTTTTTACATATGTATCTACTGGGACATATTTATTATCCATGTCCAAATTAAAAAATAGTTTTAAAATGGATTTTTAAGGTACAATTTTAATAAAAAATAATTTTAAATGTTTTAATGATTTATTCTTCTAAACCATTATCAATAATTTCCATATTTTTAAGATGGTTTTAGGTATTTATTTATATGGACATAAATGTTTTAAAATGTTAATTCCTTTCAAAATATTAAAAGTGGTATGGGACACATTGATTCAAAACAATCTTTTAAATGAATTTTTTTCTAAATTATGTGACTTATAAATAATTTCATGAAAAAGGGATATTTCTTTCAAATATTGCTACCAATCAATTTTAATTAAGGCAACATCCTTTACAGTATATTATTCCTGATCAAGGTTGATTTATTATAAAAAATATTCAATATAGTATTGAATGTTTTGTGGTATTGTTGACTGTGGATGTGTTATTTTTATACAATTCATGGTTTATGGATAAAGTATTTAAATTTCCAATGCTAGTTTTAATATGAATTTTTATGTTATGTTTAAACCTTTTCATATGAGGAATAAATTAGACTTAGTAAGTGACAAGTGCGGCCCGCTATAGCTCCACAATGCATCGATAGGTCTCATGATAAAACTAGTGTCTTGGCACAAGGCCTTGACAAAATCTTATTTGTAGTCTTTTCACAAGGCCATGACTATGTGGTTTTGATGACTAGAATTATGAATTCCATCATCATGAAAGTGGCTATTGATATTGCATGCGATTATTCAACTAGTAGAATATCCATTTGAATAAGTAAACGGAATTATATGATTTTCACTTTTCCATATTATACTGATGTTTATGTTTAAATTGATTTTGTTTTAGTCTTATAAATTTCATTAAATGTTTATGCTTATTTATGAATTTTTCCGCTATGTTGTTATCCTTATTAAGAACTTGAGATCACCCATTTATATGTTCTATTTTCCCCAGGGTGTGAAGAAGTATTTTATGGTTGACCTGTATGGATAGGATAAGTATATAAGTGTGTTCAGAAGGGTAAAAAATGTTGTTGATGTTTTTATTTCATGATGTGATGTAAAACTTATGAATGTATCTAGTATTTCCAAGGCTACTAAACTGATCGGTCATTCAGGATTTGATCCTTTTTGATTATGCCAATGTTTTTTAATAATGCTACGACTCTGGTTAAATGGGGTCGAGGCATTAAAATTGACATCAAAGGATGTTTAGTACAAGCCTTGTAATCTAGATTTAGAAAAACTCCAATTAGAGAACATTACCCTAAGATAGACTTTGAGGATTAGTATAGAAGAACTTCCTCAAATATTGCTATTGTAGAGATTTTGTGAGTTTTCCAAGCAATACATCCTTGTCTGGATAAGAGCAGGTAGAGGAAGCACTAGAACATGTGTATATAGGGGTAAAACCCAAAAACATTACTTTGAGATAGAATCGAACGGGAACTGGTGCACGTCAACTGGCCTTGTTGCGCTTTTGGTTTCGACACTCCCGGGGGATATGCTTAGGATAATTCTCATTTTCATTTCAAACAATTATTAAGTGTTTATGAATATATAATTATTCTTGCAAAATATTTTTATGATTATGGATTATTTCCATAAACTGTTCAATTGTAGTTATTTGTTTTAGAAGTTTGTAATTATGTATTGTGTATCATAAACTAATCTAGTGTGTGCCATTGTTTATAAATAGTTCCTAGTGGAAAAAATTGAAGCCAAATAAACGCACATTATTCATATAGGGATTTCCATCATACTCAGGACAATTATAGCTGGTGAAGCAACTGGTGCTGATCAGCTTATCACCACACTGGGACAATATACTCAAGTTATGAATAATAACCTTACCTGTATAGAACACCCTCATCTAGAGCATGGAGGTTCAATGTTAGACCTCTTCCCGAGGAAACAACAACTAACATTAAATGTGAGTCAAAATCCATTAGTTTATGAGCAATTGGATAAATTCCTTAGAAAAAATATTTATAGCTTTGGTGAGTAGCGAAAGGGAAAAAGTTTTCATGGTAGTTTATCGACTCATGGGAGATGAAAATCAATAATGGTCATTAATGAAAAAAACAAAGGAATATGAAGAAGTATCAAACATGTAATGGTTGTAATGTAATGATATTTTCTTGGAAAAATACTTTCCATGTGACCATCAAGATGATATGGAATGTTAATTTCTGAGTCTGAGGAAAAAGAAGGATGAGAATGTTTCAAAGTATGAGTCTAACTTTACAAGGTTAGCAAGGCATGCAACCGATTATATATGTAACCCAAAGAGTAATATTGATCAATTATTTGATGGGTTAAAACAATTTCTCCATTTATCCTTAGTCTCACAATCCTTCTCATTGTACGAAGATATTGTCTCATGCGTTATCAAGATAGAAAATGAATTCTCTATGTCTTACGACTTAAAAGAAAAGAAAGAGAAGAAGAGATCTTCTGAACACTCTGGAAATGGATATAAAGGGATGAAAGAAAAATTTTAATATCCATACTGGGGTAAGTGTTAGAAGAAACACCCTGGTACTTCCCTGAAGGGAATGAGATTTAGTTACAAGGGTGGTGAAAAAGGCCACTAAGCTCGTTATAGCAAGGGGAAGAAAGAGGTTGTCAATGTTGATTGATAAAATTGAAGAGAAAAGGGTCACTATGATAATGAATGTACTATATGCCAATGAAACATAACCTAGAAATGGCCAAGGGAGAAAGGACAAGATTATGTGATCACTAATACTGAGGTTGAAGCTCCGAAGGATGTTGTGGAAGTTAGTTTATTGGTTTACTCAAGTTTAGCCAATGCTTTATTTTATTCTGGATCATCGCATTGCTTCATATCTTCCCAGTTTTCTAAGAAAATTAGATATTTCCAATTTTATATAACAAGGAAGTTTTCGGTCAAAACTCTTAAGGGAAGTATCATTGCCACAAAATTTTGTTAATCAGTTCCCATTAGGGTATATAAATGTTCTTTATCTGGTGATCTCATCATTATACCCATGATTGAATTTGATATAATCCTCGGTATGGATTGGATTTCATACAATGACTCGAATAATTATTGTAAGAATAATTAGGTTACAAGTCTCGATGATGATAAAGAGAACCTTATCATTAGAGCAGCAACATCAACACCTAATTCTTATCAAGATCCATTCACAGTAGCTCAACTTAATTCAATTATTGGGGAGGAATAAATGAAATAACTATGGGTGAGGAAAGGAATGTTCAAATAGAGTATGTACGTATTGTGTAAAAATATGTTGATGTGTATCCAAAGGATTTATGTATACATTCTCTAGAATGAGAAATTGAGTTTTCTATTGATTTAATTCTTGGTTCAAGGACCATATTGAATACTCCTTATAAGATGACACGAGTATAATTAGTGGAACTAAAGAAAAATCTAGATGAATTGATTAATAAGGGAATTATTCACCCTTGTGTTTCTCCATGGTGAGCCCCTATTCATTTTTTAAGAAAAAATATCGATCTATTAGGTTGTGGATTGACTATAGGGAGATAAATGCTATAACAATAAAGAAAATGTATACCATAACTCGCATTGATGACTTAGTCAATCAATTTCATGGAGCTCAATGTTTTTAAATGAATGACCTTCGATTTGGATATCACCAGTTGTGTTTGAAGAAAGAAGATATTACGAAAACAACATTTCAAGCTAGATACAGGCATTATCAATTTATAGTAATGATTTTTTTATTGACTAATAATCCTTATGTCTTCATGGATATATTGAATATAGTTTTCATGGAATTTCTTGATGGAATTTTAGTTGTATTTATTAAAGATATTTTGGTATACTCCAAAAGCTACGAAGATCATAAAAATAACTTTCATATTATTCTAAAGACTCTTAGAAGAAATGAATTATATGGGATGTTTAGCAAATGTGAATTCTGGCTTCAAGAGATTTCTTTTCTTGGTCATATTTTCTAAATGGATGAAATATCTATTATTCCTTCAATGATGAAGTAAATCCAATAATGGACAACACTGATGAGTATAACTGAGGTACGCAATTTTATTGGTTTAAGAGATTATTATCGACATTTCATCCAGATTTTTTTCCAGTTGGCTAACCCATTAACCATGATAACACATAAGGATAATTTTTCTCGGAAAAAATATTTTGAATAATTTTTTGGGGAACTAAAAATAAGATTAGTTAATTCATCTTTCTTGACTCTACCATCAGGGAACAATGGGTTTTAATTAATAGTGACTCTTCAATGAAAAGACATGGTTGTGTCCTTATGCTGAATGATAGAGTTATTGCCTATGAATCACGAAAGTTAAAAATTCATGATCCAAACTATCCAAATCATGATGTTGATATAGCAGCTATAATCTTTTCTCTAAAAATATGGAGACAATATCTCTATGGTGAAAAAGTGAGATTTATAATGATCACAATAGTTTGAAGTGTATTTTCTCACAATATAAACTCAACTTGAGGAAAAGTATTTGACTTGAACTACTCAAGGATTATGATTGCAGTATACACTACCACATGTGGAAGGAAAATAAGGTGGTATATTCTTTAAGCAGAAGGATCATGGAGTTTTGAACAAGATGAGAGTTAAAAAGAATCCTATATACATGGATCTAGTGTAGATGGATATGGGAATTACCATGGAAGGTAAAATATCAATGCTTTTCCAAATGGTTGTCAAACCATCATTACTAGAAAGGATAAAAATTTATCAGACTGATGATGAGAAATTTCGAAAGAAGATTAATGCTATGAATGATGGGAGATTGAGTGACTTTATATATGAAGATGGAATTTTGGAATTTCGGAAACGCCATTGTGTTCCCAATATACGTGATATAAAAAGGGAATTTGTGGATGATTCTCATTGCTCCAATGTAACTATACACCATGGTAGCACTAAGATGTATAGAGATTAGAAAAAAGATTTTTAGTGGGACAACATGAAGAGGGAGATTTCTGATTTTGTGTCTAGATATATGGTTTGTAAACAAGTGAAATCTAGAAAGAAATAGCCTAGAGGAGTCATGCAAACACTTCCCATAACTGAGTGGAAGTGGTATAATATTACGATTAACTTTTTCATGGGGCTACTATAGGCTACTAGAAGGAATGATGAAATATGGGTCATTTTTTATCATCATACCAAGTAAGCACATTTTATTTCTATAAGAGAATATTTACCACTTGAACGTATGGTAATAATACATATTAATGAAGTTGTAAGACTTAATGGAGTACCCACATCGATTGTTTCTGATTTTGATCCCCATTTTACACCAGGGTTTTGGAAAATTCATCAGATGACCCTTGATAGTGAACATCATTTGAGCACTTCCTACCACCCTCAAACCGATAGACAATCAGAATGGACTATTCAAACCTTAGATGAAATGTCGAGATCTGGATCACATGAATTTCAAGTTATGTGGGATAAATACTAACCTCTGGTTTTATTTTTATATAACAATAGATTCTATTCAAGTATTCAGATGGCACCACATGAAGTGTTATATGGCAATAGATATCAGACACAAACTTGTTTGGATGATGCTGGTGAAAGAAAAAATGTAGGTCTAGAACATGTTCTCAAAGAAATGGAAATGGTGAAGTTTATCCAAACCCACATCAAATAAGACCAATGTATGAAAAAGGGATATTCCAATAACTGAAAAAATGTTTTGGAATTTCAAGTAGGAGACCATGTTCTCTTGAACGTATCTCTATGGAAAGGGGTTATATGTTTCAGTAAGAAGAGTAAATTGAGTTCCAGGTACATCGGACCATTCGAAATTCTAGAATGAATTGAAATTGTTGATTATAATTTGGTAATGCCTCCAAGTCTCTCCAACGTTCATGATGTGTTCCACTTATCACTGTTGAGAAAATACATGCATGACCTAATGCATGTACTCACCTATGAGGAAATTGAATTGTAACCTGATCTGTCTTATTGTGAAGAGCCTGTCAAAATTTATTATACCAGAGAACAAGTGATGAGAAAACGGACGACTTGTTTGGAAAAAGTTCTCTGGAGAAATAATAAAATGGAGGAGACAACTTGGGAACCAGAGGAACTTGTGATAAATAACAACCTGAATCTTTTTAGGCAGTAATATTCAAGAAATTTCAAAAACGAAATTATTTTATGTAGTGGAGAATGTAACTCCCCAAGCTTCCATCTTACGTTTCCCTTTGAATAATGTAATAGCATGCATTGTCTTCAACTTTGAGATTCCAACACACCATGACCAATCAAACTACCCGTCATGAATACTAATACCCTCTTTTTTAAATTTTATAATTTTTTTTAAATGGACTGCATTTTTTAATTCGGAATATCGAAATTATCTTAGGGTGAATTTTTGGTATTTTTCTGAAAATTAACAAATTTTGATGAATAATTAAACACCGATTTATTTGATAAAAAATTATAATATTTTAAAAATTATTTATTTAATTTAAATTTATTTTAGGTCAATATATATACAAAATACCTATATAAGTTCAATTTAATTCATTGGAGACATTTTATAATAAGTTTAGATATATAAAAATTTTATTAAACTTTTTACATTATTTTTCCTACCTCCTAGGTGCATTTACAAATTGGCATAAAACACAATTATAACGCTTCTGTTAGTTGAATTTCAAAAATATGAGAGACACATTGATATCAGTAAGTAATATTTTGTTCAGTTAGATGAAAATAATTTTTGGTGAATATTATATTTTGACTTTTATTTACTACGGTAAAAAATAAATACGGCAATTAAGGGTAAAAATGATATCATAATTACCCTAACACATGTAATAATTTTATTTGATAAGTTTAATTCGACCAGAAAAAACCTTAGGAAGAAAATATGATCCCATTTATTCCACTTTCATTATATTAGGACATTTATTAATATTTTATTTAATGAAGAGTTAAAAGAATTAAAATCAATGTTTAATAACTAAACCATTTTTAATATAAGATTTCACACAATATAAATTTGACTATAAATATTCATTAGAAAGGTAAATATATTTCCTACATAATAATATTTTATTTAAAATTTATAGAAAT
Source organism: Viscum album (assembly GCA_963277665.1). NCBI lineage: Eukaryota > Viridiplantae > Streptophyta > Magnoliopsida > Santalales > Viscaceae > Viscum > Viscum album. The sequence goes on from OY728143.1 coordinate 358,298,429, forward strand.
TAAATAATTTAATTTCTTTATAACATAATGATGATGCAAAAACTACCTTATTAATGAATGATTAAAATAATACATATTATAAATATCTAAGTAAATGTAATTTTTGACTTTTGATAAATTAGACAAATTATATATGTTAATATGACATTTTAGGATTGATTAAATAATTTTTTTAAAATAATCATGATTTTATGAGTTTCACAAGAACCAAATACTATATAATGTCAAAATTGAAATAATTTAGTTTTTAGATCAAAAACTATATTATTAATTTATATAATATTACTAAAAATATATGGACTGGCCAACAGAAAAATATAACGTTATATATATTAATAATGAACCACGTGGGGTTCTCTTGCAATTTAATAATAAGTTAGTTAACCATATAATATAAAAATACAAAGAGACTTGGTAAATGACAAACTATTTAACTAAGAGTTAAATCTAAATGATAAGGTTAATAGGGTGACCCAAACCAGTCTAAAACCTATTGTCTAAGAGGCTTTCAACTCATACCCACATATTCCTCTTAATAAATCATAATGTAGGAATTATAAACCAAAAATGTATTTATTATAAAATAATATTTCAATCTTTTTCTGAAGTGACTTTCACCTCTCTTATACAAGGGTACTTACACTCATCTTAATTTAACACCTACAAAGACATTTGGTTCATCCAAACCATGCCCAAATATCCTCCCAACATTCCTCCCTTAATTATAGAGGCCTTACTTCTGTAAAAAATCCATCCTATGGAGACATTTTCATCAAATTGAAATGATGAACCTGAAGAAGAGGTAAATATTTCGTCACCTCTTTCAAGTTCATTTCATCATCCACTTCGTTTTTTATTTGTTGTTTCCATTTAAATATAATAATTCCAGTATCTTTGATATATATTTATGTTATTATAAATATGGTACATCCATATTCAATATTCAATCCATCCTATAAATGACAGAGTCACCATTCGTGTGTCTGTACGGCTAAACGTCTTGACATCGTGGTGTTGTTAGTTATTCAAAAACTTCATTATTTTGGATGTGTATAATAAATAATATAATTGATGTAAATAATAAAAATAACATTTTAATGATTCTGTATATATGATATAACATTCAATTACATATTATTTCTCCATCAATATAATTATATTATCGCTCATTCGTATATACAAATTATAGTCTCCACGAACACGATGAGATTCATTCCTAATCATAATCATTCAAGAATAATTATACTTTCATGTTTAAAAATAATGTTTATGAACATGATATCATTCTGTATATGAATCAAATAAATCCTATCCATAACAAACATGGGTTACGTAACCATGAATATAAAATAAAATGATTCAATTAACACCTGAAATGATGATACTACAGAAATATTATTAACAAGGGAATATTAGAAGGTCATATATGATATCATATTTATGTATATAGTTCCGGTATAATTTAATAAAAATTATTTAACAATTATACAATAGGTTAAGATATCCTCAACTAAGGAAAATTACAAGGTAAGGGTTAATTTCACAATCTCATTATTATCTGAGGCTGTTTTTACGTAAGTATCTTCTAGGACATATTTATTATCCATGTCCATATTTCATAAAAGAGTTTTTAGATGGATTTTCTAATTGAATATATTAATAAAACATCATTTTAAATGTTTTAATGATTTATTATTCTAAAACATTATCATTAATTTCATTTTTTTAAAATGGGTTTAAGGATTAATTTATATGGGCATGAATGTTTTAAAATGTTAGTTCATTTCAAAAATTTCAAAAGGGTATGGGATACTTTGATTTAAAACTATCTTTTAAATGACTTCCATAATTAATTATGTAAATTTTAAATGATTTCATAAAAAAATGCATTTTTCATTCAAATATATTTACTGATCATTTTCAATTAAGTCAACATCATTTATTGGATATTATTCTTGATCAGGTTAAATTTATTATACAAATCATTGATATTGTATTGAAGGTTTTGTGATTTGTTTGAATTTGGATGTGTTATTTTTATAATGGTCATGGTTTACGGATAATGTGTTGACATTTCGTATGCAAGTTTAAATACGATTGTTTATGTTCTGTTTAAACCTTTTCATATGAGTAATGCATTGGACTTAGTAAGTAACTGGTGGAGCCCGCTATAGCTCCTCGAGGAATCTGTAGGTCTCATTAGACAAACTAGTGTCTTGGAACAAGGCCCTGACAAAATCTTATTTTTAGTATTGGACCTAGCACATGACAATTTGGTTATGATGTCTGGATTTATGCATTCCATCATTATGAAAGTGGATATTGATATTTCATGTTATTATTAGACTAGTAGAATATACATGTCAATAAGTAAATGGAATTATTTGATCTTATCATTTCCATATTATTCTAATGTTTATGTTTAAATGGCTTTAATTTTTGACTTATAAATTGGCTTAAATGTTTATTCTTATTTATGAATGTTTGCTCTATATTTTTATCCATACTGAGAATCTGAGCTAACCCCTTTCTATGTTTTATTTTTCCCCGGATGTGAATAAGTATTTTATGGTTGACCTGTAGGGATATGCTAAGGATATATGTGTGTTCAAAAGGGGACAAAATTTTGTTAATGTTTTTATTTCATGATGTAATTTAAAAATTATGAATGTATCTAATACTTAGAAGGCTACTAAACTGATCAGTCTTTCAGGATTTGATCCCTTGTGATCATTCCAATATGTTGTAATAATGCACTGACTCTGGGTAACTGGGGTCGGGGAATTAAAAATTCAGTTATATATGATCCTTTATTAACAATTAGATTCATAATCAACTTTATTTCACATTTTATCATTTAGTTCGTATGATTCCTTACATAAATATCCAAATTTTTATCCTCATATGTACCTTCCAGTAACTCCATTTTGAAGAAAATAAAACCCATTAAAAAATTGAACATTATAGAAGTCATTAAAATGAACAAAATAAAATTGTTGGATCTTTAGAGTTACCCTACAACTTTACTACATTTTTTATGAATATGGACAGATCATGTTCCACTATGTGGATGGGGAATACGTTTTACCCTCAATTTATTAGTTATTCCACTTTAAAATTCAAAATATTGAATTTTTTAATGTTCTCAATCCACTCAATGATTTCTCAAAGACTCACCTTCATGTCTAGCAACGTATAAGAGAGAGTAAGACATGGAATTTATGTAGATCATTATAAAGAACTAGTACATACATCAACTAGTTATTCCTTTGGTTATTTCTTCTTCGTTGTTATCCAAGGTGAATTAATCATGTTAGACAGAACATTTAAAATCTATTTTGAAATAGTATTTAATCGAAAAATTATACTCTTCCATTATTGGTTATAAACAAAAATAATAATTAACCATAATGTAGTTACGCACCCTATCAAAAAGATATTTTCCATGTTGATAGTGTAAATAATTAATAGATAGCTTCAATAGTTTTGGCCATAGTAATCCATAAACATTTTGTGAAATTAGGATTATCTAAAATGATTGAATAATGAGGCATAAAAGCTGCTTATTCATCAAAATGATCTAATATTCAATCTATTTATCTATTTTATACAGAAATGTATAAGTCATTTAAAATTACATATACAAACTGGTTTCATAATATATTTATTTTATCAGTAACACATCATAGATTCAATACCAATAGATATTATATTTACATTCTGTATCGATGAAATAATAATAAAATAAAAGTAGATACTAACATTTCTATCATAAAATATATATTTCAATAATAATTAACTAATAATTATTTTTGTGTCAGAATATTTTTCACATAATTTTTTGAATCTTATAACATGATCTATGAACATTTATGTACATTCTAAATCATTTCAATTACAATGGATGAGATATAAATTATGACAAAACAAATATATCTATAAACTAATTTTGGAAAAAATCCTCTGACTACCCAGTGATTTTTTTATGATTGAGTTAATTTTCATAAGATATTATGATACCCTTGGTACCTCAAAATCCTAACATATCATAGTTTAAAAAACACAATACAAATTATTTGCCTTCTGGATATCATCTTTGTATCACAAATTGTTACCTGATGTAGGAAATAATAATTACCAACATGAAACTACTCAGTGCATAAAATACATGCTTATCCTTCAAAAAACTAATATTTCGAAAAAATAGATATGTGAAAGAACTAGAAATGTGGTTTTCATTTACCGACTTGTGAACTGTTTTTTCCTCAAAATGATGTTGTGTTTTTTTTATTAACCAAAAAATGGATAAGCGAATCATAATTACAATGGCCAAATTATTATAGAATACAGATGACACATCTCTTAAACATTTTATATCCAAAAAACATTGAGTTACATATATTCACTTGAATACAAATATTTTTAAATTTCATAATGTCAAAAAAATTCATCATCTCATTGGATTCTAAGACAAGGGTGACTCTTCAACATTTTCTCATTGAATGTATATAAATTGAAGTGTAATTTAATTAATATAATATATAAGAATTACCAATTTATATATAATGATTTACAATAAAAATAGGATTTCAACTTCCCTAGGATAGATGATACTCGAGTTCATTTATATGAAATACATATGTGATGTGTTATTCAATCATTGTTTTTCTCTCAGTGTCGATGTGTCTTAATTTTAAAATTAAATGTGTTATTTTTTTGATGAATGTGGTTGGGAATGATATTGTGACACATCAATGTTGGATAAATGACACAAAAATAAATTAATGAGTGTTATGAGGTTGAATATATGGGATAATTACAAAATGTGTGGAATGTGAGATCATATTGCACATATTTTACAGATTAGGAAGTCAACAATTTATGCATACCATTTTTATTCATTAATAATATATACAATAAACATGCCCCACATCAATTATTCTATCAATAGTTAACTCATTAATATGTTACAATATACCTCAAACCTGACAAGACAGAACTGGGTACATCCACTAGAAAATGTCAAAATCTGATTTGGGATGATATGTCCCACTTACTACCCTGTCCACCCACACTGTGTACCTTATATAATTATACACCCACAAAATCATTTCCCTCTATAAAAGACAAGTTACCCCCCCCCCCCTAAAAAGTTTTATATTTCTAGACCGTATCACATTTATGGTACAAAATTAACCAAGATATCATGGTGAAGAGAGCATAGATGGTTAGCTTGGATGACTATATTTTTTGTTGATAACAAATTTAAAACAGGGAGGAAAATCCTTATTCACTTATAAAATGGAAAATATTATATTTTTCAATAAATATCTCTAAAAAATTTTAGTACATTATTCCTAGACTTTTTGAAATATTATTCACTATAAAGAGATGGCTTCACTTGATTCATACATTGTGCACTTATAAAATTCATTTTTAAAAAATACAATGGAGTATAAGATCAGTTAAAAAATAATCACATTAAAAATTTGAATTTTCAAACATGACATCAATTGCAATTAAAATAATCCAATTTCAATTTTCAAAGAATAAAAATTTCATCCATGATTCTCAAAAACACATATTGACAAAAAAAATTAATAAATTCTCCACACCATCTCAATATAAAATATGATTCAATTCTTCGGGGAAAGTGATATAAGTTATTCATAACATTAGGGAAGCCTAAAGATAATTATTTAAGGAATCCAAATTATAGAATCATAAAAAATTCAATTTCTAAATAGAACTCATCAATAAAAAGGAAAATTCCTAAAATATAAATCAATCAATTTTAACAGCCTCAGTAAAATTTATTAGGGGTTCATCTCCATGAGAAATTATATGAATCCATATCCTAGTATAAACTAATCATCAATAATTTACTATAAATTATGAATTATATTTAATATAGTACATATGTTTCCTCCCATCAATTTCAATTTTCATTTTCTAAAATGAGATATCCACACAAATTATTATAGTTTTTAATAAAAATGGTTATATAATAGATGTGTTATGTGGTTCGTCCGTACATTTTTCATTACATTTTAAATATAAACTATGATGATTTAGGAGGATTCAATAGTGTATTATAAATAATAGTTTTCCAATTAATGTTTCATTTATATTATATTCTCCTAGTGTCTCATAATTTTTTACCATCAGTCAACCTATTATCTTGGTGGAACTATATTTTATAAGTGATTCATGTATGTAAGATCATTTTAGTGGATGTATTATATCATTATCTTAAGGCAATAATATCCTATCCTTTTTCATGAAGGATTTTGTTGAATTGACCACTGAAAGGATCAGGTGAACATTATATTGAAATAATTATAATGTATTATGATAGATATCCATTTATACATTATAGTATCAATATTGAGTGAGGGTAACAAGATTATATTACGTAAGTGAAGGAATCCATTACAACTATTAAAGGAGTATCTAAATTTTCTTGCATTAATCTATATTTTAGTATTTAAAACCTTGTTTTTAATTTATTTGTATTCTAAAAATAGTTTTCCCATGATATTTGATTTTAATTATATTTTTAATGATAATAAATTAAATAGGGCTAGTTAAAGATTAAATGGCCTCCTTGAGAGATAACCTTTTCTCAAAACCCTTTATCATTTAATTGTAACCCAAATTGTAATGTAGAAGCATACACATTGACTATTGTAGTGAATCAGCTAAATTTATAAATCCCTATATTAAAATTAACTAATATCATTTGTAAGTTAATTTTATAGATTAATTAAAATATAAAAAATTATTAAAAATGTAACTATGCATCGTTTATTTAATTGTTTATAATTTTTCCCCAAACCTTTCTAGATTAATGATTTTTGTTATAATAATTCATGTAATGAGATTTTTCCACAGAAATGATAATAAAATTTTATATGATATTAATGGGGAAATGATATTGTAATAATAATTATTCATTTTTTATTTAAGTCCCGATTTGGTTATTTTACTAGTGGTATTTGTTAAATTAGTGTAGTTGATATATTATAATATTAATATTTTTCTATTAGTTTGAGAAAAAATGGTATCTCAACCCCTTATATTCACCATTCTTCTATAAAACCATAGAGTACAAGGGTGGATTTACACTCTTTCCCACCCATATCCTCTTCCATTTCCTGTAATGTAGAACTCAATCTATATCGATATATATTTCACCATCCCCTTATCATCACCCTTCTTTTTTCTTCCACTTAATTTCCATGATATAAATTTATTACCATCTAGAAATATGGGGAATAAATAAGTATATAAAGTAGACATATAAGGATACAAAATTAGTAATATATTTATTTTGGGTGATTATATGACATGAATGGAAACTATTATACCAATTAATATAATTTTATAGATTTTTTGGAGTTTTATTAAATCTAAAACCAATATATACCATTAATTATTTTTTAAAATATATGAAATATGATCTTAAGGATTTATTTTGATTGTAGTGAAAAATAAAATGTGTTATAAGCCTGACGAATAATTTTACCTTATTAAAGAGATGATTTTGAACCGGTTTCAACCAAATAATTTTCCGAATACTAAATATATTTATTTTTAAACCTAGATATTTTAAAATATACAATGATTTTTCAAATTTATTATTTTTCCATTGGTATTTTTTAAGACAAAGACTACTTGTTTTTTATTCATTGATTACTCATTGGTCACAGGTAGATTCTTATAGAATGTTATCAACTAATTTGTTTCTTTATTGGAACTTCATCTAAACCAAATATAATTTATCACTTCCTTTAGCTGTTAGATTTTGAAAAAATTAAATTGTATGACATCAATCAGTGTACATGAGACATGAATTTTTTATAGGTTGAATCATATAGTTGATATTATTATAAATAATTGAATCTCAAAATGTGGAAAGTATATATTTATCAACACTTCATGAGACAATTAAATTTTTACACATAGTTATTAGAGAGGATAATATGAATATTTATTAACTGAGTGGTGATCTATTTGGAATATTGTGCATTAACTATCACTCAATAATTATGCATCCCTGGGCCTATACACTTCTAACCCCATGAATGGTCTACTTAGTAAAGGAATCTATAGAGACATTTTTCAGTGACTTTTCCTAATAGTTTTTCCTTAGTGACCAAATATATAAGTTATAAATTTCCCGCACAACATAAAATATTTCAATTGTTAGTTTATTGATAAGGTCATATTAAATAATATATTTCCCCACAGATATATGATATATTTTTCTAAATTATAACTATTTTGTATCAATTATGGATTATAATTTCTTATATTTTTTAAATTTTCCATGTATTTATTTATTTAATTATAATTTTTTAGATATTAATTTTATATATTAATAATTTTATTCTCATTTTAAAATGAAATATAAATTTCACTATTAATATAACCATATTAAAAAGTTATTATATTTATTCATAAATTTTTATTGGATACATTTTGATAAATATTCTGTTATATTTTTCTAAGTATAAATGTGCATTCCTACACACATATATATTGTTTAGAGGGATGTTGGTTTGGTGTAGCATGTTATAACCAAAATTTGTAAAAAACCCATTAGTTTTATAGAGTATATTATAATAAAGGTGTCATGATCATCAAATTTATTAACATTGAAAATAAAATACTTTTTACTTCATTCAATCAGTTGACGTTTTTTTAAAAATTATTTATTTTTACATTATATTAAAATATAAGTTGGTTATTTGTTTATTTTTCTCTTATTATATATTCCATAATGTGATGTTTCTCTCAAAAAGATCATATAATGTTGTTTATTTATTCATTTTAATGTTATGAGTTTGGTGAAAATATGTCACGACCCGTCCCAGTGGGGCCCAAGCCGCAACTCCCCATGCCCGCCTCCAATAGGCTAGGGGCTGGTGACTAACACCGAGTAGGCATGCTACTATCATGGGAGGCATTTCCTATAAACCTGTACACATTCACACACATCTCCAAGCCCACAAAGTTGAAAAGTAAAAACTACTAAAAGGAAAAGATCCATGCATACCCTAAAACCCAACCAATAGAGTACGATTGGGAAGTAAAGTACAGTATTGTAAAACCCTGGGCCAAAAGTAAAAGCCCACCAAAAGAAAGTCTGCAACAAAGTCCAACCTGTAGAGAAAGGTACTGGGACTGCAACCTGTCACCCGAGGAACACACCTCGGCCTGTCGGATCTCACTAGGCACCGTCCGGTCCTGGTCCGCCTAGAATCCTGTCAAAGGCTCGCTCGTCTTCAGAAGACACGACATGTGTGGGCAAAGACCGTACATGGGTGAGTATAACAATACCCAGTAGGTCACCCCGAAAACCAAAAAAGGAAATACAAACAAGTAAAATACAACAAAGAAAGGTACAATCAGCTCTACACAATATATTTCTATGGAACATGTAACAAGAATATCTAGATATACTCATACTCAAACGACCTTCGCGATACCGCTACTAGGATCCAACTTGAAGATTTCACTAAGCATACCACCGGGAGAACACACCCCTAGGTCTGGAGAGAGAGACACGATGTACTTCTTCCAGGAGAACACACTCAACAAGTACCTTGGGAACAAGATGCTTAGGTGAGGATCACAGCCGAGTCATGGGGTTATTCCAACAACTCAGTCTGAGCTAATCCCTTAAGCAGAGGATCGGTGCCCAGGTAATGTTGGTCACGTCGATACAAAGAACTCTAACTAGGGTTCCAGGAATGAATAGGGGATCCAGATCTCAATCTCACAGAGGAGATTCCAACAACACTATTCAGGGAGTCTGCTGAAGGGATCATACTCATGTATAAAGAAATTGATACCAGAACCTTTAGGGGATTACCAAGGGTACAAACCCTAAGAACTAGTCCAAGTCACAGAAGGCAAGTGGCTGAAGCCATGAAGAAAATGTTACACGACATGTAGTATGGTTACATGCTGTGTTCCTTGACCCTGGGTACTGCCCGTGTAAACATCCCATGTCCTGCATTCAAGCCATGCAAAACCAAACTACACAGCATGTAGTAAAGTACACGTTGTGTTCCTTGACACCGGGTACTGCCCGTGTAAACGGCCTGTGTCCTTCGGATTTTCGGATAGAAAAACAACTACAGTGCATGTAGAAGAAATTCACATGTCATGTTCGAGCACCTGGGCTCGCACCATGTACGCTGGCCATGTGCCCGTACATGCCCTATGCCCGTGTCCGTGTCGCCTGCCCATGTACCAGTACACGGGGTATCATGTGTATCTGGTCGGGTATGGCCGGGGAGGGGTATACATGGTGTGTCCATGGCCGTGTACCATGCCTGTGTCCATGTACTCCTAGAGTACACGACATGTCGTTCGCCGACGAACACATGTTGTATAGCCCATACTACACTTCATGTAGTTGGGATTTTTATAGAAACGCTGTCTTCCTTCGTGCGCTTAGGCTGATCCTCCGGACTTCGATTCAGCTGTCTGTTTGTTGCGAAACTCAAGATGCTAGATCGCCTCATCATCATGATGCCGAAACCATGGGTTTAGAGGCTTCAATAGGCTCCAAAATCCGATTCTGGTCACTCGTGTGGAAATCGTTCGATGAATTATTTCTTCCAATCCGCTTTGATCCATCCATCTCCACCTCAACCACACCTCCGTAGGGTCGTTCGGGTGCAATATCTTCAATTTGGGACCGTTTCATCGCACAACGGGTGCGCAACGATCCGTTGTTCCTCGTCCAGTGAAGAACGTGAAGAATACTCACGAAGAACGCGAAAAATTTGGGGAAGAGACACACTAAAATCGAGAGGGAATAACCTCGATTGCTGTTCGTGTGATCTTGGAGCTTCACCATTATAAGGATGAACGAAACCAAACAATAACAAGAATCAAATCCCCAAAATCCCTGCAAAAGCCCATCCCGGAAGAACGATCAATCTACGGGCTAATCTGTTTGTGGATTAGTCCCCATTCATCGTAGAAATCAAAAAACGAGGAATAATAAAATCACAACGACATCCTAGATGGATCTCGGCGTTCATTGGTGAAGATCTGGTCGCCGCATCGCCGCCACCGATGAAATCTGTCAAGAATGTCCCCGCCACATTGGGGGTTTCCTCCAGAGCTTTCCCAGAGCCTCCAGGGGAAAATAAGGGTTATGGGGATTGTAACCCTGATCCCATGCTTAATCTCTAGTTAATAGAAAAGAGATATTTGATGTAATAAAATATTTTAATTAAATATTTTATTACTCTTGCGTCCAAAAACCAGATTTCACCACCGACCTGCGCCGACCGATGTTAGGCCTCACCATAGGTAAAATCGCTGTTCTGAATGCAATGGTGCTCTCTGATTTTTGATCTGAGCACTTGTTTGGGAGCTAATCCACTTTTTCAAGAAAACTGCATGCACGTGTAATTTAATTATGAAATTAAATTCAAAAATTTGGTCCGGGCTCACCGGGCCCCGGAACTGCACTCCATCTCAGAGCCTGGTCTCGAAATAATTCCCATATAATATTAAAATAAAACATGGAATAAATCCGGGATATTACATCATACCAACCTTAGGGATTTTATGTCCCCGAAAAGCCAAAAGAAAGGCTACTCAAAAAGATGTGGGTACTACAGGTGAATCTGAGCCTCCAGCTCCCACGTGCTCTCCTGGAGATTCTCGTGCTGCCACCGGACACACACCAAGGGAATAGATCACCCACGAAAGATCTTCTCCTACCGATCCTTGATCTCCATTGGGTACTCAGCAAAGGTCACTCCATCATCGATGTCCAGCTCGCCCCAGTCAATGTCGTGCGATGGATCATGCACCTACCTCCGTAGATACGACACATGGAAGATGTTGGGTACCTGGTCCATCTGAGGAGGTATAACCAAGTGATACGCCACCTCGACAACTCTACTCAGAATCTAAAAAGGGCTAACGAACCTTGGAGATTGCTTGCTGCCTCGCCCAAATCTCTGCAATCCTCGTCGAGGTGAGTCCCGAAGGAACACAATGTCTCCCTCCTCGAACTCCAAAGGCCTCAGCCTCCGGTCAGCATAAGACTTATTCTGATTCTGTGAAGTCTTCATCTTCTCCTAGATGACATGTACCTTCTCTATAGTAGCTCTCACCATTTTTGGGCCCATGAGTGCAGACTCTCCCAGGTCAGTCCAGCAACGTGGCGTCCTGCATGGTCGCCCGTATAGAGCCTAGAATGGTGCCATATCAATAGTGGAATGATAATTTTTGTTATAAGGAAATTACACCAGTGGTAGGTGATCCTCCCAGCTACGACCGAACTCAAGTATACAAGCTCTTAGAATATCCTCCAACACCTGGATGGTCTGCTCTGTCTGACCCTCAATCTGGGGATGAATCACTGTTCTCAAGTGTAACTGAGTCCCAAAAGCATCCTCCAATCCATTCCACAACTAGGATTTAAAACCTACATCACAATATGAGATGATTGTGGGTGGTACTCCATGAAGTCGAACTATCTCCTGCACGTAGAGGCGTCCCAAGCTCTCTACTGAATTCTACTACCGTATGGATAGGATGTGGGCCGACTTGGTGAGTCGATCAATGATCACATAGATGGAATTGTGTCCCCTGGACGTGTGTGGTAAACCCATCATGATGTCCATGGATATCCCATCCCACTTCCGCTCTGGCACATCAAGGGGCTGAGTCAAACCTGCTAGGAACCTGGTGCTCAGTCTTTACTTTCTGACATGTAAGGCACCGAGAAACAAACTCTGCAACACTCTTCTTCTTTCATGGTCACCAGAACTGATGTCGGAGGTCATGGTACATCTTTGCTACGCCTGGATGCACCGCCAAAGGGGATGTATGAAACTCCCTCAGAACCTCCTCCCATAACATCACTGGTACTACTGTGCACCCTATGAAAAAGAAAACTTGCTCCCCACCTTCTGAATATCCATCAGTAGCATCACCTATGGAAATCTGAGCACTTAGAGTCTCACAAAAAGCATCCTCACGTTGTGCTTCCCTGACTCACTATAAGAGTGGAGGGTTAACTACCATCGACTGAAGGTAAGCTCCCTCATCTCTATCCATGAATGACAACTTCAAAGAGGCCAATTGTCTTGTCGCCTCATCCAGCAACTGTGAACTGGATTTCCTACTGAGAGCATATGCAACCATGTTCCCCTTTCCAGGAGTATAAACGATCTCAAAGTCGTAATCCTGGAGGAACTCAAGCCATCGCCTCTATCTCAAATTCAGATCCTTCTAAGAAAAGATATATCTGAGACTCTTGTGATCAGAGTGGACGATAAACCATTCACCCATCAGGTAGTGCCGCCACATCTTCAATGCGAATACTACCGCTGCCAACTCAAGATCATTGGTCGCATAGTTTTTCTCATGTGGCCTCAACTGACGTGATCCATAGGCAATCACCGCTTTCCTCTTCATCAGGACACAACCATGCTCGGTTCCTGATGCGTCGTAGAGCACTATGTACTGAACACCCTCCTCCGGTATTCTGAAGATCGGGGCACTCGTCAGACTCTGTCTCAACTGCTGGAAATCCTTCTGGCATCTCTCGGTCCACACGAAAGGCTGTCTCATTGGGGTCATAAGTATCAGGGGTGCTGCAATCCTGGAGAAATCATGGATGAACCTCCGATATTAGGCTGTAAACCCACGGAAACTCCGCACCTCCATCACACTCCGGGGTGGCTCCAATGCTATAACTGCCTCCACCTTTTCTGGGTCAACTGCTACACCATCCGCTGAGATAACATCCCCCAGAAAGTGGACCTCTTGTAACTATAATTGACACTTTGATATTTTCCCATACAACTGGTGCTCTAAGAGTGTGTCCAAAACCATCCTTAGGTGTCTCGCATGCTCCTCTTATGACGCAGAGTACACACGTATATCATCGATGAAGACCACTACAAACCGGTCTATATAGGGCTGAAAGATCTGGTTCATGAGTCCCATGAACACTATCGGGGCATTCGTCATTCCGAAGGGCATCACCAAGTACTCATAGTGACTGTAGCGACATATGAAAGCCTTCTTCGGTATATCCTCCTCCCGTACTTGCAACTAGTGATAGCCTGATCGTAGATCAACCCTCGAGAACCATCGTGCCCCTCTCAACTGGTTGAAGAGGTCATCGATCCTCAGTAGTGGATACCAGTTCTTTACAGTCACCTGATTACAGCGTCGGTAATCCACACACAGCCTCAAGCTCCCATCCGCCTTTTTGGAAAATGGCATTGGGGCTGCCCAGGGTGAAACGCTGGGTCTCACAAAGCCCTTCTTTTGCAAGTCGTCTAGCTACATCCTAAGCTCATGAAGCTCGGCAGGAGCCATCTAATAAGATGATGCTGATATCAAGGTCATCCTGGGTTGTAACTCAATTTAGAAATCTATCTCCCGACGGGGAGGTAGCCCGGGGACATCCTTTGGAAAGACGTACTCGTACTCAGCCACCACAGTTGGGAACCGGAAACTCGTAACATCTGTCGTACCAAGGGCTAGGCTAGCCAACAGATGTGAAAAAGGTTGTGCTATCTTATGCACGAGTCCATCCTGCGCTACTTGGGTGTCTCTTTCACTGAAAAAATAGAACCTCATTCCATCACAGTGGACACACCACACCCTTCGCCTAAAATAATAAATCTGGGCATGAACTGTGGATAGCCAATCCATACCAAGAATGACATCGTAAGGCCTTGACGCTACCACCAAGAGGTTCCAGCCGAAACTCTCACCTCCAAGTGTCAGGTCACACTACCTGCAATGGTGTGTGATCTCTGAATCTTCTCTAGTCGGTGTTTCTAAGTGTAAAAGTTGAGTCAACGACTCAACTAGAATTTCATGGTCTTGAATAAGATAAGCTGCCCCGAAAGGAATGACTAGCACCTGTGTCTATCAATAAAGAAGATAAAGTAGAAAAGACACAGATTGTACCTCTAATCATTCTGGGAGTACCTGGGTCATAAGCCTCTACCGCCTGCAGCTGCCCCTGCCTGTGTCCACCAGCTCCCTGAGCCTGGGGCGGTCCTCCTAGGGGTGGTGGTGGTAAAGGGTCGAAACGCCGACCACCTCCAGCCGCTCTACTAGCTCCTCTGCCACATCAACCGCCTCGTAGATCTGCCTGCTCAACACATTGCCTCTGCCTCAGTGGTCCATCCACTTCTCCTGTGTCAGTAGTACGGCAGGTCAGACAATCTCGAGTGAGATGTCCCCTGTCGTCACATGAGTAACATCTCCTCTATCGAGGCTGGCTGGATACGCCCTATGAACCCTGTACGGACGATCCCCTATCCTGGGATCTCCCCTGGAAACGTCACCCACGCCTGGCTCCCTGAGGTCGGCCCCCTGCCGCTAAGGTATCTGTTCCAGCTCGCACACTACTGACAACTGCCGGCTGTCCGTGCTCTGCCAGGATGCTCTCGACCACCAAAGCCCGCTCGAGCACCCCATCATAAGTAGGAATGATCATTGGGATGATGCTAGCTCGGATATCTCTGCGTAAGACCCCTCAATGGTACGACCTCTAACGTAATGATCTATGACCATATCCATTAAGTAATGTGAGAGGTCGGTAAACCTCGATGAATAGTCGTCCACCGACATGGTTCCCTCCTATAGAAAAAGAAGCTAATGTATGCATACTGCTCTCAGGGTGACCGGTGAAAACTCTTCTCTGAAGAGATGCTCAGACACCGACCATGCAAGAGTCGCCTCTTTGTGAGTCTGGATGACCAAACTCCACCATCGCCCTGCCGAGTCCTGTAGAAAGATCGCTGCCAGGATCACCATCTTGTCCCTATATCAAAGCTTCTTCACTGAGGGGGTCATCCTCGTGATCAGGCTGCTAGATCCTAGTTGGTGCGCGTCGCGGAGGCATCCTGTTTAACAAAATGATGTATCACAGTCAGTGAGTATATCTGGAGAGATGACTTAAGAAGGACATGGAAACCACAACCCATTCCTATATGATGCATGTACCATTATATTCCCCCCATGCGAATTGTGTTTTCATGTCCCGAGTCGAAAACGATGTTATCAGAGCCCTAGTGTATGGATACGTCGGCCGCACCAAAAACACTGGGGTCCCTGGCCTGAGATCCAAACTCGAAACACTTAACACTGTTGCCCCAAACCAACTCACAGACCCTCGATCCTAAGGTAGAACCAACCAGCTCTAATACCACTTTGTCATGACCCGTCCCAGTGGGGCCCGAGCTACAACTCCCCAAGCCTGCCTCCAATAGGCCAGGGGCTGGTGACTAGCACCGAGTAGGCATGCTACTAACATTGGAGGCATTGCATATAAACATTTACACACACACACACATCTCCAAGCCCACAAAGCTGAAAAGTAAAAACTAATAAAAGGAAAAGATGCATGCATACACTAAAACCCAAAAAACTGAGTACGACGGGGAAGTAAAGTACATTAAAGTAAAACCCTGGGCCAAAAGTACAAGCCCACGCAAAAAAAATTCTACAACAATTTCCAACCAGTAGAGAAATGTACGGAGACTGCAACCTATCACCGGAGGAACACACCTCGGCCTGTTTGATCTCACTAGGCACCGTCTGGTCCTGGTCCACCTAGAATCATGTCAAAGGCTCGCTCGTCTGCACAAGACACGACACGTGCGGGAAAAGCCCGTGCAGGGGTGAGTATAACAATAACCCGAAACACACCCCTAAAACCACAGAGGAAATAGAAACATGGATAATACCAAAATGAAAGGTACAGTCAGCTCTAGACAGTATATGTCTATGGAACATATAACAAGAATATCCACATATACTCATACACAAACGACCTTCACGATACCGCCCCTAGTATCCAACTCGAAGATTCCACTAAGCATACCATCGGGAGAACACACTCCTAGGTCTGAAGAGAGAGACACGAAGTACACGTTCTGGGAGAACACACTCCACAAGTACCTTGGGAACAAGATGCTCATGTGAGGATCACAACCAAGTCATGGGATGATTCCAACAACTCAGTCTTAGCTAATCCTCTAAGTCGAGGATCGGTGCTCGGGTAAAGTAGGTCACGTCGATAGCAAGAAAACTACCTAGGGTTCCAGGAATGAATAGAGGATCCAGCCCACAGTCTCACAGAGGGGATTCCAATAACTCATTTCAGGGAGTCTGCTGAAGGGATCATGCTCCTGTATAATGTAATTGATACCAGAACCTTCAGGTGATTAATAAGGGTACGAACCTTAAGAACAAGTCCATGTCATAGAAGGCAAGTGGCTCAATCCATGAATAAAAGGTTAAATGGTGTGTAGTATGGTTACACGATGTGTTCCTTGACCCCAGGTACTGCCCGTGTAAATGGCCCATGTCCTTAGTTAAAGCCGTGCAAAACCAAACTACACGGCGTGTAGTAAAGTACACGCAATGTTCCTTGACACCAGGTACTACCCGTGTAAACGGCCCATGTCCTTCGGCTTGTCGGATAGAAGAACAACTACACGGCATGTAGAAGAAATTCACATGCCATGTTTGAGCACCAGGGCTCACTTCGTGTATGCTGGGCATGTTCCCGTACACGGCCTATGCCCGTGTCCATGTTTTCTGCCCGTGTACCAGTACACGTTGTATCCCATGTATCTGGCCGGGTCTGGCTGGGGAGGGGTATACACGGCGTGTCCATGGCCGTGTACCCTGCCCGTGTCCGTGTACTCCCAGAGTACACTCCAAGTCATTCATTGACGAACACACGCCGTGTAGCCCATACTACATGACTTGTAGTATAGATTTTTCCAGAAACACCGTCTTCCTTTGCGTGCCTTGGCTGATCTTTAAGACTTCGATTAAGCCATCTATTTTCTGTGAAACTGTAGATGATGGATCGCCTCATCATCATGATACCGAAACCATGTGTTTCTGGCCTTCAATCGGCTCCAAAATCCGATTTCGGTCACCCGTGTGGAAATCGTTCGAAGAACGATTTCTTCAAATCCGCATCGATCCATCTGTCACCACTGCAGCCGCACCTCCGTAGGGTCATGCCGGTGCTAGATTTTCAACTTGGGACTGTTTCATCACACAATGGGTGCGCAACGATCCGTTGTTCCTCATCCAGCAAAGAACGCGAAGAACACTCACAAAGAATGCGATAAATTTGGGGAAGAGACACACACAAATATAGAGGGATGAACCTCGATCGATGTTCGTGTCGATCTTGGTTCGTCACCATTAAAAGGATGAATGAAACCAAAAAATAACAAGAATGAAATCCCCAAAATCCCCGGAAAAGCCCATCCTATAAGAAACATCAATCGGCGGGCTAATCTATTCGTGGATTAGTCTGTGTTTGTCGTAGAAATCAAAAACGGGGAAGAATAAAATCACAATGACATCCTACCTGGATCCCGGCGTTCGTTGGAAAAGATCTGGTCGTCGCGTCGTCGCCGCCGATGAAATCCATCAAGAATGTCGCCGCCGCGTTGGAGGTTTCATCCAGAGCTTTTCGAGAGCCTCCAGGGGAAAATTAGGGTTATGGGGATTGTAACCCTGACCCCATGCCTAATATCTATTTAAAAGATAAGATATATTTGAGGTTATAAAATATTTTAATTAAATATTTTATTACTGTTGCGTCCAAAAACCAGATGTCACCACCGACCAGCGTCGTCCGATGTTAGGCCTCGCCTTAGGTAAAATCGATGTTCTGAATGCACCGGTGCCCTAAGATTTCTAATCTGACTACCAGTTTGAGATTTATTCCACTTTTTCTGAAAAACTATACGCGCACATAATTTAATTATTAAATTAAATGCAAACATTTGTTCTAGGCTCACTGCGCCTCAGAACTGCACGCCGTCTCAGATCCTGCTCTCGAAATAATTCCCATATTATATTAAAATAATACATGGAAAAAATCCGGGACATTACAAAATATTTCTCTAACTAATTGGATTCATCCATCTTCTCATATTTTCAAACATAGTGATTTATGAAATGAATTAGTTGTTAGCGGTGACCCTATTTGTGTATAAAGTAATCTTGTTGGGACATTTGAAATTGTATTTGGAAGTGTTATTATGACTAGATATAGTTATATAAATAGAAGTATAGAGGCTATAAATCATGAAATTCATTTCAAAATCACAGTGAAATAGCATTGTAGTGAGAAATATATTTATAG
Source organism: Viscum album (assembly GCA_963277665.1). Taxonomy (NCBI): domain Eukaryota; kingdom Viridiplantae; phylum Streptophyta; class Magnoliopsida; order Santalales; family Viscaceae; genus Viscum; species Viscum album. The sequence goes on from OY728143.1 coordinate 358,317,621, forward strand.
GAATGATTATATAATGATAGACTTTGGTCATGCCAATTTTTCTATCATTTTAATTTATCTATCACTATCAAGACATCTTATCCTTAATGGAATAATATAGTAAATGTATTTTTTGGACAATCTTGTGTCATCCTATGAATCATTCATCAAATATTCCTGAATTAATTTCAATAAAAAATTATATTTTTCATGATGAAGTACTTTTCCAAAAAATGTTTTTTACACATTTAACTATTTGGGAGTATGTTTATTTTATTTTTCCAGAAATAAATATGAGACTATATCATTTTCAATACTAATATTGGACATGAAATGGAATTAATGAAAAATTAATGTATTTTTAATCTTTAAAAAATTGTTACAATTAATTTATTTTTCTTAATTATATTTATTTTAATATAAAAACATTCATACATTTTTTATATTGATATAAATTTTTTCATTTTCCCTTTATTTTCTATTACAGTATTGAAAAATAAATAAGAATATGTTTCTCTATTCTATTATAGTTTTATTATAATTAATTAATAATTAATATGAGTTACCAATTATATCCACTGACTTATAGTTTATAATTAAATGTAAATTTTTATTACGATAATTATTAAAACAATCTACATTTATAAGGATGTCATAAACTATAACATGCATCAACAAAATTTAAATTTCATCATGAAATCACAAAATATTTGTTACATTGTTTGTTTTTATAGTCACCAAAATAGTATGGAGATATATATCCACATTATGAAATAGTGTGTTTAAATTCAGTTAATATATATATGTCACTGTTCTTTTTGTCTATCATTAAAAAATGGTTTTATAATGTAATTTTTTTAGAATTATGTTACACATTTATAACAATTCTTTAAAATATTATTAATTAATGGGATGCATAAGTTAATGAAATATTATTTAGTATAATAATATTTTTATTTATTATATAATTGAATTACTTATATTTGATAAAATGAATAGACCCAATTGGAAGTGAGGCAAACAATGAATTATATATATATATATTTATTACATAATTTTAGATTTATATTCCATAAATTTCATAAAAACATAGGGCACATAGTTGTAGAGTTTTAGAGTCATTGGAGTCAAGATACATAATAACATTATTTCATGATAGATCATTTATATATCCCACGAAGGACTTTCCATGATGTAAAATCCTTGGAAAACCCATAAATAAAACCATTCATCATAGTAAAGAGAAATGAAACTCAATAAATGCGGATCTCATATTCTTATTAAGGGTAATCGTGATAGATATCAATATATTATAAAAAGTTTTTATAATTCAAGAAATAATATATGAAAACATGATCACATCATTAGATTGTCATACCTAAAAAGTAAAATATAATTAAACATATTAATTAATGATAGATTTTAAATATATCCCATGAATGTCATCTCACAATGTACACTTCTTGGAAAAAGCATACATAAGACCATTCATCATAACATGGGGAAAGGAAACTCAATAATGGGGGATATAATATTCTTATTAAGGTTAAAAAAATAATAGATATATATCAATTATCCCTAGTGAGTATAATTCAAGCATAAATATATGATATCATGATCACAATATAAAATAATCAAACCTAATTAGTAAAATATTATTAATCGTAAATCATGAAATAATGGTTTTTTATAAATAAATTCCAAATTCTAAAGTGTATAAAATGATCAATAATCAATCATGATCCATTAGAGTATATCATATTTACATGTCATTCATTTTTGGAATACAAATAAGAATAGAAATTCATTTCATTAATCATGTATTACTAATAAAAAAATCAATGTGGATTTGGTTAACTCTTCATTCAAACACTTCCTTACTCATTGTTGAATCCAAATAAAATCATAGATTATATAAAAACATATAAAAACTAGTCTTAATACCAATTAGATAACATATTATATCATGACACAATGAATTAAAATTCTATGGTATTATAGTTCCACCCATATAATAATTGGAATCACACACATATGTACCTGAAGATAATAAATATTCGATAATATCAACGTTGGGATATAAAACATAAAAACGATTAAACTCTAGGGATCTGGGCATAAAACACAGTAATATACCTACCTCAAGGAATAAACAATGATTCTTTTGGAAAAAATCTACTCCCACAATCCACTTTGGCTTGATTTGGTATAGATCTACCCCAATGGGGATGTTCAATCACATATCATTCTCCACCCCCTTATGGTCTAGTCTTTATGTGCATGTGATGCCCCCCCAACCATGTGTAATAACCCTGAATGGGGTGGGGGTTGTTTTAGTAATAAATAAATAAATAATTAATTAATTTAATGACAATTTAGCATTTGTCCCATTTCCATGAAATAAAATTTTATTTATAAATTATATATAAAAATTCATTAATTATAGATTAGACAATATAGTCGTGATCTAAATCTGACAATCCATTCAAAATATATCAACACCCAACCCCACATGAACAATTTTATATTTAATTTATTAAATATTAAATATTCTAAGAAAAACTAAAATTCCTCTAAATTCCATAAATCTAATGTCATAGAATAAAAAACCTGTTTGAGGATCAAAAGAGTGGTCAAAAAAATTATCTTAGGTCATCTATTATTAGAAATTGAACATTTTTTCCCTAAACGAAATTGGAGTAAAATAAAAAAAAATATGATCAAATTTCAAATCCAAGAAAAAAATAGTTCTCTAAAAATATATTTGTTCATAAAATTCTATGTATAATCCAATTATAATTTATATTCATCCTTTTATTAATAATTTTTTTATTAAAATAAATATTCAGGTGAAACCACTCTATTAATTTTTCATGTTTTAGTTAAATGGTTTTGGTACATTCACTCATACCATAATTTCAAAATCTATAGTATATAACACATGAAATATTTATCATATTTATTCACCAGGTAATAATTTATTATTATCCAAAAAAAATTATGAAGAAGAAATCACCTCACTAAGTGGAGGTAATGGTCCACCAATATGCATTTTCATTGTTAACAATTTTAAATGGATGGAAATCTATGTATGTAGATAAGATATTATAGTTATCAATGAATAATTATGTCTTTAATATCATATATAAATAGTAAATCCATTGAAACTACCAGAAATTTCTAACAAAGGGTATATATAAATCATATCATTATAGGGATTCGACAGTCCGCACATATTCACATTTGATAAATTCATTTACCATTTGATAGAAAAGAGATGAAATATGTCTGATCCCTAAAATAATAATAATTATGTATAATTAATATAATAATGTACATTTCGTATAATGTATTCCATATATTTATAAATTTTATGATGTTTTAGGGAATTGGAAGTAGGTGGTTAAGAGTTACACCTATTCATTAAAAAACTTCTTTTGTATTACACCATATTCTTTGAAAGGATGGTGTTTTGATTAAAATTGGATGTGTAGAGAATGACGATCTATTTTAGATGGGTATTATTTTTGTTATTAGATGATATAAATGGATCATGTAGTGTTAGGAATTGATGATAGGTGGAATCCTTTTAAAAGGGAGGGATCATACACACATGGATTTTTTTGATGATTCAAATATATTATTATCTTATTTATGTATAGTGTCCCTCAAATGAAAATAATTTGATAATATTAAGGATAAGTTAAAAATAGCTTCTTCCAATAAATTAATTCAATTGACTATTTTCATTAAATATAATTTCTATTACGATAACCCATAATAATCATTTTTACCCTTACCCATGGTAAAATGTTATTATTATTTTATTATTAATTGTGATTAAATATTAGATAAAAATTATTAAATATATTTTAACAATTATGATTATAAATATGGTATCAATTTTACAACATTCAATTTATTTTTGTTTCGATATATATATTTAAAACATATTTGTAATAATTTTTTTTCATGAAATACATTGTCAAGCCAAAACCTAAGTTTCCACTCATTCCATGCAATGTCAAATCTATTTGTTTAATGTTAAAATATATTATTAAATATATTTTAAAAAAATATTAAAATAACTCAAAAATTGTGATTAAATGATTTTATTAAATTAAAAACAAATTATGTGTAATGAAATAATGTTTTTTAAGAAAACATCAATTTTTACATTCAAATGTGTTTATATATTCTTTCAAACCAAATAAAAAAAATAAATAATTAGTTTTCAAGGTATTTTGAAAAAATTTATAATTTTTCCACTCCTATTAAATCCCACCAATCCAGTTTCTAGGCAATAACTTTCATATTAAATAATAATATTTATATCATGGTTCACATAAACACATTATTTCAGTTAAATCCACATATCCAAAAAACAATATATATATATATATATATATATCATAAAATACCATGGTGTTACATTAAACCTACCGTTATAATAATTCTACACAATTTTTTTCCACTCCTATACTATCAACGGTATGTTCCTTTTCTTCTTCATATATTCATTTTCTTAGGTGGGGTTCTTGAATGTATGATTTCCCCTTAAAATATTTTCCATGTGATTACTCTTATTTCACAAAAATTACACACTTTAATTTAGAATATACTATTATTTCTTTATAATATAGAACATTATTCAATTCAATGACCTGTATGTTCTAGTAATCTTAAATGATTAGGTATATACAACTTCTTGTGAGATAAATGGAATATATAATGAAAATGATATAGATTTTTTGGAATCACAATATTAAAGGATATTGTTACGATATGATAATGAATATATATGTGAATATTATATCTAGTTATCATCAATTTATTATTTGAAATACCATAACCTTATTTTATGAATATATACATAGAAATAAATTCTCAAAAACATTTATTTCAAGATATCATCAATGATTGTCTGCATAACAATTCTATCAACTTTTATCATCATCTTTGTGTTTCTAAATGTATCTATCCTTTTGATTAATTTGTGATATTAGATAATATCCCAGTATATTTCTTTCTCCATAAATAATCCTTGAACATTAATTTTTTTACTTTATTCATAGGATTTTTCATAATGATACATAAAATGTCTAAAGTGAATGGTATTGAATTATAAAATTTTACCATAGAAATGTATTATTACTAACACATGTCAAATCCATATATAATTCTTAAAAAAGTACAATATAGTATGATTTTTATTTAAAAATGACCATTTTTCATATCATAACATGAAGTGATGAAACTGATCACTATATTAGGACCTACATAAGACATGAACAGAACATCAAAGAAAACCTAAGATTATGATTATATAACACAGAACATGGTACTCCATGATTCATGAGAACATTCATATTTTAAATAAAATAGATACGATTGAGTGTGAATTATTCATTTATGTAAATGAAATTAATTGATTTTTCAGGTAATGGACTATAGAAAAAATATTATTGTTCCATATTAATGTTTTGGGGAGTTTGAGGATGAAATACTGTGTAATAATTTCCCATTTTTATTTCACAATGGGTAAAAATGGTAATCAATCATTAATATTATGTATCTTCATATTAACTTATTAAAATATCAGGAACTAGGACACACACTTAAAAATATACATTAATATGTTGTCCTTCTTAAAATACATTTTTTGTCATTATTTATAATCCTACTATAGGATTAATAGATAATGGAAATAGATGATATTTAAAAAATAGACCATTCATCATTTCTTGTATTAATGGGACACATACTCAGTTTTGAAAATTATCCTTTTATACCAATCTTGTATGACCTGAATAAAAAAATTCTCTAATTCTTCAATAGTTTTACATCCACATTCTGTGCTTCTTTAATCCTCCCATAGATGGATGTTTTAACATACATCTATGGAAATATGATATATTAAATTTCCTCAAGATTTCTATATCCAAATTTTGAATATCAATAAAAATTAAGCCTCTATAAATCCTTATAATTGACATTATAGCTTGGTCTTTCTATATTTGATCATTGGAACCATTGTTCACCTTCCTTGCATAGTAGTGTATTGAGATGTCATAATAATAAATAAATTACTTGAATATGATATAGAAAAAAATCACATGTTTCTATTGAATATATAATTCATGTTTTTATGGCCAGTTCATATATACAAACATTTAATATTAGGTTAATGACTGTAATATTTCATTGTGAAAACTACCAATTCCATCTCCAAATCACTGTTTAGTTAATTTTTCATATGAAATTTCAATTAGTGTGAGTGATATTCGATTACCATATAATTATATATAAAGATTTATCCCACCAATTTCTTTAATGAATAATTATTTATTAAAGAACTCCCTATATTATTGGCAATTTTATGTACATGTGTATTGAATAGACTTATATTTATCTACCTAATTTTTTTTACTCAAATACCTACGAGAAATAACATGCCCCCATTTTATGTCAACATGGTTATTAGAGACCAAAATTATTTGAAATATCTAAAAAATAATTTTATATTACCCTTCCATCCAAAATAATATATATCTTGGTTACCTTAGTTAAACTCGTCCATTATTTAATAACATTTATCATTGCAGGATACAGTAATATACACTTAGAGGAAATTATAAGTCCAATGATTTTGATTCTATTTATAAAAAATTCACCATGTTTTATTTCATCATAGTACATATATTTCAATAGGATATTTAGTATAATACTCATAATGCTCTTCATGCTTAAACATTCCATTTTAATGTATAAAAATATTGTCTCTATGGATTACAATAATTGATCACAATAATATTTAATGTCTATTTTAATTTGTTCAAGGATTATAACAGGGAAATCTGTGTGTACAAATGGAATTACTATTAATTCATATTGAATTTACCTCATAGAGAAGTCTTCCTTGGATATATCCTCATTCGTAACAGAAATTATTGATAAGATAATGAATTCAAATAATTTAAAAGTACTGTTCTCTATAGAATTTATGAAACATGTCATATATATGTGGAATAATATATTTATCACAATATTGATCTTGTTAAAAAATAAATAATTAATGAAAATATGCGTCGTGCCATATTACATCTGAATAATATGAAAAATTTCACCCCTTGGTGACACAGTAGTTAATATGCATACCTTATCAAGAATATACCTGATTTTCTTCATCAATTCCTATAACTAAATCAAGGGAAGTCTATATTGAGTATCTGAATTAGGAATAATAATGTGTATTTATTATATCGAAGAATCAATTTCAAAATCCATGGAATGATTGGGAAACTATTCAGGATGTGCATTATCATAATGACATAAAATATTCCTGTCATATATTTTATGTTTATTTCTAACTATTTATGACAAATTTACATTACATTAAGAATAAATATTGATTCATAAAATAAAAATTCCATTATAAGTTCTTATACATCATCGTACTAAAAGATGATAATAGTTGAAACAAAATTTTTTATCATTGATTACGAATGTAATTGATATGATCTCTATATCAAGGGATCAAATCCATTACCAAAATAAAATCAAATTCAATTACAGGTAGAATCAATAAATATAAAAAAGTCATATTGAAAACATTTACATTAGAGTGGGTATATGGAATTGTTATGTGGTTATTATACCATTAGGAAATTGTAATGAAAAATCAACATATAATATTTGATGTGGTGACATGATACCATAATAATGTTATTCAGATTTAATTGAATGAGTATTTATATAATCAAATAATATATTTTCAATTATATAGTTTATGTTATGAGTTCCTTTCACTTCATCATTCTTGTTACTTGATTAATGTATTATGATCACATCAAAATTATTTTCCTTAAGGACCTTCTTTTAGAAGATAAAAACATATTAAAAAAACCTTCAAGAAATTTTCAATATGAGTCCACCCCCCTTCTGACATGAATGAAAATAATTATTCTTTCTGTCATGTGTTTTATTATTATAATTTCTGCAAACTTACATAATTATTATTTTTACTTAACACCATGAGAACAATTAGAGGAGATAAATTCTTATTGAGTATTGGGATTACATAAAATTATTTCTTAAAACCAATCAATCACTCTTATAAGAAATTCCATTAGTAGAATCTGTCCCAATAGAGTAATGAACTACTAACTATTTTTTAGTATAAGTGAAAAATACTAAAACAATGTATTGCAGGTCCAATAAAAATTTCTCATAGGTTATAATTGAATCATCAATTTTTTTTCTATAATTTCCTATATTTTAATTCAATTTTTACGTAGAGAGTTAAGTGTAATTACAAAGTGAAAAAGAATTTTTTTATCTCATCCCATTTCAAGATGGTTGTTTCAACTTCGTTAACTTAATTATGGATATTATTCATCCATTAATCGAATTCACCATCAAAAAAATACTACTAGTAAAAAAAGTCATATTTCTATCATTAGAGAACATGAAATAACTATTCTGTAGTATTGTTAAATTTCTAAATAATTACCGAATCAGTGGAACCACTAAACGGTTGGATAAATTTCCCTATAATACACCAAATAGTGACATTTTACTTCTTTTATTAATTATTATTATCATAATAATTCTCATAAACAAAAACATATTGAGTAATTTGAGATAGAGTTTATATAGAACATTATATCCTTGATGAAAATCATTTTTGTTTTTCATGAGGAATGTAATTCATTTTCCCATGGCATTCAATATTAACTTGATTCATCCATGGTTCATCCATTGAGTTTAACCAAAGAATCATATTGTGTGAAATAAAAATCATATTGAGTTCTTCAGGGAAATATGGAAAATTAGTCATTTTATGTCTAAATCACAACAATATTTTCTCATAACATAACACCTCTAGATTTTGTTTTGACATCTATGTCCATAAACCATTCAGAGAACTAAAAATGTTAATTAATAAAAATGTGAATTATCCAATGATTATCCTAGGGTAGTGTCAATCCAAATCTTTATTCAAAGGGCCACTCATCACACACCAATAATGATTGAGTCACTACCAAATCCAAACAATTTTTTCTTCAGAAAAGTGAATATTCATTATATTTAAATAAATATTCATGTATCCAAAAATGAATGATTTATATTGATAAATTACATTCCAAACTTTTAAAAAAATTCATGATAATATCATATATATATATATATATAAACTATTCCAGAATGTTTTCAAAAATGATCACTACTCATAATCTGTTTTCTTTACAATCGATAAAAAAATACAAACTAAGGTGGCCAAGTAATTTCTAGTTTATATATTAAAAAAATTATTTTAATTTTAAATAAATAAAATAAATATATGTTCCATATAACTGAAATGGAATAATGTATTTGGATACGTGATACAGAAAAAAATTTATTTCCGGAAATATCGTCAACATCTCGCACAATAAGCTCCACACATTGTACACTTATTACACATGTCATAATTATATTTTTTCTTAATAACATATTGATATGATAAAAAGATATTGTGATTTTATACACATAATAAGGGAAAACATAATATATAAAAAATCAGAAATTATAATATAGAATATATTAAGAATAAGTGTTTGAAAATGTGATTAAGCTTAGAATAATGATCACTTATTTGTTAAATTTTATTAATCATAAATTAGGATCTATGGAATTGTCATAATAAAATACATAATATATATTAGTTTTGAATCATTAGTAATAAATGCTAATCACTAAGAATATATCCTAACCATAAGACCTAAATTTTGTAAATAAACATAACAATATAAAATCATTTTAGTAGTCAAAGATCTCTACCATGTCCATCCTAATTGATTTGGTTCACATTCCATTTTTTTTTTCTTTGTAATGGTTTACTCATTAGACTATCATATTGGAAAACATTCAATAGTGTATTTTGTTTTTTTCATTATAATAATCACTACCTCTTGATATACAATGTATTACATAATTAATTAGGGGGACTATATTACTATTACAACTCATATAATAATTAAATTCATACAAAGATCATCAACTACATCATAAAACATTCATCATATCATCATATCATTATAAATGGAAAATAAATATGTTTGGTAATTAGTTCATCACTTATTCATAGAATAACTGGACGATATCAAATGATATTCATAATGGTTTCATGATAACATAATTAACCAGGGGGAATGAAACTGGGATTCTTGATATATCCTTAAAGATTAATCATCCATATATATCCATATAATGAAGGTGGATAATATCATAACATAATATCATGATTGATTCATAACAATTGTTTGAGGAATATTACATAAGTGAAAATTTCCATTAAATTTTCTTCTATGATTTCGTAGAAAATAATATAAAATATCACTATGAAAAGATAATATTTCTTCCAAAAATTTGCATAATATTCTGGAAATCTATTTCAATAAAATAAACATGGAATATTATAGAATAAGCTATAACGAAAATAACATCCACGAATGAGATAAAATATTTTCATGCATTATTTGATATCCTTAATCATTTAATTATAATTTCCTAAAACTCAGAAAACATGTTTTTAGAAAACTGTTACAAATATTCCTTACTATATCATTGTGAGTAATGTAAATGATAGTGAAACAGACCTTTTAAAAATATTTCATTTTTAGGAAAGGAAATTAGTTTTTTTAATGTTATAGACATTGAAGAATATTTTCATAGTTCAAAGAAGACATAAAGTAAACCATTCTTTCCGGGAAATGTCCTATTAATTTTATTTATTAATTAATGTCAACTAATATTAAAACATAAAATCATTAAAATTAAAAATAAAATAAGAAAATACACTAGTTTAATAGTTAATATATATATAATTTCCATCAATGGATATTTTTGTGGAAAATCAAGAGTCAAAGTTATAATTCATCAAAAATTGTGACATTACGATATTTTAGAATATTTTTATCATTAAATAATAGTTCTGTTCATGAAATCATACATTAAAAGAAATATAAGGATCATTCATCGGACAATACATAAACATTATTCTTAGTGAGTAAATATATTTTTCGTATCTCCAATGAATTTTTATGTTTATATATTTTTATTTTTAGGTCATCGAAAGTAAAAACATTTAAAAAATTAAAACATAAAATTTGTATCCATTTTTCTCATTGTACAAGAGTTTTATGATATAATAAGTACTCATTTCATTAAGTATCCTCTCAATCATCATTTTTACATTATCCTTGTCCGAAATCATCTTTATTGTTTTATTAAAACCATTTTATCTAATGGTATTATAAAAAAATTCTTATTATAGGTTATATAAAAATAAGGAATTAAACTTATTTTTCCGAGAAACAAAGAAAAATTCATTTATCAAAATAATATTTGAGATCAAAATAAAAAATTTCTAAAAAAAGAGAAAATATTTTATGTAGGAATATTTTATTAATAAATTTTATAATAAATCATACAATAAAAATGAAAACAATAACACATTCTTTTTAATGATTTAAGACATTTGAAATCAATTTTAAAAATGTATACATTTCACCATAAAGAGTTTGAAAACAAGATTCCTTAAACATTAGCTCATTAATTTACCACGTAAAATCATATGATTTATAAAATAAATGGCATTAAGAAGTATTATTTATGTCATATACATTAAAATAGAAATTTCAATTTTTGATTTTTTTCAAACATTCCATATAAAATAAAAAAATTGAGTCATTATGAAAACCAATTGAATGAAAATGATATATTAAATGAATATTTATTTAAAGATCATTTATGTTGATATAAATACAACCACAAAATAATTGTATGAATATTGAAATTGTGGAAATATATTTATAAAATAAATTGTGAAAATAATTAATATGAGGTTTTAAATGTAATGTGACACTTACCAAAATGTAGACTTCTCACATACATTCTTTATCACAACCAATAAAATTCATTTGTTTGTTTTTTTATTTCATAAAAAGAGTTTTATTGATTATTACTACTTTTGATATATATTTAACAATGTTATATACATTTACTTGATCAACTATGTTAATTACAAGTATTTTCACGATATTCAGCTAATATGTTCAAGATTACATTGGTAAGTTGACTATTAAAAATGAGTTAATTATTCAAAAAAATAATTACAATAATAAACTTTTTCACGACATGATGAGAATTTTTGAACATCAATTATAAATTTAAATCCAAAAATTAATGATGGTGATGAAAAATTACTTATATTACAATCACAGTGATGGTGTTTCATAAACTACCATGAGTAATGTCATAATTTTCAAAGAATATGATAGAATAAAAATAAATATGAATTTATATTTAATAAATTACTGAATCGTCATTGATATCATATTAATTAATTAATATATATATAGTATCCATATGATGTGGTCATGAAAAAAGGAATTGCATAGATTCAAAATGATTATACACCACACGTAAGAATTGATGACTTTAAAAAAATTCAATGATTATAAATGAATGAAATTAAATTATATAAATTTTTTATTAAATTTTAATATGTATTAAATATTATATATATATATACACTACATAATTATATGTATACTTGAGAGATAGTGATGTAATAAAATTAAATAGATTAGTGAGGTTGAAGGAAAAGATACACAAAAACAATAAACTCATATATAATTTAGTAGAAGAGGATATTTATAATTTCTTACATTAAGAAAAAAATCATAGTTTATGGGATATAATGAAATTATTATTTGAGAAAGGATAATTTACATTTGAAATATACAAAAGAAAACATAAATTAAAATTCTCAGTTAATAACTGAATATAATTGAAGGAATGAATCAATAGGATTAAACCTAAATCCGTCATAAGATGGGTTTAGAATACAAAAAGGTTATAAATTACATGGGTAAATATTTAAATATGTAATTTGTGTAAGTAGTTTCTTAGATATTGTGATCAAAATTTATGATGGAAGGAGGAGTGGATGTTCACTTTTATATGTTTGTGGAGGGACAAAATATTATATTCTTAATGTATAAAATTATTTTAAGGTAAATCTCATATAAATTTTAAGGGAAAATTTTATATCTAGATTATGTTTTTTTATCTAAAATATTATGAACATATTACATTTGGACATGTTTAGGTTATTCTGTCACCTTTATCCATTTCCTTTAATTCCCATTTAAACCATTTTACAATTACTTCGATATCAATGTTTTATTACACATTATGGGGATTAAATATAACATAAAAGTAAAATAAATGAAAAAATTTAATACGCTTGATATATCAAACCGAATATCATTTAGTACTGTGAATATAGGTTTTTATTTTTTTTGGTCATTTAATATATATTTTTAAATATAGAATACTATTAATGTCATTTATCCTTGAAAATATTATAAAAACCATGTAATTTTACATTAATAAATTAAAAAATGCCAACTTTTTTTATTTTTTATCTATAAATTTTTGAAATACTATTACTCAAAAAATGATACAGTTTTATGATTTTGTAATAGTTAGAAAAAATTCAACTTTGTATAAGTGCTTATGGAAATTTTTTCAACACTAAAAATAAAAAAGTAATTAACATGACTATGTAAATGAATTAAAATATAAATTTACTATTTATATATAATCAAGAGTTTATTTTATTACATTCAAAAACATTCATAATTATCAAAAGATTAGGAGTGTAATTTTGGTCTTTATCTATTTCTTGAATATTATAATTATCAAAATTAATTATAAGTGAAAAAAATAAATAATTTATAAATTTTTATGATTATATTTGAAATATATTCATACAACCAAATAATCATATGTTTTTTTATGAATTTCAGTGAATATAAAATTACTTTTAACATTAATTAATCTATTAAATATTTACTAAGATAAAAAATTACTATAGTTGTATTCTCAATGACCAAAAATAAAAGAGACCTATTAATAATGTTTTGACCAAAAGTTTCAAATCACAAAATCAAATATCAATGATGAAATTTGATGAAAGTTTAAGAATTTAATTTGAAATTAGACATGAAAAATGTGTTGAAAAATAATTTATAGAAAAATTTCTAGTATATGAATTTTTTTCCAAAATCATGTACATATTTCAATAGAAAGATCATAATTTGATAATATTCTATGAAAGAGATCTAATTATTTTTTAAAAAAATTCAGTAATATAATATTACTTTAGAATATATGAAAATAAAATACATTTTCTAATAAAAAACATTATTTTACACTTTTCCTTAATAAAATTATAAATTTTACAAAAAAATTATAATTTTGAGTTAGGTGAATTTTATTATGTGGACATAAAAAATGGAATTAATTTTTTAATTAATTTATTCAAGTATTTTTTTAAAAGAATATCTTTAAATACAACTATATGTTATGTGTAAAATTATTTAATTTGAATAATACTATTTCTTTTTTGATTATGAAATTACAAATATTCTTATAGTGAAAATAACGCTATAAAAAATTAATGAATCATTATAATATATGAAAATGGTTAATTTTTACAATAAAAAGATGTTAGATTCCCCCAATCCATTTTTAAATTGCATCCTTAAAATTTTATTCATTAAATAAACAAGAGGGGTTAGTTTATACATTATAATATTTTATGTTTCCTATGTCTATTCATAAAGCATATTATTCTCATACAAAAAAAAATGATAAATTTACTTAGTATTAGAAATTTATCCGTAGGATCAAGAATCTATACTGACTATTCCTCATAATTAAGGTCATATTTCAATTGAACTAGTTCAGGGATCAATACTTGAGATAAATCTGAGAAATAATTTCATAATATATTATCATGAAATAAATTATATACCTAAGAAAAAAACATAGGAATGACAACTCGATTGGTAAATTCTCCAACTATATTAATGAATTAAAATAGTCTAATGAGAAAAGAATGAACATTTCATTTTTTTCAAAAAATTATAACACTTATTAATGGATAACCATTAATAATAATTTAATTTTCATCCCTAAAATAAATATATTTAATGATTTTATTTGTATAATTTTCTTTT
Source organism: Viscum album (assembly GCA_963277665.1). NCBI lineage: Eukaryota > Viridiplantae > Streptophyta > Magnoliopsida > Santalales > Viscaceae > Viscum > Viscum album. The sequence continues at coordinate 358,332,674 of OY728143.1, forward strand.
TTATTCACGACATCATTTTATAATACCGAATCATATTCTCCTTCTCATCAATTTATATTAAAAATTTTACTTCCAAACAAATTAGTTCCCAGAATTTTATCCAAACATGCCGGAGTTTGACACTGCTTTCTATATAAAAAATCGAAATCTTCCATCAATATAAGTCAATGAAAACTGTTATTTCAGGAAAATGAAACCTAAAGTCAGATTTCCGGCACAATTTTCAATGTAATACATAAAAAAATATAAATTTAAAACTTCCAATTGATTAATTGTTTTATTATAATATCAATTAAATAGGGGAGGAAAAGCTATTTTAAAATATAATTCAAATTCTAACAACTTCTAGAGACTTGAAAAAATAATTAGATGTAAACTTTTGGTCATGGTTATTTAAAATAGATATAGGGGATCAATGTAACCTAACTATATATGTAACATGAAGACGATATATTTCACCCATATAAATACTTTCAACAGGTTCCCTAATTCCTATGGGCCACATGGCATCAAAAGAATCCCCCAAAAATGCTAGAGGCTTCCAACTAGAAGCGAGGGCCATGTGTGTGTCTGTGGGAAGAATATGAACTCATTAGTAGAGCGTATCATTGTGGAAGGAATATAAATTATTAGCGAACGTTGGAAGAAATTTAATTAAATATTGGATGCAAACTAATGCAATAAATAAACGAGTATAACAATAATTGTATCAAATAAAACAATAATGATTTAATGGTAATGTCCCTAGAAAATATAAAGACTTGGATACAAGACATCCATCATTACATGTTCCACAATGTAAAAGATAACAAAAGATACTCTAGGCATCCTGAGATACTACATGGTCATATACTATCCAAGTCCATCCCATCAAAAACTAATCAAGTGTTGAAAGCTATGTGTTTCCTTTTTTCAATACCTATAACCATGTAATCTACTCTGGGTACCAATGACGCCTGGTGAGAGTGTGAGATAAATCTCAATGGACCACCACCAACAGTGTCTATAACCTAAAACCCGTTTAATGGAATATAGCAGTGTACAAGCATGAATATTGTTACATCCCAAGTAAGTAATGAATAATAGATATTATTATCTATCTCTATTAATGAATTAGATAGTGTTTTAGAGGCTTAAAATGAAAATAAATCCAATCTTAAGCATGGAATACACTAATATTTTTAAAAGATTGTTTTTACTACCTTTTGATGGAAAACCATTTTTAAATCTATCTTTTGACAATTTTATAAGCTATGTTTGTCAAAATAAACTTATTCTTTACGATTGGGACATTAAAATTTACTTTGTGTGAATTTTTGGTATTTTTCTGACCATGTTCATTTTTAATGAATAGTGAAAAATACTGCATTTTACATAAAAACTGCATTTAATATAATTTATTTATATGATTAGATTATCTTTTGAATTAGTTTTAAAGTTAAATTAGAATATATTTTTACCATTTAATCCAATAGTGGTCATTGGAATTAATTTCACTTTGAAATTGGACTTAAACTGGTGTCAATCTTTTGATACTTATTATTTCATAAAAACACGCTATTTGTCATTACAGCGGGAATTAATTATTAAATTAATTAATGTAACTTATATGATTTGAATTTTGTAAAATAGACATCATTTTTGAATTCAGAATATCAAATATTCCTTAGGGTGAAGTTTTGGTATTTTTCTGAAAAACTTCAATTTTTGATGAATAGTGAAACCACTAAGTTGTAATTAAAGAAACCGATTTTTCGTTTAAATGAAACTTTGCCACTTCTGTGATTTGATTTTCAAAAATCCTACATACATGGTTGTCATTAATAAGTAAAATGTGGTTAAATGAGATTAAAATAATTTAATGGTGAATAGTAACTTATTAAGTTCTAAATTGCGATTAGAGTTAATTAGTGCAGTTTAAGGAAAAAATGATATTATAATAAAATGAAAATACCTAGAAACATGTCCTAACGTTATTAGATGTTTCATGGACGACCAAGAAAATCCATGGGTCAACTTGGGGACCCCATGGAGCCACTTTGGTAGGAAAATGACATTAATATCTTTTTATTTAATGTTAAAGTAAATATGACACAAACATGAGTTATTTTACTAAAAAAAAATTTACATGGGGTTCTTCAAATCAGAATTTTGACTATAAATATTAATTAGAATTATAAAAAGATTTCCTACATCATTATATTTTTTTTATAATTTTTAGACTTTAAATAAATTAAATTATTTATGACAACATGATGATGCATCGATTACCTCATTAATAAAGGATTTAAATAAAATGAAATGATAATGTAAAATATATGACCTACACATGTCCAAAACCTATTGGATGGGTGTATTTCGAACCCTTATCACCTTATCCTTGAATTGTAACAATGTGGTACCTCTTAAATCTGAAACTCAGTTTAAAATAAAGTAACATTTCTTTACATTCCAAGAGTGCCCCTCCTCTCCTCTTATAAAAGGCCCCTAACTCTACGTCCTTACCCACACATCCAAAGACTTTGGCTCGTCCAACCCCTACCCATTCTGTCTCTACACATCCCTATCTTACTCTTTGAAGCCTCACTTTTGGAAGAAGTCTTCCCAAAGAATCCTTTGAGCTCAAACCAAAGGGAGTTACCCGATTTTAAGGTAATGTCTTCACTTGAGTCCTTTTGTTTTATTTTTATTCTCCAACCCCCTAAACTCTTTTTATTCATTTCTTTTGTAACAACTACAGTATCTTAAATATACTAGGATGTTATTATAATAAGTATTCGAGCTACACTTACACACACCTACATCTAATGGGTAAAGAACAAACTGTTTCCGTGGATGGTGAATTTATGCCTCCCGAAATGATGATTGTTCAACTTTCTTTTAACACATTCAAAGGTGGACATTAAAATGACACTATATTTATATATGATATATAATATGTTTATGTTTTCCTTAATCTTCTGAATTTTTCATTTTGGGAATACCTTTATGGTTTCTATTATGGGTAAACGTGATATCTTCATTTAAGGAAGTGCGGACTACCGCCCCCTCAAAGTGATTTGATTCGTTAAATACCATATTTGGTACGTATAAAGGATGGAGTTATGATATTATATATGATATTACAATGGAATTATAAAATACCTTAATATCATTATGATTCCATTCTATAAAATACCAAATAGAAATGAAATTAGCGTTCGTGCGTACGTACGGCTTACCGTCTCCATGAACGGTGCATTTCATTTCTTACCTCTAAACATTATGTAATATTATAAATGCATGTATATACTAGATATATATGATATATATGATATCTACATCATGAGTATAATTCTGGATATAATGGATACATGAACAACTTGTAATTATATAGGGCTTTTTTTTGACTCAAGTACCAATAATTGTTAAAACGACCGTTATTAACTTAAATAATTACATAGTGTTCATGACATGGCAATAAGTTATATAAAAGGAATAATTAACTTGAAAAAGGTTCTTAAACTAGTATAAATTAACTCAAGTTTATTATTCAGGAGATTAAAGAATGATCGAGTCATGTCGGACCCCAGGTATGGGACTTCATCTCAATCTCCTTTCATTGAGGCATATTTTGTTTTATACACAACCTTCTTTTATATGGTTTATAAACCCCTTTGACATATATGTTTATTCAAAAGGAATCTTTTTTAAATGAATTTTTTACTAAACGACAAAAGGGAATTTTTTTTGACGTACGTATGCGGCGACAACGACTTCTCCGTCGCCGTGACCATTATTTGAGTTCAGCTTCCTCTACAAGCCATACCTTCTTTTTAAAAGAAAAATAAATAACATGTTTTACTTTTATTTTATTTTGGTATTGAAAATTGTTTTCATAATGTTTTTATATCAATGTGTTGTATTGATATCTTGAGATTGAAAGGTGGAAATGTTATGTTTCCTTTATGCATGTTTTATGTGATAAGATTATGTTGTGGTTCTTGGGAATTATTATGAAGACGGGTGGTTCCGTGATAAACTAAGGGTAGGTGATCCCGATATAGCTCTCCAATGCATTGGGTAACGGGAAGGAGTGAAATGATAAGGTTTCTCCGAAGAGATTTTGGGAATATACTATGATGGGTATTCCAAACGTAACCAAGAGGGTTACTCCCTACGTAAGAATGTTATGAATGCCTCAAGTTACCTTTATGTCTTATGATTTATATTATTTATTCATTATTTGATGAGGTATGTTAAAGTGATTATGTTTTATGGGTAAAGTATGATTTCATTCTTATGTATATATGAAATTATGTTTCCTTTCCTTATTTTTATAACCCATACTGAGCTTTTTATGATCATCCCAAGATTTTTTTGAAATGTTTTTCACATGACAAGGGAAAGGTACATGATATGATGATAGTGTCAAGGAAGTGTCAATAAAGAATCCATGTTTTATTTTAAATATTTTCCCGTTGATGGAAAAAATGAATACTATCTTTTATGTAACCACTTTGCTTAAATGTGGAATGTAATACATGTTTTATGACCTAATTCTCTAAAACTCTAAACCTGAAAAGATCCTCAATGTGTAATCTTGTAATAACTCAAGATTAAGTAAGGTTTAAGGCTTGGGCCTTATTGTTGGTATCAAAGGTCAGTTTAGATAACTTCAGGAGTTAGAATTCTATTAAATGATTATCCAAAAATATATATTTTTAAATTATATAGCATTTGAAGATTACGATGTTGCTTCATCTAAGACAAGTTTGTTCAGAATGGTTTTCCGCAGAGGAAATAGGGAAACAATGCTAGGAAGGCATACAGAAGGAAATAACCTTCCAAATGAGCATCCTGAGATGGTCGGAATTGGAACTGAATAGTTTGTTGCAGTAATGGTGCAGTTGACTCAAGCAATAAATGGTGGTGGTATCTATGCATGAGATCAGCCAGATCAACCGCAGAGGAACATGTCAGTGGTGGAACATTTCATGAGGCAACATCCCCCATCATTCAGAGGATCATCTGACCCTATGCTAGATGAAGGGTGGATTAAAGCACTGGAGAAGATTTTCGATGTCATGGGGTGTTCAGACAATAAAAAGGTTATTCTTGCTATTTACCGTTTGGAGGGTGTAGCAGATCAGTGGTGGTTGATGGTTAGAAATATCAGGGACGCTGATGAGATTGATACTCTTGACTGGGATGAATTTAAAGGCATGTTTCTTGAGAAGTACTTTCCTAAGGATGTACAACTTAGGATGGAAAATCAGTTCTTGTAATTGAGGCAAGAGGAAGACTCAGTGCATACCTATGAAGAGAGGTTCACTTGATTGGAAAGGTATGATCCAAATTTTATCCGAGACCTTGATAGTAAAATCAAACGTTTTTACTTAGGATTAAAGCCAAAATATCGAAGGGATTTAGCTTCTCGTGAGATCAAAATTTATGAAAAGATTGTTCGATGTGCTGAGAAGGTGGAAATGGATTTTTCCGATGATCAACTATTCTATAACAACCAACAGAAGAAGAGACCGATGTGGCAGGAGAAAGGAAAGAATTTTTCAAAAAACTCTGATGGAAAAAAAACTAAATTTCCAGTTTGTGATAAATGTGGTAAAAGGCATGCTAGGGAATGCCTTCTGAATTCTGGAAAGTGCTACCGATGTGGTAATATGGGACATAAGGCTCGTGATTTCATTGAAAAATATCAAGGTGATGGTAAGACCAAATTTGATTTACAGTTAGTGAAATGTTTTAAGTGCAATGAGATGGGTCACTATGCAAACGAGTGTCCGACAAAGAGCTTGAGTGATGGGAAGTAGATAGAATACAACCAGAAAGGGGTGGTGAAATCCGTTGAAACTACTTCAGCAGATGTCGGGCCATCAAATGAAGTTGTATCAAGTACTTTGTTTGTTTTTTCAGATTATTCCAGTGTGTTGTTTGATTCGGGGTCTACATATTCTTTCATATCTGAAAACTTTTCTAGTAAAATGGGAATACCATCTCAAGAAATGACTCCTGAACTTTTGGTAAAAACACATGGGGGAAATGTTGAGGCAAAAAGAATTTATAAGAATCTTCCTATCCTTATCTGTGGAAATAACCCTACTTGCAAACCTTATTGTTCTACCTCTAGTAGAGTTTGATGTTATCCTGGGTATGGATTGTCTCTCTATTTACCATGCTAATATTGACTGTAGAGATAATGAAGTTTCTTTTCAGAAAGACATTCAGTTTGTGTACAAGAATGAACCCTTACTGTTGATAACATATCAAGAGGCCGAGAAACATGAAAAATATGGAAATGAATGTTACCTTGCACACATCATTGAAAATAAAGGAACTGTTCAGATTAATGATGTGCCAGTGGTCAATGAGTATCCTGATGTTTTTCCTGATGAGTTTCCTGGAATAATACCAGATCAAGAAGTTGATTTTACTATTTACTTAGTTCCTGATGCTAAGACAATTTCAAAACCCCTTATCGAATGGCTCAAATTGAACTTTTAGAGTTAAAGGAGCAATTACAAGATTTATTATTGAAAGGTTTCATTCGACCTAGCATGTCACCATGGGGTGCTCATGTTTTTTTTTGTTAAAAAGAAATATGGTTCTATGAGACTTTGCATTGATTATAGAGCCTTGAATAACATCACCATTAAGAACAAATATCCTTTGCCTCATATCTATGATTTGTTTGATTTGCTCCAGGGAGCTCTGTATTTTTCAAAGATTGACCTGAGATCGGGGTACCATCAGCTGAAGGTAAAGGAATCATATGTTCCGAAGACTGCATTTCGTACAAGATATGGCCATTATGAATTTGTAGTAATGCCTTTTGGGCTAACCAATGCACATGTTGTATTCATGGACTTAATGAACAAAATTTTCCAAGAGTTATGGGATTTGTTTGTTGTGGTTTTCATTGATGATATTTTGGTGTTTTCTAAAAGTAAAGAGGAGCATGATAGGCATTTAAGGGTTATTTTTCAAACCTTAAAAGAAAAGAAATTGTATGTGAAATTCAGCAAGTGTGAATTTTGGTTGCAACAAAATTCATTCCTTGGTCATATTATTTCTAAAAATGGGATAACTGTTGATCCTACAAAAACAAAGGTTGTTGAAGAATGGCCAAGACCCACAAATGTAACTGAGATTCGTAGCTTCCATGGTTTGGAAGGCTATTAATGAAGGTTTGTTAGAAATTTTTCACGGTTATCTAGTCCAATGACTAAGCTAACTCGGAAGGGTGTTAAGTTTATCTGGATAAAAGAATGTGATGATTATTTTCTGGAATAGAAAAGAAGACTGGTGAATACTCCAGTTTTGGAACTACCTTCAGGAATGGTGAGTTTGTTATCTACAGTGATGATTTATTGAATGGAATTGGTTGTGTCCTAATGCAGAATGATCAGGTAATTTCTTATGATTCAAGACAGTTGAAAACTCATGATGTAAATTACCCTACACATGATTTGGAATTAGCTGCTGTTGTTTTTGCTTTAAAAATTTGGAGGCATCATTTTTATGGAGTAAAGTGTGAAATATATACTGATCACAAAAGTTTAAAGTATATATTGACTCAGAAGGAATTGAACATGAGACAAAGGAGATGGAAATAATTAATCAAGGATTATGATTGTACAATTCAGTACCATCCGGGAAAAGAAAATAAAGTGGCCGATGCTTTGAGTCAAAAAAGTAATTCTTCATTAACAATGTTGCGTTTGGAACGTGATCCTTTAGTTAAGGATTTTATGAACTTTGGCATAGAAGTTGTTGGAGCAGGAAGTTCTTATGTTTTGTTTCAGTTATCAGTGAGATCATCTCTATCATACAGAATCAAGAAAGAACAGAAGCAAGACAATGAGTTGCAGAAAAAGGTAGAGCTGGTTCAGAAGGGTAAGTTTCCTGAATTGAACATTGATAATGATTGTGTTTTGAGATTTGGGAGGAGATTGTGTGTGCCTTGTGATTCACAGTTGAAGAGAGAGTTGTTATGTGAAGCTCATAGTTCTCTGTTTTCAGTTCATCCTGGCAGTACTAAAATGTACAGAGATCTGCGGGAGTATTACTAGTGGGATGGAATGAAAAGAGATATTTCAGATTTTACTGTGAAGTGTTTGACATGTAAACAGGTTAAACCAGAGCGGCAGTTACCTAAAGGGATGCTTCAGCCTTTAACAGTGCCAGAGTGGAAATGGGAGAATATATCCATGGACTTTGTTGTGAGATTACTGAAGACATCTCGAGGTAATAATGCAATCTGGGTTATTGTTGATCGCTTGAATAAATCTGATCATTTCCATGCTATACGAAATACTTTCTCTCTAGATCAACATTCTCGTTTGTATCTTAAAGAGATAGTTAGGTTACATTGAGTTCCTCTTTCCATTGTATCTGATCGTGATCCCAGGTTTACTTCTAACTTTTGGAAGGGCCTTCAGAAGTCATTGGGTACTGAATTAAATTTGAGTACAGCTTTTCATCCTCAATCAGATGGGCAGTCAGAATGAACAATTCAGAAATTGGAGGATATGCTACGTTCTTGCTCTATGGATTATCAGGGAATTTGGGACCAACATCTTTCTTTGGTTGAATTTTCTTATAATAACAATTTTCATTCCAGTATACAGATGGCACCATTTGAGGCGTTATATGGGAAGCAGTGTCGAACTCCAGCTTTCTGGGATGAAGTGGGTGAAAGGAAGTTGATGGGACCAGAATTGGTAGAAGAGTTGATAGAAAAAGTTCAGCTGATTCAGAAACACATGGGAACAGCTCCGAGTAGGTAGAAGAGTTATGCAGACAACAGGAGGAAGGATCCCTCTTTTGAGGTAGGTGATCATGTTTTTCTCAAAGTATCGCCCTGGAAAAGTGTGATGCAATTTGGTAAGAAAGGAAAGTTGAGTCCAAGGTTCATTAGACCATATGAAATTCTGGAGAGAGTTGGATCAGTTGCTCACCGATTGGCCTTACCTCTGAGTTTATCTCAGGTACACAATGTTTTTCATGTTTTGATGTTGAGAAAGTATATGCCAGATCCATCTCATGTTTTGAGTCCTGAGGTAGTTCAGCTGGAAGATAACCTATCTTATGAGGAATAACCGGTCTAGATTCATGACCACAGGGAGAAAGTGTTACAGAATAAGATGATTAATTAGGTAAAGGTTTTGTGGAAAAACCACATGATGTAAGAGGCAACATGGAAATCTGAAAATGTAATGAGGGATAAGTATCCCCATTTATTCGATAACTAAATAAATTACGGGGATGCTATTTTCTAAAGGGGGGAAGGATGTAACATCCCAAGTAAGTAATGAATAATAGATATTATTATCTATTTCTATTAATGAATTAGATAGCATTTTAGAGGCTTAAAATGAAAATAAATCCAATCTTAAGCATTGAATACACTAATATTTTTAAAAGATTGTTTTACTGCCATTTGATGGCAATCCTTTTTTAAATCTATCTTTTGACAATTTTATAAGCTATGTTTGTCAAAATAAGCTTATTCTTTATGATTGGGACATCAAAATTTACTTTTTGTGAATTTTTGGTATTTTTCTGACAATGTTCATTTTTTAATGAATAGTGAAAAATACTGCATTTTACATCAAAACTGCTTTTTAATCTAATTTATTTATATTATTAGATTATATTTTGAATTGGTTTTAAAGTGATATTAGAATATATTTTTACCATTTAATCCAATAGTGGTCATTGGAATTAATTTCACATTGAAAATGGATTTAAACTGGTGTTAATCTTTTGATACTTATTGTTTCATAAAAACACGCTATTTGTCATGACATCGTGAATTATTTATTAATTTAATCAATGTATCTTATATGATTTGAACTTTTTAAAATAGACATCATTTTTGAATTCAGAATGTCAAATATATCTTAGGGTGATGTTTTGGTATTTTTCTGAAAAACTTCAATTTTTTATGAATAGTGAAACCACTAAGTGGTAATTAAAGAAACTGATTTTTCGTTTAAATGAAACTCTGCCACTTCTATGATTTGATTCTAAAAAATCCAACATACATGGATGTCATTAATAAGTAAAATGTTGTTCAATGAGATTAAAATAATTTTTTGGTGAATAGTAACTTATTAAGTTCTTAATCGCGATTAGAGCTAATTAGTGCAATTTAAGGAAAAAATGTTATTATAATAAAATGAAAATACCTAGACACATGTCCTAACCTTATTGTATGTGTCATGGCCGACCAAGAGAATCCATGGGTCAACATGGGGACCCCATGGAGCCACTTTGGTAGGAAAATGACATTAATATCTTTTTATTTAATGTTAAAGTAAAAATGACACAAACATGAGTTATTTTACTAAAAAAAATTTTACAATGGGATATACAAGTCCGATTTTTGACTATAAATATTAATTAGAAAGATAAAAATATTTCCTACATCATTATATTTTTTTTATAATTTTTAGTGTTTAGATAAATTAAATTATTTATGACATCATGATGATGCAGCGATTACATCATTAATAAAGGATTTAAATAAAATGAAATGATAATGTAAAATCTATGACCTAAACATGTCCAAAACCTATTGGATGGGTGGATTTCGAACCCTTATCACCTTCTCCTCGAATTATATCAATTTATGACCTCTGAATTCCGAAACTCATTTTAAAATAAAGTATCATTTCTTTACTTTCCAAGAGGGCCCCTCCTCTTCTATATAAAAGGCCCCCACCTCTACCACCTTACACACACTTCCAAAGCCTTTGGCTCAGCCAAACCCTGCCCATTTTGTCTCTCCACATCCCTATTTTACTCCTTGAAGCCTCAATTTGGGCATAAGTCTTCCCAAGGAAGCCTTTGAGCTCAATCCAAAGGGAGTTACCTGATTTTAAGGTAATGTGTTCACTTGAGTCCTTTTGTTTTATTTTGCTTCTCCAACCCCCTAAAATATTTTTATTCATTTCTTTTGTAACAACTCCAGTATCTTTAATATAATAGGATGTTTTTATAATAAGGATTCGAGCTACACTTACACACACCTACATCTAATTGTTAAAGAACATACTGTTTCCGTGGATGGTGAATTTATGCCTCCCGAAACGATGATTGTTCAACATTCTTTTAACACCATCAAAGGTGGCCATTAAGATGAAACTATATTTATATATGATATATAATATGTTTATGGTTTCCTTAGGCTTCTGTATTTTTCATTTTGGGCATACCTTTTTGGCTTCCATTATAGGTAAACGCGATATCTTCATTTAAGGAAGTGTGGACTACCGCCCCCTCAAAGTGATTTGATTCGTTAAATACCATATGTGGGACGTATAAAGTATGGTGTTATGATATTATATATGATATTACACTGGAATTATAATATACCTATATATAATTATGATACCATTCTATAAAATATGAAATAGAAATGAAAGTAGCGTTCATGCGTACGTACGGCTTACCGTCTCCATGAACGGTGCATTTCATTTCTTAACTCTAAACGTTATGTAATATTATAAATGCATGTATATACTGGATATATATGATATATATGATATCTAAATCATGAGTATAATTCTGTATATAATGGATACATGAAAAACTTGTAATTATAATGGGCTTATTTTTTACTCAAGTACCAATGATCTTTAAAACGACCATTATTAACTTAAATAATTACATAGTGTTCATGACATGGAAATAAGTGATATAAAAGAAATAATGAACTTGAAAAAGGTTCTTAAACTAGTATAAATTAACTCAAGTTTATTATTCAGGAGATTAATGAACGACCAAGTCATGTCGGATATGAGGTATGGGACTTCATCTCAATCTCCTTTCATTGAGGCATATTTTGTTTTATACACAACCTTCTTTTATACGGTGTATAAACCACATTGACTTATAGGTTTATTCGAAAAGAATCTTTTTTATACGAAACGTTTACTAAACGACAGAAGGGAATTTTTTTTGTCGCACGTATGTGGCGACAACGACTTCTCCACCGCCGTGATAATTATTTGAGTTTCGACTTCCTCTACAAGCCATACCTTTTTTTTAAAAGAAAAATAAATACCATGTTTTACTTTTCTTTTATTTTGGTATTGAAAATTGTTTTCATAATGTTTTTATATTAATGTTTTGTATTGAAATCTTGTGATTGAAAAGTGGAAATGTTATGTTTCCTTTATGCATGTTTTTTGTGATACGATTATGTTGTGGTTCTTGGGCATTATTATGAAGACGGGTGGTTCCGTGATAAACTAAGGGTGGGTGAGCCCGATATAGCTCTCCAATGCATTGGTTAATGGGAAGGAGTGAAACATTAAGGTTTCTCCAAAGATATTTAGGGAATATACTGTGATGGGTATTCCAAACGTAACCAAGAGGGTTACTCCCTACGTAAGAATGTTATGAATGCCTCAAGTTACCTTTATGTCTTATGATTTATATGATTAATTCATGATTTGATGAGGTATGTTAGAGTGATTATGTTTTATGGGTAATGTAAGATTTCATTCATATGTATATATGAACTTATGTTTCCTTCTCATATTTTTATAACCCATACTGATCTTTTTATGCTCATCCCAAGTTTTTTTTGAAATGTTTTTCACAGGAAAAGGGAATGGTACATGATATGATGATAGTGTCAAGGAAGTGTCAAGAATGAATCCATGTTTTATTTTAAATATGTTACTATTGATGGGAAAAATGAATAATATCTTTTATGAAACCACTTTTTTTAAATGTGGAATTTAATACATGTTTTTTGATCTAATTCTCTAAAACACTAAACCTAAAAAGATCCTCAATGTGTAATCTTGTAATAACTCACGATTAAGTAAGGTTTAAGGTTGGGGCCTTATACATATATAATTTCATTCAAGAATTAAAATATAACTAAATTCCCAAGTACATGTTTCATCCCTCAACTGGTGTCTGAACATGTCACAAGTTCATTAATTATGTTATTACCATTTAATGGTAATAGTTCAGGTGAGGAATTTCCAACAATGACATCATCTCATGATATTATATGTATTAAAGGTCCAAAGACATGTCATGGAAACATGACAAAGATATCTAGTAAAGGAGTTATGGGTAATAACCAAGGTAACATAGATCTCATAGAATTCTAACTCAATATTATCTGAGTGTATATAAGGGTAAAGAGTGTAATCTAAGGCATTCAACAATAAGGCACCTATTGTATCCAAGGTGATCGACCAAGGTAAAATGGGGATAATAAAGGATAGGGCCCTGTGGTCTTTCACTATCACATCTACTAGTCAATGTTGGATCAAGGAGTGTATCTGATATATCCTTTAATAATTTAATGGTCCCTATGGTAGTATAATCTGAATCCAAGGAAAATGCATAAAACAGAATCTAGGTGGGTAAAAACATAAGTAAACCACATCCTTGTATCATAATGGGGTTCCTGAGTCCAATGATATTCACCTCTCGAAATCCAAGGTGATATCAAGTCTATCACACCTAGACATCGCACATCAGTATTGATTTTATTTTTTAGTTAGTGTTAGTTGTATTAAGAATTATGTTTTTTTCTATTTTATGTTATTGTATTTCCAAGTTCATTTTTTTTATTTTACATTTTTACCTTTTGATTTTTTATTCTTTTTTTCCTGACTTCTCATCCGCACCCCTCTTCTTGGTCGTGCTACAACGCCCCACCTTTAGTCCATTGTGCACAAGGCGTCCCTCCCCATACCCTACATTGTGATGCCCTCCTTCTCTCTAGATGCACCAATTGGCGAACAACGTCATAGCTTCCTCGTGACGAACCCACACTACCGATGCCTTATGCCTCCACTACCTCTCATAGGACCCACACCGCCCTGCTACCCGCACCACCAGACATGTGCCACCCCTTTTTCTGTCTAGGTTTCCAGCGCGATGTACCTTCAAAATCCCATTATTTTTTTTAGCCCTCCCTATTCTCCCTATCCATAGGTTCATTCATCGATATTTGGTTGATTTCATTATTTGAGAGATTATTAGATTAGGGCTTTGTGTTTTATTTGGTTTTATTTTGCGTGTAGATATATGTATTAATTTTAGGGTATAATTGTACCACTGAGTGGTGCAGTTGTGAAACAATTTTGGTTGCACAATAATTTTTGGGAATGGAGACACAAAAGGTATACGGTTTCATGAATAAAAAATATTCGGTGATTTTTTTCTTGTTTAATTAATCTAGTAGGATCTACGATTATTTTTTCTAGTGCGATGTTAGTTTGAAATGGGTATAATATGTGTTTAATTTTTAAGTAGCATTTTAATATTAGATGGGGTGTGTTTTGATGAAAAATTATAACATTTCATTTAGTAATGTTTTATAAATTTTTCAATTAGATTATTAAATTATGTGAGGTTTATGAATTGGGTTTTGATGTGGCTTTGGTGTGTAGTTGATTATAGAAGAGGGTTTGAATGTTTTCTTTGGTGAGGAAGCATATGGTGTAACTTAAATTTTTTTATAAAATATTTTAATTGTTAATTTTAATCATCTAAAATTTGAGAACCATGTCTAGAAAATTTTTTAGTGTGAGTTGAATTTTAATGGGGGTTGTAGAATATTTTTTAAGGTAATATTTGTTTTTCATCTTGGAAATGTTTAATTAATTATGTAAATGATTTATAATGTTGTGAGTGTGATGCATTGGCCTTCCAAATTTTTTTCCTGGAAAGGTGTATTTTTATGTGTTGTGCTTAATTTATATTATTTTATGGGAAGGAAAATTGTTTTAGATTTTATTGGATCATTTGGAAGTTATTGAACTCTTGTTCATCATTGTTGGTTGTTTTTCTCATCACAGTATGGGTTTTGTTTGTCAGCAACAATAACCTATAGGTATATACATGGGTAAGCAAAGGTATATATATATATCCTCCTTGGGGATATTCCCTCATGGCGTGTGGAATATGTACTTTGGGTCAAAGTCTATATTTAAATATATATATATATGCATATATGTGAAGCAGTTTCAGGATACCATCATCAAAAGCTATGTGTTTTTAGTTATGTTTTTCTATTTAGTTTATTCTTTTTTCTGATGCTTGGTTGTCACAGTATATAAATTAAGGTACCTAATGGTTAAAATGGTCATTGGTTATTTTTTCCTAGTGCGTTGGACAGTTTGGCACAGTTTCAAGTCTTCATCTAACGGTGACATGCCTATATATGCATAGGTAAGTATATGTATATATGTAGGATCCCCCGTTACATGTATATTCATCCATGGCAGCGAATATACATGTATGGGGAAAGATGTTCCTATGTATATATATGAAAATGCATCTATAGGAATGTGGTGACTTTTATATGCATATAATCATATATGTAAGGATATCCTCTCACCTGTTCATGGAAATGAGTTCATGTGCATAGGGGCTAAGTGTTCTTGCATGAATGTGAATGTGAATATTATTAATGGGGGAGCAACATATTTTAGTTAGAAAGTTCCAAGACCTGAGTGAACGACTTGGATACACCTTGAGGTAGGTCCCCACTGTAGTTTCCATTATATTTAGAATTTATTAATTTCTAATTCATTAATTATTTTTAGATTAATTATAAATAATATTATTTAATTATTCTTAGAAGTTATGTTTTTTGTGAAAGATAATAATTTTATTGTTGTGGTTGAATTATCTATAAATGTTTTTTATGTGCATAATACGTGATTATAAAATGCCCTATTAGCCTCTGTACTTGTGTCTTAGTTTCAAAATGGTGGTTGGGTTTTCTAAAATGGCCTTCATAGATAGGGTTTCAAATGATTTTCATATTTAAAGTGGCATTTCATTCATTCATTGAATAATATTTTTCGTTTATTGGTTCTTCTAAAAATAGGTTGCTGTTGAGTGGTTGGTTAAGGCATGTTTAACAAATTAAAGAAGTGAAATATTATGAAAACACTCATAATGGTGACATAGGGGTGATCCTACTATATACGTGGATTGTGTGAGTTGTTTTGTGTGGTGGTTGTGCTTTATGATTGGTTACTTGATTGACATTGTTGACTCCTCACTTTTTATTGCATGTTTTGACATGTGACCCTGACATAGTACGTGAATCTTCTGAGAACGATTTCTGCACTAGATTATATTATGAATTGTCTAGTGGTCCTTAGTACGCACTTTTCTCTACTAGAGTATTGGGCCCCATAGTTTTTCTCGATAGGGAAACACCGAGCTTTTGGGTGATATGATGTCATCAAGAGTTGGCATGCCTTCAGGATGAGTCACGTGTATAGTACGTTCTAGACTGTTCATGAGATCCTAGGTTTGACCCATGTTTTCTTTAGTGATTAGTTGTATGTAGCAGATGTTTGAGGTGCTTAGTTTGGTTGTGGGCCTCGTGTACCACTTTTCCATTTCCCTTATTGTGTGTGGTGTGTGTGTGTATGGTATTTCTCTTATTTGACAACTGAAATATGGATTTTAATTTGCTCAAAAAATGTTTCAAAAATGTAATGCATATTTTTCTTGTAAATAAATTTTTATTATGGAATGGAAATAGAAATGGACTATTAGTTTCCATATAAATGATAGTGCATGTTAAAACTCATATTTTATATAATTTGGTTTAATCATGAGGTTAGTAAAGTTATTTATATATGTGAATTGTTTTTGGAATAGATTTCTTGGGCATTCCAAATGTGTTTTAATACTAATTCAAATAGTGTTTCTTATTTTTTTGTTTCTGTTTGCAGGTACAATAAGAGCTTTTTCACCTTGCGTGACATTCAGTCATGAGTTGAAGAGTGACCCATGAGGTCACACAGAGATAGTGGTTATTCCATTCGGTTAGTTTTATTTTATTCAGTTCTTGTTATGTCGCTTTTATTGGTTTATTTATTTAGAGTTGATATTTATTATTTCCTCTGATTTTATTCATTTTTTTGAGAAAAACCATTCCCATCATTTCTATAAATGCCCTGACACATGTCGGTAGCCCTAGAGGATTAGGAAAGCCTATCAAGCCTTGCTGCGGGCTGACTCGGGTGACCGGTTCAGGGTACTCTAGGGTAGGATCCTGACAAAATGGTATCAGTGGGAGGTTTTGTCCTTGTTCTTTGGGGTGTCAGGTAGATAAGAGATAGTAATTTCGGTACTCGACTTGTAGGTTTGGGAAGAGATTCTTGAACTTTTCCTCATTCTGAACCTCGATTAACCAGAAGTGGTTTTAGATCAATCTTTTTTTCTTTGGTTTGTGTGGATGGGGGATGAAAATAAGAGTAAACTGGTACTACGCTTGGTCTTAAATGGAGTAGCGACTGATGCGATGCTGGAGAGTACAGTTCATGACATCTAGTGGTTGGCGCATTCCTAGAAAATGGTCTGAAAAACCATGTATCCAGGATTGATAGGACCCCTAGTCATTCCTCTAGGTGCTTTAGTGTTGGTGATGTCTCAGTTTAGTTTTCGGTGGCGTAAAGGGGTTTTTTATAGAATGTGGACTTTGGGGGATTCATTTATTTTATCTTGGTGTGAGTTTGGAATTTTTTGGGGTGCATTTCCCATGGAACTTGTTTTTGGAATTTGGCATTTTATTTGTTGAAATTTAATTTCTATAATAATGTATTTCGTTATTTGAAATTTATGTGAGTTATTTTAAAAATGGGATGAAATTTGAATGTATGTTTGGAAGATTTTGAAATTATTTTGGAAAAATTTATTTTCAAAATATTTTGAATGTTTTGTTTTCAATGTGGAAGAGCCTTAATTTTTCTATTTGTATTTCTAGGGGTGCTTGCATGTGCATGTGGATGTTATTAATGGATAGTTTCTGGATTGTGAGGATGGTTGCCTGTGTGGCATGAAAATGCATATTTGTAAAGAATCATTCAATATTGGTGGTGAGTGATGGATTTTTAAGGCTAATTATTGTTTCTTAAAAAGTGGGGTTTTCTCTAAAATGGATTTTTGTGCTAAAATTGTTTTGTAATTGAAAAACAGATTTGAGTTCAGAGTGAACACAACTTTTTCAAAAGAGATTTTAGGATTTGTTGTGTTATGATTCAATTTTCATGTGGGTGTTTTTCATTGAATAATAATTGTTGTTTTAAATTGGAATTTATTGGATGAGTTTCCAGAATGTGGATGTTTGTTTGGTGAGGTGCCTGGTTTTTTGGAAGGCAAGTTTTATTTTTCATGTGTGAGATATGACCGCTAGAAATGTCCACTGAGGTTTTAGCAGGTCTCTCTTAGTTCTTGGCTCAGTCCAGATATTGAGTGGAGTGACTGAGTTGTGTTATGCTCCGTTATGATGGTTTTTTTAGGGGTTGAGGTCGGAATAATATCTTGGAGTGCTTTTGGAATTTTGGGACTGTCTCTAGTTTTTAAGGGACTCAACTTTTTTTGAGGGTGTAAGTTGTCTCATGTATGTTTATAGGGTCATGACTAGACCAATAAATGATAATGTTTCTATTCTCGTTGCGAATGAGGATGTCTTGGGTGATCCATGAGACTAACTTCATTAGGTGGTTTTACCTATGGAAGTGAAGTCAAAGAAATGTGGTGGAGCTCATAGGTGCTCGACCAATCAATAGATGATTAAGGAAGTGTGTTGACCAATTTACAAGCCAGTTTCATGTTTTCGAGAGGTGGTGTGAAGCGATCAGTTTAAAACTTGTAATAGTTGTTGGTCTTGTTAATATTGTGGTGAGTGAAGGTTCTGCATCCGATGAGGAGTGTGAACCGAAGGGACTTATTCTTCAAATGATCCTTCCATCATTCCATGTTCTGTGTCTGAAATAAAACTCTATTTCTTATCTCTTGTGTCGTATGTCGGGCATTATAATAAGTTCGCCAGAATTCTTAGTTGGTTTTTTGATGGAGTGGTCCCATGGGACATGAGGAGAAGTAGGTGGATTTATTTTCCAGTAGAGGAAGTTTTAGTCAGATGGTGTCAGCTTATGACTTCGAAGCGGTAGATGCTTCAGACATTAGGGCCCCAACCATAGGTCTCAGGGTGATGTTTTCACTCAGTCCAAACTAATTAGACGTGGAATGAGCTCAGTCCCACATATTTGCATAGTAACAGGATGGGGTAGCTTAGGTTTCCTATTCTGGTATTGTCTCTGAAGAATTCATTTTTGTTGTGAATGTCCTAAAGGCCTTCTCTCCTTATTGTGGTCCTTATTTGAGCAAGTCCCTCTTTGGACCAAAGGAGGTTCAGAAAATCTATATTCTTGTAAATATAGTGGGTGTGCTCTGTGACCTTCTTGTGGTTAGTTATGAATCAAATTGCACTCGTTTCAGAGATAGTATTTAATTGTGGGATTATCATGCACCTATCCAACTACCGTTAGGTTAAGGGTTTCAACTATGAAAACCATATCATGTGGTGGAGTGTCTTCCACTTTGGGAATATTACGTTAATGTCGTCCTCTGATGGAGGGTTCGTGATGAAGAGTTTAGTTTTTATCACTCAAAATAAGAGGGGAATGTTGTGCGAGGGTCATGGTGTTAGGGAAATTCTAAAATTGTGGGGAGACCCACTATGAGTCTCACCAGCATCCCCACTTGTGTTGGTTTGGTTAAACATAAGGATCTTGGAGGGTTAAGCCAGTGTTAGAGGTTTTTTTGGGTTTGTGGGTCATTTTGGTTTGGAGAACAAATGTCTTAAAAGAATCCAAATATATATGGGAGACCACAATAGGATGAACATGTGGGAAACTCTATCTTCAATTTGTGCATAGCGGGGAAATCCATTGCTTCTACGTTGCCCATCAATGATCATGGTAATTGGTTAGATCGTGTAGGGGGTCGCATGGTGAATGTTATCAGAGGTCTCGATTAGCCCTGTTGATCCCTATGTTAGGGGTCAGGGGGTTCCATGATGTAGTAGTGTTTTGACGTGAATTCCATTATGTTGGTTTTATCTCATGGAGATTCTAGCATTGAGATCTTTGGAGTTCCAGGTCATTGGTGTTTTGAATGCTTGGACTTCGGTCAAATGATGTTTTATTTTATGTGTCTTCATGGTCTCTCTTAGAACCCATACATTAACATGTATTTTAAGACATTCTAGTGGAAGAGAGTGTCATGGTGGGAGAATTGTCACACCTGGACATCGCACACTGGTAATGATTATAATTTCTATTTATTTTTAGTTGGTTTATGTTTTAAGGTATTTTTTAAATTAATTTAATTTATTTCCTATTTCATTTTCTTTTTTTTTTGATTTCTTTTCCCTTTCTTTTTTCCTATCTTTTCCCCACTTTTCTTCCTCACCCCTCTTCTCAGTCGCATTGCAACCCCCCTTTGGTCTGTCGCATGCATGACCTCCCACCCCATAACCTACATTGTGCCACCCTCCTTCACTCTAGATGCTTAGATCAGCGACCCGCGCCACCACTGCCTTTTGCTGACCTAGCACCGCTTCTACCTCACGCCGACCCCGCGCCGTTGCTACTTTGCATGGAACCCGGGTCACCCTACTAACCACACCCTTATACATGCACCACTCTTTTTTCCAGCAGAGTTTCTGGCGCAACGTACCTCTTGCAGCCGCTCATTTTTCTCAGCCAGCACTCCTCTCCCTCATTGTAGGTTCATTCTTAATTGTTTGGTGTATTTTATTATATGATTATTTATCATATTAGGGGTCTGTGTTGTATTTGGTTTTTTTATGCAAGTTGTTTGATGTATTGATTTTACGGATTAATTTCACCTCTGTGGGGTGGAGTTGTGAAACAATTGGAGTTTATCACTAATTATTTGGAATTGCAACAATAACGGTAGCTAGTTCTTTGAATAAACATTATTTGGTGATTTATTTTTTTTATTTAATTAATAAATTATGTTTTCTGGTTAATTTTTGTTCATTAAAGTTAGTTTTAAATGAGTTTAATATGTGTTTAATTTTAATGTTTCTTAATCGTATTAAATTTGGGGTGTTTGGATGAAAACATCGAACATGTCATTTAATGGTGTTTTATTAATTGTAAAATTAGTTTATTAAATTAGGGTAGGGTTTTGAATAATGTTTCAATGTGGCTTTGGTGTGCGGTTTGTTGTTGAAGAGGGTTTTGAATATTTTCTTTGGTGAGGATGCTTAATGTGTTTCTTAAACTGTTTATAAATTATTTTAATGGTTTATTTTAATCATATTAAAGGTTTGAACCTTTTCTGGAAAAATCATTATTGTGAGTTTAATATTAAATTGGAGAGTTGAGAATGTTTTTTAATTGAATATTTTTTATACACATTGGAAATGTTTTATTAATTATGTAAAAGGATTATTAAGTAGTGAGTTTGATGCATCAACCTTCAGACATGTTTTAAAAGAAAGGTTTATTTTTCATGTGTTGTAGAAAATTTATATTACTTTATGGGATGGGAAATTGTTTTAGTTATATTTGGAGCCTTAGGTAATTATTAAACTCTCTTTCAACATTGTAGGGTGTTTTTCTCATCTCGGTGTGTGTTTTTGTCATCATTGAAAAAGACCTATAGGTATATACATGGGTAAGCATGTGAATATATATAACCTTCTTGTGCATATTCCCTCATAGAGCAGGGAATATGTACATGGGTCAAAGGGTATTCATATATATATGAAAATATATGTGTGTATAGGTGATGTGGTTTCAGGATTCCATCGTCAATAGTTGTGTGTTTTGAGGTATGTTTTTCTATTTAGATTATTTTTATTTTGGCAGCTTGGTTATTCACCATTTTACATAAGGTGCTTAATTGTTGAAAATGTCCTTGGCTATTTTTGCCTACTCCATTGGACTGTTTGGCATGGTTTCAAGTTGTCATCTAAGGGAGACTCACTTGCATATGCATATGTAAGTATATGAATATATTTAGGTTCCATCGTTACACATATATTCATCCATGGTAGTGAATATACGTTTACGAGGAAAGGTGTACCTTTGTATATATATAATAATGCATGCATAGGTGAGTGGTGAATAGTATATACACATAAGCATACATGTAAGGACCACATTGCACATGTTCATGGAAATTCAGGTGTTTTCATAAGGCTATAAGTCCTTACGTGTATGTGAATGTCCATATGCTTAGTGGGGGAGCAATAACTTTTAGATAGAATGTGCCAAGAGCTGATCGGACGGCTCGGTTCCACATTGAGGTAGGCCCCCAATGCACTTTACATTATATTAAAATTTTATTAATTTCGTTTTTTATCATTAAATTTAAATTAATGGTAATTAATATAAAGTAATTAGTCTTCGATGTAATGTTTGTTGTGAGAGATAGTAATTACTTTGGGTGCTTGAATTGTCTGGAAATGTTTTATTATGTGCATAATACATATTGATAAAATGCCCCATTGTCCTTTTTATTTATGTCATAGTTTCAAAATGATGTATTTGGTTTCTAAAATGTATTTCATTGATGGGGTTTCAAATTATTTTGAGATTGAATGTGGTGTTTCATTAATTCTTTGGAAATTAGTTGGCATTTGTCTGTTCTTCAGAAAAGAAGTTTGTATTGAGTGGTTGGTTAAGGCCCTTTTGGCACTTTTATGAAATGAAATATTTTGAATACTCTCTTTAGGGTGACTCAGGGGATATCTTTCTGTGTACGTGGATTGTGTGAGTTGTTGTGTGTGGTAGTCGTGCATTGTGATTGGTTACATGATGACATTGTTGACTCATCTCTTTTTATTGCATGTGTTGACATGGGAACCTCTCTTAGGATGTGATTCTTATGAGAATGATTTGATGCACTAGTTTTGATTACACACAGGCTAGTGGCCTTTAGTAAGAACGTTTTAGTAATTGTGGATTGGGTCCCTCAGTAAGATTAGGTATGGAAACACTGAGTGTTAGGGCGTTATGACATTATCGAGAGTAGGTATACCATTAGGATGAGTCACATGTATAATACATCCTGGATTGTTCATGTGCTCCAAGGTTCTACCCATGTTTTCATTAGTTCTTATTTGAATGTAGTGGATGTTTGAGGTGCTTAGTT
The DNA here is from genome assembly GCA_963277665.1 of Viscum album. Lineage (NCBI taxonomy): Eukaryota > Viridiplantae > Streptophyta > Magnoliopsida > Santalales > Viscaceae > Viscum > Viscum album. The sequence goes on from OY728143.1 coordinate 358,355,654, forward strand.
GGGTTTTTGGCCCCATGTTCCACTCTATCATTTCCCTCATTTTGTGCTATGAGTGTTAGTATGGATTTAATCATTTTTAGAAACTAAAATTTGGATATTAAATTGTTCGCAAAAATGATATAAAAATGTAATGCATCTTTTTCCTCCAAACCGTAAACTCTTTTTCTAGAATTATAAATGGAAATGGACTGTTACTTTTCATAGAAATGAATGTTCATGTGAAAAACTCATATTTTATATAATTTAGTTAAAAATTGAGATTAGAAATGTTCTTTATTTAATGGTAGTGTTTTGGGAATTGATTGTTTGGGCATGCCTACTAAGTTTTAACACTCATGCCTATAGTTTTTCCTTGTTTTTAGTATATGTTCCTGGTTCAAAACGAGCTTGTTCACCTTGGGTGACATTTGGTCGTGAGTTGATGAGTGACCCACATGGTCACACAACAATATTGGTTGTTCTGTTCGGTTATTTTTATTTTATTTAGTTCTTGTTCTGTCACATTATATGGATTATTTATTATGAGTAGTGCTTTACTATTTCCCCATCTTTTGTTCATTTATATTGGTAAAAACCATTGCCATCATTTCTGTCAATTCCCAGGCGATTGTCGCTTTCCCAGGAGGATTGGGAATGCCTCTTGGGCCTTCTCGTGGGCCGATTTGGTTGACTGGTTCAGGGTCGACTCATCTTGGTTCATGATAACATCAATCCATTCCTATTTGATATTTTAGTCATCAAATCATTCCTTATGTCCAATCCTTGTCTACTATATGTGTGGATATTCTATATAGAGTTGAAACCCTTAAATCAATTCTTTATTAAAGATTAAGGCATATTAACTTCTTGAGGTTCACTCTGCTACCTTCTATCAATATGGCTAGGGGTCATACAGACATGTAACCTTTATTCACTTTAATTTGTGGTTGTTAAGTTATATAGTTAGTATACTTTCCAATTCACATTTCTAATTTAATAATCAATTAGATCACTTAATTTAGTCAGGTCATGTGGTGAATATACATTTTACATGCCATTATGAAATTCCTATTTTCAAGAAGCTATTTATTATTTGAAGGCTCACTATTAAGATGTTCATGAAAAAGAACACCTAAATGGTGGCTCAAACATGCCAAAAACCTAAAAATCTAATTATTATATCACCTACGACATGGGGATGTTTGAGTTGGGTGATGTACCTACTACCAACTAATCACGTATTCAGAGTGATCATAACCATACAATTCTAACAAATATAATCATGGCATGAAATGTTATGAAACAACTTCTGATGAAATTGGTGGGCACCATATGAATATTCCAAAATAAAAAAACTTTAGGGATGAGTTATAGGCAACCCAACATAGAGTGATACAACTTACCACCTCCGGTTTCAGTACATGATTTTCCTTGGATAGAAGTAGATCTATGAAAATGAGTAAAATAGTCAAAGGATGATATCAGGATGAGATAAATAGAGAAGAAAAAAGTCTAATATGGGATCGAGTACTTACTATTGCATATCCAACATGTCACACGAATGCTCGATCGGATGTCAGATGAACGAGATGTCATGATACCTAGCGTTGGCCTTAAAAAAGCGTCAAAATGAGAGGAAATGGATTTATACCATTGGTTATCATATTATGGACTAATAGGGCAGTAAATAGATCATTAAGGTTATTTTTGATATTTTACATAGAATTTAAAATGAAGAATGTTTTCCTGTATGGTTTTTCAAACCATGCACACACTGTGTGAGACAGTTCTTCCCAAAATAACATCCTCTCCATGGTATGATCAAACTATGTGAAATCTATGCATGAGTACCTGGGAAAAATGGGCTTTTTCATAGTTAGGCAGCATGATCGTGCGCCAACCGTGTGCAATCACCCTGTTAAAAAAACACAATACGCATGGCTTTCCAAATTGTTTAGAATTCATTTACAGCATTCTCTAAATAGCGTTCCTAGCTTATTTCCCCCAAAATGATGTGTTCTGGGTTCTGAAAAAGCCCCAGACACCCTTGTATCCTTTAATAACACATTAGAAATCTATATTAGGTCCAAATTTAATATTTAGTCTGAAAATGAAAGGATCCATAACTGAGTGAAATACTGGGTTCATACAATCTTCCCCCTTAAAAAGCACTCTCCACTAAGTTATCCTTCCAAGAGTAAAGAAACACTGTCTGAGAACAACTCTGGCCACTGGGCATGTATGTCAGCTTCCCTCTCCCATGTCTCATCTTGTACTCAGTCATGGAGCCATAAAACCCATACGAGTGGGACATACATGCCATAGAGAGCCTTCATCGTTCAGTCAACGTTACATTCAAGATATTCCCCAAAGGTAGCATTACAATCTAACTCAACATCCTTTTGATAAATGGTATGATATGGGTGAGCATGATATTGGATATTCAGCGAGACATGATAGATGTCGTGCATGGAACAATATCCATGAGGTAGTAGAAACCCATAGGCTACCAGCCTGACTCTCTATAGGATCTCAAATGACCACACACAATAGGGTGTCAACTTTACGTACACATGTAAATATGTAAACCCAAGCCTCAGAGACAGCAGAAGAAAAAAAATGATCACCATACTCAAACTAAAGAGGTCATCAATGATTATTGGGATACTATTTCTATCTATAATGACTAGTAGTCATACACTTCTTAATTAGAAGAACCTGTTCTGACGTCTCCATAATAAGACAAGGACCTAGTAGGGCTACCTCACCGGCCTCTAGCAAGCACATGGGTGAATGGTGTGGAATACCATATAAGGCCTCAAAAGGATCCATTTAAATCATCATATAGAAACTGTTATTTTAAGATAACTCAACAAGAAGGATATGATTTACCTCTGAACCTCTAAAATCAAGGACACAAGCTCATAGAATATCCTCCAGAACTAGAATTTTCCATTCCTGTTGTCTGTCAGTTCGAGGGAGAAAAGATGTTCTTAGAATCTCTTGAGTCCCCATATATTTCTACAAACTATTCTTTAATGGTGAAGCGAACCGAGCAACCATGTCTGAAACCTTAGTGTGTGGAACCCCTTGTAGTCAAATAATCTCTTAGACATTAATTATTACCATCTCATCTACTAAGAAATTCTCCAGAATATAAATGATGTGGGTGATTTCATTAGTCGAGCATTGAATTCCAAGATAGCATCACTATCCCTCAGTGACCTAGGTAAGATAAATATTAATAGATATCATCATATTCCCATTTCAATTCTAGTATTGGAAGAAGATGTTACAATTTTGGAGGTCTCTGGTGCTCTTCCCGTAATATCCTATATTTTCTCTTTAATTTTATTAAATATATTGAATTATTTGTAGACCGCACGCTTTGAAACAATGTAATTCAGAGGGCCTATGAGCCATGTATGGAATTATAAATTATTCTGAGTTCACTTATGTAAACATGCGAGCATGTTATTTTAGAATTTGAACTGGTTCTTGGATCAAAAATACGAGGGCACCATGAAACTTATTATGCTAGGTTTTTTCATAGAATGAACATAACCTTGACTGAAAAGGGTCGTATGGATAAGTTATTATTTGGACATTTAAGAAAATAATAAAAAAAACATTAAAAATTAATTTTATTTTCTTTCTATATCATTGAGTGATAGATGGTGGTATTGTGGTTCGGTGACAAGGTGACAACAAGGCACATTAATGGAAGCCCCTTAATGGATCATTAAGAAGTAACATAATAGATACGTTGTTTCATAAATGAAATAGTGTAATGACGCAACATAACTATGTAATAGAAACATTGCAATGTGTTCGTTTTTTAATTAGCTAACGCATTTGACCGTTTGAAATTAAACAATGGGAAATTCTTTGATGAACCTATGGAAAGTTTCATCTATAACGACAAATTATGAACACCTTCAGAACACAATCGACATCGACGTTCCTTGAAGAAAAATGTCGGGAAGTGAGGAATAAAATTTATATCATGAAATTTAAAGGATGTAATGCTATATAAATAAACATCATAATGATAGGGATTATGCTTTCTTTGTGATTTTTGTTCATTCCCCGTTCATCATTCAAAAATAATGAACACAGATCAATCCATGAAGAGATTGATATGCTGATCAGGTGTTTTTATGGGAGGGTTGTTAAATTCAAGTAATTGAATGGAGGGGGTATATTTGGGTGTTGAAATCCCATACCTCCCTTTGATTATTCACCTCCAATGTGGACAATTTGGGTCAACAAAAACATGTCCTGAGTCGCTCCGCCATGCTTTTTCATGTACGTTCTTCATGGCCAATTTTTCAATATGGAGGAAAGTTGAGTTTGAAGCCATAGAAGTAAATGTGGTAGATCTATGATCCTATAGGAATATATGGTTCTTGAAAAAGATCATTGGAACAACTCTTGTAGCCCACAGAAGAACCACAGGCGCGCCGGTATCGGTGACATCAGAGAGTTGCGGTCAGTTGGCCGTGCGGTGTGACTAGGGCCCCCTGTATGGTGTGACAGCAGGAAGGATCTGTGCACCTGGATTGGGCCATGATGGGGCAACAAGATGTCATTTACTGTTGTCCATGCTGGTGTGCGGGAAACACAGTGCAATATGGAACTTCATGGAGGAGCAGCCCGCATCCACAGCATGCATTTGGACGATGTGGGTGGCTAGGAAGATAGGCTGCGTGTTCCCCCAACTGGACCGGCCAAACCAGGCCAATGGACCAGGCCACCCAATAACCCCAACTGGGTTTTTGAGCTGGTCCGACTAAGTTGTAATGGGATGAGGAAAAGGACCGAGTTGTCGAGTGGCCTGAGTCATAATTTGACTGGCCCGCTATTACGTTCCGGGCCAGTTATTTTCATGTCACTGGGTGACCTAGTGGATTAGACCCACAACAAAACTGGTTCAGGTTCAGTGAGTTTCAATGGGCCTAGCATAAAAGACAGGTCATGTGGGACCCCATTTCAGAATTGGTTTGGTCGGTCTAACAAAGTCAAACGGGCCCCAGATGCAATCGACCCTTATTTACAAAATGATGATATTTCTCAGACCGGGTTTCTGATTGACTTTCCGTCTTTCTCACACAAGTACTAAAGCTATGATATTGTTCTTCTAATATACCCTATGTGAGTTTAGGTGGAGATTGGTGTATGGATGGATTGGATCAGAATCGAATCCAACTGAGCCCCTTTTACAATAATGACTATATGGTACAGACTAGGCATCTTCTTGATGTATCGTCTATTGCATTGGGACCCTTATGAAGAGATGGGCCTTTGTGTTACTCTATGTGGGACTTAGTCGCAGTTGAGGTATAACCGATGGAATGAGGAGTAGATCCACTTGAAATCAAGTGTTCTATGTGTGTTAATCTAGTGGCTGGTTGTGACATGGAGAACAAAAAGCTACCATTCATTTATCAGCATAAGAGTGACCATTTGTGGATAATAATTAGATAGACCCTTTGTAGATCAACATAATAGTGACCATTCATGGGTCAACAAAAGAGGGACCCTTTGTGGATCAACATTAGAGAGAGCCATTGTAGATCAACATAAGAGTGACCCTTCATAGATTCACATGAGAGCAACCCTTTGTGGATTAGTAGTAGCGCGACCTATTTTTGATAAGCCTTAGAGCGACTTGTCCTGGATTAATATTTGAGCGACCCTCTGTGGATCAATAGCAGAGAAAATAATAGTGGATCCACTGCAGTTCCTCTTAAAAAAATAAGGAGATCTAGCTTTTCAACTAGAAATTATTTTTTATACTTATGTTATATCAAGTATGAGCTGTGTTTTTTGATTTGTGATTTACTTTGAGATAATTCTTTTAGGTATTTTTCTTTGTCAATTTTTGTGAGACCAGAGTTGGTTTCGGGGTACCTAATGAGTATTTTTATACTCACACCTGCATAGGCTTCACCTACACCTATTTTTTTTGTAACACCCCAACGTTGCATTGTACATTTTCACTTTCAAGTAATTTAATAGCTTGCACCTCACACAACACCAAGTTCAAGTGCACGATGACTTACCAAACATGCCTTTCAAAAGCAGTTCTGAATAGTATTAACAAAAATTGGAATTTTATATATTCCATATAATTTTAAAATTCATATTATGTGTTTTTTAGACACAATATAAAATCAAATTCATTTTTTCAGATAAAATAATTATTTTTCAAAAAATGTAATATTCCTACCTTTTATTAGAGAACCCTTTTTAAATCTATTATTTGACACTTTTATAATTTTAATTTTAAAAAATAAACTTCTTACTTATAATAGGGACATAAAAATTTAGTGTCGATAAATTTGTCGTGTTTTTATCGTAACTTTCATATTAAAGTGAATAGTAAACAATACTAAACTTTATTTAAAAAAAACATTTTAATAAAATTATATTATAGTGTTAAATTATAAATTTGAATGGTTTATAATTATAATTAGATTATATTTTTACCATTTAATCCAATGTTGGTCATTAGAATTAATTCCACTTTGAAGTTCTACATAAATAAGGGTCAATCTTTTAATAAATATAGTTTTTAAAAACACACTATATGTTTTGAAAATGGGAATTAATTTTAAATTAATTAATGCAACTTCTATGTTTTGAATTTTGTAAAAGAAACATAATTTTTGAATTCATAATATTAAATATATATTAGGCTGAATTTTTTGTATTTTTCTGAAAAAACATCAATTTTTGTTGAATATTAAAACCACACAGTAGTAGGTAAAAAACTGAATTTTTAATTTAAATGAAATTTTACCACTTATGTGAATATAATTTCAAAAATCCATCATTCATTGTTGTTATTTTTATGTTAAATATTATTAAATAAGATAAAAATAAAATTTTTTTAATAGTAACTTTGGACTTTTATTTACCGCGGTTAAAGGTGAATAGGGAAACTCAAGGTAAAAATAATATTATAATAATACAAAATTACCTTAAAACTTGTAATAAACTTATTTGATGAGTCATGGATGACTATGGGAATTGTTGGGTCGAATTTGGGTCCCCATGGATCCACTTAAAAGTGATAATGACACATTATTTTAATTAACTTAACATATAGACAAAAATGACATTAACAAATATCTTTTAGTAAATCAATTTTTACATGGGTTATATAAGTCATATTTTAGACTATGAGTATTAATTGGAAAGCTAATAATCATTACTACATTATGGTATTTTTTAATAATTTTTAGACACCAAATAAATTAAATTATTTGTGACTCAATAATGATTTAGTATTCACCTCATTAATAAATGATTAAAATAAATAAGATTATTAATAAACAAAAATATCCAAAACCTATCCAATTATTATTGGAAGGTTTTATATATTAGATGAGTCATCTTATTTTCACCTTAAATGAGTTTTGGACCTTTTGAAATCGAAAATAGGTTTATAATAAAATAAAATTATCAAACATTCGTAAGGAGATCCTCCTCTCCCTTATCAAAGGAAACAACTTCTAACCCATTAATCACACATATCAAGCCCCATGGATGGTCCCAACCCTTCCGAAATAAGCTCTCAAGATCCCTCTATTCAACATATAAGTCTTACCTTAGTATGAATCCACTTCAAGAATTCCTTTTGGTTCAAACCAAAGGATTTTACCTAAAATAAAGGTAATTGTTTCTCTTAACTTCTTTTATTTTATTTTACATCTACAACCCCTAAAATATTTTTATTAATTTAATTTATAACTATACCAATATCCTCAAAATACTATAATTTTTTTATGTGATGTATTCATACTACACTTACAGACACTACAATTTCATGGGTAAAAAACACACGGTTTCTATGGATGGAGAAGTAACATCTCACAAAACGATGATTGATCAATTATCTCCAACCACCTCTCATGGTTTCCATTAAGATGGAACTGTGATTATATATGATATATATTATTTTTAAGTTATATTTTTGGTTCTTCATTTTCCATTTATAGATTACCTTTAGGGTTTCCAATATTGGTAAACGCAATAATTTCATTTGAGAAAGTTCATACTACCGCCCACTCAAAGTGATTTGAATAGTGAATTCTTTATGTAGGACATATAATGGATGGAGTTATTTATACTATATAAGATATTATACTGGAATCATTATATACCTATGTATCATTATTTTATTATTCCATTAAAATAAAAAATATAAATGAAAGTAGCGTTTATGTGTACATTCGGCTTACCATCTCTATGAACAGTGCATTTCATTTCTTCTCTCCAAATGTTATGTACTATTATAAATAAATATATGTACTAGATATTTAATTTATATATATGATATCTAAATCATGTCTAATATTTTGTAGATAATGGACTTTTTACAACACGGACAAATTGTAATTATTACTAGTTCATTTTTGACTCATGTTCAGAACATCGATAAAATATCCAATTTGAACTCAAATAATTAATTAACTGTTATATCTATGTAATATGTGATATAAAATGAATAATAAACTTGAATAATGTTTTTATTCAAATATAAATTAACTTAATTTTATTATTCCGGAATAACAAGGAACATACAAGAAAGGTCAGACTTGAGGTAAGGGGTTTCTTATCTCACTTTTAATTCAGTGATATTTCCATTGTTCGCAACAAATTTATTTTATGTGGTGTATTTTGTACTTCAAATTGATATATATTATCTTGATTCTATTTATATTCATGGTTTTCTTTGATTCAGTTAGTTTTTATTTACTTTTGGTCATACGACTCGATTGATTACAACAAGGTTTTCATCTCACATCTCATTTCAGTGAGATTCATTCTATATTGCCATTATTTCCTTTTATGTGGTGTATGTACTTTCCATGATTATATTACTTATGTAAGATAAATTAATTTATGGGTATTTAAATCTTCATTGTATTGTCCTTCTTTCATGGGGTGTGTGTTTCAAAAGTCTCCAAATCGATAAGTGAATTTCTAATTTCGATTTCCATTCATTGGGATTTACGGATACTTCATTGATTATTTTACTCCAAGATTATGTGTGGAATCACTATTTATTATTTATGTAGTAATTTACACTCCCCTTTGTGTGGATATAATTTTTATACACATAATAACTCCATTGATTATTTCTCAAGTCCTTGATATGAACTTGATAAGAGTAATCTGATCTCAATTTCCATTCATTGAGTTAAAAATCCAAGTCATTGGTGTTGTTTTTACCAGAATATGTGTGAATGTACTCAGATTTATTTACACTAAATATCCATTAATATTGAGAGTATTTATATTTGTCACACATAATTATGTAATTGATTTATTCTTAACCTAAGGATATGGTCTTTAAAAGGCATTTCATATATATATACATTCCATTGTGACTCCTTTGTTATTTTACACCAATTCACTTTTATATGGTGTATATAATGTACATTTACATAGTATATCGTGAACAAATTTATTCTCATGTTATTATAATGTTTTGATTACCTAATTTTTTTTTGTATTCAAGTTTCTTTCTTTTGGTACAGATCTCTAACTAAAATGTCATTTAAAATGTTATAATGATTTATTCTTCTAAATATTTGTCATTAGTGTCCATGTTTTAAAAATGGATTTAGGGATTTATTTATATGGAAATAATTGATTTAAAATTATAATTCATTTTTAAAGTTTCAAAGTGGTACATTACACTTTGATTCCAAAATCTATTTTAAATGGCTTCTTAATAAATAGTGAGACTTTTAAATTTTTTCAAAGAAAAGGGGGATATTTCTCTCAAAATGTTTTGATGACTATTTTCATCTATGAAAATATCCTTCATTATTCTCGATTGAGGTTAATTTATTATTATACAGTCATCCATATTGTAATGAATGAGTTATGTTTAATTGTGGATGTGCTATTTTTATGTCATTCATGGTTTGTGGTTAAAATGTTGACATTTCTTATGCTAGTTTTAATATAAATGTATAAATTAAGATTAATAATTTTAATATGTGTAATGAATTTGACTTAGTATATGACGGGTGGAGCTCGCTATAGCTCCACGATGCATCGGTAGATCTCATGAGAAAATCTATTGTCATGGTACAAGGCCTTGACAAAATATTATTTGTAGTCTTGGCACACGGCCTTGACTATGTGGTTATGTTGTCTGGTATTATGCATTCCTTCATTATGAGATTAGTTGTGGATATTTCATGTGTTTATTCAACAAGTAGAATACCCATGACAATGTCTTATTATGGAATTATTTACTCATCTCATATTTCTACCATAAAGTGTTTATGTTTATTATTTGTAATTGCATGTGATTTCAATTATTCACCATTCCAAATGATTATATTATATTCTACTTTATTACTTACTCTTACTGAGCATTTGAGCTCAACCCTTTCTTATGTTTTACTTTCCCATGATATGAATAATTTTTTTATGAGTGACATACAAGAATAATCTTAGATGTTTGGATGTTTCTAAAGAAAAAAATTTGTGTTGTTTTTCTTTTTAAGATGTAATGTTGAACTTTTGTATGTATCTTTTTTCCTAGGACACTAAATTGATTGGTTCTTCAGGACTGGATTCTTTGTAATCATCCCAATGTATTAAAATAAGTCACCAACTGCTAGATTCTATGGTCGGGGCGTTACATTTTTATTGTGAAGACGACAACTAGATATGACAATGACATTGTGTAGCTAGGGATAGATAGTTCTTGGAGATGGAACTATTGATGGGGTGTGCTATAGTGACAACAAATAGTGAGATATACCTACCCATTAGGTAGGATCATTGGTGGATGACCTTTATAGCTTGTACTTATTTATCTTTTCATTTCATTTAGTTGGGAATTTATTCAGGCCCATTTACATTCATTTTACACCATTTACTCATAGTGGTGGTTATTTTTTGGTGGTTTTATTACTATCTTTCCATTGTGGTTTTCTGTGGGATATATGCCCAGTCTGTGTGTGTATAGGTTTAAAAGAAATGCCTTCCCTTTTTGGGATACGCCTTTTTGATGCTAGTCACTAGCCCCAAGATTATGGAAGGCGGGATTGGGGTAGTCACGACGTTGGCCCTGAGATACAGGTCATGAAAAAATTGAATAAGAGGTCAGTAAGTTTTACCAAAAGAACTAAGAGTATTTATTTTTGATGAGTAAATAATGATATGTTTCTTGAGTTCATTATTTAGGACATGGAGTCCTCTATTATTGTAGAAGCTGACATATCCATACACTAGGACCCTGAATTCTATTTTCCGACACAGTTCATGAAAACATTTGTTGTATGTTTTTTGGAAATGTTTTTCTCTTGATCACTTTTGAGTCAACTCACTAGGTATATCTTATTATATGTGGCCCATCTATATCCCTACAGGATACCTCTATGAAGGATTCTAGGTAGGATTATAGTGAGGGATCATGCTGATGGGCCACTGAGTGATGAGGTGTCGGTGTAGGGACCCCTTACAACGATAACACCTTCAGTTGGTGTATCAGTATCACCAACAACCCTAATAAGTAGTTGATACCAGTCCCACTATTGTATAATTCCCTTTGACTGAGCATAATTCATGAGTTATAGAGAAAGTGGCATATGAGGATTCAAGGTGAGATAGATCCTAAGGCAGTTGGTATTGGCTGGAGCCATTTATGTAGGTTTTTTACCTAGTAGAGACACCTATAAAAAATATGGTGGTCATAATTGCTATACTTTTTCCGGGAAAAACAAGGTGATGGTGGATATTGATTCTCCAGTTACACAATGAAGTGACCCTTTCCTGGTTGGATATCGGAAGACTGATGAGGTTGGTGTTCATACTAGAGACAGTACAATCAGTTCATATTAAGGAGTTACTGCACCTACATCCTGGCATCCTGACTGTGGCCCAGTAATCGGCGAGGATTAACAGTCTCCTTACTACTCCATTGACATGGTATTGGAATCATTCTTGAGGTCATGTACCATTGATCAGGGAATCTAACAATAGATCTCGTAATTGATGATTCTTCCTTGCATGTCGACATAGGCTACAGTGCTAGAGCTAGCTCTACTTGTGGAGATCTTCCTATCAGAGCAGACACTAGTCGTGAGGGCCACCACCAGATGATCGGTGGCTAGTTCATATGTAAAATGTACTATCCATATGATGCAGAGGCCCAAATGAGCCAAACCATCTAGAGGATGACCCGAAGATTCAAGGTCGAAGGTGCGGAGTTCACGAGGCAGATGAGGTTAGCTGGGTGGATAAGATATGATACACCTACAGTGGGTAGAGACACATGGTTCGTGACTTCCCATATGGTCACATAGAAGATCAACATATGGTTGAGGGACCACCAAGATAAAGGTAAATGTTTGAGTGATGAGGTTGTAGGGCCGCAGACATGGAAGAGGAGTAGGCCACATGGTAGGCGGTGGATGGTGATTTGAGGTACTACATCCACAACCCCCAGGTGGTCCACTATAGGCTTAGGGAGCTATCAGACATGGGCGAGGTCACCTTCTGGAAGTATATGACTATGTCCATGGTTTTCCAGATATGATTAGAGGTATGATTTGTGCCTTATCATCCTCAGATTTAGTTCTTATAGACACATGTTCTAGTCACTCTATCCATTCCATGGAACTCATTTGATGCTTAGAGATTCCGGTGGATTTGTTGGGTGATACATACTATTAAAGACTCCTATGGGAGGGGATTCGATGATTACACACTGGTGATGGAAGTGTGAGAATACTCTAGGAGGTGAGAGCTTCGGCTACAATCTTCTACTAGAAGCACCGAGTTCATATGATGTCATCTTGGGTATGGACTGGATGTCTATAATATATGCTTTGAGAAACTTTTTAGGCGCAAATTGTGCTGTGTCCATGAGGATGATACTAGTATTTTCTTCACAGGTGATAAGGGACTTTTTCAGTATATAATGGACTTTCTCGGAGGATTTTTCAATTGAACACACACTAGTTTCCTTGCCTCACCCTTTGTGCAGTGGATGAGATGAGTCAGGGATTTCCTATAGTTGTGGATGAGTATGAGGATGACTTTATAGAAGATGTTGCAGGACTACCTCTACATAGATAGGTATACTTCTACATTGAATTATACCCAAGGATAGAACTGATATATACACCTACATATCAGATGGCTTTAACAGAGATCTAGGAGATGAGTGTACAAATAGTGGACTTGTAGATGAAGGGGTTCGTAAGACCCAGTGTTCCCCCGGGGCATCCCCGGTGTTGTTTTCTGGGAATTCAAAGTGGAGTCTGAGGTTATTCATGGACTTCTGGAACCTGAACCAAGAGACCATGAAGAACACGTTTCCATTACCAAGGATTGATTAACTCTAAAATCAGCTGAAGAGAGTGAGGTGGTTCTCAAAAATCGACCTTAGATCAAGATATCATCTACTTCGGGTACAAGATGAGGGCATATAGAAGACATAATTTAGATTTAGTTACAACCACTATGAGTTTTTTTTGATTTATTTTGGCATGACCAATGCCCCAGTAGTGTTCATTGGAATCATGAATAGGATCTTCCATCCTTAAATCGATCATTTCATGGTACTCTTAACTTATGAAATCTTGGAGTACTCGACATCGGGGGAGGATCCCACTACAGACTGGTTGATACTTCTAGATATAATCTAATTGAACAATATTTACAGTAAGCTCTTAAAGTACCAGTTTAGGATTTGGGAGTTTCAAATTTTGGAATACGTTATATCGATGGCTAGAGTTGTGGTGGATCCGACATAGATTGAGGATGTGTTTTCCTGGGACCACCTAAGAGTGTTACTGAGGTGTGGTGTTTGATGGGGTTGGATGGATATTATCAACATTTCATACTCAAATTTTCCATTATAGTATCACCCTTTTATTCATTGAAGAAGAAATGAATACCCTATATGTGGATAGAGAAATGCCAACAGATCTTTTAGAAGCTAAGCAAGAGCTTGATAAATACTACCATCATTATGTTACTAGAGGAGGGAATCGACTACGTTGTATACTATGATGCATCCGGGATGGGAATGGGTTGTGTAATTTTGCCAGAGAGTTAAGTGATTTCATATAGCTCAATGAAGATGAGGTAACATGGATATAACTATGCGACCCATGATATGGAGTTAGTAGTAGTGTTCTTTTCCTTAAAGATGTTACAACACTACTTGATGGGTGAATGGTTTACCATCTACTCCTAACAAAATAGTCAAATGTATATCTTCGCATAGAAGGACCTAAACATGAGACAAAAATGATGGATATAGATCCTCTAGGACTTTGAATTTGAGATATTCTATACTCCAGGGAAGGAGAACATGGTGGCTGACGCGCTCTGCAGGAGGTCTGGTTTGCAGCTGCTGAGTGAGGTGACAGAGTAGATAGCTGCAATTTAGATATCCTTCGTGGATGATGATAATGCAGCTTACCTCAAGTATATGACTATAACTCCCCCAATCGTTCAGTGATTCAGGGATCCACATATTGTTGATGTTGACTACGAGGCCCAACATACTCAGATATCCTCAAGATGGGATCCTCATGGATTTTCGATAAGTTAGGAGAATTTAATCCTTTTAAGAGGACTCACCATGGAAGAAGTGACGTTTTGGGAGGAGGTGATGATTGAGTTCCATAAATCTTCTTTGGAATTTCATCCTTGTGTGGGGAAGATGTACGAGGATCTTCGACATTATTACTGGGGGACAATGATGATAAAATCTATGGGAGAGTTCATTTCACAATGCCTCACTCGTTAAAATGTGAAGGATGTGATCATGTCCAAGAAGGCTTGACACAACCCCTTGAGGTACCAAAGTGGTAGAGGGATGTTATCTCTATAGAATTAATCACGGGGTTACCACAAATGTCATGTGTCCATGAATCTATCTGGGTGATTGTTGACTGACTCGCCATGTTGGTTCTATTCCTACCCATCTGGGACCATAGATTGGTAGGGTGATTTGGGTGCCTCTATGTCCTGGAGATCGTATGAATTATGAGGGTTCCATCGATGATATTATCAAAAATGATGCATTATTTACATCCTAGTGGTGGAAGGGGTTTTAGGAGTCTCCTGGGATGTAGTTGTTCTTGATTAAAACTTTTCACCCTCATATAGATAGTTAGACAAAGTATACCATACAAACATGGGGTATATGCTTCGTGCTTGTGTCCTCGATTTTGGTCGCAGTCGTGGGGACCACCTAACACTAGTGGAGTTTTCATACAAAAATAGATTTCACTCCACCCTAGAATGGAACTATTTAAGGCCTTGTAGAGGAGGCCATGCTGATCACTTCTAACTAGACAGACCAAGGGATTCAATACAAATGGGTCCATAGTTGGTACAGGCTACCACTGAGAAGGTGTAGGTCATCTAGGAGTGGATGACCACCACACATAAGAGATAGAAGTCCTATTTCGGTAGGAGATGGAGGACCTTATAGTTCATGGGGGGAGATCATGATTTCCTTTGGGTCTCAATCCGTTCTGGATTTCAGTGATTTGGCTGGGGTGGAAATCTATCTCCGAGTTTTATCAGACCATTTCAGATCCTTAGCAGAGTTGGTGACGTGGTGTACCACGTATCTCGTCCCCCCAAAAAGCATTGTGTTCATGATTTTGTCCATGTGGCACATCTGAGAAGGTACATGCATGATCCATCACATGTAATCGATTGGGGAGAGTTTTACATTGATGATGGGGAGACATTTGTGGAGTTGTCGTTTAAGATAGAGGATCGATTGAAATGGGAACTTCATGGATGGTCGATTTCTCTGGTGTGCGTTCAGTGGAAGGATAAGAATATTTAGGAGAGCACACGGGAGGGGGATGCTATGATTCAGGCAATGTACCCCCCAAATGTTTTATTATCCTTTATTATGTATTTTTGGGACGTAAAGTCTTATGGTGGGAATAATTTCAAGTCCTAGAAATTACATGTAATTTTTTTTAAATTAAATAGAACTATTTCCAGACCGCCCATTTTGAAAACATGTCATTCTATGCCCTTGTGAGCCCAAAAACAAATTCATATCTTTTTTGAGTTTAATTGAGTAAATGTGTGAGTGGGGTTTTCAAACTCTTGAACCAGTTCTCGAATGGAACATCTGAGGGCGTCATTGAACTCGGAAGACCAAGATTCACTAAGAAAGGATTTAACATCGATCGAAAAGGTTTAGTTAGAAAAGATATTTTTCAAAATTTTTAGAAAGTTATAAAATAAATTTAAAAGGTTATTTTATGTCATTTATCAACTATAGAGAGGATGATGGTGGATCTACGGTGTGGTGATGAGGCAATGATAAGGATCATTAATGGAATACCCCTTAAATATTCGTTAAGATTAAGTGTATCAACTAT
This sequence comes from Viscum album, assembly GCA_963277665.1. Lineage (NCBI taxonomy): Eukaryota > Viridiplantae > Streptophyta > Magnoliopsida > Santalales > Viscaceae > Viscum > Viscum album. Next base: position 358,372,039 of record OY728143.1, read on the forward strand.
GCCATTTTATAAATGAAACAGTGTAACTGAACAATGATGCAGCCTAACAGAAACAATGCGACATGTTACCTTTTTAATTAACTAACCTGTTAGGGTTTGGAAATTAAATCATACTAAATTCACTGATGTTCCTTGGGATAGCTTCCACTCCAATGTAGAATAGAGAACACCGGAGGAATGTCATCGAATTCAAGTTACCTCAAAGAATGAAGCCCATAATTGATGAATGATGTCGACCACTTGAACCCTCTAGGAAGGAATGCTATAGAAACAAATGTCAAAAAAGGTAGCCGTTATGATTTCGTTGTGATTGATGTTTCTTACCCATTCCTCAATCCAAAAAAATGACCACATATCAACACACAAACAGGCTGATCCACAGATCATGTGTTATTGGGGGTGGGTTGTTAAATACAGGGAGTTGAATAGTGGGATAGAATCATGTATTGAAATATCAAAATCCCCTTTTATTATACAACTCTATAATGGAGGGAGAATGTCAATATGGAAAAGACATGAGTCCCTCTGCATTGGGTGTTTTTTGTGTTATTCATGGACAAATTTTCAAAGTGGCAGCAAGGCGAGTTTGAAGACATCACAGTAAAGGTGGAATCCCTAAGATCTCATAGGTGAAGATTGTTCAAGAAATAGTCCTCTAGAAAAACTATGGTGTCCCACAAAATAACAATCAGTGCGTGGTCTCACGCGACGTTGGAACAATGTAGAGGGAGGCGGTGTGCCATGGGATTTCAGCATGGGATGGTGGGAGGTGTGCTCTGGTGCGCACCGCAGTGGAGTAGTAGGAGGCCATGGCCCATCATCCGTGATGGGGTGCTAGAGACATGGTACCACCTTCCTCCATGTAGAGGATCGGACCACAACTATGGGCTACATTTGGGAGAAGGGGGCAACCAGGATGAATAGCCGCATGCTCCCCAACCAGAGTGGTCGAACCGGTCTGGGCTACATCTGACTAGCATGTCCAGTCAGAGATGATCCAGGTTATCCTGTCAATCTAGGACGAACCTAGCCAACTGAGTGGAATGAATTTTGTTTTGAGATAGTCCAACTGAGTCAACCAGGCTGTAAAAAATGACCAGACCGTTGAGTAGCCTGTGTCATAATTTGACCGACCATCCAGTAGAAGTCGTACCAAATATTTTCAGGTGACTGGGTCACCCAGTAGATTGGACCCATGATCAACCTAGTCTAGGCCCAATGGGGCTGATTGGGCCTGGTAGACATGACGAATCATGGAGGACCATATGTCAGGATAGGTCTGGTCGGTCAGACCGATTCGGATCGGGCCTAGACGCAACTGATCTCTATTAAAAAACACAATGATATCTATAAGACCGGGCATCTGATTGGCACACCGTCTATGGAACGCGACTCTTGGCGATGAGGAGGTCCATCTAAGAAACCCTTCTTGATTTTTGTGTAGATATGGGAATACGACTGGGGTCGATCAGACTTGAATTAAATAGGGACATGTTAAAAAAATGCCCATATCTTACTGATCATGCGTCCGCTCGACACGACGTCTGTTGTGTTGGGACCCTTATGACATGATTTTCATTAGGTTACTCTATGTGGGAATCCATGACTATTGAGTTATGACTGATGTATTTAGGAGAAGATCCTCTTTAAATTATGTGTGCTATGTGTGGGAAACTAGTGGCCGACTTTGAATTGATGATTAAAGAGTGACCCATCATGGATCAAAATAAGAGAAACCCTTTGCGGATCAGCATAATAGGGGCCCTTTGTGGATTAGAAAAAGAGACAACCATCATTTATAAGCACCATAGGGACCATTTATTGATAATGTTAGAGAGACCCTTCGTGGATCAACATAATGGAGACCCTTCGTAAATCAACATGAGAGAGGCCCTTCATGGATCAGTAGTAGTGTGACCTTTCGTGGATCAACCATAGACCGACGCATTATAGATCTGCAGCAGAGCGACCCTTTGTGGATGAGTAGTAGAGAAACCCATTGTGATTCTGAAGAAGATCCTCTTAATAAAATAATATGATCTATCTCTTTGAATAATCATCTTTGTTTCTAAGATATAGTTATACCTGGTGTAAGATGTGTCTTTTGCTTTGTGCTTTACTTTGAGATCTTGCTTTGTGGCATTCTATTTTATGGATATCTATGATACCCAAGCTGGTCTTGGGGTCCCTATTGATTATATTTATACAAAACCTAGCATGTGATTCGCCTACACTGGTTGTGTCTTGTGCAGATGATAGTCAACTTTGACTGGGACATCGGGGAGATAATGATAGATAATGCTCAAGTGTGGATCGGTAGACATGGTGAGATATAGTGAAATATGACAGTGATGTGTACCTATCCATCAGGTAGGATCCTTGGAATATGACCTCTTGAGCCTGCACTTCTTTTTCTTGTACCTTCCATTCATCTAGGCTTGTAGTCTGGCCCCATAACAATCAATTTAAACCTTTTAATATTAGTGGTGGTACATTGTGGTGGTTGTATTATATTCATTACATTGTTGTTTTCTTTGTGTAGTATTCCATGTCTGTGTGTGTACAAGTTTAATGTCAATTCCTTCCATTTTTTGGTTTATTATTTTCTTATGCTAGTCACCAGACCCTATCTTATGGAAGGAGGGTTTGGGGTAGTCATGGTGTAGGCCCTCAGAGACATGTCATGGAACTACCTTTACCTACTCACAGGTGGAACCCCTAGTGATGAATCCCACATTCTAACAATTCATTCGAGACCACCAACACTGGCATCACAAATATCGATACATATTCCTGATGCCTAGATGAACTAACCACTGAGAATCGTGGGACTCTTTCATCAACTCCTCTCTCATATCTATAGGATCCCAGATACATCCACTTAGATGAATTACATAGTATCTATCCATAGATCAACTAGAGGGTGGGTTATCTCCAAATATACTCTCATAGAGATCCAAACCTTCATCATTTTGAAGATGCCTACTCTTAAACATTTCAAGAATGCAAGGGGTAACTATTTAGGATAAAATGTAAGAATTCTCATGACTATCATGAAATTATAGATGATTTTAATAAAAGAGGTCCATTAACCTCCCTTCAACACCACCATCATGTATGGCGTATGTTTTATTTTTTGGACTCAATGCAGCAACAACCACATTTTCCTTTCTAGGTGTATAGGAAAACACATCATCAATGTATTGTAGGTAATTGACCCATATCTGTTTTCTGAGGTTCAATTCACACAGAGAAAAGATATATTTGGGGCTCTTATGATCTTTGTACATCAAAAATCTCTAACCAAACAAATAATGATTCAATCAATGTAAGTAATGGAAAAATATTTCTAGCTTATTGTTGTGCGTTGTGTAATTTCTCTCATGAGGCCTCAACTTCTGAGAACATTATGCAATGACATTGTAATCCTTAATCGACTCTACTTCCAGGACAATACCTGATTCATTGATGATGATGATTTAACCATTACCTAGTTCTTGAAGGATCAAAATAGGTGGAAAGATAGGCCTACCTTCCAGTTAGTGAATGGATTTATTGCATGTTCTGACCCAAGGAACTTAAAACTATTCCTTGTAAGTATAGTTAGAGGTAAAGAATGATGTTTGAAGTCTTATATGTAATGGATATAGAATTCTATTATCTCTATGAAACTCATGATATCAAAAAAATTATTGGTATTCTACCAAGAAACAACAACAAGAACTTTTTTAGGGTCAACAGATACTCCTGGTTCTGAAAAAATCTAACCCATGAAGTGGACCATGCCCATTTAGAAGTCTAACATAGTTAGCTTGGCATAAAGTTGCGGCTCTCTCAGTGTACATAGAACAATATCAGGATGTTTGGTATGTTATTTAGGAGTGTAAGAATATACAATGAAGTTTTTCAATAAGACCATGACAAAAGAATCCAAATAAGGGTGGAAAACCCTATACATCAAATCCATGAAATTATATGGAACATTCTTTAGATCAAAAGGAATAACAGGGTACTCAAACAGACCCTAACTACTATGGAAATCAATACAAGCTATGTATGGTGGTATGAATCACACATGATGATACCCAGATCTCATGTCGTTCTTAGAGAAAATCGTTACTCCTCAGAGCAAGTCAAAGAGATCATCTATTCATGGAAGTGGATACTAATTCCTAACTGTAATCTGGTTCATCCTTCTGTAATATATATATAGATGTATGGTTTCATTCTCTTACATGGAGAAAAACAGTGGCGAACCCCAAGAGGATATACTAGGTTTTATAAAGCCTTTGGTATCTAGGCCCTCTATCTTCTGCTTGTTATCTGGATGCTCAGTAGGTAACATCCTTTATAGAAGAATGGATAATAGAGTGGCCCTTAGAACAATCTCTATTGTGAACTATACCTATCTCTTAGGGGGTAATCCAAAAAAGTCATCAGGAAGGACTTCCCTGAAGCGATCATCTATTAGAGGGAATTTAGTTTGAAGAAAAACCTGATCCCCCATGAAATGATTTTCATTATAAGTGGTCATTTCACCTATTCCATGATGCTTCAGTCCATCTCCCCCAGCCCAGACATCCCACCGCCCATAAAAATATAATTTTTGCCTTCTAGTGATGTAAAAGAGACCCTGCGGTGATATCAGGCTACAAAGGCATGATAGTGGACTAACGAGTTCATCCCGATAATGTCATTGAAGCCCGTTATATCAAAAACCAAGAGATTCCACAGTAAAGTGTAACTGCCTACCTGAAGGGAACAATCTCGGCACTGGTGTATGCCCTCCGCCCCAATTCCCAATGGTGTATCGAGGGTCATTTCACCATATTGATATTGTATCTCTTAGTTGATACATTCCACGATAGATATAGAAATAAAACATTTGGAAGCACCTGTATCAAACAATGTTGTTATAATTGTGGAGGATACTAGAATAGTACTCGTATTGTAGATGGTCCCACATCCTAACCCTCGGGTATCAGCTATAAATCATGCAATGAACATGATCCATGTCCCTTTGCTAGAAATGGATTACCACAATCATGATTTCTCTACTAGCATTGCTAGTGATCATTGGTCAGAATACCACGACCACTACCTCCTCCTCGGCCAGACATGCCTATGAAATTCCAACTCCCCACATGATGTTGTGAAAAGGAACTTGTTCTTGTAAGTGGAGTGGATTATGATCATTTTCCACATGATACTGGTTGAAAGTTGCAACAAAAACACTCAATATGACCCATACAACTGCAAGCCCGACACTCCATTGGGTCTCTATCACAATTTGGATTCATATTCTCTGGTTCTCCACACCGATGAAACACCCAATGCTATCAAAAAGTATACGTTGGCTGCCACTTCCTTCATTATAATCCTCAAGGGAACATTTCCAACCACTGGAGGAACCACTAGCCAGATGAGGCTCAGATCCTTTATACCCAATTCTCAGGATACCCATTAGGTTATGCTCAATGATAAGGGCCAGATCAAATATTTTAAAAAATTTATGAAGGAAATATACATTAACCTAAGATCAGAGGGCATACTAGAGCCCAACCTCAAAACATCTGGAACAGGAAAGCTCATCACATGCTAGAAGCCATGCAATGTGCTGCAAATCAATGAAACAAGCTGAATATTCCATAATTAACAAAGATGCTTTATCAAAATGCATGAACTCTATGGCTCTATCATCTCATAGTGCCTATGAAAATAAAAAGATCATTGAAGGATGTCCGAAAATCAACCCATAACATGCCCTGATGATGAATAGCATGGGTAAACACATCCCACAAATGATTAGATGAATCCCGAAACATGTATCTAGAAATCTTCTCTCTCTGCTCTAGAGGAATTTACAGTAGTTTAATGATAGATAGCATGGCCTCAAGACAAGACTCAGTATCTTGAGAACCGCCATGCACTAAAAAAGTAAAAGGATGCTGCTGCTGGAACTCTCAGGTCTGATCATCCATCATAGGGGAAACCCATGGAGCAGTAAGAATAGACTAAATTAGACGTAGGAAACTATCACAGGATTGGTAATCAGGATGAAGATCAAGTATAGTAGGGGTGACACAAGTGGAACTCTTGGAGATAAAACTGGTTTCTGAGGGCCCAGCATATCTGAAGCATGGTCATTACAAACCTCATGGGGAAGAACACGAGGACGTCATGGAAGAATTGTTCTAAATATTCCAATAACAAACCGTAGAAAATAAATATGGGCATAAGATAATATCACCAGTGGGAAACTGAATGTAATAAAACATAGTACCAAATCCATACTACCCCAAACTAACTTCTTTGTTGGTCATGTATCAGTAAGTGATCAAGTATATGTTTTATTCCGTTTTTAAGTTAATTTCTAAGTTCCCTCATTTTACTCTCATAAAAATGGCATGGAGGGATAAGGATTTGAAACCAATTAATTTTAGATTTAAGGATCCACTTTATAATGGATAGCGATATCTGAAGATATAGTGCCCATACACCTATCACCTGAAACGAAATCCACTTACTTATAGCATAATAGCCCAACTCAGTAAATTACTCATGCCAACCAATTAGGGTGCATACAACTCATGAATTTATTCAATAAATCACTCAATCACATCCAATGAAATACAAGTACAAGTAAACTATCCCAAATACACTCAATAATCAAAAGTATATCAAGAAATGCATTTCAGTCTAATGCAAATATATGGAAAGGCAGTATGCATGACATGTGAACTCTTGGTGCCTATAATGATGCATGTAACAATGCTCCTTGACCTCATATCATTAGGATTAAGATGAAATAATTTCTCAAATAGAGTAAAATTCATCCACACCACACAACATGTGTGTCACCCCACAGTGAAATAATAACAAATATTATAGGAAAAAGCAGAAAAATAATTATAATCTGTAAAACATGGTTTTTACCCAAAACATGGGTTCACAAAACCCAAACATGGCTTATGAAAAAGTCCATAGAATTATTATTCTATAAACGATTTCCTCCAAATAAACAGTGGATGGAATATAAATGATTTGTGAACAGCGGAAGAAATATTATTAAATTGAGGAATTAAATTGATGCAATAGATAATCGAGAATAAAAAAATTATATCAACTTATACATTTATGATGTGGTGACATGTCAATAGAAAAATGGAAATTATGGTTACAAGACAACATTCAAAACTTGTTTCACAGAGTTAATGAAAAAAAATGATACTCCAAGCATCCTGATATCCAACTCGGTCATCTTCTATCTAGCTCCATCCTATCAACACCCAATCAAGTGTTTGAAGCTTTATGATTATAATTGTCAATACCTACAACCGTGTAATCTACAATGGGTACCAATAGTGCTCAGAGAGGGTGTGAGATAATTCTAAGTAGACAACCACCAATAGGTGCATATATCTTCCAGCCCATGTAATGGAATATACTAGTGTGTAGGATTGTATATATAATGTCACGAAAGAAGTAAAGTATAACTATATACCCAAGTACCTGTTTCATCCCTCAACCAGTGTCTCGTCATGTAACCAATTCTTAATTATGTAATTACCATTTACTTTTTTAAATCACGTGATGTATAAGATATACTAACACCATCTCGTGATAGTATATGTTACGAAGGACCCAATGCATGAATAGGAAACCTGAAAAGGTATTCATTGAGGGAGTTCTATGGGAATAACCAAGGTAATGTAGATCTCATAGAATGATAACTCAATAGTATCTGAGTCTAGATAAGGGGTAAGATTTCAATCCAACGAGTGTAATCCAAGGAATCCCACAATAAGGTGCCTACTATGTTTAAGGTGGTCAACCAATGTAAAACAGGGATATGAATGGACAAGGCCCTATGATCATTCACCATGGAACGTTATAGTCAATGTTGGATCCATGTAGTGTGTCCGAGGTATCTTGTAATAATGTAAAGGACCCTACGGTAGTATACTGGGCATCTAAGGAAACGATAAGAAACAAATTATAGGTGGGTATCAACTTATGCAAACCACATACCTGAATTAGAATGGGTTTCCTGAGTCCCATGGTATTCAAATCTCATAATCCAAGGTGAGGACGAGTTAGTCCATTCATATTTGATATTTTAATCATTATATCATTCCATAGGTTCAATCCATGTCTCCCATTAGCGTGGATAGGCCAAGTAACATTTAAACAATTAAATGAAGTCTTAATTTACCATTAAAAAATATTCAATTATTAAGGTTCACTTTGAAACCTTCCTTCAATATGGTCAGGGGTGCTATGGACATGTAACCTTTATTTAATTAAATTTGTAAAGGCCAAGTGATATACTTTGTATTATTTCCAATTCATATTTCACATTTAATAATCTATTGAAGCACATACCGTAGACTAGTCAAGAAGTGATCATACATGGTACATGACATTATAAAATTCCCATCTATAACAACCAATTTATTATAAGAAGGATCATTTTTAGGAAGGTCAAGAAAATTCACACCTGAATGGTGTCCCTAACGTACCTAAACAATAAAAACTTAAATATTCCATAACCTTCGACATGTGGAAGATTGAGTTGTGGGTGTAGCCACTAACAACTAATCACATAATTGGAAAGTGAATAACCATACGATTCTAAAAATTATAATCATGACATGTAAATTTAAGAAACAACCTCTGATGAACTGAGTTGTCCCCATAATAATATTTAAAAATCAAGGAACTTTAGGGATGGGTTATAGGCCATCCTCCTTAGTGTTGTATGTCTATCCTCCTTCAATATCGGCCCTTGATTTTCCACGGATCGGAGTAGACCTATGAAAAGGAGGAAAATGATCACATGCCGATATCTAGGCTAAGATCAAGAGAGAATAAGGACGGATATATTGGACTTGATTACATATAGTTGTGCGTCAAATGTGACGAAAAAAATATTGATCGGATTCCTAATAAAGGCGATCTCTTGATCCCTAGATTTGGACTTCAAAAAGCTCCAAAATGAGAGGAAAAGGTCTGAATACCACTGGTTCTCAAATTAGCAATGAAGGGGATAATAAATAAGTCATTAAGGAAATTTTGGAAATTTTACCCATAATATAGCTTGTGCATGGTTTTTCCACCCAATTATTCAAACTGTGTGAAAATTGTGTGAGAATGTTCTACCCAAAATAACATCCTATGCACAGTTTGATCAAACTATGCACAAAAAATGCACATGAATGTCGGAAAAAGGTGCTTTCACACGGTTAGGCCGCATGCCCATCCTCTAACTGTGTGAGGTGGCTATGTCCAAAAAACACAATCTGTACAGTTTTCCAAACTGTGCGGAATTCCTACACATTTTACTCTAAACCACGTGGCCAGCCTTTTTCCCCCTAAAAAATGGGTTTCAAGCTCTGAACAATCCCCACACACTCTCAGAACCTTTACCTACTCATTAGGAATACATATTAAGTCCCAATTAAAGATTTACACCAAACATTAAAGGATCCATACCTAAGTAAAAAATTGGGGACATTGGACCTACACCTGGTGTCATGATTATTTAAAATAGATAGAGGGATCCACATAATCTAATTATATATCTAACATGAAGAAAATAAATTTAACCCCTATAAATATTTTCATGAACGGTGATAAAATGAAAATATTTAGTTAACCACCCAAAAAATGTCATAAATATCATTATTACATTGAAATATGATTTGTAATCTGACCATGAAATCTGTGGATATATTATCCCTTTTCCATTCTTTAAATTTACAAGACTGAAGCTTCTACACGATTAATTTCCATTCTACTATAAATTGTTGACGAGTCAAAAATTTCTTTGTAAAATAAGAAATATCATTATTTATTCCTTCACACTAGATATTATACCAATGTTATATGTAATTTTTTGTTGATGAAATAAAAATAAAAAATTGAATGATATGAAATTATGTAAAAAAATATAATTTCATCTTTGTTTTACATAAAAAAATAACCAGTTTTCTTTCATACGACCTAATATTTTTTAATTATTAAATTTATGATAGTTACATATCAGAAAAAGTTATTACTTTACCAATAATATTTTTATTTATGATAATTCTTAATATAATTTCATATTGGTTATTTTACTAAAACATGATGAAAAATTGATAGTGTTCCTGTAGATTAATTTCTAAGCTAACAGTCATATAGTCATTACCTAAAAGATGAAGGTCCAAACATATCATAGAAAATAATACATTGTAATTAAAATAAAAGAACCATATAATCTATTTTAATTACATAGATTATAAATAATTATGATGTTTTAATCCTCCATTATATATAGCCACCTCCCTTGGTTCATTTTCATAACATTGTGAAAGAATATATACTTTAATATTTTATAATCAATATAAATTTTATAATATAATCCATATAAATAATTACTATAATATCTCAAATAAGACACAATAACCTCTAGTTAAAAGACAAGTATTGAATAATTTTATTCATGAAAATTTTATTAATACAATTCTTAAGAATATTACAAACCGTTTTCTCCTAAAACAAAACCTAAACCCCTCACTAAAGAATCAAATTAGATAATAAATTGAACATTTGTGGTTGGAATGTAAAAATTTTGAGTTCCCATTAATATTATATTTAATTACTAGATACATTCTTAGATTCATTTTAACAGATCAATAGAACACCATTCCAAGATGGCATCATTAGAGGGATTTAAAATCTTATAACATTTAAAATAATCAATATGCAATATCCTACTAATCCCTAAATACAAAATCCATAATTACATTTATACGTCTTGGAGACTGATAATCTAATTTTTTTATAATGATCAACATTTCTAACATCTTAATTTATGATATATCAAGTGGATGGAATCAATTTTACCAAGAAATAATGTTTTCTAAATTTTTCATATTACATTTCTTAAAATTTTCTTTATAAAATAATCATTATATTATTTTCCTAATCCTAATTAATTATTAATTAAACAAATATATCCTCAATAAATAAAACCAAATAAATATCCATATATTCATGAAAAAACTAATTTATAACATCGTAAAATAATTTTGGATATTTTTTATTACCAAAATAGAATAATCACAAATTCATAATGCATATAACTTGTAAAATATATTGTTTTCATAATTTCATCATCCTGTTCATTCTTATAATGGTTCCTGACCCTTCTATAAACCTTTGAGAAATACTTATCTATATAGAGAGGATCCAACAAGTCATAAATGTGATGTAATAGATAATGAATATTAATATTTATGTTAATCAGATTTTTATAATCAATACAAATCTTCATCAAACAATATTTCTTTATTATAAAAAGTTGGATAACCAGAAATCAAATTTCAATGGTTAATAAAACCTTTTTCATGAGATTATTCCTATTATTTTGTCAGTTAAAAAATTGAAACTTGAGAAATTTGATATGTGGGGTTTAAAATTATCTTTATATTTGGAAATATGTGAATAGTAAATTCAACACTGTGGTTAGTTATAACTCTATGAAACACCTCAGGAAAATCATCTAAGTATTATTTTTTTACTCGAACATCATTATACAGAATACTTCTCTTATTCAATGTAATATCAACTTGGAAACTATAATTTTTATATATTAACACATTCCAGTATCTTCATAGTATTTTATAAAATGTATTAATTGATTCATATATTTAATATGAAACTCATTTTGGAAAATAACATCTTTTTCCCATAATATATTTTTTCATTATAAATTGAAATCCAATCCATACCCAAAATAACATCGATTTCCAAAATGTGTTATATAAATTTTTTTTCAAATTATTCCCCCTACATTTTTTATAATAGTATAATAATTGATTTTTTTGTAGCCATAATCATACACCGTAGTATTTTATGAAAATTTCAAACATCATTTCATGTGGTTAAAAAAATTACCATAGAGTTTATAAAAAATGAAATAATCTATAGACTCTAAATAATACAAGACACTAGAATAATTAGGATGAACATGTAGTGTAATAGTTACCAAAATTTTTGATGGCCCAATAACTTGTGAATTAGTTAAAATGAATTAACTATACCCATCTACTTTTAGTTATCCTGCATCGAATCATTCTTGGCCTTCAATGAACATTCATCCACATAATGAACCTTATCATTATATTTGATACACCTTACTCCATATTTATAAACATTGATATTACAATTAACAAGATTTTTTTCTTTGTAAAAATAATCAACATTCTGAAACATACCACATCCAAATCAATTAAAATATTTGTAATATATTAATCATGTTTCTTTTTTTCAGCCATATCAAAAAATAAAATCGTCATTATCATGAAATCATAATTGATTGATGAATAAATCACAATTTTCTTCCATGTTCATATATTTAGGTTTCCTATTATTCTAAAATACGTAACCACTAGGAAACCATATCTCCTACTTCACCTAACATAAAACATGTTTCTAATAAAATTTTAACTCATAATAATACAATCCACATTGATATTTTGGCTTCAATCCCCATTATAAAAAATTAATTTTACTATAAATACAACAAAAAATATATGGTATATACTATGACAATTGAGTGATGTATTGTAAACATACGGCCAATGAATATTCATATTTTTCTTAAAATACAAGTAAAGTTGGAAAATTTATTTTAAAGAAAATAATCGTAAATGGGTTCCAATTTTTGTGTCAATATCTTCTCTTTAACTATTATTTATAATCGGTGACCACCATTAGAAGTAATCTCCATCAAAATGTTCAATAGAGAAAGTTATATATTAAGGATCAAAAGATTAAATGACATCAAATATATTATCATGGGATTTAATTCCTTCATCAGTTGACACTGGGTAAGATTATCCACTAAATTACCAGGGGTGCTTTCTCGAAAAATTCTTCATTATCAACATATTATTCATTATTAAATATGGATTCCAATAGAATGGGTATCACCAACATTTATAGAATAAAAAACTAATAAATCACAATAAAAACATAGTATTTACAATATCAACAATTCTGTGTTTAAAATTTTGATGGAAATTTTCCTCTTCGTGCCATCCTACTTCAGAATCAATTTTTTTCCATTATAGACAACTGTTATAAATATATAGAGTTTAGATAATGAAACATTGTAATATTTAAATTTTATATCTTTATAAACTAGAATAGTAAACTATTTTATTAATTTACATTCATTATAGAAACCTCATGAATTTTATAAACCATTATTTTAATACCAAATATAATGAGCCACACATAAAGAATATATAAATAATATCATTAAGAATGATTTATTTTTCATACGTATGTAAAATTTATTTAGTTTTTATATTTTGAGAGATATGTGATCACACTTACATTAATAAGTATTACATCACAATGTGAACACTTCCACACACTATACCTATTTCCCAAAATTAAAAACATAGAGGATATAGTTTGTTTACTATTCATGAAATATACTCACAATATTCACAATGACCTAAAATATGTCTCTAATATTCCATAAAACAATAAATTTTTGTAACATAGTATGTGAAAATTATCATTAATTTTCATAATATAATAAAGTATGAAATTTTTTCCATGAATTCTCATAAAAAAATCATTAAAAAATCATTTTGTTAAAAATAAATATTTTTCCCCCAAAAAATTAAATTCTCTTTCCATATAATCTCATAATATAATTCATAATATATTTTAATGAATAAATATATCACATTAATTTTTTATAATTCTTAAAAAATTTCATTATTTTCCAATTTTTAATATATTTAATTGGATTATAATAGGTCCACTTTTATCGGGGTCACCATTAAATTTATTTTAATCAAGACATCCATAAATATAATTTAGTGTAATAAATGATAATTGAACTATATTAGGACCATTATTCATCATAAACAATTCCCAGTTACCCAAAAATATTTATATCACAATAAAACATTCATTAAAATATTGTCTACAACTTTAGAAAAATAATTTATCGATACCAAATTAACTATTAAATTTATTTATTTTAAATATATTTAGAAATTGGGAATGGAGTGTATACCTTTGATGAAACCAATAATTTATTAAATGGAATAAAAACAACAATTAGTGGTTACACATCTTGAAGAAACATTGACAAAATATACATTAAAATAAAACATTCCCTTTTCATTTTTTTTAAAATAATTCATAAAAAATTATTTTAATAAATTAATCTTAAAATAATTTGAATGAAAGTTAAAATTGATATAATTTACCCTTTATAAATAATTTATATCCATATATATACATCTAAAAAATATTTTTGTTATTTTGGGCATGGGGGAAATATCCATCATTTGATCAATAGCCATGTGATTTCATGTTGATAATTTAAATAATAAAACCAATTTTTCATGTTTAATATTAATTTTCCTTTATTATTTAAAATTTTATATACAATTACATAATCAATTATGATCATGTTGGATGTCTGGATAATATTCCTCTCATATGTTCAAAATTACTACGGTGTATTTTCTATATCCAAAGAGGATATTGTTATATAAAATCCAATATAATAATAATAATCATGTCAAAATTATAAATTTTTCATTAATAAAAATTCTATACTTATACATGAATAATCATTATGTAAAAATAAATATGATAAAATCATTGACAATGTTGGTTGTATGTATACATGGGGGAAAATTTCTTTTTTCAAAGAACCCATCAAAAAGAATGAATATATTGTATTTTATTTCCATTAAGATTATTACATAATATATATCATAATATTTATTAAAATATAATATTATATGGTATTAAGGTGACATGATCCTGAAAAATGAATCATATTACTTTATGATGGTGGATGTCCACACGTACACGTGAACAATGCTGTCACTTTCCAATGAATGGAAGGGTAAGAAATTAGATGATATATTATCATTAAATAATGATAAATATTTCAACAATAAAATTTATAGGGATTAATTACATCACTATAACTATCCATGAAAGGTTAGGATGGAATTTGAATAGCATCAGTTTGTGAGGTGGTAGTCAGTGATATAAAGAAGGATGGTTGTGTTTCTCATTTGATAGAAAAGGAAATTAATATTGGTTGGGGAATTATCAAAATAATATGTTAGTATATATTATATAAAAAGATTTTTATTTCATAAATGTTAATGATGATTTGAATGAGGTAAAAGATTAAATAAAAGAAAATAAACAGTTGAGAACAATACCTCTTCTTCAGACCACTACTACCGGTTTATGAAAAATCCCTTCCTACGAGGGTTTTATGATTGATATAGGGACTATAAGACATGCGTTGGGATGTATTTAAGGTATTTGGGTATTTATTAACAAATTGACAGTGATCCAAATATACGAAGATGATAGGAGAGGTTATTGAATTCTACTAGTGTGGGGAGGGAAACTTTAGGAATATATTAATGTCTAAAATTGATATAAACTATTTTTGTTGTTAAATTTTTAACAAATTATATATCTATATGATATATTGAATATTATTCTAAAAAATCTCATCCAATAATTTTTTTACATGATTATGTAATTTTATCTTCCATATATCATTTTTTAGTAGCTCATATGCCCATTGGACAACAAATGATATATCAATTTAAATTACACATTAGAAATAAATAAAGTTACTATAAATGGAAAAGTGTCTAATAAATGGAATGTCGTTTATATTTTATACACAAAATCCTTCACATGTGGATGAAATAATATTTATGAATTTTAAATCATTTAATAAAATATTTAATATTAATAAATTCCATTAATAATATTTTTTAAAATATTTATATAAATAGCCTTTAAGAAAAACTATTTCTTAATTAAAATATAATTCATTGAAAAAAATCTTATAATATATTTAAATATATAGAATTCATGTTAAATAATTAACCATCAAACCAAAATTATAATGATATTTTGAAACACCATTTATATAATATTTATACTACTTGAACAAGAACTGAGCCCACATTGAATACAAGCTTGAAATAATTATATCGTCACTAAAAAAATTACATTATAAAAATTAATTTATCATTAATAAAACTGTATATAAGTTAATATAATTAGTTTTTAAAGCTAAAAATATATTATTGTAATAAAAATATATAGAGTGATATTTCTAAATTTATCTTTTTAATAAATATAAGAAATATAAAAATGAAAGATAAAAAGAAATAAAATATCATATTTTATAATATTTAATGATTATTAATTAAATATACTCTCCCAATAAAATATTTATTTTTATTTATTCAATTTTGAGAACATATCTTATTAAATTTCATCCTAATTAGTCATTTTCACCATTAAGTTGATGACAAAAAAATTCATTCAATGTCATTAAATATAAAAGAGACATATTAAAAAAATACCACATAATATAGCATACTTATTTAAATTTAAAATATATAATATATGGAATATATGAAATATAAAATAAAAATAATCTTGTAATATGTGATGAAATTTGATTTTATAAAAAATGACATTTAAGTACAAAAAATGTTCTTATACCAAATTCAAGTATAATGTTCCTTTTTATGTGAATAATTTTATTATATTTAATAAAAAAACTAAATAAAATTTACAATTACTGAGAAATAATTTTTTATATTCCAAATAATTTCTATGAAAATATGTTTTCTAATAAAAATTCTTATTTATCATTATTAATTAAGAAATCATGATTTTCAGTAAATTATAAAAAACTGAAGAGATAATAATTTTTTTGTTTTGATTTCAAAACATGAATTAATATTTTGGAATTAAATTTATAATAATTAGATATAAAGACATTAATAAAAACAAAATATAATATGTAAAGAAAAATAATGAAAATTTCGGTTTTCAATTTAAAAAATACATAATATTTAAACAATGAATGTAAATATTTAATTTATAATAAAAAAATATAAATAAGTTATGTTTTCTTTTTATTCAAACTTTATATGGGTTGTCATATATAAAAATTAGATAAAATATAACCATGATAAATTATAACATAGACATTAAAATGACAAGTTTCAATGTGAATAATAAAGATAAATATATATAGAATTTTTTTTATTAAAGTCAACTTAATTTGTTAATTTGTGATATATATGTGTGTATTTGCATTTCAATGGTGTCATTTTTTCTTAAAAAATTTGTTTTTGTCACAAATAGTTTGTATTGTATTTTCTGAAAAAATATTTTTTATAATTTCTACAAATTTTAGAAATTGAATTAAAAAATGTAACATTTTTGAAATCAGCTTATAAAAATTTTCATAAAGTAAAGTTATCGTATTTTTAAAAAATGAGCTGTTAATCAAAGAATTATAAAAATGATGTTTTTTGGAAAAATTATCATTTCATTTCATTGAAATTTGAAATTATAATTGAATTTGGAACATTAATTAATATATATTTCCAATAGTTATATATAATCTAATTAATTAAATTGGTATAATAATTGAACTTATTTTTAGTATAAGTATATTATTGGGCTTAAATCACAATTTTATAATTACTATTTTTATGAGTGTAATCTATTTTATCATCACTGATTAAATAAGAAAATTACTATATAATTATGTAAAGTAAATTTAAAGATTATATACTCAATAAATATCCATTACATTCATGTAATTTTTTTCCTAATAATTAAATATTTATAAATCATCTTTTTTTTAATTAAAAATACATTTTCCAAGGAAAATGATTTCATCACATTTTACAGGATTAATTTTAAAAAAAATTCCACTAATTTTAAATGTGTTTCATTAAATGTATTACATTCATATATTTATTATAATTTATATAATTTAAAATTTAGAATAATATTTTGGACACTATATATATTAAACATTGTAAATAGATATCAAAATGATAAGGAGATATAATTATATTCAATCTAAGGGACAAGGGTTTAAAATATCTCTAAAACATTCCATCACACTATTGAATTTGGGGTATTTGACCAATGCTATTTTGAAAGAGTTAAACACTATATTTTAGTGAATTATTTTGAAATTGGGAACACAATATCGACATCAGTGAAGAAGAGATATATTTTAATCAAATTTTAAAAAATTATTGGTCTTCGAATTTATTGATATATTTTGTAAGATTACATATGTTTTCGAGAATATAATAAATATTATATACCATATATATTTTATTATTTTTCCATATAAACTAATGGAAAAACATATTACTTGATTTTAAGGAGAGAAATTGTTTTACTATTAATCACCTATTTTTGTAACAACAATTTTTCAATTGCTTTGTGCTCATATATGAAAATTAATATCCATCGCCAATATAATTGAAATATTATATGATATATTACAATATTATATCATTATTCACCCATTTTTTATATTTCCCCTTTTATTTTTTTTCATATTATTACGTTATTATGGTAAAAAATTAAGTGATCACGATTATGGAGTTAAGGGATTTAATGAGGATTAACTAAGGGTTAAGGATTAAAATTTATCAAATAAATTAGAAAAAACGGTTTTGTGAGTTTATTTTATCCCTATTTTCTATTATATTCAAATTTTTTATGACTTAGTTCCTTATGACAATATATATAATAAAATATTTTCAGTATTTCTATGTCTCTCCTTTACCTCACTTATAAAAAGATAACATGTAATTCCCCGACCCCTGTTACCCAGAGTCGGTGCATTACTTCGTAACATTGGAATGATAAAAAAATATCAACTCTCGAAAGACCGATTAGTTTAGTAGCCTTGGAAACACTAGATACATTCATTAGTCTTACATTACATCATAAAGTAAAAAAACTGCAACATCTTCTCTTCATATCCCCTTATATTATCACTACAGGTCATTCATAATATACTTCTTCACATCCTGGAAAAATTAAAACATTGAAAGGGGTTAGCTCAGATGCTCAGTAAGGATAACAATATAGCGAAAGCTTTCATAAATAAACATTAACATTTAAGGAAATGTATAACTAAAACAAAATCCTTTTAAACTTGAACTTTAGCACAATATGGAAAAATTAAAATGAAATCATGCCACTTACTTACTCACATGGATATTCTACTAGTCGAATAATCACATGAAATATCAATAACCACTTTCATAAGGATGGAATGCATAATTCCAGACTATCATAACCATGTAGCCAAGGCCTCGTTCCATGTCTACAATAAGATTTTGTCAAGGCCTCGTGCCAAGACACTAGTTTGTCTCAGGAGACCTACCGATGCATCGAGGAGCTATAACAGGCACCACCCGTCACTTATTAAGTCCAATGCATTCCTCATATGAACAGGTTCAAACATATCATAAACCATTACATAATTGTATCACATAAAACATGAGTAAAGGAAACATAAGATTTCCACACTTCAATAACAAGATATAAATACAACACATTGATATAATAAAAACTTTATCAAAACCATTTTCAATACCAAAATAAAAGAAAAGTAAAACATGGTATTTATTTTTCTTTTTTAAAAAAGTTATGGCTTGTAGAAGAAGTCGAAACCTAAATAATGGCCATGGCGGCGGAGAATTCATTGTCGCCGCATACGTATGACAATAAAAACATTCCTTTTTGTTGTTTAGTGAAACACTTCGTATAAAAATATTTCTTTTGAATAAACATAAAAGTCAAAGGGGTTTATACACCGTATAAAGGAAAGTTGTGTATAAAACCAAATATGCCTCAATGAAAGGAGATTTAGACGAAGTCCATAAAAAGATCATTTTTTAAATAAAATAGATCTATTATGTGTATTCACTATATGTACACATAAAGAAAGTACAAATACAAGATAGGACATAATAATATCATGACATAATTTGAAAGTAGGAGAGTAACCCAAAGAATGGTAATTGGGTTAAGAAGTTCCCTTACCTTGTGTCCGACTTGACTCGACTGTTATTTAACCTCCTGAATAATAAACTAGAGTTAATTTCTATTTTATTAAGAACCTTTTTCATGTTCATTATTCCTTTTATATCACTTACTACCATGTTATGAACATTATGTAATTATTTAAGTTAATAACGGTCATTTTGTCGATCTTTGGTACTTGAGTCAAAAATAAACTTCTTATAATTACAAGTTGTTCATGTGGTGAAATATCCATTATATCCAGAATTATATTCATGATTTAGATATCATATATATCATATATATACATTATATACATGAATTTATAATATTATCTAACATTTATAGGTAAGAAATGAAATGCACTGTTCATGGAGACGGTAAGCCGTACGTACGCATGAACGCTACTTTCATTTCAATTTCGTATTTAGTGGAATAAAGTTATAATTATATAAAGGTATACTATAATTCCAGTATAATATAATGTATAATACCATTTACTCCATACTTTATGCATCCCACATATGGCATTAACGATTCAAATCACTTTGAGGGGGCGGTAGTCCGCACTTCTAAAATGAAAATATCGTGTTTACCCACAATGGAAATCGTAAAGGTATGTCATAAATGAAAAATACAGAAGCATAAGGAAAACATAAACATAATATATATCATATATAAAAAATAGTGTCATCATAATGTCCACCTTTGAAGGTTTTATATGAGTGTTGAACAATCATCATTTCGTGAGGCAGAAATTCACCATCCACATAAACAGTATGTTCTTTAACCATTAGATGTAGGTGTGCGTAAGTGTAGCTTGAATAATTCTTATAAAAACATCCTAGTTTATTGAGGATACTGGTGTTGTTACAAATGATATGAATAAAATGAGTTTAGTGGGTTGGATAAGCAAAATATAACAAAATAACATAAGAGAAGACATTACCTTAAAATCAGGTAACTCTTTTGATTTGAGCCAAAGGCTTCCTTGGGAAGAATTCTGCCCAACTTGAGGCTTCTAGGAATAAGGGAGGGAAGTTCGGAGAGTATTTGGGCAGAGTTTGGCCCAGCCAAAAGGCTTTGATAGTGTGAATAAGGTGGTAGTGGTGGGGGCCTTTTATAAGAGGAGAGGAGGGGCACTCTTGGAAAGTAATGAAATGTTACTTTATTATATAATGAGTTTCAGATTTTAAAGGTCCCACACTTATATAATTCTAGGCTAAGGTGATAAGGGTTCTAAATCTACTAATACAATAGGTTTTGGACAAGTATAATTCTTAGATATTACATTATCCTTCCATTTTATTAAAATCGTTAATCAATGAGGTAATCGCTGCATCATCATGGTGTCAGAAATAATTTAATTTATTTAATGTATAAAAATTATAAAAAAAATATAATGATGTATGAAATCTCTTTATCTTTCTAATAAATATTTATAGTAAAAAATATGAATTTTATAACCCCATTTAGATTTTTTTTAGTAAAACAACATATGTTTGTGACATTTTTATTTTAACTTTAAATAAAGGTTATTTATGTCATTTTACTACCAAAGTGGCTCCATGGGGTCCCCAAGTTGACCCATGGATTGTCTTGGTCGGCCATGACACATACAATAGGGTTAAGACAAGTGTAAAAGTATTTTCATATTTTTATAATATCATTTTTACCTTAAATATCACTAATTAACTTTAATCACGATTAATTAAACATAAAAGTTACTATCCACAAAAAAATTATTTTAATCCCATTGAACCACATTTTACTTCCTAATGACAACCATGTATGTCGGATTTTTGAAAATCAAATCACAGAAGTGGTAATATTTCATTTAAACGAAAAATCAGTTATTTAACTACCACTTAGTGGTTTCACTATTCATCAAAAATTGAAGTTTTTCAGAATAGTGCCAAAATTTCACCCTAAGCTATAATTGATATTCCAAATTCAAAAATGATGTCTATTTTACAAAATTCTAAACAAATAAGTTGCATTAATTAATTTTCTAATTAATTCCCACTGTCACAACAAATAGTGTGTTTTTAAGAAACAATATATATCAAAAGATTGGCAATTGTTTATGTCCAATTTGAAAGTGAAATTAATTCTAATTACCACCATTAGATAAAATGGTAAAAATATATTCTAATTATACTTTAAAACCAATAAATAGTATAATTTATCACTACAAATTATTTTTATTAAAAAATTTGTTTTAAGTATTTTTCATTATTCATAAAAAAATGGAAGTTCTCAGAAAAATACCAAAAATTCAACCTAGGGTAATTTCGATATTCCGAATCCACAAATGAAGTCAATTTTGAAATATATAATATATATAGTTTCAAAAAGTGGGTATTACTATTCATAATGGCTATTTTGATTGGTCGCGGTGCGTTAGAATCTCGAACTTGCGTACAATGCAAGATATTGCATTATTGAAAGAGAAGCGTATCGTGGAAGCTTGTGGTGTTACATTCTCCCCTCCTTCAATAAATTGCGTCCTCACAATTTGGAATTTTTTTTTTGAAAGTAAAAGGTTGAAAATATATAATACATTTGTGGAAAACCCACATCGGAAATAAGGTTAATAAAAATATAACTTTAAAAGAAAGAAAGATAAGTACAAAGGTCACCCAAGATAGCCCATACTAGGATTCTATGAAAATATGGATATGGAAGAAAAAAAACAGTCAAGGTTTGATGGAGATTTTTAGAAAACAGGATTAGGAGAAAGATAACCATAAAAAAATCACAAACTTGTGATTGGTTAAACGGTCATTGAATCCCCAGTTGGAAAAGTTAACCGGTAACATTTTTGTTTTATGTTACCTTTTATAAAGTTGAGGAATTTATTTCGGAGATTTACTAAGAACGTAAGGGAATATACATACTTGTCATGCTGACTTTCATTCTTTAATAAATTTTTACCACAAACCCATCATTCACTCTAAAAGGTAATAGAACTCAAAAATATTCGATTTATACTAATTTTATAAGGTTCCAAATATTAACACATACCATTTAGATTAGTAAAACTATTTTGTAATAACCAGGGACTTCCTGTAGGCTAGTGGTAGGTAATAAAGGCATGTCGTACTATGGTTGTTGGTTTGATTCCTGCAGCTTTGTCCGACGTGACGGGTTTGCCTCCAACCTGCAAGTTGTCCTTTTCCTAAAACAATAGTATTCCAAAAACAATCTTCAGAAATTTTTTAACATTAAATAATACTATCCAAGGTTCAACTTAATCCATTCAAACCTATATAGTTTTCCAAAATACCTCTGTCCAGACTTTCTCTAAAAGGTCTCTAAATTCCAAAATCAATTGTAACATCAGATTCCCCAAACAAAGTAAATTATCTCTTATTGTCACATACTAAAAATATGATTACCTTTATCATATTAAAACCTTAATGAAAAAACCAAGTACTGCAGTACAATCCTTATATATATCACATTATTATTATAACCAGAATATAATCCTTGAGTCCAAAAACACCAATACATTAATTATTCCACTTCAACTGTAGTAACATCATAAGATTTTCCTTGATCCCTTGGACTTTTCTGAGGTAAGTTTCCCTGACGCTTCAGACATTCATTTGCATAATGCCCCATTTCCCTACAATTGAAGCATTTAACATTGATAGCCTCTTTCTTTACCTTGCAATCACGCGCCTGGTGACCTTTTTCCCCACATTTATAACAAACTCCCATTCCTTTTAAGCAAGTACTGGGGTGGTTCTTCCCACAGTTATCGCATAATGGAAAATCCTTCTTTCCCGTATTCCCTTTATCTGTCTCTTGTTCCACCATTCTCTTCTTCTCTTGCTTTACTTTATTGTCATAAGACTTAGAGAATTCCTTTTCTGTCTTGATAGAACAGGAGACTATATCTTCGTATGACGAGAAGGATTGTGAGACTAAGGCTCGACAGATAAACCATTTTAACCCATCAAAGAAACGATCAATCATACTTCTTTCGTTACGTATATAATCTGATGCATGCCTCGCTAACCGTGTAAAGTTAGACTCATACTTTGCGACATTGTCATCCTCCTTCTGCCTCAGACTCAGAAATTGTCTTTCCATATCTGCTCGATGGTCGCGAGTATAGTATTTTTCTAGGAAAATATCTTTGAATTCCCTCCATTCCATATTTGATACTTCATCATCTTCCTTTGTGTTTTGAATCAATGACCACCATTGATCAGCATCTCCAGTGAGGCAGTCAACATCCATGACAAAATTCTCCCTTTCACTACTCCCCAAGGTGTGTAATATTTTCTCTAAGGAGTTTATCCATTGCTCAACTACTAATGTATTTGTACCCCCATTAATTGTTGGTGGTTGTTGCCTCATGAAGCGGTTTAACATTGATCCTCCACGTTGCGGATCAGGGTTCTCCATACGTGTAAGGTTATTATTCATACTCTCAGTGAGTTGTCCCAGAATGGTAATAAGTTGATCAGCACAAGTTGTATCTCTAGCTCCATAAAAATTATCTTGAGCAGGAGGGAAATCCGTACATGGAGTGCGTGCATTGATACGGTTTCCATTCCCTCCACTAGGCGCCATTTCTAAACAATGGCATAAACTAGATTAGTTTATGAATCCAAATACATAATTCCACACTTATAAAATACTTAACATAAATTGAACTATTTATGGATATAATCCATAATCATAAAAATGTTTTCTTTGAGTAAGTATATACTCATAACCCTTCATAGTGGTTTGTAAAGAAAACAAGAATTATCCTAGGCATATCCCTCGGGAGTGTCGTAACCAAGAGTGCAGCAAGACCCATTGTCGTGCACGAGTTTCCGTTCGAGTCTAGCTCGAAGTGGTGTTTTCAGGTTTTACCCATAGGAACATCTGTGCCAGAGCCACCTCTACCTGTTCGTATCTAGACAGGGATGTATTTCTCGGAAAACACACAAAATATCTATAATACCAAAATTCTAGGAAGTTCTTCTATACTAATCCTCAATGTCTATCTTTGGGATATGTGATCTAATCAGAGTTTATCTAAATTTAGCTTCCAAGGTTAGTACTAAACTGCCTATGATACCAACTGTAACGCCCCGACCCCAGTTACGCAGATTCGGTGCATTACTTCGTAAAATTGGCATGATCAAAAAAGATCAAGTCTCGAAAGACGGATTAGTTTAGTAGCCTTGGAAACACTAGATACATTCATAAGTCTTACATTACATCATAAAGTAAAACAAAACTACAACATCTTCTCTTCATATCCCCTTATATTATCCTTGCAGGTCATTCATAATATACTTCTTCACATCCTGGAAACATTAAAACATTGAAGGGGTGAGCTCAGATGCTCAGTAAGGATAACAATATAGAGGAAGCTTTTATAAATAAAATTAACATTTAAGGCAATGTATAACTAAAAAAATCCTTTTAAACTTGGACTTTAGCACAATATGGAAAAAGTAATATGAAATAATGCCATTTACGTACTCACATGGATATTCTACTAGTCAAATAATCACATGAAATATCAATAACCACTTTCATAATGATGGAATGCATAATTCCAGACTATCATAGCCACGTAGCCAAGGCCTCCTGCCAAGTCTACAATAAGATTTTGTCAAGGCATCGTTCCAAGACACTAGTATGTCTAATGAGACCTACCGATGCATCGAGGAGCTATAGCGGGCTCCACCCGTCACTTATTAAGTCCAATGCATTCCTCATATGAACAGGTTTAAACATATCATAAACTATATCATAATTGTATCACAAAAAACATGCATAAAGGAAACATAAGATTTCCACACTTCAATCACTGGATATTAATACAACACATTGATATAATAAAAACTTTATCAAAACCATTTTCAATACCAAAATAAAAGAAAAGTAAAACATGGTATTTATTTTTCTTTTTAAAAAAAGTTATGGCTTGTAGAGGAAGCTGAAACCCAAATAATAGTCATGGCGGCAGAGAAGTCATTGTCACCGCATACGTACGACAAGAAAAACATTCCCTTTTGTCGTTTATTAAAACACTTCGTAGAAAAATATTCCTTTTGAATAAACCTAAAAGTCAAAGGGGTTTATACACCGTATAAATGAAAGTTGTGTATAAAACCAAATATGCCTCAATGAAAGGAGATTGAGACCAAGTCCTTACAAAGATCATTTTAAAAATAAAATAGATCTATTATGTGTATTCACTATATGAACACATAAAGAAAGTACAAATACAAGATATGACAAAATAATATCATGACATAATTTGAAAGTAGGAGATTACCCAAAGAATGGTAATTGGGTTAAGAAGTTCCCTTACCTTGTGTCCGACTTGACTCGACCGTTCATTTAACTCCTGATAATAAACTAGAGTTAATTTCTATTTTCTTAAGAACCTTTTTAATTTTCATCATTCCTTTTATAACACTTATTACAATGTTAAAAACATTATGTAATTATTTAAGTTAATAACGGTCATTTTGTCGATCTTTGGTACTTGAGTCCAAAATAAACTTCTTATAATTACAAGTTGTTCATTTGGTGAAATATAAATTATATCTAGAATTATATTCATGATGTAGATATCATATATATCATATATATCCAGTATATACATGAATTTATAATATTACATAACATTTAGAGGTAATAAATGAAATGCACCGTTCATGGAGACTGTAAGCCGTACGTACGCATGAACGCTACTTTCATTTCAATTTCGTATTTAATGGAATGAACTTATAATTATATAAAGGTATACTATAATTCCATTATAATATAATGTATAATACCATTTACTCCATCCTTTATACATCCCACATATGGCATTAATGATTCAAATCACTTTGAGGGGGCGGTAGTCCGCACTTCTAAAATGAAAATATCATGCTTACCCATAATGGAAATCGTAAAGGTATGCCATAAATAAAAAATACAGAAGCATAAAGAAAACATAAACATAATATATATCATATATAAAAAATAGTTTCATCATAATTTCCACCTTTGATGGTGTTATATGAGTGTTGAACAATCATCGTTTCATGAGGCAGAAATTCTCCATCCACAGAAACAGTATGTTCTTTAACCATTAGATGTAGGTGTGTGTATGTGTAGCTCGAATACTTCTTATAAAAACATCCTAGTATATTGAGGATACTGGTTTTGTTACAGAATAAATGAATAAAATGAGTTTACGGGGTTGGATAAGCAAAATAAAACATAATAACATAAGAGAAGACATTACCTTAAAATCGAGTAACTCCTTTGATTTGAGCCAAAGGATTCCTTGGGAAGAATTCTGCCCAAATTGAGGCTTCTTGGAGTAAGGTAATGAAGTTGGGAGAGTATTTGGGAAGAGGTTGGCCGAGCCAAAAAGCTTTGATAGTGTGAGTAAGGTGGTAGTGGTGGGGGCCTTTTATAAGAGGAGAGGAGGGGCACTCTTGGAAAGTAATGAAATGTTACTTTATTATATAATGATTTTGGGATTTTAAATGTACCACACTTATATAATTCTAGGATAAGGTGATAAGGGTTATAAATCAACTCATCCAATAGGCTTTGGACAGGTGTAATTCTTATATTGTACATTATCCTTCCATTTTATTAAAATCGTTAATTAATGAGGTAATCGCTGCATCATCATGGTGTCATAAATAATTTAATTTATTTAATGTCTAAAAATAACAAAAAAAATATCATGATGTAGGAAATCGCTTTAGGTTTCTAATAAATATTTATAGTCAAAAATATTACTTTTATAACCCCATTTAAAAATTGTTTTAGTAAAACAACTTATGTTTGTGACATTTTTATTTTAACTTTAAATAAAAGTTATTTATGTCATTTTCCTACCAAAGTGGCGCCATGGGGTCCCCAAGTTGACCCATGGATTGTCTTGGTCGGCCATGAAACATCCAATAGGGGTAGGACAAGTGTAAAGGTATTTTCATATTTTTATAATATCATTTTTACCTTAAATATCACTAATTACATTTAATCACGATTAATTAAACATAAAAGTTACTATTCACCAAAAAATTATTTTAATCCCATTGAACCAAATTTTACTTCCTAATTACAAACATGTATGTCGGATTTTTGAAAATCAAATCACAGAAGTGGTTATATTTTATTTAAACGAAAAATCAGTTATTTAACTACCACTTAGTGGTTTCACTATTCATCAAAAATTGAAGTTTTTCAGAATAATGCCAAAATTTCACCCTAAGATATAATTGATATTCCAAATTAAAAAATGATTTCTATTTTACAAAATTACAAAAATATAAGTTGCATTAATTAATTTTATAATTAATTCCCGCTGTCACAACAAATATCGTGTTTTTAAAAAACAATATATATCAAAAGATTGACAATTGTTTATGTCCAATTTCAAAGTGAAATTAATTCTAATTACCACCATTGGATAAAATGGTAAAAATATATTCTAATTATTCTTTAAAACCAATCAATAGTATACTTTATCACTAAAAATTATTTTTATTAACAAAGTTGTTTTAATTATTTTTCACTATTTATAAAAAATTGGAAGTTCTCAGAAAAATACAAAAAATTCAACATAGGCTAATTTCGATATTCCGAATCCACAAATGAAGTCAATTTTGAAATATAAAATATATATAATTCAAAAAAGTGGTTATTACTATTCATAATGGCTATTTTGATTTGTCGCGGTGCGTTAGAATCTCGAACATGCGTACAATGCAAGCTATTGCATTATTGAAAGAGAAGCATATCGTGGAAGCTTGGGGTGTTACATAACACATATCTTATATTTCGAAGAATTTATGTGTATTCTACCCCAGTGATGAAATTTCATCATAAATTCCTATAACTAATCCCAATGTCCATGTTCTCTGGGAATTTCTAAAATTCCATCAATTCATGGATAACGTGGTAAAACAAAAGAGGCTTTAAATTTATGATTTATAACCATTAATTGATTACATTAAATTTTATTTTTCTTTCAAAATCCTATAAATGTAATGTATCCCTTATAAATTATTTACTTATCTATATTAAATTCAACTGATTGTTTTATAATATTATAACAAATATTTCCCACCTCTATTTCGTCCAATTGGAAAATAAAACATCACTAGTGCATATGTGTCCACTACCCCCTCAAAGAAGAGATGCATTTAATTTTTTATCACTGTTTCACATTGATTTATAAAATGATATATATAGGATATATATATATTATTATTTATTATAATGTTATAATGTTGAATTATAATTTAGCAGTATTTTATTCCATCGATTGAAAAATAGAATCATCAATTAGGCTTATGATCAGAATATCGTATCCATAATGTGATGCTATTTTTTCATCATAACATCATATGAATAGATAAAATAGTTTATATAATTATTAAATTTTATAATATAGAAATAACTATCTTAATATATATGATGTAACCAATATCAATGTAAAAGGAATATGACAACTGAACTGAAATATGCCTGAAAGGATAATTTTTATCGAGAAGAAAAGTGATTTTCATAAGGAGTTATTAATAAACATTTGATAAGATGTTATATTTAAATCATATATATTATGAAATATATTCTTTTTTGGAATAAATTTATAGTAAATACATTTTTATTTATCATAGGATTGTTACTTATGAAAATAGACGATACATGAGTAATGGAATTTAAATCCCTCTTTTTATTATTGGTGAGACTTCTTCTATATTAACCACATGATTACATTAAATAGTTTATATAAATGAATGGAATATATATCATTTTTCAATTCATGAAAAAATTATAATTTTACAAAATCTATATATTTTTCACTATTTCAAGGGTTTTACTCAATCGTTACCACTGTTTAATGGGTTTATCATATCAATTTATATCAATTAAGACATATGGGGTGTTATGAAACTCTTTGATAGGACAATTAAATTATATGATCATTATCTGATAGATCCGTTAAATTATTCATATTGTTTTTCCAAATTTAAAATTTTAGTACAATTTATATCACTTTCGTACTCAAAATTATTTACAATTTCATATTGAAAATCCATAATTATTTCTCCTTTTTTGTATGAAATAAATTTCATTTATATCCATGATTCATAAAATGTTCTCAAGATTTATATTTACTATTAATAATTTATTTCTTAATATAATTTCTACACATGATTTCTTATTGAAATTTTTAGAAATGAATATTTTTTAATTTTCTAGAAATTTTACATTTACCGATGTTTTGGGCAAAATCAATTTTCTATTGATTATGACATGATAGTAATTTCCAGCCATTATGACCATTCACAAGTATGAAGCTTCATTTACTATTTTTCAATGTTATTTTAATTGAAAATTATTTAAATAATAATTTTATTAGTATTTTTATTTTAAGTATGTTATTTGAAAATGAAATGGTATTTTCATCAAGAAATGATCTAACGGAACTTTTAAATAAAATTTTCATTTACGACTAGATGTGTTGAAGTTAAATTTTTATTAATAGGGATATGATAATATTTTATCATCCATAATATTTTTAGGGATGTTTTATAATGGTGAAAAAAACGAAATGATGAATTTTTTTATTAAACTCATTTTCATTCATAGAATTTTGATATGATGATACAATGAATGATTAACAATATTTTGGTAAATATATTACAGATTTTAATTATATGATTATATTGATATATATTATATATATCATTAATATAAATAGTAATGATTTATTACTCATGAATATATTATGTTATGGATAAACATGATTTCATGAAAAAAATTATATGTTTGGTCCTAGTGTCATGTAAATAACATCATTAGTGGATCCCATGTCATTTCCATAAGTACATGTATGGTCCCAAATTCACAAATATATGTTCATATAAGGACACTATTTAATTTAAATAACTTAAATAGTTAACGTGTTAATATTTATAAATGATTCCATTATTATAATTATTTTTTTCCACAAACCTATGATTTATTTGTGATCACTTGTTTCATGTATGAATAATTTTTATTAATCACACATTTTAATATTTCAATTTATAATGTAAATAAATTTGTTCATGACTAATGGTTAAATATATTGAATAGATTAGGTATGACATGGTAATTTTATTATCATGTCACTATACCCTAATACTCATATAAGATCATTGATAGATTTATTATATGTTTACCCATACTTATAATATGAGGTCACCCTTCTTTATGATTTTTTTCACCACATTCTTTAGAAGGTTATAATTATAATATTACATATGGGTATTAATATGAAGATATTTGGGGGAGACATTTGTGATATTTCAGTTAATAAGAGTTTTTTTTCTAGTATTCAAATTCACTAATCCTAGATAGTTCTATCATGAATTATAATATAATGTAATGATTGTATAAATAATTATGATGAATATTTATTTATAAAATGATTGGATTGATATAGTTTTTATTTAATAGGTTTTTGTTATTATTTAGATATTGGGATTATTGAAATTTATTAAAAACTCATGTGGTAATTATATTTACAAAATATAATAATTATGTTTTGGTAAGGTATTGATTATATGTTTTTAATAGAAATAAAACCCATATTGAATATTATATGTGTACATGATTTTGGGGAAAAATCTATTGGATTATCACCATACAAATAGTTCACTCATAAGTAATTGAATGCAGTCATCCACATTGTGACAATAATGACACCCCGAATGCTAGATGTTTCTGACTAGAAGCGGGGTTCTATGATGGTATGGATGGGAGATTATAAACCCAATAATAGAGTGTAGAAAAGATATATACGATAATAGTATTCAATGGAAAAGTATTAAAAAATCCTTATTAGAATAATAATAAACCATATACATATAATAAACTGGTTGACGATTAAACAATTTCATGTAGAAAATGATGAACATGTCATGGTATAAATAAAAAGGGAATACATCTATGATACATAGGTACAAGGAAATAAAATATTTTATACCATCAAGGAAGAATGTCAGAAAAACATCCTCTAATAGAACCATAGTCATAGGCTTGATCCTCTAAGCTAGTACATCATCATTGGATAATGTTTCGCATGCTAAGAATGAATATTCCCTTTTCCTTACCTGTATTCATAATGTTCATTCGAGTACCAACCAGTTTCCTAGATAGGGAATGATTTTTTCTTAGTAGGCCCGAATTTTTTTTTGAAAACTATCTGGTTGGTGTATATATGATAATAATTACAGTCATAATAATGAATGATCTTTAGTAAATAAATAAATAAACATAACGATCTAGGTTCCTCACTGTCAGTCAACCAAAACAACCCACATCAACTAAAGTCAGATATCTGTGAATATATTCCACCATGCATATATATTTAAATATAAATATTTATATAAAGGAATTATATGCATATATAAATTTATTCATTCATATATATAGATTCAATGTAATATTCATCATTTGAGGCATAATCCCAAGGCATAAACTGTTAAATATGAGGGGTTTCAAAACCCTTGTGACATCTGATCTTCGAGACATAACAATGTCATAATATAAGTCATGTATTAATAATTTAATGAATCCAATACAAATATTTTTCCTGGAAAACACATCATTATTTTAAAATAAATTATAATCCTATGTCTATCCATGTTTTCTCATAAAAAGGATCCTGTGTATTTCTACTTGTACAAAAATAATGTCATCATCTTATGATCCTATCCATGGTTCCATTATAAGAACTCATGTATCAGTCATGACATGGTATATAGAATAACACTATATGTATGTCAATTTTGTACCACATTAGTACCTAGTTATCACTCATGGAATTATATGGAAACTATACCTACCAATATCATCCAATGCAATTAACTAGGTAAGTAGTTATCACTCATTGAAAGAAAAAAGACATTGTCCTTGTGATCCAACCTATAATGTTCAATAAAGAATCCCTGTATCACTCCTGAAATGATATAATTTTTTTGAAACATATTTTAATTATGATCATAAATACCATACAAGGATTCTTTAATATGGACCCTTATATTGCACTTGGATTGGAATAAAATAATCATAATCACTAATATTAAACTTATAATATTAAAAAATATATTTTAGTCTTATTGGTTATGTTATTTAATATGTAGTATGCATGATACAACATGAATAGAAATTAACAAGATGTGGAATACCATTTTACCTTGGCATAATTTTAAAAATCCTAACAATTAAAAAGAGATGTTAAATACACTAAAATATTAGTTAAAACTAATTTCTATTCATAAGTGCTTGAGGATTTTAAATAATGAATGCCTTTCGGGATGATAATATTTTTGTATTCCTCATATTATATTGATTCATTGGATGTAATAATTACACTAGGCATGTACATATAATTTAATTTAATTAATTTTATATTGTGTTAGCATCACTAGAAGGGTCTAGAATCCCACAAAAATATTAACCAAATAAAACACTAAAACATATAGAAAAAATAACCATACTGCATAACTTATGATTTTAGAACTCTAATTATCTGTTATTGTCCATCAAATTGTGTTAGAAAAATATAATTTTAAAAAATAAGAATATTACCTAAAAAAAGAATATTATTTCGAATTAAAATATCACCATTTATGGAGTGATGAACCATGAAATAAAGGAACCGAAATGAATCTCTTATTGATACACATCTAATGAAATTGACGTAGTAAGAATCAGTACCCAAATAAAAGATGGAATTAAATCATATAATTATGTTGGGAGAAATATTTTATGTAGTTACCAATGGAAAAAATAACATGGTATATTATAATGTGGGGTTTGGACCATTATTAAACATAGTCATGACATATTGATGACATGAATGAAATTCCCTGCATGATTTCCATGATTTTCAATTTTTATAATAGGAATAACCAAATCAAATCGTGAATATGATTGATGTTTTATATTTAATTCACGTACATTAGTCAACAAACATGAGTTCTATAAAGAGTGATTCACTTAATGAATTGGATTCTCGTAATTAATTTCATTCATGTTATGAATTGTTTATATACATAGACTCCAACAGATGCACAAATCCATTGAAAAAATAAACCGAATATCCCAAAGAAATAGTTACTAAGAGCTAAGCTATAAGAAAAACATTAATATGGTTTAACAAAATTTAATAAAAAATATATATACATATATACCTCTATGAATGGTGGGTATGTTTATACATCCCCTCTATAAAAAACACATCATCGATTATCCATTCTGAAGGTGGTAAAACAATATCTAAAAATTCATTCATTCGTAGATCATGTATTTCATCCCCCTCTACCTTATATCTCTATGTATATTAATGTCTTTCTATAGAAAATGTCATATAGTAAATGACCTATTGTTGATATAATTTATGTTGTAATAAATGATATATATTAGATCCTCCTCAAAAGATGCATCTACCCATAGGTAAATGAAATTTGAATCAAACTGATGAAACACTTTATAATAATAATGAAAAATCAATAGAACATAGGAAACATAATTATTGTTCTTGTACCTCTATGGTAAAAACCCGATTGGCTACTAGAATTACACTCTAAATTATTTCAAAAGGCAAGATGTAATGATGAAATATCTTTCCCTATCTATGAATCCATCAATGAAACTGTCTAGTAGATACAGAAAGAAGGAACAAATGTCTCAACATGAACTCTATACGCTATAGGTGATTATTTTCATATGATCAATATTAAGAAATAGATATATCCATGCACTTCTATATAAGTATTATCTTCTATAAAGTCACCTAAATGAGATTTCATCCAAGTACCACTACATCCACTACATTTATCCAGTACATAGGTTAATGGAATGACATATCATATAGGGCCCCATAAGGGGCCATCTGAATATTTTCATGAAAGCTATTATTGTAGGAAAAATCTATTAGTGGGGTGTGCTTTTCTTAAAAAACTTTAATAAAAAATACAAATTCTTATATAATGTCCTAAAACACCTATATTATATGTTAAATCTCACTATTAGTCTATGGGTAGTATGTTGTACTTAGATGAATATTTTAAAACATAGATATTTGTATCCCTTGGGAGATCCATGGCCTAAATGGACTATCCCAGCAGAAAATGATAAAAACAAGAAACACCACCAATTTATATAATCTCATAAAATCAATGCTTATAATTTTTATCTAATGGGATATTCTCATTAAATGTAAGAAATTTCATGACCATAATTAAACTGTTAATGATCACACATAAGACATCGATACTTCTAGGGGGTATTGTTATTCTAGTAATGAAACTAATGGTGACATCATCTCATTTCAATATAATAAAGGGTAGAGTTTGTAAAATTCCATAGGGCTTATAGTGATCCACCTTCAGATACTAATAGGTGAATCATCATGTTATAAATCTTTCAATATATCTCTTCATAGCTAGCCACCAATTCTAATGGTGTATGTCTCTGTAAATCATGGTAAGCCTAAGGTGTAGTAACTAAATATTGGCATGATAAACTATAAAAATTATTTAAATATGTATCAATGAATATAGATATGTACATGGATGGATAAAATCTAATCCTTAGTGATAACATAACCCAGAGGACGATCCTTTCATGAGACAGTCTCCTTTGAGAAAATGCCCTCAAAATTTGAAATCCATCTCATCAATACATATTTCAAAATAGAATATTTCACAGTGAACACTTATAAATTAGGATTCCAATGACATTATTGAACATCCAGGATCATCTTAAGAACTAGGGAAAAAACTTTCCAGTAACTATTAGACTATTGGATGTGCTATGTATGAGAATTTTGGATCAAGGTTTCTTTTACTGTATACCATGTTTTATAAGTGGTCTTAATATCAAATATATTATGTTTTTCTTTCCATATTCACTTCTTAAGATTCAATTCATTATATTTGGAATTTATATGAGAATTTATTGATCCACGTAAATGATGAACTGCTGCCCCAATATAGAATGCATCTAATAAAATAATACATGAATCATAAACCCTAGAACATGTTCATGTGTATGTTAATTCCATATGTGAGGTCTCAGCTACTGGAACCGATATTCCATAACTCAATCTCTATATATCAGAACTACATGATTCTTGATCCCGATTCATCATAATAAAATGTTTCACTTCTATCCTACCCTGGCATATTTGATATTGGAGTAGAATTCGCTCTATATTTCACCACATTAATGGATGTCTCACCTGATCATGAAAATACAATCATAATACACATATTATTTAAGACTTTGATAGGTTCTTCTATGATAGAAATATCTTAAATAAAATGTCAATAATAGTCATCCTGCCCTATGAAACATCATATTTCAATAAAACTATTAATGGAACTATGATAAACATCTTATCTATGTTAATTGATACTATTTCCTTTATGATGATGTCACACAATAACTGTACCATAATGATCCAAAAGGATGATTTTGTGAGCTTATCATTCAATTAGTGTTTCCCCAGTGTCTTCATCATGATATAATAATGGTTGGTATAGTCATGTACTATTTCATAATATACAATTATAACATCCATGAGGAGCACCAAAAAAAAATCCAAATATTTTTGGCAAACCTAGCACATTGGGGCCATGAAATCCAATGGCCCATTCATATGAATGGATGAAATAACCAAATAATCATAATGAAAATATATAATATTTAATTTCATATGTACAAAAACCCTTCTCTTTATTACCAAGATAAACATGTTTTATTAAATAAAATATCACTTAAGGAAACAATGTGGATTGAGAGTTAAAGTGTATTGAGAAATTAAGAAAATTATATTACAACTTAGAACATAAAACACAACATCTTTATTGAAATCTTCCTTTATATGACCACAACATTTCTTCATACTTTACATTTCAGGGGATAACCTGAGGACATGCATAAGAAAAAAGTGAGCTATAAAGACCAGTAATGTAGTTAACAAGGAATAACATGGGGAATATAGTAAATTATAGGCAATAGTAATATCAATGGATCACATGATAAACATGAACATAATGGCATGATATAACATAAGTGGAAATTTACAACAACAATTAACACAATATTAGCCTGATGCAAGGCTCATTGTACAAGAAGAATTAGTAAAACCCCCGTGAATGTGAATTAGAATGGGTAAAATCTAATTGTACATGATATATTATGATAATAATCTTTACCCAATGCTTTAGATCATTACCCAGGCTATCCCTTTTTATCATTTCATTTCATGTACATGTTTTCCACATGGATCATAAAACATGGAATCATTCATCATATTCATTTATTCAATGATAAATTAATATGGAATACATAAATTATACTCTATAATAAATATGAAAATGTTCATAAAGGATAATACACTTGATAGAGAAACAGGCATGGTATTCACTAAACAATGACTTTGGCTTGGAAAATCATGGTGCAATTTTGGCAGCATAATATTGTGACATTAGAATTCATTAAAATGGTTAATGAAGATAAAGGGTTATATAATAACATGTAAATGAAATTGATATTCATTAGGTAATATAGATAAATTTCTCAACATATATAAAGGAATTTAATTGCATAACATAAAATAATTTCTTGATAGTAAATGTGGAGGGAGAAATCCCTTACAGAATTCAGGCTTGGTAACAAGTGTACATAAGAGGAATTAATTAGAGATAAAGAGGTATATCATCAATCAAACATAATTAGGGAAGTATAGGTTAGGTTATATATCATATTCAAACTTGAGTAATTAAAAATAAAAGGGCATAACAATAAAAGGAATTTGGACAAATATGATAAAGGAAGAAATCCCTTACTTGGATGTGTGATCCCAAAGAATTTGGAGAGGCTTCAGAGAGGCTTATAGGGAGAGTGGGGTGACTTTTGAGGATTTTATAAAGAGTATGGAAGAGTTTGGAAAAGATGTAAATGGTTTTAGTGAAGAGTACTAGGATGTTGAGTGGGTTTATATATAAAAGGACAGAAAATTTTGAATTATTTCTGTTTTTGGACACCACATAATAAACTAATCTAAAACAAAATCCATCCCATGGTTTTCAAAAGGTTTTTTTTTTAAATTTGAGTGTATTCCATTATTTTATAAGGACAATGGACTAAAATATTAAAATATTAATCTTAATAATGTGGAGGTGTGTCACACTCTCTAGGAAATCATTTTATAATGATAAAATGTTTTAAAAGAATTGGTGGGTCCACTAAGGGTTTGTAAAATAAATAATACAAACCTAAAATAAAATTTATTTAAATTTCAAACATATATTAGCCTAATATCCCATTTATTTTATTTTATTAAATCACTATTGCTACATTAGAATGTCATAAATCACATTATCTATTTAAATGTTATTTAATTTTTATCCAAATATTTGACTATCGCAAAAAAATATGAATAATTGACCATTATATTTTTTTTACAACCTGATTCTAAAAAAATATTCATTTTATCTAAATTGTTTTATAAATATGTGAATTTTACATTTCAAATTAAAAACAAATATTTATAAAAAATTCAAAGGTTTTGACAAAAAATAGCTCTCAATCACAAATAAAAATTTAAATTTTATTCATAAAAAATTTTACGATAAATAATATATCATTACAAATAATTTAATAATAATATTTTATTAATATATTATATTGTTAAAAATATATTAATTCATCAATATAGATTTTTTAATTGAATATTATTTAAAAACACTGTTCGTGATTTAAAAATTATTTAAAAAATTACAATAATAAAATGAATGTATATTCTTTATACAAAAATAATGAACACAGTCATTTTTATATTGTCTTATTACATAACACATTATAAAACCCACATATTACCTAATAGTAGGTTCGTGCAATGGTGATAGACTCTTTAGGAGGCTCATATAACATCACACGAGGGGCAATATCTATTAAATTTCACTTCTTCCATAGCCAGTTCTATTCATGCTTAGCATGTTGAATCTCATATTAAGATTGCTGAAGAGAGAATCCCAGTGAGGTCACCACTTTTCTGAGCTTTAACAAATGGGCTTCGTATGGGTAAATTCTACTCCTTGAGGTCATCACTTATTTTTTCTTAATAAATTGGTTGAGTTCAAGCCCTATATTTATACTAATCATGATATCACTATTTAACAGTTATATTAACTGTGGTAACAATTCTTTACAGTATTTCAAAATTAAAAAAAACATATTACCAAAGAATATAATATGATTCATATAACATTTTTACAAAATAAAACATTTAATTAGATCAATTTTAATTTTCATTAATAAAATATTGGGTCATTACAATCATCCCCCATAAAAAATAGATCTCAAAATTTCTTTTTCCGACTCTAAAACAGATCGGGGTAACTCTTCTTCATCACTTCCTCTGATACCCATGTTGCTTCTTCAAACTTGTGGCTTCTCTGTACCACCTTCATAAGGGGAATTATCATACTTCATATCACATTTTCCCTAGAATCTAATATTTTCACTAGATTACCTTCATATGAGAGGTAATTCTCCCATGGTACCACATCAAGATTGAGTTCATGGATTGTTTTGGTATGCACTTCTTCAAGTGTGATACAAGGAATACATCATGTACTTGAGATAGGTTCGGTGGGAGTGCTACTTGATAGGCCACTAATCCAATGTAATCAAGGATCTTAAAAGGGACGATGTACCTTGGACTATGCCTTACCTTGTTCTCAAATATAATAACTCTCTTCCATGACAAAATGTGGAGGAACACCATGTCTCCAACATCAAACACTAGGTCTCATCATCGATTATCTGGATATCTTTTTTGTGAACTTTGATTATCATTCATGTGGTATAGGATAGTCTTAACCTTCTCCACCATTTCTTCATCCATTTCAAGACTTAAGATTTTTCACACCCTAACATCTTCCCACCGTGCCATTGTTCTTCACCTCTTCCCATAAAAATCTTCAAAAGGGTCCATTTTGATGCTTGAGTGGAAACTGTTATTGGAGGAGAACTGAACTAGATGATGACGTTGATCCCATAATTCTTGGATGTCCATTGATCATCTTCTCAACATGTACTCATGTGTTTTGATTGTCCACTCAGATTGGAAATCAATTTGAGGATGATAAGGTGTACTGAAGTTTAACTTAGTATTTAGATCATATTGAAGATTCTTCCAAAATATAGAGGTATTTATTAGATCCCGATAAGGGAAAATAGATAGTGGTACTCAATGTATCCTTACAAAATATTTGATATATATACATACCATTCTATCTAATTAGAAATCTTATCGAATTGAAATAAATTTTAGCAGTCTTTGTAAGACAATCCACAACAACCCAGATAGAATTGTTTCCTCGGGATGTATTCGGATGTCCATTTGTGAAGTACATGGTGACGTTCTCCCATTTACATACTGTTATGGGTAGTGGTTGCATCATACCCTTAGACATCTATCTCTCAGCCTCCACTTGCTGACATACTAGGAACGTAGAGGTATAGTCAGTGATCTCCTTCTTCATCTAATCCCACCAATAATGCTCTCACAAATATTGACATATCTTTTTTCTTTTGGTGTGAATGGAGAAATTATAACTATGCGTGTCATCCAAAAAATCATTCTTTAACACCATATTTGATAGAACACATAGTCATGTCCCAAATCTCACAATTCCTTATTCATTAACAGTGAAAATTTAGTATTTCCCTTTCTATAATGTTTCCACTTTCTTCTGAATTCCGACATCATCATTTTGAGCGTACTTTAACCATTTCTAAAGAGGTGTTTGAGCAATCATTTGTCAATGTATTGATTATTTCCCCTTCTTTATGGTTCCCATGTATATCTTCATCAAATTTAGGAACATTGGTTCCTTTTCAATTTTAATTAATGATATAATTGTTTGGTGTTTTCTTCTGAGAGAATCCACCTCCTTGTACATTTTACTAGGGTGGTAATGGATAGAGAAGTCGTAGTCTTTGATCAGATCTATCCATATTCATTAGAACATATTCAGTTCTTTTTATGTTAATATATATACCTGTGGGTTTTATGTTCTTTATTTATTTCACAGTTCCACTCAAAGAGGTATTACAACCAAAATTTTAAAGTGATGATCACTTCAAAAAACTCAATATCATTTGTTAGATTGTTTTTCACATAAGCGTTTAATTTCTTTTAGGAATAGAAAATGACTTGGTCATTTTGAATCAACACAAAACACATGCCCTTCTTCGAAGCATCAATAAATTCCAAATAAATTTCTCCACTTGTTGTTAATGTGGGCATAAGAGTAGTGATAAGTATGAATTTCAACTCCATGAATCTCTCTCCCCATTCATCTCTCCAAGAAAACTTGACAACCATCCAAGATATCATGGTAAGAGAGTTTGAAAATCATGATAAATTTCTCAAAAATATGCTTCAATATCATCCTAATCCTAGTATGAAATGGATATCCCTCCCTGATGTTGGCCTCGACCATCCGTCAATTGTAGCTTTGTTGGAGGGATCCATAGATATCCAATTTCATGCGATGATATGACCCAAGATTGAGACTTCCATTAACCATAACTCACACTTGATGTACATTACATAGATCATATCCTTTCTCAAAAGTCTCTAGTAAATTTCATAGATACTCCACATTCTCATCCTTTTTTTGGAGTATTTTAGAATAAAATATATAAAAACTATCAAAAATTTATCAAGGTATTCTCTAAAGATTTTATCCATCTAGTCCATGAATATTTCTAGAGCATTAGTGAGTATGAAACGTATTACTATGAATTTATAGTTTGCACACATTGTACAAAAAGCAGTCATGGGGATATCCTTCTTCTTAAAACATACGTTGTACTATCCACACTACAGATCCACCTTGTAGAATTATTGTTCTCCATCTAGATGATCAAAAATTTCATCAATTCGGGGAAGAGGATACTTGTTTTTTATCATGATTTCATTGAGCTCACGAAAATCAATACAAAGGCACATTGACCTATCCTTCTTAATGATGAAGAGGACTCATGCACCCCAAGGTGGAGCACAAGTTCGTATAAACCATTTATCCAGACTCTATTGTATTTGTTATATATCTCCCTAACCCTGACAAAAACCAAAATATACAAGTTCATGGACATTTGAAATGCACCAAGTAAAATATCAGTCATGAATTCAACTTCTCTTCTAGGAGGAAGACTAGGAAATTCTTCAGGTTTCACTTTAGTGAATTCCCTCACAATAGTAATGTATTCATGGATTGTTGTTTCCATAGAATCAATCATATGAGAAATATAAACATGATCATATGGTAGTAATATCCATAATTGAGATCATGGTGCTAAATAATATCCATCCACATCCTTGTAGTTGTAAAGAATCCGGGGTCAATTTGCAATATGGAGAGTGATTTTCCTCTCACAACAATTTATGTAGGATTTTTATAAAGAAATAATGTACATTCCATTAAATGCATCCAATTACATAATAAGGAGTATGGTGAGGTTCTCTGAGAAGTTTAATCCTCAAATTTTGATAGGGGAGGAATTTTATTCATGGGATGCAATGATTCCCTCACTTTTCATTCTCACATATATCATTTATTCAATGATTTTTTGTGGTTATAGTATTTTTCTACTAAAAATTGGTGAAATAAAATAATGTGTATAACTAGAATAAAAAAGTAGGTTTGATATTCATAAATAAATAACTAGTGTTTCTGTCATGACTTTGTTTTTGGGGTTAGCTTCAGTGGTAGTGACGCAAAATATCACCCTTTCTTCTTTAGAGGTTGTGGGTTTCCTCCCAAAACCCTTTTCATAGGGAACCCATTTTCAAATATCCTGTGTTATTTGTAGTTGAACCAATGAACAATTAATTGAGGGTCTAATGGATCATTTATCTCCAATAACATAGCAATGGGTTTTCTTGTTAGCAGTTAATAGCTAGGTGACCTTATCTTCCACACCTAAATCATTTCCTCGTCCCTTTCATGGAATTTCAAAGGTACTTCATTCCACACATTTGGAAAGCGGGGTGCTATAATTTCATTCCACCATTAGATTTTTTCATCAGAACACCAAAATTAATGTGCAGCTTACACTTCTTATCCCTGTGATACCCCTGATATTCAAAAATTTCCATTTAGACTTTGTGGTCACATCAGACCTTTTTCTCAAAGCTATCGAATTCACAGATTTCTAGGGATTTCTATAAGCTAGGTTCTATCCCACAAAATTAGAGGTCAACCATTCATTCTGGGGAGACGACAATGTTAGAGGCCTATCATGAAAGCCTTGTGATGTTTCCTCGTACGCTCTGATGTATTCATTATATTTTTTAGGTCAAGGAAGTCAATTTTCATAATAAGTCGGAAGGTGCGAGGAAAATATTTTTCAAAAAACAATTTCCAGAAATCATTCAATTTCAACGCTTCGATCTCTTCCTCAGGATTCATATTTTTGATCAATTTCCACCATTGATTAGCTTCACCCTCTATAAGACAAGCAGAAAAAAGAAGTATCTTCTATTTGGAACATTGAAGGATGGATATGATCTTTTCAATGGAGTTGACCCATTGTTTGGGGATTGAGGGATTGTATAATTTATTAAAGGTTGGAGGCCTTTGTATCATGATGGTGTCTATAAAGGATTGTTATTTTATGGGGGGGGGGTTGCTGAACATTCCTCTTGACCCATATTTCTATTAAAAATATGTTTTAACTGAGAGTTTATCATGGCAATTTTTTGATTACCACTGCCATCGAATTTGGAATATCATTAGAATAATCACCACATTGATCATTTCATCAATTTTTCCCTAGTTACCCAATTACCAACCATTGGCTTTAATAATAAGAATGTTAGGGGTATCACATAAAGGTGAATCCAATGAAAAAAGGGATAACTTATAAATTACATTTTTTCCTAAACTTATCTGTGCTATCCATGATCTACTTCCAAACATATATTCTTAGGGGAATTTTTTTATTCACCTAATAATGGTTCATACTATGCTTATGAATTTACCAAATCATATACCCTAGTAGTGTCATGACCAAGAGTTCAGCAAGTCCCATTGTCGTTCTGTAGTTCATATTTGAGTCTGGATCAAAGTTGTGTTTTTGGGTTTTAC
Source organism: Viscum album (assembly GCA_963277665.1). NCBI lineage: Eukaryota > Viridiplantae > Streptophyta > Magnoliopsida > Santalales > Viscaceae > Viscum > Viscum album. The sequence goes on from OY728143.1 coordinate 358,416,168, forward strand.
CCCCAGATATATATCTGCCAGAGCCACCTATACCTTCTTATATCAAACCAGGGATGTATTCTAATGAAAAACCAATTACTCTATACTCATTAAAATTTACAGATGTTTTATTATACCTTGTTTTATCCATAAGGAATTCACTAGGGGTCGCTAGTCCGAATCATAAAAATAACTAATCATTTACTTTGATACCAACTATAACAACCCTACTTTTTATTACACTCATAAACATTATTTATTATATAAAATAGAACATAAGGCAACTTTGAGGATAAAGAGTTCCAGTGTCTTGGGAAATTAGGGACATTTCATAACAACATAGAACATAAAACACAACATCGTTATTGGGAAATTATTTAACATGACCACAACATTATTTCAGAGATAACATTTCATAGTATAGCATGAGAACATGCATAAGAAAATGGTAATCTATAAAGACTAGTAAGGGAGAAAAAAGGCATAACAAAAAGAATATAGAACATTTTAGGCTATAAGAATATCATTGTATCAAAAGAGATACATGAATAAAAATGCATGATATAGCATTACATAGAAATGTGGAAAGAACATTTAATATGATAGTAGCTTGATCCAAGTCTCATTGCACATGGAGAATGAGAAAATCCACATGTCAATTTAATTAGAATTAGTTAACCATTACTGTGCTTGAGGTATCATGATACTAATCTTTTACCAATGCATTGGAGCACTACTTTGGTACACCCTTCTTAATCATTTCATTTCATGCATAAGTGTGCCAAATGGATCATACAATATGGAACCATTCAACATCATCATTTATTTTACGATAAATGAATGCAGAATAAATACTTTAAACTATATATTAAAAAAGAAAATGTGCATATTGATGAATACCCATGATAGATAAATGGGAATGGTATTCTCTACATAAAGACTTTGGCTTGGAAATTTGCAGTGCAATTTCTATAGCATTATAGTATGACATAAGAATTTATAAAAATGTATGATTAGAGACAAAGGCGTATATCTTCATATGTAAATCAAATGGACAGTAAGTGGGTCATATGGATACATTTCCCAACATATATAATTGAATTTAGGCGCATAATGTAAAACAATTTCTTGATTATAAACGAGGAGAGAGAAAAATCATACAGAATTTCAGCATTGTATCAGGTGTACGTGGGAGGAATTAAAGGGAGAGAAAGAGTTATATAATCATTAAAAAATAAGGAGGGAAGTATAGGGGAGGTAAAAAATCATAACCCAACTTTTTTAGTTTAAAATAAAATGGAATAAAAATATAATGAATTTAGGAAAAAATGAGAAATGAAGAAATCCCTCACTTGGATGTGTGATATCAAAGGATTGGGAGAGGATTGAGAGAGGATTCTTGGAAACATGAGGCTCCATGAGATGATTATAGAGAGAAGAAGGTAGCAGTTTTCTGATCAACTAATGTTTTGACTGAAGAGGAATGGGAGGTTGAGTGTGTTTATATAGGAAATGAGAGGGAATTCTTTATTATTTATTTTTTGGACACCACACATTAAACTAATCAAAACCACAAACCAACTTATAGTGTTTTCCCAAGTTTATTGCCAAATGGGACTGTAAAAAATTATTTTATAAGGAAAATTTTGGATATTATTGAAATAATTGGATTTCTTATGTGTAGGTGAGTCACAATCTCATGGAAATCAATTAAAACGTTAAAATGTTTTATAACTCATGGAGGGTCCACTATGGAATTGTAAAATAAATAAAACAAAGCTAATATCACCTTATTTAAAAGTTAAAACATATATTGGTGAACATTCCATTTATTTTATTTTATTAAAACACAATTGGTTCATTATGATGTCATAAAACTGATTTTGTATTTATACTATATTTACTTTTCAGTCAAAAGTTCAAGTATCTCAAAAAATTATGAAAAATTAATTGTTTGATAATTTAGACATTCTAATTCCAAAAATAATATACATTTTATATAACTATTGTTTTTAAAAATTCTAATCTTTACATTTAATGTAAAAACAATCATTCATCAAAAATTCAAGGGTTTTGAAAAAAATATCATTCAAACCCTAATGAAAATTACAATTTTATTCATAAAAATTACATGATAATTTATTTTCAATATAAATAAATATAGTAATTATATTTTATTAATATATTTCTTAATTAAAAAATCCATTTATTTATGTTAATAGATTTATTAATTGGATATTTTTTAAAAATACTTTGTGTTCCTTAAAAACTATTATCAATGTAATAATAAGAAAATGGATGTATATGTTTTATAAAAAAATAATTCACATAATAATTGTTCTATGTTATTATTACATAAACCATTTTAACACATGCATACAACCTAATTGTATGGTGTGTAATTTTGACTGAGGCTTCGGGAGGCTCAGATAACATCACTCGGGTGAAAATCTTTGTTAACATCTACTTCTCCCATAGGTTGTTCTATTGATGCTTAACATGCTGAATGTCATCTTGGGATTGGTAAAGAGCATATCCCAGTAATTCCACCTCCTTTATAAGTTCTGAAAATTCAGCTTCCTATAGATAACTTCTACTAGATGGGGCCATCACTTCCTTTTTCTGTGTAAATTGGATTTTTTTAAATCCCTATATTTATATTAATGATGTGATCACTGTTAAACAACTATATTTTAAATGGTAACAATTCTTAACAATTTGATAACATAAAAATATCATAAAAATGAATAAGTTACTATGTTTTATATATCCATTCCAAATAATAATACTTTTAATTACAGAAATAGGAATTTTCATTAATAAATGTTTAGATTGTTACAATATGTGTATATCTAGTGGTGTTAAATGTACCTGATCGTAGCCTAAAATAAAATTTATTATGGATAAAAAACAAGTTCTTATCTTTGATTTTTAAAGAGGTTATATATATGTTGTAGTTGAATTAGATTATTAATCACATGATACATTAAAAGCTGTTAATATATGTAATTTATTATCATTATATTTACCTTCAAATAGTGTAGAAGAGGTGACACCCTTAGGGTAGTACAGGTGTTATAAAACCATTATCTTCTATGTCCTAAAACTACTTTTTGAGATATTTTAGTTCTATAGGTTCTATCATATATGGATGTCTAGATTGTAGTGATGATCCTAACCCTAAATCAACTGTAATATATACCTATATTACAAAAGGTAATCTTGATAGATTTTCAAGGAATACATTCAACATAACAACCTATTGTAGGATGGAAGTTCACACATCACATATCCTAATCACTCATAAAGCGACTAGAAATCAATATTTCCCCTCCACATTGCAATGCTTTTTTGGTCTAGTCCACCATTCCTATACATTGAATTCACCCTTATGAATAGAATGTCAAACATTAGGAGATGTGATATTCACTATCCAATGATTGGAATGAAAATGATTCAGATATGGAACTAGCCAATCGATCCCCAAAATTATGATAAAGCCCTTCATCATGAGGAAAAATAGATCCCATAAAAACATAACTTTTTATCTCAATAAAATCCATTATATCATTATATACTCACATTTTGGAACTATGAAGTAGAGAGGATATGAGGTTTTATTTTTTATGTGGGTGTGAAAACACACATGTAACTTTTGAGATCAAAATGATAAACCTCTATTTTACACATGCTAAAAGACTCAAAAAAGATTCATTTTCAAACAGTAGATTAAAAATTGTAGAAAATGGATAAAAAAAATTAATTTTAATTTTTTTTGTAGATTATAACCATTATATTTTATGACTAACCAATTGTAAACTAGTTTTAACTTTAAATGTGGTAATAATTATTTAATATTTTTACTATTCATAATAACTAATGGTGAATTTAAAAATCTTATGTAATAATATTTAACTTGATTCCAAAAATGGAATCCATTTAACCAAATTCAATTAATAGAATTGTTAGAATTTAAGAAAATAGTAATCCTATAAGTGTGATGATAAAAAGGTTCTACAAATTGAAAATTTTCACATGTATAAAAAGTTTATATTTTAAAATTATATAGTAAAATTATTCCAATAAAATAAAATGGATTAATCATAAAATATTTGAAATAATTATACATTTAATACATTCAATGATAATATTTATATTATTAAATTATTAAAATGATTGTTATTCATTTAATAAATTTTTTATTAATAACTATTCATTTGAAATATATTCATCTTACATTATAATCTAAAATTAATTCAATGAAATATATGCCATGTTGATTTCATAAATTAAGATCAAATTTTCAAATAAATTTCAAAAATATGAATGAATTATTTTGAATACATGTTTATAAAAACAAATAAAAATTATTTTTCGGGGAGAAATGTATGTTTAGAATATATATAGTCTCTAAAAAATATTTTTTACATATTTATAAATATATTATATATATATATATAAATATATACTTAATTATAGACTTGTATTTATTACTTGTATAACCACACTATTTAATGGATATGTTATAACAATAATAATAATATTAATTGTATATTTTGTTATCTTATAACATGGTGTTGTATGTGATGCATGATATTAGCGAAATTAAATTTATGTGTATGAGAATAGTATTGTTCATAAAATCAAGAGATGTAACATTCAACCACCCTTGTAATGAATGTATCATTTAAAATTCATCACAGTGATACAATCATGTGAGGATAATTCTACTTCCTCATATCCGTAGGCTTATATGATCCTTAATGAATTTGATGGTTTCTCCACAATACATTGAAGAGGATAGTGGAATTTTTTCAAAAACTATTTTCCCTAGAAGATAAAATTTTCATAGAATTTTTCCATTGGAATGATAATTATAAAATAATACAACCAAAAAATATAGTGAATGTAATGAATCAGGTATTTACATCCCCATTAGATATACATATAAAACATTTTGGAATTGAGAGAGGTTTAGTGAAAAATTCACGAGAATATACACCATCCCAACTCGGTCCATAATATGGAATTAGAAAATATATGTATTGATCATCATTCCCATCATCCTGAATCTCATAACCATATTACCTGGAGAAATTTTTGTAAAATTATTCTCTTCAAATTCATAATCTAGACTATTATGTGGATTGTAGACATAGCCTTTCCATCGGTTATGGTCTGTAGTGCTATGTTTAATAATTTCTTTAAAGGTCTATATATATATCTCTACACATTCAAGACTTCATTTCGTCTACTCATAAATTATAATACAATAATTTAGAGTTATAAAATTTATTCATTCAAATTATTAATAATGAAAAATATAAATACTATATTTATAGGTATTTTTGTAATCAAACTGAACATGTGTATGGTATTTATTTAAATTTTTTTAAATACATTGAACAAAAAATCATAAAATACTCTATTGAATTAATTATTCCCCTAACTCTAAATCTGTCTACAAATGATATGTTGTTAGAAAAATAGTCTCTATGTCATGTGATCTCAATAATAGCCTACAAAACATTTACTAAATCATATATTTCAATCATATAAAATGTAATGTTTTATTCCATGAGACATTGCATCTACCATAATGTATGTCATGTGAATATGATCAATAATAAAATTTGATATGATAATATTGAATTTCTCAACATTCGAAAGTAAGTAGACTAAACCAAATATATCATTAATATATTTAGGTATTAATATAATATGACGAAAAAAAATCCACGGTTGGTTTTCCCAATATCATTATTTAATTGGTAACTGTTGTAAAATTCTCGCTGATAATTTTATCTCGACATTAAAATTCTATCATACCAAGAATCATTATATAGACTTTGAAATATCTCACATCATGTTTTAAAATAAGAAATATTGTTTCAAATAACTTTAGATCATTATACTCTCATTACGAATAGGAAATTAATAATTATGAGCTTACTCAAATAAGTCCTTCTTCAGATGTAGTGTGTATGGAACCGAGACAATGTTCATGAAACATATCATTCAATCATAAACATGGTTTATCTTAGAATTATTTAATTTAATATTATTCTTGTACACATAATATATTACACATATTGAATATCAACCTTGATAAATAGTGAAATACTTATTTTATAATGGTAAATTTACCACATGTATTATAAATTTTAAAATCTAGCCTTAAATTATTAATAAATATAAAATATTTTGTGATGGTAATCCTATAAAATATAGCTTTATCCATTCAACAAAAAAATCATCCCCCTTGATTTTTATCCATGGATGGTAATGTATTCATTAGTTATAATATTAAATATATTCCAATTGTATTCAATAATTAATATTAAATTCCTTTTTTGTGAATATATAATATAAAATATTAATCAAAATATATAACACAAATTTCCCAGCAATGTCTATTAAATAAAATCATTAATAAAACATTTCCATATATAACTATATATCCTGTGTTGGGAAAATGTTATTTTGAACCAACTATTTTCATCAGTTATAAGATAACACTATACCATTCTACATGGGAATGAGTCCAAATCCATTTTTTTGATGCATCAATATTGATAAAAAACATTTTCCCACTAAATAGTAATGTATGAATAGGTACACATACCGACCATCCATTCATAAACATCATGTTTTCTTCACATTTATTTGTAATAATATAATTATATCCCTTCTAAGACACAATTGTGATATGATTTAATAATATTGGGAAATTATCCAAATAAAATTGATAATAACCAGAAAAACCCAGATAACACTGTATCCTCAACAATATTGTTAATCTCAGACAATATTCAACAAATACGGTCTTCATAGTATCCAAATATATACCATCTCTTGAGGATATATGGCAATGAATTGATAACTTTAGTGAAAAATCATCTGAGATGGTAATGTTTTCATTCAAATTATTTTTCCTCTTAGTCATTAATTTAATTCCAATGGTATATTCATGCTCTTATTTTTTTATTTGAATATATATAAATGTAGTTTCTAAATACAGATATAAACTGATATACGTAATATCAAAAAATCTTTTTAGTATATCCTGATCATAATAGGGTAAATACAAAGAAAATATGGTTTCAGGATATATTCTTTGTGTCTATTCCATGTTCTAAAAGTGATATTGGATGAATCCACTTTTATGAGCCTCAATTGATGATATCTGAAATAATTTTCAACATAGTAAAAGTATACATCTTCTCAATGTTGACCAAAAAATCCATCTGTCAATAGTTGATGATAATTATTCTAAATTATCATCATAAACAGCCCATGAAATTTATAATGGAGTTACATGGATAAATCATTTATCTTCAATAAAATTACATGTACCCAAAAGGTAACACACATGGGAAAACAAATAACATTTCATGATTTTATTTCGGTTTCTTTTTAAATTCATTCAACTAAATACATGCTATTCTATATGGATTATTTAAAATAAATAGGTTTCCATGTATGATTCATATTGTGATCTCATATTCATGATTCATATTAATACTAAATAACTATTCTAGAAATTCTCCCTCACATTAGGTACAAAATTGATGTTGATTTTCTCCCAAGCATCTCAAATAAACTACCCTTGAGAATTGGAATCAATAACCATACAATGGATTTGATTTCCATTAGAAAATAATATATATCATCTCACATCTATATGATCATAGGTTTCATTGTATTATCAAATGTGACTTCCATTTTGTGGGCAAGGATGTTTTTTCTTTTCATTCTTTCTGAAGAACTTTTATTATTTTTATGATGATGATGATGATGAATTCCCATACAAGGTAAATAATATTGGATTTATTTAGATAAATTAATTCTAGACCTATGATGACATAAAATTAAACTATTGGTAGAATAAAATTATTTACGAGAATCATATTCATATTTAATAAAGTTGGAGAAGATTCATATACTAGACATGTAACCATAATAAAATTAGTGATTTTCCCTGATAATATATCTTATAACCATTTGGTATTGAAATTATCATTCCTAAATAATTTTATTGTTATATTGAAATTTATATAAAAAAATGAAATAATAAAATTCCATATTTTAGTATAGAGGGCACCACCCAACTTCATTTATCTACTAGTAAACCATTTGTAAAACTATAATGGTTTGAAAAAAAATCTTAAATATCACATTACAGTGATAATTCCTTCACAATATGTGAAAATAATGAAACCTTCATTCCAATCTATAAAACATTATGTTTAAGATATTTAATTCATAGTCATCCTCTTTAAAATTCTTTAATAATTATTCCTAATGTGTTTATGAATTTCCAAAACATATCCCTTGGATTTGTCAAACTATGTCTGAAGCATGCCCAATTTTAATTAAAATACCACTTTGAATCCATTCAAAATAATTAACATTCTCAATCATTCATGTCCATATAAATAAATCCTTAAAACCATTTTGAAAACATGGAGCCTAATGAAAATGTTTTAGATGAATAAATATTTAAAACATGTAAATTTATTTTTCAGTTAAAGAGTCCATTAAAAATAATCAATTTAAAAAATCATGTATGAAATATGGACAAGGATGCTAAATATGTCCCAGAAAATACATACATATAAACAATCATAGATAATAATGAGATTGGGGAATTAACCCTTACCTCGTACATTCCTTTAGTCGAGGGTACATTTAACCTCCTGTATAATGACCATAGTGTGAAATTAAATTATAACCAAAGAATATTAGTATTTATGATATCATATATGATTCATTTATGCCTTTATACTACCAATTTAATATTAATTTCCATGTTAAAGTAACATTTCAGGTACTAATCACATTCTTTATCGAAAGTGTTTTAACTTGTTATTTTTGGTCATATCACATAGATCATGATTTACATAATTTCAGAATATAAAACATAATTTATATATCATATATATTCAGAATATAAATATGTATAATATATATATATAAATATTAAATGGAAACACAGTTCATGGAGATGGTAGTATGTACGTACGCAGGAACGTTGTTTCCATTTTTCTTATCATATTGTATGGAAGTAAACAGAATATATTTATCTATATAATTATATATTATTCTAGTAGTAATACTATTTCATATAAATCATAATGAATCAATGTATATATATATATATAAATAAAATTGTTGAAGGGTGATCATTGAAGATGAATCTCATCGCGTCATGGATATGGTAAGACGTATGTATGCACGAGCGACAATATCGTTGTATATATGGTGAAACAGTGTTTTATTGGATGTTATATTATATATAAAGAATCATATACATGATATATATATATTTTTTAAATCAATATTGTTCATTATTAAACACATACAAAGAATTATGTGTTGATTAATAAACTACACCATGACTTGGAGATGGTAAGTCGTACGTACGCACGTATGGTGACTTTGTTATTCATATGATAAATACAATAATGAACATGGTTTTACCATTTTTATATTAACATCATAGTATGTATAAGGAACTTTATTTATTAATTTAGTATGGGTATACCAAATCAGGAGGATGTATAAGAAGAAAAAACATTGAAATAGGTGTTAAAATAATTATCTCTTCTTCGGGTGTTTCCTTTTGATTTGAACTAAATGGGAAATTTGGATGGATTTATGATCAAATTAAGGACTCTAGTTTTAGTTGAGGATATTTGGGTGGATTGTTTAGTAGGGGTTGGAGATCCAAATGGCTTTGGTGGTGTGAATTTTAGAGAAGGGGAAGTATTGTTTTATAAGAGTGGTGAGGGACACTTTTGGAAGATCTTGATATATTAATTTATTATAAAATAAATATTGGTTTCTAATATCAAAAAATGAATTTATTTCTAGGATAAGATGGGTATTGGTGTATATACACTCAAAAAATAAGTTTTATAGATGTTTAGCTCATCATATTAACCTTATCTTTATATTTAACCCTTAGTTTAATAGTTTAACTCTTACCATGTCTTCTTGTAATTTTATAGTACAAGGTGTATATAGCTACAAGAAGTTTACAAACAAACTTAATGTATATCATATATGAAATTTTAACACTATCAAATTTATTTGGAAGGACCTTATATTTTTTTGTCTTTTATATTATTTAATAAATTTTTATTTATTTAAAATATAATTTATGTTAATTTTGTTACTATTTAATACACGATATTTGTAAAAGTAATAAAAACTTCATTCATTTGATAAAATATATTGAATCAATCATAACATGTTATATTCAACTATAAAATTAGTGGATGGCACAAAAAGTTTGACATTTTTGTTATTTTGATATTTACAGTATCATTATATTTAATCGATCATTAATAAGGTAATTACTACATCATTATTCGATCATAAATAAATTTAATTATTTAATGACTAAAATAAATAAATAAAATACCATGATGTAAAAAATATTTTTATATTTCTAAATAATATTTATAGTCTAGTTTATCTTATGTATAACCCAATATTAAAAAATATTTAGTTATTAACATTTGAATATAACACCTTTAACTCTTCTTAAAATAAAATATAATAAATTTCTAAATCTTACACAAGTGAATCATAAAAGATGATATTTTTGTCCTATGGTTTCTTTTGGCCACAAAAAAAATATTCAATAGTATTAGGACATGTATTGGTGTAATTTTATATTATTATAATATTATTTTTTCATTTAATTAACCTATTTACTTTTAACTGTGGTAAATAAACTTCCAATGTTACTGTTCACTAGAAATTATTTTTATCATATTTAACTACATTTTACTTACTGAAGCAAACTATGTCTCTTTATTTTTTGAAATTCAATTCCTAGATATGATAAAATTACATTATTTTCAAATTTAAAAATGTGCCTAGAAGGTGGGTAGAAGACGTTAAAAAAGTTCAATTAAATTTTATTTTTATAATCTGATTATAAAATGTCTCTAATGAATTACATTATAATAATATATTTATTATGTTTTTATTTTGACTTTAAGATAAATTTTTAATAAAAAATAATTATTTAAATGAAAAATTCAGTTTTTATGTACTGTGTAGTATTTTTCACAACACATCAAAAATTCAATGTTTTTAGAAAAATAAAAAAAATTAATCCTAAGATAATTTTGATATTCTGAATTCAAAAATGAAGACTATTTTACCAAATTAAATTTCTAGCGATTTCTAAAATTAATTTTAATATTGTTCACAAAAGGACATAAAAAGTATTTCTTTTATGAAAATAGTTTTTCTAAATATGTAATAATTTTAACAAAACTTATACATTTCATAATAAATATATTTTATTTATGCAAAATCATTATAAATATAATTTAAAATTTATATGATACTATTCATATTAAAATATTTAATTGATATATAAATATATCGTTTAAATAATTATAGTAATAGTGTGTTGTTTTTTAGAAACTCAAGCTTGTGTATAATGCAATCCAGGTCAGTGTTGCATGCAATATAAGCTATTAAATTATATTAAAGAAATAAAATACTATGAAATTTTTTGTTTGTTACATTTCCCATAGGTAAAACTATTGTAGATCTACATTATCTTATAGTATCCTCATATGGATATAATTTCATAGAAGCTACCATGTATATTTTTCACAAAAATTTCATGACATTTTATTTTAATATTACATATCCTTTTAGTTACTATTAATGTTTTTTACCCAAATATACATATATTGTCTGAATAACAACTATAATTCAAACAATGGTGACTAATGATTTATATATATATATATATATTTCATCTTTTTTTATGAAAAATAATCAAATACCAATATGGTCAACATAAAAATTTTATATCTTTATAATATTTAGAAACGTATAAACCTAAACAATAAGTTCATAAGTGAACCACATTATCTCTAACTATTTACCTTATAACTATCACCCTTATTATATTTATCATACATAAAAAGAATCATTAGAACCTTTGGAATGGAATACAAGGAAAATGTGAGAAAAAATTATCAGAAAGTGTAATCAAGGCAGATCTTAATGATCAAATAAGAATAACATAGCCATAGGTGTATGATAACAAGATATTAATATATTATTAAAATACCCAGGCTATTAGTTATCATAACGACAAATCATGATAAAAATATTTTATGGTCAAATGACATGAATCGTAATGAAATCAAAAAACATGAACCACATGAACACAAAATTAGCATTACATGTATATTTTTTATACACAAGAGCTCAAAACATTGTTAACATGTAATGTTATATGTATGAAAACTCATTACATTAGGTAAATTACATCAAACCCTCAAGAAAAGATAGGTATATGATATCAAGGTCTATGCATAATCTTATAGATTTAATTCCTAGCCATGATAAAATTTTTAAAATTAAATAAGGTTTATGAATAACCAAATTAGAACATGAGTTATCCATTTTTATTTAACTCATTGGAGAGGTATAACATGATCATTGTTCCTTATTTTATAATGTAACCTTATTTTCAGGGTTTATACCTTCACCTCCCATCATTGGATATAACCTAACCAATGTCCTTGTATTATAATAGAACCACACATCACATAATGAAAACTATAAAATGATGTATTATAATATCATAGAAAATTTAATATATCAGTATTTCAGAACCCATATAAAGGAAAAATGTTTTATAAAAATTTCATCAAGTAATCATCACATAACCAATGAGAATTTATTTATAGCATAAAAATGTATTCATCCTAATAATAAAACATATAAATAAATAACAAGGATGGTACCATTGCATTAAATTTCTAGTGAAACATAAATATTGAAAAGTTTTTGTTGTTGTTGATGGATAGAAATTAAATTCAAAATCATTATATCATAATTGATGAAAATATCAATCCCATTTTGAAATCATCAAATTAAAATCTAAAAATATACCAAATATTAAAGGAAAAAATATTTTATTAGTTCCCTATAAAAACATGTATCATTATTTAATTCATTGGGTGGTCGTGAGGGAGGGAAATATCATTCATACTATATATGTTTAATTGTTGATTCAATTAAATTTTTTCACAATTTTTCAAATGTACCACATTGAAAAAAAGACAACAATATTTCATTTTAATTTTCATTTAAAGGTCCACCAATGGTAAAAAATGATTAATAAATCGATTGAAAATAGTAAAATCATTCTTTACAAAAATTTTAAAACACATGCACTTAGATGATAAATTATTTTTGATCGAAGTGAGAAATATCTTTGATTTTACATAAAAACAATATGTTATTATCTATAATTAATGTTACTAAATTTTAATGGAAAAATGTTTTAAGAGAAATAAATATAGGTGAAGAAATTATGTTTTTCTCTTGGGATATATATTATATTATATCCTAATAATAATAATAATAATAATAATAATAAATGATGATAAACATTGAGATTATATCATAAAAACTATCCAAATTGGTAACATTTGAATCATAATCCTTAGGAAAGAAATAACAATATATTGATATTTAAATCCCAATTAAATTAATAATAATCATAATAAATTAATTTAACATGTTGTATACAGAACACTTAAAATAATATGTGGGGAATATTCCATGTGCCTTGTAAAGAGAAAAGTGAGATGGAAATACCTTACATTAAGTCTCAAATTCTATTATAAAAGATAAAAATAACAATATAATAACTATATATTTATTATAATTTTTCCAAAAAATAAAAAAAATATAACACCATATATGATTTATTTATAAACTTTTAAAACTATTTAATAAAAATACATTAATTGAATCATTGTTCTAGGTGATAACTTCTTCATTTTTCATGAATGTTCCAATTGAATAGTTTTAGTCCAAGTAAATTTATTATGGTTACATAATTTACATTATGTTAATCATGATATAATATCAAATATTATATATATATATATATATATTTAATTTTATATATAAATTTTATATATTTAAATATTAATTACACAATTCATGTAGATATAAGGTCATATGTAAGAATGCAAGACAATTCCTTTTTTAAGGAAAAACTTAATGAATTTTACAAATGAAATAGAAATTATTGAAAAAAAATTATATTTTATATATAATATTTATACTAAATTAATCATTCCCTATTAACATCCATGTAATAATAAAATGAAATATATGTCACATATCTTCATAATGGAATTTTTCCTCATGTACAGATGAGTGAAATTATTGTTTTCTAAAAGATAGGATTGTAAGTGGGTAGATCTGATATTATAAGAATAGATGTATAATAATGACATTTATATTATTATATACTCTAATTCACTAATTAATAAAATCAATGAAATGTGGTGATAGAACATGAATTACATCATTTTGTGAGGTGGAAGTTGTTTGTACACATTATCAATAACTTTTATCCTCAATTTATAAAATAGATGTATATGGGTTATTTGATTAACATAATAACATCTTAGTATAAAATATTATTACATTAATTTTTTCAGAACTTTATAATACATATTTCAGAAAATGAACAATATTATTGACATAAACATGTTAACATTTTCTTGTAGCGAATTGTAGATTTTCTTAAAAAAGTATTTAATTTTCTATAGATAGTAAAAAATACATATTGGTAATAAAAATTTAATTTATTTAATAGTTTTTTAAAAATAAATCCTGGTTCTGAATTTTTTAAAATAATAATTAGTTAAATTAATTGATAAATAATATATCTTTTATTTAATTCATATTATGATGAGTTATTATGTAAAAATATTATATACTTATAAAAAATTTCGTTAGAAGATTTGATTTTCATTGCATCTATTGATTGTTTTCAAATTAAATAACTCCAATTATTTAATTGAGTTTCAATGGAAGGATTAAATATTTAGTGTACGAAAAATAAATATTATTATATACAACACAAGACATAATACTAAACCCCTGACTAGTGTGCCGATAATGTTCTAGTTTTTCATACATCAATCAGTACAAAATGAATTATCTATTAAAAAGTTATTCAAAACCACATTTTTTCAAAAAAATTTATTGAAACCACATTTTATAAATCCTTTTACCAATGCATTGGAAAAAACACATTCATTTTATCAAAACTATGGGAATATTTTATAATCTCAAAAAACATTTTTCCCACACATTTTGAAAAATAATGAGATCATTCCAATTCAATTATAATTTTTTAATCCAATAAAAACCATAGTTAAAATTCCATTGGATATGGATTTAACTACCTAAAAACACCATTCTCAATCTAAATTCAATATGATTCACACACACTATAATGAATGGATTGTGCGAACATAAATAGTGGCCATATATTCTCTTCTATCATCATGGAACTAAATTCAATAATAAAATGTTCTTGTATTAGGGTTTGATCAATACACACCTAGAGAAACTCAATCTTTATACCACAAACCAAAATATTTGGACTCCAAAATAAATTTTTTAACACCCCAATGATTAAAAAACAAATTTTAAATGCATGAAATGTTATATCTCTAAAAAATTATATTTTTTTGTGGAGATAGTTATAATCAAGACGTTAAACATAATTTTTCCACTTCTCTGATTTGAATTGTGAAAAATAGACGTCTATGGTTGTGATCAGTAATTATTAAGTGTCTGATATAACCAACATGATTTTTTGGTGAATAGTAACATACCCTTATGAATAGTAAAATCACCCTTATGAAATGTAAATAATATTATCATTTTATTTTCTTAATATTATATTGTAATGAGATATTGATTAATTTTTTATGGGGATATAAATATTTTTATTATTTTAAAATTGATATTTAATGAAAAAATATGATTTTATTTAAAAATTGAAATAATAATATTTAGAATATTATTTTATAAAATTGAGTTCATTTTGGAATTCTAAATGTTAAAAAGGTTATGGTGATTTTTTTTGGATTTTATGATATAATTGAAGTTTTTGTGAATAGTTAAATTCAATAATTTATGAAACACACTAAATAAATGAATTTATGTATCATGATTGATTCATGGTTTATTTAAAAGGCCATTGGTTCTAAATCACATCAATTTTAATATTTTTGGTGACATGAATCAAGAATATTCATAGTCTTGTGAAAAATATTATATAAATGATAAAAATATTGGAAAACCCCTTCTCTCCTCCACTATAAATACCACCATCACTCCTCTTCCTCTCACACCTCTCATGCTTTGATCATTGACTAAATAATTCCAAATAACCTTCCCAAGGCTCTTCCTCCACCTCCAATACTATCTACTCTAATCAAAAGGAAAAAACCAGGGCCTTAAAGGGGATCTCAATGAGAAGAGATCAAGAGGTACAAATCCTATTTCATTTTATTATGTTTTCTTGTAAATTAAATTTCATTTCATATAATCCATTTAACTACTTTTATTGAAGAATATTGAATGCTATAGGTGGTTTAAAAATGTTTCAAGTCAGACAGACCAGATGTATGTGAATTCATAACTCAATTTCTATTTTTTAGGATAAACACCTACATCAATGATTATAAGGTACTAAGAAAAATTGTTAAATGAATAATTATTTATCTTATGTTATATTATGTAGATTTATAGTGTATAAACATTTTATTTTAATTCTATTACTTCATTGATAAATTATATGATTATTGAAAAAGAGATTTAATTAAAAATCCCCTTCTAAAATTTTATTTTATGAAATTCTGAATCAATTTTTAATGAAATTATTCATTTTCTATGATTATGTTATGGAACTTGAGAATTCATTATGATGAAAGGTGGGACCTATATTTCTCTCCAATTCAATGGCTATGTTTATCTTGGAGGTCAGCCATATGGTTACTCCATTTGTAATTGGGATGGTTACACCATAAGGTAGCCATGAGGGTTACATTGTAATGTATTTGTGAGGGTTGCAAATTATAAGGTAGACATGTGGGTAACAAAATTATGTAAGTAATTCCCCAATATGCCATTATTATATATTTATTTTTTCTATTTTTTATTGAAATCCTATGTTTCACAATGTAGGAATATGATTCCTTATGGGTTAGAAGAATGTCATTGTGTACATGACTTCATATGTTTATAAGTATTCATGGAATAATGGTTTCTGTCATTTTTTATATCCATTACTATTCATTTCAGGCTCATACCATGCTTTAAAATTCCTTTCACAGGTTATAAGAATATGTTAGAGAAAGAAGTATTTTATGTTAAATGTTATGATGATTTTTCAATGAAATATTCTTGTTGTTTTGAATTTAAAATTTTAAATTTTTGACAAAATGGGTAATGTTTTAACAGTACCCACATTGTAAGATTTTCGGTTGATATGTACATGTTATGTTCTAATATTATAAATCTATAAACTCAAATGAACATTGGGAATGAAAATAAGTGAAATATAGTTAGAATAACTAGAATATGTTATGTTTAAGGTCGTGGACTTATAATTGGAAGTAAAGAAAAGTGTATATAACATTAATAGTTAGGATGATGTTAATAGTATACCATCAATGATTAATACCTTATATTTATTCTGAAATGATATAGTATTAAAATATTACCATTTTTCTTCATCAAATATATGTCTGTTCTGGATTGATTTTCATAGAAGAAATAATGAATGTAAATTTGGATGGAACTGAGCGTTTGATTTCATTCATAATCTGAATCTTGTAATGGATGGAATATGAACCACGAAGTTTGTGATATTAATGTAATACTCAATTTAAGAAATAAATTGATGTTTCATCCATCCATGAGATTAATCAAATATGACCTAGTGAAACATGACAATAATGGAACATTTTATAAGTCAACACTCTCAATATTTTAGAGGATATTTTGTTCGAATTGCAACTGAATGTTGTATTTAAATCCTTTGAAAAGATACTTACTATTATGGGCTGTTCTGATAATAAAAATGAATGTTTTTACTTTTTTTATTTTGAAGCTGAAGTTAATCAGTGGGGATCGATGATCAAGAATATTAAGGATAGAGAGGATATTGATTAATTGTTGTGGAAGGAATATAAAATACTTTTCTTAAAAAAATATTTCCAAATGTAGTTAGAGTTAGAATAGAGAATCAATTAATTGAATTGATGAAGCGGGAAAAAGATTCACTTTCCATTTATAAATTGATATGTAATAGAATGGCAAGGTATGCTCTAAATTTTATACTATATCTTCATATAAAATTAATTTTTTTTACTCAGGATTGAAGGAAATATATAGAAGCGAATTTGCCTATTATGAGTTCAAAATTTGTGGGAAACTTTTCAGATGTGAGGAGAGGGTAGAAAAGGTCTTTTATGAACACCATGTGTACCATAAAAAAATAGAATAATATGTCCATATGGAATGTTATGAATAATAATAAATCAATGAAATATAATGGTATGAAATTTTAGTTTCAAGTTTATGAAATGTGTGGTAAAAAGAACCCTGAGGGAATGCCATACCAAAACTAGGTAGTGTTTTCTAATGTGGTATGTTTGGAAATATGGCTCGATATTGTAATAAAAATGATCCTTATAATAATCCTGATAAGTACACTATAATTTGTTTTGAATGTGGTGAGATGGGTTATTATAGAAATTCCTCCCAAAAGGGGGATAAAAAAGATGAAAAGAATTCATACTATAATAAGAAAGGTGTAGTGAGATCCTTTGTGACTATCTTAGCAGACATCAAGAAATAAAGTTATTTTGTATCCTAATGTTTTATTTGATAAGTAGTATACGCATTTCATTATTTCTATGAAATATTCATGAAAATTTTAATTATCACCTGAAAAATATTATACTAGAACTTATTGTCAAAACACTGTTGGGAAATATTACATCAAAGATGAATTATAAGAATCCTTTTTTTTATGTCTCTAGAAATTCTGTACCTTTAACCCTCGTTGTTTTCCCATAACATTGTTTGATGTCATTATAGGTTTGGATTTTCTCTTAGTTTATCGGGATAACGTTAATGGATGAGATTACAAAGTTATTTATCTGAAAGAGTTTTCTCATGTACACAAGAATAAACCCAAAAAATTAATAACAAATTAAAAAGATGGAAAAATATTGAAAGTTGGAAATAAAATTTAACTTACTTATATTGTTTAAAACTAAGGAACTATTCATATTAATAATTTTCTAGTGGTAAATCAATACCTTGATGTTTTTATTGATGAGTTTTCCAGTGTTATACCTAATCGGTAGTTGAATTAAAAATTTACTTTGTTCCTAATGTTAATACAATTTCAAAACCCCCATATAGAATGGGTCAAATAGAACATCTTGAATTGAAAAATTAGTTACATGAGTTTCTTCATGAATGCTTCATTCATCCTAGCACTTCACTATAAAGAGCTCTGATTTTGTTCTTTTAAAAGAAATATGGTTCAATGAAACTTTTCATTGATTATAGATCTTGGAATAACATCATTGTTCAAGACATGTATCTTTGCCTCATATCAAAGATTTTATTGATTATATCTATGGAGGAAAACATTTTTTGATGGTTGACTTGATGTTAGGGTACCATCGGTTGAATTTAAAGGAATAAAACACCATGAAGATTACGTTCTATACTAGATGTAGGCATTATAAATTTTTTCCCACCATTTGGGTTAACTAATGAACATGATGTAATCGTGTATCTTAAGAATAGAATATTTCATGATCTTGTGGATAATTGTGTGGTTTTTTATTGATGAAATTATTATATATTATAAATGTAAATAGGAGAATAAAAAACATTTACAGGTGGTTATTCAAACCATAAATGAAAGGAAACTATATGGATAATTCATCAAGTGTGAATTTTGGTTGAAACTAATATTTTTTATAGGGAATATAGTAAATAAATATGTAATAGTAGTTGATCCTACAAAAACAAAAGTGGTTTATAAATTTTCATGACCAAAAAATATTATATAGATTTAATGTTTTCTTGGATTAGAATTTTATTAATAACAGTTTGTTAAAAAATTCATTGTTATCTATCCTAATAACTAAGATAACAAAAAAGAATTAAAATTTGTTTAGATAGAAAAATTTGATGTTGGTTTTTAGGAACTAAAGAATGGATTGGTTAATGATCTTGTTTTGAACCTACCTTCCAGATATTCTGAGTTTATCATCTACCATGATGCTTCATTGAAGGGAAATTGTTATGTTCATGTACAGAATGATCATGAATATAAGGCCCCAACCTTAAACCTTACTTAATCTTGAGTTATTACAAGATTACACATTGAGGATATTTTCAGGTTTAGATATTTAGAGAATTAGATCAAAAAACTTTCATTACATTCAACATTTAAAAAAAGTGGTTACATAAAAGATCGTACTCATTTTTCCCATCTACGGAAACATATTAAAAATAAAACATGGATTCTTTGTTGACACTTACTTGAAACTATCATCACATCATGTACCTTTCCCTTGACCTGTGACAAACATTTCAAAAACATGGGATGAGCATAAAAAGCTCAGTAAGGGATATAAAAGAACGAAATGAAAACATTAGTCCATGAATGAAATCATACTTTACTCATAAAACATAATCACATACCTCATTAAATCATGAATAAATCATAGAAATCATAAAACATAAAAGGTAACTTGAGACATTCATAACATTCTTACGTAGGGAGTAACCCTCTTGGTTACGTTTGGAATACCCATCATAGTATATTCCCTAAATCTCATTGGTGAAACCTTATCGTTTAACTCCATCGTGTTACCCAATGTATTGGGGAGCTATATCGGGCTCACATGCCCTTAGTTTTTCATAGAACCACCCATCTTCATAATAATTCCCAAGAACCATAACATAATTGTATCACATAAGACAAGCATAAAGGAAACATACCATTTCCACTTTTCAATCACAAGATATCAATACAACACATTGATATAAAACATTATGAAAATAATTTTCAATAACATAATAAAATAAAATTAAAACATGATATTTATTTTTCATACAAAAAAAATTTTATGTCTTGTAGAGGAAGCCGAAACTCAAATAATGGTCACGGCGGCAGGGAATTCGTTGTCGCCGCATACATACAACAAATTTTTTTCCCTTTTGTCAGTTTGTAAACACTTCATATAAAAATATTACTTTTGAATAATTGTAAAAGTAAAAGTGGTTTATACACCGTATAAAAGAAAGTTGTGTATAAAACAAAATATGCCTCAATGAAAGAATATTGAGATGGATTCTCTTACCAATTTGAAGCTTTTAAAGGAATGGCACATAATCAAAACATTATAATATCATTAGAATAAATGAATTCATCATATAATATTCCAAAGGATAGTATATACACCATATCAAAGTGAATTGGTGCATAACAACAATGAAGTCTCAATGTAATGTAAATTGAGATGAAATCCCTTATAAAGAAGGTATCCTTAAATTAAGGATAAATCAATCACATAATTATGCATGAAAAATATAAATAAACCCAATATAAGTGGATATTAAGTGTAAATCAATAAGAGGTCATTCAAAAATATTCATTGGATGACATATTCAATAACTACAAGTTGAACCCAATGAAATCAAAATTGGGTTATGAAGTTCCCTTACAAAAATTTGACAACCTAATGATGTCACATTAAAATTAATAAAATTAGTTGATGAGATAAAAAATGGTATCTCATCACTTGGACATAAAATTTACATCAATAATGATATATAATAACATATCCCAACATAAAAATATGTAAGTTAAAATTCATAACAAAATAAGTCTTTAAAAAAATTAGTTTGAAAGGTTGCCTTACCGATTTGGACAACTTTCGACGCATACGCCCCATGAAAGAAGGGTCATAAAATGAAGATGTAAATACCCATAAATGGGATAATAATATAAAAATAGTATAATAATGGGTAGTACAAACACCACACAAAAGGAAATAGTGGAAAATGTATCATGAATCTCACGAGAATAAAAAGTGAGATGAAAGTCCCCTTTTGAAAATTCGGCAGCCTAACAGCGCCACATAAAACATCCAAAAATGGATTGATGAGATCAAATAGTGTATGTCATCACATGAACATAAAAATTACAGAAAGAGGAATAGAAAATAACATCCTCCAACATAATAACATGTAGCATAAAAGAAATTGCATAAAATAGAGTACTTGAAAAGAAAGAGATAGGTAGGATCCCTTACCTCGGGTCCGACTTGAACCGATCGTTCTTTAACCTCCTGAATAATAAACATGAGTTAATTTCTAATTTCTTAAGAACCTTTTTTAAGTTCATTATTCCTTTTATATCACTTATTACCATGTTATGAACACTATGTAATTATTTATGTTAATAATGGTCGTTTTGTCGATCATTGCTACTTGAGTCAAAAATAAACTATTTATAATTACAAGTTTGATCATGGGGTAAAATATCCATTATATCCAGAATTATATTCATTATGTAGATATCATATATATAATATATATCCATTATATAAATTCATTTATAATATTACATAACATTTAGAGGTTAGAAATGAAATGCACCGTTCATGGAGATGGTAAGCCGTACATACACATGAACGCTACTTCCATTTCTATTTCATATTTAATGGAAATAAAACATAATTATACATAATAGTATTATAATTCCAGTATGGTATCATATATAATATCCTTAAATATATCCTTTATACATACCACATATGGTATTAACGAATCAAATCACTTTGAGGGGGCGGTAGTTCGCACTTCCTAAAATGAAGATATCGCTTTTACCCATAATAGAAACAATAATGGTATGCCATAAATGAAGAATACAGAAGATTAAGGAAAACATAAACATATTATATATAATATATAAATATAGTGAAATATTAATGCCCACCATTGAAGGTGTTAAAATAATATTGAACAATCATCGTTTTGTGAGGCAGAAATTCACCATCCACAGAAACTGTATGTTCTTTAACCAATTGATGTAGGTATGTGTAAGGTTAGATTGGATAATTTTTATAAAAACTTCCTATTAAATTTAAGATAATTTATTTGTTACAAAAGAAATGAATAAAAAGAGTTTAGTGGGTTGGAGAAGCAAAATAAAACAAAAGAACACAAGTGAAGACTTTACCTTAAAATCGGATAACTCCTCTTGGTTTGAACCAAATGGGTTTCTTTAAGAGCTTTATGCATAAGTTAAGGCTTCTATGATGAGGAGAGGGATTTTTATAGATGAAATGGGAAGGTTTTTTCTGATCCAAAGGCTTGATAGGTGTGTGTAAGGTGGTAGAGGTGGGGTCCTTTTACAAGAGAAGAGGAGGGGCACTCTTGGAATCTTATAAAATATTACTTTATTATAAAATGATTTTCGGATTTTAAAGGTCCCAAATTGATGTATTTCAAGGATACGGTGATAATAGTTCGAAATACACCCATACAATAGGTTTTAGACATGTTTAGGTCTTCGATTCTACATTATCTTTTAATTTTATATAAATCGTTAAATAATGAGGTAATCACTGCATCATCATGATGTCATAAATAATTTAATTTATTTAATGTCTAAAAATTATAAAACAAATACTATGATGTAGGAAATCCTTTTATCTTTCTGATGACTATTTATAGTCAAATATCTGACTTGTATACCCCCATGTAAATATTGTTTTAGTAAAATAATACATGTTTTTGTCATTTTTACTTTTACTTTAAATAAAAGGCATTAATGTCATTATCATACCCAAATGGCTCCATGGGGTCCCAAAAATCGACCCATGGGTTTTCGTGGTCGGCCATGACTCATCATATAGGGTTAGTAAAAGTGTCAAGATATTTTAATTTTATTATAATACCATTTTTACCTTAAATCACACTAATTACCTTTAATCGCGATTAATAAAACATAAAAGTTACTATTCACCAAAAAATTATTTTAATCTCATTTAACAACATTTTACTTCTTGATGAAAACCATGTAAGTAGGATTTTTGGAAATCAAATCATAGAAGTGGTAAAGTATCATTTATACGAATCATTGGTTTCTTTAACTATCAATTAGTGGTTTCACTATTCATCAAAAATTGAAGTTTTTCAGAAAAATACCAAAAATTCACACTAAGATATAATTGATATTCCGAATTCAAAAATGATATCTATTTTAGAAAATTCGAAATATATTAGTTACATTAATTAATTTAATAATTCATTCTTGATGTCAAAACAAATAGCGAGTTTTTAAGAAACAATATCTATTAAATGATTGACATTAGTTTAAGTCCAATTTCAAAGTAAAATTAATTAAAATGACCACAATTTGATTAAATGGTAAAAATATATGCCAATTAAACTTTAAAAACAATTAAAAATATAATCTAACCATATATTTAAATTAGATTAAAAAGCAGTTTTGATGTAAAATGCAGTATTTTTTCACTATTCATTAAAAAAATGAACAATGTCAGAAACATACAAAAAATTTAACAAAAGTAAATTTCAATATCCCAATAATAATGAATAAGTTTATTTTGACAAATAAAGATTATAAAATTGTCAAAAGTTATATTTAAAAAAGTATCGCCATCAAAAGGTGGTAAAACAATCTTTTAAAAATATAAGAGTATTTATTCTTAAAATTGGATTCATTTGGATTTTAATCCTCTAAAATTTATTGGATAAATGTAAAAATATATAACAAACATATGTAATCATTTTTAGTTATTTCTGTTCATTCCTGCCATTACAAAGCTAGGCGTTAACTATTATAATATTATTATATTATTAGTGTGCAACGTAAGATTTCAAAGAAACTCATTGTTGTGTATTGGGTACGCCATCAAGCATATCATACACATTAAATTATTATTAAAATTTTATTCAAAAATATTGATAAACATTAGAATGTAATATTATTTATTTACCTGGGATGTTACATCCTTCCCCCCTTTTTGGAATTGCGTCCTCGAAATTTCGAAATTGTGCTTGGAAACTCCATTCAAAGTCCCACATTAGAACAAGAGTCAGTAAAACTATCACATAAAAAGAATGGGAGAGAAATACAAAGGTCACCTGAGTTAACCCATACTAGGATTCCAAGTATGAAAATATGGTTATGGAGGAAAAATAAAAAAGGGTCATGTTCTGATGGAGAGTGATATCAAACATGTCTAAGAGAAAGTTAACCATAAGAAAATCACAAACTTGTGATGGGTTAAACGGTATTCAATTCCACAGTAGGAAAAGTTAAAAGAAAACATTTTTGTTTTAAGTTACTCTTCATTGAGGAATTTATTTTTGAGCTTAACTAAATCATAATGAAACATACTTACTTGTCACGTAGACTTTCAACTTTTACTAGATTCCTTAATCAAACTCATATTTTCTCCAAAAGAAGAGTCTTTAAGAAGACTTGTTCGCATTAAGAGTACTATAATCAACTTCTTGATAATAAACTAATCCAAAAAATAGAACTATATAATTATCATGTCTTTAGATCTCTACCAAAACAAATACAAAAATTTTAGTACGAGATCATATAATATCCAAATAGGATATTTTTTTACAAAAAAACAAAAACTACTCTTAATCTCCAAAATTTGTCAAACAAAACCCAATGTTCAACGAAGACCATTGAATAAACAATTTTTCCATAAAATTATTCAAAGGAAACCCAACTAAGATTGAAACCCAAATATTTGAAGGATTTAATCACATAGTCTCCCAAGGTACAAATTAACATGTATCTCCAAATAACATCAGTTGCTCTTAAAGTATCATATTGAAAAGTAATTAACCTAATCACATATCCTCGATGATAGGTTAATAATATCCATATATAACCAAAAATCAACTTACTATTGATTCATAAAATCATATAACTAAAAAAATAATTAGAAAAACTAACCAGGGACTTCATGTAGTCTACTGGTAGGCGATAAATACCAGTCACACTTTGGTTATGGGTTCGATTCCTGTAGCTTTGTCTGACACAACGGGTTGTCACATGGTTTGCGTGTTGTCCTTTTTCAAAACTCCAAAAATAACTATAACATGTTTTAACCTCAATAGTTTCCTTATACCTCACATTTTCATCCAAATTCATTACGATCTCAACATATTAAATCTTGAAGTCTTATTTCACCACCATAAAATAAAATGATTCCCAAAATGATTAACAGTATACCTTGTTCATGTCGTCCACTCGGTTTCATCGTCATCTTGTTCACATATGTAGAAGTCCCATGAATTACAACAATGATTTAGAGATCATTCAACATCATTTTATTCCTTCATCCAAATACACCTTGTACAACATGGGTCATATGGATGTTCACAGAAAAACAGTTTTGGAAAATAATCATGTATGACATATAATTCAAAAACATCTGATAAAACATTATTTCTATAAAATAGTCAGATAGAATTTGAGTTGAAGCTTTCTATTATTGGTCCTTTTAAAATACCATAAGTATGTGTTGAGATACTATATTTTAAAAGAAAATATAAATAGGTTGCGCAAAGGTCTCCTTCCTCAGCACCATTTTTAAAATCATAATATGCTTCAAATTCTTGTGATAAGGTATAATATTTAAAAATACCTTGATAATATTTTCCTTTCTTGAAAATATAAGAATATTGTGAAAATATTATTTGTCTAAATACAACCCATGATCCACGATGATAACGAGGCATAGTAGAGGTGTTTTATATCTCAAAAAAATTCTTGCAAGAGAGTTGTATGCTAGAAAATGTTTCACAATCATCCGAACATGACATTGCAATAATTATTGCAAGCATGTCATCAGGAAGAGATAGGAATTTCATTTGAGATCCTCCTCCTTCCATTTGTAACTGTCTTTACATGACCTGATATATGTTATAAAACAAGGATTTAACTGAAATAATAGATATAGGGACTAACCATGTGTCTATCAAAAACTCATAATCCCTAAAGTTGTATAAACCTCCCTCTGATACCAACTATAAGGCCCCACCCTTAAACCTTACTTAATCTTGAGTTATTACAAGATTACACAATGAGGATCTTTTCAGGTTTAGAGTTTTTGAGAATTAGATCATAAAACATGCATTACATTCCACATTTAAACAAATTGGTTACATAAAAGATAGTACTCATTTTTCCCATCTACGAAAACATGTTTAAAATAAAACATGGATTCTTTCTTGACACTTCCTTGACACTATCATCACATCATGTACCTTTCCCTTGACCTGTGAAAAACATTTCAAAAACTTGGGATGAGCATAAAAAGCACATTAAGGGATATAAAAGTACAAATTGATAACATTATTCCATGCATGAAATCATACTTTACTCATAAAACATAATCACATACCTCATAAAATCATAAAAAAATCATATAAATCATAAGATATAATAGGTAAATTGAGGCATTCATAACATTCTTACGTAGGGAGTAACCCTCTTGGTTACATTTGGAATACCCATCATAGTATATTCCCTGAATCACTTCGGAGAAACCTAAAAGTTTAACTCCTTTGCGTTACCTAATGCATTGCAGAGCTATATCGGGCTTAACCGCCCTTAGTTTATCACGGAACCACCCGTCTTCAAAATAATGCCCAAGAACCATAACATAATCGTATCACATAAGACATGCATAAAGGAAACATACCATTTCCACTTTTCAATCACAAGATATCAATACAACACATTGATATAAAACATTGTGAAAACCATTTTCAATACCAAAATAAAAGGAAAGTAAAACATGGTATTTATTTTTCATTCAAAAAAAAGTTATGGCATGTAGAGGATGCCGAAACTCAAATAATAGTTATAGCGATGGAGAAGTCTTTGTCGCTGCATACATACGACAAAAAACATTCCCTTTTGTCATTTAGTAAACGCTTTGTATAAAAATATTTCTTTTGAATAATCGTAAAAGTAAAAGGGGTTTATACACCGTATAAAAGAATGTTATGTATAAAACAAAATATGCCTCAATGAAAGGAGATTGAGACAGATTCCCTTACCACATTGAAGCTTTTAAAGGAATGTTATTTTATCAAAACATTATAATAGCATAAGAATAAATGAATTCATGATATAATATTCCAAAAGACAGCATATACACACTATCAAAGTGAATTGGTGCATAACAACAATGAAGTCTCAATGGAATGTAAATTGAGATGAAATTCCTTAAAAATAAGGTATCCTCAAGTTAATGATAAATCAATCACATAATTATGTGTGAAAAATATAAATACACCCAATATAAGTGGATATTAAGTGTAAAAAAATCATATGTCATTCACACATATTCATTGGATGACATATTTACAAGTTGAACCCAACGAAATCGAAATTGGGTTACGAAGTTCCCTTACAAAAATTCAACAGCCTAATGACGCCACATTAAAATTCAGAAAATGATTTGAGGAGAGATAAAATGGCATCTCATTAGTTGGAAATAAAATTTATATCAATAAGTATATTTAAGAACATATCCCAACATAAAAAGATGTATGTAAAAAGACATAACTAAATAAGTCTTAAAAAACGAGTGTGAAAGGTTCCCTTACCGATTTGGAAAACTTTCGAAGCATACACCCCCTGAAAGAAGGGTCATACAATGAATATGTAAATACACATAAATGGGATAATAATATAAAAATAGTATAATAATGGTCATTACATACACCACACAAAAGGAAATAGTGGAAAATGTATCATGAATCTCACGGGAATAAAAAGTGTGATGAAAGTCCCCTTATGAAAATTCGGCAGCCTAACAGCACCACATAAAACATCAAAAAATGGATTGATGAGATCAAATAGTGTATCTCATCACATGAATATAAAAATTACAGAAAGCGGAATAGAAAATAACATCCTCCAACATAAGAACATGGATCATAAAAGAAATGACATAAAAGAGAGTAATTGAAAAGAAAGAGATAGGTAGGATCCCTTACCTCGGGTCCGTCTTGACTCGATCATTCATTAAACACCTGAATAATAAACTTGACTTAATTTATACTTGCTTAAGAACCTTTTTCAAGTTAATTATTCCCTTTATATCACTTATTACCATGTTATTAACACTGTGTAATTATTTAAGTTAATAATGGTCGTTTTTTCGATCATTGCTACTTGAGTAAAAAAAACTCTTTATAATTACATGTTTGTTCATGGCGTAAAATATCCATTATATCCAGAATTATATTAATTATTTAGATATCATATATATCATATATATCCATTATATACATGCATTTATAATATTACATAACATTTAGAGGTAAGAAATGAAATGCACCGTTCATGGAGACGGTAAGCCGTACGTAGACATGAACACTACTTCCATTTCTATTTCATATATAATGGAATTAAAACATAACGATACAAAATATTATTATAATTCCAGTGTTGTATCATATATAATATCATTAAATCTATCCTTTATACGTACCACATATGGTATTAACGAATCAAATCACTTTGTGGGGGCGGTAGTCTACACTTCCTAAAATGAAGATATCGCGTTTACCCATAATGGAAACCATAATGGTATGCCATAAATGAAAAATACAGAAGATTAAGGAAAACATAATAATATTATATATCATATATAAATGTAGTTACATCTTAATGGCCACCTTTGAAGGTGTTAAAATAATATTGAACAATCATCGTTTCGTGAGGCAGAAATTCACCATCCAGAGAAACAGTATGTTCTTTAACCATTAGATGTATGTGTTTGTAAGTTTAGCTAGAATAATTCTTATAAAAACATCCTAGTATATTTAAGATACTGTAGTTTTTACAAAATAAATGAATAAAAAGAGTTTAGGGGGTTGGAGAAGAAAAAAAATGAAAGAACACAAGTGAAAACATTACCTTAATATCAGGTAACTCCTCTTGGTTTGAGCCAAAAGGGTTTCTTGAAGAGCATTCTACCTATGTTAAGGCTTTTAGGATGAGGAGAAGTATTTGGAGAGATGAAATGGGATGTGTTTGTCTGGGCCAAAGGCTTGAGAGGTGGGTGTAAGGTGGTAGAGGTGGGGGCCTTTTATAAGTGAAGAGGAGGGTCAGTCATGGAATGTTATAAAATTTTACTTTATTATAAAATGAATTTTGGATTTTAAAGGTCCCACATTGATGTATTTAGAGGATAAGGTGATAAGAGTAATAAATACACCCATCCAATAGATTTTTGACAGGTTTAGTTCTTAGATTTTACATTATCTTTACATTTTATTTAAATCGTTAAATAATGAGTTAATCGCGGCATCATCATGATGTCATAAATAATTTAATTGATTTAATGTCTAAAAATTATAAAAAAATAATATGATGAAGGAAATATTTTTATATTTCCAATTACTATTTATAGTAAAGAATATGACATGTATAACCCCATGTAAAAATTGTTTTAGTAAAGCACTACATGTTTGTGTCCTTTATACTTTTACTTTAAATAAAAGGTATTAATGTCATTATATTACCCAAGTGGCTCCATGGGGTCCCAAAAATCGACCCATGGGTTGTCTTGGTCGGCCATGACTCATCCAATAGTGTTAGGACAAGTTTCAAGATATTTTAATTTTATTATAATATCATTTTTACCATAAATCACACTAATTACCTTTAATCGCGATTAATAAAAATAAAAAGTTACTATTCACCAAAAAAAATTTATTCCCATTGAACAAAATTTTACTTAATAATTAAAACCATATAAGTAGAATTTTTTAAAATCAAATCATAGAAGTGATAAAGTTTCAATTAAATGAAAAATGAATTTCTTTAATTATCACTTAGAGGTTTCACTATTCATCAAAAATTGATGTTTTTCAGAAAAATAACAACAATTCACCCTAAGCTATATTTGATCTTCTGAATTAAAAAATTATATCTATTTTATAAAATTCAAAATATATAAGTTGCATTAATTAATTTAATAATTCATTCCCGCTGTCAAAATAAATAGCGGGTTTTTAAGAAACAATATCTATTAAAATATTGACACTAGTTTAAGACTGATTTCAAAGTGAAATCAATTCCAATGACCACAATTGGATGAAATGGTAAAAATATATTCCAATTACACTTTAAAACCAATTAAAAGTATAATCTAACCATATATTTAAATTATATTGAAAAGCAGTTTTGACGTAAAATGCATTATTTTTTCACTATTCATTAACAAAATGAACAATGTCAGAAACATACAAAAAATTTAACCAAGGTAAATTTCAATGTCCCAATCATAAAGAATAAGTTTATTTTGACAAATAGAGATTATAAAAGTGTCAAAAGTTATATTTTAAAAAGGTTCTCCATCAAAAGGCTATAAAACATCCTTTTAAAAATATTAGAGTATTAATTCTTAAAATTGGATTCTTTTGGATTTTAAACCTCTAAAATTTATTGGATAAATGTAAAAAATATTTAACAAACATATGTAATCATTTTTTAGTTATTTCTGTTAATTCCCGCCATTACAATGGCTAGGCGTTAACTATTATAATATTATTATATTATTAGTGTGCAACGTAAGATTTCAAAGAAACTCGTTGTTGCATATTAGGTACGCCATCGAGCATAACATCCCC
This sequence comes from Viscum album, assembly GCA_963277665.1. NCBI lineage: Eukaryota > Viridiplantae > Streptophyta > Magnoliopsida > Santalales > Viscaceae > Viscum > Viscum album. The sequence goes on from OY728143.1 coordinate 358,447,764, forward strand.
TTTAAATTAATATTAACATTTTATTCACAAATATTTATAAACATTAGAATGTAATATTATTTATTTACCATGGATGATACAATGAAAGTACTTATGCTTCAAGAAAAATTAATCCTCAATAGTTAAATTATCCCATACATGATTTGGAATTAGCAGTTTTGGTCTATGATTTGATAATTTGGGGGAATCAATTATATAGATCCAAATGTTTAATATATACTGACCAAAAAATACTGAAATATATATTCACTCAGAAGTAATTAAACATATGTAGAGATGATATATTGAATTAATAAAGGATTATAAATTACCATCTGGTAAAAAAAAACAATGTGTCAGATTCCATTAGTCAAAAACACCATGGATCACTAACCATGTTATGATTAGAATATGACCCCTTGATTAATAATATGATGAAATTTCTACAGGATGTTTCTTTTCGAGGAAATTCTTAATTTTTTTCAAGTTTCATTGAAGTCCACTTTGTTAGATTGAATTTATCAATCGCATGAAAGATATGGGTTTCTATAGAAAAATTTATAATTTTTTAAAAAGGGAATGTTTCTAGAATTTTACATTATTAATGATTTTATTTCGATATTTGAAATTTTTTGGGGGTGCCATGTGATTCCAAACTGAAGAAATAATTGTTCTGTTATGCTAATAGTTCTCAATTTTCATCTCATCCTAGATGTACTAATATGTACCAGAAAATTCCAGGGTATTACTGGAGGGATGGAATGAAAATAGATCTTGTATATTTAACTATGAAATATTTTACATGTCTATAAGTTAAAGCTGAGAAAAATCAACACAAAGGGATGATTCCACATTTTCTAGTACGAGAGTGGAAATGGGAGAATATATCTATGGAAATGTGCTGGGACTACCATATAATTGATGATGTAACATTGGAAACATGGTTATTTCTGATCGATCTACTAAATCTGCTCATTTTCATCTAAATCGAGATATTATACATTCAAAAAAGATTTCTCAACTATACCTCAAACACATTTTTTGGTTACATGGAGATCTTCTTTTCATTCTATTTGTCTATGATCTAATGTTAACTTATATCATTTTTCAAGGCCTTCAAAATTCATTGGGAAAAGAATAAAATTTCAGTATAGCTTTTCATCCTCAATCAGTTTGGTAGTTAGAATAGAAAATTCAGACATTGGAGGACATACTTCGATTTTGTTTTCTAGATTACCACCGAAGATTGGATCAACATATTTTATTAGTTTAATTTAATTATAATAATAGTTTTCATTCCATTATAGATATGGAAAAATTGGAGGCATTGTATGAGAAACGGTATCGAACAACATATTGTTGGGTTGATGTTACAAAAGAATGTTGATGTGACCAGATTTAGTTGAGGATGTGCCTAACAAAGTGACAATGATCCAGAAACACATGAGGAATGACTAGAGTAAAAATAAATGTTATGAAATTAATAGGAGGAATGACTTTCATTTCGAGGTAGGTGAATATATTTTTCTTAGAATATCACCCTAGAAAAGTGTTATGTATTTAGGTATGAATGGAAAGCTAAGTCTATGGTTCATTGGACCTTTTAAAATCTTAGAGAACATTAGACCAGTCACCTCCCAAGTAGCATTCCATCAGTGTTTATCTAAGGTACATAATTTTTTTTTCATCTTACCATTTCAAAAAGGATATTACATATTCATCTCATATTTATAGCCAAAAAGTAGTTCATCAGGAACAGAGTCATTTTTATGTAGAGAACTCAATTCAGATTCTTGGTCGTAGAGAACAAGTATTTTGGAATAAGGTTATCCACCATTTATTGGTTTTTTGTAGAAACCACATGGTTGAAGAAAATCCTAGGAATCTGAGAATTATATGAGGTAAGTTAGGCTCACTTGTTTAATATGTAAATAATATTCGGTGGATGCAATTTATATAATTTGGGGGGAATATAACACCGATATGTATTAAAAATAAATTGAAATGGATGAAACATTAAATCCTACAAAATGATATTTTGATATAAGAAGATAGATAGAAAATATCTTTTAAAAATATTTATTCCACTTATATTATTTGAATTTCAAAAAACGGACATCAACAGTTCTGATCAGTATGTTATTCGGAGTCTGATAGACCAATTTGATATTTTGGAAAATAGTAACATACCCTTATGAACAGTAATATCACAGAAAATCATGTTATTGTTTTATTTTCTTAAGGTGATAAGATAATGAGACTTCAGTTAATGTTTCAAGGTGGTATAAAACTAATGATAGTGTTAATATTTTTATTTTTGGAATAAAAATTGATTTTAGTTAAAAAATTAATATATAATATGTAATAATTTATTTTCAAAATAATGGAAAACCCCTCCTCTCCTCCACTATAAATACCACCCTCACCACTGCTCCTCTCACACCTCTCCAGCATTTAGAATTGTGTAAATTCTAGAATATCCTCTTCCCAAGGATTCTCCCCACGTCCAAGACCATATTTTAAAAAGAAATGTCCAAAACTATAGTCTTTAAGGAGGATGTGATAGGGAATAGATCAAGAGGAATTAATCCTCTTTCATTTTCTTATGTTCAATTTTTAATTCCATTTCTTCTCAAATACTCTCTTAACCTCCCCTAATCCAAGAGGCATGAAAGATACATAATCATATATATTATGTATTTTTTAAGGCTTATGGAAAAAATTCATCAACATTATTTCTATCCAATTCCTCTTATTCTAAAAAAACAAACATCATATATGATGTGCCGATTTACCAAAATTGGGGATAATGTGTGTTCAATTTCCAAAAAATTATTCTAAAGTTGTCATAAAACCATTTTAATTGTTGAAATGGATTTTAATTTATATGATATATCCTATTTCATATTATAGAGTTATCATATATAAAAAATATTATGGTATATAATTAATTTATTTCATTATTATCAAAGAAATTCCAAAAGTATACAAACAGATATCACTGAGAATTTATCCAATGAATCATCCATATAACCTATAAATAAATTGATTTATGGAATAATATAATTTTTTATAAACATATTAATACCATTTCATTTAAATTATAGACTGATTTTTAAATTCAATAAGAAAATCCCTTATGAACTGACCCTGGTCATTATGTAAACCACACATATAAAACAACAGAAATAATAAAATGTCGTTAAAAATAGGTAAATGATGTTATAAAATCATCATATAAGGTCTTAAAAATACCAATATACATTTATAAAATATCAATAACCATCATTTAATGATTATACAATGTATATAAACAATTATTAAGTAAGACAAACGAGAGGTTATGTAATTATTAACAAAATTTACATTCTTTGGGATAAACGTCTACATCATTGATTATACGGTACTAAGAAAATTCGTGTAATGAATATTTGTTAATGTTATATTTTATTATGTATATTAATATTGTATACACGTAATATTTTTATTTTATTAATTATCTCATCAATTATATGATAATTTTAAGAGTCTTTTCCTTAAAAATCCTCTTTTAAAATTCTATTAAATGAAATTAAATAGAATTTTTCTTATGAAATAATGCATGTTCTATTGTTATGTTTAGAATATTGGTAATGTTTTATGATAAATGGTGGTACTTATATCTCCATCCAATTCATTGGGTATGTGTATGTTGGATGTCGGTTGTATGGTTACTCCAAATGTAACTCCGATGGATACATTATAACCCAGCTGTGAGGGTTACATTGTAAGGTAGTTGTGAGGGTTAAAAATCATAAGGTATTATTGAGGGTTACAAACATAAGTATATAATTTCCAAATATAACCTTATACTATATTAATGTTTTCTATGATTTATAGAAATATCTTGTTTCATAAAGTATTTAAATGATTCCTTATATGTGAGAAGCATGTATTTTACAAAACGATTTCATGGTTTTTAAAGTATTCATAAACTAATGGTTTATTTCCCTCATTTTGTATCCCTTACTGGGATTTTTATTCTCATTAAATTATTTTAGACTATTTTCACAGGTTATTAGGATATGAAAGATAAATAAATAAGTCATGTTAAATGTTATCATTATTTCTGAAAGAAAGCATTTTTTTGTATTAGAAATGTTATGTTTTGGAAGAAATTGATATTATTTTAATGGTACCTAAATTGTATAATTGAGAGTTTATATGTATGATTTATTTACCAATATTCTGAAAATCTAAACTAAAAATATCTTTGGGAATTTAAGGAAGGGAAATCTAGTAAAAATAACTATAAGATTTGATGTACTTGGTCAGGTCATTATAAAAGTTCACAATAGATAAAATTGAGTTCAAATAATAATCATAACATTATCACTTATATAATGAAAGCTTCCCATACAACTGATAATTCCAATATAAATAACGAAGATTGTAATGAATATACAAAATACTAATGGTGTAACAACCAACCAATCTGCAGTTAGAAGTGACTCTTGGAGGATCCTGGAATACACTAGTCCTCCTAAATTGACTTGGTGTAGCCCTTGGGTATGAGTAAATAATCACAAGATGAATGGGTGGTGGATATGAGAATGTATCAAATATAAACACACTTTCTGAAAACACTACAGGTCTTGATTCATTGATTCAAAAAGTTAATTCCATGGTTTTCATGTATTCCAAAAATGTGTTAGACATGTTTAAAAACATGGGTGATTAATTAATGTTGTGATCATAATTCATGTTATGAAATAATTTCACATTATTAACTACAAAATCATTGGTTCTACCCATGATTAATTCACATAAAGAACATATGAATCATCATCTAAACATTACCTCTATGAATCACCCATCACTTATTTCATTATAAAACCATATATATTGTCTCTAATTCTCCCCAAACCAAACATCAAAACACATAAAATTTAAAAATAGTGTATACCATGACTAGGATTTCACAATTATACCCACAATTTTTCAATTTTTCCCATATTAATTTTTAGGATAAATTGTTCTCTAGAATGATGTGTGGCCACTTCTACCTCACAGAAAATTCACACAGCCATGTGTTGTGAGGATCTAATCAATTCTAGCACAATAAAATTGTCTAATGGAATATAATTACAATAAAATTGTTTCTAATAAAAATCAATTATCTCCAATTTTTTCCCCATAACTAAAACATATTCATACAAAATAATATACTACAAACCCATATTATGGGAGTGTTTAGGATAGTACATCTTAATATGCTATTTTTCGAAGAAACAATGAATAACTAAAAATTGAGATAGAAATTATGAAAGATAAGTATAAAGGAAAAAATAATCAGTGTCTTCAAATATCCCAACATATCTTGGATTTCACTTCATATATTTCAAAAGAATATGGTCTCCCAACTGGGAAAATATGTTCAAGATAACCTAGTCACAAATTGGAAATACTATAAGAGGATTTTAGTGGTCTGAATTTGATTTATAAAAACTCTTTGTTTTACAAAATCATTAAAAACAATTTAATCCTCATAAATGTATCCTAATTGACAATTTTCACACAACAGAGGTATCACCCTCCTCTTCCAAACATAGTGTAAACACACACATGAAACCATATAATTCTTTATAGTTTTCCATCCTATTTGAAACTGGTAACTATTTTTAAAAGTGAACTCATATAGTCCCATATGGATGTCCCACAATCCACTGAAATAAAATACATGAGCATTTGTAATTAGATTCAAATAGAATTATTTTTTATGTTTGTCCATATATTGAGGTAAAAGTTCACTCAATCTAAAATGATTCATTGTTGTTTCATGAATATTCCTCCAGACAGTGGAAGTATACATGGGATCCTTGTTAGATAAAATCGAAGGGTAAGTCAATCTATATATCTAATCTCTTAGACATGTACCTTACATTGATCTTGAACCATGGTAGTGTCACTGATCATAATATAATGAGAGAATTTCATCAACCAATTAATTACCACAAATATATTTTTATTTTCCAATGGATTCAAAAAAAATTAAAAATAATAAATGTAGACACATCATTTGTATTCCAATGTGGAACAAGAGGAGGCTAGAAAAGAACCGAGGATTCAATTCCTCTAAATTTATTTGGAAGGTGGTGTAAAATATGGAATCATAGTCATCAATGTTGTGAGTCATACCATAAAATAAGAAATTCTTTCTCATGTTAAAATAAAACATTGTAGTTTCAAGGTGATTGACCTATTTAAAAATATGAATATCATGAAATGTTGAATTCCAAAAAAATCATTGAGTTAAGAAATAATCTATGAAATAATGAAGACAAAAATAAGTGAGTGACCAAAAAATAACCTCCACAAAATATATGGTTTCATTCATTCTTATAAAATCATCATCTTTATATTTTCCCAATCTGATATACTAAATGAGAGATTATGATATCTGAACACTAGAAAAAATCATAAATTAATAATCATATTTCATATTCAAATGTGCAAATAACAAGTTCCAAAAAAATATTAGGATTGGAAAATTGAGTGTTATATTTAATGTATATTTAATGAGAAATAATTTTCAGCAAAGAAACAATGAAAGGTGGTGAAAATGGATAATTGCATTTTGTTGTTGGATATAAAACATATAAACACTTCCAATAACATAAAATGGTATAAAATATGACCCATTATCTCAAAATCATAACTACAGAATAATTTAATCGGTATAATTGGTTAATGGACATCAAATAATCTTTAAATATAAACTCATGAAAAAAGAACACAACATTTAAATAATTTTCCTATTTTAAAATTAAAACATATAAAATAAATTTAAAAATGAGTTACACAATTGGATATGATGAAACACTTCAGACGATGTTTTTGGGGTCAAAAGTGGTTTGTTAGGAAATAAAATTATTTTCAAATAACATGCATGATAGATTTTAAATTTTTAATGATGCGTCAATATAGTGAAAGTGTGATCATTACCACATGAATGATGTAGGAATTATTTAATCTTACAAATTCAATAAAATATATCAATTAAAAATATAATTTAAACCACCATTTGAATGATACTAGTTTCATTATATTGATAAAAAAAATTTCTGTATAAAAATGTTTATTTACTAATTTACTATTTTTGGAAGGATATCTATTAACATTTATAACAACATGAGTTAGAGAATTATATTAATTAATGACATAGTATGGAATAAATCTATTTTTTTCTATTTCTCCTTGTATATTGGTAGGGTAGATTAATTTCATATTGATGATGGTGTCTTATTTTCTTTTTTCTACCATCTATTGAGGCACTGTTTGTTTAAGACACATAGTTTTAGGTACATTATCCTATTATTTTATGTATTTCTATTATAAAATACTTTTCATTCACCTAAAGTGTTTCTATAATATTTTTACATTATTTTGGTATTTTTGAAGGGTGTATGTTTAGCCCATGGTTGGTAGAAACCATTAATAGTCTCCAAAAAATGTACATGCAGATTCTTAGAGTCACAGATCATGTTCATAGTTGGAGTAATTACTAGATTTAGTGTACTAGGACCAACTGCATGTACATTGATTAAATGAATATTTGATTAATTGAATATTATTAAAACTTCTATTAAATATTTTTTGTTTTTCTGGGGGAATCTAGTGTAATAATGTCAATGAGTATGTGTCTCATTCATATGATCATAAAAGATCCCCACTATGATGTCAACCTTGATGTACTATGGTGATATTCTCAAATAATGTTCTCCAGTTGAATAACATACTATGATGGTAAAAATGGTACATAGACTTTCATTTTTGAATAATTATAGGAAGATGAGGCTTCATCTCATGATTTTCCACATTGGAAATGTCTATTATTTTAGATTATGAGAATAACACTATGAGTAGGAATTATTCATGTTTGGGTGTCATAAAATATTCATTTCTATGAGCGTGTGTGATGTTCTTTAAAAAATATGATTATTATTAATGATTTTACAATTCATGTTTATAGATATATCAGGTAATATATGATGATAGTATTTCATGGTGATTTTGGATAGTATGGTTGTTTAAAGAGTGACATTTTATTAATTAATACGTCAATGAAGAATTTTTACCCTTTTATATTTATAGAAGATGATATCATGACCATTTGGTTGGAATTGAACCACCATATTAAATATAATTACCATGGTGTTTTGACATATTTATTTTATATAGTCACAAGAATAAATATTGATAAAATTGGTTGGTGATATGGTAATTCAACCAACATGATGAAATTTGTGAGAAAATTATTATATTACATAGTGACCATTTTTATGTGAATATCAACATTTAGACATTATGTTCTTTCTCTTGGGTTCCTTGTGCTATTGCTATTCAATAATGAAGTACATTAGTCAATCTCGTCAAATGATAGTAATAATTAATCCTATAGTGTCACACACTCATCTTTTTAGTTGATCATGATTAAATTCAATTTCTTTTTAATTAATGAAATAATATTATTCTCATTTCCGGGAAATAATTTTCATCGTGTCATATTGAATGAATAAATTAAGTAAATATTTATTCTTATGTTTTTGAATAAAAAATTTAATTTATTTATTTAATACTTTAATAATTATTTATTATCTATATTGTGAATAAAGTATTTATTTAAGAATAAAATATGTATTTGTTTTTTCAATAAATGATAGAGGAGTTTAAAATGACCAAGACCGAGTCTATAAAAATATTAATTACACCATTGTTACATAATATTTATTATTTATCAATTAGAAACCTACCACAAAATAATGATATATTATTATTATTATGTGTTAATGAGTTTATTAAGATATTAAATTTTATATAATATATGGTATGAATTTAAATAATACCGAAACAAAAATCAACTCTATATTAGTAGATTGTTAGGTCTATTTTGTAGATAATCCATCAATTGGGAATATATAATTATTGCATACAAAAAAATATATCGTAAATCTTTTTTCCCTCCCGCTCAAGAATGAGAAGTACGAGATAGATTACATGATGAACAAAATATGAGTGATCAAGAAAGAAAAACACATGACATTCGATTCAATGAGTTGCCACACAAAGATCAATCAGTGTGGCTCATAGATCATACTAGAACATGTTGATCACAACTATATGGTTCTATCCATGGATCATCACACTGCAATGACGATAATCTAGAATGCCATTTTCGAATCATTAACATTCACCAATGAAAAAAGTTCTTAATCCTTGTTTTTTTCATAAAATAGTAGATAATTTAATTATAAATATTACGTTTAAGATCCTTTCACTTAGTTTTATGAAACAATTATAAAAAAATTTTAATATATTTCCCAGCTATGCACTAATCCACTATTCATGGAACCATTATGTGGTATCAAAGTGGTCACATTTTATATTTATAATTATTTAATTGAATATTAAAAAATGTAAAATTGTTGTTATATATTCATTTAATGTTATTCGTTATTTAATACAATTTTAATTAACATTCTACAAACAAATTAATCATGTTCATTTAGTGTTTGATTATAGAAATTTTTCTAGAATAAATTAAAATGGTTAGAGAAGCCATTGGGAAGTGAAAATTCATTGGATGATAAAATGGTTCTACACGGCATGCAACCAGATCACACACCGTATAACCATTTTTATTGTATCTAGAGGTGAAGATCAATTAATTACACAGGGTCATTTTATTACTTACAACAAGTTTAATCAGCGAACCTCACTCAAGGAAGGTAGATATTGGTTTTTTAGCTGGCATTTACACATCATGTAGTTCGGATGAGTTAACATGCTGAAGCCCCAATCACATGGTTTCGATATAGGACAACTGAGGTATGGTGTGTGTTGTTGCATGTAAATTCTACGTAGTCTTCCATTAATATAAGAAATAAAAATAAAAATAAAAATCTAAATTTTATAATTAAAATTATATTTTATTTAGTGGAAGACTATTCTTTGTTTGAAAATTGATTATTGGTTTTAAATAATTATAAATATTTAATTATTTTATTAAAATTAATATGTAATTATTAGTTATACCAACAATTTACCAATAATTTAAATAGTTATGGGTATCCTCCAATAACACCAGATTCTCATGAACCAAAAGTGAATTAATTAATTAATCATCATTTATCTTAAATGAAAAAATAATGAATAATGAATTAAATGGTAGCCACTTACATTTTCTTATTTGATTCATGTAAGTATATTCATGATATTGACCGTGACCTTTTTCATATGTTGGATGTTTTAATTAATTTTTTGATAATGTTTTAAATTAATTAATAATAATTTAAATGATGGCCTCTGATTCATCCCTCCAACAATAATTATGTATGAAATAAATGTGCAACCAATCAGTGGGTTCCCCCGACCTGCATGTGAGAAATAATTATTTGTAATTAATGGTGAATCCCAAGACTCATGTAGGTGGATCAAGATGGAACCATAATGATTCCAACCCAGTGGATACATAGGAGGACATGTGGAAATTTTTAACACATTCTAAGAATTGTAATAGATGTTTTTTATCCTAGGTAAAAGGTTAATTTAACTTTATTTCATTAAATCTCATTTTACATAATGATCATGAACAAGTAATTTAATAAATTAATTATTTATACCCAAACAATTATTTATTTTATTTATGGCCAGCTATGATCACATATATAAATGAATAAATCTGAAAAGACATAAATGAAATAAGTGAATTATGAGTAAATGTTCTATCATACTTGCTTCATTAATTAACATAAAAAAAATCAACAAGACATGTAAAGTATAAAGCCAGTTAAAAATTTAGTCATAATAAATTAAAATCTCCCTATTAAATATTAATTCAGACTAAAATATCCACAAAATTAATGGGAATGAAACCATAGAAGAATGTGTATTACATTGCCAAAGTCTCGACACATAATTTTATTAGGGAGTTATATTGAGTGTTTTGGGATGACATAACCGATGTTGTTTTTATTTTAATGGAAAATGTATTTTCAATACAATTCTAGAGGTATTCTATGAGAAATTCCATGTCATCGTTTTAGGACAATAGAATCCAATTAAAAAATCAAGGATCTAGAAGTCCTAGGTTGGAATGACCTCTTACCTAATTGCTTAGTAATGATTTTTCTAGGATATTTATAGATTATTAATAAATTTAATGATGATCATTTCCAATAGAAATATTAATGAAATTAAATATTCTGAGGTCAATGGCATAGGATACCGAGACATGTCATAATAGTAGGACATTCAATAAATAAATTAAAAATATAATTTTATTTATTAGATCTCCGTAAATTATAAATCAATAAAAGTTGTAAAAATATTCATTTTTTTATTATATAAAAAATGACATGTTCATATTACAAATTACCCCAATAATTAATACTGAAAAAAGATAACATATTTAATGGAAGTAACATCTTGGAGAGGTTTAGGTGCCCTTCTGTTTGGATAATCCATTATTTGAATTCTTATGTTCTATAAGCATGATTGCTTGTTACACATACTTAAGAGGTGGCTAATTAATAATTCATTATCACAGTAAAAAGTTTGAGTAATGTGGTCGGCGTTTAATGTTTGATTATTTCGTCCATGTAAAGTGAACTAAATATGTCTGATTAAAATATGGAGGTGTATAACATGCATGAGTACCACTATGGACTTTTCTAGGAGAAATCAAGATATATATATGGATTTATAATTTCAAGGTGGTCTATCATAGAAATTGTGGATAGGGATCTCCTACATGGCCTCATAATGTCAAGATCATTGGATCCATTGGGTACTTAGAGGTTCTAGGCTTTAAGCATCCCCAGTGAATTGAGAACCAAACACAATGTTGCATCACTCCCTCATAGATTCTCCTGTTTTGTTTGTAAAATATGATATGAAAAACATTGGGAAGTATCTTCCATATATTCTTTCTCTTATTCACCATGTAGATTCAGGTATTCATCTTGGAAATCTTCATGTACTTATGGTAACAAAAATAATGGGAAATCATATAGCATTAAGCCCAATGATTCTCTACACACTTCTAGGAATAAAAATATTCTCCATTCCCTTTTAAATATACAATGATAAAGGTGAATACAAGGAAACCTAATTCTATATATTTTACATGTGGAATGAAGGGAAACTAAATGAAAAAATAAACTGATAGAAATAAAAAATGGGAAGATTTAGGTGCATTTCTTTCGAGTACAATTAGTCTATTATTAAAAATTGGATATTAGATATATTCTGTGGAAAATATAAATGTATTATAATATATAATCCAAGTCTTATATGAATGATTAACTAAGGGTTGGTAGATCTTTGAGAATCTAGTAGAGTGAAACTAGTAGTTATATCTATATGGGACAACATCGTCACATTTCCAACAATAATGATCTATGTTTAAAAGAGATGTTATTATGTACTATTTGTAAACTGAAATAGTATTTCTGTATCCATACCTGATATAGATGGATTTATTCTAAAATTCATGAATGAAAATTCCTTTTTTTAAAAATAAATCATTTTTATGGTAAGTCAAATTTAAATAATAGTATTTTTGTGTTGGATTACCCAAATAAACTAATGGAAATCGAAATGGATATTACATAACATAACTCATATCACACTGAACATTGTCATCATCATCTTGGTAATGTAAATTAATAGTGATTTATTGAAATACATAAAATTGCATATTTAGATTCTTTTAAACATAAACAACATGGTGTATGTTGTGCATATTTATATGGAAATATCACCATATCTCCATTTAGTGGGAATGGTTAAAGGGATATAGAGCTTCATGAATTAGTTCATACCAATGTGCGTGAAAAATTTCCTCCTAAAGCAAGGTGTGGGTCCTCATACATCAGAACCATTACTAATTATTATCTTAGATATGGATATGTCTACATAATGACAAAAAAATTCAGTTTTATTTTAAAATTTCAAGGAATGATTGATTAATTTTGAGAACAATATTTGTATTAAAATTAATAAATTCAACGTAGATAATGATGGTAAATATATTAATAATTTATTTATTGATATCTATTAGAGTTCATGATTATATCTCAACTCAATATATCGAAAAAAATTCACCTGAATGGACAAATTGAAAGGATGAACAACAACTTTCTGGACATATTGAGATCAATAGAGATTCATGTGCGTCTTCTATTATACTTTTTAGGATATGAATCAAAAATAACATCATACATAACAAAAATAATGAAAACTAAAGCAACCTATAGTATACCATAACAATTATGGAATGGAAACAAACCTACGATTTCTTACATAAATTTGTGGGTTTTTGAAAAATTCGTAAGAGATCTTTAAGAAAACATATTTTGACCTCAGGAAAAAAGTTTATCACTATAGAACATACCAAAGAAAAAAAGAGATATTACCTATACAATCCTTCAGAAAAAAGTTTTCTGGTAGGGAGACATCCAAAATTTATTAATGATGAACTTATCCATAAAAGATATAGTAGAAGTGATATAGATGCTATATAAGACTAGGTTCAAGATACTAATGAATTGGAACATGAAAAAATTCCAAAAATAACCATGGAAGATGAAATAGTTAGAGAGAAAAATTATTACATAGAAGTACTAGAGATATCTGAGTACCAGAACTGTATGGTTTTCTAGTAATAAAGGATTTATAATCATTATTTGTTGATAATAATAATTCTATTTCTTAACAATAAGTAGTAAGTGGCATAGATGATAACATGTGGTAGGAAGCCATAAGTCATGAAATGGATTATATATACCAAATCTATGTATGATTTTCATTAAACCATCCAATAGATATAATTCTTGTTGGTTTCATATAATTATTCGATATAAACTAGATATGCAATGACTAGATGGTATCTATAATGTGTTGCTGGTTGTAGAATGAATTTAAAATAATTATGAAATTGACTGCATAGAAACCGTATCACCTATATCAATGATAAAATTAATCATCATCCAACTTTACATTGCAGATTTCCATGATTATGAGATTATAAATATGGATTTCAAAACAAACATTGAGAATAAAAACCTTCTGGAAGATTTAAATATGACACATCCCAAAGGGTTTCTGACCCCAAACGATTCCAACATGGTATCAAAGTTGAAAATAACAATTTATGGATTAAATGAATCATCCGGGTAATGTGACATTCATTTTTATGAGGACATAATGGATTTTGGTTTCATAAAGATTGAATGGGAATATTTTCTTTATAAATGGTTTTGTTGGATTGAAATTGTTTTATTAATAGTATATGTTTGATGAAATATTAGTAATTAAATAAACAAAATATGCCAAATAGTATGTGATGGCATGGTTAAATAAATTATTCTCTATGAAATAATTAGGTGAGGGATCATATATTATTGGGATCAAGATCCATAATGATAGAACCGAGATGATTCCTAGCCTATGTAATAGTAAATACATTAACAATATACTCAAGAGATTCATTATTAAATAATTGTATAGTTTATTTTTTCTAGCTTCACATGGAATTCATCACTCTGATAAAATGTTTCCTCATACATACGATTAATGAAATATAATGAAAATGACTCCAAATGAGTAATTGATTAGGCAGTCATGTATGTTATGCTCAATACAAGGAATGATGTTCCCTACACATTATTTGTGGTATGAAGATATCAAGATGATTTAAGTGACCACCTTATATGATAGTAAATTATATCGTTATGAATCTAAAAATAAAATATATATGTTCCATATTTATAGAGTAGATGAATAACTAGTCATCAGTAGATATAAATCTTCTATCCTACAAACTGCTCAAGATGAATTTATTTCACAAACGAGATACATCTTCATTCTGAATGGTGGTGTTGTGAGACAAAATAAGTCAACGTAGGATGTGGTTGAAATTTATTTTGGAGTGTCTAAACACATTTTATCATCTAAGGTAGATAATTAAATAGTATGAATATGCAACTTGGTCCAAGAGATTTATGTGGTACCTACCAGTAAATATATTTCACCCTCTATAGATATAATACAATAGTGGTGGTTCTTTCAAAAGTGAAAAAGGTCACATCTACTCACTAAGAACATAATTTTCAATTAACATCACTTGAGGGATTTTTCTAAGAGAGGTGATGTTGTAGTGAGTAGTATTTAAACAAAAGAAAATTTGGTGGACCCTTTGTGTATATTCAAGTATAGTAAGATAGATGACTAACATGTGAGGTCTAGCAGACTGATGGTCGTCAGAAATTGGCTATAGTAAAAGTTGGAGTTTTTTGTAGTCGGTGTCCTAACAACTACTCAATGTTGTTTGATTACATGAATATTTGATATATTAAATATTAATTAAACTTATTATTTCATATTTTTTGTTATTCAACATGACACTAATGTAATAATGTTCAAGAGTATATATCGCATCGATAAAGTCGTAACATCTCCCCGCTATAATGTGATCCATGATATTGTATGATGATATTATCAAATAATGATATTTATTTTGAAAATTTACTATATTAGGACACACTGTAAATTTATATTCATGTGTGAATACTCATAATAAGAGGAGGCATCATCTCATGTTGTTATCCCTTGGTAATCTACAAGACAAGATATTATGATAACAGACCCACCAGTAGGAATTCCAGATTATTTTGTGTCATTGGATATTACTATTTATGAGTTCTTTTTATTGTTATCAGACCTTAATATTATTTTTAATTCATGTTAAAAAACATTTACATAGATTTGTTTATTAATCCTTTATGATAATAGTTCATAGAAATGCTAGATATGTTTGGTGTGTCACATGTGACATGTCATTAATGAATAATTCAAGGATGTATTTGTTCCTTCCATATTAATAGACGCTGATATCTCATCCATTTGATGGGAATATATATCACCTTAAATTTCATGTCCAATCATTAATGACATGTTTCTTTTAGACAGACAACGAAAGACATATCAAGCATATATTTTGGTGACATGGTTATTAACCTTCGTGGTGATATATTGTGAAAGAGGGATAATATTACATAGTGAGCATTCCTATGTGGTTATCAACATTTTAAAATAATGTGCTTTCTCTTTTTTTCATTGAAACACTAATATATTTTAATATTTGACTTTATGCAAGCTTGACTAATGCCGATGAAAAAGAGTAATAGAGGGCCAGACACAAATTTTCTCAATTTATCTCAGTTAAATTATATTTTAAATTATTTAATTGGTTAAATATTATTATGATGTCCAAGAAATTTTTTTATTCAATTTATATTTATCTCATAAATTACATAAATATTTATTCATTGTCATGTGAATAAAATATTGATTTTTATTTATTTAATATATTAACAATAGTTATTCAATTCAGTGTGAATAAAATATTTATTTATGAATAAAATATTTATTCAATTGTTCAATAAATTATATATAATTTTTAATAGACCATGATTGAGTTTGGTGAAAAATCTTAATTTAAAATTCCTTCACATAATATTTTTTATCATACATGTTGTAGACCCCCTCAAAATAATAAAAAAATATTTTTATGTTGCATGTGGTCTACTAAAGGTAATAAATGATTTTTAATGTCTATAATTATTTTAAATATTATTTTAATATAAATAATAACTATATAAATAGAAGTATTTTTTCATTGTATAGATCATCACAAAATTGAGAATAGAGAATTTATACATAGAATGAATTTTCTCTAAAATCATCCATTTCTCTCCCTCTCCAGAACTAGATGTGAAGGAGATATTTCTTAAATGGTAAGGAATTAGTGATTAAGAAATAACAACCCAAGACTTTCTCTTCACTACGCCAGCACTCAAAGATAAATTCTTTTTTCTTAGTGACCTTATGAGAACGTGTGGATCAAAATTAAGAGGATTATATACATGGATCATCACATAGTAATGAAGGTAATCCAAAAGTGACTTTTCAAATGATCAACATTATCCAATGAAGAATGATCCTAAGACCATATATATATTTATTCAAATATTCAATAAATTAAATATAAATTTTTTTGTCAAAATATCTAGTCTCATGGTTTCTAGAAACAATTATTAAAAAAATTTAATATATCAACGACCACTGCATGCTTCCGCTGCACCTGGAACAATCTGTAGTTTTTTTCCAAATAGAGTTCATGGAAATGGAGTCATCTTGGTAGGGGAATGTGGTGAATCACATTATCGACCTATTTTTTATATTATAGTAATCCAAACATGTGGTGGTCTTGGCTCGCGACTATAATACAAGAAAATAGGCACACCATTTTAAAACCATACGGATACATAGTAATATTTATCTGAATGCACAATTTTGGTTCAAACATTCATAAAATGTGAAAGCTATCAATGTGAAATACATATAATCATCATATGATTTATTAATATTTTATTTAATGTCATAAAACATTCATTATTTTTGAACTAATCTATGGTCTCTGAATCCAATACTTTTATAATCATCAAAAGGGATTTAGTAAGATCCAGTAGATAAATTTTAATGTATCAAAGTGAATTAGAACTATTTAATCATTAGTGAGCCCTTTTTCATTAATTATAATATTATGTATATTTCTTTTCTTTTTCTTAGATCATATTTATAAATTATATTCTTGTTAGATTAATGCAGTATTATGTGATTCTTGATGATTACTATTTGATATATTTAATGGAAAGTGTTTTTAGGCCATATCAAGAAATTTGTATTCTCTCTATTTATAATTGTAATAAATTAATAGATTGGTGGATTCTCCTTCATGTCTATTTATTATAGAACATTAATTTTTGGTTATATTTCGCAATTTTATTGTACTATATATGGAAATATTTCTGATTTCGTGAAGGGAATAATTTATTATTATGATTAGGTAATATTATAAATTAGATAACATATTGAAAACCAATTATATAATTTTAAAAAAAAAAATGCTTATCAAATTATCATATGGTCTTGGATTAAGAATATTATTTATCAAAATTAATTCAATATTAATATTTTTTATGAAAACTTGATTGGGATTAAATTTGAAAAAAATATGTTATTATATGTTCAATGTGGGAGAGATAATGGTAATGAAGTACCTAAATTAATGTGGGACAATTAATGGTAGTTGCATTTCACCACCAATGTATTACACAAATATTGCATTATTGTATGGTTTTGTGTGAGTGTGTGTAATCATGAATGGTTAATCCAATAATTAATGAATTTTGACCATTTTTCTTTGGGGTTTTCTCATAGGGATTTAAATTTATTTCATGAATGGATTATTTAAATATTTCTCAAATTATATATAAAATATATTCTGTCTAGTTTTTATTCAGGTTTTGGGTTTGAAAAATCCATTAAATATTGTCTACAATATTTATAATCATCTTATTCATGGAAAATTTATTGTGTTTATAGTTTTTGATTACTAAACCCTGATAAATTGAATTCTATTTCATTTGTGTGATACTTGGGATCATTTCACACTATTCAATTTGTTATATATTTTCCATTAATTTTTTTAATGATTATTAATGTTTTGTTATCTCTAGGATATTGATTTTTAATTGGTTTTACAATTCAGTTGTTTTTCTTGTGCTCATGCATCATTTTGATGGTTTGGATGTTTATATTCTGAGATTTCAAGTATATGTATCTAAAATTATAAAACCATACCACATTGTTCTTGTAATCCATTTGAATTTATTATCATCATTTGGTGTATTGGGGATGTCAATAAAATTTACTGGAACACTATCCAGACTCATGGAAACTAGTTGGGGTTTTATATTACAAATTGTATTAGTTTGGTAAATATATATTTATCTTTGGATTGAATAAAGGAGATATATATTTTCAATCATTAAATTTATACATTTAAAAGTTATTTTAATCCATTTTATTTTGAAAAAAATTTTACCTAGATGTTATAGGTAAAAATGTGTGCCAAGACACTACATGGATTGGGTAATAATACCATCATAATGGGTTTATCAGATGAGTGTTTTATAACATTTATTTATAGTGAAGAATCCCACTCGAAATGATATATTCATTTTATGTTTGAATATTTAGGAAAAATGGTTTTAATGGTTTGATCTTAAAATAAAGGGTTTTTAAATTTTTTCCATATGGTTATTTGGAATTAACAATGAAGTCATTTTTTTAGTGATTCGTGATGAAATTTGATTTTTTCTGGTTAAAGAATATAAATATGGGTTGGCATCATAGAAATTATAATGATATGACTATGGAAAATGTGGTTTCACCAGAACCACTAATGAATAGTTTATATTTGAAAAACAATTTTCATGATATTAAATAAATGGTAACATGGATCCCAAATAATGAACAAATATAATTGGATCACATAGAATTTTATTAGTAATATAATCAACCATTATTTTAATTGGATTCATGTCCATAAATAGTGGAGGAGATGCTAAATAAATGGAATCAAATATTTGAATTCCTTGGTACACCAGTCAAGTGAAATTCCTTTATATATATATATATATATATATATATATATCCTTCACTGAAATGGTGGGAGATAAATATCCACTTTAAATATAACAAAAAAATTATTTAGGTTGATTTTGAAATAAATAAACATAGAATTATATCTCATATTCAAAATCATAACAAAATTAAATTATTCATCTTAAATTAAGAGAATCTGTTAGTAAAAAATTTTGATCTCTTTTTGTGAACATAATTTTCAATATAAAAGATTTTATTTTAAGTGTGGAATCTTATCCAAACATCTATGAGTTTTTACATGTTGAAAATTATTGAAACAATGATTAATGTTTTTACTTCTAATTATACATAGATGGTAGATAGAGATATTATTGTAGAATGTGATATATCATGATATTTTGATGGAGGGAATATATTTATATCTATCGGAATAGGTGGTAAATCAAATATATAGAATTAGAAATAGAGGAAACCAACATCAAATGTGGTGAAGCATCCCATAATCAATCTAATGGATTTGATAAAATCCATCCACGAACTATGAAGAAGACTACATGTTTTCTATGACATTCACCTGAATTTATCATGTGTTATTATATTGAAGAACCCAGAGCATATCCAAAATATAATAAAATGGAACATCTCCTTTTTTTATTAGTGGAAATTAATTTCAATTTGTGGATATGCATCCCATTAATCTCAAACATAATATAGTTTGATTGGGAAATGTCATCTGAAAAACACATTCCATCATAATCGAGTGATCCAAGGTGATTCTAGGATCTTCATGACTCACCATGATCTGATATATTTGGAAGGGTGTAATGATTATAGAAGCTCTATTATGCTGATTTAATGTTCCAAGAATATGATTGTTGAGGAAAACTCTCTTCTATAAATGGTCTGAGGCATGATTCATTTCAATTATACTATTATGCTTATATTTTTTTGATTATGAAGTTTCAATATCTTTTATCTCTTCTCAAATTTTGACCATATAAGTTTGCAAGTTGAAATGAATTCTATTCTATTTGATCACCAAATAACAATAGGATAATAGATGATTGAGTGTTTATGAGATCATTGAGTTCCATAACAATCAATGGGATAGATTTTATTGTAAATTCTCTTTTCATTGTATGTATTTTCATGACATGAATTTGGTACTAGATTGGGTGACTACATTCAGAGCCCACATGGGCTGTAATTCATAACATGTTCTATTAACATATTTGGATAGAATGAAAAATGATATAAAGAGATATTAGGTTGTTATTGGATGTATAAAAAGACAATGTTACTTATATATTAGAATGTTTAATTTTCATTGGTAGAGGTTAAAATTCAATTCGGTTGATGAAATTGGATATAGTGAATTTTAATCCACCATTAACGAATTTCATGATGTATTTACAAAAAAATTTATTGATTTAAATTGGAATAATAGTTAACATTTATGGTTGATACCTTATTAAAGAACATTCCTATTTCACCTCCACAATATTATATGGAACAAAAATAATTAAATTAATTGATGGCCCATGGGGAATATTTTTATTGAAAATATTACATTTTATCGAGCATCTCCTCATGGGATGAACTAGTTCACTTAGTAAAAAAGGCAGATACAAATATTAGCCTTCATTTGGATTATCCGAATCATAAAAATATTTATAAAATAATTGGTTCATAAATCATGAATTAATGATATATTTCATCAATATAAGAGGGACTTATGGTACTATAATATAGATTTATAACCTACATATAACCCACTAGGATTTTAAAATATGAATATTATGAATATATCACAATAGAGTCATTATTCAAATTTTTAGTATGTGGTTCACCCTTTGATCTTATTAATTAACCAATGTATTCATTTGAAGTGATGAATCGAATTATTCAATGGTATCTTTAATCATTTTTACTTCTTTTTATGATGTTATTGTGTATAATGTATTGTATCTTATTGTAATATCTCCATTTTACTAAGAATTTAATGTTTTATTTCTATATAAAATAAGTAAATTTCATTTTCATGTCATAAATGAATATAAGAACTCTACTGACCATTAAAAGGATGATGATGTTATCTCATAGAAACCATAAAATCATTTATTTTATATTTTCAGTTTCCTCAACATAGTATAACAATACTAATGATTTGTATGTGATTTTTTCATAACACGTCCCACTGGTTATATCATTGAAAAATAAATATGTTCTATTAAAATGGAGTTATTAGTGTTCCAAATCATTCTAATATATTATCTTTTATCTTTTATCTTCACATATCCTTACATTTGAAGTGTTCAGACAATAGTATATTCTCTATTGTGATGCTTCTAGATCTGGGATGGGATATGCTCCCATGTAATGTGATCATGTTTTATATTATGGGTAATGGAAATTATAGGTTCGTGAGAAAAATTAAATAAAATAATATTTATAATTACATATTGTTAGTTTCGTCATTCGTATAATGGAATTATTATATTCTTAGTAATAAATTCATAGTGTCCATGGATTAAAATAGATTGAAGCGCATTTTATAAAAGTGGTAATTTATTCAATGGGAACATTGATAAATGTAATACATGAATATTTGTGAATTTTAATATAGTTATACTGCAGCAGACAGTAATTTCATACCACTTTGTTTATGCGTGAATTCCTATATAATGATGGGTGAAGAGTCTTCAGATTATTGAAATATAATATTATTCGAAACTAATATGCATATATATTGTATTGAGCAAGGTCAAGAGGAAACATTAATTCCAATAAATTTTATTCTATTTTTGTTTTATCATGAAATGAAATCTCAAATATCTGATACTAAATGTTTAACCATAAGTTCAAAACACAACTCTGGGATGACGATTAAGGAATGGATTTTATATGGTAGATCTGTATAAAATATTAGTATCTGAATTATGGTATCTATTTATTATTAAGAATAACCGTTTTCTACCTACAACCATTCATGATGGGACATTCATCCTAATATTCAAAATATTTATAAATAAATGAGAGAATAGTTTATGTGGGGTAAAATGTGCAGGAAATTAGTAACATGTTTCTCGAGATAACAAATCAGTATTCTAGGTGGAGTGATAATGACCAACTATAGCTATTTTTTAACTATTACCTTTTAGAAATGGGAGGGAATATATATGGATTTTATAATGGGATTACCTACAATGGTTCAAAAACATGATTTATTATGAGTGATTGTCGATTACCTCATTAGTTCTGATCACAATATCCATATTAATGAATCCAATATGGTAAAATACATTTTAGAAATATATATCCAGTAAATCATAAGGCATTTTTGAGTACCACTTTTTATTATATCATGATTGGGACCCAAGGATTATATCTCTTTATTGGATTCCTTTAAATAAATATCTTAGAAAAATGTTATCCTGTATCACAATTTATCTCCATTAAAAGTGTTGTTCGTGAAAATAGATGATCAAAATGATTTAATAATTTTATATATATTGAGTGGTTGATTTTGGAGACACATTATAGTGCCATGTATGTCTAGGGAAGTTCTCTATCAATTTTGTTTATCATATATCAATTAATATGAATCATTTTTAAAGAATCGTATTTTCATCCATGTATTTCTATATTTTTGATGTAAATAGTAGGATTTAATAATTTTTTATGTTTTTCCAATATCATTTTCTTATATGGATTTTGATTAGGAAAGAGAATATATAATCTTATAATTCATCAGTTTGTTATGGGTTTTAACCAAAGTGGTCACATCAATTAGTGACATGGGAATGTAAATAAAAAAGATTGGGGCATTGGATGTAAATCCTAATAAAAACAATGATCTCCCACATTCAGATGAAAGAAGAAAATATTTTTTGGATAATGCTACACCCATCGATTCATCTAATTTATAATTTCATTTTCTATTTTGTAACATATCTATTACTCAAGTATAGATTCAGGTATTTATGGTTAGGTATTGAGTTTTATGAAAGTGTTTTTGAAGGGATTAGAGTTTTATAATGGATAGTAATTTTTTTATTATCTCAAGAAAACAATTAATGTTGATGATTGGTTTAATTAGTATGGAATACTGTGGGAGATTGGGTTTTTAAAACTCTGTGAATTGTAAGGGAAGAATGCCATATGCTATTGTAATAGAATCATTGATAAAATGTGGTTGTAAAACATTGAAAGACAATTTTTCTTGGTTTTATACTCAAGATATTAATGTTGAGTGGTTAGTCAATAGTTTCCCAAAATATGTTCCGACCTATGTGAAGTATAGTAACATGTTCATGGTTGGGGAACTTATTTTCCAACAACGTTTTTACACCGTAAAAAATACATTAAATATTATAAAAATTAAGATTGTATTTGTATTAAAGATATATAAACCACATTAGTCACCTACTCATCTATGACATTGAACTCCTTGCCTCTCATATATTACAATGAAAGAGGCCACTTATCTAGATGAATATATATGAAGATTAAAAATGAATTTGAGCTAAATAATAAATAGTAAGTCCATTTTATTCATTTATATTTGTAGATATACTCTTCTCATGTCTCATGGATCCTTAGATATAATATTTAATAGATATACATATTTTTTATAACGATAATCTTGATGGTATGTTGTTGGATATATTAACATGATGGTGTTGTGTTCCTCAATAAATATTTTCTTAACAAGGTTCTTTGTTTATTCAAATAGTTGAGAGGTAGCTTACTATTGTGTCTTATCCATTTTTTTAATAACTCAAACTCTTGGTTTTACTTAAAAGTTTATATGTATTTTTAATGGCTAAATTTTCTGATTTCATTATGGGAATCATTTTTTATGTTTCAGATATATGGGAAATTAGATTGATATTGGAAGAACACTTTCCCTAAACATATAAAATGACAGTTTCAAAATAATGGCATTGTTTTGAAATAGGAAAAATGTGTTTCAGAATTTATTAAAAGTAATAGGATTATTTTTTGAAATAAATATAAATTGAATTTAGAATTATTGTGATGGCGTACGTTAAAATTTGTATAGAGTTTGATAGTGAGGTACCACCACTAATGTAGGATGATTAATGTTCATAAAGATACACCATGAGTGTTTGACCCAATGATATTTGTGCTGGTGGATTTCTATGTGTGTGTAGTCAAAAGAATGCTATTTCAAATAGTTAATTAAAGGGGATAGATTTTTTTATTCTTATATCATGGTTTTTAAATATTGATTGGTATAAACATTTAATATTTTTTCAACTATTTTATCTGAATGTGTAACCAGTTCTTTTCCTCATGGGATGTGTTGAGATGTCTTGAGGGATCAACCAATGATTTTATACTCACACCCTTCTTGGGAGCATTTTTTAGTTATTATATATTTTTTAATACGAACCAAGGATTGGAAATGTATCATATTTATATATCACTACATATTGTCACAATTTGAATGAAATGTGTTGTTGGAGATCAGAGTTAGGTTGGGTGATACTTGGGAAGATGCCATATTAGTTTATTTAGTTTTTATTTTCATTGTGATTTTTGGTTGATATTAATTGTTATATTGTAACTCTAATTTTTATTTTCTATTGGTTTTACAGAGGAGTCATTTTTATTATGATCATGTATAATATATATCTTTTGGTTGTTTAATTTTTATGTTTTCATGTTGATGTATGTTATAATAGAAAATAATTCCATAGTATTCTCATAATCCCATCTATTTTTTTAATTTGTGTCTTTGAGTTGTGACCTAATATTAGTGGAACTACATCAATTCTCAAGAAAATGAGTTGGGGAAGTATTTTATAGTCTTACAAAATTATCAAAATAAATTTGGTAGGGATTATAATTTGAAGTATTTTAAAGAAAACTATGTAAATGTGGATGATTCAAATAGAGGAAAATAATAAGTGAATGAGTTATTAAAATGGTGTAATTCTCAATGAAGTTATCTGAATGAACATTATAGTGGGAAGAATAGTAACAATATCTTTTATAAAACATTTTATCGTTAAAATTTTTAAATTAAATATTCAAATATTCCTTTTTAATGAAATATTTTGCTTATAATTTCTTTTAAACAGTTTGTATATAATGGTACAAGCCATGGAAATTATTATTATTATTTAATAATAATATATACCACATAAATTATCCATAACCATTGTTTTACAATACCCAATACAATTATTAGAGTATTTTTTTTTATTTTAATATAAATTTTATATTTAATAAGAGCTTTACGAATGTTCGGATTTATTTTAATAAAACAATCTTTATTATTATACATCAGTTTTTTATAATTTAATTCTTTTTTTGGGTAACAATTGTTAGAACCATCAACCACTATTCATATTTTTCA
This sequence comes from Viscum album, assembly GCA_963277665.1. Classification (NCBI taxonomy): domain Eukaryota; kingdom Viridiplantae; phylum Streptophyta; class Magnoliopsida; order Santalales; family Viscaceae; genus Viscum; species Viscum album. The sequence goes on from OY728143.1 coordinate 358,473,685, forward strand.
TGTTTCATATAGAAAAATTGAAGTCTATATTTAATTTTATTCGTCATCCCTATTAATCTATAATCATTTTGCAGTGGATTTGTGTAAGTACCATTTTCTGATCGTCATCCTTTTTCTCCATCTTATATTCCATGGTTACATTATTTGTATTATCAAGAGTTTTTGAGATTTATACAATATTGAGAAACCATCCTTAATGACATGTTATTTTATTATGATCATCCAAGGGAGAAAATTTCAAATGAACAGACATTGTTAAATAATTAAAATTATTTATAGACTATTAACTACTGTTAGCCAATATAAGACAAATATTCACCCTTAAAAAATATTTATCAATTTTTTGATAGTTTTTTAAATTTTTCTAAAAAACAACTTATTAAAAACAATGAATAGTTATTTTTTATGTCTTAAAAAATTATGTTATGACCAAAAATCATAGTGAGTTATTTTATTCTTGATACTAAATGTACAAAAATATTTTTTCACTCCCCCAAAGCATCAAAAAAATTTATATCATGTGATTAATAATTTCTAGAATTATTTTTAAAACTAAAAACATTGGTTTTATAATTCAAAAATTGTTCATTTCTAATATACTGAGACAAGAAACATTTACATATATCATTGGTACATTTTCATATGTTTGGTTAATCCATTGAAATATGGTTTATTATTATTTAATAGAAGTAAAATATTATGTTTTTTTTGTATTATTCCATAGATGAATATAATTTTAAAAATAATTCTTAAAATATAATTTTTTTATAAATTTAATCATACTATTCATAAATGTTTTTAGCAAGATATAAATTTTTTGTACATATATTCATATTAATAACTAATATTAGAAAATTATATGTTTCAATTTTCATAAAACCCCCACTATGTTGAGGGTGTGAAGAATGCTAAAAGTATCTACTATCATATAGGTATTTACCTCATATTATAAAACTAGAGTCCAACTATTTATATCTAATCATATTTATGTGAACTACAATGAAAAAAAATAACATTAATAATATTGTAATTTTTATTATTTAACGCATATCTTCATTATCTAGGTATAATAAATAAGAAATATTTTTATGTACCAAGTGAAATAACAACACACTTCCAATATTACAATATTAATGTTATGTTCTCTTCTAAAACAATGGGACACTAATTATTCCAATACACTCACCTCTTCACGTTATACTAATTAAAATAGTTATCATGGATGTAAATAACAATAAATATAGTGATAATAGTAATACCAAGCTAACAAAAAGGGATAATCTATTAATCCTTTCCACCTTGGTAAAAAAATACATCATTATAAATTTTATTTATACAAGAAACTATGAAAATCTCCAAATGTTAAATAATATATCTATTTTGTAAATGAGTTATTTTTATCCTTTTTAAAATACTCTAATATTCCATCCGATTTTCACAAAATATATAAAAATTTCAGAATTGTTATACATCATTTCATTATCAAATTGAATATTAAATCCATCTTCCATGAATGTATTTATAACAGCCAAAAATATTTATCATGAAATTTCCATAAAACAAAAATCTTATGTTATTTATAATTTCTGAATGAAAATAATACCATGTTTACAAACCATATAAAATTAATATATGAAATTATAATTAAAATAACATAATATTCTTAACAAATAAAATAAAATTTTGATAATTAAAATATCAATAAACCCTCAAGTAAAAATAAAAGAATATTGAAGTATTCCACATTTGATCTACTATGAATATCTTACTTCTCATTATAATTATGGAATATCTAATACATTTATATATATATATTATAAAATTAGTGAAATTTAAATTAGATAATATGATAAATGAATTTAGTGAATTATTTTTTGTTATAAAAAATAAATTTTTGACTTTTTTTCTTATATTCTCATTTGAAATATATTTGCATTTATATTATATTGTTTTGTATATTATATATCCCTTGATTATATACCAACTAATAATAAAAATGATTAAAAATTTAAAATATAATGTTAGAGTAAATAATCATAATGTGATGGTTATAAAATAATAATTGAATTACATAAATAAAAACCTGTAATAACATTATGGATTTTATTTTTCAAGAAATAAGAAATGTAATTATGAAATATAATCCTATATTATGAGGAACATTTTAACAGTACTCAAGAGGAGTTATCATCCCTTGGGATTTACCATGAACAATCCCACATTGAAGTATAACAAATATATATTGAATTGAATTGTCTATAGGAATAAATGAAGCTTTATAGAAATAAATTTGAGACTGATTCATGCTAAATAAAGAACTAAAAATGACACCATTTATTTTATAACCCATAGGTATTATGGGATTTTTTAAAGTGTTTAGAAATAATAATTTATGAATATATAATCAAATGATTATTAATTAATTATATGATATTTTGAAAATACGTTATTTGTATTATGTGTGTTATCAAATATTAATATTTTTTGAAATATATATTTCTAAAATATGTTTAAAATTAATAAAACTAATATAATAAAAATGGGTTTAAAAATAATAACTTTTATTAAATATAATTTATATTTCAATTAATGGTCATTGAAGTCATTTCAGGTTATGAAGGGATATGTTTAAGAACAAATGTTTTTTCTTTGTCTCTTGTATATTATTATTATATATGTAAATTGATTAATTTTAAACAATTTTTATAATAGAATTAATATTATATGTATATATATATAAAGTGATTAAAATATATTTAATTTTTACTAATTGATGTGAAATTTTAATTGGAAATCATTATGTTAAAAAAATTAATAAAATAATTTTTCCTTTTACATTATAGTTTTAAATTTAAATATTAATGTTAACATATATAGTATTTTATAATAATTAAATAAATTTTAAATATGGAATATAAACCTTAAAATAAATAAATATGGTCTATAATCTATTTTTGGTATAAAAATATTTACCTTCATAAATAAATAATTGATATTGATAATGTAAAATGAGGTTTAATTAAGATGCGCTTAATTTTTAATAATTAATTTCATATTTAGAAATTGAAAATTTTATATATTTATTGATGTAAATCAGAAATTTTTTTCAATCATTTACTTAACTAAATCATTAAATTATTTAATGATTTCTTCATTAAAATTCACATAAATCATGTTTCTTTGGAAATGTTTCTCATGTTCACAAAAAACGATTACCCCTCCAACCAATATAACATACTTATTTCCTTATATTTTCACATAATGCCTACTAATTATCTTATTCTAAATTCATCTTCGATATTTGGAAATAAATTTCACACTATGGAATCTTCTATAAATCATTTTGAATGAAGATGTTAGAGGATGCATTTATTTCATCAAATTGGTTTGATAATACAATATCCCTTAATCAAAACATCAAAATATAGTGATAAATAAATATTTTTTTTATTTGATACAATTCAAGGTGAACTAGTTTAAGCTACCCTTAATAGAAAACACAAAAATTGAAATATGTGATCACATATCAACCTAATTACCTTTTTATTTATTTATAGAAAAATAAAAAATACACTATCATAATGGAAATATCCCCTTGGAAACCATTTTTCCAACAATAAATAAATTATAAATAAAATAAGTATTATTTTCATTTCAATTCATTAGGAATTTAATCATGAATTAATCATTATTCTTATACAATTATATATCTTGTGAAAAAATTAAAAACAATGGATGTGAAAAAATCTATATACGGTGTATAAATGGAAATATAAAAACATATTATTCACTGAATAATCTAAAAAATTAACCCACTTCCTGAATAATTTATCTTCTCATAATTTATTTTATTACCCACATAAAAACCTCTATCTAATTATTTTCATAAATCATTTCATAAGAAATATTATTGAGAAATAAGTAAATATCAAAATGATTCCATGGAAATCATGATATACTTATGAAAATAATCTAAAAAAATATTTTAAATTTAACCCTATGAATTATAATATGCAGTAATTTACAGATGATCTCATTGTTAATAAAATAAAAAAACATAAATAACATAGTATCATAAGATCATTGAATTATATGAAATGTTGATGAAAGAAAAAATTACATAAGTATAAGTAAAGTCTAACATCTATGAAAAAATAACATAGGGGGCAACACACCATGATGGATTTGACTTATTCCATAAGACCAAACATTTCATTATATAAAAAATATCAATCAATTAAATGGAGATCTATATTAAAATAACCATCATAACATTAACATACATTTGTGTCCCATAAAAGTAAATTAGTCATCTTGAATACTGATAAGAGTTACCCAATGAAATAAATGTGTTTCATAATATTTGATCATATCAGAAAAAAAACATATATGTTAAAGATTACTTTTTAGAAACAAAAAAAAAGCATGTATTACCTCATAAATATAAGGGAGAGTAATCTATGAATATATATGAGATACCTTTATACAAAATTTAAAATCATTATATATATTTGAAGAAATATGAAAAGTGATTTAGAGATAGAATGTTTGTCAAGAACCATCCCAATTATCATTTTATCCTGATAATTGAGCCAACACTAACATTGACCGAAGGGTATCCCTAAAATCCTTGGGATGGGAACTAGCACATGGTATCATACAAGGTGAATTTTGGAATGAATTTTCCACAAACATTAAAGAAGCATGAAAAACAAGTCTGCAAGAATAAAAAACAAACTCCACAAGGATAACTATACTATATGTCAAATAGATAATAAAATCTAAAGAACATAAGAAAAGTGCATGAAAACTGAATGAACAACCCAATGAATAATATATAAAACTATTGAGCAAGTGTGGCTTTCAACAATACATAATATTTTTATTTAAAAGGGGATTGATTATTGAGAAAAATACCCAATCTCTATGATTATTTTGATGATCAATAATACCCTTAATTGTTTTTTAATGATTTTATTTTAAGAATATTTCTGGAATTTATTTTTCATTATTATTTTTTCTGGAAGAAATGTTTATGGTTTCGAACAACGTGATTTAATTTCTAAAGTATACTCATTAGAGTCTTCTTGAAACACTATTCATGCTCTACATATTCGGGAATTTCATAAGCATGATCAAGAATAAATGTTCATACCCTACTTGGAGAAACGTAGCATAAGGATGGAATGCAGAGTATACATTATAAGCTATGAAAAAATTATGGTTAATAAACCATACATTTTTGGAAAAGTATAGAAGTGGAACCCTGCATTAGGAAGGAACCCTACTTTTGGGATATTGAAAAATATGGGAGAAGAACTGTACATAAGTTTTAAACGTTACGCTTGTTTCTCAAAAGTATGGTTCATCAACCTTACTTTTGTAAAAAACCTTACATTTAATCAAAAGTATGGATCATGTTCCTTCCACTTGGAATCTAATAAAAGTATAGATCATTTATCATACAGTTAAATATTGGAAAGAAAATTATAGATGATAAACCCTATGTTTCAGATCAACCCTGCGCCATCAACCTTAGGTTTGGGATCTACCTTACGCATGCTATATAGTCAAACCTTAATTTTGAAGTCTGAGAATTAAAGATGATATTATTATGAAACGACCTACAAGCGGTTTATTAGGGTTATTGTATGCTGGATAAAAAACTGTTTTTAATACATTTATTTGACTGATTCAAAGTCATTTTATCTATGATTCAATGGATGAGTTTAAAATAATATTTTCATGATGAATATCAAGGGGAGTTTTGATTGATCTGTTAATTCAAATGTTTATGTTTTCCAAGTCATAAGGCTTTGTTTTTCCATAGATTGTAAAGGTGTCGACTTCTCTAACTTAGTTGTGGAACGGTCTGTTGACAAGAGGACCAAATAGTAAAAATCAGCAGGCTCATGGAGTAGAGTACTAGTGGAGTGGACTAGGGGCCTTCTGTTCCCCGAACCACTATACATTGTGTCTCTCTTCTATTTATATTTCTGTTGCATTAATTCATCTGATTAAAGTCAATGGGAAGAACATGATTTTGCAATGAATTTGTAAAAGACACAATTCACCCCCCTCTTGTGTATATTTGGTATAACCTGATCCAACCATTGGTATTTAAGGTGGAGCTTTCTGATAAATCCTTAACAATATGAATGTGATTAAGTATTATACAACAGAGCAATATCACTGATACAGGAGAAGGATTGTCTATGGTCAATGAACCATACTTCATTAGAGAAAATTATGGATGCTGGAAATCAAAAATGATAATATATCTAAAAAACCATGGATATATAGTATATTCTAAGATTTTGACTCCATATGAAATACCAGAGAAACCTATAACATGGTGTGCAACCACTAAAGTATAATATGATATGAACTCAAAGGCAATGAATGCAATTAGATGTGGTTTAGGACCTGATGAATTCAATAGTTTATCTCAGTGCCCGATAGCATATGAGATGTGGCAAGCAATTATTGTTGCTTATGAAGGAACTGACAATGTCCGGAAAATGAGATATGCTACTACTAATCTTAAATTTGATACATTCAGAATGTTTGAAGTTGAATTCATTACTCAAATGACTAGAATATTGACAGAAATTTTCAACAATATAACTACCTTGGGAAAAAACCAAACAAGTTGATCAAGATTTAAATATACTGAGAGTACTACCTACTAAATGGAATGGAATATATTCATTAATAATACATTTAACACATATCAAAGACTTATCCATGACAGAGTTGATTGGAATACTTATGATGTATGAAGCTGATATTCAAGATGAAGCAAATGATCATATTGTTTTGACCAAGAGAGGAGACACTACCTTAAATGTGTGATCTCAAGGGAAAAGAAAAAATCTAACAAAAAAATAAGTAATGGTGAAATCAGATTTTTTTGATTCATCAAATTCGGATATAGAACTGGCTCAACTGGCCAGAATGTTTAGTAAATTCTACAATAAGAATAAAGGCTTCAGAAAAACATTCAAAAAGGATGAAAAGGATGTCATATGTTATGACTGAATGAAGATGGGTCTTATCAGACCTGGTTTTCCTTTGTTCGTAGAATACAATAAGATGAAGTTCTTCAAAAGGAATGATTATTAGAAAAAAGGCATGAAAAAAATGAAAGCTACATGGAGTATGTCTGAACACTCCAGTAGTTCTTCATTATCGGACTCAGAGAAGGAAGAAGTAAATCTAAAATCCAACATGTAATTTATGGAAGAAACAGATGATGTACAAACATAATACTCTTCTAACTCTGACTCTAGCTCTGAAACAAGCTATTCTAATAGAAAACTAGCACCCTACTTCATCGTGCTTGAAGAAAAATATCATTTTCTTTTTATGAAGTATAAGTCAATAAAGAACATTTACATGGATGTTTTAGATAAGAGAGATACTATACTAAAATAATTTAAGGATTTGACTAATAAGTATAATTCAATTAAAATTAACTATACAGATCATGAATCTAGAATAAAAATACTAAAAACTGAAGTAGAAAAATATAAAGGTGCATCCCACATTTTTACCAAATGAGAAAACTCATTGAATTAAATTCTTGGGAAAACTGTCATTAAGAAAGAATGATTTAGAATTGGATGTAAAGGTGAAAAACATAAGCGGTGCAAGAATTATTTTGTTCCATACACAAAAAAATTAAATTCTAGTTACTTTGGAATAAGGGGACACATGTCTAAAAACTATTTCTTAAGACAACCTCAAAGAAGTGGTATTAAGTAAGATTTTGTTTCAAATAATATATTTGATTCTTCTGAATTTAGAAAAACAAATCATGACTGGATACCCAGGTCTTTTCTGGAAAACCCAACTGGACTCATTAGAATATGGGTACCAAAAAAATCTGTTTAATTACCTATGTAGGAATAACATCACAAAAGAAAAAAGACTATATGTTATATGGACGGTGGCTGATCAAGGAATATGAGTGGAAGATCATCTAATTTCTCTAATCTTGCTCAAAAAGATGGTGGACCTGTCACTATTGGTGAAAATGACAAAGGGAATATCATTTACATTAAAATAGTTGGATATTCATAAGCTATCTCAATCAATAAGGTACTTTATGTACCAGTATTGAAATAAAATCTGATAATTATCTCTCAATCTTTGGATGATTTGTTATACTCTTTATTTTTCTAACAATTGTTGTTCTATTTTCAAAATAAAATACTTAAATTTAGAGCACCTAAAACTGACAATGTGTATACCCTGGATTTAAATTCCTTGTGTCAACAACAAGTAACCTGCTTAATTGCTAAGGTAAATGAATCATGGATTTAGCATAGAAGACTTGGAAATTGCAATATATATGATTTATATAAATTATCAAAGAAACAATTATTTTCTATCTTACATAGTCTCAAGTATGAATGTGATAGATTTTGTGATGCATGTCAACTTGGAAAACAACACAAATCATCCTTCAAATCTGTTAACAAAATTGTAACATCTAAACCTCTAGAACATATCCATATGAATTTTTTGGACTTTCAAGAGTAGAAAGCTTGGTTGGTAAACTATATGTATATGGTTTAGTTGATGACTATTCTATATTTACAAGGATTTTCTTTTTAAAATTTAAAGATGAAGCTTTTACATTATTTGAAATCTTTTGCAAAGTTATTCAAAATGAAAAAGGTTTTCAAATAATTTCATTAAAAAGTGATCATGTTGGAGAATTTGAGAATCTGGAATTCAATTCCTTTTGCTCAAATATGGGTATTAAACACACCTACTCTTCACCAAGAACACCTCAACAAAATGTAATTATTGAATGAGGAAATAAGACTATTCAAGAAATTTCTAGGACAATGCTAAATGAATATAGTCTTCCTACCTATTTTAAGAAGAAGTTGTAAGTACAACCTGCTGTATAATTAATAAAGTTTTAATTAGACCAATTTTGATAAATACATCCTATAAACTCTGGAATAATAGAAAATCTAAAGTAAATTACCATAATGGTTTTGGATGTAAGGATTATACCATAAACAACAAATACAATCTTGTTAAGTTTGATCCAACATCTGATGAAGGCATATTCTTAGGATATTATGGTACATCCGAATATTATAGAGGTTTTAATAAAAATTCATGGATTTTTGATGAATTAGTTCATTGAAATTTGATGAAACTGATCCCATTGAGAAAAGGAAAGATCAAATAGATGATCTTGATTCAAATTATAACAGGAGACTTGAGAACCTGAAAGATATTTTTGAAAAATATATAAATGAAATTTAGTCCAGTCCAGAAGAACATGACACTGAAGAACCTATAAGTATACTACCTAAATAGTGAAGGAACCTAAAGAATCACCCTTTATAAATAATAATAGGAGTCCAAGAAACATGAATAATAACTAGAAGGAACATAAGAAATCATGATGAGTTTTCATCCTTTCTATCCCAATTAGAACCCATGTCTATAGAAGTCGCATTAGATAGTGAATGATGGTTGATAAAAATGTAATAAAAACTAAACTAGTTCAGAAGAAATGAAATCAGAAATTATTTGAAAGACCACTGAATTATCCAGTGATTGAAACCAAATGGGTCATTAGAAATAAACAATATGATCAAGGAATAATAACAAGAAATAAAGCAATACTAGTAGCTAAATGATATAATAAATAATATGGAATAGATTATAATGAGATCACTGCACCTATATCTATATAAGAAGCCATTTTAATTATCTTAGAATTTGCATCTCATAGGAATTTTAAATCATTTCAAATGAATGTTAAGTCTTCCTTTTTAAATGGTTATTTAATGGAGGAATTTTATGTTGAGCAACCTCCTGGTTTTGAAAATTCACAAAAACCAGATTTTGTTTTTAAACATAATAATGATTTTTATGGCCTTAAACAAGCACCAAGAGCTTGGTATGAAAGACTAAGCTCTTTTCTTTTGAAAAATGGTTTTAGAGTTGGAATGGTATATCCAACACTATTTAAGATATCTATACATTCTAAAATTTTATTGGTTCAAATTTATGTTGATGAAGTAATTTTTGGATCAACTAATAGATCTATTTATCATGTTTTTTCAAATATAATTAAAAATAATTTCAAATGAGTATGATGGGATAATTAAATTTCTTTTTAGGACTTAAAATTTATCAAAAATATTTTGGAAATGCTTTAAATCAAGGAAAATACATTACTGATTTAGTAAACAAATTTGGACTTGAAAACAACAAGGCATATACAACTCCTATGTGTACTAATATAAAACATGATTGAGATGAAACTCGAAAATTAGTTGACAACATTTCATATAGAGGTATTATTGGTAGTTTATTATATATTACTACTAGAAGGCAAGATATAATGTATTCAGTCTGTCATTGTGAAATATTTCAATCAAATCCTAATGAATCCCATTTAACTAGTATTAAAAGAATTTTTTGATAATTAAAAGGAACTGTTTTTCAATCACTTCCTTATTCTAAAATGTATGATTTTAATTTAATTTTATATTAAGATTCAGACTTTGGATGTTTTAGCTTAGGTAGGAACACACTTTGGGTACTTGTCACTTTTTACCAAAATTCTTATTGTTATGTTCACATATGAAACAACACTCAATTTCCCTATCAACAGCTATAGAAGAATATGTATCTACAGGCAGTTGATGTGCACAATTATTGCGGATGAAAAACCCTCTTATGGATTTTGGAATATGTTTTAATAGTACGCCTATTTTATGTGATTATACCAGTGCTTTAAATATTTCAAAAAAAACTTTTAATCATTCTAGGTAAAATCTTATTGATATCAGACAACATTTTCTAAGAGGCCATGTTACTAAAAAGAATATATTGTCAGAATTTGTAAGTACTGAAATTCAATTAGCTGATATTTTTACCAAATCACTTCCCACTACAATGTTTGATTTTATTACGTGGATCTAGGTTTATTTAATTTCAAATAAAGTTTTAATATATTATGTTTTTTTCGTTCTTTTAATACTGTTTAAAATATAATAGTTAATTTCTTTTCAAACAGAATATGATTTTTTCTCACGCAAACAATTTTATTTATTTTTAAAATCTATGTAATAATTATTGATGACACGGGAATCAAAGCTATCGGAAACATTTCAAATTATGAATCGTTTTATTTATTCCAAAACACCTTTTGATCCCGCGATGCATTACCTCTCATTGTCTATCCCATCCTTAATCATCGAAACCCTAATACCTTTTCGAACCATTAGAGACATTTTGACCGAAATGGCCAAGACCTAGAGAACTGATGAGGCTGAGACCATCAATTCCAAGATATAGCGCTCCGAAGGAAAGAAAAATATTTCAAGGAAATTTCTTAGATTTTGAATGGTTTTATCAGACGAATATAATCCTAAAGAAAACTCTTGTATTTCAAAACCTTGAACAGAAATTTGATGGATATTTTACGAAGTTTTTATATGAGTTAGAACTTAGTTATTTCTATAAATCTATTCAGTTTATTAAGGGGGATGAATGGGATAAAATGGTAGCTAAGTTTGAAGGTAGAGATGTTTCGATATCCTCTGTAGAGATTGGTCAGTTACTAAACTGCCCTCATGAGGGAGTCATTCATTTTCATTTGAAGAATATAGTAGATTCAGTACATATTTGTGAAAATATTATATCCTTTCTTTTTGGTTCTACATATATAAGGTAGATTCTGGTAAAGGACATAGAGCCAGATCAAAAATTCATAATGAAGTTCGTGAAAACAGAGATTGCACCGAAGATGTCTCAGATGGAGAAAATCTTGTATCCAGACATGTATATAATGTATCTGTTGATGAGTGATATAAGACTTAATTTTCCTAAGTACATGGTATGGTACCTTCATTATTGTTTTCAACCAGAAGAACTCATGAATTTTTATCTATTTGGTATATTCATATCAATTTTTTTTTAAATGATATGGTGAGGCAGGTGGAAGCCAGATTTTGAAGTCATCATAGTAAAAAATTTGGTTCTGGGTCCCTGAGAAAGATTGGATACTTCTGGAGAACATTTATAGGAAAACATTTTCCAACAAGAGATGAAAAAGAAGAAGCGAGTTCTTAGGATCAATCCGTTAAGTCCAAGGTGGGACAGGCTGAATCAAGATTGAGCACTTCTATAAGAAGAATAAGGTTTGAAACATAAGAAGCTCAAGAAGAATGTTGTTATAGGGACATTAAATTCAAAGGAAAAGAAATGATAATGCTCATGAGGAACATGGTTCACAAGTTCTAACATCAAGAGATTTACACACGTACAGTTTTGTCAGAGAAGTAGCTATTGAGAAGCCACCAGAATAGGATACTGCTCAAATTAATGTGACTCCTTAGGAAGATCTGAAATTCAATAAGAAGCTGAAATTGAGACTCAGGAATGGGACATGGTTGTAACTAAAATTGAATATCAAATTGTATCTGAAACTTAAGTTAAAATTGAAAAAGAAAAGGAGGCAGAGCCTGGTGAGGATGTGGCCAGTCCTTCAGAAAATCAAGAAGATATTATTTTGGGAAATCCATTGGAAGAAATGATTACTGATGTTCATGATGATAATTTTTCTGATGTTCGTAAAAAGGCATTTCAGGAGGATTTTTATGTGGAAAGTCTATAAACCAACCTGAGTAAAGGTCTGTGGACCAGCTAGCTCAGGAGAAGGAAATGAAAAATTTGATTCAGATTCATTACCATTAGTACAACTGCATCACATTGAAGCTGACGATGAGAATCAAGCAATGGGCTCCTCTAATTCAGTAAATAAGAAATTATACGAGCTATAAATGAAGATATTTTGTTTGGAATCTGAAAATGTTTCTATGAAAAGAGACTTAGAGAAATAATAGTTGAAATTCCAAAGAAATGAAGGATGTAAAATTTGATGGAAGGAAGTTGAATCTTTCAAGAAAAAAATGCTGACAGTGGTATCCGAGCTGATATCAGAATTAATGATAAAGTCAGATCTTTCAGAGTTGAAAGAATATATGGAGACAGAGTTCCCATCTATCGGGACTAGTGATGCTAGTGAATTAGGTACTTCACCTGATCTAATTTGAAGATATCAATATATCACACAAGCAACGATAAATATTAATGATAGATTTCATGATTTTCAATGCAATAGTGCTCCACTGCCAATATTATTAGATATTCAAAGATTTGATGTTGATAGTTGTCCTCAATTGAAACAAGTATTAGAACTATGCTTACTATGTTCACAGAGATGTTAACTCTATTTACAGAGAAGGAAGAGATAATTCATGAGTTTTTCAGAGTAAATATGATAGAAGATATTCATATGACTCAGTAGAATAGAGGTCTTATTATCAACATGGGAGATGGAATGATGAGAATGACTAGGGAGCAGTCGATAGAAATCAAGGTAGTTGTTCAGTGGAGATAAATCCTATTTCATACCCATACCACAGCTTGATTCCGGAGTTCATAAAAATTTTAACATTTTTCTAAATGATATTTCATTCTATATTTGTGTGTTTTAATTTGTTTTACTCTCTCTATTTACATATTCCAGTAATCCACATTCAATTATTGACAAATTTATAATAATAACATTTACTTATGTTCACTGCTTTATTAAAATGATTTCTATTCCATATCCTATCATTCTTTTTGATATCACAAAAAGGGGGAGAAATTATGATAAACACAACAAAAATTTGTATTTATAATTGTTTTTTAACAAGGAGGATAAATTATGTTCAATTGGAAAATTCAAAACTATATGTAATTAATTTTGGAAGTTAATTTCTTTTATTATTTTATGGGTTTTGATATCATCAAAAAGGGGGATATTGTTGTGCAAGTGTGGTTTTCAACAATATGAAATATTTTTTAAAAGGGAGAGATTTAGAGAACAATATTGTATATCTATGATGATTTTTATGCTCACAAATAACCATAATTGTTTTCCAATGATTTTATTTTAAGTATACTTCAAGAATTTATTTTTCATTCTTTTTATTTCTGGATGAAATATATATGTTCATGAACAATGTGATTTAATTGCTAATGTATTCGTATTAGCATGTTCTAGAAACACTGTATGTCCTCTACATATTCGGGAATTCTTTAAGCATGTTGTAGAATCACTGTTCATACCATACGTGGAGAAACGTACCATAAGGATAGAATACAGTGTATGCATTATAAGATACCAGAAAAGTATGGTCAATCAATCATACATTATAGAAAAAGTATTGAAGATGAACCCTACATTAGAAAGGAACACTATGTTTGTGATATTGAATAGTATATGAGATGAACTGTACATTATTTTTAATCATTACATTTTTTTTCTAAAAAGTATGGTTCATCAACCTTACTTTTGTAAACAACCTTATGTTTCATCAAAAGTATGGATCATGTTCCATACTTTTGGATTCTTATAAATGAATGGATCATTTATCTTATGTTTGAAAGTTGAAAAGATAATTATGGATGATCAACCGTATGTTTTTTATCAACCCTACGTCATCAAACTTATTTTTGCGATCTACCTTATTCATGCTATACAGTTCAACCATACGTTTGGCATTGGATAATTAAACACGATATTATTATGCAACAGACTACAATATGTTTATTAGGCTAATTTTAAGACGGATCAAAAGTTGTTTTTAATACGTTTATTTGACTGATTAAAAGTCGTTTTATCTATGATTCAAAGGATAAATTTAAAAGGATCTTTCCATGCCAAATTTCAAGGGGAGTTACGACTACTCTGTTAATTAATATGTTTCAATCTCATGAGTCAGAAAGCATTGTTTTTCTTATAGATTGTAAAGGAGTCAACTTCCTGTACTCAGTTGTAGAACAGTCTATTGAAAAGAGGACTAGATAGTGAAAATCACCGAGCTCGTGGAGTAGAGTGTTGGTGGAGTGGACTAGGGGCCTTCTATTACATGAACCACTATACATCATGTGTCTCTCCTATTTAAATTTCCACTGCATTAATCTATATGGTTAATGTCAAATGGAAGAACATGATTTCACGAAGAATTTGTATAATACACAATTCACCCCCATCTTGTGTATATTTGGTATAACGAAATCCAACAAAAACCACCTCCAATGGTGAAGTTCCCCTTATCAAACATAGAAGTAGACAATATACAAAGGTGTGAAGGCATAAGAGGGGTATCAATAAAAATCCTACTTAAGTCTCAGTAAGGATTACATAAAAAATTTAAACATATATTTAACCAGATAAAACATTCTATTTTAAAAGAAAATATTTGGAATCGTTGATTAATACTTATAAAGATAATTATTTAAATTTGAAATGATGTAAATTCTTCAAATAAATTATTTACATTTAAATTGAAAGACCATTTATAAAAAATGTATAAAATGAATTTTTTATATAATATAGTTCATATAAATCAGAATTAATGTAAAATATCTCACAACGTTGGAATAAATTCATTTCTAATACAAAAAAGGATGCCACTTGGTCATTTGATAAATGGTAAAATAGTTCCAAGATACAAGACTCCCTCAAAATAATGTTGAAAAAAATATGTGAATACACACGTCCCAATAACACTGGTCAAGTGGAATTCATCACCGTCCTATTGGGGATTCTACATGCTACATTTATGCTTTGAAATGTTGTAAATCATTGTGTGCTATCTTAAAAACTCACAAAAAGCATAGGAATGGATGTACATTAGTAACAAATGATGAAGGTAAATTTATTTCAAAAATAGAATAAAAATATAATTCAACCCATTCACCCTTTTAAAATTGGGAAATTTACTTTTAAAAACCCATACATGTTTTTAATCAAAACATGCATTTTATAGGTAAAACCCCAAAGGATTCTATCAATACAGTTTTTATAAATTGTCATCAAATAAAATTCTGAAATCAATTCCATCAAATAATTTTTTTAAAAAAAATAGAATTTTAAATATTGTATCATACTAATTTCTCTATTTGAATAAAAAAATATAATTCCAAATTTTTCCATCATTTTCACAATCACACGCCAATTCTATTGAATTACGGGTTCAATAAATTTTACAAATTTTCTCTCTAAATCGATTATAAAGCCTACAATTATATAAAATTTTGATTTAACAAAAACTATTGAATGAAACATCATAAAACTAAATTTAAAAAAAATGGATGTAAATTAAAAAATTTACAGTTAATTAATTTGGCCAATCAAAATGGAACCACCTACCTTGAAAACACATGATACCAAAACTCCAAAACCAAATCATGATTTATAATGGGCATTATATAAAATATGAATCAATAATAAAACCACGATCAATAATTAAAATTAAGGGTTACAATATCAACCAAGGGGACAATGATCCACAAAACATAAGGAATGAGAAGATAGGGAGAGTGGTAGAATGAAAATGGAAATAGGAAACCTACTGAGAGAAGAACAAAAATCAATCGTCTAGATTTTAATCTCATTATGAGGGTTGTATATGGGCCCAAAACTGATTTTGGGAGCCTATAATTTGGAAAAAATTATTATGTATCATACCAAAGTGTCAAGGATCAGAAATATTCTTTTCATGAATATAAAAATTAATTTTTGGATTAAAAACATATTTGAATGGTTACTTGGCCACAAATTAATGGTTAGATCAAACCTCTCACCCCAGTCTTGTGACAATTTTATTCAGGTTTTTGTTTTCTACTATATCGGGGCAATATTTTAAATCATGAACTATCCATACAAAAACCCTAATCTCTGGGTTTTCACAGTTTCTACTATGATGAATCATGGTTTTGCAAAACCATTCTCCAAACATACATTATCCATCAAACATTATAATTTTCTAAAATTTCTCCTAAGACAACTTTTAATGAAACCGACCCAAATCATGAACAATAGAGGGGGTCTGGTGTGCATAAAAATTAAAACAATATGTTACATCCTCACAACCATAGGACCATTATGTCCCCCAAAAATCCAACCCATTATCTTTCATAAAAAAATTGAGGACACTACTCTCTCAGTAGGACCTCCATCAGCCATATTTCATAACACATAGAACTATGATGAAATTGAATTCAAAACAAATGTATCATCATTCCATGATTCACCTTGTTTTTCAAATAGACGATCCTAATTACTCATTTAATAATTGATAAATCAGGCTTGAAATCAAGACCACAAAAGATCAGGTAATGATATTGACCAGAATGAATCATTCATAGCTGTGATAAATTGAACACCATATTCATCTTCGTCAGCTGTAGTGTAAGTCATAAAAAGTAAGAAATGTTCCTCAATTGATCCACAATCTTAAAATGTCCCACAAAATGAGTAACATTGTTCCCTTTCCTTCCAATATGTTGATGAAACAAACATGGTGAATCATTAAACAAAACATTTCCATCAATTAAAATTACAATGGACTATGATATTGATCAAAATAAGGATTATATTGGTTCTGTTCCTGCCATATTTTATGAAAAATCAATTATGCCATTGATGTAATATCATGAACATAGATTTCCACAACCATTGAAAAATCCCCAATATCTGACCAATAAAATTTAGATCTACTTGTAAAACCATACAACACACCAAAGGGATCCATTCTCATTAGAGACTGGTGTATATTATTATGAGAAAACTCAACTATACCAAGTTGATAATACCAAACCACATCATAGTCTATAACATATGAAGATAAAATATTTGGATGAATCTCTATAGTAGTTCATGTCTGACCATCTGACTATAGATGGTACATCATACACAAATAGAACTGTGATCTCAGTGTCTCTTAAATTACTCTACAAAATAGTAATGTGAACTGATGATCACGGTCAGAAACTATATAATATGGAACTCTATTCATAATGAAAATATCTTTCATTTTATAGATTTCAAAACATGTCAACTTTTTTGTATCATGTATGTGTATAATGTGATATTATTTAGTCAACATTACAATCATGTACATTATTACATAATATTTTCTATAGTTATGTTGAAACAACCCCAAAAAATATATAGAGATCTCATCCCACTTCTAGGATGTCACAGGATGTGGATGACGAAAACATGAAGGTTTTTAATGCTTTCTGTTAACCTAATTTCATGAATAGCGTTGAGATACCAATTCATAAATTCATTGTCTCTTACCTAGAAAACATAATAATAACCACATTTCATTGATCATAATATTATTTCATTGCATCATTAAGCATTGGTAATAATGGAAATCTTGAATAACAACTTTCCTTACCACTGAAGACACTACCAAATGATTCATATGGCATAAAAATTCCTCAATGGATAATAATAAGTTAGGAATGGTATTCTCAGCCAAATGATTGTCTCTGATTCTATGGAACTCGTCATCAATCTTATGTTCATGGAGAATCATCTATAGAATAGAAGAATTAAATTTATCACTAGATAAGAAACCTCAACCCCTTATTCTTTGACTCTAATATAAAACTACGAAAAAATATCGATCATGTTCAATTCTTTTGATAATTCTTTCATGACATGGGCTAGAATTTTACAACATAAATAATTAAAATGAAATTATCTATACCCAATGTATAGTTCATGTCAATGTTTAATGATTTACGTAATTCTACCCAATGCCTTTAGAATAGAGTTAGATATTCGTGTGGGAAGACATAACTCATGCTCTTTTGGTCTAAAAACATAGTAATCCTTTCGAAAAAAATGTAATGACTCCAACACTTAATCGTGTTATTTATAAATACATGTTCAACATCAATGGTCTGATAAATGTTCTCATGTGGCCTAAATTGATGTGATCCATATGAAATGAAAATACAACCCTTAATAAAACACAACTCAAACATGTGTCCAATGAATAACAGAAGACCACATATACTTTCTCGGCCTCTGGGAGAGTGGACACAGTTTTAGAAGTCATAATATTTGTCATCTGAACATAAGGACACTAAAATATTTCATTATATGAGAATTTTACTACCTTCTATGATAGAAAAATCATCATAGAAACAAAATTTGACTTGTACATAATGAACTAGGGATAATTCCCATCTTGACCAAAGAACCTATGTATCTCAAAAAAATTCCATGGTTCTTCCCATTCCATAACAGGCTTTAATATTTTAGGATCAATAGAAACACTATGGTCCAACACAACGTGTCCCAAGATAAATAATTCTAGAATCAAGAAATCAAATTTTGAATGATTTACATTATGTTAATGATTCTAAACTATTCTGAAACATACCTTAGATGCGACCTATGAAACTTTTCAGACATAGATTAAATAATGATTTCATCAATAAAAACTATAATGAAGGAATAAAGATACATGTTGAAAAACTGTTCATAAAATGCATTAACACTGGATAAGTATTTTTTAGACCAATTGGTCTGACAATGACCGCATAATGGTTGTACCTTCCCCAAAAGACAATTTTTTGAATTACAGATTCTTTCATTATCAACTGATTATAATCAGAATGAACATCAATATTTAAATACTACTTTCCCCCTAGAAATTGATTAAAAGATCATTAATATTCCAAAATAGATAATTCTTCTTTATAATCACTCGAATGAATTTCTGTTAGGCAATACAATGGTGAAATGAACCATCAACATTTTCAGTGAAGAGAACATGATCCACCCAAGTTGATACACTCGTTCTTGTTAATCCTTTTTGAAGATGACCATCCATTGAAATCACAAGATTTTTCATTTCAGCAGGTTTCATTATATATGAAGAAATTGATGCTGATTGAGTACCATGTACTAAATAAACTGAAAAACCTACCCCCCCTTACCGATGTCAACACATAGAATTTAGAAGTAAATACATTGGTAATCTCAAAGACAATTGGAGGAGATCAACGTACAAAGATTCTGTATTCAATTAAAAAGAGAAAAAAATATCACATTTAAAAAATCTAGATAAGAAGTTCTTAATCTATGTCACCCTAGTTCCATTCTCCTTGATAGATACTTCAGACACCATCAGGTGTAATAAAATAGAATGGTTGAAGATAATAACAAATCTTGGATTTATTGGGAATGTTCCTATCTATCTCAACTATGATGTTTAGTGTTTTATGTCAAGAACCAAAAATATACATTAAATATCTACATTTGATAGATAGAACACCCAATTAAGGCTATTTATATAGTTCACTCTCTTCATTCCAAGGCATGTAGTAATATCCATCACATAAGATTAAATCACGGTATGATGATTATGATGATTATCAGTACGGGTTGAAAGGAAGGAGTGGTACAAAAAAGTATCCAATATAGTAGACAATAATGAATATTCTATAGTGATGGTTCATATCACGGTTAGTGGACCGATAACCTCTTCCTATAAAGAATATTCCACTGCATGAAGACGTTTCATTTTGAATTCCTACAGATGGAACCCCTTTGTTGATGAAGCACATGACTGCATAGAAGATTTAGTTGGCTATAATGATCACATTACTCTATAGGGAGTAAAAAATAAATGGAATCACTTCTGTATGTGGATAATACCTTAATAAGTAGCACCTACAATGGATGCCTCAGTGCAAACCTCCTTATAAGGTCCAAGATTTCCAAACAGGTAGAAAATCAAGGGGCCACTACCATGAAAAATAGGTGATCTAGAAAATAACTAAAATAGATAACTACCATGCGAATCCTCATGGTTTATATTCACTATTATTGTAGCTCACACTATAACGATGAGAATATTAAACTGCCGTCATCCTGGAATTTCCATCAAGTTCCATTTTGACCATCAATGCTCTATCCAACACACCTATAGAAGAAGTAATATTCGACAAGAAATCCCCTTAAATAATATTCTTTGGAAGTCCAAAATTGACACATATAGCCACAATATTCTCATTTTTTGTATTTACACTAAAATATATCATGATTCATCACCATAATCATTATTTACCAAAATATATATAATAGTACATATAGAACGAAGGTGGAACACTTCACCTTTATTTTTTTCACGTGTCTCCTAGAACAATGAAAAAGTTGAATCATTCTCAACTGTTACTCGGACTGTTAGAGATCATTGAATCCATTGAATTCTAGTAGATAATTGAGAAGTAACTAATGAGAATGAATTCAGAGATCAATCATTTATTGTTATATATCTATATCATGGATATGAATTGGTTTTGGTTTTGGTCAATGATTATGGACAATATGCACAATCACCTCAATGAGGCTCGGGTCAAAAAGTGAATTTTCTCATTTTGCCTTAGTAGAGACTTCCTATAAGGCATGAATTGCACATCTCCTCATAGGAATTATGCTACTAAACATCATAAAAACATATAATACATCATCTTTACACTCAAATAGGCCAATAAGGGAAATTAATCACTATATATAAATAGAAAATTTTTCAATTTCAATATTTCCAAATAAAACGTATGGAAAAGACTAGAAGTAATCCATAATAAACATTTCAACATACCACCTCTACTGACCCTATATTCATTATGGTGTTATATGGACACACAATCAATCACTAATACCTCATATGTTCCAATAATATTATAAAAACATTATATTAACATCGAATGAAAATTAGCCTCGAACACTAATACAACATTGTCATGAAATAGATCTGGTAACCTGGTAACCCAATATCCAACAAAGAACTAACATGGTTTGAAGGGTGTTATAATTACCCTTGTGTTGGAAAACTAGATCATAAAATCAGTCAACATGAAAAATTTAATAAATTTTCTACAAACATTGATGAATAAAGAAAAATAAGTCATAATTCATACAAAAGAAACTTGGCATAACGTAATATAATTATCTAAAATAAAAGAAAAGTGAAATTACTACATCAAATTACAATAATGATGAATGAAAAACACAAGCCCCATCAGAAAAAACTATCGAATCACAAATATCAATAGTTAGAACAACCATTTAGTGGTCCTTCTCCCCTTTTTGATCCTAGAAAGAGATAACTGAAAAAACCCAACGACATAGGATGTATGTGAGGTAAAATACCAATAATGTCTCACTAAAGATTCTAGAATAGATTAAAATATTTAACTATAGAAATAAAAAATTCAATTTACATGAACATATTAGGCAATTTAAAATCATATAAAAAAATCTTTCTTTACATTTAAAATAATAGAAACACATTAATAAAATGATTTACATATTGATTTATGAAATATTTATAAACCTTTTATTCCAAAAAAATTGTATATAGAAAATATATTTATGTAATAATTCTTGTAATATTCACAATAATAAAATATATAAATTTCTTACATTAACATGTGCGCCAGATGGTCGTTTGAATAAAGTTACAGAAGTTCGTGGATATGGGACACCATAGACTAAAGGTTTAACAAAAATATTTGTATAATCACTTCCCTACCAAACTGGTTAAGAGAACTTCATCACCATCCTATTGGGGAAGTGATGTCCTAAATTTATTTTTTAGAACATTTTAAATCATCATGATTTTTCTGAATAACCCAATAACTACATAATATTTCAAGTGATATAGTGAAAAGAGATGATGTGAAATTTATTTCAAAAACATTAAAAATTCAATTCATTCGATTTATTTATTTAAAATATGTTAAATTCCATTTAAATCCAAAATTGTTTCTCATTCAAAACGTAACATTTTTTAAATATAAATCCCAAAGGATTCTGTCAAAACAATTTAAATCCATTTTCATCAAATAAAACATTGAAATAAATTCCAACAAATAAATTATAATAATTTATATCCAACAACTTAAATTCCATAATTTTCCATCATACCAATTTCAAAATTTATATATCCAAATTATACACAAAAAAAGTTCATAATTAATATTAAATAATTTATATTTAACATTTCTCCATCAATTTAATAAAGACTTCACAATTTGATGAAATTTAATGTTTTCCCATGTTTCATAATTTTTTAAAGATATTAAATTCAAGACCTCAAATTAAATGGACTAGGTTTTTAATAAAAATAATTGAAGTAAATTGCATGAAATTTAATTTTAATAAATTAACTAAAATTAAATTTTGAAATTTATGGTTAATAAAATTGGATAATCAAAATACAACCAACTACATCTGAAACACGTGATCTCAAAAATACAAACCATAATCAATATTTTCAATGAATAATTATGTCAATGGGATATTATAATCACACAAGATCCCAGATAAAAAACCAAGGATATTAGGTCTTCTAAAATAACGAAGACCTAAAAAAATCTCTGGAGGAGAAGTGACTGGGATGGAGTTTTACATAAATAAAAAACATACCTGTTGATTATCTAATGTCATTATCCTAGCATCGATTCACTTCCAGAGGGGTGTAGGGGGTAAAAAATATATCATGGGGTTTGGAAATGAAGAAGAAACCAATATGTGGTCTTACAAGTCAGTGGAGACCTAAATAGTGGGATTCATTATTATTAAAATTAATTTTCTGATTAAAATATCTTTTATGAGTGGTTAGCTGTGTAGAACAACATGGTTAGACAAATCCATGCACCATATCCATGTTCCACATTAATTGATGTGCATGGACTCTACTAAGTGGAAGTACAATATTTCAAATCAGGCACTACCGATGAGAAACCCCACAATCTGGGTTTATAAGGTTCCATTGTGATGACTTACAATTTGGGAAAACTATGTGGAAAATATGTACTAGCCCAAATACTGTCAAAATTTACAAAATTTCTCTTCAAAAAAAAATAATTATTCCCAAAAAAAGAATAATGAAAATATGGGTATATGAGTGACTAAAAATTGTAATAAGATGGTACAATGTTCCTAACCGTTGGAAAATTGGTGGATTGGAATTATCCCTAACAACCATAATTAAAACATTAAAATATATTAAAATAAAATTTTCATTAAAAAACATATTGAAAATAAATATAAAAAATGGATTAAATTATTTTTTGATTAAATTAAACATGGAATGTTATATAGAAATCACAATAAAAAATATTAGTTATGGAGGAATGGGAATTCATTGACCTTTTATATATCAAAATAGAGCAATTTTTTTTCTTTTTAATGAACGTGAAAATTTTCCATAAAAAACAAAAAAAACCCATTTTAAAACAAGAAAAATAATTTTAGAAGACACATAATATATAATATATGATTCATTTAAATATAAAATAAAATCGTCAATAACTTTTAAAAAAATTTGTATTTGGAATATAATGATTTTGATAAAAAATCTTTAAGACATTTTTTATGATGTCTTTAATTTATTTTTTCACCTAACTCATGAGCGGATCATTATGTATATTATTTATAGTATCAAAGAATATAATTTTTTTATTTATTTAATTACTAATGAAATTTTTTCTTATTAATAACACATTCTATTTTTATTCAATTTTATATTAATTATATTGGCAATTAATATCTTATTGAACATTTTGATGATAATCAGCTGATAAGTCCAAAATGACATCAGTAGGTTAGCATTGGTCAATGATGTCATATTTTACCATCTCTAGGAGAAAAAATTAAAAATTAAAAATTTATAGATTAATTATACTATTAAAATAACCCATTATAGTTGATTCAAGAAAATGAGCTATGTTAGTGTTATTTAGATATTTGGTTGTGTGTACGCGTGAGTAATGTTTCAATTATTTATTTCTAATTATGGAAAAAACGTTAGTGTTATTTTAGATTATCAAAATTATAAATGTATCATGAATATTATATAATTTCTTTAATTAAACAAATATATAGTATTCATGTGATGTGGTCATGAAAAATGAATCACATCACATCGTAGAGGTGGTAATCTACAGAATAACATTATAACAACATGTTATATTTATGACACTTCTGCATTTATTTCATCATGTATGAATAATTATTAAAGGAGGTATAAGTAGAAATAGTATTAAACCATTTTGTAAATTACTATTTTTATTCTTTTGACTTTATTATTTGATTTACAATGAATGCATTATGTGGGAAAATTATTAAAAACCATTACTAATATAATGTGTGTAGGTATTATAAGAATTTTTTTTTGAGATTGGATTAAATAAATGGGTTTTTAGGTGTGATGAAAATTGGAGACATTTTCACCCTTTATAGGCAAGGGGAGGGTCACTATATAAATTTCTTAAAATATAAAAATATTTTTACCTATTTCTCAAGGAGAAAATACTGAAAATAATTCATTTATACGATCTGATAAGGATGGGTTAAAATGTTATAATAAAAATGAATTTGGACATGTTTATATTAGCTTATTATCCTTATCATTTTTTTAACCTACACTATCTCTTTTTGATAATTACCATGATAATGAAAGGATTACACATTAGGGGATAATATATAGAATAAGAAATAATATTCATAAGAAAATGGAAAATAGTTGATATTATTATTCATATAGAAATAATAAGGCATGTTATTGTATTATTAGAAATTTTAAATAATAAGGTAAAATATTATGCCTTATAAAATAGAAATTATGTTATTTTTTGAAGTATTCATATTTTTTGACCTTGGAATAAAAGAATGAAATGAAAATATAATATAATACATTAAGAAGTCTGTATAATTTTATATTCATCCATAAAATTATTGGAAAATAACAATCCATTCAAATTATATTAAATTATTTAGTTTTAAAACCATTTATTTTGTATTTCTATTAACTTGATATATACTATGTTTGTATTATGTATGCTTTTAAGGAAACTATTTATTCACTAGAATTATGAAATAAATTACAATGATAAAAATAATTTATATTTATAATAACCATTTTATATTGGGACATAACCTATTTTTAAACCTATTTAGAAAATTTTTAAATCTCAAACAATGGGACTATATATTTTAAATTTTTATTACAAAAAATATTGTAAAGAGAAAATATAAGAAATATAGAACCGTATATCCATATTTTCAAAACATGTATAGAAATAGTTGAACTCATCTCATCAATATTGAAAAAAATAATGTTTTAGATTCATTATTTTTTCATTATTATATTTTTTAATATTAACTACCTTAATTACCATTATAGAAGGGATATATATTTACATGGATAAATATTGATAATGAAAAAAATAATAGGGTAAAATTTTAAAAGAAAATTACAAATAATAATAAATTTTAATTGGTTTTTAAATATTATATTTTTACATGTATTATAAATAAATTTAATAATAATAATAACACAATATAATACAATTATTCAGTAGAAATGGCTTTTTAATTATGAATGTTTTCATATACCAAACTCATGACTCAAATTTATTAAATATATAATAATTATATTATTATAAATTAAAATTATATTATAACATATTAATACTAATCTAAACTTTATTTTTATTTTTCAATAATTTTAAAGATAATACATATCCAAATAAATATGATTATTTTTCACTGTTCATTAATGAAATATTTTTTTAGGAAAATCTAAAAATATCACCACTAAAAAATTTATATACAATGATTTGAAAAATTATATTATGTTTTTATAAAAAAAATATATTATAGAAATTTGTTATAATATTATGTCACATTGCACAATAAGACAATTTTTGAAGAAAAAATATTTTTGATGGATTAAATTACATTAATAATAATTGTTAATTATTTTATAATCATTTTCCATATATTTATATTGAGATTGACCTCAATATATTATATATAATTTATTTAATCCTATTCAGAAATACCAATTTAAGAACTAATTTTAACAACCATATTTAAAAATTAATATTTCTTGATTCATTTGAACATAGTATTGTATATCATGTAACATATTGATTGAAATAATTAATATAGAATTATTTTAATTTATTCCTAATCAATATATTGTATCATCATAATTAGAACATCTTATGGGTAATAACTATTTTAAAATTTAATATGCCATTATTGATAACCCGCATCTTAAATAGTATTTATAAAATATTTGTTCGAAAAGATGGAAAGGGAAGAACAGAGGTCTTAGGGAACCACACATACATGGTTTTCAAAATAGTAGAACATTACTAAGAAGTGAATATAAGGACATGTAAAAGAATATAAATTTTTAAATAATGATACTAACAATCAAGGATCAATGATAATAAGAATGTAAATGATAATGAGAACGTTGACATGATAACACCCATAAAAATGGTGAGAAAATGCCATTCGATTCATCTAAAATGTGGAAAATAGGATAATTATTTTTCATTATAGAATACCTTAAGTTGAGGATTTCTATTATAATTTTTATATTCAATAAAAAAATATACCTTGATGATTATTATATTGTTATACTTATTTTAATTTCCACCACAATATAATAGTTTTCTTTGATAGATATGTATCAAGATGGATATTTCATGATTGAATTAACAAAAATTATATTCTAATGGATCAAAGTATCTATTAAAGGAATATAATATATTCATCATGTCTATATAGATTAATAAAAAACCAAAATGGTTAAAAAATTAAAATGTTGTAGAAGAATATAACATTAATCACCAATTTCTCAAAAATAACACCCATTATTGAACTATTGTAATTAAATAAATAAATAACCATAAAATTCATAAATATATTCTATAATAAGATTAAAATCCATAAATTAGAATTATATGGACACATAATCTTCTAAGAAAAATTTAAAATTTATCTATAATCAACGACATTAACTTTTAATGTTTTGTACCAAAAATGAATATTCCTTAAATAAATAATCTCCATTATATTATAATAAATATATTAAATAAAATCATCCACCATAAAAACACAAAAAGTTCATTTATGCATGAAAAAAGAAAATAAATTTTTTTAAATAAGATTAAATAATATTCTATTTACCTATTCCATATATGGTTCCCAAATTAGTGAACTTCTTCAGAAATGTCACTAATTAGTTAATCAAAAAAATATCTTTTCAACAAATTGGTAATCAATATGATAAATAAAATAAAACATTACATGTAAAACTTATTATCATAAAAAATAGGTTAAAATAAGTTTAAATATTAGGTTGTCCAGTGGTATGTGTTTCACCATTTTGAATCATTGGTTGTGAATACATGCCCTGATTCATTTTGGGATGAGACGAGTTGTCTCCCAACATTATTGTTGTGTTTTTTATAATAAATCATTTAAATAATTCATATAATGTACTAAAAATTGTATTACATCATAATAAATCCATATTATCTATAAATAGTTATTCATCATGTTAAATCTAATCAATATATATACCACAAACTAATGAAATATAATTCAAAATTTAATTATTTACGTTAAAATAACATCACCAAGAAACTCTAATGGGGGGTCTAAACCATTGTACTGATTATCAACTATAAACATATAAGACTATATTGGTACTAAAATAAATCATAAGACATCACCACATGAAAACATTTTAATTGTAAATTTTATTTAAACACATCGTTATTACCAACTATAAATACCCCATAACCACACATTCGGATCTAGTTCTACACACATCCTCTTAACATTTTTTGATTTGATAAAAAATAATGTCACCCATTTTAAACAATATAGAACTCAATACATCATAAATAAATCATGGATCAGGTACATACCCAATGAAAAATTATGTTTAGTATTTTAGTAAATTTTTTCAAACTGTTTCAAAGTGGGCACATCTACTTAGAATCCAATTACCCGTAATTAAAAAATATTTAAATTGAAACATGTTTTATTTTCATTAGAAATTGTTATATATTTACAATGCATTTATTTTTTCCTTTAAAATTTCTAAACCTTATGGAAATAGTATAGAAATGTGGCATGAACTCAATAAGATCAGTATGGTGAATTTCTATGATGATGGAAATACATTAGTCCATGAATTATAATAAAATTTATTCTTTTTTTCAATGTACTATTTTGGTTCAAAATATAAAATTTCATACTCATGAAGAAAACATCAATTCTAAATTATTTTCATAAAATATTTCATTAGAAATCACTTGAAAAAAATAGAACGCATAAAATATCCAATTCAGTCATAAAAAACTGTTGAATATATTTAAGAAATGGTTATATATATACCATTATAATTATAATATACATTCCCTTAAAATTAATCTCATGTGTAATCACATGATAGTATGAAAAGAGATCTTTGTAAAAAAATATAACAATAACAAAGGAAGTTTGTTAGTAACATATAGATTAAAATATACATAATTAAGGGAAAACTACCTAGAAAAC
Source organism: Viscum album (assembly GCA_963277665.1). Taxonomy (NCBI): domain Eukaryota; kingdom Viridiplantae; phylum Streptophyta; class Magnoliopsida; order Santalales; family Viscaceae; genus Viscum; species Viscum album. The sequence goes on from OY728143.1 coordinate 358,502,969, forward strand.
CCAGCATAGGGTAAGGTGTCCCATTTTGGATTTTTATTACTCCCTAAAATTACACATAATGACTCATGATACAAATAATTTACAAAATGGATTATATAACTGTCTTTGTGCACCCATAAAAACATGTGTATGCATATGTTTGTTACATATTAATATCAATCAAAATAAATAATAATAATAATTACCCATGTAATGAAATAGAATACATAATAGTTCCCAATATAATAATAATAAATGAGTTTATAAAAATGTAATTTGAAAATTAATAAATGTATAATGTCTTAACCCATTTAATATAAGGCCCCAACCTTAAAACTTACTTAATATTGAATTAAATGAGTAATTCACATTCAGTATCTTTTCAGGTTTAGAGTTTTAGAGAATTTAGGACATAACTATTACATCTCAAAATATTACAAAGTAGTCGCTTCTACTAAATTTCCATAAAATAAAAACTCTTAAAAAAACATGTATAGTTCCATGTTTTAGGTAGCATGACTTTCCTTTGATCCCATCTTTGACCCTATTCTACGCCAAGTCCTGTGAAAAACATTTCAAAAACTTGGGATGAGCATTAAAAGCTCAGTAAGGGATACACAAAGAATGAAAACTGTTATATTTTTAAAACAACAAGTAAACCATGTATACTTTATCAAAGTAATAGTTTTCACCTCTTTGAAGTAGTAAAAACTCTTCGCTGAATAAAATTTCATTACTTACCTTTTTGTAACCAAAGGATTACCATAAAACCCATATAAAGAACACATAACATATAAAGGTAACTTGGGACATAAACATAATTAAGTGGAATAACCATACGGTCGACTTCCACACATATCACTTAATGGAATAGCCATACAACCAATTTCCATACATACTTAATGGAATAGCCATGCGGACGACTTCCATACCCAATGCATTGGAGGTTATAACGTAACTACCCGTCCTGGTATTCACGGCACCACCCGTCATATGGTTTATAACGTAACCACCCATTAAAATGTCCAAGTACCAATATAAAATCATAAAACATAAAACCAATATAAAGGAATGATAACATTTCCACATTTCAATCACAATATATCATAAATATATTGACATAATAGAATCCTTTATCAAAACCATTTTCAATACCAAAATACATAAAAGAGTATATGGTATTTATTTTATTTAAAAACATTACGGCTTGTTGAGGAAGCCAAATACCAAATAATACTCGCGGCGGCGGAAAAGGTCGTTGTCACCGCGTACATTAAAAGAAACATTCCTTTTTGTCGTTTGTAAAACGCTTCGTAGAAAAAGATTCCTTTTGTATAAAAGTAAAAGTCAAAGGGTTTTATACACCATTACAAAAGAAAGTTGTGTATAAAACGAAATATGCCTCAATGAAAGGAGATTGAGACGAAGTCCCTTACAAAGACGGTACCCTTGGTTTAAGGATAAATCAATAACATAATTATGTGTGAAAAACGAATACACCAAATATAAGTGGATATTAAGTGTAAAATAATCAAAGGTCATTCACATATATTCAAAGGATGACATATTCAATAACTACATGTCGAACCCAAAGAAATCGAAATTCGGTTAAGAAGTTCCCTTAACAGCCTAACGGCGTCACATCAAAATGAGTTGATGAGTGATAAAAAGTGTATCTCATCACTTGGACATAAAATTTACATCAATAAGGATATATGAGAACATATCCCAACATATCAATATGTAAATTAAAAGACCCAACAAAAGAAGTCTTTTAAAAAAAGGATGGTGAAAGGTTTTCTTACCGACTTGGGTATCTTTCGAAACATACGCCCCGTTAAAGAAGGACAATACATCATTGATGTAAATACTCATAAATGAAAGAATATTGCACAGTGAGTAAAATAATCGTCAGTACATACACCACTCAAAGGAAATTGTGGCAAATGTAGCATAAATCTCACGGGAATAAAAGTGAGATGAAAAATCACTTTATGAAAACTCGGCAGCCTAACGACGCCACTTAAAACTTCCAAAAATGGATTTATGAGATCAAATAGGGTATCTCATCACATTAAAACAAAATTTACAGAAAGAGGAATATGAAATAAAATCCCTCATCATAACAAATAGGAGCTTAAAAGAAGTGACATAAAGGGGAGTACTTAAAAAGAAAGAGAGAGGTTAGATCTCTTACGAAAATTCGGCAGCCTAACGGCGCCACTCAAAACATCCAAAATGGATTGATGGGAGAGAATAGGGTCTCTCATCACATGAACATAAAAATTACAGTAATTTTAATATAAAATAACATCACAATAACAAGAAATATGATCTTTAGAGGGAATGCCATAAAAGAGTATACTTAAAAAGAAAAAGAGGAGTAAGATCCCTTACCTCGGGTCCGACTTGACTCGATCGTTCTTTAACGTCCTGAATAATAAACTTGAGTTAATTTCTACTTGATTAAAAACATTTTACAAGTTCATTATTCCTTTTATATCAATTATTAACATGTTCTAAACATTATGTAATCATTTAAGTTAATAATGTTTGTTTTGTCGATATTTGGTTCTTAAGTCGAAAGTGGACTTCTTACAATTACATGTTGTTCGTGTGGTCAAAGGTTCATTATATTCAGAATGATATTCATGATTTGTATAGAATATATATCATATATATCCAGCATATACATGTATTTATAATATTACATAATCATTTAGAGGTAAGAAATGAAATGCACCGTTCATGGAGACGGTAAGCCGTACGTACGCATGAACGCTACATTCATATCTCTGTCATATTAATGGAATTAAAATTAAATGAGAGGTATTTATATTTTAATTACAGAATTATATTCATAATTTAGATGTATAATTCATTATATATATCCATTATATACATACAATTTTAATAGTACATTACATTTGGGGATAAGAAATGAAATGCACCGTTCATGGAGATGGTAAGCCGTACGTACGCATGAACGCTACTTTCATTTCTATCTCATACATTAATGGAAATAAATAATAATGATATAAAGGTATATTATAATTCCAGTATAACATCATATATAATAACTTTAAATCCATCCTTTATACGTCCCACATATGGCTTTAACGAATCACATCACTTTGAGGGGGCGGTAGTCCGCACTTCCTTAAATGAAGATATCGCGTATACCCATAATGGAAGCCATAAAGGTAAGCCACAAATGAAAAATACCGAAGCTTAAGTAAAACATAAACATATTATATATCATATATAAATATAGTTACATCTTAATGTCCACCTTTGAAGGTGTTAAAAGAATGTTGAACAATCATCGTTTCAGGAGGCATAAATTCGCCAACCACGGAAATAGTATGTTCGTTAACCATTAGATGTAGGTGTGTGTAATTTTATCTCGAATACTTATAATAACAACATCCTAGTATATTTAGGACAATGGATTTGTTACAAAATAAAAGAATAAAAAGAGTTTAGGGGGTTGGAGAAGCAAAATAAAACAAAAGGACTCAAAAGAAGACATTACCTTAAAATCGGGTAACTCCCTTTGGTTTGAGCTCAAAGGCTTCCTTGGGAAGCATTCTTCCGAAAGTGAGGTTTCAAGGAGTAAGAGAGGGAAGTGGAGAGACAAAATGGGCAGGGGTTGGCCGAGCCAAAGGCTTTGGGAGTGTGGGTAAGGAGGTAGAGGTGGGGGCCTTTTATAAGAGGAGAGGAGGGGCACTCTTGGAAAGTAAAGATAAGTTACTTTATTTTAAAATGATTTTCGGATTAAAAAGGTCCCACATTGATATAAGTATAGGATAAGGTGATAAGGTTTCGAAATCCACTCATCCAAATGGTTTTGGACATGTGTAGGGATTATATTTTACATTATCTTTCCATTTTATTTAAATCCTTTATTAATGAGGTAATCGCTGCATCATCATGATGTCATATATAATTCAATTTATTTAAAGTATAAAAATTATAAAAAAAACTACTATGATGTAGGAAATATTTTTATCTTTCCAGTTAATATTTATAATCAAAAATATGACTTGTATAACCCCATGTAAAAATTGTTTTAGTAAAACATTTCATGTGTGTGTCATTTTTACTTTAACATTAAATAAAAAGTTATTTATGTCATTTCCCAACCAAAGTGGCTCCATGGGGTCCCCAAGTTGACCCATGGCTTGTCTTGGTCGTCCATGACACAACCAATGAGGTTAGTACATGTTTCAAGCTCATCTCATTTTATTAAAGCGTTATTTTTACCTTAAACTACACTAATTACCACTAATCGCGATTAAAAACTTAATAAGTTACTATTCACCAAAAAATTATTTTAATCTCATTGAACCACATTTTACTTCTTAATGACAACCATGTATGCCGTATTTTTGAAATTCAAAACACAATGATGGAAAAATTTCATTTAAACGGAAAATCAGTTTTTATAAGTACCACTTAGTGGTTTCACTATTCATCAAAAATTGATGTTTTTCAGAAAATTACCAAAAATTCACCCTAAGCTATATTTGATATTCCGAATTCAAAAATGAAGTCTATTTTACAAAATTCAAAACATATAAGTCACGTTAATTAATTTAATAATTAATTCCCACTGTCAGAGCAAATAGCGTGTTTTTATGAAACAATAAGTATCAAAAGATTGACACTAGTTTAAGTCTGATTTCATAGTGAAATTAATTCCAATGACCACTATTGGATTTAATGGTAAAAGTATTTTCTAATTTCAATTTAAAACCAATTCAAATGATAATCTAATCATATAAATAAATTAGATTAAAAAGAGGTCTTGAATTAAAATACAACATTTTACACTATTCATTAAAAAAATGAACTTTATCAGAAAGATACCAAAAATTTACACAAAGTAAATTTTGATGTCTCAATTCTTAAGAAGAGTTTTATTTGCTCCAAAAGGATGTATAAGAGTGAACAAAACTATATTTAATGACAGTTCTCCATCAAAAGGCGATAAGTGAACCTTTAGTGAAAATTAGGGTATAAAAGCGTAAAATTGAATTCTTTCCGTATTTTAAGCCTTTATCTTTTATTGGATAAATGTAAAAACATTTAAAAAAACATATATAATCATATTTTAGTTATTTATATCCATTCCCGCCAATACAACGGCTACATGTTAACTGCCATTTAAAATAATATTATTTTATTATTAGAGTGCAACGTAAGATTCCCAAGAAACTCGTTGTTGCGTATTGGGTACGCCATCGAGCATTGCATCCCCTTTAAAGTAATATTAACATATGATTCACAAATATGGATAAATAGAAAGATGTCATATTCTTTATTTACCTAGGGTGTTACATCCTTCCCCCCTTTTGGGAATTGCGTCCTCGCAATTTCAAAATTGGACTTGGAAACATCCTTGACAGTCCCACATCGGAAGAAGAGTCAGTAAAACAATCACTTTAAAATAAAGAAAGATAAGTACAAAGGTCACCCGAGTTAACCCATAATAGGATTCCGTTGAGGAGAACATGTACATGGAAGAAAAAGAAAAGGGTCATGTTCTGATGGAGAGTGATAGAAAACATGTTTAGGAGAAAATTAACCATGAGAAAATCACAAACTTGTGATGGGTTAAACGGTATTCGATTCCCCAGTAGGAAAAGTTAATAGACAACATTTTTGTTTTAAGTTACTTTTTATTGAGGAATTTATTCATAAGGAAACATAATCACTTATCATGTTGACTTTCAACTTTTATTAGATTCCTTACACAAACTCATATTTTCTCCAAAAGGCGAGTATTTAGGAAGACTCGTTCACATTAAGAGTACTATAATCAACTTTTAGAGAATCACCTAATCCACAAAAGAGAACTATATACTTCCCATGTCTTTAGACTTTAACCAAAACCAAAACCAAAAAGGCTAGTAAAAGATCAGATAATCCAGAAAAGGATAACCCTTTAAAAAAGAAAATCTATGCTTATTCTCCAAAATTTGTCCAACAAAACCCAAAGTTCAATGAGGACCATTTGATAACCAATTTGTCCATAAAATTATTCAAAGTAAACCAAACTAAGGTTGAAACCCAAATATTTTAAGGATTTAGTCACATAGTCTTCCAAGTTAAATCGTAACATTTATCTCCAAACAACATGAGTTGCTCCTAAAGTCTCGTATTGAAAAGTAATTAACCTAATCACATATCCTCTATGACAGGTTAATCATTTTCATCCAAAATCAACTTACTCTTAATTAATAAAATCATATAACTAAAAAGAATCAGTCAAACTAGCCAGGGACTTCACGTAGTCCAGTGGTAGGCGATAAATACCAGTCGCACTTTGGTTGTGGGTTCGATTCCCACGGCTTTGCCCGACGCGACGGGTTGTCACACGGTCTGCGTGTTTTCCTTTTTCCAAAACTATATAATTCTTAAAACATTCCCCAAAATGAGATAAAATCTTCAAAAATAACCATAACATAATTTAACCTCAATTTTATCTCATGCCTTTCACTTCCATCATAACATATAGTAACCCATAATTACCTCAAAAGTAAGGATCATATAAACTCTAATGGTTACCTTTATAATTATTACCTGAACTTCCACATCGATTGGTCATCTCATACATGATGCATCACAGAACATACCAAGGTTCAATTGTTTGATCATGACTCCTTGATAGTTGGTTTAGAACAACCACGAGTTTCCTCATTGAATCCCCCATTTTATCTTGTATCTTAATCATAGAACCACCACAGTTTTCCTTCAAACCTGTTGTCTCTTTGGTGCCTGCTTGATCCATCCATTCACTAAAAATAGAAATGTCAGTGTGAGTATATCAACAAAACTATCATGTAGTAATGACGAAGGTAAACACTAGGATATACATACTCATTCACTTTATCTAAAACTATGACTCTTTCTGAAATCCTAACCATTATGGTAATGTCACTTATGCTTAGAGAATACCCTAACCTCTAAAGTTATCTAAACCGACCTTTGATACCAACTATAAGGCCCCAACCTTAAACCTTACTTAATATTGAATTAAATGTGTAATTCAAATTGAGGATCTTTTCAGGTTTAGAGTTTTAGAGAATTTAGGACATAACTATTACATCTCAAAAGATTACAAAGTAGTCGCTTCTACTAAATTTCCATAAAATAAAAACTCTTAAAAAACATGTATAGTTCCATGTTTTAGGTAGCATGACTTTCCCTTGATCCCATCCTTGACCCTATTCCACGCTAAGTCCTGTGAAAAACATTTCAAAAACGTGGGATGAGCATAAAAAGCTCAGTAAGGGATACACAAAGAATGAAAACTGTTATATTTTCAAAACAACAAGTAAACCATGTATACTTTATCAAAGTAATACTTTTCACCTCTTTGAAGTAGTAAAAAATCTTTGATGAATAAAATTTCATTACATACCTTTTTGTAACCAAAGGATTACCATAAAACCCATATAAAGAACACATAACATATAAAGGTAACTTGGGACATAAACATAATTAAGTGGAATAACCATACGGTCGACTTCCACACATATCACTTAATGGAATATCCATACGACCAATTTCAATACATACTTAATGGAATAGCCATACGACCGACTTCCATACCCAATGCATTGGAGGTTATAACGTAAACACCCGTCCTGGTATTCACGGAACCACCCGTCATATGGTTTATAATGTAACCACTCGTTAAAATGTCCAAGTACCAATATAAAATCATAAAACATAAAACCAATATAAAGGAATGATAACATTTCCACATTTCAATCACAATATATCATAAATATATTGACATAATAGAATCCTTTATCAAAACCATTTTCAATACCAAAATACATAAAAGAGTATATGGTATTTATTTTATTGAAAAACATTACGTCTTGTTGAGGAAGCCAAAGACCAAATAATACTCGCAGCGGCGGAAAAGGTCGTTGTCACCGCGTACGTTAAAAGAAACATTCCTTTTTGTCGTTCGTAAAACGCTTCGTAGAAAAAGATTCCTTTTGTATAAAAGTAAAATTCAAAGTGGTTTAAACACCATTACAAAAGAAAGTTGTGTATAAAACGAAATATGTCTCAATGAAAGGAGATTGAGACGAAGTCCCTTACAAAGACGGTACCCTTGGTTTAAGGATAAATCAATTACATAATTATGTGTGACAAACGAATACACCAAATATAAGTGGATATTAAGTGTAAAATAATCAAAGGTCATTCACACATATTCAAAGGATGACATATTCAATAACTACATGTCGAATCCAAAGAAATCGAAATTGGGTTAAGAAGTTCCCTTGACAGCCTAACAGCGTCACATAAAAATGAGTTGATGAGTGATAAAAAGTGTATCTCATCACTTGGACATAAAATTTACATCAATAAGGATATATGAGAACATATCCCAACATATCAATATGTAAATTAAAAGACCCATCAAAAGAAGTCTTTTAAAAAAAGGATGGTGAAAGGTTCCCTTACCGACTTGGGAATCTTTCGAAACATACGCCCCGTGAAAGAAGGACTATACATCATTGATGTAAATACTCATAAATGAAAGAATATTACACAGTGAGTAAAATAATGGTCAGTACATACACCACTTAAGGGAAATTGTGGCAAATGTAGCATAAATCTCGCGGGAATAAAAGTGAGATGAAAAATCACATTATGAAAACTCGGCAGCCTAACGGCGCAACTTAAAACTTCCAAAAATGGATTGATGAGATCAAATAGGGTATCTCATCACATTACAAAAAAATGTACAGAAAGAGGAATATGAAAGAACATCCCCGGTCATAACAAATAGGAGCTTAAAAGAAGTGACCTAAAGGGGAGCACTTAAAAAGAAAGAGAGAGGTTAGATCTCTTAAGAAAATTCGGCAGCCTAACGGCGCCACTCAAAACATCCAAAATGGATTGATGAGAGAGAATAGGGTCTCTCATCACATGAACAAGAAATATGAGCTTTAGAGGTAATGACATAAAAGAGTATACTTAAAAAGAAAAAGAGGAGTAAGATCCCTTACCTCAGGTCCGACTTGACTCGATCGTTCTTTAACGTCCTGAATAATAAACTTGAGTTAATTTATACTTGATTAAGAACCTTTTAAAAGTTCATTATTCCTTTTATATCAATTATTGACATGTTATAAACATTATGTAATCATTTATGTTAATAATGTTTGTTTTGTCGATATTTGGTTCTTAAGTCGAAAGTGGACTTATTACAATTACATGTTGTTCGTGTGTTCAAAGGTTCATTATATTCAGAATGATATTCATGATTTGGATAGCATATATATCATATATATCCAGAATATACAAGTATTTATAATATTACCTAATCATTTAGAGGTAAGAAATGAAATGCACCGTTCATGGAGACGGTAAGCCGTACGTACGCATGAACGCTACTTTCATTTCTTTGTCATATTAATGGAATTAAAATTAAATGAGAGGTATTTATATTTTAATTACAGAATTATATTCATCATTTATATGTATCATTCATTATATATATCCATTATATACATATACTTTTAATAGTACATTACATTTGGGGATAAGAAATGAAATGCACCGTTCATGGAGACGGTAAGCCTTACGTACGCATGAACGCTACTTTCATTTCTATCTAATACATTAATGAAAATAAATAATAATGATATAGAGGTATATTATAATTCCAGTATAACATCATATATAACAACTTTAAATCCATCATTTATACGTCCCACATATGGCTTTAACGAATCACATCACTTTGAAGGGGCGGTAGTCCGCACTTCCTTAAATGAAGATATCGCGTATACCCATAATGGAAGCCATAAAGGTAAGCCACAAATGAAAAATAAATAAGCTTAAGTAAAACATAAACATATTATATATCATATATAAATATAGTGACATCTTAATGGCCACCTTTGAAGGTGTTAAAAGAATGTTGAACAATCATCGTTTCGGGAGGCATAAATTCGCCATCCACGGAAACAGTATGTTCGTTAACCATTAGATGTAGGTGTGTGTAATTGTATCTCAAATACTTATAATAACAACATCCTAGTATATTGAGGACAATGTAGTTCTAACAAAATAAAAGAATAAAAAGAGTTTAGGGGGTTGGAGAAGCAAAATAAAACAAAAGGACTCAAAAGAAGACATTACCTTAAAATCGGGTAACTCCCTTTGGTTTGAGCTCAAAGGATTCCTTGGGAAGCTTTCTGCCCAAAGTGAGGCTTCAAGGAGTAAGAGAGGGAAGTGGAGAGACAAAATGGGCAGGGGTTGGCCGATCCAAAGGCTTTGGGAGTTTGGGTAAGGAGGTAGAGGTGGGGGCCTTTTATAAGAGGAGAGGAGGGGCACTCTTGGAAAGTAAAGATAAGTTACTTTATTTTAAAATGATTTTCGGATTCAAAATGTCCCACATTGATATAAGTCGAGGATAAGGTGATAAGTTTCGAAATCCACTCATCCAATTGGTTTTGGCCATGTTTAGGGCTTATATTTTACATTATCTTTCCATTTTATTTAAATCCTTTATTAATGAGGTAATCGCTAAATCATCATGATGTCATATATAATTCAATTTATTTAAAGTATAAAAATTATAAAAAAACTACTATGATGTAGTAAATCTTTTTGTCTTTACAATGAATATTTATAATAAAAAATCTGACTTGTATAACCCCATGTAAAAATTGTTTTAGCAAAACATCTCATGTGTGTGTCATTTTTACTTTAACATTAAATAAAAAGTTATTTATGTCATTTCCCAACCAAAGTGGCTCCATGGGGTCCCCAAGTTGACCCATGGCTTTTCTTGGTCTACCATGACACAAAAAATGATGGTAGGACATGTGTCAATCTCATCTCATTTTATTAAAGCATTATTTTTACCTTAAACTACACTAATTACCACTAATCGCGATTAAAAACTTAATAAGTTACTATTCACCAAAAAATTATTTTAATCTCATTGAACCACATTTTACTTCTTAATGACAACCATGTATGTCGGATTTTTGAAATTCAAAACACAATGATGGTAAAATTTCATTTAAATGGAAAATCAGTTTTTATAAGTACCACTTAGTGGTTTCACTATTCATCAAAAATTGAAGTTTTTCAGAAAATTACCAAAAATCCACCCTAAGCTATATTTGATATTCCGAATTCAAAAATGAAGTCTATTTTAAAAAATTCAAAACATATAAGTCACATTAATTAATTTAACAATTAATTCCCGCTGTCAAAGAAAATAGCGTGTTTTTATGAAACAATAAGTATCAAAAGATTGACACTAGTTTAAGTCCGACTTCAAAGTGAAATTAATTCCAATGACCACTATTGGATTTAATGGTAAATATATTTTCTAATTTCAATTTAAAACCAATTCAAATGATAATCTAATCATATAAATAAATTATATTAAAAAGAGGTTTTGAATTAAAATACAACATTTTACACTATTCATTAAAAAAAATGAACTTTACCAGAAAGATACCAAAAATTTACACAAAGTAAATTTTGATGTCCCAATTCTTAAGAAGAGTTTTATATGGTCCAAAAGGATATATAAGAGTTAACAAAACTATATTTAATGACAGTTCGCCATCAAAAGGCGATAAGTGAACCTTTAGTGAAAATTAGGGTATAAAAGCCTAAAATTGAATTCTTTCCGTATTTTAAGCCTTTATCTTTTATTGGATAAATGTAAAAACATTTAAAAAAACATATATAATCATATTTTAGTTATTTCTATCCATTCCCGCCAATACAACGGCTACATGTTAACTGAAATTTAAAATAATATTATTTTATTATTAGAGTGCAACGTAAGATTCCCAAGACACTCGTTGTTGCGTATTGGGTACACCATCGAGCATTGCATCCCCTTTAAAGTAATATTAATATTTGATTCAAAAATATGGATAAATATAAAGATGTCATATTCTTTATTTACCTGGGTTGTTACATTTAATAACAGAGATTATTCTTGGTATATAGCCAGGATAATTGTAATTTTCTTTTTATATTCCCTAAAAAAAATAGGTATAAAGTGAGTTATAAAATGAGTTTCCATAACCCTATTGGCACTCATTATTGTGGATTAAGAGATTTTATATTGAAGATTCAATATTTTTGAGGCCAATGAAAAAAAATATTGATGTATTTGGCATGAAATACGTATGTATTTTAGGTGAAATGAAATATATTTATGTGTTGGACATAATAAATTGAGGTAACATGTATTTTTAAACCTTTTATAACACAATGTAATCAGATTGTTTTTATATACCCAGCATTTTCTTAGTAAGAAAATTTGTACATCTAGGCTATCTAGCCAACATACTCAGCCAATGAATATAGGAGTGACCTTAACTAAGACTGGTATTAATATTCTCTAAAAAGTAGAAGTATATTTGGTGAGGAAGTTTTCAAAAAATTCACAGACAATACGAATATAGTCTCTCTACTAGTTGATAGCACAATTGATTTTGATGGTTCCAATGTTTTTGTTATTTAGGGTTGAGAGAAGACTCAATTACATGATTTAGGATTGTTGTAGGATTATTTTGGAATATTATGTTATCCTTGAATTATTTGAAGAACCCGGATATATTTTAGAGACCCATTAATTGTTACTCCGTCATTTAAATGTAATGATAAATGCAGAGTAATCTTGTTATGTCAAACTGGGCATCTGATTGTGATTTTCATTATCTAATTCCTCATGGTAGTGGATCTGTATGAAATAAACATGTATATATATTGGAAAACACCCTTGTAAAAAGGCTAAATGATTTTTTCAGTTTATAATTTTTGTCAATTAATTAAAAAGATGAAAAATAAATGAATCTTAATGCGATGATTGTGGAGATGGAATTTATGTCAAAGACGTGTGGAAATTGACGGATAGTGATATATCAATTTATAGGCATCCATGAAAACTTATTTATTTTTTCATGAGAAGTTTTTTAGGTTGGTAGGGTTTTTTTAGATTATGGTTATAATAAGTTGGCTTTTTTATGTAGATTTTGAAAAGGTTTTTAAATAGAGTTTATATAAAAATTAATCCAACATTATTATCTAGAAAAAGGGATAAGCACACCCGTGTGGGTAAACGAGATCACCCCAAAGCTAGGTGACATTTTAGTATACTTATATCCAAGGATGTACACGGGAATTCCAATGGGAGTAAGTGGAGCGGTAGAGTTCCACTCTAATGGGTAGCGCGATGATGGTGAGTGCTTGAAGCGTGGTGGGGACAATTGTAAGTGGGGAGTCTGGACCATTAGCCCATTATGGGGATTGTATGTAGCATATTTTAATATAATATTGAGTCATGGTTTGAGAATATTTAAATGGTGTGTTTCACTGAATGATCAGTTTGAATTCAATTGATAATTCGATTTATCCTAATCATTAATAATATTTAGAAATCTCTAAAGAAATAACATCCACAGGATCTACTCGATCAAATTCTTAGGATCATCCGATTAATAAATTTGTGTCATCTTCTACCACAAGCAGTCAAGGATTTAGGTGAAATGATATCATCATGTAGCCACTTTTTTCATAGATCTAAACCAACCTTATGATCAATATTTTATATTCTATAATGTTATAATGTGATCTAAATCCCATGAAACATTGTTAAATCTGTCAATTAATAATGAATCAATGAAACTAAAAATTGTGAAAATTTGTTTTATCTATTAATGGTAATAATTTGAGAGGTAGGAAGCTCATCCATGATTCTAGATGGTTCTGTGGTGATGATCAACACCTATAAATAACAGATATAAGATTATTTTCAATATATTTTTTATCTCCAATATTTGAGATGGGTTTGAGAGAGAAACAAGGATACATGATTGTTTGTCTCATGAATGTTTCCGTGCTACTACTATTTGTGTAAGGAAGACCATATGGTCGATACTGTTCAATATGTGCCTCACACACTCGAGCAGTTACACAATGAACAATGAATTTGAAAATATTGACATAACATGAAACAATAACATGTGTAGCCATGGTATTTTCATGGACAAGTTTTAGGAACCACGTAATAGTGTAATCATACATGACATATCATTATGATCTTGTGGGAACTATGTATATATCCACTTGAGTTTGAGTGTGTGAATGTTTAAAAAATTTTGTGATACAGGAGAACACAATTGCGTGATGAAAAAGTGAAGAGATATATTGTTATTTTTCACACATTAAAAGTGAAACTTTAGAAAATGAGAAACTATCAAAATTTTGTTTCGCAATGTAGAAACAATATTATACATGGTTACGACTTGAAGCATGCATGGGATGTTTTTATTTTAAGAAGATAATTTATTCATACATTGATGAAAAAATGTTGACGTATTATTATTTTGTGAATAATGTTCGGTCCTATATTTTACAATAGTTTAGAGAGAGTGTGTGTAGTGTTTGTGTATGTTTTAAATGTATGGAAGTTGAATCCACAATAGGATAAAGTGTTTGTGATAAAATATCTACATGAAAAAAATGCACTTTAACATACTCACATGCACACATATAATGAGAAGGATATACAGTGTTTTTAATACATTAATGATTATTTGAAACATTCATGTTCAATTTATATTTCATAATATAGGTTAAATATATTAATACTGAAGATGGGAATGATTTTTCATCAATATTTTAGAAGAAATTCAATTTCCATTTATTAAGTGGTTAGTGATGGATACTCATCCACAGAAGAAATAATTCATGCATGATCAGTTTTTTATTTAAGAAGATGACTATATTCAATGATAATAACTATTTGAGAAATTCTAGAATCATTAAAAAGGATATTGGACTATACATTAGCTTCTGTGATAAACAAATATAGTGGAGGATGATCAATTTATCAGACTATCTATGAAAAAAATTCTATATGAAGTTGACGGTTTTATCTAGGGGGTCTAACCTATGATTATTTATTGTGATTGTGGATTTTAACCAATCATGGCGAAGAAGGTGTAGTTGGTTGTCTAAAAAATTGTTGTAGGATGATTGTAAATTTGGGTATAAAAAGTTTTTAATTTGGGGTTCTAACCAATTACTCTTGTAACAACCTTTTTATATAGTAGAGAATACTTGATGGGGGTCTAACCCATAGGGTAAGGAGTAGGTCTTTTTACCAATCCTTGTAAATCTATTTGTGTTTTTTTGACTTTGTGTATTATTACTTGCAGGGTGAGTCTTAGTATTAAAGATGATGGATATAGGCATAAATTAGTCATTATGATTGAATCAAAAGTTAAACGAATTTTTTAAAAAATAATTATATTGTTGATTCACCCCCTCTCTACAGTATGTAACATATCCATAGAGAGATCAATTGGTACTAAATGGAAGTTACCCTATGTTGATCTATAAGACCTTATGATAAATGGATAATTTGAATTAGCTAACATCTAATGAGTTCGTACTTTTAATGGAATGAACTATCAACATTGGAGGAATAGGTTGCTTCCATTCATTCTATCTCTTGCTTTCGATGTGAGGGATGCAATAAAAGTGGGGTTTGCTCATATTAATGGTGATGTTTCCATGAATCAAGATGATAATTGAAATATGGATGTTTATTGGAATGGTAAGAATTCAAACATCATGGAATTATTTAAAAAATAATACACTAAATTAATGGGTCTCCGAACTACCAAAGATATCTAGAATAAAATGAGAACCAGTTTAGAAGAAAATATTATTTTCAAGGAATCCATTCTGGAAATATTGAGAAAAATGTTTTATGATATCAAAATTCATGATCATCACTAATGTAAAAATGACTACATTATAATAGTAAATGAAATAGTCAGGAATATAATTTGTTTTGGAGTGATTATTGATGACTCTAGTTCTGTGAAAATTATTATGAAAAATTACCCATATAGTTATGAGTGAATGTTTTTTTAAATGGAAAAAATAAGATATATTTTGTTGGATGAAAATAATAATACTCTAACATCATATGAAATTATGAAAGTTCCATCATTCAAGAAAAATATACGAGAGTATATGGCACTTTAACCCATTATAAATGGTAAAATAGAAATAAAAAAGAACCATAATAAAATGATTCTAATGATGAAAAAGATGAATAGTATTTAAAAATGGTATCCTTTATTTTAAAAATATTGTGTTTGGGAAGATAGAAAGAAAATAGGAAACAATCACCAATGTGATTTAATTATCACAATAGTGGTATTTTGATTTTGGTATTATCCAAGGAATAATGCTGATGTTTTTGAGTCACATGAAGAGGATATGAAATATCAAAAAGGGAACTGGAAGAAGCATAAGTAGAGGTTAAAAAAAACAATTTAAATGTGATCAACATATAAATGAATGAATTAACATCTCTATGTTGTGATTCAGAATATTAAAGATATTCTTAGTATCAAATGTGCATTATGGGATAATTTATGAAATATGGGGACACATTTGAGGGTAAAGATGGTGACGAAATAACTAATTGGTAATGTATGTTAATATAAAATATGGAGGCAACTCTTTTTAATAATAACAAACTCATTTAATAAAGGAAACAGATGAAGAAAAAAATTGTTATGATCTCCTATGAGAATAAATAACATTTCAAAAAAGAGGATAATCATCCTAATGAGATAAGGAATATTATAATAAGATATCTAAGTTATATGTAATGCTAAAAACTACTAAAAAGATATATCTTCACCAGGATGAATTATCATTTCATGAAGAGTATAAAAAAAGTCAATTGAAATTATTGGAATTTGAAATGATGGTATATTATATTGAAGAGAAACTTGTCGAGAAATATGAGTAATTGTAGAGACCCGTATCTTGACGTACATGGACATTGAATTACATTTGCGGAATACTTAGTACATAATAAAAACACACACACACAAGGATCGTAATAGTTTAGTGTCTTTGGAAACTCGGAACGTAATCTCCTAATCGTGGTGAAAGATCTTCAATATCTCCCATAAAGATCTTCCCTTTTTTTTACCTAAAACCTTTATTTATATCCTGGGGAAAAGAAAACATAAAAGGGTGAGCTCAAAAGCTCAGTAAGGGTATACAAAAGAAATAAAAATCATATCATATCTTTTTGAAAATCATAACCTGCAAAAGAGATCATAATAACTTAACATGGAAGAAATCATAGAAGTGAAAATGAGATCACCATAATCATAACATGAAACTTGAAACTTTGTGGCATGCACATATAATCTTGGAAAATCATTTCTTGTTAGTCATGACTCATTGCCAAGACTATCTTAGTGGACAAAGTCCCTTTCTGAACCGAGTTCACTCCTCGTTTCAGTCCTGTATCACTGAACCGAAATAACCTTCCGTTCCAGCCATGTCTATCTCATGAGATATAAAATCTTTACCCATTGCATTGGAGGGAGATATAGGTCCCACCCATCTTATAATGAATCCTTTCTTATGTGTGCCACATAATCATAAATCATACATAATCACATAACACATGTAACAAAAATGGGATTCTTGAAACATCATGACATTATAAAACCATTCATATAAGATAAAGGAATTCATAAACATAATTCCATCACAACGTAGTCAAATCAATGTAAAAATATGGATAGAAACAGAACCCTTTATTATCTTAGATGGAAAATAATTTTGATAAAACACTTGAAATGAATTCTTGAGGAAAATATCCTTTCTTCTTCAAAATCAATTTCTTTTCACAAAACATCATGCAATTTTAAAAGAAAGAGATTTTATTGAAAATAGTCATGAAATATTTTGGAGGAAGCTTCATGAAAATAAGGCTTTATAAAACCGTAAAAATCCGTTCGTGCCATTTAAGTTAAAAAAAAACATTCTTCGTACTTTTGTCGAAAAAGTCAAAAAGTACCTCGTACGAAAAAACGAAAAAAGATTCCTTTCATATTCTTTACTAAAAACTCACCAAAGGGTAAAATTGGATTTAAACTATTGTAAGTGGATGGAAACAATATTACATATTGAGGGAACATGGATGTGGATGATAAAATACACCCCAGTAAATACTTATGAATAAACAATCTCGGATAAAAATGAGATTGTAATATTTCCCTTACCTTAGGTCCGATTTGCTTTGTTCGTGTCCGAAGCTCCTGTATAATGATTTAAATCATGTTATTGACTTATTACAGAATCATATTCATTGTTATGATATCATATATGGTTCACTTATGACATTATATTACCCGTTCTTTTGTAAATTCCATGTTAAAGAAGCGTTTTGGGTAAAATCGTTTCATTTATCGTAGGTGTTTTGACTTGTTGTTCTTGACATCATTATTACTTATATCATGATTTACTTACTTCCAGAATATAAAATATGATTTATATATCATATATATTCTGTATATATATATATATAATAGATAGATAAATAAAATGAAAAACATCGTTCATGGAGACGGTAGTCCGTACGTACGCATGAACGCTGTTTTTCTTTCCTTATTGTCTTGAAATGGAAGTAAGTAGATGACATACATATGTATATATTTATATAAATCCAGTAGCTTTATAATGTCATATATTTCATTATTATTTCTTATATATACATTATAATCATTCTTAAATGGTTAACATGGAGAATGAATCTCATCGCGTCGTGGAGACGGTAGTCCGTACGTACGCACGAGCGATGATATCATTTATATAAATATTGAATTGAATTGGAGTGGATTATACAATATATCAGAATCAATATGATGTTGTAATAACTATGTATAGTTATTCTTTACACCATTATACCCATCCATGTAAGGTGGTGGTGGAAAATAGATTACACCACGGCGTGGAGACGGTATTCCGTACGTACGCACGCGCGGTGATTTCTTTTTCCGTAGGATGGATAGATGGTGAAATAGGGTTGTTTCATACTTATAATAACATATCAGTATATGAGTGATACTGATGTTATTACTTCATAATGAAACAACCTAAGAAGAAGAAGTGGAAGAAGAAATAAAGATGAAAGAATTGGTAACGGTAATTACCTCTTCTTTGAAGTGCCTCTTTGAGACCTCCTCTTAGGGCACTAGAATGGGTCTTTGAGGAAGACCAGAACCTCTAGGATGTTTCTAGGGAAGTGAAGAAGTGATTTTGGCAGGGGTTGGCCGAGCTTGAGTGCTCAAATTGGTGTGAGGAGGAGGGGGAGGAGGTGTCCTTTTATAGGGGAGGAGAGGGGCACCTTAGGAATATCTCAAAATATTATTTTATATTAAAGTCAAAATCGGTTTATAATGGTTCCAAAGGGTCTTATTTCGAAGATAAAGTGGGGATGGGTCGAAATACTATCAACCAATAGAATTTAGACAAGTTTAGGATATTATTTTAACCTTATCAATTAGATTTAACTCTAAGTTAAATAATTTAACTTTTACCATGTCTTTTTGTTTTCTTTCACTATATGGTTAATACACTTACTATAACATGCCAAACGAACCCCAAATTGTTTATTATTAATATATATATCCTTATCTAAGTCATTTGGCCGAACCTTAGATTTTTAGGAATAAAATAACAATTAATAATATAATATTTGATTTAAAAACTATTTTGTGTCAATTTTGACACTATTTGATATATGATTTTTGTGAAAGTCATAACAGAATTAAATGTTCGAAACAAGTTGATTAAATCAACATTAATATATCATAGTAACCTAGAAAATTAGTGGAATTCATAAAAAATATCAAATTACATTTATTTTGGTGTTTATAATGTCAATATTTCATTAATAAGATAATTACTTCATCATCGTTATGTCATAAATAAATTAAATTATTTGATGTCTAAAAATTACAAATAAAATACCATCATGTAGGAAATCTTTTTAGCTTTCTAATGAATATTTACAATCGAATTTATCTTATGTATAACCCCATATTAAAAATGATTTACTTATTAAACTTTGATTTTAACTATTTTAACCTTTCTTTAAATAAATTAATAATAAATGTCCTAATCTAATCCAAGTGGACCTAAATGGTCATATTTTATTCCTAAGTTTGTTTTTGGTCGAAATACACTTGTCCAATAGGATTAGGACACGTGTTAGGGTAATAGTAATATCATATTTACCCTTAGTTACCCTATTTACTATTAACCGTGGTAAAAAAAAGTAAAAAGTTACTATTCACCAAAAATTATTTTCATCTCATTGAACCACATTTTAGTCCTTGATATTAACCGTGTCTGTCGGATTTTCAAAATTCTATTCACAGAAGCGGTAAAATTAAGTTTTATGCAAAATTCAGTTTTTTAACCTACCACTTAGTAGTTTCACTATTCATCAAAAATTGATGTTTTTCAGAACAATGCCAAAATTTCATCCTAAGCTATATTTCATATTCCGAATTCAAAAATGAAATCTATTTTACCAAATTCATAACATAGAAGTTGCATTAATTAATTTTATAATTAAATCCCGCTGTTAAAACAAATAGCGTGTTTTTAAGAAACAATATCTATCAAAAGATTGACACTTGATTATGTCCGGTTTAAATGTGAAATTACATCCAATGACCAACATTGTATTAAATTGTAAAAATATTTTCTAAATATACTTTAAAACCACTCAAACTAATGATTTATCACTATTAATTATTTCAATTAAAAAAGTTGTTTTTAATTATAATTTAGTAATTTTCACTATTCATCATAAAATAAAAGTTATCCGAAAAGTACCAAAATTTCACCTTAGGCTAAATTCGATACTCCGAATCCAAAAATGAAGTTTATTTTGAAAAATAAGATTTACAGAATTTTAAAAAGTGGTTATTACTATTAATAACGGCTAGTTTTAATAATATTTTAATAGCATATCGTTGTTTAGTGAAACTCGGTATTGCGTATTACACACGCTATCGAGGAAGGTCGCGATTGCGTGTAATGCAAGGCAAGTCAAGGATGTGTGTTGTGCAAGCTCCTTTTGGTGTAGCGTACAACACAAGACATTAGTGAAATAAAAAAGAATATTTTTCATAAAATCTCTGGCTGTTACATTCTACCCCCCTTAAAATGAATTTCGCCCTCGAAATTCGTCGGGGTTATAAATGGTTTACTATTCGAAAGTTTCTTTAATAGAAACCCACATCGTAAAAAAGGAATACCAAAACTTGGCTTTAAAAACTAAAGTATGAAATGTAACGATTACCCAAATAAACTAATCACTGGGTTTCCACATAGGTGAAAATATGGTTATGGAAGAGAAATCTAACCATCACGTTCTGATGGAGAGTGGTAGAGAACATGGCTATGGAAAAGCCAGTAATCACAAATCCATAAATTTGTGACGATCTAAGGTACCATCTGATTCATCAGGTATAAGAGAACTAGGACAACATTTTTGGTTTTCAAGATCATTTCCCTAAAGTTAAAGAATTTGAATTAGAATAAATACTTACTTTATTTTGGTATAATCTCACTGTTGTTCGTGCCTTTAACAATTTCCACTTCATCTCTTAAATAAATGAAGTTGAATTTGTTATTCGTGAAGTGTTAGCAGATCATGTGATAGAATGACGGGTCATTCCATCTGTCTCAAAAGGTTAGCAAAATTTATATACATAAGTCGATCTATAGTGGGATTAATCATATATGGTTCCTAAAATGGGCTTATACTTCATATATCATACTGCTTAATATAATAACACTAGTTTCTACTAAATAGGGACTTCCTGTAGGTCAGTGGTAGGCGATAAAGTCCAGTCGCACTTCGGTTGTGGGTTCGATTCCTACAGCCTTGTCCGAAGCGATGGGCTGTCGCCCGTCCTGCAGGTTGTCCTTTTTCTAAAACTACGTTACTATAACATCCCATCAATAATATCGAAAATCTTCTATCCTTAAACAATACTAACTTATGTCCAACATAATCCAGTCTAATCTATAGGCTTATACATAATATTGCAGTCCACTCTCATAATATAGTGACAGCGATTACAAGAGATTTAATACTGTCGTTGATCCCCACATATCATAAGATATGTCTTGTTGGTCACATTCCAAACATTCAAAGTCCTTAATCACGTATTCTCTTGAATACCTTAGTGAAAACATGAGTGCAGTTAAAAGTTAACACTTTCCACATACCAAAATCCTCAAAATTCTATATACTCAAACCATGATATCACTTAGTCCTTATATCAATCATGAGCTCATGAATACTATTAAACATTTCATTTTCTCATCTTCATTATGCGCATATCATCTTATTTCCAGAAAATATCTCAATCACTTTGAATACCACATCAATAAATATTGCAATACTCAATGATACAACATTATTTTGGAATCCCATTACATAAACACTTAATCATTCCACCACATCGTTTTCATATTCAACATTGCCAATAGTGATCGCATGTGATTTCCCTTTGTCCTTTTCCTTCAGTGGTTGCTCATGTTGATCATCACTAACCCTTGGATTAGGGCAATTATTAGCATAATGCCCCATTTCCTTGCACTTGAAGCATTGAAGTGTTGGCGGTGCGTTCTCTGCAGTGTTTTCTTTATTTACATCATTAGAAACCCTTTTTCCATTACTTCGACACTCAGCTGCTCGATGACCTTCTTTTCCACACTTAAAACACTTTCTAGTCCCTTTAAGACAATCTCCACCATGCTTCTTTCCACACTTTGTGCATAAGGAAACATTTATCTTCTTTTCACCATTATTCTGAGATTTCTCCTTGAACTCCATCTTTCGTTTCTTGTCAAAACCATGAGATGGATATGTAACACCAACTTCCATTTCTACCTTGATAGCACAACACACAATTTCTTCATAGCTACTGAAGTCTCTTATAGCTAATGCCCTTCGAAGACTTGGTTTTAAGCCACTGAAAAATCGATCAACTTTACTTTCAGGTTGGATGATAATTCCAGAAGCATACCTTGCAAGTCTTGTAAAATTTGCTTCATAGGTACCAACAGATTCATCGTCCCTTTGCTTCAGTTCAAGAAACTCTTTCTCCATATTTGTTCGAAGAATACGAGGGAAGTACTTACTGAAAAATAAGTTCTTGAACTCGTCCCATTCCATGGACTCAATTTCATCTCTTGGCCTCGTATTCTTGATAAGATTCCACCATTGATCAGCTTCACCTTCCAAACGATATACTGCTAAGATGACTTTATCATGTTCAGAACATTGAAGAACTGAAAATATCTTTTCAGTAGTACTGATCCATTGTTCAGCCACAAGTGGATCAGAAGACCCACTGAAAGAAGGTGGGTGTTGCCTCATGAAGGACTCAATAGAATATTGTTCCCTTCTCTGCTCATTTGGAAGTCCAGAATGATTCATAGCTTGTGTAAGTATAGCAATAAGATTTTGCACTCCATCCCCCATAACATTTGTTTGTTCAGGAGGGCAATCATTGCATTGTCCATTGCATTGATCAACACGGTTCCTTCGGGTTCCAGCCATCGTCTAAAACCCAAAAAGAATAGTATGAGAGGCAAAAATCATGCTAGGGAAACAACATAATAAAGGGGAAGTACCTTCAATATCCAACATCTTAGGTTTAATTCTATGATCATTAGCGTAATTCTATTACTATAACCTATACGTATACTTATCCCTAGGGACATCCCTAGACATACCTTAGAAATATCTCTAGGGATTTCACTAACGTTTTCACATCCTAGTTTCCAAAGGTTGACTAAACCTTTCCTCTGATACCAACTATAATGGTCTGGAATTACTTCCAGTGGACTATAATTGATACCTATCAGGGCACTCCATGGGCGGCTACACCCCCTGGGCGGGACACACCACCATCCCCAGTGGCAGCCATTTCCTCATGAAGCCCTTGGGCGGAGAGCCATGCTTCGTCCAACGCTCACATGTGAGAGTTCCCAAGGATCGGATACATTCCTACCTCCTTTGCCTCTGATACCAACTGTAGAGACCCGTATCTTGACGTACATGGACATTACATTACATTTGCGGAATACTTAGTACATAATAAAAACACACACACACAAGGATCGTAATAGTTTAGTGTCTTTGGAAACTCGGAACGTAATCTCCTAATCGTGGTGAAAGATCTTCAATATCTCTCATAAAGATCTTCCCTTTTTTTTACCTAAAACCTTTATTTATATCCTGGGGAAAAGAAAACATAAAAGGGTGAGCTCAAATGCTCAGTAAGGGTATACAAAAGAAATAAAAATCATATCATATCTTTTTGAAAATCATAACCTGCAAAAGAGATCATAATAACATAACATGGAAGAAATCATAGAAGTGAAAATGAGATCACCATAATCATAACATGAAACTTGAAACTTTGTGGCATGCACATATAATCTTGGAAAATCATTTCTTGTTAGTCATGACTCATTGCCAAGACTATCTTAGTGGACAAAGTCCCTTTCTGAACCGAGTTCACTCCTCGTTTCAGTCCTGTATCACTGAACCGAAATAACCTTCCGTTCCAGCCATGTCTATCTCATGAGATATAAAATCTTTACCCAATGCATTGGAGGGAGATATAGGTCCCACCCATCTTATAATTAATCCTTTCTTATGTGTGCCACATTATCATAAATCATACATAATCACATAACACATGTAACAAAAATGGGATTCTTGAAACATCATGACATTATAAAACCATTCATATAAGATAAAGGAATTCATAAACATAATTCCATCACAACGTAGTCAAATCAATGTAAAAATATGGATAGAAACAGAACCCTTTATTATCTTAGATGGAAAATAATTTTGATAAAACACTTGAAATGAATTCTTGAGGAAAATATCCTTTCTTCTTCAAAATCAATTTCTTTTCACAAAACATCATGCAATTTTAAAAGAAAGAGATTTTATTGAAAATAGTCATGAAATATTTTGGAGGAAGATTCATGAAAATAAGGCTTTATAAAACCGTAAAAATCCGTTCGTGCCGTTTAAGTTAAAAAAAACATTCTTCGTACTTTTGTCGAAAAAGTCAAAAAGTACCTCGTACGAAAAAACGAAAAAAGATTCCTTTCATATTCTTTACTAAAAACTCACCGAAGGGTAAAATTGGATTTAAACT
The DNA here is from genome assembly GCA_963277665.1 of Viscum album. Classification (NCBI taxonomy): domain Eukaryota; kingdom Viridiplantae; phylum Streptophyta; class Magnoliopsida; order Santalales; family Viscaceae; genus Viscum; species Viscum album. The sequence goes on from OY728143.1 coordinate 358,528,060, forward strand.
ATTGTAAGTGGATGGAAACAATATTACATATTGAGGGAACATGGATGTGGATGATAAAATACACCCCAGTAAATACTTACGAATAAACAATCTCGGATAAAAATGAGATTGTAATATTTCCCTTACCTTAGGTCCGATTTGCTTTGTTCGTGTCCGAAGCTCCTGTATAATGATTTAAATCATGTTATTGACTTATTACAGAATCATATTCATTGTTATGATATCATATATGGTTCACTTATGACATTATATTACCCGTTCTTTTGTAAATTCCATGTTAAAGAAGCGTTTTGGGTAAAATCGTTTCATTTATCGTAGGTGTTTTGACTTGTTGTTCTTGACATCATTATTACTTATATCATGATTTACTTACTTCCAGAATATAAAATATGATTTATATATCATATATATTCAGTATATATATATATATATAATAGATAGATAAATAAAATGAAAAACATCGTTCATGGAGACGGTAGTCCGTACGTACGCATGAACGCTGTTTTTCTTTCCTTATTGTCTTGAAATGGAAGTAAGTAGATGACATACATATGTATATATTTATATAAATCCAGTAGCTTTATAATGTCATATATTTCATTATTATTTCTTATATATACATTATAATCATTCTTAAATGGTTAACATGGAGAATGAATCTCATCGCGTCGTGGAGACGGTAGTCCGTACGTACGCACGAGCGATGATATCATTTATATAAATATTGAATTGAATTGGAGTGGATTATACAATATATCAGAATCAATATGATGTTGTAATAACTATGTATAGTTATTCTTTACACCATTATACCCATCCATGTAAGGTGGTGGTGGAAAATAGATTACACCACGGCGTGGAGACGGTATTCCGTACGTACGCACGCGCGGTGATTTCTTTTTCCGTAGGATGGATAGATGGTGAAATAGGGTTGTTTCATACTTATAATAACATATCAGTATATGAGTGATACTGATGTTATTACTTCATAATGAAACAACCTAAGAAGAAGAAGTGGAAGAAGAAATAAAGATGAAAGAATTGGTAACGGTAATTACCTCTTCTTTGAAGTGCCTCTTTGAGACCTCCTCTTAGGGCACTAGAATGGGTCTTTGAGGAAGACCAGAACCTCTAGGATGTTGCTAGGGAAGTGAAGAAGAGATTTTGGCAGGGGTTGGCCGAGCTTGAGTGCTCAAATTGGTGTGAGGAGGAGGGGGAGGAGGTGTCCTTTTATAGGGGAGGAGAGGGGCACCTTAGGAATATCTCAAAATATTATTTTATATTAAAGTCAAAATCGGTTTATAATGGTTCCAAAGGGTCTTATTTCGAAGATAAAGTGGGGATGGGTCGAAATCCTATCAACCAATAGAATTTAGAAAAGTTTAGGATATTATTTTAACCTTATCAATTAGATTTAACTCTAAGTTAAATAATTTAACTTTTACCATGTCTTTTTGTTTTCTTTCACTATATGGTTAATACACTTACTATAACATGCCAAACGAACCCCAAATTGTTTATTATTAATATATATATCCTTATCTAAGTCATTTGGCCGAAACTTAGATTTTTAGGAATAAAATAACAATTAATAATATAATATTTGATTTAAAAACTATTTTGTGTCAATTTTGACACTATTTGATATATGATTTTTGTGAAAGTCATAACAGAATTAAATGTTCAAAACAAGTTGATTAAATCAACATTAATATATCATAGTAACCTAGAAAATTAGTTGAATTCATAAAAAATATCAAATTACATTTATTTTGGTGTTTATAATGTCAATATTTCATTAATAAGATAATTACTTCATCATCGTTGTGTCATAAATAAATTAAATTATTTGATGTCTAAAAATTACAAATAAAATACCATCATGTAGGAAATCATTTTAGCTTTCTAATGAATATTTACAATCGAATTTATCTTATGTATAACCCCATATTAAAAATGATTTACTTATTAAACTTTGATTTTAACTATTTTAACCTTTCTTTAAATAAATTAATAATAAATGTCCTAATCTAATCCAAGTGGACCTAAATGGTCATATTTTATTCCTATGTTTGTTTTTGGTCGAAATACACTTGTCCAATAGGATTAGGACACGTGTTAGGGTAATAGTAATATCATATTTACCCTTAGTTACCCTATTTACTATTAACCGTGGTAAAAAAAAGTAAAAAGTTACTATTCACCAAAAATTATTTTCATCTCATTGAACCACATTTTAGTCCTTGATATTAACCGTGTCTGTCGGATTTTCAAAATTCTATTCACAGAAGCGGTAAAATTAAGTTTTATGCAAAATTCAGTTTTTTAACCTACCACTTAGTAGTTTCACTATTCATCAAAAATTGATGTTTTTCAGAACAATGCCAAAATTTCATCCTAAGCTATATTTCATATTCCGAATTCAAAAATGAAATCTATTTTACCAAATTCATAACATATAAGTTCCATTAATTAATTTTATAATTAAATCCCGCTGTTAAAACAAATAGCGTGTTTTTAAGAAACAATATCTATCAAAAGATTGACACTTGATTATGTCCGGTTTAAATGTGAAATTACATCCAATGACCAACATTGTATTAAATTGTAAAAATATTTTCTAAATATACTTTAAAACCACTCAAACTAATGATTTATCACTATTAATTATTTCAATTAAAAAAGTTGTTTTTAATTATAATTTAGTAATTTTCACTATTCATCATAAAATAAAAGTTATCCGAAAAGTACCAAAATTTCACCTTAGGCTAAATTCGATACTCCGAATCCAAAAATGAAGTTTATTTTGAAAAATAAGATTTACAGAATTTTAAAAAGTGGTTATTACTATTCATAACGGCTAGTTTTAATAATATTTTAATAGCATATCGTTGTTTAGTGAAACTCGGTATTGCGTATTACACACGCTATCGAGGAAGGTCGCGATTGCGTGTAATGCAAGGCAAGTCAAGGATGCGTGTTGTGCAAGATCCTTTTGGTGTAGCGTACAACACAAGACATTAGTGAAATAAAAAAGAATATTTTTCATAAAATCTCGGGCTGTTACAGTAATTTTCAATGACAAAGTATATATATATTGAAGCACAAACTGAGTTTAAGAATATAAGAAATACTTCCCTGAAGCTGTTGATATGAAGGTTAAATCTTTTAAATAATACGACAATTAGGTTTTAGAGAAAATGGAGGATTAAAAATATAATGAAATATAATGTACATTTTGTGTTTCTATTGAACAAGTATAAAAGGGATGATAGAATCTTATTTCCTCAATTGAAAAAATGTAAAAAAAAATCCCCACAAAGGAATAATGTACTAATTGTGTCATAATATTTTATGCCAAGAAGATACATCCACAGTCTATTAATAGGAAACAACTACAATCCTCATATCCAAATTTTTATCAGTCTAGATTATCAAGGATCAGAGGCTACTATTGGTTCTCTAGATTGATTAGTCACACTGCTTCTTCATGCTGGTATAACAAGTCACTACCAAGGAGGATGAATGAATCAAGGTAGAGCAATCTTACGAAGACAAGATCAGATTATCAAATAATGTATGTGATCAATATTATTTCTATACTGTCAATGTAAAATGTAAAATAATGTTTGAATGATGTATGTGGAAGATGTGGTCAAGATGGTCACGATGATGAAAAATGAAGTGTTTTTTGTCAAGTTAGATTCATCCTAATTAATTTAAGATTACAATTTAGATAGTGAAGAATGATACAATCACAAATGAATTTTGTGAGAAGCTGAAATAATATTAAACAAGATCAGAGGATTCTTAGAGAAATAGAATAGAATGTGGTGATATATAAATAATTTAATGATAATTAGGATTCATCTCCAAATTATGAAATAGAAATTCTAATGGTTGAAACTTTTTTACTAATTAGGAATGAGTAAAAACATTGCTTGACACTTTTAATAGCTTTTGAGAAGAAGGAGAACTCTTCTAAATCGGTGTTTAAAAAGATGATGGGGAAAACAAGTTTTAAAGAAAGCTATCATCATCAGTGATATTTCAACCAAAAAAAAAGTTTCCCCCTTATTAAATTTTATAAATTTTTTTGTAATATAATACATGGAAATTATGGAGATTTGTGCATCCTTTTAGGGAGGGCATTGATGATTTGAAGCAATTAGTTTTTCCCAATTGTATGATACTGAGGGACACTCAATAAGTTTTAATATGAATTTTTAAAAGAAATCCTTTTTTTCTATCAATTGATTGTTTCTAATCTATTTATTGAGATTCATGCAAGATATTTTTGGAAATCATTTGAACATCCCATTATAAAATGTCTCGGTTATTTTTTTCATAATATGGATGTTTATATACAATATTGATGTTAAATTTGAAATCTATATTTTTCTACGTATAGAATTTCCCATATAAACCTAGAGATGATTAATTTGTAATATCTTTTATGATATTAGTAATTAAATCATTATAAGTAGTAAATCAAATAATAAATTTCAATATAGATGAATATATTCATAGAAATTAAATTTTTTAAATGATAATTATGTTCATTGTTTTATATTTCGTTTTATTTCTAATAAATGGGAGAGTATTTCATTTAATATTATGATGAATTGGAAGTTGAAAACAAAAACAGAGGGGGATATTAATGAGACAAAATGACATTATACGGATTAAAATGTTTTCAATTAATTATTAATATGAAAAGTGAGTGAATCATAATTTGACTAATTCTTAGCTAGTACTTAGTGAAATGAAATGTGAAAATTGATGCACAATGTTTACATCATTTTTAGGAGTTCTATGAAAAATGATGTATTTTTTCCTGAAGCGTTAATATGGAGGGTTGTGTTTTATTCATAGAAGTTGATTTCAATATGATGGATTTGTATTTAAAATTTCATAATGTTTATTATTGGAATTTATCAAATGTATAATCCAATATTATTATCCATCTATAGGGAGCACCACACCCGAGTGGGTAGCCAAGATCAAACCCATGACTGTTAGAATTATAGCAACTGTATAATCATTGAAGTACAAGGGAATGCCTACATGACGAACTGGAGAATTGGAGTGCCACCGTAAAGGTTGGAACAATGGCAGTGAATTCCTTGTATGGGTTGGTCCCAATTAGAATAGGGGAGTCAGGGCCAGTAGTCAATTCTTGTGAATTGATTCAGGATACTGTAATATAAAAAAGCATTGTGGTTATGGTTCATTTATATGTTTTATTGAAATTAATGATAAAAAAGTGTTCAATGGAGATTTATATTTTTCCTAGTCATCAATTATCTTTAGCAATATGAAATTAAATAATATACACATGATCTACTTGATCAAATTTCCAGGACTGTCTGATCCGGAAAGAAGCATCGTCTTCAACCTCATGCAGTCGGGGAGTTTTGTTCACTAGGATCCACATGTAGTTGCATCATCTTATGGTCAATCCCAGCCTTTTAATATCTATTTTATCCTCCACAATGTTCCAATGTGATCAACCTCACATGAAATATCTTTTTCATGTGTAAAATAAAACTGAACTGATGAAACACTACCCAGAGAAAAATTGTTTTTCCAGTGACGGTGATAATTTTCAAAGTAGGAATCTTGTCTATGATTCTATAAGGATTCGAGGTGATGATTGACCCCAATAAATATTGAATATTAGATCATTTGGGAAAGATGTTTTTTTCCCAAAACAGATATCTTTGTTTGGGAGAGAAACAAAGATCCATGAATGTCTGGTTCGCAAAGGATGTTACAGAACAACTGTTTACGCAAATAAGTCATGACGGCAGAGACTGTTCAACCTGTTCCTTACACACTCATGTAGTTTTGTGATGAATAAGGTTTTTCTAAGCTATTGAGATAATTATATTCTATAATGTGTTCATCCAAGGTATTTGTGTGATCATGTTTGAGGAACCATGTTGTAATGTAAATATACACTCCATATCATGATGATATAGTGTCCATAATGTTTATACTCATTCTGTTCTATGTTCTTGAATTATTGAGAAAAAATTTGAGTGATGAAAAAAGATTTGGGATAAGATTCAATGGAAAGGTATAGTGTTATTTTCATTCTTTCAAAGTGACACTTTCACAATAGAGATTCTATACACAATAGGGCTTGCATAGTATAAATAGTATGATACACTTATATGACTTCATGCACTAAGGGGAGGTTTTTACTAGTAGTTTACAATATATATATCCCTTAAAAAATATTGATGCAATATTTTGCCTTTCATACTTCATGTGAAAACATTTTACAATATTGAAGAGGAAGTGTGTATGGTTTATGAAAGTGTTCAGTGTATGCAAGGTTAGTGAAAAAGATGATAATGTGTGTGTGATTAAGGATTTTTATGAAAAAACACTAAAATGAATTAAATAATACTCACATGAATTATAAAATTATAAATCCATTTATTTTATTAAATTTAGTAATGATGTCTGATAAAGGGAAAATGCAATTTATATTTCATAATTCAATCGTTGTATTTTTAGAATGATGTCGAGATAGCTTTATCATTATGATTTGTGATGAATTTATATTTTCTATTTTTTAGTGGTTAGTGAGGTTGGGTCTTCAACATAATAAATAGTTCTTGCACATTTATTTTTTACTGAGGCAGTTAAATATATTTAGTGATCTGAAATATTTTGGGAAGTCCAGAATCAGTACAATGGAACATGAACATCACATGATATGTTATGATATAGAATGATATTGGAGTAGGATCAATTGATCATCCTATATTTGGATCAATTATCCAATAAAAAGGTGAACATTGTGTCTAGGGGGTATTAGAAGTTGAAAATGTTTGTGATGGGGTGGGGGGGACTAACCAGTCATGGTGAAGAATGTTTAGTGGGGGGGTCTAACCAAGTATTTAATTATGATTAGAAATGGTGTTAAATCCAATTTATAATGTGTGTGTCATACAATTTAAATTTTAAATAACGTTATGGTATAGTAGAGAATATTTTTTGGGGGTCTAACCATCACAACAAGGAGTAGATTTTTGTACTAAACCTTTTTAATCACTATGTGTTGGGCTTTATTTATTTTTTATTGGTTATAGGGTGAGGTTGATTATTACAGACAAGGTATCAAGGGATTAATCAGTCATATAGGTTTAATAAAAAGTTAAAATAAATTGTACAATTGTATGCCTCTATTTTGCCTCCCCCACTTAGTTGTATCTGACTAATGATTGGCCAGATCACTGATATATAATCAAGAGGTTGATAAAATATCAATACACCTAATAATGTCAATTAAATCATTTTATTGATTTTATACAATGATATGTATAATGTGTTTAAAAATTGTGAAGAATAATATATCTCCTAATGAACACAAGATGACTGAGGATAATAATAGCTACATGTTGTTTCAAGATTATTTTATGTTGTGATGTATAGATCACATGATTATATGGTGAAAAATATAAGGTATTAAGAGGTTTTATATAATTTCATTTGTACAATAACATAATAAATCATGTAAAGAATAATTTATATTTTCAACACATGAATGTTCAATATTTTTCATAATTCATTATATTAATCCAGAATAATTTTTAAATTAATTATTCACCATGTATTCGATAGATCAAGGCAAACTGATCACATGAACAATTTGAATCCGTCATTTGTTACATTTTGGATCACATTATCCAGTGATGAAAGAAACATGAATCTTTGAAATTATGATTGTGTCTTACAATGATAAAGTAATGAATTTCCGTTTTTAGAGTCTCCCATCATTACTAGATATTATTATATAAACAACATGGTGGGTGTTAGGAGTCATGTTGTTAGATAAAAAATTAAAATCTAGTGAGGAAAAGCATAAAATAGTTTTCCTTCCTGTAAAAATTTATGGATTATGTGTTTGATTTCCACCAATGATGTATCAAAAAATAAATTTTCATCACCTAAATCCATTATATATCACTATTGTATCTTGAGCAAGAAAGATTAAACCAAAACATTCGATTAATATAACTCATTCCCAATTAGGAAATGAATCAAAAGGTAGATTTGATCTCATGAAGTGTTTATGTATGCCCAATGATTTTCTAGATTAATCAATTATCACAAAAAAATTATTATTATCATCTGAATTAATGACGATGAAGAAAAATATATATATGAAATATAACATATATTACCGTTAAGATAATATACATTCATTCAAATATTCGTTCTCAAGAATTCTGCAGTTGTAGTAAATTGTTTTTCCACTAACATGTCACGTGATCAAATGAATCCCTCAATGTGATCACCAAAATCCACTCTTAGATTTCATTCATATTTTTCAACAAGCCTCACGATCACCTGAATCCCATGAAGTGATTATGAAAATCTCCTCAGTAATTTTATGATTTTTCCTATTGATGTTACATTGATTTATTACATGGATTCAATATGGAATATCATATATTTAATGTGACACATATCATGTAATGCACTCTCCATCCCAATGATAGTCTACAAGCCACCTTCACTATGAAAATAAGAGATATATTTGTCCATAATTACTATATATACCACTTGAAATATTTTAAAATGGAAGGAAAAAAAATATAAGAAGATACACATAGATGGTAAAATAATATATGTGATGATATGAGATGAATACACATAGTAATTGTGACAAACTAAAATATGAGGTGATGGGATATTACCTTCAATGATATTATATAGAAAACTGAGACACCATTCTATGAGATTCAATTGCATGACTCCATTATTGGGATGCGACTGAATAATGAAATCAACTTCATGTGAACCCTCTTTAATAACACACATAAATGTGTCTTGATATGAACCTCTATCACTGCATAGGCATGAGAACCATTTTTCCATATGTAATGAAATTATAATACATACATTAAGAAAACTACTGTCGTGGAAAGATAAACATTAACTAGTTTAGAAGACCCCACCACATGAATATATTAATATCCCATGTTTTAATGACTCAAAATCCTTATTTTGATTACATAACGTCACTAAGGATTTCATTACTTACATTGGAGATTTTCAAAAAATAATCCATTGACATGGATCCTTATCATTTAGAAAGTTTCCATAAAACATGTAGCTTTATCCATGAAATGAAAACCCTTACAAACATAAAACACTAGTGCTATCATTTTTTAAATATGCATAGTTTTCACCTAAATACCCCTTGTAACGAGGCCTTGACATGATTGTGAACCCATGGACATGAAATCTTATTTATATAAAACACTTTTCCATACATAATCATAAATGAGATGGTATTACATGATCAAATGGATGAAAACTAGTATCTTTATTCCCATATGTTGGCTTAGACATGTTACTAGAAACCTTGAATGTGTAACCTTTTTCACATGCCTGAGTCTCATACATGTTCATGAGGCCCCATTATGTAAAACTATTAATGTAACATAATCACATTAATCATCACTTGTTTCATTATTTCTTTATAATGGAAATTAAAATATTTTTATCTTTTACACGAAGATACCCAAACATGCCATCTTTATCGTGAAGCATCCCTCATATTTGTTAGACTTATTAGGAAAACAACCTATGATGTTTTAGTAGGGATCATGAAATTACACATATACATAACATATTATTCATGAAAAAAATGTTAATTTAATTTATGGTCACATTAAGACCCCTACCCCTAGAAATATAATCCAAGAAAATAATAGGCGCTTATATATGCAATCCTTAATGATGTGTATGACAACCTTTGTCTTTATTAGACATTATGAAATGATGTATTACACATCATCAAATATAATACTATCTAGATGATCGAGAATTATAGTGTATTTTTTAATTAGGTACATTACATAACAATATAAAATAAGGAATACATCACCATTTTTTAAAACATCATTAACATGCTCATGTTATTCCATCATACATATAATTACATGGGATGAACTGATAAAAAAATAGTGGCTCTATAATGCCAATTAAGAGAATAAGACAATAATAACATGATAAATTTATTACATGTTTGTAAATAGTCATATCAATGATTCATAAATGTGGTTATGATCATAGAAATTATCAATCAGGCTTGATAATGCAGTACAACATAATGGACATGTGGAATAATGTTGCACAAACATTAGACATTGCATCAAAAATACGGTTTAAGGGTAACTTCCTAGAAATAATAATGGAATAAGTCCCATTATAGATTAGGATCACTCTCTATTCCCATTCATGACTTCCCATGGGTCTAAAATATTACCTTATTCATTTAATAGGTATTTAATTCCAGGTGCAATCATCACATTCAATTCATTCACATACTTAAGTGTCTCACATAGAGAAAACAACATAGATTAAGTTTTCATCATAGTCTATTCCAAGATCAAGTATTGTGGAATCAATAAATGTATGTCCCAAATTATGTTAATACATGTGAATAGAAGTGAACACCTTTGATAGTAAGAAGATATGGGAATTCACCGCACATTTGTCTGGCATTAAAAATCGCAGTGCAATTTCAGCATCTTAATGTGGGTGAAAAATGTTCATGGGTGGGAATAATGGTAGAGAATGGATACATTATTTATTTAGAAAAAATATTATTTATAAGTCAGCTATTGAAGAATATATAACATCAACATGAATTTGATATAAGGGAATAATATGCTTAAGATACGTGGATAAAGTGGAGATGTAAAAAATCCTTGACCATTAGAGTGTGGTTCCAAAAGATGGGGAGGAGCTTCGATGGTGCTATGGGGAACCATTATAGGACTGTATAAAGGTAAGGTAATATTAAGGAATTTAACCATGTTTTTTAATTACATGAGAATGGTCTCTTGGGTGGGTTTATCGAGGAAAAGAGATGGGATTTCATTATTCTTTCTAAAACATTGGTCATTGAGTTTATATAATAATATAACCAAAATAAAAAAACATCCCATGATATTGTACAAATATTTCTATAAAAAGATGAGTGGAATTCATTATTTTATATGTCAATGTGCCGAAAATATTGAAATAATCTCCATGGTTATTTGGAAGTGAATCATACTCGTAATTTTTTTTAAAACCTTAATATATATTTTTGGTTTTGGTGGACTCCAAAATTATTTATAAAATTAATAAAATGATCTCAAAATCATACAATATTAAAAGTTATACATCGGTTTGATCATGGATACCTTTTATATTATTATATTCATCACTACTGGTTCATTATGATTTCATAATACATAATGTACATGTATATCATATTTATTTTTTACAAGAAAATTTGACTATCTATGAAAATTATGAAAAATCCACCATAAGAGAATATTGATTTGATGATTCTAAAAGAAATATTAATTTTAAATAAATAAATATATATATATATATATATATATGAATGTTAACTTTTAAAATATAATTTAAAATTACTGATAAATGCTAGGTTTTAACAATATTGGTTTCCGAATCCTTAAAATATTTACATTTGATTTCATAATACATATATGATATTTTATATTAAAAAAAATATTTAATAATATAAACTAAATAATATATTAGTTATGTCTTAATCTATTAATTTATCTAAATAAATTCCTTAATTAAATTTCAATATTACCCAAAAATATAATTATGTTTTCCTTGTAGCCCAATGAATGTGATTTAAAAATTATCATTATGAAGTAAAAATAAAAATTATTATATTGAAAATAGTATATATATATATATATCTAAATTACTATATAATTGTTTCATACCCATTTATTAGAGTTGGAAACTTTATTTGGACAAGATAGGTGATGGTGAGATATTCATGTGGTGGTTTAGCATACCTAGTTTTGGTCACTATCTCAATGATCTTGAACTTCCCCTGTAAAAAGTTTCACTGGTGCTTTATAGGCTATGATCCTACAAGTTTATGGAATCAATTTTGTTGATTATGTCAATTGGATTTTTTAAAACCCTATATTTTTACTAATCAAATAATCATTATAAAACATATATACTTTCAATAGTTAAGATGATTAATGTTCATTTAATATTTATAGAATATTATAATAAAAATGAATTCCATGTTTTTTATATCCATAATACATAATACAGAATTTTAGTAAACCAAAAATGTGATTTTGATTATAAATGATTTGGTTGTTGAAATCATTCCCCATTATAAATTTCAAACATGAAATTTTCCATTAACATAACAAAAGATGTGGGGATAACTCTATTTTGTCACCTCCTTGAGATTACACATTGCATTTTCAAAATTGTGTTTTCTCCACATCAGATTGTCGTAGTGCATTTCCCTAATATATAGAACCCTATCTCTATAATCTATGATCTTCAATGGATACTCCACTTAGAATGTATCATTATTCAATGATACAATCAATGGATTGAGTACATGTGAGGGGTTCATTGTGCACCTCCACAAGAGTGATATGGGATAAAAAATTTAAAGGCCTGTAAATTTCAAGGGATAATTTTTCTAAATTTTTATTTGGGATTTTACAAGTACGGAATTTATGACAGCACCTGATTCTGAGACCCAGTGTGGCTGAAATAAATTTAAAAAATTTAGCTTTGGTACTTTCAGAGAACGAACGAGCCGGATTATCTACCTTTTGAACCGATGCTCAGAATCGAAATATGAGGGCCCCGATGAAACCGCATCACCGGTATTTGCTTAGGAACACCTTTTCTGAAGGTGCCTTTACTCGGGAGGATATGATAAAAATGTGAGGAATAAAAATAGTATTTTTTTACAATATTATTTTTATTTCTTTAATTTGTGGTTTAACATCCCTGAGAGGAAGTTGGGGTTGGACCCACTAAAAACCCATCTCCTCTTGAGAGGATTAAAGAATGAGGTGGGGCCCACATGAGCCCCACCCCTTCAAATTCCCTTAACTTCTCTTCCACATTAATGGTGCAAATTTATCTCTCCATTTATTATGACAACTTCAGATTAATTAAGATAAGTTATTTTATCTTTTGATTTTTAAAAGTGTTGGAAAACATAATAAAATAAATCTATAGTGATATTTTATTTTTGGTTGTTTCGTTGTGTTTTGAGAGGGGGAGTTATACCATCGAAGAACTTCATCTTCCTCCTTGATGAATGTGAAGAACGCGGACACGACGCTTCCTCCTCGGATGATCTCTGTCAACATGTACGGAGCCTCACCCCGCAACGTCATTTTCTGCAACAGCCATCGATCGTCAAATACTGCAAGAGGTAGGGGATTGTTTTATGTTCGGGTTTATTCTTTTGGTGTTCTTCATTAAATATTTAGCATCATGCTATCAAATTTACAGGAGGAGGTCGGACCGCACACACACAGCCGACCCTCTTCCCCTTTGTTGTTGTTCTTCGTTATGTTTTGGAACGGAGGTGACGCGGTGCTATCGCACCGCGCCAGAATGAGGGAACGGCGAAGAAGGAGCGTGGCACCATAATGCCGCACTATTGAGGCTGAAAGAGGCCGCGGCCCAAGCAAGGCCGCGGCGGAGGGGTACAATGTCGTCGTGCAGTGCCAGAGCTTCTAGATGGCTCATGGCCAGGGCGGGCCGCAGTGGAGGGGCGGCGTGCCATCGCGCCGTGCCGGTCAGAGAAGGGCCGCGGCCTAAGGCTGCGGCGGTGCAGGGAGGGGCGGCCAGAAATCCGGCCGCCGGCACAAGGAAGGGCGGGACCCGTGGCGGCACACCGGCCGTCAGAGAAGACTGGGGGTCGTAACCCACGGAAGTAGGAGAGGCGGCCCCTCCATGTGGGGGCCTCCAGTTCTCCATCAAGGGGGAAGTCCCCCCTACCCCCCCCCCCCCCCCCCCGCTTTCTGCTCGGCAAAAACGGCCAGCCCGCTGGCCACGCGGGCCATGCCCACGCCTACTGGGCCGGCCGCGCCGGGCCGAACTGCTCGCACTGGGAAGGGCCGCCCGTGCTGGGCCGGACCCCCGTGTCGGGCCGGGTCACACCGGCTGGGCCATGCCTCGCCCTAATGGACTAGACCCAGACCCGGTTCGGGCCGACCCTGGGGGTTTTGGGCCGGGTCAGTCTAGGCCCAAACCCCCCTAAAATTGAACAGATTTGTTCAAACGCCAGTAACTTGGGCTACGGACCTCTGATCGACGCACCATCAGTTGTGATGTGATCCATGGATTGATATGGTCATTTCAGTATATTACATTCAAGGTTTTGGTGAACTTTGGGTACAGACGGGTTGGTTCGAACACGAAACCAACCGGGCCCTTGGAGCGGAAACACTCATAACTTGAGCTCCGGACGTCGGATTGACATGCCGTACACTTTGTTTGATTCCTCTTAGTGAGATGGTTCTTTTGGATTACTCTTCTCGAGATCTGGATGCATTTGGAGTAGGGTCGGGTTTTTTTTGACATAGAAACTAACCGGGCCCCTAGGACGAAAAATCTAATAACTCTCAGACCAGGCATCCGATTGACGTGCTGTCTGTCGCATTGTGTTCCTTTTGACGAGGCAGAACATTGGGATACATCAAATCCGAACTTCTTGTCAGTTGATGTATCGACCCCCCTTGGCTCGTGGAGTGGGCCATCCAGGAATCGAGCATGCTTTGTGCGGGAACCCTATTGCTGGCTGCATTTGTGACGGCGATGACGACTGTACTGAAATCCTCCATGGGTTCGACTGCAATGACAACCGTACTGAATCCTCTGTGGGTTCGACGACGATGAGTATTGTTCTTGTATCCTATGTTGGTACGGCAGTACTTGACTACTGTTCTTGTATCCTATGCGGGTCCGTCAGTATTTGACTCTGTACTTGTATCCTACGTGGGTCTGACAGAGTAGCTAGTCTTGTATCCTTTGTGGGTTTGACAACTTAGTTGGTCTTGTATCCTTTGTGGGTCTGACAGCTTAGATGAATCAGTGGCTACATCTGATCATCTCTATAATCTTACAAAGAAGTATACCTATGTGAGCTGAGTCTTGGCTTTCTATCATTATCTTCGATATGATTGTTTTGAAATTCTGTGTGGATTGGGTTGTGTTATCCTGTGTGGATTGGATTGTACTATCATATGTGAACTAAATTGAACATGGACTCAGATGTTTGAGCCGAACTAGAATTGATGACTTAGGTATATGTATGGTAATATACCTAAGTATTGTTGGTTGTTACTTCATTCCTTTGTGGTATATCCTTCGTGGATTCTGGAAGACCATCGGGGGTCTTGGGGTCCCTACTGAGTAGAGTATAATCACCCCTGCACGGGCTTTTCCCACACTATGTTGTGTTGGATGCAGATGATGGACAGCGCTGATCGTGGTTGAGGCTTGTGGAGCTAGTCGGTACATGGAGGTGGACCACTGGGC
The DNA here is from genome assembly GCA_963277665.1 of Viscum album. Lineage (NCBI taxonomy): Eukaryota > Viridiplantae > Streptophyta > Magnoliopsida > Santalales > Viscaceae > Viscum > Viscum album. Next base: position 358,543,438 of record OY728143.1, read on the forward strand.
GGTATGTACACAGAGCGGACGGCTGGACCCGAGGAGCTAAAAAGACTATTTGTACCCACCCTTCAGGTGGGATTTCCAGTGGATGGATCAGCATTGCTGATTTACTTTTCTATTGTTGTACTTTCTTTTAAGTTGTACTTTACTATTAGTTGGGTTTGTATTCTGGCCCTTTTACTTTCTATCACTTACTTTTGTACCCAGTTTCCTTAGTGTTTACTTATGATTTCATACTCTGTGCTGTTTGTTTACTTTATAAAGGTTATGCCTTCCCTTTTTTATTAGGATTTATGCCTTTGGTGCTAGTTGCCATCCCCTGGCCTATGGAAGGTGGGCTTGGGGTAGTCACTGCACGGGCCCTGAGGACGGGTCGTGTCACAATTGGTATCAGAGGAGTTTGGTTCTACCACAGAACATAGGACTCAGATATTTCTTCTATGTGAAGCAATAGTGTTAAGGGTATTGTGTGTGGTTATCAGTCCTGGGAGTCTAGTGTTCGTGCAGTGGCCGACGTATCCGTACACCAGGACCCTGACTTCTGATTTCCGACTCAATGAACGAAAACACTGATTGCACGTTTGTTTCAAAAGTTTTCTTTGTGATTACTTTATGTCAGCTCACCAGGTATAATGTATTGATCGTGGCACACATTTTTCATTTCAGGAAGGCCCCATGACAGCAGCCACCTTGGGTTCCAAGCTTTGTGCGAAACGATAGCCCACTGAGTGACCAGGCCTCGGTGTAGGGTCCTATTACAGCAGAGGCACCGGTGGTACCTCTCCCCGCCGATCCAACGATGCCACCAGCCCCGGCCGCTGAGAGTGTATGTTGCCTTAGTAGACTACATGAGTTTCAGCATCAGAGACCGCCCGGACTCTGCGGGGAAACGGACCCTCAGGCTGCCGAGGATTGGATGGAGGCTGTTGTATGAGTTTTCTGGTTAGTAGGTACACCAGCTGACCTCATAGTGATCATTGTAGCGAGTCTCCTACATGTGGCAGAAAGCATATGGTGGAGATTGATGCTCCAAATCCACGACGCGACATCCCTTCGTTTGTCAGTCTTCGAGAGCCTCTTCCGCTCGGAGTTTGTACCAGCCACCCTCCGTGCGGTGCGCATTCTAGAGCAACTACAGCTGTGGAAGGGCAGCATGATGGTAGCCCAGTACTCAGTGAGATTTTCTGATCTCTCACGCTATTCTAGGGACATGGTACGACACCCATTATTCCAGGCCCAAACCTTCGAGCAGAGACTGAGGCATGAGATCAGGGCATCAATGATCTCCCTCAGCATTCTTATGCAGTCAGGAGTACTGGAGCGAGCCCTTCTCGTAGAGAGCTTTCTTACTGAGGCTACACCAGCAGCGATACCTACCGCAGGGTGGTATGTAGCTGAGTCTTATATAGCTGGCAGTCGGAAGATGTCACTAGGATCCAAGCAGACCAGACCATCAGGCAGACGTCCTCATGACACTGGCTCAGAGGTGCGAGGAACACGACACAGAGCTAGTCTTACGAGGAGCAGATAATGCTATGCATGCGGTAGGCATGGACACAAGGCTCGTGACTGCCCGAACCGCCATGCAGAGGACCAGCAAATAGTTGAGGGACCTCCCAGGTAGAAGCAGAGGTTCGACCGTGGGGGTCCATAGGGAGCAGGCAGACGTGGCAGAGGAGCTAGCCGAGCAGCAGGAGGTGGGCGAAGCTTTGAGGCTCTACCATCACCACCACCAGGAGGTCCACCCCGACCACAGGGACCTGGCAGACAGAGGCAGGCTCAGCTTTAGGCAGCAGAGGCCTACGATCACGGTGCACCAGAAATGATTCAAGGTACTATCTATGTCTACTCCGCCCATGCAACCGTTCTTATAGACACAGGAGCGAGTCATTCGTTTTTTGATGCTACCCTTGTTCAGAGCTCGGAGATTCCGACGGAGCCATTGGCTCGATCCGTACGGCTAGAGAGTCACACGGGAGAAGACTCGATGATTACTCACTAGTGCCGGTAGTGTGAGCTTATTCTAGGAGGTGAGAGCTTCATATGAGATCTTCTTGTAACGGTGACAAGGCCTTATGACGTCATATTGGGTATGGATTGGTTATCTACAGTCCATGCTCAGATCGACTATATTAGGCGCATGGTGCGGTGTGTCCACACCGATGGGAGAAGGTTCACCTTCACCGGCAAGAAAGGAGCCTTTGCAGCACAGGATGGACTCACGTAGAGGAGAGGACATCTGATCACTAATTAGTTGGCTAGCCTCATCCTTGGAGAAGTGGACATGCGGAGACCGAGTTTTCCTGTTGTGGTGGATCAGTATGCAGACATTTTTTCTGACGACATTCCAGGACTACCTCCTCACAGGGAGGTAGACTTTTATATTTACCTATACCTTAGGACAGCCCCGATATCTACTCATGCATATCGGATGTCTCCCGCTGAACTACGAGAGCTACGGGTATAGCTGGGGGACTTGCAGGGCAAGGGATTTATCTGACCCAGTGTTTCACCCTGGGCTACCCGGATTTTGTTCTCCAATAAGGCAGACGGGAGCTTGTGACTGTGTGCCGATTACTGACGCCTGAACCAGGTGACTGTGAAGAACATGTATCCACTTCTGAGGATTGATGACCTCTTCGATCAGCTAAAGGGAGAAAAGTGGTTCTCAAAGATAGACCTTAGGTCAGGCTATCATCGACTCAGAGTTCGAGACGAGGATGTGTAGAAGACAGCATTCAGATGTCGGTATGGCCACTATGAGTTCTTGGTTATGCCTTTCAGCATATCCAACGCTTCAGCGGTGTTCATGAGTCTCATGAACATGATCTTTCAACCTTAACTTGATCGATTTGTCGTAGTATTCATCGACGACATATTGATATACTCGACCACTGAGGAGGAGCATGACTACCACTTGCAGGTTGTACTGGACACACTCCGAGAGCACCAGCTTTATGGTAAGCTCTCGAAGTGTCAGTTCTGGATACGCGAGGTCCACTTCTTGGGACACATCATCTCTGATGCGGGAGTTGAGGTGTATCCTGCTAAGATCGAGGCAGTGCTAGCTTGGGAGCCACCCAGGAGCGTGACGAAGGTGCAGAGTTTCTTAGGTCTGGCTGGGTACTACTGGAGTTCTGTGCCAGACATCTCCAGAGTTGCAGCACCTCTTACATCTTTGAATAAAAAGGGGATACCCTTCGTGTGGTCAGATATATGTTAGTAGAGAATCCAGGAGCTAAGACAGATATTTACAAGTGCACCTATCTTGATGCTAACGGAGGAGGGAGTAGGGCACGTAGTCTACTGTGATGCATCGGGGACCAGACTCGGGTGTGTCCTAATGCATGAGCGGGCAATGATTTCCTATGGATCACGACAGTTGAGGAAGCATGAGTAGAACTACGGTACACATGACCTGGAGTTAGCAGTAGTGGTCTTCGCTCTGAAGATGTGGTGACACTATCTGATGGGTGAGCACTTAACAGTCTATTCTGACCACCAGAGTCTCAGGTACATCATCTGGCAGAAGGATATAAACCTAAGACAACGGCGAAGGCTCGAGTTCCTCTAGGACTATGACTATGAGATAGTCTATACTCCTGGAAAGGGGAATGTTGAAGCCAATGCTCTCAGCAGGAGGATGGGAACTCAGCTACATGGAGAGGTGATAGAGCAGCTAGCCACATTGCAGACATCCTTCGTGGATAGAGATGGGGTAGCCTTCCTTTAGTCGCTCATAGTCACACCTCCACTTCTTCATTAGGTCAGAGAGGCCCAACGTGGGGACGTTGACTGTGAGACGCGAAAAGCACATATTTCCACAGGACATGCACCTGATGGTTTCACTATAGGAGGAGAGCATGTTGTTCTTTTCAGAGGACGTAACAAGGTACTAGCTTCTTTACAAGAGGAGGTGTCTAGAGTGTTTCACACTTCCCCTTTAGTAGTACATCCAGGAGTGGAAAAGATGTACCAGGATCTCAGATGATATCACTGGTGGTCAGGTATGAAGAAGGTTGTAGCAGAGTTTGTTTCTCGATGCCTCACCTTCCAGCAGGTGAAGGAAGAGAACCTGGTACCAGCATGCTTGGTACAGCCCTTGGAGGTCCCAGAGTGGATGGGGGACAGGATATCTATGGATTTAGTGACTGGACTTCCACGTACTTCCAGATGTCACGACTCTATTTGGATGATTGTAGACCGAATCACCAAGTCTTCTCACTTCATACCTATCAGATAGAAGTTCTTAGTGGAGATCTTATGATGCCTCTATGTTCAATAGATCGTATGGCTTCATGGTGTGCCATCATCTATCGTCTCCGATCGAGATGCTCGCCTTACTTCCCGGGTTTGGATGGGTTTGTAGGAGGCATTTGGGATGCAGGTACGTCTAAGCACCGCCTTTCACCCTCAGATGGATGGTCAGATAGAGAGGACCATTCAGACTATTGAGGACAAGCTCCATACATATTTTCTCGACTTTGGACACAGCTGGGAGGATCACCTACCCTTGGTAGAGATTCCGTACAAAAACAGCTACCACTACACCATCGGGGTGACACCATACGAGGAATTGAATGGATGACCTTGAAATTCACCTCTGCGCTGGACAGACCCTAGGGTGTCAGCACCTGTGGGACCAGAGATGGTCCATGCCACGACAGAGAAGGTCCAAGTCATCCATGAGCGAATTAGGACAGCTCAGAGCCGATAGATGTCTTATGATAATAGGAGGCGAAGACCACTAGAGTTTGAGGATGGCGACCATGTTTTCCTATGGGTCTCACCTCAACTTGGATTTTGGAGATTTGGTCGGGGCGGCAAGTTATCTCCGCTCTTCAACGGACCTTTTCAGATTCTCAGTAGGATAGGTGAGGTGGATTATCGCCTGCCTCTACCACCTCAGTTGCACCGGGTGCATGACGTCTTCCTTGTATCTCATCTGAGGAGATACTTGCACGACACGACATATATCAGCGTCCACGGGGAGCTCGACTTTGATGATGGGGCGACTTTTTCATAGGTCCTGATGAAGATCGAGGATCGATAGGAGCGGGTCCTACGTGGGTGGTTGATTCCTCTAGTGCGCATCAGGAGGCATGACGAGAACCTTTAGGAGAGCACTTTGGAGTGTGAGGCTCAGATGCGTGCTCAGTACCCTCATTTGTTTCCCTAGTTTGTGATGTATTATTACTGGGACGTAAAGCCCTAAGGTGGGAGTAATGTAAAGACCCATAAATTTCAAGGGAAATTTTTTATTAATTTTATTTGGGATTTTACAAGTACGCGGTTTTTAACGGCACCTGATTCCAAGGCCCTGTGTGCCCGGAATCAATTTCTGAAATTTAGCTTGGGTACATTCTGTGATCGAATGAGAAGGTTTTTTTAACTTTTGAACCGATGCTCGGAATCGAAATCTGAGGGCGCTGATGAAACTGTAGTGTTGGTAATTTTTGAAGAACACCTTTTGCGAAGGTTCGTTTGCTTGGGAGGAGATGTTAAAAATGTGAGGAAGAAAAATATAATTGTTTTACAATTTTATTTTTATTTATTTACTTTTTGGTTTATCATCGATGAGAGGAAGTTAGGGTGGGAGCCACTAAAAACCCAACTACTCTTGAGAGGATTAAAGAGTGAGTTGGGGCCCACATGAACCCCACCCCTTCAAATTACCTTAACATCTCTTCCGCATTAATGGTGCCAACTTATCTCTCCATTTATTATAAAAACTTAATATTAATTAAGTTAAGTTATTTCATCTTTCGATTTTTAAAAGTGTTGGAAAATGTTATAAAATATGGCTAGAGCCTTATTTTATTTTTGTTTGTTTCATTGTGTGGAGAGAGGGATAGTTATGAAGAACATCATCTTCCTCCTTGAAGAACGCAAAGAACACCGACACATAGCTTCCTCCTCGGATGATCTCCATCAACATAAACGGAGCCTCACCCTGTGATGTCGTTTTCTACAACACTAATCGATCGTAAACTACTACGATAGGATGGGTATTGTTTTATGTTCGTGTTTATTCTTTTGGAATTTTTAGTGAAATATTTATCCTCTTGCTATCAAATTTACGGGAGGAGGTCGTACCGTAGAAACACGGCCGACCATGCTCCCCTTTGTTGTTGTTCTTCGTTATGTTTTTGAACGGAGGCGACGCGATGCCGTCGCACTGTGCGGGAATGAGGGAATCGTGGCGAAGGAGCGCGGCGCCCTCACGCCGTGCCGTTGAGGCCGAAAGAGGCCACGACCAGAGCGGGGCCACGGCAGAGGGGCGCCACGCCGGAGCTTCCAGAAGGGTCGCGGCCAGGGTGGGCCGCAGCGGAGGGGCGCGGCGCTATCATGTCGCGGTAGTCGGACAAGGTCCACGGCCTAAGGGCATGGCAGTGCAGGGAGCGGTAGCTGGAAATCCAGCCAACGACGCAAGGAATGGCGGGACACACGGGGTTTCTGCGGCGGCACACCGGCCAGACAGCATGACCGGCCGTCTGAGAAGACCTGGAGTGTAACCCCCGGCGGCTGGCGAGGCGGTCCCTCCATGTGGGGGTCACCATTTCACCGTCAAGGGGGGCTGCCCCCCACCCTCCGCTTTCCGCTCGGCTGAAACGGCCGAGCCACTGGCCATGCGGGCTGCTCCCGCGCCTGAACGGGCCGGCCACGCTTGGCCGGATCGCCGGCGCTGGGTCGAGCCGCTCGTGCAGGGCCGGACCCCCGCATTGGGATGGGTCACGTCGGCTAGGCCAGGTTACGCCAGCCGGGCCAGGCCACTCCCTAATGGGCCCGGACCTGGGTCGGGCCGACCTTGGGGGTTTTGGGCCGGGTTAGTCCGGGCCGAAACCCCCCTAAAATCGAACAGATTTTTTCAAACACCCATAACATGGGCTACGAACCACCGATCGATGCACCATTAGTTGAAATACGATCCTTGGACCGAGATGGTCATTTCAGTATATTACACTCAAGGTTTTGGAGAACTTTGGGTATGTCAGGGTTGGTGCGAACACGAAACCAATCGGGCCCTCGGAGCAGAAACGCTTATAACTTGAGCTCTAGACGTCCGATTGACGTGTCATCAACATTGTTGGATTCCTCTTAGTGATACAGTTCTTTTGGCTTACTCTGCTCGAGGTTTGGACATATCTGGAGTATGGTCGGGTTTGTTTTGACTTAAAAACCAACCGGGCCTCTGGGACGAAAAAGTCAATAACTCTCATACCGGGCGTCCGATTGACGGGCTGTCTGTCGCATTGGGTTTCTTTTGATGAGATAGAACATTGGGATACATCAACTACAGACTTCGTGTCAGTTGATGTATCGACCCCCTTTTAATCATGGAGCGGACCCTCCCTTATTCGAGCATGCTGTGTGCGGGAATACTATAGATGGCTTCTTTTCCGACGACGATGATGACTTTACTGAAATCCTCCATGGGTTCGATAGTGATGACGGCCGTACTGGAATCCTCCATGGGTTCAAAGGTGATGACTACTGTTCTTGGATCCTATGTGGGTCCGGCAGTACTTGACTACTATTCTCGTATCCTATGTGTGTCCGACAGTATTTGACTCTGTACTTGTATCCTACGTGGGTCCGACATAGTAGCTGGTCTTGTATCCTTTGTGGGTCCAACAGCATAGCTGGTCTTGTATCCTTTGTGGGTCCAACAACATAGATGAATCAGTGGCTACATATAATCATCTCTATCATCTTACGATGAATTATACCTGTGTGAGTTGAGTCTTGACTTTCAATCATTATCTTCGATATGATTGTTTTCCAATCCTGTGTTGATTAGGTTGTGTTATCCTGTAGGGATTGGATTGTACTATCCTATGTGGACTAAATATAACTTGGACTCAGATGTTGGAGCCGAACTACAATTGATGACTTAGGTATATGTATGGGCATATACATAAGTAGTGTTGGTTGTTACTTCATTCCATTGTGGTATATCCTATGTGGATTCTGGGAGACCTTCGGGGGACTCGGGGCCCTTACGGAGTAGTGTATACTCACCCCTACAAGGGCTATGCCCGCACTACATTGTGATGGATGGAAACGACGGACTGCGCTGATCCTGGTTATGGCATGTGGAGCATGTCGGTACCTGGAGGTGGACAACTGGGAGGGACGTACATGGAGCGGACGGCTGGACCCGAGGAGCTGAGGGAACTATCGGTACCCACCCTTCAGGTGTGATTTCTAGTGGACGGCTCAGCGTTTCTTCTTTACTTTTCAGCTGTTCTACTTTTTTTCAATTGTACTTTAATTTTACTTGGGTTTGTGTTCTAGCCCATTTACTTTCCTTCACTTACTTTTGTACCCAATTTCCTTAGTGTTTACTTTAGCCTGCATACTCTATGGAGTTTTTTTACTTTATAAAGGCAATTTCTTCCTTTTTTAATCAGGATTTACACCTTTGGTGCTAGTCACTAGCCCCTGGCCTATGAAAGGCGGGCTTTGGGTAGTCACGGCATGGGCCCCAAGGACGGGTCGTGACAAAAATCATGTTTCTGGGATATTTTTAGTGGGAGTTCTAGTCGATAGGAACCCTCTTCGATATAAACAATGATCTCAACAGAACTGATGTATGTTGTACTAATCATTACATTCCTCAAAAACATCAGTTATTTCATTCATGGAGATATACAGAGGAATTCATTATCCCAAATCTCAAACTATATGTCTCCTAGAATATTTTCATAATAATCATTTTTTAGACTATGATCATCATTTAGGTTCTACTATATCATTTTTTCCTTTTCACAATTTCATCCACTATTTTAGGACACTGTAGTTTTAATTTTCTAAGATCATCTATCATGCTGAAGTTCTACATCTCATTAGATAATGGGATTCTTAATGGTCCATTTGTATGCCTCTATGGAAATTATTATTGTATAAGAACTCAACTAGAGGAATATTTTGATCGTATAATCATTTTATTTCAATTGAGAATTCTTTAAAAATTACATTGAGTGTCAAGATAGACATATCTAATTGTACATCAACTTGAGGGTGAAAATCTAGGATTTAGTTCAACTCAGTATTTAGAGTAAGAGGTTGAATCATCTAATGCATTGATGTTAATCTTGAATCTATATAAGATACAATTCATTGTGGTTCTCAAAGTATATATAACTACTATATAAAGTAAATCCTTACAAGTGGATTGAGTGATAAGTCCTTTTGAAAATCAATGATGTTAGTATACATTGTATGTTGATCCACCACAACCCATAAAACATTAATTCCTCTTGATTTCATTGATTGATGAGTAACAAATTCCATGGTAATTGAACCCATTACCATGTTGTTATGGGTATTGGTTCCATCATCCCATTAGGTTTTTCATTTCTTCCTTCACTTGTAGAAATACATGACACCAATATATATATTCCACGATCTCCTTCTACATATTATACCACTAATATTTCTCGCATATATATATATAAATCTTCTAGTCTCTTAAATTGATAGAGATGGTTGATCTATGTGAAACATAAAAAACTACTTAATTAACTTATTATTTGACATTACATATAGTCATTGCACAAATCATTCAACTCCATTGTAATTAATAATGATATATTTGGATTTACCTTTTCTTATACCTACCAGTTTATTCTATATTCCTAAATTTTCTATTTTGGAATACAATATATATTATATAAGGGATAGTTGAGAAATAATTATTGAATGGATTGATTGTGTTCCTTCCATAATGAATCCCATGTCCATCATTTTCAAATATATGAATATCATATCAATCTCAATTATCCTTATTCATTAAATTTCTTGATCTTTTCTTATTAGAGAATATAAAAACATATTCTATTTCCAAGGATGATGTGTATTGAATACTCATACTCATTGATCATATCAAATCATCATCATTGGCACATGTAAACCACATTATGTGTGAATATATACATGAGGATCATAAAATCCATATATATTCCCACTTATCAACAAAGAGATTATGTCACCAAATATTAGAAACGAATATCATGGTATCCAAATTTATATTTTTCATTGGGTAGTTCTATTCATGAACATTTAATTTCATTACAGAATAGGCCATAAATTTTTCATCCGTTATTAAAAAAATCAATCCCTTCTATAATGAATCACTAAAAACACTAAAAAGTTATCCACTTGTGGGTAGCATAAGAATAGGTGAAGTGATAAGCCTATTTTTGAATTATGTAAATCCCTCTTTACATTAATTATTCCAAACACATTTTACTCCATTATGAGTGACATTGGTTATAGGATTTGATGTTTTTAATAACATTCTTACAAATTGGATGTAATATCCTTCAAACCCAAGGACACAACATATTTATATCATAGATGTTGGAATCGTACACCATTAAATTACTTCTATCTTTGAATAGTCCATAGATGTCCCATTAGATGTGATAATATTACATAATATGTAGATTTTTTTCAACTAGAACACACATTTTCTGTAAGTGAAATAAAGAGTCTCCATTTTTAAGGACATTAGAACAGTTATAATATTCTTATCCTTCTCCTCCATTCTTTTGGGGTATATTAAAAAATGATTTATAAGGACTAGAACTATTTATTCATGATAATCTTTAATTACACTATTGATCAATTTCTTCAATATTTTAGGATCAGTAGTGATCTTGAATGGAATTATTGTGAACTCGTAGAGATCATACCATGTAAAAAAATTAGCATTGTGGATATCCACATTATTTACCCCAAATTAGTAATACCCCAACCATATATCCTCCTTAGATAGGTATTACATTCACTAAATAATTTATCTTTTAGAAAAATTATTTCCATAATATAAGTGGGGTTTTTATTATAATGAATTCTTGCACCTCTATGAATTGATTTTGAAAAAATGTAGTCCAAATTTGTAATCATAATAATTAATATTATTTAATAAGGACTACTTATTTTTTGACCAATATGAATATAAACATTAGTAAGTACTTATCTCCATGGTAAAAATGACAGTATGTTAATTAAATATAAATATAATTTAACAAAGACTAGAATGAGAGTAACCCTTAATTATGAATATATATATTTTCTTTTTTCTGAAATGATGATAATAATTATTAATTATTCATCTTAATTTATCAATGAATATGTAATCAGTTTAGTTAGAATAAAATGTTGATATGATAACAAAAAAATTTTATTTTAAATTACAATTCAATTAAAAATATGATTATTATTTTTATGAATTAATTGAATTTTGAATAAAATATTATCATTATATAATTTTCATTAAATATAAATAATTATACAATATTTATGAATCCAAAAGTTATTTTCAAAATGGTATGAAACATGTTATTTAAAAAAACACAACATTTTCCAATATATATCATTTCTTGTTTTAAATGTGACAATACACATTTTTTAAAAATTAGATTCATAAAATGAATTTTTAATTAAGAAAATCAATATTATCCATCTATGATTTCTTCATCATTTTAAGAGATATTTTTTCTTAAAAATTAAAAACAATATAAATATACTATGTATATTATTACATCATACAGACCCAAATGTGATGTAATAATTACAATAATGGGTGTCCTAGACAAAATATTTGTTTTCAATTAAATATTGTTTTATTTTAAATTTATTTTATTATTTTTATAAATCATTTATGAATCCTCCAAAACTATTTATATATTTTATGTTTTAAAAATAAATTCATTATTCTTAAAACTCATGTTCATATTATCCTAATTTATTTTTTGTTATCATAGGCCCTTAAACAGATCAAATAATAAAAACCATTTCCATTTGGAGGAATCCATGGATCATGGGATTTTTTTGGTTTTCTTAATTTTATAACATTGAGTCCAAAAGACATGTTAGAGAAATAATAAATCAATAACCACAAATTTCATCTATAATCACACCCTATATCAAGTTTCACCTCACTCAAAGTCCTTGAACAATTTCCTCACTCTAACATACCCACTCTTGTGTCCTCTCAAGGTTCCCAAAACCCTTAAGAAGCTCCTCGTATGTAATTGGAGTCACAAACTCAAGGTAAATATTCTTTTGTTTTTTTACATTATTCATGTATCTTAACTAAATCATGCAATATTTCTCAAATATATAAATTTGGAATATAATCTTTTATATTAACTTTACTACAAATATTATTTATAAATTTTTACATATACCAATCACTCTTGTTAATTCATTCCATACACATTTATATACCCCTGTTATGCTACTGAAATTCAGCTATAATTTCCATGCCAAAAAACCATGTACTGAATACTGAAGACCGTTTCCTATCTACGGTTTTGACATTTAGGTACGTATTATTCATAGATTTTGGACATATATGTAATTCATATACACATATTTATCAATGAATAATATATTATTATGAATGAATCCATGGTGTATGATCTATGTTTTACACAATATGATAATAATGAAATGTTAGTGATAGGACCCCCATTAATCATGTCACGCTACAATGCAATGGTTAATGTTTAACTCTCATGATACATCACGAAAGTATCACTTATTTTTCACATCGGGTATTATAAAACCCATGTTAGTGATAGGACCCCCATTGTTTTTGACATCAGTTATTTTATAACCAACGTGAAAAATCCATTCCCATGAAATTATATTAAAAGTATCACTTATTTTTCACATCGGGTATTATAAAACCCATGTGACAAAAACAATCTTCGTCACTTTTTCACGACTTTTTCATTTCATTTATTTAATATCTTTTGTTAAAAGCTATTTTTCATGTCAATTATTTAATAACCAATGTAAAAAATGTTTATAAATAAGTACCTCATTTCTAAAGATTTAATTTGACAGGTCTCGGAGCTCAAACAGAGTCACATAATAAATGTTATGTCCTTCAGAAGTTGGTCATATCTAAATGAAATCATAGTGAAAAATACTTTTTAATATCTGTTATTAAATATCCAACCTGAAAAATATATTTTGAAACTGGTTATTAAATAACCAGCATGAAAAAAGTCATGAAATTCGATTTTCACGTCGGTTATTAAATAATCGAGATCAAAAAGTGATGAAGATTGAATTTTCAGAGCAGTTTTTTAATAACCGATGTGAAAATGAAGTTAAAATTTTAAAATCTTTTCATGATGGTTATAATAAAACTAACATGAAAGATAAAATTAATATCCCAAGAACACGAAATATAAATTTTTTCGCATTGCGACATCAAACATTCGAATTGCCACTTAAAAGTTTTAATACCATGTTTTCTCTTATCTTCTCAATTTGTTTTTTCCAATATACAAATATCCTAATTCAATGATCATTTATTTCATCCATTATCATTCCCCCAACTCAACTCGTTTGATCATCAATATGAATCAATTATTTATTCTTTCCACAATCTTGTCAAGGTATATTTAATCATTTATCCCTGATTTATTGTTTTATGATTTATTTTAATTGGTATACCATTTAAATATCATTTCATTGAACCATCATCATTCCATCAGATAAACATGTTTTATCTTCCAGAAAATCCACAATTTATTATTTTTGCAATCTCATCAGTGTATTTGTAATTATCTACCAACGATTTATATATTTTATGAGTAGTTTTCTTAATTGATATGCCTTTTAACGATTATTATTTTATTATAACGATGTATAATTCATCATATTATTATAAAACTAAAAATCCTCCTATGTATTCAAAAATTATTTTTAATATGAATCTAAGATTGTCACATTCAATCTTTCCTCGCACAAAATATCAAACTTCTTATGGTCATATAATTGGATCCGTAACTCCTTTGAGCTCTTCGACCTGTCAATTCGAAGATCAGGAAATTATATACAGGATGGTAAACATTTTTTCTATCATTTATTTAAAAATTGAAATTAACATGACTTTTAACATCAGTTTTTAAATAACCAATGTAAATAATTACTTTTAACGTCTGTTTTTCAAAAAACCGACGTAATAATTGCTTTTTAAAGCCATTTCTAGACGGTCATTCACGTTGTTTTTCTAAAAACTAATGTTAAATACCATAGAAACCCATTTTTAATTTCTATTATTAAATAACCAATGTAAAAAATAATATTTTTATCATCTCTAACAATTACATCGAATAATAACTAACATTGAAAAGAAAAAACCCGATGTAAAAAAAAGGTTTTTGTACTAGTGAATATTTTATGTCGTTTCAACATTTCTCATGTTTATTTTTATGTTATCAAGTTATATAATGCCTCGTTGATCATTTTAATGACAATCACCACTTTATTTCCCAATTTATTTTCCCATTGTTTAACATTTTTAAATTTCTACATAATATATTATTTTTCACCTAATTGGGCTTTATAAATCTCCTCCTTCAAATGTTTGTCCTAGGATATCCCATTATGATTTAAGAATGAAAATGTTGAGGATTTTTTAAATAAATAAGATTTATTTCTTATTTTATTTTATGTAATGCAACTAATTCCCAAATACCGTTAAATTAATAATAATCATATTTGTATTAATTGTAGTATTTTATAGTAAATCATGTATTAATGTGAAAAAATTTCAGGGTTTTCCTGATTCTCAATACATTATACTGGTTAAATGGAATCATACTAATAATAATGAAGATATGAATAGAAAATAAGATTCTACAATCCATTTTTTTATATTAATATTAACATTAGTGATCATAACTATGAACAAAATGTGGCTTCATTCCTATTATATAATTATTATTATGAATGTGATGAACTCAAATCACAGGTCAATTAATAATAAAATAATAAATTAACCATCCCTTTGTATGGGTCAGAAGGTTGTACGAAATGTTTACTATAAGAACTTTTCCGGGTTTGATTCCTATTACAACAATATAAATAGTGACAAATAAATCAAAAATCAAAAACATATATGGAATATATAGAAAATATTTCACCTCCAAGTATATGGTTTATATTTATATAAGAAATTTTATTTAGATAAACATGTGGAATGATTTTTAATGTCATAAAATATGTAGTAATGCATGAATTATTTATTTTATAAGTAGAAAATATATTCCTTAATTTTAAATGTTTTCTTTAATAAAACCTGATTTTTTGGGATTTATACTCATACCAAATTGTATATCATCCCACATATTCCATATGAGGCAATATAACATGGCTCACATAACTTCATGGCTACCTATTTTTTATCACACAGGGCATGACTCCTGTGAACATAAAGATCCAAGAAATACCTTATGACCAGTCCAATTACGTTGAATTATATTAAATTATGGGAACCAGGTCATATTCATTTGAAAATAAACTACATCACCTAATCCTTTTTTCATGAAATTAAACTAAACTAGATATGATCTCCACTATGAGTAGATAATCCCCACAATGATTTTCTACCAAAGGATCAAATTTTTATCCCTTCACCACCAAATTGTGTTCAATAAATGTTGGTGTATCCTTTAGGTTATTTTAGCCATTCTTGAATGTTACCTTATAAATATTATATACCCAAGTGAATGAAAAATCAATTACTTTTGATGATAAATTTTTATTGGAAACCCATGGAAATTAATACCATATTCTATTTTTTCTCATGAATGAAAATTTGTTACATGGTGTAGTTGATCTTAAGGGACCATACTATTATTTATTGGGGAATATGATGATTCTTAATAGATTTTCCAAGTTGATATTTTTGTCCATGTAGAATGGATACCCATATAACCTAGATTCATTTTCATAATTATGTTTGTTATAGAATATCTGAAATGTTAATGGTTGACCTATATCTATCAGTATTCAAATCCATTTGGCATAGTAATTCATGGGTTATGACTCAATTGCTCAAAATCCCAAAAATTAAACAACATTTTGAAAATTATTTTTTAACTATCTATGCATCATACAAATTTACAATGAACTACTATAAAATCATATTTTCTTTCCGTTTTGTTTTAAACCTCCATGTGATAACCAAGATTTCATGAGGTACTCAATCTTCTCAGAAATCCTATTAGGCAAAAATTGTATGAATATAAATCTTAATCACTAATATATACTTATCACATGGAGATAACCTGAATGAAATGTGATATATCTTTCAAAACCAGCAAATAAACATAGATCTAGTCATCCTATACATAAATATGTTCAATGGATATGTCTTTCTTCTCTAATCGAAGATATGATTAAAAAATTCCTCCTCCCAACAAGAGATCATCATCTTTGTGAGGAGTCTCCCTTATGAGAACTGGGAATGACTTGATTTATGTTACCACATGAAATATATTAACACATATACTCCCTAATATCGCATTGGTCCAAACTATAAAATACAATAATTTACCATTTCTTTGTAATGATCCTAATCATTGCAAGGATTAATATTTTAAATGAAACAATTATTTCTTTATTTTTGACATATCAATATATGTAGTGATTATCGGTTATGTTTCCTCTTTATTTTCCTAATTTTTTCCCTTATCAAATATTGGCATGGTGCTTGAATTGTATTATAATATGTAATCCCTATTTTAACCCCCAAAATTTTAAAGATTCTCCAACTAATGAAATAGTGTCCCAATACACAATCTATTTTCCTTCATGGTATCACAAAGTATTTGAGATCCTACACCCAATCGATTGTGGGTGGATTTTCTTTCAAGGTAAATATACTTATTTACACTACATAAATATAAAATCAATGTAATAGGACACTTATATTATATATAAATATGTATGTTTTGATTAAAATACATATAAGAGACATCATGATCTCAAATCACCAATCACTAATCGCATCCATGAATTCCAAAATTAATAATTCCTTCCTACATTTGGATATTACCCATTTAAGTGATACAAATATTCTCACATGCATCATTTTTAAGGTATAAATTAGTAATCATTTCTTTTATGTGGTTTTATCCATGCATTAGAGGACCCAAAAAAATTTTCTGATGTAATAAGAATGTACCCTCCCTAAATACGAGATTGGTATTTGTTGGGTGATATATTAGAATAATGTATGTATTGATTTATTTTTTCAATATATACATAATGACACCCAGATCTATAATCATAGTCTGATATAAAAAATAAAAATTTGATTGTTCTTCCCAAATTTTTTCCGAAATGAGATATATCAAAAAAGAGGCATATCCTTAAAAACATTAGTTGTTTCATAATTGTTTCCCTTAAAATACACATAGGGAAAACCAGGGAGGCATACCTATTGAAATAAAAATTATTCCATTAGAAAAAAAAACAAATGAAACGTGATTCCAATGATTCTATGAAAAATATAGTGACAATTTCCATATTCTTACAACATGACATTAATCATTTATAAAAATTTCATTACCATATGATTTTAAACGATAGGAAAAAAACATGGTTTGTTGAATTAAAAAAAATATATTTCATTCTAACCTGATGATTATATTAAATACATGAATCTTCCATCAATAGGATGTTAAACTATGTAGATAGTCTACCATAATCACTCTTTATCAAATATCCATTGCATTTTTAATATTTCCATCAACACATTCGACTTCCTTGAACGCCTTTTAGAGAACCTCGGAAAAAAAAACTCATTTCCTGGATTTGGTATCATTGGATTTCATAAAATATACATGTAACTTTAAAGGGATAAAACATCACACGGTTTTCCCATATACATTTCAGATCTACATTAAATATATAGACCCATAAAAATTATTATTTTTCCCTTCACATATCGTCCTTCTAATACTTATGATCATTAATATTATTACTGTCGAAATTGTTACCATAGTCTGATTTAAGATCATCCTCGATATGAATATATAACATAATTTTTCATAATTCATGAACTGTGATTCATGATTAACATCATTCTCATATCCATCTAAAAAGGTAATTGCGGCACTCTTGACCTTTAGAATCTTATTTAGGCTATTTTGTAGGAATCTTTCGATGTATGGTCCATGGAAAACAACCACAAACTATGTTCATTTTAGAACACTATTTATGTTCTAAAATTTTATCCCATTATAGTCCAAATTTAATGAACAATAACATATAAATAAAGAGACATGGACATATCAGGATGTAGAAACAAAAAGTAAGTTATTCAAAAAGCTCAATTTTCATCATTCTAATATCATCATCTATAAATTTTATGAAAAATATAGATCATAAATAAATGGTAATAAATCAAATAAGGGTTATCTAGTAGACCTAGTAAAATGTCATCAATTCTTGATGGATCCCTCTACTCATAGAAAATGATTCAGTCATGATATTTCAGATTCCCTTGCAGTAATAATGTTTTCAGTACATATAGATACAAAATTTAGTGTTCTCATACCATTATTGAATATATTTATTTTTTTAAATCAAAATCATGTATTTATGCAATAGTTTGATACCCACCATTTGCATGAGTTTTTATAATCCCCTAGAACACCCTCTCATTGATTTTTTCCTCTTATATCCTATATATACTATATTTAAATTAGTATTATCTATTATAAAGCGATCATACTAGGATTCATTAGTGATTCATGATATGTCCATGTGGATTACACATGTAAAAAAATGGATTTGGAATAAAGGTTCACCTTAAATACATTAACTACTTCTCTTGTTGGGTAAGACTATAGTTTGGACCTTTACATACAAGTATCCACTCTTCATTGTAATAATCACTATTAGACCATGTTTTACCAATCCAATGTCCATATTTTTCAATTATATTCTAAAACCATTATGTTACATCACTATTTATTTTTGTAATTCTCCATGAATGAATTTGGTAATTCATTTTCAGTACATGTTATGGTTCATATCATGTGATAACAAATCATGTGATGTGGGATACAAGATTCGAAACCTTAAAAATAACTACCCCTAAGGTACCAAAAAACTCATTTGATATATGTTTTCTATATATAATACTTTATAATCATAATTGTTGAAACATAATAATTATTCAAAAACCCTTGGAAAGGAAATGGGAACCCTCTATCTCTCCCTGAAAATAATCTTATATAGGTTCTTTTATTAGTCCCCTTACACATCAATTAGAAATATCTCTTCCTTAAGGGAGGGGTTATATAATCCCTAGGAGTCCTTAGATCATTATAGTTTAAATTGAATCCTTATAGTGTTTTGAAACCATCATCAACATGTAATACCCATATCATCACAGTCAATTCAATCTAATTTTGGATTCATTTACAAATATCATAGAACAACTATCAATATGGATTTTGAATCCATTAAATTATGCCACAGTTAATGAAACTCATTATTTGTGAGGATTCAAGATGGCCAATCACAATATGTTGATCCCTCCTTCATTTGATGTAGGATGTCTAATCATTTCATGGATACCGATCATTCAAAGTATTCTATGTTTCTAAACCCTTTGTGTATATCCAACCATCAACGGATGGATGGTGTCATAACCCTACCAGAATTACCACCCTTAATAACCATAAAAATTGATTAATTCTTAAAGACCATAAAATAAATCTACAAAAATTATGAGATAGAAGAACCTAAACCACAATAACTATATGTCTTACCAAGGTTACCCTAGAAAAAATAATATAAGCATCAGACTCAATGTCCATAAACTACACTAATTAGTAGATAAATATTGAAGGTAATAAACTAGAAAAAAAATTGTTTTGGGAAAAAGAACCTAAACTACCATAACAGATGGGCCTAGATAGAAGATCCTAAACCACAACAATAAGTGTTTCAATCTATATCACCGTAATATACAACAACATCCTTTCTAAGAATGAACACCCTTGTATATAGGAAATTAACTCCCGCAATATTCAATATATAGTTATATCACCCAATATATTTGGTTTATAAGACATTAAAAATAAAATTCAATGATACATAATGTTACATGGGATGAATATCCAAAATGGAAACCCCAGGATAATGTAGAGTTTCGTCTCACCAGAAATAGACTTTACATTATCTAAGAAACATTTAGAACATATGAAAAGGAAATTGTGTAAAATGTGTTAGGATAAAAACCAATAAATAGGGATGTAAACATAATACACTTATCTTCCAAAAAATCATCTATTTCAATTGTTTACAAAAAATAGTGTTAAATAGTTATATGTAGATATCAAATGGTGGCCTCAATGTTTCTCTAGTAGAAATTATAATGTGTTCACTAGGCCCACTGACTTTGTTTAAAATTTTAGGGCATCTCTTTTACCATAGGAACCATCTGAGGGTACCTATTCATATATTGTCTTAAAAATTCATGATACATGGACTGTCCTATATGAAAGATAATTTCATAGAGTGACTTAAATAGTGTTGTAAAGACGATGTAATGAGAGATAGATTAATTCCACATCCCTATAAAAACATTGTTCACTGTACATTATTCTGTCATAAAATGATGAGATAACCTATCCATAGAGAGATGGGGATCTAAATCATATATTTCAACATATATTTAGTTATCCATGGACCTATGTCTCCTATGATTTATATTCATTTTTTATGAGTCATCCAACATAGAGCTATGCATGGATTGTTTCACATACCATTGGGATACAAAGTGATATCTAGGCACCATATCATGAATCTATAAAAAATTCATATCCATACCAATATTTTTTCATTTTTTGGATTTGTATATATGATCAATTTTGTGATTTCTATGAAAAAACCAATCACATAACCATTGGATAATTAATTACTTCGGTAGATGATATATCTTGGTAATCCAGGGGTTATCCATTTTGAAATAAATAAAACATGGGATGAGATTCTGCTCTTAGTAGTGCCCAAATTCCCCAATTAAACACACTATGATTAATGAATTTTCAAAAGTGATTCAATATTAAATCCCTTAATATGTAAACTATAATGAAAATTAATTTGTTTTGACCAAAAAAATTGATTTCATGTTGTTACGAATGAATCTGATTCCAATATAGGCATCTTATTGTAACCAATAATTATGTACAAGGATGTTTTTTGAATAAGATTCAAGATGTTTGACATTGAATAAAAACATTTGGATGTGTTTTCAATGAAATAAATAAGAAATAGAATATCCATGAACATGAATAATGGATTGAACTTCCTCATATGATGGAACACATATTTTAATCCACTTGATAAATCATATTACATAGAATTTTATTCCTTGAACTCAATGACTTCATTGTTAAGAAATATGACCAAATAATCTATTTATCAATCTAGATAAACCATGTAATGTGAAAATAGAATAATCCAAACCCATTATCTAGAACATCTAGACAAAAATGCTTCATAGGGTGGTGGTGTTCTAAAATTACTTCACACAATAAGTTCATGTTTTTTCTATTGATTAATAACAGAATGGAATAGGATGTTGGCATGGGTCTATGTCTGTTATGGTTGGGAGTAACCCCAAAAAATATTAAAGATGATTGATGGGGTTTTTGGGTCGTTTTCTTCTGTACAAATGAACTAAAGTATGATGTGGGATTACCACAACATGTACACTATTCGACCATCATTTAAACATACGAATAAAAGCATAACTGAATAATAATTTATGTAGGGGCCATCTAATATTTCATGATTAGAATATCAAAAATCCCAATGGTGGATATGAATTCAGAATAAAATGGAATATTTTCCATCAGTCAATATAGAAAAATGGATCTAGAGAATTTCGATCGAACTATGTGCATGAATGTAATCACTATATTGTAGTCATATAATGTTCTGTATAATGTATTTAAAAAATTATAAGATGAATCTATATTGTTAATATCATTATATGGATGTGTGTATTAGTAGTTTAAAACAATTTAATGGTTCCATAACGTGATGATATAAAGATTACCTAAACATATAGAAATAATCAACAGAGATAATGTGGCATCTACAATGGAATTTTTACAATCAATGAATCCATTTTGCAATGGTCATCATATATTTTTCTCAAGTGATGTGTTTGTCTTTTAAATTGTACATTTCAAAAAGATGACGATTTTTTTGAACTTTTCTTCTAAAATATATCACATGATCAAGATAATTTGGTCATGTGAATAATGTGAATCCATTGAGAGTCATAATAAGCATAACGTGAAATTATATTGACTAATAGAAAATTATTTGTTATGATCATCAGGTATTCACATAAAAAAATAGTTCTATCACTTTTCATGAACCATACATAATTAAATACCTATAATCTAAGGAAAACATCTATTTTTGTCATATTATATTGTAACACCCCAATATTCCACGATACACTTCTCTTTGAATAATACAGTAGCGTGTGTTGTACGCAACATAGAGTTCTAACACACACTACAACCAATCAAACTAACTGTTATGAATTGAAATACCCACTTTTTGAAATTTTATAAATCATATCTTTCAAAATGGAATTAATTTTTTTATTTGTAATATCGAAATTCTCTAAGGGTGAATTTTTGGTTTTTTCTGAGTACTTGCAATTTTTTATGAATAGTGAAAATTACTAAATATTAATTAAAAACAACTTTTTTAATTGATATAATTAATAGTGATAAATTATGAATTACAGTGATATTAAAGTATATTTAGATTATATTTTTACCTTTTAATTAAATGTTTGTTATTGGACATAATTTCACAATTAAACTTTACATAAGCAAGTGCCAATGTTTTGATAGTTATTATTTCATAAAAACATGCTTTTTTGTTTTGACAACAGAAATTAATTTTAAATTTATTTATTGCACTTCTGTGTTTTGAATTTAAAGAAATGGATTTCATATTTAGAATCAAGAGGTAAAAATTGTGTAAATAGGTAACTTTTATTTTTAGACTTTTTGAATAATTACTTCGGTAAATATTTTATTTACCATGGTTAAAGGGTAAATCCGGTAAATATGGGAAAAGAATAACATTATAATAGTATTAAATTACCATAAAACGTGTCTTAAACCATTTTTATAATACATGTTAGACCAGGGACATATTTGGGTCGATTTTTGGACCCTATAGAGCCACCTGTAAGTGATAATGACACTTTATATTAATTAACTTAATGTAAATACAAAAATGACATAAGCATAAATCTTTTAGAAAAACAATTTTTACATAGGGTTATATATGTTATATTTTCAACTATAAATATTAATTAAAAATATAAAAATATTTCCTACATAATGGGATTTTATTTATAAATTTTATACATTGAATAATTATTTTTATTTATTACACAATAATGATTCATTATTTTCTATATTAATGTAAAATCAAATAATTGGTATTACAAATGTTAAAATTAAGATAATTTGAAAGTTTTGATGACATCCACGAATTTTATTGGTTTATATTACATGTTAGGGTTGCTTAAAGTAATTTTCTTGGAATTAATAAATTTTTAATGACTTTAACAAAAATCAATTGTTAAATAGTTTCAAGATTTGCATAAATGAGTTTTTAAAACATATTATATATTATTAAATGATATTATATTCTTACAAATATAAGGATCATACAAAGGACTTATATAATGATATTTTTATCATTAATGGACCACTTGGATGTCTCTTGGGAGTATATTGAATGTTTATTAGCAATATAATATAAAAATTAAAGAGACATGGTAAATGTCAATCTATTTAACTAAGAGTAAAATCAAAAGGATAAAGTTAATATAGTGACCCAAAACTATCTAAAACTTATTGGTTGATTTATTTTCGACATATACCCACCTTATTATTTAAATAAATCACTTTTGAGCCATTATAAACTGAATGTTAATTTATTATACAATAATATTTCTAGCTTTTCCTAAGGTGCCCTCACCCCTATTATAAAAGAGAACTCTCCCTTAACACTAATTAAAACATTCAAACCCATTTGGATCAGCAAAACCCTGCACAAATATTCTCTCAAATTCCCTCACTTCAACCTAGAGGCCTTAGTTTGAACAGAAAACCATCTTATGGAGCCCTTTTGATCAAATCAAAAGGAAGAACCCGAAAAAGAGGTAATGTTTTCACCACCCACTTTCAAGTTCCTTTCTTATTCCACTTATTCATTCTTTTTTTGTTTCCATTATAAAATAATAACTACAATATATTATATATAATATGATGTTATTATAAATATTTTACAACCATATTCAGTATTCTATCCATCCTTTGAATGATATGTCACCATACGTGCGTACGTACGACTTACCGTCTCCACACCATGGTGTAATTGTTAATCAATAAATTATTATTTGGATGGGTATATAAATGATATTTAATTCATGTAAATAATAAAAATAACATGATAATTATTATGTATATATGATATACCATCCAATTATATATTATTTTAATATCAAAAGAATGATATTGTCGCTCGTGCGTACGTACGGACTACCGTCTCCATGAACGCGATGAGATTCATTACCCATCCTATCCATTCAAGAATAATTATTATTTTAAGGTTAAAAATAATTTTCAAATACTGAATATATATCTGGATATGAATAAGATACATCCCATCAATAACAAATATGGCTTACATAAGAAATAATATAATTGAAAACAAATCTATTAACACCCGAAATGATGATAATACTAAGATATTATTAACAAATCATTGTTAAAAGATCATATATGATATCATATTAATTTATATTATTCTTTTATAATTAGATAACAATTATTTCACTATTATAAATGATTTTAACCTACCCTTGACCAAGGATAATGTAAAAAGTAAGGGGTTTCTTATCTCACTTTTAATTCCATGAGATTTCTATTGTTCACCACTTATTTATTGCATGCGGTGTTTGTACTGCCCATGATTGTATCCATTGAGTAATATAGATTAATTTATGGATATTTTCATCATCATTTTATAATACTTATTTCATGGGTGTATGTTTCATATGTTACCAAATCTAAAAGGGAATTTTAAATATCAATTACAACTCATTCGGCTTTACGCTTACTTCATTGATTATTTTACTCCAAGATTATGTGCAAAATGACTATTAATTTTCATATATCATAATTTCCAATACCCTTTCTGTGGATATACTTTTGATACACACAATTAGTCAATTGATAGATTCTCAAGTAATCAATATGAGCTTGATAAGATTAATTGTAACTTACTTTCCATTTATTGAGTCAAACATCCAATTCATTGGTGTTGTTTTTACCAGAATATGTGTGAATGTCCTCTGATTGATTTGTACTGAATATCCAATAATATTTATTGTATTTATATTTTTCACACATAATTATGTTTTTGATTTATCCTTAACCTAAGGATACGGTCTTTATAAGATATATCATCTCAATTTACATTCAATTGAGACTTCTTTGTTCTTATACACCAATTCTATTTTATATGGTGTTTATAATGATCTTTGACGTTGTATATCATATGTCCCTTTATTCTCATGATATTATAATGTTATTATTACCGCAATTATTTGTATTCAAGTGTCTCTCTTTTCTTTGGAACTCTAACTAAAATATCATTTTAAATTTTTTAAAGAAAAAGGGGGATATTTCTCTCAAATATTTTTGATGATTATTTTCATCTATGTCAATATACATTATTATTCCTAATTAAGGATAATATATTAAAATACATTCTTTAATATTGTATTAAATGAGTTATGTTTGACTGTGGATGTGCTATTTTATACCATTCATAGATTGTGGATAATGTATTGATATTTCGTATGCTAGTTTTAATATGAATGTTTATGTTATGTTTCAAACATTTCATCTGATGAATGCATTGGACATTGTTAGTGATAGGTGGAGCCCATTATAGCTCCTCGATTCACCTGTTAGTCTCATGAGAGAAACTAGTCTCTTGGCACAAGGCCTTGAAAAAATCTTATTTGTAGTTTTGCCTCGAGGCATTGACTATGTGGTTATGATAGTCTAGGATTATGCATTGCATCATTATGAAAGTGGTTATTTATATTGCATTTGATTATTCGACTATTAGAATATCCATGTGATTAATTAAAGGGCATTATTTCATTTTATTTGTTCCATATTATGCTGATGTTTAGGTTTAAAAGGCTTTTGTTTTAGTTATACATTTCCTTAAATATATATGCTTATTTATGAAACTTTCCCCTATATTGTTATCCTTAATGATCATCTGAGCTCATCTCTTTCTATGTTTTATTTTTTCCAGGATGTGAAGAAGTATTTTACGACTTACCTGTAGGGATATTCTGAGAGGATATGAGTGTGGTCTATGGAAACAATGTTTTTGTAGTTTTTCATTTTATGATTTAATGTAATCCTTATAAATTAGAGAAGCAAAGCGGGCTCACGGCCCGCGGGCTTTGCGGGTATGGGGAGGATATGGGGCGGGGTGGGCCTGAAACTTTTGACCATTTAGAGTGCGGGTCAATGCGGGTTGAGCCCGCGCGAGTGCGGGCTAATGCGGGTTGAGCCCGCGCGGGTGCGGGCTTGCCCACGAGCCTGATTTAAAAAAATATATATTATTTTTACAATATATGTTTCTTTAACATTTTAGTCTTTTAATATAAAAAATAATGGTTAAACGGTGACATATGATTTCTCACCGTAATAGTCATATTAATTCACCATTTATTCACATGTGAATTTTAAATAGGCATATATTTGTTGTTTTAATATGATATTATGTTATTAATATAGTATATATTAACCATATTTACACGGTGTGTCAACCCATCTCTCAAAAAATGGAACTCATCGCCCCCGTGCATGGTTTCAATTCTATAAGAGTTATTATAATCATAATATTTTTTAGGTTGATTTAATATTGTTATTATTTAATTTAATTTTTTTATTAATAGAATTGGATAGAAGCTCGTGAAAACACTAATAGCTTCCTCTGAAACTAATCGTTACCTGAAGAAACTTCAATCATTCACTGGTTTAGTTATTCACATCACCACACAACCAACATTATCATTCATTGTCCATCACTGATCACTGACCTACTTTCTATCGCAACAGTTCACCACTACATCAGCATTACCGCATGCCACCATTAACACACACAAAAATGTTCCATCACATTCTTTAAAAGCACAAGTTATTGTTACTTCACACTTCTCCCCACAAATACCTTTATAAATGATAAAAAATAGAGTATTTAAATGATTATAAATAGTATTTTTTTTGTAATGGTGGGTAAGCCCACGGGCAACCCGCGGGTTTATGCGGGGCGGGGCAGGCTTGAAATTTTTTGTTCGCATTATATGCGGGCTTTTGCGGACAACCCCGCGTGGGCTCAAACCCGTGCGGGCTTGGCCCGCCCCGCCCCGGCCCGCCCATTTCTCATTACTTTCTTAAATGTATCTAGTACATCCATGGCTACCACACTAATCGGTCTCTCGAGACTTGATCATTTGTGATCATGCCAACGATACGTAATAATGCACCGACTCTAGGCTTCTGGGGGTAGGGCATTACATTTGGTATCAGAGAATGTTTAGTACACACCTTGGAAAATAGATTTAGATAAACTATGATTAGAGAACATAGACCTAAGATGGACTTTGAGGATTAATATATAATAACTTCATAGAATTTTGGTATTATAAATATTTTGTGAGTTTTCTAAGAAATACATCCCTGTCTGGATACGAGCAGGTAGAGGCGGCTCTGGCACAGATGTACCTAGGGTTAAAACCCAAAGACACCACTTGGAGATAGACTCGAACGGGAACTGGTGCATGACAATAGGCCTTGCTTCACTCTTGGTTATGACACTCCCGGTGGATATTCATAGAATAATTTACATTTTCATTATAAAATGATTTGAATTATTTTAATATAAGATGAGAATAAATTTCCTTGGTTAATCTAAAGGTGTTTAAAATTATGAATATGGTTTCATGATATTCTCTATCTGAATTTATGACTACTGTTACTCACACAATGCTTTTTGGTTTTAGTCAATAGATAGATTCCTAGGAATTCCTAGTAACTTTTAGAATGATGTACAAGGTGAGAACAGTGGTGGAAATGGGTAACAAAAAGGAATTTTGATAGGCATAAAAGATATTATGTTCACGCTAAATCAGTTTTCCAAAAATGTGATCAACAAAATATATATTAACCAAATCCCAAACTCAAAAATGAAGAGAAAGGTGATGAATGATAAGAGATATACCATTGGAGACCATAGAGAGAAGAATCCTCAATTTCCATCATACTGGAAATGTGGAAGGAGACACCTAGGAAAGTGTCTCAATGGAACAAAGAAATGCTTTACGTGTGGGGAAGAAGGACATAAAGTGAATAATTGACAATGAAAAATGAAGAGTAATATGGAAGAAAATTGATATGGTCCCAAGAATCCATTTACAGTCATTTACCACAAATGTAGTGGACCTGGCCATTACCCAAGGGAATGCCCGATTATAGAGGATATTTTCTTGGTCAAAGAATAAGCTATGTGGAAATAAATGTTTGGAGAAATGTTTAAAATCATTAGTGCTCCTTGTTGATGGGATTACGTTGGAATAATTTTATCTTGTATTTTTAACCCTGCTGTTTTCCATGTGAGAATGATATTTGAGGAAGACTTATCTTTTCTCTTGTAGATATAGTTATAAATAACCATTTGGTTTTATATTATCATTGGGTTTGAGGAAATTACAAGTTATTATATTTTGGTATGAAAATGAAAGGTATGAGATAACATTTGTGATTATATTATGTTATGCTTATTTGGAGGAATTTATCTCATTTTGGTAATTTTATAAAATATTGTTTTTGAAAAAGGACAACACACAGACTGTGTGACAACACGTCGCGTCAGACAAAGATGTTGGAATTGAACACACAACCAATATGTGATTGGGATTTATCGCCTGCCACTTGACTACGTGAAGTCCCTGGTTAGTGTGACTAATTATTTTTAGTTAAACGATTTTATCGATAAATAATATGTTTATTTGGGATCTCATGTGTTATCAAATAATTACCCTTAGTATAGGAATATGATTTGGTGATTAAGTGATAAATTTTATTTTAGAAGATGTTCACTTTTTTGGGAACACTATATGTCCAAGGAAAATATAATACTATGGGATTTCGTTTGAAGAGTAATAATGGATTTTTATATGTGTTTTATTGTGGATTTATAGTGATTTGGGTTATTTATTGAAATGATTAACCTTTAAAAAAGAATATGTGATTAGGTTAATTACATTTATTTATGTGACTTTAAGAATATTTGATGTCATTTTAAAATACAGTTTAACGTGGAATACTACATAACCAAATTATTCTAAGTTTTGGGTTTCAATATTAGTTTGGATTATATTGATGGATTTTAAGGACAATTGTTTATTGAATGGTATTTATTTAACTTTTGGGGTATTGTTGGTTTAATTTTAGAAAATAAGATTAGTATTTCTTTCTCTAATTAAATATCCTTCTAGGGGATCATCAGATCTTATACTAACCATTTTGGTTTTGATTAATCTCTAAAGACAAGGTTAATATATATTTTATCCTTCGTGGATCATGTTATTCTATAAAAGTTTATTCTAGCTCTTCTAGTTTGACAAAGACTTCTTGTATACTCATCATTTAAAAAATTGAGTTTGTGGTAGAAATTTATTAAATAATGAAACTCTACATCAAATGTAATTATATCTCTTTATGTTCTTAGTCAATAACATAAATGAATTCCTCATCTTTATGTAATGTAACTTAAAAAAATGTTGTCCGTTTACTTTTCCTACTGGGAAACTAATGACCGTTTTTCCCATTACAAGGTTGTGGTTTTCTTATTGTTAACATTCTCCTAATCATGTTTTCTATCCCTCTCCATCAGAACATAACACATAGTTTATCATCTATATCCATTTTTTTCTACATGGAATCCTGGTATAGGTTATCTCGGGTGACCTTTGTACTTCTCTTTCATTCTTTTAATGTTATAGTTTTATTAACTCTTTTTCCGATGAAGGAATTTCAATTATATTCCCAAGACCAATTTTAAAAATTTCGGGGATGCATTTTAATGAATGAGGGTAGAATGTAACACCCCAAGCTTCCATGGTAAGATTCTCTTTGAATAATACTGTAGTGTGTGTTGTACGCAACTTCAACTTCTAACACACACCACAACCAATCAAACTAGCCGTTATGAATATTAATACCCACTTTTTGAAAATATATAAATTATATCCTTCAAAATAGAATTCATTTTTGGATTCATAGTATCGAAATTATCTTATGGTGAATTTTTGGTTTTTTTCTGAAAACATTCAATTTTTTATGAATAGTGAAAATTACTACATTTTAATTAAAAAAATCTTTTTAATCAAAATAATTAAGAGTGATAAATTATTCATTTGAGTGATTTTAAATTATAATTATATTATATTATTACCATTTAATACAATGTTGTTCATTGGACATAATTTCACATTTAAACTGGACTTTCGTAAGTGCCAATCTTTTGTTAGTTATTATTTCTTAAAAAACGCTATGTGTTTTGAAAATGGTAATTAAATTCATATTAATTTATGCCACTACTGTGTTTTGAATTTAGAAAAATGGATTCTATATTTATATTCATGAGGTCCAAATTATGTAAATAAATAATTTTTTTTTACATTTCGAATAATTTCTGTGGTAAATATTTTATTTACCATGGTTAAAAGGTAAATCCTGTAAATAAGGGTAAAAAATTATTATTATAATAATATTAAATTACCATATAACATGTCCTAACCCTATTTAATGTTACATGTTAGAACATGGTCATATTTTGGTCTATTTTGGGACCCCATGGAGACAATTGTAAGTGATAATGACATTTTATATTAATTAAGTTAAAGTAAATACAAAAATGACAAAAGAAAGTATATTTTAGAAAAACAATTTTTAAATAGGGTTATATATCTTATATTTTCAACTAAAAATATTAATTAGAAATATATAATGATTTCCTACGTAATGGGATATTATTTATAATTTTCATATATCAAATAATTAAATTTATTTATGATAGAATAATGATTCAATATTTTCCTTATTAATGAAAGAATCAAATAATTGGTATTATAAATGTTAAAATAAATTTAATTTGAATGTTTTTATGACATCCACGAATATTATTGGTCAATATGAAATGTTAGGATATCTTAAATGATTTTTTTTTGAATTAATAATGTTTTTAAGACTTTTAAAAAAATCAATTATTAAATAGTGTCAAAATTGACATAAATGAGTTTTTAAAACAAATATTAAATTATTAATTTATATTTTATTCCTAAAAATATAAGGTTCAGCCAAAGGACATATATAATGATAGTTGTAGAATTAAGGTACCATTTGGGGTGTCATGGATGTGTATATTACGTTTATTAACTATATAATATAAAAATACAAAGAGACATGGTAAATGTTAAACTATTTAACTAAGAGTTAAATCAAAAAGATAATGTTAATATAGTGAACAAACCTGTGTAAAACCTATTGTATGAGTGTTTTTGGACCTATCCCTACCTTAGAATTTAAATAATATACTTTGGATCCATTAGTAACCCAATATGAATTTATTATAAAGTAATATTTCTAACTTTTCCTAAGGTGCCCCTCACCCCTCTTATAAAAGGGAACTCCCCCTTTTCAGTAATTCACACATTCAAATCCATTTGGCTTGGCCAACCCCTAACCAAATATTCTCTAAACTTCCATCACATCATCCTAGTGGCCTCAGTTTGATCAGAAAGCCAACCAATGGAGCCCTTTTGATCAAATTAAAACGAAGAACCCGAAGAAGAGGTAATGTTTTCACCACCCTCTATCACATTCATTTCTTCTTTCTTTGTTATTTAAATTATAAAATAATAACTCCATTATAATATATATAATGTGATGTAATTATAAATATCGTAAAACTATATTCAGTATTCTATCGATCCTTTGAATGACATGTCACCATACATGCGTACGTACAGGTTACCGTCTCCACGTCGTGGTGTAATTGTTATTCAATACATTATTATTTGGATGGGTATTATAGTGATGTGTAATTATTTAAATAATAAGTATAACATGATAATGATTCTGTATATATATTATATACCATCCAATTATATATTATTTTAATATAAAAAGAATAATATTGTCGCTCGTGCATATGTACGGACAACCGTCTCCACAAACGCGATGAGATTCAATCCCCATCATATCCATTAAAAAATAATATTTATTTGATGGTTAAAAGTAATGTTTAAAGACATAATATAATTTTGAATATGAATATGATACATCCCATCCATAACCAATATGGCTCACATAACAAAGAATATAAATGAAAATGAATCTGTTAACACCCGAAATGACCATAATACTAAGATATTATTAACAAATAAATGTTAAAAATCATATATTATATGATATTAATTTATATAATTCTTGTATAATTCAATAAAAATTATTTCACCACTATACATGAGGTTAACCTACCCTCAACGAAGGAAAAAGTACAATGTAGGGGGTTTCTTATCTCGCTTTTAATTCCGTGAGATTTCTATTGTTGACCACTTATTTATTTCATGTGGTGTGTGTAATTCCCATAATTTTATTCATTTTGTAATATTTTTTAATTTATAGATATTTACATAATCATTGTATGATCCTTCTTTCTTGGCTGTATGTTTCGTAAGTTACCAACTCGATAAGGGAATGTGAAATTTCAATTTCCACTCATTCGGCTTTACGGATACTTCATTGATTAGTTTACTCCAAGATTATGTGTGGAATCACTATTCATTTTCTTATGTCATAATTTCCACTCCCCATTCTATGGATATACTTTTTATACACATAATCACTCAATTGATAGATTTCCAAGTCATTGATATGAACTTGATAAGTGTAATTGTAACTCAATATCCATTTATTGAGTTAAACATCCAATTCATTGGTGTTGTTTTTACAAGAATATGTGTGAATGTCCTCTAACTGATTTACACTAAATATCCAATCATATTGAGTGTATTTATACTTTTCACACATAATTATGTCGTTAATTTATCCATAACATAATGATACGGTCTTTATTATATATTTCATCTCAATTTACATTCCATTTATACTTCTTTGTCGTTATACACAAATTCACTTTTATATGGTGTATATTATGTACTTTGACATAGTATATCATGAATCCTTTTATTCTCATGATATTATAATGTTGTGATTACATCAATTATTTGTATTCAAGTTTCTCTATTTTGGATAGGAACTCTAACAAAAATATCATTTTAAATGATTTAAAGAAAAAGGGGGATATTTCCCTCAAAAAGTTTTGATGATTATTTTCATCTATGTCAATGTCCTTCATTATTATCAATTGAGGTTAATCAGTTATAATTAAATCTTCCATATTGTATTGAATGACTTATGTTTGACTGTGGATGTGCTATTTTTATACCATTTATGGTTTGTAGATAAAGTAGTGATATTTTGTATGCTAGTTTTAATATGAATATTTATGTTATGATTCAAAAATTTCATATGATGAATGTATTGGACTTAGTAAGTGATGATTGGAGCCTTCTATAGCTTATCGATTCATTGGTAGGTCTCATGAGACAAACTAGTGTCTTGGCAGAAGGCCTTGACAAAATCTTATTTGTAGTCTTGGCACGAGGCCTTGACTATGTGGTTACGATAGTTTGGCATTATGAATTCCATCATTATGAAAGTGGTTATTGATATTTATTTTGATTATTAGACTAGTATAATATCCATGTGATTTAGGAAATTTAAATATTTCATTTTATTTTATCCATATTATGCTGAAGTTCAATTTTAAAAGGCTTTTGTTTTCGGTATACATTGCCTTAATGGTTTATACTTATTTATGAAATTTTTCGCTATATTGTTATCCTTACTGAGTAGCTGATCTCACCAATTTCTCTGTTTTATTTTTTCCATGATGTGAAGAAGTATTTTATGACTTACCTACAGAGGTAGTTTGAGGGGATATGAGTGTGGTCTATGGAAACAATGTTGTTGTAGTTTTCCATTTTATGATTTAATGTAAACCTTATAAATGTATCTAGTACTTCCAAGGAAACTAAACTAATCAGTGTTTCAAGACTTGATATTTTGTGATCATGCCAATGATACATAATAATGCACCGACTCTGGGATTCTAGGGTCGGGGCGTTAAAGATATGTTTCCTGATCATATAATTCTAATAAATTGACAGCATGGAGTAAATCATTTTCCAATTACATGAAGTGTGATGGATTATGTGAGATCATATACTCTAAAGTAATGACCTGAATAAGTGTAAAAATTGTAATAAAAATTCATACCCATATAATATCATGACCAAGTAAGATTATGTAGAAAACCAAATTTTTTTATCACAATCCAACTAAAAAATGCAATAGATTATAGATTCAATTACATGAATCATTCAAATAACAATTATTATTGGTAGAACAATGAAGTATCATATGATCATGTGATGGATGTTATGAAAATCCTTGATTATGAAATGATGGAATCACATGAATAATTGTTTATATCCCTTTTAATGATTCTTATTTCATTTATATCTTTAGTTTCATGAATTCCCTGGTAGTTTTCTCTCATTATTTTACTAACATGATGCACGATCAAGTGAGTAACTTGAAGATATCATGTGAATCACGATATAGTAATCATTAATAAGCCGACTAACATGATTCATGATCTCATGGTTCCATCAATGTTACAATAAATGGTCCTAAAGGGTTTTCTGGAATATTTACATTTTAAATCAGTGTATTAATCAAGTAATGAAATAAAGTGATCACATATATTTCAAGTGATTTTGATCATGTGATATTCGATACCAAAATAAGATGGGGTATGTGACACAACAATTATGATAATAAATGATGTATTCTTCCAAATTTCTTATATAATCCCATATCTATCTCTGAAAAAGTGAGAAAATGAGGATATTGGGAGTTAGATAGAAGAGTTTTAAAAAGAGATAATAAGATATGAGAGGAATAAACATGATAATGTGTAAGAGAAGTATAATGGATTCAATATGCTATTGACATTGTAGATTTTCATTAGGTAACCATGAGACCCTATTGTCAGTTTTAATAACATTAATTATATAATATCCACCATATAATGATGATATGAACCTCATAAAAATTATTTGTTATAAAATGAATGCTTGTGGATTGGGTAATAGATTGTGGTCTTAAAATTTCTTGCCAAAAAATTATCCAATTTAATATAACATATAGAAAAAAAATTACATGATAGGTAGCCATCTCATTAAACTATCTTAAATATATTAATTTCCTTATCATGTAACACCCCAAAAATTATATAATATTTTCTTTTATTTGATACTGCATATGATAGAAAACACTATGGGTAGAAAGTAATATAACCACTTGAGAAATGTTTTTACATTTAATATTTGAAATAAATTTAATATATTATATTGATTGAAATAAACATAATATTGAGTTAACCTATGTTGTATGGAATAATGAGTTTCTTTGATAGCTTTTGTTACATAGAAAATTGAGTTTTTATGACGAATAATATATTATTTTATTTTATTATAATGAGATATAAACGTAGTACTAAATTATAGATTATGAATATGATTAACTAAATTTATAAAATATATTGTACACAATAATAGAAGACAAATTCTTAGGATACTAATTTATTATAAATGAATATAAAAACTAATTGAATATAATGATTCATTTATCCTCCCAAAGGCACATTGTCTTAATAAATAAAATTAATTAAAAATAGAGAATGTTATTAATAAAAAATAAAAATAAAAAGTATATTCAATAAAATATTTTTTATATTCATCCAATATATATGATAATAGTATGTCGATAATAATGTTAGTTTTATGTTAAAAAATTATATTTTTCAAAAGTCAGCTTTACAAACATTTAATGGTGATCCTATTTGAAATAAAACTTCTGAAACATTTTAATTATTTTACATCCAAAATAAACTTAATTTTTTTACGTGGGACATTAAATTTTACTATATGTGAATTTTTTGTATTTTTTTGAAGTTTCATTTTTTTCAAGAATAATGAAAAACACTGATTAATAATTGAGAACCTATATTCATGTAAGTAATTTATAGTGGTAAATTAAACATAAATATGTTTCAATGTAATAATATATAAAATATAAATAAAAACCCCAATTTTGGTCATTGGAATTAATTTCAATTCAAAACTGGATATAAAAACAATTAAAACTTTTCATCATTTTATTTTATAATATTTTTTTATAGTCTCAGTTGAGGAATTAATTTCATACAATTTTGTTCCGAATTAGTGATTTTAATTTTAAAAAATAGATTTCAAATTTTGAATAATACTTATTTATAGTGTATGTTATGTTCAATAAAGTTTTTGAACAAACAAAATTAGTTAATGCATTTAAAATTAATTATAGTGATTAAGGTAAAATAATTCATAATAAAGAACTAACACTTAAAATTTTGTGCCGAAATGACATAGAATAATGATTAAAAGAAATTTAATGCACATATTCTGACCATATTATTAATTTTATATAATTTGGATTGTTATTGTAGTGACCTGATGTGTGAGAGACCACTCTAAAAGGTTTTCCTTTTTATATTTACAAGAATGCCACACCTCTTCTTCTATAAAAAGTGACACACAACAAACAATTATTAAAAAATATAAATCCATTTCTCCCATCCAATCCCATAATTTCTAATCTCCCAACATCCCTCCTATTATTCTATAGACTTCAATTTGGGAATAAGGAAACCCCATGTAGTCTTTTGTTATAAAATAAAATGATTTTCCCGAATAAGATGTAACATTCATCGATGATCAATTTTGTTTCATTTAACTATCCAAATTTAAATTATATTAATATAATTATTATATATTATCCTAATTTTATTAATTAGATAGATATGTTTTAATTTTATTATTTTTAACTATAAATCAATATATATCCATCGAATGGGACACACATCGTTCTTGTGTACATCATACTGTTTCCTGGAGAATCATTGTCATTCGTTCTTCCATTGTCACATTTCGATGATGTAATATTGATGGATTTATATTTTTTTATGATATATATTATATTTATTTTGTATGTATTATTATTTAATTTTTTTACAACAAATACCCTTAAGCCTTTTATTTTGTGGAATACGATAACATCATTTGTGGACGTGTGGACTACCGCGTCCTCAAAGAAACATGATAAATTTTTGAAATACATGAAATTTATTAAGGAATAATTTATTAAAAATATTGTTTCTATATTAAAAAAATAAAATAATAAAATTATAATTTACATTTATATCATTAAATTTTCATTTTTGTAATTTGATAAAATATGGATGTCGCATTCATGCGTAGATACGACCAACTGTTTCAATGAACAATGAATTTCCTTTCCTATATTGATATATTATGGATTAGTATAAATATATATATAATGAATATATATAATGTTTTATTAATGATTATCATCCTTTATTTAATGAACTCTTGATCGACATATGAAGTAAAAAATAACATTGTCAAATCATACAGGAAAAACATTGAAATTAACACCTAAAAAATGAAAATAAAGAAAATTTGTAAAATGATGGGTAAGAATATATTATAATGGTCAGTAACCATCCCCTAGGGCCTATTATGTGACTTACCTAAGCCCACCATCCATAGGCCACAGGCTGGGAACTAGCACTTAGTAGGCATGTCCACAAAAGGGATGCCATTTTCCTTTGAACCTGTAGACACACAAAAAGATCAAACATTGGAAAGTAATCATAGAGTAAACCACAACTATCATTGAGACAACTGCTGAGAGTCCAATGAAAACTAAAAGTACAAAGGGTCTAGAATAAAAGCTCAAAATCACAATGGAATGTACAACTACCATGGTATGTCTACTCGAGACCCTACCTGAACGGTAGTTGATGGGTATCAGTGTGTCGCAATATAATTACATCCATTAATACTATCTCACAGAGTACCATCATGTCCCAAACCACCAAGGTCTCTGTCGAAGCATGGATCACCTGCATGATAAACAACATGTATGGGGAAGACCGTATGGTCTTGAGTAGCACAATACTTAATAGGGACCTCAAACCAAAAAGGAAGGACCGCCAATCAAGACCACACAATAAGACCACATAGCTATAATACACAGAAAGACCACACAACAAGATCTCATAGTAGGACCATATATTAAAGACATCTCACAAGAGGTATATTCTAAAGTATATAAAGTAATATTATAAGTCATAGATCTGAGTCATCTTATACTGTTGAGGGACTTGTTCCTAATGAGTTATTTATGTTCAATCAGCTACTTGACCACTGAGGTGTTCACTACTACATGATCACTAATGTCTCCTAGGATGTTGGACCACTGTGGCCTACTCATCTGATGGAACATTGAGGTCCACTGATCAACTAGAACACTGAGGCCCATTTAGTTGCTAGACCAAGGGGGTTCACTCTGCTACTTGACCACTATGGTCTAGTAAGCTACAAGACCACTGATGTCCACTCAGATACTAGATTATCAATGTCCCGCTCGTTATATCCTTTGTGTCACAATCATCCATAGGATTTCTGCTCGTATTGCGCTTGATTTTAGTAGATTCTACTCATCAATCCATCAGTCGAATTTTAACTACCACATAAAACCACGTTGAGTATCCTCAATGAACCATATCACTGAAAGGGTCCCAATGCTATAGGTGTCATGTTAATCAAACAACTTGTATGAATGATCTTTGAATTTTAGTAAACATGGGAATGTTGTATTTGAACCCAGTTTGATGTGGTCAGACTGAACCAACCAATGAAGCCTTGGGTGCCAACATGACCTAACATGGTTAGGCCAACCTGACCTAAAATGGTTGGTTCTAGCCCGAATCAGTCCCCTCAGTCCCATTGGTCAGGCTCAACGGGCCTTGCTGGACCAGACCTGGTTCTGCCATAAGTCCAGCTCACTGGGACTCCTTGCATCCCGGACCGAATTCTATAGCCTGGTTCGATATTACAAGATTTGTACTACCCAAGCTGGCTACCCTATAGCCCAGTTTCCCCATCTATCTCCGGCTGCATTAGCGGATAGACTCTCTTCTATCCGAGGTTTCCCAGTGGCTCAATTCGCTCCACCGGCCCATCCCACAAATAGCGAGATGGTTTGCCTCCAGGAAGAAAATTATGTAGCATCTAGTTCGTGCAACCACATGGAACCAGGATAGTGCCACATTCTCACACAGTAGTTCCTCAAATGTGTACTGGTTGATCCACATGACTTGTCGAATGTCGCGGGTCCAACACTCTACTATGGGTCACAGACCGCGACTTTTGATTCCATGGAGCCTCTAACATTGTTGGGTGTCCATGTCCACCTAGCTCCTGCCACTAGCCTCAGACCTCCATGCTGGTTTCCCCTGTCACCACCACAACACCCTACCAGCATTCCACCTCTTAGCTACCACTACATCCTTGGTGCTACGACATGGTTTTGCCTCTGCGGTGAGGTTCTGCGGCTTGGTGTCTTCAACCATTGTGCCACGAAGAATGGGGGTAATTCAAGAAAAAATTGGGGGAGGAGTCATCACATGATAACAGCAAAAGAAAGATCAAGTTCTTTCTTCATCCTGACCAAGATGAATTCTTCTTAGTAAGATAAAAAATAACCCAAATAAGGTGGAATAATACCTAAGATAGATGTCCCATTTATCCCACATATTTAAATATCCTACAAGAATGATCGAACAAAGGATCAAAAATTTCATGGGTTGGTCTACACTCATCATTAAACTTTTTGAACAGGGAATGTAAAATGAATAACAGAAACACCTTACATGGGAAAAGAGATTGCTAAAGGATGATCAATCTTCACCATCCACTAATATCAATTCTCGGATAAACTCTCCAAGATATATTGCATCGTTGTCCTATTTAATGGTGTTCATTGTTGGGGAGGTTTCCTTTTTCATTTGTCAGAGGAATTATAGGTTTGTTCGTTAGCCCCAATTTCCATGTTTATTTAAGGATAGAAGATGCATGCGAGTTGCAGCATCACCACACTAGTTCATTAATGATGTTCTTTAATGGGATTCAATATCATCCCTTTGATACACCCTAGAACTGACGATTTTATACAAAACTATGAATAAAATATACTAAATTAACTTTATATGTTATTTTATTTTTCTTCTAAAATTTATAAAAACTATCTTTTTTTGTCCACCTGCATCGGTTGAGGTGATGTCATTTCTAGACGAATCCTAATTGTCTGAGTTCAACAGTGCCCTCATATTTCTGATCTCGTCAATCATGTATAATTTATAAATACTCATTCTCATTATTATTTAATAAAAAATAAAAATAGTTAAGTATTAAATTTTGACCACTCAAAGAAAAGGATTCAAATGTCATTTGAGATCCTTGTCTGGATATTGTCCCCCTTTAATTTTAAAATAATAATTTATCGAATTATGGGATACTAAATATGTAGAGACCCAAATATTGACGTACATGGACATTACATTACTTTTTTAGAATACTCAATACATGACAAAAACAGACGCCCAAATACTGTAGTAGTTTAGTGTCTTTGGAAACTCGGAGCGCAATCTTGTAATCGTGGTGAAAGATATTCATCATCTCCCACATAGATCTTCCCATTTTGGTTTTCTTACCTAAAAACTTTCATTATATCCTGGGGAAAAGAAAACAAAAAACAGGTGAGCTCAAATTCTCAATAAGGGTAAACATAGAGAACATAAAAAAATCCATAAACATTTGATTGAAAAAACTTGAACATACAATCTAAACATCAAAATCTTGAGCAAAGACACAAATCATGGAAGTACGTAAGGAATATATCATAAGGGAACATCAATCATGATAAAATATCATAGGAATAAAAAATTTAATTGTGGAATACCATTAAGAACATGATATTATTTCCATAGTAGCCAAGGAATTGCTGCGAAGACCATATTAGTGGACAAATTCCCTTTCTGAATCGAGTTCACTCCGTGTTCCAGTCCTGTATCACTGCACCGGATTAACATACCATTCCATCCCTGTCTATCTCATGAGATATATATCATGACCCAATGCATTGGAGGGAGATATAGGTCCATCCCATCTCATAATGAAATCATTCTTACATGCTCCACAACATAAACAAAAATCACTCTTCATAACCCAAAGAATAAAATGGGTTTCATAAACATCATCCCATCATAACATAATCCATTTATAACAAATGGATATCATTTCATCATAAGAAAAGTGAAACCATTCAAATCATAGAGACATTATACTTGAAATAAAAACATATGAAATAATTTCATCTTAGATGGAAAATGGTTTTGATAAAACACATGAAATAAATTATTTAGAAAAATATATTTTCTTCTTCAAAATCATTTTGTTTTCACAAAATACCACGAAATTTAAAAAGAACAGTATTTTTTTGAAAATAGTTATAAAATCATGTATAGTAAGTATCATGGAAATGTGGTGTTATGAAACCGTAAAAATCCTTTCATGCTGTATAAGATAAAAATAACATTCTTCTAGTACTTTTCTCGGAAAATTCAAAAAGTACCCAATGTGGTAAACAAAAGTAAGATTCCTCTAATAACATGTGGTACATTTCACAAAAATTTGTAAAAAGGACTTTAAAAATAAATTAAAACATTTTTAGAAAACATGGGCATGGATGATAACAATAACCCCAGTAAATACTAACTAATAACAATCTCGGATAAGAATGAGATTGGAATTGTTAACCCTTACCTTAGGTCCGATATCCTTCGTACTTTTCCGAACCTCTTGTATAATTACTTAGATAATGTTATTGACTAATTATAGAATCATATTCATTGTTATGATATCATATATGGTTCACTTATGACTTTATATTACCCGTTCTTTTGTAAATTTTATGTTAAAGCAGCGTTTTGGGTAAAATCGTTTCATTTATCAAACGTGTTTCGACTTGTTGTTCTTGATATTATTACTTATATCCTGATTTACTTAATTCTAGAATGTAAATAATTATTTATATATAATATATATTCAGTATATAAATATATATAACATATCGATAAATGGAATGAAATACACCATTCATGGAGACGGTAGGTCCTGGGTACGCATGAACGCTGTTTTCGTTTCCTTATTGAATTAAATGGAATTAAGTAAATGAAACATATATGTTCATAAATCCAATATCATTTTTATGTAATATATTTCATGATTATTTATTATATATACTTTATAATCATACTTGAATGGTTAATCATGGAAAATGAATCTCATCACGTTCGTGGAGACGGTAGTCCGTACGAACGCACCAGATATGATATCATTCCCATGATCATGGAATTGTATTAAAGTATTTGTATAATATTCATAATCAATATAACTTTACAATAATCATATATCATTATTTATTTACACAATTATACCCATCCAAGTAAGGTGGTTGAGGAAAACAGATTACACCACAGCATGGAGACGGTATTCCATACGTACGCACGCGCAGTGATTTTGTAGAGACCCGAAGCTTAACGTACATAGACATTACATTAATTTTTCAGAATACTTAGTATATAAAATAACACACACACATGGACCGTAATAGTTTAGTGTCTTTGGAAACATAGAATATAATCATCTAATCGTGGTTAAAGATCTTCAACATCTCCCATAAAGATCTTCTTTTTTTAAAACCTAAATCCTTTCTTTATAAACTGGGGAAAAGAAAACATAAAATGGTGAGCTCAAATTCACAGTAAGGGTAAACAAAAGAAGTATCAATCACATCATATTCATATGAACATATCTTTTGGAAATCTTAACCTGCAAAAGAGATCATAATTTCATAACATGGGATAAATCATAGTAGTGAAATGTAATCCCAATAATCATAACATAAAACATGAATCTTTGTGGAATAAACACATAATCATAGAGAATCAATTCTTATTAGTCAAGACTCATTTACAAGACTATCTTAGTTGACAAAGTCCCTTTCTAAACCGAGTTCACTCCTCGTTTCAGTTCTGTTTCACTGAACCTATATAACCTACCGTTCCAGCCATGTCTATCTCATGAGATATAAAATCATTACCCAATGCATTGGAGTGAGATATAGGTCCCACCCAT
The DNA here is from genome assembly GCA_963277665.1 of Viscum album. Classification (NCBI taxonomy): domain Eukaryota; kingdom Viridiplantae; phylum Streptophyta; class Magnoliopsida; order Santalales; family Viscaceae; genus Viscum; species Viscum album. The sequence goes on from OY728143.1 coordinate 358,586,702, forward strand.
CTCATAATGATACCATTCATATGTGTTCCACAAAATCATAAATCATAAATCATTGCATAACTAATGTAATAAAAATGGGATTCTTAAACAACATGACATCATAAAACAATTCATATAAGATAAAGGAATTCATAAAAATAATTCCATCACAACATAATAAAATCAATGTAATAATAGGGATAGAAACAGAACCCTATATTATCTTAGATGGAAAATAATTTTGATAAAACACTTGAACTGCATTCTTGAGGAAAATATCATTTCTACTTCAAAAACATTTTCCTTTCTTAACATGTCATACATTTTTAAACTAAAAGAAGTTGATTAAAAATAAACTTGGAAACTTGTAAAGGAATCTTCTTGGAAATAATGTTTTAAAAATCCATTCATTCTGTATAAGTTAAAAAAACATTCTTCTCGTACTTTTGTCGGAAAAGTCAAAAAGTACCTCGTACGAAAAACGACAAATGATTCCTTTCATATCTTTTACAAAAAACTCACCGAAGGGTAAAATTGGATATAAACTATTGTAGAAAGATATAAATATTACATATTGAGGAAAGATGGATGTTGATGATAAAATACACCCCCGTAAATTCCAAAGTATAATCAATCTCGGATAAAAATGAGATTGTGATATTTTCCCTTACCTTAGGTCTGATTTGCTTCATAAGTGTCCGAACCTCCTGTATAATAATTTAAATAATGTCATTGACTTATTCCAGAATCATAAATATTTTTATGATATCATATATGGTCATATTCGTAGCTTCTTATTGGTAATATTTCCTTATTACTTGTTATTCAGTTGTTTATTACTTTTTGTTCTTATGCGTGTTTTGTCGAATAAATTATTATTATTATTTTTATTTCATATATAAATCATTTACAAAATGGTATTAGGGTAATATATATCATATTAATTAATTCAATTGTTTTAGATAATCAGTATTCAATTTAGATCATGTAGAACGAGTCGCATCACATCGTGGAGACAGTATTCCGTATGTACGCATGAGCGATGATATCGTTCCCATGATTGTGGAATTGTATTGGAGTATATATATACTATTTCAGAATCAATATCACATTACAATAATCATATATAGTCATTATTTACACCATTATACCAATCCAATTAATGTGGTGGTAGAAAATAGATTACACCACGGCGTGGAGCCGGTATTCCGTACGTACGCACGCGCGGTGATTTCGTTTTCCGTAGGATGGATAGATGGTGAAATAGGGATGTTTCATACATATAATAACATATCAGTATATGAGTGATACTGATGTTATTACTTAATAATGAAACAACTAAAGAAGAAGAAATTGAAGAAGAAATAATTTGGAAAGGATCGGTAATGGATATTACCTCTTTTTGACGCGCCTCTTCTTAACATCCTCTTAGGGCACTAGGGTTGGTTTTTTAAGAAGACCAGAACCTCTAGGATGATTCTAGGGAAGTGGGGAAGTGAAATGAGCAGGGTTTGGCCGAGCTTGAAGGCTCAAATTTGTGTGAGGAGGAGATGGAGGAGGTGCCCTTTTATAAGGGAGGAGAGGGGCACCTTTGTAATAACTAAAAATATTATTTTATTATGAAGCAAAATTCGGTTTTAAATAGCTCCAAATTGATTTATTTTGAAGCTAAGCTGGGGATAGGTGGAAATAGTCTCATCCAATAGAATTTAGACAAGTTTAGGTATCAATTTTAACCTTATCATTTAGATTTAACTTTAAGTTAAATAATTTAACTTTTACTGTGTCTTCTTGTTTTCTTACACTATAATGTTAATAAACTTAATATATCATGCCAAATGAACCCCAAGTTGTTTATTATTAATATATATAACCTTATCTAAGTCATGTGGCCGAACATTATATTTTTAGGAATAAAATAACAATTAATAATTTAATATTTGTTTTAAAAACTATTTTATGTCAATTTTGACACTATTTGGTAATTGATTTTTGTAAAAATCAAAACAGAATGATTAGTTCTAAAAAAGTTAATAAAATCAATAGTAACATGTCATATTAACCTAGAAAATTAGTGGAATTAATAAAAATTCTCAATGTACATTTATTTGTTTATTTATAACATCAATTGTGTCAATATTTCATTAATAAGTTAATTACTGCATCATCATTGTGCGATAAATAAATTAAATTATTTAATGTCTAAAAATTACAAATAAAATATAATTATTTATTAAATATTTTTAGCTTTATAATGAATATTTATAGTCGAATTTATCTTATGTATAACCCTATATTAAAAATGATTTACTTATTAAACTTTGATTTTAACTATTTTAACACTTCTTTAAATAAATTAATAATAAATGTCCTAATATAATCCAAGTGGGCTTAAATGGTCATATTGTATTCCTAAGGTTGTTTTTGGTCGAATTAAACTTATCCAATTGAATTAGAACATGTTTTAGGGTAATAATAATAACACTTTTACCCTTAATTACCCTATTTACTTTTAACCGTGGTAAAAAAAAGTAAAAAGTTACTATTCACCAAAAATTATTTTCATCTCATTGAACCACATTTTAGTCCTTGATATTAACCGTGTCTCTCGGATTTTTGAAATTCCACTCACAGAATCGGTAAAATTATGTTTTATGAAAAATTTAGTTTTTTAACTACCACTTAGTGGTTTCACTATTAATCAAAAAATGAAAGTTTCCAAAAAAAAACCAAAAATTAGGCCTAAGCTATATTTGATATTATGAATTCAAAAATGATGTCTATTTTATCAAATTCAAAACATATCAGTTACATTAACTAATTTAAAAATTAATTCCCGTCGTCAAAACAAATAACGTGTTTTTAAGAGATAATAACTATCAAAATATTGACACTAGTTTATATCTGGTTTAAATGTGAAATTACATCCAATGAACAAAATTGTATTAAATTGTAAAAATATATTCTAAATATACTTTAAAACCACTCAAATTAATAATTTATCACTATTAATTATTCTGATTAAAAAAGATGTTTTTAATTAGAATTTAGTAATTTTCACTATTCATCAGAATATGAATGTTATCCGAAACGTACCAAAATTTCACCCTAAGCTAATTTCGATATTCCGAATCCAAAAATGAAGTCCATTTTGAAAAATAAAATTTACAAAATTTCAAAAAGTTGTTATTACTATTCATAACGGCTAGTTTTAATAATATATTAATAGCATATCATTGTTTAGTGAAACTTGGTATTGCGTACTACACACGCTATCGAGGATGGTTGTGATTGCGTGTAATGCAAGGCAAGTCAAGGATGCGTGTTGTGCAAGCACCTTTTGATGTAGCGTACAACACAAGACATTAATGAAATTAAAAAGAATATTTTTCATAAAATCTCGGGGTGTTACATTCTACCCCCATTAAAATGAATTTTGCCCTTGAAATTCGTCAGGGTTATAAATGATTTACTACTCGAAAGATTGTTTAATAGAAACCCACACCGTAAAAAGGAATACCAAGACATGGCTTTAAAAACTAAAGTATGAAATGTAACGGTTACCCAAACTAACTCAACACTGAGTTTCCACGTAGGAGGACATAGGTGAAAATATGGATATAGAAGAAAAATCTATCCATAAAGTTCTGATGGAGAGTGTTAGAGAACATGGCTTTGAAAAATCCAACAATCACAAATCTATTGATTTGTGATGATCTAAGGTACCATATGATTAATCGGATATAAGGGAAATAGGACAACATTTTTGGGTTTCAAGATCATTTCCATAAAGCTGATGAATTAAAAGAAAAACTTGCATGATTTTGGTACAATCATACTGTTGTTTGTGAATTGAACAATTTCCACTTCATCCCTTAAATAAATGAAGTTGAATTTGTTATTCGTGATGTGTTAGCATATCATGTGATAGAATGATGGGTCATTCCATCTCTTTCAAACAAAAGGGTAGCAAAAGTTATAAGTCTATCTTATGGTAGATTAATCATATATGGTTCCAAAAATGAACTTATAATTCATATATCATATCGCTTAATAAAATAAAACTAGTTTCTACTAACCAGTGACTTCATGTAGGCCAGTGGTAGGTGATAAAGGCCAGTCGCACTTCGGTTGTGGGTTTGATTCCCACAGCCTTGTCCGATGCGATGGGTTGTCGCTCGTCCTGCAGGTTGTCCTTTTTCTAAAACTATATTACTATAACATTCCGTAAATAATATCGAATAAAACTTCTATCCTTAAACAATACTAACTTATGTCCAACATAATCCATTCCAATCTTTAGGCTTATCCATAATACTGCACTCCACTCTCATAATATAGTGAAAATGATTACCAGAGATTTAATACCATTGTTGATCCCCATATATCATAAGATATGTCTTATTGGTCACATTCCAAGCATTCAAAGGCCTTAATCATGTGTTCTCTTGAATATCCATTTAACCTTAGTGAAAACATGAATGCAGTTAAAAGTTAACACTTTCTACATACCAAAATCCTCAAAATTCTATATACTCAAACCATGATATCACTTAGTCCTTATATCAATCATGAGCTCATGAATACTGTCAAACATTTCATTTTCTCCTTATCCCTTCATTATGTGCATATCATCTGCTTTCCAAAATATTTGAATCACTTTTCATGGTTATCGGTAAATTAAAATTATCGAAAACCACAATAATACAAAAATATTCTAATACACAATAAAAGTACCTCAACAACATTAATCTTGAATACCAATACATAAACATGTCAATCCATCCTCTTCAATTATTGTCCGGGAATAAGTCCTTCCTTGATTTAGAAGTAACTTTTTATGTCAGGGCATTGAGCTGGGTAATGCCCATGTTCTCCACAAATAATACATTGAACTCCATAAAATTCTGTCACTCTATGACCCTTTTCTCCATGCAGATAACATCGGTCCCTCCATTTGAGTTATTCCTCATGGTTCTTCTTCCCTTCTTTAGAAATCTCAATCTTCCTTTCTTTATGCTCCCCAACATGCAAACATGCATAATAGTCTATCTTCCTCTTCTTTGATGAATTAGGTATACCACTAAATTTCCCCTTTGTTAATCATATATCGCGATGACTGATTCATCATAATCACAATATCTTTCTCTCTAGGCATTACAAAATTTTGTTGTTCATAGTCACCAATTTTTCCATTGGATTCAATGTTAACCGAATTCCTTCTGGTTCCCTCCATTAACTAAAACACAAAAAGAATTAACTGCTAGGAAAAAATCATGCTAGAGAAAACAACATAGTAAAGGGGGAGTACCTTCAATATCTAACATCTTAGGTTTAATTATATGATTGTTAGCATAATTATAGGACTATAACCTATACATATACTTAACCTTAGGGACATCCCTAGACATACCTTAGAAATATCTCTAGGGATCTCACTAAAGTTCTCGCATCCTAGTTTCCAATGGTTGACTAAACCTTTCCTCTGATACCAACTGTAGAGACCCAAAGCTTAACGTAAATTGACATTACATTACTTTTGTGGAATAATTAGTATATAAAAAAAACACAAACACAAGGGCCGTAATAGTTTAGTGTCTTTGGAAACTCGGAATATAATCTTCTAATCGTGGTGAAAGGTTTTCAACATCTCCCATAAAGATCATCCTTTTTTTAAAACCTAAATCCTTTATTTATACCATGGGGAAAAGAAAACATAAAAGGGTGAGCTCAAATGCTCAGTAAGGGTAAACAAAAGAAATATCAATCACATCATATTCATAAGAACTTATCTTTTGGAAATCTTAACCTGCAAAAGAGATCATAATTTCATAAAATGGGATAAATCATAGTAGTGAAATGTAATCCCAATAATCATAACTTAAAAGATTAAACTTTGTGGCATAAACACATAATCATAGATAATCATTTCTTATTAGTCAAGACTCATTTACAACACTATCTTAGTGTACAAAGTCCCTTTCTGAACCGAGTTCAATCCTCGTTTCAGTCCTGTTTCACTGAACCGGTATAACCTACCGTTCCAGCCATGTCTATCTCATGAGATATAAAATCCTTACCCAATGAATTGGAGGGAGATATAGGTCCCACCCATATCATAATTATACCATTCAATTGTGTTCCAAAAAATCATAAATCATACATCATTGCATAACTCATGTAATAAAAATGGGATTCTTAAACAACATGACATCATAAAACAATTCATATAAGATAAAGGAATTCATAAAAATAATTCCATCACAACATAATCAAATCAATATAATAATAGGTATAGAAACAGAAGCCTATATTATCTTAGATGGAAAATAATTTTGATAAAACACTTGAACTCCATTCTTGAGTAAAATATATTTTCTACTTCAAAAACATTTTCCTTTCCTAACATGTCATACAATTATAAACTAAAAGAAGTTGATTAAAAATAATCTTGGAAACATCTAAAGGAAGCTTCTTGGAAATAATGTTTTAAAAATCCATTCATGCCGTATAAGTTAAAAAAACATTCTTCTCGTACTTTTGTCGGAAAAGTCAAAAAGTAACTCGTATGAAAAACGAAAAAAGATTCCTTTCATATCTTTTAAAAAAAAAACTCACCGAAGGGTAAAATTGGATATAAACTATTGTATAAGGATATAAATATTACATATTGAGGAAATATGGACGTGGATGATAAAATACACCCCAGTAAATTCCAAAGTATAAACAATCTCGGATAAAAATGAGATTCTGATATTTTCCCTTACCTTAGGTCCGATTTGCTTCGTAAGTGTCCGAACCTCCTATATAATGATTTAAATAATGTCATTGACTTATTCCAGAGTCATAAATATTTTTATGATATCATATATGGTCATATTCTTAGCTTTTTATTGGTAATATTTCATTATTACTTGTTATTCAGGTGTTTATTACTTTTTGTTCTTATGCGTCTTTTGTCGAATAAATTATTATTTTTCTTTTTAAGTTATAGATACCTCATTTCTAGAATGGTATTATGGTAATATATATCATATTAATTCATTCAATTAATTTATATAATCATTATTCTATGAAGATCATGTAGAATGAGTCGCATCACATCGTGGAGACGGTATTCCGTACGTACGCACGAGCGATGATATCATTCCCATGATTGTGGAATTGTATTAGAGTATATATATAATATTTCAGAATCAATATCACTTTACAATAATAATATATAGTCATTATTTACACCATTATACACATCCTGGTAAGGTGGTGGTGGAAAATAGATTACACCACGGCGTGGAGACGGTATTCCGTACGTACGCACGCGCCGTGATTTCGTTTTCCGTAGGATGGATAGATGGTGAAATAGGGTTGTTTCATACTTATAATAAAATATCAGTATATGATTGATACTGATGTTATTACTTCATAATGAAACAACTAAAGAAGAAGAAATTGAAGAAGAAAGAATTTGGAAAGGATCGGTAATGGATATTACCTCTTTTTGACGCGCCTCTTCTTAACCTATTCATAGGGCACTAGGGTTGGTCTTTGAAGAAGACCAGAACCTCTATGATGATTCTAGTGAATTGGGGAAGTGAAATGTTCAGGGTTTGGCCGAGCTTGAAGGCTCAAATTTGTGTGAGGAGGAGAGGGAGGAGAGGGGCATCTTTGGAATAACTAAAAATATTATTTTATTATAAATCCAAATTCGGTTTTAAATAGCTCCAAATTGATTTAATTCAAAGCTAAGGTGGGTATGGGTCTAAATCCTCTCACCAAATAGAATTTAGACAAGTTTAGGTATCAATTCTAACCTTATCATTTAGATTTAACTTTAAGTTAGATAATTTAACTTTTACCGTGTCATCTTGTTTTCTTACACTATAAGGTTAATAAACTTACTATATCAAGCCAAACGAACCCCAAATTGTTTATTATTAATATATATAACCTTATCTATGTCATTTTCCCTAACCATAGTTTTTAAGAATAAAATAACAATTAATAATATAATATTTGTTTTAAAAACTATTTTATGTCAATTTTGACACTATTTGGTAATTGATTTTTGTAAAAATCATAAAAGAATTATTATTTTGAAAAAAGTTAATAAAATCAATACTAACATGTCATATTAACCTAAAAAATTATTGTAATTCATAAAAAGTCTAAAATAACATTTAGTTGGGTATTTATAACATCAATTATGTCAATATTTCATTATTAAGATAATTACTGCATCATCGTTGTGTCTTAAATAAATTAAATTATTTAATGTCTAAAAATTACAAATAAAATATCATTATGTAGTAAATCCTTTTATCTTTCTAATGAATATTTATAGTCGAATTTATCTTATGTATATCCTTATATTAAAAATTATTTACTTATTAAACATTGATTTTAACTATTTTAACCCTTCTTTAAATAAATTAATAATAAATGTCCTAATATAATCCAAGTGGGCTTAAATGGTCATATATTATTTCTAATGTTGTTTTTCATCTAATTACACTTATCCAATAGAATTAGGACATGTTTTAGGGTAATAATAATAACACGTTTACCCTTAATTACCCTATTTACTTTTAACCGTGGTAAAAAAGTAAAAAGTTACTATTCACCAAAAATTATTTTCATCTCATTGAACCACATTTTAGTCCTTGATATTAACCGTGTCTCTCAAATTTTCTAAATTCTTCTCACAGAAGCGGTAAAATTATGTTTTATGAAAAATTCAGTTTTTTAACTACCACTTAGTGGTTTCACTATTCATCAAAAAATGAAAGTTTCCAGAAAAATACGAAAAATTAGGCCTAAGCTATATTTCATATTATTAATTAAAAAATGATGTCTATTTTATCAAATTCAAAACATATTAGTTATATTAACTAATTTAAAAATTAATTCCCGACGTCAAAACAAATAGCGTGTTTTTAAGGGATAATAACTATCAAAAGATTGACAGTAGTTTATATCTGGTTTAAATGTGAAATTACATCCAATGACCAAAATTGTATTAAATTGTAAAAATATATTCTAAATATACTTTAAAACCACTCAAATTAATAATTTATCACTATTAATTATTTTTATTTAAAAAGTTGTTTTTAATTAAAATTTAGTAATTTTCACTATTCATCAGAATATGAAAGTTATCCGAAACGTACCAAAATTTCACCCTAAGCTAATTTCGATATTCCGAATCCAAGAATGAAGTCCATTTTGAAAAATAAAATTTTCAAAATTTCAAAAAGTGGTTATTACTATTCATAATGGCTAGTTTTAATATTATTTTAATAGCATATCATTGTTTAGTGAAACTCGGTATTGCGTACTACACACACTATCAATGAAGGTCGTGATTGCGTGTAATTCAAGGCAAGTCTACGATGCGTGTTGTGCAAGATCCTTTTGGTGTAGCGTACAACACATGACATTAAGGAAATTAAAAAGAATATTTTTCATAAAATCTCGGGGTGTTACAGATTTCGTTTTCCGTAGGATGGATAGAAGATGAAATTTTGTTGTTTCAAATTTACAATAACACATAAGTATATTATTGATACTGATGTTATTAATTTATGATGAAACAAATAAATAAGAAGAAGTAGAAGAAGAAATAAATTGTTATTTTGAGGAGACCAGAACCACTATGATGTAACTAGAGAAGTTGATAAGATGAATTGGGAGGGTTTGTACGAGCTTCAAGGCCCAAAATGGTTTCAAGAGAGGAAGGAAAGGGTGTCCTTTTTATAAGGGAGGAGAGAGGCACCTTTGAAAAAACTTAAAATATTATTTTATAATAAAGTCATATTCGGTTTATAATAGCTCCAAATTAATTTATTTCTAAGCTAAAGTTGGGATGGGTCGAAATACTCTCAACTAATAGGTTTCAGACAAGTTTAGGTTGCTATTTTAAACTTATCATTTATATTTAACTCTATGTTAAATAATTTCACTTTTACTGTGTCTTCTTGTTATCTTACACTATATGGTTCATAAAATTACTATAACAAGAAAAAAGAACCCCATGTGGTTAATTATTAATATATATAACCTTATCTATGTTATTTGGCCGAACCTTAGATTTTCAAGAATATTATAACAATTAGTAATATAATATTTGTTTTAAAATATATTTTATGTCAATTTTGACACTATTTGGTAACTGTTTTTTGTGAAAATCATAACAACATGATTAGTTAAAAAAAGTTAATTAAATCAATTAAAATATGTCATATTAACCTAGAAAATTAGGTTAATTCATTGAAAGTCTCAAATTACATTTATTTAGTTTTTTATAACATCAATTATGTTAATATTTCATTAATAAGGTACTTACTGCATCATCATTATGTCATTAATAAATTAAATTATTTAATGTCTAAAAATTATAAATAAAATACCATTAGGTATGAAATATTGGTATCTTTATAATTAATATTTATTGTCATATTTATGTTATGTATAACCCTATATTAAAAATGTTTTAGTTATTAAACATTGATTTTAACCATTTTAACTCTTCTATAAATAAAATAATAATAAATTTCCAAAGCTAATCCTTGTGGACCTAAATGATAATATTTTATTTCTATGGTTTTTTTGGTCGAATTACACTTATCCAATAAAATTAGGACATGTGTTAGGGTAATAATAATATCATTTTTAACCTTAATTACCCTATTCACTTTTAACCATGGTAAATAAAAGTAAAAAGATACAATTCACAAGAAATTATTTTTAACTTATGAGACCACATTTTACTCCTTGATATTAACCGTGTCTCTCATATTTTCATAATTCCACTAACAGAAGTGGTAAAATTATGTTTTATGTAAATTTTCAAATTCTCTTAGGAGGTGGGTAAATGACGGTTAAAAGTTCAATAAAATTTTTATATATCTAAAATTATTATAAAATGACTCAAATGAATTACAGTGAACTTATATAGGTATTATATATCAATTTTGACCTAAAATAAATTTAAATACAATAAATAATTATTTAAACAAAAAGTTGGGTTTTAAATAGTAACCTAGTGTTTTCACTATTCATCAAAAATTGAAAGTTTTCAGAAATATACCAAAAATTCACCCTAGGCTAATTTCGATATTCCGAAGCCAAAAATGAAGTCCATTATGAATGATAAAATTTATAAAATTTATAAAAGTGTGTATTACTATTCATAATGGCTAGTTCATTATAATATTATAATAATATCTCATTTAGTGAAACTCGGTATTGCGTACTACACACGCTATCGAAGAAAGTCTTGATTGCATGTAATGCAAGCCATGTCAGGGATGCGTGTAGTGAAAGCTCTATTTATTGTTGGTATAACATAATCAAAACATCTTTCATTTATACATTACACATAATCTATACTTAATGTTGTGTAGAATAATTTCCTCTAAACGAACATGAAATTGTGTGTAACACGAGACAAGAATATTATTGCGTATACTGCAATATAGTATGGTGTTGCATATAGAACAAGCTATTTTTGGTGTAGTGTATAAAAATAGACATAAATTAAATTAAAAATAATAATTCTCATAAAATCTCGGGTTGTTACATTCTACCCCCCTTAAAATGAATTTCTCTTTCAAAATTCGCCGGGGTTATAAATGGTTTACTACATGAAAGTTTCTTTAATAGAAACCCACATCGTAAAAAGGAATACCAAAAAAATATCTTTAAAAACTCATTTATAAAACATAATAGTGACCCAAATTAATTAATCACTGGGTTTCCAAATAGGAAAGAATAGGTGAAAATATGGATATGGAAGGAAAATCTAACCATCATGTTCTGATAGAGAGCGGTAGAGAACATGGCTATGAAAAAGCCAACAATCACAAAGCCATAAATTTGTGATGATTTAAGGTAATATCTAATTCATCGGATATAAGGACAATAAGACAAATTTTTTTTGTTTTCAAGATCATTTCCCTAAAGTTGAATAATTTAGGAATTAAAAGAAATAATTACTTGATTTTGGTACAATCTCAACATTTCTCTTGCCTCAAACAATTTCCATTTCATCTCTTAAAGAAATAAAGTTGAATTTGTCTTTCATGAAGTGTTAGCAGATCATGCAATAGAATGTTAGTTCATTCAATCTATCTCAAACATAGGGTTAGCAATAGTTATATACATAAGTCCATATATGGTGAGATTAATCAGATATGGTTCCAAAATGGACTTATACTTCGTCTACCATCCTCCATAATTAAATAAAACTAGTTTATACTAACCAGGGACTTCATGTAGGCTAATGGTAGGTGATAAAGGCATGTCGCACTTCGATTGTGGGTTCGATTCCCACAACCTTGTCCGACGCGACAGGTTGTCGCTCATCCAATGGGTTGTCCTTTTTTCTAAAACTACACTATTATAACCTTCTATAAATAGTATCGAAAAAATTTATTGCCTTAAAAAATTCTATCTGATGTCTAACATAATCCATTCCAACCTTTAAGCTTATCGAAATTTCTTCTGTCCAATCTTATAGTATAAAGAAAACGATTACTAGAAATTTCATGAACCAAGCATGTGAATACCATCATTTATCCCCCATATAAGATATATCTTTTTGGTCACATTCCAAAAATGTGAATACCTTAATCATGTATTCTCTTGAAAAATAAATACACATTGAACCTTAGTGAAAACATGAATGTTCTCAAAAGTTAACTCTTTCCACGTACCAAAATCCCAGAATTTCTATATACTCAAACCACGATATCACACTATCCTTATATCAACCATGAGCTCATAAATAATATAAAACATCTCATTATCTCCTTATCCCTTCATTATACACATATCATCTACTTTCCAAAAATATATTAATTAACCTTTCATGGTTACCGGTACAATTCAACATATACTTTCAAATACTTTCAGAAAAATATCAGTGTTACAATCCTTAGATGTGTATTTATTCTATAGTACCATTACCTATACAACATAAATCTTGATAAAAATAAATCATTCCACTACCTTATAAAACCATTTACCAAGCTTCACCACTTCTTTCATATCATAAATCATTTGTAGTCTCCCCATCATCATCCACTTAAATACTTCCCATATGACCCTGTTGATTCTCTTCAAGAGATTTTCCTTTAGGGAATTGGTTTTCATAATGCCTATACATTCCACATTTAAAACATCGAATCATTTTTGATATCATAGCAATACCATTATCCTTCTCGATGGTGTTAACTGGACCTTTTTCTTTGCACTTACTAGATTTGTGTCCTTCTTTTCCACACCCAAAGCATCTTCTAGATACTTTGAAACATTGTGCTTGATGCCTCTTACAACATGATTTACATGATGGAAATTGAACTTTCTTACCTCTATGATCATCAGAAAAATCCATTTTCTCTTATTAGGTGAGTCGGGAAACTTACCAATATTGAGATTATTGATCATATTATGAGCTTTATGATTAGGCATAATAATGATTTTTGTACTTCCAAATCCTGTTTCATTTGGTTTCTCATGAATAATATCATTACATTGTCCATCATATCCTCCATTATCAGGAATCTTCCTGTTTCCATCCATTTTTTAAAACTCAAAAAGAATAGTGTGAGAGGGAAAAATCATTCTAGGGAAAACAACATAATATTGGGGGAGTACCATCAATATCTATCATCTTAGGTTAAATTCTAAGATTGTTACCATAATTCTAGGACTATAACCTATATGTATACTTATACTTAGGGACATCTCTAGACATACCATATATATGTCTCTAGGGATTTCATTAAAGTTTTCACATCCTAGTTTCTTAAGGTTACCTAAACATTTGCTCTGATATCAACTATAGAGACCCAAACCTTGACGTACATGGACATTAAATTACTTTTTCGGAATACTTACTGCATGACAAAAACAGACACCCGTAGACTGTATTAGTTTACTGTATTTGGAAACTCAGAACGTAATCTTCTAATCATGGTGAAAGATCTTCAACATCTCTTATAAAGATAATACATTTTTTGTTTTCTTACCTAAAAACATTCATTATATCCTGGGGAAAAGAAAACATAAAAAGGGTGAGCTCAAATGCTCAGTAAGGGTAAACATAGAGAACATAAAACATTTCATAAACATATGAATGAAAAAACTTTAACATAAAATCCAAAAATCAAAATCACGATCAAATACATAAATCTTTAAAGTGCATAAGGCATATATCATAAGAGAACAACAATCATGATAAAATTTCCTAGGAATAACACATTTTATTGTGGAAAATAATTAATAACATGATATGATTTCCATAGTATCCAATGAATTGCTGCCAAGACCATCTTAGTGGACAAAGTCCCATTCTGAATCGAGTTCACTCCTCATTCCAGTTCTGTATCATTGAACTGGATTAACATACCGTTCCAGCCATGTCTATCTAATGAGATATAAATCTTCACCCAATGCATTGGAGAGAGATATAGGTCCCACACTTATCATAATGAAATCATTCATATGTGTTCCACAACATAAACATAAATCATTCATCATAACCCAAAAAATAAAATGGGTTTCATAAACATCATCCCATCATAACATAATCCATATAAAACAAATGGATATCATTTCATCATAAGAAAAGTGAAACCATGTAAATCATAAGGAAATTGTACATGAAACATACACATATGAAATAACGTCATCTTATATAGAAAATGGTTTCGATAAAACACTTGAAATGAATTCTTGAGGAAAATATCCTTTCTTATTCAAAATCATTTTATTTTCACAAAATACCATGAAATTTAAAAAGAAAATTATTTTGTTGAAAATAGTTGTAAAATCATGTAGACTAAGCGTCACGAAAATGAGGCATTATGAAGCTGTAAAAATCTGTTCACGCCGTATAAGTTAAAAATAACATTATTCTCGTAGTTTTATCGAAAAAGTCAAAAAGTTTCCCATGTGGTAAACAAAAGTATGATTACTTTCATAAAATGTGGTACATTTCAAAAAAATGGGTAAAAAGGACTTTAAAAATACATGAAAAATAATTAGAAAACAAGGGAGTGGATCATAACATTAACCCCAGTAAATACTTGCGAATAACAATCTTGGATAAGAATGAGATTGGAAAAGTTAACCCTTACATTAGGTCCGATATCCATCGTACATATCTGATCCTCCTATATAATGATTTAACTAATGTCATTGACTTATTACATAATCATATTCATTGTTATTATATCATATATGGTTCACTTATGACTTTATATTACCCGTTCATTTGTAAATTCCATTTAAAGAAGCGTTTTCGGTATAATCATTTCATTTATCATACATGTTTCGACATGTTGTTCTTGATATTATTACTTATATCCTGATTTACATAATTCTAGAATGTAAATAATGGTTTATATATAATATATATTCAGTATAAAAATATATATAATAGATCGATAAATGGAATGAAATAGACCGTTCATTGAGACGGTAGGACATGCGTACGTATGAACACAGTGTTCGTTTCCTTATTGAATTAAATGTAATTAAGTAATTGAAACATATATGTTCATAAACCCAGTATAATTATTATGTAATTTATTTCATGATTATTTATTATATATAATTTATAATCATACTTGAATGGTTAATCATGGAAAATGAATCTCATCGCGTTCGTGGATACGGTAGTCCGTACGTACGCACGAGCGAAGATATCATTCCCATGATCATGGAATTTTATTGAAATTTTGGTATAAATTTCATAATCAATATCACTTTAAAATAATCATACATAGTTATTTATTTACACCATTATACACATCCATGTAAGGTGGTGGTGGAAAACAGACTACACCACGGCATTGAGACGGTATTCCGTACGTATGCATGTGTGGTGATTTCTTTTTCCGTAGGATCGATAGAAGATGAAGTTGTGTTTTTTCATATTTATAATAACACATCAATATATGATTATACTGATTTTATTAATTTATTATGAATCAAATAATGAAGAATACATATAAGAAGAAATAAATTGGAAAGAATCGGTAAAGGATAATACCTCTTCTTTGACGGACCTCATCTTAACCTCCACTTAAGGCACTAGGGTTGGTTAGTTGAGGAGACCAGAACCTCTGTGATGTAACTAGAGAGGTTGAGAAGAGGAATTGTCATGGGATGGCCGAGCATCAAGGCCCAAAATGGTGTGAAGAGAGGAGGGACATGGTGCCATTTTTATAAGGGAGGAGAGTGGATCTTTGAAAAAACATAAAATATTATTTTCTAATAAAATCATATTTAGTTTATAATAGCTCAAAATTAATTTATTACGATTCTAATGTGGGGTGGGTAGAAATACTCTCAACCAATAGGTTTTAGACAAGGTAAGGTTACTATTGTAACCATATCATTCAGATTAAACTCTAAGTTAAATAATTTAACTTTTACCATGTCTTCTTATTTTCTTAAACTATATGGTTAATAAACATAAAATAACAGGCCAAAATAACCCCAAGTGGTTAATTATTAATATATAAAACATTATATAAGTCATTTGGTCTAACCAAAATTTTTTAGGAATATTATAACAATTAATAATATAATATTTTTTTAAAAACTATTTTATGTTAATTTTGACCCTATTTTGTAATTGTTTTTTGTGAAAATCATAACAGCATGATTAGTTCGAACAAAGTTAATTATATAAATAATACCATGTCATATTGACTTATAAATTTAGTTTAATTCATAAAAAGTCTCAAATTAAAATTATGTGGATATTTAAAACATCAATTATGTTAATATTTTATTATTAAGGTAATTACTGCATCATTATTGTACCATAAATAAATTATATTATCTAATGTCTAAAAATTATAAATAAAATAAAATTAGGTAGGAAATATTTTTAGATTTCTAATGAATATTTATAGTCGAATTTTTTATATGTATCACCCTATATTAAAAATGTTTTTGTAATTAAACTTCGATTTTAACCATTTTAACTCTTCTTTAAATAAAATAATAATAAATGTCCTAATCTAATCCAAGTGGACATAAATAATAATATTTTATTTCTAAGGTTCTTTTTGGTCGAATTAATCTTATCCAATAGAATTATGACATGTGTTAGGGTAATAATAATATCATTTTTACCCTTAATAACCCTTTTTACTTTTAACTGTGGTAAATAAATGTAAAAAGTTACTATTCACAAAAAAAATATTTTTAGCTTATTGAACCACATTTTACTCCTTGATATTAAGTGTGTCTCTCGGATTTTTAAAATTCCACTCACAGAAGCGTTTCAATTAAGTTTTATGTAAAATTTCATATTCCCATAGGAGGTGGGTAAAAGACGGTGAAAAGTTCAATTAAATTTTTATATATCTAAATTTATTATAAAATGACTCAAATGAATTACATTGAACATATATAGGTATTATGTATCAATTTTTAACTAAAATAAATTAAAATAAGATAAATAATTATTTAAATCAAAAGTCGGTTTTTAAATTGTAACCCAGTGTTTTCACAATTAATAAAAAATTGGAAGTTTTAAGAAAAATACCAAAACTTCACCGTAGGATAATTTTGATATTCCGAATCCAAAAATGAATTCCATTTTGAATGATAAAATTTATAAAATTTCAAAAATTTGGTATTACTATTCATAATGGTTGGTTCATAATAATATTATAATAATATCTTGTTTAGTGAAACTCTGTATTGCGTACTACACACGCTATCGAAAAAGGTCTTGATTGCGTGTAATGCAAGCCATGTTAGGGCTACGTGTAGTCAAAGATCTGTTTAGTATTGCGTATAACATAATCAAAACTTATTTCATTTAAACATTAAACAGAATCTATACATAATGCTGTGGAGAATAATTTCCACAAAATGAACTTGAAATTTTGTGTCACACGAGCCAAGAATAGTGTTGCGTATACTTCAAGCTAATACGGTGTTTCATATATAACTAGCTAATTTTGGTGTAGTGTATAACACAAGACATAAATGAAATTAAAAAGAATAATTTTAATAAAATCTCGAGTTGTAACAAAATCACACCTAACAATTGGGATTTACTTCCTCGTATTCTAAAATAGAGGCTATTCAAACAAATGGGGGTATTGAGCCTGAATCTTGGCATCCCTCTCCCAAATTCTCTTCAAGGGATTCCCATGCTACCAACGAACTCACACCAGAGTAATCGACCCTCTCCATTGAATCTTCTCCTATCGATCATGTATCTCCACAGGGTACACCGTAAATGTCACCCAATCATCAGCCTCATGATATTTGTGGTCGATGATGTTTGAAGGGTCGTTCAATCATCTTATCTTAGGGGATACGTGGAAGACATCATGCACACTCTCTAACTACAACGGTAGATCCTACCAGTATGCCACCTCACCCACTCACCGTAGTATTAGGAAATTTTTGATGAACCTCATAGATAACATTCCAACTCAGCCAAATATCCATATCCATATTCGAGGAGAGACATATAAGAATATATAGTTCCCCTCCTTGAACACCAAGGGTCTCTATCTCTTATCAGTAAATGAGACCTGTCGGTTTTGAGTTTTCTTCATTTTTCGTTCGATGACCAACAACTTCTCCGTCAAGAATGAAATCCAGAGGCATGTCCTCCATGTTCTATATTGTCAGTAAATGTATGAGCAGGTTATTATAGCTTTTTAGCACAAGCACGAGGCATATATTCCATGATCTATATGGTCTGCTCCATCTGATCATCCATCTGTGGGTAAAAGAATATTCGCAAGCGTAAATTATTCCTAAACACCTCATGAAATCACTTCCACAATCGGTATATAAAGAATGGATCACGATCTGAGACTATCGTAGATCGGACACCATGGAGTTGAACTATCTCTTACAAGTAGAGGTGTCCCAGCCCTCTACTGAAATTTTGTCTTTGAAGGGTAAGAAGTGGGATAACTTGTTGAATTGGTCTATGATCACCAAGTTGTCATAATTCCCCCGATATTTATGTGGTAATACAACCTAGAATTTCATCCACATACCATCCCACTTACACTTTGGTACCTCGAGGGGTTGTTTCAAAAATATTGGAACATTGTTCCCAGCATTTTCTTGGTGACAAATGAGTCATCTCGAGACAAACTATGTCACTGCCATCATCACCCCTAGCTACCAGTACCGACATCGAATGTCTTGATACATATTTTCAACACCAATACGTACCTCCATATGAGATGTATACAAGTATATCAATTCATAATCTTACAATGCTGCTTTTACTATGGGGCACCCTCTGAAATGAGTAACGTGAACCCCACCTTTTGAATTTTCATCAGGGGCATGCCATGAAGATATCTGGGCACATTTAGTCTCACAAATAGCATCTCTATGTTGCACCTCCCTAACTCACAATAAGAGTGGAAGGGAAACTACCATCGATTGGAGAAAATATGTATCATCTTTATCCATTAAGGATATATGATGTGAGGCCAAATTATATGAGGCTTCATTCCGTAGCTGTAAAATAAAACTCCTGCTGAAAGAATCTACCACCAAGTTCCACTTCTCATAAGTATAGACTATCTCGAAGTCCTAGTCCAGGAGGGAATATACCCACCCTTGATGTCATTGATTCAAATCCTTTTGGGAAACAATATTATTGAGACCTTTTTAGTCAAAGTACATAGATGAATCATTCACCTATAAGGTAGTGTCTCCACATCATTAGTTCTAATACTACTACTACGAAGTCATGGTCTTTAGTCACATTGTTCTAGTCATGAGGTCTCAATTGTCATGTTCCATAAGAAATCACTCATTTCCCTTGCATCAAGATAGAACCTAGAAAAATTCTTCATCCATCACAGAACACCACCTAGTCGGTTCCTTCCACTAGTAGTCTCAAGATAAGATCTCTCATCATGCTCTGCCTCAGCTATTGAATGATCTTCTTGCATTTTTATTTTCGTTCAAAGGGGTTTCCCTTCATTTTCAATGCCTTCATGGGTGATATCACTCTATATAAGATGGGTAAAAACCTCGAATAGTACTCAACCAACCTAATGAAACACATCACCTTAGTAATGCCTTTGGTTGGTTTATATGAATTCACAACCATGATCATCACTGGATCCAATGACACTCCTACATCTAATCGGACATGTCCCTTGAAGGTGGACATTAAAATCCAAAACTCACACTACATGATCTTTTGGTAAAGATAGTTCTCTTGAATTGTATCCATAACCATCCTAAAGAGCATTGTGTGATCCTCAGCAGATGCTAAATACGCAAAGATGTCACCAAGGAGACCACTACAAACCAGTCTAATTACAGCTCTAATATCTTGTTCAAGAGTCCCATGAACACTATTTGGGAATTTATCATACCAAAATAAATCACTATATACTCTTAGGGATAGTAGAATCATATGAAATCCTTATTTGAGAAGTCCTCATATTGTACTTGAAGCTAGAGATAGCTTGATCTAAGGTCTATCATCGAGAACCATCTCTCTCCCTTCAGCTGATCGAAGAGGTCATCAATCCTCGGTAGATGATACTTGTTCTTCATGGTCACATGGTTATGGGGAAATAAGTGTACACATATCCTCAGGCTTCTGTCGGCATTCATGGAAAACAACATTAGGGCTGCCCATGGTGAAACACTAGGCATTACGAACCACTTCATATGCAAGTCCTCCAACTGTACCCTCAGCTCCCAGAGCTCTGTGGGAGCCATCAGATATGAAGGTGTATATATTAGTGTCGAATCATGGTATGGATCAATGAATAAGTCTACCTCACTATTAGGAGGTAGTCTTAGAGAATTATCTAGTAAGACATCCTCGTACATGTCCACCCATGTAAGATACTAGGGACTCATCTCATCCAATTCACCATGAGACACTAGCTAACTCATTAGTGATCAGTTTCACCATCCTACGTGTGAGGCCATCCCTTACTGCAAGAGATCCCTTATCACTGGTGATGGAAAATCTGGTCCCATCTTCAGAGAAACACCACACTTCATACCTAAAATAGTCAATTTGAAAAAATTCTATGTATTACCATTCCATACATTGAATGACATCGTAAGCCCTCAGTGCCACTTCAAGGAGATCACTACCAAAGATCCCTCTTCTAAGGTTAAGATTACACTACTAGCACCAGTGTGTGATAGTTGAGTCCTCCCATGTATGAGACTCTAATAGTAAGGATCGAGCCAACCGCTCCATCAGAATATCTATGTTCCAAAAAATTTATGTGGAAAGGAAAGAGTAAATGAAACCTATTTCTATAAGAACTAATGCTAAATTGGAGAAAAAAATCATTCCACATATCTTTGTTGGGACGTCGAGACCGTAGGAAGTGAATTTCAGAAACTAATCCCACCCATGTCCACCAAATCTTTAATCCCATTGCGAACCACCTAGTGGTTGTGGTGGTAGTACATTGTACCTACACCCACTTTCTGCTGCTCATACCATTACACATCCATGTCTTCTACATGAAATATTTCCATATTCGTATCTCTGTCACTATCTCAAGGGTCTCGTGACCATCATCCTATCCTTTGCGCAACAATTTAGGTAATCCCAAGACATGTTACCTTACCTGCTGCATGCGTACCTTACTCTGATCTTCTGATGAGTCCCACTACCAGAGGATCCACACACTACCGACCATGAGTCTTAGGGTCATCTTCTGAATGGTCTGGACCATTTGGGCCTCTACTTTATATGTTAGCTACCTTCCATGGATGTCTCGTCCACTTTCTGCATTGTGGTAGCTCCAACAATTGGTTCATAATAAGTGAGGAAGCTCTCCACTAGTATAGCTCACTCCAGCACTACAGCTTTTATAGGGATGCTCAAGGAAATTATTATTTACCTGATTTCCTTTCAAAGTACCTGCTCAATTGTTTGGTTCCTGATGAAAGGGTCTCATACCATATCTGTTGAGTAATGGAAGTGGTCTGTGAACCTCGCATAGTACACAGCCTTAGTCAAGCTTCCATTTTGTAGGTGAAACAGCTCTTGTATGCACACTAACCGTAATGTTTCAGAGAAGAACTCCTCCCTAGAAATTTTTTCGATGACTGACTAGTGAGGGTCACCGTACTATGAATCTGGATCATCAAACTCCACCACCACCCTTCCAAGCTCTGCAAACTTCTTGCACCAAGGACTTCGATTTGGTTGATTGGTGTCCTCACTTAGTGGAAAACACTTTTCACTACCTCCAGCCAACCATCATCGACCTGAGTATCTATCTCTCATATAAACCTTGGTGGTATCTACCTCTTGAAATTGTGTATGGTATTGAGCCTTTGTGTGTCCTCTACGGGTTGCGATGATAGTAAGTACTAACCAATGAGTGTCAGTATCGGCGGGACACTGCCCGATGGTACCATCTCATACAATAGTCCTTGTAAAAATGACTTATCACTCAATGGGCCACCCTCTTGTTCTGGCACTAGAATCCTTGGAAGCTGTTTGTTAGAGGTATTTTAAAAGGGATCAAGATGTATCACGATTTAAAGGTAATACATGGTGATCTTACCCTGCCAAAAATAGAACATGGGGAAACATTAAATGATGAATGCAACTAGTTTTTTCGTGTGTTGATTCAGAATGTATATGTGACGCCCCGACCGTAGTTAACCAGAGTCTGTACACAATTACTTAACATTGGCATGATCACAAGATATCATGTCTGGAAATACCAATTAGTTTAGTTACGTTGGAAGTACTAGATACATACATATGTTTGACATTACATTACAAAATGGAGAAACTACAACATTGTGTCTCTTTTTTACACACACATATCATTTATCCTATTCGTACACGTCTATCATTATATTCTTCATCGCATCATGGAAAAAATTTAACATAAGAATGAAGTGATCTCAAATTCTTAGTGAGGATCAAAATACATCAGAAACTATCATAAATATGTGTAAAGATGTGAGGAATAATATAATAATAAAAAACAAAAGTTTTAAACATAAATTTCAACATATTATGGAAAAGATAAATCAGATAATTCCATTAACTTATTCAGATGGATATTATATTAGTCGAATAATCACTTGTATTATAAATATCTAATTTCATAATGATGCAGTTCATAATGTCAGACATCATAAGCACATATTCAAGGCCTCGTGCCAAGACTAAAAATAATAATTTTTTCAAGGCCTTGTGTGAAGTCAATAGTTTGTCTAATGTGGCCTACCAATTCATCTAGGGTCTATAGAGGATGCCACACATCACATACTACATCCAATACATTCCTAATAAGAAAAGCTTGAAACATAAAATAAACATTCATATTAAAACTACTATAAAAAATGTAAAAACATTAACCATAAACCATGCATGGTATAAAAATAGTACATCCATAGTCAAACATATCACAAAACATTCAATACAAAATGGAATATTATATTATAATAAATCAACTTCAAATAAGAGTAAAATCCAACAAATGATGTTGACATAGATGAAATCAATACTACATGAGAGAAATATCTCTTCTTATATTGGAATATTTTAAAAGTCACATAATTAGGAATGAAAAATTTATTTTGAAAATATTATCATAATCATGTAAGGGGATCTTCCAAGGTGTTATAAAGGTGGGAAATAGCCACACCTGCCATATAAGTGATAAAATATCCTTAATTTGTTGAAAAGGTCATACAATACCGTGTTTATAATGCGACAGAAACATTCATTTCAAACCATCTTATAAAAATTCAAACTACGGTATAAATAAATTTAACCCATAGTATAGTAAATAGTAAACATGTTTTGAAATAAATTTCATAGAAACAATGATGTGTATGATTAATAGGTCCCAGAAGATACTTATGTATAAACAACATCAGAGAATAAAGTGGTTGGAAATTTAACCCTTTCCTTGTAGTTTTCCTTAATCGAGGGTACACTAACCTTCTGTATGATGGTTAAATAATTGTTATTAAATTATAAAAGAACAAAATATGTAATTATCATATCATATATGATCCTCTAATATTACTTGGTTAATTATATTTCAGTATTATCATTGTTTTAGGTGTTAACTGATTCATTTTACTTTATATGTTTCATAATATAAGTCATGTTTGTTATGGATAGGATGTATTTGATTCATATCCATAATGAAATTAGGTTATTTGATCTTTTATTTTAATCATGAAATAACAATATTTCATGAATGGTTACTATGGAAAATGAAATCACGTCTTGTCAGGGAGAAGGTAATCTGTACATACGCACAAGCGAAAATATCATTATATTGATGGTGAAATAGTATGTAATTTTTTGGTATATTATATATAGATAATCCTTGACATATTATATTTATTATTTACATAAATTATACTCATTATTATACCCATCCAAAAAATAATGTGTTGAATAAAAATATACACCACGACGTGGAGACGGTAAGTCGTACATACTCTTTTATAGTGACTTTGTCATTCATAGGACATATAGAATATTTAATATGGTTGTACCATATTTATAATTAAATCAATGTAAATATAAGGTACTGGATTTATAATTTTGTTATGTATACAATAATTACATATGTAGGGGAAGATGAAAATAACTTTAAAAGATGTGATTAAATACTTACCCCTTCTCAGGGTGCTTCTATTTGATTTAAAACAAAAGGGATCCTTAGGCTGATTTTTTTATCAAAGAAAGGCCACTAGGAATTATTTTGGGTTTTCGGGACGAGATTCGTGTAGGTTTTGGCTGAGCCAAATGTCTTTGGAGGTGTGGATATATTATAAGGGTACTTACCCTTTTATAATAGAGGTGAGGGTCACTTTTGGTAAAGAATGAAATAATAATTTATTATAAAATTATTATCTATTTCTAATGACTACAAAAAGATTTATTTCGATGATATGGTGGGTATGGGTCTAAATAAACTCAACCAATAGGTTTTAGGCATATTTATGTCACCATATTAACCATAGCTTTTACATTTAACTTTTAGCTAAATAGTATAACTTTTACCATGTCTTCTTTTATTATTATAATACATGGTTAATAAACATACTACAAAATATCATGAGAACATCAAATGGTTCATTAATGACATATATATCATTATATAAGTTTTTTGGATGAACCTTCTAGATTTTTTACTATTATTTAATTTAATAAAATAGTATTTGTTTTAAAAACACATTTACGTCAATTTTTGACACTATTTAATATTTTTTATTTGAAAGTCATAAAAACCATATTTCTTTGAAAAAATAATCTGAGTCAACCCTAAAATTTCATATTATCCTAAAAAATTTCATCGATGGAATCACAAGTTTCAATTTACATTTATTTTAATATTTATAACATCAATTATTTTAGTCATCCATTAATGAGGTAATTAATGTATCATCATCGTGTACTAAATAAATTTAATTATTTAATGTCTAAAAATTATAATTAAAATACCATGATGTATGAAATATTTTAATCATTATAATGAGTATTTATAGTCTAAATTAAATTATGTATAACCCTATATTAAATTTTTTAAATTTATTAAAAATTTATGTTAACACACTGAACTCTTCACTAAATAAAATATAATAAATGACCTTATCTAATTCATGTGGATAAAAAAGAAACGTATTTTTATCCTATGGTTTATTTTGGTCTAACCAAGCTAATGAAATTGAATTAGTGCATGGGTATGTGTAATTATAATATCATCTTTACCTTTAATTACCCCATTTACATTTAACGATATTAAATAAAATCCAATAGTTACTATTCAATGAAAATTTATTTTATCCTATTGAACCCAAATTTAATTACTCTTGTCAATCGTGTCTCTTATATTTTTGATATTCATTTCACAGAAGTTGTAAAATTAAATTTTATTCTAATTTTCAAATGTGCATAAAAGGTGGGTAAAAGACATTACAATATTAAAAAAAATTATATATCTATTTTTATTATAAAATGACTCCAATGAATTACAATGGATTAATATTGGAAAGATATAACTATTTTAAATAAAAAATAAATTTATATTTAAAAATAACAGTTTAAATAAAATTTTGGTTTTAAACAATAACACAGTGTTTTTCACTATTTATTAAAAATTTATAGTTTTCTAAAAAATACAAAAAATTCACCCTAAGCTAATTTTGATAATCTGAAATAAATAATGAGGTACATTTTGAAAAATAAAATTAATAAAATTTAAAATGGTGGGTATTAAAATTCATATCTTTTGTTTAAACAACTAGTTTTTTTGGTCGTGATGTTCAAGAATGAGATGTTGTGTACAACAGAAGCTATTGAATTATTCAATGAGAAGCGTATCATGGAAGCATGAACTGTTATATTATTTCCTACATTAAATAATTTCATCATCGTAATTTCTAGAATATTACTACATGAAACAATTCTAGTTGGTTTTCATCATAAGTTCCCCATGATCCCATGTTGCCTCTTACATTTTGTGGTTTATCAAAAGAACTTTACCTAGATGAGTCAACCAGTTTCTCAACACTTCTTCTCAGGTATCATTAATCTTGATAGGTTCTTCACAATAAGACAGATCTGATTCCAGAATCTAATTTTTCATAGGTGAGTAGAAATATTTGGTAAGACATGTATTTTCTCAATCGTGACATGTGGAACACATCATGAAATTTAGGGAGACTTGGCATCATTGTCAAACAGTAAGCTATAACTCCAATTTGTTCCATAATTTCAAATGGTCCAATGTAACTGGGACTTAATTTCCCCTTCCTACCAAATCATATAACACCCTTCCATTGAGATACCTTCATGAAAACATGATCTACAACTAGAAATTCCAAAACCATCTTTTGGTTATTGTAATTTCTCTTTATTGTACTTTGTTATGATTTGATGTTTGTTTGGATAATCATTAACTTTTACATTTTTTCCTCAACAAGTTCTGGCCTACGAGTTTTATTTCACTAACATCATCCAAACAAGTTGGTGTGCAACTCCTTTCACCATATAACGCTTCATATGGGGCCATATGAATACTTAAATGGAAGAAATTGTTATAGGAAAACTCTTACAGAAGTAAATACTGATCTCACATACCTCTAAAGTCAATTGAGTAATATCTTAACAAGCCCTCTAAGGTTTGAAGAGTCCGTTCTGATTCTCCATCAGTTTGAGGGTGGTAGGCATTGCTTAAATGATGTTTAGTATCTAGGGATTTCTGATGACTTTTCTAGAATCTTGGTGTAAAATAGAGACCATGACCCAAAACAATCTATATGGGTAGACCATGAAGACATAAAACTTCATTAATATATAATATTTTTAAATGATCTAGTGGTTAATCATTTCTTATAGCTAAAAAATTTGGTGACGTAGTAAAATGATAAACAATGACCAATATTGCATCATTATTTCTTGAAGTATTTGGTTTCCCCATGATAATTTCCATCATAATATCATCCCATTTCCACTCAGGTATGAGAATAGGTTATATGACTCCTCTATGATATTGTCTTACAACCATCACCTATTTAAAAACCCTACATCATGAAGCATAATATGTAATCCCCCTCTTCATGGTTTCCCACAAAACATGTTGCTTTGAAACTCTATAAATCATAGTTATACAAAGTTGTATAGAAAAACTAGAGCTATGAGATTCATCCAACAATTGCTTTTTCAGATTATGTATATCGGGAACACAAATTCTCTTCAAAAATTTCAAAATTCCATATTCATATATGATGTCAATCAATCTCCCATCATTCACAACATTAATATTCTTTTGAAACTCATCCTCATCAATCTGAGAAATTTTTATCATTTCTAGTAAATATGGTTTGAAACCATTAGAAAAAGAAATGATATTTTAAATTCCATTACTATTCACATATCCATCATTAATATAGCCATGAAGATAGGATCCCTATCAACTCTCATTTTGTTCAAAACTCCAAGATCCTTTCATCTCAAAGAATCTGCCACATTATTTTGCTTCCCTATGTCGTATTTTATAGTGAAATCATAATCCTTGAGTAGTTCAAGCCATCGTCTCTGCCTCATGTTGAGTTATTTATGTGAAAAAATATACTTCAAACTCTTGTGATAAATATATATCTCATATTTATCACCATAGAGATATTTTCCCCATATAATCAAAGAATACATTACAGTTTCTAACTAATGATCATGAGTAGGATAATTTTGTTCATAAATTTTTTGCTTCCATGACACATAAGCAATAAATCAATCATTTTTCGTAAGGGCATAACCACATCCTTTCTTTGAAGCATCACTGTAAATTAAAAACGCATCATTCTACAATTATATAGTAAAGATAAGATCATTGAATAATCATGTCGTCAATTATTCAAAACATTTTTCACACACTTTTGAACCAAAAAATTAACCCCTTTACATGGGATCTTGGTTAATGTGTAAGCCAATCAAGAAAAATTCTAGACGAAACACCAATAATGACCTACTAAACCAATAAAACTACGTACCTCAGTTATAAAAATCAGTCTTTCCCATTCATGAATCTTCCATCCCTTTTAAGGATCATCATAGATTACATAAATATTTATAATATGGCCAAGAAAAGATATCTCTTGAATCTAGAATTCAATCTTTCTATACATCCCATATAATTCATTTCTTCTAAGAGTATTTATAACAGTGTGCATGTGATTTTCTTTATCTTAATAGATATTAGATTATACACAGATATCATCAATAAATACCACTACAATGTCATCTAGATATTCTTTGAAAACTCTATTCATTATATCTATAAAGACATATGGTTCATTAGTTATTCCAAATGGAATTATTGTAAACCTGTAATGACCATACATGGTTTGAAATGTTGTCATTGGAATGTCTTCCTTATTCCCACAGAAAAATGATATCCAGATCGAAGATCAATATTTGAAAAATATTGGGCTCTTTGAAGTTGTTCAAATAAATCATTAATATATGTAGGGGTACTTATTCATTATTGTTATATAATTATTCTCTTTACATCAATGCACAACCTCATAGATCTATCATATTTCTTAATAAAAAGTACAGGGGCTTCCCATGGGGAAACACTAGAGAGAATAAATCCATTTTACTCAATTTTTATAGTTTTTTCTATAGTTACACTAATTCAACAATGGACATTATATAAAGGGTCTTTGAAATGGTCCTTGAACAAGGAATTAAGTCAATGGAAAACTCAATTTCTCATTCTGGAGGATGTCTAGTTAAATCCTCTAGAAACACATAAACATATTCATGCACATTAGGTACATCCATATTTGAACATTCCATTCCTCACCCATAGTTATTTCAATATCATCCTCCCCAATAATTGAATTTAGTAGATCTAATGGGGGTAGAAGTAGATGAGAATTAGATGGTGATGTTTATGCTCAAATGCTATGGTATTCCTCATCATCATCAAAAATTGTAACCTCCTTCTTCATACAATAAATTTTCACCTCATGGTCTTAAAGACAATATAAATGAGGATTATATCAATTTAAATCATTGGTATGACTATGAGGTCAACAGATAAAGCAAGTTTCAATGCCATAATAGTATCTGAATGACAAAACATTATTGCAATGACACTCCCATTATGGGGTATGACTGACAACTACCATGTTATGTAAAATATAAAATATATAATTTTATTGGGAATCTAAAAAGATATGAAAGAATTCGATGATCCAGAATCAAATAAATCATTTCATAATTTTTAGGAAATGATTAATGTACCATCCACCATGTAATTAAGAACGTCATCCTCAGCAGTAGTGATCACATAATCTTGTCCTTAATCCCTTAGCCTTTTCTGAGGTATTTTTCTCTGACTCTTAGTCCATTAAATTTCTAAAATGCCCCATTTACTAAAAATTTTAGCATTCAAAATTGAAAACCTCTTTCTTCCCCTTACAATAACAAGCTTGGTGGTATTTTTCTCCACACTTGTAATATACTCCCATTCCCATCTGGAAAGTACCAGGTTATTTCTTCCCACATTTTATGCAGGATGAACGTTATACTTTTCCCTTCTTCCCCTTATTTTCATTTCTAGAGTGTTCAAAATATCTTTTATTTTCTTACATTGAATTAATTTTGTATAGATTAGAGAATTATTTTCTTGTCTTTATAGCAGATGAGACTATAACTTTGTACAATGAGATATATTTTGAGATTAATGCTTGACGGATAAATTGATAAAACCAATCAATGAACAGATCATTTTTAATTCTTGGGTTATGTATATAATCTACACCATGCCTTTAAAACCTTGTAATGTTCGCCTCACACGTTGTGACATTCTCATCCTCCTTTTTCCTCAGACTCAGAAATTGAATTTCCATATCCTCTAGATGTTCACGAGGAATGTATTTTTCTATGAAAAAATATTCAAACTCCTTCCATTATATATATGATACTTCTTCATCCTCCTTTCTATTTTGAATTAATATCAGCCATTTATTTTCATCACTTGTGAAGAGATAAACTACCATGAAAACTTTTTACCCTTCCCTACTCATCAAAGATATGAATAATTTCTCTATGGAACTTGTCTATTGCACAACTAAAATTGGATTTTTAGTCCCATTGAATGTTCATGGTTACTACCTTATGATGTGGTCTAACATTCATCCTCCATGTTGTGGATCTAGGTGCTCTCTGTAGGTATGGTTATTATTCATAAACAGAGTGATTTGTCCCTGTATGGTTTTAAGCTATTCAGAAACAGCTGAATCACCATCTCCACTGTAATGATATTGAGTAGAGGGAAATCCCTACATGAATTACGTGCATTGATTCAGTTCACATTTAAACTAAGAGGCACCATTTCAAAATAAAAAAATACACTAGATTAGTATATTAATCATTATACTTAATTCCAAACTAATAAAATACCTTACATTAATTTAACTATTTATGAATATAATCTATAATCATAAAAAAATTCATTGAGGAAGTCTTTAATCATAAATCCTTCGTAATGGTTTGTGATTAAAATGTGAAATATACAAAGAATATCCCCCGGGAATGTCAAACCAGGTGTTCAGTAAGGCCCGTTTTCATGTACTAGGATACCCTGAGTCAAGCCTGAAACTCCTTGTCATATTTTTCACTCCTAGGTACATCTATGCCAGAACCACATTAACTTATAGTATCCAGACATGGATGTATTTTTTAGAAAATGAACATAATATCTACATTACTAAATGTTTTGTATTATAATCTATAATAATCCCCAAAATTCTATCATAGGGTAATGTTATCTAATCATAGTTTTTCTAAATCTAGTTTTAATGTTTGTACTATAGTTCATATGGTACCAACTATAACTTCCCGACCCTAGTTACCTAGAGTAGGTGAATTATTACATAACATTTTCATGATCACAATAGATCATGTCTCGAAAGACTAATTAGTTTAGTAGCTTTGTATGTACTAGATACATACATGATTGTAACATTACATTGTGAAATGAAAAAACTATAACATTGTGTCTCCTATAAAAACCATAATATCTCATAGCCTATTCCTACATGTCAAACCAAATATACTTTTTGCATCCTAGAAAAAATAAAAATAAGAAAGGGGTGAGCTGGAATGCTCAGTAAGGATAACAATATAAAATAAACTATTATAAATATGCATAAACATTTAAGGAAAAGTACAAGACTAACATAAAGGCATTTTAATCATAATCATCAGCATAATATATCAAAGATAAATCACGTAATACTATTTACATATTCATATGGATATTCTACAAGTCAAATAATCACATGTAATATCGATATCAAATTTCATAATGATGTAATGCATAATGTCAGACATCAAAACCTCATAGTCAAGGCCTCATTCCAAGACTACAAATAATAATTTTGTGAAGTCCTTGTTCCAAGACACTATTTTATCTCATGAGACCTATTTATGCATCAAGGGGCTATAGAGGGCCCCTCCCTTCACATACTACGTCCAATTCATTCCACATAAGAAAAAGTTGAAACATAACATAATCATTCATATTAAAACTAGCATATTAAATGTTAATAAATTAACCATAAATAATCATTGGTATAAAAATAGAACATCTATTATAAAACATATCACAAAATATTCAATACAATATGGATGATTGTGTCATAATAAATCAACTTCAAACTAGTGTAAAATACAAAAATGATGTTGACACAGATGAAATCAAAAGTAATAGATAGAAATATCTATTTATATTTTTAATTACATTAAAAGTCATGTAATTATTAAAGAAAACATTTATTTTGAAAATATTCTTGTAAGATTTTAAGGGAATCTTTGAAGGTGTTATAATGGCGGAAAATAGCCACACCTGCTGTATAAGTTAAAAAAATTTGATCCTTAATTTGTTGAAAAGGTCATAAAGTACCTTATTTGGAATGTGACAGAAAGATTTCATTGGAACCAAAATATAAAAAGTCAAACATGGGTATAAATTAATTCAACCTGTAGTCTAGTACATAGTAAAATTGTTTTGAAATACATTTTTATGAATCATGGTTGTGGATTATAAAGAGGTCCTGGTAAATAATTATGTATAAATAACCTAAAAGAATAAAGTGATTGTATAATTAACCCTTACCTTATACATTTCTATAGTCGAGTGTATGCTATCTTCATGTATGATGGTTAAATCATAGTTATTAAATTATACAAGAACCTCATATAAAAATATGATATCATATATGATCCTTCAATATTACTTTGTTAATGATATTTCAGTAGTATCATTGTTTTGGGTGTTAACTGATTAATTTTCCGTTATTTGTTTTGTTACATAATTCATTTTTGTTATGTATATGATGTATTTGATGAATTTCCATAATGATATTAATTTACTTAAACATTATTTTTAATCATCGCATGAAAATTATTCTTGAATGGTTTTGATGGGGAACGAAATATCATTGCATCATAGAGACGGTAAGCTGTACATATGCACGATCGAAAATATGAATCTATGGATGCTGAAATAATATTTAATTGGATTTTATATTATATATACATAATTTTTGAATTTTTTTATTTATTATTTACATCAATTATACTTTTTATTATACCCATCTAAATAATTAAGTGTTAAATAACAAACTACACCATGAGGAGGAGATGGTAAGCCGTACATATGCACGTATGGTGAAATATTCATTCATAGGATGGATATAATAATGAACATTGTTGTACCATATTTATAATAATATCACTGCATGTATATGGTATTGGAGTTATTATTTAGGTATAGAAACAATAAAGAAAGAGGAAGTGGAAGAGGAAAAGAACTTTGAAAGAGGTGGTGAAATAATTATATACTCTTCTGGTGATTCCTTTTGATTTGAAAAAGGGAACCTTGGTTAGGATTTATTATCATTATAAGGCTTCTATAACGATGTTAGGGTATTTTGGATGAGATTTGAGTAGGGGTAGGCTGAGAAAAATTAAATTGGAGGTGTAAATTTAAGAGAAGCGGAAGTACCCCTTTATAAGAGAGGTCAGGAGAACATTATGAAAAGTTTGAAATATTAATATATTATGAATTCTTTTTTGGTATCTAATGGATCAAAATGAATTTATTTTGAGGATAAGGTTGGAATGTATCCAAATAATCTCAATCAATAGCTTTTAGAAAAGTTTAGGTAACTATATTAACCTTATCTTTTAGATTTAACACTTAGTTAAGTAGATAAACATTTACCATGTATTCTTATATTGTTATATTACATGGGTAATAAACATACAATAAAATTACAAGAGAACCTCGAGTGGTTAATTAATAAAATATATATTATTATATAATTCTTTTGGATGATCCTTTTATTTTTAGGATTATTATATATTTTAAATTAATAGTATTTTTTCAGGAATCTCATTTTCGTAAATTTTGACACTATTTAGTATTTGGTGTTTTTGATAGTCATAGAAATCTTATTTCATAAAAAATTACATTGAATAAACTTTATCATGTCATATTAACCTATAAAATTCATGAATGGAATCAAAAGTTTCAATTTATCATTATTTTAATATTTATAATATCAATTAACTTAGTCTTCCATTAATAAGGTATTTACTGCATCATCATTGGGTCATAAATAAATTTAATTATTTACTGTTTAAAATTTATAAATAAAATAACATGATATAGAAAATATTTTTAAATTCTAATGAATATTTATAATGGAATTTATATTATGTATAACCCTATATTAAAAATGTGTTATTTATTAAAATTTGAATTTAACACTTTTAACTCTTATTTAAATAAAATATAAAAAATGTCACAATCTAATACACATGGATAAAAAGAAATTATATTTTTTTCATCAGGTTGATTTTGGTCGAAATACTCTTATCCAATAGAATTAGGACATGTGTTTGGGTAATTATAAAATCACTTTTACATTTAATTACGCTATTTATGTTTAAACGTTGTAAATAAAATCCAAGAGTTACTATTCACAAAAAACTGTTTTCATCATATTGAACCATATTTTACTTACTGATGTCAACTGTGTCTTTCAGATTTTTTAAATTAAATTCACAGAAGTACGAAAATTACATTTCATGGAAATTTTGAAATGTTCCTATAAGGTGGGTAACAGATGTAAAAAAAATCGATATAATCTTATATATCAAATCTTATTGTAAAATGACTCCATTAAATTAAATTGGATTAATATAGGTATTATGTATCTATTTTGACTTACAAATAAATTTATATTTAAAAACTAATATAAAAAAAATTCAGTTTTAAACAATGACATAGTGTTTTTCACTATTCATAAAAAATTTAATGTTTAAACAAATTACCAATAATTCACCCTAAGATAATTTTTATATTCCAATACCACAAAAGAAGTCCTTTTTGTAAAATAATATTTCTAATATTTCAAAAGGTGGGTATTATTATTCATAAATTCTTTTTAAATGGCATGTTTCATTTTTTGTGGTGTGTTAGAACTAGAAGTGGCAAACCACAAAAGATATTGTATTATTCAAAGAGAAGTGAACTGTGGAAGCTTGTGGTG
The DNA here is from genome assembly GCA_963277665.1 of Viscum album. Classification (NCBI taxonomy): domain Eukaryota; kingdom Viridiplantae; phylum Streptophyta; class Magnoliopsida; order Santalales; family Viscaceae; genus Viscum; species Viscum album. The sequence continues at coordinate 358,621,799 of OY728143.1, forward strand.
TTATAGTAGAATTCAGGGTCCATGTGTGTGGATACGTCACCCACCACAACAACACTATATTCCTTGTCTTGAAATCCGAACTCAAAACACTAAACACCATTTCCCCATAAGTTCTTATGGTAGAACCAACATCCTCTGACGCCACTTAGTCTTGACCCATCCATTAGGGCACGTGATGTGTCTTCCCCAAGCCCGCCTTATATAGGCCAGGGGCTGGTGATTAGCAAAATTTAGGCATATCCACAAATGAAAAGGAATTTTCTTTTAAAGATTTATACACAAAGAAACCTCAAAATGTATAATGTAAAAATAAAGTTTACCTAAAGTATCAAAAAGATAACTACTGAGAATATAGTACAAACTGAATGTACAAAGGTCCAGAATACGAGCCCAAAACCTCAAAGGAAAGTACAACTTCCATGGTCTATCTAATTGAGAACCTATCTGAAGGGTGGGTGTGTTGGATCGAATATGTAGATGTATTTTTATATTAGACGGAACAATACAAGAGGGGGGGGGGGTGAATTGTAGGTTTAAAAACCTTTTAATTTAAACACTTAAGAGATTATTTTAAAAAGTCTTAAACTAATACAAATACAAACACCCACAATTGTATTGAATATAAAAGGTATTAAGTAAGGTAATACTAATGAAAAGTAAAACAATTGTATTCGAGATGAACACAATAATCAGAGTAACATAAAGATGAATGATTCTACCTTAAAGCGTATAGATTCAATCAATACAATATGTAATTTAATGATTGTAATTGAAACAATTAAAATTGAATATGTAAAGAAGAAATGAAACAATACAAATTCCATTCTAATACATGTAGTAGTGGAAAAGTAAAAGTATTACAATTCTTTTGACCCAAAGAGAAGGGTTATCCTTTCACCTAGGATAAAAGGTATGTCTCACCAACACCTTGGTAAGCCCTCGATACGATGATCGGAACGTCTCTCTGCCTATCCCCGGCAGCCCTCGATTTTGTAGTTAATCAACACCTCTTTCTTTCAATCACATGAAATCCCTCGATACGATTATCGGACGCACAAAGCACAAAGCATGAGAGAAGTCACATCATCTCTCTCTAGAATCTTGATTGAAGCAAAGTATAACATTTGTTTCAAAAATCTCGTTGTTCTGCCTTCAACTTCAAATGACCTCCTATTTATAGGCCTCGGGTTCCAACGGTCATGTTGCCTCCAACAGTCATATTTCTCTGAAAAACTTGGAGGGACTTGGAAACCTGGCATCATAACAGTCATACTGAAACAGAAAGCACGACATCGTTTTGATTAGTTTGTAACTAAATCTACGAAATCGTATTGGTTAAAACAAGATATATGAAGATGATAAAAAATAGTATGATTAATATGAAACAAGTGTTTTTGACTAAGAATCAAAACAAGTAATGAAAGTATGAAAAGAAGAGTCAGTACGATACAATTGACAGTGTCAGTACGATACGATTGACAGAGTCAGTACGATACGATTGACAGAGTCAGTATGATACGATTGACAGAATCAGTACGATACGTTTGACAGAGTCAGTATGATATGCTTGATAGGGTCAGTACAATACGATTTACAAGGTCAGTACGATACGATTGACAAGGTCAGTAAGATACGATTGACAAGGTCAATATGATATGATTTACAAGGTAAGTATGATTAAAAAAACATTTGTGATTTCCAAAACAAGATATAGAAGTCAAAAGATAACTTTTGACTCGCCAATCTCCCCCTTTTTGGAAAGCACAACACACTAAGTAAATATAACAAAAAATACTTATCTCCCCCTGAGTTATTGGAAACTCTTATGAATATGAATTTGAATACAAATAACTCCCCCTTAGGTGTATACATTCCTAAGGATTGTATTCATAGATTTTCCTTGGTTTCAAAGTATTTGATTAAACCAATCTCCCTTTGTAAAACATTCTCCCCCTTTATAAAACATTCTCCCCCTTTGTGGTTTACAAAAATAATGGGGTCACTTTGAGTTTTCTGAAAGAGTTAGAGAGAAGAATTGCAGGATAAAAGAAAAGAATCATTAAAGTTATTACAAAACAAAGACATGTTCCAAAGGAAATCAAATACAACAGTCATTTGTTTTCACTTTCCTTTTCCTTCTTTATGAGATCATGAAGGACAACTTTCATCTTCTTGATTTCTTTCTTGTCTTCAGAAATTGGATCACCCTGAGTTCTGAGAAGCTCTTGTTGGTCCGCAAAAATCTGATCTTGATTCTTGATAGTCTTCTCCTGGACTCTGATTACCTCCTCAAGGGTATCAATTCTATCTTGCAGATTCTTCTTATCTTTAGATAACACAGAATTTTGTTTCTTCAAAAAAACCATTTCATCCTTGAAAGATGAAATATTTGAGAATTCAGATTGAAAATCATTCATTCTCTCTTACAATTATTTTGCTGAGGGAATATCAGCTCCATGAGTTATCTGATTCAGCCTTTCAACAGTATATTTGTCAAGCATATTGAGAGAAATTGCAAGCTCATTTGACAAACTTTTTATATCTTCAATTGCTATCGCATGATCATTGACTAAGCTCTCTCTTTTGTACGACCACTTTGTCATCTTGTTGCAAGATTTCTTATGAGCAGCCGAGGTTTCTGAAAGAACTTTTAAATCGGCTTCAACTGAAAAAAATTTCTTTCTCAACTCTCTTATAGAACCAAACTTCTTTTTCTGATTGTCAGTAATGAAATCAATTTTCCCTTCCAGCCTGTGAAAGTAAGGAATGGTCTTTTCGACCCTTCTCAAAACATGAACAATATAATCTCTATTCTTGAGAGAGATTGTTTGTTCTGAATCAGTATCCTCATCGTACGAAGGCAATTAATTTGATCATCTTGACTCAATAACTGGATGATTTCCTTTTTCTTTTTCTTTCTCTTTCCTTTATTCAACTTTTTCACTGATGAAAATAAATTTTTCAGTATGAGAAGATTGAGCACCTTTCTTTACTTGAGGGGTGTTTTATATGGTGTTTTAGAAGTTTCGAAAGGTTCTTGATCGGCATGAGGGGTTTGATGAACACCTTCACTCTGCATTTGAACTGATTCCTCCCTACTCTTCATCGAACTCTGAAGGAATTCTAAAAGAAAATATCATTCCTCCTCTTCCACTTATTCTATCTCTTCCATCATTTTTTCCCTTTTTCTTTCTCAGGAAGGCTCTGTACGATGGGATCTTGTTGTAATTCTGTGGTATGTTGAGCACTAGCTTCCTCAACTGCATTCAAGAGATTTAGAGCATCAAATTCATGTTCTTTTCTTTTCAAAAGGACCTTCTTCTTTTTTTCATCCTGAAGGGTATCCTCAACCCTTAATCTCTTAGAAAAGGCTTGGTCTGCACCAAGTCCAAAATTTGGATCACTTTCCTTTCTTTGTTCCTTATCCTTTCTCCATTTGGATATGACCTTCTTACTGTAATTAGGCTTCTTCTTTGGCGTTGAGCTGGTTTGCGGGTCATACTTTTGAGGAACAACAAGAGAAGGAATGTCTTGGGCTGGTATAGGTGCCGATTGATTTTGAGCCGATTCAGCTTCTACATCTCTTATAAAATGTTTTGAATTTGGATCAAAACAAACATTCAGCTTTTTCATCGTACTTTTACTCATCCAAGATGGCTTCAGATCTATCAGGTTTCCTTTCAAAGGAATTTTGCAAAACTTCATGCTCTCAAGAATAAACATTGTATGTATGGCTGGATACATAATCATTTGGGACTTAATCCCACCTATATTGACATTATTAATGGTTTCAAAATCATACCCCTTCAGATTTACTTTTCTCATATTTAAAAGATAGTCAAGCATAAAAATATCAGAAACTTTCAGAGTTTCTCTATCTCCCATCCTTGGGATAAGAGAACCTTGCATCCAAAGACTGACAAACCTATTGTCCGGAGAAAGATGGGCTACATTCCTGTTCTCTTCATTTACAACAAACAGAGACTTCTCAGCACTTTCTCTATTAAACGTACCGACCTATTCTTGTAGCTTATGAGATGGACAAAAAGAGTATACTACTATCGGAACATTCAGAAAATGAGCTGCTTGACTCACAGACATAGAAATATTTCTTTCATACACAGCAAAGTTGATAGACATATTCTTATCGAATGATACAGTTTTATAAAACTGAGTGACTTCATTAAAAATAACTGGATCTTGAAATACTGGTTTTTCCACACATAGATGTTCCCAACCTTGAAACAGAATGATTCTTATAATTGTACAATTGTATGATTCAAAGCTGTCCCGAGAAACTGACCTTTCTCTGAAAAAGACTTTTTCTATAATAGACATTGAAGACATTTCAGCAGGAGTATTGGCAAGGGACTGAGACATATAGGTGATGCCGATAAAATATCGTACGATGATTTAAAACCAGTGGAGCATAGCTTCGCCTCAAAACCGGAAAAAACAATGTGGGTTTGGGGAGGGGGGATATTTATAGGCGATATAGGGGTGACCGTTGACCTTCTGCAGTCACGATTGGAGGAAAAAAGATCAATGGTTAGGGTTAAAACGAAAGAAAATAAAAATAAAAAAATGGAAAGTAACAGCTAGAGAACATAAGGTTAATGTTGGTTTTAGTAGATTTCAAAAGAAAACACAAACGTACGAAGTAAAATAATATTATCAATCGTCATTCCGATGAAAAAAAAGTCATTACCATTAACTGACAAGCCGATGGAAAACAATCTTCTTACCATTAACTGATAAGCCGATGGAAAACAATCTTATTACCATTAATTGACAACCCGATGGAAAACAATCTCATTTCCATGAACTGACAAGGCGATGGAAAACAATCTGATTACCATGAACTTACAAGCTGATGCAAAACAATCTTGTTACCATAAACTAACAAGCTGATGGAAAACGATCTCGTTACCATGAACTGACAAGACGATGGAAAACAATCTTGTTATCATTAAGTAACAAGCCGATGGAAAACAATCTCATTACCATGATCGGTCGATACGATGGAAAAGAAATTCATTACCATGATAATTCAATATGATGGAAAAGAAATTCATTGCCATGATCGGCCGATACGATGGAAAAGAAATTCATTACCCTGATCGGTCGATACGATGGAAAAGAAATTCATTAACATGATCGATCGATACGATGGAAAAGAAATTCATTACCATGATCACTCGATACGATGGAAAATAAATTCATTACCATGATTGGTCGATACGATGGAAAAGAAATTCATTACCACGATCAAGCAATACTATGGAAAGAAAGGTGTATGAAAATAAAACTGTCAATATGATAAATAGAAAAGTAAATGATATGATAAAACTGTCAATAGGATAAACAGAAAAGTAAATGATATGATAAAACTATCGATACGATAAACAGAAAAACAAAAACACATACCAGGAGAGTAAATAATTAAAGATCATAGGATAAAAAGAAACATAGTAAGAAGAAGAAAAAAACATAGTAAGAAATGCCCCCCCTTTCAAAGGGAGTTGTTTTCTGTAAGGAGAAAATTAAAACAGGAAGTGGATATGATTGATTATTTTAATGTAATCATTCCTAGATTCTGTTTTATAAACTCAAACCTATCGGAAGGTAATGGTTTTGTAAAAATGTCAGAAAGTTGTTCTTTAGTTCCGATAAATTGTAGAATAATATCTTTTTTTTGTGATCCCTAAGAAAATGATGCCTAACATCTATGTGTTTTACACATGAGTGATGTGCTGGGTTCTAACTGAGAGCTATGGCACTAGTATTATCACATAGAATTTGAGTTTTGGAGAAACTCAGTCCATAGTCAGTGAGTGTGTGTTGCATCCACAACACTTGAGCCCAACAACTTCTAGCTGCTACATATTCAACTTCAACAGTGGATAGTTTTACTAAGTGTTGTTTCTTACAGGACCAAGAAACCAGAGAACCTCCTAAGAAATTACATGTTCCAGATGTACTTTTTCTATCCATTCTACAACCACCAAATTCAGCATCTGAAAAACTTTTTGAAACAAAATCCTCTCCATAAGAATAAAAAATACCTAGATCCATAATGCCTTTTAAATACCGAAATATTCTCTTTACGACTTTTAAATGAGACTCCTTTGGATTATATTGGTATCTCGCACATAAGCATGCGAAAAAAATTATGTCGAGTTGACTAGCTGTAAAGTATAGCAAACTTCCTATCAAACCTCTAAAGATTGTTTGATCTACTGGTTTCCCAGTTTCATCAAGATCAGGTGTATTTGAGGTACCAATCGGAGTGCTAATACTTTTAGTCTTGTCAAAACCATACTTTTTGAGTAAGTCATTAATATAATTATGTTGAGATATATATGTCCCTTCTAGTTTTTGAGAAATTTGGAAACCTAAAAAGAATGTTAACTCACCCATCATACTCATTTCAAACTCAGATTTCATAAAATTAGCAAAAGAATCTGTTACAGATTTCCGAGTTGATCCGAATATGATGTCATCAACATAGATTTGAACAATCAAAACATTTTTGTTTTCCATTTTTATAAAACGGGATGGATCTGTTGTACCTTTTGTATAATTATTGTGTAAAATAAATCCTGTAAGTCTATCATACCATGCTCTAGGGGGTTTTTTAAGACTATATAGAGCCTTGGTATGTTTGAAAACATGATCAGGATGTTTTGGGTCAAGAAAACCAGGAGGTTGTTCGACAAAAACATCATCTTGAACAAAACCATTTAGAAAAGCACATTTTACATCTATTTGAAATAGTTTGAAATTAAATTATGCAGCAAAGGCTAATAGAATATGAATAGATTCATGTCTAGATACAGGAGCATATATTTCGTCATAGTCTATTCCCTCTTGTTGATTATAGCCCTTAGCAACAAGTCTGGCTTTATTTCTTACAATGATTCCAATTTCATCACATTTCATTCTGAAAACCCATTTACACCAATTACTGTTGTTTCTTTAGGTCTATCAACTAAAGTCTAGACTTCATTCCTTTCAAATTCATTTAGTTCATCTTGCATTTCTTTGATCCAATCATCATCACCTAAGGCCTCACTTGGACTTTTGGGTTCAAATTGGGAAAGAAAAGCAAGATGTTCTATTTCATTTCTTAAGGTATTTCTGGTCCTTACAGGTTGATTTACGTCACCAATGATGTTATCACTAGAATGATTCCTAAGAAACAATTGATTTGGGTTTTGTAAAACCTGTTCATCAACATATGGTAGAAAATCTTATGTGGTAAATGTTTCAGAAGTATCTTCTTAAATATTTTCCTTATTAAAAGGATCTTATATCAAAGGTTGATAATCAGTTTTTGAAAACACATATGAGGATAGAGGTTGGGATGATTTAAAAACAAAAGGACCAGATTCATCAAATTTCACATGTACTATTTCCCCAGCAGTAAAAGTATTTTTATTAAAAACTTTATAAGCCTTAGAAGTTGTGGAGTAACCTAGAAAGATTCCTTCATCAGATTTTGGTGCAAATTTGTGCAGATTATCTTTTGTACTCAGAATGAATAATTTTCACCCAAAAACATTGATGTATGAAACTTTAGGTTTTCAGCCAGTCCATAACTCATAAGGTTTTTTATTAAGAAATGGTCTAATAAAAACATGATTTATAGTATAACAGGTTGTACTAACAGCTTCAGCCCATAAGTGATTAGCAATTGAGTATTCACTCAACTTGGTTCAAGTCATTTCCTGAAGAATACGATTTCTTCGTTCAACAACACCTTTTTGCTGAGGAGTTCTTGGAGCTGAGAAATTGTGAGTAATACCTTTCTTACTACAAAATGTTTTGAAATCTGAAATTTGAAATTCACCACCATGATCACTATGAATAGTTATCAATGGTAGGTTTTTCTCATTTTTAACTTGGGCTCTAAAAGTTTTGAAATAGGAAAAGGCTTCATATTTCTTTGTATGAAAATAGACCCATGTAAATCTAGTAATGTCATCAACTAAAACAAATACATAGTATTTGCCTCCAATGCTTCCAGTTTGTGTGGGACCAAAAATATCCATATGCACTAGTTGTAATGCATTAGAAGTTGAAACTTCATTAATTGATTTAAAGCTAGTTTTATGTTGCTTTCCAAATAAACAAGGATCACAGACTTTTGAAGAATCGTATCTAAGGTCTGGTAGTCCATTCACAAGTCTTTTCTTTGAAAGTTTACTAAGGTTTCTCGGATTACAGTGTCCTAATCTCCTATGCCATAGCAATGATTGGTCTTCTATTTCACATAAGCAGGGTATGTTTTGGCTCCCAAGGACTTCTAAGTTAATAGTGTAAACATTATCTTGCCTATGAGCAGATAGAATGAACTCATCCTTGGAATTATGGACTAGACACTTATCATTTCTAAAATTTACAAGGTATCCTTCATCACATAATTGAGTTACGATGATGAGGTTGTGCCTAAGACCTTTAACAAACAAAACGTTTGAAATAAGAACATTTCCAAGAAAAACAATATTACTTATTCCAACAATTTTTCCTTGAGAATTATCTCCAAAGGTAACTTTTCCACCTTTTGTTTTGAAAACATTTTCAAAGTGATCTTTGTTTCCAGTCATGTGTCAAGAACAACCATTGTCCATATACCAAATATTCTTATTGGTACCCTTCTCATTCTCCTGAAAAAGAAACAATTTGTTTTTCGGAATCCAAACTCGTTTGGATCCAGAAGGGTTAGATAAAATAATTTTAGGAATCCACATTTGTTTTGCAAAATGAGATTTATGAAATCCTAGAGATTGAGTTCTTTTAAGAGAACAATCGATTCTCCAGTGTCCTCTGAATTGACACTTAGAAAAAAAAGAGGTTTTTTGATGAATAAAATAGTTATTGCTAAAGACCGGTTTGGATTAAGTATAACCAAGACTAGAATGATTTCTCAAAGGTCTAATTTGTGAATACATCTTGTCAACGTTTTCCTTTCCAAAAGTAAAGTTTGACAAACATTTCTTTAAAGAGAAAACTTCTGACTTTAGTTTTAAAACCAAATTCTTATTTTCCAAAACATTTTAATTTCAACTAGAGTTAGTCTCTAAAACATTTTTCATTGAAATTTCATTTTCATGATTCTTAGAAAGTTTGTCTTTATCAGATTTGACTTTCTCAAGGGTTTTTAAAATACTTTCAAAATTAGAAGTTTTCACATCGAGATCCTTAGAAAGATCCAATACTTCTTTAGACAAAATTTAAATTCTAGAATTTCCTTTCTCAGTCTTCTTCATGAGGTTGGAATTTTCATTTTCAAGTAACTTAGAAAATCTAGATACTTCTTCAAAAGAAGGTAATGAATCATCTTCAGATGATGATGATTCATCATTTGAAGATTCATAATATCCATTATCAGTATAATTTTCATTTAAAGAGACATTTGTAATGGCTTTAGCATTGTGTACCTTAGCCATGAGACAATGATCTTCAATTGGTAATCTAGTTATAAGTCCAATATTCCTTCGTCCTGAGGACTCATATTCGGAAGAATCATCAGAAGAATCACTACCACTTGCACTCCAAGTATCATTTTCCTTTAAGACTTTATTTGTCTTAAAATACTTTTTCTTGTTTCTTTCAGAGTGTTTCTCCTTTCTATATTTTCTCTTTAGTAAAGGAAAATCAGGCCTTATATGACCTACTTTCTTACATTCATAACATGTTACCCCTGAATCTTTTTTATCCTTCCTATCTTTCTTTTTGAATCTATATTGGAAGTAATTCTTTCCCACAATCTTGTTCATCCTTCGAGCAAGATTGTCTAGCTCATTATCCGAAAGATCACAATCACTTGAGTCAGATATAAATTTCTTGGATTTGGATCTTGTAATCCTTTCAGGTGTTTTAGCATTAGATGTAAACGCTACACTTCCATTTACATTCTTCTTCTTATTGAAATCAGAATCTCTTTCCATTCTTGTCTCGTGCTGTAAAAGAGTTCCCAAAAGTTCATCAAGAGTAATCTGGGAAACTTTTCTATTTTCATCAATAGTTGTCCTTTTTGACTCCCATTCATTTGGAATTATATATATAATCTTATCTAATAGAGATTCATCATCAAGGCCTTCTTCACCCATGGATTGTAATCTGTTTACAATTGTCATAAATCGTTGTTGTACTTTACATACTAGCTCTCCATAAGGAAAAACAAATCCATGATACTCTGCTCGAAGCATTGCTCTTCTTGTTTCTATAACCTTGGATGTACCAAAATGATTGACTTCCAATTTCTTCCAAATAAAGTTGGCTGTTTCACTTGAAGATATCTGGATGTATATATTTCTGGTCATAGAGCATAATAAAGTATTGCGTACCTTGTAATTCAGTTGATATTCTTGCTTCTCTTGGTTAGTGAATGTACTGACATCATTGTCAGGAATTTTGTAACCTCCAGTAAGAATAGTAAAATTGTCTACACCAGTATTGATAACGAAGGTCTTCATACGATCTCTCCAATAATCATAATCATTCCCATCAAAGATAGGTGGTCTAGAAGGATTCATATTGTCAATTGACCGAATATTCATTCCTTCCATCTAAAACAGCCAAAAAAACATCTCCACTCCACACGTTAGTGTAGTGAGTATTTAAAATAGTAATATGAAATAAATAGAACAAGTAATACAAATCAGTGGAAAACGTCCTATGATACCAATTGTTTGATCGAATATGTAGATGTATTTGAATATTAGATGGAACAATACAAGAGGTGGGTGAATTGTAGGTTTAAATACTTTTGAATTTAAACACTTAAGATATTAGTTTAAAAAGTCTTAAACTAATACAAATACAGACACCCAAAATTGTATTGAATATAAAAGTTATGAAGTAATGTAATACTAATGAAAAGTAAAACAATTGTATTCGAGATGAATAGAACAATCAAAGTAACATAAAGATGAATGATTCTTCCTTAAAGTGTATAGAATCAATCAATACAATATGTAATAGAATGATTGTAATTGAAATAATTACAATTGAATATGTAAACAAGAGAGGAAACAATAGAAATTCCTTTCTAATACAAGCAGCATCAGAAAAGTAAAAGTATTACAATTCTTTTGACCCAAAGAGAAGGGTTATCCTTTCAGCTAGGAGAAAAGGTCTGTCTCACCAACACCTTGGTAATCCCTCGATACGATGATGGAAACGTCTTTCTTCTGATCCCCGGCAGCCCTCGATAAGATGATTGTAATGTCTGTCTGCCTATCCCCTGCAGCCCTCGATTTTGAAGGTAATCGGCACCTCTTTTTGTGAATCACTTTAAATCCATCGATACGATGATTGGACGCACAAAGCACACAGCATGAGAGAAGTCACATCATTTCTCTCTAGAATCATTATTGAAGAAAAGTATCATAGTTGTTTCAAAAATCTCATTGTTCTGCCTTCAGCTTCAAATGAACTCCTATTTGTAGTCCTCGAGTTCCAATAGTCATGTTGCCTCCAACGGTCATATTTCTCCGAAAACCTCGAAGGGACTTGGACACCTGGCATCATAAAGTTCATATTGAAACAGAAAGCACGGCATCGTTTTGATTAGTTTGTAACTAACTCAACAACATCGTATTGGTTAAAAAAATATATACGAAGATGATAAAAAATAGTACGATTAATATGAAACAAGTGTTTTTGACTAAGTATCAAAACACGCAATGAAAGTATGAAAAGAAGAGTCAGTACGATACAATTAACAAAGTCAGTACGATATGATTGACAGAGTCAGTAAAATACGATTGACAGAGTCAGTATGATACGATTGATAGAATCAGTATGATACGTTTGACAGAGTCAGAATGATACACTTGACAGGGTTAGTACGATACGATTTACAAGTTCAGTATGATACGATTGACAAGGTCAGTATGATATGATTACAAGGTCAGTACGATACGATTGACAAGGTCAGCCCGATTACAAAATCATCTGTGATTTCCAAAACAAGATATACAAGTGAAAAGAAACTTTGGACTCAACCGGGTGAAGGGTAGTTGTCTGTAGCTATAAATGTACACCCATCCAAGCCATCTCAACGAGCACCACATGGCCTAGGACCACCAAGTTCTCCGTTGAAGCATCGATCTCCTGCATGAGACACGACAAATGTGGGTGAAGCCCATGTAGGTGTGAGTAACACAATACTCAGTATAGACCCCATACCAAAATGGAAATACTACATAACAAAACCACACTACAATAACACACAGTAAGACCACACAAAAATACTACACAAAAAGATCACACAACAATACCATAATGAATAGAAAACTCACACAAAGTATAACTAAAAGTATAGAATGTATGATTATCGTTCGTAATGACAAATCATCATTTACTACTCAGGAACTCATCCCAAAAGATTCACCAAGGTTAGTTCAGCTACTGGACCACTGATGTCCCATCTACTATGGGACCACTGTGGTTTGCATGATTGTAGGACCACAAATGTATGCTCGGCTACTGGATCACTGATATATGTTCGGCTACTAGACCACTAAGTTCTACTAAGATACTGGACCACTGAGCTACGAGTACACTGAAATCTGCTCAGAAATTGAACCAAGGACGTCTACTACATGACCATTGAGTCTGCTGAGCTACTGGACCACTAAATACCTTGCGGCTACTAGAGCACTGATGTCCCACTTATCATATCCTTCATCTCACAACCAACTGTAGGATTCCTGCTCATAGCATGCTGGATTCCTGGAAAATCAATTTTCAAATCCATATTTCGAATAAAAAATACCATAAAATACACATTTTGAGTATCCTCAATGGACTGTCCCACCACAAGGATTCCATTGTCAATGGCCGCACATCAATCAGACGTCCAGTATGAATGATATTGGTGTTTTATTAAAAATAGGACAGTTGCAATGGGCCCCGGTCCGACTTGGTCTATAGGACCCGACCAACCAGACCTTAGGTTCCTACATAACCTGACCATGTTTGACTGACCCGACCCATCCCGATTGGGTCTAGGCTTAATTTTTCTGTCCTAGACCATTGGGCCTTCTTGTACATGGCCTGGTTCGACTATGGGTCTATCCTACTCTATCACCTGGAAACCCGGTCAGGATTCTACAGCTAGTTATGACGTGGTTAGACCGATACTGACCCACCGAGCCTCCCAGTGTCCTTATATTTCTCATCTGAACCGGAACACAATGGTGGGCCGGTTCTCCTCCATCCCAGGCTGACTAATTGCCCGGTTTGTTCCACAGGCCCCCCATGCAATGGCAGGCTAGTTCACCTCCATACAAGATGTCATGCAGAATTTGTCTAGCATAGATGCTTAGTGCTTGAGTGGAACCACATTCTCAGCAAGTCAGCTGGCTCTTGTGGAATGGTTCTTCCACATTACCTATGATAATTCACGAGTCTAGCTTACCGCCATAGTCATCGGACAATGACTTTTCTTCGTGTGGTCCCTCCAACGTAGCCTAGTGGCCACAAATTCCTATTAGAAACTATCGTCCTCCATGCTGGCAGCCCCTATCACTATCACAGAGCGCTCCCATTACGCCACCACCCACCATTCGCGGCGGCATAGGTGATGCCGTTGCGGCCTGTGTTCCACCTTTCTGGTCGGGGTGCCGCTACTATGGCATGGGTGCCGCTGCTATGGCTAGGTGTATTGTGGTTGGGTACCGCTACCTAGTTCATCCTCTACAGTTGGTTACCATGGCCTAGTTTCACTGATCATTGTCCCATGATGAATGGGGTTAATGCAAGAATAAAATTTGTGATGGAGTCTCAACACAAGAACATCCAATGAATGATCTAAGTCTTTGTTCGTTTTTAACAGGATTCATTCTTGTTATAAGGATCCCAATGATCATATATAAGGATAAATAATCACTAATATATATATATACCCTTCATCCCAAATCTTTAACCATCCCACATGAATAATTGAACCACAAATCAACCTGTCCTTGGGTTGTTCTGCATTCTTCATGAAACATTAAAAATTGGGAACGGAAAATCACTAAAACAAACCCTACCTAGGAAAAGATATTTCATGAGGATGATAATTCTTATTCATCCGTCATTCATAGGTCCTGAATCTTCTCTTCAAGGGTGTGTTTTCTATTGTTCGGTTTTCTGATGTTTTTCATTTGAGTGGTTTTCATCATCGTTCTTCATAGGATTTTCAAGGTTGTTTATCATCCATGAATTCCATGTTTAATATAAGAAGGAAGACATGGACGCATTGCAACATCACCACAATGATTCATTAATGGGATTTATCGTCGCCTCATCTCAGCACCACAACACTGATGAGTCCTAGCCTAATGAAGCAGTAAATATTATAAAATTACAATTTATGTTATTTTATTTTAATTATGAAATGTATGAAAACTCTCTTTTTCGGTCGACCCGGGTCGGTCATTGTTAGGTCCTTTCTATGAGATTCTTGATGCTATGTGTTCAATGGTGCCATCACATATTTGATATTGGCACCAATTTAAAATTTAGAAACACCAGATGGAACATGTATTTAACAAACATTAAATATAGTATGAAAATACATTCTTTCCACTCGAGGCTTCAGAATCACGTTCCATCTCGGAGCCTGGCCTAGAAAAAGTACTCATTAATTTTTTTAAATACATTATTATTTAATTAAGGTAAATTATAATAATAATATCATATATGATGTTATAAATATTATTATTGTCTTTGAATAATACATTGACATGTTTTAAGGCACTATACATTATTTTTAATATCACAAAACTAATTGAAAGCCTAAAGAAATGGATAATTTTCACTCTTTTCATTCTGCGATTCATACACCATTTTCACCACATATTTTTTTTGTGTATTTAATAATTATTTATGTTTTATAACAGTAATAATTTTATCTTCATGGTATTTATATTTTTAATTAAATTTATTTTTCTGATGGGTAATATTATTCCAAAATTAACATATAGTGAGAGAATTTGTCAATGTATCGTTTAATTGAGGAATATTATAATTTTCTGGACCTATATTATTTTATGTGGTGCATATACTATCACATTGAAATTTAATATCATAAATAAATAATTATTTTGTGTATTTTGAGTTTCAATTTGAAATATTTATTCTATGTAGAATAGAAAAAAAATTTATCATGTTTAAAAGAAATAGCATAAATCAATTCCATTTAATTGGGTTCTATTACATCTTCATTGAGGATAAAATTCAATTATTTCTATAATAATGACTTTTAATACTAATTTATAAATTTCCTCATGATATATGTTAATATACATTTGATACAAATAATAAATTAATTTATTAATTATCAGTTCAAAAAATGATCAATTTAATGGTTTATTTTAATATAAAATTCTAATCGATATTCCTTATTTTTGAAATTATATTCATCAACTTTATATGATCATTTTATAATAGATAATTTAATTTTTTCCATTTGGTTATTCATTTCCCTTTTTGAGTAATAGTTCAATTTTCATACTCTTTGAAATTCAAAATTTTTTAGAAAAACGTTTTCCAAAAAACACGTCATTATTTTTTTCCTAAGTAGGAGGACCTTTATTATAATAAAATATATGTTTTCCTATAAAAACAATTCTTTTCTAATATGGTTATCGTATAATTAATTAGACAATAGAAATATAATTTTTATGGAATTTTTTTACCTTCATTTTACCCCATCTAGAATATGTTTTGTAGATATAATCCTTATTCTTCATCTAGATAGTTTGTTATTGTTATAGAAAAGGATAATATTGATATTCACTTCCTTGATTAATTTGTGTAGTCATTTTGATATAATCACTTTTATGTGTGCATTAAAAATTAAATTTCCAATCAATATACCAATTAATTACCATATATATGATAATTTCATAAACATTATATAATTTTTTCATAAGGTGTATATTTTTACAATTATTTTGTTTATCATAGGAAATATTGATAAATATATATACTTTACCTAATATGGACATTGGATAAGGCATGAAATTTATGAAATAAATTTTTTATTTATAGTGAAGAATTTTTTGGACTCATAGTGATGGGTTGGAGACAAACTTTAGATAACACATATATGCATAAAAATGATCTCAAGAGTTAAATGTGTTGCACAATTTTTTTTATACATGTAACTTTATAATATCTTTTGAATTGTCTTGATGGTATAGGTTTTTATCTGTGACAGACATGATGTCTCGTAGTTAATTATTTTCTTCATTCATAATTCCTTAATTATTATTATTATTTTCCCTAATATAGTTTCATCAACATTATCTATGGACGAATTACACTGTCACGTTATTTATTTAATGGTATGCGTTTCAGTGATTTATCATTCCAAATTTATTATTCCTAATATGTTATTATAAATTTTATGTGATCTCAGTTATTTACATTTAAATATAATTTCTCACCCCCTTACTTTATTGATTACATGTCATGTGTGTTCGGTTATTTTCCTTTCCATATTCATTATATTGTTTGATTCATGCTTATTTCAATTATACTAAAGCCATATTGCGCATTTATTTTCATCCTTCTTATGTTTCATTTACCTGTATCAAATAATATTACTAATGCTGATATTCATGGATATTCTCTAAGGGAATAAAAATATCATTGAAAAAATTTATTTTGTAATTAATGTATCCCATTGTAATATGAGTATGATGTATGTATAAGGCAAAAAAAGACTAATAAACACTTCAAACCATCAATATTTTATTCCTTATAATCATTTCAATTTGATGGTAGTAGAAACCTACTATGATCTTATGAATTTTGGGTGCAACAGATGGTATCAATGGATGATTAGTAGCATCCTAGGGAACCTAATTTACCAGAAACATATATTAAAGAACACAACCCAATGAATGTCATTTTGAATTAACATAAAATGAAAGATGTATTTTTAAACGTATGTGTTGTGGATTTTATCAATGTATTATTTGATTAATGTTTATTATATGTTCTGTGACTTTATAGCTCATTTTGGATTTTATATGATTTGAGTGTACCAATGTTAAAGATATTTTTCAACAAATTTAGGGTTACATGAATCGTTAGTTTATTATTTGTTTTAGTGTAACATATATGTGAGGAATAGTAACCATAAATTTTAGTGAGATGGGATTAAAAGTTTTGACAACCTTTTGTTTTATTATTATCATCAATGAAATTACAATTATTTCCAAATTAGAAGAGTAGTCATTTAAAACAAACATGTAATTTTGGAAAACCTAGTAAAAAGGTAATTTATTGATTAAATTCATTTCAATGAAGAACATTATACATATAGAAATATTATAGGAATTATATTAATTTAGATTATATAAAGGAAAAAATATATAATGGTTGATATCTCATCATTTTTACAAGGTTATGGGACATGAACCCATGAATAAAGGATGATAAATTTTTAATGCCATCTTTTGATCTATGCAATTCCGCAGATAATATGATGCCATTTTTAGTCAAAAATTTAGATGAAAAAATATTATGACTCAAATATTATTATTACTTATTCGGTTTAGAAAATAATTTATTAAACATCTTTGATTTTGAGAATATATAGTGTAAAATATGAATTCCAATTTTATCGATATTATGATCTATTGAAAGAAATTATCAGTTCATCACAGACAAATATTAATTTTAGGATATATATTTCATAGTCTAAGAGATAAATTATAGTTTTATACAAGCACAAAAAAAAAGATGAAATTTATTTAATAAAATTGAATAATATAAAATGTGTTATTTTCCTAATATTTTTGGTGAGTAAATTAATATATCAATAAAAGGAAGAGGAGAAAAAATGTGATCTTATGCCTTTATTATTATTGGATAGATGTTATTTAAATAATACATGATTTATGAGTTTGAGGCCCTCAACATTCAATTAATCAGTCACATTTTTTTGATCTATGAACTCAATAATTATTTATTCTTTTCCTTCAAGCCCATATTTTCACTTTGCAGTAATTATATAATTCTTAGATACCTAGTTATATGTTATTAGATTTTACATTTGTTATTTTAATGTTCTCTTATTAAAATGATATTTTATTAAATTCTCTCTTGAATATGGTTATCAATAATGATATTTTTAGATATCAAACCCTTTATTTTTTAGAAAAACATTAAATTCTGAGGAAAAAATTATTTATTAAATGGACAATTTAACACCATGAATATTCTAAAATAGTCACATTTATTTGATAAAAAGTTTGATAAGAATCTCCTTACATTGAAGGTAATATAAAATATTGGAAAATTATCGTATATTTAATTTTAAAAATATATTTAATACATTTTATCACTTTTAATGAATGAAATACCATGTAAGATTGTGCTGCACACAACAATGAGTTTCTTTGGTTCGTTGTATTCCATGCATGAACATGTTTTACCGAATAACAATATATTTTTAAAATATTAGTATAGTAAAAATATATCCTAGAAATTAATTTTTTAGTTATGGATATGATTGACTATATTATGAAAATATATTTCTTTTATAAATATAACATGAATTCATAGGTTATCAATTAATAATAAATGAATATAAAAACCCATTGAATAAAAAGATGATTTTATTCTTAGAAATGACCATTATCTTAATGAATGAATTAAATCACAATAATTAAATCACATAATTTATTTATAAATATATTTTATATTCCATAAATAATATTCTATATCCTTTAGATATATTTTATAAGCATAATATATGAATAAATTTAGTTTTACTCTTTAAAATAGATTCATTATAAAAGTATTTATTTCACCTTTCAATATAGAACCAATTTTAAATCCTATTTTTTTGATCCCTTATAATTATAATCTTTTTAAAATAACCAAAATATTTCAAAATATGAAAATTAAAATTACTTAATGATGATTTTTTTGTATTTTCAGAGAAGATTCATTTTTTGATGAATAATTAAAATTACTGAATTTTTAAAAAAACCTATATTTTTGTGTATATGAATTGTACTATTAAATTATAATTTAAATTTTATAGTTAAAATAAATTCAATTTGAAAAAATTTAATCAAATTTCAGTCATTTGAATAAATTTCACATTAAAAATGGATATAAAAATATGTCAAAATTTTAAACATTTCTACATCAAAATCCAGCTTTGTCGTCACATATGCGGGATTAATTTTATTTTAATTTTGTACAGTTATGTTATTTAATTTGTTAAAATATATTCCATATATAGAATAATAATATTTCATAATTTATAGTTATTGTTATATTTTTTGACAATTTTTTTAATGAAATCACTTAAAAGTAATTATAATGATTAAAGTTAAATTATGATTAATAAGGGAAGAAAGATAAACCACGATAGACTAAAATACGAAAACACATGTAAAATATCTATTTTCCTGCCATATTTTTTCCATAATCTTCAATTCATCTTACTTTTTCCATTATTTATGTCACACCATGTAAAGAAGAAATATCAATAATGATTACCTTTTAATGGTTACATGAATATCACTCCTCCTCAATTAAAAAAAATATACTCACTCCCCAATCACTTATTCAAAACTATCAAGTCATTCAGGTCATCCTATCCCTACCCAAATAATCTCCCGATTTCCCTAGTCAAATTGTTAAAGCCACTATTTTTGAAGAAGTAAAATCAAGTAAGTCTTTTGTATAATCCAAAAAGAGTTACCCGAAAAAGAGGTAACATTCTTCAATGATAACTTTTTTAAATTAATTCTACACATATTCAATTATATTTAAATATAGAATCTGTAATATCTCATAATATTAAATATAATAAAATATGAAATACATGAAATAAATATATTATATTTATGATGTATTTATTCTTCTGGTATTTTTATAAAACGCATAATTTTATGCTTTTAATTTTGGGGGAATATGATTACATTTTTTGTTGACTTGTGTACTACAACCTCCTCTATGAGATGGGATTCATTCACTCTATAAAAAGAATTTATTAAGGATTATATAAATAAAAATAGATGAAATACATGAAATAAATATTAAAATATGTTAATATATATATATTATTAAAGTTTCATTAATTTAATATAAAAATGAAATTTAAGTATTGTTCATGTGTATGTACAACCTACCACTTCTAAGATCGATGCATTTAATTTACTGTCTCTAATCAGTATTGATTAATATAAATACATTATAGTAATTATATATATAATATTTAAATTAGGAATTACATCTTTAATATTATTGAATATTATATAGGTAATATGAACAAAAACAATAAGTCAAAATACACTTGAAAACTAGGAAACTAATACCTAAAATGGTGAAAAAATGAAAGGTCCTAATCTCAAGGGTAATAAAATATTATAATAATATCATATTGGATATTATAAAAATTATCATGGTTATTAAATAAGTTATTAACATATTTTAATCCAATATACATGAGGTTGAATACCACAAAATAAGAAGCATACGGTAATGGATTATTATGAGGTATTTTTTCTGTAATACATTCACCATTTTCAACAGAAAAATATTTTTTATGGTCTATATACCCTCTATTTTATTTTATATCATGAATAAAATTGCCTTCTTGTTATTTATAGTTTCATTTTAAAATATATCTATAATGGGGATTATATTTAAAATGCCAATAAGTAGTAAGTTATTTCATATCAATTTCATTTTATTCAGGAAAAAAATAATGTTATGAATATAGTTGGTTTATATGGTGAAAATAATACCCCTTTGAAATTTAATATCAGGAATAATTCAAGCTTCATTATATTTACAGTTTCATTTTCAACTATTCAATTTAGGATTATTTGATCGTAATGTTTACAAGTGTTAATGAAATTTCATAAATCAACTCCTTTTCATTAGGTTATATTACACCCTCATTGTCAAAATTATTTTATGATTCTATGTATAATTATATTGAATATATATTTATGTAATTATACTTAATATTTTGTTAATTACATTTAATACACATAATCAATTATTCGATTAACTCTAACATCAAAAAGATGATCATTTTTATGGTTTATTTCACAATCTAATTCTAATTGAGACTATTTATTCATGAAATTACATTATTAGAATTTATATGAACATTTTATTTTAAAAAAATTATTTGTATTATCATCTTGTTATTAATTACATTTTTACATAATATTACCATTTTCCAATATTTTTAACACAAAAAGTTTTATAGAATTATTTTATAAAAACACGACATCATTTCGCAATTTAGTTGGAGAACCATCATTCTTATACAAACACAATTTTCTAAAAAGGTTTTCAAAATTATTTTTAACTATCCCAAAAATATTTATTAAATTCCCTTTACCATCTATTTATACTGTACTTGTAATATGGTGTACTGATACCATCCTTATTCTTCATATAGATTGTTTTTCATTTATTTTTACAGTGATAGTATTGATATTCACTTCAATGATTCAATTTTTAATTCCACTTGGAATATTCACTTTTTAGTGATAATTAAAAATTATATTTCTCTTAAATATCTACATTGTTTATATTGCAAATGAGTATTTCCTGAACCGTACAACATTTTTACATAGGGTGTTTACTTTGATAGTAGTTTGATTATATGGGGAAATATAGATAAATATTTAATATTTGAACAATATAAAAAATTTGTAAGTAATATTTTTTATTAATTAATTTTATTATTCTATATGAGTAATGATTTTAGCTGGAAGTGAGGGATGGGGCCAAAACATTATATATTCTCTCATTGTATCGGAAACTTCTAAAGATAAAAATCAATTACCCATATGAAATGTGATTATTCTTTTAGTTTTAAGAAATATTGTGAATGGTATTAACTTTAGAGGTTTTCATGTTCCTTAGACACGATGACCAACAATTAATAATTTCCTCTATTTATAATTTAGTTATTATTATTATTATATATCCATGGCAAATTCTCTTTTACATTAACTATCCATGCATTTAATTTATTAGCTTGTTAAATAAATTGTATTTGTTTCAGTTATTTTCCATTATATAATGATTAAACATTTTCAGGTTCTATTAAATGGAATGTGCTCTCAATATTTAAATTTCCATATTTTTTACTCACTCCCTCTCATTTTATTGAATTTATGGATGGTTTTAATCAGTTATTTCATTGAGATATTGATTATTTTCATGGCTCAATTATTGTTTCTGTTGTACAGAACCCTTATAACTAATTTAAGATAACTATTATTCTGTTTACATTCTACATGAATATAAGACGTTTACTATGAATTATATTCCAGGATATGATAACTGGAATTAATTTTATCGCAAAACATTTATTTTTTGTTTAGTGTCTCTGGTTTTAAGGTTGGACTCATGTATGTATCTGGTTTAACTAGACTAATAAAATCTGGGGTAATTTAGGGTTTGATTCCTTATAATCATGAAAATGTAATACTAGTCAACATCGGCTCCAGGATTCAAGGGTTAGGGTGATACACATCAAGTGACTCTGTTAGGATCCCCAGATCATATAAATCCTCATCAGTCTTTTGATCCGCTAATATGTCATGGGAAACATGTATTTATAGGATCATTTCCTGTATTATTATCCACTAACATGTCTCCTTTCCATTTTAGATGTCCCCCTTAGATATGTTTCTTCATCCATGAATTTTTAACACCTGTTCACAAAGAATAATAATTAAGACATCCACAATCATGTTCCATTATTATGAAAATATCCCATGACATGTATCCTTAACATGCAAGTGAACCCTTGAAAATTCACTCCTTCAATAAGAAAATTCCTCTATATGAGGAAGAATTATATAGAGGAAATACATCATTCAAAAACACCACATTAGTCTCTTGAAGAACATATATGGAACTGGGATGTAAACTCATACCATTTGACATGTTTATTTTATTATACACATCATTCATGATGATATTTGTTAGACCCCTCCACACGGATCCCTTAAGGTCATGCAATTGCATGGTTTCCTCAATAGTCTCATGATTCCCTCATAAATACATTGAATGTTGTTGGATTTATCTATCAAGGATTAGAAGACATGTCATACATATTATGTGAATCCATCATACACGTTACCCAGTTCATGAAGAAACTCATGGACATGTCAACCATGATTATGCAACTACCACATCAAATTTCATCCATATCTATAATATAGCCTTGGATGTGTCAACCATGATAACTCAAATACCTCCATATATATAATACATGATAGGAAGAAACCATTAATTGTGTTAACCTTGATCATAATAATAAAATATTACAATTCATGAAAAATCACATGAAGACCCCCATACATTTCAATCCTTTCATGAATTCACAATTGGACATGTCATCCTTGATCATGTAATGGAACTCCATCTTTTCAAATAGAACATGTGAATACCCTCATATATTAAATGCTTTTCATGAATAATTCCTAGGAAATTTCATCCTATTTATGAGTAATCCATTATATATGTCATCCATTACATGAAGAAAGCATCGTACATGTCATCAATGTCATATAGAATCCCTCAGACATGTCACCCAAGTCATGATGACAACCTCATAATTGTTAGACTTTTGGGGAATTAAAAATTGGACATGCAACATGAAATCCCCCAACGATGGTCCTTATGCTAAGAACCCAATTTATATACTAGGTTTTCATAATGGATTTGTGATATGGAATCTTGCAACAATTATTTATTAAAATATCCATTGATATATTACTAAAACATATTAGAGAAACATTTCGTGGACATAATCTTTCTCCATTCACTAGATGGTAATTAATGAATATATATATATATATATATATATATATATATATATATATATATATTTCTATCTACATCCATCTATATGTGAATAATTAATATGTGACAAGGGATTCCAACCTAGTGTACACCCCACAATTTTCTAATAAATCTTGCTCAAATGATCAGAATTATTCTTTGAATCTTTCATTGCAAAAATTTCCATAAGCATATGGGATGTGGGTCTATACAGAAACAAACTTTTATGTGTAAGCCTAGACCATGTCCTCTGGGAACATAATCTAATTAGTAGGATATGAAAAAACTAAATGATAAGGAATATTATTCATATTATTAATTGGATATGTACACCACCTACCTAAGTTTCTATCTCTATACCATATTCAACATGTGAATTCTAATAAGAATATCATAGAAAATTCAATGTTTAAGACTTGTACAAATTTTCTCTCACAGATGTAGTAAATACAAATTTTTTTATTATTTGTCACACTAGTCATGACATACAATGGATTAGATACATCTAAGGATTATACATATAGCATAATAATTATTCTCCCAATATGGACCTCCATTGAAATGTATGTATGATTTTATAACTACTTTAATCAAATTTCCATACAGACAATGTGGAAGATCAGGAAAGTACTAAATGAACATAACCAACTCATAACCTATAAATTATTTCCTTTTATATCATATCTACCTCTAATATGAGAATGGTTCACTCTAATTCCTATCCTCATAAGATATAAAGGATGCCTCCTCAATGTTCAAGACCCTTATTAAATAATAGAATACCCCTACTGATTTCCATTTTTCATGATGTGACACTAAACTATGTAGTCCTATCATACAACCTTAAAATATTTCAATGGAAATTGGTGCGTTGTTTTTCATTTGTTTAGATGATACCTAAGACAAATAAAGAAGGTTAAATTTCATCACAAAGACCCCGTTGCATATCTGGATGAATATAATCTTGATTGTGACCTAATATGGCTATAAAAAGTGACTAATTCTATAAATAATTAAATAATTAATAATATGTGATAAGAATAGTTGTTCATACAAATATATGTCTTGGATCATGTCATTTAAATTAGGGTAACCAATAGTTCATTATGTATTAAAAAGTATTGACATAAATATCATAAAAATATAAGAGATTCCAATATTATGAATTAATTCACCCTAAAGGTTATGATGACCTTTAAATCCCATCCCCATAAACAATGTTATTACCTCAACATCGATGGGTTTCAATCCCCAATATCTATTTTTCTTATGAATTTATTCTTGTAACTTATTACCGATGTTGAATTTGATGGCATTTTATCGAGATAAAACATTATAGAATGAGTGATTCTAAAACTATACTAATCCCACCAAAATCATCCATTAAGACATACTAATTCGGTATAAACTACTATGGTGGAAAAAGGTGTCTTAGAGAGATCTCATAAACCCATAACTAAAACATTTCCATACCAAAAAAATGTAAATTCCATATGAAATACAATTTAAAATTTTATAGAACAAAGGAAAATATAATTTTTTTATTTATTAAAACATATATTCTTATAAATAATAAAAAAAATAATGGTTACAATGTTTATAAAATTCATTAACATTTTATCTTTTAAAATATTGAGATATTTTTTCTTTTCTAAATATTTTCATGACATTCACTATATAATGTATAAAATTATTACTTTTGAAACCCATTTAATTAAAGTCCAATGAAATATAAAATTTAAGTTATTATTAATTTACTTTTATATTACAAAATCAAAAAAATAAATTTGTGGATGTCACAAATGAATATATGTATTTAGAAAATAAACCATTAAAACATTAAAATCATGGGTTTAAATGTAAAGGGTATAATATAGGAGGTCTAAATCATTATATAAGTAATTTTCCATCTACAAAATTAAACATATGATAATAATTTAAATCATTATGAACATATTTCATATTTATTATTCATATTTATTTTTTCAAATCCATTACATATTCAAATAATTAACCAATTAAGTTCATATTGGTTGATTTGATGATATTCAGCACATAGGACCAAAATGACATTAGTAGGATATATCATGATATATAGAATAATAATCATTACATAATTGTTACTTCTATAAACTTTTTTAACTTTTATATCAAATCATTGAATACAATTTTGAATGAAGAACTATGTTACAATTGGGGAGATGGTAGGTCTTACGTAAGCATAAGTAACGTTTCCATTTTTAAGGATTGTGATGGAATGAAAGTATGTTCTATTTTATAATTCTGGAATTATTATTATAAAATATAGATAATAAATTTTTAATTATTACACATACATTACAACAATTTTATGGGCTTATAAAAAATGAATCACTTTGCTTTGTAGAGGTTGCAATACTGACATACATGCAAACAGAATTTTCATTCTCAATTGATTGAATGACATGAACATATAAAACATATAATAATTAAAAATTGTTAGTATTGTAATTAATATCATATATATAAATTAAATACATAATTTTAACAATCAATGGGATGTGATGATAGAAAACAATTTACATCAGTTTGTGGAGTGGTAGTCCATAGTATAGATTAATGATCATTTTGTTTCCCATGTGATGGGATGGGAGATAGATATAGGTTATACCATTAACATAAAAACTAATCTATATATTAAATATACTTGTTATATAATTTATTCATGTCTGAAAAATATTTAAATGAAATTAAATAAAATGTAATTCTAAAACTATTGGTTATACACTATATCACTTTATCTGAAAACATCATTTTATATACATTATAATCAATCTAAGACACATATTCTAAAAAAATCAAGAACACAATAACATAGAGATGGATGTTCAGATGTAATATTAGTAAGAATTTTGTAAACATAAATGATTTTAATGTTTGTTGAAAATAGTATTGGAGGTTCCCATTTGTAAGAGAAGGTATGGGAACTCTTCGAATTCAATAACATATTTAATTAATAATTATTATTCTTCATTTTCCAAAGGATATAAACATATATAATTTTCATATAAATTTATTATGGGTTGAAATAATGTCATCCAATAAAATATGTACATGTTAATAGATTTTTTTTATCTTATATATTTATATTCACCCATGTTAACCTTTTTTTGAATTACCATGATTACAATATTTTTACTATTTAGATGTCAATATATTTAGTACAAAAAGTGTTGTTTCCCTAAATAGATATTGTTACATATTTATTAATATATTACAATCAATTTCATAATTTTTTTTAATTTTTATGAATTTTATTTTTTTATAATATTAGATACTACAAAATAACAAAAATATCATTTCACAACAATTCATTTAATAGTTTTGTGAAATCATCATTTGAATTATGTAATTGGAGTATAATCCTTTAAAAAATAATAATTATGTTTTATTTATAAAAACAATTCATTAAACATAATAATTTATTAAATTATATTAATATTAATATTTTTAGAGTCATTAATTTTTGTGTTTTATTTACAAAATAAACAATTTGTCGGTGTTGCATTAAAATTTAATGTATTAATTTCAACATAAAAAATTAGAAAAATATTATCATGATAAAAATTTATCTTTCAAATGTAGCTTTTATAATTTAACATTGCCTCAGTTTTTACATATGTCAAAATTGCTATGAGAATTGAAAATAATGAATGACATTTTTGACTTTTCTATACGAAAAATAATATAATGGTCGAAATCAATTATATATCGAACCATGAGTTTTTTTTTCATAACATGGAAGGAAATTGACATAAAATACTCATTTTATTTCATAATGGAATGTGTTAGTGTTTTTTTGTGCTAATCGTATTGTTTTTATAATTATTTACACGATTCACCTTTACATTGATGATAAATTTGTATTACAGTTACAATTTATAATGTGAAAAATAAAAAGTAATGACTTATATATTATGGACCATTTGAGTCAATATATGGAATTAAAATTTTCTGAATAAATTTATTCAGGTGGTAGAAATTAATTTAATAATAAATTTAATGATGTAATAATTTTTTTTTTCAAAAAAATAATTTCATAAGCATTAAAACGTTCTTAAAAAATCATTAATATAAATTATCATTAAAGACTATAATTGGTTTTTTTTAATAAAAATTATATATAGATATTTTAAAACTTATCCATAAGAGTTTTTTAATTTGTAAACACATTAATCCATGTAGTAGTTGTTAATAAAAGTAGTATATGTCATTATTGAATGAAAATTCAATCTTCTTAGAGAAATCATTAAATTTACCTATAATATAATTTTTATAATATTATTTCAAAAATTTTATATTTTTTCTATTTAAATTATTAAATTTTTGATAAATTATTTCAATTATTTTCTCACAAACATCAGTTAACCCGATTTATGAAGAAAACATATTATTTTGTTAAAAAAATCATAACAAAAAATTGATTGATTATTTCTTGAGAATATATCAATACATATATATTTAGTAGGGACATATTATATATTTTTTAATGTGATTAATATTATTCATCCATTAACATGTTTTACATACATCCTTCATTCACTTATATAATCATAACTCACTCTTGGTTCATGAGATTCACATTTCCATTTCATGATATCATTTAATTCTTCTTTTAACATATAAATTAGAAAATTAATAAGGGATTTTTCGTTAATTTCATATAACTATTCTATGTTTATGATGAACCATTCCAGTGGTTCCCATGCCCAGACTCCCCATGCCGGTCTCTAATCATCCACTGGCTGGTGTCTACCTTTCAATCAAATTTTCAATAACAAGGGAGGAATTTCCTCTATACATATACACACACTCACATCTCCAAACCCACAATTGATGAAATGTCATAACCACTTGGAAAAAAATTCATGCATACCCCTATCACAACCAACAGAGTATGAATGTAATGTAATGTGAGGTAATGTAAACAGGGAAAAAATACAATATCACCAATATTAAGAGTATTTAAAATAAAAATTCCAACCAGTATTCAAAATAGGTACTGGAAGTGCTACTTGAAGCCATATTAACACCCCTTCCATCTAGAACTCTTAATGTTATGCATGGTCCATTTCCTCCTAGACTCCATCAAATGGTTTCTCATATGCACAAGACACTACATGTGCTAGCTATGCCCATGTAGGGGGGGGGGGGGGAGTATCAAAATACATAGAAGGACACAATGAAACAAAAAAGCAATACACACAGGGAGATAGATGCAGTCATCTCTATACAGTATATATCTACATCACATATAAAAATAATATCCATATATACCTAAACCAGTATAATCTATCGTTAGGAATGTCAATACAATTACATACCCACACAGGGGATTCAGTCTGAATATTCAAAGGAGCACTCAACCAGGAGAACACAATCTTGTGTCTGAGAGCACTAATGAAATTCATTGGTGAAGAATTATGCATCAGAAACTACCTAGATATAGATACACTGATATTTCTGATGAGAGTTATATGATACAATTGTTCAGGATCACATCTATGGCCACGTGGTCATACCAACAACTACATCTAGATTATCCTTCTTAGTATAGAATCAAAGTTGTGGGAAGGTGGTCATGTCAATACCACATACTCTACCTATAAAACAAATAATGAATAAAGGCTCCTACATCGGGCCTCTCATTGGATTCCAACAACTCAATTTAGGAATTCAGGGTTAAGTGATCATACTCCCATGAGTAAGAAATGATACACACCAAAATATTTAGAAGCAATAGAGGGAACGAACACTAGAAAAACATATCCAATATATGGTGGAAAAGATAATCAATCAATGTAGAAAATATACATTGTGAGTAGTAGGGTCACATGCTGTGTTCATTGACCCCTGGTATGTATTATGTATAACATCCCATTTCATGTAGAAAATTTCGTGTAGAAGATGGGTATATGATAAGTTCAAGGGTCACACATACAGAACCTTGACCCCGGGTATAGCATGTGTGCAAGGGAATATGTTGTTTAGAACATGTGTTGTATTAGATGGGTGGACACTGTGTAGAAGGGTCGCACACTATGTCCTTCCATCCAGGGTCCACCCTTGTACTCTAATCATGTGCTAGTACATGATGTCAACCCATTCCTTCCTACACATGTTCTAGTATATGTGATAAGTCATGTAACCTATGCGGGCCCACCCATATGGTTGTTAAATTCCATGTAGATGACCCATGTACACTGCACTATGTCCATGTGTCTCTTTAGATACATTCCATGTCATAAGTAATTTTTTACATGATGGGTGATAGGTGTAACACATTGTGTCTCACTTCACTGCTTCCTAAAACCCTTACATCCACTCTGTAGTCCCACACAATATGGATTCTCGAATACATTCCATGCTGTTTGGAAATTTCTAAAAACCATAATTATTTCTCTTGTAATCTCCTATGTAGATCTAACCACTGTCTCCAGCTATGACTGTCTAGGAAACATGAGATCCAAGGATGTTTGATGGCACCATCACTAAATAAGTAGGATTCTTGTATTCTATCAACACCGAAAACAATATCTTCTTAATTCAATATTTATATTGAAGAGTGAGAAATCAACACTCACCGTCATTTTATCTAATTTCATAACCCACGTCGCACCTCTATCAAGTCATACTGGGGCCGGATCTTGAATCTTAGATTTTTTTATTTTTAAATGAATGTGCACTGATCATTTTTTCATAAACCACTGTTGGAACAAAAAATCGGAAGGGGGAAGGATAAAAAGAATGTCCTAGAAGCTACCTCACGAAGCCCTTTTGCAGAGTGCCATGACCTCGCACCCACCCCGAAGCGAGGAGGTGGGATGCTATGTGAAATGATTTGACGATTGAGGGCCTGTCGTGATGCCAGGTGGTGGGATGCTATGAGAGCCCCATTGACGTTCCCATTACCATGACAAAGACAGGAGGTGGGATGCTCTGTGATCCTCTTTGATGTTTTTGAGCCCGCTGAGAAACCAGTAGTAAGGATAATGTACGAGCCCCTTTGACATTTGTGAGCCTGTTGTGGAGTGTAATCCAGCATCGCGCCGAGCATGCTCTCCATCGCGGCACCTATTTCCTATAAATATCAACTCCCCAACTTGGCTAAAGAACTAATCATCTGACCTTTACCCTTCCCGGCTCTAAAATCACAATGAAATATCCGCTCTATGAACCATGAGGTTCTCAAGGTACTTTTGCTCCCCGATGTGACTCCCCATTGCTTTGTTTTACCGATTATTTCAAGAGGGATGCCTTTCACCAAACACATTGGCCTTCGTGAAGGAAGGAGATCCTCATGGTGACTTGGGTCATTGAGAAGCGTTTATGCTTCGTAAACCACCCCCGTGCACATGTGAATCAAATGCTAAGGCAGACTCACTGTACCTCATGAAGAACATTGCTTCACAGGACTTCACTTCGCAAGTCACCCCTGCTCCGTAAGGATTGTCTTCGCAAATTCCCTTCCATTATGCAATGAACCTGTTATATTCATCTATGAACTATGTGTAGGCTTGGACACTTCACTTCCCAAAGACTGCACCATCACAAATACCTTCCATTTAATGGACACTAGAGCCCTACGAGTCCTCTACTCATAAACCACTTTGCTCTACAACTCCCTCTCTCTTGCAACCTCCTTGGTTTGTAGGAAGCAATTTCAAAGTCCCTTCGACGTCACTGCCTGTTTCATATCTTCACCTCATGATTCTTTTCATAAGAACGCTAATGACTATTTCTTCGTCACATAGACACAATAACGTGGATCCCCCAATTGGTCACTCCATGACACCCCCAAGACATGGCGTTGTCGGTCCATTCCCTTCACCAATGTTCAGAGGATAGGTGTTATGTATGTCTTAGGGGTGCGGAGTGAACCCACATTGTATCAGCTACATGATGTTAAACTGAGAAGAATCATCATCCTTAGCACATGAAATTAAACTCTGACATCACCTCACACATCATGCATACGAAAACGGTGACCACATTGGTGTAAGCCCCTTACCTTTCATGCAGTAGGTAGCACCGCTTCTCCTCCTTTCATTTTTGGTTCATAAGGAGAGAAAAGGTCTTGATGGGAAAAAATACTCCTCCTCTCTTCTATGTAGAATCGCTCCCCTGTTGGGATTTTTCTCCATCATTCCTCCATCATGGAGTAAGTCCCAACCACATCGGGCAGCTGACCACACATAAGCCCCTATTTACTCATTGGGTTGTGATCACGTGTATTCCGCACATCACCTCTCACGAAATCATTTTTTGCGACCTGATCATCAGGTCTTTTTCAGCTCTTTTTTCTCACACCAACCATGACTCACATGGGCTTAGATCAAGCATCGACCATGACATACTATCTGGGCATCCTATAGTGTAAGCCCCATCCTCATCACCTGAAGTTTGAGATCCTTGATCCTTTTCTAAGGAATGGTACGTAGAAATCCTCTACGAGATTCAAGACCACCACCCATTTGTCCCCAGGTCTGCCTTTATGTCGGTTCACCAAACCACCTAAACTATGAGGTATTTGATCCTTACCAAGGTAAGGTACGTTGGAAGCCTCCACGAGGATCAATCCCACCACCCATTAGACCCCAGGTACTCCTTCACGTTGGCTCAACGACCCACCTAATCAACGAGGTCATTGATCTTTGCCAAGGTAAGGTACGTAGAAAGCCTCCATGAGGTTCAATCCCACCATCCACTGGCCACTCTGACCCCCTTCACGTCGGTTCACCAACACACAGGGCAGCCTATAGTTTAAGCCCCATGCCACCAGAACTGCATGGTCATTGATCCTTGCTATGTCTAGGTACGTAGGAAGTCTCCATGAGGTTCAATCCCACCACACGCTCGATCGCTCCGACCAACTTCACATCGGTTCTCCACCATCCTGCATGACATTAAACTATGGACCCTAATCAGTGGTAATCCATTGCTTCTGCAGTCATTGGTAAGCAATTTCACCCTAAATCCACCATGAACTACGTGGTCTTTGATCCTTTCAATGCTAGGCTACATAAGAAGCCTCCCTGAGGTTGAAGCCCACTATCCACCAGTCGTCCCGACCACCTTCATGTCTGTTCCACCCCATCTAGTGGTATGCCGTTGTGAACTCAATCAGCGGTAATTTGTTGCGACCTCAATCGGTGGTAAAATGTTGTGACCTCATCTAGTGGCAAGGCGTTGTGACCCAATTCAATGGTAATATGTTGAAATTCCTATCCAACGGTAAGTCGTTGCAACCGTATCTAGTGGTAAGATGTTGAAATCCCCAATTGGTGGTAAGCCATCATCACATAAACTATGTGGACTTTGATTACCTACCACAACGATACGTAGGAAGCCACTTCGTGGATGAATCCTAAAACCACTATTGTCCTCATGAAAGTTCCATCCCATTCACCATCCACTTCATTCAACCACTCCATCATCAATCTTGATTTGTATCTGGGTCACCACATCCCTGTGAAATCATGCCATCTCATTCCACATTCCCCTCAAAATTGACCGTAATGTCAACCACATGTTGGCCTTAACATCAGTGTCCCCTCCACTGGTTGTACCCCTATGATCCACTCCAGTCAGTGTTCTGATCAGTCTATTCAGTATCCGCTGGACGTTAAAATTGTGGCATACCCTGTTTTAATCATGGGATTCTGAGGAAAACCTCATAGAAGAGCCTAAGGCATATAAATTCTTACATTCTATGTGGGATGCCTCGGGCTTCCGCACCCTCGAGAAGCCCTATAATAAGGGGAAGAAAACCAGACCCGCTAGTGTCCCTACGTCCAGACATGCCAGTGACGTCCAACATTACTACTCCCCTGACCGAAGGTTTCTGCCCTGACCAGACCCCTTGGAATGTCATGATAGAAGTAGTGTAATTAAATGGTTTCCATGAATATATGACACCAAGAAGAGTTTCACGATCAACGTCAAAAATATAATTGGGATACCCGGACATGGTGACGAGTTCCGAGGAGGAATCCAAGGAAGGATGAACCGACATCCCATCATCCAGTTTCAATCAAGGAGAAAATGTCCCTAAACACGGAGAAGATGATGCCCACCTTTGGAAAGTGGGAATGTGGGGAAATAGAAATGGTGAACCTGAACGGATGTTCTTCTCCTCAACATGATGATTAGTAGTGATTGAGGAATCAATGGATTAGTGTGTCACCAGATAGAGTTATCTTGTGCTGGGTCTCTCCATGCAAATAGTGGGTCTAACGTAAAACTCACCAGATGTGGGGGTAGTATAATGTTGGACACTTCAATCTGCAATGATTTCAGCATGGATCCCTCTTACCGGTCATGGAAGATAGAATGGAACCGGGGCATTGGTCATCGATTCCTTTTTCATTAATCACTGATTATTTAATCTCCTTGACCATCAAGAATCAACTTCGTTTACCTGGAATGCGATCACCGTGTGCCCACCAACATAGGGGTAGGGGCAGTGCCAATGCGGCAATCCTGCGTGGCTCCACCTCTTCCGCAATGACCTCTACTACTATGGCCCTAGGTTACTCATGACCCATCTCCCCATTTGAGGTCATCCATCGAAGGGTGATCAATGACCTCTTGCGCCGTTATGAGGAGGAGGGAATAATCCTGACCCAAGATATGGAGCACTTGGATCTAGAGGAATATGTGCCTCATCAATATCACCGCCCTCAAGGGCCATGTAGAGAGTCACTTCTCCCCACGCCGACATATAACCGTTTCAGGATCCTCTCCCAGGAAATCATTGACAACTCCCTGCCTTAAGCTGACGAGGTAGGGGACGTCCGACCCAGCCTTATAAAAGTCCCATTACAGAGGCTCCCAATGAGGGCTCCCACCAGGCCACATCAGAACTGCCACCTGATCTTGCTAGAAGAGGAGTAGGTAAGCCACGTACCTGCACCACTGTCCCCAGTTTGTCCGACCTGATGCCAATGTTGGGCACAAGCTGAGCAGGATTCCCACCATGGGAAGTAAATGTCAACAGCTACTATGACCCAAGCCACTGCTGTCTCATATCATCAGTTCCCTGAAGACACTTAGTAGGGGAACTTACACACCTGACCAAGATCGAGGCCCCAACCGCCCCACAGGCAGGCTTGTTCGACTCTCTTGGTCGCTGGTAGATGTAGTGGCTCCAAGAACTAACACGCAGAAATTCCACCCAATATGAAATTCCTACCCATACCACTACCATAGAGAGTGTGGGACTTCCCCACATCAAGGATCGGCATGGAGGTTCACTATGTTCCACCCTCAATCCCAATGAGGGCCTTCCCCGTGGTGGTGACACTTGCTACAAAATTCTCTCTCATGCCCATTACACTAGGTATGATGTAATTTATCCTACCCCAAACCGTTAGTGTAGGGACATTTCATATCCGGTCTCACTTAAACCTGGGGATCCTCCATGTGTCCTCTTAGCAGCTGGTGATGTTCATCCTCGCCTCGGCAACCCGAGGGGTGAAGGACAACCTCACCTCACTAGCACCCAGCACGGAGGTCCTACCCATGTTTAGCTAGACTGGTACAAGGATCCTCCTCGTACTGAGGTCACCAAGGGAAATAAGCATGTAGGTCCTCCACATTCTCCATCCAGTTCTAGTGGAGGTCTTTCCCATTACGGCGATATCGATGGAGGTCCTTCCCTTGCTCCCTTAGACATTTGTATTGGTGCTCATCGCAACCCGACTTACTCAGGTGGAAACCCTCTCTGACTCAGCACCAGTGCTGCCGATGGACCTCATGTTAGAAATCAGCCTTGTCATTATGAGCATCCCCAGTGAAGGAAGGCAGGTCATCACCACCATAAGAAGAATTTTGTGAATGTCCGGACATAGATCAAATCAGTCCGCTTCTCAGAATCTGTTGTAGAATACGACTCAGCTCACGAACCCTCCCCTTGCTCTTCTGAGTCAAGGGATGGGGCAAGAATGAGGAACATAATCCTAGTACTCCTAGAATCAATGGTCCATAGGATTCAGAACTCCCTCCATATGTATATTCGAGGAATAAAAATCCGTCAACCTCGCAGGTTACGGTCGTGCAATCACCATCGTCATCACCAGAAGCACTCTCTACCTCGACAAGAGATCACAAAGAACTATTCTAGGGACCGATGGTGGGCAATAAGTATCGCTTCCTATCACTAGTATCCAAGACCATGAGCCAGTGAATGTGGTTATCATCTTGTCTTATTACGACATAGCGGCCAGGTAGCTACACTCTTCAGAATATAGCCCGAGATTCAGCGGCCAATCAGCCCGTTCGCCCAACTCTTCATTGACCACCCAGTTGACCCAGCTGTCTCCCTCAGTACCGCTTCCAGTTCCTTAGCCACCCCACAGTTGAAGAATGTGGAAATAAAGGACTAGACCCTGAATCTTAGCTGAGTAGATTATGGAACATCCACACACCAGACCACTTCCCCGAGATGTTCTTGCCCGTGGTAGCACCAAATTTTCACACGCCATAATCCCTAACCCTAGAGGAGGATGATTGTTTCCGCCAAACCCTCAAG
Organism: Viscum album; assembly: GCA_963277665.1. Lineage (NCBI taxonomy): Eukaryota > Viridiplantae > Streptophyta > Magnoliopsida > Santalales > Viscaceae > Viscum > Viscum album. Next base: position 358,658,220 of record OY728143.1, read on the forward strand.
GAGACACATATTCACCTTCATCATCAGTGAGTGGTTTATCCCAGGATCCAAGCGCATCTTGAAGAAATTGGTGATAAATTCCATCTAGTCAGTCTGGTTGCGCTCCCCGTGGATCGGCACCCCGAGTCACCAGGCTGTCGTATGGTCCTCCAAGAGAAATGTGTTCAGAGTTTCAAGATACTCCTCAAGATAATCAAGGAGTATTACTGTATTGACCCGAAGCTTGACGTACATGAACATTACATTACTTTTGCAGAATACTTAGTACATAACAAAAACACACACACAAGGATCGTAATAGTTTAGTGTCTTTGGAAACTCGGAACGTAATCTTCTAATCATGGTGAAAGATCTTCCACATCTCCTATTAAGATATTCCATTTTTTTTACCTAAAACCTTTCTTTATATCTTGGGGAAAAGAAAACATAAAAGGGTGAGCTCAAATGCTCAGTAAGGGTAAACAAAAGAAATATCAATCACATCATATACATAAGCACATAACTTTTGGAAATCTTAACCTGTAAAAGATATCATAATTTCAAAACATGGGGTAAATCATGGTAGTGAAATGTAATCACAATAATCATAAATTAAAACATGAATCTTTTTGGCATTCACACATAATCATAGAGAATCATTTCTTGTTAGTCAAGACTCATTGCCAAGACTATCTTAGTGGACAAAGTCCCTTTCTGAACCGAGTCACCCTCGTTTCAGTCCTGTTTCACTGAATCGGTATAACCTACCATTCTAGCCATGTCTATCTCACGAGATATAAAATCATTACCCAATGCATTGGAGGGAGATATAGGTCCCACCCATCTCATAATGATACCATTCTTATGTGTGCCACAAAATCATAAATCATACATCATTTCATAACCCATGTAATACAAATGGGAATCTTAAACATCATGACATCATAAAACAATTCATATTAGTTAAAGGAATTTATAAAAATAATTCCATCACAACATAATAAAATCAATGTAATAATAGGGATAAAAACAGAACCCTTTATTATCTTATATGGAAAATAATTTTGATAAAACACTTGAACTCCATTCTTGAGGAAAATATCCTTTCTTCTTCAAAAACATTTTTTCTTTCTTAACATGTCATACAATTCTAAACTAAAAGAAGTTGATTAAAAATAAAAATGAAAACTTTTAAAGGAAGCTTCTTGGAAATAATGTTTTAAAAATTCATTCATGCCGTATAAGTTAAAAAAAACATGCTTCGTACTTTTGTCGGAAAAGTCAAAAAGTACCTCGTACGAAAAACGACAAAAGATTTCGTTCATATCTTTTACTAAAAACTCACCGAAGGGTAAAATTGGATTTAAACAATTGTAGGTGGATGGAAAAAATATTAAATATTGAAGAAACATGGATGTGGATGATAAAATACACCCCAGTAAATACTAAAGTATAAACAATCTCGGATAAAAATGAGATTGTGATATTTCTCTTACCTTAGGTCCGATTTGCTTCGTAAGTGTCCGAACCTCCTGTATAATGATTTAAATAATGTCATTGTTTTATTACAGAATCATATTCATTGTTATTATATCATATATGGTTCACTTATGACTTTATATTACCTGTTCTTTTGTAAATTCCATGTTAAAGAGGGTTTTGGGTAAAATTGTTTCTTTTGTCGTCCATGTTTGGACTTGTTGTTCTTGACATTATTATTACTTATATCATAATTTACTTACTTCCAGAATATAAAACATGATTTTTAGATCATATATATTCATTATATATATATATATATATATATATAATAGATAGATAAATGAAATGAAACACACCGTTCATGGAGACGGTAGTCCGTACGTACGCATGAACGCTGTTTTCCTTTCCTTATTGTCTTGAATGGAAGTAAGTAGATGACATACATATAAATATACATAAATCCAGTATCATTATTATGTCATATATTTCATTATTACTTATTATATATACTTTATAATAATTCATGAATGGTTAATCATTGAGAATGAATCTCATCGCGTCGTGGAGACGGTAGTCCGTACGTACGCACGAGCGATGATATCGTTCCCATGGTCGTGGAATTGTGATGAAGTGTATGTATACTATTTAAGTATCAATATCACTTTATAATAATAATATATAGTTACTCATTACACCATTATACCCATCCAATTAAGGTGGTGGTAGGAAAATAGATTACACCACGGCGTGGAGACGGTATTCCGTACGTACGCACGCGCGATGATTTCCTTTTTTCGTATGAAGGATAGAAGGTTAATTAGAGTTGTTTCATATTTATAATAACATATCAGTATATAAGAAATACTGATGTTATTACTTTATCATGAAATAATTAAAGAAGAAGAAGTTGAAGAAGAAAGAAATTGAAAAAGATCGGTAATGGATATTACCTCTTTTTGACGCGCCTTCACTTAACCTCCACTTAAAGAACTATGGATGGTCTTTGAAGAAGACCAGGACCTCTATGATGATACTAGGGAAGTGGATAAGAGATTTTGGCAGGGTTTGGCCGAGCTTGAATGCTCAAATTGGTGTGAAGAGGAGAGGGAGGAGGTGCCCTTCTATAAGGGAGGAGAGGGGCATCTTAGGAAAATCTCAAAATATTATTTTATATTAAGGTAAAATTCGGTTTATAATGGTTACAAATGGTCTTATTTCGAAGCTAAAGTGGGGATGGGTCGAAATCCTTTCATCCAATAGGATTTAGACAAGTTTTGGTTACTATTTTAACCTTATCAATTAGATTTAACTCTAAGTTAAATAATTTAACTTTTACCGTGTCTTTTTGTTTTCTTACACTATATGATTAATAAACTTACTATATGAAGCAAAACGAACCCCAAGTTGTTTATTATTAATATATATATCCTTATCTAAGTCATTTAGCCGAACCATAAATTTTTAGGAATTAAATAACAATTAATAATATAATATTTGTTTTAAAAACTAATTTATGTCAATTTTGACACTATTTGGTACATGATTTTTATGAAATTTCTAACAGAATGATAAGTTCGAACCAAGTTACTTAAATGAACAATAACATGTCATATTAACCTATAAAATTAGTGTAAGTTATAAAAAGTCTCAAATTACATTTATTTTGTCATTTATAACATCAATTATGTTAATATTTTCTTAAAAAGGTAATTAATGCATCATTGTTGTGTCATAAATAAATTAAATTATTTAAAGTATAAAAATTAAAAATAAAATACCATTATGTAGGAAATATTTTTAGATTTCTAATGAATATTTATAGTCGAAATTATATTATGTATAACCCTATATTAGAAATGTTTTAGTAAATAAACTTTGATTTTAACTCTTTTAACTATTCTTTGAATTAAATAATAATAAATGTCCTAATCTAATCCAAGTGGGCCTAAATGATAATATTTTACACTTAAGTTTGTTTTTGGTCGAGATACACTTGTCCAATACGATTAGGACATGTGTTAGGGTAATATTAATATCATTTTTACCCTTAATTACCCTATTTACTTTTAACCGTGGTAAATAAAAGTAAAAAGTTACTATTCACCAAAAATTATTTTCATTTCATTGAACCACATTTTACTTACTGACATCAACCGTATCTCTCAGATTTTTGAAATTCCATTCACAGAAGCGGTAAAATTAAGATTTATGAAAACTAATAATTTTTTTAACTACCACTTAGTTGTTTTACTATTCATCAAAAATTGAAGTTTTTCAGAAAATGCCAAAATGTCACCCTAAGCTATAATTGATATTCCAAATTCAAAAATGATTTCTATTTTAAAAAATTCCCAACATATAAGTTGCATTAATTAATTTTATAATTAATTTCCGCTGTCACAACAAATAGCGTGTTTTTAAGAGATAATAACTATCAAAAGATTAACACTTGTTTATGTCTGGTGTAAATGTGAAATTACATCCAATGACCAACATTGTATTGAATTGTAAAAAAATATTCTAAATATAATTTAAAACCACTCAAATTAATAATTCATCACTATTAATTATTTCGATTAAAAAAGTTGTTTTTAATTAAAATTTAGTAATTTTCACTATTCATTAGAATATGAAAGTTATCCGAAAAGTACCAAAATTTCACCTTAGGCTAAATTTGATACTCCGAATCCAAAAATGAAGTCCATTTTGAGAGATAAAATTTCTATAATTTTAAAAGGTGGTTATTACTATTCATAACGGCTAGTTTTAATAATATTTTAGTAGCATATCGTTGTTTAGTGAAACTCGGTATTGCGTACTTCACACGCTATCGAGGAAGGTCGTGATTGCGTGTAATACAAGGCAAGTCAAGGATGTGTGTTGTGCAATCTCCTTTTGGTGCAGCATACATCACAAGACATTAGTGAAATTAAAAAGAATATTTTTCATAAAATTTCGAGGTGTTACATTCTACCCCCCTTAAAATGAATTTCGCCCTCGAAATTCATCGGGGTTATAAATGGTTTACTATTCAAAAGTTTCTTTAATAGAAACCCACATCGTAAAAAGGAATAACAAAACCAATCTTTAAAAACAAAGGTATGAAACGTAATAGTTACCCAAATAAACTAATCACTGGGTTTCCACATAAGTGAAAATATGGATATGGAAGAGAAATCTAACCATCATGTTCTGATGGAGAGTGGTAGAGAACATGGATATGGAAAATCCAGTAATCACAAATCGATAGATTTGTGATGATATAAGGTACCATCTGATTCATCAGGTATAAGATCACTAGGACAACATTTTTGGTTTTCAAGATAATTTCCCTAAAGTTGAAAATTTGAATTAGAATAAATACTTACTTTATTTTGGTACAATCTCACTGTTGTTCGTACTTTGAACAATTTCCACTTCATCTCTTAAATAAATGAAGTTGAATTTGTTATTCGGGAAGTGTTAATAGATCATGTGATAGAATGATGGGTCATTCTATCTGTCTCAAACAAAAGGTTAGAAAAGTTATCAAAAAATACATAAGTCCATCAATAGTGAGATCAATCATATATGGTTCCTAAAATGGACGTATACTTCATATATCATACTTCATAATATAATAAAACTAGTTTCTACTAAACAGGGACTTCCTGTGGGCCAGTGGTAGGCGATAAAGGCCAGTCGCACTTCGGTTGTGGGTTCGATTTCCACAGCCTTGTCAGACGCGATGGGCTGTCGCCCGTCATGCAGGATGTCCTTTTTCTAAAACTATATTACTATAACATCCCATCAATAATATCGAAAAAACTTCTATCCTTAAACAATACTAACTTATGTCCAACATAATCCATTCCAATCTTTAGGCTTATCCATAATACTGCAGTCCATTCTCATAACATAGGGAAAACGATTACCAGAGATTTAACACCATCGTCGATCCCCATATATCATAAGATATGTTTTGTTGGTCACATTCCAAACATTCAAAGTCCTTAATCATGTATTCTCTTGAATACCTTAGTGAAAACATGAATGCATTCAAAATTCTATATACTCAAACCATGATATCACTTAGTTCTTATATCAATCATGAGCTCATGAATACTGTCAAACATTTCATTTTCTCCTTATCCCTTCATTATGGGCATATTATCTACTTTCCAAAATATTTTAATCACTTTTCATGGATACCGGTACCTTAAAATTATTGAAGACCACAATAGACCAATACACAAATATTTCAATACACCATAAAAGTACCTCAACAACATTATTCCTGAACACCAATACATAAACACTTCAGTCCATCCACTTCAATGATTGTCCTGGAAGAAATCCTTCCTTGATTTAGAAGTAACTTTTCAGGTCAGGGCATTGAGTTGGGTAATTCCCATGTTCTCCACAAAATAGACATCGAACTCCATAATAGTCTGTCACTCTATGACCCTTTTCTCCACACAGATATCATCGGTCCCTCCATTTGAGGTATTCCTCAAGGATCTTCTTCCCTTCTTTAGAAATCTCAATCTTCCTTTATTTATGCTCCTCAACATTCGAACATGAATAATAGTTTATCTTACTCTTCTTTGATGAATTAGGCATACCACTAAATTTCACCTTGTTAATCATATATCGTGATGACTGATTTGGCATAATCACAAGATCTTTCTCTCTAGGAATTACACAATTTTTTTGCTCATAGTCACCAATTTGTCCATTGGATTCAATGTTAACTGAATTCCTTCTGGTTCCCTCCATTAACTAAAACACAAAAAGAATCTTTCGAGATGCAAAAATCATGCTAGGGAAAACAACATAGTAAAGGGGGAGTACCCTTAATATCTAACATCTTAGGTTAAATTCTAAGATCGTTACCGTAGTTCTAGGAATGTATCTTATACGTATACTTATCCTTACGGACATCCCTAGACATACCATAGAAGTATCTCTAGGGATCTCACTAATTCTTTCGCATCCTAGTTTCCAAAGGTTGACTAAACCTTTCCTCTGATACCAACTGTAGAGACCCGAAGCTTGACGTACATGAACATTACATTACTTTTGCGGAATACTTAGTACATAACAAAAACACTAACACAAGGATCGTAATAGTTTAGTGTCTTTGGAAACTCGGAATGTAATCTTCTAATCGTGGTGAAAGATCTTCCACATCTCTTATTAAGATATTACCTATTTTTTTACCTAAAACCTTTCTTTATATCTTGTGGAAAAGAAACCATAAAAGGGTGAGCTCAAATGCTCAGTAAGGGTAAACAAAAGAAATATCAATCACATCATATACATAAGAACATAACTTTTGGAAATCTTAACCTGAAAAAGAGATCATAATTTCATAACATGGGGTAAATCATGGCAGTGAAATGTAATCAAAATAATCATAACTTAAAACATGAATCTTTGTGGCATTCACACATAATCATAGAGAATCATTTCTTGTTAGTCAAGACTCATTGCCAAGACTATCTTAGTGGACAAAGTCCCTTTCTGAACCGAGTCACCCTCGTTTCAGTCCTGTTTCACTGAACTGGTATAACCTACCGTTCCAGCCATGTCTATCTCATGAGATATAAAATCATTACCCAATGCATTGGAGTAAGATATAGGCCACACCCATCTCATAATGATACCATTATTATGTGTGCCACAAAATCATAAATCATACATCATTTCATAACCCATGTAATACAAATGGGAATCTTAAACATCATGACATCATAAAAAAATTCATATTAGATAAAGGAATTTATAAAAATAATCCCATCACAACATAATCAAATCAATGTAATAATAGGGATAAAAACAGAAACCTTTATTATCTTAGATGGAAAATAATTTTGATAAAACACTTGAACTCCATTCTTGAGGAAAATATCCTTTCTTCTTCAAAATGTTTTTTCCTTTCTTAACATGTCATACAATTATAAACTAAAAGAAGTTGATTAAAAATAAACATGGAAACTTTTAAAGAAATATTCTTGGAAATAATGTTTTAAAAATTCATTCATGCCGTATAAGTTAAAAAAACATTTTTCGTACTTTTGTCGGAAAAGTCAAAAAGTACCTCGTACGAAAAACGACAAAAGATTCCCTTCATATCTTTTACTAAAAACTCACCGAAGGGTAAAATTGGATTTAAACAATTGTAGGTGGATGGAAATAATATTACATATTGAAGAAACATGGATGTGGATGATAAAATACACCCCAGTAAATACTAAAGTATAAACAATCTCGGATAAAAATGAGATTGTGATATTTCCCTTACCTTAGGTCCGATTTGCTTCGTAAGTGTCCGAAACTCCTGTATAATGATCTAAATAATGTCATTTCTTTATTACAGAATCATATTCATTGTTATGATATCATATATGGTTCACTTATTACTTTATATTACCCGTTCTTTTGTAAATTCCATGTTAAAGAGGGTTTTGGGTAAAATTGTTTCCTTTGTTGTCCATGTTTGGACTTGTTGTTCTTGACATTATTATTAATTATTTCATGATTTACTTACTTCCAGAATATTAAACATGATTTATATATCATATATATTCATTATATATATATATAATAGATAGATAAATGAAATGAAACACACCGTTCATGGAGACGGTAGTCCGTACGTACGCATGAACGCTGTTTTCTTTTCCTTATTGTCTTGAATGGAAGTAAGTAGATGACATACATATAAATATACATAAATCCAGTATCATTATTATTTCATATATTTTATTAGTACTTATTATATATACTTTATAATCATTCATGAATGGTTAATCATTGAGAATGAATCTCATCGCGTCGTGGAGACGGTAGTCCGTACGTACGCACGAGCGATGATATCGTTCCCATGGTTGTGGAATTGTGTTGAAGTGTATGTATACTATTTAAGTATCAATATCACTTTATAATAATAATATATAGTTACTCATTACACCATTATACCCATCCAATTAAGGTGGTGGCGGAAAATAGATTACACCACGGCGTGGAGACGGTATTCCGTACGTACGCACGCGCGGTGATTTCCTTTTTCCGTAGGATGGATAGAAGGTTAATTAGAGTTGTTTCATATTTATAATAACATATCAGTATATAAGAAATACTGATGTTATTACTTTATCATGAAACAATTAATTAAGAAGAAGTTGAAGAAGAAAGAAATTGAAAAAGATCGGTAACGAATATTACCTCTTTTTGACGCGCCTTCACTTAACCTCCACTCAAAGAACTATGGATGGGCTTTGAAGACAACCAGGACCTCTAGGATGATACTAGGGAAGTGGAGAAGAGATTGGGGCAGGGTTTGGACGAGCTTGAATGCTCAAATTGGTGTGAGGAGGAGAGGGAGGAGGTGCCCTTTTATAAGGGAGGAGAGGGGCATCTTAGGAAAATCTCAAAATATTATTTTATATTAAGGTAAAATTCGGTTTATAATGGTTACAAATGGTCTTATTTCGAAACTAAAGTGGGGATGGGTCGAAATCCTCTCATCCAATAGGATTTAGACATGTTTAGGTTATTATTTTAACCTTATCAATTAGATTTAACTCTAAGTTAAATAATTTAACTTTTACCGTGTCTTTTTGTTTTCTTACACTATATGGTTAATAAACTTACTATATGAAGCCAAAAGAACCCCAAGTTGTTTATTATTAATATATATATCCTTATCTAAGTCCTTTAGCCGAACCTTAAATCTTTATGAATTAAATAACAATTAATAATATAATATTTGTTTGAAAAACTAATTTATGTCAATTTTGACACTATTTGGTACATGATTTTTATGAAATTTCTAACAGAATGATAAGTTCAAACAAAGTTATTTAAATCAACAATAACATGTCATATCAACCTAGAAAATTAGTGTACATCATAAAAAGTCTCAAATTACATTTATTTTGTCATTTATAACATCAATTATGTTAATATTTTCTTAAAAAGGTAATTACTGCATCATCGTTGTGTCATAAATAAATTAAATTATTTAAAGTATAAAAATTACAAATAAAACACCATTATGTAGGAAATATCGTTACCTTTCTAATGAATATTTATAGTCGAAATTATATTATGTATAACCCTATAATAAAAATGTTTTAGTAAATAAACTTTGATTTTAACTCTTTTAACTCTTCTTTGAATTAAATAATAATAAATGTCCTAATCTAAACCAAGTGGGCCTAAATGATAATATTTTACACTTAAGGTTGTTTTTGGTCGAGATACACTTGTCCAATAGGATTAGGACATTTGTTAGGGTAATATTAATATCATTTTTACCCTTAATTACCCTATTTACTTTTAACCGTGGTAAATAAAAGTAAAAAGTTACTATTCACCAAAAATTATTTTCATCTCATTGAACGACATTTTACTTAGTGACATCAACCGTATCTCTCGGATTTTTTAAATTCCATTCACAGAAGCGGTAAAATTAAGATTTATGAAAAATAATAATTTTTTTAACTACCACTTAGTAGTTTCACTATTCATCAAAAATTAAAGTTTTTCAGAAAAATGCCAAAATTTCACCCTAAGCTATAATTGATATTCCGAATTCAAAAATGATTTCTATTTTACAAAATTCCCAACATATAAGTTGCATTAATTAATTTTATAATTAATTTCCGCTGTCACAACAAATAGCGTGTTTTTAAGAGATAATAACTATCAAAAGATTAACACTTGTTTATGTCTGGTGTAAATGTGAAATTACATCCAATGACCAACATTGTATTGAATTGTAAAAATATATTCTAAATATACTTTAAAACCACTCAAATTAATAATTTATCACTATTAATTATTTCGATTAAAAAAGTTGTTTTTAATTAAAATTTAGTAATTTTCACTATTCATTAGAATATGAAAGTTATCCGAAAAGTACCAAAATTTCACATTATGATAAATTCGATACTCCGAATCCAAAAATGAAGTCCATTTTGAGAGATAAAATTTCTAAAATTTTAAAAGGTGGTTATTACTATTCATAACGGCTAGTTTTAATAATATTTTAATAGCATATCATTGATTAGTGAAACTCGGTATTGCGTAATACACACGCTATCGAGGAAGGTCGCGATTGCATGTAATACAAGTCAATTCAAGGATGCGTGTTGTGAAAGCTTCTTTTGGTGTAGCGTACAACACAAGAAATTAGTGAAATTAAAAAGAATATTTTTCATAAAATTTTGGGGTGTTACAATTACCCCCACCTGCAAATCCATAGTTAGGTAAAGTATGCTTACCTCCCCTTTAGTCCAATCGGGCGATATCCCGACTTTCTAGGAGATATCAAGTACATGCCTTCAGAAAGGGTCACCGTCAACATGGCCAACATAGTGGACAAGAAGGATTAGTTGGAGCTTTTTGATGGGGACTTAACCCCAGAGGGCATGCCACCACTATTGGACCCATCAAGGAGGGTTACTCACTAGAAAAGGAACCTATTATGTCTCCCTGTGCCCACTGAGGCATTAGTACTCATCCCGAAAGCCGGTAAGGGTAAGGTGCACGTTGGAGCTTCCAAGCACTCTAACCCATCTACCTCAGTGTAGAAGATGGAGGAAGACCCTAAAAAGGCCACATTTTGCCAACAAATTTCCAAGAATAATATGTTGGTTGATAACCTCATGGATGAATGTGCTGTAGAGGGATGTCCAGACATTAGTGATTCTAGGCCAGGGCAGTAGGGGAAGGAACAACATATGCTCGACGAGATGCCTCTAGGTGACCCTAACCATCTTACCCCCTCAGAAAGGGTTTAGGCCAGAACATATGGATGGAGGCACAGTATGTCATGACAAACCCCCATAAATGACACAAAAATCCAAGGGACCTAGCTCGGGCTGACCCAGCCACCCTGAGGTTCATGCCGCCAGCCACTCCATGAGCCGCTAGGCCTGCTTACCGTGTTGAAGAACCTGCCAACACGCTCGTGGTTAGGGATCATCATCAAGAACATGACCCCCACCCAGATGATCCAATAGAGACCCTCAATGACCACTTTGAGTTGTTGAAACACGACATGTGGAAATCCAGCCTAATGGAAAGCCATATCCATTATGGCTGAATGATATGCCAGAACCTCCAGGTTTTAGGAATCCCACCATGTCCGATTTTAATGGGATGGGGGACCCGTCGCCGCACCTAGACCCATTCAAATCAATGTGTGGGCCAATTGTATGGAATCTAGTGAAGTAGGAGGCTACCAAGATCCAATTTTTTGTTCAGATATTGGAGGGGCTTGCACTTGTCTAGTATAACCAGCTTTCCATCGTATCTGTAACTAGATGGGAGGACCTTCGCAGTTAATTCATCTACCATTTCAGCTCCATCACATAGAAAATGAGCATCACAGACCTATTCAATTTCAAACAAAGGCCTGATGAGTGTGTTATAGACATTATCACTCAGTTTAAAGGGCTTACATTTTCCCTTGACATGCCACTGACTCAAGAGAAATTACAGAAAATGTGTGTAGGAAATGTCACTATGGAGATGGTTCCCTCTCTGATAACCCAGAACTACCTCGGGGGATTTCGAGACTTCTCCGATAAGACCCAGCACCTAGAAGAATCCCTGCAATAGGCCATCCAAACACGTCTGTTGCCTCCCGCAGATCCCACAAGAAGGGATGTATGAGCCGAGCCTACCGTAGTGGACCAAATAGAGGCCCCTAGACAGCTGGAATTATTAATGGAGGGGCCACGTCCCCAGCCTCGTAGAGGCCCGCCACCGTAGGCAGAATATCCATCCCCACATTGGCTTCCTATGAACCAGTAGGTTCCCTTGTGAAATGCGTCGCCACCTCCATGGCGGGACAACCAGGCTTCGCCTCCTCGACAGATTCCTCAATCTCCTCTTCAATGCCAGGATACAAGGCCCCCTTCTCAGACAAAAGCTTCTAGAGATTCTCGTTCTATGATAACAAGATCCCCATCTATTTCCGAAGTTCCTTGGTACAATGGATTGTGCGTTTTCCAGAGTACAGAACACTAGAATAGTCTAACCTCACTTATCTCCCCAATTATTTCAACTATCATCGAATCCTGGGGCACACCCTCATGCAATTATATTTGTTCAAAGACTGGCTTCAAGACCATGCCGATAACATCATAATCATGTTAGGACTGACTCTAGCACATGTGGCATGTGTCTTCGTAAGGCCATACAGCAGCAATGATGACAATGGTGAGTGGAAACAAGTTTCTAACTGTGAGTCCCATAAGTACAAATAATGGATGGCTCATGAAACAATTTCTCATGCCCATGGTATCATTCATGCATTCTTGATTAAGCTAAATTCTTCAGAAACTGATGCCGCTACTTCTGCATCATCGTCTCAGCCGACCTCTTCACAGAAGATCAAGCATTAGCGGTGCAAGCGAAAGAAACACGCACTCCCAATGCCACCATAGTCCCGCACTCTCAGTGAAATCATGCCTCTGGATATGGGTATTTCTCCCAGAATCCGCATTTTAATGGATGAATCATCATGTGACTGTCAAGGGTATTCTTCGGTTAATACCGAAGAGTTGGTAAATCCCTATATAACTCTTGACGATGGGGAGCACCATGCGAACATCCCCGACGTCCCCAGCTGATGCCAACGTCGGCAGAGCCACGACCATATGGGTCGTCGAGGAATATCAGTTGGCACCTTCAACTAGCCCGTGCATGCCACTGAGACTAGATAGTAGGCCCAATGCATAGATCAACACATGTAGCCTCTTCATCCAGTGTCATTAGGCCCACCTCCATTGTCGTTTGTGTTGGTGGATCAGGCATAGCCACATCGACCATGGCACAACCAGTCTCGCGATACTATCGGTCGGACTCAGTCATCAATTCCTCATTAGGTAACTACTCTACTGGCTTCGACTTGTGAGCATCAACATATGCCTAGCACTACTTTGTCGTTGGCCCAGCCGGTAGGGCCCGCCAGGCCTCCTATCACAGAGCGACCTCCTACAAGAAAACGTTCACATGTTGCGGGGAAGTATCAAGTTCTCAAGCACCTTCCTAGTGTCCCGGCGAGACTTTCTTTCCTCGAGGACCTTCTCATGTTGTCAGATATGCATGAGGTGCTAGATGAGGCTTTAAGAAGCCCGCTCTAGTTTGAGACGGAGGTAGAAGCTGTAGAAGCCTTTCATGATGAAGTGATCGAGAACGCTGAATATCAGGCCATCATTTCGTTCTATGGAAAAGTTGAAGGCCCTCCCATATAGGGGTACATCTTCCCATTGTACATCTCTGACCAATTTAATGGCATGGATGTTCACTGTTGTCCTGTTGACATAGGCTCTAGGATTAACCTTATCCTTACATGGACACTGTAGAAGCTGGGGTTTTTCGAAGAAGTCCCGACCCCTTCCGATTTAAGAATCCAGGTATTAGAATGGACATAGAAGACCCCAATCGGTATGATCCATTTGATGACCCAATTTGGTGGCCTAGTTTCTAGCACTAAGTTTATGGTTGTCTCTTAGAACACCGCATACAATGCATTGATGGGAAGAGCGTGGCTCCACCTGTACACGGTGGTCCACTCATCCTATCACCAAATCTTGAAGTTCTCCCTCAATGGTCGAGCAGGCGTACTCCAAGGTGACGTGTCTCCTATCACCCTTTGTGAATCCCACTACCAGGATTCCAACTATTACAAGATCAAGGTCAAGATGATTCATCCCAGTGAAGTCTAACCATTCGTGGTTGAATCTGAACCCTGGGAAGATCTGGTTGACACCTAAGTCTTCCCAATCTATTAATTGGAGGCCACATCCCCTGACATGGGGAAATGTTTTGTTGTCTCCGGTAAAATGTGGAAGCATATTACCAAGTCCTTGTGACGGTGGAAAATCACCTCATACTCCTACACAAATTAGTCTCACGTGAGCCTTGGGCCTCGTACCCCCATAAGGTATCAGGGTGTATGCACCACGACAACAGAAGTACGTCATATGCGCATGTCTCACTAAGTTGTAATCAACTAGATCAATCCAGAACTCCACTATTGCATTTATATAATCAATCTTGTCCCCTTGGGTGGAATACCAGTTGAGATATTGTCAATAGAATTTATTGATATGGTTTCTGCAGTACGTGAATCTACCAATGCAGTGACCCATGTTGCTCATGCTGGTACCATCCTCCCATTGAAATCCGCTGACCCGGAGGAAGCTCATCCTGCTGGGGATCCCTCTATAAGAGAAGAAGATGATCTAGATGAATCTCCTCCCTCTTTGAAGAGGGTGTCTCTACCACGGTCGATGAACTGGTATTGGGGATCCTCGGTACGAGGTGGATCCGAGACCCACGTTGATCAGTGTCGCCATGCCCCCCATAGAGCAACATCGGTTTGTGGACATCCTTATGTAGCACCGTGACATTTTTTCCTGGAGTTACTTTGAGATGCCAGGACTATATCCTTAGGTAGCTATTCACTACCTCAGTCTTCCAGCAAAGTCATCATGGGTTCAAGCAGCGTCCCAGAATGATGAACCCTTCTCACGGTGCCATGGTCGAGACCAAAGTTGACAAGATCATCATAGCCAACATCCTCTAGGCAGTCTAGTACCCCAAATGGCTAGCCAACATTGTGCCAGTCAGGAAGACGAATGGTCAGATCAGAGTATGCATCGAATTCAATTATCTCAACCATCACTTTGTGAAGAATATTTTTCCCCCTCGTATAACGGAATTGTTGATCAATTCTACAGCTGGGTCCCAAGCCCTTTCCGTCATGGAAGGGTACTCCAGATATAATTAGACCCCGATGGTATCCACGGATAAGGAGTCCACATCTTTTATGGCACCACAAGATATATGTTTTTACCAGGACATACACTTCATCTTGAACAATGAAGGTGCCACCTATCAGTGGGCCATGTATCGCATATTAATGATAATCCTCAAAACATTGGTGGAATGCTAGGTGGACGACTTGGTGGTCAAATCCCACTAATGCCAGGACGATTTCAAGGATATGGAGAAATTGTTCAGCTTCCTCCGCTCCTACCACATGAAGATAAACACATTAAAATGTGCCTTTGGGGTCACCACTAAGAAGTTCTTTGGAATTTTTGTGAGGTACCGAGGCATCATGATTGACCCAGTGAATATCAAGGCCATCAGTCAGATGCCTCCTCCCACAGATATTATATAGATTCGAGGTTTCCAAGGCTACTTAGCCTACATATGCCAATTCATTGCGAATCTCGCTGGAAAGTGTAAGACATTTTATCGGCTAATGAAGAAAGGCTCCGCTTATAAGTGGGACGAAGAGTTCAAGACCACATTTTAGGAAATAAATCAGTATATGCTTCAACCTCCATCCTTGATGCCACCCATACCAGGAAAACCAATAATCCTGTACGTGACTGCCATAGAATGATCTCTTGGAACCCTTCTTGCCCATAAGAACAATGTGGTGATGAAGAATAGACTTTACTACATCAGTATCATGCTCCTCGATACGGGGACTAGATACTCCCCCATCGAGAAGATATGGCTTGCACTGGTATTTGCAGTACAGAAATAAGGACACTACTAACAACACCACAAGGTATAGCTGGTGTCTCAGTTAGACCCACTAAAGTTCAATCGGAATTGTCCCATGCTGACTGGATGACTAGCACGGTGGGCAGTAATCCTCTTCTAGTTGGACGTCAGGTTCGTGCCATAGAAGTATATCAATGAACAAGCACTGGAAGATTTTATTACAGCCCATCTAACCCTCACATACCTCTCCCTGGACCTGGATTTTCACGACGAGGCAATCCTCTAGATAGATCATGCCATATCAGGTTGTAAGATGTACATTGACGCTGCTTCCTGGACCCCCATCTTTAGGAGGCTCAATGATACCAGACACAACAGAGTACGCCTTGGTATCGTCTTTATTACCCGACACAAGCCACTCTACCATACACATTCTTATTGTCTGAAGGCTGCACCAACAACAAGACAGAGTATCAGGCTCTTATCACTGGCCTCGAGCTGGCCCTCATGATCGATGTGCCCCATTTTCATGTGAAAGGGGATTCTGAACTATTAATCAATCAAATCAAAGGTGAATACATCGTCAGAAATCTAGATCTCTACCATTATTGGAATACACTCTCCAGCTAATGGCCCAATTCCCATATCGGCTAGATGTTACTCATTTCCCTCGATCTCAGAATGGTCGAGTGGATTCTCTGCCCGACCTGGCTGCATCACTTTTAGAAACCAAGTAGGATGATCTGATTATAATCCTAGCACATCTGAGAGTCATTACTCCTGTCACCCTAGATGGTGATGAAGACTTGTAGGTAAAACATCTTACCACTAGGGCCTCCGCGTCAGGACCCCCAGGTTCTTCATATACAGTTGTTGAAGTGACCCCCTAATGGAGCGTCCCCTTTCTTGAGTATCTCCAAAATGGTTACCTCCCGGTTGATCAGGCTAATCATGAGAGAATCTGACATCGTGCACCATAGTTTACCCCCCAGGGTGGTCCTAGTATTGAGCAGATCCTCTACAACTACGGGTTCAATGGTTTTCTACTCAGTTTCATCCAAATAGATTATATTTCTTAGGTCATGTAGGAGGTTCATGCTAGTTCCTGCGGGGCCTACCCAACTGGGTCGAAGCTATCTCACCAGATCCGGAGACTGTGGTACTTTTGGCCCTCCATGATCCATGATTGTATTGACTTTTCCAAGAGATATCACGCGTTCCAAATTCATGCTAACATCATGCATAGGCTGCCAGAACCTCCCCTCTCCACCAAGTACTCTTGGCTATTTCTTTTATGGGGACTCGATGTCATCAGACCATATCTAATGGAAACAGCTTTCCAGTGCAGGTTCATCATGACCACCAGGGATTTATTTTCGAAGTGTGCAGAGGTAGTTCCACTCAATGAGGTCTATTCCCATTCTATAGTTGACTTCTAGAGCTCTGACATCATCTACTAGTTTAGAGTCCCTCACTCCATCCACACTGATAATGTCACCGACATCTGAGAACCTGAGTTGAAGAAGTTATACACCATGTTCAACATCCATTCAAACCATACCTTCCTCTATCACACACAGTCTAATGTATTGATCTAGGAATTCAACAAAACCCTCTATAACATTTTGCAGAAAATTATTTTTCAGAATAATAAGAGTTTTCCGGACAAGCTCCTCGTCACCCTCTGGGATTATCGGACGATGACTCATAATTACACCCAGGTTATACCATATTACATGGTTTAGGGAGATGAGGTCGTCCGGCCCATTGAGATCTACATGCCTTCATTACAAACAATGGTATATGACCAGTAGGCGCCAGATGAGGTAGCCAAAATTCTTAGAGCTTAATTGGAAGCACTTGATGAGAATAGGCTTAGTTCCCTACAAAATCTGGAAAGGAATCAGAATAAGATTGCTAGAGCCTTCAACAAGAAGGTTCCCCTCTTCTCCTTCCTGCAAGGTGACGTGGAATTGAACCTCCACACACCAATGATACCTGGCAGAAAAACACCCAAGATGGAGCCCAAATGGGAAGGACCATACATAATTCATAGGGTTTACCCCAATGGTGCATACTCCCTGGTGAACATGGATGGTGAGCGTATTACTCCTCCAACCAATTCCATTTTCCTCAATCAATACATTTCGTGATCCTACTTGCCCAGCACGACCTTAAACAGCATGACGGCCCCGTATGACCCTAAACTACATGATGGTTCGACATGAATCTAAATTGTTCAGTCCAACATGACCCTAATCTATTTGGTCCTACATGACCCTAAACTGATTCATCCCACATGATGTTAAACTGCATGTCGTCCTGCAAGATGTCGAACAAAACCCTTAGAACTATATGTGGATTGATTACAATCTACAAGTTATACGTAGGATTTCTCAAGTGTTTGGTATTAAGCCCAGCTTCAAACTCTTCTCTTTGACTACCCCTGGGTATAGTTCTCTTGGGGGATCATTGCATGATATGGTGTAGGATTCCTTTGCCCCACTCATGCCAGGATTAAGACTGTTGCACCATTTTCCCACTCCCCGTTCTTCTATCCTCCCACGTCCTCACCATAGGATTCTAAACCGCATGGCCTTCAAGAAATGTGTATGGCTTGATTTCCATCCATATGAGATACATATTAATGCTCAGACATTTCATCTATTGGCCCAACCCAAACGCCAGAATCTCCCCTCGGGTTATGACATATGGTTTGGTGCAGACTTTTTATCCAATTCACATCGAGCTCATCTCGATCCCGCCATACATCCCACTCCCCAGAGGTGTTCTCCTCTTTCATAGATGGGTACATCAATGAATCACCCACTCATTTGATTGGGACTCCATCATCTTTCCCATACAGAAGGCCCCCCGAATGGTAGGGATGTTATTCCCAAGGGCTCTCCTACATCTTAGGGCCAACACCCTCGAGGGTGTTGAGCAAGAAACTGATACAAGTACCGCATGGTGAATATAGTCAGTGGTAGATGCTCATTTTTTGTTCCCAGTCCATGTCACTATAGGGACATTGTGTTTCTAACATGGTAAATAGCTATCCTTTGTAATCAGAGCCACCCCAGAACGTCAAAAACATTGTGTGTAGTGGTCCATTCTGGCTCGTTGTATCTCTAAGTGACAAACTCCATTCGATCATTGCCAGCTATTAGACCCCTATATGATAGGGAGAGCCAAGTACGGATCCTTGTTTCCCACACCGAGCACTTCTCGCGTGGGCTTAGGAGCTGTGATTATGTGGTAACCGCACAAGAGGTCATATGGATACCATTGGCCGGGATGCCAAACGACAGGCCCCTTGACCTTTTCCGGCCCCTTGGCCTTTTCTGTCCACTGGACCATGTTCTCATTTAGGGTTGTGTGGTGTGGACTAAACTTATGTCCTCATTCATTTTGGGCTATTTTGACCTGCCACACATATCTCTATAAGACATCCCTCCTGTCATTTATCATCCATACCATGGGCACATTCCCTGTCGCACTTCGTGTGCCCAATATCGGGCCCTCGACCCAAGTCTTTACTCTAACGGGATTGTACATTGTGGTATGGAATTATGTCCTCATTCACGTCAGGTTACTCACCATTCTGTACACCTCCCTTGTTTTGGGTATCTTACCCATTTCATCGTTGTTACTGCAAGACGGTATACTGCAAACTGGTTGGGCCTTTCAGTATGAGGCCCAGCCTCAGGACCATCGACCTTTTCGGGCCCCAAACCATGTTATCTCTTATAGGATTGTACGGTGTGGTATTGGATTACGTTCCCATTCACATCGAGTTACTCGCCGCATTGTACACCTCCCTTGTTTGGGGTATCTTACCCCATTCTTTTTCTTCCCTGGAAGACGTTAAACTGCAAGCTGGTCGGGCCTTTCCGGATGAGGCCCAGCTTCAGGCACTTTGGCCTTTTTAGGCCCCCCGACTCAGGTTCTAACTTAGGGTTGTATGGTGTGGTATGTGATTATGTCCCTATTCAAATTTTGTTACTCGACGTGTGGTACACCTCTAGTGCGTGGGGTATCTTCCCCATTTTCGTCCATACTATGTGACGATAAACTTCACATTAGTCCCATCAAGAACAATGTGTGGCCTTATTCCCAACCTCATGGGATACGTAGGACCACTGAACATCTAGACTTTAGGTCCATCCCCATATCATATAAATATCACTCCTATCTTTTCCCTTGTCCTGCATTCCCCTAGAGAGAGGAAAAAATGTTGTGGTATGGGATTATGTTCTCACTCAAATCGGGTGTTGTAACAACCACCCCATTTACCTCATCCTCCTGATAGTTTTCCATCGCCTTGTTCTATAGTCGTCTTTTCAAATCGGCCTCTCTCAATATGAGCCCCTAGGTCCTCTTCGGAGATTCACTAATGTTCCCAAGGGTACTCTGGTTTAGCACCTAGAATGTCGGATTCTACCTGGACATGCTTTCACCCAATTTTCAAGATTCGTGTTCCCATTAATTTGGGCTTCCATCACCTTTCACACCCAAAGGGACCCCTGGATGGCATGGATGATCATCCCAAGGGCCCACCTACCATTAAGGGCCAATGTCCTTGAGGGTTTCACGAAATTAATTGATACAAGTCCCGCGTTGCGAATACGGTCAGTGGTCGACACTCGTTTGTTTTTCCCAAATCCGATTAGATGATATGGATGTTGTGTTTCTAACAATGTCAACAGTTATCCTCCATCATCATGCCAACCCAATTAACCCCAAAATGTCGGTTACCTGACTCAAAATCTTCTATACCTCATCATGTCCATGTATAATTTTTTTACTATTGGTACTATTCTTTTGTGCGCATCCGCATGTTTGAAAAAAAAAAGCCACGATAAGGCAATAATTTGGGCCTCCACCAATTTCCCCATTGCATGTATTTCATGTACTGAAAATATCTTATCCGTCCTTTTTCCCTATACCGAGTTAGACTCACATAGGCTTTTGTAACAGATTAAGGTCTGCACTAACTTGGAATACTCTTGCTTTTCCATGGTCCAAGTTATAAGACCTTAAACTAAGATATTTTTGTATTTCCCTTTTGTTGAACTATGTAAAACTAGATTCCCATTAAATGGGTTATGTAGGAACACATGGGAATCTCATCTTCGGGACCAACATATTTGAGAACCACTCTCTCCTACATTCTACCCTCTCACCTCTTTTTGTCCCCTTGGCCTAAGGTTTCATTATCGGAATCTTACACGGTGTGGTGTGGACCTCATCCTCATTCACACCGGGTATGCATTATTGCACCATGTACATTCCCCATTTATACTTTTCTCTAATACTTCAGTGATGCATGACGTAAAAATACATGGCTGGTCCCATCACATGACCC
The DNA here is from genome assembly GCA_963277665.1 of Viscum album. Classification (NCBI taxonomy): domain Eukaryota; kingdom Viridiplantae; phylum Streptophyta; class Magnoliopsida; order Santalales; family Viscaceae; genus Viscum; species Viscum album. The sequence continues at coordinate 358,679,575 of OY728143.1, forward strand.
TAATCTGTGATAGTATTGTCTTGGATGCATGATGAAAAATGGTGTTGCATTGTGGTGCCCTTGCTCAAGGGACATCATGTTTGGTATCTGTCAAACACTGTACCATTTTTCAATGTCTTCTGTTTTCTTGATTATTGTTGTGATGCATTGCTAATTTATTCTAGGACCATCGCCTCACCAAAAAAACACCACCATTAACCCTAATGGACAAATAGGACTTCTCAAATCCTCTTCTTTTGGTGCAAGGTCCAGACCCACACACCCTTTTATCAACGGAACTGGTACCTTACCATTCCAACTCTCAGAACTATGTATGGATTGATTCCAATTATCATGGGATATGTAGGAACAACCAACCATTATTTGTCTCTGGGTCCATCCCTATGAATCTATAAATCATGTCCCCTCCTTCTCGGCCCCTTGACCCGAAATCATCTGAGAATATGTGGGGTGGCGACTACCTGTTAGGTTCTTATTCACGTTGGGTCCTTCAATAGCTACCCCGTGTGCTTCCATTTTCTTTTCCCATCCTAGTCTGAATTCTATGACACAAAACTGAGATCTCCCTATGGGAACTGCACACCACGTTTAGCTATTTCGCCACCCTAGACACAGTTCATTAAATCATGACCCCCTTACACCCTAGGACCTTAGGTTGAAGTTGTACGACCCCATGACCCTTTTCCATTGGAAGGGAGTAGACTCCCACTATCTGATACGTCATATTATCGTGTTGAGATGAATTTTGGCAAAGATCCTAAAGTTTGTAATTTTCACTGGGACATTCCCCTCATTCCATGTCGGAAATTCATGAGCATGTTATTTGGATCCTCATCCTCTTACACATCTGAAGGGACCCCCTTCATGGCCTGGTCTCAGGCCTCCTCGGCTCACCTACCATTTCCGGCCAACGTCCCTAATCACCCTGTTTGGCATTTGTGACAGGTCCTGTGTTTCGAACATGGTCAACAGTCGACCCTAATTTTTCTGTCCCCATTCTATGCTAACACAATATGGATGCATGTTTTTGAACAGGGTCAACAAATATCCCGTATCATCACTCCACTATCATCGTTGTCCATATTTCGAGCATCGCGATTCACAAGTTTCAACACCCTCATGTTCAAGTGGAATTACAAAATACTCAGTTTTACTCTTCAACGCATCTAGGTTCATTATTTAGGTAGGTTAGCATCAGTGGGACTTTAGTCATATAATTTCCCATCATCCCTAACATCCGCCTCCCTGTGCTAGAAAAGTCCCATCACTACTCCTTGTTTCCCACATAGAGCATGACTCGCGTGGGCTTGGTAGTTTCGGTAGGATGTGTATTGGCACATCCATTGCTAGACAATCCTTTCCTCACCCCGCATGAAGTTAAATTGCTCTCTTAGAACTATGTATGGCTTGATTCTCATCCACATGGGGTATGTAGGAATTCCCAACCACTTTGAATTGGGCCTAACCATATTAACACTCTTGGTACCTAGAGTTGAAATGTTTCTTCTGGGGATACATGATGTGATCTGTACTCCATGCCCTCATTCACGTCAGATTGATAGCTACCACGCCACATACGCCCTTCCTGGGATCTTCCCTTTCACTCCACGTCCTATCATATGACATTAAACTACTTGAGTTTTATATCCTTAATATATTAAACTAAAATGTGTTTCTACCCAGAAAAAATTATGGATGCACCTTGTTAATCATGGGATGCATCATTTTCCTCTTCAGAAGGAATTCTCCTTACCAGTGCTAGTGTCTGACAACACTATGCCCCAAGAAATATGTGTGGCTTGATTCCCAATCTCATGGGATACATAAGAACCCCTAGACATCTTGTCTCTGGGTCTAGCCTTATGGACCATATGTTTCATTTCCCACACTTTTTTCAGTCCCTTGACCTGAGTTCTTTTAGGAAACCCAGAAATTGCAGCTTTAGCCTAAACTTGTTCAGGATACCCCATCATAAACGTTGGTAGGTGACAGTTTCCTCATCAGAGAGGCCCTATTCTGATGTATGTTTGATCCCTAATCAAGAGGGTGTATCCACCTAATTCATTTCCACCACGGTTGTGTAATTTCAAGAGTTTTGGACTCTAGTCGAAAAACCCATCACTCCACTCTCCACGAATAGCATGCCCTTTATTTGGACCCTCTTCCTCTCTCGCATCTAACAGAACCCCGTAACGATATGGATTCATGGTCGATGGCTCCCCTACTGTCCCAAGCCAACATTCAGGAAGGCTAATCGATGACATTGTAAGTCAGGAACCATGTTTCGAACATGGTCAGCAGTCGACCCTCATTTGCCATCCCAATTTTAGTCTAACACAATATTGATGTTGGGTTTCGAACATGGTAAATAGTGATCTTTTATTTTCGCACTATCTCCATAGTGTTCCGAATTTGGGGTATTGTTATTCACACATTCCATTCCCTTATGTTTGGATTTATTCAATCGCCCCTGGAATTAACCCACCTGTGCACAAGAGCATTCTGGGAAAATGGTAATTCAGTTATTCTGAACACTCCATTCTCCAGTCAGTTCTCTCCCTTGTATTCCCAAGAATCCGGATTGGTTGTTCAAACCACCAGATGCCGGAAGCCTGGTTTTCCTTCCTACATTTTAATGAGACAATAATGTGGTCTTCCCTTGTCTTTTACATCAGGCCCGACCTACTTGAGCTTAGGTATTGACCACTGCATGCTCCAAGAATGTCGTAGGAAAGAAATTAACCAACACAAATAAAAATACACATTCATGTAGTTGGAATAAAATAATGAAAGAACGAAAGTGAATTCAATGGTTCCAGGCATCACAACACCCTAGGATAGACACATTTGATTGATGGGCTATCCTCATCAAAAAGAGTAGCAGCTATGCCACCCTCTGGCTGGTGGTGTCCAGGATTTTCTATTACCTATTCAGTTCCCTCTCCTCCTCGACAGCGATGGGGTGCAATTCATTAGCCACAATCTCAGCCCACTCCAGGTCAATCTAGATGACGATCATTTCATTAGAGGCCCGTATCATTCCCACATCAGCATCTACCAACTAGCCCTTCAATCGAAATATTAGATCAGATTGCACGTTGAGGGAGGCTGAGTGCTCGTCCGATCGATTCTACAGACACTGGACATCATGTTTAACCTCCTAGAGCCTCTTAATTTTCAACTCTTTCTTCCACTATGAACCCACACTGAGGCCATAGTCATGCTCTTGAATTATCTTCGCCATGAGATCTCGGACGAGAAGGTGAGGACGTTGGGCATCCACTCCCCCAACACACAGTTCACACAGTCATGAGCGAAGTTTGCCCATCTAATCCATCCATAGTTCTATAGGTGTCATCAAAGAAGCACTTGATCTGCTTCCATGATCGGTGAAAGACTATTCTGTTGTCCACTTCATCAGAGGACATCTCATCCCATTCGACTTGGTTGGCAGGCTCATATGCAGGGAATGCCCACAGGAAATAATCAGTCAGGTTCACATCCAGTGTTTGATTAGTCATGCTAGGATATGGGTTGTCTGACCAATTATCATCGTCAGACCCCACCTCGATGATCTCAGGCTCAACCTCCCTAACAATCCCACTAGTGATCGGGAGCGCTACTGTTCAATCAATTTGGACATCCGCCTCTATAGTCACTAGCATTCCCCAGGGATAGGCACTACCAGGGGTACCAAACAACCTCTTAATGGAAACCCATGCCATTTGGAGGACTGGGCATTCCAAAAAGAGAGCATTCACATCAGTTAACCTGGTCTATGGATGACAGTCATTAATTTGGTAGAGGATAATTACAGATATCAAATTCTATGTCTTGTTATTTGGTTGATGTCGTAGGGTCCCTGAAGTGTGGCCCCCCATATATTGTTGAAATTTATGATGATTTAGGAGCCACTTCGGGTATTACGGCCCCACCAGACATGCTGATCTCCCTGACAACATGCATGGACCCTGAAGCTCCCGCGTCTGCATCTCTTGAAGGGAGAGAATGAGCTCTTTTCACAAGGCCCTTTTGCACAATTTAGATGTTACCATATAGTCCAGAATGACCTAAAAGTGGGACCTGAACAAGGGTTGTATAATATTTTCATTAAGGGCCTTGGCGAACTCTTCAAGATCCGAGTATTGATCCCCAACATCACCCTCCTCCAATGGCCTCCCTCTAATAGCCTCTTCTCCCAAGGAGGATTCATCTGATTCTTCTGACAAAGGGAATTGTTCCCTTATGTTAGTATCCAGCAACTACGGGGATGTGGTGCAGTCTATAAAAACCTTGACTCAATCCATCATCAGACATGGGGTACACCGAGAGTGAACAAAGTCCTCCAGATTTGTTAGGTATTTCTCCCCCTCTACCTGGGATACCACAAAGCCATCCCTGATAGGGCCTTTCCCTGAGAAATCCATCCAAAAATTGGTCAAATGTGGCCACATCTCCGATGGGTCGAGGAATTTCCCGTTAAATTACCAGATGTAATAGTCCTATAGGAAGACAACATTCTATAGAATAACAATATCGTGTAGCTACTTCGTTGGAACCCGAGTGGAGGCCACCCCTCAGGATAGCTCTGCTATTCTGGGACCATCAGGTCTATTTCCACTGCTGCCTCCCCATCAACTAGTGTGGGCCTCGCCGCTACGATAGCCCCACCATTGTGAGATTCCCATTCCACCTTTTGACCTAGGCCCCAAGGTTTGGGAGGCACACCATCATCAACTCAAATGGTTGGTTTCATCAGCATTTCCCCCAAGTAGGCCGCCTCCCAACACTAGGCGTATTCCTTCACTGACCAGATGTCATCGGTCGGTGGAGGCAGCTGGTTCCACATATTCTCATCCTCCTACGTGAACTTGAGCTACATCCTCCTCATCACACATGAGTGTTACTCTTAGCGCACCCTGAATAGTCCAGCGGGGTAAGTCGATGCATGCACTAGAATTTCCTAGGAAATCGGTGCGGGGTATACAGCTCGCAGAGAGGCACACGATCCACCTTTACCACCAAAATTCCACCTAGAAAGGCCATGAGATAGGCACAGGGCTCCTCCGTTCCCCATCCATAATCATTGAATACCACTGTCCGCCACAGAAATGGGTGGTAATTGAACTCCTCCACCTTCCACACAAGGTTCAGAACCGACGGTGCGGTCATCTTGGCAGGAAAGCTCCCGAAAGCATTCAGGATGGATGGGCGAGAGTTCGATCCTGGAGGGGAAATGCGGTTCTGGAATTCATAAAACCCCCCTGACATGTGCCACTATCCACCCATATATGAGGTGGAATGGCCCAAAAATTCTCTAAAACCACTAACACTCACTGATAAGGGAGAGCATCTTATACTGCATAGCGAGCATCGGGATCCCCAAGATGAACCACCCTACTTTAGCCAACTTAGATGACATAATAAATGTGCTTGTTCGAACACCCATGATTGTGTCCCTCACTAGTAGGATCCAACCTTAGATGAGAGACGCGATGAACTATGTCAACCTGACTATCAGTTTTTGTTTGATGATAACACTAAATACCCACTTCTTCCACAAGGTTTCTTTGAAAACTCATCAGTATGTGTTCTCCTTTCTCTGGGACCCCTTCAGGTAAGTCAGAGGCCTTGCTGGAAACTGTCTATCCTCCAGGAAGTTTAGGAACATTTTCAACCACTACCTCTAATGGAAGTCCCTCACGGCCTCTTTTCCCTCTCCCGGCACAAGACCATAAAATCCCTCTCTAGCTTTTACATTTTCTCCATTTCCTCCCACACACTCATGACTAGGAGCAATTCGTCATTTATAGCACCTATTATCGGGGCCATCGAGATCTGTTGGACGTCCCACAAGCTAATGCTGAATTTTGTGGGGTGAAAATGGAATGTGTTGGTCCTCGATGGCCACCTACTCAACAACTCTGGCATCAGCTACTTCAGCTGGTAGATGTGAAACTGGGAGGCCCAAGCTACTTCATACAGACCCCCTCTTCTCATCTCCACCCCAAACTCCTCACACGAGGAGCCTACCCAGTAGGCCTAGGTCCAATATTCTATGAAGTTTCCAACCTGGTGTAGGTCCCACTCCTTAGACCACCCCTTCTCCGGGTTCCCCAGAGTCACCAAAAATGTCATCTAATGCATGGGGGGAGACATCTTCAGTTATAACGTCATCCCGTCAACGTTGTTCAGGTGGTTCTATAAGCAGTTTACAACGACGGGAGTGAATTCCTCCCAGGCACGACCGTCAGCCGCCCTGAACCATCAGTGCTAGAACAATGTGCTCTTAAACTATTAAGCTAGTTCATCCCTACATCCTTCTAGGATGATGAATTCATCCCTTAGCCTGAAGACATAAAATGGACACCTCTTTCATAATGGGTAGTTCCTCTAGCTATCTGAAGGAAGCTCCACCAAAGAACCATGGTCATAGTGGCTTCAAATTATCTCTCCTAAACCCACACTATTTTCCATCTCCTCCCTTAGTGTAGCATCCTCAAGGACCCCCAGGATAGCTACTTGATGAGCCATTTAGTCTTTAAGAATGGGGCGATTTTTGGGTTCATTCAAGATTCTCGTTCGCGGACTGCGTTCACGAAGACTATTCGCGGAGCCCTGCCTCGGCCACCGCAACCGGAGACTTGAAGTTCATAGATGTGAAGTCAAAGGCTCACTATGCGTCGTGGAGTTAAATTCATGATTTCTATATAGAAATTGTGGTGTATTCGGAGCATCGCTAATTGAGAGCACTAAATTCAAAAATCATAAAGGAGAGAAAGGGAAAAATATAAGTAAACCCCTCTAATTATAGGTGATGAACCTCATAGCATCACAGTGCGTCTCAACTGCAGCAAGCTTTGTGGCGGGCTCGTTAGACCATTCGCTTTCCAGGTCGGTGATCCTCCTTCGCAAATTGTCGAGGAATTTTGGAGATTAACCCTCAGACTTTGACCCTTGACTTCTCCTCGACAACAATATTAAAGGGGGGAATTTTTTGGCACCAAAAATCGAAATGGAGAAGGATAATAAGAAAGTCCCCAAAGATACCTTATGAAGACCTTTTTCTGAGTTCCATGGCCGCGTGCCCGCCGCAATGTAAAGAGGTGGAATGATATGCCATCTGATTGGACGTTCATGAGCCTGCCATGAAGGGAGGATGTGGGATGATCCATGAGCACCATTGACATTCATGAGCACGCTACATAGCATGAATGTAGGATGATTTGCAAGCCACATTGACATTCACCAACCCGCCGCGAAGCGAGGAGAAAGGATGCTCTACGATCCTCTTTATTGTTCCCAAGCCCTCCATGGAGTGGAATCCTGATTCTCAAAAAGCGAGCTTTGCTTCACGGTGCATCTTTCCTATAAATACCGGCTTCTCCCAGGCCCAAAGGATGGATCACCCAACCATTCCCCTTCTCAGCTCTCAAATCATGAAGCAATTTCTGCTAGGTGAACTATGAGCTACTAATGGTACTTTTTCTCCACGAAGTGCCTCCCCTTTGCCTTTTTGTTCACCCTCTCTTTTGAGAGGGATGCATTTCACAAATTCCCAAGGACTTCGCGAATGATGGAGGTCCTCATGGGGACTCGGGTCATCACGGAGCATTTATGCTTCATGAAGCACCCCCCATGCACATGTGACTGAAATGCTAAGGTAGAGTTGCTATGCCTCACAAAGCACATTGCTTCAGAGGAGCTTTCTTCGCGGGGAACCCCTACTCTGTAGGGATTTTCTTCATGAATGACATTCCACATCGTGAAGCCCATATTGTATGCACCTATTCCTTATGCCTAGGCAAGGACAATTCACTTCGTGAAGCCCGTACCATCACGAAGCCCTTCCCATGCATGGAGCAACAGAGATCTACGAGGCCTCTTGTCATAAACCCCTATGATTTAAAGTTCTATCTCCCGTGAAACCTTCTAGGTTCACATGAAGCAATTTCAAAGTCCCTTGGATGACACTTACCATTGTGTTTCTTCGCCTCTTGCTTCTTCGCATAGGCACGCTAAATGCTAATATTTCTTCACATAGCCAGGCTAACATGGATCCCCCAATTGGTCTCCCCATGACACCCCCTAGCCACGACGTTGCTGGTGCATTTCCTTCCCCAAGGTCCAGAGGGTACCAGTTATGTAATTCCTAGAGGTGCGGAGTGAACCCACCTCGTCTGAGCTACATGATGTTAAAATACCAAGCATCATCATCTTTAGCACATGATGTTAAACTGTGACTTCCCCCAATGCATCCTACATGGGGAAAGGGAGACCACCTTTGGGTAAGCCCCTAGTCTTTCTTGCATGAGGTAGCATCGCTTCTCCTCCATTCATTTCTAGTTCCCAATGCTAGAAAAGGGCGTTATGGGGAACTGTGATCCTCCTCTCTTCCGTGCTGAATCCCTACTCCACTGGGATTTGTTCCCATCAAACATTAATCCTGGAGTAAGTGCCAAACTCTTCATGGTGCAAACCACACATAAGACCATGTTTCCACTTTGGGCTGTGATCACGTGTAAGCCCCACTTCACCTCTCCCAGAAGAAACATTCGTGACGTGATCGTCAGGTCTGTACTACCTCTTCATTCTCACACTACTACAAAAGTTATTTTTATCAGCGCTAAAAAACCCCTTTATCAGCACTTTTATGAGCTTTTTAAAGTGCGACACTCATAAGGGGGGGGGGGGTGTCCCTTTTATTAGAACTCAAAAAGCGATGATAAAGGGAAATTTTATGAGTGCTAAAAATAGCGCTGATAAAAGACCTCTTTATCAGCACTTTTTTTAGTGCTGATAAAAGGGGTCATTTATCAGCTCTATTTTTTTAGCACTGATAAATGTCAAATAAAATTGAAAAAAAATAAAATATATATATATTTCATGGGCGGTTCGCACGCTGCCCCCCTCTTTGATGCGCCAGTGCGACCCTACTGCCACTGGAATTCAAACACTGGACCTCCCCCCTTGCACGCTGCAATTTACCACTTATCCATTTCGGTTTGTTCTCCCTTTAATGATATATCAAGATATATATATATAGTTGTATGTATCCTTATATTAATACACATCCATATTAATATAAATTTATTTAGTTATATTAATATATATAAATATATATTCATATATTAATATATATATATTGTTATAATTTTTTATCTGTATATTTATTTATATATATATATATATATTTATATGATTAATTTCAAATTCTTTTATAGAATATGCTTTTTTAAGTGTTTTTATAAATAAATAAATAAATACGTACATATATACAACACACACACAGACACAGATATATATATATGTGTGTGTGTGTGTGTGTAATGCTATGAATGAATACATAGAAATGTGGATGTGAAAAGTCATTGAGAATGTTAAAACAGCTACAACTTCTAATCTAGAAGTCTATTTAAACTAAAAAACTTGTCAAATTGAAAAACATGAAACGATCTTTGATATGATATGTGGTACAAGAAAAACGGACATCCCGATCAGAAGTTAGAGGCATTTCAATGTTAAAAAGACCATAACATCTAATCCAGGAGTCCATTTCATCTCCACAATAAGTAAAATCGAACAAAATGAAACTATCATCGATATGATATATGGTACACGTTTATTAGAAATCAGTATCAGATGTTATAGCTGTTTGAATGTTAAAAAGTAGCAGTACCCCAACTAAAAACTCAGATTTTGAGGTCTTTTGGTCCTTTTTTGGCCTCAAAAAAACCGTAGACGGCTTTTACCCATCCACAAGGATGTAGAACTCATCGCAGGCTTCGATTTGATATTATGTAGAGCTAAAACACAGTTCAGGATCAAAAGTAATGGTCGTTTGAAGTTTGAGTCGTGTTTTCAATATATTTTTTATCATTTATTTATTTTTTTTATACTCAAAGTATTATTACATGAATATTGGTGGATAAAAATTACATAATTATTAATTAAACACATTTTTTGAATTATTTTATAATCATTTTTTACGAAATATCATATAAATTCATATTTTATTTCCATTCAACATTTCTAAAACATATTTTAAAAATAAATATTATATTTAAAACAATATAAATAGATTTATATATTTATATATTAATAAATGTTTTTTTTAATTTTACCCTTTGTCACCACTTTTTTACTAGCACTGATAAAGGGGGGTCTTTATTAATGCTTTTTTGGAACTGATAAAGACCTTCCTTTGTCAGGGCTTTTAAAAAGCACTGATAAATTTATAGCGCATCCCTTGCCCCATTTTGTAGTAGTGTAACACAGAGCCTGACTCACGTGGGCTTAGAGTAAGCACCAACAATGACATACTCTCTAGGAATCCTAGAGTGTAAGCCCCACCCCCACCACCTAAACTAAGCGGTCATTGATCCTTGCTAAGGCAATGTACATAGGAATCTTCAAGGAGGTTCATGCCCACCACCCATTGGGCCCCAGGTCCTCTTTCACGTCGGTTCACCAAACCACCTAAACTACGAGGTCCATGATCCTTACCAAGGCAAGGTATGTTTGATGCCTCCCTGAGGTTCAAGCCCACCACCTATTGGACCCCAGATCCTCCTTCACATCGGTTCATCGACCCACCTGAACTACAAGGTCTTTGATTCTTTCCAAGGTAAGGTACGTAGAAAGCATCCACGATGTTCATGCCCACCATCCACCGGTCGCTCCGACCCCCTTCATGTCGGTTCACCAACACCCTCTGTATCTTATAATGTATATCCCATTCCACCTGAACTATAATTTCACTCATCCTTGCTATGGCAAGAAACGTAGGATGCCTCCAATAGGATCAATCCCACCATCCAATCGGTCGCTCCGACCAACTTCACGTCGGTTTCCCCCCTTCATGCATGATGTAAAACTGTGAAACCTAATTAGCGGTAATTCGTTGTTTCCCGAGTCAGTGGTAAGCCATTTCATCCTAAATCCACTCTGGCCTATCTGGTATTTGATCCTTTCGAAGGCACGATACATAGGAAGCCTCCCTGAGGATCATGCCCACCATCCACCAGTCATCCTGACCACCTTCAAGTCAGTTCAACCCTCTCCCGCTATAAGTCATTGTGACCTAAATCAGCAATAACCCATTTTGACCTCAATCAGCGGTAAGCTGTTGAGACCCCATCCAGCAGTAAGCCTTTGTGACCCTCTTCATCGGAATACCATTAAAATTCTTATCCAGTGGTAAGCTTTTTCCACCCCATCCATCGGTATGCCGTTGAAAACCCTAATTGGATGTAAGCCATATTTAGATTAACTACATGGACTTTGATTCTCTGCCATAGGGATATGCAGGAAGCCTCTTCAAGGCTCATGCCCAAAACCCCCACCATCTTCATGATGGCTACATCCCCTTCACCATTCAATTCATTCAACCGCTCCATCATCCATCCTTATTCATATCCGGGCCGCCACATCCCGATGAAATCATGCCATCTCATTCCATAATTCCCTTCAATATTGACAAGGAAGTCAACCACACATTGGCGCCAACATCAGTGCTCCTTCTAGGGGTTAGACACATCTGATCCACTCCAATTAGTGTTCTGATCAGACTATTCCATCTCCTCTGGATGTTAAGCTTGCGGAATACCCTTTCTTAAACAGGGGAAGCTGAGGAAAACATCAGAGACATGCCTAAGGCATATAAATCATTATATTCGATGAGGGATGCCTCAGGCTTCCATGTCCTCGATGAGCCCTCTAATAAATGGAAGAAACCCAGACATGCGAATGTCCTAGCGTCCAGACAAGCCAGTGATGTCCAATGTGACTACTCCCCTGACCTAAGAATGATTCCTAGACCGGACCCCTTGGAATGTCCTAATAGAAGCATTGTAATTAACAATTTTCTATGAATACATGGCACCGGGAAGAGTTTCACGAACAATGTATTAAATCTATAAGAATGACCTGGAATAGGTGAAGACTTCTGAGGAGGAATCCACGGAAGGAAGAACTGACATCCCATCATCCAATTTCTATGAAGAAGAAAATTTCCTTTAACATGGATCAGATGCTGCCCGCCTTTGGAATGCAGTAATGTGGGGCAGGAGACAACACCACTATCCTACCAAACGAGATGGATATGCGTGCCCCGACGAAAGCTTCAGAAACAACCACACAAAATAATGAAAATAAAGAATATTGATGGTAAAATGAACAAATAATAGCCCAAGGAATAATCATCAGTTATTTTTCATTAATTCCTTTATACATTCCAAAATAATAATCAAGAAAACCCAAAAAATTATCAATAATCAGACCCTGCAAATAATCCCTTGAATAAGCCCATCCTGTAAGAAAGATGTATCATCGATCAACCAATTAGTTTGTTGTTGCATGTTATTTGTTGATTCCAGGAATGGGGAATCTAAATCAAAACAAAAAAACATACCTCAGGGTTGGTTCATTTGCTAAAGAGCATCGACTATCGTGTTTTTACGTTTTCTGAGATCTATAAAAAAGGAGAGAATGTCGATATCTAATCCACAATCCTGACATTGTTTGATGCTGAGTGAATTCTCTAGGTTTCTCTCCAGACCCTCTGAAGAATTACAGGTTAATGAGCCTAACCCAGGAACCCCAGCTCTCAATTTATTTTAAAATATACCCTCACTAAATCACTACAAGATGTTAAAATAAATTTAATCATAAAATTTTCTTTTTCATTAACATTTTTAAAAAAATTCTCTTCATACCTGACCTACTCCCTCTTATGTGAGGCTACACATAGGGTGATATCAATTCTCTCAATACAACAGTGCCCTCACATTTATGATCATAGAGAATGTGTGTAAATAATTCCACTTTTACATGAAATATGATCGCACATTCAATTTAATAATTTAATATTATTCAAAAATTTATTCCTGTAATACAACTCCTTGGACTCACACATAGTCTTAGTGTACAGTCTCAAAAAACATCATATAATAATTTTAAATAATAAAAAACAAAATTGGACAATAATTATTTCATATTTTAAAACTTCTCTTCTAACATGGTTTTCTTAATTTTAAATTTACATCTATTATCATAAGAAAATCAAATTTCATTTGATTTATCTTCTAATTTCATGATATTTGTTACATGTTATTTTTAAGATATACATTAACAAATTTATAGGGTATTTTATCACAATTTCCTTTCTTTGAGGAATGTTTTCATAATATATAATGATTAATTTCAACATTTTTAAGTTAATAATTCATGAATTATTTTACTATAAATCACCCAATATGAATGGAAATTACATTTCCATTTAATGATATATTTTTCATGTTATTTATCTCTCTCATATTACCAATTTTGTATGATTTCTCATCTTAATTTCAAAAAATTAATGTATATTTTCATATTATGATCCTCTTAATTTTTAAATAATATGTAATCTACACCCATTGAATTATGTCTCCATAATTCAATAATTATTATAGAGATTAACTTTTACATTTCATGAAATATCGTTCATGTTATCTTAACTCATAATTTACTTAAATTGTAATGGAGGGTTTCCATCAATTTCCATTTATTAATTGTTCTTTTTATATCATCCAAAAATTTTACAAAACATAGTGAATTTACATAAAATTTGAGACTTTTTATCATAATTCACTATTAATTAATAGTATCTACATCTATATTTCATTATATATCACTCTTATTATTTTTTACTGAAAAAATAAAAAATTCATAATGGTTTTCATCTCAATTTCCCTTATATATGAATTTTTTCCTTTTATGCACCATTTTTTTGATATAGTGTACACTGGTGTTACCTGAGAGAAACATAAAAATTTAATATTTTCTTACAATAAGATTAATTACATCTCAAATAAATCACACTTAAGAACCTATAGGGTCAATTCATATAAATCAAAGATACAAAAAAAATTATTTTAAAAAAATTTATCATGTCCCATAAATAATCCAGCCAAAATATACCATTTTAGAAATATAATACATAGTACTCTTCATTATAACCAAGGGAATGAATTAAAAAGAATGGGTAAGATCATATCCTTTCCAAGTAGAAGTGAAAAAGTACATAACTATGATAATAATTAACAATAGGATAAGAATATGGTTATAAGAACATAATCAAGGTAAATTTTCATGAAATAAGATCTCCTGAAAAAGTAAAAATAGATCAATCATATTGGGAAATGGGACAAGGAGTTTATTATAACATTATAAATAATATGTCTTATAGTTGAAACATAATCATGATCCACAAATACATAACAAATGAATAAGAATATGGAACACAAATAGAAATTGAAAATCATTCTTTTTGTTAAAGGTCATTTCCAATACAATTATCAGAATGTGTATAAATCTATAATGATTATTTATTTACAACTAATATTTCTATTATAATTGTGTAATTATCAATAAAGTGGATTAGGTAATCTTCCCATTCCAATATATATCATCTAATGTGATATAAAACTTTTCCATGTGTAATGGTTGGCTATAAAGACCCCAGAAATCAGAAATTGATGAATCATATTTGTTTTGTGTGGAATTTATAATTAAAAATATCTATAATTATATAATACCATAGATACAACATGAAAATAATCTATCATGAAAAAATCAGTATAAAATAGAAAAACAATCTATAGAATGAATTTTGATGGTATCATTAGAGAACGTCCATAGGAAACCATAAAAAAAATAATAAATGTCAAATTATATGTAAAATATTATAAGAGTGATAAAATCATTATTTAACAATGAACAAGAAATATAAATAAATTTCATTAAATATTATTTGAAATTAAAAAATCAATAAACATTTGGAATATATATTAAATTGGTAAAATTTCTAAATTTACATAGGAATATTCATTTTAAATTTTTTATATTAATATCCGAAAATTTATTTGTGTGGAAAGAGATTCAACAAAAAATGAAAACAATAAAATAATATTAATATTTTTAAAAAATTATCTTACAGTAAAAAAACATTAATTGATCCATAAATAAGATATTAAAACAATTTTAAAATAATATAATGAATATGGATATGGAAATTAATAACTGGAAGATGAAAATAATATTTAAGGATAGTTTCTCATAAATGAATGACATTTTGTATATTATCAATTACTGGGGATGTGAACATAAATAATTCTGATTTTATAAATATAGTGGTAAAATTAAAATTATAATTTTTAAAACTTTTTAATTAAAAAGTACTAATAGATTGAAATATTTATTTATTTTTAAATACAAAAGCTTTAATAAATAGTATTTTGTAATAAATTCATCGGTCCATATATTCAACACAGAAATAAATTAGGGGGTGAATATAATACATATATAAAAACCTAAATTAAGATTACAATACTTTCTTAATTTCTCGTCACCTAAGACATTTATTTAACCACTAGAATAATAAACATTACCAAATTAATCACATACTTATTAGCCATATTCATATCTATAAACTTTTGTACTAATCAATAATGACAATTTATTACACATTTCAAAATAATGATTTATTTATTATTATTATTATCTTCAGATGTTCGAAATATTTATTTCATTGTTCCAATACCATTACTGTGGTATTAATCTTAATTATTGGACACCAAATCTATCATTTAATTACTATTAATGTAATTAATATCATTTATTCCCCATGGTGTTTTGATTTCTATTTTTATCTTATTAAAGATATGGGTTTCGTTTGTCGTAATGAATTCTAGGATGAATGGTTATCATTTAATTTACTGAAAATACGAAGTTATAGTGTATTTGCCCTTAATATTTTATTCTATACATTGTAAAAAAATATTATTAACCTAAATTAAATAGTAATCTCATTTTGTTTTGTTTTGAATCCACAATACACATTAATTTTTCAAACATTGAAGATATTATAGCATCATTAATGTAGGAAGTCTAATCATCCAAAATTAGAACATGATAAACTAAAAAAATAGTAATATTACATAATAATATAGTATTAATATCATTATATCACAATTCCTTTAAAATAATATCAATTTTAGATAATAATTATTATCAATACTGGAGACATGAATGTAATTTAAAAATATTAGGATAAATACTTACCAAATTTAAGGAATTATCTCTGTTATATGTGTTACTTTTGAAAAAATAAAGTTTTAAGAATATTTCTGGGAAGATAAAAAAAACAGATACAACCCATATTTTGGGGGATGTATATATATTTTTGATAGAATAGAATGGATTTTTTTGGGAGAGACAGAGGAGGGTTTGTTTTAAAGTTCTTTTTTGAGGTCCGGTCCAATAAATATTAATTCCTTAATGTATGAGGTTGTCATTTTAAAAATCATGTTGACAAAATGTGTATTGCATAAAATGTGTGAATTTTTTTGATGACAAATTAATAATTGACACATTTAAATATTTTATTGAATTATATTTTTAAGGGTCTTGTTGTTTTGGATCCATTTCTTTTAGACATGATTTGAGTATTATCCTTCATTGAACATGTAATATTGTGAACCAGAATCTGAATGAAGCTAAAAGTGTTAAAGCATATAGAAAATATATCTTTGGATATAGTTAAATTTTAGATGGAAATTCATAGAGTTTAAGTGAAAACTAGAAAAATAATGGGTTAGTAGAGATGAAAAAAATAATTCAAATGAGATTTTTATGTCATTTATTATTGACACATAATGGATTGGTTTCACGGGGAATAGTTTGACTATTCACGATGTGCAATCTTTGGGGCCTGACCCGAGGAATACTCAATTTTTACCTCTTACTTGTTGTAAACCTATTAAAAGTTGTCTAATTTTTAAATTCCAAGTAAAATATTGGCATGGGTTATTAAGAAAGAATATGGGGACCTCCCTAATTTTTTAATAACAAGGAGGTACATTATAACTATTTTTTTATTTTACACATCCCTCTTTTATACAAATGTCATGTGTGTTTCACGTAACACCACAAAAGATATAAATGATTTAATTTTATTCGATAACATGTATGACATACAACACCAATCATAGGAATGAATATTGCCACTCACAAATTTATGATATCTTTGTTATTTAATGTAAATTTTATATATTATATATATTTAAATTAATTCAACAATGTGATATCTTGTTTCACACAAAACATAAATTTTATATTTCTCTTTCTGTTACGTAAAGGACTATGTTTTCCCAAATAATACTAGTTTATAGTTTAAAATTAAAATTATATCTTAACCATAAAATTAGAATTTTTGAATATGATTACCTATTTAAAGAAAATATACGGATAAGAAAAATATAAAATTAATTAATATGAATTAAAATAATTAAAATGAAAATAAAAACCCAATTTAATATAATGGAAATGATTTTATAAGGAATTACAATTATGAGAAAATCATGTTTTATCAGAATATATTAAATTAGTTTCTAATTGGTAATGAACAAAATGAAATTTATATATAATATAATCATTCCAATTTTTTATATTCATTTAATAGATTTTATTGGAATAATATATGAACGAACCTAAATTTAGTCATAAAAAGTAATATTTTTATGAAGGTAGTTTCACTAGTATATAATGGCGCACTTCTTATAAATAAAATTTTTAATAGTTTTGAAAATTTTATTTGTATTAATAAAATTATGTTTTTTTAATTTTATTTCCAATATTATGTTAAGGTTATTTTTGGTATTTTTATAATATTGTTTTTCTGAAAAATAAATATTTATAAATATAAATGAAAACTACTTTTGATTATATATAATTTGTAGTTATTAAATATATATTAAATTATTTTTAATGTAATATTATAATATTTATTCATAAATAAATCTAATTTATGTATTTTTAATCAATTTTACCATGATACAGGTTTCGAAATCATTTTAAACGTGTGATCAATTTTACTTTTAAACCCATATTTAATTTTATGTCCGCTAGAATAATTATAAATTAATTTATGCCACTTATGTGATAATAATTTGAAAAAAAAATTGATTAAATATTTTTAATATTAATAATTTATAATATTTAATATTTATAAAATAATTTCTTTAAGAAAAAATTCTTGAAAATAAATCAAATTAAATGGAGCGTGTAAGAGAAAAACATACATATTAAGAAACAAATCCATAAAAAACAACAAAAATAACCTAGAAACATGCATAAATGATTTTGGATAGACAAATTTAGACCATATCATAAATTTTATCAATTTTATTTCATTATTGCAGGGAGTACATTATGTATTTGAGATATCCCAATACTGTTTACCTTTTTGTATTTTTAAGAATGCCTGTCATCTACTATTAAAAGGAACTCAACCCTCTCAATTTTTCACTCCTATACATCAATTATAATTGTCCCAACCCTTCCCCAATAAGCTACCAAAACCCACCCCCTAATACTAGATACATAAAATTATTAATAAACCCAAATTGTGATTTAATTTGGAGTAAACCAAATGGTTTTTCTGAAATAATATTTAATATTATTCAAAGATCAGTTTAAATTTATTTAATTAACCAAAACCTCAATTCATTTTATAACATGATTAAATAATAACCACAGTATCCTAGATATACAAAAAAAAATTTAGGATATGGGCATGGCCTACACTCACACACAATTCCATCAACTGGGATACAAAAATTTCATATGTACGTACAGTATACTATAGGCTCGTGAACCAATGTTGTTCATACATACATTATAAACAATCAAGGTTAGTAATAATGGTGGATTTATAGTTTATATATTTTATATATGATATTTATAATGTATATACTCTTCTATGGTTATTTTATAACAAATACCATTATGATTTCAAATAATCTGGGAGTAAGATAACAATGTTATAGACCTCTGGACTTCCACATCCTCAATTAAAGTGTGATTCATTCACACTATACATGGATTATATAATAAATATTTTTAATAATCATAAGTTACATATATGAAATTAATATTAGAAATTATTTATAATATACATATATATCAATTAAAATTAATTCTTTTAATATGATATGAAAATCGAAACAATGATCATGCATACGTACGACATAATTTCTCCATAAACGGTGTGTTGAATTTTCTATCCTGAAAATATATAGAAAGGTAAAAATAAATATATACTGAATACATATAATATTTTCATAATTATTTATATTACATATTTTCTGACATAATTATTGATGTAGTAAGAAAAAAAATAACATGTCAAAACATAATCAAAAAAATATTAAATTAACACATGAGATAGTGAAAATAAGGAAATACTATTAACAGCTGGAAAAAGATTTTATAAAAAGATCATTTATAATATTATAAATATTTTTATGTTTATATAATAAGTTATTGAAAAAAATAAATACATTATACATGATGTTAATGTATGTTCACCCAAATGAAAATTCATCATACAAGATTTCATCTAAATTTACATTCTAATGAGACTTATTTGTTATTATGCCGAAGTTCACATTACCATGATTTATTTACTAAAAAATTGATATTTAGTATCATTATTCACTAATATTACATGGTATTTTATGTGTAAATTTTAACTATATGATCCAATGGGTTTTGAATTGGAAATTATGAAGTGTTAAAAGTTATATCTGTAATAACACATTCTTTTATGATTTAAAACATTCTATTCAAACAACCAGTTCCCTATGATCTTAATAATTGTATAGTGGATTTTTTATTAATATCGAAATTATCATGAAATTTATATTATTATTTCCCAATCCATATTATTTTCTAACATACGGTTCTCATTTTTATAGTTATTGGATTAGTTTGGGAAATATTGATAAATATATATCTTTTAATGTGTAAGGATATTTAATGATAAGGAATGTTGTCAAATAATTAAATCAGTTATTCAATATATGCAGTATTATTCGGAAATTCACTAATTAGGTTGGGTATTGATTAATTCAATCCCCTCGATGCATTAGTTGTCACATGACAAGAAATTAGTTGAAAAATCACTACATATTGTCTTCTTAGAAGTTTTAAATTAGCTTGATGATGGATCATGATAGTAGTGTATTCTAAATGGGCTTTACATGAATCAGATGGGGGTTTTACCCATTTTTTAATCTATATATGGGATAGATATTGACACAAAATGAATCATGTTCTTCGAATCATTATAAGGACCAATCATTAAACATTATATAATCCTAAGTACAGTTAATAATTTAACTTTATTTCACAAAGAAGATATTTTCATGTTTATGGAATATGATAATTAGTCCCAAAACCATACATAACAACTCAAAAAAATTATTAGAAACTTCTACCGTATATCTATTTTTTTCATAAAATGAAAATCATTAACAAATAATTGTGGTTTGGCATCATGTTTAATATTCAAAACGTTTATTTGTTACCATCATTGAATCTATTCACATTTCAATATATGAAAAGCTTTTAAAACATTGGATGAGAATAGGAATCTCGGAAGGGTATACACAATTAATTATAACTTTTTGTCTTGAAAAAAATGTAAACCATGAATACTTATTTTAAAGTAAAAATTTTTAGCATTAAGAAATAGTATATACACCTCATTGAATATAATAAAATATCATTCCATTTTATTTTTTAAATTAAAATATTAAAATAAAATACATATAAATCACATATAACATATAAAGGTAAAATGGTAAACAAGGATAATTAAAGGTATAACAACATAGACAACTTCTACACATATCATTCTTACAAATGCAATAGTCATATGTCTAACATCCATAACCAATGCATTAGAATTTATAACTTAACCACCCATCAATTTATCAGGAAACGACCCATATAATGTTTATAACATTACCAACCATCTATGGTTTATCACATAACCACAAGTTAAAAGTCATAGTACAATTATAGAACCATAAAATATTAAATATTGCAATTATCAACCATTCACTCATAAAATGTCATTTCTAATAACATGAAATATTTTCATGATACTGAAGTTGTATATCATCTTTTGAAATAATCTTCAATACGAAAACACCAAAAAGGGAATTAAGGATTTATTTTCCTTTAAAAAACATCATGTATTATAGAGGAAGACAAGTATCAAATATCCGTTATGGCGATAGATAAGTACTTGTTGCCTCATATGTTAAAAAATAATCCAGTATTTATTCGATAAATAAATGTAAATAATTAATATATTAATATTCTTTTTAAGATTATTTTTATCAATTTAATGTTAAATGAGTGGATTATACATTCTACAAAAGAGCGTGGTGCATAACATCAAAATACACCTCTATTATAGAAGATTGAGACGAAGCCCCATACCCAGAGTTTGATTCATCACATATACATTTTTTTCTTCATGAAGAAGAAACATAGTTTCATTTTTACATTCATCAGAAACTTTTAAATATTAATTTTTCTTTTTATATCATTAATTATAATGTTATAATAATTAGAAAAATTATTTGAGTTCATGTCTGATGTTTGTGGATATTTAGTACTTGAGTCGAAAATGAACATAGTTTCATGTCACCAGTACATATGGTCATAAGTATATCATCTAAAAGATATTATTCATGAAATTATAATCATTTTTATACACAAATTAAACCATTAAATCAATCCATTAATTTTAGTTATGAAAAATTAATTGCGTTATAACAGGGGAGACAGTTAGTCGTACGTACGCATGACTAACCTCTTCCATTTTTCATTTTTCATTATTGAATGATGTTAAGTATCATTTTAACTTTAAAGAATAATAATATCATCATTAATATCATATTAGTAATTTTAATATACTTATATATATCTTAAATCTTATATAATGAATAAAAACGAGTCACATCACGTTGTTGAGATGACAGTTTATATGTAAGCACGAATGACCTTATCATTTTACTGCATTTGGAAAGTAAAAATTTATGTTATATATTAATATCTTAGGAATGTTATTTGTTCATGAATATCATATATCAAAATTAAATACATCATTATAACCAATTTTCAGTGACAATAATGACTAATTAACTATATAGATTCATGTCTTGATAGTCTGTCGTACACATGAATGAAATGTTGGTATCCCATTTATGATGAAATTATAGAAGGATTTATGTAATTAAATAAGAATAATATAATATCAGTATTCTAAGGATAAGCTAGGTATTATTTCTTCCTGGAAGGGGGTATTTGAAAGATGTGGAAGAAGAAGTAAAATAGAAATACTTAAATAAGAACATTACCTTTCCACATGATCATCACTTTTCGTAAAAGCATAACAACTATAAAGAGGGAATTATTCAGAATACATCTCAAATAATGTAAGGAGGCAATCTATTAAAGGTTTTTTCTAGATATTTTTTTATCCAAGAGGTTTTTAAAGTGTTATTAATAGAGAATAATTGTTTCATTTTTATATTCAGGGGGGGCACCTATAGAATTATAAAAAGTATTAAATAAATATAAATTTATTTTTTATTCTAAATGAGTCAAACCCCATCTATTTAAAATATCTGATGATTATGGTTGTAAATTTAGTCATCCAATTACAATTATTTATGTTTTAGAATTTTTTAATCCTTATCATGATTTGTTAAACTGTTTTAACCCTTAATAATTTATTATGTAGATTAAACATAATGAATTAAATTAATTACAAAATCATGGCCAGAGACCAAATAATGAGTATTCAATCACATATATTTATTTATCTAAACTTTTTTTTGAAGACATTATTTTTAGAAATTTTAAATCATTTAATTAATTATTTTATATTTTACTATTTGAATTGTGTCAATTTCGATACAATTCCTTACATGATTTTTTAAAATATCATAACAACACGATTCATTCAAACAGAACTATAATACATCAATCTTAACATTTAATTGTCATAAAAAAACTTCTATAATGGAATCAAATATATTACATTATATTTATTTCAATAATATGAATATCAAATATTTGATCCCATTTTTTTATAAGTCAATTACTTCATTACCTTTGTGTTATAATAAAATTTAATTATATAATTTCTAAAAATTGAAAAAAAGTACGATTTTGTAGGAAATATTTTTAGATTTATAAATATTGTTCATAGTATCATATATAAATTACATAACCCCATATTAAATTATTTTGGTATGAAGAGACATATTTATGACATATTTACCATTACTATAAATTATATGTAAGAAATGTCTTCATTACACCAAAGTGTCTTCCAAATGTCACAATTTAGGCCTAAGGATGGCTATAGTCAATAATAACTCATTAAGTAATATGAATACAACTATTAGGGTCATTTTATAATATTGTATTATCAATTTTCTTTTAAATTCTTATATTTACCTTTAACAATGGTAAATAAAATACTAAAGTTAATATTCCAAAAAATTGTTTTAATCATATTTGAACAAAATTTTCATACTCAGTACTACAATGTATTTAAATTTTTGAACATTAAAATAAAAGGTGTGGTTAAATTTTTTTAACATTAATCACATTGACAGATTGTGAAAATGAGTTGTTAATGTAAAACGTTCAAAAGTTTACATAGTTTTTCAAGTTCATTTTAATTTGAAATAGTATCCACTGAATAACATTAGATTAAATGTTAAAAAAATCCACGTAATTATACCTTAAAACATTTAATTGGATTATATGAAAATATAAATAAATTATAAGAAGTGGTAGTTTGAATTAAAATACAATAATTTTCATTATGAATTTTAATATGAATATTATCTGATAAATGAGGCTTCAACAACAACCTTTAAAAAATATTATCTAATAAATACCATTAGTTCAACCTAAGTAAATTTTAATATCCCAATTCAAAATAAGTAGCTAAATTTTTCAAATAGAATTTAGAAAAGTGAAAAAACCCTTATTTAGTATGTTTTCTCTACTAAAATGTAGTAAAAATGCATTTTATAAAAAATTCAACTTTTATTCATAAAATTTAATTTATTTTCATATCATTTACAGAAAATATATAAGATAAATTAAAAAAAAATAAAATTTATATTTAATTAATTTAATCCAAAAAGGGTGACTTTATTATTTAATAAAATGAATTATTCACACAAAGATATTTTTTTTAAAAAACACATCCATTATATTAATTTTTATCATTTATAAATGTCTTTCGAACAAATGAAACATTATATAAACATTTGGAAACATTATTTTTATAATTTAGATAATTTTTTTCATTCCTAAAATTGTACAGGCTATGCGATAACTACAGGTAAAAATAATAATCATAATAATAATTTATTTTTTGGTATAACTCAACCATGTGTATAGTGTAAGAATTCAGGGAAACCCATTGTTGCATAAAAAGAATGGTCTCAGAAAAAGAATTACTTTTAAAGAAAAATTGATATCTAATTTATAAATATTAATAAATATTAAAAAGTATTTTTCTTTAATTACTTGTTATGCTACATCTTTCTGCCCTTTTGGAAATTCTGTCCCCCAAATTTTAAATTTATGCTCTGTAACTATGGTTTTAATTTTCAAAATTTCTTTATTGAAATCCTAAATCAGGAAATGGGTTATGAAACATATATTTTAAAATAAATAAATAGATATCCGAGGATCACATGATATAAGTCATCCTAGGATGCCATGAAGGAAAACATAGACAATGATGATATAACTAACTCTCAAAGTGAAATATAGAGTGATAATGAACATAATCATTTGAATGTTACCCATCCTGAATTCATAAATATGTGATTGTTCAAAAGAACATTGAAAAAAGTAATTGGGTAATGAATTTGTTTTATGATCCTTTTGAGGGGATCATGTAAATCATTGAATATGAAGATTAGGATTCATTCTTACATGTCAAGAAGAGTTTTATCCTTTAATCATTTTTCCCAAAACTAATATTTTTCTCAAAATGATGAGTATTCAGGATGAATCATTTTCTATAGAATGACATAATCGAACAAAAAATTTACTATATATTACTCCAATATTGAATTATTAACAAAAAAAATATTTTTGGGAAAATATTAAACAATTATCCCAAACTAATAAACCATTGGATAATAAAAAACAACTTTTAGTATCCAAAACTCAACGGAAACATCAAAACATCAATATAGACGATTCACCAATTAACTATCATTATAATCCATGAAAAATTAATACAAACTAGGTTTAAAAGTTAAAAATAAATATATTTTGATTAACTAGTATTATAAGATAAAATTTAACATTTATCTCAAAATAACATTGATCACTCTTAATGTATCATACCAAGAATAAATTGTCCCAACAATCTTAATGGAATGATCACTTCTTCCATAAATATATCAGCTAATAATAAGTCCACAATAAAATCATAGATTTCTCAAATATAATTTTTAACCATTACTCCTCAAAATAAAAACCCATAGTATAATATTTACCATAGTCATATTGGGTTCCCAAAAATTGTTAACGTCTTCCAAAATAATATTTATCACTTAATCATGAAATCATATTTCAATCCCTAGAGTATCTATTTTTTAAAACATGGGTTTCTATAAGAATATTATTCATAATGAATATTATCATTTAACTTAATATATTGAATTCATTCTAACCATGTACTTTACAATGGCCGATTGTTGGTTATAAATCAATGTCGCCCTTCAATTAAATATTGCATTTTGGCAGCCTTTCTGGATGCGAGTGGTTTTCACCAATTCTACGAGTTTTTTTTCAAAAAAATATCATTCATATAAAATTATCAAAATATGATATAAAATCCTACAAAATAAAAATATAATTTTTAACCTTTAAGGATATTTAATACCACTCATT
Organism: Viscum album; assembly: GCA_963277665.1. Lineage (NCBI taxonomy): Eukaryota > Viridiplantae > Streptophyta > Magnoliopsida > Santalales > Viscaceae > Viscum > Viscum album. The sequence goes on from OY728143.1 coordinate 358,705,411, forward strand.
TTTCTTTCCAAAAAGCAATATCCCATAATTACCTCAAAGGTGAATGTATCCAAAACGCTGTTAGTCAACTTAAAAGTTCATAACATATAACCTAAGAAGGTATGTAAACAAAATAAACTTATAATCAACCGTAAAATTATAAATTAATGATGATATCCCAAACTCTTTAGAAAACATCATAATCTCCAAAGATATTTAATCTATCCTCTAATTACAACTATAAGGCCCTAGCCTTATCCATTACCTAATGTTGATTTAAGAAAAAAATTTGAATATGGTTAACAATGAAGATATTTTAAAGTTTACATATTTAGATAATTATGCCATAATTCATTCCTAATAACACAAAAATTACAATGTATGAAGATCTACTCATTGTCTATTTTTTAAATAAAAATCTTTTATATAGAAACATGGCATCATTTCATGTTTAAGCATCATATCTTTTCCTTGATACCATCCTTGAAACTATTATCCATTAAATACAATGAAAATCATTATAAAACATGCGATGAGAATAGAATAATCAGTAAGGGATACACAACAAATAAACATTGTTCGTATAACAAAACATGTACACCAAGAATACTTTACCATAAAGATTAACTTTTGTCCACTATGAAGCATTAAATTCAATTCACTTAATATAATCACATTGATTACCTTATTTTTTTAATAAATATATTACCATAAATACCATATAAATCACATATTACATATATAGGTATCGTGGGAATGAATAATATTTAAATAAAATAACCATACAGTCAAATTCCACAGATATTATTCAATCGTATTGAGTGAACATGCATCAGGATCCCCTAAACAATTAATTTATGGTTATAAAAGAACCACACATACTTGTATAGTCATGGAAACACCAGTCATTGGATTATCACATAGCCACCCATCTTTGGTTTATCACGTAAAAACCCATAAAATGTACATGCCCAATTATATGATCATTACACAAAAAAGATTGCAATCAGAATCATTTGAGTCATAAAATTTCATTTTCAATCACAAGAAATAATTTCTAGATATTGAAATAATCAATAAACATTAAAAATAATTTTCAAAACCAAAAACTAAAAAAAAGTAATCAGGGATTTATTTTCCATTTAAATACATTAACTCTTATATAGGAATCCATGCATCCAATAAATATTATGGGGGTAGAGAAGTTGTCGTTTAAAATAAGATAAAAAATAATAATTTTGTAGTTTTATAAACATAGTCGAATGATTCATATAAAAATATTATTTTTTTAAAACAATTGAATTAATTAAAAATAAAATGGGTTGATATGGTTATGTAAAACATCTAAATATGCCCTAATGAAATCGGATGGAGACGAAGTCCTTTACATTGAGTTTGATTCTTCATTTATGTTCATTATTCATCATGAGTATTAAAATTTGGATAAATTATAAATGATTCATAACCTTTAAATTTTCATTATTCATTTTATATCATTAATTGACATATTATAATAATAACTTAATTATTTTAGTGCAGGTCTGACATTTTTCCAATATTCTTTACTGAAGTCGAAAATGATCATTTATTGATGTCACTAGTGCACTTGGTCATAAGTTATTAATCTAAAGAAAAATATTCATGACATAATTGTAGTTTATTTTCAGAAATCATAAATTTAAATAAAAAATGGATGTATATATATGAAAAATGGACAATGTTATAATCATTGAGACGGTATGTTGAACATACGCATGACTAATGATTTTGAATTATCTTTGATCATTATGAAAGGATGTTGAGTATTATTTTACCTTTCTATAATGATAATAACATAATTAATATCATATTAACCATTTAAATATACTTATATATATATCATACATGTGATATAATGAATAATAATGTGTCACATCGCTTGGTGGAGGTGATCGTTCCCACATACGCACGAACACCATTATCATTTTTATGCGAATGGAAAGTAAAAAATTTAATTAATATATTATTATATTATAATGATTAATATTTAAATAATAACACATATTAAAATTAATACTATAAATATAAAAATTCTAGAGAGATGTTAGTGAAAAAAAAACAATATTTATTCACGAGTCGGTAGTCAACAGTGCACATGAAAGAAATGTCCATTTACCATTAGATGAAATTTCAGTAGTAGTTATTTGATAATATCAAAAAAACAATTAATTATATTAAGGTTACATTAGTTATTATTTCATCATGGTTGGAGGATATTTGATAGAAGTGTAAGAATAAATAAAATAGAAATACATAAATAAAAACATTACATTTTCATCAGATGATAACATTTTATACACCATAACACATCTAAGGAGGGTGTTATGCCTAAATAATGATTAATGAATGTGAGGTGTGATTATATTAATGTACTTGGTCAGTTTGTTTCCAAACCCAATGGTTTTTAAATGTGTGTAAAAGAGAGGAATGGATTCTTTTTATAGGATAGGAGAGGGAAACCCTCAAAATTTTTAAGAGTATTAAATTAATTTAAAGTAAATTTCAATCCAAATTAATTCAAACACATTTAGTTATATGATATTATAAGTATGGGTTGGAATATAATCATCCATTTAAAATTAGATAAGTTTTAGTATTTTATAAATCCCTAACTGTTTTTTTCTTTATCCCCTTTCAACTATAAAATTTTATCAACTAATTAACAATTATAGTGTTAAAATAATTACCAAATCATATCAAATAAACCATGAATGAGTCATTAATGATCATTGGAGATTTATGTCAACATTTTGGCCAAATTAAATATTTTTATATATTTTATATCATTTAATTAAATATTTAATATTTTAAAATATTAATTATGTCAATTTTGGAGACTATACATTACATGACTTTTTAAAATGTCATAAATATTTAATTACATATAAAAAATAGTAAATAAATACCCATATGTCATTATGATCCATGAAATTGTTGTAGAGTATCAAATATATCCAATTGTATTTTTTTTAATATTACTAATATTATTTATTAGAAACTTTTTTTAACAAATCCATTAATGCATCATTATTGTCTTATAATTAAATTTAATTATTTAATACCAAAAAAAATATAATTTAGTCACCTAATTTTAGTTAGTATTTTCAGATTTAGAAGTAATATCCATAGTCGATGATATAACTTACATAACCCCATATTAAAAAAAAATTAGTAAGAAGAGACGCATTTAGAACATATTAGCATTACATTAAAATATAGGATACAAATGTTATATTCAAACCAAGTGGATTAGAAAGGTCTAAATTTCGTCCTAATGTTGGTCATGTTGGATAATAACTCATATAATAACATTACGAAAACTATTAGGGTAATTTTATAAAATGGTAATATAAATTGTACATTTAATTTCCCTATTTCATTTCCATAGTGGTATATAAAATACTAATTTAACCTTCGCCAAAAATTATTTTGATCCTGTTGGACTACATTTTTTATACTGATTACAACCATGTATTTCAATTTTTCAAAATTCAATACATATATGTGGTTAAGTTATGTTTAACACAAATCATGTTGACAGATATGCCAAATTGGTTATTTATGTATAACGTTCAAATGTTTAGAAAGTGTTTCTAATTAATTTTATTTAAAAATAACATCCTATTAATTAAATTGTATTAAAAGATACAAAATTATTCTAATTTTAAATTAAAACCATGTAAATAGAGAATATATCAACAAAAAAAATAATAAGAAAAGGTAGTTTGAATAAAAATTCATTATTTATTTCTATTCACTATAATATAAATATTATATAAAAAATACATAAAATTATAAAAAATTCGAATTTTATATCCCACTTATAATGAATAAGTATATATTATAAATCATAATTTACAAAAATGGTAAAATCATGATTTAAAGTAGGTTCCCCATCAATAGTCGATAAAAATGACTTTCATGAAAAATAATACTTTTATTCATAAAATTAAATTTCATAATATATATTGTCTAGAAAACATATAAGATGAATTTTATAAATAATATTTAATTTATATATCATTAATATATTACAATAAGGGTGATTTTATTATTTTAAAAACATTATTATTCACCCATAAATATGTTTTCCTAAAATTACATCCATTATATTCCGTTTTTTTCATTTTTAACTAATTTTATAACGAATGAATAATTATATAAAAACGTGTAGATCCTATTTTATTAAATATGATATTATATTTAATTTATTCCATTCTAATGGCCATGTGATAACTAGAACATAATATAACAATATTAATAATATATTATTTTTTAGTATAACCTAGTCTTATGTGAAATGTAATATTTCAGAAAAACTAATTATTGCATGTCAGGTATGACATAACACATTTAATCCCTATTAATGTAAAAATTACTATGTAATTTATTAATATTAATAAATATTTCAATGTATTATTCTTTAATCGCATGGGATATTACAATCCTGATATTTGATAATTTAGCAGTACCTTCATTAGGTTTTTTGTTATCTTTATTATAGATTATATTTCATGATGAAAAAATATATTGATTAATTTCATTATTAGTTAATGGAATAAATGAAATATTTTTACATTATTTATCATGCCATATTGTATACACACTCTGTCTCAGTTTATTCATTACATAGAATATGTGTTCAGATATATTCCAGACCATATTTTGTTAAATACTCTATATCTGTTAATTTATTACATGGTATTTGTGTTTAGTAATTTACAAATAACTATTTTTATGCACACTATCTTATTTTATTGATTCCATGAATTTTGTATTTATTTTTTTATATTTCCATATCGATTATTATAATTTATTAAATATTTTATCCATTTTAATTAACCCTTTCTATGAATTTGATTTCACCGGTATTTTTTTATAGTTTTATAGGATTTCAAGAAGTTAACTACGAAATATATACAATTATATTCAATATATATAAATTTTATCCTGGAAAAAAAATTTCTTGTAATTGTTTTTATTCCAAATATAATGTATGCATCATGTGTGTATCTGATTTTACATGAATACTAAAATGACCATTTCATCATGATTTGATTCTTAAAAATCATGCAATTGTAATGGTAATATACACCATCTCATGGTTCATTGGTGTCGGGTCTCTAAAATTGGTCTAAAATGAAGTTTAATATAATCCTTGGATACTGGAATTAGAAAAACCCATATTATGGAATATAATCAAAATATTGATATGTTGGATTGTCATAGAATCACATATGTATTTATATACATACGATTAATGGATACCGTATTTGGATTATGATATTAGGATTGATCATATGTTATACATCTTAAGAATCTTCTTTTGGGGATTTTGTAATGGGATTATTCTAGGATTTTGGATATTTTTATTGAAATTTATTGAAATAAAAGCCATTAACTTCATTGTTGTTTTGGGGTAAAATTTATTTGATAAATATTTCATTTGATTTTTTAAATATTTATTTAATGGTATTGATAATCTATAGGTTTGATATAAGAATAAAATTAGTAGACATTTTAAATAAATATGTTCTATTGAAAACCCAAGTATAAAGGTTATATAATGATTAATTTTATTCCATGGGTTTCTATCATAATTCTCAGATGAATTATAGTACTTATATTAATGTATTTTAGAAAAATGAAAAATTACATGCATTATGTTAACCCTTCTTATCTGATGAGGGGATGTTTCATGAACCCATGACCAAAGAATGAGAAGGGTTTATCACCTACTATTGTAATATGTGATTTCCTAATTGATATTTCCTTCTCTACATATATGAAATTGTATGATTAATTATTAAAGATGATCCAATAGTACTATGTTTCTTTAGATTAATCTGTTAACAATACCGTTTTTTTAATAGTAAGACATATATATATAGACTTATTTCAGGGATCATAAGATCTGTTAAATTAATATTTTAGGTTTTTTTGCGTAAAATTTATTTCTTATATACTAATTTAATATATTGAGTTGTGCACTATAAATTGATCGAATTACCTACAAAGTACGAAAAAACGTATATTTCATTATATTAGTAAGTAACAAATGAATTAATCATCATAAAAAAAGATCAGAAAATGTCATCATAATATGCTAATTTTTATTGAATCGAATGAAATTTAAATCATCATAGATTTATGGGTTTATGTACCACATAATTCAAATTTTGATAAAACAAATATCAGTGAACATAATCACTACTAATAGTTGATTATGACTTTCTTCTAAGTCTATATATTCACTATCCACCAATTTTATCTTTCCTTGCATCCAAGATATTTGTTATTCTATATGACCTTGTATCATCCCATTATCAACATTCTAAATGTTTCTTTACCATCCATTCTCAATAAGTAGGATTGAAAATAAAATAAATTATCAAACACTGCATTAAACTGATTGAGTTTAAATTTATATGACGTAATTTATTTATTATATGGAAATATATCACCCACTGAAGATCTTAATGAATAACATTTATTCAACAGTGTGTTTGACATGGAAAATCAATCACAAAATAAGATTTAACATCCCCATAATTTAAGATATAATTTCCATTTTATGTAAATTAAATGTATTAAATATATTTAAATGCACACAACACTAAGCTCGATTGTGTCGCATTCGACAACAAGTTTCTTCAACCAGATGTTTTACATACAAGACTCAGTAGTACCTATTATTTTTTAAAAAATTTAAAATTATGTCCTAACTAGTAAATTAGTAGTTATGAATATGAATAAATAATGGATAAAAATATATGGTTTTCAAAAAATATATTTCATTTGATAAAAATTAATTTGAAATTAAAATAAAAAACAATTGAATATAAAGACAATGTTTTTATAAACAACTATTATTATGCACCTAAAGTGTTTTACCACTATAAATTAAACTAATTTCAATTAGGTTATGATTTTAGAAAAATCTATATGATATATATGAATCATTTTTTTACAATAATCTAATAGATATTATATGAATAAGATATTAATAATCCAAAATTTACAGAAAATGATATATTTTTATGATGTAATTTTGCCACATTTTAATGGTGACCTTTCATTTAAGATAAATTCTAACCCTATAATAGATTTTATCATTTATAAATAATTAAATCCAATTTTGTAAATTTTTATCAGTTTAACATTTATATTGTATATACCAATGATTTTTACTTGTAATTATTTTTACTTCAAAAACATGCTTTGTCATCCCATCTACCGGATTAATTTTATTTTAATTTTTTCTCTCTTATGTGATTTTAATATAAAAAATATTTCTAAATATTTATAAATATTTTAAATATATAATTTATAATATGATATACATAATTTGTAATATGGTATACATAAATCATGACCTCAAATATATGAGAAACTAATTAATATTAATATCATGATTTGGAAAAAAAACTAGCTTCACAAGGGACTAAACAATATACATAAGGTATTAAATTACATACAAACAAGTCCTAATTCCATTGGATTCCCATATATATAAAATATCCTCCCCTTTTTAAAATTTCATTCTTTTTTGAAGGCACATTTTTAAGGGTGACCTACCAAAAATGATTGCAAATTTATGTTTAAAATAATTCCACCCCTCCTCCAATATTAAAAGGAACTCACTTGTCCCTATTCGTAACACCTATCAAAACATCTGTCTCATCAATCACATAACTAAATATTCACCCAAAATCCCTCTACTCATCCAAGAAGTATATATTTTTTCTTAAATCCATCATTTGAATTGTATGGGTATAAACAAAAAGGATTTAACCGATTAAGAGAAAATGTTTTTCCAAAGGCACCTTTGTTTTATGTATTTCAAAACCCTTTATATTATTTATATAAAATTTATATATCATAACCTCAATATTCTAAATATACTAATATGTTGTTATGAAATGGGAATGAACCACACTCATACACACTTCAACAAAAATGTATACACAATGATCATTTGTGTGTCTGGAGAACTACCACCTCATGAACTGATGTCATTCCTTCTTCCATTACAACATTTCAAGGATGGGAATAATGATAAATTTATGGTTCATTTATTAAATATATTATCTTTATAATTCTATTATGATTTTATAACTCATTAATAAAACATAACTTTATGATTTTTGTTTTTTGTAAATATGATAATATCATTATAAGATGTGTGAACTACCACCTCCTCAAAGTTATGTGAATCATTCATGATATACATGTAATGTCATAATGATGGGTTTGGTAAACCTATGTAATAAAAAAAATATGATAATATTATTGCAATGTCCATATATATCATTTAATTTTTATTATATTAATAATATAATATAATTTAAAATGCTTTTAATCATACGTATGAGCCACTGTCTCCATACTAGAAATGGGCTTCCCCCACACATATATTCCAATGGATGTTTAAACCATGGGTATAGATAGTATGTTTTTACCTATTCTAATAGATTTTTTAAAATCCTGGGAATACTAAAACTTATTTGAGATTTTTATTGGGAACCACCTCCCAATAATTTTTTCCTTCCCCCACGTCTCCTCTGGCCATGGCCTCCTTCCCTCTTCTCCCATCCCCGACCTCGATATCCCACCCTCGCATACACCACTAGGCCCCACCTCCCTCCATACACATTCTTTCTTCCATGACCACCTCAATATCCACCTCATGTCCCTCGCCTCTGACTCTACGGCCACCTCCAACTCCTATTGGGCATGGCCGACTCGACCTTCACTTCCCAAACCTCACCACATCATCCGCGAAAGCCTCCACCTCTTCCTCCACCTAGCTACGACCGTCTCCCCCTTTGCATCATTAGATAGAGTAATAAATAGAAGTATTTTTGTATGGTATTACCCTAAAACCCTATCATACCATATTATGAATAATCAAGATCTTCTAGATTAGGGATCAATTGTGAGAGAAGAGGTGTCTTATACTCATATTGTTTCACAGTCATCCGAAATTATAGTTCAAAAGTCATCGGAACCAGAATTAACATTTTTGGTTGATTTAGTATGACAATATGGACCTCCTAAGGGCGGGATAATGTTAAAAAATACATTATATTTGGAACATACATTACATATTTTGAATTTGATGATGATATGGATCTAGTTGTTTTAGAGAGTCCACTAATCTTTGAGATAGGGGAATATCTAAATTTTTATTCCTATACATTTAGTAAAGAAGGCACTCTAGATTATTTTTTATATGATATGGCCATAGCCACTACTATTTATTTTTATGTAGAGAATATTTATTAAAAAATGATAAATTATATGATAGATAAGATGATGATATGCGTGATAAGGAATATGATGATAAAAGGGATGATGATGATGATGAAAATCATCTAAATATATAAAAACTATTCTTTTTTATTTTTGAAATGAATTATGAATATATTAATAAAATATTTCCCTATACTTATTTTTTGGGAAAACTTGTTTGACCTGGATATTATGATGATATATTACTTAATTTTTCACTTCTCCTTCTATTGGAGATATTTATGAAAGCCACTCTCAAGAATAGAATATCTATAAATATTCTCAAAAATAGTTGTGTAATAGAGGATTCAGAAAGAGAATATGAGGCCTCCTTATAGATATTTATCAAACTACTTATCATTTCCCCCCTAATGTGCAATCATAGAGAAAGACTCATGATTTATGATATCGTTATTCTAACCATAACGACGATTCCCCTTATGATGGTCTCCCACTGAACTACATGTCAGTCGATCTCAACAACATAAACCCTCTTCTGAACATCCTCATATTATAACTTATAGATATTTCATTTAGATCACGAATTATTATTTGGATGTTTTCAATTAAATTCATTTTTATGTTAGTTATGAAAATACTAATGACTAAGAGGAATATATTTCATAAACTCTTAAATTGGTTTCTCCACAAATCTGGTCAAGTCTATACCAAAAAATACATAATATAACATAATGTATTCTATTGTTAAAAAGATATTTTTGATATTTTAGAATCCAAATTAGATCCTTATGTGTTGAATCATTGATTTTATAGATATTAGAGATATTAGATATCTCAAAGTGATAACCTCTCTAACCAGACATTCCAGCAACACATCAACACCTTATTCTACTCCTTCATTATCTGTTGATTATGATTTTATTTTAATGTTGATACATGATGAAATTATATATATTTTGGACAATATGAAGGATATTAGACATCATGTTCGAATTTACACTTCTTTTCAATGTGAAATGAAATATGATTTAATTATTAATTAATATTTTAAGACTATAAAAGAATTTTTTTATTCATGGAAGAAATTATTTATTATCTCGAATTGTTTTATACGAAATAAAATCTCATGAATTAGTTCATATCATTGGCCAAATATTTTAATATTCCCTCCCCAACAACAATTTTTTTATGTCAGATAATTTATTGGTAATGATTTATTTTCTCAATAAATTCAGGTTAGTGAATGATGAGTTTCATCAATTTAGGGAACATAAGACTTGGGATTTTTCTAATATCACAATGATCCTAGAGCCTTTTATGTATGTTGCCAATGCCTTTTTTTAGAAAAAATTTCTCTTTCATTACCCCATATCTATACCATTCATTTTTTAGCCTCAATCACAGATTAAATTGCATCAACATAGTCAATTCCAACCTCTACCTCATTAATACCTCATATAGGACCTTTTGGTCGGTATATATATAATTTATGGTACTAATTGTGTCATTGAACTTAATCCAGACATGGTAAATTAATGGTAAATGAAGCTTCACTAATTTTATAATGGTTGTTTTTGGTTATCTTTTAGATTAATAGGTCTAGATGATGATTTTATGGGTTCATTGTCCAAAAGGATCCATTATATGAGATGCCTTATTTCGTATGTGTATTTTTTGGCATACGACATAGCCAATTTAAATTTGTGGAATAAGTAGTTTCTATTTTGGTATTTGGTTGGGTTAAATATATCTCTATGGTGTGTATATGTTTATTATTACATTGATATAGATATTATTTTATAATGATATACTAATTGGTTCCATCATACAACTTCATGTAGTCTCTGTATAAGTCTTATTTACAGTTTTAGAAATTTATAACATATATAAGATGTAATTAATTATATTCATATAATTTTTTATTTTTTTGATGCATCAATTAGATGATTATGATGAATTTGTTATCTTTATTTTTATAACTAGATGCAGATGTTGGAAAATGGGGAGATTGAAGACACTAGCAACGAGTTCACTAAACCAAGATTCACAACACCAGAAAAATAAGATCTGTAAACCATATAGATATCCAATAATCAATGTTTTATGTTTCTTCTATATCTTATTAAACGGTTCCATAGTAGTTTTTTTAAATTTTAGTATTAGTGTAGTGGATAAAGTATTTTAATAGTTAGTTTCATCATTCCTTAATTTTATTCATTGAACTATTATTGAGATTTTTAAAAGAAGAAAAGTGTTGGTTTATTCCTAGTTTAGTATTTAACATATTTTATAAATCAAATTATTAATGGAGGAATATATTTCCTCCAAATTTCAAGTAGTTATTTTATTGATCCCATGACACCATCTTCTTGGAAAATACCCCCCCTTGATGTGGATCATCAAAATTCTGCATGAATTTCTCTATATCCAAAATTGTTCTCATTCACCAAACATAAAGTCTAGAAAGTATACTTATTATAATGGTTTTTACATACTATGATATAGTTTTGGTTTTCTATTGGTTAGATCTCATTATTGGATCTAGTGACTATGTTATATGATGTTTAACAATCAAATCATAATTGCATTTCCATTAGGATAAACCATAATTGTAAGGATTAATCAATGGGTGGTTTGGGAATGAGAAATATATCAATAATTATGGGATCCAAATATGGATTATTCTTCTTCAAGGAATGTTTCACCGAACCTTTTCCCTAGTGAACTATCCATATAAACTCTGAGAAGGTATAGAGGTAATAATGATCGAACAGAAATTATAAGTGGTCATATTGCAACTGTTACCTTTTCCAATTAGTGGAATTAGAGGGAGTTTCCCTAGGATTGGATATTGGATTTCCTGAGATTGTTAAAAATCATGATGTTTCTAGGGTAGTGGATAACAGAATCACTAATTTGGTTCATTTCATTCCAATTAATGTGATAAAGTCTTTTAATATATATCAACGGGGTATAGAAAGATATTTTTTTTAGATTTTATAGTGAACTGATTACAATCACCTCTGATAGAGGCTCTAGTTTTCTCATGAGACTAGGTTTTCATTTCATTAATATTTGGGAGCCATATTATCCATTAATTCAATATAACTTCTTCTTTTTAAGGGATTATTTGAGTGATCGTAAACATTTTAGGAGGTTCTTAGTGTTTATGTGATGAACTTTGGTGGCTAATTAGGGGACCATTTTCCTTTAATAGAGATATCGTATACCCTTAATTACCCTGAAATTATTCAGATGTCCTTGTTTATAGAATTCTTCCACTTTCCATTTAAAACCCCACAATTAGGGTGGAGGTTTGGATAATAGATTATCATAGAGCATGTGTTGTGAGGGAAACTACTGAAGACATTAACTAGTGTGAAGAAGCATAGATATGACTTAGAACATTTTGGTATTTTATTAAAATAACTATGGTATTCCAATGAATTATGTACAAAGTCAAATTAGGTCATTATTTTCATCATGAATCCCATTACCCCCATATCTTTCCCATACATCAATAAGAATGTGTTTTGTAATATTTTGATCAATGAATATTTACTTGAGCATCATCATTATTTCACATTCATTATTTTTTGAAAACTAATCTTGTTTTTTTTCATTATAATGATGCTCAAATAGTTGAACTTATTAAAACATATTATTGTATAATGAATATATATATAATTATTATATTCAATTATCTTAGAATAAACATTAGTATCATTGGGTTTCATTTCCACTAGAATTATTAATTATAAAGACTTAATTTTTACAATTTAATACTCTTTAACAACTATTTCACTGAAATTATTTTACATTTCTCATCATATTTCTATTATGTATTTTAATAAGGCAATTATGTGAAATCATAATAATAATAATTATACTACCTTTTCATAAAGGAACATTATTTCTTGAGGCATGGTGGGTCATATATGTTGGGCGGTGACTTATATAGTAACAAAATACAGGTATGTTCCAGTTTAGTTTTTATTTTATTGTATTTATTACATCGTCCACTTAGGACTTTTACTGCTTTCTACGGACGGGGGTAGTTATATTTTACAATGGGGGAAAGAGGGGTAGTTGAGGCGGCTATGTAGGTTTCATTAAATGGGAGGGAGATCAGGGTAGTGGAGGGATTAATTAGTGTGTTTTTTATTTTTCTACATTTGTATTGTATTGTTTCAAATTATTTTTTTCCTTCGGTGTGGTTGTCCGACGTAAAGATGGGTCATGATGAAATTTTATTTATTTGATGATGCTATTTTAATTATTTTTTTGTGGGAGAAATAATTCCCATGTGGTGATTCTTTCATACCGAAACACTTTTGCCTACCCGTGGGCGTAGCCCATCCACCATAGTCCATCCTAGTATTCATATATTTGAATCTAAGTCTGATCCATGGGAAGGCCTAGGAATCAAGTAAAATTAGTGAGGGATTGGGAATGTTTAGGAATTAATTGTGAATTCCCATGAATAGGGATTGCAGACAATGGAATTTATTATGGGATGATATGGGAGACTATGAAATATATATTGATTCTAGAAATGCTACGGATATAAAATCCAGTGAATTGATAATGAATTGGGACTAATAAATGTAAATTAACATTCATAAAGAATTTGATAATGTAATATCAGATCGTGAGATATAATACATTGTTAGAGTTGATGATTAGACTCCATCCCAATGAAACTATAGAAATAACTTGGTTCTAAAATACTCTATTATAAATTAGATAGTTTGGAATTACATTCCATGTACAATCATCATTGACCTCATGGAAGAGCTCAAGTCTTGTTAGGAGATCGCAACCCGGGGAAAGGCAATTATTCCCTTATCACATTCACTAAGTGGAGTTTCACACAACCCTATATATAACAATATTTCTAAAAGAAATACCCAAGGTTTTTTATCCTACTTTCATTATCTGATTCAATGTCAAGAATCGAGTGAATCTTCCCACTGGGTATTCTATGAAAATTTAGTTCATTCTTCGAGCCACCCACACTGTTTTTTTCCATGGAATTACACTCATCTAGAAAAGAATTTCAAATTAATCTTGATAATTGGGTTCTCTGGATTGAGTTTTCAAAACATAAAGGGAAAAAATTAATGCCACTTGCAGGATTTTCAAAATTAAAACATATCACACCCATTTGTAGGGTGATTATAAATGACAGTTTCTAGTTTTTCTTCTTCATACTCTGGTTTTACAGGTGTGAAAACCTTTACTGTGGTCAAATATGTTATCTACTGAAATTTGAAAATTTCCAGATTCAAACTCTCCTTTCAAACTCTTGAGAGTATTGACATTTGAATCTATATTTAAAAATCATCATTTAAGAACTTGATCTATTGAGTCGTCATTAAAGAAACCTTTAAAGAAAATCTTGAATATCGCAACAATGTATTCATCATTTAAGACTCCCAATACTGTGGAATCAATATTACCAAAAATATTCATCCGAAACATTGCTAGCATGAGACCCAAAAACTTGATTCATGCAACCATTAAAACCCTAGAATAGTTTCATTAACATGATGCATGTTTCTCCTCATGAACACTGCCAGTTATCATTATTTTCAACACCATCATCTATAGTTCTCATTCTATAATAGCATCATGGAAGCTTTTGGCTCCATATGAAACAAAATTTATGTAGGAAATTGAAATGTAGTGTAACCTAAGCCAACTAAACCAGTTAAAATTACTTCCAAATTCATGTATTTGAAATCAGTTCCAGATTTCCATTATTAAGATCAATTTATGACTTAATATAACATCTACCTCTTCAATTCAACAAGTGAACATGATCCACATCCAATTTCTATCATATGTCGACATACATCCTTGATCCAAACACATATAAATATCTCCAAATCATGAATTCCATTTTATTAATCAATTCATCCATGAATATCTTCACCCTTGGTCCTCTTCCAATACTTTTTCTTTATGTTAACACATCGAATACACTCTTCATATATATATTTTCCACACATCTTCATGAAATAGATCATTATGACATTATTATCGACAAATACCACGCATCTTTAATTATAAGGACCCGACCTTAAACATTACATAACATTGAATGAAATTAATAATTCACATTGAGGATCTTTCAGGTTTACAGTTTTAGAGAATTAGGTCATAACTATTACATTTCAAAAAAAATTACACAATAGACACTTCTACCCAGTATCCATTTTTTAACAAAACATAGACCCTTGAAAAAATGATTCATGTCTAGTTCCATGTTTAAGACAAGATGAATTTTCCATGATCCCATCATTGACCCTATTCCACATTATGTCCTGTGAATAACATTTAAAAAACATGGGACGAGCATACAAATCTTAGTAAGAGATACACAAAGAAGTAAAACTATTAGTTTTTCAAAACAACAAGTAAACCATAAATATTATACCATAAGTAATACTTTTCAACTTTATGAAGTAGTAAATACTCTTTACTAAATAAAATATCATTACATACCCTTTTGTAACAAAAATATTACCATAAAACCTATATAAAGAACACATAACATATAATGGTAACTTGGGACATAAACATACAAAAATGGAATAACCATACAATTGAATTCCAAACATATCACTAAAAATAATATCTATACGGACGACGTCCAAACCCAATGCATTGGAGGTTATAACATAACCAACCATCCTGGTATTCACGGCACCACCCGTCATTTTCTTTATCGCGTAACCACCCATCAAATGTCCAAGTACCAATATATAACCATAACACATACAACAAATATAAAGGAAAGAAAACATTTACACATGTCGATCAAAATATATCACTTAAATATATTGACATCTCAAATACATTTTCTAAACCATTTTCAATTCTAAAAATACGTAAAAGAGTATAAGGTAGTTATTTTCTTTTAAAAACATTACAGCTAGTTGTGGAATCCAAAGATCAAATAATACTAGCGGTAGCAGAAAAGGTAATTGTCACCATTTATGTTAAAAGAAACATTCTTTTTTGTAATTTAGTGAAACGATTTGTAAAAAATATTCCCTTTTAAATGTCAAGGGGGTTTATACAGCGTATAAAAAATGTCTTGTATTAAAACAAAATATGCCTCAATGAAAGGAGATTGAGACGAAGCCCCTTACATCATGTCTGACTTTACTTGATCATTCTTAAATATCCTTATTAATAAACTAAAGATAATTTGTACATGATTAAGAGCCTTTTTCAAGTTTATTATTCCTTTTATATCACTTATTACAATGTTATTAACATTATGTAATAATTTAAGTTAATAACATTCATTTTGTCGATATTTGGCACTTGAGTCAAAAATGAACACCTTATATTTATATGTTGTCCATGTGGTCAGTAGTCCATTATATCCAGAATTATATTCATTATTTAGATATCAAATATATCATATATATTCTTTATATAATTGTATTTATAATATTACATAACATTTAGAGGTATGAAATGAAATGCACCGTTCATGGAGACGGTAAGCCGTACGTACCCATGAACGCTACTTTCATTTATATTTCTTATTTTAATGGAAATAAAACATAATGTTACATTGGTATATTATAATTCCAGTATAATATCATATATAATATCATTATCAATATCCTTTATAAATCTCACATAAGGCATTAACGAGACACATCACTTTAAGGGGGCGGTAGTCCCCACTTCCTCAAATTTGATTATCGTATTTACGCACTATGGAAACCATAAAGGCTTGATTTAATTGGGAATTACAAGAGCATAATGCAATAATAAACATAATACTTATCATATATAAATACAGTTCCATCATAATGGCCACCATGATAGGCGGTTGGAGATATTTGAACAATATTCATTTTGTGAGGCGTTAGTTTTCCATCCACAGAAACATTATGTTATACATACATTAGATTAAGGTTTGGGTAAGTGTAGTTATAATCCTTGTTATAAAAACATCCTAGTATATTTAGGATATTAATTTTGTTACAAAAGAATGAAATAAAAAGTTTTTAGGGGTTGGAGAAGTAAAACAAATGAAACCAATTTAAGAAAAACTATTACCTTTAATTTGGATAACTCGTTTGGTTGGAACCAAAAAGGATTCTTGAAGTGACTTATGCATAAGTTAATGCTTATAAGGGGAGTATAGGGACGTAGGGAACTTAATTTGGAAGTTTTTGGATGATCCAAATGGCTTGAGAGGTGAGAGTAATTGGTTATAAGTGGTCTTCATTTATAAGGGAGAGGAGGGGATCTTTAGGAAAGTGTGAAAACATTATTTTATAATACAATGATATTCAGTTTTTAATGGTCCAAAAATAATTATAGTCAAATATTAGATGAGTGAGGGTCGAAATAAAATCATCCAATCAGAATTGTACATGTTTTGGATAATATTTTAATCATTATAATCTTATTTATTAAAATGATTTATTAATGAGGTAATACTTCATCATTATTATGTCATAAAGAATTTAATTTATATTTTGTCTAATTTTTTTAAAAAAAATACCCCAATGTAGAAAATATTTTTATATTTCCAAATAATATTTATAGTCAAAAATAAGACTTATATAACACCATATAAAAATTAATCACTAAAAGGTTTTTGTTAATGTCAATTTTGTCTTCTCATTAAATTAATTAATCTAAATTGTTACTTTCACTCCCATGTGGCTCAATGGGGTCCCAAATTCTCCCCAATGCTGACCATGGTTGTTAATGACTCCACCAATAAGGTTTGGATAACTGAAAAGGTAATTTTGAATTATTATATTATTCTTTTAACCTTGAATTAACCTATTTTCCTTTAACCACGGTAAATAAAAGTCCAAAGATACAATTCACAAAAAATTATTTTCATCTTAATGAATGGAATTTTACTTCTTGATAACAACCATTTAAGTCAGATTTTTGAAATTCAATTCATTGAAGTGGTAAATTTTCATTTAAATGAAAAAGTCAGTTTTATTAACTACCACTAAGTGGTTTCACTATTCATCAAAAATTGATGTTTTTCAGAAAAATATCAAAAATTCAACTTAGGCTATTTTTGATATTCCAAATTCAAAAATGATGTCTATTTTTCCAAATTAAAAACATAAAATTTGCGTTAATTGATTATAAAATTATTTCCCGTTGTTAAAAAAATAGCGTGTTTTTATGAAACAATAACTATCAAAAGATTGATACTTGTTTATGTCCAATTTCAAAGTAAAATTAATTTCAATTACCAAAATTGGATTAAATGGTAAAAATATATTCTAATTACATTTTAAAACCAATTAAAAAGGTAATCTAACAATATAATTAAATTAGATTAAAACATATTTTTGAATTAAAATACAATATTTTCACTATTCATTAAAAAATGAACATTATCGGAAAAATTCCAAAAATTTACACAAAGTAAATTTTGATGTCCCCATTATATAGATGGATTTTATTTGGTCATATAGAATGTATTAAAGTGAAAAAAACTACATTTAAAAAGTCTTCACCATTAAAAGGCGATAAATCGGCCTTTAAATGTAAATTATGCTTAAAATTAGATTCATTCACATTTTAAGCCTCTAAATTTTTATTGGACAATGTAAATACATATAACAATCATGTATAATCATATTTTAGTTAGTTTTATTAATTACCTCCAATAGAATGGCTAGGAGTTAACTACCATTTAAAACAATAATATTTTATTATTATTGTGCAACGTAAGATTCCAAAGAAACCTGATTTTGCATATCAGGTACACTATCGAACATAGAAACCCCATTAAAGTAAAATTAATATTTAATTTACATATATTGATTAATATGAAATATATCTTATTCTTTATTTACCTGGGATGTTACACCCTTCCCCCATTTTGGAAATTCTACCCTCGCAATTTTTATTCACTTATCAAAATAAGTGGGGGTATTTACCCCTCATAGAATTTTCAGATTCCCACATTGCCACTTAAACTAAAAGGTTTTTCCACAAAACCATTACCTAGAGAATTACCTTATTCCACAACACTTTCTCTCTATGGTTAAGAATCTGGACTAGTTGTTCTTCATATGAGAGATTCTCTTCCAACTGAACTATCTCTAGGCTCAAAACATGAGATGGATCTGGCATATACTTTCTCAACATTGAAACATGAAAAACATTGTGTACCTGGGAAAAACATGGATGTAAAGCCACTCTATACGCAACTTATCCAACTTTCTCCAGAATTTCATAAGGTCTAATAAACCTCAAACTCAACATTCCCTTATTACCAAAACACATCACACTTTTCTATGGAGAAATATTGAGAAAGACATGATCACCAACCTCAAAAGAAATATCCTTCCTCCGGTTATCAGCATAACTTTTTTGACTGCTCTAAGCTCTTCTCATGTTCTTTTGAATCAACTGAACTTTCCCTGCAATCTCTTCTACCAATTATGGTCCCATAAGATTCCTTTCACCTACTTCATCCCAAAAAGCTAGAGTTCGACAACACTTTCCATATAATTCCACAAATGGAACCATCTGTATACTAGAATGAAAACTGTTATTATAGGAAAATTCAACCAAAGAAAGATGTTAGTCCCAACTTACCTAATAATCCATCGAGAAATCATGTAACATATCCTCCAATATCTGAATTGTTCGTTCTGACTTCCCATCTGATTTAGGATGAAAAGCTGTACTAAAATTTAATTCAGTATCCAATGACTTCTGAAGGCCTTTCCAAAAGTGAGAAGTGAACCTGGGATCACAATAAGATAAAATGGAGAGGGTAACTCAATGCAACCTGACTATCTCTTTAACATACAACTGAGCAAGTTGATCTAGGAAAAATTTTTCTCTAATAGGAATGAAATGAGCAGATTTAGTTAATCGATCAACTATAATCCAGATTTCATTATTACCTCGAGACATCTTTGGTAATCCCAAAACGAATACCATGGATATATTTTCATTTTTCCACTCTTGCACCGGTAGAGGCTGAAGCATCCCTTTCGGTAAATGCCACTCTACTTTAACCTGCTAACAAGTCAAACACTTCACAGTAAAATCAACAATATCTTTTTTCATTCCATCCCACCAGTAATACTCTTGAAGATCACTATACATCTTAGTTCTACCTGGATGAACTAAAAACAGAGAACTATGAGCTTCACATAAAAACTCGTTCTTCAACTATGAATCACAAGGTACACATAATCTCTTCCCAAATCTCAAAAAACAATCATTATCAATGTTAAATTTAGGAAAATTACTCTTCTGAACCAACTCTATATTTTTCTGCAACTCAAAGTCTTCTTTCTGTGCTTGCATAATTCTGTCTGATAGAGATGATTTCACTGACACCTAAAACAAATCAGATTAATTCCATGCACCAAAAACTTCTATTTCAATGTTAATAAAATAAAAAACCAAAGGATATCATTCTGAACGTAGAATGTTTGGTGAAGTATTACCTTTTCGACTCAAAGAAACTTCCACTTTATTTTATTTTCCCGGATGATAAATTATTGTGAAATCATAATCCTTGATTAATTCCAAACATCTCCTCTGTCTCATGATCAATTCATCTTGAGTGAATATATACTTCAAACATTTCTGATTAGTATATATTTCACACTTCACTCCATACAAATGATGCCTTTAATTTTTTAAAGCAAAAACAATAGAAGCTAATTTCAAATCATGTGTAGGGTAATTTAACTCACGAGGTTTCAATTGATGTGAACCATAATCAATTACCTGATCATTCATCATTTGGAAACAACCTAATCCTTTCAACGATGCATCACTGTAGATAACAAACTCACCATTTTTGGAAGGCACTGCCAAATCTAGAGAATTCACCAATCAATTTTTCAATTCCTGAAAAAAAACATTGCATTCTTTTGTACAGATGAACTTAACACCTTTTTGAGTTAACATAGCCATTGGACTAGATAACCATGAAAATGTTTCACCAAACCTCCAGTAATGACCTGCCAAACCAAGAAAACTACGATTCTCTGTTATATTTATGGGTCTTGTCCATTATTCAACAAATTGTGTTTTAATTGGATCAATAGTAATGCCATATTTTAAAACAATGCGACCAAGGAAATAAATTTGTTGCAATCAAAACTCACACTTGCTGAATTACCGAAATAATTTATTTTCTTTTAAGGTTTGCAAGACAGCCCTTAAATGAATTTCATGCTCCTCATTACTTTTAGAATAAACAAAAATATCATCAACGAACACAACCACAAACTTATACAAGAACTCACAGAAAATTCTAATCATAAGATCCATGAATACAGCAGGTGCATTGGTTAAACCAAAATCCATAACTAAAAATTTATAATGGCCATATCTATTATGAAACATGGTCTTCAGAATGTATGCTTCTTTTACTTTCAACTGATGTTACCCCGACCTCAAATAAATCTTTGAAAAATATTGAGCTCCCTGGAGCTAATAAAAAAAATCATCGATATGAGGCAAAGGATAATTATTCTTAACAATGATGTTATTCAATTATCTATAATCAATGAAAAGTCTCATTGAGCCATATATCTTTTTAATAAACAAGACAGTAGCACCCCATGGTGATGTACTAGGTCGAATAAAAGCATTATCTAATAACTCCTACAATTGATTCATTAAATATAAAAGTTCAATTTGAGCCATTCGAATATGGGGTTTTGAAATTGGCTTAGCATCATGAAATAAGTCAACAATAAATTCAACTTCTCAATCAGGTATAATTCCAGGAAACTCATCATGAAAAACATCAAGGTACTCATTTACCACTGGCACATCATTAATCTGAACAGTTCATTTATTTTCAACAATATGTGCAAGGTATCATTCATTTCCATTTTTTACTAGTTTATCAACTTCACAATATGTT
Source organism: Viscum album (assembly GCA_963277665.1). Classification (NCBI taxonomy): domain Eukaryota; kingdom Viridiplantae; phylum Streptophyta; class Magnoliopsida; order Santalales; family Viscaceae; genus Viscum; species Viscum album. Next base: position 358,727,603 of record OY728143.1, read on the forward strand.
ATCAATAGCAAGGTTTCATTCTTGTACACAAACTGAAATTCTTTCTGAAAAGAAACCTATTTAGATCTACAATCAATCTTAGCATGATAAACTGAAAACCAATCCATGATCAATATAACATCAAAATCTAGTAGAGGAAAAACAATAAGGTTTGCAGGTATATTCTTTCCGCACACAAGGACAGGAATGTTCTTATGTTTTTTTTTGTTTCAACATTACCTCCATGTGTTTTTACCGTAAGTTCAATATTCATATCTTGAGATGGAATTCCCAATTTACCAGAATACTTCTCATAATTGAAAGAGTGTGCAGACCCTGAATAAAACAACACATTGGCATAATCTGAACAAACAAATAGTGTACCTGATTCTACTTCGTTTGATGGCCCAACATCTGCTGAAATAGTTGCAAAGGATTTCACCACCCCTTTTTTCTTGTACTCTGGCTTCTTTCCCTCAGTTGAGTTCTTCTATGGACTATCATTTGAAAAATGACCCATTTCATTACACATAAAACATTTTATTGAATGCATATAAGATTATTTCTTACCATAAACCTGATCTTTTTAGTGCAGTTATGAGCCTTATGTCCCATTTTACCACATCGATAGCACTTACCAGAATTCAAAATACATTCCCCAAAATGATTTTTACCACAATTTTTCACAAACTGTAAACATAAGTTTCTTACCATCAGACTTTTTTAAAGAGTTCTTTCATTTCGCCTTCCACCTCAACCTCTTATTCTGTTGTTTGTCAAAGAATATCTGATCGTCGTTAAACTCCATTTCCACCTTATCCGGAAAACAAACAAGTTTTCCATAACTTTTGGACTCACGAGAGGCTATCACTTTTCGATATCATGGATTCAGTCCTGAGTAAAATCAATTTATCTTACTATCAAGATCTCAGATGAAATTTGGTGCCTACCATGCCAGTCGAGTGAAATTTTTTTCATAAGCGGCCATTAAGTCATCCTCCTTCCTCAATCCCAGGAATTGTTTTTCCATCCTAAGATTAACCACCATAGGAAAATATTTCTCCAGAAACATACCTTTGAATTCATCCCAAACAAGAGCATAAATCTCCTCACTATCCCTGATATTTTTCACCATCAACCACCACTGATCAGCTTCACCTTCAAAACGGTAAACATAGAGACTAACCTTTTGATGTTATGAACATCCCATAACATTGAAAATCTTTTCTAGTGCTTTAATCCACCCTTATTCTAGCACAAGGTCAGATGATCCTTTGAATGATGGGGGATGTTGCCTCATGAAATGCTCTACTACTGACATGTTCATATGTGGTTGATAAGGATAATCTCGTGCATGAATACCACCACCATTTATAGCATGAGTCAACTGTGCCATCACTACAACAAATAGTTCGGTTCCGATTCCAACCATCTCAGGTTGCTGCTTTGGAAGGTTTTCTTCCTCTTGATGTCATCCCAACATAGCTACCTTGTTTCCTCTGCATAAAACCATTCAGAACACAGAAAGATCTTCGCCGAAGCAACATGGTAATCTATAAATGCTACAAGATCTCAATATTAACATAAATTACATTATGGATATTAATATAACAATATACCGTCTCCTAAAGCTATCTAAATTGGTCTTTGATACCAACTATAAGGACCCAACCTTAAAAATTAAATAATATTGAATTAAATGAATAATTCACATTGAGGATCTTTTCAGGTTTAGTGTTTTAGACAATTATCCCATAACTATTACATTTCAAAAACCAATTACTATATAGACACTTATACCCAGTATCCATTTTTTTTACAAAACATGGACTCTTGAAAAAAAGAGTCATGTCTAGTTCCATGTTTAAGACATCATAAATTTTACTTGATCCCATCCTTGACCCAATTCCACATTATGTCCTGTGAAAAACATTTCAAATACTTGGGATGAGCATAAAAAGATCAGTAAGGGATACACAAAGAAGTAAAACTGTTAGTTATTCAAAACAACAAGTAAACCATGAATACATTAACATAAGTAATACTTTTCACTATTATGAAGTAGTAAATAATCTTCACTAAAAAAAGATCATTACATACCATTTTGTAACCACAATATTACCTTAAAACCCATATAAATAACACATAACATATAAAGGTAACTTGGGACATAAACATACATAAATAGAATAACCATACGGTCGACTTCCACACATATTACTAAATGGAATAGCCATACGGACGTCTTCCATACCCAATGTGTTGGAGGTTATAACATGACCACATGTCCTGGTATTCATGGCACCACCAATCATTTGGTTTATCATGTAACCACCCGTCAAATGTCCAAGTACCAATATAAAACCATAACACATACAACAAATACAAAAGAAAGAAAACATTTCCACATGTTGATCACAATATATCACTTAAATATACTGTCATAAAAAATCCATTTTCAAAACCATTTTCAATACCAGAAATACGTAAAAGAGTATAAGGAATTTATTTTCTTTTAAAATCAATACGGCTTGTTGAGGAAACCAAAGATCAAATAATAATCGCGACAGCGGAAAATGTCGTTCTCACCATGTACGTTAAAAGAAACACTCTTTTTTGTCATTTAGTAAAACATTTTGTATATAAAGATTCCCTTTAAAATTTCAAGGGTGTTTATACAGCGTATAAAATAAAGTCGTGTATTAAAACAAAATATGCATCAATGAAAGGAGATTGCGACGAAGTCCCTTACCTCATGTCCAACATGACTCCATCGTTCTTTAATATCGTGAATAATAAACTAAATTTAATTTAAACTTTATTATGAAAACTTTTCAAGTTTATTATTCCTTTTATATCACTTATTTCCATGTTATAAACATTATGTAATCATTTTAGTTATTAACTTTTGTTTTGTCGATATTTGGCACTTGAGTAAAAAATGAACACCTTATATTTACAAGATGTCCATGTGGTCAATAGTCCATTATATCAAGAATTATAATCATTATTTAGATATCATTTATATCCATTATATTCATGTATTTATAATATTACATAACATTTAGAGGTATGAAATGAAATGCACCGTTCATGGAGAAGGTAAACCGTACGTATGCATGAACGCTACATTCATTTCTATTTCTTATTTTATTGTAAATAAGACATTATGACACATATGTGTATTATAATTCCAATATAATATAATATATAATGTCATTAAAACTATCCTTTATACATCCCACATAAGGCATTAACGAGTCACATCACCTTAAGGGGGCCGTAGTCCACACTTCCTCAAATGAGATTATCGTATTTACCCACTTTGGAAACCATAAAGGCTAGATATAATTGGGAAGTATAGAAGAATAATGAACTCATAAACATAATATATATCATATATAAATATAGTTCCATCATAATGGCCACTATGAGAGGTGGCTGGAGATATTTGAACAATCATCATTTCGTGAGGTGTTAGTTTTCCATCCACAAAAACATTATGTTCTTCATCCATTAGATGGAGGTGTGTGTTTGTTTAGTTTGAATCCGTCTTATAAAAACATCCTAATATATTAAGTATACTGGTGATGTTACAAAAGTAAGAAATAACAAGTTTTTAGGGGTTGGAGAAGTAAAATAAATGAATCCAATTTAAGTGAAATTGTTACCTTTAATTTGGGTAACTCCTTTGATTTCAACCAAAAGGACTTATTGAAGAGCCTTCTTCCTATGTTAAGGCTTATAGGGGGAGTAGTGGGATTTCAGGAGCTTAATCGGGATGATTTTGGATGATCCAAATGGCTTGAGTGGTGTGAGGAATTGGTTAGAAGTTGTCTCCTTTTATAAGGGAGAGGAGGGTCTCTTTAGGAAAGTGGGAAAATATTATTTTATAATATAATGATATTCCGTTTCTAATGGTCCCAAAATCATTATAGTTGACGATAAGATGAGTCATTGTCGAAATAAAAGCATCAAATCAAAATTGGGCATGTTTTTTATAATATTTTAATCATTATAATCTTATTTATTTAAATTATTTATTAACGAGGTAAATACTGCATCATTATTATGTCATAAATAATTGAATTTATTTGTTGTCTAAAAATTATAAAAAAATTACCATGATGTAGAAAATCTTTTTAGATTTCCAAATATTATATAACACCACATAAAATTCATTTGCTAAAAGATTTGTGTTAATGTCAATTTTGTCTTCAAATTAAATTAATTAATCTAAATTGTCATTTTCACTCCCAAGTGGCTCAATGGTGTCCCAAAGACAACCCAAAGATGCCCATGGTCATTAATGAGTCAAAAAATAATGTTTTGACAAGTGTTATGGTAAAATAGAATTATTATATTATTCTTTTAACCTCGAATTACCCTATTTACCTTTAACTACGGTAAATAAAAGTCAAAAGTTACTATTCACCAAATATTATTTTCATCTTCATGAATCAAATTTTACTTCTTGATAACAACCATGTATGTTGGATTTTTGATATTAAATTCACAGAAGTGGAAAATTTTCATTTAAATGAAAAAGTCAGTTTTTTAACTACCACTAAGTGTTTTCACTATTCATCAAAAAATGAAGTTTTTCAGAAAAATACCAAAAATTTAGACTAAGATATATTAAATATTCCAAATTCAAAAATGATGTCTATTTTTCCAAATTCAAAACATATAAGTGGATTTAATTAATTTTAAAACTAATTCCCATTGTTAAAACAAATACCGTGTTTATAAGAAACAATAACAATCAAAAGATTGATACTTGTTTATTTCCAATTTCAAAGTGAAATTAATTCCAAAGACCAAAATTGGATTAAATAGTAAAAATATATTATAATTAATCATTAAAACAAATTAAAAAGATAATCTAACCATATAAATAAATTAGATTAAAACATTGTTTTGAATTAAAATACAATATTTTCACTATTCATTAAAAATGAACATTATCAAAAAAATTCCAAAATTTACACAAAGTAAATTTTGATGTCCCTATTCCAAATAAGGATTATTTTTGGTCATAATGAATGTATTAAATTGACCAAGACTGAATTTTAAAAGGGTTCACCATTAAAAGGTGATAAATCGGCCCTTTAATGTAAATTATGCTTAAAATTAGATTCATTCACGTTTTAAGCCTATAAATTTTTGATGTATAATGTAAATATATTTAAAAATCATTTATAATCATATTGTAGTTAGTTGCATTCATTCCTGCCAACACAACGGCTAGGAGTTAACTGGCATTTAAAATAATAATATTATATTATTAGTATGCAACATAAGATTCCAAAAAAAACCCGTTGTTGCGTATCGGGTACGCTATTGAACATAGAAACCCCTTTAAAGTAAAATTTATATTTAATTTACAAATATTAATAAATATGAAATATTTCTTATTCTTTATTTACCTGGGTTGTTCCATTAATAAAACATACCTCATTCATATCTAATATATTTAACACAAATCAAACCAATCATGCCATTTTGGCATCAATACCTTCATTTGGATGATCTAGTTCCTGAATTAGTTTCATCTAGTAGATAGGTTAGTTCCATATTCATCATATCCAAGAGAAGGTGAAAAATACTATTTTATGGGATTTTATGTTAGAGGAGTCTCATCCCGCATATGAGGTAATTTATTTTGAAGATTCTCTATCGTGGTTCAACATCGATGAACAGGTTTGAAAGCATCAGATCATAGTAAAGATGAAATGGAATATGATGAACATGGTGAGGTGGATTCCATTTACTAGCAAGAGAAATAAAATATTTTTCAATGAACCAAAATGTTAGGTGAATGAAAGTGGCTGCAACTTCAGGGAAATCCCTGAGCAAACCTTACTACTTGGTTTCTCACTCATTGGCCCCTAATTTTAGAAAAACCCATTTGGTATTTCAATGGATGCTAAGGATTCCAATAAGATAGTTGGTGAATCTCAACCTTATGTAGTCGTTATTTCTAGTGTTTAATTTGTACCTATGACGTAATGTTGTTCTGGTAAGGGAGGTAATTCTAATCTGGCCTCGCTTCACTCTTTATCAGACACACATGAATGTACCTCTCATATGGGTAGTATGTGTCCAACTAAAAAACTAATTATTTGATACTTATTCAATGTTCATTTTTATGATGTTGTGATTTCTCTTTCCTTGAATCGCTCTTATGGAATTGGATGATCCAATCCACTACTAACTAGTACCACTAATAGCCTGGTTTATGGATCCCATGCATTGCAGACTCAAAACTCTACTCCTATTAAGGGTGGACATGACAAATATTCCATTTCCTTAACCCCTTATCATAATATTGAATCGGTTTGAAATTCTACTTTATTGTATTAAAAGAATTTTGCTATTGACAATACATCATTCTAGAATAGTCATGGAGTTTCATCATTTCAGACTCCCATGACAGTTACAGAAGAGTGTACACATGGACCATACACGGATCATCATGTTATGGGGACTCAAAAATTAAAGGTGAGTACTCCCAAATCCATTGAATTGATGGAATTATGAAGCAATTATGTGTATGAGAAAACATACAACATGGTTTCAGGAGTAGAAGTATGACATATGTAGTTGATGTGTAAATTCCAAATGATGGATATAGGACATGGGTAGTGGCTTCCACTTCATGGAAATACATTTTATTTATTACAAGTTTAAAAATATTGTCTTAGTATACTCGGCATCATCTTCTATACTGCATACTAGAATGCAACCTATTGCAGGAAGGATTTATTTTTTTACCTGTCAAGGATCTATATCCACAGTTCAATAATTGAGAGTACATTATTTATGATGTGATAACCTTTACCCACGGTTTTGTAAACCATGGGTATATAAGTATGCCAACGGTTTATAAAAAACTATGGGTAATATGGAATTTTCTATGGACATACCCAGGGTTTCTATAAAGTCATGTGTATAGATCTATGCTGATGCCTCAATAGCCCACTGTTTATGAAAATGTGGGAATAGCCTATACCCACAGTTTCAAACCATGTATATAGTTGATTTTTCCAATTGCGTCTGCATTAATGGGGAATTAAATATTTATATCCAATCATTATAGATTAATATAAATACATAAATACAAAATATATTTAATAATGACTTCATTTTCATCAATATTGGGATCCTGTCTCCACCTCTATCATCCATCTCAGGTCGGTCTAAATCCCCTAGGTGCTTGCTCGGTGTGTTTATGGTCGTGGTTTCCCCTTCTACGGTAGTGTCGTGTGACACTTTTGACTTGGCCATTTCGGTGTCTCATCATCAATTTCTGATTCCCACCTTATTGCACCTATGCTAGATAGGGATACCAATGGTGGCGTGGTGATGGTCTAGTAGCCGAGATCATTCTTCCACATCTGAGGATTGATTCTTCATCTCCTAGGTATGTGTTGGGTGGGATGCAATAGTCTTTGTGATCATGGATAGCGATGATAGGTTTTGGATTATATTATGCGGAGGGATCAAGAAATTTTGGTGTTCGGGTTGCCGGATTTTTGGTGATGGTTTCGTGATCTATTTTGATGACTTAAAATTTTGATTTTGGATGGTTGTTGTGTCGATTTTACCGTTCTTGTTTTGTTATGGCTGAATACGTTGCTGGTTCTATATTAATCTATGTTTTTTGATGTTTTAGTTGGTGGTTTGTGCTTCAGATGTCCGGTGTAATTTGTATTTCATGTTCCATCAATTGTTAGGTATTCTTCTATTTGTACATTGGATGATCTCCCTGATTTGGTTACGTTCTCCTCAAGATTTCTTTTTGGATGGCTATGTCATTGCTTCTGGGTGACTCTGTATTCTGCTTTCTATGTGATCCTACTATGAGTGAGTTGGTGTTGGAAGAATAAGTTGCACGAACTTGAAGTGAATTTTGGTTTCGGGATTGAGATATTCATTTTCATATTGAACATTGAGGGTGTTTGCAAGAATCACACTACATGGGTCTGCTTCAGATGAGGTCCAGAGTAGGAAGCTTTCAGTTTAGCATACCATTCAGATTTAAAAGTTTGAGAGGGCATGTATCTTCCATCGGTACTAGGCCCATGCATCCTTGCATGTGATAGCTAGCCGAGAATTCATGCTATGGTAAAGGCATGTCATAAAAATTTAAATTGATGGGAAGGGGAAGATTTTGTAGTCTTGATATGAGTATTCTTCTTTCATGGTTTCTTTTAGTTGTAATGTTCAGATTTTACGATTTCACACTTTTCCCTCAAAAGTTATTTGATAATAAAAAAGATAATATTCGGTAAAAAATAATTATAAATGTAATATGATCAAAAATAACATGTCAAAATATACTAGAAAAACAGGCGAATTAACACCCAAGATAGTTAAAATAATGAATGTTATTTAAAAAATAGTTAATAAACCATTACAAAAGATAATATATAATACAATAAATTTATCTATAGTTCTCTTATATTTTAATAACATGTTTAAACCCATTATAAATGAGTTTTATTAATTTTCACCCAAAAGGAAATGTAATGTAGTGGATTTCGTCTCATTTTTCTTTTCATTGAGACTTATTGGTTATTATGATCAAATTCAATTTAATGTGGTAGATATAACAACCCATTTTCATTTAATATCATGATTCACTTATTATACCTGGTAATTTGAGATTTATAATGAACTATATCATCGTTGGTTTTTTGACATGAAAATTACTAATGGAAAAAAGTTATATAGGCAGTGTCACCTTACATTGTCATTTTCAACATTCAATTGAAAAAATAACTTCAGTTTGATTATTTTTTTATAAAAATATATCTATCATAAAAATACTTATTCAAATTATATATATATATATATATTATTTCGAAAATGATATTCTATTTTTATATATGGTGTTGACTTCAGATGTTATTTGATCAATTGTAGAAATATTGAAAAATTTGTATCTTTTACTCATTTCCAATATTTAATGATATAGAATACTTTTATTTAATTAAGTATATTAATTAATATATCATTGATTCTTTGAGGTTACAATACATCTGATGTGGACTTGATAAATAATTCCCCTTGATGAATTGTTAGTCTCAGGATAAGATAGAAGTTGGCAAGAAACCCATTGTGTTTGATTACAATAAGCATTAAACTATATAGAGAATAGAACATGAATGTATTGCCCTATGAAAGGAAATCGCATGAATCATATGGTCTTCTACCTATTTGTTATAAACATGTTTTATGATTAATCTTTATGTAAAAGGTAATATGTTCCATGGAAACATGACATTTGATAATTAAACATTAAATTCATTTAAAAAATATACATCAATATTTTCCATGATAATTTTACTATGAAATATCTATGGATACATATAATTCATTGTTTATTGATTACATGGAATGCTATTTAGTTATTTAACATTGTGACTTTTTTCATAATCCCTCTCCATTTATTTATTACATGACACATATGTTCAATTATTTTCCATTCTAATTTTTTTTACAGAATACCAAACATTTTGTTGAAAAATGGAATGTTTGTCTAGATATTTAAAAATCCATACAGATTATTCATATCAATTCGTGATTTTTATAATGTTCTTAACACTTACTGAGCATTTATGATCACCCTTATTTTTCATCCTTTCCTTAGGATTCCATGACATTTAAAAAGAATGATATCCAATGATATACTATATGTAATAATGTTATCCTCGAAAAAATTGTGTTTTAATATTTGTATTCGTAGTGTAATTTAGAAATTGTGAGTTTATATAGTTTAACAAGACTACTAAACTGATCAGTACTTAAATATTTAGCTCATATTAATCGGGTCAATGTAATGGTTGTGCACCTCAAATCTTGGAATAATGAGGTCTAGTCGCTACAGATAAGGTGTGAATCGATGGGGTTGAGTGGTAAGATCATCCTCATCCTTATTTTTAGGACAACATTCTAACTTAATTATTAATTTCCTGATTTTACATTTAGTGTTATTCATCAGTTCCACTTTATCATTGTGGAAGAAACCATTTCGAAAGGAACATTTACATTTCTATGCATGAAGACGTCCTAACAGGGCATATTCTCTTTTCTAAGGGTCATTTTGTTGAGTTATATCACTATGATAATTTTTTAAATCATTGATTCCTTAAATAAAAATATAGGGTGTTTATTTTGTTGAAATTTATTTATGATTTTACTTGATTTAGAGTCATGTATTAATTTTATGTGGTTGGGGAACATTTGGTCATTGTTTCAAGGTAATCAGTTCAAATGGTATGATTTAAAGCTTTGTGAATTTTTGTATTATATAGCTTTAATTTTTTTATCATGATACATTTAATTAACTTATTATAGTCTTACTAGTTATTAAATAATGTGGTTTTGGTTGTTATATAGGACCCATCATGTCTTAGATGAGCTTGGATGGTCCTTTCCTACTAACGTCAACCTATGATAATACACCAGAAGCTTTCTAAAGGTATGTGGTCGATTTTACATTCCCATTAGTTTTTATGAATTCTTATTATATTATATATTTTTTCAAGTTATCCCCTAATGTAAAATCCCTCTTCTTACATTCATTATTATAATTTATTAATAAAATAAAATGTGTAGATGTTACATGATTAAGGTTTGGGGTCACTGATAACCCCATAGTGTTAGCATTGTCTCATGACAAGAGGTAATGAACATGACTATGGATCCCATGTAGAAAACCTTAGATTTTTCATGTTTATGATCCTCAGTGGTATTTTATACTTAAATACAATCATGAAGGACCTAAATATTGATGACCATCTTTACCATGGACCTTGACAATCCAAAGAGGGATTCCTCCCTAGTGTTATGGCATAGGGGACCATTGGGTGTCCAATACTCGAAAAAACCTAAACTACTATGTTATTGGATTTTGTAGACATGGTAGTGATATTATCCTTCAAACTTTTATAAACATGTAAATCTGTTGGTAAATTTTTTTACTTTTCTGATTATATGATCATCCACCCTTAATTATTTTTTTACAAACACAGTTGTTTATTGATGATGTAACAATGATTAGATTAGGTTCTTCCAAGATTATGGATGATGAACCTGAGGCAATGCATCTTAGTTTTGTGGTTTCGGGACATAATTCATGAGAACCTGATTCCGGGACCATTTAGTTGTATTTTTTTGGATGCTTAGATTCACTTCATAGGGACCCCATATTAAGACATCTTATTTTATTATAATAATAACTGATTAAATAAAAATACATCCTAGGATTTGTCTATTGATCCAAATTATTGTTAAATTAAGGCATGAAATCCCTATAATAATGATACGTGTTCATGTTGTACCTCTAAATAAGATACTCATGCATGGATTCTCTAAAATTATGATACCCATTCATTGAATCCCAATTTTTTATGAACAATCTATGGACCAAAGGACAAGTTAATTATTTATTGAATGAATTTATAGGAGTTGGAAGTGTGTGATATTTTTACAATCAATTTGATAAATGAAACTTACATCAACTTGAAAACCATTAAACATTGTGAGATCCACTCCATCACCCATGTTAGCAATCCCATCTGCAACTATATTGGCATCCCGATAGAAATTTGGGACAATGAAGTAGGGAACTAAAATAAGGTTCATGTAGTCAATCCATTTTGTTGTGAGCCTTCATGAGATATGTGAAACAACATTCTTAACATCGTAGACATTATTATAGAATTTATTTCAACCCAAAGGATATTCCATCCATTCAATTTAAAAAAATAAATACCATGGACGATCCCTAGCATCTCTTCCTCTAGGGAGGAATTCACACCACATTAACCATAAAAACATCTCACAACAACATTTCTATTACCCTAAAAAATAACACCACATGCAACAGAATAGGGATTCCCATTAGAGGCTTCATTCATGTAGACATTAATCCAATTAGGAAATAGCGGTAAGAAGATATCCTCTATGTTTTCCATGCTTGGATTAAATTCCCAGAAATTATTATATTCCTTAGGATGGTGAAATCTTAGACATAATTACCAGAAACCAATTCCAACCATGCTGGACTCCATAATTTCAGTGAAAATCTATTTCATAATCATCTTAAAGCGGACCTACCATCCCTAAAAAATAACACCATTGTGGTATCTCTAGATATTCGTCAAGATAAATGCAATGGCAACACAAAATAAGTAACACACCTAAGAATAGAACGAAATGTTCTAAGAACATTGAATAACAACCAGTAGATATGAATCTCACAGATCATGTAGTCAAAAGGCATACATAATCTCATCCAATATAGCAGATGCATTTGCATTTCTATGAACGAGATCGTCCACATCTTCCTTCTATTGATGACATATTACACGCCAAGAGTAAAGGGAAAATCCCGATCTGTATAGAATATATTCAGTGGTAACTCTTTTATTAGTAATCCTCTATATAAGTGTTTCACGATCAACAAGGATGATTACACTCTCCCTAATCTAGTATTATATTTCAGTGGTCGACAATTCCCTCCTATTCATTGATGTGAATTACATGCATGGATTATTAAACTCTCCTAGGTGATGGGGATGATTAGAATCTCCTTGAAAAGAGACAAAAAAGGTTGGGAACAACGTCTCATAGGTGATCTCTTATTCTACATAGCCTATGGTTTAGTCCTTTATGGATTATCTATGGCATAATTACATGAACACCTATGTACTAAGACCAAGGGATTAGACATTGGACTAGGATTACAAGGTGGTAGTTTCATGATGTCCCTCATTATACCATATTTACTTGATTTTCGGCCTTTATATAAAATCCATAATTAGAGTGATTCGAGGTTATTATGGGTGATCCCAGAAATATGACATGCTTCTCCCTATTATGACATATCCATCCCATATAAATTTTCTGTGATGACAATGTTAGGTATAGTCCATTGAGATTATGGACCAAGATATTGACATAATTATATGTGAATTATATGGTTCATGATTTTTCTCAATTACAATTTCATAGGATGTCCAAACGATCATGATTACATACCCTTGGATCCACTACAAATCTATCTGTTTTTCTCATTACACCTTTATATATATATATGAATTTATCTATAAACTATCATATAAATAAATATTTATATACATGAACATACATTTACCCATGGACTTGGATCATGGGCCCAATGATAAATTGTGATACTATGTTATTTTATTTATTTTTTAATTTCAAATTGATTCTCAACAAGGATGAGAACCTTCCGTGATAAATCCATCTACAATGTTATCATAAATCTTTCTTAAAGAAGTTTTTTTACTATTGTCAGTATACTAATTAGTAGACACCTTTAGGAACAATTCTTATTACCATATTTGTACAACACCACATAGGTGACTCCCTATTGATTTTTGTACTCACACCCTAATCGTGAAACCATTGAATTGGGGAACCCGAGCAGATGTTCTCCAAGTTACTTGAATAGGTATATACTACGATCATGACTGATTGAGTATTATGGATTAGAAATGTATAAGGATATCAGTTTTGTTTTTTGAGTCAAATATACTAGTAATGAATTTTTTTTATTTTATCTCACTTTATGTACATACTCATGTTGGGTATGTCCACCAGGTGACCTATGTTGTATATATTTATTCTCCCTTTATGCATTTACTATATACCATTTATTATTATAACATTTTTTATTTATATTTATTTATAGAATAATCACTTTATTTTTGTTTTGGGAGTGTTATTTTGGTAATTTTAATCTCATTACTCTTATATAAAAGAATTAGTCTATCCATTGTACAACCACAAGAATATCACTAATAGTAGGAACCCAATTTATTATGGGGAGGAGATATTATTCATTTATTCAGAACTATTTATTTAATATCATTAATTAGTTTAAATGAAATGTTCCTAATTGGTGTGAACTACTCATGTTTTAATAATAAATGATTTTTTGAGCATAATTTGAATTAATCGGAGTTTACTTTCTTAATTATAGCTCTTAGACTATATATCCAAATTGATTTACTCTGGATTTTTAGGCTTTATTACTAAAATTAATACATTTCATTAGAAAGGAAATTTGAAAAAATTATCTATGTGGAGGGTTATATGGTCCACACAAGATGATCCAAAGAATCCATGATGAAATTGGACCAGCCATGATGATTGATTTAATGGTCTATATCCCAAAACCAAAATTTTATGAAATTCCACAATATGTTCTACATTATAAAAAACAATCATGGATAAAAATATTAAGGTCCAAATACAACAATAAGAACCCAACTATTGCTTTGAAGTCCATCCCACCATTCTGGTCGGGAATTAAACTCCATACATTATTCATAACTATTCTCATGATGTACTCATCAATGAAAGATTTCAGTTTTTTGTGATATAAAATATATGGGAGATCATCTTTTTTGATGAAATTATTTTTATTTGTGAGAATCGTCCTGTTCAAAAAACCATTGTCATTTAATCCTTTAAAAAAGTGTAGATGGAAATGTACAGATTAAAATTATTTATTCAAACTACCATAAATTTGGATCCTTAGGTCCAATGGACACAAAATACATTCATATCGACAACATTGATGAATACAATATTTCTTGATTCCACTGTCTAGATTTCCAAATCACCAGTCCCATTGGAGGGGTAGTTTTGGAATGAAAAAAATCTACCTCCATGGTCTATAGATACATCCCCTTTATCTCCATTGAAGGGGTTGGCATTTCAGAAGATAGGAGCATACATTGGAACTAATATAGATTTTCCAAACGATTTGGAGGAACTTCTATATTCATGTTTTCACTTGAGAGACTATTCCTCCTCTATTTGATTCCATTTACTTATGTGTTCTTCTTTATTGCAATCTTGTATGTCTTTGTTTTCTAATTCTATTTTAATTCAAGTACCTTTCCCATTAACACTTATTAAAATATACAATATATTCTAAAATTTTAATTTTCTTGAAATTTCTTAAATCTTGTTAAAAATCATTATCTTCTTTTTCTTTCTCTTTAAATAAAAAGAACTTGTTTAATTTTTTTGTCAGTCGTGTGTGTGTTCTGTGCACAACTATATTCTTATCTTTTTATATTTAGTCTATTCTTCATTAATAATAATAAAATTAATAAAATAAATTAATAATAATTTCAATGGATGAGTAAATCTTTCACTAGGGTAAGTATAAATTTAGATATGTTAAGGGATTGAGAGATTTTTCTCGGTGAGTATTCATTAATTTAACATTGTGTATCTTGGACATTACATGTCATGGATTGATGAAATATTATGTTTAACGTATTGATTAAATGGATTTTTTGAACCATTAATACAATACCACAATCAAGTAATGATTGAGATTAGAATCCTAGCTAGGTTAAGGCTTCTATTAAATTTATAAAACTTGGAATGTATGATCTACATCATCTTGTGATGTGGGTGTCAATTTAATGCACTATAAAGAAATGTTCAAGGATATCACAATCTTAACTCCTTAATAATAAACACATTCAAATTGTTAATAATTTTTTTTAATATACCAATAATTTCCAATAATCTCTAAAAATAACCCACCCCCAATCAAAATATACTCAACAAAAAACCATTGACTATGAAAAATTATCATCGTCGAGGAGTTGACCATAGTACTCGTATACACATTAGCAGAGCTTTATATCCTTGAATAGTCGATAGATGAAAAGCAGTCACACATTATAATGGAACCAACGTTGGGTATGGTTCAATTATGTAGTAATTAGTTTCTATTTATTCTAAAAAATTACTTATAAAAAATTGAAAAAACACACAAAGAAAAACATGCCTTCTCCTAAAAGTCATAAACGAAAAAAACACCAAGAAAAAAACATCTTCCTCTTTCTTCCAAAATCTATCTAAATGACCCGTATACTCACAAACAACCCCTAAGATTTGTTTAACCATGAAATAGATAAAGAAAATTTCAAACATAAGAGGATCATTTGGGATAATCAAATAATTCCAGAACCAGTCCCCATTTAACAAGTTGAATTAGAAATGAAAAATCCTTGGGAACACACACTTAAAGAACCTGTTGCCCCTTATAGGAATATCCCAACTCTTGGAATTAAATATCAAAACATAGAGGTTTAATTTGAACTCAATTTAGATTTGATTCATCTTCTACCTCATTTCCCTAGACTAGTCGATGGGGATCCACATCTCCACCTTAATGAGTTCAATGTGTTTTGCTCTACAATAAAGTATTAAAGGTTTTCTTAGGAACAAATAAAACTCTATGAATTCCCTTTCTCCATAGAATACACTTCAATTTCATGTCTTCAATACATCCCTCCTAGTTCTATGACCACATTGAATGACATGAAATGACTTTTTTTAGAGAAATTCATTCTTGCTTCTCAAACTTCTTCTATCCGAAAGGAAATTTATGGTATCCATCAATCCCACAATGATTAACTCAATGAGTACTGGGAGAGGTTCAAAAGTCTTTTGGAAAGATTTCAACACCCCCAAATCTCTTAGAAACAATTGTTCCAATACTTCTATGAGGGTTTATTAGTTTTGGAGAGAAATCTCATTGATGTTTCAAGTTCAAGTGCTCTTGTTGATAAATATCCTTAGATGAAAGAGATATCATAAGGAAAATTGGTGAAAAAAATACAACAATTCCATACTCAAGAATATGATAAAGTCAAAGAAGCCCAAGATATTCAATCGATAGAGACAAACAAGATGAAAGAGTGGATTATTTAACTTACAGGTCTTGTGCGACAAGTAGTTGTGTCATCCAAATCCCCATCCTCATCTTCTCCACAATCTATAGTCCCTAGTCCAATCATGAACTATAGATTTTGTAGATCTGCATATCATCCAACTGACTTATGCCCACAACATAAAATGGATCCCTCATATTCATCAGGACCAATGGAACTCAATGCATTATATACCTAGTCGACCCCCAACACTCAAAAATCAGGAAATTTTGATAGAAACATCATCCGACCCCACTATGATCCCTTCTCATCTACCTATAACATTAATTGGAGATATTGGAATCCTATTTCACATCCCCTTAGTTTCCTCCCCAAAATACAGACCAAATTTTTTATGGAAAATGTGGTGAAAACATCCATCAAACTTCTTCTTTGGTTCCTCAACCTCAAAAGAACAATCCTCCTCCAAGATTCCACTATCATAATGAGCCATCCAAATTCCCAAAACAATACAATCACATTCCCAGGAAACTAAATCAAGGCAATCTCAATTCAAGACATTCATATTCTTCTATGAAACCATGGGAAGGTGTTGTGCAAGATCACGCCTCCTTCACCCGTTCCAGACATAAAAACATTCAAACCCAAATTGGTCAAATTGCATCCCAACTGAGCCAGCAACTACAATCAATTTCTTCCCAACTTCCAGCTCAACCATTACCCAACCAAAAGGGCAATTTAAGTGTAATTGCACATAGATCAAGAAAGAAAATCTCTATACCTCTTTATGAGTCCTCTAAATCCCCTTTGAATTTTGATCTAGATACTGAAAAGAAATATAATCATGAAAAGGAATTTGAATCCATTCCATCACCTTATTACCTTCCACTTATGAACTGAAATCCTTTTCCAGAAGCTATTTCTATGCCAATGAAGTCCTTTGAACCCAATCCTAAAATTCCTTACATGTTAAGACATGTTGAAGTGAACATTCACCTCTTTATAATCTTTTGAATACTAAATTCCGACTATTCGATATCCACTGAAAACCCCTTAAAAACCACTTGATTCTTGTGAGCATTATGATAGGGAATAAAATATGAGAGATATTTCAAGCTCCATGATTTTCACTATTGGATGGTGAATGATTGAATTTAGAGAAATAAATGTTTATCATCTTTAGAGAAGAATGTTTGGAGTGCCCAAATTTTTCAATTCTAAATTTGAGAATGAAAAAATTGTTGTCATTAGAACCATGTTTCTGTAACTATTTGAGGTTGAATATAATATGGATGAGTAAAATAGTTTACATCTCTCCTGAGTGTGGAAAACAAAATTTTAATATTTGTTGGTGTGGAATGATGATTTTGTAATGTTTTTTATCTGATGCACATGAGGTCATGAACAAGCCTATGTTTGATGGATTTCATATTAATCATTTATTCCGAACATTTAATTTATTCCCTCTACCGATTTTCAATGATAAATTGCATAATTGGTGTGAAATACTCTTGTTTTAATATAAAATGTAATGTTTGAGCATTATTTGAATTAATCAAATCGATTCAATTTTTAGTTATAATTATAACCCTTACCCTTGTTATCTAAATTTAATTTTTATTGATCTTTTTGGTTTCTTACTCATATTAAAATATTTCATTATAAGGTTCCTTTGGCCAAATAGTCCATTTAGAGGGTCATATAGTCTACACAAGAGGACTCAATGAATCTGTGAAGAAACTGTACTAGCCATGATGATTTGTTACTATTCTAAATCCTGTTTTTTTAATCTCCACAAAATGTTTGTGATTATCCAAAATAATCCTGGATAAAAATTTTAAAGTCCAAATACAACCAAAAGGGGCCCAACAGATGTATTGAAGTCCACCACACCATTCTGACCGTGAATAGAAATCTTGACACAATTCTTGCATTTTCAATAGATCTACTCATAAAATCATATTGGGATTGTTAAATGTGAAATATGATATACTTTAAACAAACTTGTTAGAAGTGATTATTTTTATTTTAGGGCATATTACTATTAAACAGACCATTCACATTTCATCCTATAAAAACATGTAGTTTGAAATGGAAAAATTACATTAGTTTATTAAAACCACCATAATATTGGCTGATTATGTCAAATAGACACAATAGATTCATATGTGACAGATGACAAGAATTTCTTCAACTGTAAAGAAGAAAATATTTCATGATTCAATTTTCTGAATGTCCAAATCCATGAGGAAAGTGGAGGGGTAGTTTTGGAATGAAAACTGTCCACCCTCTTGGGCTCTATATACATCCCCCACTTATCTACTCAAGGGGATGAAATTTCAGAAGTGGGGAGAATATATTGTCATGAAAAAAATCTTTTTTATAGGCTTGGGAGGACCTTACATAATAAAGTATCACTTGAGATACCTTTCCTCCTTTCATTGTTTTCAATTACTTTTGTGTTCTTCTTTATTGTAATATTTTTTAGTCTTTGTTTTTTAATTACGTTTTAATGAACGTTCCTTTCCCATTAACTTTTATTATAATCAACCCTATATTTTGAAATATCAATTTTAATCAATTTTCTTAAATCATGTTAAAAATAAAAATATTCTTTTTCATTCTCATTAAATCAAAAGTCTCTGTTTAATTCTATATGTAGGTCGTGTGTGTGTTCAGCGCACCACTCTTTTCTTATCCCGTTAATTTTTATTTCCTTAGTTAATATTCATAAAAATAATAATTTATATTACGACTCCTTTCAATTGATGAGAAAATCATTTATTGTAGTGAGTCAAAATTTATAAATGTTAAGATATTGAGATCATTTTCTTAATGAGTATTCTTTAATTTAAAATTTTGTTTTTTAGAATTAACATGTCATGGATTAATGAAATATTTTTTCATAATGTATGGATTCCATGTATTATTGGAAAAATTAATAAATTACCACTATCATGTAATTCTATATATTAGAATCCTAGTTAATTTAAGGCTTTTATTAAAGCCTTAACAGTAAAGATTTCCAATCAACATCATCTTTTGAAGTTGGTTTTAATTAAATGCTATATAAAGAAATGTTCAAGGATATCACAAGTATAACTCCATAATAATGAACTCACCAAAATATTTATTAAATCCCTAAATCAATCAATAATTTCAATTAAGCTCTGCAAACACCTCCCCCCTCGAGAAAATAAAATATACTAAATACAATTTTCTATTAAAAAGAATCATTTCACGGAATTCGACCTGAGTGCTGCTATACACATTAGCAGAGCATCAGAACAATGAACAGATGATATATTACAATGGGTAGTGATTTTAGGGTGCGTGATTGGGGGAATGTGGTGAACCATCTATGGTAAATAATTTAGAGGAACCATGTCTCAGATATTACTATTTTTGTAAAATGTGTTAGCTTTCATACATTATTGTTATTTAGGGTATGGTAGATAATATTATTTGGAATGAAATTAAATATATTTTGGATATCTAATTGGTGTGTCAAAAACACATGTTCCAGAATGAATCCAAGACTAATATGGATATGGGATAACTATTTTCTAAATGAAATTTATATGTTTTATTTTATTTTCTATTTGATCTATGAACATATTTTGTGTGTTTTAGGGTTTTTTACTTATTTAAATATCTTGGTATGATTGAAATAATACATTTATTTATTTTTACTGTTGGTTATAAAATGTAGTAGGCTTATCATATGTAATCTTTAGCAAGTATAATTCGCATTTTATAATCATGATAGATTGTAATTAAACTAAATAAATAGGGAAATTTATTATTGATCCAAACATAAACTTAAATGTGTTTCTGAAATTTGTTTTTTGTGGAATTCTACACAATTGGGATGACATTTATAATTGTTTTATGATGATGTTAAGTGATGTCAAACTACATTAAGATGTTGGATGGGGAGACTGATGAATCATTCATCATGTATGGAAGGTAAAATGACCCATGTTGGTTTACATGGTAAAATTGTCCTAGATTTTTAAACAACATCGTGTTTTTTTCTTAGGTTTGGTAATTTAGAGTGTTAGTAACAACATAAAACATGTTTACCTTTATAAAATTGAATGAAATTTTACTTAACTAAACCATGTTCTTAGGGTATTGAATAACAATAGTTAGTATTGGTATTTAATACATTCATTTTACTTTATCTAGTAGGTTATATATTTCTGATGTTGATAGACACCAAAATTGGTATACTGATCATCACCTCTATGTGGTATTACTCTATAGGGATTCATGGTGAAAATCAATTAGTTATTCATCTAAAATTAACATCTTGGACTCTTAGGAGATGTACTTAAGATGATAAATGGATAGGATTAGTGATATAATTGGATTAGAAAATTTAGTAATGATTCTTTTAGTTATGTGTTATATTTAATATATATATTTTCATTTATGGGATAAAGAGTTAGACATAATAATCATGTTATGTCACTTGATCCGTAGGGATTGGTGGGAGACCTAGAGACCCTTAGTTATGAATCAGACTATTGTAGGATGATGATTAATTTTTTCGAGGGAACATTTGAGATACATTTTTTTTGTATAAGGAATCATTTTTAGAATGTTAGATCGGTTAAAAATCATTTTGATACTGATGCATGATCAGTGCTCGAGATTTTATATATAGGGATACCAATGCATTAGTATTTTAACAAAGAACCTATGGTAATTTTTTCATGAGTAGACTCAATAGGATGGACATTTCAGGTTTATATCCATATTTTCAATTGATTATGTTGTGGCTAATGTAGTCAAATTGGAGGTATATTATTTTTACTAGAATTAAGATGAGTGACATGAGGTCATGGAATAAATCATGACATGGGTATGTCTTCCGATTTTAAAGGAGTAGTTGAATGAGGGATTTCGGGTTAATGGGACTTACATTCAATGTTGCACAATCATATCATCATTGTGATTGATGAATCCTAGGAGCATGTGTATGGTGATACTGGTATGCATAGGTTACTCCAAGCACCATTTAATTCATAGAAATATATGTTTCGTTGTTTGAAATGATGATTTATGTTATTTGTAAATGTTTCAAGAATGTATTATTTAGAAATGCGATGAAATTCATATTTTTACTATGTATTAGAGGAGATATCAAGGATAAATCATATTTCATGATATGGTTGACATGGGGTTATAACTAGACATGCATTGTTGGGTAAAATGGTGTCAGGAGTTGGGTAAAGGAAAGTTTAGTCTGCTATATATGAAAATTGTGTGAAGTATATCTGCACTACATTTGATTAAATATTAGGTTACTTCTATTTAAAGGTGACCATTCTCTATATTTACTTCTCCATGTGTACAGTAACATAGAATCAGATATAAACTTAGATTATTGAAATATCTAATCTTGATTGAGGAAATAACCCTTTGAGGTTGGGCCCATGGGCATGTATACGATAATCCATATGGTGCATTGCATACTATTGTATGTTTAAAGGTAGTGACCATAATTCAGTTTTCATAATTAAATGGTTTATAAGAGAAATGTTCCATGGATGGTAAGAAAGTATATTTTTTAAAATTTCATATTGATAATCGGGTAATACAATCTTACTTCTTTGGTCTATGTTTTATATGGTAATGGACAAACATTGTATGTACTGATTGGGGATAAGTTTCTTTTGTGTAATAAAAATAACTCCTATATGTTTGGGAGTGGAAGGATACTATTCATCAGATGGTCGTCTAGATTTTATATTCCATTGATAATAAAACCTGGTACAGTTTGATTAGTTAGTTAACTATAGGTACTTGTTCAAATATGGAATTATATGGATTCTGTGTTCTAGTTTTATCTTATTAAAGATTCTGAGGATCCATGAGAATTAGATATGACATTTAGTGGTGTTCAAGTAGTGGTTTGAAATAATGTATGGAAGGGGTTCTATTTTCTAGAATATGTCACATGAATTCTGTTATGAGAATCTTTGATAAATCTAAAAAAAATTTAATTACCCTATGGATAAATGCTATTTGAAATTTATTTTGTGGATCTTGGCTATAGAGACTAAACCTTATTGATAATAATTGACCGTACATTGTTCAATTTTTTTTCAAAAGTTTAGAAAGCACTGTCATTATGTTTCATTCAAAATTATTAGAGTTATATCGATTTCTATTGGCATATATATGACATGTTCTATGTTGGAATTGGATGCATGTTAAGATATAAAA
This sequence comes from Viscum album, assembly GCA_963277665.1. Taxonomy (NCBI): domain Eukaryota; kingdom Viridiplantae; phylum Streptophyta; class Magnoliopsida; order Santalales; family Viscaceae; genus Viscum; species Viscum album. The sequence goes on from OY728143.1 coordinate 358,750,561, forward strand.
TATGGAAAATGGATTTCATAGTAGGAATTATTATCCTAGGTAGGTCTGTGTATTTATTTATTGTTCCCCAAGACATCATGTGGATGAGAAGTTTTATGATTAAGAGGCGTTATGGTTCTCGGTTTTTTTTAGGTTTTTAGATAATTTTTTTTTTCATTTTGATAAAGGGCCATATATTGATGATTAAATGGAATGATGATCTATGAATTTGAAGATCCATAATTATATTTGGATTCATGTTATATGATACGATGAACATTAACAGGTTTAAGTGAACACCAATAGAAGAACATATGGGCTGGGATGATGAAAATATGTAAAACAACTGTTAAAAAACATGTATTATTTAAACGTTGTGTATTGTTTTTATGGGTAGTGACTAGTAGATTCATGAAGTAAAAGCTCAGGGGAATTATGCAATTAATACATGTCATATACATTTAATAATTCATGAAAATTTTACATGATGGGTAACAATTACATAGAGTTTATATAGTGGGCATTTTTTTAAATGAATGATGAATAGGGGGTCCTCCACTATCTTTTCATCCATGTAAGAGTCATGAATGATCTATTATCCAAAAATCCAACTCCACAAATTATCCTTCCATAAAGTTATTTTTTAATTCAATTCAACTATATTGGTGGGTAAGGTTTTCCTACTCCTTCATTCTATAATGACCTTCTCCTTTCATAATTTGTTTATAGATTTTTCCTTTAAAGTTCATCATTATTTGCTGTAAATAATAGTATAATAGACCATATTATTTTTTTATTTTTCACTATAATGGAAAATGATGTCTAGAGGGGATGTATTCTACTCAACACATTTAATTTGTTTGAGGTATGTCTCCATATAGATTCTATAAATATTTAATTCATTAATTAAAATTGTTTTGAATATGTTTTGAAACTATGTCTTTGGTATTAGCCATGATTCTAGGTTTTGATTTATTATATGCTTTTTGTTAATGATTGGTCATGGTTCTAGTGAGATATGATCTACAATTGAGATTTTGGGAATTATTCTTTTAAAAATTAAAATGTATAAATTATTTTTCTCTATAAGTATAATTACTAAATTATAGTGTCTATATTATTTATTGGAAATTATGGATATTATTATGGGAAATAACCATGCATGACTGAGTTATTATTGGATATACATTGGAAACTAATCACATCTCTTTGGTAATACACCCAATTATTACTAAATGTAAATGGTCTTTTTATGTTTACATTAGTTGTTATGAATGTTTATGTTTTTTATTGGTTATTGGGATCACCCTTGAGGGATAATCCATATGTTAATATTCGTTTTTATATATTTTTTGATTAAATTAAATGGTTAAATGTTACTGGATGAATTATTGTTGTCAGTAACAACCCCAGAGCGATAGTTATATCTAACAATGTGAGGTTTAGACCATTTACAAGGATCCCAGATTGTTTTTATCGTCTAATTTATTTTTTGGTTCCCAAAAGGTATTTCAAGATTAATCATTATCTCATATAACCCAAAGACTGATTCATCTAATTACCATGGACTCTGAGGATCCCAAATAGGATGACTCTCTAGTGTTATGAGATGGGGTCCCTATGGGATCACAGTTTTTAAGATACCCTGAGCTAGTGTATTATGATATTGGGTAGATGTGGTAGGTAATTTCACCATAAAAATAATCATGAACACATACATCCCTAGGGGTATGGAATTAATAGTGGTTTTAGGAGTTTGGATACTCTTACATTAGTTTATGAGTGCACATATTTACTATTGATGTGTTGATGAATACATTATGTGATTCTTTTATTATGACTGATGAGGATGATGTGATGCATCTCTCTTTTGGTTACCCAGATGTAATTCCTCTATCATTGATGATGATCCCTTTTATCCAAATCTATTGGCTATCCTGAAGTAAATCTCGTTTCCAAATTCAATGAATTTTTATTTTATTTTTAAATAATTGATATACCTATACATACTCTCTAAAATATATCTCTTTGGAACAATTATTACAATTCACATGAATCACATAAATATAATTATGTCCCTTGGGATTTGAATCCATATAATTGAGATACACATGCAGGGAATCCATATAATTATAATACTATACCATGGAATCCCTATAATTATGATACCTAAGCATGGATTCTATATAATTATGATACATGGGAAATAAATCCTCAACGATGATAGTCATGCCTGATTTAACTCTCCTAAATAATGGGGATGATTACACTCTCCATGTTCCATTACTATATCATAGTGTTAAACATTGTGTTCTTAGTAATTGATGTACCAAATATTTTGGGATGGTTACATTCTCTCATGTGATGGGGATGTTTATTATCTCAAAGATTATAGACCTCAAGGGGTTGGCTTGAAGTCTCAATAGTGAACTCTCCTTTTACATCACCTACTATTTAGGCCCATAGGGATAATTTGATTTTCACAGTCCTTCCATATTACAGAATAAGATATATAGATTAATAAATATAATTTATTTACATGCATATAATGTCATCACATCCAGATCTATAACATATTTAAATTATTTTCTATCCATATAGAATATCATTCGTTATAGTGATTAAAGGTCAGTACTTGTGAACCCATGTCTAGAACATATATCCCCCCATGGTGGTGTTTCTTACATAGTGAAATTTATGGTGCTAGCATAATCTAGATTTTTTTATTTTATTTATAGACTGATAGATCGACAATATTATACATTACTCCATTAGTATGACATCTAGCTCAATTCCCATTGGACATAAAGTCTAGAAGACTGGGATTACAGACCCATGGATCAAAAATTTTAATGTTATTGTTCAATTTACTCATTTATATACATAATATTGTATATATATATATTTATGGGAGTATATAAAAATACATGGAGGAACATTTCCTAATTGAATAAGATCTAAGATCCTCTAATATACTATTATTTCACATTATTTGTTTTATATGATCAATTTGAAGTTGTGTCTCTACTAGGTTGATCAAATTCATTGAGTATTCCATTTCAAACTTTATATTTTAGCTTATGTTGAGAAGATATTATTAATTGTATTGTTATCCAAAGGTGTAACCACTATTAATTACACTTAATTTTATTATCTAGGAATGGGAATACATTGGTTGTTCCTTACTGGGTTTTTTACTCACACACTGCTCAGTCTGCCATTAAACTGGGGTACCCAAGAATATGGTCACTTGGATGCTAGAACTGGTAGGGAAGAGTCCCTAAATAGATCAAGTACTATGGATCAGATATGTTTGAAGAGCCTATGTATGTAGTTAGATAAAAAGTTATCAGTAGCGCCTCATACTTTTATTTCATCTTTCATTGTCTACTTATTGATATATGGTCATTCAAATGGGTGACCGGTGTTTTATGTATGAAATATTTGTTCGTGCCATTAAATAAATTCATTTTTACTACAACATTTACTATTTCATGTTATTATGTTATTCCACACAATTTTATTATTAATATGGATGTTATCTAGTTATTTATATAATGTAACATTTATATGAGGAAATATTCTCCCAACTACTCTACTTTAGCTTATCACATATAGTCCATAGCCTCTAGAATACATGGATATAATCATGAGGCCTTTTGAATAACATTCTCTGGCCACAAGTTTAGTTTCTCATTGTTTTGGATATAAAATATTTTATTACATAACCAAATAGTACAAAAAAATCTTCCTTTATTTAAATTTAATATTGTTAATTATTATATATATATGTAATGAACGAGGTATTTAGACAATAATATATTTTAATTTATATTAATACATATGAATAAGAAGTTAATTTTATGTTAAAGGGGATGCTTCTTTCTATATCTGACTCTAAATGAAACGATGAGTTTCTCTGAATTCATACATTGCACACAACTTTGAGTTATACAGAAATATAATACAATAATAATATTATCATTTAAATTTTTGGTAATTATATCCGTTGGAATGAAAGGAATTAATAATGTCAACCAAATTTTGAAATTTGGTTTTGACATGTTTAAATAATGATTTATTGGTTACCAAATTTATTTGAAAAGGAAATACAAAACCAATTGAATATAAATGATGTGTTTCTAAGAAAACCTATTTTAAAGAGAGTAATTATGTATTAATATAACTCTTTATGGATTTTGATTTAATCAAAAATATATTATATATATTTAATGTAATCCTTTAAATTTGTATTAAATGTTTTCTTGAAATTATATAATAACAAATTCAATTTGTCATATAAAATAAGTATTTTTCTAAAAGTCTAGTTTTTCTATCTTTTGATGGAGATCACTTTTTAAATCCAGTTTTTGTCACCATTATATATTTTATTTGACTAAATAAACTTATCTTATAGAATTGGGACATCAATATAGTCCTTTGATGAAATGTTTTGTAATTTTCTGCTAATGTTGTTTTAATGAATAATGAAAAAAATACTACATTTTAATTCAAAACTGTCATTCCATATAAATTATATATATAGTTATATTATAATATTAATTGGTTATAAATTAAAATATAATTATGTTTCTATAATTTAATTTCATTTTGTCCATTTAATATAATTTCACTTTGAAATTGAACATAAACACTGGTCAATATTTTGATAGTTATTATTTCTTAAAAACCTGTGTTTAGGTTTCGACAATAGAAATTAATTTTAAATTAATTACTACAACTTATATGTTTTTAATTTGAAAGAATTGATCCCATATTTTAAATCATGTGGTCCAAATTGTGCAAATAGGTACCTTTTATTTTTATACATTATGAATCATAATTTCAGTAATTATTTTATTTACTATGGTTAAAGGATAATTCTGAAAAATAAGGGTAAAAATTAATATCTTAATAATATAAAACTACCCTAAAATGTGTACTAATAATATTGGTTGAGATATTTCTTACCATATATATCCTTGGGTCGATTTTGTGACCTTGTGGATCCACTTGGAAGTGAAAACGACAATTTATACAAATAAATTTATTTTAATGAAAAATGTAACATAAACATAGATTTTTTAGTAAAAATTGTTATATGGGTTTATATAAGATATATTTTCAACTATAAATAGTCATTATAAACTTAAATAACTTTCCTACATCATTTCATTTTTTTATAATTTTTAGACATCAATCAAATAAATTTATTTATGATATAATGATGATGTAGTGTTTACCTTAATAACGAATGATTTAAATAAATGAGAATCAAATATTAAAATATAATTATTTTAATAATTTTTATTCCAGAGACAAATTTTAAGTAGGATTATAAATTTTTATATTTTAAATAATGAGGTTTTTAGAAATAATCATGTTGTTATGGATTTTTATAAAGTTGTGATATGAATAGTATAGAAATTAACATAAATAAGTTTTTAAAATAAATAAAATTTTATTAAATGATATAATAGTACTAAAAATATAAAATTATCATAAATGACATATATAATGTTTAAAATTTTATTAATGAACCACTTTAGGTGATATTGGCATTTTATTGTAACTATAATAACTATATGGTGTGAATATACAAGAAGGCGTGGTATGAGTAAAATTAGTCAACTAAGTGTTAAAACTAAATGATAAGGTTATATTTTTGACATATACATGTATAAAAGACAATTTTTGAGATTTTTTAGACCGAAAAAATAATATCATTAAAATAAATGAATTTGGGAAAATTTGAAAACCGAAAATAATTTTATAATAAAATAATATTTCAAAAACAACCCTAAAGTTTGCCTCCCCCCTTATTAATGGGCATCATCCCAACCCATTTAATCACAAATATAAATCCCATTACCTAGTCTAAATTCTATTAATCTAATCTCCCAAAATCCCTCTCTACCGCCTAGAATATTTACCTTGGGCAGATGGAAATTCAAGAAAACCTTTTTGCTAAAATCAATGTGAGTTACACGTTTTAAGAGGTAGACACTTCTCTAATGTTCTATTACATTATTTAACTTCTGTAATGCTTATTATATTTTTATTTATTTATTATATATCATCCATAGTATCCTAAACATTCTATTATTTTATTATTATAAGTATTGTAATTAAACATAGTGACGCCTACATCTATTGTATTCAAACATATCGTTTCTTTGTACACTGAACTACTACCTCATGAAATGATGATTGTTAAAATTTCCCCTACCACCTCTCAAGGTACCCATTATGATGGATCTGTATTTATATAGGATATGTATAATATTTTATATTGTCTCCTTGATTCTTTTATTTAATATATATAATACATTTTTACTTTCCATAGTGTTTAAATACGATAATTTCAATTGAGGAAGTAAGGACTACTACCCTCTCAAAGTGATATAACTCGTTTATGAAATACATGGAACATATGAAGGATTAATTTAATAAACATATGTAACATATATAAAATAGTATATTTTACTGTAAATATAATACACTTATGTATCATTTAATTTTTTATCTATTAATTATGAAAAATAAATAAACGTAGCATTCATGCGTACATACGACTTACCATCTACATGAATGGTGAATTTAATTTATTCTATCCAGATAATATGTAATATTGTATATATATATAGTATATATATGATATTTATCTCAAGAATATCATTCTGAAAAAAATTGACTTTTGAACACCTGGACAATTTGTAATTATAACAAGTTTATTTTTGACATAACTACAGAATATTGAAAAAATGACTGATATTAACTCAAATAATTATTAAATGATAATTAAATTGTATTAAGTGATATAAAAAGAATAAAAAATGAAAAAGGTATTAATAAATTATTAATTAACTTTATATAATAAATCCGGACGAATAAGAAACATACGTGGCTATTCAGACTCAATGTAAGGGATATCATCTCTATCACCATTTTTTTTAGGCATATTTTGATTTATACATGGCTTTATTTTATACGATGTATAAAACAGATTTACTTTTAATTTCATTCATAGATGATCATTTTATCCTAAGTGTTTTACTACATTCCGAAAAATAATGTTTCCTTTTAGCGTACATGATGAAATTGACCTTTCTGATACCGTGAGAATTATTCGATATTTGGATTCCATAACATGTCGTAACATTTTTAAATGGAAAATAAATACCATATATCATTTTCATGTATTTTGGAATTCAAAATGGGTTTGATAAAGCATTGATTATATCAATATCATGATATTATATATTGTGATTGCAATGTGGAAATGTTATCTTTACTTTATTCATGTTTTATGTGTTATGAATATGTTATGGTTTTATGGAATTGTTTACATATAAGGGTGGTTCGGTGATAAACAAAGGGATGGTGAGCCTAATATAGAGTTCCAATGTATTGGGTAATGTGACAGAGATAAAAGTAAATTTGTTTCCTATGATATTTAAGAAACATACTGTGATGGGTAATCCAAATATTACTCTGTATGTAGATGTGAAAGCTAAAATGTATGAATGTTATAGATTCCACATGTAACCTTTATGATTTATTATTTCTATGTGTGATTAATAAATATTATGATTACATGAGGTATGTTAATGAGCTCATTTTTTATGGTTAAAAAGTATGATTTCATTTATTTTAATGTTTATTCTCTTCCCATGTTCTTGAAATGTTTATCACATTGTATATGGAAGGATAAAAGATTTGAAGAATTCAAGAATATTTTTATCAAGAAAATAATTTTTTTTAATAGGTTTTATTATTGTTATAGAAATTGAATAGATTAGATGTGACTACTTTTTTTGAGATGTAATGTTATAGTTATGGCCAAATTCTCTAAAACAATAATCCTGAAATGATCCTCAATGTCAAATTCATGATATAACTCCAGTTCATGTAATGATTAAGGCTGGGGCCTTATAGTTTCTATTAGAGGTTGGATTATATTACTTTAGAGTTTATGGTGTTATTAATAATAAGCGACATAACCATAATTGTTAGAATATTACAAAGAGTCATAGTTATTTTAGATAAATTGAATGAGATTACGATAACAAGAATAAGAATATATTAGTGTTTACCCTCCTCATAGGATATTATATCAAGATTTTATCAATATAAAAAAACATACCATTTTAGTTTAAGAGTAAATGATTGGATTTAGCAGGCACCATTGTTACAATGGATGTAATGAAAACTGTAACAATTTTCTGAATGAGAAACCACATAAAATGGGAGCTGTAATAAAATCTCTTACAGTTATTCTTGATAATCTATCTAGAGACATGATTGAACTATTGAAACTTGGAGGATTTTTTAAAGAAATCACATGTGAAAGAAACTAATCCCTAGGGATGTTCAATTAATAATCATAAAGGTTAGAATTTTGAAAAACCAAGGTGTCAAGGATGTTGAAACAAACACCTAAGAAAATGCCTCAAAGGGAAGGGAAGATGTAATAGATGTGGCAATAAACTACATAAATAAATACCATTCCACGGAAAAGGAAGAATTTAGTTGAATCTAGAAACAATAATGGAGTTAATTCTAAGGGGTCAATTGAATGATTTAAATGTGGTGTGCGCGTTCATTAAAATAATAGATGCACTACAATGAAGGTTCTAGAATTGGATTAGCATGACAATACAAATAAATGTTTACCAATAATAAATTTCATTCTAATTGAAGATGAGGAAACTAAAAATGATCTATGAATGGTATGGACTATTTCTTAAGTCATGTTTTAACATTATTTAAATCTTCGGGCTTTATGAAATATTTTTGTTAGGAAATATGTGTAGAAGAAAAATATTGAAAAACATGGATAGAGGATCATAGAGAATGTTTGATTGTTAATATGTATACATTTTAAGAATTGATGAGTGATGTTGGATATATGGCGATGGGATGTTTAAATTTATAATTTATGGGGTTACATTAGAATACATCTAGTATTTTTAACCCTTATGTTTGTTATATAAAAATGTTAATTGAGGAAGAATTACCATTTCTTTTGTGGATATTGTTTTAAATAACCATTAGGGTTTATATGATCTTTGAATTTGAGAAAATTATGAGATAGTATCTTTTTGGATGAAAAATGTGAGCTATGAAATAGCCAGTTATGTTAGAACATGGTGTGGATGTTTTCAATTATTTTATATAATTTCGTTAATGTTATTAGAATCAAACAGTTTTTTAAAAAGTACAACATGCAAACTGTGTGACAACCTATCACGTCGAACAATGTTACAGGAATCTAACCCACAACCAATGTGAGGTTCAGATTTATAACTTACCATTAGTCTACATGAAGTCCCTAGTTAGTTTGACTTATTATTTTTTGTTAAATTATTATATATATCATGAAATAGTTGATATTAGTAACATATGTTTTATATAATGGATATCCTTAATATAGGAAATTTTATTTGGTTATTATGTTCATACATTTATTCTAGAAGATGTTAATTCTTTAGAGAACAACATATGCCTAAGGAATATAAAATTATATGAGATTTCATTTGAGGATTAGTGGTGAAATTTTATTTTTGGGAGAATTATTTTTTTATTGTGTGTGTTCATCTATTTGTGTTGTTTATTGAAATTATTAACAATTATTTGAGAATATTTGATTAAGATAATTAATCTAAAGTATGATATTTTAAGATTAGTTGACATTATTTGGTGATAAATATTATGATTTATCATGGAAGACAATGTGGTCAAATTCTTATGAGATTTGGGTTTCAATCGTAGTTTAGATTACATTTATGAATTTTAATGACAATTGTGTATTGAATAGTCTTTCTTGAACATTGGGTGTGTTTGTTGAATTTTGGAGATGAAGAGGAGTATTTTTTTTATAATGTAATATCCTTGTTGGGGATTTTATGTTCTTCTACTAACCACTTTTTGGATTATGTATAAATATAGGGGAAATTTATATACTTCCTCATTTTTGGATTATGTTATTCTCTTGAAGTCGATTCTAGCACATCAGATGTGACCATGTCGTCTTGAAAAATCATTGTTTGGAGAAATGATAATTTGGTGGTAGTAATTTATTAATCGATGAAACTCTACGAGAAAGATATGTATATTTTCTTACTTTTGTATTCTGTGTTGTAAAATAATTCCTCAACTATATGAAACGGAACATAAAAAAACACTGGCATGGAACTTTTCCGATTGGGGAGTTGAAGACTATTTATCCCATCACATTTTTGTGTGTTTCTTGTTGTTTACATTCTCCTAATCTTGTTTTCTATCACTATTAATTAGAACATGTTTTTTAAATTTCTATTACATATCCATATTTTAATGGAATCCTAGTATTTTTTATCTAGAGTGTCCTTAGTATTTCTTCCTCTTACTTTAAAAGTGATTTTTTTATCGACTCTTTTACTAATGATGGACTTTCTATGATGTTTCCGAGCCCAATTATGAAATTCTCAGGACGAAATTTTAAAAAGGGGGGACGGATGTAAAAAACTATGTATTTATAGAATAAAAACATTTTTATTTTTATTAATACTTATGAATAAGATATTTATTTTCAATTAAAGGCGATTATTCTTATTATATCATACTCGACATGAAGGAATATGTTACTATGACAATATTCATTGCACATAATTTTGTGTAAAACCGAAATATAATACAATAATAATATAATTATTTTAAATTGTAGTTAATGCCTAGATATTTTAATGGAGGGAATGAATAATATAAACATAATTTTGAAATATGGTTTACAAATGTTTAAATATTTATTCATTGGTTAGCTAATTTATGGGAAATAGAAAAAAAAAATAGTTGAATACAAAGGATTTGTTTTTAAGAAAACATATTTAAAAGATAATAATTGTGTTTTCATATCACTCATTATGGATTTTATTTTAATGAAAAATAAAAGATATATATTCAATATAACGGTTTAAATTCATTTTATGTGTTTTATAGATATGATATAAGAACAAATTCAATTTTTCTGATAAAAGATGTATTTTTCTAAAAATACACTTTTACCACCATTTGGTGGTGTACCCTTATTAAATATAGTTTCTAATAGTATTATATGTTCTATTTGAATAAATAAACATCTTTTATAGAATAAGGACATCAAAATTTACATTGGATGAAATTTTGGTATTTGTCTGATAATGTTCATTTTTAATGAATAGTGAAAAAATATTGCGTTTTAAATCAAAACTAACATTCCATATAATTTATTTATATATGTAGGTTATACAATTAATTGGTTTTAATGTAAAATTGTATTTCTTATTTATCATTTAATTTAATTGTGTTCATTGTATGTAATTTCACTTTGAAATTGGACATAAACTCATGGTAAACTTTGATAGTTATTATTTCATTCAAAACCACTTTTTGGTTTTAAAAACGGGAACTAATTTTAAATTAATTACTAAAAATTTTTTTTATTGAAATTGAAAAAATGGATTCTATATTGGTAATTAGGAAGTAATTTTTTCTAAATATGTAATTTTATTTTTAGACATTCTAAATATTAACATCAGAAATTATTTTATTTACCATTTTCAAAGGGTAATTCTGGTAAATAAGGGTAAAAAATAAAATTATAATAATATTAAACTACCAAAAAATGTGTACTAATCTTATTTCATGAGATTTTTTTGACCATGAGAATCCTTTGGACGATTTTGGGACCCCATGGATCCATTGATGTGAAAATAACATTTTATAAGAATAAATTTAATGTAATGAAAACTATAACATAAATATGTATCTTTTAGTAAAAAAAAATTATATGGGATTATATAGTTTATATTTTCTACTATAAATTGTAATTAGAATGATATTAATATTTCCTATATCACATTATTTTATTTACAATGTTTAGACATTGAATAAATGAATTTGTTTCTGAAAAACTAATGACGTAGTGTTTAACCTATTAATGAATAATTTATATATATGAAATTATAAGTAATAAAATAAATTTATTTTGTTACTTTTTAATCAATTCACTCATTTTATGAAATCTTCAGACTTTATATATTTTAATTGATGAGCTATTTTTGAAATAATCATGTTCTTATGGAATTTTAAATAGTAATGATATGAATAGTATAAAAACTGACATAAATGAGTTTTTAAAATAAATAAAATTTTATTAAATGATATAATAGTCCTATTAATATATTATTTGGATCAATGGCATATATAATGTTGAAAATATAATTAATGAGCCACATGAGATCTATTATAATTTTATGTTAACTATATTAATGATATAGTCTGAATATAAAAGAAGATATGGTAAGATTTCAATTAGATACCTAAGGGATAAATGTAAAAGATAAGGTCCCATTTTTGACATAGAATTGTGTAAAACCTATTACTTTAGATATTATGGATCCAAATAATCTTATATTTTATATAAATGTATTTGGGAAAAATTAAAAACTGAAAAATAATACATCAAAACATTTCTAAAGTGTCACTCCTCCCTCTAATAAAAGAAAATCAACCCTAACCATTTAATCACACCTTTCAAGACCCTTGGCTAGTCAAATATATTCCCAAATAAGCTCAAATATTCCATATCATCCTCATAGATGCATTTCCTTGGTCATAAAAAAAATTCAAGAAATACTTTTGGCTCAAATCAAAGGGAGTTACAAATTTTAAGAGGTAGCATCTTTTCTAAAGTTCATTTTCATTATATTACATCTCCACACCATATTCTATTCTTATTTTTTTATTACATAAAAACATAATTATCATCAATATACTTTATTTTTTATGATATGGTCTCTAACTACACTTATACACACCACAATCTAATTTATTAGAAAATATAGTTTCTCTTTACGAAAAACCACTGCCTCATGAAACGATAATTGTTTGATTTTAACCTACAACCTCTCACGGTACATGTTTTGATGGAAAATTATTTATATATTATATATATGATATATTTATTTTTTCTATTTTTATTTTTTATTTAAATAATACATTTATTCTTTCTATAATGTGTAAATATGGTAATTTTATTTGAGGAAGTGCGGACTACCGCCCCCTAAAAGTTATATGACTCGTTCATGACCTACATATAACATATAAAGGATGAAATTAATAAATATATGTAATATATATATAATATTATATTATAATGATTTTATAATATATCTATTTTTCATTTAGTTCTCATTCCATTAGATATGAAAAATAAATGAATGTAATGTTCATACATACGGTAGGCTTACTGTCTCCATGAAGGGTGCAATTCATTTCATAACTCAAAATGTTACATAATATTATAAATAAATATATATTAGATATATATGATATTTAAATCAATAATAGCATTCTTTATATATTTTAATTTTGACCACATATAGATTTTTTAATTATAACAAGCTCATTTTTTAGTCAAGAACCAAATATTTACAATATGAATGATATTAACTTAAATAATTATATAATGTTTATTACATGGTATTATGTGATATAAAAGGAATATTAAACTAGAAAAAGGTTATTATGAAAGTATAAACCACGGGAGGGTGGGCCATATATATCTTTCCAATGCATTGGGTAACATGACAGAGGTAAATAGTAGTGTTTCTACAACTAGATTATGGGAATATACTATGTTGTATATTCCAAACGTAAATCCCTATATAGATGTGAAAGATACAATGTAAGTATGTAATGGATGCCTAGAGTTACCTTAATGATTTAATTTTATTATTTTTTATTCATAAATCTTATGTTTTCTGATTGAAAATTATGATTTCTTTGATTTGTATGTATTTTTGGACTAATGTTTTATTTCCATATTTTATATCCCATAATGATCTTTTCATCATCATACCACGTTTTTGAAATATTTTTCACATGTTATAAGGAAGTATTAGAGAAGATAATAATTCAATAATATTTTGATAATGAAAATAATTCGTGTTTTATTTTAGGAGTTTTATTATTGTGAAAAAATTGGATAGAGTATAAGTGTCTACAATGAAATTTTATTGAAATGTAATGTAATAGTTATAGCCTAATTCTATAAAACTCTGTACCTGAAAAGATCATCAATATGGAATTCTTGACATAACTCAAGGTTATGAAATGTTTATGGATTGTTCCTTATTATATATATCATATTTTATTGAATTATATATCCTTTTGAAAATCATTAAAAACATTTGACCTATTCGTTTACTAGTCTCGAACCATTTCTATTATATTTGTAATTATATATATTGTTTTCATAGTTTCAATCACGGTGATTATGTTATTGTAAAACACTATGAGGAAATATTATAATATTAGTGATATTTTTATTAAACATTGTTTTATTCACCATTTTATTTTATTATTAATGATTTATGTGCCATTTTCATACCGAAATATTGATTACATTTCAATGTAAATGTTTATCTCAATAAAAAAATTCAAGGTTTTTTATACTTCATTATAGAATGTGAAACATGAAATTCAACATTGTTTTATCTTAAGGTATAATATACATAGTAAAATGAGTCAGTGATTTATTCTAACACAAAAAAATAATTTTAAATTTAATGTTTATACATACATGAAAACAAATGATGTTATTTCCACTATATTATAACATTAGAAACACATGTTCCTCCCATAAAGATATAAAATATCTATTGATAATTAACAGGTTCATTGGACCTATTATTTAGTTGTTAAAATAAATGATCGATTATTTTAATTGGTTCTTCCTATTATGAATCAAAAAAATTTATAGTACAAAATCCGAGTATAGTGCATGATAAGGGTCATTCCTAATCATCCAAACAGTTTTCCCATAAAACACATCATGAACATTAGATAAGTTTTAAGGATTTTAATTAAGGATATACGTCATTCACACATAATAAATTATTTCAAAAAGTATAATGTTTATAGGGTTCACAATTAACTTATTTATAAATCAATAAACAGACATCCATTAATATATTAAATGGAATAACATGTCTCTAATATCAAATTTTAGATTTAGTTGATGATAATTTGTTTATATCTATTGGATACCCAATGTAACAACAGTATTACAATTAATAGTTATAATATTTTGGCTCATTTCATGAGAATGATTTAGTACCATATGTATACAGTCTCCAAAATCATCTAAACATGATAAAGTTTTGAAGTAGATCCCATGAATATATTTTTATATGGAAAGATGAATTACAGAATATAAATTATTATAAAAAATAACTCTCTTAAGGGAGGTGATTGATCAAATCAACCATTTCAATAAGAAAATATAGATGATTGTGGGTGACAGAGTATATATCTAAATAATGATCAAGAGACAAATGATATTTTAAAATACAAAATAACATATCTTCCATGGGACAAATGTTTATTGTCTAAACATAACTATAAATAGATATATTTGGATATGACTTTGGGAGTTCATTTAATAAGTAAAAGAAAGATACACTATAACATAGTCTAAGTGTAATTAAAATATAAATTATTTTATGAACAAATGTAAAGATGAATTTTTTTCAGAGTAAAAATTAATAGATCTTTAATTTTATGAATAATAATTAATTAAATACATCATAAAAAAATAATAAACTACTCCCCCTTTGTGAAATTTTAAATTTAACAATATAAAAAAATGAAACAATTTTATTCTTATTGGACCATCACTTCAAAATTAGGAAATGTATAAGAGTCTAATTTGATGGCCGACAGAATCATTTAGCGGGCCAGTGTTGCCAATCCAATATGTCTATGTTTTTTATTTTGGATGACCCCACAAATTGTAAATGGTTTTTTGGAGATTCGTAATGAATACAATGAATTATATAAAATTAAATGTCATTTTTTAGGAAATAAATAGGATTACATAATGGATCTTCAAAAACATGGGAATGATAAATAAATTTTTATCATGAAACTGATGAATCAGAGTGATCATCTCCGTCATCTTAAATGCATCCAATAAAGAAAAAACATTCAATTATCAATATTATAGGTTATCTTATAACATAACCTATCAACATATACATGCATAATATATTATAAATCCTGGATGATTAAAGAGATTATTTATAATAAATTTTCACCTATAAAAACCATTATTTCCCCACCACTTATTATATGGGTTCTCACAACCACGGAATGATGAATATATGATTATGAAAAATAAAATATGGGATAATAGTTTTTATAATCAGTAATGTTGTGGGTGTTGGTGTATTAGTATATCCACAAAAATATAATTTAAAAATTTGTTAAATGATATCCATTAAAATCATGGAAAAATAGAAAAACCTCTTAACCTGATCAGTGGATATATAACCGCTCACATCAATCTATTTCCAAAATCCATTATCAAATATCCCTTTTTCCCTCCTTCATCTATTTCAATATTTAATCCTTAATTATTTATTGGAAAATAGATTTCATTATCTCTATCAAAAAATTTATTTTAATATATAACATTTTCTCCTTAAAATATCACGGTGTTCAAAATATGTTTTTTAATTTCAATATATGAAATGATTTCCATGATTTTTATTTCTAAAAATTAATATTTTTAAAACACCATGGTTCCTATGAGAGGAAATGTATGGGTTGTGATTATACTATAAATTAAATTTTATGATTCTTTGTTTTCCTCCTATTTCACTGATTGTCTCATCGATGATTTCTAAATAAAATACATAATGAACAATTTAACAAGAATTTTTAGACCCAGATTTAGTGTTTTTTATATTAAATACACAATAGATGTTTGAAAATATCCCCCGTTTAGATTATCATAAACACTAATTTCATATTAGATTAAAATGAAATAAAATAGAGTTGAGGATTAGAAGAAGGAGGAATGTGTAGGAGATAAAATATAAATAACAATAAATACCATTTTTTGTGAATGAATATGTTATCCCATTGAAAAATTATATTTTTCTCACATTTAAAACTTATTATTTAAAATATATACTTTCCGAATGTTATATTTTTCATTTATTTTATAATAAAAATATCTACCCCAAACAAATTTTAAAATATTCATAACATTCTCCACAAGGCCATTTTCCTTTATTTTTTATTAGAAAATAATCTATTAAATATAAATTGTTATATATATTACAGATAAGAGATAATACATAATATATCTATTATCACCATACGATCACCATTTTCAAAAATTGAACATGAAATTATTGAATGATTTTCCAAATATAATAAATATTTTTTAAATTAAAATAATTACATGAATAAATATGAAATAAATTTACATAACTTCATTCATAGAACCCCTTTTATTAAATTCAAATATTTTTAAGCTAGGTGTATTGGGAATAATTTAGATAATGGAAAATATATTCAAATATATTTTAAAAAAATATCTCCAATTTTTTTTGTTATTTCAATAGGTGATGTGGAATATTTTTGTGTTCCATGAGTTCATTAAAAATATGATTTTTATAGATTTTTATATAACTTGAACAATGTGGAAATGTTATTCAATAATCTATTGATGTTTTTGTACATATAATTTCAGTACAACAACTAAGTATTACTATATATTCGACATTGGTAATAAAAAGTTAAAATAAATTGTTTTTTATACAACTCTAAGTGATTAAATAATTC
Source organism: Viscum album (assembly GCA_963277665.1). Taxonomy (NCBI): domain Eukaryota; kingdom Viridiplantae; phylum Streptophyta; class Magnoliopsida; order Santalales; family Viscaceae; genus Viscum; species Viscum album. The sequence goes on from OY728143.1 coordinate 358,768,198, forward strand.
CATGACTGTGAAATGTCCCTTATAAACATTTCCAATATAGATGTTATCTACAATATTTTATCTTTCAAAATCATGAGATATTAAAATTTGTTCATTTATGAATAAATTAGTCCTAACTTTAATAATATTTTAAAAGGAAAATCTCTATATGAGTGATTTAAAATGTAATTATTTATCATTTTAATAATAATGGTAGAAAGGAAAACACAATAAAAATTTACTAGTAGGGTCATTTTATAGAAAAGAATATTTATAATAATGTATATATATTCCATTTTGTTCACCAATTTACTAGATTTATACAATGTTATCATATAAAAAATACTCATTGGTGTGTTAATTTATTCATTATAATCCATAGAATAATTCTTTATGTGTTTTTTATTGGATTTAATTTTGATAAGAAAAATGACATATTAATTTTAAGAGAGTTGAAAAAAATATGAACCATTAAACTAATTTCTATTTTTTATGATAATATTTTTTAAAATAATTACAATAATATTTATTTTCTCTTCAAGAATTTATTCCATCAATATAGTTTTGAACTATTAAATATTCATTTGAAATATTTTTTGGAAATAATGTTTGATTTTATTTTTCTTTCCTAAAATAATTAATAATATTAAACATGTTAGACTTTAATATTATGCCTGATAGGATAATTTTATACCATATATAACACAGTTTATCTTGAAAAATGTGGATGAAAATGCCTTAGGTTTAAAATAGGGGGGTTATAAAAAATAGAATAAAAAATTTAAAAAAAATTATTAATATCAATTTGAAGAAGATTGAAATTGAGATGGGTGGAATATGAAAATGTATTTATAATAGATTTTAGTTAATGGAATAGGGAGGAATCAGGTTACATCAGATATCTATCCAATTAATTCAATCAAGAGAAGTCATCTTTAATTAATATTTGTTCACAAAACCTATAAATAAGTTCGATAAATTAATGGAAATACAAAACTATCTCCTAAATTATATGAAGGATATAAATAGAAACCAATGGTGCCAGGGATATAAACTCAAAAATATATTCATTTTTATGGAAGCACATTCGAAATAATTAATATTAAATAATCCACTATATAGTTTTGAATGATTTCATCAATCACAAACCAATTAAAAATGTTAATCTAGGAATCAAATTCATTAATACATTTCATTTTTTTAATATAATCTCCATTTTTCCCTTTTAGAATTATTTAAAGTTTTCTTCTTCTAATTATTTTAGATATAAAATGTAGAATTTGTGGTGTTGGTGTGACTTTCCTCTATAAACTAAAAATTATAATAATTAGCAGTTATGAAAATATAACATATAAAAAAATTAATACTGGTAAAAGAATATAAATGATAAAAGGCATATTTAAATAATTAAATAATAACATATAAAATTAGATCATATATTTATTATATAAATTATTTTATTTTCTGAAAATATGTTGATATTTTAATTAAATTTCATTTATTAATTATAAATAAAAATGATTAATTCAAATTATTTTATAAAATTGTATTTATAATATCATTGATATAATAATGGTTTACTGATATAATTTGACTAAACCATTGTAAATTTGAAAATATATATATATATAATTGAATAAATTATAAGGAAATGATGAATTATTGAGGATATAAAAAATTATAGTAGGATATGGTGAATTATTAAACGAGTTCATCAATAGTGTGATGTGGGCCCCTATATCTCACAACCATGGGATGACAGTCCCCCGCATTGTGGTTATAAATATCCATTGTAAACAATGAGGGATAAGGATGAGATTTTCATTAAACAAATATATTATAAATCAAATAAGTAGTCTCTTAGCAGGTATAATAAAATATTATTTAATATATAGTTATGTAATTTTATATAGGATGCTAAGAGATTGAAAATTTAAATTCTCTCATTATGGGTTTTTTTTAGTTTAATGGAGATGATAACTTTGATTCATCATGTTTACGTTATTACATATACAATAATTCATGCATCAAATTTAATTTAAGAATCATTATTTTATTTATTTTCATGAACCTCATAACCATAATTATATTATTCTTGATAAATATTGGGGTTCTTATACACATTGAGAGTTGAATATATTTCAAAGGAATAATTATTAGACCCTTGTTGAAAGCCCTAATGATCATCACGTTATAGAACAAAAATTGGTTTTAATAAAATACATGATCATTAATTTCTGCATTATATAATAGAGTATTATGATCACAATCCTTAAAAGTGTTTCTAAACTTGGTTATTTATAGTTTTGTTTAATAGTTTTATACAAAATACATGGGAATAGTAAGACCATGATAAGGTATATAAATGATCCTTAAAAACAATATCAAGGGTTATAATTTCCCATAACACCAGCCTATATATAAGAGGGAACTAACAAAATAGTATTCGAGATAATATGACATTTATCACTATCAAAATCATTGAATACCTGATCTTTTATAAAACTAGTACTCGCCTGTGCATTCGCACGGTTGTATAACTCAATTCATAGATTATGCATTCACACGTTGATATGGTTCAATGATTTATTTAAGAATATAATACTACATTTTAATGTTAATAATGAACATGAATATTTAATATTTTGAAATCACAAAATAATTATACATATTATTGTAATACAATTATAGAAAATATAAAAACATCATTATGATTGTATATTACATATTGGATAAATAAATTTGAAAATATGTAGAAGATTTTATAAGAAAAAAAAATTATTTACAGTATAGATATTTGAATTAAATGAATGATAAGAACATTGAAATATGATATATGATATAATTGAGAAGTTAATGATGTAAATAAAAAAACATGGAATAATGAATATATTTAAAAAAATATTATCTTATAGTAATATCATAATACATACTAGATTGGAAAGCAACCTGTGTGGGAATTTCCTTCTCCCAATGCTCCATACAGGGAAAATAACCTCAACATTGTTGAAATTGATGGTCTGGGTACTAAATTTAATGTCATCGTGGTAGATTTGGATTCCGTTATGCTTCTTATAGGACCACATCTGAGGAGATAGACATGTAAATTTTTATCCTTAACTAAAGACATCCAGGATTCTATTAGTGGTGTCTGGAAAACAATTATCCCTTATTGTAAGGCATGTGTCTGGTTCATATAATTATACATGAAAACTATCAATATTTGATTCTATTAGAGAGAGCATGTTGTGGAATGCTTTAACAGTATTCTAGGATTTTCATGTCATCACCCCTCCCTCTCCTTATCCCCCCCATCAAAAAAATTATTTATGGGCTTGAGTTGGGATAATGATAAACACTTTATTAATGACCTTGAGTGGGGATTTTGAGAAATGGGGTAGAGAAAAAGTTGAAAGTAAACATAGAATTCGATAAAACCTGCTGAAACTGCTTAAATAAATTACTAAATCTCTGTTTCAAAGAAAAACAACATCCGAACTAGTTATTATGACTCAACATTCTAAGAACAAAACCACAACTGGACTAAAATACAATACCAAAACAATAAATTACTAATGAAAAGACTCCATTACCCAATAGTAGTCAACTTGTTATCTTTGAGTAATATAGATCTACTATAATGAAATTTTCAAATCTAGTGAAATAAATACTTCAATGCTTAGCTATTGAGTTTTTTCCCTCACACAAACCGTCCCAATAATCAATAAAGATTCAATACAATGTAGTAAATGTGCACATAAAGGTATAATCAATGTGGTGGTCACTACAATATAGTTCGGGATGCTTTTTGATCCACTGGTTGTTTGTATGAGCCATCATGAGTAGCTCCCAGTTCAAGACCTTCAGGACTGTTGTAATCTGAAAATGGAATCGGTGATATTAATTAATGAAATTATGTTAATGATGTATTAAATGAAGATCGAATTGATGAATCATTGGATAATGACTTGATAACATATGAACACTTCAATTGAAATATAGATGTTGACCTCACCTGTTTTGATAATCCCAATTATGCTTTTACATACATTTGATAATCCCAATTAATGTTTATCTATATTCTACTTCACTCAATCTATGATATTATATTATAAAGATGATAATAATATTAAAATAATCATTTTGATGTGTTAATCAATGTTTATCCATGTTTGTATAAGTTCTGAAGTAATTCTAACCAAATCAGATATGTTTTGCATAAAACAGATAAGTGATAGTCATTGATCTGCATATAGCTACTGGTATAGAGATACCGGTACTTAGTCTACAGATAGACTTAGTCAAATGATAGATAGAGTCACCGATAACTAAGGTCACTGATACATAGAGCTACTGATATGTACAAGTCCACCGGTAAGAATAGAAAAATCTACCGATACAAGAGTTGTCAAGTTTTCTGATAGTACAGAATGAAGCTACTAATGTGCATAAGTCTACCGATACAAATAATCACTAGAACTAAGCAAGCTACTGATACATACTCACCAATACATAGAGCTACTGATAGACCAAGAGAGACCGATATAGATAGTTACTGACAGAATTGAGCTACTAATAGAATTCTATTGAGCTACCGATAGAGTAAGTCTACCGATAGTATGAGTTACTGATACCAAGAGCTACCGATACAAGTTCAAAGAGCTACCGATAGAAATTCAAAGAACTACCAATGGAAGGTCACTGCTACACAAAATCCACCATGCACGTCTATCAACAGAAGGCTACTAATTATTGACCAACCAGTCAAACTCAATACTCGTAATACTATTTACTTATTAACATAACAGTTACATATGATGTTTTTAATTCAGTTAATGTTATTTAATGATCTCTGTTTCCATGTCAGGGAACCGTACCTAGTACCCATGCAAAAAGTAATCATTCCCATTTACCGGATCTGAGAGCATTAAAAGGGAAGATAAAGACCTAGCTGAAGAGGATGAGATAACAAGAAAAAGAAGAACATGATGTGCAAATAGAAGAAGAGAACACGAGGTGTGCAGACAGCAAGAATCACGGAACTTAGAAGGCACATAAAGGGTAAAAGAGAAAATGTCTCAACATCATTCAAATGTGGTGCATTTGTGCAAGGCTACATCCATACTCCAAGAAAACTGGACATACATGAATAAATTAATCTCTAGAAGAGAACACAAGCTGCAACTTGAGTGAAGAACTACAACAAACACTCCATGTACTCAGGATGATAAGCTCAAACTGGAACCGAGGAAGAAAACGATACTCTATTTTTTAGAACAAAACAAGAGAAGAACTCAAGAAGATTTTCTGACCAACCAAACGAGTCCAGAGCTGCACTTCCAGTCACTAAAGCTCTTCTAAACTCATTCTCACTTACTTTAGTAATTCGTTCATTTACATTTAAATCAGTGTGTGTATCATATTTATTTTACACACACAATGTCTCATGAGCTGAGGTGGAAGATTCTCAAATCCTCATTCAAACTTTATAACTCCCTTTTACCACCCTGTGGATAGTGGTAGTGTTCGAGTAAGACCTGGATAGTGGTGAGCTGTTGTTTTTTTTTCACGTAGATCTGTGGTGGAGGTCCTTATACCTATACATCGTGTTCACTATTGTCTACCCCAATCCACGGTGTGGATCAATTTATATAAATTGATTGAGAGGACGATGTCTCGTCTTGAGACTGAACCTCTTTGTTACATATACTGTGCATTTTAGTTTAAGTCATAATCATACTATATATATTTCATATTCTGCTGCTATTACTTTCAAATACAAAACTATTTTAAAGCTACTTTGATAGTGAAATTATCATGTGTTTATACTTATTATAAACTAGTAAGTTAGTTTCAAAAGTAAATTTAATCATCAGATTAAATTAATTGAGACCTAATCAATATTTGAGAAACTAATTGAACATTTACACTCTGTATGAATTCAGTACAGTTCAACTTTGTTTTTAAATAGGGGTCTTAAGAGAAATATTTGTAATAGAAATTTTAATTGGAACTCAATTCACATCCCTCTTGAGTATCCACTATGACCAACATTTGGTATCAGAGGCTGTTTTTATTAATACATGTTTTCAGAACACTCTGTTTTCAACTATAATTTTAGTTTCATCTTTAATGATCTTAAATTTCTGTTAGTTCTAAATTTAATCTCTTTAAATTTACTTTCTACAATCTAGTTATGGAAAATAAACTAGAAGGTTCTGTTACCAACATGATGCCTTTATTTAATGGTACAAACTATGCCCAGTTGAAACTTAAGATGAAAATTCATTTCGAAAGTACGGGTTTTGATATCTGGATTCCTATAGAGTCACAAAATTAAATTCCAGAAACTAAAAGAACAAATTGGTATGAAACTACAATGATTTCTTACAATAATAATTGTAAAGCTATGAATGCCCTGTATTGGGCTTTAGGAGATGAAGAGTTTAATAGAATATCTTCATTCAAAACTGCCTATGAAATATGGGACACTTTGGCTGTTTCTCATGAAGGAACAAGTAACGTTAAACAAATCAGATTGAATACGTATACCATTAAATACGACAATTTTAAAATGAAGACTAATGAACCTATTTCTGACATGTATCTCAGGTTCAATGAGATTTTCAATACTATGACCTCACTTGTAAATTTTGTTCCAACAATGGAACAAATCATGGGAATTTTGAGATGTCTACCAGAAAGATGGAGGGGCACTTCTGTTTCCATTTGATAATCATGTGACATCAGGACCGTCCCTGTTAAGGAATTAATAGGTAAGCTTATGATGTATGCGGAGGAACTGAATGTAAATAAGGAAGAAGATGATGAACCCAATAGAAAATCTTTGGCATTCAAGTCTACTACTTATAAGAGAAAAGACAAAGAGAAAATACATGTACCTACTGAATGTTTAACAAGTGATGATTCAGATTCAGACAGTGATGAAAAAATGGATCAAATAGCCAGGAGATTCAAGAAGTTTTCTAGGAAAAAGAAATTCTTTAGAAAAACCAATTACAAAGGAAAGCATGACAACAAGAGTCACTGGAAGAAGGATTGGATGAAATCTGATAAAGAGGATGATATATTTTGCTATGAATGCAAGAGGAAAGGACACATCAAGGATGACTGTCCAAAATTAAAATTCAAAAAGAAACATGATTATAAGGACAAGAAGTACAAGAAAGCTATGAAAGCTACTTGGAGTGCTTCAGAAGACAACACAAGTGAATATGAAATTTCTTATTATGAAAATAATCTTGCCAACATGTGTTTCATGACCAACACATCTGAGGTAACCATAAATTCTCTTGTTTTAAATTCCTATTATTCTGGAGATGACGCTGAATCTAATTCTGATTCTAAAGATATATCTAAGGCTGAATTGTTTGAATATTGTAACATGATTCAAGAAATAAGTAATGAACTTAAAGAAAAATATAAGTCGCTAAAAACAGCATGCTCTCACTGCCAATGTTAAATCTGCATTTGATATAGAAAAGGAAAAGAATTATCAATTGATAAAGAATAATACTGAAATGAAAATGTGTAATGAGAAACATAGAAAGGAAATAGAAAAATTCAAAAATGGAATGGATACTCTAACTCAAATGTTAGGAATGAAATTTTCACCAAAAGATACTACTGGTTTGGGTTACCATCCTGGAATAATATAGCTTACTAAATCAAAATTTATTCCTAAGACTGAAGAAAATTATGCTAGTTCCACTTCTGAAAATTCATATGCTTAAACTAGTTATCCATGTTGTTATAGATAAAATAAAGTTGATCATTCAAAATCTTTTGATGATGTAAATTGTTGGAAACCCATAGGACAAATTTGGGTACCAAATTCATTGATTGCTAACCTATCTAGACCTAAGAAGATCTGGGTACAAAAAAAAATTTCCATCTAATTTTTTTTTGTAGGAAACTTGATTGAAGTGTTCTCAGAAGAAGGTATGGTACGTGGATAGTGGATGTTCGAGACACATGTCTGTAGATTATTATAGCATTAAAATTTTAATAAAGGTCGATAGAGGCCAGGTCACCTTTGGTGATAATTCTAAAGGAAAAATCATCGACCTAGGACAGATTGGTAACACTGATTCAATTTTAATTTCTAAAGTTTTATTTGTTGTTGGACTTAAGTATAATCAGTTAAGTATTTGTCAATTTTTTGATGATGGATTTAATGTTATTTTTGAAAATGATTCCTGTAATTTTTTAAACTCTAAAAATTCTTTGGTATTCTCTGCCTTGAGAAATGAAAATGTTTATGCTGTTGATCTTATTTCTTTAGCTAAGCAAAATGTTATTTGTTTAAATTCATTTCATAAAGAGTATTGGATTTGGCACAGAAGATTAGGACACTCCAATATACATTCACTCAGAAAAATGGCTAGGAAGAACTTGTTTAGAGACCTACCAAAACCTGAATCCCCAAATGACAAAGTTTCTAATCCCTGTCAAAAGGGAAAGCAACATAAAGTTTCTTTTAAATCAAAGAAAGAAGTTTCAGCTTCTCAACCACTCGAGTTGGTTCACATGGACTTGTTCGGACCTTCTAGAGTTTCAAGTTTAAATGGGTAGCACTATGTCTATGTCCAAGACAATGACTTTTTAGATATACATGTGTATACTTCTTAGCTCACAAAAGTGAATCTAGTTCTAACTTTATCAAATACTCCAATTCTGTAGAAAACCATAGTGGACTTAAGATTAAAACCCTGAGAAGTGATAATGGCCATGAGTTTGAAAATCAAGAGTTTGAATCTTTTTTCTCACACAATGGCTATAGTTACAACTTTTCTGCTCCTATGACACCTCAACAGAATGGTGTAGTAGAAAGAAGCAATAGAAACCTTGAAGAAATAGCTAGAACCATGTTTAATTAGTATGACCTACCTGTTGCCTTTTGGGCTGAAGCTATGAATACAGGTTGTTATATTATTAATAGAGTCTTAATTAGACCTGTTCTTAAGAAGACCCCTTATGCATTATGGAATAATAGAAAACCTAAAGTTAGTTACTTCAGAGTCTTTGGCTGCAATGTTTTTATTCTTAATACAAGGGATAATCTTATCAAGTTTGCTTCTTAAAGTGATGAAGGAATTTTTCTTGGTTATTATTTAACTAGAAAATCCTATAGATCCTTTAACAATAGAACCTAATGTGTGTTATAATCTATTCAAATCAAGTTTGATGAAACTTATCCACATGAGCCTAAAACCTCTCTTGAAAATCATGAACAATATTTGACTGTTCTGGACCTTAATGATAAATCTAAAGAACCTGCTGTAAAAACATCCAGATCTGGACATATTCCAGAATCTGATTCTATTGAACCCGAACATATCGATGAACCAGATATTTCTAGTACTGTCTTTATTAGATCAACTAGGATTCTAAAGAATCATCTTTTAGATGATGTTGTTGGTAATCTTGATAGAGGGACACAAACTAGAGCTTCTCTAAGAAACCAGGTTGAAGATCAATCCTTTCTTTCACTGATAGAACCTAAATATGTCAATGATGCTATCAATGATGAATTTTGGGTAATGGTTATGCAATAAGAGTTAAATAAATATGAAATAAACAATGTATGGGAATTTGTTGACAGACCCAAGGACACTTTAACAATAGGAAGAAAATGGATTTTAGAAACAAAGTTGATGAATCAGGAAATATAGTTAGAAACAAAGCTTGGCTAGTTGCACAATGATATAGTCAAGAGGAAGGTATAGACTATGAGGAAACCTTTGCACCTGTATCTAGAATAGAATCCATTATAATTATACTTTCTTATGCTGCTCATCTAAATTTCAAGTTATATGAAATGGATGTCAAAAGTGCTTTTCTAAATGGTTTTATAATTAGAGATGTTTATGTTGAAAAACCACCAAGATTTACTAATACTCATTTTCCATATCTAGTTTTTAAACTTTTTAAAGCTTTATATGGTCTAAAACAAGCTCCAATAGCTTGGTATGATAGACTTAGTAATTTTTTTATTTCAAAAACTTTTACTAAAGTGATTGTTGATCCAACTCATTTTATTAAATTAATTTCAAAATATGTTTTGATAGTACAAATCTATGTTGATGATATTATTTTTGTATCTTCTAAACATTCTTTATGTACTGATTTTTCAAAGAGTATGAAAAATGAATTTGAAATGAGTTTAATGGGAGAACTGGAATATTTTCATGGATTTCATGTTTTTCAAAATGAAATTTGTTTTATTTTGAATGAAATTAAATATACAAAGTATCATTTTAATTTTTTTGGTTTGGATAGTATTAAAGAAAGTGATACTCATATGAGTACAGTCTAAAAATTAGATGCAGATGAGACTGGGAAACTAGTGGATCAGAAAAATTACAGAGGTATGATTGGAAGCTTACTTTACCTTAATGCTAGTCAACCATATATTATGTTTTGTGTATGTATGCATGAAAGATTTCAAACTAACCCAAAATAATCTCATTTACTTGCTGTTAAACTAATTTTGAAGTATCTTAAACACACTGTAAACTGAGGTTTGTTTTACCCAAAAGTACAATCATTTGAGCTAATGAGTTATTCCAATGATGACTTTGCTAGTTTCAAGTTAGATAGAAAATGAACATTAGGAAAATGTCATTTATTGGGAAAATCCATAGTATCTTGGTTTAGTAAGAAGGAGAATTCTGTAGCTTTTTCCACTGCCGAAGTAGAGTATATAGCTACTGGTTGTTGCTGTGCACAAATTATATGGATGAAACACACTGTTTTGGAATAAGGATATGTTTTTAAGCATGTTTCTATCAATTATGACAACACTAGTGAAATAAAATTTTCGAAGAAGCCTGTGTCTCACTCTTGGACCAAACACATTGATGTAAGTCACCATTTCTTGAGATATCATAACCAAAAGAATGATATTACTCTTGAATTTATTGGTAATAAATAACAATTATCTGACTTTTTCACCAATACTTTGAGTTTGGATATGTTATGTTACATTAGACATGAGTTAGGAATGATTAACCTTGATCGGTAGCTACCTCACTGATGTGAAACCTCACCAATGAAACCTCACTGATGTGATACCTCACCGATGTGAAACCTCACCGATGTGAAACCTCACCGATGAAACCTCACCGATGTGATACCTCACCGATGAAACCTCACTAATGTGATACATCACCTATGAAACCTCACCGAAAGGAATTCTCACTAAGAAACTCTACCGATGAGAGCACTATTTTAAAATTCTGTCTTCCACCAGAATCTGAATCATTTTTACTTTATTTTTATTTATTTATTTATTTTATGATTGATAAATGGTAAAATAAGTCCTAGTTATTTCTCATTCCTCCGATCCTATAACCCTTACCCTCAAACCTTAACTCCAAAATCTCTCGAGAACCCAAAATCCCTCGAACCAGTGATGGAAAAAACCAAACTTCCTGCCATCAGAGATGACGCTGATGAGCCTAAAGCAAAGAATCATAAGTCTGAGCCAGAAGCAAGTGGTAGTGTTGGAAGAACTAGGTCATGTAGGCGACCAGTGAATCCTCATTTTCAAAATAGAGTTATTGTGATTGAAAAGGAGATGTGCGTAGAATTTTTGCTTCCTAGCAAGTGGGCAGTGCTTGAAGTGCTGGAAGATCAAAAGTGGGTAGATTTATTTTTGTACAACAATGGCCCCCACTATCTGAAGCTAGAGAAACAATTTTATGAGTTTGTAAGGTTTGAGAAATCTCAAAATGAGAACCAAGTGACTTCTTCATTGAATATAAAGGAGGTATCATTCTCATCTGTTGAGTGGGATAAATGCTTAAAGGTTCCGCATCAAGGTGTATCAGGATTTATCTCGAAAGCTATGCTGCCTACAAGTTATATATTCTATTATAAGTCATCCCTAGAGGAGCTCACCTGTGATAGAAATCAATGAAAAGTTGTGGATTCTAAAATGGATGGAGTAAATAGATTACTGTTCAAATTTGTTCAGAATGTCTTAATACCAAGAATATGAGACTTTGAGAAGCTAAGATATTAGGACATCTATCTTTTGCATCTCTTGAGACATTATGTAAAATTAAATCGGTGCAGATTGCTGATGATCCAAATGGAAGACATGAAAAGGCCAAAATCTAAGACTAATCCCCTATTATTTTCCAAGTTGATCTCTGTGATGATCAAAGTGAAATGGGTAGCTGAATCTCAAGATGAGACAGTGGTAGTAAGGAACAACTTCTATATAACAAGCATACTGTGGAAATACATGAAGATAAATTAGAACCCATGGAGAGGAGAGGTGGTTAATGATGACCAAAAGGTATATGATAAATTTAATCATGTGGATCATCCTTCAAACCTAAGGATGTGAGGGATCCAGGTCCAGGACCTGATGAAGAAGAACCTGAATACAGTGATGAGACTGAAGAAGAAGAATCTTTTATGGATGATGTAAGAGATCCAGAGTTACCTCCAAGCCCTGCTGCTCAAATTGTTTCTAAAAAGGAAGCCTTGGGAGAAAATGTGACACCTGCTGATGAGAATGACCAGCCATCCCCTGAGCATAAAGAAGAAAAGGGGAATGAATCTGAAGCCTCTGATTCTGTCTGTTTATGTCAGAGTCCATTAATTAGAAGAACAGTTATGCCTACTAAGGATTTAGAAAGGGAAAGGGAAGAAGCTCTACCTAAACCAGATGACCCTCCTGCTATTGTAGAGATGGAATTGATAATTGAAGATTATTAGGAGAAGGAAAGACCTTATAATAATGCACTTGTTTTATAGGATAACGCACCCATTTAGGGGGAATATAAAACCGTGTTTGGAAGTTTGTTAGTGGCTGTTGATATTGAGGACTGGGCAGAAGACCCAGGTTTTGTGGTATGTGGATTAGACTATCCTGATTCGGATAATGAGGGATCTCTCAATAGACCAAAAATCAATTATGATGTTGAAATTGAGTTGCTACCTGAAGATGTGGTCATAATGCATGACATGGATATTTTGAAAAAAAAAGCTTAAGGATAGTTTTATAGAAGAAAAAAGAAGATGGAAGCTTCACTGGTGTCATCAATCCAATTGATTATGACGGAGTCGGTGGCTAGCATAGAATCTGAAAGAGAACCTGTTTTGATTTCTCCTGCGGATATGATCACCAGAGCAGATCTTTATTCCTTAAAGGATGATCTAAAATAGTCCTTTAGTTCTTCTATTTCTAAGTTGAAGCACTACTTTCTTGAATAGATGAGTAATCTGGATAAATATTTTGAACTTTCTCTCAATTGAAATTTGACATCCTTTGTGGCAGAAATAGTGGAAGAAGTTACAGATAGCCAGACTCAAGTTTCTAGACTGGAAGAATATTTTGATGCATTAAAGAAATAAGTAATCTCTTGGGATTCTTACATGAGTAAAAAATCCCATGCAGACAAGGACTTAGCATATGTCAAAAGTGTTGTCATCCAGATGGTTTCATTGTTTGATGGTTTTAAAACCTCTATGAAATATCATGTTAAAACACATGATTCCCATGTTTAAAATCTTATTAGTGGGTTGACCAAAAACTTCATGTAAATAGTAAACTTCTCCATTGGTTCTGTTGCATCTAAACCCTCTGTGGATTTGAATCAGATTCGACCTGTGATGATGGAAGAGCTTGGTTCAGCTTCAACCAGTAGCTCGGTGGAGTCATTCGACCTGAGAAAATTTGTACATTATACTAGAGATTCAGCTATAGAAATAATTATTATAGTACAAGACTATATGATAGAAGCTTATGCCTCTCAAAAATAAGTGAAAGATACGGTGGACTCCAATTTCAAAAAGATTTACCCCATGCATCAACTTAAGAATCACTTCAAACTTATGTTGGAAAACCTATAGTTACCTCCTGTCAATCAAGCCTTCATAAAAAAAGTCAGAAATCTAAGGGAATTGACTCCAGCCGTGGAAAAATTTATAGAGAACAAGGATGAATTCATATCTACTATGGAGAGAGGATGAAGAATAATTATGGATTACAAAAATCTTTTACTGCATTTCCTGCATGTTGATGCCATTCCAGTGATTGTACCTTCATCCTTAATAGCCTATGCCTCTATTGGTTCTCCAGTTTAGATGACTCCACCCCAATCCATTCGATGCCTCACACCTATGATCACTCAAACAACTCCTCAGTACAGGTGAGGAACATTTTTTGTGGCTCAGCCTCATGTGATCATTTCCTGAATTCCCAAGACTTCACCAGCATCCACACATTCTGGTTCCTCTTCTGAAGCAAAGGATAAATCTCACATTGAGGATGTGTATTGAACAAATGACTAAAATGTTTGATAGGAATCCTTTGTATTTTTTTTGTCTATGTATCTTTTTCAAACCTCTAATACAATTTTATTTCCTTTATTTTTCATTGTATTGCATTTTCTATTTCTTATTTTCCACTTTTTGATTATCATAAAGGGGGAGAAATATTATCAGAGTATCAATGAGGGAGGAAAATTCTCAAAGGTGGAGAAATATTATCTAACTAAGAGCTACCCATCTTTTCCCTTCTGATATCATTATATTTAATTCCACATCTAATACATTATATTCTATAACATACTGTTTCTTTAAGATAATTTCATTTAATGATATATCCTCTGATATAAGTACTCATTGTTTTAAAAATATAATATCATAAGTTATGATTATCAAAAAGGGAGAGATTGTTTACCTCACCTATTTTGATAATCCCAATTATGATTTTACATAGCTTTGATAATGCCAATTAATGTTTATCTATATTCTAATTTTCTCAATCTATGATATTATATTATCAAGATGATAATAATATTAAAATAATCCTTGAGATGTGTTAATCAATGTTATTCCATGTTTGTATAAGTTCTGATGTAATTCTCACCAAATCGGATTTGTTTTGCATAAACAGATAAGTGCTACTCACTGATATGCATATATCTAATGGTATAGAGCTACCGGTAATTAGTCTACCGATAGACAGTTTCACCGTTAAGATAAGGTCCCTAATACGCAGAGCTACCGATATGTACAAGTCCACCGGTAAGCATAGAACAAGCTACCGATACAAGAGTTGTGAAGTTTTCCGATAGTACAAAATGAAGCTACTGATATGAATATGTCCACCGATACAAATAATCATTGTAACTAAGCAACCAACCGATACAGACAACCAACACTTAGATCTACTGATTGACCAAGAGCAACCGATACAGACAGTTACCGACAGAATTAAGCTACCGATAGAAGTCTACTGAGCTACTGATAGAGTAAGACAACCAATAGAAGGAGTTACTTATACCAAGAGATAACAACACAAAGAGATACTGATACAAGTTCAATGAGATACTGATACAAATTCAAAGAGCTACCAACGGAAGGTCACTACTACAATAAATCCACCGTACACATCTACCAACAGAAGGATACTAATGATTGACATACATGTCAAACTATATACTCTCAATTATATTTATTTATTAAGATAACGGTAAAATTTTAATTTTTTTATGTAGTTAATGTTATTTAATGATCTATGTTTCCATGTTAGGGAACCCTACCTAGTACCCATGAAAAAGGTAATCATTTCCATTTACCGGAGCTGAAAGCTATAAAAGGGAAGACAAAGACCTATCTGAAAAGGATGAGATAATAAGGAGATAACGAGAACAAGAAGAATAGGAATTGAACCTATAAGAAGAGAAAAAGGGGTGTGCATACAGCAAGAATCAAAGAACTAAGAAGGCACACAAAGGGTGAAAGAGAAAAAGGCTCAACATCATTCAAATGTGGTGCATTTGTGAAAGGATACATCCGTACTCCAAGAACACTAGGCATACATGAATCAATTCTTCTCTAGAGTATAACACAAGCTGAAACTTGAGTAAAGAACTAAAATAAACACTCCATGTACTCAGGCTGATAAGCTGATCCTGGAACCAAGGAAAAAAAGATACTCATTTTTTCAGAACAAAACTAGAGGACTCAAAAGCTTTCATGACCAACCAAACGAGTCCAGAGCTGCACTGCAAATCACTAAAGCTCTTCTAAACTCATTCTCACATACATTAGTTATTCTTTCATTTATATTTCGAGTAGTGTGTGTATCCTGTTTATTTTAAACACAAACATTCTTCTGAGATATGATAGAGTATTCATAAATCCTCATTCACACCTTATAACTCCCTTTTACCCCACTGTGGATAGTGGTAGTGATCGAGTAAGACTTAGATAGCTATGAGCTATTGTTGATTTCCCATGTAGAACTGTGGTAGAGGTCGTTGTACTTGGACAATGTTTTCACTATTGGTTACCCCGGTCTAGGGTGTGGATAAATTTATATAAATAATTTGAGAGGACTATGTATCAGCTTTAGATTGAACCTCTTGGTTACATATTCTGTGCATTTTAGTTTAAGTCATATGTATACTATATATATTTTATATTCCAGTACTATTACTTTGAAATACAGATTTATTTTAAACCTAAATTGATAGTTAAATTAGCAAGTGTTTATAATTATTTTAAACCAGTAAGTTAGTTTCAAAAGTCAACTTAATCTTCAGATTAAATTAACTGAGACCTAATCAATCTTTGAGAAACTAATTGAACATTTACACTCTATATGAATTCACTACAGTTTAACATTGTTATTAAATATGGGGGTTTTAAGAGAAATATTTTTAACCGAAATTTTAATTGGAACTCAATTCACCCACCTCTTGAGTATCCACTACCACTAACAATAGTTAAAGAAGAATCTTTGTATGTAATCTTAAAAAAATTATCTTAAATCTATTTATTTATTGTATGAGATCCAGCATCATCATTGGATTCAATATATTAAAAGTGGACAACATATTAAGAGTGAATGAAAACACATATACATTAAAAAATCATATAATAGTAAAGAAAATAGTTTAGAAACACTAAAAGAATGATGTTATTATCAAAATAATGGTTATTTTTCAAACAACTCATCAGAAGTGATAAGTACTAGTGAGGCTTAAGTTGAAAAAACTAATTGAAAATTGTTTTCAGTAGTGTTTTTTTCAGATAAGTACCTTCAAACATAGCATTAACACATCAGTAAATAAAAAAGGTGACTTTATGCATTTCCCACCTATGATGCGGCAGATGAAGAGGATGAACTCCTTGGTGCTGGATCTCTGGAAGTAGAATAAATGGTTTGTATCCAATGCTGATGACAGGATGACCGAGTCTGATCCTCTGTTCGTATAGAATTTCAATACCAGAATCTCTATAAACATGTGAATGAAATTCCTAAAATGTAAATACAAATAAAATAATTGTTACAAATAATGTTATATATGTAAACATGTTCATTGAATTATTTATCAAAAAAATATCCTATTTTTTCTGCTATGAGTCAACACCAAGTAGTATGGATGAAGGAAACAGAGATTGTAAAATTAGAAAAAAAGAAGATAAAGAATGAATCATAAACGATGAAGGAATCATGATAAGTGGAAGGGGAGGTTTTCCCTATATATCATAATAGATTATAGAAATATTAGTTGATAAGAAACACATCGACATCACTAACACATACTTATCTGAATGGAGAACCAGGAGGGATCCTTTTCGGCAACATGTAACAGAAGGTATTACAAAATTACATTGCAAATATTTATTTTTATTGGGTCCTTATTGGTAAAGGTGAAGGAAACCATGAAATGGTAACGATGAAAATATGGTGAACTAAGAGGTGCAAGAGGTATTTGTCAACCTAGTATCGATAATATAAGACAAAAATAAAATTTTGGTCGATGGATTTTCATGGAGATGATGAAACGTGTTGCTCAAATTGGAAAAATCACGGTGTAAATTAGGGAAATGTTGATGATATGAAAATGAGGTGGATTTGGGGGGGGGGGGGTTAAAAATGATTAGAAAATCATTAAATATTTGGATAGGTATCTTAAGATGAGAATATTTCAAGGCAGGGGAGGGGGTAGAGAATGTTTTCCTACATTCTATAAAACAACCATTAATAAATCATAGCACAATAAATTGAAAACAGAATCAACATTTCCATAGTTTGAACTTCTCTGTTTTTCGAGCTCTGGAAATCCAAAGTTTTCTCATCGCTTCCACTTCCATGGTCATCTAAATGTTCAAAATCATTGATCATAATCTTCTTCCCATATATTGTAAATTATATTTAGGGCATAGATTTACAATTTGTCTGTAATATATATTTTTCTTGTGAAAATAAACGCAGCATAAATTCTAAAGTTAATGAATTTTTAGAAACCATAAACTTCAAGAGATATTAGAAAGATGTACCAAAATTATATAAGGGGAGGGAGGCCTGTCAAAAATATCATCTTACTGATCACCAATCCTTGATAATTCAACATGGTCCGCATCCTTCATAAAAAATTGAATGTAGTTTATGGTATTATGTGAATAAAAAATGAATAAATGTAAATAGATATAACATTTTAGAGATGTGAAAAAATATTAATGATTTGAGAACATGTTTTCATACAATGTCTTCAATCTGTTCATTGTGAACATTGAGTACCTTACTCCACACACCTTCCTGCTTCACCACCAAATCAATTCCCTTCACCTCTACCTAGATCTCATCATCATATGCTTCTTCCTATGAGGTTGGTGCTTCGGTCTCCATGACATAATAAACATTGTCTGGTTTTGATATCCCTGATCATTTGTTAGGGGTCATGAACATCATGACATCCTTGTTCTATAGCTGAGATCTTAGATCCTTGATTTTTGCCTCCCAAAAAAATCGGACTTCTGAAAATATCCCACATGGAGATGAAAAATAGAATCTGAACCAACTGCACAGAATTCATCACCTGAGTAAATTAAATATTCATAGTTGTTGTAGAAAAAGTTTTTTCACTATAGTAGTTGACTCCTAAATAGACAGTGTTTTCATGCTCATAAAACGCAAGTGTAAAATGAATAATACAATAATTGGGTATATTTTTCTAGTAAATTAAAATGTAAATAGTATAAAAAGTATTACTTGGTATTGGTCAATGGTAATATTTATTTTTAAAGTTTCACTGCACTGATGATCCTATATAATATGGTTAAAAAGGACTATTGTGAAAATTTTATAAGGAAAATCCTGCAGAAATGTCTGAGAAGCATTTGATTATGATCAGAATGCTTCAGATTTGATTAAATACTCGGTCGAGTGCCAGACTTTGGAATATCGCATGCTAAAAATAATTCAAAATAACATATGAGAAGATCGAGTTGGATCAGGAAAATTAAGAATGTTGTTGTTCATGGAAATTTTGAAAAATGAAGTTACCTTTTCCATAATTTTTAGATACCTTGCATCATATTTCATCATCAGTTTATCTACATAATTCATGCCACTAGAAATTGAATACATGGATGAATCACATGTAGGGAAGTCCACAACTTCTTTGTTAAATTCCATGTTAGTAATGAAATTCATAAATTCTAATAAACATGATTGGAGAATAAGTATCAAAACTTTTCAATGGGTATTGTCTCACATAAACATTATATTGAAAGTTATAAAACATCAAAATTATTAAAGACAATGTGGAAACACAAACCTAGATTTTTGTTTCTACTTCCATCAGTAGTATGATTTGATTTCAATAGGTGTGTGGGTACTGTCCAGTTTTCTTCCTACCCAGAAAACACAATCTTTTCTCCATAGGAAAAATTGTTTAAAAATAAGAATATATATTAATGCATACTGAAAATGCAGAATCCAAACTATGAATGAAAAAATAAACCCAGTATAGTCCACGAAGTGTGATCCTGAAAGTATCATTAGTAAGATTTTGTTAATAGGTGATGTAGGTTACAATAATATGTGTATTTTTTCAGTAATCTGTTAAATCAATTCATATGTTTGGGTAGTTTTGAAAACAGTTGGGAAGTAATAATTCCACAATATAGCCCAAAATGTATGAAATCATTTACAACTTAGCACGTACCACTGCTCAGAGCTGGATCCCGAAGTTTATGAAGTATCCAACAAATCTAGTGGAGGTGCGGCATCATTATTGACCTTGGATGATGAAACCATCAATATTACACAACACCCAGCACTGAAAAGAAAATTCTCGGCACATGGATTATGCAATGGAGTCAAAATATCAGCAGCCAACCGGTAGAAAACTATTTTGATCCTTGCAATATGTAATTAAAAATGAATGTGAGTAAATGATAGGTATTATTATGAAAAAAGAACAGGATACCAGCAACAGAACAACTTAATATTATAGACAATCAGAGTAGTGTGAGTTAATGACACATATTATGGTTGTGTATGTTTATTTATTTGTCATTTTATTTTGGATTGTACAAAACACACTTCATGTAGGTAAGTGAAATCTAGTATTTCAGAGAGTTAACTATGCCTCAGGTAAGTCTCTTCTATGATAGAAAAAGGTAACCATTGATTTTAATTCATTAATAAAATCTAAATTATGATTCATATGGGGGTAATGAATCTTAGTGATAGGTATTATATGTTGATGTAAGAGTAAGGTTGGTTTTTATCTACTGTATAAATGATAATCTTGATTCATGTAATGGTTGTAAAACTAATGTAAGGTTCATTTTTGTGCCATATAAAGGTCAGATTGAGTTGCATAAAGGTCAATACAAAACTATGTGAAAGATATCACATCTCACCCAAAGGTAACATGGATCACATAACCGCTAATACCCATCTATGTAAGGGTCGCCCAGTTCCTGTCAGGGTATTTCCAGGATAATCTGAATGGAATCAAAATTAATCCAGTAATGATAAATCTATTAAACTGGAAAATATATGAAACTGAAAAACAAAATTGACCCTAACACCAGTCAACATAAATTGGAAATTCAGTTGAACGGTAAATCTATTCACCTGTACAGATTTACTTACGTCATTTCAATAGACATCAGTTGTAAACATTAATATGCCATTAATGATTAATTTTCTGACTAATGGAGAAATTAGTTTTACTAAGAAACAAAAAAAAAGACATTTCCTAGAAATGTAATTATTTTTAACTGGAAAATGTGTTTACCTGGAAAACAAAAATGACTCAAACATGAGCCGAGATCAATTAGAAAATCACTTAATTGGTAAATCTGTTTAATTTTAGAGATATACTCACTTAATTTAAAAGGAAATAAACTATAAACATAAATATTCATGTACTGGAAAATCTGTTCACATGTAGAGAAAAGTGTTTCACTGTAAAACTAAAAAAACAGTGACAATTCCTTGAAATGTAAATTTGTTCAACTGAAGAATAATATAAACATTTAAATTTAAACAAAATGTGTGTTCCCAAAATAGAATAGTATTGAAATGAAAACCATTAGACAATTTTTCTATCTTTCAAAATATGGCCATCAAATGAAAAATGCATAAAAAATCCTCAAGATCCACATAAAATCATTCATCATAATAACGCTGTTAAAAAAACATTGGTGTAAAACTTTAAAGTAATTAATTTCTATAAGTTAATATAAACTATAAGGAAACAAAATATTCAAGTAAATAATTAAACCATAGGCTATAATACATTTATTTGGTTTCTTTATTTACATATAAAACCAATGGAAGCAACTGCATAAATTGAAGAAAAAATATTAATCACTAGAAATACAGAAATCTAGATTATCAGCCAAACTAACATATGTGCATGAATGATAATGCATTCTTGTAGAAGGAAATTATATTCTGCCTAAAGAAATATCATGCATGATAATATAACCTAAAAGGGAAATTCAATTTCAATAAATGATAATGCAATATAAACATTAATATAAACTCCAAAATGAAGATATATTGAAATAACTATAAAAACAAGAATGTAAATTGCAATTTCAGTACAACATGAACTAATATAAAGTGCAATATAAAGTGCAATATAAAATAAAATATAAATGGCTGTATAAGAAACATAAAACAATATAATCCGAATTACAAATTTAAAAATAGATTAACAGAGAAGTAGAATTTGAATTTGTATATTGAGTAAATATAATCAAATAGATCCCAAAAAAAACTTCAATAAAAATACTGAATGATTCAACAAAAAAAATTCATTACTGCTCTAATAGTTTAATTAAACAGTATCTAAATGGCATGAGTAGAACATAACATAATCTGAATGAAAACCACTTTAGCACCTATGAATCAAAACATATATGGATAAATTGACACAGGGAAGAATAAAAAATTGAATGACTTCTAATCTAAAAAACTATGAAATGAAAGAATGTACGTATATGTATAGTAGTGATACATCATCCACAAATTAACCTAGTATAAATAACAATGAAGTTCAGTACAGGTTACTGAAATAATATTCTTGAACAAAACTAACAGGTATCGATAATTTCAAAAAAATTGTAATGATTTTGGTGATAGAAGGCAAAATTGACTGAATAGTTGAAAAAACATACTGTGTGCATGGATAAATCGAGGTCCCATCCTCTTCAATAGAACACCTACAAGCGCGAATACAATGATGGAGGAAGAGGCTGAATAATTGGATTCATGTAGTCATAGGAAATGAAGTTGGAGGAGAAGCAATTGGAGGTGGAGGCAGAGGAAAATATAGTGAGGAGACGAAGGAATGGATTGAGCATTAGGAAGTCATAGAATTACATGAAATGGTGGAGTGGAATAAATTTGGAAGTCGTTTGAAGTGCTGGTTCGGGTAGCGGATAGAAGGGCTGATTGATTGAAGGTATAGGTGTCTGGGGAGCATCAACCGTAGTAGAGGATAAATGAATCATTGGAGGTATTGATGGCCAGAAGTTGAACGAATGGGATGGGTAAATGGTGGTATAAGTTGACATGAAACTGCCGGGTGGCCATGGGGGTGAGTATGAATGGA
The DNA here is from genome assembly GCA_963277665.1 of Viscum album. Lineage (NCBI taxonomy): Eukaryota > Viridiplantae > Streptophyta > Magnoliopsida > Santalales > Viscaceae > Viscum > Viscum album. The sequence goes on from OY728143.1 coordinate 358,791,093, forward strand.
ATTAGAGGGATGTGTTCATGGACGGAGCTTGAAAGTAGATGATGAAGTGCGGGTTGAAGGAAATGAAACCTTATACTGGGGAAACAGAATGCATAACATTGACTGGGGATATCAAATTGAGATACTAAGGAAACCCTATATTGGGAGGCCAAAGGAAGAGGATTATGGCATTGGGGATTTGTGAAAAACCCTGGGTCGTGATGAGAAGAAACCTGAGCCTAAACAGGATAAGGAAGATGACATAGAGGTGAGGTGAAACCAGGATAAGAAGAACATCAAGGAAGTTGGAGGAAAAAATGCAGCATAACCGGGAGATGTAGCTCGAAGGAGGTGTGGGTTTGTGGGGATCGTAGGTCACGTGAGCTAAAACACAGGCGGGAGTAGGAGAAAGAGCGGGATGGGAACTGGGAAGGAGAATATGAAAGTGAATGGTTGAAAAAAGCGGTCATGGATTCTTGGAGTGGTGAAACGTATGAAAAAATGGACATGGAGGAATGTAAGAGGGACACATGGCAGGTGGAAAACCCAAAGATTAGTATATATATATATGTCCTATAAATCAACAATAATGTTACTCTCTTGCAGGCACAAACATGTGTTTTTTAGTGGCTACATATTTTTCTAAAAATATGATTTTTTTATGTCTCTTAAACAACTTAACATATATAATTATTAGAATGTATTTATCTGAGGCTCTACCAGATCTTATTGGAAATATAATTTGACAGATACGTAAGCATGGATTATAGCTATGAATTCTATAATCATATATGAAAAATCATTCCCTTGAAAGATTAATTGTCGATCCAGAGAATATTTTTTAGAGAGTTCCCCATGAATTAAACAACAGTGAAATGTTAAATGAATCTTTAGTGGCCTCAATAAAATACCATTTTATTATATCACTTTGATCTATTTTGAAACCATTTTTATTTTCATAAATAATATTTTATACCTTTATTATCTATACCAATGTTAATAATATATATTTAATTAAATCTTCTAGATATAGTTGAGTTCTTTTTCATGTTTTTATAAATAAAAATAATCATCAATTACATCTTCTTCTTTAGATGAACTCCTCCATTAAATTTGGGGTGGGGGGTTCTTGGGTATTTTACCCATTAAAAAATAGACATCTCTTTTTCATGGTTTACGTTAAATATAAGATATTTAATTCTTCATTATTTCTTGGTTTTCAATCAACAAATGGATAAATAGAAATTCTTAAATCTTTATTGACCGGAGAAGATATTTTCAATAATTATTCATACATATTCGATCTCCATTTTCATTTATTTCATATTAATAACTATATTTTTTCCACTATAGTTAATGTTTTAAAGGTCACTATAATTGCATTTCCCTTGATTATGTTATTAATGAATTGAATTATTGTGTGATGATTACATATATTTTTTAGAATAATTTTAATTTTTTTACAAGTTTATTCACCAAACCACATTTAATTTGTCTCTTCATCCATATTTTGGTAACAAAGAAAAGTTTATTATATGAAATATCTATGTTTTTAAAATATTATTTTAGTTTTTTTTCATATATAATTTAATTTTTTTTATCATTTAATAATTAAATATATATCAAACACCCACGGTGATTATTATGGAAAATAGATCTTTTGTAAACCATATTTTCATGGCTCCAATTACAAATATTTTAAGACACATATTCTAACTATTATTATACATTTTTATTTTTTTGTATGAAATATTATTATAAAATTATATATTATACTTAATTAAATTGTTGAAAATGGAATACCGATAATATTTCATCATTATAATGAGTTTTAAAATCTATTAAAAATATAGAAACTGGTTAAATAAAACTGAACTTAATTATATATATTAATTATAAATATCTTACAAAATATTGAAACTCATATAATATAATCATGAATGAAAAAGATAATATAATGATACTAGACATCAAATTTATATATAATATTTGTATTATTTAACTAATAATATAAATGTACACTATATATATATATATATTTACATGCTTCATTAACCTATAATATGGAATAAAATCTCTTGTTGATGCGAATACATTAAAAAAATTACTCAGGATAATAATTTTGGTTTTACCATGTCACTGGGTAGCGAATGTGATGACAAACCATGAAGAAGAAGAAAAATCAGTAGCGGAGATTATTGGATCTCATATGAGAAATGAGATAGTAATAAAGAGAAAGGGAAATAAGTAATCCATATATATCAAGAGATATATAATATTTCGTTCAATAAAATTAATGAATATTTGTATGATGATAATAAAATTTATAATCTCATTAATAAGAAATAAATTAATTAAAATGATGAAATCATACCAACATTCCTAATAAGAGGATGATAGAAATGAATAATAAGTTATATGCTTCATAAAATATTGGCATATAATGATTAAGATCCCCATCAATATAAATAAGTAAAACTATAAGGTTACTAAAATTAATAACTCTTTAATGGTTTTAATATAGAGAAAAATAAGTGAATCTCCAATTAAGAGACACAAACATTCAAAGCTCCAAGTAACTCACGACTTACGATATAAATTATAATGATGTATACTCAAAATGATATTATTCTTCCTTTAATTAAATTCATTTATATTATTCTTCAATTAACATGATATATTATTATCTAAAATATTATCAAGATCCACAAGATCTGTATATTTTAAAACATATAGTAATATAAAGAGATATTAAAAATAACTATATTCATGTGCATAATGAGAAGTACCAACTAAAAATAAAAAAAATTATTGACAAAATTTATTTATCAATCAAATTTGCAAGTGTAAAAATCATTTATTGACAATAAAAAAATACCAACTCCAATTTAGAAAAAACAATTTCACTATATATACAATTATGGCTTCATAATGTCTTATAATATATATTTTTTGTTTTGGGATATTGAGTAATACATGTTCTCTAAAAGGGATACATTTTGTAAAAGGAATATTTAAATACATATTCATTTATTATTTTTTAAACGAATTTTATATAAATCATTAATTTAATTATACAATCATATGATATGTTTGAAAAAAATTCTATATTTCATCCCATATCTTATTTCAAATTTCATTTTCAAATCTTATTTGGGTTCCAAAAACCCACTAAGATAACAACTATAGACCCAAAATATAGGTACCAGTATCTTAATTTATTATTTTGTCAGAATATTCTCAAAATAGTAAATCCCAAAAATCTATGTAGTACATAAATAGTAGATGTGCTAAAAACATGTTTGGTGACCGCTCCAAATTTAATAAAAATCATAATATGGATGAAGGATGAGTTACTTTTGGTGAAAATTCAACAGGTAAAATAATATGTATAAATGTGATCTGTTTTCTTGATTTCACATTTATTTAATTTGATTAACTTATTTATCATTTAAAACAAAATTTTTTATTATTTGTTAATTTTTTAACAATTATTTTTAAATCACTTTTCATAAATATTTTTCAATTATTATAATCTTAACAAATAATTTTGGTTTCTTATTTTCAAATTAAAAATTAGATGTTTTTAATTTAAACCTAGTTTCCCTTATAAATGATTAATAGGATAGTAAAAAATAAACATATTATTGGATTTTTCATAGAATTATTAGTCACTATACTAAAAACTCACTTCTTAATATAAAATATATTTTTTTATAGAATTAGCACAATATTATTTGAATAATCAAGTTGTTTGTGAACCTTCCTAGCATGGTAATAAACAAAAAACATCATTTAAATATAAAAACGATATACTTACCCATAAATAAATTGGTATTATTCACCTTTATCGTTCTAGAACATCTCATTTTGAATTTATTAGGGAAAAATCATACACTTTTAGGATTGTCGATGATAATACAATATCTACTTGGGTCATATTAATGGAACATATAAACGAGAATGATGTTGTAATCCTATGATATACAATGATGGTAAAAAATCAAATAGGGAAAAATCCATTTAATTTCAAATTGATCAAGGGGGAGGGTTTGGTAACAAATACATTGGTCAACATCACACTTCACACATTTGTTGTTATACATTTTTATCTCCAAGATCACCATATAGTAATGTGGTTGTTATAATATTTAATTACACTCTTTTGGAAATATTAGAATCCATCAAGACTTATCACGATATCACTAGACAGATAATTATATATGAGGTCAATACTACAAAATATATCAAAATCTATGTACATATATGAACTATTCCTAAAAGTATTCCTTATGAAATTATAAAACTAAAAATAATAAATTATTGATATTAAATATTTTTATATATATATTTTGTATTCTTCAAGCTAATGATAACCCATATAAGTTTTATCCATGTTCTAAATGAGTATTGCTTCATTGGTAGATGAGTTGGAGTAAATTCAATCGAGTTTTTTTTTAAATATCCAAAATGAATATAGATTCCAATCATATCAAAATCAGTGTTAAATATTCCATAACCATCATTACAATTTAAAAATTTTGATCAGATTTTTTCATTTAATATTAATGATCTACAATCTCCTAAAAGAAAATTTAAATTTTAGTATCATTATAGTTCAATTACATAATGATTTAAAAAAATATAAAAGGCATCCACTAGAAATTATCATTATTGATTTACAAGTTAGTTCTAATACTCAATGTTATATTTTAGATAATGCTAAGACTCATGCTTTTATTACTTCTCTAAAACCAAAAAATATTCTTAAATATTCTTAATGATTTTAATTTCTTTTATTACATGAAATATGAGATTAACTAATCAAACATAATAATTTTTGGACTCATATAGAATGAACTGATGAACATTTTATTATTGGTACTAAATTGATTTTTTTAAATAAATTTTATGTTCAATTTAAAATAACAAATATAAAATCTTAACTCAACATCTTAAATTAATAATCTATATGAATGAATTTATTATAGTGAAGCTTCCACATTCATTTCTCAACATGAATCTAATATAATTTTGTTCACATTCACCATCAATGTCAATTTCAAAAAAATTTAATTGGATTTTAAAGTAATTTTTAATTGTTTTCATTTCTGAATATGTTTTTCATTGACAAACAAGATGTTTTTAAAATATAAATATCCCGAATTACATTCTAAAGTCAATCAAATATCTATTTGGTTTTAGAAAATTCAATCTATATTTTTATAAATGGTTGAATAGTTTTGATTTTCGATATCAGAAAAGTGAATTTAAAATTATTTATAAAATTTATTAAAAATGATATATTAATTATTCATATCAATATAAATATTTTACTTTTCATATAAAATAATGAATCCTGTTGTAATTAATTTTGGAATATTATTTGAAATAAACTAGATATCAATTTTAATGGTTCATAAAAATTATTTTCTGGATTTATAATATCTCTAAATGATTATGTAACATTTTATAACCAATGAAAATGAAATAATTACAATATAATGTTATCTGAAATAAAAAATTATATGGTCATTAATATTACTATAATCATATCATATAAAATACTATTATATTAATCAAACAATCTGGTCAACATATTTTTTCAGAAGTGTTATTTGGATTAATAATTAATACATTAGTAACAAAGAAAATATAATATTTTATATTTCCAATTGTGTTAATTTTAATTTGAATCCTAATGAATAACAATTTAATTCTCTAAAGTCATTTTATATATTTTAAAAATGCTTTAAAACTCATTGTTAATTTAATCCAAATAATATATATTTATGTCATTCATGTTTTGAGGATCATTATATTGGTTTATTTCAACTATATATGAAATATAAATTTTGGACATGTCACCACAACATACATTCTACAATATCATGGTGTACCATAATAGAAATCATTTTTTTCAATTTCTACAGCCAAATGAGAATATATTTTCACATTATTTTTTAGTTTCCAAATTATTTTAAAAAAATAAACTGTCTTAGAATTGTTTCCAACATTTCACTATGATAAAATTAAATTTTATAGTTCAAGTACCATGAGAATATCGAAAATCATTTTCATAATGATCTCACTAAAACGTATATATTTTATAATTCATGTTAATAGAATATTTTAAAAATTGGAAATCATGTTAGAATATGTTATCATGGATCATGAGTTAGCTAAAAACACAATAGAACCCCTCAAGGAAGAATATTTTAATTATATTAAACTAAATTTTGAATGTAATTATTTTAATTTGTTATTATCATTTTTTATTTCATTTTTTAAAATTTCATATTTTTATTATTAATGTAATAAAATTACTATTTGAAATAATTTATTAAATAATTTTAAATCATGTTTTTATATCCAACTAGAATTTATTATTTTTTCTCTTTTATCTATTTTATATTTAACCCTTTTCTTTTATAACTATTATTTTTTAAATAACATGGAGTTAAAATGATTTCGATGGGCTTATCAGGAATTTTTTTAAATTTTTTTGGTGGAGAAAAGAATAATTTTTATATGGATAAATTGTTCCAAAAAATGTATATATATATTTGTAAAATAAATTATTTGAAATGGAGATAATTATTTTTATAGGCGTGACATATTCTTTCACAGAAATTATATTTCTAATTCCAGTAATATTTACATCTTCTTCATTCCACTATTTTATTCACCAATTATTATATTTTATTATGTTATTTAAGTATTAAATTAGGGGGTGTGATTAGCAATTTATATAATATTTTATAACACATATTGTCTTTTTATAATCACCACCAGAAAATGTTCTTTTAAACATTTTGTATTGAGTGTTTATTCGTTATATTGTATTTAAATATTTTTAGGTAAACATGAATTCCATAAAATTTTCCCAATGTAACAAGTTTGGAAATTTACGAGGTTGTCACTACCCAACTACACCATTCAATCATTAGGCATGTATCAATTAACTAGTAGAGAATATAGTATCACTTGCATCATTTCAAAACTCCATGTTTGTTTGGTGGATCTCACATTATACCATAAAGTGTATGAATTTCCCCAAGATACAAAATAAATTTCATCATATAGAAAATTTAATAGGGTAGGCATCCGGGGAATTTGATCTAGAAGAGTGAACTCTTATTTATTAAGGCCCCTAAGAACATTTACTCAACTCATTAAAGGATTATCTTGATCATAAGATCGTCCTGATCTAATAAATTACATAAATAAACATTGAGGAGTCTTTCATATCATCTATGACATCAAGAATCAGTCATCACAAATATTAGAACGTTATTATTCTTAATAAATCCATGATGTTCTTTTATAATTTATCTCTAATAAAAATCTAATTCCCTAATTAAAAAATAGTATTAAAAAACATAAATCTAATTTATTTTTATTTAATTTACCCAATTATTTTAATACATAAATGATACTCTCATTTCTTATCTATATCTATCTCTCATTATCATTAATATTTTTATAAATCATCTAAAGGTAGCGTAGTGTATTGAATAGTGTTTGTAAAATCAAACCATTATCTTATTCAAATTCTTCTTTTGGTGATCACCACAATCAATTTTTGGTCTCTTGAATCATAGTATAAAATAAATCCAAGGGTCATAAATTTTTATATATTTACATTAAATGTAATATATTAATTTTTTTTATTTTGATTTTATATATTTTTTTAGCCATTTTCAAAAAATATCCCTCTATGAATTCTTGGAGTGATGAGAAATAGAGACTCATTATAAATTAAATTCTGAACTCCATTATCAATAAAAGAAATATTAATTATTCAAATTATGTATTATATTGATTTTATTATGTATTAGAAATGGGTTAAATTTAGGTGTTATTTAATTCAATTAGTTAGGTGAATTGAACATTAAAATTTATTTGTGAAATGAATCAACAACATTTATTGTGTAAACACAATGATATAACAATCGTTTATCGATAAAATTTTATTACGGTTTGGATTATATAAAATAATTAACATCGAAATTAAATTACTATTATATAAAAGAACATATAATGATCAAATTAAAAAAGAGATTTATATTTTGAGAGAAATTTGATAATGAATTTTATTAATATATTGATGTGATCCCCCTTTTATCATATCGTCAAGATGATTGTTATTGGTATTACATACTTGATTTTAACATATATCATGTAGTCAATTTCGCCATTCATTTTTTGGATTTATAAAAAAATTAAGATCCATGAATTTAATAGTTCTAATCAACACAATCCCTCACATCAATGGTAATAACAATGATAGTGCGGTAAAGTTGAAGAGATTATGTGAAGGTGAAATTTGAAATTGTTCTATACATGGTATTTTAGATATATTTCGATATGGTCACAAGGATTCAACATTTAAAATCACCAATTTCAGTGTACAATCTATCGTTTTCAGGATAGAATCTAAAGACATATATTTATAGTTTCCAATGTATTTTGGACTATTTTTGAATTAATATTCATTATTAATCATCATAAAATTTCAATTATGGATTGTGGGGTCTACCAATTTTTTGATCATTGGTACTTTAGATTAGCTCCACTAGCTGGATGGATGATCCAAATATATTTCCACAGAGTCTTCTATTGGAACCCATGTTCTCTATGCTATAACAAGTTGGATGGTTCTCCTTCACTTGGTTGCTAGTGGTATATAATATCAATTATTATTATATTTATACATCCCTATCTGACCGGTTTAAAGCATTGGTGATCCGAAACTACCATAAATTTCAAAGTCATCAATTTAGACTTCTAATAACCTTTTAATTGGTCCATTTCAACAGAGAAATTTACACCATGAGTTCAATATATCCATAAAAACATTATTACATCATCAAGAAACATCCAATGTTCATTTTTATTGCTTCATTAAGGTTCATTAATATTATTGTATTCTATCATAATAACAATGAAAGGATATGAAAAATAAACATTAAAACTATCTTATGTTAAATTATTTTTATAAACGATGTTGTTTTTCATTCCCTGATAAAACCAATATGGATAGAGGTATAAAAATATCACATGTTTTGAAGAAAAAAACACATAATAATTAATAATATATCTTTTATATTTCAATATTTAATCATATATAAAATTACTCTGTATTTTCCCAAAATGAAATCAATGTTTCTAATAAGGAAATATATCACATCTAAACAAATTTCAACCAAGAAATGAGGTAAAAAAACAAGTATCCATATTTTTTAGATATATTAAATACTTCATTCCAATTTCCACCATTAATATTTGAAAACAGATATTCCTCATTGAGGTTATCGACGATAATAAGATAAGGAAATAAAAAACATTTGTATATAAAATAAAGAGATATTAAAGAATGATTAAATATAAAAATGTAAAGATAATGATTTTTAAATCAATATATACATAATTTCATAAAACATGAAATTAAATTTTTACAATAAAAAAATATTTACAAAATGTATTTTTCAAAAAAAATATATCCCATTTATAGAATAAAAACGGAGATGATATAAATATTGAACAAAAATAAAAATGATGATCAAGAGATGAGTTAGTATTTATAATAAATTAATATTTACACATTGAAATTAATGTTAATTTTATATATTTCATTGAAATGTTAAAACATAGGATGCACCTATAATAGTGTATTAATTGTAGAAATTGAGATATCACTATAAGATATAGTAATAAAAATTAATATTATAAATCATTTAAAGACTTATGAAAAAAATCATATATTTTTATAATAAAACTCACCGAGAGAATAATAGGTATAAAAAATGAAAATGAAATTAAATTAAATAGAAATAATCTATAATTAAATGGAATAGCTCATGGTAAAATTAAATGACCAATATCTTATTTATTATTTGGAAAATAAATTAGCGATCATAAAAATAATGTCGATTAATTAAACAAACTAAATTAAGATATAAATTAAATGTTTGGCATTCTTTTATATATACAGAATCATTACAGTTTATATTTTTCTAATCAAAATAACACCTTAAAAACATAATTGATATTCAATGATGGAATTCACAAAACAAATTTGTAATTATTTTCATAAAACCAGACATCTCATTTATGAATATAACTGCATGAACATGAAATATGTTTCCCTAAAAAGTATACATATTTATCCCATTTTTTATCTAATGAATCATATTAAAAAAAAATTTTGTCTTCAAAAATCCTTATTGACCTTTGATACCAAATATAGGTTTGAGATGTAATTGAAATATTGGGTGGAAAATACCTATAAAATTTTTATATCAATGATTCAATAAATGAAAATAAATCATTAAGTATATACTATATTCATTAATAGAACAATAAATTTATAAGATAACATTTTCAAGATACAAGAATTATGGGTAGTGAAAATTTATTCTATGAAAATGAAAAGGAATTCATTGATATAAGAGTTCAAAAGATTCATTAATTAGTGAAAACATCTACTCCCCTAATTAAAGAAAGAGAGGGTTATATTATTCTATTTGTTTTAGAACAGATAATGAAACATTGATGAAATAAATAACAATGTTTTAATAGATCCAATCTTCCAAAAGTTGAACATTTTTATAATGTAAAATAAGAAACCTAGAACTCATTATTTTTAAAAGAGGGAACCTAAAGGAGAATTTGAGGATGATTTTTCATTCAGAAACCATTGAAAAAGAAATTAACTCTCTCTATATGATGTTGGGGAATTTGAAATATTATTAAATTTATATATATGAGATTAAATTTATAATGAGTGACTTTTTTAATTAATAAAATAGAAAATAGAAAAAAAATAAAAAATAAAAATAGATAAAATAAATAGTATTTAGGTTGTTGAATAAAAATTAAACTATTAAGAATTAGAATCCATTTAAAGAGTAAATAACTCTTGAAATAGAATTAATAAATTAAAAAATAATCATTCAATATAATTAGTTTTCATAAATTTTCATAGATTTCATAGATGAGATAATGGCCTCCATTGAGAATTGAAATTGTCTCTTCAAAGTGTTTATTGAGCTTGATTGATATGATAACATCAGATCATCATTTAAGCACTATAATTACATTGTTCATTATACCATTACTGAGATTTCATTAAATGATTATATTTATAGCCAATAATGGATTGTATGTGCATTGAATCAATCCAACCATTCTAATAAACTAATCCAAGTATTTTACATTCCTAAGTTAATGAATTTTGTTATGATATTAAATGATGACACATGCTTTCCACCTGATGCCATGGCTAGACACTGTTGTTTTTTAGGCTTCCATATACTACATATAGTGGTGAGTGACTAACAGCCATGTATTCGGTAAACTACTAATATATGGATGGTTTTTTAAATATTTCATCTATTGACCGGTACCTAAAATTGTGAATTTGGAATAATGGGTTGTTCACCATGCTTCAGTTTTGTCTTTCTTAAGTCATTAAATCCATCCATTTGAACTAAGAACATCCCTCAATTAATTCAATACATCTATAAATGGTAAAAAGATACTTGTTTCATCTTAAATTTATTATAAATAATTATCTGTGATACAATAACACTCTTAATTTAATCAACATAAAATTTCTTATTCATAAATATTTTAATAAACTGAAATTAAATGATTTGGTAACAAATTTGATGTTTTTGATAATGAAGACCCCATGATATATAGTGAGTTGAATAAAAATATCACCTCTTTTGAAAATAAAACACACATGAAATAGAAATAAAAAAAATTATGTTAACAGTGAATCATATAAAAATATTTTCATTATATTTCACATATGGTATTCAATATATTAAATAAATGATCATAAAACTATATTATCATAGATATACCACACCAAACATGAAATAATAAAATTTTACACAAATTTAAAATATATATTTAATTATTTTTCCACCTTTATCCATTTGATACATTTGAAAATTTTTCTAGGTTTATTAATATCACAAATATTTTAGTAGAAAGAAAACAATCAGTACATAAGACAAGTGTACAAAATTGTGTGATTTTACAGAAAAAAAATTGAAGAAATTATAGAAATTAAAAGTAATATCGACCTAGGAAACATAAATCCCTTAGGTCCACCTTATAAATTCAATGAATATTAAATTCTATTTATGGATAAATTTATATTGGTTATTGATTAATTGATATTCACATATGATTCGAAATAAATTCAATATTAGAGTACAATAGTGAATAATACTCCATTTATAATATTACAATAAATAAACTAATAAAACCAAGAGTAATCATAATATAAATTAAAATTTTAAGGAATTATTTTATAAAATATACCTTAATTAATTTAATAAAGTTATTTTTTATTTCATTTCGTATGAAAAATCGAATAATGTTATGAGTACCACGAATCAATTTAACATGTATATGAATGGAGAATGAATTTATCAAATTAACTGATAACATTGATTTCATATGTATTGTTATGAAATAATTATGCATTTGTGTATTTTACTAATGTTTTATGAATAAAAAATATATTGTTATTTATTAGAGGGGACAAGATTTGATAGTGAAATTTAGAAATAGGTCAGTTTGACCCCCTATATACCCTCTACATGGGAAATTAAATTTTCATATTAATCACATAATTTTAATAGAGATAAAGTAACAAAAGCCCCCCACATCATTTTCATGATTTACATTAGAAACATATCCCCATCACAACAGTGGTATTCAGCACTCATCCCCTATTAATTTTAATAATTATAGAATGAAAAACTCTTATGATGAATATTAGAAGAAGAATGTTTTTCCGGTAAAAATCCATTACAAAGACACTATCATATTTCTCAATAGGTATTTTAATTTTTAGATGATATTTTAATAGGAAAAAAAGTAGAAAATCTAAGTGATTTATAAAAAAATTGGATATTTTGACAAGACATTAGTATTGATAGAGAAGATCTCATTAATTAATCATTGGAACACACAAATTTGATTATTCAAACAATAATTTTTGACAGAGCCACCAATATCCACAATTTATAGAATTTATAGATCTGATGAACATTCCTTAATTTTTCTCAAACATTATACATATCCAAACTAATATGAAAATCAATAGGTTTTTCCAAAAAAAATGTATTTTATATTAATTGATCAGCTTTACAGGATATTCAACTGAAATTAATTGATTTCTAGAGACACTTATTGGGATCAATTATTTTGGAATTATTACAAATAGATGCCAATTCCACTACACTATGTTGTTAGTGGAACTATTATTGTTTTGGATGATCGATATTTTCCATCAGATAGCTTGTTCACTTCACCAGGTATCGTGTGTACTCATGCTTCATACATGTTTCTATCCATATATCACTAGTTGGGTAGTGGTTAATAAAGTTACCCAAACTCCAAATTGTCCATTCAAGATTATTTAGAAGTATTCAATCTGTCAGGGTATATTCCTTAAAATATTACAAAAAAATACTTCTAAACATCAATATCTTATCAATTCCAGTGAAATTTCATTAAATGTATTATCAATGATACATCATTGGCTATATATTCCATCAACATTACAATATGGATTATTATCATAAAAAATATATCAATTCATATTAAATGATTAGAAATAATTGTGTGTCTTTGAACATTAATACAACATTAGAGAGAGAAATATGAAGAAAAAAATCTTCTCAAATAGTATAGAAATGTACTGTCATTAAAACGATATTAAATACAACCCAAATGGAATTGTAACAAATAAATGACTTGATAAGTGATATAATGAAATCCATATAGTTTTTTCCTATATTGATATTGGTATAGTTAATTATTACACAATCCCCTAAGACATATATTTGGAATCCTTAATATACTGTATCACTGAGTATTGAGAAACATACTAATCCATCACAAACTGTATTTTTCCCCCCTATAATTGATTATTTGGATTTCTATGTGTCATTGTTCATCTTGAATCGATAGATAAAGAATATATTTTTACACCAACAAATAACTCTTAAATTATTATTTTTATGGAAAACATTTTCATTTCTTGAATTTTATAACTCTAAAATTGTCAATGTTGAACACTAAAACATTCCCTCTCTTCTGTTACCTCCCAATATACAATTATTGCATCATTTATCATTACATATATGTTTTTCTAAGTTATAATTTTGATGATTTTTTACATCTCTCATTCCATCCTAATTTCAAGTTCCATCCTTTGGGAATCCAGGTGAATTAGGTCACCCTTTATCCTTATAATGTCCATGGTATCATTACCCATCCAACCAAAATATTATACCACCATATTTTTCTCCCCAAATAAAAAATTTATCTTGTATTAATATTCTAAGATCATCTCCAATCGTCTCCTTTCTTCGCATTTATAACTCCCTTAGTTTTAATATATAAATTAATATCACATGATAAGAATATATTTCAAGCTATTCACATTATATATAATTATTAATAATCATTAATGATATTATTACCATTACTATCTCCAAATAATGTATGAGGTAATTTTTCATAGGAATCTATAAATTTTATAATGATTTAGTCATCACTCTATCATTATGCAAGTTCAATCATACTACTGAAATCTATGATATATCATTGTCTAAAAACAACTTCACTTTTATAGGGTACTGTGAGTACATGATAAATAACTATTTATTATTTAATACCCTTGAATGTTCTTCAAATTCATAACTATAGATTTCCATGCCCCTGCTAAAAGCTAACATTATTAGTTATTTGAATGAAATGAGTTATTTTACCCAATTATTCACTAGTATCCCTCTAATCCATCAAAGTCCATTTATCTCTATCAGGATGGTTTTTCATGGCCATTATTTAACAAATTATATGATTGATGGATCCACAGATAAACAATTTTTCATGACCATATGTCCCATGATGACAATTTTTGATGTATGAATTTACACATTGTATATTATTCATACAGATTCTCATATTTTTTTCTATAATGAATTCCTTAAATAATATTTATTTTCATCCATTTCTATGGATGATATGGAATTATGATATAAATGGATACAAAAAATTAATATTGGTAATATCTAATGACCTTATTCCTTATATCCATATTTATTGGATAATGAAACACTTATCTATATTCTCATGATTTTTCCCTTTAATAAGAATAATTCAATCTAGACTATGAAATATGATTTTTTTTTATATTCATAGAACAATGGTTAAGAAATTTTTGAAGCCAAACATCACCATGTATGGTATAATATAGTTGCCTAGTATTAATCTACAAGGATATTAAAACAGTTTATGTTATTATTCATCACATTTAAAATAAATGCTCGAGGTCCATAATAGTTGCGTGAATTTTGAAACATAGATCAAAAAATTGTTTCTTGGTGAATGAGATTTAATGTTTCCCACAAATACATTTTCCTTTAGTTTATCTACTTAATATATTTCCTCAAAACCATGGAGGATGGAATCATAAGATATGGTTGATATCAGATAAACTTTATGTGTAAAAATATATATACATAAACATAAAATGAGCATAAGGGTCTGAGAACATGATAATAATATTTTATGTTCATACCCTCTAAATCAATGGTCAGATAGATTAGTCACGGATTAATGATTCATAGTTCATGAAAAATGAATCACAAGGGAATGAAGGGAATAAGATATTGAATAATAACATAGGAATAAGACATAAGAATTTTTTGGAGACATATAAACATGTTATTTCATTCCATATATGTCAAGTATAATTTCAAAAACATATTAGAGATCATCATGGGGACTAAACCAACAATAAAATACCCACCAACATCCCCAGTCATAGTCCTTTTCTTGTAAGTGATTAGGTTTTCCCATCATCCCATAGTGGATTCAGTTTCCCCATATTCCCACTATTTATCACGTATCTTCATTCTCCGATAGTGTACTGGGTTTCCCCATCTTCCCATTGTGGATATGGTATACCCCATCATCCCATGGGGGATCGCATTTTTCCATCTTCATAGTTGACCTATCGCATTTACATAATTCTTGTCATTATCAAATGTGATTTAAATTTTTACCAAATATACGGGACAATAGAATATGTCCAACCATTAATAAATAAAATCATACATACATGTGCCACTATATAATTAAACATGAATTATATCATGACCCTTATAATGAGTGGGGTTTCATAAACATCATATCATAACCAATGAAATTAACAGAGAATCATAATCATTTCATCATATAATTACATATAGAAAATTTATTGGTCATTTAATTATTTCAACCATGCATGACCAATGAAATAAGTGGGTTCCCAAATAATATAACCTATAGAAGAGAAACTGGTATCATAAACATAATTTCATAAAAAACATAAACAATATAATAAATATTATGAATGGCAATCAATGATCGCATCCTCAATAAATAAAAAATAAAAAATAATTAGTTCTTCATAGATGGAAAATTATTTTCAATGATCAATTATGTCATTTTCAAAATAAAATAGAAATTATTTGAAAATATTATATTAAAACCATTTCAAAAATCATTTTCTAATAAATAAATAATTTTAAGTTTCATCTAAAAAATTTGCCTTTGAAAAAAAAGTATTTTTTTATTTGAAAAATTATTTTTAAATTATATATAATTATAGAAACCATTTTCATTGAAAATGAATTGAAAATTATAATGAATTCCTGAAAATCATTTTGATTGAAAATACATTAAAAACATATAATGATATATTGAAAACATTTTAGAAATACTTTTCCATTAATATATCTTTAAAACATGTGACATAATATTTGAAATCCATTTTAGACACTTTAAATCCTAAAACATTTATTTAAAATAATATTCCTTGAATATTAACTTTATAGATCATTTTAAAATGTTGTTGAAAATGTTTTTAGAAAACCTTTTTTGTGAATAAACTAGATTCCCAAATGAAGAGATGTATATAGTATGATATTCATAAAAAGTAGTCTAATGAATATTAACTATTAATGTGTGTAAAATTGGTACCATTAAATGAATTTATTATGAATAAACAGAAAATAAGAAAATTCATGAGTGTTATTCATTGATGGATTGCAATATTTATTCAAAGGAATCACTATAGCAAACAATCCCAATAGACGATGAGATTGCAACAACAAATTAGTACATCATACATGATTTAAACTATAATGAACATGATAGAATAACATTAAAATAAGCATAAATTATAAAAATCTAATGATATTTATGTTATAACATGTAAAAAAATACATTACATACATAATACAGAATAATATCGTCTAATAACATGGAGCATATATCAAATAAAGTAAATTGAGATAAAAAGAACATCATAGATTTTGAAACATTTTAACTATAAAACACATGAATGTAATATCATAAAAAGGATATGAAAATACCAATAAATTTTATATTATGAATAATATAATACATTCTTCGTTAGTATATACCCTACTGAATAAATGACTACATAATAAGTCATAAGTCTCCTAGAAATAAATGTGAGATAGGAAAACACTCACTGCATGAGTAACATTAGATTCATGATCTCATTGGTAGAATGAAATAATTCAAATAGTTTAACATTTTTATATAAAATAAATTAATTATATAACATGTAATTGGAATTCAAATACCCCAAATAAAATAAGCGAGTGATTAATATAGCAAGTATCCAATGGAAATAATGTGAGATGTAATTCCTTTACCTTAAGTCATGAATTTCTTCCTACACATAAATCATCAATTGAAATAGAAATAGGTTATTATAAACCATTATATGACCATATTATTATATCTAATACCATTTATGATTGACTATAACATTATGTTAATGTTTATTAACAATTCCATGTTAATGTTATGCTCTGGTTAATATCTTTGTTTTTTTTACAGGTTTTAATTTACTTTTCTTCGATCCTCTTATATAAATCATGATTTAATTGTTCAATAAATTCATAATTTTATTTTAATAACATATATATTAATTATAATAATATTTATAATAATCAATTTATTATGAAAAATAAGAAATTGAATACACCGTCTATAGAGACGGTAGGTCGTATGTGCCCATGAACTATGTTTTCATATTCTTTACTAATTTAATATATGAATGTAAATAACATATATATATATATATATTAATTGAAGTGGAATTTTTATTTCATATATATCATATATTATTTATATTTCCCACCTCTTTTCTTTGTCTAGAGAGGGCGGTGAGATGTTACTAGGCCCGAAGATACATCATAGTGATGCCAAATGCAGGAAAAAATTCTAAAGGGATTTGATACTTGTGGTAGGAGATTTGAACTTAAGGTATAAAAAATAATTACACAATAAATAAAAAAACAACCAACTACATGATGCATGAATATAATTAGAGACAACTCAACATTTAATTTATTGGAATTAAACTAAACCCATGTACCATAATAGAAGGATACAATATCAGAGTAAACAGTGGAATATAGACTAATAGAACCCCAGCACAACTAGAAGACTCTATACTCCAAAAAATCCATGCAACAACATCACCAAACATATACTATATTATTAGGTAGTTCAGAATATGTGTGATACATTTCCGTTTCCCATGCCCTATTTGATGAAATATACAAAAGTACAATGGTGTCAAAGAAGGGGTGAGTACTAAAACTCAACATGTTTTACCCAATGACTTAACTATTAAAACGACTATAAATGAATGGTTATAAACATTAAAAATAAATAATTTAAATAATATAAATTAAAGAAATTTTATAACTAAATATAACCAATTACCATATAAACAAGTTATAAAAAAGGATTTTTAAATCGGGTAATAAATCAAAGCATTAAAACAATTTCACATGTTCCCTTTGGAATATCCATTACATTTATCATATCCACACCAACAACTATGAATTAACCATTATGATTGTTCCATAATCATGCATATTTTCTCATAATGATATTATACTTTCACAAGATAATTGTATCCCATATTCCATTACAGCTTCGACATGGAGCATACAGTCATATTTTCAACGACACTTGTAAATGAAATATGAATACACACACAAAGTGTGAGGAAAATCCCTGATAATACATCATTTCCAAATAATTCTCCATAAAATTTATTTTTAACTAAAACAATTTTTAAAAAATCATTTTCAAAAATGCATGAAATCCTTATTTTAAATTCAACAATTAAAAATCATGAATCCAAAGAACATAGCTAAACAAATCACAAAATTTTTACAATTTCATCACAAACTATAAATCATAACAAAAGACTATTTATATCATGAAATATAAAAAATTAATAATAAATTTAAATAAATTAAATCAATTTTAAAACTAAGACAATGAATTCTAGCAAGAGAAGTTAATCGTGAATCCACATACCCCAATCATTTTAGAAATAATGATAAACATCATGAAAAACATCACGAAATTAGGTTGAATCTCCCTGAACCCATATTTGATATTCTCTAATATCATCAGGAAGAACAAATATAAACATATTTGGCATCCAAAACAATATATATTCCCATAGTGGGCGTATATATAAGAAACAGAGAGAGAGAGAGGGCGATGTTGAACCAATACAACTCATCAAGAACAATACAAAATGAAGCCTTACTGCAATAATTTGGATTCTACTCACAATGGGAATCCATTGGATTACTGTAAAAACTATGGGAGAAGCTTCATTAACGTTTTACAAGAGAAAAAATAGATTTAGTGACACATAAGAAGAAAACTTGTGAGTTAGAGTATAAAGAGAGTGATAACCAAAATTTTAGGATCTCACATTTGACTTATGTAGAGTAAGTCACATAGTTAGGAAAACTATTCATTAATAGTGCATTAACCACTTATTCAAGGTGATTTTAACGTGATTGGATAAAATATTTTCCAAACAGTGCACTAGGAAAAACAAATCCCACCTTTTCATGTTTCATGGTTTCTCTTTGGATTCATTATGGTTTGTAAAAATGGTGTGCCACTTGTACACCTTCAATTTATCTACTAACTCTTTATGAAAATTTTATTGCATGTGTTTTGCAGTTTCAAAATATCGTGAACCACCAAAGAAAATATAGAAAATATATAATTTTTTTGAAAATATTCTCAACAATATCCTAAACATCACTTATATACATTGTATATATAAAGACATAAACAAAGGGTTACATACTAGAAACTAGGGTGCTACATTATACCCATCATTGGCATGCTTTTCCAACAAATTTTGTGATCTATAGGTTCAATAAAGGAGTTCTATCCATCACTCGTTCATCTACATTTATCTTTCCCATTTCCCTTCCTAAATCAATCCATGTTGCTACAAACTCAGCACTACACCCATGATATTTCCATTCAAGGAATTCTCTTGCCTGTCCAAAATTTGTATCAAAATATATACCAATGAATCTTTTGGCTCTAGGTCTTTTAGACCCCATTTTATAAAAAGTGTAGGTTCCAGATGATACCAATTCTATTTAGAAATATGTAACACATTATGCACTGCTGTAAGAACCCAGATCTTCAATTCATGTATGTTTTTCCTCTTCATGTCGTTTTGAGAAAAAGTGGAAAATATGGAAATTTCATAAGTACACGCCATGTACATTATAATTAAATGTTGTGTACTTTGATGCAGTAGGTGGTCGTGTGCTGGCCGTGTACAGGCCACACACACGGTGTGTAGGGGTGATGTGGAGGCCGCTAAAAGTTGAGTACAGAATGGAGATTTACACGCCATATACTCCAGAAGTACACTCCGTGTACTTTCTTTTTTTCATTAAATGGACCGGGGTCACGCCTGACGGAAAAAAATCGCTTCTTCTTTAGGTTCTTCATCTGAGAGCACGCGTACGGCTGCAGAACATCTCTGAGAACCTGAGCCTCCATCCGTTCTCCGAATCTACCACCATTGATTGTGTTGGAACCGTAGTGGTAAGCCCTTCCTTCTCCTAGAGATTTGTTTTCCAATTCCTCCTATTTTTCATGATTTCATGGGTTGAGAATTTTGGATGTTTTCTCAGATCTTCGAAATTCTAAGGAGAGTCAATCATCTTGGTTCAAGTATATCGGTTTCCTAGCATCGAGGTAGGTGGTTTGTGCCTTTTTGTAGGATGTCTCTGAATATTTTATGCAATTCCACCAATTCCCTTGAACGAGGTATTGTGTTTTTCTTTTTTTCCCTGTTGGCTGCCAGCTTTGCTTGATTTCTTGAGTAGAGGTCATTTCTTGTGAATAGGGTAATTTTTACATTTCTCTGGATGTCTTTCCATACATCTTTTTCTTGTAAGGCGTTTTTCCAGTTTCCATGCATAGTTGTGAGATAGTGGAACTGTTGTACTATTATGTTGTTGTTCCTTAGAATGATATCCCAGTAGTTCATGAGGGTTACATGGGGCGATACACGCACTATGCATGTTTGTTTTCCACATGTCTGTGAGAACCAAGTGTAGTAGACCATATGGAGAATGTATGTAAGGGCTTCTCTAGAGTGTCTTATTAATTTCAATGCGATTCCAAGTGGTAATTGACGATGAGTGCTTCCTCAGAGTGTATGTAGTTCCTCGACGCGGGCCACATGGGAATGAGATGATGAGTGCTTCCCCAGAGAGCCTTTAGTACGATACGAGACTATATGGGGAATTTATGGTAAGTTCTTCCTCATAGAGTCTATTCTTCAGCTGAGCAAGAGGGGTGAGGTTGTGTGTGCCTCTAAGAGGGTTTTTAGTAATTGTAGGTAGAACCATATGGGTTAGGCTTTGAGAACTAACTATGGGGTTACCTATTGTCCTACTTGTTGATTGGATGTTACTTTTTTACTCTATATATTAGACACTGTGGATTTTAGCTGCTATGTGTTATCCTGTTTACTACTTCCTGTACTTTTACTTACCATGTATTCACTGACTGTTAGGTACAGATATTTGGGTTGTTGCCTACTGTGACAGTGTATCACACCCTATTTGGGACTTGATTTTGGTCCCAATCAAATTATATTTTTGTAGGTATAGATAAGGGAAAGTGCCCTTCCACTTCAGGTGCTTGACTTGATGTAGTGCTGGAGAGCATGGGACCAAGCTATGCCTTGCGATGCTAAGGAGTTTACATATTTTATTTTTCACATTGGTTTATTATTTTATTCTGCATTGTGGCTTGTTTGGAAGATTTCATTAACATATTTATCATGCATAATTATATATATATGTGTGTGTGTGTGCTGCAGTTGTTTACTGTTAGTCTTCCACTATTTATCATTTACTCTAGTATGGATGGTTACCATTTTTACTATTGTCTATTTGTTTTTTTTACACCGTGTACTCAACAAATGAGGGTATAGTTTCCCAACTATCACACCCAAGTTCCTCGCTGCTAGTCGGCAGCCTCTGGCGTTTGTGGAAATGCGCTTGAGGCCATGTGACCAACCGGGTACGGGGTTCCTCTGAGTGGATTCCGGAACCGGGATGTTACAAAGTGGTATCAGAGGGATTTTTTATCTTGATTTACTATTTGGAGCCTTTAACTAGGTATAGGATGGATTCAATACTTTGTATTTAGCTTTGCTCGGGTGTAGCTAACCCATGTACAGGGGAAAAGCCAATCTACCTCGCATATTAAAGTTTTATAGTTTTTCAATGTTATAGTTGATCTGATATCACATAGAGTGATTCACATGCTTAGTTTTGTTATTTTTGTTGATATTGTGGTTCTATTTCTGTCGCAAACTGATGAGATGAGGGTATGTCATCTCATGCATCATATAGGCACTTGTTAGAAATCACATGCCATGCATTCTTACTATGCCATCTAGGGTGCAATAGCAATTTCATGTTGTTTGTGATAGACATTGTGTAGATTCTTCATGATCTTGTGATAGATGCATTGATAGAATCGCTGCAGTTTGATAGAGAGGTTGTTTGTATTGTAACTTGCTTAAATGAATGCCAAATTTTGGTTCTTGATGTATTATGGGCCCTCATGAATCCGAAAATGGTGAATCATTGACTTTTTTCCCTTATATATGATATGTTAGAGATTCCAAGATTTGATTCATGATGATTATGGGCCCTCACGGATCACAATTTGGCACCTTCATGCTTATTTTTTAGTGTTTTCTGAGATTCGGTGCAATTTCACAGCTACTGCCCAGAAAAACCCAAAATACACGTTGTTTACTTTATATATACACGCCGTGTAGTTATTAAACCGTATCAATTACTGTGTGAGTAGAAACATGGGTTGTGAAAAATCTCCAGCAACACACCGTGTATGGTAGGTACACGCCGTGTAGTAGTGAGATGTATACCTGGCTGTGTCACTAACAACACGGGTCAGGGAAGCTCGTGTAATGCACACTATGTTTTGAATGAACATGTCGTGTAGCCTTGTTCTTGTTACCCGGTCCTGTCACGAACAACACAGGATGATGTTATCTCCTCAAATGCATGCCAGGTTCATCGGAACATGCCGTGTTAGGGTCATCTGTGTACCCAGCCGTGTTACTAACTACACGGGTTGGAAAAACTCCTCATGTACCCACCGTGTTTGTTTGGAACATGCCGTGTAGTCTCAGCCGTGTAACCGAATATCTAAATAACAACACGGGTCATTGAAACCTTGTCTACTAAATGCCTTCTCCCCAGGGAAAATGTCGTGTTGTCTCAGTTCAAGGAGACCGTGTGGGTTAGCCGTTCAAGGAGACTTGGGTAGGTAAATAAAGTTAAGTACATGCTGTGTAGAGTTTATACACGCTGTGTAGTCATGTTTTGTGAAACCTGAGTGTTTCATTCTCTTGTTTATGATCTGTACTCCTTTGTTCTATGTCCATGATATTCCTGATCTAAGTTGTGCTTTTGATCTTTCAGAGAAATGCCTCTGAGACGTCCTCCGGTTGTACGTTAGTTGTAGAATAGTGATCAGACGACAGATATGGCAGATCATGGACTTCTTTCCGATCCTCCAGTCATGCCCACCATGACACTAACTGTCATACTAGTTACAGGAACTGATGCATAGTTTAGGGAAGGATTTATGAGGATGATTCAAACCTTTCAGGGAGCATCGCCTCCTGCCACGAATAGGGCAGACATGATGCGGGTTTTCCAGCAGCAGCATTCTAATACTTTCTCAGGGAAGGAGGAACATAAGATGAAGAGTCATGGATGGAGGCCATTCTGACTATCTTTGATCATTTGGAAACTCCTCTAGAGATTCGGGTCATGCTCTCTACCTATATGCTATGAGACTCTTCCAAAAGGTAGTAGGACGTGATCTCACAGGCGGGTCTCAGCAGGTTATGGCATGGGAGGAGTTCCAGCGCATATTGTTGGACTACTTCTACCCAGAGACCATGAGGGTCAAACGAGGCTGAGAGTACATGAGTCTAGAGTATGGTACTCTTTATTTTATAGAGTATTCCTCTCGTTTGACTGAGCTACTTCATTTCACACCCCTTTGGGGTGGATATGAGATGTTCTTAGAAAGGAAATTTGAGGATGGTCTCGGGAAATAGATCCGCTCGTAGGTGAATTTCTTCCAGTTGTATTCTATCACTTCCATCATCAACCATGCACTCATTGTGGAGTGCAATCTGAGAGACTCCGGAGCTGCGATCCCGGGCGGTTCGGCTTCCAGAGATAATACTCCTCTAGCTGATAGCAGGAAGCGCTGTAGGGAGTATATGTGCAATTATCTGAGGAGGAGAGATACATATTCATGTAGCCAGGTAGTATGATATCAGTGTGGAAGGGCAGTGCACATAAGGCTGCAGTGCTAGAGAGACCCAGTGGAGTGCCAATCTTGTGGCAAGATGGGTCACCTTCAGCGTTTCTGCCAGGTTTTCTCACCTGTAGCTAGTGACAGGGGGTCTTCCCTGACTCCTCGTTCAGGAGTAGCACCAACAGTTTCTCACCAGTCGGGGATCTAGAGTTCTTCCAGCCGTTCGAGCCGAGGTGGAGGTCGAGGCCGTGGCGGTCAATCACCAGTTATTCAGCGTCATCAGGGAGGATCAGCTCAGAGTGGTCAGGCAGGGCCATAGGGCCACACGGAAGGCCTGACATTTGTGGTGGAGTAGACCTATCAGGAGATGAATCTCGAACCTTCTACAGTTCAAGGTACGATCTTAGTGTCCTCAGTTTTATCTTCAACTCTTTTTTATACTGATTATATGCATAGCATTATCTTTGTCACTGTTGTGGAGAGCCTTTGGCTTTTTATCTTTTCTTCTGCCGACTTGTTGACACTAGACACACCTTTGGGGATGAGGAAATATAGTGTGCGTTAGTGCAGAGAGTTCCCTCTTGAGGTTGCAGGGTATCATTTCATATGGGATCTCTATGACCTATAGATGAAATTCTATGATGTCATTCTTGGGATGGAGTGGTTGGTACCCTTCTAGGCAGTCATCGACTATTATCGTCGTAGGGTGATTTTCATTTCACAAGAGGGTGAATATTTTCTACATATAGGCGAATGGGATGTTCAGGCGAGTCGAGCATGACACGAGCATCATGGGTTAGGAAAGTTTTTGACCTATATTTCCAGTCTTTATCTGGATTATCAAGGGACTTCACAATTGGACTTTCCTCCAATGGTGGATTGTTTCAGAGATCTCTTTACAGTGGATTTTTCAGGTTTGCCTCCATAGCGTGAGGTATACATCTCTGTTGAGCTCGCGCCAGGAGCGGCATCGGTGTCCATTCCTCCCTATAGTATGGCTACACCTGAGTTACAGGAGCTCAAAAATTTGTTGGAGAAGTTGAAGGCAAAGGGTTTCATTAGACCCAGAAATTCTCCTTGGGGTTCGGCTGTCCTTTTTCGAAGATGGTAGATGGTACCCTTAGCCTCTGTGTGGATTATCGGAAGCTGAACCAGTTGATGGTCAAGAACCGATATAACTTACTGAGGATTGATGATCATTTCGATCAGCTTCATAGAGCATGGGTGTTCTTGAAGATTGATTTGAGATCTGACTATCATCAGTTGTGCATTAGACCATTGGATATACCTCTGACAGCTTTCAAGAGGAGGTATGGTCTCTATGAGCATACGGTTATGCCGTTCGGTCTCATGAATGTGCGAGTAGTTTTCATGGCACCGATGAACCGAGTGTTCCATCCTTACTTGGATTCATTCATCATGGTCTTCATGGATGATATCTTGGTGTACTATCACACTCGACACGACCATGATACCCATCTTGAGATCATTCTGAGTACAGTGATAGAGCATCGACATTATGCTAAACTCTCGAAGTTCCACTTTTGGATGTATCAGATTCACTTCTTGGGTCACTTCATCTTAGAGATAAGAGTATGTGTGGACCCATAGAAAGTGAGAGATATAGTTTCTTGGGTGCAGCTGAAGAATGTTTTTGAGGTACAGAGTTTCCTAGGGGTGGTTGGATACTACCGAAGATTCATTCAAGACTTTTCACGCCTAGCTGAACCATTGACAGGTCTGACCAAAACTAGGGGGATGTTCTTATGGTCAAATTTTTGCATGTCAGCCTTTCATTAGCTGAAGGGAAGGTTTAAGTCAGCTCCAATACTAGTCTTTCCAGATCCAGGCAAGATCTATACTGTTTATTGTGATGCTTCAGGTATTGGTATGGGCACTGTTCTTATGCAAGGAGATGTAGTAGTTGTGTATGGGTCTCGGCAGTTGAGGCCCATGAGAGGAACTAGCTGACGCACGATCTGGAGTTTGCAACTACTGTTCATGCCTTCCGCTGTTGGAGACATTACCTTTTGAGAAAGCACATTGTGGTTTTCACTGACCACAAGAGTCTCAAGTACATCATCACTCAGCGTGATCTAAATCTGAGACAGCGCAGCTGGGTTGAGGATCTTAAGTCTTTTGATTTCGATCATTCCTATACCCCGGGAATGGGAAACGCAGTGGCAGATGTGTTGAGCAGGAGAACTATGATTCAGGCAGTTTAGGAGGCCAAAAGTGAGTGGCAGTTTATGGCTCTGTTCTTTAAGATGCATCTGGAGGTACACAAGAGACATGGACAGACTTAGCTATCTTCTATATATGTTACCTCTACAATTATTTATCAGGTATGGTTGAGGAAGCTATCTGACTCAGAAGCCTTTGTCCTACGGGAGAGTGTGTCAGGATAGGACCCTCTTCCTGGACAGAAAGTGGGTGAGGATGAGATCTTGTGTTTCCAGGGACACGTATGGGTGCCAACATACATACACGAGGAGATGATACATGATTTCATTCCCCAGTTGGGTATTTTATCCTAGAATCACAATGATGTATCGATATCTTAATCACCAGTACTGGTGTCCAGGTATGAAGAGAGATGTTGTTGGTTTCATCGTGAGGTGTTCTACTTGTCAGTAGGTGATGGTGGAGCATCAGCGACTAGGAGGACTTTTACAACAATTATCCATTCTAGTGTGGAAGAGGACCAATGTCACGTTGGACTGTGTGATCGGATTGTCGATGTCTCCTCGAGGTAATGATGTTGTTTGGGTGGTCTTCGATAGGTTTACGAACGTTTCTCAATTCTTACTGATCAAATAGACCTTCAGTGTTCATGATCTAGGATGACTCTACATCTGAGAGATTGTACGTCTACATGGAGTTCCGCATTCCATTTTTTCAAACAAGGATGTGCTCTTTACTTCTCGGTTCTGTTAGGAGCGTGAGAGAGCATTGTGTACATATGTACTTTTGAGTTCATCATACCTTCCCCAGAAAGATGGCCAGTCCGAGTGTACGATCATGGTTCTTGAGGATATGCTCCGAGTTTGCATTATAGACTTTGGTGGTTTTTGGGGAAAGCATAACCCTCTTGTGGAGTTTGCCTAAAACAACAATTTTTATTCTACTATTCAGATGGATACTTATGATGCTTTCTACAGTAGGCCATGCCGATCACCATTATGTTGGATGCTAGCAGGAGAGTCACCTTTACTAGGACCTCGTCTTGTTCAGGAGACCTCAGATAAGATAGAGTTGATTCGGAAGAGGATGGATACAACACAGTCTTGATAGAATTCTTATGTAGATCAGCAGAGATGACCTCTGGAGATCGAGGTTGGAGATCAGGTTTTCCTGCGTGTCGCACCAAGGTTGGGACACAATAGAATTCAAGAAAAGGGTAAGCATTCACCGCGGTATGTCGGGCTATTTGAGGTACTGGAGATTGTTAGGCCGGTTGTCTATCTGTTGAAGTTACCCTAGAGGTACCAGGCTATGCACAATGTATTCCACGTTTCTGAGCTCCGAAGTTACTTTTCAGACCCCTCTCATGTCTTTTAACCTGAGGACGTTGAGCTTGAAGTTGAAGTGTTGTTTGAGGAGCATTCTATCCGGATTTTCGATCACATTACGAAGGTTCTCCGTGGCCGGTCTGTTCCTCTGGTACGGGTGCTAGGGAAGCACGGGCGAGTACCGGACAAGACATGGAAGAGGGTGGTAGATGTATGATAGTAGTGGCTGAAGTTGTTCAGGGTTTGTTCTTCTATGCCTCACAAGGGAAATTTGGTGATGAATTTCCTAAAGTGGGGATGTTTGTAAGAACCCAGATTTTTGTTTCCAGAATGGTTTTTATTTTTTGGTCTTTTTGATAAAAAGAGGAAAATATGGAAATTTCTTAAGTACACACTGTGTACTTTATAAGTACATGTCGTGTAATTAGATGTAGCGCCAGGTCGTGTGCTGGCCGTGTCTGGGCCACAGACACAGTGTGTAGGGGTGATGTGGAGGCCGCTTAAAGCGAAGTATGGAAAGGCCAAGTACACGCCGTGTGCCCCAGAAGTACACGCCATGTACTTTTTTTTCATTAAACGGACTAGGGTCGCACCTGACGAATAGAACTCACTTCATCTTCAGGTTCTTTGTCTGAGAGAACCCGTACGGCCACAGAACTTCTTCGAGCCCCTGAGCCTCCATTAGTTCTCCGAATCGACCACCGTCGATTGGATGGGGATTGCAGCGGTAAGACATTCCTTCTCCTGGAGCTTTGTTTTCCAATTCCTCATCTTTTTCAAGATATTTTGGGTTGAGTGTTTTGGATGTTTTATCAGATCATCAATGTTCTGTGTAGAATCAATCATAATGGTTCAGGTATATCAATATCCTAGCAACGAGGTAGGTGGTTTGTTCCTTTTTATAGGATGTCTTTGAATATTTTTAGAAATTACACCAATTACCTTGAATGTGGTAGTGTATTTTTATTTTTTTCCCCTGTTGGTTTCCAGATTTTCTTGATTGCTTGAGTAGAGGTCAATGCTTGTGAATAGGATAATTTTTAATGTTCTCTGGATGTTTTCCATGGATGTTTTTCCTGTTAGGCGTTTTTCTTGTTGCCATGCCAAGTTGTAGGATACTGGAACTGTTGTAATGTTATGATGTTGTAACATAGAATGATAGCCATGTAGTTTTTGAGGGTTAATTGGGGATATATTCATGATATGCACGTTTTTTGACATGAGAACCTAGTGTAGTGGACCATAGGGAGAATGGATGTAAGGGCTTCTCCAGAGTGTCTTATTAATTTTGATGTGAGGCCAAAAGGGGGAATTAACGATGAGTGCTTCCATAGAGAGTCTATAGTTCCTCTACGTGGTATATAAGGGGAATGAAAAATTGAGTGCTTCCCCAAAGAGCCTTAGTAGGATATGAGACGATAGGGGTAATTGATTGTGAGTGCTTCCATAGAGAGTTTATTCTTCAGTTGAGCCAGAGGGGTGAGACTGTGTGTGCCTCCCAGGGGGGTTCTAGTACATGTAGGTTGAACCATAAGGGTTAGGATGTGAGAACTACACAGGGGGTTACCTATTGTTCTACTTGTTTATTGGATTTTACTTGTCTACTTTATATGCTAGACACTGTGTATTTTAGCTCATGTGTTCTTTCCTATTTACTACTTCATGTAATTTTACTTTCTATATTTTCACTGACTGTTAGGAAGAAATCTTCAAGTGGTTTCCTACAAGGACCTTGTCTCACACCCTGTTTGGGCCATGCTTTTGGGCCCAAACAGACTATATTGTTTAATGTATTGATAATGGTAAGAGCCCTTTTACTTCAGGTACTTGACTTGCTATTGAGCTGGAGAGAATGGGACCAAGCTATGGCTTGTGATGCTGAGGAGTTAACCTATTTTCTTTTTCACTTTGGTTTAGTATTGTATTCAGCATTGTGACTAGTTTGGTTTCTTTCCAAGATATATGTATTATACATCATTATATATATATATATATGTGTGTGTGCTCCAGTTGTTTACTATTAGTCTTCTGCTGTTTATCGTTTACTCTTGTATGTATGGTTACAGTTTCTTCTATTGTCTATTTGTTTTTCTTCCATTGTGTACTCATCCAATGAGGGCATAGATTCCCCACAATCACACCCAAGGCCCACGTTTCTAGTCGGTAGCCTATGGTGTTTGGGGAAATACTCTTGAGGCCATGTGACAAACCTGTAAGGGGTACCTCTAGGTGGCTTCCAGAACTGGGACGTTGCAACCACACTAAACCATGGTGGAAATTCCAAAAGATATACCACATCTCAAACCCATTCTAGTTCCTCAAAATGGAATGTTTATCAAGGTGATAATAATCATTGATTCCAAAAATGTTATTTCCAAGCCTTTGAGAAATATTAAAGAACAAATGATCAGTCACTATGAATGAAAACAAACGTTGACAATGATATGAATAATCATTCAGATATCTATGAGTCGTATCCCTTCATTTCATGATCAACTAAATATTAATTTATAATTCATGTAAAAGTAAAAACACAACCTGTGATGTATCAAAAGTTTCATCCCAAAAAAGTGAAGATTGAAGGTGATTACCAGACAAGGATTCAAAAGGATCAAAATGTATCAAGGCCATATATCCGTTGTTATGTGAGAACTGCACTATGGGTGTGTGCTCTTTTCACATGCCACCAAAATCTATTACACAAGAAAACAATAATTCTTCAGTCCACAGTAATGTCCATTCATATTTTCTATCTCTCTATAGATGATACATTATTCTAATCATCAAATGAGTCATATGGTATTTGTATAATGATTTATAGAAATGAGACGTGAATCTTGGATCTATATCTGAAATGATCAAAATATGTATGCCATGTATCATTACATCTACATGTATATAGATTTTGTAAAGATCTTCTATTATATGTCTTTCTAGAATAGGGATGAAATGATATGACTTCGTAAGATGACCCACTATCTCCCATGGGGCATCGTCTTTCTGAATCATTCTTGGGAGACCTGTTATGAAATCCATATCTATATTCTCCCATTTCTACATTGGAATACGTAACGAAAACAATATAAAAACCAGTCATTGACGTTCTACCATGACATGAGGAAAATTTATGCATCTTGAAACAAGACATCATCCTTTTCATACCGACCCTCTAAAACTATTTTATCAATGAAATATACATCTTATATATTCTAGGATGTATTTTCCATCTTAAATGGTGTTAATCATGAATTATTTTATCATGGTAAATCATACGCACAACAATCTGATTCCTGAACCACAAAACTGAACTCCAAACCAGCCTCCAGTCCTCAATGGTCTCCCCACCATTGAGTTTTGAACACATTTCAGGACATTATACATCATATATTAATGCCTCACGTTCCATATTTACCAAATCATGAAAAAGATATTATTGAATGAAAAATAAAAAATCACCTCAGTCTTCACATTCCATAAGCATGTTGACTAGGATTGAAATCAGTAACCACTCATATAAATCTTCTTTCACCATCTATATATACATATTTTTGCTTCCTAAATCAGTGATGGTGTTTTCTTTCCATGGTGTATAAATCATGTCAAATTCAATCATTTAGAGATACACCATCTATTTAATTTTTCATATATTCAAATCCCTTTTGTGATAAAATATTATTCAAGCTCTTATGATCCTTAAACATAGCAAATTTCCAACAAAACAGATAATTAAACCACATATTTAAAATAATGGATGACAATAAAAAATTATTAAATCAAGTGTTCTATAGTTATTCTCAAGAACCATCAACTTCTTGAGCCATTAACAATATCATTGTTTCTATTCCTAAGAAAACACCCCAACCCAGATCCTAAAGCATGAAAATACACCATGTACCCTTATCATGATTCTAGAAATATCAAAATATGTTATGTTCTATTGATATTTTTCCCATTCAATGAATTATGACATCCCTTACTATATTGGATTATAACATTAATCTTTTTCAATGCTTCTATAAGTAAATTTAATCATGAAAATTCAAAAAAAATGTTTCAGTAATAACCAGCACGACCTTGAAAACATCGTATATCAAATACATTATTGTGCGGTTTCGAAAATATAACAAATTCTATCTTTTCCAGAACCACTATAACACCTCTTTAAGAAATTACATTAGCATAAAAAAAAGTTTTTCTTAGATACAGTAAAAACACATTGAAAATTTAGAATATATATAATCATCACTCAATATTCCCAACATTGTCCCCATGGGTTTTTCTCTATTCATCCCTTTTCCTTGAATGAAATGGTCTTTCATCCACAAAAACACATAAAAAAACCCAGATATTGTTGAAATATCGGATTCATCAATACCATAAAGAAAACTAGTTCATTTTTATAATCGATGGTCATTACAACATATTCATAATGATCATTTCTACCTAAAATTTTTTTCTTCGGAATATCCTCCATCCAAAATCACAATTGGTCATATCCTGATGGTAATTTATTTTTTAGAGAACCACCAAGCTCCAATAAATTTATTGAAATGGTCTTAAATGTTTGTATGTAGATACCTGCTATTTATAAAAATTTTGATAATCTTATTATAATCTATTCACAGACATATAGTTCCAACTTCTTTCTACAAGAATAATTCCATTTCTTTCCTTAAGGACGTGGTAGGCTGAATGAAACCCTCTATTTTTAGATCTTCCAAATTCCCTTTCATCTAAATAATTTTTTTGTGACATTTGATAAAAGGAAATTGAGATAGTACTAAAACCCACATGTTAACGATGATCATAAACTCAACTTCCCGTACATATGATAACCTTGACAAATAATTGGGAAACACATAAAAAGACTAATAAACCACTTATAGAAATTTGTTTTTCTCGATCTCTTCCATTTATTACATAGAAAATGTTTGTAACTCGTATGAGATTGTTCAATCTTCTAGTTCCAATAAACGCATTGCACCATCCCATACATTCAAGTCTCCTTAAAAAGGCATTCACGATACTATCATCGGTTGTAAAACTAACAATATGAATATGATAGTTGATGTGATAATTATACAATGCCAACTAATGCAGACCCATGATTATGTCAAATATATCAAACTTATGTATAGATAAATCCCATTTTTTGCATAGATCCATTTATAGATATAGATCATTGTCTACACATAAAGGATTAACACATCCTTTGACCAGAAAGTGTTTTATTTGAATTCATAAAAGGCATCATCTCAGGTTTTATACTCATCAAATTAACATCACGATAAAAAATAAATGATTGTGTTTCACCCGTATAAAGAAAAACATGATAAATGGTAGAAATAAAAATATTCATAACTATAAAAGTATATGGTCCATCCTGATCATCCCTAATCACCTACTCATCTTGACAAAATTTCCTCATCACTGAATTTTTTTCTTTATTGCCCGACAGAAATTTCCCTTACTGAGCATTCATTGTATTCCTAGAATCACCATGTCCAGCTATGGTCTTCTGATCAGTTTATTTTTTCTACCCTCACCCATTGGAGAATATGATGCCTTTAACACCAGATATGTGTAATGAGATCATGAACATAGATAAATACTACAATTCCACTGAAGACATACTATATTTAAGAAATTATGGAATTATCTTGGATGTTTTGTACACTCTCACATCATGTGGGAAAGAAACATTAACTTGTAACATCCCGCTTTTATCATGGTTCATATAAGAATATTAATTAAATCATATATTTGATTTTGATTTATGATCCCACCTAAGTAGAAGGTGTCCCTCTTCCACTTCCTCTATTAATTAGTGTTACCGCTGGTTCCCATGTGTGTCAAGAAACATCATTTTAACATAGCTCTTTAGATGTCTCTTTCATCCACCATTTCACTATTCACCATCACAACATTGTCCATAATTTATTGGATAACATTATTTGAGAAAACATCATATCGTAGACCTGATTAAAATATATGTGCCTTTAAGGATTCACTAGCCACAACATCTTTTGAAATGTGCATTAAGTGCATTAATTATCTTATATATTCAGTGAAAGGGAGATTTTTCAACTTCACATTGAAGAAGTATATCATCCTTTTAATGTTGAACATGTGAGGAAAGATATGTTTGTCATCAAATTCCCCAAAATTCTCCAAATCAAGTTCATGATCCAGTTTAGTCTACACCACTAGATACCACCACTATCAAGGAATATCCTATACAATATATTTCAGAATGTTGACTATTATCTTTGTTGGTGTCCCGATGAAAATTATGATTTGATTAATCCTATTAAGCCACACCTCGTCGTTTTTCATATAGAGAATCACCATGATATATGGGTGAACTATACATATAGAACTGGGTGGAATGATCCACTTATCTTGGATCATCCTTATTGTTACCTTTTTCCACTGCATGAAAATCATGGACGGTACATTGAACATATTTTTTCACCTATGGCTCAGGTGCAACCAATGTATCTTCAACCACTTATGGATGGATTCTATGAATCTATCTAGAAACTGAAGGCTTAAAATTTAAAATTCCAACACATCAACTATCATAATAGTGATTATAGAAGAAAAACTTTTTATTAGTAGAAATTTTTTTAAAACAAGTTTACATGGATTTGAATTTCAATCCATTTTCAAAATATCACAATTATACACTTTTTCAAAATAAGTCTTTTCAAAAAAATTTGGAATTTTTCACAAAAAAATTGTCTATATAATCATAATTCATTACTCATAATGAAATATGCATCCCTATTCTGAATTCCTTATTCTATTGTAGGTCATGAAAGTCTCATTGGACAAACCCATGATAATGATATTTCTATATACTATTATAGTATCTAAAATAGCTATGTACCAAACTCATTGGCAGCTTAAAGTTTGAAATACAAAAATTTCTATAAGTATTTATGCCCTCCATTTCATGTTCCCATTATCCTAATCCTTTCTACCATCATATCATAGGGAATAGACCAAAAAGAATTCTAATCCATGACCAATAGAACTGATGAACAAAAGTTTTTCAACAACTAAAAAACCAATACAACTTATCTCTAGAATAATTATGAATAAAAGAATTATAGCGGTTTTAATGCCCCAATTCTTCTAATGGGATTGAGCGGGATTTGGGAAATTATTAGTCCTTAAAAAACATCCCCATGATGCCATATGGTGGTAATAAATACCTTAGGGCTTTAATACATCTATGGGATGATTTTTCCTTAAATAATAAAACAAATAACCAAACAAACCACTACATTATGCATTATAATAATTATAAGAAACTCAATTTTTCTTCTATCAAAATTATAATGAATCCATGTACTTAATTATAAGACTATAAAATTAGAGTAAAATGTGATGACGTTTTAACAAAACTCTAGGACAACCAAAAGGCTCCAAACTACACATCCTCTATGCTCAGTTGTCTCCAAACAGGTCATGTATCACAGTGTAATTCTAAATATATATATATATATATATATATGATATTTTACCTGTTCCATATCCGGGTATTTGAAATATGGAAAAGAAATAAATTTACAAAGAAGTGATGAGTAATAAAACTTTGTATGTTTTCCAAATGACTTCTATACTCATGCCACTATGATTGAAATATTATAAATATTTATATTAAAAAAATCCCATAAATTCCAAAATAGTTTATAATTAAATATAAACAACTACCATATCAAACAGTTTTCTAGAAAAATAAAAGTTTCTATGATGAATAAAAATAAATTCCTTAAAATAATATCACATGTTTTCGTGGGAATAGCCATTCAATTTCTTATATCCAGACCAAAAACCATGCATGCATAATTATGATAGTTCCACAGGCATGAGATGTTTCTAATCATTCTACCATGCCATCATAAGGTAATTATATCCCACGTGTAATTACAAATTTGGCACTAATCAAAAGTTCATATTTCAACCAAGCCTCATAAATGAAATATAAACACACAAATGAAGTATGCCCAAAACCCTTACCAATACAACAAGCCAAAAACCATTTCAATAAAACACAAATTTTATTGAAAATAATTTTCATGAAGATATTTTACAAATCCATCAATGCCATATTTTAATATTGTCATTTTAAAATCATGATACCAAATCACATTCCACATAAAATCACCACAATTCAATAATTTAACTGAAAACAAAAAAACATCACTATAGAGGATGTATATCATGATTTTAAAAAAAAATTCATAGTTAATTTTAATAAATAAAAACAATTTCAAACAAATCCAAATAGTTATAGTATGAGAATTTAAGATTGAAGAAACCTACATCAATAGTTTTGGTGAAAACAACAAACAATGTGAAAAATGTGATAAAACATAGTTAAATATCCTATAGACCACCTTATATATCCTCCCACATCTTCTAAAATAACATATGTAAAAAATTGGCATCCAAAAGCATAGATCTACCCATAGTGAGAATATATCAAAGAAACTGAGAGATAGGGAGATGTGGATCAAGGGAAACTCATCAAGAATGATGAATACCGAAGGATTACCATAAGAAATACGAATGAAATCCCCAAGGGAATCCTTTGTACTTCCTTTTGATCTATAAGATAAACTTTTTTTGGACTTTTTAGAAAAGATAATAATGAGTTAGGCGTACATAGGAGGAAAAATGAGGGTGGTAGTGGGTAAAACGACTGAGATCTAAAATTTTAGTTTCTCACATTTTACCCATGCATGATTAGTCACACAGTTGGGAAAACCATGTTGTAACCATGAGTTAAATACTACATCATGTTTGAGGTTCACATGGTTGGATCACACAATTTATAAATCATGCACTAGTAATTCCAAATCTCACTTTCCCAAGATGTAATATTTCTCCATGGATTCCACACAGTTTGGAAAAATTTTATGCCACACATGTACCTTCTCCTTATCCGTTGACTCACTATGCATAGTTCTAATATGTGTTTCATTGTTTCCAAAAATAAACCACCTCCCATTAACCTGTTGTATTTCCAAAAAAAACCCTAAAATGATATCTAGACTCTCCCAATCATCACCCTTATACATTATTATTATAAAACAAAATAAAAGATAATATACTAGAAATAATGGGTGTTTTATGAATACTAAGCTCATACTAAATATATTTCATGTAATATGTGAATGAATCATATCTATATTAGAGGTGGTAGTCCTCACGTCAGCACGAGTAGTAATATTATTTAAATAATACACAAAGATAAAAATAATGTCATAAATAATTATTTTATAAAAACAAATATATAATAAATATAAGATATATCATTGTAAAATATCGATTCCATCATAATTTAGACCCAAGAGATGAGGTAAAAGAAAAAAATAACAATAAAGTTTAATGTGAGTTTTTTAAACATACATAAGAATGTATACTTCGTTACACATTAGATTGATCTATGGGTATGTGTAGGTATAAACCATAATATAAAAAATGTGATTATATTTATGATAATGATTTTATTGTATAATATTGTTTTAATAATTATTGAAGGTGTGTAGATTCAAATAAAACAGAAATGCACATTAATAAATGTTACCTTTTTCTGTTAACTATGTTTATATTGCACAAAAGAGATTAATATGTTAGATTTAATCCCAAGGTAAGGATTCTAGGATTATTGGAGGAATATTGGGAGACTATATGGGTGGAGGATGGACTATAACAAGTTTTATGATAGCTTTGGGGAAGAGGAAAAATTATTTCCTTTTTATAATTGTGGGGGAGCCTAATTCTTGTAAATTAGAAAATATATATTCTATTGGGAGGTATACATTTTCCTCATGTTCCACTAAAATGAAAAAAATATTAAATACGATTTTTCTTCAATAAAACTCACCAAATCAATAATAAATTGAATTTTTATAATTTTCTTCCTTAGATTATATGTTTTCCAAATATTATCATTTTAGATTTTATTAAAGTAACTATTTTTCTATCCTAAATAATTAAACCTTTAAAAAAATTAAATTGAAAGTTATTAAAAAATTTAGAATTAATTTTGTATAAATATTATTCCAAATTGACAAAATTAATAGGTAATATTCATAGAATATTAATATTAAAACAAGCTCATGTAACATTAAAAAACACTACATTAACTCGCTATGTGCTTGCAATATTTGTATAATCATGAAGCCAATATTTTCATAATAAATGCTAAATTTTAAAATTATTGGACCATATTTCATATTTATTAGACCATAAAAATAACATGATAATATATAGTATTTTCATTAATTTTGTTTCATTTAAAAAATGTCATTTTCTTATAAAATAACATTTATATCAATTTGACATTTTTATTTAATTTCAATTAAAATTACATAACAATTAATGATATTAAATTATCTTAATTTCACATATTAAATCATGATATATTCATATAAAAAATTTAATTTAACATATTAATTCATTAATATTATATGACATTTTCTTTTTTAAAAATAATTTATTTTTTATTAATATATTTATAATTAATGTGTTAGTAATCATTAATGGTTTAACGTAATTATATAATATCTTAAATTTAATGTCAAATTAAAATGATACAAAAATCGTTATAAATTATATATATGGACTATATTAGAAACAATATAGCTTCTCTAATTATTTAAATAGTTATAAATGTTAATGTTATAAAAGGTTTTTTTAGGTTTTTTTTCTTACGTAAATAATAATATTGGACACTTTCTAAAAAATGTGACCCGTTGAAAAATAATTTAAAATACATGATGTTATATGGGAAAAATAATATAATCAAATGGTTTAATAAAATGATATTAGGTCATTTGGTCCTTTGTTTTTAAGATTTAGTATGTTGTTAATATTATTTATACCTTAATCGTTGTCAATAATATTATTTATATTCAGTAATATATTTTTTCATAAAATAGGTATATTTTGTTATAATATGAATACAATACCAGGTATATAATTTTATGTCTATTTTTATAAATTCAATTCACATAATAGTAAAAATTAATTTTAAAGCTAACCATGTTCACATTGCGATAAAACAGTTTTTAATGGTAAAAGTTCCAATGTCTTCAATTTTTTATATAATATTTTATTATAAACATGTTTATATGTAACCAAATTATGTTAATTTATATAAAATTAATATAATTAATCTTTATTTTCAAATTAAAATATTAATTATCTATAAAAATAAATTATACAAAATAAGTCATTTTCATTTAAAATTCAGTATTTTCACTTTTCAACAAAATATGAAATATATTAAAAAGGTCCAAAAACATAATCATTGGAATATTTGGAAATTTTGAATTTAAATAGTATTTCATCTTGAATTAGATTTTTTAATGTGTCTATAATTATTTTTATTAATTTTTACCAAAGCTCATAAACATTAGTTCATTTGAGAATATAAAATTTCCAACATATAAAACCTGTACAAAAAAATGTATGATTTATTATAAATAAAATTTATTTATTTAAAACAATTATTATTAATATTTAGAAATTAGTTATTACTATTAATGATTATATATATATATTATATGTTATAATATCCCAGTTCAAATAATTATAATAATAAAATATGGATTCCTTTAAAATCACTCATGCGTGTAACGTAAGCTAAGTCAATACTGCATATCGGGAATGTAAACTCTATCTAGAATATAACTAAATATTAACATGGTTTCACATTTTATTAAATAATTACTTGGTTCATTCATAAGTTATAATCAGTGTTACATAAAATGAAAAAGACAAAAAAATTCAAATTATTAAGAAAAAATAAACAACATCTTATGGTGATACATTCTACAAACATAAAATTTAATTCAACCTCAAAATTATTATTTTATATTTATGGTTTGATACATGAAATTTACATTCAATGAAACCCACATCATAAAAATAAATACTAATACTTCCTTTAAAAAAAGAATTTTGGAAACATGATAGTTACCCGAAGTAACTCATAAGAAGGATTCAACAAGGTAGAATTTAGGAGGGGAGTGAAAACATGGGAATGGAAGGAAAATATAAATATCATGTTATAATAGAGAGTGATGGAGAACATGGTTAGGACATTTTTGAAAGTAAAAAATCCATAGCACAAAGATGCTTGCAAAGGCCATTGATATAATAAAAATTATTACAACTTGACAACAATTTTTTCCAAGACCATCTTCCTTAATGTTGATGAATATTCATTGAATGAAATACTTATATGTTTTCAGGACAACCTTACCTATTGTTGTTCCTTGATAAATTTCTACATTATCTATTATTCCAATAACTAAATGGGAAATTAAATTTCCTTATGCCTTAAGAGATATTGAGATAAATAAACTTAATGATAAGTTATTTCATATGTCTATAGTTATCACACAAAAGATTAGAACTTGTAATCAAATATGAATGAACCCAAATATGGTGATATAATACTTTAATATCAAAAACATCGTCTGAATTTTAACCTAAATCATTCTATTAATGGATACCCTAATAATAAATCGAGATGAAAAATGTCCAATACATTTGAATTATGGTCACTAAATTTCTCAAAAATATATTTGAATTTCTCACGTTTATGTTATAAAGTTGGTCATAGTTTTCACATACCAAACATGTTAATTCCTTAATCATGAATTCTCTTGAAACATGCTAACAATCAGAATTAAAAAAAATCAACACAAAAAACGAGCATTATTCTTTATTAAAATTTTTATTGGATATATTCATTAATTCCAAAAAAGTTGTAAGCCACTACTTTATCAATAATTCCATTATTATCTCCATCGGAATCAGTATAGTCCAATATACATATTCATATTGAACATATCATTATCCAAACATTATTATATAAACATAAAGAACATAAAAAGGGTTATATTTCCCACAATCATGTGTTTCATTTGAATATCAACTTATCATTAATTAATTTTCCATGTTTGTGTGAATATTTAAACTTAATATTATAAATCCTTAGTGAAAAAATAAGGAATATTCCTTTTATATTTAACCATACAAATAATATACTTCACGAATCTAAATATATAAAAACATCAATTATTCCACTTCATCATTAGCCTATTATCAGTGACACACTATCTTATTACATAACACCTCATTCGTTTCATATTTCACCAGTTTTAACATCATCAGCAGTTATATAACCTTTAATTATACTACCTTCTATATTTTCATCATGATCATTCATCATGGGACATCCGTTTTCATAATTAACATTCATTCCACTCATAAATCATTCAACTATTGATGATGTCTTCTGGAGACCAAGATTTCTATTAATTTTATTAATTTAACCATAAATTTTTTATTTTTAGTTAATTTAATTTTGATCTATGTTTCCACAATCAAAAAATCATCATATTCAAATAAGAAATTCAATGAGGTGATTCCTTCCACATTCATGAATCCATGGAAACTGAATCTTCGATCCTCCATTGTCTCCATTAACTTAACTATTAGAAATCTACTTAGTTCGATTCATCCGCGAGACTAAGAGTTGGTTAGGATACACATTTTTCATAATGTTCCTTGAAAACAAATTAGAAATAATGGAAATATCTTTTGTATAAGTGATTATCCCATTTGACTTCTCATCAGCAAATATTCCATCACATAAATTGATAATCGATATAATCTTGGTTCTCTCCGTTGACTAAACCATTAAATCAGAGTGTGAGTAGTACATGGAGTATAAAAAAACATAATCATCAAGACAAATCACTTATAGGGTGTCTACAATATGATATATTAATATGAAACATTGTCTAATCCTTAGAATTCCCTGGAAAAATACTTCAAATTATCCATAATAATATCACTATGATATTATCATCATAGTTTCTAGAGGTTGACTAAACCATTCCATCGATACTAACTATAGAGAACTAGGATTAACAGACATTGATACTATATAATTTTATATCAGTATTTATCACATTGTGAAAATATAGTCTCGATGACTATAAATGATTATTTTTTAGAAACATGGTGTAGTAAAATATAATTTTGTTAATTATGTTTATTTATTCCCATAAATATCTTCCCCTTTATTTCATATAATTAAAACATTTCATAGAAACCAAGGGGAGAAGAATTATATGAAAGGGGTTATAACATAATCTCAATAAGTGTAAAAAATAGATACAAATGCATAAAAAGAGCATTATGGTATGAGAACATGTGAATAAAATTTTAACATCATGCCTTTCATGTAAAATTTAATATACACGAGTCATGGAATAACTATTGGAAGATCAAAAACCTGAATCATAATGGAATAATGAGAACAATACATTAATGAATAACATTTGAATAATACATAAAATTTCTGACAAATACATAAATAGGTAATATCATTCCAAATATGTCAAGGATATGTTCCAAAACACAATTTTCCACTTCATG
The DNA here is from genome assembly GCA_963277665.1 of Viscum album. Lineage (NCBI taxonomy): Eukaryota > Viridiplantae > Streptophyta > Magnoliopsida > Santalales > Viscaceae > Viscum > Viscum album. The sequence goes on from OY728143.1 coordinate 358,833,848, forward strand.
GGGACTACAACTAGTATAAAGGACACAACACCATCCCCATTCATAGTCATTTCCTCATAAGGGATCATGTTTCCATATTTTACAACATTGGATCACATTTCTCCCACATCCCATATTAGATAGGGTTTTACTATCTTCATATTGTGGATTAGTTGTCCCTATATTCCAATAGTGATTAGGTTACACCATATTCCCATAGTGGATCGGGTTTCCCCATCTTCCAATAGTGTATCATATTTCCTCCTATTACATTTTAGATCAATTCCATCAATGGGATTCCCATCATTATCGCATGATATATAAATAATTACTAAATGCATTGAAGGGTGATATTGTTCCAACATATCCAATAATGAAATCATACATACATGCTCTACATGATAATAAAATATGTATCATATCATGACCTATAAAAAGTTATAGGTTTTATAAAAATTATATCATAACCCATGAAATGAAATTGGAATCATAACAAGGTCCTTATATCATTATCTATTGAAAATACATAGGTCTCGTAATAATTTCATCAAATCAAAACCCATGAAATAAAGTGAGTTTCAAAAATATAAAACTAAATGATGATAAATGGGTGACATAAACATATTTTAATCATAACATAAAACTTTCATGAAAGTGTTTTAATAGTATTCATAGAGCATACACCCCAAAATAATAAACTACAACCGAGTAGGACATATTAGGTATCAAATAAATTTTGAAGTATTAAATGGAAAGTTTCTGAAGGAAAATATCATTTTTAATAATTTTCTTATAACAATTTCAAAAATAATTTTCTTTTAAATAAATAATAATAATTTCATTTAAAACATTTATTTAGAAAAATAAATACTCTTTTTTTAAAATTAAATTTTTTAAATAATGAATTTTGGAAAGCATTTTTTCAAAATAGTGAAAGCATATAATGATAACATGAAATTATATTTAAACCTTTTTCATATAAATTATTTGAAAAATAATAAAATATTACTAAAAAATTTTAATGTCATTTTTCTTGGAAATATATTGGAAAATATGTAATATAATTTTCGGAAATAATTGTAATCATGTTTAAAAAATTCATTAAAATCTGTTACTTTGAAAATTATATTGACATATAATTTATAATCATTTTTCATGACATTTTTATAATAAAATGTTACGGAATAAAATAGACTCCCCAACTAATACATAAATAAAGTATAATTTTCATAAAAACACCTTCTTAAGTACCTTAAAAACCATTGAGAGATATAATTGAACCAATATATGAAAATATCATGAATAATAAGAATTGAATAAAATTAATTAGTTCTCTTCATTGATGTATCAAAATATTACATCAAAATAAGTTTAATCATATTCAATTACAATAAATGATGAGATTTTAGAAATAACATATTACCGTTATGGTAACTCTAACAAATAATTCACACGAGAGAATAAAGTTAAATGATTCTTGAAATAAAATTCAATAATTAAATTTATGATATAACTTGTAAAAAGGACCATAAGTAAATTCCATAGAAAATTATATGTAACATCCCGAGTAAATAAAGAATATGAAATTTCCATATTTATTAATTTTTGTGAAGGGAAAGCTATGTTCAATGGCGTACCCAATATGCATCAACAAGTTTCTTTGAAATCTTACATTACATAATAATAATAAAATATTATTTTAAATGGTAGTTAACGCCTAGTTGTTGTAATGGAGTGAATGAACAAAACTAACTACAAAATGATTATAAATGTTTGTTAAATATTTTTACTTCTATCCAATAAATTATAGGGGCTTAAAATGCCAATGAATCCAATTTTAAGCATAAATATTCTAACATTATTTAAATGGACCATTAACCACCTTTTGATTGCGAACCCTTTTTAAATCCCCTATTTTACAATTTTATATTTTATATTGGTCAAAATAAAATCCTTCAATAAAATCGGGACATCAAAATTTACTTTCTATATGTTTTTGGTATTTTTCCGATAAATTTCATTTTTTTAATGAATTGTGAATGATGTTGCATTTTAATTCAAAACCCCCTTTTAATCTAATTTATTTATATGGTTATATTATCTTATTAATTGGTTTTAAAGAGAAATTAGAATATATTTTTACCATTTAATCCAATGGTGGATATTGGAATTAATTTCACATTGAAATTGGATATAAACAAGTGTCAATCTTTTGATATATATTATTTCATAAAAACACACTATTTGTTTTGATAGTGGGAATTAATTATAAAATTATTTAATGAAACTTATATGTTTTTGATTTTGTAAAATATAAAAAATTTTTTAATTCGGAATATCAAATATAGCTTAGGGTGAATGTTTTGTATTTTTCTGAAAAACATCATTTTTTGAAGAATAGTGAAACAACTAAGTTGTAGAAAAAAACTGATTTTTCATTTAAATGAAATTTTGTCACATGTATGAATTGAATTTTAAAAATATTTCAATCATGGTTTTCATTATTATGTAAAATTTGGTTCAATGTGATGAAAATAATTTTTTGTGAATAGAAACTTTTGAGTTTTATTAATCGCGATTAGAGGTAATTAGTGTAATTTAAAGTAAAAAATAATGTTTTAATAATTTTAAATTACCTTGACACATGTCTTACCCTTATTTTAAGAGTCATTTACAACCAAACAATCCATGGGTATACATGTGGACCCCATGGAGCCACTAGGGTAAGAAAATGACATTAATAACTTTTTAATTAAAGCTAAAATAAAAATGTGCAAACGTGTATTATTTTACTAAAAAAATTTTTAATTGGGGTTATATAAGTTATCTTTTTGGCTATAAATATTCAATATAAATCTAATGAGATTTCATAAATCATGGTAATTTTTATATAATTTTTAGAAATTAAATAATTAAATTATTTTATGACACTATGATGATGTAGCGATTACCTTATTAATGAATGATTTAAATAAAAGGAAAATATTAGTTAAAAACTTAGACATACACTTGTATAAAACTATTGTATGGGTGTATATAGAACCATTATCACCTTATCTTCAAAATATATAATTGTGGGTCCTTTGAAATCTTAAAATCATTTCATAATAAAGTAACATTTCAGGACCTTCCAAGAGTTCCCCTCCTCCCTCTTATAGAATTCCCCCAACTCTTCTCCCTTACCCACACCTTTCAAGCCCTTTTATCATCCAACCCCTGCTAATATTGTCTCTCCACATCCCCCAATTCATCCTATAATCCTAAACTTTGGCATAATGCACTTCAAGAAACCCTTTTTGTTTAAACCATGAAGAGTTACCTTATTTAAAGGTAATGTCTTCACTTATGTTATTTTGTTTTATTTTGCTTCTCCAAACCCCAAAACTCTTTTTATTACTTTAATTTGTAACAAAAACAGTATCTTCAATATACTAGTATGTTTTTATAATATGTATTGGAGAAACACTTACAAACAGCTCCATCTAATGGTTAATGAACATACTGTTTCCGTGGATGGTGAATTACTATCTCACAAAACGATGATTGTTCAATTATCTCCTAACGCCTCTCGTGGTGGCCATTATGATGTAACTATATTTTGTATATGATATATATGGTATTTATGTTTTCTATACTCTTCTTTATTTTATATTTAAAACATACCTTTATGCTTTGCATGTTGTACAAATGCGATAATGTCATACAAGGAAGTGTGGACTACTGCCCCCTCAAGTGATGTGACTCTTTCATGCACTACATGGAATGTAAAAATAATTAAATTAATGAATTTATGTGACCTATATAACATATATATTATACTGTAATTATAATATATATATCTATCTATCTCATTTAGTTTTAATTCCATTAATATGACAAAGAAATTAATTTATCCTTAATTCGTACGTACGACCTACCGTCTCCATGAACGGTGAATTTCATTTCCTATCTCCAAATTTTGTTGAATATTATATAAATGTATTTATACTGGATATATAGGATATTTAAATCAATAATAATATTCTTGAGATGATTTAAATATAACTACATGGACAATTATTTTCAAACAAGTTCATTTTTGACTCATGTACCAAACATCGACGAAAACTTCTGATATGAACTCTCATAATTAACTAATTATTATAACATTATAATATTTGATATGAATTGAATAATAAACATTAAAGGAGTTATATAAGAAATTATTAATTGGACAAAGATTATTATTCAAGAATATAATGAAAAGAACAAGACAAGTCGGACTTGAGGTAAGGAATCTGACCTCTCTCTTTATTTTGAAGTACTCTCTTTTATGTCATTTCTTTTATGCACCATGTTCTTATGTTGTAGGATGTTATTTTATATTAACCATACTTTAATTTATATTTTAATATAATGAGATACCCCCTTACTCCCATCAATTAATTTTAATAATTTTTAAGTGGCGTCGTTAGGCTGCCGAATTTTCGTAAGGGGTTTCTTATATCAGTTTTAATTCTGTGAGATTTCCATTGGTAGCCACTTATTTATGGAATGTGGTATATTGTGTACTGAGAATTGATATATATTATCATGATTCTATTTATATTCAATGTTTTTTCTGAATTACATTTGGTGTTTATTATCTTTTGGTCATACGACTCGATTGATTACAACGAGGTAAGGGGTTTTTATCTCACTTTTTATTCTCATGAGATTAAAGCTACATTTTCCACTATTTCCTTTTCTGTGGTGTATTTACTTGGCATTATTCTATGACTTGTGTTATATAATCTCATTCATGTGTATTTACATGTTCATTGTATGACCCTTCTTTCATGGGGTGTACGTTTCTAAAGTTACCCAAATCAGTAAGGGAACCTTTCACCCGCCTCTGTTTAAAAGACTTCATTTTGTTATGCCTTTCAATTTACATCTTATTATATTGGGATATGTTATTCTATATCCTTATTGAAGTAATATTTATTTCCAAGTGATGAAATACCATTTTTTTCTCATCAAATCATTTTATGAATTTTACAGTGACGTCTTAGGTTGTCGAATTTTTACAAGGGAACTTCTTAACCCAATTTCGATTTCTTTTGGTTCAACTTGTAGTTAATGAATATGTCATCCTATGAATATGTGTGAATAAACTATGATTGTTTTACAATTAATATCCACTTTTATTGGTTATATATATATTTTTCACACATATTTATGATATTTATTTATCCTTAATTTAAGGATATCATCTTTATAATGAATGTCATCTCAATTTAAATTTCCATTGAGACTTCACTGTTGTTATGAACCAATTAACTCTTATATGGTGTATATACTGTCCTTAGAAATGTTATATCATGAATACATTTATTCTCATGATATTATAATGTTATGATTAAATGTTATTCCGCAATTATTTGTACTCAATAGTCTCTCATTTTGTTAAAAACTCTGTAACAAAAATATCATTTTTAAATGTTTTAATGATTTATTACTATTAATCTATATCTTTAATGTCCATGTTTTAAAAATGGTTTTGATTATTTATTTATATATAAATTAATGTATTAAAAATATAATTCCATTAAAATCTTCAAAGTGGTATGGGCCCTTTGATTCAAAAATCTTTTTTAAATGGGTTTTGAAAATGGATTTATTATTTGAATATCTTGAAGTTACTTCTTGTGATTGCAAATGAAATTTTATTAGTGAAATGTATATAATTGAATTATTTTTTGTGTTAGGATGGTACTTGGACATTTTACAGGTGGTTACATGATAAACCAAATGACGGGTTCTGCCGTGTATACAAGGACTGGTGGTTACGTTATAACCTCCAATGCATTGGGTATAGAAGTCTGTCGTTTGGCTATTCCATTTACTGATATGTGTGGAAGTTGACCATATGGTCATTCCATTTAATTATTTTTATGTCCCAAGTAACCTTTAAATGATATGTGTTCTTTATATAGTTTTTATGGTAGTCTTTTAGTTACAAAAGGGTAAGTAATGATCTTTTATTCATTGAAGAGTATTTATTACTTTATAAAGGTGAAAGGTATTACTTATGATAAAGTATTAATAATTTACTTATTGTTTTGAAAACACTAACAGTTTTCCTTCATTATGTCTCCTTTACTAGGATTTTTTTTTTCTTCCCTTGTTTTTGAAATGTTATCTACAGGACTTAGAGATGAATAGGGTCATGGATGGGTTCTAGGAATGACATGCTATCTAAAACATGAATTAGAAATGTTTCTTTTTAAGAGTTTTTATTTTATGGTAACTTAGTAGAAGTGCCTACTTTGTAAACTATTGAGATGTAATAGTTACGTCCTAATTCTCTAAAAAATAAACCTAAACAGATCCTCTATGTGAATTATACATTTCTTTCATGATTATGTAATGTTTTAAGGTCGGGTCCTTATAGTTGGTAACAATGGCCGGTTTAGATAAATTTAGAGGTTATTGTATTCTCTAAGAACAACTGACATTATAATAATGGATAGGATTTCAGAAAGAGTCATAGTTTTAGATAAAGTGAATGAGTTTAAGATAACATGAAAAATTATATATTAGTATATACTCTCCTCATAAGATATTATATGATGATTCTAATGATACACTCACCCTGAACATTTTGGTTTTAGTAAATGGCTAGATCTAGAAGACAACAAAGTAATAGTGGATATGATTAAAGCTGTGACGGTTTTCTGAAAGAACAACTGAATGATATTGGAGCTGCAATGAGAAATCTTGTGGTTATTGTCAAAAAACTATCAAGAGTCTTGATAAACCAATTGAACCTTGGTTATTTCTCTAATTCAACATGTACAAGAGAACCAACTTGATGTGGGAGTTTAGGTAATAATTATAAAGGTAAAAATTACAGTTTATATGATCCTTACGTTTGAGGTAATTATGGGTTACTATATGTTATGATGGAAAATGAAAGGCAACAGATAAACACGAGATTAATTATGTTATGGTTATTTTTTAATATTGTATCTCTTTTTGTGGAATGTTTTAAGAATTATATATATTTTGGAAAAAGTACAACACATAGACCGTGTGACAACCCATCGCGTCAGACGTTGCTGCGGGAATCGAACCCACAACCAAGGTGCGACTGACATTTATCGCATATCACTAGACTACATGAAGTCTCTGGTTAGTATGACTAATTATTTTTAGTTAGATGGTCTTATGAATCAGGAATAAGTTTATTTTGGGTTATGTATTGAAATTATTAACCTATCATAGAAGATATGTGATTAGGTTAATTACTTTTCAGTATGAGACTTTAAGAGTAACTGATGTTATATGGAGATAAATGTTAAGATTTAACTTGGAGAACTATGTTATTAAATCCTTCAGATATTTAAGATACAATCATAGTTTGGTTTATTTATGAATAATTTTTAGGTAAATTTCGTATTCAATGGTCTCTGTTGAACTTTTGGCTGTTTGCCAAATTTTAGAGATTAAGAGTAGTTTTTTTTGTAAAAGATTATCTTTTTTTGGGATTATCTAATCTTATGATAACAATTTTTGTTTTGGTTAAGGTCTAAAGACATGAGAAATATATAGTTCTCTTTTGTGGATTAGATGATTCTCTAGAAGTTGATTATAGCTCTCTTAATGTGAACAAGTCTTCCTAAATAATCACCTTTTGGAGAAAATATGGGTTTGTGTAAGAAATATAGTAAGAGATGAAAGTATACATGACAAATAATTATGTTTCCTTATGTTTTAGTTAAGCTCATAAATAAATTCCTCAATGAAAAGTATCATAAAACAAAAATGTTGTCAGTTATCATTTCCTATTGGGGAATCAAATACCATTTAACCCATCACAAGTTTGTGATTTTATGGTGGTTAACTTTCTCCTAGAGATATTTTATATCACTCTCCTTGAGAACATGAACCTTTGTTTTCTCTTCCATATCGATGTTTTCCTACATGGAATACTAGTATGGTTTAACTCTGGTGACCTTTGAACTTCTCTTTCTTTCTTTTAATGTGACAGTTTTACTGACTATATTTCCGATGTGGGACTTTCAATGATGTTTCGGAGCCCAATTTTAAAATTGCGAGGGCGTAATTCCCAAAAGGGGGGAAGGAATTAACATCCTAGGTAAATAAAGAATATGACATTTCCATATTTATTAATTTTTGTGAATAGAATTCTATGTTCTATGGCATACCCAATATGCAACAACGAGTTTCTTTAAAAACATACGTTACACACTAATAATAAAATAATATTTTAAATGGTAGTTAATGGCTAGCCATTGTAATGGTGGTAATGAACAGAACTAACTACAAAATTATTATATATGTTTATAAAATATTTATACTTTTATCCAATAAATGATAGAGGCTTAAAATTCGAATGAATCCAATTTTAAGCGTAAATATTCTAACATTCTTTAAATGGTCGATTAACCGCCTTTTGATGGAGAACCATATTTAAATCCACTTTTTGACAATTTTATATGTTATATATGACAAAATAAAATCCTTCTTTAGAATCGGGACTTCAAAATTTACTTTCTGTATGTTTTTGGTATTTGCCTGATAAAGGTCATTTTTTAATAAATAGTGAATGATATTGTATTTTAATTCAAAACCCCTTCTTAATATAATATATTTATATGTATAGATTATCATTTTAATTGGTTTTAATGTGAAATTAGAATATATTTTTATCATTTAATCCAATGATTGAAAGTGGAATTAATTTCACTTTGAAATTGGAAATAAACAAGTTTCTATCTTTTGATATATATTGTTTCACGAAAACAGGCTATTTGTTTTTACAATAAGAATTAATTATGAAATTAATTAATAAAACATATATGTTTTTAATTTTGTAAAATAGACCTCATTTTTGGCTTCGAAATATCAAATATAGCTTAGGGTGCATTTTTTGTATTTCTCTGAAAAAATTCAATTTCTGATGAATAGTGAAACCACTATGTGGTAGTTAAAAAACTGATTCTTCATTTAAATGAAATTTTACCACATCTATGAATTGAATTTTAAAAATCTGACATAAAAGGTTTTCATTATTAAGTAATTTTTGGTTCAATGGTATGATATTAATTTTTTGTGAATAGAATCTTTTGAGTTTTATTAATCGCGATTAGAGGTAATTAGTGTAATTTAAGGGAATGATAATGTTTTAATAATATGAAATTACCTTGAGACATGTTCTATCCTTATTGTATGAGTCATGGCCGACCACATAAATCCATGAGTCCACTTGGGGACCCCGTGGAGCCTCTCTGGGTACGAAAATGGCATTAAGAACATTTTATTTAAAGTTAAAATAAAAATGTCACAAACATGTATTATTTTACTAATACAATTTTTACATGGGGTTATATAAGATAACATTTTGGATATAAATATTCATCATAAAAATAAATATATTTCATAAATCATGGTAAATTTTTTATAATTTTTATAAATTAATTAAATAAATTTATTTATGACACTATGATGATGCAACGATTACCTCATTAATGAACGATTTAAATAAAATTAAAAGATAAGGCAAAATCATAGACTTAGACTTGTCTAAAACCTATTGAATGGGTGTATTTAGAACCCTTATCACCTAATACTAGATATATGTCATTGTGGGACCTTTAAAATCTGAAAATAATTGCACAATAAAGTAACATTTCATGGCCTTCCAAGAGTGCCCCTCCTCCCTCTTATCAATGGCCCCCACCTCTACTCCCATACCCACACCTCTCAAGCCCTTGGATCATCCAACCAAAGATCCTATTGTCTCTCCACATCCCTCTCTTCATCAAAGAAGCCTTACCTTAGGCATAATTCACTTCAAGTAACCCTTTTAGTTCAAACCAATGAGAGTTACATGATTTAAAGGTAATGTCTTCACTTATGTTCTTTTGTTTTATTTTTCTTCTCTAACCCCATAAACACTTTTTATTCCTTTATTTTGTAACAATAATAGTATCATAAATATACTAGGATGTTGTTATAATATTTATTCGAGATACACTTACACACAACTCCATATAATTGTTAAACAAACATATTGTTTTCGTGGATGAGGAATTACTGCCTCACAAAATGATGATTGTTCAATTATCTCCTACCACCTCTCATTGTGGCCATTTTGATGTCACTGTATTTTATATATGATATTTATGGTATTTATATTTTTTATATTATTATGTATTTTATATTTAAAGCATACCTTTATGCTTTGCATGTTGTACAAATGCGATAATTTCATACGAGGAAGTGTGGACTACCACCCCCAAAAGTGATGTGACTCGTTCATTCAATACATGAAATGTATAAAGAATAAAATTAATAAAATTAATTGAATTATATATCATATATATTATACTGTAATTATAATATATATATCTCTCTCATTTAGTTTTAATTCCATGAATATGACAATGAAATGAAAGTGGCGTTCATGCATACGTACGGCCTACCGTGTCCATGAACGGTGAATTTCATTTTCTATCTCCAAATGCTGTTGAATAGTATAAAATGAATTTATACTGGATATTTAGGATATTTAAATCATTAATTCAATTCTTGAGAAGATTTACTTATATCTACATGGACATGTATTTTCAAACAAGGTCCTTTTTGACTCATCCACCGAACATCGACAGAAACGTCTGATAAGAACTCTCATAATTAACTAATTATTATAACATTATAATATGTTATATTAATTTAATAATACACATTAAAGGATTTCCTTAATCTATTATAAATTGACCAAAGATTATTATTCAAGAATATAAATAAATGAACAACTCATGTCGGACTTGAGGTAAGGGATCCAACCTCTCTCTTTCTTTTCAAGTACTATCTTTTCTGTCATTTCTTTTATGCACCATGTTCTTATGTTGGAGGATGCCATTTAATATTTAACCTACATTAATTTTTATTTTCATATGATGATATACCCCCTCTTACTCTCATAAATTCATTTTAATAATTTTTAAGTGGCGTTGTTAGACTGCTGAATTTTCATAAGGGATTTCTTATCTTACTTTTAATTATGTGAGATTTTCATCGGTCGCCACTTATTTATGGAATATGGTGTATTTTGTACTGAAGATTGATATATATTATCATTATTCTATTTATATTCAATTTTTCTCTTAAATTAAATTGGTTTTCATTATCTTTTGGTCATACGACTCGATTGATTACAACGAGGTAAGGGCTTTTTATCTCAATTTTTTTTCCCATGAGATTAATGGTACATTTTCCACTATTTCCTTTGGTGTGGTGTATGTACTGCCCATTATTCTACTATTTGTGTAATATACACTCATTCATATGTATTTACATATTTATTGTATAAACCTAATTTCATGGGGTGTACATTTCGAATGTTACCCAAATCGGTACGGAAACCTTTCACCCTCCTCCTTTTAAAAGACTTTTTTTGTTATGTATATTAATTTACATATTATTATGTTGGTATATGTTATTATATATCATTTTTGATGTTATATTTATTTCCAAGTGATTAAATACCCTTTTTGTCTCATCAAATCATTTTCTGAATTTTAAAGTGACATCATTAGGCTGTCGAATGTTTACAAGGGAACTTTTTAACCCAATTTCGATTTCTTTGGGTTCATCTTGTAGTTATTGAATATGACATCCTATGAATATATCTGAATATCCTATGATTTTTTTACACTTAATATCCCATTATGTTGGTTTTATATGTATTTTTCACACATATTTATGAGATTGATTTATCCTTAATTTAAGGATACCATCTTTATAATGGATTTCATCTCAATTTACATTTCCATTGAGACTTCATTGTTGTTATGAAAAAATTCACTCTTCTATGGTGTATATACTATCCATTGACATGTTATATCATGAATACATTTATTCTCATGATATTATAATGTTCTAATTAAATGTTATTCTGCAATTACTTGAATTCAAGAGTCTCTCATTTTGTTAAAAACACTTTAACAAAATTATCATTTTTAAATGTTTTAAAGATTTATTATTATAAATATTTATCTTTAATGTCCATGTTTTAAAATTGGTTTTGAGTGTTTATTTATATGTAAATTAATGTTTTAAAATTATAATTCCATTAAAAACTTCAATGTGGTATGGGACACTTTGATTCAAAAATATTTTTTAAATGGTTTTTGAAAATGGATTGATTATTTCCATATATTGAAGATACTTCTTGTGATTGGAAATGAAATTTTATTAGTGAAATTTTTATATTTGCAATATTTTTTGTGTTTTGATTGTACTTAATCATTTGATAGGTGGTTACGTGATAAACCAAATTACGGGTGGTGCCGTAAATACCAATACATGTGGTTATGTTATAACCTCCAATACATTGGGTAAGGAAGTCAGCCGTATGGATATTCCATTTAGTGATATTTGTGGAAGTTGACTGTATGGTTATTCTATTTAAGTATGATTATGACCCACGTTTTCTTTATATGTTATGTGTTCTTTATATGGGTTTTTTGGAAGTCTTTGGGATACATAAAGTGTAAGTAATGATCTTTTATTTCGTGAAAAATATTTACTACTTCATAAAGGTGAAAGGTATTACTTGTGATAAAGTATTTATGATTTACTTATTATTTTGAAAAAAATATCAGTTTTCCTTCTTTGTGTATCCTTTATTGGGATTTTTAGGATCATCCCAAGTTTTTGAAATGTTTTCCATAGGACTTAGAGATGAATAGGGTCAAGGATGGGATCAAGGAAACACATGATATCTTAAACATGGAACTAGACATGTTTCTTTTTAACAGTTTTTATTTTATAGAAACTTAGTAGAAGTGACTACAATATAAACTTTTGAGATGTAATAGTTATATCCTAATTATCTAAAACTCTAAACCTAAAAATATCCCCTATGTGATTTATTAATTTTATTCTCGATTATGTAATTTTTTAAGGTCATGTCCTTATATTTTAGGGGCACAACATTGAATTCATAAATAAGAAAGAAAATTTAGAAAATAAATTACAGTACCAATTGTGTAACTTTTGAAACATAAATCCAACGAAATTAAGTACTAAAAATGGACATGTAAATTACATTAAATTTATTAATAAGATTCATGTAATTAATTCATGGGTATTATATGTACTACTTTAATGAAATGAGTGGTGAATATGTTATATGTCTTATAGAAATAAAGGTGAGATGAGAAAACTCTTACTACATTAGTATCATAAAAATCATGATTCCAATGCGATAATAACAAAATTTTAATAATTTATTCTTCTTAGATAAATGAAAATAATAACATAAATTGTTATTTGGACGTATATACATCACCAAAAGTAATCTAATGGTGAATATGGCATGTATATTACAGAAATAAAAATTGAGATGAACTTATATTAACAAAAGTCTTGAAATTATTCAAAAAAGATCAAACCATATATATTATAGATATATTATCCTTATAAATCTACAAAAAACCATATTATTAAATATCATACCAAATATTATTTTATTTTTATTTATGTTACCCACTTATTACCAATTTCATGTTAATGTTACGATTCAGGTAAGATCCTCTTTGTTTTTTCATATATGTTTTGTCTAATTATTCATGATCCTATTTCCTAGATCATGATTTATTTATTAACATAATTTAAATAATATTTATATACTACATATATATTTTATATAAATCATTATTATAATCTATTAAACATAGAAATATGTAATGAAATAAACCTTTCATGGAGATGGTTAGCCCTATGTACGAATAAACGATGTTTCGATGTTATTGTCATATTGAATGTACGAAAATAAATTACACACATCTATATATTATAATTAGTATAAAATTATCATTTCATATACATCATATAAGTTCATTAAATTCTATATTATTACACATAATGTAATGTTTTAATAAATCATATCACTTTGAGGAGGCGGTAGTCCACATTCCAGAAACAAAGTAATCATATTAACATAATATAGATAGAATTAAGGAATGATGTATATAAAAATTAAATAAGAATAAATAAATTATAAATAAAATATATATCATGTAAAAAACTGTTCATAATCATTCACACCCATGAGGGGTAGAAATGGAAAAATGAACTACATCGATTAGTGCAGTGGCAGTTCACTATACATATGAATGGTAAGTACATTACCCATTTGATGGATGTGTGTGTATATTTAGATAGAAAAAATTAAATAAGATTAAATCTCTATATTTTTTATAATTATATAATTAAATAATCATGGAAGAATTATAAATGATGATTTGTATAATCAAACAAAATAGAAATTCACATTGTAGAATGATAAATCTTTTTCAGTTAACTCATTTTGGGTCACACGAATGGGCTTTGTAGTTTTATTTATACCCATTTTGAGGATTATATTATGAGATGGGGGATTTTTGGAAACTATTTGGATTGATTTTGGATGATCCAAGTTGGCATGATAAGTGTGGGGACGGGGAAGAATGAATTTATTTTTATAATGGAGGGGGAGTGGAATTATTTTAATGACCAAAATATATATACTATTGGAAGGGTTTCATTACATAATTTTCATTAAATATGTATAAAAATAGATTAAATGGTATTTTGGATTGATAAAAACCTCAAACATTGAAAAATATGTTCATTTTTATTAATTTTGTTCCTTAACGTCGATGATCCCAAATTGTTTTCATTTTGGTTTCTATTAATGTAACTTGTTTTCTAACCTCAGTAATTTTACAATTAAGAATAAATTAAAGTGAAAACTATTTTAATAATTTGACACAATTAGTTATAAATACTATTTAAAATTTAAAAAATAAGTATCTCATGTGTGTTTGAAAATAATTTTAAAACAAGCATATGTAACGCGGAAAAGACCAACTTTAACACATACCATGCTAATAATATTCTTACTATATATGGGTCAATATGATAATTATAAAAGGTCTATGTGTACACAAATAAAATTTATTTGATAACTATTAACACGTAAAAATATCACTTTTGAAGAAATTAATTTTATTATTTTTAATTTATTTAATTAAATAACATTTGTTGTAATATAATATAAATGTCAAATTTTACATTATTTATTAAAATAAATAATGAAAATTTCATAAAATTGTTGGAATTGAAATGTATTAATTGCACATATTTTATCATAATTCATTTAAAAATAAATAAATTTAACACAATAATTCATTATTTTTTCTTTAATTTTAATGTTTTAGCATTATTTATTTTATTTCATTACTAACAATATTATCCATGTGTTTGTCTATGATCAATTTTTATAGTAATTACATCACATCTAATAATTAAATTTGAATTTCCATGATGAATAACTCTGTTAACATTCAAAAAAATTTTACAACTGTAACTATGTATCTTCTCATATAATCTAATGCATTATAAATGATAATTGCAAGGGATGTTAATTTTTATGTATTTTTTAATTACATAACATATTATATGGGTCTGTGTTATAAATTTGTGTCCCAACAACTCATTAAATCAGTACCATGTGGGTATTTGGTCAAAATATTTTTATCTAACTACATTTTTAGAAGTTTCTAATTCAGTTTGGATATTTTTTTAAGATGTAATCCCTTGAAAAGTTGATTTTACATTCATCATTGTAATTTATTATAATTTATTTCACTACACATTAAAAAAATAAGATGATATTATTAGAATATAAATATTATATTAATTTTAAATTATTATTTTTACTTTTAAAATTCAATTCAAATAAGTGGAAAAATTATGTTTAAATATAATCACAAAGATGTTGTGAGACAACATGTTCTGTAAAGGTGAATGTTCAAAAGATTGAATATTTTTATATGAAATTTTAATGGTGAAATGGTTCTGAGGACATTAATTGTTTTAAATAATATAAAATTTTAGTAATTTAAAAATATAGTAAAATTCAAATTCTATTTTACTATATAAATAATTTAGACGTAAAATGATTATTCAATTAAAATTCAATATTTTTCATTATTCATCAAAATATGAAATATTTCATAAAATTCAAAAACAAATTAACACTTAAATAATTTTAACATTATTAATTCAAATATTTATTTAAAAAAATTGTTTATCCAAATGTTAATCATATTAATATTATTATTGTTTTCAGAATGAAAAAAAAGATCATTCAAAAAATAGTATTTGTAATCATACAAATATATTACCACAACATTATGTGTTTTATAATAAAATATTTTTATATAAAAAATTATAAATAAAAATTTAAAAACTATTTTTCAATATTCATATTACTATATATGTTATCTGTGTTATAAATATTTCATTTAAATAATTATAATAATAAAATGTTGGTTCGTTAAAACTAATTGTTATGTGTAATGCAAGATAATTCAGTGTTATGTGTAGCACCATCATATAATTGTATATTTTATATATAAATTGTAACATGGTGTATTATATAAATAAATAATATTTTTTCCACAAGATGTATTCAGTGTTGCGTGACATGAAAAACAACAAAATGTTGTAATCAATTCAAAAAAATATCACAACATCCCATGGTGTTATATAAAAACTATAATAAATTCTACAAATAAATATAAAAATTATTAAACAATAGTAATTTGTTCCATAATATTTTTCCCCTAATCATTTGAGCTAAATTATTTTCATTATTTGGTATTAATAAACATATAAATGAATAAATCTCAATATAAAGTTCATGGTCATCTATTTGTAATTCATTCTCATCAATGAATGCTTGGGAATTTGTTTTATACTGTGAATTCCAATTTTCCAATGGTAGGTAACCTATGCCAAATTTATTTGTGATGTTGGATAATTGATGAAAACAATATGAGGTGATGTCGTTTCCTATTTCTATGGATTCCTCCATAGAGCTTGTTGCCTAGTGTAGGTCTCTATCACTTTTTATGTCATGTTCTAGAATCATATTTGTTGATTATCTAAATATGGGAAGAATTTTTTTAAATGGATTATGTCTTGAAAGCCTAAAATCATATTATTCGATTTTATGGTATTGTTTGGCATGTTATGGATTTTTTGTATACTGGATATGTTTGGAATCTATAAATTATTCATCTATTGGCAGGAAAATCATGAATGAATCTTCCTAAACATGAAATAGAAGGTATTTTAGATCGGATGTGGGGTATTTTATTCCTAGGTTGTTTGTAATATGTTTATATTAAATCAACGAATACCACAAATATTGTATTGGGAATATATTATATATTATTTCATAGGATTAATGTCTTTTTGAAATGGATGGTTTATATGTATAACAACTTTGGGAATATTTAGGTTGTTATATTTGCAACTAGGGGGTGATGATCACACCTGAGGGTCAGGAAACATGTGTCCCCATGTGGGGATGATGATCAAAAATGAGATATCGGTAAAATAATTCCCAATAGTGTAATATCATCACACGTGAGGTCTATTCTTCCCATTTGGATGACATACAAGTTTTGTGGCGTTTGAGTGTTGGGATTGAACCACATTTAGGTTTATTAGGTGTGTTGAAATTTTGGGATTGAACCTCATGTATGGTTCCCATGTACTCCATAATAATATAGTGATTGAATCCCATGTAGTTTGATACCATAGATTAATGACATGTAATGTTATTGGTCAATTGATATTAAAATCATCTTGTAATGAAATTAATGTAATGTAAAGGGATTTAACATTTTATTGGGTTAAGAATATGCATAATGGATTACTAATGGAGGTTTTTCATCACCTATTGGGAAAGGATGGTGTCATCCCATGATGATCAAACATCAGGAATTATGTACTGGTATGATAATGAAGGAGGTTAGGGGTCATCCCATCATAGTAATAAAAAAGGCATCTAGTGTTCTTCAGAAAAGGTATGACTACTATTTAATTTCATGGTATGAGGAAATTGTCATGATATATAATTTAATATGATTAAAATTGTTGGTTTATTAAGTTAAAATTAATAATTATATACATTTTTTGGTTTTACAGTTTTCAATACCATTTATATGTTCTATAGCATGATCTGAAATATGATCTCCCTACTAGGATTGGTGGTATTCTTACCATGATAATTCTACCATTTGGGATTATAAATTTACTTATCATTTCCTTGTTGGTGGTGTATCGAATGACCATTGTTTTGGGTGAGTGTAAATTAAGTGTCCCAACATTGGGTTGTATATTATTTTGTACGGGTGGAATTATGATTATAATTCAAATGGAAAAGCAATGTAATTTTATAAGATATTCTGGATGTAATGGGGTTGACACAATGGTTAATGTTATTGGTTTCTGGTGATTTTGTGTGTGTATAGACTAACTTTGTTTGGATACAAGGTCCAAGGGATCATGACAATCCCGAATGGTTATTGGATTAAATGTGTTACCATGGGGAATCCTAATGGTCTAGATTTAACGAATGATCAGGGCTTTGAGAAGGTCTAGGGATTTTAAAAAATGGGTGTCTCGTGAAGGTGTTTCTTATGAATAACATGGTGGAACTATCTTATAATGAGTTATTTTTTCTAATTGGTTTAGTATATTTATTGATAAATTTCTTATGAAATATCAATAGCCATGATTATATTTCTACTAATGTGAATGCAATTGATATTTATGAAATTAATCTTAACCATGGAAAATTTTTTCAAGAACACATGGGAGGATGTTTTACAAAGGTTGTATACTTTTTAGAATCCATTTTCTATATCACTCATGAAGGCTAATGCTTAAAAAATTGCTATTTTTTTAGAATTCCATCTGTCGTGTCACATGAAAATTTGGACATTGGGGGGTATCGATTATTATGGATGAAAAAGAAATATATAGTTCATAAAATTCTTTAAAATGGAAACCCATTTAATGAATTATTACTATTTGGGTGAGAAGATCAAAGAAAGGAAATATGATTTTTAAAAGTTACTTCCTCAACATGCATGACCATCTATTGAATTCTGATAAGAATTTCCCATTCATGACGGTTTTGACCATCATAAAAAATATCCATTAGTTTATATTTTCAGCTCATTTGGCCCCTAATTCTATAGTAACGTAACACACCAAGTTTTTATGAATTTTTATTTTGAATAAAATAAAGTAATTTTATATTTTTCCTCACAAGGAACAACTTGTAAATATTTTTTTTACACAGGCGAGAATGTTAATATTGCACTACATGGAAAACTAGGATAACCTTCGTTACACACGACACTAAGATATAACAAAACTGATATATATTATTAATATTATTATTTTAATGGAAATATTTTATGATATTTTTTTTGAAAAATTGATATTAATAGTAATAAAACATTTCAAATATTATTTATTATGGATTTAAATTAATAAAATAGTTTGATAAAAAATAATTTATTTTATGTAAAGTAATATTATTATTTTAAAATAATATTTTATAAAAAATTATTTTTCATTCAAATCATTAATAATAAAATAATTAAGTTTTTTATGTTTTAATAATATAATCTTGTTTTTTTAAATCATCAAATAAAAATTATCTTAGGTTGATTCTTTGGAATGATTCAGAAAATTGGAATTTTTTAGGAATATTAAGCTTTAATGAATATTAATAAACAAAATTCATTCGTGTAATTAATTTATATGGTTAAATTTTATATTAACTATAATATAAATTAAAAATAGTCCAATTATATATAAATTAGTATACTTTAGTTCATTTTAATATTGAATTTTCATATAAAAACCCATAAATATGACGATCATTTTCTCTCTAAAAACATACATTATCATCTCATTTTGGGGATTAATTTTTAATTATTATATTAAAATTATATGAGTAAAATTATGACAAAATAAATTCATTATTTATAATCCCCATAAATTAGATTATGTAATATGTTCAAATTTAGTTTTTTTACATAAATGATAAGTAATAATTGAAAAAATAAATATTAACCAATCATAAGTTAAAATGGGTTCATTTGGGGGTTAAACTAAAATTATAAGTGAAAATGACCTCTATAATTTTATAAAATCTATTTTTAGGAATTTTTTTTAAATCTTCTATATTTTCTAATTTTATCCATTTTAACTCTCTTTTCATGTGTACAACATGGATAGACCATTTATTTTTAAAAATCACAAGTATTCCCCTCACCACACATATAAAAGAAACAATTTCTCCACCTTTATCAAAATCATAAAACCATTTTGATTCATCCGTTACAAAAAAATCACTTCAAAATTTCCCACATTTCATTAAATAATCATTACTTTTATTGAATTTCATCCTATAGTGGGTTCTGGTGGGAACCTAAAGAGTATACTCAATACAGATGTAATGTTCATACATGAGCATATTTTCATAATATATTCCTACAAATTCAGAAATTATTATTAAAAATTATTCATACAATAAAATAAATATAATACATATATGTATAATATTTATGATATGTTAATTTCCGACAACCATCTCCACTTTCATCGAATGGGTTACCTAATAATCTTTTCCCTGTACGACGGTTTATCGGCTTGTAAACTAATTTCAATAATTTTTCCATTACCACATACCATGTATGTTTATAATGATGGAATTAATTTTTATATATTATATTTATGAAGTAATTATAATTTTTTTTATATCATTGATAATTTCATAAATCCCTTTTTGGGAATGTAATATCTTTGCTGATGTGTATGGTGGACTAACAAATCGTGATGTATTGTGACTTATTATGCCACAAACATACTATATTAATTATGGTTTTAATAGATATATTTGATATATATGACATATAATTTATTCTGCAATGGTAACATATATTATTTACTTTTTTATCCAACAATAAAACCGAAAAAACATGCATTCATACGTTTAAAAAATTATCCCCACGAACAATGTATTTAATTTCCAATCACTAATAGTTGTGAAATAAATTGAATAAATTTATTATAAATAATTAATATATATATATATAATTTTCAAATATCTAGATATTCTGAACAAATGATCGATATATGGTGAGAAAATATGACAACTCAAAACCTAAATGAAAAACAAGGAGGTTATTTACTGAAACATCACATTAATATAGAATCATTAATAAATGAAAAATATAAGATCATTGGAAAATCAAATATGGATATATATATATATATGGTTCATTAATATTCTTTTAAAAACAGATATTGATATATTAGATGATTGAATTAAAGGGGAATAATGAAGACATAATGTAATGGATTTATGTCACAATTTTTATTCATTGTGATGTTTATTATGTTATGAACACATAATAATTCTTTATGGGTATATATATATCCCATTTTAAATATAATATCATGATATTTTACCCTCATTATTTTTTATTTTCCATTTTATATAATTCATTCATCGATATTATAATTATGAGATACCATCATGGTGAATATTTTATATTACAATTTTGTTATATATCAGGATTGTTTATTATTATGTTTCCTATGATAAGTTATTATATTTCATATCTCAATATACATCTAAATTATTTATTCTTTTTTCATCTAATTATACGATTATCACAAATTTTTTATTCAAAATAAATTATAAAATATTTTATAAGATTCTAACAATGTTTCTCTCTTCAGACAGACATTCATTTTCTTCTATAATATTATTAACTAAAAATGTTTTTGAAAAATGTTTTACTTCTATAAAATTATTAATAAAGAATCTTTTACCCATTTTTCCTTGTTTAATTTTTTAAATTAATATTCTGTTCATTTTCTAAATAATTATCATTTTCATTTTACAAAAATAATAAAAATAAAATATTGTTTTAATTCGTACAAACTAAAATTAACATATCATCATCAAGGGAAGTATTGAATATGAAGGTAACTTTATATGATTTATAGGTTATTTTCGGAGGCTTTATTTAATTTTTTTTTGGTTTTCTGTCATTGTTTTCAGAGAAGAAAGGTTATTTTCTTCATGAATTTTTTAAATGACTGATCGAAATTAGTTTTCTAATATCAATAAATACATTGATGTTACATATATCGTACTATGGATTTTATCAAAGGAACCATTCTTTTTATCTAACTAAATGATTTATTATTATGATGGTATGATCCTTATGAAACTTGTATATCGTCCACGTATTATAAAATTATAAAATTATTAGGAAAATAAATTTTTTCTTAATATTATGAAATATATATATAATGAAATAAATAAAAAACCTATATCTTTTATGTAGATTGTGATCTGATGAAATTATTTTGAAATTTAGTTAATTTCATGGGTTAAGATATGATAAATGTTTTATGATTTTTTTTAACACATTAATATGGTATTAATTTTGAGTTTGGTGGGACCTAAATCTCCCCCTAATTCAGTGGGTAATGATTTATATCACAATAAATATACCGTTATCAAATGGCTAGTGATACATATTTAGTATGTGATTTTTTATGAAATGATGGCCTTAGGAATTAACATTGACTACTATGATAGATTTTTGGGTAAACAAATTCCACTAAGATGCCCACCAATTTTGACACTCCCATGACTCATGCTGTGAAAATTCAAAAATTCATTATGAACCATCATGAAGGATTTATATAGATAATTTCCATGAATATCCTCATATAAACTTGATGTGTAATTTATTAATGAAATTATCAATAATTAGAAATCATATAAGGAACTATTCATTAATATGTTATTAACCATGTTAATATTATTTCATGGACTATGAATTTTGGTTTTATTCAATTGAATGAACTTAATAGAACCATGTTAAAGCTCATTGTGATTAAAAATGAAATTATAGTCCTTTGAATCCAATCATTTTTTGACATGGAATTCCAATCTTCTTGTTATTATCACATAACATTCTCAATATATGTAACCAATGTACAAGAAAACAATATAGGTAAGAACCTTCTATTGAGTCCATAATAAAGAATTTCCTACCTTCATTCAATGTGTATTTTATCCACTAGTTTTTTTGTTATGGATCTACATAACTGTTCAGATATTTTCTATTCTCTAGTTTTTGGAACCTTAAGAAATAATATTAGTTTTACTCCATTAAGACGGTGAGGCTGAATAATGGTGGAATCTTATCATGAATATAAATTAAGATGATAAAATTGATTTTCTATTTTAGTATGAGTTCAGGTTCATATTTTCAATAAGTATTTTCCTTATATTCATCGTAAGAATATAGAGAAGCTGTTTATTGATAAAAATAAAAAATATTTTGAATTCATTGGAACAAATAAGTTTAATTTTATAAGACTTACGAGAAAAAAAAATCAAGAGAGACATCTAGAGGATCCTATAGGGGCCTTGGAGTAGAGATGGCTCCTGTCACTCACTCTCAAGTGCTAGGGTTTGATCCTCAGCTTCACTCCCCCCACCTCCGGCTTTTAATTAGGCTCATCATCGGCATCCTCTTCTTTAGTGAATCTTAATAGGATCGGTTGTCTTCATTTTCTTGTCTAGTTGGTAGATCGATTCAGATCTAGGGGGGATGAGGTGTCATGATGGCAGATTAGGGATCTAAAGATGTGAGTAATGGATCACGTCCTGAGCATCGTGGCGTCTTCCCCGAAGGGCCGTGAAGGGGTTGGGATGTGGGGTGGTTTTTTGTTGGTTTTGAATTTATGGGGTTTTTAAATAATTTTATGTGTGTTTATTTACTAGTGTCCTTGCAATGATATCTTCGTTGTTGATCCCTTATGCCTCATTGGTTCTTCCAGCTTTCTACGATTCACCCATTTAGGAATTTATTGAGTGTTATTATGTGGTCTGTATTTATATAGATCCACGCCCTGAGAGACTTTACTAGATCTGATCTTCTCAGATCCCCCCCACAGAGACCTTCCATTAAGGTGATGTTGGCTCTTCTAGTATTTTGTGTTGAAGACCATAATTCATGCTCTCCATATCATCTTTATCTTTAGGTTTTGGAATATACGGTTGGATTATTCTGGTGGCTGTAGTGGGGAGATTTTGGTTTCAGCTAGGACATTTTGGATCTATGCTAATGAATTCTTTCAGGGTATATCCTGTTTTGGTTCAATAATTTAGAATGGGAGGTTACTGGTTTGATCCTGAGTTGGATAAATTTATATAATCAATGACTGTGTAGGGAACTTGTGTAGGAGAATCACGGTGTCTAGGCAGGAGAGGGGGATGTCATCTCATGGGTGGCAACAATCTTGTCTTTGAGAATCAGTGTTGGAATTGTAGTTGGGCTTCACCATATGGAACACCTACAGAGGAAGAATCAGAGCTGGTGGTTCATATTTTCCATGTTTTTAGGATTTGGGCTTTTGAGTGGGTATGGCGTCAAATATCATATTCAACCTATGATTTGACAGATGAATCTTTTTAGTTGAACTACTATGAAAAGGTGGAGATCTTTATCACGATCAATTGTTGGCGTAGAGAAGCTCCATTTTTTTCTATTTTTTATCTCTTTGAGCATTCGGTCGTGGAATGTCATATTTCCTTGATATCTGTGTTTTTCCTGTATTCTCTAAAATGGGATTTATGTATAAATAAATAAAATTAAGGACTTTGATCCATTGGATTAACAGATAAGACATACGATATATATAATTTTTTAATAGAGGTCATACTAATTATTTTGTTTTTAATTCCTATTCATACAGGATTTAATCTCATCATGTTGTGGATAAACTCACAATTTATAATATTATAGTTGTGTGAAAAATTATTGGTGCATTTTCAGAATTATTTTAAATCCTTGGACAGAAATGTGAAGCTGAATTCTAAATAGAACGCATACCTATTGACATACCAATCTCAATGAATTTATATAGAATAACCCCAATTGTTTTTCCATAATTGGAAAAGATACTCTAGGATAACCTTGACAAGGGATTAGATTATCCATATGTTTCACTTTAGGGTTCATTTCTGATTTTTCTAATAAAAATGATGTATTTGATCAATGTGAGTTTACATTGATTGTAGTGGTTTGAACAAGATCATAATTAATAATAATTTTCATCTTCCATATATTCCTGATTTTTTAGATCAAATACCCATAGTTCAATACATTCCATGTTAAAAATCCATTATAGATAACATCTTTTTCATGTTATTGAAGTTGGATATACCAAAAAAATCATTCCGTAAAAGTTATAGAAAAATTGAATAATATTAATTCAGTTCCTTCTAAATAATAATAGAACTATAAACATATATTAAATAAATTTAATATTTAGATATTACCTTTATATTTTTGTGGTATTCTTTATTGAAAATTTTCTTATTATCATAAGGAGTAAGGAAATTCACGAAGATCACTTGAGAATTGTCTTAATGACCATAATTTAAATAAATTAAATTGAAAAATTACAATGTGTGCACTATTTAAGTAAAAGGGTTCATTTTTGGTCATATAATCCTATGTGAGGGTATATCAGTAGCCCATTAGAGAATAAGGATATTGAAGTTTGTCCTAGAATAACCATAATTATTGAGATTCATTGTTCTCATTGTTAATATAGATATTATTGATGATTTTAATATAATTTATCATGAATATATAATTATCTATCATCATTCACTCAAGTGGGATCCAAGTCCTTATAGACCGTTGACTGTTACCAAAATCTATGTAATCAATGGAGGATGTAAAAAAGTATCACATTTTACTACATTACACTATATAGGATAAGATTTTTATTCCATAGTGGTGTATATATGAAAGGATAAATATGTTTTCTTATGAAGAATACAATGGTTATTGATTATATATCATGAAAATTGAATATTCTAGTAAAAATACAACCTTAATGATATGGATTTAGTTATGATAGTTTTTTAATTAAATATATAGAGGCATAATATTTATGGAGAAAATTTTGATTTATGTACTGATGAGAAAAGATTAATGTATATATTAAAACAAAATTTGTTAAATTTGTAACAAAAATCATGGTTAGATATGGTCATAGATTATGATTGGTCAACACATCCCAACACCGGGATAATGAACATTGTGGATGCTGATTTGAGTTAAAAGGATCATGCTAGAATTTCCTTGAGGAGGATTAAAAACATCCAATATTTTTGGATTTTTGAAGGATGGATATTGAAATCTTGAATGGAAGGAAAACTATTTTCTTCCTTAATTAAATGTTCAATAATTTATCATTGTGTTCCTTAAAAATAAACAAAAGGATGATGTGGTGATTCATAATGAGGTTAAACCCCCCCATATAACATTGATCATGATGGAATGATAATGTTCAGAAACCATGTATTTGTTCCGTCCATACCTTATATGATGAATGATTTAATGGAGTAATCTCATAGTTCTTCATTAATAATTCATCTAGGAAGTATGAGTATGTGTGGAGATTTTAAATACATTTTCTTGTGGGATGGTATGATGAGATATATCATTGATTTTGGGTATCAGTACCTAGAATATCAACATCATTATTTGGAAATAAAAAATTATAAGGAGATGTTACATCTATTTCATGTACCCTATTTGAAAAGACAAACAACTCCCTATGAGTGTTGCCATTGTACACCCTAAAACAAATAGAGGCAATAATGTTTTACTGGTTATAGTTGATCACCATACAGTGTTAGAAAAATTCATCACTATCAGATAAGAAATCTCCCAAAATAATATTTCCAATATATTCTTTAAGAATGTAGTATAGTTTCTAGGAGTACTACCTTCCACTATGTTTGATTAGTGTTAGGAGTTTACCTCAACGTTTTGGAAAATTCAACTACTAATTGTTGATACAGAGTTGAGTTTTTTCATTGTGTGTCATCCTCATATAGAGGGATGATATGATAGAATAATTATAACCCAAAATTATATGTTGACATATTTCTCTTTTGATTTCAAAGACAATTGGGGTCAAAAACCTCCTCAAGTTTAAATTTCGTACAAAATAGCCTCCAATTATGAATTTTGATATATCATTAAGATTCCATAAATGTAATGAAATGTATCTCTCCAATGTACATGAATGTTTTTTGGGAATGAAAAAATTTGGGACATGATATATGTGTAGTAATAGGAGAGTATTAGAGCCATTCAGAATCACATTGTGGTAGCTTAGTGTTGGTTGAAATGTTATGGAGATAATCAATGAGATGATATAGAAAATAATTTTTTTGATAAAATGTTTCTATTAACATATCTAAGGGATAATTATATGTTATTAGGGATTAAAGGGAAACCAATCATTGTGTATATAGGTCCACTTGAATAGTTTTTTCATATAGGGATGATAGACTATCGATTTGGAATTCCATAGAACATATCTCTAATCCAAGTTGTCTTCTATGTGTCACTCATAAGGATGCACATATCAAACTATTAAAAATTAAAAAAATCATTATTTATACCACTGGAGGAAGATAACATGTTTTAAGAACAACTAATATAGATTCAAGATCAAAAGAAGGATGTTATAGAAAACAACACCACTCACCTGGTTATTGTTTTTAGGTGAAAACACTAATTTGAGAAAGAAAATGTGAGAACATAGGGATATGAATTAGTAGATGTATGCAATTGTTTTTGTAATGGAGTGGTGTTTTTTATGTGAAATTGATTTCAATGCTGGTAGAATATAAAACATATAGTTTTTATGAATTATTATTCAATGAATAAATTAAATATTATTAATAGATTGAGTTACACACAACACCCGGATAATCTTTTTTTAAAACAAAACATAATGTTAATCATACCCTGTGTAAAACCTAGGAGTATCATTCATTATAGAAGCCATTGAGTTTTAATAAAATGACATATTATTGATATATTTTATTAAATGATGCTATTGTAACATAGTTATTAAAAATAGTTATATTAATATTATGAAATAACATCCAAATATTTATTATATAGATTTTATTTATGGAAATTATAATAATAATAAACACATTGTTTTTCATGAAGAATTTGTATGCCTCAAAAATAATATTTTGTCAAAAAAATTGTTTCCTTGTAAACATTGAAAATATTAATTATTCAAACTTTTTTAACCATAATTTGATAAAATTAAAATTATTTTTTAATTAATTTTATCAAATTAATGTTAGGGATAATTTTGGTAATTTTCTTTTTAAAAATATTCATTTTTTATTAATAGTGAAAAATATTTAATTTTATTATAAAATAGCCATTTAATATAATTTCTTTTTAAATATACATTATTTATATATTTTTTAAAATTTAATTAGTTAAATTTTACAAAATTGGAAAAAATTTATCCTAATTGAATAAATTCCAGATTGATTTTTGATATAAATACATTTAATGATATATGAATTTTTTTATAACCCAATTTTCTAATCGCATATATGATATTAATGTTAACTTATATTAGTGTACTTATATAAATTAAATTTGGTACAATTAATCCCTAATTTAGATTCTGAATTTTTTATATTATCTAATAAGTCCAAATATATTGTTTACAAAATTAAAAATAAAAAAGTAAATATTATTTGTTGTAGTTTAAATAAAAATTTAATTATCATTGTTTAAGTTTAAGTGATAATGTTTAAATTACATATAAACATGAATAAAATTTATTTCGTTCCCATGTTTCAACCTTATAATGTATAATATTAAAATTTTATACATTTTATATCCTTATGGAATTTGAAAACCATTATTAGACATTTTATTTTAAAAAATTACAAATGTGCCACTCGCCTCACTTATAAAAGGCCATCCCAATCCATGATTCTTCACATCATAAAAACCATTTTTTCAAACCAAGAATAGGATAAATAATATTATAAAATTCCCTAGAGTCATCATATTATGAAATTATTTATATATGGTCAACCTATAAATAATTATTGTGAAAAAATATGGAGGATTACCATAAAATATTTAACCATTATCAATGTAGGGTTTTCCTTAATTTCATCCTCAAAATACTTAAAATATTATTTTTACCATAATGATATAACACCCAAATTATCTTAAATACAATGAAATTTAATTTTTTTGTCATTACACACAACCATCTCAACATCCATCAAATGGATTACAAAATCATCATTTTTTAGAATGGAGGACTACCACCTCATGAACTGATAAAAATGGTTTTTTCCATTACCACTTTCCAATGGTGTTTATAATGATGGATTTCATGTTCATATTTGATATTTAGTATATTAAAATAATTATTTTTCTATTATATCACAAATAGATTTATTATATCAATACTGTGTGATATGATATCATTGCTCATGTGTATGGTAAACTACCACCTGATAAAGAGTAGTGATTCGTTCATGATTTTTATGGAATGTATTTTTAGTTAGAATAATATATTTTTTTGGTGTATGAAAAATAATATTTATTTTCTAATGATAATTTTTATCATATAATTTGTATTCATTAAAAACAACATGAAAATGGAAACCACGTCTATGGGTATATATGACCTACCGTATTCATGAATGGTATATTTCATTTTGAATCACCAAATTATATGAACTAATATAACTACATATATACTAAATATGTGACTATTATATCATGAATAATATTATGTGAATTTTTAAACCATTATCTAATTATTAATTCCAAAAAAACATGTCAAAAAATACAAAGAAAACAAAGAAATTATTATCCAACACGTGACCATAACGATCAATTTTTAACAACCATCTAATAAAATTCCATAAGAAAATCATATATTTTCTAATGTATATGAATTTGGTTCTTTGAAATTTTAATTACAATACTATATTAATTTTTAATGTTCATTTCATATGATTGAAATAATGACTCGTGGTTAGGGATTCTTTTAGGGATTACTCTCTCATTATTCCTTCATTGAGATGTATATTATACAATGATCATTTATTCATTCTCACGGTGTATATAAATAATCATTTACATTTTATATCATGATAATATATATATTAATGATATTTTGGGATCCTTTTATTATTATTCATACAGTATGATTATTATTCACCATTTACAACATTGTAATGGTTTTATGTTACAATATCACTATATATCATGATTATTTATTATCATGATTATATTGGTTAAATATATTGATCCAACTCTGTATAAACTCCTAAATTTTATTATTATACAATTATTCATTATATATTAATGTAATTATATATTTTTCTACTATTTATTACTTAAAATAAGGTAGGGTATTTTTAATAAAATACATCATTAATTATATTTTCAGTCAATGATATTTTTTCATCCAAAACCATGCTTTCTAAAAACGTTTCACAATTTTCCTGTTGTTTTTAATTGTTATTTTTATCAATTTTTTCAATTTTATCTATTTTTTTAAATGAATCATCATTAAATTATCAAAATATTTCCATTCCGATATTATTTAAAAAGGAACAGAGTCATTGTTTTAACATGTATAACACTAACAAAACATCTCCCCATCATGACCATTATTTTCATTAAAGCCTAATTTATAATTTTTCAATGTTCTATTCAATGAATAAAATTGAGTTTTTTTTATTAATTTTAAATATTTTTTTAAAAGGGAAAATGCTATTTTCATTGAATCGCGTTTTCAATGGACGATAAAAATCATGTTCCATCTAAGATGATCATATGTTGATGATACATTTGTCTTACCCAGGATATGATCCAAAAATACCATTCTTAATCATTCTATTAATGTTTTATGTTTGTGCATATATGGAGTTTATGAAACCTTCTTCTCTTACATGGGT
Source organism: Viscum album (assembly GCA_963277665.1). Taxonomy (NCBI): domain Eukaryota; kingdom Viridiplantae; phylum Streptophyta; class Magnoliopsida; order Santalales; family Viscaceae; genus Viscum; species Viscum album. Next base: position 358,864,605 of record OY728143.1, read on the forward strand.
TATAACTTGATAAAATATTTCTAAAAACTAAATCTATTTTCAAGGGATCTTCTAGGATGAAATTTTGAAATGATTATAAATCATGTAACATTTCCATAGAATATGTTCTGATGAATTTTTTTTAAATTATATATTCTTTTACTGGGTTTTGATTTGATGAATATTTTATGATCATGTGAAACACATAAATATGATATTAATTATGAGAAATGTGAGACCTTTATCTCCCTTCAATTCATTGGATAATTATTTATATATCATTAGATAGAGAAAACCAGTATGGGGTGTGGACCTAGTTTTGTAAGGAACTATTACTTCTATGATGGTCTTGAGAGTGCACTGTTACTATTATGATGTCATGGGGGAGAATCCATTCCACTATGATATACTTGGATGTGATCTATGGATATAGTGGATGTGATTTTATATACATACATGTATTCCAAAAATCAATGTCTTGTGCCAATATAATTCTACCGTGGCTCATGTTATTTTATTATATTTTGATTTATGTCTTAAGAATATCTGATATTTATTCCATGAATCAATATTATTATAATTAATATATATGGTATCTTTTAATATGTGATTCTAATGTTCTCATAAAATTATCTTCATGTTTTGTTTATGGATCTCCCTTGATTAATATTACTGAGCATATGATCTAACCATTTCATATATTTCATTTCCCTAGTTTATAATTAAATGTATTATATATTACATGTATAATAATGGTTATAGATACAAATATCATAGTGGGAGATGATTTAGTTTACATATGAACTAGTTATTTGTGTTTCCATGTTTCTAGAAGCACTACACTATTATGGTCCTCATTTAACATAACAAATTTTCATAAAAAAAGATGTAATATAAATGTTTGATAATACTATGTCAGTATATTATTTTCTATTCATTCAAATATATATCACATAACATGTTTACTTCAATTTAACCTAATCCCCCACCTTCAAATGGGTGCCAATAAGGAATATGAGGGTAATAGATTGAGAAGAAACCATAAAAAAAATTGTGATAATTGGTCCATATTTTGAAAACATGAAATGAACCTATGACTATAAATAATAGTGGGGTCCCAGATTGGACTATTATCATTACAAAAATTATAGTCCATATTCTATAATTATATGAATCTAAATAACATCATCATAATGTAGTTCCTTTGATCCACACTTCTCTAAAATATTTTACTCCTCTTTGAATGGTAATTTCATGAACATACATCAATGAAGCATAAAAACCGTATAAACCTCCATCATCTCAAATTGAAAATAATGATCAAGATCTAGAAAACATCTAATGTCTTGGAATGGAATATTATGAAAGTTAATATGATATTGTTGCACAAATATGGGATATGGATGAAAGTGTTGCGATATGGGAGAGATTTAAGAGAGATTCAAATAAAAAACACTTAGTAGACAAATATGATTATATAATAAGGTATTATCATTGTGAAAGAGGAATGCATAATATGAAATCAGATTACAGATGATTGGTTGATCTCTAGGGTTGACTGGGATGCACCAGATTTCAAGTCTTCGTGATCAACATGGTAGTACCATTATCACGGATCTATGGGGGATCACATTATAAAATATAATATATTGATAAACACCAATTCAATGTGGATCCCACCAAAAAAATAATGATGAGTCATTATGATAAAATAACCCTCTTACTCATAATGAGGAAATCCATTATGTGGATTTAGCATACATTCTCAGAGGACGGATAGATAATTAATATTTTTTCCAAGGTATTAATTTCATAGATATGTGGGCCAGGGAATAAATTTTATGTTTTCACTATCACAGTGTTGAGGTGGATATACTGATGGTGTATTTTTAAAGAGTGGAAATCCAAAATATTACCATGATTACCTTCACCCAAACATCATGTTAGATTTTCTGAGTTGGTTGTAGGATGGGACCAACACATTTCAACTACATCATTGGGAGGTTGGAATCATCTTTTGGGATAACTAAATTGTTAATGAGAAACTGATCCATGGTGTATTTGGGAGGAATTCATCATCACATACATTTTTTATAATTACTAAGAGAATATGAAACCAAAATAATGGGTAATGATATATTTGGAGTAGGGGAGGGTTATGAAATTACATGCATAAATGGAATCCCTTCCATAAAGTGGTTTAATTATTTTCTAATGTAACACATTGATAAGATGTTTGAGATTCATTTACTGTATCCTAAGGATTAAATGTGATTAAAATAAAAATATCATTGGAGAACTCCAGATTTATGACGATATCTCTTGGGGGGTATAGATTCAGGCCTTAGGTCCCCATAGTTAGATGTGTAGGATTAATTGTCGATATCATCTATGTGTTGATGATCCCAGTTCATGATTCCCACAAGGGGTGTAGTTGAGCACCCTAATCTTAGAAATATTTATGGTGGTTGGGAAGTTTATCATATTGGAAGTTCATTTATAGAGAAACTGTAAAATATGTTGCATCATGTAAGCCTGAGTAAGACACATTTCATGTTTGTGAAGGCCCATCAGTTTATTATATATATAGGTTGTCTTGAACATCATGGGGTATGAGTAATTGAAACTAATTTAAACCATGGGCACCAACATTACTCCATAGATGCTAAATTTTTTCATTATATGACCCCTCAAAATTGATTTATTTCACATACTAGAAAATTTCAGGCAAGTAGATAAGTTCATAATTCTATCTCCCACCATCTAATGTGTGTAGTCATATATGATAGTATTGTTATAGTTGATCAATCACCATAACAATTAACCATAATAGGTCAGGTACATTTGTAGAGGGAATATTTCAATGAATTATTTGAAATATACAATCCATATAGGTTTCCAAGGAAATTTAACTACCCTAAAAAACTCACCCTGATGGTGTACATGGGGGTACCTACTAAACACAATCCCTAATTACATTGACCAATATTGAAGTTTTTTGTTTCGTCGGATAACTAAAAGAGAAGTGAGCTACCTCCATCCAATTTTTTGTTTGTAAATTTTAATGATAAATTCACATATATGGGAATGATCATATACTTGGTAAATGAAAATGTTTCCATGAATGAAAATAGATGATAGGGAGGGTGAAATATAGTAATGTGTTTCGAGGTGTGTTTTAATAGGATGGTCATGCTATGGTGGAATGGTGGGACATGAACCATGGTCTAATGAAATAATAGATCATTCGAGTCCTGAAATAAAATAATTAATAGGCACAAAACTCCAAAAAATGGACTCAAGAAGATTTTGAACCCTCCCAAGAAGATCACATCGTGATATCCATGATATTGGAATATATTTCTTCTACCCAAATAATTTTTTTTAATTATATTACCGATGTGGTGGATATATGGGAGATCCACATATTTGAAAAAAATGATGACATATAGATTTATAATAATAATAAGGGGATAAAACTTCCCAGTAAGGTCTATCAGAGGGAATGCTTCTATGCTCCCCAACACGAGGTTATATAGGATATTATGGATTTGGGAGAACTATTCCATTGGTGTGGCATTCCTTTTCCCATAACCATACAATTCGTGTTTTTTATACAATTTATTCTCCTCTAGGAAATCCTTTGGGTTAATTGGCCACCAGTCATGTTCTAGTTGATGTGTTAGTAGAGGAGTAGCCCTAGGTGAGTGATGCCTACCTGTACAACCATATGTAGGGAAATTATACCACTGTGTTGATAAAATTTACCATTTTATGTTCATTTGGAATTTCCAAAATTTAATGACTATTTTCCAAAATCATTATCACAATTTTTTGAATCAGTGATCAGTGAGGAGTGTGAGTTTCTTAACGAACCTCAAATTTATTATGTGGAAGATCCAAACCATGATTTGATATGGGTTAGTCCTCCCATTGCTATTTTAATTATAGTTTTCTAATAAACTATTATTGAGTTGGTCATATTAATGGGGTGAGGTCTCTATAGCCCCAAATGATAACTTTTGATCCTCAATCATGATATGGTTTTGAGGATTTTAAAAAAAAACTGAAAAAATTTAGTTTTTTGAATATTGAATAGATCATTAAAATACATCTATTGGACAACATCCACAATCTTGGTTAATGATTATCATGTGGATTTGTCTCCAATTGTTCAATTAGTAAATCCTTATAGGTTACAGTTATATGGGAATGAATCTTATAATTATTTTCATCATTTTATCTTAATATATGAGTTTTCAATTACTATGATACAATTAGATATCCCATTAAATTAAATTTCCATTGAAAAATGTCTGGGGCTCTTCTAGCTTTGGTGAATGTTGATTCATGGGAACCTATAATAAAAATAATGATGTCTAAAACTATGTTCCCAATGACATGGTCAGGTATATACCATCAATAAATGTGTTCCAAGAGGATGTTGGTTTCATGTAAACTACATTTGTGTTATATAAGGATAGATGGGATCCTGTTGTGGTTTTGGGATCTAGAGATGATGAGATTCCTCAAGAAATTAGTCTTATCCCACCTAAGGACATGCCTAGAGAAGATCCCACCACTAATGAGTTGGTTTTATTACCATGAAACATGATATATATTCTTATGGAATATAATTATTATATGTTTAAAATTTTATAGTAGAAAATTGTTTTCTAATGAAACTCATGGATGTGTGTGACGAATTCAATAACTCTCACTTCACTAGATGATTCTAAAATATGTGTGTGATCGGTCCAATATATGACATTCATCTTTGGGATTGGTGGAGAAGACAATAGTATCCTCCACCAACTAACTAGAGACATTATCTTTAAAACAGATCATTTTTAGCCAATGTAATTTTATACTTCATTGAATAATAATAATTATGGGGGAACCTAGACACTTTAGTAGGAAAAGTAAGTGAACACACTAATTAAATATCATGTGATAGGGGAATAAACCATTTTCAATTCTCCAAAATTGAATATCAAAAAACGGATGTATTAGTTTTCATTATCTTTGTAAAAGGTAAATGTGGACTATTGGTGGTCAATGAGTTCAATACTGAGCAGTGATAATTGAGAATTAATGATGATGAGGTTCACCTTGTTGTAGAGGTGGAAGTATACATGCTGGTTGTGAGGGAATGAACAATGGAATATACTACGAAGAGCTTATCTATGTTGTAGTTCTCAATCACCGGGGACGATGTTTAAGGAAATTTGTATTTTTTTAAAATATAGTAGATGACACCACTTTTTGATGACCAAAACTAAAATTATGACATTTTTCTATACTCACCATTTTTTCATGTCAATAGAAATAATAGGATAACAATAAATATTTCAATAAGTCCATGTGTGTCTTTCACAAAGTAAGAAACAATGTAAATTCATATGATTTCTCTCTAGTACTGGAGTGTTTGACAATGTACGAACACATAGGGTTTGTATTGATAATTTACTATTTGATGTATCATGACCATGAATTATTTAGTTGTATAATGGGACTATCTATATATCCATCCTGATTTAATAAAATATGTTAGTTAAAAATTTAATTAATTCTTGTAGGATTGAAATATACTATAAAAAATGGACTGATGAAGAGTGTGATTCGTTTTTATTACGTTGTGATGAACAAAGGGGATGGAAGGACAATATAGGATTGAAATTTACCATTTATCAAACACATATTAATATATTTCTCCTATATGGTTTGGATAAAATATGGTTTCACTATTAACCATGTTTGAAACAAGGGACCTATCATGTTTTCTATAAAAAATCATTTGGTAAAATATAACATGTTCGGTATGAGTTCTAGTGTCGATAAGAAGCATTTAGATTTTTTTCCCTATACCTAAAAAATTGGAGATGGGATCCTAATCATGGAGGAATATAATAATGGTGATGAACTAATAGAATGTTTAAATTGAGGTCAATAGACTTGTAATTATGACACCAAGATTCTGAGAACATCATGATGGTGTATGGGTCTGAAAGAAGGAAAAATAATTCTACCATAGTGGGAGTCATCTCAAATTATGGTTTATTGTCAAAGAACATGATTTTTGTTCTAGATGAATGAAACTGAATATGAAAAAAATATCACATGTGTGAGAATATTATGTTTTTCAATTTCGCATCATTCCATGTGGATATGAGGATTATATATTAATATATTTTGGAATAGAAATTAAGCACATGGATTAGAATCTTTTAGAGATGAATATGAATCATACTGGCTATAAACATGGGGATAACATGTTTTTGTCATGGTTTAATGTCATTTTACAAGGAAGTGAGAGCCTAAGTGAATAAATATTCATCATTCATTGTTGTGGGATTCAAGAAAACCAAACAAAATAAGACAAATCACATAAATTAGATCACGATAAAATGTAACCTAAGGCATTTATTTAAATTTTATAGATCAATTTGTTTCTATTATGTGTAACCTACTTTTTACAGGGTTTCAAGGAGTGTCCCTCTACCTGGGACCGTTTTTATTTACACCATTATTTATCCCATGTAAATATAAAAAGTTAGACCGTGGTATTATAAATATTATTCTTGTTTCCCCTATTGTTAAAAAACCTGATAGAAAAATATTCCTTTATTATAGGGAAATATAAGGTCATTTTTATTATAATAGAGTATTCTAGTATATTTTTATATATATTGGACAAATATTTGGAATTTATGAATTGTAATAATTCCATGTCTAGGAGATGCACATATTTTATGAAAATATTCCTTATACCATGCGATTGAAATTTTTTTACGGTCATAATGCAAGAAACGTGGTTTTGAACAACCCAAAAGAACATTTCTGAAACGAAATAGTGGAAAACCAACATGATTTGAGGGCCATGGAAGCTCGAAAAAACCTAATACATTCTAAGGTAAACAATAAAACAATATAAATTAGTGATTCATTTTATTGGGATCCTTGTTAATGTTTGTATAAATTAGAGAGATGGCGAGGAACTATATTTATGGTACTCATGTGTATCTCAACCTTGGTTAGGGAAATGTTACCCAAATATTTATCCCTCATGACCCTTTTTGAGTCTATGAAAAATTGAGCTACCTTAAAATCTAATTCTAGAATGATATACCACAATAAGTGGAAAATGAATGTGATATGAGGAAATCAAAATAGTATCAATGTACATAGTTACTATTCATGAGCATATGGGAATATGAAATATTCAGTAGATAGGTTCCTACATGAATAAATAGATGTTGAATGGGAGATAAACTATAACATACTATATCATGGTCAATGAATGTGTTGATTGATAGGTAGGAATCACAATTATCCATTCGTAAAATATTGGTTTTATTTCCACATTGACCATCTATTGAACAGGTAGATGCATGATACGATTTTGACCATATTCGGAACACAAGAACTAAGAAATCGCATTGGATATTTTCCAATTCATGTGCCTAAAATAGTAGGCGAGACACTATGTCTAGGAACCATTTCCTATTTAAAGTCCTATTCAAATTGAGATGAGTGATGAGGATCATTATTGATCAAATCATTGCAATTTGAATTGGTGATTTGGGAATGTACTAGGGGAAAATTTCTCCTACTCACTACAACACCAAGTACATGAGTTCATTGGATAAGAATAATCATGAGAATGGATTAAGCCTAATGCTGAGGGGGGATATGTTCATGATGTGGAAGGATCCATGATATGATATTAGATCATTTCATAAAATTCTATTGGAATTGGAATGAAGACATAAATAACTTATAAAAGATTCACGGTAGTCGACCACTAAAGAAAGTGATGTGTCCTTCCTCTAACAATGATGACAAATCTTCTCAACGTAATCATATGAGGAGACAAATATTCATCACAAATAGTAAGGCTATTGTTTAACATCTTTTTCAAATAGGATTTTTTTTCTTTCAATATATTACATATGAATTATATTATTTTCATCACTTATTGTTTTGATTTATAGTTTTTTTCATAATACATGGAATAACTATTCTATCATTAAATGTCATTGAAATAGACAAAAGGGTGAGGCTATCTTAAAGTTTCTTGTATTGAATGCGATAGAGATAACCGAAAATGAATAGATATACCATAAGACATATTTACATTAAAATATACAAGCTAAATCATACAGATTTTAATGAAATGATGATGGGGGAGGGGGTGAAATAATAATTAGTTGATGGTGGGGAAGGTCTTAGGATATAAAATCATGGTATCTCTTTGTATTTCAATGGATAGTGAAACATTCTCTATATTTTTTAGAACATTAATTGAAAGTACACCAATGAAAGAATTTTGGTTTCCTATATGGAGATGATGTTATGTTATTCCATAATAATTTTTTTGCATCCCATGATTTTCACGTAGGGTAATAATACCTTATTTTGTCAATTACAATTGATGTTGGTGTTTGTCTCCTCATAGTTTACATATTGGGCATCATATTACCTCATATAGGTTAAGACTATATTTTTACGTCATTTTTTAGGTATGTTTGTGAGGATTGATAATTGAGTTTCACATTACTTTATATTGATGGTGGATCATGCAGGTATCATGATTTCATGATAGATAAAAGGATATTGTAAAGGCATAACCCATATGGGGATTGGCAATATTTTTATCTGAGTTAGAGTTATTAATGTGCATAATGTTGAGTATTAACACACCTTAGGAGGTAAAACATTTATTTATCTCAAATAACAACGTGTATAGGCATCACTAAATAACCCAATATGTTGGGGATCATGACACACAAATATTTAAAATGTGTCTTTGTAGGAGACCATTTTCATTCGATAATAATGGTAACCTCAATAGTGAATTCCCACAATATTATACGTTTCTTCATCATTTGGCAAGGACATGGAGACATATAATAATTATCATTGGTGTAATCCTAAGTTATTAATACAGATAAACACTTGTGTTTAAAATAGTGTTCTGATGAAGGTAGGTTATTCACATTATGGAAAAATGGGGAATCCTATATTTTTTACAATTATTATAGGGTGATTTTAACATTGTGTTCTCTAGAGTATGTATTTTTAGTTTATTGAAATATGTTTCATACTATGGATGCATCAATTTTAAGGTCATAAATATTGGAAAATAATATCATCATGGTGATGGTTTTAGAGATTGGAGTTGATGATGTACCTAATGTACATATTCTTTATCTTTGTTGAATGAAATTTGGTTACATTTATTGATGATATTTTTGTGAAAAAAAACCTAACAAATATATTATTTTGGAGTAAAAGACCCTATCATGGACTAGGGTTTGACTTCTCTAAGAGAAATTTTTTCTCTCTTTGAAAAAAGTATGTTGTGGTTAAAATGTACAAGTATAGTGAAGTCATCATTGGTGGGTATGGACTAAAATAATCAATCCTTAGACTATGATGGTAATATATTATTTGGTAGTTGTTGAGAAGATATGATAATTTATTGAAAAAATCAACATGTATATGGCTTGAATGAAACCATTTGGTTAACTAAATAGATTCAAGAACCATAATAGGAAAATAGTGACTCAACCATCAAATTTTTTAGGAGATATTCAATCATTATTTATGGGATGAATTTAATCCTTCATGGATATATTGCATAACTTGAATTTTCTTCATCCAATTTTATGAAATGTATAATAATTACATTTAACCTACACTTGAATATATACATCTAGATATTTAGGCCAACATTGGTGTGATCTATACTAAATTCCAGAGGATATTCTCCCAAAAGTCTTGGATTGGTGGTAAGATTTTATAATTTAGAAAATAATAGAACGGTGTCATGGAAATGGAAATTTACTCAATCAAGAGAGTTATTTGATGATCATAACATAGATGTACATGTGGCATACTAATATACCTGTTTGTTTCCAGTAACTAAATTTATTGGGATGACGGCCCTATGGTAGTTAGGCTCTACAAATAACATAGCAAAACCTACCAAAAATATGAGTCATCCATTTTTTGATTGAGGAACATGAGTCACTATTTTATGGGCATGGAATTGGTTCATTATCATATGATTTTTGTCCATTGGAAGAATAATTTGTTTTATTATGAAGATATAGTATCAATTGATCTACATAATGACCATCTATGATTCTCATTTGAAATGTAAATTGGGTGAAAAATATTTACATTCACCTAGAGATCAGTTATATAATCATTCAACATTTTCTCCTTATTATTAAATCCATCTAATAATTGGAATATTCATGGTATGATGACCTATGTGCATGTTATGTGCTCAAACCCAAACAAATCATATGTTTTTTGGAGTCATTGATACTTTTACTGGTCAGACATTGGGAGGATCTATCTAAATACATCTAATATCATGGAACAATTAATACCATGACATCAACTTTGAAATCAATATCCATGTGATGTTCATTAGGAGTCATATGTGTGTCCAATAAATCAAAAAAATTCCATGACCTTGTGAGCTTTCAATAGGAAAGAACATATATAAACCCTCTAGTGGATTACTACATATATCCCTAATCATTATATCATCATGGGACAATTGATGATATAGTTAGGTGGGTCATCACTGAACACCATTTTATCTCGTGTTTCACCATGTAATTCCATAATTTATTTCCTTTAATGTGTAAGGAATGGAAAATATTTTTTTTTGATGAATTATCTACTATCTAGATTAATGAACATAAGATTGATATAAAATTGGATTCCCCCCTACCATTGCTTTTTTTCTATGTAAAAATATAACCAATGAACCATTCTAGAGTAGTCACATAAAATACAATAGGATTCCCTAGGATGGGAGTAATTAGATCTATATGTTGTAGAATATATATCCAAACATCCTCAAAAGAGGACAATTAGTCCTCACCCCATTTGTATGTGATCGATTTCATAATAAGTTTAAAAGGGATTACAAACTTTATCCACATTAACCATAAAAAATAGAATATCTTTTTAATATCCTTTGAGGTCTTTCAACTCCAAGAGGTTTTGTAGAGGATTAATATTGACTTCTTTTCATGAGAGACTCATAGTTTATCTCAGTGCCTATATATCTTTGACAATGTTGTGGAATAATATAGAGGTAATCGTGATTATATAAAAAAATAGATTTAGAAACACATGGTGGGTGATTATGAGTCAAAGACATTCACATGGTATTTGATATGGTTATATAAGTGGTTGTACATGCCCCCAAATCATATAACATAAAATAATCTAGTTTCCTAAGTAGAATATTGAAGATACATTTTATAGAATTCGATAATGTAGCCTCAACATTATTTAAATGTGGATTCATTTCCTAGTAGAAAAATTTCTCTTGGGTCTCCCTATTGTTAGTGGATACCACAAACATTAGATCTATCCTGATTTGATTGTTCTCAGAATATCCATTCAAAAAGTGGAGGTCCTTGAAACCCACCACATCATCGATGTGTAGAAATTTCACTAAAAATGAAATAACACATCATTAAATATTCAATGAGGTCTATAAAAATGTTTTATAAATTTATATTTATACTTCTCACCTCGAGACGAATAATTTTAGAGATCCACTTGTGGTACAATATTTCACTAAAGAATTGGATTTAAGAAGATAAAATACATCTCCCTCATTCATGAAACCATGAGAATTATTCACATTATATGGAGATTATAATCCAATGGTTACCCATTAATAGGGTAAGGTGACAAATGAATCATGGGGATCAACCCATGAAATATAATTATATCTCCAAAGGAACACAACATGGTGCATTATCATGAATGAAACACACCACTACTGTTCCCCTAGATATATGGCTATAGTGATTAGTGTTATTATTATATATTCTTTTGTACCAAGTTTAACCTGAGTTAACTCATCAATAGTGGCTGAAACACAATCCTCTATGGATGGAGGAGTGTTATATAGATCCTCTTAATCATTAGATACTGGGGAATTTGGTGAATGTGATAACTATTCCAAACTATCTAGACAAGGGGAGAAAACATTTTCCAATGTAATGGACATTAATCCCTCGAAGAGGGTTTCTAGTTCTAATAAAACTATGGAGAAATTTTTTTATTAACCAATCCCACAAAATTTCGGATAGAGAAAACCACTAATAAAATCAAACAAGTGGTTACTACTGATCCCATATTGAGTCAGAATTTTGTTTTCATATATTAGGAGAATATAATTGATTTGTGACCGTTGAGATAGACTCTATATATTTCACAATTTTTTTTGTATTGGTCGGGCTTACATAGAATATGAGTCTGAGTTAATATTTAAGAACACCCTCATTGAAACTCTAATATAACCTCCCAGATTTGATGTAATGTGTTCCAACAAATGAATTTGGATAATGATTCTACCTTTCATATATTCCCACAGAACTATGGATGAATCTATCAGATCCCAGGGGGCCTTAATATTCTAAACCACAATGGTTCGGACTAGTTTTCTATCTATTTTTGATTACTTAGCATATTTATTGTGAGGATTTCATTAGTGTAATGGGTGTGTGTCTCTTATTACTAAACATACTTCACCATTAAGGGAATATTTGAGGAACTGGTTGTATGAATTGAGGGCTGCTACATGGAAATCATGCTAATAAATTTCAATAAATCACAGTGTAGGAAGTATCGAATGATATTAAAAGTAATTTAGTTCTTCATTCTAGAAAGCAGAATAAAGAATTCAGTCTAATATTTCTATACATATTATTATCATTATTTCCATACTATTTAATTTTTAGGTTATATGGAGTCAAATATTCTTCAATAATACCTAGTTTTTTGAGTGTCTATGTCAGTATAATGTTTTTTCAATATTTTAACTCCTACATAGTGTTATATTTCTACGTCATTGATCTTTTATTTGATATATAGTGGATGCATGTTCTCCAGAATGGTAACACCCTCATATTCTCCAAAAAATGAATCACAATAATGATATTCCAACCATTCAGTTTATTCTACCTAATATTCACTAATAAGATATACATTAGTCTCAAACTAATGGTGTATATTCAAGGAATTGTTAAGGGCTTGAGTAATCTTGTTTGAAAGCTATATCACCTCAATGGTTAAGTGCCTCACTAGTATTTCAAATGGCTCTTCATTAAAAAATATATTTTGTGGGGATTTGAATTTCATTGAATAGATAGGGTCGTTATTTGGTTTGTAAAATATAATGAAATATTAGATGAGGTTCCTAAATCATAAAAATTCTAGAAGTAATATACTATTTGTTAAAAATACTTCTCTAAACACCACAAAATATTGAGTTATACGGTAGATCATTATATGGATTGTGTCTAGTGATTTCTAGATGAGGTCAATCATGTCATTTTAATAGGTGAGTCCCATGCTAAACCAATATAGTAATATATGGAGTCATATCTGATGGATCTATCGAGATGGGATTTATCTATTGATCCATACATGAGACCTTTTATTATTTTTTATAATGATTAGTTTGGTATATAGTGAAATATTTACCATTTCTCCCCCCACCATGTCTACATAATCTACATCTATTGGGTAATGATGATGATTTTGAGGGTATCACATGTCATTCATTTTAATCGATTATCCTATATTAGTCCAGTAGATTAAAAAAAAGTCATAGCAACATATTCTGTCTCTTCATTAGTGATGTATTACGTTACATGATGAAATATTAATTAATCTCTCCATTATTGAGGCATAATGTTTCTATTAGTGAAAATATATTATTTTCAATAATAAGGGTATCTAAATTCCCTTATTCATTGGACACATAATCATTCAAGACATTTAGTGATGAAACATATCCATGGATGTAGAGCCCATATGATTTATACGGACTCCATGTGTTTCTAGTTTTACCAAACCATCTCTGTTAATTCAATGATAATGAGTTACAATCATTCAGAGTAACCTATCATTTTTTGTTTTTATCCCACGGTCATGAGTCCTCATCCACTCACTAAATTAATCATTGTAACTATCTAAAATTTTAATGATATATACTACCTATTTTTAGAGATAAAAAAACAACTAGTTCATGGTTGACATGTTATTAGATCTAATCATTAAATAAAAATCATTATTTGATGGTATGAATGATGATCATATAGTAAGGGTGGTGATTGGTGTGATTTTTATGTATGGAATATTATGGTTTCCAATATTCATAAAATATTAGAATACCCATTTGTAGGGCATGAATGTTTTAACACAAAACCACTTTATCATTCATGGAGTAGCAATTATTCAGTATATTCATGAAAGGAACCCTCAGAGCCTACCTCTAATTGGAGGCATTATTTTTGGGGTGAGGATGCAGTTAATGTGTTTGTTACTATAAAGGATACACAGAGACTGTTTTCAACATTAAAGGATCACCTGAAAATTTAAGACACATGTGAATTGGATCAATATCATTTCCGTGCATGGGAATGGTGGTTCTATATTTCATAGTTCATTGCACAAGAGAAAAAATGGGTAATGGTGGTGACCATTTTATTCTCCACAAAAAGGATTCCATTAAATTAAAATCTATTTATATGAACTCTCTAAATCCACCTAAGTAATTCTAAATGATGGGGGGAGGGACCTAATAGTCATGATCTTTATATAAACATATTTATTATAGATTCTATTGAGAACAATACGTACCAATATATTATGCGATCCCATTTCTTTCGGTGATGAAATATCCAACTTCATCATAAATTCATTATTTACACATAGAGCGATTTAAAAAGCACGTATTCCACACAATGAAGCTAACATGATAAAGAAACATTCTATCTAGATCATCTAACTATGCAAGATGTTCTGGTGGAAAATAGTTATACAAATAGAATTAATATCATTATCGGATCTCTATGAATATCGAAAAATGGAGAATACATGTTTTTTCCAACTGCCTAACATTTTTCCTAATCAGGGGTTGAAGTGGGTGAGGAGTTGTAATTGATCTTCCATACCATTGAATGGGGTGAATATTTGATTTCCAAATCCAATTTGTGGGTGTATCAATTCAAAACATACAAGATATGGTTTCTTTTAGGTGGTACTAAATCCTACATCATTTACAGAACCACGCATTGGGAAATAAGAGTATTTATAATGTCATCATAGTGAGTGTTCAAATTCACCAGTTATATGACTATGTCATTAGCTCAATAGATTAGGCGGCACTAATATTAAGGAGGATGCATGCTCTCTTAAAATGGATATGGCGGAACATTTATTTTTTATGTAGTCTCAGAATTCTTCCTTCATAGAATTCGTGGGGCCACCCGAAACAGATCATGGAACATGAATAAAAATGGCTAGATGTCTTACTAGAGGAATGATATGAAATATTTTTTTATTTTTAAGGATCTAGAATTATATCAAGATAATCACTACTCTAACGCATTTATAGACATCTATTTCATATAAAACATTACCCAAACTATATTCTGAATCATTTTTTGATATGATATACTATATAACAGAAGGAGGAGTTTCCCCCATGAAATTTTTTATATATTAGTTGGTAGGTTGAGATATATCACATTGGGGGACTCTTAAGGCCCATACATAGTCTCTGATACTGAGCGTGAATAGTTTTCTAGGGATCCACCTTGTTCATTATCACTCCATGTAGAGTAATCTCCCTATCCTTATATTTGTCAGCACCCCGGTTTCTCATATTATTCAATGGGTGAATAGTAAAAATTCTCAACATGATGGATGTCAGAGAGAAAAAATTAACAATTTATAATGATACTATTGATAAAATCATTTCTTTCATGGGATATAGGTGATATAGAGGGAAATATACTACCCACGTCCTCTTATATTTATATGTTATGATGAAACTTCAATGATTAGTTGAAGCATAGTGTTGTTATTGATGCATATATATTGATGAAATTGAATGTATCCATATGTTCTAGGGAGCCAATATACATGGATCATTGAAATGTCAGACCAATTAAATTGGTGGGGGATGGAATCACGGTGTTCGTATATTCTAGGAAAAATTATACATCGATCCTATATATGATTGAGCATCGCCTAGATGTTCTAGGGGGAAGTGTGCACCTGGTCCTTAGTGTTTGAATCCAACACAACAATATTAGAGGTTTTATATGGACGATGTGATATATATATATATATATATATATTATTGGTGTCTAGGAACCCAAAACTGAATTATTTCTCATTAGTATAATGATAATCATATTCCTAATTATCATAAACCCCCTCTAGAACTACCCAGGAAGCTGACAGTCACACTAATAAAGAACAACATTGTTAATGACATTATAAAAATAGGCAAGTACCACTTTATAAAAATAAATAGAATATTTAAATATGTTTTAGAGTATTTCTCAATCATAATATCATATATATGTATCATTTGGAAATATACCATCTTCATGGCTGAGTGAAGAATCATTATTCTAATACAGATCTGGGAGTTCAACATAATATGATGGAATCAATAAAGAATCTAAAATATCAATCACCTTTACTGTGGTGGTTTAAAAAAAGGAATATGATATAGGAGGATATATTTTCACTATTATTTTATAGCTGGAGGAATTAACATCCACCATATCCAGGAACATTCATATGGATTTTTTTATTTTATTACATCAGTAATAGGGATCTTAAAACTCTATTATTGGTTTTATTCAACAAGTCATTATATTATATATGATGGATCCCACATTGATTAGTAAATAATTTCATGGTCTGAGAGATCAATGGGAACACAAAATTTTTTTAATCATAATGAAATGTCAGAGGAACTCTCCAAGAGGTTTTTAGTGATATCCTCTTGGGTTTCATGAGTGTGAATTTTGGCCTATGTCACAAACATAACCCCCATGAGCATTACATGTCAAACATCATAGGGATGATTATTTAGAATATATAATATCATTGGATTGAAGAGTACCTCCACACTAGTTAGTGATAGTATGTAGAGAAACTCCCTAATGAAATTAGTCCTGAAAGGATAACCCGTAATGGTTTTATTGGTTCCCATAGTAGAAATTATCAACCCAATTCTTCTTATAGGTTTTTAGGGTATTTACGCCATGTCAGTTTATGTGGGGCCCTATGAGGTGGAATTGAGGGTATGTTGAGACTAACCGAATGAGGATGGATTTACAAGAGATATAGAATAGTCTTCCAAACATGTAGGGTTTATGGAATATCCTTGTTGTTGAATACGAGTTTCATGATCCAATGATGGTTTCTAAAGAGTTATAATGACCCACTCATCAACATTTGGAACTAGATGAGGGATCCCTTGTGGATTTGTGGGATATATGATAGGTTTATCTTGTTTCTTTGGTCATTGTGGTGTGACACATAAATCTGCAATTTTTTCAGTGGAGTAGATGATGTTTTTGGAGGGTTATCAAGAGAGCCTCACAATATGGTTCTTCATCATACTTCTGCGGGGGGGGGGGGGGGGGGGGTTATTCCATAGAGGTACACTTCTGGTCAGAAGTGAGATTTTAGTGTTAATTATTGTATGATTTTTAGAATATATCAATGGTACAGATGATCCCTTCATGATCATATTGATATATAATTGTGTTGATGAAAATTATTTTGATGAGTTCATAATGTGATATGGGGAATTGACACCTAGTTGTCATGCAATAGGTCATTATCATGGTCTGAATTACCAGATGTGGGGATAATACCATATTTTTTCCAAACCCTGAGGTATGTTGGTGTTGGGTCATCAATTATTCATCTTGGAATACATACTATAGAAATATATGGATCTATACTTCACTATACATACCATGAGGGGGATTCTCAAAATGCCTAAACAAATTTATCACTATACAAGGATTATGGGGGATCTATTTCGATGATTACCTAGACTAGGCATGGCCAACAATTATCATATAATCTAGAAGAAATAGATTATTTCTTCACAAGGCCATCAATTTTTTTGTATTATCCTAGTTATAGATATCATGATTTGTCCATGGACATATCTATTAATTTCTAAAATTTTAGATATTCTCATTGTTTTTCGAGACATATTTATCTTTATTTTTATCATTTCTAGTTCTTAATTTTTTTAAAAGGTGAGAACGAATGGGTGGTTTATGCATATCATTCCCTATTCGAAATGAATGTAGGAACAACCACCCTGCATGTGGGAATTTGAGGCATGATTGAAAAGATATAATGTGATTTAAATTCATCCTTTCATTAATTCTACCTAATATGTCATCACCTAGTCTAGATCTCCCATATAGATTAAATACATGTTCATGAAACTCATTCTCGGTGCCATATTGACATAGACACTACACAATTAAACTTCTTTTGTGTCATATAGGTATAAACCTATAGTCATAGTACATGTTAATGTTGGTCATACTGGTGAATTTATGGATATTTTTATTTTTTGGAATCCATAAATTCATCCTCTAATAGAGGGAATCTCATGTAAGAGGAATGTTAGTTTTAGAACACAAGTAATCCCATTTCAATAGATGGATTGGTTATTATAGTGTCATAATGAATATGTGGATTTTAACTAGATAAATCCTATGTTAATTTTATGATGTAGGAATTTCAGACCATGTAATAGGATTAATGTCATGTATAGATTGTTGGGTCATAGGATTAACATCATGTAAGTAGATGAATGTCGCTAAGTGTGTTCCCATGGGCGAATATGATCACACATGATGTTTTGGAGATGAGTTTCCCCATGGAGGATGATCCCACAAATGAATGTATGGTTTTGTGAACCCCATTAGGGGAAGTTGATCACACATGAAGATCTTTATCTTACATGTGGAGAAAATAAATTTTTGGTGTCATTAGGGTATCATGATTAAACATTTGGGAGGTATCCCAGGTGTGTCAGGATGTCAATATTGAACCTCAAAATGGTTTCCTATGTACATATGGATTTCAAAACCCATATTTTGATGAAAAAATTTAATTTTTTGTGACATGACAGCTATATGTAGTTTTTTCCATGAATAATTTATTTTTTTATTGTAGAACGTGATTCAACAAGAGTTGATATGGGTCAAAGGCATAAAGGATATCTGATTAAGGATGATAATCCCATGGTTGGGATGGATGGTGTCTTCACATGACTGTCATATGTGATGTATCTCATGTTATCGTACATGAAATGAGGTGAGGTGTGATACCATGATTGTCATACATGTCGAATCTTATTATTATCACATTGGGTAAGACTACAGTTGAACTTCATGTGTTGATTTTTTTTTCAAAAAATTGTATGATGTACAACTAGGATGTATTTCTATGATGTTTTTTGTAACTCAGCTTGAACATTGTGTGACCTCCTTTCAATTATACAATTTCCAAGTAGAAAAATAAGACCAAACATGAGAAATCCCAAGAATTAAATATAATAGGTTTCATATCCCAATTCCACCATCAGGGCTTCTTTGTCTACAAATTGTTCATCTCAAGGTGGATAACTGTGTACAAACTTTCTTAGAGAAGTTGAATCATGGGTTAAAACATTATGGTTCCATTTAATAGGATAAAGACTCATTATATTAAAATTGTTTTGAGAAAAAGGAATGGTAATGGTTCATGAATGATAATGAAATAGGGGAATACATAAGGGCTTATGACACGTTTTGAATAGTAATTTGGGGTGTTGAAGAACCAGTGTTGGATTAAAATAGGGACCCTCATCTGTAGATATTTTTAAAGGGTGTTCAATTATTGAAGAAACTACAGACATGAATGTTGGATGTGTTTAGTAGAGGTTAATGCTTCTTATAGTTCTAAGCCATTGAAATTGTTGGAGGCTTTGAAAATTACATTGTTCTCATAAAGGATTATATATACTAAAATAGTGAGACTCTACTTCAATGTGATGATTGGTTCCCATGGAGTTTATTCACTAAATGAAATATATCTCAGGAAATCCAGTAATATCAAATTGAATTTATTCATACTTGATGTACATGGAACATTGTTAAAGGGCTCACTGCCTTGGGTTATGGTACTCATGAATAGATGGGAGGTTCTTTCATGAATAATTGATATCTTATGGAATCTATGACTTATCTCACTCATCAGGGTTATATTTTTTATGAACATGGAAATTTATTCTGATATCCATGGGTAGAATATTATAAATGTATGGATTGAGGGGGGGATTTATAGTCATCGAGAAATTTGAGAATTCTTTTTTTTAATGTTAATAATTTGGAAACCCATTCCATTATGATTTTTATTTTGGGTGTTAATCTATTTCAATTCAAATATGATGTCAAGTTATTAATGCCTAAACTTCCATGACCACATGGTTACATTCTAAAATATATTCCTATTTTTGTTGGTTTAAAGGAAAATAAAAACATATTGTTTTGTTTTTTCATCTACATTATCAAAGATTATCTCCAAAATGGACATGATTTCCTCGTTATCTTCCTAGAAAATTATATTTTAGAAAAAAATAATATTTTTATAGATAGATGATCATATTTAAATTTTGGATATGTAAGTTTACATTCCTATCATGGAAATTAATATTGTATCTATTTAGAGAGTGTAAACCCATGGGTAAAATAATAAAAAAATTAGTAATGGGATTATACAAATATTTTCAAAATTCGCATTCCCATAAACATTAGTCTATTAGGAGTTAATGTCTTTGGATGGAGTCATCGTATTACAATGAGAATTGAAAAATCAATATCTATCCATTATGGATTCTAATTAATATTCATTTAAATTTTTCAAAATTTAATCAATGACTGTAACAAGTCTCGAATAATAAATTTTTATTATTTATTGCAACTATAACCTCCCAATTCCATGGTTACATCTTCCTTCATTTATTAAAATCAGTATCTTCTTATTAGTATCATTTAATAAAAAATTGAATATTAATTCATATGATAGGGAAAATCAAGCATATGATTTTCGAAATTATTATAAATTCATTTAAAATTATGAAATATTAGGTTCTTATTTCATTAATATTAGTTCAAACAAAATTTTAGTGCTATCATTCTATTGTTAACATCATTTTTTGGAGAAACAACTAATCCCCATTGCAACATAAATTTAGGAGACAAGAGAAAAATATAAATATATATTACATAATACAAATGAATATATATTATATCTCACAATACATCAAATAATTGAACTTAATGTACTAGTGTATTTGGAGATCAAATACATAACAAGCCCATTTTACAATATTTTCAATACATTCTAAAAATATTCTTCTCTGAAGAAAATGTTTTAGATTCGCTATATTTAATAATATTCTTTATAACTTGGTGAATAGAAATATATGAAACCATGTGATCAAAATCTTAGTAATGTTAAAAATTATGTATAAAAATGGATGATTATAGGATATTATATGATAATAATGTGGGTTTGAAAACATAATCAATGAACATAGTTAGAGCATAATATAATCATTCCCTAGTATACGTTAGTTATAAATCATAAGTCATGGATTAATGGTTTTGGAATGAAAAATGTAATGATATGTATAAAATTTGAGACATAATTATGTTAAATGAAAACATATCATAGGAATATGAAAGTGGAACATATATAAGATCAAATCATTATTCATTATGTCCATGATAACTTTTAATTTGTTCATCATATAGTGAATAATATCCTATAATGGATTTGGTTCACAAATCATTTTGATAACAATGTGGATAGAATCCCATGGTGGATTTGGAACACTATTTGATCCTTAAAATATTATACTATGTGATATATAACTTTATTTAATACCGTATATTCTTTTAAAACCCCAACTATAAAAAATGATAAATCATACAATTGTGTTCCACATGATAATAAAAAAATTCATAATTCTATTAAAGAATAATATTCCTATGAAAATAAATATGTATCCTAAAAATATTAACACTAGATTATCTTCTCCAATAATTGGAAATAATTTTGATGGTGTCATTATATGATATCTTTAGTGAAGCATAATACTCATTTAAGGAATCCAACTTATATGAAAACACATTTTATTAGATAATTAGAAAATATCATTGAAAATATATGATATATCTTTTTTTCAATTTTTTTTTAAAAAATTACAATTATTTAATACAATTGGAAGATATATTAAATTTTTAAAACAGAAAATATTTTATCGGAAGATTTATTATGATAAATATTAATAAATTTTTGCAATGGTATTCATTTGGATGTTTTAAAAAGAGAAGAACCTTTTTACACTTATTTGAAGTAGATCATTGCTTTTAAAAAAACAAATACATAGAAAATATTGAATGATGATTGAATATTTAAAAGAATATAATTAATTTTAAAATGAGCAAAATACATAATAATTGAAACCATATAAATGTTAATAAATAAAATTAATTAAACTAAAAATAAAAGAACAATATTCCTAATCAAAATGAAGTGGTAATGTCTGTTACTATTAAAATATTCTTTTCATGTAAATTATGAACAAATGGCATTGTGTAATGGTAATAGGGAATGAAAAGATAATTAATAATTGGGTTAGAAAAAATATAGGGTATTTAGATTGAATAAAAAATAATTTCGATAAATACAATTCCAAAAAAATCATATTTATAATTTTTATTTGTAATGAAACAGTTGAGTATTGGAAATATTTGAATAGAATCCTTTTATATGTATAAAATGAAATTAAATTAAAAATAACATGGATTTCATGATTAATATTGTAAATTAAATTCGCATTTAGTTGTTACAATAGATAAAATAGTAGGTATTGAATATCGAGCATATATCTATGAATTCAAATCTCGATGATAAAACCCATAGAGTTTATCCCAACATCCACAAATGTGCATAAAAATATTTTATAATAAATATTTACATCTTAATATATTATTTATAAACTAAATTCGTATATATTAAATATTATACACTTCTATTATAGTCATCCATAAAAATATATAAGACAATTATTGATTATTAACATTATCAGATGCTGTTAGTTTTCATTGTTTCCTTTTAATTTATAAATGGGGATATCAATCATCATTCATTTTTGATATGTTAATATGTACAATTATTTTCAGGGAAGTGAAATCATTTTCGTTCCAATTTTTTTATATTGAAATGTTCTCTTCATGGAAGTAATTTTTATGGTTCAAAAGAATGAAATTTTGGAAGTATTTTTTGTAATTTACAAATAATAATGTGTTATTTTTTATTAATCATTCATTTTATTATGTCACCATTATTGAAAAATATACATAACATAAGTAATTATTGATTTATTTTTGTATTTCAATTAATAATTTATTAAAAATTATTCATTTTTAGGAAACATTATATTGTATTGAATCATTTATATACATGGTTGATACAACTCAATGAATAAAATGTTATACTAAAAAATAAGTATTTGTATATCATTATATAAAAGTATGAAAATAATTTTATAAAAATTTTAATAATATAAAACATTAATATTTAAAACAAAATTTATAAATATTATTGTTGAAAATGTAATTAGTATGTATTTTTAATAACTAGAAACATTAATTTTTTCATTAAATCATTATACAAATTAATTCAGGAAAAGGGATTTTAGATTTTATAATGGGACTAGAGGCTACCATAATTCATAAAAATCATTAGTAGAGATAATTTATCATAGTTTTAATAGAATAAAACAATGGATTAAGAGGGATGTGTGAGATTTTGGATGGATCCTTTTATTGGTGACTGTTTAGAGGCATTTATAATAATATTATTTTTTTGTATTAGGAATTCATTTTAAATAGGAATGTGGGTAAAAGTTGAATAATAATTCATTTTGGAAAAGGATTGGTAATTTAAAACATACTCCATACATTTTTTGAAATTTTATTGATATTTTATGTATTTAATATATTGTATAACCACTTTCTTCCTTATTTTAATCATACAATGATACATAGTTTTTAAATCAGCAAATAATTTATATTACTAAAAAATATTTCATGTATTATATGATTTTATTTTATGATTTATAACATGAAATCCATTTAATATTACTAAATATATAACTATTATAATTTCAATTTTTGACTGGAAAAATAAATTATATATGTACACATTTTTTATTAAAAATAACATTTTAGTCATTGTGTGAGGGAAATTGTCGAGCATGTATTGGTGACAAAACACATAACCTAAAAATTAATTAAATGAAAAGTAATTGACAATGAGATAAAACATGGTTAAAAGAATATTTAACAATTTATAATTTATTTATTACTGGTTGAGAAGATGGTAATAAGATACATTAAGGGAATCCAACGATGTATGAGTATATGTGAATAATTTTAATTCCTCAAAGGACTAGTATTCAATAATTCATTACTTGTAACATCAATATAATTATATAATTTGGGATATTATTTAATTATAAAAAATCAAGACCATTAATCCATAACTAATCATTATCAATGAATTCAAAGATCTTATGAAATTCTTTTGAGAAGGATCAATCATGATGATGCAAAACATTCAGATAATTCTACAGTAGGGAAGTATTCTGCATCCAATTATCCAATCAAGTAGATGAAAAATTAAACAATTATTCCATTATTTTATCTGAGTATTAAAATCAATAATATTATTACATATGAACCGACCTTATAAATTTATTAATAAATAACAATCTATTTGTAAGGTTATTCACACCCTCATCAACAAGAAGTAAGAATATATTTATATCATGACCAAATAAATGAAACAAATACTTAATATGGTGAATGAAACACTAAAAAAACTATATTTGTACTGCGATATTCTCTCTCGATATGCTTGTAGTCAAGAAAGGCTCCCACAATTTGAAAAATCGTAAATGACTATGAATTTATCTCCATCATACCATGTTGAGGAAACACAAACCAAATTACAACTGTAAGTAATTTCCCAATATAATAGAAAAGATAACAACTCTCATACATATCGTAAATATTTATGACTAAGACTCTTGATTTACCATACATCAATTTATATAATATACTATTCCTAAGAGAGTTAAATGTAATAAAAATTTTAACATTGATGTAATTATTATTTCATTCACTCAAACATATGATATATAATTTGAACCTATTCATTAATATTTAACTCATATTTTTTTATATCTATGAAATGAAATTTATTTCTATTTATTGGAATATGTATTGAAATCATCCATAAAATCATCCATCCTCTCAATGGTGAAATCATTATTCTTATCATTATTTTCAGAAAATTCGTCATGTGGGGTGGAAATGCCATGACCGATGACCTAATGCTATGCATGGATATCTTTTTTCACATTAATATTTTTACCTATGGATATAGTAGTGAATGATATCTTATTGTTAGAATAAATATGTTCTTTTGAAACCTCATAGGGTGTGGGGTAATGATGTCATGTTTTCAAAGTATGTGGGTTTTTTTAAAAACACGACAATTAATGTACCAATGATCAATCAGATAATATTTATCATGTGAATAATGCATTGAATATCATGGTCAATGTGCAGCTCTTGATCCACCACCTTATTGGAATTAAAAAATAGCGTGGCTACAATATATTTCTTAGTCCTTTTAAGATCACACTTATTCTAAATAATAATATGTGGTTAAAAAATTATTTATAGTTCTGGTTTAAATTTCAATACATGGACGTTATTTAAAAGGGCCATACAGTTTATTATATATATCATTATTAACAAGATCCATATAGGGTTTGACTGAAGTAGTATGCTCTCCCCTTTAGTTTTAACTTTTGAAATAATGTTGGATTATTTCATGAGTGGGGTGTGCAATGTAGTCCCTAACAGAGTGGTACATCGAGGTGTGTTGAATTTTATAAAATTTAAATTTATATATTTATTGGTTTCCAAATAAAACATAATGTGAAAAATAATTGGTTATATTATTTCTTCCATATAAATTATGAGGATGGTTTGTAGATATCAATCTCTACTGAGTATTTTGAAACTATGTTTCATGATAGATGTTATGTTGTTCAATTAAATTTCATGTGTTTAGAAATTTTTCCAAAAATCAAAGACATCGAATCATTTTTGATTATCTGAATCGTAAAAAAAACTAACTCCCAAGAAGATAGGTACAAGGGAAGGATTAAAATGTGTGTAGAGAAATACTGATAATTTCAATACTATCATAGTGAAACCATTTAAGTACCATAAAACTCTCATCCATATAAATTCATAATCTTATTATGATTAGAAAAAATGTCAAAATTCTAAAAACTCAATATAATATCATGAAATCCAACAATGTCAACATCCTTTGTAAATATTAATTTGAGGTAATGTGAGGGTCTACGCTTCATAAATTTTTGATAAATAAAAAAATTCAGATCGAAGGAAATAATTTATAACTATTTCATTGAAATATACATCACAGGGAAGTCATTATTTCAATATATCATCATCTGAATGTGCATAATAGCCTTTGAATAACTAAAGTCATCATTCAATTGATTATTATTTCTATCGATGATGTATATAAAGGACCCTTCATCTGTATTATGTTTACATTCTCATTATCCCAATGGAACTATATATTTTATTAATTATTGAAAAATTACCTTACATTAATCATTAATAAGTG
Organism: Viscum album; assembly: GCA_963277665.1. Lineage (NCBI taxonomy): Eukaryota > Viridiplantae > Streptophyta > Magnoliopsida > Santalales > Viscaceae > Viscum > Viscum album. The sequence continues at coordinate 358,891,260 of OY728143.1, forward strand.
ATCAATTTAATTTATTATCATTAAATAATCAATACCTAGATATACAATTATTTTTAAAATATAAAGTTTCCACACTACATAATTTTTCCTAAATCTTATTAATATTAATTATATTTCATATATGTAAATATATATATATATTTTTATAATCCATTTCTACTAAAATATATTCCAAAAATTTATTTATAAATAAGTACACTTTTTTAATAATAATTCAATCATTAATCTTTTTAAATATATTTCAGTAATAAGACACTTTAATTAAATATTTAATTTTAATTTAATTCAAAAAATAAATTATGTTCATTTAAAAAAGATAACAACTATAAATACATATTTATTCTATATTCAATAATAATGATAATAATTTTCATCAATATAAAGTCTAAATTTATAAAGATTATATATATAAAAGTTGTATTTCATTGCTATATATATCCTTCCACAAATTAATATAATCATTCATCTTATTCATTTATATACATCCCTCATCGTGTCTATTATATTTCGTATTATGTTCTCTATTTTAATAACACCAATAAGGAGGAAGATATTCCTAAAAATACATGTTGATAATGATTTAATATTCCATGTATTTTAATTTAGATGTGATTTTACTCCATTTTTAATTTTATTAATTAGGGTTTATATTTAATTCATATAATAATTTTTTTTATCAATATTGATTTGTTATCTTGATAAAAAATTGGTTCAATTTGGTTTGGGGTTTCATAGTAAACAAGCCAATAAAATTTTTATTTATTTTAGGAAAAAAGGAAAAAAATCAGGGGTTTTATAAAATAACTTCCGATTGTCATATATTTTAATCAATTTTATCTTTATTAAATTGATTTTATTTTTATTTTCCTATTATAAATTACATGTTCATTTGGCTTATACATTACCAAAGCTATAATGGTTTTCATTTATATTTCAATTAATCGAGGAATCTTTTCATATAGATCAACAATTCACTTTTTAATAATGTGTTTTTACTACCATTATGAATTATTTTGTCATATATCACTCTATATTGAATTTTTCAATAATTCAATTTTATTATATTTCTTTCATTGTCTTTTAAATCTTAAATTACCTAAGGCATAAGGGATTAATTTAAAAATTCATCGTTTCCATTAGTATTCCTCTTTTCTCTTTGATTTTTATACATTTTTTTATATATTAAATCTATAATATATCAAATACTATTTTTATATATGAATTAATTATTCATTAATATCATGATCACATTCGATGATTTATGTTGTACAACATTAAAAATGATGTTGTTAAGAATAATTTACATCTCCATTATTCTATATTTTCTATAAATATCTATAATCATTTTTACCATAAAGGTAATATGATTTGAAGGGATATTATTAAAATTATTATAATAGGAATAATTGATTCATATAGAATACCCAACACCATCACAATTAGAATATTTGATACATGTGAGAACTTAAAATGAAAAATGAATTATTTCCTTGACCCAATTTCATTTCATAATTTATCTACATTTTATATATTCATATATATTTTAATATCAACATGATTATGAAGGTGTGTGGAATTCCACCTCTATCAGTGTCCAAAGGTTGATAAATATATCCTCAACTATGTGGGACTCCCTTTTTTATATGGTATGCAATCACCTCCCATTGAAATAGATGATGAGAAATGATATCTAGATGTATTCGGTAGAATTGGACTTGTATTAATGAAAATGTAGACTATTAATCATTAATTTCAATGTAGTGGTGTGAAATATTATATGTAATGTTAGAGATTAATTTAGGTCAGGTGTTTTTGGTTGATTTAGATTTCCATTTTTTTATCCATGATCATAGAAATTTAATTTTTTTTCTTTTTTGTGAACAGTTTAGAGGAAACCATAAGGATACTCATTCTCCTCGTTTTCAATTATTTATTTTTATTTCGTTGTCTTTCCTTCCGGGGGGGACACAAATGATTCTAAACAATCTATATCCTATAATAAATCATGTGATACCTTATATGAGTACAATATTTATCGTATAACATGAATATCATTTGTTAAGAAGTCTGAAGAACATATAGACAATCCCTACATCTTGATAAACATATTTGGTATCTCTAGGGAAATGTTTTTATAAATTTATAGGGCCTAAAGGTAGTAATTTCATCTGGTTTTGGATTGTTAGTGTCATGTGCATCATTGGATCACATTTTTGAAAAATTGTGCTGAAAAACCCTACAGCCAAGCTATATTCATTAAAATTTGAAATTAAGTATTTTCTACACAATTATTTGATGCATATAATTATAATTTTCACCTCCCTTGAGAAATAAATATATATGAACTTCCTTTATAGATCTCTTACATTCCCTTATTCCATTTATTTTGATCATCACCATTAATTCTTTTATTTTTACTCGGTAATTACATTAAACATATTCCTCCATCATATTCATCCATTCATATTATTTCTATGTACTATAGTGAACAATATTTATTATGATAGTTATCTAAGAGTTCATAATGTCTTGAATCAAGGAACTATACCCACATATGGGTTGTAGAAGGAACAAATTAGTTTAGGGTTTTGTTATTTATCATATGTGAAAACATCCTTCATGGTATCTACTGTATTTATATAGGTGTTTCTTTTTTATTACTATGTATTATAAATCTATATTTTTTCAATTTTTGGAAATTTTTTTTAAATTATAATTAAATATATAATCCATGGGTGTCTAAAATTATTTAATTTGATATTAAACCTTAGAATGAGATGTTATTTCATTCCCATTATTTTAGAATATTATAACCTGATTTTATATTATATATATTTTTTATAACTGATGGTGAGAACTCACATGAATATTATGATAGTATTATTGTATTAATAATGTATTAAACTTATTTTTTGAATTATGGAAGCAGTTAAAAAGTTTTTTATTTGTTTTTTAGTTTTTATGTGGTTTTTATACACTATTTTGGATCACATGAAACCTTTTTATAAACATGGTATATTTTTATATCAATGGATTGAGATGTTTTAATATTATTATATAATCATACTTGGTCAGTCGTTTTCCAAAAATTACTGTCATCTAATAGGGTTTATGTTTTTTAAATTTTAGGTGGAATTTATGGTTGTCAAACGGTTTATAAAAAAGTAATCTGTGTGGTCCCATTGAGAATAATATGATTTAATTATATAATTTCTCTCAATTTTATGTTGAATGTTCTTTGAAATTGTTAGTTTTCTTATCATTCAAATAATTTTTTGAAAATTTAAGGCTATTTTTTAAATTTTTAATGAATTATTTTTCATAAAAGATGTCATACACTCTTGAGAGGTTGTGATTCTAGAATACCCATGATGATTTTTGATCCCATAAGGGGTCATTAATCCTTAATAAATTCATTTATGATACTTGTGTATTTATATGAATTGGTTTGTTTCTTCTGCGTCCATAGAAGTTGAGTAAAGAGTTTTTTTAAATTCATTATAACATAATTATCGGATGATTTATTTTTTTCTCCTCCATTTAATTCGTCATTGTATTTTTAAGGATATAACAGATGACATGTGTAAGGGAAACAATGAGTTTAGGTTTTGGGTTGAATATGGACTGTTTCATAATAAATTGGGATTGTTAAATAGAATAGAATACCATTCCCTTATGGTAGAATTTCTTCATTGATCTTATTGACGATTATAATCATGGGAAATTAAATTTTTCAATAACATGGAATATAATTCTCCATGGATTATATGCTCCTTAATCTGATCAATGATGTTATTCGATGATTTTTTCTAATTATTTTAATTGTACATATGGTGATACAGATAGGTTTAGTAGTGTCATGCTAGGCTACTAATTTCTATTTTATTTCATTTATTTATAGATATTAAACTTCATTATTCAAACAATTGAAGCATATTGAAGATTAATTACATGATTTAGAGACATTATTTTATTTTATCCATAATTTCTTGTATTTTCCAACCTATGATCTTGTGATTATTCTTCCTATATGAAATTAAATAATGGAAATATAATATAATATTTTTAAATTTTATGGGTGGATTTATTTCAAAAATTTCAAAGATGAATTGTATTTTTTTAAAGAAATTATAATTATGTGAGGTTTTGTTTTTCTTTTAAATGATTTTCATAATGAGTTTGAAACAGTTTCTTTAAATGTGAAAATAATTTCTAAAAAAATTGTTATATTTTTTAAATAATTTCAAATTGACTGTATTTATTTTTTATGTGCGTGTTTGTATTTACCAATAATTTATCTTAAAATTTTGTTCTTAGATATATGAAATGGTGGGTTTTCAAATACATTTTTGGAAAAACATCATAGAAATTAAAACTATTTATGTTCATAAATTATTATTTCATAAATAGGAATTTCTATGATGGTTTAATATTTTACATTAATATTGTGTCATTTCAATTAGGTATTGTCCCAGAGCATGTTTTCTCATTGTGATTGTTTTATTTTTATGTATATTATAGAATAATAGTTTTAAAAATATTTTTATATTACTTGTTTATTTATTAATTCCTTATGAAAAATGATAAATCTTCCATTGTATTTGTAATTTAAATTTTAAAGATGTAATATTAAATTGACTACTTAGATTAGGTGTGTTGTGATAACCTATTTGTATGTTAGCTCACACTACTATATCAACAGTCCAATTTATTCTATTATTTTCACCTCATAAATATCTAGGATATTTTTATTACTATGTGGTGATCATGGGACATGTGGAGGCTTTTTTGGATAAGGTTTGGTATTTTTTTCATTTTTGTATTTATTTTTATCCTTTAGTATAGCCCTTGAATATTATACATTTACATATATATATATATATATATATGTTTTTGATATTATTTTATATTTAGATAAATTGTATACCCTATTTAGATATACATTTTATTTATCTATTATTGATATTTTATTGATATTAGATTCAATAATTAATTTTATTATGGTATAAGGGTGGAATAATTCCATCGAGGTGGTCTTTGATGCCCATGCACTCAATTAAATCCAATGGTGAAAAATAATACAATTTTAGAATTATGTAAGTCTCAATTTGGTGATGGGTTATATTTTACCCCTATTCAGTTCATTACAATTGGGCTCTTTATAGGGATCTCTAAGATCAAATTAAATCACCCATGCATTAACTTATGTGTTATAATACAACTGATAATATCTTTAAGAACATATTCATCACCTACATTAATTAATCAACACCCCACAAGATATTTCTTATTTAGTTGATGTCACTCATGTTTAATGTATATCATAAATTATTCGTAAATACTATAAAATTTTATAAACATTAGATCCTACATATAAAAAAATATGTTGTTACATATCTCCAAATTATCGCACAATATTTATCTATCAATGTTTCATTATTAAAATTTGTAACCTAAAAATATTCATCATAAAAAAAAGATATTTTATACATAATAATTGGTGATGATTACCATGACACACACAATATTATTAGTGTTAAAATATATATCTTATATCATTTTTATATAATATTGATAAAAAATGTTCTGATCCAATTGTATTTAAATTATCCTATTCTAGGAATAAAAACTCATGTTTATCTTTTATCTCGACACTAATGAATGGAAACTGTGGTGAGATGGAACATAATGATCATGTACAACTGAAAATAGTGATACCTGATGCATGGAGGTGAGGAGTTTTTATGGGATATCATTGTAGTATAAATGAGGCCATTTGAAATCATATTTTATGTAGAGTGGACATCATACACTCATTCAAAAATTGACTATATTAAGAGGAGGAAGAAATTGATATTATATAGAGGATTGATTGTTTTAATTGAGGTCATGATGGAGAACAAAACATTGTAAAGTGGGATCATAGGTTTCAGAGGTTCGCTAATTACTCACCATTTGTCTTGAAAAACTCTTGGTGAAGTGTATGCTACACTAAAAAAAATTGGTGATAGAAAACTTTGATTAGTAGTGATTTTTTGAATGCATAGGTTAAAGGGTTCTGCATTTAGTGATGATTATATTAGAATGAGATTTAACCCCTGGTAATCTCACCTAATGTTCACTGCATATAGGCCAATTAATGTGGTTGTATAACCAACCCTAAGCCACTAATATTTTAAAATAGTTTGGACAACCACCCAGGATCCCCTTGATAACAATGGAAAACCCCAACACACACCATTGAAGCACGAGGACAGCACACTATTCAACCCTGCACACCCCCGACACCCACCCACACCCTAGAAAACACCTCAAACCCCCCCCCCCCCAGGGACACCACATTAACATCTCCAAAAATCACTAACATGCTCGCTTACAACACCAACACCCACACCCCCTTGAGGAACCATAACACACCCCTTGACCCAACACATGACGCCACAAACCACCACCCATGCAATACCCAACACTCCCAGACACTGCTTGAAAAAACTTGTGATGCCACTGCCACCCACTGATGCCCTGGATTACACCTCAACACCCACATCCCCTCGGGACACCACATTAACGCCACTGACAACCCTGACAACTTGCTGGCAACACAGACACCCACACCCCCTTGATGTATTAGGACACACCACTTGACACAACCCCTAATGCCACTAACACCCACCCACACAACCTATGACACCCCCATACACCCCTTGACGCTACCCCTAACTCCAACGACACCCACCCATGCCCCATAAGATTCCATAACACCTCGAGACCCCTAGGGATACAACCTTAATGGCCTCCCACCCAACAATCCCACACCACTTGCTGAAAACACCGACACCCACATGTTGACTCTCCCAGAACCCCACACATGTGCATGCACAAGTGCATGTAAGCCACGGTGGGAGGAGGCTGAAAACATAGCTGATACTAGGGGTCAAGGCCTCAATCTCATCCATGGAGTCGTAACACCTTAACCAACCAACATAGTTGACAAATGTTATAATATAGAAAATATGATATATTTATTTACATATATTAATTTATATTTACTTATACAGAAATATAGAAATATAGAAATATATTTGTATATAAATATAAATAATATATTATATTTGGTTATATATAATATATTTCGGTATAATATTTATATATAATATTCATAGATAATTATATTTACATATATATATTTATAAATTTATATACATGTATCTATGTGTTTATGTATTTATGTAATATTTATGGATATAATATAGCTATAATATATATATATATTATTTTTATATACTTATATATATTTATGCATCTATAATAATAATATTATTAATAATTATTATTATTATATTCTTTTTAAATATATAACAATTATACGTTTTTAAAAAATAATATAAATTTATATATTTTATGATTTATATTATACTTATATTATATTTAATTCATTTATATTATATATGTATGTACATAATTATATAAATTTATATTATATAATGTATATAAATATATGTACAGAAGTAATTAAATACATTCATATATGAAAATATAAAATATAATTAAATGATATATATATTTTTACTAAACTAATTTATATTTAACATGGTATACTAATGTCCATCTAAAATAAATATGTAATATAAATAAAAATATATATGTAATTATGTTTTTATAATATAATATATATAATATAAATAATATATATATATATTTAATTCTGTCTATATTATATATATTTGTATACATAATATAATATAAATGTATTTATATATAAATATAAAATAATAATGAGTTTATTATAACATACATATATATAATATAAATCATAATATAAATGTATTTTATTTGTAAAAACATATATAGAGTTCATATATTTGAATAAATATATTTATAATTACAATTATATTATGTATGCCAACAATTATATATAGATACATTTTTATTATATGTATAAGTATTTATTAAAAATTTTATATAATGTAATTGTATATAAATATATAATAAATTTAAATACTTTTATATAATTTTATTATTTAATACACACACACACACAAATACATGATAAAATTGGAATTTATATGAGATTTATTTTAAAAAATATATAAAAATTAAGTCGGGTTAAAAAAACCATCTAATCAAATTGATTATCGGCAGTTCATTAAATCCTTCCAAATTGTTGAATTATATGTAGTTGAAAACCCCAAATAATGTCATTTTTTAGAGGTGGATCACAACACAATATAATATCATATGTTAGAGGGGGTTCAGAACCTGCTCTAATTTCAACATTTGGAGGTGGTTCCCAACCCCCTCTAATTTCATAAATTATAGGGGTTTCACAACCCCCTCTAATCTATGGGATTATCAGTGGTTCATGAACCCATCTAATTCGTTAGATTAGAGGTGGTTCAAAACACCCTATAATATTTAAATGAATATTTATTGATATATATATATATATATATTGCCTCTAAAATTCAACTGAACATATAGATCCACTAATTATAATATTTAAGGTGGTTTTGACACAACTCTCTAAAAGCCAACCAAATATTACTATTTTTTAGAAACCTATATGGGTTTGTAAAACCTCTATAAATGTGATGATTAGTGGGGGTTGTGAGTAAACCCTTCTAAAATGAATTTAGATGGGGATATGCATAAACCCTTATAAAACCACTTTTAACATGATATTATTTTGTACTGATAGTTTCTTATGGTGGTGGTTGAGTATGATTTCATATTTCATGAGGAAGTGTCATGCTTATATTACATTCAAGTGATTGACTCATTCATTTAATTACACCTTTTTATGCCGTAAATTTCTACACTGGAATGTGAAAATTATCCCATCGAGCATTGAGTGATAAGTTTGTAGCAGGAGGACTTATTGTGGATTGGAATTTAGCGACCTATTGTTTCTCTAGGGACTTCTTATGGTTTCTTAAAAAGAATATGTTCTTGATTGTGAGGATTTTCATGTATTGTTGGTTCTTGAACCACATGACCATGATGAATACATGCCCAATATTAATGATCAATAAAAACATTCAATTGTTGGGTGGGGAGACATGGTCCTCTATGATTGACCTCACATCAGGCTATCACGAGTTGCATGTAAGGGAAATGGATATATTAAATTTTTCAATAATTTCTCTCTATGATCAGTCTAAGAAAATCATGATTCATTCCAGGGGAAGAGTAACCTATAATTATTTATGAGACTCATGAAATAGTTCAATAACCCATTCTTAAAACAGCATTGGGTGGTATTCATAAAATATATAAATGTGTTCTAGATATCGTAGATGGACCATACATGAAACATCAGTATAGTCCTGGACATAGTTTGGGGGAAACACCATTATGGTAATCTCTCAAAGTGTTAGTTCTATATTTAGTAGTTTTGCATTTTTTTAAATGTCATCTCACCAAATTGTATAAATGTAGACTTATTGAGGTTCAAGGTATTGTTATTTGGGATAACCCCTAGAGCATGACCAAGATGACGATCATCCATCAATTTGAAGGATAAAACAATATATTCATCCATGATTTCTCTATGATATCAACACCATTAATTATTTTGAACCATAAAAGAAAGACTCTCTTTTTGATGGATAAGTGCTAGCATGGTTTTCCTGAGCTGCAAAAGATATTGATCGAAACCCATATCATGATATTTCCAAATGAGTGTTTTGATTACATAGTCCCCCATGATGCATTGTGATCCATAAATGGCTTTGTTTTGATATAGAGAAAGGTATTAATCATATATTGATCTTTTTAGTTTTAACCACAATAGTATAATTATATTACATGTGATCATTAGATTGTAGGGGATGTCTTTGAAAATATACAAAGGAAACACTAACTTATATATGATATGTTTATCATCTATTTTGAATATAAGAGTCTCATATACAAGGTCACTCAAAAGTATCAAAAATTAAGAAACATTTCATGGATATATTTCCACCAAGATTATTAATTTAATGTCGTACATACTCATGGGAAGGAAAATATGTTAAAAGACACTCATTTAAAAATATATGGATCATGGTTTTTGAACAATCCTTTAGAGTAGATAGTCTCATTTAAGTGTTCCATAATGTGAAATGATGGTGAACATATCTACATTATATTTATTTTAAAACACCACTTTTAATGTATGTAAGGGATGCTCAATATGGAGAAGCCTACTATGAGACCTTTTGTACAATGATGTCCACTAGGCATCCCCCTACTATGTTTTATAATGGTGGATAGAATGTCATAATATATACTGTGAGGACTATGGTACCAATGAAATATCAGGAAAATGTGATCATGGTGTTCCATACATCCCCATTATTTTCTAGTCATGGTGTTGATAATATATAACATGACCTAAATTTCTAGTTATTGTGGCCTTAGATATAGAAAATAATACTATAGTATATCTTGGATAGTTCAAATATTAATAGATGATGTAGGATCACCATGTTCATGAAGGTTTATCTAAAAAATAAATGTTAGAGAGTTGTTTTGTAATGGTATATCTATGTAATTCTTTATAGGGGTTCCACGTTCTTATATAAAACATGATTTGTATTGGTAATTATAGACTTTGTCACCATAACTTCCAACTTCAATGAGATATGAGAGAATAATTTAGTTTGGATAATGGCATCCAATTTCATGCAAGGGATTGTATGGATTATGAAATACCCTCAACGATAATTTAAAATTGTGATTCTTGCCTCTTGGAATGAATATGAATAGTATTACAAGAGGCCTATGGGGTGTAGTTTCATTAATGTATGATTTTGCACTCGTAGAATGATGTATAAAATGAGATGAATATTCAGGTTTTGTAGGAAATTTTTTTGGCTTGCATTTTGGACATTGGTCAATGATAGGGCTTTAACCTTACAATTTTGAAGATTTGAAAAAACCATTTCTTCCATGAAACCATTATCATGAAAAAAAATAATGCTTTGTATAAAAACCCATGTAGTCAACCACTATATTAGATTGATCTAGATGACTAATTACTCATGCACCAAAAGTTGGTTTTATATACGATGGAGAATGTGAGGATTATATTTTAGTATATGAGGACTAAACATAGCCATCAAAATTTTAATATAGACTGTGGAATGTAGAATTTGGAGTTCGAAGATGGAGACCATGTTTTCCTCAAGGACTCACCATGTACTGTGTTATGGAGAATTTTCTAGGAAGAAATTCATCTCAAGGATTCATTAACCCTGTCATGATAAGGTGTATGTTAGGATATGTGACCTCCATCTAAGACCAACCATCACAACTATACTATTTATATGTATTCTCCCATGGGGCACAACTAATGAGGTATGTTCATGAATAGTCTCAGGTTATTGAAAGGGGAGAGCTGGGAGTCATGGATGGAGCTAACATATTGATGTGCCCAATGGTGTACAATGATGGGTATTGGAAGGTCCCCATATGGTGAGTGATTCCAATGAAGTGTGTTGGGTAGATGCACTAGAATCATCTAGAGTGAACCTAGGATCAGCATACCGGTTTAAGAGATCATTTCCTAGATCATTTTAAGTATAAATGTTATATTTTTTAGCAAAAATACAATGGTGGGGATAATGTATCATTTATATTTATATATGTTATGAATTGAAGTATTTCTATTTATATATCAATTATTGGGACTAAGTCATAATGAAATTATGAGGCCTATTGAGCCTTCTATTATTTCTAAAAAAATATTAAAAATATTAATTTCAAAAATAGTCTATTTTTTTGATATGTTTGAATAAATATCTATATGTTTATCTTATAATAAATTTGTGACCACCATCAAGTTTAGATAATTTGTTTTACCCTATGTGGGATATCACCATGGAGCACATTTGACAACATGATTGTGCTCCATCATGGGAAATAATTAAATAAATAAATATCTATAATTTATAAATATTTTTAATTTATATGACTAATGAATACTAAATAAAAACCTTGTTGTGGTAAAATATAAGTGTTATACAAATAATCATTGATTCCTAGAGATGATATATAGATGATCATTTATATAGGAATGATTATCAGATGGGAGGTTATTTATCAATGTGTAGTAGAGCTAGTAGATATCAACAATGAAAAAAATGCATGATCGTTATTCATAAGTGATAAATCAAAACTCCATGTATGATGTTTTTTATTGGGTTTATTAATCCCGTTTTTATATCCATGGTCGGATAAAGATAATTTTCACTATTATTAATTAATTTTTGCATAAACGTATTACTTATTTTACAGTTTATTTGATTGTTCTTTATATGGTTTTTTCACACTTGGTTATAATGAAAATGAATCACAGTTATCCAAATAAAATATCCAAGGATCATTACAAATATCATTCATGGATATTTCTACCAGATTTCATCACAATTTCATCATATTCAATTACATTTTCCCATGGCTTGATGAATTCAAAGTATATGGTCATTACATGATTATTCATTAGTGTAATCGATACATATCAAGTGTGTTAAGGACAAGAATGTGTATGATACAGGATTGATGATAGATCAAGACTAAAGGTAGATCATGTCAAACCATTAATCCCATATTCATCCATGTTTGGGATTTGGTGATTACACATTGTGATGAAGATGATATCGAGCATTAAATACTACTACAATCCATCCAAAGAGGATGGAGAGGCTTCGAATGATGTGATTCACATTATTTGGGTGAGAATGGAGGTAGATCTGGTGGAAACACCATCACGATAATACACATGGAGGAATGAAAATTTTATGAAAATCGACAATTACACATCATGTAATAAGGAGATGCACACCATGTGGGACCCATGTCATCAGTACTAGTGTTTAATTAGGATGATATTGACGAATCATGTTGTGAGTCATCACACAATCCATGTTACCGGTAACTAATGGTTCACTGTATATCTCAGAGAATTCATGGTAATAGAAATAGACAGACACCTAAAAATAGGTATAGTGCACGGTCATGGTTTGGAAGTAATAAATATCCATGTACACGAGCATGACCAGTGTATATAGTAATGATACAATGTACACTAGTATGACCATGTTTTCATAATAATGTGTATGGAGAAAACTAATTGAAAAAATTTCCCTCTGCATTAAAAATACCATTATGAAACCCACCTATTATATAGATAGTTACGTTAAAAGTAATTTGGAGAGACATAGGTTGTTTGGACATGGTATGAAACATCATGTACCAATATTAGATAAATTATACTCCATTTGAGGGTTCTTTGATCCCCTCATTTCATAATTATAATCCAATTTTAAATGATATTGTTTTTGTAGACCCTCTCTATAAGGGTAATGTGTCATATTACATCATCGACATAGGATTGTGATCCCTTATATGGATTATTTGTCAGATAGGAATTAGTGTATCCCCCTCTAAAACCTGGGTGGAAGACACTATCATATCATTGTGAGGTTTATGGTAACATTATCACCATGATAAATAATGCTTCAATAACTTATCAAGAATATTGATCTAATATTTTTTGGTGAATCCGAAAATAGTTCTGGGGGTCATCCCCTAGAAAGAAATACTGATCTAATAAGATAATGAATGAATATCTTGGTTATGAAAGATGATTATGATGTCTCAGATGAAATTTGTTAGTGAATGAATGGATTAGAGAGTGACCCCTACTCTAATAGTCATACAATGATTCCTCGATCAAAACCATATGGACTATAGTGTGGTTTTAGACTCCTTGTGATTATTTTTCTTTTATGACTATATCTAGATTGATTATGTCAATGAATCCTATCATTTGACATATATTATGTTAAAATGAATACTCTTGTGTCATTGTTATTTTTGATTGCTGGGGTTTCTTGCAGATATTTTTATACTCATCTCTACAGGTAATTTTCCCTCACTTGTGATTTCTATAGAGAATAGAATCCATTTAATGGTTCATGTGGTGGACTGTGAGCATGATGAGCACTAATTTGGCTAGATTGAATAAGGTGTTTAATATATGTTGCATCTGATAGTATTCTCCTTTTCTTGAGTTAGTTGGACTCCTTTAATGTTTTTAGACTTCTATTTGAATCATTTTTATCACATCCCAGTTTATATTACCATTCTATTGTGTGGGATAAATGTTCTTCCTCAATTTATTGTATCAATTTTCTATCCCTAATCATTTTATAGGATTACATATATCTAAATGTACATATTTTTTTAGTCTATGGCCTCCTCTGTGTGAGATGTATCTATTATATTTTTGTCACTATCCCTTTCTCTAGTAGTGATAGTGCACATATCATTGCACATGCAATCTATAGTGGTTCAGGTCGTGAAACAATTAATAACTAAATTTTAGGTGATAAAATGTTTTATTATGAATTATATTTTATGATCTTATATAATTCTATTTTAGGATTCTTAAGTCAGACATATTATTCATGGTTGTTAAATGGTAATACCAATAGATTGTTGTTGTAAATTAAATTATTCATTATTTATGATCATTATTTATATTTTAAAGTATTATAGACCCATAGTACGTTATCCATCAAATTTACTGAAATATTGAAATCACATCCCATATGTTTTCCCATATAATATTTTAAAATATAATTGAATATTTTATATGTGATTTGATACACTAATTATTTTATTTACGACTCAGTTAAAATGAACATATTGAAAATTTAGCGTCAGATTGTATGACGAGTGATAACTATGGATTTTAACCTTTTCAATACTTATAGTATCATATATGGTATTCCAAAATACAAAACCTGAAGGATAAATAAACAATAATATTTTATTTTTAATAAAATTATATGTAATTTAATATATATAAAAATAATTTTATTAATGAATTCATGAATATAAATTGAAAGGAATCATTTATACTACTTGTATGGATTAATATGCGTCGTATAACACTTTTAGAACAAACTAAATTGATTAAATTCAAAACAATAAATAAAAAAGAATCATATAAATGAAATATTTATTTTATATATAAAAATTGAATGTTTGTAATGACCCACAAATTATCATTGTATTACGAGTAAAAAGAGTCATTACTAGGCCTTAAGCGACATCCCCAAGACGCCAAAGGCTGTCAATAAATGCCGAACCGTTTCAAATACAAGTGGCGATGATTTACCCTTTATTTAATAAACCAAATAATAGACCAACAATAACGAAAAATATAATAAATGATGCATGAACGAATGAGAGACAACTAAACAACTTCATGTATCTCAAAACCACATCAAAACAGGCAACAATGGAAGAATAACGGAGTATAAAAGTAAACAATGGATGGACTACACAAGAATATCCAAAGGCCTCAAGGCTCCATGCTCCACAAGATCTATGATACACAATCTCCAAACAGCCCAAACATCACGAGGTAGTGATAAACACATGTGAAACATTACCTTTTCTCTTGTCCCGGAAGATAGAATCTACAAAACAGCAATGTGCCAATGTAGGGGTGACTATAGAACTAAATAGGTTTTCTCAAATGACTTCCCTACTCACACCACTAGGATATACAAGTTATAAACAATTATATAAAATGGTTTATATAATAAAATATCTCCAAATTATTTTATAACTAAATATAAACATGTTTCCAAAACCAATCATTACAAAAATCATAGAAGTGCAATTGAAACCAATTTTCCCAGCAAGATATTTTTCCACAAAAAACTAAATAATCCTTACTTAAATTCCCCAATATCTCAATATAATCATAACCAACAATTCCACAAACCCATGAAACCAACAATGAGTGTTACATTATGATAATATAATACTATTGAGCGGTTTCTCATCTATCTTCCTTGTCATCAAAAGGTAATTTCGTCCCAAGTGCCATTAATCCTTAGGCACTGAGAACAAGGTTATATTTAAGCCAAGCCCCATATATGCAATTCCCATGTGCCATTAATCCTTTGAAACCAAGAATAATGTCATATTTCAACCATGCCCTGTATATTCAATATGGACACACAACACATATGCCTAATGATATAGCCCAAATAAACTATTCAGTAAAAACACCTTTTTATTGAAAACTATTTCCGTCAAACCCATTTCAGTACCAAAACATTTCAACTCCAAACGATTTCAATAAAACTCTATTTTTATTGGAAAAAATTTATATTTAAAACCTATTTTTCATCAACCATTTAGAAATTCCTGAAAATCCATATTTTAAAATCATCATTTTTAATAAAACCCCCTTTTGCACAACAATTCACCAAGAACACACAATTTCACAAAAACCATGAATCATCAATAATGAGAATTTTCCATGAATTTCTCAATAAATAAACCATTTTTAATCTAATATAATAAATTATAGGAAGATTGGATGAGAGTGAATCCCCCTACCTCGATGTCTTTGATGAATCATTGAAAACAGACGAAGAACCCACAAGAAAACGGGTCGATTCTCCAAGACTGGTCTTAGATGTCTTATCCTAGAAAGATCACGACTCATAATTGAATTATTTGGCATCCGAAAAAATATATATTCCCAATATAGGTTCATATATGAGAAATAATGGAGTTTGGAGAATTTTATCTAAGAAGATCTACGAAAACGTGAAAAATCCGGAAATAATGGTGACATACCTCAAGAATGATACTCTAAATCACCAAGGGAATGCTCTATGATGGTTGAAACTCATGTGGGGAGTGTTATCCAGCCTTCTAGGGATATTAATCTCGATGTAGGGATTTTTTGAACCTAATATGAAATATAATGCGGAAAAATCAGTAAGCTCTTTGAAGATAGGATCTAGATTTGACCTCTGCGCAAGACTTGACCACACGATTTGGGACAACCATGTATGGATTGTTTGACCTTTATTTTGGTCCCAATACTCCTTATTAAACCCCCAAAATCTCATATCCTTCACCAATACCATTTTTATGGAAACACATTTTTTAATGGAAACATCCAACTTTATGGAAACACCCAACATTATAGAAAGAACCCACTTTATAGAAACACCCCACTTTATGGAAACACCATACTTTATGGAAACAACCCACATTATTGAAAAAACCAAAATTATGGAAACTCTCAATATTATGGAAACCCTCTATTTTATAAAACTCTCTATGTTTTTGAAACTATCTATTTAATAGAAGTTCTCTATTTCATGTGAACTCTATATTTTATAGAAACTCTCTATTTTAGGGAAAACCAATAAAAAACAAACCAATTAAAATAATTCCAAAAGGGGTTATATACCCAAAACTGGAGGTACTACATTCACTCCACCATCAGTCTTTCTATCCTAAAATAGTAGAAATAATTGCTATCCAAAAAGAGTTCAGACCACTACTCTCTTATTTCCTTCTCACGTTCCCATGTCGTTTCCCGAATCAATCCATGTTTCCATAAAACCCGCACTATGCTGATGTTTTTTCCACTCAAGATACTCTCTTTTCTATCCATGATTTGCACTATGATGTGTACCATTGATACATCTGGTTCTAGCTAAACGTGATCCCATCTGATCACATGGTCAGGATCAGGGTGATACTTTTTCAACAGGGATACATAGAACACATTATGCACCAAACTAAACTGTGGTGGTAATTCCAACTGATATTCCACCTATTCAACCTGTTCCAGTTTCACAATAGGGCTAATGTATCTAGGACATAACATGACTTGCTTCCCGAAACAACGATTTCCATGCCTTGGAGATATTCTCATGAACACATGATCACCCACAATGAATGAAAATAGTCTTTGATATTGATCTGCATAAGATTTTTTTATGAATCTATATCCTCCCCATCCTATTTATAACAAACTGGATCTTCTCTATTGTTTCATGGAAAATTCTTGTCCCGACTAGTGTTGTTTCACCCGTTTACACCTAGCACAGTGGAGAATGAAAAGGACGCCCACACAATGCTTTAAACAATTCCATGTGTATCGAGGATTGATAGTTGTTATTGTATGAGAACTCCACTAAGGGTATATGCTCTTCCCATGAGCCACAAAAATCCATTACACAATCCTGCAACATTTATTTAAACATTTTTATAGTCTACTCAGATTACCCATCCATCTGAGGATGATATGTCGTTCTCATAGTCAACTTAGTTCTAAGTAGTTGCTATAATGATTTCTAGAAACGAGGTTTGAACCTCAGATCTCTATCTGGGACTATTGAAACTGGTACACCATCCCACATTTCTACTTCTCAGATATACGATATTGAAATATCCTCCACCGTATGAGTTTCACGAATAGGGATTAAATGGGCCGACATTTTTAGATGATCCACTATCACCAAGATGGAATTTTATTTCAGGACAATTCTTGGAAAACCTGTAACAAAATTCATTTCTATTTGATCACATTTCCACATTGGGATGGGAAAATATTGTAACATACCATCCGGTCTCTGATGATCTACTTTACCATACAGACAAGCTAAGAAAAACAAGATGAATTTTCCCACCTTACTTTTCATGTTGCTCCACCAAAATCGCACCTTCAATGCCTTATATATATTCTGTGAACTTGGATGTACAACCCATCTTGAATGGTGGTATGCGTGTAGGAGTTTTGCCTACAAAAAAACAGGTACAACCATCTGATCTTTGAAATAGAAAAATGAACCCCCATCATGTTTCCACCCATTAATGGTGTCCTCACCATTTAGTTATGAACTTACGACCAAAGATTCTTCATCATATGTTTTTTCCTCTTTTATCATTTTTACTAAATCCGAAACAAGCATGGATGAAAAGAAAATTGCATCATCACCTCAGTCTTCACATTCCACATGTTTTTCAGCTAAGACTGACATCCACTAACATTCATTTGAATATTATTTTTCCAACTGAGCAAATGAAATTCTACTTAATTCATCCAGTACTGAATTTCTTTTCCCTAGTGTGTACATAAAGTCAAAGTCAAACAATTGGGGATACATGATCCATCTCCTTTGCCTCAGATTCAAATCCCATTGTGAGAAAATGTGTTTTATGCTTTTTTGACCTGTAAACACAGTACATTTCTTACCAAAGAGATAATGTCTCCATGTTTTCAAAGCATGGACAACAACAACTAACTCCAAATCATAAGTTGGGTAATTATTCACATGTAACATCATCTTCCATGAACCATAAGCAACTACATGATCTATTTTAATGAGAACATGGACCAATCCTAATCTCGAAGGATCACAATATAACACATACCCATGTCCTGACTCTACAGAGATTAAGATAGGTGTCAATCTAAGCCGAACTTTCAGTTCCAAGAAAGACTTATGAAATTCCTCAATCCATTGGAATGGAAAACTCTTCTTTGTCAGAGATATCATTGGTGAAGATAGTCATCAAAAATCATGCACAATTAGTCTGTAGTAACTGTTTAGACAAAGAAAACTTCGTATCTCGAACTGATACATTAGTGGTTTCCAATAGATAGCAGATTCTATCTTTTTTAGGATCAACAGAAATTCCTTTCTCATAAATGACACAGACAAAGAAACATACATCCTATATCTAAAAATCACACATTGATAATTTGGAATACAAATGATGATATCTAATGATTTGTAACACTATTTCCAAGTGCACCACATGATCAACCCTTGTCATTGAATAAACAAAAATGTCATCCACAAAAACCACAACAAATGAATCCAGATATTTTTGAAATATCTAATATATCAATGCCATGAAGACTGGTAATGCATTAATTATACCGAAAGTCTTGACTACATATTCATAGTGTCTGTATCTTCTTCTGAAAGCTGTCTTTGGAATATCCTCTTTCCAAACTCTCAATTGGTGAAATCCTGATCGCAAGTCAATCTTGGAGAACTAATGAACTCCGCTTAATAGATCGAATATATCATTAATGCGTGTAAGTGGATATCTATTATTTATCATAAATTGCATAATCTTACGATAATAAACACATATCCAAAGAGATATACCTTCCTTCTTCATGAACAAAACCGGCGCTTCACATGGAGACGTAGTTGGATGAATGAAACCCTTGATTTCTAGCTCATCTAACTGCACATTAAATTCTCGCATCTCTATTGTTGAGATACTATAAAATGGTATGGAAATAATACTGGTCCCCATAAGGTGATGAATTTTAAACTTCACTTCCCATAGAGGTGGTAACCCTGAGAAGTTCTTCAGAAATACATCTGGAAATTGATCCCCAATAGCTGGAAAACTATTTTACTCAATCTCTTGAATTGATGGTAATGTCAACGCAGACAATTGGTAAGTGATCATTCCCACCATTGGCGCCAACATGCTCATTTCACACTTCTTTACAAACCTCTCTCCTCTAAATAGATTCTTTATTCCACCCTCAGTCATGAATATAACATTTCTCCTATAAGAGTCGATTTGAGCCTTGAACTTTTTCAACCAATCCATACCTAGGATTATATCATAGATATCCATCTCCAACATCATGAAGTCCCATTTTAGCTCATATCCATCAAAAGTTATTTCACAAACTCTATAGATGGAGTCTCGACATTATCTATCACTGGGAAGAGTTTGCAGTTTTATCATAGAAGGCATAATTTCGTGTTTTAAACATAGAAAATAGGTTCCCCACTTCCTCTTCATCTTAGTGATAGAGTTCTCATATCTTCTATTGAACACAACCATACATCCTCCACTAGGATTTTCAGCAGTGAATGATAGCGTAAATAAGTTATCCAGTTGCGGTCCCAACTCAATGCTTTGAAAAGCCTAAGTGATGCTTTGGACTAACTATTGGTTAACCTGTGGCTCGAGTGAAATTGAATTCTCAACAACCCCATTGAGTTGGTTTCAATGAAGACTACTAGGATCAATTTTCTAAACATACAAAAAACTTCATCTATCTCATCCCTATAAACTCTTGGCGTAGCATTTCAAATTCTATCACATCAACTATCACTTCATTTTTCCCAAAACAATATTTTTCCCATGTTCAACCATTTATTAAAACACATAACATGATTTTGAAAATTAAGACATTTTAAAAATATGATAAGCATTCACTTTTTTTAAAATCATTCATTGGAAAACCAATTCCATACTTTTTAAAAAATTAACACTTTTTGTTCAAAACATGAATCATTCCTCAAAATTGATGTATGCACTTTTAGTGGGTAGTCATTCCTCTATAATTCATGTCATGATTATATCATTGGCTATAACCATGATAATGAGATTTCACAATCCTTTATGTGCTTCCAAACACCTATTTACCCAACTCCCTGGTAACTTGAATTTCAGCATACAAGGGTCAGCTATGTCCTTTTATGTTATACATTTAATGATACGACAATCCTATTCCTTTCTATGATTCCCACACATGTAATAGGCATGAAGGGATTTCATCTCCAAAGCTAGAAACGTCAATGACTAATTGTTAGGCAAGGACCAAACAAGCTGATACCATTTGTAATGACCCACACATTCTCATTTTCTTGAGAGTACAACGAGTCATTACTAGGCCTTATGAGACATCCCCAAGACAAAAAATAATTGAAATAAATGACGAAGTGTTTCAAATACAAGTGGGGATGATTTAAAAATTAAGAAATAAACCAAATAATAGACCAACCATACCCCAAAATTCATTATATGATGCATGGATGGATGAAAGACAACTCAACAACCTCATGTATCTCAAAACCACATCAAAATATGCAACAATTGAAGAATAATCGAGTATCAAAGTACATAGCGAAAAGACTAAACTATACTCTCCAAAGACCTCAAGACTCCAATATCTATAGGCTCTATACTCCACAATCTCTGATCAGCCCAAACATCAGGAGGTAGTGATAAAAACGTGGCAAACATTACATTTTTTCTTATCCTAGAAGATAGCATCTGCAAAAAGCACCAAAGCTCCAAAGCAGGGGTGAGTATTTACTTCAATAGGTTTTTTCCAATGACATCCCTACTCACGCCACTAGGATAGAAGAGTTAGGAACTATTATATAAAATGGTTTATATAAAAAAATTTCCAAAAAGTAGTTATAACTAAATATTAACATGTTTTCAAAACCATTCATTTCCAAAATAATACAGGTGCAATTGAAACCAATTTTCTTAGAAAGAAGTTTTCCATAAAAACAAAAAAATATTTACAACCATTCCCCAATATCACTATATAGGCATACCAAACAATTCCTCAAACCCAAGAAACCAACCATGAGTGATACATTATGATGTTTCCATACTCATGAGTGGTTTCTCGTTGATCTACCAAGTCTTCACAAGGTATTTGTTTCCCATGAGCCATTAATCCTTTGACATTGAGCACAAGGTCATATTTCAACCAAGCCTAGTATATGGAATTCCCATATTCCATTAAACCTTGGGCACTGAGACCAATGTCATATTTCAACCAAGCCCCGTATATGCAATATGAACACACAACACATATTCACAATGATCAAGCCGAAACAATCAATTCAATAAAAATACCATTTTATTGAAAATTATTTACATCAAACCCATTTCAATTCCAAAATATTTCATCTCCAAACCACTTTAATAAAACTCTATTTTTATTGAAATCATTTATATTTAAAACCACTTTTTCATCAACCATTTAGAAATTCCATAAAATCAATAATTTAAAATCATCATTTTAAATAAAACTCCCTTTTCCCAACTATTCACCAAGATCAAAAAATTTCACAAAAACCAAGAATCATCACAAATTAATATTTATACATGAATTTCACATTCAATCACACAAATTTAATCTAAGACAATAAATTATAGTAATAGAAGATGAGAGTGAACCCACCTTCCTCGATGGTTTTGATGAAACATTGACATCTGATGAAGAATGCACATGAAAGCAGGTCAATTCTACAAGACCGGCTTAGATCTCTTATCCTAGAAAGATCACGTCTCAAAATTGATTTTTTTAGTATCCAAAAACGTTGATATACCAACTATAGGTTCATATTGGAGAAATAATGATGATCAGAGATGTAGATCTTAGAAGATCTACGAAAATGTGACAAATCATGAATGAAGGGCGACATACCTCATGAATCAGACTTGAAATCACTAAGGAAAGGCTCAAGGTTGGCTCCAACTCGGGTGGGGAGGGTAATCCAGCCTTCTTAGGGGAGTCATCTTGTAGTAGGTGCGTTATGATTCCCAAACGAAATATAAATGGAAAAACGAGTAGGCTCCTTGAAAATGGGATCTTGATTTGACCTCTGTGCAAGATTTGACTACACGGTTTGGCCAACCATGTATGGATCATGCGACCGTATCTTTTGTCCCAATATTCGTTATTAAACCCCCAAAATATCACATCCTTTACCTTAACACGTTTTATGGAAACACTGTTTTTTATGGAAACATCCCACTTTATTGAAACATCCAACATTATGGAAACAACCCCCTTTATAGAAACACCTCACTTTATGGAAACAACCCACATTATGGGAACAACCCACTTTATGGAAACAACTAACTTTATTGGAAATCTCTATATTCTAGAAACTCTCTATTTTATGGAAATACTCTATTTTATGAAAACACTCTATTTTATGGAAACACACTATTTTATGCAAACTCTTTATTTTATGGAAACCCAATTAAAAACACACCAATTAAGAAAACATGTGAAATGGGATTATGTACATGAAACCAGGGGTACTACAATCTATACATTTTACTA
This sequence comes from Viscum album, assembly GCA_963277665.1. Taxonomy (NCBI): domain Eukaryota; kingdom Viridiplantae; phylum Streptophyta; class Magnoliopsida; order Santalales; family Viscaceae; genus Viscum; species Viscum album. The sequence goes on from OY728143.1 coordinate 358,914,994, forward strand.
AATCCACATCCTACTTCTTTAATAATTCTTGTAATCACAAATGTATGATGTTGATCAAAAATTCTGTAATCAATGGAATCTATCCTCTCGAGGTATCCATGGGATGATGAATCATATTATATATGAGGGGAACGTCCATTATCTCCAATTAATGATAACCCCTCATAGAAACATTTATGAATATAAAGAGATATATAATTCATTAAGATCTCTCAAAAAGAATTAATTAATACTTAAATAGTTTATCTACCTTGTCTTGATAGTGGGATCTTCATATCAACCTAGAGGATGTTTATATAACAATGATTCATTATATCATTTTTTGTAATGAATTAGTTTACACCTTGGGATTCATTATATGTATGCATTCATCAATGAAAGTAAAATTAAATCAGATGTAATGATCAATTAAATTATTACCAAAGTAGGTTGATCACCCAAACATTTTATCTTAATGTTCTCCAACCCATAAAATCAAATAAAACAACATCAAAATGTAATAGTGTAATGTAGAAATTATCTATGATTTCATAAAATTGATTCTTATTAGTATTCATAAAAACGACACTATGATATACTTTAGATGATTCATTGAACCACATTCTAGGAATTATGACCACATGTGAAATAGAATTTATAATAGGGATGATAGTGAAATGTTCACTCTAAACCTTTTCAAATGATATATCACCATCCCATTGAATTATATAGCATATTATATTATTTGAAAAAAAAATTATGGAATATATCCTCTTTAAATGGATTTATTTTCTTATTTATAATGAAAATATGTATTCTATTTTGAAAAATAAATATATATCATTTTCATTATTCATAAATAAAATTTTAAATTCATTGATAGTTTTGGGTTTCTTTAAATGAAAATTAAAATAATATAAATTTATTTCATTCAAAATTCATATATAAATTTTTATCTAATATAAATTATTATATTTAATTTTGAAAATACCATGGATCAATTATTATTATTTTTTTAATAAAATATTAAAAAAATTCTTTTCACCTTTTCTGATTTTTTATTGTGACAACTTCTCTTTCTCTACTAGAGAAATATATATATTTAGTTTTCTATTAAGTATCACTATCTAAATTATCATATGATATAATTAAATAATGTTCATGAATTTCATTTTTCAATTGTCAAATTCATATTTTCTTCTCATATAAAACCATTTAAAAATATTATGATACCCAATTTATGTCCTTGTGCTGATAATGTTTTCATATATAATTGAAATTATATTTGACACATATGTGTCCTATTTTCATAATGTGATTAGTGCGTCAAATATAAACCTCCATTTAATTGGGAAAATAATTATATCTATTATGAAAAATATTTTTTATTTATATACATGATTCCAGTTTGCGATCATCAATAAATTTTCCATGGACCTGATTTGAGTTGATATGATGAAAGAGTTTCCGATCGACTTCATTAAGGATATATATTTTCAAAATTTAATGTATTTAATTGATTTTTTTAGGTATGTTCACTATTTTATGTTTTAATTTTAAATCTTTTATCCCATTTTAGTATGTTTTCAGGGTAGATTTTAGTTTCCTCATATTCCAACATCTCTATTAAATGGGACATTTTTTTATATTGATAATTATTTTATGGTTATATGTTTATTCTCTATGATGAATTTTATTTTCTCATTCTTTATGAATAAAAATTATTATTATATGATCTTTATAATTATGTTGTTCTCTAATTATCTCTTTTTCATACATTTTTAAATCTATTGAGGTCTCTGAATCCATGATATCATTCACCCTTTAATTATTTTCTGATCTGACAAAATTATTTTCTCCCATAACCCTAGAAAATTATTTGTATTATTATATATATGATGATATAATAATTGTGAAATTTTTCAAATATGTTGAAGAATATATTATAAATAATTTAGTTATAAAATTTATATCTAATTAAATCATATCATTTTGTTTTAGGGAAAAAATTTTCTAAATAGTATAATTTTAATCTTATGAATCATTAAAAATATATGCAACTTATTCTTATATCCACTAAAATTTAACAATGTAAATGTTTATCTATGTAAGAAAATATTTAAATAATATATGGAAATTTAAATTTAGCATTGATTTGAAAAATCATAGTATAATTGGTACCATTGTTGTACAAAATACATTTGTTAATGATTTATTTAATATCATTACCTGGTAACTAACATCAACACAATAAATCATGTGAATGAAATCTTAGATATATCCTTTTCAGATTTTTTACATAATATATAGTATTTTTATTCAATAATAACCAATCCTCTATAATATTATGACCACTAATTATAGTTTTTCCCCAAATTTACTATGTCTATTCTAATACAATTCTTCTTGAAAACATCAAATTCAAAAATTATTGGTTTATATTGTTTTGTGATTCATAATTATATGAAACTTTTATATTCTGAAATAACTCTATAATATAATAATTATATAATATTTCACATAAATTCTAACATTTCATTGATATACATGAAATATTTTGAAATACACTTAATTATGATGTGATATTGCTTCATAAAAAAATTCATCTCCATTATAAAGTCAATTTATATTGTGACTTTTCAGTCATAGAATCAATTACTACACAAGTTACATACCCTTGTACCTCAAAAATAATAATACTAATGATTTAGGACACAATATTGAGGACACCATTAGCTAATATTCGAAAAACTACATCTGGAATTAATTTTTTTTTATTTTCTAGTTTTTTTCTTCATCAATATATAATCACCAATAAACATCAAAAATCAATAATAAATAAAACATCAACCTTTAAATTTTATTTTCAATCCATTTAAATTAAAAAATAAAACATCATTAATTATTTATAAATATTATCATAGCCAATATGAGTTCTGCATCATTCATTTCACATATCTCTAGAATAAACTAGAACTCACAATTCTACTACATTAGGTTTGGTGGATAAGTATATGAAATTAAATAATCATTATTATTATGAAATTTCATATAATAATAAAAGTAAATAAAATGTCAATTCATTTGAACATGATTATTTCATGATGTAAATAAGAATAGTTGAAGGGATAACTGTATTCTTATTATATATAACCATCACTATTTTAAACAATTTTTAGTAAATTAACTTTATATTAATCTATTTGATTATATTGATATGAGATATTATAAACCATATTTGGAATTTTCAAGAGTATATTTTTAATCATCCATAAATTAAAATTCCCGGACAACATATATAGAATAATAATTAGCTACAAAGAATGTTCTCATAATGAAAAAGTGATATATAACTAATGTGTTATAATATATTAATTTCTTATAGATTATTTAGTTTCATGAAAATAATAATAATATACATTGCTTGATGAATAAGGAAAAATTAATGGAAACAATTTGACGAGATCTTGGGATTGATATAAAATATTGTAAGTAATAAAATAAATGTTCCATGTGAAATTAATTTAATGGTTATATATCTATATTATATAATTGAATAATTCTCATTAATAAAATATACTAGTTTAGTAATAAATTTCATTTATTTCTAAAAAAACATTGCCCAATTCAATGATGAATACTCATCATCATAATGACCCCCCATATATGAGGAGCCACATCTATTTATTTCTAGTAACTCCAAGGTGTGTCCATAATGGAACCGACCCATGTATATTTAATAATCCACTACATCAATATACACATATAATGAAGAAAAGAAAATTAATATAGAGAATAATATTATTATTGGATCCATGGACTAATAGATTATTCCCACACTTATTATTTTATTAACTTTTTTTAATGTTCTATAATGAATAAATTCCTGTGTAATTTTTTTATAAGTTAAAAAGGTAATCACTCATTAATTAATTCAGATTAGAAATGAAAATTAGTATCTGATGGAAGGGGATAATTTATCATAGATTGAGGAAAGAACATTTTAGTAAATACCAGAACATAATGATAGGAGAATTAATATTGAATTGGGGAGGTTAAAAAAATGAATCACTATTTTGAAAATAGATTTACATAATCTCAAATACTATTATTATCAAAAAAATAAAATCAAAATAAAAGACATACTTTTAATATGTTGTTTTTTAACCAAATGAAATTTAATGTATTTATACATAGGGGAAATCATTCCTCACTTATTAGATTCAATTTTACACATAATGGGATCAAGATACCCCATATTATATTTTTCTAAAGTGTGAATTGAATATGTGATGAATTTCATATCATTAAAATTTATACTGTCTTGCATCCCATATATCCACATGGAATCATTCAACCAGTATTTAAACTAAACCACAATTTTCTCATGTTAATATGTCATAGAAGGTTATTTCAAAAAACAATCCTTAATCAAAAAACTTATGTAATGATATGATAATTATCGTTCATCAAGTGTCCTTTTTTGTACTTTACACCTTTGAGACTCTATACAAGGACACCACATCATAGGCTAACTTCTCATCATGAATTGAAATGGAAAATTAATATTTATATTTGAATAATCCAATGGGAATCCTGTTAATAAGACAAAAACATCAATAATTGACACAAACCCAACTTACCTCTATGAAATAATAGTTGTGTAAAACCCATTATAAACCGAAATATCAAAGAAACGCATTATCGTATGATTAATATGTCGTAAAAATGATTCAGTTTTGTTGATGCTCATAATAAACCCTATCATGAATAAACCTTCACATCATCCCTATGTGTTCATTAGAGATCTAGTATTTTATTATAAAATAACCATGATTAAAATGATGAAATATCCCAACTTAACATTTACTAAAATAAGTAAGATCAATAAAAACTAATGAGATATCTCCAAGAAAAAATATTTGAAATCCACATTAGTCTATAATGACTGAGATATACTTAGTTTGGGATCATAATATCCCTCAAAATGATATCATAACATTTTTCCATGTTTAGATAGTCACATGTGTGCATCTTTATAGACGTAATTTCTAACGTCAGTAAAAATTCAGAAATATTATGGAAATGGAATAATCACATTATTATACATTAATCTTCTAAAAAAAATCCAATATTTTTTTATCATGGATAAAAACTATAATTCATCCTTGCAATTCATTGAGTGATTCAAAACATAATAAAAAATAGTATAGAAATATATTTGTTAAATATTTTCACATTCAAATTAATATTCCACTAAAAATATAATTTACGAATAAAACACTAAATATAAACAAATACATAAGATGTATATATTAAAAATGGAAATCAATATAAATGATAAAAATATATTTTAATTAAATAGTTGAAATATAAATTTTAACTAATTATTTTTAATATTAAAATAATAAAATAATATCACACTCAAGTATTTATTTAATTGCCTTTATAATATTAGAAATATGATTGATCAATAATATTAAAACAATATTATGTATTATATTCATAAAAAATCAATGTATATATTCAATAAGACGTCATAACATCACTCATCCAAACAAATATTTTAGAATCTAATAAATATTTATAAAAATGTCATATTTAAAAATAATTGCAGTAGTGGATATGAAATTTCCCACTAATCATGAAATTCTTCATTCTTTATTTATGGATATTACATTTTATTTTTCATTGGAATATAATTATTATAATTAAATGATATTCTCATAGAAAAACACACTGAACATATCAGATTGGTTATCCCTTATCAATCATTGTTTGGATATTAAAAGTAATTCTCAACAAAATGTTCATACATTAAACACCCTATACATGACTATTTACTTTTTATACTTATTAAATACACAATTTTATATTAAAACCATATGTTCTAAACATGATTCTCTTGTGGGAGATAGATGGGAGGTAAATTATGAAATAGTGGAATGAATAATGTGGTCTAGATCCTTATGAGAAATACATGATTTTAAAATGTTTTTCTATATGATTTTACATAAATCATTCCTCTTACAAATGTTTATTTAACATCTACAATTGTAGATTATCATGGTGGATCAATACAATGAAAATAATTACTTATAACCCATCCTTCAAAAAAATTTATTTTCTTCCCTCCCAGATTTCTAATTAAAACTATGTTTAATTATATAAAGTAGTGATGGTAAAGATATAGGTCTTCTAATGTGGAAAAATATAATTATATTCATGTACTCAAGAGTTTTTAATATAATTTATTTTCTATTTTATATATACTAGTGAACATTAATGCCAATGGTGTTCAAAATGGGGACTCAGTCATTTAAAAAAAGATATATATTTTCATTAAAAATACATAAAATAATTAAATTCTCGTTAGAAATATGGTTTTTGTGTTAAATATATATATATAAACTGATGAAAATATATTTATAAACCATTATGATATGTGATTTTTGTATTGGAATTTGATAATTATTACAGATTTAACTTATTCATGACTAAAAATTAATAATTATTTTAAAATAACGAAATTCTCATACCACTTGAGATATAAAATTTATAATTTTCATTTATGTATAAAATCAACTAAACAATATATAAATTAATATTTATAGTTCTTTAATTCAGATAAAAAAATTAATAATTATCACAAAATGTCCCAAACATTTGTTGAAGAAATCTCCCCCACAATTATTTTCAATATAATCCATAATTAATTAACAAGTAATGTATTTAATTTATAAAAAATCTACATTTGAATAATAAAAGGATTTAGTGTTATAGAAAATATCATGATTATATTGGGAAAATATGTATATCTGTCTCATTTGGAATTTAATTGGTTTAAAAATATTTTACCTCTACATTTAAGTTGATATAATAATCAAAATAAAACTCTACATGAATGGATTTTCTAGAAGTGGAAATAATCAAGTAATGGTATCCCATACATGTGCATAATTTTTATCATATATAAACCCACATGAAAGGTCATGATAAATTATTCTTAAACCATAATAAAAATATTGAAATTTATTACAAAAATAATGGGAATAAATTATTTCAGTAAAGCCACAAATGGTGATATTTCGAAACTACCTGTGAATATATAGCATTATAAATAAAAACCAATGATGGAGGATGGAAGAGTTTATTCGGTAAAACCACTGAATTTTATTATTTTAAGATCATTAATAAAATTCACATTATAAATGATCAAAAATAAAACATTATAGTAACCAAATTATAAATAACAAAACCAACATCCACTTCAACTACATATACCCCCACAATAGAATAAAAAATAACCAAAATGATATAATACATTACTCAATTAGAGCACGTTAAGTTGTTTCATCAGTCTATAGTATTATTTATCTTATGACTATATAAACTAAATATATACATGGAGAGTCAATATTAAATAAAATTAGAATAAAATTAGAAGCCATTAAATTAAAAAATTAATCATCTCCATGAATAATTTATGTTTGTATATCTTGTTTAGTTTTTAAGGATTCCCAGTATATGTCTTATTATAGCGGGATGTATTCAACCTCCTATATAATCTCATAAAATCATACATCCCATTTCTATCACATATGAGGAAAATAACCTCAACATAAATTTCATCCTTTTATATAGTAGAACTACACTTTAAATATAAACCACGTGAATTATAGTTTGAACATATGATATTAACTAGTTTATATCATTGTTAGTAGATAACTAAGACTCACAAAATGATTTATTTTTTTCAAACCATATAACATTTCATACTAATACATAAAATCATCAATGTAATGTTTATGTTAATATTTAAACACCTCAAATTGTATGGTATGTCTCTTTTTAAATTTTTCTTGTTTTGCACTATAGGATTAACAAAACAGAAATCATAAATGAACAATGATATAAAATTAATTATCATTATAAAAATTTCTACTATAACCTATCCATTAAATTTTCTTGAATGAATTGTTTATAAAATTATAAAATTTATATATTTATTCAGTTGTTTATAATTTCATACTAATAATTTCAAAGGCATACGAAATGAATAGATGAAATTTTTAACTTAAGAAGGGTATACTTTTATAAATATAGTTTTACAACCTTTTAATATAACAAATATTCCAAAAATAAATATTTACACCATTATAAATTACTATGAAAATACTACATTAATTTCTAAAATAATTTAGTAAAAATTAGTTTAAGGTTAATTTTTTGTATTTTTCTGAACATATTTTTTTTGATGAATAGAGAAGGAATATTTTTTTATAAAACATCTATATTAATTATATTAATAATCTACTAAATAGTATCGTAACCTGTACATGTATAAATAAAATGTACGTTTCTTATGAATGAAAATACAATATAATTATATCATTGATAAAATTGAATTACTGTTTTAAAAATGATTAATTAATTATTAGTGTCTTTGTGAAACACAAATAAGTATTCATCATTTTGTAATTAGTATTAGAGTTTAGTTGAAATTTTAATTTCCTGAAATAAATTTCTAAGTTAATATATTGTTGAATTATCATTTTATGATAACTTTTTGATAGTATAAATAATTTTTGAACGTTTAATAAAATTGGTTTTATTAAAAATTTCATTATTTCTTCTAGAAATGATAATTTTATTTGAAAATAAAATTTCACATACTTATGAATTTATTTCCATAAAATGGATATCATTTTTGAATTATAAATGTCATGAAAATGGTAAGTATTATTTTTTTTGGGGGATTTCCTAATGTTAACGAATTTTTATGAATAATGAAATTAGGTGATTTACAGTAGATTATATTTTAGAAATCTAAATGAATTGTTTAGTAGTCGGATGTTTATGGATGTGGTAAGAAACCATGGTATGGAAAAAAAATACCTCATATAATTAATTTAGTCATAATATTTATCATTACTCATAAACATGACCCAAATTAATAATTAAATGAATTAATTAAAAATCACCACTCTTCTCCAATAAAAATACTACCCCTTCTCTACAGACATCCAAATCCTCGAAGCATGTATATTACAGAAAAAACAATCTCCCAAACCAATTAACCACATTATAGTCTTTCTTGTCTCACCAAAATATCACTTTCTAGTCCTTAATTGTGATTCTCAATGAGATGATTTCAAGAGGTAAAATCTCTTTTTATTATATTAATTTTCATATAATTTAATTTCATTATATGTTTAATCCTCACCTCCTTCATCGAATCATTCATTATAAATATATAATATTATATATAATGGAATTTTCTTATGTATATTTTAATTCAACATTATTGTTTCTTCAAATCTCTTTTTATATTAAATATTTAAACATTGTCCTTGAGGTGATGATTTACAATCTTTCTGGATGACATGTTTTAGTTTATAAAATCCACCATCATGGTTAGTAAAAATGAATTTTTATGGATAAATAATATTATAAAATATGTATTAAAACTGATAACATTTTATAGAACTATTTTATATACATAATATAAACTAATGAAAGGAAACTAGTTTGTGATTATTGAAAACACGGAAAAATAATCTATATAATTATCACATGCATATTATCTAATGATTCATCCTCACCCAAAATAACTAAAATATATTTATAACCATTAAATATTTTTTATTTTAATTAATAATTTATAATTTCAATTTATGGTAACTATTTATATTTCATGTGATCTATTGTACATTTGTACAAGTTAACCTATCATGACAACCAAGGAAATGAACAATCCCAAACTATTAAATTCAATATTATTTCTATATAAAATAAAACAAATGAACATAATAAAACTATAATAAATAAAGTACTTTTAAATAATATAGGACCTAAATTAATAATGAATATATTTTTATTATCCTTTTTTAAAAATAAATGTTTTGAACTCTTCCATGTGTAATGTAATGGTTTTCTCGTCTAACATTTATTTCTATGAGATGTGCCTTTTTCACAACAACTTATTTATCCTAGTGTATTTATACTACCCTTTGACATATAATATTATATTTATATTTATATTCATGTAATAAAATGTCTTATATTATGGAAAATATTTTTATGGGGCTTATGGTTTGACTGTTTTCAATGTGGTAATTGATTCTCCCAGAACCTCCATTTTTTATTCAGGTTATGAATTCTCTCTCTCTTCCCCAATGTAATCCTTCATTAGTTTTATATAATTCATATAACATATGTTTATATGTTCCAAAGAAATTAATATAGACAATTTAATATTTATTTTATGTCTAATTACATGTTCTACTAGGTTCCGTTTTCAATTCCTCTGGATAAGAATGCACAATTAATGACTACATCGCAATTTCATTGAAATTTTTATATATTTCCCATAATATGTTATAAGACAACACTATTTTTATAAAATCAATATTTTTATCATGAATATGTATATTAGTTCATTTTTCTATAGAAAACATTATTCCCTTTTCTGCCTTATAGTACCATTTATATTTTCCCTTCAAGTGCACTAATGTTTCTCATTTCTAATGATTCTTAGAAAATCAATTTACATTTTCTCAATTCAATTTAGAAATTTTAAATTTCATATTTTTTTAATATTTATAAAATAAAATTTCATTCCTTTTTATTTTCTAGTATTTACATGTTTAGAATATGATTTTATGTCAAATACAATGGATATTTCAAAAATAACTCTTGTTTTCAAAGGAAAAATGGTTTTCTCATCTACCATTTAAATATGTGAGATATAGAAATTTTTTACCACATATTTTTTATGTGTGGTATTTTTAATTCCTTATGATATATAAAATCATCGGCCTTCTTATTCTCATGATATTATTTGTTTCTTTTAATATAATTTCTTAAAAAATATTGTGCTTTATATTTTTCAAAGTTTAATGGGACACATTAGAATTTTTATAGATCATTTCCATAAAAAAATTCTCAATTTTATCATTTAAAACTATATTATTCTATGTAAAAATAAATTCACAGAAATATTAGATTCTACAGGTTTATCTATTATGATAACATATACCATTTTTTGTTGAAGCGTTTATGATCAGTTTGACTGTGGATGTGAAATTTTATATCATTCATTGATTAAGATTAATGTATTCAAATTTCATCTGAATGTTTTTCTATAAAAATATTTATGTTGTTTATGTATTACTATATTCACAAAAGGAATGCATTGGAAAGAGTAATTGATGGGCCAGCCCCACTATAACCCCTTTATTCATGTGTAGGTCTCATTAGACAATATCAACAAACATTTTATCGATTCATGTTTGGCGTCTTAGCCAATTCCTTGAATTTTTTTATGATTCCAAACATTTTGTATTATACCCTTATAATATCAGTAATTTATTATACATGTGATTATAGAACTGATATAATATCCATTGTTAAGTGTTATTCTCATGTGATTATTTATATAGAAATATTTATTCAATATTTATTCCTTTCTCCTTGAATTATTAATGAAGTTTATTTTTTAGAACAGTAGATATATATTTTTCCATACAATATAGAAGATATCATCCCATTATCATGTTTCATTTTACCCTTGATACGATGATGTTTATAATGAATTAAATTTATGGATAATCTAAAAGTTTTTGGTTTTTTCCAATGAAGTTTCTATGTTTTTCTATCCATGTATTTATTTAAAACATATTATTGTATTTGGTTTCAAAATATACTATATTATTTTTTTCATTTGGGAGTATATTGATTATTCATTCTACTAATTCAAATATGTAAGGAACATGATCTGGGATATTAGTTGAGAGGTCATTACATTTGTCATTAAAGAATGTTTAGTGGAAACATTTGGAACTAGATTTTAAAAATGTTTATTCGGAAACATAAACCCATGATAGAATTAGAGGATATGAATAGAATAAAATCCTATAATATTATTAAGGATAATATTATGTTGGTCTTCCACACAATACATCCATGTTTAGATATGAAAATTGGAGGTTTTTTTGGAAAAGATGTAACTATGGTTGAAAACATTGAGAAGGTGAATTGGTCTTGTCTTTGCATAACCTGACACATGACAATGAGTGACACTACACACTTTGTTTTTGACTATATTGGAATTTTTTTAGGCGAATTCACTTTTTTGTTCCAAAACATTATGAAATATATAATTGTACATATTCCCCCAAAGAAAACTTGTTTCTAATTATGATATTACCTCTGCATAAAATTTTCTATTTATGTTATGTATTTAACTAGTTTTGGAATTATAAATTTAGTTTCATAATTTTAGGATCAATTATTGTGTGTTATATTTTTTATAATTGGGACCTATAAAAATAATGTGAACCACATCAATGAATATATTAGAAATAGTAATAATTATCATTTCATTAATGGGTTTAGTGCAATATTTCGAAGGGAAGTAGTTTATCTAACATTTTCATCATATGAGGAGATAATACCCTATTCTAAAAAGATGAAGAAAATTATTTCTATAAATTATGGGTTCAGAATGATGCATGATAATAAGTGGACATCACATAAAATTTTAGATAAATTAAATTAGGGAAATAATTATTTTCCCACATGTGATAGTTTTTAATCGAAACATATTGACATATTTTAATTAGTAATATTTTTTTTAATGTGTCGTTAAAAAAGGAAACCATGGTCATAATTTAATGTTAATGAATGAATTTTACAATATTCAATGCTTTAAATGTAATGATATAGGGAACTATGCTAATGAATTCCCCAACCATCTATGGATTAAAGCTTTGATGAAGAAAATGGTGTCATAGTCAATTTTATGATACTATATCAACGAAATAAGAATGATTAGTAATCCTATGTTTAGATTCATGAATTATGTTATTTTCATATTTTATCAATAATTGACTAATTTTAAAATTCATGAGATATATATGGATTTTATTGCAACACTTATTCATTAAGGAATTCGAAATATAAATTTTCATAAATGGTTAAGAGATATTAATTTATTCATATATTGAATATATGAAAATAAAAGTCACATTATTTGGGGAATGAATTTGTTATGTTGATTTTGGAAATTCAGTGTCCTTCCCTCAAAATGTATGTTCTTTGAATTTCCCTAGATATAGTGTGCTTAAGACTAGCTCAACTTATTATGGAATGAATTTAGGATATTATAGATTAAGATTAAAATATAATTAATCATATTGGATAACATATTATATTTTTCAGATTTAAATAAACATTTACATTCTACGGAAATTAATAATAGATATTATCAGTCATAATTATTCTTCATACATGAAAAATTCATTTTCAATATTAATTTAATGTGTAATGGATTATTTAAAATAGATCAAATCACAACCAAAAGATAAGATTATATTTATTACATGAAAATTTAACCAAGTGAGTATAATTTATCACATACATATCATAATATTAAAAGAATACATCAACTATGTTGAAAATATTTTTCGAAGATATTTTACTAATTTACCTTTTTATATAGAGATCATGTTTTATTTAATCAAAAAAAATTTATAGGTTTGTGATGATAAATTTTCTAAAGATAAGTTTCTCCATCACTCTACATCAGAAAATTATACTTGTATTTCTCTTCCGTGACCATATTTTTTATGATTTTCTAATATTTCTAAATTCTAGTTTTGTGGTTACCTGTACATTTCAAAATTACATCTTTTTAATTTTAAGTCATATTAAACCTATTTCTAATTTGTGTTTTCCCCAAATGAATTTTTAATTATCAAATGTTAATTTGGAAGTAAAATTTCAGATTATGATGGAACAATTTAATAAAGGAGAGGTCAATGTATAACCAAAATATTTTATTCAATGTCACTTTTTAAAATTAATATCTTTGAGATAATAGGATTCACACAACAACATGCTTAAAAGAATACTGATATACAAACAAATATCATTATTTATAATGACATTTATTTCATAAATGTAATCGTTGAGGAAATGAATATTCTCAAATAAACTGTGAAATTTATACATTTAATATATTTTTTAACATTCATCAAAATTATTTTGCAGTCAAAATATATAAATGTTTCGAATATTTCTCATTAAATAGCTATATTTTTCTAAAGGTAGTTTTAACTTTTTTTTAATAGAATACGTGTTTTAAAACAACATTAAAACTAATTTAAATTATATTGAAAAAATAAAATTTATTTTTAGCAAAATAATTTAAAAATTAGTTTGTGACTATTTTATTTTATTTTTCCAAATATATTTATTTTCTAGTGAAAAGTGAAAAATCTTAATTTTTTATAAAACATTAATTTTCATTATATAAATAGTATAATAAATTGTATCCACACCTATGAATGGGTAAATTAAATTTATTTATCTTATTAATGAAAATAGAATATATATATATATATATATATCATGTAAAAAGTAATTTAAGGTTTTAATAATGATAAATTTAGTATTTGTATTTCTGTGAATCATAAATTTTTATTCACAAATTTTTAATAATAATATTAATTTTTTTTCAAATATATTAATAAATTAAAATTACATTTTGATACTTTTATATGATAATATTATGAGATATTAATTAATTTTGGAATTTTTCATGAAATCTTTTATAGCATTAATATCAGTATTTTTATTGAAAATGATTATTTTATTTAAAAAATTATTTTTCAATAGTTCTGTTATTTTCTTCTATAAAATGGTGATAAATATTGAATTATAAACATATAAAATTTGTAATGGTTAATTTTAGGTATCTGACTTTAATATTTGAATTATTTATGAGTAGTGAAATTTAGTAATTTCATTATATTACATTTATGAAAAATTCATGAAATGTTGACATAAAGTTAATGTGTGGGTGAGGTAAGAACATATTGGTTTGAACTCAATGAATTATATACCTTATATGGTCACATGAATCACCACTATTTATTCCTTGAGCCATATAATAATAAAATTAACTAAATAATTTAAAACCTACACTCTCCTCTACTATAAATACCATCTTGAACCACCTATTCATCGCACAAATCTAATTCCATGAATTGTTTCCAATTTAAACCCAATAACTCTCCAAAACCTCTCCAAAACATATTGGAATATATATTTTCAAAAAAATACCACTTCCATTTTCCTAAATAATGTTCTCATGGAGAAAAAATGAAAATGTAAAATCCTATTTTGTTCTTTTATTTTTCTTTCAATTACTCGTCTTTTGTTATAATCTCATCGTATTCACCATCCAAACATTAATGATAACTAAATTTTCTTATATGAACTAAAATTTAATTATTTATTTATAAAATCCACCACAAAGTCTCTTCCCCTATTACTTTTATTCCAAAGTTGCAAAGATCTTCTGTGTGGTGTTGATTTACCCCCTGCATAGATGTCATGGTTTCGTTTTTCAATTACTCCATCAAGGATGGTACTAAAATAAAATGATATGGTTAAAAAATATCATAATATATTTATTATATACTATTTAATGATCCATAATGATTACATATACATAATAATAAATAATGAAAAATAATAAGTCATTAATGAGTGAAAAGCTGCCAAAACAATTTGAACGATTATCACTAACGTCATATCTAATTATTCATATTAACCCAAAATAACCAAATTATATTTATTAACATTTAATTTTAAATATTTTCAACAATATATTATAAATTATATTTGAGAAACATTTTCCCAATGCACATGATAATTCATATAAGTAAAAATATGAACAAATCATGAAAACCATGGAAAAGAACAACCCCAAAAGTCAAAATCGAATCATATAACTCACTAATAGGACAATAAATGAACATTATAAAATCATAAAAAAAATAAATGATTAATATGTTATTTATTAAATTATTAATGACTCTAATTTGATTATCCATCACATTTAGTATAATTTTATAATGTTTTCCAACATATGGTAAGGGGTTATCATCTTACTTTTATTTATCTGAAATATTCCTTATTAAAAACCATTTATTTTTTGTTGTGTTTGTATTATAACCATTTATTTGAAAAATAAATAATCTATTTATATTCATGGTATTAAATGTATTATTTTATTATCAATAATTTTTATGTCCAAATGGTATGATTATTTCCATAGTTTTATTGGATTCTCCTTAAACCTACCATTTTTATTTGTATTATGTGTTCTCTATCTCTCTCTCTCTAACCAAATATAATCCTTCATTATCTCTATTGAATTACAATAAATTCTGTTTATATTTTCCAAACTAATTTATCCACTCATTTCATAATTATTTTAATTGGAAATATATTTTTTACAAGGTTCCTTTTTCAATTCATCCTAATAATCATACCTGATTAAAATGTACTTCCCATATTCATTCCAATTTTCAAATACACTCCATAATCATTTTTATGTGATAAATATTTTTCTAAAATAATTTTTTTATAGTGAAAATAATATTTCATTCATTTCCTATTTTTTGAAAACAATTATGTCTTTTTCTTCTTTAAATACTCATTTATATTTTCCCTTAATCTGCACTAAAGTTGACCATTTAAAATGATTATTAACCACTCTTTTACTATTTATCACTTAATTTTAAAAATTTCAATGTGAATATAATTTTAATATTTCTAAAATATAATTTCATTTTTCTTTATTTTATAGTATATACATTTTTATAATATTATTTTATGATAAATACAAAAGATTTTTGAAAATTAACTCTTCTTTTCAATGTAAATTGGGGTTTCGTCATCTCAAATTTACATCGATGAGATATATAATTTTTTCACCACTTATTCTTTGTATGTGTTAAATTTACTCCTCATTGATATATTATATCATGATGTTTATTATTCTCATTTTATTCTATATTTCTTTTATCTTTATTCCACCATAAATATTAGGATTTAAATTTTTCAAAGGGAAATGTGACTCTTTGGAATTATTAAATATTTTTTACTCACTAATTTTCAATTATATCATTTAAATGTATATTTATCTTTATCAAGAACCAGTTTTTGATCTTTTACTTCACCTAGGTTTATCTTTTATTATATAATCAACTATATATTGTTGAATGGTTTATGATCAGTTTGAATGTGGTTGTTATATGTTGACACTATCCATGGTTTGTGGTTAATGTTTTCACTATTTGTGAGCATGTTTTCCTATATGAATGTTTATGTTTTTTATGTTCCAATCTTCTGATATGATTTATTCTATTGAATTAGTACTAGTTAGGAGGGGACCTCCATATCCCCTCGATGAATCAGTCAGCCTCATGAGAAAAAATAGATCTATTGATTACCAATTTATTTATTGTGTCATGGAAAAAGACTTTATGGTATATTTATGATGTATTTAATTATACATTTCTTCAAATCAAATTATGTAAGTGATAGTCCATGTTATTATTCGACTAGTAGATTATCCATGTTTATGTTTCCTTCACATGTTCTTATTTTAATGAAAATGTTTATTTAAATTTTATTTCAGACATATTATTCAAAAAATTATGTTTTAAGGTAATGTGTTTTTAGTTAATCACAATACCTATTTGTTTGGGTTTGTTTATGAAATATTAGATTATATTTTTTACCCTTAGGGAGAATCTGAGCTCACCCCTTTTGAATGTTTTATTTTTCCTCAGTATGAGATGATGTATATTATAAATGACATGTTGGGATAAAATAATAAATAATGGATGGTTCCAATGGATTTTCAATGTTCTATTCAATAAATTTTTAAGGTAAAACTTATGTTTGTATCTTTTTATACAAAACTACTTAAATATTTGTTTCTTTGGGATTTGATTGCATCTTCATAATGACAATGTAATTATTTTAGACAATAACTCTTGGCTAATAGATATGGGGACTTTAAAAAATAACAAATTTTATTTAAAAACATGAAATAAATTTATTAATATATTAATATCCAAAATAAAAAAGATTAACATACCACTGAAAAACATATTTCACCCATAAAAAGTTAAAAAATTAGTTGGGAAATTATTTTTATCATCCTCACTAAAAAGAATTATAACTGTGGAATTTTAGAGAATGAATAAAATATAGGTATAGATTTATAAAAAAGTCAATTAACTCGACTGTTGAATATAGAGGGTTGAGTTTTGTATAGTCATTTACATCATGTTAACTACTTTTGAATGGTCTCCAATGTGTTTTGTTCATAGATCTCGAAACATCTAATGGATCTCATATCAATGACTACTCATGGTCATAATTTCATATTCTAGGCATTCAATGGGGAACATGGGAAACAAAACCTTATGGAACACATTTTGGGAGAGGATGGGAATATGAGACCATAAAACCCTCATAGATGAATAATTTCATATCCTGGGACTCGCTTATATTATTAATATATAGTTTTAAATCTATTATCATTTTCCATGTATATATAGTAAGGACCAACCTTGGGTAATAATCATTAATAAACATAATTTGGTCTAGAATCATCTGTATGTATTTGAATTTATTCATTCATATAGAAATATGTATATATATATATAAGGTACACTAAATATATTACCATTTTATATACAGATTATAATTTCAATGGTGATTAATTACATTAATTATAGTTTTAAGACACATGGTGAGTAGATATGGAGTTTTTCATTCAAATAGATAAAATTTGTTTCAATTATGGTATTGACACCATAAGATTAGTAATCCACTCATCCTCATGATGGATACAGAACCCATGTATATCTATGCCACAAAATATGAACCATCGCTTATTACGTTTTGTTAGTTGGACAAGCCAATGTTGTTTTACGTCATTCTGATGGATTTTCGGAAGAATGGATTGAAGTTATTTGTTTTTGTGGGACATACAGCAAGGTAGAATGAGGGACCTTGTAGAGACGTGTTCTCCCAGATAGAGGTGACCCTATAGTGGATGTGTCCCCTAGAACATTATGTTTAATTACAGTGTTGTGTCTGATCCAAAATAAGATTCTTCTATATACTTTTATGTTCAAGAACTAATCCCATATAGTTCATTATGGGTTGGGGATTAAACCATATAGGTGGACCATACAATTTATTTTCATTGGTAATATGGAACTCTGATGGTTATGGAATAAATTCATAGATTATACCAAAATAGAGGCCAATGTGGTTAAGATGTGATTGGGGATTTCACCTGTTGGGGGCCGATTTTCAGTGTGGGATCTTGTTGATGTAATGATCAATGCTTCCCATTAATCCCATATGATTCATGATCTGTGTGAGAATCAAGAGGAATCATGAGTTTTGGGGATCATAGAATCCACTTTTTCCCATTGGTGTAAGGATGTTGGATCCCAATGAGAGAGAAAGGGTATAACAAACCTTATATTTTTTACATACATAAACATGATTTATTAAAAAACACTTGATTTAATATAGAATACATATAGTTCTAATGACTTTGGGGATGAAGAACAATACAAACTACTGATAACATTAAACACTACATCTTTATTGAAATCTTCTTTTACATGACCACTATATTCCCTCATACCAAGTATTTCCTGGGTTAACCTAAGGACATGCATAAAAAAGTGAGATATAAATCACATTAAGGGGTTAAAAAATTAAAAACATAAAGAATAAGACACAAGTTAGGAAATAGTAATATCAACAGAGCATAAGAGAAACATGAACATAAAGGCATGATAAAGCATGATTATCCTAACATGGAAATGTGGCAACAACACTTAACATAGTATTAGCATGACACAAGGATCATTGCACAAGGAGAATGAGAAAACACTCATTGCACGTGAATTAACACGAGTAAACCCTAATTACACTTTACGTACTATGAAAATAATCATTACCCAATGCATTGGAGAACTATTAGGGTGCACCCTTCTTAAACATTTTATTTCATTCATAAGTGTGCCACTAGATCATAAAAAATGTATTCATTAAACATCATATTTTAGTTAATGATAAAATAATGTGGAATTCATACCTAAAAAAATAACATTAATAAGTAGATGTACGTAAAGTGGAATACCCTTGATAGATAAATGGGCATAGTGTTCACTACACAATTATTTTGGCTCGGAAAATTGTGATGAAATTTCAGCAGCATAACAGTTTGACAAAAGTAATCATAAAAAATGGTTAAAGAGAGATAAATTGGTGTATCATCATATTTAAATGAAATGGACAGTAATGTGGTCATATAGATACATGTCCCATCATAATTAATGGAATTTATATTCATAATACAAAAGAATTGGTAGAATGTTAATTAGGAGAGAGAAATTCACTACAGAGTTTCCACATGGTAATGGGTATACATGGAAGGCCTCTATCAGAGATAAAGGGATCACTCATCAATAAAACAAAAAATTATAGTATATTAAAGGTGTGAAATAATACCCCAACATTTATAATTTAAAATTAAAGGGCATAAAATTATTAATGAAAATGGTGAAAATGAGAAATAAAGGAATCCCATACATACATTTGTGATACCAAAGGCTTGGGACGGGATTGAGAATGGGTTCTTGGATGCTTAGGTAACGTTGGTATGATTCTAGAGTGTGGAGGGAAGTTTTTGGATGAACTCAAAAGTCTTTGAGTGAAGAAGAAGTGGGTTCTTGTGTGGGTTTATATCAGAAACGAGTGGGAATTATTTATCATTTATTTTGTAGGCACCTCAATTTAAACTAATAAAAACCAAAAACCAGACTATGTTTTTAACCATGGTTTTTCCCAAAGGTTAGTGGAAAAAATTATTCTATATGGACAATGAGAAAACTTCATAAAATAATTTGGTTTCATATGTGGAGGAGAGTCAAACACTCAAGGAAACCAATTTAAAATGATAAAAAGATTTATAAGTCTTGGAGGTTCCACTAACGCTTTGTAGACAATATCAAATTATTTTAATGGTAAAACATATAATGGCCAAACATAATAGGAATAGTATTTTAATACATCACAATTGGGTCATTATGATGTCATAAGACACATTATATAATTAATTGGTATTTAATTTTTACAAAAAAAATCGACTTTCTCAAAAAATTATGAAAAGTTCAATGATAGAGAATTTCGACATCCAGATTCCAAAAATAATATTTATTTCATATAAGAAAATTTATAAATATTTGAATATTTACTTTTATAACAAAAACTGACATTTTTCAAAAATTTATGAGTTTTGACAAAAAAGTATTTCAAAGAGTAAAAAAATCTCAATTGTATTCATAATAATTATGTGGTCATTTATATTTAATGAAATGTAAGTTAGTAATAATATTTAATTAAGATATTATTTAATTCCAAAATACATTAATTCATCCAAATTTATATCTTAATTATATAAAAATGCTATTTTGGATTTAAATACAATTTACAAAGTTAAAAAAATAAAATGAATGTATAATCTCTATAAAAAATAGTGTACATAATCGTAGTAATAGGGTCTCATTACATAACCCCTTATAACACCCACATAAGTCCAAAGGGTAAGGTTTGAGAAGGTGGCATAAATTTGGGGTGGCTCGAATTACATTTCTCGGATAGTAATCTCTATCAACACCCACTTCTCCTGTAGAAAGTCCCCCTCGAGCTGAACGTGTTGAAACTCATATTGGGCTTAGTCAAGAAGGAAACAAAATGACTCCACCTCCTTTAAATGCTTTGAAAAATTGTCTCCGTATGGTGAAATTATGCGGGATGAGGACACCAATTCTTTTGTCTGAGTAAATTGGATTTGTTAAAGCCCTATATATATTCTAATCATGTGATCATTATTTAATGTATATATTAGAAATGGTCAAAATTCATAATGGTATTTTAAAATCCAAAACATAAAATTAAATAAGTGTATATGTTATATAGCCATTTCACATAATAAATTATTTAATTAGATATAAAATAAATTTACAATAAAAAATTTTGGTTCATCACAATCATCCCCACTTATGAAATTTATACCATGAAATTTTGTTTTACATTCTATCCTTCAAATAGGTGTGGGTATTTTTCCTTCATTGCCTGCTCCAGTTCCCATGATTTCTCTTCATACTTATGGTTTCGCCATAGTACCTTAACCTGGTGGGTAGTATTATTACGTTGAACTCTATATCAATGATCCAAGATCTTCATTGGATTCTCTTCACTGGAGAGGTAATTATCCAATGTTACCACCTTGGATTGAGTACTTCTGATGGGTCAGCTATATACTTCCAAATGAGTGATACATAGAATACATCATGTAATTGAGAGAGGTTTGGTGGGAGTTCTAGACAATTGGCCACTACTCCAACGCAATAAAGGTTCTCAAAAGGGAAGATGTTTATTGGAATAGGGTTTAACTTCTTCCCAAATCTCATTAATAACTTTCATGATGATATGCGTAGAAATACCATGTCTCCAACATTGAACTCAAGGTCTCTTCAACAGTTATCTTCAATACTCTTTTGTCGACTTTGGGATGCCTTGATATGTTGCTGAATGGTTTTCACCTTCTCCACCATTTCATCGACCATTTCAGGTCCTATCAGCATACGATCACTAACATCAACCCAACACACTAGTGTCCGACACCTTTTCCAATAAAGGGATTTATATGGTGCAATTCAGATTCTCTAGTAGAAACTGTTAATGAAGAAGAATTATACCAATGGAATATCTTGGTCCCATCCTATTTTAAATTACATAAAACATGATTTTAACATATCTTATAGTGTCTTAATATTTCACTATGATTGTACTTTGTTTATGGAACATAGGTCATACTGAAGTTATGTTCATTGCTTGGAGCATGTTGGATACTTTTTCAGAAAATCACGGTGAATCCCAAATCACAATCAGATACCATAGATAGTGGTACTCCATGTATCCTTACCACTACATTGATTTAAATCTGTGCAAGTTGATCCAACAAGAAGTCCTCTCGAATCACGATAATGTGGGCCGTCATTATAAGATGATCCACAACAACCCAAATAGCATTGATTCCTTTAGATGTCATAGGAAGTCCAATATAAAGTACAATAGTTATGTTCTTCCATTTCCACGCTAGTATGTGTAATGGTTCTATCATCTCCTTAGACGTCTGTCTCTCAGCCTTCACTTTCTATCACACCAGGTATATTAATGTATATTCAGTTATATCCTTCTTCATTTCATCCCACCAATAATTCTCTCTGGGATCATGATATGTCTTTCTGTTTCCTGGGTGGATGGAGAAATATAAACAGTGTGCAGTATCCAAAGGATTCTTCTTCAGCTCTGGATTTGGTAGAAAACATTGTCTTTTCCCAAATTTCACAATTCCTTGTTCATTGATATTGAACTATAAGGATTTCCCTTTTCTAATAGTTTCCACCATCTTTTGAATTCCAACATCAAAATTTTTAGCAACTCGTATCCTTTACAAATGATATATTTGAGAAATCATTGGATAAATGATTGATGATGTTCCCTAATTTATGATTCCCATATCCATCCTCATCAAATCCAAAAGATTGGATCCTTTTCAACTCTCATTAATGATAGAATTGCTGGATCCATTTTACATAGAGAATCTTCTGCATTATTATCCTTCCATGGGTGGTAAGGTATTGATCATTCATAGTCTTTTATTAGCCATAACCATCTTCGTTGGCACATGTTCAACTCTTTCTATGTGAACATATATTTGAGGCTTTTGTGATCTGTTTATATTTCACACTTCTCCCCAAAGAGGTAATGTTGGTGAATTTTAAAAGAAAATATCAGTATAGAAAACTCCAAGTCATGCGTTGGATAATATTTCTCATGAATTTTTAATTTCATTGACTTATCAGAAATAAATAATTCTTTTCTATTAACACATATCCTATTCCCTTCATTGAAGCATCACTCAATAATAGAAAAAGTTCTCCACTTTTTGGTAGTATGAGCATGGACACCTTGATAATCTTCCTTTTTAACTCCTTGCATCACTCGTCTCATTCATCACTCTAAGAAAAATTACCCCTGTCTAATTTACCTTGGTACGTGGGTTTTAAAATCATGAGAAATTTCTCACAAATCGGAGATAAAATCTAGCTATCCCCAATAGGCTACTGATATCATTCACCGATGTTGGCCTCGACCGTCCCACAATTTTTGTTTTCATGGATGGATCCACTAATATCCCATTACATGTGATGATATAACTCATAATTGAGACGTAATTCCACCATAACTCGCACATGATGTGATTTTCTTGGAGCTACTCCTTTTGAAAGATCTCTAGTGTAGTTTCTAGATGTTCTTCATGCTCCTCCAGGGTTTATGGACTGTATTAGAGTAAAAACTATAAAGACTACCAAAAATTTGTCAATTTAATATCAGAAGACTCTATTCATCATTTCCATGATGATTTCTAGAGAATTAGTTAGTATGAAATGAATTACTATAAATTCATAGTGCCCATACCTTGTATGAAAATCAGTTTTTGGGATATCCCCCTTCATCACCCTTAATTAGTAATATCATGATTGTAGATCCACCTTGGAGAAATATTGTGCTCCACATTCAGGATTGAACAAGTCATCAATTCACAGTAGACGATACTTGTTTCTTCTCATAAATTTTTAGAGATCACGATAATCAATGCAAAATCGCGATCACCCATCCTTATTCTTGACAGAGAGGACTGGTGTACCCCATGGTTAAGTAATTGGGAATATAAAATTTTTATCTAGATTCTACCATAGTTGTTTCTTCATCTCCTCAAGATCTAAAACATCAATTATATATTGAGTCTAAGATATTGTAAATGTCTAAGGTATAAGGTCTATTGATAACTCAACATCCATTCAAGGCGGAACACCAGAAAATTCCTTGTGAAACACATCAGTAAATTCACACACAATAACCAAGTATTCAAGGATGGTTTCTTCTGAAGACTCAAACAACTAATCCAGATATGGGAGCTTATAGGGTATTAATATCCATGTTTGAGTTGATGGCGATAAAGAAGATTCATCTTACTCCTTTCACTTGTATAGAATTGGGGGTGGATTCCCCATATGGAGAGTTATTTCCCTAACACGATAATTTATGTGGGATTTATATAAGTAATGCCATTCCATTCTGATAATTGCATCAAATTCCACCAGAGGGAGTGGGACGAGGATCACTAGGAGGATCAATCTACAAATTCAGTTAGGGGAGAAGTTATATTCATCAGATTAAATGGTTTCCACTTTTATTTCACTCACCTAGATATTTGCATTCTTGATTTTTAGTGGTTTTGGGATTTTTATAAATCAGGATATAAAATAATGTGCAGAACTAAAATAAATGAATATGTTTGATATTATTGGATTAATTACTAGTGTACCTATCACCACGTCATTTTCGGGGTTCACATGAATGAATGTAATGGAAAAAGATAGCCTTTGTGGCCTTGGAGAATTTTGGTTGCCTCTGAAAACCCATGGTTTATTGAAATAATTTTGAAGGTGCCCATGATCATTGTTGTTGAAGAAAAAACAATTCATTGAGGGTCGAATGAATTTTTCTTCTCCTCTGTTATAGTTGCGGGTTTTTCTTGTCACTAATTAATGGATAAGTTCCCCTCTATTCCACAACAAATCCATTTCCTCATCTCCTTCAAGAAATTTCTGGGGGTGCTTTTTTCTGCACCATTCGCATGTGGGGTGTAGTATTTTCATAGAACCATTGGATTTATCTATCGGACCTCCAGAATGGATGTCCCCGTTACACTTATTATCCTCATGAAACCCCTGGGATTCATCGATCATCATTTCAAGTTTGAGGAAACATTATACAATTTACTCATAGCTATCATAGTCTCGAATTGCCAGGGCATTCCATTGGCTAGGTATCACCCAACCAAAGTAGCGATAAACCTTCAATTAGGGTGTAATGACAAAGCCAGAGGTGTATCATCCAATCCTTGTGATGTTCGCCACATATGATCCAATGGATTCTTTATATTTTTTCTTTAGGTAAAGGATGTACCATTCCTTCATATGTTAAGTTTTCATGGAAAATATTTATTGAAAAACATTTTCTGGAAATCCTTTCATTCCAATGCCTCGATATCCTCTTCATGATTCATATTTTTTTTATCAATTTCCACCATTGGTCAGCTTCACCCACCATATGAAAGTATCTAGAAGAATAGTCCCTTGTTCAGAACACTGAAGGATAGATATGATCTATTCAATTGAGTTGATCCATTGTTCAACAAATATGGGATAAGATGATTCATTAAAAGTAGGAGGACTTTGTCTCATGAAGAACACGATTGTGACTTGTTCTTTCATAGGGGGGTTGAAATTTCATCTTGAACCATGTTTCTATTTAAATATTCAGTTAACTAGGAGGGTGTCATGACAAATTTCTCGATTTCTGCTCCCATCGGATTGGAAATCTCATTATAACAGTCATCACATTGATATTTTCATCATTTGTTAACCTTATTTCTCCTATTATCGACCATTGGTTGAAATTTATGGATAGTTATGGGTAACACATAAAGGGTAATCCAAAGAAAAAATGGATGACTTATAAATAACATTTATTTTCTTAACATATAAATCTATAGGATTCAGTCAATGTTATCCATGATCTACATCCCAAAATATATTCCTAGGGGATTATTTTGATTCCCTTAATAATGGTTCATACTATGCTTGAGAATTTACTAAAGCATATCCCTCTGGAATGTTGTAACCAAGAATGTATCAAGGCCCATTGTCTTGTACTGGGATACCCCGAGTCAATACCAAAACTCCTTGTTGGAGTTTTCACTCCTAGGTACATCTGTTCTAGAGCCACCTCTACCTGCTCGTATCTAGACATGGATGTATTTTTTTGATAAACCACTTACTCAATAATCACAAAAACTCTGGGATGTATATATTATACATAGTCTTATCCCTAATGCTTTCACAAGGGTTTTCTAGTCCTAATCCAAAAAATAACTAAACCTATCCTCTAATACCAACTATAAAAACCCTACTCTTTATTACACACTTAACCATAATTTATTACATAAAAATTACTTGATACAACATAAAATACCGACAGTTCTAGTGTCTTTAAGGTTTAGGAACATTAAATTAAAACATATAACATGAAACACAACAACTTTATTGAAAACATTTTTAAATGACCATTAAATTCCATCGTACTAAACATTACATTGGATAACCTGAAGACATTCATATGAAAATAATGAGCTATAAATCCTAGTAAGGGGTTAAACAAGAAAAAATGTGAATACTAAAATAAATTTTATGCAATTCTAATATCAATGGAAGAAAATATAAGGAGGAACATAATGGCATGATAAAGCATGATTATCACAACATGGAAATATGGAAACAACACTAAACATGGTATTAGTATGATCCAAGGCTCACTACACATGGAGCATGAATAAACCCTCATTGAACCTGAAATAGGATGATTAATCCCAGATTTCACTTTATGAATCATGATACTAATCTTCACCCAATGCATTGGAGCGCAATCAGGACACAACCTTCTAAAACTTCTCATTTCATGCGTAAGTGTGCCATAAGATCATAAAACATAGATTCATTAAACATCATAATTTATTAAACAATAATGGAATGTGGAATTAATACATGAAACTCTTCCATATATATGAAAATACACATAATGGTGAATACCATTGATGGAGAAATAGTCATGGTATTCATTGTAAAATGGTTGATGAGAGTGATAGGGGTGTATTATCATATTTACATTAAATGTATAGTTATGGGTCATAGAGATATATGTACCAACATATGTAATGTAATTTTTATTCCTAATACAAATGAATTTCATCAATGTAAATGAGGAGAGTGAAATTCATTATAGAGTTGCGTCTTGGTAACAGGTATACATGGAAAGAAAAAAATAGACATAAATGGGTCCCTCATCATTAAAACACAAGTAAGACAGTATATAGGAGGTGTAAAATCTTACCCCAACATTGATAATTTATAATAAATGTCTATAAAAATATTAATAAACTTGGATAAAATGAGAAAGGAAGGAATCCCTTACTTGGATGTTTCATCAAAAAGGATTGGGAGAAGCTTGAGAGAGGATTATTGGGAGCTTTGGGAGCTTTGGGATGATTTTATAGAGAGGAGGGAAGTGGTTGGATGAACTTAAAATGTTTTTAGTGAAGAGGAAGTTGGAGCTTGGTTGGTTTTGTATAAGAAAAGAGAGATAATTGTTTATTATTTTGGTTTTGGGCACCACATTTTAAACTAAACAAAAACACAAACCAGAACATTGTTTTTACCCATGTATTTTTCCAAAAGGGTGTGTAAAACATGATTTTATATGTACAATAGAACAAATTATTAATATAATTGGGTTTCTTATGTGTAGGTGAGTCACAGTCTCATGGAAATAAACTTAAATGGATTAAAAGTTTTATAATTCTTGGAGGGTCCACTAATGATTTCTATAAAAATCAATTGTACCTAAAATCACAATAATATTATGGTAATACATATAATGGCTAAAAATAATGTTTTTATTACATCTCTATTGGGTCATTATTATGTCATAAAACAAATTATATAATTTAACGGATTTTAATTTTTACACAAAAATTTGACTGTCTCATAAAATTCTGAAAAATACACCATTGGATAATTTCGATATCCTGATATCAAAAATAATATTCATTTTATCTCATTAATTTTTTAATATGTGAATTTTTTCTTTTAAAATAAAAATGGTCTTTTGTCGAAAATTAATGGGGCTTGACAATGATTGCTTTCACTTTTACCATAATAAAAAAACATAATTGTATTCATAATAATTATACAGTCATTTATATTTATTAAAAAGTAATTCAGCAATAATATTTAATTATAATATTATTAATTTCAAAAATACATTAATTCATCAAAATATATTTCTTAATTAACTAAAAATTCTATTTTTCCTCAAATACTATTTAAAAGTAACAATTATAAAATGAATTTATAATCTCTATGAAAAAGTTGTGTATATAACCATTGTACTTGGGTATCATTAAATAATTCCTTATAACACACACATATGACAAAAGGGTATTGTGTCTGATGGTGACCGACTCTTGGTGTGGCTCAGATCACATTGCCTCGGTAATAATCTCAATCAACTTCCACTTCTCCCATAGGCGGTTCCACTCGAGCATAATTTTTTAAATCTTGGATTGGGCTTGGTCAAGAGTGAAGACCAGTGATGCCACCTCCTTTCTATGCTCTGAAAAATGGTCATCGTTTGGATCAATTCAACTAGATGAGTCCATCGCTTCCTTTATATGGGTGAATTGGATTTTTTGGAACCCTATATTTATACCAATCATGGGAGGGAGGCGCCTTCATGGGAGATTATTATGAAACTACACCAGAAGGAGGGAAGAGATTGAAACCAAGAAAATAGTAGATTTCCATCGCCAATATACCCTAGATTCGGCCATCGTGGGAGAGAAAAGGGGTATCCCGCTCCTCCATATTTCCCTCTTGGACAATGCCATATTTCCCTCTACATAAATTCCAATTATAGGATAATGGATTCAATAGTTCTAAAAAGTCAGTGCAAGGGTGTCGATTTCCTTGAATGATTCGGATTGCACGTGGATCTCTTTTCGACTGGTGGGTTTTGATGCGGTAGAGAAGAGGTCCTCTCTTGATTTTTGGATTGCGGAGTCCTTACGGGATGCACCGATAGAATCTCATGTTTCTCTTCTCACTAGAGTCTGATCCTTTGTGGATGTGATTAAAGATACATTTTATGTGTCAAATATGGATGTTTCATTTCTAAAGGGTTCACATCAAGGAATAATACTTCATAAAGGATCATTTGCGCATATTAAGGAAAATCCTGCAGTTCTTGATGAGAGATTGGAAATGGGAAAAAACTCATTGATTTTTCAAATTTTCTTGCCCAAGGGTGCAAAATAGTGGAAGCTAGATGATTTCTTCTGAAGAACATCCATCCTTTGGGTTCTTTCCAATTCTAAATGTGTTTCTCATGGTCATGGGTTTTTTCACTTCCTTTTTACTTCAAATTACATGAACCTTTGTGCATGGAGTATTGTTTCACTATCTCTGAAACCTAGTTGCCTTTATTTACAAGAATGGACATTATATTTCAATGTATCTCGTGCATGAATGGCTTTTTTTCATGTTTGGGTTTAACTATATGGTTTTTTATGGGTCCTTTGGCATCTAATGATTCTACATGACATTGGCACGAAAATTGGGACTCTTATTCGTGTTGATATGGGGACAAAGGATGTTTGATTTGGGCACTTCGCTAGGATGTTAGGGGAGGTTGATCTCAACACCACACTAATGGAAAAGGCAAACATATCTACTCTATCTAATGGCATTCAAATTAATGTTGAGTAAGAAAATATTTCCCCTTCTTCTCTGAATGTATGGTTGATGGACACTCTATGGATCTATGCAGGAAAAATATTTTTTTGGAGATGTGTGGGATGAGTGGTCATCCTATCACCCTTTTTCAAAGAAAGGCAAAGTTTAAAGACTCAACATTGTCAACACACGCTAATATATATTGTGACACCCAAAATAACTGGATTCTAGTGTGGCTGTTGGGTTGCTTTCTGGGGGGCCTGATTCTCAACTCTCTCTTTTTAAAAGAAAAGAGTTGAAGATTGATGTGTCCCCTAAAAAATATCATAGTGTCACATCCAATCATCCAGATGATTTGGCTATTGAGGTTACCTTAATGGTGGAAATAATTATTATCCCCTTACTAGTTGATGTCTCCAATCAAATTGATACATCGCAGCACACTGATTTTCACCAGGAAATTCAGAAGCTCTTGCAGTCTTCTAATGTTTCTAGGAAGTGGGGGAATGTCTATGATTTTGAAAGGGGAAACAATATAACTTAGACTCTGGGTAATGGTCGACATATATCCATCAAGTATGTTATCTTATGTACTGAGGCAAGGATGATTGATGGTGAAGATTTTATTTCTGTTACACCAAAGACGAGACCTCGTAAGATTTTTTCCCATAATCCCAAGATCTAGAAAACTAGATCATATTAAAAGGTGTCAAATAAAATAGTTGAAAATTTTCTTAATATGTTTAACCAGGAGAAATCTCAATCAGAGTGAGAGTTTACTGGTGACTATGATTAATGAAATGACATGTCATATTTTGATTATATGTCATATTATGATTATTAGGTTTTTTAATTGAGGGAAATTCTATTTGATTTACCCCTTTCTCCACTTTTATGTTCTTTTGAATAATAAATGGTAAAAATGTTTTCTTCTTGTTGGCCCCCTTACAGAAAAATGTTCAATGAGTATATTAGAAATTTATATAACTCTTAGTGGAATGTTTAAATCAAAAACATAAAACCAAAGAAGTGAAAATGTTTTAGAACAATTTCACATAATTAGACATTTAATTAGAGAAAGAGGAATTACAATTAATAAATTTTTAGCTTGTTACATATGGGATTTGAGTATTCCATTGTCCTATTTTATTCTAGTTAATGGGATATATAAATATAGTGATCCTTCCAGCAATATCATGGGATAAGGAAGAAGAGAAGGAGTACAACCTTTTCAAATAATTCCTAGGTCTTACTCCAAAAGTGATTCCCTTTAGATTTTTTAGGAGGTAATTAATGTCTAATAGGATCCCTTATCGATGTGAAGGGATAGTGGTTCCCCTAATCCCATAGAATGTGGAGGTCTATAAGATAACCTCTATGGTCATCTTAGTTCCATGTTTGGGTCTCTCATTATGGTACGATTGTGGAATTGATGAATTTCAAGGGTATGCCTTATTGAGGATGTTACACACATGACTTATCTTAAAAATTGTATGAATACTCTATGGGGGTGATAATGTGATTTATTATATTAACATTCATGTCTATTGGCTTCGGAAGAGGCTTTGGCTGATGCTGTTAGACTTGTTCATGGAGGGGCCAATGTGCGTCCTAATGATATGGTAGAAGGGGGTGACAAGAGGTGGGGAGTAAGAGACCCTAGGATTCCCTAATTTGTGTATCTAGTTCTAATGTGAGATGGGTATCCCTATATGTAGCATATAGATATGCGGTTGAGGGAATTTTATTTGTGGAATTGTGCTAAATGGACCTCAGTTTATCCCACGTACCATGCTCTGACATGCATCTGGATTCCATCTTTAAAGTTTTTTGTAATGCGGGGATGAGTTACTCATGAAAACATTTCTCTACATAGATCTGGGATATGCTCAGATATTGTTTTTAAATGTGGGGTTCTCATTCACAAATGATCCATTATTTTATTCCCCACATAATTG
This sequence comes from Viscum album, assembly GCA_963277665.1. Lineage (NCBI taxonomy): Eukaryota > Viridiplantae > Streptophyta > Magnoliopsida > Santalales > Viscaceae > Viscum > Viscum album. Next base: position 358,947,311 of record OY728143.1, read on the forward strand.
TGTCCACAAAGGGATTTTAGGATTACATATGGCTATGTGGTTTAAAATTCCTATTTGTTACTATGTGGTGGGTTTAACTTCTAGGAATCAATTTCCCTTTCTAGAATTATCTATAAGGAACCTATTTTTGTGTATGATTCTCATTTTTTGTCTAACATTTTTGTTTCCCCTCGTTGGTAATTCATAGAAGAACATAGAGACCAGATACTGGAATAGTCAATTTTCTATAGTGGGCCTTAAGGCTTCTTTTAAAGGATGCAATAGAGAATGGCATGGCGATGAACTGGTTTTGTTCAGGTGGTTTTTTTAATGGAGATAAAAACACCTTTTGGAACCAAAAATTGATTTTTTTAAGAACCCGTAGTACCATCTCGTCCTACAAATGATTTCTCTCAAAGGGGATGAACATTCATGGTGGTAGAAATCACAATTAGGCCCTTCAAACATCTTGGCATTTTTTGCGATATCTAGAGGTTCCATCTCATCACATGAATGAAATTATTCATAATTTCATTCATGATGATGTACAACACCATGTAGAGCTGCATTATGTCTTGTGATTTTTACTATATATACCCAAACACTCCTACATTGCTTTATCCCCTTTAAAAATTTACATAAAATTATCCTTATGGATTTATTTTCACACATTATCATGTTTGTAGAGCTCTCTTCATCATTTATATATTATTTTTAGGACCCTAAAAATTCCCTCAATCATAATGGCCTCTGGTCATGACAATGAGTAGGGTTTTTGGATGAAGATATTTCCCCTGTTTTGATTGGTTCTATGATATTAAAGTGGTCTCATAAAACTCTATTTTTTTTATATCAAAAGGTACTTAGCAAGCATAGTTTATACTATTTACAGTATATTATAGAATGTTCTAAAAAATTAATTTTTTCTCATAAAAGTTTTAAGCTTTTACTATGTACAATGTGATGTGGTCTTAGCAAGGATAACATGACTTTTTCATATGAACCCCTTTCCTTGATTCCAACCAAAAAAATTTTACTTAACTTTTTTTATAACTCAATATTTTCTTCAAAATTAAATAAACTGTTCAAGTGGGATAGTACATGAATTTTACCAAGGGCCACGTTCCATGTTATCTACATGGTGATTTTTTCATCTATTTTTGTGGGAATTTTAGAGTTTTTCAACCTGGTTATAATCTAAATTATGATTTAGTTTGAAAATATTTGGAAAACAAATATGGGGAGAGGACCCTAATAGGTCGTATTCGCCAATAATGTCCCAATATTCTATAAAAAAGAATTTTATATTTTTACCATGGATTATTATTTTCTAAATCTAAGACATGATACTAGGAATATATTTTTTAGAGTAACCATAATAATAGTTTCATACATGATTAGTGGTATTGAATGTAGATAAGAGAAGTCTCTTCAAGAGAATGATTTGTAATTCATTGATATTACATTTTCTGGAAACATATTGATATCTAACTAGGGTATATTGTGTCAGGTAAAAAAATGTGTCTAAAATAAACAATCCCTCCATTTTTATGTCTAAATAATTTTTTAAAATCATTATTTTTATAGACCTCGATCGGTGTACACTAAGGAATGATGTCTAAAAATAGATTAGATAATTTATATTATTACATAGAATGAATTAGAACTACTCACACAATAATTTTAATTATGTAATAGATGGATGTAATATGGTCAATTTTAACATCTTGAAACTATGAAATGGACCATGATGTTTTATGTCACACAGTGAGGATGTTCTAGGGAAACATTTTAAGCTCACATATCATTTATTGGGGGAGAAATAATTTTCTATTTTTCATAATAATAGGTCACATCATCTTTAATAATGTAGATGAAATATATTAAGTTATAATCTATTGTTTCTGATAATCTCATTGTTGTTGAAGGATGAATAACATCATTGGATCATACATAGATATGAAAATGATCTCTATAGGGAGAATTTTTTATTATGATAATCTTTTTTTGGGGCGGCTTATTCATAACCAACTAGGGAATATTTTATAGGATAAAGAATAGTTTCCATACGAAATTGAACATTCATTTCAGAAGTAAATGATGTTTTGTGGAGATTTAGACTCCCCTAAACATTGAGATTTGTTTATTAAAGTAATATTCATTAATATGAAAGGAACATTTCATGTCTAAATTTTTTGGTATTGGGTAAAATCATTTCTTTTATATAGATTTCACTAATACATTGGAAAGAATAATTTATTTTCTCCAACCTTTTTGGGCATCGGGGATCAAGATATATGGTTCAGGAAACACAATGTTTCTTTTTTAAAATTAGAATCAAAACACATGTAGTTATTGTATGTTTATTTTGTATTTATGTCTTATGAACACATTATGGACATTTCTAAACTTTGTGGATAGTGGAAAAAGTATTTTATATCAGGGTGACACTATGTTAACTACAATGGTAGGAAGTAATATATTTATAATTATAGGAGTGTTTCCAAATGAATGGTTCAAACTCTTGCATGGGGAATAAAAATTTTCTTTTTTATGTGATATCACTGGTCAGGTGGGACATATTTTGGAACCTCCTATTAAGGTCAAACAATCAAATAGGATATAGAAGTAATTAATTTTGTTGCAAGACCAGGATGTATGTGCCATGAGTTTCTATGTATCCCATCAAAGTTTAAACAATGTAATACTGAGTTTGTATATAGAACATTGTATATATCTGACGGGAACATGGGGAAAAGAAAATATTAATTTTATAAATGGCTACTCAAATAATTGGATATTCCTGTGTAACCATAGATACAATAATGGATGTAATCAAGAAAACCATAGTTCCGGACACAATGTTTCTTAGTGTCAATTTACTGGGTCAACATCCATTCAGTTTAACATGATGTAGTGAGCACTGCATGTGGTCTTATAGTTTTTATTCATATATATAATACTATATTTCAAATAAATTATGAGTAATATAAGGTTCATGTGTTTTGGATGTTATGGAAACACAGTTATGTGTGAGAGGAAATAATTTTTAAACCACAATTCTAAGGATTCTCAAATTAAGAGAAATGCTATGGGGAAGTCATCATTAAAGATTATAGAGATTAGATAAACCTCTCATTGGGATGATTTTTAATTTGGTTAATTGTACTTTTATGGGAAACTTATGGAGAAAAAACTGAATCATATTATGCATTGTAAAATATAGTTGTCCTAGATACACTCACCCTCCATTTTTGTTGGCCATGTGATGATTTACAAAATCAAAAAATTCATAGGGAATTATGTTGGATGACTGGAATGAGTGATTCCAAGTATGTTAGAAACATTCATACCATGACTATCCATAAATATTGAAATTAGAAACATAGACCCAAATTATATGTATGGGGTTAATTACATTTTTTTAATATATAATTGAATCAGGAAACCCAAATTTAGTATCTATAGAACCAATCATCGATTTTATACAAGAGATGGGGAAATTTTTTTGTTTTCCCCATTTTTGGTACAAGGGTAGTATGTATTGGAATCACTACATATACCATTAAATTATGTATCAATTTACTTTAGTTATTGTGGAACTATGTAGTCTAATATTGTGTTGTAAGTATAATAACTATTCAGTTTAATGTCATATTGTAAGGACATACTTTCAACAATGTTAAGAGGAAATTTATTAGTAGGACCAAATATTTAATTCATGGGATAGACTATGTATATTGTGGTAGTAGTAATAAATACACACATAGGCCGGAAAATGGATTTAATCATGTATTTTAATTTTATAAAGGTAAATAATATGGTATTATTTTTATGGTCTTGTTAGTAGGAAAAAAGAAACCAAAATGTGGATGGATACACCTAGATCATACAATGAATCACCTACTAAAACTTCTAAGGATACATGAGCTATTTTCAATGTGTTAAAAAAGAGGAAGAAATGGTTTGATCATCCATAGAGAGGAAATAAAATGAAGGATATTGTAATTTTGAATTTATGGTTTTTGGACCATAGTGTAAAATCTAGGTGTCACTATGTATGTAATTATAGTGAGAATCATGACACACATTGTTCTAGGACCCCATTTTATTTAATTCCATGTTGGGAGGATGATGGTTTCTCGATGTGAACGAGGTGGAATACTAATACTAGACCCATAATTTGAACTGTTTGGGTCAATACGTATCATGTGATGGCAAGAATCAAGCCAATATTGTTTATCAAACATTCCCAATATATATCATTAAAATACACATGAAAGATATAATTCTTATTCTTTCTTATGGATATGACCCATATTACAGATCTGAGACTCACTAGGAATCATGTGATGAATGGAATCTGGAAGCACATAGTTTTCAAGGGTAAAACTCAATGAAAGGTTGATGCATTCACATGGGGTAATTTTCCAATTTATTGTTTTATTGTTCCATTTAGAAACTACGTTGGAGTTTAAAATGTTGGAACATATCCTGTGTTGATAGGAATAGAGACATATGAAGTTCATGAAAAAAATATATGTGTGTAGTTCTAACCTATACACTGAAAAGAGTAGTTTCTTAATTTCGGGGAGTCTGGTTGATGATGTAAAATCAAGGCGTCACTACAAATCATGTGTGGATAAAAATCAAGCCACATATAGTTATTCAATATTCAATGGTAGATGATTGATGTTGAGGGATACTTCCAATCAGTTGATAACAGTATTGTGCTGTGAAGTTTGATGTCATACAGAGAGAAAATTAGTGTCATGCTATTTATTTTCAAATGACGTGGATAGTTATATTGTTCTGTTTCAAGTTATGTAACAATGGAAAATGGGACATTTTATCCTAATTCGCTTAGGTTGATTTACCATGCAGTTTAGCATCGTTATATCTGAATGAATTACTATCCACACTAACATACAAGGATAAAGGAAATGCACCATGTATTTTAATTTCATTTGATCAGGATGATGTACCATGCATTCATGATGTTATACCATGTAGTTTAACATCCTGAAATTATGATGATGTACAATGAATTTTGACAACATGAAATAATGTTGATATACCATGCAATTTAACATCATCTAATTAGGAGGATCTATAATTAAATTTAACATCACAATATTCTGAAAATGTACTATGTAGTTTACTGGAATAAGATTAGGATGATGTACCATGATGTTTAATATCATTCGATTAAGATGATACACCATGAAGTATAACATCACATGATTAAGATGATATACTATTTAGTTTTAGGTCTTGTGATCAGGATGATGTACCATGCATTTTTTGATGGCATGAAATACTTATTTAGTAACCATGAATTGGTGGGGGTCATGGTAGGATACCCATCCATCTAGAACAAACAATAGGCTCCATTGGTGAAGAATTTTTATATGGAATAGGATCCCTCACACATTTGGTTTGATCATTTCAGTTTTCATTCCATGTGTAACACCCCGACCTTCCACTGTACACTTCTCTTTGAATAATACAGCAGTGTGTGTTGTACACAATTTTGAGTTCTAACACACACCACAACCAATCAAAGTAGCCGTTATGAATAGTAATACATACTTTTTGAAATTGTATAAATTTTATCTTTCCAAATGGACTTAGTTTTTGAATTAGGAATATCTATTATAGCTTAGGGTGAAATTTTGGCATTGTTCTGAAAAACTTCAATTTTTGATGAATAGTGAAACCACTAAGTGGTAGTTAAAAAAATAATTTTTCGTTTAAATGAAACATTACTACTTCTGTGATTTGATTTTCAAAAATCCAGCATACATGGTTTTCATTAGGATGTAAAATGTGGTTCAATGGGATTAAAATAATTTTTGGTGAATAGTAACTTTTATGTTTAATTAATCACGATTAAATGTAATTAGTGAAATGTAAGGTAAAAATGATATTATAAAAATATGTAAATACCCTTACACTTGTACTACCCCTATTTTATGAGTCATGGCCGACCAATACAATCCATGGGTCAACTTGGGGACCACATGGAGCCACTTGGGTTAGAAAATGACATTAATATTTTTTTATTTAAAGTAAAAATAAAATTGTCACAAACATGTGTTGTTTTACTAAAATAATTTTTACATGGGGTTTTATAAGTTAAATTTTCGACTATAAATATTAATTGGAAATATAAAAATATTTCATACATCATGATATTTTTTTTTTAATTTTTAGACATTAAATAAATTAAAATTTTTTTTACATCATGATGATGCAGCGATTACCTCATTAATTATCGATTTAAATAAAATGAAAAGATAATGTAAAATCTAAGGCATACACTTGTCAAAAACTTATTGGATGGGCATATTTAGAACCTTTATCACCTTAGCCTTGAAATATATCATTGTGGGACCTTTAGAATCTGAAAAAGAAATTCATAATAATGTAACATTTCAATATTTCCAAGAGTGCCCCTCCTATCCTCTTATAAAACGCACCCACCACTACCACCTTATTCACAGCATCAAAGCCATTCGGCTCGGCCAACCTCTACCCAAATACTCTCTCAACGTCCCTCTATTACTCCTAGATGCCTCACTTTGGGCAGAAGTCTTCCCAAGGAAGCCTTTGGCTCAAATCAAAAAGAGTTACCCGATTTAAATGAGGTTAAAGAGCGGTCGAGTCAAGTCGGACACGAGGTAAGGGAACTTCTTAACCAGATGTCTGTTCTTTGGGTTAATCTCCTACTTTAAAATTATTTAATGATATTATTATGTCCTATCTTGTATTTTTAATTTCATTAGGTGTACTTATAGTGAATACACATAATATATCTACTTTATTTAAAGAAATGTTCTTTGTAAGGGACTTCGTCTCAATCACCTTTCATTGAGGCATATTTTGTTTTATACACAACATTCATTTATACGGTGTAAAAACCCCTTTGACTTTTAATTTTATTCAAAAGAAATCTTATTATACGAAACGTTTTACTAAAAGACAAAAGAGAATGTTTTTTTTGTCATACGTATGCGGCGACAATGAATTATTCACCGCCATGACCATTATTTGAGTTTCAACTTCCTTTGCAAGCCATAAATTTTTTTAAATTATTTAAAAAAGCGGGAGATATATTTCTCTCAAATGTATGAAAATCCAGTGAAAATGTATATGTATTTAACGCAAGATTAAAAATGTTTTTAGAATACGCGAAACTCGAGTGTAGTAGACAGGAAGGGATTGGGCGTGGAACCATCATGGCCTGTAATTAGTCGAGCAGTCTCAGAATTAGTTATTTTGTTTTCAGAAGCTTGCATAATGTTTTCTGGAAAACACTAGAGTATATTTGACAAATTTTAAACATAAATATATTCTAAAAAAATGAATCGGTAGGTCTCATGAGACAAACTAGTGTCTTGGCACGAGGCCTTGGAAAAATCTTATTTGTAGTCTTGGCACGAGGCCTTGGCTACGTGGTTATCATAGTCTGACATTATGCATTCCATCATTATGAAAGTGGTCATTGCTATTGCATGTGATTATTCGACTAGTAGAATATCAATGTGAATAAGTAAATGGAAATATTTCATTTTATTTTTTCCATATTACGCTGATGTTCATGTTTAAAAGGATTTTGTTTTAGTTATACATTGCCTTAAATGTTAATGTTTATTTATGAAAGCTTCTGCTAAATTGTTATCTTTACTGAGCATCTGAGCTCACCCCTTTCAATGTTTTATTTTTTTCAGGATGTGAAGAAATATTTTATAACTGACCTGCCAGGATAGTCTGAAGGGGATAAAAGTGTGGACTATGGAGACTATGTTACTGTCATTTTTCACTTTAGGATGTAATGTAACATTTATGAATGTATCTAGTGTTTCCAAGGCTACTAAACTAATCGGTCTTTGGAGACTTGATATTTTGTGATCATGTCAATGTTACGCAATAATGCACCGACTCTAGGTAACTGGGGTCGGGGCGTTACAATTCGTATCAGAGGCAGTTTAGTACAAACCTTGGAAGTTAGATTTAGATAAACATTGATTAGGTCACATAGCCCTAAGATAGACTTTGAGGATTAGTATAGAAGAACATCCTAGAATTTTGGTATTATAGAGATTTTTGTGAGTCTTCCGAGTAATACATCGCTGTCTGGATACGAGAAGGTAGAGGCGGCTTTGGCACATATGTACCTAGGGGTAAAACCTGAAAACACCGCTTTGAGCGAGACTCGAATGGGAACTGGTGCACGACAATGGGCCTTGCTGCACTCTTGGTTACGACACTCCCGGGGGATATGCTTAGGATAATTCTCATTTTCTTTACCAACCATTATGAAGTATTTATTAGTATATACTTTTCAATGAAAACATTTTTATGATTATGGATTGTATCCATAAACTGTCAAATTTATGTTATGTGTTTAACATGTTTGGAATTATGAATTTTGATTCATAAACTAATATAGTTTATGCCATTGTTTAAAAATGGAACCTAGTGGGAGGAATGGAAACCGTATCAATGCACGCACTCCATGTAGGTATTTCCCTCTTGCTCAAGATAATTATTGTGGAGCTGGAGATACAACTGGGGCCGATCAACTTATCACCATACTAGGACAAATCACTCAGGTTATGAATAATAACATTACTCATATGTAGCACCCTGATCTGAAACGTGGAAGATCAATGTTAGACCACTTCATTACTCAACAACCACCAACATTTAATGGGGGTACAAATCCATTAGTAGCTGATCAATGGATAAATTCCTTAGAGAAAATAATCCACAACTTGGGGAGTAGGGAAAGGGAGAAGGTTGTCATGGCAGTTTACCGCCTCACTGGAGATGCCGATCAATGGTGGTCGCTGATTCAAAACACAAAGGAAGATAAAAAAGTAACAAGTATGGAATAGAGGGAGTTTAAGGAAAGATTATTAGAAAAATACATTCCACATGACCATCGAGCAGATATGGAAAGGCAATTTTTGAGTCTGAGGCAAAAGGAGGATGAGAATGTTGCAAAGTATGAGGCTAACTTCACAAGGTTAGAGAGGCATGCTGCAGATTATATAGATAACCCAAGAAGTAAGATGGATCGTTTCCTTGATGGGTTAAAACCATTTCTCTGTCGATCTTTAGTATCACGATCTTTCTCAACGTACACAGATATAGTCTCATGTTCTATCAAGACAGGAAAGGAATTCTCTAAATCTTATGACAATAAAGTAAAGCAAGAGAAGAAGAGAAGGGTGGAACAAGAGGCAGATAAAGGGAAAAATGGAAAGAAGGATTTTCCATTGTGTGATAATTCTAGGAAGAATCACCCTAGTACATGCCTAAAAGGAATGAGAGTTTGTTATAAATGTGGAGAAAAAGGTCACCAGGATCGTGATTGCAAGGGAAAGAAAGAGGCTATCAATGTTGAATGCTACAATTGTAGGGAAATGGGGAATTATGCGATTGAATGTCCTAAGCTTCACGAAAACATACCTCAGTAAAGGCCAAGGGATCAAGGACAATCTTATGTTGTTACTACAGTTGAAGTGGAATAATTAATGTATTGGTGCTTTTGGACTCAAGGATTATATTGTCGTTATAAGAATAATCTGTTATATATAAGGAATGTACTTCAGTAATTGTTGTTTTCATTAAAGTTCTAATATGATTAAGGTAATAATATTTTAGTATGTGACAATAAGAGAAACCTTACTTTGTTTGGGGAATCTGATGTTACAAATGATTTTTGAATTTAGAGAACTTTTAGAGAATGTCTGGACAGATGTATTTTGGATAACTATAAAGGTTTGAATGGATTAAGTTGAACATTGGATAGTATTGTTTATGGTTAAAACATTTATGAAGATTATTTTTGTAATATTATAATACTATAGTTTTAGGAAAAGGACAACCAGCAAGTTATGGGATAACCCGCTGCATCAAACAAAGTTGCAGGAATCGAACCCACAACCATATTGTGACGGGACTTTATTACCTACCACTTGCCTACAGGAAGTCTCTGGTTATTACAAAATAGTTTTCCTAATCTAAATGGTGTGTGGAAATATTTGGACCATCTACAATTAGGATAAATAGAATATTTTTTAGTTCTGTTACCATTTGGAGTGAAAGATGGGTTTGTGGTAAAAATGTATTAAAGAATGAAAGTCTACATGACAGGTATCTATATTTCCATACGTTTTTAGTAAATCACTTAAATAAATTCCTCAACATTATGAAAGGTATCTTAAAACAAAAACATTGCGGGTTAACTTTTCCAACTGGGGAATCAATGATCGTTTAACCAATCACAATTTTGTGATTTTCTTATGGTTAACTTTCTCCTAATCATGTTTTCTACAACTCTCCATCAAACCTTGATAGTTTTTTTCCGTTATATCCATATTTTCATAGAATCCTAGTATGGGCTATCTCGGGTGACCTTTTTACTTCTCGTTCTATTTTTTAATGTTATATTTTTATTAACCTTATTTCTGATGTGGGTTTTCCACAAAGGTATTTTCTATTTTCAACAATTTATTTTCAAAGAAAAATTTCAAATTGTGAGGATGTAATTTATTGAAGGAGGGGATAATGTAACACCCCGAGCTTCCACAATACACTTCTCTTTGTATAATACAAAAGCGTGTGTTGTACGCAACTTCGAGTTCTAACACGCACCACATCCAATCAAAGTAGCCGTTATGAATAGTAATACCTATTTTTTGAAATTTTAAAATTTTTATCCTTCCAAATGGACTTCTTTTTTGAATTCGTAATATCGATTATAGCCTAGGGTGAAATTTTGGAATTGTTCTGAAAAACTTCAATTTTTGATGAATAGTGAAACCACTAAGTGGTAGTTAAAAAACTGATTTTTCATTTAAATGAATCATTACCACTTCTATGATTTGATTTTCAAAAATATGGCATACATGGTTGTCATTAGGAAGTAAAATTTGGTTCAATGGGATTAATTTTTTTTTGGTGAATAGTAACTTTTATGTTTAATTAATCGCGATTAAAGGTAATTAGTAAAATTTAAGGTAAAATGATATTATAAAAATAAGAAAATACCCTTACACTTGTCCTAACCCTATTGGATGAGTCATGGCTGACCAAGGCAATCCATGGGTCAACTTGGGGACCCCATGGAGCCACTTGGGTAAGAAAAGGACATTAATAACTTTTTATTTAAAGTAAAAATAAAATTGTCACAAACATGTGTTGTTTTACTAAAACAATTATTACATGGGGTTATATAAGTTAACTTTTCGACTAGAAATATTTATTGGAAAGAAAAAACGATTTCCTACATCCTGATATTTTTTTTATTTTTATATTTTAAATAAATTAAATATTTTATGACATCATGATGATGCAGCGATTACCTCATTAATTATCCATTTAAATAAAATGAAAAGATAATGTAAAATATAAGGCTTACTCTTGTCAAAAACCTATTTAATGGGAATATTTAGAACCCTTATCACCATAGCCTCGAAATATATCATTGTGGGACCTTTAGAATCCAAAAAATCATTTCATAATAATGTAACATTTCAATCTTTCCAAGAGTGCCCCTCCACTCCTCTTATAAAAGGACCCCACCACTACAACCTTATTCACTCTATCAAAGCCATTTGACTCTACCAAAATCTGCCCAAATACTCTCTCAACTTTCCTCTCTTACTCCTAGAAGCCTCAAATTGGGCAGAAGTCTTCCCAAGGAAGCCTTAGGCTCAAATGAAAAAGAGTTACCCAATTTAAAGGAGGTTAAAGAGAGGTCGAGTCAAGTCCGACATGAGGTAAGAGAACTTCTTAACACAATTTTGGTTCTTTGGGTTAAGCTCCTACTTTAAAATTAATTCATGATATTATTATGTCATATATTTTATTTGTAATTTATTTATGTGTACTTATAGTGAATACACATAATATATCTACTTTATTTTAAAAAAAATCATTGTAAGGGATTTTGTCTCAATATCCTATCATTGAGGCATATTTTGTTTTATAAAAAAAATTATTTTATATGGTGTATAAACCCCTTTGAATTTTAAATTTATTCAAAAGAAATCTTTTTATATCAAATGTTTTACTAAAAGGCAAAAGGGAATGGTTTTTTGTCGTACGTATGCGGCGACAATGAATTTTCACCACCATGACCATTATTTGAGTTTCAGCTTCCTCTGCAAGCCATAACGTTTTTTAAATTATTAAAAAAAAAACAGAGAGATATTTCTCTCAAATGTATGAAAATCTAGTGAAAATGTATATGTATTTAACACAAACTGAAAAATGTTTTTAGAAAACCCGACTCTCGATTGTGGTAGACAGGAAGGGATTGAGCGTGGAACCATCATAGACTGTAATTAGTCGAGCAGGGTCAGAATTAGTTATTTTGTTTTCAGAATCTTGCATAATGTTTTCATAAAAACACTAGAGTATATATCCTCATTTTTAAACGTAATTATATTCTAAAAAAATGCATCGGCAGGTCTCATGAGACAAACTAGTGTCTTGGCACGAGGCCTTAACAAAATCTTATTTGTAGTCTTGGCACGAGGCCTTGGCTACGTGGTTATGATAGTCTAGAATTATGCATTCCATCATTATGAAAGTGGTTATTGATATTGCATGTTATTATTCGACTAGTAGAATATCCATGTGAATAAGTAAATTGCATTATTTTATATTATTTTTTCCATATTATTCTGAATTTCATGTTTAAAAGGTTTTTTAGTTATACATTGCCTTAAATGTTAATGTTTATTTATGAAAGCATCCGCTAAATTGTTATCCTTACTGAGCATCTGAGCTCACCCCTTTCAATGTTTTATTTTTCTCAGGATGTGAAAAATATTTTATGACTGACCTGTAGGGATAGTCTGAAGGGGGTAGAAGTGTGGACTATGGAGACTATGTTATTGTGAATTTTCACTTTATGATGTAATGTATTATTTATGAATGTATCCAGTGTTTCCAAGGCTACTAAACTAATTGGTCTTTCGAGACATGATCTTTTATGATCATGCCAATGTTACGCAGTAATGCACTGACTCTGGGTAACTGCGGTCAGGGAGTTACACCATTTATCATTGGAGCCATGAGCTCCAACACAATCCATCCATCGAAGAAAGACAAGAAGTGACCTTTTTCATAAAGGGTCCCAGAGTCTAGTTTTATGGACTTTGTAAATGATGTAGGGTGTACCATCATTTATCATCTGGTTACTCCATTTCATCCCACCATTTTTTATATTAATCTTCCATGGATAACTAAACACATATTGAAATGGTATGTGATGGATAATGATCTTCGACGGGAAGGAATTCCAGTTTCTCGTATACTAATGAGTTTACGGATTCTAGTGTAGAAGTGTGGGTCACATTCAGGTAATCCTGCAAGTCATCTATGAGATTTTCCATCAAAGAATTTTTATCCTTATTTTCAATCTTCTGGAGTATATTTGATAAGGTCTTCCTAAAATCTTATATCTATCTTCCAGTCACTACATGATAATGGGATTAATGTCCAAACATGATGGCATACACCTAATATAGTTTTCTCAATTTTCCAGAACATAAATTAGAGATGTTCTCAGCTTTTATTGTATAAGGGAAACCCAGCCTAGTGCTGATAGTTGCTATCATGAAGCTGAAAATGTTCCTTTACCTAAACAATTTTGATGGTAGGGCTTCATCCCACATGGGAAAAAAGTTAGTGTCAATGATAATTTACATGAACTAATCAGATGTAGGGGTATGATATTGTATTATGACATCAATTCTTCAAATAGAAAATTTCTATGAGTATATGACACTGTGTCAACACTATGGGGTTTTTTAAATGATGTATTCAATAACCATTAAGGAATTTCACATTTTTAATTAATTTTTTTCCTACACTAAAATGAGATATTAGTTTCCAATCATATAAATTGGATGTGAATGGTTGTATCCAGACGGGTGACACCACAAGCCCCATTATGATATCCCATCATTATCACAATAGTCTCTTCTCAATAAATGTACCTAATAAGGATCCCATCATGTATCCTCTAATAGAGTATATTTTTATGATTCAATACATCATATAGAACATTTAAAATTTATTATCATTCGATTATCTTTATCATGGATCGTTCCCTTGAGAGATCCCTCATTCAAATGTTTTCCACATTAAGACTCATCCATCTGGTGGTAGGATTGTATAGTTCAAGGATAGTTCTACTCTCATTGATCTCATTTATGATAGCTCAAATGAAAAGGGATGCCTTTTGGATATGTTCAATATAGATGATTGTCTCAACTTGGTATGGATTATCTAGAGTGGTGGCCACGTTTTCTAATGTAACATCTAGGTTATTCTGTTAATATTATACATGAGTCATGTTCATATCCAATGTAAATTATTCCCATAGTATCCAAACATTGTTTATCACAAGGCATAAAATTTATTTATTAATGAAATAATTTTCATTGTTATGCTTGATGACAAATTCTAAATCCACTTTTCTCATCAACTGATTTACTTGTACCTAAAGTGTTAGCAACAACACTGCATTTAGATCCTAATATTATTCTTCATTATTTGTGCACAATTAATGAAATATAATGATTTAAGGTATGAATTCCTTTTCTGGGGAGATAATCAAGACATATAGTTCCACTTTATTGATCCTAGGGACATCCATCCTCTTCTTTATTGGATATTTGATGCATATTATAAAAAAAATCTCAAATATTTAAAGGCCCTATTCAATAGATAAAAACTCCTAATTAGGTATTTATTCATCCAAAAAAGTCTATTCTACATATCATTTCTCAATTAGAAAATTCATAATTTATGTACATTGACCGATTTCAAATGGATAAATTAAATTAAAATATTCTATAGGATGACCATTGACTATGAAAGATGCTTAGTCATCATTGGATGTATAAGAATGTATTTGAGTGGGTTTCTATAATATATGAAATAGTCTTCATGAGTTTTTAGTAAGTTCCTCATATTACAGTCTAGAATTTTTAGTTCCAGATATATCTTCTTGATATTTGAATAGGAAGTCTCAGTATCGATCATGGTTTTAATGAAAAAATAATATCTTTTTTTCTATCGGCATCATTATTTTGTGTGAGTATGGAAACTAATTATCACTCTAAGCCTATAACCTAAAAAATAAGTGTTATTTATTCAATAAGAGTCATCCCCACTGGTGGTCTGAAGATAATTCATTGAGGTTGATTAGTGCTTTATGAAAATCAGTATTCTGTTGATATGTATAACATACAACATGGTGAAGGGCAGAAATTTTCATAAGAGGATTTCTATGAATTCCTAAATATAGGAGAATTATCCTTTAGATCCTAACAAAAATGTGAGGTTGTAATGACATGAAATTATATTGATAAAATTTAATTTATCATGGTCGAAATCAATTACATGGTATCATATAATGATGCTAAAGAATTTCAATAATGTAACACAAAATCTATATTCCAAGGGGATCCTTTTTAAGCCATAATGGAACATTTTTTTGAATATGGATTCAAGATATACCAGGTTTTCAGTGTCTTTTCATTATTTAACCACTATTTCATCAATATGCCATTCTAAAAAAATTCCCAAAAATGGTTTGACATTGAGATGCAAGTAATAATGGAAAATGGAGCCACGATTCTTCAAGAAAAAGAGAATTATCATATAGAAAAATACATTGAGTAGGAAATGATTTTATCAATTATTGATCGTCCTATGAGATTGGTAATTTTTGTATCTAAATTGACACCCATGAGGGAGAGAACCAGAAATATAACCATTTTGATGATTTTTAGATCTGTGGTCGGGAGTGGGAAATCATCACCTGATTAGTGTAGATCAAGGTAGAAGAAACACGTGAAAGCTCTAATTTTTTCATTAGTATTCATGATAATGAAAATATTGGCCCGACATTTTGGATATTGGACCTCCTAAATAATATTCTCTTTGAAGCTCTACTCTACATTACCTTCATTTTTTGTTGTAGTTTTTAGTGTCATATTTATGGATACTTTTTATAGCAACAATTGTCTCCTAGAAGTCCTAGGTTTGGAGTGGACCTATGAAGATCAATCACCTATATTTTTGTGTAGCTCAATGTGAAAACATTAATATGAATCATTATAAAATTGGTATATGACTCTTTCTCACCAGACGTCCTAACATTACGAATCATGGTCGGACATTGGTTTTCTTCTATATGTTGATTTTTTTCTGATATAATAAATGTTGGTACATATGGCCGCCTAAAATGATGGAGGGGAATAAATAAGGTCCTCGTCATCTTCTTCATCCCCCTCTTCTTTTTCCATATTCTTCAAAAGGGGTAGGGGTAGAAGATACGTTCACAAGAGTTGTGGAAGGAGTCAAAATCATGGCATCCCATTGATGATGAAACATCCTATTCCACATTTGAATATGTGGGATTCATATGATACTAAATAAATGATGGTGTGAGAGATTGATAAAGAATGTCTTTATCATATTTGGGTCATGAGAACACCTCTTATTCACTTGTTTATGAGGTATAAATTTCATAGAACTCTAGGGTTGGGATCAGTGAATTTTCATCCAAGATTTCATCACTACATTTGGTGTTAAGAAACATTAAACACTTTTGGAATCAGTGGTCATGAAAAAAAGACATTAAGATTAGTGAATATTCACATGAATTTGGACTCCTATGATCAATATAATTAATAGGTAACACATATTATTCATTCTTTTTGTTAAATGGGGTTGCATAGGATCCATAATAGACTATTTTGGGAAGTTAACCAAGTAAAAACATCATCCATGTGTAGTTTACATTTTCTAAATTTTAATCATGCATCGATATAATGGGACTTGTAAGATAAGAATGGGTATTTATTGATGTGAAACATCCTGATCTGTTAATTAATAAGGAATTTGAGGAATTGTTGGTATAATGAGGGAAGATTCATGTGTTTATGAAATAGGAACTTCATATAAAGGAATTGAAAAAAATTCTAAAAAACAACAACAAATTATGAGTTGGCTACGAGGTCTCCAAACTGATCCATTAGAATTATTTTTCCCAGAGGCTTTAATAAAATTATTCATTGTCAAAAAAAGTTATGGAATAAGGTGAAATGGTATCCTCACCACATACATGCTGGTGAGGTGTTCTTATTATATTGAGATAAACTCTCGATTTATTTTCATTGAAAATTGTTATCAAATTAAAACCATTTAACCTACTAGACAAATACATGGGTCAAATGTGTCGTTGTACAGTCAAATCTTTATATTTATCTTTAAATGAGATAACCACATTGAATTCAACATGATGAGTCTCTATCTGATAGGTCACATGAGTGGAAAAGTCAGCTTCATACTCCATTAGTATTAGAAAAGTTCATAAGTGTGCTTCACTGTGGTCTTTTAACAAAATAAAGGAATCCAGTATTTATATTTTGGCCAGTACAAAGCCTAACAATTCTTGGATGTTATGAATCTATTCCAAATCATTTTGATTCCTTGGTTTGGGATTTACATTCACATTTTCTTTCTGAAATTTAGTTTTTTATGTATATGGATCTTCACTGGCGACATGTGTTAGTGGTTCTCATGTACTTGGTGGTTTGGGTCAGGCAGTTATTCCTTCACCCTAAAGTTGATCTTATAATTATACCCCTTCTAATTGAAAATTCTACACGATAAGGTTAGAGTTGCTTTGGGTAGGTGCATCAGGGTTTTCTATGTCCGGATGGAGGCATTTAATGTCTCTTTCATATTTTCTGAGACATTTAATGTCCTTGTAGGGATGTGGTTTGAATTATTTTTCTTTCCATGATTGTGACATCCAAAGAATCGTATCCTCATTTTTACTCTACCACTTGTCCCTAAATTGTAATCAGGAAACTCTAATTCGAAATAAATAATCATATTCTAGGAATATATCTTTTAGGACAGTGAAATAAATGGAACTGTTGATAAACATTCAATCTAATGAAGAATTTTCCTAACTATCCATTTTTTGTGGTGTTGTTTTGTGGGGTAGTTCACATAGTTTTAAAACTGAGGGAATAAATTTTGATAAAGTAAAAACCAAATTTTCTTTGATGCATATTCATCATGTATCACTTTATTCACTCTTTTAATATTGTTAATCTTTCTAAAAGGTTAGATTTTTGATGTTTGGGTGGTTGTTGATGTCAGATGTGTTTCATCAGAAGTGGATGAGGGAATTATTGGTTGTTTCAATTATTATAATATAATACACGACTTAAATTTCATATATTTTGATTTATCCGACGATTAAACTAATTTTCCCTTATTTTAACAACTTTTTCTCACTCAAATCCTTCCTGAGAGGTAGTGGTAGAAACATACAACTCTTGAACAGGAATCCTTCCAAAAATTACATGTCTGAAATCTAAAATTTTTACGTCATATTTGAAGATGATGATTTCCTAAATTGTATGTTCCATTATCCAATTAAAAGGGAAATAATATTTATATTCATAGATACCAACTTGGTTGGGCCTCTTCAGTTCTAGAATATATCATAAACTGTTGTCCATAGAATATCTAAAATATAGATGCACCTAATAATATCAGAATGAGTAAAATTTATTCATTCTCTAAATGAATTGATTTTATCGGGGTCCCCTTATCCTGGAGATGTAGAGGTTCCTGTTGATACCCCACAAAAACTACATTATATAGTACAAATTTAGGATATGGAATTGGGGCCGAGACTATCTTATGTTTGATGTAGGCCACCTATTCCATTCCAGCTCTCTTCCCCGGTACTGCAAGAGTTTTCCATAACTTTATAACTGTCTGGTGCATGGAAAGATCCATTTTTTGTGAATTCACATAAAAATCATGAAACCCACCAATTTATTTCACTAGTAAAATAGGTGTTCAAAGATAATCACGATGTTTCTATATAAAATTAATAAGAATATCATCTAGAGGATGCAGTTAGTTTGGGTAGAATGTCACCCCTTTCCATCTGAAAATGAAATTTGAGACACTCTTGTTTTATTAGTGTTTTAAATTCTATTGTTCACTGATTTATTATTATATATTGATTAGTTAAAGTGAATGTTAATCTACTGATTGAGTTATTTACATTTTAACACTAAAAAATCTCTCAAACTAGTGTAACATATGAAGGTTTTATAAAACATCAATATAAAGCATGTTATTTTCACATCATCTAGTTGCTTCAGAGTTCCCATAATGGGATCACATTGGGATGAATTGTGTTTTAGATATTTTTACAGGTCCCATGAGACACTGAATATTGGAAATGATAGATTCATGATGTTTGGAGGTGGTGAGGTGTTCCACACCCACTGAAGGTATGGTTTCTATTCTATGTGAACTGGTGCACCTCACTAAATTATGGCTACAAATCGGGCTATTAATTACATGATGATGTGGATAATCCCTTCATGATTGATTTTTTAGGAGGTTAAAAAGGCGAAGTAATCAAAATCATCTAGTGTGTTGGTTATTCCATTATTTGAGGTCGATTTTAACACCCCAAGCTTCCACGGTACGCTTCTCTTTGATTAATACAGTAGCGTGTGTTGTAGGCAATTTTGAGTTCTAACACACATCACAACCAATCAAATTAGCCGTTATGAATAGTAATATGCACTTTTTGAAATTTTATACATTTTATCATTCAAAATGGACTACATTTTTGGATTCGGAATATCTAAATTAGTTTAGGGTAAATTTTTGGTATTTTCTGATAACATTCATATTTTGATAAAAAGTGAAATTTACTAAATTTTAATAAAAACAAATTTTGTAATCGAAATAATTAATAGTGATAAATTATGAATTTTAGTGTTTTTAAATTATATTTATCTTATATTTTTACAATTTAATCCAAATTTTTTTCATTGGACATAATTTCACATTCAAACCAGACATAAACAATTGTCAATCTTTTGGTAGTTATTGTTTCTTAAAAACACGCTTTTTGTTTTGACAGCGAGAATTAATTTTAAATTAATAAATGAAACTTATATTTTTTTAATTTGGTAAAAAAATCATCATTATGGAGTTCGAAATATCATAATAAGCTTAGGGTAAATTTTTGGTATTTTTCTAAAAACTTTTAATTTTTGATGAATATTGGAAAACACTAAGTTACAGTTTCAAACCGAATTTTTATTTAATTAATTATTTATTTTATTTAAATTTATTTCATTTAAAAATAAATACATAATACCTATATAAGATCAATTTAATTCATTAGAGTCATTTTATAATAATTTTAAACATAAATTTTTTTGAACTTTTCACCGTCTTTTACCCATCTCCTAGGAGAATTTGGAAATTCACATAAAACATAATTTTACTGCTTCTATGAGTAAAATTTCAAAAATCCTAGAGACACAGTTAATATCAAGGACTAAAATGTGGTTCAATAAGACAAAAATAATTTTTGGTGAATAGTAACTTCTTACTTTTATTTACCGTAGTTAAAAGTAAATAGGGTAATTAAAGGTAAAAATGATATTAATATTACCCTAAAACATGTCCTAATTCTATTGGACAAGTGTATCTTGACCAAAAACAACATTAGGAATAAACTATTATCATTTAGGTCAACTTGTATTATATTTGGACATTTATTATTATTTATTTCAAAGAATAGTTAAAAGATTTAAAATCAAAGTTTAATAATTAAAGAATTTTTAATATAAGGATATACATAATATAAATTCGATAATGAATATTCATTAGAAAGATAAACATATTTCCTACATAATGGTATTTTATTTATACTTTTTATACATTTAATAAATTAATTTATTTATGACACAATGATGATGCACTATTTACCTTATTAGTGAAATATTAAAATAATTGATATTATAAATACCCAAATAAATATAATTTGAGACTTTTTATGAATTCCACAAATTTTTTAGGTTAATATGACATATTAGGACTGGTTATATGAATCTTTTTTGAAGTAATAATGCTGTTATGAATTTATCAAAAACAAAATACCAAATAGTGTCAAAATTGTCAAAAAGAGTTTTTAAATAAATATTATATCATTAATTGATATTATCTTCCTAAAAATCTAAGGTTCAGCCAAAGGACTTATATCATGATAGTTGTAAAATTTATGGACCACGTGGGGGAGCTTGGATGTATATAGTATGTTTATTAACTATATAATATAAAAATACAAAGTGACATGGTAAGTGTCAAACTAATTAACTAAGAGTTAAAACTAAATGATAAGGTTAATATAATGCCTCAAACCTGTCTATAATATATTTTTTGAAATGATTTAGACCCATCCCCACCTTATACTTTGATTAATCCACTTTTGAGCCATTATAAATTGAATATGAATTTATTATAAAATAATACATTAAGTTTTTTCGAAAGATCCCTTCCTCCCCCTTATAAAAGGACACCAATTCTATAGAATTCTTTACACCTTCAAAGCCTTTTGGTTTGGCCAACCGCTGACCATTTATTTTATAAACTTCCCTCAATTCAACATAGTGGCCTTATTTTGATCATAAATCCATCCTAAGAAGCCCTTTGGATCAAATCAAAAGGAAGAACTCGAAGAACATGTAATGTTTTCACCACCCTCTTCCAAGTTCATTTCATCTTCAACTTCTTATTTCATTGTTATTTCCATTCTAAAAGAATATATCAAGTATCTTTTATATACTGTGATGTTATTATAAATATTGTAAAACCATATTCAGTATTCTATCTATCCTTGGAATGAAATGTCACTATACGTGCATACTTACGGCCTACAGTCTCCGCGTCGTGGTGTAATTGTTATTCAATACATTATTATTTGTATGGGTATAATAATGATGTGTAATTCATGAAAATAATAAATAAAAAATTATAATGATTCTTTATATATGATATACCATCCATTTATATATTATTTAAATATCAAAACATTGGTATTGTCGGTCATGCGTAAGTACGGACTACCGTCTCCAAGAACGAGAAGAGATCCACTACCCATTATATACATTCAAGTATAATTCTAATTTGATGATTAAAATTAATGTTTAAGGACATGATATCATTCTTGGATATGAATTAGATTCAACCGATCCATAACAAAGATGACTTCTGTAATAAAACATATAAAAGAAAATAAGTAAGTTAACACCCGAAACGACGATAATACTAAGATATTATTAACAAAGAAATGTTAAAAGATCATATATGATATCATATTAATGTATGTTATTCCTGAATAATTTAATAACAATTATTTCACCATTATACAGGAGGTTAACCTATCCCCAACCATGAAAAAGTACAAGGTAAGGGTTTATTTCACAATCTCTTCATTATCCGAGGTTGTTTATACGTAATTATCTACTAGGACCTCTTTATCATACACATCCGTGTTTCTTAAAAATAAATTTCAAAACATTTTTAATATTATCTAAACAATGGTTTAAAGTCATTTATACCCTTTTCTGTATTTAAGGGAATCATTCCGTTGTTTTCCAAACAAGGTACTTTTTGACCTTTTCGACAAATTTAAGGTAAGAATGATTTTTTAACTTATATGGACGGTGCCGCTATTTTCTACCGTTAAAAACTCATCGAAGCTTCCCTTAAAATATTATAAGAATATTTTCAAATTAAATGTTTTATTTTATAATTATTTGAATTTTAAATGATTTATAAATGAATATTTTAAGAATTTGTGATTGTTACTCTTTATCAAGATCATAATTTTAAATGTTTTAATGATATATCTTTCTAAATATTTTTATTTAATGTCCATGTTTTCAAAATGATTATAAGGATTTATTTATATGGATATGAATATTTTGAAATGATATTTCTTTTCAAAAGTTTCAATGTGTTATGGGACACTTTGAGTCAAAAATATCTTTTAAATTACTTCCTTTATAAATGTGTGACGTTTCAATGATTTCAAAAAAAGAGATATTTCTCTCAAATAGTATTGATTTCATCTATGTAAACCTCCTATGATGGATTATAAGCTTATTTGGAGTTGATTTATTTGGATACAAAACTTCCATATTGTATTTATGGTTTTGTGATATGTTTGACTGTGGATGTGTTATTTTTATACCAATCATGGTTTATGGAGAAAGTATTGACATTTCGTATGATAGTTTTAATATGAATGTTTATGTTATGTTTAAACCTATTCATATGATGAATGAATTGGACTTAGTAAGTGACGGGTGGAGCCTGTTATAGCTCATCGATGCATCGGTAGGTCCCATGAGACAAACTAGTTTCTTGGCACAAGGCCTTGACAAAATCTTATTTGTAGTGTTGGAACAATGCCTTGACTATGTGGTTATGATAATCTGGCATTATGTGTTCCATCATTATGAATGTGGTTATTGATATTGCATTTGATTATTCGATTATAATAATATCAATGTGAACAAGTAAATGGCATTATTTCATTTTATTTCAGCCATATTATTCTGAAGTTCAAGTTTAAAAAGTCTTTTGTTTTAGTTATACATTTCCTTAAATGATTGTGATTATTTATGATATCTTCCTCTATATTGTTTTCCTAACAGTGCATATGATCTCCCCCTTTCTATGTTTTATTTTTCCCAGGATGTGAAGAAATATTTTATGACTGACCTGCAGGGATAGTCTGAAAGGGATATGAGTGTGGACTATGGAGACTATATTATTGTAGTTGTTCACTTTATGATGTAATATAATCCTTATGAGTGTATCTAGTGATTCCATGGCTACTAAACTAATCGGTCCTTCGGGACTTGACTCCTTGTAATCATGCCAATGTATTAAAATAATGCATTGACTCTAGGTAACTGGGGTCGGGGCATTACAGTTGGTATCAGAAGAAGTTTTACAATAACTTTGGAAACTATATTTAGATAAACTCTAATTAGATCACATTACCCTAAGATAGACTTTGAGGATTATTATAGGATAACATCTTAGAATTTTGGTATTTTAGATATTTTTTGAGTTTTCCAAGAAATACATCACTGTCTGGATACGAGCAGGTAGAGGCGGCTCTAGCACAGATGTACCTAGGGGTAAAACATGAAAACACCTCTTTGAGCTAGACTCGAACGGGAACTGGTGCATGACAATGGGCCTTGCATCACTCTTGGTTACGAAACTCCCATGGGATATGCTTAGGATAATTCTCATTTTATTTACAAACCATTATGAACGGTTTATGCGTACATACTTCCTCAGTGAAAACATTTTTATGATTATTGATTATATCCATAAAATTTTTAATGTATCTTATGAGTTTTACAAGTTTGGGATGAGGTATTGTTATTCATAAACTAATCTACTGTATTACATTGTATAGAAATGGCGGTCAATAGAAGGAATGTGAACTCTAGCAATACGTATTATCAAAAGAGTAAGAAGGATCATATCTTTCATTGTGTTAGGCCTAAATTTAGAAAGGAAATATTCTCACATGTATTATAATCATATGAAGAAATATTATTTTGTGTTGATAAGATAAGTAAAGAGTTCTCATAGTCTTATGATTTTAAGGGAATCTAGATAAGAAAAAGATGGTGGAGAAAAAGAAAGATAAAGGGAATAAGGTAAAAAAGGATGTTTCCCATATGTGATAAATTTGAAAATAATCACCTTGGAAAATTATTGAAGGGAATGGGAATGTGTTATTTGTGTGGAGAAAAAGGACACAACATTCGTGAATTCAAGGGTAAGAAAAAGGTTTCAAATGTACAATGCTTCATCTGCAAGGTGTGGGGACACTACGTGAATCATTGTTCAAATCATCAAAGTATTCCCCAAATGATGCTATTGGATAATAATAATGTTTTGATACTACCATAGATGAAGATGAATGAGTAGTGTTCTTGTGTTGTTATTAAATAATTATTCTATTTGAGTGTTGTATCAACGATGTACTAGTTATATGAATTATGGAGATAAATAAGGATTGTACTGCAGTACTATTTCATTGAGGATTAAATATTTTATGGTACTAAGATATGTGACTCTCTAGCGGGTTAAATTTTTTGGAAATTACATTGTTGAAGGAAAGATAAAACTTAATATGGTCCTAATATTAAGGTATTGATTTTGGAATAAGATATGATTTATTTGGGTCAATTATATTGGATATTCTTGAATACCGTGAAACTGATTAATAATTTTTCATCGTTAGAATTTACAACATTTTTGATTGAAGGAGTATATCTAGTGTTCCATAAAGAATAAGGGATCATGAATGTAATAAATAATGTTTTTTGGTAATTATGTATGTTTCCATGTTTTAAAATAATACATGGTGAAGGTGTTCACATATTATTTCATGGAAAAAAGGATCTTCATTGTGTTAACTTTATTATAAATTTTGGACTGTGAGTTTTAATAGTAGGATTTTGGATAAGTATAATGGTTGGAATGGATTAAATTTGATAGGTTATTTTTTGATTTTTAAAAAATTTCAACACGCAGACCGTGTGACAACCTGTCGCGTCGGACAAAGCTGGGGGGAATCGAACCCACAACCATATTGCGATTGGGTTTTATTGCCTACCACTAGACTATGTGAAGTCCATGGATTGTATAATGTAGTTTCTTTTTTTAATGGGTATGATATGTCAATTATACATTCATTATATTTTTAAACCTATACGATTAGGATAAATAAAGTATTATTTAGTTGTATTATGTTTTGTAGTGAAAGATAATTTTGTGTTAGAAATTTATTAATGGATAAAACTATAATTATTAAGTATGTATATCTCTTTATGATCTTATCAAATCTCATAAATAAATTCCTCAACATTATGAAATGGATCTTAGGACACAAATGTTGTCGTAGATGGTACCTTAGATCATCAAAAATTTATGGCTTTGGGATTATTGGCCTTCTCATAGCCATGTTCTCTACCACTCTCCTTCAGATAGTGATGGTTATATTTCACTTCCATATCCATATTTTCCTACATGGAACCCAGGTATGTGTTATTTTCAGTAACCTTCATTCTTACCACTCTTTATTTTAAATAAAGGCCTCATTAATCCTTTTTTCGATGTGGGATTTCAACTAAGATATTTTGAAATGTCAACCCAAAGTACCAATACTAAGCATAAATTGTGAGGTCACAATTTATTGAAGGATGGGAGAATGAAACACCCCAAGCTTCCATGGTACGCTTCTCTTTAAATAATACAGTAGCATGTGTTGTAGGCAACTTCGAGTTCTAACACACACCACAACCAATCAAACTAGCCGTTATGAATAGTAATAACCACTTTTTAAAATTTTATATATTTTATCATTCAAAATGAACTTCATTTTTGGATTTTTAATATATAAATTATCTTAGGGTGATTTTTTGGAACTTTTCTAATAACTTTCATATTTTGATGAATAGTGAAAATTACTAAATTTTAATTAAAAACAAATATTTTAGTCGAAATAATTAATAGTGATAAATTATGAATTTGAGTGTTTTTAAATTATATTTATATTATCTTTTTACAATTTAATCCAATGTTGGTCATTGGAAATAATTTCACATTTAAACTGGACATAAACAAGTGTCAATCTTTTGATAGTTATTGTTTCTTAAAAACACGATTTTTTTATAGTGTGAATTGATTTTAAATTAATGAATGAAACTTCAATGTTTTTAATTTGGTAAAAAAAGATATCATTATTCAATTTGGAATATCAAAATTAGCTTAGGATAAATTTTTGGTATTTTTCTGAAAACTTTTAGTTTTTGATGAATAGTGAAAAACACTAAGTTATAGTTTAAAACCGAATTTTTATTTAAACAAAAATTTATTATATTTAAATTTATTTTATGAAAAAATAGATACGTAATACCTATATAAGTTCAATGTAATTCATTTGTGTTAGTTTATAATAATTTTAGACATATAAAAAAATTATTGAATTTTCACCGCCTTTTACCCATCTCCTAGGAGAATTTGGAAATTCACATAAAACATAATTTTACCGCTTCTGTGAGTGGAATTTCTAAAATCTAAGAGAAACAGTTAATATCAATGACTAAAATGTTGTTCAATAAGATAAAAATTTTTTTTGGTGAATAATAACATTTTACATTTATTTATCTCAATTAAAAGTAAATTGAGTAATTATTGGTAAAAATTATATTAATATTAACCTAACACATGCCCTAATTCCTATTGGACAAGTGTATCTCAACAGATAAAAACCTTAGGAATAATATATTATCATTTAGTCCCACATGGATTAGATTATGAAATTTATTATTATTTAATTCAAAGAATAGTTAAAAGAGTTAAAATCAATGTTTAATAAAAAAAATTAATATAGAGTTTTACATAAGATAAATACGATTATAATTATTCATTAGAAAGATAAAATGTTTTCCTATATAATGGTATTTTATTTATAATTTTTAGAAATTATATAAGTTAATTTATTTATGACACAATGATGATGCATTAATTACCTTATTAGTGAAATATTAAAATATTTGATATTATAAATACCCAAATTAATATAATTTGAGTCTTTTTATGAATTACAATAATTTTATAGCTTACTATGACATATTATGACTGGTTATATGAATTTTGTTAGAAGTAATAATGCTGTATTTATTTTATCAAAAACAATATACCAAATAGTGTCAAAATTGACATAAAAGAGTTTTTAAAACAAATATTATATTATTAATTGATATTATATTCCTAAAAATCTATGTTTCTACCAAAGGACTTATATCATGATAGGTGTTTCATTAATGGACCACTTGGGGGTCTCTCATATGTATATAGTAAGTTTATTAACTATATAATATAAAAATAAAAAGTGACATAGTAAGTGTCAAACTAATTAACAAAGAGTGAAAACTAAAAGATAAGGCTAATATAATGACCCAAACCTATCGAAAATCCATTGTTTGAAATTATTTCGACCCATAACAAATTTATAATTTTAATAATAAACTTTTGAGCCATTATAAGCCGAATATGAATTTATTATAAAATAATACATTAAGTTTTTTCCAAAGAGCCCTTCCTCCCGCTTATAAAAGGACACCACTTATATCCAATTCTTTACACATTCAATGCCTTTTGGTTCGGCCAACCCCAATCCAATTACTTTTTAAAATTCCCTCACTTCAACCTAGAGGCCTTATTTTGATTATAAATCCAACCTAAGGTGACATTTTGATCAAATCAAACTAAAGAACCCGAAGAAGAGGTAATATTTTCACCACCCTCATTCAAGTTCTTTTTTTTTCATCAACTTCTTATTTCTTTGTTATTTCCATTCTAAAATAATAAATCCAGTATCTTTTATATACTGTGATGTTATTATAAATATGTTACACCCATATTCAGTATTATTTCGATCCTTTGAATGACATGACACCATACGTGTGTACTTATGTCCTACCGTCTCCGTGTTGTGGTGTAATTGTTATTCAATACATTATTATTTGGATGGGGATAATATTGATTTATAATTCATGTAAATAATAAATATAACATAATAATGATTCTTTATATATGATATACCATCCAATTTTATATTATTTTAATATCAAAATAATGATATTGTCTCTCGTGCATACGTACAGACTACCGTCTCCACGAAGATGATGAGATTCGTTACCCATTATATCCATTCAAGTCTAATTATCATTTGATGAATAAAAATAATGTTTAAGGACATGATATCATTCTAGATATGAATAAGATACAACCAGTCCATAATAAAAATGGCCTAGGTAACAAATCATATAAAAGAAAACGAGTAAGTTAACACCTGAAACGATGATAATACTAACATATTATTAACAAAGCAATATAAAAAGATAATATATGATATAATATTAAGGTATATTATTCTTGAATAATTTAATAACAATTATTTCACCATTATACAGGAGGTTAACCTACCCTCAACCAAGGAAAACTACAAGGTAAGGGTTTATTTCACAATATCGTCATTATCCGAGGTTGTTTATACATAATTATCTACTTGAACATCTTTATCATTGACATCCATGTTTCTTAAAAATATATTTCAAAACATATTTACTATTTACTAGAAAATGGGTTGAAGTCATTTATAACCTTATTTTTTTGAATGGAATCTTTCCGTTGTTTTCCAAATAGGGTACTTTTTGACCGTTTTGACAAATTTATGGTAATAATGATTTTTAACTTATTTAGAGGGTGCATCTATTTTCTATGGTTATAAACTTGTTTATGCTTCCTTTCCAAGAATACAAGAATATTTTCAATGTAAATGATTTATTTTTTAATTATGGGACATTTAAATTATTTCAAAATGCATATTTTAAGAATTTTTAAAAGTTACTCTTTATCAATACAAGAATATTAAATGTTTTAATTATTTATCTTTCTAAACATTTTTAATTAATGTCCATGTTTTGAAAATGAATTTATGGATTTATTTATATGCACGTGATTGTTTTGAAAATATATTACTTTTCAAAAGTTTCAAAGTGGTATGGGACACGTTGATTCAAAAATCTCTTTTAAATTACTTCCCTTATAAATGTCTGACTTTTCAAGGATTTCAAAAAAAGTGATATTTCTCTCAACTGGTTTTGATTTCATCTATGTCAACATATTTTGATGGATTTTAAGCTTATTTGAAGTTGATTTATTATGATACAAAACATCCATATTGTATTGAATGTTTTTTGATATATTTGACTGTGGATGTGTTATTTTTATACCATTCATGTTTATGGAGAAAGTATTGACATTTCGTATGCTAGTTTTAATATGAATGTTTATGTTATGTTTTGAACATGTTCATATAAGGAATGCATTGGATGTAGAATGTGATGGTTGGATCCCGCTATAGCTCTCTGATGCATCGATAGGTCTAATGATACCAACTAGTGTCTTGGCACAAGGCCTTAACAAAATCTTATTTGTAGTCTGGGCACGAGTCCTTAACTATGTGGTTATGATAGTCTAGCATTATGCATTCCATCATTATGAATGTTGTTATTGATATTGCATGTGATTATTCAACTAGGAGAATATCCATGTGAATAAGTAAATGAAATTATTTTATTTTAAATTTTACATATTATTCTGAAGTTCAAGTCTTAAAGGATTTTTTCAGTTATAAATTTCCTCAAATGTTTATGCTTATTTATGAATATTTCTGCTATATTGTTATCCTTACTGAGCATTTGAGCTCACCCCTTTCTTTGTTTTATTTTACCTAGGATGTGAAGAAATATTTTATGACAGACCTGCAGGGATAGTCTTAAAAGGATATGAGTGTGGACTATGGAGACTATATTATTTTAGTTTTTCACTTTATGATGTAATGTAATCCTTATGAATATATCTAGTGATTCCAAGGCTACTAAACTAATCGGTCTTTCAAGACATGATCTTTTGTGATCATACCAATGTTATGTAATAAGGCACCGACTCTGGGTAACTAGGGTCAGGGCATTACATTAATAACTTTCCACGGATATATTTTTAGTATATTACTAAACTTGTTGTTATTTTCACCTTAATGGATTAAAATATTTTCATCTATCAATGTTAAAATATTTCTAAACTCATGGTCCATGAAATATGTTGGGCAGATGTTGTGGACATTCTCTAATCTCTCAGATGAATCCTTATTGATGAGGTACATTTCACAGAAGTGAACATTGTGGATCGTTTTAGGGAGAAAAATAAAAAGGATGATTCATCATAGAATCACATAGTTTAGTCACCAAAACATATTAATATATTCCTTCTGCTGAGAAAATCATTCTTCTATCATAGGGATATCATTCAAATTGAGAAGTGGTGGAGGATTGTATGTGGAATTTACTTTATTCCTATTATATATTATCCTAGGAGGTTGTATAGGTTTTATGGATGAGTCAACCAATTTTAGGGTGGTTCAATGATTCTAGGTACACACAGATTATTATTTTAGCTTAGTGTAGATCATGGTTGGCTTGGGGTCATCCTCTAATCATTCCTATTCTCTTTCATTATTTCTTCTACCACCTACAGGGTTTAAATCCATGATTATTACTAATGCACAAAGAATTGCAGTAGTCATAATGTATGTAAAATGATAGGAGGTGTATTTATGCGCATTTCTATATATCTCCCTTCCTTTTCAACGAATTATTTGAAATTTTGTGTGATGGTGGATTTGAATGGAACCCCATTAAAACATGTTCGTACACCACCCCTATGTGGGAAATAGGATGCATGACTTGACAAACTAGGAGACCATATTTATTTTTATCATCTCTAAATGGGAGAAAAATGATTTCCATTGAGGGGTCAGTTTAGGTAAAAATACCCCCAACCCAATGGGATGGGTTAGGTCTCATTCAATTATTTCCATTCATTTGTTCAATTTATTCTTTCATGTGGTCATTTTTTATTAAAAATTCCCCCATACCTATAGGCTTAGGTTGATCATGTAATATGGTAGTTATAGCTATTTTCACCACCTTCATATTCTTGAGCATCCTTATTTTTTCGTGAAATGGATATGATGACGAGTCTGAACATTTGACTTATTTATTCTGAGGAAATTGTTAGTGATTGATTATTAGTGTCCCTTAGTTGATAATCCTGCTAAATGTTCTCATTTTCGCGCTATAGGATTTATTTGATGGAATGCAATCATTTGGTCTAAATATTTTGAAAATTATTCAATGTGGATTCTTATTGACTATTAAATTTTTTACTAAACAATGGTTTTTCATAACATCCACCTTTGGGTAATAACATTTCATCATTTCATTTCATGTGGGTTATTCTAAATGGGGCATTAGGTGAAATGAGATGGTCAATGATCCCACCATCCCCAAATATGACCACTAGGAAATGCATTGAAAAATAGATGATGTGTCTAGTGAAACACATCAATGAATTATGATAGAAGATATTTTAATTTATTTTACAATTGTGGTCATTTCATAGATATAAGGGGTTTCATGTCGATATGATTCAAGTGATCTACCAATATTTTTACATTTTCCAAATAAATATTATATGGAATGAAATTTTAATTGAGGTGAAATATAGTTTTTAAAAAATTCATATTGACTTTGGGTATGAATTCCTCAAAAAAATTCCTTAAGAATGTCAAACTGAGATGTGGGTGATGGCCATAAATGATGGGTATATCATCCTCAATGTGATTTTATTCTCATGAGAACCATGTTATTTTATATTTTCTAAGAGACCCCTCGGATAGATTTGACCAACATGGGAACATCTTGGTGGTTTTATCACAACTAAGTGGGATATTAGAGGTCTGATTGGTATGTGAATGATATGGGGGTGGCTTCGAGGATGAATATTTCCCGTGGACATCTTATACATTATAAAAAATGTATCTTTCCATTCACAGTGTATCATACATGTTTAGACCCATCTTATAAATGCGTTATAAAATATTGTATTTTTATCATATTTTACGTGGTAAGGGAATGAACTTCTACATTACATGAAATATTAATAAGGGGAGTAACTTCATATCATTTTCTTTCATGGTAGGACTACCATAATATATCGATATTTGACTATATGTAATATTTCTACAAAGTATACCCTGGTGAGGACAATCATGGCGGATGATATCTTGAAGAGTACCATATTTATTTGTGATAAATTTTTCCAACTGAAGGATAAATTTATGCTCATCATGAGATAAGCCACCCTGATTGATTAGATTTTTACCATTTAGGATTCCTTAGTGGTAGATTCTCTAGGGAGGACCTCATGTGGTTCAAGTAATAATGATTCCAGTAGGAACTTCACACATGAAAATGTGTCATTCATAATATGCAATAGATCCATAAGATCCCATGATACTATTTATAGATGTTTTATGTTCTAATGACCCTCGAACTCTAGCAGAGCAAACTTTTGAGTATCCTATTCATTTTCTAGTTCCAATTGGCACAATACTTTTAGGAACTCTCTTGTGGGTAACTGGTGATTCTTTTTGTGAATGACTATCATCACATACATGTGCATCTTCCAGCTTATCTTACATTGTTATTGGGATATACATGTAAGCATTAAAAATTTTGGAAGAAATATATTCTTAACATGGAGAAGCCACATAAGTTGATCAATGTCCCCCAATTGGAAAACATATTTTTTACCTAACCATTTTTCCTATTTATTATGTAGTAATGTGGATGAACCTTATAGATGGAAGAAGGGGTGCATGTATGATATTAAGTGGACAAATCATTTTTTGGATGTGCCACCCGACATGAGGATTTGTGGTTGTGGGCCTGATTCCACGGTGTTGTTATATTTTTTATTTTATCTTTGTAGTCAATAAGATATTGTCCGAGATTTATATATAACCCTATATCATTTCTATGACATGTATAAAGATGTCATTGTTGGAAAAATAAATTTATCCACAATCCATTGTCAAAGTAAGAATATGTGCCTCCTATGGTCCTCTATTTTCTAATGTTAATTACTTATAATCCTATTTAGTAGTGTAGGATTGATTTGACCCCTGATTTACCTCTTGGATATTTCAACTGTTTTTTAAAATTTAAAATTTCTTTTTCAATGCAGGACTGATGTGGACATGTATTACTTTACATCTACTCATAGTATACAACTTTACTTGACTATCATAATTGATATGGATCTACATTAATTTGCATCTGATTTTGGTGTTCCAACTTATTTTTCATGGAGGGATTTATATAAATTGAAAGTAGTTTTAATCTACCCATAGTTATCTACTATAAATTACTATCAAAATTAGTATCCATCACCATAAATTTTAATCATCTTATTGGTTTCCTCCTTATTTTCATGGAGGGATTGATGTGAATGAAAATGGATTATTATCAAACCATACATTTCGGTCATATTTGACTGAAGATATTGATATGCATCTATGAAAATATTTATCTTCCTCTCGGCTTCATCCTAATTTTCACGAATGTTGTGATGTGAAGAAGTATGTTTTTTTCATCTTCCTGTAGTTTTCTATTGTACTTGACTAACGATCGAAATATTTCTTCTCATGAATTTTCTTCATCTTGTGTGTTTCCAACATATCTTATTGGTGGGATTGATGTACATTTTTCTGATTTTTCATCATCTTGTTGTATTTTCCATATTTGTATGACATGGATGATATGAACAAGTAGAAATTTTTGTCAACTCGTAGAATTATTATAACATTTTACTATAATGATTCATGTGAATTAGGATCAATTTATATATTCTGATAGTTTGTTTCTAACATATCAGGTTGCTATAATTACAGTGCATTAAAAGAGATATGAATAAGCTTATATTTTTTGTCATATATGAATGACAAGATTCATGTTCATTATCAAGAATTTTCATCTACCAGTACTTATCAACTAGATTTTATTGGAGGGATTGATGTGAATGTGTACGAATTTGATTTTTCTCATGTTTTGATGTCGTATTTCATTGATGGGGATGATATATGTTAAAGGAGTATTTATCTTCCAATATATTTCACCGTATTTAAATGGAAGGTTTCTTCAGAAAGAATAAGGAAGATGTGATATTGTTGATTGTTTGATAATCACCCTATGTGAGAGTATTAATAGAACTCAGTCTCTTATAATTTTTGTGGGGATTGTAGAGAAATATCATCTGCATAGTGAGGTTACTGGGCCTCCCAAAATTGATAGAGATTCTTAATGGAATGGAAATCTAGGGTGGATAACTATACTACTCTGATGAAGGAATTTATGAATAATTCATCTTGATCCCGGTGATAATAGGGGAACTCATTATCACTGGGATCAAGATAAGGCTCATAAAATTGGTTAAAATTTTTATTTGGGTTGTATGGTTATGTGCCATCAATCATTACCGGGAGGATGGATGGTGTGACATCATTAACTGGATGGTCTATCTTGCTACCCATAGGGTTTGTAGAGTACCATTATATTTCTTATATTATACAAAGGAATTTGAAACCCATTTTAGGAGATGATGGGTGATTAATGGAATCCTATGAATTGTTGAGGACCTAGCATGTGCATCGATTTATAATTTTTTCTTTGAGAACTAGTGAGATGTGATTGTCATGATTATAGTTATGGTGAAATGTTTTGACAATATATTTGATAAATACAGACAATGAAACCTCTTCTAAGTAGAATCTCATAAAGAAAATTGTAATTGATTGTATCATTTTCCCCTATTAAATTTTGGATGTGAAATTTCCCTAACATAGGGTAACACAACCCCCATATTTAAGTATTCACAATATATTGATGATTTTTCCATTAAAAATATGTTCACATAGTGTTTTATTATAGGGGATGAGTTTTTTAAAGTCATTTACATGAGCTTCACTACATCCAAATGATCTCCAACATGTTTTTTTCATTGATTTGACAACACTCAATGGCTCTCGTATCAAAAAATTCTAGTGGAACTAAATTCCAAAGGATGATCTTTGTTGGGGAAATCTGCCAATTACAATAAGATATCACATTGGTAAATATGATTGGATTTTGGGCTCATCACAACGTTATTTGGGTAAATATTTTATTTTATAGAACTCTTTTATTGATTTATGATATGTTTTCGAATATTTTTCTCATTCCCATGTATGTATAATATAGACCACCCTGAGGTAATAATCAATCACAAACATTCATGGGTCCAAAATACATATGTTTCACCATTGAGAGTGATATCTATATGTACCCATGTTACTCTATAAATAATAAATTTTTATCAACATATTAGATATTTTTGGGACATTTATTAGAATTATGATGGTTTTAATACATGTGGTGATGTGCTATATAGTTTTCTATCATCCACGAGGTTGGAATTTGTTTGATTTCTTGGTAAAACCTAAAACATGGGCTTCCTAAATATAATTGTGAATGGAATTAGAACCCAAAAAAACTATTCCACATCATTGGACACATCACATTTATGGTCATGTGATAGATACCAAACTATATAGTTATATTCTATGTATAAAGGTTGTCCTGGTAAATGGGGCCTAGTAAAATACTTTTGTGGGACTTACACCAAGGTGGCCCAAGGGAAATAGAAAAAATATGGTATTCTTGGTGGATATGACCCTACTTGGAATGTGTAAAAAATAACATTAGGTTGAATTTGGTTGATGTGTTTCGACCTCATGGAGGCTTCCAACATTTCCCAACTAGTTGGTAACAGAGTCAATGATAGTTTGGTTTGCGTTATAGATTACTAAATATTGGACACCCATAGTGTTAATCTTCATTGAAAATATGGTACTTTGATAACTTTGGTATAGATTTATGTCTTATAATATATAATAGTCCCATGTAGTTTGAATGTGATATAGTATTATACCTTTTAGGAGGCTCCATGGATGTTGGAGAGTATGTGAATTTCATGATCTATTCTAACCTCAAATCACACAAAAGTCATATTTAGTTTATGAAAAAGATAAATAAGTAGATCTGAATATCACTAAATAATAATTTTTTCACTAATCAATTGATAAAGGAGCTCAAATGAAGAGGGATAGGGGGTTTAACATTATCATGTCCACTTTAATTATAGTAACCTAGAAGGTCACATCTAGAAATAAAGTTGGAAATATCATAGGACAGAAATGCGGGGAATGAGTGTCACCATCCTCTTGAATGTATAGGGGATTACTCCATTAGGGATTCCCTTTCGATTCATAAGGAATAGATGAGTATCTTGCAATGTAACTCATTGATGTGAAAGGGAAGTGGTTCTCGTCAATATCAAGAATAATGAGGTTCACATGAGAAACATTGATGAAGGAACCCATATTTTATTTTGAGGTATGTTATTTCTTTTTTCTGGAGTTTTTGAGAATAGATTATTTTCTGGAAATTTTTTAGGTACACATCGTGTACTTTTTGATTACACACCGTGTACTAAATTTCTGAATGGTGACGTGTGATGCCATGTCATGGACATAGACATGGTCATTTGGGGTGATGTGGAGGAGGCCTAAAGCGGAGTATGGAACAGGAAAGTACACGACATGTACTTCAAAATTACACGTCATGTACTTTCTTTTTTTTAATTAAACACACCGGGGTCAGGTATAATTTCTAGAACTCACTTCTTCTAGTTTCTGTTCGACCGAGAGCTCCCTACGTCCTCGGATCGTCGATGAGCCCCCGAGCAAGTGTTCTTCCTCCAAATCGAACTCTGTTGGTTGTGTTGGAATCACATTGGTGAGTTCTCTCTTCTCCTAGAGCACCATCCCTTGATTTCTCTTCTTCTGTGAGTTATCATGGGTTGAATTTTATTACGTTTTTATAGATATATGATGTTATAAGGTAATTAATGTGTCAATGTTCTAGTATATTGATCTCCCAATGCCTAGGTAGGTGGTTTGTGGCTTTCTGTTGAAAGTCATTGAGTTTCATGTGATAATTTTCCGAATACCCATGAATAGGGTATTGCATGTTTACTGTTTTAGCCCAATTGTTTTTCTGCAATTCCTGAATGCCTGAATAGATGATATTTATTGTGAATTGGGTGAATTTATGTGCTTTGGATGTGTTTCCCATGCATGTTTTTCCAGTTTTTACATTTGGTTCTAGTTTCCTGTTATGATGCTATTTACATTCTCATGTCTAGTATTGTAGGATGATGTGATTGTTGTTCTGACATGATCATATGTTCTAGAATGCTTTCCCAGTAGTTCTTGAAGTTTAATTTGGCCGTACACGATGCTATACTTTTTGATTTACATAGGGCAGTGAGAACCTAGTGTAGTAGACCATAGTGACAATGGACGTAAGGGCTGCTCCAGTGATTCTTTTATAATATTACAATGCGAGACCACAAGGGAATTTACATTGAGTGATTCCTATGAGATTCTACAGTTCCTCGACGCGGGCCAAAAAGGGAATGTGATGCATGTGCTTCCCAAGAGATCCTTTAGTACTGATATGAGACTATAGGGGGAATTGGCGGCGAGTGCTTCCTCAGAGAGTCTATACATTAACTGAACAAGAGGGGTGAGACTTTGTGTACTACCCAGAGTGTTGCTT
This sequence comes from Viscum album, assembly GCA_963277665.1. Lineage (NCBI taxonomy): Eukaryota > Viridiplantae > Streptophyta > Magnoliopsida > Santalales > Viscaceae > Viscum > Viscum album. Next base: position 358,985,395 of record OY728143.1, read on the forward strand.
GTATCTGATAGGTATGAATATAGGGGATAGGCTATGATTAATTCTCAAAGGGTTACATATTTTTGATTATCTTCTTTGATTTTTTGTTGCTTGATATTTAAAACTGTGGGTTGTTACTTATGAGTACTTCTGTGTTTACTGCTTTCTGCACTTTTACCTGCCATATATTAACTGACTATTATGCAAAAATCATGTGGTACTTGTCTACTGTGATTCGTCTCACACCCCAAATGGGGCATGTTTTTGGGCCCAAACAGATTATATTGTTTCACGTATAGACAAGGGAATGCACCCTTCTACTTCAGGTACTTGATTTTCCGTGGTGATGGAGAGGATGAGACCAATCTTAGGCTTGCGATTCTGAGGAGTTGTTTATCTTTTTTTTGTACTTTGATTTAGTACTGGTTGTATATAGTTTTCTGATAAGAATGGGTGTTTTCCCATACATCTGTACCATGTATCATTATATATATATGTGCTCAAGTTGTTTATCATCTCAGCCTTCTGATGTTTATTATTGATGGATATTTATTTCTTTTTCTATTTTATATTTGTTTCTCTAACATTGTGTTACTGTGATAATGAGGAAATAGTTTCCCCACAGTCACACCCATAGCCCTCACTACTAATCGGTAGCCTCTAGTGTTCAGGGAAATGCGCTTGAGGAAATGTGACCAACCGAGTACGGGCACCTCCTGGTGGCTTCTGGAACCGGGACATTACAAAGTGCAATCAGAGGGATTGTTTTCTCTTGATTTACTATTTGGATCCTTTAGCCAATGATAGGAAGAAATAGGTACATGGTAATATGATGTGCCTGGGAGTAGTTAACCTGTGTATAGGTAAAAGACAATCTACCTCGTTTATTGCAATTATTCTGGTTTGTGATTTACAGTTGATTTTATTTTCACCATTTAGTGACTCACATGTATTGTGCGGTTATCATTGATATTATTGAGGTTCTATTTCTATCACAACCCGATGAGATGAGGGTATTCTATCTCATGAATTATATAGGGACTTGAAAGAATTCACATATCATCCATTCTTCCCATTCCATCGAGGATGGATTATCAATTTCATATTTTTATGAATGATGTTGTGTAGAATATGCATGCTATTGTGATAGATTCCTTGATAAAAATATCTACTCTTTGATAGTGTATTGTTTTGTGTAAGGTTTTTCTTGAATGGACGCCATTTTTTTATGGAAGTGTTATGGGCCCTCACGGACCGAAAATTTGTGGATCATTGCCTTGTTTTCTTTTTTATAGCAAGTAAAATATGACAAACATTGCGTAGGGAGAATGGGCCCTCCCAGATTGGAATATGGATCTTTCAGTGTTCGTTTCAGTGTTTTCTGGGTTCTGAAGTAGTTTCTGAGGATTACTATCCAGGAAAACCCATAATACACATCATTTAGTGTTAAGTATATGCCTTGTGTTTTTCTATTCAGGATAAAACAGTTTTTCTTAAGTACACGTTGTGTAGTATCTGAACGTGTCATAGGTCTTTTGGGAATAGACATAGGATGGGGAAGGACCGGTGGGAAAACGTCGTGTACCAGATGAGCACACCATGTAGTGTCGAACCTGTTTATAATGACCCATACTTTACATACATGAACATTACATTACTTTTGCGGAATACTTAACAAATTAATAAAACTGACACCAAAGTACAATAATAGATTCGTGTCTTTGGAAACATGGAGCATAATATTCTAATCTTGGTGAAAGATTTTCAATATCTCCCATAAAGATCTTCCCCTTTTTTTCTTACCTAAAACCTTTCTTTATATCCTGGGGAAAGGAAATTATATAAAGGGTGAGCTCAAATTCTCAGTAAGGGTAAGCATGGAGGAAATAAAACAAACCATATACATTTTAACTTCAAAACATGAACATAATGTTTAAACATCAAAATCATGAGTTGTGAAATAAATCATGGCAGTACGTAAGGCATAGATCATAAAGGAACACCAGTCCTGAAAAAATAGCATGGGAATAAAACATTTAATTATGGAAAACCATTAAGCGCATGATATGATTTCAATAGTATCCAAGGAATTTTTGATAAGACCATCTTAGTGGACAAAGTCCATTTTTGAATCGAGTTCACTCCTCATTCAAGTCCTGTATCACTAAACTAGATTAACATACCATTACAGTCATGTGTATCTCATGAGATATAAATATTTAACCAATGAATTATAGGGAGATATATGTCCCACCAATATCATAATGAAATTATTCTTATGTGTTCCACAACATAAACATAAAACAATAATCATAACCAAAAGAATAAAATGGGTTTCATAAACATCATCCCATCATAAAATAATCTATATAAAACAAATGGATATCATTTCATCATAAGAAAAGTGAAACCATGTAAATCAATGAGACATTATACCTGAAACATACACATATGAAAATAATTTCATCTTTGGTGGAAAATGGTTTTGATAAAACACTTGATATGAATTCGTGAGGAAAATATCCTTTCTTCTTCAAATTCAATTTATTTTCACAAAATGAGATGAAATTTTAAAAGAAAAATATTTTTTTTGAAAATATTCATGAAATATTTTAGATTAATCTTCATGAAAATAAGGTGTTACAAAACCATAAAAATCGGTTTAGTTCGTATAAGATAAAATAACATTTTTCTCGTACTTTTGCCGGAAAAGTCAAAAAAGTACCTCATATGGTAAAAAAATATTCCTTAAATACCTTGTAATAAAAGTAATAAATGGTTAAAAGGACATCAATAATACATGAAACCATTTTTAGAAAATAGTGAAATTAATGATAAATATAACCCCAGTAAATACTTACGAATAAACCATCTCGGATAAAAACGAGATTGGAAAAGTTATCCATTACCTTATGTCTAATATGCTTTGTATGTATCTGAACCTGTTGTATAATGATTTAAATAATTTCATTTACTTATTATAGAATAATATTAATTGTTAAGATATCATATATGGTTCACTTATGACTTTATATTACCTGTTTGTTCTGTAAATATCATGTCAAAGCAGGGTTTTGGGTAAAATCGTTTCTTTTATCGTACATGTTTCGACTTGTTGTTCTTGATATTATTACTTATATCTTGATTTACATAATTCCATAATTTGAAAATTTATTTATATATAATATATATTCATCATATAAATATATATGATAGATCAATAAATGGAATGAAATACAATGTTCATGGAGACGGTAGGTCATACGTACGCATGAACGCTGTATTCATTTCCTTATTAAATTGAATGGAATTAAGTAAATGAAACGTATATGTACATAAAACCAGTATAATTATTTTGTAATATATTTCATTATTATATATTATATATAGTTTATAATCATACTTGAATGGTTAATCATGGAAAATGAATCTCATCACGTTCGTGGAGACAGTAATCTGTACGTACGCACGAGCGATGAAATCGTTCACATAATTATTGAATAGGATTGGAGTGGATGATATAATATCTAAGAATCAGTATGATGTTATAATAACCAAATATAGTTAATCTTTTCACCAATAAAACCATCCAAGTAAGTTGATATTGTAATAACTGATTACACCACGTCGTGGAGACGGTATTCCGTACGTACGCACGGACGGGGATTTCATTATCCGTAGAATGGATAGAAGGTGAAATGGGGTTGTTTCATATTTATAATAATATATCAGTATATTATTGATACTTATTTTATTACTTTATAATTAAAAAACTAAAGAAGAATACGTCTAAGAAGAAAGAAAACATGAAAGAATCGGTAGAAGAGATTACCTCCTCTTCGACACACATCTTTTAAGCTTCCTCTTATGGAACTAGGGATGGTCTTTTGAGGAGACCAGATCCTCTATAATGATTCTAGGGAACTTGATAAGGGAAATGGTCAGGTTTGGACGATCTTGAAAGCTCTAAACTATGTATAGAGAATAGGGAGGAGGTTCCCTTTTATAAGGGATGAGAGGGGAACATTAGGAAAAACATAACATATTATTTTATAATAAAGTAATATTCAGTTTATAATAGCTCCAAATTTATTTATTTCAAAGCTAAAGTGTTTATGTGTCGAACTACTCCCAACCAATAGGTTTTAAACACGATTAGTTTAATATTTTAACATTATCATTTAGATTCAACGCCATGTTAAATAATTTAACTTTAATATGTCTTCCTGTAATCTTACAAAATATGGTTAATAAACACACTATAAAAAGCTAAAAGAACCCTAATTGGTTCCTTATTAATATATAAATATATATCCTTATCTAATTAATTTTTTCAAAACATAGATTTTTAGGAAGATAATTACGAATAATAATTTAATATTGGTTTTAAAAACTATTTTAGGTCAATTATGACACTATTTAGTAATTGATTTTTCTGAAACTCATAACTGCATGATTTGTTAGAAAAAAGTCACTTAAATCAATAATAACATGTCATAATTACCTAGAAAATTAGTGGAATTCATAAAAAGTCTCAAATTACATTTATTTTGGTATTTATAATATCAATTATTTTAATATTTCATTAATTAGATAATTACTGCATCGCCATTGTGTCATAAATAAATTAAATTATTTTATCTCTAAAAATTATAAATAAAATACAAGTAGGTAGAAAATATTTTTATATTTCTAATGAATATTCATAGTCAAATTTATCTTATGTATAACCCTATATTAAAAATGATTTAGTTATTAAACATTAATTTTAACTCTTTTAACTATTCTTTAAATAAAATAAAAATAAGTGTCCTAATCAAATCCAAGTGGACCTAAAGGGTAATATTTTATTCTTAAGGTTGTTTTTGGTCGAATTATACTTATCCAATAGAATTAGGGCTTCTTTTAGGGTAATAATAATATCATTTTTACCCTTAATTACCCTATTTACATTTAACTATGGTGAATAAAATTATTATGTTACCATTCACCAAATAAAATATTTTTATCTTATTAAACCACATTTTAATCCTTTATATTAACTTTATCTCTCGGATTTTCAAAATTCAACTCACAAAAGCGTTAAAATTATGTTTTATGTACAATTGCAAATGCTCCGAGAAGGTGGGTAAAAGACGGTGAAAAGTTGAATAAAATTTTTATATATCTATATTTATTATAAAATGACTCTAATGAATTAAATTGAACTTATATAAGTATTATGTATATATTTATTACTAAAATAAATTTAAATAAAATAAATGATAATTTATGTAAAAAGTCAGTTTTAACCAATATCTCAGTGTTTTAACTATTCGTCAAAAATTGAATGTTTTCAGAAAAATACCAAAATTTTACCCTAGGCTAATTTTGATATTCTGAATCAAAAAATAAATTCTATTTTGAATGATAAAATTTATACAATTTCAAAAAGTGGGTATTACTATTCATTACGGCTTGTTTTTTAATTTTTTAATAACATATCATTGTTTAGTTAAACTTGGTATTGCGTACAACACACGCTATCTTGGAAGGTCACGATTGCGTGTAAATCAAGCCATGTCAGGCATACCTGTAGTGCAAGATTCCTTTATTGTTGTGTAAAATAGAATACAACCATATTTAATTTATACATTGAATATATATATATATATATACACTCAATGTTGCGTAGAATAACTTCTATCAAACGAACATGAAATTTTGTGTAACACGATCCAAGAATAGTGTTGTGTATACTACAAGCTAATATGGTGTTGCATATAGCGCAAGATAATCATGTTGTAGAAAACAACATAATAAATCAAATAAATTAAAAATAATACTTCTCATAAAAGCTTAGGGTGTTACATTCTACCCCCCTTAAAATGTATTTCTCCCCCGAAATTCGTCGGGGTTATAAATCGTTTACTACTTGAACGTTTCATTCATAGAAACCCACATCGTAAAAAGGAAAAGTAAAACTTAATTTTAGAAAGTGAAGTTTCAAACATAATGGTTACCTAAATTAACTCATAACTGGGTTTCTACATAGGATAACATAGTTGAAATATGAATATAGAAAAAAATATAACCATCATGTTTGGATGAAGAGTGGTAGAGAACATGGATATGAAAATCCAACAATCACAAAGCCATAAATATGTGAAAATATAAGGTACCATTTGATTCATCAGATATGAGAGCACTATGAAACTTTTTTTTTGGTTTTCAAGATCATTTCCCTAATGTTGAAGAATATTTTAATTAAAAGAAATACTTACTTTATTTTGGAACAATCTCACTGTTGTTTGTGCCTTGAACAATTTACAGTTCATATCATAAAGAAAGGAAGTTGAATTTGTCTTCCGTGAAGTGTTAGCAGATCATAAAATATAATGATAGTTCATTCCATCTATCTCAAACATATGGTTTTCAAAAGTTATATATATATGTCCATATATGGTGAGATTAATCATATATGGTTCCAAAAACTGGTCTTATACTTCATCTAGCATACAAATTAATAAAATAAAACTATTTTATACTAACCAGGGACTTTCTGTAGGCCAGAGGTAGGCAATAAAGTCCTGTCGCACTTCGGTTGTGGGTTCAATTACCACAATCTTGTCTAACGGAACGGGTTGTCTCTAGTCCTACAGGTTGTAGCTTTTTCAAAAACTACAAAATTATAAAATTCCTGAAATAATATCAATAAGTTCTAGCCTTAAACAATATTATCATATGTCTAACATAATCTATTCCAATCATTGGGCTTACCCAAACTCAAAGTATAAGGAATAAGATTGATAGAGAGGTGATCTACCAAGCATGTAAATACTGTCATTTATCCCCATATATCATAAGATATTTCTTTTTGGTCACATTCCAATCTTTTGAATGCCTTAATCATGTATTATCTTGAAAAACTAATACCCATTGAACCTTAGTGAAAACATGAATGCAGTTAAAAGTTAACTCTTTACACATACCAAAATTCCAAAAAATCTATATACTCAAACAATGATATCAATTACTCCTTATATCAATCATGAGCTCATGAAGACTATCAAACATATTATTTTCTCCTTATCCATTCATTATTCATATATCATCTACTTTCTAAAAATATTTCAATCACTTTTCATGGTTACCTGTACAATATAATTATCGAAAACCACAATAATCCATTACATAGATATTCCAATGTTCCACAATAATTTAAATGAGATCCCTTAAAATAAACACATAATCATTCCTTGGCATCGTTGTCATACTCAACATTGCTAATAGTGATCGTATGTGACTTCCCTTTGTCCTTCCCCTTAAGAGGTTGTTGATGTCGATCATCATTAAACCTTGTATTAGGGAATTGGTTAGAATAATTCCACATTTCATTGCACATGTAGCATTGAAGTGTTGGTGGAGCATTTTATATAGTCTTTTCCCTATCCACATCATTAGAAACTTTTTCCAATTACTTCGGAACACAACTGCTCGATGACCATCTTTTCCACACTTGAAACATTTTCTAGTATCTTTTAGAAAATCTCCACCATGAGTCTTTCCACAATTTGAGCGTAATGAAATATTCATCTTCTTTTAACCATTTTTCTGATATTTCTCCTTGAACTCCATCATTCATTTCTTTTCATAACCATGAGATGGATATGTAACACAAACTTCAAGTTCTACCTTGATAGCACAAAACACAATTTCTTCAAATCTACTGAAGTCTCTTATCACTAACACTCTTCAATGACCTGGTTTTAAGCCACTGAAGAATCGATCAAATTTACTTTTAGGTTGGATGATAAATCCAGATGCATACCTTTAAAACCTTGTAAAATTCTCTTTGTATATACGAACATATTATTCATCATTTTTCTTATGCTCAAGGAACTCCTTCTCCATCTTTGTTCTAAGAATACAAGGGATGTACTTATTGAAAAAAATATTTCCAGAACTCATTCCATTCCATGGAATAAATTTTATCTTGGGGCCTTTTATTCTTAATTATAGTCCACCACTATTCTTCTTCACCTTCTAAATGGTAAACAACTAAAATGAATTTCCATGTTTTGAACATCAAAGTATGGAAAATATCTTTTCAATGGTATTGATCCACTGTTCAACAACAAGTGGATCAGAATACCCATTTAAATAAGGTGGACGTTGCCTCATGAAGGACTCAATAAAATAATGTTCCCTTATCTGCTCATTGGGATGTCCAAAATAATTCATAGCTTGCGTAATTATAGCATTAAGACTTTTCACTCCATCTCCAATAATGTTGGTTTGTTCAGGAAGACAATCATTGCATCATCCATTACATTGATCAACACGGTTCCTTCGGGTTCCATCAATCATCTAAAACCCAAAAAGAGTAGTGTGGGAGGAAAAATCATGACAGGAAGACAACATAATAAAGTTGGAGTGCCTCAAATATCTAACATCTTAGGTTTAATTCTAATATCGTTACCTTATTTCTAGTACTATAACCTATACTTATACTAAACATTAAGGACATCCCTATACATACCTTAGAAATATCTATATGGATCTCACTAATGTTTTTGCATCCTAGTTTCCAAAGGTTAACTAAACCTTTCCTCTGATACCAACTATAATGACCCATACTTTATATAGATGGACATTACATTAGTTTTTTGGAATAATTACTACATAAAAAAACAGACACCAAAGGACCTTAATAGTTAAGTGTTTTTGGAAACATGGAGCATAATCTTCTAATCTTGGTAAAATATCTTCAACATCTCCCATAAATATCTTCCACTTTTCTTACCTAAAACATTTCTATATATCCTAGGGAAAAGAAAAAATATAAAGGGTGATCTCAAATGCTCAGTAAGGGTAAGAATGGATAAAATAAAACAAACCATACACATTTGAACGTCAAAACATGATCATAACATTAAAACATTAAAAAATCATGAGTTGTGAAATAAATCATGAGAGTACGTAAGGCATAGATCATAAAGGAACATCAATAATGATAAAATAGCTTCGTAATAAAACATTTAATTGTGGAAAACCATTAATCACAAGATATGATTTCCATAGTATCCATGGACTTGCTGCCAAGACCCTCTTAGTGGACAAAGTCCCTTTCAGAATCGAGTTCACTTCTCATTGCAGTCCTGTATCACTAAACTAGATTTACATATCATTCCAGCCATGTATATATCATGTGATATAAACCTTCACCCAATGAATTGGAGAGAGATATAAGTCCCACCCATCTCACAATGAAATCATTCTCACATGTGCCACAACATTAACATAAATCATTCATCCTAACCCAAAGAATAAAATGGGTTTCATAAACATCATCCCATTATAACATAATCCATATAAAACAAATGGATATCATTTCATCATAAAAAAAGTGATACCACATAAATCATATAGAAATTATACTTGAATCATACCCATATGAAAATAATTTCATCTTAGATGGAAAATGGTTTTGATAAAACACTTGAAATGAATTCTTGAGGAAAATATCATTTCTTCATTAAAATCATTTTTTTAAAAAATGACAAGAAATTATAAAATAAAAGGAATTTTTTAAATAGTCATGAAATATTGTAGAGTAAGATTCATTAATATAAGGTGTTATAAAACCTTAAAAATATGTTCATTCCATATAAGTTAAAAAACATTCTTCTCGTACTTTTTCTAGAAAAGTCAAAAAGTACCTCATATGGTGAACAAAAGAAATATTCCATACATACCATGTAGTAAATGTAAAAAGTGGGTAAAAAGGACATTAATAATAAATGAAACAATTTTTAGAAAATAGGGATATTTATGATAAATATAACCCCAATAAATACTTACACATAAACAATCTCGGATAAAAACGAGATTGGAAAAGTTATCCCTTACCTTTTGTCTGATATGATTTATATGTATCTGAACCTTCAGTATAATGATTTAAATAAGGTCATCGACTTATTATAGAAATATATTAATTGTTATTATATCATATATAGTTCACTTATGACTTTATATTACCCGTTTTGTTTTTTAAATTCCATGTTGAAGCGGTGTTTTGTGTAAAATCGTTTCATTTATTGTACGTGTGTCGATTTTTTTGTTCTTGATTTTATTAATTATATCATGAATTAAATAATTCCATAATGTAAAACATGATTTATATATAATATATATTCAGCATATAAATATATATTATAGATCGATAAATGGAATGAAATACACCGTTCAGGGAGACGGTAGGCCGTACGTACGCATGAACACTATTTTCATTTCCTTATTGAATTGAATGGAATTAAGTAAATGAAACGTGTATGTACATAAATCCAGTCTCATTATTATGTAATATATTTTATGATTATTTATTATATATAATTTATAATCATACTTTAATGGTAAATCAGGGAAAATGCATCTCATCGCGTTCGTGGAGACGGTAGACCGTACGTACGCAAAAGCGATGATATCATTCCCATAATTATTGAATAGGATTGGAGTGTATGATATAATATATCAGAATTAGTATGATGTGATAATAACCATATATATTTATTCTTCACACCAATATACTCATCCAAGTAAGGTGATAATAGAAAAACTGATTACACCACGACGTGGTGACGATATTCCATACGTATGCACGCACGGTGATTTCGTTTTCCATAGGATGGATAGATGGTGAAATGAGTTTGTTTAATATTTATAATAACATATCATTATATTAGTGATACTGATGTTATTACATTATAAAGAAACAATTAATGAAAAATAATTCGAAGAAGAAAGAGAACTTGAACGAATCTGTAGAAGGGATTACCTCCTCTTCGACGCACCTCTTTTAATCTTCCTTTTATGGCACTAGAGTTGGTCTTTTGAGGAGACCAGAACCTCTATAATATTTCTTGGGAATTTGAGAAGGGAAATGTTCAGGTTTCTGATGAGTTTGAATGCTCAAAATTCTGTAAAGAGAAGAGGGAGGAGGTGCCCTTTTACAAGGGATGAGAGGGGCACCTTAGGAAAAACATAAAATATTATTTAATAATAAAGTCATATTCGGTATATAATAGCTCCAAATTTATTTTGTTCGAAGATAAAGTGGGTATGGGTCAAATTCCTATCAACCAATAGGTTTTAGACAAGCCTAGGTTACTATTTTAACCTTATCATTTAAATTTAACTCTAAGACAAATAATTTAACTTTTACCGTGTCGTCTTGTATTGTTACACTATATGGTTAATAAACGTACTATAACAAGACAAAAGAACCCCAAGTGGTTACTTATTAATATATATATATATCCTTATCTAAGTCATTTTGCCGAAAAATATATTTTTAAGAATAGAATAACAAATAATAATATAATATTTGTTTCAAAAACTATTTAATGTCAATTTTGACACTATTTAGTAATTGATTTTTTTGAAACTCATAACAGCATGATTAATTCAAACAATCTTAATTAAATAATTAAAAAAATTTCATATTAACCTAGAAAATTAGTGTAATTCATAAAAAGCCTCAAATTACATTTATTTGGGTATTTATAATATCAATTATTTTTATATTTCATTAATTAAATAATTACTACATCACCATTTTGTCATAAATAAATTAAATTATTTAATGTAATTTTTTTTAAATAATATACCATTAAGTAGGAAATATTTTTAGCTATTTAATGAATATTTATATTCAAATTTTTCTTTTTTATAATCTATATTAAAAATGTTTTAGTTATTAAACTTTAATTTTAACTCTTTTAACTCTTCATTAAATAAAATAATAATATGTGTCATAATCTAATCCAAGTGGACCTAAAGGGTAATATATTATTCTTATGATTGTTTTTTGTCGAATTACACTTACCCAATAGAGTTAGGACATGTTTTAGGGTAATAATAATATCATTTTTACCCTTAATTACCCTATTTACTTTTAATCGTGTTAAATAAAAGTAAAAAGTTACCATTCACCCAAAAATATTTTTTTCGTATTGAACAACATTTTACTCCTTGATATAAATCGTGTCTCTTGGATATTCGAAATAAAACTCACATAAGAGGTAAAATATTGTTTTATGTACAATTGCAAATGCTCATAGGAGGTGGGTAAAAGACGGTGAAAAGTTAAATAAAAATTTAATATATCTAAAATTATTATAAAATGAATCCAATGAATTACATTGAATGTATATAAGTATTATTTATCTATTTTGACATAGAATAAATTTAAATAAAATTAATCATTATATAAATAAAAAGTTTTTTAACCAATAACTCCGTGTTTTCACTATTCATCAAAAATTGAATGTTTTCAGAGAAATACCAAAATTTCACCCTATGCTAATTTGGATATTAAGAATCAAAAAATGAAGTCCATTTTGAAAGATAATATTTATAAAATTTCAAAAAGTGTGTATTTAAATTCATAACGGCTAGTTTTTTAATATTTTAATAACATATCGTGGTTTAGTGAAACTTGGTATTGCGTACAACACACGCTATCATGGAAGGTCGCGATTGCGTGTAAAGAAAGCGAAGGCAGTGTTGCGTGTAGTGAAATATTCATTTATTATTGTGTAAAATATAATCCAACCATATTTAATTTATACATTGAATTCATATATACACTCAATGTTGCATAGAATAACTTCTATCAAACGAACTTGAAATATTGTGTAACACGATCGAAGAATAGTGTTGCATATATTGCAAGTGTTGGGTATAGCACAAGATAAACTTGGTGTATCATACAACACAAGAAATAAAATAAATAAAAAAGAATACTTCTCATAAAATCTTAGGGAGTTACACTGTGTGTACTCATGTAACAAACAACACGGACGGATAAAACCATAAGTTATACACGTTGTGTCCGCATTGAGCATGCCATGTAGTCTGACCCAGGAACCCGGTCGTGTCACGATCAACATGGGTTCATGTTATCCATCCACATACATTTCATTTCCTCTTGGAACATTCCATTTTGTGTTATCCAAGTGTTAGGCCATGTCACTAACAACATGAGACCGATAAAACTTGTATAGTACACGCAGTGTCTGCCTTGAACATGCATTGTAGTCTTCTATTGGGAGAGGCATGTAAATTGAAAATGTAGAAGGACTCTGGAAAAAAAAGTGGATTCAAGTACACTTCGTCTATTAAGACCATAGACAGTGTGTTTGGGTGTTACACGGCTAGTTGTTGTAGGAGTACATGCCCACATGAATGACAAAAGTGAACAGGATGTGTAGGAATTGTACATGTCGTGTAGTCTTGTTTTGTAAAACATGAATTCTTTTTTTCTCCTTTTTTCTACATATGATTCTATTTTTTCAGTCATTTATGATCTTTATCTAAGGTGTACAGTTTACCATTCAGAGTCATGGCACTTTTCGTCCTCCGGTTGTATGCCAGTTTCCAGGCGGTGATCAGACCCTGGACATGGCCGATTAGGGACTTCCCACAGATCCTCTTGTTGTGCCGTTCTTGGAACCAGAAATTATATCTGATAACTATTCTAATGCACAATTCAGGGAGGGAATAATGAGGATGATTCATACGGTTCAGTGGTCACTGCCTCTTACCCCGTCGTTGGATGACTTGATGCAGGTTTTCTAGCAGTAGCAACATCCCACTTTCTCGGGGGATAGAGGACCCCCAACAGCATAGTCATGGTTAGAATCCATGATGATGATCTTTGAGAATCTAGAGACACCTCTATAGAGGATGGTCAAGCTTCTAACCTATATGCTTCGGGACGCCTCCAAGATGTTGTGGGATCTGATCTCACTGGCGGGACGCTAGCAGGTTATGGTGTGGGAGGAGTTTCAGCACATCTTCTATGATTACTTCTATCTAAAGACCTTGAGTGCTGATTGAGCCCGAGAGGTTATGAGTGTGGAGTAGGGTACTCTTTCTGTTATGGAATATTCCCCTCGCTTCATTGAGCTTCATCTTTTGACACCATTCCTAAGAGGATATGGGTTATTCCTGACAAGGAATATCGATGATGGCCTGAGGCACGACATCCGATCGTAGGTAAACATCTTTCAGTTAACTTCTATCACTTATATCGTCAACTTGGTGCTGATCACAAAGCACAATTTGAGGGATTCTATGGTTGTGAGCTATAGCGACTCGACATCTAGAGTTATCATTCCTCCTACTGACAGTAGGAAGCACCGCAAAGAGTCTTCTCATGGTGATCCAAGGAGGTGATAGACACCTTCAGGTAGCCAGGTGTTATACTACCAGTGTGGAAGGGCTGGACATACGAGGCTGAAATTCCAGAGAGACCAATTGGAGTGAAGATAGTACATCAAGATGGGTCATCATTAGCTTTTTTTTTCATATCATCTCACCAATAGCTAGTGACATGAGTTCATTTATGACTCTGCGTTTGGGTGCAGCACAACCAGTGTCTCACCAGTCAGGGAACTGGAGTTATTCCGGCCATTCAGGCCGAGGTAGAGGTTGTAGCCATTGTGGCCAGTCGCCATTCATTTAGAGACATCAGAGTGGATCAGCTCAATGTGGTTAGGAACGGTCACAGGGCCATTGAGCAGGCCAGACCATTGCAGTGGAGCAGACCTAACATTAACAGGATCTCAGACCTTCTAAAGCTCAAGGTACGATCCTAGTTTCCTTAGTTTTATCTTCAACTCTTTTCAATACAGAGGCTTCCCATATCTTTATATCCATTTCTATCATATAATGGATCAGCTAGATACCTTCCGAATAGTCCTCGACTACTACCGCCAAAGTGTCAGTTTCATGTCACCAGAGGGGGGATTTTTTTCATAAGGGAGAATGGGATGCCTAGTTGAGCATAACGGGTCAAGATCATAAAGGGTTGTGAGGAGTTACAACCTAGATTGCTAGTCTATACCTATATGATCTGCGGACTTCATAGTTAGACATTACTACAGTGGTGGATCGTTTCAAAGATGTCTTTCCAGAGGACATTTTAGGTTTCCCTATGTAGCGTGATGTGTACTTTTCTATTGATCTTGTTCCAGGAGTGGCACTGCTATCTATTCCTCCTTATAGGATGGCTAAACTAGAGATAAACGTGCTCAAGAAGCAGTTGGAGGAGTTGCAGGAAAAGGGTTTAATTTGACCCAGAACTTCTCCTTAGGGTTCACCTGTCTTATTTATGAAAAAGGCAGATGGTACTCTCAGGCTTTTCATGGATTATCAGAAGATGAACCTGTTGAAAATCAAGAACTGGTATCCCTTAACGAGGATTGATTATCTCTTTTATTGGATTCAAGGATCCTGAGAGTTCTCGAAGATTGATATGAGGTCTGGTTACCATCAGTTGCACGTTAGACCATCAGAAATACCTATTACAGCCTTCCAGATCTAGCATGGTCTATACAAGTATATGGTTATGCCGTTTGGTCTCAAGAACGTGCCAGTAGTTTTTAGGGCACTGATGAACCTAGTGTTCCATCCATACTTGGATTCCATTGTGGTGGTCTTTGTGGAAGATATCTTGGTGTACTCTCACACACGACACGGCCATGCTACCCATCCTGATATCTTTTTTATTACACTAAGAGAGGATTATTTATATGTTATGCTGTCAAAATTTCACTTTTGGATGGATCATATTCACATCTTGGGTCATGTTATCTCAAAGACAGGAGTGTCAATAGACCCAGAAAAATTGAGGGCAGAAGCTTCATGGGAGTAGCTGAAGAACATCTTTGAGGTGCGAAGCATTCTAGGGATGGCTGGATACTACATACGTTTTATACAAGACTTTTCACACTTATTAGCACTACTGAAGAGCTTGACTAAGAAGGGATTGAAGTTCTTATGGTTAGATTATTATGGCTCATCCTTTCATGAGCTGAAACATAGGTTGAATTCAACACCGATACTAGTATTTCCGGATATGGGAATGGTTTATACTGTTTATTGTGATGCTTCAGGTATTAGGCTGGCATCTGTTCTTTTGTTGGGAGATGGAGTCATTGTGTATGGGTCTTGGTAGTTGAAGCCCCATGAGAGGAATTACCGTACACATGATCTATAGATGGTAACTATTGTTCATGACTTATGTTTTTGGAGACATTACCTTATGGGAGATCATTTTTTGGTTTTCACCTACCACAAGAGTTCCTAGAACATCTTCATTCAGCATGATATTATTTTGAGACAGTGATGGTTGGTTGAGTACCTTCAGTCTTTTGACATTGACATTGCCTACACTCCTGAAAAAAGGCAACGCAGTGGCTAATGCGTTGAGCAGGAGGACTGCAATATAGGCAATTCCGAAGGCCAGTAGTGAGTGGTAGCTGATGGCCCAGTTCTCAAAGATGCATTTGGAGGTGCATGATAGACATGGATATACCTTTCTTTCTTCTGTAGTTGTTACATCTACCCTTCTTGATCGAGTACGAATGAGGTAGCTATCAGATTCTGAAGGCCTAGTCTTGCGGGTATGTGTATCAAGAAAGGACCCTATTCTTGGATGGACCATAGGAAAGGATGAAATCCTACTTTTCCTGGGATTCGTATGGGTGCCAGCAGATATGCGCGAGGAGATGATGAGGGATTTTCATACCTCATTATGGGCAGTTCATCCAATGTCACCAACATGTATCTTGATCTACACCGTCAGTATTGGTGTCCAGGTATAGAGGGGGATGTTTCTGGTTTTTCCATGAGTTGTTTAACTTTTCAGGAGGTGTATCCAGAACATTAGCAACTATCAGGTCTTCTACAACAGTTACCAATTACCGAGTGGAAGTGTAATGACATCACGCTGGATTTCGTAACAGGGTTTCTAAGGTCGCCTTGAGGGAATGATGCAGTATGGGTTGTCATTGACAGTCTTACAATGGTCGCTCAGTTATTTCCGATCAAGGAGACCTTCAGTGTTGATGAGCTGGGAAGGTTGTACATATGAGAGATTTTACATCTTCATGGAGTTCCACAATCCATTTTTTCAGACCAAGATGATTAGTTTACTTCTCAGGTTTGGTAGGGGATCCCGAAGGGTTTGGGTACACATGTACTTTTGAGTACATCTTACCACCCCCAGACATATGGCCTGTCCGAGCGTACAATTCATGTGCTTGAGGACATGTTCCGAGCATGAATCCTAGACTTTGGAGGTTCTTTGGTGAATCATATACCCCTTGTAGAGTTTTCCAACAACAATAGTTTTCAAGAAACAATTATGATGGAAACTTATGAGGATTTGTAAGGTAGGCCATGCCAATCAACCATATGTTGTCTGAAGGTTGGAGAGGTAGCTTTGCTAGGACCTCGCCTTGTTCAGGATACCATGAAGAAGTTAGAGTTTATTTGAAAGAGGATGGCTACTGCACAGTCTTTTCAGATGTCTTATGCTGATCAGCGGAGTCGACCTATGGAGTTCGAGGTCGGGGATACATTATTCATGCATGTCACAATGAGGTTGGGACACGAGAGGATTTGGAGACAAGGTAATATTTTTCCGAGGTACGTCAGGCCTTTATAGGTGTTGGGGAGAGATTGGCTGGTTGCCTATCGGTTGCCGTTACCTCAGAGGTACCAGGATATGGACGATGTTTTTCATGTCTCACAGCTCTGATGTTACTTTTCGGACATGTATCATGTCTTTAATCTAATGAGGCTGAGCTCAAAGTGGATGCGTCATTTGAGGAGCACCCTATCCAAATTTTTTATCAAAGTACAGTGGTTCTTTGTGGCTGGTCTATTCCTCTGTTATGGTTGTTATGAAATCACGGTCGAGTACAGGACGAGACATGAGAGAGGGAGGCTGAGATGCGATCGCAGTGGCCAGAGCTATTCGGGGTTTCTTCTTGTGCGCCACTTTTCTAGGGAAACTTGGGGATTAATTTATTTAATGGGGGATGTTTGTAAGAATCCATATCTTATTTTCAGGTATGTTTCTATTTTTTCAGAAGTTTTTGAGAAAAGAGGAGTTTCTAGAAATTTTTGAATTACATGTTGTGTGTTTTGTGAGTACATGTCTTATATTACATTTCCATAGGAGGCTGTGTGTTGGCTGTGTCATGGCCACACACACAGTCGTGTGGGGTGACATGGAGCTGCTTGAAGTGGATTATGGAAAAGGCAAGTACACACCATGTACATGAAAAGTACATTCCATGTAATTTCATTTTTTTTCATTAAATGCACCGTGATCCCATCTAATCGCCATAACTACCCTCTTCTAGGTTCCGTTCGACCGATATCTCCCTATGGCCATGGATATTCAACAATCCCCCGATCCAGCATCTGTCCTTCGAATCGAACTCTGTCGGTTGCATTGGAATCACATAGGTGAGTTCTCTCTTCTCCTAGACCACCATCCCTTGATTTCTCCTCTTTCATAACTTTAAATGGGATTAAATATTTATACATTTTCTTAGATATATGGAATTATAATGTGATTCAAGCCTTTAAATTCGAGTATATTGATCTCCCAATGCTGAGGTAGGTGGTTTCTGCCATTTTGTTGAATGTATTTGAGTTTTATGTGAAAATATTCCCAATACCCATGAATGGGGTATTTCCGATTGACCTTTTTCCCCTATTGTATGTATTATATGCCTTTATTCATGATTAGATGATATTGTTTGAGAATATGGTGAATTGGTTTTCTTTGGATGTGTTTCCCATGCATGTTTTTCCTGTTTTGACCTTTAGGTCTAGTTTCCTGTTAGGCTGCTACTTACATTTCCATTCCTAGTATTTTAGGATGGTGTTACTGTTTTTCAAACATTATGATATAATGTAGAATGTTATCCATGTAGTTATTGAGGTTTACATTGGCCATATGTGATTCCATACATGTTTATTTACATAGGGTCATGAGAACATAGTGTAGTAAACCATAAGGAGAATGGATGTAAGGGATTCTCTAGAGAGTATTTTATAATATTACAATGTGAGACAACATGGGGAGTTGACGTTGAGTGCTTACTTAGAGTGTCTGTAGTTCCTCAACGTGGGATACATAGGGAATGTGACATATGTTCTTCCATAGACCGCGTTTAGTAATGATACAAAACTATTGAGGGAATTGATGGTGAGTGCTTCCTCAGAGTGTATATACATTAGCTGAACCAGAGGTGTGAGACTGTGTGTGATGCCTAGACGGTTGCTTGTATATGCTAGGTAGGACCATATGGGATAGTCGGTGAGTACTACCAAGAGGGATACCTATTTGTGATTATCTCCTTTCATTAGCTATTGCTCGTTATTTGAAACCATGGATTTTTACAGTTGAGTACATCCTTGTTAACTGCTTTCTGTACTTTTACCTCCTATATATTCACTAACTGTTGGGAAGAGATCATGTAGTGGTTACCTATTGGGATTAGTCTCACACCTAGTTTGGTCCATGATTCTGGTCCCTAATAGATTATATTGTTGCAGGTGTAGACAAGGGAAAATTTCCTTATACTTATGTAACTTGATTTACTGTGGAGCTGGAGTGCATGGGACCAATCTTAGGCTTGCGATGCTGAAGAGTTGTTTATCTGTTTCTTTTGTAAATTGGATTAATAATAGTTGTATTCATCATTGTGCCTTTTTTGACTATTTTCGTAGACATATATACCCTAAGTAATTTAATATATAAGTGCTCCAGTTGTTTATCATCTCAGCCTTTCGTTGTTTACTATTGTTGGATATTTATTGCTTCTACTATTGAATATTTATTTCTCTTCTATTGTGTTACTCTTCCAATGAGGGCATAGTTTCCCCACTATCACACCCAAGTCCATCGCTTCTATTCGACAGCCTCTTGCATTCAGGGAAATGCACTTGAGGCCATGTGACCAACCGGGTACGGTGCTCCTCTAGGGGGCTTCCAAAATTGGGACGTTATAATTGAGGCAATAGACACATCCCAGGTCATGAACCATGTTACCATGAGAATGTAAACCTAAAGGAATTCTGATTATTCTCATGGTTGATGAGGGTATAAAATTATGCCTCATTGAATGGGTATATAGAGTCAGGAGGGAGAACTGATGCACCAAAAAATCTATACATACATGTAGGTGGATTCAGATGGGACCATGGAATGCGACCGTTAGAATAGATTTCATAGGGGCCGATATGGGCCCTAATAATATGATAAGAAGATGTGATGGTAGGAAGAGTGTATAATTCCATAGGATTCCCTATTCCATGTAGCCTTTTTTGTGGGATAGAGTTCCCTCTATAGAGTATGTTTCTTGGTGGGTGAGGTAACATCCATATAAGTTTTTTGATTCACAGATCTGGGATCTCCCTGTACAACATGCTTCCAGATATGGCTATGTTCAATTTGAATAAAATTTTTCTACATGGGGATATATTCCCCAGGAACAATATTTTTTTACATGGGGAAGGGTTTCATCTATATTGAATTTCACTATGTATGGCGATTTTACATAAAGGGTCTATCTTGTAATTCCCCATAGATTTATTTCTACAAAGGGTTTTTTTGTCTGTGGAAAAAAGAATTATTTATATTTCATCATTGAATCCATAATGTGGCCTTACCTTCTGGGAATTGATGGCTCTCTCCCTGTATGTCTCAAACACTCCACTTTTCACATATCATTCATGTCTCTCATCTCACTTTTTCAGTTTCCATATGTTTTCTTTAATTGAAGAATGGATGGACTTAATTTATGAATGGAGTGTTTTCCAAAGTGGGACATGGGGATAATTTTGGGAGATCCCAAAGAAGGAACCCCAAACAAAAATTGATTTTGTTTTCAGGGGGGAGTAGTTTGTTGGGTAATAATGATAGTTCGACTTGAAAAAAAACTTAGAATCATTTGTGGGAAATTTTGGTACCATTTTTTATGTGAATTATTTTGATTATGGGGAAGGTTGGTCTTGAGGTATAAAATCTTCTATTATCAATGAAAAAAACCCAACTACATTTACGAGCACTGGTGGTTCCATCATATCCCATGAATGATTTCATTCATAGTGGGCTTTAGGATGTGTAACGATTCCTTGTAGTGTGGTGATCTTCATAGTGATTTTTTCTATGAAGACATAAAACATACTTTGTTTCTCCATCCACTTTGACCCTTTTCTTCATCTAATTATCATGGGATTATTTATATCATTTTTCAGGTTTGTGGAATTATCTTCTTCTAATATGTGAAATTTTCAGGCCTCTATAGGTATTAAACTCATAAAGAGGAAATTAAATATTTATTGAGTGTTATAAATAATATATATATTATTTTACTGACATGAAGACATTGAAAATCATTGATGAATGATGAATAAATGAGGATAATGTATTTAGTTAGCAATATGGATTGAAATTAATAAAATTCATTTAGTAAGAACATAACTATTACTTAGTATAGTAACTAAAAAATAAGTTATCTATATTCTCATATGAAAATAATATTCTCTAATAAACATACTCAATATAGTCGAATATTCCTTACATCAATCATCAAATATTAGTTAATGAAATAAAAATAAATACCACAAGAATGTCTTCTTGTAAGATTATTTTTTATTCTATATTGGCTAGAATCTCTTGGAAATCACATGGATGGAACATGAAAGTTAATTATTTAATAAATCACTTTGTTACTATAGACATCCAATTATTGGATATAAATTATTACAATGAATAAATTTTTAATATCATGGAAATATTGGATGGTCTGCTCACTCATTACATTATTCATTGTAAACATAAAATTGGAATGAACAGAATTATTTAAAATCATAGTAGAAAATATATAATATTAAAGTGGTTTCATTTGATCCGAATAATAATATTAATTCCCCATTATAGGGTAAAATAATTCTCATTATGATGTAAGAACATAGAAAAAAATAATGAAATACAATCTAATTTCCTTTCCTTAATTGAAAACTATCTTCTACCATAGAATTAACTAAAACAAGGAAAAACAATAACACATGCATACCATCTCAAAACATTACTATTTTTCCTTAATCAAGAACCAATATATTGAAAAAATATTTTAAATGAGTATT
Organism: Viscum album; assembly: GCA_963277665.1. Classification (NCBI taxonomy): domain Eukaryota; kingdom Viridiplantae; phylum Streptophyta; class Magnoliopsida; order Santalales; family Viscaceae; genus Viscum; species Viscum album. The sequence continues at coordinate 359,007,373 of OY728143.1, forward strand.
TTATGCTGATTAAATAAGATTATATTGTAATAATTTAGTCTTCTGTATCAATAATGTAATCTTCCTCAAGGATAATTTAATGATCATTTATCTTTTCCTTCTTCCTTAATAATATTCAACAATGATTCAAATAGAATAAAAATCGTGTAGAATTGTGTAGGTGGGAAAACGAAATTAACCTAGTTAGGACATAGTATATACCTAAATTAATAAGTATTGTGTTTTTTTAATGTAATGATGGAAGCTGGTCTATATTACATTTCCATAAAAATTAGTTTGAAAATGATGAATCCTAGAAGAATTTGTTAATACTATTGAGGATTATTTAAGATGTTTAAAAAAACCTTAAAGGAAATAGATTAAGTTAAAAATTCATTAAAAAGTATTTATTTTGATATGATGTTAATTGGAAACAAATATAATTGACATAGATGAATATGATTGGATAACTATTCTATGAAAACATCAATTATGTCTACATGAAAATCATACTTTTTATACAAAATCATTATACACTAATTATATAAATTATAGAATCCCACATTAACATAAAAATTTTATTGTGCATCTAACATGTCCTATATAATCCTGAATTTAGTGATACATAACCACCATGTATATAGTCATCATTTTTATGGTCGATAAAGCCAGTTTCCAGAATAACCATTATGAATAATATTGAGAATTAAATCCTAAGATGCTTATAATTTTTTAATTTTATTCAAATAAAAAAATATATTAAATAGATCATGATCCTTTATAATGATAATCAATTTATCAAAGTGGATATGATACAATGTAATTAATGAGAAGATGGAATTATAAAATATAATGAAACCACAATGAATGTTCTATGGTTAGAGTACATGGTAATTTTTTTAAGATTATTTTCAGAAATTAGTGGTATTAGTTACACACCAACTAGGGAATATCCTGGTAACACAATAAAACTTCACGATATATTTGTTTTCTGAAATCCAATCCCATTGATATCATAAGATGCATGAAACATTGAGTTATAAAAAAATATGATACTAAATGAAAATATTATTATTAATACATATAATTTATAACACGGATGTTAAGTTGGATAGTATGAATAAAACTATCTAAATTATGAATACTATACAGTTTACATTTCAATAAAATAAATTCAAGGGTTATATACATAACTATAAATAACAAATGATCCTTTTGAATGAAAAAGTTATGTATATGTAAAAACATTATTTTTTTTCTAGAAGACAATTTAGTATAACATTACACACATTAGTTATATGTTATTTTTTAAAATAAATATTGAAAATTAATTTAAAAAAATGTTTATTATTTTTTTAATTAATATTCATTATATTTTTACATGATGGAATTTTGATGATATTTTTAGAAATATTAATTACTCATTAAATAGTAAAAGAAAATAATTTTTTTGAAATATTCTTTCATTTTAAATATTTTAAAAAACAATTGAAATTTATTGAAAATAAAAAATAGTTTTTTTATTTATATTAAATTTAATAAAAAAATTAAATAATCACTAAACAATATTATTGTACAATATTTTCAATCATTTAAAACACATTTTTTCATAAACTAGGTTTAAAAGAGTCCAATGATAATCTATAATAAATAAATAAAACAGAAACAAATGGATAATTAATTAATTATAATTTTAAAACTATGTATATGTGTATATATATGTGTTTATATATATATGAAGTTAAATTCGTATAATTATTATTATTTTCATATAGTTAATATGAAATCAATTTTCCCTAAAAACTAAATTTCATTAAAACTTGTTTTTTCAACATGTTTGTGGGTTTAATTTTAAATTCAATTCATCCACATCATAGATTTAAAACTAAAAAAATTGGCTTCAATATTTGAAATAATCATAATAAATATTATTTTATAATATTATATATGGTTTTTACTGTCATTATGTTTTAAAATAGTAAAAACAAATACCGCAGTTGAGGTAAAAATTATATTACAGGGTGTTAAAAAAAATTTATAATGATTAAAAATGTCCCCTAACATGTATAGTTTACATTAAATGGTCATATTCCAAAATTATCTCTTATAATGTTCCATAATGGAATATCATATATCATTATTTCATGAAAAATGGGTGTAATTTATTCTTTTCAAAAAAATTCATGAGCATCTGTTCCCCCACTAATATTAGGCCGCCACATATCATGTCCTTCTCAATCATCCAAAACCCATTATATCTTACACACAAAACACACATCACATCCATATTTTCATTAAATCATCTATGGATCCTTGTTTTATTCATAAATCCTACATAGGAAGAATTTTAGTGAATTTGAAAAAGTTATTTTTTGAAGAAGAGTACGTCCATAATCGAATGATTTGTTTTCTTCCATCGCTTCATCACAATGTTATTAAAAATGATGTTATTATAAAATCATTATATAATAATTTTGATATGTTTTTATGTTATTTTCGTGAACTATGACCATATCCTCCTCCATTAAATGTGAAAATAAAATTTGGACCATTTTTATTGTAGGATATTGTTTCCCAAAATGATGTAATTCTTCTTTCATCGGAACTTATAATGGATGCATATAAAGATATATATAATGTGTGTGTATATATATTATTTTTTATGTAATTTTAGTAATTTATCTATAATATCATACATACATTCTTAATTTCCATTCAATATAGACTATGATAACATAAATCTAGTGTACAAAGGACTACAATATCATGAAGATATACAATTCATTCTCACACACACTTTACTTGTCTGAAAATAATAATTAATTTTACTTTTATATATTATTTTAATGAAATATTTTCCATTATTTACACTTAATATTAACATATATTTTTCCATACCATTTTTTAAATAAATTGTAATGTCATTCATGGGTACAGCGTAATACCCCCTCATGATGCGATGTGATTCATTTTATTACTAGATATCCTGGATAGTATGTGAAATGATATATATTGAAATAAATTGATATTTAAAATATCATTATCAATGAAAAATGTAATCTTAACTCATGGTTACAGATGACATAACATCCATATGATTGTATTGTATATCATTCTTCATAAAAACATTTCATGAATGGTTTTAAATAAATTATTTATGATTATAAATAAAAATTATTTCATGATTACCATATCAAATATGATTATTTAAAAATATCTTTTACCATATTCATCATATGTATTTTATTTTGCACATAATATTTGAACAACATTAACATTTCTTACACAGTCCGAAAGGATTAATTAATTTATTATGATATGCTAATGAATAAAATAAAATCTATAATATGTATAAAAAGGATTCCTAATAATGTAAAACATTAACATAATATTATTATCTATGGAGATAATTATCACACATGTAAAATCAAGCTCAGGGTAATGGGTCTCTTGAAACCAACCATTCCATTAGGTTATTAGGTTTCCCTCTCTATCACACATTATCAATCAAACACACCTTATCTATCTATTAATATTATAGAATTCATCTAAATAATTTTTATAATATTACCACACAAAAAAACATATATATATATATATATATCTAATTCTACCTTACTTTGATGGTGTGATAAATTCACAGTGGTCAGTTCTCAAATGCCGTAATTATGGAAACCCTTTCATTATGAAATCATGAAAACCTATGAAACCCATTACATTTTCACTTGAAATTATAATGCTATGTGTTATGATTCATTCTGTTGTGTATAAAAAATAGATAGGGATCGTTTTATGATGTGTGTGCCAAGCTATGTATACAATGTGTTTGTTAATGATTTAATCTCACGAGACATCATGAATGGGATTGGGGACTAAAACAAATATTTTTTATATTCTTATTAAAAATTATTCAGGAGAATTCTATTTTATTATTTCATTTTACATCCTCGACTCACATTCAATATTTCATTACCATGATTTTTACATTTATAGGATTTTTATCTCACCCATTACTTTTTGTATTCCCATGTTTATGTCATGTTGTTTTAGGATATCAAATTGGTGTTAAGAGCTTACTATATAGAATAAATAATGTTATCATGTTTATGTTTAATTTTTATGAAATATTAAGATAGTATTATAAAGGAAACATGAATTCATGATCATTGTGTGGTATTAATTAATATTTATATTTATGAATTTGATAATAATAAGTGTCAATGGAATGGGTCCCATAAGATAGTATTATAGGAATATGATTAGTTAACCTTTGTAGATAGTATTAGAGGAATATGTTTTGTTAATTTTTTTTGGATAGTATGATAATTTTTATTTGATTACCCTATAAATATTATTAAGGATATGAATAAGTCAAAAAAAATATCCTTGAATAATATTGAATTATAGTGAAAGTCGTTTATGAAAAAATAAATTCATGTTTGGGCAGTACAAGTGGATGTGGTCATGGTGTGGATGCACTTATGGGTATTAACTCAGAGAATAGAATTTTGGCATTGAATAAATATGAACTTGGTACCTTAAAATGTTCGTTTTAATGAATATAGTTTCGACACACCATATATATATGTTTAAGAAATTTAAAAAATTATTATGAACTATTATGAAGGACATGGTCACAATACTAGGTTAGAAAACCTAATAGTAAAATTACTATAGATAATATTGGTTAAAAACAATAGGCTCATAATTTGGATGTAAATATAATTAATAAGTCATTCTTTTATATTTTATATGTTTCCATTATGTTTGATTACTTTTCAACGTATTCTCATTTTTCATTTCTTCTAGTTAAAGTTATGAAATTGGAGAAAGAGTTCAAATAACATACATGAATGTTATGTTATGAGTGACCAAATGATATGCCAAATTATATGGGTTTAGGAGCTAAGAACTTCATGGAAGTGATGGGTAAACATGAATATGTTATGAATAATAAAATGAATAATGTATAATTCATTTCTTCTCCTATAAAGGATAATGTTTCATTTAACTCCTTATTCCACAAAAATCCCCATCATTGAGTATATATTCAAATAACATTATTTCCAAAAAAAATTGATAAACTATATTAAGAATATATTATATTTCCTCCGATACACATAGAATTATAATTTTCTTCTCAATGGTTATTTTTTTAGAAGATAAGGTTGTTCATGGTAAAAAATGTTCATGAACATAATGTACAAATAAACTATTTATTCGATTGAATAGGAGTACATCATGGAAATATTTTTCAATATATATATTCTATGTAAATTTTATGATAATATTGAGAGGGATTTACATATATTAATTTTAATGTAATAAAAGTCTATCAGGGTATATGAGCAAAACTTCACAAGGATTTCATAGTATACCTACACCATTGTTATCATCAATAAAAGTAATGTGTAATTTTGTTTCATTGACTTAATGTATAATATATGAAAACCCTTGTTGATTTATGATATTTACAATTATGATGATATTTTTCATTATTCCATCAATATTGAGATAATGATTACTAAATATCAATGGTCGGGTGTGAATGTATAAAAAATATATAATGGATTTTTATTTAGGGGTATCAACTGACAGATCATAGGGTGGGATGAAATACAAACATCCAACATTTCAAAAGGGTGGGAGTACGCATTCAAAAAATTCCTTCGAGATAACTAGAAGTAGATTGAATTGTGGAAAAGTGGGGAATGAGGATAAGAAGTTACATAGGGAAATGAAGAATCCAAAAAATTAGAAATATGAAAATAAAGTCTAGATCAACATAATGCCTACCATATGATGTTTTAAATATACTTCACAAGGTCATTATGTAATAATATTCAATAAACCACAGGGTTTTTGACAAAATCATCAAAAACAACCTCCTAGGAAGAATGGAAGAGAATATGCTATCACTAAGGCTGATGTAGATGCCACCAATGTAATGGTGATAGGTATTGAATCTATTAATTAAAGAGTAGTGAACACAGTTTTTTATTTTTTTTATATGCATTATTTTTAATCATCTATGATATGTAGAAATATTCAAACACCAACTCAAAAAATTGGGGTTGTTGTGTCTATGAGGGAAAAAACATTTCCATGGCTCCATTCATTGTATATAAATCATCCCAAATAAATTTTTTTTCACATAGTTTTCCATGTAATATATTATTTCAATATTTTGTAGAGTTTGATACTTTTTTCAAATAGATTGGATATTATAAAAAATCAAAAATCAGCTATTGAGAGAGGGAGGTAACTATTCACTTCCCAATTCATCCTCCAAGTCAGTAAAAGTGAGTTTAAGATAATTAATCTCACATTGAGTATTCTGCTTAATATTTTATATTCTTTAATTATGATCAATATTAAATTGATTAAATGTTTGAGAAGATGTCGATAATCATTTATAAAGACATAAATTTAGTGGGGGTAGTATACTGATGTGTTCCATGATGAGTTTTAGAGTCTTACTCCTAACTGATTGTTTTTATTTCCAAATGTTGAATATTAGTATGATTTATATTGGGGTAAATTGAGTACAAAAATAATTCTTGATTATTGGACCACAATAATTAATTTATTAATGTTCAATTATTTAATTACATATACATGAAATAGAAATATAAAAAATGATTAAAGGATATTTAATGTGATGATTTATAGTGGTTTGGGGAATAAAAATCTCATAGCCTACTCCACAACCAATATCTCTATGAGTTTGGTTCATTCACTATAGAAACAATTTTTTAGGTTCTCCCAGATGGGGATAAGAATAATTCACTTAATACAATGTCCCATGAGAATCTGACCAGCTCTTCCCTTTAAAATATATATTCATGGTCTTAAAAAAACTCTTTCACTTAGTGAAAAAATGATAAAATAAGTGGAATCATTGAGAATAATATCTTTAGCACACTGCTTTAGAAAAAAAAATAAAACAATGAGGATTTAATAAAGATAGTTTTTTAATTTAAAGTATATTAGGATTATATTTAGTGAAATTTGTAGAAATTAAAATCAAATCAATAATGTTGAGTTTTTCAACCATGTATATGTCTGCAATATATTACATTTCAAGGTTAAAAAAGATATAAAATATCATTATTCCTATCCATTTTTTATAGTCTAACTGATTATGGAATATGTTATTTAATCATGATTAACATATGAATCTAATAGTTCATCATGTATTATACTCGATCTTGATGAGAACTGTGGTTAAGGATATGTATCTAAGCATTCTATGAGTGGGAATTTCTTTTGAAGTAGTGATGAAATAGTTCTTATCATACATCATATCATTCTATTAATTGTAATTAATATTTATAATAATATTTCTATAATTGGATATTCTCATTTTTATGTCCACCAATAGTATGAAGTGATATATCAATAGATTGGAAAAGTAATAATGACAATCCAGATGACTTGATCTTTTTAAGACAAAAATTGAAATAAAAAACTCATCGTAAGATAACTTTCTTAAGAAAAATAAACTTGTGATAGTAAGATAAACTAATTTTGATGAAGCATGTGATAATTATCATGAATATAATATTAGTTGTTATAATGATGAATAATTTATCTTCATCAGTTTATTTTAGATATGATTATTCATTATAGAAAATAAAATTCTTTTATAATATCATTCTGATGAGAGAATTTGTCTTGAGAAACATAGTAAAATTTATTAATAAAAGGTCTTATGTTTCACTTTATGATTTTGATACACTAATGATATCATTCAGTTGTCATTAGATAAATTACTTTTATATATTATGATAATAACCTAGACACAGAGCAGAAGGAAAAAAATGAAACACATAAGATATTAATTTTAGAATATAAGTATATATTTTGTGATTCATAAATAAATAACATCAAGATATGTTAAAAAAATATTTCAAAAAATATCCCTCTTTATGATGATCACAAAACACCCTATATTGAATAAATATTTTATACACAAAACTATAATCATTCGAAGATAAATATGTTTCCATTTCTCCTTCCCCATTCCATTTCCTTCTTCTAAAAAAATTCCTTTCATTTTTCACTTTTTTGAAATAATAAACATGATGAATTTTTTAATATTCCATCCCATCTACAATTATTTGTGAAATAAAAAACTGTAGAATAAGGAAAATATTTATTATAAAACCCAAACAGTAGTAATCAGTTAATTTTTTTTTCTGAAAAAATGAATTTGACTTGAAACAGAAGCCATAATGAAATATTAAAAATGGCATACTATAAAGTATTGATTCAGAAATATATTTAAATGAAATCCCAAAACATTAATAAATTATAAATAATTATTATATTTCAAAAAATAATGGTTTAAAAAAAATATTAACAAATATAGAGAATTACAATAATTCAATAGATTAGGGTGTATATATAAAAAACTGTTACAAAGATAAAGATCAACAGTTATTCAAAAGTTAAGTGTTTATATATAAAAAACCATTAGTAATGATATAGAATTATTATGATTCAAAAAATAATGGTGTATATAAAAAATATTATCAGTGATAAAAAATTTCCATAATTTAAAAGATAACCGCGCATATAAAAAATCTGTAGAAAATATAAATAATTACGATTATTAAAAAGATAATGGAGTATATAAAAATCATTAACAACGATAACACATTATGATCATTTGAAATATCTATTAAATAAATAGGATTCAAATGATTGAATGATATTATAGTGTTATATTTTAAATGATTCTCAATGTTCCCAAACAATGGAAAACCATTCAAGGATGTAAAGGACTCTGTATCAATTTCATGTAAGAAAACAATTTTTATGAACATTATTTTTACCGGATAAGTACTGGTCATGAGGGGATGGGAATGGAGGAATATGATCCTCAGATATTTTTTTGATAACATCACCATACAACATTAGGATTTTTCCAAAACAATATCGATCTTAATGAGAAAACCATAAAATTATATAATTTATTTTGATAGATACTCTCTTTTACCTCTTTAAAAAAAATTATTTGTTTGTATAAAGGATAATTTAGTGTATGTTTTAGATAAATATAGTGATACATATTCCAAATATGACTGATTTTACCTTTTATGGTCCTCAAATGGATAAATGATTCCCTTAAGTCAATGATAGGTGGATAGGTGATAGTCAATAATTTGTGGTCTAGGTAGTCGTATTCTTCATATTAGAAAAAGTGAATCATCACAGGCATCATTTATTTTCACCATATCATTTTTTTCAAAAGTAAAATAGACTTATAAAACCATTGCAAAAATGTTGTTATAAATTCCCAGCAGTGCTCTGTATCTTTAACTTCATTGAAACTTTTGATGGTAAATTTTTAATTCATTTTAACTGGTTATCTATCACACGCATGATAGACATAATTTATTTTTATTTTGAGGAAATGTGTCTCTCTAAATGTTTTCAAAGATGAAATCCTCCACCTCATCATTCTATTAGAACTATGGAATAAAATAGTTTGAATGTACTTGATGTATCCCCCCACAGTCTATTCTTTAACCTCAATGTTATTAGATAATAGGAAATATATCTCCGGTTTTCTCATAATGATGAAACATACATACTTCTTATCATGAGTAAATTTTTTTACACATATTTAAACTTATGTTTCATTATTTAAATATTCTCCTCTATTGATATGTCAACTACTTCAACTGTCTCCTTTGGAGGAACTAGTATCCTTATAACATCATTAATTTTTTTCATTATATTATGGAACATTTACCTTTATATGAGTTTTCATTGTTGATATACTTTACCTCTAGTCATAGAATGGATGTCATGGGATATTTCCAGAGTCATCAAATGATCATCAAAAACCTTCTTATTTATTATTAAAGGTAATTCCGAACACTTTTCTATCAAAAAAATTAACCAACAATTCCACTTATTTATTATCTTATATGGAAAATGTATGATAACAAATAAATTTCCCTTCAGTATCGGAATCAATTTTTGTTATTTTATAGATTCAAATTCATATAATAAACTTGAGTAGATATATTTTTGAATTTTAGAAAAACTATTATCGATTTCAGGTACATATTGATTTCCATATTTTGGGGAATAATGGAATGCATGTCCCACTGTACATAAATTTATTTCATCTAGAATTAATTTTTTTAGTGACATCATGTACTTCATCTATATGATGTGATTATAGAGAATCTATCATCTCAACTCTTCTCTTATCAATTCTTCCCCACTCTTGATAAAGAGTTTGAATTATGAGAGGATACATTCTATAAATTTTGTAAATTTCCATGACCGACTAAAAATATATAAGTGATAGAAGAGGATACCCTTACCTTTATAATATGAAATGGAATAAAATAAGGGGAAGTAGGTTTTATATTATGACAATAAGAAGGGTGTCATGTATGAATTTGGATGGTTAATAATCATCTCTAAAGATAAATTGTTTAATCATCATTATGATTTTCACAAATATATATATTCTGTGATGATTCCACTACAATAATATGTAACTTTTGAAAATGAGATGACCCCACCCCCGAGTTGAAGTTGTATTTACTCCAGCACTCAAGGAAACGTTCACAATATTTCATAACATAGAGTCCCAAAACAAACCAATATTCCATAAAACACATTCAGATTAATTTTCATTGCATGAAAATGAATTTCATTACTATCATCCATGAAAATACAAAATTTCCAAAAAACAAGAGTTATGATTCGTCCATTAGGATATATATTTAGCAACATGTTTTTATCATGAATAATATAACACAGAATATATCATTAATGATTGACAACATTTTCAAACCAAAAAATATAACGAAAAGTGATATATTTATTAAAGAATATAATTAAAGTCAATGTTTCATTGAGTTATCCATGACTGAATGAATTTGGTAAAATCCTTTCTTCTATGATCAAAATTTTATAATTTCTTTTTCTAATTGTATGTGGTTCCAAATAGTGAAATTATTATTTCTATAAGTGTTAATCCTCCTATGGTAGAAAAATTAGTGTTGAGGAATAGATAAGAATCCTGATAGATTTTTAGAGCATCTTATATCATTATTGAGGTTATTTGTATATCATTATGGTTAATAGATTCACTATAATTCACTACATTATCACAAAAATGAATGTTTTCATACTCGTAATTATAATGAACATATTTCATGAAGAAAAACATGTTTCACGAATCATCATAAAAGTATTCCCACTCTTGAAGATTTGTGACTTTATCCAACATCATATATGTCTTGTACATCCATTTTAATATCAATAGCTATTCCACTTAACAATTTAACATATATAATATTTATATTTATTGAACTAGATAAGGAACCATTCATTCTTTTTTGATTCGCCATTATATAAGGAATGCAAGATTGTTGGGTCAGAATGATAGGGTACTGCTTGTTTGGAAAAGAGAATGTGGGTTCATGTGTTTGTAAGGTGTTTCACGTATAGATTTGATAAAAAATGATTCATTCGTGTTAATTGGAGGGAATAATAGTGATGTTCATGGTATTCATAACTATAATGTAGGTGACGTGACCTATTGGATCTGGAAAATATTAAAAATAATTCTAATTAATTTAATTATAGCATAGAAAATATAATATTTATTATTAATAAGAGACATTTTTTATAAAAAGTTGTTTATTAACACTATAGTTACCTAATATAGGCCAAAGAAAATTGAAATTGACACCAGAAAAATATTTTCCAAAAATGACTTCTAATTTCATTTTTTTTCAAAAAATTCATAATAGTTACCATTTTTCATTGTATTATCTCTCAAAAAATGATGTCTTAACTAATTTTATTTGTTCATGAATGGTTTATATGATACTCTGAGATGTTAATAACACTCCTCTAATGAAATTTTATTGGAAAACAATAAAAGGTAAATCCAAAATCTATTAATGTGTGTTTCATCAATAAATTTTTTTAATTTAAAATAATTGAAAAATATATTATTGCTGAGAACTTTATATTGAATAGATTGTTTCTTCTTACTTGAAAAATACACTATGTAATTACAATAAAAGTTTTAGGTTCCAAAGGTGATTTTCTTATTAAATATGTGTCCAAAAAATCATCATCTGAGGATAATATTAAATTAAAATCTAGGCTTTTTGGAAAAATGAATAAAATGTGATATAATACATTAATATATCATAAAATTATTTATGTTGAATTAAAATGAGATTATTTTGGGTTATATTGAAATCACACACAAAGGCATAATGAAAACATAATGTTTGTTCAACATGCAGTAAGGTACAAAAAACATCAAATGCTTCCTCTATACAAGTGGTTGTCATTTGGTTTCGTAGTTTCATCCGAGTCATGTATGATATTGTAACTCATCATAATTGAGTATGTATTAATGTTTTCATGTCCATATTTTTAAATAAATGAAGTATGTATTTTCTTTTATTTATAAAATTTTGTAGATATTTTTTATAAACATTAAATCCCAAAAAATAGTTTAGTTCACAAATTATACTAATATAATATTTATTATTAATATGTTTTGATAATTTATTGGGACGAATTTTTGGTTTTACTATCAAAAAATTACATCATCTTCATATATTTAGTCAAATCTTCTATTAGATAATTTTGTTATCATAAATAATTTAGGATCTTTAATTCTTACTGTGAAATTTTTTTTGGATAAAAACAACATAATAATTAATTCCATGAACATGGATATTGATTAAATATATTTAGATAATTATTATATTTAAAAAAAGAGTTATCAAATTTACAATCATGAAAAATAGGAGGTTGTTCTACGTTAGCTTCATCCATTAAAAACCCCCTTTAAAAAGGCAGAATTAATTTATATCTAATATAATCTGATATTCACGTATGATAAATTATCTATAATCAGTCATAGAGATTATAATCTAGTTTATGAACTAATGGGGTCTTTATAAACTTGTCATAATTGTTTATTATATCATTTCGAAACTAATATATCAATATTTTGTGTTCTCACCCAATGACCATCTTCTTTGTTTTTATAAGCCCATTCTTTCAAATTAAAGGATATTTTGACTGTCTTTAGACAAGTTCTCATAAACTATTTATTTTTAATTTACATATCTATTCATTCCATTCTAATAACCATCATTAATTATATAAATTTTTTCTATATATTTAGTATCTAACTGTGATAGAATGGAAGATAATTCTACTAGAATTCCTATGCTTCTTTATGTTCATACTTTTTCATCTAGGTTTCCAATATTTATTTCTAAGGGATTATATTTAGGACATATATTTATTATAGGAAACATACATTCTAGATGTCCTTTTCCTTCCATTAATTTGTTTATTTTTAAATAATCAAGAAAAATTTCTGCATATTTGTTGTAATTGAATAGTGGTTCATTTATAATATTTTGTATTGAATGATTTCGATAAATAATTTAAATTATTTTGTGACCGAACGTATCTATTTTTTCAAACATCACATTATCTAATTCTTAGAGAATACTAGAAGTTTTATAGAAAAATCTATAATCTCAATACGTATAATAAATTTGTTGGAATATAGCTTCATCAACAATTAGATAAATCATTAAATGATTATCCTTGTTGTTCACGATATATATTATACATCCAAATAGTATGATGTAATCTTATTTGGGGTTTTATTATTCCACAAAAAATATTTATAACTATTAGAAATGATATATTAATAATATATTAATGGTATAACATGTTGTGTTAAAATCCTCAGAGTATAATTGAGTGGGCATGTTATATTCAAATAACATTTTCTGAGGAATTTTAGACAATGTCATGTTCTACATTTCAAAATAAAAATTTTAGGATGTTTTCCTCTTGTTGGAGAATTTATGTTTATTTAATTTCATATAGAAATTATAATTAAAATCAAGATTCTCAGATACCCCTCCATGGACACTTGTTAGATAAATCATTTTGACATCATTTAAAATTTAAAAAATATTAAAGAAATCAATAAAAACTGACCATGCTTGAAAATAGAGCCTTAAAAAGAAACACTATATAAATATTGAAAAATAATCAACTGACACATTATGAAATAATTTTACATCAAGATATGTCATTTTAATTGGTCTGATTGGATCCATATGGATAATCTCAAGTGGTCATGAGGTATCAATAAATTTAATTAGTTTCAAATATGACTTAAATAGCTTTCCCATTTGTCTTTCATCAAATATCTTCATTCATTCAAATTAATGATTTAGAAATTCCTAAATCAAATATCTATTATAGAAAAATCTCATGGAATGAACTTTGTAATTTAAATTACTTTTATTCTAAATCCATGATTCATCAATTCTATCCTATAAACAATTTATATTATTTCTAAATAATCAATTATTATCTATCATGTAAAATATTTTTGTTCTTAGTTCATTAAATTTGAGACATTTATCATTAAAAAATATATCGTAGTGGTTATAAAAATAAATACATTATCCTTCATCACGAATATGATATATACTTATTAGGTCATTTATTATGTAATCAATGTAAAGTACTTTTTAAATGATAATAAAGAGAGGAATTATAACTAATCCAATGTAAATTATCATAACTTTTTCATTTTCAACCAATGTTACATATCCTCAATTAAATATTCATTTAGAACGAATATTGGGACAAAATCCAATCATATCCCTCAAACAACCGCTAAAAATAAAAAAATTATATTTCTGTTCATACATTCGTTCCCATAGAATGAAAAATTAAAAAAATAATTCGTTGGTACCCAAATTCATTTTGGTATGAAAATGTTAGTAATAAAAGATATACCAATACAAACATACATATACATTTAGGAACAAAATGTATATTTTTTTAAAATTATTTTAAATCAATGACACATCTGAATCCCTAAACATGATTATTTTTTAAATAAAAAATATTCAAAAAAATTCATATTTCACTCTAAATAAAATAAGTAAAATTTTGAAGGTGTTTTTATTTAAATAAATGAATAAACTATTTTATATAATATTTCTTCCTTTGACCATGGGTTTAAAATAAATTTTTTTATGGGTTGATTTTGGAAAATAATATTTTTTAAACAAATTTCCCCTTTGTAAAGATTCTTGAAACATATTTGGAATAGTAAACAACTTTTGTATGTTCTCAATTTTATTTTTGAATTGTTCAGTATTTGGGAAAATAGATTTTTCCATAATCTTTTTGATGCCAAAAATATGGTAGTTCATAATTTATTCTTCATTAATAATTTTATTATAATAATTTTTAACAGAATTATTTTTATTTTTCAGGTTTAATGCATCATTTCCAATATGGTGTAGTACTCATTTAATTCATTGTATGATAAATTTTCATTTTATGTGTAATTTTCACGCCTATACATGTAATTGGAATTGGAATTATTTAATTGTTTCATGAAAAATATTATAGTCCTATGATTTATTACTTCATCTTCTAATTATGGTGATGTGTATCATATAGAATATTAAAAATCACTCTTGATGACCTTCATTTCATTTTCATATATCTTATATCAAGACATTTTGAAGTATTTATATTGTGTCTTCTAATTGTCAACAATTTTTGCATATTCATGCTTATTGTGTCCCGACATTTTGGATACATAAAATGATGATTCATTAGAGTTCTCACCATGATTTTTGTGATTTTTTGGGGATCTTGTAAATTATTTCTTATTTTTATTGATATATTTTGAGATTCAACAAAATTTTGTTATATTTTCTTTTGATCCATGTTTTATGGAACAATATTATTCTTCAAATTATTCCAATAATTATATTTTTTTACCCTTCTACCATCATTAGGATTAGAAACCATAAAATATTCATTTGTCTTCTTGATCATCTTATTCTCTTCAATTTCAGTTACCATTTTAGCTTCATACATAATAAGAGCCACGATGAAATAATTTATCATTAAATTTATCACATATATATATTGTGTGAGAGTAGATGATATTTAATTCCACGTAAGAGGTAGTACATTGAGAACATAAAATACATTATTGGGATCTGTGATAAGAATTCAGATAGAATTAATGTTGTTTAAAATATTAGTGATCCTTCCATTCTGTAGGGTAAAACATTCTCCTTTAGCTATTTTGAACTATTGACCATAATCATTGTTGTATCATATCTATGTTATTTAACATTTTTAATGAGTTCATATGTAGCATCTATAGAATTCAACATTTGATGTTCTATACTATAATGAAATATTCTGTTAAATTCTTGTAGTCGTAACCAGTAAATGATAGCGTTCACACATTTGGAGTTCAGGCCATAATTTTCTTTCACTTCAACACCACATGTTTTGTGTTTTTCATAGTAATTTCAATTGGATTAATGGATTATAGATATAATTTTTAACCAAAACTCTTCATGAAAATGAAAATATGAGTTTGAAGAATCCATCGGTCTCAGCATATAAGTATGAAGTTGTAACCCTCAAAATACATTTTCAGCTATCAACAAAATAATCTCATCAAAGAGACAATTAGACTTCATCCATTGATAACAATGAACTCAATATTAAATTTATTTTTCCAATTTTTTCTATGATATTGACTGGGTGTTTTACTCAATATGAGTTTGAATTGAGGTATATACAAATTTCATAATTATCAGGACTCCCTTGTTTAAAAATGCTTGTTCAATTCATTCATTGAGAATATAACCAGTATAAATATGAAAGAAATTAAAATTTGAAATTGAACGTGGAGATTTATAATGGTTTGGGGGATATAAATCTAATAGTATAATTCACTAACACCCTTGTCTATGAGTTTGGTGATTTTCACAATTACAATTCTTTTTGCATGGTCTCCTCGCTGCGTACAAGTAGTTGTCACTTAATAAAAGGTTCTAGGAGATTTCAACCAAGATCTCCATTTACAAGACCTATAAATTTTTTTAATTAATCTCATACATGGGTTGATACTATGATAAAAATAATATAAATTTTAGTGGATGTTTTGTGGAACATAGTGGCACGTAGTAACACATAGTAGCTGAAGGATCATCATTAAATAATGACAATTGTCAAAATTAATCATGATGATCTTCAAGACAACTCATATAACATATAATAACAACATTAAATATTTATTTCATAAACATTTACACATATCCATTGTTTTTATTTAAAATGTTCAAAAAGAAATAAATTATCATTCTTTCTATCCCTTTTTGATATAGTCTAACAAAATTTATATATATGTTGTTTAAAATGGATACTTGATATCTATAATAGTCAAGTAAGTAATATATATAAGAGAATTATTATATAGTGTATTCAAAATATATTTCCAATCATTCCAAATATAGGAGTTTTCATTACATATATTATGACTTAGTTCTTTTTAGTCTTCATATCATCCAATTCATGGAAAGAGTTTTTCTGAGAAATAATTCCATAATTACATGATCCCATTTTTATATCTTAAAAGTGAATTAAGTGACTAATGAAGAAATTATAAATAAAATCATGATGATATGAATTACTATATCTTCATAAGATATCAATCGGAAGGAGTATTCAATGAAATATAACATTGGTAAGAAAATGTTGCTCACCCTCATAAGAGAAACACACATCAATTCCATGTAATATTATTATACAGCCTAAAATATAAAGGGTTACTATAATTGGACTCTTATTCTTGTCTATGATTATTATTATTATAATATAATTTACTTTACTAGTATCAGTCTTACTTGAGAATTCGTCTTCAGAAACTTAGTCAAACATTAAAAGATAAATTCCAATGTTTCACTTTCTAATTCTAAGAATCATAATATATTATTCAATAATCATAAGACAAAATGATTTAATACAATAATATAAACACTTTGACAGAAAATAAGTTAAAAATAATCTAAAACACTTTCAAAAAACTTGTTTGAATAAATGTAGTGATTTTTCAATCATCAAAACAAAAATAATGAAGATATGTATGAGCATCATAATACTTCCAACAAGTTGGAATTAAAAATTGAATTTATACATCGATATATAACCATATACAACACTTATTTTTGAATTTCCAACATATATTTATATTAAACAATGAATAAAATACATGTTAGTTGGAAAATTTTTCATATCCCTAAGCCCCTCATTATGGGGGAGGTAGTTCTATTTGTCAATAGAAAGGATGTGTAAATGTACATATTTATTGACATTCAAAAACACAACCAAATCATTATAAGAAACTCATATTTCTGCCATGGATTGAATAAATTTTCAATAAATAATATGGATCTATTTTTTTAACTAAGGTGGACCATTGGTCGGGAAATTGCCAATTAAGGGTAAAGAGGGAAGTTACTCACAAAAATAACTTTCATAAAATCCATAAACACTCTGAATTTATTCTGAGGAATTTAACACTAATAAATTACCTTCCAGTCATTATGAAATTGATTTATGGAGTCCTTATATATTACCTCATAATATAGAATCCTTTATCTATGATATTATGACTTACATGAAATGAACGGTGGACAATGAGGGCTATTTTAACACTATTATAATGGATTTGGGTATAAGATATATATATATATATATATGTAATATATAGTAATTGTGAGTTTTAGATGAATTAAGTGACATTATTGGGTCATATATCACAACCGAGGGTATATCAATGGACCATTCTAAGAAAAAGCAGAGCTTGTAGTATCCTAGGATAGTATCTATAACAGGTATATGTAGTTTCCTTCGAATATATAGGTATTATCCTAAATTTGAAAAAAATCATTATTTTCACTCAATAAATATGATAATATAGTCAGTAGTTAGATATTTGTAGACTATTTAATTTAAATAGACATTTAAGGATTCTAAATATAGGATTATCAATTTTCTTGTACATACAATTTTGTTAGGTAAAGATATATTTTTAGAATACATCGATACTTTAATGAAGGTTCCATGTTGTCTAGTATTGAGAAATTGTAGAGTAGAAGTATTTGACTCAATGATGTTGAATTCTCATGAGAATAACTATACCACACATTACCTGGAGTTAGCTTCAATCATATTTTCATTGAATATCTGGTGACATTATCCATATGGGAAAAAGTGTGAAATATATAATGACCAAAAGAGTCTAAAACATATATTCACATGGAATGATTATAACATGTGGAATTTATAATGGTTAGTAATTATTAAGGAATTTGACTTATCAATCCATTACCACACTTATAAATATAACAACATGGTAGTTTCTCTATATAGAATATATTTTTCAATATTGTCAATGATGTGAATTGAGAATGATCAAATCTTCCGTAACACTTAGAGATTAAAAATTGTAATATTCAAAGGATATTTGTAATAACATTCTCATATAACATCTCAACCATCAATTCATATAATTAAAAAGTATTTTTTAGAAAGAGGATGTGGTGATACAAAAAAATAATTCAATATTATAGTGATAAACATAAATGAATATGAGGTTGTATGTTTTGGATGAATTATATATGTCCCTTTATAACTACATATGATGAGGTTGATTAAAAATTATTTTCATAGACCATCCATCTATACTAATTTGGTAATCAATAATATTTATAATAATATAATGAAAAATTATACTAGGACAACATGAATAGAGATATTACATAATGTTTTCAAGTTTTTGGTATTCCAATAGGTCAAGTCTGTATGAAATATGTATAATGGTATGTTGAAACTAATTCCCATAATATAATGGAAATAAGAAATCATATCCATGCATTTCATCATAGTACTCTCCATTAAAATTAATTCAAATAATTCCATCGGAGTGGATGCTTCTAACCATTCCAGGATAACATTTTTCATTACTATAAATGAATATTTTCCCCTATAATTATTATATTTTACATAACTATGGATTTTTTAAGATTTAATTAAGTTTAAAGAAAATTATATCTAATCAATATGTGAGGATTACCACCATGTTCTCAAGAATAAATCCCTACATGTTGGATATAGTACTCAATTTGATTACTTCTTATCACCATCAAATGGATGATAAATCTAAAAGAACCATCTAAACACATAAGAATGTGATAACTAACTTCCCAAGGTATTTGCATGGATGTTTGGATATTAACATCACACTATGAGTGTTATCGTATAAAAAATCATTTAAAGGATTTAAATGTCACCAATTTTTAGATAAGTATGGGAAGAAGTGTTGGACATTGACAAGCTTGGATGAAATTGGAGAGACAAAGATGATGAGACTTGATCAATTCCATGATATAATAGATAATGAAAAATCCACTCATAATCACATATAATCAATGAAAATTAAACAATATATCTATGAAGAAAACAATTGATGAGATCATGATTTTGATTTCAAAGGAAAGTTGTTACCCCATATTCCATTGTGGAAGGAAATAATGAGGAATGAGAAGAAGGTAAATATTAGTCATAGATACAACAGTCTCTTTGATAACCATGATTGTATTGAAGTAGTGGCATGCCAAATAGAACTCCCTCCTACCATATATCTAGTGCATAATGGGTTCCATGTATATCTCTTCAGGATATACATATCAAACCCCTACTATGTACTTAATCCACTAGATGTATGACTGATGGATTACTATTCATACATGAATTATAAAATGAATATATTTTTTCATTGATAAATTATTTATGGAACTAGAAACTCACTTGGTTATTCTATTTTGGAAAAAAAATGATCATGGAAAATGGGAAGCAGAAAAGGTGATGATGTTTAACTACACTAACATGTTTTCACCATAGTAGGAAGTATGGATTTTTAATGAAAAAAATTTAAGAGGAATGTAACACCCCCAAACATTACAATATATTTATTTTTTAAATAAATTCATTCCCATCAAAATATTGTGATGTATTCAATACTAGAATCAAATTAATATCTCTATAAAAATAAAATATTGTAATTAGAAAATCTATTATATAACCTAGACACTATATACAATGGTTGGAATATGAAAAGACCAGTTATGAATATTATTTGTTTTACATTTGTATATAAATAATTCAATGGATACCTGGTGATTAGGAAATTAAATAATACTAATTTAAAGAAAATAAAATATTTTATGAATATCATTATTTTCCAATACTGAGAATTTATTTTTTATGTGTAGATATAATTTGAAAGAATTTTTATACCAATTATACAAAAATAATTTATAAAATGTTTTTTTTAATAATCATATTTTTGAACACCAAGCTTTTTCAACCATACTAATCACCAATGTCTTCCCATTATAGTGTGGGGGAATAATAAAGATTACTAAAAAGGTCCGATATATAGGAAAACATGAAACCCAAAAAAACTAAAAATAGGAATCATTGGAAATATAAAAAAGATAAACAGTCTAAACTAGGATGAAAGACATGTCTATACCAAAACACCATCACCTGACCAATCGTAACCTCCAAACCATCCCATACCATAGTAATGACATAATAATAATCCATCATGTTGTGTGATTCCCTTCCATTAATCAATGTCGTGAAATAAAAGGTATACATCCCCCAAATATCATTAGTAGGGTGTGGGAAATATAGACCGGTGGGATAAACCCAAAAATGTAAGAAATGTTCTAAAATCATAAATTAACATACTCAAGATTTAAAACAAAATATTTTTACAAGAATATTTATCAATAAATAGATTTCATAACATTCATTGTGGAATATAATAATTGAAAACGCTGTTTTAAAAACAGAGAAACCTGGCAATTATAAAATTAATGGAGAAAACATACCTAGATATAAATATACTTGTGATTCAATATCCATGAAATAATCAATAATTCAATAAACAACCAAAAACTAAAATTCACCTTCTACTTTGGCTATCGTTTATGGGAAAATAATCACTAGAAACATTCAAACTAGAAAATTAATATGGTCAGATCCATAAATTATAGAGTCCTTCCATAGTCCATTGATATACAAGAAGTTATCTCACAGTGGTTTCATATAGACTTGGTCCACCCATGTATCTTTATCGATTCCTCCAAGAATCTTATTATCAAATTTTTTTTAAATTTCTTTTTTAAAAACTAATATGATGTTTTTATTAAAAAAATTCATGTCCAAGACTCTTTTCATTAGGGTTTGAAAATCCAATGTCTATTTTAAATCCATTTAATTATATTTTAATGAAAAATCTCTTTAACTCCAATTCGCATCCCATTTTTAATATCAATTGATGTAACATAATTTAATATACAACTAAATAAATCATAACAATGAGAAATTCTAAAGAGTTAGAACAATTTAAAAGACACACCCACCTAATGACTGTAGAAAACCTAACCGCATTTGACAATGAAGTTCCTAAACCTCATATTCTATTTAAAAAAGAAAATTAATGATATAATACTCAATATTAATTATAAGAAACAAAAATTGATCAAAACCCAATATAAGACATTGAAACAACCAAAACCAATGAGGAACCAAGAGAAATTCATACCCAGAGAATAGAAACCCAATCCCATTGGTGATCAATCACTAAATTAATGGTTTTTTCTAGAAGGTGGTCACCCAAAATGCCTTGGGTAAGTGATATAGTAAATATGAAGATGCTGTAAAAGATATTTATCACTCAAATCCTATACATCACCCAAAAATTTGTATAGTTGGGAATTACAACATTTGTAATACCTCCACAAATCTTGAAATTATTTCATTTTATTTTACACCCAAAAATGTGTCACCTCAAATGAAAAACATGATTTTATCAAATTACATAATGTGAACCCCTTAAAATATGTTTATAATACTAAGTTTGTATATTAACTCATAATATATATTTGGCAACTATTACACATCATGAATTCTTTTTACACATTATGTAACTACCCCTAACTCGGATGTGAAATATGCAAACTAGTGTAATGAGGAGGTGAGTGTATAATGGATTTAGAACATCAAGATGACTTGTCATATCAAAGGCTTACAGATGCTAAAATATATGCTAAAACACATCTTGAAATAAAAAGCCAATGGATAAATAATAGGTTGGTGTAGGAGTACAAAGAAACTCCCTAATTTTTTATGACCAGAGTAGTTTTTTTTCAGTCAGAAGGTGCACTCCATTATACTTTTTTCCACATTCATTCATGCACTTCCCCCCTTAATTTTTGTTATTTTCTTATGCACACTACAACCTCAAAGTGTATTAGATTTAGAAACATCGGTCGAGATGTTTGATTTTTCATGCCTCTTAAAGACTACAGATCCTTAGGCCTTTGCTTCCTCGGAGTTTCGACACTCGCAGTTGGATGTGACTATGTATATTTGTTATATCATCATGTTTCCCATTCAATTTTTGTGTTGGTGTGAATTTATTATCGATCCTTCTGGAATCGAAACTCTTTTAATTTTAAAAAATTCATTTGGTCATGAATTGAGTGACCAATTCATGTCTCTGTTTGTGTTAAATAAAATAAAAAAATCATTACTTGTATCCTCCCTATTCAAGGATCAAATTAATATATCATTGAAAATGAAACCAAATGAAAATATTAGAATATACCTAACATAAATGTCACGAAGAGTTAGAATTTTACTATAATAAAAACATTATACCCTAAAAATGTTGTCAATATCTGAGATAGTAAAATAGATATAAATAAAACTTCATCGCCAATGACTCCCTCTCCAAAATCATTTTGATATCATGTTCTCATTAACATAGTACCTAGTTTAGGGGGATTTTCTTAATCATGGTACATTATATTTTTATCCATGATCTAAATCAGATTCTTATCGAGTGTTTTATTGGGTTCATAATCAATATCCTACCATAAAATCACATTGGAATGATCTGTTATATACTTATTCACTTTAGAAATATAAATCAAAGATTGTATAGATGACAAATAAGTCAAAAAGATAAACTATATGGAACCCTCCCCAGTAGCTTCATTTTATAATAGTTCCCCACAGATAGTGATTCCATATTTCCCTGATTACCCAACTAAAAATCTCCCATGAGAAGTTAAATCATGAATAAATTCTAATTAACATGCACAAATACCATGAAAAATTATTATGATCTATATAAACTTTCTAAAGGCTATGTTTCCTGACCAAATGATTCATGATCAACTAAACCATCTTTTCCATCTTCTAAAAAACATTCATCCCAACTAACGACAACTCTCCTGACTCTATTTAGCACATGGGATATTTTCGTGGTCGTACATAAAAATTGTCAAAGGGATCTATCCAAATTAAATACTGATAACTATTTTTATATAAAAAATCTTCCAGAAAAGCATATCCAATAGTCCAAATTATTTATGAACACAAGATGGGAGCATATCCTAAAGAACAGGGAAAACCCTATATATATGTCTATTTGTCTGTGGCTGATAATTCTTGCTGAATTTCAATTGGGAACCCATTTCATAAAAAACCCATTCTATAATATTAAAATAAATCATGATTATCTATCATAAATGTCTTTACAAGTAACCCTATAAAGTCTCACAATATCGTAGACATATATTTCTCTATTATATTCAACATTAATCATTTCCATTGTTGGTAAAAAATGAATTGAATTAGTGATTATGTTATAAATCACCCAAATAACATCCTTCAAATTAATAGCTCATGGAAACACAAAAGTAAAATCCTTGAAAATATCATCCCATTGTCATACTAGAAAATGTAAACATTGCTCTAAACCATTATGTCTCTATTGTGGTAGCTTAACTATCTATTAAGCTAGACATCAAGATAGTCATTTTCTATTGAATGCCTCACCCTGACGACTAATACCGATGTCCCAGATCATGGTACATCATTGTAGGTCCATGGTAAAAATTAAATAAAATTTGAAATTTAATGATACACCTCTCTTATAGAAAAAGGAACAACCAACCTACTGTGGACAAACAATGGTTCACTAGAAGACCAAGACCCCTCGCCCAACATCACCCCAAAATTTAATGTTTTCTATTGAATCACCTCATAATTTGTGTGGTTTGATTAATTTTAACTCACTAATAAAAAAAGATCCAACCATTATCAAAACCAAAAACACCTTCCCACAATCCTCATTCACACTAAAAATCATTTCAACAATCAATCCAATCAATGACCATAATTGTTCTTTTTTACATCACTAATTGGTTCAGTAATAGAATGCTATCATCATAAATATCCATGTTTATATTCCCATGGGTGTAAGAAATGACACAATTAAAATTATAATACTAATCATCCTAATTTTATTGTGTAATTTTCAGACCCCTCTTATTGAGAACATACAACATCCTTTTCTGATTAGAATACTCTATAAATAGATACCCAAAAAGATAGTGACACAACAGTTTGAGCGTGTGCATAAACACTGCCAACTCAACATCATTGGTAGTGTAGTTCATCTCATGATGTATTTATTTGACTGAACAATGAGTTACCATGTGTTTACCCATCAACCAGACACATCCAATTTCATACTATAAGAAAATCATAAAACATCTTATCTCAAACATGATTATAGGAGAATAAACACAGGAACTGTCGTCAACCTCAATTTAATGACATCAAATGATCTCAAAAAAATTTTTAATCCCATTAATAATTTAAAAACATATGGGTCAAAGATTTTATTTTCAACTCATTATTAGTGATTTCCTGAAAAAATACCCTATAATTAACGACCATCATTATTTTTTAATATGGATATGAGAGAGAACTACATACCATCATACTTCCTGAACAAGAGAATGGGTGATGATAAATAATTCTTGTGCATTATGTGCCAAATTTTTCCCATTACATGCACGGGTTCTCCCATCTCCCCTGGTATGATTCGTATTATCTACAATGATGGAATTTTTTTAAGGTCACAAATCATATCAATAATTTGAAGAATATATTTATATCATTTCATGGTAGAATTAATCTGGCTAAATATGAAATTTCCTAGACTCCCATTCTCGTCCATTCAATCCTCATGGTACACAAATCAATCATCAGATGATTTGAGAGAACATTTAATTGATTTATCTGGAATTCCCAAGGGAAAGAAAAATGTTGGCAAGCCTCTTTTTGTGAGATTTATAAACTTGTTGATTGTGGGGGTTTTGGAGCTAGGGTTGTGGAGTAATCTATGAAATTAAATCTGTGAAATTATTGTTGGGAGGTTATTGAGGTTCATTCCCTATGGGGATGCTTTATTGGAGGGAAGTATGAATTTGGCTAACTTGATAATGTAAGGGTCCCTTCCCAACCGAGGAAGGCTTTTCAAATCCATATTCTGATAATCATGGATCAATCTCAATGTATATTATTTGGGGTTGTGTATATTTCTTACAATGATGTGTGGGGGTGAAACTGGACATTCTAGGGTTACCTACTCCAAAAATATAGTTCAAGAGGTATTATTTACTACCTCTTTTATTCAAGAGGTCTTTACCTCGACTCGGTAAGTATTTTCTTGGTAGCATGATGCTTTAAGAGACCCCATAACAATGTTTTTATTCTAGATACACTCCTAGGGGGTTCTGGGATAAGTGTTTTGGGAACACTCTATACTCACAACTTAATAGTGTCCTATGGGGAACCCAAATCTAGTGTATGGAGATCCCATAAAATTATAACTTCATGATATGGAAAATCAGGTACCATGATGTACATTCACATATAGGGGATAAACATTTATGATTTCATTTGGAATCACCTTTTACCTACTTCTTAACTCCGGTAGAAGTCTATGTGTATCACTTATTCATTCAATGCTGGGGGTGGGCCTTGTCTGAAAGAGCCTTAGAGTGTTCACGGATCTAGAACCTATGATGGCTCTCTAAATTCATGTTTCCACAATGGGTTCAAAGGTTTCCTTAGAAATAAATAGGAGGAAAAAAGCTCAGATGAAGCTACTGGAAGTGGGGTGTTGGTGCGTATGGTAGGATAAAAATCTGGTTTGACATGGCTCTCTGATAGCTTCACAACTATAGTTGTGAGAGACAGTTTCAATTATATGGATTTTATAGGGATGATGAATTAGTGGGGATTCTCTTTAACTATGGTGTTACTTACCCAGGATTCTATACTCAGGCATGCCTGGGATTGACTAAATGGGTCATTGGGTTTGTTTCCCCTCCCCTCCAGTGGTCGAAAGATCAGTACCGATGGTCAAGGTTCTTATGGTTATATGGATGGTGTTGGTGTGGTTTGAGATTCTAATAGCTCAATTATTTTTTCATTTAGTGACTTCTATGAATATGGTAATTCCTTAATGGAATAGTTCGTGACCATTACCAATGGTATGTATTTATGAAAATCAAAGAACAATGTCTTCTATATTGTCCAAATAAACTCTAAGATCACTCAATCACACTCATGAGTAACTCTACAACACCGTGGGTCATCACCTATTTGATTTGTAAATGTTGGGATATCCTTTTAGATGACATGGTTTTCATGCACACATGGTGAAATGATAATTATGTTTCAGATATCTTGGCTTCACTAGCTACCCATGGTTGTCCACTTTTGGAATTTTTTCTCTTTAGACACCTTTCCCCCTTATGGGGTGGCTCATGTTATTAGGGAAACACTTGGACATCATTTTATTAGACCTCCATGACTCGCAGTATCTTATACTGTTTATTAATAAAACATATTTTTTGAGATATCAAAATAACCAACCATCAACAAGAAACATTGGATATCAAACACCTAAATTGTATTTTATGAGGAAATAAGATCTCAAACATTTTCCTGATCCACTAATACACCAATTTGAAAAATCACATTCCCAAGACACATCACTTATATTATTAAAAACTCACACGTGAAAATTTTAAAATTCAAATGATGTTATTTAAATGTTCAAAGAATAAAATAAAAATGGTCCCCATGATTATGGTTTGACAATGATGATAATAAGAAATCATCAAATCAATCCAACATCAATAGAGTCAAATAATTGCGGAATGGTGTGGTTCATCATTGTATTCAATACCACAGGAACGTTACTGAGTCCGAATCGAATAACCAAGAACATAAAATACCATTTTCAAATTCAAAATAATGTCTTAGGTACATCCTCTTATCATACACTTATCTGGAGATAACCTAATCATATTTCATAATTAAAAATCCAATGAGACCATCTCAGATGATCAAAGGGATCATTCATTAATGGAAAATGATATCTTTTCTTTATGATAACTTGATTAGTCTTTTTATAGTCAATACAAAGACTGATACTTCATTATACCTTAATATAAAATAGTAATTGTGATGCCCACAATGAAATAAAGTAAATAAAACATAATTCTTCACCTAGGTCTTCATGATGGAAAATATGTTCCTCTAATTTAGTAAGTTTCATTTGATTGGAATACATAGAAAATAGGATTTTTCTGGGTAGAGGGTCAATAAAAAAACATGACCTCTCTCTATAGAGGTAAACTTGAAAATTGATTCAGGATTTCATTATGAAACACACTCTCAATAACTAGAATCTAAACTCCCTATAAAGATTCTACTGCATCTCAAATAATTTTTAAAAAATGACATTACATTACTCTAACATAAGGAACACAATTCCATTCTGTTCCAAATCTAATGTTCAAATCACTGAGGAATATTGGAGTGACCACATCATCATATAATAATTTAACTCAATGATGATGAAAATATACTTGGGTATTAATGAAAATAATTCAATCCATTATAATAACAAATTTTAATATTTCAAGATCCAATAATAGAAAATTCTAACCAAATCAAAGATGGATATTATCACCAGACATGTGGGACACTTGAAACACGGTTTGGGCATCCTTCATAAAGGTGTAGAAATATCCAACACGAACACCATAATATTCAAAAATAAACCCAAAATCTCTATCATATTTGAGGATATAATATAATTATTAGAACTTGTATCAAAAAATCATTGATCCATAGAAGTAGAAGTAATAATTTTAACTCATACAATACCTAACCATTCTTTATATTCCTTTGGCACACACATTTTCACATAAGGGCTTCCAGAATTTTCCAAACGAAAATCCTATTTTTCCAGTGATGAAACCCACAACCCTTGGAAGATTCCTTATGAACTAACTAGTACATTGTGAAATTGCATTTATTCCTATAGCCTTGGGACATCCAGTCAGAGAAACATTTGTTATTTCCATATCCACCATAAAGATAAGAAGTCCTAAGAGTATTCATACAGTGAGTCCTACTATGGAATTAAATCACATATTTGTTTTAAATAACAATTATCTTCCCTGCATAATCTTAAACAACTGGTCTTGTTTAAAACTGTCCACTCATTTGCTTCCTTTTATGACATGATGAATTACCCTAGCTAATTGTTACACTAATTGTTGAACATTCCCAACTAGTTTTTCTAGCCACGTATTAATCTTCCAAATATTATTTTTAAACTACCTTCCAAATGTTTTGTTTCAAAAAATAACCACCATTTAATAAATATTACCCACTATCCCTATCTCAATCCTCAAATATATATGGTAATCATTATGGAAAATCATAGGTACTAGATGAAAAAACTCACCAAAAAGGGTTAACACTCAATATTGGTATTCACCGGATATTCCATGATCTGAAACTATCAATTATTTTCTACACATAACCTCTCATGAAAAAATCTAACGATTAATGATATTCTATATTGAATCCCATGTTAAAACATCATGTTAAATATCTTTGACTATAGTATACCACAATCTTCTTCCTCATCCCATAAACATATATGTGGAAAACCCCACCTGATAATCATAATGAGACTGAAAAATGTTTATTCTGCACTCAATACATTCAATCCACTCCTGTGACACTTGTGGTCATTTGTCTCCATGAAAGATAGTCATATATTTCTTGGAAAATTATGATCCTTGATCCTCCACTCATCTTGTGATTACTATGTCCACTAACCCTTAAGTATGAATGGTATGGACAAATACATAATATAACAAAGGGTCCACTATAGGATACTCCTATTAAACCGGACTCATGGATTACTCTCTCGTACATGGATGTTCTATTGTAGAATGAATTATATATTAAAAAAATTAACAAGTTTGACCTAAGTCAATTCTAATACTGTTGAACTAAAATAAAAAATCCAAAATAATTTTTTAAAATAATAAGAATTTCAAACAATTATGAAATCTACTAAAACGGAACAAATATTAAAAATCTATATTTAATTTAATTGAAATTCTCACATAGTTTATTCCAACGACCTCAAACCCAAAAAGTCTCCAAACATACTAAATAAGTATAACTAAATAAAAAATTTAATCAAATAATTAAAAAGAACCAAAATACCAGGTTACATACATAGTATATATTTTCTGACCATTTTGGTTATTCAAATACAGTCACATGAGAGAGCTAGAAAGAGACCATTTACCCACATACTATTTATATTTTGATTATCTTTCTCTTATCTACCCAAGGTAAATAACAAACCTGGGTATTGCAGACACCCTTTAGGTTGAGTAACCCATATGAAACCAAATAGTGACATACCAGGTCAACCGGACTAGTCACCCTTGTCATCCCATTATAAGGTGGGGGTATAACAAAAAAATATATTGTATATATGAAAAAAAAACACAAAAATAGTATAATGTGGAAAAAAGTGAGATAAAATTTATCTAATAATTCAAAATTATAAAGGCAGACATTTCTAGACAAAAAATAATACATTTTACCAATATTCCGATCTAAAAAATACCAAACATAAATAACGAATAACCAGAATCCATCATGTTATTGGATGACATAATATTTACCTATGTTTAGTAAAACATGTTCTAAAACCACCCAATTTTATAAGTAGGGATATGGGAATAGATCACTCTAGGATACCAACAAATAATCATAACAATTTATAATATTAGGAATGAAAAAGATTATTATTTAAAAAGAATGTGTTTTAAATTTAATTTTATTAATAATATAATCGGAAAACCTTTCATGGGTTTTATAAAAATTACATACCATGTTATCCAAATCGATAATTATTAATGATATAAACAAATTCTAGTAAACTTATTGAGATATAAATAAAAATGTTATACAATATCCATGAAATAATTCATCATGCAATAAAACCCATAAAAATTTTAAAACTCTCTATCAGGCTCTATCCTATGGGAATATAAATGTGATACACAGATAAGACTCAATATTAATAAGGATGGATCTAACTAAATTTGATTCCTATCATATTCTATTGATGTACTAGAGGCTAACTTTTTCTGGTGTCACACACAATAAGGCTACCCAAGTATCATTATTGATGCCTCCAATGTATCGAATGTGATAAATTTTATAATTTTAGTTAAAAAAGCAAGTATTTATTTTTTATAAGACCATATCATATCCAAGGAAATATTCTTTGGGGATTTAAAATTAATTTACAATTTCTAATCAAGGAAATTATTTTTTTTGTGTAAAAACCATTAAAATATCAACCCATTCTCTTTCCTATTTTAACATATTTAATCCTATTTCAACTATAAAGAATTTAAAAAAAAAAGATAAATGAAATTATATATACTATACACACTGAATAGATCCACCTTCTATAAGGTTTATGAAACACTACCGTCAATTTAAAATTTGTAATTGAAACCATAAGATCTACCTTTAGAAGATAAACAATGAAATAAGAAAAAAAAATTATAGAATGGAAACACAATATGATCACAATCAAACATAAAAAATATAGACACAACAAAAACTAAATAATGATAATGATAAATGCTTTATCGGAAAAGAGAACCCCAATTACAATAGTGATGAATCACTGAGCGAAGTCAATCTGAATATAAGAATGTCACCCAAAAAATGAATTGGGTATGTTATGTAGTTTAGAGGAAGAGGCTGAAAAAATAATTATTCATTAAAATTAATTTCAAAGAATTATAGATTTAACTCTGTGAATTTATTTTTTTGTAATACCTTTATATATCCTGAAATTATTTCATTTTATTTTATGATGAAAAAAGGCCCATTTGATAAAAACATGATTTTTCACATCACTCATTGGGTAAAACATACACATAATGTATTAATGTCATGATTTCTAATTAACAAATATGATATATCAAATGGTCATTAAACATTTTTTAATCCCACTAAACATCATGTAATTGCATTGTGTTTATCTAAAACTATTGTTTTAGGATAGAAACTCAAAAAAAAAACCATCACATCACGATTGATGTTATCCTCTTATTTATGTTTGAAAATACCTAGACAATGACAAGGAAAACAAATTAAAATAATTTAACATACATTATAGAATATTAATGTATTTCTTCAATATGAATATTAAAATATGGTGATATTTTCGTTTTGTTGAAAAAAAATTAATTTTCAGTGAATAGTAAAAACCAAATTCTTATAAAAATTTTATTTCTATAAAAAAATTTAGACCTATTATAAATATGATTAAAATTAACATAATAGTTATGTAGTTATTTTATAACCAATTAGTGACATTTAAATCATGATTATTCTAGATTTTTTTGTAAAAATTTTTGAACCTTAAAAAAAATAAGAAAACATATTTCTATGCTTATATTAATTATCAATTTAAATAAATAAAATAACCCATATTTAGTAATTATTTATATAAATATTATAGATTATACAATGATAAATATTAATTTAAATTCAAATAGTTGGGAATATATGTCATACCTTCAATATGAGGTCATCTTTTCCAATAAAAATCCTTTCTTGAAATTCTATTTTTGACACATCTATAAATTTCAAATTAAATAAAAAAATTCACATTATTAATTAGAATTAAAAAAAATAGATTCCATTTTATGAATCATCATATTAATTTTTCTTACATGTGGCTTATATAATTTTTTACTAGAATGAATAATGAAATGAGTAAAAACTATTTACCTCAATTATGGTAATGATGGTTTTATTGGATGAATAAAAAAATTAATAATGGTTAGAAATTAACCATATAATGTATAATTCATATTGGATGGTGATATCTATACATCATGTCATCTATTTTTATAAAATATATTAATTTTTACCATTTTCCATGAAAAGAACATCTGTTTAATTAATTATTTTCAAACTCTCTTTATGTGTCCTCTCCCCCACTTATTAAAGGCCACAATTTATCTCCTTTAAATAATTCCAAAACCCAATAGTTATTTGAATATATTTAAAAATAGAATCTCGTATTCCCTCTAGTATTATTTGAGTCCTAAATTTTGTCATAAATGATGTCTAATAAGTATTTTGGTGAACATCGCAAAAAATAGTTTGAAGAATATGATGCATCCTTAGATGACTATTTTATTTTAACACTTACTCCCCCCATACAGGTAATATTTTTCCATGATTATATAATAAAATCATTACATTTTGTACATCTATGTAATTTTATGAAATTTTTATGATATAATAATAATCCATCCCCACAAATGGGCAACACAATTATTGATTGTTTGTACTGTGGAATTCCACATTATGAAACAATGTAATTTGTTTTCATCAGCAATTATAATGATTTCATATATTGATGTATATAATTTTTTTACATTATTTGTATAAAAAATTTATTCCATAATTAAGATATCATATATATTTTTCATATAATAAATTTTATGTAGAATATGATTACAACAATCATGTGTATAAAGAACTGTTGCCTTATAAAGTGATGTGATTCTTTTTTCGTTATTATTTACATTGAAGGTAATATATATTAATTCGATGTCCATATGTCATATTAACTAAATAATAGCCACTATATAGATGATATTTAACATATCATTGGTTAACGTATCATCAATTCATTAAATGATAATTTCATTATTTGGTATAGTGGACTACCGCCTCATGAAGTGATGTGATTCCTTTTAATTTTGGATCACATATATGGTTTGTGTTACGGTATTTTTATAAATTAAATGATATTATTGATATTGTTACTTTCCTGTAAATATAATGTTATAATTAACTACTTCTATCATGATGAATGAAAAATTAAATCATTACTCATGATTTACTAGGGAATATTGCCTCCAGGATTGAAACATAGATTGTTTTTCAGAACCATATATAATGTTTTTAAAAAGTATAATTTATTTATATTTTAATGTTCTTGTCATAATTACCGTTACGGTTTTCATTAATTATTAATCTATTATAACTTAATCAACTTACAATTGTAATTTTTTAAATATCTATAGAACAACATCGTAACATATTTTAAGAGCCTCATGATTAAGTTATTTAATATAAAATGATATTTGATAATATCAAATGAATAATATTAATAATAAATGTTCTATTCAATGTAAAAACACTAACTTCAATTTATTATCTTGGAAATAAATTATTCACATGGGAAATCTGGATCAAGGTAATGGATCACATTAAATAACCATTTCTATTAGATTAAGAACATTCACTCTCAATGTAACCTATAATAAATATTAATGATATGATTGCTTATAATATATGAATATATGCCTCTAAAGTATATATTTTTTGTATTTTTCATTTTTTTTATGGGATGATACATTCCTTTGGATCAATTATTAACTGCCTTCATTATTGAATTCCATTTATTGATGGGATAATGATAGAATATGGTTCGAATTTTTTGTATTTTTTTATTATTATTTTATGTCTTATAATTGATTCTATTATGTGAAACAGATTCATCATTAACAATTTATTATATGTCCACCCCAATAGATATCCAATTTGTTCTTAAAGGATCTAATCTCATGATACATCATGTTTGTGATTAGGGAGTAAACCTAAAATATTATAGAATTTAATTCTATTCTATAATGTGTAGATTGTTATTTATTGAGTCATGTTTTTGTCAAGAAATATTTGTCTTCCAAATTTTTTATGATTATAGTATCTTATAAAACCATGATTTTATTATATCCATGCCTATACTCACTCAAAATCATTCACTTTAATGATACCATACAATACTATTAACACACATGTTATATTTCCTTATCATGTTGGTTCCATTACTGTTTTTTTCACCAATTTATTTCGTTATTAGAAATGTTATACCATTATGTTTTAGAAGCTAAAATATATTTTTGGATATATCTACGGTGAATAAAAAAAATATTCCCGGATTAATTTTCATTTTATGTAATATGTATTGTTTATTACTAAAAGAGTATGACATTAAGATCCATGTTTTATATAAATAAATATTAATTTTATGAATCATTTAATAACATTTCTTATAATAGTGGCTTTACATATTATAAATAGAGAAATATTTATTCTTCTATGAATCTAGATATATTTAAAATAATGAATTATATATGATTTAAAGATAATATGTATTTATTTGAAGTAAAATATCTAAGAAGAATTATGAGTTAGGGTCCTTATAAATATTATATCGAATCATTGACTCTATTTATTGATTGTTGAATAATATATGTGATGAAAATTTAATACTTCAGTTAATAATTGAGTCTCCATTTCAATTAATGAGATAACACTATTGGTATTATTCTATGAATAAGAAATGAAATAAATTAATAATTCATTATTTTTGAGACCTTAATATAGGTATTTATTTATTATATCATAAATAATATTTTGTATTTATGATTAAATAATAAAGTTGTTGAATAAAGTATAGTTTTAATTGATGAATGTTTTTTAGAGAAAAACTAAGTATACATGATAACATTATCCAATGGGGCATGAGAAGAAGAAAATAAATAATAAAAACATACCTGATATTTTAATATGTTAATCATTTTATGATTTTATTAATCATTCTAAGATATTATTTTTAAGTGGTATGCAATAAAACTATTCGTAGGATACACTTTATCAAAATTTCACATTTATCCTTTGCACTTTTTCATTTATTCGAATAATTATCATATGATTTTTGATCCTCATTATTTCCATGTCATTCTAAGGATTAGATACTCTTATTGAGTAATTAATATAATAGAAATTTTCTCCATTGACTATGATTTCATGTGGGTTGTTTAATATAGTTTACATTTTACTCTTACCAGAATAAACTATTTTATTAATGTGAAAACATTTTATAAATTTCTATGCAATGATTTACCCCTCTCAATTAATTCGTCAATATTATGGGTGGATCTCAAATTAGTAAATATTAAATAATACATTGTTCACTGAAATTTAATTTCATTTGAACAATAAATTATTTCTATTTTTATTTATAATATCATGAATGGATAATATATCCCTTGTTAATTGCATTGTCATTCCCATATATAATAGGAGAAATATTATTTTCTGGATATAATAGATATTTTCATATCTATGGTCCATTTTTTATTATTAAATTGAAGGTAGTATGGATTATTTTACTTCTTGTGGTGAAGTTACGACAGTGATATATATAGATGATAAGAATCATAAAAAATAATTGATGTTATATGAATGATATATTATGTTCTATTTATTGGGTTGAGTTTGTAAAAGAGAGGGGAATCAAAAAAAATATTTGGGATATGCTGAAAAATATATATTTATGGATCATAAATGTATGAAAATTAAAATTACATATCTGTGGAATAAAATAACAATATAAAATTTTTGGTAATGATTAATCCATATATTTATTCTCAAAAAAAGTAAATTATATTATATAATATTTTTAGATTTAATTATAAATTATGAGACTACACTATGGGAGAAAAGGTTTTGAGAATTCAATAGATGAGTTTTGTTGAATGGTTACATCATTAATATAAATTATACAAGTTCTATAATAATGTATGATCTATATTGTTTGATAATATCTTATGATATGATATTAGATAATGATAAATACATTAATGAATGGTCTTATAATTAAATTTATTTTAATTCATTTATGATTGAGAAATGAAATAATAATGTGAATCGTCTTCTATCTGGATAATCTGATATTGAAGAATTAAAAAAGTGGGTTTTCGTGATTTTATTACAACATTATGGTTGGTATATAAGGCAATAATGGGAAGATATAAGGGTATATTTCCTTTAAAATAATTTATGTGTTGATATATCTGACACTTTTCATGAAAAAAACATTACATGAAGACTATGATAGTGATTAATTACTAAGATATTGATATTATCAATTAAAAATAGTTCTCCTAAGTGAAATCTAAGTCATTAATTGAATGGTAGTATGTTTCATAAATAATAAATAAAATTATTATCAAACCATGACGGATGTGATCATGATGAATATGAAGTGGATTTTTAGACTTTCGGTGATGATGATTGGAAGCAACTAATTTCCAAAGTAATAAATGAAAGTTTCACTACTGACACATTTAGCAGTCCAAGAAGTAAATATAAAGTAACTAATTTTATTTTTATGATAATAAGTATCTGAAGTAGGGTCTATTAAAAATCATAATTCATATAAAGGAATACGGGATGGAAAATCGATATGATCAGCCAAAAAATAGCTCAGAATTTGAAAATAATGAAAAATACATGTTATTGATAATATTCAATGATTTAAATATATTGCATTTTTTTCAAAATATATCTAAAATAAATAAGGAAAGGAAAATAAATGAGTTTTTTAAATTAAATGGTTCATGAAAGATATTTCAGAGATGAAAAATAACATTGAAACTTAGTACCGAATTACAAATAATATATTAATAATATAGGGGAATTCACAAAAGAATAGGGTTGTATGGATTTAAAAAACAAAACTCAAAATGATAAAATATTCAAAACATACATTTTTGTCATGAAAAAATTAATAAGATTTTTTTTAACATATATGTTTTTATTAAAAATCAGATAATTATATAATAATGAAAAATATAGATACCTAAAATCAAACTAAAACGTACTCTAAAGGATAGAAAAAAAGATGGAATAAAAATGGCTTATATTTAAAAATCATATTTCAGAAAAACAAAATATTTTTCAGTATTAAAATGAATAAAAAATTATTGTTCAAATTAATAAACAAAGGAAGTTGAATTATTATATATAGTAAACATATAATATAGGATTGTATGACTTTTATTTATATTGATACTAAAATGGATGCTTCAAACATATAGAAATATATATCTTTGATTAATCTTTAACATTCATATTAATCATAATATCGTGGAAGACAAATATCGAAGAGGATTTATCCAAAATAAGGGAGAGATCATCTGGTTAAATAATATAACTCTTAATAGAAATCAATGAATAGATTTTATGTACTTTAGGATTCATGTATTAGATGGGACCATGATGATCATAAATGAAAATTAATTTTCCATCAATATACTGTTTAAAATTTGATTAAATTATATTTCTCAAAATCCTCATGATATAAAGTGGGATTATAAATAAAAGATATTTATTGATATTTTTTAAATCAAGATTTCAAAAGGGGAATGTCAATTGATATTTGATCGTGGATATTTTTCACATATTATACAAGACATGAAGTAATTGAATAATATTGAAAAATATATTCACGAATGACTGAAATTTAGTATTATTAGAAAACATTAGATAAATTGTGTTGGTTCAACCATTATAATTAAGAAAAATATAAATTCAATTAAAATCATTTTTTTGGGTTTTGGAAACATAATTGGTGATGTGAGTATCTTCCATACGATGAAGGTAATGTTGCAATTTTAAGGAAATACAATATTTTTTTGGAAATTATTTAATGTGGAATGATTATTATAAAAATAAAATTAATTGGTAGAATCGTTTTTCTAGAGGGGAATGACCAAAATTTGTGTGAAATTAGTATAAAAAAGATAACTGAATTTTGAAACAAAAATCATGAATATATTTTCAAAAGGGATTAGTAAAATCTTTAAAAAAATTATTTTTTCATGATATTAATAAAATGGGCATAAATGGTCTTATGTATGTTTCAAATGAAAATAACTCATCAGTTGTATCATATTAATTCTTATACAGGTGAGACCATGAAAATGAAAACAATTTTTATATATAAATATTTTCTTTCTTTTATTGTTGATTTTCACACATTAAATGCATCATGATGGTAAAACATAGTTATGAATCCCTTTATTTGTAGATATTTTATAGGATATGTTCAAAAAAAATTAATCTATCGGTGGATATTAATCAAAAAGACCAATAGTATATTTGACATACCATGGGATGAATAGAATTTTTCATCAAAATAGTCAATCATATAAAAAACTAATAATATGGCAGCATAATAGGATTATGTATTATTAGTTAATATGTATGAAAAAACATTGATAAATAATGATATTTCGCATAATGATTGAAGATAGTACATAGAAGTAGTAATTTATACCAAAAAATAATTAATTATGGATGAATGTTTTTTAAATTAAATGAAATGAAATGTATTATAAGAAGCGACCAGTTTTATTGGTTTTATTTGGGTTTTGAATCCACTATATTATTAATGTAAATTATGAAAATATTAGATTTTATGGTAGAAGATGCATTGATGGATTCTTCATGGGAACTCCTTCAAATGGTAGATGAAATGGAAGATTAAAAATGAGAGAAAGAAGGTCATGGATACTTATTACATCAACTTATTTTAAGAATTATGTATAGAATTCACAAATGAATTAGTAATACATATAGGTGATGAATATGAATTTTATTTGGTTAAACAGAAGGATGAAGTCATTGAAAATGATGAATGATATATTGATATTCATATAAATGTTTTTGATTCATCCAAATCATGAGTTGGAAAGAAACCCCACACTCCCCATGCCTGACATGGAATATAATTGGAGTTGTAAAATCATTATTTTGGATCAGTTTATGTTTCATTAATAAGATAAAACAATATAGATATTATCATATATTTCAAAATTTTTATAGGTTGAATAGAGAGTTGTTGATGATTCTATAACGAATCCAGAATGGGTTGATTCTATGAATTACGAATTCGAAAGGATATATAATAATGAGACAAGGGATTTTATAACTGGACATGGTGAATAAAAAATCATAGAAATAAATGTTTATTTCTAAAAAATGGTGAATGAAAATGGTGTAGTGATTATAATTAATGAATGAATTTTATGAGAAGCCTTTTCTCATGGTGAAAGAGTATATTTTTATGAGGCATTTGAAGATGTTTTTAGGATATAAATAACAAAGATATTACTTATTATTTCATCCCAATGGTAATATATGATTTTCACATATATTTTATGTCTTCTGTCTACATTGTCGATCTCAAAGATGAGGTTTATATTGATTAACAATGTGATTTTTCACTAGGAGTATATGAAAATCATGTTTTTATGTTAATGAATGCTTTATATGGGATTAATAAATCTCTATTATCATTGTTATTCTAAGATATACTCCAATATAAAGGATATATTATATAAAATATAGAGGTTAAATAACAACCTATACATCAAACATGACAACAAGGTAACTCTCATTATTATTATTTATGTATATGATAATATTTAATTTATAATGTTTGATGATGTTTTGATGGGAATTCCACATATATTGTGGTGCTTTATTCACAATATAGGATTGGGGAGAGTATATATTTTTCATGATAATAATGTTTTAGTGATAGATCATATCATTAAATAAAAAGAAATGAATGATAGAGATAATTGTTAAAAACATTTAATAAATGAATCAAGTATTGTTTATAATAAGACCCCAATATGAAAAACTGTCGCTAAGGATATGGATTGAAATGATGTTTATTAAATAAAAAATTGAAATTTTATTGGAATTAAAAAAAATTGTTCCATGGATAGACGTTGTCTATATGTTTACCCATTGTAGGAGTTTCATAACATCACAAAAAATGTCACATATAATTTTTGATAAATGGATCACTAGATAAATAAAATGAATAACTAAATTTAGGTTTAAATATGATGAAAACATTGCGTTTTTTGTCTTTTTCAATGTAGATTGTTCATGAACTATAGATGATAGAATATAAACAAGTTTTGGAGTGTTAATTGATGGTGAGTTGTACATTTATTAGAACACAACAAATCAGAATTCCATATATCGTACCACTAATGAAGGAGTGTTTTGTTTTTGTAATACAACACACAAATTAGTAAATGTAAATGAAAATTAGTTGTAATATTTAAATTTCAATTTTTTGTACCATGTTATTTTGGCTTTTGATAATGAAATTCTATAAAATATCAAATATTCATATTTAACATTTATTGATGTAGAATATTGATATAAAATTTTACTAAATTAAGGTTGTTGTTGAGATAATTGTGAAAAAATATAATTTTTTCTTACAATAGAGAAAATACATAAATTTTCCTGGAAAAATATTTTAAGCGGTGAATATTAAATATTGTCATATAAAATGGATGTTTAATTTACACAATCTGAATTAAATGGTATATTGTTCATTCCATTATGTCAACTTGATCATTTTAATTTTTATTCGAAATTGTGATAAATGATAATATAAATATTATTTTAGTTATTTCCATAGGAATATAACTTGTGTATATAAAAAGGGGGTA
Organism: Viscum album; assembly: GCA_963277665.1. Taxonomy (NCBI): domain Eukaryota; kingdom Viridiplantae; phylum Streptophyta; class Magnoliopsida; order Santalales; family Viscaceae; genus Viscum; species Viscum album. Next base: position 359,048,979 of record OY728143.1, read on the forward strand.
AATACACATAGGGAATTGCAGAGATCTATATGTCACCAACCCATGGGGATATAAGGTATGAGTAAATGAGGTAATCAATGAACTCAAAAAAATGGGACTATTTAAATATATTTTTTGAAGAATAATTATGATATTTATTTTGGATTTTAATATGATTAATGAATAGATCAGAAATTTTAAATATTGGTTGGAAATAATTATTTTATAACATGATATTATTATAAAATATTTTTATTTACTACCCGACATCCTCTCATGTTTACTAAGAACTATTGAATGATGAGTCATTATAATGTTTAATAATTTTAAGGTTATTTAAATATCACAGATGTAACAAAATCCAAATTAGTTGATTATTGATAAATTTTTTGAAAAGTGTGTGCTCCTTCGATGATTTATTTTTCAATGGAAATTTGTGATTGAATTTTTGTCAAAAAAGTAATCATATTCAATGAATTAGAGTTTATTATATGGGCCTCATGAAATTGAAAAGTTATGTAATAATTATCTATTGTAAACAAATTTCTATAAAATGGCCAATAATATTCTTAAATTGAAGAATATAGGTATCCTTTTATTAATGTATTTAAAATTATTAATTAGCATTTTCTAAATATAGTATGATATACTTGGTTAAGTATTCCTCCCAATTATATAGATAATTAAGAATACATTAACAATTGGTTATATAATATGCTTGATGTGTTGAGATATTTAATGAATTTATAATGAATGGAAAGGATGTTCTATATTTATTTTTAAAATTTTGTTTTGGAGGTGTGTTATACTAGAACTAGAAATGGGAAATACTTTATAGTGTAACCCTGAATACCATTTTCATTACAATTAGTTGGGTTTTCATTAAAATTATTCATCTTCAATATAATCATTACACTAGTGATACAGAAACGACACAAAATAATTTATACATATAATTATCTCGTTGAGTAAACATCATGCTCCATCTAAAAATGTATTGGTTAGTGTATGACTATAATCATAATGAGAATAATTTTTTGTAAATTGTTTGATGGTGTTCCATGAATATAAATTCTGAATAAAATGTATATATAAATTAGATGATTCATTTTATGTTATTTATTTATTCATATATAATTATTTATCAAATTTATCATTATTCGAGATACTAGAAATCAAAGAATCAAAATGACAATAGAAATTTTACATTTAAGAGAAGATATAATATAATAATAGGACAATTTTTTAGTGAAAATTCTATGACTATAGTATATGAATTTTTATGGAAGATGAATATAGATGTTATTTACAGTGAGTTATATTCCACTAAATAAATTTTGACAGGAAAAAGATTCATAACATCATGTAATTGAATTTATTTTAAATAATTAATCATGAAAGACTTGTGGATAATATGAATATGTGGGATTTTAATTATGACATTATAATTACGAGCTTGAGTCACATGAACATTTAATAAGAATTTTTATCTTAATATATTAATGGTTAAATATGATTAAAAAAATATTTCTTGACTCTAGAAATAAATTTATATCCATAAAAATTATCATCATAATATTCATGATATTATTTATTAATTATAGATATAAAAAAATTGAAGACATAATTATTTTCTTCACATTAATAAAATGGTCAATAAACTAAGACAAGGGACATTTATCTTATCAATGAATAGAGATGATAAAGAAGAAAAAAGAATGATAATTTATTTCTCAGTTCTATTCAATATTTTGAGGAAGGGAAATATGTGACTTCCTCATTTTTTGGGATTAAAGATTTATTATATGAAAAATTTGATAAATTTAAGAATTTGTGAGGGACTTTATTTTCAAATAAAATCATATGTACAATAATCAATATGTTTGATTCACATACACTATTAGGAAACTATAGTGCAACACATGTTTATAGTTATCTACTTCTTCCTATAATTCATTGGGGTTATTTTGTATTGTATTGATTAAATAGAAGTGTTTCTAAAACTTGATATATTTGAGATTATATTTTTTATTAGAAAAAACTATAATATATGTTTTTCACATTCTATGTGTTCACGTGGTTATATTTTCAAGTGATATTTTTTTACTCTAATCAATAATGGTGGTTGTTTAGACTGTAAAATGTAAATGAAATTTCTAATCTCAAATTCAGACAATATGATTCCATAAATATAATTAGATCGATTTAATACTAGAGACAGTATTATTTAGGATTAAATAGAATTCATTAATGTTCCATTAATAAAACGGGGTATTGGAGATCTTAAACATTCAATAAGTCCTACATTAATGATTTTGAAAAGGTGGAAATTAGTTTTTTTCTCAAATAATAAATTGTATAAAATGTTTTAATAATTTCATCGGGAGATATTTTAACTCAAAAAATATCATTATATCATATTATATTGTTTCTAAGTAACTCTTATTTTTGGATTATTCTATATCTTATTTTATAATAAAATTCATTTTTTGTTTTGAAATACATTTAATGTTACACTAATTGATAACATACACATTGATGAATTTAATATGGATTATATCTATATAGATTAAAAAAAAGAGTATTTTCTATGTTGGGGGAAATCATTATGTGAATGAATGATTTTTTTATATTGATGAATTTTACGAGTATTATACCCTTCCAAACACACACACCTTTGGGTAGTCTATGATTTCTCAAAGGGACATTGTTTTTATTAGATAATGTTAAAATGCCACAATATTTTACATATGGGCACTAGTTATGGAGGTAAAAGAAATCAAACTATAACCTTGAAAATCATGTTTTAAGGTATTGCACCACATATTATAGACCCTTGGACATAAAGATTTCTTTTTGGGATAGTTAAGATGAAATATTTTATAGGCAATAAATATGATGTCCATATTGAAATCAATATATTATATAAATGTTGATATGTAAAGGGCATTCAATAACTCACGTAACAATGTCAAAATTATAGAGTATTATTTATTGAACTCCTCACCCTTGGGAATGATTTATATTATCGAGTAATTGTATCATAATTTATCAACATATTGAAGGGTTTAATTGAATTATATATTGTAGTTATAAAGAAATGTTTATTTTCTTGATATATGTGAACAATGAAATCTAATTATAAACACCTATATAATTTATTGATCATTTCGATGATATTATTTCTTGTATTAAGATGATAAAATTTAATTATAAAATGAACCAAAGTAAAATTACACTTTATGAGGATATGTGATATCTATCAATCTGCTGAAGAACCTCTAGATATTTCATATAGTTAGTTTTTAATACCATATTAGAAATTATTATTTCATTTTTTTATTGATAACAAAAATGGAACATGTATTAAGGATAAAAATTGTTTAATAGTAAGGATTAGAAACACAATAAAAATTTTCCAATCACTTTTAAAAACATTTTTATGTGTGTTATATATCTCTATATACCTCTTGTAATCTCGTAATTTTATTTTTGATCAAATAACAATAAACATGGGTGGAAAAAAACATATTTTGTTGGTAATTTTTGTAACTAGTTATTAATCCTACCCCTCTAAAATCCTATTCTACGTAGCACAACCATATAATTTGGTATGAAATAATTTATATTATTTAATTCAATTTCTATGTATATCAAGATTCATATATTATACGCTCTCGTAGTTGACTGTTCATCATGTTAATATAGAGCTTAGGTTCTACTAATTTCTTGAAATATTATGTTTATATATTTACAATGAATATTATTTTCATTAATTAGGTGTAGTTAATGCACCATACACATCAACAATAAAAATATTCCCATGATCTACGTTAAGTGATTGTATCTAAAGAAGAATTATATTGTTCAATTTTTTAAATATCATTTCATTTTGGATCTTCAAATATCTGATAATTGAATATACGTTCCTATATTTGGGATACTCTCTCTAGTGAACAATAATAGAAATGTTAAACCAAATGGGAGAGTTTGTAATGTGTTACTCTCATTAGTCATAGTCTTGTTGTTAACATGAGTTATGGGAAAATGTAACTCAAAAATTTTAATATATATTATGTGATATCCATTTGAGATGTAAAATGTTTAATGTGTCATAGATAAAAATATTTTAATCAGAATTTGAATAAAATAAATTTGAACACGATGAGTCTATGGATGTGGTCATTATTAGGTTAAACAAAATTCTACGATCAATTAGAATATATAAAAAAATTATTAATGATTCTACAATGTTAATGAAATTTATTAGGGATGACTAGGGTAATATTGATTCAATGATTTATACCCTAATTTATCTTGGCATGTGTTACAATACTATATCGAAACTAAATAATTTCCTCAAAGCCTATTTGATGGGTTGTGGAATATAAAAGAAAATAAAACTAAATCCCAATAAAGAGGAATCATTAAATGATTCCAAATATTAATAAAATATTAAAAAATTGATGTTAATGAAACCAATGTAAAATATTTTAATATTTAATTTTTAAATCAGTTAATTATTATAAAAAGTCACGTGTTATGTTAATTGTAAAAATAACAGTTCATTTCCATAGAACTATTCCAATTATAGAAATAATTGAAACTTCTTATTTCATTATATAAATATAATTTGTCTTGACAGGGAGGATAATCATTCTAAAATATCATAAATGATAATTAATGTTAAAGTCAGGGATATTAGAGGATTACCTTCTAAAATAAAACTAAAGGACATAAAATTATTGAAAATCGAATTCGAGTCTAAATATTTGGCTACACATTGTTTAAATAAAAGTGAATGTGAAGAAGAAATGGGATCTAAGGATGAAAAAAATTATTTTATTTCAATATAAAAATAGACTAAATAATTCTATAATAAATATTATATGTGAAATGTGGATAATGGTAGTTGTCTGTGATAACGTAGTTATTAGAAAACATGAAAATAAATTTAATAATGGATACTTATTTTGATTAATCTATAATAAATCTGTAGTCTTGATAAACAAGCTAAGGCATTCAAAACTGAAAATTATTCATTAAAATTATTAATTAATGTATAAAAATGTAAGAACATTGCTATAATGTAAATAAATTATTCACAGAGGATGGGTGATCAAAACTAAATACATTTAGGGTTTGATGATATTCATAATTTTACTATATATAATCTACCTGTATCAAATAAAAATTTGAGGTTTTTAGGAGAAAAATTTCTTGACCCACAAACTCTTATGGGAAAAAAAATATCCTATGATTTAAATTCAGATAAAATAGTTCACTAGTGGTCAAATGTAGTGGAACAATTTCTTTATTCTAATTAATTACATATTTATTATCTATAGGTTTCCAATACTATCATATTGGATGAAAAAAATGATACAAAAATAGTGGAATAAAATTCATGAATTTTGGATTTGATTACTTCAGTTGAGAAGGAGAAAATTCCCATTGGTACCACTAAGAGTGGTGGGTCTGAAGATTGAAAAACCAATGAGGTTTGGAATAAACTGTAAATTGTTTCGGACCTTAAATAATATTATAAATTTAAGTAGGTTTATTCAATTAATGGGGTAATTATAATAAAATATAAGTGTGAAAATAAAAAGTAAAATCCATAATACTATATTGATAAATACAATTTCAAGAAATTATATTTTTCTATAATGTACGATTTTGGTGTCATAATATCTATGAACACAATTCATTTCATTCATAGTAGAATGTATCACCCCCTTAAATCGATTCCCATCTATAAAAAAGGTGTTGTAAATTTAAAATACCTACAGTTAAACTAATACATAATTCTAATGATAAATTTGACAATACCTGTTATTTTATTGAAAAAACATATGTGAATTTTATTAAGTCTTGATGAAATTATAATAATGGTTTAGAGATACAAATATATAAATAATTAAAAACGAAAAAATATAAATAATTCAAGGAAAAGAGAGATCAAGACAAATAATTGGTATTTGAATTGTATTATAGAGTAATTAATAGTAGAAAGACAGTGATACTTGATAGTGGTTTCTCATCTCATATGAAAATAAATGAAAACCATTTTAAATAAATCATATTGTAGATGTTTCTATGATTATTAATGATGAATAACTTTATAGTAATAAGGCTTTAATTTTCAAAATTATATATATGATATTTTAATCAATGGATTTTATCGATTTTTATGGGATGAGACAAAAACCCATAGTTGTCTATTTGAATTTTGATAAAGGTAATATGGTAATGATTTAAAATATTGTGTGTATCATTAGGATATTATAGGATTCCATGAAATTCCAGCAATAGGAAGATCTCTGACAATTTATTAAAAAAAAATTACATCAAACAAGAAAAGAACAACATGGACACTACAAATCATAGAAATTATCCCCATCACCATATTCCTGATGGAATATTTTGTCCGCAGCAGCCGATTCCAATTCTAAACATTCATAATTCATCAGAACATTAGCATACTTCCTTCTAAAATTCATCTTTTTCAATGAGAGAAACGACGTAATAGATTTCCTTCCCTTCTTCACACCATTGACATCCCTTGAAAAACTCCTCCTCTTGGAGGATGATCTAGTAGTAGCTGGGTTCAGTAGGTATGAGTAATCTTTTATCATTCATCTTTTTGCTGGAGCAGTCATACCACCATCACATGCAGGAAGTTTACTTTTTTCACTTTGAACGATATCACTATAATATATTCTAGTGACATCACTCACATTCCCTTTGTCACTATCAGAGACACTGCCCCAATTTCCAGGGATGCGCACAGAACCCGATCTTTGGCATCAAAAACTTCCTCCAATCAACATACCCTTTGAATCAATCAAACATCATCCTTCGGCCGAATGTAATTGCACATCAATCAGCTTCAGGCATTGAAGGGGAAGCTCATTTCCACAATCATCATGGTGCTCCTTCACAAGTGTAACCTCACTCAGTGAAGGCTTAGAAAAAGGAACAAGCCGCATCCTCTCAGACTCATCCCTTTGCGAGACTTCCTCAATAAGAGTAGTCATATCAGTCTCCAGAACCTCAAAGTGATTATGGGTTGAAGCAGTAACCACATACAATTGGCGACATCCATTTACATTGGGAAAGGGCCGATTCCAGCCCCCAAGATCCAATTTGAGGTCATCAAATACTTGCTTCACATTTGGATTCAATGATGGTTGCAATACCTTCACCACAGCTGCATACGTAGGAGCATGTACAACCTCACCTTTCACAGCTGGATGAGACCGCCCATTCACACTCACTCCCTGCTCACAAGAGAACACCTTTCCAGCTTTCTTCATGACATCTGGCTGAAGATCCTTCCCCTCACTTACACTATTTGAAGTTCGCCCGCACAATAAGATCCTAGGTTGAACCTCAAATAGCAATTGATCCAAACCATTGATCCCAGATCCACTAGAGCCCATTTCCACTGCTCGCGAATTCCCAATCATGTTCCTGCCATTATAGAAAAGAGAAATATGACCAAATCGATGGATGTTAACAAAGTAACTCATCCAGGACTCAAAGATCACCTCCTACTTCCACTAGAATTATTCACCATCTGTGATCCCAAAAAAATTCATGGGTGGCCTCGCAACATCGACTTCAACACAAATTCTTGGATAAACGGGGTGACACAGGACCTCTATTCTCTGATCATAATAGATATATCATTCTATAAATTTCCTAATAATATATAATATAGATGGATTTTGATAGTAAATAGGGATACTAGGGTGACTAACCCAATTTGTGATTGTATATGGATTGTGTTGCATATGAACATCAAAACACCAGTGAAACAGAAGGAAGGAAGCTCTATTGCATCTTTGAAATGCAATAGACCTAGCAGCAACAAGGTCCTCCTATGATCAAAACAGAATCATAAAGTGACACCGATCAAGCAACCCAACCACTGCATGCTCCTGTAGCATCCATGAAATAGAGATAAAACAATCAAATTCATCAACCAAAGGATGATGATGGCAGATCCTAGCAACCAAGGGAACTTATAATGGTTTGTGGTGCTTGTGAGCTTTTTCAGGGATGCCCTATAAATTATTTCAAATAAATCAAAAACTCTTGAGACTTTCAACCACATAAAATGATTATCTAAAATAATATGATATGAAATTATATTATTGCATTCTGAAAATGGATCTGAATACATAAATAATGAATTTTATGTATATATTTAGAAATATAGTTTATGGAATGAAATTAGTGGTCTATACACACCACAAAAAGAGGTTAACAGAGTTACTGTAGTAATATTTGAAGCACATGGGGGAGGAAACGTTTTTAGAGAATTAAATATTGAATTATTATTTTTTGACATGATTTATGTGTTGCTTTCAATATTATATTTTGATGAAAAAATTGATCAAATTTAGAGAGAAGCTGTCATAAAATGTAGGATTTGGGGGAATCAATAATTATAAGTGCTCAACAGACAATTTTATATCAGGATTAATAACATGGATTTTATCAAGTTTTATAAGACTTTGAAGGGGAATATTCATTAACATTAGAAAATAAGGAATGGGTAACCACCTATTGGTTATGAAGGAGAATAATATATATATATATATAATATAGAATATGTCTCACCCTATGTAATGTAGGACGAGTGCATGTATATTCCACCTCTATAGCTGAGTCTATACAACATACATATTTTTCCTATGTGATTTATTTTAGGTAATACCCAATTATGAAAATATTAATTTTAGTTTTCCTATCAATTTACTATGTTCAATGGATTCCTATGAAAAGTATTGACATAAAATTATAATAAATTTTATATATTTGATGTATTTCTTTAAAAAAGAATCATTAATGTTCAATATATATGCTGATTTGCCAATTATTATTGTGGGAGGATAATGCTCCTCAGTTTTAGGAAATGATTTTAGAGAAATACTTTTTTACACTTATCCTCATTCACAATGTTTCATTAATTACATCAAAACCACATTTATTGTTATCTGAGTACACATGTTACAAACATTGACCCACTAGGTGGTCTTCCACGATGATGTTAAGAGTCTTAGTTAAACTAATTCATAACATTTATCAATCCTTACAAGAATAATGTTGATGATAGATTCTAATATCAATAATTTTGTGGTACATAGTATATTGTTTATATAAAATGATTTTATTTGAGAATATATATTTCGAAATATATAGGATATTTCTTCTACATATGATCATAATAATATCTGAAAATTCCCATTTGTTATATAAGAGCCTTACTATTTAATAATAAATTCTATAAATTCACTAGTTTGTAAAAAATTAATACATCACATAGTACAAAATAACATAAATCCATAATTTTATTTTTCTACAATTCCTATGATATTAGATATCATAATATGAGATATGGTTGGTGTTTATACAAAACCAAAATATCATAATTTGATTTTGTTTCCTAGTTTATCTTTAATTTTTTTGTATTATATAGTTTCAATAAAAAATTTAAATGAAATGAGTCAAATTTAATGATTGAATACATTTATATAAAAAATTATTTTTATATTTTTCTACCTCTGATAAATATCATTCCAAAAATATGACTTCAAGATTTAAAAAAAATATTAGTAAATTTTTTTTATTTATTTTTTTGTAATAAATTTTAATTCATAATCATGATAGAATGATTTTTTAGTTGAATAAAATTTTAATAAACATAATTTTTTATTTTTTAAAAATATGAATAATGTTTTTTAGGTATTTCTTTGATTCCATAAATATTCATGTTTATGAAATATTTTTTGAAATATTAATAGATTGTATAAATAATTTTATAGGATATATTTATTCTAGGTAATATATCTATGAACTTCATGGTATGTTAAACATTGTTACATTTATAATTTAATCTTCTTTAACCATGGTCTTTTATTTATATTTATGGTTATGAGAAATGTTTTTCAATATATTTTTTGCATATTATATGTTAGATATATTTTGATTTGAATTATATCCTGAGTAATTTTTCTCTAGCTAGAGGAATATTGTGATGGAATTACCAATATAATTGAGGATAACTCCTTATCCTAGAAATATAGGGGATGTATATATATTGTATTAGTAATATAGAAGAAGTGGGTATCAATTTTACATAAATTAATTTCATTATATAGAAAATTCATGTCACTTATTCATGAGATGAATTCTAAATGTATGAATATTCATAGAATCTATTTAGGATGAATAACAAAAACTTATTAGTAATGTAAAAAAGTCATGTAATTATTTGTTTTTGTCACACCCTGATCTCTATTTTCATTTTTTTATTATTTTATGCTCCTTGAAATTTTAATTGGTTTTTATGATACTTCCAAGTTGATTATTGTGATGTGTTGGTCTATTTTTATCATGTTCATGATTGGTGTTCCCAGTTGAGGGAGAAATAATTTTTTTCATAGGGTGAATGGGGATTTTTTTGTTTAATTTTATCTTGAATGAATTTTCATGAATGATTTACCAATATTATTTCTGAAACTATACTAGAAAATGTATTAACTATGCGACCTTTTATGGGTTTCTGAGGAATAGATCATGACTTATTCATGGGTATGTTAAATTTTGGGGCTAGCATAAGGGGGTTACTATCAATTTGAATGAAAAAAATTTCATTGTTTGGATATTGTCTCAAGACTGTGTAACCAAACCATGAAATGGTGGTATTCCATTCTAGAATGGAACACAAAACTAGCTCTTGGTAATTTAAATAATGAATTGTAACTATGTGTATTTCCTAGAATCCTAAAAAATGTAAATTTTCCCTTCTTAAATTAAAACCCCAATTTGACATATATCATTCCCCATTTTGTTTTGTTATGTTAATTGGAAGATCCTTCCTTGGATCCTCTTTATAGATTTATCCACTTACCTTAAATCATACTGTGTGCATCATACATTTATTTATTTCATCATCACCTCTCTATCTCTTATAATTTTATCCTTCTGTGATGGGCTAGTTCATTATTGAATAATCCACATATTATATAGTGTGATGTTATATTTTAATTATTTATTTTAGTTTGGGTGGTATAGTTGTTGTGTACTTTTTAAAATGATATTGGAGTTTCACCATGTTCACACAATAATAAGGTAAGTGTTTCTATCTATTTCATTTTTAAAGCATGGCATGTGATGTGAGAGAATTCCTAAATTAATTATTTTTTTCGTCTTCATGATATTATTTTTCTGAAAGGCGATATTATTATTTTTATTATGGTTCTTTTTTTATAATGGTTTTTTCCTGGGATCTATATATTAATGATTATATTTATTTATAGTATCTATATAAAAGGTGTCTGAAAAAATTTACTATTTCCTTTCAAATGGTTTGTGATGTTATATTTTCTATCCATGTGGTATGTGTGTAAAATTGTGTTATATGGGTTTTGTCCCCTATATAGAATTGGTTGTTATGTGATTTATCCTATTCTTCATAATGATACTTTAATATTATTATTTTATTAGATTCCTGAAATTATTACGGATATATATATATAATGCTATGATATATTTATATAAATATATGTATGGAGTGTGAGTATACATTTAACATTTTATATAAATGATAATTTTCATGGAATGTCCATTCATTCATAAAAAAATTGTTTTCTAAAACAATCCCAACAATTTAATTAGCTCCACCATTTTAAAAAATTATTATTTGATTATTAATGATTTTCCATGTGGTTTCATGGTTTCTAAATGTCCTCAAAATGTTGTTCAAGTAGTGTTCTCGATTTCGATTCAGTAAATGAATTACTGGAAACTATAAAATTTAAACAGAAAAAATATTCCTTTGGAAATGGTTTTGGGAAAACATAATTTATGTTTATAATGGTTTGGATTTCAAATAATGTAGACCCTTTGGTACATTAAGAAAATTCGAGGAATACTGTGTCAAACTAAAATGATTTTTTTCCTAGAACATGTTAAATGTTTTTTGTGATATGGTAGCACCTATAGTTTTCCTCTATCTAGATATAGTTTCTACATGGATGGAATCTGGGAGTGGGATAGGCGTGCTCATTGGAATCTATGTTATTCTCAATCATGTTATGTTCTACATTTTTTATATTTGAAAATATTTTCATTAGATTGTATGAATAATTTAGGTGATTATGAGATAGTGAAAATATGTCTCCCAATGAGGTAGACTAGAAATCCCAATGATAGATAATTTGTCTAGTGGGTATTCCACTTCTGTTTGGCCAGTGGATTAGCTTGGTTGGTGATATAATATAAATCACATAATAGGCCAATATATTGTATTGAATAGAGTTCATTTAAAAAAAATTCTAGGGGTGTTTTAGGAAATCCCTATAAAAACATGTGTTATGATCCAATATTATTACATCGAACCTATTTTGACATACAATATTTGTTTCTACTATCTCGTTTCTATGAGAATTTCCCTTATTTTATGATTTCCCAATTATATACCATACTACTTATGTTAATTTTTTATCTTTATTCCTTATGAACATACTCTAATTTTGGTTATCATTTTGGAATTTAATTTTAGTATTAAAGTCTTGAATTATATTTCAATATAAAATGAAATCGATGTTCCATTTTCATAATGTAAATTTTGGGAACATATGGTTTACTTCTCCTATGTGGTGAATACATATTTTCAAATTGTATTTAAAAATTAGTGCTTATGGAATATTTTGGGAAAATACATTTATGAATATTTTGATGCATACCTATGGATCTGTTTTATTAAGAAAACATAATTGAACTACTCAAAAACAATAGGCTCGATCTATTTTTTAGATTTCAGTTCTTGATCAGGTTTTATAATGAAGTGTGTTTTTTAAGGATGGCGGTGGCTATGTGGTCACCTATATATTATGCCTACTTTAAATTTGGTTTTAGTTTTCTTTTTATAACTAATATCTAGATATTTTTTATTTTTTATTATTTACAGATAATATTGTATCTTCATCCTAATGGTGTGTTCCCTTTTTTTATTTATGTTATTTTTTTATATCATCCCCAATGATATATATGATATGAATTGATGGTGGTCTTCATAACAAGGAAAATTTGGATTATCTTCAAGATTTTGACAAGCTATTTTTGGGTGTCCAATTCATGTAATACCATGAATTGTAAATGATATATGATAACACATTAATTGTATTGATGAAATAAGGAATAAAATATATAATTATCACCAGAATGAAGATCTTAATTTCCTCGGTATGGTTTACTCTAAATAATAACTATATATGTTCACCACATGATATCAAGCCCACCTCCTCATATTTTTGGTTATTCCCACTAATATAGGTTGTCTTGAATGTTATAGTGGTATATTTTCACAACATATTTTTTCACAATAATATAAAAATAACCAGTAAATATATATAATAATTAATCAATGTGTGGAGAAAGAATTAAACCCAACCATAAATTATGAATTAATATCAATATAAGAAATCATATAGGATCATTGTCATCCAAGAACACCATAATTTATCTCCCAAAGGCCTATAACATATATATTTTTGGAAAAAATACATTGAGTCCCTATACCATGCCCGTGACTCAAAACATCTCAATACTTTTTCCAAATTAATAAATCGCTCTTGATCAAGTTACTTTAGCCCACTTCCCAATGTGATATTTCCATTAGTGGATACTACTCAATTACAAAAGTGTTATGACCATATGATCATGGTCTGAATAAAATAAGTAATGTAATGTCTCAGATTTTTCTGTTTATTATTTTTGAATATTATATGGAATTATTTCGAGACCAGGCGCGAAGACGACACATCATTCCGAGGTCCAGTGAGCCCGGAATGGTGGTTTGACCTTTTTAAGTCAAGTGAGTCGGCGCTTGTGCGTGGTTGTTACAGTTTCCAACGGATGCCCAGATTAAATATCTGAGCACATCGTAGCATCTGGGACGAAGACTTTACCTAAGAATGAGGCTAACCTCGACCGGCGTCGGTCGAGGGAAAAAGTTAATTTTTGGACGTTTTAATAATAAAATAAAATAATATTTAAATTTAAATGTTTATTTTATTTTATGGAAACAACCGATGCGGCATGTTAAAAGGGAAGTTGTTCCCTTAATTAAATGTTGTGTCATAAATGAAAATAAATGGAATGTTGGACTCTTTAATACGCAGCGACGAGACGTCTGTTTCCTTAACTAATGGCGCGTCATAATGACTCAAGTTTTGTCAAGTAGGGGTCATTAATATCGCCGCGTAATTAAGTGCCAATATTGTTTCCCTTTTTAAATGGGTGAAAAATTGATGATCGTTGGCAACGCTTGAGAAGAACCTCTGCCGAATCTGCGAGGCGTTGGAGAAATTCTCAACGACGAACGACAACGGATCGAATCCAAGGATCATTGGGCCGGCGTTGATGGATCATGACGACAACGGCAGTGGGATTCCTTCGTCAAAGATCGATCCTTTCAAAAGGTAGGGGTTTTTGTTTTGATTTTCTTTTCACCATTTTTGAGTTTAAATGACGAACGTGGATCAACCGCGAACACGTTGATCTGCTGATTCGTACGTTCTTGCGGGAGGGTTTTCTTTGTGATGATTTTGAGGAATTAATCCCTGATTTATATTCATGTTGATCTCTACTCCATTTAAGCCTATTAACGGGAGCAGATCAACACCGTGACCAACGATGGTGGTGGTTCGTTCCTCTTTTTGTCTATTTGGATTTCTTCCTCCTTTTCCTCGCGCGTTCTTCACGTTCTTCGCGTGGCGACGAACAACGGATCGTTGCGCATCCGTTCTATGACGTAATGATCCCAAACCGAAGGTTTGACATCACAACATTCTTGTGGAGGTGCGGAAATGATGGAAGATGGCACATTGGACCAGATCGGAAAGGGCATTCTTCGAGCGTTCTTCACGCGAGAAGACCGATCTTGTTTTTGGAGCCGATCGGAGGCCTGAAAACGACGGAAATAGCTTCGTGGTGTCGGGGAGACCAAAACCTGAAGGTTTCGCGGCGATCAGACGACATGATCAATTATCAGAGCACCATGGGAGGCGCGATGGCGGAGGTCCATGTTTCTACAAATTTCCAGAATGCACGCCGTGTACTTCCGAAGAACACGTCGTGTAGTTCTGATGGTGGCGATAGGGTTTCGGGGTCCGAAAAGGATCACACTGCATGTGACCCCAGTCACACGGCATGTTGGACCTTCCCCAAATCTCGGCGTGTAATTCGGGTGGTACACGGACACGTGATTCTCTACACGGCTTCAGGCGGCACGGTGTGTACAGCTCGGCAGAGGCGGCTACATGGAGCTCGGCGTGTATCCCGGGGATACACGGACAAGGGTTGGAGTACACGGGTTGGTGACCATGTACGGGCACATGGCCAGAGTATACAGAGCCAGCCCTAATGACCCAGACACGGCGTTTACTTCATACTACACGCCGTGTATAATGTTTTCTACATGACCAGCCTCTCGACACGGGTCGTTGTACACAGGTAGTACCCGGGGTCGGACAGCGCGGCGTGTATCATTTCTACACACCGTGTACCTTTTGGAGAACGGCTTGGTCCTTTTGTTCACAGTGCCTTGAACATCTTTCATTTGGGTTAGTTCCCCCTTCGTCATCGATCGATCCTTTCAAATGGTAGGGGTTGTTGTTTTGATTTTCTTTTCCCCGTTTTTTAGTTTAAACGACGAACGCGGATCAACCGCGAACAAGTTGATCCGCGGATTCTTACGTTCTTGCGGGAGGGTTTTATTTGGGATGATTTTCAGGAATTAATCCATGATTTATATTCATGTTGATCTATGTTCCGTTTATGCCTATTAGCGGGAGCGGATCAACGCTGTGACGAACAATGGTGGAGGTTCATTCCTCTTTTTGTTTATTTGGATTTATTCCTCCTTTTCCTCGCGCGTTCTTCGCGTTCTTCATGGGGTGACGAACAACGGATCGTTGCACATCTGTTCTGCGATGCAACGATCCAAAACCGAAGGTTCTACATCGAAACTTTCTTTTGGAGGTGTAGAAATTATAGCGGACGTCAAATCGGACTAGATCAGAAAGGGTGTTCTTTGAGCGTTCTTCGTGTGGGAGGACCGATCAGGTTTTTGGAGCCGATCGGAGGCCCGGAAACGACGGAAACAGCTTCGTGGTGTTGGGGCGACCAAAACCTGAAGTTCTCTATGCTCCACTGCCGTGTAGTTCTGATGGTGGCGGCTAGGGTTTTGGGGTCAGAAAAGGATCACACGGCGTGTGACCCTGGTCACACGGCGTGTTGGACCTTCCTCGAAGCCCGGTGTGTACTTCGGGTGGTACATGGACACGGGATGCTCTACACGGCTTCAGGAGACACGGAGTGTACAGCTCGGCAGAGGCGGCTATGCGGAGCTTGGCATGTATCCCGGGGATACACGGACACGGGTTGGAGTACACGGGTCGGTGACCGTGTACGGGCACATGGTCAGAGTACACGGAGCCAGCCGCATGACCCAGACACGGCGTGTACTCCGTACTACACGCCCTGTATAAAGTTTTCTACATGACTAGCCTCTCGACACGGGCCGTTGTACACTGGTACTACCCGGGGTCGGACAACACGACGTGTATCATTTCTACACATCGTGTACCTTTTGGAGAATGGCTTGGTCCTTTTGTTCACCGTGCCTTGAACATCTTTCGTTTGGGTTAGTGCCCCCTTCTTATTTTCCCCTGAAAGTCAGGCATCGTTCCCTCACACCGGTTTATGATCCCTTCAGCAGGACTTTTCTGTGGTAGAGTCAGGCATCCATCCGTGAGGCCCGGATCGAGATCCTCTATCCATTCCAGACCCTAGGTAGAGTTTGGCAACGGCGTGACCAACTTTACCGAGCGTTGATCCTCTACATAGCAGGTGAATTTCGGATGTGTCGCTGTATCCACCATGGCCCTGGCAGTGATCCTCATCTATGTATCGATATATTTCCCACTCAGGAGTTTGTATTCCGTAATGATTGCTTCTATCTATCGTAACCCTTCCACTCAAAAGTGTGTATCCCGCAATGATTGTAGCTATATATTGTGACGGTTCCCGACGAACATCACTCCTCAGACGAACATCATTAGAACTATATGAATCATGGATTGTTTTCTCCCGGAACAAGTGCATCATCGAATCTTCAAACAGAATCCCTGTCAGGGTATGCGGTTGTGTGACTTGTCTCTAGACCGCGGGTCTGGGGTTTGAGTATATCTGGTTGGTTTATATGTTATGTAAACATATAATTTGCATAGCTGACTGTACCTTTACTTTGTGTACTTCTTTGTGGTTTTCAGGTTCCTCTAATGAGTATTGTTATACTCACCCATGAACGGGTTTTGCCCGCACGTCTGGTGTCTTGGGCCAGAATACAATCCAACCAAAAAAAAGAGTCTAAAAAAACTGCAAAGTCCAACCTGTAAGCACAAAGGTACTGGGATTGCTTCTCATAGACGTATGAATGCCTCGGCCTGTAAGAAACTCAGAAAGCTCGGTCCTGTCCTGGTCTGCCCTGGACTCTGTCTAAAGGCTTCTCGTCTGCACAAGACAGCAGACGTGTGGGCAAAGCCCGTGTAGGGGTGAGTATAACAATACTCAGTAGAGGACCCCGAAAACCACAAAACAGTACAAAAGTAAAGGTAAAGTCAGCTATGCACAATATATGTTTACAGAACATATAAACAAACCAGACATACTCAAAACCCAGACCCGCTATCTAGAGACAAGTCACGCAACCGCATACCCCGATAGGGATTTTGTTTGAAGATTCCATGATGCACTCGTTCCGAGAGAACACACTCCACGAGTCTTATAGGTCTGATGACGTCCGTCTGAGGAGTGATGTTCGTTGGGAACCGTCACGAGATATAGATACACTCATTGCGGGAGACACACTCCTGAGTGGAAGGGTTACGATAGATAGAAGCACTCATTACAGGAGACACACTCCTGAGTGGGAAAGATCTCAATACACATATGAGGATCACTGCCAGGGCTATGGCGGATACCGTGACTCATCCGGAATTCACCTTCTAGGTAGAGGATCAACACCCGGTAATGTTGGTCATGCCGATGCCTGACTCTACCTAGGCTCTGGAATGGATAGAGGATCTCGATCCGGGCCTCACGGATGGATGACTGAATCGACCATAGAAAATTCCTGCTGAAGGGATCATAAACAGGTGTGAGGGAATGATGCCTATCCTTCAGGAGAAAAGAAGAAGGGGGCGCTAACCCAAACGAAGGATGTTCAAGGCACGGTGAACAAAAGCACCAAGCCGTTCTCCATAATGTACACGACGTGTATAAATGATACACGCCATGTTGTCCAACCCCGGGTACTACCCATGTACAACGGCATGTGTCGAGAGGATGGTCATGTAGAAAACTTTTTACACGGCTTGTAGTAAGGAGTACACGCCGTGTCTGGGTCACTGGGGTTGGCTCCGTGTACTCTGGCCACGTGCCTATACACGGTCACCAACCCGTGTACTCCAACCCGTGTCCGTGTATCCTCGGGATACACGTCGAGCTCCGCGTAGCCGCCTCTGCCGAGCTGTACACGTCGTGCCACCTGAAGCTGTGTAGAGAATCTCATGTCCGTGTACCACCCGAAGTACATGCTGAGCTTCGGGGAAGGTCCAACACACCATGCGACCGGGTTCACACATCGTGTGATCCTTTTCTGACCCTGAAACCCTAGCCGCCACCATCAGAACTACATGGCGTGTTCTTCAGAAGTACACGCCGTGTATTCTGGAGATTTCCAGAAACAAGGACCTCCCCCGTCGCGCCTCTCGTGGTGCTCCGATCATTGATCCTATCGTCTGATTGCCACGAAACCTTCAGGTTTTGGATGCCCCAACACCACAAAGTTGTTTCCGTCATTTTCGGGCCTATGATACCACTTTTTCATGACCCGTCCCGGTGGGGCCCGCGTCGTGACTCCCCAAGCCTACCTCTAATAGGCCAGGGGCTAGTGACTAGCACCGAGTAGGCATGTCACTAACATGGGAGGCATTGCATAGGTACCTGTACAGACACACACACATCTCCAAGCCCACAAATGCTGAAATGTAAAAAAAAAACTAAGGAACAAAAATGCATGCATACAACTAAGCCCAACCAACAGATCACGAAGAAAGGTAGAGTACTGTAAAAGTAAACTGGGCCAGAATACAAGCCCACCAAAAACAAGAGTCTAAAAAAACTGCAAGGTCCAACCTGTATTCACAAAGGTAATGGGACTGCTACTCGTAGCCGTAGGAACACCTCGTCCTATAGGAAAATCAAAAATCTCGGTCCTGTCCTGGTCTGTCCTGGACTCTGTCTAAAGGCTGCTCTTCTGCACAAGACACCAGACGTGCGGGCAAAGCCCGTGCAGGGGTGAGTATAACAATACTCAGTAGAGGACCCTGAAAACAACAAAGCAGTACACAAAGTAAAGGTACAGTCATCTATGCACAATATATGTTTACATAACATATAAAAAACCAGATATACTCAAACCCTAGACCCACAATCTAAAGACAAGTCATGCAACCACATACCCCGATAGGGATTTTGTTTGAAGATTCCATGATGCACTCGTTCTGGGAGAACACACTTCATGAGTCTTATAGTTATGATGACGTCTATCCGAGGAGTGATGTTCATTTGGAACTGTCACGAAATATAGTTACACTCATTGCAGGAGACACACTCCTGAGTGGAAGGGTTATGATATATAGAATCACTCATTATGGGAGACACACTGCTGAGTGGGAAAGATCTCGATACACAGATGAGGATCACTGTCAGGTCTATGGCGGATACCGCGACTCATCCGGAATTCACCTGATAGGTAGAGGATCAACGCCCGGTAAATATGGTCACGCCGATTCCTGACTCTAACTAGGGTCTCGAATGGATAGAGGATCTCGATCTGGGCCTCACGGATCGATGCCTGACTCTACCATAGAAAATTCATGCTGAAGGGATCAAAAACCTGTGTGAGGGAATGATGCCTGACCATTAGGGGAAAAGAAGAAGGGGGCACTAACCCAAATGAAATATGTTCAAGGAACGGTGAAAAAAAGGACCAAGCCATTCTCCAAAAGGTACATGGCATGTAGAAATGATACACGCCGCGTTGTCCGACCCCGGGTACTACCTGTGTACAACAGGCCATGTCGAGAGGCTGGTCATGTAGAAAACATTATACACGGTGTGTAGTGCGGAGTACACGCCATATCTGGGTCACTGGGTTCCTCTTGGTTGGTTTTTGATTTCTCAGGGATGAGAATGTTTTAAGAGGTATCTGATGAAATGTCCCGGACCTCTCCGGCGCATTCCTTTGTCAAAAATAAGGTCAAGAAGTGTTCTGGAGGGTAAAATGAACTTTTCCTACACTTTCCAGAATTTTGAAACTACACGCCGTGTAGTTTGGGTACACACTGTGTACTCCCTTTCCGGGTACACCCCATGTTGGAGCTGTGTCCTTGGTGTGTGGAGTAATTAGTACACACCGTGGGTCTAAACTACACGATGTGTAGTCCTTCCCCGCGTATGCGTTACCCTCAAACCATGTGTTGACCAGTCAACGGCCGCGGAACTGTGATGTAGGCCGCGTGGAGACCGTGTGAAAACAGCCGAGTACATGCCGTGTACCATAAGTACACGCAGTGTACTTTTTCTTTTCACCCCTATAAAAGGAGGGTTCCCCTCCTCCTTTCAACTCACACATCTCCTCCCCTCTTCTCTGAGCAGAGCTCTCTTAATAGACTCGAAGGATCTTCCTTCCATAACTTCTTCGTCCGAGCTCCGATTTACGCTCCGTCAGCGGCCACGGGATCGTAACGACGAGGTGGAGCTTCCAAGCCTGGGTATGTTGTCTTTTCTTCGGCCATTCCATTCCGACTTCCACCTAAGGAGGTTTTTTCGGGACCCGACAGATGTGATAGATGCCGACAGACATCTTCTAAGGTTGATCTGGGAGAGAGTTGCGATCAAGAACCTGTTGAGGTAGGGATTTTACCTTTGTCTCTCTAATTTGTGCATCATGCGGGGTGGGTGTCTTCTTGTTTAAGTGAAACACTTTTGAATCTGTTTTAATAAAGATAATAACTGGCTTATATAATGGGGTTGGGAAGTTAGTGATTGTTGTCACTTTGTATCCTGTGATGTAATGTTGTGAATTGAATGAGCTTCTGCCTACGGAAAATCACAGTCGTTGGGGGCCATTACTTACGCAATTAAATGCTGCCCTCTCCTTATAGATATTATTATGGGTGAAAACCTTGTGGAATGTGGAATTTGGTTAATCACGTAATGTTGGCTGTTTAAAATTTGGAACCCTTGTGTGATCACCCCGGTTAAACAAAATGGAATAATGAACATGTGGGTGTTGGATTGTTTAAATAGAATGTGTTGGGGGTTTTTTGTGGGTTTTTGTTGATAGGGTGAGCAGCGGGGCTTCAGTTGACATGGTTGTGGGTTGGCGTGAATGTTGTGATGGTGATGGGCAGCGGGGCTGCGATAAATTGTATTAAAGGGATAATGATGTACGGTGTGGTTGGGGGTATGGTGGTTGGCAGCGGGGCTGAATGGATGAGCTTGTTTGTGAACGGTGGGTTGTGAATAATAAATTAAAGTGGAAGAGTTAATGAATGGTGGGGCGTGGAAATGAAACGAAAATAATAATCAAAGGGGTTGGTTGGTTTATAATAGGGACTTGGTTGTGTTGCTTATGTTTTCCTAACTTGATTTGTGAATGGCAGGGATATGTTTTACAAACGTTTGGCGTGGTTAGTTGTGGATAGTTTCCCAGTAGTTAAGGAACTAAATAACATTTTCTACTGAAATGTGAAAACCTAAAGGGGTTGGGTTGTTTTTTTTATGCATGCTTCGTAGTAGCAGTTCCGAGGCACGTGCTCAGTTTCACTTTTTAGAAATCATAAGTTGGGTTGTGTGGTTTCTATATATATATATACATATTTGTATCTTTTTTGTTTTATCGCACCCCACCCATATTGAGAACTTAGTGCTGAACACTCCCATTTCATGGGAGAGGGTGTTTTTTTCCCTTAGTTACTAGATCCTTCCTACTCCTTCTCCCCTAGGCTGTGATGGCTTGATGCGAACTTACACCTAAGACTCTTCGGGTAGGTTTCTATTGGGGTGGTTTTAGCCCAAGACTCTTCGGGAAGGTTCTACTGTTTCCCAATAATCGTCGAGATGAGGCCCAAGTGTGTGCGGGCGGGATACGTGGATGAGGCCAAGGTGTGTGCGGGTGGGATACATGGTTGTGAGGCCAAGGTGTGTGCCGGCAGGATACGTGGTTGTAAGGCGCAAGTGTGTGCGGGCAGGGAGAGTGTGGCAGCGTCAGGACGTTCGTCGTTAGAAAGAGAAGTTATCTAAAGGGAAATGGTGCGGGGTACCCAATACTCTTGTTTCTTATATACTACTAACTATTGTACTTGTGTTTTGGTGAGTGTGGCTAGTGAGGTTGGGTGGATAGAATTCCTTGCTAGGTTTCTTCTGTTGATCTCACGGTACTTTAGGATGTCTCCTCACTTGTGCATGAGAGCTTTAGGTTTCCCAACTGAGTATACTTGTATGCTCACCCTATGTTTACATTCAGGATTCTAGGAGGACTACCAGGGCCATGCGGGACCCTACGAGTTGGACAGTTGGAGTTATTGTTTTACCTTTGTTTTTTTTGGTATTGTACTTTGAGATTTCTAAGACTTTTACCTTGTTATAAATTTGTTTAAACATGCATGTGGGATTGGTTTGGGATTATTTCTATACACTTTTTGTTTTTTCCTTTTGGAGGTTGACTTGTCTAATTACCCAATCCTAAATAATAAAAAGGGTAATGCCTCCCATATTTATGAAAAATCATACCCTTGTTTCTAGTCGCCACCACGGGGCCTACTGGAGGTGGGACTCGGGGTTCATTATCTCCCTTTCACCATTTCCAGCTCAGGAGGGGCATCTTTCGTGGGAGGGGGTCGTGACAGAATGAACACGTCGTGTAGTTTTGATGGTGGTGGCTAGGGTTTCGGGTTCAGAGAAGGATCACATGGGGTGTGACCACGGTCACACGACGTGTTGGAACTTCCCCGAAGCTCGGTGTGTACATCGGGTGGAACACGGACATGGGATTCTCTACACGGCTTCAGCCGGCACGGCGTGTACAGCTCGGCAAAGGCGGATACGTGGATCTCAGCGTGTATCCCGGGGATACACGGACACAGGTTGGTGACCGTGTACGGGCACATGGCCAGAGTACACAGAGCCATCCCCATTGACCCAGACACGGCGTGTACTCCGTAATACATGCCGTGTATAATGTTTTCTACATGACCAGCCTCTCGACACGGGCCGTTGTACACGGGTAGTACCCGGGGTCTGACAACACAGCATGTATCATTTCTACACGATGTGTACCTTTTGGAGAACGGCTTGGTCCTTTTTTTCACCGTGCCTTGAACATCTTTCGTTTGGGTTAGTTCCCCCTTCTTCTTTTTCCCCTGAAGGTCAGGCATCATTCCCTCAGGCATCCATCCGTGAGGCCCGGATCGAGATCCTCTATCCATTCCAAACCCGAGGTAGATTTAGGAATCGGCGTGACCTACTTTACCGGGCGTTGATCCTCTACCTAGAAGGTGATTTCCGGATGAGTCACGGTATCCACCATGGCCCTGGCAGTGATCCTCATCTGTGTATCGAGATCTTTCCCACTCAGGAGTGTGTCTCCTGTAATGAGTGCTTCTATCTATCATAACCCTTCCACCCAGGAGTGTGTCTCCCGAAATGAGTGTTTCTATATCTCTTGAAGGTTCCCGAAGAACATCACTCCTCAGACGGACGTCATCAGAACTATAAAACTCATGGAGTGTGTTCTCCCAGAACGAGTGAATCATGGAATCTTCAAACAAAATCCCTATCGGGGTATGCAGTTGCATGAATTGTCTCTAGACCGCTGGTCTGGGTTTTGAGTATATCTGGATTGTTTAAATGTTCTGTTAATATATATTGTGAATAGCTGATTTTACCTTTACTTTGTGTAATGCTTTGTGGTTTTCGGGGTCTTCTACTGAGTATTTTTATACTCACCCCTGCACGGGCTTTGCACGCACGTCTGGTGTCTTGTGAAGACGAGCAGCCTTTAGACAGAGTCCAGGGGGACCAGGACAGGACTGAGCTTTCTGAGTTTCCTACAGGCTGAGGCGTTCCTACAGATACGAGCAGTAGTCCCAGTACCTTTGTGCTTACAGGTTGGACTTTTCAGTTTTTTTAGACTCTTGTTTTTTGTGGGCTTGTATTCTGGCCCACCAAAAACAAGATTCTAAAAAAACTGCAAAGTCCAACCTGTAAGCACAAAGGTACTAGGACTGTTGCTCATAGCCGTAGGAACGCCTCGACCTATAGAAAACTCAGAAAGCTCGGTCCTGTCCTGGTCCGCCCTGGACTCTGTCTAAAGGCTTCTCGTCTGCACAAGACACCAGATGTACGGGCAAAGCCCATGTAGGGGTGAGTATAACAATACTCAGTATAGTACCCCGAAAACCACAAATTAGTAGAAAAAGTAAAGGTACAGTCAGATATGCAGAATATATGTTTACAGAACATATAAACAAACCAAATATACTCAAAACCCAGACCCGCGGTCTAGAGACAAGTCATGCGACCGCATACCCCGATAGGGATTTTGTTTGATGATTCCATGATGCACTCCTTCTGGGAGAACACACTACACGAGTCTTATAGTTCTGATGACGTCCGTCCGAGGAGTGATGTTCTTCGGGAACCATCATTACTTATAGCTACACTCATTGTAGGAGACACACACCTGCGTGGAAGGGTTACGATAGATATAAGCACTCATTACAGGAGACACACTCCTGAGTGGGAAAGATCTCGATACACAGATGGGGATCATTGCCAGGGCCATGGCGGATACTGCAACTCATCCGGAATTCACCTTCTAGGTAGAGGATCAACGCCCGGTAAAGTTGGTCACGCTGATGCATGACTATACCTAGGGTCTGGAATGGATAGAGGATCTCAATCTGGGCCGCACGGATTGATGCCTGACTCTACCACAGAAATGTCCTGCTGAAGGGAACATAAATCGGTGTAAGGGAATGATTCCTGACCTTCAGGGGAAAAGAATAAGGGGGAACTATCCCAAACAAAAGATGTTCAAGGAACGGTGAACAAAAGGACCAAGCCGTTCTACAAAATTTACACGGCATGTAGAAATGATACACGCCGTGTAGCCCGACCCCGGGTACTACCCGTGTACAACGGCCCGTGTCGACAGGCTGGTTATGTAGAAAACATTATACGCAGCGTGTAGTACGGAGTACATGCCGTGTATGGGTCACTGGGGCTGGCTCTGTGTACTCTGGCCATGTGCCCGTACGTGGTCACCAACCCGTGTACTCCAACCCGTGTCCGTGTATCCCCGGGATACACGCCAAGCTCCGCGTAGCCGCCTCTACCGAGCTATATAGGTCGTGCCGCCTGAAGTCGTGTAGAGCATCCCGTGTCCGTGTACCACCCGATGTACACACCGAGCTTCGGGGAAGGTCCAACACGCCGTGTGACCGGGGTCACACGCTGTGTGATCCTTCTCTGACCCCGAAACCCTAGCCGCCGCCACCAAAACTACACGGCGTGTTCTTCGGAAGGACACGCCGTGTATTCTGGAAATTTCCATAAACTCGGACCCCCGCCATCGCGCCTCTCGTGGTGCTCCGATCATTTATCCTGTCGTCCAATCGCCACGAAACCTTCAGGTTTTGGTCAGCCCGACACAACGAAGCTGTTTTCGTTGTTTTCAGGCCTCCGATCGGCTCCAAAAACATGATCGGTCTTCCCGTGCGAAGAACGCTCGAAGAACGCCCTTTCCGATCTAGTCCGATTTGGCACCTTCCAACGTCGCTGCACCTCCAGAAGGATGCTGCGATGTCAAACCTTCAGTTTGGGATTGTTGCGTCATAGAACGGATGGGCAACGCTCCGTTGTTTATCGCCCCGCAAAGAATGCGAAGAATGCGCGGGAAAATGGAGGAAGAAGTCCAGATGAACAAAAAGAGGAATGAACCACCACCGTCATTCGTCATGGCGTTGATCCACTCTTGTTAATAGGCTTAAACGGAGCATAGATCAACATGAATATAAAGCTAGGATTAATTCCTCAAAATCATCCCAAAGAAAACTCTCCCACATAACGTATGAATCTGCGGATCAACTTGTTCGCGGTTGATCCGCATTCGTCATTTAAACTCAAAAATGGGGAGAAGAAAGTCAAAAAAACAACCCCTACCTTTTGAATGGATCGATCGTTGACAAAGGCATTGTGTTGTCGTTGTCGTCGTGATCCTTCAACGCCAGCGCAACAATCCTTGGTTTCGATCCGTTGTCGTTCGTTGTCGAGAATTGCTCCAACGCCTCGTGGATTCGGTAGAGGTTCTTCTCAAGCGTTGCCAACGATCAGCAATTTTTCACACATTTAAAAAGTGAAACAAGGTTGGCACTTAATTGCGTGGTGATATTAATGACCCCTACTTTCCAAAACTCGAGTCATTATGACGCGCCATTAGTTAAGGAAATAGACGTCCCGTCGCTGCATATTAAAGAGTCCAAATTTCCATTTATTTTCCATTATGACACAACATTTAATTAAGGGAACAACTGCCCTTTTAACACGCTGAAGCGGTTTATTCCATAAAATAAAAAAAACATTTAATTTATTATTATTATTATTAAAACTACCAAAAATTAACTTTTTCCGTCGACCCGTGCCGGTCGAGGTTAGGCTCATTCATGGCTAAAGTCGTCATCTCGGACGCAACGGTGTGGTTAGATTTTTATGCTGGGCATCCGTTTAAAAACTGCCACAACCGCGCACAAGCACCGACTCAATTGACTTAAAAAGTTCAAACCACCATTCCGGGCACACAGTACCTCGGAATGATGTGCCTTCTTCGCGCCCGGTCTCGAAATAATTCCATATAATATTTAAAAATAATAAAAGGAAAAATCTGAGACATTAAATTCTCCCCACCTTGGGGCTTTACGTCCCCGAAAAGCCAAAACAAAGGCTACTCAAAAAGGTGAAGTTACTGGGCACGGATCTGGGCCTCACACTCCCATGTGCTCTCCTGACGATTTCCGTGCTGCCGCCGGATGCGCGCTAAGGGAATCGATCGCCCACGAAGGATCCTCTCCTGCCGATCCTCGATCTCTACCGAGTACTCAGAAAAGGTCAATCCATCCTCGATGTCCAGCTCACCCCAGTCGATGACGTGTGATGGGTCATGCACGTACCTCCTCAGATGCGACACGTGGAAGACATCATGTACCCGATGCAACTCTGGCGGTAGATCCAAGCGGTACACCACCTCGCAAACTTGGCCCAGGATCTGGAAAGGTCCGATGAACCTCAGAGATAGCTTCCCGCCTTAGCCAAATCTCCACAACCCATGTCGAGGTGAGACCTGAAGAAAAATGTGGTCTCCCTCCTCGAACTCTAGGGGCCTCCGTCGTCTGTCAGCATAAGACTTCTGCTGGCTCTGTGTAGTCTTGATCCACTCTCGGATGAACTGAACCTTCTCTGTGGAAGTTCACACTAACTCTGGACCCATGAGTGCTGACTCTCTGGGGTCGGTCCAGCAAAGCGGTGACCGGAAGGGTCTCCCATACAAAGCCGCGAACGGTTCCATGCCAATGGTGGAGCTGTAGCTATTGTTGTACGCATACTCCACTAGCAGTAGGTGGTCCTCCCAACTATGACCATAGTCCAAGATACAGGCCCGCAACATATCCTCCAGAACCTGAATGGTCCTCTCTGTCTGACCATCTGTCTGGGGATGAAATGCTGTGCTTAAGCACAGCTGAGTCCAAAAAGCCTCCTGCAGTCCCTTCCACAACTGGGATGTGAAGCGGGCGTCTCGGTCTGAGACTATAGTTGAGGGGATTCCATGAAGTCGAACTATCTCTTGTACGTAGAGGCGTCCCATGCTCTCTACGGAACACTACTCCCTGATAGCTAGAAAGTGGGCCGACTTGGTGAGTCAGTCAATGATCACCCAGATGGAATTGTGACCCTTGGACGTCCGTGGCAAGCCTGTCACAAATTCCATCGGTATTCCATCCCACGTACACTCTGGAACGTCCAAGGGGTGAGCTAACCCTGGTGGAACCTGGTGCTCAGCCTTCACCTGCTGGCATGTGAGGCATCGAGAAACGAACTCTTCCACTGCCTTCTTCATGCTTGACCACCAGAACTATCGTCGGAGATCCTGGTACATATTTGCCACTCCGAGATGTACCACCAAAATGGGATGTATGAAAATCCCTCAGGAACTCTTCCTGGAACGCCACTGGTACAACAGTGCATCCTCTGAAGATATGTACGTGCTCCCCACCTTGCGAAAATCCATCCAGAGCATGTCCTGTGGTTAACTGAGCACGTAAAGACACACAGTCTACATCCACAATCTATGCCTCCCTAACTCGTTGTAAGAGTGGAGGCGTGATAACCATCGACTGTAGTTAAGCTGTGTCCTCACCATCCATGAAGGATAACTGTAACACATCTAATTCTTGTGTCGCCTCACTCAATAGCTGTGAGCTTGACCCTCTGCTAAGAGCGTCTGCCACCTTGTTCCCCTTCCCAGGATTATAGATTATCTCGAAATCAAAGTCCTGGAGGAACTCTAGACAACGCCTCTGCCTCATATTATGATCCTTATGTGAGAAGATATACTTGAGGCTCTTTTGGTCAGAGTAGACAATGAACCGCTCACCCATAAGGTAGTGTTGCCACATCTTCAATGCGAAGACTACCACTACTAACTCGAGATCATCGGTCTCATAGTTCTGCTCATGCAGCCTAAGCTGGCGCGAACTATAAGCAATCACTGTGTGCCGCTGCATAAGAACACATCTGAGACCGGTCCCTGATGGGTCGTAGAAAACTATGTACTCGACACCCTCCTCTGGCAATCTCAAGACTGGGGCACTCTTCAAACTCTGTCTTAGCTGCTCAAAAGCCTGATGGCACTTTTCTATCCACACGATGGGTTTCCCCTTCCTGGTCAAGGCCATCATCGGTGCTAATATCCGGGAGAAATCAGGGATGAATCTCCGGTAATATCCTGCCAACCCAAGGAAGCTTCGCACCTCTGTCATGCTTCGAGGTGGCTCCCATGATAACACTGCCTCCACCTTGGCTGGGTCCATAGGTACTCCATATATTGAGAAGACATGTCCCAGAAAGCGGACCGCATGAATCCAGAACTGACACATCAAGAGCTTTCCATAAACCTGGTGCTCTCGGAGTACGTCTAGAACCATCCGTAGGTGACTCGCGTGCTCCTCCTCTGACGCCGATTACACAAGGATATCGTCGATGAAAACCACTAAGAACCGGTCCAAGTACGGCTCTAACATCTGGTTCATCAACCCCATGAACACTGCGGGGGCGTTCTTGACGCCAAAGGGCATCACCAAGAACTCATAGTGACCGCAGCGACATCTGAAAGCCGTCTTCGGTATATCCTCATCCCGCACTCATAGTTGGTGATAGCCTGATTGATGATCAACCTTAGAGAACCACTGATCCCCTCTTAGTTGATCAAAGAGGTCATCAATTCTAGGAAGTGGATACTTGTTCTTCACCGTCACCTGGTTCAGGCGCCGGTAATCTACGCACAACCTCATACTCCCGTCTGCCTTCTTGGCAAACAAGACCGGGGCCGCCAAGGGTGAAACGCTGGGTCTCACAAAACCCTTGCTCTGCAAATCCTCCAACTGCAACCTCAGCTCACGAAGCTCTGTGGGAGCCATCCGATAAGCCGATGAGGAAATCGATGTCGTCCCGGGGTGTATGTCGATGCAGAAGTCAACTTCTCGGCAGGGAGGTAACCCTGGGACATCTTCTGGAAAGACGTCCTCATACTCCGCCACCACTGCCGGGAACTGAGAGCTCACAAAATCTAATTCTCTGAGGGTAAGGCTATCCAACTCATGAGTGATCGGCTGCCCCCTCCTATGCCCGAGCCCACTTTGTGCTGCCTGGGTTTCCTTTTCTCCGACAAAGGAACACCTTGTTTTATCACGACAGACACACCACACTCTTCGCCTAAAATAGTCAATCTGGGCATGGACTGAAGATAAAAAATCCTTACCGAGAGTGACATAGTAAGGCCTCGACGCTACCACCAAGAGGTTCCAACCAAAAATCTCACCTCCAAGGGCACGATCACACTATCTGCAATGGTGCGTGATTGTCGAGTCTCCTCCCGTTGGTGTCTCCAAGCGTAAGGATCGAGTCAACGGTTCAATCGGAATCTCAAGGTTTTTTACAATACATGTGGCTATAAGGGAATGTCTGGCACTTGTGTCTATGAGTACGGAAGCTAAGGAAGAAAAGACACAGATCGTACCTCGAATCATCCCTAGAGCCCCTGGGTCGTATGCCTCGACCGCATGCAGCTGTCCCCGTCCCTGTCCCCCAGCTCCCTGAGCCTGCTGTGGACCTCCTAGGGGTGGTGGTTGAAGTAAGTCGACGCATCTACCACCACCTGAAGCTCTCCCTGCTCCTCTGCCACGTCCGCCACCTGGCGGATCTGCCTGCTCCATTCTCTGCCTCTTCCTTGGTCGCCCATCCACCACTTCCCTGTCAACAGCCCAACCTGTCGGTCAATCTCTAGCGAGATTCCCCCTACCGTCGCATGCGTAGCATCGCTTGTCCCTAGGCTGACTGGATCTAGACTAAGAGCACAGGATTGTCGATCCCATGTCCTGGGTCATCCTTTGACGTCTCCCACGTCCAGATCCCTGCGTCTGACATCGGCTCCCTACTGTCGGTGTCTCGGCACTTGTCTGCCTACTGCTGACTGCCGACAGCTATCTCTGCTCCGCCAAGAAGCTTTCGATCACCAAGACCCACTGGAGCACTCCAACATAGGTCGATATGCATAGAGGCACGCCACTAGCTCGGATGTCTCATCATAGACCTCGCTCAACGGTCCAAAACCTGAAGTACTGATCCCTGACCATATCCATCGAGTACCTGGCGAGGTTGGTGAACCTCGATGAATAGTCAGCCACTGTCATACTGCCCACCTGGAGCAGAAGAAGCTACTGGATGCGCACAACTCTCAGTGTAACTGGAGGGAACTCCTCCCTGAAGAGTCACTCAAACTCTGTCCACGAAAGAGTCTCCTCGTCATGAGTCTGTGTGGTCAAACTCCACCATCGTCCGGCCGAACCCTGAAGAAGGCTCGCTCCTAGGATCACCATATGGTCTGCTGGTGTCCTCACTAGACGGAAAACTCTGGTCACCGCCTCAAGCCAGTCCTCAGTCGCCTGAGGTTCGGGTTTCGTGTTGTCGGGGTGACCAAAACCTGAGGGTTTCGTGGCGATCGGATGACAGGATCAATGATCGGAGCACCACGGGAGGCGTGACCATGGCGGTCCGTGTTTCTGGAAATTTCCAGAATACACGGCGTGTACTTTCGAAGAACACGCCGTGTAGTTCTAATGGTGAAGGCTAGGGTTTCGGGGTTATATAAGGATCACACGGCGTGTGACCCCGGTCACACGGCATGTTGGACCTTCCCCGATGCTCGGCGTGTACTTTGGGTGGTACACGGACACTGGATGCTCTACACGGCTTCAGGCGGCACGACGTGTACAGCTCGGCAGAGGCGGCTACGCGGAGCTCGGCGTGTATCCTAGGGATACACGGACACGGGTTGGAGTACACAGTTTGGTGACCGTGTACGGGCATATGGCTAGAGTACACAGAGCCAGCCCTAGTGACCCAGACACGGCGTGTACTCCGTACTACACATCGTGTATAAAGTTTTCGACATGACCAGCTTCTCGACACGGGCCGTTGTACATGGGTATTACGCCGGGTCGGACAACACGGCATGTATCATTTCTACACTCCGTGTACATTTTGGAGAACTTCTTGGTCCTTTTGTTCACCATGCCTTGAACATCTTTCGTTTGGGTTAGTGCCCCTTCTTCTTTTCCCTGAAGGTCAGGAATCATTCCCTCACACCGGTTTATGATCCCTTCAGCAGGACATTTCTGTGGTAGAGTCAGGCATCCATCCGTGAGGCCCGGATCGAGATCCTCTATCCATTTCGGACCCTAGGTAGAGTCAAGCATCGCTGTGACTCACCAACCCCGCCTCCAATAGGCTAGGGGCTAGTAACTAGCACCGAGTAGGCATGTCACTAACATGTGAGACATTGCCTAGATACCTATACATACACACACACACATCTCCAAGCACACAAATGCTGAAATGTAAAACACAATGGAACAAAAATGCATGCATACAACTAAGCCCGACCAATAGAGCACGACGAAAGTTAGAGTACTTTAAATGTAAACTGGGCCAGAATACAAGCCCACCAAAAACAAGAGTCTAAAAAAACTGCAAAGTCCAACCTGTAAGCACAATGGTACTGGGACTGCTGCTCGTAGCTGTAGGAACGCCTCAGCCTATAGGAAACTCAGAAATCTCGGTCTTGTCCTGGTCCGCCCTAGACTCGGTCTAAAGGCTGCTCATCTGCACAAGACACCAGACGTGCGGGCAAAGCCCGTGGAGGGGTGAGTATAACAATACTCAGTAGAGGACCCCTAAAACCACAAAGCAATACACAAAGTAAAGGTATAGTCAGCTATGCACAATATATGTTTATAGAACATATAAACAAACCAGATATAATCAAAACTCAGACCCGTGGTCTAGAGACACATCATGCAACCACATACCCCCGCAAGGGATTCCGTTCAAAGATTCTCTGATGCACTCGTTCTGGGAGAACAAAATCCACGAATCTTATAGCTCTGATGATGTCCGTATGAGAAGTTTTGTTCATCGGGAACCATCACGAGAGATGGATACACTCATTACGAGAGACACACTCCTGAGTGGATGGGTTTCGATAGATATAAGCACTCATTACAGGAGGCACACTCATGAGTGGGAAAGATCTCGATACACAGATGAGGATCACTACCAAGGCCATGGCGGAAACCGCGACTCATTCAGAATTCACCTGCTAGGTAGAGGATCAACGCCCGGTAAAGTTGGTCACGTCGATGCCTGACTCTATGTAGGGTCTGAAATTGATAGAGGATCTCGATCCGAGCCTCACGGATGGATGCCTGACTCTACCAAAGAAAAGTCCTGCTGAAGGGATCATCAACCGGTGTGAGGGAATGATGCCTGACCTTCAAGGGAAATGAAGAAGGGGGAACTAACCCAAATGAAAGATTCTCAAGGCACGGTGAACAAAAGGACCATGAAGTTCTCCAAAAGGTACACGACATGTAGAAACGATACACGCCGCGTTGTCCGACCTCGGGTACTACCCGTGTACAACGGCCTGTGTCGAGAGGCTGGTCATGTAGAAAAAATTATACACGGCCTGTAGTACGGAGTACACGCCATGAATGGGTCACTGGGGCTGGCTCCGTGTACTTTGGCCATGTGCCCATACACGGTCACCAACCTGTGTACTCCAACCCGTGTCTGTGTATCCTCGGGATACACGCCGAGCTCCGCGTAGCCACCTCTGCCGAGCTGTACACACCGTGCCGCCTGAAGCCGTGTAGAGCATCCCGTGTCCGTGTACCACCCGAAGTACATTCCAAGCTTCGGGGAAGGTCCAAAATGTCATGTGACTGGGGTCACACGCCGTGTGATCCTTCTCTAACCCCAAAACCCTAGCCGCCACCATCAAAACTACACGGCGTGTTCTTCGGAAGTACATGCCGTGTATTCTAGAAATTTCCAGAAACATGGACTTCTGCCGTCGCGCCTCCCGTGGTTCTCTAATAATTGATATTGTCATCCGATCACCATGAAGCCTTCAGGTTTTGGTTGCACCGACACCAAGAAGATGTTTCCATTGTTTTCGTGCCTCCGATCGGCTCCAAAAACATGATCGGTCTTCTTGCGCGAAGAACGCTCGAAGAACGCCCTTTTCGATCTGGTCCGATTTGGCACCTGCCAACGTCGCCACACCTCCAGAAGGACATTGCGATGTCGAACCTTCTGTTTGGGATCGTAGCGTCGCAGAACAGATGCGCAATGATCCGTTGTTCGTCACCCCACGAAGAACGCGAAGAACGCGCGGGAAAAAGGAGGAAGAAATCCAAATAAACAAAAAGAGGAACGAACCTCCACCATCGTTCGTCACGGCGGTAATCCGCTCCTGATAATAGGCTTAAACGGAGCAGAGTTCAACTTGAATATAAAGCATGGATTGATTCCTCAAAATCATCCGAAAGAAAAACCTCCCGCAAGAGCGTACAAATCTGCGGATCAACTTGTTCGGGGTTGATCCGCGTTCATCGTTTAAACTCAAAAACGGGGAAAATAAAATCAAAACAACAACCCCTACCTTTTGAAACAAACGATTGTTGACAAAGGCATTGTGCTGCCATTGTCGTCATGATCCTTCAACGCCGGCGCAACGAAACCTGGTTTCGATCCATTGTCATTCGCTGTCGAGAATTGCTCCAACACCTCGCGGATTCGGCAGAGGTTCTTCTCAAGCGTTTCCAACGATCATAAATTGTTCACCCATTTAAAAAGGGAATCAAGATTGGCAATTAATTACACGATGATATTAAAGACCCATACTTGCCAAAACTTGAGTCATTATGACGCACCATTAGTTAAGGAAACAGACGTCCCGTCGCTGCGTATTAAAGAGTCCAACTTTCCATTTATATGCCATTATGACACATCATTTAATTAAGGGAACAAGTTCCCTTTTAACACGCCTCAGCGGTCGTTTCCATAAAATAAAATAAACATTTAAATTCTTATTTTATTTTATTTTATTATTAAAATGTACGAAAATTTACTTTTTCCCTCGACCCACGCCGGTCGAGTTTAGCCTCATTCTTAGGTAAAGTCATCATCCCAGATGCAACGGTGTGCTCAGATTTTTATTCCTGGCATCCGTTTGGAAACTGCCACAACCACGCACAAGTGCCGACTCACTTGACTTAAAAAGTTCAAACCACCATTCTGGGCTCACTGAACCTCAGAATGATGTGCCGTCTTCACACCCGGTCACGAAATAATTCGATATAATATTTAAAAATAATAAATGGAAGAATCGGAGACATTACATTCTCCCCACCTTGGGACTTTACGTCTTCGAAAATCCAAATCAAA
Organism: Viscum album; assembly: GCA_963277665.1. Lineage (NCBI taxonomy): Eukaryota > Viridiplantae > Streptophyta > Magnoliopsida > Santalales > Viscaceae > Viscum > Viscum album. Next base: position 359,084,229 of record OY728143.1, read on the forward strand.
GGCTACTCAAAAAGGTGAGGGCACTGGGAACTGATCTGGGCCTCCCGCTCCCATGTGATCTCCTGAAGATTTCTGTGCTGCCACCCGTTGCGCACTTAGGGAATCGATCGCCCATGAAGGATCCTCTCTTGCCGATCCTCGATCTCCACCGGGTACTCAGCAAAGGTCACTCCATCCTCGATGTCCAGCTCGCCCCAGTCGATGATGTGTGATGGGTCATGCACGTACCTCCTCAGCTGCGACACGTGGAAGACATCATGTACCCGATGCAAATGTGGAGGTAGATCCAGCTGGTATGCCACCTCACCAACTCTTCCCAGGATCTGGAAAGGTACGATGAACCTTGGAGATAGTTTGCCGCCTCGGCAAAATCTCCGCCACCCTCGTCGAGGTGTGACCCGAAGGAAGACATGGTCTCCCTCTTCGAACTCCAGAGTTCTCCGTCACCTGTCAACATAAGACTTTTGTCGGCTCTGTGCCATCTTCATCTACTCTTGGATGATCTGCACCTTCTCTATAGTAGCTCGCACTAACTCTGGACCCAGGAGTGCTAACTCTCTGGGGTCGGTCCCGCAAAGCGGTGATCGGCAGGGTCTCCCGTACAAGGCCTCGAACAGTGCCATACCGATGGTGGAGTGGTAGCTGTTGTTGTACGCAAACTCCACCAGTGGTAGGTGGTCCTCCCAGCTATAACTAAAGTCCACGATACTGTCCTGCAACATATCCTCTAGAACCTGAATGGTCCTCTCTGTCTGACCATCTGTCTGGGGATGAAATACTGTGCTCAAGCGTATCTGAGTCCCAAAAGCCTCCTGCAATCCCTTCCACAACCGGGATGTGAAGCAGGAATCTTAGTCTGAGACTATAGTCGAGGAGACGCCATGAAGTCGAACTATCTCTTGTACGTAGAGGCGTCCCAAGCTCTCTACGGAACCATGCTCCCTAAAAGATAGTAAGTGGGCCGACATGGTTAGTCGGTCAACGATCACCCTAATGGAATCATGCCCCTTGGACGTCTGTGGTAAGCCCGTCACGAAGTCCATTGATATTATATCCCACTTCCACTTTGGAACTTCCAGGGGTGAGTTAACCCTGCTGGAACCTGGTGATCAGCCTTCACCTACTGGCATGTGAGGAATCGAGAAACGAACTCTGCCACTTCCTTCTTCCTGCCTAACCACCAGAACTGTCGTCGGAGATCCTGGTACATCTTTGCCACTCCGGGATGTACCTCCAAAGGGGATGTATGAAACTCCCCCAGGACCTCCTCCTAGAACTCCACTAGTACAACAGTGCGTCCTCTGAAGAGAAGTACGTGCTCTCCACCTTTCAAAAATCCATCAGGAGCACGTCCTGTGGTTAACAGAGCAAGTAAAGCCACACAGTCGACATCCCCAAGTTGTGCTTCCCTAACTCGTTTTAAGAGTGGAGGGGTGACAACCATCGACTGTAGGTAATTTGTGTCCTCACCATCCATGAAGGATAACTGTAACGCGACTAATTGTTGTGTCGCCTCACTCAACAGCTGTGAGCTCGACCCTCTGCTAAGAGCGTCTGCCACCTTGTTCCCCTTCCCAGGATTATAGATGATCTCGAAATCATAGTCCTGGTGGAACTCTAGCCAATGCCTCTGCCTCAGAATCAGATTCTTCTGTGAGAAGATGTACTTGAGGCTCTTGTGGTCAGAGTAGACAATGAACCGCTCTCCCATAAGGTAGTGTCGCCACATCTTCAGTGTGAAGAATACGGCTGCTATCTCGAGATCATGGGTCGCATAATTCTGCTCATGCAACCTAAGATGGCGTGAACCATAAGCAATCACCATGTGCCGCTGCATCAGGACATAGCCGAGCACGGTCCTTGATGCGTCGCAGAAAACTATGTACTCGACACCCTCCACTGGCAATCTCAAGACTGGGGTGTTTTTCAAACTCTGTCTTAGCTGCTCAAAAGCCTACTGGCACTTTTCTGTCCACACGAAGGGTTTCCCCTTCCTGGTCAAGGCCATCATCGGTGCTGATATCTGGGAGAAATCAGGGATGAATCTCTGGTAATATCCTACTAACCCAAGGAAGCTTCGCACCTCTGTCACGCTTCGAGGTGGATTCCATGCTAACACAGCCTCCACCATGGCTGGGTCCATAGCTACTCCATCTTCTAAGATGAGATGTCCCAGAAAGTGGACCTCCTTAATCCAGAACTGACACTTCGAGAGGTTTCCATAAAGACGGTGCTCTCGGAGTACGTCCAGAACCATCTGCAGGTATCTCGTGTGCTCCTCCTCTGACGCTGAGTACACAAAGATGTCATCAATGAAGACCTCTACGAACTGGTCCAAGTATGGCTGGAAGATCCGGTTAATCAACCCCATGAACACTGAGGGGAAATTCGTCACGCCAAAGGGCATCACCAAGTACTCATAGTGACCGTAGCAACATCGAAAAGTCGTCTTCCGTATATCCTAATCCCGCACTCGTAGCTGGTGATAGCCTGGTCGAAGATCCACCTTCGATAACCACTGATCCCCTTTTAGCTGATCGAAGAAGTCATCAATTATCAGCAGTGGATAATTGTTCTTCAATGTCACATGGTTCAGGCACCAGTAATCCACGCACAACCTCAGACTCCCGTCTGCCATCTAGGAAAACAGGACCGGGGCCGCCCAGGGTGAGACATTGGGTCTTACGAAACCATTGCTCTGCAAATCCTCTAAATGAACCCTCAGCTCACGAACCTCTGTGTGAGCCATCCAATAAGCTGATGAGGAAATCAGTGTCTTCCCAGGGTGTAAGACAACGCAGAAGTCAATTTCCCGGTGGGGAGGTAACCCTGGGACATCTTTTGGAAATACTTCCTCATACTCCGCCACCACTGCTGGGAACTGAGAGCTAACAACATCTACTGCTCCGAGGGTAAGGCTATCCAACTCTTGAGTGATCGGCTACCCTATCCTATGCACGAGCCCACATTGTGCTGCCTGAGTTTCCTTTACTCCGACAATGGAAAACCTTGTTCCATCATGGTGGACACACCACACTCTTCACCTAAAACAGTCAATTTGATCATGGACTGAAGATAACCAATCCATACAATGAATGACGTCGTAAGGCCTCGGTGCTACCACCAAGAGGTTCCAACCGAAACTCTCTCCTCCAAGGGTAAAATCACACTATCTGCAAAAGGTGCGTGATCGTCGAGTCTCCTCCTATTGGTGTCTCCAAGCATAAGGATCGAGTCAATGGTTCTACCAAAATATCAATGTTTTGTACATGACATGTGGCTATAAGGGAATGACCAGAACCTGTGTCTATGAGTACATAAGGCAAGGTAGAAAAGACACAGATCATACCTCGAATCATCCCTGGAGCCCCTATCAACAGCCCGACGTGTCCTGATGCAGCGGCACGCGGTGATTGCTTATGGTTCGCGCCAGATTAGGCCGCATGAGAAGAACTATGTGACCCATGATCTCGAGTTAGAAGCGGTAGTATTTGCACTGAGGATGTGGGTACACTACCTTATGGGAGAGCGGTTCATTGCCTAATCTGACCACAAGAACCTCAAGTACATCTTCTCACAAAAGGATCTGAATCTGAGGCAGAGGCATTGGCTAGAGTTACTCCAGGACTATGATTTCGAGATCATCTATACTCTTGGGAAGGGGAACAAGGTGGAAGACGCTCTTAGCAGAGGGTCGAGCTCACAGCTGTTGAGTGAGGCGACACAACAATTAGCCGCGTTACAGTTATCCTTCATGTATGGTGAGGACACAGCTTTCCTACAGTCGATGGTTGTCACCCCTCCACTCTTACAACGAGTTAGGGAGGCACAGCTTGGGGATGTCGACTATGTGGCTTTATGTACTCAATTAACCATAGGACATGCTCCTGATGGATTTTCGTAAGGTGGGGAGCACATAATTCTCTTCAGAGGATGCACTGTTGTACCAGTGGCGTTCCAGGAGGGGGTCCTAAGGGAGTTTCATACATCCCCTTTTGCGGTACATCCCGGAGTGGAAAAGATGTACCAGGATCTCTGACAACAGTTCTGGTGGTCACGCATGAAGAAGGTAGTGGTAGAGTTCGTTTCTAGATGCCTCACATGCCAGCAGGTGAAGGCTGAGCACCAGGTTCCAGCAGGGTTAGCTCACCCCTATAATTTCCAAAGTGGAAGTGGGATAGAATATCAATGGACTTCGTGATGGGCTTACCACGGATGTCCAAGGGGCACGATTCCATCTGGGTGATTGTTGACCAAATCACCAAGTCGACCCACTTCCTAGCTATCAGGATGCAGGGTTATGTAGAGATCTTGGTACGCCTCTACATACAAGAGATAGTTTGACTTCATGGCGTCCCCTTGACTATAGTCTCAGACCGAGACGTCTGCCTCACATCATGATTGTGGAAGGGATTGCAAGAGGAATTTGGGACTCATCTATGCTTGAGCACAACATTTCATCCCCAGACAGATGGTCAGACAAAGAGGACCATTCAGGTTCTGGAGGATATGTTTTGGGCCTATATCTTGGACATTGGTCACAGCTGGGAGGACCACCTACCACTGGTGGAGTTTGCGTACAACAACAGCTACCACTCCACCATTGGCATGGCACCATTCGGTGCATTGTATGGGAGAACCTTCCGGTCACCGCTTTGCTAGACTGACCCCGGAGAGTCAGCACTCATGGGACCAGAGTTAGTGCGAACTACCATAGAGAAGGAGCAGATCATCTGGGAGCGGATGAAGACTGCACAGAGCCGGCATAAGTCTTATGCTGACAGATGATGGAGGCCCCTGGAGTTCGAGGAGGGAGACCACGTTTTTCTTCAGGTCTCACCTTGACATGGGTTGCGGAGCTTTGGACGAGGCGGAAAGCTATCTCCAAGGCTCATCGGACCATTCCAGATCCTGGGCCGAGATGGCGAGGAGGCGTACCTCCTAGCTCTACTGCCACAGTTGCATCGGGTACATGATGTCTTCCACGTGTCCCAACTGAGGAGGTACGTGCATGTCCCATCACACGTCATCGACTGGGGTGAGATGGACATCGAGGTTGGAGTGACCTTTGCTGAGTACCCGGTGGAGATCGAGGATCGGCAGGAGAGGATCCTACGTGGGCGATCTATTCCCTTAGTGTGCATCTTGTGGCAGCACGGAAATCATCAGGAGAGCACGTGGGAGCGGGAGGCCCAGATCCGTGCCCAGTACCCTCACCGTTTTGAGTAGCCTTTTTTTGGATTTTCGGGGATGTAATGCCCCAAGGTGGGGAGAATGTAATGTCTTGTATTTTTACGTTTATTATTTTTAAATATTATATGGAATTAATTTGAGACCAGGTGAAAAGACGGCACATCATTCCGAGGTCTAGTGAGCCAGGAATGGTGGTTTGAACTTTTTAAGTCAAGTGGGTCGGCGCTTGTGCGTGGTAGTGGATGTTTCCAAATGGATGCCCGGATTAAAAATCTGAGCGCACCGTTGTGTCCAGGACAGTGACATTACCTAAGAATGAGGCTAAGCTCGACCGGCACGGGATGAGGGAAAAAGTTAATTTTCGGACGTTTTAATAATAAAAAAAATTAAATGTTTATTTTATTTTATGGAAACAACCACTACGCCGTGTTAAAAGGGCAGTTGTTCCCTTAATTAAATGTTGTGTCATAATGTAAAATAAATGGAAAGTTGGACTCTTTAATACGCAACGATGGGACGTCTGTTTCCTTAACTAATGGTGCGTCATAATGACTCAAGTTTTGGAAATTAGGGGTCATTAATATTGCCGCATAATTAAGTGCCAATCTTGTTTCACTTTTTAAATGGATGAAAATTTGCTGATTGTTGGAAAGGCTTTAGAAGATCCTCTGCCGAATCCGTGAGGTGTTGGAGCAATTCTTGACGACGAACGACAACGGATCGAAACCAAGGTTCGTTGCGTCGGCGTTGAAGGATCACGACGACAATGGAAACACGACGCCTTCATCAATGATCGATCCTTTAAAAGGTAGGGGTTGTTGTTTTGAGTTTCTTTTTCCCGTTTTTGACTTTAAACGACGAACGTAGATCAACAACGAACAAGTTGATCTGCGGATTCGTACGTTCTTGTGGGAGGGTTTTCTTTTGGATGGTTTTGAGGAATTAATCCATGCTTTAAATTCATGTAGATCACTGCTCCGTTTAATCCTATTAACGAGAGAGGATCAACGTCTTGACGAATGATGGTGGAGGTTCATTCCTCTTTTTGTTTATTTGGATTTCTTCCTCCTTTTCCACGCACGTTCTTCGCGTTCTTCGCGGGGCGATGAACAACAGATCGTTGAGCATCTGTTCTTGGATGCAACGATCCCAAACCGAAGGTTCGACATCGCAATGTTCTTCTGGAGGTGCGGAAATGATGGCGGACTGAAAATCAGACCAGATCGGAAAGGGTGTTCTTCGAGCGTTCTTCGCGCGGGAATATCGATCATGTTTTTGGAGCCGATCGGAGGCCCGAAAATGACAGAAATAGCTTCGTGGTGTCGGGGCGACCAAAACCTGAAGGTTTCGTGGAGATCTAATGACAATATCAATGATCGAAGAACCATGGGAGGCGTGACGGTGGAGGTCTGTGTTTCTGGAAATTTTCAGAATACACGTCGTGTACTTCCGAAGAGCACGCCGTGTAGATCTGATGGCTGCGGCTAGGGTTTCAGGGTCAGAGAAGGATCACACGGCGTGTGACCCTGGTCACATGGCGTGTTGGACCTTCCCCGAATATCGGTGTGTACTTCATGTAGTACACGGACATGGGATGCTTTACACGGCTTTAGGCAGCACGACATGTACAGCTCGGTAGAGGCGGCTACACGGAGCTCGGCGTGTATCCCGGGGTTACACGGACACGGGTTGGAGTACACGGGTTGGTGACCGTGTATGGGCACATGGGCAGAGTACACGGAGCCAGCCCCAGTGACCCAGACAGAGCATGTACTCCGTACTACACGCCGTGTATAATGTTTTATACATGACCAGCCTCTCGACAAGGGCCGTTGTACACAGTTAGTACCTAGGGTTGGAGAACACGGCGTGTATCATTTCTACACGCCTTCTACCTTCTAGAGAACGGCTTGGTCATTTTTTTCACCGTGCCTTGAACATATTTCGTTTGGGTTAGTTCCCCCTTCTTCTTTTCCCCTGATGGTCAGGCATCATTCCCTCACACCGGTTTTTGATCCATTCAGGAGGAAATTTCTGTGGTAGAGTTAGGCATCCATCTGTGAGGCCCGGATCGAGATCCTCTATCCATTCCAGACCGTAGGTATAGTCATGCATCGACATGACCAACTTTACCGGGCGTTGATCCTCTACCTAGTAGGTGAATTCCGGATGAGTCGTGGTATCCGCCATGGCCCTGGAAGTGATCCTCATCTGTGTATCGAGATCTTTCCCACTCAGGAGTGTGTCTCCCGTAAGGAGTGCTTCTATCTATCATAACCCTTCCACTCAGGAGTGTGTCTCCCACAATGAGTGTAGCTATATCTCGTGACTGTTCCCGAAGAACATCACACCTCGAACAGACGTCATCAGAACTATAAGACTCGTGGAGTGTGTTCTCCTGGAACGAGTGCATCATGGACTCTTCAAACAGAATCCCTGTCGGGGTATGTGGTTGCGTGACTTGTCTCTAGACCACAGGTATGGGTTTTGAGTATATATAATTTTTTTATATGTTCTGTAAACATATATTGTGCATAGATGACTATACCTTTACTTTGTGTACTGCTTTGTGGTATTCGGAGTCCTCTACTGAGTATTGTTATACTCACCCCTGCACAGGCTTTGCCCGCACATCTGGTGTCTTGTGCAGACGAGCAGCCATTAGACAGAGTCCAGTGGGGACCAGGGCAGGACCGAGCAATCTGAGCTTCATACAGGTCGAGGCGTTCCTACGGCTACGAGCAGCAGTCCCAGTACCTTTGTGCTTATAGGTTGGAATTTACAGTTTTTTTAGACTATTGTTTTTGGTGGGCTTGTATTCTGGCCCAGTTTACTTTTACAGTACTCTACCTTTCATCGTGCTCTGTTGGTTGGGCTTAGTTGTATTAATTCATTTTTGTTCCTTAGTTTTTTTTACATTTCATCATTTGTGGGATTATAGATGTGTGTGTGTGTGTGTGTATAGGTACCTAGGCAATGCCACCCATGTTAGTGACATGCCTACTCAGTGCTAATAACTAGCCCCTGGCCTATTAGAGGCGGGCTTGGGGAGTCATGGTGCGGGCCCCATCGGGACGGGTCGTGACAAGTATGTAAACCTTGACATGGTACCATACATAAAAATTAAAATAATTATTCATATGTTATATGTTTATAATAGTAAATAAATTAAAAAAATAGCATAAATAAATAGCCACCATTAATCATCGAGGTCTCCCATGAGACATAGGATCAACCAAAACATACATTAACCCTTTTCATGGAATATTTGATCATGTTAGACATCCATTGAAAGTAATTTCATGACAATGATTGATTCCAATGATAATTTTCTATGATGTCATTGTTTATCGGTATGAATAACCATATTCTTTATGAATGAAGTAGTAATCCTATGGTATTATATATAATTCTATTTAGTGCTTCTAAGGAATTCCAAACCATTATAACTTCTACATCCAGAAATTATGACCAAGGAATCACAAACATTAAGGACAATAGAACCCAAGGATAATTCGAAAGGAATTAATTAAATCACATTGGAATCCTGGGGAAATGCTCAAGGAATTACAATCCATATGATGTCATAATTTAAGTAGTATTTAAAAGGCATTAAAAATCATTCACCTTAAAGTCATATTTATTTCATAAATTCAAAAAAAATTCAAATACATTCAAGGACAAAATATTGGATGCAAGTAAAATTTAAATGGTAACCCAAGTCCCTCAAATCAACATGGTGTGTATTTAATCCCACCTAAATCTTTTAATATTATACATCTCATAATTGTTGATCATCAACATGAACTAACCTCCCAATTACATCGATGACCTTTTAAGTAAAAAAATTTATCTATCACCATATGGACCACCACCATTGTAAACATATCAATTGGTCACTCACAGAGGTCCCATAGTCCACATCCACCATGGACACCCTTCAATGGTTTCTCTATCTCATTCTTATCAAAATTATCAACAATCATTAACCAGATTGTAATGTAACCCAATGAATCATTTTAGTAAAATATATATCTCGTTGGAATCATTGGATATTTATTACTATAATTATTTTTTAAATATATAGAATATCCCATATCATTATCTTCATCAAATCAGGTTAGTCCATTCACTCTACCAATATATGGTCCCCCATATAAATCCCAAACATGTCCTCACATCTCAGTGGATGAATACAAATTCCCCCATGCTCATCTCAATTATCCCGATAGATTTAGGGCACCTTAAGTTTCCCAAGAGGCCAATCCATATTCTATTTGTTAAAATTAAACAATAATCTATATATGTAGTTTTTTAAGTGTGTTAATTAGCAGGGTTGATAAATATTATTAATTTCATGTCACATGGTTATTATAACTCAATATATTTATCACAAAATTAATAAATTTATAATATATTTCTCTAAAATCAACTTCTAATGAAAAATGACCACTTTAAAAGGTTCTATTGTTCCCATATAATGTTCTCTAGTCCATGTTGTATATGAAATCAAAAAAAATTTACTAATATATAGAAATTAATTATCACCCATTAAAAGAGACTATACATCCTATTAAATATAATAAAAATTATTTATATCAATTTGGGTTTTATGGGCCCACCTATATCAATTTATAGTTATTATCCTAGTGAAAAAAACATGGTAACCCTCACCAAATCTCAGCCAGCTGCATTATACCATTATCTATCATCAGTAGCTCAAAAATCATTCATAGAATCATAAAAAAATAATTATTATGAATTATAATTTACCAAATCAATTTAATTAACATAAAAATTAATTATTAAAAAGCATTGGGTTACAATAGATTTATGAAACATTGAGTATAAAATCATAATGAATCCCAAAACAAACAAAATCATATGATATGTAAAATCATCCAAAAAAATATACTTAATCAAAGAACATGTTTTGTATATCAATTTTATTTTTTAATATATTAATTAACATAACTCATAAGGGAAATTTTGATGGCCGTAACATTAATAACATGATGTGAATGACTTCCTAAAAATTCAAAAATATGATATTGATATCCCTGAAAATATATAGATTTTCAATTTGAAAATAATTTAACTTAGGTAAAAATAAAATGTAAATACATATAATTTTTTCAAATTAAAAAAATAGGTATTAAAAAACATATGAACATCTTCTTGGGAAATCATATATCAATCACATGAAAATTAAAATTTATTATTAGATGATTCCACCAATAAATAATGGAAACCGAATTAAATCCTACATCAATAATTAAAGGAAATTTGTGACAAATAATGGGTAAAAATAACCATTATAATATAATACCTTACCTAATAGCTCCATCAAAACATACAAAATATTGTCCCTAATATAATGTATTTAGTTACAGAATATGGTGGGGGACTTTCTTGATGAATAGCCCTCATCGGCTGATACTTCTCCCTAAACTCAATGATGTAATGGTAGTTAAATTATCATATTCAAATAATAATTAACCACTAAGGGATCTACTTACATTGACCAGATGTTTCTGGTAAGGACTCAGATAGAAACAATAAAAATTCTAGTTATTTTAAAAGTATAAATCAGAATTTTTTTCTAAAATTGATTTACGTTTAGTTTTTAGATAATTAGAACAAACTATTATAACAATAATTAATAAATTACATGTGGAGACATCTATATAGTAATCTATTATATAAATAAATTGAGACCCTTTTAAAATAAAACTTGTTTTCTTTTCAGGATAAATCTTTTAAATTTTAATCTTGAACAAGTGTTTATCCCTAAATTGGCTTAAACATGTAGGAAAAAATTTAATAGAATTTTGATAAGCACGAAAATCATGGAAGGGGAATTAAAAGTAAAAAAACGATTAGTATACTCAAAACCCATTTCAAAATTTCATTAACCAAACTTTTTTACCATCATATGGAATCATTTGATCAAAAAATTATTATCTTAACCTTTGAATATAAAATTCATTCCATAAAAAATTATTTTCCTGAGAAACATGTATACTAGTTAACTTGGGGAGTAATTTTACATTTAAATATTACTGATGGACTAACTAATATGGTCGAACTCTGTCTACATAGTTCCATAATCATTTGTGTTTATAATATAATTATGCATCCATGTTTTATTAGGAAACCACACAACATTGGTTAATAAAAAACCAATCATCCTTGGACTTTTTTTATTTACCCATCATTAGTTTATAATAAAAAACATCTTCATCATAAAAATTTATTATAACCATATAATAAACATAAAACATGAATTAATCCTTTATAAATAGTATTCATGAGGAAATAAACCTTTTTATTTTTTAATAAATTTTTTTAAATGATGTTCGCATAAAAATACAATACTTTTCATTGAAAATAACCATGAAAAATATAAACTATAGTTCACAACATTAAAAATCATGAAATTAGAAAAATATATGTATTCATTATAACATAAAAAATCATAGTTTTATTACTATTATATAAAAAAATAATGGTGGGATTTATATGGGGTTTTTAAAGATAAATTCTCATACATAAGATATAAAAAGATTCCATTTGAATAAATTTTAATTAATTTCGAGAAAAAAATTTTGTTAACATGTATTTCTATATGATTTATTCATTAAAATCATTTTAAAAACATTGTTATGAAATATAAATATTAAGAAAATAAATATGTAATAAATTTATTATGAGGTTATTTTCTATAGTGTCCCTTCTGTGAACCTTAATTTAATTTAATGATAATTATCCTATTGAACGATGGTATAAAACATGTTATTAATTTATAAATGAACCATAGTCATATTTATGTTATCTTATATGATCTTTTATTATAATTATATACCTTTTTACAATTTTTTTCTGGTGTTATCTACTTCATTTTTATTTTCATGTTCTTTCATGGTAGAATGTATTATTGTTCATATTATATAGTTTAATTATATACATATTGATATTAGAGTTACATATATCATATTTATTCATTATAAACAATTTTATATCCATTCATGAATGTTGACCATCGAAAATAAATTTCATCGCATCATAGAAGTGGTTGGCCATACGTACGCATGAGCGATGATATCATTCAATTTGTTGGGGAAATGATATTAAAGTGGATGATATGTTAATTTTATATAGTAAATATCATGGCATATTTTACATATCTATATTCTATTTACATCACTCTATCCATCCATTTTATATGGTGATGAGAAATAAATTACCCGACTTTTTGGGAGATGTTAAGAAGTACGTATACACCTGTAGTTATTTCATTTTCTCATAGGAAGGAAAAAGGAAAAATATTTTTTTTCAGTCCCATAATAACATTTTAGTATATTTTTGAAACTGGATTCATTATTAAAGAATGTAAATTACAGATGTAGTGGAAGTATAATAAGAAATAATCATGATTGAGTGGGTAAAGATGATTACCTCGTATTTGGTGGAAATCCTTTAGAATTATATATAAGGTCATTAGGGGTTATATTTGGATGACACTATAACCTAAAAACAAAGTTAATAATTGTGGGATATTAAATGGTTAAGTGTTTTTATTACTTTATTTTGCAATCTCTTGTATAAAAGTGAAATATGGGGTTCCTTTTTATAAACGAGGTGATAAAGGCTTTTTAATTTCACAGAATATAATCTTATAAACAATTAATTTAACCTATCATATGCATAAAAATAGATTGTTATTTAAACATTGTATATTATAAGGTATAATCCCATAAAAACTGAATTTATACATTTTTTAAGTAATTTTATGTCTTTTCATTTTGATAAATCCCTTAGTTATTTATTTTTGACCTTCAATGTGCTAACCTTTATTTTATTCACAATGGGTTAGTGATGTTACAATAAATGTATAAATGATTATAAAATGAACATGTATGATGTATTGAATTATTATAAGTTCACATGGGTGAAGAAATGGTTTTACGAATTTTAAAATATTTACTAAAACAACTATTTGATAGAATGTCATTATTTTAAATTTTTAAACTATTCATTTATTATGACTTCAAATTAATCCTGAAAATGTTTAAATATGAGTATATTGTTTTCAAACCACTATTATATTATATATAGATCTATAATAATCATCTCACAAATTAAATAATTCAAATTATATCAAATTTAATTATTCAAAATAATTAATTTTATTTTTTAGGATAAAAATATATATATTGTATTGGAATTTCTGAAGAATTTAACACAATTAAATATTTATAATAAATGAAATTAAAAAGCTATATTTTTTATTAAGGTCAAAATATTGATTTTGGTTCATTTATATATTATAATTTTCTATATTTGAAATCATACAGAATATTAAATACCATTAGATTGACATTTTTGAACATCCTTTGACTAATATAAGACATTTTTGTGGACATGTGTCGATTAAAAAACTCAAATTAAAACATTCGGTGATACGGTTGGAATCATGTTCATCCCATTAATTTTTTTGACATTATTCGGGTCATATCTATAATTGTTTTTAAATTTTTAGGTCGTCTCTATTATTGTCTTGACATGATATGATATTTTTATAAATAAAATAATTATTGTATGCGAGTTCTATAAATATTTATGGTAAATATTTTTAAAACTATTTAAAATTTTTATGAAGAATATTTACAATTTTAATTGATTATTTATAGTAAAATATAACATTTGAAATCAACCTATATTATAAATTTTATATTTATTATAAATATTAGTCTGACATATTTTACATTTCTTTAAATAAAATATCTTAAATGTAATAATAAATTATAAATGGAAAATAACATATATATATTTAAAACATGAATTATTATTGATGAATATAAATAATAATAACAAATTTTTAATAGTTATTGTTTTTTATATCCCTTCTCATTTTAGTTTTGTCATTAATTTCCAGATTTACACAATAAAATGGTAACAAACATTAAACAGGTTAATATTAATATTGACCAAAAATACAATTGGAATATTAACTAAATTTGTAAAAAGAAATTAAAAAAATGGAATTTTTTTTAAAATACATAATATATAAATGTCACCCCTTTTATGATATTAAATATGAAAAATGCATTGAAAAAATGTTTCTGTGATAATAAATCTCTTCTTAAGCCGAAATTTTTTAATACTAAAATAAAGTGTATAATCAATTTAAAAATATAATTGGGTTAATAAATATATCATTTTACAATGGAAAATTTAAAACTGATTGAAAAAATGATTTTATATTTAAAAACATTAAAATAAAACGTAGTTCTCAATAAAAGTCAGTAGCTTAACTATTCATTTGGAAATACATACATTCATAAAATTTTTAAAAATTCATTCCAATATTATATTGAAATTTTGAATTCAAATATTAAATTAACTTTTTCAAATACATTTTCTAATAATTATTAAAAAAATATATAATATTCACTTATAAAAATAATGAAAGAACTATTTTTGATGTCTAAAATGATGTTACAACACATTGATTTATTATTTAATGATAATTTAAAAATAAATTCATAAGTAGTAGAATAATTTTATATTTTATAACTAAGTTAATACCATTCATTCCCACATACTTATTAGTGGGGTTATAATGGTATGATAACAATAATATTTACTTATTTGTTTTTTCTCAGTATTTTGATTATTGTATGCTATCAATAATAGTTATTCAATTTAAGAAATCATGATGTTACTTCCCCCACCCATTATAATTTGATCATATTATTTATTAATTTGTTATCAATAATGAATGTTTGAATTTTCATATTATCAGAAGGACCCCAGAACATCTTGAGAGGGGGAGGGGGTGAATTAGGTTGTGATTTTTTTATTTTAATGTCATAGATCTTGTTCCCACTTTGGTAATAATTTTTTAAATATATATATGTGTAATGTGTATTAATTAAACCACTCACACATAGAATGACCTAAAAATAATTTTACTTAGTTCACCGCTAAGGACTATTCCATGGAGCATATTCCATAAAAATTTAGATCATATCAAAGTCCAATAATCTTAACTAGTTTTGGATTACAAATTTTTAGCACAGTCACCCTATGACTAATGAAATATATGTATATGGTTTTATGTATAGAACCTCATGTCCCTTGGATCGCATCAATTAAATCCCCCTTTCTGAAATCATTAGGATGAATCTGAACTCACACAACTACAAAAATGGGCTATTTCCATGCTTTAAAACAATGACAATAGGACCCAAAACCGTGTCAATAACATATGGCCACGGTTTTTCCCAAATGTGAGCGCTATCTCGGTGGAAGTAGGGTTTGAACTATGTCTATGGTTTGGGAAAATATGGACATGGTTTTCTCGTCTGTCAACCGTGGCAGTTGACCTATGGCCACAGTTTTAATCGTGGCAATAGGTGGCTTACTTCCATTGTTAAAACCGTGGCTATAGCCCTAGAAAACCATGGAAATAGCCTAAAAATAATGTGTCTGGATAGATTTGATCGCGAAACCTTCCATTCATGTTCTATATACCAAACCACAACACCACTAAGGATTTTGTGAATATACATATAAAATATGTTGTATATATTATTAAAAACTATTGTAGTATCCTAAAAACCGGGGAAATAGTTCCTCCCGCTATTTTTTTGGCATGAAATTGTTTCTCCTGTGCAAGGGTGGGAGACCTATAGCCACAGTTTTCAAAACTATGGGTATAGCCCTATGAAAAAAGGCCTACAACCACAATTTTGAAAACCCTAGATATGGGCCACATAACTATGGACATAGGTTTGGGCTATTGCCATAGTTTTTAAAACCATTGCTATTGGCCATGAAAGAAACACCTATAGCCATGGTTTTAAAACCATGGCCATATCCACCAACGTCCATGGTTTTACTACCGTGGATATAGGTCCGTGGTTGTAGCATGTTTTTCTAGTAGTGTCATTTTATCAAATTCAAGGTCACTTCAATGGGATGAAATTAAATCATTCATCCTAAAAATATGTATATTATCTTTATATGTCTTGTTCCCCCTATAGATATAATCTACTTTTCTGTGTACAATTTATCCGTGGAGTTTACCTATGATAAATGACCTTCATCCTCCATGTATCATGTTGCATTGTGTAATTTAGGTGCCTTGCAAACCACCTTCATATCAACACACCCTCTTGCTTCACAAACAGACTCATTATTTTCTAAGCACCATTCTTTCATGGGCTAAAAGAGCTTACTATATGTACTACCTCTCTTAAGTAGACATTTATTCTAAAAATTCCCTTTACACATCACCCACTTCCTTAGATTTTTTAATCATAACATTATTCACAGGGGGGTTTTCCCACAAACCACCGTAGAATTCCCTAAATTTCTCCAGTAATTTTAATCCTTAGTATCAAGCCATAATGATTGGATTTGATTCCATATATATAAAAATTGAACCTCACAATCTCTTAATCCAAGAGTTATATATCATCGATACAACACTGCCTTCACCACATACTGTGCACCTCCCATGAATAGATAACATTTTTTTTCCAAATCCATTACTCATATTTCAGAAATTACATTGGCATGAATACTATGAACTCAGGGATATATACATAATTGGAATTTATAATTTGATTCTATATCAATTTCGACCACATGATCATATTTTTTGTAAAAATATTGAGTATAAAATTTTCATTCTTGAATAACTATAATTAATAAAGAGGGATGAAAATATATATAAATGGATAAATATCTATTCCTCATGTACATACACATTAATAATTATTTTAAAAAAACCATAAAATAATTATAAAATTTAATTAATCAATAAATAAAGAAGGAAAACATGTTATCTCCAATAATTAATTTTAATACCCAAAAATTAGCATGGGATCATTAAAAAATAACTATCCATAAATTTATCATGGACAATCCAGAATACAATTGAAAACTAAAACTCACAGGGATTTGAAAACATAGTCATCGAAGATAAATTTATCATGGTTCGCCTAGAATAACATCAATCACTCTTAATGCATCATACCAAATACATAATTTCCTAAACAAAAAAATCAATGAGTATGATAGTCATCTTCATAAACAACCTGAATTACAAGAAATATCTAATAAAATTATATATGGTTCTAAAATATAATTCACCCAATTTTTATCAAATAATATACCATTTTATTCTACTTACCATAATTATATATCATTGAAAAAATAGTTAACCATTACTTAACAAACATTAACCTCTTAAAAACCATATTGTTTTCCAATCAAATGGTTTTCTGTTCAATAAAACAAATTTTCTCAAAATATAAATATGCATGATTAATAAAGAAACTTTAAAAAAATTTATACAAACCAGGACTTCACATTTTCCATAGGTAGTAACTATATTATTGTTGGAGTTTATTTGTTAGTTCAATCCTCATGGCCTTGCCTAATGTGATTTGACATCACATGGCCTGAATGATTTCTTACTTCTATTACAATATAATTTTTATAATATTATTTAAAATATCATAAAATTAAATAAATAAAAATAATATAATGATCATTAAATAAATTGTTTTTCCAAAAATGTTATTTCATAGTTTTAATTTTCATCTGGAAAAGTAAAAACCTGTAATTACCTAAAAAATAGATATATACATAAATATAAATACTCACTATAAAATTTCATAACATAAAAATTTTAAATGGATTTCTAAAACATTTATATTAATATCAACCTTAAAATTATAATCATATGATCGTATCCCTAACACTTAAGATAACCACACATTAAAACATCCTAATCTCCAATGTTTTCTAAACTTACTTTGATTCTATCCAAAATGAAATGGCGTAAAAAAATATAAAATCTTGTTATTTTAATATTATAAATAAGTTTTTTTATAGATATATTATTGGTTTAGTGATTTATATATTTTTGAAGAACTATTACAATGTAAACCCATATACAAAATGGTGAATCCTCGATATAGAATCAATATTTTCACTCAAAGTAATCACTTTTAAAATTTCTAAATGTTATATGCTCGTGATAAATATTAAAAATATCCTTCTTGAACACATACATATTCCAAAATTTGAATAATGAATTTTTTTTAAAATCCTCACACTTACAAAGAAAACAATTTCATTAAATAACTATTTAAAATTTTAAATTAAGCATCAAAAAAGTCTTCATGAACTTGGGAAAGGAAAATCATGAAATATTAGTTAAAAAATTTCTTTTTTTACTTTTAAAATAAATATTAAAGAACCTTAAATTATAATTTATAAATTAAATTCCATTACCTAAAATATAAATATATTAAATTTTTAAATATTTGATAAACATTAGACACTAAATTTTAAAAAAATCATTTAAATATAATGATAATAATAAAAACAATTTTCATTTCATGTATATAAAAGGGGAAATTTACAAAATATACCATTATAACATTTGAAATGAGGTTATTTAGTAATATTTTCCCCTAACATGTGCTTTTATTTAATTTAACAAGAATTAACTTCACATATAATATACTAAATCATGTTATTAATTTATAACAGAACTATATTCATTCTTAAGATTACTTATATGATAATCTTATATCGTAATGTTTCATTATTACCTATGTTTTTATTGTTAGCTGCTTCATTTTATTATACATGTTTTTTCATGTATGTCATGATTCTATTGAATAAATATAGTCAAAAGTTCACTAGAAAGATATTAAGGTCATTCATTTATTATTTATTCATTTCATATATTTTTATAATAACTTTTCAACATTGAACATAAAAAATGAATCACATATTTTCATGGACATGATTGGTTGTACGTATGCACAAGAGGATATATCATTTGATTAGTGGATTAAATGTTAAGGAAGTGAGTGATATAATGAGGTTCCAATTTAAATATCTGATAAAAAATTCCATATATGTACATTATTTCCATCATTATAACCGTACTTTTTATATGGTTTTGAAAAATTAATTATACTACAATATAGAGAATTTATGTCATATGTGCGGGTGTGTGGTGATTCGATTTTTCAGAGGAATTATATAATGTATAATATCAATGTTTCATTAATATAATACCAATTTAATACATATTGGATAATATGTTTCTTATTTAAGGTTGTAAAAAATACATGAATATAAATTTTAAGAATTAATAACAAATAATATGTCAGAAAAGATAATTACATATTCTTTTGAAGACTTTATTTGGATATATTCTTAAGTATACAATTATTTGGATTTTGAGGAAAATATAACCTCAAAATCATTTCCAAGGAAGAAATGATTATGAGTGGTCAGGTTTTGGACATTCAATAAGGCTCGATGTTTTTAAATAAGAGAAGAGAGGGGTTCACATTAATAATTGAGTTGAGGGAATGTATTCAAATTTCCCAAATTGTAAAATTATAAAACAATAATTTATCATTCCTAATTTCTCCATACATTAATGTGTATTAAAATAATATACTATTGGGTTTTAATCCCATCGATCGATATAATTTTGGCATGTTTTGGGGTCATTTTAAACCTTATCATTCAGATTAACCCCTTGTTTATTTAATTTTGATCTTAACAAGGGAAAAATTAGTTTATTTAAAAACGATGAATTATTTTAATATAAATCTATAAATTAATGATAAATAAAAAATTTATTATTTTTTACAATATATTTCATTTAAATGGGAAAATATTATATTTTTAATAAATTTAAATAATTTAAAAAAAATTGATAAAATTTCCATTAATGTCAATTTTTAAATTATTCATTTACATTGTGTTCTAATACATCAATAAAAACCGAAAATTATATTACAATGATATAATATCAGTATATTATATCATAATGATATAAAAAAATAATCCACCATAATAAATAATTCAAACTACATGAAAATTAAAATTTTTAAATCATTTATTGTATTTCTTTGTTAATTAAATAAATAATGCATTTTTATTTCACATGAATATATGTTAGTTGAATAATTTTTAAAAATTAAATATAATTTTAGATAGTAAAATATTTTTGTTAATATTTATATATTTATTTTTTCCCTTTTTATATGTATTTCTTCCTTATGTGGATCTATAAAAGATATTAAATAAAAATATATTGACCATGTGTAAATATCATTGGTTTATATAAGTAATTTTACATGACATGTTTTTATTGAGATATTGAAACCATAAACTTTGTTATAATGTTCTAAGATGATTCATCAAAAAAAATTGACATGTTTATGTCATGGTTATACCAATATTATTTGGCTTGAACCCTTATTTAGTCTCTTTAACTCTTACCATTATACCATAGATTTTAACTTATTGAGGGATAATGTAGTAAATATAAAATGAAAACATTCACATAATTAATTATTTATTACATTTCAATCATTATAATTCTTAGTTGGTTGTATTTAATATTGTTACAAATTTATATCATATAATGATAAATTATTAACACTAAAATAGTTATATTGTCACTTTAATGGGATATTCATTACATTGAATATAATAATATCAACATAACACTTATAATTACAAATAACTATTTTATTACATATTTAGTAGGTCAAGGTTTTCTAGAAAATTTATTGACTACATTAATTATCTGAAATAATATTTATTTTATCATTTCTGAAACCATTTATTTGTTATTTCCATTAATAAAATAATTATCCCATCATCATTTTATAAGAATTTAATATACTTATATCACCAAAAAACTAATAATAAAAATATAAGAATATATATATAAATATTATATTTAAATTTAATATTTATAATAAAATATGATAGTTGGATAAACCAATTTTAAAATGTTATTTTTATTAAAAATATTAGTGTGACATATTTTACATTGATTAAATTAAATATATTAATTTTCATAATCAATTAAAAATAAGAAATAAAGGCAATATATTAAAACCTAAATTTCTATCGGTAAATATGACTAATCCAATAAAACAAAGGTTGGTGAAAGGGTAATTTTCATTCCCATATCAATTTATTTTTGTCTTTATTTACCTGATTTACCATTTATTTTGGTAACAAAATTTAATAATGTCACTATTCATATTGAACTAAAACAAGAGACCAAATTAGTAAATATTTAACTCATGATTCCATATATAGAATAAATTTTAAATAATTTGGAAAATATCTTTTATAACATTAAATTTAAAATTTATTATAAAAAATGAATGAATTTCTTTTCTAGAATAATGCTTGTTATAAAATGAAATGTTACTATATTAAATTGAATTATACACTTCTTTTTTTAAAAAATAAATTGAATTATTATGAAAAAATTTTATCTATTTAATTTTTAAGACTATTCCAAAACATAAATTTACATTTAATGAAACATTAAAATAAAACATAATTTTAATTAAAACATAATATTTTCACAATCCCATAAAAAACTAAATTTTTAGAAAATTAAAAAACATTAATTTAAGATAATATTAAAATTATTATTTCATATAATGATATTCTTTTTTCCCAAACTCGTTTTTTGAGGAATTATATAAATTATTCATAATATTTACAAATAAAAACAACGAAATAATATTTTTTGAAGAAAATGTATTTTTATGATAAAAATGAAATTACTAAAAAATAAGTTATTATTTAATAATTATTTAACAATAAATTAATAATGATTAGGTTCAATTTATATTTCATAATTCAGTTACTACAATTCCTTCCATTTTAATGGAAGAGTTATGATGGTAACATAATAACAACAATTTTTGTTTGATTATGCTCGGTGTTACGTATCTTATTCACAATCAACCACAATATTTCGATCTTAAAACATGGGATGTGATAGTTCACACCATGAAATACATAGAATGAGGGGAATTCCCTTGATTAGGATCTACTAATCATGTGAACTATGTTTAGAACATCGATGTAATTAAACAATATAACCACACCCCTTGTCTTTCCCTACTCGTGTTGTGAAACATAGGGATTATGGTGTGACTTATTGATATAGTAGATAAATAAACCTTTGAGGAATATAATCTGTTTTTGGTTCTCAAATGAGAACACATATAACAAACCATCAATCAAATCATTCATTTTATTTAAATAACTCTATAAATTAATATTTGATCTCTACTAACGATGAAAACATTTTCGATGAAAATATTCAAATTACCTCATTAATTCACACAACTGAAGGGTATTCCTTACAAGGATAAAAATTAATAAAACCTAGGAAGGTAAATATCCCATATAAATCATCAAATAATAATCAAATATTCATAATATGTATATAAAATTGTTGACACTTCAAATAATGGTTAAACCATCAAATTATTTTCGCAAAATTTCATACAAAGAAGCACATGTGGAGACTATTATCATCCAAAAAGGTTGGTCATTCTAATGCATGTATCCTAAACATTTTCTTATTTACATAATGAATGTAATGGGTAACACTAAATTATCCTTGGGTATATTATATTATTGAATGACTAATTTTAATTTACATTTTCAATGTATTCATGTTATTTTTTTGTTGACACAATGATGGGAAACACATAGGATGGATACTCGATGTATATTGTTGAATTTAACCATATGATGGATTTGGGAAAATATTTTCATTATAAACTATCCCATAATGATAAAATTAATCATTTATATAATTATATATGTAAATAACTATATAGTGAGAGGAACCTGAACATAATCATCTTACTTGTGGAAATATAGATCATAGTATTCAAAATATTAATGATGTTTGGTGTCATCATATTTATAATTTTACTTTTAAGGTATGTCATTGATGAAATATATATAAAATGTGATATTATCTCATTGATATAGCATTTTTTAATATTATTGTATACTATATAAAAAAAATTTTGATATTACATATATTTATGACCAGATAAATAGTCATATATTTTTATCTATTGTTCATTAGTGTTCTTAATGAAATGAATTTTTACCATCTGAATGTGTATGTTATGGAGATTAATTCCATAATAAATAACTTGAGGGTAATAAATAGTTGTTGATTATTAGTTACTTTTTCTGATAAATAAAGGCAAAAATATAATTTAAAATTAATATTTTTTATGTTATATATATGTATTGAAAATGTAGTAGGTGTTTTTATATTCGATGTATATACTATTTTCATGACATTACCAATTAGACTAATCAAAGAATCATAAAATTGTAATTATAAACCAACAATAATCATAATTCTGATTTCTATGTCTTATTTTTAGAATAATATATATTTATTTAACTATTTATAATAATATTAGTTCTATATATAAATAATTAAATGATTTATGGACTTGGGTATATAAAACATTTATTATACATAAGAGATATGTGTAATCCTATATAAAAAATTCTAAACATAAAGGTAAGAGTATATTTAAATCCAATCAACCATTGAAATTTTTACCTTGAAAATATAAATGTGAAATGCATTAAACAATCTATATATATATGGGTAATTGGACTCATTCGACTATCAATCATTTTTGAATTGTGAATCGGGTATATTATGAAAGATAAACAAAACACATTTCATTAAAAAGGTGAAAGGTGAACAAGATTGTTGGTTATCATATGTAGTGATGTATTTAAACCAGTTAGTACATACCAATATGGTAATTTTATATACTTTTTCACATGGAACAATTAATTTAGTTAGAATAGATATTTTAAATGAAATAGACAAATAAATATTTTTTTTAAATTTTATGTTGTTTCGGAATATTGTATAGAAACAAATGTTATATTTTATTAATATTCATCAGTTGGTGTATAATAATGAATACATAAGCTCAAAAATAATTGATCATAAATGAGATCATGGAATTTCATCACAACACAGTCCACTATGAATATGAAAATTTAATAGTGTTTATTATAGAAGGATCATAACTTGATAGATATGGTTCACTAATGGATGAGTAAATTTGACCTTTCTATTAAATTCTAGGAAGATGATATATAGTCCACTAATTCACTACTAAATAATAATCTATCTAATGTAATAATAATTATTCCATATGATATATGGATTAGAAAAATTAAAATTTAATATTTTATGTGGATTATGGATTATGAAGAATACTTACGAACTATGTCTTTTGATATAATTTACCCCAATTTGTACAAATTATATTTGTTGGTTCTCCAAATGAAACTAATTGATTTTACTTTTATTAAAATATAATGAAAATGGGTTTTATCCCAATTAACTCAATTCATTCGAAATGAATTTTTCCGTCAAAGATTTGGTAGAAAAATTGTTGATTCTAATTCATTTCAGGGTAGATATGTATGAAACATTTATGATATATAATTTGTCCTGGATTTATAAATAGTATTTAATAAATAATCGACTCAGAATACCCAAAAAATTAAATGGTATAATATTATTCAGTATATACAGACAGATATAGATTTATTTTGGAAGATAATGTAAATTTAATGATTATGCTAAATGTTTTGACTCCCTACAATGAGGATATCCTAATATTGGATTCTATGAAATTTTTAAAAGACAATGAAATGAAAATGGACTCCACGTACACTAACCTTGTTTATTTCTTTTCGAATTGAACATAAGAGGTGAAATAAATAAGATACAAGTGGATTTTCTCTTTGAAAACGGATAGGGATGGTTAATTTTCTACATATAATGCATGATTTGTCAAAAAAATATAAGAAGACTATATATGATATGGACTATAAGGAAAAACTCTCACCTATTATGATGATAATGAATATTTAGACATCAGGTTTATAGAATGTGTTAATTTTATTTTGAGGTATATATATTCTACGTATAACATGGATTCTTACATCTAAATCTTCTTGAGGATGTGTATATGATATTGTTAAATGTGTTTGATTTTCAAATGAAGTTGAAAATTAACTAAATATAAATTTTTAGTTTCCTACAGTTTTAACGAAAAAGTGGGAAACCATGATTTCAATTACAGAAGGAAATAGTAAATCCATTTAAGTGCAATATAATACTAATAGATTTAGTCTCCTGGAACAAATTTTAATTGATGTTTCTTAGTTGAGGGTCTGGTTTTCCCATTAGTATATGTTCAATTTCAAATGCCAAATTTTCCTAGGACAAGATGTACTCCTCGATTTTCATCATCCCACTATGGAATCCCCAACCAAGAATTAGTTCTTTACAATTGATATAACTATATTTCTCCCCTTCAAAATCCACCTTCAATTACCTCTCAATCATTCTAGTTGTTGTCTCATTAGTAGCAATAACTTAAAGAACTTCTTCGACAACTACATATTTTGAGCTCATAATCAGTTCCAATGATTGATCATGCAAATCACTTAACTTCCGCTACTGGAAGACAAAATTATTATCATTTATCCAACATTTTAACTTCATTGTTGATCATGTCTTGGTTGGATTGAAAAAATTAGCAATTCATAACCAAATTATGAATGGCCTAATGACTCATGTGTCTCCCTACGATCAAATATCTATCTATCATATTCTCCTCATTTGATTCATCGACACTAGAATTAATCCGAAATACATTTTACCCACCCATTTATGCCCTGATTGGATCAACCATGAGCATTTGAATCTATTCATCAATCAGTAATCATTCAAATGAATTAAGAAACTCAATGGATCCCATCTCTCCAATATGGATGGCCAAAATAATACTTCGTGGGTACTCCACCATTTCATATGTTTCTCCAAAGGGAGTCTTGGGAGATGCATCATTCATATGTACCCCCTCTTAAGAAACTGGAGTAGTTATTTCTATCCCAGAGTGAGTTGTGTGAATTATAACCAAACCCCTTTCCATTATTGATTTTGTTCCAACTATCGCCCCGTCCAACCTAGAGTGAGTAGCATCATCATGTTCAATGTGACCAATTGATCCCACTACATTTCGATGATGAACCACTTCTACTAGGTGATTCAGTCTATTATGATCACCTAGAAATATTCTCCTAAAATCAATTAAAATTGTATTAGGATGAGAGGCTAATGTTTCTTCATCATTACATTGGTAGCTACACAAGAATTCAAAACCATAGTATTACAGGAGATCCTAATATAATATGATACATCATTATTTTTAGATGATAAAATGCACTCATAATTCAATCCCCAACAAATATTAGTAGGAATACCAATATGGGCTACAAAAATTGGTGCACACAGTAGCTAAATACCATCAGATTCACATTCCTACATGCCAAATGTTTTTTCCCCATATGATTTCATGAATAACAAAAAACATAGAATGACTCATATATAGCCAATTTTTTATAACTAAACTCTTTGCCAACCAAAACCAAGTAATACTTCATGGGTGTCTTTAGCACATAGATCTACAAAAAGTTCCACTGTGAAATAGGAGAGAAAACTAACCTAGTTTATCTATTAGATTATAGGTACTACTAAACTAGATTGACTAATATACACCGAAGAGCTATATTTTTAAAGTTAATAGGGAATTTTAGGAAACCTTACCCAAATTTTGGTGGATAAAGATGCCCAAAAATATTAAAATCATACAACCATTTTAATAGGAGAACCCCAGATCCCTTACTATTGTGCAGATCAGTCATCTGGGCTATGAGAAAATCCTATTCAGATGAAAACCTAACCATTATGTTCTTGTATTCGAGGAGTGTGATAGTTTAACACTCCTGTAAACCGAATGATCCAAAAAAATGGTGTTGACCAAAGGATTATTTTTCATGAATTTTTAAATAAATATAAAATGTAGAAGAGGAGAAGACACGATAAATTCTAAATATGAAATCAAGACCTGTACGAATCCATCAAAATGATCTAGATTCATTAGGATGAGTGAAATTAAAGGAATGGGAATAATGAATTAATAGTTTTGGAATGGGGACAATCTTTAAGGATAATATCCATTAAGATGTGATTCAGGACCCTACCCACCAATATGAGAGGTGATGACATGAATCTCATCGACACCTCGGTCATCTAGGGTGGCTGTGCAAGAGAGATCACCTT
Organism: Viscum album; assembly: GCA_963277665.1. Taxonomy (NCBI): domain Eukaryota; kingdom Viridiplantae; phylum Streptophyta; class Magnoliopsida; order Santalales; family Viscaceae; genus Viscum; species Viscum album. The sequence continues at coordinate 359,111,488 of OY728143.1, forward strand.
CCACTATCTTTTAAAATAAAGTCATTATGGTATGAAAGATCCAATAGTGCTATTATGGATTAAATCGGTCATATCAAAATAGGATTATCTAGATTGATGATGAAACAAATGAATATTATATCATGAAAAACAGAAATTAGTCATTAGTATAGAAGCGGCTTATTTGATGCATAGTATTATTTTATATATTATCATTAGACGTCATATTTAATATAAGAAATGATATCCTAAAACATCACTCTAGGAAGATTTTTAATTGAAATTTATTCCCAATAAATTATATGGTTTAAGACTCCAATATATTGGGTATCATGATCTATCGAGATATTTCTCAAAAGTATCTCAGACTGAGTGAAAACACATATATGTATACATTATAAAAGTGTTACATCATATTGAACATCAACCAGTGGTCTTTATAATCATTTAATGCTATGAATAAATGGATGAATTATGATCTATATAATTAGATAGAAATGATGGATATGATTCAATCTATATCCACCCAAGGAATTATCGTTTATTCCATGCCTTTTACATGAGTTTAAATATCCTCTAATTTTATAATAATCGCTAAATACAACTATAATATCAATGTGGAAATTTATATTATTATGAGTAACATTATACTATACTAGATAAGATTTAAGGATATATTCTTACTATTTATTGAGGATTATAGGATCATTGTAAATGGTTAAATAGATATAAGTTCCCAGTCTAATGGAGTTAAAATAAATTATCAATATCGATTCATTTTTTTCTTATATTATGCAGTTATTTGTTTTAATGGTTCCAAAAATACACCATTGATAAAAAAATAACATAGTAATAGTACATCAAACAATAATATTATTCAAATGATGGTATTTTGAATAAGATTTTCATCTCTAAACATATAGTGGTTCTTAAAATCAGGGGATAAATTTGGCCTTACTGTGACAACAGAAAAGTCATTAGTTAGGACAAGGTACCATGATCGTATAAAAGGGTCAAAAAACCATTTAATAATATTATATCATTTTATAGGTTAGTGATAGCGGTTATGTAATGATATATTACATGGAATCAGATGATAATATAGAAAATCTATTGATGAATCAATAACAATAACAACATAATGATTATTATTTTAGGTCATAATGTATTTTATACGATGGAAATTTATGTAATGGTTATAGAAAGTACTCTGATTTTATAATAAATCCTATCTTTGTATATATTTTATCTATTTGTGATGAATTTGATTTTACATGAATGGAATAATTGTGCTTTTCCATCAATTTATATCATTTATGTATCCCTATTTGATGATCAAAATATTGTCATATGGGATCTGATGATATGTTACGGTGAGTGTGAATAAAATAATGTAACCAAATAAAAAGGTCTTATATGACTTATTAATAATTCATTAATTAGGTTTTGAGTAGAAACATATGACATTTAATGAGCCACAAATGAATATCTCATAGATTTTCATATATCCAATGATATATATACGGGTTTATATTATTCTTAATACTTCTTACATGAGGTTATTGAGATTACTAGAATGTAAAATATTGATACATAATTAATTATTAATGAAATTATTTAATGAATAATTTCTAGGAGGTAGTCAGATGATCGTTTCAATGGTTGGAGGATAACCAGGGTGGATTTTTCTATAAGTTTGGTGATAAAATAAATGGGTCCCTTAATTGAGGTATACTAATTAAATAAATAGACACACTATTCTAGGAAACATAAAATAAGTTCAAATAATTTGGATAGGCACATATAATTCACTCATCTATTACATTTATGACATTTGATGTATTCATCAACAAGGTCAGTATATTTTGAAGAATCAAGAAAAAAAGAAGGATCACCTACTTTAGTGACATGTTCAATGTGTTGTGGTAGCTCAATGTCATTGAAAAGGGGAGTAATAATTTATAAATATGATTTACATGATAAATATTATTATGGTAATATTATTATTATTATATGACTATGTTTTATGGAGATCACAATAGACACCATATCATCTTGAGTAGAATTGATGATTCACTGGTGGGAACTATTTTTTACATCTAAAAAATAATGATTTCAATTTTTTCAATTATATATTGATATTTATGCTCCAATGGTTGCTAATTTTGATATTTACTATGTGTTATATAATTTTGTTTCACTGATGAAGACTGTTAGAAGAAACTATGTCCAAAAGGAGGTTTGGTTGGGTGTATATTAAGATGTGGTCTTTTTCAAATGGTTTATATTAATTTTATAGAATATGGTGGATCATTATTTATGGAATTATTTATTATAAATAATTATAAATAATTTACACCCAATGTAATAAATTATATGTAATTTCATATTATACCATGAATGATGGGTGAATACATCTTCCAACTCATTCTAATATAGTATGTTGAGCTATTAAGAAACTATTAAATGATTAATTACGGATTTCAAAACCATTGATAGGATTTGATGGATTCCTCTAATTGTGTTTAACGTAAACACATCTTACATTTCATGTTGATGATATATTTCATTAAATATATCATTTAGATGTTTAGTATATAATGGGATGTGATCCATACTTCTATGGGTGCTGAATAATTATAAATTTTAAATAGAGATTTTTGAATACCACTAAATATTCTAGATATTTATTTCTTTCATTAGAGTGATGAAAAAATATTATGTTAGAGAATTAATAGAATCTATAAATAGAAAACAAAGATACATTTTTCAATGTCCCACACCTCCCATGAGGTAGGAGGGCCCATTCAGAAATATCATGATCTTAATCTATCATTTATCCATTTAAGATAAATGATATAGGTCATTGGTGTAATATTTCAGGAATATTGTTTTTATTTATAATGGATTATTTATTCATACAGATAATTTGGGAAAATTAATGTGTTTTATCAACTGTTTATGACTCTAGAATTATGTAACAAATCCTATATCTAATGTACAAAAAAAACACTTTAAGAAGTTCCATGATATCTATTATCTAATCATTTGGGAAAATACAAATACATTATGACAATTAAAGTGTATTAATGAAGATATAATCATTTTTCAAAGAAATGGTTTTTTGGAAACAATTGTATATAAATTAATTTCCAATATATTTACAATGTTTTTATATTGATATTCATTTTTTAGTGATTTGGAATTCTAAAAGTAAGGAGAATATCATTTACTAAGGATTATAAAATATCTTAAGCATAAAAATAGACATGTCAACATTATACATGATTTACAAAATCAAGGAATTAATATAATATATTATTACAACATATTTCATTAATAAGTAGAATTAAATAGTTTTGAAGAGGAATTAAAAAACATGGAATAGATTAATCTAATGGAAAATGTATTGAATCATTTTAAGAAGAATGACATTATCGAATTGAGATCATACCCAAAAATGATAAATTTTTTAATGTAAAAGTAGTGTTTTATAAAATAATATCTAGGGAGAAATGGATGCAACATAAATTAATGCTCACCATGTATGAAAGTTTTAATCCTAAATTGATAATATTTATATCAATGGAATTTTTTCTCTAATTTTCATCTTTGAAAAACAACATTCATTATTAATATTTACACTGAATGAAAATAAAAATTATTTTAAATGGATATAATTTCAAAACAGTCAATGTATTTGTAATTGGTGATGTGTTTATCATGTATAATGTTTTTAAAAAGTGTATTTTTAAGGAAAAATATACCAAAATATTTAATTTCTATATTAAATGTTACCTATGGATTATAATAATTATTATTGGAATGGTGTATAGTAATATTAATGTTAATAATGATTAAAAATGTACATTAATTTTATTTCTACAATTAGTTAATTTTTTTCTCGAAAAAATGAATTTTTTTTGAAATCTATACTCAATATTAGAAAAAAATATTAGATTTCAATAATTGAAGAGTGACAATATTTTTTTTGTTATCATTTTATAAGGTAACGGTTTTTCATTACTACTGCTAAATTTTTACAAATATGTATTTGAAAAAGTTTGGAGTAAAATAATATAGAGATGTATCTACTTCTATTTCCCATGGGACTAAGTTGTATACATATAAAAAAGAATATAGTGTGAATAAAATTGTTTATCGATTCCTTATTGGGATTCCTCTCAGAATAAACAAAATTAAATGGGAAAAAATTATGGTTACACATTATTCACTTCTCCAAAGAAACTCAAATCTATCATGTCATATTTTATTGAAAAAATATTATGATCCATAAAGGGGGAGTAATAATTATAATTTTTTGTATAATTTAAGGAGATGGATTCATAGGATTTAAATATAATTTTTAGTAATATAGTAATGAATATTGAAACCCGAAATAAATATTTAACAAACTTGATATATTTGTCCGTATGTAAAATCTAAATAATGAATTAATAGAACTATAAAAAAAATATTATCATTTGAAGAATCTTTATCCATTTCTGTTCAAGATTATAGTAGAGGTATTCAAAATATATGCCTCATACAGAGGTATTGATAGGTTAAAATTGTATCACTCATCATATTAGTGGGATTCTCTATTATCCTCAATTCAAAGGAGCATCGATATGTGAATGAAGTATTAGAAGAGTTAATTTGGATGAGAGTGTTTTTATCTTGTACAAATGAAAAAAAATATCACTCTTCACAATAAATTGGGTTTCATTATAGGGTCTTTATGGATGTTCCACAACATTCTAGATTTTATTCATTCTTTATAACAACTAATTAATTAGTTTTATGAATTCCTTAAATAAATGCATAACTACATATCCCATGAATTATTTCTCAAGGAATATATATTTAATGATAACTGATGAATAATAATCACGAAAATATTTTCCACCAATCCAATAATAGATTTTAGATTATAAACAATTCATTATGGTATGGAAATTCACACACTAGAACCAACATGTTAATTGAAAACGTAAGATACAAATATTCATACATTATTAATAAAATTGGTGAAAGATTTTTTATGATATACCTATATTATAATATATGATTGATGTATACATCAAATTTATTTACGAATTAATGAATATTTTCTTCAATATTCCACTTTAACTGAATCCCTAATGAAATATTTTCTATTTCACATTATAATGAGTCATATATAATAACATGTGAAATCTCCACCCAATTTATTTTGAATATATTTAAAAAAAATTTATAAATCCATAACAAAAATATAAATTTCAATCATCTTTAAGGATATTACATTAATGATTAGATATATGATGTTGGTGAATTGAAGTTTTCTTTTGGAGGATCATTATTTTTTGGTGGTAGGTTCATTGATTCAAACTCTAAACATAATAATTTTGTATCATTAATAATATTTGAAATAAATAATAATAGGGAAGAACATAAATAATGTTGATATAATGATAAATATAATAAATTATATTGAATTGGGAAAATCACTCATGAATAATATTCAGAATATATGTTCAATTTTCATATAATTTCATATACTAAAACATTTGAGGAGTAAACACATTGAAACCAAGTACCACTTAATGGATATGATGGTGTAATATTTATAACCATCAATAGAGTATTATTAAAACATTTATAATGTTGAGGATATGAAGAGGAATTCACCAATGATGAATTCCAATCAATATTTGGTTCTATGGATTGAAGGAAATTATCTCTAATATATCATTTATTTTATCTAGTTTAATTTACATTATTCATTCATTTTCAATTCCTAAGAAAATTTGGTGAATTAAAATGATATACTATTGACAATAAAGAGTGACTGTTGTTGGGTTTCTATGTAATAAAAATGTATAAATGGAATATATTTTTACCAAATATAAGAGACATTATGTTTTGGTTTCCCAATTATGGAGTAAATATCATTAATTAATTAATATATTTGAGTCAAATATGATGTAGGTAGTTCATGTGCCTTTACATGTTGGGTTGATTTATGGGAATAGATACTGTATAATCCCATAATTATGTAAATTAACAATATGTAAGGTATTATTTTTTTATCAACTAAGACATGGATAATATAAATTGATATTTATGTTATATAAACCCCAAAATTTAAATTTAAAAATAATGATGTAGTATTTAGAATAATGTCTTTTTAGAATAATAAGTTAAATAGTTTCATGAGTAAATTTATTCAAGGTTCCTAAAAATTGGTCACTTTTGTAATAATTGAAAACAAAATAAGGGATAATATCATGATCAACTTGTCAAGGTTCAACTGATGGGTACCCAATGCCCGCCACCTATAGGTCGAGGGGTTGGAAACTATATTTGTGTAAGAATATCCCATGAATTATAGTAATTAAAATAATGTACTTGTGAACATGCACACATATCAAAAAACACAAAATATTGAAATTAAACATTAACTAGAACAATTCATGAATCAGAAAATATCACACAATAGACTCCATCATAAAGGTATTATATGTAGAAATATGGGTCTGATATAAGACCATTCAAAATAATAAAGAGTCACACCTCCTCGAAAGGTGAGTAGATAAGATAAATATATGCTCATGGTAAACACCTTAGCTAGAAAAGCTCCATCTATGCTCCACTGTCTCCCTTTTCTCCTATAATTCCAACAAAAAATCTTTGTCATCTGCATAATACATGACATGATAGGGAAATTCCACAAATGGTTGGATATACCCATACCCAGTCAAAAACCACAAAAACCCAAAATAAGATTCACTACGTGTAGTCCGCTCAATAAAATTAATCCTAATCCATGTAAAACAAAAAAACTCTTATATATACTTTTGAAAGACGCAGCACAAGACAGTGGTCCTAAACACCAACTAGAAACATTATTTTTCACAATTAAATACACATTATTGGATAATCCACTCCATAATCCATTCTACAATCAAAGAAAATCTAAAAAGAGTTCTACATCATTGGGACCCTCCCATGAAAAGTAACTGGACTTGGAATATTCAAATGAATAGATAGAGGGTCACACCAAAAAGTGTTGGTAGTCACCAGAAACCTAATATTGTTCAATCTTCTTTATACAAGATCACTTTCCAATGAATCCACAAACCATACTGATACAGCCTACTATATATATGATCAACTCCCTTCACTAATATGTCATGCTAATTTCCAAAATGCCACCTAGGTACAATGGATGATAGATAATCAGAATTCAGTCTCACGGAGGGAAACCATAACTCTATTTGATACTCTAACTCTATAGGGGATCCAATCATAAAAGTTGGTTGTAATTTCTCACAAATTCATTTATTGAATATACAAATGGAAAATAATAAAACTATAACTATCCAAAATATGGACACAAAGTCATTAAAACACAAATGACTTGGGGTACACAATATGAACTAGTGGTACCTAATGTGTCCAATTATCCTTATGATTTCACATGTGGGAATTCCATACATGAAATTTAATTCTCCAAATACACAATTCATAGAATAAGTACATGAAATTTATATAGACACGATGGCCTTCATCTATCATCTATCCATTTCCATATAATGTTTCCTTCATATGTACCATCATGTTTACTAGTCGTTATGTCTGTGTATGAGTACACAAGAAACGTTCCATGTCCATGTACATGATGTTACACTAGTCATGTTATTTTCACTTTGTTTTTGTAAATCCGAAATTATAAATTGAGAAATAATTAATGGGTTAGGGAGAATGTGACTGAGTTATGTATCCAGTGATATTTAACATTAGAAATAACCATAATGTTGCAGCCATGGTGGATAACATTACATGAACCCCAGATTATACACCTTGTGACAGGGTATTTTATTGATCCTAGAGTATATCTTCTACATATCATGAGAATGCAACCACCCCCAATATCATCTCTATAGATCATGTATCTAGGGTCATCAAGTACTTCTAATCTACATCAGATAGATTCATGGCCCATGATCTTCTCTAAAATTAGTCCCTTGAGTGATTTATAACTAGGTTTAATAATTGGGAAGAATAGAGACCAAAAATATGATCTAAACTTCCTCCAATCATCTGGCTCCATTGTTGCACCTTGATTGCGTCATCGATCATGAATTGACCGTAATGTATTGATCTATTTTTCTGATGAACTATAACACAATGATCAAATAGAATGAAATAATTGAAACACATTAAAAATGGAAATTACTTCAATATACATGATAATAATTAGGGAAGAAAACCATAATCCAAAAATCAATAGGAACAAACTGTGGCTTTTGTTATTCAAAACGTTATTTTTTCATAGAAGGAGATAAATTAATATGTTTAATTCAATAAAAACAAAAAAATACTAATTCCATCAATTTAATTCTAATTAACATTCATATATATAGTTTTTTAATGGAATTGATTCATTTTTTTCATTTTTTATGAAACATTATGGAAATCACATAACAAAACATATTACCTAGGCTATGGATCCATCATTGATGAATAATCACAATTTCTCCATTATTGATGAAATCCAAACACTCCATTATTGCAATGATCAATGATCGGATCCCATTCCATCATTATTTTATAATAACATCCTCCTCCAATGCCTTCTATGTCTCTAGGGTTTAGAGGTCAACCCTGAGAAAAATGTTTTATACATATATTTAACGAGGAAACATTTCTCTACATCGAAATAAGATAAAAAAATTAATTAATAAATTTATTGTATTTATTTATTCCCATAAATAATTTTCAAAAAGCATACAATTTTTAAAATAATTAAGTCATTACTAGGTTAAAAAATTCCGTTTGAACTCAATAGTTCCGATTTATTTTCATTCCCGAGAAATTTCTCTCTTTTAGGTAAACTGTGTGGATTGTGCTATTTAATATATATAATATCATTCATAATTTTATTTTTTCACACTGGGACTCAAAATTGTATCTGTCTTAGTGACTTCTCTTGAGAATACTCCATTTAATATTATAAAATAAAAATAAAAAATTTTAGTTATTACATTATCCCCACATTTGGGATTTCTATTATGGAAATAGAATCAAATATTAAAATAGATTATGGTACTAAGATTATGTATGTGCCTCCACATTCAATGTTATATCATGATGATTCATGTGTTTCCACCAAACATGAAAAGGGATAACTGCTCACCCATGAAGGATAATGTCTTATAGATCCTTTTTCTTCATAGGGTACACTACAAAGGTATATACATCCTTCATGTATATCTCTCCCAAGTCGATAACCTACAATGGGTCATACACGTATACTCATAGATGATACACATGTATTAAATTTTATACAGTTAAATTATAGACGTAAAGCTAAGTATGACTCCACTTAACAACATCTATACAATATCTGAATGGTATCAATGAATATATAAGATAAAGTGATGTTGAGCTCAAATATCCTCAATCCAAAGTGAAGTGGGACCTAATAAACACATGGTCTATGTCCATGAACCCTATGGGTCTCCTTCGCTGGCCAACATAGTAATTTATACGGCTTAGTTCAATCATAATATGCTCCTGGGTGATATACACCATCTCTGCAGAAACTTTCCCCAAATCTTATCATGTAAGTTATATCTCTACTAGATCATTTTAAAAAATAGGTGACCTTATATTTATCCCATTCAAAGGAATAAATGGTTCCATCACAATGGTGGAATTTTAGATATATTTTGTATGACAAATACAACATTGGTAGGTGATCCTCCCAACTACAACAAAAGACCAACATGCAATCCCCCAAAATATCATATAGGACTTGAATGGTTTTATCCATCTGGAATAATTCTTGGGGTCAAACAATATTCTAAAATATAATTAATTTTAAAAGGACTCTAATAACCCTCTACATAATCGAGAAGTGAACGGATCTTCATGGTCTATGACAATCGTCAAGGGAAGTACATGGATTCTGATTATCTCAAGAAAATATACGAATACCATGATCAGTAATGAACTCTAGTATCAGATATCTGGGATGTGGGCTGAAATTGTGAGAAAGTCTATTTTCAATTAGATAGATTCATGTATTATGGTCATACATGTTAAACAAATAACAAATTCAATCGGAATCCAATCCAACTTCTAATAAACCACCTAAATTGATTGAGCTAAACCCAGTGAAACCAAATTCTTAAATGGCACATGATGACAAGTGAGGCATCATGGTAAAATCTTTGTAACCCCATTATTCCCACATGAACAACAAATCTAACATCAGTGGTCCACGTAAATCATTTCCACACATAGATGTGCTACTAAAGGTTTTTATGAGATTCCAAGATCACCTATACCCCTATTGTCAAAGATACCATCTTAGACCCTCTAAAAATGATAGTGTTTTCTCTATATTTATAATATCATTCAGGAACATGTCAAATAAATATCATAGTATGTAAGGTCTCACATTTAGTATCAACTCTATTATCATCCCTTTGATGTTGTAAAAGAAGTGGGGTATAATCCATCAAATGATGTTATGATGTACCATCATTTTCCATTAAGGGAAACATCAATGAGGATAACTTCACCAATTTCATGGCCAAATTCTAAGAACATAATCACCTACTGAGAGAATCATCCACCACTTTCCCTTTTAGAAAATTATTGATATGTTCAAATTAAATGTCATAGAAGAAATCTACCAATCAATAATTTTCCAAATGATGATCATTCTAAGAGATGATATAATTGAGACTATTATAGAAATAGGAAACAATAAACCTCTCACCCACCAAGTAGTGTCTCCATAAGAAATAGTTCATAGGGCACCAACATAATCTCAGTATCATGGGTTACATAGTTTTGATCATGTTTTATAAACTTATGTGAATCATTGAAAATAAATTAATACCTCTACATTAGGACAAAACCATTTCTGGTCCCTAATGAGTTATTGAACGCAACATACTAAACACTATCCAATGAAAATCTTAAGATGGGTACACTCTTATTCCTATAATAGTGAACCTAAAAACACTACTTGAATAATTATATCCACAATATCTTATGCCTTTTTATTTAATGATTTCAAGGGTGCTTCCACTACAGAGAAATTGGTTACAAAAATGTGATAGTACCCTACCAACCTAACCCAGCATTGAACCTTCATAAAACATTGTGGTGTATCCTAAGAAATAATTGCACCATACTTCAGTGGATCCACTGTTACTTTTTCATATGAGATGACGTGACCATGATTGTGGACTTATCAATTTTGAAAATGAATATTCAAATTATTCCTCTAAATATGGTTCCGTCAGAGTGTATCAAGGACCATCCTGAAGTGTGTCACGAGCTCATACTCAGACAACAAATACACTCTGATCTCTTTTTTGAGGACTACCATGGAACAACATTGTAATGACTGAATTATCTAGCTCATGAGTCTTTTGAATATTATTTTGGATTTTTTTACACTAAATGTCATCACCACGTACTCATATCGACAGTACCGATATCTGAATGATTCATGGTTATATTCTTATCCCACACTCACATCTCGTGATAGGAAAATCTTTTGTAAATCATATAGAACCATCAATCCCCAATAAACATATCAAAGAGGTCTTAAAAAATTATATACGATACAAATTCTTCATCATAAAATTATTCTATCCAGGGAAATCCACAAATAACATGATGATTCCATCCGCATTCTTGGATAAAAATAATAGGACTATTCATAGGGAAACATTGGGTCACAAATTCCCATATCCAGATATTTCGACAACTACACCCTCAGTTCTCAATTCTCTCTATGAACCATCTAATTTGATGGTGTAGATATCATTGTAATCATGGTGATCATGTTGGTACAGATAACTAGACCTCATTGGGGAACTAAAACTTGTATGTCCATAGGATGTTCATCCTTATATACCACATATACCATAGGGAACTGATATCCCAAAAAATCCACATCATCAAGAGTAGATATAGACCACAAGAGAGTAATCAGAAACACACCCATAACCCTTATTTCATCATGATCATCCATGGGTTCCTTCTCTCCCTCAAAGGAAATCATCATTCATCACTACTGACACACAATATCATCGTTTTATAATATTCAATCTCTCAATGAACATTGGATATTTATTCCATACCTAATATTAAATTTTAAGTCATCAATACAAAAAATAATAGAACCCAAACAAAATTCATCCCTTTTAAAATCTGGTTGCACTATCAGGTAAGTTCATAATCGCTATGTCATTGTTTTTAGGATCCTCTCAGAACATGGTTCAATTAAATATTCCAACCAGATTCTCTATTTCTCAAACCATATAATTGATAGGGAATGAATCACTCATACATGTTCTTATCAATAATAAGAAAATTTTGAAATTAATATGATCCCACCACATGTCATCCATGATGCCTCTCGATCAAAGGCCCCCATAGCTGGCAGCTGACCTCGTCCCTATCCACCTAGGCCATGAGTATGTTACAGACCACCTTGTCGTAATAAGCTAATACTCTGACAAACTCATGCTTCCCAATTAGATACATTTCCATGTCCACAATTTTTTTGGAAACCATCATCATGCCTTTTTCTCTACCTCATTATTCCATTCAATGTATCACAATCATCTATATGATGTGTCTAAAATTCCCTGGCTAGATGTATCCCATTATCGAAAGAGAAACAATGCCTCTAAATTAAATATTTGAGCCTTCCATATATACCTACAGCTCTATCCATATGTACTATGTTCTCCACTTAATGACTATAACATTCATGGATCATTACAACTATCATTGGATACATTCTGTTGAGGTCTCAACTACAGGATACGAACTACTACTTCCCAGTTTCAGTTACTACTCTTCCAGAAAGTTTTTCACAACCGTGGCTCTCATAAGAATCCATATATAGATGGTAATTAAATGAAATATCATTTATGTCATGATTTCCCTATGTAATAACTACTCAATGTTTTTGTTTCTAAAGAACTGATATAAAATCATATTCAAGGAGTAATGTGAGTGATCCATAAACCATGATGACTACCTTGTTGCGATCCTACATTCCTGTTGCACATACTATATCTCATGTATATGCAACGATCAAAATGAGGAAGGATATAACTCCTCCGGAAATAGATGCTAAATCTATGATCAGGATAGAGTTGTCTCGTCATGTTCTTGAGGGAGTAAGCCCCAGTAGTGCCCAGTAGAGAACTTAAAAATACACCCAACAAAGAGAACACTATGAACTATAGGAATTCTACCAATTCATAAAACCATTGTTAATTTCTCAATATAGTTCTTATAATCTTCGGGGTATGTCCCACCCTAAAAATGGGATTTTATACCTTTGAAACTCATGAAACACAATCATCAAACATGAGTCCTCAAATGGAACCTCTAGCACTAGCTGCTGCAAAACGGGTGGTGGTATACATTGTAAACCCCTTAGAGGTATTGTCCACTATACATTCCCATTAATTGATTCATTAAAATTAGGAGGATTTTCCTTGTGAACACATAGTTGTGTCTGTTATTACTCTCTCTAAGAGGCATCATGAAAAAAACTTGTTGCTCCCTGCTTAAAAGGGTATTTGTTGTGAACTTACTTTATATGAAATTGGAAAAAAAACCATTCCAATTAGATATGTGTACAAAAATTATTCCCTAAAACCAATTTTTTCATGTACCCAGAATAAAGGATTGTGATCAAAGCCCTGGTGTAGAGATATGTCATCTTCTGAACAAATACTCCAGTAATTATCTTGGAAGTTGAACCTGAAATATACAAAATTATTCGATAGGGAAATATCATTGACTCTAGTACTAAGGAACAATCGACTACTATAATACCAATCCCTCATTAATCCACATTATATGTCCCAACATGTGGCTTCCCCATGCAATCCTTCAATAGAAAATTGGTTGGTGACAAACTCCGATTAGGTATATCTGACAAATGGGTGCTACTAACAAAATATACCTATAAACAAAAACACATCTCCAATAGTACACAATTTTAAAATATAATATCCATTAAAAAAATGAATTAATACTTATAAGATCCCATGATAGTATACACAAATAACATACTGAAATTAGAAAAAGTGGAAAAACAATCCCAACCAAATTGTAAAGTATGAAACCTACTCCAAGGGAAATGAATAATGAAAAATTCAAACTTTTGGTAAACACCTCGATCTGTCTATATCCATCTCCCTCCACACTCTCACAATCCTCCTTGTACAATACCAAAAAATGGGATTCATCTTCATAACAGATGGAACATGATTGAAAATCCCTTTCCTAGTAGAGTATAAAAATACCCAGTAGGACACCATTAAAACAATACACATGAAGAATCAAATATAATCATCCCATAAGAAGAAATAAAAATTAATTTATAATATAAATCCTCAAATAAACTCGGGAAAAACAATATTCCACTAGGTGGTCACAACCAACTACTATATGCATGATTATTCATGAATAAATGGTTGATTCATGTGAATGTACTCTATGGGTCATGCTATCTCTGAAGACACTAGAAAAAGATATATAGATCATTCGTCATTTCCTATGAAAGCTCACTTTTCCAGGAAAACCCTAAATCATAGATATAAGGACACAATCAGAACCACTAGGGGACCCCACAAAAAAAATCTGGATCAATCTACTATGCAGGGAATGGTATGATAATAACCCCACATAACCAACCGATGTAGATTTATAGATGGAATGTCATCTCATTTTCATGTAGGAAACATTGATTCCACAAATCCCACTAAGTGAAAAATATTGCGACCATAGCCTTTTAAACATACAATTACATGATTTTATGCATAATTATACATCAGATTACAAGCCGTGTATCATTATGTCTAGTGTCTTGGATGACTAGGAACATAATCATGAATTATAAAAAAACTCTTCGTTTAAAATCCATAATGTTATCCTATCTTCCATTGTGATCAAATATCTACATAGGATAACCTGTGGATAAAATGAATAATGGGATGATCTAAAATCCTAGTAAGGGAGTATCCAAAAGAACAGTGCATTAGCATTTGGGATAGAAGAATTGACATGATGCAATAAAAAGGAATTTGATATATGGAATCCTAACATGTAAACATGGAATAATTTAATCATGGAATCATAGAAATGTCGAAGAAACATAAAACATGAATTTAGTAAAATTCAAGGCTAACCCCCAAGACAGTTTCCCATAATATCACATGCAAAGGAAACCAACCAAGACCATCACATATAATAGGACATGACTTGGCTAACCAAAAATAGCATCGCACAAACTGAATCATGAGACAGAACATTTCCAAATGAATTAGAGTTCTATAAGGGTGCACACATCATAAATTTCATGAATATTTTATCCATATAAATAAGCATACATAATCAACCATTCATGAACATAAGGGGTATCCAAGGAAAGAATTGGGTACCACAATCATAACATAAAGCATAACAGATGGGTGTATTCGGAAAGTATCAATGAAAGAAAGGAATTAAAACATACATGGTTTTCCATAAGGTAATATGGTAATATATCGTGGTAAGTGATGGAAAATATATTTGGAAACATGTAATAGATGTATTTGAGTAATTTTAGTATTAAAACATTATTGTGTTTTTTTAAGGAAAATACTATAGAGCTTTTAAAATAGAAAACGGAATAATATTTTATATATAATCATAAGTGAACCTAGATGGTATCCATAATGAAATGACTCATTTTATAAAGATAATGGTGGATTAAAATAGTGGATATAGTTCAAATGAAAATGGGTAACAATTTGGGTTGTTCCCTTGAAAAAACTTTGCATATTAGAATGTATCGTGGAGAAAATCATGAAAAAATATATATCCTTGAAAGATAATGATGAAAAAAATTTCATGAGTTTGGAACATTAATATTGATTTTAGAAGATGAAAATAAAAGGAACAATTAACATTATTTAGTCAAACATAAAGATAATGACACCCAAAGGAATCAAAGAGGTTCGGGTTGAATCCCTCACTAAATAACATCATGGTGTCATCGGTGCTTTAGAGGGATTAATTCGAAAGAAGGGGGTTTATCATCATTTAAAAATACTAGGGATATTATGGGCTAGTTTCATAATTATATCCCATAACTATTAATTACACATAAAATGGAATAACATAGTAGACAATCATAAATAAAAATCGATTATAGAGAATCCCTTACATGGTGTTCTTCTCTTGATACTATTGTCCCGAATAATAAAATTAGGTTAATTAATTTATAATTACGAAACCTATTATATATTCCAAATATTTATTATAATCTTTTTATGTTCATTTATAAATATTTTGATTAGTTATGTGGTTCAATTTCATTGTTCGGGTCTTTTTGTTTACTTGGATTTAATAACTGATTCACTTATATTAATGTTCAGGTAAACATGAAAGTTGAATGTGGTTGTACATAATTGAAATTATATGACATTAGTGATCATAAATGATATTACATGGTTTGAAATTAAATTTCAATACTTAGAGTGATGTCAAATCATTGAATAAAACATTAATTGTAAATGCTTGAATTAATTTTGGCAATTTTCTCTCAACTATCATGTTTTGTATTATTATTTTACATCATGAGGTAATAATATTCAATTGCTTCAAATATTACTAAAATTATATATAATAGTTTTTAACAAAAAAAATTATTATTTCATTACCATAATTGATTATAGTAATAGAAATTGATAACCCTTTATCCTATATTTTTCTAAATTAACACATCTCAAATGGTGTTTTTCATTTCATTCAAATAAAATGTGGGGAAAGGAGAGATTATGATGAACAATACCATTATCATAATAAGATTCCATTATTTAAATGTGAAAATATTTTTCATTCCATTTGGTTGAAGCTAGGAGAGAAAATAAACAAGAAAAGAAAATAACTTAAAATAAATAACAGATTTGGAATAAAGAATTTACCTCTTCAGTTTATCTCCTTTGAGAACCTCATACAGGGTGTGGTTTTGGCCTTTTTATGAGGCTAAAGGATTATGGACGTAAATTAGGATGTTGGTAAGAGAGTTGGGTAATATATTGTCATGGAACAACTCTTGATAGGAGTGAAGAGAAGAGGTAATGATGGGTGGTATTTATTACTGAGGGGAGGAGGGTTTTCATAATATTATATTCATTAATTTAATATTTCTTCAGAAGAAAATAAATAGTGAGTATACCAATACTAATAATAGTAAAAAAATTCATGTGAGTTTTATATTCGGGTTCTTACATAACTTATAATGCCTGAATAGTAGATTTTATTTATAATGTATTTATATGATAAAATAATTTATTCTACAATTCATGAAAGAATCGCGTATACCAAAAAAATCCCATGGACTCACCCTAATATTTTTCATGATATGTAGAATTGAATAATAAAATTCATTTTTAAAAAATAATTTTATAAATATGATTAAATTAATTCTTCATTAAAATAATCATTTAGTCGAAATATAATATTTTTAAAACATTTATTGTCTTATTCACATATATAGGTATATCATACATCAACATGAATATTATTTATATTTAATCAAATGCAACATTACTATTCATTAGGGTATATAAAAATTCATAAGGGTAACATTAGTATACATAATGGTATGTTATTATTCAATAAAAATTATGTTTGACATATCAGACTCTAAATATCATACAGATCAGAACCGTGAATGTGGAAATTTATAAATTCCAATCACAAAATTGATAAAATTAGGTTTAAAGGTCACATAGTACTTATCAATTCATTATTTTTTTATTTAATGTGATTATATAACATAATTATGTGAGGTAAATTTTCATTTATTATATTACGGTCATTACATTCTTACCCCTTAAGAAATTTGTCCCTTGAAATTTTGTTTTACATTATAGGCCATGAAGATGTGGAGGTAGTTTTCCATCATTGCCTACTCCAGTTCCGATTTCTCCTCTAATTACTTATGGTTCCACCATAATACATTTACTAGGTGAGTAGTCATGTTACCTTGAACATTATCTCTGCGATCGATGATCATCATAGGATGATTCTCTTAAGAAAAATCATCATCCAATTGTACCACTCGAAAGATAGTACATGTGAAGGATATGATATGTACATCCATAAGAGGGATACATGAAAGATTTCATGTACATTAGAAATTCTAGGAGGAATGAAAGTAGATATGACACATCTTTGACACGATCAATGATCTTTAAGGGGTTGATGTACATGGAAATTAATTTCCATTTATTCCAAAACTTGTGACCTTCTTCCGTAATGATATGCTGAGAAATACCATGTCTCCAACTATGAACACAATGTCTCTTCAAAGATTACCTGCAAAAAACATATGTCAACTCTGTACTACCTTGATATGATGGTGAATGGCTTCCACATTCTGCACCATTTCATCAAACATTTCTGGACCAAGCATCTTAGACTCACTAACTTAATCCCAACATGCATGTGTTCTACACCATTTCCCATAAAGGGCTTTATATGGTTCCATTTGGCTGCTCGAGTGGAAACTGTTGTAGTATAACAATTTCACTTTTGGAATATGTTGGCCACATCATCCTTTGAATTCCATAGATCATGATATAAACATGTCTTCTATTGTCTGAATGTTTCACTTAGATTGGCCATCAGTTTTAGGATGATAGGTCGTACAAAAATTCAGTTTGTGGGTTAGACCATGTTAGATTCTTTTCCAGAACATCGAGTTCAATCTCAAATATATATCAGATACAATGGATAATGGTAATTAATTAATCCTTTTCACCACTTTGATGTATGTCCGTGTAAGATAATCCAATTAGAAATCCTATCAAATTATGATAATTTGAACTGTCTTTGTAAGACTATCCACAATGATCAAAATAGAATTGTTTCCTCTTGATGTCCTTGGATATCCGGTGACAATGACCATGGTTTTGTCCTCCCACATAAATGATGGTATGGGTAGTGGATTCATTATACACATAGACTTGTGTCTCTTATCCTTCACTTGATGACATACCAGGTACAATAATTTATATTCAGCAATCTCATTTTATCATATTGTCTAACCAAATGATTTCTCAGAGATCTCGATACATCTTTCTACTTCCTTGTGGAATAGAGAAGGTCAATCTTTTTGTTTCATTCAAAATCTCCTAATTAATATCTGGATCATAGGGTACACATAATCATGACCCAAATGTAACATTTTAGACTTTGTCAATCATGAACTCTAAGGATTACCCATTTCTGATAGCTTATTACATTTGGAGAATTTCCTTGTTTTTTCATTGAGCATTCATTGTTTTCTACATGAGGGATGGTTGAGAAATCATTTGAGAAAGTATTGATGATGTTCCTCACATAATTATTCACATGTCCATCTACTATAAATATAAGAAGATAATTTTTTTCAATTCTCATCATTGATATGGATGAATGATCATTTCTACGTAGAGCATCCAACACCTTATTTTCCTTATTGGGATGGTAGTGGATTGAGAAATCATAATCTTTGATGAGAATTATCAATATCCATTGATTCATATTAAGATCTATTTTTTGTGAATATATATTTTAGAATCTTGTGGTGAGTAGATATCTCACACATCTCCCCATAGAGATAATGCCACAAGATTTTCATCATATAGATCACAACTACCAAATCCAGATCATGCATAGGATAGTTTTTCCCATTTATTTTCTAATGCCTGGCGGCTGAGGCTATCTCTTTATCATATGGAATTTGGACACATCCTGTTCCATTTTTATGAAGAATGAATCTACAACACAAATAGATCTCCACTTTTTGAGAGTTTGTGTACGGGCACATCGACAATCATCTTTTTCAACTCCTTGTAATAGTGTTCACATTCATGAGTCCACTCAAACATTATTCCATTTTTTTCATCTTCTTCATTGTGTTTGACAATTTTGAAAAATTATTCACAAATCATCGATAATATACATCTAAACCTAGAAATCTGTCGTTCTCCATGATAGATGTTTTCATATGCCACATTTTAATTTCCTTTTCCTTGGAAGGGTCTACATATATCCCTTCAATGGTCATAACATGCTCCTAGAATTGTACTTCCTCTATTTATAACTAACATTTTCTATATGTTGCATACAACTTCTCCCCTTGAATATTAATTAATATAGTATTCAAATGCATCTCAGGTTCCAACTTTCTATTTGAGTATAAAAACATATTGTCAATAAAGACTATAAAAAATTTGTCAAGTTAATCTCCAAAGACACTTTTCATTGAATCTATGAAAATATCAAGTGAATTAGTGATCCTAAAGAGAATCTGTATGAACTTATAGTTTAAAAAACTTGTTCTAAAGGCAATCTTGGGAATGTATCACCTTTAATTGGTGGTATCCCTACTAAAGGTGCACCATAGAAGAATGACTGGCCCCAAAAAGTTGATCGAACAAGTCAACTATCCATGTTAGGGGATACATATTCTATGTCATGATTTTATTGAGCTCATGATAATCAATGTAGAGGTGCATTGATCCATTCTTCTTCTTGATGACATGGTCTGGCACAACCCAGGTTGGAGAACTATGATGTATAATAACCTTCTCTAGATTCTTCTATAACTACTTCATCAACTCATCAAAATTTGTAGTGGCCATTATGTACATTTACTTTGATATAGGTAGAGTTCCCAGAATATGATCAATTGAGAACTCAACCTATTGTTCAGGTTGAAGACTAGGAAACTATTTAGGGAATACATTCGTGTAATCCCTCACATTAATAATGTCTTCAATAATGATTCTCGTCTTTTTATCTATCATTTAGGATATATATTCTTCCTTATAAATATGAAATATACACACATGAAATGA
The DNA here is from genome assembly GCA_963277665.1 of Viscum album. Taxonomy (NCBI): domain Eukaryota; kingdom Viridiplantae; phylum Streptophyta; class Magnoliopsida; order Santalales; family Viscaceae; genus Viscum; species Viscum album. The sequence goes on from OY728143.1 coordinate 359,132,403, forward strand.
TGATACTAAAGGACATTCATCTTCCTCCTTTCACTTGTAAATAATTGGAGGATTCATTGGGATGTGAAGAGTGATCTCGCATTCCCAAGAGTTGATATTCGATATGTATTAGGAAAGCCAATGCAAGCCTAGGATAGAGTCAAACTCTAGTAAATGATGTATGAAAAGATTATATGGGAGGTTCTATCGAAATAAATTAACTAGGCAAGAGTTATAAATCGTGGATGAAATAACTAACCAATTCAATATTCTATTATATAATTTTTCCTCCAAATATTTAGTGGGTGTTTTAATAGTTCTACAAAAATTTAGAGAGATGAAGGAATGCGTAGAACCACAATAAAATAGTGTCTTTTTCTCTTGAATGAAAAAATAGAATAAATGTCACCTTTTCGTTGTCCATATCCACCAAATAATTAGTGATAGAATAATGCCTTCTTTGTTTCCTTGGAGGTTTTTTATTATTTCCACTAAAAATCCTTGGATTGGGTTGTTGTTTGATTAATGCACGTGATCCATATAGTTGTAACGCTACACCACATATTGAGCATTGATCTGAACCTTCATTTCATTTTCCACATTAGTGGGATTTTTCATATCCCTTTAGTAGTTCATGGATATATTTCCCATATATTCAAATTTGAATCAATTAATAATTCCCATTTAGAATGTTACCAGGAAATTTATTCCCACAGTTTTTATAGGTGGGATATTATGGATTCATTCCATCATGGGATTGGTTTGTTGAACCACCCATGTTGTTCTCCATTTTCTGATGCTTGTCACTGGGCCCATAAGGCCATCGAGAGTCTCCAATATCCCTTTCAACCTTTAGGTAACAACAAACAATATCCTCCTATCTATAGAAGTATTGGATCTCCAACACCTCCCATATAGTTTTCATTAGCTCGATGAAGAAGTGATCCACCATGATTTCCATTTTTATGAAAAAGGCTGAGGTGTAAATTGCATACCTTTTAATTTTTTCTTCATACACACCAATGGAATCATATTCATTCATCTTGTGCTAGAGGAAAACTCTTTCTATGTTGAGATGGAGGGTTCAAGAGAAATATTTATATAAAAAATCCCTCTTGAAATCCCCCCATACCATTGAATCTATATCCTCTTGGGACATTGAATTATTGATCAGTGTCCACAACCAAAATAAAATATGTCAAAAAATAGGCCTATAGTACAACTATCTCTTCTTCAAATCACTAGGGGATGGAGAATATTTTTTCTTTTGAGGTTATCCACAATTACAAGAATAGGGGATCTGATGATCCACGAAACATGGGAGGCCTTTTCCACATGAAGGATTATACAAAAACATTCTCATTCCTATGTGGAGGAGGGTGTTCCTCATGAGTCATGTTATTGTTCATAACTTGAGCCTGTTGGGAAAGTACTATCATGATGTTTTGAGAATCCGTTCTCATCATATCCACCATATCAATAAAAAAAATTCAAATTACTTATCACATTGGTTTTTGGAATGTGTAATGTTTTCTTATATTTCCCTCTATTAACTAAGAAAAACAATTTACAATTAGAGGGCTTGAATATGTATTTATTTAACATAAAAATGAATATTTTAAAAATAAAAGGATAAAATTGTGAATGATAAGTATATCCTAACTTGTTATTACATAGGTTTAAATCTAGGTTATCCATGATCTTTTTCTTAAAATATATTCATATGGATTTTTTTTCATTCCCTTAAAAAGGGTTTGTACTATGCTCATGATTTTATAAAATCATATCCCTCGGAATTTTCAATACTGAGACTAAAACATAGCCCATAATCATGTACCAAGATACCTTAGGTCCAGCCTGAATCTCCTTGTTAGAGATTTTACACCAATGTTCATCTGTACTAGAGCCATCTCTACATGTTTGTATCCCGACATAGATGTATTTTATTCATAAACCACATACTCTATACATACCAAAACATATGCGTGTTTTCTTATACTTCCTCTCATCCTTAAGGATATCAGTAATGTACTCTATTCCTAATATACCAAAAATAAGTAAACCTCCCTTTGATTACAACGATATAGTCCCTTTCCTTTTACATATAACATTACATTATTTTAAGAATAATTATACATCATATTACAAGAAAAGGATTGTTAAGTCTACTGTCTTGGAAGAATATGTACATATTCAAACATTATAAAAACACCTAATTAATTAAACACAATAATGAGATCCTATATTACATTGTTCTCATATATATTCATATGATAAACTATGGATAACATGAACAATTTTATGGGATAAAAGCAATGCTAGGGAATAACCAATAGAATAAATCCTTAGCTAATGAAATATAGGGCATGGAATAGTGATATAAAAAGGCATGTAACGTATGGATTCATAACATTTTAAAATTGGATCATTTTATAATGGAATCATAGAAATGTGGCAGAAACATAAAACATGAATTTTGTATGAGACATGGTTAACATCAAATAATGTTTCCCATAGTATCACAAACAAAGGCTTACTGTCATGTCTGTCACGTAATATCATAAGCCAAGTCTTACTACCAAAACCATCACACATAATGTCTCATGAGACATAAATTTACCCAATTCATCAGAGCAGAATCTTGGTGCACCATTCTTACATTTCATTGATATATTTTCCACATAACTAATCATACATAATTTTTCATACATAATAATCATAAGAGTATATTATTATTAAATAAATTGGCACACGGGCCATAAGGGAACAAGCCTCGTAGAGGTCCGATGTGGGGAAGACTGATGGAATCCCCTCAGATCAATTTGGCCCCTTTGAGTTTTGAGGACATGAAGTTTTGGAGAAATGTAGGGTCAAGTCTAATAACATTAAAAGATGCCAGGTAGTTTGCGACATGATTTCCCCCACAACAAGTGTTTATTATGTTAGTATTGTAAGCAAGAAGACTTTTGCATATTATAAGAGTGTAATGGTCCGACCAAAAAGATTGTATATGGTCCAACAAATCATCATGCAGGATATTGGATTTAGTATCAACTTAGGATAACTTGACGTTCTTCTAATGGAACATGTTTATACCCTAGAGCAGAGCCAAGGCCTCCATATTGGAGGAAAGAGCCTTGGACGATGCGGGAGGAGAAATCTAGAATCACAGACCCCTTATTGTTTCGGACCATGACTCCACCACGAAGGACCCCTACGCTACAAGAACCTTAAAAGTTGAGTTTGGGGCCCTTGAATGGGGGAAGACATCGAACACAGCGGCCTCTGACAGTCCTCTCAAGTAGATGTGTTTCATAGGAATACCTATGGAGGGAGAGAAGAGATGGTGCATCCCCTTGTTTTTTAAAATATGAGCCTAATCTAGGAGAAGTTTTTTTGGTTCTGATGATGATGGTTCTACTGGATGAGGAAACCCCTTCTTGCTTTGCATTATTTCTTTCATTCCAAATGCTCCAAAACCCTGTGTGCAGAATGGTGGTACGGGCCTCCCTCTCCAGACCCTTGCCTCTCGAGCCATGGAACTAACTATCTTGAAAGGATGTGTCATCCTTAATGGGGACACCAATGGTTGTATATTCTCAAAGGGAACTCCACACAGCACATTCCTAGTCACCCCAGAAGAAGAGGTGGTCCACTGTTTCTTCTTTGTTGATTCTGCAGTAGTGGCACTGAGAAACCATAGGTATACCAAAACGTTTTATGTTGTCATCCATTAGGATTGATCCATTTCGAGTAAAACATGACTGGATGTTGTATTTTGAAGTAAGATCCTTGTCCCAAATGGTTTACTCTATAGGGACCAAGCCTTCTTATGGGGACATATATCTGGATATGTCATGGGATGAGGACCCCATTGTGGATGGGGTGAAGATTCAACGGTTAGGTTCTAGGGAGAGTTTGATGTGATTAAAGGTGTCATGTTTCATGGAATCCATCATTTCTTTGGTAAAATATGGTTATAATTTCACTTCTTTGAAATTGATATTGGGAGCTGGGAAACCAGGGATCTCGATAACCTCTCCTTCCCAGTTCTGGTTCATGAATGAAAGCACCCACTCCCCCACAAGCCAATGAGAGAGTAGATGAAGGTTTGCGAGGAGGGGATGAAGGTCTGACCAGAGTTAGGGACCTTTTCCAGTCTCCAATGAGGGGATACGAAAATGTGATGAGTGCATGGTTTTTTCCCACATTTTGCGCCATTTATGGATCTCCCAAGCATGTTTTACAAGCATGCAGATAATGGTGTCTTAAAGGGAGCGTATGTTGATGCTTCATTCCCTGGAAGGGCGAGCTATCTTCCAATATGAAGCCTAGTTGTTCATCCCTTCATATGTGTGGTCAAAGAAGAAGCAACCCATAATCTTTTCAATGTTTCAGATCGCCCCCTTTGGGATTATGATGGAAGACATAACATGGCCAGGGATTGTGAGCAACACAATGTTAATAAGAACAATTATTCATCCAAAAGAGAGGTACTTGTTATTTTAATTCAATATGTCGTCAGTGATCTCGCAAGAATGTATTGGGGAGTATTGAAATCATACCCCATAAATAGAAATAACAATTAAAATTTAATAAAATATAGTAAAATCTTGAATAATAGTGGAATAGAGAGGATCCCTTACCTTTAGTCTGATGTTTCTCTCTTCTTGATACTAGTGAAATGAATAATAAAATTAAGTACATTAATTAATAATTCCATAAAATATTCTATATTTAAAATATGTATTATAACATTTTTAGTTCATTTTAAACAATTTTTATTTTGTTATGATGTTCAAATTCATTGTCTTAGGTCGTTTGTGAACATGGACTTAATGATTTGTTTACTTATATTCTTTTTCAGATAAATATTTTTAACGAAAGTGATTTTCCATAATTTAAGGTATGTGATATTAGTTAATATACAAGAGATTACATTGTTGAAAATTTAATATGGTTACTTAGAGTGAAGTCAAATAATTATATAAAAAATTAATGACAAACTCTTGAATTATGTTTTTAATGTTTTTCTCACAACTAACATGTTTTGTATAATTATTTTATATCATGAGTGAATAATTATTATAGAACAGTAAATAATATAGTATAAACATAAAATAGTTCTTACAACCATAAATATGGGTTCATTAACATTATTTATGATACTAATAGAAATTGATAACTCGTCATCCTTGATTTTCCTAAATTAACACATCTCAAACGGTTTTTCTATTTCAATAAAATAAATTGTGGAGAAAAGATAGATTATGACGAACTATCCCATTAGAATAATATAATTCTAGTAAATTTGTGATTCCGGAGTTATCGTACCATTTTAGAGATGTGATGTGACGAAAGAAACAAGAAAAAAAGAACATAAAAAACACATGATTTGGAAAGAAGAATTTAACTCTTGAGTTTATCTCATTTTATATCCTCTGGAGGGGAGAGGTCGTTGGTCTTTTGAGGAGAAAAAATGTAGATGGACGTGCGTAAGGATGTTTGTAAGAAATTTGTGATGAATATTGTCAATTCACATGGCTTTAGAGGAGTGAAAATAAGAGTATAGGATGCGTGGTATTTATAGTGGAGGGGAGGGGGATTTTAATAATATTATAATAATTAGTTTATTTTTTTCATAAGAAAAGAAATTGATAGTATTAAATGGCATAAGATCATAATAAATTAATTTTATTTCTACATTTGAGTTCTTACATCACTTATGATATTTGAAATAGTTGATTTATATAATCAATTATTTATACGGTAAATTAATGTATTCTACTATTCACCGGAGATTCATGTATTTCACAAAAATACCAAAAACTCACCAAAACCATTTTTTGACGTGTATAATCCAAAAATAAAAGCAATATTTCAAAAAAAATTCTAAATATGATATATTTTATTTTTAATTAAAAACAAAATTGTCTCAAAAGACAACAATTTTAAAACATTTATTTTCTTATTCAAAGATATATGTATATCTTTTTTCAAGATGAAAATTTTTTATGTACTAGAATAGGTAATTTTACAATTAATTATGGTATGAAACTATTAATAAGGGTAACATTACTATTCATAAGGTTATGTTTCTATTCACCACAATTATGTTTTCCTTATCCAACTCTAAACATCTTACTGATCGCAACTATGAATGTTAGATTTTCAAAATTCAAATCACAATAGTGAATAACATAGGTTTAATGGTAACTTAGAACCTAATTATTAATTATTTTGTGATTTAATGTAATTATGTATCATAATTAAAAGAAAAAAACTTCCATTGAGAAACATCGGGTCACTCCAAAAAGTGATGATATCGGATCACACATAAGACTCAGGGAGGTACAACATAACTATATCTAAGACTTATCCAATATAGTGGATCCCAACACACTGACATGGATATAATTTTACATTGAAACCATAATAAAATAGGCCAAGTGAAAAAAATGGTCCAACACTGATCAAAACTAATTAAACGAATAGAGAAATATACACTTGGAGCTTTTGTATGGTGTGTAATAGTGATAAAAGGAATGTACACCTATCCCCAAGTATACCTACATGGAAAAACTCACATGTAATGTAATTATCCACAAAAATGGTGTGTAGGAAAGGTATACTGCATGTAGTGACACAATACATCATTCATTTTTCATTTTGATATGTCTGTGTAGACCTAGATGTATCTGTGTATGTGTAAACAAGGACATGTCCGCATCGAGGTACATGGCGTGACACTGGATAGGTACATTTTTCTACGTATATATAATTCCTTAGGTACATTCCTATACATTATGTAGTGGTAACATATCATGTGGTTGTGTTACATAGGGTGTGTTATTTCACATTAGCTAAAACCCTATGACTTTATCGAGGGGGGCCACATAGTGTGTAACTCCACTTCAAACACCATGTACACTTTTATTTTTCATATTTTGCAATATATTCTCTATATCACATGCACTATTTGAAATCATCAATGTTGCCACTTTAGATCACCTTTCTTGGGGTCATCATGTTCTTGCTATCGCCAAAAGCTAGAATCTAAGAACGTGATTTCCATGAAAACCCATATTTCATTTAATATGTCTCCAAGACTAAAAAATATGATTAATGGAACACATTTATCAAATATTATATTACTATGATCATCATCCCCAATAACCTTTCCTCGATCACTTAATAAATTGTGAAAGATAACCATTGTATTAATTGATTACAATGAAAAATGGTTTCACAGTGGTGAAATAATGGGCATTCATCAAACCACATGCCAAATCCAAACACACATGGTGAACATTTAAATAATTTGGTAAGAAAGAAAAATGTTAAAACAAGGGTAATGAAAAATAAACATTGTTCATTTGGACTTGATTCTTTTTCATCAAAGGAGACTTAATAAGAGGGATAATTCAATATAAACTTAAAATAATAATTTCATTAATTATATTCTACAAAATATGTGTGTGTAAATAGTTTTCATATAATCTTATAGAATAATTCTATAATGTATTAGTACACACCACAAGAAAAATATGACATGAAATTTTCATTGTAGAGGTTTTGGGAGATTAATAATTTAGATCAAAATCATGATGTCCACAACACCATAGGTCAACATTATTTATTTGATACTATATATTTTACATCATAACTCATCTAATAATGTTATAGATATTTTGATAAACTTATTCACTTTTTCTGTTTCTATAAAGAGATACAAGATAGATTTTCTTTTCAAATATAGATCATACTGAAAGGATACATAACACACCATGATAAAATAATATAATATATATAATTGACTTACATCCAAATACATTGGTTAAAAAATCATTAGATAACTGGACAAACATTTTATCTATAATTTGAAATACATTTTTCTTAATATTGAGTGGATTTTAGTTTCTTACATAATCAATAGTTTGGAGAAAATTCATGAGTCCCCATGAGATCTATCAACTTATATAAAAAGTAATAAATCATTATTTTATTTTGAATTGAAAACGTCATTCTTAATTCATAAAAACATATCATATTGAAAATAATATAATTATTTCTATAAAATGATCATAATTAAAAAAATGAAGGAATAATAACCCTTTAATTAGAGTTTTTTGTTTCATGTAAAAAACTCTAATATCATATGACGTTATCTATCTATATATATCATCATTACATTATTTAATTTTCAAATTCAATAACATTTACCAGTGAATGGATTTTTTTAGAGATGTGTGTTTTGTGTAGTCATTGATTAACATACCCCCTCTTATATGTTGTCAGTGATTATCACAATAACCAATCACCACCATAAATCCTTATAGGAATAAGACAGTGTCTAAAAATCCTCAAATATATTTATTATAGGATTAATAATCTAGTATCCTTATGTGATTATTATGTAGTTGTTATAAAACAATCGTATTATTATGTCTCACCAAAAGTGATGAAATTCATAGAGAGGTCATGTGAGTCACAAAAATAGTTGTTTTGTAATATTAATTAAGAAATTCTTTTTATAGTAATACATAAATATATGAACTTAAATCATGATAATCAGTGGATGTGGGAAGAGTGAATGGTTAAATCATAGACTAGATACCAAAATTACATTGTAGTGTAGAACAATATAATCTGTTTTCAACCCCTCAATATATAGTTGGGGAGAATAGATATCCACTATAGTTAATGTACCTTTATTGGTTCAATATAATATCAATATTTACAAATTATAAGTCCCAACCTAGAGTTATTTTAGGAGGTGAACTATCTCTAAAATTATAAAATAATCTCTCCAATCCTAAAAATTAAATCTATTCAATATAATATGTACATGATAATATTTACTAGAGTATCAATAAAGAAGTTATTTTTAAATTGATAAATTAAAATAGGTCTCTCTATATTTTTATCTTGTGAGGTGAATCATATAGAATAATTTATGTTTAGTAATAACCAATCATGATACAATTCAGTGAAAATAAATACCTTGAAAAAAATTATTGACCTTATATAATTTGGGAGTATATATTCTACATTAGTAATTTTATTCACAGTACTATAGGAATAAAGAAACAACTAATTTCAGGTGAACCAACTGCACCTCAATATTTAGTGTGTGAATTTAAATAATCACAAATTTTTTATCAGATTGTATAAAAAATTGAATATTTGAATTATCACATTATTATCAATCTAAAATGATCATGATTTATCTGTTAGATAGAAATAAATATGAACGAACCTTTATGATTTCTATGTCCACGATCCTTCAATATCAATTATCAACAATGTTTTCCTCACGTGGATGTCACCTGATTTTTTTTAAAACATCTGTAAAATACAAATGATGCTATATATTCAATCATTATAGTGTAATTCAAAAAAAATAACAACTATAATCATTAACTACTCATTATTAATCTTTCTTAGATCATATTGATTTTTACATTACAACTTGCTTAATAAATGTTAACAAAATATACCAAAATGTTCAATTATATATATAATTATATTTAATTTATTTGGATAAAAAATATTATAAAACATGTCATAAAAATAGATAATCTGTAAAATGTAGAAAATGTCAATTTTGATAATATGTTACATTTTATAAGTCATTAGTTATTTCGTTAGAAGATTAGTAGTCCCATAACACATTCATATTGTAAGACATATGATTTATTAATACTTATATTTCATGTAATAATTCACATAATTTTATAAATATTTTACATTTCTCATATGCGACTGAATGACACATAATAATTTTTACATTATAAAATATTATATTTTTTAATACATTAAAAAATCTAATAAGATATCAAAAAATTTATAAGTAACTAAATTTGTAAATGATTAAAACCATAAGAAATATATATTTTATGTATGACCTAAAATCATGTAATACATTTTTTTGTTAAATCATTGATTTATTACATTTTCACCCTCAACTTCACATGAATTGAAATACAAAAAAAAAAGAAAACAATCTGTAAACAATAAGGCATTATAAAAACCTTGATTTCATGTTTTCTTTTAAAAAATATTTCAAACTGATTTCATAATATGTTTAATCAATATTAATATAAATTTATAAAATTATATGTATTTTTTATTAGTGTATAACAATATATTTTGATGATACTTATGAATTTATAAAAACTATATCACTTAATACTTATTAAAGGAATGTAAAAATACTTTTTATCTAAATCGTTTTTTTAATATTGAATCATAAAACATATGTCATTTAATTATAAAAGTAGAATAAATAAATTTACAACGTAATTTGAATAAATATAATAAAATATAATAAAATATATTATATTTATATGAATAATAATAATAAATAATTTAAAAATCTATGAAATAACACTATTTTATACTATATGAATTGAATAACTCAGATGAATTTTGTGGGATATATTGGAGTGGGGTATTTTTATTTATTAAGACCAATTAAAAAAGTGTGGTATGGAGTCACCCGATAATCTGCTCCATTTTTATTTGTTATAAAATTTTACATAAAATCACCAATGTCCAACCGTTTTTAATCACTTAAAAATTATTATAGAATAGAGAGTAAAATTAGTTTCCCTATATAAAAAATAATAATACGATTATACTTATTTTTTAAATAATTAATAAACTCTCTAATTTTTAAAAACATGTCATTTGTATAATACAATATTTTGTATTCATTAATTATTTTTCGAAATAATAATTTTGAAATAATGTATCCCCAATATATCCGAATCCATTTCCATCTTACACAATATTATGAAACAAAAAAAATAAAATCATTACTTTTATAGGTTACATAATTATAAAATTATATAAGAACTATTATTTAGGATTTGAATATAAATAAAAAAATCATCATGTTGTCAATGATTTGTATTGTCACATCAAATGGTGTTATTCACATTGAAGGTGTATAAAAATGAAAAAGTCATTATCAACCTCAAATTAAATGATTATATTTCAACCTTATTAATGTATGTTGACCCCGACATTTATAAATTGTAAATATATATTATCTAATATAGATGTAAAAAAACAATAAAGCTATCCCTTAATTTTATCTTATCTATCCTATAAGAAAATATTTTTGAAGTAATTTTTAATTCTATATAACATAAAATCAAGATAACTCGTAAAGAATATAAATTATAAAAGTTATAAGGACCCATAACAAATGATAAAATATCTATGGATTTTTAAATATGATTAAATCATAACTGAAACGTATCAAATAGTGAAATATTAAATAGAAAAATGGAATATAATGATATTTTACATGTTAACAAGACACAAAAATTTAATATTGAGATCATATTACTATACAAAAAGTTACGACGAAAAATTAATACATTATTGACATATGGAAAATATATACATATATATCTATAATATATTACGGTCAAAAATATTTTGATATAATCCATTATAAATTATTATTATATAGGGAATAATTTATTAAATTGTGAAAACGAAATTAGAAATTAATTCCTCTTTTGGCCAAATGATTAGAACATATTTAAATAAAACTCAATTGAATAATTTCAAAATAAACTAATTAAATTAAATTAATTGTTGAAATATATTTCATATTTTCTTTATATCAATCCATTCTTGTACAACAATGTTACTATTCCATCCAAAACAAGAATAATTCAATTATTATTTATTGATGAAATTTTATGTTTTCTAAAAAATTCATATATTTTTTGAAATCCAATATTAGACATAGATAATATTTCCATTAATACTTTATCCCCATATTTTTGATTCCCTCATTATATTTTATAGAACTGAATTTTAAATATATTTTATCTCCTAAAGATGCAGAATAATTTTTTAAATTATTATTGATTTCTTATGTTTATATATAAAAGAATATAATACATTATATATCATTTTTTTCACATATTATTTCATAAAATAAAATACTTTAACTTATCATTATAGTCAATCAGTTTGTAAAGTCAATAATTAACACTCATTAACCATTCATCATCAATGTAAAAAATCCATTATTTATATAGTTAAAATCATATTTTCCTGAGTTCATATTATCTAAATAATATAATTCTTATAAATTTGATCACTATATTTTTATAACCATATTTATCTTACTCAATAAGAAGTTTTTAATTTTAGGAATTGGATGAAGAGGAATAATTTAAATCCTAACTAGGTTCTCAGTTTATTTAACCCATTAAATATGTTTTTTTTTGATTTCATAGAAGAATCACCTAAATAAATTTTGAACCAAACCAAGATGGTGAGAAAAAAACACTACTATACAATGAATATTACATGTTTCATTTTCACATATTGATTATTTTCTTGATTCATTATTTTATATGGAAATATGGGTTACCCATATCATAACATTTCATAAAAATTTAAGGGGATGTATATTTATTAAAATAGTAAAAAACAATATGTCTTATTATATTTAAAATAAATTTCTTGTATTTATTTACTTCAATATAAAAATTCATCTACTCAAGATCATATTGTATTAATGATTTGATAAGATCATACATGTAATTTTAGAATGGTCAATTACTTTATTAATTGAAAAAATCATTGAATTACACTTTCTTGGTGATTCTAGAATAATTATTTCTATTGAAACATCATTCTTTATTAATTCTATAATATCATACATGTCAGTCACAATATTTGGAACCTATTCATATATGTAATTAAAGATTTATGATCATAAATATAGAATTTATTTAAATTATACATGTAAAATCCATGTTTTTTTCTCATTAATTTTATGTTCCTCTAATAATGACTTTAAAAGTCCATTATATGATTGAATTAGTTTTAGAATATTATATATCACAATAATATTTATACCAATATATATTATTAAAACTGTATAAAATATTAGTTAATACATATCTAATTGAATTATTACATATGAATGTATTAGTGAAAACTTTTTTTTTATTTATGTCAAATCCATGATGTCAACACATTCATTACTTATATTGTTTAAAAATATATTCATTAACTCTTTAGAATAACTATAATCATATCATTTAAAATTAGGTGGTTTTAAAGGTTTCAAGGTCTATCAACCTATATTATTAAAATTTAATATTTATTATTCCTTTAAAATTCTTAATAATATGGAAATATGTTAGTAATATAAATAAATAAATATAATAACAATAATTATATCCTAAAAAATCAAATTCTCTGATTGAACCTGTTAGTCCCCACCCCCCTGAGTGATCATAGTATAAATTGTGTGTAATTTTTTATTCATAAAAATTACATTTTCATAATATTAATTAAATATATTTATAGAATATGATATAAAAAATCTATAAAATTATTATAATTTTTCATTTTGAGATGTGTGAAATTAGAAAATATAAATTAGGTAGCACATTAATTTTCATTTTTTTCAGATATGATCTATCAAATGTTTACGCAAAAGTGTCCATACTTGGAGTGTGGATATCTTATAAAAATAGGGGAATTATATAGTTCATACCAGACACAAAATTATAAAATGTGTGTATTATAAACTAGTCTTCTATGTTTGATAATAAATAAACCTATGCCTTCTATATGATAATTATAAAACAAACTCATTACCTTTAATGGGAGAGGACCAGACACTAACATAAAATAAGAGTGACCCACGAAATGTGATTTTAATATGAAACATCCCCACTGGTGTTATAATATATTTAAGGATATAATTACAGATATATTTATTTTAATGATTATATATGAAAAAAAACATTATTATGTTGTGAAGACAACATCTTAAAGAAGTATAATTGATGAAAATTATGCTAGTTGATTATATGTTTTCATGTTCATAAAAGTTATTTAAATCACATCAATATTGATGAAATAATAAAGCTTTGGTTACCTAGAAATATTTATGGGAATAGAGTGTAAAAAATAATTTTGACATTGGGATGAATTATACATCACATGGATTAAAAAAAGATTGACATTCGAATCTCGCAGCTATGTGTCAAATTTGACCTTTGATATATATTGATATAGAAACAACTACTTCTTCAATCTATGTATATGATAAGAAATTATAAAATAACATCATTTTTTTTGAAATTTTTTAACTTCATTAAATTATCATCAAAAAAACAAAAAATTAAATACAGGCAATATAGAAAATATATTTAGATCAATTCAAATAAATATTTATTGTAAAAAATAATTTTAACTAACTACCAACAAACTATTCATGTTCCTATATTACATATACCATATGTAGTTATTATCCCCATATTATTATACAATATTCAATTTCTAATATCACATCATAAATAGATATTTAAATAAAAAATATAATATTTATGAGTTATTCACTTCAAAATGTATGAGTAAAACATTTATGACATCATATTTCACATAATTTATTTTATATTATAATATAAATGTTATTTAAATAGAAATTTATAAACCCTATATATCTTTAATACCTAAAAATTATGATCGAAAAAGAAATATTGTTTAGGTAAGCCATTAAATTATTTTGTAATAATGATTGGATTTATGAATGATATTTCCCAAAATTTATTAAACTATACATTGTGAATTTTTATATTCAATAAAAATTTAAAAAATCCTGAATGTCCTTGGATTATTTATAAGGAATACTAATTTTTCATATATTTAGTATATTACATTTCTCTATAGCATTTGTGACATGAAATATCATGGTAATTAATTTTAAAAATTCATCTTACAGAACATATTTTTCATCTTTTATTTATATGACGCTAAATATTTTATCTAAGATATTTATTCAATTTAAAGACTGTATATTTAGGAATATAATTTTTTTGAATTTATTAATTCTATCAACCTAGTTTTGTAAGATATATAGTAAAAATTATTAATACATTGACAAATAATAACACATTAGTTCATAGCATATTACTTTATAGTTCTAGATAACCAATTAATTTTTAAGAATTTATTCTTTGTAAGACATATACTACAAAATGTTTTCTGATCATGAGACAATGTGAAAAAATTTACACATATAATGTAAAAATATTTCCTTACTAAACCAAAAAAAAATATTTATTAAAAGAAAAAAAAATATAATATAGAATATATATATAATGAATATAATTCATTGGATAATAAATCCTATAAAATAATTTTTTTATATTAAAAAACATATTCAAACAAAACGAAGTGGATGAAAAAATTTAAGCTTTTCAAATTTTCAAAATAGAAATAATAAAAACTATAAATCATCCTATCAATACTTATTTTACAATCTATCATATTAACTTATTCACCCCAAATGAATATGATTTTTACACACCAAAAAATACCATTGAACTCATTTATTTTTTAATATATTCAATATTTACTAAAACCTTACGTAATATTTATTTATAAAGGTTATAGTAAATACAAATTAAAAATAAACATAAAATTTTAATTACAAGTTTAACTAAAAAATTTAATAAAATATAAAATAGTCATATATTAGAGTGTAAATTATTAATAAATTCATATTGTATTTTTAGATCATCATTGAAATTTATTTTCATATTAATTTTATACCTTAAATAAAATCCAAAAACAATTCTAATTTTTATTATCTAGATAAATTATATTAAAAATTTAAAACAATGATTTACTATGAATATTATTAATAATTGAGTTATTATAATCAATGGAATTTATAATAAATATACAATATAATAATTTGATAACAAGTATTAACACTAGCCACATGTTCTAAAATTTACCCCTCATGATCAGATTTATCTCCCAATTTATTACAAAAACTCACATTTGAGAGTAAAATTATACTCTTTAATATGAGTGAAACACACTCATACCATAGTATATAACGGTATATGGATATTGTTTACAGAATATATAAAACCATGTAATGTATTAGAAATATTAAATTTTAATGTAAAGAATTAAATCTTGGTGATAATGAATAATTACTCCATGGGTTATGTCGTTAGACACACTATTTATGATTATTTATTTTTAAAAATCATACAATATATTTTTGGAAATGATAAAACTATATTACAGTGACCCAAAATTTTTAGAACAATGTTTTAATGAGGTTTTTAATATATATAATAAATTTATAACACAATAAATTTTATATATTGACACATACATAAATTTCATAATTATGATTGTTAAATATATATACATAGGAACATGGTAAAATTGTTAATAATGATATAACTATTGAGAAAAAAGTGAGATGTTTAACCAATTATATTTATTGTAATTTCATATTAAATGAGAAAAATTATAAAAATTGTTTTTTCTTTATGTGTTCAATGTTTTAAAATTTCTAACAATTAGATGAGGGGAAAATAAATTGGATTACATTGAATATATTGGATGAAAAGATATACCATTTTCAAAAATGAAGAATAAAATTATTGAAAAATATCTACAATAATTTAATGTTAATGTAATAATTTATTTCCTATAAAAAATTCTTTACTTGGAGAATTAAATTAATGGTTACACTCACTTGGTTTTCAGGAGAGTGTGATATCATTAACAAATTATATATGAATAAAAATAAATATTTAAAGGAAATAAATGAAAAATTACATAGGGGTTTTTTAAATAAACAAAAAATAAAGAATTTTTTTTTGTAAAGATGGTTATCTAGAGGATATTCTTGAACTAATGGTGGAATTGGATGATTCAATTAAATAAATAGAAATTTTAATTTCCAAATTTTTTTTGTAATTCTGTGATCATTCAAATGAAGCTCTATATAAAATAAAAATTAATGTGCATCATCATATTAATGTTTGTGAAAAAAAGATTATATTTTTTAAGCTATATAATGTAATGATTTATATTTATTTATTTCCCAATTTTATAGTGTGCGTCGATTTTATTAATGTGTTGACGATAGCAATATAAAAATAGTTATAATAAATTTGTTATAATGTAGTGTATTTTCATTATTGGTATAAATTTTAAAATATGGGGAATGAAAAATTACTCATGGTATAACGACCCGAATATAGATCCAAATGGATATTAAAAATCAAAATTATGTTTCATAGAACACGTGAATACTATTATGGATTACCTAATAATTATACTATGCCCATGTAGGTGGGTTAAATGGTAAAAAAACTAATGTTTATTGTGGTGGTTACGAAAACAAATCATTGTATTGTAGAATGAAGATTTCTTGAGGAGAGATGGATAATCTAAAACCAGTAGATTTTAAATGAAAAAAATCATATTCAATATCCTATATGAAACAAAAAATCAATGATTATAATATAATTTAACTCCATGATACATTATTATATATTTCTTTTTATATAATTCCATAAACTTTTATATCTTGTTATGTACACAATATCGACCATAAATGATATAAAGTTATCTATTATAATATTATTAAATAAAACATAGATATTAGAACCAATATGTTATGTTTGAGGTCATTAATATGATTTTTTTGTTAATATATTGCTTATATATTCTCATTATTTACATTTTTAATATAATAACAAATTTCAATTTAAATGAAAACTAATTATTCAGAAAAAATTATGCTTTTCAATAAGGTTATATATTCATTCTTTTAAAAAAGAATATAAAATTAATTTTTACCTAAAAATAATATTTTTTTATATAAAAATAATTTATTTTTACAAATTATTATATCAAAACTATATAATTAATATTTATTGTATTTTTTAAAATGATTCATTTTTAGAAGCTTTATAAAAATATATATATATATTCAAAAATTGTTTTTTATTTTATTAATTTTCTAAAATAAATTATATTTTAATATGTATTATTTTAATTTTATTTTAAATTTATAAATTTTTACTAATTTATTTTATTGCAATAAATTTTATAATGAATTATTTATTAAAAACTTTTATACTTATGTGAATTTTCAAACTGAAAACCCATATTTTCATCATTTGCGCTCGAGTATTTTAAATTGTAATATAAAATTTCATTAAATTGAATTTGGAAAATTTTATGGTATATTTGGAATGGGAAATAATTAAATTATCTAACAGTTTTAATCTAATTCATTCCATTATGAATAGCTAATAAGTAATATTAATTGACATGGTTAAACTAACAATTGATTTAGTAGGTGGTTAAAATAATGTGATAGGGGTATATTGAACTACTTTCTTTTACCAGAAACATTTATGTGTAAATATATTATAAAATTTAATGGTTTATAATGACCCATTATATGAGACTTATTCTGGTAAAAACATGGGTCTAATTGATTGTTTTCAAATATTCCATGTGTATCCTCTCGCACACTTAAAAAAGAGAATCATCTCTCGCCCAATATTCAAAATTCCAAAGCAACATTATTCGACCATTACCTGGAAAAATTACTTAACTAATCCATTACCCACATAATTAATCACTTTTTGTAATCTTAAATCCATCTTAAGATGTTTTCTAGTGCAATCCAAATAATGTTTACTAAAAAAGATGTAATGTTCTTAAATTTCAGTTTTTCAATTTTTGTTCTTAAAAATAATTATAATATTAATAAAAATGATTATATAAAATCATTAATATGATAAATAAACAGATAATTTAATATTTTAATAGAATGAGAAATATATGTACCTTATTCCAATAATTGAGAATAGATATTTTAGATCGGGTGTACGATAGATAAATACCTTTCAAACATATGTAATTAATTTCTAGCACATCCCATAAAGGATGTATATAATGACATATTTAGTACATTTATTTGAAATTTGTTTTATTAAAATTTGTATATAATTAAAATATCACATATACCTTCTTCAATTCTATTAAATTTAAAATATGATAATGGCACTCATGTGTACGGTTGAGTAATTTCTCACTCTGAAATATGATTTACTTTTCACTTAATCTATACATGGATGATAATAAATATAAATTTAGTAAATATATGTTATATATATGGTAATATATTTATTATATAAACATAATATACAACCCACTTTTTTCCCTTTCTCAAATTATGCAAATGATAATGTCACTCGTTTGTATGTACTATCGACCGTCTCTATGGTGAGATATGATCCATTCACCTAGATAAAATTTAAATTATGAATCTATAAATGTATATAATTAAATGAAAAAATTTGAAAAATTAATATCATTATCAATATATTTTAATTATATAATATCTGCAAGAACATAAACATTTATGAAAAAACATGCATGAGATACAAGGAAATTAATAACCCAAAAAGATGAAAATAATGAAATATTATTTATAAAAGATGCTAAATATAATAATTGGATCATGTATTTTATTATAAAAATGGAAATTATTATGGAATAAATTAATTACATGATTAATACCATTTTACTAGAGGTATAATCATGTGTGACCAAAAGGAATCCTAATGAAACAAACATTGTCTAAATTTTACTTCATTGAGGAATATTGTAATGATACACACATAATTTATTTTATTTGGCCTATATAATACAAATTGTTTTTTTAATATCATTAAATAATCATCATTAATTATTTTTATGTATTAATTTTAATTAGTTAACCTAATTTTATTTGAAAAGAATATTTCCATGTGGTAAACTATTTCATAACTCAAATTGTTTTCATTGCATTATAATAATTATTCATTGACATTAAAATTTTACCATTATGTGTTAAATTAATCTGTGAAATTTAATATTTTAGGTTGAAATTTTTTAGGTAGATTTACATTTGATACCAATAATTGATTCATTGAATAAATATTAATTCAACAATTTGAACATTTTAACAGTTTATTTCTCAATCTCATTTTAACCAGGATTGCTTATTTTTAAATTTTTACCGAAAGAAATTATAAAATTTACTAGTAATCATCATTAATTATATTTTTCTATATTTAATCAATATTTTATCATGTAATATTATCATATTCTTTTATTATGTACATAAATTGTTTGATAACTAATTTTAAAATAAAATAAGAAATCATTTATCCCATCATTCAAACATTCTTTTTATTCAGAAAACATATTTTCAAAAAAAAACTCATTCCTAAATTATATAAATTATATATAAATTTTTTAAAAAATAATTCATTTATATGTATTTTTTTAAAGAATGTATTTTTAATTTTCCCAATAATGAATGATAGGATTTTACAGAAAATGTGAATGAACTCATTATTTCAATGTGTACGGCATGTAAGAAATTTACCATCATCATGACTAATCATTATATTAAATATTACTCTATATATTTCAATGGGTATTTTAAACTAAAATTATATTCAAAATATTATTTGAAATTTCTGTTTTTATTAAAATATATTCATTGTGAAAAGGTTATATTAATTAAAAAAAATTAATGTCATTTTTATTGTATTTCTTTTAAAAATTACATTGAATACTTTTTTTACTTATAATTAAATGGGGAAAATATGTATTTATTTCATATATAGTATTTATAAATATCGTTTATGGAAAATTTCACGACATAAATTATTGATAAAAATTTCATAATTAAGTTTTTGTAATCATTAACATTCATTTTTAATATTTACTTTTTAATCATAATTAGAAATTAAATTTACACTTTATATCTATATTATTTATCATAGATATATTTATTATATAAACATTATATCATATCTACAAAAAAAAATTTACAATGAATTTTATAAGACTAACATTGTAAATGTAACATCCCAGGTAAATAAATAATAAGAAATATTTCATATTTATTAATATTGGTGAATTAAATATTAATTTTACTTTAAAGTGGACGCTATGTTTGATGGCGTACCCGGTACGCAACAACAGGTTTCTTTGAAATCTTACATCGCACAATAATAATATAATATTATTATTTTAAATGGTAGTTTAAACCTGGCTGTTGTATTTGCAGGAATGACTAGAAAGAAATAAAATTTGATTATACGTGTTTGTTAAATGTTTTTACAATTATCCAACAAATTTTAGAGGCTTAAAATGTGAATGAATCCAATTTTATGCACAAAAAACTCTAACATTCTTTAAAGTATCAGTTTATAGCCTTTTGATGGAGAACTCTTTTTAATTCGTGTTTTTGTCAATTTTATATGTTCTATATGAAAAAAATAAAATTATTCTTTACATGTGGGACATCAAATTCTACGTTGGGTATCAGATTTGGTATTTTTTTTTGATAAAGTTCATTTTTTGATGAATAATGAAACCACTTAGAAGTAGTTAATAAAAAGCCTTTTTCATCTAAATAAAATTTTACCACTTATTTGAATTGAATATAGAATACAAGACATTAATTTTTGTTATTATTATGTAACAGTTTGTTAAATAAGACGAAAATAATTTTTGGTGAATAGTAACTTCTGACTTTTATTTATCGCGGTTAATGGTAAATAGGGAAATTAAATGTATAAAGAATTTTATAATAATTCAAAATTACCTCAATACTTGTCTTAACCTTATTGGATGAGTAATGGAAGACCATGGGAATATTTGGGTTGATTTTGGGGTCCCATGGAGTAACTTATGAATGATAATGACACATTAGATTTATTAATTTAAAGTAAAGGAAAAATTGAAATACAATTAGTAATTAATTTTTAAAAGGTTTTATATAAGTAATAATTTTTACTATAAATATTCATTGGAAAGTTAAAACAATTTTCTACATCATTGTATTTGTTTAATAATTTTTAGAAATAAATAAAATAAATTATATTTGACACAATAATTATGCAGTATTTTCCCGATTAATAAATTATTTAAATAAATAAGATTATAATGATTAAAATATTACCCAAAAAATGTCCAATTATGATTGGATGATTTCATTTTCACCATGACTTCTATTATCTTCGACTCTAATGATTTATGGACCTTTTGAAACTGAATATCATTATATAATAATATAATATTTTCACACATTTTTAATGATCCCCCCCTATAAAGAGTGGCCCTAGAAATGTGATTTCTGATTTGACACATCCCCACTGGTGTTATAGTATATTTAAGGATATAATTACAGATATATTTATCATAATGGTTATATATACAAAAATCATTATTATTTTGTGAAGACAACCTCTTAAAGATGTGTAATTGAGGAAAATTATGCTAGTTGATTATATGTTTTCATGTCCAGAAACGTTTTTTAAATCACATCAATATTGATGAAATAATGAAGCCTTGGTTACCTAGAAATCTTTATGTAAATAGAGTGTAAAAAATAATTTTGGAATTTGGTTGAATTATACATCACATGGATTAAAAAAACATTGACATTCAAATCTCGTAGCTATGTGTCAAATTTGACATTTGATATATATTGACATAGAAACAACTACTTCTTCAATATATGCCTAGGATCTGAAATCATAAAATATCATTTTATTTCTAAAATATATCAAATCATTAAATTTCTTCAAAAAAATTATAAAATGAAATACATGTAATATTGAAAATATAGTTAGAACAATTCAAATAAATAATTATTCTAAAAAATAAATTTTACAATATACCAACCCACTATTCATGTTCCTATATTACATATACCATATGTAGTTATTATCCAAAAATTATTATACAAAATTCAATTTCTAATATCACATCATAAATAGATATTTAAATAAAAAATATAATATTTATAAATTATTCACTTCAAAAGATATGAGTAAATAATTTATGACATCTTATTTCACATAATTCATTTTATATTATAATATAATTGTTATTTCAATAAAAAATTACAAATCCTATATATCTATATAACCTTAAAAATTATGATCGAAAAATAAATATGGTTTAGGTATGATATAAAATTATTTTGTAATAATTATTGGATTTATGAATGATATATCCAAAAAATGTATTAAATTATACATTTTAAATTTTTATATTCAATAAGAAATTAAAAAATCTTGAATGTCATTGGATTATTTATAAGGAATACTAAATTTTCATAAATTTAGTATATAACAATTCTCTATAGCATTTGTGACATGAAATATCGTGGTAATTAATTTTCAAAATTCATCTTACAGAACATAATTATCATCTTTTATTTTTATGATGCTAAATATGTTATCTAAGATATTTATTCAATTTAAAGACTTTATAATTAGGTATATAAAATTTTGTAATTTATTATGTCAATAAACCTAGTTTTGTAAGATATATAGAAAAAATTATTAGTACATTAACAAATAATAACACATTAGTTCATAGCATATAACTTTATAGTTCTAGATAACCAATTACTTTTTAATAATTTAATCTTTGTAAGACATATACTACAAAACAATTTCTGATCATGAGACAATGTGAAACAAATTACACATATAATGATAAAATATTTCCTTACTGAACCAAAAAAAATTATTTATTAATACATACATATATATATATATATATAGTATAGAAGAGTTATTAAAAGAATATAATTCATTGGATAATGAATTCTATAAATAATAGTTTTATATTAAAAAAATAAAATATTCACAAAAAATGATGTGGATGAAAAACATTTATGTGTTTCAAATTTTCATAATATAAATAAAATAAACCATAAATGATCTTATAAATACTTATTTTAAAATCTATCATATAAACATGTTCACCACAAATAAATATGATTTTTACCCACCAGAAAATACCATTGAACTCATCTATTTTTTAATATATTCAATATTAACTAAAACCCTACATAATATTTATTTATAAAGGTCATTGTAAATAAAAATTAAAAATATACATAAAATTTGAATTACATGTTTAACTAAAAAATTTAAAAAAATATAAAAAACTCACATATTGGAGTGGAAATTATTAATAAATTCAATATGGTATTTTAAGTTCATCATTGAAATTTATTTTCAAATTAATTTGATACCTACAATAAAATCCAAAAACAATTCCAATTTTTATTATCTAGATAAATTACATTGAAAAAGTAAAACAATGATTTACTATGAATATTACTAATAATAGAGTTATTGTAATCAACGTAATTTATAATAAATATACAATATAATTATGTGATAACAAGTATTAATGCTAGCCTCATGTTCTAAAATGTACCCCTCATGATCAGATTTATCTCCCAATTTATTACAAAAACTCAAATTTGAGAGGAAATTTATACCCTTTAATATGAGTGAAACACTCATGTACCATAGTATATAAGGGTATATAGATATAGTTTACAGAATATATAAAATCATGTAATGTATCATACATATTAGCTTTTCAAGTAAATAATTAAATATCGGTGATAATGAATAATTACGCTATGGGTTATGTTGTTAAAAATACTCTTTATGATTATTGATTTTTGAAAATAATACAATATAATTTGGGAAATGATAAAACTATATTACAGTGAACCAAAATATTTAGAACAATGTTTTAATGAGATTTTTAATATATATAATAAATTTATAACACACTAAATTTTATATATTGACACATACATAAATTTCATAATTATGATTGTTAAATATATATATATATATATATGAGCATGGGGAAATTATTAATTATGATATAATTATTGAGAAAAAAGTGAGATGTTTATGGAATTATATTTATTTTAATTTCATATTAATTGAGGAAAAGTATAAAGATATTTTTTTCTTATGTGTTCAATGTTCTAAAATTTATAACAATTATATGAGGGGAAAATAAATTGGATTACATTGAAAATAAGGGATGAAAGGATATACCAATCTCATAAATGAAGAATAAAATTATTGAAAATATCTACAATAATTTAATGTTTATGTGTTAATTTATTTCCTATAAAAAATTCTTTAATGGGGGAATTAAATTAAATGTTCCACTCACATGGTTTTCAGGAGAGTGTGATATATTTAACAAATTATATACGAATTAAAATAAATATTTAAAAGAAATAAATGAAAAATTACATAAGGTTTTTTAGATAAACAAAAAATAATGAAAACATTATTTTAAAGATGCTTATCTAGAGGTTATTCTTGAACTAATGTAGGATTTTTATGATTCAATTAAATAAATAGACGTTTTAATTTCCAACTTTTTTTATAATTCTGTGATAATTGAAATGAAGCTCTATATAAAATAACAATTAATGGGGATTGTCATATTAATGTTTTTGAAATGAAAGATTATATTTGTTAAGCTATATAATGTAAAGAATTATATTTATTAATTTACAAATGTTATAGTGTGCATCCATATTATTAATGTTATTACAATAATAATCTAACAACAGTTATAATGAATTTTTTATAATGTAGTGTATTTTCTTTAATGTGATAAATTTTAAAAGATGGTGAATGAGAAATTACTCATGGTATAATGACCCGAATATAGATACAAATGGATAATAAAAAACAAAATTATGTTTTATAGAACATGTGAATAAAATTATGGATTACCTAATAATTATACTATTCCCATGTAGGTGGGTTAAATGGTAAAAAACTAATGCATATTGTGGCTGTTACAAAAACAAATATATTTATCGTAGAATGATGATTTCTCTAAGAGATATGGATAATCTAAAACAAGTAGATTTTAAATGAAAAAAAATCATATTCAATATCCTATATGAAACAAAAATCAATGATTATAATATAATTTAACACCATGATACATTATTATATATTTATTTTTATATTAATCCATAAAATTTTATATCTTGTGATATACAGAATAACGAGCATAAATGAAAAAATGTTATCTATTATAATATTATTAAATAAGACATGGACATTATAACCATTATGTTATGTATGAGGTCATGAATATGAATTTTTTTCTTAATATATTGTTTATATATTCTCATTATTTCTATATTGAATATAATAACGAATTTCGATTAAAATAAAAACTAATTATTCAGGAAAAATTATGCTTTTCAATAAGGTTGTATATTCATTCTTTGAACAAATAATATAAAATTATTTTTTACCAAAAAATAATAATTTATTATATAAAATTAATTTATTTTTTCAAATTATTATATCAAATTTATATATTTAATATTTATTGTATTTTTTAAAATGATTCATTTTTAGATGCTTTATAAAAAATATTTTTTTAAATTAGATTTTTATTTTAATCATTTTATAAAATAACTTATATTTTTATGGGTATTATTGAAAATATATTTTAAATTTATAATTTTTTTCTAATTTATTTCATTGCAATCTATTTTATAATTAATTATTTATTATAAACCTTTATAGTTATATGAATTTTCAAATTGAAAACCCATATTTTCATCGTGTGTGTATGAATATTTTAAATTGTAATACGAAATTTCATTAAATTGAATTGGAAAATTTTATGGCGTATTTGCAATGGGAATTATTTAAATTATGTAACAGTTTTAATATAATTCTTCCTATTATGAATAGTTTGTATGTAAAATTAATTGACATGGGTATGTTAAAAATTGATTTAGTAGGTGGTTAAAATAATGTGATAGGGGTATATTGAACTACTATCTTTTACCAAAAAAATTGATGTGTGAATATATTATAAAATTTAACGGTTTATAATGACCAATTATATGAGACTTATAAAAGTAAAAACATGGGTGTAATTGATTGTTTTCAAATATTCCATGTGTATCCTCTCACACACTTATAAAAAAAATCTTCTCTCTCCCAATATTCAAAATTCTAAAGCCACATTATTCAACCATTACCTACACAAATTATATAAATAATCCACTACCCACATAATTAATCACTTTTTATTATCTAAAATACATCATAAGATGTTTTCTACTACAATCCAAAAAATATTGACCAAAAAAGAGGTAACGTTCTTAAATTTTTGTTTTTAAATTTTTCTTCATAAAAATAATTATAATATTCTAAAAAATGGTTATATAAAATCATTAATATGATAAATAAATAGATAATTTAATATTTGAATTGGATGAGAAATATATAGACCTTATTCTAATAACTTAGAATATACATTATAGATCGTGTGTACGACAGAAAAATACCTTTCAAATAAATATAATTAATTTATAGCACAACCCATAAAGGATGTATATAATTACATATTTAGTACATTTTTATGAAATTGGTTTTATTAAAATTAATATATAATTATAATATCACATATACATTCTACAATTCTATTACATTTAAAATATGATAATGGCACTCATTTGTACATTTGACTAATTCCTCACAATGCAATATGATTTACTTTTCTGTTAATCTTTTCAAGGATGATAATTAATATAAATTTAGTAAATATATGTTATATATATGATAATATATTTATTATATATACATAATATACAACCTAATTTTTTCCCTTTCTCAAATTATGAAAATGATAATGTCACTCGTTCATATGTACTATCGACTGTCTCTATGATGAGATATGATCCATTCACCAAGTTAAAATTTAAATTATGGTTTTATAAATGTATATAATTAAATAAAATAAATTTGAATAATTAATATCATCATTAATATATTTTAACTATATAATTTATTCAATAACATAAAAGTTTATGAAAAAACATGCATGAGATACAAGGAAATTAACCCTCAAAACAATGAAAATATTGAAATATTATTAATAAAAGGTGCTCAATATAATTATTGGATCATGCATTTTATTATAAAAATGTAAATTATTTTGGTATAAATTAATAACATGATTAAAACCATTTTACTAGAGGTATAATCCTGCGTGACCAAATGGAATCCTAATGAAACAAACGTTGTCTAAATTTTACTTCATTGAATAATATTGTAATGTTACACACCTACTTTATTTCATTTGGTCTATATAATACAAATTTTTATTGTAATATCATTAAATCATCATCATTAATGTTGTTTTATGTATTACTTTTAATTAGTTAAAATAATTTTATTTGAAAAGAATATTTCCATGTGGTAAACTACTTCATAACTCAATTTGTTTTCATTGCGTTATCATAATTCTTCATTGACATTTAAATTTTACCATTATGTGTTAAATTAATGAGTGAAATTTAATATTTTAGGTTGAAATTTTTTACGTTGATTTAAATTTGATACCCATAATTGATTAATTGACTAAATATTAATACAACATTATGATCATTTTAATGGTTTATTTCACAATCTCATTTTAATCAAGATTGTTTATTTTAAAATTTTTATTGAATGAAATTATAAAATTTACTAGTAATAAAAATTATTTATATTATCCTCTGTTTATTCAATATTTTATCATGTAATATTATCATATTCTTTTATTAGTTACATATATTGTTTAATAACTAATTTTAAAATAAAATCGGACATTATTTATTCCATCATTAAAACAGAGTTTTATATCGAAAAACATATTAAAAAAAATATTTCCCACATTATATAAATTATATATTAATTTTTGAAAATAAATTTCGTATATTTTTAGTTTTTTTAATTGAATGTATTTTTAATTTTCCAAACAATGAATGATAGGATATTATAGAAAATGTGAATGAACTCATTATTTCAACGTGTACGGCATGTAAAAAGTTTCCCATCATCATGATTCATCATTATATTAAATATTACTCTGTATATTTCAATGGGTATTTTAAACTAAAATTATATTCAAAATAATGTTTTAGATTTCAGTTTTATTATTATAATATATTCATTGTGAAAAGGTTAATTTACTTAACAAAATTTTAATGTCTTTTTAATTGTATTTCTTTTAAAAATTACATTGAATCATTATTTTACATATAATTAAATGTGGAAAATAAGTATTTCTTCAATTCATATTATTTATCTATATCGTTTATGGAAAACTTCATGACGTAAATTATTGATAAAAATTTAATAATTAATTTTTGTAATCATTGACATTCATTTGTAATATTCACTTTTTAATCATAATTAGAAATTAAATTTACTACTTATATCTATATTATTTATCATGTATATATTTATTATTTAAACATGATATCATATCTGCAAACATAATTTACATTGAATTTTAAAAGACTAACATGGTAAATGTAACATCCCAGGTAAATAAAGAATAAGAAATATTTCATATTTATTAATATTTGTGAATTAAATATAAATTTTACTTTAAAGGGGATTCTATGTTTGATGGAGTACCTAGTACACAACAACAGGTTTCTTTGAAATCTTATGTTGCACAATAATAATATAATATTATTATTTTAAATGGTAGTTAAAACCTACCCGTTGTATTGGAACGAATGACTATAAAAAAATAAATTTTGATTATACATGTTTGTTAAATGTTTTTACATTTATCTAATAAATTTTAGAGTCTTAAAATGTGAATGAATACAATTTTATGCACAAAAAACTCTAATATTCTTTAAAGTATCGATTTACAGCCTTTTGATGGCGAACTATTTTTAATTCTAGTTTTTGTCACTTTTATATGTACTATAAGAAAAAATAAAATTCTTCTATTGATTTGGGACATCAAATTCTACTTTGGGTAATTGTTTTGGTATTTTTTTGATAAATTTCCTTTTTTGATGAATAGTGATACCTCTTAAGAAGTAGTTAATAAACAGAATTTTTCATCTAAATGAAATTTTACCAATTATGTGAATTGAATATAGAAAATCAGACAAAAATTTCTGTTATTAGTATGTAAAATGTGGTTAAATAAGAAGAAAATAATTTTTGGTGAATAGTAACTTATGACTTTAGTTTACCGCAGTTAATGATAAATAGGGTAATTCAATGTAAAATGATTATTATAGTAATTCAAATTTACCTTAACACATGTCTTAACCTTATTAAATGTGTAATAGACGACCATGGGAATCTTTGGGTTGATTTTTGGGCCCCATGGAGCCAGTTATGAATAATAATGACACATTAGATTAATTAATTTAAAGTAAAGGAAAAATTGACAAAAACAAAAAACATTTAGTAATTAATTTTTATATGGTTTTATATAAGTAATAATTTTTATATAAATTTTCACTGGAAAGTTAAAACGATTTTCTACATCATGGTATTTGTTTTTTAATTTTTAGAAATCAAATAAAATAAATTATTTGTGACACAATAATGATGCAACATTTTCCGTATTAATAAATGATTTAAATAAATAAGATTATAATGATTAAAATATTACCAAAACATGTCCAATTATGATTGGATGATTTAATTTCGACCATGAATCATATTATCTTTGTCTCTAATGATATTTAGACATTTAGAAACCGAATATCATTATATAATAATATAATATTTTCACACTTTCCTAAAGAGCCCCCCCCCCCCACTTATAAAAAGTGACCATTTCTAATCAATTCCTCACAACGCTCATGCCATTTGGCTCATCCAAACTCTACCCAATTAGGCTCAATACATTCCTATCCTTCTCATAGAGGCCTTACCTTAGGCAGAAGGCCCTTCAAGAAGTCCTTTTGGTTCAAACCAAATAAAGTTATCCAAATTAAAGGAAAATGTTTTTCTTAACATAGTTTCTTTTATTTTATTTCTCCAACGCCTACACTATTTTCATTCCACTATTTTTTAACAAAATCAGCATCCTAAATATACTAGAAAGTTTTTATGAGAAGGATTCAAACTAAAATTTTACACACCTCCATCTAATGGATGAAAAACATAATGATTCTGTGGATGGAAAACTAATGCCTCACAAAACAACGATTGTTCAAATATCTCTAAATGCCTCTCATGGTGCCCATTAAGATAGAAATGTATTTATATATGATAAATATTATGTTTATGTTTTCTTTATGCTTCTGTAATTTCCATTTATATCATTCCGTTATGGTTACTATTATGGATAAACGCGATAATCTCATTAGGGGAAGTGCAGACTACCGCCCCCTCAAAGTGATATGACTCATACATTCCTTACCTGTAATGTATAATGGATGGATTTAATGATATTATAAATGATATTATACTAGGATTATAATATAACTATGTATCATTATGGTTTAATTCCTTTATAATAAGAAATGGAAATGGAAGTAGCATTCACGCGTATGTACGGCTTACAGTCTCCATGAATGGTGCATTTCATTTCTTACCTCTAAATGTTATGTACCTTTATAAATACATGTATATACTGTATATATATATGTAATAACCCAGAAATTTCAAGGAATTTTTGTTTATTAAATTATTTTGAATTTTTTGAATCCGCAACTTCTGACGGCGCGTGATTACGAGGCCCGGTCTGGCCAGAATAAATTTTTGATGTTTTTCTCAGGTACATTCTGTAAACGTACGTGTGGGTTTTTCTATCTTTTGAACCGGTTCTCAGAATTGAAATTCGAGGACTCTGATTAACTCGCAGTGCCAGTATTCGCATAAGAAGACCTCAACTATAGTTTCAGTTGGTCGAGAGTGGAAGTTATAAATTAAGGATTCTAATTAATAATTAAAGATTAAATAAAAATGTATGTGTAACTCATTTTTATATGAAGGTGGTTAAAGTATTTTGGTGGTGGTTGTTTTCTCCATTGGAAATTTGGAGGTAGGGCCCACCCCCACGTAACCTTCCATGGGAGGATATTATGTGGCGGGGCCCACATGGGCACCTAACCCTTTAACTCCCTTTGAACCCCTTTAACTCCCCTTTATTAATTGGACAACTATCCTAATTAATTGGAACCTTTAACCTCCTCTAATATTTTGAATTTTAATCATTCCTTAGCATTAATTTAATTAGTCGCCACATTTAATTCAGCACAACTTGTGGTGTTGTGACAAAGGATTAAGAATTCCAACCATTATTTTGGGGGGGGGGGGGTTGGAATAATCTTATGACGGAGCTTAGAGTTCTTAGATAGTGGCATATTCCAACAAAGAACGACAACGTTGTCTTCTCCCCCACTAATCGGGGCATGAAAGGGGAGATGCCACCCGTGAAGAACATCACCAACGATTAATCTATCTCCTCCTGATGTCAACAGAACGACATCGCCTTCCGGTGACTCTGTCAGGCGATCACTGAATACAAGGCAGGGGTTCTTTTTGATTGAATTAAATCATTGTTCTCATCATTTATTGTGGTTCGATGTAGGCCATTTGTTATCACCTAACGCGGAGGGAGTGGGCTGAAAAAACATGGCCTGATGACCCTCCGTTGGTTCTTGGATGGTTCAGGAAGGAAGTTGCGCAACGGTGCCACCAGAAGAGAGGAACGCGGTGGAGCATCAGCGGCTAGCGATGGGTCAGCCGTGAGAGGAACCGACAGCGCAAGGACCACCGGGTCGCCGAAGAGGAGCGGTGTCATCGCACTGTTCCGGAGAAGAACCGTGGCCAGGAGGGCCGCGGTGGTTGAGAGGTGTGACAATGTCGTACTGAGCAGAGGGAAGCAAAACTGCGGCGCCGTTGTGCCGTAGTGGAGGTGCATAGATGGCCGGTCGGGCCAGCTTCCATGGAGCTGGAGAGGACTGCGGCCAAATGTCCACGACTGATGAAGGAGGGCAGATGGCTGAGCCGCCCACCGGCAGTGCTCCACAAGGTGGGACCCTTCGGGTCTTGTGGCTACCAAAGGAATGTGCCTCACGTTGGCCGTTACGGACCATAAGGGTGGGGGGTTCAACCTCCTATTGCGCAGCCAGCTAGCTCACCCGGCCAGCCAGCCCGGCCGGGCACAACACAACCTGCCAACCAGGTGCCCCACGGCCTGTCGGTCGGGTGCCGCACGGCCTGCCGGCATAGCACTTCTTCAAGCCGGGCCTCCCATGCAGGCTGGGCTGCCACTTTGAGTCGGGCTAACAATGCGTACCAGACCGCCACTCTGGGTTGGGCTGCCCCATCGGGTCGGGTTGGACCTGCGGATCGGGTCGGACCCCAGTCTGGACCGTTCAACCTAAAATCACTTATTCGTCTGTAACATGGGCTACATGTGTACGATCGACAAACCGTCTGCGACGATGGAAGGCTTATAGAGGAAAGATACTTTTGGTATACTCCAATTGAGGTTTGGAAGAAGTTGGAGTATGGTCAAGTTCTTTTGATCCTAAAAACCAACCGGGCCCCTAGAACAGATATGTCCATAACTCTCTGACTGGGAATCTGATTTACAGGCCGTCTGATGCGTTGGGTTTCCTCTGATGGGATGGAACTTCGGAATACACCAACTCAGGACTTCATGATATTTTATGTATCAAACCATTTTTCTTGAGTAGCAGACCCTCTTAGAATCGAGCGTGCTGTGTGTGGGAAACCTAGAACTGGCTGCGATTACTTCGGTACCAGATTCCTTTTTGGTTTCGATTGTGATGAATATGGTTCTGTAATCCTCCATGGGATCGATGAAAATGAATACTATACCAAAATCCTCTGTGGGTTCGACAGTTTTCACTTATGTTATTGTATCCTGTGTGGGCCTGACAGAATAGCTAGTCCTGTATCCTGTGTGGGTCCAGCAGCTCAAACAAATCATAGCCAATCCTGTATCCTGTGTGGGTCTAACAGCATAGATGGTCCTGTATCATGTGTGGGTCCGACAGCTTATATGAGATAGCTGTTCCTGAATCCTATGTGGATCCGACAACATAGATGATCTAGTGGATACATCTAATCATCTATAACTCTCGACTATTGTGGCATAGCTTTATGAACTAAGTCATGTCTTTTAACAATTATCATCATGGTGATGGACATTACTTACTTAGTTGATTTTGTTTGGGATTGTTCTTGAGATTTGGATCCAGAAAAAGATTGGTAACATAGGTATATGTATGGGAGCGTACCTATGTATGGTAGGTTGATACTTCGTGATTGTATATTTCTTCTTATGTTTATCTTTAGCGGATATTGTTAGACCTTGCGGGTCTTGGGGTCCATACTGAGAATCGTTATACTCACCCATGCACGGGCTATGATCGCACCTCGTTGTGTTTAATATAGATGAAAGACAACGCTGACGGAGGCCGAGAGCACCACGACTGGACGGTACCCGGAGGTGGACCTTACGACGAGTCATCACATGGAGGATACTGACAGAAGTGAGTGCTGAGGTGGCCATCAATACCTACCCTTCAGGTAGGAATCCTTGGAGGACGATCCAGGTGCTCCTCTTTACTTTTACCTATTTGTCCCTTTTTACTTTTACATATTGTTCTGTTGGGTTTGTATACTGGCCCATTTTCTTTCTAGCATACTCTTATGTATTCAGTTTACTTAGTGTTTACATCCTATTGCGTACTCAGTTGTGTTTATTTCCTTTGATAAAGGAAATGCCATCCCATCTTAGGGATTTACGGATTTGGTTCTAGTCGCTATCCCCTGGCCTATGGAAGGCGGGCTTGGGGTAGTCACAACATGGGCCCCGAGGATGGGTCGTAACAATATAAGAATTTCATGATATCTCTATCATGATTATCATTCTGGAGATAACGAATATTTGACTACATTTAGTACATGTAATTATAAGATGTATATTTGCGACTCAAGTACCTAATATCAACAAAATGACCATTATAAAAAAATGACTTTGTAATGTTTATAAGATGGCAATAAGTTATATAAAAGGAATAATAGACTTGAAAAATATTCATAATAAAGAATAAATTAACTTTAGTTTTTAATTCTGAAGATTAAAGAACGGTCGATTCAAGTTGGACACTAGGTAAGGGACTTCTTCGCAGTCCCCTTTCATTGAGGCCTATTTTGTACTTATACACAACATTCTTTTATACGTTTTATAAAATCATTTTACTATTAATTTTATTCAAAAGGAATATTTTTTTCTACAAATCATTTTACTAAACTTCAAAATGAATGTTCATTTTAACGTAAGCGGTGAAAACGATTTTTTCTATCGCTGTGAGTATTATTTGATCTCTGACTTCCTTAACAATCCATAATGTTTTTAAAATAAAATAAATACCATATACACTTTTATGTATTTTGGTATTGAAAATGGTTTTGATAAACGATTCTTTTATTTCAATATATTTAAATGATATTTTGTGATTGAAATATGGAAATGTTATCATTCGATTATATTGGTTTTGTGTGTTATGATTTTATAATGGAACATGGAAATTTGATTGGTGGTTACGTGATAAACCAAATGATGGGTGGTTACATGAAAACCAGGATAGGTGGTTATGTTATAGCCTATAATAAATTGGGTATGGAATTCGGCCTTATGGCTATTCCATTTGGTGACATGTATGTAAGTCGGCTGTATGGCTATTCCATTTCGTGATATGTGTGAAAGTCGACCGTATGGTTATTCCATTTAAGTATTTTTTTGTCCCAAGTTACCATTATATGTTATGTTTTCTTTAAATGGGTTTTATGGCATTTGTTTTGGTTAAAAAAGGGTAAGTAATAATATTTTATTCAGTGAAGATTATTTACTACTTCATAATGTGAAAAGAATTACTTATGTTAACGTATTCATGGTTTACTTGTTTTTTTTTGAAAATATAACAGTTTTCCTACTTTGTGTATCCCTTAATGAAATTTTTATGCTCTTCCAATGTATTTGAAATTTTTTTTGACCAGACATAAAGAAGATTGGGGTCAATGTTGGGATCATGGGAAAGTCATGCTGTCTAAAATATTGAACTAGACATGACTATTATTTTTCAAAGAGTTGTTATTTTATGAAAAAAATGGAAACTGAGTATAAGTGTCTACTTTGTAATATTTTTCAATGCAGTAGTTATGGCCTAACTCTCTAAAACTCTGAACCTAAAAATATCCTCAATGTGAATTATTTATTTAATTCATCATTATTTAATGTTTTAAGGTCGGGTCCTTATAGTTGGTATCAGAGGTCTGTTTAGATAACTTTAGGAGTTATGGTATTGTTAAATTAATATCCATAAAGTGATTTATGATAATAATGAAATCATATAGCATTACAGATTACCATGTTGCTTCGACTAAGATATTTATGTGCTCAGAAAGGTTTTCCGTAGAGGAAACATGGCAGCTATGTTAGGACGATATCAGGAGGAAGACAACCATCCAAATCAGCAACCTAAGATAGTGAGAATCAGAACCAAATAGTTTCTGGCAGGAATGGAACAGTTGAATCAGGCTATAAATGGTGGTGGTATACATGCATTAGATCAGCCAGATCAACCATAGTGGAACATGTGAGTAGTGGAGCATTTCATGAGGCAACATCCCACATCATTCTGAGGATCATATGACCCTGTTCTAGCATAAGGGTGGAATAAAGCACCGGAGAAGATGTTCGATGTTATGAGTTGTTCAGAACGTCAATAGGTTAGTCTTTCTGTTTATTGTTTTCAAGGTGAAGCTGATTAGTGGAGGTCGATGGTGAAAAATGTCAGGGATAATGAGGATATTGATGCTCTTGATTAGGATGAATTCAATGATATGTTTAAAGAGAAATATTTTCCTTAGGTGGTTCGTCTTAGGATGGAAATTTTTTTTCTAGACTTGAGGTAGGAGGATGAATCCATGGCTAATTATGAATAAATTTTCACTCGACTGGCAAGGTATACACCAAATATCATCCGATATCTTGATAGTAAGATAAATCGATTGTACTCAGTACTAAAGCCACGATATCAAAGAGAGTTAGCCTCTCGTGAGTTCCAACTTTAAGAAAATCTTGTTCGATGTGCGGATAAGGTGGAAATGTAGTTTGCAGATGATCAAGGGTTCTTTGACATATAATTGAATAAGATGTATATTTGGCAGGAAAAGGGGAAAAATTCATCAAAGAAGAATGATGGTAAGAAAACTAAATATCCATCTTCTGAGAAGTGTGGTAAAAATCATCCCGAAGAATTTATATCAAAATATGGAAAGTGCTTCCAGTGTGGTAAGTTTGGTCATATTCCTCATTACTGTAATGAGGATGATCAAGCAATCAATGAAAATCCATCGATAAGATCATTTATGTGTAATGAAATGGTTCATTATGAAAATGAGTGTCCATAGAAGAACTCAACTTAGGGAAAGCATCCAGACTACAAGAAGAAAGCAGTGGTGAAATCCATTACTACTACTTCTACAGATGATGGTCCATCGAATGAAGTACTATCTGGTACACTGTTTATATGTTTATATTATGCCAATGTGTTGTTTGATTCATGGTCGACACACTCTTTTATTTTTGATAAGTTTTCTAGTAAATTGGGAATTCCATCTCGTAATATGAAATTCTAGAAGATCATCTTATATTTTTCAGAATAGTCAAAATAATTTTATGTCTTTACTCATAAAAGTAAAATAAATGGATCATATGAATATCCATTACAAGAAACATAAAAACAATCATAGACATTGTAATTATATATACATTGAGTCTAATAATCTATATGTGGGACTAGATGAATCTTACATAGCTTTATTGGCTTGTGAATATTTTGAAGACACTCGTACATAGATGGAAATAACCCATACATAGGTCCACAATGATTCATTTATTGAGTCATTTCACTCGAATGTCGAAACCAACATAGCCACATTGGATTTATAATCATCATTTTTTGATTGGATGACTCATTTAATAAATTCAAATCACTATTATATTGCTGTGAAGGGAATTATATACTGATTTCCTTCACTAAGAGATGACTCAGACAGTGTTATTGTATATAAGAATTTTTTAAATTATATATTGATTTGAATGATAATTTATCTTGTGCATAGGATGCAGAAACATCACGTAAAATTATATAATTCAACCAATCATCACAATATCTTCCTAAATCCATAACTAGGCCCTATATCACATAAAATATTCCTCATACATCATCCAAAGGATATTTATTCTATGGATTAATGTTAATAAAATGTAAAATAAACCATAAAACCCCATCTTTCATTTCCATATAGAATGTTAAAATAATTACACTAATACATTGATTTAATATAAATATCATATTGATGAAAAAATTCTCATCCTCATCAAAAATCCATTTGAATACATCAATCTATGAAATTACATGTTTTTCAACAATAACATCCTTCAAAATCAATGTCAACTACTAACTATTATTAATAATAAATCAATTGGAATAAATAAGAAGGATTTTAATAAAATACATCCATTTTATATTTTTCTCAAATATAAAAATTATAATTTTTTTGTTAATAATTTTAACTTAGTAAAATCCCTAATAATGAATAAACCATCTAATTTTATATAAATTTTCAATTATTAAGTTAACTCAATGCCTTTATAGGTTATCTAAACGTAGAAAATAATAGTTATAACACCAAATCATCATGGTTTTTTACTAATTATTTATTAATGTGATACTATATCAACATAAAAATTTCAAGGGATTTCTATTAATAAAATATAATAAAATTAAACATGAACTAATATTCAAGAAATTTAGCAACACGGTTCATTATTATATAAAAAACCCAATAACCCATTATTTATTTATAATCCTACAATTACTCTTTATAAAAATAATTTAAATATTAAAAATGAATAATGATATTATTATCAGCATACATCAACATCCATTTTTTAATGGGATCTCCAAAAAATAAAAATAACATAAAATAACACAACTTTTGGTAGCACATCTTCATCTTAGATCCTATTCAAGGAATAAGATCAATCCATAATGGTATATTTTTATTAGAAGAAAACATTAATAGAGTTCTAATTTTAATTATTTTTAATTTATAAGCACGTCTAACCTCCACCTAAAAATTTCTTTATTAATTACATAAGTATTAGTAAAAACAATTCAATGGATGATGGTGGGGGTTACCCTCATCCTTAATTTGAGTAGTATGGTTTATAGTATCCTCTCTTCTATAATTATCCATAATATAAAATGTTATGAATTGAAGTGTTCTTCATGGAATAGTAAACATAACTTTTACAATTATATAAATAATTTTTATGTTAGGACATATAAATTCCACCAATATTCTTCAAATTTAAAATAGGACTGCTTACTTTATCTTCTAGTGTATGTCCAAAAAACATTTATTTTTCATTATTTTCAATATATTTAATCATTTTATTCAATTTAATTGATTTTCATATATCTATTTTCATTATAAACAACATTATCTATCCTTCCACACACATCTTTAGGAACTGTTGTTAATAATTTATTGAAGCTACCTCATAAAATATGTATGTATCTTTATTTGAAAAACTCTAGATAATTTTTTCTCTTACCCAGGGATGATATTTTTCTATTTTTTATATATTTGAATTGGTATTTTCAAATATCCATCCAATATTTCTATACAAATTGAGTTTCCATAGGGTTTCCCCATAGTATTGTCATAGAATTTATGTTTTCATTCATTTCAATCTACATTACATTTTATTATTTAATTTCTACAATCAATAAAATATTCATTTTTCATTATTTTAATATTTCCCAATTTAGATTTTTCATTAATTATTAATTTTTTGTTTCATTGGATATTTTTGAATGGTCTATATTGCGTACCACTATCCCACAAAAAAATTATCCACTACATATAAACATTTCCTATGGAGAATTTATACTATTACTATTTTATGGTACTTG
The DNA here is from genome assembly GCA_963277665.1 of Viscum album. NCBI lineage: Eukaryota > Viridiplantae > Streptophyta > Magnoliopsida > Santalales > Viscaceae > Viscum > Viscum album. Next base: position 359,171,923 of record OY728143.1, read on the forward strand.
GTTAATTAATTATTTATTATGAGAAAATTTCATGACTTGTTTTTTATCTCAAAGATGAATTCTATTAACTCTATTAAATTTTTGTTTCCTCCTGGGGCCTTATTTCATTTTATTAATATGTGTAATAAAAAATAGGATCACAATGGATAACCTCGTTGTTATGAACACCTATGACTATATAATCAAATATGTAATTTTTAGAATAAAATATACGCATGAGTGGAATATTTTTTTCAATGATTTTTTATTTTGAAAACTACGTATTACCATCTCTTCACCTGTGATCCCTTATTATCTATATTTTTATTCAATCAATATGTTTAAATATTATATAAATAATAAATTTATTCCTTCCCAATCATCTATTTGTACCAATAGATTAAATGATCCCCCATTATTTTTTATTAAGCAACTAATAGAATATTTACATACATTATATTTTAGAATAGAATTACTTATTTCATGGGCTCTTCTTGAGGGTAATTTTTTTTGGATGTGGTAGTATCAAGAATTAATGTGTTTGTTAATTTACATTAATTTTAATCCACCAATTTTGGTCCTCTTATACATTAATAACCATCAGTTATAAATGAGATAACATTAATGAAAACAATATTATTTGGATAATGTGTTTCCCTCTATCCAATATATTCTTGATGGTTAGTCAATGTTTTATTTCAATAACTTATTTCCATATTTATTTCTGATCATTTTAAATAGATCTTCATGTGATTTGTGTGTAGGATAAATATTATTTTCAAATCTTTGTGATATTCCATCTTGTGCTAGATCTATATTTTATTATTTTACATTATGCTCATGAAATACTATGTTCATAGAATTTATATTTTGCAAATTTGATATCGTGATTACCTTCTAAGGATTATTTAACTATTATAATTTATATTTAGGTATTTCAATTTATTATTCATAGATTTATTAAGATATTTTATTTTTTATGATTTAACATCCATTAGTCAATCATAGATGCTCATAGATATTTTGTTTAATTATCTACATTCGTAGATCTCTTCTCAAAAAAATCATTGTAAAATCATTGTATAAATATATTATCTACAAAAAAATATAAATGAGGGATGTAGTATCAATTTAAATAGACACCACTTCTTCTTTTTCTACTACAACATCTGTAAGAGATGAATAGTCACAAAATCACGAGATCAATGTTGGTTCCTTTTATTCAGATGCAACATTTTTTAATCATGTGTCCCTTTAATCAAAAAATTATATATTTACCAATTTATGTTAGAAACATCATTAAATTCCTTTAAATTTTAGTTTATAAATCTTTAAATATTTAGATCTACTCATCTTCAACATTATCTCCACAAACCTATCTAGTCTGTCCAATAGAATCACATAAAAAAAATTTGACAAAACATTAAGAAAACTATAATTATATTCATGTAGTGGTTGGTCCTAATTCACTATTATAATCTTTCCCAGAATAATTGTTTAAAAATATTTCTTGTTTTATATTTTTTTAGTCCAAAAAAATATTTTATATATAAATAAAAATGAAAATAAATTATTTTATCTTTTATTATTATTCAAATGAAACCAGTCTAAAATTCATATATTCCATATAAAAATAAGAAGGAATTAAAAATATTCTTCTATCATAGGAAACCATTAATCTAATTCTAATTTATTTACTTTTTTAGGCATATGGAAATTAAAAATAATGGTGAATCAGTGAATCCATTTTGCACAAATTTTCATTATTTTTATTTTTTGTCCCCTATAAAATGTCTAAATATTCTCCCTATTAATATATATTGGTCTTTTAACTCACACTAAATACATATCAGTTTATATAATAATGAATATATAATTATACAACACATATAGTTATTTTAAATTTTTTCAATGAAATATTATTATTTTATAATATCATAGTGTGTTCCATGAAATAGATTTTCTAGTATAAAATAATATGTTCATGTATATGACATATTCTAAAAATACAATCTTATAATCTCCAAAATATTATTTAATACAGTGATTATATTAAACATATCCAAAAATATTCATTATAGACTCTCTCACTTTGATGTTATATCTTGAAAATATTCTTCTACAATCTATATGGTATTATTGTACAACCTCATAATAGTTCAAAAACGGATAATCCTAAACTACCAAACATAGAATTCACAACATAATTAGAATTATGATATATTACATTTTTTTCCTAGTTCTCAATTAATTCAACGTTACCAAGTTTGCTAAATGATCTATCAAATTTCTTAGAATCAACATTTAGTGATGTGATAATTTTATAATTATTAGAAAGAAACTCTTCTATCTCACCATATTTAGGTTATTGTCACTACAATATTATTAATATGTCATTATTCTCTTTAAATTCTAATAAATATTCCTATGTATCTAACATAATCATCAATACATATATTTTATTTTCATAATAGTATCTAGTGATGTTCTTCATTGAGAGATCATCATGTTCACATTGTAGATACTCGCATAGCACATAAGTACTATCATTTTTTCTTGAGATATTTCTTTTATAATGGCATTAAACTGTACAATTACATATCTTTCTCAATTTACATTAATGTAAATATTTAACTAGATATCCTATAAAAATGATAATTGTATGTTCATATGTGATCTCAATATCAAATTTCAAATCATTTTTATTCAAGTGTCTCTAGAAGAGTACCAGAATTACCTATATCATTTTCATTATCATTTTACCCTATAATAAATATAAAAATAACATTATATTTGAAAAAGTTGATCAATACTATCCCACTAAAAAGTTTCTTCCAAAATCAAAATTAAATAATTCTTCATATTGAATATAAAAAATTACACAAAATTATATTATATTATATATTTAACTATTTATTTCTTGGTGGGATTAGTAAATCATCAATGATCTTATGATATGATTATTTAATTAGATAAATTGCATCATAACCAATTCTAACATTGACCAATTATCTTGAATGAATATTGGGGTTTTTCTTTGTAAAAATGATACCCATATTGGTAAACATCAAAATAATTTTCAATTTCTGATCGTAAATAATGAATTTTAAAGATTATAATTTAAAAATAAAATCATTATTATAATATTAGTGAGCTATATTATCCTCATTTTATCTTTTTCCAATCAGGGATTGAAATCTGGAATAATTTTTCATCATGATAATTTAATCATGAATAGTTAAAATTTTCACCATCCAATTGAATATGAAATAAAATATAATTCCATAAATATGTTTTGAATTCTTTGTATTCTTAATAATTTTTATAAGGATTGATTTTTATGAGAAATTCCAATTACACATCTATGGATAAATCACATAGAGAGTTAAATGATTTATACATAGATAAATAAACAATAAATTGGATTTTATGACTTTTATGATGGCCTAAATGATTTTAATAGAGCTTCAATGACTTATATATTTCCTGAAATCACCAATATATTGATGAAAGTTATTCATAAATTGGTCTCAAATAACATTTATTATTAGTTAAATTATTCATACAAAACTACGAAAAAAAATCCCACATTTAGTCGTCATTATCAACTTATAAGTGGACAAATAATGTCCATAAAAATTACTCATACACTATTATGAGATTAATAATTTTGATATTTCCATCAAGTAGAGATAAATAGTATATAGTATAAATACTATTCCATTATTTCCAATAATCAAAAAATGGATGATATGAATTTTGGGATTTAGGATAATATTAGGTCACATGAAATTACATAATTCAATCAACTCAAAGAAGATATCTGTCAACGTATCTTTGTGAATTATAAACCACCTCAAATAAATGTCAAACCACATCCAATGGATATTTATTCAATTGATAAGTCTTTTTCACATCAGAAAGTATCCTTATAAAATCATATTCAGTATTAATATGAAAATTTAAAAGCTTCGTCCCCATAAATTTAAAAAATATTACAATCATATTGACAATTAATACAACTCAAATTTTGAAATTCATTTGGGTAAATAAAATATTTCCATATTTAGTTTCAATATATCAACATTATAGTTTTATTTTTTTCTTATTATAACCACTTGAGTACAAGACATCACCCCCAAAATCATAAACACATTATTTTAGTTAAATGAAATAATCTGTTGCTTCATGATAATACATTCAATACATTTATTTCAAATAATAAATTATTATCCACTTAAATTTATTTATATAACATTTTATATCCATTCCACATCGAAATATTATATTTAATTTAAGAGTATTATCTAGATAATGAACAAGGTACACTTTGGAAAACATAATTAAAATAGATTTCAATAAATAGTAAATGATATTATAGATTCATCTTTTGAAATATGAACCCCGTTTAATTTATAATGATTAATGTAGAGAATATTTCAATAAAATATACAATTATGTGGAGAGTCCATTAGTTTACATGGTGAGACACATGATGAATTGATAATTTTTTTGGAAAACACTACCTAACATTCTAGAAACTTTTAATGCAAAGTTGTCAACCCCCTAGGGTCCGGATCGTGAAATGTTAACATTTGTGATTTTCATTGAATTTTTATATTATATAAAATATTTCAAATAATTAATATAATGAATACAAGTATGTATATATAATATTAATTATTTCTATAATTAAAATTTTAGATTATTTAAATTGAAAAATAGGATGAATAAAAATATTCAAACTATTTAAAATATGTTTAGATACAATTTAATAAGTTGAATTATTTTTTATGAAGAGGTAATTGGATATTTTAATGAATTTACTAGTGAATGGATTCATTGATGTATTTTAAATATAGGTTTTTTGACATTTGTTTAAACTTTTAAAAAGGTAATAGAAGAAACAAAGAATGATAAATATGAACCAGAAAAATAAATCTTATAAACAAAAATCGTTACATCTTAATAAGATTATTTATATATTATATTTATTTTTTTTGTAATATAAAACACATAATTTTTTTAAATGAGTGATAAATAATGTGGTCAAAATGAGACTATAATTCATAATACTATAGAAATTATACAAAAATAATAACAACTACAATTAATGATCTAATTATTATTATTGAATAATATAGTGGTGATGATAATGTTGATAAACAATAAATATAGTTTTTAAAGATATGGAGTTGAATTATTATTTTTAAATAATTTTATCATATTTAATGAGAATAAAATCATAAATGAATACTCATAAACATTTATTAATATTATTTTAGATCATTCTGAAATCGAAAGATAGTTTCTGACGTGGAATAAAAAATTGATTTTGTTTCTCATAAAAAATAATAATTAAATATAGTATGTATAATATTTAATTAAATATATGGAAAAATTATTTCACTATAATAAATGAAATTATCTTGAAGTATAAAATATAATGATTAAATATTATTTTTTACTTCACATTATAGTGAAAAGTAGTTATAGAAATATTCGAGGATGAAATAAAATTTTCTAATGAATGTATGAATATTGATGAATGTTTATATCAAAAGGGGACTAAAAAATTTTTGGTAAAGAGAATTTTATTTTTAGATTAAAAATCGTGGTTAAAAATAATGTTATCTGAAGTGATTTTGTATGTGAATGAATAAATATTCTAGAAATAAACAATTTCAAGAATATAACTATTTTATATATATTTCTTATTTTATAATGACAGCATATATGTGGCAAGGAGATATTAGTTCAATTAATATATTTTCAATGAAATCATTGGTTTTTAATTGAACAATATTAGTAGTTACATTCAAATAAAAATATATTTTATAATAATTGGTTTTCAAAATTATATAGTGATAAAAATAATTAATTTATGATATTGAAAGACTTTGTGGATGGTTTAACTAACCAAGTAATAATGTTTAAAATATTTATAATATTTTTTCTAATCAGCTGGGTATGAATTTTAATATTGAAATGAATTAGATAAAATTGAATTATGTAATTATGTAATATTTTTTGGTTGAAGTTCCACTAAAATAATCACACCATTATAATGATGGAATGGGTGAATCACTCAAAATTAGAGAATTTAAAGTTAAATTTACCAGCATGTGTGATGAAGTACAAAAAATAGACTTTATTTCGATGGGTTAGAGGAATAATTACATAGGGTCTCTCATCATTTTGTTTTTGGGATAAATTTATTTTTTTCAAAAGATATATGTCTGGTTAATAGGCTAGAATATATTCATAATTTTGAAATATGTTCAACAATAATTGGAGAATCATTTCATGTATTTGATAATGTACATACATATCATTCCAAAATTAATTAAAATATTAGAACGTGAATAAATGACATAAATATATTGGATAGTTGAATATGAACAATAATATATCTTGAGTCAATTTTTTCAGTGTTCATATGATGTAAACTAAATATAATTTTATTTGTCTGAAATTATTAGAACAATTCAACAGATCCCACAAGAAGGTAGATGTTGAAACATCTTATCCATTATAGCTTATTTATTTTAATTTATCCTGAGAATATTTCAAATAATTAATTAAATTAATTTAATTAATATTTTTATTTTATTTATTTATATAGTTGTATGACTAGTATTTTATTAATAATTTACTAGTCAATGGACATTAAGATGTTTGTGAGTTTTGAGGGAAGTTCTAAAAAGTAGGGTAAATATAAATGAATAAAACAAATATATATATTGGATATGAGTATATTAGTATGAAATATGATGATTATATCAAAATTAATATTATAAAAAATAGCATTTTTTCAAAATAAGTCCCTAATAGATATTGGGTAAAAAATAGAATCTATATATATTTTTAGGAGATGTAATGATTGAAATTAGTGGATCATGATACATTATTATTATTTTGGAGGAATACATTTTGGACAACAATGTATATTAAAAAATTTGTTATATTATCTAAATTTATATACATATCCTTATAATTTTTACATAATATTAATGTAAATATTATGTACATAATATTTTTTGACATCTATTTTATCAATAGAGTTAAAAGTATATGTTTGGGAATGTTATAGAAAAATGGGGTTTTATGGAATATTCTCTCGATAACATTCAAATAGAAGTTTATATTACTAATATTATATGGAAATTGTATGATTTTTGATTATTGTAATATAAAAATGTTATAATACCCATTTAACAGGGTTGAATAGAAAATAAAATTTTTTATTAGTGATGGAGAATAAATAGAATAATTTAATACGATATTTTCATTTATTTATTTGGAATTGATATTTGTAATTTTTTGTGGGAAGGATAATGATATGAACATATTAAGTGATTGAAAAAAATTAAATTCACATATTTTAAGAAAATTAAGTGTAATAACAATATATAATTAGTGATCATAGAAAAATAATTTAAACATGGATAACTCTATGGGGACATATGAAAACATTTTTCATATAACAAGTTGACAATTGAAATTTGAGTGAATAATCAATTAATTATGAGTGGGTTAAAGCTATGATTAATTAATTTTAAATGATTAAGATAAAAAAACATGGGATTCGATACCTGATGTTTTAATAATGTTTATAATTATATCAAAATTTTTGAATTCATAAACATGATTAATAAAATTGTTGAGTGATGTAGAACTTTTTCAAGCTCGTTATCATTGATTATTCATGGGTTAAAAGTATTACCTTTTTAAGGATATTTTAACTCATTAAATGAATTTACACACTATGTGTATTTCCCGGTATAATTGGATAATAGCATTATATGATTTTATAAATAGATTTTATGTGATCCTTTCTCGATTTATATGGTCTTGATAATGTGTACAAGGATATAATTGCATGTTTCATACGTGAAGATTAAGAACCATGTATATAATGTTTGAATAATTTTTTTGTGTTAAAATTAATATTTTATAATAGGGTATTCTATGACATATATTTTCTTATTATAACAAAAATTCATGAATCATATATATCATAATAACCTCACTTTAAATTAATATAAAAAATAAAGTCTAATTTTTATTATTTATGTCGAATGTATTTTATTTGTTTTAACTGAGGATGGTACTTGTATGAACTATTAAAAAAGAATAGATAATATTTTTTACATATAGATGTTTATTGTATTGAAAAATTTATGAGTTAAAAAACATCCCATGAGGAGGATTATATTTCCAAATAATAGGATACGTATTTTTATAAATATATAAATATAATTAGTGTAAACGATTCCATTAAAGATTCTATTTCTTGTAAAATTGGAATGAAATTTTCCACTGAGAGTTAAGGTTCAAATGTGAATCAAACATAGTTTTGTCTCTCATTGGTAGTTTAATCAATTTCACAACCATTTGACACAATATTTTATATGTTGTCACAATAATTTCAAAATAGAAAAGTCCATTGATATAGTCTTAAATAATTGGTTCTAAGAAGAGTCTAATGCACATAGAAGGCACATTTTAAATTTTCCATAACATATTTGTTTTTATTAAGGATATATCATGTTGGATTTGATGATGAAAATTTGGTTATAAGTTTTCATAAACATTTGTCTATATTTATTCTTATAGTATTCCATAAATATAGATGTATATCATGAAAAATAAAGGTGTTGTTTTCCCTTAAATTATATATAGTATATGTATACTATTTTACATAAACACAATACACAACCTAATCTATATAGATATAATGATATCTTGAAAACATCATTCTATATGTGTTGTTACAATTATATGTGTGATGTGATAATCAATGTGAGATTAATATTTTGAGTGATTTATTTCTAAAATCTAGATCAAATCAAAAATATAACTTGTAAATGATTATATAATTTTTTTAATAATGATGTGATGGAGTATGATTTCATTTATATCATAGATACTATGGATGATGAATAGAGACCACTGTCATTTAAACATATCATTACAAGATTTTAAGAATCATATTACAAACCAAGGATCATAATCACTGGTGTCATGGAAGAGTACATACATAAAACTAAAAACATGGACCAAAATAAAACATTTCTTTTTCTAATATTAAAAAATAACTCATACCTTCCATTGTGCTCATATATATTGATAGGATAATGTGGGGATAAAATTAACAAAATAATGTGCTAAAAATCCCAGTAAGGGAATAAACATAAGAATAAAGCATTAGCATATGGTTAAGAATGAATGACATAAATATATAAAAAGGAATGGAACATATAGAATTAGGACATATAATCATGATATCATATAAAAATAGATTCATAATAATGGGTATGAAACATTATATATGAATTCATTAAGAATTAAGGCTTGTTTCACCCATATAAGCACAAGTCAAGGTTAACCACCAAGACTATTGTACATGGTAGCACGAGTCAAGGCAATCCATCAAGACCGATGGAAATAACCTCTCACGAGACCATAATTTTCCCTATATACTGGATTTATATCTGAGTGAACCCATCATGACATGTTCATTGATATTATTTCTACATAGTGAATGATACATAATCAATCATACATAAACATAATCGTACCCATTTAATTAAATGGGTATCATAATCATGACATAAAGCATAGTTAATGGTCCTATCATACAAGTGTTCATAAAAGAAAATAATTATAATATAAACTTACATTAATAAAATAATACAACCATATATGATGGTACATGGTTTCATTCCGATGTAATATCTTAAAAAAGTTTATTTAGGAAACTTTAACATTAAAACATTTTAGGGCGGTTTTAATGTAAATTGTAAAGACAATTTTAAATCAAGAAGTGAATAATATTTTATTTAAAATAATAATTTAAAAAATATGTTTTTCAAAATAAAAATTCTTAGTTAACAAAAAACTGTGGGTTAAACTATATTATATAGTGTACATGAAAAATGGGTGTGAATTTGGGAAGTTCCATCGAATGAGTTTTCTTATCTGGAAGTATTGAGCATAAAGCCAATTAAAAAAAGTATATTCCCAAAAGTGAATGATGAATGGGACTTGATAAATGATTTTAAACAATATAAAAAACATTTAATATATTTTACATAAATATAATAGATAACATCATTAGGGTAAAATAAAATATAGAGAAACATGAAAGAATTATGGAGGTTCGGGTTGAATCCCTTAACTTAAGTCTAAAGAAGTACTTCATGTGATATTAATGACCTGGATAATCAAATTAAGATCATTAATTGCTATTTAAAGAACCTATTATTCATTTAATTGCTTTATTATAGCCTTATTAAGTTCATTCATGAAATTTTTGATGGGTTGATATGTTCAATATCACTGTTTCGGAGTGTTTGTTTCTTTTGTTTTCATGAATTGTTTACTTATATACATGTGAGGATAAACATGTAAGATGTGAATGGTTCTCCATAATTAGATTAACATAATATTAGTGAATGTACGTAATATTAAATTTTTAAAAAACTAAGTTGTATATTTACAGTGAAGTCGAATCATTATATAATACATTAATGATAACTGTTTTTTTTATTTTTGGGTTTTAATCACAGCAGACTAATTTTTATTTATACATTAATATCATATGTACAAAAGATTACATAACCTAAAATTATACATATTAAATACATTTTTTACTGGTTCAACTATAAAAATGGTTTCATGACCAAAAATTGATGATGATAAAAGGAAATGAAAACCCACTATAATTGAATGTGATAAATTAATACCTCTCAGAAGGGGTTTTTATTTATAGTGTAAAATTAATGGAGAAGTTAGATATTGATAAATTATTTCATTATCATAAATAAATTATAGTGCATTTATGTTACTAGAGTTATAATAACATTTGGACAAAATGTGGTGAGGAATGAAAAAGAAATGCATATGAAACAAAATAAAAGAAATGAAAAGGCGAATTTACCTTTTGAATATAAGTTCCTTGAGAACCTCTTTAGGGGAGAGGATTTGGTCTTTTAAAGGGTATAATGTTTGATGGACGTCGTTTAGAAATTTGGAGGAGATATTAGAAGAATTTACAATAGGATAAATCCTTGAGAGGTGTGTAGAGTATAGGTAAAGAGGGGTTGTATGTATAGTGTAAGAGATGAGGGGTTTCAAATTATTCGAATGATTAGTTTAATATTTTGATTTCAAAACTATAAAAATGTGTGATTCTTGTGACAGAAAAAAGTAAATAGAGCTTTTTAGTTCTAACAAATGTCCATTTGCATCATCCATGACTCTTTCATGATGCATAAATTCATTTATTTATCATTTGTTGTAAATTATGATATTTTACTATTCACCAAAAAATCAGGTATTTTTAAAAAATCCCAAAAATTCACAATATTAAATTTTCAACATTTAGAAATCAAATATGAACAAAATTTTATGAATATAATTTTCTCAATATGATACATTTATTTTTAAATTAGAATTATAATTTATTTGAAAAATACTAATTTTAAAATTTAAAAAACTTTTCAAACACATTTGAAAAATTAACTACGTTGTCATTAAATTTTCTTCTAATCATAAGTCATCAAAACAATTATTTTTTAACAAATTTTATGAAAATAACATTTCATGTCAATTATTAAATTAACTAAAAACTTCTAATTAAAGGTACATGACATACAAAAATAACAACACATACTTTATAATTTTTGAAATATTTATTTTGTTATATTATGTTATATTTATATCGTATAGTCCCCTATAATATGGATACATTTTGTTGAAACTTTCATTTGTGAAGTTAATATTATATTTTATTGTTTTCTATTCAATAGCGTCCCATTATTATTCCAATGGTTGAGTTACTATTTAATCGATACATGTTTCGTAACATCTAGATATAACTTTTATTTTACTCGTAATTCAGTTATCTAAAATGATTATACAACCATACATGATTTTAGGAAGCGAATTGCGTTGATAGAACATTGGGTCATTACATTTGACCCCCCTTATTATACATCGCCATCAAAATTTTGTTGTACATTCTATGTCATAAACATGTGTGGGTACTTTTCCTTAATTACATCCACTAGTACCCTAGTTTCCTCTTTGTACTATTAGATCCACCATTGAACATTGACTAGGTGAGTTGTCATATCAAATTGAAATTTATCTCTATATCCTATGATCTTCATTGGATGCTTCTCGTATGGATGATCATTCTCCAAATATACCACCTCTGAAGATAGTACATGTGATGGATCTGGTATGTACTCTCTTAAGAGGGATACATGGAATAAATTATGTGATTTATACATGGTAGGTGAATTCTCTTGTCGATAGGCTACATTGCCGACACGATCATTAATCAAGGGGTTGATATACTATGAACATAGGTTTCCATTAATCCCACACCTAATACACATTTTCTATAGAGATATGTGGTGTAATACCATGTCTCCAACATTGACCTAAATGCCCTGTCGATGATTGAATGCATAAATAATCTATAGACATTGGGATACCTTGATGTGTGGCTGAATGATTTTAACCATCACCACTATTTCATCAATGATTTTAGGTCCAATCATCTTAATCTCACTGACTTCCTCACAACATGTCAATGTTCATCATCTTTTCCAATAAAGGGCTTCATATAGTTTCATTCGGATGCTGGAGTTGAAACTATTGTTGTAGGACCGTTAGTCTAGTGAATGATGTTGTTCCAATAGTCCATTAATTCCCACATAACACACTCTCAAAATTTTTATCAGATTCATGATTGATATCTCATATTGGCTAGCAGTTTGAGGATAATAGGTCGTATTGAAGTTTATTTCAATGATTAGAGCTTGCTGGGGACTTTTCTATAAAAGTTAGGTAAATAATGGATCTCTGTCATATACAATAAATTTTTTTACTTCATGTATCCTTACCACCTATTTGATATATATCTCTTTATGTTGATCTAAATATGAGCCATATATAATTTTGATAATGCAGTATGTCTTTGTATGATGATCCAAAATGACCCATATAGAATTGTGCCCTATAGATGTCTTGGAAGCCTAGTGAAAACATCCATGGAGATCTTGTCCCACATCCATATTGCTATGAGTATTGGATGAAACATCCCATTAGACTATTTCATTTCAACTTTACTTGATGAAATACTATTCACTTTGATGTATAATCAGCAAGATACAACATCATATTATCCCACAAATGTTCTCTCATGGATTTCAATATATCTTTCTGATTATCGTGTCAAAAGAAAATCTTTACCTATGAGAATCATTAAAAATCTCAATCATTATCTCTAGATCATATGGTATAGATAATCATGAACCAAATATTACAACTCCTTTCTCATCAATTTTAATCTCAGAGGATTTACCATTTCTTATTGCTTCCACGCCATTCTGTATATCCTCATCATTTCATTGAGAATCTATTATTTTCTAGACGAGAAATGGCTGAGAAATTATTTGATAAAGTATTGATGATGTTACTCCCTTTATGATTCCAATTTGTATCCTCTTCAACTCTGTGAATATTGGATCCTCTTCGATTCCCATCATTGATAAGGATGCAGATTCCTTTCTAATTAGTGCATCTGCAACTTTATTTACCTTACCAGAATGGTAGTGGATGAGCAGTCATAATCCATGATGAGATCTATCAATATTTTTTTTATTGCATATTAATCTTTCTCTATGTCAATATATATCTGAGACAGTTGTTATCATTATATATCTCACACTTATCCCCATAAAGATAATGCCTCCCGATTTTCATGTTAATGATCACAACTGTCCACTCCAAATCATGCATGCAATATTATTGACCATGTATTTTCAACTTCCTTGTATAATAGGCTATAACATTATCATTTTTAATAAGCACATATCCTAACACCTTCTTCAAAGCATCATTGTACACCACAAAGTGTTATCTCCTTATTGGTAGTGTGAGTACTAGTGCAGTGATATGCCTCTTTTGATATCCTTAAAGCATTCCTCACATTCTTGTGTCTAGAAAAACATAAAAAACATCTATGATATCTTATTAATTATGATTGAAAATAAAGACATGTTATTTAAGAATCGTTGATAATACCCAGCTAGAGGAAGGATGTTTTGGATCTCCATTACAGATAATGTCATGGGCCACTCATCGATGGATTTTGTCTTTGAAGGGTCGATAGGTATTCCATTGGTAGTGATAAAATGGCCAAATAATGATACATTTTATATCCAAATCTTATATTTACTATACATTGCATAAATTTTCTCAATTCACAATTTTATCAGCATTTTATTTAAATCTTCAACATATTTCTCATATATCTTTGAGTAAATATGAATATCATCGATAAGGATTACCAAATATTTGATGATGTAATCTCTAAAGGAATGATTCATTAATTCTATGAATATTATAGGACCTTTAGTGAGTCTATATGGAACATCTATTTTCTCTTATTGTCTATAACTTATTTGGAAGTCATTCATTGGAATATTTTCCTTCATCACCATTATATGGTGATGTCCTGACCGAAGGTACACCTTTGAGAAATAACTATCCCCATGCAGTTGATCGATCATGTCATCTATCTAATTATGGGGATACGTTGTATTTATTGTGATTTAATTGAGATCATGATAATAAATTCATATACACATAGAAACATCATTCTTCTTAAAAAAGAGGATTGGCGCACCCCTTGGTGAAGCACTCAAGTGTATAAAACCCATCTCCCGATTATCTTATATCTTCTTATACAACTCATCCAACTCAATTGTGGATATTCTATAAGGATTCCTTGATATAGGTAGTGATCCAAGAATATTTTCAATTAATAACTCTACCTCTCGATCAGGAAGAAGACCATGTTATTCTTTAGGGAATATATCAGTGTAATCCCTCATGATGGGAATGTCTTTGAGTTGTATCATGTCCTTTGTCTAAATCATTTGAGATAGACATGCTTTCTAATAGGGTAGATATACTCAAATTAGAGACAATTATTCTAAAGAATAATCCTCTTCCTCTTCACACAGGTACAGAATTGGAAGAGTATTTAGGATGTGAATAGTGATCTCCATAACAATATAATTGATGTTGTCTGTGTATAAAGACAACCAATCCATTCCCAAGACATCATCGAACACCAATAAATGATTTATAATGATATTTTTTTTGTGGTTTAGTCCAAAAACATTAACCAATGATGAGATATATACATTGGATTCAATGATTTCCCCATTCCATGTCCTCACTAATAACTCAACCTCCAAATATTCAGGTTTTGTTTGAATAGTCCAACAAAACTTCCAAGATATTAAAGAATTCATAGAACCAGAATCAAATACTATGTTCACTTTTCATGAATGAAAATATGGAAAGTGCTTCCAGTGTGGTAAGTTTGGTCATATTCCTCATTACTGTAATGAGGATGATCAAGCAATCAATGAAAATCCATCGATAAGATCATTTATGTGTAATGAAATGGTTCATTATGAAAATGAGTGTCCATAGAAGAACTCAACTTAGGGAAAGCATCCAGACTACAAGAAGAAAGCAGTGGTGAAATCCATTACTACTACTTCTACAGATGATGGTCCATCGAATGAAGTACTATCTGGTACACTGTTTATATGTTTATATTATGCCAATGTGTTGTTTGATTCATGGTCGACACACTCTTTTATTTTTGATAAGTTTTCTAGTAAATTGGGAATTCCATCTCGTAATATGAAATTCTAGAAGATCATCTTATATTTTTCAGAATAGTCAAAATAATTTTATGTCTTTACTCATAAAAGTAAAATAAATGGATCATATGAATATCCATTACAAGAAACATAAAAACAATCATAGACATAGTAATTATATATACATTGAGTCTAATAATCTATATGTGGGACTAGATGAATCTTACATAGCTTTATTGGCTTGTGAATATTTTGAAGACACTCGTACAGAGATGGAAATAACCCATACATAGGTCCACAATGATTCATTTATTGAGTCATTTCACTCGAATGTCGAAACCAACATAGCCACATTGGATTTATAATCATCATTTTTTGATTGGATGACTCATTTAATAAATTCAAATCACTATTATATTGCTGTGAAGGGAATTATATACTGATTTCCTTCACTAAGAGATGACTCAGACAATGTTATTGTATATAAGAATTTTTTAAATTATATATTGATTTAAATGATAATTTATCTTGTGCATAGGATGCAGAAACATCACGTAAAATTATATAATTCAACCAATCATCACAATATCTTCCTAAATCCATAACTAGGCCCTATATCACATAAAATATTCCTCATACATCATCCAAAGGATATTTATTCTATGGATTAATGTTAATAAAATGTAAAATAAACCATAAAACCCCATCTTTCATTTCCATATAGAATGTTAAAATAATTACACTAATACATTGATTTAATATAAATATCATATTGATGAAAAAATTCTCATCCTCATCAAAAATCCATTTGAATACATCAATCTATGAAATTACATGTTTTTCAACAATAACATCCTTCAAAATCAATGTCAACTACTAACTATTATTAATAATAAATCAATTGGAATAAATAATAAGGATTTTAATAAAATACATCCATTTTATATTTTTCTCAAATATAAAAATTATAATTTTTTTGTTAATAATTTTAACTTAGTAAAATCCCTAATAATGAATAAACCATCTAATTTTATATAAATTTTCAATTATTAAGTTAACTCAATGCCTTTGTAGGTTATCTAAATGTAGAAAATAATAGTTATAACACCAAATCATCATGGTTTTTTACTAATTATTTATTAATGTGATACTATATCAACATAAAAATTTCAAGGGATTTCTATTAATAAAATATAATAAAATTAAACATGAACTAATATTCAAGAAATTTAGCAACACGGTTCCTTATTATATAAAAAACCCAATAACCCATTATTTATTTATAATCCTACAATTACTCTTTATAAAAATAATTTAAATATTAAAAATGAAGAATGATATTATTATCAGCATACATCAACATCCATTTTTTAATGGGATCTCCAAAAAATAAAAATAACATAAAATAACACAACTTTTGGTAGCACATCTTCATCTTAGATCCTATTCAAGGAATAAGATCAATCCATAATGGTATATTTTTATTAGAAGAAAAAATTAATAGAGTTCTAATTTTAATTATTTTTAATTTATAACCACGTCTAACCTCCACCTAAAAATTTCTTTATTAATTACATAAGTATTAGTAAAAACAATTCAATGGATGATGGTGGGGGTTACCCTCATCCTTAATTTGAGTAGTATGGTTTATAGTATCCTATCTTCTATAATTATCCATAATATAAAAAGTTATGAATTGAAGTGTTCTTCAAGGAATAGTAAACATAACTTTTACAATTATATAAATAATTTTTATGTTAGGACATATAAATTCCACCAATATTCTTCAAATTTGAAATAGGACTGCTTACTTTATCTTCTAGTGTATGTCCAAAAAACATTTATTTTTCATTATTTTCAATATATTTAATCATTTTATTCAATTTAACTGATTTTCATATATCTATTTTCATTATAAACAACATTATCTATCCTTCCACACACATCTTCAGGAACTGTTGTTAATAATTTATTGAAGCTACCTCATAAAATATGTATGTATCTTTATTTGAAAAACTCTAGATAATTTTTTCTCTTACCCAGGGATGATATTTTTCTATTTTTTATATATTTGAATTGGTATTTTCAAATATCCATCCAATATTTCTATACAAATTGAGTTTCCATAGGGTTTCCCCATAGTATTGTCATAGAATTTATGTTTTCATTCATTTCAATCTACATTACATTTTATTTTTTAATTTCTACAATCAATAAAATATTCATTTTTCATTATTTTAATATTTCCAAATTTAGATTTTTCATTAATTAATAATTTTTTGTTTCATTGGATATTTTTGAATGGTCTATATTGCGTACCACTATCCCACAAAAAAATTATCCACTACATATAAACATTTCCTATGGAGAATTTATACTATTACTATTTTATGGTACTTGGTTAATTAATTATTTATTATGAGAAAATTTCATGACTTGTTTTTTATCTCAAAGATGAATTCTATTAACTCTATTAATTTTTTGTTTCCTCCTGGGGCCTTATTTCATTTTATTAATATGTATAATAAAAAATAGGATCACAATGGATAACCTCGTTGTTATGAACAGCTATGACTATATAATCAAATATGTAATTTTTAGAATAAAATATACGCATGAGTGGAATATTTTTTTCAATGATTTTTTATTTTGAAAACTACGTATTACCATCACTTCACCTGTGATCCCTTATTATCTATATTTTTATTCAATCAATATGTTTAAATATTATATAAATAATAAATTTATTCCTTCCCAATCATCTATTTGTACCAACAGATTAAATGATCCCCCATTATTTTTTATTAAGCAACTAATAGAATATTTACATACATTATATTTTAGAATAGAATTACTTATTTCATGGGCTCTTCTTGAGGGTAATTTTTTTTGGATATGGTAGTATCAAGAATTAATGTGTTGGTTAATTTACATTAATTTTAATCCACCAATTTTGGTCCTGTTATACATTAATAACCATCAGTTATAAATGAGATAACATTAATGAAAACAATATTATTTGGATAATGTGTTTCCCTCTATCCAATATATTCTTGATGGTTAGTCAATGTTTTATTTCAATATCTTATTTCCATATTTATTTCTGATCATTTTAAATAGATCTTCTTGTGATTTGTGTGTAGGATAAATATTATTTTCAAATCTTTGTGATATTCCATCTTGTGCTAGATCTATATTTTATTATTTTACATTATGCTCATGAAATACTATGTTCATAGAATTTATATTTTGCAAATTTGATATCGTGATTACCTTCTAAGGATTATTGAACTATTATAATTTATATTTAGGTATTTCAATTTATTATTCATAGATTTATTAAGATATTTTATTTTTTATGATTTAACATCCATTAGTCAATCATAGATGCTCATAGATATTTTGTTTAATTTTCTACATTCGTAGATCTCTTCTCAAAAAAATCATTGTAAAATCATTGTATAAATATATTATCTACAAAAAAATATAAATGAGGGATGTAGTATCAATTTAAATAGACACCACTTCTTCTTTTTCTACTACAACATCTGTAAGAGATGAATAGTCACAAAATCACGAGATCAATGTTGGTTCCTTTTATTCAGATGCAACATTTTTTAATCATGTGTCCCTTTAATCAAAAAATTATATATTTACCAATTTATGTTAGAAACATCATTAAATTCCTTTAAATTTTAGTTTATAAATCTTTAAATATTTAGATCTACTCATCTTCAACATTATCTCCACAAACCTATCTAGTCTGTCCAATAGAATCACATAAAAAAAATTTGACAAAACATTAAGAAAACTATAATTATATTCATGTAGTGGTTGGTCCTAATTCACTATTATAATCTTTCCCAGAATAATTGTTTAAAAATATTTCTTGTTTTATATTTTTTTAGTCCAAAAAAATATTTTATATATAAATAAAAATGAAAATAAATTATTTTATCTTTTATTATTATTCAAATGAAACCAGTCTAAAATTCATATATTCCATATAAAAATAAGAAGGAATTAAAAATATTCTTCTATCATAGGAAACCATTAATCTAATTCTAATTTATTTACTTTTTTAGGCATATGGAAATTAAAAATAATGGTGAATCAGTGAATCCATTTTGCACAAATTTTCATTATTTTTATTTTTTGTCCCCTATAAAATGTCTAAATATTCTCCCTATTAATATATATTGGTCTTTTAACTCACACTAAATACATATCAGTTTATATAAAAATGAATATATAATTATACAACACATATAGTTATTTTAAATTTTTTCAATGAAATATTATTATTTTATAATATCATAGTGTGTTCCATGAAATAGATTTTCTAGTATAAAATAATATGTTCATGTATATGACATATTCTAAAAATACAATCTTATAATCTCCAAAATATTATTTAATACAGTGATTATATTAAACATATCCAAAAATATTAATTATAGACTCTCTCACTTTGATGTTATATCTTGAAAATATTCTTCTAAAATCTATATGGTATTATTGTACAACCTCATAATAGTTCAAAAATGGATAATCCTAAACTACCAAACATAGAATTCACAACATAATTAGAATTATGATATATTACATTTTTTTCCTAGTTCTCAATTAATTCAACGTTACCAAGTTTGCTAAATGATCTATCAAATTTATTAGAATCAACATTTAGTGATGTGATAATTTTATAATTATTAGAAAGAAACTCTTCTATCTCACCATATTTAGGTTATTGGCACTACAATATTATTAATATGTCATTATTCTCTTTAAATTCTAATAAATATTCATATGTATCTAACATAATCATCAATACATATATTTTATTTTCATAATAGTATCTAGTGATGTTCTTCATTGAGAGATCATCATGTTCACATTGTAGATACTCGCTTAACACATAAGTACTATCATTTTTTCTTGAGATATTTCTTTTATAATGGCATTAAACTGTACAATTACATATCTTTCTCAATTTACATTAATGTAAATATTTAACTAGATATCCTATAAAAATGATAATTGTATGTTCATATGTGATCTCAATATCAAATTTCAAATCATTTTTATTCAAGTGTCTCTAGAAGAGTACCAGAATTACCTATATCATTTTCATTATCATTTTACCCTATAATAAATATAAAAATAACATTATATTTGAAAAAGTTGATCAATACTATCCCACTAAAAAGTTTCTTCCAAAATCAAAATTAAATAATTCTTCATATTGAATATAAAAAATTACACAAAATTATATTATATTATATATTTAACTATTTATTTCTTGGTGGGATTAGTAAATCATCAATGATCTTATGATATGATTATTTAATTAGATAAATTGCATCATAACCAATTCTAACATTGACCAATTATCTTGAATGAATATTGGGGTTTTTCTTTGTAAAAATGATACCCATATTGGTAAACATCAAAATAATTTTCAATTTCTGATCTTAAATAATGAATTTTAAAGATTATAATTTAAAAATAAAATCATTATTATAATATTAGTGAGCTATATTATCCTCATTTTATCTTTTTCCAATCAGGGATTGAAATCTGGAATAATTTTTCATCATGATAATTTAATCATGAATAGTTAAAATTTTCACCATCCAATTGAATATGAAATAAAATATAATTCCATAAATATGTTTTAAATTCTTTGTATTCTTAATAATTTTTATAAGGATTGATTTTTATGAGAAATTCCAATTACACATCTATGGATAAATCACATAGAGAGTTAAATGATTTATACATAGATAAATAAACAATAAATTGGATTTTATGACTTTTATGATGGCCTAAATGATTTTAATAGAGCTTCAATGACTTATATATTTCCTGAAATCACCAATATATTGATGAAAGTTATTCATAAATTGGTCTCAATTAACATTTATTATTAGTTAAATTATTCATACAAAACTACGAAAAAAAATCCCACATTTAGTCGTCATTATCAACTTATAAGTGGACAAATAATGTCCATAAAAATTACTCATACACTATTATGAGATTAATAATTTTGATATTTCCATCAAGTAGAGATAAATAGTATATAGTATAAATACTATTCCATTATTTCCAATAATCAAAAAATGGATGATATGAATTTTGGGATTTAGGATAATATTAGGTCACATGAAATTACATAATTCAATCAACTCAAAGAAGATATCTGTCAACGTATCTTTGTGAATTATAAACCACCTCAAATAAATGTCAAACCACATCCAATGGATATTTATTCAATTGATAAGTCTTTTTCACATCAGAAAGTATCCTTATAAAATCATATTCAGTATTAATATGAAAATTTAAAAGCTTCGTCCCCATAAATTTAAAAAATATTACAATCATATTGACAATTAATACAACTCAAATTTTGAAATTCATTTGGGTAAATAAAATATTTCCATATTTAGTTTCAATATATCAACATTATAGTTTTATTTTTTTCTTATTATAACCACTTGAGTACAAGACATCACCCCCAAAATCATAAACACATTATTTTAGTTAAATGAAATAATCTGTTGCTTCATGATAATACATTCAATACATTTATTTCAAATAATAAATTATTATCCACTTAAATTTATTTATATAACATTTTATATCCATTCCACATCGAAATATTATATTTAATTTAAGAGTATTATCTAGATAATGAACAAGGTACACTTTGGAAAACATAATTAAAATAGATTTCAATAAATAGTAAATGATATTATAGATTCATCTTTTGAAATATGAACCCCGTTTAATTTATAATGATTAATGTAGAGAATATTTCAATAAAATATACAATTATGTGGAGAGTCCATTAGTTTACATGGTGAGACACATGATGAATTGATAATTTTTTTGGAAAACACTACCTAACATTCTAGAAACTTTTAATGCAAAGTTGTCAACCCCCTAGGGTCAGGATCGTGAAATGTTAACATTTGTGATTTTCATTGAATTTTTATATTATATAAAATATTTCAAATAATTAATATAATGAATACAAGTATGTATATATAATATTAATTATTTCTATAATTAAAATTTTAGATTATTTAAATTGAAAAATAGGATGTATAAAAATATTCAAACTATTTAAAATATGTTTAGATACAATTTAATAAGTTGAATTATTTTTTATGAAGAGGTAATTGGATATTTTAATGAATTTACTAGTGAATGGATTCATTGATGTATTTTAAATATAGGTTTTTTGACATTTGTTTAAACTTTTAAAAAGGTAATAGAAGAAACAAAGAATGATAAATATGAACCAGAAAAATAAATCTTATAAACAAAAATCATTACATCTTAATAAGATTATTTATATATTATATTTATTTTTTTAGTAATATAAAACACATAATTTTTTTAAATGAGTGATAAATAATGTGGTCAAAATGAGACTATAATTCATAATTCTATAGAAATTATACAAAAATAATAACAACTACAATTAATGATCTAATTATTATTATTGAATAATATAGTGGTGATGATAATGTTGATAAACAATAAATATAGTTTTTAAAGATATGGAGTTGAATTATTATTTTTAAATAATTTTATCATATTTAATGAGAATAAAATCATAAATGAATACTCATAAACATTTATTAATATTATTTTAGATCATTCTGAAATCGAAAGATAGTTTCTGACGTGGAATAAAAAATTGATTTTGTTTCTCATAAAAAATAATAATTAAATATAGTATGTATAATATTTAATTAAATATATGGAAAAATTATTTCACTATAATAAATGAAATTATCTTGAAGTATAAAATATAATGATTAAATATTATTTTTTACTTCACATTATAGTGAAAAGTAGTTATAGAAATATTCGAGGAAGAAATAAAATTTTCTAATGAATGTATGAATATTGATGAATGTTTATATCAAAAGGGGACTAAAAAATTTTTGGTAAAGAGAATTTTATTTTTAGATTAAAAATCGTGGTTAAAAATAATGTTATCTGAAGTGATTTTGTATGTGAATGAATAAATATTCTAGAAATAAACAATTTCAAGAATATAACTATTTTATATATATTTCTTATTTTATAATGACAGCATATATGTGGCAAGGAGATATTAGTTCAATTAATATATTTTCAATGAAATCATTGGTTTTTAATTGAACAATATTAGTAGTTACATTCAAATAAAAATATATTTTATAATAATTGGTTTTCAAAATTATATAGTGATAAAAATAATTAATTTATGATATTGAAAGACTTTGTGGATGGTTTAACTAACCAAGTAATAATGTTTAAAATATTTATAATATTTTTTCTAATCAGCTGGGTATGAATTTTAATATTGAAATGAATTAGATAAAATTGAATTATGTAATTATGTAATATTTTTTGGTTGAAGTTCCACTAAAATAATCACACCATTATAATGATGGAATGCGTGAATCACTCAAAATTAGAGAATTTAAAGTTAAATTTACCAGCATGTGTGATGAAGTACAAAAAATAGACTTTATTTCGATGGGTTAGAGGAATAATTACATAGGGTCTCTCATCATTTTGTTTTTGGGATAAATTTATTTTTTTCAAAAGATATATGTCTGGTTAATAGGCTAGAATATATTCATAATTTTGAAATATGTTCAACAATAATTGGAGAATCATTTCATGTATTTGATAATGTACATACATATCATTCCAAAATTAATTAAAATATTACAACGTGAATAAATGACATAAATATATTGGATAGTTGAATATGAACAATAATATATCTTGAGTCAATTTTTTCAGTGTTCATATGATGTAAACTAAATATAATTTTATTTGTCTGAAATTATTAGAACAATTCAACAGATCCCAAAAGAAGGTAGATGTTGAAACATCTTATCCATTATAGCTTATTTATTTTAATTTATCCCGAGAATATTTCAAATAATTAATTAAATTAATTTAACTAATATTTTTATTTTATTTATTTATATAGTTGTATGACTAGTATTTTATTAATAATTTACTAGTCAATGGACATTAAGATGTTTGTGAGTTTTGAGGGAAGTTCTAAAAAGTAGGGTAAATATAAATGAATAAAACAAATATATATATTGGATATGAGTATATTAGTATGAAATATGATGATTATATCAAAATTAATATTATAAAAAATAGCATTTTTTCAAAATAAGTCCCTAATAGATATTGGGTAAAAAATAGAATCTATATATATTTTTAGGAGATGTAATGATTGAAATTAGTGGATCATGATACATTATTATTATTTTGGAGGAATACATTTTGGACAACAATGTATATTAAAAAAATTATTATATTATCTAAATTTATATACATATCCTTATAATTTTTACATAATATTAATGTAAATATTATGTACATAATATTTTTTGACATCTATTTTATCAATAGAGTTAAAAGTATATGTTTGGGAATGTTATAGAAAAATGGGGTTTTATGGAATATTCTCTCGATAACATTCAAATAGAAGTTTATATTACTAATATTATATGGAAATTGTATGATTTTTGATTATTGTAATATAAAAATGTTATAATACCCATTTAACAGGGTTGAATAGAAAATAAAATTTTTTATTAGTGATGGAGAATAAATAGAATAATTTAATATGATATTTTCATTTATTTATTTGGAATTGATATTTGTAATTTTTTGTGGGAAGGATAATGATATGAACATATTAAGTGATTGAAAAAAATTAAATTCACATATTTTAAGAAAATTAAGTGTAATAACAATATATAATTAGTGATCATAGAAAAATAATTTAAACATGGATAACTCTATGGGGACATATGAAAACATTTTTCATATAACAAGTTGACAATTGAAATTTGAGTGAATAATCAATTAATTATGAGTGGGTTAAAGCTATGATTAATTAATTTTAAATGATTAAGATACAAAAAACATGGGATTCGGTACCTGATGTTTTAATAATGTTTATAATTATATCAAAATTTTTGAATTCATAAACATGATTAATAAAATTTTTGAGTGATGTAGAACTTTTTCAAGCTCGTTATCATTGATTATTCATGGGTTAAAAGTATTACCTTTTTAAGGATATTTTAACTCATTAAATGAATTTACACACTATGTGTATTTCCCGGTATAATTGGATAATAGCATTATATGATTTTATAAATAGATTTTATGTGATCCTTTCTCGATTTATATGGTCTTGATAATGTGTACAAGGATATAATTGCATGTTTCATACGTGAAGATTAAGAACCATGTATATAATGTTTGAATAATTTTTTTGTGTTAAAATTAATATTTTATAATAGGGTATTCTATGACATATATTTTCTTATTATAACAAAAATTCATGAATCATATATATCATAATAACCTCACTTTAAATTAATATAAAAAATAAAGTCTAATTTTTATTATTTATGTCGAATGTATTTTATTTGTTTTAACTGAGGATGGTACTTCTATGAACTATTAAAAAAGAATAGATAATATTTTTTACATATAGATGTTTATTGTATTGAAAAATTTATGAGTTAAAAAACATCCCATGAGGAGGATTATATTTCCAAATAATAGGATACGTATTTTTATAAATATATAAATATAATTAGTGTAAACGATTCCATTAAAGATTCTATTTCTTGTAAAATTGGAATGAAATTTTCCACTGAGAGTTAAGGTTCAAATGCGAATCAAACATAGTTTTGTGTCTCATTGGTAGTTTAATCAATTTCACAACCATTTGACACAATATTTTATATGTTGTCACAATAATTTCAAAATAGAAAAGTCCATTGATATAGTCTTAAATAATTGTTTCTAAGAAGAGTCTAATGCACATAGAAGGCACATTTTAAATTTTCAATAACATATTTGTTTTTATTAAGGATATATCATGTTGGATTTGATGATGAAAATTTGGTTATAAGTTTTCATAAACATTTGTCTATATTTATTCTTATAGTATTCCATAAATATAGATGTATATCATGAAAAATAAAGGCGTTGTTTTCCCTTAAATTATATATAGTATATGTATACTATTTTACATAAACACAATACACAACCTAATCTATATAGATATAATGATATCTTGAAAACATCATTCTATATGTGTTGTTACAATTATATGTGTGATGTGATAATCAATGTGAGATTAATATTTTGAGTGATTTATTTCTAAAATCTAGATCAAATCAAAAATATAACTTGTAAATGATTATATAATTTTTTTAATAATGATGTGATGGAGTATGATTTCATTAATATCATAGATACTGTGGATGATGAATAGAGACCACTGTCATTTAAACATATCATTAAAGATTTTAAGAATCATATTACAAACCAAGGATCATAATCACTGGTGTCATGGAAGAGTACATACATAAAACTAAAAACATGGACCAAAATAAAACATTTCTTTTTCTAATATTAAAAAATAACTCATACCTTCCATTGTGCTCATATATATTGATAGGATAATGTGGGGATAAAATTAACAAAATAATGTGCTAAAAATCCCAGTAAGGGAATAAACATAAGAATAAAGCATTAGCATATGGTTAAGAATGAATGACATAAATATATAAAAAGGAATGGAACATATAGAATTAGGACATATAATCATGATATCATATAAAAATAGATTCATAATAATGGGTAAGAAACATTATATATGAATTCATTAAGAATTAAGGCTTGTTTCACCCATATAAGCACAAGTCAAGGTTAACCACCAAGACTGTTGTACATGGTAGCACGAGTCAAGGCAATCCATCAAGACCGATGGAAATAACCTCTCACGAGACCATAATTTTCCCTATATACTGGATTTATATCTGAGTGAACCCATCATGACATGTTCATTGATATTATTTCTACATACTAAATGATACATAATCAATCATACATAAACATAATCGTACCCATTTAATGAAATGGGTATCATAATCATGACATAAAGCATAGTTAATGGTCCTATCATACAAGTGTTCATAAAAGAAAATAATTATAATATAAACTTACATTAATAAAATAATACAACCAAATATGATGGTACATGGTTTCATTCCGATGTAATATCTTAAAAAAGTTTATTTAGGAAACTTTAACATTAAAACATTTTAGGGCGGTTTTAATGTAAATTGTAAAGACAATTTTAAATCAAGAAGTGAATAATATTTTATTTAAAATAATAATTTAAAAAATATGTTTTTCAAAATAAAAATTCTTAGTTAACAAAAAACTGTGGGTTAAAATATATTATATAGTGTACATGAAAAATGGGTGTGAATTTGGGAAGTTCCATCGAATGAGTTTTCTTATCTGGAAGTATTGAGCATAAAGCCAATTAAAAAAAGTATATTCCCAAAAGTGAATGATGAATGGGACTTGATAAATGATTTTAAACAATATAAAAAACATTTAATATATTTTACATAAATATAACAGATAACATCATTAGGGTAAAATAAAATATAGAGAAACATGAAAGAATTATGGAGGTTCGGGTTGAATCCCTTAACTTAAGTCTAAAGAAGTACTTCATGTGATATTAATGACCTGGATAATCAAATTAATATCATTAATTACTATTTAAAGAACCTATTATTCATTTAATTGCTTTATTATAGCCTTATTAAGTTCATTCATGAAATTTTTGATGGGTTGATATGTTCAATATCACTGTTTCGGAGTGTTTGTTTCTTTTGTTTTCATGAATTGTTTACTTATATACATGTGAGGATAAACATGTAAGATGTGAATGGTTCTCCATAATTAGATTAACATAATATTAGTGAATGTACGTAATATTAAATTTTTAAAAAACTAAGTTGTATATTTACAGTGAAGTCGAATCATTATATAATACATTAATGATAACTGTTTTTTTAATTTTTGGGTTTTAATCACAGCAGACTAATTTTTATTTATACATTAATATCATATGTACAAAAGATTACATAACCTAAAATTATACATATTAAATACATTTTTACTGGTTCAACTATAAAAATGGTTTCATGACCAAAAATTGATGATGATAAAAGGAAATGAAAACCCACTATAATTGAATGTGATAAATTAATACCTCTCAGAAGGGGTTTTTATTTATAGTGTAAAATGAATGGAGAAGTTAGATATTGATAAATTATTTCATTATCATAAATAAATTATAGTGCATTTATGTTACTAGAGTTATAATAACATTTGGACAAAATGTGGTGAGGAATGAAAAAGAAATGCATATGAAACAAAATAAAAGAAATGAAAAGGCGAATTTACCTTTTGAATATAAGTTCCTTGAGAACCTCTTTAGGGGAGAGGATTTGGTCTTTTAAAGGGTATAATGTTTGATGGACGTCGTTTAGAAATTTGGAGGAGATATTAGAAGAATTTACAATAGGATAAATCCTTGAGAGGTGTGTAGAGTATAGGTAAAGAGGGGTTGTATGTATAGTGTAAGAGATGAGGGGTTTCCAATTATTCGAATCATTAGTTTAATATTTTGATTTCAAAACTATAAAAATGTGTGATTCTTGTGACAAAAAAAAGTAAATAGAGCTTTTTAGTTCTAACAAATTTCCATTTGCATCATCCATGACTCTTTCATGATGCATAAATTCATTTATTTATCATTTGTTGTAAATTATGATATTTTACTATTCACCAAAAAATCAGGTATTTTTAAAAAATCCCAAAAATTCACAATATTAAATTTTCAACATTTAGAATTCAAATATGAACAAAATTTTATGAATATAATTTTCTCAATATGATACATTTATTTTTAAATTAGAATTATAATTTATTTGAAAAATACTAATTTTAAAATTTAAAAAACTTTTCAAACACATTTGAAAAATTAACTACGTTGTCATTAAATTTTCTTCTAATCATAAGTCATCAAAACAATTATTTTTTAACAAATTTTATGAAAATAACATTTCATGTCAATTATTAAATTAACTAAAAACTTCTAATTAAAGGTACATGACATACAAAAATAACAACACATACTTTATAATTTTTGAAATATTTATTTTGTTATATTATGTTATATTTATATCGTATAGTCCCTTATAATATGGATACATTTTGTTGAAACTTTCATTTGTGAAGTTAATATTATATTTTATGGTTTTCTATTCAATAGCGTCCCATTATTATTCCAATGGTTGAGTTACTATTTAATCGATACATGTTTCGTAACATCTAGATATAACTTTTATTTTACTCGTAATTCAGTTATCTAAAATGATTATACAACCATACATGATTTTAGGAAGCGAATTGCGTTGATAGAACTTTGGGTCATTACATTTGACCCCCCTTATTATACATCGCCATCAAAATTTTGTTGTACATTCTATGTCATAAACATGTGTGGGTACTTTTCCTTAATTACATCCACTAGTACCCTAGTTTCCTCTTTGTACTATTAGATCCACCATTGAACATTGACTAGGTGAGTTGTCATATCAAATTGAAATTTATCTCTATATCCTATGATCTTCATTGGATGCTTCTCGTATGGATGATCATTCTCCAAATATACCACCTCTGAAGATAGTACATGTGATGGATCTGGTATGTACTCTCTTAAGAGGGATACATGGAATAAATTATGTGATTTATACATGGTAGGTGAATTCTCTTGTCGATAGGCTACATTGCCGACACGATCATTAATCAAGGGGTTGATATACTATGAACATAGGTTTCCATTAATCCCACACCTAATACACATTTTCTATAGAGATATGTGGTGTAATACCATGTCTCCAACATTGACCTAAATGCCCTGTCGATGATTGAATGCATAAATAATCTATAGACATTGGGATACCTTGATGGGTGGCTGAATGATTTTAACCATCACCACTATTTCATCAATGATTTTAGGTCCAATCATCTTAATCTCACTGACTTCCTCACAACATGTCAATGTTCATCATCTTTTCCAATAAAGGGCTTCATATAGTTTCATTCGGATGCTGGAGTTGAAACTATTGTTGTAGGACCGTTAGTCTAGTGAATGATGTTGTTCCAATAGTCCATTAATTCCCACATAACACACTCTCAAAATTTTTATCAGATTCATGATTGATATCTCATATTGGCTAGCAGTTTGAGGATAATAGGTCGTATTGAAGTTTATTTCAATGATTAGAGCTTGCTGGGGACTTTTCTATAAAAGTTAGGTAAATAATGGATCTCTGTCATATACAATAAATTTTTTTACATCATGTATCCTTACCACCTATTTGATATATATCTCTTTATGTTGATCTAAATATGAGCCATATATAATTTTGATAATGCAGTATGTCTTTGTATGATGATCCAAAATGACCCATATAGAATTGTGCCCTATAGATGTCTTGGAAGCCTAGTGAAAACATCCATGGAGATCTTGTCCCACATCCATATTGCTATGAGTATTGGATGAAACATCCCATTAGACTATTTCATTTCAACTTTACTTGATGAAATACTATTCACTTTGATGTATAATCAGCAAGATACAACATCATATTATCCCACAAATGTTCTCTCATGGATTTCAATATATCTTTCTGATTATCGTGTCAAAAGAAAATCTTTAACTATGAGAATCATTAAACATCTCAATCATTATCTCTAGATCATATGGTATAGATAATCATGAACCAAATATTACAACTCCTTTCTCATCAATTTTAATCTCAGAGGATTTACCATTTCTTATTGCTTCCACGCCATTCTGTATATCCTCATCATTTCATTGAGAATCTATTATTTTCTAGACGAGAAATGGCTGAGAAATTATTTGATAAAGTATTGATGATGTTACTCCCTTTATGATTCCAATTTGTATCCTCTTCAACTCTGTGAATATTGGATCCTCTTCGATTCCCATCATTGATAAGGATGCAGATTCCTTTCTAATTAGTGCATCTGCAACTTTATTTACCTTACCAGAATGGTAGTGGATGAGCAGTCATAATCCATGATGAGATCTATCAATATTTTTTTATTGCATATTAATCTTTCTCTATGTCAATATATATCTGAGACAGTTGTTATCATTATATATCTCACACTTATCCCCATAAAGATAATGCCTCCCGATTTTCATGTTAATGATCACAACTGTCCACTCCAAATCATGCATGCAATATTATTGACCATGTATTTTCAACTTCCTTGTATAATAGGCTATAACATTATCATTTTTAATAAGCACATATCCTAACACCTTCTTCAAAGCATCATTGTACACCACAAAGTGTTATCTCCTTATTGGTAGTGTGAGTACTAGTGCAGTGATATGCCTCTTTTGATATCCTTAAAGCATTCCTCACATTCTTGTGTCTAGAAAAACATCAAAAACATCTATGATATCTTATTAATTATGATTGAAAATAAAGACATGTTATTTAAGAATCGTTGATAATACCCAGCTAGAGGAAGGATGTTTTGGATCTCCATTACAGATAATGTCATGGGCCACTCATCGATGGATTTTGTCTTTGAAGGGTCGATAGGTATTCCATTGGTAGTGATAAAATGGCCAAACAATGATACATTTTATATCCAAATCTTATATTTACTATGCATTGCATAAATTTTCTCAATTCACAATTTTATCAGCATTTTATTTAAATCTTCAACATATTTCTCATATATCTTTGAGTAAATATGAATATCATCGATAAGGATTACCAAATATTTGATGATGTAATCTCTAAAGGAATGATTCATTAATTCTATGAATATTATAGGACCTTTAGTGAGTCTATATGGAACATCTATTTTCTCATATTGTCTATAACTTATTTGGAAGTCATTCATTGGAATATTTTCCTTCATCACCATTATATGGTGATGTCCTGACCGAAGGTACACCTTTGAGAAATAACTATCCCCATGCAGTTGATCGATCATGTCATCTATCTAATTATGGGGATACGTTGTATTTATTGTGATTTAATTGAGATCATGATAATAAATTCATATACACATAGAAACATCATTCTTCTTAAAAAAGAGGATTGGCGCACCCCTTGGTGAAGCACTCAAGTGTATAAAACCAATCTCCCGATTATCTTATATCTTCTTATACAACTCTTCCAACTCAATTGTGGATATTCTATAAGGATTCATTGATATAGGTAGTGATCCAAGAATATTTTCAATTAATAACTCTACATCTCGATCAGGAAGAAGACCATGTTATTCTTTAGGGAATATATCAGTGTAATCCCTCATGATGGGAATGTCTTTGAGTTGTATCATGTCCTTTGTCTAAATCATTTGAGATAGACATGCTTTCTAATAGGGTAGATATACTCAAATTAGAGACAATTATTCTAAAGAATAATCCTCTTCCTCTTCACACAGGTACAGAATTGGAAGAGTATTTAGGATGTGAATAGTGATCTCCATAACAATATAATTGATGTTGTCTGTGTATAAAGACAACCAATCCATTCCCAAGACATCATCGAACACCAATAAATGATTTATAATGATATTTTTTTTGTGGTTTAGTCCAAAAACATTAACCAATGATGAGATATATACATTGGATTCAATGATTTCCCCATTCCATGTCCTCACTAATAACTCAACCTCCAAATATTCAGGTTTTGTTTGAATAGTCCAACAAAACTTCCAAGATATTAAAGAATTCATAGAACCAGAATCAAATACTATGTTCACTTTTCATGAATGAAAATATAGTGTATATTTCCCCGCATCATTTTCTAGATACACCTCAGTAGTAGAGACCGAATATGACCTTCCTTGTTTCCTTGGAGTTTGTCGTTGATTTCCTCTCACAACCCTTGGAATAGGGAAATTGTTCCCATAATGCCCATTTTCCATTAATTTTTTTCACTGCACTATAGGAAGAGTGATGATCTGAACGTTCCTTTCATCTTCCATGTTAATGGTATTCTTCTTATCCCTTGCGATGTTTTTAGCAATATGTAACATTCTTCTATATTTGATGAAAATATTTGTACCCTTTATTCATTTAACAAGATGATTCATTCCACAATTTTAATACGTGTGATGTTAAATATTTTATCCATAAGGGGATTGATTTGTGGAACAACCCATATTAGAACCCATTTCTACATATTTTCACTCATCCCATGAGAGTATTGAGTTTCCATGATCTCCATTTAAACCTCACGGGTAATATTGACAATGTACTCATCACCGTCAATGTCTTCAATCACCCACACTATTCATAGAAAAGGATTCAGTACTCTAATGAAGAGATCCACTATGAATTCAATGATCAAGACCAATACAGAGGTTTATTTTTCACACCTGGTAATGTTTTCTTCAAATTCTAAATGGAATTATCATCCCTCTACTTATGTCTGAGAAACTATCTTTATATCTTTATTTGGACGGTTCAAGGATAATATTTTTTGGAAACCATTTTCATGAACTCCTCCTAACCAATGAAATCAATTTCCTATTGCGACATTGTATTATTGATCAGTTTCCACCACTGATAATCTTCATAATTAAAATGATAAACCACGAGTATGAATTTATTTTCATTTGAGAAAAAGTGGACAGAGAATATATTCTCAATTGAGTTAATAATTTTTTTTGAGGAGTATATCAGAAGATACACTAATTATGAAAGGACATTTACACATGATGGATACATAAAGAAAATTATATTTCCTTGGAGGATGACGGTATTCCACATGATTAAATATATATTTTATAATATGATCTAGCTGAACAAGTACAATCATTTGTTTAGAACACCAATTCGCATTGTATTAGGCATACTATTAGGTAAATCTTCACATTTCCTATCACATTGATTATTGACACGTGTTCACCTATTTCATTCAATAAGATAAGAAAAAAGATTGAAAAATTAGGGGGATGCAATACTAACCATTTATTCCTAAGAAGGAAAATTTAAAAAAATAATTTTCAACTCTTAAATAAAACATATATCGTCACATATGATTCCATTGGATTTAATATAGGTTATGCATTCTCAATTTCCAAAAATTTATTATTATGGTATTTTTTTTGTTCACTTTAATAATGGTTCATAATAATCTTATGAAATTACAAAAGGTTGATACCCCATCCATTTACAAATATAATTACATGATTTTGAGCATCATATTACAAGCTAGTGATCATAATTTCTAGTTTCTTTGATGATTAGGTACATAAAAATATAAAAATCGGAACTTAATAAAACCCTTCCTTTTTTATTATTCAAAAATAACTCCTAACATAAAATTTTCTCATATATCATCATATGATAACGTATAGAAAAATTAAACAAAATGTCAAGCTAAAATTCATAGAAAGGGAATAAACATTAGAATAAAGATTTCGCAAATGGGTTAGAAGGCATAACACAATGACATAAAAATTAATGTAATAAATAGAATAAGTAGACCATATAAACATGTATTCATAGTAATGTGTAATAAATATAAAACATGAGTTTAGCATGATTCAAGGGTCATTTCACATAGGGGATCACAAGTCAGGGTTGACCACCATGAACATTTCACATTATAACACGAGTCAAGACTAACAACCAATACTGTTGCGAAAAACATCTCATTAGACTCAACATTACCTAATAAATGGGAGTGGTATCTAGTAACACCCATCATAACATGTTCATGGATATTATTTTCATATGTTGAATTAGACATTATTAGTATTACATGATTATATGCATACCCAAGGAATGAAATGGCTATAATAGTCATGTAATAAATCATAATTAATGACAGTATCATACAAGTTTCGATGAAATATTTTAATTAGAACATACATGGAAATTAATAAGTAAAAATAGCCATATATCATGTTGTGTGACTTCAAATATCAGTGATTACATTTTAAAATAGTATTCAATAAATTATAGCTTTAAAATATTTTTGTATGGTTTTAAATAAAATAGGAAGAGTATTTAAAATCAAAAATAGAATAATAATTTATATTTTCCCAGAAGTGAAATAATATTTTCTTCATAATAAAGTAAAATATTGTATGAAAAAAATGTTTTTTTAAAAAATTATTTAGATTACTTTAATAATGGTATGAATTCATGAAGTTCAATTAAACAGGATTGCTTATGGGGAAACATTGAAGATGAAACAACATTAAAGTTTGTATATCAGAAAATAGAATGATGAATGTACCTTGATACCATTGTATTGAAAATATAAAATACTTTTATTAGATGAAAATAAAAATAACAGATAAATTCATTTGGGTAAAATGAAATATAGAGAAATCGGATGGAATAATGGAGGATTGGGTAGTATCCCTTACTTAACGTCTGAATGTGTTTATAAGACGGTCATAATATTTGGTATAATGGAATTAAATTAATTAATTAGTATTTTAAGAACCTACTAATAATTTAATTGATTCAGTATAGAATCATTAAGTTCATTCATTACCGTTTTGATGTGTTATGTGGTTCAGTTTCATTGTTTGAGAGTGTTCATTTATTGTTTTGATGATTGGTTTACTTATATACATGGGAGGATAAACATGTAAGATAAGAATAGTTGCCTCTAAATGGAATTATATGTTATTAGTTATCATAAATATTATTAGATGGAAATAAAATTCATTTGGTTATTTGGATTTTAGATGATTCATTATATAAAACATTCATGGTAACCATTTTTGTTAATTGGTGATTTTTTATCACAACGAATGAATTCTGATTTATAAATTAATATCATGACTAAAAAATATTAAATAACCTTACATTTTAAATATTAAATATATGAATTTTTTCTTGAAAAATGAAAAATGATTAACGACTAAAATTGCAGACAGTAATTGGAATTGAAACCCATTCATCTTTGAATGTGATAAATTAAAAAGTCTCAAATAGTGTTTTAATTTCTTTTATAAAATAATGGGAAATGAGAAATGATTACAGAAAAATGCATTATCGTAAAAATTTCTATTACATGTATAGTACTAAATTTATCATAACATTTGAATGAAAGGAGTTGAGGAAAGAAAAATTATTAATAGAACATGAATGACAATAAAACAAATGAAAAAAGGAATTTTCCTCTTGAATATATATTTATTTAGAATCTCTTTAGTGGAAAGTATTTGGCCTTTTGAAGAGGCCAAGTTCTTATATATGTGGGGATTATCTTGGAAGTATATTCGATCATAATTTAAAAAATAAAAATTTCTTTTTATGAGGAAAAATAATTTGTAAAAAGGGGTGGTATTTATGGTGAAGTAAAGAGGGGTTTCCCATTATTATAATCCCGAGTTTAACATTTTTTTGATGAATGTGAATAATCTTACTAATTGTGACCAAAAATGGAAAATAGAGATTCTGTGTTTGACCAAATGACCATTTACATCATCCAAGACCCATTCATGATGCATAAATTCATTTATTTATCCTTTATCATAAATTATAATATTTTTCTATTCATATGATTTGAAGTATTTTAGAAAAATCAAAATAATTCAACAATTAGATTTTTTCAATGTGAATAAATCAAAAATGAAGTTGATTTTATGAAAATAATTTTATTAATATGGTAAATTTAATTTATTAATAATATCATTATTTAAATAAAACATACATATTTTATAAATAAATCTATTTTTCAAAAAAATAGATAAATTAAATATGGTCTCTAAGAATTATCATATAATAATAATTCATCAAAATAATATTTTTATTTATAAATATTATGAAAATATATTTTCATTAATGATATTAAATTAATTTTAAATAAACATGAAATACAATAATAACAACACTGAATTAATAATTTTTAAAATATTTACATATAATGTAGTATATTTATATCATATTGTAACTTGTAAGATGGATAAATTTTATTTATTCTTTTATTAGTGAGATAAATATTCAATTGTCTAGTTTACTATTCAAAAGTGTCAAATTACTATTCAAATGGTCGAGTTACTATTTAATCAGTATACATTACTTAACATTTAGAGATACATTTTATTTTAATTTTTATTCATTTATCGTATATGATTATACTATAAGGCATAATTATATGATGGTAATTTCATTGATAAAACATTGGTTCATTATATGATGTATTTACCAAAATATATTTAAAGGATTTATTTTCAATGTAAATGATGATTATGGGAATACAAAATGATACTTCTCAAGGATATTTTATGGTGTCTGTTCTCTATATCTAATAATAGTGGTTTTTTATCTTTATAGAGAGATAACAATATAATCTCAATGAATATATGTTTTACTATATTAATAATGAAATTCTATTAAGGGGGATAATATATTTTGGGGCAGTGTCAATAATGTGAAATCTATGAATTTAATAATTTAATATACATAATATATAAAATAATATTACATGGCTATTTAATTTATGTGTATGATGTTTATTTGTAACATGTATAATAATAGTTTGGGATGTTGAAAAGATCTGGGATGTTTTGGGGATATTTAAATGGGAACACAAGTTTCTATAATAGATGAATTTGATTTTTTCCATCAATATTATTTATTCATAGAATCAATTTTATTATATTGGATTTGTAAGAACCAGGTTCCTTTTTTAGAGGTACGGGCTTATTCTTTTTCCCCTTTCCTTAAGTGATTTTAGAAAATATGGAAAATGGGGAAAAATCCTGAATTTTGGAACTACACGCAGTGTACTTTATCCACACGTCGTGTACCTTTGGCTGTGTTGGGATGAGTACACGAGTCATGTATCCATGCTGGCGACGAAGGGTGTAGAAATCGACTACATGCCGTGTAGTGGTACCTTACACGCCGTGTAGTCAGCCGGCATTCTTAAACAGTAAGGCGGTTGCGTCCCCGCCAGATGGGTGACTGTATACACCGTGTACTTGAGTGTACATGCCGTGTAATCATGTCGACGAATGAACAGTGTGGCGGTGCTGCCAAATGAATAGTTAAATGAATGAAGTATACACCGTGTACTTTGTTTTTCTGGCTTAAAATAGGCAGTAGCCTCCTCATTTGGTAGAGGAGGCACTTGAGGCTTTTTGGAGCCAAAGGAGGAGGCCGGATCTTTGAAGATCCACCGGGCGTTCGTCTGGAATATGATATGGCTTCAGACGATTTCGTTGGAACCGCATGGGTAAACCCTCTCCTCTCCTGGTACCATTCTTGGCAATTCTTATCCTAACGTGAGTTATTTACATTTGAATGAGTTTTCTTCTTCATCAGATCTACGCCGTTCTTGGGCGTTTCTGGAATCGTTGTTCGAGTATAACGCTCATTAACGTATAAGGTAGGTGGATTTGTGTTTATTTTTTCAACTGCTATGTGTTTTGTGCGTTTTTGTGCCACGAACCGATGTTGGGGTGTCGTGTGGCTGAGTCCGTTGCTATATTTAATACCTATAATTGATTAGGTATTTAATTGTGATAAGAAAATGCTAGTTGGGAACATTTCTTGGATCCGGAACCACCCCCGGGGGGTGTTTCGCTGTTTATCCGTTTGGCCAGGATACACGAGGGTATGCCTTAAAAGTAGTAATTGTAGAATTTCTTTGAGATGAATTGCTTGTTACTGCTTGTTTACCTGTTGGGCATGGCCCGGTTACCTATTTAGCCTGAGGGCATTATTGTGATTAGCCTGTGGGCACTTTTCTATTTTAGCCTGAGGGCGTGACTGTTTTAGCCTGAGGGCTGTCATTATTCCTCCTGAGGGAAACCTTTCGTGCCCGAGGGATTGGCATTTGTAACTGAGGGCGACACTTCCTACGCCTGAGGGAAATTTCTGTTACGCCTGAGGGCAATACCTGCGGGTTGGATTAAGTATGGCTTGAGGAAAATCCGGAGGGTGTGGTTACTATTTTATCCTGGGGGCTTGGTGTTGTTGAGCACAAGAACGTTACTAAATTAAATAAATTAAATGAATAATAAAATGGCAATTTAATTGTTAAGTTTGTTACTTTTAGTACTGCTTACTTTATTGCATTTTATTAATGCACACTATCGTTGCATGCTTACACGCAGTTGGGGACAGGCCTTTGGTGGGTTCCTACTAAGATATATTTCTCACACCCTGTTTGGGTCAAGTTTTTCGGCCCAAATAGATTACATTTCTATAGGTGTAGATAGGGGCAAGAGTCCCTATACAGGTACTTGACTATTGCTGAGGAGTAGGAGGGCATGGGACCGAGCCTAGGCTCGTGATGCCGCTGCCAGCTATTTTGCTTTGTTTTGTTGTACTTTTCTTTTGGTTGTATCGTATTTATGTATAAAATGTTCTTGCTATTTTCGTATAACATGAGACATGTAGCATCATCATTTATATATTGTTGGTTATATCCACCACTATTGTGTATTTCAGTTGTGTATGGTTTACTGCTTCCGCTGTTGATGTATGTTTTATTTTGTATTCTGCTATGATACACTTTGACAAATGAGGGAATAGTTTCCCCACTATCAGACCTGGGCCCTCGCTGCTAGTCAGCAGCCTCTGGAGTTTGGGGAAATGCGCTTGAGGTCACGTGGCGAACCGGGCTCGCGGGACATGATGTGTGGCACCCGGGTCCAGGATGTTACAAAGTGGTATCAGAGGATGTTCTTTTCATGACTTACAATTTGGAGCCGTAGTCAGGGATAGGACGGATAGGTAGTTCGTAATAAACTGTGCTCGGGCGTAGCTAACCCATGTACAGGGAAAAGCCAGTCTACCTCGTATTTTTCATTCTTTGGATTTTTTAATTTTACGGTTGATATGTTTTCACCGTTTGGTGACACACGTGGATTGTTTTGTTTTTATTTTATATGTGGGTTCTATTTAGGTGCAACCCGATGAGACGAGGGTATTACATCTCATGCATCATATAGGCACATGCTAGATATCACATACCATGCATAGTTTCCATGCCATGTAAGTTCATTAGAATTTGCATGTTGTTGTGATAGTTGTTGTGCTAATAAAGCATGATGTTGTGATAGCTGCGTAATAAATACCTGCCTTGTAATATGGTATTTTAGTCAATCTTGTTTATATAATGGACGCCAAACTTTGGTTTTTGGGGAGTATGGTCCCCCATTGACCGGAATTTGGTGGGTGATTGACTGATTGTTGGTTATAACACGAATAAGATGTCAAACTTTGATTCGTGGGGAGTATGGGCCCCCACGGGTCGGAATTTGACACTTAGGTGTTGTTGTTCAGTATTTTTTTTGGGTTCCGGGGAAGTTTCTGAGGCATACTATCTGGAAAACCCAGAATACACACTGTGTAGGACCTCATATACGCCGTGTGTGTTCTTCTGTTCGGGAAGAAAAATGGACTTTTTGAGTACACACCGTGTACCCCGAGTACACACCATGTAGTCTCTTCCCATGTCACAAACCATGTGGGCGGCGACACGAGGTAGGTAAGGGCTTGGGTAAGACACTCCATGTAGTTTTTATGCACGTCGTGTAGTGTGACTCGGAGTCCGGGCATGTAACTAACAACACGGGTCGGTGAACACTTTGACAGAACACGACGTGTCAGTTATAGACATGCCTTGTAGTTTGACTTGGGGACTCGGCCGTGTAACTAACAACACAGGTCAGTGTCACCTCTCCCTGAACACGCCGTGTACCTTTGGGACACGACGTGTAGTCTTGTCCGAGGACAGACCATGTGGAGTTAGCCGTGTGGCTGGGAAACGAGATGGTGTACACACCGTGTGCGGGTGTAACACACCGTGTAGTGTCAAGCCGAGTAGTCGGCCATATCACAGACGACACTGGCAGTGGGAAAATAACACCGTACACACTGTGTAGTTTAGTTGAACGGAAGTCGTGTAGCATAGCCATGTAGAAGGACTCGGGCAGGGGAAATGAATTCAAGTACACACCATGTAGTAAGTGTACATGCTGTGTAGTCTTGTTTTTCAAACATTGAAACACCTTCTACCTCTTTTTCCTTTGTGTTTCCTTCATTTCAGTCTTAATAATCTTGAATCTGAGGCGTTCTTTTGACCTTGTAGAGTCATGCCGCCTAGACGACCGCGAGTTGTTCGCCAGGAGAGTTGCGATGATTATACTCCGGAGATGGTGGGCCATGGGCTACCAGTAGATCAACCAACAGAGTGAGATGCGGTACCAGCTTTTATACCAGACACAGGCGCGGAGGCACAGTTTCGTGAAGGTTTATTGAGGTTCATGCAGACCTTTCAAGGAGCACCGCATGCTGCCATATCTATGGTCGAGTTGATGTGTATCATTCAGCAGTAGCATCCGCCTGCATTTTCCATGGATGGTGGACCACAGGCTGTAGAGTCATGGCTAGGATCGATGCGTACTATTTTCGAGCATCTTGAGATGCCTCCATGGAGGAGGGTCAAGCTTGCGACTTACATGCTGTGTGATTCCGCCAAGAGGTGGTGGGATGTTACCACCCAGTCAGAGCATCACAGGGACATGACGTGGGATGATTTTCAGGCAGTCTTCTATGACTTCTTTATTCCCGAGACGCTGAGGGAAGATAAAGCTCGAGAGTTCATGAATCTGCAGTAGGGCGCTATGTCGGTGATGGACAACTCTGCTCGTTTTATAGAGCTTCAGCGTTTTTCCCCTGTGCTGGTGGGTGATAAGACGTTGAGAGCCAAACGTTTTGAGGATGGTCTTCAGTATGACATCCGAGCACTGGTGAATTTTTTCAGGTTGCCTACTGTACACGCAATTGTGAATCAGATTCTGATTATAGAGAGAAACCTGCGGGAATCGAGTCGTGTGGGCCAGGGCGGTTCAGCACCAGTTACTGGTACTATTTCTGCTGGCAAGAGGAAGAGACAGATGGACTTTTCTCAGGGCGGCAGAACCAGCCAGGCAGCTTCTTCAGGTGGCCCGATCAGGTGCTACCAGTGTGGCAGAGAGGGGAACAAGAGTCTGCAGGGTCCACAAGACCCAGTGGAGTGCCGAGCTTGCGGCAAGATGGGTCATCTACAACGCTTTTGCAGGGTGTTTCTACCAGTGGCTACTGAGAGGGGTTCTGTGTATACTCCGCATGCGGGAGCAGGACCAGTGGCTTCTTACGAGTCAGGGAACTGGAATACATCAGGCCGTGTAGGCAGAGATGGTGGTCATGGCCGTGGTAGCCAGACACCAGGATCGTAGAGGCAGTAGGGCGGGACAGCTCCGGGTAGCCAGGCTATGTCGGAGGGTCGCGACGCTGGGCATGCATATACAGTGCAACAGACCCAGCATGAGCAAGATCCCGGTCCTTCTACAGTCATAGGTAGTATTCTAGTAGCTCATGTCTTGTCTTCAGTACTTTTTGATATGGGTGCTACACATAGTTTTATATCTGTACCCGTTGTGGAGAGCCTTGGGCTCGGTGTTTCTACTTCTACTGATATCTTGAAGCTAGACACTCTGTTGGGGACTAGGACAGTTGGTGTGCGTCAGTGCAAGTTGTGCCCCCTTGTGGTTCGTGGTTGTCACTTACTTTGGGACCTCAATGTCCTGGAGATGACGAGCTATGACGTCATTCTCGGGATGGACTGGTTGGTTCCCTTTTGAGCCTTTGTATACTGATATCGTCGCAGGGTATGTTTCACATCACTAGAGGGTGGGGAGTTTCTATACAAGGGAGAGTGGGATGTTAAGGCGAGTCAAGATAGACCAGAGCATCATGGGCGAGGTGGAGTCACAGCCCAGATTGCGAGATTATATCTGGATAACCAGGGGTCTTGTCAGACGGATTTCCCTCCAGTTGTTGATCGTTTGAGGGATGTCTTCCTGGACAACTTTTTAGGTCTACCTCCGGTGCGTGAGGTGGATTTCTCTATCGATATAGTGCCAGGAGCTGCACTGGTGTCTATTCCTCCTTATAGGATGGTCACGACTGAGTTGCAGGAGATCAAGAGGCAGTTAGAGGAGTTACATGCAAAGGGTTTTAACCGACCCAGCACATCACCTTGGGGTTCTCCGGTCCTTTTTTTGAAGAAGGCGGATGGTACCCTCAGACTTTGTGTGGATTATTGGAAGCTGAACCAGTTGACGGATAAGAACCGATGTCCCTTGCTGAGGATAGATGATCTGTTTTATCATCTTCGTGGAGCATGTCTGTTCTCCAAGATTGACTTGAGATCCGGATATCATCAGCTGCGCGTTAGACCATCTGATATACCTCTGACAACTTTCAGGATTAGGTATGGCCTATATGAGTATACGGTTATGTCGTTCGGACTCACGAATGTGCCAGTAGTTTTCTGGGCTCTGATGAATCGTGTGATTCATCCGTATCTTGATTCATTTTTGGTAGTATTCGTGGATGACATCTTAGTTTACTCTCACACTCGACACGCCCATGACACCCATATTGAGATCATATTTAGTACACTGAGAGAGCATCGAATATATTCTAATCTCTCGAAGTGCCACTTTTGGATGGACCAGATTCATTTCCTAGGTCATATCATCTCAGAGGCAGGAGTTGCAGTAGACCCAGAGAAGGTGAGATCAGTAGTTTCCTGGGAGCAGCCCAAGAACGTGTTTGAGATTCGGAGTTTCTTAGGGCTGTCTGGTTACTACAGGCGCTTTATACAGGACTTCTCCTGCTTAGCAGCACCGTTGATAGGTCTGACTAAGAAGGGTGTGATGTTCGTTTGGTCAGAAGCTTGTGAGGCAGCTTTTCAGGACCCGAAGGGAAGGACGACATCAGCACCGATCCTGATACTCCCAGAGCAGGGGAAGAGCAATACAATTTACTATGATGCATCAAGGATTGGGCTGGGAGCCGTTTTGATGTAGGGAGACAGAGTTGTGGTG
This sequence comes from Viscum album, assembly GCA_963277665.1. NCBI lineage: Eukaryota > Viridiplantae > Streptophyta > Magnoliopsida > Santalales > Viscaceae > Viscum > Viscum album. The sequence goes on from OY728143.1 coordinate 359,216,445, forward strand.
TACGGGTCTCGGCAGTTAACGCCACATGAGAGGAATTACCCGACGCATGATCTCGAGTTGGCTGTAGTTGTGACTGTGTTGCGCTGTTGGAGACATTATCTGTTGGGAGAGCATTTTTTAGTTTTTACTGACCACAAAAGCCTTAAGTATATCTTTACTCAGCGTGACCTAAATCTGAGGCATAGAAGGTGGATCGAGTACCTACAGTCCTTCGATTTTAAGCTTGCCTATACACCTGGTAAAGGTAATGCAGTAGCTCATGTACTGAGAAGGAAGACTCAGATACAGGCAGTACAAGAGGCCAGTGGTGAGTGTCAGCTTATGGATTTGTTCTCTGAGATGCATTTGAAGGTGCATGACAGTCAGGTCAGACATATCTGTCCTCGTTAGCTGTGACTTCTACCCTCCTGGACCGAGTAAGGATGAGGCAGCTATCAGTTTAAGAAGGACTAGTTCTACGAGAGTGGGTGGAAAGTGAGGACCCTCCTCTCAGTTGGATGATAGGTGATGATGAGGTTTTTCATTTCCAAGGACGTGTATGGGTTCCATGGGAAATACACGAGGAGCTGATGCGGGAGTTTCATGCTTCATATTGGGCAGTTTATCCCGGGGTTACCAAGATGCACTGAGACTTTAGACGTTAGTACTAGTGGACGGGTATGAAGAGAGAGATAGCTGGTTTTGTTAGGAGGTGTTCCACCTATCAGCAGGTGAAGGAAGAGCATCAAAGACCAGCTAGTCTGTTACTGTAGTTCCCATTACGTAGTGGTAATGGGATGATGTCGCGATGGATTTCATGGCGGGATTGCCGAGGTCACCTCGAGGAAATGATGTCGTCTGGGTTGTTGTGGACAGTCTCACGAAGGTAGCTCACTTCTTACCGATCAAGGAGACCTTCAGTGCGGACGAGCTCGGAAGGCTGTATATCTGAGAGATCGTATGTGTTCATGGGGTCCCTCGTTCTATCGTTTCAGATAGGGATGCCTGCTTTACGTCTCGTTTCTGGCAGTGTTTTCAGAGGGCGCTCAATACACAGGTGCTTCTGAGCATATCATACCACCCTCAGACAGATGGCCAGTCAGAGCGGACGATACATGTGTTATAGGACATGCTGTGTGCATGGGTCCTAGACTTTGTGGGCTCTTGGGAGAAGCATATAACCTTAGTCGAGTTTTACTATAACAATAGTTTTCAGGAGACTATTGAGATGGCACCATACCAGGCTTTATATGGTAGGCCTTTCTAATCAACATTGTGCTGGATAGAGGCAGGTGAGGCAGCTTTACTGGGGCCACAGCTCGTGTAGGAGACATCTGAGCAGGTCCAGTTGATTCGAAGGCAGATGGCTACCGGGCAGTCTCATCCGAAGTCTTATGCTGATCACCGCAGACGACCTTTGGAGTTCGTAGTCAGGGATCTGGTTTTCTTGCGTGTTTCGTCGAGGCTGGGACACAAACAGATCAGGAGACAGGGTAAGATTTCACCAAGGTATGTGGGAACATTTGAGATTCTGGAGAGAGTCGGGCTGGTTGTATATCGGTTGCAGTTACCGCAGCGGTACCGTGCCATGCACGACGTCTTCCATGTGTCTCAGTTGCGTCGCTACTATTCAGACATGTCTCACAACTTTTAGTCAGAGGAGTTTGAGCTTCATCATGATGCGTCCTTTGAGAAGAATCTGATCTGTATCGTTGATAGGAGCACGAAGGTTCTTCGAGGCCGGTCAGTTCCTCTCGTATGGGTGCTATGGCAGCATGGCCGAGTGCAGGACGAGACCTGGGAGTGGGAGGCCGACGTACGTGCTCAGTGGCCAGAGCTGTACTGAGCATATTCTTCGCCACCCTGGGAAGGGAAATTCGGGGATGAATTTCTGTAAGGGGGGAAGTTTTTAAGAACCCGGTTCTTTTTTCAGTGGTATGGGATTCTTCTTTTTCCTTTTTCCTAAATTGTTTTGAAAAAATATGGAAAATGGGGGAAAATCCTGAATTTTGGAACTACACGCCGTGTACTTTATACACACGACGTGTACCTTTGGTTGTGTTGGGATTAGTACACGATGCGTGTAGCCATGCAGGTGACGAAGGGTGTAGAAACCGACTACACACCGTGTAGTGGTACCTTACATGCCGTGTAGCCATTCAGCAGGCTTAAACAGTATGGTTGTGGCATCACCGCTAGCTGGGCGACAGTACATGCCGTGTACTCGAGAGTACATGCCATGTACTAATATCGATGGATGAATAGTGTGGCGGTACCACCAAATAAACAGTTAAATGAAATAAGTACACGTTGTGTACTCAGGAGTACACACCGGGTACTTTGTTTTTTCAGATTAAAATAGTTAGTAGCCTCCTCATTTGGCAGAGGAGGCACTTGAGCATTTTTGGAGCTAAAGGAGGAGTCCGGATCTTTGAAGATCCACGAGACATTCATCTGGATTCCGATATAGCTTGGGACGATTTTGTTGTAACTGCACGGGTAAGCCCTCTCCTCTCCTGGTACCGTTCTTTCCAATTCTTATCCTAAGGTAAGTTATTTACGTTTGAATGATTTTTGTTCTTCGTCAGATCTACGCCATTCTTGGGATTTTTTGGAATCTACGTTCGAGTATAACGGTCGTTGACGTATAAGGTAGGTGGCTTTGTCATTTGTTTTCCAATTTTTTTGTGTTTTGTGCGTTTTTGTGCCACGAACCCATGTTGGGGTGTCGTGTGGCCGAGGTCGTTGCTATATTTAATACCTAGAATTGATTTGGTATTTAATTGTGATAATAAAATGTTGGTTGGGATCGTTTCTTGGATCTGGAACCACCCCTGGTGTGTGTTTCACTGTTTAGCCATTTGGCCAAGATACCAGAGGGTATGCCTTAAAAGTAGTAATTGTAGAATTTCCTTAAGAGGAATTTCTTGTTACTTCATGTTTAACTGTTGTGAATGGCATGGTTACCTATTTAGCCTGAGGGCGTTGTTGTGATTAGCATGTGGGCACTGTACTGTTTTAGCATGGGGGTGTGACTGTTTTAGCCTGAGGGCGTTGTTGTGATTAGCAAGTGGGCACTGTACTGTTTTAGCATGAGGGCGTGACTGTTTTAGCCTGAGGGCTATCGTTATTCTGCCTGAGGGAAACCTTTTGTGCCTAAGGTATTTACTTCTATGCTAGAGGGAGACATATCCTACGCATGAGGGAAATTTCTGTTACGCCTGAGGGAAATACCTATGGGTTGGGTTATGTATGGCCTAAGGGAAAGCCTGAGGGCTTGGATACTATTTTAGCTGGAGGCCTTGGTGCTGTTGAGCACAAAAATGTTACTAAATTAAATAAATTAAGTGAATAATTAAACGAAAATTTAATAGTGAAGGTTGTTCCTTTTTAGTAATACTTACTTTATTGCATTTTATTACTGCACACTATCGTTGCATGCTTACACGCAGTTGGGCACGGGCCTTTGGTGGGTGCCTACTGAGATATATTTCTCACACCCTATTTGGGTCACGTTTTTTGGCCTAAAAAGAATACATTTCTGCAGGTGTATATAGGGGAAAGTGTCCCTATAGAGGTGCTTGACTGTTGCTGAGGAGTAGGAGGGCATGGGACCGAGCCTAGGATCGCGATGCCGCTGCGACCTGTTTTACTTTGTTTTGTTGTACTCTGCTTTTGGTTGTATCGTATTGATGTATTAAATGTTATGGCTGTTTTCCTAGAACATGAGACATGTAGCATCATCATTTATATATTGTTGGTTATATCCACTGCTGTTGTTTATTTCAGTTGTGTATAGTATACTGCTTCCACTGTTGATGTATGTTTTATTTTGTATTCCGCTGCGCTACACTTTGACAAATGATGACATAGTTTCTCCACTATCAGACCTAGGCCCTCGCTGCTAGTCGGCAGCCTCTGGCATTTGGGGAAATGTGCTTGAGGTCCCATGGAGAACCGGGCTCGGGGCACCTGATGCGTGGCACCCGGGTCCGAGATGTTACATGATTATCATGTTTTAGTGACTAATTATTTATATATTTGAGATTGATTAATAGTAATTGGTATAAAAAATTAAATGGAATGTTTTTTATAAGTTGGAAAATATTTAATAGTGACTTTTCATCAATAAATTATATTTATAAATTGGGATACTTTATATTGAATATAAATTAATGTAAGTGTGTCATATGATAATGTTTTTGTCTATTATTTCCACCACATAAATCACGTAAATCACATTTATTCTAAAATTAATTTTTATTAATCAATTAATGTAAATATCATTTATGTGTTTAGATATCAGGATAATAATATTAATATTTTAAAAAAATGGATTTATTTGTATTGAAGACTTAATAAACATGTTGTATTTTTTTCAAAAAAAATTATTATAGTTTTATGCCTCATTAAAACTCGTGGGTTAATTAATGAAAATAAATTTTATTGTGATTTTTTAAGATTTTTTTAAAAATTAATTATACATCAAATGGAATGAATACTACTATAATAACCCAGGTAAATAAAGAGTATGACATTTTCACATTTATCCATATTTCTGAATAAAATATTCATATAACATTAAAGGGGACGCTATGCTCGTTGGCGTACCCAACACGCAAAAACTAGTTTCTTGGGAATCTTACGTTGCACTCTAATAATAAAATAATATTATTTTAAAAGGTAGTTATCTTCTAGATGTTTTGATTGTGGGAATGAGTAGAACTAACTACAAAATGATTATATATGTTTGTCAAATATTTTTACTTTTTACAATAAATGTTAGAGGATTAAAAATGTGAATGAATCCAATTTTAAATGTAAACATTCTAATATTCTTTAAAAGGTTGATTAACCGCCTTTTGATGGAGAACCTCTTTTAAATCCACTTTTTGATAATTTTATGTGTAATATTTGACAAAATAAAATTCTTCTTTAGAATCAGGACATCAAAATTTACATTGTGTAAATTTTTGGTATTTTTCGGATAAAGTACATTTTTTAATGAATAGTGAAAAATGTTGTATTTTAATTCAAAACAACTTTTTAATCTAGTTTATTTATATGATTAGATTATCTTTTAAATTGGTTTTAAAGTTAAATTAGAATATATTTTTACCATTAAATCCAATGGTGGTCGTTGGAATTAATTTCACTTGGAAATTGGACTTAAACTAGTGTCAATCTTTTAATAGATATTGTTTCTTCAAAACACGCTATTTGTTTTGACAGGAGTAATTTATTATTAAATTAATTAATGAAACTTATATGTTTTGAATTTTGTAAAATAGAAATTATTTTTGAATTCGGAATATCAAATATATCATAGGCTTAATTTTTGGTAATTTTCTGAAAAACATCAATTGTTGATGAATAGTGAAACCACTAAGTGGTACTTATAAAAACTGATTATCCGTTTAAATGAAATTTTTCCACCTTTGTGTTTTGAATTTCAAAAATCCGACATACATGTTTTTCATTAATAATTAAAATGTGGTTCAATGGGATGAAAATAATTTTTTTGGTGAATAGTAACTTATTAAGTTTTTAATCGCGATTAGAGGTAATTAGTGTAGTTTAAGGTAAAAATAATGTTTTGATAATATTAAATGACCTAGACACATGTCTTACCCTCATTGGATGAGTCATGGCCGACCAGGACAATCCATGGGTCAACATGGGGACCCCATGGAGCCACATTGGATGGAAAAGGTCATAAACACCTTTTTATTTAATGTTACAATTAAAATGACGCAAACATGAGTTGTTTTACAAAAAAAATTAAATGGGGTTATACAAGTCAGGTGTTTGACTATAAATATTCACTGGAAGGATAAAAAGATTTCCTACATCATAGTATTTTTTTATAATTTATAGACATTAAATAAATTAAATTATTTATGACATCATGATGATGCAACGATGACCTCATTATTTAATGATTTAAATAAAATGGAAAGATAATGTAAAATATAAGACCTATACATGTAAAAAACCTATTGGATTTGTGTATTTAGAACCCTTGTCACCTTATCCTCAAAACACATCAATGTGGGACCATTAAAATCCGAAACTCATTCTAAAATAATGTAAAATTTCTTTACTTTCCAATAGTGCCCCTCCTCTCCTCTTATAAAAGGACCCCACCTCTACCTCCTTAACCACACTTCCAAAGCCTTTGGCTCGGCCAACCCCTGCTCATTTCGCCTCTACACATCCCTCTCTTACTCCTAGAAGCCTAACATTGGGTAAAAGTCTTCCCAAGGAAGCATTTGAGCTCAAATCAAAAAGAGTTTCCCGATTTTAAGGTAATGTCTTCACTTGTGTTCTTTTGTTTTATTTTGCTTCTCCAACCCCCTAAACTATTTTTATTCATTTATTTTTTAACAACTCCAGTATCTTCAATATACTAGGATGTTTTTATAATAAGCATTCGAGCTGCACTTACACACACCTACATCAAATGGTTAGAGAACATATTGTTTCTGTGGATGGCGAATTTCTAACTCACAAAATGATGATTGTTCAACACTCATATAACACCTTAAAAGGTTTTCATTAAGATGTAACTATATTTATATATGATATATAATATGATTATGTTATAATTAAGATTCTGTATTTTTCTTTTGTGGCATACCTTTATGGTTTCCATTGTGGGCAAACACGATAATTTCATTTTCGGAAGTGCGGACAACCGCCCCCTCAAAGTGATTTGATTCGTTAATGCCATATGTGGGATGTATAAAGGATGTATTTAAAGTTATTTTATATTATTTATGTTACATATAAATTATGAATATAATTATGTAATTAAAATATAAATACCTCTCATTTAGTTTTAATTCCATTAATATGATATAGAAATGAAAGTAGCGGTCATCCATACGTACGGCTTACCATCTCCATGAACGGTGCATTTCATTTCTTACCTATAAATGATTATTTAATATTATAAATACATGTATATTATGGATATATATATGATATATACGATATCCAAATCATGAATATCTTTCTGGATATAATGAACCTTTTACCACACGAACAACATGTAATTATAAGAAGTCCACTTTCGACTTAAGAACCAAATATCGACAAAACAAACATTATTAACATAAATGATTACATAATGTATATAACATGTCAATAAGTTACATAAAAGGAATAATGAACTTGAAAAATTTTCTTAATAAAGTGGAAATTAACTCACGTTAATAATTCAGGACGTTAAAGAACGATCGAGTCAAGTTGGACCCGAGGTAAGGGATCCTACTCCTCTCTTTCTTTTTAAGTACACTCTTTTATGTCATTCCTTTTAAGATCATCTTCCTTGTGATTGAGATTTTCTTTTATGTTACTCTTACTTTAATTTTTATGTTCATATGATGAGAGACCTTATTCTCTCTCATCAATCCATTTTGGATGTTTTGAGTGGCGCCGTTAGGCTGCCGAATTTTAGTAAGAGATCTAACCTCTCTCTTTCTCTTTAAGTACTCTTCTTTATGTCACTACATTTAAAATCCTCTTTTTTATGTTGTGAGATGTTCTTTTTATATTCCTCTTTCTTAAAAAATTATGTTAATATGATGATATACCCTATTTGATCTAATCAATCCATTTTTGTAAGTTTTAAGTGGCGCCGTTAGGCTGCCGAGTTTTTGTAAGGGATTTTTCATCTCACTTTTATTCTCGTGAGATTTATGCTACATTTGCCACAATTTCCTTAGAGTGTTGTAAGTAATTCCCATCATTTTACTCATTGTGTAATATAATTTCATTTATGGGTATTTACATCAATTTTGTATTGTCCTTCTTTCACGGTATGTATGTTTCGAAAGATACCTATGTCGGTAAGGGAACTTTCACCCTACTCTTTCTAAAAGTCTTATTTTGTTATGTCTTTTAATTCACATAATATTATGTTGGTATACGTTCTTCTATATTTTTAGTGATTTGAATTTTATGTCCAAGTGATGAGATACCCTTTTTATCTCTCATCAACTCATTTTCTGAATTTTGTAGTGACGCCGTTAGGCTGTCAAATTTTTGCAAGGGAAATTCTTAACCCAAGTATGATTCTTTGGGATAAGCTTGTACTCCTTGAATATGTCGTTCTATGAATATGTGTGAATAATCTCTGATTTTTTTACACTTAATATCCACTTATATTTGGTGTATTAGTTTTTCACACATAATTATGTAATTTATTTATCCTTAATCCAAGGATACGGCTTTTGTATGGGACATATTCTCAATCTCCTTACAATGAGGCATATTTTGTTTTATACACAACCTACTTTTATACGGTGTATAAACCCCTTTGACTTTCACGTTTATCTGAAAGGAATCTTTTTTATACAAAGCATTTTACTAAACGATAAAAGAGAATGTTTTTGTCGTTTGTATGCGGCGACAACGACTTCTCCGCCGCCGTGACCATTATTTGAGTTTCGACTTCCTCTACAAGCCATACCTTTTTTTAAAAGAAAAATAAATACCATGTTTTACTTTTCTTTTATTATGGATTTGAAAATGGTTTTCATAATTTTTTTTATCAATGTGTTGTATTGATATCTTGTGATTGAAAAGTAGAAATGTTATGTTTCCTTTATGCATGTTTTATGTGATACGATTATATTGAGGTTCTAGGGAATTATTATGAAGATGGGTGGTTCCGTGATAAACTAATGGTTTGTGAGCCCGATATAGCTCTCCAATGAATTGGGTAACACGAAGGGGTTAAAAGTTAAGGTTTCTCCGAAGAGATTTTGGGAATATACTATGATGGGTATTCCAAACGTAACCAAGATGGTTACTACCTAGGTAAGAATGTTATGAATGTATCAAGTTACCTTTATGTCTTATGATTTCTATGATTTATTCATGATATTATGAGGTATGATAATGTGCTTATGTTTTATGGGTAAAGTATGATTTCATTCTTATGTATACATGTACTCATGTTTCCTTTCCATATTTTTATATCCCTTACTGATCTTTTTATGCTCATCCCAAGTTTTTGAAATGTTTTTCACAGGTCAAGGAAAGGGTACATGATATGATGATAGTGTCAAGGAAGTGTCAAGATAGAATCCATGTTTAATTTTAAATATGTTTCTGTTGATGGAAAAAATGAATACTATCTTTTATGTAACCAATTTGTTTAAATGTGGAATGTAATGCATGTTTTATGATCTAATTCTCTAAAACTCTAAACCTGAAAAGATCCACAGGGAGTAATCTTGTAATAACTCAAGATTAAGTAAGGTTTAAAGGTGGGGCCTTAAAGTTGGTATCAAAGGTCGGTTTAGATAACTATAGAGGTTAGGGTATTCTCTATGCACAAGTGATATTACCATAATGGTTAGGATTTCAAAAAGAGTCATAGTTTTAGATAAAGTGAATGAGTAAGTATATCTTAGTGTTTACCTTACCCATTATTACCTGATGGTTTTGTTGATATACTCACACTGACATTTCTGTTTTTAGTGAATGGTTGGATCTAGCAGGCACCAAAGTGACAACAGGTTTGAAGGAAACTGTGGTGGTTCTCTGATTAAGATACTAGATAAAATGGGGGATTCAATAAGTAAACTCGTGGTTGTTCTAAACCAACTATCAAGGAGTCATGATCAACCACTTGAACCTTGGTATGATCTGTAATGCATCATGTACGAGATGACCAATATATGTGGAAGTTCAGGTAATAATTATAAAGGTAACCATTAGATTTTATATGATCCTTACATTTGAGGTAATTAGGGGTTAATATATGTTATGATGGAAAATGAAAGGCATTAGATAAACATGAGGATAAAATATGTTATGATAATTTTTGAAGATTTTATCTCGGTTTGGGGAATGTTTTAAGAATTATATAGTTTTGGAAAAAGGACAACACGCAGATAATGTGACAACCAGTCACGTCAGACAAAGCTGTGGGAATCAAACCCACAACCAAAGTGTGACTGGTATTTATCACCTACCACTGGATTACGTGAAGTCCCTAGTTAGTTTGACTAATTCTTTTTAGTTAGATGATTTTAGGAATCAAGAGTAAGTTTATTTTGGGTCATATATGGAAATGATTAACCTATCATCGATGATATGTGATTAGGTTAATTACTTTTCAATATGAGAATTTAAGAGAAACTGATGTTATTTAGAGATAAAAGTTAATTTGTACCTTAGAAGACTATGTCATTAAATCCTTCAAATATTTGGGTTTCAATCGTAGTTTTGTTTACTTTGAAAAATTTTATGGAAAAATTGTTTATCAAATGGTCCTCATTGAACTCTGGGTTTTGTTGGAAAAATTTTAGAGATTAAGAATAGATTTTCATTTTATAAGGGGTTATCCTTTTCTGGATTATCTGATCTTGTACAAGCCTTTTTGTTTTTGGTTTTGGTTAAGGTCTAAAGATATGGGAAGTATATAGTTTTCTTTTGTGGATTAGGTGATTCTCTAGAAGTTGATTATAGTACTCTTAATGTGAACAAGTCTTCCTAAATACTCGTCTTTTGGGGAAAGTATTAGTCTGTGTAAGAAATCTAGTAAAAGTTGAATTTCAACATGACAAGTAAGTATGTTTCCTTATGTTTTAGTTAAGATCAAAAATAAATTCCTCAATGAAATGTAACTAAAAAAATGTTTTCTGTTAACTTTTCCTACTGGGGAATCGAATACCATTTAACCCATCACAATTTTGTGATTTTCTTGTGGTTAACTTTCTCCTAAACATGTTTTCTATCACTCTCCATTAGAACATGACCCTTTATTTTCCTCCATATCCATATTTTCATACTTGGAATCCTAGTATGGGTTAACTCGGGTGACCTTTGTACTTATCTTTATTTATTTTAATGTGATTGTTTTACTGACTCTTGTTCCGATGTGGTATTTTCAATGAAGTTTCCAAGCACAATTTTAAAATTGTGAGGACGCAATTCCCAAAAGGGGGGAAGGATGTAACACCCCAGGTAAATAAATAGTATGACATTTACAAATTTATCCATATTTGTGAATAAAATATTAATATAACTTTAAAGGGGATGCTATGCTCGATGGCGTATCCAACACGCAACAACGAGTTTCTTGGGAATCTTATGTTGCACTCTAATAATAAATTAATATTATTTTAAAATGTAGTTAACGCCTAGCAGTTGTGATGGCGGGAATGAATAGAACTAACTACAAAATGATTATATATGTTTGTCAAATATTTTTACTTTTTACAATAAATGTTAGAGGATTAAAAATGTGAATGAATCTAATTTTAAGCGTAAACATTCTAATATTCTTTAAAAGGTCAATTAACCGCCTTTTGATAGAGAACCTCTATTAAATCCACTTTTTGTAAATTTTATCTGTTACATTGGACAAGATAAAATTCTTCTTTAGAATCAGGACATCAAAATTTACTTTGTCTAAATTTTTGGTATTTTTCCGATAAAGTACATTTTTATTGAATAGTGAAAAATGTTGTATTTTAATTCAAAACCTCTTTTTAATCTAATTTATTTATATGATTAGATTATATTTTAAATAGGTTTTAAAGTGAAATTAGAATATATTTTTACCATTAAATCCAATTGTGGTCATTGGAATTAATTTTACTTTGAAATTGGACTTAAACTAGTGTCAATATTTTAATAGATATTGTTTCTTAAAAACACGCTATTTGTTTTGACGGTGGGAATTAATTATTAAATTAATTAATGCAACTTTTATGTTTTGAATTTTGTAAAATAGACATCATTTTTGAATTCGGAATATCAAATATAGCCTAGGGTGAATTTTTGGTAATTTTCTGAAAAACTTCAATTTTTGATGAATAGTGAAACTACTAAGTGATACTTTTAAAAACTGATTTTCCGTTTAAAATGAAATTTTTCAACCTTTGTGTTTTGAATTTCAAAAATCAGACATTCATGGTTTTCATTAAGAAGCAAAATGTGGTTCAATGGGATTAAAATAATTTTTTGGTGAACAGTAACTTATAAAGTTTTTAATCGCGATTAGAGGTAATTAGTTTAGTTTAAGGTAAAAATAATGTTTTAATAATATGAAATAACCTAGACACATGTCCTACTCTAATTTTATGAGTCATGTCCGACCTATACAATCCATGGGTCAACTTGGGGACCCCATGGATCCACTTTGGTTGGAAAATGACATAAATACCTTTTTATTTAATGTTATAATAAAAATGACACAAACATGAGTTGTTTTACTAAAACCATTATTAAATGGGGTTATAAAAGTCATAATTTTGACTATAAATAGTCATTGTAAAGATAAAATAATTTACTACATCATAGTATTTTTTTTATAATTTTTAGACATTAAATAAATTAAATTATTTATGACATCATGATGATGCAGCGATGACCTCATTATTTAACAATTTAAATAAAATAGAAAGATAATGTAAAATCTAAGACCTAAACATGTCCAAAACCTATTGTATGGGTGGATTTAGAACCCTTATCACCTTATCCTCTAAACACATCAATTTGGGACCATTAAAATCCGAAACCCATTCTAAAATAAAGTATTATTTCTTTACTTTCCAAGAGTACCCCTCCTCTTCTCTTATAAAAGGCCCCCACCTGTACCTCCTTACCCACACTTCCAAAGCCTTTGTCTCTTCCAACCCCTGCTCATTTTGCCTCTCCACATCCCTATATTACTCCTAATGGCCTAACATTGGGCATAAGGCTTCCCAAGGAAGCCTTTGAGCTCAAATCAAAAAGAGTTACCCGATTTTAAGGTAATGTCTTCACTTGTGTTCTTTTGTTTTATTTTGCCTCTCCAACCCCCTAAACTCTTTTTATTAATTTATTTTGTAACAACTCTAGTATCTTCAATATACTAGTATTTTTTTATAATAATCATTCGAGCTACACTTACACACACCTACATATAATGGTTAAATAATATACTGTTTCTATGGATGGCGAATTTCTACCTCACGAAACGATGATTGTTCAACACTCATATAACACCCTAAAAGGTGTCCATTAAGATGTCACTATATTTATATATGATATATAATATGTTTATGTTTTACTTAAGATTCTGTATTTTTCTTTTTTGGCATAACTATATGGTTTCTATTGTGGGTAAACATGATAATTTCATTTTAGGAAGTGCGGACTACCGCCCCCTAAAAGTGATTTGATTCGTTAATGCCATATGTGGGATGTATAAAGGATGTATTTAAAGTTATTATATATGATTTATGTTACATATAAATGATGAATTTAATTCGGGAATTAAAATATACATACCTTTCATTTAGTTTTAATTCCCTTAATATGACATAGAAATGAAAGTAGTGTTCATGTGTACGTACGGCATACCGTCTCCATGAATGGGGCATTTCATTTATTACATCTAAATGATTATGTAATATTATAAATACTTGTATATTCTGGATATATATGATATATATGATATCCAAATCATGAATATCATTCTAGATAAAATGAACCTTTGACCACACGAAAAACATGTAATTATAAGAAGTCCACTTTCGACTTAAGAACCAAATATCGACAAAACAAACATTATTAACTTAAATGATTACATAATGTTTATAACATGGAAATAAGTGATATAAAAGGAATAATTAACTTTAAAAAGGTTTATAACAAAGTTTAAATTAACTTAATTTTATTATTCAGGACGTTAAAGAACGATCGAGTCAAGTCGGACCCGAGGTAAGGGATCCTACTCGTCTCTTTTTTTTTAAGTACACTCTTTTATGTCATTCCTTTTAAGATCGTATTTCTTGTGATTGGGATGTTATTTTATATTAATATTACATTAATTTTTATGTTCATATAATGAGAGACCCTATTTTCTCTCATCAATCCATTTTGGAAGTTTTGAGTGGCGCCGTTAGGCTGCCGAATTTTCGTAAGAGATCTAACCTCTCTCTTTCTCTTTAAGTACTCTCCTTTATGTCACTTCTTTTAAGCTCCTCTTTGTTATGTTGGGGGATGTTCTTTAATATTACTATTTCTGAAACCATTATGTTAATATGATTAGAGACTCTATTTTATCTCATCAATCCATTTTTGTAAGTTTTATGTGGTGCTGTTAGGCTGCCGACTTTTCGTAAGGGATTTTTAATCTCACTTTTATTCCCGTGAGATTTATGCTACATTTTCCACAATTACCTTTGATTGGTCTATGTAATGACCATAAATTTACTCATTGTGTAATATACTTTCATTTATGTTTATTTAAATCAATGTTTTATTGTCGTTCTTTCACGGGATGTATGTTTCGAATGATACCCATGTCGGTAAGGGAACCTTTCACCCTCCTCTTTTTAAAAGACATCTTTTGTTATGTCTTTTAATTAACATAACATTGTGTTGGGATATGTTCTTCTATATCCTTAGTGATTTAAATTTCATGCCCAAGTGATGAGATATCCTTTTTATCTCTCATCAACTCATCTTCTGAATTTTGTAGTGATGCTGTTAGGCTATCAAATTGTTGCAAGCGAACTTCTTAACCAAATTTTGATTCTTTGGGATAAGCTTGTACTCTTTGAATATGTCGTTCTATGAATATGTGTGAATAACCTATGATTTTTTTACACTTAATATCCACTTATATTTGGTGTATTAGTTTGTCACACATAATTATGTAATTGATTTATCCTTAATCCAAGGATACCATCTTTGTATGGGACTTCGTCTCAATCTCCTTTCATTGAGGCATATTTTGTTTTATACACAACCTTATTTTATACAGTTTATAAGACCCTTTGACGTTTACTTTTATCCTAAAGGAATCTTTTTTATACAAAGCGTTTGACTAAACGACAAAATGGAATGTTTTTGTCGTATGTATGTGGCGACAACGACTTCTCCACGGTCGTGACCATTATTTGAGTTTCGGCTTCTTCTTCAAGCCATACCTTTTTTTTAAAAAGAAAAATAAATACCATGTTTTACTTTTATTTTATTTTGGTATTGAAAATGGGTTTGATAATGTATTTATATCAATGTGTTGTATTTATATCTTGTGATTGAAATGTGGAAATGTTATGTTTCCTTTATGCATGTTTTATGTGATACGATTATGTTGAGGTTATTGGGAATTATTATGAAGATGGGTGGTTCCGTGATAAACTAAGGGTGGGTGAGCCTGATATAACTCTCCAATGCATTGGGTAATGTGAAGGGGTTAAACGTTAATGTTTCTCCGAAGAGATTTAGGGAATATACTGTGATGGGTAATCCAAACGTAACCAAGAGGGTTACTCCCTACGTAAGAATGTTATGAATGCCTGAAGTTACCTTTATGTCTTATAATTTCTATGATTTATTCATGATTTTATGAGGTATGTTAAATTTCTTATGTTTTATGGGTAAAATATGATTTCATTCTTATGTATACATGTACTCGTGTTTCCTTTCCATATTTTTATATCCCTTACTGAGCTTTTTATGCTCATCCCAGGTTTTTGAAATGTTTTTCAATGGTCAAGGGAAGGGTACATGATATGATGATAGTGTCAAGGAAGTGTCAAGAATGAATCCATGTTTTATTTTAAATATGTTTCTGTTGATGGGAAAAATGAATACTATCTTTTATGTAACCACTTTGTTTAAATGTGGAATGTAATGCATGTTTTATGATATAATTCTCTAAAACTCTAAACCTGAAAAGATCCTCATTGTGTAATCTTGTAATAAGTCAATATTAAGTACGGTTTAAGGTTGGGGCCTTATAATTACACCATGGTTATAGTGTCTCTAGTAAAGTCTGTTAATAAATACAAAAATAGGATGAAATAAATAAGTATTTTTGTAGAAGTGGTCTTTGGTAGATGTCTAATATTGTTATAGTTTGGTTCCTTAGGTTATATAAATTGGGGGACTATTATATTCAATGACTTATATGGAAAACCATAATGTAATTATATGGTGGTGTAACAAATTATATCATCAATTTATAGTAGTTTAAATGTATTTTTACATTTGGTAAATAATTATGTTTTGGGAACTTCTATATGATTTTGTGTTAGAGAAATTACATATTTTGGTTTTTTGATTATGTTAATACTTATTTGGCCCATCAGATTGTAAAATATAATAATTTATGTGCCAAATCAGATTAGGGATGAAAAATAAGGATCAGTTGATCCTATAGATACGAATGAGATATTGTAGTTGTTTGTAAAACTATTTATTGGATTCTATATTTCAGTATAAAAATCCAATGATAAAGAGTCATGTGGTTTTAAGTTTTGATATCGTATTTAAGATATTATAAATGGTATAATATATTAATAATAAAAATAAGTAGAATAATGTTATAATGCTAAATAATATTATTGGATCCACATTTAATAATATATTGAATATAAAACACATTAATTTTAATAATGAGTATACTCAAGAAGAAAATAATGAATCAATTGGTATATAGAGTGTTGATTTAAGATAAATATAGTTTATCAAATTTAAATGAATTGTTACATTATGAAAGGAGCATAATGAATAACAGGACAACATGTTGGGTTGTTTAATATTTATTTTCTATCCATTATATATCAAAATATTTGTGAGAAGTTGTAAATATGTGTTTTAATTCAATTATTACAAATTGACGTTACAACATTGAGTTTAAATACTAATTTTAATATATTCTATATAGATGATCATATTAATTATATTATTGAAATTTACATTTTATATGATACATTTTATTGAAAAAAGAGAGTACAAGGATATCCCTTTCAATTTTATTAAATATTATTATACCAATGCATGTGAAATGAGGTCTTAAAAACATGATTTGTATGTAGCTATCCATATTAAATAGAAAACCTTATAAATTCGTTATTAAAATTAAAATTATTTTATTTGAGTTTGTAATTAAGATATTATGTGATTGAATTCATCATAGTTCAGTATTGAAGTGATAATAGTAATAAATAATAATATAATACAGACATCTTCACTTTTGAGTAATGTTTATTATTGGTGGCACATTAAATAAATAGATTAAAAATATTAAAAATCCCCTAAAATAATCCTTAATGGTCCAAATTGATATTATTAACTATGTATTGATTATTTTTCTATCTAAAAAGTTAATCCTATAATGAATTACATATGTTTCACATCGATCCTATAATAATATATCATCAAAGATAAATTGAAGATGATGTGAAAAAATTATTAGATAAAATACTTTTACTATTTTAGTAATATGGATAATTATAAATTATAGAATAGCTAACTTCATATAAATAATTACTTTGTACCCACTGAATAAATTTTCCATGGGGTAATTTTTATTTTATAAATCATCTCATACTTGAAAAAATAATATTTAGTTAGTGTTATTTATCATAATTATGTTTTTGTGTAGTAATATTCTATATATAGAATCAAAATAACCTTCTATATGTGTAACTAATCATAAAAATGTACTTCACATACATGATTTAATTATATTGTTTTATTGATTCCCTGAGGTAACATCTATAAGTGAATAATACGAAATTTATCTTCAACCCATATCTAACATTACATCATAATTATTAACCCCTCTATGAAGAAGATTTTTAAAATCGCTAGACTGATAATGGTAAACCATGATATACATTGATAATCCAAGGGGTATGAACTAATTTTAATGATAAAACCGGTCCTAATTTAGGAATAAAAAATCAACTAAAGAACTAAATTTCAACAAATGAAAATCCATTAATATGAATTCGTGGGAAAACAAGGATTGTAAACTGTATTAAAATTTTATAGTATAGGTGGTTGATTCATGGAGGTTCACAATGTCCACCCCAAAATATCCAAATTAAATTGTTTTTCATTTTAATTTTTTTATTATAATCATTTACATTAAAATATTATAAATTAAATAGTAAGTGTTATTTAATTTGAGTTGGAATTGGTTTTGTATGTGAAGAAAATAATTTTTTTAAACCATTGTTAATTAAAATTTTATATTATATAATAAAGATCCCCCACATCCTCATCCAAATTTTCAAACTTTATCATCTATAAATTATACCTATCTTCCTAATTTATTTACCCATTTATTCCAAAGGTGACCATGAATGAACATTCTTACTAGTAGGATTGATTGATTATTCCAATATTTGTTAATGGTTCCCCACTAGACCCTCTCGAAATACTCCAAAAGAACTGATCAAAACAAAAGTATTGTGTTTTTTATATTTTTATGTTAAGTAAAATAAAATGTTTTTTTGTGTTAGTATATTGAATTTAATTTGATTTAATCGTTAATTGAGTATATTATTTCAATTGGATTAAATAATTTGGTGTAATATTATTTGAAATAGATATGAAATGTCAATATTATCATTAAGATAAAACTTCCTCCACAGTATTAAATAGAAATTTTCATGTACTAAAGCTATTAAGGTACAATTATTCATAGTGGATTGGATTTTTACTAACGATAATAACAACTTTTATGAAAAGGTATGTTTAGTAAAATAACATATATTGTATTTCAAACATTATAAATTACAAATTATGCAATATTTTTAACATTATTTTATTTCAATAACATAGTTTATGATATTTATATAAAAATATGACAACAGTATTGATATTTATAAAAAAACATGTTACTTTACCTAAAAATACACATTGATATATTAGGTAATTAGAGATATTTGAATTTTTATCAATTGAAAATCATAGAGTTTATAGATGAAATAAATTTTAGGTTCCATCATGTAGTTTTAGATTGTTGATTAAAGGTCCTGAGATATATGATAAATTTATATTCAAATAATTTTCTATTATATATCATGATATATTTGGAAGGACAATTGAACTATATAAAATGATGGAACTTTATCAATCTTTATAATCATCATGCTACGACCACAAAAGTAGAGATTAATGTTTTTAACGTAATTGTTGGTTCTATCGGAAACATAAATGAAAAATATGAATAACCTAACACATTAATATATTCTCATGTTTATTTTATAGAGACTAATGTACGGGAAACCATAATTGAGAAATCAACGAAACTTGAATGTTGTATCAAATGCAATATATATTTATCAGTACATTTTTATAATTATTATTCATGTTTATCTAATTATTCCTGATGATAAATACATGAAATATAAATTAGAAAAAGTCTATTTCCATAATAATTACTAAATCACATTGGCTATGAAAAAAGTGGTAAATTACACTTCTACCCATATTAAGTTGTTTTCCATGCCTAACATGATGTATACGCTTACATGGGAAATAGAAAACAATTCCATGAAATCATTTCAGCCAAGGTTGAATATTAATACCTTCAGGATAGGGTTCTGGGGCATTTCATTACATTTACCAATGATTTCTCTCCCACTACACCGATAACGTAATTTTATTAATATTATTTCATATCAATTTGTTGTTTAAAAAAGGAATCAAAAATTTTATATTTTAAAAAGATAAATATCAGAAGTATGATTTCAATCAATAGATGATGTATAATATTACTCTTGAACACATTGAATTTCCTCCTCCAAAATGGACAATAATACTAGTACATCTACATAGTTCTTAAACAATAGTGGCTCATCATAGTAAAATGTGATGGATAGATAGGGAAAATATTCATCAAGTGATTTGATAAATATGGGTATTTTATTTAAGTGAAAATATAATTTTTTATGTAAGGTTACCATGGTTTTTCTTTATGATAAACATTAAATAGAGTCTCCTGAAAAAAATCATCATCAAAACTCTTCCCATAATCATCATCGATATTAGTAAATTAAAGACTATAATGATATTTATCAATGGTTTTTTATATCCTTTTGTTCTATTGATGATGATTTCGAATTCTTAAAGTCATAGGATCATCCTAATTATTCTAGATTTGGAATCCTTTTTATTTACGAGTCATTTTATTATTGCATGATTAGTGTAGACTACAACTCTTAGGAATAAAAGGTATGAAATATTGTTTTCAAACATGATATTTACTACAAAAATATCATTCAATATGGTCTTATAATTTATTTTTCATTCATTTGAGTACTAGTGGAATAATAAATGGGAAGAAATTTATTTCTATATCATTGTCCAAAAAAATACCAATTATTAAGTAACTATAATTTCCTATCCATTTAACATAATTTTCAAATTTAGGGAATATAATTATGAGTGTGAATCCTGAGTAATTTTTTATAGAATGAAATTTACACTAAAAATATATCCTAATTTTTAATGTTATGTCATTAAAGATTATGTATTTGATTAGGAGGCTTGTTTTGTAAAATGGTCATATCACTATGATGATAGAACACATTGTGACCAAGAAATAACATTATGCCTTTCAAAGTAGTTGGTTAAAGTAAGTCTGTAATGAAATTAATATTATTTTATCCACATCCATGTCATTATTTTTAATTTTATGATTGATTAATATGCATAAGTGAACCATAAAATTTCATTTAACCAAAATCAAAACATGGAATTTATCTTTACAAGGTTGTATAACCAGTTCCAATTTTCTTAGGTAGAATTTGTTAGTTTTTCCATTCATATAAAATAAATCTTTCAAGATTTTGACTCTTTCGTCTACCATATCAAAAATTATATGTGTCATACAACATTTAAATGTTTCATATGTTTTAAAAAACCAAATGGAATCCGTTGAAGGTAATATTTCTAAATGTACATGTGAATATTTTTTTGAATCATCACCTTATTCAATAGTTATTGGATTGTATCCAGAATATAAATATAAGATACAATATTATCCAATCCCAAATAGCGTCTCAAGAATCATGTCCATGTCTGGGAGGGGTATATAGTGTTTTCTTATTTCATTTTGGATATTTTTTTATTCTACACCCTTTCTGTATCCAATAATTACATGAGTTTGAATTAATTCACATTCATTATTTGTTATCTTTGATAATCCTCTCTTCATTGTTATATCATATAGAAAGATCAGTCAAATATTTTCAATAATAGAAAAAATAGCGGTAGTGTTGAGAATCATCATAAAATCATAGTTAACAAAGTATATCGATAGTGGTTTCATTCAAAACTACGGTTGGAATTTTTTTCTTGGACCCTTATTCTAGTCGAATTCTATGGGTGTATATTGTGGGTAAATACCCTTGATATTAGCCACATCACATGAGATTGAGTTTTGGTTTCCCGTGATGTTATTTATATGTTTCTATTTATGTTCTTTATTTTTTATGAGATTATGATGATTGGAATTTTTTTTAGGCCTTTGTGAATAAGTATTTTGTTTTCATCAATAGTGGCTTCAATTATGGTTTTGGGGATTGATAAGCATGGGTATGAGCACAAGGTATGAGTCTCTCATCATTTATTTAATATAATTTAACAAATCGTATTCACTACATTCATCATCACATGGAGATATATATTATAAATCATATTATATATCATTGAAATCATATTTTTCATTACTAAAAAATTTCATTACAAATAAAGGAGATATCACTTTTCCTATTCACATTAATTAGATAAAAAACTACATATTACTCACCTACCACGATAATTATTTGACATTGGTCCACATTATTTAATGCTTTTATGGTGGATTATCATTTTAATACATGAATTATTGGTACAAATAATCCATCCTACATATCAAGGATCAAATATTAATTTGGGAACATTTGTTTCCTTGCAATGACTTAGTAATCCATTAGATGTCCCACAGGATACAAGAATAATCACCTAGAAATATGTGTTGTTATTCATCTGGGTTGTATATCCTCAAGTCCCAATTCATATATGATAATGATTATAAATATATTTATACATTCATTAAGATGATTAACGTATTTTCCAAATTGGACACCCCAATAGTACATGGGATTGATAAACTATCTCGATCTCTTATTTTTTATTTGGATCAATCACTAAAAACCGTATATAATTACTTAATTAATTAAATGATAAAGAAAGATTCAATAATTATCATATTTGAGATAAAATCATTCAATAATTTAGAATAATAGGGTACCTAAAAATTTATTTACTGACTGAGAAGTATTCATGGACTTACTTAAACATTTTAATAAACCACTTGTACATCCCCTCTATAATCCATTTTTACATTCTCTATTTGAAAAAAGTTGAAGTTTATTTGGTTTTCATTCCACATATAATTATTACTTGATGAGATCATATGATACATGACCTTCTTAACATGGATTTGTTTTAGAAAAATACATACAAGCTTTATCAGTTCCATCATCCTTGTATTTTTTGATCACCATCACACATATTTTAGTTTATTCTATCATTTTTTCATCAACATTACATGGATTGTAAAAGTTGATATCTATTTCATTATTATGAAACATATAAATTTCATAATCTATTGGATTTATCTTGGTTTAACATGTATTGTACCTGGTATAGGATCATATTGATTTATAGTGATCTACCCTATATGGTGGAAATCATTTTAGAGAGTAGACCTCTGATTATTCATTCCTTTTTGTGGTGTAGTAATTCCCTTGTAATCTATTTTTAATAATAAGATGAATAACATATCTAAATTCATATTGAATTAGGACTGGATCAAATATTTTTGAATATTGATGTTTTAATTTGTAGTCAGGTGATGGAATCTACTGAGCCCTAAGGGGAAAAGTTTTTAGTCAGAATGGTTTTTGTATATGAGGAACATGTTTGTGAGGTGGTTAATCTAGTTACCACTAGTTCCATGGTGGATCTTTACCAGTCATATATTGATTGTAACCCATATTTGGTTATTGTTGAATTGGTTTATTCAAATAAGATGAATTTTAGTATTATTGTTGTTATTGAAATGGATGATGACTTTTTTTATATATAACTTAATTACAATCCCAACATTGTGTTTCTTCATCATCATTATGAATGTTCAGGTACTGGTTTTTCTATCCAAATATAATTCATGCATGAATTAATATAATATAATTCTGAGGGATTTCTCAGGGTTGAGGTTCCTAAAAAATATATTTATTCATGAGGGTGTCAACCTAGACTATCAGGTGGATATTTTATTCAACTTAGTGAATTTAATGTCTAGATGTTCCTCAATCATTTTTTCAAACACTAGAATTATGTGAAACCTAATAAAAAATTTATCCACATATATCAAATATATTATTAATAATACCATCATAATTGGAAATGTATAAAATATTCTATGGATTGGGTTTTATGCCCTACTGAATATTTTGAATCTACATCCACATATCAATTATGTAGTGTGTGAACATTTAGGTTAGTTTTCTAATTTGATCATAAGCCTCTCAGGATAATTCACCATCTTCCCAAGTCATGTTTTATATTTTATTCCACATTATAAAAGTATGTACAAAAATAAAATATAAATTAAGGAATTTGTTAGTTATATTGTACCATTTTGTAATGCAATAGGGAGACTCGATTTTGTTAAAAAAAATATTTTTCCTACAAGGATATGGGGATGTCCCTTATTCTGATAACTTCTCATGAAATGCCTTGATTCCATATTTGATCAACTAAATATAAAGATATTGATATATTCTAATGTTTATATTTTTTAAAAAAAATAATAGAATGAACCATGTTTTGTATCAAATGAAATTGACCTAGATTAATTTCACTCAAATGTTCTTCAATGGGAGGCTGAAAAATACTGGGAATAGAATCACTCATGGATAATAAGTTCTAGTCCATGATGGTGTGCTATACATGTAGAGGTTTCACTACCTATTTTTTTATGAGTTATGTATTTTTCATTTATATGAATAAGTGAGATGAGATTCTGATTCAAATCCATGATGTAATGAAGATATGTAGTAATAAATATTTTGATTTCAGTTTCAAAGGAATGGATATATAAATTTTATTTGGAATCTAATAGAGCTCATGGAACATATGTTATTCACTAACATAATGACATGGATAAGGAAACCAATACTCATGAAGAGTTCAAAATGGAAATGTGGAGAAGGTATAAAAAGGAAATCCCAGCATTGTTCCATTGGTCACAGTGTCAATGGTTGGTCCCTAGCTGTGATACCAATATTTTACCAACATTGGAAGTTTCATAGATTCCTCACATCTGTGATCATATTATAAATTATATATTACACAACTAAAACTATTAAATAGTTATATATATTAGTGTAAGTATGGGGTCGGGCCTACAAGGAGAATATGGAAATTTCTGGTGACCTAGAAATATAAACAAAGAAGTTGATTTCTTACATGAATCTAAGAGTTGATTTTTATGCAAAAAAACTATATTGAACATTATTTAATGAAATAAATTTATTTTTGTAAATTATGAGGAGCCTAATTCTATGATATATCTGAATAGAAAAATATAAGGTATATTGAAATAGACTTTGATCATTTTCATGAGTCACCAATTTATTCTTTTTCCATCAAATTTTGTTTAACCATATTGGAATCCACTATATTGTCTAAATTCTATTTTATAGCCCAATTCATTTTTAGATATGGTAAAATCATGAACATGATGAAACTATTAGAAATTGTTTGGTTTATTCCAATTACTTCAGTATCCTTCCATTATAATATCATAGTTTGGATCATGATAGGGAATGAAAAATTATTTTCTTGTCAACCTATGTCCCAGCTAAAAATATTACCCCATTTTTTATATTGGTATTTTTAAATAATTGAAACCTCTACTCTGAAAACATATCTCTATGTATTGAAGCCTCAAATTTATAAGGAATGGATAGAAATATTGAAAAAATAGTTACAAAATGTATCCTTGAAATGTTATAAAATAATATAATGAAGGTTTATTTCTATTAAAATATTAAAAAAGATGATAGTAGATGAAATCAAAACGAGTCTCAGAATGAAAAATTGAAATAAGTGTAGAACTGAATAAATAAAAGGGAATTGATATTTCTTAAAATAGAACCACAATGCTAATACTATATTGGAAAATGAAGGAGTGTAAATAGAATAATGTAAAAATAAAAAGAAATGGCGACACCCTTGAAATGTACCACACTTGAAAATTGAATATGGATACGAAAATTATAGCCTAATATCTTATACAACATAAGTATTCATTTTTTCTCATGGTCTCAAACTTTTATTCCATATGTGTTTTTCTACATTATATATGATAACACTTCATTCCTTCTTTCTTTTATATCAATGTGATTTATGTCTTTAAATAGAATCATTGTATCGCCAAACCCTATGGGTTTTTTAGTATATTTATTACATTTTCATCTTGTGTATATCCTTTAAGTGTTATGATCTTCCTCAAAATTATGCTTATAGGGATTAAATATATATCAAATCCTAGGTGTTGATTTGGCCAATCTCGATGAACATACTGTATAAATAAAACATTTTGTTGCATAAAATTATAGAAATAGTAATATTAAATTGAATATCCCATTTTTCAACATAATCGCTAATATAATTTAAATTTTAGAAAAACATAAAAACATCTAAAACATCTGTCATGTGATATAAATTAAATAAAATTTGTAAATAATAATTTAGTATATCAATATTTAAGAAAATAATGTACAAATATATACCAGGGAAAAAGATTAAAGATTCATGAGATAATTAACATGATCACTTAATTGTAATCATAATCATATTTAAATGAAATGTAAAATTACTGTGATAAATAGAAAAAATTAAATTTTAATCAAAAATTTGAATAGTGTGTTATCACATTTCTGAATCACTACCCACACCCTTTTCATCGTGAGTCACTACTCACTCTCACACCACCACTACTAATTACTCGCGCATAATCATAGTTGTAAGACATTAACAACAGTATATATGTCTCGTGAGAAATAAACAGCTAAATAATTAATTAGATGGAATTGTAGGACCCCAACATTCAATAATGAATAGATTTTTGTCACACTAGAACTCACTCATTCAATGAATAATAAGGAAATCATGGAATGAAAATGGATTTCATATTATTTTCAAATTTAATCAGATAATTAAATAATGCATAATTATTTGAATAATATGAACATTTTATACACCAAGGAAATAAATGGTTATCCATAAATACTCATTTAATTAATAGGCAAATTCCATTTAATTATGACGATGAGATATATTGAGTTTAGACTATATAGATAAAACATATCTGAATTTTTATTCCATTTCCCCAATCAATCAGTGTATAAGATGTGTGTGGACACCCATAAACTAAATTATGGGAAAATGGAGTGTTCATAAGAGTAATTAATTTGAATACAACTATTATTTTATTAAATATAATATTCTTTATATTCCCAAGGATATTCCAAGTTGTGTTTAAAATTCGATGAAATATAGGTTCCATTGTAGAACATATATATAAATGATGATGTAGAATTTTTTAATTTAATTTATTATATAAATAATTGATGAAGGGAATTATACATAAACATTTTTGGGTTTAGTTTTTATGTAAGTATGTATAATTTGGGTTCTCGTATGATAATGAGATTTGTGTTGTCACATTTTTTGAATCATTAGTCTATAATTATGATACACCTGAAACATATATATAAAACCCCCATCTAGAATTGAGATCAATAAGGGAAAAATAAATATATCCACATTGAGTACAAAATCATGGAATATTTGGTGTGTAGTGGAGGAGTCTGAAATTACCAAATCCAAAAAAAAAATAAAATTGACATGATTGAAGAAAAAAATGGAATTTTATTCGACAACTTATTCCACCATGCAATGAAAAATTCCTGGAATGAAACATGCTTCTCCATTCACCCCTTCTTCATTAACAAAATTGTAAACACAATCATGAACATTTTTAACTCTATCTCCATAAGGGTGAGGACGAAAATATTGTTTTACTATACTAACTATATCTTTAATATGAATGTTGATGATAGATTTCCTAATATTGAAGTGGTATTTTTGGTAGGTTTGGAGATTGGTATATTGGAAAATCATGTTTTTTAACATGATGACCACTATGAATAGTTAAGAACCAAAAATAGTGATGGTTTCGTCCTCTATAAAAACAGTGAAATGATATTGAACTTTAAGTTTTATCAAGAAAAATACATTATTTAGATTAGCATAAATAATTTTTTTTCTACTATATTCATTAAAACAATGACAACCCTAATATTAAGAAACCTATATCAAAATATTCACTCCCCAAGAAGAAATGAAAACACCACTCTTAAGATGACGTTTTCTACACATATATCTTTTTAATCAACTCTTCATTCACTGTGGCCTCAAGATACATTATCAATGTAAATGGGGTTACCTGATACCAGATATATATATATAATTCCGCCATGAAACACCACTTCAAAAATTTCTCAGTAGAAGTATTATATATTTTAGAAAAAAACGGATTCAAAAACATATCATATAATTCTCACATGCTCATGATCCCATGAATAAGTGAGTGTAACTCATTCCACCATACCCCCTTTATCAATGGTAAAAAAAATATCTCCACAAAACTACAAAAAAAGAATTATGTTATCCTTGAAACTCCACATTATCACCAATAAATAGACCCCACCATTGATAAGAAGCACCTCTATACTAAACAATTCATAATGGAATCTAATTTTTTATCTCCACACATATTATAGAAAAATATATATCAAGCTTATCTATACACAAATACATCACTTGATTATAGAGATTACACTATTATTCACTATGAAATGAGGCTAAAACAATAGTAACATGTTTATCCTCAGCCCATACATCGACACAAGTAAAAATGTTATATGGTGGATCATATAATCCAAATAATCCTCATAAAAAATTAAAAAATAATGGTTGAAACCTCACATAATTTTCTATATCAATGTACTATGAAGCATTCAATACTAAAAAATTAATTTAGATTAAATTAATATAGTGGTATACATTTAAATTCTCCCTAGGATCACACTAATTTAAAAAAAAGTGAAATAAATAAAAATAAAATTTCCTAAACTATTACATTAAAAATTATGTTTTATCATATTACCTAGAACATTCTATAATCTTGTGGTCCATCCCAGAATAAAAATGTGGCCATAAATTCCACAATCCTTGGGATTTCCTTTACTACATCGCATACCATTATTGATTGATTAAAATACATTATAAAACCCATGTTTCCTTCTAGAGTTCCATAACATAATGATTATTATAATCGAAAATTGTTTATAAAATACAACTATATCATTTCTCACTCCCACTAATATTCCATATAGAATACATGTGAAGACGATTTTGATTCCAGAATCCAACCTTCAATATGCCTCTGTCTAGCCAAAATCCCCATGGGTATAAAATAAAATTTATGTTAGGATTTATCCTCAAACTATGAATAATATTTAAATCCAACCACAAAATCCATATTCCAATAAAACAAATATCCCATAATGTAGTTATTTTTTTTAAAATGAAATTCTGATATATCAAAATAATATCCTTAAAAGTAACCCAAGAACACATACCATGAACTCTACATGATAATAATTCCTTTCTAATTACTAACACCCTCTTAAAAGTGTGTGTCTATATATATATATCTATATATAAGTGAGAATATATTTATACTCAATTGGAACATCCCGAAAACAACATATATAAATGTGGATGAAGTAAATTAATGTATTTACGTATATAATTTTGACCAAACTGATTATCAAAATTTGTTCATCTACCTCCCCTTATCACTGAGTCATACTCAAAAAATATTGTCTCCCTATATAGTAACAATATATCAAATTAAATTAATAAGGGTACAATAAAACCATCTCTACACTAATTTATTCACTCTCAATCCCACAGATGTCTTATGTCATACAACAAGATAGCCTTTCATATCCCATATCCACATCAAATTGAATTTATAAATCCACCACAACATATAATATACTAAATAATATATCATATATACAACATAATGTAAATATTCAACATGTTATAATGACAGATCAAAAATACACATCATATTCTTATAATATTATGTTAATGAGAACATGATGGAGATCAATATATTTCCCTCATCTAATCACACACAGCAATCATCATGAGTCGCACCAAAATGACATCACATTAACATAATGGAATATATTCATTATTACCACTATTGAATACCAAAGCCCTTCTTATATTTTCAGTACCGAGAGTAGATAGTGTGGAATAAGTATTAGTTATCTAAATATTACCATTGTAACTTGGTTGTTAGGTAGAACACATGGAATCTAAAACCATAATGATTTTTTTAAAGCTAACCAAAACGTTGACATTATGTATAAAATAAAAAATACACAAGAGATACAACATATAAAATTAATTAAAATGAAGGACAAAAAAAGTAAACAAAAAAACTACATCCAATAAAAACAAATTCATCACCAATATCATTCACTATCACTCACTAGTACAGTTTTCCACAAATATAAAAAACAACACTTCCACTAATATTCTATTACAAAACCCCTCATGTCCTTATTTTATTACATTATTATTATTTCCTAGTATTATAATTAACATATACATTATATTAAAATAATAATTATTCATTCTAACCAACCAAATAGAATATTTATAACTCATATAATATCATATTTAAACACAATTAATTTTTATTATGAGCCACACAAATTTCCCCCAAAATTGATATATCTAAAAATTTATTTTTTCATAATAAAATCACATTTCTGTTCTAATCTATCAATGTCCAATACAACTATTCCAAACATCATGGTGAAACCACAATATTAATAACGTCCACTATGGAAAAAATTAGAGATCCATAAACCTCTTTTGTGCATCCCCATATTCTGTATTTTTTCGACCAATGGAGGTGATTTGAGGATATTAGAATGAGATTATACAATCAGGTACCTATAGCTATAAAAAATAGTTATACTAGTTATAACCAAGAGAAATAAAAATATAAATGTATATATAGACATTTCATCTATGATCCAAGCATGAGTAAACAACAACCACCAAGATATAAATGAATAACTACTGTAATGTTTTACATGTCATTGATCTATAATCATGATAGGTCCTGAGTGAACCTTACATAACATGTTATGAAAATAATATTAATTAATCCCTTTAACAAGACCGGTCTCTAGTCCATTAATGTTCCCATCTTACTACATCAACAATAGTCGACATCATAACAAAATATATAAATGAATTAACCCTTATTTATTCTATTAATCAAAAAATTTCATCGTGTACTAGGTTTCATAAGAAATGTGTTAGTAAAAAAATATTAATCAACTCATGGTATCCAAAAAATAAATCATGAATAAAAGATTGTATGCATGACATGATATGATAAAATAATAAAAAAATATAAACCATAAATAATATCATTCCCCAAAATTCTCAAGGATCCACAAAGTATGTGGCCATTCATTTTGAGAATACTATTATAGGATCTCTAAATATAATACCATGATTAATTATAAAGTGGAGGTAATACATTCATATTCCTATAATTTTATCATCCTATAAGGGATATAAAAAAATATAATTAATTATGTATGTATATTTCGATTGTAATGTCCCAGAATTCCCATATAATTTTTTTAATTATATAGTATAATTTTGAGACTGAAAAATCTGACAGAGCGTGATTCTGATGCCCAGAGTTCCAATAATGATTCATTGAAATTTTTTAGAGCTTCATTTTATGTGAAAAAGTAGTTTTTTTAAATATGTGGAATAACTATTTAATGGTTTCTTGGATCAGAAATCTGAGGGCACCATTTTGTTCAAGATGGTGGGATTACCCTAGGTGAAACATTAGATTAGTCGATGAAGACCTCTAGTTTGAAAACCAAAAAATGAAATAAAAAGAAATAAAATAATTAATTTTATTTATTTTATTTTTCATATGATTATACCCACGAATGGTGACACAGATTAAAAATATACAACAACCATTGAACATGTGATGGTATCCTCTCTTTAGGCAGATACTAACATTTGTCGGTACAAGCCTCCAATAAAAGTTAGTTTTTGGCCATAAATAAAATAATTAAGTGACGAATATATTATTGATAAATCCTTAACTTCTAAATTGTAACTCGGATTGAAATTTTGAGTGTACTGTTGAGTTTTTTGGGTTGTGTTTTCCTTAGGCAAAGTCTAACCTCGACTGGAGTGGGTCGAGGGTGAATGTTGTTAATTTATTGAATTCCTTTAGTGTAAATTGAGGAAATGTGTGAGTTATGTTTTCGAACATTTGAATCGGAGCTCAGATTAAAAATTTGGGGGCATCATTGAATCCATAGAGCCGAGACTTTGTTAAAGGAGACTTTACCAGGACCATAGTAGATCTAGATAATTAATTATGTTTTGTGACATTTTAGAAGAAATAAAATTAATTTATTAATTTACTTTATTTTCTTTCTTATCCACCAACTGACTAGAGGAGTGTGGGACCCATGATGCATCAATCCAATAAATGGATTGAGAATCCAATCCAAGGTAATGACGTTGTTGGATAATTAAGATTATTCCTAATCTATGAGCACCCATTAATTTCCAACGTTGTTACCTACCTCCTCCTATGCTATATATATAGATCATGGGGAGGGGTATCGGCAGAGCATCACAAAGCAATTAAGATATGAAGAATCCCTACGATGCCATACCCATCGTGGATGGAGATAAACCCCGCGGGAGGTGGCGAACGACACTGAATCATGAACCGAAGGATGACGTATGAGTGGTGTTGTAGGTAACCCGTTGTGGATATGTAGAACCTGATCCACCTTCAGGATCCGATGCTCTCCAATGGGTTTTGGAGGTAGGTGTTTATTCATTCGTTCTTTTTAAATGTTTTCTGATTCTCAGTTCTTTAACAATATTATGAACACAGACCAACCAACTAACGGGTTTATCCTCAATTCATTAATTTTTTCATAAGGTTGTTGTGGGGTATCTTTACCATGTTGTAATTGTTGTTTAATTAAGTTGATTATTAAACACATGACCCCATCATGTATTCGAGCTAACTCATAGGGTGCGGTCCTAACAAACCTGCTATTAACCCTCCACTATCTTGATATCCTTGCACCTTCATGGAAGACCTTCAGTGTGGCAACACCAAAGTGAAATGTTTGGAATAGATCGTCGATTCACACCGCTTGAGAAGGTTGTGACACAAAGGCAAAAAGATCATTAGAGAGGCTGACACTAGCTGGCTATGGAGGAGTTGCGATTTGCCGTCACACACCTCCGATGAACAAAGAAAGCTGTGGCTCGTCAGCGGTGGTGACTAATGGAAGGTAGCCGACACACCGGTCGGATGTGGGCGACGGTGCGGTGAGATGTCGCACGCTGCTGGAGAGGCCGATTGGCATGATGTCTGGCTGTGACGGAACCGGAATAGTTAGGGCGCACACCCAGTGGTGCTCCCACATGGAAGCTAGATTGTGGCATGTGTTGGCTGCGGTGGGAACAGAGGGTTGCCGGATCGACCGACGGTTAGCGGACAGGGCGTGCGCCAGTGGCACGCCCAGCTGCTGTGACACAGAGGGCACACAGAGTTATGAGGCGACATGTTCGGTCAACCCCTGCCAGCTGAACTGCTGACATGGCTCTATGCCAGGTCATCCATACACAGATGCACCATATCTGCATATTCCTAGCAGCCATCACCGCTAGGTGGGTGGAAACGGCGGGTCGGACTAGCAGATGGACCCCCCGCCCAAAGGGTCGACCCACGACCCATCCGGGTCGGGCCAGGCCCTGTTCACCATGTGGAACTTGGTGGGTTCGGACCTGAGTCGGGCTGGTCAATCCGGGTCAGCCCATGTGGAACTAGGTTAGCCCAGTCCGACTGAGGAGGACTGGACCATGTCCCAGTACTGACAGGTTACACAATATAGGCCCTAACATCTAAACTGAACATATGTTTGACAAACTGTCTAAGGTTTCAGGATCCATGGAGAGTGAACTTTTTTTTTTCTTACTCTATGAGAGATTTGGAAAAATTTGTATTATGTCTGGGTTGGATAGCATCTGAATCTAACCGGTCCCTCAGCACTGAAATGCCAATAATGCATGGACCGAGCGGCCGATTGATGTCATGTCTATTGAGTTAGAACCATTATGATATTCCAGATCAGATGGTTACATAATTTTTAGAATTTATGCTAGATGAAATATGAACAATGGTTTTGGGATTGCTTCCCCCACTTGTGCTAAGTGCAAAACCTTGCAACTGGATAAGACATGACGACAACTGACCTTTCGACTCAGAGTGACTCGACGGCCTAGTGGGGAGAACCTCTGTGTGACGCAGTAGACCCTTGGTGGGAAGCACCTCTTTGTTACACGGTAGACTCATGGTACTCGATAAGAGGATTACCTCAGCATTCCATAGTGGGAGCTCCTTTTTGTCATGTGGCAGACACACAGTGAGGAGAACCTATGTGTGACGTGGAAGACCCATGGTACATGACAGGAAGAATACCTCAACAATCCAAGTATAGTGGGAGGTGCCTCTATGTGACGCCCACGGCCCACTATACTCAACAGAGGGGGATTTATCTAGCCATAGAGGTGTTCAATGTTGTGATAGAGGATGTTACTCGTTACTATCCCAATAAAATCATGTGGTTGCCTATCAACATTCACATAAATCTTATGTGGGTCAGCATAATAATAGTATTTCTTAGAGTTATATACATGGTTTGATCGGAGACTCTAATTGAGCTATGTCTATTGCTATGTGAATTGTGATTGAGATCATGCTTTGTGGTTTTATTTTTCCTTGTTTTTGTACATGTTTAATGTTAATTCATTCTCATTTTAGTGAACATGTCGTTCGGTGCTAGTCACAAGCCCCTCGCATATAGCAGGCGGGCTTGGGGTAGTCACAGCACGAGCCCCATGGGATGGGTTGTGACAAGGTGGTATCAGATTAGTTGGTTCTACTGAAGAAATATGACTATGCTATTTTTAATGTACCAATAATTTTATGTGTTATGAATGTGGTTTTCAGTTTAGGGAGTCCAGTGTTGTTGCGGCGGTTGACTTTTCCATACACTAGGACCCTGAATGTTAATTTCCATCTCAATGCACAGAAACACTGATTTCGTGTTTTTTGAAGTGTTTTTCTTGTGATTTATTTGGAGACAGCTTACCATCTATAACATAATGATCATGGAACACATGTTCCTTATCAGGATGTCTCCACCTTGACAGGAGACAAGATTCACGATAGAGTACCTGATAACGTCCCACCGAGTGACGAGGCTCTATTGTTGGGCCCTCTTACTATATTGGATCCTTCGTGTGGTTTACCAGCATCACCACCATCCATTTGGAAGCAGTTACCACCAGCCTCACTAGAAGTTGATGCATGCTGTCTGAGCGCGTTTCATGTGTTCCCATAGTAGAGGCCTTTGAGTATCCTATGTGAGATAGATTCCCAGGTAGTTGAGGACTTTCTTGGAGGATGCAACTATAGTTTTTTACCTCGTTGAGACATTGGTAGATATATGGCGATTTTAGCCGCTAGTCATTTCGTGTTAGTGACTCGGAAAATAGACTGCATAGTGATGAGGCTTTAGTATGTGGACTGTTTCTCAAGAGGGAAACTTTGGGTAGTGTTCCAGCAATATCACTACCTGGTGGTCAGTAGTTACGACCGAAAGTACGGGTATAGGAGACTTGTAGGATTAGTGCCTTACACATGTTTCAGCATCAGATGCCCCTTAGGCTCGGAGGCATACCTAACTCATAAGTGGCAATGGACTAGCTTGAGGATGTGGCTAAGATTTCGCACGAGCTTCTACAGCTTCAGCAGGACGACATGTCGATAGCTGAGTATTTATCATGGAATACCGACCATTCCTCATACTAAATGAATATGATATGATTAATGCTTTAGGGATCAATCATCCGAATAATGTGTGTTTAAGGACGTTGGAGAAAGTACTATTTCTCTATGAATTCATACTTATGTTTCGTTGATAGAGAGAACCATTGTGGATGAATGTTCTTTGTCTGAACAGATATATCCAGAGAATGTTATCATTGGGAAATTAGGAAATTGGTGCCGGTCTAAGAGACATGGGTGTGTAAAATGATTCGGGAAGACGATATGATTGGGACCGATGAATATGTAGGGCTGTAGATGTGGAAGTAAATCTATGATAGCAACATGAGGTGGTGTAAATTTTGACATGTCTCAGACACCCCCTATGTGGTCCTCACATGGCTCTGGGAGCTGGAGGATAGGGGAAGGGAGAAGTTGCATGTGGTCAAGGAGTGTGACCCATGGGATATAGGAATGATCCATGGTACTGTCTGTGTCTACTACTAGATTCCATGTTAATATAAATAGATACCAGACATTCATTCCTTCCACAAATACTGTCCAAGACCTATAGTTTCCATTTAAACCGTTGACTTGACGCTCACATATTGAGATATGTTTTGGAAGAGACTCGATAATCACACTTACACCGATGGTGTGATCGGACCCTTGAGGAAATAAATATAGATAGAACCACTTGGTGGCATCATTGAGGCCTTACAACATTAGTTTGGGTATGGAATAGACATCCACAGTTCATAATCAAATTGATTACATTAGGAAATATGTTGTGGTTTATCTACAACATTGGAATGGGGTTTTACTTGGTTTGCGAAAAATGAAACCCAAGTATCTTAGGATAAACTCATGCATAGGAGGGTGTAGCTGGTAACTTTTGAGTCTTCTAGACTTACCCTCAAGGTAGCTAGAGTTTTGGGTTTTCAGTTCCAAATAGTAGTGGTAGTATGTGGGGACATCTTTTAAAAAGATATTTCATGTATTACCTCCCGGAAAGGAGAGAGAATTATTCTTTGGCTGGGTATTACCCGAGTTTTGAACTAGACTTCTCCAGGGTAGAGGCACCACTGTCAGCATTGACGAAGAAGGGTGATCCTTTCCTATAGACAGAGATGTTTTAGCATGTAATTAAAGAGATAAGATAGTGATGATGTCTAGGGTTCCCTTAGGAATTTTAATTTGAGATAATCTATACGCTTGGGATGGGGAACATTGTAGCAGATGCACTATGCTTAAGGTCTGGTCTATAGTGGATGACTGAGGCATCAGAGCAGCTATTCACGATACAGATATCCTTTATGGATATATATTGAACAACTTACCTATAGTTTATGACTATCACTAACCCAAATCATCAGTGAATTTGGGAGGCACCGATTGGGGACGTTGACTACGAGGCCCGTCGTTCTTAGATATCCACAAGACAGTCTCGTGAAGGTCTTCCTAAAGGTAGGGAGCACATCATCCCCTACAGAGGATACAACATCATACAAATGATGAGTTGGGAGGTGTTGTTGAGGGAGATCCATAAATCACCTTTAACGGTACATCCTGGAGTGGGGAAGTTGTACTAGGACCTCCGGCATCAGTACTAGTGGCTAGGGATGAATAAAGTAGTGGCATAGATTGTATCATGATGCCTCATTTGTCAGCAAGTGAAGGCTGAGCATCAGGTTCCAGCAGGATTAGCTCAACCACTAGAGGTTCCAGTGTAGAAGCTGAATGGGATCTCCAAGGACATTGTGAGAAGGCTTCCACCTACGTCGAGGGGACATGATTCCATTTAGGTGAGCATTGACTAACTCACCAAGTCAGCCCACTTCCTACCCATTTGGGAGAATATATATGTAGAGGGCTTGAGACGCCTATATGTATAAAAGATTTTGAGACATCATGGGTTACCATCGATGATTTTCTCTGACCGTGATGCATGTTTCACATCTCGATTATGGAATGGGTTGATGGAGGCGTTTAGGAATCAACTGTGTTTGAGCGCCGCCTTTCATCATTAGATGGATGGTTAGACAGAGTAGACCATAGAAACCCGGTAGGACAAGCTACGTGCATGCGTCTTAGATTATTTTTGAAAATTGGGAGGAGCACTTTTACTTGGTGGAGTTCCCATAAAACAATAGTTTTCACTCCACCACCGATATGGAAACATTCGAGTTCTTAAACATTCGACCCTATAGATCACCTCTATGCTGAACAGACACCAGGGAGTCAGCACTTATGGGTCAAAAGTTGGTACAAGATTCCACAGAGAAGGTGCGGGTCATCTAAGAGCGGATGAAGACTGCACGGAGTATATATATGTAATATTCTGACAGAAGACGAACACCATTGGAGTCCATGGAGGGGGGCAACGTTTTCTTGCGAGTCTCTCATAGAATGGAACTATGTAGATTTGGTCAAGGTGACAAGTTATCACTAAGGTTTATTGGTCCATTTCGAACACTTTAGAGGATAGGAGAGCTGTTATACCACTTGGAAAATCCACCGTAGTTGGAGAAGGTGCACAACATCGTTCAGGTATCCCAGCTAAAGAGATACATGAATGACCCAACTCACATCATCGACAACAACGAGCTAGACATTGATGATGGGTTGGAGATTACAGAGGATCCAGTATAGATTGAGGATGGAAGGGAGTGATTCCTTCATGGATAGACGATAGCTCTAGTGTATGTTTTTGGAAGCACATGAACATCTAGGAGATCATAGGGGAGCGAGAGGCTAAGATTCGTGCTTAGTACACTCATTTTTTTCTTGTTCTATATTGTGGAATTCATGGAGGAGAAGCCCTTAGGTGGGATGAATTTATTGTCCCAGAATTTCTATATAAATGTTTTTAATTATATCGAATTATTTCAGCACTTCAGAATATGACAGCTCGCGATTCTAAGGCCTAGAGTGCCAGAAATGATCCTTTGAAGTTTTGTTATGCATTAATTAGTGTTCATAAGCGGTTTTCCCAAAAAAATTGGAATAAATCTTAAACGGTTCCCAAAATAGAAATTCTAGGGAACAATTGCATTCAGGATGGCATGGTTAGCCTAGGTGCAACATAAGTTTAGTTGGAAGAGGCCTTAAGTGGGAAGACCTGAAAATGGAATAACCGTAAATTTTAAAATTAAAAAAATTTATTTTATTGTTAAAATTATTAAAACTAACGAATGTTGACATGGATGAAAAATATGAGACCACCACTGAACTTGTGTGGTTATGCTCTATTTAGGTAGATACTAACATTGGCCGGTATAGGACACCAATGAATGTTAGTTTTTGGCCGTTAATAAAATAATTATGTGTCAGTTATTTAATTGTAAAATACTAAACATATAAAAGGTAACTCAGATTAAAATTACAAGAGTACCATTTAGGTTATTCGGGCGTGATCTTCTTAGGTAGGGCCAAACCTCGACTAACGAAGGTCGAAGGTGAAATTTATTAATTTATTGAACTTTTTTTAGGTATGTACAACAAATGCCTGAGCGAAATTTTCAAACTATTGAACTAGTGCTCGGATTAAAAATCTGAAAGCACCATTGAATTTGTAGCCTTGGGATTCTATTAAGGGAGACATGACATTGACTGTAGTAGGTTTGGAGGAGTAATTATGTTTTTTGACTTTTTAAAAGAAATTAAATAAATATATTTGATTATTTTATTTCATTTCTTATCGACCAACGGACAAGTGGATTGTAGGACCCACAATTTGTCCATCCAATAAATTGCATGACTAGTCGATCCTATGTAATGACGTCATTGGAGAATTGGGAAGGTTCATAATTTATAATCCCCTATTAATTTCAAATGTCGTTAAATACCTTCTCCCTTTACTATATATATGAAGCATGGGGAGGGGTATCAGAATATATTTGCGAGGAAAAAAAGTGTTGAAGGAGCACCGTGTCACCAGCCCCTGGAGAATTGATCTGAACCCAGTGGGAGGTGAAGGAAAACACCGAACCACCGACGGAAGGATGATGTACGAGTGGCGTTGTTAAGAAACAGTTGTAGGAACGTAGAACAAGATCCACCTTCAATCACATACGCTCTCTAGTAGGTTTTCAAGGTTGGGGTTTATTCTTTTATGCTTTTTTAATGTTTTTCTCTTCTTTTTTGTTGAAAAATATGAAGAATGAGAACCAACTGACTTATAGGTTGATCTGCCATTCATTTGTTTTGAGGGAGGTTGTTGTAGGGTATCTTTTCTGGGTTTTAATTGTTGTTTACTTAAATTTTTTATTAATCCCTTAACCCCATATTGTTTTCGAGCCTATGTGGAGGGCACAGACTAAAATATTCTATCCCTAACTCTCCACTATTTTACAATACATGAACCTAAATGGATGACCACCAGCGTGGTGACACCGACTGACTATGTTGGGAATAGTGCATCGACGTACAACGCTAGAGGAGGTCGCATCACCAAGCTTTGGTGGGCATCAGAGCGGTCGTCCCCAGCCGACCATGGAGGAGGCGCGGCATGCCATCACACAATGCCTATGAACAAAAGAAGCTAGAACTCGTCAGCCATGACAACTGGAGAATGGCGGTCGGCACACCGGTCGGATGGGGTTTCGGTGTGTCGCATCGTCGCGCGCTGCTAGAGAGGACTGCCAGCTCACCGGCTGGCCGCAACGTAAGAGGTAGGGGTGTGGCTACCCCCGGTGGCACGCCCATGCAATAGGATGGATGTGGCCTGCATTGGACGCAGTGGGAACATGGGGTTGCCGGATCGATCGACGGCCAGCGGACGGGGTGCTCCGCAGTGGCGCACCCGGCGGCCGAGCTGTGTCTTGTTGGTTGAGGCATGCAGGACCCTCGGTGCCACATTCCACTACATTGGGTCCAACCCGGTTGGTTGACCCGATGACGTGGCTCTGCTCCACGTTAGACATACTCAAACGCATCGCGTTCGAGTATCCCTTGTAGCCCGAGCCGCCAGGAGGGTGGCACCATCGGGTCGGCCAAGGGGAACAACCCGCCAACAAACGGGCTGACCAGCGGCCAAGTGGCCTGACCCGCGACCTAGCTGGTTCGGGCCGGGCCTACCAGGCTGGGTTGAATCAGGTCGGGTCAGGCCGGACCCAAACCCAATACCCACCAGTTACAAAAAATGGGCCCTAAAAAGTAAACCATACATCCATTTGATGAATTGTAAATGGAATCATGACCCTTTTTGCGAGACTATCCATTTGAATTACTCCTTGAGAGTTTTTGAGAAACATGGAGTACGGCTGGGTTGGATTGTATCTTAATACAACCAGGCCCTCAACAAAAAAAATACTAATAATGCACAGACCGGGCGTCAGATAGACGTGTCTTCTGTTACATTAGAACCCTTATGACATTACAGATAATCGTGTTACTTCTTTGTGAGACTTCATGATAGTTGAAATAGGAAAAATGACATTGAGAGTGTTTCTCCCAATCACACTACCTATATAACCCTACATCTAGTTGAGACTTGATGACTGCTAACCTTTCAACTCAGAGTGACTCGACGGCCCAGTGAGGAGCGCCTCTGTTTGACGCGGCAGACCCACGGTGCAGAGTGCCTCTATGTGATGCGGCATACCCATGATACTCAATAGGCAGAGTATCTCAGCAGACCTCAAGGGGGAGTTCCTCTGTGTGACGTGACATAGCCAGGGTGATAATCACCTCTGTGTGACACGGAAGACTCGTGGTACTCGATAGGAGGAGAACCACAACAGTCCAAAGTTAGTGGTATGTGGCTCTATGTGACGTTGTGGGCCCACTTCACTCCATAGAGAAGGAGTTCTGCAGCATCCGAGGTGTTCAACATTGTGACTGGGGATCAAACTTTTTACTATCCCTAAATAACCTTATGGATCGAAATCATCATTCATAGAAAACCTGTGTGGGTCAGCATCATATTCCTATTTCTCATTTTTTTATACCTGGTTTGAGTTGAGACTCTTATTGAGTTGTGTTTATTCCATTATGCTTTGGGATTAAGATAATGCTTTTTGGTTTTCCTTTAATGTTTTTATGTACAGGCTTAAAGGCAACGACTTCACGTTTTAGGGAATATGAATTCTAGTGCTAGTCCCCAGACCCTCGCCTTTGGAAGGTGGGCATGGGGTTGTCACGACACAGGCCCCGGGGGATGGGTCTTGACATTGATAGTCGGTTTCATTCGTGTATCTATCTTTGTCCACATATATATTTACTACATGTCATAAAAATTTATGGACTATGGGAGAAGATGAGCCATGTATCTATTAGTATTATCTCAAAATTATATATTCTATATCTTAATGTTATACGGTTTAAAAAGATAACCCTATATATATGATTTTCTCATTGTCCTTTTTTATAAAAATTTATTACAATATAAATTCATTAAGAAGACAGTCCATTGCAATAAGAATATAATAACATGATAACTTGAGCAGAAGAAATAAAAATCATGAAAAATGGTAAATAAAAAACATATTTAAAAAATATTTCATGTAACATCATGGGTTTTTAATAGAATACAATATTCTTGATAGGGTCCATTATATTCCACATCAAGCTTATGCGAACAAAACAAATATTATTATTCATATATTAATGTTTTAAACTATCCATTAGAATAGGGAGACACAATAGTATTAAATGAATTATAAAACTATTTTTAAAACATTTATATATTATCATATGACCAATTAATTATAAACAATTGTTAAACCATTTTTACAATAATTGGAAATGTTTTTGTAAAAAAAAATTATTTTGTACATGTCTGTTTTATGATAATATGTCAGTAGGTCAACGTTGTTGGATTATATATATGATATATATATATATATATATGATATATATATATATACATATATATATATTTTATTTTTTTTACATTCATCATATGTTTTTTTATAGACATGATATAATAATAATACCATTTTTATGAACAAACAATTTATTTTTTAAAAAATGAAATTATTTCACATTATGATTTTTTTGAAAGCTTGATTTTTGACAAATTAATTAAATCCATTTAAAAAAAAAATTTTCTTAAATACTGGTATCCTATCATAAATTGGTTTTATTTTTGATATATTTTTAATAACATTTATTTTTTGATGAATAGTGAAAAAATAATGCATGCTAATTAAAAAACATTTATCATCAGATATATTTACAACGTAAAATTATAT
Organism: Viscum album; assembly: GCA_963277665.1. Lineage (NCBI taxonomy): Eukaryota > Viridiplantae > Streptophyta > Magnoliopsida > Santalales > Viscaceae > Viscum > Viscum album. Next base: position 359,258,490 of record OY728143.1, read on the forward strand.
TTTTTAATTGTTTTATAGAAAAATTACATAATTTTATAATCATTTAATCCAATATAGGTTATTTAAATCATTTTTACATGGAAGTTGGATATAAAAACATTATGCTTTTTTTAAGAATTATACATTATTAACATGTTTTCTCGTTCCGCCAAGAAGATAAATTTTTAATAAATTCATTCAAATAATGTGTTTTGAATTTGTAAAAAAGGTTTATATATTTGGAATCATAAATTAAAATAATGTATATATGTACCTTTTAATTTTTTAAATTATTAATAAAAATATTAGTAATATTTATATCACCATCGTTTGGGATAAATCATGAAATTAAAAGTAAATATATTATTAGAACTAATAAATAAAAACCCTAACAATTGTTTAAATTTTATTGTATGATATTTTTTCCACAAATACATTCTTGGGACCATTTCATTTTCACATGGTTCCATTTTAATGACTTTTAGTGATTTATAATATTTTATTCAATGAAAAGTAAATTTTATCACTCTATTGTTTTTAACAAGTAAAATATTTTCAATATATAGATATATAAGGGATTTGTTCAACTATAAATTGTCATTTGAATTAAAAAATTTCAATAATATTACCGTAACATGTTTATAATTTTTAGAAATGAAAGAATTGAACTAAATGGTGACGCATAGATGATGTTGTAATTGTTTAAATAATTAGAGAATCAAATATATGATATTAAATAAACTAATATATATATAATTTTATATAACTAAAGAGATATAAGAATTTATTGATCAATTTTACATTGTAGTTATTATTTTATATAATTTTTTGGAAAATTACTTTTGTAATGAAGTTTTTAAAAATTCAAATGATGTAGAGTGTCCAAACCGACATAATTTATATTTTAATATAAATTTTATTTTCTTAAATGATATAAAATTTATAAAAAACTGATATTCTGAAAACCATTTTTATATGTCATTAAATTTCATCAATAAATCATTAAGTGGTTGTTTTTTATTTTATTATAGTTATATTAACCCTCCATTTGTAAATTACATTATAACATGGTAAGAGTTGAAACAGATATATATTGGTAAAATCAATAAGATCGTGATTAAAAAATAGAAAAAATATACAATTTTTATTGGATGAAATAGATTCAGCCTGAAATAATCTTATAATATAAATAAATTATTTACGATACACTTGGATTTGAAAATTAATCTATATTAATTTAATATTTTGAATATTTTCAAGAGTGGCCCTCCCCTTTCATATAAAAGGGAACCCTTTATTCATGTTTCATCAAACCTAAAATCATATTTTTATCAGCCATGATATAACCAAATCCCTTCATATAATCATTAAAAAAATTATATTTCCCTTATTTTTGGAAAAAATTATTTTTTAAGGGTGTTAATGTGTTAATCAATGAATATCATTTAAGGAAGAAGCGTCTTTTTTAATTTAGTGTTTATGATTTTTTCTTTTTCCACATCCATTAAATATACATAAACCATTAAAAAATAATAAGTTAAATATCCTCAATATAATGATATTTTATTATGTTAAAATCATCACCTAATTTAATATCTATATCCATCAAGTGGGAAAATAATTAACAATTCGATCACAAGTGTGAACTATCACCTCCATGAACCGATATAATTATTTTTTCATTATCACCTCTTAATAAAAATTATATTGAAGGATTTTATATTTATATATGATATTAATGAAATATTAATCATTTTAATAGAATAATATTTCAAGTATTTTTTCACAATCCATGCACATAATGATTATTAACTCGATCATGTGTACATGTGAACTATCACCTCCCCAAATCGATGTAATTTTTTTTAAGCACCAAATGAAATTTATATTATATATAATTATATTTAAATGTTTTATTTTATAATAATTATATTATTATATTTATGTAAATTTAAAATAATAATTACGTTTATTCAATAATTATCATTAAAAAATAGAAATGTCACTCATTCATATGTACGACCTACCATCTCCATGGTCATAATGTTTTTCAATTTTCATAACCATATAGAATTTGTTTGAAAAAAAATATCTATAAAAGTGATTAATATTTCATGAATATAATTATTTAGATGATGGACTTGTTAAAAACATTGACTATATATATATCATATAAATGCCTTTTTGGACTCAAGTACCAAATATCATTAAATCATCCGACCTGAATTCATACAATTAAGTAATTTTTATAACATGGTAATAACTAATATTCATGGGACAATGAAAACAAAATTTTTATAAATAAATAAAATAACTAACCTTTTTTTATTATCATTGAAGATAAATAACTTGTGTGCGAGTTGGACTCAAGGAAAGGAACTTTGTCTCAATCTCATTTTATTGAGTAATATCTTGATGTTATACATTATTATTATCATATAAGGTGTATATAAAACACTTTTGAAAAAGTATATATGGAATTACTATATTCAAATTATATTTAAATATATTTATTGTAATTCTTTAATTATATTATTTCTTATGTTTTAAGGGAATCTTTAACTAAAATATAATTTTAAAAGTTTCAATGATTTATTCTTATAAATCCTTCCCATTGAATTACTTTTTCTAAAAATAATTTTTACACATTTTTTTAAGTGGAAATTATTTGTTAAAATGGTAACTATTTAGTATCCTTAATATGATTTATTTTTTTAGTGGAAAATTTGAATGAATAATATTTTTTAACATTATCCAAATGGGTTTTAAACATTTAATGGTTATTTCAATAACATCAGACGTTTTCTAATGTGTGAAAATTTAATTTTATGATTGACATGCTGAAAATTTAAATATTTTATGTATAATTATTATATAATGGAACTTGGACATTTTTAGTTTTCATTGATGATGATACATGTATGGGTGTATAAATTATAACATATAATGCATTGAGTTTTGATGTCTGTCATATATATATATATACCATTTGTAAGAGGGACGGGTATGGAAGTCGATAATACGATTATTTGATTTTAGACTAATTATATCCAAGATACCTAATTATATATTATATCTTTTCACATGTGTTTTCTTAAAAATGGTTTTATTTTTCAATGGTAAGATAATGTTCTTTTTGAAATGATGATATGTTTTTCATGGTTAAAATATTCTTTTTTGAGTAAATGTATTTCAGGTTTTCATAGGAATAATTTTTTTCCTTCATTAGGTACCTTACTAAGATCCTTTTTTCTCATCAAAAGTTCAAATATTTTTCTACATGACTTATGATTTGTATGGAAAAAGAATATGTCCCAATGAATTTATTGAAGATGTGTCTTGAAATGAAATCTTTTTAAGGGCTTTTTTTTGTGGAAAAATTGGATAATGAGTATATGTTTCCACCTGTAATGTAAGGGACCGGTTTTTAAGAGTTATTAATACTTATTTGAAACTATAAATTGAATATATAATCAAATGTGATTTATTGTTAAAAAATACTAGTATATGTTATGTTTATGATTGGGTCCTTCATGTTGGTAATAATGGAAAGGTTTAGACAACTTGGAAATTCATATATTTTATTAATAGATAGAGATATCGTAATGTGATTATAATTGTAAGGTTTATCATATATTAAATGTATTAAAAATAATTGTAAGGATTTATGTAGTGAAATTATAAATTTTTTTTTGATATTTTTAGTCACATTCATTTTTATGTAATTATGAGTCATTAAATTTGGGAAATGAAAATGAATGATATGCGATAAAATTTGAGATTAATAGATGATATGGTAATTCTTAAATTCTTTTATAATATTTTGGGAATGATATATGAATTATATAGTCATTGAAAAACAAAACTAAAATGATGGCGGACAACCTGTATTATCTAGCAAGGTCATGGTAATCGAACCCTCAACCAAATACAGATAATGGTTTTTTTCCAACCACTAGCATAGGTGAAGTTATGAGTTTGTAAAATAAAATGTTGTTAAAATGTTTTTTGGATTAAGAATATGTTGTTTTTAGAAACATAATGTTTATCACATTGGTTAAATGAATTTTGTATTAACTGGTGAATTTTATTTTAGAAGATGTTCTCTTATTTGGGAATCTAATATTATCAATGCAAATATAACAATAGGGTGTTTTATTTTTAGAATAGAGGATGAATTATATTTTGGAAGAATATATGATTTAATGATGGACATATGGTGATTCAGTTTATTCATGGAAATGGATCTCATATCAAAAACGATTATTAGGGTAATTTCATTTTGGTGTTAGTTTTCATGAGTAATTGAAGTTATTTGGAGATAATTCAAACAATGAATCTTGGAAGAATACATGATCAATACTTATATATTTTGGGTTACAATTTCGTTTTTATTATATTGATGAATTTTAAGGATATTTATTTATCATATTTTATATGAGGAACATTGGGTAATACTATTTAACATTGGATATTTCTGTTGGTTTTCATCATATTAGGTTTATTCATTTTGAGGAATTATCGTATATTTTACTAACCATTTAGGTTATGGTTATCTTTCATGGTAGGATAAATATATAGTTAATCATTTTTTCATTATATACATCTCTAGATATTGATTCTTATTCATGTGGTGTCAAATATTCGTCTTCAATACACATCATTTGGGAAACAATAAGAGTATTTTTTGGATATAGAGCATAATACGAATCTATAATTTTCAATTATAAGTTTTACTCAATTTGTAATTCAATGAATTAAATGAATTACACATCAATAATTAATGGTTCTTGAAACAATAAAATTAATTATTTAATTTTATTAATGGCCTTTAGACCCATCACATATTTATGGTTTATTTTTGGTTAAATTTCAAATGATTATGTTCTATATCACAATATATTACTCTTTTAGTGGTATTTTTATACTCTGTGTTCATGTTTTCATATATCTAAACCCGTTATGTCTTTTCTCATGTGAATACCATACTTCATTGTTTCATTTTAAAAGGGATTTATCATTAATCATTTATCCGATGCTGGATTTGAAAAAGGATTTTGAAAAGTTAAAGCCATAATTTTTTTATCTAGAATTAAAATTTAGAGTAATTAATTTATTAAAGGGTTGTAAAATCAAACATACCTTGTTTTTAAAAGGAACCATTATGTTTGATATTGTACATGATATGCTGCATCAAGCAGAAGAATAACTAAATATTATTACTTGATTGTTATTATTATAACATAACCATTATAATAGAAGGAATTAATAGTATAAATGAAAAAATGGAAATATTTTCTGCATGTTTCTATATAAATCTATGAAAAATTAGTTATAAATAAATGTATAATTTTTTTAAATATAAGAAAAAAAAATTCTGAAAAACATTAAAAATATTAAAATATTTCATTAAACCAATAATTTAATAAAAAAATTTATTTTGGATTTTATTAAGGAAATAAATTTTGGTTAAATTTAATTACATGTTTTAAATTTATCTTATTTATTTTCTTGACATGACATAATAACAAATCCAATTTTTTTTAAAGATGGATTTTTCGAAAAGCACAATTTTTTCAATCATATGATAGATCTTAGGTTTAAAATCTATTTTTTTTAAACTTTTATTAATTCTATTTGAAAAAAATTATCTTCTTATATTATATTGAATTTTCAGAATTTAACTTGGTTGTATAATTTATATATTTATAAAAAGAAACATTTTTCATTAATAGTGAAAAAATAATGCATTTAAATTGAAGACTACATTATCAAAGTATATATTTATAAAATTATATTATATTTTTGAATGGTCATATTGTATAATTAGAAACAATTTATATCATTTTACATAATATTGGTAATGATAATTTATTTCACATTAATATTTGATATAAAATTCTTGGGAATATTTGAATTCCATTACTTTAAAAACATTTTTTCTCATTTCGTGGTGATATTACTTTTTATTTTATTTCTTATAGTTATGTGTTTTTTAATTTTTAAAAATGGATTCCATTTTTAGAATCATAAATTCCAAACCCTGTAGATTGGAATATTTTAGTTTTGAAAATAAATAATAGTATCTTTAGTAATATATTCTATTTGCATGATATTGGTTAAATCGGGAAATTAATGTAAAAAATAATATGATAACTAAAATAAAATTACAATAACACTTTTCCTACATTAATTATATGAGTTTTTTTGACCTCAATATTGATGGGTACTATTTTATATTTTCTTGGTGCCGATTCTATGATTTTAATTCATTATAATATTGTATTCAAATAAATTACATGTTTTGTCACACTATTGTGTTTAACAAGTAAATTATTTTTAATATGGATTAATTAAATGGATATGTTTGACTGTAAATCGTATTTTGAATTTTTAAAATTATAAATAAATAACAGAAATATATTTAATATATTTATAAATTAAAAAATTAAATTAAATTCGGATAATTGATGATGCAATAATTATTTAATTAATTAGAGAATCAAATATATGACATTTAAATACTAAAACAAATATAATTTTATACAATAGACTCTATACATTATTTTTATTGATGAATTTGACAAGATAGAGATTTATTAATAGATCTTATCCTATGATATCGTGTTCTGAAATTTATAAAAAGTCAAATTGTGAATGGTTTCATCATTGACCTTATTTTTATTTTAAAATAATTAATATTTTATTAAATGATATAATATTTATAAAAATATAATATTCTACCATGAATTTTGTATAAGTAAAAATATAAAATCAATGAATTTTTAGTGTTATTTATGGATTTTATTATAATTATATTATCCTCAAATTTGTAAATTATATGATATCATGGTAACAGTTGAAAGGGATAAATAAGGTTAAAAAAATATAACTATTAAAAAATAGACAAAACATAACTAATTTTTATTTGATGAATGGGATTAATCCCTAAATCATAAATTTTTTGAGATAAGTCATTTTGGATGAATTTAAATTTGAAATCTAATTTATATTAATTTATTATTCTGAATATTGTCAAGAATGCCCCTCCCCTCTTATATAAAATGGATCTCATTCTTCCATTTTAATAAAATAAAAAAAACTAATTGGATAAGAAAATATATATCCAAATCCCATCCTAGAATCCTAAAAAACTATATAGGTCTTATTTTATCCATTACATCATCCTTAGTGGTGTTAGGTGTTAATCAAATTAGATCGACCAAGGATTATGTATTGTTTTCAATTAAGTGTTTCCGATTTATTTCTTATGCCACTTAGTTAAAATATTCTCAAATTCTAACAACTTAACATTTGTTAATGAAAATATTCTCAATATTATTAAATATCTAATTATGTAAAAAAATTATATTAAAAATTCAATTCATTAGTTTTTTTTGGTATTTTAATGTAGCATTAACAATTTTTTCCAATTCTAAAATAACCATTGAATAGTGATCTCATGATTAGTATAGATATAAGGATTTAACAAATCCAATTTACTCAGAAAAATGAATTGATGGTCTCATCAAGTAGAATAGATCCTTATGAATCCCATTTGTTTGATCTCAGAAATGTGGTAGTGCCATTGGGATTCACTCTTTACCATGACCACACCATGCTTCAATGCGTTAAGCATGAGTGGGATCACTTATAGGGGAATCAAAGGAAAAAATAGATTACCACTAGAGTGATGATATCTAAGACACCCCGAGAGACTATCACCATCACACACCTTACCCTTAGTTTCAATGTAGGTGTTAGAAGGTGTTATGTAACAATACCATACCACTATGATTATGTGTATTATTTTTGGATAAATAATATACATTAATTTTTTTATTGATACCTTGTAAATGGGATTTAAAGAAAAAATATCATTTTTAGTTAATATTTACATTCAAATAAAAAATATATTTTTATGAATCAGTGAATTTTCTAATTAAATAATATTTTTATAAAACATTATTACTAATCTAATTTTTATTAAATATATATTATCATAATATTTTTTGGAATACAATGATATTTTTTATATTGGGGTCAATGATATCTTTGTCAAACCCCATTAATTATATATAATTGTGGGATTTTATTTTAAAATAAAAATTCATATATTTAGAATAATTTTTAGATAAAATTAATATCATTTTTGGATTCAAGCTGTTGAAATTATCTTAGGCTGAATTTTTCATATTTTTCTATGAAAGTTTATTTTTTGTGCAAAAATAAAATACTATTTAAATATATAATCTGTTTTATAACATAATAATGAAAAAATAGCATTGTAATAAAATAATGTATGTAATATATTTGGCCAATATATGTTTTATCTTTAAAATAATGATATTTTATATTTGTTTTATTAATTTTATGGTGCCTTAGTGGACCCTCCAAATCATAAAAAAAATTATTTTTTAAAATGATTTCCTTGAGTGTGTGAATCACCTCCACATAATAATGCCTAATATTTCCAAATGTTATAACATTATCCTTAAAAATTAATGTTTTCATCCCCACATTGGAAGAAACCATGGGAAATAACCATTTGATGATTTTTGTTTTTGATTAGTTTAATATGTTGTGTCCAAAAACTAAAAATATAAACATTTGCCTCTATCTTCCTAAATAAAACCACTCAATCTCCCATTCCTCCTTACTAAAACCATTAAGAGAATGAAAAACCTCTACCCTCTACTCTCTAGAATCCTAACAAGGTGCCCTAAACTCCAATGAAGCCTCTCTCAGTCAATTGGGATCACAATTCCATGCAATGGATCCTCACTTTCCTTCCTTCCATATTTGATTTTAAATGTCATTATATTGTTATGACCATTCATATTCAATTAATAATATTTGGTTTTAATTTCTACCATCCCCTATACTTCCCACCATATTTTTAAGGATTATATATCCCTTTCACTCTCATTAATTCCTTTCATGTACACTTGTTACCGTGCATAAATTATTTAAGGGATTTATCCCACCACATAAACAATAATGAAATAATTTTATATGATGCGTCTAAAATCTGTTACATATGTTCGTACCTATATCAATATGACCCCCAACGGTCAATTTCTTTTTCTTATGATGAAATACCCCATTATCTCTCATAATACATTTTTATTAATTCTGATGTGACATCATTATGCTGCTAAAATTGTACCGCTATTTTCCACACCATTGTCATTGTGTAGTGAATACCATTCCCATTTCTCTATCAAGGGTATTCTCTTTTAAACACATTTACATATTGACTGTATAGATTCATTATTTTATTCCTTATTCCATTATCATTGAATAAATTATGATATTTATTTATTTTATGTTGTATTATCTATGTGGCAAACTTATGAATAAAATGAAATGTTTATAAAGGGTACGCCCTGTTAGCACTCCAATCCATTGGGTAAATTATATTATCCGGATACTCCATGTGTAATGAGGTTTTAATCATGATAATTCAAGTTTAATTATGGTTTACTCATGCTAATTCATGTTTAATGAGGGTTTATTCATGCTTTATGAGAAATTAGACTTGGATTATGCTAATATCATGTTAAATGTTGTTGTCACATCTCCACATTATGATAATATTTCTATATCATGTATTTATATTCATTTTTTTATTCTCAATTCATATTCCTATTGAATAACATGTATTGTACTCTTTATTTCATTTATTATATACTCCTTTACTGAGCTTTATAGCTCACCCTTTTCTTATGTATGTACTCAAGTTATCTCATGCAATGATATGTACGAAGCAATGTTATGGTCATGTAAAAGTTGTTTTCAATAATGATTTTGAACTATATTTCCTACGTTTTCATTTACTATATTCTAATTTAAAAAGACACTAGAACTCTTGATCCATAGAGTTATCATAATTTCATTCTTATGTAGTAAATATTGTTTAAGTGTGTAATAAAGAGAAGACTTGTTATAGTTAGTATCAGACAATAAGTTTAGTTATTTTTTGGATTTAGGATTAGAAAATCCTATTTAAATCCTAATATGCAAGAATAAATATATTAAAATCATCCCTAATTTTTTTTATTATAGTGTATATAGTTTATCATAAAAATAAATCCATGTTTACACATAGACAAGTAAATGTGGCTCTGGCACTGAGGTATCTAGGCGTAAAACTCAAAAACACTGCATTAAGCTAAACTCGAACATGAATAGGTGGATGACACCGAGACTTGTTTCACTTTTGGTTTCAATTATCCCAAGGGCTATTATTTGGTAAATTCATATCCTTAGTTTGAATCAATATCAAGGAAATTATAAAAATTTCTATGAATATATGTTTAGAATTAGATCCTGGATAACATAGAAAGAATACTATAAATTCATATGTCAAGTAAATAAATTTAATTTATAAGTTATCCCTTTTGGTCATTGGATTATCCTTTATGTGTTACCCCTAGATTTTATTTTATTAAGCCAAATTCTTGGTAATAGGTGGACTCGATCTAACAATCGATGTGAGGATCAATATGATGACTGTTCGAATTAGACGCCCAATCCTATGGGAGTGGGAATCGAAAAAATTGTCATGATACTCTCTCTGTTAACTGAATATCCGAATTGAAACATGGTTCAATATGATCAACCACCCCCTCCCCCATAAAGAATGAATAAGTCATTATAAATAGAATCAAGAGACAAAGGAATCATACTTTCTATGGATTAGTTGATCCATTAATCGCCGAACAATGGATCCAATCCATTGGAATGTTCTTCTCCATCCTTCAATGTTCTGAAGAAGAGAAGTTTCTTCTGGATGCTTATATTATATAGGGTGAAGCTGATCAATAGTGGAATCTGATCCAAAGTAAGAATCCTGAGGATGAGATTTAGGTTTTTGAATAGAAGGATTTCCAAAAAAAAAATTTGATAAAAATTTTTCCCACACCCTCTGATATAAGATGGAAAATGACTTTTTTGTCCTCCTGAAAAAAGGTGAAAATCCATCAGAACATGTGAGGAAAACATCACAAGGGTTGAATGATATGCCTATGGCTTTTTTCTTACCCCTGAATACATGTTTGACCACTTATTTGGTAGGATAAAACCTAGCCTAAAAAAATCCCTAATGATCCATGACTTTTCTAGAAATGAAGAAATTGTCCGATATTCCATAAAAGTTGAGATAGAGATCATAAAATTTAAGGGGTACCATAGTGATTAGAAGCAGAAAGAAAATTTTAATTATGATAGTTCGATGGATAAATCCAATGGTGCTAAAAAAATCAAGCACCCCACTTTCCAAATGAGAAAAAAGAAGCACCCCCGAAATTGCTGGAAGGATATGAAGACATTCCATAGGCATGGAAGATAAAAGAACATGTCCATTAATTGGTGACAAGTATTATCATCTACTGTGATAGTTGAAAATAACACATTTTTTACTTTAAGGGTGCATTTTTTCCATCACTAATATCGAAGTGAACCCTTAAAAATAAGTGTTGATAAGTATTGTAACACCCCAATCTTCCACGGTATGTTTCCCTTTGAATAATGCAATGACGTTCATTGTATGCAACTTCAAGATTTTAACCCACCACAACCAATTAAACTAGCCGTTATGAAAAGTAATACCTACTTTTTGAAATTTTATAAATTTTATCTTTTTAAATGGACTTCAGTTTTGGATTCATAATATCGAAATTATCTTAGGTTGAAATTTTGGTACTTTTCAGATAACTTTCAGATTTCGATGAATAGTGAAAAATACTAAATTTTAATTAAAAACAACTTTTTTTAATGGAAATAATTAATAGTGATAAATTAATAATTTGAGTGTTTTTAAAGTATATTTAGAATATATTTTTATCATTTAATACAATTTTGGTCATTGGATGAGATTTCACATTTAAACTAGACATAAACAAATGTCAATCTTTTGATAGTTATTATCTCTTAAGAACACGCTATTTGTTTTAAGGACGAGAATTACTTTTTAAATTTATTAATGCAATTGATATTTTATGAATTTGGTAAAATAGAAATAATTTTTTATTTCATAATATCAAATATAGCTTAGGCCTATTTTTTGGTATTTGTCTGGAAACTTTTATTTTGTGATGAATAGTGAAACCACTAAGTGGTAGTAAAAAAACTGAATTTTTTATAAAACATAATTTTACCGCTTCTGTGAGTGAAATTTAGAAAACCCAAGAGACACATTTAATATCAAGGTGTAAAATGTGGTTCATTGAGATGAAAATGTTTTTTGGTGAATAGTAACTTTTTACCTTTATTTACCACGGTTAAAAGTAAATAGGGCAATTAAGAATAAAAATGATATTAATATTACCCTAACACATGTCATAATTCTATTGGAAAAATTTATATCGACCAAAAAAATCCTTTGGAATAAAATATTATCATTTAGTTCCACTTGGATTAGATTGGGAAATTTATTGTCATTTAATTCCAAGAAGAGTTAAAAGAGTTAAAATCAATGTTTATTTACTAAGACATTTTTAATATAGGGTTAAACATAAGATAAATTCAATTAGAAATATTCATTAGAAATATAAAATTTTTTACTAAATAATGATATTTCATTTATAATTTTCAGACATTAAATAATTTAATTTATTTATGACACAATGATGATGCAGTAATTACCACAATAGTGAAAAATTAAAATAATTGATATTATAAATACCCAAATAAATATAATTGGAGACTTTTATTGAAATAAACTAATTTTATAGGTCAATATGACATATTATTATTTATTTAATTGACTTTTTTTGAAGTAATCATTATTTTATGTGTTTCACAAAAATCAATTATTGAATAGTGTCAAAATTGACATAAAAGAGTTTTTAAAACAAATATTATATTATTAATTGATATTAAATTCCTAAAAATATATGGTATGGCCAAGAGACTTATATAATGATAGGTGTATCATTAATGGACCATATGAGGGTATCTTGGATATATATATTAAGATTATTAACCATATAATATAAAAATACAAAAAGACATTGTAAAAGTGAAACTAATTAACTAAGAGTTAATACTTAAATATAAGGTTAATATAGTGACCCAAACCTATCTAAATTATATTGTTTGAGTGGTTTTAGACCTATACACACCTTAACTTTTAAATAATCTACTTTGGAGCCATTAGAAACGGAATATGAATTTATTATAAAATAATATTTCTAGCTTTTCCAAAGATGCCCCTCACCCCTCTTATAAACGGGCACTCCCCCTTCTCATTACTTCACACCATCAAAGCCTTTTGGTTCGGCCAACCACGGACCAAATACTCTCTCCACTTCCCTCAATAGATCCTATAGTCCTTTCTTTGATCAGAAAGCCAACCTATGGATCCATTTTGATCAAATCAAAAGGAAGAACCCGAAAAAGAGATAATGTTTTTACCACCCTTTTTCAAATTCTTTTCTTCTTCAGCTTCTTCATTCTTTGTTATTCCCATTATAAAATAATTAATCCAGTATATCCTATATAATATAATATTATTATAAATATGGTACAACCATATTCATTATTCTATCCATCCTTTGAATGACATGTCACCATACGTGCGTACGTACGGCTTACCATCTCCACATCGTGGTGTAATTGTCATTCAATAAATTATTATTTGTATGGGTATAATAATGATGTGTAATTCATGTAAATAATAAATATAAAATGATAATTATTCAGTATATATGATATACCATCCAATTATATATTATTTTATCATTGAAAGAATGATATTGTCGCTCGTGCGTACGTACGGACTACCGTCTCCAAGAAAGCGATGAGATTCATTCTCCATCATATCCATTCAAGTATAATTATCATTTGATGATTTAAAAATAATGATTAAGGACTTGATATAATTCTGGATATGAATAAGACACAACCTATCCATAACAAACACGGATTACGTAACAAATAATATAAAGGAAAACGAGTAAGTTAACACCTGAAATGACAATAATACTAATATATTATTAACAAATCAATGTTAAAAGAACATATATGATATCATATTAATTTAAATGATTCTTGTATAATTAAATAACAATTATTTCACCATTATACAAGAGTTTTACCTACCATCGACCAAGGAAAAAGTACAAAGTAAGGGGTTTCTTATCTCTCTCTTAATTTCGTGAGAATTCCATTGTTCACCACTTATTAATTGCATGCGGTGTATGTGTACTGCCCATGATTGTATTCATTGTGTAATATACATTAATTTCTGGGTATTTACATCATCATTGTATGATCCTTCTTTCATGGGTGTATGTTTCATAAGTTACCTAATAGATAAGGGAATTTGAAATTTCAATTTCCATTTGTTCGGCTTTACACAACCATCATTGATTATTTTACTCCGAGATTATGTGTGGAATTATTATTCATTTGCTTATGTCATAATTTCCACTCCCCTATTCTGTGGATATAATTTTTATACACATAATCACTCCATTTATAATTTCTCAAGTCATCGATATGAATTTGATAAGATTAATTTTTACTCATTCAACATTTGTTGAGTTAAACATCCAATTCATTGGTGTTATTTTTACAAGATTATGTGAGGAGGTACATTGATTGTTTTACACTGAATATCCAATCATATTTACTATATTTATATTTTTCACACATAACTATGTCGTTGATTTATCCTTAACCTAAGGATACGACCATTGTGAGAGATTTCATCTCAATTTACATTCCATTAATAGTTTTTTGTTGTTATACAGCAAATCACTTTTATGTGGTGTATATAATGTGCTTTGACATATTATATCATGAATCCATTTATTCTCATGATATTAAATTTTTTTGATTACCTCAATTATTTTTATTCAAGTGTCTCACTTTTGGTAAGAAACTCTACCTAATATACTATTTTTAAATATTTTAAAGACTTATTCTTCTAAATATTGCTCATTAATGTCCATGTTTTAAAAATTGGTTTTAAATATTTATTTATATAGACATCAAAGTTTTAAAATTAAAACTCCTTTTAAAAGTTTTAAAGTCTTATGGTAAACTTTGATTCAAAAATCTATTTTTAAACGGCTTCTTGACAAATGGTTTGACTTTTAAATGTTTTCAAGAAAAGGGGCATATATCTCTCAAATAGTTTTGATGGTTATTTTCATCTATTCCAATATCATTAATTATTATTGATTGAGGTTAATATGATAAAATACAATCTTCCATATTGTATCGAATGAGTTATGTTTGACTGTGGATGTGCTATTTTTATACAATTAATGGTTTGAGGTTAATGTATTGACATTTAATATGCTAGTTTTAATACAAATGTTTATGTTATTTTTAAACATGTTCATATGAGTAATGCATTGGACTTAGTAAGTTGCGGGTGGAGCCCGCAATAGCTCCTCGATGCATTGATAGATATCATGAGACAAACTAGTGTCTTGGCATAAGGCCTTGGAAAAATCTTATTTGTAGTCTTAACACAAGGCCTTTGCTATGTGGATATTATAGTCTAGCATTATTAATTCCATCATTATGAAAGTTTCTATTGATATTTCATGTTAATATTAGATTAGTAGAATATCCATTTGAATAAGTAAATGTAATTATTGAAGTTCAAGATTAAAATGATTTTGTTTTAGTTATACATTTCCTTAAATGTTTATTCTTTTTTATGGAAGTTTTCGCTATATTGTTATCCTTACTGGGATTTTGAGCTCACCCCTTTTCTATGTTTTATTTTTCCCAGGATGTGAAGAAGTAATTTATAAATGACCTGCAGGGATAGTATGTGGGGATATGAGTGTGGACTATAGAGATTATAATGGTGTAGTTTTAATTTTATGATGTAATGTAAACTTTATTAATGTATCTAGTTATTCCAAAGCTACTAAACTAATCGGTCTTTTGAGACTTGATCTTTCTTGTGATCATGCCAATGTTATGTAATAATGCACTTCCTCTGGGTAACTGGGGTCGGGCGTTATAGTTGTATCAGAGGAAGTTTAGTACATACCCCCGAAGCAAGATTTAGATAAACTCTGATTAGAGAACGTAGACCTAAGATGAACTTTGTCGATTAGTATATAAGAACTTCCCAGAATTTTGGTATTGTATAGATTTTTTTTGAGTTTTCCATGCAATACATACTTGTCTGGATACGAGCAGGTAGAGGCGGCTCTGGCACAGATGTACCTAGGGGTAAAACCCGAAAACACCGCTTTGAGATAGACTCGAACATGAACTGGTGCATGACAACGAGCGTTGCTGCACTCTTGGTTATGACACCCCTAGGGGATATGCTTAGGATTATTTACATTTTCATTACTTACCAATTTGAAGTATTAAATATATAAGATGAGAGTAAATTACCTTGGTTAATCCTAATGTGTTTCAAATTGATAATATGGTGACATGTTAATCTCTAAATGATTTTATGACTACTGTTACTCAGAGAATGCTTTCGGGTTTTAGTCAATGGCTGGATTCCAAGGAAGTCATAGTGACTTTGAGAATGATGTACAAGGTGGGAACGGTGGTGGAAATGAGAAACAAAATGGAATGTTGATAGGAGGAAAAGATATCGTCTTTATGCCAAATCAATTTTCAAAAAATATGATCAAATATATATATATTAACCAATTCCCGGACTCAACAATGAAGAGAAAGGTGGTGAATGATAAAAGATCCAGTAGTGGAGTCCATGGAGAAAGGAATCCTCAATTTCCATCATGTAGGAAATGTGGAAGGGGACACCCAGGAAAGTGTCTCAATGGGACAAAGAAATGCTTCACGTGTGGGAAGGAAGGAGATAAAGTGAAGAATTGCTGAAGAAAAATGAATAGTACTATGGAAGTAGTTAAAAATGGTCCCAAGAGTCCATTTATAGTCATTTTCCGTAAATGTAGGGGACTTGACCATTACCAGAGTGAATGCCCTATTCTATAGGATATTTTCTTGGTCAAAGAAGAATCTATGTAAATAAATGGTTGGATAAATGTTCAAAAAGTATTAGTGCTCCTTGTTGATGGTTTTACTTTGGAATAATTTTCTCTTTTATTTTTTAACCCTGCAGTTTTCCTTGTGAGAATGATATTTGAGGAAGAATGATCTTTTCTCGTGTGAATATAGTTATAAATAACCATTTGGTTTTATATGATTTTTGGGTTTGAGGAAATTATAAGTTATTATAATTTGGGATGAAAATGCAAGGTATGATATAAGATTTGTGATTAAATTATGTTATGGTTATTTTGAAGAATTTATCTCATTTTGATAATGTTATAAAATATTGTTTTTCAAAAATGACAACACACAGACCGTGTGACAACCCGTCACGTCGGAAAAAGATGTGGGAATCGAACCCACAACCAAAGTGTGATTGGGATTTATCTCTTACCACTGGACTACGTGAAGTCCCTGGTTATTGTGACTATTATTTTTAGTTAAATGATTTTATTGATCATTAATAATTTTATTTGGGATATTATGTATTATCAAATGAATACCATTAGTTTAGGAAACTGATATGTTAATTATGTGATAAATGTTATTTTTGAAGTTGTTCTCTTTTTTGTATGGAAAAAAATAATAGTTTGGGATTTTATTTGAGGAGTAATGGTAGATTTTTATCTATGTTTTTATTGTGGATTTATAGTGATTTGGGTTGTTTATGGAAATGATTAGGTTAATTACTTCTATGTATGTGACTTTAAGAGTAATTAATGTCATTTGGAGATAAAATTTAACGTGGAAGACTACATTATTATACGTTTTGAGTTTCAATATTAGTGTGGATTATATTGAAGGATTTTATGGAAAATTTATTATTGAATGGTATTTATTTAACTTTGGGGTAATGATGGTTTAATTTTAAATATTAAGATTAGTGTTTTTTTCTCCAATGGAATTTCCATTTTGGGGGTCATCAAATATTATACTAACCATTTTTGTTTTGATTAATCTCTAAAGACAATGAATATATATAGTTTATCCTACGTGGATCATGTATTTCTATAGAAGTTTATTCTATCTCTTCTATTGTGACCAAGTCTTCTTTAATACTCATTGTTCAAAAAAGGAGTTAGTGTTAAAAAGTTATTAAAGTATGAAACTCTACTTAAAAAGTAAGTATATCTCTTTATGTTCTTATTCAATATCATAAATGAATTCCTCGTCCTTATGTAATGTAACTTAAAACAAAAAAATGTTGTCAATTTAATTTTCCTACTGGGAGACTGAGGACCGTTTGTCCCAACACAAGTTTGTGATTTTTCTTATTGTTAACTATCTCCGGATCATGTTTTCTATCCCTCTCCATCAGAACTGAACAAATAGTTTATCGTCCATATACATTTTTTCGTACATGGAATCCTAGTATGGGTTATCTTGGGTGTCCTTTATACCTCTCTTCCTTTCTTTTAAAGTGATTGTTTTATAGACTCTTTTTCCGATGTGGGACATTCCATTATATTCTCAAACCAGATTTTAAAAAAAATTGAGGACGCAATATATTGATAGAGGGGAGATTTTAACACCCCAAGCTTCCACGGTACCTTTCCCTTTGAATAATGCAATGACGTGCATTGTACGCAACTTTGAGATTCTAACACACCACAACCAATCAAACTAGCCATTATGAATAGTAATACCTACTTTTTGAAATTTTATAAGTTTTATCTTTCTAAATGGACATCATTTTTGGATTCTTAATATCGATATTAGCTTAGGGTGAAATTTTGGTACTTTTCGGATAACTTTCATATTTTGATGAATAGTGAAAATTCCTAAATTTTAATTAAAAACAACATTTTTTAATAGAAATAATTAATAGTGATAAATTATTAATTTGAGGGGTTTTAAATTATATTTAGAATATATTTTTACCATTTAATACAATTTTGGTCATTGGATTAGATTTCACATTTAAACCAAACATAAACAAGTGTCAATCTTTTGATAGTTATTATCTCTTAAAAACACGCTATTTGTTTTGAGGACGGAAATTAATTTTTAAATTAATTAATGATACATACATGTTTTGAATTTGGTAAAATAGAAATCATTTTTTAATTCATAATACCAAATATATCTTAGGCCTAATTGTTTGTATTTTTCTGAAAACTTTCATTTTTTAATGAATAGTGAAACCATTAAGTAGTAGTTAAAAAAATGAATTTTTCATAAAACATAATTTTACCGCTTCTGTGAGTGGAATTTCAAAAATTCTAGATACACGGTTAATATCAAGTAGTAAAATGTGGTTCATTGAGATAAAAATATGTTTTGGTGAATAGTAACTTTTTTCCTTTATTTACCACAGTTAAAAGTAAATAGGTAATTAAGGGTAAAAATGGTATTAATATTACCCTAACACATGTCCTAATTCTATTGTAAAAGTGTATCTCGACCCAAAACAACCTTAGGAATAAAATAATATCATTTAGGTCCACTTGGATTAGATTAGGACATTTATTATTTTTTAATTCAAAGAAGAGTTAAAAGTGTTAAAATCAAAGTTTATTTACTAAAACATTTTAAATATAGGGGTAAACATAAGATAAAATATATTATAAATATTAATTAGAAAGATAAAAACATTTCCTAAATAATGATATTTTATTTTTAATTCTTAGACATTAAATAATTTAATTTATTTATGACACAATGATGATGCAGTAATTACAATAATAGTGAAAAATTAAAATAATTGCTATTATAAATACCCATATAAATATAATTGGAACATTTATTATATTAAAATAATTTTATAGGTTAATATGACATATTAGGATTGATTTAATTGACTTTTTTCGAAGTAATAATTCTTTTATGAGTTTCACAAAAATCAATTATTGAATATTTTCAAAATTGACATAAAAGAGTTTTTAAAACAAATATTATATTATTAATTGATATTAAATTCCTAAAAATCTAAGGATTGGCCAAGAGACTTATATCATGATAGGTGTATCAATAATGGACCACTTGTGGGTATCTTGGATGTATATAGTATGTTTATTAACAATATAATATAAAAATACAAAGAGACATTGTAAAAGTGAAACAAATTAACTAAGAGTTAATAATTAATGATAAGTTAATATAATGACCCAAACCTGTCTAAATTATATTGGTTGAGTGATTTTAGACATATTACCATATTAAACTTTAAATAATCCACTTTGGTGCCATTATAAACCTAATATGAATTTATTATAAAATAATATTTCTATCTTTTCCAAAGGTGCCCCTCACCACTCTTATAAAAGGGCACTCCCCCTTCTCATTACCTCACACATTAAAAGTATTTTGGTTCGGCCAACCCCTGCCCAAATAATCTCTAAACTTCCCTTAATACAACCTAGAGTCCTTAGTTTGATTAGAAAGCCACCCTAAAGAGCCCTATTGATCAAATTAGAAGGAAGAACCTGAAGAAGAGGTAATGTTTTTACCACCATTTTTCAAATTCTTTTCTTCTTCAACATATTTTTTATTTGTTATAACCATTCTAAAACAATGAATCCAGTATCTCATATATAATATAATATTATTCTAAATATGGTTCAACCATATTCAGTAGTCTATCCATCATTTGAATGACATGTCACCATACGTGCGTACGTACGACTTACCGTCTCCACGTCGTGGTGTAATTTTCATTCAATAATTTATTATTTGGATGGGTATAGTAATGATGCTTAATTCATGTAAATAATAAATATAACATGATAGTTATTCTTTATATATGATATATCATCCAATTATATATTATTTTAACATCAAAAGAATGATATTGTCGCTCGTGCGTACATACGGACTACCGTCTCCACGAAAGCGATGAGATTCATTCTACATCATATCATTTCAAGTATAATTATCATTTGATGATTTAAAAATAATATTTAAGAAATTGATAAAATTATGGATATGAATAAGATACAACCTATCCATAACAAACACGGCTTACGTAACAAAGAATATAACAGAAAACGAGTATGTTAACAACTGAAATGACGATAATACTAAGTTATTATTAACAAATCAATGATAAAAGATCATATATGATATCATATTAATGTAAATGATTATTTTATAATTAAATAACAATTATTTCACCATTATATAGGAGGTTAACCTACCATCGACCAAGGAAAAAGTACAAAGTAAGGGGTTTCTTATCTCACTCTTAATTTCGTGAGAATTATATTGTTCACCACTTATTTATTGCATGTGGTGTATGTGTAATGCCCATGATTGTATTGATTGTGTAATATACATTAATTTATGGGTATTTAAAACATAATTTTATTATCCTTATTTCATTCATGTATGTTTCATAATTTACATAATCGATAAGGGAATTTGAAATTTCAATTTCCATTTATTTGGCTTTACGCAAACATCATTGATTATTTTACTCCGAGATTATGTGTGGATTCATTATTCATTTGATTATGTCATAATTTCCACTCCCCTTTTCTGTGGATATAATTTTGATACAGATAATCACTCCATTGATAATTTCTCAAGTCATCGATATGAATTTGATTAGAGTTATTTTAACTCATTCTCCATTTGTTGAGTTAAACATCCAATTCATTGGTGTTATTTTTAAAAGATTATGTGTGAATGTCCTTTGATTGTTTTACACTGAATATCCAATCATATTTAGTGTATTTATATTCTTCACACATAACTATGTCGTTGATTTATCCTTAACCTAAAGATACATCTTTTATGAGAGATTTCATCTCAATTTACATTCCATTGAGACTTCGTTGTTGTTATACACCTAATCGCTTTTATGTGGAGTATATAATGTACATTGACATAGTATATCATGAATCACTTTATTCTCATGATATTACAATGTTTTGATTAACTAAATTATTTTTATTCAAGTGTCTCTCTTTTGGTTAGAAACTATAACTAAAATAACATTTTTAAATATTTTAAAGACTTATTCTTCGAAATCTTCCTCAGTAATGTCCATGTTTTAAAAAATGGTTTTAAGGATTTATTTATATTGACATTAATGTTTTAAAATTAAAACTCCTTTTAAATGCTTCAATGTGGTATGGGGAACTTTGATTCAAAAATCTATTTTTAAATGGCTTCTTGACAAATAGTGTGACTTTTAAATGTTTTCATGAAAAGGGAGATATTTCTCTCAAATAGTTTTGATGGTTATTTTCATCTATGTCAATATCATTCATTATTATCGATTGAGGTTAATATGATACAATAAAATCTTCCATATTGTATCGAATGAGTTATGTATGACTGTGGATGTTCTATTTTTATACCATTCATGGGTTGTGGTTAAAGTATTGACATTTTATATGCTAGTTTTCATATGAATGTTTATGTTATGTTTAAACATGTTCATATAAGGAATGAATTGGACTTAGAATGTGATGGGTGGAGCCCGCTATAGCTCCTCGATGCATCGGTAGGTCTCATGAGACAAACTAGTGTCTTGGCATAAGGCCTTGGAAAAATCATATTTGTAGTATTGGAACGAGGCCTTGGCTATGTGGTTATGATAGTCTATCATTATGCATTCCATAATTATAAAAGTGGTTATTGATACTGGATTTGAATATTCAATTAGTAGAATATCCATGTGAATAAGTAAATTGCATTTTAGAAGTTCAATTTTAAAAGGATTTTGTTTTAGTTATACATTTCCTTAAATGTTTATTCTTGTTTATGAAAGTTTCTGCTATATTGTTATCCTTACTGCACATTTGAGGTCACCCATTTTCTATGTTTTATTTTTCCCAGGATGTGAAGAAGTAATTTATGAATAACCTGCAGGGATAGTATGAGGGGATAAGAGTGTGGACTATGGAGGTTATAATGTTGTAGTTTTCATTTTATGATGTAATGTAAACTTCATTAATGTATCTAGTTATTCCATGGATACTAAACTAATCAGTCTTTAGAGACTTGATCTTTCTTGTGATCATGCCAATGTTTTGTAATAATGCACCGACTCTGGGTAACTGGGGTCGGGGCGTTACAGGTATGCTAGTAATTCATTCAGTAATAGCAAACATACGTTTTCATTCTAGTTTTGTGCATTATTCTAAATCCTGAATGTTTAGTATAACAATACCAAAATCACAAAAAATCATCTAAGTAGAGATGTCAGTATGAACAAAAAATTGGGCAATCATTGCATCCCATAATTATAATTCCTCACCTGTCTCAATTTGTGGATTAAACTACCCATAGAATCACATCATACTCTTTCTGTTAGAATTTGAGGCAATTCTTGGAATGGTTTTTCTATACCTATATCGATCCCAAATAAATTTACATTAGACGGAATCCACTCTCCATATGGTGAATTGACCCCTAATTATGTACAAGTTCATAGAGGGGGAAGAATATTATTTAAAACCATCCTCTCATATGTGGATATTACTACCCTATGAGAATGCGTATATTTCATAGTTGATTAAGTCTAAGGAAGAATCAATCCTTGAAGACAAGCCCATTGTTAGGAAATTTATTGATATATTACTTGAGGATTTTTCGGGTCTTCCACCAATAAGAGATGTTGTATTCTCGATTGATCTTATACATGGAGATTGAAAATATCAAAAACTCCATATAGAATTGATGTTGTGGAGCATGAGAATCTAATGAAACAACTACAAGTGAATCTAGATAAAGGAATTATATGCCCATGTGCTTCACCATGGGCTGCACTAGTACTCACCATTATTAAGAAGGATGTGTCAATGCACCTTTTCATTGATTATCATGAGCTCAAAAAATCATGATAAACTACAAGTGTCCTCTAACATGAATTGATGACATATTTCATCAACTATGTGGAGAATAATACTTCTCCAAGGTGGGTTTTCAGTCAGGATATTATGAATTAAGTGTGATGAAGAAGGATATCACAAAGACTACTTTTTGTATATGGCTAAGTCACTATGATTTCATAGTAATGCCTTTAGAACACTCAAATAATCCAACAATATTCATGTTCTGGATGAATAGAGTCTTTAGATATTACCTCAAAATATGTGTGTTATTCTTTATAGATGAAATTCTATTATATTCCAAAACCAAGTAAGGGTATGAAGAAAATCTAATAACTGTACTAGAGACCTTTCGGAATGAAAAGCTCAATGAAAAGTACATCAAGTGTGAGTTATAGGTGAAGGATGACTCGTTCTTGGGTAATATCATCATAAGAAATTGTATATATGTGGATCCATCCAAGAAAAATGTAATTGTGGGATGGTTTAATCCAACATATGTGACAGATATATGTAGCTTCCTTGGGTTAGAAAAATATTATCACTGATTTGTGAGAAACATCCCATGATTTGCAACTCCTCATATCAACCTTACTCGGAAGGGAGTCATATTTTCTTGGAGTGATGAATGCGAAGAGGGCATCAATGAGTTGAAAAAGAAAATTATCATTGCGCCCATGATCACACTACTCAAACATAGAGAAAATATTTTGGTATTTTGTGATGCTTTGAATAACTTCATGGGTTTTGTGTTGATACAAATTTACAAGGTCATTGCCTATGCTTCAAGGAAATTACATTTTCAGGAGAAAAACTATGCAACACATGATCTGGAGTAGGATATAGTATTATTTACATTAAAAAATTTGAAATATAGAAACTCATTCATTCATGAAAATTTAAAATTATCAAATCTTATTAGATTTCATCAATATGGACATTTGAATCATAAGGAAGGGAACATCATTGTTCCATTCACAAATGATTGTTCAACTATATCTTTTAGAAAGGTTAATGTATGCTCAAAATGATGATGATTGAATTTATAAGAAATCGGAAACTACCAAAAAATGAACATCCACAGATTTCTATGTTAATTAAGAAGGAATTGTGATATTTGGGAGTAGATTATGTGTTCCATCAAATACAGAGTTAAAGAAAGATCATTTTGATGATGCACATAGTTCGAATTTCTTCATTCACCCAAGAAACAAAATGTTTTAGGGAGATATGTGAGAGCATTATTGGTTGGATAACATAAAGAAGTATATCTCTATGTATACATAAATGTTCCTGGTATGTCAGTATGTGAATTATGAGATGCATAACTCTATGTGGATAATGGAACCATTACCCATACCAATATAGAAATGAGAAAACATCATTTTGGACTTTGTCA
The DNA here is from genome assembly GCA_963277665.1 of Viscum album. NCBI lineage: Eukaryota > Viridiplantae > Streptophyta > Magnoliopsida > Santalales > Viscaceae > Viscum > Viscum album. The sequence continues at coordinate 359,283,657 of OY728143.1, forward strand.
CCAGAAATCCAAATACATCAAAAGAAAATAACGTTCTCTACATTGTTATTTATCGTCTTACAAAGAAATCACCGTTCATTAAAATTAGGGAGAATTTTTTATTAGATCAACTAGCACAAATATACATTAGAGATGTGGTGAGGATTTATGGGGTACCACTATCAATTATATCCAATCAAGATCCAAGATTCACCTATATGCTCTAGATGGTTCTACAACATGCTCTGAATACTTAGCTAAAATTTAGTATGGATTATCATCCTCAAAGTAATGGAAAAACTGTTAAGACTATCAAAAAACATAAGAACATGTTGAGAGAATGATCAATGGACTTCAAAGGATGATAGGATCAACATATTCTTCTAGTTGAGTTCTATTACAATTATCGCCTCCAGTCAAGCATAGAAATGGATTCTTATGAATCCCTTTATGTGAGGATGTGTTGAACACAGACATGTAGGTATGATGTTGGCGAGAGAAATATCCTAGGTCCAGAAATGGTCGAAGAAATAGTGGATATGCTTATCAACACCCAACATAACATTAATGCTTCTCAATGTTGACAAAAGAGCTATGCAGGTAATCATCAAGAATACATATAGATTGATGTTAGATACACTGTATTTCACTATAAATCACCATGTAATAGGGTTATGAGATTTGGGAAGAAGGGCATTCTTATTCCAAGGTACATCGACCCTTTAATGATCTTTGACCACATTGGAGTAGTAGCCTATTGACTAGTACTCCCATCAAACCTATCTCAAGAACATTATGTATTCCATGTATCATTCATGATAAAGTACATACCTGACCGATTTCATGTACTCAATATAAAGGTGGTACCATTGGATAATGACCTCTCCAATAAAGAGAGTCTGGTAAATATCTTAGATCATCAAAAAAACGTTCTACGAAATAATACAATGCCTTGTGCCATGGTGATGTGGAGAAACCACCAGTTTGAAGATGAAATGTGGGAATTAGAGGAAGTGATAAAGAAAAGTTACCCTCATCTTTTTTAGTTTTGGAAAATAAAATTTCAAGTGAAACGTTTTATAAAGGGGGAAGATTCTAACAACCCAATATTTTATTAACAAAAATTCCTCTTCATCTAATTAAATTACTTATTGTGTAAAATGGTTTTATAAAACATATGCACTTCCTTGGTTTTATGTTTTATGATTTTAAAATACTTTTATGAATTTTTACCATTTCTAACATAGTCGTTGAACATTAATCACATGATTAGTATAAATATAATGACTTAACAAATAAAATTTACTCAGAAAAAGGAAGTGATTGCCTCATTTAGTAGAATTTATCCACATGAAGTCCATTTGATGGAGCTCAGAATGGAGGTAGTGTCACTGGGATTCTTTCCTGACCATGCCAAGCTGAGCTTCGACATGTTAAGCTAGAATGGACTCTCCTATGGGAGAATAAAATGTTAATAGAGATTACCACTCGAGTGATGTTATCTGAGTCTTCCCAAGAGATTTTCCCAATCACACACTGTACCCTTATGTCTTATGTGGGTGTTATAAGGGGTTACTTAAAAATACCCTATCACTTTAAATATGTGCATCATTTTTTTATAATAAATATGCATTCATATTTTTATTACAACATAGAAAATTGTTTTTAATGTACTAATAGTATTTTTATATAATATTTAAATTTAATTTAGAAATCTGTTTTGAGGAATTAATGGATTTTTGAATTAATTAATATTTTAATAAAATATTATTAATAAATAAATTTTTATTAATAATAAATGATGTTAATATTTTTAGGAATACAATGGTAATTTATTTTCAGGTTTGAAAGCTGTTTGTGTTATAACCCATGACTTTTCGATAAATGTTGGATTTTATTTTAAAAGTAGAAATTCAAATAATTAGAAAATTATTTAGATAAAATTAATACCATTTCTAGATTTTGGACACCAATATAATCTAATAGTTAATTTTTCATAATTATCCAAGACAATTGAATTTTTGGGTAAAAACTAAATACTGTTTAAATACTTAATATGTTTTATGACATCATAATGAAAAAATAGTGATGTATTATAATACATTAAAAGTGATATTCATCCAATATATGTTTTAACTTTTAAATAATGTGATTTTACCTTTTTCAGTTTAATTTTATATTTCCTTAGTGGACCCTACAAGAGTTATAAAATATTTATACTTTTTAAAATGCTTTCCATAAGAATGTGACTCACCTCCACATAAGAAATAATGACATTTTAAAATTTTATACCACTGGACATATAAAATAATTTTTTACAATTTATTTTGGAAAAAACCGTGGGCAAAATCTATGGGATAGTTTGTGGTTTTGATTATTTTAATGTGTTGTGTCCAAAACCTAATTAGTTAATATTTCCCTCTCCTTTCTTATATAAACGCACTCGATAAATCATTCCCCCTTCACTCAACCTATTTAGAGATTGACCAACATATTACATCCCCTCTATATAATCCTTCAAATGGGCCCCCAGCTCCCATTATGCCTCCATCAAGCCTCACCCAAGCCTATGGGATTACAAATTTAGGTAAGGGATCTTCACTTTCCTTCCTTCCTTATCTATGTCAATGTTTCCTTATATTTTAATGACATTTTATATTCCATTAAAAATGTTGGGGTATGATTTTTAACAACCCATATACATCCCATCTTATCTTTTAATGTTGAGGGACCGCTTTATCTCTCATTAATGCCTCAAATATACACCTATTACCATAAAAAAAATTTGAAAGGGATTTCTCACTCTTTATTTACAATCGAGGAAATATTTTATATTATGTATCTAAATTCCATTACATATGTTGTTAAATGTATCTATATGACCCCATACAATCCATTTCATGTACATAATATGAGGTAATCCTTTCCCTCTCATCAACCATTATTATGAGTTCTTATGTCACGCCATTATGCTGCTGAAGTTGCGCCATGATTTTCCAAGCCAATCTTATTATGTAGTGAATATTGTGCTCATTTCTCTATGAAGGGTATTCACCTTTATGAGCATTTACTTATTTTTTATATATTTTAATTTACATATTACACATTCCTTTATTGTGAAGTAAATGATGTGGTAGAATGATTCCATGTTGTATGATCCATGTGTAATACTTATGTGTTAAATGAAATGTTTATAAATGGTGAGCCTTGATTGTGCTCCAATGCATTAGGTAATGAAAAGTATCGTGATAATCCATGTTTAATGAGGGTTTAGTCATTATAATTTATTTTATAAGAGGGTTTACTAATGTTAATTGATGTTCAGTAAGGTTTTACTCACACTTCATGTAAAATGAGTCATAGCTCATGCCCATATTATGTTAAATGTTGTTACCATATTTCTAAATTATGATAAAAAGGAAATATAATTTTTTATGTTAAAGTTTATATTATTACCTATTGATAGTCACATTGACTAAACTGAATTTTATTCTTCATGTTATTCCTTGTTTACTACATCACCGTGCTTTATAGCTCACCCTTTTCGTATGTATGTTCTCATGTTATCCCATGCAATGTTATATAGGAAAGAATGGTGTGGTAATGATAAAAATGTTTTGAATAATAATGGTTTACTTTATGTATTCAGTTTACATGTAAGAATTCCTAAATTCCTAATACACTAGACCAATCGATCCTCAGAGTTGACTTATGGTCATGTTTTTGTAATAAATCTTATTTAATTGTCTTATAAAGATATGGTTTTTTATAAACAATTATTAAATAGTAAATATTGTATAATCAATATAATTATATGTAATTTTTTTGATATCATCACATAAATTCATCTCCCCTTTCATTAAATGGGAATATCAATAATCATTCATACATACATGTGAACTGTCATCATCAGAAACTGAATTAAGGTTTTACATTACCATTTCTCAAAACTGTTTATTATTATTGAACTTTAGTAAATATATGATATTAATTAAATATTTAGTATTTTATGAGAAAACTATATAAATTATATTATTACTTCCTATGAACATAAAAATAATAACACCATTCTTTAGTATGTGTGAACTATTTCTTCCGTGAAGTGATGTGATTCATTTTAACAACAACATCACATTAATTAAATAAATATTCATATTAAAATGTTTAATATTATATTAATTATATTATAATCATTATTTTAATACAGATTTATAATTACCATTTTCCAAAATTATGATTGAAAAATAGAAATATTACTCATGTGAATGTACGACAACAAACTCCATGAATTTAATGTTGTTCCTTTTCCTTAAACAAAACAAAATTGGCCTAAAAGTATAATTTATGTATAAATGTGATTATTATGTCACTAATATTATTTTTGAGATTATGAAATGATAACCACTATCCTATAAACATCCTATCAATATCATTTTAGGCTCATTTGTTAAATATTATCAAAATGTATGATGTGAACATATCCAATTATGAAATCGTTATAACATGGTAATAAGTAATATACATTGAATAATCAACATAAAATCGTTATAATTAAAACAAGTAATTAACATATGATTATAATACATGATGATAAATATCATTTGAGATGAGTTGGACTCATGGTAAGGTATTTCTTCACAATCAACTTTCACTGACGAATGTCTTGATGTTATGAAATATAATGATACTATAAGGTGTATATACAACACATTTGACATTTTATATCAAGAATTTATATATTGTAATGATATTTAATGTTTTATTAAATGTTATTATTTAATTTATGGATTTATAAAGTGGTTTGGGGCACTTTACTTAAAACATTGTTTTAATGGTTTTAATAATTTATATTTATAAATCATTTTTCCTATACATGTTTTGAAAATAGTTTTTATGAATTTTATTATATGGGAAGGAATGAGCTAAAATAGTAATTTTTTAGTTTCATTCATAAGATACAATGTATTATTGGACACATTGAATAATAAATATATTTTTAAATTTTTTAATTGGGTATTGAAAATGGATTGGTTACATCAATAACATTAATATTTTTCTTATGTGTGAAACTGTAATTTTATAAGGGACATGTTTAAAATTATAAGATATTTTTTATAATTCTTATTTAATTGTAGATGGAAATTTTATGTGTGGTTACCTGATAAACCTTTGATATCTAGTTAGATTATAACCTCCAAGGCAATGCGTTTTGAAGTCGGTCATATGGCTACACCATTTGTAAGAGTGATATGTATGGTAGTCAACTGTGCAGTTTTTCCATTTTAGTAAAATTATTTCACAAGTTACCAACTTATAAATTATATGATTTCTTAGGCGTTTTCATTAAAATATTAATGTTAAAAAAATATGATAATTCTATTTTTGAGATGATGATATTTTTTTAGAGTAAGAAGATATATTTTAAGGAAATGTTTTGTGGGTTTTCACTAGAGTAATGGTTTTCATTTATTATGTCCCATAATGAGCATTTTGGTCATATCCTATTATTTTTTGAAAAAAACCATTGGTATTGTTATTTTTAATGATAATGAATATTTTATATTGAAATTATTGAATATGTGTCTTGAAATGAAATCAAATGTTATTTTAAAAGTGTTTCCTTTAGTGGGAAAATGGTGATACTTTGTTTAAGTGTTCACATGTACTGAATGGCTCTAAAATGGACGATTTTTTCCTAATTCTATAAAAATATATAATGAAAAGATCAAAAAATGAGAATTATATATAAAAAATTATAGAATAAGTAATGTATATGGTTGGTTCATTACATTACCCCATGGGAATCAGAACCCCTTATCTATTAAATAGTGTGTATAATGGGAATGTTTTCCATGATATGTAATGATCACAAATCTTATTAATCTCCACATTAGTTCATATTAGTATGAATAATACATTGAAACACGTATACATGTATTTTATGAATATATAATTGAAAACCCATTATAAAAATCACAATAGTATGAAGACCACAGGAATGGAAAAACATGTCTATATCCATATAATATATATTTATTAACCCCTATTGTAAATCCTTTATGGATTATATAATAAAAATATTTAATTACTATTCTATTATACGATTACCATAAATACCTCAATAATCCATATTGGGTTAGTCCATAAATACCAAACCCATTTATGAAATTCAACCACATGGAGTGGCCCCCTTTGTTCACATAGATTATAGAAATAGATCACACACTACTAATACAAAGCAAAGAAGAAGAAAATTAATATAAAAACTTGAATCATTCTTTAAGATCCAATTATGAATTATTTTCTAGGGTTTTGTATATATATCATATAATTGGTGTCTAATTAGAACATAGCAAGGTCCAAAATATAACTGAATATCTAAATGAACCCATAAATCAGTCTTGAGTAGCGGTCTAAACCAATTTTATTTCAATAAAATGATATTTCTTGTCCATAATAAGACAAAATTAAAATTTATTGGTTAATTATATCCCTTTGAATCCTAATCATTCAAATTCATGGAAAACTAAAACAAGATAAAATATTTTTCATCTATTTTACATCGGTAGTGAGACAACATGTCACATATCAAATAAAATTCTGTATAAAACATTTGAAATTTCTTATGAAAACAAACATTAATATAATTGAATACCACCCTATACGGATTATCAAATAAATTATATTCAATCATAGAATTTCCCATTGTCTGGTATTATAAAAAAATAATGGAATAACTAGTTGAAAGGATATAAATATGAATGAAAATTAGAGTGAATAGAATTTTAGGTATATACATACCTATTGTGATCTTTTAGGATATATATTAAAATGATATCTGATATCAAATTATGGAAAAATAAATTATTGAAAACACAAATGAGGGGATAGAAACTTCAATGTAAGAGGGTGCTTAATCATCAGATAATGGGGGAGTTTTGTTAACATTTAATGATATTAATAAATTTAATTATATTATATGAATATGAAAGGCAATTTAGAAGTGTCGTTGTGGCATTAAAAAAGGGGGAGATATTTCAACACACTGCCTAGATCTAAATTTATGTGTGATTCTATGTGATATGAAACATTTTACAACTCTAGGTAATATTTCTAAAACATGTTAACCATAATACATGTAACAATGCACAATGATCCTTATAATTATAGGAAAACCCCCCATTCCCATACTACATAATAAATTAATGAAATTTCAATTACACTATGATAATGGAAAACACAATTTAATAAAAATTACTATAGTGTAACGATATCCTCTTAAGTAGGCCTTTATATCACAACTCATTGGTTGTAACTCTTCAAATCACCCACTAGAAACATTTATAGTGAAATCAAGTAAAACATCAAAATTTGACCTTCATGTCCCTAAAAACCATTAATATAGAAAAACAATCATGATACATGTAGTTTGGAGAAAATTTGTATGAATTCAATCCTTGTAAACTTGATTGTTGTAGCAATCTGCTCGCTATAAGGAAACCCATTCCTGAGATTTGTCACCATGTATGTCTGATAAACCACATTTTTTCACTAAACATACACACCAGCTTGAATATCAATTTTATCCTAGTGGATAATCTTTTTCTTTGAAAAATCACATAAAAAGTTTAATTTCATTCAACATAAGATATTTTTACTCATTTATTATATAATAACTATGAATTAATTAATTGATTCTTCATCCATTAACACATTATCATCAATGGTATACAAATGTTAATGAGATACGCCGAAATACCTAGGATGAGAAACATTGAATTAATTATGTATATCATTGAGGAAATAAGGATAAACTAAATAGTTTTGCATCAAATAAATCCTCTTGATAATATAAAAATATCCTATAATCCTTTTGGCTGATTTTCCCTTCTTCTAAAAATCTTTTGGTCCCATCCATGATGAAACTCTACTGAAAGAAATATAACCCACCTCAAACACTATAATTCATCATTTTTGGTCTTCATATAAATGATTAATTGTCTATATAGTCTCTGATGACTTCTAGATCATCATGATAGTCTCCGAACTCGGCTGAAAGATACTCAGAAAAATGATAAAATATACTCATACTTTTAACGAATATAATAATGATTAGAATGACATAAAATATAACACCACAATAAATTATACGTGAATTGATGGATAATCACTATTTTTTAGGAATAAAGGAGTAATTTTTGATTAATTTCGAATGAAATAATGAATTATTTATCAAATGTAGGAAATGATTCTTCCATAATATAGATTTATACTCAAACTATCCATCCTGCTTGAGATGGTATGTTTTGCTGAAATGAACCAAAGTGGTTATCACAATTTTAAATTTTTACTAGAGGTGTGATGGGAATTGGATATGGAAATATAAAATGAAACCACACAATACCCAAGATAAATATAATATATCCCTTATATAAAACCATAGTAGATCATCAACAATGTGGGTCTTCAAATTTAGATGTATTTGAATGGCCCCCGTTAACTGGATAAAAATCAGATTTTCATTAATGTATTAGGGTTAATTTGGTAACCCTATAAAAATCCATTTTTACATCATCACATTTCAACAAGGTAATGTAAAATTTATCAAAAATACACATGGGTCTCTAATGAATGATATTTCCCTACAAACAGGTCATGGATTTGGTGAAAACATCTACAATGCCATTATTTATCTCTACAATTGAATAATACATATAGATTATATGGTATATATAAATAATATATAGGTGTAGAATCCATATTGATGCATGATATCACTTAATATACTAATCATGATTCGTCATGTGGATCATAACCCAATATAATGTAAAATGGATCTTTTAATAATATTATGACCAATAATTTGGTTGTGCATCACAATATATATTGGCTAATAAAATATGGTAATATGTGAAGGAAAAATTACTATATGTAACTGTCTTAAGGAATTATGTGGTATTTACTAATGATTTTAGAGTCACCCTATTATGAAACTCTTGAACATCAATGGGCATCTAATAGGCACATCAAATTCTATTCAGTTGTATAATCTTATTCCATAATCCTTTGAGAGTTTCATGATAGTGCATCAACCATAACATTCTCTTCACTATGGTAATATTCTATATCAAAGTCAAATAACTAAGGATAATAAGACGACCACATTATTAAATGACTTCCTCACATTGAAAAAGGTATACTTATGGATATTATAAGTAGTATACACCCCAAACCAATTTCTCAATAGTTAATGATGTCAAAACAACATTGTCTGAACCACTACATCTAACAACGTAAGAAGTGATAAATAATTATTAACATTTGGAATTAATATCCCCAATCAATAAATAATTTTATCCATATACTTTATAATAGTGACTATTAGACAGAATTTGGATGAATTAGAATATAAGCTATAATTTGTACCTGAATCGAGTTATCCCAAGATCAGTATAGATGTCAAACCACCCATCAGATATCAATGGTATCTCAAATAATTATAAAAACTCTAAACCATCAATTTGGGATAACTGTTATGGGAGAGGGTGAATCAATTGACACTCTTTTTTAACAATAAATATTATTAACATCATAAGGATACATTTATTAACCACAAAAAACATTGTAGAGATTAAATACATTTGAATATAAATATTATATTCACATTTTATAAAAACCAAATATAATGTAATATCATCACAAGATATTTAAAAGGATTAGTACAAAGACCTATTCATTTATGAGTTAGTGCCCCCCCAAACATGATTTCTTCTACTAACCGTATTCAGACTCCACAATAATGTGTTGAAACTATTTCTACACCACCATATTTGTTTCTCCAGTTAAACATAGTACTTCCTTAGAAAATCGTCAGATATAATTTACTTAGACATCAATATATTTATTTATTTTGTAGAAAACCCACTTCGAGGGTACGTGGGATCCTCTATGAACATTATGTGCAGCATCAAGTCACACCCTCACAAAAAAACAAATTTCCGAATTCAAATTTCAAAAAAAAACTTATCACCCTATCAATACCGTAAAAAAGAACCCTATTTTAAAATTAAAGAGAGTCCATCGTCACAGAATATCCCGTGAGATGGATGAGCAAACGACATCACTGCATCTCAAGCCCGACGGACTAACCCTGCAAGCATGCTGCCTCCTCGATCCAACGACCTAAATAACCTGATCATCCTACAAACACCATCACCAATGATCAATAAATGGCACACTAGTGAGATCTCGATAGGAGAAAATAGAGAAGCCTAAATGTGCATGACATCGAACACCAGAATCTGCTCAACCAACATATCCCAAAACCTCTTTGGAAACATTTTCAACAAATCAACTGGGAGAGGATCCATGGAACAAAAAGTATGAGTAGAGATCGAAGTGGACTTGGCCTCGCAACCAAGACACGACCTAAGCCAGAATAGTTATCTCATTTCAAACCCTTCCAAGATGCCTCAATTATCACCATCATAATCTTACTGATAAAAAACAAATCGACAGTAACAAGTTGGGAACTGGGACTAATACACACCCAGAAATGAGCCAAAAGCACCAGTAATGGGCCGAAGTCTTCAATAATAGAGAACACACCATCTTCCACCCTGACCAGAAAGAACACTAACTAAGGATATCAGCCATAAAACACCAACACACAATCGAACCATCAACCATAGTAGGAAAATAATAGCATAAACATGAACCTAAAACAACAGATGATGAAAAGCAACATTGGGTGTACCGTTATGAAAACCGAATGGAACTACCATGGTTAGATCTGGAATAACCAGAGATAAGTACCATTGCATTGGGCATGGACTTCAAATCAAGTAAAGACCCAGAGAAAACCAAAGATGATAGATTACCCAAACAATGAGCAATCTAAGAATATCAAAGGAGATGAGAAAACACAACCTACCATGATGTGAGATGTCGGGCAATGGGGAATCCATGCACGATACTTAGAAAAAATGCTGAGAAATCCTAAATGATTGATCACCTTCACATTTGTTAAATTTTCAATATCATAAACAACCACCTAACGATTCTCTTTGATGGAAACAAGCTCATGAACATTGATAGAACTATATATTCATAATATGAACATTTTAATACATTCTTAAAAAAACGTTTTCTTAAAATGTAGATCTATTTACTCAATCTGATATTACATCTCCCTCATGGATCTCTATCTAGATGGTATTTATTTTATTCTTCACATTATAAAGTTATTTTTATTTATGCGCACTATTCATAGAATCATTGTTTGATGTTATTTTTCTACTATTTCTCCATGTGATGAAGCATAATATGTATGATGCACCTCTTTCTTTGACTAGTGTTATGCCTATTGGTTCTCTATTCGAAGAAACTCTATTTGATGAAATTTTCATCATTTGAGTATAAATCCTATTGTATTATCTTATTATTCTTATTCATTGGTATTTGGAACTAAATATGATGAACAATTTTCAATATAGTGGAAACATGATTAAATATAACTATTATAAATCCTTCAATGAGTTACATTATGTACAAATGAATACTGTAATGAATATTCAACTATACTTTTGAATTTTTTTTATATAAGATCAAATTCAATATATTCTGCATGAATTAAAATTAAATTTTCCTCTCAATCGGACTATGAATTTTTTATCTTCCTAATCATCTCAATATCCTTGGACATATTATATTTTGTTATAAAATACTCTCAATCTCAATAGATGTTTCATGAACAATTAAAATTATTTGAAAATCCATAATTTAAATCTTAATGATTTTATATTAATGTTATTAACCATATTCGATAAGAACTCATTGGAAGCTTAACATCCCATTTTAAATTTTTTATTAATTAAATAGTTTTTGTAATGCTCTTTTAAACTTGTATATCTATTATATATCTGTCTATTTTATTCTATAGTAATTCTATATTAAATGTCACACCATCATCATTCATCGTTTTAATGGATTTTCAATATTTCGTCATTTGATTAACCATATTTTTTAATCCATTCATTTGAAATAGTTTGTCAATTATTGCGGGTATATATATGACCAATGATATTTCATATTTTTGACATTTGGATATTAATATAAAATATCATAATGATGATTCAATTTGTCTCTAATAAATTATTATTCCATTGTAACGTATTTCCTTACATCTTCATAGGATAAATGTTTTTATTATATCTTGTATGTATCTTAGCATAATGTTTTTCTCTCTGATGATTCTCCCAAAACCACTAAAACATCATATAATTCTCTATCAGTTACTGTAATCTAGTTTTCCCCATTTTATGTCCTCAAAATATTATCCTCCAATTAGTAATATTTATACATCTATTAATTCATTTTATCATTAAATATTCTCTCTAATTCACTTCTAACAATTGAAACATAATACACATTTCCATATAGCAATCTATAGAAATTTCTTACATCTATTAGAGTTCAACATATATACATTTTTAATTTTCATAGGTTTGGTCACTCATTTTTTGACATTTTCTTTGGGATAATGATACACTTATAGAGGGAAAAAAATGAATTTCTTTTACATATCCATCACTTTTCCCTCTACAAATCCTGTATTAAATATTTGTAACATAGAATATCTTTTAATATGAAATTATTCCCCTTTATACTTCTATTAAAAAATTATCCACTAAGTTATTTCAACGAAAAATAAAACATCACCTGGTAACACTATATATGTCCCATATGATATCTTTTATAAAAATGAAACTATGAAAATCTGTTAAATCTATATCTAATAACATTTATCTATTGATATTAATCTTGTTTCTTTGATTTTTACCATATGTATATTTGTTAAAATATACAAAATCTTATAGACATAAACCCATAATTCGTACAAATAAAATTTGTTATAACCACCAATATTAACTTTGAACTTCCATAGGATATCATACATATCTAATATTACACATACAATCACTTTTACATTGATCTCAATTAAAAAAGGAATAAAACCTATAATTTTGTCAGGATTTACATCATAAAATTAGTAACATAAAATACTTACATATCAGTATATGTATTATTATGAAACATTCTTATATTACCTAATTATAGTTTATTAAAAAACATATAAAATATAAATAATTTTATTAGGGATATTTTCAATCATGTATTTAGTTTCCACTAATCCAATATTTATCATCAAAAACAAGTTTAAAAATTAAACAAATAAAACCCAAAAAAATATTCAACATTAATCTACCACATTGTGATTTTTTTTCATTTCCATATAATAGTTAAATCATCATAGAATGCAATAGGTGTGTTGATTTCAGTTTCCACATTTGATGTTTTCATTTCATTCTCACCTTATATTATTTCTCTTACGTATTGACAATAAATTGAAATGTGTAACATAAATTACATCTCATATCATCATTATTCACATAAAAATTGAAAACGAATTTTAATAGATAAATATTATCACATGAGTTTCATTACAATCAGTCTTGAACAATATATCAATAATTCTATGTTAGTGACACGAGGATGAATACAATTGTTTATAATGATGTGATCAATGTTTTCCAAAATCAATTATTTCATTTATTGGAAATTGTTTAATTTTTCTATTTAAAATCATTAATTATTTTAAAAAAAATTATAAAGATAGTTCATGTGTATAAACATAATTATTTCAACACATCTAATTTCTAATCTATTTAATTTTTTTGAAATATTTGACACTCATACCTCAATATCATATTTTCTACCCCTCGATGTTTGCATGAATTTCGACGTCATGGATGTAACAATATTCCTCATATATTTATAATAATTTTTTAACACACCTAAAGTATTTAAGCACATCCTAATTTTTTTACATCAATACCTAATATACTAAAACACATAAAAATTTATTCGGAATAAAGAAGAACTTCAATATTTTAAAATAAACTTATTACTAAAATTCTTCCCTCAACCACAACATACTCTTATTTTAATTATATTTTTCATTGGCTTTACATTATTTCTTTCAATAAGATGAATATTTAGATGAATTTTTCATATTTTCCTCAGAATTATAAAATATTTGTTTCGGAAGGTCAAAATTACATTTCCAGGATTTCTTGTTGTGTGGGATATATATTTAAACAATTTTTTGTAACGTTTCGATAATGTTCACAGATCTATTAATTTTTCCTAAACATTATGTTTAAATTAATTAATAAGTTATTGTCAATGTTGTTTTTATTTTTTCATCCATGTTTTGTCCCTTTTTATTCATGAAACATTTCTGATTCCTCCAAATTTCTATTGATCCTGATTTGAACAATTAAAACGACTAAGAAGTATTTCGTAAATTATTGATCATATTTTCCACATCTCAACTATAAAAACATTTATTATTTTTTGAAATCTACGATGCTTCACATTTGTGTCACATACATATTTAGTATTATTCAACTTAAAAACATTCTCTTCTTCCCCGTCATTATTTTTAATAAGATTTTTTCTTCTCTACTCATTATAACTCCTCCTTTATTGATACATGTTTCCAAGAAAATATTTGATGTATTAGAATAAGAATTATTTGGGCCTGAATACACCACAACCCCATCAATGACATCAAATTGGTGATTGTTCCGAAATTTTTTTGTACTAATCTCATGAATATTATTCTTTTTTGGAAATAATTTTTCATTTATTTAATGGTATGTAATAATGTACATCAATATTTTCTATTTAAAGATAAAACCATATTCTATGAACCATTACATTTAACATGTTGCCAAGATTATCTATAACCACAACTATATCGGTGAACTCTTGTATTATATCTCTAATCTCAATTTTTATCATAAGTGACCTTTATTTTTTATGAAAACTATTATTCCTCCTCATCAACATATTCTTTAATAATACTTATCATTGTATAAAAATTATCCAACAATGATCTACAATTTTTTAATTCATCGTCAACAGCCATTATAGATTATTATGATTATAATTATTGACTAAATAATTTATGATCTCTAAACCAAATATGTTTTATCTCTTCATTTTTTT
The DNA here is from genome assembly GCA_963277665.1 of Viscum album. NCBI lineage: Eukaryota > Viridiplantae > Streptophyta > Magnoliopsida > Santalales > Viscaceae > Viscum > Viscum album. The sequence goes on from OY728143.1 coordinate 359,298,711, forward strand.
ATTCCACCATGATTTTCGAAAATTATTTCATTAACCACATTATTCAAATTATTCTATTCCTAATTCAGTTATTTATTTTTCACATGGGGTCACTGTATCAGCAAAAGATATTAAAAATAAATTTAATACTGAACTCATGAAACATTGAGTCTATATGAAAAAACTCTTTGTTTTAACATACCCAATGAAAATAATTTTTTTGTTTCTATGATTTGATTTTCAAAAAATTAACATACATGGTTTTGATCAGTAAGTTATTTTGAGTCTGAGAGAATTATCATAACTTTTTGGGGAATAATAACATTCCCATATGAATTGTAAAATACACTTATGAATATTAATGGTCATTTATGAATATAAACATCACAGATTTATGTATGAATACAATTTAGCTACCATATAAATGAAATTGAATATTTAAAAAATTAAAAATTAATTGTTGGTATTTTGGTGAGTAAATAATATTTAATTACAATTTAAATTAATAAATTAATAAAATTAATTTCCATAGCCTCAATTCCTTAATAAATAATTTTTTTCATATGATTCTAGGATAATTTTATGATACCTCAGTTAGTTTTTAAATTTATTATAAAATCAGTTTTAAATTTAATTTTTTTAATTCATTTAATAAATAATGATTTTATTTAAAAAATGAATTTATATTATTGATAAAATTATTTCTATAAAATGGATTGAATTATTGAATTATATATTTTAAAAAAAATTAGGGTTAAATTTTTTATTTTTTTTACAAAACATGAATTATTGGTGAATTGTGAAATTCTATAATTTATAAAATATGCTAAATAAATGAATTTCAACAGCATGATTTAGTCATGGATAATGTAAATGGCCATTGGTTTGAACTCACATGAACCTATTAATTTTTTTAGTCATAGTGATCATGACTATTCTTAGTCATGTTCCCAAAAAATAAAAAATTAATTAATATAATGGAAAACCCCCATCTCCTCCATAATAAACACCACTTGTAACTCCATCTTCTCTTTACTCATCTATGCCTTGAAAATTCACAATGTTCTACCCAAATATGATTCCCTAGTCCATCACCGCATCTAAGAGCCCTTGGACATGCTATAATATTTAAACCCTTTCCCTTAAAGAAGATATTTCATGTGGTAAATACACTTCCTTTTTCATTTAATTTCACTTTTATATATCTTCATATACATTATATCATAGGCTCTTCACTCCATTTGACCATGGTAACTCCATTATAAAAAATATACTAGATTTATATTATTTTAATTTAATAACCATTATCAATCTCCTTAATATAACAATTTAATATTATAAATTAAATCATTCTCTAGAAGGTGCCAATTAACGACATTCATGGATGACGAAATATCGTTCTTCAAATTCTTCATCAATGTAGTTTATAGACCATTTTAATTGTTAAAAAAGACTTTAAAATTGATAATATAACCCTTTTTCTTTTCTAAATGTATCATATTAACATAATATGGATGATAAAATAAAATGAGTTTGTTCTGTTCACTAACCACAATAATAATCTAAATGATTACCACTAAATGTGTTATATAATGATTCATCTTCATATTTTTTTTGAAATGATATATGATTATCCTTTTTCACTTATGTATTCTCATTAAAAACTGGAAATTCATATTTATTAGAATTATACCAATTTAAAATGAACCTTATTACTTATAATCAAGCGAGATGATAATGAAATCAAGGAAACAAACACTCTGGAATGACATAATTCAATCATATAACTTATCAATAAATCAATTAATGAACAGAAGAATATAGTAATGAATCAAATAAATTTTTTGATTTAATTAATTAATTAATGGATTTAATTTAATGTTCTGGGGATTTACAATCAAGTTCAGAACACATTTGCACATAAAGTTATAGTATTATACCCAAACCTCCAGTTTCATTCTAGTTACACACCATCTCTGATTACATCAAAAAAAATTAATAATTATTGTTATGTACTCCTCAAAAATTATATGTGAATTTTTGATATATTTTTTCCAGTCATACACCATAATTAATTTTATATTGATTAAATTTTTTTAAAAGAATCATTATAAAAACATTCTTCCTGATAAACAAGCCTAGTTTAAGGTAACTACTGAAATTACTACATATTTTAAAGGGAAAAAAATAATCATTTTAAACCCAAATTAGTTTTCTAAAATTACTCAATTTTTTTAAGAATAAAATGTGTTATTTTACTTCTTGTTTTATATAATGATATTTCCTAAAGAACTATTCTTTTCAATATTATTTGTGTATTTCTATCAAGAATTACACAATGATTTTATAATAGAATATTCATATATTTCAACAAACATTTGGATTCGTGTGTTTCACTGGGATTTAAATTTTTTTAAATCATATACCCAATTTTATTGAATGAATTATTATTAAACTGACTATGGTTGTGATATCATGATACTATTCAACATATTACTCTGACTTGTTTTTATTTATGACTAATTATAGCGAAAATTAATTCATATTTAAAATCATAGTTTCAATATGATTGTAAATTTTATTTAAGACTCACCCTTTTAATATTAGGAATTCATTGGACTTAGTATGTGACATGTTGGGCCCGTTATAGTTGCATATTCATCGGTACTTCCCATGAGACAAACTATTATTTTTTTACTCTTATTTGTATGGTCTTGGCATAAGGCCTCGACCTAGTGATTATGATGTCCTAAAATATAACTTCCCTTAGTATAAAACTATATATTTGTTGTCCATGTGATTATTCTAATAGTATAATATCTATTGTTATGTTTTATTGAATAATTTAATCAATTTTTATTCCTTATATATTATGATGATGTTTGATTTTAAAGTCATGTGTTTTTAAAGACTCATCATTCCTAGTGTTATTGTTTATGATTACTTCTACTGTATTACCTAACCTTACAAATATTATATGATCTCCCTTTAATTATGTTTTATATTTCCTCAATATGTGATGAAGTTTATTATTAATGACATGTAAGGATAATCTAGGATTTATTAGAGTTACTAATAGATATACTATATATTATTTTATTTTATGTTATAATGTTAATGACGTGTATGTATGTGGTATTCCAAAACTACTAAACTCCCATATCATTTTGTATAAAAATTTTATTTTAATCGTTCCAATGTAATAAAATAATTCACCCGCTTGGGAAACTGGGGTTGGGGCATTAATGTTGGTATCAGATGATTTGTAGTAGAAAACATGAAAACTTGATTTAGGATATGATAATTAGGGAACAAAAACAAATGTTAGAATTTTAAGGCAAGCATTAAAGAAAATCCAAGAATTTTTTTAAGGGATCAATTGTACTGGTATTCCTAGAAAATAAATCCTTGTTTGGATGCTAGATTTTGTTGTGGTTTTGGAATAGATTTACTTTGGAGTAACAACTCTCACTGGGTGTTTCAGGCTTGACTAGTGGTAGTGTAGAAGAAGGAAATGAGCCTTAGTAAAAAAATAGTTTGACACTCCATGTGGATATACTTAGGATAATTGTCATCTTATCTACAAGCCATTATTAAGGATTAAAAATCAATTTTTTCATCAAATAACCCATGTTTAAGATTATAGTAATAGTTATGAAAAAAATTTCAATTAATTTTGTGTATCATGGTTGTTAATATTATGCAATACAAATCATATAAAATAAAATATATGACATAATTTATAAATAGAACATAGAAGAAGGTATGGAAACCACATGAGTGCTCATATCCCATGTTGGGTTTTCCCACCTATATAAGATAATGATGTTGGATTTGGAGATTTTATTGGTGCTGAGAAACCTATAACTATATTGGGATTGATAACATTGGTTATGAACAATAATCGAACTCATATAGAGCATCCTGACTCCCAATGTGGAAGAGCACTTTTAGTTGCATTATGAAAAAAAATCCTCTATCATTTAATTTTACTACAAACCCATTCATAGTAGAGTAGTGATAGGTTCCATAGATAAGATAATTCTTTATCTGTGATGTAAAAAAATTGAGAAGGTTGTAATTTTAGATTAACATATATTAGGAGATAATGGTCAATTGTGGTAACTAATTCAATATAATGGTGGAGGGAGAGATTGGAAATAAGGAATGGATGGTTTCTAAGTATATATCTTTAGAAAAATACTATCCTTGTGAACAACGAACATATATGGAAACAAAATTTCTAAATCTATGGAAAAAATAAAATGTGAATGTTTTAAAGAATAAAGCTAACTTCACAATGATAGAAAGGATTTCCATGAACTACATAGATGATCCATGGTTATAGATTTTTTAATTCATTAATGATTTGAAACCATTCTCTTGAAGGGAACAAGTCTCCCAATGTTACTCATCATATAAACATATTTTCTAGTGTCCTATCAAGATAGAAATTGGACTATCTGTGTCTTATGAATTTAAGAAAATGAAAGAGAATATAAGGTTTGTTAAACACCCTGTAAAATGAAATAAGGAGAAGGGGAAGAAGGAATAATTGATTCTCCATCCTGTAATAATTGTTGGAAGAAAAACCTTAGTACTATTTTGGTGGGTATGGGTGGTTGTCAAAAGTGTGGAGAAAAGGGCCAATAATCTCATGATTATAAGGGGAAAAAATAATCCACCAAATTTCCACGATACAGTTGCAATGAGATAAATAATTATGAAAATTAATTTTCTATGTTTCAAGGAAAAATTATGCATAGAAGACCAAGAGAGAAAGGAAAAGATTAGATGATCGCAACTAATGAGGTTGGAATTCATAATGATTTGGGGGAAGGTACATTAATAATTTCCTTGAGCATAGCCAATTATTTATTTCATTATAGATCATTTCATTCTTTTATATCATCCTAGTTTTCCAAAAAAAATTAATCATTTTTAGTTAGATTTAATAATGTATTTTTCAGTCAAAACACTAGAGATAAGTATCAAAGCAACACAATCTGTCACCATTATAACACATAAAGGTTATTTAGATGGTGATATTGTAATAATAACTATAATTGAATTTGATATATTCTTCAGTATGTATTATCTTTCAAATTATGATAAAAAAAATATTTTCAAATAATAAGGATGAAATAATTTATGAGAATGATAAATAATCCCATCTAATTATGGAAGAAAATTCAAAAAATTATCCTTATCTAGATCCACCCCGAATAGCTCTAATGAATTCAACATTTTGGGTGGATGAGAAAAAACTATCTATGAGTGAGTAAAAGAATCATTAAATTGAGGATGTACCTACTATGGAAGAATACATTGATGTATTTCAAAAGGATTTACCTGGGAAACCAATATATTCAGATGTATATTTTACTATTGACATAATTCAAGGTTCAGGACCAATAATAAAGATTTCATGTAGAATAGAAACAATGTAGTTAGTATAACTGGAGAAAATACTATAGGAATTGAGTGATATTGTAATTATTTGCCATATTTTTTTTTCCATGGGAAGACCATTATCTTTTCATTAAATATGATTGTGGATCTATTAGGATATGCACTGACTATAGGGAGAGAAATGAAATTATGATAAAGAAAAGTATCCTCTTCTTCTCATTAATGACATACATTATCAACTTCAAAGAGACAAATATTTTTTTAAGATTTAACATCAATCAGGATATCATTATATGTGTTTGAGGATGAATGATATACCAAATAAGAAATTTCATACTAGGTATGGGCATTAAATGTTTCAGTAATGCCTTCTTCAATGATTAATTCAACCTTTGTCTTCATGGATCTAATGAATAGCGTTTAAAGGATTATTTTCATTATCATGGTGCAGTATTTATTGATGATATAAAGTTATAATCCAAATTCTATGATGACCCTTAGAATCACTTAGGAATTATTCTATAATATCATAAAAAATGAATTATATGGATTGTTTAGAAAGATTTAATTTTGGTTTCAACCATTGTATTTACTTTTCGTTATTTTCTCTATGGATGTTATCTTAGATGATATTGTATTGAGAATGGAAGTTCAGGAATGGCCTACTCAAATGAAAATAACTGAGGTGCATAGTTTTATTGTTTTATAAGGTATTTATATGCATTTTATTGAGAAATAATTTCTATTACCTAACCTGTTAACTAAGATTACTAGTAATGGGGTTGTGCTATTTTGAAAAAAATATATGAAAAATGTTTTGAATAATTGAATATGAGATTAGTGAGCACTATGTTCCTAAATCTACTATCTAGAAATGGTGGATTTTTAATTTATATTGATGAATCAATGAAATTACATGGTTATGACCGAATTAATAATGATATATTTATCTCTTATTCATTTATGTTTTTATAAATTCATGAACAGAACAATCCAACACAAGATCCTGAGTTAGCAACTGTAATAATTTCTCTGCTTAAATAGAGACTCCATCACTATGGAGAAATTTCTGATATATATATAGGTCACAAGATATTAAGATATATCATCTCATAGTGTGTACACAATATGAGGAAAATGAAATCAGTCATGCTAATCAATTATTATGATTATTTCATACAATGACACCCATGAATGTTACATAATATAGGCGATTCACTCAGTATGAACGATCATGGAGTTTTAAAGAAAATAAAGATTTAAAGTGATCATGTATTCATGGATATATAAATGATGGATATAGTAATTATAAATTAAGTTGGAACAACATTAATTTATTAACTAGTTAGCCAACCATATTTATTAGAAATAACTAAAACAACCCAGTCTGATGATGAGAATATTTAATACATAATTAGATGTGTGAATAATGGGATGTTGTATGACTTCGTGTGTGAGAATGGAATAATAAAAATTTAGAGGAGGTTATGTGTTCCCTATATACCCGATCTGAAAAATGGGGTTATTATATAATTCTCATAGCTCATATTTTATTTAGTACCAAGTAGTACTAAAATGTATAGTGATTTAAAGGAACATTTCTGGTTGGTCAAAATGAAAATAAAAATTGATAATTATGTATAAAGATGTTTAGTTTTTCAACAAGTGTTGGTTGATCAATGACATCCAAGATGGGTCATGAAACCATTACTTCATCCTATATGGAAACAGAATGACATCACCTTAGATTATTTCACTAGATTACCCAAAACTCTAATAATAAATGATGAAATATGGGAAATTGTTGACCGGCTTACAAAATCTATACATTTCCTCACTACAAGGGAGGAATTTCAACTAAAGGAACTTTCACGACTCTATTTATATTATTTTCTGAGACTTCATGGAGAACCAATCTCAATTATATGTGATAGTGATCTATAATTCAAATCCACATTCTGGTATATACATCATACACTTCATGTTATATGTGTCATTTTATGAAATATAATGCATATGTTATGTTCAATATGGGTCTAGGTTCATCAAATGATACTGGTCAACATGACACATATAACATTAAGTGTTTAGTAAGAGTTGATTTAATTGGATTATATTCAATTAATTTACATTTTAAAATGATATTAATGATTTATACTTTATAGGATAACCACAATACACTAAATTTAGTATCAACCTGTATTATCATGTGTAATATTTTGTTATCATGTATAATAACATTTATTTCCAATATTATATTTTAATTAACCTTTATCTCTTGAATCCTTGAAACTTTATAAGAACAAATAATATGTCAAACATATAAAAAAGTGTATGATATATGTGCCATAATTATATGAAATTTAATAAAAACGTTATTAGATTCCCACCACATGATGAAATATGAAATGTTGAAAGTGCTATAATAAATGTAACACTATATACGAGCATATTTTATTCAGTACATGCTTCAATTAAACTACTAAATAGGTCATATATTCCAATTATCTTCAAATCCTTTTAGATTACTTATATAGATCTCCACAGCTATGTATCCATGCATAACGGTGGTCTTGAAATCTTTTTACACCAACTATATATCATTATTATAATCTATTCTAAACACACCCTCAAATTGATGAGTTATCAAAGAGGACGATCCAAACACTAGTAGTTAGGTTTAGATCATGTTTAGTTTTCTTTCATGGTATAGGGGTTTTTTATTTTCCTTTGGTGGAGTTTACCTCTAATAATAGTTTTCATTCATGTATTCCAATGGCACTATATGAAGCATTGTAAAGAAAGACATTTCGTAGACAAATATTTTGGGATGATGTTTGTAAAAGGAAGAATTTGGGGCTAGAGGTTGTTGATGTAACAACTCCAAAGGTAATGAATATTCAAATATATATTAGAGAATATCAATGTTAGTAAAGGGTGTATATTGATAATCAAAGGAAGGATTCGAAATTATAAAAGGGAAATCAATTTTTTTATTGTATCTCTATGGAAGGGTGTAATTATATTTAGAAAGAAAGGGAAATTTATCCCCAGGTACATTGTCCCTTTTGAAATTATAGATTTAAATGGATATGTGGCGTATCGTTTGGTAAAGATTACTAGCCTTTATATGGTACACAATGTGTCCCATATCTCATTATTGAAAATGTGAATGCCAATACAAACACATGTCCTATATTTTGTATGTATAGAATTGTAAACATTTTTCAATTATGATGAGAATTTCGAGATTCTGGACAGTAATGAACATTTGTTCAAGAATTAGATGACTCTACTAGTAAAGGTACAATGGGAAAATAAAAAAATTGAAAAGTATTCATGGAATTCTGAAGAAATTATGTTTAACAAAATAACAATTTTTCATATCACAGTACTTTGAAGTAATTTGGGGGATAGAATTTTTGTAAAAGGGATGAATTTTCCACCCAATGAATTAAAAAAATTATTATTGAATTTATTAAACCTTGAGTCTCTATAGAAGAACACATTTTGATAAACTATCCAATGAACATAAATTTTCAACTTTAGAGATTTGAATTTTGAAAAACTGACATACACCGTTGTGAACAATATGATATTTAGAGTCTGATATGATCAACATTCATTTGATGTGAATAATAAATTACAATTATGAATAGAATCTCACCCTTATGAATTGTAATACACCTTTAGGAATAGTAACCTCACCCATGTATGTATAAATTAATGTTAGTCACCATATCAATGAGGGATAATATTTAAACAATTAATAATTATGTGTTAGTATTTTTGTGAGTATAAAAATATAATTACAAATTTAAATTAATATATAAATAAAACTCATTTTACTAAAATGTACTCCTAAATAAATATTTTTTCCTATTATTTTAGGAAAATTTATGAAACCTTTCTATGTTTTTGAAAGTTTTATAAAATCAATTAAAAATTTAAAATATTTATTTTTCCTATAAATTATGATTTTATTTAAAATATTTATGTATTTTATTTAGATTTTTTTTGATAAATTGGTGTTTATTTTTGAAATCTATGAATTTAAAAAATTCGGGTGAATATTTTGTAGTTTCCTCAAATTATTTAATTTTATGAATATTTTGAAACTCAATAATTAATGAAATATGGTAATTAAATGAATTTATGAATCATGCATGAGTCATGGATGATGTAAATGCCCATTGGTTCTAACTAAAATGCACTGTTTAATATTTTAGGTCACAATAATCAGGACTAATCATTGTCTTGATCCAAAATAATAACATAGTGATTAAAAATGGAATAACCCTCCTCTATTCCACTATAAAAACCACCCATCATTCCCTCTTCTCTTCACTCATCTATGATTTGAGGCCTCTAAATATTCATCCCATAGAATATTCCCAATTTTCTCCCCAAATCTAGGAGCCCATGGTCTTTCCAAAATATGAAAAACCATTTTCCTTAAGGAGGTTATCAAGGAGGTAATTTCATGTGGTAAATCATCTTCCTTTTTCATTTAATTACATTTCAATTTATCTTCATTTCTAATTCCCTTCTAACCTCTATTTTCCAATTGGACATGATTAATGTAGTATAATCTATATAATAAAAAATATAATGTTATAGTAATATCCATTATAAATCTATTTACTCTCTGTATTTTATTTTATAACTGAAATCATCATCTATGATGTGAAAATTTACAACCTTCATAGACGATGAAGTTTCTTTTGTAAAATTATTCTTCATGGTTGTCCATGAATCCATATTATTTTTTGAGAAAAACTATCAAATGTAGAATATAACCATTTTTTTCTTCTTTATTTATCATATTTACCTATTCGTAAATGATAAATCAAAATGTGCTCATTATGATCAATAACTGTCTTAATAATCTAAATGAGTATCACTAAATGTATTTTATAGTGATTCATTATCAAAATATATAATATAATTAATTAAATATATATAAATTTATATATTTATATTCTCATTAACAACATGGAATTCCAATTATATAGAATTATACCAATTTTAATTAAAATCAATTAATTATAATGAACTAAATCCATCATCCAATAAATTAAACGAACACTATGGAATGATAGAATTCAATCATATAACATATCAATAAGGCCATAAATTAACAAAATAAAACTATAATGAATAAAATACATATATATATATATTGTTATGTATTTTTTAATTAATATATTTAACATGATTAAAGAAGAAGTTATTCTCAACTACAGAACGCATTCGTATATAATATAAGGGTATTCTACCGAAACCCCTATATCCATTCGAGTTACTATTTCTCTCTACATAACTCTATGAAATTATTAATTATTCATATATAATCCCCATTAATATTTTTTTAATGTTCTATATATGTGTAGCTACATTTATCCTTCATTTTTTGGAGTTACAAATTCCAACAAGTACTTTAAAAAATTCTTCTATATAAACATACCTCATTCAAAATAACATCCCAAATTCATAACTATTTTCAACGGTACTCTATAATATTTCTGAAAGAATAATTAACTCTTAAAATCACACATTTTATTATAAAAAACTATCTTATTTCATTTCTGGATTAAAACAAAAAATTTTCTAAAATTACTCTTTTATAAAAAGTAAAATATTAGTTATTTATAGAATTACACGATGATTTTATAAGAGTATTTTTTTATATTTCAACACTCTTATTGATTATTATGTTTAATAGGTATTAATAATTTATGATATCATCAACAATAATTTATTGAATGCTTTCTGATTAGTTTGGTAGTGGATGGTTTGTCTAGATACCATTCACCACATTACTCTGAATGGTTAGTATTCATGTTTAATGATTTGGGAATGTTAATTAAATCTCAAATGCTATTTAAATATGAATGTATGGTTTTTTAGTGTTTCTACATATTCATATGGGGACTAAATTGGTCATATTATGTGATGGGTGGGGGTCATTATATCCCCTCAATGCATTTATAGTTCTAATTAGACAAACAAGTTTGGGTGTTTACCCGTTTATGTATGATCTTAGCATAAGGCCTTAAAAAATAATTATCATGTCTAAAATAATGCATTCCATCAATATGAAACTATTGATTGATAGTCCAAGATATTATTCAACTAGTAAAATATCCATGTTTATGTTTTTGGAAATTAATTAATCATCTTTTATTCCTTCCCTCTTATGATCATGGTTATTTTAAAAGGCATGTGTTTTTAGATAATCATCATGCCTAGTGTTTATTTCCATGATTAATTAAGTGATTTTATTTACCATTATTGGGAATCTAAGGTCACCAATTTATTATGTTTTATATATCCCTATGATTTGAAGAAGTGTATTATGAATGTCTTGTAGGGATAATCTAGGAGTTATTGGCGCTACTAATGGATCTAAAATATTGTATTTCATTTCAGGTTGTAATGTGGAACATATCTATTTAACAAGATTTATAAAATCATTGAGCTTCCTAGTCCATTGGGATATGAATTTCATGTAATCATTCTAAAGCAATAAAATAATGCATAGTCTTTATGAAACTGGGGTCAGGGCATACCAATGCTACAATATTTTCTTTTAAAATCCACTAATTTTTTTATCTTCAATGCCATCATAACTGTATGATGAATAACATCCTATTCAAATATGATATGAAATGTTTACCTGAAATCCAGAATCATTGATTCAGGAATAATCATATTGCACTCTTGGATAAAAAAATTCACCTCAAAATAAGGAACATTTAGTTTTGTTTCTTAATCTATTTATTCGTATTTTTATTTTCATATTAAAAAATATAATATTCCAATTATTTTAATAAAGGGTTATGAAAAATTTATATTTATGATTATAATAGAATTATTAATCAGATATTTTACCCTCCCACCTTCCATGATTATATCTCTAAATATAACAGAGATCCTTGTATTGTAGCCGGATTCAGTCTATGCTACCAATGACTCATTTTAATCTTCTACATACTATTTTTCACGGATATTTCATTTTTATAATGGTTGAAAATTCTTACATAACATTCCTCTTAAATATTATTTTTTTTCATTATCACATAATACATTGTAATTCTATGAAGTTCATATAGAGATAAATCATATCATTCATCAATAGATGAACATTTGGTATAATATATATCGTAATGTTTTATCATAAGTTACATAATGATTTTATACTTTTATATATTCTCATTAAAACCGCTTATATTTCTAAAAATATCATTAAAAATTTAAAAATATTCACCAATAATTTCATCACCATCCATCATAACCTCATGTAACTATCTCATACATACGTGTATCATGTCTTACTTGGCTTTCTCATTATCTTCATAAGTGTTTATAAAATTATCCCACATTATTTTTCCATTAGAAAACATATATTCTTCTGTCAAAATTTTCTTTGGGATCAATCAAAGGGGAATAATAAGATTCTCCCTCAACTTCTAGATATTAATTATTATAATTTTTCGTAGAAACATAGTTAATATTATGGAATATCATGATTATAGTGTCTCTAACTTCATAAAAACCCTAGAGATGATATCTAACATCCTATCAGTATAACATGGATAATTTGTTCCAATGAATAATGGATCACCTGTGTTATTCATTATAAAAATCCTCCAACCTAAATGGGTGGATGTGTATTCCTTAGAGATACAATGATTTGGTACCAATTATAGATCCAGAATATCAATTTTGTACTACTGATATGGGGACGTGTGAATTTGGGATCTATTATATTTTATAAGAATTTTTAATTAAATATTAATGTATCTTATTATAACATACAAACACATATAAGTATAATGACCCACTCAAATATAATTGTCAAAAACACCATTCAAATTCAACAAATATATTGAGAGATTAGTCCATGATATTTACAAGGATATGTACAAGGGGGGAAATTCTTTTCGGGATGATTATTCCCTCTAATTTTTATTACTTTACAAATAGTATCATGATTAGAAAGGTACAAGTATTAAATGTTTTTACACCAATGTAATAATTCATGTATCGTACACTAATTATAAACCAACAAACAATCAACTTGTCTTCTATATATGGTCATATACCCAACTATCATAACTAAATAATTTATTTACAATGTATTTATATATAGAAATAAACAATCATTTTTAGGAAAATAATTATTTCCCACTACAGAAAGACCTATGTTTCTTCTTCTATAATCAATTATAAAAGTATATTATTTTCTTCCAAAAGAATTTTGGGTGTCCTATAATGATATAAATAATTCTAGGTATTAAATAACCCATTTAAGAGATTTATTTTCATTAATATATGTGTTGATATTGGATAGACTAATATTTCATCAATAAAACCATTTTCAATATATTTCTAAAAACAACCTTTAAAAAAATTTAACCAATAATTTCTCCTTTTATCCTTCTATCTGATGGATCTCCATATGAATAGTATCCATCCCATGCATCTCACATCCCTATGATTTTTCTAGTGAGATCTATTGAAAATATATTTGAAAATGTATTAGTCTAATACACCGCTATATGATGAATCAAATTCATTATGATGTGCCTCCATATCGTATGGTTTTTCTTCAATTGGAACTATATTTTAAGATCCTCCAACTGATGAACTTTTCTTCAAATTAGTAGAATCCATATTAAACACTACCGTGTTTTCCTCTTCTACCCATGGAACTCGGTTAGATGGTACTTATTAAAAAATTTAGATACTATATTTACATAACTGTTAATAAAGCCTTAAAAACATTACTCATTTGAATGTGAACAATGTTATTAAAATTTCCTATTAAATTTTTATCACATTTTATTTTTTAACATTAAGAAGCATGGGTGTCGAGACAATTTCATTTTCATACACAATTTTATATTAAAATTTGAACCTTCCCATTAATTTCATTTTTACAAGAATGATTCTCATTTATTTAAGAACATCTTCAAATTCACTTTGTTCTTCATAAAGTCACTCCACTTATTTGAAAATCCATAAGCACAATGTTAAGAATATTTTGATAATTTCATTAAACTTGATAGATACAAATCATTAAATGATCAAAATCACATCCCCATTGTTAAAAAATAAAAATATTAAATATATGGAAACATATAACCACTCTATAAACTGTATGTATGTCTATTTTCATCAATAGAAATTCCCTATCTAGTGTTACACTATTTGAATTTTTTCATCTGATGATCTCAAAAAATTCAACTTCTGATTGATGTTTTTTGGGATCCTTTAATATCAAAACCATTATTTTTTATTCTAAATACAGATGGATATCATGACCAATCATTCCATTGTCATGTGTAAATTCATATGAAATTTTTGAGTGATGATTCACAATGTGATTATCATATCACTATATCATTAAAACTCATTCTAGTACATCATTATAGGATTATCCATCTGATTACACCATGTATTTTAGTATTATATTTTTATGAATAATGAAGGAATATAGAATATATTACGTATCTTAATCCTTAATAAGGAATCCCACTATATCCTATATTGAATTAAAATCATAGTAATTGTAGTGTGATGTATCAGTAACATTTTTATGGGAGATAACATAAAATGATTGTTATTACCCTTGAGTTTATCAACATGGTAATTCATATGAGGCTTAATCATTGGTGGATAAACATGTAATTTTTTGTTGTATATTTTTACTGAATGTGGATTATGCACTAAGAATTCCTACAATGGATAAACTTTAAGATGATTTTGACATGTCTCTTAAAAATATATATTCCAATTTTATCAATGGATTGACAGATAAATAAGGGATATAATGTCACTAGACTGACCACATAAGGATACAGAACTTATGAAATGATGTGAACCTTATGGGGTATTTTATTTGAATATCCATATATAGGTAGCCATCCAAATTAACATTTCAATAGAATGAATGAAATTATAATTTGATCAATTTTCATATCAGTATTCTAACCGAAGTTCAGGAATGATAAAATCATAGAAGATTTTTGTTCCCATGTGATAGTGTGTATATTATATAGAGGGTCACATACCAAGGTTTATACCCATTGGATGATATATGACTATTAACCTATGACGATTTGATAGTGGTAACAATTATTGGCTTACTGAGTGATTATGGATGTTATAAAGATCTAATAGTGCATATAGGATTTTATAAGTATCCATTCCCAAGCTACTATAAACATATTTTCTAATGAATATTGAATTCTTGACCAATGAATTGTTTCTTGGGGTTCACATGCATGAAAGTCACATGTCCATTTACATATGTTATACATGGGTGAAATGTTTGATATTTCACTACTGAATAATATAGTGTTTCTTCATAATGTGTAAATTGTGTTGGAAAGACATGTACATGGTGTCTACCAAACATGTACGGAGTGTATGTATGATACATCCAGATTTCATGCTTGATAAGGTTAATATTTCCCGAGGTTCATCACATTTTCGAAGCTATCATGTCAATGGAAATTAACATGAATATTATTACATTCATGAGGGGTATAAAACTATCAAGGAATACATATTTTTAGGTTTCCTATAATCAGGAATGATATATCCATAGTATTTAATGTGTCATAGTATATATGTTTGGATGTCTTCGCATGACTTTTATGATATGTTTCGATGAATGTTTCCTGACCTTGCTGACATGTCTAGTAACTATCACACAAATTATATGACATTCATTGGGGGTTTCACATGACTAATGAACATGTCACTCAAATAGTATGATCTTATCACATGAAAATATACATATACAATTTATTCTAAGGAATTCATCATTTTATCATTTTTTACAGGAAATTCTCAATATTTATTTAGAAATATTTGGTTTATATGTCTCAAGGATATGTCAATATATCTAAAATTATTTTCATAATAAGGATAGTACGTTGGAATACATTCACATTATCAATAAAATGGTCATCTGAAGAGTATATACGTTACTCGTATTCTCGTAATATTTTACCTAGGTTTACCCGGTGGAAGAACATTATAATTGTGTGGATTTTTACTCAAAAAAGTATCTTATCATCTCTATTATCACATGTGTTTTTAAACCAAGGAAGATAAATTTATATACAACACAACCAAGTTTATATCCTTCTTTATATAGGACTTACATCATTGATATAGGCATGAGTTGGTGGGGAATCACCCAATTCATATGAACCATGTTTCTGTCATCGATGTCATCATCTTTCTACCGCTTGATAAAAAGTGATTGCGAGATCATATTGTCATCACCATATTTATTAGGCTGAAAATTCTCTAAGGAAATTTTTTTAATCAAATATACATAAAAAAGTGCCTTCACAAGATCAGCCTAACATTTCATAGAGTCATTGAGCGATTTGGAAGCTTCTCTAAGAAGAATTCCTATGATCAATTGAGAATTTTTAGGGGCCCTACAAGAGATCTTGTTGGCCCATTAGAGGAACCTCAATTGAAAAATAGTGTCAATATCATTCACATAATGGATACACCATTTTTATAATTTATGTTTTATATACCTATTAAAATTTTCCATATATTGTCTATCATATTGCCTGGTGATAAAATTCTCACATGGAAGATCCTTCGTGTGGTGGGTGGGGACATGTTCAGTGAATTTTTTGTGAGGGGGTTGGTTGGTCAATGCGTCTTTCACATGATCAATAGTTTTATCTTATGGAATGCATCCACACTTCGAATGAAAAATAGTGTCACATCCTCCCACATGACTCTTCATCGTGTTCAATCTATTTATTTTATAGTTTTGAAGACCTTTAACATCTCCAAATTGGTTTTTTAGAGAATCACATGATAAATAATTGATCTCAAGATGTAATGTGATAATTTTCAAGGTCACATGCTATGAATTTTGTTGTTTTATTTGGAGAACAATATTTTATCTCATGATGGTGTACACAATTTTGTCACAAACCATTAATCCACTTGTCTAAACATCCGAAGTATCCTCTTATGATTTAAATGACATGACCGAGGACATTTTCGTGATGATGGTGACATACCCAAATGTTTTCATTCAAAATGGATAAAATGACATTCATAATTATCCATTACCATCAAAATGATAATCATAGGAACATAAAACATTCGCGTTGGAATCAACATTACCTTTATCACATAAATTCATTGACCATTCCCTCTATTATTTTATATGGATGTTTGGGTGATTTTTATTCATCTATTAGTTTACATGTACCCTAATTAGTATAAATAATGTAGAATAATTATCATGAAAATTAGGGATACATAGTGGGAATTTTTTGATCCAAATTACTCTCTAAATAGGCTTCATATGATCCTTTTTAGATCATGTGGAATTTGAATTTTTATGTGGGTCATTTTTGTGTCATGTGATTATGTGTCATATTAGGGATATTTGAATTCTTGTAATTCAGAATTATAATATACATATATCAATGTTATCCTTCATTTATATTATATATAAAATAATTCATAATCATTGGGTATTTCTACAATCATAGATTTTCTTATTAGAATTTTTTGGGTGTTAAAAAATTCTATCTTTAGATTGAAGGTCTGAAGGGATGAGATCATGATTCTTAGGAAAGAAAATTTATTCCTATGACCATTGGTATTCTATAGGATTTTATTCCAGTAAGTTATCCTTTCTCAAATTTAACATTATTATACAATGGATAACTCTTTATATAGGTGATCTAGGGTCTATTTATTTCATTATAGAATCTAATAACAAAATCATTAACAATTTCGTCTTTCAGGTTACTTTTTTACAAGAATAATTTTTTTGACCCATTTCAGTAGAACCATTCCTAAGATCAAAAAATAATATCATATAGTGTGATCTCCATGTATCATTGAAAAATTTATAGGATTTTATGAGTAAACCATAATTTCCTTAAGCTTTGCAACATGTATTTGTCTTTAGGGGTATTTATTATACCATTCATGGACCATGTCATTTTTTTACATTATCTATTGAACAATGATAGACATTCATGGACACTATATAGTCATGATATCATGAGGAATAATTTTATATCACATTATCACAAGGTGTTACATTGGATACATGAATCATGACACGTGGAATGGGTCACACAATCACATGCATGTATATGGCCACATTATTAATGTGACCTTATGCATATTAAACATTTCCATTAACATATTCCCCTTCTCATATTGGTACATCCAATCATGTATCCATCATAATCATTTATAGTTGGATTATAGTTCACATGTGTCACTAAATACATCTGATTGGTGTATTCTGATATCTAGGAATTACAATGAAAGTCTTTAGTACAAGTTATCTTCTGATATTGATGTTTTGAAGGATCTTATTCTCTATGAACATCAGTGATACCAACTTTCACATATTATTTCTTATTACAGATTCTATCTTGTAGTTTATTGTTATATTCCTTAACAGAAATATGATCTATCACCTCTGTAGTTCTATCCTTCTCCCTTTTTCATTAAAATCAAAAAAAATCATAAGAAAATAAATTGATCATGGAACAACATTAGAGGATATAATTTTTTATCTAACTCACTTATGGGTCTATATTATTGCGATATTTACCATTAAATGATTTCTTTATATTAATCAAACATACTTTTTTCTTCTTTGGACAATATATAATGATAACAGAGTTCTTAGTGTAACAATACTCTTAGTTGTATCTTCTCTGATGAATGGGAATGTCTATTCCATGTTAGGTAGAGTTTAATAAAATTATATGATAAACTATATCTATTCCATCATTATGATGATATATTGATTTTATTTCTTTTAATTTTCCATCAATAAAAAATCCCGATAGAAAATATTTGATGTTGGAGTCATGTGTTAACTAGTTGCATTTTTTATATTGTGAAGAACATATCAACCTAAATTATTTCAATAAGTTTGGAGGGATACAACCTCAAGGGGATATTAATCATGAATTCCATATTACTATACATTTTTTGGTTGATCCTAAATTAAATATAACCTTGGTATGATACATGATCACAATTTCATATGAGAATAATAAAGACCAGCAATTCCTATACTCATTTTATTTATTCGAGTATTAGGTCAACATCTCTGATTATCTTAATAAGAACTGAACATACCTTATATACCCCGAAAATTTTCAATCCATAAAAGTATAAGACAAAAAATTTATCTATTATTCCATTTTAGAAGCTGTATAGAATGCCTTACATGGTTACTAGAAGAGGCCAAAGGTGTCTCCATGTCTTCAACTAGTGATTTTTATTCAAGTATTATAAAAGGTTATATTTTTCCACCATGGATTCATTCATGGAAATTCTCGTTTGTACATTGGTTAAAGAAGCCATATTGGAAAATGTTATACCCCATAATATAGTTTTTATTACTCTTTCCATCCTTTATCAGCTCCTTTTCCATGTCCAATAATGAATAATCCCCCACATGATTGTAATTACTTCCAATTATAATTTTTTATAGATAAAAGATCATTTACAGTGCCACAATTATTAGTTTACAATTAATATACTACTTTCTTCATTCTTTCCCAC
Source organism: Viscum album (assembly GCA_963277665.1). NCBI lineage: Eukaryota > Viridiplantae > Streptophyta > Magnoliopsida > Santalales > Viscaceae > Viscum > Viscum album. Next base: position 359,318,703 of record OY728143.1, read on the forward strand.
TCTGTTGATTGTCTCTAGAGTCGACTTAATTCAATATTATTGATAGGTTGAGATAGAAACATTGTACCAAATTCACACCCCATATTGTACCAAAAAGTTAAATAATTGATAATGAAAGTTTCTCACTATTAGAGAGGATATTTAAAATCTCACTTAGTATCAGTTTCTTGGAACATTGTATAAGAGTTTTATATCTAGGATCTACATATTCTTTCCAAATTCTCATATAAGTATTTTTATGTTGAAATTGTTTCCCATATTCCCTTACCTGACATGGATTAAGAAATACACCCAATGCTCATTGTCTAATTTTTCCTTATTAAAAAAAGCATGGATAAAAATGTTAAAAAATAATCCACCTGTCGATACACATATCTTCAGTGTCATTCCCATGCTGGGTTGAAGCTTATATAATCGTTATATTGAGTCAACTAATCCATCATGTGGAAAATCCATATAATCCCCCAAATCCATTTTATATCATTGTGATTGTTTTGTTTATGGAATTGGTGGAGACCCCAAAAATGTCATTCATCAAATTATGGAACCTCCCATTAGTAGAAAAGGGTTTTTTTTCACTAAACAGTTATTTTAGTGATGGTTATAGATATTGATTTTTTCATGGAAGAAATACCTAATACTCAACAGCTTTCTTCCTCATCATCATGAATGGCACATCAATAAAAAACATGATACCATGATGTATAATTTGAAAAACAAATATACACCCTATTTACATATATTTCAAATAAGATCATCTATAACCGAGTGTAAATTCTATTCATCCACATTCATTGGTCGGGAACCAGTTCCTTTAGAGATCATCAATTTTTGGATATCATGCTACATATAATTTTGGATTATCATTAATTAGTTATCTAGGAAAGGGAGATTAATATTTTTTTTTCAGGAAATGAATATACTGGTTGATATAATAAGTGATGATTCAGATGCTTTTGAAACGTGAAATCATAATATCTGAAAGATGCATTTCTAATTGGATGAATAGACCACATTGATAAACAATTGGAAGAAATAAAAACTCATTCCTAGTCCATTATTTTGATTTCATTATCCTTATCAGTGACCATTTGAAAAGGATGCCAAAATTTATCATTTTCAATTCATTACATTTTTCTCATGTAGTGGATAATGAAATTGAGCAGACAGTGCTTCAATGTTCAATCAACACATCTACCTAGTCTCAGGATCATTATAAATAAATGATAATTTTATTTTATTGTAACCACGATAGAAATGTTATTTATGGGACCATGTAGAGAATCATTAATCTCTATATTACTCCTTCCACTACACATTAAAAAGGAAAATATCATTAAGACATTACCTATCATTTATAATATTTCATTCATTCAAAATGTGAATATAATTTCATAGAATAGATATAATATGTATAATAAATATTGCACAAATATTTTATAATTCCAATTAAACCAAAATTCATTAGATCAAATTCTTTACTCGTAGAATAATTCCTATAAAAATGGTAAAAATTTATAAATGGAATAAGGATACTCATTGTTTTATTTTGTCCAGTCATATCCTGATCATAATTTTTAAGGTTAACATAGGTAAACATTAATCCTAGAAGGATAGATCTATAATTTCCTCATAAATAAGCATAAAAAATGATAATATATTAATTATTTATAGGGATAAATAATTTTAAATAAATTCTTTATACCTTTTTTATATTTCTCTACCATTTTAAGAAAAAAATTCTGGAGAAATATGAGAATTCCTAAACAATTATTTTTATAAAGGTTCCATTTTTTGGTTTCACATCGTAAATTTTTTACACCCAATCCATTTTATATGTTCTCAAGATTTCCAATATAATAAAATTTGATGACTAGTTAACATAAAGTCTTCAATTACATAGGGTTCCTTTTTTTCTTTTCTAACCTGGAATGCATTATAACACATTCAATTGGTTTCAGAGGTCTTGTAAGACATTCAATTTTTTTAGTTTAGGGACTTTTATATAATACTAACTTTTATATATTTTATATTATAATAGCTTAGAAAATATGTTATCGTATTTTTTGGACTTTTATCTCAGACTATATATTGGCATAGTTAAAATACTATTTTCATAGATCATCCATCGTTGTAGTATAAGAACTTTTAGCTTGGGACATAAAATATATTTTTATGGTATATTAGATCATATATTATATTAATAATGTTCATGGTGTATTATATCTGACATTAAATATCTTGTGGGGAATTATTGGTATTTATGATGGGTTCAACAATCCTATATCCATGAAAACGTTACGAATAATGTGTTTTTATGAAGATTTACAATACCATTAATTATTAAATAATTAATTAGGAATGAATTTTCATATATTTTTTGGTGCCAATATTCATGGAACTTGATTCATGAACAATGTTGCGGCTGGATCAAAGTATATATAGACTCAAAATGGCCTTAAAATCCAGAAAAACTATCCCAAACAGCCAAGTATGTGAATACCTTCACAAGTTTTCCATGCCTCTGTGATTGCGAGAATCCATGATAGACAATTTTCAAGTCCAATGAATTAGGATTCCATCATTACATCAAATTATATGTACATCCCACTCTAGGATGGTGTTGACATTAATCCCCTTCATGACATGACGGACACTTAGAAAGTCTGAAAAAGTCAGATAGAGCCTTTCCTCTCCATGGTGCCACTATTTCCACATGGGAATCTCTGCGATTGTTAATTTGATGGACCCTCAGTGAGTCTTACCATGTTTGACACTACCTCATTGGCTTCGTGGCATCACCTCTACTTCACAGAACTCATATTTTCACTAAGGCGAGCTCTGTGACCCTCACTGACCATCGTTACCTATAAATATAAGGCTCCCCCCCCCTTCAACCCACTTTCACTCTCCCTTTTCCTCCCAAGACACCGTTTTTTAATGAAAATCATGAAGGACAATAATAGATCTCCAAATGTACTTGGCCTCTACGATTCGTGCCTCCTTGTGTTCTTCATGGCCCATAACTATGGTGGGGATTCCCATTGTGAAGGTGAAGCTATTAACTATCAAAAATGTTTCTTTTCGAAATTTAAGTCCATCAAAAATACCCTTTCCTTTACAAAGGCCATCCTCCACACAAAGCACTATATTTTCATGAACCACAAAAGCTATGTGAGGACTCTCTTTAGAAGGTATCGTTCATTGAAGACCCTTCTCATTTGTGGCCATCATGGATTATCAAAAGTGATTACAGTGTCCCATGAGTGGTGCATCATGTTTGTTTCCATACCTTGTGCTTCTTCACATATGCATTCTAATGAAGATTTATTCTAAACATAACCATGAAAATGTGTACCCCTCAATGGATCACTCCCCATACCCCAATCTAAGGCATTTATTATGCCTTCCCATCCATAATTTTGGGTTGGTATAATTTATATAGGTCTTATGGGTGTAGGAAGAGTCTTCTCCATCTCAGCAGTAGGATTTTCAACATCCAAGAAACCCCAATTCCTCAACACATGATGTTATTCTATTATTACCACATGTGTGGAATTTCCAAGAGGATTATAGAGTGGATAGACATTATTACTTTTCCACTCTATCTTTTCCTCTAGGATTTGTCACCATGTTTAGCTCGGGTGGCCATTTCATAATCCATGACACGCCTTGATAGGGTTCCCATTGTATAATGGACCTATTCTCATCATACATCTGGAAACCCTACTAGAATTTCTCAACCATCCATTTATCTTGGTCTACTAATCACATGTAATCCCTAAACTGCTCTTGGATAACATAATTTTAATGATTTGACCATCAAGTCAATTGATGCCTCATGTTTTTGAAAATGAGCATGACTCATGTGAACTTAGAGTAGGAATAGGCCATGTCATCATTTTTTGGATTACATAGCATGTAAGAACCATCCCACTCCCACCTAACAACTTATAAATTAATTCTATACAATGGGAATACGTAAAAACCCTCTTTGAGGTTCAAGACCATTTCCCATCAGTCTCGACCACTTCAAATCAGTTCGCCCGCATCCTGCATGATGATAATATATATATATCATTCAACACACATAAAATTAAACTCTATGCTTTTGGATTACATGATTTTTGATCACTATATAGTAAATTAGGTACACATAAATACACGAGGAGTATTAACCCCAAACAATGATAAATTTGGTTTCCCATTTGTTTGGACCCATATCTTTTGTATGCCCCATAGTGGTGTCAGAAAAATTCATGGTCCATCTTAGTGTGTAAATACCTCACTAAAACCATACTACTCTCACCAAGTATGTCCCTATTGATATGGAATAATAACCATGTGTAATCCGAAATCATTGCATCAGGGTGTGGTCCTCTGTGCAAACCCTGATTCTATGCCACATTCCAGAACTACGAGTACATTGATCATTACTCATTTTGGGAATTTTATGTTGGAATCCTTCATGAGGTGAAATATATAACACACCCCTCATCCAGGTCTCTCCCTAGATCCTTTGTGGCTTAGGAAGATCACACCTTAAAATGATTATTCCATTTCCTTTGATTCCCCATGCATGCGTACATTCTCAAGAAAATCCTCCTCAACTGAATCATCACCCAATTCCAGAACCATTTTGTCACGAACCATCCCCTGGGGCCCGTATTGTGACTACCCCAAGCCTGCCTTCTATAGGCCATGTGCTAAGGACTAGCAACAAATGCGTAAAACCCTAAACTGTGAAGGCATTTCTTTTATAACAGTAAACAAACACAATAGAGTACGCAACTGGGCGTAAAAAACATAGTAAAAAAATACCAAAGAGTATGCTAGAAGTAAAGGGGCTGAAAATACAAGCCCAACAGTAAATTACAAACCAACTAAAAACTAGTTCAATGGAATAAATGAATAAAAGAAGCTACTGGGTCGTCCTCCGGAACTTCAGACTAAAGGGTGGGTACATATGGCCTTATCAGCACCCCATGTCTGTCTGTCCACTCCGTGTATGTCTCACCGAGTAGTCCACCTCCAGTTACCATCCAGTTCTGGTACTTTCTGCCCGGATCAGAGATGTCTGTCGTCTGTAACCAACACAGTTGTGTACGGGAATATCCCGCTCAGGGGTGAGTATAATGATACTCAAAAAAAAACCCTAATATTCTCAAGGTCTCACAAAATATAACAAGTATAATCACAAAGTACGACATCAATGGGTAACCCTTACTTAGGAATAATGTCCATATATATAACTAATTTATTTAGTAACCCATCTCAATCAAGAAGAAAACACAAAAGTCATTGACTCAGCTCAAAAATAGGATTTTTAGTATATCTTAGAAGAGAAAATGATTAGTCGTGAAGATGCATCATCTTATTCTAACCAGAAGAACTGATTCTAACCATACAGTGTCTGACCCACACATGATCGATATGTACTAACCCCCGCAATGACCCACACAAGATCTGACCCACACAGGACCGGTATGCGCTGACCTACATAGGACTGCTGAGCGCTGACCCACAGAGAATTGGAATGTGCTGACCCACATAGGATCGCTGAGCAATGACCCACACAGGATCTGAACCACACAGGATCGGTATGCGATAAACCACATAGTATCATTGAGCATTGACTTCTTTTGATCTGTCTCCATCCTCTACCTCACTATCAACCACTGGATTCCTCGCACATAGTACGCTGAAGTTCCATAAAATATTACCTCAATATATCTTTCAAACCTTGACCACCACTAAACTCCACAAAGTAGTAACCCAATGGTCCTCCATTTTTTAGGGGTTCCAACGTGATAGACGGTTCATCAATCGGACGCACGGTCTGTGAGTTATTGGCATTTCTGTCCTAGGGGCCTGATTTTTTTAGGTTCAAATAGTCCCGACCGTACAAAAACTGTGTCCAACCCACATTTGGCGTATGAAAATAGAATAGACTCATTACATGATTTCAACCTCCATAGGCGGTTCGTCAATCAGAAACTTGTAACTAATGATAGGGGCGAAAAGGTGTATACTACAAAAACGGGTCCGGGTATGGTCCGACCCAGTCAGACCAACCCGGCCTAACCCGGTCTGAGGAAGTAGCCTGACGGCCTACCCTAGCCACGCCCAGGGGGGAGGCGTGCACCCCCCTGGCACCCGAAAGTTTGAACCGTTCGAGTGGAACCGAACCGGCACCAGGTTGCGCCGGTCCTGCACACGCAGGACCCGATGGGGTCCCGCACCTCTTGACTGGCCCGAGCTGTCATGACGCGTCCCAGGGGGCCCGAGCCGCAACTCCCCAAGCCCACCTCCAATAGTACAGGGGCTTGTGACTAGAACCGAGTAGGCATTCTACTAACATGGGAGGCATTTACTATAAACATGTACACACGCACACACATCTCAAAGCCCACAAAGCTGAAAAGTAAAAACTACTAAAAGGAAAAGATACATGCATACACCAAAACTCAACCAACAGAGTACGATAGGGAAGTAATGTACAGTAAAGTAAAACCCTGTGCTAAAAGTACAAGCCCACCAAAAGAGAGTCTGCAACAAAGTCCAACCTATAGAGAAAGGTACTGGGACATCAACCTGTCGCTGAAGAAACGCACCTCGGCCTGTCTGATCTCACTGAGCACCGTCCGACCCTGTTCTTCCTATTATCCTTTCAAAGGCTCGCTTGTCTACACAAGACACGACACATGCGGGAAAACCCCGTGCATGGGTGAGTATATCAATACCCAGTAGGACACCCCGAAAACCACAAAGGAATACATCAAAGGAAAAATACCACGAAGAAAGGTACAGTCAGCTCTACACAGTATATGTCTACGGAACCTATAACAAGAATATCCAGATATACTCATACACAGGGGACCATCATGAAACAACCACTAAGATCTAGCTCAAAGATTCCACCAATCATTCTGTCGGGAGAACACACTCCTAGGTCTAAAGAGAGAGACACGAAGTACTCGTTCTGGGAGAACACACTCCACAAGTACCTTGGGAACAAGATGCTCAGATGAGGATCACAACCAAGTCATGGGGTGATTCCGACAACTCAGCCTGAGCTAATTTGCTATGCAGAGGATTGGTGCCCGAGTAATGTTGGTCACGTCGATACCAAGAAATCTTCTAGGGTTCTATAAATGAATAGAGGATCTGTCTCTATGTCACACAGAGGGGATTCCAACAACTCTATTCAGGGAGTCTGCTGAAGGGATCATACTCTTGTATAAAATAATTGATACAAAAATCTTCAAGGGATTACCAAGGGTACAAACCCTAAGAACTAGTCCAAGTCACAGAAGTCAACTGGCTCATGCCATAAAGAGAATGTTACATGGAGTGTATTATGGTTACACGTTGTGTTCCTTGACCCAGGGTATTGCCCGTGTAAACGGCCCATGTCCTTCCTTCAAGCCGTGCAATACCAAACTACACAGCATGTAGAAAAGTAGACGTTGTGTTCCTTGACCCCGGGTGTTGCCCGTGTAGCCGGCTCATGTCATTCATCTTGTCGGATAAAAAATAACTACACAGCGTGTAGAAGAAATCACATGTCGTGTTCGAGCTCCTGGACTCGCTCCGTGTACGCTGTCCACGTGCCCGTACATGGTCTCTGCCCGTGTCCGTGTCGCCTGCCCGTGTACCAGTACACGGGATATCCCGTGTATCTAGTCGGGTCTGGCCGGGGAGGGGTATACACGGCATGTCCATTTCCATGTACCCTGCCCGTGTCTGTGTACTCCCTGAGTACACTCCAGGTCATTCGTTGACGAACACAGGCCGTGTTGACAATACTACATGGCGTGTAGTCAGGAATTTTCGAGAACCGTCGTATTCCTCCGCACGCCTCGGCTAAACCTCTGGATCTTGATCCAACCATCCGATCATCACAAAACTCTTTATTTGGGGTCGTCCTGCCTCTAAGAAACTGATTCCGTCTATTTTGGGCTTCTGATCGGCCTTGAAAACGCATCCCGACCAATCTTCACGAAAATGCTCGAAGAACGGGAACTCCTGAACCACATCGATTTGTCTGCTGCCATCACCGTCGCACTTCTGTTAGGTCGTCTTGATGATGTATCCTATATTTCAGATCATTGAGCCAACAAATGAGCATGCAAAGATCGATTTTACCAACAACGAGAAGAACGTGCATGAAGAATACGTCAAAATCGAGAGAGAAAATCACAGCAATCGAGAGGGATGAACCTCGATCGATGTTCGTGTCGATCTTTGTTCATCACCATTAAAAGGTTGAGCAAAAACCATAACAATCACACGAATTGAACCTCATGATTCCTGCAAATATCTTACACCGAAAAGATGATCGATCTTTGGGCTAATCTATTCGTGGATTAGTCCGTGTTCATCATGGAAATAAAAAACGGGGAAGAAAAATCCCATCAAACATCCTACCTGGATCGGCGGCATTTGTTGGAAATGATCTGGTCTCCGCGTCTAGGGGTCTTCTCCAGAGCTCTCCAGAGAAAATCAGGGTTATGGGAATTGTAACCCTAACCCTTCCTTTCAAATCTCTATTTACAAGAATAAAATATTTCTTTTCAACAAGGGTTTAATCAAAATATTTTAATTAAATATTTTATTACGGTTACATACAAAAGCCAGATTTCGCCACCGACCTACGCCGGCCGAAGTTATTCCTCGCCTAAGGTAAAATCGATGTTCTGAACACAACAACGCCCTCAGATTTCGAATCTGAGAACCCGTTCGGGAGTAATTCCACTTTTTCAGGAAAACTACACGAGCGCTAAATTTAATTATTAAATTAAATTCAAACATTTGTTCCGGGCTCACCGAGCCCCGGAGCTACACGCCGTCTCAGATCCTGGTCTCGAAATAATTCCCATATAATATTAAAATAATACATGGAAAAAATCAGGGACATTTCATCTCACCCACCTTATGGATTTTATGTCCCCGAAATTCCAAAACAAAGGCTACTCAAAAAGATGTGTGTGCTGCACACGAATCTGAGCCTCCCACTCCCACGTGCTCTCTTAGATATTCCTGTGCTGCCACGGGACATGCACTAAGGGAATAGCTCGCCCACAAAGGATCTTCTCCTGCCGATCCTCGATCTCCACTGGGTAATCAGCAAAGGTCACTCCATCATCGATGTCTAGCTCTCCCCAGTCGATGACATGTGATGGATCATGCACGTACCTCCGTACCTGCAACACATGGAAGATGTTGTGTACCCAATACATCTGAGGAGGTAGAGCCAAGTAATACACCACCTCATCAACTCTGCTCAGAATTTGAAAATGGACAACTAACCTAAGATATAGCTTGTCTTATTGGCCAAATATTTACAATCCTCATCGAGGTGAGACCTAAAGGATCACAAGGTCTCCTTCCTCAAACTCCAAAGGCCTCTACCTCTGGTCGGAATAAGACTTTTTCTGACTCTTTGTAGTCTTCATCCGCTCCTGGATGACCTGCACCTTCTCTGTAGTAGCTCTCACCATTTCTAGGCCACTGAGTGCTAACTCTACAAGGTCAGTCCAACAAAGTGGAAACCTGCATGGTCGCCCGTATAGAGCCTCAAATGGTGCCATACCAATAGTGGAATGATAACTGTTGTTATAAGAAAATTACACCAGTGGTAGGTGATCCTCCCAACTACGACCGATGTCAAGTATGCAAGCTCGTAGCATATCCTCCAGGACCTGGATGGTCCGCTCTGTCTGACCATCAGTCTGGGGATGAAACGCTGTGCTCAAGCGTAACTGAGTCCCAAAAGCTTCATGAAATCCCTTCCACAACCGGGATGTGAAATGAGCGTCATGCTCTGAGAAGATCATGGATGGTACTCCATGAAGTCAAACTATCTCCGGAACTTAGAGGCGTCCCATGTTCTATACTTAACTCAGCTCCCGTATGGATAGGAAGTGGGCCGACATGGTGAGTCAATCAACGATCACCCAGATGGCATCATGTCCCCTGGATGTGCATGGTAAACCCATCACGAAGTCCATGGATATCTCATCCCACTTCCACTCTAGAACTTCAAGGGGATAAGTCAAACCTACTGGAACCAGGTGCTTATCCATTACTTGATAACAAGTAAGTCACCGAGAAACAAACACTTCCACACTCTTCTTCATCTCGGGCCACCAGAACTGACGTCGAAGGTCCCGGTACATCTTTACCATGCCTGGATGCACCCCCAAAGGGAAAGTATGGAAATCCCTCAAAACCTCCACCCACAACGTCACAGGTACTACCGTGCGCCCTTTTAAAAGGTCAACGTGATCCCTCCTTCTGAAAATTCATCAGCAGCATCACCTGTGGATATCTTAGCATGTAGTGTCTCACAGCTAGCATTCTTGAACTGTGCTTCCCTGACTCGATGTAAGAGTGGAGGGGTAACAACAATCGACTGAAGGTAAGCTCCCACATCTCTATCCATGAAGGACAACTCCAAAGAGTCCAACATCCTTATCGCCGCATCCAGCAACGGCGAACTAGATTTCCTACTGAGAGCATATGCCACCACGTTCCCCTTCCCAGGAGTATAAACGATCTCAACGTCGTAATCCTGGAGGAACTCAATCCATCGCCTCTATCTCAAATTCAGATCCTTCTGAGAAAAGATATATCTGAGACTCTTGTGATTATAGTAGATGGTAAACTGTTTGTCAATCAGGTAGTGCTTCCACATCATCAATGCGATGACTACCGCTGCCAACTCAAGATCATGGGTCGCATGGTTCTGCTCATGTAGCCTCAATTGACGTGAGCCATAGGAAATCATTGCTTGCCTCTACATCAGGAAAAACCCAAGCCTGGTTCCTAATGCGTTGCAAAACACTACTTACTCAACACCCTCCTCCAGTAATCTCAAGATCGGGGCACTCGTCAGACTCTCTCTCATCTACTGGAAAGCCTGTTGGAATCTCTCCGTCCACACGAAAGGTTGTCCCTTTCAGGTCAAAGCTTCCATGGGTGATATAATCCTAGAGAAATCATGTATGAATCTCCGATAGTAGTTTTCCATCCCAAGGAAATTTCGCACCTCCATCATGCTCAGGGGTGGCTCCCATGCTAGCACTGCCTCTACCTTTTCTGGGTCCACTGCTACACCATCTGATGAGATAACATGCCCCATAAAGTGGACATCCAGTAACTAGAATTGACATTTCGAGAGTTTCCCATAAAACTGGTGCTCTCGGAGTGTGTCTAGAACCATCCTTAGGTGTCTCGTGTGCTCCTCCTCGGATGGAGAGTAAACAAGGATATCATTGATGAAGACCACCACAAACCGGTCTAGATAAGGCTGAAAGATCCGGTTCATGAGTCCCATGAACACTGTCGGGGCATTCGTCATGCCGAACAGCATCCCCAAGTACTCATAGTGACCGTAGCGACACCTGAAAGCCGTCTTCGGTACATCCTCCTCCCGTAATCGCAACTGGTGATAGCCTGATCATAGATCAATCTTTGAGAACCATCGTGCCCCTCTCAACTGGTCGAAGAGGTCATCGATCCTCGGTAGTGTATACCAGTTCTTCATGGTCACCTGATTTAATGACCAGTAATCCACACATAGCCTCAAGCTCCCATCCTCCTTCTTGGAAAACATCACTGGGGCCGCCCAGGGTGAAACACTGGGTCTCACAAAGCCCTTCTTCTACAAGTCGTTCAGCTGTATCCTCAGCTCACGAAGCTTTGTAGGAGCCATCCGATAAGCCGATGCTGATATAGAGGTCGTCCCATGTTGCAACTCAATGAATAAATCTATCTCTCGATGGGGAGGTAGCACGGGGACATCCTCCGGAAATACGTCCTCATACTCAGCCACCAATACTGGGAACTGGAAACTCATAACATATGACGCGCCATGGGCTAGGGTAGCCAACTAATGTGAAATCATCTGTGCCCTCCTATGCACGAGTCCATCCTGTGCTGTCTGGGTATCTCTTTCACTGACAAAAGAGAACCTCCTTCCATCACTAAGAAGACACATCACCCTTCGTCTACAAAAATCAATCTTGGTTTGAACTTTGGATAACCAATCCATGCCAATAATGACATCGTAAGGCCTCGACGCTACCACTAAGATGTTTTAACTAAAACTCTAAAATCCTAGGGTCAGGTCTCACTGCCTGCAAATGTGTGTGATCTCTAAATCTTCTCTAGTCGGTGTTTCTAAGAGGAAGGGTCGAGTCAAAAGCTCAACTAGAATCTCAAGGTCTCGAACAAGATCAGCCGCCAGAATGGAATGCCGAGCACCTATGTCTATCAATACGGCATGCAAAGTAGAAAAGAAACAGATAGTACCTCTAATCATTTTGGGAGTACCTGGGTCATAAGCCTCTACCGCCTGCAGCTGTCCCTGCCTCTGTCCACCAGCTCCCTAAGCCTGGGGTGGACCTCCTAGGGGTGGTGGTGGTAAATGGTCGAAACACCAACCACCTCCAGCTGCTCTCCCAGATCCTCTGCCACGTCCACCACCTCGCATATCTGCCTTCTCCACACGTTGCCTCCGCCTCGGTGGTCCATCCACTACTCTCGTGTCAGTAGTACGACGTGTCGGAAAATCTTGAGCGAGATGTCCCCTGCCATCACATGAGTAACATCGCCTCTCTCATGGTCGGCTGGATGTGCCCTATGAACATTTTACGGCTGATCCCCTATCCTGGGATCTCCTCTTGAAACGTCTCTTGCGCCTGGGTCACTGACGTCGGCTCCCCCCCCCCCCCCCCCCCCCGTCGATGTCTCTGCTCCAGCTCGCCCACTACTAACAACTGTCAGCTGTCCCTACCCCGCAAGGAACCTCTCGACCCCCAAAGGCCGCTTGAGCACCCCAGCATAAGTAGGAATGCTCGTAGGGATTATTCTAGCTCGGATATCTCTGCGCAAGTGCTGATCAAAATGTCTGAGCTCTAAAGTACTGATCTCTGACCATATCTATCGTGTATCGTGAGACGTCGGTAAACCTCAATGAATTGTTAGCCACTATCAGGGTTCCCTACTGGAGCTGAAGAATCTCCTATATACGTACTGCTCTCTGGATAACAGGTGAAAACTCCTCCATGAAGAGATACTCAAACTTCGACCATACAAGAGTTGCCTCTTCGTCAGTCTGAATGACCAAACTCCACCATCGCCCTACCGAGCCCTGTAGAAGTCTTGCTGCCAAGATCAACATCTGGTCTGCTGGTGTCCTGACCAAATGGAAGACTCTAGTCATTGGCTCAAGACAGTCCTCTGCTGCCTGAGGGTCAGGCTCTCCACGAAACCTGAGGGGTCCCTGTCTCTTAAACTCGTGGAGTGCTCTCAGACTACGCTCGTCCTCCACTGGTATAGTAGGCACTAAACACTGCTCCACAGGTGGCGGGATAACTGGCACGCCACCCGGTTGTAGAACTGGGGTATCTGGTCCCTATATCGAAGCCTCATCACTGAGGGTGTCATCCTCGTGATTGATCTGCTCGATCCTAGAGGGTGCGCGTCAAAGAGGTATCCTGTTTAAGAAACAAGATGTATCACGGTCAGTGAGTATATCTGGAGAGATGAATCAAGCAGGACATGGAAACCACAAACCATTCCTACATGATGCATGTACCATTATTTTTTTCCATGCAACTTGTGGATTCATGTTCCGAGTCGAAAAGCAAGTTATCAGAGTTCTGTTGTATGGATACGTCAGCCGTTGCACCAACACTGGGGTCCCTGGCCTATGATCCGAACTCAAAACACTTAACACTGTTTCCCCAAACCAACTCACAGACACTCGGTCCTAAGGTAGAACTGACCACCTCTGATACCACTCTATCACGACCCGTCCTAGTGGGTCCCGAGCCGCAACTCCCCAAGCCGGCCTCCAATAGGCCATGGGCTAGTGACTAGCACCGAGTAGGCATGCTACTAACATGGGAGGCATTGCCTATAAACCTATACACACAAACACACATCTCCAAGCCCACAAAGCTGAAAAGTAAAAACTACTGAAAGGAAAATATGAATGCATACACAAAAACCCAACCAACAGAGTACGACATGGATGTAAAGTACCATAAAGTAAAACCCTGGGCTAAAATTACAAGCCCACAAAAAGAAAGTCTGTAATAAATTCCAACCTGTAGAGAATGGTACTGCGACTACAACCCATCACCGTAGGAATGATCCTCGGCCTGTCTAATCTCACTGAGCAATGTCTGGTTCGGGTCCGCCTAGAATCCTATCAAAGGCTCGCTCGTCTGCACAATACACGACATGTGCGGGAAAATCCCATGTAGGTGTGAGTATAACCATACCCTATAGGACACCCCGAAAACCACAAAGGAATTCATCAAAGGAAAAATACCATGAAGAAATGTATAGTCATCTCTACACAGTATATTTCTATGGAATATATAACAAGAATATCTAGATATAATCATACACTAGAAACCACCGCGAAACCACAACTATGATCGAGCTCGAAGATTCCACTAGGCATACAATCGATAGAACACACTCCTAGGTCAGAAGAGAGAGACATGAAGTACACGTTCCAGGAGAAAACAACCCACAAGTACCTTGGTAACAAGATACTCAGATGAGGATCACAGCCAAGTCATAGTGTAATTATGACAACTCAGTCTGAGCTAATCTGCAAAAAAGAGGATCGACGCCTAGATAAAGTTGGTCACGCCGATACCAGTAACTCTACCTAGTGTTCCAAAAATGAATAGAGGATCCCGCTCTAAGTCTCACATAGGGGATTCCAACAACTCTACTCACGAAGTCTACTAAAGGGATCATACACCTGTATAAAGAAATTGATACCAGAACCGTTAGGGGATTACCAAGGGTACGAACCCTAAGAACTATTTCAAGTCACATAAGGAAATGGGATCAATCCATGAAGAAAAGGTTACATGGCGTGTAGTATGGTTACACACCTTGTTCATTGACCCCGGGTACTACCCGTGTAAACGGCCCATGTCCTTCGTTCAAGTCATGCAAAACCAAACTACACTGCGTGTAGAAAAGTACACTCCATGTTCCTTGACCTCTGGTGCTGCCCGTATATCCAGCTCATGTCATTAGGATTGTTGGATAGAATACAACTACACGAAGTGTAGATGAAATCACACACCATGTTCGAGCACATGGTCTCGCTCCGTGTACGCTGGCCATGTGCCCGTACACGGTCTCTGCCCATGTCTGTGTCACCTGCCCGCATACCCGTACACGGGGTATCCCATGTATCTGGCCAGGTCTGGCCGGGGAGGGGTATACACAGCGTTTCCATGGACATGTACCATTCCCATGTCCATGTACTCCCGGTGTACAAACCAGGTCATTCGCCGATGAACACACGTCGTGTAGCCCATACAACATAGCATGTAGTCAGGAATTTTCCAGAACCGTTGTCTTCCTCTACAAACCTCGTCTAAACCTCTGAATCATGATCCAACTGCCCGATCATCACGAAACTCCGTATTTTGGGTCTTCCTGCCCCTACGAAACCATTTCCATCAGTTTCGGGATTGAGATTGGCCTTGAAAATGCATCCCGACTAATCTGCACGAAAATGATCGAAGAACGGGATCTCCCGAACCACGTCGATTTGTCTGCTTCCATAGTCGTCGCACCTCCGTTAGGTCGTCACGATGTTTAATCTTCAATTTCGGATCGTTGATCCAAAAAACGAGCGTGCAAAGATCAATTTTTACAAGAACACGAAGAACACGCACGAAGAATGCGTCAGAATCGGCAGAGAAAATCACAGCAATCGAGAGGGACGAACCTCGATCGATGTTCATGTTGATCTTGGTTCGTCACCATTAGATGGTTGAGCAAAAATCATAACAATCATAAGAATCAAAACCCACGATTCCCAAAAAAATCCCACCCAGGAAAGATGATTGATCCATGGCCTAATATATTCGGGGATTAGTCCACGTTTCTCGTGGAAATCAAAAATAGGGAAGAAAAATCACATCAAACATCCTACCTGGATCCGCGGCGTACGGTGTCAATGATCTGGTAACCACGTTATCGTCGTCGGTGAAAATCGTCAAGAACCATCGTTGCCATGCCGGGGAGTCTTCTCTAGAGCACTCTAGAGAAAATTACGGTTATGCGAATTGTAACCCTAACCCTCCCTGTGAAATATCTATTTAAAATAATAAAAGATTTCGTTGAAACACGGGTTTAAACAAAATATTTTGATTAAATATTTTATTACGGTTACGTCCAGAAGCCAGATTTTCACCACCGACCTGCGTCGGCTGAAGTTAGGCCTCGCCTAAGGTAAAATCAATGTTTTGAATGCAACTGCACCCTCGGATTTCTGATCCGAGCATCCATTTGAGAGTTATTCCAATTTTTCAGGAAACCGCATGTGCGCGTAATTTAATTATTAAATTAAATTCAAACATTTGTTCTGGGCTCACCGAGCCCTGGAACTGCATGTCTTCTCAAATCCTGGTCTCAAAATAATTCCCATATAATATTTAAATAATACATGGAAATAATCCATTACATTACATGAGTGCCAACCGCTTCTCACCTCAGCGCGGCATGATGTTGTCGTGGCCCTTCGCCGCGACCCACCCGTGTTGTGGACCTCTGCATGCCTCCGCGCGGTGCACCAACGCTGCGTGCCTCCGCCACGGCCCTTCGTGGTTGTTTCTATCCTACTGAATGGCACGGTGGTTCAATACCCTCTTGGCGACCCAGCGGCCTTGTGCCGCTGGTTCCATTGTGGTCTGCCTCTGTCGTCAACAACAATAAAAACCAAGAGGGGAGGGTCGGGCCATGTTCATGCAGTCTAAGCCCTCTTCGTCTTGGCGATAACATTTGGCATACCATAATACAAAAATTTGAACGATGAAGAACAAAGGTTTATACTCATATATAAAATTACTCAAATTCTCCTACCTCGTATAATGATGATCAGTGACAAAGTCACGAGAAGGCGGTGTCATTTTGTCAATGTCGGAAGAGGAATAGTTCAGAGAAGTCGAGTTGAATATGACATCGTCGGCGTTCTTCGTGGGAAGTGGTGCTTTCACTTCTTTCCATAGTTTAAGAGGGGGAGATGGTTGTCATTCTACGTTAGTAGAAAACACGTTCTTCGTTGGAAGAGTTTGTTCCTCCATGTTCTTCCATGTTCTTTCTCCTCTCCCAAAGGTTCCACCAAAAGATTATGTCAACGAAAAAATTATAAAATAAGACATCTTATTAATTAATTGGCATAAAGAATTAAAATGGGGAATTGATTAAGGGGGGATCTACATAAATAATTCTTATGTGTAGGCACAATTTAATTAATGGAGTTCAAAGGTTTCATATGTAGTGGCTCCATAAATGGGGAGTCCAAGGGTATCCACACATAAATGGGTTGTTAAAGGGGTTAGAAGATAGGGTGGTCCCCACCATTAATATCCACCCAAGGGAGGTTATACTCAGGTGGGCCCCACCAACATATCCTCCCATGGGAGGTTAGGGTGTGGTGGTCCCCACCCCGACCTCCACTGGGTGGTATTATCCACCACAATAAAAATAATTTATCAACGTATTTTTATTTAATTTATTTAAAACCCCAAAATCTACCATCCTTTCCCGTTAGAATGCTATTGCTGTGAAGGTCTCCCAAAGCAATCACTGACACTCCGAGTTCCAAAGTGCCCTCAAATTTTAATTCCATGCTCCATTTCAAATGTAATTAAATCTCCCTCATACGTTTATTGAATGTACCCGAACAAAACATCAAAAAATGATTTCGGGCACACTAGGCCTCAGAATCAAGCGCCGCTAGAAACCGCAGACTCGTAAAATTCCAATGTAATAAAAAAATATTCTATGGAAACTCAGTTTCTTTACATTTTCCCTCATTAGGGATTTATGTCCCTGTAAGCTGCAACTCGAACTAAGGGAACAAATGGGGGTATTGAGCACGCATCTAAGACTCCTGTTCGATGTTCTCTCCTAGAGGATCCCATACTGCCAGCGTATGTGCACCAGAGGTATCGACCATCCATGAAGGACCTACTCCTGTCGATCCTCAATCTCCACTGGAACCTCCTTTAAAGTCGCCCCATCATCTATGTCCAGCTCTCTATGGTCGATGATGTGGGAATGGTCGTGCTTGTATCTCCTCAGTTGAGATATGTGAAAGATGACATGCACCCGATACAAATGAGGTGGAGGAGCTAGGCGGTAATCCTCCTCTCATACTTTTATGAGGACCTAGAAATGTCGGAATAATGATAGATATAACTTTCCACCTCATCTAAATCTCTGTAGACCTCGTCGAGGTGAGACACATAAGAAGACGTGGTCGCCATCCTCAAACTCCAGAGGTCTCTGTGTCCTATTAGCATACGTAATCTACCTGCTCTGGGTAGTCTTTATCTGCTCCTAGATAATTTGTACCTTCTCCATGGTAGCACATACCATCTCTGGTCCCACTAGTGCAGACTCTCTTGGGTCTGTCTAGTAAAGTGGTGATATGCAAGCTCGACCATAAAAGGCCTCAAAAGGTGCCATACCGATGGTGGAGTGATATGTGTTCTTGTAGGAGAACTCCCCTAAAGACAAGTGATCCTCCTAGCTATGATCGAATTCGAGGAAACATGTACGGAGCATGTCCTTGAGGGTCTGAATGGTCCGATTAGTATGACCATCTGTCTGAGGATGGAAGGCAGTGCTCAACCGAAGCTATTTCCTAAAATCCTCCTACAACCCCTTACATAGTTTGGAAGTAAAGTGTGCATCACGTTTGGCGACAATAGAAGAATGTACTCTATGTAAGCGCACAATTTATTGCTCATAGAGGCCTCCCAAGCTCTCTACTCAACCATGCTCTCTGATCGGTAGGAAGTGGGCCGACTAGGTGAGTTGGTCAACAATCACTCATATCGAATCGTGACTCCTAGATGTACGTGGAAGACCCATTACGAAGTCCATGGATATCCCATCCCAATTCCACTCTGGGACCTCTAAAGGTTGAACCATGCTTGCTGGTACCTGGTGCTTTGCCTTCACATGTTGACAAGTGAGGCATCATGAGACAAACTCTACTACTGCCTTCTTCTTACCTAGCCACTAGTGTTGTCTTCAAAGGTCCCGGTACATCTTATCCACTTTGGGATTTACCACAAGAAGAGAAGTGTGGAACTCCCTCAACACTTTCTCCTAAAGTGATACTGGTACAATGGTACGTACTCTAAAGAGGATGACTTTCTCACCACCTTCAAAAAATCCATATGGTGCCCGCCCAGTGGATATCTGAGTATGTCGCATCTCACAGTTAGTGTCCCCATGCTACACCTCCCTAACTCACTGAAGTAGTGGATGAGTGACTATGATAGACTGTAGATAGGTAAATCTATCTCTATCCACAAAAGATATTTGTAAGGATGCCAGCTCCACTATCACCTCTCCTAGCAACTGTATACTAGATCTCCTACTGAGATCATCTACAACAATGTTCCCCTTCCTTGGAGTACATACTATCTCAAATTCATAGTCCTAGATGAACTCAAGCCATCATTGTTATCTCAGGTTCAAGTCCTTATGAGAGAAGATATACCTGAGGCTCTTCTAATCAGATTACATGGTAAAATGTTCTCCCATAAAGTAGTGTCGCCACATCTTCAAGTCGAAGAACACTACTGCTAACTCTAGGTCATGGGTAGCATAGTTCTCCTCGTGCTGTCTCAACTACTGAGAACCATACGCGATCACATATCGCTCCTGCATCAGGACACACCCGAGTCTAGTCCCTGATGTATCATAGTAAAATAAATACCATATACCCTCCTATGGAAGACTCAAGATAGGGGCACTAGTCTGCCTCCACCTCAGCTCCTGAAAACTCTGGTGCCATCTCTCTAACCACACGAAGGGTTTCCCCTTCTTAGTCAAGGCTGACAGTGGTGCTGGAACTCTGGAGAAATCTAGAATGAATCTCTAGTAGTATCCCGCCAATCCCAGGAAACTTCGTACCTCCTCCACACTCCTGGGTGGCTCCCAAAAAAGTACCACCTCAATCTTCGCTGGATCTACAGCAACTCCAGCCTTCGAGAAGTCGTGTCCCAAGATGTGAACCTCTCAAATCCAAAATTGGCACTTCCAGAACTTACCATTAATATGGTGCTCTCGGAGTGTGTCTAGTACTACCTACAATTGGAAGCCATGCTCCTCAGTAGTCGAGTAAATCAGAATGTTTTTGATAAAACTAAGACAAAATGATCAAGGTATAGCTGGTAGATACTGTTTATGGGAAACATGAACATTTCTAGAGCGTTGGTTATGCGAAAGGGAATAACCAAGAACTCATAGTGGTTGTACCGACATCTAAATGTCGTCTTCTTCACATCTCCGTCTTGAACTCTTAGCTGGTGATAGCCTGATCAGAGGTCTATCTTCGAGAACCATCGAGTTCCTTTAAGATAATCAAAGAGGTCATCAATCCTCGGAAGTGGTTACTTATTCATAATGGAAACCTAGTCTAGGGGATAGTATTTGACACAAATCCACATTCTACCATCCTCCTTCTTGGCGAACAGAATCGGGGCTTCATGATGAGAAACACTGGGCCGGATGAATCCCATCCCCTACAAGTCCTCTAGCTATACACTCAGCTTGAAAAGATCAGTGGGAGCCATCCGATAAGCTGGAGTAGATATTAGTTCAATCTCGGGGTATATGTAAATGTAGAATTCCACCTCCCTGTGAGAAGGTAGTTATAGAACATCGTCTGTGAAAACATCAGCGTACTGATCCACCACTACAGGATAACTCGGACTCTCCACATCATCTGCTCTAAGGGTAATGCTAGTGAACTGATGAGTGATCAGAAGCACCCTCCTCCGAGTAAGTAAGTCATGTGCTGCAAAGATTCCCTTCTCATCGGTGAAGGTAAACCTGGTTCCATCTGTGTGAATACACTACACTTTTCACCTAATACAGTCAATCTAAGAATGGACTGTAGATAACCAGTCCATAAACAAGATGACGTCGTAATTCCTCGAAGCCGCTACGAGGAAATCCCAGCAAGAGATCTCGCCTCCTTGTGTAATCTCACACTGCCGACAATAGTTTTTAATCGTTGAGTCTGCTCCATTAGGAGTCTCTAGCAGTAAGGATCGATCCAACGACTTCATCAGAATCTTCGTGCTCCGAATGAGGGCAGTGGCTATGAAAGAGTGACAGACACCTGTGTCTATTTGAACAGTAGCTATGGTGGAGTAGACACAGATCCTACCTCGAATCATCTCCAGATCACCATGGTTGTATGTCTCAGTTTCCTGAAGCTAAGCTCTCCAATATCTGCCAGCTCTCTTCGGTTGGGGTGGTCCTCTATGTGGTGGTGGTGGAAACACCTCAAAACTTAGTCCACCGCCAACTGCTCGACCAGCACCTCTGCCACGTCCGAATGCGCTCTGCGGACCGCCTCGATTTAACCTCTGCCTTTTTTTGGGAGGTCCCTCAACTGACAGCTGATTGTCTATATGACGGTTCAGACAGTCACGTGCCATGTGACACTACCCGCCACATGTGAAACAATGTCTGCTCCTGGTGGGTAGGACTATACTCTGTTTTCCCCCGCACAAATGATCATGAGTCATACGGTCGACCACCTATGGGTATGGTCCTCTTGGAACTCTGTGTCATCTGTCTATTTCTAGCTACAGAAGACTCTGCTACATGTCGACTAGTAGTGGGTCTCGCTGCTGGTGACTACTCAGCAAGGAATCTCTCCAATAGGAGGGCTCTCTCTAACACCCCATCCTATGTCAGGATGTTGAGTGATATCATCGAGGATCTAATATCTCACCCGAGCCCTTGCTCGATGGTCTGGGCCCTGAGAAATGGGTGCCTCACCATATCTTGGGAGTGGTGAGAGTGGTCGGTGAACCTCACTATGTCTTGTGCTACTATCATGTCGCCATCATGCAGATGAAGTAGGTCATGTATCTGCACCACATGAAGGGTGGCTAGTACAAAACCCACCCGAAACAGGCTCTCAATGTCTATCCAAATTAATGTCTCCTCATCATGGGCTTGATGCATCAGGGTCCACCATCTGCCCGTTACTGCCTGAAGGAGACTCGCAGCAAGGATCACCCTGAGGTCTACTGGAGGCCCTATCAGATTGAAGACTCTCACTACAGCTTCCATCCAATCCTTAGCCGCATATGGGTCTGTCTCTCTATGAAACCTTGGTGGCCTTAGGTGTATTGACTCCTGCAACGCGCTAAAGTGGCATGGACCCTCTACTACTTGAGCATCTGGCATTGGTGGCCCAATGGGTAGTGGTACTACTGGTGCCTCCGGTGGTAAAGGGCACTGTACTAAGGCTTCATCGCTCGGTGGGCTGTCGAATCAGACGACTCTCAGGGCACTAGCTGGTCATCCGCATGGAGGCATCCAGAAATAATAATATGCGACACGGTAAAATGTTTTATACTTGGTGAGATGACCTGGTTGATCTGACTTATGAAAACTATTGAAAACACACATGCAATTAGTGTTTCTGTGCACTAAGTCGGAAATCAGTATTCAGGGTCCTGGTGTATGGATATGTCGGCTATCGCAACAACACTGGACTCCCTCAACTGAAAAGAACACTTAGTACTCTTAACACTATTTCTACACAGAAAATTATTATTAGAGTCCTATGTTATGAGGTAGAACTGACTCTTCTAATAACAATTTGTCATGGCATGTCCCCTGGGGCCCGTATCGTGACTACCCCAAGACCGCCTTTCATATGTCAGGGGCTGGCAACTAGCACCAAAGGCGTCAAACCATAAACTAGGAAGGCATTACCTTTATAAAAGTAAAAAAACACAACAGAGTACACAACTGGAAATAAACACTAAGTAAACAGAATACAAAAGAGTGTGCTGAAAGTTAAGGGGCTGGAAATACAAGCTCAACATTAAAGTACAAAACAATTGAAAATATATTACAACTGAAGAAAATAATAAAAACAGCTATTGGGTCATCCTCCGGAACTCCCACATGAAGGGTGGGTATAGATGGAAACCTCACCACCCCAAGTATGTCCGTACACTCCATGTACGTCTCACCAAGTGGTCCACCTCCGGGTATAGTCTAGTTCTGCTGCTCTCTGCCCTGATCAGTGGTGTCTGTCGTCTGCAACCAATACAACGATCTACAGGCATAGCCTGTGTAAGGGTGAGTATAACGATACACAGAAGGGTCCCCGAGACCCTCAAGGTCTCACAAAATCCAAAAAGTATATCCAAAAAGTATGGAGTCAACGAGTAACCCATACGTAGGTATAATGTCCATACATATACCTAAGTTATTTAGTAATCCATCTCAATCAAGAGGAAGACACAAAATTCATGGACTCAGGTCAAAACCAAGATTTTTATTGTAGCTTAGAAGTGAATATGATTAGTCATGAAGGTAGAACATATTTTTCTGACAAGAGGAACTTCTTATGAACATACATAGTTTGACCCACACAGGATCGATAGGTACTAACCCCCGCAATGACCCGCACAGGATCTGACCCACACATGATCTATATGCACTGACCCACACTGGATCACTGAGCGCTGACCCACACAAGATCGGCATACTCTAACCCACACAGGATCCATGTGCAGTAACCCACATAGGATCTGACCCACACAGGATCGATATTCACTGACCCACCTATGGTCGCTGAGTGCTGACTTCCGTATGATCTATCTCCAACCTATGCCTCACTATTAGCCACTATATTCCTTGTACCCATGGCGCTTGAGTTCCGTAGAATCATACCTCTAGATATCATTCATACCTCGACCAACACTAAACTCCAAAAAATGTAACCCAGTGGTCTTCCATGTCGTAAGGGTTCCAACGCGATAGACGGTGCGTCGATCAGACGCTCGGTCTGTGAGTTATTGGGATTTTCGTCATAGGGTCCTGGTTGTTTTATTTAGGTTCAAACCGACCCAACTATACTCCAACTGTGTCCAAACCACAATGGGGGTATTCCTATAGAACATTCTATCTCCAAGATTTCCATCACTGTAGGCGGTTCATCAATATGAAACACATAGCCCAAGATAGGGGCGAAAATATGTAAACTGGCCAAATGGTTCTATGTTCGATCTGACCCAGTCGGTCCGCCCTGGCGTGACTCGATCTGTACCATGGTCCAACCCAGTCGAAAGAAGTGGCCTGGCCCGAGGGCGTCCCATCCAAGGGCGTCCCAACCGTGGGTGGCCTGGCCGAAGGCGGCGCAACAACATAACCTACCCCTGTCCAGGGGAGATGCGCACACCCCCTTGCACCTGAACGGTTGAACCGTTCAGGTGGAACCGAACCGGCACCAGGTGGCACCGGTCAGGCACATGTAGGACCCGATGGGGTCCCGCTCCTCTAGGTTGGCCCGAAAGGCCATCCACTCCATGACACATCATGGAACGACGGCGCCACATCCCTCTTCTACGGAATGTCGTGGTTGCGGTTCTCCTTCCGCACGACACGACGATGGCCTGCCCTCTTGGGGACCCGGCGGCCTTGCGCCGCCAGTTCCATTGCGGTCTGCCTCCATCATCATCAACAATAACAACCAAGGGGGGTGGGTGATGTTGTTTTCATGCGGTCTGATCCCTCATCGTCATAGCGATAGCATTTGACATACCATAATCCAAAAATTTTAACAACGAAGAACGAAGGTTTATACTCATATATAAAATAACTCAAATTCCGCTACCTCATATGACGATGATCGCTGATGAAGTCAGGGTAAGGAAGTGTCGTTTCATCAAAGACGGGAGAGGTAGATTTTGGAGAGGGCGAGTTGAAGATGACATCGTCGGCGTTCTTCGTGGGTGTTAGTGCTTCCACTTCTAGCCCTGATTGAGGAGGGAGGGATTTTTGTCGTTCTTTGTTGGAGGACAAGACATTCTTCATTGGAAGAGTATGTTCCTCGATGTTCTTCCATCTTCTTTCTCCTCTAACAATGGTTCAACCAAAGGATTATGCCAACAACAAAATAATAAAATAAGACTTCTTATTAATTCGTTGGCATAATGAATTCAAATGGGGAAATAATTAAGGGGGACTGCACTTAATTAATTATTGTGTGTAGGCACAATTTAATTAAGGGATTTCAATGGTTTCATGGGTGGTGGCTCCATAAATGGGTAGTCCAGGGGTCTCCACACTTAAATGGGGTGTTAAAGGGGTTGGATGCTTAGGTGATCCACACCATTAATATCCTCCCAAGCGAGGTTATACCGGGGTGGGCCCCACCACTATATCCTCCCATTGGAGGATAGGGTGTGGTGTCCCCCACCCCCATACACCACTTGGAGTTAATAACCACCACAATAAAAATAAGTTATCAACATATTTTTATTAAATTTATTTAAAAACCCCAAAATATAACTTCCTTTCTCGTTAGAACGTAACTGCAGTGATGGTCTCACAATGAAATCACTGACTCTGCGAGTTCAACGGTGCCCTCAGAATTCAATTTTGAGATCCAGTTCAAAATTTATAAAATCCCGCTCATACGTTTATTGAATGTACCCAAAAGAACTTCAGAAAATCATTCTGGGCACACAGGGCCTCGGAATCAAGCGCCTCCAGAAACTGCGAACTCGTAAAATTCCCATGTATTAAAAAAATCTCACTAAAAGTACTAGTCTTTATACATGTGTACAATGGTTCCCATCCATTAGGATATATAGGAATCCTCCCTATGGTGTATTCCCAATATTTTCCCCATCACACAGGTTCTTGGTTCCTTCCCTATTCATGCCACCCTTCAAAACCTCATCCATATCCATTGTAATTTGACCCTAGCCTCCACATACTAGTGAAATCATTAATCCATATGGTAATTTGACCATTTTCAAGGAACATTCATATCATTTCCCTTTGTAGTACCTGGGAAAATAACCATGTGTAATCCCTATCATGTCTTTTGGTTATTGTTCATTGTGTACACCCAATACAATGAATGAAACTCTCAAAGAACGTGGGTTTTTATCTCTATCATCTAAACATGGTACATAGGAATCCTTCCTTAGGTCTATTCCATTCCAATAGTAATCATTTGTGTCCCCTTTCTTTGGACCCCCCATCACATTATCCTCTCTTTTTGGTGTCCAGATCATCTTTCACTATGTGAAATATTCTCCTTTGTGAGACCTGACATTTTGGGTCTATCATAATTGGATGATCTAACCCATCTATCCAATAAAAATTATATTTAATCCCTCTTAGGGAATTACCCATCTGATCCTCTTTTCTAATAGTTCTGATCAGTTTAATCCATCATCACTAGTTGCTAAACTCACATCGTACACTATTATAAACATGGGAAGCCGAGAAAAAACTCAATGAAATGCCTCTAGAATAAAATTCCATACATTCTATTTGGGTTTCTTTAGGTTTATACAACCTCTACAAGCCCTCTGATAAAGTATAACTCATGTGTACTAGTGTTCCAGCATCTAGACATGCCAGCGATGCTTTATGTTACTACACTCATGACCGAAGGATGCTGCCCTTAATTGGACCCTTTATAATATCATTATAGAAGTAGTGTAATTAACTATAATTCACAATGTTATGGAACCATGAAGAGTTTCACAAAAAATTTATGAATCTATAAGGGAGTCCTGGACTAAGCAAAGAATTGTTTGGAAAACTCTATAGAAGGATAAACCAACATCCTATCATCTCGTTTCAATCAAGGAGAAAACATCCCTCAAGGGGAAAAATATTCCACCGACCTTTGGAATCTAGGAATGCAGGGAAAATAAGCTAACCTTTGGACCGATGTGTCCCACACATGTGGCATGATGATGTGTGCCCCAACCGAAAAGTATATCTAATAGAAATGGTGAACATAGCATGGATTTATTTTCCCTAATATGGGGATTAATAGAATTTGGGGCATCAACAAATGTGCAAGTCACAAGATCCAATTATCCAGTGTTATGTCCATCCCTAAAAATGGTGGGATTGGTGTGAATGTCACTAGTATTTGGGACAGTTAATCATTGAGAATCTTGATCTATGATTTTGTTAGAGTTGATCACTCTATCAATCCATCGAAAGACGGAACGTCTCTCTGGCACTATTCATTACATTCATACTATCCGAACTGATTAATGAATCTTCTTACATTGTAGAACCCAATCTACGTCTTCATGAAACCAATCACCACCCACCCATAGAAATTGGACAAGGGAAAAAGAAAATACCCATGCCTTAGTAACAAAAATCTCCACTTCCTCCATGTAATCAAACACGATCACAGCTACAGGGATACCACGCCCCATCTCAGCTTCGAAAATTATCCAAAGAAGGATAATGGGAATTCTATTCTATCAATATAAATATGTGGGGTTCATCCTAATGAGGTATATGGACATTTAAGATATATAGACCTCAGTTCCCCTCCATCGAGGCTGCACCCAATGTCTGTGAGGAGAGTCCCAGGCTCCCCACTCGTATTTTTAATCATTTTTAGAGCCTCTCCCTGAAATGACATTTTTACTCAATGGCATATGTCGAGGAATTAAGGGGTGTCCAAGTCCTCCCGGCTATGACTTAGGCCATGGAGGTATGGAAGAGGGCTCCCTCCAGGCCATGGAAATGCCACTAGATGGTACTTCTAACCGAGGATTAGGTTATCCATACCCCTATACAGTTCCTAGCTTGGGTGAACTGACTCCAACATTGGGCACAAGCTCAAGCGGATGACCATGAGGGGGAATGAAATTATACAACATAAATGGCTCAAGGCCCAACTAAGATATGATATCACCTCCAGGTTACAGTAGATTAAGGTAACCTCAATGACCAATTAGGATTGAGGCCTCAGCCACCCCACAGGTAGGCTGGGTTGACTTCCCAAATCATTCGAGCCTGTAGTAGTTTTCATGGGATGACCCTAGACAATGTGATTCAGTAAGTAATCCCACCTTGTACCTAAATTAGCTAAGGAAGTCTTTCTCCCCATCATGTTAATGCTCTTCAACAAGTTACTTTACCTACCCACGGTCATAGGTATATAGTTTTTCACT
Organism: Viscum album; assembly: GCA_963277665.1. Taxonomy (NCBI): domain Eukaryota; kingdom Viridiplantae; phylum Streptophyta; class Magnoliopsida; order Santalales; family Viscaceae; genus Viscum; species Viscum album. The sequence continues at coordinate 359,346,761 of OY728143.1, forward strand.
ATATTTTGAGTCATCAAAGAATGTTCCTCCTCGCATTATCACCAGATCAGGCAAGGGACCTCCCCACAATGACATTAATTTGAGTGAAGGTATTCCTGACCCTATCCTCCATTTTTGTAATGTTCATCATTTTGTTTCATTAAATATTTTTCCAGGAGACCCCCACACTGCAACTCATCAATTCCGGATTCGTCTCTATTCTCACACCAACTATCATGGAGGACCACCTCATGTTGAAAATCTACCCAACCATGAAGAAATGTCCGAAGGTAGGAGGGAAGGTCATGACCACAAAATTAATAATATTGAGAATCCTCAAATCATATTCACATCATTTTTAATTTCAATCACCGAAGCAGAGAGTGACTCGTTGATTGTGCTCTCACCCCGATCCGCTGTTTCTGGGTTTGGAGTAGGAAATTGGCTTATCAGTTTTTCCCTCTCGAAAAGAAATATTCACTGGATCACTACATCTCTAGGCATATACATATATGATGAGTAATATTTTTCTCCCTTATAGGTTCTTTCTTTGAAATAATCTTTGACATAAACATGGGAATTCTCTACATCGACAAGAGATCACATAGAATTGTTCTGAGGAATGGACGATGATGAGCACCAGCCTAATCCACTGAAAATGAATACCAGCCCAGTGTAGGACGTTGTGGTTAGTTCTCCCTCCTATATGTATGTGGTGATATAATTAGTTAATTCTCGAGAAGAGATACCATGATGAAACAGTTTGTTAGCACATGACCTATAACCTCCCCAAACCAGTCTACCATGACAATGGTCCATGTGGGTGATGTTAATGACCACCCAACCACCTAGAGTTGTTGAATGGGGTTACCAAGGGCTAGATCCTGATTCTGAGCCAAGATATTTGTGGTTCATTCTTACAGTGGTCCATCCCCATGATATGTTCGGGCCAATCACAACTAGATATATCAATATAATGGAGTCCCTCACCATGTATTAGGTTGTGTGATTCTATCATACCAATGGGATGATGCATTTATGTCCCTCACAAGTGTTGCATGGTTGAGTTGGCTGGACTCCCTATTGTTCCACACCCTACATCGCCACATTATCATTAGTCTCTCAAACAATTATTCATCTATAGATTTTTCAATAATCTATAGAGTTATTAAAGAGGCTTCACCACATGTCATGATACATGGTCGGGGACAATATGCTGCCCTATATTTCAGTCTTATCTAGCAGTAACCTTGCTCAACTTGTGATATCGAGGATATGCCTTCGGGATCATAATTGTTAACATGGTTGTTCCTGAGATATACATGGATGGGGGAAATGACACATTTCCTAGGGAAGATGAATAGCCCATTGGGGCATCACAACTACTAGAAGATCCGTCATGTTTCCACACACACCAACAAAGACAGACACGTGGCATTCTTGAACCATCCATCTCATTTCCACCCATTCAAGATCCATGTAGGGTAAAAGCACACCCTAAGACAGTCATGTACTACAACCAATCTGATTAAGTGTATAATATGAATGATGAGGCCAAAATATCAATGTTTCACCAACAACTCCCATAGTAGATAATGATTATTGACAAGATCCTCAGTGAGCACATCACTGAATGGTGGCCATATTATGGAAATTCCTAGTATGATCCCAACTATACTCTTTTGGGTAGTAAGGGTATGTTTTAATCCCCTCCATAAAGAATTGAACCCAAAATATATTGATAAAAATACCTATATTGATATGGTATAGGATAATATTTATGACCAAAAATCCCTATATGGATAACTAAAGCCACCTATGATATGTGGAAACCGTCCTAATGTTCAATCTCATGTTCTATCGGACAAACCAAAGGTTCCTCCAGTGGCCCCTTGGGTCGTTCCACCAGCCACTCCACAAGTCTCTCAGCTAGAATACCATGTTGAATAAGATACTAATGCTCTAGTATTAAAGATTCCTAATCTAGATAGAAGTCCTCATCAAGATGATTTTATAGCTACGTAGATTTCCCACCTCTAGGCTCCGGGCACCCGATAGGTGTCGATTCTTCCTGATGGAAAGACATATCCTGCATGGGTGAATGATATTCCATCAACCTAATTCTTTGAGAATCCTACCTTGTGTACTTTTAATTGGATGAGTGATCCACTATAGCATCTGAACCATTTTATTTTATGGTACATACCCATGATGGGAACTCTAGCGTAGAAGGAAGCCACTAAGCTCAAGTGTTTTTTACGGACACTAGAAGGCCCTATATTCATCTAGTACATCCATTTTCCCATTGTGTCCACAGTAAGTTGGGAGGATATCCACAGGAAAGTTTTCTATTAGTTCAGTTCCACCACCCACTAGTTTAGTATTTACAACCTCTTAAACGGTAAGAAAGGATGAATAAGTGAGTTACAATCTTTTTCACGAGGTGCAAGGCCTCACATACTCACTATATGTGTTGATTACTCTAGAACAACTGTTCAAAAGGTGAATAAGGAATTTAAAGACTAATAATGTTCCTTCTATAGTTACTCATAACATCCCAGGTAGATTCTATGATTTCTCCGAAAAGACACATCATCAAGAAGAATAATTTCTGCAAGAAATGTAGGCACATTTGTTGCCTCTTGAATCATCCACAATAATAGCTTCCACAACTGTGTCCTCTATTGTTTCATAAATAGTGGCCCTTGGATAGTTGGTCTTGTTAACTGTATAGCCACTTCTATATCCATGATGATGGACACCCCCTCATCCTCTACCTATGACTAATACTTTCATTATATAAAATCAAAATGTGCCACCGTATAATGCACCACCACTGCCTTGGTGACAAGACCATGTTCCCCCTTTGTGCTACGATCTAACCATTCATCCGGGACATGAATCCAAATTTCATTTCCCAGATTGGAGAAATTTGACCTACTATTTCAATGATTCTCATATCCATGGTTATTTGTAAAGTGACATGGATTAGGGAATCATGTAGTTTCCTAACTGCCGGAAGCCTGAAGAGGTAGATCTCATGAATCTCTATAATTACATCATCTATCACTAGTTCTATGGACACAATCTTATGTTCTGTTATTTTTTGGAAAATTGATCCATGGATGAGGTCGATAACAATGTAGTCATATTGTTTTTGGCACTAGAACAATTGCAAATGGTGTTTTCAATGCTTGATAGTGATAGTAAGGGTGAGGGGAAGTGTTTATCGGATCGTGGGTCTTTGATGAATGTAGATCAGATTGCATGGAAGGGGTCTCCCAACCCCATGGTTTTATTCCAACCTATTTAAGTCCACCTCAGCCTTATTATGTAATTGAAATACAACTAGATAATTATTATGCATCTATATATAAGTTTTAAACATATCAGGATAGTAGTAATCAATGACACATGGGAAAAAATATCCTCTACCTGCAACCAATATATCACATAATCCTAGTAATTTCATGCCTTCGGGGATAGAGATTTCCCCCAGAATCTGCCCAGTAGTAGAGGATTCCTCTTCTGATGATTTGGAGTACACCTCGGTTATGAATATTGTACTAGAGGACCAATACATGGTCCCATAAGTTCATGAATGCCAGGCAGAACCTCCAAATATCCATAGCCAATTCCAGTGTCGAAGAAACCATAGATATGTGAGACATCCATTTATGTCAGACAATGCTTATGAATGAGTCGAGATCACCACTAAGACAAGACAATAGGCTCTCCACATGAATCATCATGCACAATACAACTACCGTATTTCATCATAATCCTCTCCCCTGCTATTTGTGTTTCTTAGATAAGAAGGGTCATCTCAACAATGCAATGATCTAACATATATACCTGAGACCATTCCATAGTCATTCAATAGTATAACACTATTCAATGTATGAGATTCACCTTGTGAGTATTGGACTACCACTAGAACCATCCTTAATCTACAGGTCGTACATTCATTTTTCGCCACACCTCCAAGAAAAAAAACTCTTATGAGCATAAATTTTCCTCCGGAATGAATGATTGATGTGATCAACCACCATGACAAAATTTTTACTAAAATATTTATTCTAAAGGCTCTCCTCTTTATCAAAAAAAGGCGTGATACCCAAAAAATGGTTTTGGGTAGCCCCCTCCATTTTGAAATATAGGTAGCATCCAATGTTGAATTTCATGCTGATGAGGTAGAAATTTCAGAATTCCATGCCATAATCTAATTATATTGAGAAGATGAAGGTTCTATTATAAAGGGTAACATCCTCCCAATGTATATCAATTATCAAATAAATTGAATAAAAGACCATCAATTTCTCATCGACATGGGTTATTAGATCTATCTCATCCTGACCTAGACACTCCACGTGATGGGGTTTTCTGAAATATATCTAAATTTGTCCAACAATAAGATTAATGGTTAAAAAAAATTGGGAAGTCACCTACTAGAAAAATAAACATGAAGACCCAATTAGAAGCCATGATTACTAGAAAAAAGTGACAATTTGCCTCATAGGACACCACCTACATTGTGCTAATGGGTGGTCCCAAGATCCATTTGCACATGACAGTGCCATCCTCGTATAACCAATGCCTCATGAACTCCCATAATGGTCATGTAGGAGAGCTATAAGTTGAGGTGTCTCCCTTTTCCTCTTTTGATGCCCGCTACCAGGATTCCAACAACTATAGGACCAATGGAATTAATTTTATACCCAATGAGGGTGAGTATATAAACAATTTGGCACACCCATGTAATGATCTGAATGATGACTACATTCTCCCAATTAACTGATTGGAGGCCAATACGCTTGGCTTGGGACACTTCTTTTTCATCTATAGGACAAGGGGAATGTCATTCCCAAGTTCACGGAACACATGGAGATCACTTCATACTCCTACATGAATATTTATTGAGTCATCCTAGAACCCTTATCCTCAATAAGGTATCGAGATGTTCTCCCCATGGAAATAATAATACATCATACATTCTTTTTCCACTGAGCTGCGATGAAATGGATCAAGATAACATGCCACTACTACTTTGATATTATCAAGTGTGTCTCTTCGTGTTAAAGGTAATCTGGATTCGAATCGAAAACTTTCATTACCATAATTTCAACAGTGTTGGATTCCCCCAATGATAATTCCACTACCAATCTAGGAGACACCATCATTATTTCTATATCACACAACATTGAAGCATTTCACCAAGTTGATGATCCTATCACAATGGATGTGGAAGAGGATTTGGAGGATGCTCCACCTATGTTTCAAGAATATTTCCCTATCACTGTTTATGTTTTGGTGTAGTTAATCCTTGGAACCATGACAAATTTGAATCCAAAACTGGTCAGTTCATCCATGTATGCACAGAAGCATCAACAATATGTGGGTTTTGGGAAGTAGTATAGAGACGTATTCACCTAGAGCAATGAAGAGATTCCAATATTTGATCCTTAGGTCATCGTCCACAACTATGGTCTCCTGAATAAAATATCATTGGTTCAAGAAACCTTTCTGAATGATGAACCCTTCTCATTGTGCCATGGTCAAGGCTGAATATTATAAGCTCATTAAATCAATATTCACCAAGGTGGTCCAATAACAAAAATGGATAGCCATCATGAGCCCAATATGAAAGAATAATGGAACAATTAGAGTCTACATCAACTTCTGGGATTTCAACCATCACTATCCCAAGGATTATATTCCCTTCATAATGAAATAGCTACTGATCGACACTACTATTGAATTCCATACTATCTTCTTCATGGAGGGTTATTCTGGATATAATCAAATATGAATGGTCCCAAAAGAAGAAGATTCTACCACCTTCAGAGTACATGAATGTAGAATATATTATTATATAATGATTTTTGGTTTGAATAACATAGGACCTACATAATAGTGTTCCATGTACCAAATATTCACACTAATCCATAGGAAATTGTTGGAATTCAATGTGGATAATTTAGTGGTCAAATCCCGATATCGTTAGGACCATCTCATAGATCATGAGATAGGGATTTAATTTCTCTAATACAATCATCTAAATATGAACCACATGATGTGTGCCTTCATGTTTACCTCTGGAAAGATTCATAACATGTTTGTTTAGATATGGAGGCACTAAGATCAATTTAGAGAAGATCAATTTTATCAGTTCGATGACACCTTTGGGGATCATTTGGGTGCTCAAAGGGTTTCATGGACACCTGTCCTACATAAAAAAATTCATTGTGAATATGTCTAGGAAGTGTAATCCCACATCCTATATCATGAAATATGGATCCGACTACTGGTGGGATGAAGAGAGACAAACCAATTTTGAGGAGATAAAACATTACCTGCTATATACTCTAGTTCTAATGACACCCATTTACGAAAAGACACCATTCCATTATGTGAGCACTCTTGAATAATCCTTTACTTCGCTTCTCTATTAGAAGAAAAAGTAGTGGAAAGATAATAGTTTATACTATCTCAGTTTTGTTCCTCGATATAGAGGCCATATATTCCTCAATCGATAAGACCAGTCTCACACTAGTTATCATGGTCTGAAAACTACAAAATTACAATAAAACCCATTAGATATAGTAGATGACTCATGTTTTCCCAGTAAATTATATTATGAACCACCCCATATTTATAGGCCATCTAGAATAGTGGGTATTGTTCTTTCATCCGTTTGACATCAGGTTCATTTTGTAGAAATCTATAAAGGGTCAAACATGGAATGACTTCCTTGAAAACCATCCATCTTCTGTATAGAAGTCTATAGATCATAATTTACCATATTAGAAAATACTCTTTGTGGATAAATCTATCCCGTAATGAAAGACGCTCTTTCACGGTTCCTCAGGAAGCTCAACAGGTAAAAGACTCAATGATCCCATGATGAATTGAGTGGGAATGAGTATCATCTTAACCAAGAATGGACTTGTTGTTCTGATATATTTGTTCTTTTGGTAAAAATGTTCCTCCATCAATGAGGTGGAGTATCAGGCCCTCAACACTGGTCGTGAACTATCCCTCGTGATTGATGTTCTCCACCAATACATTAAAGGGGACTCTAAGCTATTCAGCAAGAAGATCAATGGAAACTTCATCGTTAGGAAGCCAAAGCTTTTACCCCTATTGAAGTGAACTCACCAATTAATGGACCAATTTCTTCTTCATCCTATGGATATTCACGTTCTTAGATCGCAGAACAACTGAGGGATTTCATTTTTATTCCCTTCCAAATCTCTTTTAGAGCCTCATTATGATGATTTGATCCTCCATGAAGCACAATTAAGAGTTATATTTCTTTTCACACCAGACAACGATGATAAGAACTAGGCAGGACATATTACCCCCAGTTCATCCTCATCAAGAACTCCATGTCCACCTTCTATTTCCCATTAAGGGACCACATGTTGGAAAACTCCATTAATCGGGTATCTCCAACATAATAATCTCCTAGCACATTGAGCCAAACAGGACTGAATCTATCGGTATGTAGTGTAGTTCACCCTGGTGAATGGTCCTTTTATTGATAAGATCCTATGTAGATGTGATTTTGATGTGATTATCCTTCGTTTCATTCTGGGATATGAGATTACAAAGGTTATTCATGCTGTTCTGTCTGTTTCTAGTCATTCTTAGTAGGTAAGGTTGAAACTCTGCCACCAGATCTGAAGGTTGTGCTACTTTTGTCCCACCATATTCCATGAGTGAATCGAGTTCACAAATTGGTGCCACATGTTCATGTTCCATGATAATTTCTTTCATAGGCTTCCAAAAACTCTACATGAAAACAAATACTTTGGCAATTTGTAGTTAGGGGGATTGATGTCATGGGACCATATCCATTGGCGATAGCTTGCTAGTGTAGTTCCATCCTAAAAACTGTATAATTATATTCCAAGTGTCCAGAAGAAATTCCCACCATTGAAGTGATGCACTATTCTATCATTTACTTCATTATCGCTATTATTATCCACTAATATGGATTCCCTCATGCTATAATTATTGTTAATGACACAACTTACTGGAAGATAATCTAATGAAATTGTATTCCATGTAAAATATCCATTCTAATAATACCTCTTACAATCATGATGAAACAAAGGGTAAATCGATGAGATAAAAAAACCCCTATCTAACATCATGCAGAAGATGGTTGGTCAGAACAATTAGAGTATTTTAGATAATCTTCCTAGTGATCTGTTTGATTACCAGACAATTACACATAATTCCACCTAGGTAACCCCATAATCCCTGGTGTATGGAACATAGGTGGCTCTACCATTTGAGATATAGATTCTATCACTCCACACATCTATCAATGATTGGAAACCATCATAAAAGGTAGAAAAAGTTTATCTCGGTGAACATGAATCCCGTAGTGAGAATATGATTAATTCCTTGCCTGAGTTTCAGTGGCATCAAAACAAGATGGAAAGATCTTTCAATAAGAATGTTTATCTACATTCCTTCTATCAAGGAGACATGTTACTTTCCCTGATAATTCCAATGATACCTAGAAAGAATCCACTACAGTTGGAACCCAAATGGGAGGGACCCTATATCATTCATAGGGCTAACCCCAATGCAGAATACTCCCTGATCACCATGGATGGTGAGCATTTCACTCGTCCAACAAATGAAAAATTTCTCAAAAAGTACATTGAATGAGTGTCCCCTTTCATCCAACATGATGATAAAATGCAAACGATTAAAACTCTAGAACCTTAAACTATGATCTCTTTCATATTGCATGATGATAAACCACAAGACGTAAATATACCTTAGTGTGAGAGCTCTACTAAATTATAATACGATCTAGGCATCATTACAATATGATGTCAAAATAAACAAAATTTCCAGAACTATGTATGTATTGATTCCCATCCTTATGCGATACATAAAAATTCCCAAACATTTCATCTTAGGGTCCAACCCCATATACCGTAGAATCTTCCATCCTTCTATCTTCTCTGGCTATGTATCCCCAGAGCATGTAGTGTAATGTGGGATTCCTTCATCCCCATTAACTTTGTGATTAAAAATTACACATCTCGTATACTTTTTATGTATATTCCATTTTAACCTATAATTTTACCTCATATTGTTAAATTACAGGGCTTTCAAGAACTATGTGTTGATTTATTCCCATCCTTATGGGTTACGTAGGAATGCCCAGACACTTTTCCTTTGAGCATATCCCAAAAAATTATTCCATCTTCTTGATTCCCCCTCATAGTTATTTTCACTTATAGGGGTCCACAAGGTGCGGTGTATGCTTCTTGTTTCCCAATTCACGTTTGGATTACAACATCCGCACCATGTGACCCTCCCTCCAAAACAACCTCTTTTTTTCTACATCCTTACTGCATGATGTTAAACTACATGATATTTAATGACCTATGTATGGAATTATTTTTATCCATATGGTGTAAAATTCAATTCCCAAAAATTATCTTTTTGGTTCCAGCCGCACATTCCGAATTATCTATATTACACCCTAATATGACTTTTGGAAGAATGTGGTGTGGTGTGGATTTTTTTAGTCTCCATTAGTGTTTGGTTTACAATTGAAGAATGATGTGCCTCCCTTATGAATACCTCCATTTCATATAAATCCCTACTGTATGACGCTAAACTACACAATATTCCTATAACAATGTGTGGTATGATTCCTACCCTTCCAGGGTACATAGGAATGCACAGACATTTTGTCCTCAGGTAATGTATGGACTCCAAAAATTATCTATTTTTAGATTATATGGTGGCACATGTGTACTTATTTTGTTTTCAATCACATTAGTTTTACAATATATGCACCATGAAACACCCATATGGCATTTCTTCTTTCATTTGCATCCTTACATCATGATGTGCAACTACATGGATTTTTAGAACTATATGTGTCTTGATTCCCATCCTTATTGGATATGTATGAATGCTTAGAAATATTTTTCTCTAGTACAACCCTAGGTTTATCGACATATTATTCCCAGTGCTTCAACTCATCTTCTCAAGTTCTACACTCTTAACATTATCCCAAACCTCTATTATACCTTGCCAACATGCCCACACACACTCTTGTAATTATCTCATTGTCTTTTCATGATGCGTGTGTCCATTTGGTTGGGTATCCATCATTTATTACATATAAAAGGTCCCCAAGAGGTGTGGATGTCTGGCCCTATGGCTCACCTACCGTTTTGGTCCATTGTCCTAGAAGATCTATAATAACATTTGAGATGGGTCCCATGTGATGAATATGGCAAGAAAATGACCTTCAATTGTTTTCTCCCATCAATGGTCACATTATATAGATGTTGTGTTTTAAATTAGACCAATAGTTATCCTCCATCATCATGGAAAACCCATTATTTCCTAAATAATGGTTTTGAGTTTCTCATTCATTTCAATTTCATCATGATTAGATGGAACGTTGACACCCTCTAAGTTATTCTTCCATGCACCTTTTTGAGATGAGAGGACGAACCAGAGTCATGGGGTCATTTATGTATTTGTGCCTTCATTCCAAATGATGTGCATCCAAGTGTTGTAATTATCTTCTCCACCCATGTTTCCTACATTGACCATGGATAACGTGGGATTAGGGTTCTAGTTAAGGTTTGTACCTAGATGGAAGAACCACACATACCTATGGTCTGAGCTCAATGACCATAAACTAGAAACTCTTCTATCTGCATCATATGATGTTAATCTATGTCTTTTGCATCTTGGTTGTGTACTAATAAACTAACTTACCATATAATATATCGATACAAGAATTCATTTCCCCTTTGTCATTGGCCATCTGATATGTCACATTACATAACTATGTGTGGCTTGATTATCACCCCAGTGAGGTAGGTAGTGATGCCTAGGTACATTTCCTCTGTGTGCTGATGTAGAGTCATGAAATTTTATTTCCCTTCTTGTCATGGGATTTCCACTTTTGAAATTTATGGTTCACCGTGGACTTCTTTTTACCTCATTCACATCATGTTAAGTATCATTCATAACATTTATCCTTTTGGCTTCCCACATCCTTACCATATGATGATAACATATAATGAATTCATTAAATACGCTTGGCTTTATTCTTGACTTCATTGGATATGATATGATTCCCCTGAATTTCTCCTCAGCCTCAGGCCGAGGTTCATTATCCTTCTTAGATCCTTTCCTCGCAGTGTGGTTCAAACTCTATAGCCTTAAACAATGAGTCTCTAGTCCTTCTAGCACAACATTAAACTGTAAATTGTGGTCTAGGTAGCACAACCTTCAGCTATGAATAACTTCCTAACTATATGACCCTAAACTACTTATCTGTCAAGCCCATTTGCATGATCTAAAATTGCATGAAATCAAATGTTCCTTCCATAGGGTTCCTCTATAAGAATATGTATTATCTTAATTCTTACTCATAGGCCTGATCAGTGTGTTTTCGTTATAGTTGTATAATTTCAAGAGTGTTAGACTGTAACATCCCATGTAAATAAAGAATATAAAATTTTCATATTTATTAATATTTGTGAATTAAATATTAATTTTTCTTCAATGTGGATGCTATGTTCAATGGAGTACTTGAAACACAACAATGTGTTTCTATGAAAATCTCATGTTGCGCATATGGTTGAGTCATGCGAAAAAATAATAATATAATTTTATTTTAAATGGTATTAAACGCCAAGTCATTGTATTTGTGCGAATTATCAGAACTAGAAAATATATTATTATACATGTTTTTAAAATTTCATTACTTTTATCCAGTAAAAGTTAAATGCTTAAAGTGTGAATGCATCCAATTTAATGCATAAACACACTAATATTCTTTAAAAGGACGATTTTTATGATTTTGATGGAGAATCCTTTTTTAAATATTTTTTGTCAAATTTATATATTATATTTTGCAAAATAATATTTTTATTTAGAATGGGGACATCAAAATTTACATTGGATGAAATTTTGGTATTTTCCTGATAATGTTCAATTTTGATGAATAGTAAAAAATACTGCATTTTAATCTTATTTATTTATATAGATAGTTTATTATTTTAATTTATTTTAATGTGTAATTGGATTATATTTTTACCATTTAATCCAATTTAGTTCATTGGAAGTAATTTCACTCTTAATTTGGACATAAACAAAGGTTAATATTTTGATAGTTTTTATTTCTTGGAAACACACTTTTTGGTTTTAACAAGGAGAATTGATTTTAAATTAATTTCTAACACTTTTGTGTTTTGAATTTGAAAAAATAGATTCAAAATTTTTAATTAGGAGGTCTAAAATGTGTAAATAAGTAACTATTATTTTTAGTCATTTTGAATATTTAGTTTAGTAAATATATTATTTACCATGGTTAAAGGCTAAATCTGGTAAATAAGGGGGAAAATAATATTATAATAATATTAAATTAACCAAAACATTTCATTAACATGTTTTATGATACTTTTCCAACCACGGTTATCCTTGGGTCTATTTGGGGACCCATGGTGCCACATGGGAGTGAAAATGACACATTATATTAATTAATTTAATTTAAAGACAAAAATAACATAAACAAGAATATTTTTAATAAAACAATTTTTATATGAGGTTATATAAGTTATCTCTACAACAATGAATATTATTTATAACTATAAAATGATTTCATAGATCATGGTATTTTATTTAAATTTGTTAGTTATTAAATAAATTTTTTTAATTCTGACACAATGATGTTGCAGTAAATGCTTAATTAATAAAGGATTCAAATAAATGATGTTGTAAATATTAAAATAAATTTATTTTAATCATTTTTATACCATAAATAATTTTATTGATTTTTATTACTTGTTATATTTCAATTAATGAAGGTTTTTAAGAAAGAATCTTGTTGTTATGGATTTTTTAAAATTTCCTGATTTGAACAGTATTAAAATTGACATAAAAGAGTTTTAAAATCAATCAATATATTATTAAATGATAAAATAATCTTAAAAATATATGATTCATAAAAATGAAATAAATGACGTTAAAAATGTCATTAATTTTCATTTTTGGATCTATTTTCATTTTATTGTAAACATATTAACCATATAATATTAATACATAAGTGGGCATGGTAAAAGTTAAATATGTTAACTAAGGGGTTTAATAAAAAAAATAAAGATTAAAAAATATCTAAAACATTTCCAATTATTATTAGATGATTTTTTTTACTTTGATACACAATATCTTAGAATTACATAAGTTTTGGACCGTTAGAAACCTAAAATAATTATATAATAAAATAATATTTTCAAACATTACTAAAGTGCCCCTCCTCCACCTTACAAAAGCCAGCACCTCTAACCCTTAACGACATCTCTAAAGCCTCCATTGATCAACCACCATATTCCCAAATAAACACAAAAGATACTTTTTTTCCTCCCAGAATCCTTACCTTAGGCAAAAATCACTTCATGAAAGCCTTTTCTTTCAACCCAAATGGAGTTACCCGATTTAAAGGTAACATCTTCCCTCACGTTATCTCCTTTTATATTACTTCTTCACTCCATATTCTCTTCTTATTCTTTCCTTAAATAACAAAAAATATCCTAAAAATAATAGGTTTTCTGTTGAGATAATTAAAACAACACTTACAGACACGTCCATGTTGTGGACACGAACATACTGTTTATTTATACGGCGAACTTGTGCCTCATGGAACGATGATTGTTCACTTATCTCTTACCACCTCTCATGGTGGCCATTATAATGGAACTGTAATTATATGTGATATATATTTTATTTATAATGACTATATTATTCTGTATATTTCATTTATAGAATACTGTTATGGTTTCCATAATGGGAAAATAAGATAATTTCATTTGAGAAAGGGCAGACTACCACCCCCTCGAAATGTTATGACTCATTGATTCTATACCTGGAATGTATAAATTATATAATTTATGATCATATGTAACATATATAACATATTTATTATGTTATAATTATAATATACTTATGTATCATTTAGTTTTCATTCCTTTTAAAATCAAAAAGAAATGAAAGTAGTGTTCATGCGTACTTACGGCTTACCACCACCATGAATTGTGCATTTAATTTAATATTGTGAAATGATATGGAATATTCTAAATACATATGTACTACATATATATGATATATCTGATATCTAAATTATTAATATAATTCCCTATATTATGTACTTTTGACAATATGGAATATTTTTAAATATAATAAGTTTATTTTTCAGTCATGTTCTGAATATCGACAAAATGTCTGATATGAACTCCAATAAATCATCATTGTTTTAGAAAATTAATATGTTATATTATAGGAATATTAAAGATTAAAAATGTTCTTATGAAATTATAAAATAACTTAGGTTTATTATTCTGGAATAACAAGGAGAAAACAAGTCAAGTTTGACACGTTGTAAGGGAACTCCTTAACCCAATTTCCATTTATTGGGTTAAAAATATGCATCATGATTACGTCGTTCTATGATTACATGAGAAATAGGTTTTTTATAATATATTTTACTTATAAATTATTTATGTGTACTTATATTGAATACACATAATCGGTCTATTTTATTTACCAAATAATATTTGTTGGGGAACTTCTTAACCCAATTTTAATTATTTGGGTGTAACCTCTACATTTGGATTACTTCATGATATAAATACGTGTGAACGAACTCTGATTGTTTTACACTTAATATCCACTTATATTGGGTGTATTATTATTTTTTGAACATAATTATTTCATTGATTTATCCTTATTTTAATTATACGATCTTTGTAGGGGGACTTCTTAACCCAATTTCAATTGTATTGGTTAAACATCTATGTACTAATTATTTCAGTCTATGAATATGTGAGAATGAACTATAATTGTTTTACACTTACTATCCACTTATATTGGGTGTATTTATATTATTCACACATATGTTTATGTCATTGATTTGTCTTTAATGTAATGATATGTTCTTTGTATGGGAACCTTTCTCCCGTCCTTTTATTAAAAGACTCATTATAGGTTTTGTATTTTTATTTCAATTTACTATTTTTGGATATGTTCTTCTATATAATTATTTTTTAAATTTTATGTCTGTGTGATGAGTAAACCTTTTCTATCTCATCAACTCATATTCTAAATTTTATTGGGACATCATTAGGCTACCAAATTTTCGTAAGGGACTTTATCTCAATCTACTTTAATTGAGGCATATATTGATTTATACATGACTTTATTTTACAATTTTTATAAAAACGTTTGAAATTTCATTTCAATAAATGGGACTCTTGTTCTATGTAGTGTTTTATAAAATAACAAGGGGAATAATTATTTTTAAATTTTTTTATGAAAATGACCTTTCTGCGGTCGCGAGAATTATTTGACAATTTTCTCTCTTAACTGGAAATAATGTTTTTAAAAGAAAAATAAATAGCATATACAATTTTTAAGTATTTCGGTAGAATAAATTTTTTTTATAATTGTTAATTATGTCAATATATTGAAATGATTTAAATGTTCAATTGTTAATTTTCCTTTATCCTTGTGTTATGTGGTATGATTACTTTATGGTTATTGGGCATGGTTTACTTATACGGGTGGTTCAGTGTTAAACATATGGCGGGTGAGGCCAAGATAGCTCTCTAATGAATGGGGTAAAAAGACATAGCTAAATGTTAATATATATCATAATTGATTTATAGAATATACTACGATGTGTATTCTAAATGTAACTCTCTATGTTGCTGTGAAAGCTACAACATATGTATGTTATGGATTCCACAAGTTACCTTTATGATTTATGATTTACATTTGTTATTAATAAATTTTATGATTTCGTGCGGTATGTTAAAGATTTAAATGCATTATATCATGGTTTAGTATGTATTGGCAGAGTAATGTTTTATTTTCTTGTTTTATAACCCTTACTGTGCTTTTTATTCTCATCCAATGTTTTTGAAATGTTTTTTCATAGGACATAAAGAAAGGTAAGAGAAAAGAATAATTAAAAAAAAAATCAAGAAAAGAACTCATTTTTTCATTTATTTTTATTTTATTTTATTATAAATGTATGCAGAGTAAAAGTGTCTAAATTGCAATATTTGAGTTGTAATGTAATAGTTATGGCATAAATCTCAAAAATTCTAAACCTGAAAAGATCTCCAATGTTAATTATTAACTTATTTTTATATTATATATTATATAATTTTGACTCTATATAGATAGTATCAGAGGTTGTATTAGACAACTGTAGAGATTATGATTTTGTAGACACATGGTTAGTCTCTATGTCTACTCCTTAAATTAAATCCTTATTTTTAAAATTTATCAAATTATGGAATGTCTATTACAAATATAAGGATGAGGATCATAAAAAACATTCTTATCTCTTCCCAATGAAATTCTTTCAATAATTATGGCAAAGACATGTCCAAGTGATTCTGATACATTTCCTAACATACAACTCACATGAAAGCAATTGTAGGAGATATCAAACACCTCCACTATACCTCGATACCATCATGAAAATGGGTTTTATTTAATCAAATCATATTTACTCAATATTCTCATATTTTCAAAAAAGGTAAATTTTATCATAGAATTTTCAACTATATTATCTTATCATAATATTTTGAAGCATATAATAGCTTTCAAAAATGTGATTAAGATTTAGACCCCTGAAAAAAGTATTTATTTTTGAATTTGAATTTTATTTTTTAAGAACAAACTTTTGGTATTTTAAAAGGACCATTGATAGAGTGATTTAACACAAACTCGGTCCAACTGTTTTATGAATAGGATGTTTTATCATATGGTTCGAAATTATAATTTATAAATGATTATTTTCTGAAACTATTTTTATGTGAACATCCATATGACCCATATTGTACGATTTGTATTTGGATCAAGGAAGAATATGATTTTGAATGATTAGTAAATAATTATTGTAATGCATGATCCATCTATCTACATGAACAATATGATGGTGAAACTAGGTGAACACCATGATGAATGTATGATGTTCTCTATCTAGGAATTGAGATATTTTATGGATGAAATTTTTTTATCAATACATATATATATATATATAAGACTTCATGAATTCAGATATTAAGGTCATTATGAGTTGGAATGAAAATGATATGCATAAGAAAACCATTGATGTTAAATCATGTTATCTTTATTTTTGAGCTGTTTATCTCATTTTTAGGAATTTTATAAAATTATATACATCGTGAAAACAGACAACACACAGACCTTGTGACAACCCATAACATCAGACAAAGTTGTGGTAATATAACCCACAACGAATGTGGGATTGTGATTTATCGCCTACCACTAGACTACGTGAACACCAAGGTTAGAATGAATTATTATTTTTAGAGAAATAAGTTTATTGATCAAGAATAAGTTGCTTTTGGATATTATGTTTTATTAAATGGATATCCATATTATAGGAAAATGATTTGGGGATTAAGTTATAAAGGATATTCTGAAGACATTTTATCTTCTTTGGAAACTATATGCCTTATTAATATAGAATACATTGGGATTTCAGTAGAGGAGAAATGGTGGAATTTTATTTTGTAAGAATCCAGGTTTTTATTATAGACAAATTGAGATTTTTTTTATATAGGGAAATGATTAAACTATCATAAAAAATATGTGATTAGGGTAATTACTTTTTAGTATGAGACTCTAAGAGTTACTAATGTTATTTGGAGATAAATGGTATCACTTACAATGGAAGACTATGTGATCTAATCCTTCTGAATTTTGGGTTTCTGGATTTTGGTTTTGGTTAATATCTAATGGCAGGATAAATATATAGTTCATCTTTTTTGGATTATATGATTCTATAGATGTTCATTCTAGAGCTTCATGTGTCACCACACATTTTGAATACTCGTCATTTTAAGAGAAGATGTGTTTTTGGTCGAAACATACCAATGGATAAATCTATACATGAAAATTAATTACATTTCCTTTTTTCCTTAATCAATATCAATATTAAATTATCCATCATTCTGAAATGGAACATAAAACAAAAATGTGGTATATTTACTTCTACTACTGGGAAACTAATTACTGTTTAACCAGTCACACGTTTGTGGTTTTCTAGTTGATAACCTTTTCTTAATCATGTTTTCTATGAATCACTATCAGAACTAAACACATATTTTTTCCTCTATATCCATGTTTTTCTACATAGAATCCTAGTAAGTGTATCTCAGGTGACCTTTTTTACTTCAATTTATTTCTTTTAATGTTATAGTTTTATTGGATATTTTTCTGATGTTGGAATTATAATGATGTTTTCGTGCCAATTTTAAAGATGTGAGTATGCAATTTCCAAAAGGGTGGAAGGATGTAACATCCTATGTAAATAAATAATTTTATAATTTAATATTTATTAATATCTATGAATTAAATATTAATTTAACTTTAATGTGGAATCTATGTAAATTGGATTACCTGACATGAAAAATTTTTGTTAGGAAAAATAGGGGCATATATACCCTGAGAGGGGGGTGAATATGGAAATGGATATTCATTTATAAATTATTCCTACCCCACTGAATCATGACCTATTTATTTCAAGGGTCACATTGTTTGCACTTGTGTGTTTATTATGATCACTTCTTTTCTTCTTTATCTGATGATGATTCTTTGAACAAAATGCAGTGAAGCAAGCAGGCAGACATAGAGATTTTTACTTGGTTTACCCTCACTGGGCTACATCCAAGGAGCAAACAACGGTGATGTGCCATTGTACCAAATCCACTATAGCTCACTACCAATAATGATATGGATAGATCACATCTTTTCCCAGGCACACTGCCTTTACAATGTTTAGGGTTAGCTCAACGCATTCCCAGGGGTCACTCCTTGTTTCTCTCTCTCTGGATCACTACCGGTGTAGAGGATCACCTTCTTCCTCTTTATTTGCTCACTGCTCTGCAAAGGATCCACTTAAAGAATATAGACTTATAGGTCTCTTCATTATCATTAATGAATGCATCCTATATTGTATTTAGTTTCTCGGTTGGTGTCCAACTTTCACCCGTAGATGAAATATCACTTTGCACTGAAGATATCAGAAAATCATCCAACATTTGAGTAGCCCTAAAATGACTGGAGTGCTTCTACTATACCTTGCGTGCTTCTCTGAGCTGACACGCATGTTCCGACACCCAAGTTCAAACTTGTGCACAAGTTCACCTCAACCACTAGTGCGACATTCACTTCTTCAACTCGAAACTTGCACGACACACACCCTTTTATTCCCAAAGAAACTTTGGTGCACAACAATAAACTGTCACGCTTATTTAATGCCTGGCGTGAAATTGTCACCAAACCACTTGCGTGAAACCCCCTTATTCATCTCCAAACTTGGGTGACTCGAACCCTTTCTCACCCATACCACATTGGGCACAAAACAATCAACTGGCAAACAACTTTTGACTATCTTTACACCTACGTGACGAAACCACCACTTGCCTGAAAACAACACCTGCGTGACAGGAGATCTGATTTTCTCTAACTGTTTATCTCACTACTGAATGAGGTGGTGTCGACCTCTATTTATAGGCATTTGGAAACCATGAGCGATGGCGCACATGTCTTCTCTCGACGGCAAACCCATCCTCCCTAGTCATTATCTCCCTAGTCACTTGCGTGACCAAACCCAAATCATGGGAGCCCCTTTTCCATTTCTATATTTTGATGCTCGGGTTTTGAAAAACATAAGGCATGCATGTTTCCATGCTTCCAAGACACCAGTGCGCATGTCCCTTTTCCAAAAACACTTTTCTCCATTTTATGATTTGAGGTCCAAAAATTTGGCAAAACACTGGAAAACTGTCCACATTGTATCTACTCTTTTTGAACAGCCTCTAGATCGACCGTTCCTTTGTCGACATTTTTTTAATCAATCATCGATCGTTAACAACATCCCTTGAAATCGACATGCCACTAGGAAATCCCATTTGTCAACAAATTTGTTCGTCATGGTTTTCTTTGTCAACAAACAAAACGCAGAGGCTCACTTTGTCAACAAACGCAATCACCTCATAATGCTTCAATGATACCATGAGGGATTTTTTCACAAAAATATACCCCTTTGGGTTTGTTGACAACTCTTCCATAAAAAGAATCATCGTTAATTATTCAGCCACCATTCACCTTTTATGATTTCGATAACGATCAAAGACTTACTGAACACGTACTCTAAGCCCACATGAGCAATGCTCGGAGTGAGAAACAAGAGTTAATGAAAATTTCATCAATGAATCACTTCAACTCTAACACCCACTTCTGACACCAAACTGATACCAATTTTTTAAAACATTCTTACTGCATTCCAACAATACTCTTCTGCTTTTATTAGGATCCTCAGCTGTCTTGATATCTATTCATTGATCGATCACTTCTGGCATCGTTAGATTTATACTCTCCCCCTTTCTCACTGCTCCACCTGTCAGCTTCTCCCCATATCATTAATGATTTTTTGAATAGCCACACTGTTACCCCCTCAAACAATCTCTATTTTTTCCCCCTTTGTCAACAAACCCAAAGATCACTTTTTTGTTGTCTCTAACAAATTAAAGAACAAATATCAGCATATTAGGGGAAAACACATCATACCTTGGGGAGACAGGGGTTCCACATCCACACTCGTTTAAGTGTGGGGAGTTGACTGAAATCCTAGATCAAGTCGATTCCTTTCGAGAGCTTTATTGGGTAAGGCATTTTTCAGAATGTCTACAACCTGTAGCTCGGTAGGCACATATTCCAACTTTCTGATTCCCGGCTGAACATTCTTCATTATAAAATTATACATTATCTCAATGTCCATTTTCCTTGAATGATGGATGGAATTTTTTCTATGATTTATAGAACATGAGTTATTGCATTGGATTCCAGTCAGAAACTTCACTTCAACTCACATATCATCAAGCTGTTTCTTCATCCACAAGAACTGTGTGCATGCTTGAGTGGCCACAATATACTTAGCCACTGCAGTTCTCATCGAAATGTAATATTGCTTCATGCGTAGAGTGGAAATACACAATCCACGAAGAGAGAAAGCACCACATAATGTTGATTTCCTATCATCCGCTAAATCGGCCCAGTCTGCATCAGTATATCCTAATAACTCTGTCTGAGATTTGTCATTATATGTCAAGCAGAAGTCCACCATGCCCTTGATATACCAAAGTATTCCTTTCACTGCAAGAACATGGATTTCTTTGGGATTAATCTTACATCTCACTGCTTGGCATGTGGCGAAATCAATGTCAGACCTTGTTGCGGTCAAGTACAGCATGTTTCGAATAATTTTCCTGTATTCTGTGATATTAACTGCCTTTCCATCCCCATATTTGGACAATTTCGTCCAAGTAGAAACTGGAGTCTTTATCTCCATGGAATATTCCAATACAAAGCTTTTCAAAACCTCCTTGGCATATTTGGATTGAGAAATAAATGTTCCATTCCATCCTTATGTCACCTGTAGACCACGGAAAAACGTTAGCTCTCCAATCATTGACATTTCAAACTCAGTTTTCATGAATTGGGAAAACTGTCTGCACTGAGGTTCAACTGATCATCCAAATATCATGTCATCTACATATACCAAAACCATTATCCATTGAATACTATCGTTGCTAAAACAGAAGTTGGAATCAACTCCCCCATGCTGGAAACTAAGCTTCTTCAAGTACTGATCAAGCCTTGAGTACCACGCTCTTGGTACTTGTTTCAGCCCATACAATGCCTTCTTCATTTTGAAAACCATGTTCTCATCATCATGAATGAGAAAACCATCTGGCTACTAAATATACATTTCCTCCTTCAGAAACCCATTCACAAATGCAGATTTGACTTCCACCTGGAACACATTGAACATCTGTTGAACTGCAATTTCTAGGAATAATCTTATTGTCTCTAGCCTTTCATCCGGTGAAAATGTCTCATCAACATCTATTCCCTCTATCTGGAAGTATCATATTCACACTGCTTGTGATATTTTTCAAACCATTGTTCCATCTTCATTCATCTTGTTGCGATCGACCCATTCACTCCCATTGACATTCTTTTATGCTGGCCTCGAAACAATCTCCCAAGTCTAAATACCAATTATATCATTCATGTTCAGTTGTATCTTGACTCTTCGACTTTCATGATGATATTGATTTGAATTCCTCAGGTTCTTTATTAGTATCTAATTATTAATTAACATGTTCCACTACTTCTCCTCCTGATTCTCTCACCACATCATTACTTCAATAGACACCTAGTAATTGTGTCATTGTTCAGTGGAATCATTTCAGTCAACTACTATTATGAGCTTCTTGTTGGAACTTGATGATAAGTTCTCGAAACTTCTTGTTATTCTGAAAATAGTCGGGTGATACTACATTGCTAGAGCAAAATAAATAATCATGGAATTCATGATTATTGCCACTTCTCCTACAATATGTCTTCCCTCGATAGACAACACCTTAGCTGAGTCATCCAATTATTGTATTTATGGCTCTTGCATCTGATTTTTTCATTGAATTATCACCCTATGTTATGAAACACATCCTAGGGTTAGGCCCATTGTAAAGACTCATAACAATTAATTTCCACTTGGATCATTTATACCAATCTGGAAAATAACATTGAGCCACTAACAAAATCTCTAAACCTAATGAGTTAAACCTCATTATTAAGAAAATAGATAATTTTAAAAAAACAATCACTATCTATTGTGCTCTGTTGCTCCTATTATTCATAAACTTGGTACCTGATTTGAGTCAATAGAAACAATGAAGCATATCTGCTCGTCCCTTCACATCTTTAGATGTCACATCCCCTTAGATCATATCTCCCTAAAAACTAAAACACACAAGTCATTAGTTAAAAAATTTATACACAAAGGGAGAGGGGTTCCTATGGAATCCTAAGGATGAGGATTGCAGTTGATCCTGATGGGTCAACCCTTTGATTATTTCTTATAGAGCATCATACTCTTTCATTGCTTCTTCTAACTGCCTAGCCAATTTTAACTGCTCTGGCCATATGACTAAGCATTCATTACCCACATTCTGAGTCTTTTTCTGATATGTAGTCTTTACAGGCTTAGCCTTTCTCATAGTTTTAGGTTTAATCCAACCGGTACACATTTCCTTCTTTGATATTCCACCAAAATTCTATTTCCCTGGATTCCTTCTCTGGGTATGAAATCTTTCAACTTGTCATGTTCCCTTTCTTCTTCCACCATTACATGTGTCTTTCTTTTTTCTATACTTCTTGCTGCGGAACTCTACATGTGATTTTTTAAATTCGTTCATTGATCATCTTTATTTTATCAGATATCCGATTCACCACACTATTTTTCATTATTGGTAGGTCCTCCACTGAACATACATTCTTAGTACTCACAACCGTATCATTTCCTCCATTTTCTGTCAAGATTTATTCCCATTTACCAATTTGTCTTCCAGTGTATGATTTATCATAATATACCACTGGAGTTGTGAATTTCCGTTCATGTTCCTTTACATTTCCTACTTTATTGTTGCTACAATTTCTTTCCAAATGCCCATAATCAGAACATATAAAACATTTTCCATCAAAGTCATACCTCATTTCAATATTTATCTGTCGAGATGTTGATGAATCTTGAGTTTTTTCACTGACATTGAGATCCTAAGGTTCGTGAAACATACTCATAGTGTGTCCCATTCTCCCATAGTAATAACATCTAATAAATGCTTTCCTCTGAGTGACTCTTCTTTCAGATTTCTAATAAAACTTATTCTTATTCTCGGATTTAGAAATGTATTCATTTTCACAGCCCGTAATGCATTCCTGAGCCTCTTAACAAAATATTGATGTGTGGCCATGAATCTCGTAGAAATAGCACATGTCATCACTACTTCTTATAACTATCCTCTTTGGCCTATCTCCATCACCTATAGGATTTTTTCCACATCTATAACTTTTCACACCACTCTTTCAATCATGCATGGGATGTCATTCATCAAATCCAATACTAATTTTTCCCATATTATATGGTCTTTGAGATGAGTAATTTTTTTTTTGACTATTTTCATAAATAGAAAATTTGATTTTCATTTCATCATCACCTGCCTAATGATGATCTAATAGTAAGTGCAATGAATTCATCATTTTAGGCTTTCCTTTAGCATTAGATTTCTCCACTTCATTCTTCACTTATTCTAGATCAACTTCCAAAATCTGAATCTTCATATAACTTGATTGAAGTTGGGCATTGAGTTCTCTTCTGAGATTAATTCCACAACTTGTCTCATCATCCAGTGTAACACCCCAAGCATCTACAGTATGCTTCTCTTTGAATAATGTGATAGCATGTGTTGTACGCACCACCAAGTTCTAGCACACCATAACCAATCAAACTAGCCATTATGAATAGTAATACATAATTTTTAAAATTATATATGTTTTATATTTCAAAATGGACTTTATTTTTGGATTCAGAATATCGAATTTAGCCTAAGGTGAAATTTTGGTACTTTTCGGATAACTTCAATATTTTGATGAATAGTGAAAATTAATAAATTTTAATTAAAAACAACTTTTTAAATCCAATTAATTAATACCGATAAATTATGAATTTGAGTGGTTTTAAAGTATATTTAGAATATATTTTTACCATTTAATACAATTTTGGTCATTGGATATAATTTTACAATTAAACCAGACATAAACAAGTGTCAATCTTTTGATAGTTATTATCTCTTAAAAACACGCTTTTTGTTTTAACAATGGGAATTAATTTTAAATTAATTTCTACCACTTTTGTGTTTTCAATTTGGAAAAATGGATTCCATATTTAGAATCAGGATGTTTAAATTGTGTAAATAGGTAAATTTTATTTTTAGACATTTTGAATAATTACCTCGTTAAATATTTTATTTACCATGGTTAAGGGTAAATCCGGTAATTAAGGGTTAACAAATAAATTTATAATAAGACTAAATTACCCTAAAACGTGTCCTAGACATATTGGCTGATACAGTTTCGACCATAGGCATCATTGGGTCAATTTTGGGGCCCCATGGAGCCACTAGTAGGTGATAGGGACACTTAATGTTAATTAAGTTAAAATAAGTACAAAAGCATATATCTTTTAGAAAAAAATTTTTTACATAGGGTTATATATGTTGGATTTTTGACTATAAATATTCATTAGAAAGCTAAAACGATTTCATACATAATGATATTTTATTTATAATTTTTAGACTTTAAATAATTTAATTTATTTATGACACAATAATGATGCAGTAATTACCATAATAGTGAAAAATTAAACTATTTGATATTATAAATACACAAATAAATAAAATTTGAGACTTTTTATGAATTAAACTAATTTTATAAGTTAATATAACATGTTAGGAATGATTTAATTAAATTTTTTCGAAGTAATCATTCTGTTATGAGTTTCACAAAAATCAACTATTGAATTGTGTCAAAATTGACATAAAAGAGTTTTTAAAACAAATATTATATTATTAATTGATATTAAATTCCTAAAAATATAAGGTTCGGCGAAGAACCTTATATCATGATATTTTTATCATTAATGGACTACTTCTGGGTCTCTTGGATGTATATAGTATGTTTATTAGCCATATAATATAAATATACAAAGAGACATTGTAAAAGTGAAACTTATTAACTTAGAGTTAATACTTAAATACAAGGTTAATATAAGTACCCAAACCTGTCTAAATTATATTGGTTGAGTGGTTTTCGACCCATCCCCACTTTAACATTTTAATAATAAACTTTGGAGCCATTAGAAACTGAATATGAATTTATTATAAATTAATATTTCTGGCTTTTCCAAAGGTGCCCCTCACCTCTCTTATAAAAGGGCACTCCTCATTCTCATTACTTAACACCTTCAAATCCTTTTAGTTCGGCCATCCCCTGCCCAAATACTCTCTCAACTTCCTTCACTACAACCTAGAGGCCTCAGTTTGATTATAAAGCCAACCTATGGAGCCCTTTTGATCAAATCAAAAGGAAGAACCCGAAGAAGAGGTAATGATTTCACCACCCTTTTTCAAGTCCCTTTCTTCTTCCACTTATTCATTCCCTTGTTGTTACCATTCTAAAATAATAACTCCAGTATCATATATATATTGTGATGTTATTATAAATATGGTACAACTATATTCACTATTCTATCCATCCTTTGAATAACATGTCATCATACGTGCGTACGTACGGCTTACCGTCTCCACGACGTGGTGTAATTGTTATTCAATAAATTATTATTTGGATGGGTATAATAATGATTTTTAACTCAATGTAATAATAAATATAACATGATAATGATTCTTTATATATTATATACCATCCAATTATATATTATTTTAATATCAAAAGAATGATATTGTTGCTCGTGCGTATGTACGGACTACCGTCTCAACGAACGCGATGCGATTCATTCTCTTCAAGTATAATTATCATTTGATGATTTAAAAACAATTTTTAAGGACTTGATATCATTCTGTATATGAATAAGATACAAACTATCCATAACAAACACAGCTTATGTAACAAAACATATAAAAGAAAACGAGTAAGTTAACACCTGAAACGACGACAATTCTAAGATATTATTAACAAATCAATGTGAAAAGATCATATATGATATCATATTAATATATATGATTCTTTTATAATTTAATGACAATTATTTCACTATTATATAGGAGGTTAACCTACCCCAACCAAGAAAAATTACAAGGTAAGGGTTATTTCACAATCTCTTCATTATCCGAGGTTGTTTATACGTAATAATCTACTAGGATATCTTTATCATCCACATCCATGTTTCTTAAAAATGTATTTCAAAACATTTTTACTATTTAAAAGAATATGGGTTAAAGTCATTTATACCCTTGTTTGACTTTTTATAAGAGTTTTATAGAGGAACCTTTCCGTCGTTTTCCAAACAAGGTTTTTTTAACCTTTTAGACAGAATTAAGGTAAGAATGTTTTTTTAACTTATACGGCAGCTGCAGTTATTTTCCGCCGATATAAAATCATCAAATCTTCCCTTACAAGCTTATAAGAATATTTTCAAAGAAAATGTTTTATTTTATAAATATATGACTCTTAAATGATTTCAAAATAGAAAGAGATATTTCTCTAAAAAGAGTTTTGATTTCATCTATGTCAACATCCTTTGCTGGATTTTATGCTTATTTGAAGTTGATTTATTATGTTACAAAAATTATATATTGTATTGAAGTTTTTGTGATATGTTTGACTGTGTATGTGATATTTTTATACCATTCATAGTTTATGGTGAAAGTTTTGACATTTCGTATGCTAGTTTTAATACGAATGTTTATGTTATGTTTAAACCTTTTCATATGGGAATGCATTGGACTTAATATGTGACGGGTGGAGCCCGCTATAGCTCCTCGATGCATCTGTAGGTCTCATGAGACAAACTAGTGTCTTGGCACAAGGCCTTGGCAAAATCTTATTTGTAGTCTTGGCACGAGGCCTTGGTTATGTGGTTATGACAGTCTGGAATTATGCATTCCATCATTATGAAAGTGGTTATTGATATTTCATGTGATTATTCGATTAGTAGAATATCCATGTGAATAAGTAAATGTCATTATTTAATTTTACTTTTGCCATACTATGTTGAAGTTCATGTTTAAAAGGATTTTTTTTAGTTATACATTTCCTTAAATGTTTATGCTTATTTTTGAAAGTTTCTGCTATATTGTTATCCTTACTGGGCATTTTAGCTCACACCTTTTCTATGTTTTATTTTTCCCAGGATGTGAAGAAGTAATATATGAATGACCTACATGGATAGTATGTGGGGATATGAGTGTGGAATATGGAGACTATGTTGTTTTAGTAGTTTTTCACTTTATGATGTAATGTAAAACTTTATGAATATATCTATTGTTTCCAAGCCTACTAAACCAATCGGTCTTTCGAGATTTTATCTTTCTTGTGATCATGCCAATGTAATGTAATAATGCACCGAATCTGGGTAACTAGGTTCGGGGCGTTACAATTGGTATCAGAGGGAGGTTTAGTACAAACCATGGAAGCTAGATTTAGATAAACTCTTATTAGAGCACGTATCCCTAAGATGAACTTTGAGGATTAGTATAGAAGAACATCCTAGAATTTTGGTATTGTAGAGATTTTGTGAGTTTTCCGAGCAATACATCTCTGTCTGGATACAAACAGGTAGAGGCGGCTATGGCACAGATGTACCTAGGGGTAAAACCCGAAAACACTGCTTTGAGCTAGACTCGAACGGGAACTGGTGCACGACAACAGGCCTTGCTGCACTCTTGGTTACGACACTCCAGGGGGATATGCTTATGATAACTCTCATTTTATTTACAAATAATAATGAAGGGTTTATGAGTATATAATTCTCAAAGAAAACATTTTTATGATTATGGATTATATCAATAAATAGTTCAATTTATGTAAAGTGTTTTATAAGTATGGGATTATGTATTTTGATTCATAAACTGATCTAGTATATGCCATTGTTTAGAAATGGCACATAGTCGAAGAAATGGAAACTGTATCAATGCACGCACTCCATGTATGGATTGCCATCCTTGTCAAGATAATTATAGTGGAGCTGGTGATGCAACTGCTATCGATCAGCTAATCACCATACTGGGACAACTCACTCAGGTTATGAATAATAACCTTACCCGTATGGAGCACCCTGATCCGCAGCGTGGAGGATCAATGTTAGATCGATTCATGAGGCAACAACCACAAACTTTCAATGGGAGTAAAAATCCCTTAGTAGCTGAGAAATGGATAAATTCTATAGAGAAAATATTTCAGGCTTTGGGGAGTAGTAAAAAGGGAAAAGTTATCATGGCAGTTTACCGACTCACTGGAGATGCTGATCAATGGTGGTCATTGATTCAAAACACGAAGGAAGATGATGAAGTATCAAATATGGAATGGATGGAGTTCAAAGATCTATTTTTAGAAAAATACTTTCCTCGCGACCATTGAGCAGATATGGAAAGGCAATTTTTGAGTCTGAGACAAAAGGAGGATGAGAATGTCACAATGTATGAGGCTATCTTTACAAGGTTAGCAAGGTATGCTGGAGATTATATACATAACCCAAGAAGTAAGATTGATCATTTCATTGATGGTTTAAAACCATTTCTTCATCGAGCATTAGTCTCACAATCCTTCTTGTCGTAGGAAGACGTTGTCTCATGTGCTATCAAGACGGAAAAGGAATTCTCTAAGTCTTATGACTTTAAAACAAAGGAAGAGAAGAAGAGACATGCTGATCAATATGGGAATGGAAATAAGGGGAAGAAGGGAAAGGTTGAATATCCATCCTGTGGTAAATGTGGGAAGAAACACCCCGGTACTTGCTTGAAGGGAACAGGAGTCTGTTACAAGTGTGGTGAAAAAGGCCACTAAGCTCGTGATTACAAGGGGAAGAAGGAAGCCACCAATGTTCAGTGCAACAATTGTAGGGAGATGGGGAATTATGCAAATGAATGTCCTAAGTGTCAAGAGAACATACCTCAGAAAAGGCCAAGGGATCAAGGCCAAGCTTATTCTATCACTACTGCTGAGGTAGAAGCTCCGAAAGACGTGGTGACAGGTAATTTAATGGTTTCCTCAAGTTTAGCAAATGCATTATTTGATTCTGGATCATCGTATTGTTTCATATCATCCCAGTTTGCTACGAAAATTAGATATTTCCCATTTGATTTAACAAGGGAGTTGTCAGTTAAAAATCCTAAGGGAAGTATCATTGCAACAAAGTTTTGTGAATCAGTCCCCATTAGAGCACATAAATGTTCTTTATCTGCTGATCTCATTGTCATACCTATGATTGAGTTTGATATAATCCTTGGTATGGACTGGATTTTAGACTATGATGCGAAGATTTATTGTAAGAATAAAGAGGTTACAATTCTTGATGATGATGATAAGAAACACCTTATCTTTAGAGAAGAATCGTCACCACCTAATTCTTATCTAGATCCATCCCTAGTAGCTCAACTAAATTCAATTATTGGGGAGGAAGAGAATGAAATGACTGTGGGTGAGGAAAGGAATGTTCAAATAAACGATGTACCTATTGTGAAAGAATATGTAGATGTGTTTCCGAAAGATTTACCTGGACATCCTCCAGAACAAGAAGTTGAGTTTTCCATTGATTTAATTCCTGGATCAATGCCTATATCGAAGACCCCTTATAGAATAGCCACTGTAGAATTAGTTGAACTAAAGAAAAAACTAGAGGAATTAAGTAATAAGGGATTTATTTTCCCTAGTGTTTCTCCATGCGGAGCCCCTATTCTTTTTGTTAAAAATAAAGATGGATCTATGAGGTTATGTATCGACTATAGGGAGATTAATGAAATAACAATAAAGAAAAAGTATTCCCTACCTCGAATTGATGATTTATTTGACCAACTGCATGGAGCTCAATACTTTTCAAAGATTGACCTTCGATCTGGATACCATCTGTTGTGTGTGAAGAAGGAAGACATTCCGAAGACAGCATTTCGAACCAGGTACGGGCATTACGAGTTCACTGTAATGCCTTTTGATTTGACTAATGCACCCTCTGTATTCATGGATCTGATGAATAGAGTTTTCAAGGAGTATCTCGATTAATTAGTCGTGGTATTTATTGATAATATATTGGTATACTCCAAAAACTATGAAGATCATGAAAATCACATGCGCATTATCCTGAAGACTCTGAGAAGACATGATTTATATGGGAAGTTTAGCAAGTGTGAATTCTTGATTTAGGAGATTCCATTTCTTGGCTATATTGTCTCTAAATATGGAGTCTCTGTTGATCCTTCTAAGACCAAGGCTATCCAAGAATGGCCAGAACCTACGAGTATAACTAAGGTACGTAGTTTTATTGGTTTGGTAGGTTATTATCGACGATTCATCCAGAATTTTGCCCGATTGGCTAACCCATTAACGAAGCTCACACGTAAAGGGGTTAAATTTGTTTGGACAAAAGAGTGTGAAGAATGTTTCGAAAAACTAAAGAGAATATTATTCAATGCTCATATATTGACTCTACCATCGAGGAATGATGGGTTCGTTATTTATAGTGATGCATCGAAGAAA
This sequence comes from Viscum album, assembly GCA_963277665.1. Taxonomy (NCBI): domain Eukaryota; kingdom Viridiplantae; phylum Streptophyta; class Magnoliopsida; order Santalales; family Viscaceae; genus Viscum; species Viscum album. The sequence continues at coordinate 359,377,949 of OY728143.1, forward strand.
GGACATGGTTGTGTCCTTATGCAGAATGATAGAGTTATTGCATATTCATCACGATAGTTGAAAATTCATGAACAAAACTATCCTACTCATGATCTCAAGTTAGCACCTGTGATCTTTTCATTGAATATATGGAGGCACTACCTCTATGGTGAAAAATGTGAGATTTATACTGATCACAAGAGATTGAAGTATATTTTCTCACAAAAAGAACTCAACATGAGGCAAAGGAGATTCCTTGAATTACTCAAGGATTATGATTACATGATACACTACCACCCGGGGAAGGAAAACATGGTGGAAGATGCTTTGAGCAGAAAAGACCATGGTGTTTTGAACAATATGAGTATTGAAAGGGATCCAATTTTGATGGATCTAGTAAAGATGGACATGGGAATAACCATGGAAGGAGAAACATCAATTCTTTTTCAAATGGTTTCCAAACCATCTTTAATAGAATGTATTAAAAGTTCTCAGACCGATGATGAAGAATTTCAAAAGAAGATTAAAGGTGTGAATACTTGGAGATTGAGAGACTTTGTGTATGAAGATGGAATTTTGAAATTCGGTAAGAGACATTGTGTTCCCAATATACCTGATCTAAAAAGGGAATTCCTGGATGATTCTCATAGTTCCAATTTCTCTATACATCTTGGGATCACCAAAATGTATAGAGATTTTAAGGAACATTTTTAGTGGGACAACATAAAGAGGGAGATTTCTGATTTTGTGTCAAGATGTATGGTTTGTCAACAAGTGAAAGATGGAAGGAAATAGCCTGGAGGAGTCATGAAACCTCTTCCCATACCGGAGTGAAAATGGGACAATATTACTATGGACTTTGTCATGGGACTACCAAAGACTCCTAGAAGGAACGATGCAATATGGGTTATTGTTGATCGTCTTACCAAGTCAGCACAATTTCTTGGTATAAGAGAAGATCTACCCCTGGAACGTCTAGAAAGACTATATATTAATGAAGTTGTGAGACTTCATGGAGTACCCCTATCGATTGTTTCTGATCGTGATCCCCGTTTTACTTCAAGATTATAGAAAAGTCTTCAGAAATACCTGGATACTGAACTTCATTTGAGCACTGCTTTCCACCCTTAGACAGACAGACAATCAGAATGGACGATTCAAACCTTATAAGTCATGTTGAGATCTTTCTCAAATGACTTTCAGGGTATGTGGGATCAATATTTACCTCTGGTAGAATTTTCCTATAACAATAGCTTCCATTCGAGTATTCAGATGGCACCATATGAAGCGTTATACGGAAAGAGATGTCGTACACCAACCTGTTGGGATGACGTTGGTGAAAGAAAACTTGTAGGCCTAGAACTGGTGGTGGAAACGATGGAAAAGGTGAAGGTAATCCAAAATCACATCAAAGGAGCTCAAAGTAGGCAGAAGAGCTATGCCGATAATCGAAGGAAGGATTTGGAATTTCAAGTCGGTGATCACGTTTTCCTGAAGGTATCTCCATGGAAGGAGTCATACGTTTTCGTAAGAAAGGTAAATTGAGTCCCAGGTACATCAGACCTTTCGAAATTCTAGAATGAATTGGGGTTGTAGCTTATCGATTGGAAATGCCGCCAAGTCTCTCCAAAGATCATGATGTGTTCCACGTATCTCTGTTGAGGAAATACATGCCTGACCCAACACATGTACTCACCTACGAGGAATTAGAACTGGAACCCGATCTGTCTTATTACGAAGAGCCCATCAGGATTTTTGATACGAGAGAACAAGTACCGAGAAACCGGACGACACGTCTGGTAAAAGTTTTGTGGAGAAACCATAAGATGGAAGAGGCAACGTGAGAACCCGAGGAACATATGATGAAGAACCACCCGAGTCTTTTCTTGTGATATGTATTATAGAAATTTTGAGGATGAAATTATTTGAAGGAGGGGAGAATGTAACACCCCATGCTTCTACGGTATGCTTCTCATTGAATAATGTGATAGCGTGTGTTGTACGTAACACCGAGTTCTAACACACCATAACCAATCAAACTAGCCGTTATGAATAGTAATACCTACTTTTTGAAATTATATATGTTTTATATTTCAAAATGGACTTCATTTTTGGATTAGGAATATCAAATTTATCCTAAGGTGAAATTTTGGTACTTTTCGGATAACTTTAATATTTTGATGAATAGTGAAAATTACTAAATTTTAATTAAAAACAACTTTTTTAATCAAAATAATTAATAGTGATAAATTATGAATTTGACTGGTTTTAAAATATATTTAGACTATATTTTTACCATTTAATAAAATTTTGGTCATTGGACATAATTTTACAATTAAACCAGACATAAACAAGTGTCAATCTTTTGATAGTTATTATCTCTTAAAAACACGCTTTTTGTTTTAACAACGAGAATTAATTTTAAATTAATTTCTTCCACTTCTGTGTTTTGAATTTGGAGAAATGGTTTCCATATTTGAAATCAGGATGTTCAAATTGTGTAAAAATGTAACTTTTTTTAGACATTTTAAATAATTATTTCAGTAAATATTTTATTTACCATGGTTAAAGGTAAATCCGGAAAATAAGGGTTAAAAAATAATATTATAATAATAATAAATTACCCTAAAACGTTTCCTAGCCTTATTGGTTGATACATGTTCGACCATAGGCATGTTTGGGTCGATTTTGGGACCCCATGGAGCCACATGTAGGTGATAGGGACACTTAATTTTAATTAAGTTAAAATAAGTACAAAAGCATATATCTTTTAGAAACTTTTTTTACATAGGGTTATATATGTTGGATTTTCGACTATAAATATTAATTAGAAATCTATATATGTTTCATACATAATGATATTATATTTATAATTTTTAGACTTTAAATAATTTTATTTATTTATGACAAAATGATGATGCAGTGATTACCATAATAGTTAAAAATTAAAATAATTGATATTATAAATAAATAAATAAATATAAGTTGAGACTTATTATGAATTAACCTAATTTTATAAGTTAAAATAATATGTTAGGAATGATTTAATCATATTTTTTCGAAGTAATAATTCTGTTATGAGTTTCACAAAAATCAACTATTGAATAGTGTCAAAATTGACATAAAAGAGTTTTAAAAGAAAATATTATATTATTAATTGTTATTAAATTCATAAAAATCTAATGTTCGGAAAAGAGACTTATATCATGATAGGTGTATCATTAATGGACCACTTGGGGGTCTTTTGGATGTATAGAGTTCGTTTATTAACCATATTATATAAAAATAGAAAGAGACATTGTAAAAGTGAAACTAATTAACTTAGAGTTAATACTTAATGATAAGGTTAATATAAGTACCCAAACCTGTATAAATTATATTGGTTGTGTGGTTTTCGACCCATACCAACTTTAGCCTTTGAATAATAAACTTTGGAGCCATTATAAACCGAATATGAATTTATTATAAATTAATATTTATAGCTTTTCCAAAGGTGCCCCTCACCCTTCTTATAAAAGGGCACTCCTCCTTCTCATTACATAACACCTTAAAAGACTTTTGGTTCGGCCAACCCCTGCCCAAATACTCTCTCAACTTCTCTAACTACAATCTAGGGGCCTTAGTTTGATCATAAAGCCAACCTATGGAGCCCTTCTGATCAAATCAAAATGAAGAACCCGAAGAAGAGGTAATGATTTCACAACCCTTTTTCAAGTTCCGTTCTTATTCCATTTCTTCTTCCCTTGTTGTTACCATTATAAAATAATAACTCTAGTAATATATATATTGTGATGTTATTATGAATATGGTATAACCATATTCACTATTCTATCCATCCTTTTAATAACATGTCACCATACGTGCGTACGTACAGCTTACCGTCTCCACGTCGTGGTGTAAATGTTATTCAATAAATTATTATTTGGATGGATATAATAATGATGTTTAACTCATTTAAATAATAAATATAACATGATAATAATTCTATATATATGATAAACCATCCAATTATATATTATTTTAATATCAAAAGAATGATATTGTCGCTCGTGCGTACGTACGGACTACCGTCTCCACGAACGCGATGAGATTCATTCTCATCAAGTATAATTATCATTTGATGATTTAAAAATGATGTTTAAGGACTTGTTATCATTCTCGATATAAATAATATACAATTTATCCATAAAAAACATGGCTTTTGTAACAAAACATATAAAAGAAAACGAGTAAGTTAACACCCGAAACGACGATAATTCATTGATATTATTAACAAATCATTGTTAAAAGATCATATATGATATCATATTAATATATATGATTCTTGTATAATTTAATAACAATTATTTCACCATTATACAGGTGGTTAACCTACATCAACCAAGGAAAAGTACAAGGTAAGGGTTATTTCACAATCTCTACATTATCTGAGGTTGTTTATACATAATAATCTACTGGGATCTCTTTATCATCCACATCCATGTTTCTTAATAATGTATTTCAAAACATTTTTACTATTTAAATGAATATGGTTTAAAGTCATTTATACCCATGTTTGAAATTTTATAAGTGTTTTATAAAGGAATCATTCCGTCTTTTTCCAAACAAGGTTTTTTTAACCTTTTCGACAGAATTAAGGTAAGAATGTTTTTTAACTTATACGGCGGGTGCGGTTATTTTCCGCCGTTAAAAAATCGTCGAAACATCCCTTACAAGATTATAAGAATATTTTCTAAGAAAATGTTTTATTTTATAAATATATGACTATTAAATGATTTCAAAATAGAACGATATATTTCTCTAAAAAGAGTTTTTATTTCATCTATGTCGACATCCTTTGATGGAGTTTACGTTTATTTGAAGTTGATTTATTATGATACAAAACTTCTATATTGTATTGAAGGTTTTGTGATATGTTTGACTGTGTATGTGCTATTTTTATACCATTAATAGTCTATGGCGAATGTGTTGACATTTCGTATGCTACTTTTAATACGAATGTTTATGTTATGTTTAAACCTTTTCATATGGGAATGCATTGGACTTAATATGTGACAAGTGGAGCCCGCTATAGCTCCTCAATGCATCAGTAGGTCTCATGAGACAAACTAGTTTCTTGGCACAAGGACATGGAAAAATCTTATTTGTAGTCTTGGCACGAGGCCTTGGCCATGTGGTTATGATAGTCTGGCATTATTCATTTCATCAATATGAATGTGGTTATTGATATTGCATGTGATTATTCGATTAGTAGAATATCCATGTGAATAAGTAAATTGAATTATTTCATTTTACATTTTCCATACTATGTTGATGTTCATGTTTAAAAGGCTTTTGTTTTAGTTATACATTGCCTTAAATGTTTATGCTTATTTTTGAAAGTTTCCGCTATATTGTTATCCTTACTGGGCATTTCAGCTCACCCCTTTTCTATGTTTTATTTTTCCCAGGATGTGATGAAGTAAGTTATGAATGACCTGCAGGGATAGTATGTGGGGATATGAGTGTGGAATATGGAGACTATGTTGTTGTAGTAGTTTTTCACTTTATGATGTAATGTAAAACTTTATTAATATATGTAGTGTTTCCAAGGCTACTAAACCAATCGGTCTTTCGAGATTTGATCTTTCTTGTGATCATGCCAATGTAATGTAATAATGCACCAACTCTCGGTAACTAGGGTCGGGGCATTATATCCAGTTCTCGTGTGAGATTTTCTACCATATCACTTTGCTCCTATACTTTCAATTTTTTTAGAAATATATTCAGATATAGATACATTCTCATATTTTATCCATTGATTCTCTATAACTAGTTCAGATAGCTATGTAGCAAGATCCTCATTTTTAGATTTCATATTTTGAATCTCATCTGTGTTCATATTCTTCCCCTAGACACCATCATTTGATTTTTCTACCTTTGCAGATCCCTTTCACAATTCTTCATCTTGAGAGTCGTTTTTCTCCCTCATATTAGTAGCTATGTCAATAAGGCTTTGGTTAAATCCTCTTATATTTTTGATCTTGGTTTCCAGTACTTGGTTCCGAATATCTTTAGATTTAATTTCATCAGTGAATTTCTGATCCAATTCATTTTCTTTGTGGACAACATCTAATTTTCAACATCTAAGAGATTCTTCATCTTTAGTAGTTCAAACATCACTTGGAATGTCAGGTTCTTCACTCATTCCATCATCAACATTTAAGGAGTAAGTATTTTCACAATATGATTCATCAAACCCATTTTTTGTTCACTACACCATTCTTTTAACCGACTCACAATATTTCCATTGACACTTCCACACTGAGGGATATCACCTGACTTTTGATTATTCTTTTATGTTTTTCCCTCTTCCATGGCACACCGAGATAAAAGAAGACTGATTTAACCACACAAATTGACTACAAAAATTTGGAGAAAACAAATCTGATAAAATGAACCACAGTCTGATACCAATTTTTAGAAAAAATAGGGTCCTATATACCAAGAGGGGGGCGGGGTTGAATCTGTGTATGGATATTCTTTTCTAAATTCTTCATTCCCCACTACATCTTTACCACTTTATTACAAGGTTCACATTCTTTGCACTTGTTTATTTATTATGATCAGTTCTTTTCTTCTCTATCTGATGATGATGCTTTGAATGCAATGATGGGAAGAAAGCAGGAAGACACATAGATTTTTATTTGGTTCACCCTCACAAGGATACATCCAAGGAGAATACAACGATGAAGTGCCATTGTAGAAAATACAATAAAGCTAACTGCTAATAATGATCAGGCTAGATCACATCTTTTCCCAGGAACACTTCCTTTACAATGTTTAGGTTTAGCTCACTACTTTCCCAGGGGTCACTCCTTGTTTCTCTCTCTCTGGATCACTGCTGGTGGAGAGGATCACATTCTTCCTCTTCCGTTGCTCACTGCTCTAGAAAGGATCCACTTACAGTTTATAGACATGTAGATCACTTCATTATCACTAATTAATGCATCCTCTGTTGTATGTAGATGCTCTGTTGAAGTCCCACTTTCACCCATAGATGAAATCTCACTTTTCACTGAAGGTATCGGTCAATCATCTAGCTTTTGTGCAGCCTTAAAATAACTGGTGTTCTTCTTCCATTCCTGGCACGCTTTTCTAATATAGTGTGCATGTTCTGGCACGCATGTTCAAACCGGCATTCACGTTCACCTAAAACACTTCCATGACACTCGCTTCTTCAACTACAAACTTGCGTGACTGACACCCTTTTAGGCCCAAATTTTTTTTGGCATGCAACCATCAACTGTCTCTCTTGATCAATGCCTGGTGCACAAGTGCCACCAAACAAACTGAGTGACACCCCCTTCTTCATCTCTAAATGTGGGCGACTGAAACCCTTTCTCACCCAAACCACTTTGGGCGCGCAACTATCAACTTTCACCCATCTTATGAATATATTTACACTTACGTTACCACACCACCCCTTGGGAGACCACAACACCTACATGGTGGGAGATCTGATTTTCTCTAAGTGTTGAACTCACAACCGAATGATAGGGGTTGACCTCTATTTATAGACATTTGGACACCTTGAACGATGGCGCCCAAGTCTCCTCTCGGTGCACAAGTCCAGCCGACCTAGTCACTGTCACCCTAGTCACTTGCGTGACCAATCCCAAAACTTGTGCATCCCTTTTTCCTTTTCCATATTTTGATGCTCTTATCTTGAAAAACAAATGGGATACAAGTTTACAAGCCACCAAGACACCAGCGCGCATGTCCCTTTTCCAAAACCACTTTTCTTCATTTGTCAATTTGATGTCCAAAAATTTGGCAAACACTGGAAAATGGCCCCACTTTGTATCTACGCTTTTTGAACCACCTCCAGATAGACCATTCCTTTTTTGATGTTCTTGAATCAATCATGGATCGTTAACAACATCCCTTGAACTCGACATTCCACCTTTAAATCCCCTTTGTCAACCAATTTTTTCGTCACAGTTTTCTTTGTCAACAAACACATCATAGATGCCCACATTTTCAACAAACACAATCACCTAAAGAATTATTCAATGATACCTTGGTGGAAATTATCCCAACAATGCATTTATCAGATAATTTAATGTTGAACATAATGGTGAGTTAAACTGAAATATAATATTTTAATAATATTTTAAATTGTAGTTAATTCCAAACCATTGTATTGGAAGTAATTAACATAAATAACTAAAATATGATTGTACATGTTTGTTAAATGTCATTAATTTTATCAAATAAATGTTATAATAATAAAATGTGAATGAATTTAATTTTAAACATAAACATTCTAATATTCATTAAATGGTCGATTTACCGCCTTTTGATTGTGACACATTTTTTAAATATGGTTTCTATCACATGTATGTGTTATATTTTTCAAAATAATATTCTTATTTTGAATCAAGTAATCAAAATATAATTTGGAATAAATTTTAGTAATTTTTTGATAATGTTCATTTTTTAATGAATAGTAAATAATACTGCATTTTAATTCCAAACTACATTTTAATATATTATAATTATATAGATAAATTGTTATTTTACATAGTTTTATATTGTAATTGGATTATATTTTTACAATTTGATCCAATTTTGGTAATTGGAAGTAATTTCACTCATAATTTGGACCAACAAAAGGTGCATCTTCTGAATGTTATTATTTCTTGAAAACACGCTTTTTGGTTTTGACCACAGGAATTAACATTAAATTAATTTCTGCCGCTTTTGTGTTATTATTTTGGAAAAATATATTTCATATTTTGAATCATGAGGTCCTAAATTTGTAAATATGTAACTTATATTTTTATTCATTATTAATATGTACTTCAGTAAATATTTTATTTACAATGGTAAATGGGTTAATCTTGTAAATAAGGGTTATAAATAATATTATAATAATATAAAAATACCCATAATCTTTTTCAACCCCTATTATATGATACATGTCTGACCATGGCTATCCTTGGGTCAATTTTGGGACCCCATGGATCCACAGAGGACTAATAATGACAATTTATATTAAATAAATTCAAGTAAAGACAAAAATAACATAAACATGAATGGTTTTACTAAAAAAATTTATAGGGGTTATATAAGTTATCCCTTCTACTATAAATATTATTTGGAAGTAAAAAACGATTTCCTATATTAAAATTATTTATTTATTATTTTTCGATATTAAGTAAACATGTATAATTATGACGCAATTGTAAGGGAGTAATTGATTCATTTAAAAATGATTCAAATAAATGATATTATAAATATTAAAATAAATTTATTTTGATAATTTTTATGCCATCCAGAAATTTTATAGATCAGTATGACATGTTATATTTGAAATAAGGAATGTTTTTTGAAAGAATCAAGTTGGTTTGGATTTTTTAAAAAGTCATGATATTAATAGTATTAAAATTGACGTAAAAGGGTTTTTAAATCAATCAATATTTTATTAAATGATTAAATTGTCCTACAAATCTTCGATTCATACAAAAGAAATATATTGTGTCAAAATTGTTATTAATGGTCATTTTTTGGTTGATTGTAATTTAATGTAAATTTATTAACCATATAGTAGGAATATATAAGAGTACGTGGTAAATGTTAAATAAGATAACAAAGGGTTAAATAAAAAATTTAAGGATTTGAAATTATCCAAATCCTATCCAATTCATATTATATGATTTTATTTTGACATATATAAACATTATCATAGAATTAAATACGTTTTATACTTTTAGAAATCAGATATAATTATATAATAAAATAATATTTTGAAACATTCAAAAAGAGGACCTCCTCCACCTTATAAAAAGCCACAACCTATAACCCTTACTCACAACACACAATCATCATTGGATCTTCCAAAATCTACCCAAATATGATCTTAATATCCTTAAATTCCTCTTAGATGCCTTAATTTATGAATAAAGCACTTCATGAAATCATTTTTGATCAAACCAAATAATGATACCCAATTTAAGGGTAATGTCTTCCTTAAAGTTCTCTTCTTTTATTTTATTTCTTCAATACATATGATATTATTATTAATTATTTACATAACAACACTAGAATCCACAATATAATATGTTTTTATGATAATAATTCAAAATAAACTTATACACACCTCTATCTAGTGGATACACAAATAATGTTTCTGTCTACGACGAATTGTTGCCTCACGAAACGATGAATGTTCGATTATCTTCTACTGCCTCTCATGGTAGAAATTATGATGGAACTGTATTTATATGTGAAATATATTGTATTTATATTTTCTGTATTATTCTGTATTTTTCATTTATATCAAACCATTATGATTTCCATAAAGGGTAAATATGATAATTTCATTAGAGGATGTGCGGACTACCGCCCCATCAATGTGATATAGCACTTTCATGCTATACATGGAACATCTAAAGGACATAATTTATAAACTTTTGTAAAATATATAAAATATATATTAAACTATAATTATAATATACCTATGAATCATTTAGTTTATATTCATTTATAAATGAAAAATAAATAAAACTAGCGTTCATGCGTACGTTCGGCTTACCGACTCCACGAACGGTGCATTTCATTTCTTATGTCCAAATGTTATGGAATATTCTAAATAAATATATATACTAGATATATATAATATATATAATAAGTTATATAAAAGGAAAAATAATATTTAAAAAGGTTATGAATCATGTATAAATTAACTTATGTTTATTATTAATAAATAACAAGGAACAAATGAGTCAAGTTTGACAAGAGGTAAGTGAACTCCATAACCTAATTTTCAATCATTGGGTTAAAATTATACTTCCTAGTTATGTCATGATATGGTTATGTCAGAAATTTTTTTTTATAATATCTATTATTTATAAATTTATTATATGCACTTATAGTGAATACACATAACCGACTTATTTTATTTACCAAATGATATTTGTAATGGAACTTCTCAACCCAATTTCCATTCATTGGGTTGAACTTATACTTCTTGATTATGTCATGCTTTAAATATGTGTGAATGAACTCTAATTGTGCTATAATTAATATCCCCTAATATTATGTGTATTTATATTTTTTACACATACTTATTTAACTAATTAATCCTCAATTTAATGATATTATCTTTGTAAGGGGTCTTCTTAACACAATTTCCATTCTTTGGGTTAATTTTCTTATGTATTAATTAGTTAATTCTATGAATATATGTGAAAGAACTATATTGTTTTACACATTATATCCACTTATATTGGGTTTATTTATATTTTTCATGCATAGTTATGTCATTGATTTATCCTTAATGTAATGAAATGTTCTTTGTATGGGAACCTTTCACCCTCCTCATTCAATAAAAAATGTTTTTATGTTATGTCTTTTAATATAATTTTTCAATGTTTGGATATGTTCATTTATATCCTTATTGTGGTAAATATTATGTTCATGTGATGAGAGAACCATTTATCTCTCATCAACACATTTTAAAAATTTTAATGTGCGGTTGTTAGGCTCTCAAATTTCCGTAAGGCACTTCCTCTCAATCCCATTTCATTGAGGAATATTTTTATTTATTCACGACATTCTTTTATACGATTTATAAACCCCTTTGAATTTTACATTCCTTAAATGGGAATATCTCTCTATGTAGCTTTTTACAAAATTACAAATGGAATATATCAGTTTAAACGTACACGTTAACAATGACCATTCCACTGCCGAAAGCATTATTTGATTTTTGGATTCCTTAACAAGACATAATGTTTTTAAAATAAAAATATATACCATATAAAATTTTTATGTATTTTTCTTTTGAAATTTGATTGGATAATTGATTTATTATGTCAATATAATGAAATGATTCCAATGTAGAAATATTATCATTCTTGTATACTTGTGTTATGTGTTATTATTATGTTATGGTTCTTGGGAAATTTTTACGTATACGTGTGGTTCCAAGATATACGTTGGATGGGTGAGCCCGAGAATGATCTCTAATGCATTAGGTAACCCTATGAAGGTAAACATTAAATTTTATCCTAATAGATTTAGGGAATAAATTGCGATGGGTATTTCAAATATAACACCCTAAATTGCAGTGAAAGCTACGACGTAAGTATGCTATGGATGCCCCAAGTTACCTTTATGATTTATGATTTCCATTTTTTATTAATAAATCATATGATTTTATGTGGTAAGTTAAATATTGAAAATTATGATTTCATTGTACCGTATGAATTGATGGACTAATGTTTTCTTTCCTTGTTTAATAAACCTTTCTGAGATTTTTATGCTCATCCCATGTTTTTAACAATATATTAATAGGATAAAAGGAAGGGTAATAAAATCTAAGAATTCAAGAAGACTTATTTCAAGAAAAGTACCTTTGTTTTCTTTTTACAATTTTAATTTTATGAAAAAAATGGATACTGAGTATTAGGGTCTAATTTTTTATTTTTGAGTTGTAATGTAACAGTAATGGTCTAGTTGTATTAAACTCTAAACCTGAAAAGATCCCCAATTTGAATTATTAACTTAATTCAAGATTATATATTTTTTAAGGTTGGGTATTTATATATAATCTATTTGAACATCCCATCACACCACGATCTCCATTTTAGCCTATTAATTAGATCTACATCTTATTTCACATACCACAGGTCCCTAGTGGTATGGTTTCTTAGAATCAAGGCTCACCCACCATTCTGGGACAATTTTCAAGAATTCATCAACAACACATTGTGTTTGGGCCCCATGTTTGGAATTTTGTAAGTGACCAGTAATCATTTTTTGTCCACATTTCATGTTTCTAAGAAATTCATACAGAGTTTCAAACATAATTCAATAGTTATACTCTATCTTCATTCCACACTCATTGTGTTCTATTATTTTTATGATGATTCACACTTCTAATTCCCTTGTATTCCAATTGATTTCAACACCCCAGGTGTTATCCCACATGCGCACTATAGCATGTTGGGAAAGGGAAATTTTGGTTGTTCTCATAATTCTTTTCTCTAGTCACGACCACCTATCTCTTCTCCATGATACTTAGAGTAGTCATTTAGATGACATGTGTCTAATAATTTTTTGCCACTCTCATGTTCAAGGTGAATGATAATGTGGTCATACATTGTTTCTCACACTAGGCATGACCCACCTGATCTTAGGAATTTAATGTTGGTTGTTTCACAAATACAATTGAGATTCAATAATAAAGTTATATAACAAAACACATCAACACAAACAAAATAAGCAAGAATCCATGAATGTATGATTGCTAGTCAATATAAATTATAGCCCACAAAGATTGGGCCATTTAATAGATGGGTTGACCACATCAATTGTACGTATCTTATCCACTAATCTGTTTTGTGTGGCCACTATGTTTTTTTTCAACTTCAATGTTCCATCCCTTCTTCAATGGTTGCAATACACAGTTCATTATCCCTCATTGGTGACTGATCTTTATCATCTCAGATTTTGTCAATTTCCTAGGATTATTTCCTTATCTACTCTTCGACTTCATCCAAATGAGCTCATTATAGTGATATAAGCTCTATTTGGGTGTAAGTGAATAATGATCACTCATATATCAACATTCCTAATTTTTGGATATCATACTCTGCCGCCAGATGCTTCTTCGGGTTTATTTTATTCCTATTCAGCTATCTAACACTGAGGCCACACTCATACTCTTTCACCTTTTAGGAAAGGTAATCTCGAATGAGAATATGAGGGAATTATTCATCCACTCATATGGAACATTGTTCGGGTAGTTGGGGATGAAGTTTTCCTATATTGATTATCCACTCTGATTGATGGGGTTTTTTTATGAAGCACTTGATCTATTTCCATGATCGGTGGTGGATTTACTTATTATCCTCTTCATCAGAAGTGGACTCACCTCGCACCTCTAAGTCAATAGGTTCATATTTAGGAAAACCCCTTAGGATATCAATAGTATGATCATCTAGGGGATGGCCTTCATTGCATGATTCTAATTCAATGATGTACACCCATTCAACTTCAGACTCTGTTAAGCTAGCGGTATCACTCGTCACCAGCAGTCACACATAAGGGACTATGGTCTGGTCAGATCAGGCACTCTGTTCTATATTGACCATTATACCTTTTTATAGACAAGCATCGAGTCCTCTAATAATTTGAACTAGCATGTTGCGTTCCATATAGATAATTGTTCACATATGTGTCATGTAAGCATATTTTATTAGGTAGACAATAAATGTAGCATTTAATTTAGGGAACATACGTTGGACAAACAAACGAACCCTCATATGGTCTATCATTGTCGAGATGTTAGGGTGTGGTCCTCCATAAATGGTTGTGGGGTCTAATGGTTCCCAGAAGACCACCCTCGGTTCGCCAGCACTGATAGATTGTGGAAAATTCATCTCACTAGTTGTGGTCTTAGTGTTCGATTCTCAACACTATTCCTCATGACATTATTCCCATAAGTGGTAGATCATGGTTCAAGATCATCATGCACAGATAGGAGTAATTTGATAGACCAAAATAATGTAATAAGGGAAATGAAAAAACTAAGATGAGTTATAGCTTACTTGAAGAGTTGGGGAACACTTTCTCAGAGAATTCCCCTAAGAGGACACTATTTTATAATCTTTTGGAGATGCCCCTTTTGATGCCACTTCTTCATCAACCATCCATAGGACTTACTGACCAACCTATTTCTTACAATAGCAATCTGAGTAATCAAGTTACAAGAAAAAAATTCCAGTTGAGCTGCTGACCCCATAGGGTGGGGGATAGTCTTGTTCAATAACACCCTCACCCTCTCTATTAGTGACTGTGGAGTACTTTTGTAGTGTACTAGTATCCCCAATTCCCATAAAACTTTTCTAACATAATTCGTGATCGCATTGAAGCTGATCTTATCGAGGCCAGTTCCAATCAACTTTATTACATGCTTGTTTATGTACTCCTAGTGGTTGTCGGTACTAACGTAACACTTTCAGAATATTCAATAATTCCTAGACCCGATATAAATAACGTTACAAAGAATAAATTCGTTATGTAACATCTTCTATAGGACCTGACATGACTACCAAATGAATACCCTTTATGATTCCCCACTCTCTTGGTTTCCTCTGGTTGGAGTAGTCGAGCTCTTCCTTGGTGCTTCCATTTCCTTACCTTAAATCAAAGATGTTTTGTGGATTATTTCCCCTACTAGTATTGACCCATCTCTTTGATACATGTTGTAACCACCGTCATGATGTATCATCTTCATTAATCTCCAATGATTTTTTGTTGGTGCTTCTATTTTGCTATCCTGGATTGTTGGTTTATTTAAAATATAACATGGGTAGCTAGCTTCCCACAATAATTCATATCAATGAACCAATCCTAATGTGGTGGTGGATCGTGAAAATACATTCCGCATATTCCAATCCTTCATTTTAAACATCAGACCGAAATGTATCATCAAAATGTGTGATTCTCATGGAGCACCCCATGATAAACCTACGGGGTCAGTCACTGCAAGCATTTTTATTGTCTTTCTAATCATTGTGTATTATAAGGTTTGAATATGGGTTCACATTCCACCCACGCCAGTAAAAAATTCCTTGAAAGGAAATAATGTATTATATTTCAAAATGATGCATATTACTTCATTAGTATATGACCTAGTTTTTTGAGGAAATTGGTATAAGATAAATTTTTCATCCCTCCCCATTTTACCCAACATGGCCACTACATCTAGTTATAGTGGGGCACTCCATGCAATATTCAAAATGGCTGGTCGAGAGTTTAACACAGGTGTGGTGATGAGGTCATAAATCATGAAATTTACTATTATGATGTTATGATGAATTCTATGTGTTTTATCATAATTCATCCAAGAAATCATTTATTTTTTAATGTCATGTGGAAAGGTTGACTTCCATATATTATGTCATCATGCTGAAAGGACATAGTCTATGCATTTTTACATCACATTGTAATGAAGGATTTCATATATTTAAATTCATGAAGTAAAAAAGAAATAATTTTATTTTATTGTCACATTGGAAGGATAATATATTATATTTAGTTTAGAGACACACTTACATGACTTATGATTAATGACAGCAACTCTGTGAAGTATATTAAGATAAACATTTAATTAGTGGGGGGTGTGATGTGTTCCACATCCACTACAACCAATTAGTAAGATCCATTGGAATATACTTTATTTATAATATAAGGGCCTTACAACTTAGGCTCCATCATTGGAGGTTTATGTCCTATTATCATTGGTGTTTTGAGATCCAATACCAATTCTTATTGAAGGAACTAGTGAAGGAGAACCTTTTTATTAAATGATCTCTTGACCCGATTCTATGAAAATTTGAGGTCGGGGAGTATACACTGCATTTTATCATTGATCCAATCCAACTCATACAACTACATTCAATATTAAAAATCAACTAATTTTTTTTAATGATTTATATATTGATAAAGATTTATTTGTCATCTTTTTACATCACTTCTTCAGTCCAATAAACTAACAAATATGGCATCCCTTGTTTCGAAGTAGACATGGTGGTGAGGTTGGCCCATAAAGCTAGTATATGATTTTATATTCACAGATTCATTTCCATGTCCACCATTTTCTAGGGTATATTTGACATTTCCTTTTTTGGGGGCCCAATTTTCTAACATTCAACTTTATTTTATCATGATGAATGGCTTTATTTTATATTTTTTGTTGGAAAAATTTATAAATTCAGTAAAAAAATGTTGGTTCATTATCTATAAATCTTATTAAAGGGACATAAAATGTAGTGTGGATATTTAATTTCTGGTAGTTGATAATATTCCTCATCCCAAATTCCTGGAGGTTTGTTGAAAAATACCTATGAAGAAGATGTTAGTTGTATTATGGATGGACATAAATTTCTTTTTTATGACTAGGTGATATAGACCCACATAATCACTTCACCATACATCAAGTAGACATGATTATTTATCTTTAAGAAAAATCTATGGGGGTTTATGTATGAAATTCTCATTAATCATTAAAGCATTAAATATCCTGGTTAATTCCACATAGATATGTATCATTATTTAGAAGTAGAAACCAATCCTTCAAATTTAGTTGGAGTTTTTTTCCCAAACTATTGAGTGTGGAAATAGACTAAAATTACTTATTTCATGATAAAGGGAATGTTTCATCATGATATTAATCTAAGTACTATTACATCAAAGACTCATTTATAGAGGTCTATTTTCACTAGACACTCAATAATGGAATAGTTCACTACATGGCATTGAGGATTTTCTATTTCATCTCTATATAATTATAGGTTCCCATTCTAAATATAATCAACTATGTGTTCCATATATATATTGGTGTATATAAATACATTAATAATTTTGGAACATCATACCTTATGGTTATCATATTTCACATTAATAGTACCAAGTTATACAATCCTTTGGTAAGATATGTGAAAAACAACATCATTCTAATCATGTCCATCCAGTACTCCAGTTTCATTATCCAATGTGTATATACAAGCATTTTTAGATGGAGGAATGTGATGAAATGGATGTTAAAATGGTAATTCATAGACAAATCATATGATGTAATTGCTAAGAGAGTCAATTATTACTTCCTGATAGAATAATCATCATTGTTTTATTTATCAGTAGCTTTGAATCATCCTCGATATTATGGTAGGATATATGCATTTTTAGGGTCGATTCCAAGATAACAACGTGGTCTTAGTATTCATCATCTTTATTATTATAGCCTTTAAATAGTTATAAATATTAGATTAAAATATAATTTTGTAGGGAAACAAAAACAATCCGTAGAGTAAATCGATTCAGATTTGTGTTTTCGATCCTATTTCCAGTATTCCATTCCACAAAACCATTTAAATATATCTACCTCACTCTTGGACCATCATGAGAACAGAAAAAATATTTTTCTATACGTATAGTGTATGTGTGTATTTTTTCTATGGTGGGATTTTCCATAAAAAATCTGGTAGGTACGTCCCTTTAACATCATTTATTGACACAAACTGGATGTCATACTATTCCTAGATAGTCAACCATCTGGACAAACAACCATCTAATACAGGTTGTCCAATGATATACTCAACTGATTCAATATGAGAGACCATGTGGAATTCCTGACGATTTTGGTAATGTATGATCTTTTTCACTGTAAGGATGGTAGTGAGGCAGTTCATCCTGATATCGCAATACTGGTACTCTATACGTAGAATATTTTGACTGAGGTAGTATATGTTGTTTCCATTCACCTGTTCAAGTGCACTAATAAATTACTATGTATTGGCCACATATAAAATAATACACATTACATCTATCATAGACACCATTAATTTTTGATGTAGTTAGTAAAACATGATATTCTCATAAACTTTCTATCTTTCCTCATTAAATATCCAGGGGAATCCCATTTTTTCAATTTGGCGAAGGAGATAAATTTTTTATCCAACTAAGCTATAAAATATTGAATGTATGTGAGGTTTCATTTTATCTTTATTATTTAATTATGATTTCTATGTTCTGAAATTTCCATGATTGAACTAGTAATCTCCATGTTATCCTCAATTATGTAGTGGAAGACAACAAAACATGTAATTTCAATAATGATAGTTTGAATAAAAATGTTATTTGATTAATCATCAATTAGTGTTACTGAAACATGATGTATATTGTTTTAATATACCAGAGGTTATCACAAACATATTGATATTTGGATACTAATTCATTGAAATAAAAATATATTATTTATAAAAATGTTGGAATAAAAATCATAGAATCATACATTGCTTAAAAGAATTGTCGATCATTAATCCAATGTTAATGACCTGATAGAAAAATATCCATATAAGTTCTCTAAAGGTGATAGATTTATCATCTTTAGTGTCCATATTTTTTTTACAATACGAAAATTACCCAATCATAAAAGAGTGGTCATGGAATCTAGTAGTTTTGTTGATCCAGTTTTTCATTGATTGGAAAATGTAAATCATCCTTCAGGAATTGTCTATTAATGTCCTTGAAATTGATAGAGTCCTTAATCTACACATTCTTTTTCATGATGAGGATTATGATATAAAGAAATTTTGGGTACCTTACCTCTCATAGAATGTTATAATTACTTTGTTCTCTACATCTAATTCTATATTAATATAATGAGATAGGTGTATCCTCCCAGATTCTTGCATCAAACCATGATGGTCATCTGGTATGCCCTGGAGGTGTATAGTCGCATAATTTATTAGATCCGGAATTTCATTATTATTATAAGAGAATGTGTATTGATTCTACATTATCAATTCAATATAAATCTTTTGATCCTCGAGAGAAGTGGTGGAACTGATCAATATAGTATATGGGTTTTCTTATATTCCAAGATTCATGGATCTAATCTCTTAGATTGTAGTGGAGAAACATTCCTCAAATATGATAGGGGCGTCCCGAAGTACATTTGATTCATCTTATGTATTTGGGTTAATGTTGTAATTTTCATATATGAATGGTAATATGAGATAATATATTTCACTATATAGGTAAGAGAGTCTATGTGAAGAGACCTTGGCATCCTAAATTTTTCAGAGTCACTAATGTGTTCTTATAATGATGCTGGTTTTATTTTATACTTCCACAATAGTTACGAGAAGCCTATAACTTCATATTTGTAGATAATTTCATGGGGAATCAGGAATTTGTTTTATAGGGAGATGGAATTATCAATTACTATAGGATAATTTGTCATGTCATTGTTGGATAAATCCAAATTATGTAGCACATCATCAATCTCATGGATATGAGTTAATAATGGTTTTGGTTTTTCATTGAATACAATGTTTTAATATTTTATTTCTATCATTTTTACCGCTATCACATAATCCATGTTGAATATACACCCGATTTTCAGGGGTGGACCCCAAGACATTGTTGGCTTGAAAATCCATAACATCATCCTACAATTTTTCCGTACTTATTTTTTAAACCAACCTAATTATATATGGATTCAAAAGACTCCAATGGGGAATTATCACCCGGTAATAAATGGACATTAAAATTAATGGGGTATTATACGTATTCATGAAATGTTTATCATAGAACTATGTGTTTATAGAAACATGATATTCTGGGTTGGATAACATATTATTTCCCTTAATATATAACCATAAAATAAATATTAAATGTGGGATACATAATCTAAACCAAGATCACAATCATCCATATAGAAAATTTATTTCATTTATTAAACCATTTAATGGTTATATTTTTCAATGATAAAACCCCTCACAATACCTAGAATTTTAGATATTTTGATTCATTATGAGGTTTATCCGTGAGATATTTTAAACCATATACCATTGCATGTTGAAATTTTTGAGACCTGATGAAATACACTAGGTTTAAATATGTCTTTATATAGCTTATTTTGGGTCATGTTCTATAAAGATTATGGTAACATGAAATTCAGATGTTCTTGTTATAACTCGATAATCCTCAGTAATAGAAACATTTCTCTCATACTTCATTGATATTAGGTGGTCCTTAATGTGTTACTCTCTGAGTTATTTTTCAATATGGGGATAATCTATAAATGAGGGTTTTTGTTGACTAACTTTCAACTATTTCAGAATATTGAAATATTTTCTCATATGATTGCACATCCCAATGTTGGGTTTATAACTCTTATGTGGCATGGGAGTTGAGGTGTATGTGGTGGGTGGCCATGATTCTTGAGAATTGGTTAAAGGATCATATATTGTATGTGTAATGCGTCCTTATATCCTTCACATTTTTCAATGATGATCATGAAATCTCACCTTGTAAATCAGTAATGTAAAATATCATGGCATGAATTACTACTAGAGGGTTATATGGAATCTCTATGATTCTATTAGTATTGTTGAAGTTCACATACATCAATGTCATATGTACGTATGGATTCCATTGGTACGTGATAGAAATATTGTGTTATAACAAAAACACATCATCTCTTATATCCCCGACATCATAATCCTCATCCTCTTGCTCTCCGATCGAATATCTGAACTCACACTAAAAGGTGTATTTGTCATTAGAAAAGGTGTATACTATGTGACCTACATTAAATGAACCAATAATTATCTCTTAATTTAATGATTGTTCCATTGGGGTGGTTTCGATTCTCCTATTGTTGAATGAATAAAGTCTTCAAGAGTCCTAGGTTACACATGAGATTGAAATAATTCATTCTCTTTTAGATATTCATTTGATTGGTGATTAAATATAACTCTGATATCTATTTTATATGATTACAATATAGTTACCATGATTTTTGTTGGTTTAAAAAGCTTTGTTATCATGACAAGAGTCATCCAGTTATCAGAATTAACTCCCTGTCAGATCGAAAATCATATCAACACACCCTTTTCCTCTTGTAGGGTAACAGTTATATATTTCACCTGGGATGGGGACTCCTTGAGAATAACATATAGACAATTAAATATGATTTAAATGGATTCATTAAAGAAAAATCATACCTAGATTGAGTGAACTAGACTCCTATGAAATGGTTAGTTGTTAAGATGATTAGTGAGGTTGAAATCATTAGGATTATGTGATCTGGTATTTGGTGTATGCTTTTTTCCAAGCTATAAGAAAATATCCAACTACATTCTCTTTTCAGAATGAATATTCTTTATTTATGCATTCAGAAAATGTTGGTTGACCCTAATGAAAATTTTCTTTTAGATGAGGGTGATATTTCTATTTCAAGCACTCGATAGGAGGAGAGGAATGATTTGAGGCCTGCCCAGGTGCTTGAATGGGAACTATTTCTTCTTTGAGGGAAAAATAGTGTAATAAGACTTACCAGTACATTATCTGTATACTGAGGGAATGTAATAAGATATTTTATTAGCATGATAAGTGGAATATTCATTGTGTATTATTGATTATAAAAAATCAATGATTCCTCCAATATTATTCATCAAGATCAATGGTGTTTAAATCTCATCTAGATTATTTTTATCATATAATCCCATCAACTTCTCTTTGTAGATATGGATATTTGGGGAAAATGTTAATCCTTTCCATAAGTTTGTGAATCAGAAACCATCTCATTTTCATGATGGTTTCAATTTTGTAGGCCATGTATTATAATTTCATTAAGATGGATATTTGATGAAAATGGAATTGATGGTGATTTTTCCCCACCTACAATGGATCCTTCTAGAAGAATTTGGTACCTACGAATGGTCACCCCTTTGGGATTATATACAATGAATATTTGTTTGGTCCACACATTTTGATCTCAAGGGACCTCAATATAGCCGCATAGTCTCAATAAGTGTGGGAGATAATATTTTTGATCACTCACACTATCAATGGATGATAAGATACGATATACAAATTTGGTTGTAGAAAAGTCTCATCCACACATTCGAGATATATTTTCATCCAATTCTTCACTTGTTCTAATCGTCTTTATATTGATTCTATTTGAGTATGTAGGTTTTAAATGGTGTTGAAGTGTAATGGAACAAGTAATATCTGGACTACCTTGTATCTACCAGTAGAAGGTGATGCTCGAGGAGGTGACTCTATTTTTATGTCCCAATAAATGTCAACATATTCAATGATTTATTTTTTACCCAAAAAGGGAGGTACTGTCATTGTAATTATGAAAATTCATAATCTTCCCCAACTACATAATTTATATAGAATGGTATTCTGTTTCCATATCAAGCTTTATACTCATATTCAAATATTTTAGGTTTATTATATCTTAATATATATTTGGGATGAATTATATTCATTTATGATTAAGGACAATACATAGAGGGAATGATTCCCTTAATTATTTCCCCATTGGTTTGTCAGAGTTTTTTAATATTAATCTCATGCTATGTTATTCATTCCTTAGTAAAATATATTTCAGATTCTTTGGATGGTTAGTGGGATATTTCCAGACATTTCTCAATAGCCAATGGGAAATGGATGTTATCTAATGACTATTCATGCAATATGGCATTTAATAATGTTCGACTACTCCTTTTATGGTTTCATCATGTTCCTTTCAAAAAACCATAGCCATATTGGACAATTTTGGATTATAACCCCTATACGGTTTTATTTCCTTCATATTATGTTCCTACACACTTCATTTATAGATAGTTAACATAAGTTAATTTTCAATCATGATTGTCAAACAAACACAAAATTGACGAGGAATATCTCATGGTGAAAGGACCAGATGGGATATAGGCCATCAGTATTTACTGCCTAACCAGGAGAACAATTATTTCTTCTTGGGCGATGATAATAATAAGATTAACCCAACCCTATGGGATGTGGATGATTAAGGGACACTATTGGAACACTCTAATCTAATAGTTTTGGATTTTAGGATTATTGTAGAATATATGAGGGATCCTAAGATAAAAACTGATATATAAAATCCCACATACCTATTGGCATGGTTTTATTTACGAGCCATGTAGATTTCACAAGGAACCACTTGGGGTGTGAATTACCTAGTTATAGTGACTGATATATAAATTCCATCCACCATACAGGGTAGTGTTTTTTCTCAAATACTACAGATATTTCATATATTTTTGGTGGGTATGATTAAAGAATAGTTTGTGGTGATGTTAAAAATACCCATATTCATATGAGATCATTTTAGTCATAGATATCATATATATATCCTAATATTATGATCCTTTTTATTTGGTACAATTGTTCATGTGTACAATCAAGATGAAATAGAATCCTACGATGAGAGTCAATTTCTATGTGTTCATGTTATAAATATTAATACATCAGAAACATTGTCTTAAATTATTTAACATTTTTTTGAAGGTCCCATCATATGAGTAAATTCATATCCATATCCTTATGTTTGTGAAATCGTTTTAATTTAAATGTTGGGGAATTTAGATTTATTTTATTACTAACCCATGCATTAATAAGCACTATTTTTTCCTAGGGATGTATCAATACATGATATTGTATATTTTAGTATTTTATACTATAACAATGTAGTGATGTTAAAGGCTATATATTTTCACCACAATTATATCCATACATTTTATAAGGCTCTATAAACCAGTCGATAAATAATTATAATCATATAAATATAAATACATCATTTTTTCATGATCTTCCTAACATGGGTTCGAGGATTATTAAATTATTAGCATGTCCATATAACAACAATATTAATTTTATATCAGGGGAATGACCAAATATCCTTGATTAGTGATGGATATTTCCTTCAACCATGGATTATTCACCTTCATTTTATTGATTTATTATAGCATGAACTATTTTTTATTTCATTTCATAGCTTATTGTTGGAGGTGGAGATAATGAAAAACCTAATTTATATGATTGTATTTAGATAACCCTCTCCATATATCCTTTTAGGACCCTTGTTCATCGTAATTATATACTTCAACATTGTTCAACCACATAGGTTCCTTCTATGGGATTCATGATGACATCGATAAAGTGTTTTAGATAGTTTTTTAAAACAATATTAAATTCAGACTACAATTTTGAGGAACTATTCATATGAAGGTGTTTGAGATTTGAGAACCTATATATAAGAGGATTTATATGCAATGGGAGGATTTCCTTTTCATAGAAAGATATAAATATGGAGTTTGTTACCACATCAGATGTTAGGAGTGGAGTATATGTATTCCATATCTCCACTAATGCGAGGATTAATATTTATGTATTGATTGAATTTTGATGTAGTTAAATATTAAATGGACCATGGAGGTGACGAAATGTTTTTTTCAACCTAAATGAGTCTAAAATTGAAAATATTAGGTATATGAGCCTCTTTATACAGTGTTTTCGGAATATTCCAGCATTTTATTCATGGATGAGTAGTGATACGAGTCTTCTATATTGTACTTTACAGAATTGATTAAAATCATATTGTGTTGTGAGGATATGATCCCATTGCCATGATTTTTAAATAGTATGCTAATTAGAATCTTTATTATTAGTATGAATATGAAAAAATGGGCGGTTGAGTGAATATGGTGGTCAATCCTGGAAAAGCGGGTGTTTGAGCCTAGATTAATTATGATTTCCTCCTAAGAATATATTGAATGATCCACTGAATTGGTGTAGGGATATGAACCTCCTCTTGCGTAGCATGTGATGTATTTTAGAGCAGTCATTTGTTTGATTATGTATGGATGTTATCCTACCTTTTTTGATATGGTATAATATGTTTTGGAGCTTCATTGGTTGAGATATGAGTCTAATTTGAGGTGATTTCTATATTATACTAATAAAACATTATTGGAGTAGGGATATTATCCCAATACTATTCCTTTAGAGTATTCTATTTTCCATTTTTCATTGAAATGTGCATCTATCTCATGGAATGCTCCAAACTATGATCAAGAGCCCCAAGTGGAATGGGGATATGATCCCAGTCTAGTGCCTTGGGAGTATGTCACATGTAATGATCCTTAAATTTATCAATATAATTTCCCTTCTAATAATTATGTTATATGGCATAAAAAATATGCATCGAATATATATCCCTATAAAAACATTATTATAGTAAATTAACATTGAAACAATTCATATTCTTGGAAATTTTTGAACTTTTATCGATAGAATAGTAACTTGAGCATTGGAATAGGGACATGGCCATTAGGATTTGTAATCCTAAAAATAGAATAGTAACCTCACATATGAATGTATATATAAATGTTATAGATCTTCTAAATTAAGATTTTATATACTAATATAATTTTGTATGTAAACAAATGTCTTAAAAGTGATAAATAATGTGTTGGAATTTTTGTAAAATATAATTGTTTATATAGAATTTTATAACAAATATAATGATATAAAATAAAATTTATTTCCAAAAAATAAGTTAATAAACTAATTTTTTGTTATCTTATGATTATTAGATAATTTGATGAGATATTAATTATTTATTTAAAGTGTTATAAAAGTGGTAAGAATACTAAAATTTTTATTTTTGAGTAAATTTTGATTTTAAACAAAACATAAATTTCCATAATTATGAAATAATATTATTTATATTGAGTTAATTTTTATTATTTTAGGCACAAAAAATGGATACGTAAAATTATTTGTATTTTTCTAAAATAGTAGAATTTTTTATGAATATTTATAGAAGATAACCTATAATATAAGCTAAATAAATGAATTGTTTAGTTATTGTTGACATATGGCTTCTGTAAGAACAATAATATAAAAAAATAATTCATTTTATAATATATTAGGATTTATGGTTCAAAATATTTATTTCATGGATCCATATTAACAAAATTATGAATGAAATAATAAAAAAACACCCCTCCTCAACTATATTTACCACCCCTCATCACCTCTTCTTTTCCCAACATCCAAGATTTAAAGATTATCCAAATTCAACCACACACTCTTCTAAAAAATTTTCCTATATCTAGAATCCTTTATCTCTAAAAAATTCCAAATCCAATTTCTCTCTGAATGTTATCAAGGAGAATATTTCAAGATTTAAAATCTTCTTTCATTTTATTTTAGTTTATTTTCAATTTATTTTATTTTCTTATTCTAACCTCACAACACCTTATTCATTTGGAATGAAAAATCTAGAAAATTATATATAATTTAGTTTTATTTTTATAATTTAATAATACATCATCAAACGTCTTCTCCTCTATATTTTATTAAAAAAATGAAAACATCATCCTTGAGGTTGTGATTTATCTCCATTAAGGGTGACAAGTTATCATTTTTTTAACAACTTCAAGGATGGTAATTAAACAATTATAATTTTTTAAAAATATTTTATAAATCATTTTAAAATAGACTAATGTTCTAGAAATTACATATATTGAAAAAATTAAATATTATAACATAACTAGTTCGTAATTACAAAAACCCACTAATTTAGTCTTAACAACATTTTCTAATGATTTATCAAATGAACCATCTTAATATGATGTATAAAAATAATGATGGATTAAGATAGATCTATATTGATTAAAAAATGAGGAGTTGAAGAAGATATTGTAATACATTTAGAAAAAGGGTTCATATTCCCAATTGCATCGCCATTGGGTGAGACAATGTTATTTTTAATGAAAATTGATGGATTAAGATAGCACTATATTGATTATAGGGAACTCCAAAATATTACCATAATGAACAAGTAGAATCTTATATATATTGATGATTTGATCAATAAAACATGAGTTTCTCAATACTTCTTCGAGGATGATCATTTTTATGGATATCATTTACTAAAAGTGAAGAAGCAATATGTTCATAAGTCTTAAATTTGTACAAGGTATAGGAACTATGGAAATCGAGTGATTCTCTTATGACATACTAGTTTCCATTTCGTCACCATGGATTTGATGAATACAGTCTTTCGACAAAACCATGATTTTCTTATTTCAGTGTGTATCATATATATTCTCATCTACTAGAAGATAATGGAGGAAGATGAAGAATAAAAATGGACTGTGAGGGAGATAATAAGGAAGAATAAATTTAATTCCATGTTTAGTAAGTGCAACATATAGATTTAGAAACTCACATTTATCATACAATTGATCCCAAGTGAGGTAATTTCAACATACCCTTAAAAACAAAGTCACTTGAGGAATGCCCCAGAGCCACTAGTTTCAAGGAAATTCATAGTTTTATTATAAAACAAGGGTACTACTGATGTTTTTGATAAATTTTTCTGGATTTTTAAGTATCATAACCATGTTAACACGTAAAGGGGGAATTAATGTATGGAATAAAGAATGTTAGGAAAGAACCCATAGATTACAAAAATGTTGATCGGTTCACAAGTACTCATATTACCAAACACTAGTGAATGTTTTTTTATTTAAATTGATTCTTCAAAGAAGGAATTGGGTTGTGTGATCATGATAATGTGATACCTATGCCTCATCAGAGTTGAATATCCATTCAAAGAACTACCCAACCCATGATCTGGACATAGAATATGTGGTATTCAGTATAATGATCTAGTGACATTATCTATATGGTGAGATGTTTGAAAATATAACGATAACAATATATTGTGGTATATATTCATGAAAAATGAACTCAAAAACCCTAAAATAATATGGTTATAGCTATCAAAAGACTACGATTTCTCTATTCAATATTATCATAGGAAGGAAATAAATGTAGTTAATGCTCTTAGTATAAATGAACCTATTACAAAATCAATGATGTGGATTGAGAAATACCCAATAATCATGGATATGAAAATGATATATTTTGAAATCATAACATTACAGAATACATCCTGCCATTCCCAAATAAATTTTCAACCTTCTATATATTATAAGATTGAGGATGAATAGAGGAATGATTTGGAGCATAAAATTCATATGAATGAAGTAATCTAATGGAAGCTAAAATAGTTACATATTGATGATGATGGGGTGATATAGTTTTGATCAGGGCTTTGTGTCCCTCCATAAGCTGATATAAAGAAGGATCTATTGGATAATTAAAATATATCAACATTCTATATCAATCATTGAATTACCAAGAGGTTGTGTGATCATATATAACTCTTATAGTGGTAAAACATGAAGATGGAGAATACAGAGTATATCTAAGGCTGCTAAATGTTTCATATTTTTAATCAAAAGTGATGGAAGTAAAATGGGATAATTTAACCACTAACTATACCCACATGTAGATAAGATAATTCCACCATTTACTTCATCACTATTATCCCAAAGAAATCTGAAGGATACAATGTGATAAGGGTTATAGTGGATAACCCACCTATACTGATCAATTTATTGTTATTTGGGAAGATCTATCACTTGAACAACTTGCAATAAAATACGCGAAGTATGTGGTAAGGCTACATGGGGTTTCACTTTTGATCAACTCTTAGCATGATCAAATGTTCACATATAAATTATAGATAGGTCTTTATAAAAAATTTAAAACTATATTGAATATTAGCATGGCTATCGCCCCCAAACTGAAGTCCAATTTGAAATAACTATTCAAACACATGAAGACATGATAGTAGTGCACTAAATGAAATTAAAAGGTTTGTGGGATCATCATGTCCAATTGGTTGAGTTCTCATACAATAATAGATTCTATCCATGTCTTATGATAGCTATATATAATGCTTTGTATGGAATGTGATTTATAACTCCAACCTATTGAATTGATGTTGGCGAATTAAACTATAAAATCCTGTTTTTTTTAACCAGGATAAAATACGAATGTTTTTGGCCTTTTTTATTTAATGGAAGTGTCGGTCATAACAGCAAGCCTTGGGAAATGTTTCATGAGTTTGGATCATTTTAACGTGTTTATATAGGTCATGGGAAAAGTCTTGAAGTGTTTATTGTATTGGTGACCGGAATTTATGAGCATCAGATCGGGAAATGTAATGTTTTTAATGAACAACAGTGAGCGCATTGTAGGCGCATGACCTACTACAGGAAACTGTGCCGCTTTATTTTGGGGGGAAATGTAACACACATGGCGTGGTCTTGGTTAGGAAAATCATAAAATATAAACCATGTGAGGTTAGTATCATAGACCATGATGCGCACACAATTTATGCTTGGATAGGCACACCGTGAAGGACAGAATGTGTGAAACATGTTCCTTTGAGAGAAGGATCTGCATGGATGGCGCACAATTTTCAAGACCATGCGAGCCAAACAATGTGAGTTACCAAGTTTAAGTTATGTGTTATTTTATTTAATTAAATAATTTGTAGAGATTGGATTAATTAAATGATTTTAATGGGGTTTTTATTTTAATTAAATCAATGGGGTAAAGATATTTAAATAATTTTTCTTGAAATTGTGGTTTTAGTTAATTAACTTCCAGGGTCATAAGAATTTAATTAATTTATGCAAAATGAGTGATTTTATTTAAATATATTATGTGAGAGAATTTAATTAAAAGAGGTCGAGATGGAGGATAGAGAATTCATTTAATTAAATTGTGTTGGTGAGAATTTAATTAAATGTAATTGAATAGAGAATTAGGTATAATCAAATTATGTGGAGAGAATTTTAATATATTATAATGAGTTGGAGTTTTATTTAATTAAATCAGGGTGAATGGAATTTAATTATATAAGGTAAAAATGTATTATTGGGGTTTTATCAAATTTAATTCAAGGTTAGGATGAATTTAATTAAATTATAAAAATTGTGGCTTTTATTTAATTACATTGTGTTGATACTATTTAAGTAAATAATAATGAGTGGGATAGTTTATTTTATTAAATTTATGGGAGGATAATTTAATTAAATGATGTGCAGTGGGGAGTTATGGGGTTTACCAAAGAAGTGTTTAAATTAAATGTTAATAATAATATGGTTGTTACTATTATTATTATTATTATATTAATTATTTTAAGTATAATTGTTGTTATTTGAGTGTGAAACTGAGAGGGGGGGGCACACCCCATCTCTTCCTCCCATGTGAAGCATGGCCCCCTTCTCTCACATGGTGGAGGCACATAACCCCTCTTCCTGGATCCTATCTGTGCATCAGATCACAGTGGATCCCTCAATAATGTTTTCCATCTCATCGAGGTATGTCATTATCCACATGTTTGGTTCTTCTTATTGGACTTCTCGGCTCTTCTTCACCTGGTATATGTTAAGTTGTACCCTAAGACTCTGTACTAATTCAGTTTGATCCTTCCTCCCAATTTTAGGTGGTGTGGAGGATGTATTGGGATCTGTTTCTTCCGTATTTACACAAATGTCACTGAAGGTGCAGCTTTTTTGTCTTGATTTGGTTCACCACCATCATATCTAGGTAAGGACATATAATATATACTTGGTTTTATACCCCAGGTAATATGATATTATGGTTTATTCTGGGTTGTGGTATATTATTTGGATATGATTCGGTCCTCGACACACTAATTATGGGTTATATTTATCATTTTAAGAGGACGCGAACAATTACGAGTGTGTGTGTGATTTTTTAGGTGCATGTATGTGAGAAGGTGATGTTTTAAGTTAGAACGCATTATCTCGGACAATTTATTTAGGAAGATTCCTAAAAAATTCCCATTTAATAAAACACAATAGTTGCTTAATAACTAATAATAATGAATTTAATTGTAAATGTTGAATGACTTGTATTGATTTTATTAAATTATTTGTTAAATTATGAAATCTAATTTTTTGTAATAAAAACCCTCTAATAGAGTTGCACTTCCTTCATGATAAAAACATAATTTTTAGATTGATATGGTCGTTTAGCTTGTTGATATGTATTTTTCTATTCCCTCCCTTCTGTGTTGATACCCATGGGTTATGTGGTAATTATGAGTATTGGGTAGGATAATTTGTAAAAATTAATTGTGAATTATTTATATGCCATAAGGTCTTAATTTAGATAATTAATTAGGAAACTAATTATGAGATACTGAATTGGTTAAGTCGAGATGATAAATATGTCAATTAATTATGAACCATGAGGGTTTAAATTATGAAAATTAATTCTGAATTAATTATGTGATTTTACACTAAATGTTTTATAATTAATAGTTATATTTAATTATTAAAATAAGAGATTTAGAATAGAATAATTTATTTTGAATTAATCATGTTTTTGATATTTTTTTAGCGATAATTTGTCAAGGAATTAATTATGAGATGTGGAATTTGGTATATTGAGAAAATTAATGGTGGATTAATTATGTGAATTAAAATTTTATTAATATTTTTCATTATGAGTATAATTCGGATGAGTTGTGATTTAGATTGGATAATTAATTATTGAGAATTAATTATAGAATGTTATATCTATCAATAGAGTAATTAATTAATGGAACATGTGGACTTTGTTAATTGTGGGGTTACGTAATAGTTTTCCAACAATTCACAAATCATTGGATTAGTAAGGTAATTAATGTGTATAATTATTGAAGAATAAATTATTGGGCATGGATTTATTTTTTTCGAATGAATTAATGAATGAGAATTAAGTGCTAAAAACTACGTTCTATTCCAATGATAAAGTTGGGACTTGTAAATGGAATTCCTCCCCAATAGTTATCAAACAATATAAATAAATGATAATATTGATGTTATAAATTGTGATCCCGAAAAATGTATAATTTTTCCATTGGACATGGTGTTCCTTACCAATAGATATCAAATGATGTAAATTAATGGCAATGTGAGTGCTAGACATGGAGTTCGGGACCACAATAGATGTTGGGAGTTGGAAATTGTGTTAATCACCGATATTTATCTAAGAAATTAGATGTAAGATGATAGGCATGGTGATCTATACTAGATGATAATTTGGGTGTTAGACATAGTGATCTACACCAGATGAGACTTGGGGTGTAAGACACAGTGATCTACTCCAAATGAGATTGGAATTTTTGACATCGATTTCAAACACAAATTGAATGAAAATAATAAATTATGAAATAAATGAGAGATTTGAATCAAACACAAGTTACATGTTTTTAAATAATGAAATTTTGAGGATGATTATACTTTCGGTATGAGCCGAAGTTATTATTGAGGCACGAGAAATCATGGGATCCTGGGAGATAATAAATGATTAAATTGAGAATAATTGGTAAGTGTTGAAATTTATTTTTCATAGATAAATATGCTTATATGATTCTGGTCTAGACACTTATTCCATCTACATGACGATAAATGTTTCTTCATTTTGTGTCCCTTTGCATTCTGGATAGGTTGAGAATTTTTTATTCCATTCTATTATATCCTTATTATATAATTCCAATGTTTAAATTGCATTGTTTTTATTGATCTAGACAACCAGTTTTCCCGACCTACTAATATTTATATCTCACACCCTATGTGGGCCTCCATTGTATTAGGATGACCAAGTAGAACTTCTTGATTGCATGACTATTGAATTAGACATTATTGTTTTCTTATACATGGGAGTTAGATGAAAAGGAACGATTGGGAGCTCGATGTGTTCATAGAGATTTCTCAAGGGGATTTGATTCTTTTCCATATTTTTGAATTTCAATGTAAATCATGATGTTTTGATTTTTACTTTACAATATGTATCCCCATGATTTTCATGCATTGAATAAATTGGTGTTGGGCACTTTGGTTATTCAGTTGAATGTTGTTTTACATTAGCTTTCAGTGTTGTCTGAGTATATTTTATTTTTTCGACGTGCACTCTGAATAAGATGGTATAGTCTTCCAACTGAATATCAGTTGAACCATACTACAAGGCAGAATTATTTGATATATTATGATATGCTCTTGAGGTTATGTGGTGATCGGCCCAGTTACCAGTTTGATGGAATGATTGGTCAGGACATTACAACGTGGTATCATAGCTTCATGTTTTATTTGTTTTTCCTTCTTCATTCATTTTTTCGATGGAAGATAAGTTAATAATATTTATTCGACGGTATTTTATTAGTCATGCTTGTGTCTGATAACCCCACATGTGGGAAATGAAAAAGTTTCTATGTTTGGGAATTGGTGTTTATACTGCTTAAGATTACAGTTGATATGATTTCACATTGAGTGACTAGTGTATTTTCAGCTTCTAATTGATATTCATAATTTTGAAAGATTTCTTTCGCCTAATATGGAATAGAAATTTAATTTCATGCATCTCCATAGGGACATAGATATTCACATTCAATGCATATCAAATTCCATATAGTATCATTAATATTATGACTATTAATTTTGATTGTGTGCCCTAGGTGGAATGCAATTATTTGATTTTATTTAGCATTCCCCATTAGATTACATGATTCGGTGGTAGATATAACATGTTTAGTTCTTTATATTCCATGATTCCACTATTATTAGTATTCTTTATTGTTGTTCCATGATTTTGTGTAACAGTATGTTGTTCTGTTACTACTTAGGATAACATGCACATAATGTTATCATCGGTAAATGGTTGTATGCGTACAAAATTGATTGATTGCATTTACAAGATGATCAAAATTTTAGTTATAATGATTCTGGCCCCATTATAACTAGGAAAAGGATATCCTATGGATTTTAATAATTTAATAAATTGGGGCTGAGTAAATTAAAATATTAAATAAAAATTTGATGTGATAAATGTGATCCAAATTCTAGTGGTAAGGTGTATGGGTGCCTTATCATTTGGTATATGTCCACCCATGTGACTAAGCCTTGTATAACCATATTGTTTTTTAGAAGAGTTAAAATTGTATTACTATTGATTTTTTTCTATTAAATGAACTATTATAGGGACAATTTTTATGGAACCTAAATGATTGAAAAAATAGGACCCTCAGAAGTCGCCTAATGATTAAAATGAATTTAGATGTTAAATTTCCATTTTAAAATGATATGATTCTAAATGTCAAATGTTTAAGGAGAAGTATATTATACCTTGCCTATTTTCTCCGAGGAGTGTTGTTTGAAAATGAAGTTGTTTTTGTGGAACAATACATCTGATTTTGTTAAAATTCATTCAAATATATTGAGGATGAAATGAATCAATGAAATTGAAAAAAAAATAAAAAGGGGGATTCTTAGCCTAGTGTGTTCTGTTTTCCATGACCAAGAGATAGGTTTGACATGAATGATTTATAAGGCACTAGCCCATAGTTTGTATCACCATTTTAGCATGAGATTTTTTGTGCCCTAGTGATTTCAAACACATATAGTTTTATTTTTTAGCTTCATGAATTATGTTGACATGGTAACCGTGGTTCGTGGAACGTCAAACATGCATTTAAGGTGTATATGAACAAGTATGGTAGAGATAGAATGATCTTTTATTCAATGACATTGAAACTCCAATGGTGGGTCATGTTATATCAGTATGTTTTTTGGAAGTGTTTTAGTGGTCATCCTTGAAGAAACAAGGATTCCTTGGGTGATACCATCATGGTGGTTTAGTTGATGATATGTTGGTAGGACAAGAAGATAATTTTTTCAAAGAGTAAAGTGGTGATAGTTTTCGTAATATTTTTGTGACCTAGAATTACTCTTAGTGTGATCTTATGAATGAGATTATCTTGTCCCCTATCTTGACCGTGTCGGGGTGGCACTAGGATAACATCGGTCTAACATCGTGATATATTTTTAAAAATCATTAGCATTGATAAAAGGTTACTATCTAGGTTGTAAATAGGATGTTTGATTCTTCGGTTTACAATTTCATTCATGTTGTGAACTGATAGCTTCAAAGTAGCCTTCTGGTGGATTGACTTGGAGAGGTCACTAGAAGTTGAATGATGACTTTGGTTACAATAGGTCAGTGATGGAATCATTTTAATGGAACATCTTCAGTTCAAGGGATAGTGTGGGTTTTGGGGTTGGAAATATCATTTATTGATATGATGACAGAATCAGGACAACAATTATTTTTTCTTGGTTATTTTCTCATTTTATTCTTCATGTTGGTTTTAGATATTTTCTCAGTTTTAGATGTTTTATGTTATTGGGCTTCTTATTTTTTAATCTTGTCTTTGCTGGTTAGAAACAATATTTATTTGATAAAATGAGGCATTGTGATATTGGTGGGTCAGTTAATGTTTTAAAATAACCCAATTGCTTTTCTCGGATGAATTATTTTTTTATGTTTGGTAAATTATAAGGCATTAATTTTTTGAATTGGGTTAAAATATGTATGCTTTTTAAACTATTTAATTTTTTGGATGGGTAGGTATTAAAACCAGGCCTAGGGAAAATGTTTCAGGGTTTGGGATAGTTTAAAAGTTTTTGTATCGGGCTTGGGTAATATCGAGTGGGTGTTCTTGGATGGATGAATGGTATTCAGGAGCATCAGATCAGGAAAAGGGGGATTTTTTGGAACAAGAGAGAGTACATGGTTGGCTCATTACCGGTTAAACCAAGCAACATGCTACAGGAAACCATGTAACATATTTTTTGAGAAAGAGGCACATGTACAGTCTTTGCACAGTTAGGCAAACCATGTGGGAAAAAACATACTAGGTGATTGTTTTCGATATAGATACTCTCACGGTTAGAAAAAAAATAAGGATAACCATGCAAGACAGACCATGTGATATGGGTTCCTTAAATAGAACGTTCTACATAGATGGCGTACAGTATTCCTGGCCATTCGGAAAAACCATGTGGCATACCTAGTTTTTGAAAAAGGATTATTTTGTTTAGTTAAATTCCTCACAGAGACGGGTTTAATTAAATGATTTGAAATTGGGGTTTCATTTTAATTAAATCCATGGAAAATGGGATTTAATTAATTAGTGTGAAATGGGAATTTTAGTTAATAATATTTATGGTTGATTGTAATTTATCTAATTGATGACAAATAGAGTATTTTTTAATTAAATTAAGTGATAAATTTTATTTAAATAAGGATGAGATTGAGGATGGGGAATTCATTTAATTATTTTTTGTTGAAGAGAATTTAATTAAATAGAATTGAATGAGGGTTTATATTTAATTTAATTATGATGATGGAATTTACTTAAACGATAATTGTTTACTGTTTTATTTAAATATACCCTGGTGAATGGAATTTAATTAAATCTGGATTTAATTTTGAGTTGGATATCTAATTAAATTCATACTTATAATGAATTTAATTATATCATAAAAAATGTAGGATTAATTTAATTAAAGTGTGTAATGATAATTTAATTAAATAATTATGAGGTAGATATTTTATTTAATTAAATTCGATTTAGGAATATCTTATTAAAAGACGTGTAATGGGGGATTTATGGGGGTTTTCAATGAAGTGATTAAATAAAATGTTAATATTAATAATATGGTTTTTATTTTTATTTTTATTATAATAATTATTTGAAATCTTATTTTGGTTATTTGAGGGATAAAATTAGAGGGAGGCACACCCCATCTCCTCCCACCACATGAAACATGACCCCCCTCCCCCTGTTGTGGAGGCTCTATACCCCCCTCTTCCCGGCTCTTCCCCGTGCACCAGATCATGGTGGTTTCTTCACTGATGTTTTCCATATTGACATGGTATGTGCATATAAATATGTTTTTTTCATTGTATTGGCCATCTCATTTCTCCTTTCCCCAGTCTCAATTAGTCCCAAACCTTAAGAAACATGATTAATTCGGTTTCACCTATCCTTCAAATTTTATGTGGAGTGAAAAATGTATTCGGACCCCATGGTCAACATTGATCCAACTATAGCCAATGGTGTGGTGGATTGGCTTTATTTTGTTCGCTGCCATAATATTTGGGTAAGGTGATATACCCGATACGTGGTTTTCACCCATTGAATTATGGGCTTATGGAGTATTTTGGTCTGTGATTAATTAATTTCTGGTAAATGGGTTCTCGATAAACTAATTGTGGTTTTCAGTTATCTTTGTAGGGTGATGAAACCAATTCCGAGTGTGTTCCCACTATAGATCATGTGTGCCTATGTGAGCAGATAAATGTTAATGTTAGAAATCATTGGCTCAGATAATTCCAGGAGGTAGGGTCCTCAACATTAGTCAAATAATAAAAATAATTTGATTTTTAAATCACAAATAATGATGGATTTTATTGGAAATACTGAATGAATTGTTTTATTTGTATAAAATGATTTATTAATTTATAAAATCAAGTTTTTTAATAAAATACCTAAAATGGTGGTTCACTTCGGTCATGCTAAAAACATAATTTTTAGATTTATATGTCTGTTTAGCTAGCTGATATGTATTTTTCTATTTCCACTCTTACATCTTGACGCACTTGGGTTATGCGGTAATTATCCTTAATGGTTAGGATAATTTTTAATAATCCATTATTAATTATTTATATTCATTGAATTATTAATTTAAATAACTAACTGGGGGATTAGTTATTATATAGTGAATTAGATAAGTTGAGATAATTAATTTATGAATTAATTATGAACCATGACAGATGAAATTGTGATAATTAATTGTGAATTAATTATATGATTTTGTAGTAATGTATTGGATAATTAGTTGTGCCAATTCATTATGGAATGATGATAATTAGAAAGGATTTTATTGAGATTGTAATATATATAATTAATCAAGGGATTATTTATGGGATGTTGAATTGGCTATTGTGTGAAAATTAATGAAGGATTAATTATGTTCTTTGTTGTTTGATTAAGACAATTAATTGTGAGATTAATTCTAACGAGTTTTGATTTGGATTGGATAATTAATTATGGATAACTCATTATGGAATGAGATTTGTGTTAATATATTATTTAATTGATGAATTAATAAATCGAATATGTGGACTTAGTTGATTGTGGGGTTAACTAATAGGTTTGGTATAATTCTATAATCATTGGATTATTAAGGGAATTAATGTGGATATTTATTTGGAAACTAATTATAGATCTATGATTAATTATTTTTTCTATTTATTATGGAATGGGAATTAGGTGAGAGACATGTCGTTCTTGACCAGTGAAGATGTTGGTACATGGACATGTAGTTCCTCCCCAATTGTTATCAAATTATATAAATAAATGAGAATGTGGGGGCCAGACACGGCATTCTAGTCCATTTTAGAAGTTTGAACTTTCATAAGAAATTACTCCCTAATAGTTATCATATGATTTAATCAAATGAGAATGTAAGTGAATGTAATGGAGTTCTAGACCAATTTAGAATTTGGGACTTGGACATTGTGTTCCTCCCAAATAGTTATATAAGTGCTTATATGTAAGGTATTAGACATGGAGATCTACACCAAGTTATAATTGGTGTATTAGACTTGCTGGTCTATAACCAATGACAATTGTTGGGTTAGACATAGTGATCTACACCGAATGAGAATTTGGGTTGTTTTGATATGGCATTAAAACAAAAATGAATGAAAATAATTTATTAAGTAATGAGTTAGAGATGTGGATAAAACCCATGTTAAATGTTAGTATAAAAAGAAAGGTTGAGAATGATTAGAATTTTGGAATGATCCAAAGATAGTATTGAGGAGAGTGAAATAATGGGAAGCATGGAGAGAAAAAATGATTAAATGGATAATAATTGGTAATGTGTTTAAAGTTATTTATGATTGATCATCATGATTGTATGATTCTTGTGTATCCTCTTATTTCAGCTACATGACGATACAGGAATTGTCGTTAGGAGTAAAATTGTTAATAGGACGGGTTTTAGGTTATTTATTCAGTGATATTATTGCTTTATAATCTACGTACACCATTTGTTATTTGGAATTGTCATTACTGATCTAGAAAATTGGTGGTCCTAGATGACTGAGATGTATATCTCAGGTCCTACTCAGGCTACAATTGTACTGGGTTACCCAAGTATACCTTCTTGATTGTTGGAAAATAGACTTTGACATTTCTATTTTCTTATACATGGGAGTTAAGAAAACAATTGAGTGTGATCCCTGGATGCTCATCGAAAACACCCTTATAGATTTGAATATTTTATTTATTTCTGTATTGGAATGTAAAGCAGGCTATTTTTCACAGCTTACCAATATTTATCACTAGGACATGAATGCATTTTATAAACTGGCATTGGCCATTTTCATTATTCAATTGAATATTATTTTTCATCTTATTCCACTGTTTTATGAGTATATAATCTATTTCTGATGTGCACTCTGAATATTAATGTATACTCTCCCAACTGAATATAAATGACCCACATTGCTAGTTTGCATCCTCTGGAATATGGGGAGATGCACTTGAGATCATGTGGTGACTAGTCCAGCGACCAGTTCGAGGGAAATCCGGGTCGAGAATGTATATAAAGCTACATGGACCTGATTCTGTAGAATAAATAGAAAAAAGGATTAAGCCATCCAATAACATATAAAATCTTATCACAGTTAGTTTAAGATATATGATGACGATCATTTAAGGTAAATGGATTTTGATATATGTGATAAATTATTCCTTTGAATGTCATCATTGGAAAGAGTCGTGCATTTTGGAATGGAAGGGAAGCTAAGACAAAGGCATATTGTCCCATTTGTTAATCATGATCTCATAGGATAGTGGACTATCAATTTTTACTTTAACCATGTATGGATCAGATTAATGATGTTTTCATTGTATCTATCCTGATTATGTACATACTAGATCTCTCCAACTTACTGAACACAAAGATGGTATAATTGTAAGATGATCTCCATTACAAGGAGTGTCCAATAAAGATCATGGACGAAAGAGACAGTATCTGAAAAAAAATGCAACCAATCATATCAAAGTATTTTGGAGGAACCATAAGTTTGAAAATGGACTTTTGTTCTTGAGGATGTGGTGATTTAAAAATACTATCACATTTTATTGATAAACAGAATTTTGAGAATAATATTTTAAAATGTTGAAATAATGTGACAAGAAAAATTTATAAATTGAATTTCATTTCTTATTATTATCAGTTATTGTATAAAAATAATAAATAGAACATATATGACAATAAAAATTTATTTTCCCAAATGACCAATGAAATAAGTGATATTCATGGAAATTATAGAACATATACTTTTAGAGTTGAAACATTACCCTTAGAATAGTAACAAGACCATTATGAATAATAATCTAGCCAGTATAATAAAATCATCACCTAAAAAATTATAAATAAAATTTCATATTCTTTTAAATGAAAATATTATATAACAATATCATAGTATAAATAAATAAATATTTTAATCATTCTAAATTAAGTGTTGTTTTTTTTTGTAAAATATAAATTTTTATTTGTAAATTTATAATTAATACAATAATTTAAAAGAAATTATAATTTTCAAAAATAGATTCATAAAATAATATTTTGTTTTATTATGAATGTAATATAATTTTATGTGACCTTAATTAATTATTCAATGTGTCAAAAAATTGATTATAATATTAACATCATTATTTTTTAAGCTAATGTGATTTTAATTTAAAATGAAATTACAAGTATTAAGAAAAATTATTATTATAAAATGAATTTTATTTTTTAATTATAATCCTAAATAAAATAATTATGGTGAATTATTTCAATTTTTCTAATATAGTTGAATTTTTTGTGAATAGTTTAATATATTAATTTACAATAGAAGATGAATACATGAATTTTTTATTCATTGATGAGTTATGGATGATGTAAGTCCAATAATTTATAACACACCTTAAACAGTTAATATATTTAGTGATAATATTTAAACTATAGAGAGTGTAGAGACAATATAATATTATAATGAATAAAATAATCCAAAAACACCACCTCCTCACAATAAATACCACCCTTCAGGACCTCTTGTCCTCACACCTTCCAAGAAAAAATAATTATCCAAATTATAAAAAAATATTTTTTTCATGCCTATTTCCCTCATCAAGGATCCTTTGGTCTCAAAAGAAACACAATCAATTTGTTCTAAGGAGGTTCTTATGGAGAAGCATGAAAGAGGTAAAATTGTCATTCTTCTTATTATATTATATTTCCAGTTTATTTTATTTTCATATTATATCCTAACATAAACTTATCCATGTGGAATAAAAATATATTATCATATAAAAACAATAATGTTATTATGTTAAATGAATAATACATAAAAAACCTAATCTCTTATACCAAATATTTTAAAAATGAATACTTCATCTGTGAGGTGTTGGCTCATAACCTTCTTGGCTAACACGGATTCATTTTCTTTTATATCATTCAATGATGAGCCTAACACCATTATAATTTTTTAAAAATAATTTAAAATTAATTTTATGAACATTTTTATTTTTTTTAACTAACATATATACATAGTATTTAATAAAATAATAAAACATCATTGTAATGATCGAAACTACCAATATAATCTAAATTATAATCGTTAAAATTTATCTATTGATTAATCTTTACATCTGAAAAAAAATATGACCATTTAAACATCATTATGTTAATTAATAACATATGTATTCAATTAGGTACAATTTTTCTCATTTTATATGATCTTCCATACATGGAAACATGTGAGGTGATAATAAAAACAAAGAAAAATAAACAATCGCAAACGATGAAATTCCATTATATAATTCATACAAATGGCCATAAAGGAAAATAGTAATAAAATTATTAATATAATACATTTATAATTGGTATTTAATTTATTAATTATTTAATGTAATTTTATAATACATGATATTAAATTGATGAAAGAATTTGGATAAGGTAAATGGATTATGAAACCCTATATCCTTTCTTTGGGTTATGAATCTTTCATTCCAAATTTCTATGTGGATATTTCCATCAATGTTATATAAATATAATTATTTTTATAACATGTTATTTTTTATAGATGTTACAAAACATTTTTCATGACAAAAAAATATATTATCCAAAATAACTCTTTTATCCAATGCACATTTTGACACCTCAATAGATGATTCTTCTTCTTTAAATAATATTGAATATTATATATAAATATTCGTTTCCCTTTATCATTTGATAAACACCATATTTATTTATGAATTAATTATATATTAAATGAAACCCATTCATTTCCATGTATTTTATTATGTCAAATATCAATATATATTCAATGTGGCATGCATGATTATGTAAATGTTATCATTTGATAGGTGCACCCGAAATTATATTATGCTCTAATGTATTCATTATTTTGTTTCATATCAGGAGATAATGTGTAATATTCATAACCATGATACTAGAATTATTCACAATAGAGATTTTATGATTATGCCCAAATGTTATGTGTGAACATGATTATAGTTTAGTTCAAAAATAAGCTTGGTATTTGACCCCTAAGACATGATGTTTCATTTTTATGCTTTTCCAAGTTCCCTGCCTTTATATAATTCATCATTTATTGATTATTATCATGATCCCATGCTTATTTTATGATGATAATGATTATTCTCACCCAAATTATTTTGAGTCCTTCTCTAATCTATAGTTTTAATGCGATTTGGCCGCACAACATTCATCGATGTATATCAACATGTGATTACTCATAGTAAGGTGTACATGTGGTCTACTAAGAATATAGAGAGGAAGTAATTATATAATGTTCATTATTATGAAAATTTTATGTAATATCATAATTTTACAAAGACACTAAACCTTTGAGTTCTAGTTTTGAAACCCTATTATTGTTTTATCTTTAACATCATGTAATTGTAATGTTAATAAATTGTGTTCTATTTATTGCAGTTCTTTTTATATAGGAATTTGATACATTATTTAGGTATGTGCCTAATAGATCAGGTTATCCCTATTCAGAATCGAAATATGTGCCAATTCCTGTGCCTCATCCTTCTTCAGAATATTTTGTAAATTATCCTAGTCGAGAGAAAGTCTTTGAAATTCATCTAGAGTATAAACCAATTTATACTATTCATAGTGATATGAATTTTTGGGTATTGGTATAATGATATTTTCATTTTCCTAAATTAGAATCAGCGTTGTAAGAAATTATGGTTCTCATAAAGTGTTTCTAGAATATAATTCCACTTTATAAAATTTTGTGCATGAAGGTTGTCCTATATATTATTAGTCTCCATGATATAATGGAAGTTGTTAATGATTGAAGCTAGTATATAATCACGCTAATATCCTTCTTGTACCATAAGAATATGTTGATGCGATTCAAGCGTATTGAAATTGATATGAACCTCCTCCATGCTTGATAAAATATTATGTATGCGTACATGATCCTTGTGAGGTGGGATATGAGCCTACCTAATGGATAACACATAAATGTACTGATGGTCTTGATCTAGGGATTAAATGATATGATCCCACTCCCATTTATCAATAGCTTCATATGCCCAGTGATACATCCTTGATAACCATTTATGATTGTCCAAGGATGCAATTTTGTATTTGGTTCCCTCAACATGTTACATTGGGGAAATACTAGTATGATGCAACTAATGAAGGCTTACTGGGCCCCTCTGATGTAGCTCATGAAATTGGATGGTTCCATAGTTGACTCCATGATCTATGATAAAATGATATCAGAATTTTTTATTTCTACAATCCAGTAATAATACATCGATCTTATTGGTGGTGGAAAAATGTTCCACTGAATTCATTTCAACATTCTGCCTACAAGATGGACTTTTTGTCATCAACATCTGGATACCTCTACTTTCATCCC
Organism: Viscum album; assembly: GCA_963277665.1. Taxonomy (NCBI): domain Eukaryota; kingdom Viridiplantae; phylum Streptophyta; class Magnoliopsida; order Santalales; family Viscaceae; genus Viscum; species Viscum album. The sequence goes on from OY728143.1 coordinate 359,422,064, forward strand.
TAAGTGATAGAATCATATCATGTATTTTTTATTCATTAAATATCATGTTCTCTATATGAACATGGTTGTGTCAAATATTCAATGTCATTTTCCAACCCAAATAGTCTATTATTATATCATAGGTTCTAGAACATTTTCATGATAAAGTCATGATCTCATGTCATGATTTCTATGAGAGATGTTTTTTAGTCATATAGAAAATAAATAGCATGGTCACTAATTAATACATCGTCTTATGTTTGAAACACGATCAATAAACTTTGAATGGGTAAAATATTTGATTATTCTTATTAATAGTTCATTCATTTTTTAATAAATTATAATGCTGAAAATGGCCTTATTTCTTGGAAACCATATTTATGTTTAAGTATTTAATTATTTCACATTATGAAATAATATTTTTTCATAGGAGACAAAAAAATATTTCCATGCATGGCCAACTGATCATTTTTATTATTTTACCAACTTATGTTGGATTCATCATTTTTGATTCCTTGGAAAGATGTGTATGGTTTCCAATGTAAAGAATAAATAATTCTTGATTCCTATAATATTTTTATTATCTTTCATGACCTGATTTCATATTTGGTTCACAATTATTTCCCTCCAGGATATGCGGATGGTTCCCAATGGTTAGGATATAAGATATATGAGGTCATTAATTATTTATTTATCTTAAATTAAATTCTTTTTTGATGGGTAAACAATTTTTGTTTAATTCAGAGTGATGTTATGATATTTGATGATTTATTGTCGGTGATTCGAGTATTTTTCCACAATCATTCAATTCAGATCTACTAACTTTAAATCTCAAAGAAAATCCCAATGAATCTAATATATGGGACAATTTAAAGACTTAGTTTCAAAAGGTGTGCTGTCATTTGGGGATTCAAACCCAATGATGCATAAGAACCCACATAGTTCAATAAGATATGAGATTAGGATAACTTCACACTTATTTTTAGAATTATCACGTATTTTATGATAACAATTTATATTAATGGTATAGTCATGAATCTTTTAAAAATCCTCATATTTAACGAGTTACCCTAAAAAATATTTTTTGTCAAATCCTTTTATATATTGCAGGGGTTCTATTAATGCTACCATTTATATGTATCTGAAGTTCTCATTCCATTTCATGATATTTCATAGTAATGAGTAGATTATTTTATTTTAATGTTGTATAACCTAGATCTCTGGAGTTTACAATGAAATAAAAATTAGGTAGTTCTTCCTAGGAGTTGATTATTGCTTCATAAGGTTTCTTATGTATCCTTTTAAAATAAAGAAAAAACCCATTTGGTTAATTTAATTCAAATTTTTATATTTTAATGTCTAAAGAAAATGAAATTTATTAAATCAAATAAAAAATGGGTATGATGCCTGATCTTTAAAAAGGATTCATATATAGCCTACTTATAAAATAATCAGAGTAATCATTGCTCAATCTATCCTTAACATACTAATAGGAAGTGAAAAAATTATCATTCTTTTGAAGGTAATTTGAAATGATTTGACAAGAATAAAAATACCTCTAGGACAAACATATAGGCTCATTCACTTGTATTTAATAGTTTAATTATGTTACTAAATGTGAATTACAAACTGATGTTTCCATGGATATAAAAATTACTTGGAAGGTATGATAATTGAAAATCCCTAAGCACATGTCTGTAATTATTATTATGAGAAATAATGGGTTAATTGTTCACCAGAATCACTATATATGGATGCGAGAATTATAAACCCAAGTGAATAAAATATTTGTTTAATATGAACATCAAGAATTCTGAAAGAGTTCTACATAAACTTTTTTTACAAGAATCATAGTCTTTATAATTCAATATTATTCTCATTTTTCATATGGATGATGATGGTTGGTAAACACATAATTGATTTGGTATCCCTTAGGTAAGAGTTTCTGATATGTGGAGGGGATTAACATGGTGGATTTCTAACAGATGAAATCTATCCATTATCATCTATGTGTAATGCAATTGAATTTTGGAGTGGTTAGTTCAGTGTGTCAGGATGATATAGGGATCCCATAATAGCAATAGGATTCTATGAGTCTCAAACACTAACCAATATGGAAAAATCCTATATGAAATGTGAATTTGTATCGAAAGACTCATGTTTTGGGGATCACACGTTTTGATTTCAGATTCCCACAAAATCCATATGGATATAGAAGATGTGTTTGATGCTGTCCACATGTCCAAATAGTGTACCTAAAAATTCTAGGTTATTATCATGACATGTACAATGTGACTACCAGACATGTACTCAATGATTATTATAAATATTGGTATTATCTTCTATAAATGTATAACTTATACTCATATGATTTTTATGATTTATAATGACATGGAAATGGGTTGGAACTTGAAAATTTTTCGATGTATGAGGAGCTTCTCATGATCCAAACGAACATGTCCTGGGGTGTTTCCGTATGAATGAAGAAAAATATGTAGGTATTCACATGACATGAATTATATGTTCATAAGACATTCTTAGACATGGATGATATGTCTGGAGGACAAGAACATGACCTAGATAAATTTTCATGGGGTTGCCACATCACATTGCAAACATTTCACGGTCATGTCACATGACTACTAAATAGGTCGCATGAAGTTCATGATAACTTTAGATGAAAATCATCACATCAATCATTGAATAAGGCTTCTATATTATTCACTCATTTTCATCTAAATGAATGAATTTTCACCATGAATTATCCTCTTGAGAAGTTGTGTAACCAATTCAATATATATAAACTTCTTCTTTGTAATTAGGTTGTTGAATCAAAATTCCCTAATGTAATCAATAAGGTGTTTTGGTGATGTGCCTAAAAAATTTCATGTAGTCCCTTTAGTCAGCCCCCAAATATACCTATAGTAATATCCTTGCGGTTTCATATATTTCCACTCCGAAAACACATCTCGTTTATTTTTACTTGTTTTGTGTGTTTTTTGGCTGAGGTGAAGGAATTTATCAATCGTGCCTCCTCAGATCTATTCAACATCATACAAAACATATATCATAGAAATGATATTGATTCGTGTGTTCCTCATGTATTCTATATTAACCTTCCATACATATATAATGATGTTATCCTTGTGTCACATGGTAAACAGAAATAGTGAGATCATCCCTTCATATCAATATTTTTTGGACACATTAAATTTCAATGACATTTCACATGATCAAATTAACATATCAAAGGGACATGACATGATCAGGAAGACATGTCAAGGAGTCTTCAGGAGATCTTGATTTATATTAAATAGGATTTCACATTATTAAGTTATAATTATCTAGGGACCATTGTAAGATCAATTTGTCTCATCTAAGGGAATTAAGGTGAACCAATCTATAACCCTCTTTCAAGTAATTGTACATACTTGTTTAGAATTTATTTTATAAATTATATGGTCCTCTCCCATTGACTATCTATTTTTGGAATCATGTGATGAAATGGACTTGTATATGATCCTTCATATTAATGGGTCTATATGATAATCAACATTTATGTGATAGGGTCTTCATGTCAGCAAGTGTATTCAAAGGATCAATTTAATTATTAGGTGGACTACACCCACCATTCATATGAAAAATATTTTATCTTCATTTAGAATAATGATTCAAAAATTTATTATTATTTTTCTAGTTTCCATGAACTTTAACTATTATCCATATGATTTACATCATATTGTCACATGAAGAATAATATATATATCTATAGTTAGATAACATTTTCATCGATGGTCGCAATACATGTTTATGGTTCATCTCATCATCAAAGATGGATCTCACGATGATGAGAAATAAAAATCATAGATAATTTATCTACTATTGTGTGGAACGAATGGGGCATGACATGATAGAATAGATTTATTGGAGGGACTTTACTTTTTGTGGCTACCTGATCTATGAATTTGATGTGGCATTGCTAACATGCCTCTAAGGATCATGTACGATTGATGATCTAATAATTTTAGGAAAATAATCCCTTTTATTGAGAATCAACACTACTTCTCTTGCATGAATCATACACCTTTTGTATTTTTATTTTATAAGTGAATTTTTTTTTAAATTTAGGATTAAATCTGTAACGTCCTAGACCCGGACAGCAACCCGAACAGTGTCGAATGGGTCGGGTGTTACCACCTTAGGTGCACCTTCCCGAACGCCAAAGGCTGCCGACTAGTAGCGAGGGTCTGTTAGGTATAGTGGGGAGGCTATACCCTCTCGGTGGATCTTAATAAGGGTACTGGTCCAAGTATAACAGCAAAGATTCAGTGGGAAGAAAGACTCAGTAGACTCAAACCATACCCGTAGAGCGGAAGCATAATCAATATAGATAAACAGTGGAAGTAGTAAATGAAACAACATCAGCTGAAATAAACAAAATATCATGCTAAAAACATGTAACTAAAACTGAACAGTAAAACATGCATCCAGAGTAGGTCATACAGAACTGAATATAAAAAGGGAACCAATGGCTAATCAAAAGTAGCTACAAAAAGCATGCCAATACAGAAAAATAAACAAAACAAAGTAAACCCAGCTAGGCATGACCTCAAGGTCCATACCATCTCCATGCAATAACTAACACAGCCCAGCTCCTAAAGCTGGACTCTTTCCTGCATGTAAATCAATAAAGTCTTAATGCATCCCGAAGGGCCCGTGTAGGGTATGAGACTAGTCTCAGTATGATACCACCCAACAGTGCGTACCAAATATATGTGTTTAAGCAGTCATGCATTTACAAGGAAGGAAGTAAATAGTACGATGCACAATTAAACAGAAACTCCACTGGTGCTTAACAACCACCATGGAGTGTCACCTGCTTCATCCAACACCGGAATCTCTATCGTGTAACCCGGCACCATATGCCACCTTACACCTCGTGTCTCAAGTATGAATTTCCCGAAGGCACGCCCAAAAATAGTAACACGACACCTTGTTCCTCCTGACACCTCGTGTCTCACGTACCGACGTCCCGAAGGAACGCCCAATAATAGTAACCCGGCACCATGTGCCTCCTGATACCTCGTGTCTCAAGTACCGACATCCCAAAGGCACGCCGAAAAATAGTAACCCAGCACCATGTGCCTCCTGACACCTCGTGTCTCAAGTACCGATGTCCCGAAGGCACGCCCATTTCCCGAAGGCTCCTCACCTCCCACGTGGATTTCTACGGCAAGCACCCCCAACCAAAATACCTATCCGAAACTACGAGGGCCTCTACCAACAGGAGTGGTCAAAAACACCTCATCATGGAGTATCTCTGTGTGTACACTAATTAAAGTCCCGGTGAGCGGTAATCACCCAAAATAGTCCTAAGCCACCAACACATCTGACACCTCATGTCCCTGCGACCATGTCGCTCAAGTCCGATTGCATCGCCACCCTAGTAACCCAGGCCATGCCCAACCAGACAGTCGTACTGCCTCAAGATGACGGTCATGACGCCCAATCCCATGGTCAAAACCACCCAAAGTATCCCGGGAAAAGCCCCAACCTCTGGTCTGCATGACTCAAGCATAACCGGGCAAGCCCAACACAACCCAAGGGGTCCAGCAGATGCAATTCAGAAATTGCATATATAACATATGTAAACAGAAAACATAACCAGGAAAAACAAACTAAATAGTTGAATTGCACCCTACCCGGTGTTGTCCCATACCAGCACTGAGGTCTTAAATTCCTCTAACAATTTATAACAGGCTTTAACAAATTAAAATAAACACTTTATAACAATCATATTTCAATTAAAACCATTTTGGAATTCCCCTGCCAAAATACCACGATGAGCAACGGCCCCTCACCCGGCCCTGGTCATGCAAACTGGTAACCGGGTATACCCAAAAGCATCCTAGTGGTCCCATAAGCATTACAGTATGAAAAAGCAGAAAAAACGGGTCCTTCTCAAAATACCGAAAAATGAACTGAAGGCCGCGTCACCCAAAAAACTATGAAAACACAAAATGAGGTATGCACCAATTACCTGAGACTCGCACGATGCTACTCCTCCGGTAACACCAGCAAATTCGGTCTAAAACGTGATAAATCTAAAAAAGATTCAAAACCACTAAAAGGTATATAACTCGTTTTAGAACAAAAATCAGACAAAACGGCCAAAGAGGAATTGAGGCCTTACCTAGGGGGTTCCAACGCTTCCAACCGAGATCAGATCAGAGTTCAGACAAAGAACCAGGAAGAAAATGAAGATCCGGCTGACTTGGTTCGTTAAACCCGGCCAAAATATTGAGGTTATGCCTCAATACGAGGCTACTGCCCATTTTAAGAAATTAAAGAAATTACACGACATGTACTTTGGGACTACATGCCATTTATGGTTCATTTAGCTATTCATAAGATGGACATATTCCACCGACTTAGTTCCCGAGCCTGCCGACATGAGTACAGGGCGTGTACCTAGGGGTACATGACGTGTACTTGGTTCCTCTTTTTTTCCTCGCCAATGTACTCACACACCTTTTTTATCCCTTATACACGGCTAGGCTACACGATGTGTCCAAGGGGAACCCGGAGTGTCCTCGGTTCTACCCGGCCAACAGGCCTACACACCATGTATGGCCTCACACGGTCAGGGGTATACACAGCGTGTTCAAAACTACACTCCGTGTAGTAAGAAAATTCTACACGGTCACTGCACAGCCTGTACTCAGCGAACACATGGTTGGTCACTTGCCTACACATTCACGGCGTGTACTTAAAGTACACGGCGTGTAGTCTGGAAATTTCTAGAAACCTCTCTTTTACTCCAGTTTCCTCAGAAACCAGGCAAAAAATTCAAACAGGGTCGGGATTTTGACCCGTTCTGAAAACCTGGGTTCATACAAACTCCCCACCTTAAAGTAGCTCGTCCCCGAGCTACCAAACTAAACCCGAAGATGGCATCGAAGACGCCCATCCTAGTTAATCAATCTGGACTACCCCGGTCCCAAGGTTTTGGCTAAATTCCTCAAGGGGCTCCCCACCATTGGAATTGCCTACTCAGTCTCAACCAATAAAATTTAAAGCAAACCAGGTTCACTAACCTATTTTCCGGACACATAGTCTTCCCATGACGCATCGTCACCCCTGCACCTCATGGTGATCCTGTGTCGCTTCCGACACCCATCGTAACCCACACCGCATCGGTGTCCGCCTCCACGAGGTCCTGGTGTCGAACACCTAAAGTAACCCACATCCACCATGCCTCAATGCCCACGACACCTCATTTAACCCACATCCATGATGCCCCGATGCCCATTCCACCTCATGTAACCCGCATCCACGATGCCCCGATGCCCAAAACACCTCAAGTAACCCGCACCCACGATGCCCTGATGCCCTCATCACCTCATACATATATATATATATATATATCACGTACCCGATATGGTTCCAACCCACTGACTAGCATCTAGTCAGTCCACAAAGATCATGTGCACCTCGTGCACTCAAAACAGAAATAACTCTACAGGTCATGCCAAAAAGGAAACATGGAGATCATGGTCACGCCGCGGTGTACCTCTAACTGTCACCGGCTCACCAGCCTGCTCAGCCTCTGGCAGCTCCACGACGTGTACCAGGCCTAAAACACGGCTACCTGACGCCTGACCTCCCGATGCTACTCCAGTCACCGGCCATTGAACCCTTAGCTGGGTCCCACTATATCTGTCATGACCTCCACGCATAGCTGAACCTCGACTACCCTCTCCGGGTACCGAGACTGAATCAACTCCAGACACCACAGTCTGTCCTGGTCCTTGCCTATCGACTATCTGAGAATGTTTCCTGCAAAACATCTCCAGATGCATGTCCTTTCCACATTCCCGGCACTCCTTTGGAGGCCTATCGCATTATGCTCGAACATGTCCCAACTGTCCACACTGGAAGAAAATCACTGAAGAACTCCCATGTGGTGGTCTAGCTGAATCCCTGGCCTGACTGCCCTGCGGAGACTCATCCCGTCCACGCTTCCTGCTGTCTGAATCGTTACCCAAAGCTTCTGTCCTGCCCAAGTGGGATTTCTCCCATTCATTCTCCTCAGATATGAGTGCCTGATTCACCGCTTCAGAGAAAGAACCCAGCCTGAAGATGTTCACATGTACCCAAATGGCGTGCTGTAAGCCATCCTTGAAGCGCCTCACCCTACCTGCATCGTCGCTCACCATACCCGGTGCAAAACTGGACAACTCTGTGAAGGTAGCTGAGTAGTCCATGACGGACATATCTCCCTGTTGAAGACTCAAGAAATCCCGAACTCTCTCTGCCCTCAACATCTCTGGGTAGAACTGCTCATAGAACCTGTCCTCGAAATCCTTCCAATACAGTCCCTCGTGCCTACGAGTATGTACCTGTACACCCCACCAACGCTTCACTGGTCCTCTCGGCATGTACGTCTCCAGCTTGACCATCCACCTTGGAGGTGTCTCGAGCTGCTAAAAAATCATCTTCATACTCTCTATCCAGTTCCCATCAACCTGCGGACCACCCTCACCCTGAAAAAGTGGCGGGTGCTGCGACTGGAACTCCCATGTCAGATACGCCATATAAGGCTTTGTACTCTGGGCTCCTCTTTCAATCCCCTGTAAGACACGTACCAGTCTAGCTCGGAGCTGCTCGTCAAGCCACTGCCTGAACGATGCCAAACCCGGCTGCTGTCCTTCCTGCACTAGATCCTGAACCTGTTCCTGACCCTTAGCCTGTACCTGTGGCTCGTGCTCAGCCGGTACCGAAGTCTGACCCTGGTCCTTCGGCACTGTATCATCTCCTGCCTGATGCTCCATCGAGCCATGAAAGAGAAACCATCAGAATACCATAAATGGCCATACATCCCATATATATATATATATATAAAAATATATTCTATGTAGATAAAGAAAACAGTAAAAGGATGTTCATAACGACTACCCTTACTCCCCCTCACTGCAACCCATGCCCCATGGCATCCCGGCATCACGACCTCCTTACCCTCCCTCAACAGAGCCAAGTATCACAAGTACCTCGGGCCATGACTATCCCGAAAACTCACGTTGCCTCAAACCGACGACTCAGCCGCCCAATACTAGCAGTTACACTGCCTCACCCATAGTACCTGCCTGCTCTCATAAGAGTCAGACACAATTATCCTGCAGAATGCAATTCTACAAAATATAAAGCATGGAATACACATTTTCACAACTAGAATTTTTTTCATGAATTTCACCAATTCACATTTTAAAGCATATAAAGCATGGAATTTGATATTTCATTCACATGGAATTAGCACTTCACAAAGAATACATGCAATTATAAAATTGAAATACCCTAAAAATGTGCCTATCAAAATCCAGCAACCAAGCGTTGTCATACCGGGCCATGGTCCAATTCTCCCTTACCACACCGGGTCAAGGGTCACATATCACAATCAACAACATCACACATCAAGTGAGCCACCAATATCGAAATCATATAAACTGTAATCTGAGCAAAAGCAGACTATAATTCCCACCCGCAACAACTAGGTCCATCCCTCGTACCTGGGGCTGCAGGCACCCATGCACAAGCTAGAAACCCAGTCCCTATAACAAACTCTCTCCAGTCTACCATATCCCAAATTGTAAATCTAGATGAAAGAAACGATAAGCCTCAAACTCATTAGTATCCAGTAAAATGCTGCTACTAAATCCCTGTCAAGAACTCCTTTGATACCACTTTGTAAAGTTCCAGACCCGGCCAGCCACCCGAACAGTGCCGAACGGGTCGGGTGTTACTACCTTAGGTGCACCTCCCCTAATTCCAAAGGCTACCAAATAGCAGCGAGGATCTGTTACGTATAGTGGGGAGGCTATACCCTCTCGTAGGATATTAATAAGGGTACAGGTCCATGTATAATAGTAAAGATTTAGTGGAAAGAAAGACTCAGCAGACTCGAACCAGACCCGCAGAGCGGAAGCATAATCAATATAGATAAATAGTGGAAGCAGTAAATGAAACAACAACAACAAAAATAAACACAAAAGCATGATATGAACATGTAACTACAACTGAACAGTAAAACATGCATCCAGAGCAGGTCATACACAACTGAATATAAAAAGGGCGGTAATGGCTATCCAATAGTAGCTACAACAAGCATGCCAATACAGAAAAATAAACAAAACAATGTAAACCCAGCTAGGCATGACCTCAAGGTCCAGACCATCTCCATGGAATAACTAACGCAGCCCAGCTCCTGAAGTTGGCTTCTTTCCTGCACGTAAATCCATAAAGTCTACACGCGTCCCGAAGGGCCCGTTTAGGGTGTGAGAAAAATCTCAGTGGGATACCACCAAACAGTGCATACCAAATATTTCTGTTTAAGTAGTCATGCATTTACAAAGAAAGCGGTAAACATTACGATGCACCATTAAACAAAAACTCCACTGGTGCTTAACAGCCACCATGGAGTGTCACCTGCTTCGGCCAACGACGAAATCTCTATCATGTAACCCGGCACCACGTGCCACCTGACACCTCGTGTCTAAAGTATAGACGTCCTAAAGGAATGCCCAAAAATAGTAACCCGTCACCATGTGCCTCCTGACACCTCATGTCTCACGTACCGATGTCCTGAAGGAACGCCCAATAATAGTAACCCAGCCCCATGTGCCTCCTAACACCTCGTGTCTCAAGTACCGACGTCCCGAAGGCACGCCCAAAAAAGGTAACCCAACACCATGTGCCTCCTGACACCTCGTGTATCAAGTACCGACGTCCCGAAGGCACGCCCATTTCGTGAAGGCTCCTCACCTCCCACATGGCTTTCTACGGCAAGCACCCCCAACCAAAATACCTAACCGCAACTATGGGGGCCTCTACCCACATGAGTGGTCAAAACCACATCATCGCGGAGTATCATTGTGTGCACACTTCACAAAGTCCCGGTGAGTGGCAATCAACCAAAAAAGTCCTAAGCCACCAACACATCTGACACCTTGTGTCCCTGCGACAATGTCACTCATGTCCAATGGCAACGGCACCCTAGTAACCCGGGCCATGCCCAACCAGACAGTCGTACTGCCTCAAGCCGATGTCCATGATGCCCAATCACATGGTCAAAACCACCCAAAGTATCCCAAGCAATGCCCCAACCTGTGATCAGCATCACTCATGTGTAATCGGGCCAAGCCCAACACAACACAAGGGGTCCAGCAGCTGCAATTCAGAAATTTCATCTATAAAATATGTAAACAGAAAACATAACCAGGCAAAAACAACTAAACAGTTGAATTGCACCCTACCAGGTGTTGTCCCATACCAGCACTGAGTTCTTAAATGCCTCTAACAATTTATAACAGGCTTTAACAAATTAAAGTAAACATTTTATAATAATCATATTTCAATTAAAACAATTTTGGCGTTCCCCGGCCAAAATGCCCCGATGAGCAACGTCCCCTCACCCGGCCCTGCTCACGAAAACTGGTAACCGGGCATACCCAAAATCATCCTAGAGGTCCCATAAGCATTACAGTATGAAAAAGCAGATAAAACGGGTCACGGAAAAAATACCCGAAAACGCGCTGAAGGCCGCGTCACCCAAACAACTGCGAAAACACAAAATGAGGTATGCACCACCTACCTGAGACTCACACGATGCTACTCTTCCGGTAACACCCGCCAATTCGATCTAAAACACGGTAAATCTACAAAATATTCAAAACTTCTCAAAGGGATATAACCTGTTCTAGATGGAAAATCTGACAAAACGACCAAAGAGGAATCGAGGCCTTACATAGGGGGTTCCAACGCATCCAACCGAGATCGGATCAGAGTTCTGACAAAGAACCAGGAAGAAAATAAAGGTCCGGCCAATTTGGTTCATCAAACCAGGAAACAATATTGAGGTTCTGCCTCAATAGGAGGCTACTACCCATTTTATGCAAAAAAAGTACACGACATCTACTTTGGGACTACATGCCCTGTATGGTTCATTTAACTGTTCATAAGATGGAATGATTCCGCCGACTTACTTTCCGAGCCTGCCGACATGAGTACCCGGCGTGTACCTAGGGGTACACGGTGTGTACTTGGTTCCTCTTCCTTTCCTCGCCAACGTACTCACATGCCATGTGTATCCCTTATACAAGGCTATACTACACAGTATTTCCAAGGGAAACACAACGTTTCCTTGGTTCTACCCGACCAATAGGCCTATACGCCATGTATGGCCTCACACGGTCGGGGGTATAAACGGCGTGTTCAAAACTACACGGCGTGTAGTAAAAAAATCTACACGGTCACTGCACGGCATGTACTCGGAGAGCACACGGCCAGTCACTCCCTTACATATACACGACGTGTACTTAAAGTACATGGCCTGTAGTTTGGAAATTTACAAAAACCTACCATTTACTCTAGTTTCCTCAGAAACCAGTCAAAAAATTCAAACAGGGTCGGGATTTTGACCCGTTCTGAAAACCATGGTTCTTACAAACTCCCCACCGTAATGTAGCTCATCCCCGAGCTACCAAACGAAACCCGAAGATGGCACCGAACACGCATATTCCATTGAAACAATCATGAATACCCCGGTCCCAAGGTTCTGGCTAAATTCATCAAGGGGATCTCCACCATAGGAATTGCCTACTCGGTCTCAACCAATAGAATTTAAAGCAAATAGGGTTCACTAAACTGTTTTCCGAACGTATCATCCTCCCGTGATGCATCGTCACCCTTGCACCTCGTGTTACTCCTGTTTCGCTTCCGACACCCAACGTACCCCGCACCACATTGGTGTCCGCCTCCACGAGGTCCTGGTGCCGAACACCTCAAGTAACCCACATCCACGATGCCCTGATGCCCATGACACCTCAAGTAACCCACATCCACGATGCCCTGATGCCCACAACACCTCAAATGTCCGTTATCCACGATGCCCCGATGCCCACGACACCTCAAGTAACCCGCATCCACGATGCCCCGATGCCCACGGAACCTCAGACACACACACACACACACAACGATATATATATATATATATATATATATATATATATATATATATATATCACGCTCTCAATATGGTGCCAAAGAACTGACTAGCATCTAGTCAGTCCACAAAGATCTTGTGCACCTCATGCACTCAAAATAGACATACCTCTACAGGTCTTTCCAAAAAGGAAACATGGAGATCACGGTCACACGGCGGTGTACCTCTAACTTTCACTAGATCACCGGCCTGGTCAGCCTCTGGCAGCTCCACGGCGTGCACCTAGCCTGAAACATGGCTGCCTGACGCCTGACCTCCCGATGCTTCTCCAGTCACCGGCCACTGACCCGTCAGGTGGGTCCCACCATCTCTGTCACGACCTCTGTGCACAGCTAAACCTCGAATACCCTCTATGGGTACCGAACCTGATCCAACTCTAGATACCACAATTTGTTCTGGTCCTTGCCTACCAGCTATCTGAGAAGGTTTCCTGCAAAACCTCTCTAGATGCCCGTCTTGTCCACATGACCGGCACTCCTTCGGAGGCCTATCACATTGTGCCTGAATATGTCCCGGTTGTCCACACAGGAAGCAAATCACCAAAGAACTCCCACGTGCTGGTCTAGCTGAATCCCTAGCCTGACTGCCCTGCGGAGACTCATCCCGTCCATGATTCCTGCTATCTGAACTGTTACCCGAAGCTGCCGTCCGGCCAAAGTGAGATTTCTCCCTTTCGTTTCCCTCAGCTATGAGTGCCTGATTAACCGCTTCGGAGAAAGAACATAGAATGAAGATGTTCACCTATACATGAATGGTGTGTCGCAATCCATCCTCGAAGCGCCTCACCCTAGCTGTGTCGTCACTCACTATACCCGGTCCAAAACGGGACAACTATGTGAAGGTAGCTGCGTAGTCCACGACGGACATATCTCCCTGTTGAAGACTCCAGAACACTGGAGATCTTTCTGCCCTCAACGTCTTGGGGTATAAGTTCTCAAAGAACATGTCCTCAAAATCCATCCAAGGCAGTCCATCGTGCCTACGCGCCTGTACTTGAACATCCCACCAATGCTTCGCCGGTCCTCTCGGCATGTACGTCGCCTGCTTGACCCTCCGCCCTAGAGGCATCTCGAGTTGCTCGAAAATCATCTGTATACTCTCTATCCAGTTCTCAGCCTCCTGCGGACCACCCTCTCCCTGAAAAGTGGCAGGTGCTGTGACCGGAACTCCCGCGTCAGATACGCCATAGAAGGCTCGGTACTCTGCGTGCCTCTGTCAATCCCCTACCAGACACGTACCAGGCTAGCTTGGAGCTGCTCGTCAAGACACAACCCAAATGATGCCAAACCTGGCTACTGTACTGCCTGCACTAGATCCTGAACATGTTCCTGTCCCTGAGCATGTACCTGCGGCTCGTGCTTAGCCTGTACCGAAGTCTGACCCTGGTCATGCGGCACTGTATCATCTCCTGAATGACGCTCCATCGAGCAGTGAATGAGTAACCCGCTGAATACCATAAATGGTCAGAAATCCCATATATATATATATATAACAATATATTATACGCAGATAAGGAAATCAGTAAATGGAAGTGCATAACAACTACCCTTACTTCCCCTCACCGCAACCCATGCCCCACGGCATCCCGGCCTCACGACCTCCTTACCCTCCCTCAACAGAGCCAAATATCACAAGTACCTCAGGCCATGCCCGTCCCGACAACTCACGTTGCCTCAAAAAGATGACCGAGTTTCCCAATCCAGACAGTTACATAGCCTCACCCGTAGTACGTTCCTTCTCTCATAAGTGTCAGACCCAATTATCCAGCAGCATGCTATTCTACAAAATATAAAGCATGGCATACACATTTTCAGAACTAGCAGTTCTATTAGGAATTTCACCAATTCACATTTTAAAGCATATAAATAATGGCACTTGATATTTCATTCTCACGGAATTATCACTTCACAAAGCATACGTGCAATTATGAAATTGAAATATCCTAAAAATGTGCCTATCAAAAGCCAAGCAACCAAGCCTTGCTATACCGGGCCAAGGTCCAACTCTCCCTTACCACACAAGGTCAAGGGTCACATATCACAATCAATAACATCACACATCAAGTGATCCACCATGGTGGAAATCATATAAGGTGTAATCTGAGCAAAAGAAAACAGCAATTCCCACCCGCGACAACTAGGTCCATCCCTCATACCTGGGGCTACTGGAACCGAAGCACAAGCTAGAAACCCAGTCCCTGTAACAAACTATCTCCAGTCTACCATATCCAAAATAGTAAAACAAGTAGAAAGAAACGAGAAGCCTCAAAATCATTAGTATCCAGTAAAACGCTACAACTAAATCCCTATCAAGAACTCCTTTGTTACCACTTTGTAACGTCCCAGACCCGGCCAGCCACCCGAACAGTGCCGAACGGGTCAGGTGTCACTACCTTAGGCGCACCTCCCCGAACGCCAATGGTTGCCGACAAGCAGCGAGGGTCTTTTAGGTATAGTGGGGAGGCTATACCCTCTCGGAGGATCTTAATAAGGGTAATGGTCCAAGTATAACAGTAAAGATGCAGTGGAAAGAAAGACTCAGCAAACTTGAACCAGACCCGTGGAGCAGAAGAATAATCAATATAGATAAACATCAGAAGTAGTAAATGAAACAACAGCATCATAAATAAACACAATAGCATTCTAAGAACATGTAACTACAAATGAATAGAAAAACATGCATCCAGAGTAGGTCATACACAACTGAATATAAAAATCACGCCAATGGCTAACAAACAGTAGATACAACAAGCATGCCAATACCGAAAAAATACAATGTAAACCCAGCTAGGAATGACCACACGGTCCATACCATCTCCATGAAATAACTACTGCAACCCATCTCCTGTAGCTGGCCTATTTCCTACACATAAATCCATAAATTCTACACGCATCCCAAAGGGCCTATGTAGGGTGTGATACAAATCTCATTAGGATACCACCAAACGGTGCGTACCAAATATATGTGTTTAAGCATTCATGCATTTACAAGGAAAGCAGTAAGCAGTATGATGCACAATTAAACACAAACTCCACTGGTGCATAACAACCACCATGGAGCGTCACCTACTTCGGCCAACGTTAGAATCTCTGTCGAGTAACCCAAAACCACGTGCCACCAGACACCTCGTGTTTCAAGTACCGATGTCCCGAAGGCACGCCCAAAAATAGTAACCTATCACCATGTGCCTCCTGACACCTCATGTCTCACGTACTGATGTCCTGACGGAATGCCCAAAATAGTAACTCGGCAACATGTGCCTCATGACACCTCATGTCTCGAGTACCGACGTCCCGAAGGCATGCCCAAAAATAGTAACCCAGAACCATGTGCCTCCTGACACCTCGTGTCTCAAGCAACGACATCCCGAAGGCACTCCCATTTTTTGAAGGATCCTCTCCTCCCACGTGGCTTTTTACGGCAAGCACCCCCAACCAAAATACCTAACCGCAACTACGGGGGCCTCTACCCACATGAGTGGTCAAAACCCCCTCATCACGGAGTATCTCTGTGTGCACACTACTCAAAGTCCCAGTGAGCGGTAATCACCCAAAATAGTCTTAAGCCACTAACACATCTGAAACCTCGTGTCCCTGCGACCATGTCGCTCAAGTCCGATGGCATCGCCACCCTAGTAACCCCGGCCATGCCCAACCAGACAGTCATACTGCCTCAAGACGATGCCCATGACGTCCAATCCCGTGGTCAAAACCACCCAATGTATCCCGGGCAAAGCCCCAACCTGTGATCAGCATCACTCAAGCGTAACCGGGCCAAGCCCAACACATCCCAAGGGGTCCAGAAGATGCAGTTTAGAAATTTCATATATAACATATGTAAACAGAAAACATAACAAGGAAAAACAAACTAAACAGTTGAATTGCATCCTACCAGGTGTTGTCCCATACCAGCACTGTGGTCTTAAATGCCTCGAAAAATTTAAAATAGGCTTTAACAAATTAAACTAAACAGTTTATAACAATCATATTTCAATTAAAACCATTTTGGCGTTCCCCGGCCAAAATGCCCAGATGAGCAACGACCGCTCACCCGGCCCTTCTCACACTAACTAGTACTTGGGCATACCCAAGAGCATCCTAGAGGTCCCATAAGCATTACAGTATGAAAAAGTAGACAAAATGGGTCCCGCTGAAAATACCCGAAAACACGCTGAAGTCCGCGTCACCCAAACAACTATGAAAACACAAAATGAGGTATTCACTACTTACCTGAGACTTGCAAGATGCTACTCCTATGGTAACACCCACCAATTCAGTCTAAAACACGGTAAATCTACAAAAGATTCAAAACCTCTCAAAGGGATATAACTCGTTCTAGAATGAAAATCAGACAAAACGGCCAAAGTGGAATCGAGGCCTTACCTAGGGGGTTCCAATTCATCCAACCGAGATCAGATCAGAGTTCAGACGATGAAACATGTAGCAAATGAACATCCGGCCGACTTGGTTCATTAAACCAGGCCAAAATATTGAGGTTTTGCCTCAATACAAGGCTACTGCCTATTTTAAGCAAAAAATGATAGTACACGGCGTGTACTTTGGGACTACACGCCGTGTATGGTTCATTTAACTGTTCATAAGACGGAAAGATTCCGCCGACTTATTTCCCGAGCCTGCCAACATGAGTACACGGTGTGTACCTAGGGGTACACGGCATGTACATGGTTCCTCTTCCTTTCCTCGCCGACGTACTCACACACCATGTGTATCCCTTATACATGGCTAGACTACACGGCGTGTCCAAGGGGAACACAGCATGTCCTCGGTTCTACCCAGCCAACAGGTTTACATGCCATTTATGGCCTCACACGGTCGAGGTTATACAAGGCGTGTTAAAAACCACACACCGTGTAGTAAGAAAATTATACAGGGTCACTTCACGACATGTACTCGGTGAGCACACGGCCGGTCACTCACCTACACATACACGGCGTGTACTTAAAGTACACGGTGTGTAGTCTGGAAATTTCTAGAAACCTCCTGTTTTCTCCAGTTTCCTCAGAAACGAGTCAAAAAATTCAAACAGGGTCGGGATTTTGACCCGTTCTGAAAACCCGGGTTCTTACACAATTGGATTCCATGATTCTTGGTACAAAGAACATATATAGCATCATCCACATGATCATGAAATATTTTCATAAGGAAATTGTAAGATTAGACAAACATTCTGAAGGGGCATCCCATGATCATTATCATGTCATGTGAAATGTATAATTTTTCTATTTGATAATCGTGGGGTAATGAGAACATGTGCATTCATGGGGGTAATATAATTCTCATGATAATGTGAACCTATCTTTATGGGTCTATGTTGTTCTTTCCATTCTACTTCAGAGAAAATTATACATATTCTTTGGGTCTTAATTTGATCCTTGAATTTACACTTCTTACTTTTCATGAATTTATAATGTCAATATCCTTGTTTATAATTATTGACATTTTAATCTATAACATTATGATACCATCCAACTTCGTCCTATGAAGATATTGTAATCATTTTTTAGAGAAGTCATCATCAGACTCATTTCCTCCGGACTGGTTAATTTTCTATGATGGAATTTGGATTTTTCACATCTGTTAGACAAATGTGTGTTTTTTTAATATGAATGGAGAGAATATATTTATTTACCCAAAAAATAGTTTGGCAAATAGTTATACCACAAGAGATAACATGTATGAGACTGAGGGGTAAACCTAATAAACTCGAGAACACATTTAACAATGTGATATTGTTCATGAATTTGAGCTTTGACATAGAAAATTGTTTTATATTCATATATTTTTTAATCCATTTTATGAAAATCAATTATGAAAATGTTATGATTTTATGGATCATTATTATAGATTCATGTATAGGAACACATAATAATCATTTCTTTTGGTTATAAGAAAATCATTATGTTTTTATTCATGAAATATCAATCATGATTTATTGTGACTTATTTTATTATTTAATTATCACAAAAAGAATTTATATTTTCAAACCCCATTTTCATCTTATGAATAGTTATCCGTATTTGTTATTATATCTTTTTCATACACATACTATGCATTTTAGGGTGTACTTTTTTATCTTTTCATTCCCTAAGAAAGGAATGTGGCGATGTATGTATGATGTTTATCTTATGATATAATATAGGTCAGCTGTTACGTGAGATTTTTTTAAAAATATTTCATAAAGTAAATACTTTTATTATCTTGGAAAAATAATTACTTTCAATAGAAATAGAATCGGTTTTACAATAAATTTTTTTCTTATTCATGTTAAATGTTATACCAAAAATGACTAGGATTTATAATGGATTCATTATTTTCTATAAATAATTTAATTTTAATGATGTTAATGTTTTGTATACAATATTTGGTATTAAATAATATTGTCAAATTATTTGTTTTTCACACCAAATAAAATTGTACATAGCGGAGAAATTACATGGGTAAAAACACTATTCTCTTATAGAGGACACGTTACTATGTAAGATAACGAGTAATAACATAGTACAAATCTCTAGGGAAGAATCTAGAAACATGGTCACCCAATATTATGTCACATTAAAACATGAATATTAATATTAAATTATAATTCCATAATCTATATACACACAATAACATCATGGGATAATGATTATTTCATGATCACTAGATTCACAGTGAACTACAATTGATATGGGCCAACTACATCAATTCAAGAAGGACTTAATCGAGAAAAAATATATTAATATTTTTCCATCCACCGAATATAAATTTACATGTTGAACCTTTGGGAAAAATAAAATTACTACCCCATGTCCCCCAAAAAACACCTCTAATTGGTCTAAGCATTAGAATTCACATGGAATGAGAAAAAGCATTTCATACATTATAATCAAATGGGGTGGTACCCAACATATCTATCAATAATCCTTCCCAACTATCAAAAAAAAAACAAGGACACCAAAAGTATAATGAGATATAAAAAATTAAAGTACTAACTCTCATTATCCCACAACATGAATACCAAAAATAACTATATCGAAAAAAACTATATTCTCATAAAAATATTTTTTAAAATTGAAACATACAGATGTTTTTGTGAAATATTTTATTTAAATAATATTTATTCTATTGTAGCTTACTTTTCACAAAATCATGATATTAAACTAACCATGACATACCCTTAATATAAAATTATATTTATATCCAATCATTGAGGATAATGTTAATAATTATAACTAACTTAGGAAAATGTATTATGAATTCATTGATTATTAATTATTTATGAAAAATATAAATCAATTTGATATAAGTATTTTTGAGTTAATTTCATTTGATAATGAAATTAATGAGATATATATTAGTTATATACATAATAAAATATTTTTTTATTCATACAATGTGTATTATAGTAATAGGGTATGAAGAAAACCCTATTTTATGTGTAAGAACCTATTTTTTAATATGTTAATTTTTATCATCGAATGGAAAAACTATTTTAAATTAATATTTTTACACATTAATAATTATTATATGAAAAAATTACCATGTTATTTTATTCAAGATAAATAAATTTACATTGCATAAATTTTGGGTATTTTCATGATAACTTTCATGTTTTGATGAATAATAGAAATATAAAAAAATTTAATTAAAAACATGTTTTCAACAATATTATTTATATAGTTAAATTATAATATTTAAGGGGCTTAAATTAAAATTATAATATATTTTTACCATTTAATATAAATTATTTCATTATCATTATTATTCAACTGAATTCATAACTAAAAACATTTAAATCATTTTCAATGTTTTATCTTTTAAAAATAATTTTCACATTTCAACAACAGGATTAGTTTTAAAATTACAAATGTAACTTCGGAGTTTTTAATCTAAAAAATCTCAATTACAAATTTGGAATCTTTAGGTCCAAATTATGCTAATAGTATACTTCTGTTATTTTGGCATTATGAATAGTATATTTGGTATTTATTTTTTTACAATGGTTAATGGTAAATCATGCAATTAAGGAAAAAATAGTTTAAAATTACCTTAACACCTATAAAAATCCTATTGGTAGACTAAATACAACCATGGTCATATTTTTATTGAAATTGAATCATTCTATGTTCATTTACCACGGAATATGACATGAATGAAAAAAACTAATGAATGTGACAAAATTTCAATATTCCATTTGATATAAGTATTTTATTATTATTTTATGGGTAAAAAGGTGATAATATCAACTATAGATAGTCTCTAAAAATCTAATAAAATTAAATACATAATATAAATTTATTTATTATTTTTATAAATTAAATAATTTTAATTAATAATGACACGTTAGTTATTGAAAATTAATTTTATTAATTGAAATATCAACAAAATGGTTTTGAAAATAATAACATAAATATCATATGAGCTAAATAAAGTTCTCCAAGAATTTAACAGGTGTCTATGAGATGTTCTATGTGTATTAAATAATTTTTTATAATTTATCTTATATGTTAATTTTATTTGAAATCAAATAAATGAATAGTGTCAAAATTGACATTATTGGAATTCTATAAAAATAGCATTTTATTAAATTATTTAAAATTCAGAAAATATTTGAAAATTAAAAATTAATAATAATAAGGTTAAAATGTAATATAATATCCATATAAGGTCAATTAACATCATAATATTATATATTTATAACCATTAAAAAATTAGAATGTAATTGTCATAATTAAAATTAAAAATAATAACAAAGTCTTAATGAAAATGATAATTCTTAAAATGACATAAAAAATTTTACAAAATTTATTGGTTGATGATATTACAATCCTATCTCATATAATCTTCTTATTTTATAGATTTTTGAGGTTTTTACATGGGATTTTAAATTTATAATAAATTATTATTTTGAGATTTTCCAAAAGTGCCTCTCTCATGTCTTATAAAAGGGAACTTCCTACCTCTCTTATTCATTCCATCTTGATCCATATTATTCCGATAAACATAACCATTTATCTTATCGACATACATTGTTACATTCTAAATTTTTTGGTCTTATCAAAAGTCTAACTCTAGTACCCTAAGAGGAAATTTAATGGAGGCACGTCGACGAAGAGGTAGTCTCTTCTTCCGATTCTTTCACGATTCATTCTTCTTCTACATCCTATTATTCATTTTTTTCATTATAAAGTGACAACATAAGTATCAATAATATACTGAAATGTTAATGTAATTATTAAATAACACTATTTCATGTATTATCCATCCTACGTAAAATAAAATCACTGTGTGTGCGTAAGTACGACTTACAGTCTACACACCATGGTGTAATTTGTTTTTCACTTCTAACCTAATTGGATGGATATAATGGAGGAACATATATATATATATATTACTATTATAAAATTATACTTATTATTAAATACTATACATCATCCACTTCAATATAATTCAACATTTATGGGAATGATATCATCGCTCATGCGTACGTATGACTTACCATCTCCACAGTGTATTGTGATTCAATCTAAAAAATCCTCATTAAACCATGATTATATAAATTAATTGAATGAGTAAATATGATATATATTATAATAATACCATGTTTTAAATGATATAACTGTATCCTAAAAATATGAATAAGAACTTATTCGACAAAACATTTATAAGAACATAATGCAGCTAATAAATGAATAACCTGTAAGAATGAAGTGTAAATGAAAAATGGATGAAAATTTGATCATAAATGTGATAATAAAAATTAATATGATTATGGAATAAATCAATAACATTATTTAAATCATCATATAAGAGGATCAGATACATGTGAAGCATATCAAACATAAGGTAAGTGAATACTTTGCAAATCACGTTTTTATTCGATATTTCATAATAGTAAGTATTCCCTAAGGTATAATTTTCATGTACATACTTGTTTCATTAATATATTATTACAAATATTCTTTTTATCCTTCTATAATTGTTAAATGTCAGTTTTCTCATTGGTAAATTTCTAAATTGTGTGAATGTATTATTTTGTTGTTTTCGGTATGAGGAAGTTTTTGACTTTTCTAGAAAAAGTAAAAGAAAAATGTATTTCTACATCTACGGCATGAATTAATATTTAAGCATTCTTATTACATTATTTTCAAAATGCTTCCCCTACAATATTATGAGGTTATTATTATATTAAATTAGTTTTTCTAAATTTTTTTTGCATTTTGAGAAAGGAAAATGTTTTTGTAGAAGAAAGTATATTATCAACATGAATTAATTTCAAGTATTTTATTAAATTTATTTTACATCAATTATGACACTCTTTAAATAGGTTTATATTTATAACCCCATTATTACTATTATTTGATTTTAATGGAATGTTATTTAGAAAATCTATTTGTTCAATATCAATTATGATTGAATGATGTTTAATATCACCATATGAATTCATGGTTTATGCTATTGTAAATGTTTTTAACGCATTTCTGGAACATTTGTGAATGGATTCCATATGATATGGTTGGGACATATATCTCCCTCCAATGCATTGAGAAATGATTTATATCTCCGGAGATAGAAATGACTAGAATTTCAAGTAAATCTGTTACAGTAATATTGGAATAGAAGAATGAGTGAAATCCGTTCTGTAATGGAATTTGACTACTATGATGGTATTAGAAATGAGCCTTTACTAATATGTTATTATTTTCTATTCTTATCTGTTTATGTCAAAAAAATTCATGTCTTATGTTATGACTATTGGGATTAAATTTCTCTTTTATGATTTATCCAATGACATGATATTATAATATTTTAAATATAAGAGAATATTTCCAAAAGTTGTGTTATTATAAATACAATATAATATATATTTTTTACCCTAACTGAGAATTTCTGCTCAACCATTAATGAGTTTCTTTCCCCAGGTAAAGAATAATGGTATTAAGTATGACATTCCCAAAAAGATTCTAGTTATGATAAATAAAACGGGAGGCAATGTAGATGTTTTACGAACCAGTTATTTAGGTTTCCCAGTTTCTAGAGACACTATACCTTTACAATCTTATTGTGGTATTCTTATAAGTTCTAACATATAAACAACAATTATGATGTAATATCAAAGTATGCAATGTATTGGGCGTTTTAGTTGGTATAATAGGAAATGAATATTTAACCATTTGAAACAATGATGTGAAAGCCTTAGTAAGAACCCTAAGGATGTTTCTACATATAATATACAAACCATATGTTTTAGAAATGACCATGAATAACCTAAGTGAAAACCAAATGTGTCCTTAATTGGAATTTCAATCTTGATTATGTAGATTTCCTCTTATGATTAGTGTTTATCACACTATGACTCTTGGTTCTAGTCAATGGATGGAACCTGAAGGAACAACATTAATGTTGAATGTGATGGGAAATACAATGATTATCCACTTAATAAACAAAATGTTATGTCAAATGGATTGAAAAATCATGTAGTCATGCTTAGACAACATTCTCAAGATATGAATCTTTCTAGACATCCTAATGAGAAATGTTGGGAGAAACATTCTCTTGAATACCTTATGATGCAGTGTCCACCTTCATTGAGTGGGTCATCTAAACCATTATTGGGTGAACAATGGATCAGTAAAAATGAAAAGATATTCTCAGTCTACAATGTTCTGAACAAGATAATTTAATTTAGAAATATATCATTGGGAAGGTGAAGCTGATCAAATGGTGGAATCTTATCAAGATTACATGGAAAAGTGATGAAATTGAGTCCATGGAATGGGAAGGCCACAAGAACATAATTATCAATAAGTACATCCCCTATATTATTCTAACAAATCTAGTGAATGAGTTTTTAGAACTAAGAAAAAGGATGATGAATCTGTTGGTACCTACAAATCAAATTTTACAAGACTCCCAAGGTATTATTTGTTAATATTTATCCAACATATGAGTAAGATCGATCAATTCTAGAGTGTATTAAAACCATGTATCTTAAAGGCATTATCCATACGGGAGTTCAATAGCTACAAGGAAACTATACTATGTTCTCTCAAGGTTGAGATGGATATTGGAGTTACCCATCAATCTTATGTGTTTAATAAGAAGAGGAAAATGGAATTCAAAGGAAAATATAAAGATGACACTAAAAAGAAGACATGTTTTCCCGTAAGATCAATGTCTGGAATGAAACATAGTGGGGATTGTATTATAGGTACATGTAAATATTTTATTTGGGGAATAAAATGTCATTGGAGAATTGAATGATGATGTTATAGGAAATATATGTATAATGATATGAATAATGAAAAGGCTACACATAATTCACCTCCTACAAATAAATGTTAAATGTTCATAAAAATGGTGTATTATGCCAATAAATATCATAATCCATGGGTTATTGATGATGATAAACATAAAAAAAACTCTTAAGGAGAACGACAATGGAATGTCACATGTAATTACTATCAGTGATGTAGATTATGATAATGTAGTGGTAAAAGTTAAAATTACCATCCAATATAGTGTAGAAATGATTTATTTGATTTACTATCCACACAATTTTTTTTATTTCTAATTAATTTTATTAGGGTATCAGTATATTACCTCAATAATTAATTGTTGAGTAAGATGTGACAACACATAATGGCCCAACAATAACATCAAATATTTATATTTCTTCTCCAATTGTAGTTTATGGGAAAGTGATTACTAGAAATCTTTTCATTCTCCCTATTGTGAAATTTTATGTGATTTTTGACTTTGATTTCATTTCATTATACGGATATCATATCAAAATCTAAATAAGGGATGTCACGTTTTATATTCTAGATCAATCTATGATCATCTATTAATGCAAGAAGGATTATAACCTTCATACAGAAATGTCTTCCCTATTGTTGGTAATGATTAAAAAAAATAAGGTTATTCATCTCAATTGGCTGTGATGGAACTCATGATTAAGAGTAAACTAATACTACATGAGTTTGATGATTTATTTATGGAGGAATTTATAGGTCTTCCACAAAATTGAGATGTTGTGTTTTCAATGGAATTCATACCAGGTACAATACCTATTACAAAGACACCTTATAGAATGGCCCCAGTTGTGTTTGTGGAATTTAAGTAGTAACTCATAATGAATATTTATATGGGATTCATATTCCCTACTGAGTTACCTTGGGGAGTACATGATTTATTTTTTATTTTAATGAGGGATCAATGAGACTATATACTGACTATTGAGAACATAACAAGATCAATATCAAGAACAAATATCATCTCCCATTAATTGATGACTTATTTTACAAACTACATAGAGCGCAATACATTTTGAAGATTGATATTCT
The DNA here is from genome assembly GCA_963277665.1 of Viscum album. Lineage (NCBI taxonomy): Eukaryota > Viridiplantae > Streptophyta > Magnoliopsida > Santalales > Viscaceae > Viscum > Viscum album. The sequence continues at coordinate 359,448,445 of OY728143.1, forward strand.
TTCTTGATATCATCAATTACGTCTAAAAATAAGGATATACCAATGATAGAATTCCATACAAGCTATGGAATCTATGAATTTATAGTGATGCCTTTTGGTCTTATTAATGCCTCTCCTATCATCATGGATCTAATGAATAGTGTATTTAGAGACTATGTTGACCGGTTTGTGGTAGTATTTATAGATTATATTCCTATATATTCCTATATTATGAAAGAACTTGAAGATCATCTATGAATTGTACTGAAGGCCTTGAGAAAGGATACGCTTTCTGCCAAATTTACCATTTCAGGATTTTGGCTTTAAAATGATTCATTTTTTGGAAACATAATCTCATGAGAGAGGATATCTGTGGATCTAATAAAAATAGTGGTCATTGAAAGATGGTTGAGACAAAAAAAAGTAACTAATATCACAATATTTCAAGGCTGGATGGATATTATTGACATTTGGTGAAATATTTTCCACAATTACCTAATCTACTCAATTTGTTGACTATAAAAGGAGTTATGTCTGTTTGGATGGAGGAATGTGAAAATAATTACAAATAACTAAAAAGAAGTTTATCCAGTGCACTAGTGCACGCACATTCTTATAGTGGAGAAACATTTGTGATCTACAGTGATGCATCCAAGAAGGGGTTGTGGCGTATTCTCATGCAAAAAAATATACGGTAATACCTTATGCCTCATGATAGTTTAAAATACATGAGCGAAATTACCAAACTCATGATTTATAGATACCTGTGGTAATATTTTCATTACAAATATATAGGTATTATTTTTATGGTGGCCGATGTGAAATTTATACTAATCATAAATTTTTATAGTATATTTTCTCACAAAAGTATCTAAATATGTGCAAAAGAAAATGGGTGGAGTTGATTAAAGATTGTGATTGCTCAATACATTACCACCCTAGAAATGAAAATATGGTTTTTGATGCGTTAAGATGAAAAGACCATTATAGCTTATCCATGATGAGGATATTGAAAGATCCAATATCTAGGGTTTTCCAAAATATGGATCATGAAATTTTAATGGATGGGTAGAAATATTATCTTTATCAAATGAATGTTCAACCATATACACTAGTGAATATTAATGAGGCACATATGGAAGATGTATAGTTACAAAATAAATTGAGAAATATTCTTGAATTAATCCTGGATTGTGATGAAATAATAAGGTTAAGGAACTCGATTTTTATTGCCCGCATACCATAATTAAAGATTTAATTTTAGGATGAGGCTCACAGTTCTTCATTATCAATTCACCGTGGAAGCACAAGGATTTATAGAGACATGAATGAGTACTTCTGGTGGGATGGAATGAAAAGATATGTTCTTGAATATGTCTCTAATTGATTGGTTTTTCCAAAATTTAAGGCTGAAAGAAAAAAGTTTAAGGGGATGTTGTAAGAATTACTCATACCATAATGGATATAAGAAAACATTACAATGGAATTATCCATCAGACATCCCAAAACATCCAAACAAAATAAATCTATTTGGGTTATAGTTGATCATATTATGATGTCGCCACATTTCATTTATATTAGAGTCGATTTATATCTTTATCAGCTTTTCAAGGTATATATAGAGTATGTGGCAAGATTTTATGGAGTACCACTTTCTATTATATTTGGCTGGGATATGAGGTTTACATCAACGTTATGGAGATGTATTCAGCATGCTATGGATATACAGTTAAGTTTCTGCACTACTTATCAACCATAGATGGATAGTCAGTCTAAGAGGACAATTCAAAGTCTAGAAGTCATGCCGATATCTTTCTATAGGAATTTCAACGGTTGTTGGGATCAATACCTAAAATTGGTGGAATTATCTAACAATAATAGCTTTCACTGTAGTATTCATATGGATCCTTATGAATCCGTCTAGGGAAGGAAGTGCAGATCTCTAGAATTCTGGGAAGAATTTATAGAAAGAATTCTATTAGGACCTGATATTTTTGTTGAATTGTAAAAAAGATATATCTATTCAACAACACATAAGAGCAGCACAGATTAGACCAAAGACTTGTGCTGAAAACCAACGAAAACGACCTATATTTTGAAGTGGGTGATAAAGTGTTTTTACAAATATCTATTTGGAAGATAGTAATGAGATTTGGATGAAGGGCATGTATAGAACTAGGTATATCGGTCCTTTTAAAATACTAGATCTTCGTGGGAAGGTATCTTACCAATTGAAACTTCCACTGAATCTATATCAATATCACAATGTGTTCCATGCATCTCTCATGAGAGAGTACATACCCAATTCTTCATTTTTACTATTCTCATATGTCATACGAATGGAGCATGATCTTTCTTATAAAGAACAACTGATTGAGATTCGGCATCATAGAGAAAATGTTCTACAAAACAAGACCACTCACTTGGTTAATGATTCATAAAGAAACCCCCAATTTGATTAAGTTACATGGGATCAAGAGGATATAATGAGGGAAAGGTATAATCCTCTATTTTCTTTCCATGTGATTAAATATGAGGGAGAAAATCCATTTAAGGGGATTGAATGCAACACCCAGATGGTTTTATGTATATTTTCTCTAATTAATTTTTATTATTCAGTAGTTCACGTTGTAATCAATCATGAGTTTAAATGAACCATGAGATGTACTTTATATAAAAATATTGTTATATCGTAGAAGTTAGTGTAATGGGAATAATTATAACTATCTTATGAAAATGCATTATGAATTCATTGGCAATTAATTAATTATGAAAAATATAAATCATTTCGATATTTTTACATTTGAGTGAATAACATTTGGTAATGAAATTAATGAGATATATATGGGTTATATACCTATTATATTTTTATATTCATCCAATATATATTGTAGTCATATGGTATGAATAAATCCCTATTTTATGTATAAGAACCTTTTTTAAGGTTTAATTTTACCTTTGAATAGAGAACCCATATTAAATTCCAATTATGACACATTAGTAATATTTATATTAAAACATAAACATGTTATTTTTATGCGGGATATAAAAATATACCTTGGATAAATTTTTGGTATTTTTCTGTTAACTTTCATGTTTTGGTGAATAGATAAAATATGCTAAATTTTAATAAGAAACAACATATTTAATCAAGATAAATTATATACTAAAATTATAATACTGAATGTTTTTAATATATAAATACAATATATTTTTACCCTTTATTATATTTTATGTCATTAGAATTAATTTTACAAATAATTAAAATGTAAAAAGATGTCAATATTTTGGAATTATTTTACTTTTTAACCTGTTTTCTCATTTCAACAATAAGATTAATTTCAAATTAATTACTACAACTTCTTTGTCTGGAATTTTGAAAAATAGATTTCTAATTTTGTATTAATAGGCCAAAATTATGTAAATAGGTTACTTTTATTATTGATCATTATGAATAGAAACATTGGTAATAATTTTATTACCATGATTAATGGTAAATTGGGTAATTAATGGTAAAAATGATATTATAAAATTACCTTCACACCTGTAAAAAACTTATTGGATGAATAAATTCATCCCTTATCATTGTTTTCTCAAAATGGAATCATTTTATGAACAATTACGATTGAATATGACATGAATGTAATAAGAACTAATGAATGTGACAAAATGTCACAATCTCATTTTATATAAGTATTTTAATTTTAATATATGTGTAAATAATAGATAATATAGAATAAATTTAGTATCTAGAAGGATAAAGGAATTAACAACATCATATTAATTTATTTATAACTATTGGGTTTTAAAATTATACCAATAATTTTGACACATTAGTGATGTAAAATTATTTTATTAATACAAATATCAAATAAATTGTTTCAAAAATATTTAAAGAAATATCATAGGAACTAATTAACGTGATCCACGAATTTTATAGGTGTCTATGTCATGTTATAATTTTATTAAATATTTGTTGCAAATTTATCATCAATTTTAATTTAATTTAAAATCAAAGAAATGAATAGTGTTTTAATTGACAGTATTTGTAATATATAAAAATAAAATTTTATTCAGTTATTCAAAAATAATATATAATAAATTAAAATTTAAAAAGTAATTTCTATAATTTCTATAATTCCATATTATATCCATTTATGGTAAATTAACAACATAAGTAAATATTTTTTCCCATTAAAATTTTATAATATTATTCCCGTAATTAAAATTTAATAAAATAAAATTTTGTTCATGGAAATTATAATGCATAAATTGAAATTAAAATTTCTGTAAAATTTATATTTCTATGATATTACAACCTTATCACTTCTCATATTATAATACGAGACATTTTTATAGTTTTTACCAGGGGTTTTGGCCATATTCAAAATTAATTTTGTGAGAGTTTCTAAATGTTCCCCTCACATCTCTTATAAAAGAGTACCTACTCACTCTCCTCTACACTCTATTATAGCCTTAATTCTCGGTAAAGCCCTATCCTTTTATATTATAAACATCCTGAGCTATATTTTAGAGGTTCTGGTCTTCTCAAAAGACGAATTTTAGTGCCCTAAGAGGAAATTCATAGGAGGCACGTTGAAGAACAAGTAATCTATTCTTTTGATTCATTCATGTTTCATTGTTGTTATACTTCTTCTTATTTAGTAGTTTCATAATAAATTAATAACATAAGTATTAATATTATAATGGTATTTTATTATAAAAAATATAGAACCTTATTTTAAATTCAATACATCCTACGAAAAATGAACTAACCGGGCGTGTGTATGTATGGCGTTCCGTCTCCACGCCATGGTGTAATCTGTTTTTCACCACCACCATAATAGGATGTTTATAATGGTAGAAATAATTAATAAATATTATTATTATAAATTGATACTAATTTTGAGATACTATACACCATACACTTCAATACCATTAAACAATTATAGGAATGATATCATCACTCGTGCGTATGTACGGCTTACCGTCTCAATGGTGTGATGTCATTCATTCTACATATTCTTCAGTAAATCATGATTATATAAATGAAATGAATGAATAATTATGATATATATTATACCAATACCGTTTTATTTTTTATATAACTCTGACATAGAATGTGGAATAAGAACTTATCTGACAAAAAATGTATCTGAACAGGAAGCAGTTAATAACCGAATAATGAGTAAGAATGAAATGTTATAAAAAATGGATTAAAATGAGATCATAAATGTTATCATACAAATTATTATGATTCTGGAATAATTATTTAACTTTATTTAAATCATCATAATTTAGGTTCAGATTCATACGAATCATATAGATACTAAGGTAAGTGATAACATATCAATTTTCATTTATATCTGAGAATGGTTATTAGTTAGTATTCAATGCGGTATAATTAACTTCCACATCCATGTTTCTTAAATTTTTTTATAAATAATATTTATATCGTTATATAATTGTTAAAAGTCAATTTTACCCATTGATAAATTTCTAAATTGTATGAATATAATCTTTTGTCATTTTTTGTACAGGGTACTCATTGACATTTCAAGAAAAAGTATGAGAAGAATGTTTTTTACATGTAGAACGTGAATAAATTATTATGATTTACGAATTACTTATTTCCTTGATGCTTCCCTGACAATATTATAACTATATTTTAACATATAATGATTTTATCTTAAATTATGTGAAATTTTGAAGAAGGAAAATGTTTATAAAGAATAAATGATATTTAACTCCAGAATTAATTTCAAGTATTTTCCAAAAATTATATTCTATAAAATATGAAACTATTTAAATAAGGTTATAATTATATCCAAGTTATTACTATGATTTTATTATAATGTAATTTTATTTACAAAATATATTTTTTACTATAAATTATTATAGAATGATTTTTATGAAACCAATTTGATTTTATGGGTTATGCTATGGTAATTTTTTTAATGTTTTTGTGGAACATGTAAGATTGGATTCATTATGAGATGATTGGGACCTATATATCCCTCTAAATCAGTGGGTAATTATTTATATCTCATGATATAGAAATGATTATAATGACAAGTTAATCATGATTAGTAATAATGGGCAGGAATGAGGAGTGAACTCGGTTCAGTAATAGACTTTTTATGCTATGATGGTCTTGGAAATGAGCCTTAACTAATATGAAATTATTTTTTATGATTACGTGGGTATGGAAAACATTTTTGTTTATTATTTTATGTCTATTTGGATTACATTTCACATTTATGATTTATCCCATGACATAATATTGTGATCTTATCAATACTATAGAAGATATTCAAATTTTATGTTCTTATGAATATGATATGATCAATGTTTCATTTATTTACCCTTACTTAGAATTTGAGCTCACCATTTAATTTATTTCATTCCCCCATGTCATAATGAAGGATATTTAGTATGATATTCCTAAAATAAAACCAGTTATGATGAATAAAATTGGAGGTATGTAGATGTTATATAAATGAGTTGTTTATGTTTACTAGTTTCTAAAAAACTATACCTTTACGGTACTGTTATGGTTTTGTTTTATGTTGTATTGAATATAACCGAATTCTGAATTAATATAACCATATGTAAAGTGAGGGTCGATAAAAAAATAGTATAATAGTCCAAAAATAATATTTCATTAATAGAACTGTGTTATAAAAAATAATAATATCAACCCGTAATGATATATTTCAATTGAACCAATTCATTTTTAGAATTAAATTATAGACCATTTATTAATGGTGGTAAATAATACTAATCCATAAAAAATGATAATACCATATTGAATATAAATATGAGCTTACAACCAAAAATAAATAATATAGAATTTTAAAAAACATATGGAAATATGAATTTCCATTTAATTTAATAGTGATATTTTTTATTTCATAAGTCAATCCATGTTATATAGCCAAAGTATAAAAAGGAATTATAAATCTATAATGACTTTAGTAAAATAATTAATATTTATTGTATTACAATCAAAAAAGTAGACATCTATATTCATTGAAAAAATGATGATGAATATTCAATCTAGAAAACTTCAACATTAAACGATCTACCATAACTTTTACTAATTATAATTACCCATGAAAATGATAATTAAACAACGTCAATACCAAACAAATAAGCTGATAAAAACATCACAAATTGAAAGAATAGAGAAAATGGGATAATATTGGGAAGGATGTCATCTTTGGCCAAAATGAATTTATCTATTATAATTGATGGAAACAATACTCCAGATGATGTCTAATGATGACTAAATATGAGAATTCAAAAACCTCATTTTTTAAGGGTAAATGGTTTTGGATGGGATATTAATAGAGTAGATAAATTCAATTAATAAGAAAATGTAGATAACTATAGTGTGAGGGAGCAACAACACATCATTGAATTCATGATCAAAATTTCACTACAAGATCTCCCATGAATATCATGTTAAAAAATTTAATGTGTTTTAAATAATGGATGGTTACGATTTAATTCACTTAATCATGAATCAATTCCAAAATACGATTTTATTATGGAAAAAAACATTCCCCCCTACCTAGTGAATCCTCAAACAAACCCACAATGAAATGATAGACACCATGGCATAGCTAACTACAAATACTCATAACAAATTATTTCAACAACTAATGTCATGATGAACCAATAATACTCTCCGTGATACAACACCATGGATATATTTTTAAATAAATGATTATAAGTAAATAAAAATTCCCATCATGTCTATATCCCCCTCATTATCTTATATATAAGAACACCAATAATTGAAAACCTTATCTCCAATTTTAATATAATTCTTTTATTTAAGCAGTAATTCAAATTGAGAATGACACATCACTGAAATATCTACTCTCATATATGTAATTTTACATGGTAAAATAAAAATATTTATGGTTTTATCGATACTAATACAAAAAATACTCATCCAAATCATGACTTCAACAATCAAACATATTCCTCACACAGAAAACACAAAAAATACAATTTAATGGTTTTGAATGATCAAATCGGTTATTATCCATCATGATTCATTTTAATTATAAATTTATAAAAACCATACATAATATATTATTTTTATTAATATTACTAGTATTCAATTTAATTAAAAAATGATTCTAATTCTAATTTAATCATTCATAATGAAATTTTTTCCATTAATTCCCTTTAATTATTTCCCACGATGACACTAATTACATTCATAATTTTTTTATCAATAATATTTTATATTATTTAATCATAAAATATTTTTCAAAACATTTTAATAATGAATAGATTAACTAGTTATTGAAACATACTAAAAATCAACCAATCATGGTGGTGTTGGATCCAATACGAATGGAGGAATCGAGTAAAATATTTAGTGTCTAAATTAGAGTTTATAGATTTCCCTTGCACACTTGAAATTTTCCACCTAATGGGCACAACATGTTACCCAATACAAGCCACCATTGGCTGGCTACATTGAAAAATACTTCCCTAACACTGTGGATACTCCAAAATATTTAATTATTGATGTAATAATCCATGACCATTGACTTATATTTAGTATTTATACTCACCCATATGAAAATTTTGACATAAGAGGTGTCTGCTGATATTAATAAATATATGTAAAAAATCATGGGGGAAACCACCCTCTATGGATACATGGCCACATAAATCAATATATAATACATGGGATCATGGATTCATTTTTACCCTTTATGTGGCACACAACATTATCCAGGGTTGACTAAACATCTCATTATAATTTTATAATTTAAAATGACACATTATGATTAATGAACCACCTATCATGGAATCCACAACACATCTATCACATAATTCATCATACATCTATTCATTGTGAAAACCAAAAGGGTGATTATCTAAATGTTAACCAAATTATAGGTTATGTTAGATCAGGAATCCCTAACAATTAATCTGGCCATTATAAAACAAATATTATAATTTATACACACCAATATCATGAGACAATTTTGTAAATGATAAATCCTATCTCTAAATATTCTCAAAAATTATAATAGCACATTGGGTGGTATAAATTTGATTATATTTACCTGACTGTTACATTTATAGTAATATAAGGTAGAATTTGAATATCATTTTAATAAATAATTAATCGAATGGCTTTCAAAAATGTCTGAAATATTTTTATACAACTTTTCGGAAAATCTATTATTTCTAATTGAAATAAATAAAAATAATTAGATTGTTTTTATCAATATGATTAAATATATAATTTGTTTTATTTTATTTAAAAACTTACTCATAATCAAATATTTAATTTTAATATATAAAACATTTACAATATATTTTCTCATATATTTTTTATTAATTTCAAAAATTACAAATAAAACATATTTTTTATTATCTATGAATACCATATGTTAATATTTTATAAATATTTGAGGAAACTAGTAGAATATAAGTAGAGAAATTATGGTTATAAATGAAACTCAAAAATAAAATATCCTTAACATAGCCATGATGATTTATTATTATAATATGAGAATCCGACCTCTAGATGGCTTCCCCCATTATGAATGTATCAAATGGTTTTATAGGTATTGAATAAATCATATTCAATTCTGTGGAAGACAATATAATATTCAAGCAAAATATCTGAATTCCAGGGAAAAAATATAATGTATAAAAAAATGGATTCCTACAATCATAGTGACTGATAGAGATCCCTATGTTAAAACCATATTTTTAAATACTTCTTAACATAACCATCAGTTAAAATAATTATCCATATTCTTATATGAAGTTATTTAATTGTATTTTATAGCATATTGGGGGAAAATGTACAAAATATAAGTGGTTTTATGGAGATTCAAAAATAGGCTTGGGAAAGGATCATAAAAACCATCCATATAGATATTCAATAATTTATATCAGTATTAGGGATTATCAACTAGCAACGTTAGAATTTAATTGTATGTTACATAAGGAAAATGTATTTATTATCACCTAATGCATTTTCCATTAAAATTCAATACTAATATTCCCTTTTATTTAATCTGATGAAATATCCACTATATATAATATCCTTGTAAAAAATGATTAAAACCATTTAAACCATCTACTACCTCATTAATCATAAATTATTTATGATGCATATCATAGTCGGTGATATCATTATATCACACAATTATAAATAGTAATCTATGTTTGAAAATATATTATATCTCCCAAATAATATACCGAAACCAAGGAAAATTTCTTCCTTTAGTATATATATTATATAAAATATAACATGTATAGATTTTACAATATGATAGATCACATTTATATATATTATGAATTCAGGGTTTTATAAAATATATCCTTCTATCTGTCTCTTTCACAAATGGATTATATAATTCATGATATTTCTCCTTACATCATATCAAATATAATAACATTTTAAATCATTTCCAAGTATATTTTACAATATTTTTTAAAACAAATCTTCATTGATATAATAATAATTACCTTCTATCATATCATGTGAAATGACTTATGAATTTACATTATAACATCCTTTTGGAATAATTATGATAACATAGAGAGAAGAAATACCATGTTTTGAAAAACTCAATCACCATTTGATCATCCACAATCTGTTACCCAGTGGGACTTTGTATAAATTGAAATGGATATGATTTCCCATATTTTTATATTTAATCATAGAGTGTAAATTATATAAAATTATATGTTTTCTAATAGATTTTAATAATACTAAAAAAATCATAAACAATTTCCCAACCAATTAAATTTAATATGATAGAACACTATAGAGTTTTTATATTTTCAAAACATTTTTGGGATTGAAAAAATAATTACATCACTATGTTATTATTTACATATCCTTATGTGATAATATGATAATAAAGTCCCACTAAACCCTTTCAGAGAATACCATATATGTAGAAATATTTCTTAAAAAATAATGCCACTTAAGAATTATACCACTAAACCAAAATTAATTAAAAATGATATTTAAACTCTTTTACATTACGAGAACATATTTTGTGAATTTAATAACATATTATTGCAAAATAGAACCCCTTTTATTTAAATTATCATTATAATTCATTAATATTTTAAAATATACAGTTTTAAATGAAATCATTTTGGGAATTTGTAAATCATTACAATGTAAATTTATAATTCATCATAAACTCTTTTAGTTTTTAAAGTAATAGTAACTATGAATTTTGTCTAGTTATTCCTTTCTTTTTTAACATTTAACATATCCATATCTATAAAAACTCACTACAACTTCACAGATATTACATTATATTCAGAGTATAATGTTAAGATACATTAATTCTTTCTTTATAGAAAATAAAAATTATTTAATATAATGGGAATAAGGAAAAAAATAAATATTGAAATCATTATCATATATGACATTTTGCAACCTTGAGTCACTATTTATAAATTTTGGGTTTTTATATAAAATATTACATTAATTGGTGGGGGATCAGATCACAAATTATTTTAATATGAGAGGTCCAGTTTGGGATATACCTAACACTAAGAGGGGGGTGAATCAGAATTGGGGACTTTTAAAACCAATTTCAACTTTTATCCATGTACCTCTTGACCTATTAGGATCTTGATTCTCTTGTTATATTTTCTCTATCGCATGCAATAATAGAAAGTAGTAAAAATATGCACACAATACATTTACAAGGTTCACCACTCAATAAGAGTAGCTACCACCTTTCCATTTATGGGGATGACCAGTGCATGGATTCTCAACTATAATGTGATATACTGTTACAGTGGAGTGGCTAGGAAAACTATCCTCTAGTCAGTGTGAGTCCCTACACTTTAGAGGGGGTGGGAAACAATCCTCTTCCCTGGACTGGGGATTACCTAGTCAAACTTTCTAGCGTGAGTCCCTACACTTTGGTGGGGGGGTGGGAAACAATCATTTTCCATATACTGGTGGCGATCTAGCCCAACGTGCAGCATCTAGCTGGTTCATTATACTGCCTATGGAGACAGTCTTTATCCTTCTTCAAATGGCAGGTTCTGCTCTTGATCTTCTTCAGTGCTCTTCACTTGATTACTTTCAAATCAGTAGGCAAGAAAATCTTCCTTCTTTCCTTCTCTTCTTTTCTAGTACAACTCCAACTACATCAGACTTCTTGTTTCTTTTTCATATTGTAACAACCAACTACACTAATAATTAATATTTCTTCTTGGACTGTTATTCTTCTTCTTTTTCACTTATCTCTATGAAGTAATCCTGTAAACTACACACTCTTATTTTTCTTATGCTTCTTCAATGCAAAACAAGCTACACCGAAAACTTCTCTTCTTCCCACATTTTCTTTCAGTGAAAAACCATAGGCACTGAAGACTTATTATTCTTCTTCTTTCTAGAATCACAAGTTATCTTTGTTATTGTAAAAATAATAAAGTCTATATCGACGTAGCATCATCACATTTGAAATAAAGCTAGTAACAACTTCTAGAGTAACTCATAGCTTGCACGCCAATCCTTACTTGCGCACCACCCTGCTTGCGCGCCACCGAGCTTTCTCGCCACCTTCTTGAACACCACTCACTACTTGCATGCCATTATATTGTAAATATCACAACTTTCATGCCACCTTTGGATTATACACACTTCTTTCTTGAGAACCTCTAGCTTCATGCGTAGAAAAAACTTTCGCGGAAAAACATTCACGACAAAACTTTCACGGCACCACTTGCGCGGTACCCAGCTTGCGTGTCTTATAAATAACCGTCATCTTGCGTGCCACTTCAGCTTGCGTGCCACTTCCACTACAAGCATGATCAGAGCTCAAATTTTCTCTTATGTTTTCACCCTTAAAAATGATGGGGCTAGTCATCTCTTTATTATCATTTTGGTGACTTTCGTGACCTAGACTTGCGAGCCAATACTTACGCGCCACTTCATCACTTGCGTGCCTCTTCATCACTTGTGCGCCCTTCCATCACTAGAGAGACACATTATTTCCTTTTTCATATTTTAGTATGATGATGTTGGAATATGACTTGCGCACAAAATACACTTGCCCACTAAGACTTCCGTGCCACTACTTGTGCAAAACTTTCTTACTTGGGTGCTACTTTATTTCCATTGTAATATTTTGATTGGATGATATTTGAAATAGGACTTGTGCGCCACTTCACTTGTCTGTCAATTATTTCGAGCCAACACTTGTGAAACACCAATTGTGTGCCAATACTTTCACGCCACTTTCATTCCTTTTCCATATTTCTGAAATAATGCTTTTTGTAATATGACTTTCACGCATCTATAGCACTTGCACGCCGCCAATTGTGCACCTTCTTCATTCCTTTTTCATTTTTTGATAGTACGATATTGAAAAGTGATTTTCCAAAAACACTTTTTTACACCCTCTATCCTTCACAATCCTTGCACCTCATGTTCTTTAAACTTGTGATGACTGTAAAATAAAAATCCGAAAAGCATCATCTGATTCCATCCATTCTTTTTTGAATGTGAATTACAAAATATTTCTTTCATCCTATTATCAAATCCTCTATTCCTTTTAGAGTGTTAATTCGAAAGAACTCAATTTATCTAACTTCTTCCAAAATTGGTGGCTTAAGGCTTCTTCAAACACCTTCAATGATTGAGACAATGTATCACCTTTGATACATGTATTTGGATCTTTAAAGAATTTTTCATCAATCATCTGATTTAATGGAAATGTGTAATTCATGACCTTCTTGGAATTCCTAGTCCTTCCACACTCTCTATTCATTTCAGCCATCATTCTCTACTTCATTCAAATCATATGATTCTTTTCTTCAAGTAGGCTCTTGCATGGTTCTCATGCAATCGTGAAGCATTGCATTGTCTTCTTTATATCCTCATTCTTCTTCAATCATCCTCAGATGGATGATACCACTACATTATTCATTGTTGTAAATAAATTTTCACCTTGTAAATATGTTCATTGAACATAGAATCAGTTCAATAATCGTCTGGATTGACTTCATAGATAATTGGCCAAGCATGACATTCAATGTTATGATTGTATAAAAATTCTCCAAGAATCCTCACTTTAGCCTATATCTAATGACTTTGGATTCCTTCTTCATATCCTTATTCATTTTGACCGATATTGACAACTGTTGAAAACAAATACAATCTTCATATACAAAGTGGTCCCAATAATCACCCCCTTTGTATTGTGTTGTCAATACCTTAATGTATCCTCAGATGAATGTGTCAATGTCAAAATTAGAATTTTATCTCTCCCCTTTACATATTTCTCTCTGCTAGACATTCCTTTCATTTCTCTCCCCCGTATTGACAACAAATACAAAGTTCATGGTATAGAGGGTATCATTCCATATATAGGCAATGTGCCATCAATCATTTCACTCTAAGTCTACTTGAGCAATGCTTGGTGTAGAAAACATTTGGATTTGATTTAGACAACAAAGTTATCCATTGCCCACTGAATATGATACCACATGAGATGAGTACTCATACACTCGTCTTCAAGGGTCTTCCACATTCATTCGAGGGAAAAGATATTGAATGTGATAAGAAATAATCAAACTGAAATTCCTACACTCACTTCAACAAACAGATCAAAAACATTCAAGTGAAATTTCCAAGATAAGTGGCATTGGGGCACCTTCACTCTTCATATGTCATTTATTATTTTTAATAATCCACATTTATAGAGTTATCATTATTTTGAGTAACCTATGATGAGAGATTTAGAAATAACATACCATTTCCAATGACGTGATCATCAGAAAATCTTCAGAGTAGTAGAATTTAGTACCCACTAATGTTGATACATATCGGGAAAATGAATCTAGAAACATATTCAGCTGTCTCCCCCTCAAGGTAAGTCTTCTCATCACGGAATCTCAGGTTCTCCCCCTAAAATATTTCTTCACCTTCAATTACCTATGTTATCAGAACAAATACAATACACAAATAATTAAGGGAATAAAGTGTATCCTCCATACTTTTCCAATGTGAGAAGAAAGGCTGAGATGATTTTCTAAACCATGATGCTCCATTTTCTCCACTACTCACACTTTCAAATTTGATCGTTAATTTTGAATATGGCTTTGTGAATCTCAATACTTCTTCTATCTGTTGTGTGTGAATTTTCTTTCTTCAGGAGCTTTCCAAACACTAGAATCTCCTGGTGAAACTTTCATCCTCTTCATGAATTCTTGTTGGGTTAGAATAAATTCCAAGAACATTCTAATAGTATGACCAGCCTTGTTTCACCTAACAAAATGAACTTATTTTTCATAATGAGGAATATTATTTTTGTTTTTAGCACAATTCATAGCATGTGCATCTTCCATTTTTCTCATTCTTTCCAAATCTATTGGCTCAACCACCAATATATCATTAGGAATTGAGGCATTAAAATTGGATCTTCTACATGGATTCTTATGAGTGGAAATTTCCTTATTAGTTATTTTGGATGCACTACCCTTCACCATTGTGGATTTAGAATCCAAGGACTTCTCATCTTTCCTTATTGAAATCATTTTGGGACAATTTGTTTGCACATTATTTGTCTGATTTCTTCCCTAGGATTATTGTTCATTCTTTCCCAGCTTTTGTGGTCTTCCTTTCATATATGAACATGCACCATTCATATGACCAGTCCTATTGCATACATCACAAATGTTATCTAACATTCCAAATCTGTTTGTGGTATATAGATGTTTCTGGATATGTGGATGTTTCTTCTTCTTCTATGGATTTCTCCCCCTAGAGATGGGATTTCCCTATGCTTTTACATTTAAGGGATTGTACCAACAATCCATTTCACAATGTCCAAACCTATTGCAACACTAGAATTGACCAACATACCATGACTTCTTTCCATCATCTTGATATGGTTGTTGAGTCATCATCTTGGTATGTTGTTCATTATGTGGAGATATTTCTTCCAAACTATTTTCCCTTTCCACCCTAGCCATGGTGGTAGGTTCCTTTTCATTGTTATTCATCCATAGTTATTTAGAATTTTTCTTCCAACCTGCACTTTTGGTAGAGTAAATTTTAGAGACATTAGTACATGTTGGTATAGATGATACCTTTATGTTCTCAGCCACTTTTGATAGATCAATTAGTGAAGCCATGATATTCTTATTACATTTTGGTGGTCTTTTGACAGTAGAATCCTCCATTGATCATTGAATACTGACAGAAACGGTTTCCTTCTTTTGTGGAGACTCAATATGTGTCTTCTCAAGAATGGTAAACTCGGCTTCCAATTCTAGACACCTGATATTGGGGATGACTTCCTGGCCTTCAATCATAGTCATCTTCTCATTACATTCCCTCTTTAATATTTCAACTTCATCTTCATGCATCTTTACTTTGTATTCTAAAAGGGAGTCAATTTCTTTGAACTTCCTGGTATTTTCTTCCAAATATATCTCATTGACATCATTGCTCTTTTTCATCTCATCTACAAGTGTGTGGATCTTTTCTTCTCGAGTCTTATTGACTCTCTCTTTATCTTCAATATCTTTGAACCACATTGAAGAACTTACTTCAAATCCCCTATTTGTTGCTTTAATGGATCAAACCTATCTGGAGAGCTTTATACATTCGACAATTTTTCATGGTAATACTTTCTCCAAAGCATCCATATTTTCTTCTAGTTTGGTGATATTTTATTCAATGCATTGAAATACTTCAAAAACAAGTGATATACTCTCTTCAAGAATACGATGAAGAATCATTCTTAATCTGTTAATTGATATTTCTTGCGATGTTGTAGATTGATCATCACCACTTGTGCTGGAATTTTCATCATGAGTATAATTTATAAATGTACTAACACATACCTCATTATCATTTGAGGTAAGAAGGTTGTCCATCTTCTTGGTGGGGACTTGAGCCACCTTCAAATTACTTGACAAGTCTTGTGTGTATTCAATGTCAGCCAGATATGGAGATCCAGATGCTTCCTCTTTTTTAGATGAGACGGAAGCCTTCTTCAATTTTATCTTCTCTTTCTTTTTCCTATTCATCATGGTGTTCGTAGATATATATTTCGGCTCAGAGATAGATGATTTTTTAAAATAACTGCTCTTCATTGTTGACTCAGAAAAGGAGATAAAACTTTAAAAATAGAATGACTTTAATGTAGAGAATCCAATAGAGGTGAACCTACCTCTGATACCAATTGAGAGGACCAGATTGGGATATACCCAACACTATGAGGGGGTGTGGGGGTGAATCGGTGTTGGGGATTTTTAAAACCAATTTCATCTTTTATCCCTGTAAATCAGGACCTGTTAGGATCTTGATTCTCTTAATCTCTTTTCCCGGTCACATGCAATAATATAAAGCAGTAAAAATATGCACACAAAATATTTACAAGGTTCACCACTCTATAAGAGTAGCTATATACTTGCCATACATGGGGAAGAATAGTGCATGGATTCTCCACTATAATGTGATAAGCTGTTATAATGGAGTTTCTAGGAAAAAAATCCTCTAGCCAGTGTGATTCCCTACACTTTAGAGGGTGGTGGGAAACAATCCTCTTCCCTGGACTGGTGATGACCTAGACCAGCATTCCAGTGTGAGTCCCTACACATTGGAGGGGGGTGGAAACTGTCTTATTCCCTAGACAGGTGATGACCTAGCCCAACTTGAATCGTCTAGATGGTTCTTTAAAGTGCCTATAGAGATAGTCTTCTTCCTTCATCAAAAGGTAGGTTCTTGTCTTGATCATATTCAGTGCTCTACACTTGAATACATGCAAAGAAGTAGGAAACCAATTCTTCCTTCTTTATTTCTCTTCTATTTTAGGGAAACACCAACTGAATTAGTCTTCTTCTTTCTTTTTCAATGTGGAATAACCAACTACACTAAAACTTATTTTCTCTTCTTGGTCTATTCTTCTTCTTATTTTTCTCTACTCTCTATGCATCAAACCTATAACATGCACACTCTTGTTCTTCTTATGCTTCTTCAATGAAAAACCAGCTGCACTAAAACCTACTCTTCTTCACACATTTTCTTTTACTGCAAAACGATATGCACCGAGCTCTTCTTCTTCTTCTTCTTGCTAGAATCACAACTTCACATTGTGATTGTAAAAACAATGATGTCTAGATCAACATAGCATCATAAATGTTTGACAGAATCTTGTATGAAATTTTAGATCAACTCATAGTTTGTGTGTCAATCCTTACCTGTGCGCCACCCTGCTTGCGTGCCTCTTGGCTTGTGCATCACCCAGCTTGTGTGCCACCTGCTTGCGCACCACTCACTACTTGCATGCCACTATTGTGAAAAAATCACAACTTGCACACCACCGTTGTCATATACACACTTCTTTTTTGAGCACCTCTGGTAGCTTGGGCAGAAAAACCTACACGGAAAAAGATGGCGGCAAAACATGTGTGGAACCACTTTCGCAACACCCAGCTTTCATGTCTTAGAAATTACCCCGAGCTTGCGCGACACGTTAGCTTGCGCGCCACTTCCACTACTTGATCGGTCAGAGCTTAAATTTTCTCTTAATTGTTGAGCCTTAATAATGAGGAGCCTAGTCGTATATTTATAGGCATTTTGGTGACTTGCACGACCTAGACTTGCGTGCCAATACTTGCACGACGCTTCATCACTTGCGCACCCTATCATCACTTGCACGCCCTTCCATCACTAGCATGACAATTTCTTTCCTTTTTTATATTTTAATACGAGGATGTTGGAATATGACTTGCACACAATATGCAATTGTGCGCCCAAACTTGCGCGCCAATACTTGCGTGACACTCTTGACTTGCGCAATACTTTCTAACTTGTGTGCCACTTTATTTACTTTCTAATATTTTGAGTGGATGATCTTTGAAATAGGAATTTTACACCACTTCACATGCATGTCAATACTTGCACGCCACCACTTACGCGCCACCACTTGCGCACCAAAACTTGCACACCACTTTCCTTCCATTTCCATATTTCTGAAATAATGCATTTTTAAATAAGACTTGCATGCCTCTACAACACTTGCGCGCCGCCACATGCGCGCTGCCACTTGCACGCCACCACTTGCGCCCCTTCTTCTTGCCTTTATCATTTTTGGATAGTAAGATATTGAAATGTGTTTTTCCAAAAAAAACTTCCTTACTCTCTCTATCCTTCATACGTCATGCACCAAAAGTTCTCCCAACTTGTGATGATTGTAAAATACAAATCAACAAATCGTCGTCTGATTTCATCTAATTTTTTTGGAATATGAATTCCAAAGTACTTCTTTTATCCTCTCTTCAAATACAAAATTCTTTTTGGAGTGTTATTTCCAAAGAACACCAATTATCTCTCTTCATCAAAAAGTGGAGGCTTAAGGCTTCTTCAAACACCTTCAATGTTGCATACAATGTATCACATTTGATACATGTATTTGGAACATTAAAGAGGTGTGAAACAATAATCTTATTTCAAGGAAATGTGTAATTAATGACCTTCTTAGAATGCCAAGTCATTCCACATTCTCTCTTCATCTCCATCCATCATGCTCTACTTCAATAAAATTGTATCATTCTTTTCTTGAAGGAAGCTCTTTCATGGTTCTCATGCAATCATGAAGCATTGTATTATCTTCTTTAAATCCTCATTGTTCTTAAATCATCCTAAAATGGATTATACATTTCCATTCATAATTGTTGTAAATAATGTGTCACCTATGACACAAGTTCTTTGAACATAGAATCAGTTCAACAATCGTCTGGATTGACTTCATAGATAATATTCCAAGGATGAAATTCGATGTTATGATTGCATAACATTTCTCCATGCATCCTCACTTTAGCTGATCTATAATTACTTTGTATTACTTCTTTATATCCTTCTTCATTTTGACCAATATTGACAACTGTTGACAAAAAATACAATCTTCATACACAAAGTGGTCCAAACATAATACATATCTATAATAAATTCATTTAATCGATTTCATTCATTTTTATCATTTCTTTCATTTCATAACATGTTAATGAATTGTATATAAGTATAATTATTTGCTATAGCATTATTTAATATTTTCTATATATATACTTAGTTATTAATGTGTATATCTAATCACATAATAAATATTAGATAATCACAAACATGCTTCACTTTGATCTACATTATCATAATACACATATTTCAATGTATTCAAATCCATTATTCAACAACAATTTTCATTAATATTTTAATGACAACTAAATTATAGATCCATTATATTCATAATTTGTAATTCGCATTTAAAAATAAAATTTCTGAAATATACATTTTTTATTATATGACATTGGAAATTGATGTATTGAAATCAATATCATCAATAACATTCATAGAATATCCATGGAATATTATCAACCACATCTTATTTCTCATAATATTCCACATCATATGAAAATATTGCACAACCGTGGAATTAAATTATGATTTCAATAACTAGAAATAACTAATAGACATATTATATCTTAGTTTTATAGATTAAAAATGTTCATTATTTTATTATCCACATATTAAACTTTCTATAAATATCATTTTATGCACATCAATCTGCACCACTTTTAAAAATTCAAATATACATTTATTAAGCTTGTAATCACAATTGTAGAATTACTGAAAACTATTTGATGAAGGATTTCATACCTATAATATTCCTTAATAGAAACCATCACTCACACAATGTTATTAACATAAAAAATAATATTTTTAAATTGAGAATTGAAAATAGTTCATTATGTATATTTTCACTTAATTATTTGGAAATGTAATTTCTCATAATTGTTTTGTATATTCTTTTAAATTGTAAGAGATTATTTCGATACCACACACAATTTTGAACTTTTTTAGTTCAAATAAGTAAATGTTTCAGTGGGGTTTTCTAAAAATTGAACTGGTGATCATATCAAAAATATAAGGGCACTATTGAACTCGAATGATGGGATTCACCTAGGAAGGACTTTAATTCGACCAGTGAGGGTCGAATAGAAATGAATGTTTTAGGAGGGTGGGGCCAACATGAACATGGATTGACCCCCCCCCCCCCATTGTGTGTTAATCATCATCACATCCTCAAATTAGCGGTATTGAGGATCTGAAACCTTTTTAGGTATGAGTAGACCCTCAGAGGTCATAGGGGAAAGAATTTTGGATAAAATACTGCTAGAAAGAACCATATGGTCTACAGGAGAACTCATTGATACACAAGTGCCAGTGGTGGCCCAAGGCGGTGGCCGCATGTGGGAGGTGATGCACCAAAATGTCACGATGGGACGAAGCTGTTGTCAACCGACCACAACAGTGCAGTAAGGGCCACCAGTTAGCGGCTGGAGGAGGTAGAAACCACATACACGATGACTGTGGTCGTTCAATCGTGGCTGGGATGGAGGCCACGTAGATGACCCACAATATTAGGTAGTCAGACATGGCTGTCCTCCGCGTCCCGACCAGGTGGAGTGGTATAACTATGGTAGACCATGTAGGCCTGTTTGCTAGACCTACGACCTAATGGATGAGACCCAATCCTATCCAAGTCTAGGTTGGGACAGCCGTCTCATGTAGTATTGGTGGTCCCAGGGCTGATTTAGTTGGGGTCGATCCGCCCGGGTTAGACCGAACCAAGACCCTACCAAACTGATTTTTGAAAAAAATTCCAATATCTTCCAAATCATGAATTTTATTGATGATACATTTACCGTTTTGGAACCCTCTTGATGAGGCAGTTCTTTTGGAAAACATAATGAATGATTTCATTGATATATAAATTTAACTACTGTCTTGGGGTGCGGTTATCCCGAGTTCAAGCAAGCTACATGCAGGAACCGTATAGTTGGATAAGACCTTATGAATGATAATGAGCAACCCTAAGTGCATTAGATACTATGGCCCAATGAAAAGTGGATTTTGTGGGACCCTATGGGCCCATAGTTTGGAGTGGCTTCTGTGTGACCTATAAGGCCCATGGTATATGATAGGAGGAGTACCTCACTATTACCATAGGTGGGAAGCCGCTTCTGTGTGACCTAGCATGCCCACGATAGGGACTATCTTCTTTGTGACCCAGCATGCCCACAATACTTATCAAGGATGTGTACCACATCAGTCCTAGGTTAGTGGGAAGCGTCTTTTGTGTCACCCAGTAGACCCACTATACTAATTGAAGATGAGTTCTCTAGAATCCCGCAATGTTCAACATTATAACGAATAGTTCTTATTCACTACTATACAATATACATGTAGGGATCTATCTTTCTTTGAAATCAAGCTTAGTGATCATGCTTTCCCTTTTGTATGTGAATTACTTTTTTTACTTTAAATTGTTTTTTGCGGTACCAACTAATGATATTTTTACTCACCCCTACATGGGCATCACTTGCACATGTTTTTTCTAGTTAAGATGATGGATGCCTTGATGGAGGACATGGTGGCTCAGAATTTGGTGGTTCCTATTGAGACAAGGAAGGTGGGAAAGTCTTCTTCAGCTTCCAGTAGATATTCTATATATACCCATTAGGTGGGGTTTTCAGTGTATGGTCATCCAGAGTTATTTTTTAATTATATATTTTATAATTATTCTTTTTTGGGTTTTTATTTTGGACCATTGGACATTCAGTTATAATTGTACTGATTGGATCTTTAGTGTCACGAATGTTTATGTTTATAAATTTGGATGTGTTTGTGTCTACGTGCATACAAGTACTTAGTAAAATTCCTCCAATTTTCAAGTTAACACCTTCAACACAAGTAGCCATCTCCCGGACTTCAGGTGGCGGGCTAGGGGTATGTCATGGCACATGCCCTAGGGAATGAGTCATGACATATTTGTATCAGAGGTGGTTGGTTCTACCATAATGACCGAGAGTCTATTATTTTGCAATGGGAAAATGATAAATGATTCGAGTTAGAATTTTAGATTTAGGGATTTCAGTGTTGGTGTGTTGTCTAATGTATCCATACAATAAGACCCGGAATTATACTTTTTTGATATCTACATAAAAACACTGGTTGTCAAATTGTCTACTTAAGATTTTCTTGAATAAAAGTCATCTCACTAGCTATACTGTTATGATTGTGGTACATCTTGATATGTATCAGGATGCCTCCATGATGATAGCATGCTAGGATTCTAATTTGTGGTCTTGTTGAAAACCCACATAAATATGAAGCATCAGTTTAGGGAAAACTACTAGAGATGGCCCCACTAGGTGGTTCATCGGTGCTTCCCCCACTAGTTGATCAGTAGTTACTACTGAGGTTACCTGTAGAGGATGTGTACAAGCCCTGTTATCTACACGAGTTATAGATATATATATACCTCCCATGTTTAAGGTAGAGATAGATCTTCATGTCATTAAGGATAGGCTGGAGTTAGTGACTTGAGTCTTATGCTTACTGAGGACACCTCTTGGCCAGATGGAGATCTTGGCATCGAGTCTCTTACATGGATCACCATGGGGAAGGTAGAACATGACTATCTAGATGCATGATCAGGTGACCCTCACATAGATAGACATCGAGCATCTTTTCCAGAAGGAGTTTCCTCCCCACAATGCTGCTCTTTGTGCACATCCAGGAGATGCTTAACCTATAGTAGGGAAGACTACCAGGGGCTGAGTACACTGCGAGGTTTTCACACCTCTATCAATATTGAACAGACATGGTGTGGGAACCTTTATTCTAGTCATGGAAATTTGAGAAGGAACTAAAATAAAAGATCAGGGAATCCATGGGGTCACTCAGCGTCCCCACACATGATGGAGTACAGGAGATATCCCTTATTTTAGAGATATTCATACCATAGAATGCACCAAAATTTGGAGCCTCCTGAAGACCATAGTCTACAGTGTGTTTAGTGGTGAGAAGAAAATAGTAGACATGGGGCCCAAGTGTGACATTTCATTCAGGGATCAATCCAAGGACACGGGGTCAGAAGTATGAGGCTCCTAGAGAATAGGTAATCCGTAGGGAAGTAGGTTGTGCATCTTGTGTGGTGGGCATGGACACATGGCTCGTGAGTACTTGACCCACCACATAGACAATCATCAGATGGTCGAGGTACCACCAATGAAGAGGTAGATATATGAGTGAGGAGGTCTGGAAGGCAATGTATGTGGCAGGGGAGTAAGCCTAGCCATAGGCGGTGGGCGACGGTTTGAGGTACTACCTCCACCACCCCCAGGTGGTCCACCATTGTCTTAGGGAGCTGATAGATAGAGTAAATGACATCATCAGGTGATTGAGGCCTAAGACCAAGATGCTTCAGAGACGATTAGAGGTATGAACTATGTCTTATCAACCTTAGCTTTAGTTCTTATAGAAACAATTACAGTCACTGTTTATTTTATAGTGATCTCGTGTGGGGCTTGGAGATTTTGATGGATTTGTTTTCTATATCTATATGATTATGGAATATTATGGGAGGGGATGTGACAATTACAGACCATTTCCAATATTTTGATATTAAAATAGAAGACACGAGCATCATGTTGGATCTCATAGGATTGGTTTTGAGGCCTTACGAAATCATCTTGGGAATGGAATATTTATCTATAATTCTTGATCAGATCGATTATTGTCAGATAAAGTGAGTCATTTCAATGAGAATGGGACCATTTGCTTCTTCACCGGCCAGTAGGGATCCTCTTCAAAACATGATGAAATTTCTCAGTGGATGGTGTAGATGGTCAATCATCTATTTTCTAGCCTCACCCTCATAATGGTGTTTCAGAGGAGTGTGATAATTCCTGTAGTGGTGGATGATTATGATGATGTATTTCCTAAAGATCCTCCATGACTCTCTCTTCATAGAGAGGTAGACTTAGGCATCACCCAGTACACTGGGAAGACACTGATATGAAAATTGTAATATCAGATAGACCCCATAGAGCCTTGTGACTTGATTGTACATCTGTACGGCTTGTAAGAGAAGGGATTCGTGAGACCTAGTATTTAACCATGGGAAACTACAATGTTGTTTTTCAAGAAGTAAGATAGGAACTTATGGATATGGGTCGACATTCATTGCATAAAATAGGTGACCAAGAAGAAAAAGTACCCACTACTGAGGATTGATGACCTCTTTTATCGGTAGAAGGGAGAAATGTGGTTCTCAAAGATAGTCCTTAGTTTAGGCTATCATCAGCTTTGGGTACTGGATAGTGATGTACTAAAGAAAACATGCTGATGTTGGTATGGACACTACAATTTCATGGTGACTCCCTTCATCGTGAGAAATTCTCTAGAAGTGTTATTGTGATTCATGAAAATATCTTCCATCCATACATCAATTTTTTCATGGTGGAATTCATTGATGACATCTTGGTTTTCTCAGTGTCAGAGGGTGAGCACACTACACACTTGTAGATATCTTTATAAACACCAACAGAAAGAGATTTATGGAATGATATCAAAGTGCTAGTTATTGATTTTTGCGGCCCACTTCCTATTACATGGCATCTTGGATGCTGGAGTTCCAGTAGATCCTATGAATATTGTGGCAGTTCTTTCTTGGGAGCCACCTAGGATCATGAATAAGGGGAAGAGTTTCATGTGGTTGGTTTGATACTACTGGTGGTTCGTTCCTGACCATTAGAGAGTAGGAGCACCTTTATCAGCCTTGAATTGGAAGGGATATTCCTTCATGTGGGTGGAGAAGTTCCATTATCATTTCTAGGAGATGAGGCGAAGACTGAAAAGTTCCCCCATTCTGAAACTATCCGAAGAGGGTGTTGGGTATGTAGATTTTTGTGACCCTTCATAGACCATACTAGGTTGTTTCTTGATGGAGGATAATATAGTGATGTCCCACAACTCACTGTAGTTGAGGCAACATGAGAATAACTATGTAACACAAGACTTGTATTCTTCATAATTTGTATATTCGATGTAGTCATGGAGGCACTACTTGATGGGTGATTAGTTTAACATCTACTCTAACCACAATAGTCTCAGGAATATCTTCTAAAAGAAGGACCTAATGATGAGACAAGGACAATGTATATAGTTCATCTATGACTATGACTTTGAGATAGTCTATATTTTTGGGAAGGGGAATGTGTTGGAGATGCACTTAGTAGAAGGTCTATTTTACAACTGCTGAGTGAGGTAACAGATCAGCTAGCCACAACGTCGATATCCTTCATTCGTGATGATGTAGGACCTTAACAATAGTTAATGAATGTATCTCCCCCACTAATACATCGAGTCATTGTGGAATATGTTGTGTATGTTGATTGTGAGGCCATACATTCTAATTTTTCATCAAGGCAAGCTCTATATGGATTTTTGATAGGTGGGGAACATGTCATACTTTATAAAGGATGAACATAGTAATAGTGATGTTACAATAAGATGTGTTGATGGAGTTCAATAAATCCCCTTTTGGTAGTGCATCATGGTGTAGTGAAGTTGTACTAAGATCCCTGACATTAGTACTTGTGTCCAGAGATGTAAAAATAAGTGGCATAGTTTCTTTCACAATGCCTCACTTGTTAGTAAATGAATGATGATAATCAAGTCCTATCTGGCTAGGCACAAACATTCGAGGTACTAGAATAAAAGTGGGATGGTATCTCTATGGTCTTCGTGAGGGGGTTAGAATGTATGTACATGGGCCATGATTCTATCTAGGTGATCATTGACTGAATCACCAGGTCGTCTCACTTCCTACCTATCTAGGATTAGGGATCAATAGAGGACATGGGATAACTATACATATAGGTGAATATGTGGCTTCATGGGGTGCCTTCGATGATCTTCTAAAACCATTATTCTCATTTTATAGCCTAGTGGTTGTAGGGATTGTAGGATGTGCTTGGGATTCAGCTGCACTTGAGCACAACTTTTCTACCCCAAACGGATGGTCAGATAAAGAAGACCACACAGAGCATGGAGAAAATGCTTCATTCATGCGTCAAATTTTTTTTTGTAGTTGGGAGTACAACCTTCCATTATTGGAGTTGTCATAATATAACAACTATCACTCTAACCTCAGCATGGAACTGTTTTATGCCTTGTACGGGTGGCCATGAAAATCATTTATATGATGGAAAAACCCAGAGGATTCAACACTCATGGGTCCATTGGTTGTATGGGATACTACTGATAAGGTGAAGATAATTCAGGATTGGATGAGGACTACACAAAGAAATAATAAATCATATGATGAAAGAAGAAAGAGACACATTGAGTTAAAGGAGGGAGATCATTTGTTCCCTTAGATCACACTATAATTGGGTTAATGAAGATTTGGCCAGGGAAGGAATCTATCTCTAATGATCATCAGACCATTCCAGATTTATAGCAGAGTGGGAGAGGTGGCACATTGCATTTACCTTCTGACTCAAATGCACTATGTAGACAATGTTTTTCATGTATCGCAATAGAGGAAGTACGTGCATGATCCATCAAACTTTATTGATTTTAGCGAGATGGAAATTAATGACGGGGCAACATTTGTAGAATTACTTGTAGAGATTGGGGATTTATAGAATAATCTTTATTGTGGATGTTTGGTTCATATAGTGCATGTTCAGTGGAAGAAAGAGAATCTCCGGTAGATCATATAGGAGTAGGAGACTCGTATCTATGATCAGTACCCCCATTTGATAGATTATCCATTGTTTTGGATTTTAGGGACCTAAAGCCCTATGGACAGGATAATGTAATTTCAAATATTTTTTCTTTATTTTTCTTATTTTGAATGTAATTATTTTGAGACCACATGCTTGGAAGACACATGATCTTGATGTCTGGTTATCCTGTAATGGAGGGATTTTCTAACATTTGACCAGATGATCAAATCAAAAATTTGAGTACACCATTGAACTCAGAATTCCAGGATTTGACTTGAAATGACATAACATCGAATAAATAGGGTCAACCTGAAAAGGAAGTTTTAGGCCTTTTAGAAAATAATAAAATAACATAAAATGTTATTTTATTTTCCTTCACTCTATTTTGCAGCAGACGACGATCTTTCATTTTGGCGATGAGGAATATTAAAGGAATATATTTAATGGAGAGTTTTTTTATAGTGTAACAGCTATGTTGTTTTAAGAATGGAATAGTGTAACAATGTTATGTCAAAACATATCAAAAATGTTGCAACATGATTACTTTTAATAAGCTGACGTGTTTGCGTGTTTAGAATTAATCTATAGAAATTCTGATAAACCAACATCAAGGACTCCATTTAACCACAAACGATGAATGCTGGATGGCCTCCTAGCAATGTCGATGCATTATGAAGAAGTATACTAGGAAGAAAAAAAATAAAACAGAGCATGAACCCATAAGGGAGGAACACATTAGCGATGAATTCCGATCAATGTAGGGGTTTATTATTTAACATTTCCACTATTATTCGTTCAAGACGATCAACATAGATCAACCCAAGAACAAGTTGATCCAATGATTATCCATTCTCATGGGATGGTGATGTTTCTTTGGATTTTGGTTTGAGATTGATTTATTTTTTATTGAACATCATCTCAAAACCTACAACTATTTTAAACCTCGTACGTAGTGGGTACATGCCGAAACAGACAAGGCTCGAGCCCCTATTCTTGTGTGTTCTTCATGAATTCATCCTCAAATTGGTACAATGGAGGATTCTAATCCTTTTTAGGGAAGATTGGATCCTTAGGAGGCCATAGGCGCATGTGGCGTGAATAAATGACCATTGCAGTGGACCCGGTGGTCCGCGAAATATCCTGATGGTGCCCCGGCAGCCACAACCTGGTGACGATGTGCCATGATGATGCCCTAGGAGCACACCACCATCAGTTGATAGTGGTGGTGTGGAAAGTGACATCATCTAGCGTTGGGTGAATGTGGACACTCATCGACATGCCACATAGCTACTGTGGTTGATCAATTGCTACAGTGTAGGCAACACCGTAGATTACCCACAGGGTAAGGGAGATAGACGTGGCTGTGTGCAGTTTCCCTACCAAGCACACCAGTCTGCCTATGGCGGATTGGGTAGGCCAGTGACCTGTACCCGCCCAGTTGGCTGGACTCATGGCCCAATGGACAAGACTATTGACAAGCCAGGACCGGGTCATGTCAGCATACCCAGGAGGGGACGGCAGTCCCCAGGTCAGATCGGTTCGGGTCAAATAGGACCCGGAACCCACATGCCCCTTTTTGAAAAAGCAACAATATCATTCAAATCAATCATCTGATGGACGATTCATTTGATGAATTGGAACCCTCACGAAGTGGTTAATATTTTAAAATACCAAATTGTGTATTTTATTGACGTTTACATTTGTTAAATGGATTGGTCAGCAGTTCTCCTGATATCAAGCATTCTACATACTGAAATCCTACGGTTGGCTGAGACCTAAATACTTCTGATGAGCGACCATATGTGGATCAAATACTGTGGCCTAGGAGGAAGAAGCTTCAATGTGTCCCAGAAGGTCCACGGTGGGTTGAAAATACATTGGGACTTGGATGACCTATTGTTCTCAACAAGAGGAGTACCTTAGTATGGCCATTGGTGGGAAGTATCTTATGTGTGACCCTACATGCCCATAGATGGGAGTGACTTTTATGGGTCCCAATATACCCATGATTCTAATCATGGAATAGTATCCCGTCAGCCCTAGGTTATTGGGAAGCAATTTTTGTGTGACCCAGATGGCCGATTGTACTCAATAAGGTGGGGGTCTCCAATAGCCCATGATGTTTGACATTATGACTAGTGATTCTAATTACCAACTCTAGAATATACTTGGTATGAGATTTCTTGCTTCGTGATCAGGCATGGGGATCATGCTCTGTGGTTGGTTTTTGTATTGATCTTTGGCCCTTACATTGTGTTTTTGGGTCCCTATTGAGTATATTGATACCCACACCAGTAAGAGAATCACCCATAAGTGATGAGTCTGGTGTAAACGACTGATGCCTTGATGGAGGATGTGGTGGATCCAGATTCAGGGGCTCCCTGTGAGACTAGGCAGGCAAGGTATACATCTACATATTCCAGAAGCTAGTCTGTACATAACCATCAGTTGTACCAGTACTCAGTGGGTTTTTAGTGGCAAGATTGTATACTTTTCCATCATTAGGATGTGGTAGTGTGTGCATGCGTTCACACATATTTGAAAATTCCTCCCACATGTAGGTTGACACAATGGGTGCTAGTCTCTAACCCCTAGCCTTAGGGAGGTGGGATTGGATTTTGTCACAAAATGGTCCTCGAGGGACGGGTTGCAATAGTAAACCTCTAGGGAATCCTTATACTCTTATCATAAGTATCTATATTAGCTTATTAAATAATATCAATGACAATTTTTTTATAAGTTGGTTACCCAAATACATATTTATATAATTGATTATATACATTTTATATTTCTATTTTAGTCTATTTATATATATAAATCAATTTCTCATTTTAATAGGAAATAATCTTAATTTAATTTATAGTATTATTGAACCAATATCAATAGTTCTATATTTTATCTGACTGGTAGCATGTTTGACTTTTATTTTACAATTACATTTAATAATTTTTACCCCACAATGATGAATTCCCATTTTGGAAATACCTGATGTCCATTAGTGAGTCGTGATACATATTTATTCATGGGTTGTATACGTTATTCCCTTAAGTAAATCATGAATATATCTGATTTATATTCAATTTAATCATATTAAATATGATATTTAGATTATGGAGTGGATAACTCTGTTCCCCATACATCACATGGATGTTTATAAATATATTCCCCAATTTTCAATAATGAAAGGGTTTCATTTTTTTTAATAGATACAGTACACATAAAATGGGGTATTTTATAGTTAGGGATATTTAAATATTTATTAGACCTAAAATATAATCATGGGGTGCCCATATTTCACATTAAATACTCCAATTTGATGATCCATGTATTTATATGTGTTATCATTGGAATAAATCACAAACATTATAATATAATGGGGATTTAAATCTCACTGTCATATCTCATTTTCTTAATTTTTTATAACATATTATACTAATGATTTGGTTTCTATTGCCCATAAATTTACGTTAATTAATATATTCAAACAATAGGTGCATGTAAATCTACACACCAAATGAAAAAATTTATTTATGGTAATATAAGACAGAATAATTTATCATACCCATCATTTATCTACTTAAATTAATGTTGGAATACATAGGATTAGTTATACACATAAATTAGGAAGGGAATAAAATTTATAAATTATCATTTATATTATTTATTACTGAAATAAACGTTGTAGATATTACATAAAAAATAAATATATAGAATATATATTTACTTCAAATATTAAGTCTACCAAATTTTCTTCCATATTGAATTTTATTTAAATACTTGATGAAAATAATATAAAAATTATATATGTGAATTAATCATATATAATATTTAAACATTCAAAATATAAGGTGTTTTAGATAATTTAAATCATAATGATATTTTTCTTAAATTCCTTTGATAAGATCAAAATAAATTTTCAACGGATGCCTTTCAATTTGAGTAATTCAAATATACAATTACACAAAATTTACAATATAATAAAAAATACATTGTATTTTTCAATATTTTCTATTTGATATAGAATTTTATAAATAATCCTTTTAAATTCCATATTAAAATATTATAACCAAATTATATCTCCTGCATTATAATTTTCATTGTTACTTAATTTTCAGATTTAAAATTCTAGATATTTATTTAATACATGATTCATTTATAATTAATAAATATATATAATAATTATATAATTAATTAATTTAAAATTTTTAAATTAAATATATTTCCAATAATGCATTTTTACATAACATATAAATAATATTATAATTATATAGTTTCATTATTAATTGTATTTTAGATTATTATAATTTTCTTACATCTATAATATTTTATGTTAAAAAAATAACCTGATTTTTACCACTACTATTCATCTATATTGTATTTAATAATTGGTAAAAAAATGTGTATGATTGAAAATAATAGAATTACCTATCATATTCTACAGTAAAATGAAAATCATGTTAATGATATGAAATTTTATATTATGTTGTGAAAACAGTTAAATGGGTGTCGATGACTAGCCATATCATACAAATCATTATATTGAAACAAATAAAATAATATTGAATTTTTAGCTGTCACAACCAATATAGTATGGTGGAAACTGATGACATATTGTTATATAGCAGATCATATCTCAAAATAAATGAAAATTGGAATAAAATCTTATAATATGTTTTTTATTAAGAATATCCACAATAATAATTCTATATCATTTTTATGAATTAAAATTATCCTCGTAAAATGACATAAATTCTTCTTCATTTTAATCATTTTTTAGGAATCATATATCATCAGATGGTTTGGATACCTCTTATGGGATTCTATGGATTGAATAACTATTACATGATGTAGTGAAATACTATAGATACATAAATTCTTATTTCACCATTCCTTGTAAAACCAATACCATGTATAAAATCAATTGATAACATTTATCATTCATCAATAATATACATGTATACTATCTACAATACTATTGGTTAATAGTGATCCCAATGGTGAAACTCATAGGATCATACCACATTAGTTTATATATGTGTTAAAAAATCAACCATTAATTTTGTGGTATTATCTATAACATTCATTGTATGATTGTGCCACTCAATGGAATTGGGTGAATTGGATTAGAGATTCATGATATTTAGTTAGAATATTTGGAAAGGATCTCACACACTATTCTCAAGCCTAATTTCTGTTTTATATAGGTTTCAAGGATACTTCATGCTACTCCTAATACTTAACTCATACATTAAACACTAAACATGTAATTTTTTGGTCATTCATGAACATTTAATATAATGAAACCATTAATTCATTCAAGGATATAATTTTATGAAAGATGCATATTTCATAATAGGTATTTGTAATATATTTGTGAACATTAAGAAATTTTAATTCCTCATCTACAGTACATTATATACGATACATATCATATAATGTGATAACATCAGTCCATAAAATATGAAATGGATAAGGTAGATGAGAAATACATGATATCACTATGTCGAAATACCTAATCCAAATTAAGAAATTCACCATTAGTTTATATATGTTATAACATAGTAAATATAAAATGTTTGCAAAATGATATAAATATTGAAACATCATTTTCATTCATATAGTGATGCCATATTACTATATGTATTCTCCCATGAAATATATCGTGCCCTCATATGCATTAAAATATACATAAATATTTTTTATACATGGTTAAATGTAATTAAAAATATATTTAATTTATATTTTAAAACACTATAAAAAATGGCTATGATAACACGGTGACTTAATATTAACCGATAATCACAATATTATTATTTTATTTGAAACACCCCATTCTAGACATAGTGATTATTTTTTTCCTTCAATCCAACACTTTTCTAATGGGGAATTTATTATATCGACAATGTCTAGAAAAATGATAAAATCTCATCATTACAAATCCATGTGTTGACCCATTATGAAACCAAAGTATGCAATTTTGAAAATATAAGTGATAATTACTGTAATGAAACTTAATAATATTTTTAATTCCAATACTTATAAAATTCAATTATTGGTGGAAAACGTTTACATGTTCAATACTGTTAAATACTATTTAATATAAAAGAAATATAAACCTATGAAATCCTATTAGCCATGTCCATTCATCAATATTACAACATTAAATGGTGAACCCTCCATCCAATTGTTATATAATAAATTGAAACAAATTATAAATAACTAAAAAACTAGTTCTAAAATAAAACTTTTAAAAATATTTGTATATTAATAAAATGTTATCGATCTCATATTTTCAATAATGAAATGATGTTTTATTAAATAATTTTTTATAACAAAAATTGGTGTCAACTATAAATTTAAATAATTATGTCTATAGTAGAACATATATATCATCAGGGCTAATATCATTTGTAATCATAAATGAATGATTGTTGTAATACTGTTATTTAACTGTTATATCAATTATATTCATGATATTATAAATGAAATTGCTTCCAATTTTTTATTCCTAATAAAAATTTCCAATTAAAATACTATGTAAAAGGGTGCATTATTCTTTTAATAGAAGAAAAGTATCGTTTATATACTCAGTATTATTCACCCACTAGATAAGACACCTTGTTGAGATATCTAAATATAACATAAGAAATGCACCAACCTACTCCATTGTTCAATATCAATATATTATATCTTGATTTATATAATATTATTAAAAATCATTCATCATAAATCATTATTGAATTTATTTATACAGGACATAAAAATTATTTCATTAATACCGAGATATGTTTTCTATAAATTCTACATCAAAATATTATATACTCTGTTATCTCGGTGGTCTCACAATTTCACTCCTCTTCCCCCAACCATTTCATATATTGTTTGATAGTTTATCAAGACCCATATCCCTAAATATAAAGTGCATGGTACTATATATAAAAATATAATGACATGTATCCTGGTTCAAACTCAAATATAGAACATGACCAGAGTATAGTGACACACAAATACATGTAAAATACAATATAACTAATATTATTATGATCCTCAACTAAATCATCATTTTATATTTCCAATTACTACTCAAAACCCAAACGACCAGACAATATAATCCTAAGTGAGATTCAACATTGTATTTTCCTATATGTTTCCCCTCACAAAGAAACTATGATTCATTTCACCATATAATTGCATTTTAAAAAATTTCACATGACTATTAATAGTATAAAATTTCATTATTGAAAAGAGAATCACAAGAGAATTCATTACTAATAGATATATCATATATCCAACTATAATTTTTTATATGGCATTGATCGTAAAATCACATAAATAATATGAATAAGATTTTTCTAATATACATTACTAAAAAATCCATGATATGGCCCTCACTTGAATGACACATGTTATATAAGGGTAGGAATGTATCATTCTGGATGAGGAAAATTCACATTAAATCTCCATGATCCAGATGAATTATCACCCACTAAGGTATGTGTATAGAAAAAAATTTAGTATAATATTGTTTTAGTGAGAAACTACTAAATATACTATGCCATTTTTTCACCTATTCTAGACAAAAATTGGTGTTTAAACCATGTTCACCCACATTATGGGGCATCAATGAACTCATTAAACTATCAAAACTCCTATTATGTTGAAGCACACAAAGTAATATAATATTTTATTTCAAAGTCTTTTAGTTGGAATCTCGTAGATCCAATATGGACCTACAAATAAAAAGTTTTATATTTTTTACATTATGCTTCAATTTTTTATGAAAAACAAATTAAAAAAAGGATATATTCCGGAGTAAGGAGGTGGTATAAAATGTAATTCCCCAATTCATCATAGGTAACAAATTTATCGAATCATAGATCCATTTTGGTGAGATATTAATTATGAAATGATTGTGGGATTATTATTTGATCACATAGAACCATCATGACCATGTTGCATCTGTGGTGAGCACATGAAATTCTTATGTGGTCATATTCACTATTCAAGGACCAATGTGGTTTGTGGTAGTCTATTAATATTCATTATTTTTCACATTATCTTAGTGGACATGTGATTTCTATATGACCACATATTCCATGATGAATTCAAATTTAATACATATCACACACGTTTATAATAGGTAGAGGACATTAATACTTTGAGAATTCTATAATTCAAAGATATTTCCATCATGAAGAATTCTCTTTATAGAAAATTGAAACTCCAATAATTGGTTTCGTTTTAGTCAAAAAATAACGGGGTGGAGGGTGCATCTGGAAAATAAATTTTGATAATCCACCTTTCATATATAAATCTCACAATTCAATCATATAGTAACCTTATAATGTAATCCTATATAAATTACATCATAGTAGGGATTCAAATGAACATCATTTTTAAAGAATGCTGATAATAGGTACTTATTTGAGAACATCATATGAAAGATCCTTATTGAATAACTATTCTTAAGGATTCTTTTTATAATAATTATTGTGTTTTACCATTCATAAATGAAAGTATTTATGTCCCAAGATTTTCTGAATAATAGTTACTCCTATAAAAACCTAGTTATATACGAACATTTTGAATCCTAATGTATATTATGGAATCCTTATATTGGAACTAGATTATAAATTATTATATATATTATTTTTTTACATTATGTTGAAAAGAAAATTGCAGAAATTTGTACTCTTTTGAAACAAGTAGTTCACATAGGTAATCTTCCTATGCTAAATTTATCTTAATTGATTCATTGTATTAACTTTATGAAGTAGGAAAACTCAAAATTCCCATTATAGTGAGGTCTCATACCCAACCTCTAGAAATATATGATATTGTTATCCACACAAGAGTGTTACAAATTGACCATGTTTTACATTGTTAATTGATCCTACACATTAACCAAAATTTGATCCAAACAATAAGGATATTAAAATCATTTATGTATATATTAAATGGAGGCCCTATTTTATAAACCCCTTGAAATATCCAATGATCATATTTTTAAAATTTTTTACCCGTATTATGAATCTTTTCATCTCCTACATCAAATAGATCCTTTCCAATAGCATAGGATAAATGAATATGTCATGGGTGTCCAATTAAATGTAACCTCAAACCACACCATCATCTATGTCACCCTCACAATCATAGACTTTAAATAATCATTTAAATTACCGATATGTATACTTGTTTATTCCTAGAATAATATGGTCATAAAATTCAATGAATTTCCATCCTTTCTAGTCCCCATTCCTTATATGGCTTCAAATATAATGGGGGATAAACACCCATATTTTTCTCATATTCTAGGTTTGAAAACCAACCTTTCTATTCCTTAATCCATATATTGATAGAAAAATAACATGGTATGAATCTGTATATATGCCTATTAAAATGGTACAAGTTCTATCTCATGTTGTAAAAATTCTTCATCTAATTATTTCTAGAGAGGGGGTCAAAAAATTATAACCCACCTTTATGGTTTATTCCCCATCCTTTATAGTCATAAATTATCATCAAGTTAAAAATTGGTTGTGGGTATAAATCCATATATGGGCCTTCAAATATGTGTAATAAAAAACATTCCTTTGCCTAATCTATCGATGATCCCATAGTACATCACGAAGAATAATCATCATCCTTATACTTATCCATCATATTTAATGGTATGATTTAGGTCTATTAGAATGATTATTCTAAAACTAAATCGTCAACCATTTATTTATCCACAAAATAGATGTACAAAAAAAATCCCATGTATAAGCCTTGAACCTAATTCCATCAAGTCACCTTTCACCTAGTAGTCCTAGTTGTGGGACAATAAACTGATTAACACAAATCATTTAATATATGATGTAAACATAAATAGAGAGGTCATATAATTTAAATCCAAAACTCTAAAACATGAACTATATGCTCGTTCATTCATGTTAAGCCTAACATGTAGAGTGCCTTTATGATTTTTTATTGTTGTACCTTGTAGGTCCTAAATAGAAATCATTGAGTTGATATTTAATTGGTTAGATAAGTATGAAAATAATGTAAATTTTTTTTCCTTGTAATATGACCATAAATTTCTGATGTTTTTAATTAAGAGGAACAAAACTATATGGATTTATCCTCCCTTCATATGGATACGTAGGAAGAACCATTTTAACCCTGATTCCAACCCCATAACACCTCATAATAACATTCACTAGAGCACATTGCCTCCCCAATAAGAAATAAACACCAAATTTCACTCTTTTATAGATTTTAGTTACATATTAAAAAATTATGTGTTCTCAAAAAATATTGTATAATAACCCCATGTAGTATCCTCTTAATTGCATATTATCAATATTTAAATTTCATAAGTGTAATTATTATTATTTTTATGAGGGTTTCAAAATCATATCATACATCGCTAAGAGATTCTAGAATTAGGAATAAATTCCACCTAAAATTTTGTTATGTAGATCATATCCCAACTTCAAGACTACTCTTCACCAAAAATTACCGTTGGTAAATTCTCGAAAACCACATTCCTTCAAAATGAAAAATCATACAATCATAAAAAATAAGAGTCCCATTGAATGTTGGGAAACAAATAAATAATTTGACATCCCAAACTCGGTTCAGTAAAATGTAACCAAATATAGTTGTCCAAAGGGAATCTTGTATGAATCCCCATATGTTATAGGATACTGACTAATAGAAAAGGTAAAGGATGTTTTCGGAGTTTCTATACCATATTTTTTTATTATAGTGGAGA
Source organism: Viscum album (assembly GCA_963277665.1). Lineage (NCBI taxonomy): Eukaryota > Viridiplantae > Streptophyta > Magnoliopsida > Santalales > Viscaceae > Viscum > Viscum album. The sequence goes on from OY728143.1 coordinate 359,486,801, forward strand.
AAATCATTGAGTAATATATAATTAATAAATAGATTTATAATATAAATAATATATGTAAATCATCCAAATATTAAATATAAAAAAAATAATTGGTATCATTTTCATTAATGATAAAGACGTGTCTTTACAAAATTGTGGAGCATGCATACAACAATAATTAATATATTTTTGTCAAAATATAAAAAATAATAAACAGAAAATAATATCATTAAAAGAAATACTGCATTCTTTTTGTACCATAATACAACCTATTTAGAAAATTTTTATGCATAGCTAGGCAATTCCCGTTATCCCTACATGCAAAAAAGATTTCATCCGATGTACAAAATTGAAGCTTATGTAGAGTGTGATTAAAACATAGTGAACTACCACAAGTGTATCATTTTTATGAATATAAAATGAATAATTTTCATGTATATTAATTGTATAATAGCAATGTTAATAAACCATGTTGGTATTAGGAAGCTCTGTGGATACCTTGATGACCATAAATGATTTGGACTACTCCAAAATGACATTATGTAATTTAAATTATGTAAATAAAGTCATGATTGACATATACAAACATGGAGTAATTATAGAGTAATAATAATAAGTATTTCCATTAGTTCAATTTAATTTATGAAATATATATCAACATAATACCCAAGGGTTGTACCCTTTTAATTTCATATTAATTGGTGTCAAACAATCCCTGTGAACATGTACTTTGTAGCCTCTAGGATAGAAATTATTGGATCTCACATAGATAATCCAAAGTAGTACATATTCTAAAATCTATATTCAATGATTTCATCAAATGATTTATATTTATTTATTTCAATTAAAAATAGTGAATGAGCTGTTTTATATAGAGGTGTTAATATATATATTACATTGACCAAACACAACTATAGTATTTCGCATATCAGCTACATTAATGAATCTATTGGTGCCCTAAGATCCCATTTGAGGCACGTAATAAAAAACTCATAGTATTTCACAATTAATTCCATAGTGTTAATGTGAGCCTTTTATATTCCATAGTGTTAATGTGAGCCTTTTATATGCACATAATCTTGTATAATATAATTTTAATTATATTTGGAACACATCCGCTGATTTTAGTTTCAGAATCCATCTATCTTCCAAGGTATAAATAGATTTCATCTTTTGTTTCAACTAATCCATGACAATAAAAATTTGAATCCAATTAACTTTTTAGATAGAATATAAAATTGATCAAGGTTGGGGTAATTAAATTCAATAAATTCTGTAATTTCATTAAAGGAATTCCAATTTCAATCTTAGTATCCATTAAGGAATAATATAATTAATGAACAATGATATGTGATCCATCCAAACCGAATATAATTCCTTTAATTCTATTTTGGAATTCATAACAAAGTTAATAATGAAATTAATTATATTATGATGATATGGGGACATCTATCATGGTCATATCATTAAAATTTCAATTAAAATAATCCCATATAATTATCTTGTTAGTATGATGAGAAACCACAATCCTAAATATAGGGTTTAAATAAATGATAATAAGGGTATAGAAATATAATTTAATTGAATCTACTAAGGGGTAGGTGGTTTGGCTAAATATCCTTATACACCATCAATGCATAAATTCATTTTAAAGGAAATATGTCAATTACTAATTATCAAATTAAATAGAAATAAAATTTAGAGGCAACAGAGGAACTTTATAACATGATGCATGATTACCCAAGACAAAAAAACTAATCATTAGTGGAAATGTACAATGTGACCAAAGTTAAATGTATATGAACACTTTATTATCATATTTAAATATTACATCATTTTTATAAATATTAATTTCATTACATAATTAGATTCTAAATTTCCATATTAGTAATTGTTTGTGGAACCTAAAAAAACCAACAACCGGTCTATAAATAAACAACACCATCTCTAACTATGATCTTAACAATTATCTCCCCAATTAGGAATATCATATATAATATATTTCATTATAATGTAGAGAATTTAAATATAATAAAGGGTAATCTAAAATGATTAGTATGAATAAAATTGCGAGATATATAAGCCTAACATGAACATAAGTGTATGGTAACATTAGAATTACATTATAAAAAAATTCCCGTTATATCAATGATCATAATAATGTGTCTTGGAATAAAAAATATTAATACCTAGGTTTTGAATCATATGAAAATAAATAACCATATTTCATGATTGAATTACATTGGAATATGAAATGGGTTTATGGAATATACATTAGCATTAAAAATAACTTCTATATTAGTCAAGGCTACTTTTCAAGGATATAATAGTCGATGGTGTCACGACCCGTCCTCGGGACCCATGTTGTGACTACCCCAAGCCTGCCTCCCATAGGCCAGGGGCTGGTGAATAGAACCAAGCCGTAAATCCTGACAATAAGGGGAAGGCATTGCCTTTATAAAGTAAACAAACATCACAGAGTAAGCAAGAAGAAGTAAACAATTAGTAAAACTGGGTACAATAGTAGTGCAGAAAAGTAAGTGGGCCAGAATACAAACCCAAACTGAATGTAAAGTACAACTGGAAAGAAAGTACAACAACTGAAAGTAAAGAAGCAATGTTGGGATGTCCACTAGAATTCCCACACGACAGGTGGGTACAGATAGCCTCCTCAGCTCCTCGAGTCCAGCCCTCCGCTCCGTGTATGTCCCGCCCAATGGGCCACCTCTAGATACCAACTGCCCCACTAGCCTCAACCACGATCAGCGCTGTCCGTCGTCTGCATCCAACACAACGTAGTGCGGGTATAGCCCGTGCAGGGGTGAGTATACACTACTCAGTAGGGACCCCGAGACCCCTGAAGTTCTCCTAGAATCCAAAAAGGATAATCCACAATGGAAAGATACAATCAAAAAGTAACAATCAACAATACATAGGTATATGCCCATACATATACCTAAGTCATCAATTCTAGTTCGGCTCCAACATCCGAGCCCAAGTTCGATCACGTCCACATAGGAGTACAACCCAATCCACAAAGGATAACACAACTCAATCCACATAGGAAAAAAGTCAATCATATTGATGATATTGTTTGAAAGTCAAGACTCGGCTCCCACAGGTATACTTCTTCAGTGATAGAGATGATCAGATATAGCCACTGATTCATCTAAGCTAGGACCCACATAGGATACTAAACCCCCCATGCTACCGAACCCAAATAGGATTTCAGTGCAGTCTTCCTTGGCGTCGAAACCACGGAGGACTTCAGTATATTCTTCATCACTGCCAAACCCACATAGGATTTCAGTGCAGTCTTCATCACCGTCGAACCCACATAGGATTTCAGTACTGTCTTCATCGCTGCCGAACCCACATAAGATTTCAGTGCAGTTTTCATCGTCGTCGAACCCACATAGGATTTCAGTATGGTCTTCATCATTGCTGAACCCACATAGGATATCAGTGCAGTCTTCATCACTACCGAACCCAAATAGGATTTCAGTGCAGTCTTCATCACCGTTGAACCCACATAGGATTTCAGTACGGTCTTCATCACCGTCGAAGTCGCAGCCAACTCAAGGGTTCCCACACACAACATGCTCGTACCGGGAGGGTCCTCTCCATGAGCAAAGGGGTCGATAAATCAACTGAGACTTAGTCTGGAGTTTATGTATATCAATGTTCCGTCTCGACATAAGGAACTCAACGTGACAGACGGCGCGTCAATCGGACGCCCGTTCTGAGAGTTATTGGCTTTTTCGTTTCAGGGGCCTGGTTGTTTTATAAGTCAAAAACAACCTGACCGCAATCCAACTGCATCCAAACCTCGATCAAATTATGTCAAAAGGTTTGTCTCACTAAGAAGAATCCATCAAAGTCGACGACATGTCAATCAGACGTCTGGAGATCAAGTTATAAGCTTTTCCGCTCCGAGGGCCTGGTTGCTTTCGAGTTCGAACCAATCCGTCCATATACAATGTTCATAGAAACCTTGAGTTTAATATACTGAAATGACTGTCTCGATCCAAGGATCGCATTGCAACTAACGATGCATCGATCGGAGGTCTGTAGCCCATGATACGAGCATTTGAACGGAACTGTCCGGTTTTAGGGGCTTTCGGGCCCGGACCGACCCGACCCGATACCCCCTAGGTCGACCCGAACTGGGTCTGGGTCCAGCCCGGCCTGGCGCGAGCGTGTGGCCTGTGTGTCCAGCTCGACCACACCGAGCTGAGCAGAAGGGGGAGCGTTGCCCCCCTGTTTGAGTAACCGCGGACCCCACATGGGGGGCCGCTCCTTCGGCCAGCCAAGGTTTACGACCCCCGGCTTCTTGGAAGCTGGCCGACCCGGTCCACCCGGCCGTTGCTACTACTGCAGGACCACCTGGGTCCCACCCCTCCGAGGTGCTGGAGACCGGTGGTTCTGGCCGCCCGGCCTTGCACTGCCACAGCTTCGATCCGCGGCCTTGTCTGACCGGTGCCGTGCCCCTCCGTTGCAGCCCCGCACCGGCCACGGTGTCCTCGTGGTTCTCCGTCGCAGCACGAAGGTGCCGGCCCCCTTTTCTATGGCCCGACTCTGGCCGCAGGTTCATTTGGCCTCAATGGCGCGGTGCGATGACGCCACACATCTTTGACGCATTTCTCCATGATTCTGCTCGGGGTCGTTGCACCGCGCCACCTTTTTTCGAACCGCAACAACACAACAACAAAAGGAGGAGGAGAGTCGGTCGTCTTCATGCATTCCGACCTCCTCCACATAAGTTGATATCAAGCAGCCAAAAAAATGGAGATGAAGAACGACATAGGATATTTCATGAACAATAAGAAATTATCCCCTACCTCAGGCATTATTGATCGAAGGTTCGTCGCGGGGAAGGGACGTCGCAGAAGACGGCGTCGCGGAAGGAGGATCGTTGGTGTCGTGGTACAGGGTGTCGCGTCATCAATCTCCGGGGAACTAGCATTTTAATTTTCTTCCGTCGTAGACCGGCGTTCTTCATCGTTCTTTGCGTTTTCCAACTAAGAAAATGATGATTCAAGGCTTGAGTAATTCCTCTCCCAATCCCTCTCACACAATGAAAACAACCATAATAAAATAAGGTATTGCCTTATTTTATTACTCATGCCATCTGTTTTTTTTAATTAAAAAAATATTACACGGTTTAATTAACGTGCGTTGACCAAATAATGAGGCGTTTAATAATCCAATTAAATGCGAGAGTTGACTTGGAATTAAATAGGGGGTGCGGGTGAGTTACCAAATTAAATGCACGCGGGGGGTAAAAGGAAAATAAAAGGGGGTGGGGATCATGTGGGCCCCACATCACTAATATCCTACCTAGGAGTTAGGATATCAGTGAGTCCCACTCCAACCACCATGCCTAGGTTAACACTACTTAGAATAAAAATAAAATTTGTTGCACAATATTTTATTTCATTCTTTAGTTAATCAAAAAAAAATTAATAACCTCACCGGAGCAAACACAACTCTAGAAAAGGTGTTCTTATGAAATTATCGGCCCTGTGATTCCATCAATGCCCTCAGAATTTAATTCCGAGCACCGGTCCAACAGTTAGGAAAACCCTCTCATTCATTCACTAAACGTACCCGAGCTAAACTATGGAAAATGATTCTGGGCACACCGGGCCTCGGAATCAGGTGCCATCAGAAACTGCGTTCTTGTAAAATCCCAAAGAAAATTAAGAAAACAAATTCCGTTGAATTTTATGGGCCTTTTCATTAATCCCACCACAGGGCATTACGTCCCCATAAAGATACATCATAAACTAGGGGGACAAATGTGGGTACTGTGTATGCATCTGAGCCTCCCGCTCCCAAGTGCTCTCCTGGAGGTTCCCGTACTGCCATCTGATGCGCACTAGAGGTATCGACTGTCCACGTAGGACCTGATCCTGTAGATCCTAGATCTCCACTGGGACCTCGGCAAAAGTCGCCCCATCGTCAATTTCCAGCTCTCCATGGTGAATGATATCTGTCGGGTCGTGCATGTATCTCCTCAGCTGAGATACGTGGAAGATTTCATGCACCCGGTGCAACTGAGGTGGTAGAGCCAGGTGATAAGCCACCTTGAATATCTTGATGACGACCTGGAATGGTCCGATGAAGCGCTTAGATAACTTTTCACCTCGTCCAGATCTCTATAATCCACGTCGAGGTGAGACCCGCAAGAAGACATGGTCTCCATCCTCGAACTCCAGTGGCATCCACCTCCTGTCATCATAAGACTTCTACCAGCATTGAGCTGTCCTCATCCGCTCCTAGATGACCTGGACCTTCTCTGTCATGGCCTGGACTATCTCTAGTCCCCCAAGTGCTGACTCCCCTAGGTCTGTCGAGCATAGAGATGATCTTCAATGTCGGTCGTACAATTCCTCGTATGGTGCCATACAGATGGTGGAGTGGTATCTTTTGTTGTACGCAAACTGCACCAAGGGTAGGTGGTCCTCCTAACTGCGACGAAGGTCGAGGAAACATGTGCAGAGAATGTCCTCAAGAGTCTGAATGGTCCTCTTTGTCTGACCATCTGTCTGAGGGTGAATTGTGGTGCTCAGACGTAGTTGCGTCCCTAATGCCTCTTACAACCCCTTCCAAAGACGGGAAGTAAAGCGGGCATCTCGATCGGAGATGATAGATGATGGCACACCATGAATCCATACGATCTCCTGAACGTAGAGGCGCCTCAACCTCTCCACTGAGCCCTGCTCTCTAATGGGTAAGAAGTGGGCCGACTTGGTGTGTCAGTCGACAATCACCCAAATGGTGTCTTGACCTCTGGAAGTACGTGGAATTCCAGTCACGAAATCCATAGATATCCCATCCCACTTCCACTCCGGGTCCTCCAATGGTTGTTCCAAGCCTGCTGGTAACTAGTGCTCTACCTTCACCTACTGTCAGGTGAGGCATCGAGAAATGAACTTTGCCACAACCTTCATCATACCCGGGCACAAGTGCTGTCGTCTGAGATCCTTGTACATCTTCGCCACACCTGGATGTACCGCTAAAGGGGAAGTGTGAAACTCTCTCATCACCTCCTCCTGTAAAGCAACAGGTACCATGGTACGTCCTGTGAAAAGGACGACGTGCTCTCCTCCTATATATAATCCATCAGGTGACTATCTTGTGGATATCTTCCCACGTCGCGTCTCACATTTAGCATCCCCACACTGTGACTCTCTGGCTCACTGTAGTAGTGGAGGAGTTACTGTGAGTGACTGAACAAAGGCTGCTCCATCCCAATCAACGAAGTATATCTGCATAGCGGCTAGCTGCTCCGTCACCTCTCCAAATGCTGAATGTCCATCCTCCTGTTGAGAGCATCAGCTACTACGTTCCCCTTTCCAGGAGTATAGACTATCTCAATGTGATAGTCCTGGATGAACTCGAGCCATCGTCGCTGTCTCAGGTTCAGGTACATCTGCGAGAAGATGTACCTGAGACTCTGGTGGACAGAGTAGACTGTAAATCACTCGCCTATCAGATAGTGTCGCGACATCATCAGAGAGAAGACCACTGCTGCTAAATCCAAGTCATGGGTAGCGTAGTTCTGCTCATGCGGCCACAACTGACATGATCCATAGGCGATCACTGCCAGCTACAACATCAGGACACATCCGAGTCTGGTCACTGATGCATCGCAGTAGACTACGAACCCTACTCCCTCCTCTGGTGTCCTAAAGGTATGCGTGTTGGTCAATCTCTATCTCAACTCTTGGAAGTTATGCTAACATCTATCCGACCACACAAAGGGTTTTACCTTCTTTTTCACAACTGATAGTGTTGTCGCAACTCTGGAAAAGTCTGGCACAAATCTTGGGTAGTACCCAGCTAGCCCCAAGAAACTCTACACCTCGGTCACCCTCCTGGGTGGCTCCCAAGCTAGCACTGCCTCGATCTTCGCAGGATCCACCACAACTCCAACCTCAGAGATGACATGTCCTAATATTTGGACCTCACGTAACTAGAACTGACACTTCGAGAGCATTCCATAAAGCTGGAGCTCTCGGAGTGTGTCTAGTACAACCCGCAAGTGGTAGGTGTGCTCCTCCTTAGTGGTCGAATATATCAATATGTTGTCAATGAAGACCACGACAAATCAATCGAGGTATGGATGAAAGATCATGCTCATGAGAGTCATGAACACTGCTGGAGCATTGGATATTCCAAAAGGCATAAACAAGAACTCATAGTGGCCATACCGATATCTCAAGGTCGTCTTCTGCATGAGTCATCTCAAACCTTGAGCTGATGATAGCATGATCTAAGGTCTATCTTTGAGAACCACCGTGCTCCCTTGAGCTAATTGAAAAGTTCGTCAATCCTCGGTAGCGGATACTTGTTCCTCAGGGTCACCTGGTTCAGGAGGCAATTGTCGACACAATGTCGGAAGCTCCCATCTGCCTTCTTGGAGAACAATATCAGGGAATCCCAGGGTGAAACACTAGGTCAAATTAATACCTTTCCCTACAAGTCCCCCAACTGTACCCGTAGCTCTCGAAGATCATCAGGGGCCATCCGATATGATGGAGTGGATATCGGGGCTGTCCCAGGGTACATGTCAATATAAAAGTCTACCTCTCTGTGAGGAGGTAGTTCTGGAACGTCATTAGGGAAAATGTCCGTACACTGATCCACCACTAAAAGAAAACTATGACTCTACACATCAACTACTCCTAGGATGATGCTAGCCCACTAATGAGTGATGGGATATCCTCTCCTATGCGTGAGTCCATCCTATGATGCAAAGGATCCCTTATCACTGGTGAAGGTGAACCTGCTCCCATCGGTGCGAACACCCCGCACCTTGTGCCTAAAATAGTCAACCTGAGCATGGATTGTAGATAACGAATCTATGCCCAAGATGACGTCGTAAGGTCTCGAAGCCACTTCAAGAAGATCCCAGCCGAATGTCTCGCCTCCTAGAGAATGCTGACACTACCAGCAGCAGTGCGTAATCGTTGAGTCTGCTCCTGTAGAAGTCTCTAGTAATAAGGATCGAGCCAACGGCTCTGTCGGAATCTCCGAACTCCGAACAAGGGTAGTGGAAATAAAATAATGACTCACTCATGTGTCTATAAGAACTGCAACAAGGGTGGAGTAGACACAGATCGTACCTCGAATCATCTCTAGTGCACCGTGGTCATAGGCCTCCACTACCTGAAGCTGAGCCTGTTTCAGCCCGCCAGCTCCCTATGGTCAGGGTGGGCCTCCTGGTGGTGGTGGTGGTAAAGCCTCAAAGCGTTTCCCACCACCTGCTGCTCGGCCAGCTCCCCGACCTCGTCTGCCTACTCTTGGTGGACCGCCACGGTCGACCCTCTCCCTCTGCCTGGGTGGCCCCTCAACTGTCTACTGCTTCTTTGTACGGAGGGTTTACCAGTTAGGAGCCGTGTGGCCCCACCCGCCGCATGCGTAGCACTGCCTGCTCCTCGGATGGCTGGCTCGGCGCCCTGTGCCCCGCACCTCTAAGCCAGTGTCCTGAGGTCGTCTACCTGAAGGTCTGGTCCACCTGGACCCCTGTTACATCCAACAAATGCCAGCAGCAGACGACTCTACTATGTGCCGCCCTGTGATAGGTCTCGTTGCGGGCGTAGGTTCGGCAAGAAATCTCTCTATGAGAAGAGCTCTATCCAGTACTCCTGCCTGTGTCAGAATGCTGCGGGAGATCATCGATGGCCTGATCTCATGCCTTAGTCCCTACTCGAAGGTCCGGGCCCAGAAGAATGGGACCCGTACCATGTTCGTCGAATAGCGAGAGAGATCAGTAAATCTCACCGAGTATAGGGCGACCAATGTGCTTCCCTGCCGCAGCTGTAGTAGCTCTTGAATGTGCACCGCACGAAGGGTGGCTGGGATGAACTCTGAGAAGAAGAGGCTCTCGAAGTCCGTTCAGAGAAGAGATGCCTCGTCATGCACCTGGACCATCAAGCTCCACCATCTGCCTACTTCAGCGTGCAGGAGGCTCGCTGCGCGGAACACCATGAGGTCAGCTGGTGGCCCCACTAACATGAAAACTCACACAACCGCCTCCAACCAATCCTCAGATGCCTGAGGGTTCGTCTCCCCGTGGATCATGGGCGGTCTCTGACACTGAAACTCATGCAGCGCACTAAGGTGACGTACACTATTAGCAGTTAGGGCTGGTAGCATCGATGTCTCGGGGGGTAGAGGTACCGCCAGTGCCTCCGCTATCAAAGGGCCCTGCACCGAGGCCTCGTCGCTCGGTGGGTTGTCGTCTCGCTCAAAGCTCGGAACCCTAGCTGGAAGCCATCTTGGGGCCATCCTGAAAGGAAACAGGTGTTCCACGGTCAAAACAGTATACCTGGTGAGCTGACACAAAGTAATCACAAATAAAACATTGAAACACACATGCAATCAATGTTTTCATGCATTATGTCAGAAATCAGAAGTCAGGGTCCTCGTGTATGGATATGTCGGCTGCCGCACCAACACTGGACTCCCTGGACGGATAACCACACTCAATACCCTTAACATTATTTCTTCACATAGAAGAAAGATCAGAGTCTTGAGTTCTGTGGTAGAACTGAACTCCTCTGATACCAATTTCTCATGACCTATCCTCGGGACCCGTGGCATGACTACCCCAAGCCCGCCTCCCGTAGGCCAGGGGCTGGCGACTAGCACCAAGGCGTAAATCTCGAGAATTAGGGGAAGTCGTTGCCATTATAAAGTAATCAAACACCACATAGTAAGCATGTAGATGTAAAAAATAAGTAAAATTGGGTAAAATAGTAGTGTGGAAAAGTAAGTGGGACAGAATACTAACACCAAGTGAAAGTAAAGTACAACTAGAAAGAAAGTACAACAATTTAATGTAAAGCATAAACGTCGAGCTGTTCACTGGAAGTCCCACCTGAAGGGTGGGTACAGATTGCCCTCTCAGCTCCTCAGGTCCAGCCTTCCACTCCATGTACATCCCACCCAATGGTCCACCTCCAGGTACCGACTGCCCAACTAGCCTCAACCACGATCAGCGATGTCCGTCGTCTGCATTCAACACAACGTAGTGCGGGCATAGCCCATGCTGGGGTGAGTATACGCTACTCAGTAGGGACCCCGAGACCCCCGAAGGTATCCTAGAATCCACAAATGATAATCCAAAAATGAAAGATACAATCACGAAGTAATAATCAACACTACTTAGGTATATTCCCATACATATACCTAAGTCATCAATTCCAGTTCAGCTCCAATATCCAAGCCCATGTTTGATCACGTCCACATAGGAGTACAACCCAATCCACACAGGATAACTAAACTAAATCCAAATTGGAAAGCAAGTAAATCATATCAAAGATATTGATTGAAAGTCATGACTCATCTCGCACAGGTATACTTCTTCGGTGATAGAGATGGGCCGATATAGCAACTGATTCATCTAAACTGGGAACCACGTAGGATACTAAACCAGCCAAGCTGCCAAACCCACATAGGATTTCAGTGCAGTCTTCATTGTCATCATACCCACAGAGAATTTTAGTACAATCCTCATCGCTACTAAACCCACATAGGATTTCAGTGCAGTCTTCATCGCCGTTAAACTCACATAGGATTTCAGTACGGTCTTCATCGCTATCGAACCCACATAGGATTTCAGTGCAGTCTTCATCGTCGTCGAACCCACATAGAATTTCAGTACGGTCTTTATCGCTGCCAAACCCACAAAGGATTTCAGTACAGTCTCATCACTGCCGAACCCACATAGGATTTCAGTTCAGTCATCATCGTCGTCGAACCCACATAGGATTTTAGTACGATCTTCATCGCCGACGAAGTCGCAGCCAGTACTAGGGTTCCCGCAGACAGCATGCTCGTACCGGGAGGGTCCGCTCCACGAGCCAACGGGTCGATACATCAACTGACACTTAGTCCGATGTTTATGTATCTAAAAGTTCTGTCTCGACATGAGGAACTCATCGTGATAGACGGCGCATCAATCGGACGCCCGGTCTGAGTGTTATTGGCATTTTCGTTCCAGGGGCCAGGTTTCTTTTTAAGTAAAAACAAACCTGGCCACACTCCAACTATGTCCAAACCTCGAGTGGAGAAATCCAAAAGGTCCGTCTCACTAAGAGGAATCCAAAAAAGTTGACGACACGTCAATATGATGTCCGGAGCTCAAGTTATAAGCGTTTCCGCTCTGAGGGCCCGTTTGGTTTCGAGTTCGAACCAACCCGGTCACACAGAAAGTTATCCGAAACCTTTAATGTAATATACCGAAATGTCTGTCTCGATCCAAGGATCACATATCGACTGACGGTGCATCGATCGGTGGTCAGTATCCCAATATACATGCATTTGAACGGAACTGTCCTGTTTTATGGGGTTTTGGGCCTTGACCGACCCAGCACTAGACCCCCTGGGTCGGCCCGAACTGGGTCGACCCTAACCGGGTCTTTGTCTGGACCAGCCGGCATGGCCTGGGCCCGGCCTGTCCTGGCGCGCGCACACGACTAACGTGGTCAGATCAGCCACGCTGAGTTGAGCGGAAGGGGGGGGGGGACCTGCCCCCTGTTTGAGTAACCGCGGCCCACACGTGGGGGGCCACTCCTTCGACCAACCGGGATTTACGACCCCCATCTTCTTGGAAGCTGGCCGGCCCGGTCTAGCCGGTCGGTGCTACTCCCGCGGGACCACAGGGGTCCCGCCCCTCCGAGGGGCCGGCAGCCGGTGGTTCCGGCTGCCCGTCCTTGCACCACCACGGATTCGAGCCGTAGCCTTGCCCGACAGGTGTGGCGTGGTGGTGCCGCGCCCCTCCGCCACTGCCGCACTCCTGCGGCGGTGTCATAGTGTTTCTCCGGCGCGGCGCGTCTGCGCCACCCCCCTTCGATGCGGCCCGACTCCGGGCACATGTTCGTTTGGCCTCAACAATGCGATGCGACAACACCAGGCATATTTTCCGCATTTCTCCTTGATTCTGCGCGGTGCCGTTGCACCCCGCCACCGTCTTTCGAACCGCAACAACACAACAACCAAAGGGGGAGGAGAGTCGGTCGTGTTCGTGCGGTCCGACCACCTCCCGATATGTTGATATCAAGCGTCCCAAAAAAAGGAGACGAAGAACATAAAAGGATATTTCACTAACAAAAAGAAATTAACCCCTACCTCAAGTGTTGTTGAACGAATGTTTGTCACGGTGAAGGGACGTCGTGGAAGACGGCATCGCCGAAGGAGGATCGTTGGTGTCGCGGTACACGGCGTCACGTCATCGATATCCGGGGAACTAGCGTTCTTCGTTGTCTTCCATCGGAGACCGGCGTTCTTCATCATTCTTCATGTTTTCCAATGAGGAAGAAGAAGATTCAAGGCTTAAGTAATTCATCTCCCAATCCCTCTCGCACAACGAAAACATGCATAATAAAATAAGGGGTTGGCTTATTTTATTACTCATGCCATCTGTTTTTTTTTTTGAATTCAAAATTTAATACATTGTTTAATTAACGTGTTTTGACCAAATAATGAGGCCTTTAATAATCCAATTAAATGTGATAGTTGACTTGGCATTAAAGAGGGGGTGCGGGTGAGTTACAAAATTAAATGCACGCGGGAGGTAAAAGGAAAATAAAAGGGTGTTGGGCTCGTGTGGGCCCCACCCGACTAATATCCTACCTAGGAGTTAGGATATCAGTGGGTCCCACTCCAACCACCATGCCAACGTTAACACTACATAGAATAAAAATAAAATCTGTTGCACAATATTTTATTTTATTCTTTAGTTAACCTAAAAAAAATTAATAACCTCACCTGAGAAAACGCTACTCCGGAAAAAGTGTTCTTAAGCAATTGCCGGCGATGCGATTCCATCGGTGCCCTCAGAATTATATTCCGAGCACTGGTCCAAAAGTTAGGAAAACTCGCTCGTTCATTCACTAAACGTACCCAAGATAAACTTTCGAAAATGATTCCGGGCACACCGGGCCTTGGAATCAGGTCCTGTCAGAAACTGTGTTCTTGTAAAATTCAAAAGAAAATTATGAAAAAAATTTCCCTTGAATTTTACGGGACGTTACAGATGGTATCACATACCAAACCATCATTGTAGCCAAGGATATCATGAAATTACATCATAGCATGAAAATTACCTGAATTAACTGGGTTCAATCAACATTCCATTCCTGTTTATCTCATTATATATAAATTTTAACTCATTGCGTTGGAGGTAGAACCATGTCCCACCTATCAAAAAATTAATTTATACATATATGTTCTACATGATCTAAAAAAATTCATCATATTATATCCCATGAATTGAATGGTTTTTATAAACATATTATAATATTATAAACGGCATAAAATAGACAGGTTTCAAAATAATTTTATTAATTCATCGTATGATAACTCATGGAAAATGTTATTGGATTTAATTAAATTTTCTCATGGTATAACCCCTAGACACGAAATTGGTTTCATAAAGAAAATTAAATAAATATTTTATACATTTTGAGAAATATTATGAATTTTATCCCTTGATCATTTCCATGTTAAGGGTCTGGTAAAATCATTATAATATATAGTAGGTGGATAATGATTTTTATAGATCATTTAATTTATTTATGGAGTAAAATATAATTTATTCTTGGAAATTTGATTGAAAAATTAATTAATATTTAAAATTATTTCTTAAATTAAATTTATACATTATAATTGATACATCAATAAAAGTAATTTACAAGAATATGAGATTTTTTTATGATTTAAAATAGAAAATAAATATTCAATTTTATATTTTAGTAAAATCAAAAAGGATATTGTTCAGAGAATTTCAGTAATATTACATTCAAACCCACTTTTCAATAATGAGAAAAATGTGTAAAATGTCTTTCATAAAATATTATAACAACAAATATTGAAAAATTTTGTTAGACTATAAGTTTTTTTTTATGAAATATGGTTCCTGAAAAAAAATATAAATAACATTAAATTTCCATAAAAAATATTTTTCAATAATTTTAATTATCGTTGAGAGGGATAATTTAATAATTACTTTAGAATATCATTAATATCCTTATAGGAAAAAAATAATTACTTTATTGATTTATAGAACATAATATTTATTTAATAGAATTATAATAAAAAACAATATCGATAAATGATGATATGGAAATATATAATCAATATAACTTTGGTATCATTTACATTAAAGCCCTATGAAGGGATAACATAAAATGAAACTAAAAATATCGTGAGGATAATTAAATTCCAAAAATTTCATTTCAAAGGGTATGAATATACTCCCCATGAAATATTATAGGTTCATAACATAATATAGATCTCAAAGAAAGAAAATTTATACCAAAATGTTATATGTGGATTCTTTAATTGTTGCATAAATGTTCAAACCTCTGCCATAAAAAAAATAATTTCATTATAAATGTACTATTAAAAAAATTAATATATATAATACCATATATCTTATTTCTTATGGCCTTGTATTAAACATTTATAAGTAATTTCGTTTTAATGTTATTTTTTGTGTAATAGACACATTTTTTAGTACATATTACAATTTTTTATTTCTAATAATCACAAATTGATAATGATGTCATAATATGAAAAATAAAAACAATAACTTAGTGATCAAAATAATAATAATTATATATGGTTTTATATAAATCATTTAAGGAAATAGATTGAAAAGGAAATACACGTTCATAAAGACGGTAGCCCGTACTTACACATGAATGTTTTATCCATTTTGTTGATGTATTGAATTAAATAAATGTAAATGGTATAATAAAATTATATAATATTTTTTTCTTCATTTATATCATATATTTTTATTAATATATCCTTATATCCATCTGTGTAAATCATGAAAGAATCACATCGCTTCACAAGGCGGTAGTTCTCCACATAAACGGGCGACATTATTGTATAACAATTAAATTAAAATTATTAAATTTTGTGTAAAATAAATATTTTATAAGCATAATAATATAACAAATAACATTTATTTTCAATTAATCCAAAATTATAACCTTCCTTGAGAAGTGGTAAAGAAAAAATGTAATGGTTCGTGATGTAATAGATTGTTATTAACATGATTGTGGATTTTGTAATATATTTAATGGATTTATAAATGGTTGGAGGTCATTCCCATAACATCAAGACATATACTCATATAAAAGATAAAAAATATTTTAAATCATCATAGTATAATAAGAATTTAAGGAGGAGGGGGAAAAATTATTGATAAAAATTTTCATCTTTAGGTGTGCTCCTTAGGTTTCCAATGAAATCTATTATATGATTAATTAATTTAAAAATGTATATATTCTTGGAAGATGGAATTTTAGATTATAATTAGGTTTCGTATTAATGATCCAAATTTGTTTTAAGTTCTGAATAATGGTAGATATTTTTTAACCTTTATAGGGGGTGAGTAACACAGTTGTAATTTTATTGAAAATAAAAAAAATGTAAAGATGTTTTTACAAGAAAAATGGTTCCTAAATTGTTCCAAAAAAGAAGAGATACATTATAATGTCAAAAAACGTTGTAAATGATATTTTTAACATGTTTTTAGGTCATTTTATCCTTTACCGTTCTATATTCCCCCCGATAACGGAATTTTTACCTCAAACAAGTAAAAAATATATATAGTTTTTACTATTAATTTTCTTCTAAAACTATGATAAAATAATAAAATAATTTGTTTTATTCTGATTAAAAATATGGAATAAAATTTTCTAAATACCTATAATTTTTTTTAAATTTTAATTTAAAATTATACATGAAGATGTGATGAAACGCTAGGGTTTTAAGACAAATTGTTAAAAAGATTGAATTTTTTTCATATTTAAATTCCTCATGAAATTGATTAAATTAAAATAAATTTTATTAATTAATGAATAATTGAACTAATTATAATTGAAAACAAATTTATAATATAATTCTATTTTATAATTAAATGAAATGATAAATATGTTTCCAATTAAAATTTAAAATATTAAATTATTCAACATTAAAATATTTTTGGGAAATGATATATAATCACCATGAGATAATTATCATATATTATTTCATAAATTATGTTAATTTTATTAAATTAATTTTAAATGTTTTTGGAAAAATATTTATTGTTGTTTACTAAAATAAATAAATAAAACCTTTTTTAAAAATTAATATTTTCGAAACATATACTATCTTCACAAAAAAATTAGTTTACTTTTAATATTTACGTATTTTTTATATAAACAAATTTAAAATTATATTTAAAAAAAATATTTATATCTATATCTCTATATTTAAAATCAAAGTTATAACAATCTCATTTAAATAAATATATTATTAATATATCATGGTTTTGTTAAATCCCAGAGTCATGTGAAATGAAAAATAACCTACTGTTTGGTGTAGTGAAAGATAAACCACATGTTAAATGGATCACTAGATTTTATTTTTTTTACATGTAAAGGAAACTATCAATTATATTTACATTAATCAAAAATATAATTCCTAAAAACTATGGGTTCCACATTATACCACCAATAAAATTAATTTCTCCCAAAAAATTATACACTCCAAAAAAATAAGGACTCTTTATCCACATCATATCCTCATGTTCTCATATAACTCCATGAAACTAGTGTTTTAAAAAAAAATATTTTGGGGGGTCTATGTTTCATAAAACATTTTCTATAAAATCCAGAATAACACTTGATTTTTACTCATAAGAAATATATTTCTTCATTGGTATAACTTCTGAGATCAGTGCATCTGATTTAATATGTATATACTTTCTCATGAGTGATACGGAGAACAAATTATAATCCTGAGAGTAGTTTAGTGGTAATTCCAAGTGATAAGATAATGTTCTAATTTTTACAAGTATTTAGATATGGTCAATATATATTAGGACTTGTTATCCCTTCAATAATCAATGTAAAAAATATTCATATATATTTTAACTAACTTAAAAATATAGATCACATTGACAAATCCTAGTCTATCATTTCTATTGTCTTTTTTAGTCTTTCATATCACTAAATTGATCTTATATTATATTCTGTGACCTGAAAAAACAATTTACTAAGAGATTTGTCTCTGTAACATAATTCAAGATGATATGAAAGGATTCATAAGGAAGAATATGAATACTCAGGTGAATGATATTGGGGTAAAGAAACTCAACTAAAGGAAGGAGTGATCACAACCTCCATTTAATTCCATTTTTAAAATGAATAGCATATCCTGTAGGGTTTGAATTTCTATTTCAGTGTGGAAAATCAAATATCTATAATAATACTAATAAAAACTTCTCCAAAACATTGATGTACACATTAGATCTTGATCACATAAAATAGAATTCGGTTCACTGTAAAAATGTGAAACTTTCATATTGTATATCCTATAATATTTATCCCATGTGTAATATTCTCTAATATATGTGAAGAACGATCACTTCAGGAAGTGGTCGAATACAACCCATTTAGAAGTATTAAATTTATAAGTTTTTCATAATCTGATGAAAAAACCCTGGGGATGCCTTGTCATTTTATCTGTAATATGGATTATGGTATTAACATCCTTCTAGACATTTGTCTCATAATCATGAAATATAACTTACTAAGCATTGAGATATATACACAGAAATATAGAAATTTATTTTGTTCCACCAGATTTGATATTTCATTTAGAATAGTGGTAGGTAATGTTACCTTATAACCCTTTGGTTTTTGTTTTAAGCCATACAATCATTATAGAAGAATCCTGATGTCTCACTATTTTTATGGTATCCTTTATTCAAAACTATAATTTTAATAAATTATGATATTAAAATAACCCATAAATTATTAAATCCATCCATTCCTATAATTCCTATTAAATATGTCCTCCCATGGTATATATGTAAATAGTTGTGAGGGGGAATTGATTAAGATATTTCCTTATCCCCCACCCAAATACATTAAACTCTATGATGATATGTCACTCTAAGACCAACTTTTACACAATGATAACATCTTATCCTCAATTTTAGATATATTATTCAAGTTTCATCATTCCACTATTTAGATATATTGGATGTTGAATAATATTTACTCTATGTTCAATACCATATAAATTCAAATAAATGTACATTTTCAATCTATTTGAAAAAATAGAATTTTTACTAATTTTCACTTTGTGAGTTATATATCATGATAGATGTTTAAGAACAATCGATATTATATTCTCTATCATAATAACCTTATTTGGTTTCTTACAGTCACCAAAATATCCTTCATATTCATTTATAACTAGATTTCACATAGTTTATCTGGTTTACTAAAACAAAAAAACATCGTGAGCAAAAATAACCCATATTTAGAACCATATAATACTGAAAAACACATTTAATATGTCTTAATCATGACACCATATATTTAATCTATGAAACAATGTCATTATCCTATGACTTTCATTGTCATATTATATTTAAATCCTTCCTGATGGTTAGTAAGGGTTTTTGAATTTCCAATGCAAATCCCATAGGAGTGTAAAACCATAGGTGTAACAAGGCCCATCATCCTACACCAGGTGATGATGGATTCTAGATAAATTAATCCTTTTTGGATTTATTACAACTAAGATCAGTTGTTTCAAAGTCAAATTCACTTGTACTATCTAGACTTGGGTGTTGTTTCCATGAATACCCTCACTCTCTCCATTAACAAAATCCCAATACATTTACTTAAACATTGAATCATCCATATTCATGTCCTTATAGATGTAATTATGATAATAACTCATGTTTTCTCATCCTAGTTTCAAAATATCAATAAAAAATACCCTTTAATACCCACTATAATGAAGTAAGAATTTCATAAATGAATAGTACATTAGATAAAAAAATAAATATATTACCTAAAAACACACCTAATTTCGTTACAAGTATGGTGTATTTGGAAACATGGAAACAAAAAAACTGGTCCATATATAAACTAAAGCATCTCCCAATATGATCTTTATAACTATAACCCTTCTTTGAAAAATCATATGTAATACATTTCTATATAACCCATGGATTTGAAAAATAAAAAAGGGTGAGTTCATCATGCTATTCTGGTTAGCCTTCTCATACATGACAAGAAATATGTCCTTCATTTTAAATTTAATAATGCTTGGTCTTTGAATCCTGATTGTGTTGCTTTCATTCACAACATCTGGAATTCTATGAAACTTCAACAAGATTATTGTGCCTGTTTACATAAATTGAAAACTCTCAAATAGGCCCTCAAAGGCTGGTGCAAATCTTCAAACTCTCATATTGATTTGGATATCTCCTTACTTGAGAAAGAGCTCAGTTGTTTTCAAACTCAAAACAGCAACTCTGACTTCATCTTGGATCCTCAATTGGAAGTGAATATCTCCGTCAAACTTAACTCCCTACTTACTTTCAAAGATAACATTCACAAACACATGTTCAGGACCAAATGGCTTACTGATGGAGATCATAATACCAAATTCTACAACTGCCTTCAATGAATTAGAAATACTAATCATCCTCTTTCCAAACTTACTATTGATGGTGTGATCACTGGCCTTGAAGAGGCCATCACGGATCATGTTACCTCTTACTATTATAATCTTTTTAATGGCCCAGGTTTAAACACTGATCTTAAACCTGATATTATTCCTCTATTGGTAGATGATAGGGACAATTACATGCTATTGAGAACTCCTCTTGATCAAGAAATTAAAGACACTGTCTTTGGCCTCAATCCTAAAAGTGATCCTGGTCCAGATGGGTTTAACAATGGTTTTTTTCCAAAATCATTGGGACATAATCCACAAGGATGTTTTTAACCTAGTTAAGATCTTTTTCACTCGTGATTTACTCCTCCATGGAATCAATTCTCAATTATGAACCTTAATTCCTAAGGGTGAGAATGATTGTGAGATCCACCAATTTAGACCGATTTCTCTTATTAAAATAATTTTAAAAATCATAATCAAAATCATTGGAAATAGACTTGCTCCTATTTGCAATAAAATTGTTTCTTGGAACCAGTTTGGATTTATCAAAGGAATATCCATTCAAGATTGTATTTTTCTTTCCTCTGAATGCTTTAATAGTTTAAATAAAAATAATAGAGGAGGATGTGCGGCTATCAAACTGGATATTAAAAAAGATTTTGACACTATTGATTGGAATTTGATCTTTAAAGTGCTAAAAAGCTTTGGATTTCAATATATTTTCATTGGAAGAATTAGGACCTTATTTCTTTGATCTTACATCTCTATCATTATTAATGGCACTACTAGATGGTTTTTTAATTGATATAAATGTGGTAGAAAGGGCGACCCTCTTTCTGATATCCTTTTTGTAATTGATGAGGATTATCTTAGTAGACTCCTCAGTAATTTGGTTGATCAAAGTAAGCTTAAACCTATACAGGTTGCTAGAAATCATAATGCTCCCACTCACCTTCTATATGCTGATGACATTATCCTGTTTCTAAAGGGGTATCAAAAGAATATTCTTATTCTTAAGAAACCCATTGCTCATTATGAGGAGGTCTCTGGTCAAGTGATCTCTTGGAATAAATGTTTCATTTTCTTTGGTAAGAATTTTCCTGTCGGTAGGAAAAATAGTATTACCACTTATTTGCGTATTAATGAGGTTCTAATTCCTTTCACTTATTTAGGAGTTCCTATTTTCTGGGGGAGACCCAAAGCCAGTTATTTTGCTAATGCCATCATTCAGATTATAAAACAACTTTCCAATTATAAAGGGAAATCTCTCTCCATGGCTGGGAGAATTTTCTTGGTCAAGTAAACCATTGTATCTAAAATGGTCTACTCCCTCATGATTTATAAATGGACTACTGGCATTTTCACGAAAATTAATACTTATATTAAAATTTTCATCTGGACTGGAAGTATTCTTGAAAGGAGGCATGTCACTATTCCTTGGAATTCTTGGTATAGAACTGTTGACAAAGGTGGGATTGGCATAAAAAATTTAAAGCTTTTCAACGACGCTCTCTAGGCTCATTTCACTTGGCATATTATTAATCACTCTTCTAAAGTCCCTAATTTTTTGTATCATAGAATTCTTTCTAAGCTCTTAAAAGGGAATCTCAATTTCATTAACTCTTCCATATGGCCATCTATTAGGGACTCTTATCGTAATATCATGGAGAAATATAGATGGATGGTTAGTGTTAATTCTTCTATTAACTTTTGGTGTGGTAAATGGTATGATAACCCCTTGGTAACATTGTTACCTTCTAGTCACATTCTTGGGGATGCTAATCAATCTATAAAAGATGTTCTTCAATTTCATCGTCATGATCTCCCTGATAATATTATGCAGATAATTGATATTCATTCCATTTCCCCTGATGGTGTCATCCTGGTTTGGGAACCTTCCCCTAATGTTATTCTAGACTCCAAAAACTTTTATAAGCAGAATTTTTATCACATTGAATAAAATTATATATGGGTGAGCCAGTTTAATAAACCTTGGATTAAAACCTCCAGGCTCACTCTCATGTGGCGTATTGGCCATAATAGATTTCCTACTGATACTATTCTCTAAAATTTTAGTATCCAAATTTGTTCTAAATGTCGCTTATGTAACCAACACAGGGAGGATGCAGATCATCTTTTCATGTCTTGTGCGACTGCCTCTGCCATATGTAATTTTTTTTATGTATTCAATTACAAATGGTCTTTTACTGATTCTATATCTGTGTCTCTTAAAAACTGCACTAGATCTAAACTTTCTTTGCAGATCAACAACATCTGGCTGGCGGTAGTGGTAGAGCTCATTCACGAGATCTGGTACGTTAGAAATGACCTTATTCATAATAATAATTCTTTCAATCTTAATGCAGGAAAATCTCGGATCCTTGTTGCGATCCAGGAATCTGAATTTATTCAGAAAGATTGCTGCAACAACATAGTTGGGGAATTTTAGATACTTCGTCGGCTCCGAGTTCCTGGAAATTATCCAAATCCAAAACACACCATCGAGGTTTTCTATCAGGCGCCAATGCTGAGATGGATCAATGTTAATGTTGATGGTGCTTCCAATGGAAATCTAGGTCCTTCCAGTTGAGGTGCTATTTTCCGAGATTCTACTGGTCAGTGTCAGGGCTGTTTATTCGTTGGATGTGGACACTCGTCATTGCTGGAGGCGGAACTGTTGGGTGTCATCCATGTTGTTGATTTTCCCCTTCAAAGAGGTTGGAGGAAGCTATGGATTGAGAGTGATTCATCCACCATCAATAATGCCATCTGGAATGGAAGCATTCATCTACCCTGGAAGCATACTTCTCGTTTGATGAACAACCTTAACTCCCTCCACGGGATTGATTTCATCACCAACCATAACTACTGTGAAGTGATCTCTGTCATTGATGCTCTTTCCAACAAAGGAGTTCACCAGCGCATGACTTGGATGGACTCCCTGCCTGCTGATTTATTTGAGCTTTTTGATAGAGATTGTAAAAAAATCCCATATTTCTGACACTTGTAACTTTCGTGCTTTTTTAATAATAATATGTTCTTTGGTCTTTGACTAAAGCATTACCTTTAAAAAATATTCATGTAATGAGGATTAATACTTCATAATATATAAATTTTACGAAAATAAAATAAAATGATCAACAGTAGTATAACATTTCCATAATAAGTAGATTTCTATCATAAATATAAGAATATAACATAACTTCTTTAGTAGTCAAGGCTCACTTACACGTCTATGAATAGGGATTGGTTCACTCTTGAGACCATCATAGTAAAAAACATTCACTGCCAATACCATCAAAGTTGAAAAATACTCATACTAATCCAGATTCATGCACCCTTATATTATGGTCTATCTCATATGATATAATTCTTTACCAATTTTAATACTTATTTATTATGGTCCCACATATCACATAATGAAAATCATATATATATATGAACTGAAAAAAATAATCATATAATAATACATGGAATGAATTGGGTTTTGTAAACATTTCTATGTATCATAACATGTAGAAAGTAGACATGTTTCATAATCTTTCAACTATTTCATCAGTGTATAACCCATGTTAAATGATTTGGGCTTCGTAATATATTTATCATGGTGTAACCCATGGAAATGAAATTTGATTCATAAAAATAAATACATCATACATATAACCAATTCAATGAAATAATATGAATGGTATCCATGGGTAATATCTATAGTATATAAAAGGTAACATTAATGGATATAATATTAGAAGAATAATGATTTTTATTGATCATTAAAACATTTCATGATGAAAAAATAATTTCATCTTAGATAGAAGACATTTTAAAATGAAATTTTTTTATAAAATATTTTCATTTGAAAATATCCTCGAAATATTATAAAGTAATCTTCAATTAATATAATGTTAACAATTAATAGAAGATTCACTCATGTCATACTCAATAAAACAAAAAATCAATTCAATATTTCAATAAATTCTAATTGAGAATTATTTTAAAACCCATAAGATGAATCCTTCATAAAAAATTTGTAATAATTTGAAATATAATTAAATTCATTTTCAAGAAATATATTTTTAATATCAATAATATTATAAGAAAAATAAAGAACATCGGTGTGGAAGGAAACATATTTCAGACCAAAAAATGAAATAAAATCATATTTAAATAAAAAATTTATCAATTATTTTGATACCCAAATATAAGAAAAATGGAAAAATAAAATTAAAATTTCATTAATAAACATTGGATATGAATATTCATGATCCTGTTCAAATATGGATCATAATATTTTATCATTTAAAACATAGTCATAAATAATCATAATAATCGATTAAATTGTTACATAAATTCATTACAACTTTGTAATAATCTATTCATATTCCTTGTGAAGGGATAAAATTAAATGAAACATAATATATCATTAGGATATATAAAATCAAGATATTTCATGTCAAATGGGATGTGTGCACACCTCATTATTTAATATAGTTATATAACATATCGTTTGTCTCAAAGAAATAATATTGCGTCAAAAATCCCTTACAACATGTCATAACATCCGTCACACACATAAAATATACCATATAATAAAGATAATTTTATTAAATACATTTAACAGTTAAAATTATATATATATATATATCATAACATTAATTAATTTAATAACCTATGTTATTATATATTATTAAAAATTCAATTAAAATGTTATGATTAATGTAATAAATAATTTCATTATTTATATGATTTTATTTTTTATGTTGGCCCCTATAACATTGATCTTGGTTAAATCATCTCATGAATATTAACAATGATATATTTTTCTTATATCATAAAAAATTATTGCATCTTTGAGGGCATTTTGCGGAGACGGTGACGACGACTCGTGGAGACCTAAGGCTAGGAAATAGTGTTTTGCGGTGCTGAAACCCCAGTTGACGATCGAGGATGATGTCCCTCCCCTTCCAGGAGGTGGGAGAGAGGTGAAGGACCGGGTCTCACAGCCTCCAACAATGTAGAAGCCTTTCATTCCTTTCTCAAACCCTATTTACCTCCTGGATTTCCTGACCATTTAATTATGCCCGAAAGTTCCTAATCTTCATAAGGTTGATCCTCAGCTACTGATCTCTTCATCTGAGATATTTGAATAATCGAGTCACTTGGATTTAATGCTGGTAGCACGCTTCGATCAAATATGGCCCTCAGTCGATGATTTCGACCACATCATCTTCGGAAAGAGGGATTTCCAAGAACGCGATGTTGTTGGGCTTCTCGATAGTCACCAATTCATGATTATAATTTCCTAGGAGGATGATTTGATCTGCGCCTGGTCTAGTACTCCTCGTATATTCAACGGATTTCAGTTATTCCTCATTTGCTGGGGGTTTGATTTATACATGAATCGTGATCCATCAACCACTGTGGCATGGGTTAGTCTTCCAGAACTCCCTATTCCGTTTCAAAATCCTGCAATTATTCGCATGATTGGTAATATGGTGGGGAGCTATCTCTGTTCTGATGTCCGAACGTCCACCGTAAGTCATCCGGTGAATCCACGTCTCTGTGTGGAGGTGGACGTTGCAAGGCCCGCTGTTAATTGCGTATGGATTACCGTTGGTGAGGAGTTCAAATGGAGGCATCCCATGGTTTTCGAATCTTGGGTAGGATATTGTAATACCTACTATCATATGGGAATATGGAATTGAAATGTCGCTATGAGGTGCTGAACAGAAGTTCTTCTAACCGGATGGAGAGTGTAGACAAGTCTTCAAGGCCGATATTGATGTCTGTTGGGGGTGTGGCTTCTGGAACTGCGGATGATGTAGAGAATCTGTCTGCAATACCTTTGAGGAGCTATGTAGAGGCCCCTTTAAATCCAGAAGTGTCTACTGGGTTCAGTAGGCTTCGACATGACCTGCAGTTGGGTGATGGGGTGTAGCATGTTAATGCCAAGGAGGCTTCTATTTCTAGCGAAGGGGGAAGTACCGCTGGTGCTAACACTGTTGTGAGGGAGTTGCTGCATGAGGTGTGTGTGCCTATACCTACTGAAAAGGATGGTAATTGGTGTACGTAAGTATGGTTTGTGGTAAATTCAATGCTAGATGATGTTTGAAAAGGTAGTGATACTATGGAGGTTTCAGATGTAAGTAATGGGGTTCAAGGAAGCGTTGTCATTGATGGGGAGGTGGGCTTCACAGTTGCTACTGGAAATCGGTTCCAGGAGTTGGAAAAAGATCTCGTAGAGGAGGGAACATCAATGATTGAGTTTCAGCATGCGTCTCCTTTATAGGAGGGTGGTAATGGATCAAAAGTTGTGTCATAGGGGACTTCAGTCAATCAGGAGTCCGCAGAACAGCCATAGTGTCTTGCTGTGATTGACACCAACGATCACTTCCAGAAGCGTAGTGGAGGGGATGATAATTTTTAGTAGGTGTTTATCCATGGAAATTTGGGGTATTTATATGAGAGTGATCAAGAAAACTATGGTGGTATGATCATGCCTTCTTTTAGTGATGTTGTCTAAGGGGGGAAGGAAAAAGTGATTGGGGTTCAAGAAGTCTTGACTGGTCCACCGCGAAGCAGGTCAATGAAATATTACTCCTATCTTCCAAAGTCGTTAGCCACTAGGTCCTCTGGTGGCACCAAGGAGCTCTTATCCTTGGATCGGATGAATCTATGAAGGACATACGCTAAGGGTCTGAAGCATTATGACAACTCGGAATGGGAAACAACTATAGTGGAGGAGGATTATGGAGATGGGTATGCGTTTTGTGACATATAATTTCCTTTCTTTTTGGATTTTGATGCTTGTCTGTCGTCCTTTTCTTTTACATTAATAAATGGTTAGGGGGTTATCCCCTGGATGAGCTTTTCTGGTAAATATCATATAAATCCAATTTAAATATATTTATAGTAATCTATTATAGATAGGTATAGAAAATTAAATATACTTTTCATGGTGTCAGCATGCCATATTTATTTATGATTAATATTTACATTTTCTCAATGTATTGAATGAAATAAAATTTATTGATACATTATAACCCCAGAATAATTTTTATGTAAAATATATCACATCTTTTCATTAATATCACACTTATCACCTTCAATGTATAAGTCAATGAATGACATCTCAAAGCGAGGAAGTAATATGTTGTACACTGGAGCGATTATATCATATTCCTTAAGAACAGAATGTATGATTTTCTTTGTAATATAATATTTAAAATCAAATTATAATAATTTAAATATCATATGAAAACTTTTTATCCATTATTATAAATAGAATTGTGGTATGGTAATTGAAAAATCAATGACATTGGGTTGTAAGGTGGTGTTTCACCATACACATGATTGATTATTTCGTAACCCATTTTATGGAAGTGTATATGGTAGTAGATAATTACCTATACAGAAACACATCTAAATATAATGAATAAACATCGTTTATTATATCATCATGGTATAAAAAAATATGGATTTTGAGGAATAAATAAAATAAAAACAATTATCGATGAGTGTTACATCATATTCAAGTGTCCTTCTTAGTTTTTCACCAATACCATTACATGGTTGGATATATTTCCAAAGTATATATTCTAAGGTGGGAGGAGGTAAGAAGATAATATAATTTAATGAGTCTTAGATGAAAAAAATTGTTCTATTAGGTAATGTTTAGAGGTTAGTGGTATCGTATTGAATGTGAGGTGATTGGAACATTGGTAATTAATTTGAAACAAAAATGTGTGTCCATTTTGGAAAATGAAAAATGGGATCAGAATGGCTAAATTTCTAACCACATAAATTTGAACATAAAAATATGATAATGAAAGAGATATTAAACTAGTTTAATTGTCATGTTAACCATTATCTGTTGATTTTATGCCCTCATTAAATCTAGTTTTATGTTATTTTAATTAAAAATATTTAATTGTTTCTACTATTCATTTTTATAAATAATTATGTTGAGAAATATGGGTTTTAATGATAAAATGTTTGAATTTTTGAAAATTTTATATATCAAAATATAATATTAAATTTATTAAATTAACAAAATTGGACTAATTAATGTATATTTTATCTAATTTTACATTAAAAAATTTTAAAATATAATTTAACTTTATAAATAAATAAATTAATTTTTTGTTTTCAATTCAAATTCATTCTTTCCCCTTTTCAACAAAAAATATAATTTTTAGAAAAGTACAAAAAATACAACCCATTATAATTTTCAAATGATTATTTAAAAAATTAATTTTATTATATCATTTTATGTTTCAAAATTTTATAATTAAAATTATTTATTTGTCTCAATAAAAATCCAAAACGTTTTTCAGAAAATATTATTTATGAAACATATAAATAATTTAATGAAATATTATAATGTTTTGGTAAATATGATTTATTTATATAAATAAATTATACATAAAATCTAAAAATTATTTATTTCTAGTCATGTCACTATGTTAAATGAATAGTTTATAATTATTTCTTTTAAATAAAATAATAATAATATATCATGGTTTTTCTAAAACTCCATTTCTTGTGCAATGCAAGCTAACCTAGTATGTCATGTAATGTAATATTAACTTGGTTATGAACATTATTCATAATTTTCTTGGTGATGCTTTTAATTAATGTCATTAAATAAAATTTATTTTTAAAAAAAATTAATTTCTAAAAACATGGTGTGTTTATAGATGTTTTGAAGACTCCTCATCCAATATTGTTCTCTAATATAAGAAAAATTTGGTTAATTAATGAAACTACTAAAAGTCCTATATATTAGGACTTATGATATGTCTATAAAATATTATCCATTCTGGTGAACAAAAATGAAAAAAATAAGAAATAGGATTGTGAGGCTAATCGAGTGTGATTCGTTATAGTGAACGATGATCGAATAAATCCAAACACTAATCATATACATCGACCTCTTTCTCTATGGTCTATTATTTTCCATGATCGAGAAACCATGGTTACTGAAATGGAGGGTCTACCAAACCCATTTGAGAATTTTTTATATGATCTAAAAAACAATACACTCATATAAATAATGTTCAACATAGCTGAACATCATCTCAATCAAAAGCAAGAGATGAGTCAGAATGACAATGTTGAAGATGAGAGACATGAAATATGTCATCCATCACCAAATTCCTCTAGAAAAGTGCTATGAAATAAGATAAATTTCCTTTCTCCCTTCATGATATCAACTTTTCAAAAAATAATGGGCCCATGTATCATTTTAAATTAAACCATTATTGACCCAATCATGGTGAAACACACAAGAAAACATGATCAACCTCTACAAACTCTAGAAGTTAGTGTGGATAATCTGTGTAAGAATTATATGTATTCTAAGTAAAATAAACATGATTCTTGATTATTAATACCTCATGTGAGGTCTCCTAAATGATATATTTTCCATATATCATTGCCTCTCCTACCTCAAACCGACACATATGTGATTGGAATATCATACCATATATTCCCTCATGTAGAGCCATTTGTATCGTCCCTTAGAAAATATTATTACAATAAACAATAAAAATATATAAATATAATTTAGAAGAATATCTAAATTTATGGATTCATTATCTATTAATTCACTCTAAATTAAATATAATATTCTTAGACAAACCATATGTCTGAGGGAGGCATGTCGTTTTCAAGGGTACCTTTGATCCCAAAGCCGTTTATAACCCCTACTACATTGGTAAAGTTAACTATGGAACCCTATATGATATGAGAGTATATAGAACACCATGAATGTGTATAATATCTCATAAATATATCCTACCAATCATATCCATGGTAATGGTCTCTGAAATAGGCATTAAATTGGTGAACATCATCAGGAAGTCCATCATTACACATACAAGGTCACTCCCTCGAGTTGGTCTCTGTTAACCCATAAAAAAACACCACTGTGATTTCATCTAATTTCAACATAGGAATATGGAAAGGTTATTACATGATAGTAAACCACTTGTATTACACCTTCTAATACAGATAGGTGTAGGATGGTGTATCAAAACCATTTATTTACTTTATCATAACATTCCACCAATATTATCAGTCCATGTCACAATAAATCTTGTTATATTTAAGATGAAATGTCATATTTTAGGAATGATATTCTCCCATAAAATCCTCTTCCATGTTTAAATTATCAATGCAAAACCCATGAAATTATATGATACCATACTCTGCAATAACATAAACATATTGTATGTCTCCATATGATACAAATCTCCACAGTACTAAACCTTGTATATTAAATTATTTTTATTGAGATAATAATGATAGATTCTTGGGTAATGTGAATTTATTCATTAAATTTGAATAATAAAAAAGGATGTTGTATCCCAAATGGCAGAATACATTAGAAGTTTTCAAAAACCAAACACATACAAAAATTTTACACTACCAAATTATAATGAAAAATATTACAAATATTGAATGTGAAACATATATAACCCATAGATTATACTTTAATATCATTCATAATATTCATCCTCTCATCTTGGGGGAAAATAAAACATAAGAAATGGGTGATCCAATATTCTTAGTAAGGGTAAGTAATACAGTAGAATCATAAATAATAAGTCATGTTGAATAACTAGAAGCACACAAGCCATTAAAACATATTTTGAGCATAATTTGTTTTGAATAAAATAAGTTTATACAATGATATAATAAAACATAACGATAAATATTCTAATATCTGAATAGTCACATAGAATTTAAATTACTATTTTTATAATGAGAGAATTCATAATTCTGGGCATCCTAAACATATCGTCAAGGCCCCATCCAAGACACCATAGATAACGGGTAAAATCCTAGACTACATTTTCTAATGAGGCAAAATGATACATCGAGGGTCTATTACCAGACCCATCAATTACATACTATATTAAAATTATTACTCTCATGAATGTGGATAAAAATAAACATCATATATATGTGAAATATAAGAAACATTCACTAATCTATAAACATAATCACTAACTATTCTAATATTTACGGTGAATGGTATCAAGATAGAACTTCAATAGTCAAACTAATCATAAAATATTTAATAAATTTTTTTCTATGATAAAAAAAAATAAACCTCAATAATAATAAAATTCAACAGATTTTTTGAAATAGATTAAAAATCTCAAAATAAAATAATCGATGAATTCTTAAGAGAAGTAACATTTTTACATTACAAAGAAGAGTTATATGGGATAAATCATTTTCATTATAAATTGATGATTGTATCAAACAAAAAACGAAAAAATATAGTTTTTCATGAACAAAATTTCGGTTTTTTGTAATATATTGGAGTTTGAAAAGAGATTATGGATGGTACTTGAAAATTGGTAAGAAATCGAGACGTTCCCTTTAATTGGGCTTGTGTATTGGGATGAAATTACAATGGAAAAATTAGAAACATTCATTATCCCATAGAAATTGATGTAAATTTGTTGATATATGATTTTGGAACATATATATAGAATATAGAACAATTACACAAAAATATGGAGGTATTATATTTGGGTAATGATAGTGGATGAATAACCCGAAGGGAGAGTGATGGTTTTGTTAGAATGCATTTCATTATATCTAAATGTGTTTAGAACTTGATGTTAATGTCCTCTATAATAAAAATGAATAAATTAATTAATTAATTCATATCCTTCTATATATGTAATTTATTTTTTATATATTTATAATGTAAAATTATTGCCTAATTTTGATGAGTGATAAGATAAAATTTTATTATATGCTAACATTTGTTTCCTTGGATTTTAGAAATAGTGTACTTGTATATAATAACGGAAGATCATGTGCGATCTGAATAAATCTATAGAATTGAATTTAAATTATATTAATGAAAAGAAATATGATTTAATGGTTATATATATTATTTATTATAATGTATTTGGTAGTGTCATTAGATCAAATAATGGTTAAAATCATTTTAATTATTTTCATGGTTTTCCCTTGATTACCAACATTGTTCGTCATATGAATTAATATTATATATATATATATATATATATTCTAAAACATTATATATGTTTTAATACTTATATAATAGTATATTTTAAGCATAATTTTTTCATTACAATTCTTAAAGGTGAAATTGATGAAATAAGATTTGACATGCAAGATGGTTGTAAATTGGCACCACACAGACGATGATTTCATTTATAAAATAAAACAGAGAGAGAAAGGAATTCGATGATGTATATTCCAGCAATATTATATCATTATAGTATATAAATGGTACTATAGTTACTGTTAATATTTGGAAAAGACAGTTGAGGTGGGAAAAATAAAAGAAAATAACATGAAATGAAATTACAAGTAAAATAGAAAATGATTTTAACTATTTATTAATCTACCTAGAGAAAATCCTTAAGGAGATTGGTTTTTGGATTTTTAAGACCAATAGATCATAAATGTGTCGGAGAGTATTAAGTACAATATTTGGAAAAAATTATAATCTTTATGTTTTAGAGGAGCAATGTGAAATGGTGGTGAGGGGTGGTATTTATATTGGATGAGAGATGTTATTTTTTAATATTTTATTAGTCTGTTTATTATTTTACATCAAGCCTATGAATATATTTAGCAATAATAAAAAATATATTAAAAAATTGAAGGATTTTCTGAGATTATGGGTTTAAATCATTCATACATCACCAATGACTCAATAATTAATGTATATAACATTTATCATAAATTATCATATTTTAATATTCAACAAAATTTAATGTTTTTTCGTAAAAATCCAAAAAAAAATCATAATCATTTTTTGATGTGTAGAACTCAAAAATGAAATCAATTATATGAAAATGATTTTCTAGATATGAAAATTTTCATTTTTAGTTAAAACCATCATTTGGTGAAAAACAATGAATTTAGAATTTATAAAAATATTATAACACACTGTAATGTTAAATAATATCTCAGATAAATATACTGTAATAATAATTCAAAAAAATATCAGTTTATGAATACATTTTATGCATGTAAATTTTATTTTAAATCAATGTTTAAATTACAAAATTGTAATTAAATATCTAAGACTTACAAAAATACCATCACATAATTAATAATTTTCAAAATAATCATTTACTAATACAATGATATAGTAATATGATACAATCATTTATAAGAACCCAAAAAATTATTTGTAAATTCATGGGTGAGGTTACTATTCATTTTCGCAGTTTATTATTCAAAATGATCATATTACTATTCCTAAGGTTGACATACTATTTCACCATATAGGATCATTAACTTCAAGAAAAAACCTATTATTTTATTCATTCATGATTTAAATTGTTTTCATCAACTTCTATAAAATATTTTATATGATCTATACTAAATGAAAAAATCAAATGAAGGGAAATCTTCTTGATTGAATTCTAGGTCATTACATTCTCCCCTTCTACAAAAATACCATCCTATATATTTCAAGAATGTTTCCTCGTAAAATTATGTTTATACTTCCTCATCATAAGCTCCTCATGATCCCATGTTGTGTCTGTAATTTTATGTTTTTTTTTCAATTTAAAATTACCCAAAAAGTAATCTGATTCTTATACATGTGCTTCTTAGTGTCCATAGTTTTGATAGGATCTCACAATATGATAACCAAGATACAATTTAAATCATTTAAAAGTGAGTACATATGTTTGTTATGGCATGATCGTTCGTAACAAAGAGATGTGGAACACATTTTGTACCATAGAAAGGCAAGGTATCATTAAAAGATGATAAACCACAAACTAAATTGTCTCCAAAATTTCAAAATTACCTATATAACTAGGGACATGTTTCCCTTTAATCCCAAATATTATAACACCCTTCCATGTAGATACTTTCAAGACTACAAGATCACCCATTTGAAATTTTGAATCTCCATTTTAATATCGGTATAGATAATTTTCTTACATAGATATTATTTTGTATGGGATTGGATAGTTATTATCTTTGATGTTGTTTCCTCTACAAACATTGGACCCACAATCTTCCTACCAACATCTTCATCCCAAAAAATCTTGTTTAACTCATTTATTTCCATTCAATGCTTCATATGGTTCCATTTCAATACAATAATGTAATCTATTTTCTTTTTTAGACTCCACCAATGGTAAATACTATACCAACATACCATAAAAAATGAGTGATCATAGTCTCAACATGTATTATAATGTTTATATTTTCCATTCTGACTACCCATTAGTTTTAGATTGATAAGTCATACTCAAATAATTCTTAACATCCAAATAATTTTGAATATATTTAGAGAATTATTTTTTAAATAATGGATCTTCATAATACATTATTGAGAGATGTTCTCAAATATTTCATACAAATAACATAATATTGGTCCGTGTAAGGTGCTCTAGACAAAAAACATACCTTACAAAAAATAAATGTACTGATTTTTTAACTCATACAATAATAACTAATATTGTATAACTCTTTCTTAGAGTTTTTGTTAATCCAGTGAAAATAACTATCGCATAATCATCCTTTTTCTATGTTAGAATAGGTATAGGTGTCATGAATCCCCTAGGATGTTTTCTTTCAGCCTACACTTTCGAAAAGACAAAACATCTTGATAGATATACCAAAATTTTCAATTTCAAATAATCCCATTAGAAATGGTCCATCTAGTATCTATGCATTTTAGTGATACTAGGGTGTAGAGGGAAATTACAACAAAGGGAATCCTAAAAAAAAAATTTCTATGGTATTTTCGGAACAAAAATCCTATTCCAAAATATTAGAATTCAACTCTAAAACATGAAGAACGAAATCATCTCATCATTAACAACATTAATTTTCTTTTGTATACTATCATAATCACACTGAGAAATTTTAATCCATTAAATTAAATAAAATAAGTAAAAAAATTTAAATTTTTTTGACATTTCTACATCCTTAATAATTGACATATCCATTATTTCTAGATCCATGCATATAAGGTCCATATCAATCCTCATTTGTTTCCAAACCTGCTTGATCCTTTCAGCTCAATGCATCTACTACCTTATTCACCTTCACTGGGAGGTAGTGTATTGAATAAACATACTCCTTGAGTAGCTTGAGTCATTAACATTCACTCATTTTGAGTACATTTAGTAACAATATATATTTCAAGACCTTATAATTTGTATATATCTCACATCATTCACCATAGAGATAGTGTAACCATATCATCATAGAAAATATTACATATGATAAGTCAATATAATGAGTTTGATAGTTCGTCTCAATAATTTTCTATCTTTATTGATTCATTATAAAAAACACAATCATTCTACATAAGTACATAACCGAGTCATTTCTTTGTTGTATCTCTATAAATACCAAATCAATAATTTCAAAATCATAGAGTTAAAATCATAGAATTAATCAATCTCATAATAAATTCTTGAAAACATTCTACATATTCATTATACTATACAAAATTTACCCCTTTAAGAGTCAACGTGGTTAATTTTTAGCTAATTGGTATATGTTCTGAGTGAAACACTGATAATGACATACTAATACTATAAAACTACATTCTTCAGGTATGTTCGTAGGGATTTTATAGTCATACACTACCTATTTCTTTGAAGGATCAACTAATATCTCAACCATAGTGATTATTTTGGCCTTGAAATGAAACTGTATAAATTTTGAATTCATACATGCTAACCAATCTAGATAATTATTTTGTTCTAAGAGTCTCTAGAACAACCTGCAGGTGATTATCATGTTCCTCCTAGGCACTTGTATATATCAAGATATCATCAAAAAGTACCACAAAATATTATTCAAAATATTCATTGAACATTATTTTCATTATATACATAAAGGAAGATGGTGCATTAGTATAGCCAAATATCATTACAATACAGTCATAATGTCCATACATGGATTGAAAATTTTTTATTATATATTCTATTTCACATTATACTGTTGATATCCAGATATAAGTTCAATATATGAAATAATATTTAGCTCAATGAATTTCAATAAATAAATCTTTAATGTTAGGAAATTGATGCTTTTTCCTTACTGTATTATCATTGATTTTTCTATAATCAATTTAAAACCACATGGATCTATATTTATTCATGAAAAAGGGAACATGTGATCCCTATTGTGAGAAAATAGTGTGAATAAATACTTTATCACTAAATTACACTGGTGGTTTCTTCAGTTCTACTAATACCTCATTTGACATTATATAATGTGTATTTGATATAGGACTCTCAAATGAAATAAATAAATAAAAAAATCATCATCACTCTCTAGAGGATTTATAGGGAAATATTCAATAAATACATTAATATATTCATGAACGATATGTATAATTTTAATTTGATAACTTCTTTCTTCATCCAAAGATTATTTTTCTATTCCTCCAAAACAATTTCTGTTATTAGTGATGCTAGGGGTGGATAATGATAATAATTTGATGATGATGATTCTCTTATAAATATAACAGATTCCATATCCTCCTCACCAGTCATAATTTACATCACTTTTCAATACATTTTCACATCATGTTTTGAAATCTAGTACATACATAGTATTATACAAAATTCAATCATAGGTATGATGAATATGAAAACAACTAAAGAACATTTCTATGTCATAATGGTGACTGACCACCACATCTATGTTGCATTATTATATATCCCTTTGGAGTTTTGACTTACAAATACATTATTAAACAAAAAAGGAAATAAAATTTTTTTATTGGAAAACTGTGAAGATATAAAATAATTTTATAATCTAGAATCTAATAGTTAGTAATGATTGAGGAAATTTTTAAACCACCTACCACCACATCATTAGAGATATCAAACTCAATATTTGTGACATCATAAGCTTGTCCTTTCACTCTTAGAATTATATTGGTAAATTTTCTGTAATTTTAGGAAAATAATTTTTATACTTTATTATGTATTTTCAATTATAGCACGGATCATTTGTACCTTTATTTCGTTCCTTTAAACTACAAGAAAAATTAACTTTATCTTCAAACATGAAAAAACACTCAATCCCTTTAGGAAATTACCATTGTGTTTCATCCCACAATTATTACAAGATGGAAAATAAACACTTCTGCTTTTCCCTATTCCCTTATTTACATTAATATAGTGTTCAACAGAATCCTTAATCTCGTGATTTCATTTGAATTCAAAAGACATAAAAAATCATTTTACATGTTTTTAAAGCACATAAAACTTTATCATCATTTTATGAGAAATGTCGTGAGACCATTTCCCTTATGAAGAATGGTTTTAAACAATAAATGAATCAAACAATTATGTTACTTGGAATATGTATGTAGTAAAGGAGATGAATTTCAAACCTTATAATGTTATCTTTATACATAAAAAGGTTTAAATTCTCCTTATACCATTGAATCATATAATTCCTCTCAGTATCCTCTACATGTTCATGAAGAAAATAATTTTCTTAGAAAATGAACTTAAATTACCTCTATTCCATATATGTTATTTCTTCCTCCTCCATTGTTTTTTGTATCAACGACCACCATCAATAAACATCTCCTGAGATATAATACACTTCTATGACAACATTCTCATTCTCATTTATACCTAATGTGAGAAATATATCCTCTATGTAATATATCCTCTAATATTCTACGAATGGAATTGTAGTCTCATTAAATGGTTGAGTATAGTTTTTCATAAAGAGATGTAACATTAATCATCTAAATTGTGGATCTGGATTCTCAATATGGGTAATGATATTTTACAAAACCAATGTTAGGTTTCTTAGTATAGTAGTATGTTGATTAGCACTAGTCAAAACTATAATACTAACAACGTTATCATTCGTAATAGGGAAATCATTATATAGGTCACGTGAATCCATAAAATTTCAATTCCATTCACTATAACCCATTTATAAATAATGGAATACAATATAATATGTTGTATATCATAATTTATAATACCAATATTGAAAAATACATAACATAAATTGAAAACATATTCTTGGTTAATCTCATAATCAAAAACCTAGTTCCATTTGGGGTCATGTATACTTTTAAATCCATTATAATTTATTTTAATGATCATTTGAAAAATCATAAGAATATCCTTAGAGAGTGTCAAACTAGGTGCACAATAAGGCAAATTGTCATTTACTGGGTTTCCCAGTGTTAGGTCAGGGACACCTATTTGGATTTGTTACCCAAGATATATCTATTCCATAACTATTTCCACTGATAGAATACATTATTATGTTTTACAATATTCTTTTTAATAGAAGAACAATATAATTATTTAATTGGAAATATTTATAACTACTATATTATCACTTCAAATCATTCATAATATTCATCTTTGTATCGTAGGAAAAAATAAAACATAATAAAGGAGTGATATCTGTTTCTCAATAAGGTAATGTAATAACTAGGAAGAATAAATTATAATTCATGGTGAGTAACTAAAAGTACATATTTCATTAAAACATAACCTTGATAATAATATAAAATTATCAAATCAATATTACATATTTCATTAATTAAAAATCCATGGATATTATACTAGTCAAATAATAAGACATATTATCAATTACTAGTTCTATAATCATGGAATATATAATATAGGTCATCATAAATATATCACCAAGTCCTCGACCAAGACACCATACATAATTGGTAAAAACGTTGGCTAGGTTGTCTCTAGAGACCTATTTATATATCAATGGGCTATAAAGGGCCCCAACAATCACTTAATTATTAGACTGAATTCTATATATGAGAGTTTATTAAAATAAAAAACATAAACATATGAGTATAAATATGATTTTTTTCTCAATAAATATAACCACAAACCATTTTGAGTAGTACGGTAAAAGGTTTCAAAAAAAAACATCAACAATCAAACTAATCATAAACCATTTAATAATATATGGTGGATGATAAAAATAAGATATAAAACTAAATAATTAATAAAATATATCTAATGTATTTTATTTTATGAAAATAATTCAATGAAATTATCATCGAATTATTGAATGAAATACCCATTTTATGTTGCAGAAAACATTTCTTTTTGAAAAATCTTTTTCATTTGTCATGATTTTTTAAAAAAACAAAATATTCACAAATATATGTATTACTGAAAATTTATGTTAATTTATAATATAATTTCTTCTTAACATAGATTTTTTCTGGTATATGAAAATGGATATGAAATTGAGGGGGTTTCTTTAGTTTTTCTAGCATATCTGGAGGAAATGACAATAAAACCCTGATAAAAATTTATTATCACATTAATAACTTTTTATTATAAACTAGATATATGATTTTAGAACATAGATATTTAATATTAAATATTTACACAAAATTAAAGAGGTATTACATTGCACGTATTGATGGTGAATGAATAACACTAAGTAAAACTGAATGTTCTGGTTGTATCCCATACTGTATGTCTGAATCATCCTTGTACATGACCTTAAAGTCTGTGATAATAAAATTATATCCATTAATTAATTAAATTATTAACATATATGCATTTATATTATTTATTATATTTTTATTAAGTTAATTTATTTCCATTTTTTGATGATTTATAAGATACACTTTTATTATTCAGGAGCATTCAATTCCTTGGTTTTCATGATTAATATACCTGAATTTGAGT
Source organism: Viscum album (assembly GCA_963277665.1). NCBI lineage: Eukaryota > Viridiplantae > Streptophyta > Magnoliopsida > Santalales > Viscaceae > Viscum > Viscum album. The sequence goes on from OY728143.1 coordinate 359,526,970, forward strand.
ATAGAAGATCATGTAGATAGTGAATAATATGATAGAATTGATACAAATTATATTTATGAGAATATAAAACTGATTAAATGGTTATATAATCAATTTAATTATATTTTATGAGATGATTCGTTAGATAAATCATTATTGATAATCATTTAGGTTAGTTTGGACATTTATTGATCATTACAAACTAGTTTTGTCATATGTATTTAACTAATTTATATATTCTACTTATATTACTGAAAATATGTTTTGATACATATATAATACTCTATTTTAACACTAAAAAATTTTCATTTATATCATTGAGGGATAAATTTTTGACCTAAAATATGTCGCCCATAATGGTTGTTAATTGACACCTCATGAATGATGATTGCATTGTATAAATAAAAGAGTTAGAGAAAGGAGTTTGATGAAGGATATTAAAATAACATGATATAATCATTTTATATAGAATATACTGGTTTTATAATTATTATTTATATAGAGTAGGTGATGAGGTAATAATAAAATAAAATAACTTGAAAATAAATCAAATGGAAAAAGAGGAGGATTTTACCTCTTGAATACTCCTCATTAAGAAACATCTTAAGTGGATTGGTTTTAGTATTTTGTTATGAAAATATACTAGAAGACATGTGGGAGATGGTTTGGTATAATATTTTTAGGCTTTAAGTCATAGAGTTGTGTGGAGTAGTGGTGGTGATTGGTGGTATTAATAGTGGAGGAGAGGGATGAATTTTTAATATTTCATATATTAGTTTTTATTTTTTCTCAAGACCAATAATAATATTATATTTATCACTAAATACATTAAAAAATGATTTATAGTTCTACATTATGTTCTTAAATCCCCTATTCATTAATTATGACTCAATAATTCATAAATTAAACATCTACTGTAAATTATCGTATTTTACTATTTACAAAATTCAAATGTTTTAGAAAAATACCAAAAATTAATCATAACAATTTTTCATCATGTTGAATTAAAAAATATACTACATTTTATGAAAATAATTTAATATATATGAAAACTCTAATTTTTTAATTAAACCCTCCGCTTAGTCAAAAAATATAGATTTTAAAATTTTAACAGATTTTATATCAGTCAGAAAAATTTACTACGGCCTCATAAAAATATCCTTAAATCAGAAGAAAAAATGAAAATATATAAATACATTTTATGAATATAATTTTTTTTTTCAAATCAATTTATTAACTATAAAAATCAAATAAAATATTTATGACTTCCAAAAATACCAATACAGAAATAATTATTTTTAAACATTTCATTTACCTATACTATAAAATAATTTTGTGATACATTAATTTATAATATGAATAAATAGTATTTATAAATTTATATGTGTGGTTACAATTCATCTGACTGATTTACATTTAAAATTTTTATTTATTATTCCTAAGGTAGAGAATGAATTTCATCGGTATATGTTCCTTAACTTCTAGAAATACATATTTTCTCATTAAAGAATCATTTATAAATTTTGTATTGTGTTATATAAATAATTTTATGTTGTAAATACTATACTTAATTAACATTATAGGGGAAATCTCATTGATAAAATTATTTTTTAATACTGTTTTATTTATTTCACTCATTCCAGAAGTGATAAATTCACTAGTATGTATGTAAGAATAGGCTACATCTTTTTATAAAAAATTTCTACATGCATTTAAAAAAATACTCATCATATTCTATTCACAAATACCTTCATGAATTTTTTGTTTTTATTTTCTAAACATATTGAATTTCAACTGCTTTTCAATTTTTAGGCATATTTCAAATCTAAATATCAAAATAAAAATGGTATTAAAACCGTATTTTTATTTATGATTCACATAGAAATTTGTGAATATGATTCTAGTGTTTTTAAGAGGCTTGTATATAATTATTTATTCCAGAAAATAATATTGTATCCAGTAATGTAAAGTAGTAAACAATGCATATGGCTTGATATCATACATTTGGTAATTGAGTTTATGGAGCCATAATGATCAGAAGAAGCATTCCATGACTCATTCTAGTTTCATGAAAATAATTCCAAACCTAAATATAGATGTTGCACAATATACAATATATCTTTTACTATGAGATATTTTAAAAGTCATCAAAAAAACTAAAAAATTGAATATTGAAAATATATAACCCCCCAAAAATAGAGATCAATACATTTTGATGGTTAATCCTTTCAAAATGTTTCTCTGACATTCTCAAGATGAATAGATAAATCTTATTCTTATATAATGTAACCAAATATGTGAACATTATCCATTTGGATGTGTCTTTTTTGGTTCATTGAATATATAATATTCTCTCTTATTTTTCTTGTTTATTACTTGATCAGGTCATGTTTGAGAATACACTTCGATATTATCCAAATAACGCCCACGAATTAGACTATGTATGGCTGGAAGACTCAATTCATCAAATCAACAATAATATAAGGTATGTTCATGAGAACGAATGGCATTACATGGAGTTTTTAAGGGATATATCTACATATAAATGTTGTATATGGTATATCTGATGGTATAAACCATAGATTATGATAACTTATTATCAAATAAATCATTAAAAAGAACCTAGATCAATCATCATGATAAATTATATTTTTCATTTAATGGATTGTAAAATTGTTCATTGTCATTAGTTTATTTACATTCTGGTAAACCCCACAAATCCATTGGGTCCCATTCTCCATATTAGAAGAAATTATGTGTGAAAACCCTAGATATGAATGACGTGGTATAAAACCATGTTCTTCTATGTACTCTATCTACACCTTGAGTTTCATAAGATATATTTGATTTATCATATATATATTAATGGATTGTGTTTTCTTTCATGGAAGAAAATATATAATTAACTCCAACCTATTTGGTGTTAGTCTAGAAAATTAACATGGAATAAAAACAATCAATTTGTCCACTAATAGAGTAAATATTTTTTGTTACAGTCCTTGATGATTCAAAAACGTTTAGAAATTTAGGTTGATACACTACCCATTCAACAATTCTAAGGTCTGTATCATCTATCCAGAATAACCCATTCCCCCATTTACATATAATTACCACCCTTAAGCGATAAAAAGCAAACCATTTTTCATTATACCTCATTATGAGTCAGATATAGAACCAACCATTCCATCCCATGAATGATGTTGAAGCCTATAATCTCAAAGAAGTAGTTATCCATATGAAATGGTAACCTCAAATCACATGGGGAAATTTTTAACATTTTCATACAATCTATAATCATACTCCTAATATTTTATCAAAAGTCACCACTTCCATAAATTACTACATATTGATAACAGTAATTTTTACAATATTAATATATATAAACATCTCTAAAATTATAATATCAAACATTTCTCATTTGATCGTGAAGAGTAATAAAACAAACAACATGTACTATTGATGGTCCAGTATCCAAATCTTATGGTATAGGTTAAATTAAATGTAACTGGACAAATCTATAGCCCTAACAAATAGCCTTCCCACTAGGGTCATGTATCCTCTATGGGTACTGTATGTAATATGTCTCCCATCCTCTAACTCCTCTATATCATCGACCTGTACATCCAGTGATACTGTAGCTGCCATCATTTCTTATAGCTACCCTGGGGTATATCTGGGAATGTCTTGAAGAATCTGTAAATGTATACCACTCTATCATAGGCCCAAATCTCAATTTTGTTCTTGTCACACATTGTTATCATGAGACCAAGAATCCCACATTAGGGAAATACCACACAACATCCCATGATTTTGATGTATATATCATTATCCTATTGATACCATAAATTTGATTCTTCCTACCACTGGGTGTACAACTTCCCAATCTCTATTTTGAACCACTATTCCATATACATTCATCACCTCTATAGTTTCACAAAGAGTTAAGGGACTAGTTAAAATTTTGGAAATAATATCTTCCAAGAAGAAGTTCTCCTATGTTCAAAATGAACAATTAATCACATCATCAAAATTACTCACCTTCGAATAATCATTTCCAATAAAATATGGTCTAAATGAAGATTCTTGGTGAAATGAGATTAATTTTCCATTTCAAAAATAGTGACCAGAAAAATCATTATAAATTATCGTGGTCTATTTTCATTAAATGTTTATAGAAAAATGTAATCATAGAAGTTTGTATAGAAGTACATAAATCCATGTCATAATTCTAATCTATCTTATTTTGAATAGAACACTATTTTAGGGAGGATCCATGAAGTATTTCAGATCCCATATTAAGGCTCACTTCACAATGAATATAAAAATTCGTGAATGTATGTAGAATGGAATCTATCCATCAATCAATATTCATGGGGGAAACCCCCACCCCCCTCGAATTATTATTTTTGGATGCTCCAATTAGAACAATAATATCATCTAATACAATTTTGTGTAGATCATAGATATCCCCCCATGGAATCCAATAACTGTAAGAATAATTACAGAAGATTACAATCAGTTCAATATCCAAGTAAATGTTGTGGTACCAAATATGTTGCCTCTTATAGTACTACAAGATTTTAAATACCCAACACATTTAGAGCATAGTCACATCCACCTTCCTAGTGCACAATATGATTCCTTCGTTGAGGCATATATCTGTAATATAAATAATATGACTCATAAATTATATAAAGAATTTATATACTGATAAGGAATAGAATATGAAAAGGCCTCACTATCATATAAAACACTAATTAAACAAATCATTACTACATTCAGGGTATTGGTAATATTTCCCATGTCAATCATATGGGTTTTATTTAATGGTTTTTTTATTTCATGTTATAGGTTAAAAACCAATTAAGATATAATTTAAATATTAATTTAATGGATGGAAAGTAAATTATAATTATTAATTTGGGATCATTTATAATTATAAAATGGGAATGTTATATATTTTTTACCATTCCTATGTTATATAGACCTTTTTCTTATCTATTATAGATAGAATTCATGTAACCTCAAGTAGACTATAAAAATTGGTCAGTGAATGTAATACTTCCATTTGTTAATAATTTATTATGTAAATAACAATTAAAAAATTATATTAGAAGAAATGTATAAATTACAATTTAAATATATTTAATCACACTCAATTAATATTTCATATCATATATCCAATATTATTTACATTAAACATGTGATAATTGGATAGTTTTTTTTCCAAAAAAATATCTAGAAGTAAACACCATTTAGGTTGATGTAGACACTTTACATAACCAATTGTTTCTATTATTATACTATAAGAATAATTAGTATAATTTCCATAATAGAAATTGTGTCACTGAAAATATTTTGTAGGCAATGGAAGTATTATAATAATAATTTCATAGTATATTCATGTAATAAGAATCAAATGTTTCCAATAATGATTCATGAACAATGTTTTCAAATTTTACATGTCAATGTATACAAATAAATAATTATAAAAAACATAAAATCTATTTTTCCCCCCAAAATGAAAAATATACAATAAATGTTGCAAACAATTGAAACTAAAATTTACTTTCTTAGAAGCATGGATTTTTCTTATATGTGATTTAGAAAATCCTAGGATCATGCCTATTGATAATTTAGGACACCAACTATTTAACTTTCTACCAACCGAAAATAGTATGAATAATATGTGATGTTATGTTTACACTATTTTATATCTGGTATCTAGTTCACTCATATGAAACCTGCCATGTTATTGCACATGGACTTGAGGATGCCTCTATATATTCCAGAAAGTGATGAGCTTCAGATAGGGTATATGGTAGGATAGACATGAGAAAATACACCCTTATTATAATAGTATACAATAATGGTTAATAATATACATGTTTTTGGAAGTAGTATAATGAAGACAATGTAATGATATCCTCCAGATATCAAGTTGATAAATAAGATTGATCTGTATCACATTCAAAAATGAAAATCTATTATCTATACCTAAATATGGATTTAGAAAACAATAATACATAATATAAAAAGTATAAATAACTAAAAAAACATAATCACTAATGAAATCCCAATAACATTATCAATCCAATACTCTCATACCCCATCATAGTATAGAAATGTGGTTTCCATAGATGGGATATTCCTTTTATACCTACGTGGTTCTATAAATTCATTTTGATTACTAAATGGATGACTAAATAGGCTGTCAGTAAAATTCAATATACACCAATAATGGAGTATAATAATCTCAATTAAATGAATATTTAATTTCTAGTGTCACTTTATAATATATTTAAATGAATAATGTAAATAAACTATATTGGTCTCATGATTCTAGGGGGACACCTGAATGACCATACAATCTTTCCCTAATCCAGAATGAATTTAATTATTTTTCAATATAAAAATAATACCAATAACTTATTAATATAACAAATATGTACATTTAAATTGATAATCACATTAGTTTTCAGAAGTTGTATAGAATATAAAAATTAGTAATCTAGGGTAATTTGAAGGGGTGAACCCTTGGAATTTCTCCTGAAGGGGTTCTACCAAAACCCTATAAATATAACCTCAGTATAATCAAATAATTAATTGATTGGTTACAAAATGATAATTTGTATGGTATTAAATCCTGAGTCCAAATCCTTGGATATTATCCAATTAATTATATTAATCTATTATTAGAAAAAGTATTTAACCATAGATTCTACACAAGGGAATTCACTTATTATAGAAATTAAATTAACCATACTATCATATTACACCACTTGGTCACGTCGATTAATTTTTTTTGTGTATTATGCACCTATACAAGAAAAGTTTTTCCAAAATTCTTACAACACCCTAGTATTGAAACACATTTAATGTGATCTATCTCTATGAACATTTTAGAACGTATGTTATTTCTAATTACACATTGAGAGTATCCATTTTATTTTAAATTGGAAACCATGTATCACATAAAAATTAATATAATTTTATTTTTCTTTGATCTCATTCAAGGAATTATTATTGGGAATCTAAATATCTACCAACGTATAACACAATAAATGATATTTATTGAGTGAATTCAATTAAATATGTCTAATGAACTAATCCAAGTCAATATGGTTTGAATGACTGTTTCACTCATGAAATTAAATACAAAATGATAGATTCTATGTGAGTCATCCTATCGAACATATAATTTATTTAATTTGGTTTATTCAAATTTTTCAAACCAGTTTACAAAACATAATTCTAACAGGATGTCATGAATCCTATTGAAATGTTCGAACTATTCACATTTCATTCACAATAATATTCTATAATAATCATATTGGCATGATTCAAAACAAAAAAGTCAAAAATCTTTTTAGTACATGGTAATAACGCTTGTCAAATAAAATTTAATCAAACCCACCAAATGGGGTTGTTTTGGTTGATTTCATTAGCCTCAAACCATGTCAACAGTACTCAAAAAACATATTGTTAATTTCATAGTTAACAAATTGAAGAGATATTAATTATTGGTGAAATTGGTGTATGGAATTATTCACAATAGTGAAATATATAAAAAATGAATTTTATTGAAAATTATAAGAAAAATTAACTTAGATGTGTATAAGTGTCCAATTTTCGTTTCATCATATATTTTGATATGGAAGGAGAGAAATTATAAAATCTTGGAAATCCCATAAAATTAAAAATAATGATCTAACATGAAAGTAGAAACGAATATGGAATTATAACCCTAGATAAATAATGATGAGAATTGCAAGACTAATTGTGTCTAATCCAATGTGTTGATTAATGATCAAATTTGATGACTTATTAAGGAGATATGTCAATGACATTGTGGAGAAGAAGGGGATCCAACATGTGGATCAACTATGTGAAATTATGGATAAAGGAGTGGGGAATAAGGGTTAAAGGCATAATGAAAAAATAGTTATTTTAACTATTTTAAATGGTTATATAGTTTGTACTAGAGATATTACAACACATGATCCAACCAATGAATTGGAAATTATCTATAATCCCATGGAATTTATGGTCTAAGTGCATAGTTAGACAACACATGTGTACAACATGTGTTTATAATATCCATGAATCCTTCCCTCACATGGCCTAGTTTCATTGTTATTCAATCCTTTTTAAAATTATGATACATACGTCACCAATAAATTTCATCAATTTCAGGGTCATGCAACCTCCTTATTATGGTAAAATAAACTAAGATATTCAAATTTTGGTAACATTTTTTTATCTATAAGTTTAATAATATTTGGACTCCAGTTGCGGATCACATTGTTCTCATATAAACTAGGATTGTGGATCTCATACCAAAACTAATCAATCTTAAACACTATGTGAGCTATTTAATAAATTTTATACAGTTAAAATAAAGGGTTTATACTAAAAATTGATAGATCTATTCCACTAAAATTAATTGATATCATACAAAAACAATAATTACTATCAATTTATTTATTGAATATTCCATGGTATAACTCTTTAATCAATATAATAGTCCAAAAAATATCAATGATCATAAAGGAATCATCCTGGAATTTTATAAATGATATTCTATATTTGGCTGAATTAATTTCTTATCTTTTGATGTTTAAGAAAAAACAATAAGTACTTTTGTTTTTTGGACCATAATAATATAATGTTCTTCATATTAAGAATATAATAATTCATATTAATCATTGTAAATATTGTCATCATATAGTTACAATTAAAATTAGTATATATTAAGGGTAATTATCAATCCAAATTGACATACATGGAACATGAAATGACTATGAATAGTTATATCATAACATATAAATCAAAATTATTATTGCTTGAATGTGATACATCATCCCTTGCCATTTGTTTCAAACAATATTAGTTGAACCCCCATAAAAAGGATCCCCCATCCTGCATCTTACCCTTAGAGAATATGCTTGTGTAATAAGGGGATATTAATGTAGACCCATTAATTAAGAATTTTTTGAGTTTACTACGTAATATAATGTTGATTTTATTTATCACCGTTCAATATTTATTTAAATAAATAATTTTATTTGAGTTAATAAAAATTATATTATGATAAAAACGCATTTTTTGATGTATAAAATTTTAATGAACTTTATGATAAATTAAGTATTTTAATTATAAAGGTTTAATTCATCAAAATGAATTATTAAATAATAATAATTTTCAACAAACAGATAATTTAATTTAATTTTTTCCAATGTAATATTCATAAAGGTCATATAGATAGTATTGTCATAAAAATAGTATCTTCTTGTAAATTAAAATTTTTAGTTAAATTTTTCTATTCCAATATATAGATAATTATTCAAATAATCATAATGGTTTTTTATATCATTATAACATAATTATCAAATGGGAAATTTTTCAAAAAAATCGAGATAGTCAAATTTTTTGGTTAAAATTAAATATTTTATAAATATATTTTATTTCTTATGAAATCATAACTCCCCAAAAATAATAAAATAAACTATATAAAAGTCATTATCAACTAAATATATATATTAACCCTTAAAATTAATTTCCATGTTGAATGATATTATTTAGATTTAAATCAATTAAATTATCATACAAGAAATATATTATTTTATGGTTTTAAAATCAATTAACATTGATCATGATACACTTTTGCTTCACTCATTGAATTATTTTAGATTATGTTGTTATATTAATTATATAATTATAAAAAATATTATTATTTGGATAAGAAATTTGTAAAATTTAGGTGATAGTTTTTGATTTTTTACTATAATATCATATAGATTCCAAAACCTATGTTTAGAAATAAATGAACAATTCAACCCTATAATCCAAAAAAAATACAGTTATCATGTCCCTCAAATTCACTCAAAACACAATTAAAATTATTTTACTCACATTACCCCTCTCTAAATTCCCAATTAAGGTATTTAATATCGCATTGGAAGATCCTCTTATGCTTTTAGAATATTCCTCTAAATGTAAAATAATTATATCCTCGTTTACACTAATCATGAAAATTCATGGTATTATGTAATTTATATCTAAATTTTCAAGGGAAAATGAGTGTTTACAAAAAAATATAACTATCCTTATGAATTATAAGTAATTTGATTCCAGCATTCACTATCATGATAACCTCCCATTATTTTTTATTTTCAATTGGTATGCTTCAAAAAATATACTGCAATTTTTCATACCAAACAATTGTATAGGGAGTGCACTTCACCATTTCTTTTAAATGGTATTAAAAACATGAAACTATAATTAATTTAAACTATAAATCCCCAGAGGTAATCTATAATTTATTATAATGGTATTTAAATTGATAAAAATTATTATTAGGTAACACAATCTAGGGTGCACACTAATGATTGTAAATAATATGTATGTGAGTGATGAGGCAAAAAATAAATAGCCCTCAAAAAAATTCATTTTAATTTTTTTTCATGAGATATCGTGTAAGATGCATGGGAGTTTAGCCTATGATTACTATATTGTTATTTATCTATTTCTATCATTTATTTATTGTTATGATGGCATATGATTTGTTGTTTACACATTAATATGGTGACTTGATATTGTCATCATATAGCATGGTACATTTTCCAAGATAATAATTCTAAAAATAATAAATTCTATATGATATGAATCATGACTAAAATTTATCACATTCATTATGTTATTAAATTATTGATCACTAATAAATCTTTATATCTCATCCAATTCATACCAATGTCACTCAGTTATCCCACACAGTATGAAGACATCGATGAAATATAATAGAAATTTATGGTGTTTTTAAATAATCTTGCTCAAAAAATGATATATGTTATTATGATATGTATATAATTATAGATTGAAAATAGGCCTAATTTTTTTTTAAATTTATGTGTACATTTATATATTTAATTATCAATTAAACAGTATTAAACGTTTTAGTTTTCATAGTCAATATCAGTGAAAGGTGTAGTTATTTTTTTGAATTTGGATTAGAGAACCTTAGTGAATCCCTCAAGACTATGAATAAACATGAAAAAATTTCCCAAAATATTGGAAATGTATATATATATATATATATATAGTCTTTTTCAAGAAATCGTGAAACAAGTGTATATTGACTGAGAACAATAATAAATATGGGTAATGACCCTAAACGGGCACATTGGTTATTAAATAAATCATCACATGGTGTACATAAAATAGTCTTTGTAGTATTAATTTTTTTGAACTACCTATGCATATTCTATGATAAATTCACTTGATCCCTATGAAATATTATTATGGGAATAAAAACCCCTATGATTTTTTTGGAAATCGACAATTTATAACATACATCAAAACATTGAAATTTATATGTTATGTTATGTATGTAATCTATATTTTATCCCATAATTGTTCACAATTTCATATTTTATGATGAATATGTTGAAAATATTCAATTTTTTCTCTATTTTAGTAATTTCAAGGAAATAAGAGGATATGATTCAATAAACCACCATATTGGGTATGTAATAAATTCTTAATTGAAAATCTCAACCAAATTAAAGAATAATTTATTATCCTCATTAAAATAATTTTTTTTATTAGTTATTAATATAAACTTAAATTAGTGGGAAACCCCTCACCACATAATAATTAAAATGTTCTAATAATAACATTTATGTTAATATTAACTACAAATTTATGTGAATTTTAGATCCTTCTTCATGGAAAATGGATCAATTTCAATGAAATGATCCTCAAAATCTATCAATATTTTGGGAAATATACGGTTGTGTCCACTATTTGACATATATGTTGAGAAGATGCTCAATGGTTGACATTGTTTAATAATAAAAATCATGAGATTTAGATTTAAATTTTTGAGTTGAATGCATTTTCTAAAATTTTCATTTGGTAAATATTTCACTCTTACTCCCCAACATCATATGTTGTTTGGTTTACTTAACCTCAAGTGAAAGGATAATAAATCCATTAGGTTATATGTGGATAAATTCAAAATACAACCATGATAAAATTATGTATTTTTCATTGACACTTAATGTAATTTTAACGTACCATCTTATGGGATATTTAGTTTTTTATAACGAATTGATTATTTCAGTCTTAAATAACATCATGAAAATATTGAGATGTTCAATAAAATAAAAAATGCAGACCAATAAATCATTTGAGTATCACAATCATAAAATTATGATGCAAATAATACATTTTAATTCGAGTGAATTGATTTAGAAAACCAACAGTGGAAAAATATATGTCATGACCCGTCCCCTAGGACATGTACCGTGACTACCCCAAGCCCTCCTTCCATAGGTCCAGGGGCTGGCGACTAGCACCAAAGGGGTAAATCCCTAAACTGTGAAGGCATTGCCTTTAAAATTGTAAATAACACATCAGAGTACACAACTGGAAGCAAAACACTACATAAAAACTGTATACAAAAAAAGTGCTGAAAAGTAAAAGGGGCTAGAAATACAAGCCCAATAAGAAATTACCAGTACAACTGAAAAACAAGTACAATAGAAGAAAAGGTAAAGCAACTACTAGGACGTCCTCTGGGGATTTATAACTAAAGGGTATGTACATATAACCTCCTCAGCACTCAACGTCTTTCATCCTCCTTCATGTACCGACTCGTCGTAAGGTCCACCTCTGGGTACCGACAAGTCCTACTCTGATCCTCAGTCAGCACTGTCTATCGTCTGCAACCAACACAATGATGTGTGGGAAAATCCCATGTAGGGGTGAGTATAACGATACTTATTAGGGACCCTGAGACCCTCAATGTCTCACAAAATCTAACAAGGATAAACCACAAGGTATGAAGTAAACAGATAACCACACTTAGGTATATTCCAATACATATACCTATGTTATCAAGTAATCCTTCTCAATCATGAGGTTAACTCAAAAGTTACTCACTATGCACAACTAGGATTTTATTCTAGGGATAATATCAACCGGAACCCTCGGCTGTTGGATAAATCCTTATCTATCGATTATAGTGGGCCTGTCACGTCACACAAAGGCGCTTCCCAATAACCTGGACTGTTGAGGTACTCCTTCTATCATGTAACATGGATCTACCGCGCTCACACAAAGACGCTCCCCACCACGGGTCTACTACGCTCACGCAGAGGCGCTCCCCCTCTTATCCAGTAGTGGTACTGAACATGTCGATTATTGTGGGTATTCCACACTCACACGGAGCCACCTCCCACCGTGGGTTTTCTGTGACACCATGGCGCTACCCACTAGGATAGTCGAGTCACTCCGAGTTGAATCGTTCAGTAGTCATCAAGTCTCATCCTCCTACTAGGTTCCTGCAAAAATGTCTGCTCGTCTTTGGAAGATCTACTCCACAAGCTATTGGTCGATACTCACACTATCATGAAGTCTTCAATAGAAGTATCTCAAAGGTCTCCCTCATTATAGGGGTCTTAACGCAACAGACAACTCCTCAATCGGACGGTCGGTCTGTGAGTTATTGGCATTTCTCTCATGGGGGCCCGATTGTATTTTAGGTTAAAACCAACCCAAACATACCCCAACTATGTCCCAACATCATGTGGGGTATTCCAAAAGAATATTCTCGCTCTAATATTCTAGTTGCTGTAGACGGTTCGTCGATCAAACACTCGTAGTCCAAGATATGGGGAAAAAATGTGTATTCGGGTCAAACGGGTTTGGACTGCTGTCCGACCCTATCCATGGGTCTGTCCCGGCATGCAGGTGTGACCTAGCCCAAGGGGGTGCACACCCCCTAGAATCCAAAACAGTTTTACTGTTTGGGTGGAACCAAACTGGTGCTAGGTAGCACCGGTCCAACTCAAGAGGGACCCGGTGGGGTCCTGCTTCTCCCGGTTGGACGAGCGGTGAGCCGCTCTACACCGCCGGCGGCCGACCCGACGTCGGCCGATCTTGTTCCTGCACCACAGCCCACCCTAGCCATGGCTCTACTTATCCAAGAGGCGTGACTCCACAGCTCCCCACCTCCGTGGCCTGGCCTGGCCGCAGCCCCCTTCTCCTCCGTATGGCGCGACGATGACATGCCCTCTCTTCCACACGACGCGGCGTTATCCCGCCATTTCGGCAACGCGATAGCCTTGTGCTGCCAGTTTCTTCCCGGTCGGCCCATCGCCAGCTGTCGTTGCTCTGTCGCGGTTCACTCTTCTGGCAGCATCGTTGCACCTCTGTCATCTTCAACATGTGAGGAAAACAAAGGGGGAGTGTCAGGTCGTGTTCGTGTGGCCTGAGCCCCAACATTATGGTGATATCAATCGGAAAAATTATCACCCCCGATTTAACAACGTATCACAGAAACATATTCAATCCCAAATTCCATACCTCGTATTGTCGATCATTGATGGAGTCACAGAAAGAGAATGTCGTTCCATTTATGTCAAAAAGAAGTTGGAGAAGTCATGGACAATATCTTATGTGTTCTTCAAGGATGACGCTCCCTCCTTTTTCCCGGATGAAGAAGGAGGAATATTTTTGTCATTCTTCATTGGAGAGGGCGTTATTAGTTAGAAGATAAAGTTCTCCAAGTGTTCTTCCTCTTCCAAATATCCAAAAAAAGGATATGTCAATGAAATAATAGATTGAGAATCCTATTAATTTTGTTGGAACAAAATTTGAATTGGAATCATTAATAAACCGGCTCCACCAAATTAATACACGAGCATTGGAATAATTAAAACTAGATGATTCAAGAGGCTCTCCCTCATTGATGAGGGAGAGTTGAGAGGTTTTATCCTCCGGTTGTCCCCACCACTTTTAATCCTCTCGCGAGAGGTTATTCTCGGGTGGACCCCACCATCATAACCTCTCATGGGAGGTTAGGGTGTGGAGGTCCCACCACCAACTCCCATGGGGAGGTTCCAACTACCAGCCAACACACACATGGTAGCTGAGAATAAATTAAGGTGTTGAACACTTTACTTTATTATTTTTATAAAAATCCAAAATCTATCTTTTATTCCTGACCATATATTATCCAGGTGATAGTATTCTTAAGCAAACATCGGTGCTTCGAGTTCAATGGTGCCCTCAGTTTTCAATTCGGAGCATCGGTTCAAAAGTTTTAAAATCTTGCTCGTACCTTTACGGAATGTACCCGAACAAAACTGAAAAAACTAATTTCGGGCACACTGGGCCTCAGAATCAAGCACCAAAAAAATTTTCAGACTCAAAAAAATCCCATGTATTTAAGAAAAATATTTCCACGGAATTTCCATGTCATTAAATTCTCCCCAGCTCAGGGCTTTACATCCCTGTAAATTACAACTCAAACAATGGAAAAAAAAGTGGGTACTAAGCACGCATCTGAGCCTCCTGCTCCCATGGGCTCTCCTGGTGGTTCCCATGCTGCCAATGAACAAACAGCATAGTTATTGATCATCCTTGTAGGAACCGCTCGGGTCAATCCTCAATATACACTAGAACCTCCTTGAATGTTTCCCAATCGTCGACGTCTATCTCTCCATGGTCAATGATGTGGGAAGGGTTGTGCATGTATCTCTTCAGTTGAGATACTTGGAAGATGTTGTGCACCCGGTGCAACTAAGGTGGACGAGAAAAGAGTTAAGCCACCTTGCCTATTCTGCTAAGGAATTGGAAGGGTATGATGAATCTCACATATAAATTTCTGCCTTGGCCAAATCTCCATAGACCTCGTCGAGGTGAGACCATTATAAGGATGTGGTCACAATCCCCGAACTCTAGAGGTCTCCGCCTCCTGTCTGCATAAGAATTCTGTCTGCTATGTGCTGTCTTCATCTGCTCCTGGATGATCTGCACCTACTCTGTGGTAGGGCGTACCATCTCTGGTCCCACTAGTGCTGACTCACTTGGGATTGTCCATCATAATGGTGATATGCAAGGTCAACCATACAAGTCCTCAAAAGGTGCCATACCGATGATGGAGTGATAACTATTGTTGTAGGAAAACACTACCAATGGTAAGTGATCCTCCCAGCTAGGATCGAAGTTGGGGACACAAGCACATAGCATGTCCTTGAGGGTCTAAGTGGTCCGCTCTGTATGACCATCAGTCTGAGGATGGATGGCGGTGCTCAAACGATGCTATGTCCCGAAAGCCTCTTACAACCCCTTCCATAGCCGGGATGTAAATCATGTATCACTATCAGAGTCAAAAGAGTAAGGTACTCCATGTATCCACACAATCTCTTGAACATAGAGGTGTCCCAAGATATCTTCTGAACCTTTCTCTCTAATTGGTATGAAGTAGGACGACTTGGTGAGTCGGTCGACGATCACCCAAAATGATTCATGTCCCTTGTATGTACGTGGAAGACTCATCACGAAGTCCATGAATATCCCATCCCACATCCACTATGGGACCGATAAAGGTTGAACCAAGCCTGCTAGTACCTGGTGCTCCACCTTCACTTGCTGACAACTGAGACACCATGAGACCAACTCTGCTACTACCTTCTTCATACCTGGCCACCAGTGCTGTCCTTGAAAGTCCTAGTACATAATGGCCACTCCATGATGTATCGATAGAAGGGAAGTCTGTAAATACCTGAAAACATCCTCATGAAGTGCTACTGGGACCAAGGTATATCCTTTGAAGAGGATGACATGCTCCTCACCTTCAGAAAATCCATCGGGTGCTTGCATTGTGGATATCTGAGCACGTCATAGCTCACATTCATCGTCCCAGTGTTGTGCCTCCCTGACTTGCTGAAGAAGTGGGGGAGTGACTGTAAGATGCTATAGAAAGGTTGATCCATCTCTATTCACAAAGGATATCTGTAAAGTATCCCGGTACTCTATCACCTTGCCTGGAAGTTGTATACCAGTTATCCTGCTTAGTGCATATGCAACAATGTTCCCCTTCCCAAGAGTATAGACAATCTTGAAATCATAGTCCCGGTGGAACTTAGGGAAAAGTTGTTGTCTCAGGTTCTAGTCCTTCTGAGAGAATATATACCTGAGACTCTTGTGATAATATTACATAGTAAAACACTCACCAATCAAATAGTTTCGCCACATCTTGAAGGTGAAGAACACTACTGCTAAATCGAGGTCATGGGTAGCATAGTTCTAATCATGTTGTCTCAGATACTGAGAACCATATGTGATCATGACTCACTTTTGCATAAGGAAACACCCGAGTATGGTCTCTGATGCATCGCAGTAGACTACGTACCATACGACTTCCTCTGGAAGCCTTAGGATAGGGGCCCTAGTCATCATCTGCCTCAGCTCCTTAAACCTCTACTGGAATCTCTCTGACCACACGAAGGGCTTCACCTTCTTTTTCACGGCTGATAGTGGTCCTGAAACTCTGGAGAAGTCTAGAATGGACCTCTGGTTTTATCCATCCAAAGAAAAAATCACTCCCCCTTTGGTGGGGTAATCTGGGAAACACCTTTTGTAATGATGTCCCCATGTTCTGTCACTCATGTTTGCAACTAAAAACTCTGAACACTTGTTTCCACAAGGGTAAGGCTGGCAGCCCCAAGTGTGATCGGTTGCACCCTCTTATGCTTGAGTTTAACCTCTGCTTCCTGGGTTTCCTTTTTTGACGAAAAAGGAAAACCTCATCCCAACATTGTAGATAAACCACAACCTGTTTTCCTAATACAATCAATCTATGTATGAACTGTGGTTGCCAGTCCATACCCAAACTAACATCGTAAGGCCTCGACGCTGCAACCAAGAGGTTATAACTAAAACTCTCACCTCAATGGTAAGATCACACTGTCAACGTAAGTGTTATTATCGAGTCTCCTCCCAAAGGTGTATTCAGACGTGAGGGTCAAGTCGACGGGTTAACCATAAACTCTTGGTCTGGGACATGATTCATGGAAGGAAGGAATGATTGGTACCTATGTCTACTGATACAGAATCTAGTTGTATACACATACCATAACTCGAATCATTCCTAGAGCCCTTGGGTAACACTCCTTGACCACATGTAGCTACTCTCTTCCCCTGCCCTCTAGATCTCTTTGCCTGGCGGGAACTATAAATGTAGGTGGTTGTAACATGTTCAAATATACACCACCTCATGTTTCTATGATAGCTCTACTTCCACATCTGTTGCCCTGAAGATTCATATGTCCCTATCACATCCTCTTCTAGAAACTTCTTGCAAGCCGAGGTCTCTGAGACTGGCACCATTTTCTTACTTTCCCATAACTAACATTCCCCAGCTATATCCGCTCAACCAAAGAGCATTCAACTGTAATGGTTCTCTCTAGCATCTAGAGAAAAGGTGCTGGATCGGATGTCCAAGACCCAAAGCACTTATTTCATCTTATTCATGGAGTATTGGGAACGATCAGTACGCCTAGATGAATACTCATCTATTGACAAGTCGTCCTGATGAAGCAGTACAAGCTCAAAAATACTCACAGCCACCTCCTTAGGCTAGTCCTCAGCCACATGTGGGTCGGGCACGCCTCGGAACCTGAGGGGTATCTGATGCTGAATCATGTTCATGGAACTAAGCCTACATGTGTCATCTACCGGTACGGCCAGTTGTAACTGCTGACCAACAGGCAGTGATATAGCTGACACACTACAAAAAGGTACACTATCGGTCAACGGTCTATGTATCGAAGCCTCATCAGTATGCAGACCAACCTCATCGTGACTCCCGAGAAAATTGTGATATATAATATCCGTATCTTCTCTATGGGTGTCTCAACTAGGCAGAGAACTCTATAAATCGCCTCTATCTAGTCCTCTACTGCCTAGGAATCTGTTTCGTCTCATATGCTCGAAGGCCACTGCCGCTGGAACTCGTGCAACATGCTCAATCGGCGTGCATCATTTTCTAGTGTGGATGGATGAATATTGTTCCCAACAAGAAGTGGTGCTACTGGTACACTACCTAAATGTGCAAACATAGTAAGAGGGCCCTACACCAGAGCCTCGTCCCTCAGTTGGTCGTCATCGTATACTCTCTCATAACTCTAATTGGATGTCTGCATGGAGGTTTCCTGAAAAGATGTGACATGGTAAAACGTTATACCTAGTGAGATGACCTCGTTGGGTTTACATAATGAAAATATTTGAAAACATACACGTAATTAGTGTTTTCGTGCAATGAGTCGGAAATCCGAAGTAAGGGTCCTAGTGTACAGATACGTCATCCGCCACACCAAAACTGGACGGCATGGAATGAGAACAACACTCAGTACCCTTAACACTATTTCTTCATAGAAAAGAAGTATCAGAGTCCTTAGTTTTGTGGTATAACCATCTCCTCTAATACCAATTGTCACGACCCGTCCCTTGGGGCCTATATCACGACTACCCCAAGCCATCCTTCCATAGGCCAGGGACTGAGGACTATCACCAAAGGCGTTAATCCATAATCTGGGAAGGAATTTTATTTAAAACTGTAAACAAACACATCAGAGTACCAAACTGGAAGCAAAACACTAAGTAAAAACTGTATAAAAAGGAAGTACTAAAAAGTAAAAGGGTATTGAAATACAATCCCAACATGAAATTACATGTTCAACTGAAAAACAAGTACAGCTGTAGAAAATGTAAAGATTCTACTGGGTCATCCTCTAGGGATTCCAACATAATGTTTGGGTACAGATAACCTCCTCAGCACTCTATGTCTATCAGTCTTCTATGTGTAATGACTCATCATAAGGTCCACCTTTGGGTACTGTCTAGTCCGGCTACTTTGATCCTCAGCCAGCGTTGTATTTCATCTACAACCAACACAATGAGGTGTGGGCAAAGCCTGTGTAGGGGTGATTATAATGATACTTAGTAGGGACCTCGAAACACTCAGGGTCTCACAAAATCCTACAAGGATAAACTAAAAAGTAAGAAATCAATAGATAACCACACTTAGGTATATTCCCAAACATATAACTATGTTATCATGTAATCTGTCTCAATCATGAGGTAAACACAAAAGTTACTAACATAGCTCAACCATGATTTATTCGAGGGATAGTATAAATCTGAACCCACGGCTACTGAATACCTCCTACTATATCGATTACAGTGGGCATGTTGTGTCATAGAGAGGCACATCCCACTAAATTGGACTGTGGAAGAACTCCTCCTGTTGAGTACTATGGATATGTCGTGCTCACATGGAGATGTTCCCCACCATGAGTCCGCTGCACTCACACAGATGCGCTCTCCCTCGTAGCCTGGTGAGGTACTCCATGTGTCTAGTATTCTAGGTGTGTCGCACAAACACAGAGGTGCTCACCATAGTGGGTATGCCGCAACACCAAGGCGCTCAACACTGGGCTAGTCGAATCACTCCGAGTAGAATCATTCAGCAGTCGCCAACTCTCAGCCAGCTACTAGGATCCCGCAAAAATTACTACTCATCTCTGGAATATATGCTTCCCAAGCTACTGTTCGATACTCCATCTATCATAATGTCCCCTGTATAAGTATCTCAATGGTATTCCTTGTCATATGGGTCTCAATGAAATAGACAATGCGTCAATCGTACGCCCAGTCAGGGAGTTAATAGAATTTCTGTCCCGGGGGCCTGGTTGGATTTTAGGTTTAAACCAACCCGACCATACCCCAACTATATCCAAACCTCATGTGGGGAATTCCAAATAACTTTCTATCTCTACGCTTCTTGTTGTTATAGACAATTTTTCAATTGGACACTCATAGCCCATTATATGGAAAAAAAGAAGTATTCGGGTCAAACGGGTTTGGACGCGTGACTTACCCAGTCCGCGAGTCCGACCCGGCCTGCGGGTCCACCCGGGCCTAAGGGGGTAGCCTGGCCCAAAGGGCATCCCAACCCGAGGGGTCAGCCCAGCGGCCCGCGTGGCCTGGCTGGCGGCCCATGTGGCCTGTTGGCAGGCCCGTGTCGAAAACTGGTGGTCCGCTTGGCCTGGCCGGCAAACGGCTAGTGGTGCCCCGTGGGGCCCACCCTCACCGTGTCCAGGGGGATGCGTGTGACCCCGTTAATCCGGTACAGTTGAACCATTAATGTGGAACCAAACTAGAGCCAGGAGGTGCTGGTCTAGCTCCCGAGGGACCCAGTGGGGTCCCGCTTCTCCTAGCTGGCCGAGCGGCCAGCTGCTCCGCACCGCCGGCAGCCAACCCTTCATCGGCCGCTTCTGTTCCTTGGCTGCGGCCCACCCTTGCCGCCACCCCTTTCTCCTATGTGATGTGTGATAGCATCATGCCCTCTATTCAACATGGCAGGACGTGGCTGCACCCTTTCGATTACTCAGTGGCCTTGTGCCGCAGGTTTCTTCGTAGCCTGACCATCACCAGCCACCGTTTCTCCACTGCGGTTCACTCTTCCGGCGGTGTCGTTGCACCGCCGCCATCATCAACAAGTGAGTGAAACAAAGGGGGAGGGTCGGTCCATGTTTGTATGGCCCGATCCCCCACGTTATGGTGATATCAATCGGCAAAATCATCACCCTATATTTAATGACGAAGAACAGAAACAAATTCAATCCCAAATTCCCTACCTCGTATCGTCGATTATTGACGGAGACTCGGAAAGATAATGTAATTCCGTTGACATTGGGAAGACGAATATGAAGTCAATGATGGCATAATCGGCATTATTCAAGGACTCCACTCATTTCATTGTCCCAGTTGAAGAATTATGAATATGTCCATCATTCTTCATTAGAGAGGGGAATTATTTTTCGGAAGATGAAGTTATCCAAGTGTTCTTCCTCTCCCAATCTTCCAACAAAAGGATATGTCGACAAAATAATAGAGTGAGAATCCTATTAATTTTTTGGGCACAAACTTTGAATTGGACTCATTAATAACCCAGCTCAACCAAATTAATACACGAGTGTTGGGATAATTAAAACTAGAGGAGTCAAGAGGTTATCCCTCATTAATGAGGGAGAGTTGAGAGGATTCATCCTCGGGTGGTCCCCACCACTTTTAATCCTCTCTCTGAAGGTTATGCTCAGGTGGGACCCACCACCATAACCTCTCATGGGAGGTTTGGGTGTGGCAGTCCCACCACCAACTCCCATGGGGAGGTTCCAAATTCCACCAAAACACACATGGAATCCTATAAGAAATTCATGTGTTGATCACATTAATTTATAGTTTTTATAAAAAGACAAAAACTAACTTTTATTCTCGACCATATGCCATGAAGGTGAAAGTCTTCTTAAGTGAATACAGGTGCTGCGAGTTCAACGGTGCCCTTGGTTTTAATTTCTGAACACCGGTTAAAAAGTTATGAAATATAGCATGTGTGTTTACTGAATGTACCAAAAAAAACTTCAGAAATTGATTCAGAGAACACTGGGCCTCAGAATCAAGTATCATAAATTTTCACAGACTCGTAAAAATCCCATGTATTTATGAATGACTATTCAATGGAATTTCCAGGTCTTTACAATTTACAACAACCACTTTCAAAAACAGTATGATTAACTATATCTAGAATGACCATACATAGAAAAGGATATTATTTGTGTGTGGTTATGATGGGAACCTATCTGTAGAATGTTGATAGGTAAAACCCCCATTTTGATTTAAGAATGAAATTCTACAGTCATCTGTCATCATATTTTCAAATTATTTATTAAGAAAGGACAAAGAATAGATAAGAATAATTTCACTCTTTCAAGGGGTTTTTAAGATAACCACTGAAAAAATCATCCATGGCCAAGTGTTTAAGGGTTAAATAATTCCATCGCAACTATTGAGGTGGATCCATAAAATGACGTTGTGATAGGAATTCTAGTTAATTATTAATTGATTGAAAATATAATATTGAGTTAGGTTATAAAAACACATTAATATCATTATTGTATCATAGAATTGTTAAAATACTCCCCAAAACATGGAGGTCAAGAAATCCAGGAAATTAGAAAATGTGAAAATTATTGCATCCCAATTGAATATCTATTTTTATTTTTTTCATTCAAATCCAATAATTTTTTTTCGAACTAGCATGTTTTAGTTAATATTTTTTAAAATAAAAAATACTGATGTGGAAATAATATTATATTTTGTCTTGAAATATGAAAATTTCAAAAAAAAGGGAATCATTCTAAATAACATATTTATAAATATAAGTAATAAGATTATATTTTGATGATTATAGATCATAATATTAGAAAGTTTTATTGGTAAAATATGGTTCAAATAAAATTTTAAAAAACTCAGTAATGTCAATGGTGGAAATCAACATTAGTTGTGGAAATAGAATTTGATGACCCATAGTTCTAAGAGAATCCTTTCGGATTTTAGTATAGAGTAGTCAGTGTGTACGAAGAATATGAGTTACAATGTTACTAATGACACTAATTACAGTGAAATTTAGTTTTAGTATATATAATTTTAAAAGTCATGAAAAGAATTATAAGATTAAAATTTTGAAATTAGTTTCCATTAAATGAAACATTCTCTATTTGTATATCAAATGTATCATAGAACAATCAGCAGCTGTAGATATTTAGAAAGAGGTATTGTGTGAATCTATAGAGTTTTAGTTTTGATAATTTTATGTTTAATATAAACTTGATGTAAATAAAAAGATACCAAAAAATTAGTATTTGAACATATGATAAAATAAAATAGGGAAGAATCAAAAAATTATGTAGACATTGTGTCAGAGGTAAAGAATTATTATTACGATGGAAGTATTTAGATATCTATACAATATTGGCATCCATATTAATGAGCACAAGAATAAACGATTGAGATAGTTACTTTTTTCTAGACCGTCATTTTTCTTGGAGTTTCAATATTAGCATTAAATTAGAAACTACAAAATTATTCAATGTTGATGATAAATTATGTTTATTGAGTTTGAACAATAAAAAATTTAGGTAGAGCACCTAAAATTTATTTTTGAAGAATCAGTTGGTGTTTTATAGGCTTCATATGATATTTTGATATATAGGTAGAAGATTATAAAAATATTATGAGATAAAGAAACATCGATTGTCCATAGAGACTTGTCTTTAAATGGTTTGAGCCATGGATGAAATATTAGATATATGTATATCAGTTCATGGATATATTTTATATTCTATGTTTAAATATAATATATTATTATAGAAATATGAGTGCAGGTAAATATCATAAGATTATGATCAAATAGTCTATTCACATGAAGGAGGATTATTTTAAAAGCCCTCATTAGAAAATAATTTTTAGAACGAGGTTTCTAAGAAATGTTACATTACATTTTTAAGTAAAAAATTATAACGATGTTGTGATATTTTTCCAATATGGTTTCATATGTAACAAAAATGATGTTTTTTTGACAGATCATCTTGATATACTGATAATAAAAATTTAATAACGGTTGAAATGATGGAGAGTTATATATGATTCATTACTGATCTATAATATTTTTGATGATTCTGAGTGAAATTTGAATGAGCATCAAATATAGATTTTTGAATTTTATTATGGGGGGGAGTTGGTTTCTCGAATTTTATATTTTAGAGAATATATATATTGGAGTGAAATATTATATTGGATCCTGGAAGTATACACATGTGATGAAATTATATGTGTTCTATATTTTGGGTGAGAGTGATCTTTTAACTAATATTTGGTTTTTTATTGACGAGTTTCATATTTAAATTATATATAGAGTATTGGAATAAATAATAGTTTAATGAAACAAACATACCATCATACATATTTTCTATTTCATATCACCATATTGGGATATCAGAAAGAGAGTCTAGGTAGAGAAACATCATATAGAGTTGATGTCGTAGTGTTTTTGAGTTGGATATTTTTTCTAAACATGAAGACTTAGATTTTTCATCAAGAATATTTTATTAGTGAGATGTTTGGGATGTATAATTACTGACAATGGAAAACTATAAATATTAAATCCAAATAGAGAATAATGGATAAGGATTCTAGATACACAAGCATTAGAGAGATTTAGAAAATGACTCATAAATTTTTTTCTCCATTATTTTAATAAAATTATATTATCTAACATGAGACAAATTAATAATACATATTGGATAATATAATATATCAAATATAATTTTTATGATTATTGTATTAAATTAATTATTATAATAACAATGTTATTTATTACACACTTAAAACATGATTTATTACATAATCATGTAGTTATGATGACTATGAGGATCCAGATGTATAGTGTCATGGTAAATTAGGAATCATTAAATGACCACTTAATACATAAATTACATCATCATTATTGAAAACCTATTTTACATGACTAAAATATTCCTTCATACTTACCATTTCATGGGATAACCTAAGGACAGACATAATAAAATGTTGAGCTATAAAGCCCAGTAAGGTAGTAAACAAAGAATAATATAAAGAATAAAATATGGGTTAGTAAATAGGCATATCAATGGATCATAATTTAAATATGAAAATAACGGAATGAGAGAGCGTGATTATCATAGCATCGAGATGTGGCAATAACATTAAACATGCTAATAGCATGAACAAGGGATGATTGCACATCGATTATGAGTAAATACAAATTGCAATTGAATTAGAATGTGTAAACACAAATTTAACATGAATTATCTTTACTAAACCCACATTGCACATGGATAATCGTGATAATATTGTTTACCCAATGGATAGGGGTTCTATCAGGGGCACCGTTTATATATATTTCATTCCATTCATTAGTGTTTCACATGTGTCACACAACATGGAATCATTCAACATCATCATTTATTCCACGTTAAAGGAATGTAAAATAGATACATGAAACTATATAATTAGTACATAAATTTTTATACATGGGAATAACCTTGATAGGGAAATGTGCATGGTATTAACTACAAAATAACTTTCACATGAAAATCGTGGTGCACATTCAACAACATAAAGGCGTGACCTGAAAATTCATAAATTTTTTTGATTCGAGATAAAGGGGTATATCATCATATTTTCTTAAAATTGATAGTAGAGGAATCATATATATACATGTCCAATCATATTAAATCTAATTTAGAAGCATAATATAAAATAATTTCGTGATTGGAAATGAGGAGTGAGAACCCACCTATGGAATTTTTGCATGGTAATAAGTGTGCATGGGAGGAATTAAGAAGAGATAAAGGGTACTATCATCATCAAAAAATAAGTAGGGATGTATAGGTGAGGTTAGAAATAATACACAAATATTCATAATTTGGAAAAAAAGGGAATAACATTATAAGGAAACATGGACATAAATAAGGAATGAAGGAATGTGAGGATCACTTTCCTTGAAGTGTGATCCCAAAGCCTACAGAGTGTCTTGAGAGAGAATTCATGGGAGATTGGGGCACCTTGGGAGGATTCTAGAAAACTGATTTCATAGGTTGGTCAAGCACCATAGGGGTTAAGTTAAGAGGAATGGGGGATTGAGTGGGTTTATATTGGATAAGAGAGGGAATTCTTTGTACTTCAGGTTTTGGAACTACATATTAAACTAATGAAAACTACAAACCACCAACGGGTTTTTTCCCTAGGTTTTTGAAAAAATATAGTGGAAACATAATATTTGTGGAAAATGTCTGAACTTATTAAAATTATAGGATTTATTAATTGGAGGTGACTCACACTCTCATAGAAATCATGTTAAAAAGTTAGAATATTTTATATGTCATGGAGGGTCCACTATGACACCATGAAATGAATCAGAAAAAATTCTACAATCAAATTATTTTCAAGTTAAATAATATATTGTTCAAATATAACTTTGATATTATTTTATTATATTTATATTTTGTGATTATGATTTTATAAAACACATTATATACTTTTACGATATTAAATTTTAACCCAAAAATTCGACTGTCTTAAAAAATTATGAAAAGTTTACATTTAGATTATTTTGATGTCCTGAATCTAATAATGATATTTATTTTTTCTAAATAATTTTATAAATATATGAATTTTATCTTTTAAATTAAAAACTAACATTTAACAAAATTGATGGGTATTCAAAAAAATACATTGAACCCATCATTAAAATTTCAACGGTATTCCTAAAAATAATACGATCATTTATATGTAATAAAATTTAATTAAAAATAATATTTTTTTAATGTATTATTTCATTTGAAAATCCATTAATTAATCAAAATTGAATATTTATTTGAATTTATATATTAACTAAAAATACTATTTGTTCTTTAAAAACAATATACAAAGTATAAATAATAAAGTCAATGTATATTTATTATATAAAAATAATATACATTATCAAAGAGGTAGGGTCTTGTTACATAATCCCTTATAACACCTGCATAAGACCTAAGGATAAGGTGTGTGATAGTGACAGACTCTTAGGGTGTCATTGATAACATCACTCAGGAGGTAATCTATATTAACTTCCTCTTATCTCATAGGTGACTTTGTTCATGCATAACATATTTAAACTCGACTTGGGCTTGGTAATGAAAAAATCCCAGCGACAATACCTACTTTCGGTGCTCTGACAAATGGGATTTGTATAGAGCAATTCTACTGGATGATTCCATCACATCCTTTGTCTGATTAAAATTGATTTGTTAAAACCGTATATTTATACAAATCATGTGATTACGTTTCCATAACTATATTTGAAACAGTATAAATTTATAACTGTCCTTTCAAATCCAAAAACAAATGACCATGAAAGTAAAAAAAGGTTTTAGAAAACAATTTTTCATAATAAGTCATTTAATTAGATCAACTGAAATTTTCATTTCAAAAATTTTTGGTTGATACAATATTCCCCCCTTAATAAATTTATCCCTCCAAAATTTCATTTTCCCACTCTAAAATAGATGAGTTTTACTCTACTTCATAACATCCCTTAATTCCCATGTCGCATATTCAATCATGTAGTCTCACCACAACACCTAGACCAAAGGAATTGCCTTTTTTCAAAGATCTCTTTTCCTACAATAAATGATATTTACTGGATTCTCTTAATAGTAGCAGTAAATCTCCAATGGTCCACCTCTAGATTGAGTACAAGAGATGGTTTAATAATGTACTTACTCAAGAGTGATACATGGAGTACATCATGTACTTGAGATAGGTTTGGTGGTTGTGATAGTCGATATGCCACTACTCCAATGCGACCAAGGATATAAAAAGTGTAGATGTAACTTTGAGTAAACATTCGCTTCTTCGTAAATCTCATAACTCTCGTTATTGGACATATTCATAGAAAGTCCATCTCACCAGCATCAAACTAATGTTCTCATTGATGATTATCAGCATATCTCTTTTTTTACTCTAAGTAGATTTAATGTGATTGTCGATGGTCTTAATGATCTCCACCACTTCTTCTACCATATTACAGAACATGGATTTTTTCACTCCCCAAAATCTTCGCAACATTACAAAATTCTCCACCTCTTCCCATAAAGGGATTCCTAGGGATAAATTTGGATG
This sequence comes from Viscum album, assembly GCA_963277665.1. Classification (NCBI taxonomy): domain Eukaryota; kingdom Viridiplantae; phylum Streptophyta; class Magnoliopsida; order Santalales; family Viscaceae; genus Viscum; species Viscum album. The sequence goes on from OY728143.1 coordinate 359,555,347, forward strand.
CTTGAGTGGAAACTGTTATTATAAATGAACTGAACCTAATAAAGATGTTCATCCCATCACCCATTGAAATCCCTTGATATATCTATTAAAATTTCCTCAATTTTTTGGATAGTATGTTCATATTGGCCATCATTTTGAGTATTATATGATATAATGATGTTCGGTATAGTATTCAGAGTGTGGTTGAGATGTTTCCAGAACATAAAGGTGAATCCTGGATCTCGATCAAATACAGTCGATTGTGGTACTCCATGCAGCCTCACCACTTCTCTGATGTATATATGTGCCATCAGATCAAATGAGATATCCTATAAAATTTCAATAAAGTGATGTCTTTGTATGGAGATCCAAACAACATAGATAACATTTATTCCTTTGGAAGACTTTGGATGTATGGTGACAACGTCTATCATGATGTTTCTCATATTTGTGTTTTTTTGGGTAATGGTTGAATCATCCCTTTAGACTTAAGCCTCTCAGCCATTACATATTTACAAACCAAACACTTTTATATATACTTAGAGATCACATTCTTCATGTTATCCCACAAATAATGTTCCTTGAGATCTTGATGTTTCTTTGTGGTTCCTGGGTGAATGTTGAAATTCAAACTATGTGCATTATCCAAAAGTTCAATCCTTAACATCAGATTTAATGGAAGTTGTATTCTTATCCCAAATCCCATAATTCCGTCTTCATTAATATTGATCTCTAAGGATTTCCATTTTTTATAGATTCCACATTCTTTTGAGTTACCACACCATCCTTTTGAGAATCCGTTATCATTTACAAAAGAGTTGGTTGAGAAATAAATTGTGAATGTATGGATTATGTCACCTTATTTATGGTTCCCATGTCCATCATCATCAGTTCTAGGAATATTTGATCCCTTTAAATTCTATTCAATGTAACAGTTTCTAGAACCTTTTTACATTGTGCATATGCCACCTTGTTTGCTTTCCCCAGATAGTAGTGAGTTTAGAAGTCATAATCTTTGATCTTCTGTAAACATCTTCATTGGCACATATCCATCTCTTTATGTGTGAATATATACATGAGGCAATTGTGATCTGTATATATTTATCACTTTTCCAAAGAGATGCAATGTTTCAAAAATTTTAAAGTGAAATTTAATGCAGCCAACCCCAGGTCATGTGTTGGATTGTCTTTCTCATGAAATTTCTATTTCCTTGAAGCAATGGAAATGAACTTGTTATTTTTCATCAACACACGAACTAGGGCAATCTTCAAAGAATTAATGAGTATCATATATAGTTCTCCACTTTTGGGTAGTGTGAGCACAAGTGTTGTGATAATCCTCCTTTTCAACTCCTTGAAACTCTTTTCTCATTCATCACTTCAAGAAAACATGACTCCCTTATGAGTTAGCATGGTATGAGTATTTGAAAATCATGATAAATTTCCCAAAAATTAGCGATAATATCCATCTAACCCAAAGAAGTTGTGCATATCCATCACTGATGTTATCCTCGGTCAACTTTCAATAGAATTTTTCTTAGAGGGATCCAAATATAACCCATTTCTTATGATGATATGACCCAAAAAAGAGACATCCTTCTCCCAGAACATAGACTTTCCGTACATTGAATAGAGCTTCTCCTTTCTCATGTTCTCTAGTTCAGTTATCATATACTCCTCATGCCCCTATTTGGTTTGGGGGTGTATTAGATTATCATCTATAAAGGCTAACATAAATTTGATGAGGTAATCTCTCAAGACATTATTTATTAAGTCCATGAATATTTTTAGAGTATTAGTGAGTCTGAAAGGCATTATATTGAATTTGTAGTGCTCATACCTAGTACAAAATGTACTGTTGGCTATATCCTCCTTATTCACTGATACATGGTAATATCCGGACAGCAAATATTCCATGGAGATGTATTGTTCTCCACGTAGTTGATAAAATAATGAATCAATTCATGTCACATGATACATCCTCTTTAGCATGATTTTGTTGAGCAAGTGATAATCAATCCAACATAGCATTAAACCATCCATATTCATGACTAAGTGGACCGGTGCACCCCATGGTGAAGCACTTGGGCATATAATCCCTTTATCCATATTCTCATGTAGTTGTTTCTTTATCTCTTCCGGCTCCTCAACATCTATTCTATACAGATTCTTGGAAATTTGAAAAGTCCCAAGTATAAGATCAATCTGCAAATCAAGCCATCTTCTAGGAGGAATACGAAGCAATTATGTCGAATAAACTAAAGTGAATTTCCTCACAATAGGCATGTCTTGAAGGATGGTTTCCTCCTTAGACTCAATCATATGAGAAAAAAATGCGTGCTTATAGGGTTTTAAGATCCACATTTTAGAGGATGATGCTAAAGAATATGCATCCTCCTCCTTAAAATTGTACAGAATCAAGGGTTAATCCATTATATGAAGTTTGATTTCCCACTTATGGAAATTTTTGTTCCCTCTATATAGGAAAAATCCAATCCATGCCATGAATTGCATAAAATTCCACCAGAGAGTGTTTTAAGAGTATTTCTGGGATGTTCTTTCTTAACCATTGTTATGTGGGGTGTTGTAATTTTATAGAACAATTGGATTTTTCAATCGGACCACTAGAATTAAATTCTATATTCCACTTCTTATCCCCATGATACCCTGTAAATTCCTTTATATTAATTTCAACATTGAGGGAACATCAGAAAATTTCCTCATAGCTATCAAAGTCACGGATCGTCAGGGTTTTCTTTAGGCTAGGTTTTAGCCTAAACAATTAGCAGTCATCCTCGAATTGGGGGGTGAAGAAAAATCCCCAGGAGTATCATGAATTCCTTGTGTTTTTTTCCTTGTAAGCTCTAATGGATTCGTCAATTTTTAATTGAGGTAAAATAATTCCCTTTCAATAATAAATTAGAAGGTGTGAGAAAATATATATAGAAATACATTTTCTAGAAATCCATCAATTCCCACTCCTTGATGTCTTCCTCAGGCTTCATATTTTTGATCAATGTCCACCATTGATCCACTTCAACATCCATATGATAAGTTTCTATAAGAAACATATCTTTTTTGTTTCATTGAAGGAAAAATATGATATTATAAAACGTGTTGATCTATTGTTCGATGATTGAGGGATAAGATGATCCATTAAATGTAGGAGGGCATTGTCTCCTTAAACTCTCGATTACGGCTTGTCCTTTCTAGGGGGGGGTGATGATCCACTTGATCCATGTTTATATTGAAAAAATGAGTTAACTGAGAGTGTATTATGAACAATATTATGATTCCTAGTCCCATCAAATTGGGAATCTCCTATGAATAGTCATCAAATTGATCTAGGAATTGGGTGTAAGCTCAAGTCCTCTTATTATCGGCCATTGTCTAGAATAAAAGGAAAGTTATGAGTTAAACATGAAGTATAATACAATGATAAAAAGGGATAACATATAAATAAAATTTATTTTCTTAACTTATGAATTTATAGGATTAAATATATGTTATCCATGATCTACCTCCCAACATATATTTATAAAGGAATTATTTTATTCCCATAATAATGGATCATACTAAGCCTGTGAATTTTTCCAATTATATCTCCCAGGAGTGTAGTAACCAAAAGATCTTCCAGTCCTGATGTCATATAGCAGTTCTCATTCGAGTCTAGCTCAACGTGGTCACTACTGGAAAAATAACCTTTACCAATGGTTTGGAACCGTTGGTATAGGCCTCCAAACCGTTGGTATAGCCTATACCAACGTTTTGGAGAACGGTAGCCAAGTAAGCCGTTGGGATAGGTCTATACCAACGGTTTTGGAAACCGTTGGTATAGGTAATATGAAATCTATACCAATGGTAATGGAATCGTTGGTATATAAATTCCAAAAATAAAACATCTGCTGGGATTTGATCCCAGCACCCCTCATTTATAATCGAACGACTTAACCACTAAGCTAAAATCACTTTGTAAACATAATTTCATAAATATATATATATATGTATTATCATAATTATTTAAAATTTTGATTTATATAATGTTCTCGGTTAGTAGATTTGGAAAAAAAATTAAAGAACCTATCCCAACGGTTTTTAAAACAGTTGGGATAGCCCTTTCCCAATGGTTTTCAAAACCGTTGGGATAGGTTTGGGTGGGTTGAGTTTATGTTGGCCGAAGGTTGAAGTTTTCTCCTCTCTTTCCCAACGGTTTTGATGAACCGTTGGGAAAAAGGAGGGAAAGTGGACCCTTTCCCAACGGTTTTGATGAACCGTTGGGAAAGAGGAGGGAAAGAGGACCCTTTCCCAATGGTTTTGGTGAACCGTTGGGAAATGGTAGCTATACCAATGGTTTTTACAAACCGTTGGTATAGAAGTGTTGGGAAAGACCATCTTTCTAGTAGTGGGTGTTTTCTGTTTTTACCCTGAGATACATCTGTTCCAGAGCCACATATACTTGTTTATATATAGATAGGGATGTATTTGATTGATAAACTAATTAATATATTCTCCATAATATTTAGGGATGATATAATTATACTTAGTATTATCCATAAGTATTTTAGTAGGGTTTTCAAATCATATTCCCAAAAATAACTAAACATATCCTCTAATACCAACTATAACAACCCCCCTCTTTATTACACACATAAACATGATATATTACATAAAAATTTAGTTAAGACAACATTGAAGATAAAGAGGTCTAGTGTCTTGTTAAATTGGGAATCATTGCATGGAATCATAAGTCATATTTCAAGACATCTTTTTTGAAAACCTCTTTTACATGACCACAACATTATGTCATACTTAGCATTATATGGGACAATCTGAGGAAATATATAAGAAAAGGGAAATCTATAAAGCCCAGCATGAGAGTAAAAAAGGTATTATATGATGAATAAAATACATGTTTGTCAATAGGCATATCAATGGAGCAGAAGAGAAACATGAACATAACAGAATAATATTGCATTATTATCATAAAGTGGAGAGATGTGGCAAACACATTTAACATGATATCGGCATGAGCCAAGGCACATTACACATTGAGCATGGGAAACCCATCATTGAACATAAATTATCATGATTAAACCCTCATTTCACATGTAATATAATGATGTTATTATTTATCCAATGCATTGGGGTCCTATTAGGGTGCACCCATTGTAAACATTTAATTTCATGCATAAGTGTGCCACATGGATCATACTACATGGAATCAAAAAACATAATCATTTATTACACAATAACATAATGTGAAATAAATAAATGAAACTATATAATCAATAATAAAAATTTCTTTATGTTAAATACCCCTGATAGAGAAATGGGCATGGTATTCACTACACAAGGACTATTCTTGGAAAATCACAGTGCAATTTTCATAGCATAACGTCGTGACATAAGAATTCATAAAAATGGTTAATGTGAGGGAAATTGGTATATCATAATATGTACATGAAATTCATAGTATGGGGCCATATAAATACATGTCCCAAAATATTTAATTGAATTTAGATTCGTAATATAATAGAATGTCTTCATTTTAAATGTGGAGAGAGAAACCCCTTACGGAATTTCGGCACGATAACGAGTGCACATGGGAGGCATTAATTAGAGATAAAGGGATATCCAATCAATCAAAAAGAAATAGGGAAGTAAAAGAGAATAGAAAAATCAAACCCCAAAATTTTAATTTTGAAATAAATTTTTAGAACAATATAGGTAAAATTGGACATAAATAATGATGGAAGGAAAGGGAGGATCCCTTACATTGAAGTGTGATCCCAAAGGCTTGAGAGAGGCTTCATAGTGGATTTAGGGGAGCTTGGGTAGCCTTGGTAGTATTCAATAGACAGTATTTTAGTATTTTTCTGAGCTGAAAATTAATATATTTAAGAGGTATGAGAGATTGAGTGGGATTATATAGGAATAGAGAGGGAATTCATTATTATTTAGTTTTTGGAAACTACACATTAACCTAATCATAACCAAAAACCATCAAATTTATTTTACCATTGTTAATGAAAACGTGGAGTGGAAAATTGGTTTTCTATATCCAATGGCTGAATATATTAAATGTTCTGGCTTAGATATGTGGAGGTGAGTCACACTCTCAAGGAAATCATTTTGAAATGTTAAAATATTATACATGTCTTAGATGGTCCTCTATGTAAACATAATATTAATAAAAAAATCAAAAATAAAATTTATTTAATGTTAAATCATATATTATCCAAATATACCTTTTATAGTATTTTGTTACTTCACTCTTTGGACATTATGATGTCATAAAATACATTTTATTTTTAAATAGTATTTAATTTTACGTAAAAATTCGAATGTCTCAAAAAATTATAAAAAACCAACTATTAGATATCATCGACTTCCAAAATCCAAAAATAATATATTTTTAAATAAATGATTTTCTAAATATGAAAATATTACCATTAATAATAAAACTAACATTTATAAAAAATCATGGGTTTTGAAAAAAATAGATTTCAAACATTAATAAAAAATACCATTGTATGCATAAAAATAATACAATCATTAAAATTTAATAAATATAAATTTAATAATAATATTTTATTAAAATATTATATAATTTCATTTTCCATTAATTAATCAATATATATTTCTTAATTGAATTTATATATTAATTAAAAATACGATTTGTGATTTAAAAACTATTTACACAGTCACAATAATAAAATAAATGTATATTATTTATACAAAAATAATACATGTAATCATAGTGCTTGGGTATTGTTACAAAAACCCTTATAACACACTCATAAGACGTAATGTTATGATATGTGATGGTGACACACTCTTAGTGAGGCTCAGATAGCAACACACAGATGGTAATCTATATAAGCATCCACTTTTCCCATAGGTGATTCTGTTGAAGGTAAACATGTCAAAGCTCAACTTTGGATTGGTCATGTGAGAATCTCAGTGACACTAACTCCATTCGAAGATCTGATAAATGAGAATCATATAGAGAAATTATACTTGATGAGTTCATCACTTCCTTTGTATAAGTAAATTATATTTATGAATGCCTCATATTTATACTAATCATCTGATCACTATACAACATCTATATTAGAATCGATAACAAATTATTAACTGTTTTTTAAAATACAAAATCATATAATGATGGAAGTGAATATGTTTTAAAAAACCATTTTATATAATAATACATTTAATTAGATCATGAGGAATTTTCATAAATAAAATTTTGTGTCATTATAAAAATAATTGTTAATATCCATGGACCCACGGTTTCTCCTATGAAATGGATGTATGTTCTCTTAGTATGAACAATAATGGTACATATTGTGTTCCTTGTTTAAATTATCATATTATATGTCTTATTAGGTTGTTCTAAATTTGATATAGATATTATATCTTACATGATACATCAGTTAATTTTTATAATGTTCGTAATTCATAAAATGGCCACTATGGATTCATCCCCCATATACATGGTTTAATAATACATAGGAAAATAAATTTTTATAAGAGGTAAGGTTCCATTTTGAATAATTTTGACACATCATCTCAATTCAATAAACAGTATAGGTGTTCCTATAATCAATTGAAAAAAAAATTACTATATTAAAAATTGAATGATTCATTATCTTATATCTCTTGGATTCTTTGTCATTCATTCAGACAAACATGCATTTCCAAAAGTATAGAATGATGTTCCTTTGATTTTATATTATAAAAAATCATTGATATTAATAAAATTCAACAAATTAAATTCATATTTATTTCTAAAAAAGGTTTCCATGAATGTAATGGGTATCATACCACTAAAGAAACATGTAAAAAATTAAAAAACATTTTTAATGGGAACACTATAGTGAAAGTGAAAAGGATAAAACTCTGAAAATTATAATTAAAGATATTATAATGAATGATTAAGAAAATATTGATGAATAATTAATTCGAGTTAATAATGATGTACAAAAAATTTGAGGTTTTTGAGATATCATGGAAGATAATATTATTTTCATCAAAATCATGATAATCTTACATAATAAGATTAACACAATTATCACATCATTAAAAGATAAAGTTGATTTATCACTTGATGAATTTCATAAAAATTTTGTTTCTTATGATATGGCTAAATCTATAGAATTATGAAATATAGTAATGGGTGAAATAGATTTTTAAGAGATGAGGAATGCGAAAATTATAAATATTAATAATAATAATGTTGCAAAAACTGATTTTTAAGATATGGAAAATAAAAAAGTGAATGAAATATTTGTTCCCCATATCTCTAAAATTTACCATAGAGGTAACATAATGTATGGGGGTATTTGTGAACTAAATTGTATAATTTTTGGTTGAATCAGGAATTTAGTTCAATTACCACAATGAGAAAATAGAATATGATTAATTAGATTTTGAAGAAAACCCATAGCAGATGAATCGTTATAAATATTTTTGAATGATAAAAATTATATATATCGTAAGAAAAAGGTCATATGAAATAATTTAAATTATGTTAAAATAATTTAAAATATGACTCAACTAATAAAACTCCATCAAAATATGAGGCTTGGGAAATTTATAGAACATTATAAAAAAATATTAAAAAAACAATGATTACTTAAATAGTGGTTAAGAAGGGAGAGGGGAAGAAACATATAAATAATGTATTTTGTTATCATAATGTATTTATTATCTTAAATATAATATATATCTTAATCCAAAATCAATGATATCAAAAATTAATAATATTTGCAGAATTTATGTTGATTTTGAAAATTGTATTTATATAATGGAGCAAAAAACAGATAATAATAATTAGATCACTTGTAATACATTAAATTAATATTATAATAAATACAATCATTACAATAAGTTATATCCCTAATAAAAATTGAGTATTTGAAAGGAAAAAAATGTTTTTTGGTGGAAATGGGAAGTAGTATGGAAATTGAGTATAAAATTCCCATGTTTTGTACCAAGAGTCCATAAGTATAAATTGTAAAAATTCAAAAAAAAAATTCAAAGGAAAAAATCACACATATCTTCTTTCATAATGTTGTATAACATGAAAACTGCATTAAAATATTTCATTTTTTTGGAATTCAATTTTTATTAAAAATGAAAAATCAAAAACTTTTAAAATATGATGAGAAATATGAGGTTTTTTTTGTTATGGAATATTCACCCAATAAATAAATTATAAATATTGGAAAAACATTTAAAAAATATTGTTTATTAAATTTATTTTAATGAATTGAATAATCCAATGCCCTTAAAAAGGTTTTTTAAGATGATGTGGATGATAAATAAATGACTTAAAATAATAATATTAAATGTGATTGTGAAATGGATCCATGTCAAGTTCATGATGAATCAGTATATTTAGGTGTTGAGGGTAATTACATTATAAGGAAAACAATGAAATTTCTTACACTATAAAAATAGATAAAATGTAAAAATGTAATTGTTGAAAGATCCAATTCAGACTATGAGAATCATCAAATTAAAAAATAAGACTTCACTTATCTCATAGATTGAACTATACTTAGATTTAGAAGTTATCTCACATACTTAATAGGTATAAGAAACTATCGAGTAATTATATAAATTTTACAAAAATTAATCATGTGAAATTCTCCCCCATCTAGAAGGAAATAATGTTTTAGTCACAATATATGTCAAGAACAATAATTTAAATGAACCTAGAGAATATTCATATAACAAAGATATATATGATTTTTATAATGATCACTAGTTGAATGAGTTGAATCGAAAGAATAATTTTCCCCAATTACAAGATTGGAATAAATTATAAGGATATTTGTTGTACTTTTCCATAATTCTTATAATTATTATAATAAGGATTTCATGTCATGTTTTTTAAATGGAGTGGTTGATGAATATGATTAGATTGAAAAATTGTATGGTTTTCTAAAAAATTATGATTATTATAATGCATATATGTATAATAATGACTTGTGATGATTCAATAAAACACTATTTATATTTGACTCATAATATTATAATTTATGTATAAGGATGTATTTCTTAAAAGGGAAAACTGAAAGAAACATTTTTTTGAAATAAAATGATATATGTACCATAATTGATACCATTTATGTTGGTACTATAATTTATTTATGAGATATGTGATAATCTTTTAAAATATTTTATGGGAAAATTAAGATGATTTTTTCAATTTTAGTCCTCATACATTTAATCATTACTCTAGGACTAAAATTCCAAAAAATTTAAAGATACATTTTTCTATATCATGAATAGTACTCATGTTAGCTGTCAAATAAGATCGAAATGGTAGATTCAAAATAAACATATACACCTATTTATATTACTGTGAATTTGAGTAAATATATAGATGGTAAGACTTTTATTCTGAAATAAATCCAAAATATGGTGGTGGATTTTTATATCGTACAGCTTCAATAAAAAATATAACTTATAATCTTACTATATTAGAAAGATATCAGATTGATCCAAATGAATTACTTGTGTAGGTGGAAAAAATAATTCTATGATATGTTAATGTAAAATTTTCCTATGGAATTATTGTAATACCCCGACCCCCGTTACCCAGAGTCGGTGCATTATTACATAACACTAGAATGATCACAAAAGATTAATTCTCGAAAGACCAATTAGATTAGTATCCTTGGAATCACTAGATACATTCATAAATTTTACATTAAATAATTTAATGAAAACTAAAACAATATAGTATCCATAGTCCACACTCATATCACCTCAGACTATCCCTGCAAGTTAGTTATAAAATACTTCTTCACATCCTGGGAAAAATAAAACATAGAAAGGGATGAGCTCAGATGCCCTGTATGGATAACAATATAGCCAGAACATTTATAAATAAGCACAAAAATTTAAGGAAATTTATAAGAAAATCAAAAGACTTTTAAAGTTGAACATCAGAATAATATGGAAGAAATAAAATGAAATAATTCCACTTACTTATTCACATGGATATTCTGCTAATCAATTAATCACATGCAATATCAATAACCACTTTGATAATGATGGAATATATAATTACAGACTATCATAACCACATAGACAAGGCCTTGGGCAAAGACTACAAATAATTTTTTTTCAAATCATTGTTCCAAGTCACTATTTTTTCTCATGAGACCTACCGATGCATCGGGGAGCTATATGAGGCTCCACCCATCACTTATTATGTCCAAAGCATTCCTCATATGAAAGGGATTAAGCATAACATAAAAATTCCTATTAAAACTAGCATACAAAATGTCAATACATTCTACATAAACCATGATTGGTATAAAAATAACACATCCACAGTCAAACATATCACAAAACCTTCAATACAATATGGAAGTTTTGTATCATAATAAATCAACTTCGAATAATCTTAAAATCTATCAAATGATGTTGAAATAGATGAAATCAAAACTATTTTATAGAAATATCACTTTTTTTGAAATCATTTAAAAGTCACATAATTATAAAATAAAACATTTACATTGAAAATATCTTTATAATATTATAAGTTAATCTTTGATGATTTTATAACGGTGGAAAATAGCTGCACCTGCCGTATAAGATAAAAATACATTCTTACCTTAATTCTGTCAAAAAGGTTAAAAATGAACTTGTTTGGAAAATAACAGAAAGATTCCTTTATAAACATCATATAAAAAGTCAAAAAATAGAATAAATGACTTTAACCCATAGTCTATAAAACAGTAAGAATGAATTGAAATACATTTTTAAGAAACATGGATGTGGATGATAAAGAGGTCCCAGTTGATATTTACGTATAAACAACCTCCGATAATGAAGATATTGAGAAATAAACCCTTACTTTATAATTTTCCATGGTTTTGGGTAGGTTAACCACTTGTATAATGGTGAAATAATTTTTATTAAATTATACAAGAATAATATACATAAATATTATATCATTTATGATATTTTTATATTGCTTTGTAAATAATATTTTAGTATTATGGTCATTTAGGGTGTTCAGTTACTCATATTATTTTATATGTTTTGTTATATAAGTTGTGCTTTTTATCTGTAGATTGTATCTTATTCATATCCAAAATTATATCATGTCCTTAAATATTATTTTTAATCATAAAATTAAAATTATTCTTGAATTGATATGATGGGGAATGAATCTCATATCGTTCATAGAGACGGTAATCCGTACGTACGCACAAGCAACATTATCATTATTTTGATGTTAAAATAATATATAATTGGTTGTTGTATCAAATTTTCAAAATCATTGTCATATTATATTTATTATTTACATTAATTACACATCTCTTTTATACCCATCCAAATAATAATGTATTGAATAATAATTACACCACGACGTGGAGACGGTTAGTCGTGCGTATGCACGTATGGTGACATGTCATTGAATGGATGGATAGAATACTGAATATGGTTATAAAATATTTTTAATAACATCACCGTATATAGAAGATATTGGAGTTATTATTTTATAATGGAAATAACATAGAATGAAGAATATGAAGAAGAAAGGAACTTGAAAGAGGGTGGTGAAATCATTACCTCTTCTTTGGGTTCTTCATTTTGATTTGATCAAAAGGGATCCTTGGGATGGATTTATGAAAAATATAAGGACTCTATGATGAAGTTATGGTAGTTTAGAGGATATTTTAGGATGTTTTTTCTGAACCAAAAGGGTTTGAAGGTATGAATTTTAGAGAAAGGGGAGTTCTCATATATAAGAGGGGTGAAGGACACATTAGATAAAACTTAAAATATTATTTTATCATAAATTATTATTCTATTTATAATAGATAAAAAGTGACTTATTTTGAGGCTAAGGTGGATATGGGTCTAAATAATTTCAACCAATAGATTTTAGACTGGTTTGGGTCACTATATTAACCTTATCATTTATATTTAACTCTTAGTTAACTAGTTTAACAATTACCATGTCTATTTCTATTTTTATATTATATGGTTAATAAACATACAATAACAAGCCAAGAGAACCCCAATTGGTTAATTATTAATATATATAACCTAATTTAAGTCATTTGTCCAAACATTAGATTTTTTGGAATATAATATCAATTAATAATAGAATATTTGTTTTAAATACTCCTTTATGTCAATTTTGACACTATTTAATAATTGAATTTTGTTAAAGTTATAAAAACTTTATTAATTCGAAATAAATTAATTTAATCAATTCTAACATGTCATAATATCCTATAAAATTATTTTAATTCATAAAAAGTCTCAAATTACATTTATTTGGATATTTATATTACCAATTATTTTAATATTTCATTAATTATGTAATTACAGAATCACCATTCCGTAATAAATAAATTAAATTATGTAATGTCTAAAAATTAAAAATAAAACACCATTAAAGAGGAAATATTTTTATCATCCTAATGAATATTTTTAATAGAATTTATCTTTTGTATAACCGTATATTAAAAATGTTTTAGTTATTAAACATTGATTTTAACTCTTTTAACTCTTCCTTGAATTAAATAATAAAAAATGTCCTAATCTAATCCATATGGACCAAAGAGGTTCATATTTTATTAATAAGGTTTCTTTTGGTCGAATTATACTTAGCCAATATATTTAGGACAAGTGTTAGGGTAATAATAATATAATTTTTACCCTTAATTACCTTATTCATATTTAACCGTGGGAAATAAAATTAAAAAGTTATTATTCCCCAAAAATAATTTTTATCTTATTGAAGCATATTTTACTTCTTGATATTAACTGTGTGCCTTAAATTTTCAAAATTCCACTCACAGAAGTAGTAAAATTATATTTTATGTGAATTTGCAAATTCATCTAAGAGATGGATAAAAGACGGTGAAAAGTTCATTAAAATTTTAATATATCTAAAATTATTATTAACTGACACCAATGAATTAAATTGAACATATATAGGTATTATATATATATGTTGACCTAAAATAATTTTAAATAAAATAAATAATTATAAAAATTCAGTTTTAAACTATTACTCAGTGTTTTCTCAGTATTAATCAAAAATTGAATGTTTTCAGAAAAATACCAAAAAATCAACCTAAGGCAATTTCAATATTCCAAATCCAAACATGCCATCCATTTTGAATGATAAAATTTATAAAATTTTAAAAAGTGGGTATTACTATTCATAACAGCTAGTTTGATTGGTTGTGGTGTGTTAAAACATGATGTTGCGTAAAACACATGCTACTGTATTATTTAAAGAGAAGCATACAAGAAATTTTGGGGTGTTACATTCTCCCCTCCTTAAAATAATTTCATCCTCAAAATTTCTATAATATTACTGCATTAAAAGACTCAGATGTTTCTTCATCATATGTTCCTCGGGATCCCATGTTGCCTCTTCCATCTTATGGTTTCTCCATAGAACTTTTATCTGACGAGTCGTCCGATTTCTCAACACTTGTTCTCTGGTATCAAGAATCATGACTGGTTCTTCGCAATAAGGTAGATCGGGTTCCAGTTCTACATTAGCATAGGTGAGTACATGTGTTGGGTCAGGCATGTATTTTTTCAATAGTGATACGTGAAACACATTATGAAATTGGGATAGATTTGGCGGCATTGGAAAATTCTAAGTTACAGCCCCAATTCATTCTATAATTTCGAAAGGTCCGATGTACCTGAGACACATTTTACCTTTCTTACCGAAATGTATAACTCCCTTCCATGGAGATACCTTCATGAAAACATGATCTCCTACATGAAATTCCTAATCCTTCCTTCGGTTATCGGCACTGATCTTCTGCATACTTTGAGCTGCTTTGATGTGGTTTTGGGTTACCTTTACCTTTTCCATCATTTCCTCCACCATTTCTGGGCCTACAATTTCTCTTTCACCAACATCATCCCAATAGGTTGGTCTGTGACATCTCTTTCCGTATAACTCTTTTATGGTGCCATCAGAATACTAGAATTGAAGATATTTTTATAGAAAAAGTCCACCATAGGCAAATATTGATCCCACATACCCTAAAAGTCTTGAGATTCTGATCTCAACATGTCTTATAAGGTTTGAATAGGCCGTTTTGATTTTCCATCAGTTTGTGGGTGGTAAGCAGTGCTCAAATGAAGATCAGTATCCAGGGCTTTCTAAAGACTTTTCCAGAATCATGAAGTAAAATGTTCATCGCGATCAGAAACAATCGATAATGGTACTCCATAAAGTCTTAAAACTTCATTAATATATAGTCTTTCTAATCCTTCAAGTGGAAAATATTCCATTATAGAAAGAAAATGTACATAATTGGTAAGATGATCACCAATGAACCATATTGCATCATTATTTCTATGAATCTTTGGTAGTCTCATGAGAAAGTACATCGTAATATTATTCCATTTCAACTAAGGTATGGGAAGAGGTTTCATGATTCCTCCAGGTTGTTGCCTTCCAGCATTCACTTGTTGACAAACCATACATATTGACACAAAATCAGAAATATCCCTGTTCATGTTGTCCGACAAAAAATTTTCCACAAAATCTCAATACATTTTGGTGCTTCCATGGTGTATAGATCAATTGTAACTATGAGCATCATCTATCAATTCCTTTTTAAGTCAAATATATAGGGAACACAAAGTCTCTTCCCAAATTTCAAAATTCCATCTTCATACACAAATTCACTCAATCTCCCATCATTCACAACTACAGTCATCTTTTTGAACTCTTCATCATTGGTCTGAGAACTCTTTATCCATTCTAGTAAATATGGTTTGGAAACCATTTGAAAATGTATTGAGGTTTCACCATCCATGGTGATTCCTATATCCATCTTTACTAGATCCATGCACATAGGATCCTTTTCAACTCTCATCTTGTTCAAAATTCCATGATCCATTCTGTTCAAAGAATATTCCACTTTATTTTCCTTCTATGGGTGATATTGTATTCTGCAATCATAATCCTTAATTAGTTCAAGCCATATCCGTTTCCTCATGTTGAGTTCTTTCTGTGAAAAAAATACTTCAAACTCTTGTGATTGGTAAATATCTCACATTTTTTTACCATAGATATAATGTATCAATATCTTTAAATCAAAGATTATAGTATCTAACTCATGATCATGATTTGGATAGTTTTTCTCATTAATTTTTAGTTGTCATGATGCATAGGCAATAACTCTATCATTCTGCATAAGGACACAACCATGTCCTTTCATTGATTCATAACTAAAAATAATGAAACCATAAAAGAAAAGATCAATATAATTCCTTGGGTTATGTATATAATCTTTTGAAAGCCTCGCTAACCTTGTAATGTTAGCCTCATACTTTGTGACATTCTAATCTTCCTTTTGTCTCAGACTCAGAAATTGCCTTTCCATATCTGCTCGATGGTCACGAGAAAAGTATTTATCTATGAAAATATCTTTGAACTCCCACCATTCCATATTTGACAATTCATCATTAATATTTTTGTTTTGAATCAATGAACACCATTGGTCAACATCTCTAGTGAGGCGGTAAACTACCATGATATTTTTTACCCTTTCACTACTCCCCAAGGCATGGAATATTTTCTCTATAGAATTTATCCATTTCCCAGGTACTAATGGTTTTTTACTCCCATTGAATGTTAGTGGTTTTTTCCTCATGAAGAGATCTAATATTGATCCTCCACGCTATGGATCAGGGTGCTCCATACAGATAAGGTTATTATTCATAACCTGAGTGAGTTGTCCTAGTATGGTGATAAGCTGATCAACACCAGTTGTATCACCATCTCTAATTTAATTATCCTGAGCAGGAATGAAATCCCTACATGGAGTGCGTGCATTGATACAGTTTCCATTTCTTCCACTAGGCGCCATTTCTAAACAATGGCATATACTTGGTTAGTTTATAAATCATAATACATAAATCCAAACATGTAAAACACTTATCGTAAATTGAACAGTTTATGGATAAAATCCATAATCATAAAAAAATGTTTTCTTTGAGGATGTATATACTCATTAACCCTTCATAAAGGTTTGTAATGAAAATGAAAATTATCCTAAGCATATCCCCCGGGAGTGTCGTAACAAAGAGTGCAGCAAGGCCCATTGTCGTGCACCAGTTCCCGTTCACGTTTTACTCAAAACGGTGTTTTCAGGTTTTACCCCTAGGTACATCTGTGCCAGTGCCACCTCTACCTGGTCGTATCTAGACTGGGATGTATTTCTTGTAAAACTCAAAAAATATCTACTATACGAGAATTCTAGGTAGTTCTTCTATACTAATCATCAAAGTCAATCTTAGGTCTTTGTGCTCTAATCAGAATTTATCTAAATATAGCTTCCATGTTGTGTACTAAACCTCCCTCTGATACAAACTATAACACCCCGACCCTAGTTACCTAGAGTTGGTGCATTATTACATAACATTGGAATGATAACAAAATATCATGTCTTGAAAGACAGATTAGTTTAGCAGCCTTAGAATCACTAGATACATTCATAAAGTTTACATTATATTATAAAATGAAAACTACAACAACATAGTCTCCATAGTCCATACTCATATCCCATTAGAATATCCCTATAGGTCTGTCATAAAATACTTCTTCACATCCTTGAAAAAATAAAACATAGAAATGAGTAAGCTCAGATACTCAGTATGGATAACAATATAGCAGAAACTTTCATAAATAACCATAATCATTTAATGAAATATATAACTAAAAAAATCCTTTTTAACTTGAACTTCAACATAATATGGAAAAAATAAAATGAAATAATTCCATTTACACATTCACATGGATATTATACTAATGAAATAGTCACATGAAATATCAATAAAAACTTTCATAATGATGGAATGCATAATGCCAGACTATCATAACCACATAGTCAAGGCCTTGTGCGAATACTAAAAATAAGATTAAGTCAAAGCCTTGTGCCAAGACACTAGTTTGTCTCATGAGACCTATCGATGCATCGAGGAGCTATATTGGGATCTACTCATCACATATTAAATCCAATGCATTCTTTATATGAATAGGTTTAAACATAACATAAACATTCGTATTAGAACTAGATGATGAAATGTCAATAATTACCCATAAACCATGAATGGTATAAAAATAATACACCCACAGTCAAACATATCACAAAACCTTCAATAAAATATGGACATTTTGTATCATAATAAATCAACATCAAAGTAGCTTAAAATCCATCAAACGATGTTGACATATATGAAATCAAAACTATTTGAGAGAAATATATTTTTTTTGAAATAATTTAAAATTCAAATAATTATAAAATAGAACATTTACTTTGAAAATATCCTTATAATCTAGTTAGGGATGATTTGAAGATTTTATAATGGCGGAAAATAGACGCAGTCGTTGTATAAGTTCAAAAGCCATTCTTACATTAATTTTGTCAAAAAGGATAAAAAAGACCTTGTTTGGAAAACTATAGAATGATTCATTTATAAACATCTTATTAAAAGTAAAAAAAATTATTTAAATGAATTTGACCGGCAGTCTGTAAAATAGTAAGAATGGTTTATATACATTTTTATGAAACATGGATGTGGATGATAAAGAGGTACTAGTAGATAATTACGTATGAACAACCTCAGATAATGAAGAGATTGTGAAATAAACCCTCACTTTGTAATTTTCCTTGAATGTGGGTATGTTAACCTCATGTATAATGGTTAAATAGTTGTTATTAAATTATACATGAATCATATAACTAAATATGATATCATATATGATCTTTTAATATTTCTTTTTTAATATCATTTTAGTATTATCGACATTTCAGTTGTTGACTTACTCGTTTTATTTTACATGTTTTGCTACATAAGACATGATTGTTATCTATAGTTTGTATATTATTAATATGCAGAATTATATCTAGTCCATAAACATTTTTGTTATTCATCAAATGAGAATTAGTCTTTAATTGATACGATTGGTACTGAATCGCATCGCGTTCGTGGAGACGGTAATCTGTACATACGCAATAGCGACAATATAATTCTTTTCATATTAAAATAATATATAATTGGATGGTGTATAATATATAAAGAATAATTATAATGTTATATTTTTTATTTACCTGAATTACACAACATTTTTATACCCATCCAAATAATAATGTATTGAATAACAATTACACCACGACGTGGAGAGGGTAAGTTGAACGTACGCACGTATGGCGACATGTCATTCAAAGGATGGATAAAATAATGAATAAGGATGTAACATATTTGTAATAACATCATAGTATATAGAAGATATTGGAGTTTTTAAATTATAATTGAAATAAAAAAGAAAGAAGAATAGGTAGAAGAAATGAACATGAAAGAGGGTGGTGAAATCATAACCTCTTCTTCGGGTTCTTTATTTTGATTTGATGAAAAGGGCTCTTTAAGATGGTTTTCTGATTAAAGGGAGGCCTCTAGGATTATGTGAGGGAAGTTTATAGGATATTTGGACATGTTTTGGTCAATCTAACGGGCTTTGAAGGTATGAATTTTAGAGGAGGAGTGCACTTTTATTATATGGGTGAGGGGTACCTTTGGAAAAACTTAAAATATTAGTTTATAATAAATTCATATTTAGTTTATAATGGCTCCAAAGTGACTTATTTATAGGCTAAGGTGAGGATCACTCGAAATCCATTCTGCCAATAGATTTTATACAGGTCTAGGTCACTATATTAATCATATCATTTATATTTAACTCTTAGTTAAATAGTTTAACATTTACCACATCTCTTATTATTTTTATATTATATGGTTAATAAACTTACAATATCAAGCCAAGAGAACCCCAAATGGTTCTTTATTAATATATATATCGTTATCTAAGTCATTTGGATGAACCATAGATTTTTTGGAATAGAATATCAATTAATAATACAATATTTTGTTTAAATACTCCTTTATATCAATTTTGAAAATATTTAATAATTGATTTTTTTAAAAGTTATAAAAAATTTATTTATTAGAAATAAATTAATTTAATAAATCCTGACATGTCATATTAACCTATAAAATTAGTGGAATTCATAAAAAGTCTCAAATTAAATTTATTTTGATACTTATAATATCAATTGTTTTAATATTTCATTAATTAGTTAATTACAACATCACCATTGTGTAATAAATAAATTAAATTATTTAATGTCTAAAAATTATAAATAAAATACCATTATATAGGAAATATTTTTATCTTATTAATGAATATTTATAACTAAATTTATCTTTTTTTAAACCCTATATAAAAATTTTTTAGTTATTAAACATTTATTTTAACTCTTTTACCTCTTCTTTGAATTAAATAATAATAAATGTCCTAATCTAATCCATGTGGACCAAGGTTGTTCATATTTTAATCCTAAGGTTGTTTTTGGTCGAAATATACTTAGAAAATAGAATTAGGAAATGTGTTAGGGTAATAATAATATCATTTTACCCTTAATTACCCTATTCACATTTAACCGTGGTAAATAAAAGTAAAAAGTTACTATTCACCAAAAAATATTTTTCTCTTATTGAACCACATTTTACTCCATTATATTAACTGTTTCACTCGTATTTTCAGAATTCCACTAAAAGAAGTGGTTAAATTATTTTTTATGTGAATTTGAAAATTCATCTAGGAGATGGGTAAAAGACGGTGAAAAGTTCAATAAAATTTTTATATATCTAAATTTATTATAAACTAACTCCAATGAATTACATTTAACTTATATATGTAATATGTTTCTATTTTGACCGAAAATAAATTTAAATGAAATAAATAATTATTAAAAATCGGTTTTAAACTATAACTTAGTGCTTTTTCACTATTCATCAAAAATTGAATGTTTTTAGAAAAATATAAAAAATTCACCGTAATCTAATTTTGATATTCCGAATCCAAAAATGAAGTCCATTTTGAAATATAAATTTTGTAACATTTCATAAAGTGGGTATTACTATTCATAACAGATTGTTTGATTGGTTGTGGTGTGTTAGAACTCGAAGATGCGTACAACACACGCTACTGTATTATTCAAAGAGAAGCTTACTGTGGAAGCTTGCGGTGTTACAATTCCATATATGAAATGTTATGATATAATATTTATTTGATATATTTATTTTGATTGGGATATAAATTTTGATAAAATAAAATCATCATCAAGGGAAAATTTGAACTTGGTATAATGTACTGTGACTTTGTATTATAAGAAATAGAGTTGTGTTATCATGATCACATCATAAATATAATATGATTCTACTAACCTAGACAGTTCTAACATTTTTTTTATGAGTGATTACAAAAAATATGCGAAAGACTATGTTTCTTCCCTATTATATATAGATTGTTGTAATCATAGTGTAGTTGATCATCTCAAAATTCATGTTTGTTGGTCATTCTCAATAAATATTGAAATTAATTATCATTTAATTAATAAAAAAATTATATTATGAAAAATTTCTATGGCATATAATTCATTTAAATATAGAATTGAAAAGGTTCTCACAAAATTAATAATAAAATATAGATTTTTTTATTTGGGGTTGAAACATCAGGTTCACCCACTACTATAGTCGTAGATAGATAAATTATGATGTCCCCCACTATACTTTAGATTATATTAAAAATGGAGGGGGATATGTATAACTTTTTCCATAAATAGAGAATAATAAATCACATACAGAAATGAATATATAATGGTGGTTACCATAAAATCAAGAAGAGAAGCAAATGAAGGCAATAAACAATGGGGATGGGTATTTATAAATAAAGATGATCAAAATGAGGGGAATTTAACTTTTTCATTAAAGGATATTTTTTTAATTGATTTATGGAATTCTATAAAAATATAACATTATATTGGTGCGTGGTGTTAGGATATTATGTTTGATAAAGACAATGAATTGATGAACTCTAGTGAATTGTGAGTTTCTAAAAATTTTGTGCATTGAAAATGTATCAGTGATAAAAAATGATTATATTTAATAATTACTAATGAATATTCTCAACATATACAATGTTGTATATTTAAAATCCTTTGTGTTCATTTTGTAAATTGTCTTTAGTTTTTGGAAAACGATCTTTAATAAAATATTGTTTTCATATAAAAAGGTGAAAAATAATGTTTTCAAATGATTATTTTGATGTTCATGGAAATGAAATAAATTCCTAATAATGGAATGTTTTTTATGAGAATTATAGATATAAGTAATACAATGAGTTCTTTATCATTTAATTTACCATCATAATGACAATATCATGCTCGATGATGGTGTAAAAAATTACAAAGTATTTGAAAAAGAAGTAAACGATGTAAACTGGATCTAGACATAGAATTTCCATTCACATCGATATGAACGTAGCTTTCTTGGAATATAGTTGGGTTAGGGAGGTTTTATGATGAACATTCAATACAGAGTTGATCATCAGATAGAATGGAGAATTTGTTTTTTAAATTAGCTGGACATATAAGATTTATGAGAAGAAAACCTGAAAAATACAGATATTCAAATAGTATTTAATTAGATGATCCATTATCTATTATTGATATCAAAAAATTAGTGAATAATAACATGAGACAAAAAGTATATATATATATATATATATGGTAATAATCACTTATTTTTATACTTCTAATATTTTATAGTTTCTTTTGAAAAGATGATGAAATAAAAAGTGACTTAATAATTTAGATATATATATATATATATATATATATATATATATATGAAGACGGTAGAATTTAAATAATTTGATGAAAAATGCATCCTTTTAGATGAATTTTATTGTGAATGAATAAATAACATGTTACCATACTATTTTCAGCTATATTCACTCGGTCATAATAAATGCACAGAGGCATGTATAGTTTTTTAAACATAAATTGTATGATTTTCTTGACATTATAGATATGTAACATATTACATATAGATATGAAAATGGAATGTTATAAATAAGGTTGAATAAAAATATATAGTCACATCATATATAAAATTTAAAAGAAAAAAATCCTAATGTACATAGTTATTTTTAATCTAATGAGTGTTATAAAGTTCTTAGTTTTTGTATAAAGCTCTAAAAAATGACATTGATGGAAAAATTATGATCAATAAGATATATTTAATTTATGATGTTCACAACTATTGTAGCATGATTTGATAATAATACAAGATTTTTAGATATAAAATATGTGTAACGCCTTGTGATTTTATGATATATTTTTGTCAAAATTTATATATTTCTTCGATAACTTGTCTTACATGGAACAATAAATTTAAATTAAATGTGACATACTATAAAAAAATTAATAAATAACATAATTTTTATCTCTTATCCATTGCAATGCTAGGTATGAATATCATTAAATAAATTATGAAAATCTATATTTGGAATATATATTTAAATTAAAATCCTTTCATTCTAATTAAATTGAAATAAAAATACAAACCATTTGAAAATAAAGAATTTTTTCTTTGAGAAAATTAATTTTATGCGCCCAAAACATAGTTTCTATATAAAATTTTACAAATAATATATGGTGAATTATATAAATTTAATTTATATATTATATAATCGATTTTTTAACATTAATCAAATGTGTTTTATGGGCATGAGATAAAAATGATTCCAATAATAAGATTAAAACCTATATTTATCTAAAAATCATTTTATCATATTTTTAAACATATTATTTTATAAAATTAATTTTTTACTATTTATCAAAATTTAATTTAAAAAATGAAATTAATTTTTTTTTAAAAATCATTAATATATTAATGTGAATTTTTTAGAATATTCAATGAAGACAAAATTTTCATTAAATAGAAACAAGTTATTGTTTTTTATAAAGAATAATCATTTTTTAAAAGAAACAAAATACATACAATGTTCACTAATATTATTTTAAAACTAAAATATGTAAAATTATTTTTATATTAATCATCTTTACGTCATTGGAATCAATTTTATATTGATTTTTTATACGAAAAAATTTCTTACATTTGATCAATTTCTATTTGGAAATTGATTTCTCATCACATCAGTATGTTTAACTTTAAATATAATATTTCCAATTATCATTATTTCAATTTAAATAAATTATGTCCATATTTTAAATATTCATAAATTTTATTATAAAAAAATTTCCAATTAATTATTTTCTTCAAAATGTATATTAAAAAATAATTATTGATTGTGGTTATGGTTAAAATGAGTTTAGGAATTTGTTAAGATAACATGATAAGGGGTAAAATGAACAAAAATCATTTCCACGATAAATTAGATTGATATATTTAGAACTTAGGAAATAAATGGTTATATAATCGACCTTTTTTCTTTTTTTTCATTATAAATTCAAGGAGACACTTTATTCATTGAAAACATTTTTTGTGTATCCACTACCCCACTAATGAAAGGCCTCCCACTTTTCTCTCCACATAATTACTCCCAAACCAACTGGTTCAAAAATTACCTACCCAAATTTCATCCAAACATATATTCTCCAGCTGTATAGTATTTGGTGTGATTATAAGGAAAGTATTTGGAGGATTTATGATATATCAAAATTGGTTGAACGAATTATAAGATAGGTTTTTAATAATGCGTTTTTTTAATTTTAAATTTATATCCATAATATAATCATTATTTTTGATAATATAATAACACCATTATCTACCATGTAGATATATTTAATTTTCTAATGGAATAACTTATAACCATATCTCCTTAATCAAATGTGAAACAAAATTGATGATCATTTGTATGGAAAAATACCACCTCAGGATCCAATATTAATAATTTTCCATCACCTCCTCTCACATATTGATATAATGATATATTTAATTTACATATATATTTTTTATTATAATACATGATGAATTATAATTCTAAGTCAATCTTGTTATCCCCCAACCCGTTGTAAAACAATAATGCCAATGGTTCGTATGGAAAACAACCGACTCACAAACTGATGTGATGTGTTATTAATTTCGTTTTTACATAGATAGTAATAAAAATGGATTTAATGAATATATGTTATATTCAGAGGATAATTATAATTTTTCAATTATTATATCATCTAAAACTTCTTACTTTCCATTTCACGGGGGGAATAATAATTTCATTCATGTCTACGATGAACTACTACATTGAGATATTATGTGATTCATTTTAAAAAATTAATTTCATGGAGGGTATTTTGGGTAAATTTAAAGAATATATGGGATATAATTCACATAATAATTATTCTTGGAATTTAATATGTTTTTAATTTTTCCTTCATTTTATCCTTCATCAAAATAGAATCAATTTTAATGTGTACATGTGGAAGACCATCTCTATTAACAATGTTTTTAATTTCACGTCTCTAAAGTTTTTGGATTTCAAAAATTAAATATATACTGAATATATATTTTATTTATATAATCATTATCATTCTTGAAATTGTGATACCATGATCACTAAATGTATACCCAAAGTGAAAACATCAATACCTGAATAAAATAAATGTGTTTATCACCCGAAACTTGATTTTAACATGGAATTTATTATAAAAAGGTAATAAAATGTCATAATTAAATCTTATATGCTATGATATATATGGGTATGGTTCCTTTAACAAAATTTAATAAAAGTATACTTTTTATAGTTGGTTCAATCATTTATTAAGGATGTTGGGAATTATATGAAGAGATTTTTGTCACAATTTTTCTACTTCAAGACATACATTATGTTATTGAACAAGGGATATGATACAATAATATAATTATTACTATTTATAGAGATGAATTATATTTTTAATGAAATTTATTTATTGCTCATTTATTTTTTACATGTTATTATATGTTGATGTTTTCTAAAACCAGTTTTCTCACCATATGTTAAGATATGATAAAATTTTTCTGAAACCCATTTATTTTTCATGTATTATTATGTAATAAATTAATATTTATACCCATTTAATTTCTCATGTTCTTATATGGTAAATGATTTATGATTTCTGGTCTAATAATTATATGGATTATGTAACATCTGGGACTAATGACACTCTCTAATTCATTATTTAATGATAAATGTTCTATGATCTCAATGTGTACTGAGGTGGTTCTCCAGTAACCAATAATTGGATACCTTGGATGCTATACGATGAAATATGTACAAAAATGGTTGGTAATCCCAATACTAACATGTTTTGATTGTCTATGTGGGTTGACTTGACAAAAGTTTTTCTATGATTATGTGTTTTCCAAATCTCTAGGTCATATTATGATTTATTTCTCTTATGAATCACGTTATTTTATTTTCTTTGATTCATCTATTAATAACTACCCATCAATATTCCTTAACTCAATATGAATATTATTGATATATATTTTATGTTTTTTAAATGAAATTTTCATGATGTAATTCCCTTATAATCATGTTGTGCTTATATATATATATTTTCCCTTACTGAGCATCATAGCTAACAGATTTTTATGATTATAATCCTAATATTAAGATGATTGGTATTATATTTAATATGTATAATATGGATTCTTGTTATGAGTAACCATGTGGGAGAAAAATTTGATATCTTATGAACCTATTTTTCATGATTTCATGATTATGAAAGTAATATACCTTTATGAACCTTATGAGTTTGTTTTAATAATGTAATATGAATTAATAAAAAAAGATATAATCAATATATATGAAAATAATGGGTCATTATAGTCACTGTAAGAGGTAGTATTAGTTGACCATTTGAAACAATGTTAATAAATCCTTAGTGATATACTTTTGGAAATGTATACTAATAATTATAAAGAAAATTATACATATAGGAATTTGTCTTTTAATATTTGTTAATGATTGAGTGAGTGGTTTCAAAAAGTTATATACATTACTATATACTAAATGAAGACATGGGTCTATAAATGATATACTGAAGGAAATAAAAATGAAAATCATTACAAGAGTGTTACCAAGTATATGAAAATGGAATGTACTTTACAACTATTTTTTCACTCTTTAGTGATATTCATTTCAAATTAAAAATCCCTATATAAACCAACATGAAGAATGTAAAATGTATATAACCATGAATAACCTCGAATAACCCAAATTTGTCATAAATTCCAAATAATGGTTCATGACTAAGGAAACCTATATGTGATTTATAAGGATTATATGGTTCCCATATATGATTATTGTTATTTACACAATGGTTTTTTATTTTATTCAATGGATAGAACCAAAAGGAAAAAATATATATGCTGAGTTTGATGGACAATAAAATGATTTTCTGCATAGTAGAAGTACCTTATGGTAACTGGAATTAAAACTACAATTTCTATTATCAAAAACATTATAATGATATGAATCATTTTGAGAATATAATGGATAGAAGTATGGAAACATTATATTGAGTTCATTTTGAGGAAACATCACACTTATTTTAGTGGTTTATCAAATCATATAAATTCTAATAGATTGATATATATCATTCAAATGATATTATCTATTATATTGAGTTTGTATAATTAAAAATTCAATATCTCCATTAATTAATTAGATGGTTAAGATGGTTAATGGTGGACTATTATAAAAAATATGAGTCTATAATATGAAATTTACACTATAAAGGGTGATGAGTGTAAGATATTAATTTTTATTATGCAATCACATAATATTATTTATAAAAATAGTATAATGAAATAATCAAGAAAATATAGAAATATTATGAGTCTATGGTTCCTATGAGTAATATTTTACAGGACTAGTTTAACTCTTCAAAAATAATCATCCAACATGAACGTAAGGTTAATCTGTTATTCATTGTCATAAAACCATGTTTTTTAATACAATTATTCATTAGGTACTTCATTAAAAATGAATAATTTTTTAACTGTTATCTAGATGGATATAATGATTATATTTACCAATCAATTTCATAGTTTTAATAAGAATATAATGAGATAATTTTAGGGTAACTCTAAAAATAATCCAGCTAATAATATGATATTTCTGTCTTGCTCAAAGTGTGTAAGAATACATGGAGGAAATTATTTTAATATTAGTACTAAATTATTTATATGTGCTAGTATTTTGTCATTATTATTAATATATTGGGAATCAATTATGGAATCATAACAATTTGGATAGATATTAGTGAAAAATAAATTAGAAATGAATTTCCATTATACATTCGAGACATAAAATTAATTTTATTGGGATCCTTTATGATATACATTATCTTTAATGTTGAGTTAATTATGGTTTATTTAGATTTGGTAATTATATAACAATTATATTAATATTTTTTTTGATAAAAATTGATAACTAGTATACCTGGTAAAAACCCATCACATCTGGAATAGCTATGGGGATCTAATCCACAACATAAGTGATATAAGGTTTAAACACCTACCACTAACCTAGGTAGATGATTTTTTCATATGGGACAACATAATGAGTGAAATTAATTAATATGTTTTTATAAGATGAATATTTAATCTATTTATTGCTAATAAAAAATGACTAAATTGAAACTAAAACCAATATCCATTCCAAAAAAGAAATAGTAATACTACACTGCGGGTTTTTTCATTAGTCTCCACAAAACATCCAAATAGAATAATGTTACATTGGTATTAATTAATCACCTTATTAATTTAGTATAATTCTTCTCTATCATAGACTATTTCACTTTGGATAAAAA
Organism: Viscum album; assembly: GCA_963277665.1. Lineage (NCBI taxonomy): Eukaryota > Viridiplantae > Streptophyta > Magnoliopsida > Santalales > Viscaceae > Viscum > Viscum album. The sequence goes on from OY728143.1 coordinate 359,584,071, forward strand.
AATCTACGATACACAATAGAGATATTTTAAGGATTCATGGAGTACAACACACTATTGAATATGATTAGGATACGTGGATTACCTTGATGTTATGGAGAATTATAATGTATTCCCTATACAATGTTCTATGTTTCAGTACTATGAATTACGAATAATGAGATATTCTATTTGAGATAATAATTTGAACCCTAAAATATATGTATTTAAATGGTGGTTCAAATAATACCCTTCCAAAATTTGGGTTTTCAGACAAGAATAGTTTTTAATTGAGTATTAAAATCGGTCATTATGAATCCCTCTAAGGAAATGTCTAGAGAAATCAAATAATATTTGATGAAATGAATGAAAAAAAAAATATTTTTACAATTTTCAGATAATCAAATAGAAGTAAATTTTTAATTTATTACGAATTGTAAAAATAATATATATGATGAGAAGAAATATTATATTGATATTCACTGAAATAATATGGATAATCATGTTTGTGAGTCATTCTCTCTATAAATTTCTATAAATAATATAGAGGGAATTTTTTTAATTATTTATATAAATCCGTTTAAAGTTCATAATCATGTTGAGATAAGATATTTTTTTAGTAATTGTGCAGAACCTCTCTTAGGTACATAATGTGTTCCATGTAACATTTTTGAGGATGTACTTACCTAATCCATCACATTCACTAAACTAAATGTTCAAACCACTAGAGAATAATATTTCAAATGAGGAAAATTATTGTATATTATAGATCATACATATAATTTTTTATGATATATGACCACCCAAATTGTTAATATTTTATAGAAAAACAAAATCATAGTAAATCTATGTTGGAAATTTAGGATTTAATGAGGAAAATGTATCAATATATTCTAGCACCGAAATGATGGAATTTCAAGGGAGAAATTAATTATAATGTGTGGTTATAATGTAACATACTACAATTTTCAGAAATATTTTTTCCCAATTAATTTATTTTAATTTATTGTATGTAATACATGAATCAATATGTTTTAGAAAACTCAACATATTATTAAAATATTAGAACTTATTTTTAATTTATTGCATAATATATGGAATGGTTGGAATGAATTTGATTATATAAATATTAATAATATAAAAAAAGATTATTATAAGATATATTATTAGGGGACTATTTAAATAAAAATTGGAATAATATCCATTTGAAATTAAATGAAATCATTTTCATGAAAAACTATTTTTATGCATTGAAACACGTTTTGTTATAATAAATTAAATAAATTATATTTCTCGGGTGAATTAAATGGAATATATATTTTATATATTCAATAAAATATTTTTAAATTCCAATTGGGTGTTTTTTAGGAATGAGATACTAATATATCTAATATTATACATAACAACTATATTTTTCAAAAACACATGGTATTGTATTTTACGCAAAAAAGTTAATGCAATTAATTTTTTTCCACTTATAAAATATGTACATTAAATAATTATATTTTTATTTCTAAAATCATTATATATAAATTCTATTAGGGTGACTAATTTTTAGATTTTTTAAAATATTATTTTTTCGATGAATAGAGAAAAATAATTGTTTTTATTAATACTTTTAATTTAATTTAATTTCTTTAAAAACAATAATTATTTTATTATAGTTTTAAAACTAATATTATATTTATTATATGGATATTAATAAAATTATGTTTATTTTAAAAATTTAATTATGAATATGGATATAAAAAATTAAACTATGAATTATTTATTCAATTAGAAAATCACTTTCTCATATTGTCTATGGGATTATTTTAGATTGAAATTTTCCACATATGATAAGGAAAATTAGAAAAATGGATTCCATATTTGGAATGAGAATAACTTATATTTAATAATATTCCAATATTTAATATTTTTCAAAACGAATACTAAAAAAAGTTAAAATTAACTAATATGGTTATTATTAACACGAGTTTATGGGAGGGTTAAACAAAATTGATATAGTTTAAAATGAACTAGAAATATCTCTAACTCAATTTTAATCGAATTTTTTTCATGATTAACAATAAGGATATATAATTTACCATTTTAGTGAATTTTTAGACTTAAAAATGTGGCAATATATTATAATTTTAAAAATATTTATGTGTGTCCTCTCCCCCACTTAAAAATAGCCACCCCTTCTCATCTCCTCTACATAATTCTAAAAAGGATTTAGTATATACCATGCCTACCGAGAAATCATCCTTATATCCATACCAACATCCTAGAGTCTATTATGAGATCTTAAAAAATTCTATTAAGGGTTTTTGTAGTACCTAAAGAGGTAATGTTTTAAACTATGAATTTTCGATTAACGTCTTTTTCAAAATACTACAAATCATCTTCAATTATACTTATATAATACCTATTGTATCCAAAATGTACTGATATTTTATTTTTTTAATTTCACAACATATATCTTTATCCCTTAAAATTAAATAAAAATTAAAACTGTCGATTGTGTGTATGGAAGACTACATCATCCTGAACCAATGAAATTAATTTTATATCATCAATAATCATGGATTGATATAATGATTTATTTAATTATTATATGTTATATTTAAGATATTATTATACCTCTAGAATTATAATACAACATCTATTGTAACACCCTAGGTAAATATTGAATGTTATATTTTTATATTATATATATATATATTAATTATATAGTGACGTTATATAAAAATGGATGTTATGTTATGTAGCATATATGACACACAACATTTATTTTCTTCAAAAAATTGGGTTTCATACAAGATAATGTAATAGAGAATAATGATATATTTTTAATATTATTTTTTAATATGATAGTTTTCACATAGTATTTGTATTCAAGGGTGTCTGTAGAACTATCTATATTATGTTTAAATATATTTATTATATAATTTATATTCTTCCATTATATTTGACACAACTATGATAAGAATAATTCAAATTTTACACTTGAAACTGTATTTTTCTAAAAAAGATGAATTACCTACTTTTTATAGTGCACTTTTTCTAAAAATTAAATTTTGACATACAAATAAATATTAAATGTTAAATTAAATTTTATTTTTTAAACTAGATTATAAAATTTTTGATTATGTTAATTTTCATATTTTTATTAATTTTTTTTTATTAATAGTGAAAATTACATAATTATAATAGAAAAAACATTTCATATTAATTATCTCGACTGATATCTTATATTTTAAATTTTTTAAAATTATAATTATTTAAATTTTATAATAATTAAAAAAAATTATGAATTTTTAATCAATTTATCATTTAATTTGGTTATAAAATGATTTTATATATTGATCATTTTTTACATAAGAGTGTCATTTTTTCATCTCATTAGATTTATTTATTATAAAATGATTTCTTAAAATTATATGAATTGAATATTAAAAAATTTATTAAATATTTATAATTATAATAAATTATAATGTATTGTGTGGTAACATTTTATCACCAAAAATTATTTAATGAAATTAAAATTAATTACAATGATTAAGGTATAAACATGTTTACATGGTGGTTAAACTAAAATCTAAAGAGGAAAAATATCTTAAAAACATTTACAAAGACCATTTTCTATAAATATTTCCACCATATAAACTATTTTGTATGTTAATTTCAATATTTTCAGCACCTGTTGTGAGGGATACCTACCAATAATATTTACCATATTATATTTATATGTTTTCCCCCATCCTACACAATAAAAGATAATTCACAATCAGCATTTATTCAAGCCTCTTCCTAATTTCGTCTCATTAAACCAAACCCCAAATACATCCCAAACCATCCAACCATAATATTATGATACTTGGTTTGGATAAGGAAATAATTAAGGAAATATTTTGGTAAAAACGAAATAGATTTACTCACTGAAGGGGTAACACTCTTCCATTACCTCATAGAGCGGTTTAGAATAATATTTACATTATATTTTTATAATATATATATATATGTGATATATATTGTATAATAGTTATTGTCTAATTATTTAATTCCACATTCCTTCCTTGTTTTTGAGTATATGATAACATCATTTGTGGACATGTGGACTACCACCTCCTTACACCGATGTGAGGTGTTCATAACTGACATAGAATTTAATGAATTTGAGTATAATAAAAAATATATGATATAAATAAAATATATATGATAATAACGACATAGTTATTATTCAATAAATTTTATATATCTCTGTCTTTTGTACCCTTTATCACATTGAAAAAGTTATAAGGTCATTCATGGATGTGCGGACTACCGCCTCCTTGAGGTAATGCGATTATTATTTTTTCATAAAAAAATAACAGGAATATTATATATAAGTATATATATATAAATATAATTTTATTTATGATAATATTATCTATCTAGGAAGACAAAACATTACATTCCCTCTTTCAAAAATTGTCATTGAAAAATAGGAATGTTACACTTCTGTAAATATAACTTACCATCTCGATGATTGTAAAATTGTATCGATTTTCATAAAAATAATTAATTATTTCATTAAAAAAGTGTTTAACAATAAATATTTAATTTATGTTATGATTATTATTCTATAGAAGATTAATAAATACCCATTTGACCATTTTGACATACCAACACCATTTTTGACACATAAACAGAAGATGATTGAAACACCCATATAGAAATAAATTAATTGTGTAATTATATATAAAGTGTTAATAATTATAGTAATGGTAATGATATGGTTGAGAAACCATATAATGGAACTAAATAATAAATAGGTTTTTTGAATTCATAGAGATAAATAAATATTTGATGAACCAGACTCACGGTAAGGGACATCATCTCAATTTCCATACTTTGAGGAAATACACAATGTTTTGAAAGATTGTTCTTTTAGAAAATGAATATAAATACAATATGAAATTAAATATCTATAATATAAAAAATATTATGATGTTTAATATTTTAAAAATTATTTAATTAATATGTTTTGTGATTCAAGCATTTTATGAGTGATAAAGGGATTATCCTTAAAAAATATCCAGTTTTACGATTATCTATTATACAATCTTCCTCTTCCTTATCCATTTTTTCATAAATATGTTTCAAATTCATATACGGACCTAAATGTCTTATAAATTATATTTCATTTATTTTTTATATTATATAAAAAATTTAAAAAATAAATCCCTTTACTTGTTTTAAATTGAATAAGAACAACTTATTTTTTGGATTTTGTGACTTTAATTTAATTTACATATTCCTTTAACAATTTATATTTTTTATAAAATTAAAAAAAACTTATTTCTTTTTTTATTTATTATTGAAAATTGTATTCAAGATACCATATTACATTAATTGAATGTGGTTATATGAATGAAAATTTTATTTTAATACAAGAAAGTTATTTTATATTGGTTTAAAAGATGTTTTTTTAAATTATGTTATGTTTTAATAATTAAGTGGTATATGGGCATTATAAATTCTATGTTCACCCAGATAGAACATGCTGACACTTTAATACCTTATAGGATGGGATTTTCCAGATAGTGCTATAATTTATTGTGTAATGATTTTACTCTCTAGAGAATTATAATGGATGTCAGATATACAGTTAATCAAATTTGTAAGGGTTTTATAAGGGTTCTATGAGAATATGTGCACTTTTGATTGCAAAAAGATTCCATAATTGTTAATGCATTTTTATGGAAATAATTTGTTTCCAAAAGGTAAAATAAATGTTCATTTTAAAAAAAATATTATTTTTCTGGGAAACATGTTTCTTCTTCATGAAAAAAATAAAATGTTTTCATATTTCTACTAAAATAACAGTTTCCTTTATTTATTTATCATTGATCAGATTCAATACTATTACCATTAATTTTAAAAAATAATATTTTACCAGTTTTATGGATGGACACAGAAATGTAATATGTGACGTTAAAATTATTGAATAGTTTTCCCAAAATGAGATCATATTTTATTTTAAAATATTTATATTGTAAGAAAATTATTAATAATTAGAAGTGTCCACTCTATATTTTATGTTTTTGATGTATAATTTATGGACTAATTCTATAAAACTATAATACCAAAAAGTTCTTCAATAAGAAGGAATGAAAATTCTAAACTAAAATTCATTATTATGTAAGGTTTATGTATGGGATAATAATTTTTTTATCAAATATCAATTCCGATAACATTAGATGTTATGGTAATTTTAATAACATTCCTTTGAGATATTTTCCCTTCAGCTAAACATATTATGTTATAGCATATGAAAATTTGTATTTAATAATATCTAAACTAAATATTTTTATAATGATTTTATAGAGAATATATGGGGAAGATGTATTGAGAAGGAAATGAATGGAATATATACTTCTAAATATGTATCCCAATATTGATGGATTCAGAAAATAATAGTTTTTCTGTATTGATAGATCAGTTGAATCATGAGATTGGGGTGGTATTAATGCTATATAATAAAATGATCTACCTATATGGAACATGTCATTTGTGAATAATTTCATGTGGAAACATCCCATATAAATAAATAGATCATATGGCCTTGTGGTAGATGATAGATGGATCAATGATATCAAAAATATATTTGATGTCATGTTGTAGTCATTATATTCAAATGTAAACGTTTTCATTTATTATTTTGAAGGTTAATCACATAAATGATGGTACTTGGTTAATATTTTTAGTGAGAAATATGATCCTTATGTCATCGAATCAGAATAATATGTGGAACCATTCCATGTAAAATATATTCATAATGTTATTTGACTATAAATAAAATATCAATTCCTAGAAATAACGAATGAATTTAAAAATTTCTATGCTTCATATAAATATATCATAAAATTATTGTAAATTTATATTCCATATTTTATTTAGGATACTAATTAAAAAAATAATCAATATTACACATGATGGAAACAATGTCTGTAAATATCATTGGTTTCGTGAGAATATAAAATCTATGAAAATCTATTAATCTGGTTGAAAATATTGGGATAGAGTTATCCAAATCTTATGTTCCTCATGGTGATGAAATTGTGATGTGGTAAGGGTGGTTGGTTTTGGGGAAATATTGAAAAATAAAATCTATAGGTCACAAAATAATGTCATCATATTGTGGTAAGTGTGGGAAATATCACCATGGATAATTTTATATGAAGTCCTGGAAGTCATATAGTTGTGAATTGTTTTTCAACATGGACCTTGAGTGAAAGGAAAATAATCGGATGGAATAAAATAAATGGGTAACTCCTAACCATTAAATTGATATATGTTTCAATTTTAATTTGTCTGGTCATGATGATTTTGTATGTTCCAAGCTAGATGCCCAAGAATGAAAACTACACGTTCAGAAAAAAGAGTTTTCTCAAAGTCATTTTCTACTACAATTGTTGATGTTGGGAAATCAAGTGATATAGTGAAAGGTTGGTTAAATTTTTATTTGATTTATTCCAACAATTATTTAACTATGGATATTCACATCCATTCATTCGTAAAAAAAAATTAATATAAATTTGGAATATTACCTAATATATGTAAAATATAAATTTTGGAAAAAAATCAAGGTGGATGTATTAATGAAAGCATTATTTATAGAAATATTATTATTTTTATAATTTTATAATATTTATTATAATTATATTGGAACAAACATTATTATATTTTGATATATCCACTGTTTGGATTATCATTCATTTTATATTGTTAAGATATATTATAGTGCTATGAAATTTGTGTTAAAAGACTTCCTACCTATGATAATATACCAAATAGCAGGGGGATTTAGTAGAGATGGTAATAAAATTTAGTCAGCACATATTTTTTAAAATGGAGAAATATTTCCAATTTGTTATAGAACATTATTATGTTTATACGTGGTAGGTTTTCCAGAAGATTTTTTCAATTTTATTTTCTATTGAGAGGTTGTGTTTACTGATCACTTAGTGCCTTATGGTATGCATGTTTCTAAACCCTCTTTTTAAATTGTTCAAGTGTAACATTATGAAATTAAATTTCAATTGTAGTGGGTTTTCATATAATGGTTTCAGCAGACATATAACTTCACCATGGGGTTCCGCTGACTTGTTTGTTAAAATGAAACATGTTTCAAGAAGATTTTTATTCATTATAGTGCATCTAATATCATCATTATAATGAAAAACTATCATTTTTATCATATAAATATTTTTTTTGGTCACCTACAATGTGCATAGAAATTTTAAATTTTAGACCTAAAGTGAGCGTACCATTGGGAAAATTGTTGTAAGAATACATAATGAAGACCGTGTTTTGGACTAGATATCAATACTATGAATTTTTAGTTATAATATTTTGGATAACTAATGAAACAAATATATACATGGATATTATGAATATAATATTCTATCATTTCATTCAATAATTTTTGGTTTGGTTTATTGATTAAAATTTGGTATATTATAAAAGACAATAGAAGCATGAAAAACATCTAACACTTGTCTTAAAAACATTAAAATAAAAATAAATTCATGGAAAATTTTGACTGTGTGATTTTTTGTTAAAAAACATCATTACATAGATATTTTTTTAAAAGTCATTAATGATGATCATGCTAAACATATTGTTGTTAACGAATTCATAAGACTATAAAAATCACCAGTTTTTGTAGTTTTATTTAAATATCATGTTACTATTAATAGTTTATTAAAATAATTTATTTGTTGAATATCTCACAGACTAAGTGAACTATAAAAGGAGATATGTTCAATTGGATTAAATAATGTCATAATTTTATAAAATAACTGAGAATATTATTGGTGAATAATCATGTACTGGACTAGGCTTCCAAAAATTGTGAATTGTTCATCTATAGTGATTTCATTAAATGTTGGAGCTAAATACTCATGTTATCATTAATGGAAATACCTATTTTGAATGATTAGAGGGAGAACCATTATATAGACCAAAGGCCCCATGCCTGGTAGCCTGAATACTAGTTTTGGAAGCCAATGTTTTGATCCAAATGGCCCATTGGTGAATATTACTACTACAGTATTTGGGTTGCTGTATTGCATGCTACAATACTGCCGCCCATTCACATGAATACGAATTATTTGTATTTTTCATTACCTAAAAAATTCTAGTGTACCAATTATATGGTGTCAAGTGTAAAATATATACTAATCACAAATGTTAAAATTGAATAATAAATTAAATAGAGATTAATATGATACATATAATATAATTTTATTACTATAAATGAATATGATTTCAGGATTCATTAAAATGTAGGAAAATAAAAAAATTGGTCAATAATTTGAGTAAAAAATGTGGTGCAACATTGACCATTTTATGATTGGAATGTGACACATTGATCAATTATTTAATTATTTGTGTCCTACAATTTTTATATGAAGATTATTTATCTTTTTGTCTTATTTTTTTGGTAAAGATAAATTTTTTTAAAAAAATATTAAAATAGATTATAATTTGGATCAATATTTGCAACAAATGGTTGAATCCATTATAAATTGTAATTTTCATGGTTTTAATATTAATGGATAAGGGGTTTTAAATTATTAAAAAACATTATTCAATATTTCTGATTCCTTGTTGAGGAATTAGTTTTTTCATTAATTCTTCTAATTCACCATTTTCTATTCATCTAGGATGCACAATGATATAAATTGAGATTTTAAAGTATTATGTTGGATATAATTAACATTGATATTTCGGAAATTATAATGAAGTGTATTACTTGTTACCAAGTTAAAGAATAACTATAGTTACCAAAGGGGGCGATTCATCTTTTTCTAGTACTTGAGTACAATAAAGAAAAAATATCAATGAAATTTATGGTAGTATTTCTAAATAATTATTATGGTAATAATTTGATTATGGTTTTTCTGAGAGATTAACTAAATCCTCACATTTCATTCCCATTATAGATGTGATGTCTCCCTAGAATATTTATAAATTATATATAAAATAAATAATAAGGTTACATGGAGTTATTATCTCTATTTTATCATTCCCTAATCCCATTTTAATATCAATATTTTTTAAACAATTTCAAAAGTCATTGTGTAGTTAAGTAAATTTCGTAACAAATATTATCATAAATTCAATGGATAGTATTAGAAGATGATTCAGAACATGGAATGTAGAAATCATTATTAAATAGGGGAATACTAAAAAGTTTGGATCAACATCATTATTTTGTTTAATTTTATATATCAACATTTTACATTCGAGTATAAATGTGGCATAATTATGGAATTATATGGATTCTAGTGTTATACACTAGTGTTTTTGGATGATATAGGAGATATAATTTGAATTGAATAGAGTTGGTAGAGTAAATGGAATATAACGTATATGTTAGTTAGTGAAACAATAAGATATATTAGAGAAATAAGGAATGTTATGTGGATAACCAGATGAGAGAAATTTCTTTTGAGGTAGGAGATAATCTATTTCTAAAATATTCCCCACAGAAATTTTTGTTTAGTTTGTGTAAGAAAACTAAAATTATTCCATAGTAAATTAGACAGTGTGAAAACCTAAAAATGATGGATGAATAACCTACTGATTGGATTTACCTTTTATTTTATCCCATAAAAATGTATTGTCTGATTCAATGTTATAGAATCTTGCATCAGATTCAACTTGTGTTTTGAGCCTTGAGGTGGTTATGATAGAGGAGAACCTTTCATATGAGGAATATCCATTTCATGTTCATAACTGCAAAGATCATGTGTTTTAGAATCTGTTGATTCATTAGGATAATGTATTATGTAAAAAGCATATGGTAAAGGATGAAACATGATAATATAAAAAAATTTATGAGTGAATAATATTCCAACATATTTAATTAGAGAATAAAATTTCATGCACAAAATTTAGAATGGGGGATGGATGTAACAATACATGTAATGTAATAATAATAAATTTTCATGTATGATTATATCTTTTAATTATAGATCATTTTTTTGTTAAAATTGTTGTAATGTTCAATAATATATATGAGACATAAAATATTAGTATTTATAAAATCATATGTTATATGAAATACAAAGATATAACAAATAATAATATAATATTTATATTATTATTTTTTAATATGGATGTTATTACCTATAAATTTTATTAAACAATGGTAATATTTCTAAATATTTTTTTATCACATGATTATGATTATTTTTGGAATAAATCTAGTATATATGTTTGGAAAAAGTTGAAAATAAATCTAGTTTTATTCTTAAAAAGAATATTTTCCTAAAAAATAATATATAACAAATTTTAATATATAAAATGTTTTCAAAATAAATTTATAACCATTAACAAATACAATTATAAATAATAAATATCATCATTTTAATTCAAAATATACAAATTTACCTTAGGTTAATTTTTGGTATTTTTCTGAGAAGTTTCAATTTAGGATCTATAGTGTAAACTATTGAATTATAATTAAAACAACAACATCATATTGTTGATTTATATAGGTACATGATGAATTAAGTTTGTTTGTAAATTTAAATATTTAATTTATAAATTATTAAATCCAATGTATGTCATTGGAATCAATTTCACATTGAAGTTGGATAAAAGAAATAAAATCTTTGGGAAATTTTTTAATTCAACTACACATTGTTTTGTCCCATCTATAATACTAAAATGTAAATTAGTTTCGAAAAATACTATTAATTGAATTTAAATAAATTTACTCAGTATTTTTACTCATTGTAATTTGTTATTTTTAGAAAGGAAAACTCTGTTTTTGACCAACAATATTATTGACTGAAATTTAAATTAATTATATGGTTTAAGGTAAAAATGTGTTTACTTTGTGGATAAATATTAATCATAATGATAGAATTACAGAGAAACTTTTAAAAATCATTTTATGAAAATATTTATATATAAAAACTATTAGATTTATATTATTCTAAAATATATGTAGATTATTTAATTGACCCATCCCAATAGTGTTTAGATTTTGTATTTACCAGAATGTCACTTCTACTCCATCATTTAAGGATATTCAATCTCCCCACTTATTCCCATATCCCATTCCATTTAGATCATATAAATCATTCACAATTAACTCGCCAAAAACCCTATACTCATCCAAGAATAATTTTTCTTGAATACAATCCATGTATTGATTCTGGTGCAAACCAAAAAGATTTACCCAAAATAGTAGCAATGTTCTTCATGAGAAATTTTATTTTATTTATTTCTCCACAACATCAATTAATATTATATTAATATTATATAATAACATAGGTATTGAAATTATACTAGTAGATTTTAATGTTATGGGTACATCATGAATCTTCGAATACATCCGTCAAATTTGATAAGCAATCACCATTCTTGTGTATGGTGCACTATCATATTGAGAACTTATGTTGTTCGATATTAGAATTACACGTATAAAGGATGGAAATCATGATGTACAAACATTTTTTATAATTTATATAATATATTTATGATAAATTTATTCCACAAAAATTATTATATAAAATAAACCTACATGATTCCATTTATTCAAGATCAATATAACATCATTTGTGGACATGTGGACTACCGCCTCCTAATACTGATATGATTCCTCCACACATTACATAGAGTGTATTATAGAAGTTATTAATAAAAAATTTATAAAAAATAAAATATATAAGATATTCCTTAAATAATTAATTTTTTTAAAATCTAATATATCAACATATTTTATAACATCTCACATAATAAAAAAGTTGTAACGTTGTTTGAGGACTTGTGAACTACCACTTTCTCAAAGCGAAGTGATTGTTATTTTATAATCACCACATCACAAAAAAGATATATATAAGTACAAATAATTAAATATAATTTTATTTAAAATATAACTATCAGTCTAAAGAGTTACAAATATTTATTCTCTCTTTCCATAATTTCCACTGGAAAATGGGAATGTTGCTCTTGACTACAAAAAACCTATCGTTTTCTAGAAGACAACGTTAGTTAATTACTCATAAACTTATTTACTTATTATTTTGTAATTTTAAATTTACCTATAAATGTGATCATTATTTCATGATTATTAATACTAATATGTTTAAATATAGACCTGTTTAACCATAAATAACTTAGAAAATTAATTTTGGAGATAAAAACCAAATATGTTCAACACACTGAACGTAAACTAAATTGATTATGTAATTAAATAAAAATTGATAATAAAGGGAATAAAATTAATAATATAAATGAAATAGTTTCTCAATTATTAAATTTGTTAAAATATGTTTCTTATTTGAGAATATAAGTCCAAACATGATAAATAATAATCAAAGTAAAGGTATTCGTCTCAATTTTCTTTCATTGATGCAATTCATTATATTATTCACCTTTATTATTTTACAATTATATCACTAATACATTTTTACATTTTATATCAATAATTTATCATTTATCATGATATTTAATTTTTTAAATTTCATTATTTATTGGGTTCTATGATTCTAGTGATTCACTAGTGATCATGGGAATTTATTGGAAAAATATCCCCATTTTATGCTTTCCATCAAAAACGGTTTCACTTCAATTTATAGTTTTATAATATGAAAATTTTATTATTTAAATAGATGTAAAATTATTATAATGGTCATTATATATACGTTTTACTTTTTTAAATGGTTTTGAAAATGAATATTATTACATATTATAAGAGGAATGATGACAATGAAATTTCCTACTATCATGACTATTATTTCATTTGTGGATTCTTTGAAATGATTATGTGTTTTATTAAATAAAATCAAATATAATGATTTTTTTAATCAAAAACAAAATTTTATTTTTTTATTTTTAATTGAAAATGTTCTTTTGAGGGAAAATTGTATTTTATTAACTGAATGTTATTTTAAAATGATTTTAAAATATTTTTTTTAAATGATGAACTATTTTAATCATGATGTGGGTATTATATATTATAAATTTGGGCCACACCCAGATAGTTATTTTTGATCAATTTACAGCTTATACGATGGGTGTGACAAGATATTTCTCTAATTAATTGGATTATTTTTAAGTTTCCTACTTAATTATATAAAATGTTGGATGTTTAGTCAATTTAATCTAGAGGGGTTGGGTAAGGGAAAGATTAAAGGGTAGTTAGATGATGTCCCAAGCTAACTAAATGAATTTTCCATTACCACTAATTATTTATTATAGAAATTATTTCATTCAAATGGTAAAATAAATTATATTTTTAAATGAATGATATTTACCTTTATTTGTAAAATTTTATGAATTCAAGAAATGTATATTTTGTGCATTTTCATTTTTAAAGGACTAAAAATAATATTTCTTTTTTATATCTCATTTATAGAATCTATACTAATCCCATGTTTAAAAAAACTATTATAGGGTTTAGGAATGGGTATGTGAATGTAAATGGGTATTTTCAATTTAATAATGATTCTCCCTAAAAGGAAATAATTATTTATATTAAAATGTACTATATTATGGTAAAATAGATACAAATCACAGGTGTCCACATTGTATTTTATTTATTTTGTTAAGTATGTGTTACAACAGAATTATTAAAAACACTAAAGTAGAAATGATCCTTAATGTGAATAAAGAAAATTTCTAGACTATAAATAAGTATTATGTATTTTTTTGGAACATTTATCTCTCTTCTTTTGTTAGAAGACTTTGTAAAACAATAATGTCATTCTTGTGTATGATGTACTACTGCCTCACACATCCATGTGATGTATCGTTAATTTATGTTTTAAATGTATTCTTATAAAGATACATGAAATGAATACATGTGATATTTTCAATATACTTATACTTTAGTAAATTTTATATCACAAATAAATTATCATTTATCATTCCTTTAGGTATATGAGGACGTTGTTTGGATGTATGGGGGAAAACCACCTTTAGAAGCCCTGTGAATTTTTTTCACGAATGATATTTGGGGAATGTTAATTGGATAATATTAAAGAATATATGTAATATAAATTAAATAAAAGTTATTATCTAATGAAAATATATAATTTACCTTTTTTTTTGTTTCTTCTATTAAGATAATTGAAACAACATTCATTTGTATATATGTCATACCATCTCGATGATTTGTATATTTAATTTATTATATCATTTATGGAATAATGTATATAGATATAAAATTAATATATATGATACATATATCATGGTTAATATTCTATTGATATATGAACCATGATCAATGTAGGAGGGAAAAATTTAATTAATCAAAACATACATGAAAAAATCATTTATTTCAAGAAAAAATATTTTGACATAGAATTTTTAATAAATGGGTAATAAATGTTCATAAGTAAATCATTAATGGTATAAAATATATAGTTATGGTTCTATAATATAACTGTATAATTTATTTTTCATTATAAAGTATAATCAAATGTATGTGAACGATATTAAGACTTTAGGTAAAGGATTTTTATATCAATTTATCTTCATTAGGACATAACTTATATTATGATCCAATATTATTTTATAAGGTATGTATTCAAGACCTATTACATGTTTCATAATTAATTTATGTATTATCATAAAATTATATTTTTTATATATTGTTACACTTTCATCGGAATTAATATTCAATGTTACCAAAGAGGTAACAATTTTACAACACAATCTCATCTTTTATCAAGATTTTACATATGTGTGGCTCTAATGATGAAATCATATTAAAAATCAATAATTAAAGGCATTAATATTACTATAATATGGTAACATATTGATTATATATTATATTCATTTATTTTATCCCCATATGTGATAATGATTCCAAAAGAATCATTCAAAAAATAGACTGTATTTATACTTTTGTTTAAAAACACTTTTTTCTTCAATTTCCATGTCTTAAAAACAGGTTTATGAAAATACATAAATGATTATATGGGATTTATTGAAGTCATTTTTACGCTACATAATTTTCACAAATTTAACAACTTGAATATTTGTATCATTTTGAAAATAACTTGTTTTTGGATTATGTTGAAAAAGTTACAGGAATAATTAATTTTACATATATAAAATTTTCAATGATCATGAGAAGTAAATTATTAAAATATTAAATTATCAGATTCAATTTATTTTTTAATTGAAAAGTATTTCCAATTTTTTTAATATTTTTCTATTTTAAATTATTTTTTCAATAATATGATATTTTCTTCAAGAATTGTTCCTTGTGACTTCTTAAAAAAATTCCATATAAGATGACATCTATTGATGATTGTTATGATTTTATAGTTATATGATAAAACCATTCCATTATAATTATTTCTATTTATGGCTTGTTATCATGATTATTTTATGTTTATGAAACCCACTTCGTTAACCCACGTTTTTATATGAAAGAATTTTTATGAAATTTTATTCTTTACCACATGTTATAGTAGGATGAATTATTTATAAAAATGATTACATTATGGAGGATCTATTATGATGAATTATTTCTGAATGTATCAACTTCATATTTTATTATCTAAATATAATGATCCATGTATTATAAGATAAGACACATTGGGCTTAAACAAATGACTAAATTTTATTATTTAATTTAATAGTAATTACATAGATGTTGGAATTGATGGAATGAATGAGATTAACTAAAAGATGAGTATATATTTTTACACAAGTTTAAAAAATTAATTCAATGAATACTAATTAATTATTGATTTTAATTAAATGATATTGATCTTAAATGATGTGTTTTTATTAAGAATATATTTTTATTTCTTCAAAGGAATTTTATTTTAGTAAATTATATTTATCAGTATTATTAAATTATAATAATTTTATTTAAATATTTTATTTATATTAAAATGTATTTAAAATTTTCAAATTTCTTTCTACAGATTTATATAAGAATCACTCATAATTTATTCATAAAATCTATGATTTCTTAAAAGGTAATTTTGTTGCCCTGTAAAAAAGCACATATTTAAAATCTAAATTTTATAAAAAAATTTGAATATTTAATCAACATTATTTAAGACTAATATCAAAATTATATTTGGGTTAATGATCGATATTTGGCTGAGACGTTTCATTTTTTAGTTAATAGGGAAAATTAATGATTTTTAATTGAAATATGTATTATTATCTAAATAATTTGTATTGATAAATATTATTTTAAATTAATTTGAAATAAAAATAGTTTCATTGTACCTATATCAGAAAAATTTGGGATATTTAAATAAATTTAATTTTGAAATTACATATAAACACATTTTAACTTTATAACATTTTCTTTGAAAAACCGGACATCTAATTACGACTTTGAGATTAATTAAAAATATTATTTTTCCAATTTTGTGATATTATTTTGGTAAATATTATCTTATATTTATAAAAATAGGGGTGAAATTATTTATTATGTTCATTTAAATTTATATGCATAAAAATTTACAAAATTTAAAATAATGATTTACCAGGGTATATGAAAAATAATGTAAGAGGATACAGATAATAGCTAAATTCATAAAATACCAAAAAATTAATAACAATAATTGGTGGTTGAGGTGATTCCTAAAAATAACCATCCATTAAAAAAATTCAATTAAAATATTTGGAATTAATGATACCCCAATTTGGTTAGATTTTGGTATAAAATAATCATTAATTAATCATCTAAAACTACCCCTCATCAAGAATAAATACCACTCATCAGAATTGTTTTTCTCATAAAGATATTTAAAAAATCATTTTAAATATTCTACAAACTCTAATACCCACAATCCACACTCGTAGGTGTATTTTGTATCACCTAATGACCAATTCAACGGGCTTTATGGGATCCATTATGTATGTGATATTCAGTATGAAATATTATCAAATATAATCTCTTGATTTCTATTCTTGTTATACCTTCTCCCCATCTTCATAATCCCTAAAGGATTAATATATCCATTACGATTTATATAATATAATTTTAAGGTTTTGTTATCTAATATTAATTTTATTTCTCATCTCCTCATATTCAATGAAATGACACCACTGTCCTAATTATGGTTGTATTGTATCTCTATTAATAATGATAATTTGATTTCCATTAATACCTTCAAGATTAGTCAAAAAAGTATTAACTATGTTAAATATGATTATTAGTAATTTTATAATAACATAAATAATGTTCTAGAACAATTAAATGGACATAATATAAAATAAAAGGAATGTAGATTGTGATCTTCTGAAAACCCGCCAAAACAAAATTAACATTTATCATAATAATTTTATCAAATTAATAACCCTCAATTCAGAATGAATAATGTTAGAAGTGACTATTTAAACATATAGAAGTGAAATATAACTATTTCATTCCATTTATATAGTTTAAATATCAAATGAATTTAAAATCCATATTTTTACAATAATTAACTAATCATGAAACCATGTAAATAACGCACCCGACATAATGAAAATAAGGTAATATTAATATTGAAAAGGTGGTAGGATGTGACTAAAAGATCTTATAATCTATTATAAATCATAATATAGTTATAGAAAAGTTATTAACATTTCATAAAACATTACACGTGATAATTGAACAATTATAAAATAATTAAAACTATGTGTAAATGGATTACATAACCCAATTTAAATTATTTGGATTAAACATACAACTATTGATTATTTCAAGATAACAATAGTTTTGAAATGAATATAAAATATATATTATTTTCTTTAAACAATATATTATGTGGATTTATAATGGATTTACAAATTCAATTCATTTGGTTAATTCTCAAATCTATGATATGAAATTAATGATGGAATTTAATTTAGGAAATATCTTTTAAATATTACACATAAAACACCATTTATCGTCAATGTCAATCTGTTCTTCAAAAAAAAATTTATTCTAATAGTATTTTTTATCATCATTTCTACAGATAAGAAATATTTTTTAAAAACAATTAATGTATTAACTTTATTATCTTCTAAAAGCAGTTCTTTGTGACTTTTCAGGAAACAATTACCAATGAAATGTTTTTTATGTTCCACAACATGAATGTTTATTTAAAACATAATCATCCCATTATTATATGAATTTGAATTTTTAATTATTCATTTTTATTTTAAGATAATATTTCTTCCTTTGTATGTGTGATATTTTTTTAAAAATATTTGATTTAAAAATTTTAGTGTTGTTTTCCTTATAAATTTTTTAATAATGATGGTTTTAATATTTTATGATTATGGTTTGGTTATCTAAAATTAGTTATAATTATGGGTGGGATTATGATAATCAAATGATTATATTTAACAAAATAATCCATTGAGTGGTGGTTTTATGAAAAAAACAAGGAATTGTGGTTACGTTATATCCTCTAATGCATTGTATACTCTCAATTTAGAGGATGACCATATTTTTTACTCCATTTGAAAGTGTATTTTTAAAATTATTGTTCTTTATTACATAAAAATATTTTTTATGGATTATAATGAGAATTAATGGAAATATAATTTTTTTAAAAATTTAAGTTGATGATATCATTGAAAACATATTTACATTTTTCTTGATAAAATATATGATTCCCCTAAAAAAATATTTTATGGTTTTCAGTGGAATAACAATTTATTTCCTTTTATGTCCCTAAATAAAAATATAGGCTCATCCAAAGTAATTAATTTTCTTCATAGGATTTGACGGGGATTAGATACGATGGTTAGATATATGGGAAAATTTTAATGATTCACTATGAAAGGATGCCAAGTGTAATTTAAAATTCTTTTCGTGAAAAAATGACAATATGTATAAGTGTCATGTTTTATTGTTTAACTTTAATATGTAATAGTTTTTATCAAATTTTATAAAAATAATAACTGAAATGATCAACTACATTTTAATAATGTGAATTCATGTTTATAATCACTAGAATGTATAATTTTTAATTGTGGTTCCATATAGTAGGTATTAGAGCACGACATGGATAACATGATAGGTTAGGATTTTGTTAAAACCTATTTTTCATGCCATATATAACCACAATGGATAATATGGTATGATATTCATAGATATTTTGGTAAAATAGAATGAGTAATTTATAACATGAATAAGGATATCAAAGTTTTTATCATCCTCATAAGGTGTTATATTTTGATTTTATAGGGTTGATAACACTAATGTTTTTAGTTTTAGTAAAGGGATGGATCGACAATGAATCAATGTAATGATGTATGTGATGGAAAATATAGTTTCCATATAAATGAGAATCCAAATGAAATGGGAACTATTATGAATACTATTCTAGTTATTATAATCTATCAAATTGGAGTAATGAATAACCACATGATCCAAAGTGAGTTTCTAAATGCATCAAGTCCAAAATAAAATAAATACATGTGCAATTTCAGATGAAAATAATCATAATGATAAATATATTCAACAACCTATGTTCCATGAATATTGAAATAATCTGCTAAGAGAATTTCCAACAAGTTTGCGATGATTTTTCCAATGTGGTACTGGTGGTCATAAATCAAAAATATACAATGGAAAAGGATTTGTTTGGTGAACTCCATGAAAATGAATATTTTCATAAAATATTAATCATTTATATTATTTAATTATGGGACACCAGACCATTATGAAAATTTACATCCTCTAAAAAAATCACATTAATGGGATCATAAGTACAATACAGATATGAGTTTAGAAATACCTAATTCAATCATAGTGAAAGATGCGTAAACATAAAATTATATAAGATGTGGACTATTTAATATATATTATTTATAATGTTTTGGATCATAGTACATAATTTTTATTTTTTTAGAAGAAAAAATTATTGAGTAATATTATAGAAATGCATATTCTATGTCTAAAAGATTCCCAGATACCCAGATAGTGGGGGGGGGGGAATAGAGGTATAAATAATCTTTTCAAACATATTCTTACACAATTAGATCAAGCACTATTTGATTGAAGGGTCACTTCATATTCTCATTAAGGTTATTGAGTATCATATCCATTCCAATTTTATATTATGATAACACACTAAAGGTAAACAAATACAAAATGTACAAGTACATAGGATATTTTACTAGATTTACCTTCATAGGGATAAATCATAAAAGAATACATTATAAACGTATTGATTTTACAAATTTCATTATGGATTGCATCAAATAATGATGTTTAGGATAGATCACTTTTTCCCTCAGTTCACTTCCTATAAATGATTTAGGGATTATCACAACATTTCCAAGGGTCAATCCCTATGTTTATTTATCTGGCTCGTTGTTGGTGGAATGTATGACCATATTTCTCTTCACTCTCTACTCCAAGAAGAAATCAACTCATAGTTTATGAACTTTTATGTCCCATTATTTTCATGAATTCACACATCCTATACAATAGATAGATTCTCAATTGACGTCTCTATTCACTTGATGATTAAATACATATTTTTACATTCTGTTATTTTGTAGAAAATTCTTTCGGGAACTATTTTTGTACGTTCATGAATAACCTTCTTACTTAGTGACCTATGTTACACTATGTACTGCGTAGGCTTCACAGACCAACTCTACTCAAGGTACTTCACATTCTCTATGAACTGTATTCACTTCAATGTACTGCCTCTACATACCACCTCCCTATACCACAACATTGTTTCGCCTTCACATACTACCACATCATAATTCCTCCACATACTACCTCTGTGTAACACTTATTCTTCTTTAGACCCACTCCTCCTTCATGGATTACATTCCTTTGAGGAAAACAATGAATCAAAGAAGCACATTCGTTGACTATTCCAAAGAAAAAATTCCCCCTTTAGGGAAAACTCCCATGAGAACAAATTAAATTCATATAATCCTTAATCATGAACCACTTTTATTCATGGTCATATTCTTTTAGATTATTGATGTATTCTAATGAAAACCACTCCTAGTAATGATTGGAATAGCGGTCTTTATATATAGAAATAGAACTAAAAAATACAGTAATCTGTTTTACATAAATATTTAATTTGGGACAACCTTCACAATGTACTAACATCCTTATGTGATCCATTTTCCTTATATATTCTACATACAATCATTATTCCATCATGACTTTGATCTCTTCCATGATGGAATCCCTTCGTGTCTTTTCAAATCATCACCTCATTTTAACAAACAATAATACATCCCACATACCTCAATCTATACAAGAAATTCTTTTCGTCCACGAACTTCAACACTTCTTGTGAAAACTTATCCTTTCGTAGTCCACCTACCTCAGTTTGTGCTTCGTATAATGCTGCTATTCAGAATCCTTTATTTTCTAATTTCCCAAATCCGTTCCATGTACCACCATTTTCAGTCCAAGAATAATATTTTTTAGTCTAAAATCTTTTTAATCCTATATTGAAAACCATCATTTTCCCAAAAACCAACTCCCCATTTTGAGGACGAAACATTTGGAAAATAATGGTAAAGTGTTCCACCATAAAAACCTACTTCAGCAACGTCAGTCATACGCATTTGTGGTCTTCTGGATTTTACAACAAACACAATCACCCCAAAAATCATCCGGAGGATTCCTTGAGAATTTGTTTTAGACAAATCTATCTTTCTTTGGGGTTGTTGATAGTTTTTATAAAATTTTATATCTCATTAAATATACTTCATTTTTCTTTTAGAATTTGTATCTTGAGAACAATAATGTGATCTAGGATTTACTTTAAACATAATCTAAGCCTACTTGAGTAATTCATGGTTTGAGAAAAAGATTATAATGAAATGTTAATCAATTATTTACTATATTCCACTCCAAAATCACTTATCTTCTTTCATCAATAACCTCTTATGTCGTGATATACAATTTGTGATCTATCACTCCAAGCATCATCAGATTCAATACATGCTATAACTACTTAAACTCTTCTGAGCTCGCCTCTCCTACTATAAGGTTCTCCTCATATCGTGATTAAAGACATTTTACCCCTCTCAATAGACCTAATTTTTCCCCTTTTCAATGAACGTGAATCTCACTTTGTTGTCATATTTAATATGATAAATAACACACAAAAATACATTAAGTAAAGACACACCATACTTGTGGTAGATTTGGTCCCATAACTAAACTTTATCAAGTGCGAGTAGTCAATCGAACTCTTAGAGACAGTGGATGCCACTATAATTATTTTTTGGGTTAGTTATTTTGGGTATTTTCTAAAACCAATAGTTTTATATGAACATACTCCAATTTCATAATCCCTTTCTCCACCTTCTCCTTGATAAATTTTGTTTTATTTCGATGTTCTTTGACATTGAGAGATGGACAAGATTATCACTAATATTTATAAATCTAGAATAATCACAATGTATTTTTATCAGATACTTCACTTCAACTCCCATAATATCATGTTACTTGTTCAATCACAATAACAACATACATGATTCAGTAGATAAAAATTATCCATCTTTCTTTTGGATCAATGATATGAAATCATGTTTATTTTCTAGTCATGAAATAAACAATTCAACATGATAGAAACCACCTCCTTCAATTTATTTCATATGATATTTTCATCCAACTCAATTTATATCAATATATCATAGTATCTATTGTTTAGAATTTTTATTTCACATCAAACGGAATTCAACTATGACCTAGATTAACAAAAGTATTATATCCATTTTATGAAAGTGCATTTCCAGGGGATTTGTTTGATATTACACTTCTTTAAATGTTTGAAATAATCAATATCCAATTACGGTTTAATTAAGTACAATAAGATTCCAATTATCTTCCATTATTCAATGACATTACATATGTTGCCTTCATCATATCATGATAGTTTCATCTTGGTAACCACCACATTCATCTTTCAATTGGAATTATCCATTACAAATTTTCTCAAGACCTTCTGGAGATTTTAATATTGATAAAGGAATTTTCTATTAATTTATTATGTTACCAACACCATCATCCTATGTTTATTGTCATTGTTCACATATAGATTGTAATCATCACCACCACACATGATACCAAGATTCAAAAAAAAAACAGATATAGTCTTGAATAACATGCTCTTGGTGCCAAATTCCAAAAATATAAAACCTTCCTCTGCTGAAAAATTTTGTTATCATATTATAAAATGAGAAAACCATTTGTCTTTTAAATGTAGCCTTTTCATCCAGAACCCCATTAAGAAATATTGAGTTCACATCTATATGAAAGAATTTGACCTTTATTACATTAGTATATCTAGTAATAATCTGATTGTCTATTACTTTTCAACGGCGGAAAATATTTCACCAACATTAATACCCACAATCTGGGAGTACCATTTTCACAGTAGACATGTTTTTTTGAAATACTACACCATTTAAAAACATTTTTAATGAATGTACCATCTGATGAAATTATTATATGTTGTTTTTGAAGATATTACCCTTGTAATTTTATTTTCAATGTTGTAATGATCATTATTAATTGCTTGACCAAAATACTCGTCTTCAGCTACTTCATCATATCATTTAGGATCTACTTGTGATAGGAAGGATTCCTTCTATAATGACTTCATTATTTTTTCATGAACTGGACCTACCATAGGGCAATTCTTCACTATCATATTAATGGTATTTTTTATTATCTACTATATTGACATAATTTATTATGAAAAATTTTTTATCCTTATTTTGAATCATTGTTGATATTTACTCCCCCCTTCTTGGTATCCAAAACACAGTCATATGATTCCCTAAATATAGAGAAAAATATGAAATCAAGAAATATATGAACATTTCTACTTCCCCCACAATTTGTCTTCATGATTTTAGGAAACATAAGCATTCATAATTCATATAACACTGATACAATATATGTGATTACAAGAAATAATTCTCCCCTTATGAAATGAAACTCTTTTTTTGTTAGTACCAATGTATATAAACAAAATATTCTTCTCCACATCTCATGAAACCATACATCATTAATTCATTTGAAGGACTTCATATTGATATCTTCATCATCTTTAATAAATGATTGTAATAGATTGAAATTTTGGAGGACATCATATCACAACTTTTAGCCTATTGATGGAACATCCACTTGGATTTTATCACCCATAAAACCTAAAACACATGAACATCAGTAAATTCAATTTATACACATTGGTATAGGTAAACATTTTGAATCCATTGGAAGTGTAATTTGGGTGATCCGGATTGATAAATAGATTAAAACATTCTTGTATAACATTGTATTGTTCTCCTGTATGCTCAAAATACTGAAAAAACATCAATAACGCTGGCTATATTACTATGCATTATTTACCCACATGGTCTGTCTTTTCTGATATGTGGGTCATTAGGTTTGTCCTTTATAACAATTTAGGGTTTGATAATACTAGTACCAATTGAGATCTTTGAATCTCAATATGTTTTCAAACTTTCATGATTCATTTTGTAAGTATGAATCTGTCCATTTGTATTCATCACTTGTTTCTTTTCCCATTGGAGTACTCTTTCTTTTGCTTCCAGATTTCTCCTCGTATCATGACATTTGAATTTCTATAAAATTATTTATTCATTTTTTATTGACCATTTAACCAATTTAAATTTTCTATATATTCTGGGAGTGAGTCCATCACTGAACATACATTTTTCGTTCACACATCATGAGTAGCTCCTTGTTATAATCATAATGTTGTAAAACATTTTTTCAACTTATCATGTTGTCTTAAAAATATATGATTTTTCATTATGCACTTCTCCTATTAGGGATCTCTTTCTGGGTTAATTTTTCATTCCCTTCTCTCATCTTTCTAAAATATCATTCCAAATTTCTATGATTAGAACATATAAAACATATCATATTTTAAACATGCCTCATGTCAAAGTTTATCATTTGAGATGTGTATACATCCTTAGTTATCCATTTGAGATTTATATACCTATATTCATGAAACATATTTATGGTGTGTTACGTTCTCCCACAATAGTACCATTTCATGGGCGCCTTCATTTGAGAGACTCTTCATTCATATTTATCAAGATGATTTTTTTAATAACAGACATAAAAATATTTCTATATTCACAATTATAAATATATTCTAATTCCTGTGAACCGAAACAAGAAATATGTTCATAAATCCCACCAAAATAGCACATGTTATCATCACTTCCTATAAAAACCTTTTTATAAAATTTACCAGTATCTATATTTTTTTTTCTATTTATGGAATTGTTCACAACTCTCATCATGTTATTTATGAGAGAGGGTTAATCATATCCAATAATGGTTTTTCCAAAACTTTATGACCTTTAAGATGGGAAAATATGATATTTCTTCTCTATATAAATATCATATTTTATTTTCATTTCCTCATCACATTCGGAAGGATAATAAATATAAATTGTAAATAATCTTTCAATTGGGGCTTCCATTTGGACATATATTTCTACTCTTATTTATACACTTATACTAAATCATATCCATGTTGATTGATATTTATATCCCTTGATACATATTCACCATTATGTTCTCTCTTATGATTCTTCCCACTACTCATCTCATCATCCAACTCTCAGGTGAGCTTATCCACGGTTTCAATTTTCTCATTTATTTTAAATTTTTTCGTGAGAAATGGAATAAGCACATAATGCATTCTCATGTTGTATACATTGGTTCTCTAGAACTACTTCATATTACTGTGTAGCAACATCATCATTCCAGGTTTCGAGAGTCTGAATTTCATATTAGTTTATATTCTTCCCCATG
This sequence comes from Viscum album, assembly GCA_963277665.1. NCBI lineage: Eukaryota > Viridiplantae > Streptophyta > Magnoliopsida > Santalales > Viscaceae > Viscum > Viscum album. The sequence continues at coordinate 359,610,847 of OY728143.1, forward strand.
TCATAATCTATATGATTACTTATCATTATATAAATATATTCTAGTTATTCATATTGGGAGTGAATCTTCTCTTACATATCAGTAGACACTTCTAGTCATATTTTATTTAAACCATTCAAGTTATTGAATACAATTTCCCTTTATTGTGTATTTATAACTTTTGATTTATATTATTCAACTACTTTACAATCCAATTCCATTATTTTTTAGAACAACTTCCACTTTTGGTCTTATTTAAATTTATTCATCATCTTTAGAACAAATATCAAATAGAATATCAGGTTATTCTCTTATTACATCAATATCATTGACTGAGTAAAATGTTTAAAAATGGAAGTCATCTTGGTATTTCTTTCGAAATTTGTTGGTTAGTTGAACAAAATCAAGTTCATTCTGTAGACTCTTCCACACTATGGAATTCCACTATAAATATTTTTATTCTTGAAGTTATTCACTTTTCAATAGAAAATTATGATATGAGTATATTAAATCTTTAATAAAAAACATCGATTGAACCTTGTTAGAGAAAACAAATATGATAATGAAACATAACATTTGATAACAATTGTTAGGACTAAAAGGGGTCTAGATAGCCTAAGAGTGGGTGAATCAGTGTATGGGTATTCATTTCAATCTTTTCGTGCCCAAATAGACCTTGAAATCTTTATTACAAGGTTCACTACTTATTCTATTTAATTTTTATGATGATCATTTCCTTTCTAATTTTATCTGAGGATAATGAATTGAATGTAATGCAATAAAGAATACACCAGGACCAAGTAATTTTCACTGGCTAACCCCCAATAGGCTACATCCAATGAGTATACATTGATAATGCGATGATTGTGCCTAATTCATTAAGACTCACATCCAAAATTTATGTTCATGATAGATCAATTATATGACTATGATCAACACCTTTACATGATCTAGGGTCTACTTTCTTCATTCCAAATGGTTACTCCCTATGTCTCTTTCACTGGATGAATTATGGTGGAAAATATCATTGTATTACTCTTTCTTTTCTCACATACCCTGGATGGGACCTATAAACATATTATTCACTTGTACATCTCTTAATTTTAATGAAATAAAACATCATCATCTATAGATTTATATTGCACTAAATTTTGTTTTTACCTGTAGATGAAACCCAGTTTTCCGTATACTATAAGTTAGAAATAATTACATTTGTGAAATTTTTATCTCCCTTCACAATCAACCAGATTAATCCTTGAACTTTACTTCTCCACGTACTACATATGTTTCACAAAACACCACTCTTCCACAAACGACCCCTCCACCAGAAGCCTTTTTCTGCTTCCACATACTGCCTCCACATAACACACCTACATAGTGCCCCTGCGTACCGCCTCCATATATTATATCATTATACCACCTCAGTGAAAGAAATTAGTGTACTATATATACACACTTCTTTTATGTACAGATTATGTTCACCACATCTTATTCTACATAAAAACTCCTCCTTTTTGGACCGCTTCCCATTGTGAGCTACAGAGATCCGAAATAGAACATTATCATATTGTTCTCATGAACCCTTCAATATTCATGGAATAATCCCTCATGAACCACTTTATATCATGAAAACCTTCCTCACAAACTACATTCATAATTATCCAAATACTACTAGAAAATTTTTTTTATTTTATTATACTCATATTTAAGTAATGATGTGATTACAGGTCATTGTATAGGGATATATATCTGAAAAAATAATAATCCATTTTACTAAAATCATCCACATTTTACAACATTCACGTGATACTGAGATCCTAACACGATCTGATTTCCTTTTTGTGGACTGAATCCAATATTTTTTACTTCATTCTGACTGATATCTTCCTAAAAAATACCATTATTGATCTATAAATCACCGCCTGCTTTACATGAATTACATGACATCCCGCATATAGTATGCCTTCCATAAACAACTTTACTCATGCAAAGTGCAGTCCATCAATCCTATTTTTCATAAATGATAGTTGTTTTATGATCTTGTGATATAAAAATATTTTAACTATGTGATGGGTGGGACCTTTAAATCCCTTCTAATGAAATAGCTAATAATTAATTTTCAATGATCTCACAGAGAACATGGGACGTTATCCGAATCTAAAAAAAGTGTTCATGGGAGTTTATCCCAAGATCTAAGTATGAACATAGGTGGGTTTCTAAAGACCATAATGTTATGAATATCAGGGTGGATATATTTTAAATAAGGTTTTATATAACTACATGTTCAGCATAATTCTATTTATTATGATTATGGTATACTATCATCGAATATTTTCTTTGATATCGAAATTATTCATTCTTGTGAATTGCTAACAATTATTAAATGAATAAATATTATGAACATAAAGATATTGTGTATATATTTCAAATGGTGGATAGATGTTATCATACCCAAATTCTCATGTTATGATTATGTATCTCTATTTCATACCCTTATTGAGAATTTGATATCACCCTTACTTATGTTTATTTTCAATTGGATTTGACAAATGATCATATGTATGTTGTTTTTAATAAGTTTTCTAGTTATAGAGAACTATGTGAGAGATGATTTAGGACACTTCTGAACCAGATGTTTTGGAATCCATGATTTTAATTGATGTATACATTTATGATCCTCTAGTATTTTTTTATGTAATGAATATTCATCTAATAATATGTAATATATATAGAAATAATGGATCATTATATGATGTTTTATGTTTTATTTTGTGAAGTATATTTTTTTATATTATATGTTAAATTGAGAAAAGAAAAAGAATACGTGAAAATACATTAACTAGACAAAGGAAATTTTTTGAATATGTCATTTGAATAACATTTAGGAATTATTTTTCTGAGAAAAATTACATAAAGTTATGAAGTATTAATTTGTGTGATGTGGTACTATATATTTAATTTTTATTATTATAAAAAATATATTATATTTTTAAGAGTTCCATAACATTATATTTTGGTTAATTCATAAAATTCATAATAAAATAAGGAATTCAAGATGATTATTAAATGTTCTACAAAATTTGTAAATCATATGATAAATGTTAAAATGGTAATAGAATTTGTTTACCTGAATTTTGGAGAATGGTAAAGTGATATTTTTTCTCACCTATTCCATTTTGGAGCAATAATAAATAGGATCGAAAATGTAGATAGGTACATACTAATTTAAAAATATGAAAAATGTTTATATTTATTTGAGTTTGGGTTAGTGTGAGTTTCCATGTAATGATGATTTTAATGTGAAAAAGTTCTAGAAAGAAATGTTCATATATTGTTTCAGAAAGAATATCAATTAATAGAATCGTAATAAGAAACTTCTGAATAATATTTTTTAGACTATATGACAATAAAATTAGATTGATTCACTTCATGGAGAATGATTTTATCTAGTCTCTAATTTATTGTTTTTGAATAGTAGAGGTTTTACAAATGGTCAGAGTTTAGATCATGTATCATGTAAGGATTTCATTGAGTTTATTATAATATATAATACTTGATGTAATATATCTATCAAGACACATTACAAATAGATATTAATGATAAAAATAATATAAAATTATGATTTTAGAATGATATTTAATATATATATTTTAAAAAAGTATCATAATTCATTTTTTGATATACTTTTTAAAAAAATTTATAAAATCATCAGAGGTATTATAATACTACCTATTAGGGGATATAATGAGACAAAATGAGTTTACTAAATTCATTATTTACTTTTATATATTATTGACATTCCATTGACAGACATGATTTACCATGGAAAATATCTATATTCTCACTCTGATCACTTATATATTGATATTTTCGTACTTGTTAGGTTAGTTTAAATTACAAATGGAAGGTAACTAAAAAATATATCGGGATTTAAATTTATTATAGATGATATTTTTTAGGATTCCACAACCTATTCACCCCCAGTTATAAAATGACCCTTAGTCACATCACAATGTATATAAATTATTTGTTATCCATATTTGGGGGATAAATATACTATGAATCCATATGATTCTCCCTTTTGTGGAATCTGATTATACTATAATATGAAATTTATTAACTTATAAAATATATTACAAAAAAATCTGGTAGTACTTATTCACCAAATATATCATGAATTATCCAATGATTCTATACATGTGAATGGTGGTGGATGAATCTACTTTGGAATCATCATATCAAACAGATATATTATTTCCTTATGAGAATGTGTATCCTTTCTGAAATGACTAATATGAATGATAAGATCATCCTTGATGAAAGTTACATCATACAAGAATATACTAATTAATTCTCAACGAAATGATTGTTTTTCCATTATGAAATGAGGTAGAGTTCTCAATAAATCCTAAACGTGAGCATTGACAGTATCCAAGAAAATATATTGAATAAACACAATTTAACATCAATTGAAAAGAATAAAATATACGTGGATCATTAAAAAGTGATTATTCCTCAATGTTCTTCACCATGGGTGGGGTGTACCTATACCTCAAGAAGGGTGATGGGTTAATAATACTATGTATTGATTATCATGAGAATAATAAAATAATATTATATATAAGTATAATTTATATTGTATTGATGAATATTTTTATCATCTAATAGATGAAAAATACCTATATAAAGGGGTTCAATGGTCAAGGTTTTTTTTGAATAATTAATGAAGGTTTATATCCCCATGACATCCTTCAATACATGTTTTTGGAAAAATTAGTTTATAGTTATTAAATTGGGACACACAAATGATATTACCATAGAAAATTTATCATAGTAGTAATAGATAATAATCATATCTAATCCAAAATAAATAAGTCAAATAGATAGAATTTCGAGGTTTTACAAAATATCTTTTGAATAGATAATTTATATTAGATGTATTTAAAATGTTATTTTTGGATGGATAATGTAACATCATGTGTAAATTTTATCACTACTAATAGGATATATATATATATATCTATAAAAAATAAGGGTAATTGAACAATGGCGAAGAAAATTATCTAGGATGGAGATCAGTATTTTCTAATATCTATATTGGAACAATCTTCAATTTCAGAATTATTTATGACATTATAACATACAAAAAACAATGTAACTCAAACGGAAGTGAATTGTGAAAGGGCTAATGAAATCATAATGATCGTTCAATAGTTAAATATTTGGAATCTTTTTATACATGTTCTCAACTAATCCATATATGGTGAATGATTTTTTTATCTATACTGAAAAAGTGATCATGCCCTATTTACCTAGAGTCGGTACATTATTATATAACATTGGAATTATCAAAAGATATCATTTCTCTAAATATCGATTAGTTTAATATCCTTTTAAGTACTAGAAATATACATAAGTTTTACATTACATCATTAGAAAACAACAAAAAAATTATGTCCCTTTTGAAGACAATCATATCCCTGGGCCGATCCATAGAGGTCAAACATTATATACTTCCCCACATCATGGAAAAATGAAAACATATGAAAGGGGTGAGCTCAGAACCTCAGTAAAGATAACACTATAGGAGAAACATTCATAAATAAACATAAACATATAATGAAATGTATAATATTAAAACACAATCATTTTAATCATAAACTTCATTATATTATGTAAAATATAAATCAAATAATTCCATATACCTATTTACATGGGTACTCTACTAGTCAAATAATTATATTTAATATCAATCACTAATTTCATTATGATGGAATGCATAATTCTGGACATCATAACCACATAGTCAAGGCCTTAGGCCAAGACTACAAAAAAGATTTTGTCAAGGCAGTATTCAAATAAACTACTTTGTTTAATGAGACCTACCAATGCATCAAGGGGTTATAGCAGGCTCCTCTCGTCACTTACTAAGTGTAATGCATTTCTCATAAGAAAAGGGGGAAACATAATCAAGTCAATCATATTAAAACTAACATACGAAATGTCAATATTTTTAGAAAAATCCATGAATTGTATAAATAGAGAACATCCATAGTATAACATAACTCATTAAAAACATTATGGAAGATTTCATTATAATAAATCAACCGAAATAAATAATAATAAATGATATTTACAAAGATTAAAATAATCAGAAAAACTGTTTCAGAAAAATATCCATTTTTCTTGAAAACATTTAAATGTCTCACTATTTATCAAGAAAACATTTAAAATAGATTTTTGAATCAATGTTTCCCATAAAAATTTGAAACTTTTGAAATTAATTTTATTTTTAAAACATTTTTGTCCATATAAATAAATCCTTAGAAACATTTTTAAAATATGGATATTAATGAGAATCATTTATAAGAATAAATCATTAATTAATTTAAAATGATATTTTAGTTAGAGTTCCAACCAAAATGAGAGACTCTTGAATAGAAATAATTACGGTAATAATAACTTTATAATATCATGAGAATAAAGGGATTCCTGATATACTATTTCAAAGTACAGTATGTACACCATACAAATGTGAATTGGTGAATAATAACAAAGAAGTACCAATGGGAAGTTAATTGAGATGAAATCCCTTATAAATTTTGTATCCTTAGGATAAGGATAAATAAATGACATAATTGTATGTGAAAAATATAAATACTCTTTATATGATTGGATATTCAGTGTAAATAAATAAGAGTAAATTCACACATATTCTTGTAAAAACTATACAAATGACTGGGATGTTTAACTCAATGAATGAAAATTGGGCTAAGATTACTCTTATCAAATTCATATTGATGACTTGAGAATTTATAAATGGAGTGATTATGAGTATAAAAAGTATATCCACACAATGGGGAGCATAAATTACTACATAAATAAATAAATAATGATTTCACAAATAATCTTGGAGTAAAATAACCAATGAAGTATGTGTAATACCTAGTGAGTGGAATTTGAAATTTGAAATTTCCTTACAGTTTTGGTAAAATATAAAACATACACCCCGTTAAAGAAGGATTATACAATGATAATTTTAATACTCAAAAATTAAACTATATTACACAAATAATACAATCATGCTCAGTAAATACACAACACATAATGAAATAGTTCAAATAAATAATGAATCTCATGGGAATAAGAAGTAAGATGAAAAACCCTTACCTTTTACGTTTCCTTGGTAGAGGTTAGGTTAAAATCTTGTATAATGGTGAAATAATTTTCAATAAATTATATAAGAACCAAATACATAAATATCATATAAAAAATGATCTTCTAATATTGGCTTGATAATGATATTTATGTAGTATCATTGTTTCAGGTGTTAACTGATTCATTTTCCTATTTTTGTTTAGTTAATTAAGTCATATTTGTTATGGATTTTATTTATTTGATTAATATAAAGGATGATATTTAGTGTTTATGAATTATATTTAATCACCAAAAAAATTTATTCATGAATTTTTATGATGGGAAATGAAATCTTATCGCATTGTGGAACTATAAGCCGCACGTACGCACAATCGACAATATCATTCTCTTTGTTGGGAAATTGTATGTAATTGGATGGTATATAACATATAATGAATCAATATAATGATATATTTATTATTTTCATCAGTTATAATCAATATTATTCACTTCCAAATAATGAAGTGTTAAATAAAAACTAAACCACATTATATAGATGGTAAGCTGTACATACGCACGTATGTTGACATTGTCCATCATAGGATGTATAGAATAATGAATATGGTTGTACCATATAATAAAATCAATATATGTATAAGGTATTGGAATTATAATTTTGGTATGGAAACAACAAATAAAGTGGATTTGGAAGAAGAAATGAACTTTTAAAGATATGAGGAAATTATTTCCTCTTCTTTGGGTGCTTCCTTTTTATTTGACCAAAATAGATCATTTGGTTGGATTTTTGATCTATGTAAGACCACTAGGTTCATGTGATATTAGTTGGGATGATATTTGAGTAGGTTGTTCCCGATCCAAATGGCATAGGAGGTGTGATTTTGAGATAATGGGATGCACTCTTTTATAAGAGATGCGAGGGACACTTTTGGAAAACCTTAAAAAATTATTTTATTATAAAATCATATTCAGTTTATAATGGATCAAAATGGATTTATTTTGACAGTATAGTGGGGATGGGTCGAAAAAATCTCAAAAATAAATTTTAAAATTTTAGGTCACCATATTAATAGTATCTTTTAGATTTAATTATTAGTTAAATAGTTTATCTTTTACCATGTCTTCTTGTATTTTCATATTACATGGGTAATAATCATACGATACAAAGACTAGATAACATCAAGTGATTCATTAATGACATATATATCATTATATATGTCCTTTGGTCAAATCATATATTTTTAGAAATATTATATCATTTAATAATATAATATTTGTTCTAAATGCTCATTTATGTCAATTTTGACACAATTGTGTATTTGGTTTTTTTAAAATTCCTCAAAAACATTATTAAATCAAACAAAATAAATTAAATAAACCCTAACATGTCATATTATCCTATAAAATTCATCAAGTCTCAATTTACATTTCTTTTGATAATTTAATATCAATTATTTTATTCTTTCATTAATATGTTGATTACCGCATCATCAGTGTGTCATAAATACATGAAATCATTTAATGTATACAAATTATAAATAAAATACCATGATTTCTGAAATCTAGTTAGCTATCTAATTAATATTTATAGTCGAATTGATCTTATATATTTCCCTATATTAATAATGGTTTAGTAATTAAACATTGAATTTAACACTTTTAATTCTCCATTAAATAAAATAAGAAAATTTGTCTTAATCAAATCCAAGTGGATCAAAGTGGATCATATTTTATTCCTAATGTATATTTTGTTCGAAAAAAACATATCCAAGAGAATTAGGACATGTTTTTGGGTAATTATAATATTATTTTTACTTTTAATTAATATATTTACTTTTAACCATGGTAAATAAAATTCCAATATTACTATTCACACAAATATTATTTTAAACCTATTGAACTACATTTTACTTACTTATTCCACTTTAGCATCTCAGATTTTTGAAATTCAATTCACAGAAGCGGTAAAATTACATTTTCTGAAAATTTTTAAATGTTCCTAGATGGTGAGTAAAAGACAGTAAAAAGTCCAATAAAATTTTATATATATAATATTATTATATAATGACTTCATTGGATTAAATTAGAATATTATAGGTATTATGTATATATTTTTACTATAAAATAATTTAAAAAAATATTATTTAAATAGAAAGTCGTCATTAAACAATAATGCAGTGTTCTAACCTATTCATCAAAAATTGATTTTTTTAAAGAATAACTCAAAATAACCAAAATATAACTTTAATATTTCAAATTAGAAAATGGTTTTTATTTTATCAAATTCAAAACATATAAGTTGAGTTTATTATTTGAAAAAAATTATTCCATTTGTCAAAACCAGAAACAAATTTTCGAGAAATAAATACTATCGAAAGATTCAAATGTGTTTACGTCCATTTTAAATGAAAAATTACATCCAATGTCCAATGTTTGATTAAATGATAATAATATAATTTAATTATACGTTTAAACTATACAAATTAATAATTTAACACTACAAATTATATTTATTAAAAAACATTTTTTCAATTACAATTTATTATTTTCACAATTCATCAAAATTTGAATGTTATCAGAAAAAACCAAAAATTTATCCCAACTAAATTTTTATGTACCATTTATCAAGAAGGATTATATTTGGTAAAATTGAATATATAAAAGTGTCAAATATTAGATATAAAACAGGTTCTCCATTAAAAGGAGGAAAAATTTCATTTTTTGTAATTCTTCTATTTTCTAAAAAATTGAATTTGTTCTTATATTATGTCAAAGAAAAGCATAATGTGGATTTTAACATTAAATTGAGTACATAAAATTCAAAATTATATTAATAGTATTCATAACTATTTTTTGAATGGCTAGTTTGGTAATTCATGGTGTGCTCGAACTCAATGTTGCGTGTAGTACAAGCTATTTAATTACCTTAAAGAAAATAAATTACAATGATATATTGTGGTGTTACATTCTTCTCACATTATAGAAATTGAATACTCTAAATTTCAAAAATTGGGCTTGGGAACATCATTGATAATTTCACATTATAAAACAATTCAGTAAAACAATCACTTTAAAAGATAAAATGAGAATTAATAAAGGTAACCTAATATAACCCATACTAGGATGCCTTGAATTTAAACAAGGATATGGAAGACAAACTAAGTGTCAAATTCTGATGAAGGGTGATAGAAAACATTATCTATATAATATTAACAACAAGAATACCAAAAACTTGTGATTGGTTAAATAGTCATTAGTTTTTCAGCTAGAATACAAAACAAACAACATATTTTTTATTTTAAAATACATTTCATAATGTTAAGGAATTTATTTATGAGATTGACTATGAACATAAAGAGATACACATAATTTTTAAGTAAAAATTCATCCTTTATTATATTTATACCACTAACTAATCTTTTCAGTATTCAAAATGACTTGGTTACACATGAAGTGCTAGAGTCAACTTATAGAGAATCACAAAATCCAAAAAAGATAAACTATAAATATCCATGGTCATTAGGGATTATCTAAAACCAAATGGATAGTATGAGATAACATGATACCCAAAATTTATAATCCTTTATAGAAAAATATAGTAATCCTAATTTCTTTGATTAAACACAAAATACCAAAATTTCAATAAAGACAATTCAATAAATAATTATCATTCAAATATTTCAATATAATCCAAAATATGATTGAAACCCAAAAAACAAGAGAATTTAATCACATTGTATTTCATTGTAAATCGTAAATTTTATCTCCAAATAACATGAACTACCCTAAAGTCCCATAATTATGTTTAATAAACCAAATCACATATTCTCTATGATAAGATATTCATTCCCATTAATAACCCTAATCTCTATAAAAACATAGTTTTATCCAAAATAATAAAATCCACCATTACCACTCAAATGAGATCCTGTTGTATAATATTGCTTTATGCGTATAGTGTTCTCAACAGAACGAACGTCATCCAAAATAAGATTTATAACATAATCAACAAATCATTTTTGAATAATATGTATTGTGATTTGATAAAACATAACGTTCCAAACAAACTTATTATTGATAAATCAAATCATTTAACTAAAAATAATTAGTCACACTAACCACAAACATCATGTAGTCAAGTGGTATGTGAGAAATCTCAGACAAACGTTGGTTGTGGGTTTGATTTCCACAGCTTGGTCTAACACGATGGGTTGTCACAAGGTCTGTGTGTTGTCCTTTTAGAAAAATAATAATTTATTACAATCCCATAATGTGATAAATTCTTCAAATTAACATAATTTAACAAAAATGTTATCTCATACCCGACATTATCATCCCAAAAATTAATAAATTGTATATACCTCAAATTTTAGGGACTTATAAACCTAAATTGTTATTTATAAACATATCCACAATAGAATATATAATTGTTCCTCAAATATAATTTTCACATAACAATATACATGGTTACACATACAAGCAAAAATTCTTTCAAAGTAATACCATAAAAAAATCAATAAATACATTTAAACAATTCTTCATCCATTAATTTCAACATAGGTACTTTCTTGAACTAGTGGTTATCTTATAGAATAGTCCATTGAATAGAGTAATACCTAATTCCCCTATATTTATGTAAAATGACTATAAATGGATTCTTTGGATCATTTTTATTTTCCTCAATTATACTCTTTATTTTCCATCTCCAATTCATTACTTTATGTCCTTATTTCCCACACATTAATCATTTCTTTGTTCTATTGAGACATTTTACTATATTTATGGTTCCACATTTCTGGCATGACGGAAATTGAGCTTTCATTTCTCCTTTTTCTATACTACTAGAGCACATTTTATTCTCTTCCTTTCTTAACTTTGTTGAGTTTGGGAGTTGGTTAATGTATTTATTGTGGATCATATTGTTTGAAATATGCTTCGGAATAAACACAATATCTTTTACTCATATCAAAAATCCATTTCGTTTCTCATTTCCACCATTGTTCAAAACATTCGCATAATGTTCCATGTAACTCTAGCTTCCATGGAATTATCCATTGACTAAAACCAGAAAGCATAGTGTGAGTAACAATTTTAATAAAATCATTTATAGAATATATTGAGACCAAATTTTAAATCAATAAAACCTTATGATTAACCAAAGGTATTTATTCCCATCATATATTAAAATCCTTCAAATTTGTTTTTAATGAAAATTTTTATTATCCTAAGAAGAGAGTGTCGTAACAAAGATTGGATCAAGCCCCATTGTCGTGCACCAGTTCTCGTTGGGGTCAAGCTCAATGCAGTGTTTTCGGGTTTTACCCCTAGGTACATCTGTTCTAGATCCACCTTTACCCACTCGGTTATAGACAATAACCAAAAAAAATTGGATGTTCTTCTATAATAATCCTCAAATTCTGTCTTAGTGTTGGGTTTTCGAATCAGATATTTTTTAAATCTAGATTTCATGGTTTGTAATAATATTTTTCTGATACCAACTATAAAACCTTGAACCTAGTTACCTATAGTCGATGCATTATTACATAGCATTGAGATGATCAAAATATATAAAGTCTCGAAATACCGATTAGTTTTGTAGCATTGAAATACAAGATACATATATGTGTTTTATAATACATCATGAAATAAAAAAACCAAAAAAAAACAGTGTGTCCCCTTTGAAAACACTTATATCACTTAGCCTATCCAAATGTGTCAAACATAATATATTTCCTCACATCCTGGGAAATAATAAAACATAAGAAACAGGTGAGATCAGATTCTCAGTGTGGATAAAAATATTGTCGAAACATTCATAAATAATCATAAATCATTAAGGAAATGTATATTACTAAAACACAATCCATTTAAACATTAACTGTGGTGTAATATGTAAAATTTAAATCATATAATTCCATCTACATATTCACAAGGATATTCTACTAATCGAATAATCACATTTAATAGTAATATCTAATTTCATAATGATGGAATACATAATGTCAGACATCATAACCACATATTCAAGGCCTCGTGCGGAGAATACAAATAATATTTTTTCATGGCCTTATTCCAAGACACTAGTTGGTCTTATGAGACATTCCAATGCATCATGGGGCTATACTGGGTCTCATCCGTCACATTATAAGTCCAATTAATTCCAAATATGAAAAGGTGAAACATAATATAAACATTCGTATTAAAACTATCATACGAAACAACAATATTTCCACCACAAACCATGAATGGTATAAAAATAGCACATCCACAGTCAAACATAACTCATTAAAAACAATATGGATAATTTCATTATAATAAATAACCCTCAATCTAGAATAATTAAGTATATAGACATAAATGCAAATAATTATTAATACTATTTGAGAGAAATATCCCTTTTATTGAAAACATTTAAATTTCTCACTATTTATAAAGATGCCATTAAAAATAGATTTTTGAATCATGTTTCCCATACAAATTTTTAACTGTTAAAATGAGATTTTATTTTAAATATTTATGTCCATATAAATAAATCCTTAGAAAAATTTTTAAAGCATTGACAATAATGAGAACGATTTAGTAGAGAAAATCGTTAAAATAGTTAAAATGATGTTTTAGTTAGAGTTCCTAACCCAATGAAAGTCTATATAATACAAATTATATAGGAAATAAAAACATTTTAATATAATGGGAATTAAGGGATTCCTGATATGGTATGTCAAAGTAATGTATATACATCATATAAAAGTGATTTGGTGTATAACAAAAAAGAAGCCTCAATGGAATGTTAATTGAGATGAAATCCATTATAAAGACTGTATCCTTGGGTTGAGGATAAATCAATGACATGATTATCTATGATAAATTTAAATTCCCCCAGTATGATTGAATATTTAGTGTAAATAAATCATAGTACATTTACACATATTATTGTAAAAACAACACCAATAACATGGATTTTCAACTCCATGAATGGAAATTGAGTACAGATTACTCTTATAAAGTTCATATCGATGAAATTAGAATTTATCAATTGAGTGATTATGTGTATTAAATGTGTATAAACACAAATGGGATAGTAAATTACTACATAAATAAATAAATAGTAATTTCACACATAATTTTATAGTAAAATAATCAAAGATGTATGTGTAAAACCGAATAAGTTAAATCAAAATTTAAAATTCCTTTTACAATTTGGTATCATACGAAACAGACAACTCATAAAATAAGGGTTATAAAATAAATATGTAAATACTGAAAAAGTAAATTATATTAAACAAATAATAAAATCATGGTTAGTACCTACGTCACAGAAAAGGAAATAGTGGCAGTAAATCATGAATCCCATAGGAAAAAGAAGTGAGGGGAGAATCTCTATCCTTGTACATTTCAATTGTAGAGGGTAAGTTAAACTCTTGAATACTGGTGAAATATTTGTTATTGAATTATACAAGAACCATATAAATAAAAATGATATCATTTATTATCTTATAATATTTCTTTGTTAATGATGTTTTAGTAGTATCATTGTTTCGGGTGTCAACTAATACTTTTTCCATTTTATGTTTTTTTACATAAGTCATGTCTATTATGTATAGGATGTATTTGATTCATATAAAAATTGATATTATGATATTAAACGTTATTTTCAATCATCAAATGATGATTATTCTTGAATGGTTAATATGGGAAACAAAATTTAATCACGTCTTGGAGATGGTAAGTCCGACGTACACACGAGCTACAATATCATTCTATTAGTGTTGAAATCGTTTGTAATTGGATGGTACATTATATACACAGAATCATTACGATTTTATATTTATTATTTACATTATTTATACTCATTATTATACCCATCCAAATAATTAAGTGCTGAATAACAATCTATACCATGATTTAGAGACACTAAGCCATATATACGCACATATAGTGACTTTTTCATTCATAGTATGGATAAAATAATGAATATGGCTTTACCATATAATAACATCACAATTTTTTGAAAGTAGTATAGTAATTATTTTTTCATGGAAAAAATAAATAAAGTGGAAGTAGAAAAAAAGAACATTGAATGAGGTGATGAAATTATTACCTCTTCTTCCACTGCTTCTTTTTTATTTGATCAAAAGGGCTCCATAGGTAGGCATTCTGGTGAAAATAAGGAATCTATATTCATTTGAGGGTATTTGGGAGGATATTTGTGCATGGTTTTGAAAATATAATTTGATTTGGAGGTTTTATTTTGAGAGAACGATAAGTACCCTTTTATAAGAGAGGTGAGGGGCACTTTAGAAAAAGCATAAAATATTATTTTATTATAAAATCATTTTCGGTTAATAATTAAACCAAATGGATTTTTTTCAAGTCTAAGGTGGTTATGGGTCAAAATACTCTCAACTAATATGTTTTAAAAATGTTTAGGTCACCATCCTAACCTTATCTTTTAGATTTAATTCTTAGTTAAATCATTTTACTTTTACCATGTCTTCTTGTATTTTTATTTTACATGGTTAATAAAAAAACAATAAAATTCCAAGAGATCCTAAAGAGGTTCATTATTGAAACATATATCTCGATATAAGTCCTTTATCTAAACATTATATTCATAGAAATATTATATCATTTAGTAATATATTATTGGTTTTAAATACTCATATTTGCCAATTTGGACATTATTCTGTATTTGGTTTCTGTGAATGTCAGAAAAAACAAGATTACATCAAAAATAATACATGAAATTAACCATAAAATGTCATATTAACCTATAAAATTCGTGGAAATCATAAAAAGTATCAATTTTAATTTATTATTATTTTTAAGATATGAACTATTTTAATCTTTCATTAATAAGGTAATTACCACATCATCATTGTGTCATAGATAAATTTGTTTATTTAATGTATAAAAATTATAAATTAAATAACATGATTTAGTAAATATTTTTATCTTTATAATGAATATTTATAGTTGAATTTATCTTATATATAACCCTATATTAAAATTGGATTAGTTATTAAATGTTAAATTTATAACATGTAATTATTTTATAAATAAAATAATAATAAATGTCCTAATCTAATACATGTGTATCAAAGATGATCATATTTTATTCCTAAGGTTGTTTCTGGTAGAAAATAGATATCCAATATAATTAGGATATGTGTTAGGGTAATTATAATATCATTTTTACCTTTAATTACCATATTTACTTTTAATCGTGGTAAATAAAATAAAAAAGATACTATTTGGAAAAAATTATTTTAATCCCATTGAACCACATTTTACTTATTATTGTCATACCTGTCTCTCAGTGTTTTGAAATTAAATTCACAGAATTGGTAAAAATATTATTTATGAAAATTGGAAAATGTGCATAGAATGTGAGTAAAAGACTATTAATATTTAAAGAAAATATTATATATTTAATATTATTATAATATAAATTCAATGAATTAAATTTGAATAATATAGTTATTATATATCTATATTAACATTAAAATATATTTTAAATAAAATAATTAATGAAATTAAAAGTCGGCTTTAAACTATAACATATTTTTTTCACAATTAATCTAAAATTGAAAGTATTTAGAAAAATACCAAATAATCACCCAAAGCTGATATTGATATTAAAAAGTTACAAAATTTTGGTTGTTTTTCCAAATTCAAAACATATAAGTTGTATTAATTAATTAAAAAAAATATTTCCTTTCTCAAATTAGGAGGAAGGTTTTTGAGAAGTAAAAACTATCAAAATGTTGATATGTGTTTTTGACCAATTGAAGTGTAACATTAATTTCATTAAAAAAACGAATTAAATGATAAAAATATAATCTTACTATTCTTAAAAACCTTCAAATGTATAATTTAACACTATTAATTATTTTTAATAAAGAACATGATTTAAATTAAATTTTAGTATTTATCACTATTCATAAAAATATAAAAGTTATCATAAAAGCAACAAAAGTTTATCCAATATAATTTTTTATGTCTATATTCTAATGAAGAAGTTTATTTTTTCAAACTAAAAAGTGTAAAATATTGGATTAAGATTGTTCTTTATTAAAAGTCTGTAAAATTGCATTTTCTGAAAAATACATCTTTTATATGAAAATTTTTATTTTTTCTTGTATTATGTATAAGAAAAACATAATATGGATGTTAAAATTTTATGGAGTATATAAAATTCATAATTTAGTTAATATTATTCTTAACTATTTTTTAACCAACTACCATGGTAAGTCGTGATGCACTAGAACTTGGTGTTTCATGTAGCACAATCTATTAGATTACTTTAAAGAAAAAAAAACATTCTATAAAATCTAGGGGAGTTACACTGACATGTTGAAAATCGATTTTCATTTTATATTAATTAATGATAACGATGTTATTTCCAATTCCCCCTCCCCCAATAACTTATTATCCATGAGAAAAAATACCCTACATAGGATTTAGAATTGCCTTCACTGATCATGGAATTAATAATTTTGAAAGATTATATCTTTTTATGGAAGTGTGGCATATATATGGATCATAAAAGCCTCATCTATCTGATTTAAAAATGGATCATAGTAAGATACAATGAAACTTGTTGGAGTTGATTGACGATTATTATTATTTAATCCATTACAATCCTAAAAATGTGAAAAAAGTGTCAAATTCCCTGAGTATAAATGATCATGCAACCATATCCTTGATAACGGTTGAATGGATTCCAATTATATTGGAATTATAATTAGTAGATTCTAGAATATTAAATGGATCATCCTCCTACGATTCAAAATTAACGTTTCAAGAAACATTATATGAATGATTCAAGGAGACCCACGAAAGAAAACATGGTGTTACAATGATTGGTAGTGAATATTCATCAATTAATTATATCTAAATATGAATTCATAATGCTTTGAACCCAAATATATGTCCCATTTAAACGAAAATTGAACAAGGAACATATGGATGATGTACATATATCATCCATATATAATAATCCATGAATTACTATGAACTATAGATATTGGTTGAGAAAAAATAATGTGGGATATTATGATGTGAAAAAACCCCATTATTTTTATAAATAAATATTACATATTTTCATATCAATATTTAATTAATCACAATTTGATCCATCCAATTATAAAAAATGATTATAGTATATAGAGTCTAGGTACATAAAAAATTAATTTCGTTACATTCATTACCATATCCCATAATTTTATTCTCACATTGAACACTTATTAATATACCAAAGAGAAAAAATTTATTCATAACCTTGGGAAACATAATAAAGAGTTATCTCTAATACTCAGAAAAATTAAACCTTGAAAATATTTTTCTGTAATTATATTAAAGAAGATGATAAGGATGATAATAGAATATCATTAAAATTACATAGAGTTTATATAAACCACTTCTCCTAGATTTTAATCATTAGACATCAAATCAAACTTTCTCTTTTAAAAATACATTATTTATAGGTATGATATGACATCATAAAAGAATCAAGAACAATATTTTTAGATTATAATCATGTAATAAAAATGTGGTACCATCATACTCATAAAACCCATTTCATATTCACAGAGTAACAATCAATACCATAAAATTCGAGAGGACGTGGCATCAAAATAATTTTACCATATCATAATAGATTATGCATCATCACCCATTTCCTATTGTGGATAAATTAATATAACTTGTTGTCATGACCCCCTCCCACCAAAGATGCCCCTCTTGAGCTGGAAATGGTGAAAGGGAGATAATGACCCTCGATCCCCGCCTCCAGTAGGCCCCGGGTTGGCGACTACCACCAAGGGTATGAGTTTTCCCAAATATGGGAGGCATTGCCCTTTTTATTTTTAAATATAAGGAAATAGGTCAAGTCAACCACCAAAAAGGGAAAGAATAATTGTATAGAAATAAACCCAAACCAAACCCACAAGCATGTTTAAAAAAAATTATAACAAGGTACAAGTACAATAACAAAAAGGAAACAAGTACAACAAACTGCAGCAACTCCAACTGTCCGACTAGTAGGGTCCCACACGGCCCCGGTAGTCCTCCTGGAAACCTTAAAGTAAACATAGGTTGAGCATACAAGTATACTCAGTAGGGAATCCTAAAGCTCTCGTGCACAAGTGGGGAGACATCCTAATGTCCCGTGAGAACAACAGAAGAAACCTAGCAAGGAATTCCATCCAACCAACCACACCAGCCACACTCAACAAAAACACAATCACAACAGGTAGTAGTAGTATATAAGAACAAGAGTATTGGGTACCCCGCACCATTTCCCTTTTGTTAGATTCTCTTCCTAAAGGCAAACGTCCTGACGCTGCCACACTCTCCCCGCCCACACACACATGGGCCTCACAACCACGTATCCCGCCCGCACACACCTGGGACTCACAACCACGTATCCCCCCGCACACACCTGGGGCTCACAACCACGTATCCCGCCCACACACACCTGGGCCTCACAACCACGTATCCCGCCCGCGCACACCGGGGCCTCATCCTGAAGATTATTGGGAAACAGTAAAACCTTCATGAAGAGTCCTGGGCTAGAACCACTCCAATCAAAACCTACCCAAATAGTGTTAGGTGTAAGGTCGCCTCAAGACATCATACCCTAGGGGAGAAGGAGCAGGAAGGAGCTAGTAACTAAGGGAAAAACACCATATCCCATAAAATTGGAGTGTTCGGAACTAAGTTCTCAACATGGTTGGGGTTCGATAAAACACAAATGATACATATATATATATATATATATATATATATATATATATACCAAACACACAGCCCATCCTATTGCTTCTAAATAGAGAAACTGAGTGCATTCCCCGGCACTGCTACCAAGAAGCATGCATATAACAACAACCCCCACCCCAATTAGGTTTTCACGTTTCAGCAGAATTAGTTTATTAGTTCCCTAAATATTGGTAAACTATCAACAACCAAGCACATCGATCATTTGTAAAACATATCCCTGTCATCCACAAATCAAGTTAGGAAAACACAAGAAACACAACCAAGCCCTTCTTATCCACCAACCAACCCATTGATTATTAAACCCGTTCCATTACCATGCCCCACCATTCATTAAATCTTCCACATTTTATTTATTAATCACAACACATAACCCGTTCACATTATAACCCAACCCTGCAGCCCTGCTGTCAACCACCATAACCACAACCGCACCGAAACCCGCACATCAATATCCCTTTAAATACCATTTATTGCAGCCCTGCTGCCCGTTACCGACACAACATTCACACCAACCCACAACCAAGTCAACCGTAGCGCCGCTACTCACCCTATCCACAACAACCCACAAAACACCCCATCACATGCCACGTAACCAAGCCAACACCCACTTGTTTATTATTACATTTCGTTTAACCAGGGTGATCACACAAGGGTTCCAGAATTTAAGAACCAACTTTGCGTGATTAACTAATTTCCACATTCCACAAAGTTTCCATCCATAAGAAAATCCAGAAGGAGAGGGCACCATTTAATTGCGTAAGCAAAGCCCCCCAACGACCGTGGTTTTTAGTAGGTAGAAGCTCATTCAATTCGCAACATAATATCACAGGATATAAAGTAACCGCAATCACAACTTCCCATCCCCGTTTTATAAGCTAGTTATTATCTTCATTAAATTGGTTCAAAAGTGTTTCACGTAAACAAGAGAACACCCACCCTATATGATGCACAAATTAGAGAGACAAAGGTAAAATCCCTACCTCAACAGGTTCTGTTGTCCTTCTACGAACACGACTACCATGATCACAAGGCTTCTCCCAGAATGACTCCACCCACCAAGGACGTCGCGAAATCACTGAATCACCAACACAAGAAACTCCCTCAAAACGGAGATCATACACCATAGCATGGAAAGAAAACAGGAGAAGTAGGATCAGAATGAGAATACAAGAACAGAGGTTTAAAATACCTTTTTAGAGTCGTTCTTCAAGAAACATCGTTCCTGTCAACCATCAGCAGTCTCCTCAGTTGGAAAAAGAGGAGGGGAAGTCAAAGAAAAGGGAACGTAACAGAGTGTACAATGTTCTCCTTGCTGACACGATCCCAGAGCCACATACGGATCGACGATCGGAGTTCGGATGATGAAGTTAGTGGAGGAAGACTTCTCGATCATCCAAGAGCGTCGTCGTGCGAAGAAGATGCGATTAGTCTAGAAATAATCTGCGAACCTTTCTTATATAGGCAACTAATAGGTAAAATAGTATGCAGCGTGTATTGATGAATGCACGGTGTGACCATACACTCGTTACGCATTTTGACTGGTCAACACAGGACACGTCGCGCAGTTTCCATGCAATTAATGATAATGTTAATTCTATTAATATATGTGTTTCGTAGACCCGAGACATAAATCATAAAAAAGTATCCATAACGGGTCTTAAAATGACCATCTTAATTTCAGGGTTACAATGTCGCAGACGGTTCGTCATTCCGACACCGTATGAAGAAGTTACGGTCTAATTAAGATTGTATAACCCAAAATAATAATAATATTATTATATTATTATTATTATATTTATACTATTTTAATTTTTTTCCAAATTATAATTGAGATTCACATTTCACACCCCGATTATGCCATACGAGTCCCCTATTTTATTATTGTATTATGATTATTATATATTAAAACAACATTATATAAAATATATGATATATTAAATTAAATTATAAAAAAAATAAGATTTATACAAGGGAAAGGGGGAAATCACACCTCCCCCTCCCCATGTCATGCGCCTCCCCATTTAATTTATTATAATTTATTAAATAAACCCACTTTACTTTTAATTGTATTATTATATTTATTATATGATCAATATTTATAATTTCATATTTCAATTTTTGGGAGAACCTATGCACAACCATTCCACGCGACTCAAAACCAATTCATTTAGTTGAATTAAATGACAAAACAAAATAAATATAACTTACATATTCAACCCCATTTTAATACATTTAATTTTATTAACCTCTCGCACATAGTTTTATGCCATCATTGTTATTTATTTTTCTTCAATAACAATAACATTTCATCAACTTATTTTATTAACTCACTGACGTTATTGTTTTTAATAACAAAAATATTTACACTCGTCGTATTGACCACGTTAAACTACCCTGTTGGATATCTGAATCCGACCATGCCACGTCAATGTCATGTAACATCCGTCAATTTTATTATTTTAATTCTATTTATTTTTATTTCACACTGATTAAATTGAAACCAATTTTATTAAATTAAAACCATTCAATTTAATAAACCCAATATAACAAACTCACCTTTAATTTTATGAACGCACCACCATGCTTCCACTTGCATATTCATTTAATTGTTTGCAATAAATACCATGACTCATTTCATGAATTTATCATTATTATTGATATTATGAATAATATTAATTACAAAACACCCATTATTATTATTCTAATTTAATTTCAACAATTACTCAATTAATAACAAACTGCATGTTTCATTTATCAACATCTAATTGATCACACACCTTCCCACTTCACATCATAAATAATAATAACACCCATTAAATCATTCTATAATGATTATTCTTTTTAGTTTAATTAATCACACAATTTATGTCATCATCATTATTATTTAGCATATTTTTACGTTATCATCACTATTAAAGTTATCATTATAACGCACGTCGTGTTCACCCCATCGATTTCAAAAAAGGAATGGACCGGAGGGGTTCTGTCCACTACATCAGATACCTCGAAAAACATTCTCGTCCTAGAGAATTATAAACCAACCTAGAAAAAAGAATGGATCCGAACAACCACTCCATAATATACCTCTCTGGACTCTGGTCATAACAAGAAACAACCGACAACCCTAATTATAAGAGTTAGGAATTCCCTCTCCTATGTCGAGATATTATCTGCTTTATGTGGCATTGAATCGACTGCACAGGTTTAATCACATCTGAATTAATGCATCCCAATTAAGGACTCGGCCTTCCAACATCGATATGTTAGGATTTTCCAACTTACACTGCCCCAAACACCATACAACCCACACACTTCCCAGAAACATGGCTTGGTGAATTCCTTCTCCCATGTCGTCATATTATCCGCTTTAGGCGAAACTGACTCGCCTGCACAGGTTTACTCACATCCACATTAATGCGTCTCGATTAAGGATTATGTCTTCCCCTCCCTACATGATAGGGCTCTTCACGTCCATTTAATGAAAAGTGGGAAACAACATAGCATTAAAAACTCACAAAAACAAGGTCCAAGCCCAAAGAATGAGCAAAATAGTTCCAGAAAATGGAGTGTAATTCTCCCAAAAAAACATAAAGGAGATCATTCAAGAAACCCCAAACACATATCTATCGATCACTGGTCCTTCTAGAGATGCTGCCTCTGATGCATGCAACTATCTGCGCCCATCTCCACTGCCATTCTGTTGATGTCCGCCTCCTCGACCACGTCCCCATTGGGATCCTTGAGGAACTCCTTGTGGTTGGACACCACCTGCTCCATCTTCCCTCAGAGGGACTTGAGACTGTTGCTGCTGGAAGGGTCTTGCTGGTGACTAGTGATGCTAAGGAAGGCGTTGAACTTATCCATCTCCACCGTACTGAGCATGGGCCGGGCACCGACTCTGAACGTGCCCGAAACCTCCACAAGAAAAACACTTCGGTCTTGGGCTTGTGAAAAAGGGACGAGGACCTAAAGATCTGAACTGGAACTGCGGGGTCCTGCTCCCTACTGGCCTGAAACTAGAAGGTCCCGTCATAGGAGACCTGTTGCTGACTGCCTTCCCCTTCGACGAACATGGCTGGATCCCCTCACGTGGTGCACCTCCCTGCAAGTGCACCCTTTCTATAACCTCTGCCTTCTTTTGTACTACCAAGTACATCAGAAGGGTGAAGGGGGTGACAACATACTGGAGCGAAGGTTGAAGTGCCTCCTCCAAACGTCTCGCCCGAGACTCCTCATCCCGAAAGAGATCCGGAGCAAAGCGTAGGAGATCCTTGAACTTGATCCCCAGCTCTCTCACATACATACTCCCCTGATGAAGGGAGAGTAACTATTGTCGCGTCTCCTCCTTGATCATGGAAGAAAGGAATTCCTCTCAGAATTCATTCTCAATGTCATACCATGGATCCTCTACCTCTATCCTCTATCCAAGGTAGAGCGTCCAACACTGTCGCGCCGAACCTCTCACCTGACTGACTGCTAGTGGAACCTTGTACTCCCTCGGAGTACGGATCAAGGTAAAAGTGATCATTATCTCTTCAAGCCACCCCTCCATCTCCATATCTGATGTACTACCCTCGTACTTCTTGAGGGTCTACCGGTGAAAAGAAAATAGAGTCTTCTGCCACTGGCTATCTTCCTCCTCTCATTCAATCCTCAACTAATCGACCTTTTGAAACAGCTAGGCCTCAACCATCTGAGCCACCAGGGGATGACGTCCAGGTGCCATAGCTGTATGGTAAACAAGGATCTCTTAAGCCCAAGTAGTAAGAAAAAACTCATGGTTTTATTTTATCATTTAATAAATTTCTTTCCCAGAAGAACCAAATCAAGTAAAACACAATCATGATGATTCATGTACCTTCCCTAGGGTCTCTACCCTGCAATCAATGTAGTATCACTTGGTAATTCGGTAGGCTCAGAGTCCTTCCATCAGATCACCGGGGGCCCTAAAATCTCGTGTCCTAGCCAGTCATCCCTGGCCTATGTCACGCACCAAGATTTACTAACATTGTTTCCCTACCATCTCATGCAATCATCACTGTTCCAAACTCCAGACACCATCCTATCTCTCAACCATCACCTCTGATACCATTCAGTCACAACCCCCTCCCACCAATGATGCCCCTCCTGAGCTGCAAATGGTGAAAGGCAGATAATGACCCCCAAGTCCCGCCTCCAGTAGGCCCCGGGTTGGAGACTAACACCAAGTGTATGAGTTTTGGCAAATATGGGAGGCATTACCCTTATAAATTTTAAAGATCGGGAAATAGGAAAAGTCAACCACCAAAAAGGGAAAAAACACATGTATAGAAATAATCCCAAACCAAACCCACATTCATGTTTAAACAAATTTTTATAACATGGTACAAGTACAAGAAAGCACAAATTACAATACCAAAAAAGAAACAAGCACATCAAACTGC
This sequence comes from Viscum album, assembly GCA_963277665.1. Lineage (NCBI taxonomy): Eukaryota > Viridiplantae > Streptophyta > Magnoliopsida > Santalales > Viscaceae > Viscum > Viscum album. The sequence continues at coordinate 359,636,184 of OY728143.1, forward strand.
AGCAACTCCAACTGTATGACTTGTAGGGTTCCGCACGGCCCTGTTAGTCCTCCTAGAAACCTGAAAGTAAACGTAGGGTGAGCATACAAGTATACTCAGTAGGGAAACATAAAGCTCTCGTGCACAAGTGGGGAGACATCCTAATGTCCTGTGAGAACAACAGAAGAAACCTAGCAAGGAATTCTATCCACCCAACCTCACCAGCCACACTCAACAAAAACACAATCGCAACTGGTAGTAGTAGTATGTATGAACAAGAGTATTGGGTACCCCACACCATTTCCCTTTAGTTAGCTTCTCTTCCTAACGGAGAACATCCTAACGCTGCCACACTCTCCCCGCCCGCAAACAACTGGGCCTACAACCACGTATCCAGCCCGCACACACCTGGGCCTCACAACCATGTATCCCGCCCGCACACACCTTGGGCCTCATCCTGAAGATTCTTGGGAAACAGTAAAACCTGCCCGAAGAGTCTTGGGTTAGAACCACCCTAATCAAAACCTACCCGAAGAGTCTTAAGTGTACGGTCACCTAAAGCCATCACAGCCTAGGGGATAAGGATCATGAAGGAGCTAGTAACTAAGGGAAAACACCCTCTTCCATAAAATGGGAGTGTTCGACACTAAGTGCTCAACATGGGTGGGGTGCGATAAAACACAAAAGATACAGGTATAGATATATATACCAAACACACAGCCCAACCTATGGCTTCTAAATAGAAAAACTGATCACCTACCTCGACACTGCTACCATGAAGCATGCATATAATAGCAACCCCCACCCCATTTAGGTTTTCAGGTTTCAGCAGCATTAGTTTATTAGTTCCTTAACTACTGGGAAACAATCCACAACCAACCACATCGATCGTTCGTAAAACATATCTTTGTCATCCACAAATCAATTTAGGAAAACAGAAGCAACACAACCAAGCCCTTCTTATCAACCAACCAACCCATTGATTATTAATCCTGTTCCATTACCACACCCCACCATTCATTAACTCTTCAACATTTTATTTATTAATCACAAACCATAACCCGTTTACATTAAAACCCAACCCTGCCGCCCCACTGTCAACCGCCATAACCACAACTGCACCGAAACCTGTAGATCAATATCCCTTTAAATACCATTTATTGCAGCCCCGCTTCCCGTTACCAACACAACATTCACACGAACCCACAACAAAGTCAACGATAGCCCCACTGCTCACCCTATCAACAACAACCCACAAAACACCCCCAAAACATTCCACATAACCAAGACAACACCCACATGTTCATTATTCCATTTCGTTTAACCGGGGTGATCACACAAGGGTTCCAGATTTTAACAGCCAACTTTACGTGATTAACCAATTTCCACATTCCACAATGTTTCCATCCATAAGAAAATCTAGAAGGAGAGAGAAACATTTAATGGCGTAAGCAAAGGCCCCCAACGACTGTGATTTTCAGTAGGTAGAAGCTCATTCAATTCAAAACATAATATCATAGGATATAAAGTAACTTCAATCACAAATTCCCATCCCCATTATATAAGCCATTAATTATCTTCATTAAACTAGTTCAAAAGTGTTTCACGTAATCAAGAGAACACCCACCCCGCATGATGCACAAATTAGAGAGACGAAGGTAAAATAACTACCTCAATAGTTTCTGATGTCCTTCTACGAACACAACCACCACGATCACATGGCTTCTCTGAGAACGACAGCACCCACCAAGGACGTCACGACATCACCGAATCAACAACACAATAAACTACCTCATCACGGAGGTCACACTTCATAGCATGGAAAGAAAACGTAAGAAGTAGGATCGGAAATAGAATACAAGAATAGTGGTTTAACATACCTTTCCAGAGTCATTCGTCAAGGACCGTCGTTCCCGTCAATTATCAGCAGTCTCCTCCATTGGAAACATCGGATAGGAAGTCAAAGAAAAGGGAATAGAATAGGGTGTATGGTGTTCTCCTGGCCGACACGATCCCGCACCCCCTGATGGATCGACGATCGGAGTCCGTATGAAGAAGTTAGAGGAGGAAGACTTCTTGATCAATATAGAACGTCGTCATGAGAATAAGAAGCAATCGATCTGGAAATAATTTGCAACCCTTTCTTATATAGGAAACGAATAGGTAAAACAGTATGCAGTGTGTATTGATGAATACATGGTGTGACCGTACACCTGTTACACGTTTTGATTGGTCAACACACGACACGTCGCACAGTTTCCATGCATTTAATGATAACGTTAATTATATTAATAAGTGTGTTTCGTTGACCCGATATATAACTCATAAAAATGTATCCATCACTGGTCTTAAAATGACCGTCTTAATTTCAGGGTTACGTTGTCACTGACGGTTCGTCATTCCGACACCGTATGAAGAAGTTACGATCGAATTAAGATTGTATAACCCAAAATAATAATAATATATTATTATTATTATTATATTTATACTATTTTAATTTTTTTCAAATTATAATTGAGATTCACATTTCACACCCCCATTATTACGTGTGAATCCCCTATTTTATTATTGTATTACTATTATAATATATTAAAACAAAATTATATAAAATATATGATATATTAAATCAAATTATATAAAAAAATACAATTTATACAAGGGAAAGGGGGAATTCATGCCTCCCCCTCCCCATGTCATGTACCTCCCCATTTTATTTATTATAATTTATTAAATAAAACCACTTTCCTTTTAATTTTATTATTATATTTATTATACGTTCAATATTATTAATTTCAAATTTCATTTTTTGGGAGAACCTATGCACAACCATTCCATGCAACTCAAAACCATTTCATTTAATTGATTTAAATGACAAAAAAATTAATATAACTTACATATTCTACCCCATTTTAATACATTTAATTTTATTAACTTCTCGCACATAGTTTTACGCCATCATTGTTATTTATTGTTCTTCAATAACAATAACATTTCATCAACTTATTTTATTAACTCACCGACGTTATTGTTTTTAATAACAAAAAGATTTTCGCTCGTCGTATTGACCACGTTAAACCACCCTTTTGGATATCTGAATCTGACCATGCCACGTCAATGTCATGTAACATCCATCAATTTAATTATTTTAATTCTATTTATTTATATTTAACACTGATTAAATTGAAACCACTTTTATTAAATTAAAACCATTCAATTTAATAAACCCAATATAAAGAACTCACCTTTAATTTTATGAATGCACCACCATGCTTCCACTTGCATCTTCATTTAATTTTTTGCAATAAATACCATGACTCATTTCATCAATTTCTCATTATTATTAATATTATGATTAATATTAATAATGAAACACCCATTATTATTATGCAAATTTAATTTCAACACTTACACAATTAATAACAAACTAAATGTTTAATTTATCAATGTCTAATGTATCACACACATTCCCACTTCACATCATTAATAATAATAACACCCATTAAATAATTTTATCATGATTATTCTTTTTAGTTTAATTAATCACACAATTTATGTCATCGTCATTATTATTTAACATATTTTTACGTTATCATCAGTATTAAAATTATCATTCTAACGCGCGTCTTGTTGACCACATCGATTTCAACAAAGGAATGGACTGGAGGGGTCCGGTCCATTACACTTGTTTCCTATAATCGATCAATCACGTAAATTTATTCCCATAGTAATTTATTTATATATAAAACATTACCCAATATATTTTTGGGATATATAATTCATGTACCACCCATAACATAATAATAAATGTATATAAGGATGAAAAAAATCAAAAAAAAAAATCATCATATAAGCAAAACATATCCATGGAAAAGGAAAAGTTTTTTCATCAAATTTTCATTATTTTATTAATGAATAACTCATAAAAGATAACCAGGTTTCATAAAATCCATTTCATTATAAAAATAATACATATCAAGAATAAATATGTTTAATATCATTGGAAAACATCCCATGTAATGAATAATTAACATAAACTTTTCTATAATATATTATAATAATCATAAAATCTGAATGAAAATTTCTTGATAAAAAAACATATGCATTTTAATTTAAAAAATAATAATATTCTAAAAATGTAATGAAACACATTTTCATTGAAAATATATATTAAAAAATGAAATAGAGTCTTAAAATAATTTGTTGGTACTGTCTTCGCATGTTTGGGTTCATGTCGTGTATATTCAAACAAATTTCATTCATCATTTGTGTTAAAAATGTAAATGAAACTTTTTGAGGAACATTAGCATAATATTCCATTTTTATTGTTAAAAAATTAAAATATTGGTAATGATGACTTTTAATTAAAAAGGAATTGAAAAACATAATTCATGATAACATCTTCATGAATAAAATTACGTAGAAGACAAATATAACCCATTAATAGTAAAATAATTGTGATTTTCAAATAAATAATTATTATGATCTATTGAGTAACACATGTATTGAAATGTAAAAGTAAGTATGAATTATTAATAAAATAAAAGAAGTTAAATATGTTTAAATTAATTTAACATTTAGGGATTATATAATATAATAAATATAAATTCAACCATAAATAATCCCAAAAAATGGATTGAGACCTAAATCTGTTGACACTTTGGTAACATAAAAATCAGAACATGATCTGAGATATAAATATTTATGGATAATAATATCATGATTTATTTAATTATTATCATCCAAATTTCCATTAATGTGATGTATATACCCAACAAAAATTCAACAGGTGAATATTTCAGGATTTTTTTGATATAAATGTGAGACAAGAAATCAATTATCTAATGTCTTGTCTTTCTTCATACACATTATAAATTCCTATATAATAAATTGTTATTTATTATAAATTAAAAATAAAACAATATATATATATATTATGTAATTTAATTTTTTTGAAAAAATTTATCATGAATTTATAGATATTTTTTATTAAAATAATTAATCATGGTTATAATTATTTTTCCCACAAATGAATCGGTTTGGAAATACAATTCCTTGTACATTTACATTTTTTACATAATATAAATAAAATAAATTATTCTATAAATATAATATATATTAACATATAAACATATTCAACCATAATTGGTAGATATAGAAAACTAAATTACACTTTTTGTGTAGATGGTTGTTTGTGTATAGGCATGAATGTTTTTCCACTTTTAGATGGATGGGGAAGAAAGATAAGGTAATAAAAATTCTCCATTTTAGAATTATTATTATATCATATATATATATATATATTAATTAACTCTATACTTATTTAAATCCATGTATAATGTAATTGAGAGACAAATCACACATCTACGTTGAGCTAGTAGTCCAGTCATGTAAATGAGGGACATTATCAATTTTCAACTGATGGGAAGGACATTGATATTGATTGTTCCAAAATTATAATTAAATTTTGGTTTAAATTATTTAATTATTTTATTATTGAAAAGTTTATACCATATATATATAAGGTATAATAAAAAATTAAGATATAAATCTCATTCTAGGATTAAACCTCATTATCGAGAACATTCTTTAGCATACACCATATTCCTTGCACATATGGTCTTTTGGAACCAATAAAATCTCTAGTAGGTGTCTTAAGAATCTATAAAGGTATTATGTTTGTTATTCACTGATATATAAGGCTCAATGGGTGCGAGTTTAAGGGGACAATATGCCGCTGTAGATGTTAAATGTTAGATCTCCTAAAATTACATAATTTATTTAATTAATATAAATGATATTTTTCATTTTAATGAGGATCCAAGTAGATATATTTATAGTATATGTTCTGTATGGGTTTTGATAATACCATGCATTAAAATTTACACATCTTTAAGTGACGTTTTCACAATTTTCTATCTTTTAATCCCACCCCCTTGTAAAACATTTGATAATTGGAATAATATCAAATTCTTTAAATCCTTAAGATTATAAATTTTTACCAAAAAAATAATAGTAACCCATAAATAAAAAATGATTGATATTTTGAAAAAATCCCACTCCTAACTCCAAATAATCGATTTCAGTTAATTTTATATTATTTAATGAAGTATTGCTTATTTAAAATTATCTTTATTGTCGTATTCTATAAATATATTCATTATTATGATATAATATGTGGCTAAAAATGTAAAAGAGTTATGTAAGCATTTGGATTCAATATAAGTAAAATATTGAACTATTATAATAATTTTTTAAATTGTGAATTTTTATATATCAATTGGAAGATTTTATTTTGGTTCAACAACTTTGATTAAATATTTTAATCCTACCAATGGTAATGAACTCATCAATATTAAAGGGTCATATTTTAATTCTTGTTGTAAAACATGGATAAGAATGTACATGGGAATGAATTTAACCCATATCTAATCCAAAATTTTATTTTTCAAGTTGTATTAATTTAGTAATTAAAATATGAAGATATATTTAACATAAAACACAACTCATATCAATTTAGGACTATTCAAATAATTTGATGTTGGAAACATCATGAATGAAATATAAATAATATATAAACAATGGAAAAATCTATAATATGTTATATTTGATTGTAAAATTCATGTAACATAATAATTAACCAATATTATAATACTTTTGACATTTATAAAATTATTTATTTTATTTTTCTACTTTATAAATAAATATTATTTCAATTATGCATAAAAATATAACATAATTAGTCATTCACGTGAAATTAAAAATCGGTTACCCTAAAAAATATTAATTTATATTTCAAATGAACTTGTCAGACTAACTATATTATTTTTTTAACACTATTAAAAATATAGAGATATTAAACTCAATATAGTGACAATTTATATTTATTATTTCCATGTACTAAATTAAAAGAAATAAAAAGAGTAAAATTTCCAAATAAGAAACATATTATAAACATGTTTAGAGATTACCTCTCTCTACACATCCAATGAGCTTATTGAAATTGGTAAATATTTTTTAAAGACTTATCAAAATGATTTATCCTTGTTTGTCCAATAAAATGTTTGAAAATAGTTACTAAGTTTACTAATCATAATATGTATAAAATAAAATGGGACTATTTACGTAATTAGATCTACCAAATTAAAAATATGGAAACAAAATTTAATGATTCTATTTATTTAAGTGGTATAATATAATTAAAAATTAGTACCACAAAAAGAAAAGATAATTCTTTTTCCAGATTAAATGTTTTCTGAATTAGGAAATGTTTTATTCAAAAATCCAACATAAAATAACTTAATAGAGAATTAATTGGATTATTCATAACAAAAATAACCAAATTTTATTAGTAAAAAAATTTTGATTAATTTTTTAAAATTATAACATTTAAATGAAAATAATAATATCAATATCAATCATTATTTTTAATAATCTACTAGAAAATAATATTTTTTAGATTGTGGAAATTATATATCGTATTTTTTAACTGGTGAATTACTAAATTTGTTTTATTTTTTATATTATAATTTGAAAAAATATTTGAAATTAATTATCATTTCATAAAAAAAATTGATATAATATTATTTTAAAAAAAATATGCAAAAGGTGGCTTTACTAAAATTTGAGATACTACCTCATAAGTTCATATAAATACATAAATATTGATCAATTATAATATACATAAATTTAATAAATAAATATCTCATATTCCAACCATAATATTAAATGTCTATGTTCTAATGGTCAAATTTATATAGTGATTTTTTTATTATATGCACATCATTTCATAAATCTCAATGTTTTATATTGGGATTGTTTTATATTTTATTATACATTATTACTAAATTATATGGGTATTCCCCCCACATCATCCTCAAATAAATATATTTCACAATTCATGGATTATCCAATTCATCAGTGGGTAATTATTTGAATATAGAATTAATAAAACCTCACATTATATATATGGATAATATAACTTTTTTTAAAAAAATACATTGTATAATGGTTAAAGGTTATGTAAAATAAAACATATTCGAGATACCAAAGAAGGATAACATTGGTTGGATGGTAAAATATTTATATTGGGTTTAAAATACCATCCAAGTATTAATATTTAATTCTCTAGAACATGGCATTGAGAAATTCAATTTCCACAAAAAAATAAATTTGTGTGAGGTAAACATACATAAAATTCAAAAAAATAGACGGTAAATGGGTATCATTTTTATTTCATTATCCCATTGTTTATAATTTTGGATTATTTAATCTCAGGATATAACACACACAAAATTTTACTTACATTATAAATTACAATTTCATATGAAAAAATTCATCCATTGGTTCTTTTAATGTATATCCCTATAATCTTGTATTCTATGAAATAAATATCCCTGATGAATTTTTTTCTATTCATAAATAACTAAAATTTACATTTAATGAATCATGAAAACCATAAAATAATGATAATTAATTATTTCAACCTATAAATATTTAACAAAACCAAAATGTTTAACACAAGTAATGAAATATTTTAAAATGTAATAATTTTTTTTGTAAACCATAACAACAACTACCAATGTCAAACATAATTTATTCTATAAATATTTATCCATAATAAATTTAAAAAATTTAAAAATACAAAATAAAAACAAAAAATATGAACGAATTGATTAAACATTTATCTCTAGAAAACATAATATATGTCCAAATGACACATAATCAACATGTGAATACCTTGATCATATATTCTCCAAAAATATTCATAGTAACATAAATAAAAATGTTATAATAATGGGAACATATATTCATGAAAAAATGTAACACCCCAAGCTTCCACAGTACACTTCTCTTTGAATAATATAGTAGCGTGTGTTGTACGCAACTTCGAGTTCTAACACACACCAAAAACAATCAAACTAGACATTATGAATAGTAATACCCAATTTTTTAAATTTTATAAATTTTATCTTTCAAAATGGACTTCATTTTTGTATTCGGAATATTTAAATTACCTTAGGGTAAATTTTTGGAATTTTTCTGAAAACATTCTATTTTTTATGAATAGTGAAAAAACACTGAGTTATAGTTTAAAACAGAATTTCTATTTAAATAATTATTTATATTATTTAAATTTAATTAATGTCAAATTAGATACATTATACCTATATATATTCAATGTAATTCATTGTTTTTATTTTAGAATAATTTTAGAATAATACTAAAATTTTATTGAACTTTTCATCATCTTTTACCCACCTCCTAGGAGAATTTGGAAATTCTCATAAAACATAATTTTACCTCTCCTGTGAGTTGAAATTAAAAAATAAGAGAGACACTATTAATATAAATGAGTAAAATGTGGTTCAATAAGATAAAAATATTTTTTTTGTGAATAGTATCTTTTTACTTTTATTTACCACGGTTAAAAGTAAATAGGTAATTAAGGGTAAAAATGATATTAATATTACCCTAACACTTGTCCTAATTCTATTTTAAAAGTGTATCTCGACAAAAAACAACCTTAGGAATAAAATATTTTCATTTAGGTCTACTTGGATTAGATTAAGACATTTATTATTATTTAATTCAAAGAAGAGTGAAAAGAGTTAAAATCAAGGTTTAATTATTAAAACAATTTTAATATAGGGATAGACATCAGATAAATTCGATTTTAAACATTCATTAGATATACAAAAATATTTACTACATAATTGTATTTTATTTATAATATTTAGACATTAAATAATTTAATTTATTTATGACACAATGGTGATAGAGTAATTACCTAATTAATGAAATATTAAAATAATTAATATTATAAATATCCAAATAAATGTAATTTCAGACTTTTTATAAATTAAACTAATTTTATTGGTTAATATGACATCTTATTATTCATTTAATTATGTTTTTTCTAATTATTCATGCTGTTATGAGTTTCACAAAATTCAAATACCAAATAATGTAAAAATTGACATAAAAGAGGATTTAAAAACAATATTATATTATTAATTGATATTCAATTCCTAAAAATCAATGGTTCACCCAGGAGACTTATATAATGATTGTTGTATTATTAATGGACCACTTGGGGGTCTCTTGGCGGTATATAGTATGTTTATTAACTATATAATATAAAAATACAAAGAGACATGGTTAATGTCAAACTATTTAACTAAGAGTTAAATACAAATGATAAGGTTTATATAGTTACCCAACCAGTATAAAATATATTTGTTGAACTGATTTTCACTCATCCCCACCTTAAAAATTAAATAATCCACTTTTGAGCAATTAGAAACTGAATATGAATTTATTATAAAATAATATTTCTAGCTTTTCCAAAGGTGCCCCTCGCCCCTCTTATAAAAGGGAACTCCCCCTTCTTACTAATTCACACATTAAAAGCATTTTTGATCGGCCAAACCCAAACCAAATACTCTATAAACTTCCCTCACTTAAACATAGAGGCCTTAGTTTGATCAGAAAGCCAACTTATGGATCCCTTTGGACTAAATAAAAAGGAAGAACCCGAAGAAGAGGTAATGTTTTCACCACCCTCTTTCAAGTTACTTTCTTCTTCCACTTCTTCTTTCTTTGTTATTTCCATTTTAAAATAATACATATACTATCTTATATATAATCTGATTTTATTATAAATATGGTACATCCATATTCCATATTCTATCCATCCTTTGAATGACATGTCACCATACATGTGTACGTACGGCTTACCGTCTCCGCGTCATGGTGTAATTGTTATTCAAAACATTATTATTTGGATGGGTATAATAATGATGTGTAATTCATGTAAATAATAAATATAACATGATAATAATTATTTTTATATGTTATACTATCTAGTTTTATATTATTATAATATCTAAATAATGATGTTGTCACTTGTGCGTGCGTACGGACTACCGTCTCCACGAACGCGATGAGATTCATTACCCATCGTATCCATTCAAGAATAATTCTAATATGATGATTAAAAGTAATGTTTAATAAAATTATATCATTATTTATATGAATAAGATACAACCTATTCATAACAAACACGCCCTATGTAACAAAACATATAAAACCAAACGAGTAAGTTAACACCCGGAACAACGATAATATTAAAATATTATTAACAAAGAATTAATAGAAGACAATATATGATATCATAATTATTTATATGGTTCTTGTATAACTTAATAACAATGTTTTAACTATTATACAGGAGGATAACCTACCCCCAACCAAGGAAAAGTACAAGGTAAGGGTTTATTTCACAATCTCTTCATTATCCGAGGTTGTTTATACGTGATTATCTACTGGGACCTATTTATCATCCACATTCATGTTTATTAAAAATGTATTTCAAAACATATTTACTATTTTACGGACTATGGGTTAAATTCATTTATACCCTTGAATGACTTTTTATAAAATGTTTTGAAAGGAATCTTTCAGTCATTTTCCAAATAAGGTCCTTTTTAAACTTTTCGACAAATTAAGGTAAGAATGTATTTTTCTTAAATTTATACGGTGGGTGTAGCTATTTTCCACCATTGTAAAATCATTGAAGCTTCCCTTAAAATATTATAATAAAATTTTCAATGTAAATGTTTTATTATATAATTATGTGTCTTTTAAATGATTTCAAAAAAAGAGATATTTCTCTCAAATAATTTTTATTTCATCTATGTCAACATCCTTTGATGAATTTTAAGATTATTTGAAGTTGATTTTTTGTATAACAAAACATCCATATTGTATTGAAGGTTTTGTGATCTGTTTGACTGTGGATGTGGTTTTTTATACCATTCATGGTTTATGGAGAAAGTATTGAAATTTCGTATGCTAGTTTTAATACGAATATTTATGTTATGTTTAAACTCGTTCATATGAGGAATGCATTGGACTTAATTAGCGACGGGTGGATCCCGGTATAGCTCCTTGATGCATCGGTAGGTCTCATGAGACAAAATAGTGTCTTGGCACAAGGCGTTGACAAAATATTATTTGTAGTCATGGCACGAGGCCATGACTATGTGGTTATGATAGTCTGACATTATGCATTACACCATTATGAAAGTGGTTATTGATATTGCATGTGATTATTCGACTAGTAGAATATCCATTTAATTATGTAAATGGAATTATTTCATTTTATCTTTGCCATATTAGGCTGAAGTTCATGTTTAAAAGGATTTTGGTTTAGTTATACATTGCCTTAAATTACTATGCTTATTTATGAACGTTTCTGCCATATTGTTATCCTTTCTGAGCATATAAGCTCACCACTTTCATTGTTTTTCTTTTCCCAATATGTGAAGAAGTAATTTCTAAAAGACCTGCAGGAATAGTATTAGGGGAAATGAAGACCATATGTTGTTGAAGATTATTTTACTTTATGATGTAATGTAAGATTTATGAATGTATCTATTATTTCCAAGGCTACTAAACTAATCAGTCTTTCAAGACTTGATCTTTTGTGATCATGCCAATGTTATGTAATAATGAACTGACTTTGGGTAACTGGGGTTGGGGCATTACAGTTTGTATCATAGGAAGATTAGTACAAACCCTGGTAGCTAGATTTAGATAAACTCTGATTAGATCGCATAGCCCTATGATAGACATTGAGTATTTGTATATAATAACATCCTAGAATTTTGGGGTTGTAGAGATTTTATGAGTTTTCATAGAAATACATCCATTTTTGGATACGAACAGGTAGAGGTTTCTTAGGGACAGATGTACTTATGGCTAAAACCACAAAACACCGCTTTGAGCTAGACTCGAACGAGAACTGGTGCATGATAATGGGACATTCTACACTCTTGGTTATGACACTCTCGGGGGATATGCATAGGATAATTCTCATTTTCATTACTAACCATTAAGAAGGGTTTATGAGTATATATCTCTACAAAGAAAACATTTTTATGATAATGGATTATATCCACAAACTGTTCAATTTATGTAAAGTGTTTTACATGTTTGAAATTATGTATTTCGATTCATAAACTAGTCTAGATTATGCCATTGTATAGAAATGGTGCCTAGTGGAAGTAATGGAAACTATATCAATGCACACACTCCATGTATGGATTACCCTCCTACACATGATTATTATTGTGGAGCTAGTGATGCAACAACTGCTAATCAGCTAATCACCATACTGGGAAAACTCACTCAGTTTATGAATAATAACCTTACCCGTATGGAGCACTCTGATACGTAGCATGGAGATAAACGATAGATCGCTTCATGAGGAAACAACAAACAATGTTCAATGGGAGTAAAAATCCCTTAGTAGATGAGAAATGGATAAATTCCCTAGAGAAAATAGTTTAGGATTTGGGGAGTAGTGAAATGGAGAAAGTTATCATGGAAGTTTAACGCCTCACTGGAGATGCTTATCAATGTTGGTCATTGATACAAAACAGAAAGGAAGATGAAGAAGTATCAAATGTATAATGGAGAGAGTTACAAGAACTTTTTTTAGAAAAATAATTTCCTCATGACCATCGAGCAGATATGGAAACACAATTTCTGAGTCTGAGACAAAAGGAGGATGAGAATGACACAAATTATCAGGCTAACTTTACAAGGTTAGCAAGGTATGTGGGAGATTATATACATTTCCCAAGAAGTAAGATTGATCATTTATTTTAGGGGTTAAAACCATTTCTCTGTAGACAATTTGTCTCAAAAACCTTCTCATTGTATGAATATGTTGTCTCATGTGCTATCAAGATAGAAAAGGAATTCTCTAAGTCATGTGACTTTAAAGCAAAGCAGTAGAAGGAGAGATCTGCTGATCACTCTAGGAATGGAAATAAGGGGAAGAAAGAAAAATTTGAATATCCATCCTGCAGTAAATGTGGGATGAAACACCCCAGTACATTCTTAAAAGGAATTGAAGTCTGTTACAAGTGTGGTGAATCAACCACCAAGCTTGTGATTGTAAGGGGAATATGGAAGCTACTGATGTCCAATGCAACAATTCCAGGATGATGGGACATTATAAAAATGAATTTCCTAAGCGTCGGGGGAACTTACATAAGAAAAGGCAAACAGATCAAGGGAATGCTTATGCTATCAATACTGCTGAGGTAGAAGCTCTGAAAGACGTGGTGGCAGGTAATTTAATGGTTTCCTCAAGTTTAGAAAATGCATTATTTGATTCTAGATCATCTCATGGTTTCATATCATCATAGTTTACTATGAAAATTATATATTTCCAATTTTATTTAACAAGGGAGTTGTCAGTTAAAACTCTTTAGGGAAGTATCATTGCAACAATGTTTTGTGAATCCGTCCCTATTAGAGCACATAAATGTTCTTTATCCACTGATCTCATCATCATACCTATGATTGAGTTTGATATAATATGCGGTATGGATTGGATTTCGGACCATGATGTGAAGATTTATTGTAAGAAAAAGGAGGTTATGATTTTTTATGATGATGATAAGGAACACCTTATCTTTAGAGAAGAATCTTCATCACCTAATTATTATCTAGATCCACCCCCAGTAGCTCAAATAAATTCAATTATTGGGGTGGAAGAGAATGAAATGACATTGGTTAAGGAAAGGAATGTTCAAATAGAATATGCACCTATTATGAAAGAATATTTAGATGTGTTTCTAGAAGATTTACCTGGGCATTCTCCAGAATTAGAAGTTGAGTTTTCTGTTGATTTAATTCCTGGATCAAGGCTTATATCGAAGATCCCTTATAGAATTTCCACTATAGAATTAGTGGAAGTAATGAAACAACTAGTGGAATTGAGTAATAAGGAATTTATTCACCCTAGTGTTTCTCCATAGGGAGCCCCTATTCTTTTTGTTAAAAAGAAAGATGCATCTATGAGGTAACGTATCGACTACAGGGAGATCAATGCAATAACAATAAAGAAAAAGTATCCCCTACCTTGCATTGATGAGTTATTTGACAAACTACACGGAGCTCAATAATTTTCAGAGATTGACCTTTGATCGGGATACCATCAGTTGTGTGTGATGAAGGAAGACATTCCGAAGAAAACATTTCGAAACAGGTAGGGGAATTACGAGTTTACAGTAATGCCTTTTGGATTGACTAATGCACCAACTATATTAATGTATATAATGAATAGAGTTTTCAAGGAATATCTCGATGAATTTTTGATGGTATTTATTGCTTATATATTGGTATACTTAAAAAGCAACGAAGATCATGAAAATCACTTGCTCATTATCCTGAATAATCTAAAAAGACATGAATTATATGGGAAGTTTAGCAAGTGTGAATTCTTGATTCAAGAGATTTCTTTTCATGGCCATATTGTCTCTAAATATGGAATATCTGTTGATCCTTCTAATACCAAGGAAATCCTATAATGGCATGCACCGACGAGCATAACTGAGGAACACAGCTTTATTGGTTTAGTAGGTTATTATCGACGTTTCGTCCAGAATTTTTCCCAGTTGGCTTACCCATTAAAAAAGCTCACACGTAAAGGGGTTAAATTTGTTTGGACAAAAGACTGTGAAGAACGTTTCGAAGAACTGAATAGAATATTAGTCAATTCCCATATTTTGACTCTACCATCGGGGAATTATGGGTTTGTTATTTATAGTGATGCATCAATGAAAATAATTGGTTGTGTCCTTATGAATAATTATAGGGTTATTGCCTATGCATCACGACAACTAAAAATTCATGAACAAAACTATCCAACTCATGATCTTGAGTTAGCTACTGTAATATTTTCTTTGAAGATATGGAGAAATTATCTCTATGGTAAAAACGTGAGATTTATACTGATCACAAGAGTTTGAAGTACATTTTCTCACAGAAAGAATTCCACATGAGGAAAATTCGATGGCTTGAACAACTCAAGTATTATGATTTCATGATACAATACAACTCGTGGAAGGCAAATAAATTGGAAGATGCTTTGACTAAAAAATATCATGGAGTTTTGAACATGATGAGAATTGATAGTGATCCTATTTTCATTGATCTAGTGAAGATGGATATGGGAATTACCATGGAAGGTGAAACATCGATACTTTTTAAAATGGTTTCCAAACCATCTTTACTAGAAGGATAAAGAGTTCTTAGACCGGTGATGATGATTTTCAAAAGAATATTAATGTTGTGAATGATGGGAGATTGAGAGAATTTGTGTATGAAGATGGAATTTTGAAATTTGGGAATAGACTTTGTGTTCCCGATATACCTGATCTAAAAATGGAATTGTTGGATGATGCCCATAGTTCTAATTTCTCAATACACCCTAGGAGCACCAAAATGTATATATAATTGATGGAAAATTTTTGGTGGGACAACATGAAGAGGGAGATTCCTGATTTTGTGTCATGATGTATGGTTTTTCAATAAGTGAAAGCTGGAAGGCAACAGCCTGGAGGAGTCATGAAACCTCTTCCCATACTAGAGTGGAAATGGGACAATATTACGATGGAACTTTTCATGGTTCTACCAAAGACAACTAGAAGGAATGATTCAATATGGGTTATTATTGATCATCTTACCATGTCAACACATATTCTTGCTATAAGAGAGGATCTACCACTGGAACGTATAGCAAGACTATATATTAATGAAGTTGTGAGACATCATGGAGTACCCCTATTGATTTTTTCTAATCGTGATCCCCATTTCACTTCAATATTTTAGAAAATTCTTTAGAAGTCCCAAGATACTGAACTTCAGTTGAGAAATTCCTACCATACCCAAACTGAGGGACAATTAGAATGAACTATTCAAACTGTAGAAGACATGTTGATATCATGCTCACTTGACATTCAGGGTATGTGGGATCAATATTTACCCCTGGTGGAATTTTCTTATAACAATACCTTCCATTCAAGTATTCATATTGTACCATATGAAACGTTGTACGGAAAGAGATGTTGCACTCCAACATGTTGGGATGACGTTGGAGAGAAAACTCGTAGGCCCAGAACTGGTGGAGGAAATGGTGGAAAAGGTGAAGGTAATCCAAAACCACATCAAAGTAGCTCAAAGTAGGCAGAAGAGCTCTGCCGATACCCAAAGGAAGGATTTATAATTTCATGTAGGAGATCATGTTTTCTTGAAGGTATCTCCATGGAAGGGAGTTATACATTTCAGTAAGAAGGGTAAATTGAGTCCTAGGTACATCAGAACATGTGAAATTCTAGAACGAATTGGTGTTGTAGCTTACCGTTTGGCAATGCCGCCAAGTCTCTCCAAAGTTCACGATGTGTTCCACGTATCACTATTGAGGAAATACATGCCCGACCCAACGCATGTAGTCACCTATGAGGAATTAGAACTAGAACCTAATCAGTCTTATTGCGAAGTGCCCGTCTAGATTCTTGATACGAGTGAACAAGTAATGAGAAACTGAATGACTCGTCTCGTAAATCTTTTGTGGAGAAACTATAAGATGGAAGAAGCAACTTGGGAACCTGCTGATCTTCTTATGAGGAACCACTTGAGTCTTTTCATTAAGAAGTATTATAGAATTTTTGAGGAGGAAATTATTTGAGGGAGGGGACAATGTAACATACCAAGTTTCTACGGTACACTACTCTTTGAATTATACAATAGCATGGGTTGTACGCAACTTCAGGTTCTAACACACACCACAACCAATCAAAGTAGCCATTATGAATAGTAATACCCACTTTTTGAAATTTTATAAATTTTATCTTTCAAAATTTACTTCATTTTTTGATTCGGAATATCGATATTAGGGTAGGGTAATGTTTTTGTATTTTTTGAAAATATTCAATTTTTGATGAATACTGAAAGAACACTGAGTTATAGTTTGTAACCGAATTTTTATTTAAATAAATATTTATTTTATTTAAATTTAATTAAGATCAAAAAAGATACATAATACCTATATAAGTTCAATGTAATTCATTGGAGTTAGTTTAGAATAATTTTAGAATAATACTAAAATTGTATTTAACTTTTCACCATCTTTTAACCACCTCCTACGAGAATTTGGAAATTCTCATAAAACATAATTTTAGCACTTCTGTTAGTGGAATTTTGAAACTATGAGAGACACAGTTAATATCAAATAGTAAAATGTGGTTCAATAAAATAAATTTTTTTGGTGAATAGTAACTTTTTACTTTTATTTACCACGGTTAAAAGTAAATAGGGTAATTAATGGTAAAAATGATATTAATATAAGCCTCAGACTTTTCCTAATTCTATTTGACAAGTGTATATCGACCAAAAACAACCATAGGAATAAAAATAATATCATTCAGATATAGTTGGATTAGATTAGGATATTTATTATTATTTAATTCAAAGAATAGTTAAAAGAGTTAAAATCAATGTTTAATTACTAAAACATTTTTAATATATGGATACACATATGATAAATTCGATTTTAAATATTCAATAAAATATAATAATATTTCATAAATTATGGTATTTTATTTATAATTTTTATAAATTAAATAATTGAATTTATTTATTACACAGTTGTGATACTTTAATTACCTAATTAATGAAATATTAATATAATTGATATTATAAATATACAAATAAATGTAATTTGAAACTTTTTATGAATTACAATAATTTTATAGGTTAATATGACATGTTATTATTTAATTAATTATGTTTGTTCGAAGTAATCATTCTATTATAATTTTCACAAAATTCAAATACAAAATAGTGTCAAAATTTAGATAAAAGAGTTTTTAAAACAAATATTCTATTATTAATTGATATTCAATTACTAAAAATCTATTTTTCGGCCAAGAGACTTATATAATGATAGATGTATCATTAATGGATCACTTGGAGGTCTCTTGGAGGTATATAGTAATTTTATTATCTATATAATATAAAAATACAAAGAGACATGGTAAATGTCAAAATATTTAACTAAGTGTTAAATATAAATGATAAGGTTTATATAGTGGCACAACTTGTCTAAAATCTATTAGATGAATGGATTTGACCCATACACACCTTAACCATTAAATTATCCACTTTGGAGCAATTAAAAACCTAATACGAATTTATTATAAAATAATATTTCTGGCTTTTCCAAAGGTGCCCCTCTCCCCTCTTATAAAAGGGAACTCCCACTTCTCACTAATTCACCCATTCAAAGACTTTTGGATCGGCCAACCCCTGCCCCAATACTCTCTTAAATTCTCTCAGTTCATCCTAGAGGCCATAATTTGATCATAAAGCAAAATTAAGGAGCCCTTTTGACCAAATCAAAAGGAAGAACCCGAAGAAGAGGTATTGTTTTCACCACCCTCTTTCAAGTTCCTTTCTTCTTCAACTTATTATATCTTTGTTATTTCCATTCTAAAATAATAACTCCATTATCAACTATATACTGTGATCTTATTATAAATATGGTACAACCATATTTAGTATTCTATCAATCCTTTGAATGACATGTCACAATACATGTGTGCGTACGGCTTACCATCTCCACGT
This sequence comes from Viscum album, assembly GCA_963277665.1. Taxonomy (NCBI): domain Eukaryota; kingdom Viridiplantae; phylum Streptophyta; class Magnoliopsida; order Santalales; family Viscaceae; genus Viscum; species Viscum album. The sequence goes on from OY728143.1 coordinate 359,655,645, forward strand.
CGTGGTGTAATGGTTATACAAAACATTATTATTTATATGGGTATAATAATCATGTTTAATTCATGTAAATAATAAATATAACATGAAGATTATTCTTTATATATGATATACTATCCAATTATATATTATTTTAATATCAAAAGAATGATGTTGTCGCTCGTGCGTACATACGGACTACCGTCTCCATGAACGCGATGAGATTCATTACCCATCGTATCCATTAAAGGGTAATTCTAATTTGATGATTAAAAGTAATGTTTAAGAACTATATATGATTATGGGTATGAATAAGATACAAAATATTCATAACTAACAAGCCTTATGTAACAAAACATATAAAATAAAACGAGTAATTTCACACCCAAAACGATGATAATACTAAAATATTATTAACAAATCATTAATATAAGATCATACGTGATATCATAATTATCTATGTGGTTCTTTTATAAATTTATAACAATTTTTTAACTATTATACAAGAATTTAACCTACCCTCAACCAAAGAAAAGTACAAGTTAAAGGTTTATTTCACAATCTCTTCATTATCTGAGGTTGTTTATACATTATTATCAACTGGGACCTATTTATCATCCACAACCATGATTTGTAAAAATGTATTCCTAAAATTTTTTACTATTTTATAGACTATGGGTTAATTTCATTTATACCATTTTTTCAATTTTTATAAAATGTTTTGAAAGGAATCTTTCCATCATTTTCCAAACATGGTCCTTTTTAACTTTTTCGACAAATTAAGGTAAGAATGTCTTTTTTTAACTTATACGGAGGGTGCAGCTATTTTCTACCATTGTAAAATCTTAGAAGCATCCCTTACAATATTATAAAAAAATTTCAAAGTAAATGTTTTATTTTATAATTATGTGACTTTTAATTGATTTCAAAAAAAGAGAATTTTCTCTCAAATAGTTATGATTTCATCAATGTCTATATCCTTTGATGAATTTTAAGCTTATTTGAAGTTTATTTATTGTGATACAAAACTTCCATATTGTATTGAAGGTTTCGTGATATGTTTGTTTGTGGATGTGTTATTTTTATACCATTCATGGTTTTTGGAGAAATTATTGACATTTCGTATGCTAGTTTTAATACGAATATTTGTGTTATGTTTAGACCTGTTCATATGAGGAATGTACTAGACATAATAAGTGATGGGTGGAGCCTGCTATAGCTCCACGATGCATTGGTAGGTCTCATGAGACAAACTAGTGTCTTGGCACAAGGCCTTGACAAAATCTTATTTGTAGCCTTTGCACAAGGCCTTAACTATGTGGTTATGATAGTCTGACATTATGCATTCCATCATTATGAAAGTGGTTATTGGTTTTATAAGTGATCATTAGTCTAGTATAATATCCATGTAAATAAGAAAATGGAATTATTTCATTTTATATTTTCCATATTATGCTGAATTTCAGGTTTAAATGGATTTTTTTAGTTATACATTGCCTTAAATGAATATTCTTATTTATGAATGTTTTTTCTATATTGTTATCCTTACTGAGCATCTGAGATCACCCCTTTCATTGTTTTACTTTTCCTAGGATATGAAGATGTAGTTTATGAATGACCTGTAGGAACAATATGAGGGCATATGAGGACAAGATGTTGTTGTATTTTTTTAACTTTATGAAGTAATGCAACATTTATTAATGTATCTAGTGTTTCCAAGGCTACTAAACTAAACGGTCTTTCAAGACATGATCTTTTGTGATCATGCCAATGTTATGTAATAATGCACCAACATTGGGTAACTGGTGTTGGGGCGTTACAGAAAACATGAATTATCATTATCACTGATTATTGGATATATTCCATAAATCCAATAATAAAATAAAACTTATCAAAGATTCCATAATTAAATTTATCATCAAATAACTAATAATGTTTTAGGTTATAGATAAAATCATAATTAGATCATTAATATCAAAAATATATTTTTCCAAAATAAATATTAACTAATCTTAAGGAACATATTAGGGTTTATATTTCCCCTAATCATGTTCTATCCAAAAATATCACTATACCGTTCATTATCATTTCAATCTGATAAGTAATATTTGACATTTTTTTCAAAATACATATTGAAAAAACTACTCTGGATTTGTCTTTAAATATATAATTAATTATAAAATCCAAATATCACTTTTATTAAACATATACCTTTTAATTCATGAATCTCAATACATTAAATTAACTCAGATAATTTCCCTGTTCACAACACATAATACATTAAATTCTTCAGAAATTCATTTCACTATTCAAAACATTTCATACAAAAAAACATAATTACCGAATGATCCTCAATATGGATTTTTCCCCTATCAAACTCTCTATTTTCCCAAAAAATTACATTATATATGATATTATTTACTGCACATATATCATCCTTTCATAGCATTAATAAATTTAGATGTGTAGTTCATTAAATATTCATAACATGTAAAAAAGATGAATATTATTTACTTCATTTTAATTATAGACACTACTCCTATAAAACATTAATTTACTCTTAATAGGTGTGTTATAAATAATAGAAAATTTTATATTATATACCATGTAATGTGATAGTTGATTTATATATAATTTTTTGTTTTTGGATTCTAGATTCTATTTCATTAGGTTTCCCAAGAGAAAAATCTTTCTATTTGAAATTATCTTCTATGAAAAAAATATTACTTATGGTTCCACCCGTTGATTGGAAACAATAAGGAGTAAATATTCAATAATAATCATAGTGGGATATAATATAATCATGAAAATAATTTATTGGATATCTAAATCCGGAATAATTATTTTTGATATATTACACCTTAGGTGTATCCTTGTCCATCCATGATCACCATTTAGTTATTTTTGTAATAATAGTTAATATAGAATACATGAATTAATGCATTAATATCCACATTTAGTTTTAATCCTATTGTCCAATAAAGAAAAATTCATTATTCATGTGATATATGTTCGATAAATACTCACCCAAATATTTGTAGGATTATTATAAATAGATTTATCTATAAAAAATAATGTCTACATGTAGTTTCAAAACATTGAAGTATTTATAAGAAGTAATTATAAGAAAAAATAATCAATATCTTACTAAAAATGATAATGACCTCTACATAGGCTTATACATCTGGTTTTCACCAATTTTCATGAATCATAAACTCCAAAAATGACTAATACACATTCTCATACAAACTATAAAGACCCAAGGATTTCATAGATAAATAATTTTTATTTTTAGATTCTTATTCAAGTAATAACATAATAATTCATGCTATAACCATAATAATTTCTATTTTTAGCATTCTACATACATAAAAAATTCATTTGGATCATTAACTAACATTTTTATATTTTTTATTCCCAATTTAAAAAATAATTAATAGACCCTACAAAAATCCATTATTCATAAATTAAATAAAGAATTATAATATAGGATAATCTAAAAATCACATTAAGATTAATCATTGGAGATATCATTTTATGATCATATAAAACAAAAAGACAAGAAAAAGGGCATGTGATAGTTAAGAAAACATACAAAGTCTATACCCCAGTTTTCATAGTTTATAAACATGATTCATAGAAAAACATTTTCATTTCAAAATACTAGATTAATAATAATAATAATAATACATATACAAATTATGATACATATATTAATATCATAATCACATTATAAATGTTTTTAACCATCATAGACATAGAAACCATTTAATATTTCATGGTCAAATACATAAACCATCAAATCACAGTGGATTGGAAATGAACACATATTTCAAATATCATAATAGATCACATATCATCAATTGATTCCATTAATGAAATATGAACATAAAATTATTTCCCACAGTGGATCACAAACATCAAATTGTTTCTTATTGTTATCACATGAGATATAAAGATGTACCCAATGAAACGAAGATATGTATAATTTCGATCTAACTTGAAAAATGGTTCAAACCATGCATATGGGTTCCACATGATCTTACAATAATAATACTATCATCATAACATAACATATTGAAATGTATGTAGTTTTATAGACATTTCATTATTTCATAACATCCTCATATAATGACCAATAGAAAATAAATAGTTTTCCAATAATAGTCATCAAAATAATAATACATATAAATATGTAATAAGTATGGTATCATTATAATATATCCCAAGTAAATATTAATTATCATCTTGTTTTTATCATAGATTAAAATTATATTAAATGATCAATGGAGTATTTCTTGGGGAAAATAAACATCTATCATAAATTAACATCATTAAAATGTAAAATTATCAAAAAATATTAATCAATAAATTTTTAATGAAAATGATCATTGAAACAGGTAAACTATGATTCAAATCATTGAATACACATAAAGGTTGGAAATTTTATTCATCTCAGGTATGTTACAACAAATATTAAAATACTATTTTTAAAAAAAACTAAAATGTACTTTTTTTAAGAAAATTAAAAATATTTCCTTTTTATAAATAGATAATTGAAAAACCATTTCTAATATGTTTATATATAATTATATAAAAAATATATTAATGAAGTAAATTAATGAAAACATGGTCATAGAAGAAAATAATTTCCAATCAAATAGTACCATGTTGTTTGATTTGCTTTTAAACATTCTTAAGTAATATTGAGTACTCAATCTAGTAATTTTGAAATGAAAATATGTATTCCTCTAAAATTATTATTTTATAGTAAAATGGAAATGAAAATAATTTTCTAGGGTCATATAATTTCCTCAATTTAAATTTGAAATAAACAATATTGATTATCATTTATGGATTTGTAAATCCAATTCAAATTTTTATATTTTGAATAATAACTATATTAAATATATAAATTTCGATAGATATGTATATCCCTTAAATTTTCATTACAATAAACATGAAATAAATTCTTTATTATTACAAACACCATATAAAACTAACATCTCGTGACTATAACTTTGGTCTAATAGAATTAAAAGTGATATGGAAATCCCCTCTCAATTTGTACAGTCATTCCTACTTCACATTGAAACCTATTGATTAATAAATATTTATTTTATATAAATTAATTATGTAACAATTATATTATATATAATTAAATTTATGATTTTTTATAACATTTAATCACCTATTTAATATTATATTTTTATGACTATCACTATTCTAGGAGATAACTATTTGATTTTTCATGCATGATTTGATTCTGGAATACCAATAATTTTATATTGATCATATTAATATCATAAAAATAATGTTAATTATGATATCAATTTCAAACATATTGATTATGTATATTATGTATCATTAATTACCTATATAGATAAACAACTGAATTACATCATCAATAGAGATGGTAGTTCGTTCGTACACATAAACAATGTTGTAACTTTTTAATAGAACAAATGAATAATGTTAAATAAAAATTTTCCATTATAGAATATTTATATCATAATATATATTATTTATACATATTAATTTTTTTAACTATTAACATCCATCTTAAATGGAATTGAAAAATAATAGGATCAATTTATGGATGTGGAAGTCCACATGTATGTATAAGCAACAATATCATTTTTTGAATCAATGGGGAAAGGTGAATAATAGTTCGTACATAATAATAAGGCAAATTAATTATATTGTAGATACACAATTAATTATTTTATAATGGATATAAAAAATATATAGTAGGATTAATTATAAGTAAAATTGAAAATAATTAGTTATGTGCTATACATCATCTATTATAAACAATCATTGGATAATAAATTATTCCTTTAAAGTATAGTCTATTATAAATAAAATAATGTGAAGGGTGTTTTGATGGAAGATAAGAAGGTATTAAAGATGATCTTGTTTTATCTATAAGGATAAAATGGAATGGGGAAAAGTGGTTATGTGGTCCCCTTTTATAAGAGAGTAGATGTGAATGTGTGAAATTAAACAATTAATTAAATTAATATAGATTAATTTTCATGTTCATGTGGTTCCCAATTTACAAATTTAAATTAAATGGTTTTTAGTCAAAATTACATCATTAAATAAATAATATACAACTTTATTCAATTTGTTCACCCTAAAAACCTTTTTCTAAACACATGTTATCTTTTTTAAAAAAACCCTAATATTGATGTATTTAACTCACTAAGGATAAAAAATATTAGTATAAAAGTACATGTGACCCATAAATGATATATGGATTGTATATTTAGACAAATTTCATTCACTTTTCCAAATATTTTTTTTCATTATACATATATCACTTAATAAAATATGGTTTATTATTAAAATCAATAATGCCATTTTTGGAAATTCATGAAATATTAGAATATAATATGCGTCTAAATAATGTAATTGTATTCCAAAAATAATTATATTCGATTAAAAGGAATATATATTCATTATATAATTATGTCATCAAAATCTAATATGTTTAGATATAATTTTAAACATTATCCTACAGTTTACCCTCTTCATTGTCAAATTTTAATATCAACCATGACAATAACTTTTTCAACATTAAAGTGTTATAATTTTACATATAATATGATGAATAATATCATAAATGAAAAAATATGACATATTATATCATTTATCATCATATATGTGCTTTTTAAATTTTTTTTTACTATTTATAAATTATTTAACAAAATATATATAACATTGAATACTGATAGTTTTATTTTAAAAACCGCTAACATAATATGAATTTTAAAAAAAAATTAAAAAAATGTAATTTGAGTATAATCCTTTCACAAATACATTATATGTAATATAAATCAACAATATTCATGGAACACAATAATTCTTCCAACTTCTAATAATTTTCATATTAAAACAAATTAGTTTATGTTAATTTTTAGTGAAAAAATTATGTCTCTACATTATGGAAGAAAATATAGTAATTATTCAGTTATTTAAAATTAAAAATATGTTAATATGATAATTAAAATTTTATTAATATTATAAATAATTTTTAAAATCTAACATAGCCATAATATATTCTTCTAAAAAAATTTGAAACATTAATATCTCATGATATACATTTTTTCTTTATTCCTTTTTAAAAATATATAACTTCCACAAGAACAACAAATGGAAAAAATTTGAAATAGATTCATTAAATGGATTGAAATTTCTATATAGATTTCATATAACAGGATAAATTCTTGTGTTAGATAAAATTTTATATCTTATCCCTCAGTTTTAATACTATTTTTCTTGTTTTTAGCATAATGTGTTGGAAATTATTCACGAATAATACTATTAATAATAACAAAAGAAATAAGACATTATGAAAAATTTAAACATTCTAATTTAAAATATTTCTTTCATTTTTAATAATTTTAATAAAAATTATGAATATTTTAATTAAAACTATAACACAAAAAATGACAAAATGTAGTTTTATTGAAAATATGTTTTCTTCTATTTAAAAATATTTAATACAAAATAAAACTTAATATTAATTACAATGAACATAAATATATTATTAATAACTAGTACTCACCCAAGTTATTTCATGGCGCATTCGATTAATGGTTTTTCTTTTAATAAGAGGTTAATATTTATAAATTTTGAGAAGAAAAAATATTCTTGAATAAATTTTAATTAGAATGTAATCTCTAATGATAATGAAATAGAACTGCATAGAATATGAAGACACCATTCAAATTGTTGACAACGAAATAAGATAGAGTAATAGTAGTTGAATTTTTAAATTTTGTGGAAGAATATTTGAATTCATTTTCAATTTTGATCACAATAACATTAAAGTGGGAACTGAAATAAAATTGAATGATAAATCAAAGATAAGTCAGTGGTTATAATAATTAAAATGATAAATTTCTAAATAAATGAAATAATGATAAATTTAATGTGTGGGTTGTTCATGAAAAAAGGAAACTGAGAGGAACTATTCATCGTATATATGGAACAATTTTGAATGAGGGACGTAGTGATAAGAGTCAATGATGAAACAGAAGATGCAATTAAATAAAATAGATATATGAAGATAGAGTGTCGAAAACCACTTCATAATACTTGAAAACATGAAATTGAATACAAAATAATAGACGAAGACAAATTAAATCTAGTTGTATTATCACTAAATTTCTACAATCATAGGTTGTTACTTTTTGAAGCTTGATAGAATATGGATCATTTCTAAGCGGAGGGGCAGAAAGAAATCATTAGCTATAAAACCTACAAAATCTGTTATGAACATATACAAATACATTCATTAATTCCCAAAAAAATCATATACTAATCATAATCGAATATTTACATCTGAGCCATTGAAATATAGAAAAATCACATAGGTGTAGTAACGATGATAAGGTTAAGAATTTACTGACTATGTGATAGATCGGAAACATCATTCATGAAGGTATTATTATCATCACCCACCATAGTTTCTTATAACATGAGGCTAAAAATAAAACTCCACACATTATTATAAAATTCATAAGGAAGGAAACGATGGTCAAAACATTCTGGTGGCTTTATATATATGATGATTAAATGAAATTTTATTCCTGATCATCAGTAGGAACCAACTCATAAAGAAAAATCAGCATACTGTGAGTTTATGCTCTCCAACCCCCAGAGGAAATTGGTTCCTAATCCGAAAAACAGAATTGTAACCATCAAGGAAGGAAATAAAATATATCCACTTGTAGATTTTTTTTCGCTACAATAAAATTGAAGGTAATTAGGGAATAAATGGGATTTTATGCAGTTTATAATAACTAAATAAAAATATAACTGCATCTAAAGAGAAAACCAAAAATAAAATAAAAGAGAGAAGAATCAGAAGGGAGATGAGGATAAGGGAAAAGAGATGTTAGAAATGAGGTAAAATTGAATTTCATTAGAGTGAATTGGATACCCAAAAAACAATAAAAACTGATTGAAAAGTCCCTGTAATAGAAATCAAAATACAACAAAAAAAATTGTTTTAGAAACTTAACTATCAAATCTAGAACCCTTATAACAACCAAAAAGGGGCATATTCTTACAGATTTTGAACCCTTGTCAATCATGAAAGTTAGTAATAAATGTTCTAACATTACCTTAACTGTAAAATCTGAAACGATTGTAACCACAATTTGGAAATATACAAGTCACAGTTCTGTTTAGACATCTCAAATTACAAAAATTGTCAATTACTCTGAATAGAAATGTTTAATTAGTCAAAAAACAAATATTCTATAACACATCACCTCTTATAGTGAGTTGTCAATAAATGTGAACATACATTAGTTTTTTGTATCGCGCCTTTAAATCAGTTGGTTGCATACACAATCATAGAAAGGTAATGAAACCTATTATAATTGTCCATTACAGTAATTAGGATACCCAATAAATAGTCAGAAAATATAGACAGACAAGTCACTTTAATAAAAACCCAAATATAAAAGAAAAGATACCAGTTTAGTGCCCTTATGGTATATTTTTTGACCCATTCCTAGGAGTTTTCATACCACATTTTTTTTAAAAACAATTTATTCTGGAACATCAATGCAGGGAAGTGATTATAGGATTATTACATGGTATTAGAATCATGCTTTGCACGATCACAATCATATCCCATATGGCCATCCATAAGTTTTTCCTTCTATGGGGAATCATCATTCATTCCGTCAAACATTCTTATCATGGATTCAACTCTTCTTCCAACTGGTTTCGGTTTAAAATTCACATTCTTTCTGAATTTACCAGAGATCCTTCTACAATCCTACAACCATAGTCCATAAATCAGCCCAAAACACGTGGAATTGAAATGAACAGATGACAAATGTAAAAAATTTTAATTCATTATAATTTCATTTCCACCATTTTAGTGAAACAAATAAGTGATTTTCATGAGTTTTTATACTGGATTCAGTCACATAGATGCCCACATGACCATCAGTTTTCCATGTAATTAACGTATTTCCAGATCGGAACTACTATGGAATAGTTACAATTGAAATTTTCACTTAAAACAAAAAAAATCAATCCATAATACATGTTCAATAAATCAACTTTAAAAACTACAAATGAGCATTTGTTCTGTTTTCAATAAATAAGAACATCATTCATATAAAAATATGTAACATCGCAACTGGTGATAAAATAATAGAAGTATATTTTTAATTGGAAGGAAAAATAAAAAACAAAAATGGTCTATTATAAATATGTTAACTACAATAATAAAAAATCACTCTAATGAAATGAAAATTAACAATGTGTATAATGATATATGTGGTGGTGTTAAATATTTTGGTAACAACCTGTGGGTTTGTTGGGAGTAGAATAGTTTAAAGATATCCAGTTGACTGAGAGTTCATTTGCTGCAAAAGAGTATTCATCATAATGAAAATCATGTTAAATAAAGATGATAATGCAAGGATGCATGTACCAATTCAAGAATGTATAGTGTTAAGGAAAAACCTATCAAAATTCCAAACACAACCCACATAGAAGCTGTAACCATCTCCATTGATATTCTACATATTGGAACCCAAAATAAAGAAACATTAAATCATCTAAAGATGGTTTTTTTTGTTTCAATTAGAAAAATAAAAAGAAATGTTCCACATTGATTGTAATAATATAACCTATCATTTGAAAAAAAATAATCAAAACAACACAGAAAGTTTTGGAGTATCACTATCAGAGAATTGTGCATGGGAAAAGGATAGATAATAATATAAATTCTCACATGATGGAAACACTTATTGTAAATAATATGTGGATAAATTGTTTCTAGTCTTTCAACGTGAATCCTTTCCTACTGCTTTTAGAAAACAGATAAAATAAAACAATATCATTATAAAAAACCGAAATCAGGGGGAATAAAAATATAAAAACATCTATTATGGAAAATGCTCTGAGTACCAATGATAGAGACAATTCTAGCATCCCATATTTGACTGTAAATTCACCAGTCAACATCCCAATATTATCCTTACCTATAAACACATCTTTTAGCATGTGTTTCTGGTTGTATTTGTTCGCGTGCGAGTGTAAAATCTATATCATTATAAATCAGAAAAAATTTTCATGCACTATGCTATACTCATATAAATATTTTCCATAATCCTTACAAGATTCTAATTGTTAATAACTCTCCAAGAGATTCAATCATCTTACATTTCCTTAAATGGTTAATGGAAAATGATAAAAAATGAATCTGATAAAAAAAGTGTTCCCAAAAATTCAGTGTTAAGAGACATTATGTCATTATCAACATGCAGGGGGGAAGACAGATGAAACTATTTCACCTGGAGAAATATTTTCAACAACTCAGGTGTGATATTAGAAGAAGCAGTTCAGAATTTTTCTCCCCAAAATATACAAAAAAGAAGATAAATTCCAATCAACTAAATTTAAAAAATCATTTAATACATAATCAATGTGACTATTTTTCCTAGTATATACAATATAGACTTCTTTGAAACCAATGATTTAAAATGACAAACTACATACAATGAATATTAGAATACTTTTAGATACATTTGTAGTAGTTAAATAACATACGGCTTAAATTATAGAAAATACGAATGAAATTTGAAATGTGAAAAATGGTATGATAAATGTATATAAATTAGACATTCATATTAATTGGTATATAAAGAAGTATATTAATGGAAAAACAAATCATGAGAAATGAAATAGAACAATGTAGTAATTTTAATAATTAATGTTCTACAAATTCACAATATACTGGATAGAAACAAACTATAAAAAATCAAACATTATATTGTAACAAAGATGCTCTAATATAGCGTTTTCCACCATATATGAAGATGAATTCTTTGAAAAGTACACAAATAAGAAAAAAATATTAAAATAGGTATAAAACATGGTTCTTATGTACATTTTAGAATAAATATGTACTATAAAATGATGTGGTAGAAAACAAGTAATATAAATGTCAGCAATTTAATATATCCTATCAATGAAACATGTCACATGTTGGTGCAATAGTATTTGATACATCCAAAAAATTAATAGAGCATTGAACCAGGAGACGATACATACTAACAATGAACCCCATCATAGTATAATAAAACTGACTATTCTATATTTGCAATGTTCACCAAACATAGGATTGGAAGATAGGGTGTGACCTATTTCATCCCTGCACATGTTTACAATCCAATACCATTGAAACATGGTGTTCAAATAAAAGTGACTAATCTGGAGTTTATATATTACATACATAGATGGTGTTTTTTATAGTATAAATACAACAAATTAAATTGATAATAGGAAACAACCATGTTGTTTTTGTACAGTATAAAAATTCAAGCAATGTAGATCGAACATATAGATAAAACAGTAATGAAATGGATGAATGCTTTCTATAGAGCAATGTAAATTTCAATAACTATTTATGTACTATTTAGAATGTAATCGTAATTTCAATGCAAATAGGAATTAAAAAAATAATCATGAAATAAATTTAATCAGTGAACATATTTGATTACAATATGTTTCCAGCATCACATTTTAGTATGTTTTTTTAGTTTTCGTATTTACATATCCCTTTGTTCTATTGTCTAATTTAGTATATTAACTCATTGTAGCCTTGTTGTGTCAACATATGCGGACATAATCTTGAAGTTCTTCCTCATTATGAAAATCACATGATAGAATTTTCTACATAGAAAATATTGTTAAAAGATTTAAAGCTAGAATATGCTGTAATTGAAATCATTGAAAGACATATCATATCTTTAACAATTTTTTATTATTTAACAGTATGTAGGTGTATATTGAAAGGAAATATTTTTTTAAAAAAATTAAAATGAAGAATATAAATTTATTTATAGAATGTTTCGTTATAATATTGGAATGAATTAAGAGCATAGTATAAATAACAGTTAAATAAGTGAATGAAAATGGAGACAGATGTGCTAAAATAAAAAATGTGTTTGGAACATGATCGTATAATGAAAATTCTATTTGGTTTCATGCGCCATGTATTCCTAGATGTACCTATACGAAATAAAAAAAATAATTGAAATGATGTGGAATAATGTGCCTGTATGCTAGAAAATGAATACAAACATACCAATATAAGTAATCTGCAATGTAAAACACTATATTTTAACCTCTAGTTTACCAACAATTTGCATTCATTGTCTTTGATAACATGAAGGCATGTTTTTTAACATGAGAATATTTTTGGCTGCATGCACAATGTTTTCACACATGTACCGTTACATAATAAAAAAATTAAGTAATATGGTGTTAAGAAAGCTACCTATATGCTTGAAAATGATAGAAAACATACCTATACATTTTAAATGGTAAAATAATTACTCAACAAAAAGATATTATTTATGTGAAGAAAAAAATAATATAGACCAACAAGTGAGCTGTAACATATTACCTAAAGATCCATCGATTTTGTAATGGAGGGTTACATTAAACTATAAAATCTAACAGAACATATGGGTAGATAGAATGAATATGAATGAGTTAAAATAGGGCAAACACATCCATCGGTCAACTATAATAGATGGCCATGGTTATAGAAGCTGTGAGTATATATAGAAAAAAATGGACATTAAGTGGGAATAATGGAGGATGAAAAGTGAAATCATACAATAGAATCATTTTATTCACAATGAATTTCTAAACAACAGTGGTGTAAGATACAACATTCAATGTTTTTTCATTAATTTGTAATATCAATTCAAATGTAAGGGTAGTTTTCAAGAAATGAATAGCTGGATACATTCTCTAAAAATTGATTTGCATAAATGAACATAGAAAGGTCTGCATTTTTTGTGGAATGTACAAATTTTTTTTGGAAATAACTGGTTAACTCAATTTGTGTGATGTGGAGATCTAACAGATATGCTAAATCAAATATTTCCTTAAAACCTGAACAAATAATAAAAACTAACCCATGCAGTAAATAATTTCTAATGATCCACAGCTCCAAAATTCATTACTACTCTCATTTTCAAGATCGGGTATTTCTCCAAAGTTTAGTCTAACTCCAGCTTGTGACCTAGTATGTAGGATCAAGACCATCCACAGCTCATATCATATATGTGAAATTTAAATTTTCTTAAGAAAAAACCTATAAATGAAGTAAAAAACTATTCAAATTATAATTAATAGTTGTAGAAGTTTCTATGAAATCATCACCATAATAATTACCAAAATAACCATATTCATCTATACTAATCCATAATGGAATGAGGAACTTAATTTGGTTGTAAACAATGTTAGTAGTTTTAAAGGGGTAAATAATGAACAAATCATATAAATGAAAAATTAATTTGTTGTGGTAAATAGTGACATGAAATATTAGAAATTACCTATCCACTCATTTTATATAAAATCTTTTCAATAATGCTAACCGAAAGAGGTAAATTATGTGTAGCTTTTGGGTAAATGATTCCAATATTAGAGGTGACTACTACAAGGTATTGATGTTAATGAAAATGAATGAAACAACAATATCTGATAAGAATAAGTGACAAATAAAATAAATTATATCATATGAAATAATTCAAAACAACTAAACCATAACCATGGGAAAAGTGGTTGAATGAAAACATAGAATCATCGAAAAATGGTTTTTTAGTCAATTAGAAACCTGAAAATGAATGAAAAACAAAGAGGCTAAAAATATAACCTCCCGTGTGAAAAAAATGAAAAACAACACTGAATGATATGGAGTATCACTGTCAGAGAATTGTTGATGGGAAAAGTATAGATAAGAATAAAACATATAACATGAGTTAAACTCTAATTGTAAATTACACAACGATGAAGTTTCTCCAGTTTTTCAACATTATTACTTTCAAACTACAATTAGAAAACTGATAAAATACAACAATATCATTACAGAAAACCAAAACAGGGTGAATGAAAACATATAAATTGCTATTTTGGACAATTCTTGGAGTTCTAATGATAGAGATGATTTCAGCAGATTATATTTACCTATAAAATCAGTATTCAACGTCCCAATATTAGTCGTCTATGTAAATATATCATTTTGCATTTTTTTCTGGATGTATTTATTCGCACCAGAGTACCAAATTTGTAACATTATAATTCATACAACCTACCATATGTTGTTCTATAGTCATATCAATGTTTTACCATATCCTAGAATTATTTTTGTTGTGAATAACTCTCTAACAAAGTCCATGATCGTTCATTAAATGAAACAGATTAAGGGAAGAGATAAAAATATGAATCTGATAAAAAAAAGTGTTCCATAAAAAGAAGAGTTAACAGAAATTATTTCATTATCAACATGCTGGTGGGGAAGATAGATAAAACTGTTTCACCTGGAAAAATGTGTTCAAAAATAGAGGTATTATGTATGAAGAGGCAGTTGAACTAATTTATTCCAAATAGATACAACAAAAGAGATAAATTTCAATCAACAAAATTAAAAAAGGTCATGGAATACAGAGTCAATAGCAGCATGAGCATACTCAGTAGAATCTGGATGCAGTGACATTTTCTAATCATCTGATTTTATGCCTTCTTAAATCAATATAAAGAGTGTTGGGTTAAGGGTTTAAATGATCGCATGAATAGAGACTAATCAAGGTTGAGAAGAGAATGGATAATCCATTGACGCGTCAACCATTTCATGGACATTTGGTTTTTCATGAAAAAACCTGAGTCGCATAATAAAAATAAAAAGGAAACATATTGAAATATATTTTAATACATAATATAGGTCAAATATCTTATATTCGTGTAAAATATGAGAAGATAAAATCCAATTCGGTGAAAGCTTCAAAGTTTTTTCAATATCTGAGCAGGTGAATGAATGGTAGGGGAGAAGTCATGTTAAAAAAAATGTTCTTGGTGTAGCCAATATTATTTTCAGTGAAGTCATCCACTCACTACATGTAGCAGTCTATAAAAACAACATGCATTAGGATTAAAAACAACATGTTCTTAATTCATGAAGTAGCATAACTATTGGTAACTGATAAACAATAATTTATTAACTATAAAATGATAAATACAATGTAAAGAAATCATGTTATGTGGTTACTATATTGACCCCAAAATTCAACACATCAATCTTTCTCCCTTTATATCTAAATACCCTAAAAGAAATGAAAAATGTTATAATGTTTGAGATTATTAATCCTATTTATCCATTGAGAAATATAATAAACCTTTACTGAACAACGTCTATACCCAGAATAATCATATCTGCAAACAGTTGTCAACCAGAAGTTGCATCAGTCTAGAATTTTAAAAGCAGAAACAAAGAAGTGTTGGATCTAGAAAACTAACCCCATCATATTGACACGAATATGAAGGCTGAGTTCGCAGAACAGCTCATATATTTGACCCATATCTAAAATTTTGAAAAGATATTTTATAATAGTTACAGAAGTAGAGGTGTTCTTCACACACTGTTCCACAATTTAATTCTTCTTCTTTGTGCACAGCTTCAAAACGTCAACAATTTCCTTGTAAGAATCATCTATGTTCATTATCCTCCCGGTGACCATGTCGGTGATGACCGTATATGATGAGGGGATTAGAGGGAGAACATAAACCTTCTCTACCATCGAATACATCACGAGACCCATAACCAATCCGCTCACCACCCAAAAATATGAAATAATATAAGAGAAATCGAAGGATAAACAATCGAATCAGTGAACATCAGTTTCATTTTCTGATCCATCTCACAAGAAGGAGTTCATCAAAGATTGTAGAGGATGGTTAACAGATGGGAGTTGAGATTAGGGTTTTTTGAATGACTAACCGTAAACCCATGGTAAACTATATGTGGTAACAGATGTGGGAGTGGAGTTTACGAGTAGGGGAGGGAGAGGAAGGCAACAATAGATGTAGAGATAGAGTATGGAGGAATTGGGTTTCATCTGTAACCATAACTGAATTATAGGTAGAGGCCACAGGCACTGGTGTGTAGTGGGAGAAGCATGAATTGGATCGCAAATTTGGATAGAGGATATGTTTTTTCGGGACGTGGGTGTTTGGTGAGATGACATGTAATATAAATGGATGTGGAAGAACAGGAGCCTGACACGTGGCAGTTGAAAAAAACCTATGATTAGTATATATATATCAATAGAAATTTTTCACTTATAATACCATTTTAAAACCAAATTTATGTTCAAAAATTATATGAACAAAAAAAGGATGATTTCAATGAAGAATAGTGATTTATATTGAACAGAGAAAAATTGAACCTTTCATAAAATTATGAAACATTTACCCTCATCTAATTTTTATGTGATGATTTAAAAGATGAAGGTAATTTTGTAATGTAGAATTTCAATATTATATTTATACTAAATATATTTTAAAAAAAATTTAAAAAAAAATAGTTTTTTCAAAAACACTTATTTATGTAACATAAAATGACATCACTAAATTTATAGTACTTATTTATATTGAATTAATAAAAACATTTATATTGAATACCACTAATATAAATATATATCATTAAATATTATTCATATTAATAGCTACAATATCAACAACTATGTTATAACTGTAAAAAATAAATATTTTTATTTTTATTATATTTCTCAATTATCATAATGCACAGTGTTGCGTATTAATAAATATATTAATGTTTTTATTCTTTTAATATAGATTTATATAGTGTGTAAAAGTTTTGAATTGTATAAATTTTATATTTATTATATGTAAGAATAAATTTAAAAGTAGAATAATATAATTTTAATGTTACAATGATACCATAGTCCATAACACTATGGTAATTGGAATAAAAAATCATAGATTTCATCATTGGACTCCAAATAACTATTGGAAATAACTCCATTTTGGTTTTAGTTAATCAAAAAAAGTAGTTATATCATTTAATTTCTATAAATGAAGATTCTCCCCAAGAAAATATAACCAAACCATATATAAGATATGGGGTAAAAATTTATGGAGTATCATACTTCATTATAAGTTATCCATATTTGAGGTTTAACTTGAGCATCAAGGGTAGATTTAATCAAGAGATGGATACAAATCTGAGTTATGTACATATCATCAAATTCATATCAATTTCCATACATGAAAGAACATTGAAAATTTATATTATATGATATGATAATTATCAGTGGATTTTAATGGATGTTCGAATCAACACCAATCCCTATTAGATTTAACAGATACAAACAGTCTCCATTCGATATTTCAAATGGCATTATCTAGTGCTCTATATACAAGGAGGTGTAAGACGTCAAAATTATAATATGAATTCGAAGATTATAAAATCATGGGACCTTATCTTATCCAATATATGATGGTGATGGTCTAAACAATTCAATGTTATATGAAATATCTATAAATTTTATAGAAAATCAATACATTCAATCATCTATCTGAACATAGGTCTAAGGTCATAGATATAGGGTTACATCATTAATCTCCATTGAATAAATTCCAGATGTTAGGGAATAAGGGATACAATATACCTAGATAAATCAATACCATTGGGATCCATTATCACATCATATTTTCAACCATTCGAATAGTACAATCACAACACCTATATCATGTATATGATTTTTTCATTGAATCTCTTTTGAGACCGTATAAACATAAACCCTCAAATTTACTAAATATTTTGGTCATAACTTTATAGATAAATATTTTAATGTATGAGTGATTGTTATGATTATACATCACAGTGAAATTGTTTTTACGAAACAATATAACTCACTAAGTAAAAGGGTTTTGAAAGAACTACAAGTTGAATGATGAATGATAGGAACTATAAGATTATAGGAAATATATATACCCTCATCTATTTTAGTTTGTGAAATGAATTTTTTGGGTGAAATTTCATACAAGGGATAATATAATGACCCACTTGTTAATAAATGAAATTAACATTTTGAATAAGAAAATGAATCATTATATAAATTAGTTATAGAAAAAACGTAAAATATTTTATTATTAATAACCTATGTAAAAAATCAATTTTTTATTAAATTACAATAAATTATCTTGATCATTGATAATTTAGTAGTTGTTTAGTTACAATTATAATTATTATATATTATGGGTTATGATAAAACAATACAGACATAGATGGAAGAAGTGATGGAATCAACTTTTATCATCCTACCAGATGAAGCCCAATTATTAGATCATTTAGGTGAGAATGAATCACTAGGAATTTACATGAAAAATCCAATGTTGAAAATTATGAATTGAAATATCAATGAAACCATTTATTGGAGATGTTAAATCATATTGTGATCACATTCAAAACCATTTTTTATTGTTCATCTGAAATAATGTTCCACTATTATACACATTACCCATAGGTCATAAACTACTGTAATAATGGTGATTTTATCTAATCCCATGTAGTATAAAATTTCATGTCTATTTCATAATAAAATAATTTTATTAATATCATATATAAATTTTACATTTCATATAAATTTATATATTTGTTTATGAAAATATACTTTTAATATGATGTAACAAAAATTGTATTTTTTGGAAAAAATATTGCTATGACAATATGATTGATAAATTAAAGGATTTAGAAATAAATATTACATTGATATAATATTATTAGAAAATATTATTTATTTATAAAAAATTATAATATAGTTTCATTAAGTCTTATTAAATCATTATATGGGTATGGAAATTTATAGAGACCTATTTTTTTGGAAAGTAACACTTTGATATATTTCTATATTTATTTCTTGTGATAATCATTAAGACAATGTGGAATTATGATTCCTAGTGTTCCATAAATTAATCTTATAAATTTCAATGTATATTGTATAATATTGATGATAAGGAATCATAATAAATCCTAAATGGTAGATTGGATCGTAAATTTAAGGTCTTAGTTGAGTCCAGAACATTTTGTTTAACCTACGAAGGGTGTAAATTTTGTCAGTGTAGGTCCACTGAGAGAAATGTCACCTAGAGGGATATAAGAATTTTGGAATAAGGAATTTGGTGATTTTTTTCACTGGCATCTTTACAAATAACATTCAATCTCAGGCTCAGAATACAGATATGAGACATCTGTTGAGTTGGAAATGTGGTCTTTCTCCAAGGCGCGACATATAATGAGAGGGAATGACAAATTCAGATTCTTTTCTAAGTGGGGTCCCTATAAATAGAGTTTTAGTGAATAGGGTTTTGAAAAAACCCCTAATTCACACTCTCTATCCCTACGCTCAATCTCTCTCTTTCTCTCTTGAGTGTTATTTTTCACATTTCACCAGATCATGGAGAGATATCTATCGGAACATCAATGAATTGATGTAGGATCTCAGTAGATACATCCCTAACGATAGAACACAGATTCAAGGTATGATCTATTTTGTGAGTTATGATTCAATTTATAAATTGATTATTAGTTTTTCTACATTTTTATTCATTGTTTAATTTCAAATTCATTGATGGACCCATGAACACGACAATTGATCTCTCTATTTTTTTCCCGTTCCTCAGGTTCTACGATTCTTATATTTAAATGCATAAAATATTCAATGGATTGTTGATAGAATCCCATAACTATGGAGATATCATCCCATGGTTCAAAAAACTAGGTCGAAATTTATTTTCATCCCGCTGATGTAATGGAAGTGTCCCTTGGAAAGGGGTCAAGGAAGATGACTAGTCAGCAACGGCCATTAGAAACACATGGCTGTAGTGGGACGTGGAGGTCGGGCGAGAGTTGGCTGGGTGGAATGGTCAAAACGCGGAGGCCGATTGGGTGCCAGACCAGACAACTAAGTGTTCAATAGTATGATCTAAAGCACAAGGCTTATCGAAGTAGATCATGTCTATGGATTCTGTCATGGTTTGGTGGTGGATCAATAGTGCATCGGGGGTGTGAGTATGGGGAGGACGTCATAGGGAAGTAGGAGCACCGAACAGAATGACAGTCATGCTCTGCTGGTGATAGAAGGGGAGAGCATGGTGGGATTGAGACATGCATCATGCAGGTCTTCCGGTTGATACAGGGGACCAATGGGGTTTCGCAGTGGCCCTTGAAAGCATGGTGTCACACTAGCAAGGTGCAGCTGTCGCATGGGAAACAAGTCGAGATGTTAGGCGGGTTGTCCCACACGTTGTAAAATATGCTAGATACAGTAGATCGGGTCGGCCACAGTGGCCTGCACTAGGTGGTTGGGTAAGGAAAATTCGGCCTGGCCCAGCCTAATTTTAGACTTTTCACCATTAAAAGGAAGAAACATCAAAACAACGCATTTGTTTGATGTGCCTCTATGGCCTTCAGTTTATCAGGTCGAGCCAGATCATTGGAAGTTGTTTTTAGAATTTCTAATTTATGTTCCTAAAGATAGGTGTACTGAAAATCACATGTAAATAACAATAAAATATGTATTAATATTTGGAAATATTGAATGAGACTTATCATTAAATGGTATTTCTGATTGACCCACCATCTGCGACATTGATATCATTTTATTTGAACAAACTTTTCATGGCCACCCAAGGGAATTTCAATTTAAAAATGAGTTTTGGGCACCACATGGCCCGATTCGTACATGTTGTGGTATATAATGTCTTTTTCACATGGAATCCGACTAGGAAAAATGAGTAGTCCATATCACACATTTTTATAAGGGGTGTGTGTTGGAGAAATCCACCAATTATAATTTTGGTACAAGGTGTGAGGCTCACGGGATTCCTCTTGAGCGTAGTGTTGTGTTTTATATGATTTGCATTAGATGTCCCTTCGTAGTATGTGAATAGTGTACCTTTCATGTTTTCTGTGAGGTTTACATTGGTGTGACCCATTTTTATGTATTAATGCATTCTAAGAACATATTAAATGTGGATAGAATTTCATACATCGTTTACTACATGATGGTGACCTCATTTATCTTTCGGGATTTCCCTCTACTGAGGTTAGGCAGCGATGTTCATCATTTTTTGGGCATACCCTCTAGTGAGGGTTGGGAGTATAGTACTCCATTAATTTTCGGGCTTACCCTCTAGTAAGGCTAGGTATTTGATTTTTCAATTCTCTTTCAACCTCACCCTCCAACGAGGATGTGAAATGTCATTTTCTGTTCTCTTTCGGGATTACCCTTCACTAAGGCTAGGCAGTGGTGTTCACTGATTAATGAGTTATGTGATTTCTTTTTTACGTAACATTATACATATAATTAAGAGGGGTTCTTTCCCCACTACGATGTGTCCTTAAGACATGTACAGAAAACCTTTAAGGTGATTTTGTTTTTCCCAAAGTGTATAGAATCGAGGCGTATTGATTTAATCCCCATTGACTCGTAGAATATTGTTGGCATGGGATATGTTGGGCATCGATGATGGTTACTCATGGAATTTTTTGTGAATATTTATTTGGATGTATATTTAAGATTGAGATCCCCTTACTTTCCCTCATTTGGGTTTCATTGTTTTGATCATATATTTATATGTATATTTTCACCCTATTTCAGAACCCACTCCATGTGTTCTAATTACACTTCTTCTATGAGAGGATAATACATTCATGGTATGCAACATGCTTTCTACTTCTAGATTCTCATTGTTGGATGAGAATACTCACCTACATGAGGGAGAAAATACACAATGAACAGTTCATCTCATCGTCGTCTCTAGCTCCATGTATTGTGGTTAAATTACTTCACATATCATGTTGGGTTGTGCTGCACTATTACTATACCATGTACTTTTTTGTTGTATTTCATTCCCTCTGGTATTTTCTCTACAACCCCCTTATGTTTAGGAAATCCAACTATGAATGTGTATACACACCCCTTCATGGTATTTTCCTGCTAGTATCATGCTTTATGCAAACGTTGTATGGGATTTACTGTGATATAAGGGAGCTCATGATTCAGGATCTTGGAATGCATGTGGTGGGCATAGCTAGGTTTGCATGAGAATGGATTCCTTGCTAGCTTTACATTGATAGTTTTTCCATCAAGATGGGAAACAATTTTTTTGGGTGTTTTTTATCCCATTTTCATTCATGTTTACTTTAGTGTATTCGTATATTTAGTTGTCTATCAATGTATAGTTTAATATTACTGCAAGTTGCATCTTTTATGATTATGTTTCCTTTATACTTATTCATTGAGTTGGATGTGTGTGAAAAAAAGTTTTTAGAAAATGTCCTCCCCAAGTTGTTATTCCATTGGCACTAGTCTCCACCCCTGGCCTATGGAGGCGGGTTGTGGTAGTTACAGCTGATGCCCTGTCATGGGTCGGTTTGTTACAAGTGGTATTAGAAGTGGTTTGACCTTGGGACATTATTCGGGAATTTCTCAAAAAAGGTCTTGGTTGGGTATAGAGGAATGGTGTCGACATATCTCGAGAGTGGCTCATTGTCCATAGAATCTAAGGATGGTGTGGTGGTTGACGTTGCTAGACACAAAGACCCTTATTATCCTCATGTCGACTCGGCATGCTGTGACCCGTGTTTTAGGGATTAATGGTGCATGCATCATTTAGGAGAAATTCATTGACTATCCTTGTTGAGTAACCTCCCCTCTTGTTGTTATAATCATTATATATATGTATGATCCTCGAACCACCTAACTCCTTGATAAATTTTCAATATGAATTTGCACAGATATCCAGCTAAGTATCCCACTCTGACACATGATGATGGCATCGTGAGGGACGAGACCTATGTTCAATGGCCATCAAGAAATCTCCTTCCTCATGGTGAACCTGCAACAGTACCACTAACTACATAGAATTAGTTAGTACCAATAATACTGACTTAGGATGAGTGCTGGATGAGTTCGCTTCATGAGTTCAAGTGGTATAGACCTATGAGGTTTTGTGTTGACCCAAAACCTCGGGTGTAATTGGACGGGATGGAATCAGTGATCAATGTTTTTAGGCTAGTATGAACACTAATATACTAGAGGGTATCCTTGGATGACAATCTTTTCCTTAGGAAGGCTGAGCACGATTGTGGTTTTGTTACTCAGATGAATGATGAGATGGCTCTATCGTGGGATGAGATTTAGAAGATTTTCCATGAGGAATACATTCCGTCGAGCTTACGTGCAGTCATGATACATGAGCATTTGTAGTGGCAGTAGGTTTCGAGGAAAGTAGCCACATATGTGACAATGTTTTCTTATCTTAACCATTAGTCCCTGGATATGATCCGTGAGAGTTACATTTGAGGGCAGAAGATCGAGTAGGGTTTCAACGAAAATATTAGTGCGAGTTTATATTCCATATGAAGCCCTACCTGTTTTGGGGTTTGGGAGAGGGAACCAATGATAGATTTTTTCTAAGAAGAGTGGTTCAAGTTAGTTGGTGCTTCCAGTTGTCACTTCTGATTGGATATGTCCACAATAGGTGACAATTGTTTGGTTAGAGAGCCACAACGCAGGGGACCCTTTCAGGACCAAGCTCAACCATGTGTTTGGATGGATGTAGTGTAGCACAGAGCACCAAGACTAGAAATAGAGTACACATTCTATCCATAAGATGGGTGATTCCACCTAGCATGAGGATGCTCAACCCGACGAGCAAAGCATTGCTGGAAAGTAATTGGTGGACCACCATGGCAGTTGTCGCACCATGACCAGGGTGGTCCCTAAGGAAGCAGTGCTAGTGGAGGAGTAGGAGCATGATATACATGTGGGGGTGGGGAATGATTTTATTATTTTCCACTAACACCGCAGCTAGGATTCCCATGATTGGTGTAGGGAGCTAGCGGTTAAGGCCTTAGAAAACTACAAGATATATATGTTTATGATCCTCCAACACACAAGGTGATATGAGGTACACTATATGTTTATCATACTATTTCTTTACTACTAGTAGATACCAGGGCCAACCACTCTTTTTTCTCGTTATTCCTGATATGAGAGTTGGATATCCTAGTGGAGATACTATTATAGTGGATTTTTATAATGGTTCCTACTAGAAATTTCACATCGGTATCATTAGTATGCTGTCAGTGCAAGATTTTATTATGAGGACAAATTTATTT
Source organism: Viscum album (assembly GCA_963277665.1). Taxonomy (NCBI): domain Eukaryota; kingdom Viridiplantae; phylum Streptophyta; class Magnoliopsida; order Santalales; family Viscaceae; genus Viscum; species Viscum album. The sequence continues at coordinate 359,680,660 of OY728143.1, forward strand.
GTGGTTTTTACTGTTCAACATGATGGATCCCTATGAATTTATCATGGGCATGCATTTCCTAACCATGGATCGTGCCCGAATCAATGGTCATCACATACTAGTCAGATGTATGCACACTGATGGGATGGGATTCACCATTCTTGGTGGATGAGGCCTCATAAAGGGGAAGGCGAGTGTTTTAAGGAATAGAATACATCCTTCTTCCAACTAGTTAGTGAGTGTGACCCTTGGTGCATCAGAATCATTTTGAACCAGGGTTCCTTCAGTTGTGGAAGATTACATGGATGTTTTCCCTAAATATTTCATCAGAAAACCTCCATGTTGACATTTGTAGTTTTTCATCGATTTTAATCGATCGACCAAACCAATATATTTTGTGACCTATTAGATGGAACCCAATAAGCCCCGAGAGATTTTTTAGTTGTTGGATTTCTTTAAAAATAAGGGTTTTATTAGGACCAGTGTTTCCCCCTTAGCATATGCAGTTCTATTTGTGAATTAGGTAGAGAGGAGTTTGTGGCTTTGTATAGATTATCGTCTCCTGATCCAGACCATAATAAAAAACAAAATCGCCTTACTGTGGTTTCAAGACCACTTATATTTTTTTTGATTTTTGAGGTACTTATTGAAGATAAATATTATATATGGATTCAACCCGCAATGGGTCCGCAAGGCTGATATTCTGAAGTTGATCATTCAATGTTCCTATGGGCATTAGGAGTTCTTAGTGATTCCCTTCGGTGTGAAAAAATCCTCCGCCATTTTCATATCCAAGATGTAGTAGGTCTTCCAACCATATCTAGAAGGGATTATTGTTGTATTCAAATATGATAAACTTTTTTACATGGCATAAAATGTGGAACATTTTGAACAACATAGAGTGTTATTCTATTTTATTCGATAACACCATCATTTTGGGTATCTCTTGATGTGTTTGTTCCGGATATATGAGGTTCAATTTCTAGGGAATGTCATCTTACAAGAGGGGTTTTCCATGGAACTCATGATGATTGAAGCGGTTCTTGCTTGTTATCCACCCAAGAATGCATTAGAGGTGTGGAGTTTTTTCAGTTGTCCTTGGTACTATTATTGATTTGTGGAATACATATCCATGATCGTAGCCCCTTTGACCACTCTGTCATGGAAGACATATCCATTTATCCTCTATGAGTAGTGAAAAAATTCCTTTGATGAGTTGAGGCATAAGCTGATGACTGATCCAGTTTCGATAATACATGAAGAGGGCATTAGCTTTATTTTTTAATGTGATGCCTCCAATGATGGGCTCAATTTACATTTGATGCAACACCAAGAACCCATCGCAAATGGGTCAAGGTAGTAGAGACACCTTGTGCTGAATTATGTGACTCATGACCAAAATATTGTAGTAGTTGTATTCGCCCTGTGGATGTAGAGATACTACTTCCTTGGATAATGCTTTGTGGTTTATTCAGACCACCTGATACATAGGTATATCTTTTCCCCGAGAGATCTCAACATGAGGTAGCAATGATGGTGGAAGTTCTTGTGGAATTAAGACATTGATCTCGTTAATACTTCGGGGTAGAGAAATGGTATAGCATATTCCCTTAGTAGGAAGTCTCGATCTCACCTCATTGTGGACGATTTAGAGTAGTAAACATCCATACAACTATTCCTTGAGGAGAAGGAGGTTACAATTTGTTTTGATGTCGATGGTGCAGAGGCCTTCAATTTTTGAGTGGGTGAGAGAATAATAGATGGGGGACATCAACATTGAGGTTCTACACAACCAGATATCAATGGGTAACACATGTCATGGGTCTGCTAAATTAGGGAATTGTGACATTTTGTTGTAGGTAAAAATTGTGATTCCAATTGTGAAGAAGGAGGATGTGATGTGGGAGTTTAAAACATTGCCCTTAGTTGAACATCACAATGTGGGAAAGATTTATAGAGAACTTCATCGTCAGCTTTGTTGGTCTGGCATGAGATGAGGCATTACTGAGTTAATCTCCTGATATCTTACCTATTAGCAGTTTACGGCATAAAATTAGGTTTTGGTGGGTTTGTTGCAGCCCCTCGACATCATAAAATGGATGTTGGATGACATGTCTATTGCCTTTGTCATTGAATGTACATTCACAGCCCAAGGCCATGACTACATATGGGTTATAATGGACTATCTTACCATGTCTACGCACTACATTTCCACAAGAGGGAATCGTTTGGTGGAGTGTATGGGGAATTTGTACTTATGGGATATCATCCGCCTTCAAATAGTACCATCAGAGATTGTCCCCAATTAGGAAACATTGTTTACGTCAAAACAATGGAAAGTCCTATAGAGGGATTTTGGTACATGGTTGTGGATGAGTAAAACCTTTGACCCCCAGAACGATGGACCAACTGAGGTCACTATCCAGGTGTTAGAAGATATTATAAGGGCCTAAGTGATATATTATAGATGGAGTAGGGAAGATCACTTACCTTTTGAAGAGTTCTCAAACAACAAGAGTTATCACTCAAAAATCGGCATGACACCGTATGAGGCCCTATATGGGATACCCTTCATGTCACCCTTGTATTGGGTGGAATTTGGGAAATCATCCCACATTTCCATACAGTTAGTGTGATCCACAACCAGGAAGGATAAAGTTAACTACGAATGGATGAAGAAGGCCAAGAAGAGACATAAATCCTTTACATACGACCATCATAGGACATTATAGATTAATTAGGGAGACCACATATTCTTGAGAGTCTCCCCGTGGTGTGGAATGAAGTTGTTTGGTAGAGGATGTATGCTATACTCAAGAATCAATGGGTCGTTCGAGATCTTCTCAAGGATCGTGGATGATGCCTACTACATTTCCCTACCCCCGCAGTTGGAGGGGGTTCATAATGTCTTCCACATGTCACATCTATGGTGATATGTGCATGATCATAAGCACATAATTGACTACTGTGAGGTAGAAATAAATGATGTGTCCACCTATACAAAGCATATGGTCTTGATTGATGATTGACTTGAGTGAACCATACATGGAAGGACCATTCCCCTAGTTTGCACCCTGGGGCAGCATAGTAATGTGCAAGAGAGTTCATGGGAATGAGACGGGCAGTTTCGAGCATAGTTTCATGAGTTTATTTTCTAGTTTTTCTTTCTAGGGATGAGAAATCTTGAAGGAGGGATTGATGAAGAGACTTGTTTCTTGTCTTGTAACAGTTTGAAATAATTCAATATGTATTTCCAGAGGTATGTGTTTAGACGAAGGGAAATTCTGATGCCCAGTGTTCTGAGAATTAATTTTAATAAACCTATAGTATATTTTATAATATTCATGATCTAGAAATAGAATAAATCAAACAAATTATATCAGATAGATAATATAAGGGAATAGTTGAGTCTTGAGCTTGTTGTTTACCCTATGAAGGCTATAACATTTGTCGACGCAAGGTCACTGTCAGAAAAGGCATGTCAGGAAAAAATATTCATTTCAGAATAACAACTTGGTGATTTATATCAAGAGTTTCATTGAAAATAATTTTAAAAGGAATGCTTGGAATGGATATCTGATACATCCTTTTAGATTGAAATAAGTCATTTTTCATAGGCGCAACATAAAATTAGAGGGCATTATGAATTTGGAATCTCTATTGAGTGGGGTCCCTATAAACACTGTTTTGTGATATGGTTATGAAAAAAACCTAATTCAATCTTTCTATGTCTTCATATTCTCAAGATCTCCATTTCTCTCTCAATAATTCTTCTTCATTTTTCTCCGCATTGAGTACCGATCTCTACTAGAATTTTGAAAAATCGATGCATGATTGCAACATAAGCATCCATAATGACGAAACACCGAATCAACATAGGATCTATTTTCTTGTTCTGAAATTCAATTTCTACTTTGATTATCTGTTTCCATTTATTTTTCTTCATGTTTTTATATCAAAATCATTGATGGCCACACAAACATAGCCAACAATCTCTCTATTCATCACCCATTCCTCTTGTTCTCCAACTATTATATTTAAATGTGTTAAATATTCAACGGATTGTTGTGTTGAGCCCATAACTGTGAAGATCATGTCCTTTGATTCCTAATATTGCACCCATAATAATTATCAGACCTCTGGTGTGATTGTAGTGGCCCTCCGAAGGGGAAACCACTTTTGAACTACTGACAATGGTCATCGGTGGCACAAGTAATCAATGGGTTATGGATGTCCTGTGGGAGCCGTGTGGGGGACATACTCACTATGCAGAGGCTTCTGGGTGCCATTATAGGAGGCTTGGTGAGGGGAAGTGTGATCAAACGCATGGGTCATAGGGAAGGAAAGTTGGCAAGTGGATTATGTCGTGGTTTGGCAACAGATTAACAAGGGACTGGGGGTGCGAGGTAGTGACAGAAGGCGTCAGGCCGACAGAGCACCAAAAGTCACCAAGGTCACACTTGGGTGGCTATCTAGGTGTATAATATTGGGGACAGAAACCCGCCTCATACAGTTCTTCAAATAGATGTAGTGGTCCACAGGGTTCCCGAGGAAGCACCTACAAGTGGGGTGACACGCCAAAGAGGTGTCGTTGTCACCAGGTCATGGATAGATGTAGGTCAAGCCATGGTCTAGACAGTGGGATATCTGTAGTGGATTGTACTGGCGATGTCAGGCCGGCCCAGGAAGTAGAGTCTGGCCGGATTGGCCCAGACCGGCCCAATTTGGGCGTTTTCGCCTTCAAATCGTCAAAACTTCTAAAGGGAACATATATATGTTGCACTGTTTTCAATAATGGATATTTTCATCAATACATACCTTATAAGTATGTTTTAAAAAATTTTGATTTCATGTTTCCAAAGTTCGGTGAACCAAAATACCAATGTAAATATTAATAAAATATTTATTATTATTTGGAAATCTTGTGCTGGAGTTATCATCTAAATGGGATGTCTGATTGATGGCTGTCAGCAGCAGTGTGACCGTATACTCTATATAGAACTTTCAAGACTTACCGTGGACGTTTCATTTTATATTCGAGGTACGGGTCCCATGGGGCCCGGTTCACACGTGTTACGATAATTTCTAAATCTTCCTTTGGGAATCAATCTAGGAAAACGAGTAATCCATTTCATATATATTTTGGAGGGGATTGCGATAGTGCAATCCACCCATTATAATTCGTATCTGAGGCATGGGCCCCACGATATGCCTTTTGATTGTAATGTCATGTTGTATAAGATTTTCATTTGAGTTCCATTCAAAGTAAGTGTATTATTGATCATATGTGTTTTTTACAAGGATTACAATAGTGTGACCCATTATGAAATACAGAGCATTTTTTGAGACCTTATTAAATGTTGAAAACTTATCCTCATTCACATACGATGTGATGGTGACCTATATTCTCTTTTGATCCTAACCTTCAGTGTGGTAGGGTAGTGGCATGTGTCGTCATCTTTCGGGATTATCCACTAGCGATGTTGGGTAATGCAGTTTGGCATTCACTTTCGGAAAAACCCTCCAGTGAGGCTGGGCAGTGGAGGTTGACATTCTATAATGGTATTACCCTCCAGTGTGGCTGGATAGTGGTGTTTTTCATTCACATTTGAGTTTACCATCCATCAAGGGTGAGTAATGGTGTTTGCCTATTAATCATTGATGGGGTTTTTTTGATGTACCATTAAACATACAAAATAAGAGGGAACATTTCCCCCAAAAAAATGTTCATGAGATGAGGCATAAAATCCTTATGGGTGGGTCAGTTCACCCCAAATCAGATTGTATCGGATTGTTGTAATTTTAGGCCCTTTGAAACATTGTTTTGTGTAGGCATGGGAGATGTTTTCCATCGATGGTGGTTACTCCTAGAACAGTTGGAGACTCTTTTCCTAAATGGAGAATTCCTATGTAGATCCCCTTACTTTCACTTTTTTGGGTTTCTTTGGTTTGATTATATATATATATATATATTGTCACCGTATTGTGTAACCCCCACATTGAGTTATTATTACTCTCGTTCTATGAGAGGTGAATATTTGAAGGGTATTCCATGTGCTTTCTACATCTAGCATCTCATGGATGGATGTGAGAACTCTTCTACATGAGGTAAAAAATACCCGATGATAAGTTCATCTTCTCCCCGCATCTAGATCCTCATGTTTGGATATATTTACATTACTTTTCTTATTGGGTTGATATGCACTTTTAATGTACATTATTCCAATTATCTGTATTTACATCCCTCTTGTATTTTCCATATTGTTCCCCCTTAGTTTTTGTGTATCTTACTGAGTATGTTTACAGTCAGCAATGTATGGGCTTTTCCCTCATGCATTATGTTTTATGTTGATGCTTAACTAATTTGACAGTGATATCTGGGAGCTCTAGATTCAGGAGCATAGACTATGTGTGGTGTTCAGGACTAGGTTTGTAGGATCAAGGCATCCATTCATGCTTTACATTCACAGTTTTTCCTCATGTTGGGATGCATTTTAGTGTGTATTGAATTTTACCCCTTTTTCATCCTGTTTATTTAACTTTATTCTTAGTTTTAGTGGCCCTTGAATGTATGGTTTACTTTTACCACATGTTTCGTCTTTTAATTCTCTTTATCCTCTTTACTTTTTCATCGAGTTGGATGTGTGTGTGTGTGGGTACATAGGAAAAGGCCCTATCATGTTATTCTACCTTTATCACTACTCACCAACCACTAGCCTAAGGAGGCTGTCTTGGGGAAGTTATAGCTCATGCCCCGACTTGGGTCGGGATGTTAGAAAATTGTTGTTGTCATAATAAAAATTATTATCTAATAAATACGGATTGCTAATAAAATGAGTACTTTTCCAACCATATATTATTATTTATAAATATTATTTATTATCATTGAAATCATCACATTTATGTTTTCTAATAGTGAATTTGTCATTATTTTCTCAGACATTAAAATTATTGGGTAAATATTAAATGAGGTATAAATATATGGTATATATTATTACATCATAATAGACCAAAGGTGAGGTAATAAATGTTATAAATGGAATCCATGAAAAAATATAAGTGATCTAATTAAAACAACATGTTTTGTAAAAATAAACCTTTTATGAACATGATTCACATCCACATCCCCAATTGTATTATTTTAATATAATTAGTTATTTTCCTTATAAAATAATTAACTACACTTTTCATTTGATGGAACTAGAAGGGGAACTGTGGGTTATTTTTTGTTTCTAATTAATTTATCTTATAGATTCTAGATAAATCATTTATAATTTAATAAATAATTTATCTCACATTTTCTATAAATTCCTCACAACCTCTCAATCATGTTCCCTATAAAAAAAGGATCCAGAAGATCATCTGTTTATCCATCTCTAATTACTTACAAATTTGTTCCGATGCTATTAAAAAGATCCTCCAAAGCATTTATAACATCCCTCTCAAGGGAATCTAATTATTATCCTCCTTGTTATGAAAGAATATTATTGGTATTATACTATTTAATTTCTAAATCTTCATACTGAAAATTATTTTACACAACCCCCTTAATAACCTTTTAATTACCATGTAATAAGAGACCACAATTCACTCTCATTATGAACATCCCAGTGTCATTTTTACAATAATTATGTTATAAAAAATAAACCTTTTTCATCTACAAACATATATATAGTGAATGTCCATCCCAATTTCAAATCCAGGTTATTCACCTTGATGAAACTTTCAGTAATTGATTGTAGATTTCCATTCATGTAACCTGTCATCTGTAATCATGTAAATAATAATAATGACTAATTTTGTTATGTTCTATGATCTTTGTAGAAGATTAATTGAATTATGCGATATGAATGTGATGGGATGGACTACAATTATATATCCCTTCAATGAAATTTTTAATTTCTTTCTTATTTATATACCAAATATAGATAATGGGATGTTATCCAATGACCACAATGTTTTAATTTCTCTATGTTTATGCTTTCCATATTCTTAGGATGTCCTATTTTTTTCACATTCCTACAATTCCTTGATGTTGTCATAATATATCATGATTTTATGTTCATTATCATGATTCTGATCCATTTTATATTACTATGATATGACTATTGATAATAATTTCTTAGCATCATCATTTTATGATTTTATTAATTCCTTGTGAGGATTTATAGTTCACCCATATCTTATCTATATCCTCATGTTATTTCATGAAGTACTAGATGATTTGACAGAATATATGTATTTATTTTAGTGTTTTTATATAATTTAATCATACCCATGATATAATTTATTTATTTTTCAATGTAATCTTTCAAATACAATATTTATTTTTTATATTTTGTGATTTTATTATGTGTATCGTTATGTTGTAGATTATTAATTAAGGTGAATTAATGTCTAAGGTTTTCATATAGGGTTTACCAATGAAATTTAATTATTTGTATCATGACTAGTTTTTTTTGATTGGAATATTTACAATAATATACACTGTAATTCAATAACTATAAATCCTTCACTCACATTAGAAATGAATCATGTTATCACATTTTTAATTATTTTTCTTCAACTTAAAATCATATAAATATGTTATTCATTATATTCCTTTAATTTCAAAGCATCTAGGTATTAATATTTCTTATTTTTTCACTTATGTTATATCTCTAAGATAAATTAGAAATTAATTTTTAAATATAATTGCATCATCTCACATTTATTCATTCAATGTTCAACTATAATATTTTTCATCTTTATCTCCTTTTAAATTTATTTAATGTTAAAGAGTTCTATTTCTAAAATTGATTTATTTAAATTACGATGAATCATAGACCTCAATCATAATTTGGAAAACTATTGAGGAATTATTCTCCAATATAAATACAATATATAATTTTAGATATTTTTAACTGAAATTGTTTACTTTATTCATCCATGAAAATATATTCTATTGTTTCTATGAATCGTTTAAGATTGTCAACATAAAAAAGTTTATTTAAATAGTTTTTTTATTTATTTTAGATGTATATCCATATCACCTTGGAAACATGAAGAACAAGACATGAATATACTTCCATTTACTGTAGAAACCTTCAAAACAATATACAATCAAAATACCTTATTTTTATGAATGATTTTGAAAATAAAAAATTCATAAAAAATAGTTTTATTTAGTTTCCACTAATTTCACCCATAAAAAATCAATATTTTTAAATACTATGTTTTTATAAACCTATAAATTTATATACATATGGAAAATTACATATGAAAATCAGTATATTAAATATCATATTGTGAGAATGTTATCATAATCATTATTATAGCATTTATACTATTCATTCATCTACTAAGATGAATATCACACATATCATCAACATCATTCCAGTTCTCAAAAATCTATTACATATGATATAATTTGTTTTAAGTGTTCTTTAAAAGTATTATGCATCAAAAGAAATATGTTCTTTATAATTCCATTTTAAAATATTCAGTTATATATTTGAAAATATCATAAAAATAATAAAAATTTATATTATACATCAATCCCATTGAACATTTTTAGTGATCCATGAAAATTAAAACATGTATCAATATTCCTCTATCCAAATATATTATGTATTAACCATACACTACAAAATGTATTATATATAAGAATAAATCTTAGACATATACAAAAAAACATGTTTCCTCATCATATTCTAAATTTCTATCCCAAATCAAAAAATAAATATTATATAATAACAATGTTCAAATGTATGATTTCAAAATCATTCCATGGTTCAGAAAACATATGAAATATTTTACAGAAAACCCAAACCTATTTTATTAAAATCCAAATATCTATAAACATTTAAACAATCACTACATCACATTAAAAACTATATTTTATTTAATGTTTAATATGATTTATGTGTTTCAAAAAAAATATCACATTACACATATCCATTTCATTATATTTATATTAGTATAATTTTTAAGAAATATAACTAATGATAGTGGTATATTCATGAAAAATAAAACAACATAACATCAATTTTAGTCCTAATACACTCTTCATATCTCAAAATGAATCAACACATCTGTTATGATCATGTAATGTTATAAGTGTTATCTGATATTGAGAAAAGTTAATATACATTCATGTGGTATTTGTTGAATTTGGTGCAATGTATTAGTGAACACAATTAAATATTATTATGGTCAACCATATTATATTATAATATATTCTATTTTTTTATACCATTTTTGCTCACACTAGTATAAAATTATGTAATGATGTTCCATTTCTATTTTTTCTATGTTTCAAATGGATTTATGTTCCGTGGTTTTCAAAAATCAGTATTTGGATTTTTTTGGAATCCAATGAACATAATTCATCTCCAATAACTATAAATTATCTATGAGTCTTCATTCAATTATTTGAATATAATGTGAAGAAACATGATGTTGTAAACAATTTCATAGAATAATATATGTGTTTTACCCATACAATATTTATTTATATTCACAACATCACATATCATTTTTACAAATGCGACTACTAAAAAAATATTATATATGATGATAATTTTATTGAACATTTGATATTAATTGATGAAACTATTCCACAATTTATCACATTCCAAAAATATATATTATACTAAGTTGAAATGGGATACTTCAAACATGCTAACATAAATATTATGGCAGTTCCCAAATACACACCATAATTTTAACACCATAAGTATCATTATAAAACTCTATAAACACATGATACCACTGTTAAAGATAAGAACATACCCTTGGATAGTAACACCATATGATTTAATTCTATGTTATCTCTTTAACGCAATCCAATAGCCTGTGATACATGCAATACTAAGTTCAAGCACATCACGGCCTATTAAACTAGTCGTTAAAAAAAAGATTATGAATAGTATTAACCACATTTGAAATTTTATATATATCATGTATAATTTTAATATTCAACTTTTTTTCTTATACTTAATATAAGGGAAATATTAATTTTTTAGATAAAAGAAAGAATTTTCAAAACATAATGTTTTCCATCTTTTAATGGAGAACCATTTTTAAATAAAATATTTGACACTATCATATATTCAATTTATTGAAATTAAATTATTCTTTAAAAGAGTGAAATAATAATTTGTTTTAGATAATGTTTTGTTACTTTTCTAATTAAATTTATATTTTATTGAATTGTGGAACATACAAAATATTAATTAAAAATAACATTTTTAATTGAATTAATTTATAGCAATAAATTATACATTTTAGTTGTTATAAAGTATCATTAGATTATATTTTTACCATTTAATATAATTCAGGTAATTGGATGTAATTTCACATTTAAATTATATAAAAATTAATGTCAATTTTTTTGATAATTTTTGCTTCTTAAAAACCTACTTTCTAGTTTTGACATCGAGAATTAATTTTCAATTAATTAATTTATCTTCTATGTTTTAAATTTCGTTAAATTGAAATCATAATTGAATTTGGAGTATCAAAATTCTATTTGGAAGGATTTTTTGTATTTTTTTGAAAACATTTAATTTTTTATAAATAGTTAAAAACAATACGTTATAGATAAAAACCAATATTTTTCATTTTAATAATTTTATAATTAATTTTTTTCTTATTGTAGAAATATTTACACAATACATATATTATTATAATTTAATTCATTGGGATCATTTTATAATAATATTAGACATATAAAATTGTGTTGTACTTTTTTAACATCTTTTACCCACTTTCTAGGCATAATTGCAATTTTCATAAAATTTTATTTTACCTCCTCTGAGAATTGAATTTAAAAAATTCAATAACTTTGGTTGAAATTAATATGTAAATTTTGGTTCAATAGTATTATAATAATTTTTGGTAAATAGTAAATTTTGAAATTTATTTACCACCGTTTAAAGTAAATAAGGTAATTAAAGGTAATATTGTTATTACAATTACCTTAACAGATGTCATAATTCAATTAAATAAGTGTATTTCGACCAAAATCAACATTAGGAAAAAAATATGATCCTTTTTTATCTACTAGAATTAGAATAGAAGATGAATTATATTTTATTTAAAAGAGTTAAAAGTATTAAATTCAATTTTTAATAACTAACTTTTTTTTAATATAGGGTTATACATAAGATAATATTTTCTATAAATATTCATTAGAATGAAAAAAATATTTGCTACTTCATATTATTTAATTTATTTTTTTAGACATTAAATAATTAAATTTCATTATGAAACAGTGATGATGCAGAAATTACATAATTAATTAATTATTAATATAATTTATATTATTATATTTTAAAATAAATTTAAATTGAGTCTTTTGATGCATTACACTAATTCTATAGGTTAATATGATTTTTTTTAATTGATCAAATTATTATTTTTGTATTGATATAGTTTTTATGAATTTCACAAGAACCAAACCCCAAATAGTTTCAACATTGACATAAATGTGTTTTTAAAACAAATACAATTTTATTAAATTATATTATAGTTCTAAAAATATAAGGAAGGCCAAATGACTTATATAATGATAGATATGTTTTTATTGAACCAAGGGAGGATTGGATGGAAATTTATGTAATCCCAATTAACTGGGAATTATAATAAACCAAGAAGACACGATAAAAGCTAAAGTATTTAACTAGGAGTTAAATATAAAAGATAAGGTTAATTTGGTGACCTAAACATGTCTAAAACCAATTTGTTGAGAGGATATAAACCCCACCCCGCCCTAGACTCTAAATATGTCCACTTGGAGCCATTATAAACTAAATATGATTTTATAATAAAATAATATTTCATGCTTTTTCTAAAGTGACCATCCCCTCTCTTATTAAACATTCTTCTACTTCTCTTAATTTTACACCTCCAAAGCCATTTGGCTCAGCCAAAACCTGCTCAAATACCATCCCAACTACCCTTAATTCATCCTTGGGGCCTTACATAAATCATAAATCCATCCTAAAGAGACCTATTTTTCAAATCAAAAGGAAAAACCCGAATAAGAGGTAATTACTTAATCACCACATTCAAAGTTCTTTTCTTTTGCCACTTCATTTTTCTTTGTTGTTTCCATATCAAAATAATATCTCAAGTACCTTATACATAATGTGATGTTATTATAAATATTGTACAACCATATTCACTATTATGTACATCCTATGAATGACAATGTAACCACACATGTGTATGTACGACTTACCATCAGTATGTCATGGTGTAGTTTTTTATTCAACACATCATTTTTTGGATTGGTATAATAATGTGTATTATTGATGTAAATAAGAAATATAACATGTTAATTATTATTTATACATAATATAATTAGAAATTAAATAATATTTCAGCATTAATAGACGGATATTGTTTCTCATGCGTACGTACGACTTACCGTCTCCACGACGCGATGAAATATTTTTCTTCATCGTAAACATTCAAGAATAATTTTCATTTGATGAATAAAAATAATGTTTAAAGAACATAATATCATTCTGGATATGAATCAAATAATTTTTTTCCATAACAAACATGTCTCACGTAACAAATCATATAAATAAAATTGAATTATTTATCACATGAAACAATGATAACATTGAAATATCAAGAACAATGAAATATTAGAAGTTCATTTACATTATAATATTTATGTATGTGGTTCTTTTATAATATAATAACAATTACTCTAGCATTATAAATGTGTTTAATATATCCTCAACTATGTAAGTGTACTGGGTAGGGGTTATTTCCTCAATATCATTATTATCTGATATTGTATATCGGTAAGTATATACTAGGACATATTTATCATCTATGTACATGTTTTATTAAAATTAATTAAAAAGGAATATTTTATGGTTTTAGGGAGGGGAATAATTAACTATATCATCATTTTAAATGTTTTTAATGATTTATTTTTCTAAATGTTTTTAATTAATGTCCATGTTTTCAAAATTATTTCAAGGATTTATTTACGTGGACATGATTGTTTTAATATATTAATTATTTTGAATGTTTCAATGTGGTATAAGAAAATTCAATTCAAAAATGTATTTTAAATGAATTCCTTTATATATTTTGTGACTTATGAATTATTTCATGAAAATGGATATTACTCTAAATGAGTTTTTTTTTATTTTTTAACTATATCAACATCCTTTTTTGGATATTATTATTTATTGAGGTTGATTTACAATAATACATCCTTACATATTTTATTTAATGAGTTATGATATGTTTGACTATGGTTGTGCTATTTTTATATCATTTATAGTTTATGGTAAAAATGTTGACATTTCATTGTCTATTTTTAGTATGAATTTTTATGTTATGTTTCACCCTTTTTCATATGTGGAATTAATTGGACTTAGTAAGTGATGGGTGGGGCCCACTATAGCCTCTCGATGCATCGTTAGGTCTCATGGTACAATCTACTTTCTTGGAATAAGGCCTTCATAAAATCTTATTTATAATATTCACATGAGTCTTTGAATATGTGTTTATGATGTCTGAAGTTATGCATTGAAACGTTATGAAATTAGATATTGATTTTACATGTGATTTTTCAACTAGTAGAATATCCCTGTAAACATGTAAATAGCATTATTTTAATTATATTTTCCATATTATTCTAATTTTTATGTTTAAATGATTTGTGTTTTATTATTATACATTGTTATAAATTTTTATTCTTATATATGATAGTTTTTAATATATTTTTATGCATAATGAGCATCTGAGATCACCCCTTTCGTATGTTCTATTTTTTCCTGGATGGGAAGTAGTATATTATGATTAACCTGTAGGAATAGGCTATGGGATATGAGTGTGTCCAATGGGGACATAATGATGTTGCATATACATTTCATATTGTAATGTAAAACATATGTATGTATCTAGTACATCCATGTATACTAAACTAATAGGTCTTTAGGGACTTTATCTCTTGTGATCATGCTAATGTTATTTATTACTGCACAGACTCTCGGTAACTAGGGTTGAGCATTAGAGTTGGTTTCCGAAGAAGATTAGTACAATCCTTGGAAAGTAGATTTAGAAAACCTCTTATTAGAGAACATTACCCTAATATTGAATTTGATGATTAGTATATAATAACATCCTTAATTTTTTTAATGTATACATTTTGTGAGTTTACGATAATTACATATCAATATGGATACTACAAGTGGATGTGGTATTGGCACCGATTACCTTCAAGTGAAAACAATGAATAGGATATTTGGGCTTGACTCGGGGTATCCTAGTACATGACAATGGGCCATACTGTGCACCCAATTTGACACTCAATAGGGATATGCTTGGGATAATTCACATTTTCATTACAAACCATTATAAAGGATTTATGATGAAATATGTCAACAAAGGGACTATTTTTATGAGACAAGATGTGTGAAAATAGTCTATTTATATTGATAATTTTTCTATTTATTGAATTATACATTAAAATACATTCTAACCTAATGAATTTCAACATTTAGATATAGTGCACCTTAGATGGAATGGGAAGTCCAAAAATACGTGTGATCCAAAGTGTGTAAAGGATCCTCTCATTTATAGTCTTAAGCCAAAATTTCTAATGGAAAAAGTGTAACATGTTTTCTCATCATTTGAGTAAATATTATCATGTGTTAATAAGATATGTTAATAATTATACAACTCCTCTATCTTTGAATGGAAGCCATAAAATAAGAGGATGTCAGAGAGAAATATGGATAAAGGGAAGAAGGGAAAGAAAAAATTCCCCATATGCGATAATTGTGGAATGAATCAACCTGTTAAGTGCTTGAAAGGACTGGGAATTTTTTATAAGTGTGGAGAAAATGGCCATTAGGAAAAATAATGAAAAGGGATCAAATAAAACATTAATATTCAGTGTTTCAAGAATAATGAAATGGGGAAATACAAAAATAAATGTCTTAAGTATTAAGAAAATATAGATGAGAATAGTCAAAGGGTTTATGGTCAAGAATTTATTTTTACTATAGTCAATGTGGAAAAATTAATTTATTTGTGCATCAGGATTGAATAATTATATTTTTTTAGTGATGAATCAGTGGTGTACCAGCTATGTAAATTATGCAAATAAATTAGGATTGTACTGCTGTACGATTTCATTGAAGATTTTATATTGTATGGTATTATGAATGTGAATCAATAGAATGTTAATATTTTTGGATTATACATGGTTAATGGAATGAAAAATGTTATTATGGTCCTGATACCGAGATAAGTGCTTTGGATAATGTAAATTTGGTATTATTGACATCCTTGTAACTGATTAATGTATTTTAAAAAAATAGTTCATACCAATATTATTTGGAGTTTTCATCATTTTTGAATTTAATGAGTATATCTAGTAATATATGTTTTACAAAATGAATAGATTTTATGGTATTTTAGGTGGTTACCATGTTTTAATAGAAGTCATGATGAAAGTATTCACATGTATGACATATGTTCATCCGTATAATATTTGGACTCTGAGTTTAAATAGAAGTATAGTGGATAAGTCTAAAGGTTGCAATAGAATAAGATTGATATTGGATGATGTTGTTTAATGGTAGGGAATTTCTTAAGAGTTTTTTTTTATTTTTAGAAAAAGGACATCCCAAATGTCATGTGACAACCTGTCGCATTCGTAACGGCTGTGAGACATGAACCCACAACCAAAGGGAGAAAAGGGGACATCACCTACAATGGTACTATGTGATGTATTGTATTGTACATTTTATTTTGTTAATTTTCACAATGTATGAATTAAAATTAATGATTTTTAAACCCTATACGATTAGGTTTAATAGAATTTTTTTGAGTTATATTATCTTTTGGAGAGAAAAATGAGATTGTGATTGAAATTAGTTAATGGATGATACTCTACTTATCAAGGAATATTTTTTCTTATAATTTGATGAAATTTATTCTTAAACAATTGGGAAATTATTTCATAAAAAATTTATCCAAATACGTTATGTTTTGTTGAACCAATGATATTTCAAATCATCATAGATTTATGGTTTGTGGCACTATATTTTCCATTAATTATTCACTTGTCTTGTGATTGATGACATCAATAACTACCAATAAATTCATCCAGTTTTCCTCCAATTTTGTGTCTATAATTTCCACCAATCACAACCTATTTGAAACCCTAATTTGGTGGTGAATTTATCATTTCCATTTACCTCTTATAAAAACTATATTATATTAACCCTATTTCTGATGTGGGTGTTGCCCAAATGTATTATCAATTTTCAAACTTCTATTTTTGAATGAAAATTTCACAATCTGAGGAAGAAATTATTTAATCGAGGGAAGGATGTAGCACCCCATGATTTCATAGTATGTTATCTCATTAAATTTATTCAATAGCTTGCGCTACACACAACAACGAGTTCATGAATATCACGACCTCTGAAACTAGTTTTTTAAGAATCAGATATTAATAGTAATAACCCCATTTTAAATTATATATATATCATATATAGTTCATACATTATTATTTGGTGTTTCTTATACATAATATAACGGTAAATAAAATTTTTTTGATAGAAGAATTATTTTTCCAAAAATGCGGTTTTCCCGCCTTTCATTGGCGATCCTTTTTAAATCCAAAATTTGACACTGTTATATATTCAATTTAATTAAATTAAATTATAATTTAAAATAGTATCATTAAAATTTTAGTTTGGATAAATTTTTGGTACCTTTTTTATAACTTTCATATTTTGATGAATACTGATAAATATTAAATTTTAATTAAAAACATATTTTTTAATTGAAATAATTTATATTGAAAAATTATACAATTGAGTGGTTTTAACGTATTATTAGATTATTTTTTATGATTTAATATAATTCAGGTCATTGGATATAATTTAATATTTAAATTATACAAAAAAACAGGTCAATATTTTGATAGTTATTAATTCTTAATAACCCGTTCAATTTTAACAACGGGGAAAATATTAAATTAAATAATGCAACTTCTATGTTTTGAATTTGGTAATATTGAATCCATTTTTAAATTTTTAATATCATAATTATCATTGTGTGAAATTGTTGTTATTTTTTTTTGAAAACAATTAATTTTTTATGAATAGTGAAAAACATTATGTTGTAGATTAAAAGAAATATTTGCATTTAAATAGGTATTTTAATTTAAAATTTATCTTTATGTAAAAATAAGTGTAACACCCCGAGCTTCCACGATACGCCTCTCTTTTAATAATGCAATAGCTTGCATTGTACGCAAGTTCGAGTTCTAAAACACCGCGACTAATCAAAGTAGCCGTTATGAATAGTAATAACCAATTTTTAAAATTATAGAAATTTTATATTTCAAAATGGACTTCATTTTTGAATTCTTAATATTGAAATTATCCTAAGTTGAATTTTTTGTAACTTTCTGAGAACTTCCAATTTTTTTTATGAATAGTGAAAAATACTTAAAACAACTTTTTTAATCAAAATAATTTATTGTGATAAATTATACTATTTAGTGGTTTTAAAGTATAATTAGAATATATTTTTACCATTTTATCCAATGGTGGTCATTAGAATTAATTTAACATTGAAATTGGACATAAACAATTGCCAATCTTTTGATATAAATTGTTTCTTAAAAACACGCTATTTGTTGTGATAGCGGGAATTAATTATAAAATAAATTAATGCAACTTATATGTTTTGAATTTTGTAAAATAGACATCATTTTTGAATTCGGAATATCAATTATAGCTTAGGGTGAAATTTTGGCATTGTTCTGAAAAACTTCAATTTTTGATGAATAGTGAAACCACTAAGTGGTAGTTAAATAACTGATTTTTCGTTTAAATGAAATATTACCACTTCTGTGATTTTATTTTCAAAAAACCGACATACATGGTTGTCATTAAGAAGTAAAATGTGGTTCAATGAGATTCAAATAATTTTTTTGTGAATAGTAACTTTTAAGTTCTTAATCGCGATTAGAGGTAATTAGTGTAGTTTAAGGTACAAATAATGTTTTAATAATATGAGATGAGCATGAAACTTGTCATACTACTATTGGATGAGTCATGGCCGACCAAGACAACCCATGGGTCAACTTGGGGACCCCATGGAGCCACTTTAGTTGGAAAATGACATTAATATATATTTATTTAATGTTAAAATTAAATTGACACAAACATGAGTTATTTTACTAAAACAGTTTTTAAGTGGGGTTACACAAGTCCAAATTTTGATTATAAATATTCATTAGAAATCTAAAAATATTTCCTACATCATAGTATTTATTTTATAATTTTTAGACATTAAATATATTAAATTATTTATGACATCATGATGATGCAGTGATGACCTCATTATTTAACGATTTAAATAAAATGGGATGATAATGAAAAATCCAAGGCTTACACTTGTCCAAAGCCAATTTGATGAGGATATTTCGAACCCTTAGCACCTTAGCCTCGAATTATATAAGTGTGGGACATTTAGAATCCGAAAATCATTGTGTAATAATGTAACATTTTAATCTTTCCAAAAGAACCCCTCCTCTCCACTTATAAAAGGCCCCCACCTCTTCCACCTCATTTACACTTTCAAGCCATTTGGCTCGGCCAACCTCTGCCCAAATACTCTCCCAATTCCCCCTCTTACTCCTAGAAGCCTCACTTTGGGCAGAACTCTTCCCAAGGAAACCGTTGGATCAAATCAAAAAGAGTTACCCGATTTTGAGGTAATGTCTTCTCTAATGTTGTTTTGTTTTATTTATCTTCTCCAACCCCCTAAAATATTTTTATTCATTTCTTTTGTAACAACACCAGTATCCTCAATATACTAGTATGTTGTTATAAGAATTATTCGAGCTACACTTACACACACCTACATCTAATGGTTAAAAAACATACGGTTTCTGTGGATGGCGAATTTCTGCCTCACGAAACGATGATTGTTCAACACTCATATAACACCTCCAAAGGTGGCCATTAAGATGTCAATATTTTTATATATGATATATAATATGTTTATTTTTTACTTATGCTTCTGTATTTCTCATTTATGGTATACTTTATGATTTCCATTATGGGTAAAATGCGATAATTTCATTTTAGGAAGTGCGGACTACCGCCCCCTCAAAGTGATTTGAATCGTTAATGCCATATGTGTGATGTATAAAGGATGGAGTAAATAGTATTACACACTATATTATACTGGAATTATATTATACATTTATATAATTATGATTTCGTTCCATTAAATATGAAATTTAAATGAAAGTAGCGTTCATGCATACTTACGGCTTACCGTCTCCATGAACGGTACATTTCATTTCTTACCTCTAAATGTTACGTAATATTATAAATGAATGTATATACTGGATATATGAGATATATATGACATCTAAATAATGAATATAATTCTGGAGATAATGGATATTCTACCACATAAACAACTTGTAATTATATGAATTTTATTGTTGACTCAAGTACCAAAGATCGACAAAACGACCATTATTAACTTAAATAATTACATAATGTTCATATCATTGTAATAAGTGATATAAAAAGGATAATGAAATTGAAAATGGTTCTTAATAATGTATATATTAACTCTAGTTTATTATTCAGGAGGTTAAAGAACGGTTGAGTCAAGTCAGACATGAGGTAAGGGAATTTCTTAACCCAACTTCCATTCTTTGGGTTAATATCCTACTTTCAAATTATGTCATGATATTATTATATCCTATCTTGTATTTTTACATTATTTATGTGTACTTATAGTGAATACACATTATAGATGTACTTTATTTAAAAAAATGTTCTTTTTAAGGACTTCGTCTCAATCCCTTTCATTGAGGCTTATTTGGTTTTATACACAAATTTCTTTTATACGGTGTATAAACCCCTTTGACTTTTACATTTATTCAAAAGGAATCTTTTTTATACGAAGCGTTTTGCTAAACGACAAAAGGGAATTTTTTTCCGTAATTATGCGGCGACAACGACTTCTCCGCCGCCGTGACCATTATTTTAGTTTCATCTTCCTCTACAAGCCATCTTTTTTTTATGAAAAATAAATACAAAGTTTTAACTTTCATTTATTTTGGTATTGAAAATGGGTTTTAAAGAGTTTTTATTATATCAATGTGTTGTATTGATATCTTGTGATTGAAATGTGGAAATGTTATGTTTCCATTATGCATGTTTTATGTGATACAATTATGTTATGGTTTATGATATGTTTAAACCTACTCATATGAGGAATGTATTAGACTTAATAAGTGACGGGTGGAGCCCGCTATAGCTCCTCGATGCATCGGTAGGTCTCATTAGACAACTAGAAGTGGAATTGGCCGAGGCCCTTTCCCAATTTGATTTATGGTTTTGGCCGAGGCCTTAATCATTTTAGACGTCTTGGCCGAGGCCTTGAAAAAATGTTTCAGAATGTCCGGCATTATACATTCCCTCATTATGAAAGTGGTTATTGATATTGCATGTGATTATTCGACCAGTAGAATATCCATGTGAATAAGTTAATGGCATTATCTCATTTTACTTTTGCCATATTATGTTGGTGTTCTAGTTTAAAAGGCTTTTGTTTTAGTTATACATTGCCTTAAATGTTAATGTTTATTTTTGAAAGCTTCCGCACTATTGTTATCCTTATTGAGCATCTAAGCTCACCCCTTTCAATGTTTTAATATTTTCCAGGATGTGAAGAAGTATTTTATGAATGACCTGCAGGGATTGTGAGAAGAGGATATGAGTGTGGACTATGGAGACTTTGTTATTGTAGTTTTTTCACTTTATGATGTAATGTAACGTTTACGAATGTATCTAGTGTTTCCAAGGCTACTAAACTAATCGGTCTTTCGAGACTTGATCTTTTGTGATCATGCCAATGTTACGAAGTAATGCACCGACTCTGGGTAGCTGGGGTCGGGGCATTACAGTTGGTATCAGAGGCAGTTTAGTACTAACCTTGGAAGCTAGATTTAGATAAACTCTGATTAGAGCACATATCCCGAAGATAGACTTTGAGGATTAGTATAGAAGAACTTCCTAGAATTTTGGTATTGTAGAGATGTTGTGAGTTTTCCGAGCAATACATCCCTGTCTGGATACGAGCAGGTAGAGGCGGCTCTGGAACAGATGTACCTAGGGGTAAAACCCAAAAACACCGCTTTGAGCTAGACTCGAACGAGAACTGGTGCACGACAACGGGCCTTGCTGCACTCTTGGTTACGACACTCCTGGGGGATATGATTTGGATAATTCCCATTTTCATTACAAACCACTATGAAGGGTTACGAGTATATACTTCCTCAAAGAAAACATTTTTATAATTATGGATTATATCCATAAATTGTTCAACTTATGTTATGTGTTTTATAAGTATGGGATTATGTATTTTGATTCATAAACTGATCTAGTTTATGCCATTGTTTAGAAATGGCGCCTAGTGGATGAAATGGAAACCGTATCAATGCACGCACTCCATGTAGGTATTTCCCTCCTGCTTAAGATAATTATTGTGGAGCTGGAGATACAACTGGTGCTGATCAACTTATTACCATACTGGGACAACTCACTCAGGTTATGAATAATAACATTACTCGTATGGAGCACCCTGATCCGCAACGTGGAGGATAAATGTTAGACCGCTTCATGAGGCAAAAACCACCAACCATCAATGGGAGTACAAATCCTATAGTAGCAGAGCAATGGATAAATTCCTTAGAGAAAATATTCCATGCCTTGGGGAGTAGTGAAATGGAGAAGGTTGTCATGGCAGATTACCGCCTCACTGGAGATGCCGATCAGTGGTGGTCGCTGATTCAAAACACAAAGAAAGATGATGACGTATCGAATATGGAATGGAGGGATTTCAAAGAGCTTTTCTTAGAAAAATACTTTCCTCGTGACCATCGAGCAGATATGGAAAGGCAATTTCTGAGTCTGAGGCAGAAGGAGGATAAGAATGTCGCAAAGTATGAGGCTAACTTTACAAGGTTAGCGAGGCATGCTTTCGATTATATACGTAACCCAAGAAGTAAGATTGATCGTTTCTTTGATGGGTTAAAACCCTTTCTCCATCGAGCTTTAGTATCACAAACCTTCTCATCATACGAAGATATTGTCTCGTGTGCTATCAAGACAGAAAAGGATTTCTCTAAGTCTTATGACAACAAAGTAAATCAAGAGAAGAAGAGAATGGTGGAACAAGAGACAGATAAAGGGAAAAGGGGAAAGAAGGATTTTCCATTATGTGATAATTGTGGTAAGAATCACCCTGGTATTTGCCTAAAAGGAATGGGAGTTTGTTATAAATGTGGAGAAAAGGGTCACCAGGCTCGTGATTGCAAGGGAAAGAAATAGGCTATCAAAGTTGAATGCTATAATTGTAGAGAAATGGGTCATTATGCAAATTATTGTCCTAAGCATCAGGGAAACTTACCTCAGAAAAGGCCAAGGGATCAAGGACAATCTTATGCTGTTACTACAGTTGAAGCAGAATAACTAATGTATTGGTGCTTTTGGACTGATGGATTATATTTTGGTTATTAGAATAATGTGATATATATATATAAGGATTTTACTGCAGTACTTGTTGATTTCAGCAAGGTTTTAATATGATTAAGGTAATCATATTTTTAGTATGTGACAATAAGAGAAACTTTACTTTGTTTGGGGAATCTGATAAATTGATTTTGGAATTAAGAGACCTTTTAGAGAAAGTCTGGACAGAGGTATTTTGGATAACAATAAAGGTTGGAGTGGATTAAGTTGATCTTTGGATAGTATTGTTTAAGGTTAAAACATTTATGAAGATTATTTTTGGAATAGTATAGTACTATATTTTTAGGAAAAGGACAACCTGCAGGGTGGGGCATAACCCGTCACGTCGGACAAAGCTGTAGGAATCGAACCCACAACCATAGTGCGACAGGCCATTATTTCCTACTACTAGCCTACAAGAAGTCCCTGGTTATTAGAAAATAATTTTACTAATCTAAATTATATGTGTTAACATTTGGAACCTTATACAATTAGGAAAAGTATAATATTTTTGGGTTCTATTATCTTTTTGAGTGAAAGGTGAGTTGAAGGTTGAAACTCTAATTGTCAGGCATAAATATATATATACCTATCTGTTATTCAATGAATAAACTAATTCTTAAACTTTAGTAAAGGGATATTAAAACAAAAAAATGCGTTATCCTAATACCTTATGTCTTGTTGAACTGATGATATTTTAAATCAACATAGATTGAAGGCTTTGAGGCCCTCAATTTGACAGTTGATTGTGATTGATGACCTCAATCACTCCCTACGAATATTTACGTTTTTCCTCCAATTATATGTCTCTAATTGCCACCAATGTTCTCCTAATCAAGATCATAATTGGGTGGTGACTTCTTCATTTCCCTTTCCCTCTTATTAAGGCTAAATTTTATTAACCTTATTTCCGATGTGAGTTTTCCACAAAGGTATTTTCTATTTTCAACCTTTTATTTTCAAAGAAAAATATCAAATTGCGAGGACGCAATTTATTGAATGAGGGGAGAATGTAACACCCCGAGCTTCCACGATACGCCTCTCTTTCAATAATGCAATAGCTTGAATTGTACGCAAGTTCGAATTCTAAAACACCGCGACTAATCAATGTAGCCGTTATTAATAGTAATAACCAATTTTTAAAATTATAGAAATTTTATATTTCAAAATGGACTTCATTTTTGAATTCGTAATATTGAAATTATCCTAAGTTGAATTTTTTGTAACTTTCTGAGAACTTCCAATTTTTTTTATGAATAGAGAAAAATACTTAAAACAACTTTTTTAATCTAAATAATTTATTGTGATAAATTATACTATTTAGTGGTTTTAAAATGTAATTAGAATATATTTTTACCATTTTATCCAATGGTGGTCATTAGAATTAATTTAACATTGAAATTGGACATAAACAATTGCCAATCTTTTGATATAAATTGTTTCTTAAAAACACGCTATTTGTTGTGACAGCGGGAATTAATTATAAAATTAATTAATTCAACTTATATGTTTGGAATATTTTAAAATAGACATCATTTTTGAATTCGGAATATCAATTATAGCTTAGGGTGAAATTTTGGCATTGTTCTGAAAAACTTCAATTTTTGATGAATAGTGAAACCACTAAGTGGTAGTTAAATAACTGATTTTTCGTTTAAATGAAATATTACCACTTCTGTGATTTGATTTTCAAAAATCCGACATACATGGTTGTCATTAAGAAGTAAAATGTGGTTCAATGAGATTAAAATAATTTTTTGGTGAATAGTAACTTTTAAGTTCTTAATCGCGATTAGAGGTAATTAGTGTAGTTTAAGGTACAAATAATGTTTTCATAATATGAGATGAGCATGACACTTGTCCTACTCCTATTGGATGAGTCATGTCCGACCAAGACAACCCATGGGTCAACTTGGGGACCCCATGGAGCCACTTTAGTTTGAAAATGACATTAATATATATTTATTTAATGTTAAAATTAAATTGACACAAACATGAGTTATTTTACTAAAACAGTTTTTAAGTGGGGATACACAAGTCCATATTTTGATTATAAATATTCATTAGAAATCTAAAAAGATTTCCTACATCATAGTATTTTTTTTATAATTTTTAGACATTAAATATATTAAATTATTTATGACATCATGATGATGCAGTGATGACCTCATTATTAAACGATTTAAATAAAATGGGAAGATAATGCAAAATCCAAGGCTTAAACTTGTCCAAAGCTAATTAGATGAGGAGATTTATTACCCTTATCACCTTAGCCTCGAATTATATAAGTGTGGAACCTTTATAATCCGAAAAGAATTGTGTAATAATGTAACATTTCAATCTTTCCAAAAGAGCCCCTCCTCTCCACTTATAAAAGGCCCCCAACTCTTCCACCTCATTTACACTTTCAAGCCATTTGGCTTGGCCAAACTCTGCCCAAATACTCTCCCAACTTCCCCCTCTTACTCATAGAAGCCTCACTTTGGGCAGAACTCTTCCCAAGGAAGCCTTTGGCTCAAATCAAAAAGAGTTACCCGATTTTGAGGTAATGTCTTCTCTAATGTTGTTTTGTTTTATTTATCTTCTCCAACCCACTAAAATCTTTTTATTCATTTCTTTTGTAACAAAACCAGTATCCTCAATATACTAGGATGTTGTTATAAGAATGATTCGAGCTAAACTTACACACACCTACATCTAATGGTTAAAGAATATACGGTTTCTGTGGATGGCGAATTTCTGCCTCACGAAACGATGATTGTTCAACACTCATATAACACCTCCAAAGGTGGCCATTAAGATGTCACTATTTTTATATATGAAATATAATATGTTTATGTTTTACTTATGCTTCTGTATTTCTCATTTATGGCATACTTTATGATTTCCATTATGGGTAAAACGCGATAATTTCATTTTAGGAAGTGCGGACTACCGCCCCCTCAAAGTGATTTGAATCGTTAATGCCATATGTGGGACGTATAAAGGATGGAGTAAATGGTATTATACACTATATTATACTGGAATTATATTATACATTTATATCATTATGATTTCATTACATTAAATATGAAATTGAAATGAAAGTATCATTCATGCGTACGTACGGCTTACCGTCTCCATGAACGGTGCATTTCATTTCTTACCTCTAAATGTTACGTAATATTATAAATGAATGTATATACTGGATATATGAGATATATATGAAATCTAAATCATGAATATAATTCTGGAGATAATGGATATTCTACCACATAAACAACTTGTAATTATAAGAATTTTATTGTTGACTCAAGTACCAAAGATCGACAAAACGACCGTTATTAACTTAAATAATTACATAATGTTCATATCATTGTAATAAGTGATATAAAAGGATAATGAAATTGAAAATGGTTCTTAATAAGGTGTATATTAACTCTAGTTCATTATTCAGGAGGTTAAAGAACGGTTGAGTCATGTCAGACATGAGGTAAGGGAATTTCTTAACCCAACTTCCATTCTTTGGGTTAATCTCCTACATTCAAATTATGTCATGATATTATTATGTCCTATCTTGTATTTTCACATTATTTATGTGTAATTATAGTGAATACACATTATAGATGTACTTTATTTAAGAAAATGATCTTTTTAAGGACTTAGTCTCAATCCCTTTCATTGAGGCATATTTGGTTTTATACACAAATTTTTTTATACGGTGTATACACCCCTTTGACTTTTACGTTTATTAAAAAGGAATCTTTTTTATACGAAGCGTTTTGCTAAACGACAAAAGGGAATGTTTTTCCGTAATTATGCGGCGACAACGACTTCTCCGCCGCCGTGACCATTATTTGAGTTTCAGCTTCCTCTACAAGCCATCTTTTTTTTATGAAAAATAAATACAAAGTTTTAACTTTCTTTTATTTTGGTATTGAAAATGGTTTTTAAAGAGTTTTTATTATATCAATGTGTTGTATTGATATCTTGTGATTGAAATGTAGAAATGTTATGTTTCCTTTATGCATGTTTTATGTGATACGATTATGTTATGGTTTATGATATGTTTAAACCTATTCATATGAGGAATGTATTAGACTTAATAAGTGACGGGTGGAGCCCGCTATAGCTCCTCGATGCATCGGTAGGTCTCATGAGACAACTAGACATGGAATTGGCCGAGGCCCTTTCCCAATTTGATTTATGGTTTTGGTCGAGGCCTTAATCATTTTAGACGTCTTGGCCGAGGCCTTGACAAAATGTTTCAGAATGTCCGGCATTATACATTCCCTCATTATGAAAGTGGTTATTGATATTGCATGTGATTATTCGACCAGTAGAATATCCAAGTGAATAAGTGAATGGCATTATCTCATTTTACTTTTTCCATATTATGTTGGTGTTCAAGTTTAAAAGTCTTTTGTTTTAGTTATACATTGCCTTAAATGTTAATGTTTATTTATGAAAGCTTCCACAATATTGTTATCCTTATTGAGCATCTGAGCTCACCCCTTTCAATGTTTTAATATTTTCCAGGATGTGAAGAAGTATTTTATGAATGACCTACAGGGATTGTGAGAAGAGGATATGAGTGTGGACTATGGAGACTTTGTTATTGTATTTTTTCACTTTATGATGTAATGTAACGTTTACGAATGTATCTAGTGTTTTCAAGGCTACTAAACTAATCGGTCTTTCGAGACTTGATCTTTTGTGATCATGCCAATGTTACGAAGTAATGCACCGACTCTGGGTAGCTGGGGTCGGGGCGTTACATAAGTATATAATACATATATTTGTTCAATTTAATTCATTGGTGTCATTTTATAAAAATATTTGACATATAAAATTGTATGTAACTTTTTAAATATCTTTTACCCACCTTCTAAGAACATTTGCAATTTGCATAAAATGTAATTTTACAATTTCTGTGAATTTAATTTTGAAAATCCAAGAGTCACAGTTTCCATAAATATGTAAAATGTGGTTCAATATGATGAAAATAATTTTTGGTAAATAGTAACTTTTGAATTTTAATTACCACTGTTAAAAGTAAATATGGTAAATAAAGGTAAAAATGATATTATAATTATCTTAAAACATGCCCTAATTCAATTTAATAAGTGCATTTAGACAAAAATAAACTTTAGGACAAAATTATGATTATTTTTTATCCACATGGATTAAATTAAGAAATTTATTATATTTTATTTATAGTAGAGTTAAAAGAGTTAAATACAAATTTTAAAAACTAAACCATTTTTATTATATGATTATACAGAAGATATATGCGACTATTAATATTAATTTGAATGATAAAATGATTTCCCACATCATAATATTTTATTTATAATTTTTAGTCATTAAAAAATTAAATTTATTTGTGACACAATGATGATGTAGTAATTACGTCATTAATGAATGTTTAAAATAATTGATATATTAAATATTAAAATAAAAATAAATTGATACTTTTTATGCATTACATGATTTTTTTAGATTAAAATGACATTTTAGGGTTGATTAAATAAATTTTTTCGAATTGATAATGTTTTTATGACTTCCACAAAAACCATATACCCAATAGTGTCAAAATTGATATAAATGAGTTTTTAAATACTATTTGACTAAATTATATACTAGACTTAAAAATATAAGGATCCACTATAGGACTTATTTAATGATATATATATCAATAATGAACCACTTTAGGTTCTATTGTAATTTTATATTATCTTTATTAACAATTTATTATAGTAATATAGGAAGATATTGTAAAACATTAACTATTTTAATAAGAGTTAAATCAAAAAGATATGTGTATTATAGTGACTTAACATGTCTAAAACCTATTGTTTGAGAGGATTTATACCCATAGACTTCTTATCCTTAAAATAAATCCATTTTGTTCCATTAAACCGAAAATTATTTTATAATAAAATTACATTTCAATGTTTTCCTAAATTGACCCTAACGTATCTTATAAAAGGGTACATCCTCTTATATTAATTTCACACCTCAAAATCATTTTACATTGGAATAAACCTACTAAAATACCCTACTAACTAACATCACATCATCCTAGAGGCCTTAATTTTATCCGAAATCCAACCTATGGAGCCTTTTTATTAAAATCAAAAGGAAAAACCTGAAGATGAGGTAACTACTTAATCACCTCTTTCAAAGTTCTTTTCATCTTCCACTTCCCCTTACATTGTTGACTATGTTCCAAAATAATAACATCAGTACCATATATATACTATGATGTTATTATAAATATGGTACAACCATATTCATTATTTTATCAATCCTATGAATCACAATGTCACCATTCGTGCGTATATACGACTGACTATCTCTACGTCATGGTGTAGTATGTTATTCAATTCATCATTATTTGGACATGTATAATAATGTTTATAATTTATGTATATAATAAATATAACATGTTAATGATTCTGTATATATAATATACCATCCAATTACATAATATTCCACCCTCAATATAATGATATTGTTGCTCGTGCGTACGTACGGATTACCATCTCCACGACGCGATAAAATTACATTCCACACCATTAGCATTCAAGAATAATTTTCCTTTTTTGAATAAAAATAATTTTTAAAGAACATAATACCATTATGTATATGAATCAAATACATCATATACATAACAAACACGACTAAAATAACAAAACATATAAGGGAAAATGAATCAGTTAACACCAAAAATAAGGATACTACTGAAATATCATTAACAATGAAATATTAGAAGATAATATATGATATCATATTTATGTACATGTTTCTTTTAAGTTTTAATAACAATTATTTCTCCATTATACATGAGTTTAATATACCCTATACTATGGAAAAGTACATGGTAAGGGTTATTTTCGATATCTTATTATTATTCAATATTGTTAATGTGTAAAAATCTATTGGGACATATTTATCATCTATGTTCGTGTTTCATTAAAATGTTTTAAAAAGGAATAGTTTATGGTTTTATGGAAGGGACTCATAAACTAAAATGTTGTTTAAAATTTATTAAATATTTATTTTACTAATAAGTATTAATAAATGTCCACATTTTCATAATGATTTTAAGGATTTATTTACCTGGACCTGATTTTTTTAATATGTCAATTTATTTCAAAAGATTCAATGTGGAATGGGACACTTCGATTAAAAAATATATTTTTAATTACTTCGTTCTTAAATTGATCATCAATTAAATCATTTAATGAAAATGGTTATATCTCTAAAATACTTTTATTGATTATTTTAACTATGTCAACATCCTATATTGGATAATATTCTTTATTGAGGGTGAATTACAATAATACAATCTTCCATAAAGTATTGAATGAGTTATGATATGTTTGACTGTGGATGTGATGTTTCTATACCATTCATTATAATGACCCATACATTAAATAAATGGACAATACATTACTTTTATGGAATACTTAATAATTAAAAAAAATGACACCAAGGGAACGTAATAGTTTAGAGTCTTTGGAAAATTAGAGCATAATCATCTAATCTTGGTGAAAGATCTTCAACATCTCCCATAAAATCTTCCCCATTTTTTCTTACCTAAAAAATTTCATTATATCCTGGGGAAAAAAACATATAAAGGGTGAGATAAAATGCTCAGTAAGGGTATACATGGAGATAATGAAACAAACCTTATACATTTGAACTTAAAAACATGAACATAAAGCTTAAACATCAAAATTTTGAGTTTTGAAATAAATCTTTGCAGTACGTAAGGCATAGATCATAAAGGAACATCAATCATTATAAAATAGAATGGAAATAAAACATTTAACTGTTGAAAAACATTAATAACATAATATTATTTCTATAGTATACAAGGAATTGCTGCGAAGACCATCTTAATGGACAAAGTCCCTTTTTGAATCAAGTTCACTCCTCGTTCCATTCCTGTATCAATAAACCGGAATAACTTACCATTCCAACCATGTCTATCTCATGAGATATAATTACATTCCTAATTAATTGTAGGGATATATAGGTCCCAACCATCTCATAATGAAATCATTCTTACTTGTACCCGAAAATAAATATAAAACATTCATCATAACCCAAAGAATAAAATGGGTTTCATAAACATCATCCCATCATAACATAATCCACATAAAACAAATGGATATCATTTTATCATAAGAAAAATCAGACCATGTAAATAATAGGGACATTATACTCAAATCATAAACATTCTATATAATGTCAACTTAGATGGAATTTTTTTTTTGATAGAACACTTGAAATGAATTCTTGAAGAAAATATCCTTTCTTCTTCAAAATAATATTCTTTTGACAATATGCCACACAAATTTAAAAGAAAAAGATTTTATTGAAAATAACCATGAATAATTTTAGAGGAATCATCATGAAAATTTGGCGTTATGAAACTGTAAAAATCTGTTCATGTCGTATAAGTTAAAAAACATTCTCCTCGTAATTCTTTCAGAAAAGTCAAAAAGGTCCTTGTATGGTAATGAAAATAAAGATTCTTTCCATAATACAATTTAAAATTAAAATAGGGGTTAAAATGACTTTAAACATACATGGATTAATATTAAACACTTTATGTAAAACAATTTTATGGACATGGATGAAAAATATAACCCCAGTAAATACTTACGTATAAACAATCTCATATAAGAACGAGATTAGAATAGTTATCCCTTACCTTATCTATGATATGATTCGTATGTGTCTGAACATCCTATATAATGATTTAAATAATTTTATTGAAATAATACAGAATATTATTAATTTATATGATATCATATATGGTTCACTTATGACATTATATTACCTGTTTTTTGTAAATTTCATGTTAACACAACATTTTGGGTAATATCGTTTCATTTATCGAATGTGTTTTGACTTATTGTTATTGATATTATTAATTATATCCTGATTTAATTAATTATATTTTTTAAACATGGTTTATATATAATATATATTTTGCTTATAAATATATATGAAGATCGATAAATGGAATGAAACACACTGTTCACATAGAGGGTAGGCCGTACGTACGCATAAACGCTATTTTTGTTTCCTTATGGAATTGAATGAAATTAAGTAAATGAAATGTATATGTGCATAAATAAAATATATTTCTTATGTAATATATTTATTATTATTTATTATATATACTTTATAATCATACTTGAATGGTTAATCATGGAAAATGAATCTCATCGCGTTCGTGGAGACGGCAGTCCGTACGTACGCACGAGCGAGGATATCTTTCCCATCATTATTGAATAGGATTTTAGTGGATGATATAATATCTCATAATCATTATGATGTTATAATAACCATATATATTTATTCATTACACTAATATACCCATCCTATTTAGGTGATAGTGGAAAAACTGATTACACCACGGCGTGGAGTCGGTATTCCGTAAGTACACATGCGCGGTGATTTCATTTTCTGTAGGATGGATAGAAGGTGAAATGGGGTTGTTTAATATTTATAATAAAATATCAGTATATTGGTGATAATTATTATATTACATTATAATGAAAAAACTAAAGATGAATAAGTTTAATAAGAAAGAAATCATCAAAGAATCGGTAGAAGAGATTACCTTCTCTTCGACACACCTCTTTTAAGATTCCTACTAAGGCACTAGAGTTTGTCTTTTGAGGAGACCATAACCTCTATAATTTTTCTAGGGAAGTTGAGAAGGTAAATTGGCAGGGTTTTTCCTAGCTTGAATGCTCAAAATTGTGTAAAGAGAAGAGGGAGGTGGTGTCCTTTTATAAGGGAGGAGAGGGGCTCCTTAGGAAAATCATTGAATAGTATTTTATAATAAAGTCATATTCGGTTTAAAATAGCTTAAAATTAATTTATTTGAAAGATAAAGTGGGTATGGGTCGAAATAATCTCATCCAATAGGTTTTAGACATTTTAGGTTACTATTTTATCCTTTTCATTTAGATTTAACTCTAAGGTATAAAATTTAACTTTTACTGTGTCTTCTTGTATTGTTACACTCTATGGTTAATAAACTTACTATAACAAGCCAAAAGAACCCCCACTTGGTTAATTATTAATATATATATAACATTTTCTAAGTCATTTGGCCCAACCATATATTTGTATGAATATAAAAACAATTAATAATATAATATTTGTTTTAAAAACTATTTTATGTCAATTTTGACACAAATATGTAATTGATTTTCATCAAACTCATAACAGCATAATTAGTTCGAACAAATTAAATTAAATCAATTATAACATGTCACATTAGCCTAGAAATTTTTTTTAATTCCTTAAAAGTCTCAAATTTCATTTACATTGGTATTTATAATATAAATTGTGTTATTATTTCATAAATTAGATAATTACTAAATCACCATTATGTCAAAAATAAATTAAATTATTTAATATCTAAAAATTATAAATAAAATACCATTCGGTAGGAAATATTTTTATATTTATAGTTAATATTTATAATCTAATTTATCTTATGTATAACCATATATTAAAAATGTTTTAGTTATTAATCATTGATTTTAACTCTTTTAACTCTTCTTTAAATAAAATAATAATAAGTGTCCTAATCTAATCCAAGTGGACCTAAATGGTTATATTTTATTCCTAATGTTGTTTTTGGTCGAATTACACTTATCCAATAGAATTAGGACATGTGTTTGGGTCATAATAATATCATTTTTCCCCTTAATTTCCCTATTTACTTTTAACCGTGTTAAATAAAAGTAAAAAGTTACTATTCACCAAAAAAAATATTTTTATCTTATTGAACCACATTGTACTCCTTGATATTAACCATGTCTCTCGGATTTTCGAAATTCAACTCATAGAAGCGGTAAAATTATTTCTTATGTACAATTGCAAATGCTCCTAGGAGGTTGGTAAAAGACGGTGAAAAGGTAAATATAATTTTTATATATCTAAAATTATTATAAAATGACTCCAATGAATTACATTGTTCTTATATAAGTATTATGTATCTATTTTTATCTAAAATAAATTTAAATATAATAAATGATTTTTAATGGAAAAAATTATGTTTTAACCAATAACTCAGTGTTTTCACTATTCATCAAAAATTGAATGTATTTAGAAAAATAACAAAATTTCACCCTAGGCTAATTTTGATATTCTGAATCCAAAAATGAAGTCCATTTTGAAATATAAAATTTATAAAATTTCATAAAGTGGGTATTACTATTCATAATGTCTATTTCTTATAATATTTTATTAACATATTGTTGTTTAGTTATACTCGGTATTGCGTACAACACACGGTATCCTGGAAGGTCGCGATTGCGTGTAAAGCAAGCCAAGTCAGGGTTGTGTGTAGTGCAAGATTCCATTATTGTTCTGTATAATAGAATCCAATCATATTTAATTTATAAATTGAATATATATATACACACTTAATGTTTCATAGAATAACTTCTATCAAATGAACTTGACATTTTGTGTAACACGATCCAAGAATAGTGTTGCGTATACTGCAAGCTAATACGGTGTTTCGTACAGCTCAAGATAATCTTGGTGTAGCATAAAACACAAGAAATCAAATAAATTAAAAATAATACTTCTCATACAATCTCGGGATATTACATTTATGGTTTATGGTTAAAGAATTGGAATTTCATATTCTAGTTTTAGTATGAATATTTATGTTATTTTCCACTCTTTTTCAAAGGAGGAACGCATTGGACTTATAAAGTGATGGGTGGGGCCGGCTATAGCCCCTAGATGCATCGGTAGATCTCATGATACAAACTAGTGTCTTGGCACTAGGCCTTGATAAAATATTTTTTGTTTTCTTATCATGAGGATATGAAAATGTGGTTATGAAGTCCAACATTATACATTCCTAAATTATGGAAATTTATATTTATTTTTATGTGATTATTTTACTAGTAAAATATCCATTTAAATAAATAAAATGGCATTATTTTAATTATCATTGAAATATTATTCTGAAGATTAAGTTTAAAAGGCTTGGGTTTTATTCTTATTCATTGTCTTAAATGTTTATTCTTATTTATGATAGTTTCTGCTATATTGTTATCCTTATTGATCATCTAAGATCACCATATTCTTATGTTTTACTTTTCCCATGATGTGAAGAAGTATATTACGATTAACCTGCAGGAATACGCTAAAGGATGTGATAGTGTTCATATGGGACACAATGGTTTTTTTCAATTTCATAATGTAATATAATATATATGTATATATCTAGTACTTCCAAGGCTACTTAGCTAATCGGTATTTTGGGACCTAATCTCTCATAATCTTGCCAAATTTATGTAATAATTCATTGACTCAGGGTAACTAGGGTGGGGGCTATACATGGATACTACCAATATATAGTTTCCTTCTTCATTATTGAATATATAATGGGGTCTAACTAGAATATATTGATGTTGAATCATTCTCTCAATAGTAAAATAATATCTAAAGAACAAAATGAGAAAAGTGACAAAAGAACCATCATATAGCCATGAGTGAAATGATGTTGAAATTTAATATTCAATATTATTGTATTAAATTAACCCTTTATCATTGGTCTAGTGAACACGTTTTCTATTTCGTTGATATAACATAAAAATTAAATATTCAAATCCAATTTCACCCCTCACTATTTAATTAGGTTATTTTGGATTTCAATGTTATGGGAAATTTAATGTTTAGCATTAGTCCTTATTAAAATAATAGAACGTCTTTTTTGCATACCAAATCACAATGTTTGTTATTGTATATCTATTATAATTTGTAATTCATAAAATAATCCCACATATTAAATAATATTTCATTATCATTATCTCATTTTTATATAGATATAATAGTAATTTTTTATATTCTCCTCATAATTCTCTTACTTTGAACTTAGTGTTATTGAACTCTAATTATGATTTGGACCTCCATATATCAAATAAATATTTTATATAAGTAACATGGTTTCCCTACATCAATATAGTTGAAAAATACTATTATCTTCAACTTTTACATATTCATGTTTTTCTATATTTTATGAAACACCATCCAAATTTTTTAAAAAATAATAATCTCCACAACATCTATAAAATTCTAATTAATTAATCATTTCATTATTCAAATATCAAAATTATTTACCATAATTATTTTCAGTTTTCTTTATTCCCACTCATTTTATCATTACAAACATATTCCATTTAAAAGATATCCTGGAAATATAGAATTAGAACCTATTATATAAAACTTACCATGATTATAACTTCTGAATTTGATAATGATGACATTTTTTAAATAACAATCAGAACATAAATGTTTGTTTCTTCATGTAATAAATATTTTATGTTGAAATATCATAATTAATTTCACATAAGAATCAATTTTGAATTTGAACTACTAGTCTAATAGAACATCTCAATAAATAATGAGATGTTTCATGCAATGTCGATATTTTATCATCCACATTCTCAATGATTTTATACATTCATTTATATATAGTAATTTCTATACATCTTTTAATATCTCATTTATATATCAAAAACATTTATTTTTTTATATATTTTTTACATCGATTAACAAGAATCATTTTCCACACTTGACCTGATATTATTAGACATATTTAAATATTAATTTTTTCAAAAACATAATAAGAAAAATATGAGTAAGGGTTTCAAAAATAGAATAAATGTAATTATCCATATTTTTGGATATCTATACCTTGGGGATAAATATAATTGAATATATAGAATCATGTAAATGATATATTTGAATCTAAAATTTCTTATGTGGATAATTTTTTATCATCAAGCCTAATAATGGAGGACAGGTTAATTTCTTCTCTATATCTCCTTATTAAGATAAATATGATCATTTCACATAGGTAAAACATTCACATATTATTTTGTGAATATTTTATAATAATTCTACATAGTAGTTTAATTTTCTTTTCATACTCTAGAAACTAGAATTTTGGGAGTATCCTATAAAAAATATGTTATAAATAATTCATTGTTTACTTATCCAAATTCTTCAATATTAAAAAATGTTCACTATGAAATCAACTTTCTTGAAAATAGAATTATTCAACTCATCATATAGACGATAAATACTTAATATGTTGAGTTTAAATCCATCAACAAACATGAATTTACGGACTTCTACATCTATCAATTCAAAGTTAACCAAATACATTTTACATGACTATTCCACAATTTTAAAAATTGACTGGAAATTATATTTATAATTTAATATCATTCACATGTAATATGTTTCATATTGTATATGTGCATCATCCACTAGAAGTTATCAATGGTCATTTCTTTTTTTATGAAGTAACTAAAATTTCTATTGCATGGTCTTTCTCATTGAAATTCTACATGTTCTCTTGAGGCATACGAGCATTATAATTCATTCACGAATGGGATAGTTACAAGGTGACGAAAATGTTAGAGTATTAACCATTCTAGTTACATATCCCCCATGCATATTCTATATAATTAGATATATTCTGAATCATTAGTACATAGTTTTCTTCTTTATTTTGATTATTTTTTATTTTAGTGGGTTAAATCACCCCTCCCTGAAATTATATGTCAAACAATCTATAATCCTAGGAATGTAAATGGTTGAACCAAAATAATTCTCATTTCATTTCAAAAACCTCAGATATTAAAATTTTATCCATGAAAATAATACATTCCATTATAGTTAGTTTTCTTACTGATGACTACACATTTCATTAAATCCAATTTTCACTGAAACATTTTTATTTTTTAACAAAGAATATGGACATATACTTAAACATTATTCATTTTTCCAAAAATATTTCTACCATTTTTTTAATTAATAATTTTTTTATTCTATGTTTATGTATCTCAAAATTTCAATTTTCTTACACTCAGTTTTTGTTTCCAAAAACATGGTCCTCATCCCTTATTCCATTAATTATGTGTTCCCTCTAAAATATTCACAGTATTCTTACTATTATGGATGAGATGATTACGGTTTTTTTTGAACATTATTCATATTTGAACATTATTTAACTTCTTCATCATAATTAATAATAATAAATATGATAGTTTCTATTACCTTTTAAACATTAAAAATATTTATTTGAACATGTTCAAGATCATTCTCATATTATTTCATAATTTATTACATCTTGATAATTTGAATCTTATCATATTCTAGAATATCCTTAAATCATCATCCACATTTAGAATCATTGATTTATTTTTAAAAAATTGGTATTGTTTTACTAGAGGATGCATTCTCATTAATTAGTTTATTGATATATTATTTAATATGATTCCACTTTAAATACATGGAATATTTTTTCTTCTACCATACATGATTTTTTAATAAAATCTCTTGGGATATTTTATTCACTCACCTTACAAAGAAGTATCTTCTTGTCACTATGACTAGAATTTTTAATATCCCATATACCATCATGACTTCTTATTACCTAAAACATATATATATAATAACTATTTTTAATATTAATAAATTTTTACTCTTTTGATGTGATGGTTTTTTGTTGTGAAAACCACAATCCTTATTTATACCATAGAAAAATTCAATATGGAAGCCCATTGTATTCTCTCAATGTGGTTTTAGTTTGAGTTTCAAAACTGTCAGTTTTGATTGTTTGTTTTTCTAGGAAGGAAAAATAGGGGGATTTTATTTAAAATATAGAATAAAATATAATTAATTAAATCATATGAATTTGAACGAAAAATTAAATAATTAAATTATTTTGATATCAAGATTAATACAGTGGTCGTAGGCAAGGTTTTCCTATTAGACACACCCCTCTTAATTGAATAAAATATTTCTCAATTGAATTTCTAAATGTGCCCCCGTTAACCCATAAGTGAACAATCGAATTTGACTAGACATTATATTAATAACTCGAGATAATTTATTTTCCACCTATATAAGTTATTCAATTTCATGAATATTCCAAAAAATCAAGCCCAATTAAATAGTTTTTCTCATTAGCAAGACCTCACTAAATAATTTTAAATTGTGACATAAAATCGATTACATCATGGATGAAACAACAATATAATTTTTTTGAAAAATATAAATAATAAGGAAATAAAAAACATTCATTTAAAATCATGTGTTCAAGAGAAATTAAAAAATAGATTACTCAAATATAAAAAAACTCAGAAGAGAGTGTTGGTTGGGTGTCATCATCCAAAAAAACATTGTGTTTAGTCATGCATCACATGTGAAGCCTCTTTCATCTCAATTCTAGTATCAATGCATGGAATCACCATCCAGATATTAGTCACGACCTTTCCCTTTCACTTTCAAGACAACTCCATTTCAATTTTTAATCCTGCAATAGGAGAATAAGCACTATATTTATAAGAGAATGGGTGATGAATTTTCATAAAAAAATATTTACACTAAAAGATTATGAATTTAGGACCCCTTAAATGTCCTAATATGTTATATGTGTCTTCAACAAAATGTTTTTGAAAACATTTTATGATTCCTTCTTTAATTTTTCACATTTATTAGAAAAGATTAGTAAATTTTATGGACCGCATAATGAGCATTTATTTTTCTATTCGGGATTTCTAAAATTCTTCCTACAATGTATAATTCCCGATTACACATTAATTAGTCAAAATATCCTCCAATTTTATTTCATAACTGATCATATGTTTCCTCATTCAAATCCATTTTGATTTACCTCAATTCGATCTATGTAGCCCAAGTTATTCTTCTGTTACAATGATGGGGTCCTCGTTGTTCGCATGACGATTTGTTCATCTTCATTTATATTTTAGTGCCTTATGTTTTTTGAATAAGTTCTTTTCACAGAAGACAAAGTTTAAAGAAATAAAAATTGTATTAAAAAAATAAATTACTCCATTTGGAAATATATTATAAAATAGATGGCCAAGATACCAGTGTTATAAAAATCATTTAAAAATCCAGAATTGTGAAACTTTATCTTTTTTCCCAAAACACACTCGACAAACATTGTTGCAAATAAGCACAAATTATAAAATTGGGGATGAAAAAATAATTAAATTAGATATTAATAACAGTTCAAATATTAGCTCTAATAATCCCCCACACATATCATTTCGACTCTTCAAAAAATGGGATATAAATAGTCAAATTCAAAACACATACCAATGAAGTTTACCAATTTATCATAAAGAATCAAAATATATAAATCCTCATTAAAAAAATATTTAAAAATTTCAATTCATAACATTAAATCCATTAAATCTAATATCCTCTTCTCATGCTCACAATTTACTTACTTCACATTAATTTTCAACAAATATATAAATATGAAATTTCAATATGGCTTTTCCTTATCCAAATTAACGCAAGAATAACCATACAATTTATATATTTTTAAACATATAAATGATGTGAGCCAATAAAATGTAACTTTCATGAGTAATTTACAAGGTTATTATGTGTTTTTTTTCGAATGTTTCAAATGCTGAAAATTCGGAGGCTGCAAGGAGGGTCTGGCTCTTTTAGAAGTAAAAATGCATGATTGAAATATTCACTCAAGTTTGGAATCCTTTGTACACTCCACTGATGAAAATTATTATCCTACCCATTCAATCAATTTATAAGTAGAATAAATAACATTTTACTTTTCTTTTGGGATTATTTTTCAAAATTATCTAGTTATGGATCAACTTCCATCCATTGCGTGCTCTAGAAAATCATATCTCAATATTTTTAGAGCTCTATATGAGCACAATTCTCATCAAAATATGTTCCAATAGTATAAATATGTCTTATATGTTTGAATTTCCTCCCATAGAAACACCTTTTGAGTTAGAATATCACAATTCATCTCCCCCACTATTATGTTCAACAGGATCATGTATTGAAACATATAGTGGAGTTTGGAAAGAGAAAATTGGCATTTATTGTAGCTTAACTAACAAGTTGTACATGGAAACAAAGGGCTCAAGAATGATAAAATTTGACATTTATGAATAAATAAAAAGGATAATAATGAAAAAAATAAGGATTCATAATCCAAAAAAATCCTCCTTCATTTTAATCTGATTTATCTTAGTCCTCAATTTTTGACAGAAATAAATCATGTGTGGGTTCAAAAAAGCATGGATTGGCTCTCTCAAGAAGAGAGGTGAATGTGAATAATATGCCATTATGGGTTTAGAGTCATCACATGAATTATAATTTCAATTCCATAGTTTGTGATATGCGGAATGAGATCCAAATATCAGTGGTATTTTCAGAAATTTACAAATTTTTTAACATGAAATATTGATATTTTAAACATTTATTTATCTTTAGTTTCAATGGATAAATTGATTAACTCATTAGTTTGAGTTTAGAAAATTATTTCATGGAAATTTTAAAAAAAAAATTATCAAAAATTGAAATAAAATACAGAAAATTAGAAAATTTAATGGTCAGAAATTGAAAAAGATGAAAAGAAACACACTAAATATGGAGAAAAAATTCGAAAAGAAAATAGTTAAAGGAAATCACCTAAAATACTAACCTACATAGAATTTTTCTCCCATAACACATATTTCATGCATTTTCCTCATTGTGAAAAAAAATTTGTGAGCAAGATATTCATGAAATTAAAGACATAACAAAAACATGTCATAAGGAAAGACACAACCCTGAATAAATTTTATTATGCAACCGGATGTTGGATCACCTCCCCCATAGGATTTTGGATATTATTGATAAAAATAATCAACCTATTCCAATTGAATATTAATTGTGTCTCTTAATCTAGTTCTTTTATCAATATTTCATCAAAATTAATAACATGAATAACCAAGAAAGTGTCAGACCATTAGGAATAAAATTTACCTGGGGACATCATCAATCTAGGTTGAAATATCATCAAATTATCAACTTCATTGATGTTTTTTAGAGTCATACTATAATAAAATTATCATGTTCTTTTTAAGTAAAGCCTTAATCATTCATATGAATTGTTTCTAATCTCCTCCAGTTCTACCAAAACAATTTCTCTTTAATTCACCAGAAACCATATTCATGTTCCATGTTTCTACCACCCTCAATGATTTATATTATAACTCAACTGGTATGTGAAAATCCATTCAATAGAATAAACTAAATGGTGACATACAATTTGAGGTTTTGAAATCAGTCATTTGGGCTCCGATTTGGTCATCTAGTATAAAAATCCAGTACTTCTTATCTGGGTTCATAGTTTTTCTTATAATTTGCTTGATTTATCTATAGGAAAACTCATTTATTGCATTTTTTTAGGATCATATGGTTTTGAGACCCTATGATTAACACCAAATTTCCTTTAGAGAGATTACAATGTCTTATTAAAAAATGGGTACATTGCTTCATTATCAAGAAATTTTGAAATCAAAATCTTGCAAACATATTTCCTCAAAATCATTTGGACACAATTTTGTCATAATCAGTTCTTGTGTTAATATATTCTACCTACATGGATACAGAATCACCAGTGGGAAATATGTATAGATATAAATTATAATTGTCAATAGGCCCATTTAAATCAATTCCCTGAAAATCAAATGCTTCACTAAACAAAAGTGGATTTTTTGGAATCGCATTCTATATAGAAATGATTCCTTAGAATTGAATATTTTTACAGTTTTTAAAAAACTAAATAGCATCTTTAAATTTTGTGGGCCAACACAAAATAGAATCAAGAACTTTTTTGACAGTTCTCAGTAACCCAATTTTTCCTCCTCAACTCAATGTGTGACGAAAATGTATGAAAATTTTATATTATGAATTCAGAATGTATCTCCAAATCATATGATCATTACAAATGTTCATCAAGTACGAATCATCCAAAATGTATTTCATTGAATCACTGACAGGTTTATCAGTTTTTCCCTCACAAAACTAGTGGGAATGTTCATCAGATTCCAAATAGTTCACCAGATTAATAAACTATAGCAATTAAAGTTGACAAGAAAAGAACACCAAGTTTGTAATGGATTCTATAATTGGTGTAAAAATCCTATGTTTTCTATTCAAAACTAATAGTATCCTACACGATTGATCATTAAAAAGGTTCTCACTTTATTTTTAACCATTATTTCAAAATCTAACTCCATTAATATAAAATTTCATTACAAATGTCTTGATTTTTCATCATGTTTCCTCATAAAAATATGATTGTAGAATGATTTGTTAAAACAATCACCTTTCAGAACTGCTGATAAAATGTAATTTTCTTCAAAGCATTGAGATCAGCCAGTAGTTCCTTCTCATTTTTTATATGTTTCATTATGACAGACATAATGTTCCATAGGAATCGGCAATCACATGATATATCTTTTCAAATTGTTGACTTAAAACATCCCTAAGAGAAAATTCAGATGCATTGGTCACGATATTAAGGGGATTTTCATATATGGGTTGTTTAACAATGGTAAGGGTTATTTGTTTTTCTTTCAGCTTCATAAAGGCAGGTTTACACCTCTCCTCAAATAAAAATGGGGCATCATTTTGAAGAAATCATAAAAAAAAGATCAAACATGATGAAATACATAATGAATCTCATATATAATCCTACATGGATAATGAAGGACCTCACATCTCTCATAGTTTTTGAGTATGGAAATGATGAAATTACCACAGCTATGGATTAAATAACTTATATTCCATCAAGTTACATAACATGTCCAATAAAAATCCTCTTATCAACCATGAAATTCATTTTTTATAATTTAGAACAAGATTCTTATCAATACCGGTTTCGAAAACAGGAGCCAAACATTTCCGACAATTATCAAATGATGATCCATAAACAGTGAAATCATTCCCAAAAAATTCCATACAAGTTTCAAGATATTCAAATAAAATGCTCATCATGCACCATTAAAATTTCCTAGAAGTGTTTTAGAAACCAAAAGGCATCATCCAGTAAGAAAAATTCTCAAATGAGCGTGTGAATGTGGTTTTCTCTTCATCTTCTAGTGAAATGTGAACATGTTAATACCAGTAAAATCCATCATGAAAACCA
Source organism: Viscum album (assembly GCA_963277665.1). NCBI lineage: Eukaryota > Viridiplantae > Streptophyta > Magnoliopsida > Santalales > Viscaceae > Viscum > Viscum album. The sequence continues at coordinate 359,725,261 of OY728143.1, forward strand.
AAGTGGTTTTTTAAATATATTATTTCATGGTATTGATCAAGAAATAGTAATGGAATTTGTTTTCTCCTTACAACTAGATTGAGATTTCAATAATCAATACACATTATCCATTTATTTAGATTCTAGATATGAAGAAAATCAACATATTTACTTATTTATATAGTAAACACTATTTTCCTAGGAACAACATGTAATGGACATACCCATTTACTATCAGATGTGGGAAAAAATAATTGTAGTAGCCATCTGGGTGGTGACTTTTTTTTTGAAATCCTCTAATACTATTGGGTTAAATCTTTATTGAAAATTTCCCAATAGTTTAGCATTTTCCTACATTAAAAATCTATGTATGGACACAGAGGGACTGATTATTGGTCAATCAATGAGATTCAATTATATATATTTCTTGTGGGACATTATGATTCAAATCTATTGGATCTCCTAGTTTCATGAAAAGTCATTTGAAATTACTATAATGAATTTATCATCCTCACCTAAGAAAGAATTTTTGAGATTATGAGGAATTTGTTGCAACTCTTTCTCCGGTGGGTTTATAGGACACTAATCACATGTATTATTGCTCAGTGAAGATCTATATTTGAAATGAAATTCATCATGATGATGAATGTCCTTGTTCTAAAGACTTTTTTTATGTGGAAAATAGAACACTTCTATATGTAGAACCATATCAAGTTCAATGGTTTCTATAAATTAAATTCAACAATACTAAGATTAGGTGTCTCAACATTCCAATACTTATCACAATCTTCCTTTTCAACTTTCTTGTGCCTAGATTGAGCAAGAATCCAATTTTTTTTATCAGCTAGTCTTTCATCATTGGAAAAATTTATATCAAGTAATAATATAATATATAATCATGTTATCTTGGGGAGATTAATGATCCTCAAATGAGTGTTTCCTGTATTGATTTTTTTAAAAAAAATTAACAACATCCCCTCCAAATTCTAGTTAAATTGTTCAATTTTAATCATTTATTATTACCATTTTAGTTTTTAAAAATGTTCCCGCTATAATGAGGGGAGATTGTGTACCGAACTGGTCAATTTCCGTAGATAAGACATATAATTACGTAGAGAATGTCATGTCTCTTACTCGAATGAGAACATCCTCTATCACTTCAACAGGCATAGGGGTACTTTAGTTAGCAAGTTGAATAATAATTCCAGTGGATTTTGATTGTCTAATCTAAATAGATGAGTAAACTAAATGTGGAATAACATTCATGGAGTCCCTTAGGACAAGCATGGCATCCTGGAATTCACATTTCCGAATTTTGTAAGGAATGATAATGGTTTCAGGGTCTTTTCACTTCACAAAAGTAGCTTGTTGTATCATGGATGAAACATTCCTCACTAAGTTGAAATTTTCTCCACCATTTAATTACCTCTTTGGTGAACAAATTTCTTTTAGATGCTTATCATACCTTGGAATTTCATTAAAACATCATGAAAATGAATGTTTAAATAAATTTCGTTAATGCTTCCAAAACCACCGTATCAAGTTTTTTTCAACACACAACTTCATTGGTGGTGCACACAATGGATAAGGTTGTGGTTGTTTGAATGTTTCATGGGGTATTATGATTATGGTTTAGAGAAACATACGTACAAGAAATCCTCTTCCAACCATTCATTAAACTTTTTAGAAAACTTTCTCCTCTTACCATTGTGTTTCTATTCATATAAACATCAGAATTTATATAATTTCTATCAGTGGGGGAATATTCATAATAGTTTTATAAAAATTCATGACTTTCATAGTTTTAAGTTTATTAAATTTTTTTTTCAATCCCATGTTCAATTGTTTTCACGTTTTCCTTCACATTTTCTCTCAGATTCACATGAGTCTATGCTAGTAAAGCTAAACTATTTTTTTATAAAATTAAAAAAAAAGAATGTTGAATGATTTTAATTATAAAAGTATTCATCATGTTCTCCTACTTTTTTGAGAATTCATTTTGTTGTCTCATTGCCTCTTCAAGGTTTCTCTCAAATTTCTGAGTTGGTGGGGCAGGCTGAAATTCTCGTCAATAAAGAGCATTGGATTTCTAATTGAAATATCTTAGTTGATGATTACTTGACTTACCATAGAAGAATCATCATTGTTTTTCAGACTTCCAAAATTGTTCATTGGGTTGGTTTTTCCAAATCTGATAGATATTTTAGGTATTATGAAACAGCTTTTGTTGGTTTGATTGAATTGGTCTTCTAGGAAAAAAAAATTTCTGTTCTCAAAGGGATTGTATATTTTTGGGCGTTGATCACTAAATTGATCATTTGAAGAAAAACATTTATAGTGGAATTGCATTTGGAATTTAGCAGCAAGATTGAGTGGTGTTGTTGGGTTATTGTTCATAATCATTGACCTCACCATGTGGGTATGATATGGAACATGACTTGAACTATCGTTTTGAGACAAATAGTGGATAATTCCTTGGAATATTTTACATGAATACATACTCATTTTCGATATTTTTTCAGAATTCTGGGCTATGATTGCAATTAGTATCCTAGTGGTAGCGAACCTTTTATCATATAATTCTCCTCTTGTACTAGCATCAATCATACTTCTCTCAGTGAGACATAGTCCCTCATTAAAATATTTAAATAATTGTGGGACACTGATTTCATAGTGGGGGATGCTAAAGCAATGTCTTTTTATCCATTCCCAGTACTCATGCAATATTTATATGTGGCTATGCATAATTCCATAAATCACTTTCTAAATAGAAGCAGTTCCTGAGGAAGGGGGAAAAATATTGAGGAAATTTTTAATAATTTTCTATAATATCTAATCATGGTTTCCGTGAAATAGAAGAAGAATTCTTTATAAAATTATTGGAAAAATAAATGTAATGACCTCAATTTCATCTAATTTGGGTCAACTCTTTGAGGATTTACTTTGACACAATGGAAATTAATTAGCAGTGGTTTTGTGGTGGGTCATCACTAAGAAATCCAATTATTTGGGAAATTTGGTGGATAACACTAGATTTGACTTAAACCAGGAAGGTGCATCAGTGTATTCAACAATATTTTCATATTTTTCATCCTAAGATAAATCCAATTATTTTTTGTTTATATTCTCACGAATTGGAATTATGGTTTCCACTGAATTCTTTATAAGCCTGTTGGTGGGAGATTCATAGCTTGGGATTGGTTAATTTTGGGTCGGTCTAACCCTATAGTGTAAAAACTAATCCATTTTAGGATCAACATGTAATAATTTTTTGTCAGATTTTCATTTCATACATATTTTTTTTAAAAAAATCAACATAATAAACAACCACAGCAATGCCGCTACATGATGTGAGAGTTTGTGTCGTGAAAACCTCAATAAAAATTTATCCTCTAGAGAAATGAAATTTAGGATTCCCTACATTGTCTCATGTGTAGGATGTATTTTGAGATACAAAACTATCACTTTGGTTTGTTTTTATTAGAATAGAAAGTTTGATGAATTAATTTAAAAGCATGAATAAAAATAAAATGAATGAATATTGAAGTACATGGATTAAAATTGATAGAATGAGATTTGTTTGAAATGAAGATTAAAATAGTAGTCATATATAAGATTCACCACTACCACAATCCCCACTTCCTTGACTAAAATATTTCTCAATGGAATTTTTAAATTTAACCCCAAGGACCATCAGGTGATCACCAAATTTCAACAATCATCTATTGGGTCCTAAAAATGATATCAATGGAAGAAAATACTACCCCAATCACTTTTAAGAAGGAATAATGTTTTCCAACAATTCATACAAGGTGAATGGAGTCAAATTGAGTTACAATACATGGAAGACAAAGGAAGAAATTCATGTTTTCAAAAGATTTTAAGTGGCCCGCGTACCATAAACATGATGGGTTCACGGACTACATGAATTGTGATCAACTGCTATGCGAAATGATGCATGAGGCTCTAGCCCATATATTGGTGGCATGTGAACCCATTGGACTGCGAACCATGTCTCCAAATGAATCATAAGTGTGAAGGCCATCTTCATTTAATCTCTTGAACTTAGCAGTTCGGAAACAATGAAAACTGGTAGGGATCCACGATCCATGATCGTGAATTGCGACCTTAGAAAACTCTGGTGGTCCGTGTCATCTGTGGGTCAAGAGATTTCTTCATGGGAATCTACATGTGTTTCTGCATATCCATATATATGATTTCTCCAATGGTTTGTAAAAGTATCAAAAAATTAATTTGAGATGGGATGGATGATGAAATCTCAAAGGGGACAATGGAGGTTTAAAAAAAGATTATGGGTAATATTTCAGCTTAAATCTTGAATCATCAGTGAAGCCTGAATTACGAACCATTATCTCCGCATGTACAGCCATACACAATCCATAAAACAAGGGAAACATAACAATATTAATTGAATAGAAAACCTAATAACTGAAACAGTGAACCACATATTTCATGTCGAGAAACTCCCCGTGAACAATATTCCCTCACACCCTCATTCAATATGGTGTTCTGCGTAGTGTATCTCTACAGATAGATAACATGTCCCCATGTACTGCATCAGTACGTGGGTGGAACCTAAAGCACCATTAATGACCACATCCAGGACCACGTACCACTATGTACGTAGAGGTCCTTCCCCATTCTCACATATTAATTTCTTACATGGACAACCCTCTTCCTACAGACAAGTATGGTATACGAAGCTTCCCTATCCTGCCTAAGAAACTAGTACACAGAACAAGGTGTTTTATAGGATTCTTCCATCTAGTTCCAATATCACCAATCTATTACCGTCCAGTCCTACATAGTCCCTATGCCATCCAATGCATCAGAATCTATCCAAAGCCTCCACCAATGCCACCAGACTTGTATGATTAGTCAATCAGGTGCATCAGCTCACCCCGTTGAATCGATGTACCAATGTTAAGCAAAGTCGCAAAGGCTCTCCCCATAATGGTTCATTCTCTGAGGATTTATATGGGTCTATAATCCCATTATAACCCAAATTCCTACATTGGGATATTGGCGTGAACTTTTGTATTCTAGGGATTAAGGGTGATCACCTTCTTTTCCTTTCAATGTGGAATGGTGATCTATCAAAGGGGTTATGTTCACTTACCCATTTAAATTAGAAGACACTCCCCTCATTCCCAGAACTTTTTCTCATGCACTCCCACTATGGTAAATCCCCAATCTTTTAAATGTTGAGTTGCATGACCTTTAATGTCATATCACATTAAAGGGTGTGCCTCTCAGCGCCCTCACCCGTTGTCCCACATTCCTCTTCTGTCGAAGGATCTCCCAATCCCACTAGCAAGAGATGAAGCATGTTGTTGGTTAAATCCTCCAATCCTCTTGTTTCTGACACCGATCATGCCTCACTTGGTCTTATAGGTCTGTAAAGATTAAAATATCCATGAAATTATAAACAATGATAAAATTGATTCCTGATCACACCAGGTGTAACTTCCTAGTTCCGGAAGCCACCCCGAGGCACCCCGAACCAGGTTGGTAACATGGCCTCAAGGGCATTTTCCTGAATTTTAGAGGCTTCCAACTAGTATTGAGGGCCTTGGGTGTGATAGTGGAGAAACTATGCCCACATTGGTAGACTAACACAGTGGAAGAGAATAAAATATACAATAGAGGATGTAGTAAATATCCAACAATAGAAAACGGAGGAAGACTGATTTGATAATCAAGTGGAACACCTATATATAAAACGATGCCTGGTACACATGTCTAAGAAAAATAGCCAAAAAAAGTCAAAATGATGTATACAACCAGTAATAAATCAATGTGAAAATGAAATTAGATAAACTCTTCATCATCGCAAGCCTAATCTTGGTCTCATTCTCTCCAGCACAATATCAAGTCATGTACCTGAAGTAGAAGGGAGCTTTCCCTTGTCTATACCTGCAGCAATATAATCTGTTTGGGCCCAAAAGCATGGACCAGATAGGGTGTGAGATGAATCCCAGTAGGAAACCACCACAAGATCTATGCCTAACACTCAGTCAATATATGGAAGGTAAAAGTACAGAAAGTAGTCAATAAGAAGTACATATCAGAAAAAATAGAATCCACAGTTTCAATATCATGGAGCAGCTAAGCAAGTAGCTAAACAGAACCCGTAACCCTCTAGGAAGTACTCATAGCCTGACCCATATGGCTCAACCAATCATGTACAATAAACCCTCTCGGAACCACACATAGTCCCATCCATCTTGTTCAGCTAATTTATAGACTCTATGGGGAATCATTCACCGTCAATTAACCTTATAGTCTCATATTGTACTAAAGGCGCGCTGGGGAAGCACTCAACGTCAATTTCCCATCTAGCCCATGTCGAGGAACTAATGAAACTATATAGATGCATTCAACATAAATTCACCATGTGGTCTCACATCGTATAATTATAAAGGCACTATTGAGAATCCCTAAGCATCAATTCTCCATATGGTCTATACACTAGGTTCTCACGGCCCTATGTAAGTCCAGAAATTGTAGCATCATGTATCAGCCCAAGAAAACCCCATGAAATAATTGGATTGAATTTTACACCAAATCAACATAACAAAACAACAGTCACACCATCATACAAAACTAGGCATGGAAAATAAAATAGTTTCCTAATTGGGAAACAAGACCCAAAGGTAAAAAAACAAGAACATGCATGGAAATAAATCCAAAGCACAACAATTCACCCTATTCTCAATCAATAATCATATACTCAAGAATACCAGCATAGTAGAGAAACAAAGAGTCGTAGAATGATAAACACACAATACCCTATTCATGGGTATTGGGAAAAGTTTCATATTAAACTCAATGACATTCAACAGAAAGTAACAACCCACCTAACTCGGTGTAAGGAGATCTCTATAAGTGAACATCCATGCTTGAATATCCTTAGAATTTCAAAGATCTATATAAACTTCAAAAACATTAAACACAAGATTACATGAAAAAGAATAGGAATCAGGAAATGTGGCTCCAAAAGAAGAGAGAACTCACCGATTTGATTTCAATGCAACTGACTGTGTTCAATATGGAGGACGGACTGAGGCTCGGGGGTTTGTCGAAGATCCATTGTTGAGACCAAAATCGTGATGTGTGTTGACATTACATTACTTTTGTCGAATAATTAATACATAAAAAAACAGATGCTGAAAGACCATTTTTTTTAGTGTCTTTGGAAACTCGAAACATAATCTTCTAATCATGGTGAAATATCTTCAACATCTCCCAATAAGATCATCGCCTTTTTTTAATACCAAATACTTTTCTTTATATCCTGGGAAAAAGAAAACATAATAAGGGTGAGCTCAAATTCTCACTAAATGTAATCATGTATAACATAAAAACAATCCATAAATATTTGAACGTAAAAACATGAACATAAATTATCCAAATCTTGAGAAATGACATAAATCATGGCAGTACATAAGGCATAGATCATAAAGGATCATTAATCAAAATAAAATGGCATGGGAATAAAACATGGAAATGTGGAAAACCATTAAGAAGATCATATTATTTCCATAGTGGCCAATGAATTACTGTCAAGACCATCATATTGGACAAAGTCAATATAACACCCCATGTTTTTATAGTGTGTTACTTCTTCAAAATAATTTAATAACTTTCATTACACGCAACACTGAGTTGAAGCGCACTATGACTTACGAAACAAGCCGTTAAAAAGAGGTTATAAATTGTATTAACTAAATTTTAAACTTTATATAATCCTTATAATTTTATAATATATATTATGAGTTTCTTAGAAATAATATAATAACAAATTCAATTTTTTTAAAATAAGAGAAGATTTTTAAAAAATGCACTTTTACAAACATTAATAGTGAACCCTATTTAAAATCCAATATTTTAAAATTTTATATATTTAATTTGACTAAACAATTTTTATTTAGAATGGGGACATCAAAATTTTACAATAAAACACCCAAGCTTCCATGGTACGCTTCTATTTGAAGAAAATAGTAGCGTGTGTTGTACGCAACTTCGAGTTCTAACACACACCACAACCAATCAAAATATCGGTTATGAATAGTAATACCTAATTTTTAAAATTTCATAAATTTTAACTCTCAAAATGGACTTCATTTTTGGATTCTTAATATCTAATTTAGCCTAGGGTGAAATTTTTGTAATTTTTGGATAACTTTTATGTTTTGATGAATAGTGAAAATTAATAAATTTTAATTAAAAACAAATTTATTAGTAAAAATAATCATGAGTGATATATTATGAATTTGAGAGGTTTTAAAGTATATTTAGAATATATTTTTACCATTTAATACAATTTTGGTCATTGGAAATAATTTCACAATTAAACCGGACATAAACAGGTGCCAATCTTTTGATAGTTATTACATCTTAAAAACACTATTTTTGTTTTGACAACAGGAAATAATTTTAAATTAATTTTTGCCAATTCGGTGTTTTGAATTTGTAAAAATGGATTCCATATTTGGAATCAGGATATACAAATTGTGTAAATAGGTAAATTTTATTTTTAGAGATTTTAAATAATTACTTCGGTAAATATTTTATTTACCATGGTTAAAGGGTAAATCCGGTAAATAAGTGTTAAAAAATAATATTATAATAATAATAAATTATCCTAAAACGTGTCCTAACCTTATTGGTGGATACATTTCCAACCATGGTCGTCCTTGGGTAGATTTCTGGGACCCCATGGAGCCACTTGTAGGTGATCGGGACACTTTATTTTAATTAAGATAAAGTAAATACAAAAATGACATAAGCTTATATATTTTAGAAAGAAAATTTACATAGGGTTATATATGTTATATTTTCGATTATAAATAATCATTATAAATATAAAAATATTTCCTACATAATTATATTTTATTTATAATTTTTAGACATTGAAAAAGTAAAAATATATATGACACAATATTGATGCAGTATTTTCCTTATTAATGAAAGAATAAAATAATCCATATTATAAATGTTAAAATAAATATATTTTGAAAGTTTTGATGACATACACGAATTTTATTGGTTAGTATGACATTTTATTATTTCTTAAATGACTTTGGTTCAAATGAATAAAGTTTTTAAGACTTTAACAAAAATCAATTATTTAGTAGTGTCAATATTGACATAAATGAGTTTTTAAAACAAATATTATATTATTAATTTATATTCTATTCCTAAAAATATAAGGTTCGGCCAGAGGACTTATATAATTATAGGTGTCTAATTAATGGACTACTTTGGGATCTCTTGGATGTATGTAGTAAGTTTAATAACTATATATTATAAAAATAAAAAGGGACATGGTAAGTGTTAAACTAATCAACCAACTGTTAAAACTAAAAGATAAGGATAATATAATGACCCAAACCTATCTAACATCTATTGGTTGAATGGATTTGGACTCATACCCACCTTATACTTTGAATAATACACTTTTGAGACATTATAAACTGAATACAAATTTATTATAAATTAATACATTATGTTTTTCTAAAGAGACCCTCCTCCCCCTTATAAAAGGACAAAACTTATAACCAATTCTTCACACCTTAAAAGTATTTTTGTTCAGCCAACCCCTGCCCAAATACTCTCTCAACTTCAATAAAGTTTACCTAGAGGCCTTATTTTGATCTGAAATCCATCTTAAATAGCCCTTTTGATCAAATCAAAAGGAAGAACCCAAAGAAGAGGTAATGCTTTCACAACCCTCTTTCAAGTTCCTTTCTTCTTCAACTTATTCTTTCCTTGTTATTTCCATTCTAAAATAATAACTCCAGTATATTATATATAATTTTATGTTATTATATTTATGGAACAAACAAATTCATTATTCCATTCATCCCTTGAATGACATGTCACCATGCGTGCGTACGTATGGCCTACCGTCTCCACGTTGTGGTGTAATTTTTATTCAATATATTATTATTTATATTTGTATAAAAAATATGTATAAATTATGAAAATAATAAATATAACATGATAATGATTCTGTATATATGATATACCATCCAATTATATAATATTTTAATGTCAAAATAATGATATTATCACTCGTGCGTACGTACGGATTACCGTCTCCAAGAACATGATGAGATTCATTTCCCATCGTATCCATTCAATTATAATTCTCATTTGATGATTAAAAATAATGTTTAAGGACTTGATATAAATTTGGATATGAATAGAATACAACCTATCCATAATAAACAAGACTTATGTCGCAAAACATATAAAAGAAAACGAGTAAGTTAACACCTGAAACTACGATAGTACTAAGATATTAATAACAAAGCAATGTTAAAAGATCATATATGATATCATATTAATATATATGATTATTTTATATTTTAATAACAATTATTTCACCATTATACAGGAGTTTAATCTACCATCAACCAAGTAAAAGTACAATTTATTGGTTTATTTCACAATCTCTTTCTTATCCGAGGTTGTTTATACGTAATTAACTACTGGGACCTCCTTATCATCCACATCCATGTTTCTCAAAAATGAATTTCAAATAATTCATAATATACTACAAAATTTGGGTTAAAGTCATTTATACCCTTTTTTGACTTTTTATAAAATGTTTATAAAGGAATATTTTTTTCGTTTTCCAATCAAGGTCCTTTTTAACCTTTTCAACTGAATTAAGGTAAGAATGTCTTTTTTTAACTTATACGGTAGGTGAGGATATTTTCCACCATTATAAGATCGTAAAAGCTTCCCCTAAAAGATTATAATTATATTTTCAATGTAAATGTTTTATTTTATAATTATGTGACCTTTAAATGATTTAAAAAAAGAGATATTTCTCTCAAAATGTTTTGATTTCATCTATGGAAACTTCCTTTGATGGATTTTATGTTTAATCGAAATTGATTTATTATGATACAAAACATCCATATTATAATGAAGTTTTTGTGATATGTTTGACTATGGAAGTTCTATTTTTATACCATTCATGGTTTATGGTAAAATTATTGACATTTCGTATGCTAGTTTTAAAATGAATGGTTATGATATGTTTAATCCTTTTCATATGAGGAATGTATTGGACTTAGTAAGTGATGGGTGGAGCCCGCTATAGATCCTCGATGCATCAGTAGGTCTCATGAGTCATCTAGAAGTGGAATTGCCCAAGGCCCTTTAACCTATTGATTTATGGTTTTTTATGAGGCCTTAATCATTTTAGACGTCTTGGCCGAGGCCTTGAAAAAAAATTATAGAATGTCCGGCATTATACATTCCCTCATTATGGAAATAATATTGATGGTCCATGTGGTCATTCGACTAGTAGAATACCCATGATTATGTTTTATTTTGGCATTATTTACTCATCTCATATTCTTTCCATAAAAGTATTCATGTTTATTATTGGTAAGGGCATGTGGTTTCAATTATTTACCATGCTTAATATTTATGTCATTTTCCACTGTATTACTTACCTTTACTGATCATTTAAGCTCACCCCTTTCAATGTTTTATTTTTCCCGGGATTCCAAGAAGTGTGTTGTGATTGATATGCAGGGTTAAGCCAAGGTAATAATGGAATTCATAAAGATCATTTATGTTTTTTGTATGTCTTAAACACTACTAGAAAAACAAGTATTTGCGACGGGATCCCGTCACAAATGGCTTTTTGCGACGGGGTCCCGTCGCAAATAGCCCGTTGCTGAAAACGCCGTCGCAACTACACTTATTTGCGACGGGCCCGTCGCTATAGCCTTTTTTTGCGACGGGCATTCTCCCCGTCGCAAATAGTATTCCGTATTTTTGTAAAAAACTTTTGAAACAGTATTTGCGACGGGACCCGTCGCAAAAACCTTTTGCGACGGGTCCCGTCGCAAATACCTTTTGCGACGGTCCCGTCGCAAAAACTGTTTTTTTAAAAAATAAAAAAAATTAATAATACTAGTATTTGCGACGGGAGTAGTATCCCGTCGCAAATACTAAAAAATAGTATTTGCGACGGGACCCGTCACAAATACTTTTTTTAAAAAAAAAATAAAAAACTATTAATAATACTAGTATTTGCGACGGGTATAGTATCCCGTCGCAAATACTATTAAAAAAATAAAAAAAAATAAATTATTAATAAATTATTTTAATTAATATAATAATAGAATTATAATTTACAAATGAAAATAATAAATTATTTTAATTACTGTAATAATAGTAGAATTATAATTCAAAAATAAAAAATAATAGAATATTAATAAATAATTTAATTAATTTAATAATATTACAATTATAATTCATAAATAAAAAAATATTAATAAGTTATTTTAATTAATATAAAAATAATAGAATTATTTTACATTCAAATATTAAAATAATTCAAGTATTACAAAAAAAATAATTAAATATTAATATTATAAAATTTTAATATATATATAAAATTTAATATTATAAAATATAAATAATATTATTATTCATATTAATATTGTTATTTAAAAATATAATATTATTTATATTTTATAATGAGACAGAAACTACGAATAGAAAAAAAAATATTTTGATTTCTCAAATTTTATAACTGAAATACAAAATCTAATCTGAAGGAGGGGGGAGGTGGAGGATCTGCAGATGGTGGTGGAGGAAACTCCACCCCTAAAGCATGAGTGAGTCGGCGCATGTACTCCATCTGCTCCTGATGCTGCTGCTGCCACCGACTCGTCTGCTCCTCGTACAGCTGCTGCTGGCGTCGGCGCTCCTCCTCATGCTGCTGACGCATCTGCTCCTGCTCCTGTTGGAGACTCTCTATCTGTGCAGTCTGAGATCGCAACTGATCCTCATACTGTGTAGAAAAAGATGCACGATCTCCTCTCGAGCTGGACGCCGACATCGCAGCACTGCCATAATAATCTCCGGGAGTCAGTCGATAGCCGATACCAACTACTCGGCCCTTCTCGAAGGCATACTGGGTGGCCTGCATCCATGCCGCCTCATCAAACTGACGGGCAGTGGTCTGATCTGATGACTCAGCCTGACTCTCAGGCCGGGTCTGTGACGCTGCGGCCTCATATGACTCCTATAGTTGCAATTTAAAATTAAAATTGTGAATATATTATATGCAGTTAATTTTTAAACTTGAAAACAAATAATACTGACCACGATGTGATGCTGACGATCACCTCTGAGCTCCCCAGTAGTAGGATCACTATACATCCTCCGATATACGTCGTACTCTGTAATATCGGGGTGCTCGACAGCCTATAAGAATAAAAAATAAACTCTTAATATTTATAGTTATATAAAATATTTATAAATAATGTACGTACCAGATGCTGTCTATGAGTACTGAAAGAACGACTCCCAGCTCGATGAGTCACCTCCTGTCTCCCCCGATTCTGCCTCCCTAGCGATGATCTCCTCTAAAAGGCACCACTCAACCAGTGCGCACATAATCCATCCCATACATGGGATAAAATATACTCTGGTCGGTGTGCTCTACATGACTCCTCAAAATCTGACACTCCTGCTTTCCTCATCGCAGCTTTTCTTAAATTGTGCAAAAACTGACGAAGGCGATCACGCATGGCCACCTCCCATGCCTCGTGGATGGCGTCACGCATGGTATCCTCGATCGGATACCATAAACCCTACAAAAAAAAATCAAAATATCAAGTTAGAAATGAAATAATTTTCAAAATAAAAATTATTTATTTACGTACGTACCAACCAATGGTCGAACATGGCCTGCTGCACATCAATGGGAATCTGCTCCCATGTGGTCCACGGCTGAGAGAAATAGTTGCGCAAAATAGCGCTGCCCTGTCCGACTGCTACATGCGGAAAACTGAAAAAAATAATAAACATTTATTATGTGAATAGATTAATGAAATCTTAGTCAAATCCACGGGTTATCACACAGGTTATCACACCTCCGGGTGCGCGGATCAAACCCAAGACGTGGACGTCGCTCGGGGACGGGGTCAGGAATCATCAATCGTGCAAGACCGCGCCCCCTCCGCGTACTCCCTGAAGCGCCTGCAGGCTGAGGGTCATCTGCCAGCAACTCATCCGCATCGAAAGGCAGGTCAGCATCCGTCAACTCACGAAATGTGGCCTCGTCCATCTGAAACAGAAAATGTTAATGTTAGCAAATAATTGATAATTACTATTATATATACATATATACATATTATGATTGTATATAAATACCATGGAATTCTATAAGTGATCATCTTCATCATCATCTTCATATATGTCAATTTCATCTTCATATTCCTCCTCAACATCATCGATATCCATTCGAGTTGCAGTTGCTTCATCTCTTACCATTTCAAATTCCTGTGTGACATCATTAACAACATCGTCATCACCGACTCTTAAATGTGGGGTGTCGTCATCGATACTCATGTCTCTTTGTAAAAAAGATTGATTTTGAGTACTCTCTTGAAAAACTTCAATTCTTTGCACATCAGTGAAAGCACATTCACTTTGACTAAACTGATTGTCTCTGATTTTGATTTTTATTACACTCCACCAATCAGTCAAGTCTCTTGATGTTGCACAGTACTTTGCATAATAAACTTGATATGCCTGTTGAGCCAATAAGAATGGTTCATTTACTGCGAGAACACTTTTACATTTAATATCGATGATTCCATGAGTCAGATGAACACGCACGGCTCTCTCTGTATCCAACCACCGACATTTGAACATGGTTATATAATGTTGTCCAAGATAACAGAGTTCAATGATTTCATCAAGTATGCCATAAAAGTCAACTTCATTTTCTCGATGATGGTATCCTCTCAAGCTAACTCCACTGTTCATTGTTTTTTTGATTCCCCATATGCATGTGTGTGGAATCGAAATCCATTCACCACATATGCATTATAAGTTTTAACAAGTTTGGAAGGTGGGTTACTCAATACACACAGCCGTTTGTCAATTTTATCAGCATGTCGAGACACCTGAAAATTTGTGAAATAATTATCAATATAGTAAACTATACATTGAATGAGTTGCTAAAAGATAAAGAATTTATGTTACCAGTTTTTTAAACCACTGAGAGAAATTTTTCAGTCGACGTTCTTCGAGAGCAGCTGCTGTAATTTGTGGAATTTGTTTCTTGATATGATTATCATACAACCTATAAAAACCAAAGTTATTTACTGTAACATAAATGATAGAATAAGTGATATAAACACTTACAGTACAACTGATGTCATCTCTTCACAGTTGAGCAGAACATACGTATGAGCTGTATGATGTTCATCATCTGAAAGCCATCGTTCAGAAACTCCACCAAAACCAAGCTCTGACTGGTTGAAAACAGATAATTGATTGTCGATTTCATCAATATTTCTCTCATTCCGTCCCATTTGGTTGTGTTTTGAAGGATACTCAGATTCAAAATAATGGGAGCAGAAAAAAGATATTTCCTCTTGCAAATAAGCTTCTGTAATAGATCCTTCAACAGATGCTTTGTTGCGTACTTTTCTTTTCAATTTTTGCATGCATCTCTCAAATGGGTACATCCATCGAAACTGTACCGGACCTCCACATTTGGCTTCATATGGCAAATGTAACATCAAATGTTCCATTGAGTCGAAGAAAGACGGCGGAAATATTTTTTCCAGTTTACATATAATTACAACAACATCTTTTTCAAGTTTGCCTAGAGCATCATAATCTGCCGTAGCAGCACAAATTTCCCGAAAAAAATGAGACATGTCTGTTATGGAATCCCAAATCACAGAATTCAACAGACCTCTTAATCCAATGGGTAGAAGTCTCTCCATTATAACATGACAATCATGACTTTTTAATCCAGTAATATGACCATTCTTTACACATCTACCCAAATTGGAAGCACAACCATCTGGAAGTCTCAAATCTGCAATCCACAGACAAAATAATAAACGGTTTTCTTTAGACATTGTATAAGCTGCTTTTGGTTTCAGTAACCTTTCTGTTCTGACATTCTCAAATAGTTCCAATTCTGGACGCCTGCAAATTTGGGCAAGATCTAAACGTGCATTTACATTGTCTTTGCTCTTTCCTGGCGTATCCAAAACTGTATGAAACAAATTATCAAAACAGTTCTTCTCAATATGCATGACATCTAACATGTGTCGGACCAACAAATCAGACCAATATGGCAAATCCCAAAATATGCTACGTTTAATCCAATTGTGTTCTTTCCCAAAACCAGAAATTTTCTGTTGGTTTATTGTGGGACCAAAAGTGATGGGAGGTAATGAAAATACAACCGATTTTAACTCTGAACCTGATAGCATTTTTGGAGGTCCATCCCTTTCAGCTGTTCCTTTTCTGAAATGAGATCTGTTTCTGCGAAAAGGATGATCAGCTGGAAGAAATCTGCGATGACAGTCAAAATAACAAGGTTTCTTTCCATGAATGAGCATAAATGCTTTGTTCTCTCCCATACAGTAAGGACATGATTTCTGACCATGTGTACTCCAGCCAGATAACATCCCATAAGCCGGGAAGTCACTTATTGTCCACATCAATGCTGCTCTCAGTATGAAATTCTGTTTCGTTGCAACATCATATGTACTGACACCAGTACTCCACAGTAAATTTAATTCATCAATCAATGGCTTCAAATAAATATCAATATTTTTCTTCGGATGTCCTGGAATTAGTAAAGTCAAAAAGATATATGGCTCCTTCATCAACATCC
Organism: Viscum album; assembly: GCA_963277665.1. Lineage (NCBI taxonomy): Eukaryota > Viridiplantae > Streptophyta > Magnoliopsida > Santalales > Viscaceae > Viscum > Viscum album. The sequence goes on from OY728143.1 coordinate 359,741,951, forward strand.
ATGGAGGTAAATTTTACGGAGTTAAAAAAACAGGCCAACATGAATATTGACTACCATAAGATCCAAACGGACAGAAACCATCAGTGGAAAGGCCCAGTCGAACATTTATAGCTTCTAAAGCAAAGGATGGATGCACTCTATCAAAATGTTTCCATGAATCACCATCGGCTGGATGATTCAAGCTTTTATCGGTTGAACTATTCTCTTTATGCCATGACATCATTGTCGTTGTATTCTTAGACGTGAATAAACGCTGAAGTCTGGATGTAAGTGGAAAATATCTCAACTGTTTTACAGGAATCAAACCAGACTTCCCGTGTTGTCCTTCTTTATATCTCAGTTGCCCACATGTGGGACAACTATCCAACGACTAATTTTCCCCTGAATATAAAATGCAGTCATTTGAACATGCATGAATCTTCTGACAAGTAAGTCCCAAATTTCGAACCAACCTCTTACTTTCATAGTAATTTGCAGGTAAAACATTTCCTTCGGGTAACAGTGTTTTCAGCAAAGAAAATATCTGGTCAAAACAGGTGTTTGAAATTCCGTTATCTGATTTGATAGCCATAAATTTTGCAACTGCTTCTAATTTGCTCATCTTGCAGCCAGGATATAATGCATCCTCAGCAGACTTCAACAACTCATGAAATTCAGACGGTCCCAACTCAGGATTTGAAGCTATATCAGCCGAAGTTTCTGTATGTTGAACAGATGAACCTGCAACATCATGTACTAAATCTTGAAACTGGGATGGATCCGGAATCAAGTTGGTATCACCTGCTCTGGAACTGCGTTCACCGTGTTGATACCAAAAAACATAATCTGCTTGAAAACCAAAACACAAGAGATGTTCCCCCACTTTGTCAAATGTGTCAAACGTTCTCAATGCACATTTTCTACAAGGGCATTTTATCTTTCCTTCTGAAACAAATTCTGGATTTGATGCCGCAAATGATAAAAAACTCTCCACACCCTCTATATATACTGGATTTAAACCAGAACCATTTGGATTTCTACGTTGATTTATCCATATGCGGTCATCTAATAATGACTGTTGACGACCTCGTTGTTCCATATTTTTCTTAAAATATAAAAGCATTACTGGTTTTGAATAATTTGTTAGAAAAAACACAAGCAAGGATTGAATATATTGAGAATAAAGCAAAACCTGTTAGAAATATTGGTAATTATTGGTAAATATTGGTAATTATTCCTAATTATTGGTAATTATTGGTAGTTATTCCTAATTATTGGTAAATATTGGTAAATATTGGTAAATATTGGTAATTATTGGAAAATATTGGTAATTATTGGTAATTATTGGAAAATATTGGAAAATATTGGTCATTATTGGTAATTATTGGGGATTATTGGTAATTATTGGTGATTATTGGTAATTATTGGTGATTATTGGTAATTATTGGTGATTATTGGTAATTAATACTAATTATTGGTAATTAATACTAATTATTGGTAATTAATACTAATTATTGGTAATTAATAATCATTATTACTAATTATTGGTAAATATTACTAATTATTCCTAATTATTACTAATTATTCCTAATTATTCCTAATTATTGTTAATTAATACTAATTATTGCTAATTAATACTAATTATTGCTATTTAATACTAATTATTGCTAATTATTCCTAATTATTGCTAATTATTGCTAATTATTGCTAATTATTGCTAATTATTGCTAATTATTACTAATTATTGCTAACTATTGCTAATTATTGAGAATTATTAGCAATTATTGAGAATTATTAGCAATTATTGATAATTATTGGCAATTATTGGCAATTATTGGCAATTATTGGCAATTATTGGCAATTATTGGCAATTATTGGCAATTATTGTTAATTATTGGCAATTATTGTTAATTATTGGCAATTATTGTTAATTATTGGCAATTATTGTTAATTAATACTAATTATTGGTAATTAATACTAATTATTGGTAATTAATACTAATTATTGGTAATTATTACTAATTATTCCTAATTATTACAAATTATTCCTAATTATTACTAATTATTCCTAATTAATCCTAATTATTCCTAATTAATCCTAATTATTCCTAATTAATCCTAATTATTCCTACTTATTCGTAATTATTCCTAATTATTACTAATTATTGGTAATTATTACTAATTATTACTAATTATTTCTAATTATTACTAATTATTTCTAATTATTACTAATTATTTCTAATTATTACTAATTATTTCTAATTATTACTAATTATTTCTAATTATTACTAATTATTTCTAATTATTAGTAATTATTGCTAATTATTGGTAATTATTGCTAATTATTGGTAATTATTGCTAATTATTGGTAATTAATACTAATTATTGGTAATTAATACTAATTATTGGTAACTAATACTAATTATTGGTAATTAATACTAATTATTGGTAATTAATACTAATTATTGGTAATTAATACTAATTATTCCTAATTAATACTAATTATTGGTAATTATTACTAATTATTCCTAATTAATACTAATTATTCCTAATTATTCCTAATTATTACTAATTATTGTTAATTATTCCTAATTATTACTAATTATTGTTAATTATTCCTAATTATTACTAATTATTGTTAATTATTCCTAATTATTACTAATTATTGGTAATTATTACTAATTATTGGTAATTAATACTAATTATTGGTAATTAATACTAATTATTCCTAATTAATACTATTTATTGGTAATTATTACTAATTATTCCTAATTAATACTAATTATTCCTAATTATTCCTAATTATTACTAATTATTGTTAATTATTCCTAATTATTACTAATTATTGTTAATTATTCCTAATTATTACTAATTATTGTTAATTATTCCTAATTATTACTAATTATTGGTAATTAATACTAATTATTGGTAATTAATACTAATTATTGGTAATTAATACTAATTATAGGTAATTATTACTAATTATTGTTAATTATTGGTAATTATTACGAATTATTGGTAATTAATACTAATTATTGGTAATTAATACTAATTATTGGTAATTAATACTAATTATAGGTAATTAATACTAATTATTGGTAATTAATACTAATTATTGGTAATTATTACTAATTATTACTAATTATTATTAATTATTGATAATTATTAGTAATTAAATGAATAATTATCAATAATTAGAAATAATTACCAATAATTACAAATAATAACATTATTAATATATTTTATTATTAATATAATTTTCTAATTTATATACAGTTCTTTTTTCATCTGTGCGTTTTCTATCTCCACATACAAATAATACATGTGAAGACAGCAAACACACAGATGAAAAAAGAACTGTATATATATAAAAAATTATATTATATTAATATTAATAATAAAATAAACTAATAATGTAATAATGTTCTTATTTCTAATTATTGGTATTTATTACTAGTTATTAATATTTATTCTTAATTATTAAAAATTATTACTAATTATTCCTAATTACCATATAAACAATACTAATAATATAAATTTATTAAGTAATAAAACAATGTAAACATAATTAAATTACAACTAATTAATAATAATTGAAACTAATAAAAAATTAAAAATAAATAAAAAATTAAAATGAAGATAAATACCTTGAAAATTGATCTGTTCTGATCGTTCTTCAAAACTTTAATATCAGCTCCGGAGAAAAAACTTAAACTGGAGAAAAACTCAACTCTAGAAATATGATTTTGAGAGAAAGAGAAGATAAGGAATGAGAATGAAATGAAAAAAACGGATGGGGGTATTTATAGGTTAGATTAGTTGTGACGGGCCCATTTGCGACGGGATTCCCGTCGCAAATAGTATTATTTGCGACGGGTCCCGTCGCAAATACCTTAGCCAACATTTATTACGGTCAACCGGTAAATAGTTATTTGCGACGGGTCCCGTCGCAAATAACCCTCTGCCGACATAGTATTTGCGACGGGGGAATATTCCCGTCGCAAATACCTTTTACTGCCGCCGGTTATTTGCGACGGGAATATTTCCCCGTCGCAAATAAGTTTCCCGCGATTTTGCGCGCATCGCGGGAAAACTATTTGCGACGGGGAAAGCAATCCCGTCGCAAAAGCCTCCCTATTTGCGACGGGGAAATACCCCCGTCGCAAATAAGTTTTTAACATGACTATTTGCGACGGGATTTATTCCCGTCGCAAATAACCCGTCACAATTGCTCATTTTTCCCGTAGTGAAATTGAAATATAACATTCATGTATGTAATCTATTTTCCAAGACTCCTAAACTGATCGGTCTTTCAAGACTTGATTCCTTGTAATCATGCCAATGTATTAAAATAATGCACTGAATCTGGGTAACTGGGGTTGGGGCATTACAGTTGGTATCAGAGGAAGTTTAGCAATAACCATGGAAACTAGATTTAGAAAAACTCTGATTAGAGCACATTACCATAAGATAGACTATGAGGATTATTATAGAAGAACATCATAGAATTTTAGTATTGTACAGATTTTGTGAGTTTTCTGAGCAATATATCCCTGTCTGGATACGAGCAGGTACTGTCGGCTCTAGCACATATGTACCTAGGGGTAAAACCTGAAAACACCGTTTTGAGCTAGACTCAAATGGGAACTGGTGCACGACAACAGGCCCTGCTTCACTCTTGGTTACGACACTCCCAGGGGATATTCTTAGGATAATTCTCATTTTCTTTACAAATCTCTATGAAGGGTTTATGAGTATATACCTCCTCAAAGAAAACATTTTTGTGATTATGGATTATATACATAAACTATTCAATTTATGTTAGGTATTTTACATGTTTGGAATTATTCATTTCAATTCATAAACTGACCTAGTTTATGCTATTGTATAGAAATATCACCTAGTAGAAGGAATGCGAACTCCAAAAATACATATGATCCAATGAGTAAGAAGGACATATATTTTATGGTATTAATCCATAATTTAGAATGGAAATAGTCTCCCACGTATTATCATCATATGAAGAAATAATATCACGTTTTGATAAGATAAGTAATGAGTTCTCTGAGTCTTATGGCTTTGAAGATAAGCAATAGAAGAAAAGGATGGAAGAGAGAAAGATGGATAAAGGGAAGAGGGAAAAGAAGTATTTTCCCATATGTGATGACTCTGGGAAGAAACACCCTGAAAATTTCTTGAAAGGAATGGGTTTTTGTTATAAGTGTGCTGAAAAATGACACCACATTCTTGATTGCGAGGGTATGAAAAATGTTTTGAATGTACAATGCTTCATCTTCAAGGAGTGGGGACACTATGCGAATCAATGTTCAAATCATCAGAGTATTCCCCAAATGATGTTATTGGATAATAATAAATTTATGATACTACCACAGACGAAGAGGAATGACTAGTGTTCTTATGCTATTATTAAAGAATTATTTCATTTGAGTGTTGTATCAACGATGTAATAGTTATATGATTTATGGAGATAAATAAGGATTGTACTACAGTAATATTTCATTGCGGATTTGAGATTATATAGTAAAATGAAAAGTGACTCAACAAAAATTTAATATTTTTTTTAAAATACATGGTGGAAGGAAATGTAATCCTTAATATGGTATTGATACTGAGGAAGTAATTTTGGAATAAGAGATGGTTGATTTGGATAAATTATATTGGATATTCTTGACTACCATGGAACTGATTAATGGTTTGATTATTTCATCATTGTTGGAATATTCAATGTTTTTGGATATAAGGAATATATCTAGTATTATATAAGGAATAAAGGAGAATGAATGTAATCAATAAGGTTTTATGGTAATTCAGGGTGTTATCATATTTTAATGGAATACATGATGAAGGTATTCACATGTTATTACGTGGAAAACAAATACCATCATTATATTTACCTTCCTTATAAATTTTGGACTGTGAGTTTGGACAGAGGTAATTTGGATAAGTCTAAAGGTTGGAATGGATTATATTTGACAATTGATATAATTTTTAAGGTTAAATCATTTCTGAATATTATTTTTGGATTGTTGTAAAAAGGATAACCTGGAGGTCGGGCGGCAACATGTCGCGTCCGTCAAGGCCATGAGACTTGAACTCACAACGGAACGTCGACAAGGGTGTATCACCTACCACTGGCCCACAAGATGTCCTGGATTAAATAAAGTATTTTATTTTAATAATGTTTAGTAGATGATTTATAAATTCAATTTTTTAACCCCAAACGAATATGATAAATAAAATATTTCTTATGTTCTATTATCATTTAGAGTGAAAGATGAGTTTGTGGTAGAAATTAGTTAAAGGATGGAACTCTACGTGTCAAGTATATATTTTTCTTCTCCTATTATTTTATGAATAAATTAATTGAAGGTATCTTAAAACCAAAAATGTGTTATCCTAATACCTTATTTTCTGTTGAACCGATGGTATTTTAAATCATCATAGATTGATGAATTTAATGACCACTATTTTAAACATGTTTGTGATTGATAACCTCAATCACTACCTCTACATATTTATTTTTTTCCTCCAATTATATGCCTCTAATTTCCAAAAATATTCTCCTAATCGAGATAATAATTTGTTGGTGACCCTTTCATTTCTCTTTTCCACTTATTAAGACTAAATTTTTTTAACCAAATTTCTGATGTGGGTTTCCCACAATGATATTTTCTATTTTCATCCTTTTTTTTCGAAAACCAATATCAGATTGCGAGGACACAATTTATTGAAGTAGGGATATATGAATCACCCCAAAATTTCATAGTGTGTTACTTCTTTAAAATAATTCAATAACTTGCACTACATGCAACACCGAGTTCAAGCGCACCATGACTTACAAACAAGCCGTTCAAAAGAGGTTATGAATAGTATTAACTAAATTTTGAACATTATATAATCCTTATAATTTTAGAATCTATATTATGAGTTTTATAGACATAATTTAAGAACAAATTCATTTTTTCAGATAAAAGTAGTATTTTTAAAAAATGCACTTTTACCAACTTTTAATAGTAAATGCTTTTTAAAATCCAATATTTTAAACTTTTATATATTCAATTTGACTAAAGAAATTTATTTTTTAGTACTTTGAAATAAAAATTTACAATTAAACACCCCATGCTTCCATGCTACGCTTCTATTTGAATAAAATAGTAGTGTGTGTTGTACGCAAATTCGAGTTCTAACACACACTGCAACCAATCAAACTAGCCGTTATGAATGGTAATACCTACTTTTTAAAATTTTAAAAATTTTATCTTACAAAATAGACTTCATTTTGGGATTCAGAATATCGAATTTAGCCTAGGGTGAAATTTTAGTACTTTTCAGATAACTTTTATATTTTGATGAATTATGAAAATTACTAAATTTTAATTAAAAACAAATTTTTTAATCAAAATAATTATTAGTGATAAATTATGAATTTTGTGGATTTAAAGTATATTTTCAATATATTTTTTCCATTTAATACAATGTTGGTCATTTGACATAATTTAACAATTAAACCGGACATAAACAAGTGTTAATCTTTTGATAGTTATTATATCTTAAACACAATTTTTGTTTTGACAGCGGGAAATATTTTAAATTAATTTCTACCACTTATGTGTTTAGAATTTGGAAAAATGGATTCAATATTTGGAATCAGGATGTACAAATTGTGTAAATATGTTACTTTTATTTTTAGACATATTGAATAATTATTTCGGTAAATATTTTATTTACCATTGTTAAAGGGTAAATCCAGTAAATAAGGGTTAAAAAAATATTATGATAATATAATAAATTACTCTAAAACGTGTCCTAACCTTATTGGTGGATAGAAGTCTGACCATGGGCCTCTTTGGGTCGATTTTGGGGATGCCATGGATCAACTTGTAGGTGATAGGGACACTTTATTTTAATTAAGATAAAGTAAATACAACAATGACATAAGCTTATATCTTCATGTAAAATATTTTTTACATAGGTTTATATATTTTATATTTTCAATTATAAATATTTATTAGAAATATAAAAATATTTCCTACATAATGATATTTTATTTATAATTTTTAGAAATTGAAAAAGTAAAAATATAGATGACACAATAATGATGCAGTATTTTCCTTATTGATGAACGAATCAAAAAATTGGTATTATAAATGTTAAAATAAATATAATTTGAAAGTGTTGATGACATACAAGAACTTTATTGGTTAATATGACATGTTAGTATTGCTTAAATTAATTTGTTTCGAATTGATACAGTTTTTATGACTTTAACAAAAATCAATTATTGAGTAGTGTCAAAATTGACATAAATGAGTTTTTAAAACAAACATTATATTATTAATTTATATTCTATTCCATAAAATATAAGGTCTGGCCAAAGGACTTATATAAATATTTTTGTATAATTTATGGACCACTTTGGGGTCTCTTGGATGTATATAGTATCCTTATTAACTAGATATTATAAAAATACAAAGTGACATGGGGAGTGTAAAACTGATTAACCAAGAGTTAAAACTAAAAGATAAGGATAATATAATGACACAATCCTATCTAAAATCTATTGGTTGAAAGGATATCTACCCATACCCACCATATACTTTGAATAATCCACTTTGGTTCCATTAGAAACCGAATATGAATTTATTATAAATTAATATGTTCAGTTTTTCATAAAGAGCCCCTCCTCCCCCTTATAAAAGGAAACAACTTCTAACCAATTCTTCACACCTTAAAATCCTTTTGGTTTGGCCAAAACCTACCCAAATACTCTCTAAAATTCCCTCAATTTAACCTTGATTCCTTATTTTGATCTGAAAGCCAACCTAGGAATCCTTTTTGATATAATAAAAAGGAATAACCCAGAGAAGAGGTAATGTTTTCACCACCCTCTTTCAAGTTCCTTTCTTCTTCAACATCTTATTTCCATGTTTTCCCATTATAAAATAATAACTATAGTATATTATATATATTTTGATTTTATTATAATTATATAACAAACAAATTCATTATTCTATTTATCCCTTAAATGACATGTCACCATATGTGCGTATGTACGGCCGACCGTCTCCACGTTGTGGTGTAGTTGTTATTAAATATATTATTATTTAGATGGGTATAATAATGATGTATAATTCATAAAAATAATAAATATGACATGATAATGATTCTATATATATGAGATACCATCCAATTATATAATATTTTAATATCAAAAGATTGATATTATCGCTCATTTTTACGCATGGATTACCGTCTCCACGAACGCGATGAGATTCAATCCCCATCGTATCCATGCAATTATAATTATAATTTAATGATTAAAAATAATGTTTAAGGACTTGATATCATTCAGGATATGAATAAGATACAACCTATTCAAAATATACATGACTTCTGTCAGAAAACATATAAAAGAAAATGAGTATGTTAACACCCAAAACGACGATAGTACTAAGATTTTATTAACAATTAACTATTAAAAGATCATATATGATATCATATTAATAAATATGATTATTTTATAATTTAATAACAATTATTTCGCCATTATACAGGATGTTAACCTATCATCAACCAAGGAAAAGTACTAGGTAAGGGTTTATTTCACAATCTCTTCATTATCTGAGGTTTTTTATACGTAATTATCTACTGGGACCTCCTTATCATCCACATCCATGTTTCTCAAAAATGTATTTCCAAGAATTCTTAATATTTTAAAGAATATGTGTTAAAGTCATTTATACCCTTGTTTTACTTTTTATAAGAACATTATAAAGCAATCATTCCGTTATTTTCCAAACAAGGTACTTTTTATCCTTTTCGATAGAATTAAGGTAAGAATGACTTTTTTTTAACTTGTACGGTGGGTGCGGCTATTTTCCACCGTTATTAGATCGTCAAAGCTTCCATTACAAGATTATAAGGATTTTTTCAAGGTAAATGTTTTATTTTATAATTATGTGACCTTTAAATGATTTCAAAAAAAGAGATATTTCTCTCAATGCGTTTTGATTTCATCTATGTCAACATCCTTTGATAGATTTTAATTTTATTTGAAATTTATTTATTATGATACAAAACATCCATATTGTAATGATGTTTTTGTGATATGTTTGACTGTGGATATTCTATTTTTATACCATTCATAGTTTATGGTTAAAGTATTGACATTTCGTATGCTAGTTTTAAAACGAATATTTATGATATGTTTAAACCTTTTCATATGAGAAATGTATTGGACTTAGTAGGTGATTGGTGGATACCTCTATAGCTCCTCGATGCATCGGTAGGTCTCATGAGACAACAAGACATGGAAAAGGCCGAGGCCCTTTCCCATTTTGATTCATGGTTTTGGCCGAGGACTTAATCATTTTAGACGTCTTGGCCGAGGCCTTGAAAAAATGTTTCAGAATATCCGGCATTATACATTCCCTTATTATGGAAATAATATTGGTTGTCAATGTGGTCATTAGACTATCAGAATACCCATGATTATGTTTTATTATGGCCTTATTTACTCATCTCATATTCATTCCATAAAATTATTCCTGTTTATTATTGGTAATGGCATGTGGTTTCAATTATTTACCATGCTTAATGTTTATGTCATTTTCCGCTGTATTAATTACCCTTACTGAGAATTTGAGCTCACCCATTTCAATGTTTTATTTTTCCCAGGATTCCACAAATTGTATTGTGATTGATATGCAGGGTTAAGCCAATGGAATAATGGCATTCATAAAGATCATTTTTGTTTTTTGGTATGTCTCAAAGTGCAATGTAACATTCATGTATGTAATCTATTTTCCAAGACTGATAAACCGATCGGTCCTTTGGGACATGATTTATTGTAATCATGCAAATGTATTAAAATAATACACTGACTCTGGGTAACTATGTTCGGGGTGTTACAATCAATTACTGAACCGGGTTTACATGCTGTTCCAGCCCAGTATTATTTAACCAGATACACTTTTCATTCTAACAATGTCTTTCTCATGAGATATAAATCTTTAACCAATGCATCAGATGGATATATTGGTCACACCCATCTCATAATGAAATCATTCAAATTTTTGCCACAACATAAACATAACAAATTCATCATAACACAAAGAATATAATCGTTTTCATTAACATCATTCCATCATAACATAACCCATATAAAACAAAAGGATATAAATTCATCATAAGAATAGTCAAACCATGTTAATAATATAGACATTATAATTGGAAAAAATCATACTAAATGATGTCATCTTAGATGGAAAATAGTTTTTATTGAACTTTTGAAATGAATTGTTGAGGAAAATATCCTTTATTCTTCGAATTCATTTTGATTTCACAAAATGCCACTCAATTTTAAAAGAAAATGATTTTGTTGAAAATAATAATGAAATATTTTAGAGGAATATTTATTTAAATATGGAGTTATGTAACCGTAAAAATCTGTTCATTCCGTATATGTTAAAAAACATTCCATTCATACTTTTTCTGGAAAAGTCAAAAAGTACCTCATATGGGAAAAAAAAAATTCCTTCCATACCCTGTGGTAAAATTCAACAAAGTGAATAAATTGCTTTAAACATACATTGAATAATAGTAAATCATTTATGAAAACATATTTAGATAGCATGGACATGGATGATAACTATAACCCTAGTAAATACTTACGAATAAACAATCTCAGACAGGAAAAAGATTGGAATAAATATCCCTTACCATTTATAATCGGTGGAATCATACGTGTCAAAAATTAATGTAAATTTCATTAATATTTAAATATCATATCCTTCATAATAAAAATCATAAGACATTCATGGGAGGCTTAAACACCATACAAAATAAATAGTTGTTCATTAAGGCATCTGTCTCACAGAAATAAAAGTGAGACGAAATAATCCATTACATTATTTGTATGTATCAAAAACTCTTGTATAATGATTTAAATAATGACACTGACCTATTCTAAAATCATATTCATTGTTATGATATCATATAAGGTCATATTCTTATCTTATTATTAGTAATATTTCATTGCTACTTGTTATTCGGGTGTTCATTGCTTTATTTCTTATGCGTGTTTTGTTGAATAAATACCTATTCTTCTTTTTAGGTTATAGATACATCATTTACGGAATGGTATTAGTGTAATATATATCGTATTTATTCATTCAATTCATTTATATTATGATTATTCAATGATGATCATATAGAACGAGTCGCATCACATTGTGGAGAGGGTAGGCCATACGTACGCACAAGCGATGATATCATTCCCATGATTGTGGAATTATGTTGATGTGTATGGCGTATAAAATTTCAGAATAAAGATCACTCTAAAATAATCATATATAGTTATTTCTCCCATCCTTCTTCCATCCATGTATGTTAGTTATGAAATAAAAGATTACACCATGACGTGGAGACAGTAAGTCTTACGTACACATGCGGGGTGATTTCATTTCTCTCTTATGATGAATAGACAATAGAATAGGGATGTTTCGTATTCATAATAACATATCAGTATACAAGTTATACTGGAGTTATTACTTAATAATGAAATAACTCATATAGAGTAAGTAGGAGAAGAAATAATTTTGATTGAATCGGTAAAGGATATTACCTCTTCTTCGACGCGCCTCCTCTTAACCTCCTCTTAGGGCACTAATGATGATCCTTGAAGAAGACCAGGACCCCTATTAGGTTTCTAGGGATGTGTACAAGAGAAATTGATAGGGTTTGGCCGAGCATGAAGGCTAAAACTTTTGCGAATAGGAGAGGGAGGAGGTGCCCTTTTATAAGGGTGGAGAGGGGCAATTTTAGAAACCTCAAAAAATATTAATTTATATTAATTTAAAACCCAACTTTAAGACGTCCAAAAATAACTCATTTAGAATATGAGATGATATAGGTTTGTAATATCATCAACCAGTAAAATTTAGACATGTTTTATGTTTATTTTAAACCTTATCATTTTTATTTATCATTATTTAATTTATTTAATTTTATTTGTTGTAATAATATTTTAAATTTTAAATACTTAAAATACATACTTATATGTGGTCATTTTACCATAATTGGATACATTATAACCTTTTAGACCATATAATTTTCAGTTTCTATTTTTTAAATATTTTTGTGATTTTTAAATAATTTAAATAGATGTTAGTTTTATAAAATAGAAATAGTGTAAATTTTGACACTATTGTTTATTTGAATTTAAATAAAATTCACAAAGAGAATATATTCTAAAAAAATATTTAATATGTTCTTATCATGTCATATTTATCTATAAAATTCGTGGATAATGTTAATTAGCCCATATAATATTTATTTTAATATTTTTAAACCAATTTATTAGATATTTCTCCTAATAAAAAATTACAACAACATTTTTGTATAATTATTTAATGTAATTATTTATTCCATAAAAATTAACACTAAAATACTATGATGAATATAAATCTAATATATTTCATATGAATACTTTTAGTAGAATTTATCTTCTAAAACACCATACTTTTAAAATGTTATGTTTATTAAATTATGAAGGTGCCAACATTGACATCATTTAAAATAAAATAATATAAGTGTCATAATTTATTTTATAAGGCTCCAAATATCCATCAATTTGAACATTGGATGTTTATGGTTTATATGTACATGACCCATTGGGTGCAGGTTACTATATAAATACTGTAGCGTTACTGTAGCAGCATCGGTACTGTAGATCGGCGGGAACTGTAGCGGCGACAGGGCAATGTAGTAGCTGCGGTACTGTGCACGTACTCTAGCATCAAGGTTTCTATTCACATAATTGAAAATAGGGCCCAAATAATGGGGCTATGGGATATGTAATGGGCTAAAAGCCCACTGGGCATTCGGGCTATGTAATGGGTCTCCCTCTATCCAGTTAAAAGCGGACTTTGATTTGATTTGATAATAAAATGAGGCATCGACCCCATCCTTTAAAAAAATAAATTCTTCATCATTATTTTAAATATATATTTCTTTAAAATTAAAAAAAAATTAACATGATAAAGAAAAACATTTTAGCTTTCAAATTTGTATTTATAATCAAATTTATATTCTATACAACCTTATATTAAGAATTCTCTATTTATTAATGTTTGAGTAAGACAGATTTCACTTTCATTTAAATAAAATAAATTAACAGTCTTAATAACATACATGTGGGTTCTAATAGAAACCATTCTGACCCAATTATATTTTAGGACGAAATATAATCACCCAATTATATTAAGACAAGTGTCAGGGTAATTGTATAATATTATTTTTACCCTTAATTGCCTAATAAACCTTTACCTGTGATAAATAAAATTTACCGTAGTTACTATTCATAATGCCAAAAAATAAAAAGTAGCCTATTAATATAATTTGGAACAATTGATTCCAAATATAGAATCCATTTTTCCAAATTCAATAAACAAAAGTTTCAAAATTTATCTTTAAATTAAGTCTGTTGTAGTAAAAAATGGTTTTTATTTCAAAAATTGCAAAAGATTAAATATCTTTTCTACCTATTAATTCAATGTAAAATTAATGATAATGTTGTAATTTATATTAAATGGTAAAAATAAATTCTATTTATACTTTAGAACCATTCAACATTATAATTTAACCATAAAAATTATATTGATGAAAAAAGTTGTTTTTTATTCAAATGTAGCATATTTTTTCTATTCATCAAAATATGAACGTTATCAGAAAAATATCAAAAACATTATTCAATAGAAAAATTTATATCTGGATTCACATGAAGAAGTTTATTTTTTAAAATTTAACTTAAAAACCTGTTAAAAATTAGATTTAAAATACATGCGCCATCAAAAGGCGGAAAAACTACATTTTTTGTAAAATAATTATTTTACATGAAAAATATATTGTGTTCTCATACCATGATATAAAAAATGTGTAAGATGAATGATAATGTTATCAAATTCAAAATTTAGTTAATAATAATCACAATGGCTAGTTCATGATGATATTATAATGATATATCATTTACTAAAACTCGGTATTGCGTACAACACACGCTATCGAGGAAGGCCGCTCTTGCGTGTAATGTAAGCCATGTCTGGGTTGCGTGTTGGGAAATATTCCTTTTTTCTTGTGTATAACATACTCAAAATATAGTTCAGTTATACGTTGATAAAAATATATACATGGTGTTGTGTAAAATGAATTTTATTCGAAAGAAATTGAAATTGTGTGCATCACAGGCCAAGAATTGTGTTGCATATACTACAAGCTAATACAATGTTATCTATAGCGCAATATAATCTTGGTGAATCATACAACAAAATACATAAAAGAAGTTAAAAAGAATAATTGTCATATAATCTTGGGGTGTTACATTCTACCCCCTTAAAATGAATTTCACCCTCGAAACTCATCGGGGTTATAAATCATTTACTACTTGAATGTTTCTTTCATAGAAACCCACAACGCAAAAAGGAATACTAAAAATTAATTTTAAATAGGAATGTTAGAAACATAACGGTCACCCAAATTAACTAATCACTGGGTTTTCACATAAAAGAATATATTTAAAAAATATGGACATGGAAGTGAAATCTATCCATCATGTTCAGATGATGAGTGGTAGAGAACATTTCTATGAGAAAGACAACAATCACAATGCCATAAATTTGTGATGATCTAAGGCTCCATCTGATTCATCAGATATGAGAGTAACAGGAAAACTTTTTTGTTTTTCAATAGCATTTCCCTAAAGATAATTAATTTTTATAGAAGGAGAAATACTTACATGATATCTGTGTAATATCATCATTGGTCATTCAATGAAAAAATTCCCCTTCATCTCGTAATTAATGTAATGAAGATGATTTTGTAATTCATGACGTATTAGCAGATCATGCTATATAATGAAAGGTCATTCCATCTGTCACAAACATAAGGTTATCAAATGTTATTAAATATACACAAGTGTATATATGGTGAGATTAATTGTATATGGATCCAAAAATAAACTTATACTTCATCTATCATAACGGTTAATAAAATAAAACTAATTTCTACTAACCAGGGACTTCTTGTAGTCCAGTGGTAGGTGATAATGGAATGCCGCACTTCGATTGAGGTATCGATTCCCGCATCCTTGACCAACACGATGGGTTGTCGTCCGTCCTACGGGTTGTTCTTTTTCTAAAACTATATTATTATAACATTTCAAAAATAATATCAAAATTTTATAGCCTTATAAAATACTATCTGATGTCTAACTTAATCCATTCCAATATTTAGACTTATCCAAAATACTTATGTCCAATCTCATATCATAAAGAAAAATATTACTAGAAATGTCATCTACCGAGCATGTCAATACCATCATTTATCCCCCATATATCCTACGATATATATTTTTGGTCACATTACAAACATGTGAATACCTTAATAATGTATTCTCTTGAAACATGAATCACCATATAACCTTAGTGAAAACAAGAATTCTGTAAAAAGTTAACTCTTTCCACATACCAAAATCCCAAAAATTTCTCTATATTAAAACCATGATGTCACTTTGTCCTCATATCAGTCATTAGCTCATTAATACTAACAAACATATTATATTATTTTTATCCATTCATTATGCACATATCATATTCATTACGAAAATATTTTAATAACCTTTCATGGTTACCGGTACTAGTCAACCTATACTTTGAAATACTGATGGAAAAATAGTAGCGTAACAATCCTTATATCCTTTGAAGAAAATATACATTCTTCATTAAAATAATGTTTTTATCAAAATGAGACACAATTTTAAAAGAAATTTTTTTTGAAGAATATCATGAAATCTTGTATAGGAATATTTATTAAAATAAGGCATCATGAAAACGTAAAAATATGTTAATGCCGCATAAGTTAAAAAAACATTCTCTTCGTACTTTTTCTCGAAAAGTAAAAATGTACCTTGTATGGTAAGAAAAAGAATGAATCCTTCCATACCATGTGGTAAAAGTCCAAAAAGGGTAAAAATGACTTTAAACATACATGGAACAATATTAAATCTTTTATGAAAACATTTTTAGAATGCATGGACATAGATGATAACTATAACCCCAAAGAATACTTACGAATAAACAATCTCGGACAAGAACGAGATTGGAATAATTATCACAAACCATTTATAATAGGTGGACTCATACGTGTCCTAAAATAATGAAAATTTCATGCATATGTGAATATCAAATCTTTTATGGTAAAAATCATAAAACATTCAAGGGAATGCTAAACATCATACAAAAGAAACAATTGGTGATTAAGGAATATGTCTCACAGAAATAAAAGTTAGATGAAATAATCCCTTACCTTAAGTCAGATCTGCTTTGTACATATCCAAACCTCATGTATAATGAATTAAATAATTTCATTTACTTATTCCAGAATCATATTAATTTTTATTATCTCATATATGGTCATATTCTTATCTTCTTATTAGTACTATTTCATTGCTACATATTATTAGGGTGTTCATTTCTTTAGGTTCTTATGCGGGGTTTGTTGAATAAATTTTTATTACTCTTTCTAGGTTATAAATAAATGATTTACAAAATGGAATTATTGTAATATATATCATATTTATTCATTAAATTCATTTATATAATCATTATTCAATGAAAATCATGTAGGACGTGTCGCATCACATCGTGGAGACCGTTGTTCGTACGTACGCATGACGATGATATCATTCCCATGATTGTGAAATTTTATTGAAGTGTATGGTGCATAATATTTTATAATCAACATCACCTTAAAATAATCATATATAGTTGTTTCTTCCATCCTTATACCCATCCAAGTATGTTAGTGATGAAATAAAAGATTACACCACGGCATGGAGACAGTAAGCCTTACGTATGCATGCTTGGTGATTTAATTTTTTTCATAGGATAGATAGAAGATAGAATATGGTTGTTTCATATTAATAATAAAATGTCATCATAGAAGTGATACAAGAGTTATTACATAATAATGAAACAATTCATATAGAGGAAATAGGAGAAGAAATAAGCTTGAGAGAATTGATAAAGGATATTACCTCTTCTTCGACACGCCTCCTCTTATCCTCCTCTTTGGGCGCTAAAGTTGGTCTGTGAAGAAGACCAGAACCTCTAGTAGGTTTCAAGGGAAGTGGAGAAAAAAATGGACAGGTTTTGGCAGATATTGAAGTCTCAATATGTTGTGAAGAGGAGAGGGAGGAGGTTCCCTTTTATAAGGGATGAGAGGGGCGATTTTGAAAACCTCAAAAACTATTAATTTATAATAAATTCAAACCCCATGTTAAAACCTCCAAAAATTACTCAATTCAAATATAAGAAGATATAGGGTCGTAATATCATCAACCAATAAAATTTATACATGTTTAATGTTTATTTTAAACCTTATCATTTTGATTTATCCTTATTTAATCTATTTAATATTATTTATGGTAATAATATTCTTAATTTTAAATTTTTATAAATAAATACTTATATGTTGTAAATTTTCCTTAATTTGATACTTAATAACCTTTTAGACAATATAATTGTAAATTTTTTATTTTTAAATATATTTTTGTTTTTTAAATAATTTAATAATATGTTATTTTTATAAAATACCAATAGTCTATATTTTGAAACTATTTATTTATTTGAATTTAAATAAAATACACACAGAGAATATATATTCAAACCAAAATATTTAATAGGTTCTAAACATGTCATATTCATGTATAATATTCTTGGATCATGTTAATTAGTTCATATTATATTTATTTTAATATTTTTAAAACCATTTATTTGATAATTCTCTTAATAAAATAGTTACAACAACATTGTTTTATACATATATAATACACTTATTTCTTGCATAAAAATTTAAAATAAAACACTTTGATGAATATAAATATATTATAATTCATATTAATACATTTAGATGAATGTATCTTCTAAAATAACAAGCTTTTAAAATGATATGTATACTAAATTATTAAGGTGGAAGCTTTGACATCATTTAAAATAAAATAATATAAGTGTCATAATGGCTTTTATAATCCTAAAAAATGGTCCAAAATTAGACCATACAATTCTTATGGTTTATATGTACATGAAAAATAAGTTTTTTTCATGTTTTTGGGCCTTTTATGGGTATTATTAATTTAATAAAAACTATATTATTGATTATTCACTAAATAAATAATTTCTGCATCATTAATGTATAAGCTATTAAGGTAATTACATATTTCATTAAAATTAAAAATAAATTACAATGATAAAGAAATAAATTTAAGCTTTAAAATGAGTATTTAAAATAGAATTGATATTTTGTATAACATTGTATTAAAAATTATTTAATTATTAATTTTTCTGTGAGACATATTTCACTTTTATTTAAATAAAATAAATTGAAAGTTTTAATCACATACATGTGGGTTCTAATAGATATCATTTAAACCCAAGCATATTTTAGGACGAAATATAATCATTAATTTATATTAATAAAAGTGTTAGTATAATTTAATAATATTATTTGTACTCTTACTTACATAATTTACCTTTATCTTTGGTAAATAAAATTTACCATAGTTACTATTCATAATGCCCAAAAATAAAAAGTAGAATATTAAAATAATTTATACCTAATGATTCCAATTATGGAATCTATTTTTCTAAATTCATGACACATAATTTGCATAAATTAATTTAAAATTAATCACATTGCCAAAAAAACATGTTTTTATTTAAAACATTGCAAAAGATTGAAATGTTTTTTACCATTAAATTCAATGAAAAATTCATGATAACGACATAAATTATATTAAATGGTAAAAATATATTCTATTTATACCTTAAAACCATTCATGTTTATAATGTAACCATATAAATTATCTTGATGGAAAAAGTTGTTTTTAAATTACATTTAGCGTATTTTTACTCTTCATCAAAATATGAATGTTATTAGAAAAATATCAAAACTTTATCCAACATAAATTATTATATCCTAATTCAAATTTAGAAGTTTATTTTGTTAAATTAAACATATAATCTTGTTAAAAATTATATTTAAAATTGGTGCGCCATCAAAAGGCCACAAAACTGCATTTTTTAAAAAATACTTATTTTAACCGAAAAATTTATTTTTTCTTATATCATGATCTAGGAAATGTGTAAGATGAATGATAATTTTATAAAATTTACAATGTAGTTAATATTATTTATAATGTCTAGTTTGTGATAATATTATAATAATATATCATATAGAAAAACTCTGTATTGCGTAAAACACACGCTATCGAGGGTGGTCGTTCTTGTGTGTAATCCATGCAAAGTCATGGTTGGGTTTATGCCAAGACTCCTTTGGTGTTGCGTATTACATACTAAAAATATATTTTAGTTATAAATTGATCAAAATCTATACTTGGTGTTGTGTAAAACAAATTTTATTCGAATGAACATGAACTTGTGTGCATCACAGGCCAAGAATAGTGTTGCGTATACTACAAGCTAATACAGTGATGTGTATAGTGCAATATAATCATGGTGAAGCGTACAGAAAGAGATATCAAAGAAATTAAAAAAATATCATCACAATTCGGGGTGTTACATTCTACCCCCATTAAAATGAATTTCACCCTCAAAATTCGTTGGGGTTATAAATGGTTTATTACTTGAAAGTTTCTTTAACAGAAACCCACACCGTAAAAAGGAATACTAAAACATAATTTTAAAAAAGGAACATTAGAAACATAATTATCACCCAAATTTACTCATCACTAGGTTTCCACATAAGATAATATATGTAAAAAATATAGATATGGAAGATAAATTTAACCATCATGCTCTGATGAAGAGTGCTAGAGAACATGACTATGAAAAAGCCAACAATCACAAAGCCATAAATTTATGATGATCCAAAGTACCATCTGATTCATCAGATTTGTGAGTAATAGTAGAAAATTTTTGGTTTTCAAGATTATTTCCCTAAAGTTGATGAATTTTTACATAAGGAGAAATAATTACTTGATTTCAGTGTAATATCATCATTGTTAATTCCAAGAACAATTTCCACTTCATCACGTATTTAAAGAAATGATGTTTAATTTGTCATTCATGAAGTATTAGAAAATCATGCAATAGAATGATAGATCATTACATCTATCTTAAACATAAGGTTAGAAAAAGTTATTAAATATTCATAAGTCCATCTATGGTGAGATTAATCATATATGGTTGCAAAAATGGACTTATACAATATATATTATAAGGGCTACTAAAATAAAACCAATTTCTACTGACCAGGGACTTCCTGTAGGCCAGAGGTAGGCGATAAAGGCTTGTCCCACTTTGGTAGTGGGTTCGATTCACGCATCCTTGTCCGACTCGATGGGTTGTCATCCATCCTACGGGTTGTTCTTTTTCAAAAAAATACTATTATAACATTTCAGAAATAATATCAAAAAGTTCTAGCCTTAAACAATAATATCTGATGTCTAACTTAACCCATTCTAATCATTAGGCTTATCAAAAATACTTTTGTCCAATATCATAGTATAAAGTAAAATATTACTAGAGATTTCATCTACTGATCATGTGAATACTATCATTTACCCCCCATATATCATACGATATATCTTTTCGGTCACATTCCACACATGTGAATACCATAATCATGTACTCTATTGAAACATGAATCACCACGGAACCTTAGTGAAAACATGAATTCTGTCAAAAGATAAATTTTTCCACATACCAAAATCCCAAAAATTTCTATATATTCAAACCATGATGTCACTTTTTTCTTATATCAGTAATGAGCTCATTAATACTATCAAAAATAATATTTTCTCTTTATCCCTTAATTCTGCGCATATCATATTCTTTCCAAAAATATTTTAATTTTCTTTCATGGTTACCGGTACCATTCCACATATACATTCAAATACTAATGGTAAAAAATATTGTAAAAATACTTATATTTTTCGTTATTCCATAGTAGCATACATTAATCTTGATAAACATGCAATAATTCTACTAGCTTCTTAAAATATTGGTTGAGCTTCAACACATATTTCATCTCATATATCATTTGTAGTCTGTTCAGCATCATGAACATAAATACTACCCATACGACCATGATGATTCTCTTTATGAGACATTCCTTTAGGGCATTGGTTTCCATAATGCACGTACATTCCACATTTAAAACATTTAACCGTTGTTGAGGTCTTAGAAATACCATTATCCTTGTCCATGGTGTTAACTGAACCTTTTCCATTGAAATTATTGGCTTTGGGTCCTTCTTTTCTAAACCCAAATCATCATCTACTTCCTTTGAAACATTCTCTAAGATGCCTCCTCCCAAATGGTTTACATGAAGTAAATTGAACATTCCTTCCTCTATGATCATCATGAAAGTCCATCTTTCTCTTATTAGATGAGTTAGGAAACCTACCAATGTTGATATTATTGATCATATTATGAGAAGTCTTTTTGTGCATAATAACAATACGTGGAATTCAATTTCCCATTTGATTTTGTTTTTCATGAAAAATATAATTCCAATGTCCATCATATTTTCCATTATCATGAATATTCCTATTTCCATCCATTTTTCTAAAACCCAAAAAGAAAAGTGTGAGAGGAACAAACCATGATAGGAAAACAACTTATTAAAGGGTGAGTACCTTAAATATTTGACATCTTAGGATTGATTCTATTATCATTAATTTAATTCTAGGACTATAACCTATACTTATACATAACCTTAGCGACATCCTTATATATGCCTTAGAAATATATCTAGGGATCTCACTAAAGTTTTGGAATCCTAGTTTCCAATTTTTAACTAATCTTTCGATCAGATACCCAATGTAATTACCCGAAGGTTGACATACATGGAAATTGCATTAAGTTTTAGTAATACTTAATACATAACTAAAATAAATTCCCAAATTCCATTTTTGTATAGTGTGTTTTGAAACTCGGAACATAATTTTCTTATCATGGTGAAATATCTTCAACACCTCCCATAAAGATCTTCCAGTTTTGTTTTCATACCAAAAACCATTCTATATATCCTAGGGAAAAGAAAACATAAAAATTGTAAGCTCGAATGCTCAGTAAGGGTAATCATTCAGAACATAAAGAAAATGCATAAACATTTGAACATAAAAACAGGAACATCAAACATAAAAATCCTGAGCAATGACATAAATCATGGCAGTACATAAGGTATAGAACATAAAAGAACATCAATAATGATAAACTGGCATGGGAATAAAACATATAACTGTGGAAAACCTTTATGCACATTATCGGATTTCCATAGTTGCCAAGGCATTGCTTCTAGGACCATCATAGTGGACAAAGTCCATTACTGAACCGGGTTTACTTGTCGTTCGAGCCCTGTATTATTGAACCTGATTCATTTGTCATTCAAGACATTTCTATCTCATGAGATATAAATTTTTCATAATACTTTGGATGGAGATATAGGTCCCACCACTATTATAATGAAATCATTCTTACATGTGCTACAACATAAACATAAAACATTCATCATAAACCAATGAATATAATGGGTTTCATAAACATCATCCCATCATTACAGAATCAATATAAAAGAAATGGATATCATTTCACCATAAGAATAATCAAATCATGTAAATAATTGATACATTATACTTGAAGCTTAAACATAATAAATAACTTCATCTTAGATAGAAAATAATTTCGATAAAACACTTGAAATGAAATCTTGAGGAAAATATCCTTTATTCTTCAAAATCATTTTCTTTTCAAAAAAATGACATGAATTTTTAAAAGAAATGATTTTGTTGAAAATAATCATAAAATGCTCTAGAGGAATATTTATTTTAATAAGGCGTTATTAAACTGTAAAAATATGTTCATGCCGTATAAGTTAAAAAACATCATTTTCATACTTTTTTCAGAAAAGTAAAAAAGTATCTCTTATGGTAATCAAGAGAAATATTTCTTCCATACCATGTGGTAATAGTCAAAAAATGTTAGAAATGACATTAAACATACATGTAAAAATAAAAAACCATTAATGAAAACATTATTATAAATCATGTACATGGATGATAACAATAACCCTAGTAAATAATTATGAATAAAGAATCTCAGTCAAAAACGAGATTGGAATAATTATCCCTTACTATTTATAATCTGTGGAATCATACGTGTAATAAAATAATATAAAGATTCATGAATATTTAAGTATCTTATCCTTCATAATAAAAATCATAAAACATTTATGGGAAGCTTAAACACCATACATAATAAAGAGTTGTTGATTAAGGCATTTGTCTCCCCGAAATAAAAATGAGAGAAAATAATCACGTACTGTAGTTCTGATATGCTTTGTACGTATCCGAACCTCCTGTATAATGATTTAAATAATGAAATTGACTTATTCTAGAATCATATTCATTGTTATGAAATCATATATGGTCATATTCTTATCTTTTTATTAGTAAAATTTCATTGCTACTTGATATTCAGGTGTTCATTTCATTATGTTCTTATGCATGTTTTCTCGATTAAATTCTTATTACTCTTTTTGGGGTATTGATACATCATTTAAAGAATGGAATTAGTGTAATATATATCATATTTATTCATCCAATTCATTTATATAATCATTATTCAATGAATATCATGTTGAACGTGTGACATCACATCATGAAGACGGTAGGTCATACTTACGCATGAGCGATGATATCATTCCAATGATTGGGGAATTGTATTAATTTGAATGGTGTATAATATTTCAGAATCAATATCACCATAAAATAATCATATATAGTTATTTCATACATCCTTATACCCATCCAAGTATGTTAGTGATGAAATAAAAGACTACATCATGACGTGGAGACAATAATCCGTACGTACGAACGCGTGGTGATTTAATATTTTTCATATAGTGGATAGAGGATATAATATGGGTGTTTCATATTGATAAAAACAATATTAGTATAAAAGTGATACTATAGTTATTACTTAATAATGAAACAACACATACAGAGGAAGTAAAAGAAGATATAATTTTGAGGGAATCAGTAAAGGATATTACCTCTTCTTCGACATGGCTCCTCTTAACCTCTTCTTAGGGAACTACATATGGTCTTTGAAGAAGACCTAGACCTCTAGTAGGGTTCTAGGGAAGTGGAGAAGAGAAATGGATAGGGTTTGGTCAAGCATGAAGGCTCAAAATGTAGTGAAGAGGAGAGGGAAAAGGTGCCCTTTTATAAGGGGGGAGAGGGGCAATTTCTTACAGGACCAGGGACTTTTGTCTACTGCTCTCAAGGCACCTGATAGAAAGAATCACTCTCCTACTCTACCTATACAAACTGTTTCTAACATGCAAGGCAGAGATACAGTTGTTGCTACATTGCCCACGCACTTAGCATTGCATGTTAATCATGAGAATGCTGCGAAAGATCACTTATCTTGAATTGCCACCAGGTCTAAGACCACAACTTCTAAAAAAGGGGGAACCCCTGTAAGAAACGGTCGAAATGAATATTTTGTTTGGGAATTGTCAAGGAATTACCAATCATGACACCTCCAATGTCCTTAAATGAATCACCAATACTCACACTCCATACCATATTGATAGTACTGAATCTAAAATTAAATTTGCCTCATGCTCACATAATGCCCCTCCTGGATACAATTTCCTAGGGGCTTGTAACAATGGATCCCCTACTTAATCATTATGGATCTTTTTTCATTATTTATTGCAAAATTTTAACATATATAGCTATTCAAGTCCATCTATTACTTGTGACTACATCTTTTAGAACATACATATTTTCTCTACTTTTGTTTATGCCTATAACAGGTATCAAGATAGGAGAGATATTTGGAGTGATCTCTCCCTTATTAATTCTTCTATTTTCCATCCTTGGATTATTATTGGTGACTTCAATTCCATCCTAGCTTCGAGTCATAAAATTGGTCCTCCTCCTGCTCCTATTTCCACTGGGGAATTTAATGCATGTATTGAAATGAAAAATCTCACAGAGGTTAACCTCTTGGGTGCTAAATTTACTTCTTATAGGAAGCACTATAATAGAAATTTAGCCATAAAATTAGATAGGGCCTTTACTAATTCGCATGCCCTTGATAGTAGGAATAATATCTCTAGCATTACCGTTGCGAGTATTTCCTCTGACCATCATCACATCCTTCTTTCCTTCTCCTACAAAAATAATAAAATGAGGGCTCGTTTTAGATATAACACTTCTTGGTCTTCTAACCCTGAATGTATAAGCATCATCAAGAACACTTGGAATAAGATGCATGGTTAGTTTGACACGTTTTATTTCCTGATGAAGTTAAAAATATTAAATAAAATTAAAAAATTTGGTGCAAAAGAAAGGCGTTTGAAATTGAAAAGAATATCAACCTTATTGAAACTGAACATAACCAACATCAGAATGTCAACTCTTCGTCAAAAATTTCTCAGGACTCTCAACATAAAATCACCATTTCATCTATACTAATCTCCTTACTCTACCTCAAGTATAATTTAAAAAACAAATATTCAAATCCAAATGTCTTAATGACATGGATAGGAATAGGAAATTAGATAACCCTCTCTATAAGGATAGAAAAGTCTATAGAACCCTATCCTTTTATATAAATGGTGACCAAATTCCTGACACTGATGAAGGAATTTCCAATCACATAGTCTCTTATTTTGAAAATACTTTCAATGGTGATAATATTGATAAAGACATTAAACCTTTCATCATTCTTATGCTTGTTACTGAGGAAGATAACTCTCTTCTGAATTACATCCCTTTTGACCATGAATCAGAGACACTGTCTTCAATCTTAATCCTAACAGTGCCCCTATCTTGGATGGTTTTAGTATTGTCTTCTTTCGAAAACATTGGGATATTCTTCAGGAATACTTCTGTCGTGCGGTTAAAGACTTCTTCTGGAAAGGAATTCTTCCACACGGTCTTAACTCCCAATTTGTTGTTATCATCCCAAAAATGGAGAATGATAATGTGATTCATAAAATAAGACCCATTTCCCTTATCAATTTAGTATTCAAAATCATCACAGAATTAATTTCCAATATAATGACATTCATTTTTAGCAAAATTGTTTCTTATAAACCATTGGGTTTCATAAAAGGAAGATCTATCTATAACGGCATCTTTCTGGCCTCTAAATACTCTAATTTTTAAACACAAATAGTAGAGGTGGGCGTGTTTCTATCAAAATTGATATTTTGAAGGCCTTTGATACCATTGATTGGAGGATTATGTATAATGTAATTTCACAGTTTGGCTTCAATGAAATTTTCATTAATAGAATCAAATAATTATTCATCTATGCTTACATATCAATCCTCATTAATGGATCTCCTAGTGTTTATTTCAACTACACTAAAGGAGTGAGACAGGGTGACCCTCTCTCTGAAATTCTATTATCTATTACGGAAGAATACCTGAGTAGGTTGATCTCCCATGAGATTTCTAACAGAACCATAAAACTTATCTCTACCTCCAAAAATTTACAAGTTCCTTTGCATCATCTTTATGCTGATGACATTATACACTTTACCATGGGAGACAAAAGAAACATTATCAAGCTAAATGATATACTTCTCCACTATTAGGAGGTCTCTGGTCAACACATCTGATGGTCATAGTGGATACTCAAGAGGGGTGTGAATTGAGTTCCATTTAAAATTTCTATTAAAAATAATTCCTATTAAAATCCCAAATTTATAAAACAAGTATAACTGTAGTGATTTTGTAAAACTGTAAAGGTTCAATTAGATTCTCAAAAGATTGATTAGGACTCAGTTAATCTAATTATAATATTAAAATAGCTTTTGAAACTAACCTACTGATTTACAATAGTTACAAACACTTTCTAGATTAACTATCAATGTATCATTAAAATAGTTTTTATTTCAATGTAATAGCAGGAGAATATAAAAGATATATATAGTCTACTTTAAACATAAACTAAAATGCACAACAGATATAACCATGAGGTTCTGTCTTAATCCGAGACCAAGCCCTATCAAATTTATATATAAATTTGATCCACACCCTAGATCAGGGTTAACAACAGTTTACAAACTGCCTAGGTACTCGGACCTCTACCACATTTATTCGTGGGAAAACAAACAGCAGCTCACAGGTTGTCTGGGTCCTACTTGACCTCTACCAATATCTTCAGTGGGACACAAAAAGGTGTAGAAACTTTAGAATGAGGACTCAGTATCTTCCAGTTCAGCATAAGAGATAGTGTGTGTGTAAAATAAACAGGGTACACACACTGCTCGAAAGTAAACCAAAGAATCACTAAGAGTAAGTATGAATGAGTTTAGAAAAGCTCTAGTGATTGGCAGTGTAGCTCTGGACTCGTTGGATTCAGCATAAATTATTCTAAGTCCTTCTCATATTTTTCTATTGAAAACCAAATTTTCGTGGTTTATCTTGGTGTCTTTCACGATTGAAGATATTCTCTTGATTCTTCGTGTGTTCTTCAGTTATGTTGGATTACACGCATGAGAGTTCATTGAAGATCTTGCAATGTGTTCTTTAGTTGGGCTAAGGATTTCATTTCTATTCAGTATAGTGCACTTGCGTGTTTCACCTGTCGCGTACGTATATTCTTCTCTATCATTAATACAACTCAATCTTCTTTATATTTCATGAGCTTTGGCAATAGAATGGTTTCATTTTTATAGGTATGAGGTATGGTTTCTTGAAAACCAACAACAATAATTAAATATCATTAATTGATTTAAAAACATCAAATATGACCGTTAGAAATATTTAAATAATATTGAAAAAAGGTTAAGAAACAGTGACACAGTAGTTATGAAATCAATGTCTCCTACACGGTGTGTCCTTTATGGTGTGTCTCTCACAGTGTCTTCCTCACGATGTCTCACTCATGGTGTCTTTCTCAAGGTGTGGCCTTCACGTTATGTTGCTCACGGCGTCTGTGTCACGGTATCTAGATGAATGTGTCTAGCTATCTGTGTCACGGTATCTCATTTGTCACGGTGTCTGAGACTTAGGCTTCACGGTGTCTGCTTCAGTGTTTCTGTTCACGGTGTCTGCTTCTTGCTCACAGTGTCTGACTTACTATGTCAAGCTTCACGGTGTTTTTTACTTAGAAAAATAATTTTATATATTCTTAAACAGTAATATGCATAAAATGGATTGAGCTTAACCATTATAAATCATAAGATAAATTGAATCATAAATACACATGAGTAATAAGATATGTCAGATTTGTGATCAGCAATAAGATTTGTAAATATAAAGGATATTTGTAAACAGTAAAGAGATTTGTGATTGTTATTAATATTCGTAAATCATAATGAGATTTTTGATCATTAAACAAGGATTAATATATGAGGAGTCTAACAATCTCCCCCTTTTTGATGTTCACAAATTATGTACATGTAAAGTATAAGTGAGATGAAACAGTAGAGAATATAACATATAGAAAAACATATTATAGAATAACACATAACTTATCTTAGAATTATTTTTCTGCCCATATTGGGATTATCATAAAGTAAAAAAAATAGAGAAAACAAAGAATTTGTCATTAAAAGTGTTCAGAATACAATATACAGGAGAAATAAAAACAGTAAACAATCAAAGACATCCTCATCAAAAAAGTAACTGGGCTTCTTTTGGGATCAGCCTTTTCCTTGCCTTTATTAGCAGCAGGAGCTGGTGCTGACGTAGAGGAAGGCATAGAGGTGGTAGAAAATGATGGTAAAGTTAGACCTTTAAAAATAGAGTGGGCCAAAGAAGGATCAGTAGAAGATCTAGTATGTGGTTGGTCAAGAATGATTGGTCTGATCTGAGAAAGGGCTTGTCAGACTAACATATCAGTTGAGGCTATGGAAGGTAGACCTGGATGAAGAGGGGCAGCAAATGGTGCAACTATAGCTTAACTCTGCACATGAAGATATATAATCTGATGATTTATGAAATCAGTAACGATTTCTCCACCATGTTGCATAGACTTTTCAAAATCGTTGTTATTCTCCATGAATTTTTCCAACAATCTGCTGAACTCAGTAAGATTCTGAACATGAGCTTTGAAAGCCTAAGTCACTGGAGGGATTTTCAGATTCTCCACAAGATACTTAATGGGATGTGTCATATCATATTTGGAGTATATCCAATTGAGATAAATATCTATCTTCTTGGTGATCTCTTGTTGAGCATCATTGGAAATCATAGAATGAATCTGAACAAGATCACGTGCTCTATCAGTATTCTTAACTACTTCTGACAAAGGAGACAGATCCAAGCCACTGAAATCATTTTGAATTTTTCCTTCATTATGGATCTAATAATAGAATCATCAAAAGGAGTAGAGGTTTGAATAGAGGAAGGATAATCCATAACTGCTACAGTTAGAGCTTTGAGTTTTTCAAAACCTTTTGAAGACATCCATTTTATTCATCTGTCAGCTTATTTAGGTTCTCTACAAGCTCTCTCATGTGTTGCAGCATATTTTTGTGTCTTTATCCAATATTCTCATCAAAAGACAATAGATAGGGATGCATTTGAGATACAATCTCAATAGAGATGTTGGAGACAGAAGGTTCAGGAGAAACAACAATAGGTGTAGGAGCAAGAGTATGCTCTGATCTGGAATACAGTTCTTGCTAGAGGTTTTCAACCATACCTTTCCGAGTTGCAAAATCTACACTAAGCAACTTAT
Organism: Viscum album; assembly: GCA_963277665.1. Taxonomy (NCBI): domain Eukaryota; kingdom Viridiplantae; phylum Streptophyta; class Magnoliopsida; order Santalales; family Viscaceae; genus Viscum; species Viscum album. The sequence continues at coordinate 359,772,741 of OY728143.1, forward strand.
TTTCCACCCTTAATTCATGAATTTCCTAGATAATTCTTAGTTGAATATACAGAATAATATTTTACAAAAGAATAAATGCATCTCCCTAACTTAGTTGAATCATAGGAAGAGGTTGAGATGACATAATCATCTCCACTCCAGCTAAGAGAGTCTCTCCAAAGACTTTAAAATCTTATTTAATTACCATATATTTCTGATCAGGTAAGGATTCAGGTGAAGAAAGTGTTCCACGAGCAGGTTTAGGGTCTTTTTGTAGTTTAGAGTCATTTTCAATTTCGTATTCTAATTCAGGTTCCGGTTGACGTTTAGGGTGTGTGACTGACATCAGTTGAAATAGAGAAAAAAGATCAATCCCATTTGCAGTCACCTGTTGTGATTCACTCACATCATAGACGTCGGGGAGTTCATATCGAGTATACACTGAGTATTACTCAGTTGGTGGAGATGCATCAATAGGCTCATCTTCATCAATCTCAAGATTTTGAGGTTCCTCCCCCTCAAAATGTGCTTCCAATTTAGATTTTTGATGCTTAGGAACTGGGTTAAGATTCACAGGTTCATTTCTATTCTCCTCAGACATTTACTTCCTTGCCAATTGAAAAGAAATTTCCATGCTCTCTTTAGGATAGGGTATGTACCCAGGAACCGACTGTTCCTCAAGTAGAGCTTCCAAACTTCCTTCATTTTCAGCACGGAGTTCTTCTTCAATATGATCTGTCTCTTCCATTGCTTACTGCTCAGATTCAGAAACAACTAACTCTATTGTAGCCTCATAATGGGTTTCCTGATTCACATGGGCTGAATTCACTTGTTCTTAAAGAACAATAGAAGGACCAACAATCCATTATTTTTCAACAACAACCACTTCTCTTGAAACATTAGTAGGAACAACAATCCTTTCCGTCTCAACAGGAGCTGCTTCCTATTGAGGTATTTCAGCCTCTTCTTTATGAAGTACTCTAGATGCCTCTTCTTCTTCTTCTTCTTCCTCTTCTAGATAATCATCCACCTTATCTGGTTCCAAACCAGGATCAACAATGTTTTAGGCCTTGTAGGATAATCCCCAGGATTGAACTTTTCATAAACCATTTCATTATATTCAACCCACTGCTTTTTCCTCGGGTTCCAGTTTATCTTCATCATTCTGATGGTAGGCTTGGATAAACAGTACTCAAAATCCACAATCTTTTCATAATTTGGTCCAACTAATCCCTTGGAAACTAACATAGCCTAAATCGTCCTTGAGTAAAATAGATAAGTGGATTTGGAAGTGACCTTAATCAATTCACACATGTGGTGAATGGTATATTTGCACAGATTTATCTTATTGCCATTATTCGTCAGATAAATCATAAAGACAACCCAATACTTCATCACAACAAAATCAACCTTCCATGGGATAATCAAATTATGAACAAATTTGAACAGCCGTCTTGACTCTCCATCCAGCTCATCTATTATGGCCCTTCGCTTGGTTCCATTTCTAGTTAGGATTTCTAGTGCATTTTCCAAGTCAATGATGTCGGTTGTAGGAGGAGGGTCTCTCTGTTAGTCATCGCAAATCCCTTCATGAGGAATCCTTGTGCATGCACCCCATAGCCTCGAAGAGAATGAGTATTTTTTCCCATTGATCCAGCTTGTCACCATAAATGTTTCTACAACATTAAAAGAAAACATTACATACTGATAGAACTGAGACACCAAACTCGGGTAAATAGGTCTGTCTCTTACAGAGAACCATTCAAGCCATCCTTGTTCTCTTAAGAATTTCAATACTAACTACTTTCTATTCAACAACAACTTAGGGCAGATCTCTTTTTCATGTACTATAGTACGACTTTCAAGGTTCAGATTTAGAGGTCCTTCAAGTGAAAGATTCGGTGTCCTCTTCTGTTACATAGATCGACGCTTCTCAGATGAGGGTGAAGATGGACGCTTCATCCTTGGAATCCACTAAAGATTCAGGTGAGAGAGAAGATAAGGTTTTCAAAGGTTGAGAAGTTTCAAGAGAGAGTATGTAGAGAGAGTTCAGGTGAAGAATCGAGTGAAACCCTTATCTTTTATCATTTGGGAATGTCAAACGTCACAAAAAATTAAAAATGCAGGAATGGAAATATCGGTGAAATAAAAAATATTGCGATACAGATTAAAATAAATGCATAAATAATCTTCATGGTGAGACCGTGATTAGGCGTTACGTTGTGATTAAAAGCAGTTTTCATGGTGAGACAGTTTGTGGTCGTCACGGTGATACAGTGACTATTCTGTGCAGCCACGGTGAGATAGTGAGTGAACTATTCCATCACGATGAGACAGTTATGTGACAGACTATGAACAGAAGGTGTTAATTGTGAGACCGTAAGCATGAAACAGTAACTGAGAAATATTGAGCATGAAACCGTAAAGTAAAATATAGAAAAATATTAAACAGTAAGACTGGTAAGATATCTATTTATTATTAATCATACCAAGATCATATATGATATAGTCTAATCTTTCATAATTTAATGCTTTAGTGAATATATCATCAAGTTGATTTTCTGTACCAATGAATTCTAAAGTGGTATCACCTTTTTGATAATGATTCATCAAAAAGTGATGTCTTACATCAATATTTTTTGTCCTAGAATGTGAAACCGGATTCTTTGAAAAGTTAATATCACTTGTGTCATGACAATTTATTTGTACATGTCTGAATTAATATCCATAGTCTAGTAAAGTGTGTTTCATCCACAAAATGTGTGCACAAAAACTTCCAGTAGCTATGTATTCATCTTCTGCAGTAGATAATGCAACAAAATTTTGTTTCTTACTACACCATGATACTAGTGACATGCCTAAAATGTGACTTGTTCCAGAGGAGCCTTTTTTATCCAACATATAGCCCACAAAATCAACATTAGAATAACTAACTAATTCAAATGATTTTCTTTTAGGGTCAAACAGTCCTAAATTGGTTGAATGATTGAGATATTTGAAAAATCTTTTTACAACATTTAAATTTTATTCTTTAGGGATTTCATGAAAATGATCACACATACACACACTAAACATAATATCAGGAAGACTAGCAGTCAAGTAGATTAGACTTCCAATCATTCCTCTATAAGTGGTTTTATCAACAGATATACCATATTCATCAAGATCCAACTTACAGGCGGTACTCAAGGGAGTGTCACTACATCTTGTGATATCCAGTCCAAAACGTTTTAAAACATCTATATTATATTTACATTCAGTTAAAATAATTCCATCATTATTTTGAAAGATTTGAAATCCAATAAATAATTTTAGTTCACCCATTAAACACATTTCAAATTCGTTTTGCATCATTTTCGAAAAATCTGTACAGAATGAAGTTTTTGAAGATCCAAAAAAATGTCATCTACAAAAATTTGAACAACTAAAACATCATTTGAAATTCATTTTATAGAAAGGGTAGGATCATCTATATCTTTTTTAAAACCTTTTGAAATGAAAAAAGTACTTAATCTATCATACTAAGCTCTTGGAACTTGTTTTAAACCATATAATGCTTTTGATAATTTGAAAATATGATTTGGAAAATGAGGTTATGTTCATCTAGGTGGTTGTTCAACAAAAACATCCTCATCTATAAACCCATTTAAGAATGTACTTTTAACATCCATTAGATATAGTTAGAAATTTAGATGTGCAGCATAGGCATGTAAGATCCTAATCGCTTCTAATCTAGCTACTGGAGCAAAAGTCTCCTCGTAGTCAATTCCTTCTTCTTGACTATAGCATTATCCAACTAATATTGCCTTGTTTCTAACTATGTTTCCCGATTCATCTACATTATTCCTAAACAATCATTTTGTTCCAATGGTGAAAGTGTCCTTAGGTCTTTCAACAAGTTTCCGAAATTTATTTCTTTCAAACTGATTGAGTTCTTCTTTCATGAAAATTACCCAAAATTCCTCATTAATAGCATCATCAATGTTTTTAGGTTCAAGCTGTGTCAAGAAGGCATGGTGTTCAACGTGATTTCTAAGAGAAGCTCTAGTATGTGTCCCTCTACCCAGGATTCCAATTGCATCATTTAAAGGATAATTCTTTAGAATCCTAGTTGATCTAGTAAAGGTAGGACTAGAAATTTCAAGTTGTTATCTAGGTTCGGGTTCATTAGGAGCAGATTATGAAATATTTTTAGAACTGGTTGCCTCTACAACAGGTTCATTGATTTTATCATTAAGGATCTGAACAGAAAAATCCTCTTCATGATTTTCAAGAGATGATTCAGGTTCATGTGGATCAGTTTCATCAAATTTGATGTGAACATATTCTTCCACACATTTGGTTCTCTTATTTAAAACACTATAGGCTTTGCAAGAAATTTAATATCCTAAAAAGATTCCTACATCACTCTTAGAAGAAAATTTGTCTAGATTATCCTTGGAATTAAGAATAAAGACTTTGCATCCAAAGACTCAAATGTAAATAACATTAGGTTTTCTATTATTCCACAACTCATAAGGGGTCTTTTTGAGAACAGGTCTGACTAAGACTCTATTGATGATATAGCAAGCTATATTTATAGCTTTATCCTAAATGTAAATAGGCAGATCATACTCATTAAGCATAGTCCTTGCAATTTCTTGAAGGGTTCTATTTCTTCTTTCTACTACACCATTTTGTTGAGGTGTCCTAGGTGTAGAAAAGTAATGACTATAGCCATTGTCTGAGCAATAAGATTCAAAATCTTCAAAATCACGGCCATGATCACTTCTTAGGGTATTAATATTAAGTCCACTAAGGTTCTCTACAGACTTGGAGTATTTAATAAAGTAAGAACAAACTTCAATTTCGTGAGATAATAAGTATACCCAAGTATATCTAGAAAAGTCATCTACTAAGACATATACAAGATGATTCCCATTTAAACTAGAAACTCTATAATGTCCAAACAAGTCCATGTGAACCAACATGAGAGGTTGAAGAGTTGAAACTTATTTCTTTGATTTAAATGAAAGTTTATGTTGGATTCCCTTTTGACAGGGATTACAAACATTGTCATTTGGAAACTCTAGTTTGGGTAAGTCTCTAACTAAGTTCATCCTAGTCATTTTTCTATGTGAATAGATATTGCACCGTCCTTATCTTTTATTCCAAAGAGAAGATTATTTATGAAATTAATTTAAACAAGTAACATTTTGTTTGGCTACTGAATTTAAATCAAACGCATAGACAATTTCATTTTTCATAGCAAAAAAATAATAAAATTTTTTTAGAATTAAAAACATTACAAGAATAATTTTCAAACATAACATTAAAACCATCATCACATAATTGAGATACACTTAACAGATTATATTTCAATACATCAACAAATAAAACTTTAGAAATTAAAACTGAATTAGTGTTACAAATTTGGCCTAGGCCATTGATCATTCCTTTAGAATTATCACAAAAGGCGAGATAGCCTCCATCAATCTTGATTAATCTCATGAAGAATGAGTAATCCCCAAACATATGCCTTGAACATCCACTGTCCAAGTACCATGTCTTCTTATAGGATCTCTTTAAGTAGGTTTACTACAAAATAGATTTAGACGAGAAATGACTTTGGTACCCAGATCTTCTTGGGTCCAGACATGTTAGAAATCCATGATTTTGGCACCCAAATTTGTCTTATGGGTCCCATATATTTTACCGAATCAAAATATTTTGAAGGATAAACTCTATTTTATCTATAACTATGTGAATAACTAGTTGAAGCATATGAATTTCCAGAACTTGAACTACCAGTATTCTTTCCAGATTTAGGAATAAATCTAGTTTTAGTGAACTGTCATTTTTAGGCTGGTAACATATTACATTAGTGTAATTTGGTGCCACTTTCTTTCCTAGCATTTGAGTTAGAGTGGCTTTTACATTTATGTACTTTTCTAAGTCTTTTATAACTAGCTCATTAGACATTTTTAATTTAGTATTTTCCTTTAACAGTTGATCATTCTTTTCTTTTTCTACTTCTAGAGTAGATTTAACATTCAAGGTGAGAGCATGTTGTTTTTTAAGGACTTATATTTTTACATAAGTTTATTACATGTTTCTTCTATCATGATACAATATTCAAACATTTCCTCACAAGGAATGTTTTCAGATTCAAAATCAGAATTAGTTCCCGAATAATAATCTTTTAGCATAGGGGAAACATGTACTTCAGAATCATTGGTCATGAAACACTTGTTGGCACGATTATTTTTAGAGTGAGAATATTTAAACTCACTTGTGCTGTCTTCTGAAGCACTCCAAGTATCTTTCATTTTTTTCATGTACTTACAGTCCTTGTAGTCATGTTTCTTCTTGAACATCATTTTCGGACAGTCGGCTTTTATTTGTCCTTTCCTTTTTCATTCATAGAAAACAACCACATCACTCTTATCAGCTTTCTTTCAGTCCTTTTTACAATGTCCTTTGTTGTCATATTTTCCAGTGTAATTTGATTTTCTGAAAAATTTCTTCATCCTATAGAATTTCATAAATCTTCTGGAAACTTGATCCATTTCAGCATCAGAGTCAAAATCTGAACATTCACTTGTTGAGCAATAAGTAGGTATTTGAAATTTCTCCTTGTACTTTCTCTTTGAAGCAGTAGACTTAAATTCCACTGACATCCTTTTTGGTTCATCATATTACTCCTTATTTACCTTGAGTTCTTCCTTATACATCTTAAGATTACCAATAAGTTCTTTGACAAGAAGAGCTGCAATGTCACATGATTCTCTAATTGAAACAGAAGTGCCTCTCCATCGGTCTAGAAAACATCTCAGTATCCTCATGATTTGTTCCTTTGCTGGAATAGCATTTCCAAGGGATTTCATAGTGTTAACAATCTCATTGAACCTGATATACATATAAGAAATAGGTTCATCGGTATTCATTTTAAAATTATCATATTTAATAGTATAAATGTTTAATCTCATTTCATTAACATAAATTGTTCCTTCATGAGAAACACCCAAAGTATCCAATATTTCATAGGCAGTTCTTCAAGAATATATTCTATTAAATTCCTAATCTCCTAAAGCACAATACAAAGAATTCATATCATTACAGTTATTATTGTAAGCAGCCATTGTAGGTTCATCCCAAGTAGTTCTTTCAGTATCTGGACTTTTATATTGAGTTTCTATAGCAGTCCAGATATCAAAACCCATACTTTCTAAATGAATTCTCATTTTATGTTTCCACTGGGCATAATATGTACCATTAAAGAAAGGTGTCATGTTTGTAGTCACACATTCTAGTCTATTGTCCATAACTATATTTTAGAATTTAAATTTAAAGAGATCTAATTTAGAACCAACATTAATTTTAGATCTTTAATGATACAACTACAATCACAGCTGAAAAACAGTGTATTTCGAAAATCGATTAACAAAAACAAACCTCTGATACCCAATGTTGGTCGGAGTGGATACTCAAGAGAGGAGTGAATTGAGTTACAATTAAAATTTCTGTTAAAAATAATTTCTAATAAAATCCAAATTTTATAAAACAAGTTAAACAGTAGTGAATTTGTAAAACTGTAAAGGTTCCATTAGTTTCTCAAAACACTGATTAGGTCACAGTTAATATAATCAGAAAATTAAATTAGATTTTGAAACTAACCTACTAATTTACAATCATTACAAACCCATGCTAGATTAACTATCAATGTAACTTTAAAATATTTTATATTTCAATGTAATAGAAGTGGAATATAAAAAATATATATAATATACATCAAACTTAAACTAAAATGAATAGCAGATATTACCAAGAGGCTCAGTATCAAGACGAGACTTAGTCCTCTAAAATTTATATATAAATTTGATCCACCCATGGATCGGGGTTAACAATAGTTTAAAAAATGTCCAGGTACTCAGACCTCTACAACAGTTATTCCTGGGAAAACAAAAAACAGCTCACAAGCTTTCCAGGTCCTACTTGACCTCTACCACTAACCTTGGTGGGAAAGAAGATGGTATAAAATGTTTGGAATGAGGATTCAATATCCTCTAATTCAGCACAAGAGATAGTGTGTGGGTAAGATAAACAGGGTACACACACTTCTCAAATGTAAACCAAAGAATCACTAGGAGTAAGTATGAATGAGTTTAGAAAATCTCTAGTGGTTGGAAGTGCAGCTCTGGACTCGTTGGATTCAGTAGAAATGCTTTTGAGTCATTCTCTGATTTTTCTATTGAATAACAGATTGTGGTGGTTTATCTTGGTGTCTTTCACGAGTGAAGATGTTCTCTTGATTCTTTGAGTGTTCTTCAGTTGTGTTGGATTGAACACACGAGAGTTCTTTGATGATCTTGAAATGTTTTCTTCAGTTGTGCTCATGATTGCTCTTCTGTTCAGTATACTTCACTTGTGTGTTTCTCTTGTCGCGTATGTATATTATTCTCTATCTTTACTTTAACTCACTCTTCCTTATATTCCATGAGATTTGGAAAATAGAATGATTTCATTTTCATAGGTACGAGGTACGGTTTCCTGAAAACTAACAACTATAATTAAATGTCATTAACTGCATTAAAAACATAAAATATGACTATTATTAATATTTAAATAATATTGAAAAAAAGGTTAAGAAATGGTGACACAGTAGTTATGCAAACAGTTTCTCCTTCATAGTGTGTCCTTCACGGTGTTTCGCTCACGATGTCTTTCTCATGGTGTGTCCTTCACATCGTCTTTCTCACGGTGAGTCATTCATGGTATGTTGCTCACGGTGTCTGAGTCACGGTGTATGGATGTCTGTGAGTATCTAACTGTGTCACAATGTCTCATTTTTCACGGTGTCTGAGACTTAGTCTTCACAGTGTCTTCTTCAGTGTTTCTGTTCTCGGTGTCTTCTTCTTGCTCACAGTGCCTTACTTACTGTGTCAAGCTTCATGGTGTCTTATAATTAGAAAAATAATTGTATTTAGACATAAACCGTAATATGCATAAAATTTATTGAGCATAAACATTAAAATCATAAGATAACTTGAATCATAAATACACATGGGTAGTAAGATCTGTGAGATTTGTGATCAGTAATAAGATTTGTAAATATAAAGGATATTTTTAAACAGTAAAGAGATTTGTGATTATTATTAATATTTTTAAATCATAATGATATTTGTGATCATTAAAACATGAATAATATATGAGGAGTCCAACAACATCAACTAGAATAAATCCCCAATAATTTTCAGAAAAGACTTTCCTCCCGGGTGAAAACATTCCATCTCTAATATCTTGGTCATCATAGAAAGCTCTCTCCCCTTTACCTACCTTGGTGTGCCTATATTTTGGGGTAGACATAAAGTGGGTTATTTCTCTCACATTGTGGACCATATTCTAAGAAATCGTTCATCCTGGAAAGGGTAAGTCCCTTTCGACGGATGAAAGAATTTATTTGGTGAAATCTGTGATTGTTTCAAAACTTATTAATTCCATGATGATATATAAATGGCCAAATAGTCTTTTAAAATACATTAATGTTGCTATATGTTATTTTTTGGACCGGTAGCACTTCGGAGGAAGAACTTGTGACTATCCACTAGACCTCTTGATGAAACCCTGTTGATAATGGGGGGATTTTCATAAAAAAATCTCTCTATGTTAAATGAGGCTCTTCAAGCTAGACTTATATGGAAAATTATTCACAACACTTCCTCCTCCATGAATTGCCTCATATCTCATTTCTTTGACATGATTAGAATCCACCATTCCTACTCACTTACGTCCTTTATTTGGTCCCCCATAAAATGTACGTTCATGTCTATTATGTCTAGCTCTAGATGGATGGACACTAAGGAATCCATACTTAAATTTTAGTTTGATAACTGGACTAGCATTCCCCTGATCTCCTTAAGAGATAACAACCAATTCCCTCCCCATTTTTAGGATTCAATTGACTCAATCATCCATATGCATAACCTCGATCTCCTTGAGAATATTACTCAAATTGTTGATAATTATCATTTTGTTAATACTAATGATTTAATTATTTGGGAACCTACACATAGTGGGATTAGTAACTCCAAAGGCTATTACATGTAACTTTTCAACAATGTTGACAATAATCACCCATGGCATGATAAATTCAACAAAATCCAGAATAAAAACCTCAAGATTTACGTTAGTCTGACAAGTTTACCATCAATGAGTCCCCCCAAATAATTTTTTACAAACTTTTTGGATTACACTTTAACCTAAATTTCGTATGTGAAATCAGAATAGTAGGGATATTAATAATCTCTTTCTCTCCTGTGACACATCAACTTCTCTCTGGAATTATCTTCATGACATTTTTGAGTGCAGATGGCTGCTTTTTGATACCATCAACATGAAGATTCAGAGTTTCATTGAGTTTTCTACGTCTTAGCAAATCAAAAACCTTTTGGTTGCAGCTTTTGTGGAACTTATTCATATTATCTGGTATGGTAGAAATGAAAAAAAAATCCGCAATAGTTCTTTTAAAATTAATGCAGTAAAAAAGAGAATCATCATGGCCATTTGTGAAGCATCTTCTTTCCAAAAATCACACAGCAATAATTATGTCTGTGACTTTGTAATCCTTAGACATGTTGGGGTGGAGGGGATCTACCCTTCCCCTACTCTACTCTTGATGTTTTTTGGCTCCCTCCCCATCTGGGATGGATTAAAATCAATATAGATGGAGACTCCAAAGGAAATATGGGACCAGTGGGTTGTCGTTCTGTCTTCAGAAATCACATGGACCAGATTCTTGGATCCTTCTATGGCTCTGGCGGTTCTTCTTCTGCTTTTGAAGTTGAGATGAGGGACATCATCCATGCCCTCACCTTTTCCAGATTACACAGCTAGAACAATATTTGGGTAGAGAGCGACTCCACTACCATCATTCAGGCCATTTGGAATGGTACCACTCAACTTGCTTGGCCTCTTACTGCCCACTGGATGGGATGTTTGAATTCTCTTGTTGGGCTTAACTTCATCGCCACTCACACCTTTTGCGAAGCCAACAAGATCGCTCATGGGATTTCCATCCTTGGAGTTACTCATGAGTTACATTGGATGGATGATCTCTCTTCTTAATTAATCCCTTTATATGCTCGGTATGTCAACCAAATTCTTTATTTTAGACTTATGTAACCCCCCTTTTTATAAATACAATTTTTCTACCTATAAAAAAATAGTGTAAATTTTGACACTATTCAATTATTTCAATTTAAATAAAATACACACATAAAATATATTCGAACCAAAATATTTAATAGGTTATTAATATGTCATATTCATCTATAAAATTCGTGGAGCATGGTAATTAGTTCATATAATATATATTTTAATCTTTTTAAAACCATTTATTTGATATTTCTCTTAATAAAATAATTAAAACAAAATTTTTCTATTATTATATAATATACTTATTTGTTGCATAAAAATTAAAAATAAAATACTATGATGAATATAAATCTAATAGAATTCATATGAATACTTTTAGTAGAATGTATCTTCTAAAACACTAAACTTTTAAAATGTTATGTTTATTAAATTATGAAGGTGACAACTTTGACATAATTTAAAATAATATAATATTAGTGTCATAATGAATTTTATAACCTTCCAAATGGTCAACAATTCAACCTTTGGATTCTTCTTGTTTATATATACACAAAAAATAAGTTTTATTCAGGTTTTTGGGAATTTTATTAGTATTATTATTTTAATAATAACTATATTATTTAATTTTCACTAAATAAATAATTTCTACATCATTAATTTATCAGCTATTAAGGTAATTATATATTTTTTTTAAATTAAAAAAATTTAAAATGATAAATAAAAACATTTTAGATTTAAAATGAGTATTTATAATCCAATTTATATTCTGTATAACCTTATATTAAAAATAATTTAATTATTAATGTTTGATTGAGATATATTTCTCTTTCATTTAAATAAAATAAATTAAAAGGTTTAATCAAATACATGTGGGTTCTAATAGATACCATTTTTACCAAAGTATTATTTAGGACTAAATATAATCATCCAATTATATAATGAAAAGTGTTAGGGTAATTTTATAATCTTATTTTTACCCTTAATTACCTAATTTACCTGTAACTGTGGAAAATAAAATTTTTCGTCGTTACTATTCTTAATGCCCAAAAATAAATAGTAGCAAATTAACATAATTTGGACCTACTGATTCCCAATATGGAATCCATTTTTCCAAATTCAAGACATAGAAATTTTAGAAATTAATATGAAATTAATAACGTTGTCAAAAAAACAGGGTTTTATTTAAAACATTGCAAAAGATTAAAACATTTTTACCTATGAATTCAATGTAAAATTAATTATAATGACATTCATTATATTAAATGGTAAAAATATATTATATTTATAATTTAAAACCATTCAATAATATAATGTAACCATATAAATTACCTTGATGAAAAAGTTGTTTTTAAATATAATTTAGCGTATTTTTACTATTCATCAAAAAATGAATGTTATTAGATAAATATAAAAACATTATCAAACATAAATATTTATATCCTAATTCACAAGTAGAAGTTTATTTTTTAAAATTAAACTTTTAGGCTTGTTAAAAATTAGATTTAAAATGGGTGTGTCATCAAAAGGCCGCAAAACTACATTATTTAAAAAATGCGTTTTTTACCCGAAAAAATTTATTTTGTTCAAATATCTTGATCTAGAAAATGTGTAAGATGAATGATAATGTTATATAATTTACAATGTAGTTAATACTATTCATATATGCTACTTCATGATAATATTATAATAATATCTCTTTTTAGTGAAACTCGGTATTGCGCACAACACATGCTATCGAGGATGGTCGCTCTTGTGTGTAATGCATGCCAAGTCAGGGTTTCGTGTTGGCCAAGATTCATTTGGTGATTCTTATAACATACTCAAAATATAGTTCAGTTATACATTGATCAAAATCTACTCTTCTTGATGTGTAAAATGAATTTTATTCGGAAGAACTTGAAATTGTGTATATCACATGCCATGAATAGTATTGTGTATAATACAAGCTAATACGGTGATGCATATAGCGCATGCTAATCTTGGTGAAGCGCACAGAAAAAGAAATCAATGAAATTAAAATGAATAATTCTCCTAAAATCTCAGGGTACTACATTCTACGCCCCTTAAAATTTATTTCTCTCTCGAAATTTGTTGGGGTTATAAATCATTTTCTACTTGATAGTTTCATTAATAGAAACCCAAAACTTCAAAAGGAATACAAAAACATTATTTTAAAAAGGAAATATAGAAACATAATGGTCACCCAAATTATGTAATCACTGGGTTTCCACATAAGAGAATATATGTCAAAAAATATGGATATGGAAGAGAAATTTATCCATCATACTCGAATGAAGAGTCGTAGGGAACATGGCTCGTAAAAATCCAACAATCACACAGCCAACAATTTGTGATGATCTATGGTAGAATATGATTCATCAGATATGAGAGTACTAGGAAAACATTTTTGGTTTTGAAGATAATTTCCATAAAGTTGATGAATTTTGACATAAGAAGAAATACTTACTTGATATCAGTGTAATATCGTTATTGGTAATTCCATGAAATTTTCCACTTCATCTCGTATTTAAAGAAATGAAGTTGAATTTTTCATTCTTGAAATATTAGTCGATTATGTGATAGAATGATAGTTCATTCCATCTATCTCAGACATAAGGTTTGCAATAGTTTTTAAATATACATAATCCATCTTTGTTGAGATAAATCGTATATGGTTACAAAAATGGACATATACATCATCTATCATAATAGTTACTAAAATAAAACCAGATTCTACTAACCAGGGACTACCTGTAGACCAGTGGTAGGCGATAAAGGTGTATCTCACTTTGGTTGTGTGTTCGATTCCCGCATCCTAGTCCAATGTGATGGGTTGTCATCTATCCTATGGGTTGTTCTTTTTCTAAAACAATACTATTATAACATTTCATAAATAATATCAAAAAGTTCTAGCCTTAAACAATAATATATGATGTCTAACTTAATCCATTCCAATCTTTAGGCTTATCCAAAATACTTATGTCCAATATTGTAGTATAAAGTATAAATATTACTAGAGATTTCATCTACCGATCATGTGAATACCATCATTTATCCCCCATATATCATACAATATATCTTTTCAGTCACATTCCAAAATTGTGAATACCTTAATCATGTATTATCTTAAAACATGAATCACCATAGAACCTTCGTGACAACATGAATGCGGTCAAAAGTTATCTCTTTCTACATACCAAAATCCCAAAATTTTAATATATTCAAACCATGATGTCACTTTGTCCTTATATCAGTCATGAGCTCATTAATACTATCAATCATATTATTTTCTCCTTATCCCTTCAGTATGCACATACATCTTCTTTCCAAAAATATTTGAATAACCTTTCATGGTTACCGGTAGCATTCAACATATACTTTCAAATACTCAAGGGAAAACAATAGTGTAACAATCGTTATATTTTTCATTATTTCATCATACCATACATTATTCTTCAAAAACATGCAATCATTCTACTACCTTTTTAAAACATTCATTAATCTTCAACACTTCTTTCATCTCATATATCATTTTTTGTCTCTTCACCATCATCAACATAAATACTACCCATAAAACCATGCTGATTCTCTTCATGAGACTTTCCCTTAGGGAATTGGTTTCCATAATTCACATATATTCCAAATTTAAAACATTTAACCGTTGTTGATATCTAATCAATACCATTATCCTTTTCCGTGGAGTTAACTGAACATTTTCTTTTGCAATTATTGGATTTGTGTCCTTCTTTTCCGCACCAAAATCATCTTCTAGTTCCTTTGAAACATTCTCTTTAATTCCACTTCCCACATGATTTTCATGAGAAAATTTGTAAATTAATTCTTCTATGATCATCATGAAACTCCAACTTTCTCTTATTAGCAGAGTTAGGAAACATACCAAAGTTGAGATTATTGCTCAAATTATGAGATGTATAATTATGAAAAATAATGATATGTGGACTTCAAAATCCCATTTCATTTGGTTTCTCAGGAAGCATATCATTCCACTATCCATCATATTCTCTATTATCAAGAATATTCCTGTTTCCATCCATTTTTATGAAACCCAAAAAGAAAAGTGTGAGAGGAAAAAATCAGGCTAGGAAAACAACATATCAAAGGGGTGTACCTTCAATATATAACATCTTAGGTTTAATTATATGATCGTTACTCTAATTCTATAACTATTACCTATACTTATACTTAACCTTACGGACATCCTTAGATATATCTCGAAATATATCTAGGGATATCACTAATGTTTTGGAATCATAGTTTCCAAAGGTTACTTAAACCTTCACTCTGATACCAATAGTAGAGACCCGGAGCTTAATGTACCTGAACATTACATTACTTTTTTGGAATACTTAATAAATAACAAAAAAAGAATCCCAAGGACTGTATTTTTTTAGTGTCTTTTGAAACTCAAAACATAATCTTCTAATCATGGTGAAAGATCATCGAAATCTCCTATAAAGATATTCCCATTTTGTTTTCATAGATAAACCCTTTCATTATATTCTGGGGAAAAATACACATAAAAATGGTGAGCTCAAATTCTCAGTAAGGTTAAACATGGAGAACATAAAAACAATCCATAAACATTTGAACGTAAAAACATGAACATAAAACGTCAAAATCTTTTGCAATGACATTAATTGTGGCAGTACATAAGGAATAGATAAAAAAGTAACATTAATCATGATAAAATTGCATGGGAATAAAACATGGAATTGTGGTAAACCATTAATCACATTATATGATTTCCAAGTTAGCCAAGGCATTGCTACCAAGATCATCATAGTGGACAAAGTCCATTACTAAACCAGGCTTACTTGTCATTTGAGCCCTGTATTACTGAACTCGATTCATTTTTCATTCTATCCGTGTCTATGTCATGAGATATAAATAATTACCCATTGCATTATAGGTAGATATAGGTCCCACCCATCTTATAATGAAATCATTCTTATGTGTGCCATAACATAAACATATATCATTCACCATAACCCAATGAATATAATGGGTTTCATAAACATCATCCCATCAAAACATAATCCATATAAAACAAATGGATATCATTTCATCATAAGAATAATCAAACCATGTAAATAATAGAGACATTATACTTGAAACATAAACATAGTAAATAATGTCATCTTATATGTAAAATTGTTTTGATAAAACACTTGAAATTATTTCTTGAGGAAAATATACTATCTTCTTCAAAATCATTTTCTTTTCACAAAAATGCAATGAAATTATAAAAGAAAAGGATTTTGTTGAAAATAATCATAAAATCTTATTGAGTAATATTAATGTCAATAAGGAATTATTAAACCATAAAAATATGTTCATGTTGTATTTGTTAAAAAAACATTCTCTTCGTACTTTTCCAGAAAAGTCAAGAAGTGCCTCATATGGTAAACAAACGAATGATTACTTTCATACCATGAGGTAAAAGTAAAAAAATTGTAAAAATGACTTTAAACATACATTGAAGAATAGTAAACATTTTATGAAAACATTTTTTTAAAGCATGGACATGGATGATAACTACAACCCCAATAAATACTTACGAATAAACAATCTCAGACAAGAACGAGATTAGAATAATTATCCCTTACTATTTATAATCTGTGGAAACATACGTGTCATAAAATAAAAAAAAATCATGCATATGTAAATATCATATACTTCATTATAAAAATCATAAAACAGTCATGGGAATATTAAACACTATACAAAATAAATAGTTAGTGATTAAGGCATATGTCTTACAGAAATAAATGTGAGACAAAATAATCTCGTACCTTAGGTCTGATATGCTTTTTACATTTCCGAACATCCTGTATAATTATTTAAACAATTTCATTATCTTATTCCAGAATCATATTAATTTTAATGATATCATATATGGTCATATTCATATATTATTATTAGTAATATTTCATTGATATTTGTTATTCAGGTGTTATTTGCTTCATGTTCTTATGGGTGTTTTGTCGAATAAATTCTTATTCCTCTTTTTGGGTTATAGATAAATCATTTACAGAATGGTTTTATTGTAATAAATATAATATTTATTCATTCAATTCATTTATATAATCATTATTCAATGAAGATCATGTATACTGAGTTGCATCACATCGTGGAGACGGTAGGCTGTACTTACGCACGAGTGATGATATCATTCAAATGATTGTGGAATTGAATTGAAGTGTATAGTGTATAATATTCCAGAATCAATATCACCTTACAATAATCATATATAGTTATTTCATCCATCCTTATACCCATCCATGTATGTTAGTGATAAAATATAGGATTACATCACGGCGTGGAGACAGTAAGTTGTACGTACCCACGCGTGGTGATTTCATTTTTTTCATTAGATGGATAGAACATAGAATATGGTTGTTTCATAATCATAAAAAAAATATCAGTATAGAAGTGATACGGGAGTTATTACTTAATAAAGAAACAACTCATATAGATGAAGTAGGAGTAGATATAAGTTTTACAGAATCGGTAAAGTATAATACCTCATCTTCGGCGCGCGCCCTCTTAACCTCTTCTTAGGGAACTAAATACGGTCTTTGAAGAAGAGTAGGACCTCTAGTAGGTTTCTAGAGAAGTGGAGAAGAAAAATTGATAGGATTTGGCCGAGATTTAATGTTCAAAATGTTGTAAAGAGGAGAGGGAGGAGGTGCCCTTTTATAATGGATGAGAGGGGAATTTTAGAAACCTTAAAAGTATTAATTTATAATAATTTAAATCCCCACATTAAAACCTCCAAAAATTACTAAATTCGAATATGAGATGAGATAGGGTTGTAATATCATCAAAAAAGAAAATTTATACATGGTTTATGTTTATTTTAAACCTTATCATTTTAATTTATCCTTATTTAGTCTATTTAATATTCTTTGTGTTAATAATATCCTAAATTTTAATTTGTTAAAAATATATAATTATATGTGGTAAATTTCCCATAATTGGATACTTTATAACCATGTAGAACATATAATTTTCAATTTTTTATTTTTACAAATTTTTTTGATTTTTAAATAATTTAATAATATGTTATTTTTATAATATACCAATAGTGTAAATTTGAACAGTATTCATTTATTTGAATTTAAATAAAATACACACAGG
Source organism: Viscum album (assembly GCA_963277665.1). Taxonomy (NCBI): domain Eukaryota; kingdom Viridiplantae; phylum Streptophyta; class Magnoliopsida; order Santalales; family Viscaceae; genus Viscum; species Viscum album. Next base: position 359,791,014 of record OY728143.1, read on the forward strand.
TAATATATTAGATTAAAAATATTTAATAGGTTCCTAACAGGTCATATTATTTTAGAAAATTCGTGGAGCATGTAAATTAGTTCATATAATAATTATTTTAATATTTTTAAAACAATTTATTTTATATTTCTCTTAATAAAATAATTACAATAATATTTTTGTATAATTATTTAATATACTTATTTATTGTATAAAAATTAAAAATAAAATATTATGATTAATATAAATCTAATATATTTCATAATAATAAATTTAGTAGAATTTATCTTCTAAAACACCCATCTATTAAAATGTTATGTTTATTAAATTATGGAGGTGACAACATTGACATCATTTAAAATAAAATAATTTAAGTGTCATAATCGCTTTTATAATGCTCCTAATGGTCAAGAATTATATACTTGTATGCTTATAGTATATATGTACATGAACAGTAAGTTTTCGTCTGGTTTTTGGGCCTTTTATGGGTATTATTAGTTTAATAAAAACTATATTATTGATTTTTCTCTAAATAAATAATCTCTTCAACATTAATGTATAAGCGATTAAGGTAATTATATATTTCATTAAAATTACAAATAAATCACCATGATAAATAATAAAATTATCATTCAAATGATTATTTATAATTGAATTTTAATTCTGTAAATACTTATATTAAAAATACATTGATTATTAATGTTTGAGTGAGACATATTTCTCATTCATTTGAATAAAATAAATTAAAAGTCTTGATCAAATATAAGTAGGTTATAATAGATACCATTTCTACCCAAGTATATTTTAGGACGAAATATAGTCATCCAATTATATTATGACATGTGTTAGAGTAATTTTTTATTATTATTCTTACCATTAATTACCCAATGTACCATTAACTGTGGTAAATAAAGTTTACTGTAGTTACTATTCATAATGCACAAAAATAAACAATAGCCTCTTAGCATAATTTGGACCAAATGATTCCAAATATGGAATCCAATTTTCCAAATTCAAGACACAGAAGTTGCATAAGTTAATTTTAAATTAATCCCGATGTCTGAAAAAAACGGGTTTTTATTTAAAACATTGAAAACTATTGAAATGTTTTTTACCTATGAATTCAATGAAAAATTAATTATAAATAAATACATTATATTAAATGGTAAAAATATATTCTATCTATACTTTAAACCATAAAATATAGTAAGTTAACTATATAAATTATCTTGATGAAAAATGTTGTTTTTAATTAATATTTACCATATTTTTACTATTCATCAAAATATGAAAGTTACCAGAAAAATATCAAAACATTATCCAACGTAAATTTTTATATCCTATTTCTAAATAAGAAGTTTATTTTCTAAAATTAAACTTATAGACTTGTTAAAAATTATATTTAAAATGGGTGCGCCATCAAAAGGCGGCCAAACAATATTCTTTGAAATATACTTATTTTACCCGAAAAATTTATTTAGTTCTCATAAAATGATCTAGAAAATATGTAAGATGAGTAATAATGTTATAAAATTCAAAATATAATTAATAATATTCATAATTTATAGTTCATGGTTATATTATAATAATATCTCGTTTAGTGAAACTCGGTATTGCGTACAACACACGCTATCGAGGAAGGTTGCTTTGGCGTGTAATGCAAGCCAAGTCATGGTTGCATGTAGGAAGAGCTTCCTATGGTGTTGTGTATAACATAGTAAAAATATAGTTCAGTTATACATTGATCAAAATCTATACTTCACATTGTGGAAAATTAATTTTATTCGAAAGAACATGAAATTGTGTGTATCACAGGACAAGAATAGTGTTGCATATACTACAATCTAATACGGTGTTCACTGTAGCGCAAGATAATCATGGTGAAGTGTATAAAAAGTTATCAAATAAATTAAAAATCATAATTCTCATAAAATATCATCATGTTACATCCACGTTTGTTGAGCCCTCTGGAAGATTTTTTATTTTATGTCTATGTTTGATGTTTTAATAATCACAAATCATCACATACCATTAATGCTTAATCTGGTTTGTTTTCTCATAAACTTAATTACAATCTGTAAATGAATCTGTTATCATGTTTTTGTCTATGATTATTGACTTACAATGTATGTTGGAAGTCTTCTGCATTCAACAGACATCGGAAGCACTGATCCAATATCAAAGGACAACGGTCGCACCGATGCAAACTGACTCACCGATGCTGACCAAACTGACTCACCGATGCTGACCAAACTGACTCACCGATGCTGACCAAACTGAGTCACCGATCCATCAGACTCATCGATCCATCAGACTCACCGATCCATCAGACTCACCAATCCATCAGACTCACCGATCCATCAGACTCACCGATCCATCAGACTCACCGATCCATCAGACTCACCGATCCATCAGACTCACTGATCCATCAGACTCACCGATCCATCAGACTCACCGATCCATCAGACTCACCGATCCATCAGACTCACCGATCCATCAGACTCACCGATCCATCAGACGCACCGATCCAAGGACTCACCAATGCAAATGAGTCACCGATCCAAGGACTCACCGATGCAAATGAGTCACCGATGCAAATGACTCACCGATCAAATGACTCACCGATCAGATGACAGACCGATGCCGATCAAAATGACTCACCGATCAGATGACAGACCGATGCTGATCTATCTGAGTCACCGATCATTACTCTAATGCTGATGACCTACCGATCACTTGAACAGTCATAAACAACTGTTTGAATTTCTTTATCTTTATCTTTATTTATTCTATCCAACGGTCATATTAGTTATATTTTAATACCCTGACAATTAATTAATAAAGGTTGTCGGATGTCAGGAAACCATACCTCGTTCCTGCGGAAAGGAAACCTTTTCTGTCCTACGGAGCACGTGACATAAATACAAGAAGACTCTGCTGAAGAGATGAGAGACAACACACACAGAGACAAGGAAGACATACGACATACTCAAGAAGAGCTCTGTGCATACAAGAAGAACCAAGCAAGATAGAATCACACATACAATCAAGCCTACTCAAGAAGAGTTTTGTGCATACAAAAGAATATCGAAGAGGTTCATCGACTACATCTCACTACCTGTGAACCTGAAGCATACGACACTCTGCTTCTCAAACAAAATCGAGAAAAGGACTCATAATCACTTCTGATTAATTCCAAAACAAGTCCAGTGCTACACTGAAATCACTAGAGCCATTTCTAAACTCTACATCTCTGCTCTGTGATTTATTTATTCTACATTTTGAGCAGTGTGTGTTATATGCTGTATTAAACACACACACTGACTCCTATACTTTCACTGGAGGATCTGTAAATCCTCAGCAAACCTTTTACACTTCATTTCCCACTGTGGATAGTGGTAGAGGTCTTGTGACCTGGACAGCTGGCTGCTGTTGTTTGTTTTCCCACGTAGAACTGTGGTAGAGGTCTTGTGACCTGGACAGTGTGTTCACTGTTGTTAACCCCGACCCAGGGTGTGGATCATTTTTATATAAATTTTTGAGAGGACTAAGTCTCAGCTTGAGACTGAACCTCTTGGTTAATTCTCTGTGTTTGTGGCTACATACTTTATCCATAATATACATATTTATTTCATATTCCGCTGCTATCACATTGAAATATAATTTATTTTCAAAGCTACTTTGATAGTTAAACTCGCAAGTGTTTATATTTATTATAGACCAGTAAGTTAGTTTCAAAGGTTAATTTAATCATAAGATTAAGTTAACTGAGAACTAATCAATCTTTGAGAAACTAATTGAACCTTTATAATATGTATAAATTCACTACAGTTTAATCTGTTTTTGAAATAGGGGGATTTTTAATCAACATTGTTTTTAACAGAAAATTTTAATTGGAACTCAATTCACCCCCCCTCTTGAGTATCCACTCCGACCAACACTTGGTATCAGAGGTTTGAAAATACTTTCTAAAAGTACTTTGCTTTTGAACTGTGATTTTAGTTGTATTTTAAAGGTCTTAAAATTTCTGTTATATCTAAATTTTTATCTCTTTAAAATTTTCTCATCATGGACAATAGACTTGAGGGTGCTGCTACTAACCGGCCACCTTTCTTTAATGGAACTAATTATGCTCAGTGGAAACTGAAAATAAAAATTCATCTAGAAAGCATAGGTTTTGATATTTGGACTGCTATTGAATCAGAATACAAAATTCCCACTACTGCTAGATCTACTTGGGATGAACCTACGAAGACTGCTTACAATAATAATTGTAAAGCTATGAATTCTCTGTACTATTCTCTAGGAGATGAAGAATTTAATAGAATTTCTGCATGTAAAACTGCATATGAAATTTGGGATACCTTAGCTGTTTCTCATGAAGGAACAACTAATGTTAAGGAGATGAGATTGAATACCTATACTATTAAGTATGATAATTTTAAGATGAAGCCTGATGAACCCATTTCTGATATGTATCTCAGGTTCAATGAAATTGTCAACCCAATGACTTCTCTGGGAAAGGATGTTCCAGCAAAGGAGCAAATCATGAGAATTTTGAGATTTCTACCTGATAGATGGAGAGGAACCTCTATCTCCATTAGAGAATCTTGTGATATTGGAACACTGCCTGTCAAGGAATTAATTGGTAAGCTGATGATGTATGAAGAAGAGCTTAAAGTAAATAAATAAGAAGATGATGAACCTAAAAGGAAGTCTATTGCCTTCAAGACTACAACCTCAAAGAATAAGGATAAGGAAAAGCCTCAAGCTATCAATGAAATTTCAAGCAGTGAGGAAAGTGAGAATGATTCTGACAGTGATGCTGAGATGGCTCAAATAGCCAGGAGATTCAAAAAGTTCTATAGGAAAAAGAAATTCTTTAGGAAACCAAATTACAAGGGAAAGTATGACCAACAAGGCAAATGGAAAAAGGATTGGAAGAAGGCTGACAGAACTGATGAAGTTGTCTATTATGAATGAAAAAGAAAAGGACACATAAAAACAGACTGTCCAAAGCTGAAATACAGAAAGAAGTATGAATACAAGGATAACAAGTACAAGAAATCCATGAAGGCTACTTGGTGTGCTTCAGAAGACAGCACAAGTGAAGCTGAATCTTCAGAATCTGAAAGGAATAGAGACAACATGTGTTTTATGACAAACACTTCTGAGGTAACATCAGAAACTCCTGCTTCAAATTCATATTATTCTGGAGATGATTCTGTAGGTGATAACATGTCTAAATCTGAACTGTTTGAATATTGTGATATGCTTGAAGAAACCTGTAATGAGCTTAAGGATAAATATAAAGGTTTAAAGATACAGTATGCTTTAAGTGTTAAGCATAAATCTGATCTGGATATAGAAGTAGAAAAGAATGCTCAGTTGATTAAAGAGAATACTGAACTAAAATTGTCTAATGAACAACTCACAAAAGACCTAGAGAAGTTCACAAATGGCAAGAATACTCTAACACAGATGCTAGGAAAGCAAGTTGCACCTAGATATACTACTGGTATAGGATACCAACCTGGACAAAGGAAAGTTGCCAAAACTAGATTCATTCCTAAATCTGGACAGAAGATAGTTAATTCTGGAACTTCATATGCCTCAACTAGTTATATTCATATTTATGGATCTAATAAGGTTTATCTTTTAAATAATGTTAATTCTACAAATTATATGAGACCCATTAGACAAATATGGGTACCTAAAGTGCTATTGGCTAACCTGTCTGGACCCAAGAAGATCTGGGTACCAAAATCATCTCCCAGCTAAATTTGTTTTGTAGGAGACCTGCTTGAAGAGCTGTCACAAGAAGATATGGTACTTAGACAGTGGATGTTCAAGACATATGTCAGGAGACTTTTCATGTTTCAAGAGCTTAGTAAAAGTTGATGGAGGCTTTGTCACTTTTGGTGATAATTCAAAAGGAAAAATCATCGGCTTAGGCCAGATTGGTAACACTGATTCAATCTTGGTTTCTAAAGTTTTATTTGTCGATGGACTTAAATATAACTTGTTAAGCATTTCTCAATTGTGTGATGATGGTTTTTATGTGAAATTTAAAAATGATTCTTGCACTGTTTTTAACTCTAAAAATGTTTTAGTATTTTCTTCTTTAAGAAATGAAAATGTTTATGTTGTTGATTTAGATTCCTTAGCTAAGAAGAATATTCCTTGCTTAAATGCTTTTCATAAAGAGTCTTGGCTTTGGCACAGAAGATTAGGACACTGCAATGTACACTCACTTAGAAAACTTTCTAGGAAGAACTTAGTTAGAGACTTACCGAAACTTGAATTTCCAGCAGAGAAAGTTTGCAATCCCTGTCAAAAAGGAAAGCAACATAAAGTTTCTTTTAAATCAAAGAAAGAAGTGTCAACTTCTCAACCTCTCGAGTTGGTTCACATGGATTTATTTGGACCTTCTAGAGTTTCTAGTTTAAATGGGAAGCACTATGTCTATGTTCTTGTAGATGACTTTTCTAGATACACTTGGGTATATTTTCTAGCTCACAAAAGTGAAGCTTGTTCTTACTTTGTTAAATACTCCAAGTCTGTAGAAAACCTTAGTGGAATTAAGATTAAAACCTTGAGGAGTGATCATGGTCGTGAGTTTTAAAATGAAGATTTTGAATCTTACTGCTGACTCAATGGCTATTCTCATAACTTTTCTGCCCCTAGGAGACCCCAACAAAATGGTGTAGTAGAAAGAAGAAACAGAACCCTGCAAGAAATTGCTAGAACCATGCTCAATGAATATGACCTGCCTATTTATTTTTCGGCTGAAGCTGTAAATACAGCTTGTTATGTCATTAATAGAGTTTTGATCAGACTAGTTCTTAAGAGGACCCCTTATGAGTTGTCGAACCATAGGAATCCTAAGGTTAACTACTTCAAAGTTTTTGGCTGCAAAGTCTTCATTCTCAATACTAGAGACAATATTGACAAATTTGCATCCAAGAGTGATGAAGGAATTTTCCTAGGTTACTCTATCTCTAGTAAAGCCTATAGAGTTTTCAATAAAAGAACCAAATGTGTGGAAGAATCTGTTCACATCAAATTTGATGAAACTGATCCACATGAACCTAAAATCTCTCTTGAAGATGATCTCTCTGGTTTGAATCTCAATGATAAATACAATGGACCTATAGTTAAAACATCCAGCTCTGGAAATTCTCCAGAACCTGCTTCTGTTGAACCTCAATCTGTAGATGAATCTGAAATTTCTAGCCCTATATTTTCAAGACCATCTAGGACTCTAAAGAACCATCCTTTAGATGCTGTTGTAGGAAATCTAGATAGAGGAACACAGACTAGAGCTTCTCTAAGAAATCAAGTTGAACATGAAGCCATTCTTTCACAGTCAGAACCTAAAAATATCAATGATGCTATCAATGATGAGTTTTGGGTAATGGCTATGCAAGAAGAATTAAATCAGTTTGAAAGAAACAAAGTCTAGGAATTAGTTGACAGACCTAAGGAACCCTTGACAATAGGCACAAAATGGGTTTTTAGAAGTAAAGTAGATGAATCTAGAAATATAGTTAGAAACAAAGCTAGACTAGTTGCACAAGGATATAGTCAAGAAGAAGGTATAGACTATGAGGAGACTTTTGCACTTGTAGCTAGACTAGAAGCCATTAGGACCTTACTTGCATATGCTGCACATCTGTATTTCAAGTTATATCAAATGGATGTGAAAAGTGCATTTCTAAATGGTTTTATAATTGAAGATGTTTTTGTAGAACAACCACCTGGATTTACTAATCCCCATTTTCCAAATCAAGTTTTTAAACTTTCTAAAGCTTTGTATGGTTTGAAACTAGCTCCAAGAGCTTGGTATGATAGACTTAGCAATTTCCTTATCTCAAATGGTTTTACTAAAGGGATTGCTGATCCAACTCTATTCATTAAAATAATTTCTAAAGATGTTTTAGTTGTACAAATATATGTTGACGATATTATTTTTGGATCTTCTAAACACTCTTTATGTACTGATTTTTCAAAAAGTATACAAAATGAATTTGAAATGAGCTTAATGGGAGAGCTTAAGTACTTTCTTGGATTTCAAGTATTTCAAAATGAAAATGGTATTATTTTGAATCAAAGTAAATATAAAAAGGATATTTCAAAACGTTTTGGTCTGGATAGTATCAAGGAAAGTGAAACTCCTATGAGTACTACCTGTAAATTGGACGCAGATGAAACTGGGAAACCAGTTGATCAAACAAATTACAGAGGTATGATTGGTAGTTTACTTTACCTTACTGCTAGTCGACCTGATATTATGTTTAGTGTGTGTATGTGTGCTAGATTTCAAGCTAATCCAAAAGAATCTCATTTTCTTGCTGTTAAAAGAATTTTTAAATATCTCAAACACATGGTTAACTTAGGTTTGTTTTACCCAAAAGGACAATCCTTTAAGTTAATGAGTTATTCAGATGCTGACTTTGCGGGTTGTAAGTTAGATAGAAAAAGCACATCAGGAACATGTCATTTGTTTGGAAAATCCCTAGTATCATGGTGTAGTAAGAAACAAAACTCAGTTGCATTGTCTACTGCCGAAGCAGAATACATAGCTGCTGGTAGTTGTTGTGCACAAATTCTGTGGATGAAACATACTCTATTGGATTATGGATTTGATCTTAAACATGTTTCAATTAACTGTGACAATAATAGTACAATAAATATATCTAAGAACCATGTGTCTCACTCTATAACTAAGCACATTGATGTCAGACATCATTTTCTAATAGATCATTATCAAAAAGTTGATGTTTCTTTGAAATTTATTAGCTCTGAACATCAATTAGCTGATATCTTCACAAAGCCTTTATGTTTTGAAAGAATGAAATTTATTAAACAAGAATTGTGTATGATTGATCTGTGAAACTGATCTGTGAAACTGATCTGTGAAACTGATCTGTGAAACTGATCTGTGAAACCGATCTGTGAAACCGATCTGTCACACCGATTTTTTTATATATATTGTAATTAATTAGTAAATTTCTTTTATACGTTTTATGGGAACCCTAAATGATAAAATAAATGATACGCGGCTATTTATCCTCCCCAAACCTTTGACCTTTCATTTCCCGCCGAACCCTTCAACCTCTCTTCCCCTCTACTTCGAACCTTCGAACTCCTGCCTTCTCAAAATCCTAGAATGGCTAAGCAAAAGAGACCGAGAAAAGGACCGGATAGCCCTGTACCTTCAAAGCGTGCTCGAGGCGAGTCGAGTAGTACCTCTCAACTATCAGTAAATCTGAACCTGGAAACTCGGATTGTTGCTGTAGAAAAAGAAGTAAACTCTGCCCGGCTTTTGTCATGTAAGTCACTGTTGCTCCAAGTTCTTGAATCGCAAAGATGGATAGACTGGTTTTCTGACAACACTCGAATACACTACCCGAAGCTGCTACATGAGTTCTATATTAATCTGGAAATCACTTTAGATGGTGTGGAGGCTGCCAGGATGTCTTCTGTGGTAAAAGGAAAGAAAATATCCTTCTCATCTAAGCAGTGGGCTGAGTGCTTGAACGTACCTCATGAAGGTCGGTATGAGGATTATGCTGGGAATATTCCTCCAACATCTGATTACTTCTCTTATGAATTAGCTCTGGAGCTTCTGACAGGAAACAGAGAGTCACGAAGAATCACAGCTTCAGAATTAGATGGTGAGTGCAGACATCTTTTCAAGTTTATTCAGCACCAACTTTGCCCTAGGAGAGGAGATTTTGCTGCTGTAAAATACTAGGATGTTTTCCTGTTGTTTCTTCTGAAAACACATGAGAAAATCAATTTTTGTAGATATGTGATGGTACAAATAGCTGGAATGATAAAACCATCCAAGAAAGCCACTGCCTTGTTTTATTCAAAGATGATATCTACCATGCTCAAGAATCTAGATTGTCTTGATGAAGATGATGAAGTTAATGAAACAGACCATACCTTCTGTCTTAACAAAGAGATCTGCAAGAGGATGAAAATAAATTGGAATCCATGGAAGAAGTACTGGGTTACAGATGAAGATAAATTGTATGAAGCCTACAATCCCATAGATCACGGCAAGAGGCCAAAGGATTTGAGAGACCCTGGCTTGAAACCAAATGAGGAACCAATTTATTCTGATGATGATTAGCAAGAAGAAGGAAAGGATGAGGCCACCAAAACTCAAGAGCAAGAAGAAGCTGCGACTGAGGAAGGAAGTATGTCATATCATGATGATAGGAGTGATCCTGACACTGCCAGTCCCAAAAAAAGAATAGAATTTGGACCTGCTAGTCCACCCTTAGCCCTACCAGAATCAAAACCTATTCTTGGTGATGAAGAAGATTCTGACACTGAAGAATATCAAAGTGAAGCTTCTGAGAAGAGTGACGATGGACGTGCTGATGAAGCTGAGGCTGTTGCTGATGGTGAAAATAAACCAGTGGATGGTCTTTCTGAAGATCAAATGGAATCACCTCAATCAATACAAGAAATACATATCAGTGGCAAGGATAATTCACCAAAAATCAGTGGAACAACAAGCTATGAGAAACCAAAATACACCCTGTGTACTGCTGTTTGGGATGACTACCCTGGTTATGCTGTGTTGGGCTTAGAATATTCTGAAGACGAAGGAGAAATGCCAGAATCTACTGCAGCTGTGAAGAGGAACCTCCCACGAGAAGCAAGGTCTGTTCCTACTGTTGATCCTACCAATAATAATTTCCCTGGTTCAGGAATCTCTCAAGCTGATCTTGATAAGTTTAAGTTTGAATTGCTAACTGCTGTGAGAACCATAGTTAGAGAAGAAGTTTCTAATTCTCTTACTCAAGTGTCTCTACAAGTTTTTGAAAATTCATTGGAAGCCTTCTCAAAGAGAGTATCTAATGCTGTGAAGCCAGACCTAGCCAATACTGGTGAACTTATTGGCAGGCAAATAGCCTTTTTGAATCAGACTATGAAGGATCTTCACACCGGCCTGGTATCTCTATCAAGCGAATTCCGATCAACCATCTATGGTATTATGGAATTTTTGAGAAATTTGATTGAACATCTCAACAAGTCTGACCTGAGGAAGTTTAAAGATGATTTAACTCACATAGTTAGCCAAGCCAGTACAGGCAAGGTAACCCAGATCACTACCCGTGAGATAGAAGCTCTAAAAGAAGTTTTCCGTTATGATTTAACTACTGTTAGACAAATTCTTGACTTCGAATCTTTGAGGAAGATGAAAGAACTCTGTGATAACAGTCATAAGATGGCATTGGTATATTCAGGAGATGATAAGCAAGCCCTGAAAGAGATCCAAGAGAAAGTTGATAATTACTTTTCTAAGATTTATACAAAACATGAGATGACAGCAAGCTTCATGGTGTTGGCAGAGAATCAGAAATTACCTCCAGTCACTCAGGACTTCAAAACTCAAGTTCATCAGTTGCAAGATTTTGTCCCTTCATTGACACAGTTCATGGAGAATAAAGATGATTTTGAAAAAGCTATGAAGTATGGAGAAGAAGTCATTCAGGACTTTATTCATCTTCTGAATCCCTATTTGCATGCACAGGCCACTGCCATAGTACTTCCTACTTCTGAACCTCTCAGTGATTCTGATATAGCTCCAAATCAGCTATCTGTTGCTCAAGCTCTCTCTCAATTAAGACCAGTTCCTCAGCAAGCTCCTCAATCAGCTCCTGTTTCTCAACAACAACCCTCTGTGGTACCTGCTCCTACACCTGCCCGAGTTGTCCTACCACCACTTCAGATTCGCCAAGACCAGCATGTCTCCAAGCCTTCAAACTTACCCACTATTGATCCCAAAGACAAAGGAAAATCCCCTTTGTATCCCACCAAATAGTTGTGAATTGTTTTTTATGGGGTGAACAATGTGCTACTTGTAATAATCTGTACTTTATCAAATATTTTTTTTTCTCTACTCTCTGCTGACTGCTTTTACTTTCACTTTCTCTTATCTGTTTTCCCTCCTTTTTGATTATCCCAAAGGGGGAGAAGAACAAGAATACTTTATGGGAGAATAACAAGAATACTTTATGGGAGAAGAACAAGAATACTTTATGGGAGAAAATATGTATATATCTCAGGGGGAGAAATCTGTATAATATATATGGTTAATCTAAATTAAGGGGGAGATTTATATATCTCTTTATATTTATTCTTCTTATGGTTTAATTCTAATTATGTTTTTATTAATGATATATCATATTATTTATATTAAATGATAAAGATTTGTGATTATAAAAAAGGGGGAGATTGTTGAGCCCTCTGGAAGATTTTTGATTTCATGTCTATGTTTGATGTTTTAATAATCACAAATCATCACATACCATTAATTCTTAATCTTGTTTGTTTTCTCATAAAATTAATTACAATATGTAAATGAATCTATTATCATGTTTTTGTCTATGCTTATTGACTTACAAAGTATGTTGGAAGTCTTCTGCATTCAACAGACATTGGAAGCACTGATCCAATATCAAAGGACAACGGTCGCACCGATGCAAACTGACTCACCGATGCTGACCAAACTGACTCACCGATGCTGACCAAACTGACTCACCGATGCTGACCAAACTGAGTCACCGATCCATCAGACTCACCGATCCATCAGACTCACCGATCCATCAGACTCACCGATCCATCAGACTCACCGATCCATCAGACTCACCGATCCATCCGACTCACCGATCCATCCGACTCACCGATCCATCAGACGCACCGATCCAAAGACTCACCGATGCAAATGAGTCACCGATCCAAGGACTCTCCGATGAAAATGAGTCACCGATGCAAATGACTCACCGATAAAATGACTCACCGATCAGATGACAGACCGATGCCGATCAAAATGACTCACCGATCAGATGACAGACCGATGCTGTTCTATCTGAGTCACCGATCATTACTCTAATGCTGATGACCTACCGATCACTTGAACAGTCATAAACAACTGTTTGAATTTCTTTATCTTTATCTTTATTTATTCTAACCAATGGTCATATTAGTTATATTTTAATACCCTGACAATTAATTAATAAAGGTTGTCGGATGTCAGGAAACTGTACCTCGTACCTGCGGAAAGGAAACCTTTTCTGTCCTACGGAGCACGTGACATAAATACAAGAAGACTCTGCTGAAGAGATGAGAGACAACACACACAGAGACAAGGAAGACATACGACATACTCAAGAAGACCTCTGTGCATACAAGAAGAACCAAGCAAGATAGAATCACACATAAAATCAAGCCTACTCAAGAAGAGTTCTGTGCATACAAAAGAATATCGAAGAGCTTCATCGACTACATCTCACTACCTGTGAACCTGAAGCATACGACACTCTGCTTCTCAAACAAAATCGAGAAAAGGACTCAGAATCACTTCTGATTAATTCCAAAATGAGTCCAGTGCTACACTGAAATCACTAGAGCCATTTCTAAACTCTACATCTCTGCTCTGTGATTTATTTATTCTACATTTTGAGCAGTGTGTGTTATCTGCTGTATTAAACACACACACTAACTCCTGTACTTTCACTGGAGGATCTGTAAATCCTCAGGAAACCTTTTACACTTCATTTCCCACTGTGGATAGTGGTAGAGGTCTTGTGACCTGGACAGCTGGCTGCTGTTGTTTGTTTTCCCACGTAGAACTGTGGTAGAGGTCTTGTGACGTACACAGTGTGTTCACTGTTGTTAACCCCGATCCAGGGTGTGGATCATTTCTATATAAACTTTTGAGAGGACTAAGCCTCGGCTTGAGACTGAACCTCTTGGTTAATTCTCTGTGTTTGTGGCTACATACTTTATCCATACTATACATATTTATTTCATATTCCGCTGCTATCACTTTGAAATATAATTTATTTTCAATGCTACTTTGATAGTTAAACTCGCAAGTGTTTATATTTATTATAGACCAGTAAGTTAGTTTCAAAGGTTAATTTAATCATAAGATTAAGTTAACTGAGAACTAATCAATCTTTGAGAAACTAATTGAACCTTTATAATCGGTATAAATTCACTACAGTTTAATCTGTTTTTGAAATAGGGGGATTTTTAATCAACATTGTTTTTTAACAGAAAATTTAAATTGGAACTCAATTCACCCCCCTCTTGAGTATCCACTCCGACCAACAATGGTCATACCCTCTTTCTCAGACGAGCCAGTCCTAGAATAATTTGGTTATGTCCATCAAACCAGACCCTAGTGCATCTAATGAAAATAAAGTACACACCCTGTACTTTTGAAGTACACGGATGTACTTTCCATTTCTGTAATCTGATTTAGGCAGCCTCTAAGTCACTCTCACAGGGCTGTGTGTGTGGCTACTACACGGCCATCACACGGCCTCATGCGGAAAGGCAGTACACGGCGTGTACTCATAAAGTACACATCGTGCACGTATAAAATTTCTAGAAACACCTCTTTTCTCAAAAACTCCAAGAAAAAGAATAACATACATTAAAAAAAGATCCTTCTTCTTACAAACTTCCCCCATTAAAGAAATTTTTCCCCGAATTTCCCTAGCAAGGTGGCGTATAAGAAGAAACATCGAACAGCTCCGACCACTATGATTGTACATCGGCCTCCCTCTCCATGTCTCATCCTTCACCGGCCCATGCTGGCATAGCACTCATACCAAGGTAAAAGACCGACCACAAAGAATATTTTTACTACAATCCAAAATCCATATAGGATGAATTTCAAATGACACATCCACTTCGAGATGAACCTCCTTGGGTTGATATACATGAGACGGGTTTGAAAATAAACGTCAAAGCAGAGAAATATAGAAAACTTCATTCATACCTCGGTACCTCTGAGGTAACTACAACCGTTTGGGAACCTTCCCAACTCACTCCAACACCTCAAATGTCCCAACACACCTCTAATAAATCTTACGATGTCTCCTAATCTTATTGTGTCCCATCCTTAGTGTGACACGTAGAAAAACCTAATCCCCAACCTTGAATTTCAGAGTTCATCTCTACTAATCATCATAAGACTTCTGAAGGGACTGTGTAGTATCCATCCTCTTCTGAATCAACTCTATTTTCTCTGTAGTCTCCCGAACAATACTATGTCCCATCAAGGCTACCTCTCCTGCCTCCAGCTAACATAAGGTTGATCGGCATGGCCTACCGTACAAACCCTCATAACATTCAATTTTAATAGATTCTTTAAAAATATTGTTGTATGAAAACTCCACAAGAGGTATATGATTCTCTGAAGAACCACCAAGATCTAGAATGCATGCTCGGAGCATGTCCTCAAGAACCTGAATCGTATGCTTGAACTGGACATCAATTTGGGTGTGGTAAGCTATACTCAAAAGTACCTGTATACCCAAATACTTTTGCAGCCCCTAATAGACCTGAGAAGTAAAACGAGCTTCTCTATCTGAAACAATGGATTGTGGAACACCATGAAGATGTAAGATCTCTCGGATGTACAACCATACCAACTCATCAACACTAAAGGTCTCCTTGATCGAAAAGAAGTAAGCAACCATCGTAAGTCTGTCAATAACAACCCATACTGCATCATTCCCTCCAAGCGACCTTGGAAACCCGGTCACGAAGTCCATCGTGATGTCGTTCCACTTCCACTCTGGAATGGGTAACTACTGTAGAAGCCCTAATAGTCACTAATGTTACTCCTTCACCTGCTGTCAAGTGGAAGACCTCATGACGAAACCAGAAATGTCCTTCTTAATAACTGGCCACCAATACTGATGGTGTAAATTACTATACATCTTGGTGACACCAGAATGAACTTTCCAAACTGAGGATTGAAAATCCTGCATCAACTTATCGCGTATATCATATAGCACCCATACACGTCCCTGGAAATGCAAGATCTCATCCTCGCCTATGGTCCATCCAGGAATAGTGTTCTCTCATGACACACTTTCTCATAGGACTAGGACTTCAGAATCTCATAGCTTCCTCATTCGTACTCAATAAATAAGGGTAGAGATAACAGCTACATAAGAAAGAAAGGTCTGCCCCCATCTGTCATGCACCTCCAAATGCATCTCTGAGAACAGATCCATAAGCTTCCACTCACTACTAGCCTCCTAAACTACCGGTATATGAGTCCTCCTACTCAACACATCATCCACTGCATTGCCTTTCCTAGGAGTGTAGGCAAGCTCAATGTCAAAATATTGAAGGTACTAAACCCACCATCGCTATATCAAATTCAAATAATGTTGAGTGAAGATGAACTTAAGACTCTTGTAATCGTTAAAAACCCAAAAAATACTCCCCATATATTAATTTTTCCAACAATGTATTGCATGAACAACAGATTCCATCTCCAGATCATGCCTCAGGTAATTCTTCTCTTGTGGCCTCAACTGCCGAGACTAGTATGCAATGACTACATCACCCTCCATAAGCAAAGATCCTATCCAAATACCTAATGCATTAGAGTAAAAAAATAGCTCTTTACTGACTATGGAAAGACTAGTATCAGTGCTAAATTCAACATCCCTTTCAACTCCCAAAAGGCAGACTCATAATAATTGGACCACAAGAACTTCACACCCTTCTTAGACAGACTCTTTAGTGGTGCTGCTAGGCGTGAAAAGTCATGTTTAAAATTTCTGTAGTATCCATCCAGCCCTAGAAGCTCTGCAACTCAAAGATGTTCTTTAGCTACTCCTAGGAAACTACTACTCTCAATTTCTCCGGGTCTACTGACACTCTTGTATATGACATTACATGACCGAAGAAGTGAATCTTATCCATCAAAAAGTGACATTTTGAGTGATTAGCATATAACTAATGCTCTCTCAGTGTACTCAAAATGATCTCGATATGGGTAGCATGGTCGTGTTGAGTGTGAGAGTACACTAAGATATCAATCTTGAAGACCACCACAATGGAATCCAAGTATGGATGGAACACTCAGTTAGTCTGTTCCATGAAAAATGTAGGTGCGTTCATGAGACCGAGTGGCATAACCATATAGTCGTATAGACCAATCCTACTCTGGAAGGCTATAAGAGGTATATCTGATGGTCTAATGCCCAAATGATTATAATCGGACCTCAAGTAAATCTTCAATACACCCAGGAACTTTGAAGCTTATCAATAAGATCATCACTACTTAGCAAGGGATATCGTATCTTGACCATCAACTGGTTCAGCTTCCGATAATGCACACAAAGCCTGAGAATACTGACTACCTTATTCAGAAACTTGACAGGTGAACCCCAAGGAGAAATACTCGGTCGGATGAAACCCTTTTCCTACAAATCCTCCAACTGCTTCTTGAGCACCTGGAACTCTGGTGTAGCCATACTATATAGAGGAACGAACAACGGTGCCACCCCTGAACAAGATAAATAGAAAACTCTACCTCTCTCTCTAGAGGTAGACATGAAAAGTCTTCTGTAAAGACATCTCTAAAACAATCCAACATTGGAGGAAAGTCAAAATATGAATTCCCCTATTCATCCAGGTATAGACTAGTAATCTGGGATGTAACTCCTACCAACTCGTGGTGATCTGGACCCGCTCTGCTCGCTTGGACATCCCACTCTCCCTTATGAAGAAAAGATCCACCCTCTGGTGATATGAATCTCACCCTGCTGTGACAATAGAAGACGACTACCTGGAAGGGAACTAGCCAGTCCATTCCAAGAATGACATCAAATACTGTCATCTCTATGACATTGAGATCCCATACGAAGTGACACAAACCAACCTTAAGAGGGCACTCCATCAAATATCGTACACTAGCTGTTCTAGACCCCAATAGATTGTCTACTGTCAAAATATCGACAGAAGAAAAGATGAAGTGCCCAAGGATCTCCACAACATCAAAAGATATAAGGATATGGGAATCCCCTGTATCTAAAATTTCTTAAGATAAAACTGAGGCAACTAGTATCATACCTCAAACTATAGAAGGTCGGGGATCCTGCTCCTGCTGTGTCTCCTCCACAGAAAAGGTCTGGCATACACCACGGCCCTGTGACCATGCCTGACCACTATGAGCTTATCTACTCTATTGCTTCTGAATGACTGGTGACTGACCATGATGGCCATGGCCTCCACCTTGGCCTGAACGACCAGAAGAACTCCAGTTCTTTGACTGGGGAGAAGATGGTGGTTCTGCTCCCAAACGCAGAGTCATAGAAGAACTCCTGTCACCAACTGCTGGTGAAAAGATCTGACGGAAAAAAGAAATGTCCCTACTTCACACAAGATTGAAACTCCACCTGGTAACTCTGGCACTACGGCCTCAAATGCCCACTTCTCCCACACTAGTATCACACCACCTGGCTACCAGAAGATGCATCCTACCCACTTGGATCTCCCTGTGTAGTCTCTCTATGAAACTTTAGGCTATCAACTAGAGAAGAACTAACTCTGTATGTCGAGCCACCCTAGCTCCCAACTCCAGATTCCATCAGATTCTACTCCATGATTAGTGCATGGTTGACGATGGATGTGATGGACGTCAACCTGAAAATATTCACCAGAGAGTGGATGTCCTGTCTAAGGACATCCTCGATCATCCATGCTAGAAATGACCCATGTCCTCCTAGGAAGGGTGTGAAATGATAAATCTTGGTGAAACGTGAGGAATACTCCATAACTAATAGGGTACCCTGCTCAATGCTCATAAACTCTCGGGCTTAGTCGGCCCTCAGGGTCTCCAGATAGAAGTAGTTACAGAAGTTTAGCTGAAACTACTCCCAATACATAACCTGCTGCTGACCTCCCTGTGAGATGACATCCCACCATCTCTTCATAGAATTCCATAGCATATAGGTATCGATCTTGACCCTCCTATCTGGATGCATCTCCATATGATCATAGATCGTCAACATGTCTTATAGACATTACTCTACAGCCTGAGGTACTTCTTCCCTTGAGAAGGTGGGAGTATGCTACTGCTGGAAGACCCGTGTCAAATCCGCCATCTATGGGAAAGGAGGCGGCACACCTTAAAAGGTCTGCATAATCCTCATGAAGCCATCCATAAACTATGAAACCGCACCGGTAACAGGTATAACTACTAGTGCCAAAACTAGAACAACATGAGGATCTGCTAGAAGTCCCTGATCAGCCATATCAAGCGTCTGATCACTGCCCTGTTACTAGCGGACAACTGTAGGACATCACAGTTGCCTGACTCTGCAAGGCCAAGCACACAACTTAATCATGATTAACAGGGATTGAATTAAGTATGTGTAAGAAGAGAACAAGAGAATGAAACATTAAAGTTTAACAAAACATGACTACACAGTGTGTACACTTCTTACACAGTGTGTTTTCTGAAGTCATTCACATAGGCACTTACTTCTGCCAAAACTGGCCATGTAAGACCCCAAACACACTACGTGTAGTCTTAACACATGGTGTGTACTTGAATTCTCTTTCCCTTCCTATGTTCTTCTAAAAAGCTAAGTCACATGGATTTCCTAAAACAAGAATAGACAGCGTGTTCAAGATAGTCACGGAGTGTACTAGACAGGCTTCAACTGGCCTATGTTGTTAGTGACACGGCCTGACACACGATGATCATTACACGGAATATTCCAAGAGGAAACCACATATATGTGGAAGGATAACACTGACCCATGTTGTTAGTGACACGACTGGGTAACTGGGTCAGACTACATGGCGTGTTTAAACCATACATGACGTGTACAAGAAGTGAGTCCACCGACCTGTGTTGTTAGATAGATGGTCGGGTTCCTAGGATCACTCTACATGGCATGTTCAAATCATACACAACATGCTCCTATAAAAATTTCCTCATCCCGTGTATCTGACCAAAAGGCCTACAACACGGTCAGAGACTACACAGCATGTAAATAGAGTACACAATGTGTACTTAAGAAAAACTGATTCTTCACAAACAGAAGAACACATGGTGTATACAAAGCATTACACGGTGTTTATTCTGGGTTTTTCTGGATATTAATCCTCAGAAACTACTCTGGAACCCAAAAAAACACTGAAAAAATATTAAATGTTATAAATTCTGACTCATGAGGGCCTACACTCCCCGCAAATCAATGTTTGGCATCTGATACATGTTATAACAATGAAAAAAATGTAATGAAAAAAATAGGTCCATGAGGGCCCATAACACCTCATGATCCAAGGATTGACATCCATTTAGGCAATACCATACACAAAACAATACCTTATCAAAACATCAGGTATTCTTATCAAGGAATCTATCACAAAAGTAGGCATATTTTACACAAATTCAATCACCACAACATGCAATCCTTAATGCATCATCAATGACACGACAAGAATGCATGGCATGTGATTTCTAGAAAGCGGCTATATGATGCATGAAATGGAATACCCTCATCTCATTAGGATGAAAAAGAAAATAGAGCATCAATAACGTCCACAGTAATATCAGAAAACATGTGAGTCGCCCGATGGTGAAAATCAAATCAATCGTAAACTTGAAAAACCAGAAGAAATTGCAATAAACGAGGATGGACGAAGCCCCAACAGAAGAGAGAACTCACCGATGTGATTCCAATGCAACCAGAAGTGTTCGATTTGGAGGATAGACGGAGGCTCAGGGGTTCATTGATAATATATGGCCATACCCTCACTCTCGAACAAACTAGACCTATAAGAAGTTGGTTCTGTCCGTTAGACACGAACCGAGTGCATCTAATGAAAAAAAAATAAACTACACAACACATAATTTTGAAGTAAACTTTCCTTTTCTGTACTCCTCTTTAGGTGGCCTCCAAGTCACTTGCATAGGGCCATGTGTGTGGCTACTACACAGCCATGACATAGCCTCATGCGGCAAGGTAGTACATGGCGTGTACTCATAATGTACACGGCTTGTACTTAGAAAATTACCAGAAACTGTTTTTTTCTCAAAAACTCTAGGAAAAAGAAAAACATACATGGAAAGATGATCCAGGTTCTTACTCCAGTATTTATAAGACACATACTCAAAGGGTGGAGCTCAAATGGGTGCCCTTTCGAAACGTCTCGACAAACAATCCCCCCAAAGAAGAATCTTCCATGTGTAAATCACATATCAACAAAACTACATGGGTTAAAATTTCTCTTTGGACGATATGTAGGATACCCATTTTATGGGTCTGATCCCGACATCAAGTCACCTTCCGTCCTCCCTGGATGATGATAAACTCCAGGGTTCCTTATTTTATAGCTCTAGTCAGCATTACCTATATAGCATAAAATCAATGTATTCCTATTATGATCCAGGAAATCAGGGGAAGCCCATGGACACACTCTTTAGGAATCAACCAAGGATTCATGAACATATGAACACATCTTAAATCAATAATAGAATCCTGAAATAGGAAGCAATACCCACCAATGGGTGTGGTGAGTGTGACATTTCATCCTCTAGGCCAATGGGGTCCTTATGTGTCATTATCCAAATCATACTCCATTGAGAACCAACATTTGGAAATCATGTCCATGAATCATGGATGCTATGGTTATTGGGTGTTTCTAGCTCTATAAATAAACCAGTTGGAGACCAACCAGGGAGTTCATATCCCTAGATAACTTATTGCACATGTACATCACCAAATGTGATCAACCATTGGGACCAACAGATTGTGGAATCTTCTTTGCAGTACTGAAAGTGTATATTTCCACTCCCCATAGGGTTAATTCGGCCCTTTTTTCTAGATAATGACGTAGAATGGGTTGAAAAAAAGAAGTGGCGAATTTTAATATAAGAAATATCTAGAAATTAGAAGCGGTTGGTGATTATCGTCAGACCATTTCCATTTCACCTCAAATGTGCGACCTCGGGCTGAAACAAAAGTGTTGAACCCAACATGAATCCTTAACCAAGGTGGTGGTCTTATCCTATTCAATCCCCCTCACCCCACAATGAAAATAGGGGGAAGGGGGCAAGTCGAATAAACCAATATGAATGTGTTTAATTGCATACTTCATTGATGAAGTTTCATGGTATGTATATAATATATGAATTTTAATGGTTATTTCAATATTGCCTTCAATCCAAATGACATCCCAAAAGAAAGATGCAGACACACGCATAATCGATCTCACAGGTGGTCGAGGCCCCAACAAAGAGCAGGACGTCGTCGCCTACCTAGTTTCTTCAACACTGTGGATCCAACATGCTGATCACAGAGAACCACTGAAATGGTACCCTTCCTATGGTGATTAACGCGAGCCAAGCACTCCAGTCGGAGAAGGCTCACCACCTGGCTCCTTAGCAGCAGCTGATATGCTAGCCAATGGCGGCCCCATTTGTTATCTCTATCCATTTAGGATCTTTTCCAGAGAATGTGAAAAATAGTACCTCACATATCTAAAGGAGGTAGATAACGTCGATGCTGAAAACTTCATCTCAACATCACGGTGGTCCAACTCAGGGACCCCTACCAGAGAGCATTGTCACTGACACTGAATGACAAGGACTCCTCACGCCATAGAGAACCTTATACAGAGAGAACCTACTAATATCAAGGAGACCTAGTCCACTCAGGGTGCCAGCCAAGGGATGTGAATATATAATCAGAAAAACTTTATCCCCTAGGTTCTTGAGAAACAAGACTTCTATAATAATGTAGTGGAATTCAACAGATAGACATAAGACTCTTCCCTCACCACCCAATTCCACCATAGAAATAGGGTGGCACAATACGAGCATGTTCACGTTCTTCCTAGTTCTTGTTGGACCCTCCGTGCATGCAGAGTGGAAAAATATAGGCAGATGTAGATATATAGTGATGTACAAGTATCTCATCATCAAAATAAAATGAAAACCATCTACACACAGGCACAAATACCCGCTAACACATATAATGTCCGCCACCCAGATCAGGTGTCCATAAAATATGAGAAGTGTAAAATTTATGTTGATGTATACAAATATTGTGAGGCAAATACAGAGGAAAAAAGAGAAGATGAAAATCCCAGCCTATGAATATGATGTCTATATGTCATATACTATAGAAACTAGAGAAGAAAACAGGAAACTACCCCATTCCTCTATCCCGACACATGAGAACTACGAGTATCTACTATTAAAAAATGGAGGAACTGAGTGGGCGCTAACTCTAGATCTGATATCCGAATGGGCCTTCATACCCATTCAACCGAAATACATATCTCAGCACATCCTATAAATAATGGATGAGCACATTTCAATCCCATACCATATCATCCAAACATGCCATGACATAATTGCATCAGCAAAAAAGCAAAGAAACCAAGAATACAACCTGTTTTCCAGGAAAGGAATGACTTACTTGAAAATTTTTTGGTCACACTGGATTAGTTATGCATCTGATCTCTAGTCCAAGAAGGTCAACATTAGCATATCGTGATACATGGACAACCAGATTGGGAACAAATACTCATTCCAACTGGGGGGTGATGGCCCAATGTGGTTGTCTCTCTAAGTTAGGTGCATATCCAAACCCCAACGCAAGATGTATGTTAGCATATCCCGTCGACAACACATGACCAATCTAGACATGGGCCCATATATGATGGTTGATACCAATAGTAGGCAGCCTTGGTAACCTGCAAGAGAACACTTAAAAATAAAATGAACCAAAGGAAATCAGCATATGAAGAGTGCATACACGATCCTTCTATTCTAAAAGATGGGGCCCCTAACACCCTAAAACATATATCAATAAAGGCTTCAGACTCTTTTATTCCTTTTCCAAATTACGGAACTTGAAATAATAGTTGTGATGGTACTCCCCGCAATATCGCTACCAGCTTCTCTGAAGTTCCTTCATAGATCACCCAAAGGGGATCACTCCATGGGCTAGTAATGATCAATCACAAGATCCTATCTCTTGATGCACATCTTGGTATCCCTCCAATCAACCTAAATATCTAAAAGAAATAAATTCCACCCTTTTTCATCCATCTCAATAGTCTTCCCTACGGTATACACTGCCGATTTGGTACTGCATGCATTCGGACATCGAGACATGATTGGAGTCTTCACCATGATGATAGTCAATACGTATTCCCACCCCAAAAAATAGGGTTTTTTTTAATGTACTCCCCAAAGTTACATCAGGAAATGATATGGTCCTCCTCTCATTACAGTACATCCTGAAGGCCTTCCTCAATATTTTAACTATAGGAATTCTCCCTACAGCTAGGTATCAAGTTGTTATTGAGGTCCTCTCCATTATAGAAGTCATCGAGAAGGTCGTCCCCTAAGTGAAATTAAGAAGAAACAAGGACTTACCGTAATTGTTTCCAGCCCATATGTTCCTCCCCATGGTATACATTGTAATGTCTTTTCTTATGGTTGGGCATCAAGTTGCTATAGTGTCTCTCTCCATGGAAGCACTAATTTTGAAGGTTCTCCCCACAACGGAAATTCATACATGGTAGAAGGACCTCCCATATATAGAAGAAATATGAGAAATCACTCATATTTTGAGTCACTTTGAAAGGAGTTACTATTTCGTCCACTTGGCTAGATACCCTGAGAGGGGGATGAATCTGGATATGACATATTAAAACAACTGCCCCTTTTGATCTTGTTTTTATATTCGAAAAACCCTCTTCTCTCTCCTTTATGATGTAGAGAATGAATAAATCATAAATCATGCACATGACATAGTTATTTTTACTTGGTTCAACCTCACAGGTCTATGTCCAAGGTGTGTACACCAACAGTGTGCCGATTTACCAATTTCACTATAAGTGCACTGGTATTTACAAGTTAGAAGAGGACTTACTGTTCCTCGTGGTTCACAACCACTCACAATTTGAGAAGTCACTGCTCTCTCAACTGATGTTAGCTCACTGCATCGTCAGAGGATCCACTCACAGTTTATAGACCTATAGGTCTCTTCATTTCTATTAAAAAATGCATCCTCAACTGTTGATAGATTCTCTATTGAAGTTCAGAGATCATCCACTGATGAATGCCGCTTTACCACAGAAGGTCTGGGAAATTTCAAACTTTCACACAACCCTAGGGTGACTTCAGTTCCACTTTAACTATTGATCAACCTCTGTCTTTGTTGTGGAAAAACCAACTTGCATGCAACACTAGCACGCCAAACTTACGCGCCACACAGCTTGTGCGAAACACTTGCACAGTTTCACGAGTACACATTTGCGGCACCCTTGTGCGGTACACATGCACGGTACACTTGCGTGGTATACTTGCACGGCCCACTTGCGCGTGACACTTTCCACACACCCTTGCGCGCCCCACTTGTACGCACACTGAACTTGCCCGTCACTTCTACTTGCTCAATCAGAGCTCCAATTTTCTCTATGTGTTGAGCTCGTTAATAAATGAGGACTATAACCATCTATTAATATGCATTTTGAGGAATTATGCGCCACAATTGTGTGCCACACATGCACGCCACACTTGCAGCACATTTTAGGACTTGCACACCTCTTTATTTCCTTTTTCATATTTCGATATGATGGTCTTGAAATATGACTTGCGCGCCACACTTGCGTGCCATACTTGCATGGGTGACTTGTGCGCCATTTTAGTACTTGCGCGCCTATTTCTATCCACTATCACATTTGGAAATGAAGATCTTGAACTATAACTTGTGTTCTACACTTGTGCGCCATACTTGCGTGACAGACATGCGTGCCACACTTGCGTGCTACTTTAGGACATGCATGCCACACTTGCACGCCACTTTTGGGTTTGCAAGCCAATTTTCCTTTGCCAAAAATTTGATGTTCTGATTTCAAAAAATTCTTGGTGTACAACATTAGAATCATCCTTAACACAAGAGCACAACACCTTTATCCAAAAACACTTTTCCCCATTCTACAGAGAATCCCCCTTTGTCAACAGTTTGAGTAATTGAGACTCGCTTTGTCAAAAAACACAACATGTCCTATATATTCAACAAACACAATCACCTAAAAAATTCTTCAATGATACCTAGAGGTATTTTTACCCTACAATCTCTCCCCATGGGTTTGTTGACTACTCTTCTCAAAATAAATCTCCATCTTTTGATACCTCATTAATGCTTCATTCATCTTCATCCACCAATAATCTCTTGCGATATAGATATCCGTCAAAGATTTACTCAACACATACTCTAATACCACATGAGCAATTCTCGGTGTGAGAAACAAGAGTATCATGAAAAGTTTATCTATGAGTCACTTCATTTCTGACACCACTATTGATATCAACCTGATACAAATTGAAATTTCTGCTTCTATCCCGACCCTTAGCTGTGTTGATATCCATTATTTGGTCAATCATGTCGATCATCATCTGATTTAATTTTCTCCTCCTATCTCATTGATCCCCCTATCTCGCTAATCCACCTGTCAGCTTCTCCCAGTGTCTTGACTAAGACATTTTCTCCCACTTGAACAACCATTTTTTATCTCGTATTCTCCCCCTTTGAAAATGAACCAAAACAACACTCTTTTGCAGTCTACATAAAGGTAAAAAAACATATCAGTACAAGATAGAAAAAGACACCATGACTTGGGGAGAGGGGAGTGGTCCCATATCCACACTTTTCAAGTGCTGGGAGTCGACTAGACTCCCAGAGCCAGTTGATGCCTCTTAAAATCTTGTTTGGGTAAGGACTTTGTCAGAATATCTGCAACCTGTAGCTCTGTAGGCACAAACTCCAACTTTATAGTCCCTTGCTCCACCTTCTCCTTGATGAAATGATATTTGATCTCAATGTTCCTTATTATATAGTGATGAACTAGATTTTTTTCTAAGATTTATAGCATTTGAATTATCACACTGGATTCTGATCGGAGACTTCACTTCTACACGCATATCATCAAGTTGCTGCTTCATCCCAATAACTATGTGCATGCTTGAGTGGCCACAATATACTAAGCCTCTACGGTGCTCAAAGAAATGCAATCTTGTTTCTTTCATAGCCAGGAAATACACAATCTACCGAAATAGAATGCACCTCCTGACATTGACTTTCTATCGTCTGCTGATCCGGCCCAATATGCATCTGTATATCCCAATAACACTAGCTGATATTTTTCATTATATATCTGACTGAAATCCACATTGCCTTTGGTATACCAAAGTATTATTTTGAATGTGAGCGTGTGGCTTTCTTTTTGATTTCTTTGGTAACATGCTGCTTGGCATGTGGTGAAAACAATATCAGTTCTTGTTGATGTAAGGTATAGTAAACTTCCAATAAGTTTTCGGTATTCTGTAATATTAACTACCTTTCCATTATCATATTTTGATAATTTCATCTGGGTAGAAACCAGAGTCTTCATATCCTTGGAATTTTCCATTCCAAATCTTTTGAAAACCTCTTTGTCATAGTTGGATTCATAAAACAATGTTGCATTCCTTCCTTGTGTCACCTGTAGACCATGAAAAAATGTTACCTCTCCAATCATTGACATTTCAAACTCACTTTTCATGAATTCGAAAAACTATACGCCATGAGCTTCATCTGATCTGCAAAATATTATATCATCTACATAAACCAAGACTATCATATTTTGATTACTATTGTTGTTGTAATAGAGATTGTAATCAAATCTCCCACACTAGAAACCACGTTTCTTTAAATACTGATCAAGACTTGAGTACCATTCTCTTGGTGTTTATTTCAGCCCAAACAACTCCTTCTTTAGTCTGTAAACCTTGTTCTAATCCTCACAAATATGAAAACCATATGGATGCTCAACATACATCTCTTCCTCCAGAACTCCATTAAAAATGCCGATTTGAATTCCATCTGTAAAACATTGAACTATCATTGCACTGTAATGGAAAGAAATAATCTGATTGTCTCTAGTCTCGCAACCGGTGCAAATGTCTCATCAACATCTATTCCCTACATCTGGGAGTTTCCCTTGCACACTAGCCGGGTTTTGTTATGAATCATTGTTCCATCTTCATTCATATTATTTCGATAGACCCATTTAGTCATGATTACATTCTTTTCTGATGGCCTTGAAATAATCTCCTGCATCTGATTCTTCTCAATCTGATCTAGCTCTTCATTTATTTCCTAAATCCATTTTTTATCTTCAGCAGCAGCAGCGAAGCATTTCTGGTCAACCTGTGATAGTAAAGATATCTGCAACACTGATTTCATTCTTCTTGTCTGAATTGGACCAGACTGATCACCAATGATATTGTGCCTATCAATTTTAGCTTGATTCCTTGGATTTTATGCAGATATGGATTTTTCATCCTCATGATCATCATCAATATCTTCTTCTGAATCAACATCATTCACTTTTTCTCCAACTGCGTTTCTTTCATTCTCATCACTTTTATCAAGAAATTTTTCACTACGATGTTGAATGATCTCCTCATTCTCTACTACAATGACATAATTTCTCACAATTACTTTTCCCATCCTTTTTGTTAATGAATTTATATGAATTACATTTTGCGGAGTTGCCACAGAATATCCCATAATCTCCTTGTGACTCTTATTTCATATGTTTTTTCCTTGTTGAGGATAAATCACTTACTTCCAAATATTAGAAAGTATTTCACCATTGAATTATTTCGGTACCACATATTGTACAATGTCTTTCCTTCCTATGAACACAAAAAAGCCCTATTAGAAATGTAAACCATTTTCACAACTTCATCCTTCCAAAATTTCTCTGGATATCCTTTTTTCATTGATCATTGTTCTGGGTATGTTATTGATTATCCATTTTCTCCTTTCAACCACTTCATTATATTGTGGAGTTCTTACGGAGGAAAATTGATGCCTTATCCCAGGTTTCTCGAGATAACCTTCCACCAGACTATTTTTGAATTTTATACCATTGTCAGTATGAAGCTTCAAATTTTCTGTCCAAGCATCCTTTCACATTCCCTCCGGTACTGTTTTAAGCAGCTGGACACATCCGACTTATGGCCAATAACAAATACCCATGCCATTCTGCTATATTCATCAATGAAAAAGACATAGTACCTCTTTCTGTCAATTGCACTTGGTGTGATAGGACCCCAAAAATATTCATGCACCATTTTGAATACTCTTGTTGAATTTTTTCCTTTCCCTTATACGTCTTTTTGATAAGATTCCCTTGTTGGCATGCATCACATGTGTGAGTACAATCACACGATATCTTAGGGAGGTCTCTTGCTGTATCACAGTTCACCAGATCTTTCAGGGATGGTTGGATTAGATGAAAAAGTCGTTTATGCCACAACTTGTTTTCTTCCTCTCTAGAAAGAAAACACAAATCTTCTTCACCACTTTCCAGGATTAGATTTTTCTTTTTTTCTTTTTCCATGTAGAACTAATACCTAGTCTCTTCCTTTGACAACACACATCTTCTTAGTTAACCTTATAGAATTTCATGAGTCACATAGTTGACTAATGAGGAGAAAATTGTGACTGAGACCTTCTACTACTAAGACATTATCAAGTCCCAACTCTTTTCCCCCAAACATGGCCTTTCCTATTCCAATAATCATTGGGCCTTCATCATTTACAAAATTGAAAACTCCTTATTTATCATATTTTACACCTGTAACGAGATCCTTATTACCTGTCATGTGAGATGTGCAACTACTATCAAAGATCCACACACTAGAGTGATCTGACACTTTAAAGGAAATTTCTGCCACCACGGCCTTCTCATCCTTCTTCATTTTAGTTTGTATTTTTTCCTTGACACTCGACATGGATTGAGACATCTATTATCTCTCAAAGTATGATGGACCAGCTTCATCTTGCAATGATACTAATCTATTTTTCATTTTTAACTCAAATGTTGGTTTATTGATCTTCTACTTTCGAAAATTTTTATTCTTCTTTGGCACAATCCTTTGTATGGTCGATGTGAAGTACCTAGACATGTGCCCAAATCCTCCACACCCAAAATAGTGTCCTTCAAAATATATTCTATAGAACCGTTCTCTGTTTAGATGCCGCCTTTTTTCTTATTCTCATTGATATCTCTTGGATATGGAACAGACATACTATGAATGTCCCATCTTTCCACAATAATGACACCTGATATATGGTGCATTCCTTCGTGTTACTTATACACTATGAGTTTACCATTGTGATATATGAATATTCTAATTCTGCTTTGTGCCCAAATCAACCTTCAATCTCTGGATGGGTGCTTTCGGTATTCTTAAATTTTAACAGATTTTTGTTTATGATCATGCCTTAAATCAGACTTAACGTCTGAGATCAATTGCTGATTCTTTCCTTCTATACTACTAGGCTCCTCTTTAATCTTTTTAGTCTTCAAAATAGCCTATTTTCATAATAATTTGTTGGGAGTCAATGGTTTTTCCTGGTCTTTAACTTTTCACTGCATACTGACAATTTCATCTTCAAGATAGTCGATACGCTTGATGTGATCTTTCCTTGTTATTTCAACCCATCAATCTACCTTTTCTGTTCTTCAATCTTTATTTTATACTCACTAATTTCTTATGAGATCTCTATTGTTGATGAATTTAGTTTCTCAATTTCATCCATCAACTCAAACTTGTCTTCTTCGCGTTGGTGCATATAGAGTTTGGCATCATGAACAACATTGTTAGCATTCTTTGTTTTGGCTCTGCAAACATATATCTCCTCAAGAGTAGCCTCTAACTCAGCTTGCATATCTATTCTTCCATAAAACTCTTCTTCTTCATCACCTTAAGTTTCATTCTTCTCCAGAGAACTACTGGCCACTGCCACCATAGCATTTTCTCCACGATCATTGCAGTTCTCAAACTCTTCAACCTCCTCAAGCTCAGACACATCGGAATTATTGCATCATTTGGAAATGATGTTTTTCTTCTTAAATAAATTTCTATTGAAAGGTTTCTTGCCTTTCCCATAGGATGAGTACTTCTTCTTGGGAATTTTGACTTCATCGACATCATCATCTTTTTGGATCTTTTTGGGAAACCTTTCTACAAGATGAACAACCTTTCCACATCGAAAACAATCCAGTGGAAGTTTCCCTTTAAAATTACCTTTTCCTCTTTTAAGGTTTGACGGGAAGAATGAAATCAACTCATATGTCTCTTCATCTACCTTAGAATAATCAATGGTGAGATTCATCATGGCCTTTAATTGCACTTCTTTAGATTTTCCCATTTCCAGGGCCTTGTTATCGTCATTTCTCATTTCATATGGAAACAAGGTGTTGTGAAAATTGTCCAATTTTAGCTGATTTGGATATTTATCATCTTGTAATGAAACCTTCAGATTGAAACATGGTGGAAGTTTCCTAAAGATGCGCTTTAAGATCTCTATGTCTTCAATGACTTCTTCTAGACCTTGCATATCTTACACAACAACATTTATCCTGTCAAAGAATCCATCAAAAAACTCATTTGTGTTCATTCTTATATCTTCATACTTGTTCCATAATACTTGCAGCATAAATTATCTGACCTTTTTATCTCTTTCATATATGTTCAACAACTTTTCCCACATAGCATGTTATGTTTTTCATGACATCACCATGGTATATATATCATTGAATATGGATCCTCCCAAAGAATTGATTCCCTTTGTGTCAGTATCCATTTCTCTTCGCTCAGCTTCTGATAATTCACCGCTATTAATATCAGCTATGATACCATGCATTACTGCTGTAAACACATACATTCCCAAAGATTAGAAGTAGTGTTGCATCTAATTCTTCCATAGCTAAAATTGTTCCTGTCAAAGATTGGAACCCATTTATAATTAGTGACCTCCATTTAAGAGAGAAAAACTCATATCAACCATTCTCTATTATACTAATTATTAGTTCCACTAGACTTGATACCCTGATAGGGGTGTTGAATCAGGGTATGAAAGATTAAAACAACTGCCACTTTTGATCTTTTTTTCTATTAAACAAAATCTTATTCTCTATCATTCCCACTATAGAGTATAAATAAAACATAAATCATGCACAGGACACATAGATTTTTACATGGTTCACCATCACTGGGCTATGTCCAAGGAGCGTATACTAGTAGTGTACAGATGTACCAATTCCACTATAAGCCCACTCTGTTTACAAGTTCTAAGTGGATTCACTATCCCTCCTGGTTTACAACCACTCAAAATTTGAGAACTCACTGCTCTCTCAACTGAAGTGATATAACTGCTTCTTCAAATGATCCAATCATAGTTTATAAATCTTTAGGAAACTTCATTTATATGAATTAATACATCCTCAACTATTGATATATTCTCTATTGAAGTTCAATGTTCATCCACTGATGAATGTCGCTTTACCATAGATGTTCTGGGATATTTCAAACTTTCACGCAACCCAAAGGTGACTTCTATTCTCCTTTTACTAGTGCACAACCTCGTCCTTCATTGCGGAAAAACCAACATGAAGGCCCACCTTGGGTGCCACACTAGCACACCAAACTTTCATGCCACACAGCCTGCGTGGTTGCACGGGTACACCTATGTGGCACACTTGTGAGGTACTCTTGTGTGGTACAGTTGCATGGTACACTTGTGCAAGACTCTTGTGTGTCATACTTTCAATGTACACTTGTGTGCCCCAATTTTGTACACACTAAAAATTCCTATCACTTACACTAGTGTGATCAGATCTTGTATTTTCTCTATGTGTTGAGCTCATTAATAAATGAGGAGATTAGTCATGTATTTATAGTCATTTTGAAGACATGCGCACCACACTTGTGCGCCACATTTTTGTGCCACACTTGTGCACCACACTTTCACTCCATTTTAGGACTTGCATGCCACATTCTATCGTTTTTCATATTTTGACATGATGATCTTGAAATATGACTTGTGCGCCACACTTGCGCTCCATACGTTCATGGAAAACATGCGCGCCATTTTAGTACATGTGTGCCTCTTTCTTTCCTTTGTAATATTTTGATATGATGATCTTGAAATATGAATTGTGTGCCACACTTTTGTTCTATACTTGCACGGTAGAAATGCATGCCACACTTGCACGCCATTTTAGGACTTGCACGCCACACTTGCATGCCACTTTTGGACTTGCGCGCCACTTTTCCAATGCCAAATTTTTTATGTTCGGAATTCGAAAAATTATTGGCATACATCATTAGAAAACTCCTTAACACAAGAGCACAACTCCTTTTTCCAAAAACACTTCTCCCCATTCTCCAAGAACACCCCCTTTGTCAACAGTTTGAGTCATTAAGACTCGCTTTGTCCACAAACACAACATGTCTTGCATTGTCAACAAACACAATAATCTAAAAAATGCATCAATGATACCTTGAGGGATTTTTTCCCATCATTCAGGCATATCAGGCACACTGTCTATGATGAGTGGTATCCTTTCTCAAAATGAATACAGTTCGAGGACACACTCATCTTTTGAGCCACCCCTGCGCTGTTTCCATATCAATGAAGCTCCTACCATCCAGGATTCTTGGAATGAAATTATTAATAAGAAGTCGATATGGGTATATAATGTATAGGATCCCTTGGAATAATATCAACATGATATCATGCTTGTTAGAAGACACTAGAATCATATATTATACCAATGATGTATTGTCCTATGACCACTTCTCAATTCAATATACCATGAGAGATGTGTGAGGAATTTAAGAATTAAATTGATATTAATATATGGACGACTCATCCCAGATAGACTAAAATTTCTTCCTGAAAGAGGCTTTGCAGACCATGCCAACATGATTGGGGAGCTACACTATCTAATCGAACTGGAAGACCTCCCATCCGCACGGTATCCTTGATCCGAAAGGATAAAGAAAACCTTTAACTTTTTTTACTATATGAACTGCACATGTAGCGTCACCTCATTGGTGATGCCCCAACTGGAGTTCATATTCGAGGATGGGGAGATCATGGAGCCCAATACATCACCTCATGTCCCATCCAACAAACCCCAATAGAAGTGACATCATGAAATGTCATCATCGAAAGGCAAAAATAAAATGAAACCCATTCTCAATAAATATGGGATTCTCAACGAAAACATTCCCAGAGTATGTCTCAAAAGAATTAGGACTGAAGGGATAAAGCCATAGAAAAGCATCTGAGTCAGGAAACCACTGCCAACTGGTAGGTTTCCAACCTAAGGGAAGCCAAACAGTAAGAAGTGATGATGTCCTCCAAGAACATATAACCCATGAAAGGAAAATTTCATTCTCACCCCACACCCATACGAGAGTGTGTGAAATTTTAAAGGTAGAAATAGGGGTGGCTACTAGTGCGATGTGGGAAAACCCTAATTCTACACGTTTGGGGGAATTTTTAATTCAAAATTACCTATATGTCTGACAAATCCAAGTCATAGAACATCAATAAAAGATAAGGATCAACCCTATCCTACTATCATGGGGACATTTTTACCTCATGAAACTACACCACGAACTTCTATCTTCTCTTTTATTGGATGAACAACGGGACAATGAGGGACCTGTTAAACCCCTTCTCATGGTTCACACCCTTTGAGACAAAGGTGCAATATGTGGTTGGATGAAGGCTCCTTATAGGTCAATATTATCCAATAATATGTAAAATACCGCTGATTGGAAAGATAAAATTCAACAGACGATGTAGAAATCCTACCAACCATTCTATACTGAGTACACCACCCCTAATGTGGTATGCATTAGTGAATGTAGTAAATGTCAACAACATGGATCTCACAGGAAACAACAGAGTGAGAGGGGAAGAAAATTTAGATGGCTCCCACCTAGATTCATCCCACCCAAAGCCTGATGGTGTGCATACCTAGAACTAGAGAGCGGTCCTAAATTTGGGAGCCTCCTCACATAATATTCCACTTCCTTGCTCTCAAAACCCAAAAAAGAGAAAAATAATTCCACGTTTATCTCTGATCCACCTCCTCCTCAGACTATGAATGTTTCCCTCACTCTTGAGGAATGATTTTCCAAGAAAAATGATGAAATTAAAGAGCTCAAGAGAATTTATGATGAGCTCCATCGAGGGTGGAACATTGCGGGATTTGTTCCCCCTATAGAATGTCTGTAGGTGATCCTAGAAGAGGTTCCATTTACACATGCACTCATGCCGATGAATGAATCTAAGCTCATAGGCATGTCCATTCTGGCATGGGGACTATCATCCTACTTGAACATGGCCCTGAAAAGACATCATGGCATCCCCCATTGGGATAGAACTAGAATCAATTTACGTAAACCCACAAAGGATTCCACTGACTGGGTATGCATACCAAACTCCAATATCCCCGGTATTCCCATCTATATCCACTCCTGCACAAACATAATCTCAAGCCTGGAAGGATATGCGTCAAGGGATCTTGAACACTGTCGACTAACTAACAGCTTTACATGAATCCATAGAGGGGTAGCACGCTTTGATACAACCAGATTTCAAACCCTACACTGATTGAGTGAGGAATGTTCCGCCTCCACCAAAAATAGAAAACCATATACTCCAATTTTTCAATGGCTCGGGGACCTATAACATCATCAAATGCAGTAAGACTCTTATTGTGACCACATGATGGGTAATCTAGAGCTGCATGAAGTAGTGAAACTCAGATTATTTGTGTGAACCTTGTAGGGATCAGCTATCGTATTGTATTCTAGCTGGAAACCTAGCTCAATCACAGACTGGGAGCACTTTCGATGAATGTTTCTCTTCTTGTACAGTTCAATGCTGGCAAAGGCAATGGTATGTGATCTCATGAACTGCAAGAAATGAGAAAATTAAAGAGTCTCAGAATTCATTTTCAGATTGAAAGGACTGGCTTATTCTTCGAACTAGCTACTCTCTCCGGATAAAATTATCACTATGTGCATCAACAATCATCTAGATAAATTGAAAACAATTTTCATCCTGGTGATGTACACATGTGGGTTCTTAGATTTCACTATCATTGCTCAATTAATAGAATAATCCTTGTAATGGACCAACCTCATGTCTTGATTGTCCCCATCATCCCCAGGAAAAAGCGTAGGAAAAGATAAATCATCTACTATCATGATTATGCCACACCCGGACCAAGGTCTAGTTGTGAGACCCCCGCTAAACCATACATGACCCCAGGGACGCCAACAACAACCCCCACCTTGGAAATATGAGATAAGAGGTGCTAAATGGAATCAGTAAAAAGAGTGAACAAATAAAGTCTACTCGTGTTGATATGACATAGTCTGCACTATCTCATTGGATCCATGAATTTCAACCTACACTAGTAACCATAGCCTAGGCTAGCTGATGAAGTGGGTC
This sequence comes from Viscum album, assembly GCA_963277665.1. NCBI lineage: Eukaryota > Viridiplantae > Streptophyta > Magnoliopsida > Santalales > Viscaceae > Viscum > Viscum album. The sequence goes on from OY728143.1 coordinate 359,827,187, forward strand.
TCGACGACCGTCCAAATTATTTTCCCTATTACTGGATATTGGGACAGACCATCTTGGAATGCTTAATTTTTAATGGTCTCCTATAAAAATGGTAGATTCTAGGAATGTAATGTTGGGCCTGCCTATAGCACCAGTGGCTTGTGTTTCCACCTAAGACTCATGCGAGGAAAGGAATGGTAGTCAATAGCCAGCAAGGGGAAATAATTTGACAGTTGGATGAATCAAAAAAATAGTCAACCTCGTGCTTAGAATCTTCTAGGTGTAGTTGAAACAACCTACTGATCCCCCAAAAGCACCTAATATAACATAATCATCCTCCTCAACCCTACAGTCCATTATGGTCCAAAAGGGTTGAATGCAGGAGAATTAATATGAGATGAAAATGATGCTGAATCCATTATTGACACATTTGGATTTCACACCAACATACGTGGTACAATTGGCCGTACCCCACCAAAGGTTACAACTGGAACTGCCCTTCCAAATAGTACAAAAGTCACCGCCCCACCTAATTTGTACAACGGGCTCCACCATGCCAAACAAAACCATCAGAAGGATACAGTTAGATAGAAACACCTTCATATCAAGAAAAAATCTTTAGATCCATTAATTTCATTCAATTGATGGACCCCATTTCAGATGGAGTCTATGGAAACGAGCCCAAATTCCCCATGCCCAACCGGATAACCTAAGGAAAAGGCCACTAATGATGGAGGTTTCCAATAAGGCATGATCATTATGGGCGTCAAATTTCTATCCACAATATAACTCAAGCCGTTAACATTCAAGGAACTCACAAAATCACAATTTGAGAGACACAACGGGAACCATTATGATGCACCTCCACCAAAAGAAAAATAAAATCAAAGTTATCATGGATTATCCTTCAGAAAAAAATCAAAAACCAAATCACCTAAACAATACAAGAGAAAAGTATCAGCCGAAACTGAAAAAAACCACAACACCCGCAGCTCCTGTCACATGGGTCAATACATCCACGTCCAAAGCCCAAGCCCCGAATGTGTCTGTGAAAGAGAAACCCTCAGCTAGAAAGTGCTGACCTTTAGAGAAGATTTCTATTATTCTAAAGAAACTATAATCAGTACCAGAAATGTTTTCAATATGGGGTGCATTAAGTCTATCCGCAGATCTTAGGTATGCACTCATCAGATTCATACTAAGTCCCCATGAATTTGAGGCTAATGAAACAGTATCTAAATTATATCATACGAAGTCCAATCCTACATAATGTAATTCTATCGTATCATTCACATACAGGGATAAAGACTCTATTATGAAAAATAAAATCAAACCCTTATATGGGTCCGGAAATATAAATGGAATTGACGTTGAGAATATTTTCATGGACATGGATCTGGAGTCAATCTTCTCTTGATGTGAATACTTCACCTATTGGGATATGATGAAGTCATCCTAACACCCTGCACCACATCTATGTTCGGATATGACCAAATAGAGTATACGCTCTCATGGAAAATCAATATTTAAACTCTTGTTGGAGACCTCATGTCAGATTCTTAGTTCATGGTAGTACATATATTTACATCCTTCAACATTCTATTAGGGTGTCTTTGGCTGCATACACAAGCTGTAATTCCATAATTATACCATCAATGAAATAGATATTTCTCTATTGTGAACAATGGGTCATTTCATGCTGATAAATCCCTATTTCAGTCAAGTGAGTTTCATTATATCAAAATGGTGTTCTATGAATAAAAATAAAATTATTCATTGGTTGATGAAATTAACTATGTTACTACCAAAAATGGATTGGAAATGTCTCCCGCTGACCCCCTAAAGAATCTTTGGGGAGTGTATGTATGACCCATCAACTGAGATGAATGCATAAGTGCATGTATGGATGTAGACTCAATTTTCTGCATGATCTCAGTTATGGCCACCAAGGCCGAAGACATAGCAAGAGGGGGATGACTCCCATGATGTCAGGAAAGACCACAACCAAAATACTCTTGACCCATAAATGGGACCTCAAACTGCCCTCGCCTTACCCACTAACACAAAAGACTATTTATCTCCCAACATTGGAGAGTTCATCTTGGGAATCCAATTTTCATCAGAAGACAACGATGAGGTCGAAGACGAAGATGATGAAGAAGATGAGGAAGAATAATACCTTAATGATTCCCCTATTCATTATAAAAAGGTTTATATACTAAAATCTATAAACATAAAGAGATAAATCATGGTACCAATGATGTCCTACAACCAACTCTGATTGATGTGGTTGTGCTTATTGAGGAGTACGAAGCATGTACATCCTTCTTATGGATTAATTGAGACGTGTTTTCATGGATCTACATTGAAATGATATTCCCCGATCATGAGGTTTCCACTAATCATCTGGGTTTGAAAAATATATTTTGGGCTATATGAAGGCCTCCTCAAGGTCCCACCTGACACTTACTTCCAAAATAGAGGCTGATGCTGACATGATAATTAGAGAGAACTTCATATGAGATGTCCAATATCATATTTGGATAGTTAATGTAGCCCCATTAAAAAAAAAATTAGACAGATTATAATCGATATTAGCTTCTGGGACATTAATAGATATTACCCTAAAGATTATTTACAGGTTCCCATCACCAAATTTTTAATCAATGCATAAGGATGATTTTAGGACCTCTCCCGTATGGATGGTATTTCAGGAAATAATCAGATCTAGATTACCCAAGGATATGATAAAGCTACTACTTTTAGGGCCGCACATGGTGTTTTGTTTTCCATGGTGATTCCATTTAGTGTACAAAATTCTGGTACCACTAATCAACATGCCATGCATTAAATTTCCAAACCATTCCTAGGAAAAAAATCAACAGTTGTGTCGATGATCTGTTGGTTAAATCACTAGAATTATCAAACCACCTAGCCGATCATGAAACTGTCTTCAAAAAATGATAATAACCTTGTTAAAATATGAATCCCCTAAGGTGTTCCATTAGTGTTACCTATGTGAAATTCCATACCTCCTTCACATGACATCGTTGCATCGACGTCAACCGTTAGAAGACAAAATCCATCCTTAGCATGTCCCCACCTATTAAACTCACCGAATTGAGAGGTCTATTGGGGAATCTATCTTAAATATGGTGTTTCATAGCCATGCTGGTTTAGAAAATGTTTAACATTCACTAGGTTAATGAAGAAATAGGTTACATAAGAGTGGGATAATGATTTCCAAGAAGCATTTGAAAATAAAAAATGATATCTTCTGATAACACTGGTGTTGATGCTACCAATTGAGGGGAGACCACTTATTTTTTATGTAACTACCCTAGAATTGTCATTAGACACCTTCCTCGCATAAAAGAATGATTAAGGTAGAAATAATAGCCTCTATTACCTCAGCTGAACAATGATTGATGCTGAAACTTAATATTCAAAACATTAAAAGAACTGCCAAGCTCTAATCTTTGTGGTTGAGAAACTGATACATTACCTATGTAACCCCCCGAACCAAGATTCCCATAGTTAGTGAATCATTTTAATTGATTGGCATGATTAAAAGGAATAATGTCTTGAAAGACCAAACATTTTAGCTTTCTTGGAAAATAGATTACATACATGAAAGTTACATTACACATTCTAACATTCAATACAAAAAAATCCTTTGAGAATGACATTGTTCCCTTAGCTGAACCATGTATCTCAAACATAAAAAACATTTCGGGATCCAGGGGAAATAAAACATAAGAAAGGGGTGACATTAGATGCTCAATAAGGGTAAATAATTTAGTAGAAGCTATAAACTTTTAAGGAAAGATGTGTAACAAAAACAATGGCCTTTTAAGCATAAACATGAACAGAATATGGAAAAAATAAATCAAATATTACCATATAAACATGCACATGGATATTATACTAGTTGAATAATTACATGTAATAACTAATTTAATAACGTGGTAATGTATAGTACCAGAGTTTAATTACTGTGTCAAGGCCTCATGCCAGGACCTATGGGAAAAATGTTACCAGACCCAAACCCAGAGAGGCTCTGTAACCAGAGTCCATCATGGAGAGCCTCTGTAACTAGAATCCAACCCAGAGAGCCTCTATAACCAGACACCAACCTAGAGATCCTCTATAACCGGACACCAACCCGGAGAACCTCTGTAACTGGACTCCAACTCAGAGGGACTACTGTAACCAGACCCCAACCCAGAGAGCTTACTTTTAACGGTCCCCAACCAGGAACATACTAGTCCAATACATTCATCATAAAAAAATATTGAAATATAACATAAACATTCGTATTAAAACTAGAATATGAAATGTCAACACGTTATCCATAAACCATGAATGGTATAAAAATAAAACATTCACAGTCAAACCTATCACAAAACATTCATTAAAATATGGAAGTTTTATATAATAATAAATCAAATTAAAACAATATTAAAATATATTAATGTATGATGACATAGTTTTAAATAATCATTAAAATGATTTGAGAGAATACCCCTTTTCAGGAAATCGTTTAAAATTCTCACAATTTATAAAGGTAGTAATTTAAAATAGATTTTTAAATCAAGGTTTCCCATAGAATTTTGAAACTTTTTAAAAAAATTATCATTTCAAAACATTCATGTCCATATAAATAAATCCTTAATGTCATTTTGGAACCATGGACATTAATAAAAAGGGTTTAGAAAGATAAATTGTTAAAACATTTAAAATGATGATCTAGTTAAATAGACCATCGAATTAAACCTTAAAAGATTCCTTTTGAAGTATATTTTATAAAATATGGGGTTTTATGATAACTATTTCACAGAAAATACTTAGAGATGAACAATCTCGAATAATAATGACATTGAGGAAATAAGTCTTACCTTGTTGTAATCAATCGAGTCGTATGACCAAAAGTTATTAACCACCAAATAATTCATAGAATACCATGAATATAAAGAAATAATGATAATATATATCAAATGGTAGTACACAATACACCAAATGTGATAAATAAGTGGCGAACAATGGAAATCCCATAGAATTTAATGTGAGATAAAAACCCCTTACCTTTCACTTTTCTTTTGTTGAGGGTACGCTTAACCTCATATATAATGACCATTGTATGTTATTAGATTATACAAGGACCATATTAAAATTTATTATATCATAAATGATTTATTTATTACTTTATACTACCCATTTAATAATGATTTTCATGTTAAATTAACATTTCAGTTAATAATCATTTTCTTTATCATACGTATTATATCTTGTTATTCTTGACCGTATCATTTAGGTCATGATTTGAATACCTCCAGAATATAAACCCTGATTCATATTTCAGATATATTTAGAATATAAATATTTATAATAAATAGATATATGAAATGGGAAACACCGTTTATGGAGACGGTAGGCCGTACGTAAGCATAAACAATGTTTCTGTTTTCATTTCGTATTGAATGGAAGTAAGTGAATAAGTTATATGTAAGTACATAAATACTTATATATATATATATATATCCAACAGCATTATTATGTAATATGTTACATACTTATTAGTAATATATATTTTTATAATTGTCTATGAATGGTGAATGTGGAAATGAATCTCATCGCATCGTGGATACGGTAATTCATATGTACGCACGAGCAATAATATATTTTCCATAAAGGTGTGGAATTGGATGGTATATTAATTTTATAGAGATATTAGAATGTTATTTTCATTATTATATACATATTACTCATAATTATACAAATCCAAATAACATAGTTTTGAATACCAAATTACACAACAACGTGGAGACGGTAAGACGTACGTACACACGCATGGTGACATTGTCATTAATAAATGGATAAAATAATGGATATATTTGTGCCATATTTATAATAACATCAAGGTATATAGAATATACTGGATTTATTATTTTATAATGGAAACTATAAGGAAATAAGTAGTGGAAGAAGAAACGAACATGAAAGTGGTGATGAAATATTTACCACTTTTTCGGGTTCTTCAATTTGATTTGATCAAAAGGGAACCGTAGGTTGGCTTTCATACCAAAGAAAGCCGTATAGGATTAAGGGAAGAATTTTTTGAGGATATTTTGTCAGGTTATGGTCTATCCAAAAGGCATTGGAGGTGTGAAATTAAGAGAAGGGGAAGTTCCCTTTTATAAGAGAGGTGAGGGTCACTTTAGGAAAATATTGAAATATTATTCTGTAATAAAATCATTTTCTGTTTAAAATGGATAAAAAATTATTTATTTTGAGGATAAGGTGGGGATGGGTATAAAACCTCTCAACCAATAGGTTTTAGAAAGGTCTAGGTCACCATATTAACCATATATTTTATATTTAATTATCAGTTAAATAGTTTGATAATTACCATGTCAATTTTTATTTTTATATTATATTGTTTATAAACATACTATAAAATGTAAATAGAACCCTGATTGGTTAATTAATTACGTATATATTATTTTATTAGACTTTTTTCCAAACCTTATATTTTTAGGGCTATTATATCAATTAATAATATAATATTTGTTTTAAAACCTATTTTATGTCTATTTTGACACTATTTGGTATTTGTTTTTTTTGTTAAAATTTTAAAAGCATTATTACATTGATAAAAATTAATTTAATCAACCCTAACATGTCATATTAAACTAAAAAATTAGTATAATTCATCATATTTCTAAAATTTTATTTATTTGGGTATTTATAATATTAACTATTGTAATCTTTTAATAATATGGTAATTACTGAATCGTCATTGTGTCATAAATAAATTTAGTTATTAAATCTCTAAAAATTATAAATAAAATACAATTATGTATAAAATATATTTATCTTTCTAATAAATATTTATAGTTGAATTTATCTTATGTTTAACTCTATATTAAAAATGTTTTAGTTATGAAAACATGAATTTAACACCATTAACTCTTCATGAAATTAAATAATAATAAATGTCCTAATCTAATCCATGTGGACCTAAAGGATCATATTTAATTCATAAGGTCGTTTATGGTCAAATTACATTTATCCAATAGAAATATTACATGTGCTATGGTACTTATAATACCATTTTTACCTTTAATTACCCTATTAACATTTTAGCGTGGTAAAATAAAAGTTAAAAGTTACTATTCACCAAAAATTATTTTTATCTTATTGAACCACATTTTTCATAGTGATATCAAATGTGTCATTAGAATTTAATAAATTCAATTTACTAAAGCATTAATATTATGTTTTATATAAATTTTTAATTTCTCCTATGAGGTGGGTAAAAGACGGAAAAAAGTTCAATAAACATTTTATATATCTAATATTATTATAAAAGGACTTCAATGAATTAAATTGAACTTCTATATGTATTATGTATCTATTTTTAAATAAAAAAATTTAAATAAAATAAATAATTATTTAAATAAAAATTCGGTTTTAAACAACTCAATGTTTTTCAGTATTCATCAAAAATTGAATGTTTTCAGAAAAATACCAAAAACTCACCTTATGGTAATTTTGATATTTCGAATTCAAAAATAAATTCTATATTACCAAATTAAAAACATAGAAGTTTCATTTATTAATCTAAAATTAATTCTCATTGTCAAAACAAAAAGGCTTATTTTTAAGAAATAATAACCATCAAAAGATTATCACTTGTTTATGTCCAATTCCAAAGTGAAATTACATACAATGACCAGGATTGGATTTAATGGTTAAAATGAAATCTATTTATACATCCAAACCATTAAAATGTATAATTTAATAGCATAAATTATTTTTATTAATGAAGTTGTTTTCAGTTAAAATATAGTATTTTTCACTATTCACTCAAATAAAAAAGTTATCATAAAAACACAGAAAATTAATTGAAACTAAATTATTATATCATGATTCAAAAAAAGAATATTATTTTGTCAAATTATATATATAAAAGATTCAAATATAGTATTCAACAGGGGTTCACCATTAAAAGGTGTTAAAAGTGCATTTTTAGAAAAATACTTCTTTTATTTGAAAAAAATGAATTAGTTCTTACATTATGTCTAAGAAACTCATAATATGGATTATAAAATTATAAATATTATATAATGTTCAAAATTCAGTTGATACTATACATAATCGATTTTGAACGGCTAGTTTGGTAAGTTGTGGTGTGCTTGAACTCGGTGATGTGTGTAGTGCATGTTGTTGAATTACTTTGAAAATTTAAAGTATGATTAAATCGTGGGGTGTTAAATTCTTTCTTCATTAAATAAATTGCTTCCTCGCATGTTGAAATTGTCCTTTGAAAATAAAAGGATGAAAATAAAAAATACCTTTGTGGGAAAACCCACATCGGAAATTGGATTGATAAAAGTTATTCTTAATAAGAGGAAAATGGAAATGAAATGGTCACCACCAAATTATGATCTTAGTTAAGAGATACTTGGTGGAAATTAGAGACAAATAATTGGATGAAAAACGTAAATATTTATAAGGAGTGATTGATGTCATCAATCCCAAACATGTGTAAAATTGAAGCATCAAATCCATCAATCTATGATGATTTAAAATTCCATTGGTTCAACCAAACATAAGGTATTAGGATAACACATTTTATTGTTTTATGATCCCTTCATTAATTTCTATGATTTAATTAACCCATAGAATAAGAGTAAACATTTATATATATATATATATATACTTGATAAGTAGTGTTTTAACCTTCAACTAATTCCTACAAAAAAACTCATATTTCACTCCAAATGATTTAGAAAATATATATATTCTATTTATCATAATCATATAGGGTTCCAAAAATAATGAATTTATAATGGACCTATTAGACCCTTTAAAAAAACAAGATTATACAATCCAGGGACTTCACGTAGCCCTATGGTAGGCAATAAATCCCAATCTCACTGTGGTTGTGGGTTCGATTCCTGAAGCTTTGTCTGATGTGATGGATTATCACACAGTCTGCGTGTTTTCCATTTTATAAAAATCCAAAAATAACCTTGAAAATTGTATAAAATTTCTATTTTAATCTATTCTAACCTTTAGAATTATCCAAAATACATCTATCCAAACTCACAGTTCAAAATTTATAAGGAAGATAAACACATTGAAGATCCTTTTTTGCACATAATAACATGTGAACACCTTCATCGTGTATTCTTATAAAACATTGTAACACCCTGAATTACCAAAAAACCTTATTTGATATATTCATGATCCTTTATTCTTTGTAGAATACAGGATATATTCCTTATATCAAAGATTTCAAATATTCCATCAATGATGAAATAAACAAACTATTAATCAGTTCCAACGAAGTCATGAACATCCTATATAATTTAACCAAATCATCCATCTATTATTCTAAAACCACTACCATATTATCAAGACCATTTTAAGGACTACCTTTCCTTCAACCATGTATTTTTCAAAAAAGTGTATCTTACTATTAAGTAACATTTCTTATTACCATATAGTCTCAAATCTTTAATAAAATAATACTGTAGTACAATCCTTATTTATCTCCATAATTCATATATCCAGTATATTGCCGATACAACACTCAAATGAAATAATTTTATAGTAACATCATAAGAACACTAGTCATTGCTCTTCATCTGAGGTAGTATCATAACATCATTATTATCCAATAGCATCAAATGTGGTATACTCTGATCACTGGTACATTGATTCGTGTAGTGTCCCAATGCCTTACAGAGGAAGCATTTTACATTTGAAACAATTTTTTTACCTTTTCAATTACGTACTTGGTGTCCTTTTTCTCTACACATATAACAAATTATAATTACCTTCAAGAATTTACCAAGTTGATTCTTTCTACACTTATCACATATGGGAAAATCCTTCTTTCTCCTATTCCCTTTATCCATATTTCTCTCTACTATCCTTTTCTTCACATGCATCCCTTCAAAGCAATAAGTCTTAGATAATTCATTACATATCTTATTAACACATGATATTATTTCTTCATATTTTGAAAATACATGGGAGACTATTTCTCTTCTAAATTTTTGCTTTATACCAAAACTGATATGATCCTTCTTACTCTTTGGATCATACGTATTGCTGGTGTTCTAATTCCTTCTATTGGGTTCCATTTCTATATAGTGTCATACACCAGTTCAGTTAACGAATCACAATGAATAATTCTAAACATGTAAAATACCTAACGTAAATTGAACAGTTTATGGATATAATCTGTAATCATAAAAAATATTTTCTTTGAGGAGGTATATACTCATAAATCCTTCATAATGATTTGAACTGAAAATGAGAATTATCCTATGCATATCCCCTGGGAGATTCATAACCAAGAGTGTAGCAAGACCCATTTTCATGCACCAGTTCCCATTCGAGTCTTGCTCATAGCGTTGTTTTCGGGTTTTACCCCTAGGTACATATGTGTCTGAGCCGCCTCTACCTGCTTGTGTCCAGACAAGGATGTATTTGCCTGGAAAACTCACAAAATCTCAATATTACCCAAATTCTAGGAAGTTATTTTATAATAATACTCAATGTCCATCTTAGGTTAATTTGCTCTAATCAGAGTTTATTGAAACCAAGTTTCCAAGGTTACTGCTAAACTTCCTCTGATAGCAACTATAACACCCCGAACCAAGATTCCCAGAGTCAGTGGATTATTTTAATACATTGGCATGTTTACAAGGAATCAAGCCCTAAAACACTGATTAGTTTAGATTTCTTGGAAAATAGATTACATAAATGGTCTTTAAATTACACTTTCTAACATATAACACAAAAAAATCCTTGGAGAATTCCATTGTTCCCTTAGCTTAACCCGGCATCTCAAACATAAAACAGTTCTTGGGATCCAGGGAAAATAAAACATAAGAAATGGGTGAGATCAGATGCTTAGTAAGGGTAAATAATTTAGAGGACGTTATAAACTTTTAAGGCAAGATGTGTAATAAAACCAATAGCCTTTTAAACATAATCATGAACATAATACCGAAAAAATAAATCAAACATTACCATATAATAATGCACATGGATATTCTACTAGTCTAATAATCAAATGTAATAATGGATATCATTATGAGATAATGCATATTAATAGAGTTTAATTTCAGTGTTAAGGCCTCATGAAAGGACCTATGGGCTAATTGTAATCAGACTCAAACCTAGAGAGACTCTGTAACCAGACTCCATCCCGGGGAGCCTCTATAACCGGACTCATATCCGGAGAGACTTTGTAACTGGACTCTAACTTTGAGAGCCTCTGTAACCGGACTCCATCCTAGAGAGAACTTGTAACCATACTCCAACCTGGAGGGTCTGCTGTAATGGTACCCCAACCATGAGGGCTTACTTTTATCAGTCCCCAACCAGAAACATACTATTCTAATAAATTAACCAAACGAAAAGGTTGAAATATAACATAAACATTCGTATTAAAACTAGAATAAAAATGTCTATACTTTATCCATAAAACATGAATGGTATAAAAATAGAAAATCCACATTCAAACATATCAAAAAACATTCATTACAATATGGAAGATTTTTATCATAATAAATCAACTTCAAACTGCTATAAAATCTATTAAAGGTTGTTGACATAGATAAAAATTATCAGTAAAATCCATTGAGAGAAATACCCCTTTTTCATGAAATCATTTCCAATTAGCACAATTTATAGAGGTATTCATTTAAATTTGATTTTTTGAATCAATGTTTCCTATAAAAATTTGAAACATATTAAAATAATTATATTTTCAAAACATTCACGTCCATATAAATAAATCCTGGAAATAATTTTTAAGTCATGGACATTAATAAAAATAGTTTAGAAAGAAAAATCATGAAAACATATAAAATGATAATATATTTAAATAGAACATCCAAAAAAACCTTAAAATATTCCTTTTGAAATCATTTTTATAAAATATGTTTATTTATGATAAGTATGTCCCAGAAAATACTTACACATGAGCAATCATGGTTAATAATGAGATTGAGGAAATAACCCTTACATCGTTGTAGTCAATCGAGTTGTAGGACCAAAATTTAATAACCACAAAACAATTCATAGAATTCCATTAATATAAATACAATCATGATAATATATATGAAATATCTGTAAAAAATACACCACATGCAATAAATCAGTGGCGAACAATGGAAATCTCGCACAAATAAAAGTGAGATAAGAATCCCCTTACATTTCCCTTTACATTGATCAAGGGTACATTTAACCTCCTGTATAATGTCAATTGTATGTTATTAGATTATACCAGGACCATATTAATATTTATTATATCATAATGATTCATTTATGACTTTATAATAACCATTTAATATTTATTTTCATGACAAATTAACATTTTGGGTTATAATTGCTTTATTTAGCGTACATATTTTAAATTATTATTCTTGACCGCATCATTTAGGTCATGATTTAAATAATTACCGAATATAAACCTTGATTAATATATCATATATATTTAGAATATAAATGTTTATAATAGATAGATATGTGAAGTGGAAAACACCGTTCATGGAGATGGTATGTTGTATGTACGCATAAACGTTGTTTCTGTTTTCATATCGTTTTAAGAGAAAGTAAGTGTATATGATATATGTAAGTGAATAAATAAATAAATATATATATATATATAAATTTATATATCTCTAGTAGAATTATTATTTCATATATTACATACATATTAGAAATATATATTTTCATAATCGTCGATGAATGGTGAACATGGAAAAGAATATCTTCGTGTCGTGGAGACGGTAATCCGTACATACACACAAGCGACAATATAATTTTCTTAATGGTGTTGAATTAAATGGTATAATAATTTTACAGAGACATTATAATATTATTTTCATTATTTATATACATATTACTAATAATTATATGCTTCCAAATAACACAGTGTTGATTAACAAATTATACCACAACGTGGAGACGGTAAGTCGTACGTACGCACACATGGTGACATTATCCTCATAAGATATATATAATGACGAATATAGTTGTTCCATATTTATTATAAAATTATATTATATAGAAGATAATGGAGTTATTTTTTTAGAATGGGAAAAATAAGGAAAGAGGAAGTGGAAGAAGAAATGAACTTGAAAGAGGTGATGAAATATTTACCTCATCTTCGGGTTCTTCCTTTTGATTTGATCAAAAGGGGTAATTAAGTTGGCATTATGACCAAATGAAGGCCTCCAGGATGAAGGGTGGAATGTTGGGAGGATATTTGGGTAGGGTTAGGCCAAGCGAAAATGCTATGGAGGTGTGGAATAAAGAGAAGTGGAAGTACCCTTTTATAAGAGAGGTGATGTTCACTTTAGGCAAACCTAGAAATGTTATTTTATAATAAATTAATTTTCAGTTTCTAATGGCTCAAAAATGATTTATTTAGAAGATAAAGTGTGTATGGGTCCTTAAAATCTCAACAAATAGGTTTTAGACAGGTTTAGGTCACCATATTAACCTTATCTTTATGATTTAATTCTTAGTTAAATAGTTTGGCATTTACCATGTATCACTAATTTTTTTTATTATATGATTAATAAACATACTATAAATTGAGAATAAAACCCCAATTGGTTCATTGATGTCGTATATATTATTATATATGTTTTTTTTCCTGAACCATATATTTTTAGTGTTGTTATATCAATTAATAATATAATATTTTTTTTAAAAACAATTTTTTGTCAATTTTGACACTATTTTGAATTTGTTTTATTTAAATAAAAACAACATGATTAATTCGATCAAAAATAAATGAATCAACCCTAACATGTCATCTTAACCTTTAAAATTAGTTTAGTTATTCATTTGTCTCAGATTACATTTATTTGTGTATTTATAATATCAATTATTTTATTCTTTTATTAATTATGTAATTATTACATCATCATTGTGTCATAAATAAATTTTATTATTTACTGACTAAAAATTATAAATAAAATAAAATTATTTATGAAATAGTTTTAGAATTATAATTAATATTTATAGTCAAATTTATCTTATGTATATCCCCATATTAAAAATGTTTTAGTTATGAAAACATGAATTTACCTCTTTTGAATTATTTTTTAAATTAAATAATAATAAATGTCCCAATATAATCCAAGTGGAACTAAAGGATCATATTTCATTCCTAAGGTTGTTTTTGGTGTAATTACACTTATCCAATAGATTTTGGACATGTTTTATGGTAATTATAATACCATTCATACCTTTAATTACCCTATTTACTTTTAACTGTGGTAAAAAAAGTCAAAATTTTCTATTCACCAATAATGATTATCATCTAATTGAACCAGATTTTACTTACTGATATCAATAGTGTCTATCTGATTTCTGAAATTCAATTCACAGAAGTGGTAAAATTATGTTTTAAGTAGATTTGCAAATACTTCTAAAAGATGGGTAAAAGACGGTAAAAAGTTCAATAAAATTTTCATATATCTAAACTTATTATAAAACGACTCTAATGAATTACCTTGAAATTATATAGGTATTATGTAACTATTTTGACCTAAAATAAATTTAAATAAAATAAATAATTATTTAAATAAAAAGTCGGATTTAAACAATAACTCATTGTTTTTCACTATTCATAAAAAATTTAATGTTTTCAGAAAAATAACAAAAATTCAACCTAAGATAATTATGATATTCGGAATTAAAAAAAGAATTATATTTTACCCAATTCAAAACATAGAAGTTTCATTTATTAATTTAAAATCAATTCCAGTTTTCAAAACCTAAAAGGCGTATTTTTACGAAATATTAACTATCAAAATACTGACAGTTGTTTATGTCCAATTTCAAAGTGCAATTACATACATTGACCATAATTAGATTAAATGGAAAAAATATAATCTATTTAAACTTCCAAACCATTAAATGTTATAATTTTACACTACAAATTATTTTGATTAAAAAGTTGTTTGTAGTTAAAATATAGAAATTTTCACTATTCACCCAAATATGAAATTTACCAAATAAACACAAAAAATTTATTGAAACTAACTTCTTATGTCCCAATTATAATAAAGAATTTTATTTTTTTCAAATTGAATATATAAAAGTTTCAAATATTTGATTTAACAAGGGTTAACCATTAAAGGGAGGTGAAAGTTCATTTTGGAAAAATATTTTTTTATCTGATATAAATGAATTAGTTTATAATTTTTGTCTAAAAACTCATAATATGGATTCTAAAATTATACAGATTATATAATGTTTAAAATTCAATTAATACTATTCATAACCGCTTTTGAACGACTAGTTTGGTATGTCGTGGTGCACTTGAACTTGGTGTTGCATGTAGCACACATTATTGAATTAATTTGAAAAAATAACGTATTACACAATCTTGGGGTGTTACAACCTATATCAACATAATGTCCACCTGGTCTCCTGTTATAACCCGCTCAAATATATCCTCAATCTTCCCAAGCTAACTAGATGCATTTCACGATGGGCGGTCATCTTATAAAATATTGACATATTGTATTTACCCCAAAAGTACATAAAAGGTGAGGAGTTAGAAGAATTCCAATAAGAGCACCCCTCAGATGAAATAACACATTTGGAAGTAGAAATCCCAGATAAAGAAGTGTTCTACATCCAAGGGGTCCCCTAGAACTGGGAAACATACTTTACAAGTCCAACAGGGAGATCAGTGGAGGATACCAAGCTTACGAAAGTGGGCTAGATGTTATTCTTGTATCCCATAAAAAGCCCATATTTCTTTACTCTTTCTTTCTTTAGGTAGGGTGTAGAAATAATGAAGCAAAATATTATTCCCTTATTGTGGGTCTACAACTTGAACACTATGTTCAATCCAAACACATAATGATAACCGGTGATTAGATCTAGTTATCAAGTAGGTCGATGGAGACAGTGCCATAAAATGAGAATTATTTCCCCATTTATGAACCATGTTTGATAACTAATGGATGAATTCCCATCAAGAACAATCATTAAACAATGTCCATCTATCACAAAATTCACTTGTCGATGCTCTGGAAAATAGAGCTTCATCCATGGATGATCTTAACCGCGATGAATCTTTTATTAGAATTTCCCACTTCCAGATGGTATTTATATTTATCCATAACAATATGTAGGAAATTGATAAAATTTGACCCATTTTTGAGCCTTCAGGACACACCACTGACTCGATGAAACACATTGAAAATTACCTTCAGAAGGGGGAACTCCCACTAGATATGGCTGGATGGGAACAAGTCTGAATATGGGTTGTCAACATTGTCCTTTAAAATGGTGTAAAACAAGAAAAGGTTCACTATAAATGAATCCTTGACGGAGTCCTTCCAAGGTGAATTAATGGAGAAGAGACTTCATCCATCATTAAAAAGGTTCACTCCAGAGTTATTGGAGTGCACCAATCTGAAACTATGATCTCTTATCAAATTTGATTGCTTAAGAACCGCTGGCCCACTACGATAAAATATAGTTCCATATTAACAAAGAAGTAAAATTTCTACAAAGTTTATTCCAATTTTATTCACCGACTCAGAGTTACTTCATACAAATATGTACTCCGAGAAAGTCATTTCCTGGGGGAAGGATTTTGAAAGACCATATCCCCCTTCCAAAAATATAAAATTCAAGTCCACAGTCACAACAACCTGCTTGTCTCCCAAATCGACTGAATCCATGGCCTTAAAGAATTCGGTGAAAAAAACACTATTATAATTGTGAAGGAAAACAAAATCACTAGATTTGGTGTACCTTATACAATATAGAGAGACAGTTGTACCAAAAGTTTCTCTACAGTGTTGTACAAGTTATACTAAGAGTATGGAATCGAAGCGAAGTGTTCATCCTGCTACCACACGACGACTAATGGGAATATCAAGGCCTTTAACAAGAATATGTATAACATGCTAAAAAAGATGTTATATAAGGATAAAACAATTGTTTTGTGATATTATCCTTCATGATTTTTGGGCTTACCATACCACAACTCGCACTTCTACCCAGGTGACCCTATACTCACTTGTATACAGGGTAGTGGTGGTTTTCCCTATCAAAATTCAAGTTCCATCACTTCGTGTGTCCATTTAAGGTAAACATTCCATGGATGAGAAATATAAAATAGGGTTTGATTATTTGGAGCAGTAAGATAAAAAAAGACTGCACACATTGCACCATATGCAAATTTATCAAAATCAAATTGAACTGGCATTGACAAAGAGGTTCTAGTTTTATATTTTCATGGCAGAGAAATGGTGCTAGTTCTTAGAACCCTGGTGATACTCAAGAAGAATCCCCCAAAATTGAACCAATGTGGGATGGACCCTATGTAGTTTATAGGGTCTATTCGAATAGATCATCCACATAAATATTAATGGGTGGACATCTCATCCGAGATCCAACAAATGATAAGATTCTAATGAAGTATTTCATTTAATACCAACACCCAATCATGGTCCAAACTCTATGACCCTAGAATATGATTTTTTGTACTATAAAAATGGTCCAAAATATTTGACCCTATACTATGGTTCATAATCCTTACCACAATTTGATAAAATATAACAAACTAGTCCGTAAAATGTGACATTAAAATGTGACTCATGTCCTCAATGTAATATGTTAAACTAAATAGAAAAAAATTGTCCTAATTGCATGAAGATAAACTACATGATCTCTCAGTGAACTATGTATTTATTGATTCCTACACTTCCGGAATATATAGTGAATCCATGATCCACAAAAATAGCTCAGACCCCATGATAAAAAAAATTCATCCAAACTCTATGATCCTAATATATGAGTTGTAATAACATAAATTTTTTTAAACACTATGACCCTAAAAAATGAGTTGAATGAATTAAATGGTCAAATGTTTATGACAGTAAACAATGACTTAGAGTTTCTTCCACTTAATGTTAAACAATAAGGAACTCATCCATGAAACTTGACATTAATCAATGACTTGTGTCCTTGTTACTAGATGTTAAACTACATACCACAAAGAATCTTAATTGCATGACGATAAAATACATGATATCTTAGAGAAATATTTCTGGATTCAATCTTGATCATTCAAGATACATATCGACGCCACAATCATCTATATTGGCCCATATCCCACCATAAAACAAATCCTATATCATATCAACTATCTCCCAACATTGTCACATGAAACCCTTTTCAATTATTGATTCTCACATTGAGTATAACTAACATGAGCTTGGGATCATTGGTAAGGATTACCCAATGAAAATAAACTATATAGATATATGGTAGACTTGGAACCCGTAGTGAATAAAAAAATGTTCCCACCCCTATGTGTGAGCCATATCAGAACAGGGAATGATCAGAACAATGTGTATGTTGATTCCTTGCATTAGAGGATACATAATGATGCCCATATTTGGAATACTGGCCTAGCCATTGAAAAAAATTCAATCGCATATCTTGATGCATGGACCAAATATTATTAGGGGTTTTCATAACTACATGTATCTTGATTACATTCTTTAAAGGATACATTGTGACTATTGGTTCTCGAAGCTTAGCCCATCCACCATTAAAAAATTCCCCTTCCCTGTTCTTAATTCCTACTTTTTTGGGTAGTCCATGAGAGGTCCTAACCGCATGATGGTAACATGAGAGACTAATCAAGAGTCATGTGCAGATCAATTCTCAATACTAAAAGATTTTGGGCCATATATATGAGTCCTATCTATACATATGAGTCATATCTATGTGGATGTTCTAGTAGTTCATATTTAATCATGATCCAGGTATGCCTTACTTCCCTTGAGACATCATTTCCTTTTGAAAAAAATCCATACTCTGGGAAAATATGGATCCACATAAACATTTTGGGCCATATATGATTGAAGGAAAATGTCTTACAAACACCTTTCTTGACTATGAAATTCATGCCTGGGTGGATCTGTATATGCTTCCTACAAACGTCCGTAAATCAAAGGATAATTTGTCCCCATGAGACTCTTTTATGAATTTGGTATGCCTGATTACTTCCCAGACCCATGCCATTCACCCTAATTCATGCTTGCCCCGTATTTATGGTTTAAATATTTTATCATCACTCATTTCTATGGAACACTAGGACTACCCTATCATAATTAACTCGAATCTATTAATGATATTTGTGACATCATGATGTCATCAGCATAGGACATAAAACTATGAGGCCAAAATCATCCTTTACGGTATGAGGATAAACTATATAGGATGTGTTTAAGCCTAATGTTTCCTCCGATGCTGATTTAGCTATTCCTAGGTTTTTACCCAGAATCCTAATAAACCATTGTTTCTAACACTGATCATAGCTAACATGGGCTTAAGGATCTTTGATATAAATCCCCTATGACATTAGGGAAACACAGTATAAATATTTGGTCCTAGAATAACGACCCTAAAAAACATGTAATGGATATTTTTCCCATAAAAACCTTATGTCCTTACCGTAGGACATTAAATTATTGGGTACCCCAATGATGGGATAGATTCCCACCCCTGTGTGTGAGTTAGATCTCTGTAAGATAAACATATTTCAATGAGTAAAACACAGGCCAAATGTCTCCAATATATTCGAATACACATTTTCCATACATCAGACTCCATTCTCTCAGTGATCTAGAATCTCTATAACCCTCCATGGCCATCTGAGATGGAAGGCCAATGTCCTGCAGACACCTTTTTTTTACTATGCATATCATGCTTCAGTGGCTCTTCATTTTTCACCTACAAAACAGTTATCATTCAATGGAAAATTTTTACACAAGAGAGTCCTCTCCTATCTCAATGTTCCCAATTGGCTTCCAATCCCCATAATATCTCACTTGATTCAAGGGCCCACAATGTCATGATTTATATTTTACTTACTACACACATATTGAATTTGTCAAAACATGCAGGCGTGATTCATATATGGTCTCTATAGAGGTTTATAAAGATACCTCAACCATATTCATGAAGTTTATCAACCCACAAAAGATAAGGTCCACCACTCATCTTCGGGTTTCCCATAGAAGTTATGTTAAATGATGTTTCCATTTTCATGTTCAAGTCCTCCCCCTAACAATGATCACATACAATGTTCCGTTAGTTCCCAATATCAATAATCCATCATAGCAATGAGATATGGAATGCAAGTTTCATGTAGAAACATTTTTCTAACATTATACATCGTCCCACAAAGGCTCTGTATATACTGCCTACAAAATGGAATTCAATCAAAGAAAAAGTCATTCTCAGGATAGTCCTTTCATGTTTTCATATGTTCGGATTAAATTCATATCAAGTCCTACACATGGATTTAAGAAGCCACATGGATAACGACATAGATGCCTTACTCTATCCTAATTCCCTTGAAATAAAAAGATTTCTAACTGAACTGGCCATTCACAGCTCTCCCTTATGAAGATAAAACCCATGTAGGAACAGTTTCCTTCTCAAATCCAATATGAATGTCCATAACATTTTTGAACACCATCACTGAGACCGAACATCATCTATGGATCCCAGCATCATAACAAATCCAATGTCTTAAAAATCCATCCATGGCATTGGAGATGGAAGGCCAGTGTCCTATGAACACAATTATTTAACAAGGAACATTATGATTAAGTGGCTCTACATAAGAGACCAAGAATATGACTATCAATCCGAGATATGTTCATTCTCAAGGTAGTCCTCTAATCCTTATGTATGCCTAAAATTGCATCTGAGCCTCTTCAATGTCCAGAATTCAAAAATTTAGGGTCAGGTAAAATACCTAATACATTTTAGAAGGATATTAGAACATTCCTGACTGATGATCTTGAATTAGGGCCGCAACCCCATTATTTTTGGTAAATGTTTTCTAACATAAGTCATTAGTAATGAGTATTATTTGAAGGACTATAATCTACTGGTGAAAAAAATCACCATACTCGTGTGAGTGAAAATACAAAAAAGAAACTTCTGGAAAAAATTAGAGTATCAGTTCCCCTACACAATGTATTCTTTAAAAAACACCAATATATCAAAAGAGATGTAATGTAATGGCCCAACTTAAGTTACCCAGAGTTGGCACATTATTACATATCATTGGCATGGTCACAAAATATCATGTCTCTAAAGAGAGATTAGTTTAGTAGACTTTGAAATACCAGATATATTCATAAGTTTTACATTACATTATAAAATGAAAAACTACAACAATATAGTCTCTA
Source organism: Viscum album (assembly GCA_963277665.1). Classification (NCBI taxonomy): domain Eukaryota; kingdom Viridiplantae; phylum Streptophyta; class Magnoliopsida; order Santalales; family Viscaceae; genus Viscum; species Viscum album. The sequence goes on from OY728143.1 coordinate 359,848,450, forward strand.
TAGGGAAAACTAATATCCCTTATACTATCCCTACATGTCAGTTATAATATACTTCTTCACATCCTGGAAAAAATAAAACATAGAAAGGGTTGACCTTAGATACTCAGTAAGGATAACGATATAGTGGAAAATTTTAATAAATAAGTATAAACATTTAAGGTTGTGTAAGACTAAAACAAGAGCCTTTTAAACATTAACAATAGTATAATATGGAAAAGATAAAATCAAATAATTTTATTTACTTATTCAGATGGATATTCTACTATTCATTTAATCACATTCAATATCAATAGCCACATTTTTATTGATGGAATGCATAATTCCAGACTTCATAACCACATAGTCAAGGCCTTGTGCGAAGAAAAAAAATAAGATTTTGTCAAGGCCATGTTTGAAGACACTAGTTTGTCTCGTTAGACCAACCAATTCATAGATAGGTCTTATGAGACAAACTACTGTCATGGAACAAGGCGATGACAAAATCTTATTTGTAGGCATGGACAATGGTCTGACTATGTGGTTATGAAGTCTGGCATTAGGAATTCCATCATTATTAAAGTGGCTATTGATAATTCATGTGATTATTAGACTATCATTATATCCATGTGAATATGTAAATTGAATTATCATATTTTATTTATTCTATTTTATGCTGAAGTTCATGTTAAATATGCTTTTTTAGTCTTACATTGCCTTAAATGTTTATGCTTATTTATGAAGTCTTCTGCTATATTTTTATCCTTAAAGAGAATCTGAGCTCACCCCTTTCTATGTATTTTTTTTCTTAGGATTTGAAGAAGTATTTTATGGTTGACTTGTAGGGACAGACTAAGGATATTTCGGTGTTCAAAATGGGACAAAATGTTGTTGATGTTTTTATTTCAAGGTGTATTGTAAAAATTATGAATTTATCTAGTACTTCCAAGGCTACTAAACTGATCAGTCTTTCGAGACGTGCTTCCTTATATCATGCCAATGTTAATGCACTGACTCAGGGTAACTGGGGTCAGGGTGTTATGGTTGGTATCATAGGAAGTTTAGTACAAATATTGTAAGCTTGATTTAGAATAACTCTGATTAGAGAATATTACCCTAATATAGACATTGAGGATTAGTATAGAATAACATCATAGAATTTTGGTAATGTAGAGATTTTGTGATTTTTCCAAGAAATACATACCTGTTTGGATACGAGCAGGTAGTGGCGGCTCTGGCATAGATGAACCTAGGGGTAAAACTCGAAAACACTACTTCGATCTAGAATCGAACGGAAACTGGTGCACGACTATGAGCCTTGCTGCACTTTTGGTTACGACACTCCCAGGGGATATACTTAGGATAATTATCATATTCATTACAAACCATTATTAAGGGTTTATTAGTATATACTTCCTCGAAAAACATTTTTATGATTTTGTATTATATCCATAAACTGTTCAACTTATATTAAGTGTTTTATAAGTTTGGAGTTATTTATTGTGATTCATAAAATAATCTAGTGTATGCCATTGATTAGAAATGACACATAGTGGAAGGAATGGAAAATTTATCATTGCACGTAATCCATGTAAGGATATCCATCCTACACCAAATTATTATAGTGGATCTAATGAAGCAACTGGTACTGAGCAGCTTATCACCATACTGGGATAACTCAGTCAGGTTATGAATAATAACCTTACCCATGTAGAGCACCATGATCTACAACGCTGAGGATAAATGTTAGACCTCATTATGTGAAAACAACCACAAACATTCAATGAGAGTAAAAATCGATATGTAATTGAGCAATGGATAAATTAAATAGAGAAAATATTTCATTATTTGGGGAGTAGCGAAGGAGAACACGTTTTCGTGGCAGTTTATCGCCTCATGGGAGATGCAGATCAATGGTAGTCATTAATCCAAAACACAAAGGAAGATGAAAAAGTATGTAACATGTAATGGAGGGAGTTTAATGATATTTTCTTGGAAAAATACTTTCCTCATGACCATCAAGCGGATACGGAGATACAATTTCTGAGTCTAAGGGAAAAAGAGGATGTGAATGTCACAAAATATGAGGCTAACTTTACAAGGATAGAAATGCATGTAGCAGATTATATACATAACCCAAGGAGTAATATTTATTTATTCATTGATGGGTTAAAACCATTTTTCATCAAGCATTAATCTCACAACCCTTCTCGTCATACAAACATATTGTCTCATGTACCTTAATTATAGAAAGATAATTCTCTATATCATACAACATTAATGAAAAGCAGGAGAATAAGAGATTTGTTTGAACACTTTGGAAATAGAAATAAGGGGAAGACGGGAAAAGTTTAATATCCATCCTATAGTAAATGTGGGATGAAACACCCTATTTCTTGCCTAATGGGAATGTGAATCTTTTAAAAGTGTGGCGAAAAAGGCCACCAAACTCGTGATTGCAAGTGAAGAAAGAAGCTGTCAATGATGAATGATACAATTGAATAGAAAAGGGGCATTGCGCAAATAAATTTCCTATTATCCATGGAAACATACCTCAGAAAAGGCCACAGGAGAAAGGCCAAGCTTATGCGATCACTACTGAAGAGTTTGAATATCCCGAAGACGTGGTGGCAGGTAATTCAATGGTTTCCTCAAGTTTATCCAATGCATTATTTGATTCTGGATAATCATATTGATTCATATCTTCATTGTTTTCTATGAAAATTAGATACCATCAGTTTTACTTAAAAAGGGAGTTGTCAGTCAAAAAACCTAAGGGAAGTATCATTACAAACATGTTTTGTGAATCAGTTCCCATTAGGGAATATGAATGTTCTCTATCTACATATCTCATCTTCATACCCAATATTTCATTTTATATAATCCATGGTATGTATTGTCTTTCAGACCATGATGCGAAAATTTATTGTAAGAAGGAGGTTACAATTTCTAATGATGATAAGGAGTACCTTAAATTTAGAGCAGAAACACCACCACATGATTCTTATCTAGATTTACACACATTAGATCTACTAAAATTAATTATTTGGGATGTTGAGAATGAAATATTTTCTGGCGGGGAAAAAAATTTTCGAATAGAGGACAGACCTATTGTGAAAAAATATGTTGATGTGTTTCCAGAGAATTTCTTTGGATATCCTCCAGAATGAGAAATTGAGTTTTCCATTGATTTAATTCTGTTCCACTGTTAAATTAATGGAACTACAGAGAAAACAAGAGGAATTGAGTAATAAGGGAGTTATTCACCCTAGTGTTTCTCTATGGGGAGCCCCTTTCATTTTTTCTAAGACGAAAGACAGATCTATGAGGTTGTGCATTGACTACATGGAGAACAATGCAATAATAATAAAAAAAAATTATCCCCTACCTTGCATTGATGATTTATTCGACCAAATTCATGGAGATCAATTTTTTTCAAATACTGGCCTTTGATCTGGATATCATTAGTAGTGTGTGAAGAAGCAAGACATTCCAAAAACAACATTTCAAACTAGGTATGGGCATTGCGAATATACAGTAATGCCTTTTGGGATGACTAATGCACACTCTATTTTCATGGATCTAATGAACTTATTTTTCAAGGAATATCTTGATGAATTTTTATTGGTATTTATTGATGATATCCGAGTATACTCCAAAATCTATGAAGATCATGAAAATCACTTGGGCACCATTCTTAAAACCCTTAGAAGAAATCAATTATACGAGATGTTTAACAAATGTGAATTTAGGCTTTAAGATATTTCTTTGCTCGGCTATACTGTCTCTCATGATGGAATATATATTTATCCTTCAAAGACCAAGGCAATAAATTAATGTCCAACACCGACAAGTATAACTGAGGTACACTGTTCTATTGGTTTAGCAGGTTACTATCAGCATTTTGTCCAGAATTTTTCCCGATTGGATAAACCATTAACCAAGCTCACCCATGAAGGGGTTAAATTTTTATGGATAAAATAGTGTGAAGAATGATTTGAAGAAATGAAGAGAAGATTATTCAATTATCCTATCATGACTCTATCATCAGGGAAAGATGGGTTTGTTATTTATAGTGATGCTTCAAAGAAAGGACACAGTTGTGTCCCTATGCTGAATTATAGATTTATTTCCAATGAATCATGACCACTAAAAATTAATGACAAAAACAATCCTACTCATGATCTTGAGTTAGAAGTTGTAATATTTTCCCTGAAAACATGGTGATACTATCTCTATGGTGAAAAGTGTGAGATTTATACTGATCACAGAGTTTTGAACAAGATGAGAGTTGAAAGGGATCCAATTTTCATTGGTCTAGTGAAATAGATATGAGAATAATCATGGAAGTTGAAACATCAATATTTTCTTCAAATGGTTTCCAAAGCTTTTTTACTAAAAAGGATAAAAAGGTCTCAGGATGATTATGAGAAGTTTCAAAAAAATATTAAAATTTTGAATGATGGGAGATTGAGTGACATCATATATGAAGATGGGATTTTGAAATTTTGGAAGAAACTTTGGGTTACCGATATATTGGATCTAAAAAGAGAATTCATAGATGATTCTCATAACATCAAATTTTCGATACACCCAGGTATCACAAAGATATATAGATATTTGAAGGAACATTTTTAGTGGGACCACATGAAAGGGGAGATTACGGATTTTATGACAATATGTATCGTTAGTCAACAAGTGAAAGCAGGAAGGCAACAGCCTAGAAGAGTCATGAATCCTCTTCACACACCTCAGTGGAAATGGAATAATATTATGATGGACGTTGTCATGGGGCTACCCCAGACTCCTAGAAGTAATGATGTAATATGGGTCATTATTGATCATTTTACCATGTTTGCAGATTTTCTTACTATAAGAGAAGATTTACCACTTGATATTCTACCAATACAATATATTAATGAAGTTGTATGAATTCATGGAGTACCCTTATCTATTGTTTCTGATAATGATCCCATTTATACATCATGATTCTGGAAAAGTCTTCAGAATGCCTTGGATACTAATCTTTGTTTGAGCACTTCCTACCACCCTCGAACTGATTGACAATCAGAACGGACTATTGAATCCTTAGATGACATATTGAGATCTTTCTCACCTGACATTCAAGGTATGTGAGATCAATATTTACCTCTATTAGAATTTTCTATAAAAATTGATTCTATTATAGTAATCAGATGGCACCATATGAAGCGTTATATGGAAAGAGACGTTGCACACCAACTTGTTGGGATGATGTTGGTGATAGAAAACATGTAGGCCCAGAATTTGTTGAGGAAACAATGGAAAAAGTGAATGATATCCAATCCCACATCAATGTATCCCAATGTTGGAAAAATAGCTAGGCTGATATCCGAAGTAATAATTTGTAATTTCTAGTAGGAGATAATTTTTTCATGAAGGTATCCCCATGGAATGGTGTTATATGTTTCGGTAATAAGGGTAAATTGTGTCCCAGGTACATCAGACCTTTTTAAAATCTTGAATGAATTGGAGTTGTAGCTTATCATTTGGGAATGCCTCCATGTCTCTCCAAATGTCATGATGTGTTCCACATATAACTATTGAGAAAATGCATGCTTGACCCAAAGCATTTATTCACCTATGAGGAAAATGAACTGGAACCTGAACTATCTTGTTGGGAAGAGCCTGTCAAAATTCTTGATATAAGAGAACAAGTAATGAGAATCCAGACGACTCATCTGGTAAAAATTCTATGTAGAAACCATAATATGGATGATGAAATGTGGGAACTAGAGGAACATATGATGAAGAACCACCCGAAGCTTTTTGTGTGGTAGTATTATAGAAATTTCGAGGATGAAATTATTTGACGGAGGGAAGAATGTAAATCCCCAATCTTCCATAGTACGTTTCCTTTTGAATAATGCAATGGTGTGCATTGTATGCAACTTCGAGATTATAACATACCACGACAAATAAAACAAACTGTTATGAATAGTAATAATCACTTTTTGAACTTTTATAAATTTTATCATTCAATATGGACATCATTTTAGGATTCGGAATATCAAAATTATCTTAGGGTGAATTTTTTGTATTTTTCTGAAAACATTCAATTTTTTATTAATATTGAAAAAATACTGCATTATTGGTTAAAACCGACATTTTATTTAAATAATTAGTTATTTTATTTGAATTTACTCTATGTAAAAATAGATAAATAATACTAATATATGTTCAACGTATTTCATTAGTGTCATTTTATAATATGTTTTGATATATAAAATTTTATCGAACTATCTACAGTCTTTTACCCACCTCCTAGGATAATTTGGAAATTTGTATAAAACATAATTTTACCACTTCTGTGAGTTGAATTTAAAAAATCTGAGATACACGGTTAATATCATTAAGTAAAATTTGGTTCAATAAGATGAAAATATTTTTTTGTTACTAGTAACTTTATTACTTTTATTTACCACGATAAAAATTAGATAGGGTAATTAAGGTTAAAAATTATATTATAATTACCCTAACACATGTCATACTTCTATTAAATAAGTTTTATTATTCCAAAAACAACCATAGGAATAAAATATGACCCCCTTTGGTCTACTTGGATTAGATTAGGACATTTATTATTATTTTATTTAAAGAAAAGTTAAAATAAATTTTTAATAACTAAACCATTTTTAATATAGGGTTATACATAATATAAATTCTACTACAAATATTCATTATAATGATAAGTAGGTTTACTACATAATGATATTTTATTTATAAATTTGATACTTTAAATAGATTAATTTATTTATGACACAATGATGACACAATAATTTCCATAATAATGAAATAATAAAACAATTGATGCTATAAATATCCAAATAAATGTTATTTCAGACTTTTGATGAATTCCAATAATTTTATAGGTTAATATGAAATTTTAGGATTTAACATATGAATTTAGTTCTATGTAATAAAGTTGTTTGGAATTAATCAAAAATCATTTATTACATATTGTAAAAATGGATAAAATTGGGTTTTTAAAACAAATATTGTATTATTAATTAATATTCTATTCCTAAAAATCTAAGGTTCTGAAAAAGGAATTAAATAATATTATATATTTCATTAATGAACCACTTGGGGTTCCCTTGGATGTTTATAGTATGTTTATTAACCATGTAAAATATAAATTCAAATATACATGGTAAATGTCAAACTATATAATTACATCTAAAAGATAAGGTTAATATGATGAACTAGACCTCTCTAAAACCTATTGTTTGAGTGTTTTTTGACCCATCCCCACTATAGCCTTTAAATAATTTTTTTTGGAGCCATGAGAAACAAAATATGATTTTATTATAAAATAATATTTCAAGCTTTTCCTAAAGTGACCCTCACCTCTATTATAAAAGGAAACATCCCCTTCTCTAAATTTCACACACCCAAAGCCTTTTGGCTCAGCCAACCCCTGCCCAAATATCCTCCAAATTTTTCTCCCTTCATCATAGAAATCAATCCTATGGATCCATTTTGATCAAATCAGAAGAATGAACCTGAAGAAGAGGTAAATATTTTATAACCTCATTCATATTCTTTTCTAAGTCCACTTCAACATTTTTGTTGTTTACATTATAAAATAATAAATATAGTATAATCTATATATTATGAGGATATTATAAAAATGGTACAACCATATTCATTATTCAATCCATTCTATAAATGAAAATGTCATCATACATGCGTATGTACTGATTACCGTCTCTATGTCGTGGTATAGTTTGTTATTCAAACACTTTATCATTTGGATGGGTAAAATAATGAGTACAAATGATGTAAATAATAAACATAACATGATAATTATTCTGTATATATTATATACCATCCAATTATATATGATTTTAATATCAAAAGAATGATATTGTCGCTCATGCGACGTACATATTATCGTCTCTACAAACGTGATGAGATTCATTCCCCATCGTATCCATTCAAAAATAATTCTTATTTTATGATTTAAAATAAAGATTAAGAACTTAATATAATTATGAATATGAATAAGATACACCCTATCATTAATAACGATTACTTATGTAACCATTCATATAATGGAAAATGAAATAGTGAACACTTGAAATGATGATACTACTGAATTATCATTAACAAAGCAATTTTAGAAGATCATATATGATATCATATTACTTTATATGGTTATTTTATAATTTGATAACAATGTTTTAACTATAATACATGAGGTTAACGTTACATCTACTAAGGAAAAGTACAGAGTAAGGGTTAATTTCACAATTTCATTATTATCCAAGGTTTTTTTTACGTAAGTATCGACTAGGACCTCTTTATCATCCACATCCATTTTCCTTAAAAATGTATTCCAAAACATTTTTAATATTTACTAGGCTGGGGTTAAAGTCATTTATACCCTTTTTTGAAATCTTATTATATGGTTTGAAAGGAATATTTTCGTCATTTTCCAAACTTAAAACATTATGACGTTTTTGACAAAATTAACTAATGAATGTCTTTTTTAACTCGTACAGATGGTGCCACTATTTTTCTCCATTATAACATCATCTAAGCATCCCATACAAGACTATACTAATAATTTTAAAATAAATTTTTTCTTTTATACTTATATGACTTTTAAATGATTTCATTATATATTAATAGATTTTAATCTCAGATTTTTTGGATTTCATCTTTGTCAACATCCTTTAATAGATTTTAAACTTGTATAATGTTGATTTATTATGATAAAAAATTACGTATTATATTGAAGGTTTTGTGATATATTTGACTGTGGATCTGTTATTTTTATTCCATTCATGGTTTATAGATAATGTATTGTCATTTTATATGCTTGTTTTAATACGAATGATTATGTTATGTTTAAAACTTTTCATATGAAGAAAGAATTAGACTTATTAAGTGATGGGCGGAGCCCGCTATAGCTCCTTGAAGCATCGGTAGGTCTCATGAGACAAACTAGTGTCTTGGAATAAGGCCATGACAAAATCTTATTTGTAGTCTTGGCAAAAGACCTTGAATATGTGGTTATGATGTCTAGCATTATGCATTCCACCATTATTATAGTGGCTATATATATTTCATTTTATTATTCGACTATAATAATATCCATGTGAATATGTAAATGGAATTATTTGTTTCTATCTATTCATATTATGCTGAAGATCATATTTAAAAGGGTTTTGTTTTAGTCTTACATTGCATTAAATGTTTATGCTTATTTATGAATGCTTCTACTATATTGTTATCCTTACTAAGCATCTAAGAAAACCCCGTTCTATGTTTTATTTTGTACAGGATGTGATGAAGTATTTTATGGTTGACTTGTAGGTTTATGCTAAGGATATATGTGTGTTAAAAAGGGTAAAAAATGTTTTTGATGTTATTATTTTATGATGCTTCATAATACTTATGAATGTATCTAGTACTTCCAAGGATACTAAACTGATTGGTATTTCAGGATGTGATTCTTTATATCATGAAAATTTTATGTAATATTGCACCGACTATGGGTAACTGGGGTCGAGTCAGTACATGTAAAACTTGTTAGGTCCAAAACTAACACATGGTGGACTATGAAAAAGTAAAATTATGCCCACTAAGCCCATTTCATGCTGGCTTAGGCAAAAATTATAGTAACAATGTAAAAGACCAAAATGATTGTGTGGATTTCCATAAAACATCACCAATAGTTGAAATAAGCTCATTGTGTCTGGCGGATCAGGAATAAAATGGAGCCCAAGTCGATTATTTCAATTTTCAGTTCATGGTTTCAAATTTAAACCTGATCGAAACGACGTTTATATGATCGATTGTTATCTACTGGCATGAAAATAACATGCAATGAAGAATCATTTGAATGAAAAATAGTATAATTGAGTTATTCAAAAATAGGGGAACATCCCCAGTTCAGATTATCTCAAACGTATCAAAAAGAAATAATGTACACATAATGATTTAGTGAAATAAAAAATAAATATTGGGTCTACCATTCTAGAAACATGGACATTGACCACCACAGTCTATATAGAGTTTTCTCTAAAGAAGATCTCTTATCTGCTTCAGCCTTGATTGTTGGAATCACCTATTCCATAACAAAATTAATGTCCATCGTTTTTATTTTTGATATTTTTGTAATTGGCACATGATGGGGGCAATTGACCTCTCAACCTTGTTGGGTGGGCCTCAAACTCATGAAAATCGTCCTTTTGGGAAATCACCAAACCACAATCCTTCGCTTCCACAACCAATAGGGGATTGAGATACTCTGAATCATCTCAGAAGGTCATCACCTGATAATCAGAGGAATTGAACTAGGCAATATTTATCTCAAAAGAAGCAAATTCTTGTAAATTTATGTCTATTTGGTAGATGAAGAGTTGTATGTTCTAGTAATCTAAACCATTAGAAAATATATCAGTGAATACTCATGAAAATGTTTTAGTCTTTTCAGCGAAGATAGAAATAGGTGTCTCTGCGGCAAGGGAACATAATAGATACCATGCCTATTTTCAAATGACCTACTGCCTCATTATGGAATCAATGCCTTTATCCTCCCCCAATGAAAAGGTTTTATAAGTAGGATCTGTAATTAGAGGTTTCCGAGGGGACATATGATAGGTTACTAAATATGAGGGGCCCTCCATGACCTTATACAGTTTGACTACTAGATCCAGACGTGGAGGACTAGTTGTGGCTTCTTTGGTGGACGATGATACTCTGCTGGGGCCATCCTCATTAAGGTCATGAGTAGTATCTGTAGGATGGGTGCGGTCTGAATCACTCCTCACTAAGATAGGCCATACTTATGAAGCCCCTTACGGAAGAATCTGGGAACAAATGAGTGTCTTTGTACCACAAGGTAAGGAATATGTGGTGTATTGGTCATGGTTGCTGTAAGAACATGAATAGAATGCATATTTTCCCCAATCATTATAGAATAAGGAATGTGTGGAATGGTTATTAGTGTGAGGATGCGGCAGATAATGGATAGATGATTTTTCACCCACCAAACTAGTTTTCTTAGTACCCCATCAGGTTAATAGCCTTATAGCATCATCATAATCTATAACTAGTAAAAAATAATGGGATGATACACTCCCCTTAACATAACAGCTGGAAGAAATAAAACTTGTTGAAGGAATGAAAATTTCCTAGAAAAGCACTACGGGAGTTATTTCTCACAAATGGCCACTTGATCGATAAGAGTATTATAAATCCCCTCCCAAAGCATAATGATTTATGGGAATTTTTCTAAGGAACCACCCTATTCGCCTCTTAATCTCCCAAAAGATGTAGAATTCTGTGAAAAAGGGAACCATGAAGTTTCATTAAGCTACCTAACTGCATCAATAACACATATAGTCTTGGGAAGAACATTAGTGATGTTGAGAAGGCCAGGTTCAAAGTCATAATGAAGAAAATTTTTAGTCTGTCGATATTCATAAAAAGGGAAGTGTTCAGCCATCCACCAATACAAGAAATTTAAAGGTCTAGTGAGAAGAGGTGGGGGCCTACCATTTTATATTTGACCCAATAACTTATAAATCCAGGCTAGAGTAGGAATAACCAGATTGATGGGTCGACCTTCTGCCAGCACAACCACCATCATCATTGTATAGAACCTTACTATAGTATATATATATCTAGATGGGAATATCCATCAACTAAAAAACATGGATCATAAACCTGGAAATATATGCACAGGTGAAACATCCAATTTATGCACATATCCCATCTGGGATATCGTCCCGCTTCAAGGGTTTCACAATACGAACCTAGAGTCTGGCAGGACGGAATTCAATTCAACATGTAGATGAGCCCGTAAGGGGAACTCCCTCATTAGGGTTTATTCTCATCTCTGACTGCCTCCTTCTTGGGTTAGATCGGCTCATCCTCCCATCGCTCGCGAGTTCGTGGTGGAAGTTCCCCTGTTGCGGTGGCGTCAGGCGACTTCATGGGCCTGGCTGTCTCGGCGTTTCACACCATCATCGACCTGGCTCTCGCTCAACTCCTGTATGCTGGATAGGGATCTTTGGTGGCATGGTGTTGGTCCTGCTATAACACCCCAAGCCTCCACAGTACGTTTCCCTTTGAATAATGCAATGACTTGCATTGTATGCAACTTCGAGATTCTAACACACCACATCCAATCAAACTAGTTGTTATGAATAGTAATACATACATTTTGAAATTTTATAAATTTTATCTTATGAAATGGAATTCAGTTTTGGATTCGTAATATCGAAATTATTTTAGGGTGAAATTTTGGTAATTTGGGATAACTTTCATATTTTGATGAATAGTGAAAATTACTAAATTTTAATTAAAAACAACTTTTTTTAATCAAAATAATTAATAGTGATAAATAATTAATTTGAGTGGTTTTAAAGTATATTTAGAATATATTTTTACAATTTAATACAATGTTGGTCATTGGATGAGACTTCACATTTAAACCATACATAAACAAGTGTCAATCTTTTGATAGTTATTATCTCTTAAAAACACGCAATTTGTTTTGACGACGGGAATTAATTTTTAAATTAATTAATGCAACTGATATGTTTTGAATTTGGTAAAATATACATAATTTTTGAATTCATAATATCAAAAATATCTTAGGATAAATTTTTGGTATTTTTATGGAAAATTTCATTTTTTGATGAAGAGTGAAACCACTTAGTGGTAGTTAAAAAAACTGAATTTTACATAAAACTTAATTTTTCCGCTTCTGTACATGAAATTTCAAAAATCTGAGAGACACGGTTAATATCAAGAAGTAAAATGTGGTTCATTGAGATGAAAATAATTTTTGGTGAATAGTAACTTTTTACCTTTATTTACCACGGTTAAAAGTAAATAGGGTTATTAAGGGTAAAAATGATATTAATAATACCCTAACACATGTCCTAATTATATTGGACAAGTTTATGTCGACCACAAACAACCTTAGAAAGAAAATATTATCATTTAGGTCCACTTGGATTAGATTAGGACATTTATTATTATTTAATTAAAAGAAGAATAAAAGAGTTAAAATCAATGTTTATTTACTAAAACATTTTTAATATAGGGTTACACATAAGATAAATTAGATTATAAAAATTCATTATAAATATAACCATATTTCCTACATAATGATATTTTATTTATAATTTTTAGACATTATATAAGTTAATTTATTTTTGACACAATGATGATGTAGTAATTACCATAATAGTGAAAAATTAAAATAATTGATATTATAAATACACAAATAAATATAATTGAAGACTTTTATTGAATTAAACTAATTTTCTAAGTTAATATGACATATTAGGATTGAGTTAATTGAATTTTTAGGAAGTAATAATTTTTTTATGAGTTTCACAAAAATCAATTATTGAATAGTGTCAAAATTGACATAAAAGAGTTTTTAAAAAAAAATATATTATTAATTAATATTAAATTCATAAAAATCTGTGGATCGTCCAAGAGACTTATATCATGATAGTTGAATCATTAATGGACCACTTGGGGGACTCTTGGATGTATATAGGGAGTTTATTAACCATATAATATAAAAATACAAAGTGACATTGTAAAAGTGAAACTAATTAACTAAGAGTTAATACTTAAAGATAAGGTTAATATAATGACCCAAACATTTCTAAATTCTATTGGTTGGGTGGTTTTAGACCTATCCCCACCTTAACCTTTAAATAATCCACCTTGGAGCCATTAAAACCGAATATAAATTTATTATAAAATAATATATGTAGCTTTTCCAAAGGTGACCCTCACCCCTCTTATAAAAGGGAACTCCCCCTTCTCATTACTTCACACCTTCAAAGCCTTTTGGTTCGTCCAACCCCAGCCCAAATACTCTATCCACTTACCTCACTACAACCTAGAGGCCTTAATTTGATCATAAATCCAACCTATGGAGACCATTTAATCATATCAAAAGGAAGAACCTGAAGAAGAGGTAATGTTTTTACCACCCCTTTTCAAATTCTATTTTTCTTCAACTTATTATTTATTTGTTATTCCCATTATAAAATAATGAATCCATTATCTCCTATATAATATAATATTATTATAAATACGGTACAACCATATTCAGTATTCTATCCATCCTTTGAATGACATGTCTCCATACGTGCGTACGTACGACTTACCGTCTCCAAGTCGTGGTGTAATTGTCATTCAATATATTATTATTTGGATGGGTATAATAATGATGTGTAATTCATGTATATAATAAATATAACATTATAATTATTCTGTCTATATGATATACCATCCAATTATATATTATTTTAACATCAAAATAATGATATTTTTGCTCGTGTGTACGTACGGACTACCGTCTCCATGAAAGTGATGAGATTCATTCTCCATCATATCCATTCAAATATAATTATCATTTTCTGATTTAAAAATAATGTTTAAGGACTTGATTTAATTCTGTATATGAATAAGATACATCCTATCCATAACAAACATGTCTTACGTAACAACGAATATAAAGGAAAACTAGTAAGTTAACACCCGAAATGACGATAATACTAAGATATTATTAACAAATCAATGTTAAAAGATCATATACGATATCATATTAATGTAAATGATTCATGTATAATTCAATAAAAATTATTTCACCATTATACAGGAGGTTAACCTACTGTCGACCAAGGAAAAAGTACAAAGTAAGGGGTTTCTTATCTCACTCTTAATTTCGTGAGAATTCCATTGTTCACCACTTATTTATTGCATGTGGTGTATGTGTAACGACCATGGTTGTAATCATTGTGTTACATAATTTAATTTATGGGTATTTACATCATCATTGTATGATCCTTCATTAATGGGTGTATGTTTCATAAGGTACCTAATCGATAAGGGAATTTAAAATTTCAATTTCCATTCATTCGGCTTTACGCAAACATCATTGATTTTTACTCCAAGATTATGTGTGGAATCATTATTCATTTTCTTATGTCATAATTTCCACTCCCCTTTTCTGTGGATATACATTTGATACACATAATCACTCCATTTATAATTTCTCAAGTCATCGATATGAATTTGATAAGAGTAATTTTAACTCATTCTCTATTTGTTGAGTTAAACATCCAATTCATTGGTGTTATTTTTACAAGATTATGTGTGAATATCCTTTGATTGTTTTACACTGAATATCCAATCATATTTAGTGTATTTATATTTGTCACACATAACAATATCCTTGATTTATCCTTAACCTAAGGATACAGCCTTTATCAGAGATTTAATCTCAATTTACATTCCATTAAGACTTATTTGTTCTTATATACCAAATCACTTTTATGTGGTGTATATAATGTACTTTGACATAGTATATCATGAATCCCATTATTCTCATGATATTGCAATGTTTTGATTACCTCAATTATTTGTATTCAAGTTTCTCTCTTTTGGTTAGAAACTGTAAATAAATACCATTTTTAAATATTTTAAAGACTTATTCTTATAAATCTTGCTCATTAATGTCCATGTTTTAAAAAATGGTTTTAAGGATTTATTTATATGGATATTAATGTTTTAAAATTAAAACTCCTTTTAAAATTTTCAATGTGGTATGGGTCACTTTGATTCAAAAATATATTTTTAAACAGCTTCTTGACAAATAGTGTTACTTTTAAATGTTTTCAAGAAAAGGGGGATATTTCTCTCAAATAGTTTTTATGGTTACTTTCATCTATGTCAATATCATTCATTATTATCGATTGAGGTTAATATGATACAATAAAATCTTCCATATTGTATCAAATGAGTTATGTTTGACTGTGGATGTGATGTTTTTATACCATTCATGGTTTATGGTTAATATATTGAAATTTCCTATGCTAGTTTTAATACGATTGTTTATGTTATGTTTAAACATGTTCATATGAGGAATGCATTGGACATAGTATGTGACGAGTGGAGCCTGCTACAGCTCTGCGATTCATCAGTCTGTTTCATGAGACAAACTAGTGACTTGGCACAAGGCCTTGGCAAAATATTATTTGTAGTCTTGGCACGAGGCCTTGGCTATGTGGTTATGATAGTCTAGCATTATGCATTCCATCATTATAAAAGTGGTTATTGATATTACCTGTGAATATTCGATTAGTATAATATCCATGTGGATATGTAAATGGCATTATTGTTGTTCAATTTTAAAAGGCTTTTGTTTTAGTTATACATTGCCTTAAATATTTATTCTTGTTTATGAAAGTTTCCGCTATATTGTTATACTTACTTGGCAATTGATCTCACCCCTTTTCTATGTTTTATTTTTCCCAGGATGTGAAGAAGTAATTTATAAATGAGCTGTAGGGAAAGTATGAGGGGATAAGAGTGTGGACTATGGAGATTATAATGTTGTAGTTTTCATTTTATGATGTAATGTTAAAATTATTAATGTATCTAGTTATTCCAAGGCTACTAAACTAATCGGTATTTCGAGACTTGATCTTTCTTGTGATCATGCCAATGATATGTAATAATGCACCGACTATAGGTTACTGGGGTCGGGGCATTACAATTGGCATCAGAGGAATTTTAGTACAAATCATGGAAGCTATATTTAGATAAACTCTGATTAGAGCACGTAGAACTAAGATGAACCTTGAGGAATAGTATAGATGAATTTCCTAGAATTTTGGTATTATAGAGATTTTGTGAGTTTTCCGAGCAATACATCCCTGTCTAGATACGAGCAAGTAGAGGCGGCTCTGGCACAGATGTAGATAGGGGTAAATCGTGAAAAAAACCGCTTTGATCTAGACTCGAACAGGAACTGGTGCATGACAACGGGCCTTTCTGCACTCGTGGTTACGACACTCCTGCGGGATATGCTTAGGATAATTTACATTTTCATTACTAACTGATTTGAATTATTAAATATATAATATGTGAGTAAATGACCTTGGTTAATCCTAATGTGTTTCAAATTGAGAATATGGTGACATGTTAATCTCTAAATGATTTTATGACTACTGTTACTCACACAATGATTTCTGGTTTTAGTCAATGGCTGGACTCCAAAGAAGTCATAGTGACTTTGAAAATGTTGTACAAGGTGGGAACGGTTGTAGCAATGAGAAACAAAATGGAATGTGGATAGGCATAAAAGATATCGTCTTTATTCTAAATCAATTTTCCAAAAATATGATCAACAATATATATACTAACCAATTCCCGGACTCAACAAAGAAGAGAAACGTGATGAATTATAAGATCTCCAGCAGTGGAGACCATGGAGAAAGGAATCCTCAATTTCCATCATGCAGGAAATGTGGAAGGAGTCATCCAGGAAAGTGTCTCAATCGGACAAAGAAATTCTATACGTGAGGGAAGGATGGATATAAAGTGAATAATTGCGGAAGAAAAATGAAGAGTACTTGGAAGAAGATAAAAATGGTCCTAAGAATCCATTTAAAGTCATTTTCCGTAAATGTAGGGGACCTGGCCATTACCTGAGTGAATGCCCTATTCCATATGATATTTTCTTGGTCAAAGAAGAAGCTATGTAGAAATAAATGGTTGGAGAAATGATTAAAAAGTATTAGTGCTCCTTGTTGATGGGTTTACTTTGGAATAATTTTCACTTGTATTTTTTAACCCTGCTGTTTTCCATGTGAGAATGATATTTGAGGAATATTATCTTTTCTCTTGTGAATAGATTTATAAATAACCATTTGGTTTTATATGATCTTTGGGTTTGAGGGAATTATAATTAATTATAATTTGGGATGAAAATGCAAGGTATGAGATAAGATTTGTGGTTACATTATGTTATGGTTATTTTGAGGAATTTATCTCATTTTGGTAATGTTATACAATATAGTTTTTGAAAAAGGACAACACGCAGACCGTGTGACAACCTATCACGTCGGACAAAGCTGTGGGAATCGAACCCACAACCAATGTGCGATTGTGATTTATCACCTACCACTAGACTATGTGAAGTCCCTTGTTAGTGTGACTATTATTTTTAGTTAAATGATTTTATTGATCATTTATAATTTGATTTGACATCTTATGTCTTATCAAATAAATAACCTTAGTATAGGAAAATGATTTGGTAATTAAGTGATAAATGTTATTTTGGAAGCTGTTCGCTTTGTTGTATGGAAAAATAGAATAGTATATGATTTCATTTGATGAGTAATGGTGGATTCTTATCAATGTATTTATTGTGGATTTATAGTGATTTGGGTTGTTTATGGAAATGATTAGGTTAATTACTTATAAGTATGTGACTTTAAGAGGAATTAATGTCATTTGGAGATACAATTTAACATGGAAGACTACATTCTTATATGTTTTCAGTTTCAATATTAGTTTGGATTATATTGAAGTATTTTAAGGAAAATTGATTATTGAATGGTATTTATTTAACTTTAGGTTATTGATGGTTTAATTTTAGAAATTAAGAATAGTTTTTTTTTCTCTAATGGAATATCCATTTGAGGGGCCATCAGATATTATACTAACCATTTTTTTTGATTAATCTCTAAAGACAAGGTAAATATATAGTTTATCCTATGTGGATCATGTATTTCTATAGAAGTTTATTCTAGATCTTCCATTGTGACCAAGTCTTCTGGAATACTCATTGTTCAAAAAAATGATTTAGTGGTAAAAAGTTATTAAAGAATGAAACTCTACTTAAAAAATATGTATATCTCTTTATGTTATTAGTCAATATCATAAATGAATTCCTTGTCCTTATGTAATGTAACATAAAACAAAAAAATGTTGTCCGTTTACTTTTCCTACTGGGAGACTAAGGACCGTTTGTCCCAACACAAGTTTGTGATTTTTCTTATTGTTAACTTTCTCCTGATCATGTTTTCTATCCCTCTCCGTCAGAACTGAACACTTAGTTTATCATCCATATCCATGTTTTCCTACATGGAATCCTAGTATGGGTTATCTTGGGTGACCTTTATACCTCTCTTTCTTTCTTTTAAAGTGATTGTTTTAATGACTCTTTTTCCGATGTGGGACATTCCATTATATTCTCAAGCCCAATTTTAAAAAAAAATTTGACGACACAATTTATTGAAGGAGGGGAGAATGTAACACCCCAAGCTTCCACGGTATGTTTCCCTTTGAAAAATAAAATGATGTGCATTGTACGCAACTTCGAGATTCTAACACACCACAACCAATCAAACTAGCCGTTATGAATAGTAATACCTACTTTTTGAAATTTTATAAATTTTATCATTCGAAATGGACTTCGGTTTTGGATTCGTAATATCGAAGTTATCTTAGGGAAAAATTTTTGTACTTTTCAGACAACTTTCATATTATGATGAATAGTGAAAATTACTAAATTTTAATTAAAAAGAGATTTTTTTAATCAAAATAATTAATAGTGATAAATTATTAATTTTAGTGGTTTTAAAGAATATTTAGAATATATTTTTACCATTTAATACAAAGTTGGTCATTGGTTGAGATTTCACATTTAAACCAGACATAAACAAGTTTCAATCTTTTGATAGTTATTATCTCTTAAAAACACGATATTTTTTTCGACGACGGGAATTAATTTTTAAATTAATTAATGCAACTAATATGTTTTGAATTTGTTAAAATATACATCATTTTTTAATTCATAATATCAAATATAGCCTAAGCCTAATTTTTGGTATTTTCTGGAAACTTTCATTTTTTGATGAATAGTTAAACCACTAAGTGGTAGTTAAAAAACTGAATTTTTCATAAAACATAATTTTACTGCTTCTGTGAGTGGAATTTCGAAAATCCGAGAGACACGGTTAATATAAAGTAGTGAAATGTTGTTCACTGAGAGGAAAATAATTTTTGGTGAATAGTGTATTTTTACAATTATTTACCACAGTTAAAAGTAAATAGGGTAATTAAGGGTAAAAATGATATTAATATAACCTAACACATGTAATAGTTCTATTGGACAAGTGTATCTCGACCACAAACCACCTTAGAAATAAAATATTATCATTTAGGTCCACTTGGATTAGATTAGGACATTTATTATTATTTAATTCAAAGAAGAGTTAAAAGAGTTAAAATCAAAGTTTATTTCCTAAAACATATTTAATATAGGGTTACACATAAGATAAATTCGTTTATAATTATTCATTAGAAATATAACAATATTAAATATCTAATTATATTTTATTTATAATTTTTAGACATTATATAATTTAATTTATTTATGACACAATGATGAAGCAGTAATTACCATAAAAGTGAAAAATTAAAATAATTGATATTATAAATATCCAAATAAATATAATTGGAGACTTTTATTGAATTACACTAATTTTATAGGTTAATATTACATATTAGGATTGATTTAATTGACTTTATTTGATGTAATCATTCTTTTATGAGTTTCAAAAAAATCAATTATTGAATAGTGTCAAAATTTACATAAAAGATTTTTTAAAACAAATATTATATTATTAATTGATATTAAATTCCTAAAAATATAAGGATCAGCCACAAGACTTATATCATGATAGGTGAATCATTAATGGACCAGTTGGGGGTCTCTTTGATGTATATAGTATGTTTATTAAACATATAATATAAAAATACAAAGAGACATTGTAAAAGTGAAACTAATTAACTATGAGTTAACACTTAAAGATAAGGTTAATATAATGACCAAAACCTGTCTAAATTCTATTTGATGAGTGGTTTTCGACTTATCCCCACCTTAAACGTTAAATATTTTACTTTGGAGCCATTATTAACCGAATATTAATTTATTATAAAATAATATTTCTAGCTTTTCCAAAGGTTCCCCTCACCCCACTTATAAAAGGGAACTCCCCCTTCTCATTACTTAACACCACCATAGTCTTTTGGTTCGGCAAAACCATACCCAAATACTCTCTAAACATCCCTCACTACAACCTAGAGGCCTTATTTTGGTCATAAATCCAACCTATGGAGCCCTTTTGATCAAATCAAAAGGAAGAACCCGAAGAAGAGGTAATGTTTTTACCACCCTTTTTCAAATTCTTTTCTTCTTCAACTTCTTATTTATTTGTTATTCCCATTCTAAAATAATTAATCCTGCATCTCCTATATAATATAATATTATTATAAATATGGTACAACCATATTCAGTATTCTATCCATCCTTTGAATGACATGTCACCATACGTGCTTACGTACGACTTACTGTCTCCACGTCGTGGTTTAATTGTCATTCAATAAATTATTATTTGGATGGGTATAATAATGATCTGTAATTCATGTAAATAATAAATATAACATGATAATTATTCTTTATATATGATATAACATCCAATTATATATTATTTTAACATCAAAAGAATGATATTGTCGCTCGTGCGTACGTACGGACTACCGTCTCCACGAAATCGATGAGATTTATTCTACCTCATATCCATTAAAGTATAATTATCATTTGATGATTTAAAAATAATGTTTAAGGACTTGATATAATTCATTATATGAATAACATACAACCTATCCATAACAAACACGGCTTACGTAACAAATAATATAAAGGAAAACGAGTAAGTTAACACCCGAAATGAAGATAATACTAAGATATTAATAACAAATCAATGTTAAAAGATCATATATGAAATCATATTAATGTAAATTATTCTTGTATAATTCAATAACAATTATTTCACCATTATACAGGAGGTTAACATACCGTCGACCAAGGAAACAATTACAATGTAAGGGGTTTCTTATCTCACTCTTAATTTCGTGAGAATTCCATTGTTCACCACTTATTTATAACATGTGGTGTATGTGTACTGCCCATGACTGTATTCATTGTGTAATATACTTTAATTTATTGGTATTTACATCATCATTGTATGATTTTTCTTTCATGGATGTATGTTTCATAAATTACCTAATCGATAAGGGAATTTGAAATTTCCATTTCCATTTATTCAGCTTTATGCAAACATCATTGATTATTTTACTCCGAGATTATGTGTGGAATCATTATTCATTTTCTTATGTCATAATTTCCACTCCCCTTTTCTATGGATATACTTTTGATACACATAATCACTCCATTGATAATTTCTCAAGTCATCGATATGAATTTGATAAGAGTAATTTTAACTCATTCTCCATTTGTTGAGTTAAACATCAAATTCATTGGTGTTATTTTTACAAGATTATGTGTGAATGTCCTTTGATTGTTTTACACAGAATATCCAATCATATTTAGGGTATTTATATTTGTCACACATAACTATGTCGTTGATTTATCCTTATCCTAATGATACGGCTTTTATGAGAGATTTCATCTCAATTTACATTCCATTGAGACTTCTTTGTTGATATACACCAAATCACTTTTATGTGGTGTTTATAATGTAATTTGACACAGTATATAATGAATCCATTTTTTTCAGGATATGACAATGTTTTTATTACCTCAATTATTTTTTTCAATTGTCTCTCTTTTGGTTAGAAACTCTAACTAAAATACCATTTTTAAATATTTTAAAGAATTATTGTTCTAAATCTTTCTCATTAATGTCCATGTTTTAAAAAAATGGTTTTAAGGATTTATTTATATGGAAATTAAAGTTTTAAAATTAAAACTCCATTTAAAAGTTTCAAAGTGGAAAGGTTCACTTTTATTCAAAAATCTATTTTAAACTACTTCTTGACAAATAGTGTGACTTTGAAATGTTTCAAGAAGAGGGGGGTATTTCTCTCAAATAGTTTTGATGGTTATTTTCATCTATGTCAATATCATTCATTATTATCGATTGAGGTTAATATAATACAATAAAATCTTCCATATTGTATCGAATAGGTTATGTTTGACTGTGGATGTGCTATTTTTATACCATTCATGGTTTTTGGTTAAAGTATTGACATTTAATATGCTTGTTTTAATACAAATGTTTATGTTATGTTTAAACATGTTCATATGAGGAATGCATTGGACATAGTAAGTGATGGGTGGACCCCACAATAGCCCCTCGATGCATCAGTATTTCTCATGAGACAAACTAGTGTCTTGGCATAAGGCCTTGGAATAATCTTATTTGTAGTCTTGGCACGAGGCCTTGGTTATGTGGTTATGATAGTCTAGAATTATGCATTCCATAATTATGAAAGTGGTTATTGATATTGCATGTGAATATTCGATTAGTATAATATCCATGTGAATAAGTAAATGGCATTATTGAAGTTCAAGTTTAAAAGGATTTTGTTTTAGTTCTTAAATGTTTATTCTTGTTTATGAAAGTTTCTGCTATATTTTTATCCTTACTGGGAATTTGAGCTCAACCCTTTTCTATGTTTTATTTTTCCCAGGACGTGAAGAAGTAAATTATAAATGACCTACAGGGATAGTATGAGGGGATAAGAGTATGGAATATGGAGATTATAATGTTGTAGTTTTCATATTATGATGTAATGTAAACATTATTAATGTATCTAGTTATTACAAGGATACAAAACTAATCGGTCTTTCGAGACTTGATCTTTCTTTTGATCATGCCAATGTTATGTAATAATGCACCGACTCTGGGTAACTGGGGTCAGGGCGTTACACCTGCGGCCGAGTTCCCAGCCTCTGTGGTCTGTGGTAATTCTACTCGTCCTCTTCTTTGTGTGTGGCTGGTTAATCATGTATCCCCGAGAGATTGGGTTTGCAGCGACAGGTTTTTCGTTCTGGTTTTTTGTGCGGTTGGTGTTCGAGTGACCAGAATTCTCTCTGGTTTCTTGGCATTTGGGTTGATGGAAATGAGATTGGTTTTGATAATCTAAATCCAGGATCATTGAAGGTTTTGACGACTGGTTGTGGGTCTGGAGATGTTTTATACTATTCTGTTGCTTTATTTTGACTTCAAGGTGTTGCGCAGATGGAATATATGGATCCAAGGGTTCATATGGATTCTTCATTTGACTTTTTCGGGTTGATTTAACTGTTTTTGGTTTTGCTGATGATGCTTTTGATTGTGTTGGGGGTTTATTTCCTTTCTTTTCCGCTTTGGTCGGGGATGACGACGTCCTGGTTTCTGGTTCTCGGATTAAGCGTTAATGGGAGTTTCTTCACAATTACGGCGACGACGGACACCTTTGAATCTCTCTATCAACTTCGTTGTTGCGGAATCTAAATAGTCTCAGGTGGTTTTGAGGCTGGACATTGTTCGAGGTGCTGTAGGGTTCGAGGGTTCCCGTGAATCGAGGCCAACGCTTGGGATTGTGTCCCGAGGCGTGGGGTTTTGTTTTTTCAAATTTTGAATTCTCCTAATGTGGTGATTGTATTCTGGTTTGTGGTTTGGTTGTTGGTTACCGGTTTCCCATAAACCTGTTTTTTAGATAAAGAAAAACAAGTAGATTGCAGGTAAGACTGTTTGGGTGGTTGACTCTGACTATGATAAGCCCTCAATATGGCCCCGTTCACCTTTAAGGATAATAATATCGACACCCTGATTGGGATAAGGGAGTGATCCTATAGGGGATTACCAACTAATAATTTTTCCATAACCAGTAAACTCTTAGTCAGAGGGGACACATGATATGTGTAATTCCATGTAGCAGAAGCAGATAGAAACTCGTCATAAATCTATCAAGGATGGTTAGTCCTACAAGAAAGTGGATATCCCAAAAGAATATTTCCACATCATCATGAGATAAATGGAAGGTTTTCTGCTTGAACACTAGCTACTCAATAGATTAGAAGGATTTCTCTTAGGGAGAAGGTCGTGAACTAAGAAACCCAATATTCTTGATATAAGTTCACTTCCTTGAAATAGTTAGGGGCTCCTAAGCAAGATTTATGTACCTAGAATTCCAAGGGGAATTTTTTAGAGAAACATCATACCGCTCACAAATCCCACATGCTACTCCACCCACCATTAAGGTTATGTTGAGATATGTGGATAATATATGGGTACTCTCATGTTGTTAGACTTATAACAACATTGTGACCCCTTCAATTTCCTTGATACATGCATAGACTCTTAATATAAAGATGTTTTCCTTTATACGAATTGCTTTGACATACCATGATGGGGAAATTTTGGCTGGATCCTGACCTTGTGGTGCATCAAAGGGAATGAAGGGAGTTTTGGGGTCAGCCAATGGCAGGTGAATGTTGTTAGGAAGACCAAAACCATAAAATGGCACCTGTATGAACAATGGGTAGTCTAGGATCTCTGGAATTATGAGATCATTTCAAATCTGTCACAATGAATAACGTAGGATCAAATATGATCAAAACTATCCCCCACTATGGTCACCCTCATCTTCTTCAATTTTAGCATACCATGAGAAAGATCCACTTTAGTCTACACAAGAATTTCTAAGTGGTGATAAGATGTTAGTCCAATAAACGATGTTGGATAATGATTACATAAAAATGGATAATGGACATATAAATATGTATGCATAGGGATCCACATATAGTTCTCTAAAATGGTATTTGGTAGGCATATATCACATACTTCATGATACGTGGGAAGTAAACACCACATACTTCCATAGTACGCTGAAGTGTTACACCGCGTATAACCACGCTATGGGAAGAAATAGGGAGGTGATGTCTCATGGGTTGTGGGATGAAAAACATAAGAGTTTATGGAATGTGCATACTTTGAACCAAGGCCTCATAATATTCATTTTTAAAGAATTAATATTAAGATTTTATGTTCAGATTATTATGTCTTACTGCTTGGTTCACCGATATAAACTCGTTATGCAGACACACACACATCGTTGAATTATACTATGGGAACTTTTGATTTTATTTTTAAATTCCAAAATGGTATTTTCGAAATCCCAATATTTGTTGTCGGAATATAAACGGAAAAGTTTTCGGATCTCGGCATGTACGAAGTAGATATTGAACAATATTGTCACAAGAGAAACAATATGCAAATGTAGAGGATGCTGAGGGGGTCGAGAAAACAATTTTCTATGAGAGATGGAAAAAGAAAATTGACATGGGCTCCTATATATAGGTTTGGTCCCCTTCTACTTGGTCTATATGTTCTACCATGAATTGCTTCAGTTCAGGACCACTTCTATAGCAGAATAGTCTGGTTTTCATTACAAACGGACCCCGTTCCTTTTGGGTTATTTGTAGGGTATTTAAATTTTTTTAAAGGGACAAAAATAGTTTCACAATCACATTAAAGAAAGAAAAAAGTATTCTGACAAGTATAAAAAGTCGAATGTACTCAAATTGAGTTATAAGAATCAGAAAAAGCTTGAAGGAATTCATGTTTTCAAAATATTTTATGTGGTCTGCATAACATCACCAAAAAGGGTTCAAAGACTAGATGAAATGTGAACCACTAGTACTCGGAATGACCTGAATGGAACTGTCCCACAGAGTGAAGGCCATGGAACCTAGTGTAATGCGAACCACATTGTTGAAAATATCTTGTGTGTGAAGGATATTAGCATTACATTTCATTAAATCAACAGTACGCAGGTGATGAAACCCAATAGGGTTCTGCGAACCACGATCGCGAATTACAGCTCTACAAACACCAGTTGATGGGGCCTTCCGCAGGTCAAGATATATCTTCATAGGATTCCTAAATTTGTTCTATAATCCCATTGATACGATTTCCCAAATTCTATATAAAATGAGTATAGATATAATTGAGATGGGACATATGAAAAAAGCATAAAGGGGAACTAATAGTTTGCAAGAAAGAACTCATGGAACATTTTGACATCAATAATGAATCATCTGCGATGCCTAAATTGAGAACCATCCTCTTCGAAGGTAAAACCAGCTACGAATCATTAACTGATGAGAACATAATAATACTAATATAATTGTGAACTGGATTATTGAAACCGCAAATGAAATTTTTCATGCGGATAAACTCCCTAATATTGATATCCCCTTCAACCCTCCATCATTATGATGTTCTTCATAGTGTATCGCTACATGGATCTAACTCAGTGATGTTTACTGCATCAGTATGCGGTTGGAACCCAATGTAGTGTGACAGACTACATCTAGGACCATGTATCACAATGTTTTGCAGTGGTCAATAACCATGCTTTCATACCACTTCAGTACATAGAAGACCCCTCTTCCCAAATACCACAATGGTATACAAAGCTTCCGCCAACCCGCATAAGAAACCAATATAGGGAATCTGGTGTTTTTGGGTATTCTTCCCTCTGGATGATAACTCACCCCTCTATTACCATTCAGTCCTCTATAGTCCCTCCGCGAATCAATCCCCACTCAACAGGCCAAATCCTCCTCCAATTCCACCAGACCAGTATGATCATGCCATCTGGGGATTCAGTGTGCCTATTTTAGTCAACATACCCATGGTACATAGAATCATGAAGGCTCTCCCAACTAACGTTTGGGCTCTGGGGATGGATCTGGCTCAACATTCCCATGGTAACCCGGAGTCCAACAACGGGAAACTAAAATTAACTTCCTCATTATAGAGATTAAGGTTGATAACCTGATATTCCATTTAGTGGGGAAATGTGATCAGTCAAAGGGGTTATGTTCGGTTTCCTTTTTGATGAGGATGGTACTCCTCCCCTTCCAAAAAACTCCTTCTGGGCCTTCCCCACTAAGGTAAGTCCCCAATCATCCAATGGTCGATCCATGAAACATTTACTGTCTTCTCAAATTAAAGGATTCATTACTCTGAACCATCGCCCACCATCACCCTGTCCTCTTCCACCTTAGGCTCTCCCTCTCTCCTTAGTTGGAGAGGAAGCATGTGGTTGGGTGGATCTCTCGAATCCTTTTGTTTCTCACACCGAGCATGTATCACGTGGGCATAGAGGTTTTTTAAGGTTACAACATCCAATCAATTTTGAACTACAAGAATTCTGATTCCTGATCAAAACATGATACTAAGGACACTTACTCAAATTTCTGAGCTCAAAAGGATGTCCGTTCAAAAGGTATCTCCCAACAATTCCACCCAATGAGCACCATCTATGAAAAAGCCACATATCATCTAAACTGCGTGGTCTTTGATTTATCTGTCATGGATATGTGGGAAACCAATCTTTTGGGTCTGATACCGACATCAAGTCACCTTCCATTCTCCCTGGGTGAAGATAATCCCCACAGTGCTTTATTGTAATTCTCAAGTCAGTATTACCTTCATAGCTTCATATCCACGTATGCCTATGACGATCATGCTATCCAAGGGTAGCCCATGGACACACTCTTATAGAATGAACCAAGGATTCACGAAAATATGAACATGACTTGAATATATAATAGAGTACCGGAATAGGCAACAAACTCACCCCCAATGGGGTTTAGTGATCCCGACATCCCATCCTCTCGACCAAAGGTGTCCTAATGTGTCGTCAAGAAAATAATGGTCCAACGTGTACCTACCATTAGAATGAATGTCCATGAAAAATGGATTCAATAGAAGTTGGGTGTTTCTAGATCCATGAATAAACCTGTTAGGCACCATCTGGGGAAGTGATATCCTTGGAGGACAGATTGTACGAGTATTTGACCCCAAGGAATCACCCATTGCGACCATCTAACATTGGAATCTCCTTAGTACTATAGATAGTGTAAGTTTCCCAGTCCCCACAAGGTGAATCCAAATTTATTTTATAGGATAATGACATAGAATGGGTTGAAACAAAATAAATGGTGAATTTGATAAGAACTCATCTCTATGAAAGAGTGTCAGGTGGTGATTCCCATCTGACCATTTCCTCACCCCCATGAAGGTGCCACCTTAGGCTAAAAAAATAATATTGTGGCCTCAATATGATTCTTGTACCACTTATAGAAGTGATTCTATTTCATTATTACCTATATCAAATAAATGCTAATATAAATAAAAATAATCAATTAAAAGACCTTGCCGAAAAATTTAAATAGTAAAATCTAATAGTTTACATCATAGACAAATCGAAATTCCAAAAAACAATTCTGAAAATATTTTGAAGAAGGAATGAAATTAAATTCATTCATAAACATATGTTCAATAGTATTTCACAAAATATATTACACAATAATAATGAAACTCAAAAGAGTGTGTCTATTGGGTGTCACCTTCCACAACCACCTAGTGCTTAGTCGTTCATCACTTGGGAAGCATCCTTCCTCTCCATTTTTGCATCAATGCACAAATTCAATATCAGTATCCTAATATCCACCTTCACATTTACATCTTAGGACAACTCTATTCAATTGTAAATCCTGAAACGGGAGAGGAGGCATATATTTATAGGGGAATGGGTGAATAATTTCAGCTAAAAAATTTCTTTGAAGGTATACACTTTTTGGACCCATTAAATATAATAATATGTAATAGTTTTCCACAGATAATGTTTTTTATAAATTTTCATGAATTTTTCATCAAAATTTCACATTTATTGGACTCATTCCGAGTGTGTTATAGACTAAATACTGAGAATGTATTTTTCTCGAAAACATTTCTAGAATTCTATATCCTTTGTTTATCACCCAATTACACCAATAATTAGTCCAAAAATCCACCAAATTAATTTAATAATCTCTTCTATGTTTTCTCATTAAAATGCATTCTGAATCATAACAATTGGAATTGTGTATCCATAATTATGAATTCATTATAGAGGTGGGGTCCATGCTATCCTCTCAAATAATTTTTCAGCTAGATTGATTTTTAGGGCTTCATTTTATTCGAATAATTTCTTGTCCCAAATGAATATGTTGAAGTAAATAAATAAAAAGATGTAAAAAATTACTCAATTTGAAAATATATTAAAATAACATTTACCCAAATACCCATGTGATAAGAGTTTGTTAAAAATCCATTATTATTCAATTTAACTTTTTATTCCTAAAAACACTCCAATTCCAAAATTGTTACAAATATTCACTAATTTTTCAATCAATGGTGTTTAAATCATTATACTAGTTATTAAAATAGTGTAAATATTATTTCAACCACATTTCCTCAAGAAGAATGATTTTCCAGAGTTAATGTATTCATTATGGATACTTTGGGTCTTTCACCTCCATCATCACTTATTTATTTTCTATTAATTTTTTAGTTTTATATAATGATTCTATTAATTTGTTTTAGTTCTATTATTCAGAATATTCTTTCTATTTGGCATCATTTTTTTCAACATCTCATAGGATTTATTAATTTATTGTAAATATTCAATATGATGTATGCATGGATCTTTTCATTCATGGGTTAATACATTATCATCAAACATATAAGGAATTGTACATAAAAATCTTCTATATCCTAGTGGATGATAATAAATTCTCACTAATTTTTACAATAGTTCCCTACATTTTATTGGCCCAGGAGAAAATTTGTGCAATGAAATCGTTGTCATTAATATTTAGGACTTTATATTCAAATATTTTAATATTTATTTTTTATCACTTATCCTCAGTATTATATTATTAACTATTTCACATTTATTCTCATAAAGAATGATTATAATTATTCCATTTACAATTTAAAACTCAATATAAGATTACTATGAAAAATAAAATTCCAATAACTCCCTGAATTTATTTATTATTCCTATCATTTGTGTTCATGGATGTACATAAAGCCTAAGGGGTATATATTTTAGTTGTATCCCAAAAATCATCCATGATTATTAAAAAATATAGTGATTTAATGTTGACGAGAAGAGGAAACCCTATTATTCATCATCAAATTATATGTGTGTCAATGAAGGCATCCTAGATATGACAAAACATGGAAAATCCAATCGTGAGATCATGGAAATCATTAAATGGGGGGGGGGGACGAATTGTTTGTTTTATTTTCCATTTTCCATTTTACAAAACCATCACGACGAGTTATTGTGAATTAGAATTAGTTTTAAACTAAATCATTAACAAGAAATACTATTTACAATAGATTTTTATAGTGTACAATTGAAAATGAAAATCATGATCCATGGAATGATTTAAAATCACCTATGACTACATGACCAACAATCATAAAAAATGTATTTTAATAAGAATTGTTTATATATGAAATAACTTTACGTGTATAATTTTTTTATGTGTGTACCATATAGAAAAAATGATGTGGAATCATTGCACAAACTAATAATTCATCCACCACTTTTTAATCAAAACACAATGTCACTGTACCACTTATTTTTCTCTATTATTCAATTTTAAGAATTCACTCTTCATCCTCTCCAATATATGGTACATCAATGAGAAATAACTTTATCACAGGTTTCAAATTAGTTATCTCCCTTTTATAATGAATATGACCAATGTTAAAATGTATTATATTTTCTATAAATTAATTGATTTAGAATTCACTAAAACCACTTTATTTTTTTACACATTATATATTCAGTAAATATTAATGAGTTTTATTTCTATAAATGATTTATATAATTTATAATTAATTTTGGTATTCATGCATAATTTTTTCATTTTTTCATAACATAATATTATCATATATTAAAATATTTATTGAAATTATATTAATTTGGAATTCCCTCTAATATTTATCCATGATCTTCTCATTTATTTCATCTATAAATCATGGAAAATTATGCCATATAAATGTATTCAATGAAAATATATTTTTTAATATATTAAATAACATCCCACATGTGTGTATGGTAGTATATATATCATGAAATGTAAGTACTAATTTTATAGAGATTATTTTACAGAAACCATCTTGAGTAACAATGTCTTTTTTTTCTTAAAATGAAGAGTAGAACACAAAGCATTAACATATTTATCATTTCTAGATTTCCACCCTAACTTGATTTGTCTCGTCTATGGTATTTATAATTTATAAATATCAACACGTATTTAAATATCGATTCATATATATGAAATAAAATATATTTTCTGTATCCTAGTGTGAGAAAATAATCATACACCTTCTCCTTGCGATTGGGATGTTATGAATTCAATATAAAAAATATCAAACATATCATGAATATATTATAAATTATCATAAACCTTTTGTTTATGATTATGTATATGTTAAAAATTATTCAAAAAAATTATATATCCAAATAATTTTGTTGTGAATGAATTCATTCAATAATGTTTTAGTGATCAAATAGAATATATCTTATGCATATAGAAAATTTTCTTATGCATCATTCTTTTTTAAATTTTTATGAACTCCAAAAATATACATCTTTCATATTAATCATCTAATATCCTGATATATTATTAATTAATATTACAATAAAATATATCATGAATGAACATAAATATAATAAATTTTATTTAAAACCTCAAATAATATATCAATTTTTAATATCTTCATGTATAATATATGAATTTTTATAATCTATAAACCAATTTCAAATATAATAGTTTAAACATATTTATGTATATGTAGATACTATGAAAATATTTATAGAACATATCCAACCTATTTCATATACATTCAAATTAAATTAATCTCAGCAACTCAATTCATCTCATAAGGAAAACTCTATTTTTATAAAAAAAATTATTTTGATATTGAATTTGAAAAAAAATAATTAAATAATTAAATATATTGAAATTTAAATTATTATTATATAGAATAAATTAAAATTATCAAAATAATAATAAATATTAAAAAACAAATAAAAGTTATTTGAGTTCCTAAAAATCAATTAAAAACTCAGTTTGTCTTCAAAAATCTCTTAGGATCGACATTTTCTCAGCCTCTGATCATGAAAAAATACCATTATGTATATTGGAGTAACACAATACCAAAAATAATTTCCCAAAACCTATAAAAATAATATTTATATCAAACTCTTCTAAAATAATGTGAATATTAACATATCCATATTGTCCAATCAAATTAATTCTAATAGTAAATTAAATTTACTCAATAATAAAATTGTAGAATGAAATCCTAACTCATGATTATTCATGTTAACCTTATATTACCTCTCAAATTCACATAAAAATTACCCAATCAGGAGTCATGTATAAGATTCAATTTTTGGAATATACTTCCCAGAAAAAAATCCAATGTCCACTATCATAAATAAATAATCTGTAGTTCTTGACTAACACTCACTCAAACTATAACAACCAATCATCCAATTTTCTTAACTAAAATCCTCATATTAACTATTTGATACAAATTTCTAATGTCACATCATAAAATTAAGTGAAATCCCTTATAATACCCCTAAAAGGAAATGGAATTATGACTACTTTTTATATATATATTTTTTAAAAAGGTTAAATTGCTTCTAAATACAACATGTCATTCAGTATAATTCATAATAATTAACCAATACATAAATGAATCATAAAATAAGAAATAAAAAAATTTCCTATATATTTATAACATTTTTATCGATAGAATGAATCATAATAGAACCAAAATCAACAAATAACTAACACATCCTATATAGATGTAGTTTCATACACGGATGATATGAGAGAATCCACCATAAGGTGAATCCATCCGAGTAGATACCATATCAATCACACGTCGAAGACCCCAGAGATTATGATCAGATTATACATTATTATCAGTATAGACAAAATGGGTAAAATGAATAGTTGTTTTTGTAGGTTCTAGCAGTAATGGTTAAAATGTTTGTCAAATGTAGTGAGCAAGACCTACGAATTACTAATATCATCATGCATTAGTATATGTTAATGTCTAGAAAAACCTTCATCCCCACATGTAATAATTAGATATACAAATTATCATGACCAATCATAGTCAAACTACAAACTTAAAACTTTCATCAGTATCTCCAAAAAAACCTTTTATAGAAATGAATACTAATCTTATATAACATTTGATAATTGATTTGAAAAAAAATGTAATTCATTCTAGATGAATATGTCATGAGATTGTATATAAGATGAATGTTTCCACCGACATCTAATGTTATACATAAAATATGAATATACAATGGTAGAAGCTATTTATATGTATCATAATCACATAGAAAATACTTGTCTCAATGATGTAGATGTATATTTGGATACTGATAGAAATATAAATCATCAAGGATATAGATGTGTATATGGTCCCCCAAATCCTAGTGTTTGGGGTTGGAGGAGTGACAATATATCGTTAATAATAATATAGCTCACTCTTAGAGATACTATACTTAAAGAGTATAAAAAATAACATGAAATATCATATATATTTTTCTTATATTAGGGATTCTATATGAACATTCCATATATTGTGATACCAATTTCTATATAATAAATGAATTACCTAAAACCAAATATTTCATAACCATTATCTACTCTTCCATGATCCTGTGTTATGAGAGTGGAGGGTAATAAATTTAAATAATTCATTATAATGATATACACATATTATTGGATGGAAAATGTATGGTCCCATCCATCTTGCACTGTCCCTATTCAGAGGGGTAATTAATATGAAACATTCATCATATACCGAAAATATATATATCCATCAAACCAATGATGAATCTCATATTGTGGTTGAATATTAAACAAAAAAATAACCTCAATAACTATCAAGGATACATCTACTATTACAATTAGTTAATTCTATTATAATCACGAACTACTAAAGAATCCTTAATAGATTCCAAATAGCCAATATTATAGAATGAAGTTGTTATTTCTTTAAAATTTATGTGATGAATGTTGAACTATTCACCCATCCTCATAAAAAAGGGATATCCATTCATATGTTAATAGTTATCTTTATTTTAAAAAATGGGACCTAATACGATATTTTATATTCTGTAGTGATAACCTTGGATAATTTAATTATTTAACATAATGATTTATACTAATTAAAAAAATTTCTCCATGAAACCAATTTTTATTGTGTTACTATTTATAATATGAAATTAATTATGTACCCCCAATTCAATAATGATTATAACTCACTGTTTGGTGAATAAAAAATTATCATCATTATTCTATTACACAATTTTCATATATGACATACTTACATACTCAATATTAAATTCAATAATTTTTCCATTCCGGTATCACTATAAATTTTTTCATTGAATTCAATATTAGGATATAAATTAATATTTAATGTAATTCAGTGAACCCTATTGAGGTTTATTATTTAGTATATATTGTTTTATCAAAATTTATAATTATAAATACTTCTAGATCATGAAGTTAACTCATAGTTTTAATAAATTATAGGATAATTGACTTTTAATTGTTTATTCATAATTAGATATTATTACATAGTCTTTTACAAATACATCACAAACCTTTTTATTATACCTTTATCTATGTTTCATTATTAAATATATCTTATAGTATTCCCATGTCATCATTATTAATGTAAATATTTTCCTTTTTCCTTAGTATATTATTACAATACATTATATGGTTATATGATCTAATGATAAAATTGAATTTTCTGGAATGAATATTTTAAACTCATTTTGTTTTTTCAAAATACCACTCATAATATTAATGAACATTATTAACAATTTAAATAATTTATTATAGATATTATTCGATATATATTTTTAATTTTTTGACATGGCTTAGTTGAAATCATCCTATGGTATTATGTTTGTCATCATATTCAATTCATAATCAATTTAATTCCCCAATATTTAATTCTATCTTATTAATATTACAACCAAACAATGTTATCCATAAATTATGTTATGTATTTTTCCATTATATTATATCAATTCATATCAAAATTGGCCCTATTCACTCCCTTTAATTAATTTCAATTATTATATGTAACAAATTTACTATTCTCTTAGTTTTATAATCATAAATTATTATAAATTTTAATTTGAATTTTTTTCTACAGTTATATAATAATAATAATCATAATTCATGTATTAAACATATCAAAATTGACCGATATTAGAATCCATTAGGTTGCAATATTTGGTTGGATTCCAATATTAATTTTTTTGTCAAAATGAGAGTTCTTATGAAACCCCACATACACAAAGAAGAGTATTTTCAATCTAGGGGTATGACATGGAACTACCCACTAAGCTCCACAAATTGACTCTATTGAGCTTCACTACCATCCCTCATGGGATCACAATAGATGTCTGATAATTTATTGGATGGAAGTAATCCCATGTATTACCTTGTACTGATCTAAATTATTTGTATAAACATGTATCCACATGGTTCCATCTAATCATAATTTTTAGATAGTAGTGACCATGAGGTGATCTTTTGTAACAACCTTGTCCCAATTATTCCATATTCAGTGTACAATGGATTTATATACAATGAATCACATATTGATGGAAATAATATTATAGTAGTAATATATTTATATAAATATATATATTTCTCATATTTCATTTTAATATAAAATTTTCAATATATCTATTCAGACAATATAATTATTTCACACAGTATATCGATTAATATTATTAATATTATACTTAATGGATTCCCCTGAAATGAAACAAAATATTATTAAACTAAAATTATCAGTATTAGTTATGTAAATCAAAGTATATCATGATTATATTAAGAATAATCAATATTTAATAGTCATTATGGTATGGTACATATTTAAAAACACATTCAATAAAATAAATAAATTTACAATATGGATTAGATGTGGAATAGTCAATATGAAAAAGAAAATTAAATGAATACACATTCCATTAAAATAAGTTGGCTATCAAGTATAAACAATGAATAATCAAAATGGAATGTTAAATAACTAAATTCAAATGACCTTTATATTATATAAAGAATAATAAATTTGAAAATCTAAATAACTAAACACTCATGAAATTTAAATAACATGATTTTCAGGAATTGATATGGCTTAATAAACATGGGAATGTAAATATTGGAAGACATTATCTATTCAATCAATAAACTAAGAATGTATCCAATCCTTAGATAATATCCTTTAAAAAAATCATAGATAATAATAACTAATTTTATAATGTAGGAAATTCATAATTATTGGATGTCTTGTTCTCAAGTACATGATACTATTCTATCAAGAACATTTATAAGACAATGTTAAACTATTGAAAAAATCTATTTAAATATAGCTTATGAATTTTATTCAGGAGACTACAAATGCATTTATGGGATATAAAATTTTGAAATCCATCAATCTACAATGGTTCAATAAATATTTCATATATCAAATGGTTGATTAAAATAACAAACAGCGTTCATTATAATCAAATATCTGTATTGAGAAAAGAATACGAATTTATAAATACTTCTCAAGATAATCAACTAACTATAAATATAAAATTATGTATTTATTAGTGATACATGGTTTAATCAGTAAATATTTTAATGATAAATTATATTGATATTTAGAGAACATTTAATGTCTAATGATCAAATGAATTTGAATATTTCATGTAAAAGATAGTCCTTGAAAATGAATCTAGAATGTGAATTGCAAC
Organism: Viscum album; assembly: GCA_963277665.1. NCBI lineage: Eukaryota > Viridiplantae > Streptophyta > Magnoliopsida > Santalales > Viscaceae > Viscum > Viscum album. The sequence goes on from OY728143.1 coordinate 359,885,818, forward strand.
ACTTTCTAAGGTTAAAAAGGACATAAAAAATAAAATATTGAATAATGATGTTATCAATGAGTCATATACCTATTTTATATGACCTTGAATATGGATTGTTTTAAATTTTTATATTAATTCCATGATAATATACATTTTTAAAATCATGAGTTATATAAATTTTTCAATTTGAAAATAAACATTAAAAAAATTCAAAATAAATTTTGAAAATATATATATATATATATATAATTACCTTATGTAATATATAAAAGTTTCTTATTTTTTTTATTTTTAATGATTTAAGGGGAAAAATTCATTCCAAACATGTTAAATTACAGATTTCATTCACTTTTTTGCCACATAATAATGAATTAATGTTTTTGAAAATGACATAAAGGTTAATTTTAATAAATTTAAAGGTAATTTTGTGTAAAATTTTCTGTAATAAATAATTTTTAAAGGGGAAAACATTTTTTAAAAAATAAGAAACATTTATTTTTTGGAAAAATGTGTTTGGATATAGGAGAAAAAGGAATTTATCTTTTTATTAAAATGTTTTTTTAATCTTATTAATTATTAAAGAAACAGAAAAAGGTAATATTATTTTAAATTATCATGACTAAACATATGGGAATAAATTGAAATATTATTATATTAAAAATATGACCTAATTTCTTCTATGTAAATTTATGTATAAATAGAAACATAGTTATTAATATAGATGAAAATGAAGAAGTTATATAACTAAATGATATGATATTATGTTATAGAAATCATCACTACTTGGTAATTTTCATTCCAAATCTCAATGGATGAATTAATATAAATTTAAACATAAAAATTAGAATAATTGAAATGTCATGTTATTATATGTCAAATGGGATGTACATAGACCATATAAAATCAAATTTGTTTATAATATTTCAATATGCCTCAATAAAGGGAAATATTGATGAAATCTATTATCTCGCTGTTTTTTTAGTCGAATATGTATTAACCTAATGTAGTTTTTTTATTAATGTTATTAATGTTTTAAAGAATGATATTAATTTTTTCAATATCTTATATTACCCTATTATATCATTTTACCACCTTATTATTAATAATATTTCATTATTTTATATTTTCTATGTTCATTTTCTTGTTTTCTCATTAGTGTTTTGTCCTGAAAGTTATGTTTCATATTCTCAGTGTATGTATATATATATATCTAATCATAGTAATAAAATTAATTATATAAAAATTATATTTAATCAATATATGTTTTCAAAAAATTCTTTTATAGTTTTATATGTAGAATGAATCATATCGCTTCATAGAGATGGTAGGCCTTCTGTATAACTAAGTGATGATATCATTCAATTAATGGGTGAAAGGGTAAGGAATTGGGTGATATTAAAATTTTAAATAATCTAAGTCATCTACTATATATCAAATATATTCATTACATTTATCATCATTTCTTTCCATCTAATGAGTATGTGATAAGATAATCACATTGTTTCACAAGGCTATAGCCCTCCTTCCACAGGAGTGACATTATCTCATTTTAAATGACATGGAAGGAATGAATGTTTATGTGATATTATAAATCCATTATAATAATAATATCAAAAGTGTTATAGGTATATATTTATATTTATCAAATCAATCAATATATTAAATTGGTATTTGTGTTGATGAAAAACGTGATGCCTCTTGTATCTACATAGTAGATATCTAGACATATTATTTATGATTTCATTACCCATTTGATAGAGTAGGATATGGATAAATATTTTGTCATTTACATAATAACATATTAATAAATGTTTGGTTCTATTTTATTTATAGATGATGTTTTAGTACACAATTTAAGAAGGATAAAGATGAAATAAAAAGAATTATCATTGTTGTGGCAATTACCTTATTTAAGAGAAAACTCCTTGGGATTTACTCTTAATGACCAAAGTGATGGTCATTTGGGATGAATAGGAGATATCAAATATTTATATGAATATTTGTATGATATTTTGTATATTTTTTATTCCAATGGGATTGGGATAGTGGAGAAGTTAAGGGAGTGAGTTCCCTTTTATATGTTTTGAAAGGGAACCCTCTTGGAAACAGCTTGGAAATTTCCCAAAAGAATTCAAAATTACAAATAAATTAACATAATAAATGATTCAATGTAAAATTACTTTCTAATTGTTTATAGATTAAAGTTCATCTATTTCTTGACAATATGGATTATAAAATATTTTATATTATTTTAACCCATACATTCGATGTTTAACCCTCAGTAAACCCATTTTTTACTTTATCCATTATAATTAACTTATTATTATTTCAAATATTAGTTTTTTACAAAAATATTTTGAAATTTTTAGACTACATAAATTACATCGATTCGAAATCTAGAATATTTTTTTAAAAATTCAATTCAAAACTGTTTAGAAATAAAATTTAAAATTATACTTATAGACGAAATGATAAATTATATCTCCAAATAGAAAATTATCATATATATATAGATTGGTTTCATATTAAAATTTAATATTAAATTAATTCCAATGAAAATAAGTTGTTAAACAATAATATTACTGAACAAATATTAATTTAAATACAATTTATAATATAATTTACCATTGTAATATATATATATATATATCAATAAAAATTTGTATTTTTAGTAATCAGTGAAAAATAAAACAATTCATGATAATATAAAATATTATCCATAATATAATTATTATACTAAAGATTAATATTTATGTTAATATTATCTAATATGATTTAAAAAATTATTAATATTTAGTGTTGAATTATGTGCTCAATGATTTTCTTAACCGTGTTTTATAAGAAATATTATTTTTCAAAAAACTTTTATTTTTCTTTTAAATGATTCTAATTTTATTTAAAATGAATATATGATCATAATTTTCCTTATTTTTTGTACTATTTTTAAATTAAATTTTAATAACTATTTTATAATTTTATATGACATTGTGGTTCATTTAGTCTCTGGGTTGCATATTCTGAAAGCTATTAAAGAGGAGAAATTTAACAAAATATATTTCAGTGGTTTTTTAAGCTCGGTGTTGCATGTTGCTTAAGCTAAAAAAATGTTCTTCATTTAGAATTTCAACTTGTTAAATATTTTCATAATATAATGATGTTTCCATTTAGATAATAATTTTACATACAAGATTAAATGAATATTTCAATGACCCTTTTACATGGTATATTGTATCATATTTTGATTACACACCGTTTCCTCTACATGTAGACCTGTCATAGTGATTTGTTGTGATTATTTCCTTGCCTCCACCAAACCCCACAACACGTCTAGTTATATTTTCATCACATCACCATGTTTAGAAAAACTATTATGATATACACCCTTTATTTCTAATGAAATATTTGGAAATAGTATATATGTATGCACTTAATGTTGTTCAATTGTTTTTTCAGATAGTTAATTTTATTCCATAACCTTTAAGAGAAAATTTTTGATCTCTATAAAAGTATCAATAAATTTATTTTAAAATATCACTCTAATTGAGCTGATAAAAGATCATTTCGATTTTTATTATTTAGAAACATACAATGATATATTGTTTGATTCTTGAATAATTTAATGAAAAATTTATAATTCTTTTTAAAATGGTGACAATCATTTCACCAAAATATATATTAAAATTTAATTATTCATATATTGACTAATCCCACGGAATTATATTCATTTCGTCTAGATTCTTTTGAGTATAATGATGTTCAATAGAATTGGCAAAACATCACATCAAAATAGAAGTTATATTTTTTGGATCTAATAAATTCCATAAATGATTTTATATAAAATATATGTTGTATTTTAAAATATTATAAAAATAACCATTTTCTTGTATCTTGAAGAATAATGTACAAAAATTATAGTTTCTGATTGAGATATTAAATTGTTGAATCAAAGAGATATTTTTTTATCCATATTTGATGCACTAGAATTAATTAATTATATATTTTCCATGATGATTCATTTTCCTCTAATGGTGATACATTATTTTAAGGTATTCCTACATGGCATTATAGGGGTCCAATTAAAAATATCTCACATACTAATTTCCTACATAATTAAAATTTATATGTTGTACTATAGATAAAATAACATAAAAGAAATATATTATTTATTTTCTAAAACCATACAAATTGTTTTTCACTGATTTTATAACGACATAAAAATAATTTAAACATTCAATAATGTCATATAATGGGTTCAAACCCTTGTGTGCTCAATTATTGTAACACCCCAAACTTTCATGGTATTCTTTCCTTTGAATAATACATTAGGGTGTGTTGTACGCAACTTCGAGTTCAAAGACACCACAACAAATCAAACTAGCGGTTATGAAAAGTAATTCCCACTTTTTGAAATTTTATAAATTTTATCATTAAAAATGGGATTCATTTTTGGATTTAAAATATAGAAATTATCTTAGTGTGAATTTATTATACTTTTCTGATAACATTCATATTTTGATGAATAGAGAAAATTAATAAATTTTAATTAAAAAGAACTTTTTTAATCGAAATAATTATTATTGATAAATTATTAATTCGAGTTATGTTAAAGTATAATTAGATTATATTTTTACAATTTAATCCAATGGTGTTCATTAGACATATGTTCACATTTAATCTGGATATAAGCAAGTGACAATCTTTTGATAGTTATTAATTCGTAAAAACGTGTTTTTTGTTTTGACAACGCGAAGTAATTTTAAATTAATTTCTTCCACTTCTCTGTTTTGAATTTAGAAAAATGGATTCCATATTTAGAATCATGAGGTCAAAATTGTGATAATAGGTAACTTTAATTTTTATACATTTTGAAAAATTACTTCAGTACATATTTTATTTACCATGGTTAAAGGGTAAATCAGGTAAATAAGGGTAAAAAAATTAATATTATAATAATATTAAATTACCCTAAAACATGTCCTAAACCTATTGGTTGATATCTGTCCGACCATTGGAATATTTGGGTCGATTTTGGGACCCCATGGAGCCACTTTTAAGTGATAATGACACTTTATATTAACTTAGTTAAAGTAGATACAAAAATTACATAAGCATATATATTTTAGAAAACCAAATTTTACATAGGTTTATATATGTTATATTTTCAACTATAAATATTCAGTAGAAATATAAGAAAATTTTATACATAATAGTATTTTATTTTTAATTTTTTAAAAATTTAATAATTAAATTTATTAATGACACAATAATGATGCGGTATTTTATTTATTAATGAAAGAATCAAATAATGTGTATTACAAATGTTAAAATAAATATAATTTGAAATTTTTGATGAAGTACACGAATTTAATTGGTTTATATGACATGTTAGTATTACATAAATCAATTTGGTTCTAATTAATAATTTTTTTAAGACTTTAACAAAAATCAATTATTAAATAGTGTCAAAATTTACATAAAAGAGTTTTTAAAGGAAATATTATATTATTAATTGATATTCTATTCATAAAATTCTAATGTTCTGCCAAAGAACTTATATAATTATAGGTGTATCATTAATGGAAGACTTGCGGTCAGCTAAAATCATATAGTATGTTTATTAACTATCTAATATAAAAATTCAAAGAGACATGGAAAATGTCAAACTATTTAACTAGAGGATAAATAAAAAAGATGAAGTTAATATAGCAACCCAAACCTATCTAAAACCTATTGGTTGAGTGTTTTTTGTCGTATCACCACATTAAAAATTAAATAATATACATTGGAGCAATTAGAAACCGAATATGAATATATTATAAAATAATATTTCTAGTTTTTCCTAATGTTCCTCTCACCCCTCTTATAAAAGGGAACTCCCTCTTATCTCTAATTCACAACTTCAAATCTTTTTTTCATGGCCAACACATGTTAAAATATTCTCTAAACTTCCCTCAATTAATCATAGAGGCCTTCATTTATTCTGAAAGCCAACTTAAAGATCCCTTTTGATCAAATCAAAAGGAAGAACCCAAAGAAAATATAATAATTTCACCACTCTCTTTCAAGTTCCATTCTTCTTCCACATCTTCATTCATTGTTAGTTGAATTATAAAATAATAACTCCATTATCTTCTATATACATTTATGTTATTATAAATATGGTACAACGATATTCAGTATTCTATCCATCCTTTGAATGACATGTCACCATACGTGCGTACGTATGGCTTACCGTCTCCATGTCGTGGTGTAATTGTTATTCAAAACATTATTATTTGGATGGGTATGATAATTATGTGTAATTGAGTAATAATAAATATAAAATTATAATGATTATTCTTATATGATATAACATACAATTATATATTATTTTAATATCAAAATAATGATATTGTCGCTCGTGCGTACGTACATACTACCCTCTCCATGAACGCGGTGAGATTCATTTCCCATCGTATCCATTTGTGTCTAATTATCATTTTATGATTAAAAATAATATTTAAGGACTTGATATAATTATGTATATGAATAATATACAACCTATTAATAAAACACAAGACTTATGTAAAAAACATATAAAATAAAACATGTATGTTAACACCCGAAATAACTATAATAGTATGATATTATTAAAAAAGAAATGTTAAAAGATCACATATGATATCATATTAATGTATATGATTCATGTATAATTTAATAACAATTATTTAACTATTATGCAGGTGGTTAAACTACCCTCAACCAAGGAAATGTACAACGTAAGGGACAATCTCTTTGTTATCCGAGGTTGTTTTTACGTAAGTATCTACCGAAACCTCATTATCATCCACATCCATGTTACATAAAATTGTATTTCAAAACATTATTAATATTTTATAGACTATGGTAAAAATTCATTTATACCATTCTTGGACTTCTTATAATATGTTTATAACGGAATCTTTCTGTTGTTTTCCGAACAAGGTCTTTTTATCCTTTTCGACAGAATTAAGTTAAGAATGTATTGTTTACTTATACGGCGAGTGTGGCTATTTTACACCATTATAAAATTATCTAAGCTTCCATTACACGATTATAAGAATATTTTCAAAGTAAATGTTTTATTTTTCAATTATGTGACTTTTAAATGATTCAAAAAAAGAGATATTTCTCTCAAATAGTTTTGATTTCATCGATGTCAACATCCATTGATGGATTTTAGGATTATTTGAAGTTGATTTATTTTGATACAAAACATCCATATAGTATTGAAGGTTTTTTGATATGATTGAATGTGTATGTGTTATTTTTATACCATTCATGGTTTATAGATAAAGTATTGACATATCGTATGTTAGTTTTAATATGAATGTTTATGTTATGTTTAAACCTGTTCAAAGGAGGAATGAATTGGACTTAATAAGTGACGAGTGGACCCCACTATAGCTCCTAAATGCACCATTAGGTCTAATTAGACAAACTAGTTTCTTGGCACAATTCCTTGCCAGAATCTTATTTGTAGTCTTGGCACAAGGCATGGACTATGTGGTTTTGATGGTCTGGTATTATGCATTCCATAATTATGAAAGTGGTTATTGATATTTCACGTGATTATTATATATGTAGAATATCCATGTGAAAATGTAAATGGAATTATTTCATTTTATTTCCAACAGATTATGCTGATGTTCATGTTTAAAAGGCTTTTGTTTTGGTTATTCATTGCCTTAAATGTTTATGCTTATTTATGAAAGTTTCTGCTATATTTTTATCCTTACCGGGAATCCTAGATCATCCCTTTCTATGTTTTATTTTTTCCAGGATGTGAAGATGTATCTTAGGAATGATCTGAAGGGATATTATGTGGGGATATGAGTTTGTTCTTTGGAGACAAGATGTTGTTGTAGTTTTTCATGTTATGATATAATAAAAACGTTATTTATGTATCTAGTGATTCCAATGCTACTAAACAATTCAGTCATTCGAGACATGCTCTTTTGTGATCATAAAAATGTTATGTAATAATGCACCGAGTATGAGTAACTGGGCTTGGGGCTTTACAGTTGGTATCAGAGGAATATTATTATAAACCTTGGAAGCTAGATTTAGATAAACTCTGATTAGATCACATAGATCTAAGGTAGAATTTGAGGATTAGTATAGAAGAACTTCTTAGAATTTTGGTAATGTGAAGATTTTATGAGTTTTACAAGAAATGCATCCATGTCTGGATATGAGCAGGTAGAGGTGGCTCTGGCACATATGTACCTTGGGGTAAAACCCGAAAACCCTACTTTGAGCTAGACTCGAACGTGAACATTTGAACGACAACGGGCCTTGTTTCACACTTGGTTACGACACTCTCGGGGGATATTCTTAGTATAATTCTAAATTACATTACAAATAATTATGAAGTGTTTATGAGTATATACTTCCTCAATGAAAACATTTTTATGATTATGGATTATATACATAAACAATTCAATTAATGTTATGTGTTTTGCATGTTTGGATTTATGTATTGTGATTCATAAACTAATCTAGTGTATGTCATTACATAGAAATAGAACCTAGTGGAAGAAATGGAAGCCGCATCAATGCATGCACTCAATGTAGGGATGTACCTCTTGCTCAAGATAATTATAGTGGAGTTGGTGATGCAACTGGTGCAGATCAGTTTATCACCATACTTGGACAACTCACACTAGTTATGATTGATATCCTTACCCGTATGGAGCACCCTGATCCACAGCATGGAGGATCAATGTTAGATCGCTTCATGAGGCAACAACCACAAACATTAAATTGGAGTGAAAATCCATTTGCAGCTGAGAAATGCATAAATTCCATAGAGAAAATATTCCATGCCTTTAGGAGTAGTGAACGGGAAAAAGTTATCATGGCAGTTTACCGCCTCACTGGAGATGCTGATCAATGGTGGTCAGTGATTCAGAATACGAAGGATTATGATGATGTATCAAATATGGAATTGATGGAATTTAAAGAGATTTTCATAGAAAAATACATTCCTTGTGACCATCGAGCCGATATAGAATGATAATATTTGAGTCTGAGGGAAAAGGAGAATGAGAGTGTTGCAAAGTATGAGGCTAACTTTATAAGGTTATCAAGACATTCTGGATATTATATATGTAACCCAAGAAGTATGATTAATCGTTACTTTTGTGGGTTAAAACAATTTCTCCGTCGAGCATTAGTGTCACAATCTTTCTCATCGTATGAAGATATTGTCTCATGTGCTATGAAGACAAAAAATAAATTCTCTAAGTCACAGGACTTTAAAGTAATGAAAGAGAAAAAGAGACCTTATGATCACTATGGGAATGGAAATAAGGGGAATAAGGGATGTGTTAAATATCCATCTAGCAGTAAATGTGGAAAGAAACACCCTGGTACTTACTTGAAGGGATTGGGAGTCTGTTACAAGTGTGGTGAAAAAGGCCACCAAGCTCGTGATTTCAAGGGGATGAAAGCAGCTAGCAATGTTCAATGATATAATTGTAGGGAGACGAGACATTATGGAAATGAATGTCCTAAGCATCAGGGGAACATACCTTAGAAAAGGACAAGGGATCAAGGCCAAGCTTATACTATCACTACTGCTGAGGTAGAATCTCCAAAAGACGTGGTGGCGAGTAATTTAGAGGTTTCCTCAAGTATAGAAAATGATTTATTTGATTCTGGATCATCACATTATTTCATATAATACAAGTTTTCTAAGAAAATTAGATATTTCGAATTTGATTTAACAAGGGAGTTGTCAGTAAAAAATCCTAAGGGAAGTATCATTGCAAAAATATTTTCTGAATTAGTCTCCATTAGAGCACATAAATGTTCATTATCTGCTGATATCATCGTCATTTAATTTGATATAATCCTTGGTATGGATTGTCTTTCAGACCATGATGTTAATATTTATTATAAAAATAAGGAGGTTACAATTTTTTATGACGATGATAAAGAAAACATTATCATTCAAGAAAAATCGTCACAACCAGAATCTTATCGAGATCCACCCCCAATAGCTCAACTAAATTCAATTATCGAGGAGGAAGAGAATGAAATAACTACGGTTCAGGAATTGAATTTTCAAATAGAATATGTACCTATTGTGATAGAATATATTGATGTGTTCCTGATAGATTTACCTGGACATCCTCTAGAATGAGAAATTGAGTTTTCCATTGATTTAATTCCTAATTCATGGACTATATCGAACACCCCTTATAGAATAGCCACAATGGAATTAGTTGAACTAAAGAAACAACTGGATTAATTGATTAATAAAGGATTTATTCTCCCTAGTGTTTCTTCATGTGGAGCCCCTATCCTTTTTGTTAAGAATAAAGATGAATCTATGAGGTCATGTATCGACTATAGGGAATTTAATGCTATAACAATAAAAAAAGTATCCCCTACCTCGCATTGTTGATTTATTTGACCAACTGCATGGATCTCAATACATTTCAAAGATTGACCTTTGATCTAGATACCATAAGTTTTTTTGAAAAAGTAAGACATTTCGATGAAAGAATTTCAATCTTGGTACAGGCATTACGTGTTTATAGAAATGCCCTCTGGATTTACTAATGCACCCACTGTATTCATGGATATAATGAATAGAGTTTTCAAGAAATATCTTGAGGACTTTGTCGTGGTATTTGATGATGATATCTTGGTATACTCCAAAAACTACAATGATCAAGAAAATCACTTGCACATTATTCTACAGACTCTTAGAAGACATGAATTATATGGAAAGTTTAGCATGTGTGAATTCTGGATTCAGGATATCACTTTTCTTGGCCATATTATCTCTAAGGATAGAATATTCGTTGATCCTTCTAAGACCAAGGAAATACAAGAATGTCCAGCACCGACGAGAATAACTGAGGTAAACAGTTTTATTAGTTTAGCATGTTATTATCAGCATTTCATCCAGAATTTTTCCCGATTTGCTAACCCATTAAAGAAGATCACACGTAAAGGGGTTAAATATATTTGTACCAAAGAGAGTGAAGAATTTTTGAAGAAATGAAGAGACGATTAGTAAATTCTCTTATATTGACTCTGTCATCAGGGGATCATGGGTTTGTTATTTATAGTGATGCTTCAATGAAAGGACATGGTTGTGTCCTTATGCAAAATGATCGGGTTATTTCATATGCATCATGACAGCTGAAAATTCATTAGCAAAACTATCCAACTCATGATCTTGAGTTAGCTTCTGTAATATTTGTTTGATGATTTGGAGACTTTATCTCTATGGTGAAAAATGTGAGATATATTCCGATCACATGAGATTGAAGTATATTTTCTCCCAGAAAGAACTCAACATGAGGCAAAGGAGATTGATTTAAATAATCAAGGATTATGATTACATGATACACTACCACCCGGGGAAGGAAAATAAGGTGGAATGGTGCTTTGAGTAGAAAAGATCATGGATTTTTGAACAAAATAAGAGTTTAAAGGGAATAAATTTTCATATATCTAGTAACGTTGGATATGGGAATATCCATGGAAGGTGAAACATCGATAATTTTTCTAATGGTTGCAAAACCATATTTACTATAATGGATTATGAGTTCTCAGACAAATGATAATGAATTTCAAAAGAAGATTAAAGGTGTGAATGATGAGAGATTGAGTGAATTTGTGTATGAAGAAGGAATTTTGAAATTTGGGAAGAGACATTGTGTTTATGATATACCTGATGTAAAAAGTAAATTTTTGGATGATGCTCATAGTTACAATTTTTCTATACACCCTGGGAGAACCAAAATGTATAGGGAATTGAAGGAACATTTTTGGTGGGACAACATAAAGAGGGACATTGATGATATTGTGTCAAGATGAATGGTTTTTCAACAAGTGAAAGCTATAAGGAAACAGCCTAGAGGAGTCATGAAACCTCTTCCTATACTTGAGTGGAAATGGGATAATATTATGATGGACTTTGTTATAGGGCTACCAAAGACTCCTAGAAGGAATGATGCAATATGGGCACTGTTGATCGTCTTACCAAGCCAGCACATTTTCATGCTATAAGATAATATTTACCACTTGAACGTCTATCAAGACTATATATTAATGAATTTTTGAGACTTCATGAAGTTCCCATATCAATTTTTCTGATCTTCATACACGTATTACATCAAGATTCTAGAAAAGTTTTCAGAAAACCCTGGATACTGAACTTCATTTGAACACTGGCTACCACCCCCAAACTGATGGAAAATCAGAACAGACTATTCAAACCATAGAAGGCATGTCGATATCATGCTCACATGACTTTCAAGGTATGTGGGGTCAATATTTACATCATGTAGAATTTTCCTATAACAATAGCTCCATTAAAGTATTCAGATGGAACCATATGAAGCGTTATACAGAAAAAGATGTCGCACACCAACCTGTTGGGATGATATTGGTGGAAGAAAACCTGTAGGCCTAGAACTGGTGGAGGAAACCATGGAAAAGGTGAAGGTAATCCAAAACCACATCAAAGAAGCTCAAAGTAGGGAGAAGAGCGATGATGATAACCAAAGGAAGAATTTGGAATTTCATGTAGGAGATCAGGTTTTCTTGAAGGTATCTCAATGGAAGGGTGTTATCATTTCGGTAAGATTGTTAAATTGAGTCCCAAGTATATAGGAGCTTTCGAAATTCTAGAAAAAATGCGTGTTGTAGCTTACCATTTGGAAATGCCGCCAAGTCTCTACAAATCTCACGATGTGTTCCATGTATCACTTTTAAGAAAATACATGCATGACCCAACACATGTACTCACCTATGAGGAATTAGAACTGGAACCGGATCTGTCTTATTGTGAAGAGCCCGTCAGGATTCTGGATATGATAGAACTAGTGTTGAGAAACCATACGACTCATCTGGTAAAATTTCTATGGACAAACCATAAGATGGGAGAGGAAACATGGGAACTCGAGGAACATATGATGAAGAACCACCTTAGTCATTTCATGAAGTAATATTCTAGAAATTTCAAGGATGAAATTATTTTAAGGAGGAGATAATGTAACACCTCAATATTTTATAGTACACTTCTCTTTGAATAACACAGTAGCGTGTGTTGTACGCAACATCGAGTTATAACACACCACAACCAATCAAACTAGCTGTTATGAATAGTAATACCCACTTTTTGAAATTTTATAAATTTTATCTTTCAAAATTTACTTCATTTTTGGATTTGGAATATCGATATTAGCTTAGGGTGAATTTTTGGTATTTTTCTGAAAATATTAAATTTTTGATGAATAGTGAAAAACACATAGTTATAGTTTAAAAACGAATTTTAATTTAAATAATTAATTATTTTATATGAATTTAATTAAGGTCAAAATAGATACATAATACCCATATATGTTCAATGTAATTCATTGGTGTTAGTTTAGAATAATTTTATAATAATAATAAAATTTTATTTAACTTGTCACCGTCTTTTACACACCTCCTAGGAGAATTTAGAAATTCTATTAAAACATAATTTTACCGCTTCTATGAGTGGAATATAGAAAATCCAAGAGACACAGTTAATTTCAAATAGTAAAATGTTGTTCAATAAGAAAAAAATAATTTTTGTGGAACAATAACTTTTTACTTTTATTTACCACCGTTAAAAGTAAATAGGGTCATTAAGGGTAAAAATGATATTAATATAACCATAAAACTTGTCCTAATTCTCTTTGAAAAGTTTATATCGACCAAAAACAACATTAGTAATAAAATAATATCATTTAGGTCCACTTGGATTAGATTAGGACATTTATTATTATTTAATTCAAGGAATAGTTAAAAGAGTCAAAATAAATGTTTAATTACTAAAACATTTTTAATATATGGATATACATAAGATAAATTCGTTTGTAAATATTAAATAGAATTCTAAAAATATTTCATACATTATGGTATTTTATTTAAATTTTTTAGACATTAAATAATTTAATTTCTTTATGACACAATTTTGATAAATTAATTACCTAATTAATGAAATATTAAAATAATTGATATTATAAATATCCAAATAAATGTAATTTGAGACTTTTTATGAGTTACACTAAATTTATAGGTTAATATGACATGTTAGTATTAAATTAATTATGTTTTTTCGAAGTAATCATTCTGTTATGAGTTTCACAAAATTCAAATCCCAAATTGTGTCAAAATTGAAATAAAATAGTATTTAAAACTAATATTATATTATCAATTGATATTCAATTCCTAAAAATCTAATGTTCGACCAAGAGACTTATATAATGATATTTTTATCATTAATGGAACACGTTGGGGTCTCTTGGAGGTATATAGTATGTTTATTAACTATATAATATATAAATACAAAGAGACATAGAAAATGTCAAACTATTTTACTAAGAGTTACATATAAATGATAAGGTTTATATAGTGGCCCTACCTATGTAAAATATATTAGATGAAATGATTTTGACCCATCCCAGTCTTAACATTTAAATAATCCACTTTGGAGCCATTATAAACTGAATATGAATTTATTATAAAATAATATTTCTAACATTTCCAAAGGATCCCCTCACCCCTCTTATAAAAGGGACTCCTCATTCTCAATAATTCAAACATTTTATGAATTTTGGCTCAGCCACCCCCTGCCCAAATACTCTCTCAACATCCATCGATTCATCCAAGAGGCCATAGATTGATCATAAATCTAACTTAAGGAGCCCTTTAGACCAAATAAAAAGGAAGAACTCAAAGAAGAGGTAATGTTTCACCACCCTCTTTCAAATTCCTTTCTTCTTCAACTTCTTCTATCTTTCTTACTTCCATTATAAAATAATAACTCCAGTATCATCTATATAGTTTGATCTTATTATAAATATGGTACAACCATATTCAGTATTCTATCAATCCTTTGAATGACATGTCACGATATTTGTATACGTACGACTTACCATCTCCACGTCGGGGTGTAATTGTTATTCTTAACATTATTATTTGGATGGGTATAATAATGATGTGTAATTCATGTAAATAATAAATATAACATGATAATGATGATGCATATATGATATACTATCCAATTATATTTTATTTAAATAACAAAAGAATGATGTTGTCACTCGTGCGTACATACGGACTACCGTCTCCACGAACGTGATCAGATTCATTACCCATCGTATCCATTCAAGACTAATTCTAAATTGATGATTAAAATTAATGTTTAAGAACTTTTATATAATTCTGGATATTAATAAGATACAAACTATCCATAACTAACATGCCATATGTAATAGAACATATTAAAGAAAACGTGTAAGTTCACACCCAAAACGATGATTATACTAAAATATTATTAACAAATCATTAATAGAAGATCATACATGATATCATAATTATATATATGGTTAATTTATAAATTTATAACAATGTTTTAACTATTATAAAAGAGTTTAACCTACCCCAACCAAGGAAAGGTACAAGGTAAGGGTTTATTTCGCAATCTCTTTATTATCTGAGGTTATTTGTACGTGATTATCTAGTATGACCTCTTTATTATCCACATCCATGTTTCATAAAAATGTATTTCTAAACATTTTTAATATTTTATAGACTATGGGTAAAATTCATTTATACCCTAGCTTGAAATTTTATAAAATGGTTTGAAAGGAATATTTCTGTTGTTTTCCAAACAAGATCCTTTTTAACCTTTTCGACAAATTAACGTAAGAATGTATTTTTTTTACTTATATGGAGGGTGTGGCTATTTTCCACCGTTGTAAAATCTTCGAATCATCCCTTACAATATTATAGAAAAAAATTCAATGTAAATGTTTTATATTATAATTATGTGACTTTTAAATGATTTCAAATAAAGATAAATTTCTCTCAAATAGTTTTGATTTCTTCTATGTCAATATTATTTGATGAATTTTAAGCTTATTTGAAGTTGATTTATTGTGATACAAAACTTACATATTTTATTGAAGGGTTCGTGATATGTTTGACTGTGGTTGTGTTATTTTTATACCATTCATGGTTTATGGAGAAAGTATTAACATTTTGTATGCTAGTTTTAATACGAATATTTATGTTATGTTTAAGCCTGTTCATATGTGGAATGCATTGGACATAATAAGTGATGGGTAGAGCCCGCTATAGCTCCACGATGCATCGGTAGGTCTCATGAGACAAACTAGTGTCTTGGCAGAAGGCCTTGACAAAATCTTATTCGTAGTCTTTGCACAAGGCATTAGCTATGTGGTCATGATAGTCTGGCATTATGCATTCCATCATTATGAAAGTGGTTATTGATATTGCATGTGAGCATTCGATGAGTAGAATATACATGTGAATAAGCAAATGACATTATTTCATTTTATCTTTTCCATATTATGCTGACGTTCAAGTTTAAAAGGCCTTTTTAATTATACATTACCTTATATTTTTATGCTTATTTATGAAAGTTTTCACTATATTGTTATCATTACTGAGCATCTGAGATCACATCTTTCATTGTTTTACTTTTCCCAGGATTTGAAGAAGTAATTTATGAATGACCTGCAGGAATAGTATAAGGGGATATGAATACAAGATGTTTTTGTAGTTTTTTACTTTATGATGTAATGTAACATTTATTAATGTATCTAGTGTTTCCAAGGCTACTAAACTAAACAATCATTGGAGACTTTATCATTTGTGATCATTCCAATGTTATGTAATAATGCACCGACTCTGGGGAATTGGGGTAGGGGCGTTACAAAAAACATGAATTATAATTATCCCTAATTATTGGATATATTACATAAATCCAATAAAAAAATAAAACTTATCAAAGATTCCATAATTAAATTTATCATTAAATAACTAATAATGTTTTAGGATATAAATACAATCTTAATTAGATCATTAATATCCAAAATATCTTTTTCCAAAATAAATATTAATTAATCTTAAGGAACACATTAGGGGTTATATTTCCCCTAATCATGTTCTATAAAAAATATCATTATACCATTAATTATCTTTTCAATATTATAAGTAATATTTGACATTTTTGTCAAAATACTTATTGAAAAAACTACACTGGATTTGTCTTTAAATGTATAATTATTCATAAAATACGAATATCACTTTTATTAAACATATACCTTATAATTCATGAATCTCAATACATGAACACTTAAATACATCTAATTAAATTATTTTTAGATAATAAGTATATCCTTTGTATACGACATAACTCTTGGATTGGAAAATTGACTCAAATAATTTCCCTGTTCACCACACATAATACAATAAATTCATCAGAAATTCATTTCACAATTCAAATCATTTCATACAAAAAAACATAATTACCGAATGATCCTTAATATGGATTTTTCCCCAATCAACCTCTCTATTTTCCTAAACAATTACATTATATATGATATTATTTTCCCAACATATATCATCCTTTCATAGCATTTAGAAATTTAGATGTGTACTTCTACCAATATTCATAACATGTAAAAAAGATGAATATTATTTATTTTATTTTAATTATAGAAACTACTCCCATAAAAATAGATTTACTCTTAATAGGTTTGTTATAAATAATAGAAAATTTTACATTATATACCATGTAATGTGTTAACTGATTTATATATAATTTTTTGTTTTTGGATTCTAGATTCTGTTCCATTTGGTTTCCCATGAGAAAAATCATTCTATTTGAAATTATCTTCTAGGAAAAAAATATTACTTATGGTTCCACCCGTTGATTGGAAATAATAAGGAGGAAATAGTCAACAATAATCATAGTGGGAGATAATATAATCATGAAAATAATTTATTGGATATCTAAATCAGGAATAATAATTTTTGATATATTACACCATAGGTGTATCCTTGTCCATCCATGATCACCATTTATTCATTTTTGTAATAACATTTCATATAGGAGACATGAATTAATGCATTCATATCCACATTTAGTTTTAATACTAGTGTCAAATAAGGAAAAATTCATTATGCATGTGATATATGTTTGATAAATACTCAACCAAATATTTGCAGGATTATTATAAATAGATATATCTATAAAAAATCATGTCTACATGTAGTTTCAAAACATAGAAGTATTTATAAGAAGTCATTATAAGAAAAAAATAATCAATATCTTAATAAAAAGGATAATGTCCTATACATAGGCTTATACATCTGGTTTTCACTAATTTTCACGAATCATAATCTCCAAAAATGACTAATACATAGTCTCATACAAACTATAAATACTCAAGGATTTCATACATAAATAATTTTTATTTTTAGATTATTATTCATGTAATTACATTATAATTCATGCTATAACCATAATAATTTCGATTAATAGGATACTATATACATACAAAATTCATTTGGATCATTAACTAACATATCTTATATTTTTATTCGCAATTTCAAACCTAATTAACAGGCCCTACAAAAATCCATTATTCATAACATCAAGAATGAATCATAATATAGGATGATCTAAAAATCATATTAAGATTAATAATTGGAGATATCATTTTATGATCATATAAAACAAAAATACAATAAAAAGGGCATGTGATAGTTAAGAAAATATATAAAGTATATACCCCATCATTCATAGTTTATAAACATGATTCATAGAAAAAACATTGTCATTTCAAAATACTAGATTAATAATAATAATAATACCTATATAAATGATGATAAATATATTAATATCATAATCACGTCATAAAAGTGTGTCACCATTATAGACATAGAAACCATTTAATATTTCATGGTCAAACACATAAACCATCAAATCACGGTGGATTGCAAATGAGCACATATTTCCAATATCACAATAGATCACATATCATCAATTTATTCCTTTAATATAACAGGAACATAAAATTATTTCCCACAGTGGATCACAAACATCAAATTGTTTCCTATTTTTATCACATGATATATAAAGATGTACCCAATGAAATGGAGATATGTATAATTTTGATCCAACTTGAAAAATGGTTCAAACCATGCGTATGGGTTCCACGTGATCCTAAAATAATAAAACTATTATCATAACATAACATGTTGACAAGAATGAAGTTTTATAGAAATTTAATTATTTCATTATTTCCTCATAGAAGGACCAAGGGAAAATAAATAGTTTTCAAATAATACTCATGAAAATAATAATACATTTACATATGTAATAAGTATGGTATCATTATACTATATCCCAAGTAAATAATAATTATCATTTTGTTTTTATCATAGATTAAAATTATTTTAATGGATTAGTGGAATATTTCTTGGGGAAAATAAACATCTATCATAAAATAACATCATTAAAATGTAAAAGTATCAAAAATATTAATCAATAAATTTTTAATTAAAATGAACATTGAAATAGGTAAACGATGATTCAAATAATTGAATACACATGAAGGTTGGAAATTTTATTCATCTCATGTATGTTACAACAAATATTCATGTAATAGTTTTTAAAAAAACTAAAAAGAAATTTTTTCAGGAAAATGAAAATAGTATTATTTTTATAAAAAGATAATAGGAAAAACATTTCTAATATTTTTATATATAATTATATAATAGTAAAAAATATTAATGAAGTAAATTTAATGAAAACATGGTCATAGATGAAAATCACTTCCAATAAAATAGTACCACATTGTTGGATTGGATTTTAATAATTATTAAGTAATATTGTGTGCTCAATTTGGTGATTTTGAAATGAAAATATGTATTCCTCTGAAATCACTATTTTATAATAAAATGTAAATGAAAATAATTTTATAGGTTTATATAATTACTTCAATTTAAATTCGAAATAAACAATATTGAATATCATTTATGGATTTGTAAATCCCTTTAAATTTTTTATATTTTGATTATTAACCATATTAAATATATAAATTTACATAGATATGTACATTCATTAAATTTTTATTACAATTAATGTGAAATAAATTCCTTATTATTACAAACACCACATAAAACTAACATCTCATGACTATAACTTTTGTCCAATAGAATTAAAAGTGATACGAAAAATCCATCCCAATATGTACAGTCATTAATATTTCACATTGAAACTTATTGATTAATAAATATTTATTTAATATAAATTCATTATGTAACAATTATATTATATATAATTCAATTTATGATTTTTTATAACATTTAATCACCTATTTAATATTATATTTTTATGAGTATCACTATTCTAGGAGATATCTATTTGATTTTTCATGCATGATTTGATTCTACAGTACCAATAATTTTTTTTCGATCATAGTAATATCATACATATAATGTTAATTATGATATCAATTTAAATCATAATGATTATGTATATTAAGTATCATTAATTAACTATATAGATGACCAACTTAATTACATCATCCATAGAGATGGTAGTTCGTTCGTACACATATACATGCTGTAACTTTTTAATAGAAAAAATGAATAATGTTAAATAAATGTTTTCCATTGTAGAATATTTATATTATAATATATATTTTTTATACATATTAATTTTTTTTATTATTAACATCCATCTAAAATGGAATTGAAAAATAATAGGATCAATTTATGGAGGTGGTAGTCCACATGTATGTCTAAGAAACAATATCATTTTTGAATCAATGGTAAAAATTTGATAAATTGTACGTACATAATAATAAGGGAAATTAATTATGTTATAGATAAATAATTCATTATTTTATAATGGATATAAAAAATATATAGTAGGATTAATATTAAATAAAAAAATGTTAAGGGTGTTTTGATGGAAGATATGAAGGTATTATAGATTATATTGTTTTATCTATAAGGATAAAATGTAATGGGGAAAAGAGGTTATTTTGTCCCCTTTTATAAGACAGTAGAAGGGAATATGTGAAATTAAATAATTAATTAAATTAATATAAATAGATTTTCATGTTCATGTGGTTCCAATTTTATAAATTTAAATTAAATAGTTTTTTAGTCATAAATACATCATTAAATAAAAAATTTACAAGTTTAGTCAATTTTTTCACCGTAAAAACCTTTTTTTAAACACATGTTATCCTTTTTAAAAAACTCCTAATATCGATGTATTTAACTCTCTAAGGATAAAAAATATTAATATAAATGTACATGGGACCCATAAATGAGATATGGATTATTTATTAAGACATATTTCATTCAGTTTTCCATATATTTTTTTTTCATTATACATACATCACTTAATAAAATATGGTTTATTATAAATATCAGTAATGCCATTATTTGAAATTCATGAAATATTAGAATATAATATGTGACTAAATAATGTAATTGTATTCCAAAATGAATTATATTCTATTAAAAGTAATATATATTAATTATATAATTATTTCATCAAAATATAATATGTTTAGATATAATTTTAAACATTATCCTTCAGTTTACCATCTTTAATATCATATTTTAATCTCAACCACGGTAATAACTTTCTCAACATTGAAGTGTTATAATTTTACATATAATATTATAATAATATTAAATTACCCTAAAACATGTCCTAACCCTATTTTTTTATACATATCCGACCATGGTCATATTAGGGTCGGTTTTGGGACCCCATGGAGCCACTTGTAAGTGATAATGACACTTTATATAAATTAAGTTAAAGTAAATACAAAATTGACATATGCATATATCTTTTAGAAAAAAAATTTTACATAGGATTATATATGTTATATTCTCGACTATAAATATTTATTATAGAGCTAAAAATATTTACTACATATCTATATTTTATTTTAGATTTTAATACATTGAATAATTAAATTTATTAATGACACAATAATGATGCAGTATTTTCATTATTAATGAAAGAATCAAATAATTAGTATTATAAATGTTAAAATAATTATAATGGGAATGTTTTTATGACATCCACGAAATTTATTGGTTAATATGAAATTTTATTATTACATATATGATTTATTTTTGATTTAACAATGTTTTTTAGACATTAAAAAATCAATTATAAAATAGTGTCAAAATTGATAGAAAAGAGTTTTTAAAGAAAATATTATAATATTAATGGATATTATATTCCTAAAAATCTATGGTTTGGACAAATAACTTATATAATGATATCTGTATCACTAATAGAATACATGGGGGTCTCTTGTAATTATATAGTAAGTTTATTAACTATATAATATACAAAATACAAAGAGACATGGTAAATATCAAACTGTTTAACTAAGAGTTAAATCAAAAAGATAAAGTTAATATAGTGATCCAAACCTGTCTGAAACCAATTGGATGAGTGGTTTTACACCTATACCAACCATTAACATTAGTTAATCTACTTTGGACCCATTAAAAACCGAATATTAATTTATTATAAAATAATATTTCTAGCCTTTCCTATGGTCCCCCTCACCCCTCTTATAAAAGGGCACTCCCCCTTCTTTCTAATTAACACCTTGAATTCATTTTGGATCAGGTAACCCCTACCCAAAAATTATCTATACATCCCTCACTTCATCATAGAGGCCTAAATTTAGTCATAATGCCAACTTAAGGATCCCTTTTGATGAAATCAAAACTAAGAACCCGAATAAGAGGTAATAATTTCACCCCCCCTCTTTCAAGTTCCTTTTTTCATCCACTTCTTCTTTCTGTATTAGTTACATTATAAAATAATACATACATTATATTATATATAAATTGATGTTATTATAAATATGGTACAACCATATTCAGTATTCTATCTATCCTTTAAATTACATGTCACCATTTTGTGCGTATGTACAACTTACCATCTCCACGTCATTGTGTAATTGTTATTCAAAACATTTTTATTTGGATGGGTATGATAATGATGTGTAGTTGAAGTAAATAATAAATATAACATTATATTAATTATTTATATATTATATACCATCCAATTATATATTATTTTAATATCAAAAGAATGAAATTGTCGCTCATGTGTACGTACGGACCACTGTCTCCACGAACGCGATGAGATTCATTTCCCATCGTATACAATCAAGTATAATTCTCATTAGATAATTAAAAATAATATTTAAATACTTGATATAATTATGGATATGAATAATATACAACTTATCCGTAAAAACATGTCTTATGTAACAAAACATACAAAAGAAAACGTGTAAGTTAACACCCGAAACGACGATAATACTAAGATATTATTAACAAAGAAATGTTAAAATATCATATATTATATCATATTAATGTATATGATTCTTCTATAATTTAATAAAAATTATTTCACTTTTATACATGGGGTTAAACTACCCTCGACCAAGGAATAGTACAAGGTAATGGTTTATTTAACAATCTCTTCATTATCCAAGGAAGTTTTTACGTAAGTATCTACTAGGACCTCTTTATCATCAAAATTCATGTTTCTTAAATATGTATTTCAAAAACTTATTACTATTTTAATGAATATGGGTTAAATTCATTTATACTCTTGTTTGAATTTATATAAGAAGTTTATAAAGGATTCATTCCAACGTTTTCCAAATAATGTCATTTTTAACATTTTCGAAAGAATTAAGGTAAGAATGTCTTTTTAACTTATATGGAATGTGTGGCTATTTTACACCATTATAAAATCATCAAATATTCCGTAAAAAATTATAAGAATATTTTCAAAGTAAATGTTTTATTTTACAATAATGTTACTTTTAAATGATTTCAAAAAAAGAGATATTTCTCTCATATTGTTTTGTTTTTATCTATTTTAACATCCTTAAATGGATTTTAAGCCTATTTGAATTAGATTTATTATGACACAAAACATCAATATTTTATTGAAGTTTTTGTTATATGTTTTAATGTGTATGTGTTATTTTTATACCATTCATGGTTTATGGATAAAGTATTGACATTTTGTATGCTAGTTTTAATATTAAAGTTTATGTTATGTTTAAACATGTTCATATGAGGAATGAATTGGATATAATAAGTGTTGGGTGGAGCCTATTATAGCTCCTCGATGCATCTGTTGGTCTCATGAGACGAACTAGTGTCTTGGCACAAGGCCTTGACAAAATCCTATTTGTAGTGTTGGCACAATGCCTTGACTATGTGGTTATGATAATCTTGCATTATGCGTTCCATTTTTATGAAAGTGGTTATTGATATTGAATTTGATTATTTGATTAGTATAATATCAATGGGAACATGTAAATGGAATTATTTCATTTTATTTCATACATATTATGATGATGTTCAAGTTTAAAAGGATTTTGTTTTATTTATACATTGCCTTAAATGGTTATGCTTATTTATAAATGATTCCACTATATTGTTATCCTTACTGGGCATCTGATCTCACCCCATTCTATGTTTTATTTTTCCAAGTATGTAAAGAAGTATTTTATGATTGACCTATAGGGATAGTATGAGGGGATATGAGTGTGGTCTATGGAGACAAGATGTTTTTGTATTTTTTTCATTTAATGATATAATATAACCTTTATGAATGTATCTAGTGATTCCAAGTCTAATAAATTAATCGGTCATTACAGACATTATCATTTGTGATCATGACAATGTTAGTAATAATGCACCGACTCTGGG
The DNA here is from genome assembly GCA_963277665.1 of Viscum album. Classification (NCBI taxonomy): domain Eukaryota; kingdom Viridiplantae; phylum Streptophyta; class Magnoliopsida; order Santalales; family Viscaceae; genus Viscum; species Viscum album. The sequence goes on from OY728143.1 coordinate 359,910,418, forward strand.
TAACTGGGGTTAGGGCTTACAATTATGAACCATATTTCTTAATCTTTCACTTGGTTATGAAAAATTTATTTTTTTACATTTTAAAAAGAAAAAAAAATTTCCTCAAATAAATTTCATGGTTATCATTTAATCCACCAATGTCCATCATTTTATTAAAATGAGTTCTTATTAATTCAATGAAAATCAAATTTGGGTAATAATTTATTTCTATGAAAAATCATTCACATGAAGAAATTCATAATGTTTCAAATCAAATGGCGTAAAGAACCTATCATAAAACACAAGACAATACTAATTTATCCTCTTCAACATCTTTAATATAAATGTTCAATAAATACCTCAATATAACTAATTATTTTAACTGTGATGGTTAACTAATATACCCTAGGGGTGAATAAATACATGATCTTATAGTCCTAAAATTTCAATGTAAACCCATGTGTAGGAATCTCAATCTTTTTTGAGTTAATATATATCCTAATATTATTCATTGGGAGTCAGAAGTGATTTTATTATAATTTTTCATTACTATTAGTTAGTATATAAATTCTATTATTAAATTTAACTGTCAGTGTTGGATATTCCATATCTTATGGTAGGAGGAGTGTCTTTAATTCCAACATAGTCAACATTAAATGTCATTAATGGTTGATTTTATACTATAGTATTATATCATTTCAAGTCATTGTAACAATCATTTAATATTTTAAAATAATGAAAAAAAGTTATAAAACTTAATCCATCTTTTATACCATGTTAATGATGATATATGGTACTACTCCTTGTATTTTCTTATAGTGATATATCCTTATGGTAGTAATATTACTCATATCTATTGAAAATATTTCAATCTAATGTTAATTCAAATAGAGATACTCTAATATAAGATTAATTTTAATGGTAAAAATATGTATAATCACTTAGTCTTATATTAATAGACAATATGTTAGGAAAAAAATCCATTGAAGCAACATTACATCTTTTTTGGGTTGATTTTGTTTGCTGAAAACATAGGTTTCTAAGATATGTTGTGGAGTAACAAATATATTTTTACCCTATATTTTGAAAAAGAACCAATAATAATGAATGGAATCTCTATAAATAGTAAAAAAAAATTAAAAAAACAAGGTTCCACCATTCCCTTCTAATTGCCAAATTTTCGGGGTCCCATATTTGGTCGATGTATATCGTCGTGATTGTTGGATTTCATTGAAAGCCATATGAAAATATATTAAAGGAATTAGTTTTGCCGAGAATTGGTTTTTAAAAGGTAATTTCATGAATGTGTTGATCATCATGAATGTACACCACAAATCACAAAAGGATTTATTGTAATCTCTATGACTATAAGATTCTTCGAAAATGGGAAATTCCCATGGTTCATCTTACAAGTGGAAGATTCACAATGGCGACTGCAGATCTCTATGAAATGATGACTATTTTCATAGAATCTTCTAGAAAAAGTGAAAATACATGAGATAGACTACTACCTACTTAGAAAATGTAGAGATACATAATGAGGAATATGTGGATCCTATTTCAATCATGTGGTTCTGAAAGGTGGTTCTTATGAAAATGTTCACAAACAAAGTTGTTTCACGAAGTCATTAAATTCAAACCAAAAAACTATGATCATCAAGAATTTTTATAATTTTTCATAGGATATTAAAATGTGACCGAATATGTTGATATTAACTAAGGATAAGTGACCTTCTCAAAAGGTGGTTGCTTTGCAAAGGATATTTGAGATTTATGAAAGATATGATCATCACAAAGGTAGTTGGAATCACAAAAGTATTCAAAAAGATATTTCAAAGTATATATGTGGTAATGTTTAATTCATCAAGTGGATTATTGTGGGACATAAAAAAATAATCTATCTATAAGTGAAATGTAGTAAATTGAGATAATGAATAGAACTCCATGTCAATAAACTATGTGTGGATTCCTTACAGAGTAGTGTTAAAAACAAAGGGGAATAAGGTGATCATTCACACCGATAGTGATACAAGGAAATAGAATCAGGTTGTAACCCATGTAAAAGTAGTAAGATGAACCTAAACATTATAATGGTATTTTTGGGGAAAAGAAGTGATATATGCCGAACTATATTTTTTGCAGTGATCCTTAGTAGATTTGGTACATCATCACAATGTCATTGTATGCTCCTTGGATTTATGATAATGAGTGTTATCCAAATAAATTTCTTGTGTCTGATGAATGAATTAATTTTCACTCATATGTTTCTATGGGAATGGGAGATAATAGTGTTTTTTGATGATGAATCCTGGTCTCAAGGGGTATTTGTGTTAATCAATCAAAACCAGATTCACCCATCCCACCCCCTATCAGGGTATTTAATATAGTTGTGCGAAAAATAGGTATATTTGCAAAAGGATAAATACCAGTGGTTCTCTCTTAGTAGAAAAAAATGTTTTAAATCCCAAATGTATTCCAGTATTTAATGGAATCAATTTTCAATTATATAAGAATTATATGGTGCAATACATCCTATCATTAGGAGTGGATGTATTTGCAGCAAAAATTAATGGAATTTCATCAATGATAGATAGTTTTAATTTATTAGAAGCATTATGATGGGAATTGGATATTTGAAAGAAATAATTAAATTATTTTATGGGATCCCTATCCAATGAAATATATACAATGGTGATGTCATTTAAGTCATCACATTGCTATGAGAGAAAATTTACGGTTTATTTATAAGGGAGACTCAACAGTGGTATATGAAAAACTATAGGCTCTATGGTGCACTTATGATGATATTATAATGAACCCTAAATATTTTTTTGATATATTATTTTACTATTTGATTTTTTTAATACATACATGGTTATGGAAAAATTATTGAATATATAATGATCTTTAAGACCATATTGAAAAAAATACCACATTGGTTTATTTTGAATATTTATATACTAGAATATGATGATATGAAGGATTTGTCATTGGATTCCATGGATAGCAATCTAATCACATATGAACTATGAAATGATGATATCAATGTTTTGGATAGAGTGATATTCAAATAAGTTTCATTCATGTCTATGAAGAAACTCACTATTTGTGATAGTCTTGTGGAAGACTATATGGATGATTTCATGTCATTTTTCTACTAAAAAATGAAAAGAGGAAGAGTAATGTTCAAATAGAAACTTTAATTTTCAATATTTCTATATAAAAATATTAAATATATTTTAGAAATAAAATCCTAATATGTTTGAAGATGATGATGTCGAAAATTATGAAATTATTAAGAATAATTTTTTAGAAAATGAAAATGATAGGAGTATTACAAAGATAAATTTAATCAATGGTAAAGAAGGTATTCATGGGATATTTATTGTTGAAAAAATTATTAAAATTATTTATAAATTCATCACCTATTCCTTTAATTTGAGTTATTATGGTAAAAAATCACATCATCAAATCACAATGAAGGTTAGTATGCGTAATATGCAATACATATTCTACTTCAATTTGATATTTAATTTACATTTTTAGATTTTACACTCCAAAATAATGTATCTAATGTCAATATATTTATTTTCATATCATAAAGATGTGTAAAAATAATAATAAATAATACGTAATTTAATATTTATAATGTAGTACAATCATTGATGAGGGGAATCTATAACTTCTATATATTAATGAAGAATACACCATCCAAATATTTATTAAGTGTTTTGTCATGGAAAATAAAACATGAACATATATTTAGTTATAATATTCATAAATTGGATTTAAAATTTTATAATCCCCATGGGATTCCATTCAGTCTATCTGTAACCCAAAATCATTATTTAATAAAGACACAAATTAGTATCCTTTACACCCAAATATTTCTGTTCGGAAGTAAATGTGGTTACCCCATGAATCAATGTAAAAAAATGTATTATTAATGATTGGATTTTTAATCTTTGATACCATATATCGGCATAAAATCAAATTTTTATTTTATTTTCCCAATCATATTCTATACATGTCCTAATTTCATATAATTTAATATATCCATATTGGAATAATAAAATTTACTAAAATCCATTTCCATATCAAAATCGTGATGGTTTACAAATCCTCTAAAATTTATTTATTGATTATATAATACATGCTGATAGAATTTGAGATAAAGTTAAATACTATTTGAGTTATTTGTAACATAATATACTATTACTTCATTGATATTTACTACAATCCATGATCATATACTCAATATTAAGGAACATATAGATGATGTTATCATAAATATAATATATATAATCATAGATTTGAGATATCAATAAAACTTATTGGTTAGTGAATTTTTTATATATTATTAAGGTTAGAGAGATGATTTTATTTTCTCTAATTGTCCCACCAAATTTTATGGAATGGGGTAATCATAGAATGATATTATATCATATAATCTCTCATGCCAAATGGGTAATAAATAATATCTTCTAGTTTGGGTATAATATTATTTTTAGTGTTGGTTTACTCTATATACCTGATCATATATTCATTTTTTTATACATATAAATTATATAAATTAATAAGAATAAAAAATAATTGTTTCCTATAATGGACATCATACTCAGTTCACTATTACATTAGTAAAATGAATTGATATTAGTATGCTGACACACATCATTATTGTGGGGTTATATATGTTTTATAAAAATTTCTATCCTATAGATGATTTTAAAAAAAATTCCATACTAGTTACTATTGTATTTGATACATGTGGGGGTTCTACTTCATGATCATTACCACATCTATATAATTTGTGATGTTTTTCATGGGTTTGTGAAGCTTAAAGTGTTTATGTAAGTAATTTATAGGGAAATGATCTTCTAACTAGATGAACTTGTATTTTCATAATGATATTATATGCATCATTAATTTTCTACATTGTCATGAAATCATATAATTTTTATGAACTATTATTCTTTAATGTATATTGTTATATTTTTCATTAAGAAGGGCTATCAACACTGGACATATTCCTAAGGATTATCAAATATTCTTCAAACCTCACACACCATTTTATAAATTAATCCTATAAAGAAAAATCATTACTCATATGCCTTTTCATCAGACAATCTGGGGGAAATAGTTTTACCATTCAACCCTCCTTAATCAGGATTCTTATCCACATGAAGAATGCTAAAACAATTCTCCATGATAAGAATGAAATAATATGGCATAATATTATTCGAAGAAATATATTTTCTATATTCTCATATTCATGATTTTATTATAGTATATTCTAATATTAAATATTTTTGATTAATATATGTCTATTATTTCCATCAATAACTAGAAGCTATAAATAATATAAATATTAATGACATATAGGTTATGGCCGATATCAAAATTTATATTAGAGTGATGGTATAAAAATAACACTTTTTCTTATTATGGTAGCTGTTTATATAGATATATCATTATTGAATAATATTTTTAGTCCAAAATATGTTGTGTGGTTTTAATGAATTCATAGATTATGTGAATATATTTAAATTTATATTTAATGATATAATAATATTCTTGATGCGTTATATTTAAATATTTATTAACTTGTCCTAGAGTGTTCATATATATATATATATAGGGATTTATTTAAGCCCAAAATTTTTTAATTAAATTTAAAAATAACTCATTTTTATATGATTTAGATCTATTACAAGTAGTTTTCTTCCTAAGCATAGTGAGAAATGTGTAATGAAATTTTCATATTGAATTTCTCAACATGTTAAAGATTTTTATACTTGTTCATTGTACAAAATTAATATTATCCAATAAAAATTATATAAAGAATAATTAATCTTAAATAAATATTATTTTTTTATGGTTTCATATTATTTGTAAATAGAATTATGTAAAATGTGTGAGATGATTCTCATTTAATCACATTCTATTAAATAATGAGAATCTAGGTTTTCCAATGTTCACTGGTAGAGGATAATTGTTATTCTATAGATATACTAGAGGATACCTAGCTTTTGTGGAATCTACATGTGTATTAATGAAATCATGTATGATTTTTATGGTCAACATTGTTATAGTAAAATTCAACTCAAATGATTCATTGGATATAATTATTATGAGTTGAATATTAAGGGAAAATAATTGTGTTCTACTAGTGAAACAGTTTATTAGATATGAATATTAGGTGTTATCTAAACTCATTATATCGATTATCCTATTTTGGGTAAAAAATATTCTTTATGAATATGATCAACGACTAGGGGTATATCCTTATATGATATATAATTTTAAATATGTATATATTCATTATGGAAAATCAATTATTTTATTTTAATTATTCTTATTTGGTGTTTTACTCAGAATTATTTACATGAAAAGATATTTTTTAAACTATTTTTACTGATTGATTACCATAATATGAAAAAAATTTCATATATTTAACGAAGGTAAATTTAATATGCAATATTGGAGGAACGTATAGAGTTAATGATAATTTGGTTTATCTTAGATACCAATCAAAACCTCTAATTCATGTATCTAATTTTAAGAAACACTCATTAAAGACACTTCATCATTTCCTTGATTATTTTTAGTTTCATATTCCTAAAAAAATACACGGACATCATTAATTATTCAAATTGATTGAATCTATAAATAAAAGAATACTTATCTGCATTCATGATGAATATATACTTTTTCACATTAGATTATCATAATACGGTATGATCTAAATCATCAATAACATGGAACATGCATTGGTATTTATTATTTTTTCACAATGTTCATGTACTACATTATTATTATTCTTATTTGATTTTGATATAGGATACTTCTCATTGAATTTAAATTTGAGGTACATTCACATAATTAATATATAATTATAACTATGTGGAAAGGCATGTTCACTAATAGCTTGGGGAACTACACACATAATGATAAATACAATCTTTCCCTAATTATTAAAACTATTTATTGATGTACCTATTTTATTGAGTGGTTGTTATGGGGTGAGAGTGTCGGTAACTATTCTCTTATCTATATGATATAGGGACACCCTAGTAAAATCTCTTATCCTGGAAAATTATTCCATATTCATATAGTTTTTATTCCAAATATTTATACTTTTGGTGTGCCACACACTAATACTATTTGAGATTTACACAATGAAGAAATGATATGTCTTATATATGTTATTATAGTAACTATTTTGACACATCATTCATAGTTGGTCTATCAAAGTGTATTTTGATTATTACCTGATTATAAAATGTATTTCAACTATATTCTCTAGATTTTATATTCTCTCTATGTAATAAGTGAAATGTATTTCCATAATATGGATTTATGGACTTTTATATTGAAATTAAATTATAATGAATCTTTCAATATTAATCATTATTATATATAAGAGGGAATATTATAATTCCAAAAAATCTCACAGGCCTTTACGGTGTATATTATGAGAAACTAATTTTATTAATTATTTACCCTTAGTGATGATATTTATATATGGATAATAACTTTTCTTATATTATATTCAAAATTTATGGTTAAATTCGTGAAAAGGGATTTTATGGCCAACATGATAGCATTGTGCCCCTAAATCTACAACATGACCATATCACCCAATATAAGGAAAATTCAAATATCTAAATTTATAAAATATAAAAAAATTAAATTGTAGCTCAGGTAAGATTTCATACTAAATATTCTATGTCATTTTTTATTTATTGGTGGAAATAGTGAAATGCCTAATTGAAATATTTTCAAATTCTTGTTCATCCCACGTGAATTTGGAATCAAACTCATATTTACAATGTCGGTAATAGAGATGTTCTTATTATAAGATTTAGTTTTTACATACTTTTTTAAAAAAAAGTATAAATATTTTGTCACTTAAAATCTACTAGGTAATAAAATTTTTATTAGGGGTACTGATCATTTTTGGATTATCATAATATCCATTGATAGAATGGAATCATCATCAACTTATAGTGGAGTTTCTGATAATAAAATTTATAATTTCATATCCATCAGTCAATAATTGAGAAACTTTATAAAAAAAATTCCATGAGGAGGGCCTATATTATGGGATGATGTGTTTCCCTCATGGATAACATGTTCATGTATTATCATATGGAGGACATCCATGTGTTCATGGTTAATTATTTGTATAAGAAGGACTACTGTGATTGATTGATGGTTTATCATGTGGTGTACCTCTATAGTATGTAACATATGAGAGGAGATAAATGGTTTCATGATTTTTCAATATTTTTTAAAGGGAACAAATTAAGTGTTTATATTTTATTATGAGGATAAACATCACTATTAGTAGCATGTCTGGACCTACATTGGTTTTGGAAACTTGTATACCACTATTTTACAAAAAAAAATCAATCTATAAATGTGTCATGTATAATTCTTACATATTTTATAGTGGTTCACATTCTTATACTATTCATTGAGAATCAGTTGTGTTTACCCCATAATCCATCATTCCAATGGTGATTGGAATTTACCACCATGATTGATGATTTTTATCATTAATCAAAACTGGATGTTGGGATATGATCTCATCCTTACATGGATTCCTCCATTGTGTTAACAAACCCGTACAACGATCCCTAAATTATTTGATACATTCCCTTTAATATCATTCCTTGCACCATATTGATGTCGACAGTGGTAAATTATGTTTCTTCTTGTTTTTACAAGGAAGCTTCATGTGGTAGTAACTGATGATTTCTTTGGGGATGTCTCACAATTTTTAATCATTGTGAGCATTGATAATTAGTAAAAAGAATAATTTTTCATTGGTGAGGTAATATCATCTATTGTAGATCCATGTTTGATATATCTTCTTGAGTCTCATCCCATTTCTATTGTATAGAAACATGAAGCAGCGGTATAAGGCCTCCAATGCTTATTGACTAAGACCTCTTATACTTGATAGATTGGGATACCCATGTTTATTTTGTATAACGGGAGTTATCATGAAATCATTATTTCCTAAAACTATTAGACGTTAAATATGTATTCCTAATATCATAACCTAAATAATCTCATTATCATCACATGAGTTATATATTGTAATGAATATATTGGGATTACATGTTAAAAGTATTTTGGTGACATTTTCATATGATTAAATTATCAAGGGGATATAATCATAGGATTAAATTCCTTTGATGATTTTACAATATATATTTATCATCTATTTGGATGATTATAGGTAAGTGAAATGTGGAGAAAATGAATCCTATTTAGGACCACATGATACAGTGGTAAGGGTATAAAGGTATTTATACTGGGAATGGTAAAATTTCAGCACATTCACCTCCTACATGAATAACAGTTGATTTTTTTGTCGTTTTAGGATGTTAGTATTACACCATGAGGATGAATCATATTTTATCATTTACGATATGGGGATTAAAAAAAATTGATTTATTTTAATATGAAAATATTGGTTCATGGTATGCAACATCATGTAGTAAGGATGTTTGTGTCTTTAAAGGAAAAACAACAAGTGATGTTATAGGGCTTATTAATTGAAACATTAAACGATATGGAGAAGAATATCATGATTATCACATGCATAATAATATGTTTATCACATAATTTATGTCTTTAGATAATCATTAGGTGTTTAAGATGTTTTAATGTTCTTTAAATTTGCGTGACTAGGGTATGAGGGTTATTTGGATTAATGTCTTATAGATCAAATTCCACATTGATTTAATCCTTGGAAACCTACCCTAATCAGTGTAGCAGGGTAGAAGGATATAAGGATATCTCATGCCCCCATAAATTTAAAACAATCAAATTCCCATTCTTGATTTTAACACGGGGTCTTATGGGACTACTATGAAAGATCATTTGTAAGGAAAAATGCATAACTCTTCCCATTTTTAGGCATAAAATGGGGGTTGTAAGGTGAACGTGTCTATAAATAATAATAAAAGCTAATGTCGATACATATCAAAATCCTAGATAAAATAATTCATGAATAAGGGTTGATTATATCATTTGTGTGTCAATTGTTCACATTATAGAACACCTTTTGGATTTGTTCATGTCACATGGCACAAATATTTATTTATAATATCTATAGGGGAATGAGTAATTGGTTAAAGTATATAGAGTTCTTTTCTTGGAAAATTTTGATTAAAAAACCCCTGTTTTTTCTCAAAAAAAAATGGTTATAACTAAAGGATGAGGAAATTATTGATGGTGAATTCTCTCACCAAACTTTTGGGGTTCCATGAATAATGGGGTTTCATGAATGTATTAAATCTCTTGAGACCTAGTCTACCAAACTTGGAATGTTTCAAAAGGATCACTATAAAAGTTTTTATGTGTTTTAGTAATAAAAAAGGTTTATTTTGTATATGATATACCTTTTTGGTTTAATTGGATCATATAGTTGTATGGGTTTTCTAAAAGTAGGATTCTCTGGTTATTAACATGATGCTTCAACATCCAGAGTCCCATCGTAAAAAATATTGATTGATTCAATAAATATATTGATATTGGATCTTTGGGTAATGGTTACTATTATTACTGCCATTTTTTCATGTTGTGGTTGGTTCATTAAACTATGGGTTACTAAATATTTATGTATTTGTTCCTGACGGTTGATATTATAAGGTTACATTTTAAGGACTTCCATATCCCAAAATTGAGTTTCACACTTGAGTTGGTCTTGCATGAAAGTACACGTATTTAACATCACTATTACATTTTTAGTTTAATATATTTGTTATAATCCTTGTAATATAATTCATTTAATGTTACAATTTTTTCAAGGTTAATTTGTTACAAAATATGGAATTACATGTACATATATGAATATTAAAGCAGACATCGCCAATATTCTATAGTGGTCATATGGGATGATTTTTCCCTTGATTTGTGAAAAAGTTTATTCTACTATTTTAGAAATAATCTGGGTTCCAAATAATTCCCCTATAACTAGAGATTCTGGGTAATGTAAGGGTTGAATTCTTAAGAGAATACTGAATTTTTTAGAAATTTTCAAATATTCATGCATATTTTTGTCCTTGTCACACAACTCAGTGGCATGAATATGAATCCCTACAATATCATAAATATATATAGTGTTAGGGGGCCCAATTATAGATACATATCATACATTTGTGAAAGAACATATCTCATATTTGGAATTCAATCATTATAAATGAACAACAGATCCGTTGAGCATTGTAATTTCCATGAAAACATCCATTAACATGACAAAAGTTTCACTCATTAAATTTTCATTATCATTGATCCTTTTCACAAACTAGATAATAGTTGGGAATATAGTGTAAATAATATGATGAATCCTTAGGATTCACCAACCATGGTTTAAAAATTCATAAAAACCCATAACAAAATGGCTATATATTCATCATTGACCAATGATGTTACACCCAATAGTGATCAATGGTTGGAAATTGTAAAGTCCATTAGGATAGTATAGTTATCTCATAGAATAAAGATCTACTGAATTTATTGATAAAAGTGGATATAGGGTACATAATTAGAAGTTGTATACCCCTTTAACCTTTAAATACATGATTAAATGGTTATTCTGGAAATAGAGACCAACATATAGATTTTACAGTTCTCTATCCACGATGACATGAAATTATTTAATATGATAGAAACTAGCCACACATTGAGTTAACAATGAGTATTTTCTCTCTATGTTCTTAATTTATGGTCATGGAATGTCATTAGGGATTAGTTGAGGTATGAGGAGATCTGCAACCCATATGGTTGATCCATATGGGCCACTACTTCAAAAAATCATGTATTCTGGAATAAATATTGTACGATTCCATAAATGGGGGACATAACTGATGATTTGGTATATGTGTGTTGTAAATCGCTCACTTATAAATAATATGGAATTGAGATACAATTGATTAATGTAACACCCTGACCCCATTTACCCAGGGTCGATGCATTATTGTGTAACAATGGCATGATCACAAAAGATCAATTCTCGAAAGATCAATTAGTTTAGTAGCCTTGGAAACATTAGATAAATTCATAAATGTTACATTACATCATAATGTGAAAACCTACAATAACATAGTCTCCATAGTCCACACCCATATCCCCTTTAGACTATCCCTGTAGGTCAGTCATAAAATATTTCTTCACATCCTGGGAAAAATAAAACATTGAAAGGGGTGAGCTCAGATGCTCAGTAAGGATAACAATATAGAGGAAGCTTTCATAAATAAACATAAACATTTAAGGCAATGTATAACTAAAACAAAAGACTTTTAAACATGAAATTCAACATTATATGGAAAAAGTAAAATGAGATAATGCCATTTACTTATTCTCATGGATATTCTACTGGTCAAATAATCACATGCAATATCAATAACCACTTTCATAATGATGGAATGCATAATTACAGACTATCATAACCACATAGCCAAGGCCTCGTGCCAAAACTACAAATAAGATTTTGTCAAGGCCTCATGCCAAGACACTAGTTTTCCTCATGAGACCTACCGATGGAATTTTTTTAAGAATATAAGTACATTTAAAATTGTTCAAATATACTCCAGTGTTTTTCTGAAAACATTATGGAATATTCTGAAAACAAAATAAGTAATTCTGAGACAGCTTGACTCATTACAGGCCATGATGGGTCCACGCCCAATCCCTTACTGTCTACCACACTCGAGAGTCTGTTTTTCTGAAAACATTTTTAATCTTGCGTTAAATACGTATACATTTTGACTGGATTTTCATACATTTGAGAGAAATATCTCTCAAATTTTTTTAAATCATTTTTAAAAAATTATGGCCTGCAGAGGAATCTGAAACTCAAATAATTTTCATGGCGGAAAATTAGTCATTGTCGACGGATACGTACGACAAAAAAACATTCCTTTTTGACGTTTAGTATAATTCCTTATATAAAAAGATTCCTTTTGAATAAAAGTAAAATTCAAAGGGGTTTATACACCGTATAATGGAAAGTTGTGTATAAAAAAAATATGCCTCAATGAAATCAGATTGAGATGAAGTACCTTATAAAGATAATTTTTTAAATAAAATATATCTATTATGTGTATTCACTATAAGTACGCATAAGTAAAGGAAAAATACAAGATAGGACATAATAATATCATGACATAATTTGAACGTAGGAGATTAACCCAAATAATGGAAATTGGGTTATGAAGTTCCCTTACCTCGTGTCCGACTTGACTCGACCGTTTTGTAACCACCTGAATAATAAACTAGAGTTAATTTATAATTGCTTAAGAACCTTTTTCAAGTTTATTATTCCTTTTATATCACTTATTACCATGTTATGAACATTATGTAATTATTTATGTTAATAACGGTTGTTTTGTCGATCTTTGGTACTTGAGTCAAAAAAAAATCTTATAATTTCAAGTTGTTCATGCGGTAAAATGTCTATTACATCCATAATTATATTCATGATTTAGATATCATATATATAATATATATCCAGTATATACATTCATTCATAATATTGCGTAACATTTAGATGTAAGAAATGAAATGCACCGTTCATTGAGATGGTAAGTCGTACGTACGCATGAACGCTACATTCATTTCTATTTCATATTTAATGGAATGAAATCATAATTATATAGAGGTGTATTATAAATCCAGTATAATATCATATATAATATCATTTACACTATCCTTTGTACGTCCCGCATATGGCGTTAACGATTTAAATCACTTTGAGGGGGCGGTACTCTGCATTTCCTAAAATGAAATTATCCTGTTTACCCATAATGGATATCATAATGGTATTCCACAAATGAGAAATAAATAAGCATAAAGAAAACATAAACATAATATATATATCATATATTAAAATAGGGTCATCATAATGGCCACTATGAGAGGTGTTAAAATAAAATTGTACACTCATCGTTTCGTGAGGCAGTAATTCGCCACCCACAGAAACACTATGTTCATTAACCATTAGACGAAGATATGTGTATGTGTAAATAAAATCCTTCACATTAAAAAATCCTAGTATATTTTATATACTGGTGTTTTTACAAAATAAATGAATAAAAAGAGTTTAAGGGGTTTCAGAAGCAAAATAAAACAAAAGAACATAAGAGAAGACATTACCTTAAAATCGGGTAACTATTTTTGATTTGAGCCAAAGTCTTCCTTGGGAAGACTTCTACCAAAGTTGAGGATTCTAAGAGTAAGATAGATAATTTGAGAGAGTATTTGGGCAGATTTTGGCTGAGCCAAATGGCTTTGATGGTGTGAATAAGGTGGTAGAGGTGGGGGCCATTTATAAGAGGATAGGAGGGGCACTCTTGGAAAGTCATGCAATGTTACATTATTATGAAATTATTTTCGGATTTTAAAGGTCCCAAAATGATATATTTCAAGTGTAAGGTAATAAGGGTTCGAAATATACTCATCAAATAGGTTATTGACATGTTTAAGTCTTTTATTTTACATTGTCTTTTCATTTTTTTAAAATCGTTAATTAATGAGGTAATCACTGCATCATCATTGTGTCATGAAAAATTTAATTTATTTAATGTATAAAAATCATAAAACAATTACCATGATGTATTAAATCATTTTAGCTTTACAATGAATATTTATAGTCTAAAAGTTATCTTATATAACCCCATGTAATATTTGTTTTAGTAAAACAACACATGTTTGTGACAATTTTATTTTTACTTTAAATAAAAAGTTATTAATGTCATTTTCTTACCCAGGTGGCTCCATGGGGTCCTAAGGTTGACCCATGGATTGTCTTGGTCTACCATGACTTATCCAATAAGTGTAGTACATGTGTCAATATATTTTTATATTTTATAATATCATTTTTACCATAAATTTCACTAAATAACTTTAACAGCGATTAATAAAACATAAATGTTACTATTCACAAAAAAATTATTTTAATCCCTTTGAACCACATTTTATATACTAATGATAACCATGTATGTCAGATTTTTGAAATTCAATTCATAGAAGCGGTAATGTTTCATTTGAACAAAAATTCGGGTTTTTAACTACCACTTAGTGGTTTCACTATTCATAAAAAAATGATGTTTTTCAGAACAATGCCAAAAATTCACCCTAAGATATATTTGATATTCCTAATTCAAAAATGATATCTATTTTAAAAAATTCAAAACATATAAGTTTAATTAATTAATTTAATAATTAATTCCCGCTATCACATCAAATAGCGTGTTTTTATGAAACAATATATATCAAAAGATTGACAATTGTTTATGTCAAATTTCAAAGTAAATTAATTATAATGACCACCATTGGATAAAATGGTAAAATTATATTATAATTATATCTTAAAACCACTCAATACTATAATTTATCACTATTAATTATTTTGATTAAAAAATTTGTTTTTAGTAATTTTCACTATTCATCAAAATATAAACTTTATCCGAAAATTTTCAAAATTTTACCCTAGGCTAAATTTGATATTCCAAATTCAAAAATGAACTCCATTTTGAAAGATAAAATTAATAAAACTTCAAAAAGTAGGTATTACTATTCATAATGGTGAGTTTGATTGGTTATGGTGTGTGTTATAACTTGAAGTTGCGTATAACACACGCTACTGTATTATTCAATGAGAAGCATACTGTGGAAGCTTGGTGTGTTACAATTAAGATATTTGGGGTATAGTTTAAATCAAAATTCCATGTCCATATCTAAATATTGATGTTTTACAAACTCCTTAGATGATAGACATCTAAAAGACACCTTTCACATACACCATATAATGGATGGGATTGATCTAGGGGTCCTACAATAAATTGGAATAATTACTTTAACTAGAATCCAATAACATGAACTCCAAATATTTCCCTGTGATTTGGGGGAATGGATCGAGATCTTGTTTAGGAATAGAGTATTTAAGATCAAATTACACTTTTCTTGAATCACTACCCACCCATCAACTGGGATGCTCATTTCAAAACATGCGCGAAAGTATTTTTAATCCCACCAACAATGCTGATTTCGGGGATTCCAATGTTGTTTCAGATAATACGAAACTGAAGGAGGTTATATTCATATTGGTTGACATAATAGGAATGATAATTCCATGAAAGGTATATGGTTTGGAGGACAATAATCAAGAGTATATGTACATGGTGTTCCATTAAACTATTAGAAATGTATTATATATATCACATACGGATACACAGATGGGTATAAAGATGATTACTATACTGATGAAAGCTACCATAGTGTTCAAAAAATTTCATAACTTGGTTTTCCTAGTGTTATATCGGGTATACATTCATCAAGACATGTAGTGAAGATAGAAGCTTTCAAGAGCATATGCAACACTCTAATGATTTAAAATATATGGATCATGGTTCATTTTAGGGTGTATAGAGTTCTAAAATACACACCCCTAGACACTATTCTCTATACCTCCCTCATTAAAAACATTTTTTGTTCAACTGGTGACCCTTATTGAGGTTACTATGAAATCCAGTATTGGAAATATTGGGAACATCAACACCAAACCTATTATAGCGATCTATAGTGACAAGATCTAAAATATCTCTTGGATGTTAAATTATAATGAATAACCTAAGGCTTTATACGGAGGGGTATATGCTAAATGGATTGATGAATACACCTTTTGTGATGCCAAAATCCCATCTTGATTCTCTCCAAACATCATATTCATCCATTCTATAAAAAATTGAACATATAGGGAAGAACTAGGAAAGTCTTCCTTGGGTCCTCAACGAAATGTTATAGATGTTCATTGCCAATCAATTTAAGGAGGTGACTATGCTCCCTACAATTAAATCTATCATCAACCACATCTAATGCTAATATTAAAACTGGGTGGTGGAAAATGAGGGTGCATTCATGAACCCAATGGTGTGTATGGAGGATAAATTACATATGGATCATGAATTATATGGTTGTAAGAATGATACTCTATATAGTGCATGATAATTATTGAGTAGAGTCTGACATGATGAATTTACTTTGATATGATATCAAGGTTGCTCTATTACTCTATACAATATTGGGGAGGATCCTCTTTAAAATAATCCATGGGAGCATGTGGAGATATATTGGGCAAGGGATAGTCAGTACTATAATTCACTGGGGAAGATATTGATCGTGATGGATTACACAATTGATTATTATATCTAACATGATCTATAAGAGGTAACATAGAAATTTTTATTGGCTCATATATCATATAAACTATACTAAAATTTCAACAATTATAGAATCATTCTTCTTGAAATCAGATATTTTAAGATCATCACCCAAGTGGACATCTTGGTGATGTTTTCATATTTAAGAGATATAAAAAGTCTATCATTTTATTGTATGGAGTGTGATCTGTTATTTATCTAGGTACTAGTTATGATTTTTGAGATTATTGAGGAGGAAAAGTAGGCTAAACCACCGAAATATGATACTTCAGCTCATGAACCCAACTCTAGAGACTTTAATAGTTTGTCATACATGTTTCATGACAATGAATAAGAAAATACTCGAGATTTAAAAGAAGTCACCATAAAGGATGATGATCTATAAAATATCTTCATTGGTCAGAAACTATTCTATATCACTTGTTTGTTGTCATTCTTATATCTTATCTTCCCTTCAGTCATCTCTAAGGAATTTCATCAAACCATGTAGGGATAATGAGGAGTAGATCGAGAGGAAAATATTGAATGGGGATATAGTTATTCCATGGGTACTAGGGATCCCAAAATATAGACTTCTACTAATTATTTATTGGAAGAGGATCCCAGGGATAAGATAAGAGAGGAAACACCATGTTATCCCACCCTCAATGTTTTCTATAGGGTGAATCCTTGAATTCTGGTATAATTCTTATTTCATAGTAGAATGGGCCTCCCGAAATGATTGAACATCACTATATCATTTCAAAACTAAGGTAACTATATTATTATACTTACCATTGTAAATTTATACTTCTAATTATTTAATAATTTTATCATACATATTTCAGTACAGTTTTTACACCCACTCTGAATATAACTATATAGGATTTTATAGGGGCTGTGAGGTGTCTAGTTGTGTTAATGGGTTTAAAGTGGTGGAAATATCTTTAAGAATCCTAAAACTATATATTATGGTCATATTAGTATCCAATTTTGAAATTGTTGTTAAGAATATGATTGAAATGGATTTCATATGTACCAACATATTTCATAACATTCCACTCAAATAGGATAAATTAATCATAAATTTTTTTGTAGATTAATATGAAAAAATTAACTTTTCTGTGATAGTTTGTTAGGGTCTCTCCCAGAAGATAAACATTATTAAGGATCATGGGTCTGGAGTTGTAATTTTCTTGGGTGACCTATAATTGGATGGATTGGTTATTCATATCGGCCTAGCCTTATTACAAGAGGAGTTCCCCACAATAGTTTTATATGCTACCTTTGGTTGGGGTTGGTGGTAAAAACCCATGGTAGCAAGGGGTCCAACACTGAACTGGATAGAGATAAAAATGATCTCCCCCTCAACATGGAACCCATCCCATCTAAATGGGTTCCTCATGAGGATACCTCTTCTGATATTCTTATGGCATTACAAGAGTACTTTATTATGGTACGAAACTATCATAATGTATATCGGTCCAATGTCGGAGATGAGAATCATGTATTCCATTGTAAATAATATAACAAAACTTGATGTTGTATCCTATATAATCCATTTTCTAACTTAATTTGTTCAATGGGGTACCTTCCAAAATTATTTATAAACATAGGTATTAGTGGTTTAGAATACTACACCCTCAATGTGTCGACCTAATAATTTTAACCCAAGAGTGTGTAGTCAAATGGATATAATACAATATCAAGTAGTACATGAATTCCATACAATGGAAAATGGAACTCTTCATGGAATAGATTTTTTTTCCTCTTTCAGAAGATGTATAAAAAATATATTATTTGTACTAAATGATATATAACAATCCTCTAATGGGAACAATTTGTGTTTCTATTTATAGAGTATTTGGGATTGGAATTTTTGGTGTATGAGTTCATCCAATTGTGGAAATATAGGATTCCATGGTTTATAGGGTGGGTGAGGATTCTATAGATGGGCTAGAGATGCGTCTTCAAGCTCTCGAGGCCACAAAAAATGGATGCCCGAATTGGAAATCTCTCATACATTGATCGATCCATATGAGGTATTTATAAAATATGGGATATTTTCTAGGATGTCTAGGACTATCATAATTTAAACATTTTTTAATAAAATAATAATATTATTATTTTTTGACTAAGAGTGAATTATATTAATTCACCTCCATAAATATAATAATACAGTAAACCGAAAATCCATATGACTTAATTAGTCATTCTTGGTTTGTGAAACATTATAAAAATAGAAAACTTTTTCCCTATATTAGAATCATTCACAAGAGATGAGGAGTTATGGACAAATTGAATTATAAAAAATATTGAGTTTCAATGTTATAGGGATATTGTTTATTGATATGCATTATATTTTGTTAACTATAATTACCATTTTATATTGATTACATGAACTTGGTAACACCATGGGTGTTGTATTCTACCTGAAAATTTTAAGAAATAGGGGTTGTGAATCGAGGAATTTAGATCTTGGAAAAATATTTTGAGCTCCTGGAGGATTGAAGATGACTAAAAACCATAATCGAATTCTATACTCCATTACTACACTACCAAAAGTGGGGGCATAAAAATCAGGTTCCACTATTGACCATGTATGAGACATTGTACATTTAAATATATCATCAGATGTCCTTTTATTAATGTTCCTAGGATGATAAGTGAGAATTTTTTTTATTGATATAATAATGTTCAGAAGACCCATATTGACAAGGAATATAATGAGGTTTCAAATTGATAAGGTTTATAATAGTAATGTTTAATTTAGATAATGCTTTATTGTTGTCCAACACTTCAAAACATATTCCATCATCAACCAATTAACATTAAAAGGCTATATAGAATGAAAAAAGGGTCAAAGACACATCTCAATGACGATTAAAATATTGGATTTCAAGATAAAACCATGTAACATGAGTCAAATGGCATGGGTCCATCATTGAATAGTTATAAAGGAACTCTCAAATAAGAAACAAAACTTTTTGTATATTTAAGAAAATGAGGATGTGAATCAAGTAGTTTAATGTCATTATGAGAGGATTTATACATTGTAGAGTAATTTCATACTGTGAGGATGACACATCATATATTTTAATGGTTTTTTGAATAGGGAAGTAGTATACATTATAACATAATGTGTCATATATGTGTGTTATAAAATTTATCATATTGTTACCAGTTCTTGTGATATAACATAAATAGTGTCAACTTTGTCAATGTAGTAGGATGATAGAAGGATAAAGTAAAGGGTGGTTCCTCGATAGGGACTTGGGAAGGATGTAAAACATTATGGAAGGATTGCATCTCATTTTTTCTATAACTAGTTGGTTCCATGTGAACAACCAAATTATTTCATGGATAATTGATGTGTATTTAGGGGTTTTTATAATTCTATTCCCATCATTATTTATAAATAATAAATAGTGGTGACTTCATGGGGAAATCATGACATTTTTTAAGGTTTCCAATTAATGGATTTCAACCTAATATGAATTTTTCCGTGGGGAATTAGAAGTCATTGTTATAATAGTAAGACCAAAATTATCATGGATAAGGATGTGTGGTACGGAAGGTAATAAATACATAATTTAAAAATATTTACAAGGTAACCCAATACAAAAATTGTTATTAATAGTTATGGTCATAAAATGTGAACAATTTCTATCATAGTGTCACACTCCCTTGGTGTACAATGAGGCACTATATTCAATTGCGGTTTGTTGAAATCCAAAAATAATATTTGAGATATGGGTATTTTTGTGGATAAGCCAGTGATTGGTGATCTAGGAATCTATATTTATCCTATTAATTGTGGAATCATTCCACATATATTTATAATAAGGTGTTGGAGTATGTGTTCATCTCCAAAGATGGAATCTCATCAAACACTGGTGAGTTAATGTGGGGAATTATTCAATGAGGAACCATATGTCACTAATACTATATATTGGTTATTTATCACCATTTAATGTCATAATTTATGGACTATAATGTGTGTTGGTACATCTCAATATTTGGAGTGCATTCCCTATAATTACTCATAATACCATGTGATCCATTAACGGTCTAAGAAACCTGAATTGGTACGGAACACTTCTTATCACATTTGATTGATCAATTAGGGCAGAGGTTATCAATGTTTAA
The DNA here is from genome assembly GCA_963277665.1 of Viscum album. NCBI lineage: Eukaryota > Viridiplantae > Streptophyta > Magnoliopsida > Santalales > Viscaceae > Viscum > Viscum album. The sequence continues at coordinate 359,931,762 of OY728143.1, forward strand.
AGACAACAATAGCACTGAAATTCATAATCAAAATAGAAAAATGCCATGTTCTGTAACACCAAGGGTGTTACAAATTTTCTAAGAAAAAATGTTGGTGGTGGGAAGTAAATTTTGAATATCGTGGTTTAGACCACAAATAGAGGTGACGAATGTGTGAGGGGAAAATATTAACCATATATAAACCATAGGCTCTACAAAATTAATAGTCATGTATTGGGAGAGAAATTATTGGATCAACCATTAACCTTGTTTAAATCCAAAGATGTTTAATTATTCACAAGAGATAATAAAGAATGTAAGAGAAAAAATTTGTATGGCCAACAACATTGATAGGTGGTTTTGAAAGAATTCTCAAGATGATGGTGTTCCAAATAAAGGATGAAACAATGTGAGGAGTTTAATTGGGTGAATTTATATGTAGTATATAAAACCATAATTATAAGGACACAACCATATTACATTATATAATATTGAATTATAGTAAAGAAATCACTTCCTTTTATAAGGATGATCATTTTTACATCAGAGTTTTAGATAATTGGGAAATAATAAATACATAACATTCCATATTCAAATATAGATGATACCAAAAAAACAATATCCATTTTATCTAAAATACAATAATTTACTAATGAAACATGATTTCCTTGAAAAATAATCATAACATTTAACTATGATTCCTTATTTGAAATACACAACCTTATAACCTATGAAAATGATTTTAAAACATAGGATGATCACAAAAAGAACAGTAAGGGATATAAAAATAATAAAATAAAACAATATACCATGAATACTTGTAAACACATGAAATGATTTTAAAAAACATTCTTGTTACCCATATAGACTTAATTTGTGAAACATGACATTCACAAAAAACATAATGAACAAAAATATATCCATAAAGATATCTTCTTGAATTACTTACATAATATTAAACCTCTCAGAAACCTTATAATATGAAAGACTTATGGCTACCTTACAATTTCTGTATGCATCACAGTTACACATAGAGTAACCATACAACCGACCTCCAATATACACATATACAATTCATTGGAGGGAGATATTGGTCCCACCATTCATCATAAAAATTACTAATAACCAATAACCAAAACATAATAATAAATCATGAATAATTTCATAAAAACCTTACTTTTGAATTTTGTAAAATAGAAATTCAAACGAGGATTTTAATTGAAAATCCCCTAACAAGTGTCATATAATTTAATTATGACTAAATATATTAGACATAATATGTATATAAATAGTAAATACTCATAATTAAACATAATTTAAATATAATTAATCCCACATATAATTTTAATATTTCGTAAATAATGAAGTATAAATTTAACCCATTGAATGGAATTTTGGTTAATAATTTTCTTATATTAGGTTTTTCAAACATCAATCACATTATATCCTCAATTATAATTGTTAAAAGAGTGTAACTAATATCATAAAAAATATTCAAATTTATAACACCATATTTGATCATTTAATAACATCATTTAACCGTTTAATTATTATTATTTTGTTCCTTCTATTATTTTGGGGTGCAATCTTTACATAATTTTCATGGTTGGGTTCTATTTGATTTTCTTGTTGTATAGACATGAAATCCTAAAAGATGAATGAAATGGAATTAATATGTTTCCAGAATATATTATGATTCCATAAATCATTTTTTATCATAAATTATGCTCGACCATTAGATGAAATAGTAATGATATCTGTTTAGATCATTTTTTGTGGTTCCTCGGTATTCATGAAATTGTTTCACTATATATTTTAATATAATTCAGAGAGGTTAATTAAGAAAATATTAAATAGGTTAAAAAATAAATGTTATATTATGTTTCAACCATTAAAAAGGTTTTATGATCATATTTTAATGACGTAGTGGATATTGAAAACACATCGTCCACATTTTTGGTAAATCGGCACATCGTGAAGAGTGTTTTTATTTTTAGAACTAGTGGGAGAGGATAGGAAGGAAGATGCTGAATATTTTACCTGAACATGGTAACATAAAAAATAAATAGGATTTTGGAGACATATTACCTCTTGGACAATTGGAGGGAAATATATTATAAGAAATGCAACGAATTGGAAGGAAAAGGCATGAAAAAGGAAGGTGATTTTTACCTCATGATATTGTCTCCGTATGATTGTCTTTAAAGCCCTTTGTTTTGGACTTTTGGTGAGAATAATAGCTCTAGGACGTGAGTAAGAGTCATGGGGAGAGCATTTGGAACATCGTAGGCAATTATCAATGCTTGATAGGTGTGAGTGGAAAAGGGGAATGGTGGTGATATTTATTGTGGAGGAGAGGAGAGATTTTAGATTATTTTAATCATTATTAAAATAATTTTTCTCAAGGAATTTAATAATATAGATTAATGTGACCCATGAAGTAATATTTTCATGTGAGAACAATTTGAGTTGTCTTACATCATCCATTATGTCAAAAATAGTGTATTCAACGGATAATTTGAATATATTGTATTTTAAATTATTTCATTGTTCATAAAGAATTCATGAATTTTAGAGAATACCAAAAATTTACTATAACAATTTTTTGATGTATAGAATTAAAAAATGAACTCCATTTTTTGGAAATAATTTTTTAAATATTAATAATTTAATTTTTAAATATTACCATACATTATTCAAAATTTATCATTTTTAAAAATATAACTACTTTCAAATAAAATTGAAAAATTAATCAATATATCATTATCTTAAATCCAAAAGAAAATTAAATAATAATAAAATTTAATATTTATTAGTGTCATATTACTATTAATATCAGTATTCATAAGGGTATGTTACTATTCACCTGTAAACAATTTGGTTCTATGAGATTCAAAAAGACATACTGATCAGAGCCGTAGCTAACCGTTTTTAATTCAAAACATAGAAGTAGAAAAATTATGTTTAAAGTAAAGCTATAAATATCAACTTAAAAAATTTCAAGCATTTTAATTTATTTTTTTAAAACATTATGGGGTTACCAAATTCCCAAATTCTAGGAATTGTACCCTCAAAATTTTATTTATGTATTTAAAATTGAGGGAAAAATTCCCTCATAAAATTTTTATACTCTCATGTTGCTTCTTCAACCATGTGATTTCTCCACAGAACCTCTATATTTCGGATTTCCTTATTCTCCAAAACATATTCACTTTGATCAAAGATCTGATCAAATTTTTCTTCATAAGAAAGGTTCTCTTAATGTTAAACTACTTCTAGGATCAAAACCTTAGATGGATATGGAACATACATTCTCAACATCGAAACATGAAATTCATTATGTACATGAGATAAAATCAGTGGAAAATCTACTTAGTAAAAGTGTGGTACAACCCTCTCTGGGATTTCATAAGTTTCAATGAACTGTATATTTTGATTTATTTTATTACCAAAAATCATAACACCCTTTCATGGTGAGATTATAATAAAAACATGGTCACTTACCTCAAAAGAAAATTCAATCCCCCTATCATATGCACAGATTTTTTGTCTTATCTGAACTGTCCTCATTTCTTTCTAGATCATCAACACTTTTTTAGTGTAAGATCCCAGATCTTTTAAGGTATGTTTTCTTTTTTGATTTGTTTTGGAATCTTCTTTTTTTCATGATAAGTGTTTCCAATGATTAGATGGGGGTACGAGGGTGCCCCAAGGGGCTCAGGATAAAAATAGTAGAGCAATAAGGCCAAATAGTGCTAGGCACATGGACTGTGCACGGTTAGGGGTAACCATGTGGGTAGAGCGTGCTGACCTGCCATCCTTGGATAGTAGCCTATGTAAGGTCTCTGCACTGTTAGGGGAAATTGGTCGGGATTTACAAGAAGTAGTGCGGTCTGGCCTTTCATGAATAGTAAATCCCACATGGGATGCACACTTTTTGGAAAACTGTGCAGCTAAACCATATAGCTATACCATTGTGCCTAAAAAATTTGGAAAAATTAATAAAATTCCACACTGTGAATTTATGAGCCAATTCAGGTTTTTACTCCATTCCACCTCCACCAGTCCTAGAGATGCCTGAAGGACTTCAAGAGCTCCCATGGATCAATATCTCTCATTTGTTGGTCATTTGGAGTGATATCAGTTGTGGATCGAAGATCTAGGTATGTCTAATCCTATCCATCCTTCTATTTTATGGATTTGGGTTTCTGGTTTATTCCATCTCCTTTCGAAGATCTAAAACCTTATTTTTGGGTTAGATCATGGTTGGGGCACCAAGGGATTTTTGAACCCAGATCTAAGGCCACAATTAAGGGATATTTCATCAATGGATTAGATTTTGGTGGTCTACAAGTGATGTAGCTTGATTATTAATGATTTTTTTTCATGTAGTGTTTGATTCATACCCCCTTGTGAAGAATCATTCATTCCCTTATTGTGATGTGATGTTTAGTTTGTCTAAACAACCAAATGGAACCCCCATGATCCCCCAAGGATTCATGGAAGATGATGTGACCTATGATAGTGTGACTTAAAGGGTGTTACCACATTCTTAGTAATTGAGTTTAGCTATGTAAATGTAGGTCCATTTTGTGAGAACATAAGGCCAAGGGTGAATATGATATTAAGATTAAAGGATGTGAATGGGAGTCCATGTAACACACCGGGGTTGGGTGGTGACCTATGTGGGTGTTGTTGGGCTTTAAAAAAGAAAAAAGGATTTGTAAGTTAATGGGAAAAGATACGGGTTTAGCATTATACATTATTAGCCTTAGTGGGATAATCTTGGGAAATGACAATTGGGGATGAATTTTGGAATGGGTTAATACATGAGAATTAGGTGGTGCACATACATGATTGAATGTAATGACAAGATTTTGTTATGTGATATGAGAATTGTGTATGGAAATAAAAAGTAGGTAAATTAATGTGAAATGAAAAATGGGATAAATGGGTCAATGAATGGTAAATTTTGAATCTGGATAAGGGAAAGGAGTGGTTGAATACACCAAATCGGTTAAGGCATGGACATGGGAATTTGGAAAAATGGATATGAAATGTATTTGGAAATTGTATGACTGTTTTATTAAGTGGAAATGACTGGAGATCATAATGTAATGTATTATGAACATAGTACTGAAGCCTAGTGAGTTAGGAATGATGAACAAAGCCAACTGAGGTAGTAACAACGAATGAATTCATAGTGTGATAAGCATAAAAATGTAATTATGATAAATGGATAGATGATGTTTAATGTTGTAAATGTGTTAATGGGTTATCGAATGGAGTTAACTATCATGTTCTTGATATGGTTTATTTTTTCCTTTGTAAATGGTTGTGATGTTGTGTTAATGGTTAAATTTATGTATAGAATGTGCATATAACATGGTAGTGTGGGCTATTTACTGATGTACTACGCTGATAGGTTGAGTTGGACTAAGCCTCTAAACTCCTCCCCAAATGCATGGGGCATCGATATGACTCATGATCTGTTTCCCTATCCGTTGCATCATCTCAGACTGAGGCATCGAGGTGAGGATATGGTTGACAGGAGGAAGGAGTTGTACTGATTCTCTATATTCCACCCATAATGCATGGTTTATGGATGTGGAATGATGCTCTATTCCCCTAACATTTCCATTCCACCCATATTAATGCTTCGAGTTGAGGACCATGAAATTTCTATAATGTGATGCATTCCACTCAGACTGATTCTTCGAGGTGAGAACATGAATTGATGTGATATGTTTACCCCTAGTGAGATAATGACTTGTTTTATTTCCCCTATACACTATGACTGATTTCCTTGGACCCTTCTGCTGATGATAATTATACCTATCCTCGAAACATGTGATCAATGTGGATTATTTAATGAATAAATAATAATAAATGAAATTTGGATAATTTCTAGTCATGAATTAAATAAATATCGATAAATAATGGATCACGAACTATCCTTTTCTTTCATACCATTTATTTTGTACATGAATTATCTATCTATTAGAATTGATATTTTGTATACATAGTTGGTGGTGGAAAACTCAGTTCTATACTCAGACTCTGCTTGGACCACCGTTGGGTACTCGAGCAGATATATTGGTTGTAGGTTGGGATATGGGCAGAGGATCTACACTGAGATGTTGATTTGGGCTCAAGAATTACATGGGGAATGACTCATTAATGGAGTTGAGATCCATTTGGATTCTTTTCCATTTTTTATTTTTGTATTCTTGCACTTTTCACCACTAGTATGGCATGGCATGGTTGTATTCGATTTGTGGTTTGTACCGATTTTTGGAAATGCTTGGTTCTTCTTGTTTAATTGGTAGTTAATATAGTTTCTGATATTTATATTGTCTTTTATTGTGTCTTACTTAGGTGAAGAGGGTATTGTCTCCCAACATGGCTCATTAGACCCTCAGTACTAGTCTCAACATCTTGTGTACGAGGTGGTGAAATTGAGGTCACATAAAATTCCAGCTTGGAGCACTAGTCTAGTGGATTCCGGGTCGGGGACATAAAAAAGTGGTATCTGAGGATTTCATTTCTCATTATTAATATATGGGAATGGTATAAATGATAATAGGACAGTGTTCGGCCTTGGAAATGAGATCCTTCCAAGGAGTAGCTAACCCATGTACGAGAGAAAACCCAAGTCACCTTATGCGGGAATTGGGGTTCTTGATATGTGTTGTTATAGTTTAATTATATTTCAGAGTTGGGTGATGCACATTTTGTGTTAATTGATTGATTTATGATATTTCAATCATTTCTGGAATGTCATGGGAATGTGAATTCATGCATCGTTATAGGACCCTGAGGATATGGGTAGTCTATATCCTTATAGGCACACACACGCGAAGGGTGTGTGGGGAATAGAGAGTGGAATATATTTTGCATACTTGATGAATATGAATAAATTGATACTTGGTAAATATAATTAATGTTGGTGAATAAAAATAATGAAAATGAACAGTTAAGAAATATCGTGTAAAATGAATGTTGCGATGGGGTTATAGTTTTGGATTGTGATAATTGTAATGGTTTTTTTAGTGTGCAAAAGAAAAAGGGGATCCATAATTACAATATACTTTTTATTGAATTTTTCCTGATGAAATGTGTAAATGTGTTTAAAGTTGTGATTTATAATGTTGTGAAATGAGAAATGTGCCTAAGTGGAAAGGTTTATGCTGTAAAAGATGAAGTGGTTTTGAAGAGGTTGACGAAAGACTTGTGAATAAGTATGTTTTTACCCCATGTTGACCAAGACCGTGGTAGGTATGGTAAAGGGTAGGGTTCTATGTGTGATGATAACAATTGGGATAGAGTATAAATAATGGTTTGTTTATGGTTGATAGTGTGAGATCTTTTCCAATAGTGGATAAATTCATTCGGACATTCTTTGGAGTATCGAGTGAATGACAAGTTTGTAATGATAATGCTTGAATTAAAAGCTCGGTGTCCTTGGTGTTTTTTGTTTGACCTTTTTATGTGTGGTTTGGGGCAATGATAGGGCCCTAGTTGAGATTTGGTTTGGGATGTGAGGCCTGTGAAGTTATGATATGGCCTTGACAGTGTGTTTAGGGAACCCTTGGTGGGGTTGTGGCCTTTGGGCTGGGATTCATTTTTTGGTAATGTGAACGAGGAAACCCTCATCATTCGTGATTTTCTGGATTGCATGAGAGACATTAAGCATGGTTCCTGGTTCGTCGTGACGTTTTGATTAGAGACCTTGGGATTAGTGACTCGAATTTCTACCGGATGATTGACCGTAGTGCTGATGGATGTGTATACATTTTGTGTGGAACCCAGAGAAGATGGTTGTTTGGAATGCAAAGAATAGTGAACATCAGAATGGAATTTAGAGTTCTATTCATGTGCTTTGCTTCATTCGTGTCATGAAAATTGTGGTCTATAGATAGGTTGTACAAGGATTCTTGTCCATTATTGTTTGTGTCACACCTGTGGATGTTTTGGACATTGAATGTGGGACATAGAGTGTTGCGTGGTTCAGTTTTGTGATGTAAGGATAAGTGGGATGGTTAATAGTCTAGTTGTTCTTGGTTCCTTCATAAGGGAAAAATACTGTTTGTAATAAGAGATAAGGTTTGTTTAGAAGGGTTGCATCGCTTGAATTTCTGACTCACCTGTTACAGTGAGTATTAATAGGGGCCTGGAAGTAGTTTGAATAGTGAAGACAAGGGAAGATAATGTGTGGTTATATGATTTCACTCTATGGTGACACCCGAGGTAAGGGTGGTCATGTGGCTGAACATGTTTGTATGAATGGTTTGTATATGGAGAAATGGTTCAACCTGGTAGCAAATAAAAACTGAGTGGTGATGGTTATGTGTTGATGTGGCACATTCTATAGGGAAGCCGTAGATTTCTAGAAGGTCATTGTGTCCCATAGCTTGACATCAGAAATGGATAAAATGGTTGTGGTGTTCTTCATTGACTTATGAGTTTAACTCAGATAGTAATGAGCATTCCTAACATCTAGACATTGTCCAAGGTATGTTGAGAGGCTCTGTCTCACACCGTGAGACATGATGTTTTTTGGATGGATGAGGTACATCTTGGTGTTTATGTGCAAGGAAATGTTATGTGTGGAGTTTGATGATGAGATGTACAAACTTACTGACATAGGGTGTGGACCTCAGGATGGGAAAAATGTCGCAAAATTCCTTGGGATCCATTCACAGAAGCAGGGAAGGGGAACTGGGTGATGTTCATTCTCTTGTTTTTGGAATACCCCTTGATGGTCGTATCTAAGATTGGGGTTTGGTTTATGATATGTTTTAAGATGTGGTGGTTGGAATCCCTCATGGAGAGAAAAGAATACAACACTCCTAAGGTGTAGAGTGATAAATTATCCTTGGTTGTGGGAATGTGAACATAGAGATGATGTAGTGGCACCGAGGTAGTAATAAGGAACCAGTGAGGTGCCTGTCAGGTTCCATGGAGAGGAATATTGGACTTGTTTGTGGTGGAAATTGATCTAAGTGTTGAATTGAGATCAAGGTGATTCCATGTGAATATTGTGATAATATTTATGGGTCATAGGAGGATGTGGTTGGATATGAATATAGTTTTTGGAAAGATATTTTTTGGTCTTATAACTCGAACGAAGTTTGGGGTTAGAATTAGGTCAATTTTCTCCTGTGTGGTTTTGAAACACCATGAAGATGGGTGAACCATTGCTATGTAATGTGGTTTCATGACATGGGTGAAGTCGATGACAATCTAGAGGGAGGTAATGCTATGATAATTAATTTAGAAAATGACCTTAGTGGGTGTGTGGAATTATAATAATAGGCTACAATTCATTAAGCACCTTGTTAATGGTAAAATGGGGCAGCGTACAATCATTGGAAGGTGAGTGTTCTGGGGAAATCATGTTGAAGATGGTCCGACCTGAGATGGTAATCATGAGGGATGAGGTGAGAGTGTTCCACCCCTCAGTTTATGTTGTAGAGAAAAGTGCCATTCAAAATTAAGTAGTACCTGTGTGAGGTCAGGATGATCATATTCCTTGAATGGATTAGGAGGGAATGACATTCTGAGTGGTTTTGATGGTGTAGTTGGATGCCAAGGCATGTTAATGTTCTTATGGATGCTTGGTAAGGTAATTTTGAATGTGTTATGAAATGGGAAGGTTGGGTTGTGTTATGGTGGCCCTTCATCGATGGAGGAGATTCCAAGGAACCAGAAATGGTGGAGAGAACCATACTTGATAAATGGTTGTTGGATGATGTGATCAGATTTTTCATCTGGAAGGACTCAAGTGGTCTATGTTCGGGTGAGTGGGCCATGGTAGAGAGATTTGGCATCGTTTAAGTAGTTGTGTAGCCGATAATCTTGAGGTTTGATTGGATGTATAGTTGCGGAGTGAGATGTTCAGGAAATTTTGGTGGAAGGGTGGTGTGTTTTCCTCTGGGTGGTTCCAGGTTGGGTCACCATTAGAGTTAAATGAACAAAAATTGACACCATGTGATTTCGGTCACGATTTTTGTGGAGAATCATGACGATGAGGTGCCATTTGTTTTCCCCGTGATGATGGGATGTTGTCTGTTATGATTCAATGTTTTATTAAAAGGGTATTGTCACTGACGTTTTCCTCTTGAAGGTCTCTTGGTGAGAACAGTTGATGATGGTGAGTCCTTGTGGTGTTTTTATTTTGTCTTCTGGTTGTGTTGAGGAAGTATTGAGAGGAAATTCTCTTCCTATAGATCATGTCTAGTGTCCTCGTGATATGCAACCCGAAACATAGAACATGTGAGTTGATAGGCAGAACTTGTGGAATGATCCCTTGGTATGGATGTTAGTGATGCTCAGAAGAGAGACTTGAGGACAAGCCGTTATCAGGTGGGGAGGTTGTAAGATCCCAGATCATTTTAAGGTATTTTTATGTTTATGTTTTGGTTTGGACTCTTCTTTTGGATAGATAAGTGTTTCTTATGTTCAGGTGGTGAGGTTGTATTTTATTTATATGTTTACCTTTTTTATGTTAATCTATTCACTTTTTTTATTTAATTATATTAATTTAATGGTGGAAAATAACAGAATGAATTCCAACTACCAAAATTATAGGAAAATTAATGATTTCACTAACATGATTCAGAACATAATTATATGGATCATAGAATTCTTGTGACCATTCTAAATGATCTATTTAAAATTTTGATCAGAAAATAGAACATGGTAACATTTCAAACACATCATTGGTGAGAATCATGATTTCTCAAAGAATTATTAGCATTTTATCAAATAAATAAAATAATAATAAATTTCATACTTGTAAAAAATGTGGGATTATGCACTATCGAAAATGAATTAACGGAACTAAACGATGCATTATTTTTTGAAGGAGTTAAAAATGAAACCAATATAAGAATTAAAAGGAGAAATCTTGTTAAATAGACACATGGAAGTATTTCTCATCAAATGGATCCACTAAAATGTCATTGTCCTGAATTAAGAGAATTTGTCCTTATACAAATAAATTTCCAAGTACAAGGATTATTTTTTGAGAGACTATTCTATTAAAATTAAAAAATTTATGCATATAGGTTTTGGAATTTGAAGATCATTTTTCAATGTTCTTTTAATAGTGTTATATTGATTATAAGAAGAATGAAAATTCAAACTATCACTATAAAGTAGATTTTCTTTATGTTTTTTTCACAAATATTCTAAATTGTTCAAATAAACAAGAAATGTTATTTAATGGTAAGGTGATATTTTTTAGAAAAATTATAATGATGAAAATATAATATTTAGTACACACTTGATGTTGGGGTAATTATAATAAATTACTATTAATTAATAATAGAAGGAAACAATCTATATAGAAGTATTTAGTGGTTAAAATACTTATTTTATGATTAATTTTATTTAAATGTTGTTAATAATTTTTAATGGATAATAGTGTTATTTAATAAATGTTGTATTATAAAATGTAAAAATAAAATTTGGAGTGAAAACCATCATATTTGGAAATGGGGTACGTATTGAACACACAAGTGGAGGGTGATAAGGGTGAGGCACCTACAATTGGCCTACATGATGTACATTTTAGTATAAAAAAAGTTGTACTTAAATTATCTGGTCAATATATTATACGATATTTTTCTGAAACATATCATGGGATCATGTTTTTAGAAATATATTGGATTCAATGTCATTAATGATATTTAGGGAAATATTTTTTTTGTTATATATATAACCTATAGGTCAAACTTGAAGGCTTATTTTAGAAAAAATATATTAAAAATTTGGAGATATATTTTATATTTTATGAAATAATATTCTGGGTTATTTGTATCATATTCTTATTTATTTCGGTAATTATATATTATAATCATTGTAATTTATTTTGTATTTTTAGATCATTATATTCATATTTAATTTTTTGGTATTTTATTACCGTATGATAACTAATTTGGTTTTAGTAAAGATATGATGAATACTTCATTACTAGTTTATATGTATTATCATCTTTTTAAATTAACTCCAGTGATTAAAGAATAAAATGTTTATATAAGGTCTTTATTCGAGAGATTAATATGTGAAATGGAGAATGATCATATCATAACCGAAGGACGAAATTCTGTCTTTGAAATAATATGATATCAAAACACTGTATTGATATTTTTATCAATAATATTAGTAAAACAATCCTTCAACTCCTGTAGATGTTTATTGAAGCTAACATATTATCATATTAGCTTTATATATAGTGAATAAATGGTCTTTAACTCATCTCTCAATTCTAGTTTTCTTATTGTTATGATTCTCTTGATTATTCTCTTTCTTAAGATCAATGATCCTGATCACTATCCATAATTATTTATTATTTTCCTCCATTTCAATATTTTCATTTCTCACCAATGTAATCCTATTTTGAAACCTATTTATCATTTATTTCATATGACCTTCATTTTTCCTTTTCCCACTTTTAAAGGGATATTTTATTATCCCATTTTCCAATTTGTATTTTTTCACAAATAAATATTCAAATTTAAAACTATGAAAATATTCAAATTGTGAGAAAAAAATTTGTTTAATGGTGTATAATGTAAGGCCACAAATTTTTAAAAGGGAAATATGATTTATTTTTTATACAAAATACAACAATGAGTTTAGATGCACCGATAATTAGTATTGAAATATATTTATTTAAAAGAAATATCAGCACCCCAAGGGGTGTAATAATAATTGTTAAAGGTAAAAATCACCTAATGGGTGAATTGGGATGAGGTCTATTACCTCCAATACAATTAAATGGTATTATGATAGTTCATAATAGTGAATTTATCCTTTTTCACATTCATCAATTAATTTACAATGTGTTTCCTAGAAATTATGGTCCGCAGCAAAATCAAAAAAGAAATTAAAAAAAGTGATAACTTGAAGGAAATGATACATACCACAAACTGTAAACCTGTAGAGGGGTATTCATCCAATATGAACCTCTGAATATATCAAGATCCAAAGAAAACGTATAAATGGACAAACACCTAGAAAATATGGCATAAAATCCAACACCAAAATAGCTTCACTGATAGAAAAAAAATTGGTAAAGGCGTATATGGAATGAAGAACTCACCGATGGATATCCAATGAGAATAAAAACTCCTATATTATATGTTAGATGGATAAACTATATCAAATACTAGGGTGAAGTGTTAAGGAATCTCACAATGGAGGATACAAATATTGATGAATGATAAATAATACTGGGAATGGGAGGTATTACATTTAAAGGAATTGGGAGTAAATAGGTTATTAATGAATTAAACATTTGGTCACATGTTTTGGTGGCATGGGATTCCAAAATGTGAACCTATTGTGTTGATTTATCATACTCAATACGTCCCTTTCAATGTCATGGAACAATGATAAAAAACTGTGTTCTGGCCATGTGTTTTCCACATGTCAAAAATGATTCTGTAAATTCACAAACATGCAGCCCCTTTTGCAGGGTTTCAACAATCCATGTATCCCATGATAGTTGATTTTAATGCCTTTCATGGTTAATCAAAACTGTGAAACTTGGAAAGCATTAATTTTTAGTAACCATGTGGTCCAAATTCCTCAATTCAAAACATAGGAACAAGGATTCATGCAAGACCCAAACACTCAATATTCATCTATGACCCCACCGAGAACTCCAAATATGAAAAAATGAAGTAATAATAATAGAAATAAAAAGGATTCATACTTAATAAGATAGAAAGGATCTAATAAAACTCCATCTTAAATCAATTTTTTCTCTATGTTCCTTTCCATGGATTGTAAATTAATATCTGTGAATTACTCTAACCATTGGGGGAATACATCAACCTCCTACTCTGATGACTCTTCTTATACATGAATGTGATTCCATATTAGCCTCACTAAATTAATTGACCATCCTCAATAAAATATGATGACATATTCTTCAAAAATTAAATGATGGTCATTAATGGATATATCTACCACGAAATCCACCTACCCAGGTAGAAGAATATGTGATCGATCCAAATGATATTAGTGAAGAAGAGAAACATGTTTGATGCCTTTCATTTCCTGATGAATCTAAAATAACTAAAAAATTTATGCTGTAGGAAAAATATCTCCATAATCACAATTGGAATGACATAACTTGTTTATATAATCCATTTTTTCGAAATCCATATACTTATTAGTAAAGTAGACTCATAAGAAAATGTGGCTCCCCACCTCAAACTCTAATATTTTAGGGTACTAATTAGTGTATTATTTCTCTCTTGAATGAGGGATATACCACTTTTTTTGATATAATGAACATACTACAAATTATTCTAAATGAGACAAGGACCCAGTATGAGTGCCTCCCCACCATTTAATAGTGATTAGAGAAAATGGCATGAGAAAACATAAAATTTCATCATAGAGAGACATTTTTATGGCCATCTAGAAGATTTCAATATAATATAATCCAAAATAGGCAATATATTCATTCAAGGACCTCCACAATCAATGAATGCTACTAATAAATTTTCCATAAACACTCATATAATATCCTCATATAGATAATCAATCTCAAACTGATAACATTTTCTTAGGAGAATATATAGAAATAGATCCCTTTGTGACCCCTTCTAGGATAGTGGCGTCAAACGACCATATATGTCTGATATGATTGAACATGGAACCCAAGGGAGAAATATAATCTCTAAAATTTAGATCCTAGTGATATCAGTCATTGAAAGATTATACATCATATAAAGAAAAAATGTAATAATTTTTAAACTTATCTATGCTAACCCAAATGGTGACACAACCCCAAGAATATCTATGTATTCTAATAACAAAATCCATGGTGAAATCATTTATTTTCCATTCAGGAATATGTATCTTCTAGAAAAATGATAATTTTCATTGGTGTTCCTCCCTCACTAGCTGATAGGTGGATCCCCGAGTAACAAATCCATCTATGTACCACAATATCCATTAACTCCAGAATTGTTGGCGTAAGTCACAATACATCTTGGAATGAAAAAGAGGAGTATACTACATAGATTCCTCGTACTCTCACATAAAATCATCTTTAATGTCATTAAGATCACATAAACATCCATGGTTATGGACGATATCATCTACATCAATGAAACATCTAGTAGGTTTTTACTCACCTATATGTGTCTCACATAAAAAAAATAAATTCATATATTATAGATATTTATTCCACACCCTATATAAAATAGTGTAATTATCCACTAAGTATGAGAGAAAAATATGCTCATGACCATCTTACACGTCCTTCTGCATCTTATGAAATAGGGTCATAAGATTCCACTCTATACTGACCTATGAAACATTCTGTTTCTATGTCCTCCTGATTAGGGCATCGTATATGACATTTCCCATTAAGGGCATATAGAAATGTTTATGTGAATGTTTGATGTTATTAATATTTTCATGACTTATTATATACTCCGTCTACTTATTTTATATGAAATTTTCATAATTTGTGTGAAATATTAATGTTTTAATATTAAGTATAATTTTTCAGCCTTTTTAGATGTTTTCCAATTGAGTCAGTTTAATTTTTTAATAATACCTATCACTATACTGATCCAAATTGTGTTGTTCTTGTTTTGTAGGATTCTAAATTCAATATACTGCATTTCATTCGAAGGTACAATGAGCCAATTATTCCATTTGAAGGTCCATATGGCCCTCACAAACAAGACCAAATAATCTGTGAACAAAATGGACCAACATTGAAGATTGATTTACTGGGCTCAATCCAGAAGTCCAAAAACATTAACTATCCACAATAATTCTAGGAACACTACATATAATCTTGGATAAAAATTTCACAGCCCAAATCTAAGAACAAGGGGCCCAAATAAATCTTTGAAGTCCAGACCACCATTCTGTCTGAGAATTACAATCAGTATAGTATGGATGACATATCTCCTGATGTAAGCATCAAATCAAGGTGATATTTTTCAGTGTGAAGGAGGAGATATAGGTGGCCGACTTTTTTTAAGAATCCATTCGGATTTTAAGGCATATTCATATTCAAAAACCATTTCACATTCTGGACTTCAAAAGACTGGATTGAAATGGACAGTTTTACGTTGTTTAATAAACAGGCCATAACTTTTGATACTTAAGTCCAAATGACTCCAAATTTTGAGATTATTCGGAAAAATTTATTATCTAAAACTTTAGAGAAGGATATGTACCACGATTCGACTTTCTTAAAGTCCATATCTGCGAGCCAAGTGGAGGAGTATTTCTTGAATTTAAACTGTCCACCACCTTAGGCTATAAATACATCCCCTCCTCCCCTTTCAAAAGGGTTGGAATTTCAGAGAAAAGGAGGATTTATTGGAAGTACCAAGGCCCTGAAAAAGTCATGGGAGGATCTTCCAAACTCATGTTTTCACTTGATAATCCCTTCCTCCTCTCTTTTTTTTCATTTACTTTTGCATTTTTCTTCGTTGTAATTTTGCAAGTGTTTGTCTTTGTAATTCTATTTTAATGCAATTTTCTTCTTCTTAATTTTTTATTATCATCCACCTTATATAGTTGAATATTAATTTTCTTATTGTAGTATAAATCAATCTGAAATCCATCATATTCTTTTACATTATTATTCAATAAAAAGTCCAGTTTGTTTTACTGTCATCATCGTTCGTGTGTGTGTTCGGCGCACAACTCTTTTCTTATCCCTTTCTTTTTATTCTCTTTGTAATTAATCACCTTAAACATAATAGACCAGATTACTAATAATTCAAATGGATGAGTAAATATCTTATTGGGGTGAGTTATAATTTAGGGATGTTAAGTTATTGAGAGGTTTTTCTCAATGAGTATTCTTTAATTTAACATTGTGTATGTTGGACTTAACATGTCATGGATTATTGACATATTATATTCAACATGTGGTTTTCATGGATTATTGAAAAAATAAATACACTTCCACAATCAAGAATTGATTGAGATTATAACCCTATGTAAAGTTAAGTCTGGGATTAAAGGCTTAACACTTGGGAATTCCAATCAACATCAACTTTTGATGTGGGTGTTAATTTAATGCAATATAAAGAAAAGCTCAAGGATATCACATGCTTAACTCCCTAATGAATAACTCAACCCAATATTTATCAACAAGTTAAATTAAACATCATCCATTAAACATTTCAATTAAGATCTGCTAACAAACCCCCCCCCATTCAAAATACAATCAACTAAAAACAAACGACTATTACAAAGTATCATCGCTGAGGATTCGACCCGAGTGTTGCTATACACATTAGCAGAGCACCGAAACCTTGATCAGTCCATAGGCGACAATCGGACGTGTGTTTCAAATGGAGCCATTACTAGGGATGGTTCTTTAAGTAGTCATTAGTTTCTGGTTATTTTTAAAAAAACCAAAAAAAAACAAAATTTTAAAAAAAATTGAAAAAAAATCACAAAGATAAACCCGTCTTCCTCTTTCTTCCAAAATCTCTTTGAATACCCTGTAGCCTCCCAAACCATCCCTCGGATTTGTTTGACCCTGAAATTGAGCGAACACTTCTCCAAATTAGGAGGAACATAAGAGATAATCAAATAATTCAAGAACCATTCTGCATCAAACCTATTGAATTTGATATGGCCAATCCTAAGGAACAAACCCTTAAAGAACTCGCTGCCCCTGATATGAATTACAAACCTCTTGGTATTCAATATCCCAACATTGAGGCTGACTTCGAACTCAAATCTGGTTTGATACATATTCTTCCTCATTTCCATGCGCTAGCCGGTGAGGATCCACATCTCCACCTTAAAGAGTTCCAAGTGGTGTGCTCTACCATGAAGCCTCAAGGGGTTTCTGAAGAACAAATCAAACTTCGATCATTCCCTTTCTCCCTAGCCGAAAATGCTAAGTCATGGCTCTACTACCTTCCTCCTGGTTTTATAAATACATGGAATTACATGAAGCGACTCTTCTTAGAGAAATTATTTCCTACTTATCATACTGCTTCTATCCGAAAGTAAATAAGTGGTATACGTCATTTCCCAAGTGAATCACTCCATACGTACTGGGAGATGTTCAAAAAGCATGTTGCAAACTGCCCACACCACCAAATTTTTGACCAAATCTTGATCCAATACTTCTATGAGGGGTTATTGGCTATGGAGAGAAGTCTCATTGATGCCACAGGTAGCAGTGCTCTGGTTGATAAAACTCCCGCAGCTACAAGAGATCTCATAAGTAACATGGCTGCAAACACACAACAATTCCATACTCGAGCACATGCTCAAGTCAAACAAGACCAAGATAATCAATCAATTGAACCGAAAAAAATGACTGAGTGGATGAGTGATCTTATAGGTCTTGTGCGATAACTAGTTGTGGCCACCAAATCCCCAACCTCATCTTTTCCACAATCAATGTTTCATGGACCTGTCAAAAACTGTGGAATCTGCAACTCTCAGTCTCATCCAACTGACACATGTCCACAACTTCAAGAGGATCAATCTGATTCATCTGGGCCAATAGATCTCAATGCAGCATATGCTCAATGGAAAACCAACCCTTAACTATCAGGTCAGTTTGTTAGAAACTTCATCCAACCTCACTCTGAGCCCTTCTCTTCTTCCTATAACCAAGGCCTTAGCTATGGTAATCCCATATCTCATCCCCCTCAATTCCCTCCTCAAAACCCAAACTAGTTTCAATATGATCAAGGTGTTGGTAACTTCGATCAACCTTATCCTTTTGTTCCTCAAACTCAAAGTAACAATTATCCTCCTCGATTCCATTATCCTAGTGAGCCTTTCCAATTCCAAAACCAATACAATCGCTTTACCAAGAAAAAAAATCAAGGCAATCCCAATCCAAGACAAGCCTCTTCTTCCAAGAAACCATGGGAATGTGCAGTGGAAGATCTTGCCTCTTTCACCCATTATAGCCTTAAAAACATTGAAACTAAAATAGATCAACTTGCATCCCACCTGAGCCAGCAACAACAATCAAATTCATCCCATCTCCCAGCTCAACCATTACCCAACCCCAAGGGTAATGTAAGTGAAATTGAACTTAGATCAGGAAAGAAACATTCTATGCCTCAAGATAAATCCTCAAACCGTCCTTTGAATGTTTACTTAGAAATTGAAAAGCAAAAGAAAATTGAAAATGAATCTAAATCCATTCCATCACCTCCTTCCATTCCACTTAGGATCCCAATTCCTTTTCCTCAAGTTGTCTCTAAACAAAGGAAGTCCTTTGAACCTGATCCTGAAATGCTTGACATGTTTAGATGTGTTGAAGACAAAATTCCCCTCTTAGATTCCATAAAATAAATTCCTAAGTATGCCAATTTTCTCAAGATGTTGTGTACCCACAAGAGGAAACTTGGGACCTTTGAAAATGTTTCCACCCAGCCGTCCATACCCGATAAGTGCAAAGATCCAGGTACCTTTACGATTCCATGACAAATTGGATGTTCCAACTTTGATGATGCACTCATAGACCTAGGAGCCTCAATTAATGTCATGCCCAAATCCATATTCTCAAACATTGGTCTATGCCCATTGCACCCAACAGGTGTTTTCATCCTGTTAGCCAATCGAAGCTAAGCCAGTCATGAGGGAATAATTGAGCATATCCTTGTCCGAGTCAATGATCTTATCTTCCCTGCTGATTTCTATGTTCTTGACATGGAAGGTGAGACAAACTCTTCTCGATCTCCCCTAATTCTCGGAAGACAATTCCTCAGGACTATGAGAACCAAGATTGATTCCCATTTAGGCATCCTATCCATGGAATTCGGTGACCAACTGGTCAAGTTCAACATCTTCCAAGCCATGTGATACCCATCTGAGGATCACTCTGCATTCTCAATCAATGCTCTTGAGGACACTTCTAAGAGACAATTGAACCCCATTCCATCATGTTCATCCTGTTCTAAAGAGATAGGATCTTGTGAAATCTACACTAGGATTAACCAAGTCATAAATGGTGAAGTTGATGTGGACCATTCATTCATAGACTCCATCAATTTAGAGGATCTTGAAAACTCTCTGGAATCCCATCTCAACTCTGATCAAAACTGCTCCACCTTGGACAGTATTGGGAAAAATGAATCTGAAGCAAATGAAGTCCCATCCTCCATTTCTGAGTTTCCTAACCCCAAAATTAATGATAAGACTAATCTGAAACCTCTTCTTGCACACTTGAAATATGCAGTCCTCTTCCATGATCACTCATATCCTATCATTATCTCTGCCACACTTACCGAAACTGAGGAATACAAACGTTTTCAAGTGTTAGAGGAAAACAAAAATGCCTTAGGGTGGACCCTAGATGACATTCCAGGAATCAACCCAGCCCTTTGCATGCATCAAATCTATCTTGAGGAATCATCTAAACCAAGTAGGCAACCACAAAGAAGACTCAATCCACTCATCCTTGAGGTAGTTAGGGAAGAGATCACCAAGCTTCTTCAAGCTAGTATTATCTACCCAATTTCTGATAGTGAATGGGGTAGTCCAATTCAAGTTGTACCTAAGAAGGGTGGGATAACTGTTGTCACAAATGAACATGGAGAGGTAGTCACAACTCGAGTGAAGAAAAAATGGCGTGTGTGCATCGACTATAGGAAATTGAATGTTGAAACCCGAAAAGATCACTATCCTCTTCCATTCCTTGATCAAATGCTAGAATGATTGGCCGGAAAGCCACAATATTGCTTTCTTGATGGATACACCGGCTATTTTCAAATCCCAATCGCACCTTAAGATCAAGAAAAGACTACTTTCACATGCCCCTTTGGAACATATGCATATATAAGAATGCCTTTTGGACTTTCCAATGCTCGTGCAACATTCCAAAGGTGTATGATGAGTATATTTTCAGAATTCATTGA
The DNA here is from genome assembly GCA_963277665.1 of Viscum album. NCBI lineage: Eukaryota > Viridiplantae > Streptophyta > Magnoliopsida > Santalales > Viscaceae > Viscum > Viscum album. The sequence goes on from OY728143.1 coordinate 359,952,641, forward strand.
ACACTGCATGGAAGTCTTCATGGATGACTTCACCATTTATGGTGAGTCATTTGAGTAGTGCTTGCATTCACTCTCTCTAGTCCTTCAGAAGTGTGTCCAGTGTAACCTTGTGTTAAATTTTGAAAATTGTCACTTCATGGATGCAAATGGGATTGTTCTAGGGAACATAGTTTCATAAGATGGTATTGAAGTTGATCCTTCCAAAATTGAAGTCATCCAATCACATCCTGAACCCACTTCTGTTCGAGACATCTGTTCATTTCTCATTCGTGCTGGTTTGTATCAGAGATTAATCCAAAACTTTAGTAAAATTTCCCTCCCACTCACTCGTTTGCTCCAAAATGATGTCAGTTTCCATTTCGATGAGGTTTGCAAGAGAGCCTTCATTGAATTCAAAACTGCTCTCACATATGCGCCGATAATCTAACCCCCTGATTGGTCCTTACCCTTTGAGTTGATGTGTGATGCTTCTGATAGAGCTGTTTGGGTTGTTCTTGGTCAAAGAAGAGAAACAATTCCTCATGTGATCTATTATGCCTCAAAGACATGGGATGAAGCTCAATATCACTACACTATCACTGAAAAATAACTTTTCGCAGTTGGTTTTTCCTTAGATAAATTCGGGTCCTATCTCTTAGGTTCCAAAATAATCATCTTCACAGAACATTCTGTTATAAAGTTCTTACTCAGGAAAAGTGATTCCAAACTGAGGCAAATAAGATGGATCCTAATGCTCCAAGAATTTGACCATGAAACTAAATATAGACCAGGAAAAGAAAACCATGTGGCTGATCACTTGAGTAGAATTTCTAATTCTTCTCAATCCGAAATCATCAATCCTGAATTCCCCACTGAGCACCTTTCATCTCTCACTCCAAAAATATCATGGTATGACCCAATTGTAAATTACTTGGTTTCTGGTGTTTTTCCTGAATATTTTTCAAAAGAACAAAAAATGAAGTTGAAAAGTGATTCAAAATACTATTTTTGGGAAGAAAATAAACTTTGGAAAACTGGGGCAGACATGGTAATTAGGAGATGTGTTGATGAAAATGAGCATTCTTCCATCTTATAATTTTGTCACTCACTTCCTGGAGGTGGCCACTTTGGAGCACAAAGGACCTATGGAAAGGTCCTAGACTCTTGATTCTTCTGGCCTTAAATCTTCAAGGACTCACATGAGTTCTGTCAATCATGTCCCACTTTCCAAAAGTTCGGTACAATCTCTAAAAGAAATTAAATGCCTCAAAATCCTTTAATCTTTTGTAAAATCTTTGATGTTTGGGGCATCGATTTCATGGGACTATTTCCCCCTTCAAATGGATTCTCATACATTTTTCTTGCGGTCGTTTATGTTTCAAGGTGGGTTGAGGCCAAACCCACTAGGAAGGATGATGCTCATACTGTTAGTGAGTTCCTAAAGACCCACATCTTCCAAAGATTTGGCACACCACGTGCCTTGATCAGTGACTTAGGAACCCATTTTTGTAATAGAACCATGGAAGCTATTCTGAAAAAGAATGGGTTTGTACATACAACTTCAACTGAATATCTCCCTCAAACAAATCGCATGGATGAACTATCTAATAGAGAAGTGAAAAGGGTACTTGAGAGAATTGTTAAGCCCACCAGAAAATACTGGACTTAGAGACTTGGTGAAGCCCTTTGGGCTTATCGTACTGCCTATAAAACACCCATTGGGATGTCTCCTTTTAAGATTGTTTTTGGTAAAGCGTGTCTCATACCAATTTAAATCCAACATAAGTCTTTTTGGGCTATGAAAACCTGTAATTTTGATAGTTAAAAATCTGGTGATGAAAGATTGTAGCAATTGGCTGAACTGGAGGATCCTAGACTTGAATCCTATGAGAATTCCAATCTGTACAAAGAGAAGGATAAGGTACTACATGACAAACACATCCTGAGAAAGGTATTTCAGGAAGGTGAAAAGGTAATGCTCTTTAATTCTCAATGTAGGCTTCACCCAGGTAAGCTTAATTCTCGTTGGGAAGGTCCTTTTGTTATTACTAACGTTTACCCATTTGGTGTAGTGAATGTCCAAGACCCCTCTTCCAAAAAGACATTCACTGTAAATGGAAATCGGTTAAAACATCACCATGAGAGGACATGCAATCCTGTAACAACATCAACTTCCATTGGATCCACAGTAGACCCACCATTGGCTGGAGATGGCAACCTACAAAATCCAAACCAGGTGGTACCTCTTTCCCTTTGACTCTTCTTCTCCCTCTCTCCATATCTCTCTATTTCTTCTTCCTCCCTCATTCTCATTTAGTTTCTCTTACCACTTTTCTCATAATTTTTTTTCCTTTTTACTATTTCTCTTTTGTGTGGGTGTGTGTTTATAAAAAAACATAAAACAAAATAAAAAACAAAAACAAATACTCATAATTACTCACCATTTAATTTTTAAATTTTGTCCAACCATTTTTTGGAGTCAGTAGGTATGTTACATTTCAAACATTTTGTGTTTTCATCATAAAATTGGATAAATAATCTTGTGTGAAAACCATCAAATTTTTAATGCCCTATTTTTTATTTAGAAAATGGTTTTCCCAAACTGTGAGGAACAACATTTGATTTCATGCCAAGGCCACCTATGGCCATCTTATCAAAATGTGTGTTTTAACCCCCATTTGTGTGTCTTGAGATTGTGGACCTTCGAGCTAAATTTCCTACCTTAGTGTGTATTAATATTATAGAGGCATTTTCTGAACCACATGAGAATCACAATAGCCAAATAGCCTCCCATTACCCTTACATTAATCCTCCTTTTGAAATCCCCTTCAAGCATATGAAAACATTTTCTTCGATAGCCACATTACAATCCCAATACCTTATCCCGCCCAATATCAACATGGATTTTCATTGCATAATTTTTTTGAAATTTAAGTGTGTGGGGGAATGGATTTCATTTTTGGGTATCATTTCCATACATTCATGTGTGTTATCATCTTCTTGAGGACAAGCATCCATTTTAGTGTGGGGGAGAGGTTTTCATTAAGTGTGTTTTGGGGAATGTAATTAACTTCCATTTATGTAATTTTGTAAATGTTATTTACAAGTGTTCAAAAAATGATGACAAAAATCAAAAAAAAATCAAAAAACAAATGATGAAAAAATGGTTTGTGTCTTGGGTAGGTAAAAAATCACTCTTCCTCAACCTTTGAACTTGTTATAACTATTACAATTAGTGTCGTGAGGAGTTCAATCATGGGTTGGGTTATGAGTGTGAGATCTTTTCCAAGTTCAACTTTTTTTAAAAAAAGAAAAAAAGAAAAAAATGATCACTTCATTATATTCTTTTTGGGATAAGTTTTGTGTTTTTTAAATATTTTATCTTCTCATTACCTTCATATTTTCTTCTTATATTGTGTCTTTATTCACACAATCATTCCCTTGTAAATCTGTGTTTTCATTTCATTCCATGTTTCATTTCAAAAAAATGTGCATTGGTTTTTCTATATTAGTATTTTAACCCTCTTCTTCTCTCTCTTGAACTTTATATTACTGCTATCCCATAGCCTCAGAAAAACCCCTTAAAAACACCTCTTGATTTATGTTAACTTTGGATAGGGATTGTAAGCTGAGAGCTCTTTCAAACTCTATGATTTTTACTTTTGGTTGGTGAAAGAGTGAACCTCCACAAAGGAATGTTATCATCTTGTGAGGTGTGAGTTTTGAGTGTCCACATTTTCCATTTCTAAATTTGATCATGAAAAAATGAATTAGTTTTGGAACATTTTTTCTGTAAAAACATGTGGTGGATTTCAAAATGGATGAGTGAAATAGTCTAAAATTTCCCTGATTGGAGAAAACAAAATTTTAATATCTGTTGGTGAGTAAAAATGATTTTGTCACGTTTTTATATTTGTTGCACATGAGGACATGCACAAAAATAAGTGTGGGGGAGTTTATGTTATTAATATTTTCATAACTTATTATATACTCCCTTTACTTATTTTCTATGAAATGTGCATAATTTGTGTCAAATATTAATGTTTTAATATTATGTATAATTTTTGATCATTTTTTGAAGTAGTCCAATTGAGTCAGTTTAATGTTTTAATAATAGCTATCACTATACTGATACAAATTATGTGGTTCATGTTTTTTATGATTATCCTTTAAATATACAACATTTCATTTGAATGTACCATGAGCCAATTCTACCATTTGAAGGGTCATATAGTCCTCACAAACAAGACCAAAGAATCTGCGAACAAACTGGAACAGCATTGAAGATTGATTTACTGGGCTCAATCCAGAAGTCCAAAAACATTAACTCTACAAAATAATTCTGGGGACACTACATTTAATCTTTGGTAAAAAAATTCAAGGCCCAAATCAATGTGCAAGGGGCCCAAATGAAGCGTTGAAGAACATGCCAACATTCTGGCCGAGAATTACAATCATTATAGTATGCATGACATATCTCATGATTAAGTATTCTATAGAGATGATATTTTGTACTGTGAAAGAGGAGATAAAGTTTTCTGACTTTGTTGAAGAACCCATTCGGATTTGAAGGCATCTTCATATTCGAAAACCCTTTCACATTTTGGACTTCAAAAAGACTGGATTGAAATGGACGGTTTTACTTTGTTTAATCAACTGTCCATAACTTTTGATACTTAAGTCCAAATGACTCCAAAGTTTGAGATTAGTCATAAAACTTTATTATATACAAATTTTAAGAATGATATTTTCCGAAATTAGGCTGTCTTGATGTCCATATATTCCCGACAAATGGATGGGTATTTCTGGAATGTAAACAGTCCACCACCTTGGGCTATAAATACATCCCCTCCTCTCCTTTCAAAGGGGATGGAATTTCAGAGAAAAGAAGGATTTATTGGAAGTACCAAGGCCCTACCAAAGGGTTGGGAGGATCTACCAAACTCAATTTTTCACTTGATAATCCCCTCCTCCTCTCTTTTTTTTTCATTTACTTTTTCATTTTTCTTCGTTGTAATTTTGCAAGTGTTTGTCTTTGTAATTCTGTTTTAATGCAATTTTCTTCTTCTTAATTTCTTATTATCCTCCACCTTATGTTGTTAAATATTAATATTCTTATTTTAGTTTAAATAAATATTAAATCCATCATCTTCTTTTACTTTATTATTCAATAAAAAGTCCGGTTTGTTTTACTCTCATCATCGTTCATGTCTGTGTTTGGCGCACAACTCTTTTCTTATCCCTTTCTTTTTCTTATCTATGTAATTAATCATCATAAAAATAATAGACCAGATAACTAATAATATAAATGGATGAGTAAATATCTTATGGGGGTGAGTTATAATTAAGGGATGTTAAGTGATTGAGAGGTTTTGCTCGATGAGTATTCTTTAATTTAACATTGTGTATGTTGGACTTAACATGTAATCAATTATTGACATATTATGTTCAACGTGTGGTTTCCATGGATTATTGGAACCATAAATACACATCCACAATCAAGCACTGATTGAGATTAGAAACCTATGTAATGTTAAGGCTTGGATTAAAGGCTTAACACTTGGGAATTCCAATCAACATCAACTTTTGATGTGGGTATTAATTTAATGCAATATAAAGAAAAGCTCAAGGATATCACATGCTTAACGCCGTAATGATGAACTCACCCAAATATTTATCAACTTGTTAAATTAAACATAATCCATTAATCATTTAAATTAAGCTCTACAAACAAACCCCCCAATCAAAATACAATCAACTAAAAACAAATGACTATTACAAAGTATCATCGCTGAGGATTTGACCCGGGTGCTGCTATACACATTAGCCGAGCACTGAAACCTTGACCGGTCGATAGGCGACAATCGATGTCTAAATTTATTCAAATCACTATTTTTTCATAATATTCCTTTTTTTCTCTATAATGAGGTACCAGATGTTTTTGAAGTCGTCATGCAACAATAAAATTATCTCCCAGTATATAATGAGTCCACAAGACAAATTAATGAAATACAATTGATAACTTGAGATCACGTCTTAGGTAGTTTCTATAATGTATCCTCATATAAAGAGACTTTTCCATCATGAAGCACTCCTCCTGCATCAGAACTACTCATATCCCAATGAATGACGCATCACAATATATAGCATAGCTTCTTATCGGGACTGGTAGAATCCAGATCATCATTAAAGTTAGTCTCACATGTCTCTATTAAAAGGATATATAGTAGATTTCATGCCATATAAAATAAACATCATTCATAGTAATTCCAATAAATTGTTTTTCAAATCATGAGAATTCATCTATTAAATTCTTATAATAACATTCCAACCCAGTGAAATTAAGAATATCATATTCATTCATTATATCCTCATGGGAAACTGTGTATATCGCGATCAATGGGATAGTTGAAACTCTGCTATTTGATATAATATGTTCCAAAAATACAATATTATTGAACTAAATGTTTAGCTATGAAAGAGCAACATATAACTAATTCTCTCTCATTCTATCGAGATATGATCTCAGGACACTAGATATGGTGATGTTGAGTATCAGAATACACCATGATATGATCTATAATTACCATCACAATAAAATCATGATAAGGATGGAAAACACAATTCAACAGTTACATGATATCCACTGGTTCATTTCATTGACTGAAGAGGATAATAGGATAACCATACATATCATACCTATTGCAAAAAGTATTCAAAGGTATGTCTAGTGGTTGAACACCAACCTGATGATATCCCAATCTCATATAAATCTTCAAGAACACATAATATCCTCATATATAGTTGAATATTTCATCCTTTTGAAGATATGCATAATAAATTTTAAAGATAAACTGGTTCAAAATATAGTAACACATTCATAAATGAATTGTTTTCCACTATCTAGTTAAAATGGACCAATGGTCTCGTGGATATATTTTCGATCGTATAAAAAAATATTCATCCAAACATTCTATATACCTCTTCATATCCCTCCACTTACCCGTAGACATCCAATTAGTATGAATTAATATAAGCAATTCCCTATGAACATGTTTATTGAAATCTCTTCATATCAATTAGGAAATCATCGTGAAATTTCATCCATTAAAATATCCCAAGAATAAACAGCCACTAGAGGGAGGTCTTCCTGACACATTCCTTGATCATTCAGATATAATATTTCAATATATAATATCATCCCACCTAGCTTGCAATGCTAGGATTTTCATATCTGACATGGACATTCCATTGACCAATGGGAATATAGTATCACCCACTGGAGATTTGAAAGTCCTCCTTTGGAAATTTTGTTCATCAAAAGATGATAGGGAACAGAATAGCATATCCTAAGAATAATGTCAAACCCTATCATCTCAAGGATGATGATGATCATTTCAAAGAGACATTCACCTCTCTCAAGGTGGAGCTCCAATAATTTAGGGTCACTCCGTGATTGTGTCCCTTACATGATATCTTGATTTGTAATTCCACATGTAAACTGAACATTATTCCTTAATATCTCTATAAAAGTTCGACATATGAAGGAATTGGATTCACTTATATAAAAAAGAGATAACAGTAATGTGGAGGATACCAAAATAGTACAACTCGCTATAGATGGGATTCCACTAAACTCCACAGGTATAAAGTATGATTTTTACATATTTCATAGACCATATCCCTATGATATTACCTAACTAGCCATAGTAGGTCTTATCTTTTGGAATTAGGAGTCTAGTGTCCATTTGTATCAACTATGAAAAATACCATATCCTGACCATATTATTCCATTCCATCTCTATACCAACCATGAATCTATTTACCCAACTCATGAATGTGGAGTCAGTGAAAACACTATCTCAGTGGCTGTGAGAGGAAAGGACCTAAAAACATTTATAGGTGATTTATCTAGCTTCGTGATCAGCACTCGACAAGTTATCTATCCCAATGTATCTTAATGTATTACTACCTCCAAAAATGATGATAGTGAAGGGAACTACCAGAAATCATGATGCATCTCATATTCCCCTCATCATTGACCTAATAAATTCACATCGTACCCCATGACACTGATCCAAATTGTTAATAATATTTACAAAACTTCTCTATTCCCCCATATTTCTATTGGTTTTGTTTTGTAATCAATTCCTGATTTAAATTTTTTGATATTTTTGAAAAAAAATCACCTATGATCAGATTTCATACATAATACAAACCTTAAATCACAAAAATTTATACTCATCATCACCAAATATAGATGTTTTGAAAGTATAGTGATCTATACAAGAGGAAGAATATTTCGTCACATATATGGTTCCCTACTCATATTTTATAAACTCTATGGCTTTATTGGCCATAAATGACACAATATAGAAATTTACATAAGAGGGAATCTAGAAACCACTCTAATATATTTCACAATGATGATCCATTGGAGAAATCATGTTCTAAAACCTTTTGGTGTAACAAAAAAAAGATACATATATATATATTCACTCTCCCCACATGATATGTCTCATGATGATCAAAAATCAATAGTATGCCATCAATCCTTAACACTTTATGTTGTTTCCTGACATCCCCCAAAAATACGAATGGATTATATAGATAAAACTCACAAATCAACTCTTCCATAGTCGGGGAAGGTCAAAAAGTTCTCTAAAAGGTCTACAATAAATGTAAGAAGTCATCTAAAAAAAGGCCCCAGTACCCAAATTATTAATAACATGTTGTCTCATAAGATGATGTGTTTGAGGTTCTACTGGTGTCTAGTGGCCCACACCTCTAGATCATGGTCGTCACCATCCTCTTCATTTAAAACTAAAGGACATCATTGTAGATTGCCTCAACAAATTCCAATCACAAACCTCAATAAATGATTTTATAAAATAAAATATATAATAACAACATTTGGAAAATAATTCCGAATACTAGTCACACAACTCTACATTCTGTTATATCATGGTCTAGGAATCACACATGTCATTTGATAACCAAGAGAAACTGCCTACTTCCAAATATTGTGGTTGTGTTAAGGTCATGTTATCTACTATAATTTAGGAGTTCTGGTATATAGAGTGCATATAGAATGTTATATAGGAAAATTCCCTTTCAATTTGAAATGTAATCTCTATGAAATAAAAAAAATTCATTGTATAATTTAGTATAATTTATATCCATTCTCAGTTACATAAATTTTATATTTTAATGGTTATGATATATGTATCACTAATAAATATTTTTTTGTTCTAATCTACCATATAATTTTCTTTAAATCAATTCAACCCAAAAATGAATTTTTCACAACCCATCATATACTATTGGAATAATATCATCGACATAGATATAATGGCACCCAATCATGTAGTAAGCATCGCAGGAATAAAAGTTAATTGTTTCATATTATAATTCCATACATATAAATTCTGATGTGGCTATAATGATTCACAATGCAATAAATCCTTTCAATATTCTGAAAAATGAAAAAATATAAAATCAATCGGAAGAAAAAAAGGTAAGTGAATCACCCAATAGTGGAGTCAAATCAACTATATCATGCATATTCGAGAATATTAAACATCATCCCATTAAATTTGGTGTTTTATTGTGTGTGGGTTAGATACTCCAAAAAATCATTATCAAATTCTTACACATTCGCAATATCATGTCCAATATTTCTAAAAATATGAATGAAGAATAAAAACACCTATGATAACACTTGATGATTTCCTAGACCCTATTCAATAATCAATAACTAATCCTGATTATCAATATGGACACAAGAGGACCCCCTCCGCCCTGTATTCCATATGATGTCAATTAACAATAACGATCTATGGTAGAACATTGAGGTTACTATAACTAAATTATTGTATTTTAGAAAAATGATATACAAATACTAAAATCATACGAAATAACTGATAAATTGAAGAATACGCACCCTTCATGAATAACCAAGGGAACCCATAGAAAAGTGGCATATAGAAATAATAAACATGGAATTTAATAAAAAAATTAATAATTTGAAACAATCAAATAGTACAATAAATTTCCCAAAATTACTAAAAAAGATATAAAATAAAATATCATAGGATAGAATCATCGTTCATATCACACTGATGTGCTACTCCACTCCTATGATTCAATGACCCAATCATTAGTAATTGGGTGCTTTCCACTATCTTTACCCTCATCTATGAAGTTTTCCCCAGTAACTAATGTTGTCCTAAATATAACGATCAATAGGCCACCACCAACGGTAACTATAATAACTACAGTCTATGATTATTTGCTAATAATGTCTGAAAATATAACATTATTATGTGTAATAATAATAAAAGTGATATTTTTTTGTCTATCATGTTTCACTATGATCATGATACTATTTCATAAGTGGCATCTATAGATGATACAAAAAAATCCTTGTCAAATATTGTGTAATCTTGTATCAGTGCTATAATGGATATTATATAATGAGTAAAAGTATTCATGGTTTCCATGTTATCCAAATAAATTAGTCCTAAGGGTTATAAATATCCAAGGGATCCACACCATCCAATTAAAATTGATCCAAAAATTATAAATATCCATTGAATCATAGTAGGTCACCAGTCTCATGGAGTATAAATGTCTTTGGAATTATAATAGATCATTAGATACAATGAGTAAAAATGTACATGAAATCTTAATATTTTATTGAATCCCATGTGTAAAAATTTTCAAGGCATCCTATTGTGAGATGTAAATTATATCAATGGAGTTTAATCATCCATGGAATCATAATATATCATTAAAAACTAGATATATTGAGTAAAAATATCCGTGGAATCGTAGTGAGATAGGTAATTGGTGTAGAAATGTCCAAGGAATATAATTTGTAATTTGGGGCCATACCATGAATGCTACAATATAATCATAAGCAACTCATTCAACATCTCACAACCCATTTAATCAATCATCTAATTCATCCCTTCTCAATCATATAAATTAATTTTTATTTTTAATTTGACAATTTTCTGGGAAAAATGAAAAGGTACAACATCGATCTTTAAAAAATTTAAAATTTTCTTCAGTAACATATGAATGTCCCCCAAGTACTGTGAATGATCAGCACTACTAAGAGTTGAATAATCTCATTCAAATGTAGATATCACCCACATGTTTTTTTGGGATGTGGTTAGTAACATACAACATTACATAAAGGTGTCATGAAATGTCATAAAATGGATGTATAATTTAATTAATGCTTTTATTAGTTTAAAACTCAACTCCTATAAATTCTATTATGTGGAAAAATAAGAAAAATATATAAACAACAATACATTGAGGGACAAGGTATAGAGTACATAAGATACTTTTTATAGGAGAATATATCTAGTATCATCCTATTAATAATTCCATATCAGATGATAATAGAAGAATATAGGAATTGCCTACAAATACAGGAAGGGAGCCTTCCCAAAAATAGAGTCAATGATATAAAGTAATATGATGAAAATATCACAAGGACTGAGGAACTGAAGAGTTTCGTTCCACCATGATGAATGAATCTTTAATCAGATTCCAGATAGACTAACTGTGTGAAATCCTAGCATGAAGGCTTAAAGAAGATCATAATGGAAGAGGAAGTGTTGGACACTAGACCAATCAGAAAATAAAGAAGATGTTTTACAGGTAATGGAATTAGGGGTAAACAATCATTTCCCCCATTAAAAACTCAGTCACATGGTTTATCTCCACATTTTCCCAAGACAAACGCCAAATATTCACTATTCTCTACCCATATACCCCCTCTAACGATCTTGGTTCACGATTATAAAAGCATTGCATCGATCATGCATTTTTTTATCCATGAATCTATAGTAAATACATGGGTGTACAACCCATGTTTCATAGATTCATAAATATTTGTGTCACTAAATAGTGGACATGACAACCCTACATAGTTCTCAAAAACCATGTTTTCTGGGCATAACAGTTTCTAAAAATTGTGTGTCCTATCTAACTCATTCTAAATCAGGGTCTCTAAGATTAGTACAATCCCCAGATAACCACATTTCCTTTGTGACCCCACATGGAACTCCCCTCAGGATAAAATTATTGAATTAATCTAGAAATAAAAATGTTCCTTAACTCATAAATAGGCCATATACATAGATTAATGGTCATGTGGCCATCAGATTGGAACATTATAGATGAATTGGGTAAGTGCTTCTCTTCTTTTATTAATAGAGTTGGAGTTATGAAATAAAATAAATTAATGTGATTAGAAAGATACATTATATGATTATTCTAACTAAAAACATGTAAATAAGTTGTTCCACATTTTATTAATTTTGAGATGGTAAGAAATTAATATCTCAATTTTGGTAAATTCACCCAAAGTGGTTAGTTGCCATGATATTAACTATTTCCCCTCTTCTAACCAAATGAAATTACACTAACTATCATGAAATCATTTCATATATGATTTTTTGGAATATTATATGTTTAATATAGTTCTATTGTATAATAAATATGATGTTAATGGATTCACTATAATGAAATTTACGTGTTTCATAATTTATAGTGTATTCATGTTCCTTGATATTGAAGTAATTATTGAATATGTAGCAATAAATAGTACCATTGGACAATGGTTTAGAAAAAATAAAGTCACTATGTAATTAGGAAATAGATAATTAGAAAGTCTACATCATAAATTTTTTTCAATTGTGTATTGAAATTAAAACATATTGGAAACTCAAAAAAATAAAAATCTGATACATTTCAAATGAAACTTAATGATACACAGTCAATTAACCTTATTAAAAATTAATTAACATGACATTATTCTTACAATTTTATGGTTTTATTTCTTTTTTACCTGACCATAGATTTGTGTGTGTATGATTAAATGATTATGTGGTTGGTTTCTCTCATACAGTGAATATAAATATTAATACATCCATTAATCTATTATATATTTTATTAAATGTATGAAATTTTTTGTAACCAAAGTATTCATTTCCTATTTTAATAGGATGTTAATTTACATAGATAAAATTTAATTAAAATTTCATAATATGTCTAATTATCCCACATATAAGATATTATCTAAGATAAATTATTATTTTTTATATACTATTTATTCATATTGTAATGATCTCTTAGTGGTTTAATTCAACTGAAAAATTTAGGGTCTTATAATTTTCTTGGAAGTCAAAAAATTGTCATATTGGGACCCAAAAAAGGATTCCTATGTATCATTTGTAATAGAAAAAATTCATTTTTATAAAATATAATATTAATATTTTTTCAATATATTTCATGAAACACATCATTGGGAAAAAAGTCTTCAAATTATATAACGAGAAATAAGGAAGAAAAATCATTTCAAATGTTTAATAAGAAAGAATTTATATTCAGATTAACATAATATGGTCATATTAATAAAATAGTTACTACCTAGAAAAATATTAAAATGAATTAAATGTGACTAAGTCTTATTCATGAATAAATCTCAATAAAGAAATCATATTTCTGAAATGAGATGATGACATTGGATGTTTTTTAGGGACTTTACCCGTTATATAAATCCATCAATTGAGTATAAATAGAAGTTTGGTGATTTTTTACTGTTTCAGATAGAAAGGAATCATATGAATGTTTACTTTCACCTCAACATCAATTATATCATTCATAGATAGGGGTATTCTATGTGTTTCATTGACAAAATGATCATTATAATTACAATGGTATTGAAGATTCAAAAACATAAATTTCCATTATATGAAGTTATTTTTCAGGGAGAGAATAAATTTAGGGAGGAGATAATTCATTTTGGGGAAATGATCATGATGAAAGTGATTCATATTGGTTAGTACGGCCACCTAGGTGAAATAAATGTCTTTAACAAGGATTAAAACATTTGAAATGAGTGAATCCTTTTTGGGTTATGGGTACTGGAAAAGTATGTTTTAAATGATGTAATATAGAATAGATGATATCAATTCATTATAAATTGATATGAACATAAAATGATATATCTCATGTAGTTCTTAATTAATTAATTGGTGATGGTGTATAATTTGAAGGTACCATATGTGATCCCAATGGATATCCTTATTCCACCAATATTCAATATTTTCCCATATGTTTTCATTGTAAAAATAATTTTGGGGGTTCATAGATTTCTATGAACTAATATTATATATTCTCTATATTTTATCATCTCTTCATCCCATGATTTCATTATATATAATATTAGGAAAGTGGATCTTATTATGAAAAGGATCATCTATGTAATCCCATTTATTTATTTTACATTATTAATTGATTTATTAAATATTATTATACTTTATAAAACCTAAATGATTGAGAAAATTAGTTTATTTTTGGAAACATTACATTACATAACAACATAAAATAATGAATACATCATCATTATTGAAAATATTCCTTCATAATTAATATTTTAAGGTATAACCTGGGGAAGAAATAAGAAAGGTTTGAGATATAAATCCCAGTATGGGAATACACATGTCATAACAAGAATAAAATAATATATCATAGAAAATATGAAAATTAATGGTGAATTAAAGGAGTAAAAATCATGAACATCAACAATGAAACATGAAATCGAATGATAATCATAATGTAATAATGGGAAATGTATAACCAACATAAAGCACTGAATCAAAAACATCTGTTAAGGATAATTGCTAATAAATCATGATGGTCAGTATTCTATAAAGGAATAATGTTCACTCTTTATCCCAACATGATTTTTCAAAAGAATAAACATTACCCAATTTATTTAATCTGTATATAATTTCATTCTCACCCATCACATTCATTTCATTCTCATGATAAAGTGTGACACATATATAATAAAATATGGGATTATTTATAATATCTGTTTATTCCACAAAAAATAGTGTGAAATACATAAATATATGAGCAATGTAAATTATTTATCTATGTAAAAAAGGCGAACACCCATGAAAGGAAATGGTTATGGTATTCAATAAAAAAACTATTTTGGTTTGGAAAATCATAGGGAAATTCATTCATCTAAAAAAAGTCAAATAAAAATTAATAAAATTTTATTATAAGAGAAAAATGTTTTTCTAGTAATTTGGAAATAATATGGAAAAACATAAATATATTAAAAAACATATCACATGATTATGAATTGGTTATATAATTCATAACATTAAAATGGAACTTTAATAAATAATATAAAGAAAGTATATATTACATGGGTGTGTGCCTCCAAATTTTTGGAAGAGTTTCTTAAGAGCCTGGGGGAACCTCATGAGGCATATTGAGATGGGATGGAATTGTGATGGTGTGTTCAAATTATTTTTAGTGAATATAAATGGGAACATGTATGGGTTTAAATAGGAAATGATGGGATATTTCTCTATTATTTCTCAAACATTTTTTTTGGACTCTATATAAAAAAAAATCAAAACCAAAATGAATATCATGGTACATTATATGGTAATTACTAAATGTGAGTGTTTTTAATTATTTATACTGGAATTTTTTTAAATTTATAAAATAATACCTTTTTAATTTTTAAGTGATAAATACTCTAAAATAAATGACTTTGAAACAAAAAATATATTATAATTGTATGGGAGGAATCACACAGTGCTTAAAAATTTAATAAAATAAATTAAAATCAGAATATTTTAAATGTAAAACATATATTTGTCCATGGATACCATTTATAGTATTTAATAAAAAACATTTGGTTCATTCTATTGTTATTATATATAAACATTATTTATACTATTTTTAATTTTTACCTAATAGTTTGAGTGTCTTAGAAAATTATAAAAAATTCACCATTGGAAAAATTTGAGGTTATGATTACAAAAAATAATATTAATTATATCTAAATAATTATTTCAATATGTAAAATTTCACTTTTAAAAAAAATATTGATATTTATTATGGAATGGTTTGTTTTCTAATAGTAGAAGTTTTTGAATCCTCATAAAAATTACATTTAAATTCATAAAAATTATATGATAGTTTCTAGTTAATAAAAATTATATAATAATAATATTTTTTTAAAGTACTATTAATTTCACGATTTATTTAATTCATTGAAATAAATTCTTTATTTGAATAGGAATATCACCATAATAGTATTTGGGTTTTGTTGTATCAATATAAAAATCAATAATAATTCTAAAATAATAAGAGGAAATTATATTCATTATAGAAAATGATTTATTTACTCATATTTATAGGTTCATGATACATATACCATTAATACACTAGTGAAATATTAATGAGTATTATGTGAAACAATGATATTTTCATGATGTGGTTTGGAAAACAAGGTTTGGACCATAATATCAATGGCCTCGAGCTTCTCCCATAAAGAGTTACCCTCGTACTTATTTTGATGGATATCATCTGGGGTCTCATAAATCTTAAAACACAAATATACAATCCCTCTAAGAATGTACACTAAATTGGATTCATAGGGTACTATTATATAGGTTTCACCAATCACATCATTTTTATGTGACAATTGGAATTATAAAAACCATATATTTATACTCATCATTTAAATACAATTCACAAACTATATTATGAATGGTACGGATTCTTAAATTTTCATTAAATGTGATATGATATCATAATATGAAGGATGTGTATGTGTTTTCTATAACCAAATTAAATAATAAGAAATATAATTAAAAGTGAATAAGAAATTTTATTTATAAATAGTCAGGCCGTTACAATATTCCCATGGAAAAACAATTTCCCTAAAATTTTTATTTTCCCATAATAATACCGATAGCGGTAATTATGTTTCATCACTTCATCTTGTTCCAATATTTCCACTTCAAACTATTTTTTCTCAACAAAACATTCACAAGGTGAATTATCTTATTCCGTATAACATTGTCTCTTCGATCTAAGATATTCAATGGTTTCTCCCCATAATAAAGTTCATTCCCCAATGGTACCACCATAAGATTTACTATATGTGAGGGTTTTAGAATGAAATTTTTAACAAGGGTTAATTATATTATGTCCGGTACTTTAGGGAGGTTAGGTATGAGTAATAGTTGATATGACACCACTCTAATGAGATTAAGGATATCAAATGGGCTGATGTATCATAGACTAATATTTCCCTTTTTCATTACCTCATCACATTCATAAATAGATATGTATTCTGGAATAATCAATTTGGGACATTAAGATCTACATCTCATCAATGATTATCATCTTAGCTCTTCGATTAACTATGTCATTCCTTGATGCGCAACTGGATGTTCCTACAATTTTCCACCATTTCCTAAACAATTTCAAGACCTAAAAGTTTTTGTTCTTGAAAATCATCCAAGTATGCATGTTAACTTCACCTATAGTTATAATGGTCTTTATAGAGAGTCATTTGGATGCTCGATTGGATATATTCTTTTTAAGAAATATTGAATGTATTTTTTTTGATCCCATCCCTCTTTGAAGTGAATTGATCATGCTATAAAATAGTATTCAAGTGTCTGGATCATATTTTTAGATTGGCCATTAGTTTGGTGGTGATAAGACTTGCTGAATTTTATCATCTTGTTTAGAAAATGCTTGATACTTTTTCAGAACTTGGTGCTGAATCTTGAATCATGATCAGATACAATTGGTAGTGATACTGCACTCAAACTCACCATGTCTTAAATCTATTACCATTCACTATGATCTAGTAAGAAGTCATATTTCATCACAATGATGTGTTCAGTATTTTTAAGATGATCCACCACAACCACGATAGAGTTATTCCCTCTTGATTCCTTTTGATGATTAGTTCAAATGTCCATGGTGATGTTATCCCATTTCTATTAAGGTGTGGTTAATGGTTGCTTTATCCCTGTGGATTTAGTCTTTTCCACCATCACATTCTGACACACATGAAGTATTTTCATATATTTTAGAATATCATTCTTCAAATTGTCCCAAAAATAGATTACTCAAAGATCTTTATATATCTTTTTGAATCATATTTGGATGGATAAGGTTGATATTTGATCATCATCCAACAACATTGTCATTTTCATAGGATTTGTGTGTATACATAGTAATGAATATAATCCCAAAACTAATTCTACATTAACATTGAAATCTCAGGATTTTCCATTCTATATATATTCAAATATCTTTTGAAACAGAAAATCACTTCTTCGAGCATCCATTATCCCATTCAAAATATGTGTTCGATGAATCATATATAAATAGATTTATAATTTATTTTATTTATGATTCCCATTTATATAATTTTATTGTCTAGTTAGATTAATCTATTCACAAATCTCAACAATGATAGAATTATTGGATGTTTTCTACATAGATAATCTGCATCATTATTCACATTAATATTATAGAAGTGAATTAAGCACTCGTATTCTTTAAATAGATATAAAAATCCACATTAGAGGATATTTATATCTTTAAATGTGAATATATACTTGAGGTTTTTGTGATCCATATATTTCCCACACATGTCCCCAATGATATAATTCCACCATATTTTAAATTTTATTATCACCGTATCCAACTCTAGTACAAGTGATGGGTATTTATGATCATGATAATTCTACTTCCTTTAAGCATAGAATATAAATCTTTCAATTTAAATTAACCCTAAACCTAATCCATTCTTATATGCATCATTTAATACTATGATATCTTCAAAAATATAGGTGGCTTGAGTAATTGGATTGGGGTAATCCTCCTATTCAAAACCATGAATCACTCTTCACATTTACCATTCCATGAATGCTTTACTCCATTCAGAGTTATCTAGATTCAGGTATTTTAAAATATTGTAAATTTTTCCACAAATCAATAATAATGCACAACTATTTCATCAAAAATATAGATATTTTCAGCATCTTTTTTCCTACAACGTCCTTTGATTATTTATTTTTTATGGTTCAACATATATATCATTTCATGTGATAATATAATATAATAATGAGACATAAATCATCCAAGGATCAATTTTTTTACTTGTAATTATGCTTCTACATTAACAATGTGTTTATCACAGTGAATAGACTCTCTTATTACTCCATATTGGATTTGGAGAATATTAGAATATCATTTATAAAGACTACCACAATCTTTTAAGGATTTTTCTAAATAATCTATCCATCATGTCCATGATTATTTTTGGATAATTTATGAGTTTTAATGAAATTACTATGAAATGATACAACCCACACATTAAAGAAAACGTATTTTTGGGTATATCGTCCTTCATATCCCTAACATGGTAATGGCACAATCACATTTACACTTTAGAGAAGTGTTGTGTTCAACGTAGCTGATTAAACAATTCATCAATATGTGGTATATGGTTTTTATTAATTATTTTATCCTATTAATCTCATGGTAATCAATGAAAATATGCATTGAACCATCCAACTTTACGATGAAGAGGATAGGTGAATCCAATCATCAAGCACTTGGATATTTTAATCTTTTTTCTTGAATATCTCTAGGTAATTTCAATATCTCTTAAACTTCCACGATAAGAAATCTATATGATGTATTGGATAATGGTAACTCCCCATGTGTATGCTCAATATAAAATTCAACTTATCAGCTAAGAGGAAGACTAAAAAATTCTCCAAAAAATACTTCAGAAAATTCCCTCATTGTAGGAATGTCACCACGAATGACACATTCCTTAGACTCAAACAATTTTTATAGAAATTCTTGATCATTGGGTAATAATATCAATTCATGATAGGTTGTTGCTATAGAAGATTCATTCTCCCCTCTATACTTGAATAAAATTAGTGGTCGACTTGCAACACAGTTATTGATTTCATTTTCCATAATGTTTATATTGGTACAATATACGAAAATCAAATCCATACCCATAAATGAATAATATTTCACTAATGGGGGAATGGAAAGATTTGTTGGGATGTTAAAAAAAATTAACATGTGAGGAGTTATATAGTTGGGATGAAATAAATTTCTCATTCACCATTTTCACTGAAAACACTACATCTATGTTTTTTAGTGAGTTCAAATAGTTCTAATAAACGTTAATTATATGAAAAAATACCTGAAACTATAATAAATAAGAATGTTATTGTCCGTGAATGAATAAATATCATACTTGTCGCCACTTCTTTGTCATGTTTCACCTCAGTGGTTTTGATGGAAAAAAGATAACCCTTTATTACTTGAAGGTTGTTTCATGACTCAGATTTCTCATCTCTTATTACATTTTATTTTAATGTTCTTTGGTTCCTTATATTTGTAGTATTAAATAATACACAATGATTTTACCATATTATTACTCTCTTCTATTTCATTAGTTTTCCTTTCCTATCAGGAATCGTGATCTTGGTTCCCATCCATTCCACACATAATGAATTTATTCACCCCTTTAAAAAATTTATTGGTTTCTTCTTTCCAAACCATTGATATGTGATATGCTGAAATTTCATTGAACAATTACATTTCAAAATTGGACATCTAGAATTAAACTCCAATTTCTGATTCTTATCCCCATTATACCCTTGAGATTAAATGATCTATATTTTGTCTTTATGGTCACATCATACAATTTGATCCTAGATACCATAGTCTGGGATCACTAGGTATTTTCATTGAATAGGTTTTTCCCCACCAATAAAGTTTTCAACCTTTTATATTATGGGAAATGAAAATGGAAGTCGTGTATCATGAAAGTAATTGGGATTTTTTGGCATATGCCTCAATATATATGATGTCTTTTATTATTGAGTGATAGGAAATACCATTCCTTTTTATGATGTAAATTGTGAAAAAAAAATTAAAACAAAATCCATAATTTATTTCACCCGATTGATTTGATATCTTCCTCATGCATCATTTTCTTGGTCAATATTTACCATGGATTTTATTATCCATTAATTTAATAAAAAACTAGTAGAACATTAACTTATTTAGAATAATTAATGATGGATTATATCTCATCAATGGAGTTTATCTATTCTTCCAAGATAATGGGATTAGATGATCCATTGAAATTTATATGCCTTTACATCCTAAAGGACTCAACTGTAGCTTGTTATTTCTTAGGGGGATTTGGAAACTCTTCTATGTTTAATTACCTATTCATAACATGAGTTAGTTAAGATATAATATTCGTGATGTTTTCAATTTCTCCACCCATCGGTTTGGGATTCATATTTTGTTAGGGATCAAATTATCATTCATATTTATTATTTACATGATTCCTCATATATCAAACCACTAGCTGAAATAAAAGGGGTAATATGGGAATAATATTTTAAAACAATTAAATACTTAAATGAGAATCCAAATACATTAAGGGGAAAACCTATAATTGACATTAATTTCCTTAACTTATGAAATAATCAGTTTCAATCTATACAATCCATGATCTATTTTCTAACATTAAATCTTATTAGAATATTTGTTCACTAAAAATGCATCATAATTACCTTGTGAATTTACCAAAGAAAATATTTTCACAGTTTAAAAGAAGGTATATTGTAAGGCATGTGGTCATGTACCAGGTTACATTAATTCTGGGTCGACAAACATTTTTGGAGTAGTTACCCCATGTTAAATATGTTCCAGAACCACAGTAAATTGTAGTATCATGAAAGAGATGCATTCTTTAGATAAAACACTTAATATATACGAACTTAAATTCATTGATGTTTTCTTATACCAATGGTTATATCTAAGGCTTTGTCTATATTTTCTAATCCAAATCTCCTTAACTATACTTTTACTTTGTTACCATCTATGGCAACTTATCACTTTACTTCAAATTAATACATTATTTATTACATAAGATTTTACATAATACACCCTTAAATATTCCTAATTATAGATTAATTTGGAATTATTTACATTTAATAACATCATAAAAAATGAATAAAACCTCATTAATTAAATCCTTTCAAGAAATAATAATATTCCATCAAAATTATAAATGCATAGGATAGCCTAGGGACATACATATGGAAGGATGATCTATAAATCATAGTAAGGAAATAAACACTTCCTAAAAGGAATAAAATAATTTATTTTATACAATAAGGAATATAAATGGGGAATAAAATTATTAGGAATTGAAAACTATGTTAATGATACATGATATCTCCTGAAAATCATAAAGTACACAAGTTTAATGTTAAAACAACATAAAACACTACATCATAAAAATTGGTCAAGGATAAAAACCTAGAAATCATAATATAAAAAGTACAACAAAGGAATTAGGTTCACCTTTAATATAAAAATGATTTCTCATGAGATTAAAGATTAACTGATACATATGATTTGTATATAAATTTTTTATCACTTATCACATTCATTTCATTCTTTTCCTTGAGTTTTCTAAAAATATCATAAAACATGAAATCGATTGTCATCAAATTTTATTACACAATAATGAGTATCGTAACATATAAATTTATTTCATATATAAAATAGATATAATTTTATAACTATTATAACCCTTTATATAAAATTTAGATGGAATTTACTTCCCAATTAATTTTCCATGGAAAATCATGATGAAATTTCTACAGTAAAATGAAATCACCTAAAAATTAAATAATTAGGTTTATGAGAAAAAATAAGGAATCTAATTATTTTTACAGAAAAAGGAATGTAATAGGAATATGTAATGGAATGTAATATCATAAGGAATTCGAAATATAAGAAAAATGATAATAAAAAATCATAGAAAAATAATTTATGGAATGGATCCCAAACTTGGGTGTATAGCAACATATGATTAAGGGAAGATTCTTGAGAGTGTGCAGAATTTTTGGAGTACTCTAGATAGGGGAGGGAATTTTAAGGTCCTACTCCCTTTATTTTCATTAAATTAAAATGGGAACATTTGTGTGTTTATATTCGAAATGAGTGGGTATTTATTTATTATTTCTCAAACATAGGGTTTGGACATTATATAAAACAATATGAACACATAAAAATCTTAACATATCATTTCTCATGGATTCTACAAAATAAAACATCATTTCATTTATTTATAACTAACAATGGTAAAATTAATATAAAAATACCATGTCTTATGTTTATGTGAATAATATTGTTAATGAAATGATTGTTACACCATAAAAAATATATTAATTGTATTAGAGGATTAATATAAGATTTATAATATTAAACAAAAAACAATCAATCAAATTATTATAAATGTAAAGAATATATATATTTTTCTATACTAGTAATAGATTTTATTACATATATTTTAGTTCATTATTCTCTCATTATACAAAAAGATTATATACGATATTTAATTTTTTACAAGAAAATTCATCTATCTCCAAAAAAAATATTAAAAAGTAACTATTGGATTATCTAAATGTTATTATTAATAAAATAATATTAATTTTATCTATATAAATTTAATAACATGTCAATTTTAACATTTACAAATAAAATTGAAAATTATTATGAAATGATGTATTTTGACAATTAATGTTTTCAAACTCAGAAAAAATTACATTTCGCTTCATATAAATTACAAGATCATTTATATTTAATAATTATTATTTAGTAAATATAGATTATTAAACTATTATTAAATTTAATAATATTGTAATTCACCAAAAAATTCTTTTGTTGAATTTAAATATTACCCAAAATACTATTTCTGTTTTATTATATCAAAATCATTTATAATGAGAATGTAATAGGACAAAATTATTTTAATCATTAAAAATATTTTCTATTCTAATATTAATAAGGTTTAACTAAATATTCCTTTATTAAACCTAGTAACCCCATAAGGGAATAGCGTGTGATGGTAAGATTATCGTGGGGGTGGTTCATCGATCATGGATTGGGACGTGATCTCAATGATCTTGAACATTATATGTAAACAGTTTTGTTAATATTTATTTTATTGGATCTTATATTAGTATTGATTGAAAAAAATCCAAGAGATTCTATATCCATTGTAATCTTCTATAATTTGGGTTCATTGGTTATGGTCATACTGGTTTTGGTGATGTCATCCTTTTACTATGTCAAATGGATTTTACAAAACCATATATTTATACTAACAATATTATAACTATTCAATTACTATATTATCAACCTTAATTATTCAAAAAAGATTTCTAAATATGATAGGATATAATTAAACATAGTTTCTATAACCATATTACATTATAAAACATTTGATTAAATAATAAGTGAAAATTTTATTTAGAAAATTTTGAATCGTTAAAACATCGATCTCATAAACATAACCATGGAACATGATCTTCCTTCCCCGTAGATTTTCATATTTCTCAGACTGAAAATTATCTTAAATATTACTCAAGTGACATATACATTTTTTAAAATTACTTTTATGATCACACATCTTTATTTGACCTTTGAATCAAGGCATGTTCTGTAATTAAAATACATTTTTCTATTTAGTGCTGAGAAGTGATGACCCCATGTTGTTAATCAGAGTATCCAAATTATTTCCATATTTAGAATTTATATGCATATAAATTCATTACATACAATTTATCGTATATAAAAAATATTTAAAAAAAATTATGATATTTAATATTTTATCACCAATCATAATCATTAAATCCCTCAAAACTATGAATATAAATGTATAAAACATTTGAAATATCTAATTAATCTCACCAAATAATTAATTCCATTATAAATTATACCAATTTTAAATTTTATTTAATAACATACGTAAATTAATGAAATTTAATTATTTCAAATTTAAATTAAAAATATTTCAAATATTAGACTCATAAAATATATGAGTACATTTTATATATTTTAATTATATTATAAAATATTATTAACTCTATAAATGGACCATTGAAGAATCTAAAACAAAGGAATTCCATGAATATCAAAAAATAATTTTTGTTATATCATTGACACTTTCTTTACGAATTCTTCATTAATAAAAGTTTTTTATTTCTCTTTAATATATCTCATAATCATATTGTATTATTATATCATGAAATATTTATATTTATTTTATCATTTATAATAGTGGAATATATCTTCATAATTAATACCATCATTTTTTAAACCCTTTTCAAAAATGTGTGCTTTATTTGAAGACCCTCTAAAATATATTTTTTTTTTCAAAAAACCCCATTTCACAACATAAAACTAACATAATTTAAAATATAAGATAAATTATGAATGTGATTAATATCTTCTTCATCTTATATCTAATGTATTTTTACTATTTATATATTTGAATGCTTAATGTCCAATTACTATGTAGGTGATCCAACATATATAATTTAAAATTATCATTAAATTCTATATCATATTCATATCTCCTATAAGATTCATGATTCTTATAATAACAATGAGGTCTAACATGACTAACTTATGATTACAAAACCCATTATTGAACCGAGTGAATTTACATACATGAATATGTTCTAGTTTATTGGCCTCTAACATCACTAAACATAAATTTTATCCCAATAATCATATGATTATTCCATTCATTTTTGGATAAATTTCCCTATTAATATACAATAATATCATGTTTAAATATATTCTTAAAATATTAACAAAAAATATATTTATGGTAAAATTTAAATATTATGTTTCTTGATTTTGGGAAAATTTTCATAAAACCAAATTTCTATCACATATTTCATAACATAGAATCATTGAAAATGAAATATTAGGGGGATTAAACAGATATATATATATATATATAATATTTTTTCGGTATATTATATTTGTATTAAATGCTTTTTAGTATCTATATGACTTCTGCCAATGTATATCATTAGATTTATATCATATAAAAAACTTATTCTTTAAAAATAAAACAATTACAAAAAAAATTATGATTCCTCTTATTAGACACAACAATAAATTACATATTAATATAATTCGTGTGGTGTGGAACTATTCCATAATCTATCAAATGATCAATAAATTCATTTATCTGCTAAAAAAATCACTGATCAAATTAGATACTATTAATTATATTTCTAATTTTATTGTTTAATTTTTATTATACTATTAGAAAAATTAAAAGGATTTATATTTATAATAAATTGATAGTTATATGAACTTAATTAATTATTAAATTTTATGACGTAGGCCTCCAAATGACATGTTTATGTATAAAATGGTTCGTATACATCACAATGTATTTGTTGTAATATTCTATTATGTCTCTCATATTTAATAAATGTTTCTTTTGTATTTTTTCAAATAAAATATATTATTATATGAAATGATTCATATTTCAATGATTCCAACAATACATATATATAGTTTCTATGAATTTATCTTATTTAAATGTTATTGGTGATACATCCAAATAAATATCATGAATGAATCATCTACAGTGACTATTTAATTTATATTTATTTTTTATTTATTTTTTATATTTACAATTTTTAATACATTGATCATATTCTTGAAGCTTAAAAATTCATTTACATATATATAACAAATATTTTTCAATTTTAAGAATAAGAATCCATTGTTTTATGAAGATAAAATCCAAATTCAATTTATATTTTTTATTAATTTTTTTACATTTCTAGATATAATAAAATTTAAATATTTATATCATTTTTTACTACATTAAATATAAAAATTATTTCCCACATACAATACATTGATTAACTACTACATTAATTAATTATCACCCATATTTTAAATATCATTTCATTAGTTCAAATATGTGATTCACACCCAGTGTTTAATACCAATGAATTAAAATTATAATATTTCATATTCAAAACATCTCTCAAACATAAATCCAGTACATTAATATATATGTTTAACTTATAACAGGATTTAAAATTATGTTAATTATGCTTGAAATTGTAACTAAAATAAAATATTTATTTGGTGTCTAACATGTCTCTGATTAATTAAATCGTCTATTTTAAAAAAAACTTAATCAAAATAAAATTATATCCCTATATATTATTTCATTCAATGTCATATAATCCATATTTTTATTTTATTTAAACACACATTAGTGATACTATTAAAACAAAGTTAATTTTTTTGTAAATAATGTGATTTATAATATATAATTCACCTAGAAATATATGTTTATATTAAAAAATACATGAAAAATATCATATTGGGACATGGTTACCTAACCTTTAGGGTAAAAAATACCCTAATTTAATTAAATAGGATAAAACATGGGAGATTAATTATCAATTTTACATGAATTCAATGATCAATGTCATAAAATATTGTTTCTTTTGAATGAGATTTCAGTTGGTATCAAAAGGTTCTTTTTACTATTAATATTTCTATATGTATTTGATTTATCACTTTATATATCTTTCATTCCTTATATTTATGAATTCTTTTAATATTTTTTTTCATAATGTTACTTCAACCAAATTAATATTTTTTTTAAAAATTCATTATATCTTATTATATATCTATTTATTTTTGTGAAATTTCCAAACATAAAGTCTCTTAATAATTAATCTCATCTAAATTTATTTTTTACATCAGGAATATTCAACGCTTTTATAGAATTTTTTGGAATTTTAAGAATCCGAAATATATTCTATAACATGTATATTGCAATTAGTATCCAACCCACACCTTTATAGAACAAATCGTAAGAATAATCTCTAGTGGGACATTCAATAAAAAGTATATCTACCAATTTATTAATAGTCAATTAATATCGTAACCAAAAAATACTCCCCATACAAAATATATACATAAATAATAATCACTTTTTATTAAATTATTAACTTTATGTGAAATTACTAACACTATTTAGTGAATGATAATATTATGGAATTCCAAATTTGAAATTAATTATATTTATTATTTGAAAATTATGGAAATAAAATTTTAAAACATTAAATTAATGTATTTTATTGAAAAAATTTCAATGTTACCCCTTGATTAAAATAGTATTGTACGACCTCCGACATCTTCTATGTTAATGGTAGACATGTTTTCTAATTAACCCTTTTTTAATTTTTTGTTTTATTCAAGATTCTTTGTTTATTTGAGGTTATCATTGTATCTAAGATTTTAGGGATTGAAATAATTTTTTAGGCGTTTCATCATAGCGAGCATAGTTTCGGCATGATTAGTTCTATACATTATCCCCAATATTTAAATCATGTATTCTTATGTGTATTGTTCTTTAAATACTTGGTGGTTCTCTATGAAACAAAGAAATTTTCTACCTAAAATAACTAAGGCATTTTACATTATGGGTGAATCACTATTTAAATCATGTATCATGACAATGGGAAAGGGAATATCATGAAACATATAGGATATCAAGGATTGTGCATGGTTTGATCAATCTTGAGACCAAATCATAAACCCATTTGAAATGAATATTTTAAAAAAATTAGTGATATAAAACAATATGAAAATAAGTTAATATTACCCTCTTATAGTTGGAAAATCGTCCAATCCTTGCCTCTACCTTATCTTGTGGCATTTGATATATCTCTATTGATTTATAAAAATTTGTATTTTCATTTGTAGTTAAATAATATTTAAGTTAAGGATAACATAATTTATTATTTAATTACATATTTCTCCGATCATCATATATTCACTCGTTGTTTTATCTACTATACAATATTTCTATGTCTTTTTTATATTATTTCACATGGGTCATTGTTATTTCATTATGGGGTTTTAGAATATAAATATATAAACTCTTATTAAAATTAATATTTTTAATTTTTAATTTTATGAAGATAAATATTGATCTATATAAAAAAGAAAGAAATGAATATTAATATTTAATTAATTTGAGAAATAATGTATCAACTTATTTTGAGAAATAGACTGAAGAATTTTCATTGTTTGAATTGATAGAGAGAGAAAATTGTAAAAAACATGGTTCAGATTATTGTTTGAAAAAACATGTTCTGTTTTTTTAATTTTTGTATTCTTGTGATGTTTGTGTGAGAATTTTAAATTTAAAATAATGGGATGTATCAGATAAACTACATGATAAAACCACCTGTCATGGTGTCCCCTCCACAAAGTAAAACCCCCCTTTTCCCTTAGTCTAATTATTAGGGAATTTTTGAATTGAGTTTTTCATAACACCATTCTTAATCATAATAAAACTAAATGGGACAAAAACCATGTATATATAATACTAACAAAATAAATAATTCTAAATTGTGTCTTTATATATCATTTATTCATTGTTTATAATAATAGTTTAATGAATTATATTTCTGAGGAAGTTCTATTAATCAGGAAAATTATAAATGAGTAAAATAAGTATATATAAATCCAACACCCTCCACCCCCACATAGGATATGTCACCAAAATAAATGGAAGTAGGTACCACTTGATCATTGTAATAAATGTGTAAGGGAAAATAATAAAATCATAACAAATAATGATAATAAATCTGAGATTTATAATAGAGGAGGACCTTCGACATAGAAACTAATCACCTAATAAATGAATAATTTCATAGGGGTCGTCTCATAGAGGTACTGTGTATTGATGGCCCACTTAGTTGAATGTATTTCACACTGAACCCTCCCAACATGGAGGGGGAAGTAACTTTTCTGTTCTCCAAAGGCTCATCATGTTCTTTCCCCATTCTCTAATCATTATATCCTCTAATATTTTCCCGAGATAGTTCTCTACCTAAATGTCCAAAATCATTTTTATGGTTTCCCACACACTCCAATATCATTTGTGGAATTTATTGAAGAATCATCTCTCCTAATCTCACACTCATTTGATGTTTAATCAGCAATGTCTTTCAGTGGATGCATTTGATAGGAATGTTTTCGGATTCTGTGACTTATATGATCATGTAGTGATGGGTTTACATGAAAAAAATAATATCATGATATTTTTTTCATCGAAGAATGACCAAATCAAGGAATGGTACATTTCTCCCCAGAACTGAAATGGATAATGGTTCTTTCTATTCTGCTGGTCATTTAGATTTTATATGGAGAGTTATATGATAACAATGGAAATTTTAGATACACTACATAACATCCATTACCATTCCATAATCATAATATTTTTAAAATGATATGAAATCTATTGGGAGGATATCTAGGTTATGATATTATAACTAGGTTGATTTTTTATTATATCTCTCCTATATATTGTGTATAGGTGGACATATCTTAATGTATAGATGATCTCGTTTGACTTACCGTGGGTGAATAATTCCACTAGAAATAATGTGATGTCTTTTAGGCATGGTCTTATTTTTTCCATCATGCATGAAATTGTGTAATGAAATTACATATTTTGTGAACAATATATAAATGAAATAAGGATCTTGAAGAAGTTATGGAATTTTTTTCTCTAGATCTTTTGAAGGCAAGATGGAGAAAACATTATTGGGTTCTTTCGAGGATTAACCTACAGATGAGATTTTACAAGATATAAGAATAGATAAAATCCGGAAGGTGTATGATATTTTCAATATCCTAATATATAATTTGGGAGATCGCAATTTTAATGAACTAAATCCTCTAGGCTCAGCTAGATCATGTGATATAAGTTCTAATTAATTTTTATCTAATATCATTACACCTCTACTATGGATGTGCTTGTATGATGTTGTAGGAAACCTAAAGTGGTGTTACAACCGACTCATGAGGAATTTTCTAAGGATGTTCCGTAGTGGGAGGATACAATGATTGGAGAATTTATTAAGATAAATTCCAAATAGTGGTGCAACCTAAGAAGGGCTCTGTCATGTCTCAACCTGAACAACTGTTCTGATAGCCTGACTATTAATGGATGGGTAGAGAGACAAATAAAATATCAACTATAATTAGATATAGATGGACAAATACAATCCTCGGATGACAATGCAGTATGAGGATCTTGTAATGGTCTACATGACCCATGGAGGATGATGGGAAAATATGAAAATAGGTACACTAAGAGTTTTGAGGCCTCCAAAAAGAAAAACAAATTCGATTTAAATACTTCTCATATTTACCTAGACCAATGTAGAAAAGATCAAAAAAAATGTAGAAAATCCAAGGTCTATGAGCTCCACATAGTGGGATGTGGAAAGGATGATCAACATAAAGTATATGCTAAGACTATAGATAGTGACATGAATGTTACAATGGTGAGTCTATTTTGGATGTATTGGAAGTAACCTAAGTGGATATAAAAGAAAAGAAGATAAATAAAATTGGGTGATTCTACTAAAATCTGAGGATATTTGGTTAGAGGGGGAGGATGCATAACCACAAGGATTGTAGCAAGAGAAGAATGGATGTTTTGAGAAAAACTCAGAATTTTTCATGAACATAGTATGAAAATGAATGTAAAAGGTTATATTGTTTAATCCAAAATTAGAGGTGTGGGATGAGGTTACATCCAATGAGTCAGTTCCTCCTAAATTGACTATGCATGGTATAAAGAGACAAAAAGAACCCTAGTTATAGATAATTATCTAGAACTACTTGTACTCTTATGTGATTAAATCATGGAGGAATTTTTTAACATTAATTCCACAAAGAAGGATACTGAGAAAATTGGCTTTAAGATTCATTTAAGTAGACAATACTAGGCAGAAATGTTATTAGATTTACAGTAAAGACCACATAATGATAAGATGCTTCAATATGGGAAGATCAACCAAGAGGAATACATAAAACATGTTACTATTGGGAATATCACAATGAAGTGAATTTAAAGCATGAATTAGGAAGACATGTAGCATTAATTACATAGAAATATCTTAGGGAGAATGATTCCATCTAGCATAAACATTGCTTCAACAATTCTGTAGTTTCTTTCAAAGCCTAATCTGGTTAGATGTGTGGGTTTTCATATTTCCCTTATAAGTGTTTTTATAATTAAATGTTTCATTTAATCAATTTCCCAACCTATGATTATTTAACAAAATTGATCCCTTGAAAAAATAAATCATCACAAAATTTATAGACTAATGTGGGGATAATTTTGTTTTTAATCAGTAACAAACTGTTATGGAAATGAGTCCCAAGGCAATATCTAGTGGTTAGTGGTGGTTTGGGAAATTATTTTTAGGTCTCCATTAAAATAATATCTAAAATCACCTCATATGAGGTATTTCGAGGAATATTCCCAATGTGACATATAATGTCTCCCTATAAAGGTATTGAAAAAACTTTTTTGTTCTTTTTTCAATTAATTATATATATTCACTTAATTTCCTATATTTATTTCATGTCATTGACCTGATTTATAATGTGAATCCCCAATTTCAATTTCAAAAAGCTATATTTCACCATAGATATTCATGTTTTTCCCTTGGGAGCATACCATTGGCTTCAAATTTTATGGGAATCCTAAATTTAATAGAAATACCGATCTTATGGGGATTGTTTTTTAATTTTACATAAATTATTTTATTCATACATATATATAAAAATTAACCATTGAGGTAGAAATTGAAAACAAAATTACCAAAATTAATGAATTTATGTAATAAAAATACTCACACAAAATGTAAATACCAAATAGTCTAACACATGAATTTAGAAATTTTTTATAGCATTTTATTTCATCATAATACAATGGATGAAAAATTTACCATTCACTTAAATCAATTAAAATAAAAAACTATATAATGGAAAATAAAATATTTCAGAATCACATATGTGTAATCATAAATATACAAATTTAAAAGGAATATATCAAAAAGCTATTTTAATTTTAAACTTTTAATATGGAAAATATATTTATTTAATTCATTTTTATATTCCAAATAAATATTAATATGAATTACAATTTAAATATTCCTTACATCGAATTTTTACACTATTCATGAAGTTGTAAATGTGAATTTATTTGATCACAAACATCACGAACATATCGCATAGCATATAATTTCAAAGCATATATCATATCCACCACATAAGGATATAAATAATAATTAATCATGCGGGAATTAATTAATGTTCAAATGTCTCCAATGGTTTAAGGGAGGGTTGTAATTGTGTGAAAATTAACACTCAAATAGAGGTTTTACACTTAATAATAGTAAAAGATTTAAAGATATATTAATTATATAAATCACTATTTATATATGTCATCTATTTATTACCCTCACAATTCTCATAGTGGGACAATTATATAAGTAATCAAAATGAATTACTCATCCTTTTTATTTATTTATATTTTCCAAAAAAAATGTTTTTCTTAAGAAAAATCTAAAATACATCAACTGTCCACATGAAGTATAAAAAAATCCATATTATAGAAATGGTTAATTTTTATCATCCTTTTAAACAAATGTGTTTTAACTAATTAAATTTTTTAAGGAATGTTGAATAGTACGGTAAAATAATTTTTTTGTGAAAACTACAAAAATCGGTTCAATCCAGAAAGGAAAAAATACATAATTATTTATCCCCGTATACCACATGGAAAATCTATAGCTCCCCTATAATGTTTTAAATATCATGAAAAATACAGTGATTAGTCTGGGAATGAAGATAATAGGAATGTAACATTGTTCATTTTCAATAAGGTAATTCATGGGTTTACAAAACTAAAATGGATTAATTCAAGGTGGAATAAGGATAAGGTATTAAACAAACAAATTTATCAAATCATATTTATGGTGATTAATTTTAGTCTATGCATGAATCTGATATCATTCATGTTCATAAAGAAAATATAACATATTCTCTCAATAAATGTAATATAAAATGAAAGTAAAATATTTGTTTATAAAATTTAACCCCAAAGAGATGAATTCTTATAGAAAATAGTACGTTATTTTTATTAAAATTATAATTTCAACTGATTAATATTTTACAGATTTACTGAATTTTCAAATCTAAAAAAATTATTTTGGTCTAATAAATTATTATTTTTTGAAACCCAAACCATTTTTTTATCTTAACTAATTCTCTCTCCAATTTTTTTTCATTAAATTTATTAACATGTACATTAAAATTTGTGGAATTAAATTTATCATAACACATTGAAATATCTTAGTTCTATTGATTAAATTAAGATTCACTGAAAGCATTCAATTGGAATTTGGAAGACTTATAAAATTAAATACATGGAATCTAGAATAATAATACATAATTGAAACTTTTAATCACATTTCAATGATGTCTCGAACATGGTTGTGTGGGTTTCTCCTATACCCTTTTTATGAATTGAATATGTCTCATGACATGAATTTTTTGAATTTCCAAACAATAATGGTGTTATGTAATTCAATTTGTTATTAATAACATTTTAATGACACATATTAGGGTCCTTATAATTTTGAAATATAGAAATAAATATTTTAGAGTATTATCCATTTTTATTGTTTTTTTTGAATAATCGATGGACTTTATTTTCTAAAAGAAAATAAATAAAATTACTGAAAACTGTATTTTTTAACCTGTGTCATTTTATTCCATATATGGCTTGAACATACAAGTTTAGATATCTTGATTGAAGGTATTAATGAGGATACCCATTTGAGATTTGAAAATTGTCGAATATGCTATTGGTCCATGTAGATTACCCCTCTCCAGTTTTATAATGATATCTTCAGTATAATTTTATTATGTACATTCTCAATCTCAATGGGGTAATATTGTTGTTTTTATCTCTTCTATAAAAACAAAGGGTTATTCAATCATTTCACAAACATTTTTTATTTCTATAAATTTAACAGGGCTTGTAGTTCCTCCCCCATCTTCAATTTTTCTCTAAAACATATATATTTTCATTATACATTTTTCTCCACGTTTTTCATTTTCATAGTAGCTACATCAACTCCTTTCTGAGTTTTAACATTGTCTCCAACATTAAGATAACTGTATGATTTCATCAATTCATGTGTTTCTCCCAGATTCATCATATCCTAGTCTTATTTAAATGTCAATTATTACATACCATATCCTATACCCATCTACCCATTTTTAACATCAATCAGTTCACTTTCTAAATCATGGAGTAGTATTCTAATGATTAATGAGATATTCTCTTCATCGATTTCCATCACAAAGAATTCCCCCAGATTGATGAACCATTATAATTTAACGATAAAATATTCATATAGTTATTGAGGATAAATAACTATTGTATCATCTTTTTGAAACAAAAATCATGTTTCATTCATTTCTTTTAATCCAAGGGTCTTGAATATAGTGTGTGACAATTTATTTACACTTAAACCAACATGAAATAAAACAATAAAAATATTATTAGAACTAATATTTATCATTATAGGAAAACTAATTGGATCACTTTTCATATTTGGCAGGATTTTAACTACTACCACTAAGAATTCCCCCACTTGTGTAATGGTTTCTAATTACTCAGGTATTGTATTTTTCAATATAATCAACTTTGGTAAATTCACATAGATACAAATTTTTGTGATTACCTCTACAAATGTAATGTTGATATGAATTTTTTATTATATATATAATATTTAAAATTTTCTAATCAATGTTTACCCAAATTACATGATTAGAAAATCATATTGGGTGGTTGGTATAGTGGTGGGTCTTCTTTAGTAATAAAATTCCCATTAATATTTTAACACTTTTCATGTTTTTATTCTAATTCATTACTTAATTGAGGATCATTTTATATTTTATTTTTACTTCTATAAATTATTTTTTATCACTATGTTGTTGGATTTATTTTTATCCATATAAAACACTTTGTGGTCACTCTTTCAATTGAATTGATATAATCCCTATTGGTATTTCAATGATTCTCATGGTTTGTCACTGGATTTTTGTGTCATACATTAATTATTGGAGGGAATAAACATGATCATTAGATAATGGTTTCAACTCTTTATAAAAATCTGTAATGGTTGTTATAAAATTTGATACAGTATCCTCTAGTGAACAAACATGACATGTCTGTGACAACCATTCATGTGAATGTTGAAAACCCTGTTCCCTTATCCAAAAACTATGGCCTTATTTCTAATTCAAAATTTTTTGTTTTTTGTTTCTATATACAAGGACTAAAATTTAATGACTATAATGAAAATAATTCAGATAATATCAGTACATAACATTTGTATTTTGATTGCATGT
The DNA here is from genome assembly GCA_963277665.1 of Viscum album. Taxonomy (NCBI): domain Eukaryota; kingdom Viridiplantae; phylum Streptophyta; class Magnoliopsida; order Santalales; family Viscaceae; genus Viscum; species Viscum album. The sequence continues at coordinate 359,988,671 of OY728143.1, forward strand.
CATAACATCTATATGTTTTTTATAATGAAATAAATTTGGTGGAAACCCAGCTATTTCAACCATATACTATCCTCACACATTAACATCCGATGTTTTCCAATGAAATATATTTTTTGGAATTTCAAATAATAATTTAGACATTTTATATAGTGTCTTAAACATAAATATTCTTCCAATATCAACATTAACTATATAATAATTTCAACACAAAAGAAATTTATTAATGAGATAAATTAGTTACCACTTTTGGACGTCGTAATAAAGGAATAAAAACGTAAATAATTTAAAACATTCCCATGAAAAACATAAAAACACATCACTATATTTTTATAAATTTAATATACACTTCAACAGAACCCTAGAACATAAGTTAGGGAATAATTTTTTATGAGCTTTCATACACATCCTCTTTAATATTTATCAATTTTTGTGGAAGACTATTGGTCAAATCTGATTAATTTTCATTCAATGATAATCCTAAAAATGTATTCTCGTAAAATAATTTGATACATTACCAAACTCAAATGTGTAAGATATTTCTAAGAAAAAAAAACAATATGTGAGTGGGGGTCTTTATGTGGTATCAAGGTAAATTATGTTTAATGTGTAATCATTTGGATTACATCCAGAATGATCATAAAGGGTTGCACCATGATATGAGGTATGGGAATACATGGATATACCCCGAAATTATAGGGACATCTATATTAAATTAATTATTTCACCCCAGGGGTCTTTCCATAATGATAATGGTATAATCATTAACTGATTTATTAGCTTTATCATGGTGTAAATTCACTGTTACCAACTTTTTCATATAATTATTTCACAATTGTCTTGTTTTTAATAAGAATCAATTGAATCACTTGATTAAAATCATGTTTATCTTCTTACTGATTACCTTGAGTAGATTACATATCATAAAAAAAATTCTAAAACAAAAGAATAAGGAAACCTTGATTAAAATATGAAAAAATGAACTACAAATGTAAATTCTAAAAAATTATTACAATCAAAAAACATTGTTCCCCAATAATGTATACATTATTAAATTGCATGGGGAATAGTTAATTACTTATGTTATTTCAAAATTATATTTCTAAAACTGTAACTACTCTAACTAATATTAATTTTTTAGTATAGTAAAAAATTAATTCAATCTATATAAAATAAGAAATATGAGAAATAATATATTTTATATTTAAAAAATATTAAATTAATTGATTTTGATAAAACATGATGAATATATTTGTTGGTTTCATGAATTAGTGAGATAGATGAAAACCAAAATTTCAATTTAATTATGAATTGGAAAAGAATGAATTGGTTCAGTAGTTTTAGGGTTTAGTTCTTGTTGGATAAATAATTTTTATTTATAACATGTTATTGGTGTTGATATTGAGAAATTGTAGACCTAATGGTCATGTTTTCCCATCCTTAGTACATAAATCCCCATTTCTTCATGGTTTGGTAATTTAGCTTATTAATGAAACAAGTTTTTCATAATACCATTAATATAAATTATTTAACTATATATGAAATGGGACAAGACTAATTTTGGTTAACAATTATTGAAGACATTAATTGATTGTTTATAGATTTTTTTAACAATTCTATTAAGAAAAAAATATTGGAATGAAATGATCGATTTATTGAGGTAATCCAAAATAAATATAAAAAACAAAACCCAACACCACCATCTCCGTTTGGTCACATCACCCAAATTCATGGATGAATATACGACCTCATACTAGTGTCGATGGGATAATGTAGAAACAAAATATAAAAAAATCATTAATGAATCATATGGAAGATGAATGGAGGAGGACCCTATATAACATATCTTTCCACCTCGAGCTTTGTAATCCATATTGATTCTTGGATAAAATGAATACATGATCTATTTAGAGTCCTCCATGGGGATCATGGTGTATTTAATTTGTCATTAATATGACCCATAATGAGTTCTGTGTTTATTCTATGTGTTGGGAGATGGTCCCAAAAATTTATTTAATATCTCTATTAAAATCATCAGCATAATATCCTCTTTTTGGGTATGTTTGTAATGTTACATAGTGTGGGTTATAGTTTCACTCCAATAAAGCATGAAACCTTATTTTTTTATCATATCAATCTATTTATTCACTTCATGTCACATGCTTTATTCAAATTTGGAACATGATTCATAATATTTATCTCTTTTTCAAATACCAAAAGATTAGTTATTCCCTTACTATTCACTTTTGACCCTTGGGAGTAAACCATGACAATCCAATGTCATGTGTAAATTTCTATCGGTGTATTTATTTTTCCATTTTGATTATTTATCTAATTTTTCATAAATTATTGAATCTGTCAACAATTAGATAAATATATAATCATAAATTCATAAATTAATGTTTAAATTAGAAAAATATCAATATGTATATATATCATGTGTATGAAAATTACATATCATTATTTTTTCCATTTTTCATTCTAGAAAAAATCATGGGATTTAATTTTGAAAGTAGTTTCCATGTGGCCATGGTATATGATATGTATATTTTACTATACTATCACTCATCATTTCAAGTTCATGTGTTGGGTCGACATACCGTTTCATGACCTTAACTATAATTAAATTAATTTCTGAGATAATTTGTAGACTAAGAAAGTTTTTCCATATGATTAAATAAATTATATGATGAATGGTACTAAGTGGATAGTCTATTAAATTATATTTTTAGTTGATAATATTTCACAATAAATTAGGTTTATTTTCTTTGAAATTGAAAGTTATTCCATGGGATATATTTTGAAAATATAAAATTAGTAAACAATGGGTTATGAATGGTAGATGGATATTATAAAATGAGATTTGGTCAGTTATATAATTTGGCCCTTATAAAAGTAATCTGAAATAATTTATTGGGTTTGGATTTTTGATACTTGAAATATTAAATTATCAAATGTCAATTTTCAGGTACACATCCTACAAGTGAACTTCGATCATCATTACTCAATGAAATTTAAATTATAATGGTGTCGTCGTGTAAATGATATTAGAGTAGTATTTATTTAATTAATTATAAATTATAATTTAGTGGCATTTTAAGTACATTTAGAGTTGTCATGTAATGATAATAGAGGTGTTTTATCAGATGAAATGTAGATTATCATATAGTTGTCTTAAAAATTATCTAGGACTAGTTAAATTAAATATCTATGATTTAACATGATTTTATGAGATATTAAACACTATTTATATCCTCTTACTCAATTTTATATATGGTCAGAAAATCCCAACTACATGCTGAGAGATAATTAAATCTTCATATAGTAGTTTTTACCAACCTCATGTGGAACCATATAGCTCAACCATCATTATTGTTAATTATTTATTTTCATTAATTAATTTTTTAATCATAGAATGTATGTTTTAAAGCTATATAATAAACTAGTTTCATTTTGGAAAACTATTATTGGTGGAATACTATATTATTCTCACACCCAACTGAGTATGCCTCGGGTACCCGATAAGATATATTAGTTGAAGTACACGGTAAGGATAAGGGTTCAATTTGTGTTGGCTGAAATTTCCTAGCTATGATTTGGTATGTATGATGGGACTATGTTTTACTTGTAAATTGGTATGTAATTATTCTTCCATTATTGTTTCTTTTCCACCATTTTATCCTTTTTATATCAAACATTCATTAGGGAGCCATTTACATACACATCATTCCCCATTTTTTTATAACATATGATCCTTTGATTAATAGTTGTAACTTTCTTTATCTTTTATCGCGTACTTACCTAGGTCCCATATATTTGATTTAAATTATTTAATATTTTACCACTACAATTATGAGAGGGTATAATTCCCTCATGGTATCTTCCAAGACCTTATTATTTAGTTAGTAGCCACAATCATATGAAGAGGCGTTCCCGATATATAGTTGAAACTGACACAAGTTTCTATTCAAACTGAAACTCAGTGGGGATATTAAAATTTGGTATTAGTGGTTTATTTTTTTATTAATATATTAGGCATAGTGGATAAGATATATAACATATTTAGGACTTATTTTAGACATCATTATTGGTATTATATAACCCTTATATAAGGGTACTGCAAGTCATCGTGGTGGGGTTTTTGTTATTTGAAATTAAAACATTATTTAAATTAATCAAGAATGACGGACAGAGTTTTCATTATGAATTAAGGTATTTTTTCACTTCATCAGTATAAAAAATGGTACTTGTTCATATGCCATTATTGAAACATATGATTAATATGTCATTTTAATGTTCATTGTGACTGATATGTATCTATTTCTGGAAAATGGGTTTGTTATGTAATGTATCAACATAAATTTATATTCTGATATATATTATATGTCCGTAGTAAATATTACATGAAAATATCCTAGAGTGACTTCTAGAAAATTATATTGATATAGGAAAAAAATTTAAAAAAGGGTTTGGAGATTAAAATTAATAGGAAGAAACTTATATATTGTTTTTAAATATAAATTGTGAATGAAATTATATGTTACTAATAATTGGAATTATATTCAATAATGTTTTTTTATGATTAAAATGAAAAAAACAATTATGAAAATGATTTTGTACTATGAATACCATATCAAGATTGAGATAGAACATATCTATGATATCGTTTGGGGTTGAACATCAAGGGTCTTTGGATGATATAATTTTTTTATTATTTTATCTAATATGATTTCATTTTTATGTTGTTTCGTTAAGTTCATAGTATGAATTGTTAACAGATTCTATAATAATGAATATTATTTCTATGAAATGAGGTAGAGGGACATTATACCCCACTTATAGGTCAAAAACATCCACATATTGTAATGGTTCTAGTTCTGGGTGACTAGATTAATGAAATCTTGTAAAATGTGGTATGTTTTATGAAGTGGAGTTGAGTATTGGTTAAAGTAACAATGTATGATCTTACACATGAGTTCTAGAGAAATAATTCATAATTTTAATGGGTTTTCATGGTCTATAATTTATTGGGAGATAGATTAATTATATCATAACCATTCTTGATTGTCATGTATATAAAAAACATTGGATAGTGAATCTGGAAATTTATATATTACATGTAATAGCATGGTGGTGGTGGGATGTTCACATTCCAGTTGATGCACATGGTGGGGTGACCTAAAATGCTTTTTAATCCCTCCTATTTGAGAATATTATTCTGGAGACTTTGAGATTAGATATATACAAATAATTTTTGTATCTGACTTAGAAGGGGATATGTTTTATTTAAAATTCATCTTGTGTTATATAGTTATAATTTATCATTATCTATAGATTTTGCTAAGGTCTCTAGATAAAATGTTTTTATCAGGGCTTGTTCATTTAGATCGGGATCTTGGAATATATTTTTAAGTGAATCTTTTTGGGGATTGTGATATAGGACCATATAAATGGGAGGACTCAAAGATAGGTTCATGGGTATAGATAATATTTTTTGTTGGTTCATTTTGGGGGTTGATCTTCTTCTATGTATATGTGTTATTCAGATTAGAAAATTTTTCTATTTGGTATTAAATCTATCTTGAGAAGTGACTATCATCACCCTTCAGTTGGGTATTTTTTGTTGAGTGTTATCTAAGTGTTGGTTGAAGGATTACTAGTTAAAAATATCTTAAATCTCTATAAAAGTTCATTATTGTAGGAATATAGGGAATCTACATAAAATTTTTAGGTGTTTTATCTGGGATAAAATTTCATGGGAAATAATAATAGTAATATGTTATGGTGAAACAACTTCTGTGACATAGATGATGGTAGTTGGAGTCCCACCAGCCATTGGGGCTTGGTGGGGTACATCGACTAAAACAACCCATGAATTGCATATATAAATATGACATATTTTGATGATGTTTCAATACAATTCAGTAATATATACATGAATACTATAATGGTTTAGTTTCATTGGATACACGGTACACAAAAATACTATTTTAGGAAATATCATCAAAATATCCTATAATTATCTGCCCTTTTTGAACTCATCTAATTATAACCTACATAAAATAATTATATCTATACATGGAAAGAGAACATAAGATATGGTGAGATTATATTCATTGTAAGGGTAAATGGGATATATCAATATATGAGAATATGATAGAATTAGTTATAAAAATTACGATATTATGAACATAATATACAATGTTCTTACACAACTAGTCATAAATCAAAACATGGTTTAGTCCATAGTGAAAATATTATTCCAAAATACAGGATTCATATAAGTTTCCAAAAATAATAATTCAGGAAACATATTTTAATTTGATAAATTGGTGGCACCATTATAGGTATAAACCTAATTAATATTTTATAGTTATCTATAGAGACCATAAAATAAAGTGGGTTAGGCCTCATCACATGATTTTAATTTTGTATCATTCATCTCAACCAGTTTCCCAATATTATTTCATGATATTTAAATTTTTACCCAATTAAATTGATGGAGATAAATTTCCTACTAATAACATTATAAAAATAAAACATATTTCTTCCAAATGAAAATTAATCATTAACCCTATTAGATCCAAAGAAATAAATGATTTCTCAAAAAATCATCACATCATTGCTTGTGAAAAAGGAAAATTCTTCATAAAAATCATCATTATCATAATCCATTTAATGAAATAATAATATTTATATCCATGGATCAATCCCGAAGAAATTATGGGTAAGGTCAATGGATGACATCATAGATGGATAATGATTTTGAAAGACCACGTTGAACATTTCTTAATGAAAAAACATTTCCTACATTAAAACAAAATTTTATAACTACAAATATATAAATAAATTTCATAATAAATTTCATTTAAAATAACCATGGAAACATATATAATATTATTCTGATCATTTATTGTCATGATTGTAGATAGTTTCATTAATTTTATACACATATAAAAAAATTGAACTCCATATATTTGATAAAAATTAAAAATAATATCATTCGGAAAATGTCCAAATGATTCCATTTATATTTTTTTGTAAAAACTAATAAATGGGTTAAAAATTACATTAATAATTCATTTTATAATAGTTAAAACATTATTACAAACATTTTTCTAAATCATGGACATAAAAGAACATGTATTTTCTATAGAATAGATAAATGACATCCATTTTTTCATTAAACCATTTTTGATATCATGAGTGACTAATGAGTGAAAAATTAATGAAAAAAATGATTTTTGAATAATCTACTATAATAGAATAAATTTGACTAGTTTCATGAGGTATATATCAAAAGATATCATCCTAGGAATCATAATAAAAAATATTCCAGATAAACAATGAGATAATAACAGAAAATCACTTCCACTTTTGTAATAGTAGAATCATTATCCCTATGAAATATTAATATTAATAAAATTATAGATATCAGGAATACAATGGAAATTCATGATATAAAATTTCTAAATGTTATAATGTTTTTCACATATAAAATATTTGTGGAATAAAAAACATATGTCCTAAAAAGGAAATCTGATACAAAAAACTATACTACATTGGTAATATATTGAATCAAAAAACACATTGAATAATAAAAACATATAAATTATTAAATATTTATAAAATAATTTAAATACATATACAATGTTTCAATGGGGATTTATATACACCATAAAAATAATGGAGTCTCAAATATGAAATATTTCTCCGAGAAGTAAAAGAGAGACTTGAAATCCATCAACTTAAGTCTCGAATAACCGTACACATGTTGAAACATCCAATATAATAAGAATAGGTTAATTTTAAAAACTATTTTAGAACCATAATATATATATATATATGTCATTTGATATAGTATTTAATTATAGATTTCATCACCAGATTAATATTTTTTTTTGAAATCATCAATTCATGTAATAATTACTTTGTATTACCATATATTTTATAATTTTTTATTTTTGATAGTTGTACATAGGCCAAAATAAAATAATATATATGATATTAAACATTTAATTAATAATATATAAATTATTTATTTATTTATTTTTGGAAATCCATTAATGTTATAGGTTTAAAATAAATTAAACCAATTACAGAAAGGGTAGGTCGTACATATGCATGAACTATGTTTCTACATTCATGACCTAATTAATAAAAGAAAGGACAATAATATATCAAAATTAAATAGATATTATTATTTATATATATCATATATATTAATTAAATTTACTTTTACTGAATCTATGTAATGCGATATTGGAAAACAAATCACATCGCTCTACGAGATGGCAGCCTACCGAACACACATGTGATGTTCTCGTATTCCAAAATAAAAAAATTAAGAAGTTATATATAAAATTATAATAAAATTTGTATATTTATGTTATAAATTTCAACTAAAAATTTTAAATACACCATATCATCTTTCCATAATAGGTGGTGATGGAAACAAATGTATTGGTTTATGTGGTCGTAGTCTTCTCTACTCAAGATAGACATTTTGGTTTCCCATTTTATGGATGATTAGGTGAATGTATGATATTACATAAAAATAATCACATCCCAATGTTATTTTTATAGTTTTCATTATATATTAATTACTATAACATTAATATTGGTCTTAAAAGAAGATGTAAAAAATAAAGATCACTTTCCAAACACTTACCTTGTCTTAGAACAAATTCCATTGGATATAAAATTAAGAACCATTTTGATAGACTCAAGGGAAGAATATAATATCTTGAAATTTTATATAGATGATTTTGAGGGGTTTTTTTATTTCATGGCATAGTGATTTGGTATAAAATGTGTGACGAAGTGAGGGGAGGATGTTCCAATTTAAAATTGAGGACGAGTGATGTTTTGGTAAATTCCAAAAACAAGTCAATAATTCGATGTAACTATCACACAATTCATACAAACCATATAACACTCCAAGATAAGATAGGTGAATCAGACCTACAACTTTTTATTTATAAGTGGTGGATCTTCTTTCCAATTTGGTATGAATTCTAAAACATGTTTGATGAAATAATGTAGTCATTAAAATATTATATGCAGAAAGACAACGCATTAGTTTTACATGGTTCATCACTAAAGGATCTTATAAAGAGAATATGATAATAGTGTTTTTATAGTCTAAAAATCCAATAATCCATACTTTTTATTTTAGATTAAAGATTCTAATAAATAGCCTCTCCATGGATGGTTCACTTCCATTACGTGAGGTTTTACGGATATCACACTATTTCTCTTAGAGAATATTTATTGAATCCCCATGGATCATGGCCTTGGTTGGTTTTATTAGTCAATTTAGAAACATGAAGGTAACATTAAAAGTTTGAGTATTAAATAATTAATCTTTATTAGAATACTTCACTACATAAACCATATATTTGAGTTTATCCACCTGAATTCACTAATCAATAAAAATTGAAAATAACAACATGTTATCAAGAATTTTCACACAATATGATTACTTCTATGAATAATTTTGTTTATTTCCTAAAATAAAAATATTCAGGAAAAGTATTCATGAACCTAGGATGATCATGATTTACCAAAATTAATTTCTTTATCAAATTTACCTTCAAACATATCTACGACAAACCATTCTTCCATGTGGTAGAGACATCATGTCATCAATGATAATGTTTCTTTAAATGAAGGTTGTACCATCAAATTTATAGGCATCGCTAACCCTATGTGAAATATCCTTGAGTGTCTCCACTATGTGAATAACTCTCATCTTGAATTTAAATTCTCATTTTCACATATCCTTTAGTGTACAAAATCCATCAATATTTCATTGGCTCGTGAAACTTCCTTGCATGCCTTATAATGATCACACTACATTACACATGTGATAATCCTCTTGTTCTGACAATGAAATTATCATGAAATATTAATCTCAATTTTATGGGCACATGAAACTCCATGATTTATGAAAATCCATATTTCATGCAATTTCAAATCTTGTGTGAAACATGCTCCATTTTTTTATTTTTATGTGATGGTCCCGAAACATAACATATGGATAAAAATTTAAAAAATCAATAATGCACTATATTTTTATGTTTATGTTAATTTAATTTAATTACCAGATAAAATGTTTAGACTCTTCATGTTTTAATCCTCACAAATCATGTTTGGATATAGTTTGTTTCCTTATGTTTTAATACATACTAATCATGTTTTAAACACTCAAAAGATCCTGATTCATAATCTCACAAATCGTTAATGAATGTTATATACTATTTTTAATCATTTTCAATAATGCTTCCACATGATTGTGGTTAATCGTAATCCATTATTGGAATATTTATTCTGATGATATCTTTAATTATTTGGCTTCGTCTATGAAACTGTGAGTCTCCTACCAGTTCCAGATTTTCACAAAGTCTGTGACACCGAAAGCTTTCCACCTGTTCAATATTTTTCCAATGGACCTAACACCATATTTTAGATACCATTCCCAAGACATCATAACATGAAACCATTCATAATTTTGATAAAGTACAAGACACGACCACCAAAACACAATTTTCCTAACACCTCATTCATGCTACTAGTTCAATATTTTTGCAAAGGACTATACATTATAAATGTGATACTGTTTCTAGATTTCAATGAAACTATGGCACCTTGAAAATATTAATATGATGGTATCACAGAAAATGTGATAATTCTCCATACTTATCCTTTTATCTGTCATTTTAAATTTAATTTAATTTTTTTTCTAATTGTCATATTTGTGATACTTAATAACACTTATTTAATTAATTATCATTTTCAGTGCTTTCAGAAAATTGTAAAAGGTACGAGGTGTGAAGATTATGTATCCAGTTAGATCCAACCCAAGCACTTGAAATAAAAATAAAAGTGTGGAACTGGAGAAAAAAGTTGAGCAGTAAGATTACATGAAAAGCGAAAAAAACACATACATTATAGAACACACAAAGAACTCTAGATTCCTGGTGGATGTATTTCTATAGATCAAAATACCAAAAAACATTATATTAGTAACTCTATGAAGAAAAATAGAAAAAATGAAAATCTAATATAATTGGAAACAAGAACGCGAGATGCATGATGCTTTTTTTCTCAAAGATGACTCGAAAATTACATCGGGTACATCATACATGTCCCAAGATGCATAGAACAGCACTCCGTGAATTTCTAATCCATTATCACTATATTTTATCTGTTGTATACTATTTTTAATACTTTTTGTATAGTGTATTTATATTTAATAAAAACACACTTTCTCTTTCATTAAAATAGATGATACTTTTTATCCTCCCTATAATATTTTAACACATTGTTTCACCCATGTATAACTATGGAAGATTTCATATGTGACCTAGTTTTTAGTTTTCATGTGTAGAATAGTGGAAGAGGTCTTATGACCAAGACAATCTATTGTACTAATGTTATCCACGATCCAGGTGTTTATCAAATATTATTTATTACATTTCATGGTGGAACGTGATCAACAAGTGGTGTGGATTTGGTATCAGATTGGGAACGAACCACATGGTTTATCTGTCATGTATTTAAATCTTGTCTTTCATTTTATTACTCATATTTTGGATAACAGAATTTTACATTTATAGTTATAATTGGATAGTAGTAATTACTATCATTTCTTTTTTAGATTAGTTTCAAAATATGTAACAATATATATTATTTTTATGACTCATAATTAATAAATCATCTACGAAACTATTTAAACTGTCAAACTATTATAATTTTACTAGCTTGTTTAACTATCATATTTTTTTTTTAATTGGAGGAATATTTTACAAAACAATTTAATTTTTTTTATAAGAACTCAATTCAATAAACTCTTGTGTGTTCTACTTCGACTAACACTTGGTATCAATGGATTTTTTAAAATCGCTATTTTCAACATCATTAATATGTTTATAATATATTTCAAAAGTGATTTTAGTTGTTTTTATAATATCATTAAATTTTTATTTGTTCAAAAAAATTTTGTTTCAAAGAATATTTATTAGTTATGTATTATAGATTGAAAGTTGTTGCTACCAGCCAACCTCCTTTATTTAAGGGATCAAATTATTAACAATAGAAAATTAATATAAAATTGTAATTAGAAATTATGGGTTTTGATATTTAGCCTTCAATTATAAATGTATATAATATTCCATATACAGATAAAAATATGTGGTATGACCCAAATAAGACTTCATATAACAATAATTTCTAATAAATGAATTCTCAAAACTAATTTTTAAGAGATTAATAATTTAATAGAATTTCTTCATGTAAAACAACCATTAAAATTTTCGATACATTATCTGTTTATCATGAATGATCCTCTAGTGTTTCGGAAATGAGACATAAAACATATATTATTTAATATGATAATATTAAAATGGATCATAATAATCCTATTTATGACATGTATCTCAAGTTTACTAAAATTGTGAATACGATGATCACTCTGGAAAGAGATGTTACAACTAATGAGAAAATTATGAGAATACTCAAATGACTACTAGATAGATGGAAAGGGACCTATGTATCATTTAGTGATTCTTTTGATGTTATCATGATGTTATTTCGAGAGTTCATAGGAAAGTTGATGATGTATGGGGAATAATTTAAAGTCAACTAGGTAGTGAGGATAAACCGATGAAAAAGTCAGTGGATTTCAAAATCACTACATCTAAAAATAATGAAAAAGAATTGATACAACATCATTATGATAGAACATGTGATGAAGATTCATAATCTAATAGAGATTAGGGAATGGTATAAATTTCTATATAATTTATGATGTTTTATAGAAGACAAAAGTTTTTACGAAATCCCAACTTCAAAAGAAGATATGATGACAATGGAAAAATAAAGAAGTATTGGAAAGGATTAAAAATCCTAATTAGATAGTCCATTATGGTAGAAAAAGAAAAGAACATATGAAATCATACTGGCCTTAGTTAAAAACATTGAAGAAACTTGAGGACACGGATAGAAGATATAAGAATGAAATGAATGCCACAATCAGTGCTTCTAAAGATAGAACTAATGACTCTGCATCTTAACAATATGATAGATATAACAAGGATAATATGTGTTTTATGATTAGAACATCTTAGGATACCCCATAATATTTTATACATAATGTTTATTATTATAGAGATGAATTTGACAGTGAGGAGAATATGAATAGTAATCAATTATAGGAATATTCTAATATGCTTTTAGATAGTTGTAATGAGATAAAAGAAAAATAAATATCTTTCAAGAAACAACATACCATGACTAATATTGTCATATTTTAGTTTACTATATAGAACAAGAAAACTGTTTTATTACTCAAATAGAACAATGGACGAATGTTATCAAATGAACAATTAAAAATGGACCAAGAAAAATTTACCAATGGAAAAAATATACATACATTGATTCTTGGTAATCAAATTTCTCATAGATATACAACTAGTATAGGAAAAAAAACGGGAAAAGAAAAATCACAAAAAACGATTTTTTTTCATTAAATATAGAAAATCATTTTTTCTTCTTAAAAATGCTAATTCAGAAGCAAGTTCTAGTTTAGGAAATTATTTTACAACCATTAGTTTTTCTAGTCCAAATAGAGTCTCTTTTAAAAAATTGTAACATAATACATATAGAAAACCCATGCAGTATATATGGGTTCTTAATGAAAATATTACTAATATTACCAAACACCAACAAATATGTATACCATAATATATTTTTCGGTGGTTATTTTTTAGGAATGTTTTATGAAGTGCTCTTGTAAAAGATAATGGTACTTTTACAGTGGATGTTCAAGACACATGAAAGGAGATTACTCATTATTCATGAATTTAATAATGATTGGTGGTGGGCATGTCATCTTCGGTGATAATGTAAAAGCAAAAACAATTGGCTTCCACTCGATTTGTAACTCTAAATCATCTTTAATTTCTATTGTAATTTTTGTGGATGGATTAAAATATAATCTTTTTAGTATTTCACAATTATGTGATGATGGATTTTTTGTCAAATTTTAAAATGATGTTTTTTATGTTTTAACTCAAAAAATTAACTATTATTCTCTACATTTTGAAACGTAACTGTTAATACTGTTAATTTAGATTCCATAATCTCTAAAAAATTTTCATGCTTGGATGTTTTCATAGAGAATATTTTATTTGGAAAAGAAACTTTTGAAACTATAATATACAATACATTAGAAAACTATTTGAAAAGGTTTATTCCTGGATCTATAAAAAAATGAGTTTCTAAATAACAATGTCTCTAATCCTTGTAAAAAGATTAAGAAACACAACATATTTTTCAAAACACAGAAATAAGTTTCAACATATCAACCACTTTAGTTGGTTTACATTGATTTTTTTGGGACTTCTAGAGTCTCATGTCTTAATGGAAAGCATAATGTCTATGTTCTTGTAGTTGACTATCCTAGGATTACTTGGACTAACTATTTTCCTCACAAAAGAAATGAATGGAAAAACATAACCATGTAGGCTAGGACTATAAAAAATATTATAGGTGTTAGAATTATATCCCAAATAAGTGACCAAGACCATGAATTTTAAAACCATGAGTTTGAATCATTTTTTCTCAAAAATGGAAATACTCAAAATTTCTATACCCCTATGACACCTTAACAAATGCAATTATAGAAAAAATAAATAGAACCATGAAACAAATTTCCATATCCATTCTTAGTGAGTATGTACTAGATATATATATTTGGGAAGAACAATTAATACATCATGGTACATAATCAATATAGTAATTATTTTTCTAATTCTCAAAATAACTCCCCAGGAGTTGTGGAACATTTGAAAACCAGTGGTTTTTTAATTATAATTTTTTGGTTATAAAGAATGTATTTTAAATGATAAGGATAATATCGATATTTTTTCATCCAAGAGTGGATTAAGAAATTGTATATGATATTCAATATCTAGTAAATCCTATAGTTTTTAATAATATAACTTAATGCCTCGTTGGATATGTACATGTAAAATTTGATGAAACATATCCACATTAACCAAAGACATCCCTAGAAAATTGTGAGGATTATACCTCAAATCTGTATATTAATACTAAATATTCTAACCATCTTATGAAGGAAACTATTAAAACATCCAATTCTATAAATTCCCTATATTCGAGTAGTAATAAACCCGAACCTATTGAAGAATATGAAATTACAATTCCTTCATTTCCAAGACCTATTAGAACCCTTAAGATCCAACCTTTAGATACTGATGTTGGAGACATAGATAAATGAACACATGTAAGAGCAGGTCTAAGAAATTAGGTTGAATATCATGCCTTTATATCATATCTTGAGCCTAAAAACACGAACAATTCCATTGATGATGAATTTTGGGTGATGGAAATAATCGATTAACTAAACCAGTTTTAAAGGAATAGAGTCTAGAAACATGGGGATTGACCCAAAGAGACCATGACCATTGGCACTAAATGGATGTTCAATAAAAAATAGATGAAGCTAGTAACATAGTTGTAAATAAATCTAGATTTCTTTACATTGATATAGACATAAAGAGGAAATTTAATATAATGAAACATTTTCACTAGTTTCTAGACTTGAATCCATTAAAATCTTTTTGAATATGGATCATATCGCAATTTAAAACATTATCAAATCGATGTCAATAGTTTCTCTATAAATTATTATATAGTTGACGATATTTTTTCTAAACAATCCTTTGATTTTACAAATCCTCACTCTCCAAATCATGTTTTTAAATTAAAAAAACATACGTTTTAAAGTAATATCGAAGAGCATGTAATGATAGATTTAGTAGTTTTCTTATTTCCAAATGTTTAAAAAAAGTTATTTCAGATCCTTCCTTTTTTATAAAAATTATCTCTAATGATATTTTAGTAGTACAAAACTATTTAGATGAAATTTTTTTGGAACCCGAATAAATAATTTATGTATTTTTTTCAATATTGGGGGAAAATGAATTTGAAATGAGTTTAATGGGTGAAAAAAAATTCTACCTTATATATAAAATCATTCAAAAAACCATATTGTAAAAAATATGTGAAAATATACAAAAGTTCTTATAAAATGTTTTGTCTTGGATAGCACTACATGTAGTGACACACTAATGGGTACTACCTATAAGTTGTATCTTGATGAAAATGGTAAATATTTTGATCAAACCACTTCTAGAGGATTGATTTGAAGAGTACTCTACAAAACTACTAGTCGGCCTCATATTATGTTTTGTGTTTCCCTGTGGGCACATTTTTAGGAAAACCCTAAGGAGTATAATTTGAGTGATGTTAAAATAATTTTCAAATACCTCAAATATACAACTAATATTGGAATGTTTTATCTTAGAGGAAAATCATTTTATTTAGTTAGCTATTCTGATACTGATTTTGGTGGCTGTATTCTAGATTGGAACACCACATCTAGAACATGTCACTTATTAGTAATGTCACCAATATCATGGTATAGCTAAAAAGCAATATTATGTTACATTATCTACCACCGAGACTGAATACATAGTTGTTGGTAGTTGTTGTAAACATATTTTTTTTGATGAAACACACTTTACTATATTATAGATATAAATTCAGAAATGTAACTATAAATTTTGAGAATACATGTTCTATTATCATTTAAAAGAATCATATTTCACATTCTAAGACTAATCATACTATTTTATGACATTAATTTTTGATAGATCAATATCAAAAATGAGATATAACTTATGAATTAAATGGTACTAAATATCAATTTTCTAATATATTCACTATGAGATTTAATTCTGATAGAATAAATTACATCATACATGAGTTAGGAATGATATGATTTACATGAACAATTTACTATTACACAGTTTACGGCTTCATGATTCAAAGTTTAAGAAGTTACATCCTTGTGGTTACTATCTCAAACTTACAATATCACCGTTATTTTCTCCCAATTAGGGTCTCATACTTGATGTCTCAAGGATACCATCACAGAATTTGGACTCAGACTGTAATTCTAACACCATGTATACCAATCTGGTCTCACTATAATGACTCAGAAATCTATTTTTGTAAAAAAAAATCCAGTATTGATGTATTAGTTATTTTATTTATTTTATTCCACATATTTATTTAGGAGTCGTCTAAAATACCAAAATGATAAAAACCCCATATTTTTCACACTTTCTTTCACTAGAGCTCAATCCTATGAAGACTAAAACCCTTCTTTCTCAAACTGTACACCCTATTTCAACCATTCATTATTCTCAAACCCACATTGGACACCCTGAATGATGTTTCATTCTTTACCAAATCTTGAGAAGCATCAATATCAATATAATGTGATAAAGGGTCCGAAAATAAAGCATGAGGAACCGCTAAATCCATGCCTTGGTGATCAAATAGTTGTACCTGAGAAAAAAGGTTTTCCAAAGTGTCTACTAACAAGTTAGTCACTGGTCATTAATGAATTATATGAACAAGGACAGTTGGATGGGTTAACAACAGATAAAACCCTATTTATCTAAAGCTAGTTTCATAGTTTTACCAGTATGTTTAGTTCTCGTTCAATTATAAAGATGAATTTGTAGTAAGATGCTGGGATTATTGTCAAAGGTATACCGTTTCTTTGGGATGGATGCCTAGGAATACCTCATGAATGAATTATTCCGGATTTCCAAAGAGGTCCACCCCCTCCAAGTGATGTGTGTAGACTAGAAGAGTCTTTTAGATGTTTAACTATAAGTAAATATAAGTGGGGGAAATTGTAGCTGAAATTGATGGTCAGACAATAATATTGTTAATGTTTATTAAAAATATTGTTTTTCCAAGAAAAGGGGAAGTTTCCTCCCTTAAGTATCAAGATGTGTTCATGATATATCTTATGGAAAATTTTTATAAGACCAATCTGTGTAAGTATATTATACATCATGTGTGTGATATGATCATGAAAACATCAAAATCAACCTATCTATTTTATTCGAGGTTAATTTTTATAATGTTTTTAGCCAAGGAATTATTTTTTCAAAACGAGGATGTAATTTATGGATATGAGGTTTTCTATCTGAATGTATATAGTTAGAAGGATGAAAATTATATGTAACTTAAGGATTAAATATTGTGTTGATGATACAAAAAAGTATTTGTGAAAAATTTAATCAAGAGTTAATCCCTTAAGAAAGTATATAACCCTGGTCTATAACCTATTAATGATGTTGAATACCCATATTAAGAGGTAAAATATGTAGAAGCTACACCGGAGGAATGAGCTATCATTGAAGAAGAAGATCGTGGCCTACATGTTCATCTAGTATTAGTTTAAAAATATGTAGTTATTTCTAAAACAGGTGTTGATATAGTGGAAGGGCGCGCTGTTGAAAAAGATTCTGATGACGAGGAACAGTCTGAAAAATATGTTTAAACTGAAAAAATCTTATATGTTGTGGAAAGATTGAAACCATTTATTGAGATAGCAATAAAATAGATGGTTAATCCTGACAGAGCTGAGTATTATAGAATGGGTGAAGAGCCTGAATCTTTTAGTCCTGGAATAGATACACCAATTTAGGGGGACCAACACCCTAATTATAAAGTGTTCATGTTCCAATACTCATTCATTTACATTCAGTGGATACATGGTATATATTTAACAAGTACTTTGATGTTTCTGAATCTTAAGGAGTCTTATTAAAATCAATTGAACCCTCTAATATGTTTAATCACAAACTAATCATTTCCATGGAAATTTTTCCATAAATTGAATAAGAACTGGTATGAGTCAATATTTATTAACCTACCCAAGAATCCACCAATTTTGTAAGTAATGATGACTTAAATTTCGTTGGAAAATAATTGTTATCAATAGTTGAAAATATCAAGAAGACAAAACCTACCAATGTAACTAATCTTAGTGAAATAGATACATCCTTTCTTCTAAAGAAATTCATATGGAAGATTCAACTGAAGATACTTCATGAAATTTAGAATTTTAGTATTATGAACAAGTAGTTGTGTGATGAGGTGAAGTCTCTAAAATATAGGGTTGAAAATATTCAGAATGTGTTGAAAACAAGGAAACATTTTGTTTCTCATCTTTTTGAGGAAGTTGGAGATAAAATCCCATAGAAGGTTGTATCTCTAATTCAACCAAACCTGGTTATATTTTATGAAAATGTTTTTCAGGGCAACGCCAATATAACCCATGATATATGTGTTCTTGTGATTGAATATAATAATCTGACTGATGAATATATGAGATCTTTACAAAAGTTTATATATCTTCTTAAGTCTCTCACATCCATTGTTACAGCTTCAACTACCTCTGGATAGACATCTCAGCCTATTAATGTCACCTAATCAGAAAAAAATTTCAATGAAGCCCTTCAGACATTGTTGAGTGGTGTTGATAAAGAATGTTTTTCTAATGTCCAAAATAATAGTGACTGTGATATTGTTTTAGTGAGGACCCATTCAAATATTTCCAATTATGCTCAAGAAGAGATATATAGGAATGTGGAATTCTACTTCAACTGAATTATTTCTAAGCATGATTTGAACAATGATATAAAGTATCTTGAATAGAATTTGAAAACTTTTCATGTTAATCAATCTATCAAGAAACGTGTTATGAAGTTGAAACACTTCACATCTTTGTTGGAAATGTTTTTCGATGTCAAAGTTGATTAAGAGTAGGCTATGTAGTATGTATTTGAGATCATTGTGGATTTCATTATATTTTTAAATCACCATCTACATGCCCATGTACTTTCAGTGTGGCTGAAGAAGCATCCCCTTTTCAGCATAGTTCAACCCCTTCCTTCTACACTACCTTTTCACTGACTACCATGTCAGTGTCTCAGGATCTGAGCCAGTTCAGATCTATTATTATTTACTTTAATATGTTGTATATCTCACATAAATAAAAGATAGATGAGAAATCCTTAATTTTAATTACTTTTTGATTCATAATCCAATAAAAGAGGACCTGAAATATAAAAATTAAAACCAAAATGTAACTATATGAGAAGAAGATATATATGGATTCATATATTTATATTATTAATAACATGAATATAAATCCGAACATTTATAATATATAAATAAATGGAGATTATAATAGAAATACCTTACATACTATTTTATATACATTAAATATGACTAACATTTAGTATATTAAATTAATATTTTGAGTCTTATATAAAAGAAAAATATTTATTCATATAATACCATATAATTATTAAATAAAAATTCGTTCCACCTTTTCATTCACACTATTATATTATCATTTCCATTTTATGTGTTAATTACATTATTTTTCATATATGTTTCAGTTCACTTCTTATAATCCATGAACACTGATAATAGTTATATCATACCTAGAAATAGATTCATGGTATAATTAAAATATTCAATTATTATATATACTTGTATAATCATTCAAATAAATATGTGTTGAAAAATTAAATATTTCACTTCATGGATAAGGAAATCCAATTGTTGTTGGTAATAATTGTTTATGTTTATAATGTATAGAATAAAGTAAAAGAAAATAATAATTTATTGTATATAATAAATATTACATCATAAATGTAAAATTTATTTGTTAATAATAATTTTATTACCTTTCCTGTAAAGAGGAAATGGATAATTAATCATATCACTTCATGGGGTGGTATTCCACACATATGCATGAGAGACGTTGCCATTTTCAATCTAATTAGAAGGAAATAAGGTATAAAATATTTTATTATTTTTGAATCTTAATTATATAATTAATATAACATATTAAAATTTAAAAACAATTAATAACTTACTAGGAATTATGGTGATGGAAAATGATTCATATCAATATGTGAAGGTTGTATTCCACACAAATTCACTAGAAAAAGATACATTTCCCATTTAGTCAATTAAAATATATAAATGGAAAAATAATATTTATAATAATATCTTAGTATATTTATAATATTTTATTTTTTATCTAACTATGTATACAATTGATTTATGTGAAGTATAATAAGAAAAAATATTTTAATGATTCAGGTAAAACTAATACCTTCTCTTCGAAAGACCTCCTTTGGGTTACACCGAAATATTTTTTCGGATGGAATTAGAGCAATAGAATAAAATTAAAAAATAATTAAAAGAATATAGAAGGGTTCTAGGTAGTTCTAGTATGATCTATATGGCTAATGTTTTTTTAAATATTGTTGGATAGGAGTTTAATTTTTATACTTGAGGGGTGGAACACACATGGAATTATTATAAAGTTTTAAATAATAGAAGGTCCCTTTACTTAGAATGTGGATGAAAATATCTAGTAATTATATTTTTAGATATTATATTTTTTAAATATATTCATAATATATTATTTGAACAATTTTAAATTTCATTATTACCCTTATATCATAGTTTAACCCACCCCTCGATAAGCCTACTAAAACCCTAAATGTGTTAATGAATGTTTATTTTAATTGACTATTAATTAAGATTTATACATTTAGTGGGCTCATTGAAAAATTTATATATGATTATTAACAGTATATAAAACATGATACAAATTCAATTGATAAAATTTGTGTAAATAAGTTAAAATATATTCATGCTAGACACACTAAGGACCCACTATTTAATTTAATTTTAGGAATAAAGATGATTTTTCCATTTCTTTCCACATAAATGAATTAGATGAATTTTAAAGTAATTAAATTAGATTAAATTCTATATATTTATTTAAAATATATAATAATGGATTATTTATTTAATTGATTATTCAAAAATAAGATTGTGTACATAAAACAGTTTTTTAATTACTCTTTTTTACATTCAAAAGGAAATGTTTTACCAACATTCATAATCATTTGATAATAAATGTATCAATTTTTTGAGTTAAATTACAAAAACATTGAATTGTTTTTTTTAATTTTGGTCAATTTATTTTTATATATAATATTATTGGTAACTTATATGATACACTTCTCCATAAATATAGGGTGTTAAATTTTATTAATAATTTAATTATTATTTCATAGTAATAAATCAGTAATTTTTTTATTAAAAAATCACTATTTATATTTTATAATTTTTTAATTACTATTCATTGCAACAAATGTAATAGATACTTTATAAATGATAAACCATATAGTGGATCATAAATACCTGGGGTTTCAAGTTTATAAACCAATTTAATAAATTTTTTTTAAGGGATTACAAATAAAATATAACAGTGTTATACTATACATCCATAAAATGAATTTTTTAATCTAGTTTTTCACATTGATTTTACCAAATGAGGATGCTTATAGTTTATCATATCTATGGTTTCACATGTAGCTTCGTTGAATTTCTTATTCCTGAAATAACCTTAAACAAGTGTGTCAAATTGTTCCATAGAATATGTTAACTTCAATCCAAATTTTAATTATGTTTTTATAAATAGGAATGATCAGGATCATATTATATACCCTTTGTATTTTCTACATGTGAAGGATCGTGTATTTATTTCATTAAAAGTGGTACATAGAACACATCATGAATTTTAGAGAGGATAATTATGTACCCCATGTTGTATGATATCATCCATACTTGATCATGAATCTTTATTGGGGTAATATACCATTTTTTTAATGTTTACCTATTTTTCAAATATCAAATACTTATTCAATTTAGATATTTATATGAGTACATTCTCACTGACATTATATTCTATATCTCACTATAGATTTAAATTCTAACACAATTTTTTCACACTGAGATTCCCTGTTGTACTAAGGAATGAATTTATCATTCTTAGACATTTTTTTATCTAAATAAAGACCAAATAACATTCTTTATCTAAACACAACACAATAAATCTGATTTTTAAAATTTTTTCTTCATAGGGAATCATAATTATACATAAAAATACTCTTAAAATTTCATTTTTATATTGGATTTCAATAATTGGAAGGTGTTCATATCTATGAAAATTGAAATCTATGAGACAATATCTTGAAAGGTATTATAAGGGTCAACTGGTTCTATTATACTAACCTTATGTCTGAGAATGATAAGTAGTATAGAATCAAAAGACTATATCCATATATTTCATATTAGATCTCTAGAACTTTTAGGTAATAATTATATCTTGACTGGATACAATATAATTTTAAACTCCATGAAACATTACTAATTTTGTAATGTATTTCCATGATTGTTGATCAAGAGATAAATAATCCATGATATAAAGATAATTTTTAGAGTTTGTAAGGTTATACACTATAACTCAAATACAATTATTCTCATTATATGATGTTCTGAGTCTTATAGTGAAAACCAGGGAGTTGCTTTCCAATTTCAATATTATCATGTTCAATGGTTGTAAAAATCCATTAAGATTTTGTTTGTGAGCCTTAACTCCTACGAAAAAATGACATCGATTTGAAAACGATGCAATAACCATAATTACATAATACCACTTCAAATTCTTATTAAGGTCAATATATTTATTTTTACATCCATGATGAACAGATAATGATGAGATATGAGCTTCCAGAAAAATACTCTTCTCCAATTGATGTATACAAAATACATATACTTTGTTCATTAACATTATCTTCCCATCACTAACTATGATGAACCCATGTACATTTTCACTTTATTCATCTTATCATCTTCTTCCTTTTATTCTTATTTAATTTTCATAGGGATATATATTACAATAATAATTATTTAGTGGTAATATTTCTCAACATTATAAAATATATCAAGGTTAATCCTTTATAAATCCATAAATATAGAATCTTTAACAATCCTCATTATAGTTTAGGTAGTGTGTTAAATGATGCACGCGCCTAGTTTACATTACTAGGGTGATAATCTATTGAGTATTAATAATCATTAATAAAATCCATCTATCTTCTATAGGGAATATTCAACTCCTCATATGTGTATATAAACTCTAATCATTTATGATAAGGTTATATCTAACAAATTTATTTATAGTGATAATACATTCATATCATTATTTAAAATATTGTAGCAGTTAAGTACATATAAATAGTTGGGTAAATTTTACCCAAAAAATTTATTTTTTGAAAGTAATAATATATCATGATTTTAGTAAAATTATTATTAGGTGAATCACTATTAAGACAAACCATTCTCTACTATAAGGTATTGTGAGTGAAGTTTCATTAAATAGTAATCTTTTCATCTCATTGAATTTTTTTTTCACATTATTCATTCCAAAGGAACATAACATTATTTAGAGTAAATATGGGGAGTGGACTCCATTTACATGAAAATTGTTTTACAATGAATTGAAAATATCTTGAAAACCCACGAGAAATATGTATCTCATTCACATTTATTATTATAGGATAATGATTAATTACTTCCATCATAGAAATAACTATTTATATACCTATATTTCTTTAAAAATTCCCTAGAACATTTATTTATATAATAAGTTTTCTTACATGAGAAATTTGGAATATAGTTTTTTTAATCTTAAGTTCATTAAGACAATTGTCAATTAATCATAATTCTTTTATGGTCAATAATAGTATATGATAATATAATCAATACATAATACAATATATTGGTAAATATATCATATAAATACCCTACACATTAAATACATGTACATATTGCATGAATTGGTATTCCAAACTAGTATCACCATAAATCAATAGATTATATACCTAATATGTAATGTTTTTTAATTATATATTACAATTTTAATAATAATTGGTGTTATCCATAATGATGGTAAGTCATATTGCTGTGTCTACACCCTCATATATTATAAATCAAATCATCAATACAGGGTACATGATACTTTTTATTGATCATTATCTTCAAAAACTTTTATATTTTCAATGATGAGGAAAATAGATATATATTTTCTCTTAAAAATGAATATGTTCAAACCATTGTGATACACATGGTAGAATGAAATCTCGAACAATATTATCATGGATTTTCTTCTACAATTCATTCAACTCAATCTTGGATAATCTATATGGTGTCTTTTAAATATATCTAGAACTATGTGTCTGTTCTATTGAAAATTGAACGTCATAATTCTATGGAATACATCGATATTAATTATATAATATATCAACCAACATAAAATATAATAGATATATCTTATATGTTGAGTTTATACCCAGCCACCTACTATAAATTCCCCTTATGAATAGTAATCAAGAACCATATGATGAAAAAATATCCATTATATGTTAATAGTCATCCAAATACCTATAGATGATCATATGTTGAGATATAATATCAAATTGGATTTCCTAGTCTATAAATATTTACAGAATATATTTAAAGAGAGTTAATTAATTAAATAAATCATAATTAATTAAACTAAATTGTGAACAATATGATTTTAATTGGGTATATTCTAATAAAAGTCAAAAGAAAATCACCCTATTTAGATTTTATGAAATGTGTCTCTTTACAAAAAATAATCTACATAAAATATTTTCATAACATACGCCCTTACATTGCCTGGAAGATAACACTTAGAATAGGGAATTTACATAAATAATAAAAAGGTTTCTAACATAAAAGATATTGAACTATAAATGATACCTTTTGATGTAAATTACTTCCCTCCATTGAAATAATTATTTTCCTTACATGTTATGTGATTTATAAACTTATTAATCACAAATAATGGATCATTATATTCCTTTTATAAACTTCCTGGGGAAAGTCTTCCCATATTGTCAATATACTAGAAGTTGACTATTCTTTCATCCATTGTATTTTCAATCCCAAGTCCCATGAAACTGCAAGTTCTCTTATTATTATTCTCAAAAAACCAACCCATGATGATGATTG
Organism: Viscum album; assembly: GCA_963277665.1. Classification (NCBI taxonomy): domain Eukaryota; kingdom Viridiplantae; phylum Streptophyta; class Magnoliopsida; order Santalales; family Viscaceae; genus Viscum; species Viscum album. The sequence goes on from OY728143.1 coordinate 360,014,534, forward strand.
TATTCATATATCAATATATTTTTCTAGTCATAATGTAAATAATTCTCCCTCCATCTCCCATGAAATTATATTTCTCATGTGTGTAATCATTGATGTTACAACACATTAAATTATAATATAACCCCTCTTATTTTCAACCATTGGATAAAAATAGAAGGCAGAGCGTGATCAATAAAAATCATAGTGACTAGACATATAATCATGAAAATCATCTGTATGATTTCTAAATCATTACACCATCTTTTTTTGTCTATGGCTAAATAGTTTTATCGAAGGTTTTCCATTGTTCATTCTCTAGTAAAATCAATCGTATGGATTATAAAATAAATCATAACTCCATAGTTTCTTCCACATTCTATTATCTAGAGAGGGATACATTTTATAAGAAAATCATGTTCCTTTTTTACTATAACAAATGATTTTATCCTTCATGTAGTCTTATCCTAGGGGTTCTAAGAAAATGTTTCTAATCCTAATCTCCAAAAATAACTAATCCATCCCATAATTACAACTATATAAATCCAATAATTACTAACATAAATATTTCATTATATTGGATGAAGAGTTAATTCATTTCAAAATAATCTATACCTAAGGATCATAAAGAATTAGTGTATTTTTAGACATCATACAGAGTCATCATACTACATGAAAGATACTAACTATCTCCCGTTAATTCATCTAATAAAGAAATCTTCTTATTCATACCCTATATAAAACTATTTTTCATATCCTTAGATATTGAATCATATGAATGGGTGAGCTCATATATATAATAGCGGTAAACATGTGAGATAAATATCAATGTTCGTAAGTGATAATAAGACAATAATAAGGGTATGAGGCCATAATATTTATATTAAAAATATTACCCAACAATTCACAGATCATGAAAAGTAATCAATGAATAAAAATTTGGATGTTCATAAAACATGAATCTAAAGGGAATAAAATAAAATGATACATGTGAATATAACTATAGAAAAAAGGTAATCCAATTACAGTGTCATAACATGTGGCATTGTCATAGTCATTGAAATCATTTCTCATGATTATCTAGAACATTATTCAAGAGATGTTAGGATTGAGATAATGACCCATGTACCCTTATTGGTTATGGTATTACCTCTCGTATAGCATATTTTAAGCATGCGACTACCTCCTACACCCCCTTTGAACCTGTAAAAATGAACATTACATATATCCTTAGATTGTTATAAAAACCCACAAATTACATAATCCTAATATATTCATATATATATTCAATGCAATCATGAAAAATATTATCATTTCATATACTTTAACCAATGGAATGAAAAAGGGGTTTCAACCTTATTGTTTCATTATAATAAATAACAATCCTAAAATTGATTAAGGATGGAATTAGTCGATGATATCCTCATAAATTCATAAGAAACATAAATAGATGTTGTCATAGATTAAAATAGAAATAAATTATTGTTTTAAAATTTCATGATGAAAATAGTTTTTAATTTTTTATAATAAAAATTATATCCTAAAATTTCCAAAATATTAGGAAATATTTCATCATTTAAAATTACTTTGTAAATTTTTAATGTAATATTCAAGGAAAATATTATTCCTGAGGGTGGGAAAATTGGTTTTATTGATATATATTAAAATAAATATATATATTCACACATTTTAATAAAAGAACCTCATTTTGTAAATGGAAATAATATTCTATTTAAAAACATTTTTCAGTAAAACATGGGTAAACATTAAATTGATAAATTATTTAAAAATTGTTTAAAAATTCTTGAAATGAATTTTTGTAAAATATATACATGAGATAACAACATTCACGATTGAAGATAAAAAAAATAGTTCTTTAATAAATAAATGTTATTCAAATTTTGAAGTACATAGAGAAAGGAAAATAATTATAAAATTTATATCATAATAAATATATAATGGAACACAAAATACATGATATTTATAATATATATTCCATAGAATTTCATCATCATAAATTTTGGCATATATTATCTCTGTAAAATATGAGATTATAATACATAACCCATATAACATTTTTGTCTTTTGAATCATAACCTACATGAAATAAATAACCTCAAATAAAACATTAAATATAATAAAAATTATATTAAGTATATAAAAAAAGGATAACATATGAAAATAAATAAAGTAATATTTTTGAATATGGAATATATATCATGGAAACAAATGTGCGACAAGAATCCCATATTTGTATGATATTTATTGATTCCTGATCCAAAAATAGATGAAATACAAAGAAGACAGGTGAGCCAGGAAGATGACCATATTAGGATAAAATATATTGTTTTTATGATTTTAGTATCCTATAATTTTCAAAATGTAATCGTGGAAATAAATAGTATTGACAAAAATAGAAATTGTAATAGAAATCTGATACACTAGGTCTAGATTGTTTCATATGTGATCTCACCTCGTGTAAAGTAAATACGATTCTATTATATTTATATAATACAACTATATTCCATATAATATTTTTAAAAATCATTTACATATAAATTATTTTCACCTATTCATTATCAATATTTCATTATAATCACAATTTTTGGTGTGAATTGATTTATTTTTCATGGATGTTTCTATTTATAAATTATGGTGGTTAAAAATTGATCATGGTTCAATAAACTCCAAAACCTCAAAAAATTACTAAGAATAAAATTTAATCATTATATAATCATATTTAAAATTTAATATAACTTTGTGATGAAAGCTAAGGTACCTATCTTTATGGAGGTGGTAGCCTATACAAATGCACGATTATTTATATCACTTTTAGATGTAAGGAAAAATGAAATTTAAAAAATTATTAAAATCTCATATATAAACATTATATAAAAATATCACAAGTATTCATTAATTATTTAAATATTTACATCAATTATAAGTATAAATTAAAAAAATTCTCATTTCTTTTTAGAGGTTGTAGATCACATATATACACAAGTAAAGTTTTTTTGGAATAGGTAGGATAAAAATTAGGAAGTTATAATATAATTATTAATGTACAATATTTATTTGACAATTATCATAGATAAATATAAAATTATTCATAATAACCAACACTGATGTATGATAATGTAAAATCAATTATATCTTTATGTGGTTGTGGTAGTCCATATATACGTATGATTGATACTTTTATTTCCCATTTGATGAAATAAAGTATAAAAATCAGTTTTCCAAAATAATAATAACATATTAGTATATATATGGTACATTATGATTTATTTTTGTATGAATTAGAAAAAATTTTATGGAAATAAATTAATAAATTGTTTTTGAAATAGTTGGGTATAGTGATTAACTCTTTATTAAAAGACCTCCTTTGACTTACACCGTAAACCTTTACATGATTTATAGAATGTAATAACTAACAGAAAAATGAATTGATTGAATATAATATGGTATTTAATTTGTGGTTTTTTTCTATATAATTATAAAAAAAAATTTAATGTAGGATAAAATGTATATGTTTATATGTGATGGCATGGTCACACATGAACATAACATCAAGATTTAAATAATATAAGATTAAATTCAGGTGAAACTGGAATAAAATGTACAGTAATTCAGAGGATATAAGTTATATGGCAAATATATCTTCATGGAATTATATTTAAATATTATTATGTGGAAATTATACTCTTATCTCTTAGTTTAACCCCATCTATAGTAAACATTTTTTAACCTTAACAGTAGTAAATTATGTAATGGATTTTATTATTCATTATGTCAGAAAATAAAAGATGTCTATTCTAACAAACTATAGAAATTATGATTAAAAATATTGATTGGATATTTTCAAATTAAATATCAGTAATTTGTAGAAATTAAATTAAATATATTCACACGAAACCCAAAAAACATGTTATTTTTTAGAAAATGAATTTTTAATCTTAAATATGAATATATACTCATTCAATTTCTAGTAAAAACAACTTGATTAATGTCAATATACATTAGTTAATATATATAGTATCAAATTCATTAACATAATTTATTTATGGAGATATCAGTAATTTATTAACAAGGATACGCATTTCTCATGTAAAATCAATTTTTTTTAAAAATAATTATTTTACCCTTAAATTACTTCATATTAATTAATAACCATTAAATATCTAAATAAGATGTTTTTTTTGAAAAATTAAAATAAAATTTAGTAACAATAAATTTTTAATTATGATCAACATTTTTTAACATAATCATTCATACACTACAAAAAAATGGGCACATTAAATGGGGTTATGTTTCAAATTAGAAGGTGTTATAACCCCATATAAAGACATTAGGTGTGGTTGGGAGGAACCATCACAAATGTGAACACCTACTTACTTTTGGGGGGGTTTTTAGTAAGTTCTGCTAAAGTCATGATGACTTTAGGGGTTGTTTCATTAGAAGGGGTTTAAACCCCCTCTAATATTGACATAAATTCAATAGTTACTAGAACCGCCTCTACTTGGAATGCGTTAGGGGCATGTTGAACCACCTTTAATAAGAGGGATTACTTTCGGGGTGGTGTTTTAACTGCCCCTAAACATTTCAATTTTTTTATAACTGACGCTTGGGTTCCCTCCCACCTTATTTTCTGTTCCAACCCCCAAGGCCCTCTCCACCTCCGGTTCCCTCATGTTCCCCATGCCTCTAGATCCCTCTGCCTCCCTCCATCCTGTTCCCCCTGCCCGAAGCCCCCATCGCCTATTCATTCCTCCCGTTCTCCCAGTTGAAGACCCCAAATACCCCCTTCGGTTCCCGCCCCAAGTGCGCACATCCCGTTTCTAGCTTCCCCACCGCCATATCCATAAATTCCCACGACCAATTAAAATATAATTCTTTCTAGATTTGACGACGCACCGCTAGAAATGAATACATATAGATCCCATCAATCGAACCACTAAGACAAATTATATTTTGATATATTAATTACAGCTTATTATATTTATATATATTTCACTTTTTATTATAATAAATATCAGTAGCATAATATATTTACATACATTTAAATAATAATATATAATATTTACTATTTTTATTTTTATTTGTACATGCAATTATATATATTCCATATTATATATTTATATATCACCTAAATATTTTATACAACTATATTTGTGTATATTGACTTGTGTGTGTGTGATAACAATAATATTAGTAATTATTAATTATCTTATTACATCTATTTTTTAATTTAGAAAAATTATATGTTGGTTTTATAAATTCTATAAATTTAATTTCTGATTTATATCAAATATATATTATATTAAATACATTTGTATTATATATTTATCATCCCTGATGGAGGAGCCAGAGGGGAAATCGACGTTGCCGCATCCCGTAGTTTTGTCTAACCTAACTCACCCGCGCAGTATCAATCTCTATTCTTTTGAGGCATTTCGACTCGCAAAACATATTATATTGTCTTCAGAGGAGAAGAAGAAGGACCATGATGCTCCAAATAATCTAGCCTCCTTCAAGAGTTTCTCTGGGGGATCCTTCATACATCTTTCAAATCGCGAGCCGCATCGAATAATTCGGAAAGGGTCAGAAGCGCATGTATCGGCCTCTGAGGATACAATTGCAGTGCGAATTGATTTGTGCAAGCATTCTTTTATCGGTCGTATCTCTATAATGAAAGGTATGAAACCCTGAAGAACATCTGATCTTATCTCTCAGTTGGATGATATCTGGGGATTCAACGAATTCAAATGCGTGTCCCTCGGTCGAGGACTTTTTCATATCATGTTTCCTTCTTTGGAGCTCAAAGGGAGAGCTTGGAGTATCTGTTCCATCAATCTCAGGCCAGGTACGCTTAAACTTCATGAATCGAAACTGAACATCAATTTTCGTGATTTTAAGGATACATGTGTGCAAATATGGATAATAATACATGGTCTTAACTGGGTTGTATGGCATACCGAGATTTTAATCGATATTGAATCTGAAATTGGGATTCCAATTAGAATAGATCAAGTTACAGAATCAGTATGTTATGGCCACTTTCATCGGGTGCTTGTAGAGGTTGATCTTAGTACTACATTAATAGATAAGGTGATTTTATCTACTCAACATGATGATATTTTCCTTCGAATTGAAAATGAAAATACTAATGCTATTGGCATTCCATGTCAAGTAATTGGGCATGAAGAATCTTCTTGTAGAAGAAGAATTGTTTGTGACAACTACCAACTTAAAGGGCATGATCTACAACACTGTAGGATGATACCTAAACAAGGTACAACACAAAGCACAGAGCAGAATACGAAAGCTGTTGTCATTGGTATTGACCTTCTAAAGGAGTCTGATGAAAACATGGTTGAGTCTGCTTAAAAATATCAATGGTCTTTCGATGAAGAACCTAATGCCAAAATGGGATGTTATGAGGAACCTATCAAGAAAATCTCTTCTACACAAAAACATTAGAGAGGTCTTTTCTCCTGGGCAGATCTGGGGGATGATATTCACCTATCCGTTAATGATAGTTCTATTTTGGCAGATAATGGAGCCTCATTCAAAGATATTTTGACCAAGGGACTCAAAGATGATGATGATAATGAATCAATTGATAGCCTTGATGCTCTAGAAACTTCTACTCAAGAAGATGTAGACACCTGCCTAAACCAAGAACAGATTTTTGTCAATGCCAAAAGAAGAAGAGGCAAGGAAAAGATAGATCTTCCTGTCTCAAGGAAATCTAAAGATAAGAAAGAGCTGAATGACGATAAATATACTTCGGAAAAGGAAAATACAAAGGTACAACCCCAGGCCTCAAATGTCAAAGACACCATTCTAATTAAATAAAATAGAGAAACATATGTTTCTACAGCTCCCAACAACACTAATGTGGATGTCTCCCCTCTGTAAGGTAATCCTAGAGCCCATGTTAAACCCAATTCACTTTATGGTCTTCCAACTAAGGTTTGTACTAGAAATACTTCACTATTGCATGATAAATACTATAGGAATACAGTCATTTATGTTCTAGAATATTCTCCACTTAAATAGGCTAATGCACTGGATGCTATGATTACCCATATCTTGTGCCATAAACCCACTCTAACTGGGTAGCATGAACAGACCAGTCCATTGAAGGGATCTATCCAAGCCCCCTATCCTGAAATGCATTCAGATTCTCCAAGATTTAAGGGAAATACAAATGACAAAGTGGCACGATCTCCCCATCCTTCACGAAGTTGTGGCACCCCTCTATCTCAAATACATAAAGTTATGAAGAACGTGAGTACCTATAATTCGTTTGAATTTCTTGCATCTGCTAGTAGTGATGATGACAGGAAACTGATGGAAGATCGGGATGGAGTTAAGCATGTGAACATTGATATAACTTATGAGTTCCCGAATGATGGTGGAGTTCCCTAGATGCAGGAAAAGGCTGGGTGGAGAGGGAGACATCCACGTGGCGGGGGTCCTCAAACATCTCATTATAGTATGAACACTCGCTCGCAAGTGCACTGATATCATTTTTATGCACTTGCATTGTTGTGTTTTCTCCTCTGTCTTTACTTGTATGACAATATTTTTAATAATAGGGGCCTTTCCGCCTCAACCATTTCTAAAAAAATATATTTATATAAATTATTTATAAACATATATATATATATATTAAATACTATATATATATATATATGTATTAGTATTTACCAAATATATTTATATAAGTACCTTAAGAATATATTTATATAATGTCTTCTAGTACATATAATTATTATTATACATATTAATAATGATATTTATTTGTATAAATTGTGTAATATTATATAAAATTTATATATTATTCTAAGTATTATCTGAAATAAAATTTATAAAAATATTAATATTATATGTAATTAATATTATATTATATATAATTAATATTATATTATATGTAATTAATATAATATTATATATAATTAATATTATACTATTTATAATTAATATTATATTATTTATAATTAATATTATATTATAATATATATATATATATATTAAATATTATATTATATATAATTATTTTTATATTATATCTAATTAATATGTATATTGTATATAATCAATATTATATGATATATAATTTTATATTATATATAATTAATATGTTTTTTATATATAATCAATATTATATGAAATACAATTTATCGAAAAAATATACTTAATATTATATGAAATTCAATTTTATATTATATACTATTAAAATTATATGAAATACAATTTATAATAATATATATATAACGTATTTCAATACATATATTTATTATTAAGTATATTAATATATATTATTATTTCAATAAATATAAATAAATATAAATTTATTTATATAAATTCTATTTCATATAATAATAATTATATAAAATATAAAGGCATAAACCTATTATATAAAAATATATTTATCATTATTATAATATAATTTATAAAAACAAAATGAATGTGTTTTATATGATATATTTTTTAGATAAATTATATTTATGTATATATTTATATAATATATTTATGATTTTATATGATAATTAATTAATATTATATAAAATATAATTTAGACAAAAAAATATATATTAATTTACATAATGTTATACAATTATATTAATGTATACATATAAATAAAAATAAATAAAATCATATAAATATATTATATAATATGTTCATATAATGTATTTAAATACATTTATATATTATATTATATTTATATTTATATATATATATATATTATAGATGATTCATTTTTTTAAACAGTGGGGGTTCAAAACACCTTTAATCTCTTAAATTATACGGAGTTTTGAACCCCCTATAAATTAAGACATTAGAGGGGGGTTTTGAACCCCTTCTAAATTAATGACATTATTGGGGGTTTTGAACCCCCTATAAATTAAGACATTAGAGGGGGGTTTTGAACCCCTTCTAAATTAATGACATTATTGGGGGTTTTGAACCCCCTCTAATTTAAAAATTTAGAGGGGGGGGGGTTTTGAGCCCCCTCTAAAATCTAATTAGATATTAAAAAAATAATGTTAAAAAATTTAGTGGGGGTTCAAAACCTCCTCTAATTTAAGAAATTAAGGGTCTCCATAACCCCCTCTAAATTCAATGATTAGTGAGGGTTGTACATAATCCTTCTATAATTTTTATAGAAAATGAGTTTAGAGGGGGATCATAACCCCCACTAAATTCGATAATTAGATGGGCTTTTGCATAACCCCCTCTAATGTTATGAGAAATTTAATTTAGATGGGGATGTGCATAATCGCTTCTAAATAACCCCCTCTAATGTACTATTTTTTGTAGTGATAACGCCATGAAGAATAGAATTCATTTATAAAATAAGACTTTTAATCTTGAAATTATTTCATTAAAATTTATTTATTAGTTAGAATTTTTTCAATATGTTTTAGTTAAGGAAAAATAATTATATGTATATTTTGTAACATAGTAAATGTTATTTGTACCCTTCGGACCAAAAAACATGGTTATATATGTTATAATATTTTTTGTTTCTTTTAGACACAGGGTTCTATGTAGAACAATATGTTGAATACATCAAATTTATTTCAAATGAAAACATATAATATTTTTGGACATTACATTCAATCGCCATTAAAAGTAAATTATCCCTCTAACATTCATCATTATGAAGTAAAAAATAGGGATTGTTCTAATTAATCACATCCTTCAGATCCCTTGTAGCATCCTCAAATATATGATTCCTTCAAATATATTTAATAGTCGGACTAATCTTGTTATGCAGAACCCTATCTCTTAGATCGAAGATTAATTTGGGTTTTTTTAAATTAAATATAATGATATAGTTATATAGACATTTAATTTAATATATGAAATGTAACATCCGAAGTAAATAAAGAATACGAAATTTTCATATTTTTTAATATTTATATATTAATTATTAATTTTACTTTAATGGGGATGCTATGTTCGATGGCGTACCCGATACACAAAAATGGGATTCATTGAAATCTTATGTTGTAGACATCGTTGGGTCATACTAAAAAATAACAATATAATATTATTATTTTAAATTGTATTTAACATCTCATCATCGTATTGGAGGGAATGAACAGAACTAACTAAAATATGATTATAAATGTTTGTTAAATGATTTTAAATTTATCCAACAAAAGATAGATTCTTAAAATGTGAATAAATCAAATTTTAAACAAAATTAACATAAAATGGTTGATTTATGGAATTTTGATGGAAAACCCTATTTAAATCAAGATGTGGCCACTTTTAAATATACTATTTGAAAAAAAAGTAGAATCGGGACATCAAAATTCTCATTGGGTAAAATTTTGGTATTTTTCTGATAAAATTCTTTTTTTGATGAATAGTGAAAAATACTGTATTTTATGTCATGTCTGTTTTTTATTCTAATTTATTAATATGGTTAGATTATCTTTGTAATTGGTTTCATAGTGTAATTCGGTTATAATTTCACCATTTAATCCAATGCTGGTCATTGGAAGTAATTTCACTTTGAAATTTGACATAAACAAGTGTTAGTATTTTGATATATATTGTTTCTTAAAAACACGCTATTTGTTTTAACGATGAGAATTAATTTTAAATTAATTAATGAAACTTCTATGTTGTAAATTTTTTAAAATAGATATCATTTTTTTATTCAGAATATCAAATATAGCTAAGGCTGAATTTGTTTTCTAAAAAACAGCAAATTTTTATCAATAGTGAAACCACTAAGTAGTAGTTACAAAATTGACTTTTTCATTTAAATGAAATTTTACCACTTTTATGAATTGAATTTTTAAATTCCTAAATACATGGTTAATATTATTAAGTAAAATTTGGTTCAATAAGATGAAAATAATGTTTTTTTGAATAGTATATTTTTATTTTGATTCACACGGTTAAAGGTAAATAGGGTAAATCAAGGTAAAAATATTATTATAATAACACAAAATTATCATAACAGTTGTCTGATCCTTATTGGATGAGTCATGTGAAGGTTTCAGGTGTAGTGGAAGCTCATTAGTGGATGTTCCAACATGACTTTTTGTCATTATCAATGATCAAACCTAGATCAATAAGACGATAAATGAAAAACTCCACAGGTCAAATCAGTGAATTAGACAAAGAATGAAGAATAGTCCAAGAACCACAAAGGAGGATCATCACAGGTTGAATGTAAGTAATTTAATTAATTGAAAAGAAGTAAGTTTTATAGAATTCCTTCATCTTTGATATTTCTGATCACGTTCTAATGTGATTTGTCGTTGCGTCATAGAATCCAAGTGTAGACTTCCTTTATTGGTGATCCGTACATGAACCACGTATCTCTGGATGTCGCCAAAAGAATCTCTAGGTTCTAGCATGGAAAATACTTTACTTGTGTTTTCTGCCTTAGATCACCTTGATCAGATGGAGGAGTATCTTTCTCAATATTGAGATCATTTTAGAGGAAGGAGTTCTTTCGGCCGTGAGAGAATTCTCTATAATTGTTATGCACAATGATTAGGAAAAACTGTTGGGGTTTAGAGGATATTTATAATCAGGTTTGAGGTTATAGAGTTATGAAAATAAATAAACACATTACTCATTTTGGTTATTTAATTAACTATTATTGAAAACCCCCATGTCGATCATTAATTCGTTGATATTAACCCACACTGATTATAAAAATATCATTTAATAAAACATTAATATTTCTCCAAAATCACAATTAGAGAAACTACGCGATGTGTAATCATTAATACATGACGCATACTCATTTTTCATTTTCTTTCCAAAATGAAAAGTATATGGCATGTAAATTCAATGTATAGGGTGTGTATATCTTGTTTACATTTTATTCTTCCTCCAACATTAAAATTATTTTGGATTTCTTGAATAATTATTAAACCACATACAGTAATAATATTTATTCTACATGAGATACTTGGATACACTTAGTGTATGACCCTCTAGGCCTCTTTCTCTTCGGAAATTGGTGGGCTTGACAAAAGTCCAATATTACATTTTGGAAATTGGTAAAACCACCCAAGAGAACAATTTTGATTCCACATTGACGTGGCACCTCATACGAATGCTTACCATGTAATTTAATCCATTTGTCTCAATATCTCATCATACAGGTTTCATGGCATTGTCATAAACCTATATTCTTGATCCATCATTATTTGACCTCAACAAATAAACTCCTCATGACCCCATGGACATGGAATTTGGGCGATAGTTCTTTTTCAATTAATGGGCCAAAGATATCTACTTCATTAAATATGTAAGGGACAAATCCATCCTCGACTTATCCATTAACAACATGGTATTCGTGACGCACCCAGTGTACCCTACTTACCTCCAACTATCTTCATGATGGTTTTTATCTGAAAATCTGTGTGCGCAAGTTAGGACATGAGTTAAAGATAATCATCTAGTATAAAGACCATTACACATGCTCATAGATACCAATGGCCAATGACACTAAGACCTGCGGAATTACTACTGGTGGTTCAGTTCTCATATTCTCCCATCATGGATATTACAAAGTGTGAATTCCATGAGAGGGAGTCTCGTCTTCTTACGAGTACTCGCACATTACAGTCTGTATACTATGTGTCCTATCATGGTATGTCATCCCATCGTAGAACATTATATAATAATACTGTTATATCATTTCAAGGTTTTCATCATAGCGGGGATCTTCCATGACCTTATTAATGCAACAAATATTCTGGGACATTATTCTATTATAGTCATGTAGAATAATGAACAATATATAATAAGTGTATATTCAGGTAATAAAAGTATAAACCATTGGATCTCATGACCAAAACTCTAAAAAACTCCCACTATGACTAGAGCCAACTACATACGACTTTTAGTCTGCTATACCTCACATGATTATCATGTTTCTACTAAGTGAAAGCATTAGTCAAGGGGTCTTACACGTTGTCATCAGTGGAAATACTGCCCACTGCAACTTCACCTCTCTGAGTAAAATCCCTCAAGAGATGATACTTCTGAAGTATGTGATTTCTCCGCTGATGTGACCTTGGCTATTTTTCAAGTGCCACTGCTGCATTATTATAGCAATAGAGTGTGATAATATATTTACTGCTAGGTACTACATCCAGATCTTGGAAGATGTTTCAAATCCATACTACTTGTTTAGCTTCCTTAGAAGCTGTGATATACTCAGACTCTGCGGTAGAATCTTTGACCACACCTTGCTTTGAGCTCTTCCAGCTCACTACACCTCCATCCAAATCGAAGATGTATCCAGTCTGTGACTTCATGTCTTCTTGATCTGTCTAGAAAATAGAATCTAAATGTCCACTGATGACTAGTTCCTCATCTCGACCCTAATCCAAGAACACGTACTTAGTACGCCTTAGATACTTAAGGATAGTCTTGACTGCCATCAAATGGCGATCTCTGGGATTATCTTGATATCTTTCAACCACACTTAATGTATATGAAGCTTCATGCCTTGTACATATCATAACATGCATGACTGACCCAATCACAGATATGTAAGGGATATTTTCCATTTTCTTTCATTCTTCATGGGTTTGGGGACACATTTTCTGGGAAAGATGAATGCCATGTGACACTGGCTACAATCCCCTATTGGTGTTTTTCCTACTAAATCTCTTCAGTATCATTTCAATGTTTGTACTTTGACTTAGGCCTAGTATTCTCTTGACTCTATGATGATAGATCTTGATACCAAGAATATATACTGCCTCACCCATGTATTTCATAGAGAAGCATTTAACCTTCCATTCCGTAACTAACTGTAAGACAGGTACTTCATTTCCAATTAGTAATATTTCATCAACATATACTATTAGGAAAATGATTGCAATTACTGTAAACCTTTTGTAGACACAAGGCTCACATTCATTCTTAAACAATCCAAATTCCATTACGGTTTCATAAAAAAGAATGTTCCATGGCATTAAGGCTTTCTTTAATCCATAAATGTATTTTTATAACTTGCATACCTTTTTGGAATAGTTTGGATTCACAAAAACTTTAGGTTGTGTCATGTAGACATCTTCATGGAGGTTCCCATTATGGAATGCAGTTTTAACATCCATTTACCAAATTTCATAGTCATGGTAAGCGAAAATGGACAATAAGATTATGATGGATCTTAGCATCGCAACTGGTGAAAACATTTCATCATAGTCAATTCTTTGACACTGTATGCATCCTTTTGCAACCAGTCGTGCCTTAATGGTGCTGATTTGTCCCTCCATGCCCTGTTTCATCATGAATAACCCTTTATAACCAAAACTCTTTACATCAACTGCAGGATCTACAAAAATCCAAACTTGGTTTTGGTACATGAAATCCATTTCGGGATTCATGGATTCGTGCCACTTAGCAATATTTGGGCCTTCAACTGCTTCCATGTAGGTAAGAGGATCATCATTTTCAACCAATAATGAGCCACCATCCTCATTGACAAGTAAACCATATCGTTCTGGTTCTCCCACTTCTCTCATTATTCTATGTAGTTCATGTGGCTCTAGAATAGATTGTTCTTCTACGGGGCTTTGGGGAATCAGTTCTTATACCAACTCATGTGTATCTTGAGCCTCAACTTCATCGAAGTCTATCTCGCTTCCACTATCCCTTTTGGAGATGTTCTCCCTCTCAATGAATATGGGGTGTTTTCCATTGTAACATTGTTATTTGAGGGGTTGTATTTATAATATCCCCTTGTTTCTTTGAGATAACCTATAAAAATACACATTGTGCCTTGGGGTGAAAGTTTCTTACCTGAAGAGGTATTAACAAATTCTTTACATCCCCACACATATAAATTGGATAAAATGGCTTTACGTCCACTCCATAAATCATATGGAATAGAACTTATTGATTTAGTTGGTAATTGGTTTAGTATGTTTACTACTATTTGTAATGCATATACAAAAAATGATAATGGAAGACTTGCTTGACTAGTCATTGATCTCACCTTGTCCGACATGGTGCGGTTCTCCTTTAACTTACACAATTCCTCTTAGGCATGTAAGGAGGAGTGAGTTGAGATAGAATCCCAAGCTCCTATAAGAAGTCAATGATTTCCTGATTAAGATATTCTCCTCCTCTGTCTGAGCATAGATTCTTAATCTTCTTTCTAATCTAGTTCTTAATATAATTCTTGTATTCTTTAAACCGTTCAAGGAATCTAACTTATACCTCATTAATTAAATATATCCATATCTACCAAAATCATTAGTAAATGTTTTGAAGTACAAGAACCCACACATTTCTTCTACTTGAAATGGTGCACACAGATCTGTGTGAACTAATTGTAGAAGCTCTTTATCCCTTTCACCATTCCCACTAAATGGGGGTTTTGTTAATTTATCCTTGTAGACATGCATGACATACAGTAAGTGGATTTAGTTTGAAAGAATCAAAATACCCTTCTTGAGGTAATTTTGTCAAACGTTTCTCATTGACATGACCTTGCTGGTGATGCCAATGTTGGGTGTGGTATGAGTAATGAGAATTAACTTTTTCATCAATTCCCATTACTTTGTTTGTGTAGTCTAACACATAAAGGCCATTATATAAATGCGCCTTACCAAAACGAATTCAATCATTATAAAAGTGGAAATATTATTTTCCAAACATGAAGATGAATCCATCATTATCTAATATAGATACTGAAATAATGCTTTTGGTTACAGAGGGTAATTAATAACATCCTTTTAATACCAAGACCATCCTAGTTGGCAATGTGAGGTGGTAGTCTCCGACCGCTACAACGAGTCTTGCTACGTTGGTTGCTCGCATATCTACCTCACCTCAGTCAATATTTCTGAATCTACTTGGTTTTTTTATTGGGATACAGATGACATAACCAAAAGTAGTATCTAATACCCAATTGGTAGAAATAGATAGATTTCATATGATAACAAACGCACTTGAAGCTTCCCCTTGCTTCCTTGGATGGGTGCAATTTTTCTTCCAATGGCCCTTCCTGCCACATGCGAATCAAACATCCTCCTTTTCTCTTACCTCCCCTTTGATCTTCCTTTTCATCGAAGTGCTTGAAGAATCATTGGGCTTAATTCTCTTTGCCTTCAATTTATTTTTATTCACCATAAGGATAGAAGGATTTTCACACTTCATATCGTTGTCAACTTGGTGAATGATGATACGAAGATCAGATAGAGACTTCTCAATGTTTTTCATTATGAAATTTAAACCAAATATAGAGAATCTCTAGGTGAGTGATGAAAGAATGAGATCATTAGCAAGTTTTTCAGGGATTTTAAACCCTAGAGCCTCCAAGAACTCAATATAACCAATGAGTTTGACTAAATAAGGCGCAGCTGGGGAACCCTCTCCAAACTTTCTCTGAAATAGATCCATGGAGATTTCAAACATTTCATGTCTTACTCTCTCATGGTATCGACCAAAGAGGATCTCGATCATGATATAGGGATCCCGGTCTTCAAGAGACTTCAAGAGATCACTAGACCTAGATGAAAACATCAAACATTGAATGTATAGTTCATATTTCAAAGGTTGATCATAGAATAAGATATATTCATCACTACCCATTAGGAAGGCGAATTATGAAATGAGGACTCGAGCACGTAAAACTTTCATTCATGGTGTAAGATAATCCGAAGGTGCCTAAACCATTCCGGAATTTTACTTCTGGGGATAATATTGTCTTTATCCAGAATTTATCTTAGAGAAAATGCGGTTCATGAGATTGTCATATTGATTCTACAAATTAAAATAGCATATTTATCAGTGTAATTTGATTAAATTTTATGAAAAATAATAAATGAATTTATTAATTCTACCACTATTTTATCAGGTCCCAATGGACCCCACCATTGAACATGGAATGCCTAGTTGCTATGGAATTTTAGTGTCAAGGAACCATATTCCCCTTAGCATAACCTCAAAAAGGGTTGGTAAAGCTATTTATAGGTTTTTAGGTAGGCAAGTCTTTGCCAACTGTGACCTTACACTTCCATTTTCTGTTGAGTGGACTCCCCAATACTAAAATCCTAACTTTTATTTCCTTTACACTTGCTTCCATTTTACAACACGTCTAGAAAGGGCTACTCCCATTGACTTACACTATTCAAGTCAACCCAAAAAATTCATAAGATCTTCCTTTATTAAGGTTCGTGTCTCATCAAGGGTTAGCCAAACACATTGTCATATTGATTCTTTCCCATAATCAAGTAATGGAAGGCTTGGCCTAATATAATATGGTATTTCAGGTATTTCATTAATTTATGCATTGTTTCTCATTATCACATGCTTTGTTAATATTAAGTGATGTTAAATAATGTGATTAAGTGTGTTCTGATAATGTTTATGCATAGTCCAGTTTTCATTTTATTCCATCTTTGCATGATTTTTTATTTCATTAACAATGTGATCGCGACAACACATACAGAATATATAATCCATGCAATCAGTTAGAAATAAAAATACATGGCATGATCATGATCTTCTATAGGTTAGCTTATCTAGATGTTTTGATAAGATAACCCTGGCCTTGGGAAAAACACCATGAACTTGATGGTTAGTGTTTTTCATCTCCCACTTTTCCACCTTTGTATCATCTAGGGTTAGTTTTACCTTAGCTTTGGATTTTGAACTGACTCCTCTTTCTTGGGAGATACATCCTTACAAGTGGTTTAAATTAAAAAATCCATGGGCATAGAGTCCCTACATTTTATTAGAAGAAGGCTCACAATCCAACGAATTTAAATTAAATAAATTTAAATGAAACCATAAACATATATTGGGTATTTTTTATAAATCATGATCATCCATAGCATGCAACGTCATTTTTGAATATTTAGTATTCAAATACTTTTAATTTTTATTTTATTCAAGATAAGATGCGCTTGAATTCAATTAATTATAATCTTATAATTAATCAATTCTTTATCTCAAATTCCATTATGAATTTCAATGAGATTATTCTCATCCATAATTATTGTATGGTTATTTGGAAATTGGAGGAATCCTGGTGAAATTACATTTCTAGAAATTACACGATGTTTAGGATATAATACACAGTGTGTATTTGTTTTCACACTTTATCCAAAGAAAACACCTGGGCTTTTGCGTGTTTTATGTGCTTTGGAAACTTTAGAGTACAAGACGGGTATATTAATATAACATGGCTTATGCATCCTTGTTACCCAGTTACACGACTTCTCCTTGTGTACAGTTATACATGGGCCATATTGGACTACGCGACATGTTGATTCAACATACAAACCCTGTATTCCAGTTTCTACGAGCATCTCATTTCTGGTCAACACGGTTTATTAAAAAATGTAGGTATGCTCAATTCACACTGCGTGGTTTGGATGACCAATACCAGTTCATTGAAACTAATTACACAACATGTAGATTTCACTACACGCAGTGTATTCCTATGTTGTACATATAGAATGAGCGACACATCCGGATATGTTCCTCACTTTTATTTTAATCAATATTATAATTAAAAGTTCATTTATGTGATGTGAATCGAGAAGCAAAGGAGGAAGAATGGACCTTGTTCCTTCAGTTTTATAGAATGATTTATTTTTAATTGAATCAAATTTTTTTTCATAAATTATAAATGAAAATTAAATAATAGTAATCAACATTCTAAACCCTATTATACCACTTAATGGTCCCGAGCATAGTGTAATCTTGTGGGTGGATGTGCCCACTTGACGTTTTTTCATTAGAAATGATCAATCCGGGGACAATATGATGATAAAAGCCAGACTCCACGGATCGAATCGTAGAAATAGACAATGAATAAGAATAGTCCCAGAACGAAAATGGAGGATCATCACTGGTTGATTATAATTCATTTAATTAATTGACAAGATGTTACTTTTATGGCGTTCTTTCTTTGTTGATATTTTTTATCACGTTATGATGTGATTCGTCATTGCATCAGAGAAGGAACGTGTAGACTTCTTCTAGTTGTGATCCACATGTTCACCACATATCTCTAAACATTGCAAAAGAAATCTCCGGGTGTTAGAGTGGAGAAGAATTGGCTTGCATTGTCTGTCTTAGATCACCTTGATATGATGTAGGAGGATCTCTCTCGTTCTTGAGATCGTTCATGGAGAAAGGAGTCCATTCATCATTGAGAGAATTATTCAATATTGTTGTGCACAATGGTTAGGTAAAACTGTTGGGGTTGTGAGGATATTTATAATTTGGTTTGAGGTTATTGAGTTATGAAAATAAATAAATGTGTTACATGTTTTATTTATTTCAGTAACTCTAATTGAAAAACCCCATGTTGAATCATTATTTCTTTAACATGCTCCCATAATGATTATAATAAATATCATTTAATAAAAATATATTATTTCCTCAAAATGCCGACTGGAAAAACTACATGGCATGTAATAATTTATACACAACGTGTACTCATTTTTCATTCTATTTTCAAAATGAAAACTACACAGAATGTAAAGTCAATATACACGACTTGAATATCATGTTTTCTTTTTATTCTTCTTCCACGATTAAAATAATTTAGGCTTCCTTGAATAATTATTAAACCACATACGGGAATAATAATTATTCTACTTGAGATACTTGGATACACATAGTATGTGACCCTCTAGGCATATTTCTCATTGGCATTGCGCGGACTAGCCTAATGTCCAATATTACTGCATAAAAATAGGTCAAGGCACCTAAGAGACAGAAGGTGACAATACATTGACTTGTCACCTAATATGATTTCTTACTGTGTAATTTAATCCCTTTGTCTCAATATCTATTCAAGCAGGTTTCATGGTAGTGTCATAAACCTATATGCTTGATCTGTCATTCTTTGACATCCAAAAATAAACATATCATGACACAATGGCCATGGAATTTGGGCAATTGTTCTATTTCAATATCTCATCAAGTAGGATTCATGATAGTGTCATAATCCTATATTCTTGATCCGTGGTTCTATGACTTCTAGAAATAAACTTATCATGACACCATGGTCGTGGAACTTTGGAAACTATTCTATTTCAATCAAAGGGCCTAAGATATCTACTTCCATTAATATGAAAGGAATAAATCCTTCCTTGACTTATACATTAACAACATGTCATTCGTCATGCACCCAACATACCCTACTTCCCACCAGCTGTCTTCGTGACGGTTTTTGTTAGCAAATCTAAGTGTGAAAGTCATGACATGAGTTACAGATAATCTTTCATTATCAGAAACATTACACATGCACAGAAATAGCAATGTCTGATGAATCCAAGACATGCATAACTACTAATGGAAGGTTTGTTCTCATAATCTCTCATCTCGGACATTACCATGTGCGAACTCCATGAAAGGGAGTCTCGTCTTGTTATGAGTACTCACACATGATGGTAAGTATAATATGTGTCCAATCATGGTATTTCATCCAACCATAGATCTTTATTTAAGAATATTATTATATAATTTCAAGGTTCTCATCATAGCAGGGATCCGCCATGACCTTATTGAGGAAACAAATATTCCGGGACATTATTATATTATAGTCATCGAGATCAATGAAAAATATATAAAAAGTGTACATTAAAGTAATAAAAGTATAAACATTGGGATATTAGGACACCAACTCTAAAATCATGTCCTACCATGATCATCCTTGGGTTTATTTTGGGACCCCATGGAGCTACATGGGGGTGATAATGAAACTTTATATTAATTAATTTAATGTAAAGAAAAAAATGACAAAAAATATATATTATTAAATTAATTTTTACATATGGTTATATAAGTTATAAATTTGACTATAAGTATTAATTGGAAGTCTATAATGTTTTCCTACGTAATGGAAATTTTTTATAATTTTTAGACAAAAAATAAAATAAATTATTTATGACACAATAATGATGAAGTGTATACCTAATTAAAAAATCATTTAAATATATAGGATTATAAATATTAAAATAACATCCAGAACATGTAGAAGTCTTACTGGATGAATTTATTTCGACCGTGAGTCATCTTATCTTTTGCTTTAAAGGGTTTTGGACCTTTAAAAACTGAAAATAGTTATATAATAAAATAATATTTCCACACTTTCCTAAAGAACCTCTCCCCCCTTATAAAAAGACCTCACCTCTTACTCATTCCTCACACCTCTCAAGACCCATGGATCATCCAACCTCTGCCCAAATAATCTATAATGATCACTCTCTTCCACCTAAAAGTCTTACCATAGGCAGAAGTCACTTCAATTAATAATTATGGTTCAAAAAATGATGGTGTTACCCAAATTATTGGTTACGGTTTCTCTTAAATTATTTTGTTTTATTTTGTTTTATTTTACTTTTTCAAAGCCCTAAACTCTTTTTTTACCTTTATTTAAAAAAATTATAATAAAAATAATAGGTTGTTTTTATGATATGTATTCTAACTACATTTACACACACCTCCTTAAAATGGGTAAAAAACATACTGTTTATGTGCACAGTGAACTACTGCCTCACGAAACGATGAATGTTCAAATATATCCAACTTCCTCTCATGGTTTCCATTATAATGGAACTGTATTTATATATGAAATATATTATATTTATATTGTTTCTATTCTTCTGAATTTTTCATTTATTGAATACCTTTATGGTTTCCATAGAGGGAAAATACGATAATTTCATTTGAGGAAGTGCAGACTACCGCCCCCTCAAAGTGATATGACTTGATCATGCCTTATGTGGAATGTATAAAGGTTAGAGTTAATAAAATTATATATGATATGATATTTTAATTATAATATAAGTTTCTATTACATTACAAGATGAAATAGAAATGGAAGTAGCGGTCATGCATACATACGGCTTACTGTCTCCATGAATGGTGCATTTCTTTTCTTTTCACCAAATGTTAAGTACTATTATAAATACATGTATATAATAGATATATATGATTTATATGACATCTAAATAATTAATATAATTATGTATATAATGAATTTTTTATCACATGAACAAGTTGTAATTATAAGAAGTCTAATTTTGACACAAATAACAAATATCGACACAACAACCTGTATTATCTTAAATGATTACATAATTTTTATAATAAGGTAATAATTGATATAAATGGAATAATATACTTGAAAAAGGTTCTTAATCAAGTATAAATTCACTTAAATTAATTATTCATGAAGAACATGGAACAATCCAGTCAAGTCGGACACGAGTAAAGGGATTTCTTATCTTACATTTAATTCCGTGAGATTTTCATGGTTTGTAACTTATTTATTGCTTGAAGTGTATTGTGAACTGCCATTTGATATATATTATCATGATTATTTTTATATTCATGGTATTCTGTGATTAAATTTATGTTTATTAACTTTTGTTTGTATGTCTCGTTTGATTACAATGTGTAAAGGGGTTTCATCTCACTTCTTATTACTGTAAGAATCGTGATACATTTCCACTATTTCCATTTGAGCAGTGTATGTACTGACCATGATTTTATTAATTGTGTAATATCAATTAATTTATGGGTAATCAAATACTCATTTTATGAATCTTCTTTCACATTGTGAATTTTTCATAAGTTACCAAATCATTAAGGGAACCTTTCACCCTCCTATTTTTTTAAAGACTTATTTTTTGTTATGTCTTTTAATTTACATATTCTGACGTTAAGATATGTTTCTATGTACTCTTAATGATGTAAATTGTATTTTTGAGTAATGATATACCCTTTACATATTCTGACGTTAAGATATGTTTCTATGTACTCTTATATTGAGTGTATTCTTATTTTTCACACATAATTATGTTATTGAGTTATCTGTAATCTATGGATAACGAATTTATAAGGGATTTCATCAAAATTTACATTCCCATGAGACTTCATTGTAGTTATATTCCAATTAACTTTTATATGGTGTATATACTGCCCTTTGGAATATTATATCATGGATATCCTTATTCTCATGATATTATATGTTTTGTTTTATACTGTTATTCAGTTATGTTTAGTCGAGTGTTTTTCAAGTGTTACAAGACTCTTAAACTATAACATTGTTTTAAAATATTTAAAGAATAAATTGTCTAAATATTTCTCATTAATGTCCATGATTTCAAAATGAGTTTTAGTATTTATTTATAGGGACATTAATTGTAACACCCAAGGTAAATAAAGAATAATAAATTTTTATATTTATCCCTATTTGTGAATAAAATGTTAATATTAATTTAAAAGGAACTCTATGCTCGATGGCTTACCCAATATACAACAAAAAGTCACTTTGAAATCTTGTGTTGCACTCTAATAATAAAATAACTATATTTTAAATGATAGTTATCACCTAGCCATTGTAATGACAGGAATGAACCGAACTGACTAAAAAATGATTATATATGTTTGTCAAATATTTTTACTTTTTACAATAAATGTTAGAGGATTAAAAATCCGAATGAATCCAATTTTAAGCGTAAACATTCTAATATTCTTTAAAGGGTCGATTAACCGCCTTTTGATGGAGAACCACTTTTAAATCCACATTTTGAAAATTTTATTTTTTATATTTGACAAAATAAAATTCTTCTTTAGAATCGGGACATCAAAATTTACTTTGTGTAAATTTTTTGTTTTTTTCGATAAAGTACTTTTTTTAATGAATAGTTTAAAATGTTGTATTTTAATTCAAAAACACTTTTTAATATAATTTATTTATATGAATATATTATCTTATGAATTGTTTTTAAAGTGAAATTAGAATATATTTTTACCATTTAATCCAATAGTGGTCATTGGAATTAATTTCACGTTGAAATTGGACTTAAACTACTATCAATCTTTTGATATATATTGTTTCATAAAAACATGCTATTTGTTCTGATAGCGGGAATTAATTATTAAATTTATTAATGATACTTATATGTTTTTAATTTTGTAAAATAGACATCATTTTTTAATTTGGAATATAAAATTTAGCTTAGGGTGAATTTTTGGTATTTTTCTGAAAAACTTGAATTTTTGATGAATAGTGAAACCACTAAGTGGTACTTCAAAAAACTTATTTTTCATTTAAATGACATTTTACCACCTATGTGTTTTAAATTTCAAAAATCCGACATACATGGTTTTCATTAGGAAGTAAAATCTGGTTCAATGGGATTAAAATAATTTTTTGGTGAATAGTAACTTTTATGTTTTTAATGGCGATTAGAGGTAATTAGTGTAATTTAAGGTAAAAATAATGTTTTAATAATATGAAATGACCATGACACATGTCATACCCTTATTGGATGTGTCATGGACGACCAAGACAATCCATTTGTCATCTAGGGGACCCCATGGAGCCACTTTGGTAGGAAAATGACATTAAAAACTTTTCATTTAATGTTAAAATAAAAATATCACAAACATGTGTTGTTTGACTAAAAAAATTAAAATGGGGTTATAAAAGTCAATTTTTTTACTATAAACATTCATTATAAATCTAAAAATATTTCATACATCATGATAATTTTTTTATAATTTTTAGACATTAAATAAATTGAATTATTTATGACTTCGTGATGATGCAGTGATTTCCATATTATTTAACGATTTACATAAAATGAAAAGATAATGTAAAATCTAAGATCTACACCTGTCAAAAACCTATTGGATGTGTGGATTTAGAACTATTATCACCCTATCCTAGATATATATTATTGTGGGACCTTTAAAATCTGAAAATCATTTTATAATAATGATACTTTTCAAGACTGCCCCTCCTCTCCTCTTATAAAAGGCCCCCACCTCTACCTACTTACCCACAACTATGAAGCCTTTGGCTCGGCCAATATCTAATCATTTTGTCTCTCAACATCCCTCTCATCATCCTAGAAGCCTTACCTTAGGCATGAATCTCTTCAAGAAACCCTTTTGGTTCAAACCAAAGAGAGTTACCCGATTTTAAGGTAATGTCTTCACTTGTGTTCTTTGTTTTATTTTGCTTCTCCAACCCCCTAAACTCTTTTTATTCATTTCTTTTGTGACAAATACAGTATCTTAAATATACTAGGATGTTGTTATAAGATGTATTCGAGTTACACTTACATACACCTACATCTAATTGTTAATGAACATACTATTTCTATGGATTGTGAATTTCTGCCTCACGAAACGATGATTGTTCAATATTCTTTTAACACCTTCAAAGGTGTCCATTAAGATGTAACTATATTTATATATTATATATAATATGTTTATGTTTTCCTTAAGCTTACGTATTTTTCATTTATGGAATTCCATTATGGTTTCCATTATGGGTAAACGCGATATCTTCATTTTAGGAAGTGAAGACTACCGCCCCCTCAAAGTGATTTGATTCGTTAATACCATATGTGGTACATATAAAGGATAGATTTAATGATATTATATATAATACCATACTGGAATTATAATACTATTATGTATCATTAGGTTTTAATTCCATTAAATATGAAATAGAAATGGAAGTAGCGTTCATGCGTACGTACGGCTTACCGTCTCCATGAATGGTGCATTTCATTTCTTACCTCTAAATGTTATGTAATATTATAAATTCATGTATAAAGTGGATATAAATGATATATATGATATCTAAATAATTAAGATAATTCTGGATATAATGGATATTTTACCCCATGAACAAACTTGTAATTATAAAGAGTTTATTTTTGACTCAAGTAGTAATGATCGACATAACAACCATTATTAACTTAAATAATTACATAGTGTTCATAACATGGTAATAAGTGATATAAATGGAAGAATGAACTTGAAAAAGGTTCTTCAGAAAGTATAAATTAACTCATTTTTATTATTCAGGAGTTTATAGAACGATCGAGTCATGTCAGACCCGAGGTAAGGGATCCTACCCCTCTCTTTCTTTTAAATTAAACTCTTTTATGCCATTCCTTTTAAGCTCATCTTTCTAGTGATTGGGATGTTATTTTTTATTACTCTTATTGTACGTTATTATGTTAATATAATAAGAGACCCTATTTTCTATCATCAATCCATTATGGATGTTTTGAGTGGCGCCGTTAGGCTGCAAAATTTTCCTAAGAGATCCAACCTCTCTTTCTTTATGAGTACTCTCCTTTATGTCACTTATTTTAGGCTCCTCTTTGTTATGTTGGGGGATGTTATTTTATATTACTCTTGCTGTACATTTTATGTTATAATGATGATAGACCTTATTTGATCTCATCAATCCATTTTTGGATGTTTTATGTGGCGCCGTTAGGCTGCCGAGTTTTCGTAAGGGATTCTTCATCTCACTTTTATTCCCGTGGGATTTATACTACAATTTCCACCATTTCTCTTTAGTGGTATATTTACTGCCCATTATTCTACTCTTTGTGTAATATAATTTAGTTTATGAGTATTTACATCAATGTTGTATTGTCCTTCTTTCATGGGGTGTATGTTACGAAAAATACCCAAGTCGGTAAGGGAACCTTTCACCCTCCTCTTTTTAAAAGACAATTTTTGTTGGGTCTTTTAATTTACATATTGTAATGTTGGGATATGTTCAACTATATCCTTATTGATGTAAATTGTATGTCCAAGTGATGAGATACCCTTTAAACCTCTTATCAACTCATTTTTTGAAGTTGGATGTGACGCCGTTAGGCCGTCGAATTTTTGCAAGGGAACTTCTTAACCCAGTTTTGATTGTTTGGGATAAACATGTACTCCATGAATATGTCGTTCTATGAATATTTGTGAATGACCTCTGATTTTTTTACACTTAATAGCCACTTATATTGTGTGTATTTGTTTTTCCCACATAATTATGTAATTTATTTATCCTTAATCCAAGGATACCGTATTTGTAAGGGACTTCATCTCAATCTCTATTCATTGAGGCATATTTTGTTTTATACACTACTTTCTTTTATACGGTGTATAAATCCCTTTGACTTTTACGCTTACTCAAAAGGAATCTATTTTTATACAAAGTGTTTTACTAAATGGAAAAAGGTATGTTTTTTTGTCATACGTATGCGGCAACAAAGACTTCTCCGCCGCTGTGACCACTATTTGAGTTTCGGCTTCCTCTACAAGCCATAACCTAACTTTTTTTTAAAATGAAAAATAAATACCATGTATTACTTTTCTTTTATTTTGGTATTGAAAATGATTGTCATAATGTTTTATATCAATGTGTTGTATTGATATCTTGTGATTGAAAAGTGGAAATTTTATGTTTCCTTTATGCATGTTTTATGTGAAACGATTATGTTATGGTTCTTGGGAATTGTTATGATGATAGGTGGTTCCATGATAAACTAAGGGCAGGTGAGCCCGATATGGCTCTCCAATTCATTGGCAATGTGAAGGAGTTAAAGGTTAAGGTTTCTCCGAAGAGATTTCGGGAATGTACTATGATGGGTATTCCAAACGTAACCAAGAGGGTTACTCCCTACGTAAGAATGTTATGAATTCCTCAAGTTACCTTTATGTCTTCTGATTTCAATGATTTATTCATGTTTTGATGAGGTATATTAATGTGATTATGTTTTATGTGTAAAGTATTATTTCATACATGGACAAATGTCTTCATTTTGTACTTTTATATCCCATACTGAGCTTTTTATGCTCATCCCATGTTTTTGAAATGTTTATCACAGTTCAAGGAATATTTACATAATGTGATTAGAGGGTCAAGGAAGTGTCATGAAAAATCCATGTTTTGTTTTAAATATGTTTCTGTCAATGGGAAAAAAATGAATATTATCTTTTATGTAACCACATTGTTTAAATGTGGAATGTAATGCCTGATTTATGATCTAATTCTATAAAACTCTAAACCTAAAAAGATCCTCTATGTGAATAATTCATCTAATTAAATAATAAGTAATGTTTATGACTGGGTCCTTATAGTTGGTATTAGAGGATGGTTTAGACAACTTTAGGGATTAATAGTTTTTGTTAGTCAAATGGTTAGTCCCTATATCTATTATTTCAGTTAGATCCTTGTTTTATAACTTTTTCAGGTCACATAACTTCAGTTACGAATGGAAGGAGGAGGATCTCAAACAACATTCCTATCTCTTCTTAATGAAATGCTTGAAATAATTATTGCAATGTCATGTTCGAATAATTGTGAAACTTTTTCTAGCATACAACTCACTTGCAAGAAGTTGTTTGAGATGTCAAACACCTCCACTATACCTCGTTATCATCATGGATCATGGGTTGTATTTAGGCAAATACTTTTTTCAAAATATTCTCATTATTTAAGAAAGGTAAATATTATCAAGTTATTTTCAAATATTTTACCTTATCATAAGAATTTGAAGCATATTATGATTTTATAAAATGGTGCTGAGGGAGGAGACCCTTGCGCAACCTATTTATATTTGCTTTTAAAATATAGTCTGTCAGCACATACTTGTGGTATTTTAAATGTACCAATAATAGAAAGTATCAACTTAAATTCTATATGACTATTTTATAGAAATCATGTTTTATCAGATGTTTTTGAATTATATGTCATACATGATTATTTTCCAAAACTATTTTTATGTGAACACGCATATGACCCATGTTGTACAAGGTGTATTTGGATGGTGGAAGCAAATGATTTTGAAGGATCTCTAAATCATTTTTGTAATGTATGGGACATCTACCTACGTGAAAAAGATGACGATGAAACCGAGTGGACTCCATGAACAAGGTATGTTGTTATTCTTTTTGGGAATCATTTTATTTTATGATGGTGAAATAAGAGATCAAGAATTAAGAAGTTGGGATCGTAATGAATTTGGATGAAAATTAGAGGTATAAGGAAACTATTGAGGTTAAAACATGTTAGGTTTATTTTTGGAGTTTTATAAAAAGGAAAACTCGCAGACCATGTGACAACCCGTCGCATCGAACAAAGCTGCAGGAATCGAACCCACAACCAAAGTGCGACTGGTATTTATCTCCTACCACCGGACTATGTGAATTCCTTGGTTAGTATGACTTATTCTTTTTATTTAGATGATTTTATTAATTAAGAGTAAGTTGATTTTGGGTTATCTATGGAAATTATTAAACTATCATGGAGGATATGTAATTAGGTTAATTACTTTTCAATATGAGACTTTTAGAGCCACTAGTGTTATTTGGAGATAAGTGTTAATTTGTACCTTAGAAGACTATGTGACTAAATCCTTCAAATATTTGGGTTTCGATCTTAGTTTGGTTTACTTTGAATAATTTTATGGACAAGTTGTTTATCGAATGGTCCTTGTTAAACTTTGGGGTTTGTTGGACAAATTTTGGAGATTAAGAATAGATTTTCTTTTTATAAAGGGTTATCCTTTTCTGGATTATCTGATCTTGTTCTAACAATTTTGGTTTTGGTAAGGGTTTAATGAAATGGGAAATATATAGTTCTCTTTTGTAGATTAGGTGATTCTCAAGAAGTTGATTATAGTACTCTTAATGTGAACAAGTCTTCCTAAATACTCATCATTTGGGGAAAGTATGAGTTTGTGTAAGAAATCTAGTAAAAGTTGAAAGTCAACATGACAAGTATGTATGTTTCCTTAAGATCAAGAATAAATTCCTCAATGAAAAGTAACTTAAAAGAAAAATGTTTTCAATTATCTTTTCCTAGTGGGAAATTGAATACCGTTTAACCAACCACAAGATTGTGATTTTATTGTTGTTAACTTTCTCCTAGACATGTTTTCTATCACTCTCCCTCAGAACACGAACCTTTGATTTTTCTTCCATATCCATGTTTTCCTACATAGAAACCTAGTATGGGTTAACTCAGGTGACCTCTGTACTTATCTTTCTTTCTTTTAAAGTGATTGTTTTAACGAATCTTGTTCTGATGTGGGACATTGAATGATGTTTACGAGCCAAATTTTAAAATTAAGAGGATGCAATTCCCTAATGGGGGGAAGGATGTAACACCCCGGGTAAATAAAGAATATGACATTTTCATATTTATCCCTATTTGTGAATAAATTGTAAATATTAATTTAAAGGGAACACTATGCTCGATGGCTTACCCAAGATGCATCAACGAGTTCCTTTGAAATCTTACGTTGCACTCTAATAATAAAATAATTTTATTTGAAATGATAGTTAACACCTAGCCGTTGTAATGACGAAAATGAATAGAACTGACTAAAAAATGATTATATAAGTTTTTCAAATATTATTACTTTTTATAATAAATTTTAGAGGATTAAAAATGCGAATGAATCCAATTTCAAGCGTAAACATTCTAATATTCTTTAAAAGGTCGATTAACCACCTTTTGATAGAGAACCTCTTTTAAATAAACTTTTTGACAATTTTATGTGTTATATTTGACAAAATAAAATTCTTATTTAGAATTAGGACATCAAAATTTACTTTGTGTAAATTTTTGGTATTTGTCTGATAAAGTTCATTTTTTAATAAATAGTGAAAAATGTTGTATTTTAATTCAAAACCACTTTTTAATCTAATTTATTTATATGATTAGATTATCTTTTGAATTGTTTTTAAAGTGAAATTAGAATATATTTTTACCATTTAATATAATAGTGTTCATTGTAATTAATTTCACTTTGAAAATGGAATTAAACTAGTGTAAATCATTTGATATATATAGTTTCATAAAAAACGTTATTTTATCTGACAGCGGGAATTAATTATTAAATTAATTAAAGTAACTTATTTGTTTTGAATTTTGTAAAATAGACATAATTTTGAATTATGAATATTAAATATAGCTTAGGGTGAATTTTTGGTATTTTTTTGAAAAACTGGAATTTTTTATGAATAGTGAAACCACTAGTGGTACATAAAGAAAAGATTTTTCGTTTAAATAAAATTTTACCACCTCTGTGTTTTGAATTTCAAAAATCCGACATACATGGTTTTCATTAAGAAGTAAAATTTGGTTCAATGGGATTAAACTAATTTTTTGGTGAATTGTATCTTTTAAGTTTTTAATCGCAATTAGAGGTAATTAGTGTAATTTAAGGTAAAAATAATGTTTTAATAATATGAAATGGCATTGACACATGTCCTACCCTTATTGGATGTGTCATGGACGACCCATACAATCTATGGGTCATCTTGGGGACCCCATGGAGCCACTTTGGTATGAAAATGACATTAAAAACTTTTCATTTAATGTTAAAATAAAAATGTCACAAACATGTGTTGTTTTACTAAAAAAAATTTAATGGTGTTATACAAGTCATATGTTTGACTATAAATATTCATTAGAAATATAAGAATATTTCCTACATAATGATTTTTTTATAATTTTTAGACATTAAATAAATTAAATTATTTTTGACGCCATGATGATGTAGTGATTACCTCATTATTTAACTATTTAAATAAAATGAAACGATAATGTTAATCTAAGGCCTAAACTTGTCATAAACCTATTGGATGTGTGGATTTAGAACTATTAACATCTTATCATAGATATATATAATTTTGGGCCCTTTAAAATCATAAAATCATTTTATAATAATGTTACTTTTTAATACTTTCCAAGAGTGCCCCTCCTATCCTATTATAAAAGGCCCCACCTCTACCTCCTTACCCACAACTATAAATCCTTTGTCTCGGCCACTCTCTGATAATTTTTTCTATCCACATCCCTATAATCATCCTAGAAGCCTTACCTTAGGCAGGAAGCTCTTCAAGAAACTATTTTGGATCAAACTAAAGGGAGTTACCTGATTTTAAGGTAATGTCTTCACTTGTTTTCTGTTGTTTTATTTTGCTTCTCCAACCCGCTAAAATATTTTTTTTCAATTATTTTGTAACAATTATAGTATCATAAATATACTAGGATTTTTTTATAATATGGATTTGAGATACACATACACACACCTACATCTAATGGTTAATGAACATACTGTTTCTATGGATGGTGAATTTCTGCCTCACGAAATGATGACTGTTCAATATTCCTTTAACACCTCCAAATGTGGCCATTAAGATGTCACTATATTTATATATGATATATAATATGTTTATGTTTTCCTTAGGCATCTGTATTTTTTATTTATGGCATACCTTTATGGTTTCCATTATGGGTAAACACGATATCTTCATTTTAGGAAATGCAGACTACCACCCTCTCAAAGTGATTTGATTCGTTAATACCATATGTGGTACGTATAAAGGATATATTTAATGATATTATATATTATAACATACTAGAATTATAATACTATTATTTATCATTATGTTTTAATTCCATTAAATATAAAATAGAAATGAAAGTAGCGTTCGTGCGTACGTACGGCTTACCGTCTCTATGAACAGTGCTTTTCATTTCTTACCTCTAAATGTTATGTATTATTATAAATGCACATATATAATGGATATATATTATGTATATGATATATAAATAATTAATATAATTCTGGATATAATGGATATTTTACCCCATGAACAAACTTGTAATTATAAAGAGTTTATTTTTGACTCAACTAGCAATGATCGAAAAAACGACCATTATTAACATAAATAATTGCATAGTGTTCATAACATGGTAGTAAGTGATATAAAACGAATAATAAACTTGAAAAAGGTTCTTACTCAAGTAGAAATTAACTCAAGTTTATTATTCAGGAGGTTAAAGAATGATCGAGTCAAGTCGGACCCGAGGTAATGGATCCTACCCCTCTCTTTCTTTTTAAGTATACTCTTTTATGTCATTCCTATTAAGCTCATATTTCTAATTATTGGGATGTTCTTTTATAATAATGTTACTGTAATTTTTTGTGTTAATATTATTAGATACCCTATTTTCTCTCATCAATCCATTTTGGACGTTTTGAGTGGCGCCGTTAGGCTGCCGAATTTTCGTAAGAGATCCAACCTCTCTCTTTCTTTTTAAGTACTCTCCTTTATGTCACTTATTTTAAGCTCATATTTGTTATGTTGGGGGATGATATTTTATATTCCACTAACTTTAAATTTTATGATAATATGATGAGAGACCCTATTTGATCTCATCAATCCATTTTTGAAAGTTATAAGTGGTGTCGTTCGGCTGCCGAGTTTTCGTATGGGATTTTTCATCTCACTTTTATTCCCATGAGATTTATGCTACATTTTACACCATTTCCTTTTAGTGTTATATTTACTTCCCATTATTCTACTCTTTTTGCAATATAATTTCATTTATGAGTATTTAAATCAATGTTGTATTGTCCTTCTTTCATGGGGTGTATGTTTCGAAAAATACCCAAGTCGGTAAGGGAACCTTTCACCCTCCTCTTTTTAAAAGACTTCTTTTGTTGGGTCTTTTAATTTACATATTTTAATGTTGGGATATGTTCTTCTATATCCTTATTGATGTAAATTTTATGTCCAAGTGATGAGATACCCTTTTAATCTCTTATCAACTCATTTTCTAAAGCGGGAAGTGACGCCGTTAGGCTGTCGATTTTTGCAACGGAACTTCTTAACCCAATTATGATTCTTGGGGATAAACTTGTACTCCTTGAATATGTCATTCTATGAATATGTGTGAATGTACTCTGATTTTTTTACACTTAATATCCACTTATATTTGGTGTATTAGTTTGTCACACATAATTATGTAATTGATATATCCTTAATCCAAAGATATCATATTTGTAAGGGACTTCGTCTCAATCTCCATTCATTGAGGCATATTTTGTTTTATACACAACTTTCATTAATACGGTGTATAAACCCCATTGAAATTTATGTTTACTCAAAAGGAATCTTTTTTTATACGAAGCATTTTACTAAACGACAAAAGGAATGTTTTTTTGTCATACATATGCGGCTAAAACGACTTCTCTGCCGCTGTGACCACTATTTGAGTTTCGGCTTCCTCTACAAGCCATAACCTAACTTTTTTTTAAAATGAAAATTAAATACCATGTTTTACTTTTCTTTTATTTTGGTATTAAAAATTGTCTTCATAATGTTTTATATCAATGTGTTTTATTGATATTATGTGATTGAAAAGTGGAAATGTTATGTTTTCTTTATGTATTTTTATGTGATACGATTATGTTATGGTTCATTGGAATTTTTATGAAGACGGGTGGTACCATGATAAACTAAGGGCGGTTGAGCCCGATATAGCTCTCCAATGCATTGGGTAATGCGAAGGAGTTAAACGTTAAGGATTCTCCGAAGAGATTTAGTGAATATACTGTGATGGGTATTCCAAACGTAACCAAGAGGGTTACTCCCTACGTAAGAATGGTATGAATGCATCAAGTTACCTTTATGTCTTTTGACTTCTATGATTTATTCATGTTTTTATGAGGTATGTTAATGTTATTATGTTTTATGAGTAAAGTATGATTTCATACATGGACTAATGTCTTCATTTCGTACTTTTATATCCCTTACTAAGCTTTTAATGCTCATCCCATGTTTTTGAAATGTTTTTCACAGGTCAAGGAAAAGGTCCATGATGTGATGATAGGGTCATGGAAGTATCATAAAAGAATCCATGTTTTGTTTTAAATATGTTTCCGTCGATGGGAAAAAATGAATATTATCTTTTATGTAACCACTTTGTTTAAATGTGGAATGTAATGCATGATTTATGAACTAATTCTCTAAAAATATAAACCTGAAAAGATCGTCTATGTGAGTTATTAATTTAATTCAATAATATGTAATGTTTAGGATTGGGTAATTATATTTATTTTTTAAAACATTAATTCCTTTAAAATTGTCAATGTGGTATGGGAAAATTTGATTCAGAAATCAATTTATTAAACTATATAAATGACATTGAAAATGTTTTGATTAAGCATTGATTGTGTCAATATCATGAAATGAAATATTGTAATTGAAATGTAGATATGTTATTAGTGAAATTTAAATATTTTCAATGTTTTCTGTGTTATGATTTTGTAATTGTACTTGGACATTTGATGGGTGGTTACGTGAAAAACCAAATGATGGGTGGTACCGTGATAAACCAGGACGTGTGGTAACATTATAACCTCCAATGTATTGGATATGGAAGTCGGTCGTATGGCTATTCAATTTTGTGATATGTGTGGAATTCAACCATATAGTTATTACATTTATGTATCTTAATATCCCAAGTTACCTTTATATGTTATGTGTTCTTTATATGGGGTTTATGGTAATATTTTGGTTACAAAACGTTAAGAAATGATCTTTTATTCAGTGATGAGTATATATTACGTCATAAAAGATAAAAGTATTACTTATGATAAAATATTCATGGTTTACTTTTTGTTTTGAAAAAATAACAGTTTTCTTTCTTTTTGTATCCCTTACTGAGATTTTTTCTCATCTCAAGTTTTTGAAATGTTTTTCACAGGACATGAAGTGGAATAGGGACTTGGATATGATCAAGTAAAAGTATTGATGTCTAAAACAAGGAACTCGGCATTTTTATTTTTATGTGTTTATATTTTATGAAAAATGGATATTTTTTATTAGTGTCTACTTGTAATATTCAATTTGTTATGTAATTGTTATGGGCTAATTCTCTAAAACACAAAACCTGAAAAAATCCTCAATGTGAATTTGGAATGAGTGGTAGTTTTTAGACAAATCGAATGAGTTTAATATTACATGAAAAATTATGTTTTAGTGTTTACCATCCTCAGAAGATAATATATAATTATTTTACTGATATAATCACATTGACCATTTTGGTTTTAGTCAATGGCTGGATCTAGCAGCTATCAAAGTAACATTTGATGTGGTGAAAACTGTGATGGTTTTCTGAATGAGAAATTGAATGAAATTTGAGCTCCTATGAGAACTCTTATTGTTATTCTCAACCAACTATCTGGAATCGTGATTGAACACTTGAAACTTGGTCATTTGTTTATGGAATCCTATATGCGAGAAACAAATCCCCACAAAAGATCAGTTAATAATCATAAAGTTAAGTATATTAAAAAACACATGTGTCAATAATGTGGAAAGAAACACATAGGAAGATGTTTCAGTGGGATGCGAAGATTCTATATATGTAGAAGTTATGGTCATAAAATAAGAATGTGCCATGGAAAATGGAAGAATCCATTTGACTCATGGAAAGGGAAAACATTTATTCTGAATGATCAATTGAATGTGTTAAATGTGGTGTTCATGGTCATTATGCAAACAGATTTCCTATGAAGATGTTTGGGGAATGGGATCACCAGGATCGTACAAATTTTTTTATCAATACCTATTTCCATTCCAATTGAGGATGGAGAAACTGACAATGGAAAATGAAAGGTATAGATTACTTCATATTGTATGTTTTGATATTATTTATTCTTAGTATATGATTCATGAATTTTGTTTGTAGGAATGAAGTATTGCAGAAAAATTTGGAAATAAATAGTTAATGGATCGTGAAGAAATTTGAATGAGTAAGAAGTAAACATATAATGGATTCAATTGTTAGGATAGATTTTAGGATGGTGAAATGGTTAAAATTATTAAGGTTCTTTTGAGGATGGGATTACCATAGAATGATTTTTATAGTATGTGTAACCTTGAATTTTGATATATGATAATTTTAACCTGGAATAATTATCTTTTTTTTGTAGATGTGGTCATAAAGAACCATTTGGTCTTATATGATCCTTGAATTTGAGGAAATTATATGTTAATACATTTTGGGTTGTAAAATTAAAGTTATTAGATAACCCTTATGGTTAAAATATGTTATGTTTATTTTTGACTCATTTACCACTTCTTTGGAATGTTATAAAATTATATAGTTTTTGAAAACAGACAACACATAGACCATGTGACAACCCATTGCATCGGAAAAACTTGCGGGAATCGAAACCACAACCAATGTGCGACTGGGATTTGTCGCCTACCACTAGACTATGTGATGTCAATTGTTTGTATGACTAATTATTTTTAATTAGATGATTTTATTAATGAATAATAATTTGATTTTGGGTTATCTATGGAAATGATTAACCCATCATGGAGAATATGTGATTTGGTTAATTACATTTCAATATGATACATTAAGAATAACTGATGATATTGGGAGATATATGCTATGAATTATCTTGAAATACTATGTGATTAAATCCTTCTAAGATTTGGGTCTCAATGATAGTTTGGATTACGTTGCATAATTTTATGGACAGTTGTTTATTGAATGGTCTTTGTTGAACTTTGGGTATTTCAAGACAAATTTTGGAGATTAAGAATATTTTTTCATTTTTAAAAGATTATCCTTTTGGGGATTATCTGATCTTCTACTATCCAACATCAGTTGTGGTTGATGTCAAAATATAGCGGAAAAATATACATCATCTTTTATAGATTATTTGACACTATAGAAGTTTATTATAGGACATCAGGTGAGACCAAGTCATCTTGAATACTTTCTATTTAGAGAAAATATGAGTTTGTGGTAGAATTATATTTAACCATGACCCATTACGTGACATGTATGTATATTTCCATACGATCTTAGTCTAGTTATTAATGAAATTCATCAAATCTATGAAATGGATCTTGATGTAAAAAAATTTATAATCTCTCTTTTATCATCAGACCTTTACCTAAACACAAATTTATGGTACTCTGTTTGTTAAAATTTGGTGATCAAGTTCTCTATCAATCTCGATTAATCTATAAGGCTATGTTTCACTACCATATCCATGTTTCCATGTAATCCTAGTATCTATTGTCTTGGGTGACCTTTGTATATATATTTATTTCTTTTAAAGTGATAGTTTTATTTACTCTTTTTCTGATGTGGGAGGTTCAATGATGTTTCCAAGCCCAATTTTCATATTGTGAGGACGCAATTCCCAAAAGGGGGGAGGGATGTAACATCCCAGGTAAATAAAGAATATGACATTTTCATATTTAATAATTTTTTAAATTATTTTTTATTTTTATTTTAAAGGGGATGCTATGTTCGATGTCTTACCCAATACACAACAAAGAGTTTCATTGAAATATTATGTTGCACAAAATGTTGGGTCAAACTGAAAAATAATATTATAATATTATTATTGTAAATTGATGTTAATGCCTAGCCATTATATTGGTGGGAATGAACAAAAATAACTAAAATATGATTATACATGTTTTTTACATGTTTTTAAATTTATCTAATAAACTTTAGAGGCTTAAAATGTAAAAAAATCATATTTTAAGCATAAATTATGTTAAAATTATTATTTACCTCCTCTTAGAATCAGGACATCAAAATTCAAATAGGATAAAATTTTGGTATTTTTCTGATGAAATTAATTTTTCATGAATAGTGAAAAATACTTTATTTTAATTCAAATCTACTTTTTAATAAAATTTATTTATATGGATAGATTATCATTTAATTGTTTTTAGAGGGTAATTATATTATATATTTACCATTTAATACAATTCTAGTCATTAAATTAATTTCACATTGAAATTGGACATAAACGAGAGTCAATATTTTGATAGATATTTTTTCTTAAAAACATGCTATTTGTTTTCACAACAGGAATTAATTTTAAATTAATTAATGAAACTTATATATTCCCAATTTTTTAAAATAGACATCTTTTTTGAATTCGGAATATCAAATATATCTTAGGCTAAATTTTTGTTATTTTTCGGAAAAAACATTGATTATTGGTGAATAGTGAAACCACTAAGTTGTAGCTAAAAAACTAAATTATTCATTTAAATAAACTTTTACCACTTCTGTGAATTGAATTTTAAAAATCCAACATCAATTATTGTTATTAGTATGTAATATTGGGTTAAATAAGATAAAAATAATTTTTCAATGAATAGTGTCTTTTGACTTTTATTTACCGCGGTTAAAGGTAAATAGGGTAAATCATGGTAAAAATTATTATAATAACACAAAATTACTTTAACACTTATCCTATCTTTATTGGATGATACATGTCCGACCATGGGAATCCTTGGGTCAATTTTGGGACCCCTTGGAGTCACATGGGAGTGATAATGACACTTTTGATTAATTAATTTAAAGTAAAGACAAGAATAACATAAACAAATATCTTTTATTAAATTAATTTTTACATATGGTTATATAAGTTATCATTTAGACTATAAATATTTATTGGAAATATAAAATTATTCCCTATATAATCGTATTTTGTTATAATTTATAGATATCAAATAAATTATATTATTTATGACGCAATAATTATGTAGTGTTTACCTCATTAATAAATAAGTTCAAAAAATAAGATTATAAGTATTAAAATAACATCCAAAACCTAGTAAATTATTATTGGATGAAATTATTTCGACCATGAATCTTCTTATCTTCATCCTTAATTGATTTTGGGACTTTATAAATTGAAAATAATTATATAATAATATAATAATTTCACACTTCCCTAAAGAACCCCTCCTCCCCCTTATAAAAACCCTCACATCTAACTAATTCCTCACACCTTTCAAGCCCCTGCCTCATCTATACCGTATCCTAATAAGTTCTAAAGAGCCCTATATTCTACCTATAATCCTTTCATTAGGCAGAAGTCACTTCATGATGTCTTTTTCGTTCAAACCAAATGAGGTTACCCGAATTAAAGGATACTGTTTCTTTTAAAATATTTTGATTAATTTTGTTTTATTTGACTTCTACAACCCTATAATATTTTTTTATTCCATTATTTTATAACATAAAAAGTATCTTTAATATACTTGGTTTTTTTATGATATGGTTTCTATCTACAATTACACACACCATCATCTAATAGGTAGGGATTATACTGTTTATGTGGATGGTGAACTACAACCTCAAGAAACGATGATTGTTCAAATATCTCCCACAACCTCTCATGGTGGCCATTATGGTGGCACATTATTTATATATCATATATATTATATTTCTATTATTTATATTCTTCTTTATTTTTCGTGTGTAGAATACTTTTATGGTTTCGATAGTGGGTAAATACGAAAATCTTTTTTGAGGAAGTGCAGACTACTGCCCCCTCAAAGTGTTATGACACGTTCATGTCTTATATGCAATGTATAAAGAGTATAGTTAATGAAATTATATATTATATTATATTATAATTATAATATATGATTCCATTAAATTATAATATGAAATAGAAATGGAAATAGCGTTCATGTGTATGTAAGACTTACCGTCTCCATGAACAATGCATTTCATTTCTTATCTCCAAATGTTATGTATTATTATTAATACATGTATATAATGAATATATATGATATATATGATATCTAAATAATTATTATCATTCTGGATATAATGAAATTTTGACAACATGAACAATATTTAATTATAAGTAATCAATTTTGACTGAAATACCAAATATCGACAAAATGACCATTATTAACATAAATGATTACATAATATTTATAACATGGTTATAAGTGATATAAAAGGAATAATACTCTTGATAAAGTTTCTTAATTAAGTTCAAATTAATTTAATTTTATTAATTAGGATGAACAAGGTAAAAACAAGTCAAGTTGGACACGAGTTAAGGGATTTCTTATCTCACTTTTAATTCCCTGAGATTTCCATTGTTCCCCACTTTTTTCTTGCATTTTGTGTATTGTGAACTTCCATTTGATATATATTATCATGATACTTTTTATATTCATGGTATCCAGTGATTCAATTGGTGTTTATTATCTTTTTTTCATATGACTCGTTTGATTACAATGTGGTAAGGGGTTTTCATCTCACTTCTTATTCAAGTGAGATTCATGCTATATTTCCACGATTTAAATTTGTGTGGCGTATGTACTGACCATGACTGCATTAACTGTGTTATATAAATTAATTTATTGGTAATAAAATATTCATTTTATGATCCTTCTTTCATATGGCTAATGTTTCATAATTTACCAAATCGTTATAGAAACCTTTCACCCTCCTCTATTTTTAAAGACTTATTTTTTGTATGCCTTTTAATTTACATCTTCTAATGTTGGGATATGTTCTTCAATATTCATAATGATGTAAATTCTATTTCCATGTTATGATATTCCCCTTTCTCAATAATCAAATTATTTTTCTCAATTTTAATGTGACGTCGTTTGGCTGTCGAATTTCTGTAAGGGAACTTCTTAACACAATTTCAATTATTTTTGTTAAACTTATACTTCAGGATTATTCCAAGTTATAAATATGTGTGAATGAACTATGAATGATTCAATATTAATATACTATTATATTTAGTTTATTCTCATTTGTCACACATAATTATATAATTGATTTATCCTTAATCTATGGGGACCGTCTTTATAACGTATTTCGTCTTAATTGACATTCCCCCTAAGACTTCATTGTTGTCATGTGCCAATTCACTTTTATATTGTGTATATACTTCCCTTTGAAATAATATATGATGAATATCATTATTCTCATGATATTTTTTATTTTTTTTAAACTATTCTTCCATTATGTTTAGTCAAGTGTTTCCCAGGTGTTTCGAGGCTCCTTAACTAAAACATCATATTAAAAGAATTAAAGAATTATTCTACTAAATATTTCTAACTAATTCCCACGTTTTTAAAAAGTTTTTTAGTATTTATTTATATGGAAATTAATGTTTTAAAACATTAATTCTTTTAAAATCCTCAAAGTGGTATGGGACACTTTGATTCAAAAATCTCATTACTAAACGTTTTAAATGGTTTTGAAAATGGTTTAATTAAGAATTGATTATGTCAATATCTTAAAATGGAATATTTTAATTTAAATGTGGAAATGTTATTATTGAAATGTTTATATTTACAATATTTTATGTGTTACGATTTTATAATCGTCCTTGGACATTTGACGGGTGGTTATGTGATAAACCAAATGACGGGTGGTATCATGATAAACCGGGACGGTGGTAACATTATAGCCTCCAATGCATTGGGTATAGATGTCAGCCGTATGGCTATTCGATTTAGTGATATGTGTGAAAGTTGACCATATGGTTATTCCATTTAAGTATGTTTAGGTCCCAAGTTACCTTTATATGTTATGTGTTCATTATATAGGTTTTATCATAATCTTTTAGTTACTAAAAGGTAAGCAACGATCTTTTATTCAGTGAAGAGTATTTAGTTCTTAATAAAAGTGAAAAGTATTACTTATGATTAAGTATTCATGGTTTACCTGTTTTTACGTTAAACTAATAGTTTTCCTTCTTTGTGTATCCCTTACTAAGCTTTTTGTTCATCCCAATTTTTTGAAATATTTTTCACAGGACATGAAGTGGAATAGAGACCAGGATGTGATACATGAAATGGAATGTTGTCAAAAACATAGAACTTGACATCGTTGTTTTCAAGAGTTTATATATTATCAAAAATGGATATTGGGAAGTTGTTTCTACTTGTAATATTCAATTTTTTGTGTAATTTTTGTGGCCTGCTTCTCTAAAACTCCAAACCTGAAAAGATCCTAAATGTGAATTCATGACATAAGTCAAGAATATGTAATGTTCGAGGATGAGTCCTTATATATAAAGAATTAGGAAATTAAATCATGAAAATATATACATGGAACACATCATAAAATTATGATGGGTTTGATGAAAGTGCCTTGTGATAAGAGACCATACCAACTGGCTTAATAATAATAATCGGGACAATATACCTTCAACAAAATGTTCCCTTCTTTCTATATCACATAACTATCTTCGAAGAAGAAATTGATTGTAGTTCTTTCTCATAATGATCATATATTATATCTCTAGAATATTAGTAAAAATAAATATATTTCATGTAATTATTTCCTTGGAATGTTTCTTAATAGCACCACCATTGTGATGGCCCAGACCCTCATGGTCCATCCCTTTTCCTAAATCTGGATCCTGATGGTGGCATCTCTGTGGATGAGATCGATCGACGTGCGAATGAACGACGTGCGACCGATCGGCGTCCGACCGATCAGTGTGCGACCGATGGGCGTGCGACCGATTGTCGTGCAACTGATCATCGTGAGACCTATCGGCGTCCGATTGATCATCGTCTGACCATTCGGTGTGTGACCGATCGTCATGCGACTGATCGGCATGCGACCGATCAGCGTGCGACCAATCGGCGTGCGACCGATCGGTGTGCGACCGATCAGTGGGCGACCGATAGGTGGGCGACCGATCGGTGTGTGACCGATCAACGTGCCACTGATTGGTGTGCGACCGACTAGTGAGACATGATTGGTGTGGCACCGATCAGTGTGTGTCACGATTGGTGCCTCCCAGCCTTGTCAGGTTTTTCTTCTGTAGTTCCTCCCATAACACCACATTTAGGCCCTTTTTAACATTTTTGGGAGTGGATCAGGGCCGTTTTAAATCCCTTAATAAATGGTTAACTTCCAAAGGGTGGGGAGACCCTCAACAGACCCAGTTTTGTGTCTGCATATCATGCCCCTCCGTTTATATAAAATCCTTTAAAATCACACATGTTACCACACTATTTCTGATAGGAATCATTAAATAACAATTAATCCTAACATGCGTAACCACCCAACCTCATGGGGAACTACGATACAGATTTATAGATATTAAAATCCTCATATTCTGTAACAACGAGATCTTATCTATATATCACATGGGAATTTCTTCTTATTCTTCCTTTTGGCTGACCTCCTTTTCATCCCAAGGACTTTGGAGTCTCCCATTCAGAGGCAAGTGGTGTGCCTGTACCAAAGCTTTTCTGCTCAGCCTTGGTGTCCCAGAGGTTCCTCCCCTGCAAGTCGTACAACCCCAGTTCTTGGCGCGTGGAGAAGAACTTCGATCCTTGATCAACCAAGTAGGGTTTTCCTTCGTCTTTCTTTTCTATATATCATGCGGGGTGGGTATTCTATTATTTCTATGGGGATTGATGAAACCAAACATAATAAAGATATTGAACAGACCTAAAAGAATTAAGTGGGTGTGACCTATGTTCTGTTGTAATCTTTTATATTGATATTTGTTGTGAACTGTATGGGCTTGTGCTCACTGAAAATCATGGTCGTTAGTGGTCTTTCCATGCGTCCTAATAAACCCTTCTCTTTGGTGATGACTAAATAACTATAAAATGGAAATTGGTTAGTCACCTAAACTCAGTTGGTTTAAATGGATGTTAAGTAAAAAAAGAATCCTTCTGGGACCACCCCGGTTTGCTATAGAAAGAAGAACCTAATGAATGATGTTCTTGAACCTAGAAGTTTCCTACTCTATTTTGGTAGTAGGTGTGTTGTTCTGCTTGGTACTTATGTGGTGACATGGATGAGGATGGGATTCCCTGTTGTTTTACGGATGTTGTTTGTGGTTCGGGAGCCGTGTGGGGCTGTATCTGAAGGCTTGATTTGGTTCCAGTACTTCGAGGGATCTCACTTGACCCCTTCGTTCTTGTGACTTCATAAGGTAACTGGGTGTGAATGCTTAAATTTCTGTTTGGCTGTTTCTCTTTCCCCAGCTTTTGGTCATACCTGTTAGTTTCCCAATAGTGTGAAATTAACCTAATGGGATCACTTGAACATAAAAATGAGATTGGTTAAAATGGGGATTTGGTTTTAAGAATGAGTTGTGACTTGGCCGTGAGTGTTATGATGTTCTTTAATTAATTAATAGTAACAAGGGTGTTTGTTCATAGGATTTGGAAACCAAGTTTGGGATGAGTTCTTTTTACCTATACATAAACTCGTAGTTTTTATGTTTCTTATTCACGCCCCACCTGAGTAGAGAAATTAGTTACGAACACCTCCA
The DNA here is from genome assembly GCA_963277665.1 of Viscum album. Classification (NCBI taxonomy): domain Eukaryota; kingdom Viridiplantae; phylum Streptophyta; class Magnoliopsida; order Santalales; family Viscaceae; genus Viscum; species Viscum album. Next base: position 360,059,227 of record OY728143.1, read on the forward strand.
TTTCATGGGGGGTGTTTTTCCCACCACTCTCTTGAGTGGATGGTTATTATCTCATTTTCTTCTCCCATTCCCGAATAGTCCAAAATCATCAGGAAGGTTGTGGCAGCCTGAGGTCCATTATAGCACAAAATTCTTCGAGGAGTGTAATGGTGGTGGTCGGCCTAGGTGTGTGTGGGCTGGTTGTTTCCCAAGAGTCTTCGGAATGAGGCCTAGGTATCTTCGGGCGTGGTAGTGGTTCTTATAGCCTAGGTGTATGATGGCATGGTTACGCATGGTGGTAGTGGCCCAGGTGTTTTTGAGTGGGATGTGTTGTAATGGCCCAGGTGTCTGCGGGCAGGAATGGTGGTCGTGGACCAGCTGTGTGCGGGCCGGGTGTGGCAGTGGGACTATGGTGAGAATGGCGGGATTGGTTCGATGCATAATATGTCTTCAATAACCAGTGGAAAAGTGGTGCGGGGTACCCAAATATCGATTTTCTATTACTATAAATTAAATGAGTTGCGTTATTTGGGGAGTGTACCTTGGTGAGGCTTGGGTGGAGAGTTTTCTTTGCTAGGTGATTTGATTATCACTTTTATTCAAGGGGCATTAGAAATCCCCCCCTTCTTCACGAGAGTCTTTGGTTTTCACTGCTGAGTATACTTGTTTGCTCAACCTACATATATATAACTACGTTCAGGTTTCCAGGAGGACTTCAGGGATCGGGCGGGATCATACTAGCTTGGACGTTGGGGCAGTTTCTGTTGTCGTTTTCCTTTTCATAGTACATTACTTTTTGGAGATCTTGCGGATTTTATCTTATACTTTTGAACATGCATATGGGAATGGTTTTCTTTTGGATTTACCTTTACCTTCATATTTTGGTGTTGTTTGGGATTTACTATCTTATCTCCCAGTACTATTAATATAAAAAGGTTAATTCCTTCCATCTTGTGTATGATTCTATAACCCTAGTGCTAGTCGCCACTTTGAAACCTATTAAAGGAGGTTCTTGGGGGTCATTATCTCTCCTTCAACTTAAAAAAGGAAGGGTCTGGAAATCTGTTGTCCCTTCCCTCCATTTGTTGAAGGCAGGTTGTGACAGAATGGTATCTGAGGCATGATTGGGAGATAGGATGGAGTCTGTGGTTAGGCACATTGAGGATTGCATGGGATGTTAGGTAAACTGTGTGGGGTGATCTTGGTGCTTGAAATAGGACAGAGAAGATTGGCTAGGACTTGGGATTTTAGGGCCCCCAATGATCTGATGCAAGGACTCTGAACCTACCGAACGACCAAGTGAGGCTACACTTCTTGTAGGCTAGAGACCCTAAGGAAGGTACATGCATCATAATGATTTGTTTTCATGTGTTTTCTGGGAATTTTGGGAATTTAAAATGAATACAAAGTGTAGGAAAACATAAATCTTATACACTACTCGGGCTTATTCATTCCTTGTTTTCCTTATTGTTATCGCACCTGGGAGACGACCTCGAGTGGTGCGGACGATCGAGGCCCCATAGGTTGTTTTGGATGGTCGATAGAGGGCTGGCCGAGAGGTGGATGATGATAATTGGCAGATGACTCTTCGTGCCTTTAAGCGACAGACCCTCGAGAAATAGGAGGGTAGCGTCTCAGATATGGAGACAGAGAGCTGGCTCGAGGAGCTAGTGATAGCTTTCAGCTTGATTGGGGCTCTGACGGAGTACTGTGTTCCTCTGACTATCAGCCAGATGCGGGGAGAAGCACGTCATTGGTGGATGCTTTATCTCGAGGAAAATAAATAAGCTGATGTTGCGTGGGCTAACTTCGAGAGGGTGATCTAGGCAGAATAACTATCTTCCTTGGTGAAGGATGAAAAGAGGAAGGAGATTCTCTCCCTCCAATAGCAGAGCATGTCTGTAAGGGGGTTGGGGATCATGTTCAAGGATCTCCTTCGCTTTTCATCGGACCTATTTACGGATGAGGAGTCTCGGGTGAGATGTTTAGAGGAGGCACTTTGACCTTATCTTCGCTATGATGTAACTCCCTACACCTTACTGACATACATAGAAGTCCAGAAGAAAGCTGAAGTGGTGGAGTGGATGCACACTCTTGGAGGTGTATCACAAGATGGGATCGAATTGTGCTCATCGAAGGGGAAGGTCATCAGAAGCAGGCCTCCAGCATCAAGACCCTCTTGGTTTCAACCAGTAGGAAGCAAGACTCAGCAGTTCTAGTTCTGATCCACCAGTCCTCACCCTTTCCTTTTGGCCCCAGGACCAAAGTTCATCCTCTGTGGGAGCCATGGGCACCTTCGGAATCAGTGCCCGGATAGAGTGCAGTACAGTGCGGGTGGGCCAGTGCAGCACCCACCCCAGCCGCAGTAGTTTCTAGCCAGGCCTATTCAGCAGCATCAGGGACAGTGAGCTCCCGCTCCTCCAAGGGTGGACATCGCAGGAGGAGGCCGACCTCAGGGTGCTCATCAGGGACCTCAACCAGGGAATGGTCGGGGAGGTGGGCGATAGTCGAGAGGTAGAAGAGCTAGGCGTGGGCAGTTGCACGCTGCAGAGGCAGCAGTTCCAGTAGGTCCAGAAGTCGTTCGAGGTATGATCATCATGCTTATTACCCTTGCTTATGCCTTGTTCGATACATGAGCTTATCACTTCTTTGTTACACCCATTCGGGCACGCGCCCTGGGTTTAGATGCCGAGAGAATTTCAGTGCCTCTTTTGCTCAGCACGCCAGTCGGAGGTCAGAACGACTTGTCTTATGTTTTCCGAGGGTGTAGACTGATGATAGGTCCACATAAGTCTATCAGGGATCTTAAACTATTGCAGATACACCCATACGGTGTCATCCTAGGCAATGACTATATGTTCTCTGTATGTTCCTCCATTGACTACATCCGAGGTAGGGTTGTGTTTTCAGATTTGGGCACTCAACTTGTAACTTTCATCAGCGAGCATGGTTTCCAGAAAAGCAGTAGGTGAGAGGAGCCCCTACTTTCCTTGGTAGCTGAACTAGTAGTGGAGTCGGGGATGCAGAGATGATGGAAGCCCCATGGATCGTTAGTGAGTTAATGGACATCTTCCTTAAAGAGGTGGTGACTCGACCCCCTCAACGTGATGTTGATTTTGGGATTGACAAACAACCTGGGGCCCGTCTGATTTCGATTTCTCCCTACCGGATGGCACCTTCTGAGTTGTGGGACTTGCGGATCCAGATTGACGATTTGAGGAAGAAGGGTTTTTTCCATCCAAGACTGTCACAGTGGGGTGCTCTTGACTTTTTTGTGAAGAAGGAAGATGGTGGTATATGTTTATCCATTGATTATAGGAAGCTGAATCAGGAGACGGTCAGGAATCGCTACCCTCTCCCGATGATAGAGTATATCTTTGATTAGCTGAGGGGAGTAGGTTTGTTCTTGAATATCGGTCTACGTTCTGGATATCACCATGTGAGGGTGAAGGAGGGCGACATCTCCATGACTGCCTTCAGGTGCAGATATGGGCACATTGAGTTTGTGGTCATGTCGTTCAGCATTACAAATGCTCCAGCTGTGTTCATGGGACTCATGAAATCCATCTTCCGGGAATAACTAGATCAATTTTTAGTTGTGTTAATTCACGACATTCTGATCTAGTCAAAATCAAACGAGGATAACATAGAGCACCTGAGAAAGGTTTTAGAGGTCCTTCGATGGAACCAGCTCTATGAGAAATTTTCCAAGTGCAGGTTCTGGACGCGAGAAGTTCATTTCCTTGGGCACGTAGTGTCTGAGAAGGGGATAGCAGTGGACCCTTCGATGGTTGAGGCAGTTGTTTCTTGGGCAGCACCAAAGAGCATGACAAAAGTCTGTAGTTTCCTTGGTCTGGTAGGATACTATTAGAGGTTTCTTCCCAACTTCCCCTGAGTTGCTTCACTTTTGAAATCATTGACCAAGAATGACTAGGATTTCATGTGCAATGGGTAGTGCAAGGTGGACTTCAGTTATTTGAATAAGAAGTTGGTATGTTCCCCAGTACTGAGGTTACCAGAGGAAGGGTTGGCGTATAAGGGGTTCAATGATGCTTCAGGGTAGGACCTCAGATGTGTGTTGATGCAGCGGCAGTGGGTGATCTCCTATGGGTCTAGGAATTTATGTCCCCATGAGCGTAACTATGCCACCCATGATTTTGAACTTGCGGAGGTCGTGTTCGCCCTAATATTTTGGCGGCATTGCCTCGTCAGAAAGCGCTTTGTGGTCTTCACCGATCAAAAAAGCTTGAATTATATCTTCTACCAGTGGTAACTGAACTCACGGCAGCGTAGGTGGGTGGAGTTCCTTCAAGACTATGTCTTTGATAATTCCTACACCTCCGAAAAGGGAAATGTGGTGGCCGATGCCTTGAGTAGGAAGTCGCAGAAGAATGCGGTTCAGGAGTCGGTAGATACATGGAGGGCGGTGGAGGAGTTGGCTGCTCTGCACCTGGATGCAAGGATGGAAGGTGGTAGAGGATTCTCGTATCAGATGACAGTGCAGTCTTCTCTGTTGCGGTAGGTAGAGGAGTCCCAATGGGGAGACATAGAATGTGAAGTGATGCGTGACGAGGTTCACCATGGTGATGCTCCATTAGGCTGGACAGAGGATGGTTCGAATCAGGTTCTTTTCCAAGAAAAGAAGTTTTTTCCTGAGGTGATGCACAAGAGAGTTCTTAGTGAGTTCCAAAACTCACCCCTAATAGTGCACCAAGGTGTTTCCAGGATGTACTAGAGTTTGAGAGGTAAATTATGGTGGCCCGTGGTGAAACGGGAAGTGGTAGTGTTCATGGCCAAATTCATGGTGTGTTAGTAGGTGAAGGATGAAAACTGTGTTCCAGGTGGTTTGATGCATCCTTTGGATGTCCTCGAATGGAAGTGGGATGACATCACGATGGATTTTTTCATAGGGCTACTCAAGGTTCAAGGAGGCTGCGGCGCTATCTGGTTAGTGGTGGACCGGTTGACGAAATCTGCTCACTTCCTCACGATCAAAGAGTCGAGTGTAGTGGATGTCTTATCATAAAGGAACATGGATGAGCTCGTGAGATTGTATGGAGTTCTGATGTCCATTGTCTCGGATAGGGATGTACAATTTACCTCGCGAGTCTGGAGGGGATTGCAGCATGCTTTCGGCACCCAGCTACGTCTTAGCACTACTTTCCATCCCTAGATAGATGGACAGACAGAGTGCACCATCCAGACATTAGAGGGCATGCTACGAGCATGTATTCTGGATTTTGGGGGATCATGGGTGTGACACATGCCTCTTGTAGAGTTTACCTACAATAATAGATGTCACTCTACCATTGGCATGGCTCCGTTCGAAGACTTGTACGGATGGCAATGTCGCTCACCAGTGTGCTTGGTTGAGGTTGGGGAAACATTTGTTCTTGTCCTGGAAGTGGTGAAGAGCACGACAGCGATGGTTCATCTTATATGGGAGAGGATGAAAGCAGCCTAGGACCGGCAGAAGTCATATGATGATAGTATGAGGAGACCCTTGGAGTTTGAGGTTGGGGACCACGTATTCTTGAAGGTCTCCCCTCGGCGTGGACAACAGAGGTTCGGCACAGGGAGTAAGATTTCTCCAAGGTTCATTAGACCCTTAGAAGTTTTACAGCAGGTCAGAGAAGTGGCATATCAGCTAGCGCTACCACCACCGCTGGTGAGAATACATGACGTCTTCCATGTGTCCCAACTCTGATGGTATCTACATGACGTTTCACATGTCCTTGACTACGGGAAGCTGGATATCGAGGATGACATGACTTTTGTGGAAAGACCAATGACGATCGAGGATCATGAGGAGAAGATGCTTCATGGATGGACAATTCCTTTGGTTTGTTTGTTGTGGAGGCATAGCGGGCTCAAGCAACGTACCTGGGAATGGGAGACGTAGATGCAAGTCCAATACCCAAAGCTGTTTTGAGTTTTGTTCTGTTTCGTTCTATACTTGTTGTGATGTAGTGTTGACCTTTTTAGATAATGAGATGTTTTTTTTCCTACCTAGGGAGTGTTGTGGAATGTCCTGACTGTGGAAAAGGGAGGACCCAATCCCAAATCAAGATGCATTAAGGTTGATGCGATTAAACACATGCGGGTGAGTTAGTGCTGCCCAATGAGGACAGTATCTTGACATGGAGGAAGAAACTCCCTAACTCATATGACTGGACAGCTTGACCCCCTTTACTGTTTCGTGGCTTCTTGAGGGAGAAGTGTTTATAGATGTTGGTGAGGTTTATTTGTGAGAGTTATATTTCGGGGTGGTTGTTTGGGCCCCCATATTCTCTTCTGGTTGGGTTTGATTCTCAAGGGAGAGAATTGTTTGAGAGGTATCTAATGTGATGGCCCATACCCTCACGGTCCATCCCTTTTCCAAAATCTGGATCCTAAGGGTGGCGTCTCAGTGGGTGCAACCGATCAGTGTACGACCGATCGACGTGGGATCGATCGCTGTCGGACCGATCGGTGGGTGACCGATTGGTGGGCGACCGGTCGGTGTACGACCCTTCGGTGTGCGACTGATCGGCGTGCAACTGATCTGTGTGCGACCAATCGGTGTGCGACCGATCAGAGGGTGACCAATCAGTGTGGGACCGATCCATGTGCGACCGATTGGCAAGTGACCGATCGGCGAGGGACCGATCGGTGTGCTAATGATCGGCGTGCGACCGATCGTTGTGAGGCACGATCAGTGAGTCACCGATCGGTGCGGTATATCGGTTTGACCGATCAATGTGTGGCACGATCGGTGCCACCCAGCATTGTTGGGTTTTTCATCTGTAGTTCCTCCTATAACACCACTTTCAGGCCCTTTTTAACCTTTTTGGGAGTGGTTCAAATCCTTTTTTAATCCATAATCAACGGTTAAATTCCTAAGGGTGGGTCGACCATCAACAGACCCATCTGTGTGTCTGCGTGTCGTGCCCCTCTGTTTATATAAAATCCTTTAAAATCACACATGTTACCAACCTTTTTTCAGTAGGAACCATTAAATAACAATTAATCCCATCATGTGTAACCACCCAACCATGTGGGGAACCACGATCAGACATTAAAGCCGTTCAAATCCCCATATTCCATAACAATGGGATCTTGTCTATATATCGCACAGTAATTTCTTCTTCTTCTTCTTCCATTTGGCCAACCTCCTTTTCTTCCAAGTTATTATGGAGTCTCCCTTTCAGAGGAAAGGGGTGTGACACCAATTATGCTTTTTTTCTCACCCATGGAGTCTCGAATGTTCCTCCCCAGCAAGTTGTGCATCCCCAGTTCGTGGTGCGTGGATAAGAACTTTGATCCTTGATCAACCAAGTAGGGTTTTTCCTTCGTCTCTCTTTACTGTGTATCGTGTGGGGTGGGTAAGCTATTGTTTCTATGGGGATTGATGAATCCAAGGTTAATAAATATAATGAACGGACCTTTAAAGAATTAAGGGGGTGTGATCGATGTTCTGATGTACTCTTTTATGTTGATATGTGTTGTGAACTGTATGGGCATGTGCTCATTGAAAATCATGGTTGTTGGTGGTCTTTCCTTGCGTCCAAATAAACACTTGTCTTTGGTAACGACTAAATCACTGTATCATGGAAATTAGTTAGTAACCTAAACTCGGTTTTATTAAATGGATGTTCAGTAAAACAATAATCCCTGTGTGCCCACCCCGATTGACAACAGAAAGAAGAACCTAATGAATGATGTGCCTGGAATTGGAATTTTCCTACTCTATTTTGGTAGTAGGTGTGTTGTTCTGCTTGGTGATTATGAGGTGACATGGATAGGGATGGGATTCCCTGTTGTTGTACAGTTGTTGGTTGTGGTTCGAGAGCTGTGTTGGGTGGTATCTTGAGGCTTTCTTTGGTTCTAGTACTTCGAGGGATCTCACTTCATCCCTTCATTCTTCTGACTTCACAAGAGAACCAGGTGTGAATGCTTAAATTGTTTTTTGGCTGTTTCTCTTTCCCTGGCTTGTGGTTATGCCTGTTAGTTTCCCAGTAGGGTAGAATTCACCTAATGGGATCACTTGAATGTGAAAATGAGAATGGTTAAAATGGGGAATTGGTTTTGGGAATGAGTTGTGAGTTGGCCATGAGTTTTGTGTTGTTCTATTATAAATGTATAGTAATAAGGGTGTTTGTGATTAGGTGTTGGAACTCTAGGTTGGGATGAGTGCTTGTTTAATATACATATACATGTAGTATTTATGTTTCTTATTCACGCCCCACCCGAATTGAGAACATAGTACTGGACACCTTCATTTCATGGAGGAGGGTGTTTTTTCCAACACTCTTCTGAGTGGCTGGTTGTTAGCTCCTTTTCTGCTCCCTTTCCTAAATATCCCAAGACTCTTCAGGAAGGATATAGTGGCCATAGGTCCCTTATAGTACATGATTCTTCAGGCAGGGTAGTGGTGGTGGTCGGCCTTGGTGTGTGCGGGCAGGCTGCTCCCAAGAGTCTTTGTGATGAGGACAAGGTGTCTTAGGGCGTGACAGTGGTTGTTCTAGCCCAGGTGTTTGTAGGTGTGGTCATCTGTGGTGGTAGTGTCCTAGGTGTGTGTGGGCGGGATGTGTGGTAATGGCCCAGGTGTTTGCAGGCAGGAATGGTGGTTGTGTCCCAGGTGTGTGTGGGCGGGGTGTGGCAGTGGGACTGCGGTGAGAATGGTTGGATTTGTTCAATGCGTAGGATGTCTTAAATAACCAGTGCGAAAGTGGCGTGGGCTACCCGAATATCGACATGATATTAATATACGTTACATGACTTGCATTTTTTTGGGGGAGTGCCTTGGTGAGTCTTGGGTGGATCATTTTCCTTTCTAGGTGCTTTGGTTATCTCTTCATTTTTCACGAGACATTAGAAAGCATCCCCACTTATGCATGAGAGTCTTTGGTTTTCCTTGCTGAGTATACTTTTATTCTCACCCTACGTATATAATACTACATTGAGGTTTCCAGGAAGACTTCAGGGATTATGCGGGACTGTACTAGCTCGGACGTTGGGGCAGTTGCAGTTGTCACTTTCCTTTTATTGGTACATTACTTTTGGAGTTCTTGTGACTTGTATCATTTACTTTTGAACATGAATATAGGAATGGTTAACTTTGTCCTTTACCTTTACCATCATATTTTGGTGTTTTTTTATATTTACTATCTTATCTCACAATCCTATTAAAATAAAAATGGTAATGCCTTCCATCTTGTGTCTGATTATATACCCTTGGTGATAGGCGCCACTCCGGGACCTATTGAAGGTGGGTCTTGGGGTCATTATCTCTCCTTCAACTTAAAGAAGGAAGGTTCTGGAAATCTGTTGTCCCTTCCATCCTTTTGGTGAAGGCCGGTCGTGACAACCTTTATCTAGATTTTCCTTAGTTATCAATGGAATCAATAGGGTTTGTTTTGCAACATCATCCCAATATTTCATAGTTATACAGTTACTTCCATGTAGGGATTCATGAGGATCACTAAGAATGATTTTTTCAAATATACTTTATAATAAAATTTGATAAAAGGGATGTGTTGATCAAAAACACCTTTGAATACTAAATAAAAAGATATCAGTATGTCCTATAGAGTTTGAGTTGTTCTCTCAGGCTTTCCATCTGTTTAAGGATGATTGGATGTACTACAACATAAATTCATATCAATAAATTTTTAATATTGTTCTAGAACATTTAGGTAAACAATTGATCTTGATTAGATACACTATATTATTGTACTCCATGTTACATTTCTATTTTCAGAATCTATTTTTTGGGAAGGTGATCAATAGATACATATTCTTTGATATCAATGAAATTTCACAGCATCATAATTTGATATATTACTGATAGAGCACTGTCATGGGTGCCCTCAAATTATTACTGTGGTATTGGGGTACTTAGGTGTAGCAGAGTGGCTGACCAAGGTCATCTCTCAAAGGAGGAAGTAGATTTAGAACAACTTATTAAAGGTATTCTAAAAATAAAATAAAATAGAATAAAAAAACTATTTGAATGGATAGGGGTTCGTTATAGTTTATGAATCTAGAATAAGTTTTATGGAAGAAGATTGTATTTTTTTTTTAGTTTTGAAATGAAGATCGATTAAAATGACACAACAAAAAGATGTTTTTTTTGAAAATATTATAAATGGCGTAATCGATCTAACTCTACCTCTTGATTCACTTATTAATCATTATCATTTAAATCAATATCCACTTAATTATGATCCCCTAATTTGTTATCCCTAAAACCCTATGAGAGTTAACTTAACCACAAAGATAAAATTACTTAAACCCTAGGCTAGATTCGGAACACGCAATCACATCACCCTGCTTTGATTGTTGTTCTAAGGTTAGCTTATGGTCAGTGGTTAATTAGAGCACATATCCATTCTCTAAATGAGGACAAATTGTTTTTAGGGATTATATTTGAACTCTACAGATTTATCTCTTGTGGTCTTGTATTAGTGATTATGATCGCACTATCACAATTTACACAATTCCCGACCCCGCGTGTTGTGTGTTAATTGTTCAATTGCTTGCTTAGTTTCTTACAATTTAAAATCACAATTCATGGATCATATTAACTGAATTAAATTATCTCAATGATTCAATACAATTAAATGAATAAGGATAGAGGTCGATTGATTACTAAAATGAACTACTCTTCCATGGGTGGTGTATTCCTCGTGGAGACGTTTTTCATAAGCGAAGGATTGAAAGGGTAGAACCCAATCTTGTCTCCACTATTGATTCCAACCCAATTAAGAATATTAATAGAAGAATAAGAGGGAAGAACACAGAAGATTATTTGAAGAAAAATTCAAGAAACAAACATGAAAGAAAATAAATACAAATAGGAGGTGGGAGAGGAGAGCCTTTTTGGAAGAGAGGTCTTCACAAGGGATTACTTCTTACACGAGTTTTAAGGGGCTCCCAAGAGACACCCATTCGGCCACACCTTCCCAAATCCTCATCCAGCCCTCTCAAAGAGTTAAAACACCGTTTGAATAGATTTTATGAGGTCTAGGGATACATAAATTTCTAAGTGTGAAATGAAAAACTTTGCCAAATATTTTATTACAAGATAAAACTCCTAGTTGACCTCCATAACGCGTGAATTGACGGGCCTTCTAGAAGGATGATTTGTGACAAATCATTTCCCTGAGCTTTCCACAAATTTGGGCTCAATCCAAGCCCGGATGAAGACGATATGACCCAAATATAGAACCCATGTCCATTCTGACGAGTCAAGCCCACCATTGGATTAATGGCCCATTTACTCCATCCAACCATTGGATTAATGGCCCATTTACTCCATCCAAATGCACTTTTTAGCTCGAGTGTCCTGCATGAAAGTATTAGAACATTAAGTTAGGAACACTGTTACAAAATTTCAAATTCAAATAATAAATATAATAATATTTATCTTCGACATACTACAGTGAACTATAAAGGGTAAAACTGGAGTTTTCTCCAAATTTTCAAATGAATGATCAAATCCCAAATATTTTATAAATAATCATATTTAACACAATGTGAGGAAATTATATCATTTTTTATCTATAAAATATTCAACAAAATAGTGTTTTATCAACGCCCCCTCACTTACCCTTTTTCACTCCTGGGCAAAACCTCATGTCAAGTAAACATCAATATCAAATAAAAACCAATTTTAAAACACATATCCTTGAGATCATACAATTATACCCCAAGAAAAAAAATATATCATGCCTCATAAAAGACCGTTATTTCAAGTTCTTCATTTATATTATTCAATATATTTCCACTCCATTTATCCTCCCATGCACAAAATACTTACCTCGCTTGAATTTTCTCTCATCACACAAATATCAATTTTTTTGCAATGTCTTTCTCATCCAAACACATACAAGGGTCACCATAGGCTTGATAGATTCCTACATCACTACCCGATGTGAGTCAAGGACATATGTTTTTCATGAGGACTTTTTAGGGTTGTTCTGTGGCTTTGGTTTGTAGGATTTAGATGTGAACAATTATGAGGCTGAATGAGGAGGGCATGACTCTTTTTGAAGAAAAATTGCATTAATCTAATTTTCACTTAAATATCGTCTTCTCCTCAATCCACATAGTATCAATTCAGCTCCATCATCATGAAAAGTCATGAAAAGTTTACACCATTCATCATTTCAGCATCAAAAATTTCAATCTTCTCAAACATGATTTTCTTCAATTCTCTAGATGGGCACAACTTTCCACCTCAATTAGAAACTCCAAAAAAGGCACAGCTTCATTTGTCATGAAACCTCCAGAAAAGGAATAGCATTCAATATAATGAATTTCTTTAGTAGAAAACACATCTTTTCAGAATTTAATTGTCCATCCAAAGTATCACAGAATGTGGTGGCACAAGACAAGATAGATTCCTCCACACTTAATCTCAACTAGATTATGCAATTTCTATCACGACCCGACCCTACCCAGGCTCGAGCCGCAACTACCCCAAGACCGCCTCCATAGGCCAGGGGCTGGCGATCTGCGCCGAAGGCATAAAAACTCGGGGAGGCCTTTGCCTAAGTACCTATACTCACACACACACAACACACTCAATGAAAAGTGTAGAGTAAAAGGAAAGATAAGTAAATAAAAAGGGAAACCGCTGTATAAATACCACAAATGTGCATCAACCTCTAAACAGTACATGAAAAGTGCCGAAAATGAAAAGGGGGAAAAACACGTGCCCATCCAAAAAGTTCCACAACCCGACAATAGGTAAACAGAAGAAATAGCTGACGGGTCTCCCACCTGGAACCCGGCTACGACCACCGCACGCATTCTAAGCTCCAAAGATCCTATGCTCCACTGAAGTCACGCTACACATGTCCGTCGTCTGGAAGGGAACACCAAGTGCGGGCAAAGCCCAAGTAGGGGTGAGTATAAAATTACTCAGTAGGATACCCTGAAGGCTCGAGGCAGCAACAAAGGAGGTACCGAAGGGTGAGCTGTGGAGAGAACAGAAAAAGTAGAGGAGTACAACTTAAAGGGAAGTAAGAGTAACAGTAGAGAGTCCAGCTCAACCCAAGAAGAGGAAATAATGTAGGCTTGTCCAGACACAAGGAGCTGGAAATGGTGAGAAGATAAACTTCCCGTCGAGTCTTCGCTACCTATAGAAGGAGTGTAGACTCATCCAACCACGAGAATCTAGACAAGGAAAGCACGTGGCATACCCCACGCGTCTTCGCCTCTCCTGGAAGGGGAGTTACCAAACCCAAGAAGTGGGTACTGGAACAAGGTATATACATATCCTTATTCTCAAAAAAGAAGCCCGAACAACGTCGTAAGGGGATCTCCATACCGTATATCATCCAAATAAAAGAGTAGCCAACCATCCTAGAAGAAAACTCCATCGATTCCCAGCATCCCACACATCTACCCTGAGCTACAAGCCATGTGGCTCAATCACCACACCTCGACACTATCCACTTTGGGCGGCACTGACTCGCCCGCATGGTTTTAGGTCGCATCACAAGGATGCGTCTCGGTGGGGGAAAGCACTCCTCATACTTGAGAGTTCTGGGGGAACATCAACCAAAACTCGTCACTGCCCCGCAGTCGAGAGGTCTTCTCAAAGTCGACAGGCGACCCCCTGCCCAGCCCCGCTGGAGGATCCATGGAAGTCAACAGGTTACCATTATAGGGAGACCCAAAAAGTCGACAGGTGTCACACTGCCCAGTCCCGTAATAGGGTAATCCACTGGAGGGTGACTCGGCTAAAGTCGGCGACGGGACCACTGCCCAGCCCAGCTGAAGGTCACCCGACATCAGGGACCAATGCCCAACCTAGCTGGAGGTAAGCCCGACATCGGGGAACACTGTCCAGCCCCACTGTAGGTAAGACCGGCATCGAGGACCACTGCCCAGTCCCATTGGAGGTAAGCCCGGCATCTGGGACCACTGCCCAACCCAGCTTGAGGTAAGCCCAGAACTGCTCTGGCCATCCCTGCTGGATGGTACTGCTCGGTGAACACCGCTGTACTGGCCATCTCTGCTGTATGGTAACCCACTGGTGAGCCCTGCTCGAAACAACCTCAGACCTGCTAGAAATAACCTCAGCCCAGCTAGAAACAACCTTAGCCCTGCTGGAAACAACCTCCTGGGTAGAGGATCGGTGCCCGTGTAATTTTTTGGTCACACCGAATCCACAAGAACTCTACTAGGGAATACGGGATGATGGTAGAAACTCCCCAGGCCTCACAAGGCAATCCTTCCCCAATCCGTGGAGTCACTGTCGAAGCGGACCGAGTCAACTCACCCCATAAAGTGGGGGAAAATGCCCACACTGTACGAACACCCATAGTCGCAAACTATGTCGAAGTCCGGTGAAAGGGTCACGGTACTGAAACCCCTCACAGCTGAGGAAGCAGAGGAACCAAACCATCTCTGTCGGCCAAACTATCGAGAACAAGACCAGGGGGAGACCACTCAACCCTGCTGGTCAGACAAAAGTGCACCATGCCAGGGGAAAGTCCACCTTGCTGGTCAAACAAACGAGCACAAAGCCAGGGGAAAACTCCACCCTGCTGGTCAAAAAAATGAGCGCAGAGGGACCCTCTACGTTGCGATAGGTCAACAGTACGTAAAGCAGATCACGACACGCACGTGGGGCCCACACGACTTGTGGCCCCAAGTGATCCCCAACCGAGCGCGCCAACGTTCTCAGGTACAAACCATACGTACCTCCAAGCGCTCCCTTATAGTCCCAGAGTATACTTTGTTCCAGCCGAAAGGCTATCGTGCACACGACTCCCAGGGTCAACGCGAAGGCGTGACATAACAACTCCACCTCAAAGGCCCAGACATGGCCAACCACATCTCATGGACCAATTATATCACTCTCCCATGAGTGCGCGATCACACGCCAAGGGTTGGCTACAAACAAGGTAGGGAAAACCACCACTAGAGCACCGTCCATGCTTCCACATTTAGCAAGATCGCGCAAGAGGCTCCGCACAACCAAATGGATTGCATCATTGTAATCCTCATGAAAAAACCCACGAGATCGACTACATACTCGCCTAAAACGGATATCCGTCGGAATATTCACCAACACCTCCTCACGCCCGACCGGCGTCCCGTGATCCCGAGCCTCGGCCCCGAAAACAGCCCGGCACATCGCACCAATGCGATCCCCTCAGGAAAACATGTCAAAAGAACTACTCACTTGAGTGAAATGGATATCAGGAGAAAAAGATACGTTCCGGCGCACCACACACGAGTGGTGCTTCATGGGACGCACATCCCGGTCCTGAAACTCAACGAACGGGTCATGTCGTTGCAATCCTCTCGAAAAAGTACACGAACTAGACTATTCACTTGTCCAAAACGGGACACCTTGTGATAAAGCTAGAAATCACCGTCAAATCCCAAAAATAGTCCTCACGGGCCCCTCAAACTCGTGCCAAATTAGGGTGGCCGGATTTCACCATTGCAATCCACTTGAAAAAACATCCTGAAAAGACTGCTCGCATGCCCCGAACGGACGTCCAGTGAGAAAGGCATGAAACGCTACACGCAGCTCGAAAGACGGGCCGTGGGGCCCATGCCTCAAATCCAGTATCAACGCCCGAAACCACCCTGGAAACCTCCACCTCAGTGCCATTGGCGCAACACCGCCACTGACGCTCAAAACAGACGTCAGATGCGTTTGTTCCACCCAAAACAATAATTCTCGGGAAGCCCGCTAAGCTCCTCTACGCACGTGTCATGCCCCTGAGCCTCTCATCTCGGAAGTTAAAACTCCAGAAACCACCCCATAATGTCCGAATCGACGTAAGTTCCATGCCTCCGTAGACCGAATGCAAAACGGACGCCCGTAGCGAATGCTACGGCCGTCAGAAGTTTCAAAGGGGGAAACACCCTTGGGCCGGAGCGGCCCCGTCCGGCCGGTCCGCCCATAGCCGGCCCGCTCCGGCCGGCCCGCTGGGACCGCAACCCAGCCGCTTCCCACGAGACCGCCTCGCCCGTGCACCACACGGGAGCCTCTTATACCGACCGGCAGACACGGACGGTCGGCTTTCCACGCGGAGACCCGCGTCGTGCGGGTCTCTGTCCAGCCGCAGGGTCACACGCCGCGACCCTGGACGTCCCTTCACCCCAGAACCCGCGCGCTGCGCCCTCAGCCTGCGAGCCCGAGCCGCACCAGCCACCTGAGGAAGCCACCTCCGCAGACCTCCACTGACGAAGAGTGCCACTGCCAGTGGAAGCCCCAGCCGCCGCCGCTGGAACTCGCCGTAAAAAGGGAACCTGCCGGAAAAACCTCAGAACACCTCCAAAAAACTGCAATCTTTGGTGAATGATTGCGGGTTCCTCAGAACACCCAAATTGAAACCAAAAAATGCTTCAGATAGCTCCTAAAAACTACTACATACCCATGGGATTTGATTCGATGATCAAACAACAATCGGCAGATATAATTGAGGTTGATATAGGGTTCGGAAATTAAAACGCAACCAAAATCCTCCTACCTCTTGAGCGATGCCCGGAGCTTCACGGGGAGTCCGCCGCCGCACCGCGCCTTGACAGAGCTGCCTTTCCGGAGCTAGAGGAGGATAGGGAGGAGTTCCTGCTTACTGATATCCAGGTGAGGAATAGGAAGAGGGAGGGGGTGACTTAAGCGTTTAAATAGAAACGCTTAACCACCCGCCCGTCGGCCCGAACCCGAACCCTCAGCATGGTCAAGGTTATGCCTCCCCTAGGGTAAACACCACCTCCCGAGCACAAAGAAGGTCTCAGAATTTTAATCTGAGATCCCATTCAAAAGTTATAAAATTTAACGTCTGAAGCCACTATATTACGAAAACGCCCCTGGGGCCATTTTTCACAAACGGCCCGCGCCCGTGAATCTTACACCCCTCCTAGGGTAAACGGAATGCTCTGAACTGAACGGTGCCCTCAGTTTTCCAATCTAAGCCACTATTTAAGAGATTATTGCGTTTCACCATTAAAAGAATAAATTAATTAATTAATTTATCAGTTTAACATTCCGAAAGCGAGTGAGGGGTCCAAACATCCCGCGCCGACAAGTTTTATGTCGTTCCTATGGTAAACACCCCATTCCGGGCCCATCCGTACACTCGGATCCCTGATCCGGTGCACCGTTTAGGAGTTATCGCATTTATTTAGTGTTTCTAGTGTGAAAGCACTGAAAATTTAATGCCGGCCACTCCGGGACTCGGAATCGCACGCCGTCCGAAGGCGCTGCTTTGGAATATCATCATGAATATTCCAATTCCTTTCGTAGAAAAAACTGGGTTCATAAAATTTCACTTCAATAGTTGGTTGGATAGGGAAAATTTGCTTGTAATGTGGATAACCTAAAAGGCTATGAATAGCTTCTAAGGGCTAGATGTATTAAATATTCAAGGTAGGCCATTATAAAAAAAGATTCTTTGAAATAGGGGCTTTAATACCAAACAAATGCCTCAATCATTTAAACATATGTACCTCAAACCCTCAAGTTCTGACAGGAATAGATCAAATTCTGGTTAAATCAAGCATGGTTTGGTTCTCTCAAGAAGTGAGGTGAATGTAAAGAATATGAAAATAATGGTTTAGAAGCCTCATAGGAATGTTATTTCAAATATAAAGACAGTGAGATGTGGCATGGGAATCAAAACTCAGCATACTTTTCATGAAATTACTACATATTTGAACTTGAAACAAAGTCATTTCAGTATCCCTTTAAGCTTAGTTTCAAGGGATAAATTGTTTCACTTATTGATATGGATTTAAAAATGGTTATGAGAATCATTTTAGCTCAAAATTTTCAAAAAATACAGAAAATTGTAAAATAAACACTAAAAATTTGAAAAACACAATTTTTTTTAAACAGAAAAACAATTGAAATTACTAAACTAAAACGTTCCCTCCCCCACACATAAAATATTACATTGTCTTCAATGTGAACTAATGAGATGAATATTCACATGAAATGAAGATTTTTTAAATAGGAAAAATAATATAAAATTGAAAGGGTTAGGACCAGCCTGATGTGCTCATGTGATGATGGGGTCATGCAGTGTGATAAAATCCAGTGCATCAGTAGGATGTCCCTCAATGTATCTCTTCAAACGTTTCCCATTGACTTTAAAGCTCCTTCTAGTGTCCTCTTGTGTGATCACCACTACACCATAAGTAAAAACATTAGATACAATATAAGGACCTAACCATCTGGAACACAACTTACCAGGTATCAGCTTCAGTTGTGAACTGTAGAGAAGGACTTTCTCTCCAACATGAAACTCCCTTTGTTGGATCATTTTTTCATGACCTGATTTTGATCTTTCCTTGTAGAGAATTGAGTTCTCATATGATTACTATCTAATATCCTCAAGAACTTGAATTTGCAGCTTCCTTTGGATTCCAGCTTGGGCCAAATCCATGTTGCATTTCTTTATAGCCCAATAAGCCCGATGCTCAATTTCCACAGGGAAATGACACACTTTCCCAAAAACAATCCAAAATGGAGACATACCAATGGGTATTGTGTATGCTGTCCTATAAGCCCACAATAAATCATCCAAGTACTTACTCCAATCCTTCCTATTTGGATGCACTGTTTTCTCCAAAATTTGTTTCAACTCACGATCTGAAACCTCAGCCTGGCCATTTTTTTGGGGGTGGTATGGTGTTGATGTTCTATGTGTCACCCCATACTTTCGAAGGAGGGAAGCAAAATTCCTATTGCAAAAGTGTGTCCCTTGGTCACTGATGATGGCCTTTGGTACTCCAAACCTGCAAAAAAATCTTTGCTTTGATAAAGTCCATAATAACATGAGAATCATCAGTCTTATTGGCCTTAGCCTCCACCCATTTACTCACATAATCAACAGCAACCAAAATGTACATAAAACCAATGGAACTGGAAAAATTTCCCATAAAATCAACTCCCCAAACATAAAAAATCTCACATAAGAAAATGGGTTGTTGGGACATCTTGTGTCTCCTTGAAATATTTACAGTGTGTTGGCAACGAGAGAATGACTTACAAAATATATGGGAATCAGGGAATAAGCTAGGCCAATATAATCCAAAGTCTAAAAATTTCCTAGCTATCTGTTGGGCTCCAAAGTGTCAACCACATGCAAGTGTATGACAAAATTGAAAAACAGACTCAAACTCATGATCAGGAACACACCTCCTAATAACTTGGTCACTACACATGTGCCATAAGTATGGATCATCCCAAACATAAAATCTTGACTCACCCTTTAATTTTTGGACTTAATGTTTCCTTAAATTTGCAGGGATTTCAGAGGCAAAAGGTAGTTAAATAAATCAGCATACCAAGGATGTGTACTTGAGATGGTATAGATATGCTCTTTGGGGAAAGTGTCCTGAAGTGGTACCCGATCCAAGGTGTCATCCTCTAGTGTGTGAGTAATCCTACTCAAGTGGTCTGCCACCAAGTTTTCTGACCCCTTTTTGTCCTTTATCTTGATGTCAAACTCTTGAAGAAGGATCATCCAACGGTTAAGTTGTGGCTTTGCATCTGGCTTCTTCAAGAGGTACCTCAGAGCTGCGTGGTCAGAAAAAACAACTACTTTAGAGCCCAATAAATATGAATGAAATTTATCTAAAGAAAATATGATAGCAAGAAACTCCTTTTCTGCGGTAGTGTAGTTTGATTGGGATGAATCCAATGTCCTTGATGCATATACAATCACATGTGAACGTCATTCCAACCTCTGAGATAAGATAGCTCCAACAACAAAGTTGGAGGTGTCACACATAAGCTCAAAGGGAATCTCCCACCGTGGGGGTTTTATGATAGGTGGAGTGGTCAGATGTTGTTTTATCTCATCAAATGAATTCATGCAAGAAACATCAAACACAAAATTAGAATCCTTTTGAAGTAATCTTGACATTGGAAGAGAAATCTTACTAAAATCTTTGACGAAGTGCCGATAAAGTCTTGCGTGCCCTAGGAAATGTCTAACATCACGCACACACGAAGGATATGGTAAGGATGAAATAATATCTACCTTTGATCTATCATCCTTTATCCCAAGTTTTGACACTACATGAACTAAGACAATGCGATTCTCTACCATAAAATGACACTTTTCAATGTTCAGGACCAGATTCTTCTCAATACAATGATTCAACACCTTTCCCAAACTAATTAGACATTCATCAAATGGAGACCCATACACTTTATAATCATCCATAAATACCTCCATGAAGGTCTCAATAAAATCAGAAAAAATACTCACCATGCATCTCTGAAAGGTACCTGGGGTGTTGCAAAGTCCAAATGGCATCATACGGTAGGCAAATGTGCCAAAGGGATAGGTGAATGTAGTCTTCTCCTGATCCTCTAGAGCTATAGGAACCTGAAAATAACCAGAAAATCCATCCAAGAAACAATAGTGTGTCTTACCAGCTAGTCTCTCAAGCATATGATCAATAAATGGGAGGGGGAAATGGTCCTTGCGAGTGGACTGATTTAGTTTCCTATAATCAATACACACACGCCAACTATTTTGCACACTCATTGGAACTAACTCATCTTTCTCATTTTTAACAACAGTAACACCACTTTTCTTAGGCACAACCTGAATAGGACTTACCCACTGAGAATCTGAAATTGGAAAGATTATACCATCCTTGAGCAATTTCTCAACATATTCTTTAACAACTTTATGGAGGGTGGGATTGAGTCTCCTTTGTGGTTGTCTCACCGGTTTAGCCCCATCGTCCTAGATACTCCTATACATGCAAATAGAGACGATAATACCTGATATGTCAGCCAAGGTCCACCCAATCGCCCTGATGTTCTCCCTCAAAATATTCAAAATATTTTCTTCATGTTCAAAAGAGAGATTATTAGCAATGATAGAAGGTAATATCTCACCACTCAACAAGTATGAGTATTTCAGATTTGGTGGCAATGGCTTGAGTTCTAATGAAGGAGGGTGTTGTATGGATGGAGACACTAAAGGAACTGAAATATGTGCACAAAGAGAATCAGTATCAGAATAGACATCATCAAAATCAGAGAATAAAGCATCAAATACATCATCATACTCAACAGTCATGTCATAATCAGAGTGAACATGGTCAAAATCAGAATATTAATCCACATCAAAATCAAATCCAAAAAAGGATTGTGTATCAGAAACATGTGTGGAAGTGCTCTTAGAGATCAAACTCGAACCAATAATCATAATCTCCCTAATAATAGGACAATCAATTTCTATGGAGTTTTTATTTGGTGGTTCAAAATGGGAGATAACAAAAGCATAATGGTCCTCTTAGGGGTACTTCATGGAATCTATAACATTAAATATCACAACTTCATCTCCATACTCCTTGGAAAGTGTACACTCATTGACATTTATGATAGTTTTTGCGGTCATGAGGAAGGACCTACCTAAGATAATGGGGGCATGAGAACATACCTGATCATCCTCCATGTTAAGAACATAGAAGTTTTCTGGAAGAAGATTGTAATTTTTTTTTTTAGTTTTGAAATGAAGTTCGATTAAAATGACACAACAAAAAGGTGTTTTTTTAGAAAATATTTTAAAAGGCATAATTGATCTAACTCTACCTCTTCATTAACTTATTAATCATTATAATTTAAATCAATATCCACATTATTATGATCCCTTAATTTTTTTATCCCTCGAACCCTACGAGAGTTAACTTAACCACAAAGATGAAATTACTTAAACCCTAGGCTAGCTTCGGAACACGCATTCGCAGCACCCTGCTTTGATTGTTGTTCTAAGGTTAGATTATGGTCAGTGGTTAATTAGAGAACATATACATTTTTTAAATGAGGATGAATTGTGTTTAGGGATTATATTTGAACTCTACAAATTTATCATGTATGGTCTTGTATTACCGATTAAGATTGCGCTCTCACAATTTACACAATTACTGACCTCACGTGTTTTGTGTTAATTGTTCAATTGCTTGCTTAGTTTCTGACAATTTAAAAACAAAATTCATGGATCATATTATGTGAATTAAAGTAGCTCAATGATTCAAAATAATTAAATGAATAATGGTATAGGTCGATCAATTTCTAAAAAGAACAACTCTTCCATGGGTGGTGTAGTCATCGTGGAGACGTTTTGCATAAGAAAATGACTGAAAAGGTAGAACCCAATATTTTCTCCACTCTTGATTCCAACCCAATTAAGAATATTACTATAATAAGAAGAGGGAAGAATAAAAAAGATTATTTGAAGAAAAATTCAAAAAAACAAACATGAAAGAAAATAAATACAAAGAGGAGGTGGGAGAGGAGAGCCTTTTTGTTAGAGAGTTTTGCACAAGGGATTACTTCTTTCAAGAGTTGTGAGAGGCTCCCAAGAGACACCCTTTTGGCCACAACTTCCCAAAGCCTCTACCAGCCCTCTCAATGAGTTAAAACCCCCTTTAAATTGAGTTTTTGAGGGCAAGGGATACATAATGTTTTAAGTGTGAAATGAAAAACTCGGCCAAATATTTTATTCCATGTTAAACCGCCTAGTTGACCTCCAAAACGCATTAATTGACCAGCATTACAAAAATATTATTTGTGCCAAATCATGTCCCCGAGCATTCCACAAAATTTTGGCTCAATACAAGCCCGGATGAAGAAGATATGGCTAAAATATAGAACCCATGTCCATTATGCCGAGTCCAGCCCACCATTGGATTAATGGACCATTTACTCCATACAAATGCACATTTAATCTCTAGTGTCTTGAATGAATGTTGTATAACATTAATATAGTGTGACCAACCATAATATCCATATTTATTGTAAAACTGTAATTTTCTCCAAATTTTCAAATGAATGATCAAATCCCAAATATTTTATAAATAAACATATTTAACACAATGTGAGGAAATTATATCATTTATTATCAATAAAATATTCAACAAAATAGTGTTTTATCAATTGCATCCAATACATAATCATACCGTTTATATGTATTATTGTGACCAACCATAATATCCATATTTATGTTTTCTCAATTCCATACTAGTACGGATAATGGTTATAATATCCCCTAGTTCCCCTATCACTAAACCATAGTTTGTAGTCTACCAGTCTCTGATATACATACAATGAACTATATCACCTCATGTTATACCACAAAAATACTCCTTTAGGAAACAATGAATATTTATAATTCAAATAATTATAGAGAATAATAAGATATGAACATAATCCAATATATCAATTTCATTTTTTAATAACATGAACACATAATTTTTTCCTAAACCTTTTCCAATCAAAATGATAAAGGTTGAACTCAAGAACTTTTCATTGTTTTATTGTAACACTAAATTATCCTTTTTAGGACTCTTGAATCATCATATGGATAAATTATGCAAAACTAATTTGAGAAAGACACTAATTATCCCCATTCTTTGTGATTTTAAGGCAAATACATTATAAATTAATATATTTATATTTATATATATATATATGTTCTATTTATATCATCGTCATAGATATTATAGTAAGATACATAAAACAAAAATAAACAACCAATTATTTACCTTCTTATGGAGGCAGTGAACTGATTTGTAATATTCATTAATCACCTCCTATAATCTTATCTAACCCATATTAATCTCTATCAGTGTGAAAATATATTAAAAAATTTATGATATTTATATATGCCACACATATATCTATAATGATAATGTCTATGTACCATTTATGTAAATGATAAAAATAATAACTCCATTTTTTTGTTTCATAATTTTACAAATGAACATTAAATTTATAACAGGAAAAAATACAATTATATCATTCAAACCCTTCTCAGATGAATCACTAAAGATTAAAAACATGTTTCTCCTATAGGATTTTATGATTAAATGTAGAATAACCAAAAATATCTTCAAATTAATTAATATTTTCTCAAATTAACCATCCAAATGGTCAAGAATCCCTATTATTTTATCATGGTTATTGGAATAGAAAACAATGATAAATATTTCAAAAAAAATTCCTAATGGTAATCCCATCTAAGAGAACATTGGACCTAAGTCAGAATGATTGGTTTGGAATAATTTCAAATATCGACCATCATAGAATAATTTAATGATTTTTCCTACCTTGTTATCTTTTATTCTAATAATGATACTCAATTAATCTAGAATAAATTGTTATTGAGTTTTTAATTTAGTTTCTCTTTCCTTAGGGTCATGATAAAAATTATCAAGTGATATTCATAATATTCCTTGATTTTAGATTATATAATAATATTTTACAGAAATAATACCATTAATTGATAAATGTTTTATCAAAATAAATTATAAATTATATACATGAATATATGAAGAAAATTACAATAACAAATGGTATCAATATATATTCATACTATTTATAAATCATACTACTGTTGACTTAGGATCACATTCCATTATAATACTCAACTAAGACTGTCCATAATGAAGTCTAATATTTTAGATGTATTTATCTAATTACATTCGATAAAAAGAATCAATATAGGTCATAAATTATTTATTCATTAACGTTAACTTGTTAGGATCGCAATAATCATTGTAGAGCTGTATTGATCCAACTTTGAGATTAAAAAAAGAACATGTGGGCCATATAGTGACACATTTGTGTGAATTAAAACATTATAAATATTCTTTTAGAGTTTCAGGTCCCCTTCCTATAACATACTAATTATTATTCTATATTTATTATTTTAAATTGGTATTCCCCCAAAGTATGATTTATATTAAAAACACATCATCAAAATTAAATGTAGGCTAGAAATTAATATAAAAAGACATCAATAAAAGAATATCATATATGCATATTTTCTTTCAAAACATTTCAGATAAATACCCCATATAGATCAGAATCATGACCCATACAGTTGAATAAGATTCCATTAGAACTTTGTCTGTTAACCAAATAAATAAACGGACATATATTGATTCATAATATAA
Organism: Viscum album; assembly: GCA_963277665.1. Lineage (NCBI taxonomy): Eukaryota > Viridiplantae > Streptophyta > Magnoliopsida > Santalales > Viscaceae > Viscum > Viscum album. The sequence goes on from OY728143.1 coordinate 360,084,148, forward strand.
AATGTGATTTCCTTATATTAGAAATTTAAAAATCATCTATATAAATAGATAATGATTTCTAAAAATAACTTCAAATACAACTAATGGGTGATTAATTATATTCTTATTGTTAAGGTTATTAATAATTTGACATGACATCTCGAACTATGGGGTTCATGATAACTGCGATTTGACTAAAATGATTCACTAAAAAATTAAAATATATTATAATATACCTTGGTATTGGAGGTAAACTTTTAAATAGGTAATAGAATTTTATAATTAAAAATTCAAATACACATATTAAAAAACTATAAATTAAAACATTTGATGTAAATTATTTTCCTATATTGAAAAATTTATTTTTATTTTAAAATTAATTAATTTATTCCTTTATATTCCACACATAAAACAATATCTTTTTATTTTGAGACATTTACATAGATTTATCTTCCCACATTCTATACATATAGTAAGGTATATATTCATTACTCTATGGTCTTCATCAAATGATCTCAATGGAAAATTCATTTTAATATTATTTTGTAATTCAATAATATTACCACTGATAAGGTTTCTAATCATATATTGATATTTCTAGTTATGCATAATCACAATCACTCAAAATCTAGATCCCATGAAATTTAGTTTTATAGGTGTAAAATAATATCCTTTTCTATCACATTTAACAATAAAAAGATTTGTTAATGTTACAACCATTTACATAAACCATATATCATAGTGTGATAAACAGAGATCATAGTTTATAAGCGTATAATTTTTAAAAATAGTTTATATCATATCAAAATCATGAATCCATATATTCAAACAATGAATCCTTATGTTTAACCTAATTCATACATGATCAAAATATATTCAAATCCTTTATAGGGGATTATATATATAATGATAATAAACAAATGTAACTCTCTGGGGAGTGTTTACTGAATTTAGTCAGACACCATCTAGTTATACTGCAAGTATATTCGATTTAACACCCATTATTTCCCTTTAAATTTTTTCAAAACAATGTGTATTTAGTCCATAACGACATTCAGTTTCCAATATCTAGAAATGTGATTATTTTCAATGAAAACATTAAACCTTTATTTAACATTACATAGAATGATCTTCTATAATTATCCACAACCTAATAGTTATCACTAACATTTTGTAATACCGATCTCTAAAAAACATTATATAATGAAAATTTATGCATCCCATATATTAAAAAAATTATTTTTTCATTACATTATATTAATATTTAGTAATTTTTTGAGTAATACATTCCAAAGGACTATTATGGTTTATATTTTTTGTATACTATATATAATCATATTTTTTCATGAATAATAATCAACATAACCCACTAATTCATGTTATATAATTCACTTCTTGTTGATTTGTATTTAAATCCTTCCTATATAACCTATAAAAAAGAAACATAATAAATTGTGACAATAGATGTCCAGGAAGGTTAAATAAGTGAGATATAAATCAGTGATCCTAAGTTGAAATTAGATAATTTTTAGTGTAGCAGAGAATAAACTAGACATTATAAATGTTTACCATGAAATTTAAAGATTATAATCATTAATCGTGGAATTATGAAAACGTAGTAAATTGGATATGAATCATAAGATAATAAAATATAATCAAAAATATAATTGGATTATAGATTAAGAACATGATATATGATAGTGGAATAAATTATTTCATATTTATATTCATAGAAATAATTTTAAGAAAAATGTATACAAAGGCATTCATCATGTATTTCTTTTTGGATAACCTCATGTATAGCCTCTTTGTGACTATGATAACCTATTGGGTACCCTATTTAGGTCTTGGGATATCCTCTTATATATAATTTTAGCTCTTAAACCTTAAAAATTGCCCAATTAATTGTAGGATTATAATATACCCACTTATGAAATAATGATAAATCATTAGTATATATGTCAAAAAAATCATGACAGTAATTTTCATTCCAACATATCATAACTACTTGAAATGAAAATGGTTTTCATTACAAGATTATCATAACAATAAATAAACACCCCAAAAATAAATAAGGATGGTGTCATTTTATTATATCATAGTTATTCATAAGAAATATCATTGGATGATTTCATAAATATAAATACCAATAAAATATCATAAGGACATTTCATAGGGGAAATACTGGTTTTATTTTGAAAATAAATACAAAAAATAAATACAATTCTTGATTGTTAGGAAAACATTTATTTTAAAAAAATATTATCATTTAATGGAATCATCAATCAAAATAATATTCATGAAAAAGGTTAAATACTTTTATGTGGTCCATGAAAAAACAAATATTTTATTCACTCATTGATTATAAGGTTCCTCTATCAAAAATTGATAAGTTGATTATACTTAATCAATTCTATAGAAAGTAAACTTTTTAAAAAAAATAATATAATCAATAATTATATAAGATTAAAAAAAAAATTCTTTTTTATTAAAATATGGACCTAGATGAAAATTTTCTCTGACTGAATCGAAATACATAACTAGACTTCATTTAAAATATTGACATTTGAGTAATAATATGGTGGAAATGAATTGGAAACATTTAATATATTGAAATTAAAATATTATTATGAATTATACTAAATTTATGATTGATATATCATATATTTTCAGCACCCTAAAGGTAAGTACAATCAATCATGAAAAAAAGATAGTGTAACATTAAAACCTCAGAGCTTTTGTTACATTTAAATAAAAATTCCATGAAAGAAGTTACATAAAATGATTCCTTAAATTAAATGAATATAAATATATACATGATATAACATATAAATTTGGTATTATATGCACCACATGATAAAAATATGTAGTTAATATGGGATTTACTCATTCAAATATAAGTGAAATGGTAAACAAATACAAGTAAATTACATGTAAATTATTTAACAATGAAATGAATAAATGGAAAATATAAATTTATAACAATAAAATAATCAGTCAAGTAGATAATATATTATTTTCAAGATATTAGGGTTTTATATTATTATGAAAATAAATATGAACAGAAATTATTCTAAAAAATTGATAATGCAACAGAAATCCATAACCTTAAGTGACTTTCTTCATAAGAGCTCTAACATCATGAATAATCTATTTAAATTTATTATAATTATATACACTTAACATTTTAATTAAATAATTAATATATATAGATTAATTACAAAATATTTTCACACTTTTATTAATAATCATTCTTTATCATTATTCTTTCGAGTGTTAATAGCTCATTTTTTCATGTATGCTTATGTTCCACAGTTCTTATCCTCACATATTGATCATGGTTACATAATATGAAAAACATTATTAATGTAAAATTTAACAAATTTATTCATTATATTCAATATTATAACTATTTTTTAATGTGTTTATGAAAAATGAAATACATCACAGTGTGGAGATGGTTGTCGGTACATACACATATGTGATGTTTCCAATTTTTGATGGATGGATCAAAATAAATTTAAATAATAATTTACCATTAAATAATAATTATTATAACATAAATATAATATATATTCATTAAATATTAATACTCATTGCAATCAATTTAATGTGGAAATGATAAATTATTTGCATCATTTTGTGGAGGTGGTAGTCCATACATATGCAAGAACAGGATTATCAAAATCCAATGTTTTGGAAGGTAATATGGTATATAATATATTATAAATAATTAATCATGATACAATGATAAATATAATTTATGAATATTAAACAAAATAAAATATCAAATCCTGAGATGTAGTTATGGAAAACTACTAACATCGATATGTGTAATCCATAGTCAACATGTATGAATGAGTGATACATTCACATATTATTTCATTCAATGGAGGTGTAAGATGGATGCACCATAATTATAATAACATGGAAGAATTTTTATGATACTATATTAATTATTTTATGATGTATATGGAAGATTTAACATAATTATATATATAAATAATCTTTGAAATATTTAGGTACGATAATTATCCCTTCATTGAGAGACCTCATTCAGATTACATGTTATTTCATTTCAGGTTTGACACAGGAAATGAATAGAATATTGATAATTACAGAAGGAAATATATTATGGATATTCACCAGGTATTTTATGAGATATTTGGATCAAATTGTTTTAATAATTAGGATAATATGTTCCATTTTGTATGTGAGGGTACCATCACACAACGAATTAAAAAAAACATAAGATCAAATTCTTTTGAAACTATCAAAAAATGACCATAAAATATAAATGAGGATAATGTACAAACTAAAAATATTAATGAAATAATATTTATAGATTTTACCTATATCAATTAGTTTAAACCTTTAGTATAATTATTTTAACTCTAATTAGGGAAATGGGTTTTTATTCTTTCTACAATAAATCATGGACAAAATTAAATTGGTATCACTAAAATATAAAAAAATTAAAATAAAAAATATGGATTCCATTTTATATAATTAAATTTATTATATATTAATAAATAAATTTTAAAATAATAATAATAATTTCACATATAACCCTGTTTTTTTGGAAGACCCATTTTTAAGCATAAAAAAAATTTATTCTCATTAAATTCCTAGTAATAACAATTATATGAATATTAAAATGTATTATTGGAAATATATTCAATAAATTTCAATAAAAAAATTAATTAATTATTAATTATTTAATTATTTTCATACTAAAACCTTTCCAACATAAATTTTTTAAGAACTATTTTACCCAAAAATGAATTTATCTTCATTGTTAATATTAGGTTAATAAATATACAAATAATTATTCATAATTTAAACTTATATCTAATTCATTAATTATGTTTGAAAAAATATTTTTTTTATAAAAAAAATTATTACACATTGAAAAAAATATCTCTTTATAAAAATTGTTATTTTGACCATGAAATGATTTTATTAAATTTTAATGATTATTTAACTAGAATTACTTAGTATATTTGAAATTAGAAAAACAAATTATATAAATATTTCACATTGTGGTAAATCCTATTAATACACACAAATCCCATATATAGTTTATAAATGTTATACTATAATCTCATTTATTTAGTCTCAGGTTTTAATGTAATTAAAGGTATCAAACACTTCAAATTTATATTGAAATGAATAGATATAAAATCTCAAGATTAAACATCCATTGATACCCAATTAAAAATATCAATATGTTGTAAGACTATGTTATGATCATAACACCTCATTGAAATCTTCATCAACATTACATCTAAAAACAATGGAACATCATTCCCCATTTTACAATAGGATTCTCGTCTCAATGTAATCAGTACTGTAATACTCTAATATATTGGAAATGTTGTTGACTCATAAGAAAAGACAATTTTCTGAAATTTCTAAAATATATTATTATTATACATATTAAACATTCACTATATCCTCCACACTATAATTATATGTACTATGAATTTATGTCATCCATTCTACACATTATCATGACATATCCCATGATCAGGTTCGCACCTCAATGCTTCCATATTATCCATTAAAAGATTAAATTGACAAGATCTTAATTCCACATTTTGACATTCCTCTAAATCAACCAAAATATATTTTCATGGGATAGGTATTTTGAATAAATCCTATTCATTAATTAAAAAGAATGTTTGTGTACCATATATACAAGTCCCAATGATACTAGTGATATTATAATGTATAAATTATTTCACTGGCATTGGAATGTACACAATGATTATAACACATTGAAATCATTATAGATAATTGAATATTTTGTACCTAAAGGAAATGAAATTAAATATCTTACTATCCACGGATATTTAATATATAAATAAACCTCTAGAAATAATGTAGTGATATTATACAATTGATCTTGAAGATAGATCTGAATGTAAGGAGTGTGTGATTGGGAATAATTATTCCAATATACCTGGGATTTCTATTTTATTACATTATTATATATAGAAGATACTTTATATTTACTCTATTGTATTATCTCTCACCTATATAGTTAGGATAATAAATGATTTGTGTGTGTGTAGTGAGTGGATGTGTAATTTCCCCACTCAGATTCCTTTATTTTGGGCCCTATGTTGGTGGGTCACATTAACTCAAGCATATCTCCTCGAATGCTAGAGGCCACCGATTAGAAGTGAGGACCTAGGGTGTCCCTGTGGGGAGACTATTTGATATTTTCAAAATGTAACATATTTTAATGTAAAAATACTCATATAATAGAATAATTATAACAGTGAATAAATTCCAATAATATACACTATGAATACAAGTCTAGTAACCTTGTATAGAAGAAACAAAATAATAAATGAACAAGCGATAACCATCTAAATGTTATTATAAAAAACAATACCAAATATTAATCTTATATAAAATATTATATATAATTTTATATGTCTATGAATTATTGAAAATACGTATTAATGTATCAATAAAATACATGTATGAGAATATAAAAATTACAAAAACGACTATCTCTTGAGAACATCATGATCCATAAATCAGTCACGAGCTCCCTTACTCTTTAGCATGGAATAAATAGAGATTCATACTATGAGTGATTTCATTAGACCCTACTAGTATCCATATAGTCTATTTGGGTACCCAAATGTGGTCTAATACATGGTGTGTGATAAAAATCCCAATAGGCGAGCACAAATAGTCTCTAAAAAACCCAAGCTCTTTAGTAAAATAAAAGAGTTCTGAAATGTATATCACAATTATAAAAAAAATGTAATAGCTTATCCTGGAATCTATAAAACTAGTAATGGGAATAATTCTATCTATAACAAGGATCCCTATAAAACAAATGGAAAATATCATATAAAAATGAATCTATGAAGGAAAAATAAATAAACACTATGACCATGACATATACAAAGTTTTTCATCTCATTGGAAGACATTCCAGATAACCTAAAATACATATCAACCACGACCAAACTATATAAAAACATGTGTCACGTTAACCATTGATGAAATGTAAAACCATGAATATTATAATTTCTATGATTGTGTTGTTCAATCAAAAGATTCATACCCGACGAGGCCGAAATTAAGGTTTAGTGAACCATGGAATCCTAGTCTTGTCCTAGTATTTTTAGATGGAAAATATATTAGACTTTTAGTTCAGTATAAATTGCATTACAACATTCACATTCCACTGTGGGCCTAAATAAGTAATATAAAATGGAATGCACGGCCCATGGAATCCAACAAAATCTAGACCTAAGGGGAAATATAATTCATGCATTCCACTACCATAATCATGAACCATGGTATAACACAACCATGAAATCATATGTAACAATTCATCATTCAATTAATTTATCATTCATCAAATTCACATTTCATGGTTTACAAAATCATTTAAGAATTAACACTCAAAATATTACAACATTTCACATCATGTATCACCAGGAAAATAAGGCAAACCATCTCCCAATCATCTCATTTTATAAAATTTTAATTGTAAATTGATTCTTATAATTATTAAATCTCCCACACATAACTCATGTCTGGTATAACAAATGTAAATGTTAAAGTAATACACCATGGTTGTCATATGTTATAGAAAATAATCCAAAAAAAACTTAAATAAACTATTGGGAATCCCTATAATGTAATAATATGTTTGATTCTATTATTTTATTCATTTTTGGGGAACCAACAAGAATTTTATCATGCGACACAAAAATACCTAGCTTTAAAAAAACCCAAACTACAAGTTAATGGTATATATTAAAAACCACATGTCATTAGTTGATTGATCATGAAGTATTAGCTTCTAGATTCGATCTATATATGAATAAAATTTAATAATGGAATATGAACCTATGAAAAGGGCCAATGATAATTCATCTAAATAAATCAATCAATACAGATCCAAATGAAAAACAGTGAAAAATGAATGAAGAACACATTGATTCTAATCCAACATAACCAATGGAATTCAATTATATGTTTATATGGATAATCCACACCATATCATATGATTTGGAATGGAAATGTTTTTCCAATGTATACCGTTCATTTAAATAGATGCAGGAATAAATGATTTTAGATTATAAGATATTTTATGTAATAATTAGTAATAATAAAACATTCTGGGTTTCATGTATGGCTAAATCAGGCACCATTTACTACATAGAGGGGAACCACACATAGTCAATGTTCATGGTTTTACTAACCTCACAAAAACCATGTTTCAGTACTTTTTCAAAACCGTCTAAATATTTTAAACAAGTGTGCACCTCCATCGACAATGATTAAAAAAATTGTGGGCTCCTTCATAAACTAAGATGGTTTCCTTGATCAGTGTGAAATGGGAAACCATTGTGATCATGTCCAAAACAACCCAAAAAACTTCACTACGTCTAGAAAACCTAGTTATGAAATCCATCATGACATCATCTTATTTCCACCAGAAAATATGTAACTAAGATAAATATATGGTTGGTTTAGAATGATTCAGCTTCAACTGTAGATAGGTGGAACTCCTCATAAAAAGACATTCTACCTTAGGTTCCATACCTAGCTTCCAGTACCAACTACATAAGTCATGACAAATCTTGGTGGTGCCTTGATTTGATTCCAAAATGGTGGCATGAAATTTCATCATCATCTCCATAAAAATATCCAATGGAACCCCAAAACAACCATATATATTCATGATATCATCCTCAACCATAGTCCAAATAGATGGTGGATCATCTCCCTCCACACTCTCACACATTACTAGGCACTTATAATATCATAGCTTCCACATACATACTATATCAAGAAAGGTAAAATTCATAGTTATGTACAAACATAATTTATCTCAGAAACTTAATGTTTCTACAAATGTATCTCATAGATGAAATCGAATTGATGCCACTTGATTTTGGTATCGTTAACTAAATGAATCAGAGTCTTATAGGTCTGTCCATTGGCCAATATTTTCCATATTCCAGACATATATTAAATTTTGAATTAATACAATCTGTAGTTTCTCAAACCACCTCATATGTATCAATTTTAGAACATGATATGTAAATATATAATTGAGTATCATGTGTTCAGTTTAAACCCAAGAGTGCTCTTATTATAAAGAGTGAATCTGACAATGCCTATCATGTTCAATTGAAACTATCTCCTGATATTTTTGTCGGGTAATTCATCTATTGTGGACATAATTGAAGAGACTAGTATTCTCTGACTCTATCCCCCTCTATATTCTAGACTGTCACCTAATGTATCACTAAAAACAGTGTATCTCTTTCTTGAATCTAGAAAAATTAGGATTTGTGATGAAGGAAGACTCCCTTTATACTCTTGAAGGCATGTCCCATATGTATCTGAATATAAAAAATCACTCAATTCTTAGTCAATGGAATTCCCCGCCAATTATCATTGTCTTGAGAGTACAATGAGTCATTACTAGGCCTTAAGCGACATCCCCATGATGCCAAAGGCACGAAATTAATGGTTAAGGGTTTCAAATATAAGTGGGGGACGATTTAACCTTTAGTAAATAAACCAATAAACCGACCGAACATAACCAAACATTCACTATATGATGCATGAACAAATGAAAGACAACTCAAAAACATCATGCACTCAAAACCACATCAAAGTAAGAAACAACCGAAGGATAACCAAGAATCAGATTACACAATGGATAAAATACATAAGACTCTCCAAACACCTCATGACTCCAGGCTCCATGTGCGCGATGATCCCAAATAACCAAACTTCCCAACATCACAATGTAGTTCTAAACATGTGTGAATCATTACCTTTACCCATGTCCCAGATGATATCATCTGCAAAATCACTGATGTGCCAATGCAGTGGTGACTATAAAACTCGGTAAGTTTTCCCCCAAAGGCTTCCTTAATCATGAAACTAGGATAGACGAGTGATAAAAAATTATATAAAGTTTTTTATATAAAACAATTTTTCAAAATCATTTTATAACTAAATATAAACAAGATTCAAAAACCATTCTTTACCAAAACCATACAAGTGCAATTGAAACCAATTTTTCAAGAAAGATATTTTTTGAGAAAAATAACCAAAAAATCATTACAAAAATTTCCCAATATCCCTTTATCGACATAACCAACTATTATTCTAACCCATGCAACCATCCATGCATGCTACGTTATGACAGTTCCAAACTCATGAGCAGTTTCTCATCGATCTACCAAGTCATCCTAAGGTAATTGTTTCCCATGTTCCATTAATCCTTTGGCACTGAGCACAAGGTTATATTTCAACCAGGCACCGTATATGAAATTCCCATGTTCCATAACCATTTTCATAGAGAATAACGTCATATTTCAAACAAGCCCCATATAGGCAATATGAGCACAAAACACATATGCCCAACAATAAAGCCCAAACAATCCTTCTAAAAAATATTTTTTTATTGAAAACTATTTCCTTCAAAACCATTTAAATGCCAAACCATTTCAACTCCAAACAATTTCAATAAAACTCCATGTTTATTGAAAATAATTTCTATAGAAAAAACATTTTTCATCACGCTTTTAAAAAATCAAGAAATTCCATAATTTAAAATCAACATTTTATATTAAACCCCCCTTTTCACAACTATTCACCAAGATCACCCAATTTCACAAAAACCATAAATCATCATAAATTAATATTTTCCCATGCAATTAACAATAAATTAACGAATTTGAATCTATTATAATCAATTCTATCAAGAGGATTCAAGAGAGAAACTAGCTACCTTGAATGTTTTAATGAAACTTTAACAACCGACGAATAACGCACAAGGAAGCAGGTCAATTCACCAAGAGAGGCCTTAGATCTCTTATCCTAGCAAGATCACGACTCATCATCGAAATATATGGCATCCAAAATCGTATATCTACCCACTATAGGTTCATATCTGAGAAAGAATGGAGATCAGAGAAGTATATCAAAGCAAATCTAAGAAAACATGACAAATCCGTAAAGAATAGTGATATACCTCAAGAATCGGACTCGAAATCACCTAGGGATGGCTCCATAGTGGCTTCAACTCGTATGGGGAATGTTATCCAGCCTTCTATGGAGAGTAACCTAGAATTAGGGGGGATTTGAAGCCAAAACTAAATAAATAGAGAAAAGACAATTAAGCTTTTAGAAAATTGGATATAGATTTGACCTCTGCGCATGATTTGACCACACAGTTTGTGCCACCCATGTTAGATCATGAATCCTTACTTTTGGTCCATACACTCCCTAAAACCCTCAAATTTTTCCATCCTTCACCTTTTACCCCTTTTATAGAAACATCCTAATTTATGGAAACACCCCACTTTACGGAAAGATCCACTTCATGGAAACACCCCACATTATGGAAACAACTCACTTTATTAGAAACAGTCTATTTTATCGAAACACTGTATTTTATAGAAATTCTCTATTTTATGGAAACTCTCTATTGTATGGAAACTCTCTTTTTTATGGAAACTATATATTTTATGGAAACCCTAAATTTTATGGAATCCTTTTCAAAGACACACCAATAAAAAAATGTTAGGAAAGGGGTTATGTACCCAAAACTGGGGGTACTACATTCTCCCCACCATTGGTCATTCCATACTCAGAAATTAGAAAGCCCTTGCTGGAAAAAAAGTGTTTCGGCCACTGCTCTTTCATTTCCTTTTCATGTTCCCCAGTCTCTTCTTGAATCTGACCATGTTTCCATAAAACCCACACTTGGCTGATTCTTTTCCCACGCAAGACATTCTCTTGTCAATCCATGACCCACAATAGAATATGTACCTATGATGCATCTTGTTCTAGCTCAATGTGATCCCATCTGATCACATGGTCAGGATCAGGGTGATACTTTTTCAACATGGATACATGGAATACATTATGCACTGAACATAACTATGGTGGCAATTCCAAACATTATGCCACCACTCTATACCTTTCCTGTATCTCGAAGGGGCCAATATATCTAGGAGATATCTTTCCTTGCTTCCCGAAACGATGATGTCCAAGCCTTAGAGAGATCCTCAAGAAGACATGATCACCCACAAAGAACGAAAACGGTCTTCGATGGTCATCTGTATAATATTTCTGACATATATGAGCTGTCTCCATCCTTGTTCTAGTTAACTATATATTCTCTGTTGTTTCTGGGACAAGGATTGGCCCGACTAGTGGTGTTTCACCCTTTTCCAACCAACATAATGGATAACGACAATGATTCCCATACAATGCTTCAAACGGTGTGATGTGTATCGAGTATTGATAGTTTTTATTGTATGAGAACTCCACTAAGGGTATACGCTCCTACCATGTTCCAAAAAAATCCCTTACAGAAGCCAACTACATATCTTCCAATGTTTATATAATCCAATTGGATTTCCCATCTGTTTGAGGATGGTAGGTGGTGCTCAGAGTCAACTGAGTTCCAAGGGATTGTTGTGATGATTTCCAGAAACGAGATGTGAACCACAAAATTCTATATGAGACTATAGATACTGGTACACCATTCCTCTTTACCACATCTCAGATATAGATTTTGGATAGATCTTCAATTGTTTGTGTTTCACGAGTATGGATGAAATGGGCCTACATGGTTAGACGATCCACTATCACCCAAAAGGCATCGTGTTTCCAGACCATTCTGGGAAGAACTGTAACAAAATAAATTGATTTTTTATCCCATTCCCAGACTGGGATGTGAAAAGATTGTAACGTACAAGCTAGTATCTAATGCTCTACTTTATCCTACTAACCCATTAAGAATTGTGAGACGAACTCATCCACCATCCTTTTTATGTCGCTCCACCTAAAATACGCTATCAACACCTTATAAATATTTAGTGTACCGGGATCTACATACCTTCTTGAATAGTGGTATGCATAAATGAGTTGTTCTTGAAAAACCATAGGTACCACAATCTGATCTGTGAAACAAAAAATTTAACCCTAATAATATTTCCAGCCCTAAATGGTCTCCCCATCATTGAAATTTGATCATACAACTGGACATTCTACATTAGAGGATTGTGCCACTTTGATCATTTTTACTAAATCAACACAGCAGAAATGAAAACTGCAACAACACCTCGGTCTTCACATTCAACAGGCATGTCAGCTAATACCAACATCAACTACCATTCATCTGAATCTTCATTCACCAAAGGGGCATATAACATTCTACTCAATATATCCACTACCAAATTTCCATTCCCTAGTGTGTACATCAAATCAATGTCAAACATTTGGAGATTCTCTATCCATCTCGCTTCCTCAGATTCAAATATCGCGATAAAAAATTGTGTTTCAAGATTTTTTGATCCGTAAACATAGTTAATTTCTCACCAGAGAGATAATTTTTCCATGTTTTCTAATCATGGACGACTGTATCTACCTCCAAATCATGTGTTGGGTAATTATTCTCATTCACCATCAACTTCCTTGAACCAAAATCAACCATATGATCTCTTTTCATGAGAACACGACCAAACCCTGATCTGAAAGCATCACAATGTAGCACATAGCGTTGTCCGTATTCTAGCAAGATCACGATAGGTGATGATGTAAGCTGAACTTTCGGTTCTTGGAAAGACTTCTGGCATTCCTCTATCCATTGGAATGGAGAATTATTCTTGTTCAGAGATGTCATTGGTGAAGCTAGTCTTGAGAAATCATACAAAAATAATCGGTAGTAACTAGCTTGACTAAGAATACTTTGTATATTGAACACATACTTTAGTGGTTTCCGAAAGATAATGAATTCTATATTTTATGGATAAATAGAGAGGCCATCCTCAGAAATTACAAGTCCTAGGAAACATACTTCATGTTTACAAATATAACACATTGATAATTTGGCATACAAATGAAGATCTCTCAAAATTTGTAAAATTGTTTCCAGGTGACCCTAATGATCAAGCCTTGTCATCGAATAAACCTAAATGTTGTCCACAAACACCACAAAAATCGAATCTAGATATTTTTGAAATTCCCGATTCATAAATTCTGTGAAGTCTTCTTGTGCATTCATTAAATGGAATGGAATGACTACATATTCATAGTGTCCATATCTACTTCTGAAAGCTATCTTTGGAATATCCACTTTCTGAACTCTAAATTGGTGATATCCTGGTCGTAAGTCAATCATAGAGAACCATTGAGCTCCTATTAATTGATCGAATAGATCATAAATGTGTGGAATTGGGTATCTATTCTTTATTGTAACTTGGTTAAGCTTAAGATAATCATCACACTGCCGAAGAGTTCCATATGCCTTCTTCACGAACAAAACTGGTGCTGCCCATGGAGACCTACTTGGTCAAATGGAAACATTACATTACAGCTCCTCTAACTACACTTTCAATTTCCATAACTCTATTGGTACCATCATATATGATGGTAGAGAAATAGTACTGGTCCCCATAAGGAGATCAAACATAAAATCCACGTTCCATAGATGTGGTTACCCAGAGATGTTCATGGGAAAGACGATTGGGAATTGATCCACAACTGCTGGAAAACAATTTTCCTCGATATCTTCCAATGATGCCAAAGTCAACACTGCCAATTAGAAATATATATTTCACACCATTGGTTCCAAAAAGATCTGTGTACCTTTCTTTACAATCCTCTCTCCTCTAAAGAGATGCTCGATTCCATCCTCAGTCATGAAACAAAATGTTCTCTTATAATAGTCTATATGAACCTTGAACATTGTCAGCCAATCCATTCCCAGGATTACATCATAGAAATCCATATCTAACATTGAGAAGTCCCATTTTAGCTCAACTCCATCAATAGTTGTATCACATGCTCTACACACAAAAGCTTGACATTCTCTTTCAACAAGATGACTTTATAGTTTCAAACCAGAAGGCAGCTTCTCCAGTTTTAAACATAGCACGTCAACCGCATGAGAATAAATGAAGGAATGTGATGGAACAGTATCAAACAACACATTCAAAAATGTAGAATTCAAAAGAATCATACCTCTCATTGTAGATAGTACAACATGATCATCAAAAATCATCTTCTCAGCTCCATACAATTTCTTCTTCAATGTATTGTTCTCCTTTTTTCCTTGTAGTGTTTTCCCTGGTAGAGGAGTCATGGTATTTCTAGAATCACTGTGCCTAGATCTGCTATACTAATGAGACTAATTTTTCTGTTATCTTATAGTTGAAGCATACGATACTTGAGATTGTTGAAAAGTGTCTCGATCACCTGACCGTGGAGCACTGTGACAATAGCGCTGATTATGTCCCATCTTATTACAATTATGACATGATCTAGGTCATGTCGTAAAATCTCACATTATGTGGTCAAGCGAACCACAATGAAAACAACCTCTTTTCTATTAGACATGAAGGGAGGTTTACTAATCAAGCTGCCAGGTTCTGATTTCCACTTTCACCCTGGAAATAAGTGTCTCCTTTCCTATTTTTCCCAGCGATTGAGTTCCCACCATTTCCTGTAGGTATCATCATGACTCCTCCCATAGATCCCGAGAAATCACGTTTAGACACAATCACTCAGTTCACTATCACTATATAGTCTGTAATATAATGTACTAAAATCTTTCATCGATTCACCATTTGTATCCCTAATTCGAAGATGTGTGCCATCAAAGTGGAACTTGTCGTGACTTTTGGTGAAAAGCATACTATGTTCATGAACATAGCCGCATGCTCTATGATATAGAGACTATCTTGTTTCATGCTAAAGAAGTTTGTCATTTTCGGGATCTTAAATGTGTGAGGATAGAATTATTTGTTGAACAATTCCTCAAAATACTCCCATGTATGTCCTTCATCAAATTTAGCATGTACAGCTAAATCCCACCACTGATGTGCAAGATCCTTGATCATATACGTCGCCAGTTTGACCTTTAGCTCTACTGGTGTGCTGATGAAGTTGAAGATATGATTCATCCTACATAACCACACCTGTGTCTTCCTGGGTACTGAATCACCTTGGAAGTTAGGTGGATTATACTTCATGAACTGGATGGTATGATCCACATGTCGTGGATCATTCATTTGTTTCCATGTGTCCATAGTTTGAAAATCATGGACAATAATCTGAACCAACTCATGGTTAACATGTGGTTCCGGTGAAAAAAATTAGACGTATCTTCATCAGGATGGTTTCAACGATGCATACCAGGTTCCATTTTATAAACTAACAACACACTCCATTAATCTCACTCTCTAAGAACTGTTGGATTAACATTTCAAATTCTACCACATAAACTATCACAACATTGTTTTCCAAGCCATTCTTTTTCCCATGTTCAACTATTTTTGAAACCACATCACATGCATTTGAAAATAAAACCATTTTCAAAATATGATAATCATTCTATTTTTCATAATATTTCATTTGAAAACAAATTACATACTTTTCAAAAATGATCATTTCTCGAAATGATGTATGAACTCTTAGTGAGAATCCATTTCTCTATAATGCATGTCATGCTCATCTCATTAGATAAACCCATAAATGATATCTCAAAATAAAAGTGGGGGACAACATACCCTTTATGAAATTAACCAATAATCCTACGTACCATAACCAAAGTTTCACTATATTATGCATGAACAAATGAAAGAATACTCAAAAACTTCATGCACTCACAACCACATCATGGTATGAAACTATGTAAGGATAAACAAGTATCAGAGTATACAATGAATAAACTACAAAAGACTCACCAAATACCTCATGAATCCATGCTCCACATGCTCCAATATACAAAACCTCAGAATAGACCAACATCGTGAGGTAGTGCTAAACATAT
The DNA here is from genome assembly GCA_963277665.1 of Viscum album. Classification (NCBI taxonomy): domain Eukaryota; kingdom Viridiplantae; phylum Streptophyta; class Magnoliopsida; order Santalales; family Viscaceae; genus Viscum; species Viscum album. The sequence continues at coordinate 360,100,972 of OY728143.1, forward strand.
ATGAAACATTTCCATTACCCCTATCCTGGGATATAGCATCTGTAAAAGCACCAAATTGCCAAACCAGTGGTGAGTAAAAGACTAAGTATATTTTCCCCAATGACATACCTATTGACACCACTATAATAGAAGAGTTAGCAATAATTATATAAAATGGTTTATGTAAAAAAATATCACAAAAAAAGGTTATAACGAAATACAAACATGTTTCAAAACCCATTCATTACCAAATCATTACCAGTGTAATTAAAACCAATTTTTCAGAAAAATTTTTTCCAGAAAAACAAACAAAAAATCTTTACAACCATTTCCCAATATCCCTATATCAGCATACCCAACCATTACTCAAACCCATGCTGTAACACCCCAAGCTTCCACTGTACGTTTCCTTTCGAATAATGCAATAGTGTGTGTTGTACGCAACCTCGAGCTCTAACACACACCACAACTAACTAAACTAGCCGTTGTGAATAGTAATACCTACCTTTTGAAATTTTATAAATTTTATTTATCAAAATGGACTTCATTTTTGGATTCGGAATATTGAAATTAGCCTATGTTGAATTTTTGGTATTTTTATGAGAACTTCTAAATTTTTATGAATAGTGAAAAATACTTAAAAACAACTTTTTTAATCAAAATAATTTATAGTGATAAATTATAATATTTAGTGGTTTTAAAGTATAATTAGAATATATTTTTACCATTTTATCCAATGGTGGTCATTAGAATTAATTTAACATTGAAATTGGACATAAACAATTGCCAATCTTTTGATATAAATTGTTTCTTAAAAACACGCTATTTGTTGTAACAGCGGGAATTAATTATAAAATTAATTAATAAAACTTATATGTTTGGAATTTTTTAAAATAGACATCATTTTTGAATTCGGAATATCAATTATAGCTTAGGGTGAAATTTTGGCCTTATTCTGAAAAACTTCAATTTTTGATGAATAGTGAAACCACTAAGTGGTTGTTAAAAACTGATTTTTCGTTAAAATGAAATATTACCACTTCTGTGATTTGATTTTCAAAAATCCGACATAAATGGTTGTCATTAAGAAGTAAAATGTGGTTCAATGAGATTAAAATAATTTTTTGGTGAATAGTAACTTTTAAGTTCTTAATCGCGATTAGAGGTGATTAGTGTAGTTTAAGGTAAAAATAATGTTTTAATAATATGAGATGAGCTTGAAACTTGTCCTACTCCTATTGGATGAGTCATGGCCGACCAAGACAACCCATGGGTCAACTTGGGGACCCCATGGAGCCACTTTAGTTGGAAATGACATTAATATATATTTATTTAATGTTAAAATTAAATTGACACAAACATGAGTTGTTTTACTAAAACAGTTTTTAAGTGGGGTTACACAGATCCAAATATTGACTATAAATATTCATTAGAAAGATAAAAAGATTTACTACATCATAGTAGTTTTTTTATAATTTTTAGACATTAAATAAATTAAATTATTTATGACATCATTATGATGCAGCGATGACCTCATTATTTAACGATTTAAATAAAATGAGAAGATAATGCAAAATCCAAGGCCTACACTTGTCCAAAGCCTATTGGATGAGGAGATTTCGAACTCTTATCACCTTATCCACAAATTATATAAGTTTGGGACCTTTAGAATCCGAAAATCATTGTATAATAATGTAACATTTCAATCTTTCCAAAAGAGCCCCTCCTCTCCTCTTATAAAAGGCCCCCACCTCTACCACCTTATTCACACTTCCATGCCTTTTGGTTCGGCCAACCTCTGCCCAAATACACTCCCAACTTCTCTCCCTTCATCCTAGAAGCTTTAATTTAGTCAGAAATCCATCCTAAGGAGTCCTTTTGATCAAATCAAAAGGAAGAACCCGAAGAAGAGGTAACATTTTCATCACCCTCTTTCAAGTTTCTTTCTTCTTCCACTCCCTCTTTGTTTATTATTTCAATTCTAAAATTATAACTCCAGTATGTTCTATATAATGTGATGTTATTATAAATATTGAACAACCATATTCATTTTTATACCCATCATTTGAGTGACATGTCACCATACGTGCGTACGTACGGCTTACCGTCTCCACGTCGTGGTGTAATTGTTATTCAATATATTATTATTTAGATGGGTATAATAATGATATGTAATTCATGTAAATAATAAATATAACATGATAATGATTCTGTATATATTATATACTATCCAATTATATATTATTTTAATATCAAAATAATGATATTGTCGCTCGTGCGTACGTACGGACAACCGTCTCCACGAACGCGATGAGATTCATTCTCCGTCGTATCCATTCAAGTATAATTATCATTTGATGATTTAAAAATAATGTTTAAGGACATGATATCATTCTGGATATGAATAAGATACAACCTATCCATGAAAAACACGACTTACGTAACAAAACATATAAAAGAAAACGAGTAAGTTAACACCCGAAACAACGATAAATCTAAGATATTGTTAACAAAGAAATGTTAAAAGATCATATATGATATCATATGAATGTATATGATTCTTGTATAATTTAATAACAATTATTTCACCATTATACAGGAGGTTAACCTACCCCAACCAAGGAAAAGTACAAGGTTATGGTTTACTTCACAACCTCTTCATTATCCAAGGTTGTTTATACATAATTTTCTACTGGAACCTCGTTATCATCCACATCCATGTTTCTTGAAAATGTCTTTCAAAACATTTTTACTATTAAATGGAAAATGGGTTAAATTCATTTATACCCTTATACATTTTTGAAAGGAATCTTACCGTCGTTTTCCAAACAATGTACTTTTGACCTTTTTGTCAAATTTAAGGTAAGAATGTTTTTTTTTACTTATACGGAGGGTGCGGCTATTTTCCGCCATTATAACTTCGTCGAAGCTTCCCTAACAAGCTTATAAGAATATTTTCAATGTAAATGTATTATTTTATAATTATGGGACTTTTAAATGATTTCAAAAAGGAGAGATATTTCTCTCAAATAGCTTTGATTTCATCCATGTCAACATCCTTTGATGGGTTTTAAGTTTAATTGAGATTGATTTATGATACAAAACTTCCATTGAACATTTTGTGAAATATTTGACTGTGGATGTGTTATTTTTATACCATCTATAGTTTATTGAGAAATTGTTGAAATTTCGTATGCTAGTTTTAATACGAATATTTATGTTTTGTTTAAACCTATTCATATGAGGAATGTATTGGACTTAATATGTGACGGGTGGAGCCCGCTATAGCTCCACGATGCATCGGTAGGTCTCATGAGACAACTAGATGTGGAATTGGCCGAGGCCCTTTCCCAATTTGATTTATGGTTTTGGCCGAGGCCTTAATCATTTTAGACGTCTTGGCCGAGGCCTTGACAAAGTGTTTCAGAATGTCTGGCATTATATATTCCCTCATTATGAAAGTGGTTATTGATATTTCATGTGATTATTCGTCTAGTAGAATATCCATGTGAGCAAGTAATGGAATTATTTAATTTTACTTTTGCCATATTATGCTGAAGTTCAAGTTCAATAAGGATTTTGTTTTAGTTATACATTGCCTTAAATGGTTATGTTTTCTTATAAAAGCTTCTGCAATATTGTTATCCTTACTGAGCATCTGAGCTCACCCCTTTCAATGTTTTAATATTTTTCAGGATGTGAAGAAGTGTATTATGACTGACTTTCAAGAATAGTCAGTGAGGATATGAGTGTGGACTATGAAGACCATGTTATTGTAGTTTGTTTACTTTTTGATGTAATGAAAGACTTATGAATGTATCTAGTGTTTCCAAGGCTACTAAACTAATCGGTCTTTCGAGACTTGATCTTTTGTGATCATGCCAATGTCACGAAGTAATGCACCGACTCTGGGTAGCTGGGGTCGGGGCGTTACAGTTGGTATCAGAGGCAGTTTAGTACTAACCTTGGAAGCTAGATTTAGATAAACTCTGATTAGAGCACATATCCCGAAGATAGACTTTGAGGATTAGTATAGAAGAACTTCCTAGAATTTTGGTATTGTAGAGATGTTGTGAGTTTTCCGAGCAATACATCCCTGTCTGGATACGAGCAGGTAGAGGTGGCTCTGGCACAGATGTACCTAGGGGTAAAACCCGAAAACACCGCTTTGAGCTAGACTCGAACGGGAACTGGTGCACGACAACGGGCCTTGCTGCACTCTTGGTTACGACACTCCCGGGGGATATGCTTTGGATAATTCCCATTTTCTTTAGAAACCACTATGAAGGGTTACGATTATATACTTCCTCAAAGAAAACATTTTTATAATTATGGATTATATCCATAATTAGTTCAATTTATGTTAAGTGTTTTACAAGTATGGAATTCTGTATTTTGATTCATGAACTAATCTAGTTTATGCCATTATTTAGAAATGGTGCCTAGTGGAAGGAATGGAAACCGTATCAATGCACGCACTCCGTGTATGGATTTCCCTCTTTCTCAGGATAATTATGGTGGAGCTAGTGATACAACTGGTGCCGATCAGCTTCTCACCGTACTGGGACAACTCACGCAGGTTATGAATAACAACCTTACTCATATGGAGCACCCTGATCTGTAATGTGGAGGATCAATGCTAGACTGTTTCATGAGGAAACAACTGCCAACCTTCAATGGGAGTACAAATCCTATAGTAGCTGAGCAATGGATAAATTCCTTAGAGAAAATATTCCATGCCTTGGGGAGTAGTGAAAGGGAGAATGTTGTCATGGCAGTTTACCGCCTCACTGGAGATGCCGATCAATGGTGGTCACTAATTCAAAACACAAAGGAAGTTGATGAATTAAAAAACACGGAATGGAAGGATTTCAAAGAGTTTTTCTTAGAAAAATACTTTCCTCGAGACCATCGAGCGGATATGGAAAGGCAATTTCTGAGTCTGAGGCAGAAGGAGGATGAGAATGTCGCAAAGTATGAGGCTAACTTTACAAGGTTAGCAAGGTATGTTACAGATTACATACGTAACACAAGAAGTAAGACTGATCATTTATTTGATGGGTTGAAAACATTTCTCCGTCGAGCTTTAGTATCACAAACCTTCTCTTCATACGAAGGTATTGTCTCGTGCGCTATCAAGACGGAAAAGGAATTCTCTAAGTCTTATGACTTTAAATCAAAGCAAGATAAGAAGAGATCCGCTGAAAACTCTAGGAAAGGAAATAAGGAAACAGGGAAGAAGGGTAGAAATGAATTTCCACCCTGTGATAATTGCGATAGAAATCACCCTGGTGCCTGTCTAAAAGGAAAAGGAGTATGTTACAAGTTTGGTGAAAAAGGCCACCAAGCTCATGAATGCAAGGGAATGAAAGCGGCTGTCAACGTGGAATGCTATAATTGTAGAGAGAAGGGACATTATGAAAATGAATGTCCTAAGCGTCAGGGGAACTTACCTCAGAAGAGGCCAAGGGATCAGGGCCAGGCTTATGCTATCACTACTGCTGAGGTGGAAGCTCCGAAAGATGTGGTGGCAGGTAATTTAATGGTTTCCTCAAGTTTAGCAAATGCATTATTTGATTCTGGATCATCGCATTGTTTCATATCTTCCCAGTTTGCTAAGAAAATTAGATATTTCCAATTTGATTTAACAAGGGAGTTGTCGGTCAAAACCCCTAAGGGATGTATTGTTGCAACAAAGTTTTGTCGATTAGTTCCCATTGGAGCACCTAAATGTTCTTTACCTGCTGATCTCATCGTCATACCCATGATTGAATTTGATATAATCCTCGGTATGGATTGGCTTTCGGACCATGATGCAAAAATTTATTGTAAGGAGAAAGAGGTTACGATTCTTGATGATGATGATAAGGAACACCTTATCTTTAGAGCCGAATCGTCGCCACATAATTCTTATCTAGATCCACCCCCAGTAGCTCAACTGAATTCAATTATTGGGGAGGAAGAGAATGAAATTACTAAGGGTGAGGAAAGGAATATTCAAATAGAGGATGTTCCTACTGTGAGAGAATATGTTGATGTGTTTCCAGAAGATTTACCTGGACATCCTCCAGAATGAGAAGTTGAGTTTTCCATTGATTTAATTCCTGGATCAAGGCCCATATCGAAGACCCCTTATAGAATGGCCACTGTGGAATTAGTTGAACTAAAGAAACAACTATAGGAATTGAGTAATAAGGGATTTATTCGCCCTATTGTTTCTCCTTGGGGAGCCCCTGTTCTTTTGGTTAAGAAGAAAGATGGATCTATGAGGTTGTGCATTGACTATAGGGAGATCAATGCTATAACAATAAAGAACAAGTATCCCCTACCTCGCATTGATGATTTGTTTGACCAACTGCATGGAGCTCAATACTTTTCAAAGATTGACCTTTGGTCTGGATACCATCATTTGTGTGTGAAGAAGGAAGACGTTCCAAAGACAACATTTCGAACAAGGTACGGGCATTACGAGTTTACAGTAATGCCTTTTGGATTGACTAATGCACCGTCTGTTTTCATGGATCTAATGAATAGAGTTTTCAAGGAATATCTTGATGACTTTGTAGTGGTATTTATTGATGATATCTTGGTATACTCCGAAGCCACGAAGATCATGAAAATCACTTACGCATTATCCTGAAGACTCTTAGAAGACATGAATTATATGGGAAATTTAGCAAGTGTGAATTCTGGCTTCATGAGATTTTATTTCTTGGCCATATTGTCTCTAAGGATGTAATTTCCATTGATCCTTCTAAAACCAAGGCAATCCAAGAATGGCCAGCACTGACAAGTATAACTGAGGTACGCAGTTTTATTGGTTTAGCAGGTTATTATCGACGTTTCGTCCAGAATTTTGCCAGATTGGCTAACCCATTGACAAAGCTCACACGTAAAGGGATTAAATTTGTCTGGACAAAGGAGTGTGAAGAATGTTTTGAAGAACTAAAGAGAAGATTAGTCAATTCCCCTGTATTGACTCTACCATCGGGGAATGATGGGTTTGTTATTTATAGTGATGCATCGAAGAAAGGACTCGGTTGTGTCCTTATGCAGAATGATAAGGTCATTGCCTATGCATCACGACAGCTAAAAATTCATGAGCAAAACTATCCTACTCATGATCTTGAGTTAGCAGCTGTGATCTTTGCTTTAAATATATGGAGACATTACCTCTATGGTGAAAAAAGTGAGATTTATACTGATCACAAGAGATTGAAGTATATTTTCACACAAAAAGAACTCAACATGAGGCAAAGGCGATGGCTTGAACTACTCAAGGATTATGATTGCACGATACATTACCACCCGGGGAAGGCAAACAAGGTGGCAGATGATTTGAGTAGAAAAGACCATGGAGTTTTGAATGTGATGAGAATTGAAAGGGATCCAATTTTCTTGGATCTAGTGAAGATGGACATGGGAATAACTAGGGAAGGTGAAACATCAATGCTTTTTTCAAATGGTTTCCAAACCATCATTACTAGAAAGGATTAAGAGTTCTCAGACCAATGATGAAGAATTTCAGAAGAAGATTAAAGGTGAATGATGGAAGATTGAGGGACTTTGTGTATAAGGATGGAATTTTGAAATTCGGGAAGAGAATTTGTGTTCCCGATATACCTGATCTAAAAAGGGAATTGCTGGATAATGCTCATAGTTCCAACTTCTCTATACACCCTGGGAGCACCAAAATGTATAGAGATTTGAAGGAACATTTTTGGTGGGACAATATGAAGAGGGAGATTGCTGATTTTGTGTCGAGGTGTATGGTTTGTCAACAAGTGAAAGCTGGAAGGCAACATCCTGGTGGAGTATTGCAACCTCTTCCCATACCTGAGTGGAAATGGGATAATATTACGATGGACTTTGTCATGGGACTACCAAAGACTCCTAGAAGGAATGATGCAATATGGGTCATTATTGATCGACTTACTAAGTCAGCACATTTTCTGGCTATACGGGAGGATCTACCACTTGAACGTCTAGAAAGAATATATATTAATGAAGTTGTAAGACTTCATGGAGTACCCCTATCAATTGTTTCTGATCGTGATCCTCGCTTTACTTCAAGATTCTGGAAAAGTCTTCAAAAGGCCTTGGATACTGAACTTTGTTTGAGCACTGCCTATCACCCTCAAACAGTTGGACAATCAGAACAGACTATTCAAACCTTAGAAGACATGTTGAGATCATGCTCTCTTGACTTTCAGGGTATGTGGGATCAATATTTACCACTGGTAGAATTCTCCTATAACAATAGCTTCCATTCAAGTATTCAGATGGCACCATATGAAGCGTTATATGGAAAGAGATGTCGTACACCAACCTGTTGGGATGACGTTGGTGAAAGAAAACTTGTAGGCCCAGAACTGGTGGAGGAAACGGTGGAAAAGGTGAAAGTAATCCAAAATCACATCAAAGCAGCTCAAAGTAGGCAGAAGAGCTATGCCGATAATCGAAGGAAGGATTTGGAATTTCAAGTCGGTGATCATGTTTTCCTGAAGGTATCTCCATGGAAGGGAGTCATATGTTTTGGTAAGAAAGGTAAATTGAGTCCCAGGTACATCGGACCTTTCAAAATTCTAGAACGAATTGGGGCTGTAGCTTACCGATTGGCAATGCCGCTAAGTCTCTCAAAAGTTCACGATGTGTTCCACGTATCTCTGTTGAGGAAATACATGCCTGACCCAACGCATGTACTCACCTATGAGGAATTAGAACTGGAACCCGATATTTCCTATTGTGAAGAGCCCATCAGGATTCTTGATGTGAGGGAGCAGGTGCTGAGAAACCAGACGACTCGTCTGGTGAAGGTTTTGTGGAGAAATCATAAAATGGAAGAGGCAATGTGGGAACCTGAGAAATTTATGATGAAAAACCACCCGAGTCTTTTTATGCAGTAATACCCTAGAAATTGCGAGGACGAAATTATTTGAAGGAGGGGAGAATGTAACACCCCAAGCTTCCACTGTACGTTCCCCTTCGAATAATGCAATAGCTTGTGTTGTACGCAACCTCGAGCTCTAACACACACCACAACTAACTAAACTAGCCATTGTGAATAGTAATACCTACCCTTTGAAATTTTTTAAATTTTATTTATCAAAATGGACTTCATTTTTGGATTCGGAATATTGAAATTATCCTATGTTGAATTTTTGGAATTTTTCTGAGAACTTCTAAATTTTTATGAATAGTGAAAAATACTTAAAAAAAACTTTTTTAATAAAAATAATTTATAGTGATAAATTATAATATTTAGTGGTTTTAAAGTATAATTAGAATATATTTTTACCATTTTATCCAATGGTGGTCATTAGAATTAATTTAACATTGAAATTGGATATAAACAATTGCCAATCTTTTGATATAAATTGTTTATTAAAAACACGCTATTTGTTGTAACAGCGGGAATTAATTATAAAATTAATTAATACAACTTATATGTTTGGAATTTTGTAAAATAGACATCATTTTTTAATTCGGAATATCAATTATAGCTTAGGGTGAAATTTTGGCCTTATTCTGAAAAACTTCAATTTTTGATGAATAGTGAAACCACTAAGTGGATGTTAAATGCTGATTTTTCGTTAAAATTAAATATTACAACTTCTTTGATTTGATTTTCAAAAATCCGACATACATGGTTGTAATTAAGAAGTAAAATGTGGTTCAATGAGATTAAAATAATTTTTTGGTGAATAGTAACTTTTAAGTTCTTAATCGCGATTAGAGGTGATTAGTGTAGTTTAAGGTAAAAATAATGTTTTAATAATATGAGATGAGCTTGACACTTGTCCTACTCCTATTGGATGAGTCATGGCCGACCACGACAACCCATGGGTCAACTTGGGGACCCCATGGAGCCACTTTATTTGGAAAATGACATTAATATATATTTATTTAATGTTAAAATTAAATTGACACAAACATGAGTTGTTTTACTAAAACAGTTTTTAATTGGGGCTGCACAGATCCAAATATTGACTATAAATATTCATTAGAAAGATAAAAAGATTTCCTATATCATAGTAATTTTTTTTATAATTTTTAGACATTAAATAAATTAAATTATTTATGACATCATTATGATGCAGCGATGACCTCATTATTTAACGATTTAAATAAAATGAGAAGATAATGCAAAATCCAAGGCTTACACTTGTCCAAAGCCTATTGGATGAGGAGATTTCAAACCCTTATCACCTTAGCCACTAATTATATAAGTGTGGGACCTTTAGAATTCGAAAAGCATTGTATAATAATGTAACATTTCAATCTTTCCAAAAGAGCCCCTCCTGTCCTCTTATAAAAGGCCCCCACCTCTACCACCTTATTCACACTTCCAAGCCTTTTGGTTCGGCCAACCTCTGCTCAAATACTCTCCCAACTTCTCTCCCTTCATCCTAGAAGCTTTACTTTAGTCATAAAGCCATCCTAAGGAGTCCTTTTGATCAAATCAAAAGGAAGAACCCGAATAAGAGGTAACATTTTCATCACCCTCTTTCAAGTTTCTTTCTTCTTCCACTCCCTCTTTGTTTATTATTTCAATTCTAAAATTATAACTCCAGTATCGTCTATATACTGTGATGTTATTATAAATATGGAACAACCATATTCAGTATTCTACCCATCATTTGAGTGACATGTCACCATACGTGCATACGTACGACTTACCGTCTCCACGTCGTGGTGTAATTGTTATTCAATATATAATTATTTAGATGGGTATAATAATGATATGTAATTAATGTAAATAATAAATATAACATGATAATGATTCTGTATATATGATATACTATCCAATTATATATTATTTTAATATCAAAATAATGATATTGTCGCTCGTGCGTACGTACGGACTACCGTCTCCAATAATGCGATGAGATTCATTCTCCGTCGTATCCATTCAAGTATAATTATCATTTGATGATTTAAAAATAATGTTTAAGGACATGATATCATTATGTATATGAATAAGATACAACCTATCCATGAAAAACATGACTTACGTAACAAAACATATAAAAGAAAATGAGTAAGTTAACACCAGAGACAACGATAAATCTAAGATATTGTTAACAAAGCAATGTTAAAAGATCATATATGATATCATATGAATGTATATGATTCTTGAATAATTTAATAACAATTATTTCACCATTATACAGGAGGTTAACCTACCCCAACCAAGGAAAAGTACAAGGTAAGGGTTTACTTCACAACCTCTTCATTATCCAAGGTTGTTTATACATAATTATCTACTGGGACCTCGTTATCATCCAAATCCATGTTTCTTGAAAATGCCTTTCAAAAAAATTTTACTATTAAATGGAAAATGGGTTAAAGTCATTTATACCCTTATACGTTTTTGAAAGGAATCTTACCGTAGTTTTCCAAACAATGTACTTTTGACCTTTTTGAAAAATTTAAGGTAAGAATGTTTTTTTACTTATACGGCGGGTGCGGCTATTTTCCGCCATTATAACTTCGTCGAAGCTTCCCTAACAAGCTTATAAGAATATTTTCAAAGTAAATGTATTATTTTATAATTATGGGACTTTTAAATGATTTCAAAAAGGAGAGATATTTCTCTCAAATAGCTTTGATTTCATCCATGTCAACATCCTTTGATGGGTTTTAAGTTTTATTGAGATTGATTTATGATACAAAACTTCCATTGAACATTTTGTGAAATATTTGATTGTGGATGTGTTATTTTTATACCATCCATAGTTTATGGAGAAATTGTTGACATTTCGTATGCTAGTTTTAATACGAATATTTATGTTATGTTTAAACCTATTCATATGAGGAATGTATTGGACTTAATATGTGACGGGTGGAGCCCGCTATAGCTCCTCGATGAATCGGTAGGTCTCATGAGACAACTAGACATGGAATTGGCCGAGGCCCTTTCCCAATTTGATTTATGGTTTTGGCCGAGTCCTTAATCATTTTAGACGTCTTGGCCGAGGCCTTGACAAAGTGTTTCAGAATGTCTGGCATTATACATTTCCTCATTATGAAAGTGGTTATTGATATTTCATGTGATTATTCGTCTAGTAGAATATCCATGTGAGCAAGTAATGGAATTATTTTATTTTACTTTTTCCATATTATGTTGAAGTTCAAGTTCAATAAGGCTTTTGTTTTAGTTATACATTGCTTTAAATGCTTATGTTTTCTTATAAAAGCTTCCGCAATATTGTTATCCTTACTGAGCATCTGAGCTCACCCCTTTCAATGTTTTAATATTTTCTAGGATGTGAAGAAGTGTATTATGACTGACTTGCAAGAATAGTCAGTGAGGATATGAGTGTGGACTATGAAGACCATGTTATTGTAGTTTGTTTAATTTTTGATGTAATGAAAGACTTATGAATGTATCTAGTGTTTCCAATACTACTAAACTAATCGGTCTTTCGAGACTTGATCTTTTGTGATCATGCCAATGTCACGAAGTAATGCACCGACTCTGGGTAGCTGGGGTCAGGGCGTTACACATGAAACCAACCATTCATGATATGTTCTGATATTTCCATAATCACGAGTGGTTTCTCGTCGATCTACCAAGTCCTCGCAAGGTAATTGATTCCCATGTGCCATTAATTCGTTCGCATCGAGCAGAAGGTCAAATTTCAACCACGCCCCATCTATGAAATTCCCATGTTCTACTAAACCTGTAGCACCGAGCATAAGGTAATATTTAAACCAAGCCCAATATATGAAATATGAACACACAACACTTATTCCCTATGATCAATCCAAAATAAACCTTTCAATAAAAAATGCATTTTTAATGAAAATTATTTCCATAAAAACTATTTCAATGACAACCTATTTCAACACCAAACCATATCAATAAAACTCCATTTTTATTGAAAGTCTCTTCTATAAAAAAACATTTTTCATCAACCATTTTTCAATTCTAGAAAATCAATAATTTAAAATCATCATTTTAAATTAAACCACCTTTTGAAGAACTATTCATCAAGATCACGCAATTTCACAAATACCATAAATCATAACAAATGAATATTTTTCCAAGAATTTCACAATCAATAAAACAATTTGAATATAAGATAATCAATTCTATCAATAGGAGTCAAGTGAGAATCCACCTACCTTGACGGTTTTGATGAAACATTAACAACAGATGAAGAACGGAAAAGGAAGCAGGTCGATTCTACAAGAGCATCCATAGATCTATTGTCCTAGCAAGATCAGAACTAAAAAATGAAATATTTGGCATCCAAAAACGTAGATCTACAGACTATGCGTTCATATTTTAGAAATAATGGAGATCAGAGATGTATATCTAAGCAGATCTAAGTAAAAATGACAAATTATTAAAGAATGGTGACATACCTCAAGAATCAGACTCGATATCACCAAGGGAAGGCTCTAGAATAGCTTCTACTCATGTGGGGAGGTTTTTTCAGCCTTATAGGAAAATTAATCTGGAATTAGGTGCATCTTAAAGACAAATCTAAAGAAATAGAGAAAAAACTATTTAGCTCTTAGAAAATAGGATCTAAATTTGACCTTGGCGCAAGATTTGAACACACGGTTTGTGCCAACTGTGCATGGGTCATGAAACCTTCCTTATGGTACCAACAATCCCTAAACCCCCCCAAATTATTCCATCCTTCACCTTTTACCCATTTTTATCAAAACATCACAATTTTTGGAAACACCCCACTTTATGGAAACAACCCACATTATGGAAACACACCACATTATGGAAACACCACACATTATGGGAAATCACTATTTTATGGAAAATCTATATTATTTAGAAACTCTTTATTTTATGGTAACCTAATCAATGACAACCCAATTAAAAAATGTGAGGAAAGGCGGTTATATACCCGATACCGGGGGTACTACAGTCAAACTCCCCAACTATGCTTCTATGCATGTGATGTCCTCTGTTAATCACATGAAATATCAATGTATCCCCAATTAACACTGTATCTCAAAGAATATCATGGGATTACATAGGTAAATTACTTCTTCAAACATATCTTGGTCAAAAGATACTTCTTTATTTGAGATAATATGACCCAACAAGTGAATATAATCCATTAGGAAGTCGAAATTTATGATAATATCATAAAAATAATTCTCTCCCACTTTATCCAAAATGATTACCTGAAAATTGGCATGGTTTTTTCAATTGTGATAGTATTCCATGGTATCTTCCATGACACCCACCACAAACAAATACGGATAAGGATTAAAAAATTGGTTAATTATCCCCATGAATCCCACTATATGGTTCATTGATATAGTGGGTCACATGTCCTCAAGTGCATCACCCAAAATGAATGAGGATTTAGATAACTAATGAAGGCCTATTATGTTTATATGGGTATAATATGTCATATATTTTTAGTGAAAAACTGCGGAACATCATAATAATCAAATAGTTTAGGGATTCTGACAATGAATAAATCGTAGTATAAACTATGGCCACATGACTAATAACCCACCATAGAAGAAGAAAAATAATAATTTAACAATTTATAATCATCAAAATATATATATATATATTCATATTTTTATGATGTAATCTCCAATACACAATAATATTTCATGCTATGATGATTTGAAGTAGAAAAAATATTTATATTGGAAACAGTACCATACATGTAACAAAATAACAAAAATAGCAAGAAAAAAACACTAGAGAGAATCACAAGCATCATCTAAGTCCTATGATCCCATTATCATAATCATTGCAACAATCAAGAATCTTGTTGTGGGTTCTTTCCCCAGTTCCTAAAAACATTCATATATTCAATCTAGGTTCCCAATTCTTGCGTAATATAAGTTATGAGAAAAAATCAAAATTGGTCACCACCAATGATGTCTATAACTAATCGAGGCTATGCAGAAATATCTATGTACTGTGAAATATTTATCATAGTTATAATATAAAATATATATTTTTCCATGGAAATGTAAAGAATGTAATTTGAAACATTATATCAAGTCATGGATCCATATAAAATAGGTCAAACCCCAATAACAAGGCTAATGTAAAGGAAACAAAAATAAACACCATGACCATGATTTATACATAGAATCTCAAATAACCCTAGACCGCATAATATAAATTTGTTCTCATATCAAAAGAGGCCATGAAATATAACTAGAATATTCACATTGGCCACTTTGGAGTAGAATTTTAAATCAGGTTACATTTACATTGGATGAGCTATATAATCAAAAAATTTAGAACCCATAGGGTCAGATCAAAGGTGAATTTAACTATTTTATCATCATCACAATCCTTGTGCATCTCAATCGAAATTAGTTTTACATGGAATGGGTTTGAATTATCCTGTCAACTGACCATGTCTAATGTAACCCCACATAAATTAGATTCAAGGGGTACCATGGCCCAAGGCGTCACTCGGAATCAATACCCAATGATAAATCTCATCCATATAATTTAATACTATTATAATGACCCATAGTTTAGCACACCCATGGTGTATTATGTAACCATACATTATTCAATTCATTTACCACTCATCACATTCACATTTTATGTGTTTAACATCTCAGTAAATAATACACATTTAAAATATTTATACAATTTACATCTTGTACGACATGGAAAACAAGTAAAACTATCACCAAATCATATCAACACATTTTATTTTTATTTTTATGGGATTGATCAAAACCGTAAAATTCATACGCACACCCCATGGGTGGTATAAAAAAGGTAAAATGAAAATGAAACACACCCTAGGAGGCCTAGGTTGGGAAAACAACCACCAGAAACTCAATGGTACTATTTGGAATCCCTAATATGTTACATTATATTTTATTCAAGAATTTAAATCATCTTAGGGGATCCACCACGAAACTTTTTCATGCGCTAGAAGGGAATATATATATATATATATAACACCAAAAAAATCCTAATAATATATTCCACCAACTATATTTATGTATTTGAGTTCATATTCATTATCATATTCCTATTTAGTCCATATCATATGAATGATGATGACTAATGAATAACCTAAAAATAGGTCACATTATCATTCCCCTAAATAACTCTATTGACTATAAGTCAAATGAAAAAATAAAAAAAATTGAATTAAAACTTTTCTGGAGTGAATCCAACAAGACTGATGAATTTAAATTATTATTTCAGATGGATAAACATCCACAAATCATATGATTTAGATTTAAATAGGATCTACTATGATTATTTTTCATTCAAAAATAAGATTTAATAATGGATTTTATGTTATAATCAATTTTTTGTGTAAAATATTTATTTTTCCCAGAAAATAATAAGTTTCATGGTTTGAAAATATGTCTGGAAAACCCAACAATAAAAGTGCATTCATTTTGGATCAAAGGAATACCCCACATGGTTAATGTTCATTGTTTTCCCAACAATTCAAAAAAAAAATCCCATCCCACTATCATAAATTTCGGTAGTTTTTGAATGGGAATGAAAATCCAACCGCATGGTTTAATAAATCAAGTAGGATCAATAATCCCACAATCCAAATGTGTATGATTTCATTGAACCATGTGTCTTGGGTTTTATGGTTTCTACAAACATAATATCACACTTCTTTTCTCCAAGAGTTATATTCTAGGATACGAACAAGACCTAAACACTTAGGATACCCAAATAAACTCAATGGGTATTCACAATAGTCTATAAACCTCCATTTAACCAGAAATTAAAAATTTATATACCTCATTCAAAAACCAGGGATCTCATAAGAAGGATCATATATAGTGTCGTTTAATCCTAATAAATTTATTTATTCTTTTTATTTTTCATTATTTTTTTGTGAGTGTCCATTGTTCGATTCCTTAAATTATATGTTTCAATTATTTTCTTTTCATTCACATTCCCCTAATTGTTTTAATGTCATTAATTAAATGTTCCACTTAGATGAGGTTTCATTTATGTAATGTGTATTTTTAGCTCAATGGATATTTTTTGGAAAAGAGTCTTCTAGGAATAATGGTGGACTTCATCCAGATAAGATAGATTTTGATGAGTTATAGGGCTTTATAGTAATTATTGAGATGTTATTCCCACTAAAAGTCACAGTAAAAATGATGGGGAATATAATATATGTCTATTTTTTGTTACCTATTAAAAATTGATAATAGTATTTTACGGTTGGATGATAAATTTCATGTCTAACCATTAATATGGGTAAATAATAAATGAAAATTATTTAAAAGGAAAATAATGTTTTACTCCAAGAATTATCCTAAGGAATACCCTATATTCATATTAAATTATATTTTATTTCATTTAATTTAATTATAATTCACATTAAATCCACCATTCATTCATATTAGTTGTTTAAAGAATACCGAAAATATATATAAGAGAGATGATCAGTGGGTGTATTGGGCTTGGTTATTACCAGACAAACCCTGGGTTGGCTCCAAAATAGAATTCATGCGAGATATTTTAATATCAATATTATACTAAAAGACCTTTGTAAATGATTTTTACATAATATATTTCATTTTTCTTATGGGGAAAATAAATTCACATCATACATATTCAACTATTTTGAAAATCAATTTTTTTTCAAAAATGATATTCGTTTTTTAGGACTTATTTCATGTTCATCTGGTATCTGAGGTGGAACTTTTTAAACTAGTAGAAAATTTTTTTCTCTATAATATAATTACAAATTTTATTCCAATGTAAAAAATTAAATAACTGATGATGGATCATGTTATTTATATAAAATTTTGATTTAGGATTTATAAAAACAAACAAAAATCACGGATTCAAAAGTCAAATCTATTTCATCTATAGTTTATATCAAATAACAATTCGATGATACATGATAAATCATTGAAAATATAGTATCTTGCCACATATATTTTTCTAATGATTTCCTAATGTTTTCATGATTGAAGATAAATTTTTGGTATTGAGTTCATTTTATGTTATTTTCTTCAGAATTTGTTGAAAATGAATTTCCATCAACTTTCTCCTTAAATTTCTATTTTGGATTAAAAAAATTCATTCAAATGATTGTGAATATGAGATAGATTAAATGATTATAAATGATATGTTTACCATTATGATTAATGTGTAATAGTTTCTATTGAAAATTAATCTTGACATAGAAATAAAATATTTTATTTATAAGTGGGGTAATTTCAATATATATTCATATTATTTGAATTTAACACAAATCATGTTACTTTATTTCTCTATTTATTTTGCGAAGATTTATTAAATACCATCTTTGATCATCCTATATGTATGTTATTTTCATACGTCATGTGAAAATAAATAATATTAATAATTACATTAGGATTTGGTGATACCAAAAACTAATGAAGACAATGATTATTTGGATAGAATAGTTCATGGTGATGAATTGTAGATGAAATCCCTAATTTTTTTTTCTATACACCCGCACATTGAAATATACACTTCATTGGTCAAGTGGTATCCATGAACTATATAGATTACATATACCATGAAAATGAATAACTAAAATATGCGAATGGAAAAATGAAGCGGTAGTTCAAATAATTCTAACCATATCCTTCATTAGATAATGTATGACATTTTGTAACATCAAAACATGGTTAATAAAATCCCAATGACCACTCGGTCATTCAATACAATGAAATTTTCTCTAAACACTTTACACATCATTATTTATTTTTAATAATGATATTGAATACTTTCTATTAGTTGTTATTCTTTTAGAGTGGCTAGGAGCACTAGGAATATTAATGATCCACTGTGGGGTTCCTAATAAAAATATGTAATAATTTTTATAATTAATTCAACTACTTTTTTACATCTAATTTTAATATAAACTACATAATTATAATCATCAAGTTCTAAAAATAAATATGGATAGTAAAAGGCTATCTGTGGTGTAAATATGGTACCAAACCTGATTATATTTAATGTTACCTTTATTATGTTTTTTTATTTTTATTACATTAAAATATTATTTGATATTATATCATTATTCATAATTTTTTAATTTTTTAGCCATAGATTAAACAATAGAAGTGTTATTGAATATAATTTTCAAAACAAATGTGATATTATATATTTTATTAAAACATAATAATTTTTTTAATTTAATAAATGTTTTTTATCGATATATTTTTTCATGTAACATAGTGTCAAAAGAAACGCGTTCCCTACATAAGAGTTTTCTAAACCATTTTGGAACATAGAAATATTTCTCTACCACTTTATATCTTGTGTCTTGTTTTTCCTTAAGAATAATAATTTATTTATATACAAAATTTATTTTAATTATTGTGTACATAAAATGCTTAGTGATGTTTTTTAAAATCAATCCACCATTAATATACTCTATAAAAGCTTGACATACATCCATGATTTCATATTATGAGTATATATTCCATGACTGACCATATAGAAAATACATTAAATTAAAAATCAATTCCCACCAATAACTTTATATTTTAATAAGTAATTTATAATTTATGACTTTTGTAAGGTTGATTTTTCATGGGAATATTTTCTGGATGAAATTTCACAAATTTGATAATGTTGGAGTACCGATTAGTTTTTTAAGTTGAAAATAAGTCACATTAAACATAGAGTATATTTTTTCATTGTACGTAATAATGAAATGAAAAATAAAATTTTATATAAAAATAACAAACTGATGGGATTCAATTTTTTTATTATTCCTTCATGGAATACTCAAGATAATAAAAAATGTAAAATATGAAGCCTTATTTTTTTTAATCATTCATTAAAATTTCATTTCATCTCATTCTCCATGAATATCAATAAATAATTATAAAAATTAAGACATGATGTTAAATAAATAATTATTCTTAGATCATTCACATATGTCTTACTATTACAAGGTGATAATTATATTGTGTTTGGTGTTACATTTCATGAAAGAAAATATGGAATGAAAATACATTCTTTATTCTCTAAATTTAAGTCATTTTTCATAAAAAACACAAATCTCTTATTGGAATCTATTTTATTTTTATCAACCAATAATCCATTATACCCAATATTATCCATGAAAAATATATTTTCATTTATAAATTTTTTCCATTGCATTTAGATTTAGTTTTATTACAAGGATATAAGAAGTTTCTAGGATACCAAGAAGATGAAAACAAGGAAACAATTATTTTCCTTAGAGTTAGAAATACATTTACCGATGGGGTATGTATATATATGAATGGATGGAAAAATTCAATTGAATGAAATTTCCTAATCATAATGAAATCTGAAATAAAATCATAAAAATGGAAATATATGAATGGGACAGAAAAGTATAGTTCAATGCCTATTTTTAATTGATAAGTTAAAGATTTAATTAATGGTTGCTATTTTAGTGAAATAGAATAGGTTATGTATTGGGGGTATTAAAAGGTGAATATTTTGTATTTTTTTATTTAATTTTCACATTCAATATTACACAATATTTTCTTTCTTAAATAAATGTAAATTTATTTAATATTTATGAATAATTTCAAGTTAATTATTTTATAAAATAATTTTATAAATTCAATTGTTCGAAATAATTTCGGAAAAAAATTAATATAATAGTATAATAATTTTAATTTTTTTGTAATTTCCAAAATGTTTTGAAGGGTTACATATGATTTAATCACTGCACGTTTTCTGTGGAATATTAAATCAAATTTTTAGAGGCTTTTATGTATTTAAATTTCATCTGAATTATATTAAAAACTGACTTTGTCGTTTTTTTATTTATATAAATTTTGGAGAGCTCATGTCTGATTAAAAATAAAATATAATGAGCTATATAGGAATTACAGACCTTGATAAAGTCCAAAGATAGAGTCATCAAGACATAAAAAGTGCTATATTTGATTGAAACCCCACCTCAATATCCAACATATGAATAATCTTATGAAGAATTATCCATGTTAGAATAAACATGGTATGACATGATCTATATAAGAATCACTGCCATGTTCCACATCTTATGTTAGGATACTGTTCCAAATTAAATAGATTTGTGATATTAAATGGTTCATGTATTATAGTAAAAGGATGTTCTGTGTGTTTAAGAATACATTTCCAAAGGATATATCATAATGATTTCTAAGGAAAATTTTATGAAAAATCACATTGGTGTTATGTTAGAATAAATCTATAAATATGATATCATCTAAATCCCAGTGTCTCATTATTTTATACTAGAAGAATAAATTATGATAGAAACACTACATCATTACCCCTTATGACAATACATTAGACCCCAATAGTACATCAGGCCCAATAACACCATATGAAATTCATTGAAACATACTCATCATTTTAATGATATATTTTTTTGGGAAATTTCAACCCTATGTTATATATCCTCAAACCAATATAACCTCCAATATAGTCTCCGGAAAAGTCACCGGTATCCATCAATGCCTTAATGTTGCATCATAATCATCGATGACATTATGTCCCCCCACCAAATCATTCTTGGGACAATTATAGAGATTGGGTTATGAATTCAGTTCACACACATTATCTTGCATTATATTACACAAATATTACAATGGGAAATCATTGTATAATATTTTCATTTGTATTAATATGTTTATTCAAGAGATATTGGGCATGGATCACCCAATTTGTTTGATCATAAAGGTTTTCATTTGGAATCCATGAAATAACCAAGGTGTACAAATATCCCATATTCACATTGATTAACTATATTAGTAAAATTCCAAATGAAAAAGTCATATGGATCTCATTATGTGGGATAAAATATTTCTATCATAAATGAAAGGAAATAAAATCATCAACATCACCTGAATAACTTCATGAATTATGAAATTGACCCCATACACTTGATCTTTATTAGGTTATTTTAATTTAAAGAGCGGTTGGTGGGAATAATCATTATGGGATTCCTATAATTACTATATATATTATTTCCCTATCTAGATATATAATTTTCAGGTGTTTCCTTCCACATAGTCTACCACATATCTATGGAAATGAACAGACAACCCCTGCATTGGTGGACTAAAGTGGAAAACCTGGTGTCGGTTAGTTTAATAAAAATATATTTCTATTTATTTTTTCCTATTTAATCTTGGAAAGTTAATGTGTGTTGACTGATGGTTTGAATGGAAATATTCCATTATTTTAGAATTATTTAACATTCGCCTTATTAATTCATTATATTTAATTTTTCCCCCTTTAGAGATATGTAGTTCACATTGTGCTTGTGGAATATTCAATCGAAAATGTTCAATTAAAATCATTCCATGAACATTTGTGCTCATGATTTAGGTATGTTTTACTAAAATGATTCCACATGTCTTCATAATCTTGGATGATATATAATTTTCAACACTAATCATAGGAAAACATGGGGGATAGTGAACATATTGTCAAATTATGATACATCATAACAAATAGAAATAATGGGGGATAATTGGATGAGTAATATTATGTATAAGTATATACAGATGAAAATAAAGAATAAAAAATTATTAAAAAGAGTAATAATGTTATTGTCACATAATATATTCCAAGGAATACTCACCAATACTCCTAAAATTCGTTTTTTTCATTTCATTTTAATTTCTGACACATACAATCTCTCATTTTTATGCATTCATTGTATTAAAATGACAAAAATTTCAAAATGGTAAAGATATTTTAGTGTATTAGGCTTTGTTCCTTGAATATAAATTCATTTCAATTTCCCTAGTTTCATTGATGAGGGTAATTTTATTTTATATTTTAATTAAGAAATGTCTCACATTCATCAATATATCCCATTGTATTAGAATATATGGAAAACAAAAATCTAAAATTTAAATATTATAATTTCACTCAATTGACTAATTGTTCAGTCCATAATTTATTGATAATATGTGGTATTTCTTTTTATCCCACTTTGAAAATTATCTTGGAGGATACGTATTGGAAAAAAATTAGTTTCCAGACTAGATATTAAATTTCTAATGGTATATAGGGACTATAAATAATATTCAAGAAGAGGTTGGTGTTTTAATTAAAATTCATAGATTATAGTAATAAAAAACTTATTAATTTAAGGGTGTTTTCAAAAAAGTAAACCACTTGTTTATTTTTTCCAATAAATTTCAACATGATGACTCATATTTCTATATTCCACATAATAAATGTAATTAAATTTTAATTTTATTTATATGGGATCATTTTACTATATTATTTTTTAATTCAATATGACTTTTTTATTGATAATGAATATTTATATGTACTTCCACATCTTTACTAGGATCCGCCAATTTCTTATTAATAAATAAAAAAATGTGTATTCTTTCATAGATATAGTGTAATCTACCAATATCAAGATCTGGGATATATTATATTACTTCATAATTAACCAAAAAATGAACATATTCAGAATTATGAATCCTCTACCTATAGTGGATTTTCTATCCATGATGACATCAGTCCTACTCGTATATAAATAAGAAATTTTATATTTTTATTCAAAAAATAAAACATAAAACTATAATTTAGAGTACGTTGTACATTCATCATGATTCATTTCAATGTAGTGATATGTTACCCTTTTGGATTAAATTATAATCTAGCCACTAAAGAAGTTTTATAGATATTATCTCACCTCATTGTAGGCATGCACATCAATATCCAAGTCATTCTTTGGTTTAGTATATGATCCAAAAAATGTTATATTTATTATTTTTTTATTTTAGTTCCTACCAAAATTGAGATAAAACCTACTTTTAATCATTCAACACTGCCTTTTTTCGTATAATTAGTTTTTCATAGGAGAAAACGGTATATTTTCCATTTAGAATTAGGTACAACAACAAAATATACATAATATCTCTAATAATCAACAAATTGAAATTTAATTCCATAATAATATAAATTAATCAATTTATTTCAACATAAATCCACTAAATATTATATCATTGATATAGATAGGTACCTTTAATATATCCTCTATAGTTTATCTCAGATAGTGGTTTTGATTGACCCAATGTCCCTGGAATTGTTTCTCCTCTTAGTAAGTGTCTGATAATATATAATTATATAAAGTTAATTATTAGAAATTTTCATGCTTAGAAATGTTATTTATATATTGAATAATTTTGAGTGTCCCTTATGATATGAAATTTTTATCCCCCAATATTTTTTCATTTGAAATATAAAAATAAATTAAAAATAAATTATTTATTATTACATTTTCATAGTTAAATAATACATTGGTATTCTTCCCATTAAATTTAATAAACTATTTTATAATTTAAAATTATTTTTTTGGTTTCAATTTTTATTTGAGTTAATATAATTCAATTGGTCCTACTAATGAATCAAACCACATGGGGTCTGAAAACATGAAAATTAAAAAAACTAAAGGGTATTTAAATCGGAAAACCTGTAATAAATGGTTAATAACCTTGTCCATCTGACACATAATGTTTTTATTTTGTTTTTACAATAAAAATAACTCATTATTCACTTTAAAATTTCAAGTAAATATTTGAAAATTAATATTTTCTGTTTAAACTTGTATGGAGAGGGTACTGAACACTCTTTCATGGATGTAAATTATAATCCGACAATTTAAACATGATTTTTTAAATGTTTTACATTTTTAATAAAATTTCAAATTATAATACATAAGATTTTTTTGTATGTTTTTATTTATTTTTCATTTGATATGTGATATTATTGTGAAAAAAAATTAATTCAAATATGAATGATGAAAATGGTGGGAAAATAAACATCAACTTCTTATAAAAATGGGAACCTAAAAATCCAATCAATGGATTGTCTATATAATTAGATAAGTAGATTATAATATTGAAAATCCAGTGGAGAATTTTCTTTATATTTGGATCTTATATTATAATAGTTCTGATATTTATAATAATTGATTTATATTTTCCCCTCCTACTCTAATTTCATTATTTTCATGCCTTCACCATTATAATCCTCTCATTTTTTATTTAGATAGAACTATTACATTATTTTCTTGGGGGTGATGATTTTATATATTCTCTATAAAGTATTATTATAAATAAATTGTTGAAAAAATAATTTCTTAATATGTCACCTTTATTGTTTTACTAATATTTAATATATCATGTTATTCTTTTTTAATTGTATTAATTAGTATATTTCATATTGTAGAGTAATATTTTATTTATTATATGAGGGATATTGTCATAAATGTAGAGATATTTTTATATGATAATCAATACTCAAAAAATTGGGTGAAATGTGACTTGTCATGATATATACATTGAATTGAATAGTGGAATTTAATTCCATTTAAAATGTAATGAATTACATCAATTTTAATTCCAAAATAAAATATTTTTTATAATGTAAATTAATTTTTTTCCCATTTTTGATTCACATTTTAATTTTTATATGAAAATTTCATATTAATTTTAACAAAACCCCATAATTATATATTTTTCACACTGTAGTATATTTTAATTTCATAAAAAATATGATAATGTGATATTAGTTTTTTATGATTGTACACATCATGGGATCAACATATGATATACAATTATACTGTATTCCAATTTTTAAAATAATAATTAATATTCAATATAGACCCATAAATAAATTTGGAATAAATATCATGGAAGAACAACACTTCTACAAATTTTTTTTAATATGAAAATAATATATAAGAATATATACAAATTGTAACTGTGATTTATTTCAAAGATGAATTATAATAGTTATTATTCATTTTATTATCCTCTTCACTGATTATGAAAGTTTATAAATATATAATATATATTTCTCAATGTTCCAAAAAAATACATGTCTTAGTTATTTAGTTAAAAAATATATATCATATTTCCACTTCCCTGAATGAATTAAAAAACGTGGCTTCATCCCTATATCGTAACCATTATTTTAATTTAGGAAACATATAAAGGTGAATTTATGGGTTTATTAAATTTATTATTTTTAATTTTAATGTTAAAAAGAGGATACTACCAAAGGTTTAACATTTTAATTCAGTGTTATAGATTCCAAATTATTTAAATAATGATTGTGTTGACTAAACTAGAACTGATTCAATATTTATTCTCATAGTCATTGAAAATGGAAAATTAGTATTATGAATAACTTTTATAGAGAAATTTGACATCTCTATTGAGTAAAATTAGTTATATAGGGTATTAATTGCCAAGTACCCATTACAAGAAAATGAATACCCATTTTATTTAAAAGAGGGGATTGGGATTGAGGAATAAATTTATAAGGGAAATATTTTTTTTTGAGATTTTGTTTTTTTAAATATATATTTATACTAATTTAATAACCAATCTCCCATATAATAAAACTAAATATAGATATATAATAGCGATTTCCCTTTATATTGATGATGCCATATAATTCTCCAACCTCTATGAGAATATGTTTTTATAATTAAAAGAAGAAAATGAGCATATAGAGACTATAGTGATATGAAAAAATACTATACGATAACATATAAATCTAGTTGAGGAGGAAAATATAAAATTTACCTAGTATACCCTCAATTTTTTCAACCCTTTAAATTTTCACATTTATTTATCTCCTACATATTCCATGGGAATTATAACATTTCTTATTCATTTCATTGGATGTTCCCACTTTTATAAACTAATGGATATCTAAGAAAATATCAAGTATCATTTTCAATGAAAAAAATCCCATACACCATAAAAATATGGATAACGTATTTTATAATTATGGAGATGTTAAGTGAAACCCTAGAACCTCTTTGGGGGAGTTTTACTAAACAAATATTCTCATTTTACATCTCTATTATATTTCACATATTTTAATTCTACAAAATTCATTTTTCTATTATTCTTGTAGGTTTTAATAATGTGGTAGAACATATGATCTTAAATAGATGTTGTTATTACATAATAAACTAATATTTTATCTTTACATATATTTTGTTTATCTATAAAATTCATTAAATTTATTAGGATATAAGGTTAATGATATAAAAATTTATATTTTGGGGTTGGTCATTATACATAGATATTTATTGATTCGTTTTGTACCATTAATATATCTTAAAACCTCACTAAATATTCATTGACATCTTTTTGTATTGATTTTAAATTGAGAGTGAATAACGTTTCATTGATGGATTTTTTTTAATTTTGTGATAATATAGATGATTTTTCCATGACATTTATTTTCAATCCTATTTCACGAGTTTGATAAATTTATTAAATCCATTCCTATAAAATTATGACCAAAATAATTTTTTCTATCATTTTGGGTTTATAATCCTCTTTAAACATATTCTTATAAATATGCTCACTTTATAGAGAGAAAAAAATAAATTTTTTGAGAGTAGACTTTCTATTTATTTACCATTTATGGATCTTAATTTTATGAAATGTTTAAATATTATTGATGAACTTTTTTGGATATGAAAAATTGTTTATATGAGAACTACCCTTAATGTCAACCTTTGTTTATTTCATAGAATCCATGAATTTATTGATTAGTTTAACACACATTATGTCTTGTATTATCCTTACATAAATTGTATATCAAATTATTTTCATTTCTATTTCATGATTGAGTGTGGGGGAAGGTACATTCAGGTGTTATCTTTTAGAAGCATTGAATTTCTAGGTGTCTCAGGTTTGTGTTACTATTATGGTAATTGGATGGAGAATGTGTGCTATTCAATTTTATAATTTAAAATTCATACTTATCATCCTTTTCAAAAATAAAATGAATTAAAATGGAGAGTATAATGAATTATTTATTGCTCTTACATTTATGAAACATTACCGTTTCAACGATTAGGGGAATGAACTAATTTCTATTTATTATATATAATTATAATTTTATAATCTACCAAGAATATTGATATAAAATAATAGGAAGAATTAATAAGGAATCCCCCCTTCTATTTACTTTTAAACTGATGCACTATGTAACAAAAAGGATGTGTGGGTGATATTTATAATTAATATCTCAGTAAACACCATTCTACAATCTCAAAAAAATATTAATGAATTATATTTATTATTTAAAATTTCAGATTTCAATGTTAATATTTTAAAAACTTTTACCCAACCCTTAACCCTATAAAATACCCTAAATATGATTAATAATTAATACTATTTTTATGTCTCATATGGTGGGGAAATGATACATTTTTCAAGTAAATGGTGGTAAATTCATTTTTTAGGTATGAAAATAACTCTATAATAACATTTTTATTGGGATTAAAGTGATTTGAATTTACGTGTGAGTTATGTTAGTTTTTGGTGATGGGTGGATTATTAACATAAAAAAATTAAAAATAAAATAGATGAAATTTAATATAAACAATCAATTAATTGTTGATACAAAATAGAGTCTATTATAGAAAATATTATTGAAATTATATAACTGTTGATTTTTATTGTGAATTTAAAATTAATATTAGATGATTTTTCCTAAGCGTTAATATAAAAAACCATACAAATTTAATCACATAATGAACTAAATTTTTTTATATGTTTGTGTTATTTATATTTTTTACATATTCTAAAGTCCAATAATAATATATTTTTTTATTCAAAAATCAGTTAACATTAGTTATATTAAAGTATATAATAAAAATATAATATTTATTATTTTTGAAATTACTATATAAAATTATAATATCAATTATTCTTATCATTATATTCACTAAAATAAATTTATTTGAAAAATACATTTTAAGACTCTGTTTTATAGGGATTTCATTCACTCAACATGATCTATTACTAAATCTAACATTATATGGATAATGATATTGATATAAATTGGAAAACTCTTAGGTAGATATAATTGATAAACAATTAATAAATTGTTCATAAACCATGAAAAATAACCTTAAATTATATGATTATAGATTGAAATTAATTGTATCTTAATAGATCATATCTATATATAATATTGGAATTTTATTTGGCCATTAATGACATTGGGTAACACAAATAATTTTAGGGAAGTAAAAATTACCTCATGAAAAAATGATTAATTTTATAATTATGATAAAAAATTTTATACAATCTCAAGGGATGAAAATTGTTATAAAAGAATATATATTTTATTAATTAAAAAATCTTATTTTTTAAGCAATTTAAATTCAATGATGTTTCATGAAAAAATTAAATTCTAATATGAATGATATAATTGGAGGGAATATTTTAAAAACCTCTTCTATATTAATATTTTAACAACCTGGATCTTCTTTCAAGGTATGTTTTTCCTTTTCTAGTCATTTATTAGGAAAAAGGAAACTCTCGGAATTTTCTAGGTACAGGCTGTGTACTTTATGAGTACACACTATATACTGCCTTGCCACAAGGAGGTCGTGTGCTAGCTGTGTAGTATCCACTCACATGGCTGCATGGGGGGTTATTTGGAGGCCGCTTAAAGCAGAGTACAGAAAAAGCGAGTACATTCCATGAACATCAAAAGTACATGCAGTTTACTTTCATATTTTTCATAAAACGCACCAGGGTCATGACCAATCGCCAGAATGATATTCTTTTAGGTCTAATTCTACCGAGAGATCTTTACGGCTGCAGATCATCGATAAACCCCTGAGCGCGCATCCGTCTTCCAAATCGAACACCTTCATTTGCATTGGAATTGCATCGGTGAGTTTGCTCGTCTATTAGAGCTCCATTTTCTGATTTCTCCTCTCTCGTGAGATATTTTGTAATGAATGTTTAAGACGTTTTTGAAGATCTTCGACATTATAGGGTGATTCAATAATCGAGGTCCACATATATCGTTCCAGGAATGACGAGGTAGGAGGTTTGTAGCTTCCGTTCAAAGTCATTGAGTATTATGTACAAACTCTACCAGTACCATTGAATGTGGTATTTCGTGTTTACCGTTTACCCCCTGTTGAATTTTATTCCATAATCACATGTTTTTAGAGGTTATTTAGACATTAATCAGACTGATTGATGTTATGGGATGTATTTCCCATGCATGTTCTATTTACGACTATTTGCTCTTATTTAGCCTTTGGCTGCCTTTCCTGTTTTCCATGCCTATTGCTGTAGGATGGAGTGTTTTTTTCTAACATGATTGATATGTTTTAGGACAATCTAGAAAAGTAGTTTTATAGTATTACGTGTGACATATTGTATTTCTATGATCGTTGACCTACACAGGGATGTGAGAACCAGGTGTAGTAGACTATAAGGGTAATTGACCGAGTGAGCTTTCTTAGAGAGTCTTTTAGCACATTGAGTTGTGGGGGGAATTGACCGAGTGATATTCCTCAGAGAGCCTAGGATCACTTGTGGCTATAAGGGGAATGGAATGAACATGCTTCCTCAGAGAGTCCTTGTCATCTTTAGAATATAAGGGGAATTGACCAAGTGAGGTTCCTGAGAGAGTCTTTGATTCTATTCTTGAACTATTTCCACTATAAGGGGAATTGACGGGGAGTGCTACCTTAATGAGTCTATAAATGACATTGTCTATATGGGTAATTGGCCAATAGAGCTTCCTTATAGAGTCCTTGGCTTGGGGTTATAAGGGGAATTGACCGTGTGAGTTTCCTTAGAGAGTTCCTGAATACCTTAGGCTATAATGGGAATTGACTGTGAGTTCTTCCTCATAGATTCTATATATACTGAACCAGAGGGGTTAGGCCAAGTGGACTACCTAGAGGGTTTCATGAACTTATTTGGTAGGACCAGAGGGGATGGTTGTGTGTACTTCCCAGTGGGATACCTGATTGTGTTTGGTTGTTTGTTTCGCTGATTTGTTGATTTTGAAATTGTGGATTGTTTACTACTGAGTACTTTCTTGTATACTGTTTTATGTACTTTACTTGCCATATATTCACAGACTATTCATCACAGATCTTCTGGTGGTTTCCTATTGGTATTTTGTCTCACACCCTGTTTGGGCCTTGCTTTTGGGCCCAAACAGATTATATTGTGTAGGTATAGATAAGGGAATGTGCCCTTCTACTTCAGGTACTTGACTTGCTGTGGAGATGGAGAGAAAATGACCAAGATTATTATAGTGATGCTATGGATTTTCTTATCTTTTATTTTGTACTTCTGTTTATTACTGTTGTATTCCAGCATTGGGACATGTTTGGCTACTTATTTAGACATATGTATCATGCATCATTTATATGGGTACTACAGCTGTTTTTATTAATATTATAGTATCCCGTTGATTACTTTTGTTGGATATTTATTGCTTATTCCATTGTGTGTTGTTTACATCAACTATTTATTATGCCAATGAATACATAGTATCCCCACTATCACACCCAAGCCCTCGCTGCTAGTCAGCAGCCTCTGGCGTGCGGGGAAATGAACTTGACGCCTTATGATTAACAAGGTATGGGGCACATCTATGTGGATTCCGGAACTGGGACGTTACAAAGTGGTATCAGAGTAAATTATTTTCTCTTTATTTACTATTTTTTTCATTTACCTAGGGATAGGAAGGAATATGTACTTGGTAATATGTTATGCCCGAAAGTAGCTAACTTGTGTACTGGGAAAAGACAACGTAACTCATTTATTGCAATTTCTTCTAGTTTTTAATGTTTACAGTTGTTCTTATTATCACCATTAGGTGACTCACATGTTTTTTGTTATTATTGTTGACATTATTGAGGTTATATTTCTCTCACAACCCGATGAGATGAGGGTATGCCATCTCATGAATCCTATAGTAACTTTCTAGAAATCACATGTCATGCATTCTTGCCCTGTCATCTAGGATGTATTAGCAATTTCATGTTGTTGTGATAGATTTTTTGTTGAATATGGAAGTTGTTGTGATAGTTTCCTTGATATGAATACCAACAGTTTTGATAGGGTATTGGTTTTATGTGGTTTTAATTGAATGAATGCCAAACTTTGGTTCTTGAGGTGTTATGGGCCCTCATAGACTGAAATTTGGTGGATCATTTCCTTGTTTTCCTTGTTATAGAATGTATAAGATGCCAAACATTTATTTGTGGGGCGTATGGGCCCTCATTGATCAGAATTTGGCACATTCAATGTTCATTTAAGTGTTTTTTTGGGTTCTGTAGTAGTTTCTGAGGCTTACACTCCAGAAAACCCAGAATACATGCTGTGTAGTATTGACACCACACCATCTGTTCTCATATTCGAGAAGAAACTATTTTTCTTAAGTACATGTCTTGTAATTTTTGTACACGCTGTGTAGTCTCTAACCATGTCATAATTCGTGAGGTCAGAGACACGGGAAAAAGATTCTCTTGTGGTAACACGCCATGTACCAGCTGAGCATGCCATGTAGAGTTGACCCGGTGTCGGCCAATGTAACTAACAACATGGACAGATAAGAGTTAAGCTATACAAGCTGTGTCTGTATTAAAAACTTCGTGTATTCTGACCCAGATACCTGGCCGTGTCACTAACAACATAAGTCGGTTTTATCCTTTAACATACACTTCATTTCCATCAGGAACACACAATGTACTGTGAGCCCTGTGTCAGGCCATTTCACAAACAACATGGGCTAGGTGAAGCTTGTCTAGTACACTGTGTGTATACCGTAAAAACATAGTTTAGTATTTTATTAGATGATCCGTGTGGCATAAATGTGTAAAAGGACTCGGGTAGGGTGAGGAGATTCAAGTACACATCGTGTGTTGAGACAACACACTGTGTGTTTCGGGTGTTACATGACCAGTTTGGGCTGGTGTACATGCCCATGTAAATAACTGAAGGGAACACTCCATGTAATAATTGTACACGCCATGGACTCATGTTTTGTAAAACAAGAATTCTCTCTTTTTTATTTTCCCCTCTTATGTTTCTAGTTTACTGTACTTGATAATATTGATCTAAGGTGTGGGTTTGACATTGCAGAGTCATTAGACCGAGACATCCTCTAGTTGTATGCCAATTTCTAGGTGGTGATCAGACACTGGATATTATTGATGAGGGTCTCCCAGCAAATCCTCCAGTTATGCCAGCCTTGGCACCAACTGTTGTACCTTACATAGGTGATGATGCACTATTTAGGGAGGGATTTTTTAGGATGGTGCAGACCATTCAGGGAGTGTCGTTCCTACCCAATCGATGGAAGAATTGACACGAGTCTTTCAGTAGCAACATCCTCCTACTTTCTCATGGGATGGAGAACCCCATGCTGTTGAGTCAAGTCTAGAACCCACATTGACAATTGTTGAGCATATAGAGATACCTCCAGAGAAGAGGGTGAATCTCATAACCAATATTCTTCGAGACTCTTATAAGAGGTGGTGTGATGTGATCTCACAGGAAGGTTGCCAGCAAAAAATGGATTGGGATGAGTTTTGGTGGATCTTCTATGATTACTTCTATCTGGAGATCTTGATGGTCGATCAAGCCCGAGAATTCCTGAGTCTGGAGCAAGGTAATGTTACTGTTTTGGATTATTCATCCCTCATCACATAGATGCAGCATTTCATGCCTATCCCATGAGGTGATGAGTTGTTCCATGCATGGAAGTTTGAGGATGGTCTCAGGCATGACATCTGATCCCAGGTGAACATCTTCATATTGAATTTGTTATCTTTTATTGTCAACTAGGAGATGATCACAGAGTGCTATCCAAAGGATTCTAGAACAGTGAGCTAGGGCGGTTCGACATCTATAGGTAGTATTCCTCTTACTGATAGCGGGAAGTACGGAATAGAGCTTTCACGTGGAGATCTTAGTAGGTGGGATACATCTTGTGGATTCCAGGTGGTGTGCTACCAGTTTGGGAATAGTGGGCATACGAGGCCACGTTTCCCAAGAGACCTAGTGGAGTGTCAATCATGCAGCAATATTGGTAGCCTTTAGTGCTTTTGTCAGTTCTTCTCACCAGTAGCAAGTGACATGTGTTATTCTATGACCCCGTGATCGGGAGTAGCGCCACTAGTTTCTCACCAGTATGGGAACTGGAGTTCTTCTGGCCATTCTGGTTGAGGTGAAGGTATTGGTTGTGGTAGTCATTCACTGGTTCTTTAGTGACCGAAGGGTAAGCAGGGTCATATGGCCACGACATAGGTCATACTTCTTTATTGGAGAAGACCCACTAGGAGAAGGATCTCGGAACCCCCACTGTTTGAGGAACGGACTTAGTGGCCTTAGTTTGAGCTTCTATTTTTTTATACAACAGATTCCCATAGATTTATATCTTTTTCTTTTGTGGAGAGCCTTGGGCTCTGAATCTTTTCATCTGTCGATATCTTGATGCAAGACACTCTGTTGGGCACTAGAATAACTAGTGTACGTCAGTGTATGGGATTTCCCAGTAGAGGTTGGTAGATGTCACATTCTATGAGACCTTTATGTCATAGAGATGAAATTTTATGATTCCATTCTTATGATGGACTGGTTAGTTCCATTACAGGTATTCATTGACTGTTATCACCATACGGTGAGTTTCATGTCACTAGAAGGTGAATCTTTTCTTTATAAGGGAGAATGTGATGTCCAGGTGAGCAGAGGGGTCCAAAGCATCATGGGTTCGGAGGAGTTACATCTCATATTTCTATTATATATCTGGATGACTAGGGGACTTCACAGTTATACTTTCCTCTAGTGTTGTATCGTTTCAATGATTTATTTCCAAAGGACTTTTCAGGTTTTGCCTTAGGATCATGAGGTAGAATTTTCATTTGAGATTGTTCCAGGAGTGGCACCGGTTTCCATTCCTCCTTATAGGATGGCTAAACCTAAGTAGCAGTATAAGGCCCTGAACTTAAACCTTACTTAATGTTGAATTAAATGAATAATTCACATTGAGGATCTTTTCAGGTTTAGAGTTTTATATAATTAGGACATAACTATTACATCTCAAAAGATTATAAAGTAGACACTTCTACTAAGTTTCCATAAAATAAAAACTCTTAAAAAGAAACATGTCTTGTTTCATGATTTAGATAGCATGAATTTTCCGTGAACCCATCCTTGACCCTATTCCACATTAAGTCCTGTGAAAAACATTTCAAAAACTTGGGGTGAGCAGAAAAAGCTCAGTAAGTGATACACAAAGAATGAAAAATGTTATTTTTTCAAAACAACAAGTAAACCATGTATACTTTATCAATGTAATACTTTTCACCTTTATGAAGTAGTAAAAACTCTTCACTAAATAAAAGATCATTAATTACCGTTTTTAACCAAAAGATTACCATAAAATCCATATAAAGAACACATAACATATAATGTTAACTTGGGACATAAAAATACTTAAATTGAATAAACATACGGTCGACTTCCACATATATCACTTAATGGAATAGCCATACGGCCGACTTCCATACCCAATTAATTGGAGGTTATAACGTAACCAACCGTCCTGGTATTCACGGCACCACCGGTCATATGGTTTATCACGTAACCACCTATCAAATTCCCATGTACCATTATAAAATAATAAGACGTAAAACAAATATAATGAAATGAAAATATTTCCACACTTTGATCACAATATATCATTTAAATATATTAACATGAAAAATCCATTATAAAAACAATTTTCAATACCAAAATACATAAAATAGTATATGTTATTTATTTGATTTTAAAAACATTACAGCTTGTTGAGGAAGCCAAAGATCAAATAATACTCGCGGCGGCGGAAAAGGTCGTTGTTACTGCGTATGTTAAAAGAACCATTCCTTTTTTTCTTTTAGTAAAATGATTCTTAGAAAAATATTCCTTTTGTATATAATTAAAAGTTAAAGGGGTTTATACACCGTTTAAAATAAAGCCTTGTATTAGAACATAATATGCCTCAATGAAAGGGGATTGAGACGAAGTCCCTTACCTCGTGTCCGACGTGACTCGATTGCTCTTTAATCTCCTAAATAATAAACTAAAGTAAATTTATATTTGCTTAAGAACCGTTTTCAAGTTTATTATTCCTTTTATATAACTTATTTCCATGTGATGAAAGTTTTTTAATCATTTAATTTAATAAAGTTCATTTTGTCGATATTTGGTACTTAAGTCAAAAATTGACTTCTTACAATTACATGTTGATTATGTGGTCAAATGTTCATTAAATCCAGAATGATATTAATGATTTGGATATCATATATATCATATATATCCAGCATATACATGTATTTATAATAGTACATAACATTTAGAGGTAAGAAATTAAATGCACCGTTCATGGAGACGGTAAGCCGTACGTACGCATGAACGCTACTTTAATTTCTATGTCATATTAATGGAATTAAAACTAAATGAGAGATATGTGTATTTTAATTAAAGAATTAATTTCATCATTTATATGTAACATACATCATATATATCCATTATATATATGTAATTACAATAGTATATTTCATTTGGTGATAAGAAATGAAATGCACCGTTAATGGAGACGGTAAGCCGTACGTACGCATGAACGCTTCTTTCATTTCTATATCATACATCAATGGAAAGAAATAATAATTATATAAAGGTATATTGTAATTCCAGTATAATATCATATATAATATAATTAAATCTATCCTTCATACATACCACATATGGTATTAACAAATCAAATCACTTTGAGGGGGCGGTAGTCTGCACTTCCTAAAATGATGATATCGCGTTTACCCATAATGGATAGCATAAAGGTATGCCATAAATGAATAATACAGAATCTTAAGTAAAACATAAACATATTATATATCATATATAAATACAGTGACATCTTAATGGACACTTTTGATGGTGTAATATGAGTGTTGAACAATCATCGTTTCGTGAGGCAGAAATTCGCCATCCACAGAAACAATATGTTCTTTAACCATTAGATGTAGGTGTGTGTAAGTGTAGCTCAAATAATTCTTATAAAAACATCCTAGTATATTGATTATACTTGTTTTGTTACAAAAGAAATTAAAAAAAGAGTTTAGGGGGGCTGGAGAAGCAAAATAAAACATAAGAACACAAGAGAAAACACTACCTTTAAAACGGGTAACTCTTTATGATTTGAGCTCAATGGATTCCTTTGGAAGACTTCTGCCAAAAGTGAGGATTATAAGAGTAATATAGGGATGTGGAGAGACAAATTGGGCAGTGTTTGGCCAATCCAAAGGGTTGAGAGGTGTGGGTAAGGTGGTAGAGGTGGGGGCCTTTTATAAGAGGAGAGGAGGGGCACTCTTGGAAAGTTATAAAAGATTACTTTATTACAAAATTATTTTCGGATTTTAAAGGACCCAAAATTATATATTCCGATGCTAAGGTGATAAGAGTTCGAAATCCACCCATCAAATAGGGTTTTTACAAGTGTAGGTATTATATTTTACATTATATTTTCATTTTATTTATATCGTTAAATAATGAGGTAATCGACGAATCATCATGGTTTCATAAATAATTTAATTTATTTAATTTCTAAATATTATTAAAAAACTATCATGATGTAGGAAATATTTTTATTTTTCTAATTAATATTTATAGTCAAAAATATAAATTGTATAACCCCATTTAAAAATTGTTTTAGCAAAAAAACACATGTTTGTGACAATTTTATTTTAACATTAAATAAAAAGATATTAATGTCATTTTCCTACCAAAGTGGCTCCATGGGATCCCCATGATGACCCACGGATTTACCTGGTATTCCATGACACATCCAATATGGGTAGGGCATGTTTCAAGTTCATTCATATTATTAAAACATTATTTTTACCTTAAATTACACTAATTACCTCTAATCGCGATTGAAAACTAAAAAGTTACTATTCACCAAATAATTATTTTATTCCCATTGAACCTCATTTTACATCCTAATGACATAAATGTATGTTGGATTTTTGAAATTCAAAACACAGAGGTGGTAAATTTTCATTTAAACGAAAAATCAGTTTTTTAAGTACAACTTACCGGTTTCACTATTCATCAAAAATTGATGTTTTTTAGAAAAATATCAAAACATCACCCAAAGCTATATTTGATATTCCGAATTCAAAAATGATTTATATTTCAAAAAATTCAAAACATATAAGATAAATTAATTAATTTAATAATTAATTCCCACTGTCATGACAAATATCTTGTTTTTATGAAACAATATATATCAAAAGATTGACAGTAGTTTAAGTCCAATTTCAAAGTGAAATTAATTTCAATAACCAACATTGGATTAAATGGTAAAAATATATTCTAATTTTACTTGAATACCAATTCAAAAGATAATGTAATCCTATTAATAAATTAGATTAAAAATAGGTTTGGAATTAAAATACAACATTTTTCACTATTCATTAAAAAATGTACTTTATCGGAAAAATACCAAAAAATTACACTATGTAAATTTTAATGTCCCGACTCAAAAAAATAATTTTATTTGGTCAAATAGAATGTATAAGTGTGACCAAATTTATATATAAATAGGTTTCACCATCAAAAGGCGATAATTCAACCTTTTAGTGAATATTAGAGTATCTATGCCTAGATTGAATTATTTTCGTATTTTAAGCCTTAATATTTAATTGGATAAATGTAAAACCATTTAACAAACACATATATTCATATCATAGTTGTTTCTATTCATTCCCACCAATACAATGGCTACATGTAAACTACCATTTAAAATAATATTATTTTATTACTAGTGTGCAACATAATATTTCAAAGAAACTCTTTGTTGCATATCAGGTACGCTATCGAACATAGAAACCCCTTTAAAGTAAAATTAATATTTAATTCGTAAATATTAATACATATGAAAATGTTTTATTCTTTATTTACCTGGGATGTTACATCCTTCCCCCCTTTTGGGAATTACGTCCTCGCAATTTTATTCACTTATCAAAATAACTGGGGGTATTTATCCCTCATAGCATTTTCAGATTCCCACGTTGCCTCTTCAACCATATGGTTTTTCCACAAAACCTTTACCTGGTTAATTACCTTATTTCGCAACACATGCTCTCTTTGGTCAAAAATATGGACTGGTTGTTCTTCATAAGAGATATTGTCTTCCAGCTGA
Organism: Viscum album; assembly: GCA_963277665.1. Taxonomy (NCBI): domain Eukaryota; kingdom Viridiplantae; phylum Streptophyta; class Magnoliopsida; order Santalales; family Viscaceae; genus Viscum; species Viscum album. The sequence goes on from OY728143.1 coordinate 360,139,958, forward strand.
ACTACCTCTGGGCTCAAAACATGAGATGGATCTGGAATATACTTTCTCAACATCGAAACATGAAAAACATTTTTTACCTAAGATAAATTCGGAGGTAATTCTACTCTGTAAGCAACTGATCCAACTTTTTCCATAATTTCATATGGTCCAATGATCCTTGGACTCAACTTTCCTTTTATACCAAATCGCATCACTCTTTTCCATGGTAAAACTTTAAGAAAAACATGATCACCTACCTCGAAAGATAGATCCTTCCTCCGGTTATCTGCATAACTTTTCTGTCTTCTCTGAGCTATTTTCATGTGTTTCTGAATCAATTGAACTTTTTATTCCATCTCTTCTACCAATTCTGGTCCCATCAGCTTCCTTTAACCTACTTCATCCCAAAAACCTTGAGTTCGACACCGTTTAACATATAATCCCTCAAATAGAGCCATCTGTATAATGGAATGAAAACTGTTATTATATAAAAATACATCCAAAGAAAGATGTTGGTCCCAAGTTCCCTGATAATCCATCGAACAAGAACGTAGCATATCCTCCAAGGTCTGAATTGTTCATTCTGACTGCCCATCTGATTGCGGATAAAAATCTGTACTAAAATTTAATTCAGTACCCAACGACTTTTGAAATCCTTTCCAAAAGTTAGAAGTAAACTTGTGATCACGATCAGATACAATGGAGAGAGGAACTCCGTGGCACCTGACTATCTCTTTAAGATACAATCGAGAAAGTTGATCTATAGAGAATGTATCTTAAATAGGAATGAAATGAGGAGATTTAGTCAAGCGATCAACAATAACCCATAATGCATTATTACCTTGGGATATAATCGGTAATCCCACAACAAAGTCCAAGGATACATTTTCCCATTTCCACTCTGGAACTGGTAAAGGCTGAAGCATCACTTTCAGTAACTGCTGCTCGTCTTTAACCTGATGACAAGTCAAACACTTCACAGTACAATCAGAAATGTCTCATTTCAATCCATCCCCCAAGTTGTACTAATGCAGATCTTTGTACGTCTTAGTACTGCTAGGATGAACTGAAAACGGTGAACTATGAGCCTCACATAACAACTCATTATTCAACTGTGAATCACCAGGCACACATAATCTCTTCCCAAACATCAAAACACACTCATTATAAATGTTAAATTCAGGTAACATGCCCTTCTAAACTAGCTCTACATTTTTCTTCAACCCATTTTCTTTCTTCTGCGCTTGCATAATTATGTCTGATTGGGATGATCTCACTAATACCTGAAACAAAATAGAAGAACTTCCTACACCAAAAAATTCTACTCTAAATTTCATCAAATCAAAAACCAAAGTATCTCTTTCCAAACGTAGCATGGTTAATGAAGCATTACTTTTTCAACTCAAAGCATCAACCACTTTATTTTCTTCTTTCGGATGGTAATAAATTGTACAATCATAATCCTTGATTAATACTAGCCATCTCCTCTATCTCATGTTCAATTCATTCTGAGTGAATATATATTTTAAACATTTGTGATCAGTATATATTTCACACTTTACTCCATATAAATGATTCCTCCAAATTTTTAGAACAAAAACAACAGCAGCTAATTCCAAGTCATGTGTAGGGTAATTTACCTCATGAATTTTCAACTGACATGAAGCATAAGCAATTACCTAATCATTCTACATTAGGATGCAACCAAGTCATTTCAATGAAGCATCATTGTAGATAAAAAACTCACCATTCCTAGAAGGAAGTTCAAAAACCAGAGCATTCACCAATCTTCTTTTCAACTCCAGAAAACAATCATCACATTTCTTTTTCTAGATAAACTGAACACCCTTCCGAGTTGGCTTAGTCATTGGAATAGATAACCGTGAAAAAATTTCAACAAACCTTCGGTAGTAACCTACCAAACGAAGGAAACTATGAATCTCGGTTACAGTTGTGGGTCTTGGCCATTCTTCGACAACTTTTGTTTTAGCAGGATCAATAGTTATGCCATTTTTTGAAACAATGTGACCAAAGAAAGAAGTTTGCTGTAAACAAAACTCACACTTGTTGGATTTTACATTATGTTTCTTTTCATTTATGGTTTACAAGATAACCCATAAATGATATTTATGCTCCTCTTTACTTTTAGAAAACACCAAAATGTAATCAATAACACAACCACCATTTATCACCTGATTCAACTGAGCCATCACTGCAGCAAACTGTTCAACTCTGATTCTGACCATCTCAGGTTGCTAATTTGGAAGGTCCTTTACCTCTGTATTCTTTACCATCACAACTGCCATGTTTCCGCTACAAAAAACCATTCTCAACACAAAATATCTTAGGTGAAGCAACATGGTAATCTTCAAATGCTATATGATTTTAATTTGACAAAAAAAATATTTTTGGATAATCATTTAATATAATTATAACTCTTAATATTGTCTAAATCGACCTCTGATACCAAAAATAAGGCCCCGGGCTTAAACCATACTTACTATTAAATTAAATGAATAATTTACATTGAGGATCTTTTCAGGTTTAGAGTTTTAGAGAATTAGGACATAAATATTACATCTCAAAAGATTATAAAGTAGACACTTCTACTAAGTTTCCCTAAAATAAAAACTCTTAAAAAACATGCCTAGTTCCATGTTTTAGATAGCATGACTTTTCCTTGATCCCATCCCTGACCCTATTCCACATTAAGTCCTGTGAAAAACATTTCAAAAACTTGGGGTGAGCATAAAAATCTCAGTAAGGGATACACAAAGAAAAAACTGTTAATTTTTCAAAACAACAAGTAAACCATGTATACTTTATCAAAGTAATACTTTTAACCTTTATGAAGAAGTAAAAACTATTTACTGAATAAAAGATCATTACTTAACCTTTTGTAACCAAAAGATTACCATGAAACCCATATAAAGAACACATAACATATAAAGTTAACTTGGGACATAAATATACTTAAATGGAATAACCATACGGTCGACTTCCACACATATCACTTAATGGATTAGCCATACGTCCGACTTCCATACCCAATGCATTGGAGGTTATAATGTAACCACCCAACCTGGTATTCACAACACCACCTGTCATATGGTTTATCACGTAACCACTCATCAAATGTCCATGTACCATTATAAAATCATATGACGTAAATAAAATATAATGGAAAGAAAACATTTGCACACTTTGATCACAATATATCACTTAAATATATTGACATAACAAATCCATTAAAAACCGATTTTCAATACCAAAATACATAAAGGATTATATGTTATTTATTTCATTTTAAAAACATTATGGCTTGTTGAGGAATCCAAAGACCAAATAATACTCGTGGTGGCGGAAAAGGTCAATGTCACCTCGTATGTTAAAAGAAAGATTCCTTTTTATGTTTAGTAAAACGCTCTGTAGAAAAAGATTACTTTTGTATAAAATTAAAATTCAAAGGGGTTTATACACCGTATAACATAAATCCCTATATTAGGACAAAATATGCCTCAACGAAAGGGGATTGAGATGAAGTCCCTTACCTCGTGTCCGACGTGACACGATTTCTATTTAATCTCATAAATAATAAACTAAAGCTAATTTCCACTTGCATAAGAACCCTTTTAAAGTTTATTATTCTTTTTATATAACTTATTTCCTTTTTATAAACTTTATGTAATCATTTAATTTAATAAAGCTCATATTGTCGATATTTGGTACTTAAGTCAAAAATGGACTTCTTACAATTACATGTTGTTTATGTGCTCAACGGTTCATTATATCCAGAATGATATTCATGATTTGGATATCATATATATCATATATATCCAGAATATACATGTATTTATAATATTACATAATATTTAGAGGTAAGAAATGAAATGCACCGTTCATGGAGACGGTAAGCCGTACGTACACATGAACGCTACTTTCATTTCTATGTCATATTAATGGAATTAAAACTAAATGAGAGATATTTATCTTTTAATTACAGAATTATATTCATCATTTAGATGTAACATACATCATATATATCCATTATATATATGTAATTATAATAGTACATTGCATTTAAGGATAAGAAATAAAATGCACCGTTCCTGGAGACGGTAAGCCGTACGTACGCATGAACTCTACTTTCATTTCTATCTCATACTTTAATGGAATGAAATAATAATTATATAAAGGGATATTATAATTACAGTATAATATCATATATAATATCAGTAAATATATCCTTCATACGTACCATATATGGTATTAGTGAATCAAATAACTTTGAGGGTGCGGTAGTCCGCACTTCCTAAAATAAAGATATCGCGTTTACCCATAATGGAAACCATAAAGGTATGTCATAAATGAAAAATACAGAAGCTTAAGTAAAACATAAACATATTATATATCATATATAAATACAGTGACATCTTAATGTACACCTTTGAAGTGTTATATGAGTGTTGAACAATCATTGTTTCGTGAGGCAGAAATTTTCCATCCACAGAAATCGTATGTTCTTTAACCATTAGATGTAGGTATGTGTAAGTGTAGCTAGAATAAATATTATAAAAACATCCAAGTATGTTGATGATACTTGTGTTGTTACAAAAGAAATGAAAAAAAAAGAGTTTAGGGGGTTGTAGAAGAAAAATAAAACATAAGAACACAAGAGAAAACACTACCTTTAAAACGGGTAACTCTTGATGATTTGAGCCCAAAGGTGTCCTTGGGAAGACTTATGCCAAAAGTGAGGCTTCTAATAGTAAGATAGGGATGTGGAGAGGCAAAATGGGTAGTGGTTGGCTGATCCAAAGGCTTGATAGGTGCGGGTATGGTGGTAGAGGTGGGGGCCTTTTATAAGAGGAGAGGAGGGGCACACTTGGAATGTTATAAAAGGTTACTTTATTATAAAATTATTTTCGGATTTTAAAGGTACCAAAATTATATATTTCGAGGATAAGGTGATAAGAGTTCGAAATAAACCCACCCAATAGGGTTTTTATACGTTTAGGTCTTATAGTTAACATTATATTTTGATTTTATTTAAATCATTAAATAATGAGGTAATCGCTGCATCATCATGGTGTCATAAATAATTTAATTTATTTATTTCCTAAAAATTATAAAAAAAATATCATGATGTAGGAAATATTTCTATATTTCTAATGAATATTTATAGTAAAAAATATGACTTGTATAACCCCATTTGAAAATTGTTTTAGTAAAACAACACATGTTTGTGACATTTTTATTTTAACATTAAATAAAAAGATATTAATGTCATTTTCCTACCAAAGTGGATCCATGGGGTCCCCAAGTTGACCCATGGATTTTTTTGTCGGCCATGACACGTCAAATATGGTTAGGACATGTATCATGTTCATTTCAAACTATTAAAGCATTATTTTTTACGTTAAATTACACCAATTACCTCTAATTGCGATTAAAAACATAAAAGTTACTATTCACTGAAAAATTATTTTAATCCCATTGAACCACATTTTAAATACTAATGACATCCATGTATGTCAGATTTTTTAAATTCAAAACTTAGAGGTCGTAAAAAATCCTTTAAACGAAAAATCAGTTTTTTAAGTACAACTTAGTGGTTTCACTATCCATAAAAAATTGATGTTTTTCAGAAAAATACCAAAACATCACCCTAAACTATATTTGATATTCCGAATTCATAAATGATGTATATTTCACAAAATTCAAAACATATAAGTTACATTAATTAATTTAATAATTAATTCCCGATGTCAAGACAATTAGAGTGTTTTTATGAAACAATATATATCAAAAGATTGACACTAGTTTAAGTCCAATTTCAAAGTGCAATTAATTTCAATGACCACCATTGGATTAAATGGAAAAAATATATTATAATTTCACATTAAAACCAATTAAAAAGATTATGTAATCATATTAATATATTAGATTAAAAAGAGGTTTTAAATTAAAATACAACATTTTTCAACATTCATTAAAAAATGAACTTTATTAGAAATATACCAAAAATTTATAAAATGTAAATGTTGATGTCTTAATTCTAAAGAAGAATTTTATTTGGTCCAATAGAATGTATAATAGTGACCAAAACTATATTTAAATAGGTTTCACTATCAAAAGGTGATAGTTCGACCTTTTAGTGAATATTAGAGTATCCATGAGTAGAATTGAATTCTTTTTGTATTTTAAGCCTTAGTATTTTATTGGATAAATGTAAAATCATTTAAAAAAAAATATAATCATATTTTAGTTGTTCCTATTAATTCCCGCCAATACAGTGGCTACGTGTTAACTACCATTTAAAATAATATTATTTTAGTACTAATGTGCAATGTAAGATTTCAAAGAAACTCTTTGTTGCGTATCGGGTATGATATTGAACATAGAAACCCTGTTAAAGTAAACTTAATATTTAATTCGTAAATATTAATAAATATGAAAATGTTTTATTCTTTATTTACCTTGGATGTTACATGCAGGATCTCAAGAAATAGTTAGAGGAGTTGCTTGAAAAGGGTTTCATCTGACCCAGTACTTCTCCTTGGGGTTTTCCAGTCGTGTTTGCAAAGATGGCAGATGGCACCCTCAGGCTTTGTGTGGAAAATCAAAAGTTGAACCAGTTTATGGTATAGAACTGGTATCCCTTGTCGAGGATCAATGATCTCTTTGATCAGCATTGAGGAGCCGAGGTGTTCTTAATGATTGAATTGAGGTTTGGTTATCATCATTTGTGAGTTAGACCATCATATATACCTCTTACAACCTTCCAGAGCAGTTATGGTCTATACGAGTATATGGTTATGTCGTTCGGTCTCACAAACGTGCCTGCAGTTGTTATAGCAATAAATAACCGAGTTTCCCATCCATACTTGGATTCCTTCATGGTTGTTTTTGTGGAAGATACAATGGTGTACTCTCACACTCTACATGATCGTGCTACGAATTTTGAGATCATTTTGAGTAGACTGTGGGAGAATCAGTTATATGATATGATCTCAAAGTTCCAATTTTGGATGTATCAGATATTCTTCCTAGGTTATATTATCTCAGAGAAAAGAGAATTAGTAGATCCAGAGAAAGTGAGAGCTATAGTTTCCTGGGAGCAACTGAAGAACATCTTTGAGGTGCAGAGTTTTCTAAGGCTGGCAAGATACTACAGATGCATCATATGGGACTTTTCACGCTTAGCAGCACCGCTGAAAGGTCAAACAATGAAGGGTGCGATGTTCTTATGGCCAGATTCTTGTGATTCAACCGTAAAGAGCGGAAAGGGAGGTTGACTTCAGCACCAATTTTAGTCATGCTAGAGCTGGGAAAGAGTTATACTGTATTCTGTGATGCATCAGGTATCAGGCTGGGAGCTGTTCTAATGCTGGGATATGGAGTCATTACATACGAGTCTCAGCATTTGAGGCCACATGAGAGGAATTACCCGACACATGATCTAGATTTGTCAGCTGTTGTCCATGCCTTACGTGGTTGGAGACATTATCTTTTGGGAGATAATTTTGTGGTTTTCACCAACCAAAATATTATTAATTACATCTTTACTCAGTGTGATCTGAATTAAACACATTGGAGGTGGGTTGAGTACCTATAGTCCTTTGAATTTGAGCTTGCCTAAGTGCCTGGGAAGGGAAAAGATGTGGCTGATTCATTGAGGAGGAGGACCTAGATACAGATAGTATAAGAGGCCAGAAGTGAGTGGCCGCTTATGGATCTGTTAACTGAGATGCATTTGGAGGTGCACGATATATGGGAGAAGACTTTTCTATCCTCTTAAGATATTTCCTCTAATCTTCTTGGTTGAGTGAGAATGAGGCAACTATCAGATTCTGAAGGCCTAGTCCTAAGGGAGAGTGTGTCAAGATAGGACTCTATTCCTGGATGGATAGTAGGCAGGGATGTGATCTTGTGTTTCCAAGGGTGTATATGGGTTGCAGCATGAATACTCGAGAAACCAATGTTAGACTATCATTCCTCAATTTGGGCAGTTCATCATGGCTTCGCCAAGATGTATCATGATCTGCACCATCAGTATTGGTGGCTAGGTATGAAGAGTGACATTTCTGGTTTTTTTATGAGGTATTACACCTGTCAGCAGGTGAAGGCAGATCATCAATAGCTACCAGGGCTCTTACAATAGTTACCCATTCCCGAGTGGAAGTGGAATGATGTCACAATTGAAGTCGTGACCAGTTTTCTGAGGTCTCCTCTATGGAATGATGTAGTATGGGTTGTCATTGACATACTCATGAAGGTTTCTCACTTCCTTCTGATCAAGGAGAACTTCAGTGTTGATGAACTAGGATGGTTTTACATATGAGATATTGTATATATGCATGGAGTTACACACTCCATTGTTTCAGACAGGGATTCTCATTTTACTTCTCAGGTTTGGCAGGGACTTCAGAAGGCGTTTGGTACACACGTACTTTTGAGTACAACCTAAAACCCTCAGACAATTGGCCAGTCTGAGTGTAGAATTTAGGTGCTAGAGGACATGCTCCGAGCATTCATTCTAGAAATTGAAGGTTCTTGGGAAAATCATATAACACTAGTGGAGTTTTCCAACAACAACCGTTTTCAAGAAACTATTCAGATGGCACCTTATAAGGCTTTGTACGGTAGGCCATTCCATTACCCTTATGTTGGTTAGAGACAGGAGAGGCAGCTTTGCTAGGACCTCGTCTTGTTTAGGAGACCATAGAGCAGATATAGTTGATTCAGACTAGGTCGTCTATGGCATAGTCTTGTCAGAAGTCGTATGCTGATCAACGGAGACAACCTCTGCAATTCGAGGTCAGGGATCATGTTTTCTTTCTTTTCACACCGAGGTTGGGACACAAGAGGATTAAGAGATAGGTTAATCTTTTTCTAAGGTATGTCAGGCCATTTGAGGTGTTGGAGAGTGTTTGGTTGGTTTCCTATCGGATACAGTTACCTCAAAGGTACCGGGCCATGCACGACATCTTTCACATTTCTCACCTTCGACGTTACTTTTCAGACCTATATCATGTTTTCTAACCCAAGGAGGTTGAGTTGGATGTGGATGAATCGTTTTAGTTGCATCCTATCCAGATTGGGGATCGAAGTACGATGGTTCTCTGTGGCCAGTCTATTCCTCTGGTATGGGTGCTTTGGCATCACAGGTGAGTACAAGATGAGACTTCAGAGAGTGAGGCCAACATTCAATCACAGTGGCCGAAGCTATTCAGGGTTTCATCTTCTTCGTCGTGCTAGGGATATTAGAGGAAGAATTCCTTTATGGGGTGGGGAGTTTGTAAGAGCCCGAATCTTCATTCTAGGTATGTTTTTCCTTTTCAGGTTGTTTGTGAGGAAAAAGGAAAATCTAGAAAAATTTTAATTACATGACGTGTACTTTATGAGTACACGCCATGTGCATCCCTACCACAAGAGGTCGGGTGATGGACGTGTAGTTTCCACACACACGGCCATGTGGGGGTGATTTGGAGGCCACTTAAATCAGAGTATAGAAACGGCGATTACAAGCCGTGTACATAAAAGGTACACTACCTTTACATTCTTTTTTTTATTATACACACCGGGGTCGTGTCTAATCGCCAGAATTCTATTATTTTATGTGATGTTCGACCAAGAGATCCATACAGCCTTAGATCTTCGACAAACCCCTGAGCATGTGTCCATCCTCCGAATCGAACATCGTCAGTTGCGTTGGAATCACAGTGGGGAGTTCTCTCTTCTTCTAAAGCCCCTTCACTTGATTTATCCTCCCTCGTGAGATATCATGGGTTGACCTTTTTAGAATTTTTTGTAGATATTCAATTTTCAATGGTGATTCATGCTTCAAGGTCCACATATATCGTTCCAAAAATGCCGAGGTGGGTGGTTTGTTCCTTTCCATTCAAATTCTTTGAGTATTATGTGAAAATTACACAAATACTCTTGAATGGGGTATTGCTGTTTTACTTTTTTTCCCTTCTTGAATTGTCTTCCATGTATGCATGTTGTGTAGAGGTTATTTGGACATTAATAGAATTGATATTTGTTCTTGGATATATTTCCCTTGCATTTTCTATTTACGACTGTTTTGTCCTGTTTAGCCTTTGGCAGCCTTGCATGTTTTATGTGCCTGTTTCTATAGGATGGAAAGGTGTTTTATCACATGCATGATATGCTATAGAACAATTTATCAATGTAGTTCTATAGTTTTACATGGGCCATATGTTATTACTATTCTCATTGACCTACACATGGTCGTGTGAACCTTGTGTAGTAGTCTATTAGGGGAATTGACAAAGTGAGCTTCCTTAGAGAGTCTTTGAGCACTTTGGGCTATCTGGAGAATTGACCGAGTGAGTTTTCTCAGAGATCCTATGACAACATATGGCTACAAGGGGAATTAACTGAGTAGGATTCCTCAGAGATTCCTTGTTTTCTTTTGACTATAAGGGTAATTTACCAAGTGAGCTTCCTTAGATAGCCTTTGATTTTATTCCTGATCTGCATAGACTATAAGAATAATTGATGGTGAGTGCTTCCTCGGAGAGTCTATGAATGACCTGGTCTATAAAGAGATTTGACCAAGAGATCATCTACAAAATGTCCTTGACCTTTGGTCTATAAGGTGAATTGACCATGTGATATTCTTCCGAGATTTTCTGAATACCTTAGACTATAAGGGGAATTGACAATGACTGGTTCCTCATGGAGTCTATATATATTGAACTAGAGGGTTTAAGATGTGTAAAATGCCTAGAGGGTTTCTTTTACTTCTTAGGTAGGACCAGAGGGTATGAATGTGAGTGATTTTTAGCGGGTTACCTATTTGTGTTTAGCTGTTTGTTTCTCATATTGCTTGATATAGAAACTGTGGGTATTTTATTGCTTATTACTTTCCTGTTTTCTATTTTTTGTAATTAACCTTCCATATATTCACGGAATATTAGGTAGAGATCTTCAGGTGGTTTCCTACTAGGATTTAGTCTCACACCCTATTTGGGCCATGATTTTCAGCCCAAACTGATTTTATTGTTGTAGGAATAGATAAGGGCAAGCACCCTTCAAATTTAGGTACTTGACTAGCTGTGGAGCTGGAGAGCATGGGTCCAAGCTTGTGATTGTAATGATGAGGAGATATTTATCTTTTCTTTTGTACTTTGGTTTAGAACTGTTGTATTCCAACATTGTGACATGTTTGGCATCTTTTCTAGACAAATTTATCATGCATCATTTATATATTTCGTCCAGTTTTTTTATTATTCTAGTCTCCCGTTGTTTTCTATTTTTTGATATTAACTGCTTCCTCTATTGTGTGTTGTTTAATTCCACTTTGTACTCTGCCAATGAGGGCATAGTTTCCCCACTATCACACCTAAGCCCTCCTTGCTAGTCGGAATCATTTAGCGTGCTGAGAAATGCACTTGAGGCCTTGTGACGAACTGGGTATAGGGCACGTCTGGGTGACTTCCGGAACCGGAAAATTAAAATATTAGATTCAAAATTAATTTATAGTGTTCACATCCAATTTAGGGAAGAAATTATTGTGTTAGAAAACATAATGATGTATTTCCAATTAAGTAGTGTTTTCTTCCATAATATTTTGGGTAAATAAAAATAAATTTTTCAATCCCCCAGCTCTATTATGGTTCACTCTTTAAGTTTCTTATGATGTCATCCCCTCATCTCCATGGTTATGGTAAACTATTACTTACTATTCCCTAAGGATGATAAAAACAATGCATTATATTTTTTTAATTTATTATTTTTAAATTTATTTATTTTAATAAATATGTTCGAGTTCAAATAATATTATGAGTGGTCTTTATAATATCTCTACATATAGTTTTTTAACATGTTCATCTATTTTAATCTCATTTTCCGCTAAAATGTTGATCATAGTGGAGTATCATTGTGGTGTTAAAGAGTGGGATATTGTTTTTCATGAAGATGTATTGATGTAGGATAATAACAATTTTAAATGGATGGTGTAAACTAATTGGTATTGATCTCTTTTATATTATAATAATGTGATTTAATTTGATTTAATAGATAACGATTTATATCAAATTTAAGTCCTAAGGAGAACATTTTATTTCTATTATCATTATTAAGATATATATTTTTTAAATATATATATATATATTTGATTTAAATATTCATAAAACTGAGTTATTTTATGTTTCCATTTTTGTTTTATATTTTTTATTAGTAGAAATAGTTACAGTAGTATAATAGAGATGTGTGAGTGGCCTCATTAAGATATTATATATGGATAAAAAAATATGGTTGATTTCTACTGTAAAAAATATTTAATGGGAATCATAAATGTTATATATATTAATTTGGAACCATTTTGAGCTTTTAAATCATATACGCACACATTTTTTAGTATATAAAAATATAGATGGGGGAAAATATAAAAAAATGATAAATTATCATATTTATTATTCATATGAAGTTATTTTTCAACAATTATGGGAGTATCTCACTGAAAAAAACAAGGAAACAAGTTTAATAGTATTTTAATATAAATGAATAGGTTAGTTAAAATGCTAATATTATTTCATCTTTCAAAAAGGTATTGATAAAGAGGCTCAAGAAAAAGGAAAATATTAAAAAACAAAATTTTTAAAATTGGAAAACCAACTGATGATGAATTGTATGGTGAATTATATTTTTATATCCTTTTCAATGTCAAAGGTGGAAATTACCAATGAATTACAAATTCAATTATGTGTGGCAATTAAATATAATCAAATTAATATAGAACTATTTTGTAAGACAAAAAATTTCATTTTATCCCCTACACTTTGGGAATGGAGAATTAGTGCACTGAGCACTATTATGTCCAAATATCACATTCATTTCAATATGAGGTAGTTTGTAGATAAATTAGTGTGTACAATTCCATAATTGAAAAATGAAATAAGAGTGTCTTTTCATGATTTGAAAGAACATGAAGCTGAAATTTAAGACAAAAATCAATTATTTATGAAATTATGTTATACAATTATCACTTAAACTGAATATAAAACTAACTCTCGTATTTTTTTTTGATATAATTGTGTCATCCTAGGAGAGTTATGATGAAAATAAATTGAGTACCACTGATTGGGTGATAGTGTCTTAATTCAATGGAGAATTAGTTTTTGGAAAGAAAGTGGTGATGTTATTTAATAGACTATATTAACATTGAAATCACATGGTGGTGGATTCCATTTTTTAATAGGTATATATTTATTTTTAAATCCCTCCCCATTTAAAATTCATTTATCTCTTTCTTATTTCATTGGATTCATAACATATATTACTCATTTAATTGGGGTTAGATTGTACCACATTGGAATAAAATTTTTGATTTCTTTATTATTATTTATTAATTTTGTAGGATTAATTGGATTTTATGATGGAATTATTCATTTGTTTTGGCTTTTCTAGAGTCACAAGTTCGGAAAATGGGTTTTTAAACCACGTAATTGTTTCATGATACTATTTGTGTCTTATTCAGTACTCCATGAAATATAATCAGATGAATTGGAAAACCATGCATATTATTTTATATATCAAAGAGAAAATACAAAACACCACTTGAGTATTTCTAATGAGGGTTTTAATTTATGCACATGGCTTGTTATTCTACAAATCCAAATATTTTGATTTACCATATTGTAGAAATTGTGAGTTTAAATTGTTACCTCATACCAAATTAACACACAAAATGGAACTATTTTTCTTAACTCATGGTAGAAAAATAATGTTTTACAGTAGGAGGGGGACCATTATTATCCTATTAAGATGATTGGATTATATTTTCAATTTCATGATGATTATTTATGTTTACATCTCAATGACCCATTTCCAATTTACATGTTCCTATTTCTTTTGCATCTTTTTCCACGGAGCTGCATTGGTTGGATACCAGGGTAATAGTTTTACATAAAAAATGAATTCTGTTGTGTACAGTGTATGAATAATTCTATAATATTATTTTATTATAGCTTTAATAGACTCATTACATCTACATCGGTTTGAAGAAACTATTTCCTTTTTATTATTGTTCCATAAAAAACATCGATTTCTTGAGGATATTATGTTTATTTTTTTGATAATATGTTTCATATTTTATAGTCCATGGTGAAATGTATAAATTTTATTCAATTATAGAATTTCATTATTTTTATGTAAAATAAGTTTTTCAATGACTCTTACAACTAAATTTTAACTAGATCAATTTACCCACAATATATATATGATAAATTTTTCAGAAATTTTAATAAAGGTACATGGGAATTTTAAATAATGTTTTATGTTTATTAGTAATTTTACTCAATATAAAGCATGATTTTAATAGACATTGTCTCTAGTATGAAATAATTATTAGATTTTAATTAAATTATTTATTATTTTTTTAAGGTAATTGTTTTGTAATTAATGATCATTGTGATCTTTCTGTTATTCAGTGATACATTTTTATAAATATATGATTTGTATTATTATTCAGAATAGGGAAGAAGTTATACTTCTACTAAAATTTTATTTTAAAATGCAACAAGGTTTTTAAAAGGGTGTATATATTTGGGTTTAATGTGTTTAATAGAAATATTAAAAAATAAAATTCAAATTGGAACCTTCAATAATGATTTTTTTAAAAATAATTATGCCCTCGACTAGAGCATAATTATATTAAGTTATAAATATTTTTTTCTAAATTGTTATTGGTACCCTTAATCTAAATTAATTTTACATAATAGTTTATATTCATTTATTTACATGAATTTTATTTACATTAGTTACAACATTATGATTGATAATCTATATGAAATTGTAATTGAATATTTCATAATAATATCTATCACATGAAAATTTCATTTATGTTACCCCCATTGATGAGAACATGGATATTATATGAAAGTATTCATAAATATAAATTCTATATCTAGATGATATTATAATTTGGGGTAAACACTATACAAGCTATCATGGATTGTGAGTTATAGTTCTTAAGACACCCTCTCATGGTTTTCCCATCAAAATCTCAAAAAAGGTGATTATTAGAATGATCTACCATTGGGAAACCAATAATTATATGTGTTGTAGGGTGTTCCTATCTAAAAATGATTTTATTAATCCATAGATATTAATACTGTCATTATCTAATACAATAAGTCATGTACATTGATGTATTAGAAAACAATTATGAAATACAGTCATGGTTATGTGGGACATGTTGGGTTCATCATGACTGATATTGTTTTAATAGATTATTCATGAAATGGTATATCCATTTTGTCCCTTTGATAGATTTTGATATCTCAATCCAATTGTTGGGAATTTAACTACATTTATAATTACATATTCATGTTATTATATGGGCATGTCATTTTTTAAAAATTAAGTGAATTTTAAATTGGGAAAATATGTTCATGTCATCAGTATAATTCCTCATTTATTAGAGATATTCCAATAAAGGAACAATATTAAATAGTGAAAATTTCTAGGATTATTTATGTCATTTGGAAATTAACATATTTCTCTATTGGGTTCCCTGTAATATTTCAATATGATGTCCTTAGAAATTATTAATCTTTATATAATATCTCCGAAAAATATTTTTATAGGTTTATTCACTGTGTGTATGTGGAATATCAGTTAAATGATTTTTTTAATTTAACAAGTTAGAATAAATACCATTCATATTTTTTTAATATTTATTATGGGTTGGATTATTGATAAGTTTTAAACAAAATGTTATTTGAATGAATATATGATTTAAATATAAATAAATGAATATGTATAATGTTTATAAAATATAATATTAGTTATATTTATGAAATATTATGGATGCGATATATATTTATAAAATAAACAGTAAATTTTTATGGTTTAGTTTATTTTGAGGAGGAAAAAAATTACATGTATAATAGGATTAATTGAAATGATATAAATTATATTTAATTATTCATAGAAGATGAACATGGCTACTGAATAATAATAGTATTATTATTAAGACAAGGGGTTCACTAGTAAATAACAAATTGATATAAGAGATTATATAAAAATAGGATACCCAAATAATTATTTAATATATATCGACTTATTTCCCATTTTTGTGAGAGAATTAATATGCACAATGAATATATAGAACATGTATAAACCCCTACAGAGTGTTAAATAGATTTCAACTATGAGATCTCTTACACACTCAAATTCCATTTAGAGAAAAACGTGAATTTTTAATCCTCAATAATTATTCTTTTGATATCAACCATTAATGAGATAGGTAATCCAAACAAAAAATGTAGGTAGTCAAGGATTCTATGATAACATTAAGAGATTTTGGTGCATCTGTAGATCACTAAATGATATATCCTACGCCTAAAACCTACTATAAAATGATTGAACAATGGAAATATTCAACTATATCATAAATGATAAATAATTTCATGTTTCTATAAGTATATATCATGAGATATATAAATTTTTTATTACATGTGATAGTCTTCATATTCTTGATCTATAATCTAATAAATTCAGGTAAAATATGATTTACATAAATTTTTTATGAAATTATTAATCATGTATGTCTCAAATTATTTATTAATTAAAATAAACATCATAGTTTGGAATTGAAAAAATGTGATTCTTTAATTCATATAAGATAAATGTGGTATCAGAAACATTAAATGTTTAATTTATAATTATTTATTTAAAACTAAATGAATGGTATGCAGTTACAATTTCATTAACTTCAAATAAATTACTTCATCAAATCCATGATAATATCATCCAGTTATTTATACTATTTCACATGTCCCTTAAATTTTTATCATAATATAAAAGAACTTATGATAAGCTTCTTAATATTCAATGAATAATTATTTAATAAAATAATATATCATTACATGTACAAAATTACATGTCTTCTATTCCTGTAAATGATTTGTATCTAATAATGATGTCGTATCCTCCCTATAGGGTTGGTTCAGAATAGATAACTGTATTTCTATGATAATATTGACTAAAAGTCATCCTATTTGAAGAACTATATTAATTTTAACTCTTGTACACTACATATATTCCTTGGGTTATTATGGTTGAGGACACCAGGATCCCATGTCTGTCATATATATCTTACATGACATGGTGGCTTCCAAACAATGCAATTTCAAGGCCACATGTCCACCAGTAATATTACACACCATGTACCTTGTAATATCTATTTTAATGGGACAATCATAGACTGAAGGTGTATGTCGAAGACCCCAGACGAATAGATTACACTAGGTGTACTGATACACACCTTATAGTCTGGTTCATCACGTGCGCTTAGTTTAACATATAGATATGAATTATATATATAATTAACATATTTTTTTTAATATATAATTTATTTGATAGGACACAATATTTCATTGGATTTTTGATTATATATTAAATTTATATCCATGTTAAATATTTAATCTATATATTTTGTGTTTTTTTTCTTATATTTTTCTATGCACTCATCCAGAACCCGACAAGAAGTGTAATAAACATTTTTTCTATTTATAATTAGCTAAAATTTACTCATCATGTATCTAACATCCACACATGTATATTGAATGTCATGGGAATGCACAATCACAATGATCATGTTGGGAATTTTGGATGAGTACATTTAATTCTATCCATGTAAAAATTTGTACTTTAGTAATTATTTATAAAATTATTTTATTTTATTTTTAAAATTATCGATCATGGAATTTCAAGTATGTATTTATAGATTGAAAATAAAATAAATTAACTTGATTAATTGGAGGGTTTTTATATGAATGAAATGTTGATTAAATAGAATTTATTTTACTATTTTTAGTGTTAATTTGATTATTTCTATGTAGATGGTCATTATATTATATTAGTAATATGTATGAGATTTTTATAATAATAATATGTTGTCATTATATTAAAATTATGGAATTATATTTATCTCATCTTTACTATGTATGGTTATATATGCATGTGGTTACATTCTTCTAACCCCCAACATACCCAATAAATTAAATCATCTCCCAAGAATGTTAGTAAAACATTATATAATGATGGGGATCACATGTTATAGGAGGAGACCAATGAAATAATACTAAGGAAAACCAAAATGAGGTGATACATATGAGAAAATATGGAATGGTGTGACATAAACCAAGATTTGGTTCAAGCTATTTTTGACATGGGTAGAGGGATAGTTTATCATATTCTATAAAAACTTATAATTAGTTTATTTCATGATCATGCTACATATATTTTATTTATATCTGTTGTATGGTTGACTGCTATTTTTTGTTTTCTACAATATAACATAATTAATTTATTAAAAAGATTATTATAATGAAAAAGTAAAGCTAGAATATGAATAAATTTATTAATGAATAGTTAATCACATATATAATATATACATAACATTTGGAATGAATGTGATAAGGTATAAATGGGTTTTTTGCATAAGGATAATATTACCAAGACTCAAATATTTTGTTAGTATAGCCCTCCTACAAATAATTTAGAGTCAAACCCACTGATTAAATATCAAGACAGGATATAGTCAAGGGGAGTTCAATTATTGATGTACATTTCTCTTGCTGTTAGAGTTTAACAAAACATGGTTCACATAAAGGGTTGACTGCCCAGAAAGGACAAAGTGTAACCTAGAGTCAAGTGTTCTGAAAATATTTATCACTGATTCCATAATTAGGGATGCTACTATACATATGATGAAATTGTGAGTTAATTTGTATGGAAGGTTTTTCTTAACTAGAAACCTTAACAAAGTCATGCCAATTTTATTTTAATGATAAGGGGATATCAGTTATTTCCACTATAATTTACATTAAATAGGTAATTATAAAACAAATGATGACTTATACTATTAATAAAAAATCGGAGATTGATAAAATTTTATAAAATTCAAATATATTAATCTAATATGGTAATCACTGAAATGATAAAATAATTATCTTAATTTAATAGTAATAGAATTCCAAACGATTTAACCCATTATTTTGATTGATAACAGAGAGGGAACATTTTATCATTTTATTGAATTTCCATGAATGTTATAGGAGCATACACATTATACTACACTATGACCAAGAAATTATACTTTCTAAAAAATATAAATTCTGAGTCTCTTGCTAATGAAACTAGAGAGATGAAAGTATCACATTACCCAGAACATGTCAAACACATTATTTATGTCTAATGATTCATGAAATCTTCCATCTAATGTTATCTTTTAAATATGTATTATGATATGGATACATATAGAATCATTTTTCAACATCATGATCTCTAGCTAGAGTATATGAGATAATAAATTAAAGGGATCTCTAAATCAATATTCACATGAAATCCTGGAGATTCGTTGAAAACATGGAATCATGTAGACATGAGGATTGGATACATAAAATTATTAAAAAGACTTTAATTTATGATCCTTGATGAGTTGTGGCCAGATGATAGTATACAGTTATTAAGCAAACTTTTCTATGGTTTAATTTTGAAATACAATATGAGTAATATCAAGAAGTATCTTCTAAAACTTGTTATATCTATTCAAATATTTATTAAAGATATTGGTTGTAAAAAATTATAGTCCTTGTGGTGAATAATAAAATTTAGAAAAATTAATGGGGTATGAAGACTCATTTCATGTCTCAGTCTCTAGTGAAAAATATTTTTAATAAGAAGAAAACCCAATTTAAAGTAATATATCCTATTATGGTCTATTTTCAAGTTGAAATCATGGGATGTGGAAAAGGAAATCACCCATAAAAATTATCATGGTGAACATTTATTTTAATTTATTATAAATTTTTATATATCCATATTCGTAATTTGTGTGAATGATAAAACATGTTGTGATCACATTAGTATAAAATATTGAAACCATGTAGATATTGTATGGTTATCAGAGGTTTGGTGGATAGATGTTCTTCGAATAGAGTGAGATGTAATGGTCTATACATTTAATACCACCACATCACATCGCTTACATGAATGATTTTTGTTTTAAAGAACTGTTATTATGTTCAAATGGATACCAAAAATATCATATGTGTTTATTTTTTTTACAAGGATAATTTAATTAGAAATAAGAATTTAATGTTTTATAAAGATATAATATTTTATAATAAAGGAAAATTCAATAACATGAATTATGTATTACATTATAAAGATCTATTATTGAAAAATATATATTGAATAAAATTCATGCGCCTCATTTCATATCTAGTTGTAGAATTCCAATATTGGTAAGGAAAATGATAATCATCAGGTCATTATCTACCAAGATTGTTGCATGGACTATTTGGGACATAAAAAAATAGATATATCATTATTATGTCTAATAAAATTGAATCAAACCACCATATGTTGGTTAAGGTAAAAGTGCCTTATATATTTTAGAATTATTACACAGTAATGTATAGAGTCCTATTCAATTACTAGTAGGAGGTGCATTGTCATACATTTTGATTTTTACATATTACATGAGTTGGTGATGTGATGTTTACATTATGGTGTAAAAGACAAAATTATTTGATATGTTTTAGGTATAGAAGAATGATTTAGGAAAAAATATTTATTATATGATAAATAATAATCACCCCGATCGATTTATTGAATATCTTAAAAATGAATTTATGTACTTATTATATGTTTATATGATTTTATCTCAACTAAATACGTATTATACAACATATAGAAATTGTTTCCATCAAAGGAAGAATTATACAATTCTTGATATGCTTTGGTGAATGAAATTTTTTCCATGAAATCCATTATTTTTTGGGTATATGTATGATACATTGAAGTATACATACGAGGCATAGTACTATATAAAGAATAAATCAATATTACTTTTCAGTTTTGGAGTTGAAATAATCATGTTTTTCACACATTCATGCATTAGGGTCTAAGGTGTTTAATATGGTAATCCTATAATAAAAACAGACTCCCTGCGGCATATAGTGTGACTTTATTGGTTACCGTAAGGAAATGAGGGGATACTTCCTATAATATCCCTTGAATAAAAATAATATAGTTCACATTCAGGCTATATTTTAGGATATCAAACATACGCTAAAAATGATAGTGGGGGAAAACTGGATTCATAGAAATATATGATCATGAAAAAAAATATTTAGTATGTATAGAGACTCCAACGATATTTTTGGAACAAGTAGTTACAAAAACATTAGTGTCGTGTAGGTTCATTAATTTTATTAGAGGAAAATATTTCTATATGTTATTCTACTCTTTTAACATTGTGAGTCACTATTGATTGAAAATAATGAGCCCCCGTTAATAGGGATGTGGTAGGGATCTTATAAGTGGATAAACGGAAATAATTCTTTAATTATGACATTGATTCGATATACCAAAACAATGTATGTATATTTTATAATTAAAAAGAAAATTTAATTCCCCTTGGATTAAATGGGTATTCAATAGAATTAGGGAAATGGAATTTCATCTTGGTACCTATAGTGTATGGTTATTGGATAAGGGTTTTATACAAAATCATGTCATATAATATGTTGAATTATTTTCTCCACTCTCCATTCACAAATCCAACAAAATTATTAAACCCATACAAGCATTTCAAGAATATATTATTTTATTGATGGATGTCAAAACATCATTTTTTAATGGGGTCCTTTTCAAATATTTATGTATGAAACAAATATAATGGTTTGATACTCCATTCAATGATAAATACTTATATTAGTTGTATAGCTCCATTATTTCATTAAAAAAGATTTGGTGGCTTATATAATTTAATTTTACGATGATATAAGTAATTTGGCTTCATTATGACTTCATACGTGTCAGGTATTTACAAGAGTTTTTGATGTATTTTTATTATTCTTATAGTATTAAATGTTGATGACATACTAAAAAATTTAAAAAAGATACCCTCCTTACAATATGTTATGATATGGTAGAGAAAGGGCTTCTCCTTTAAGGTCATGTGTGAAGAAACCTATATTATATGGATCATGATCATTCCTAATAAGAAATCCAAGATTCTTAAATTATGTAAAATTACATAAGTTACGTAAATATTAATTTATTTTAATATAGATCAATCAAAGAGGGGGTTGGTAATAGTGTCACATGGTATGTAACATTTCAATATAATGTGTACTAAAAAACAATAGGAAGGAGACAAAAAAAGTTAGATCCACTATTATTTAGTGATATGATCAATAATGATTGTTTGTTTAGGTATGAGTATTATTGTGGACTATTCATTATGAATTATAGGAACATATCTTGACAATCTAGGTGAATATCATTGAAAATATTTTTAGAAAAATCTTAATATTTTTATTCAAATTATTTATATGTTCCTTCTGTATAAAAAATATAAATTTATATTATTCTATATGTATATATATAATCATGAATTTAGTTAAATTAAAATTTTTTGAATATGATTTTAGGGTATTTCAATAGTAAGAATAAATGATCAATGCTTTGAAAGAGTTCAAATATGATACAGAATATTGATTCTAACGTAATGTTTGAGTATATTATAGACTTATATATAGGTATGGAAGTATTTTCTATACAGTTCTTTTTACAAAATCATTATGTCGTTCCCTTAAAGAAATACATTATCCCAAATTACAATTATAACACTATAATGGTCAAAGATTCCAAATTTTAAGGGTAACATTAAATGGTATAAGGCATAAACCTTGAAGATTAATATCTTGGGTTATTTTTAAAAATAAGGCAATGAATTATTTTGAAGATGATCCATAGTGGAAAAAATGGAGTACCACTTCATGATGGATTATCACTGTAAAATCCGGAGTATCATGTGAGAGTTAGAGGATGGATGGATGTTAATAATTTTACCAAATTCGAGTAGAGTATATTGGAGTTGGTTCTATTGAAAAAAATTATATGTACATAATTTTTACATTTATTCATTTTCTGGAATATTGATTTATATTATTATCGTATCATAATTTTTCCTTTTCCTTACATTCTATATGTTAATTTTATAATAATATATGTCATATTAATAGTTCAATGTCATCAAATTATATGATGAGATCCTACAGTATATATAATTTATTTATTGACTATATTTAAAATAGATGATTGGTATCAATTTATGTGAATAAATTGTTACATGATATCAAGGATAGAGAATCAGAAGAAATTAAATAACCCTATAATGGTGTGTTCCCATGGAAATTATCAGTGGTGGAGATTATGAGAACAAGACTCGACAATCAAAAATATACATTGACATGTTTTATTGGATGTTATTATTTTTTAATGTGTGTATTGATCATTAGACATTATAATTATCATTAATGATTTATTTATGTCCTATACTTTTATGTATTGATGGAACATGTGATTAAATATTCTCATGGTGATGTATGATATGTTAGTTGTGTCGCGAGTGTTATTTTATTAATGGATATTATAATTATGGATTTATAATTTTAGTCCCTTAATATAAGTTTATATCATTATCCCAGTGATGGAATTTGAATTCCCAGTATAATTCTAGACAAATGGAGTTATATAGGAATATTATTTTAACACCCCGACCCCAGTTAACTTGAGTCGGTGCTTTATTAAATAATATTGGCATGATACAAGGAATCATGTCCTGAAAGACCGATGAGATTAGTACTATTGGAAATAAGATACATAAATAAGTTCAACATTACAATATGAATAGAAATAAAACACTAATTTGTTTCATTAGAAACATCCAAGTCTCCTGGATTATTCCTACAAGTCAATCATAACTAACATCTCCATATCCTAGGAAAATGAAAATTAAAAAACAGGTGATCTCAAATGCTCAGTAAGGGTAAACAATACAGTAGAATATAACATAAACATTAGGCATGATTAATAATTAAAAGCACATGCCTTTACAAATGATAAACATGAACACATTATGGAAGAAATATGAGCTGAGTAAATAATGCAATAATAAAACATTTTCATGGGTATTATACTATCCAAATAACCACATGAACCATCATTGTTATTTTCATAATGATGGAATGTATAATTCCGGACATTCTGAAACATATTTTCAGGACCACATCCAAGATGTCTAAAAATGATATAGGCCTCAGCCAAAACTATATATAAAATTGGGAATGGCATCTGCCAATTCCATGTCTAATTGTCTCACGAGACCATTTGACTATGGATGAGTTATTTTAAATAAAATATGGAATATTTATATCACAAAACCTTAAATAAAATATGGATTATTTATATCATAATAAATAGACATCATACTAGTGTAAAATTAATCAAAGGATGTTGACATAGATGTAATCAAAACTATTTGGGAGAAATATGTCTTTCTATTTCGAAATCATTAAATAGTCACATAATTATAAAAGCAAACATTTATTTTGAAAAAACTATTATAATATTATAAGGGAATCTTAGACGATGTTATAGCAGTGGAAAATAGCCGCACCCAACATATAAGTTAAAAAAACATTCTTAACATAATTTTCTAAAAGATTTCATAAAGTACTTTGTTTGGGAAATGATAGAAAGATTCCTTTCAAATCATATAAGTTCAAATAAGTGTATAATTTAATTTAACTCATATTCTAGTAAATAGTAAAAAAAATTTAAAATACATTTTTCAGAAAACATGGATGTGGATGATAATGAGGTCCCAGTAGATACTTACGTAAAAACAACCTCAGATAATAAAGAGATTGTAAAATTTACCATTACCTTGTAATTTTACTTAGTTTATGACATTTTAACCTCTTGTATAATAGTTAAAGCATTGTTATTAAATTATACATGAACTATGTACATATAAATGATTTCGTATATGTTCCTCTAATATTGATTTGTTAATAATATTTCAGTAGTATCATCATTTCAGGTGTTAACTGATTCATTTTCCATTATATGCATGGTTACATAATCCGAGTTATTTATGGATAGGATATATTTAATTCATATAAATAATTATATCATATTCATAAACATTATTTCCTATCATAAAATAAAAAATATTCATGAGTGATTATGACGGGGAAGGAATCCCATCGCGTTCGTGGACTCGATAATCCGATCGTATGCACGAGCGAAAATATCATTATATTGACGGTGAAATCATATGTAATAGGTTGTTATATAATATATAAATAATCATTAACATGTTATATTTATTATTTAAATCAGTTATACTCATTATTATACTCATCCAAATAATGAAGTGTTTGAATAACAAACTACTCCACGACGTGGAGACAGTAAGCCATACGTACGAATGTATGGTGACTTTTTCATTAATATGACAGATAGAAAAATGAATATGATTGTACCATTTTTATAATAAAATAGATATATATATATATATAATATACTGGATTTATACTTTTATAAAGGAAACCACAATTAAATAGGAAGTGGAAGAAGAAAAGAACATGGTAGAGGTGATGAAATATTTACCTCTTCTTCGAGTTCTTCTATTAGATTTGATCAAAAGGGATCCGTAGGGTGGATTTATGACCAAAGGACGTCCTCTAGGATGAAGGGAGGAACGTTGGGAGCATATTTGGGAAGAATTTTTCCCAGAAAAATGGATTTGTAGGTGTGAAATTATGGGAAGGGGTAGTATACTTTTATAAGAGAGGTGACCGTCACTTTAGGAGAAGCTTGAAATATAATTTTATAATAAAATAATTTTTGGTATCTAAGGTATCCAAAATGACTTATTTCTATTATAATATTGGAATGGGTTTAAAACCTCAAAACCCATAGGTTTAAAACAGGTTTAGGACACCAAATTAATCATATCTGTTAGATTTAACTCTTAGATAAATAGTTTAACATTTACCATGTCTCTTTTAATTTTTATATTATATGGTTAATAAACCTACTATAACAATACATGTGAACCCCATGTGGTTCATTATTAATATATATACCCTTATCTACATCCTTTGGATGAACCTTATATTTTTAGGAATACTATATCAATTAAAAATATAGTATTTGTTTTAAATTCACAATTCTGTTCATTTGGACACTACTTGGTATTTTATATTTTTAGAAGCCATAAAAACATTATCACTTAGAAAAAAAATTATTTAACAAACCCAAACATGTCACATTAACATATAAAATTAGTTTAATTAATCATAATTCTCAATTTACATTTATTTGTAAATTTATAATATCCATTATTTTAATATTTCATTAATAAGGTAATTACTGAATCATTATTGTGTCATAAATAAATTATATTATTTAATCTATAAAAATTATAAATAAAATAACATTATGTAATAAACATTTTTTCACTTCTAATGAATATTTATAGTCAAATTTATATTTTGTGTAACCCTATATTAAAATTGGTTTAGTTATTAAATATTTATTTGAACACCTTTAACTATTCTTAAAATAAAATAAAAATAAATTTCCTAATCAAATCTAAGTGAAACAAAGGGGGTCATATTTTATACCTAAGGATTATTTTGGTTGAATTATACTTATGAAAAAGAATTAGGACACATGTGAGGTTAATTATGATATCATTTTTACCATTAATTATCCTATTTACTTTTAACCGTGGTAAATAAAAGTCAAAAGTTACTATACACCCAAAAACAAATTCATCTTATTGAACCATTTTTTACTTAATTATATTAACCGTGTCTCTCAAATTTTTTAAATTAAACTCACAAAGGTGGTAAAATTATGTTTTTTGAAAATTTTCAAATGCTCCTAGAAGAGGGTTAAAATACGGTAAATAGTTATATTAAATTTATATATATCTAAACATATTATAAAATGACTCCAATGAATTACATTGAACTTATATAGGTATTATGTATGTATTTAGACCTAAAATAAATTTAAATTAAATAAATAATTATATAAATAAAAAGTCAGTTTTTACCAAGAGTTTAATGTTTTTCACTATTCTTTATAAGAATGAAAGTTTTCTTAAAAATAACAAATAATTAACCTATGTTAATTTCAATAATATGATTTAAAAAAAATTCCATTTTGAAAAATAAAATTTATAAAATTTAAAAAAGTGGGTATTATTATTCATAATTACTATTTTGATTTCTTGTAGTGTGTTAGAATATCGAAGTTGTGTATAATGAAAATTATTGCATTATTCAAAGGGAAACATACTTTAGAAGCATGGGGTATTAAATTCTTCCCTCCTTAAAATAATTTTTCATCAATATTCCTAGAAGACTACTGCACAAAATGATTCACTTGGTTCTTCATCATAAGTTCTTTTAGTTCCTATGTTGCCTCTTCCATCTTATGGTTCTTATATGGAACATTTACCACACGAGTCATCCAGTTTCTCAACACTTATTCTCTTGTATCAAGAATCATGACCTGCACTTCACAATAAGACCTATTTGGTTCCAGTTCAATTTTCTCATAGGTGAGTGCATGCGTTGGGTGAGGAATGTATTTTCTCAGAAGAGATACGTGGAACACGTCGTGAATATTGGAGAGACTTTGTGTCATTTCCAAACGGTAATCCACCACCCAAATTCGTTATAGAATTTCGAATGATTTGATGTACTTGGGACTTAATTAACCCTTCTTACTTAATCCTATAACTCCCTTCCAGGGAGACACCATCAAGAAAACATGATCTCCTACCATAATTTTCAAATCCTTCTTTCAGTTATCGACATAGTTCTTCTACCTACTTTGAGCTTATTTGATGTGGGTTTGGATAACCTTCACTTTTTCCATCATTTCCTCATGATGTACTGGGCCTATGAGTTTTCAATCACCAGCATCATCCCAAAAAGTTGGTGTGCGACATCTCTCTCTATATATCGCTTTATATGGTTCCATCTGAATACTTGAATGGAATATATGGTTATAGGAAAATTCTAAGAGAGGAAAATATTAATCCCACATAACTTGAATGTCATGTGCGAAAGATCTCAACATGCATTATAATGTTTTAATAGTCTGATCTGATAGTCCATTAGATTGAGGGTAGTATGCAGTGCTCAAATGAAGTTCAGTATCCAGGGATCTCTTAAGACTTTTCCAGACTCTTGATGTAAAACAGGGATCACGATTAGAAACAATTGATATGGGTAATCCATGATGTCTTACAACATCAGTAATATATAGTTTTTCTAAATGTTCATGTGGTAAATCATAATTTATAGCGTGAAAATATGCTGATGTGGTAAGATGATCAACAATGAACCATATTGCATCATTCCTTCTAGAGGTCTTTGGTAGCCTAAGGAAAAAGCACATCATAATATCATCCCAATTATACTAAGGTATAGGAAGAGGATGCATAAATCCTCTATTATGTTGTCTTCTAGCTTTCACCAGTTGTAAAACCATACATATTGACACAAAATCAGTAATCTCCCTTTTTATATTGTCCCACAAAAATGTTTCTTCAAATCTTAATACATCTTGCTGCTACCAGTGTTTATAGGTAAATTGAATCTATGAGCATAATCAAACAATTCCATTTTTAGAACAGGTATATTGGGAACAAAAATCCTCTTCCAAAATTTCAAAATTTCATCTTCATATATGAAGACACTCAATATCCCATCATTTACAACTTTATTCTTCTTTTGAAACTCCTCAACATCCATCAGAGAATTTTTTATCCTTTCTAGTAAATATGGAATAGAAAACATTTTAAAATGTATTGATGTTTCACCTTCCACGTTTATTACCAAATCCATCTTTACTCGATCCATAAAAATAGGATCCTTTTCAATTTTCATCTTGTTTAAAACTCCATGATCCTTTCTGTGCAAAACATTTTCCACCTTATTTTCCTTTGTCGGGTGGTCGTGTTCTGTGAAGTCATAATCCTTGAGATATTCAAGCCATCTTGTTTGCCTCATGTTTAGTAATTTTTGGGCGAAAATATACTCCAAACTCTTGTGATCAGTATAAATATCACATTTTTTACCATAGAGATAGTGCCTATATATCTTCAGAGCGTAGATTACAGCTGATAACTCAAGATCATGAGTTAGATAGTTTTGGTCATGAATTTTTAGCTGTCGTGATTTGTAGGTAATAACTCTATCATTTTTCATAAGGACACAACCAAGTCCTTTCTTTGAATCATCATTATAAATAAAAAACCCATCGTTCCATGATTGTAGAGCCATGATAAGAGCAATTAATAATCTTCTCTTGAATTCATCAAAACATTCTTCACATTATTTTGTCATAAACAAATTAACCTCTTTATGTGTGAGCTTAATTAATGAGTTATCAAACTGACCAAAATTATGGATGAAACATCGATAATAACTTGCTAACCCAATATAATTGTGTACCATAGTTATACATGTCATTGATATCCATTCATGGATTAACATGGTCTTTGATGGATCAATATAGATTCCATACTTAGAGAAAATATGGCCAAAAAAATAAATCTCTTAATGCCAGAATTCACACCTACAAAACATCCCATATAATTCATATCTTATAAGAGTCTTTAGAGTAATAAGCAAGTGATTTTATTGATATTAGAATCTATTGGAGTATACCAAGATATAATCAATAAATACCACTACATAGACATCAAGATTTTCCTTTAAATCACTATATATTTGATCTATGAAGAAATAGGGTGCATTAGTCAATCCAAAAGTCATTACTGTAAACTCTTAATGCTCGTACCCGGTTCGAAATTCTGTTTTTGGAATGTCTTCTTACATCACACACAATTGATGATATCCAGATCAAAGGTCAGTCTTTGAAAAATATTGTGATCCATGATGTTTTTAGATGTGAGATAGGGGATACTTGTCGTTTATTGTTTTAGCATTGATCATCCTGTAGTCAATGCACAACCGCATAGATCTTCCTTTCTTCTTAAAATAATGACAGTCCATCCCCATAGAGAAAAACTAGGTAGAATAAATTCATTATTACTCAATTCCTCTAGTTCTTTATTTAGTTCCACTAATTCCATTGTGTTCAATAGATAAGGGGTATTTGATATCAGCCCTCAACCAGGAAATAAATGAATAGAAAACTCAATTTCTCATTTAGGAGGATATCTAGGTAAATCCTCTAGAAAAACATCAATATATTATAGTACATCAGTTACATCCTCTATTCTAACATTGATTTCCTCACCCATAATTATTTAATTCTCATCATCACAAATGATTGTATTTAGTAGATCTATGGGAGGTGAATCTAGATAAGAATCATATGATGACATTTCTACTCTAAAGATAAGGTAGTCCTTATCATCATTGAGAATTGTAACCTTATTCTTCTTATAATAAATTTTCATATCATTCCCGTAATTCCGATCAACACTAAGGATTATATCAAATTCAGTCATGGGTATGAAAATTTAATCAGAAAATAATTTTTTTATATGACTTAATGGGAACTGGTTAAAAAACATTATTGTAATGATACATAACTTAAGAGGTTTGACTGACAACTCCTATGATAAATCAAATTGGAAATATAAATTTTTATTAAAAAATTGGGAATATATGAAACAATGTGATGATCCACAATCAAATAAAGGATTGGATAAACTTGAGGAAACCATTAAATTACCTACCACCATGTCTTTCGGTGCTTCAAACTCTGTAGTAGTGAGCACATAATTTTGGCCTTGATCCCTTGGAATTTTCTAAGGTAAGTTTCTCTAACTCTTAGGTCATTCATTTTCATAATGTCCCATCTCCCTATAATTGTAGCATTAAACATTGGTAGCTTCTCTTTTCCCCATACAATCACTAGCAAGATGGCCTTTCTCTCTACATTTGTAGGATACTCCTTTTTATTTTAGATAGGCACTAGGGTGATTCCTTTCACAATAATCATAGGGGGGGAATTTAACTATTCTATTCTTCCATGTTCACTTATTCATTTTCCCAGAGCATTTACCAGATCTCTTCTTCTCTTTCTTTTCTTTAAAATCCATGACAAAGATAATTCCTTTTCTATCTCGATAGCACATGAGACAATATATTCATATGATAAGAAACATTGTGAGACTAATGCTCGATAGAGAAATGGTTTTAAACCATCAAAGAAATGATCAATATTTCTTCTAGGGTAACATATATAATCTATAACATGCCATGCTATCCTTGTAAAATTAGTTTCATACTTTGCGAAATTCTCATCCTTCTTTTGTCTCAGACTCAGAAATTTCATTTCCATATCCGCTCGACAGTCAAAAAGTAAGTTTTTTTATAAGAAATGCTTATTAATCTCCCTCCATTACATACTTGATACTTCCTCATCCTTTGTTGTGTTTTTTATTAATGACCACCATTGATCTGCATATCCGCTGAGGTGATAAAATCCCTTGACAACTTTTTCCCATTCGCTACTTCCCAAAGAAGTAAATATTTTCTCCAATGAACATATCGATTATTTAGCTACAAATGGATTTGTAGACCCATTTATTGTTGGTGGATATTTCCTTAGAATGCTTTATAACATTGATCATCTGCATTCTGGATCAGGGTCCTCCATACGAGTAAATTGATTATTCATAACCTGTGTGAGTTTTTCCAGTATGGTGATAAGCTGATTTTTACTAGTTTCATCACCATCTCCACTATAATTATCTTTAGTAGGATGGAAATCTCTATATGGATTATGTGCATTGATATAGTTTCCAATCCTTCCACTAGGTTCCTTTTCTAAAAAATGGCATACAATATATTAGTTTATAAACAGAAATACACAATTCTGAACATGTAAAACACTTAACATAAATTGAACTATTTATGGATATAATTTATAATCATAAAAATGCTTTGTTTGAGGCAGTATATACTCATAAAACCTTTATAATGGTTTTTAATTAAAATGATAATTATCTTTGGATATCCCCCGAGACTGTTGTAACCAAAAGTGTAGAAATACCCATTGTCGTGCACGAGTTCCCATTAATGTTTGGGTCAAAGTTGTGTTATTGGGTTTCACCTATTGGTATATCTATGCAAGATCTACCTCTAACTACTTATTTTTAGATAGAAATTTATTTCATAGAAAACTCAAAAAAACTCTACAGTACCAAAATTCTAAGAAGTTATTATATAAAAATCCTCAATGTCTATCTTTGAGTAATGTGTTCAAATCAGTGTTTTTATAAATACAGTTTTTGTGTTTTGTACTAAACTTCATCTGTTACCAACTATAACACCTCGACCCCAGTTACCCAGATTCAGTGCATTATTACATAACATTGGCATGATATAAGGAATCTTGTCCTGAAATACTGATCACTTTAGTATTATTGGAAACAATATTCATACATAAGTTCAACATTACAACTTGAAAAGAAGTAAAACAAAAATTTGTTCCCATTAAAACATCCATGTCTCCTACATTATTCTTTCACGTCACTCATAACTATCATCTTCATATATTGGGAAAATGAAACATAAGAACAGGGTGATCTCAAATGCTCTGTAATGGTAAGAAATACATCAGATGATAACATAAACATTTGGCCAGATGAATAATTAAAAACAAATTCCTCTACAAATAATAAAGATGAACACCTTTTGAAAGGAATATGGGATAAGTAAATAATTCCATAATAAAAAATATTCATGGGTATTCTACTAGTCAAGTAACCACATGAACCATAATTATTATTTTCATAATGAGGGAATGTATAATGTCGAACATTCTGAAACATCTTTTCAAGGCCTCAGCCAAGACGTCTAAGATGACTTAGGCCTCAGCCAAAACCATATACCAAATTGGAAATGTACTTGTCCAATTCCTTGTATAATTGCTTCGTTAGACCTACCGATGCATCAATGAGTTATAGCAGGCTCCACCCATCACATACTAAGTCCAATACATTCCTCATATGAAATGATTGATAAATAACATAAACATTCTTATTAAAACTAGCATACGATATGTCAATACATTAACCATAAATGAAGAATGGTATAAAAATAACTCATCCACAGTCAAACATATCAAAAAACATTAAATAAAATATGGAATATTTGTATCATAATACATCAACACCATACAAGTGTAAAATTTATCAAATGATGTTGACATAGATGAAATAAAAACTATTTGAGAGAAATATCAATTTCTATTTTGAAATCATTTAATAGTCACATAATTATAAAAGAAAACATTTCTTTTGAATATATTTTTATAATATTGCAATTGAAGCTTCAATGATTTAATAATGGAGGAAAATATATGCACCCACCTTATAAGTTAAAAAACATTCTAACCTTAATTTTGTCGAAAAGGTCATAATGTACCTTGTTTGGAAAATGAAGGAAAGATTCCATTCAAAAAATATAAGGTAAAATAAGCGTATAATTAAATTTAAACCATAGTATAGTATATATTAAAAATGTTTTGAAATATTTTTTTTAAGAAAACACAAATGTGGATGATAAAGAGGTCGCAGTTGATACTTATGTAAAAACAACCTCGAATAAAAAATCATTGTGAAATTAACCCTTAACTTTTACTTTTATTTATTTGATGGTATGTTAACCTCCTGTA
The DNA here is from genome assembly GCA_963277665.1 of Viscum album. Classification (NCBI taxonomy): domain Eukaryota; kingdom Viridiplantae; phylum Streptophyta; class Magnoliopsida; order Santalales; family Viscaceae; genus Viscum; species Viscum album. The sequence continues at coordinate 360,173,522 of OY728143.1, forward strand.
TAATATTTAAAACATTGTTATTAAATTATACATGTATTATATACAAAAATATAATATCATATATGATCTTCTAATATTTCTTTGTTAATAATATTTCATCAGTATCATCATTTTGGGTGTTAACTAATTCATTTTCTTTTATATGATTTGTTACATAATCCATGTTTGTTATGGATAATAATTATTTGATTCATATACATAACGATATTATGTTCATAAACATTATTTTTAATGATAAAATTAAAATTATTCTTTAGTGATTATGATGGAGAATGAATATCATCTCGTTCGTGGAGACGGTAATCTGAATGTACGCACGAGCGACAATATCATTATATTGATGGTGAGATCGTATGTAATCAGATTGTATATGATATATAAATAATCATTATCATGTTATATTTATTATTTAAATAATTTATACTCATTATTATACCTATACAAATAATGAAGTGTTTGAATAACAAACTACACCACAGCGTCGAGACGGTAAGTCGTTCATACACATGTATGGAGACTTTGTCATTCAAATGGTGGATAAAACAATGAATATGGTTGTACCATTTTTATAATAACATCTCAGTATATAGAAGATAATGTATTTATTATTTTATAATGGAAACAACAATGAAAGCGGAAGTCGGAGAAGAAAAGAACATGAAAGAGGTGAGGAAATATTTACATCTTCTTCGGGTTCTTCTTTTATATTATATCAAAAGGGCATCATAGGATATATTTTTGGAAAAAGTTAGGCCTCTAGGATGAAGGGTGAAAAGTTGGGAGGATATTTTGAAAGGGTTTGGCCTGGCCAAATGGCTTTGGAGGTGTAAAATAATGATTAGGGGAACTACCCTTTTATAAGAGAGGCGAGAGTCACTTTAGGAAAATATTGAAATATTATTTTATAATAAAATAACTTTCAGTATCTAATGGGTCCAAAATGACTTATTTAGTGACTAAGGTGGGGATGGGTCGAAAACCAATCAACCAATAGTTCTTGATATGTTAATTCACAATAATAACCTTATCTTTTTTACTTAACTTTGAGTAAAATAGTTTGACATTTACCATGTCTCTTTGTATTTTTATATTATACGGTTAATAAACATACTATAAAAAGTCAAGAGAACCCCAAGTGGTTCATTATTAATATACATTACTTTATATATGTCCTTTTTCCTATCCTCAGGTTTTTAGGAATATTATATCAATTAATAATATAGTATTTGTTTTAAAAACTCAATTATGTCAATTTTGACACTATATATTATTTTATTACTATAAAATCCATAAAAACATTATAACATCGAATAAAATTTATTTATCCAACACTAACATGTCATATAAACCATGAAAATTAATGTAATTTATCATAAGTCTCAACAAACATTTATTTATATATTTATAATATCAACTGTTTTAATATTTCATTAATATGGTAATTACTACATCATCATTGTGTTATAAATAAATTAAATTATTTAAAGTCAATTTTTTTTAAATAAACTACCTTTATTTATGAAATATTTTTAACATTATAATGAATATATATAGTCTATTTTATATTATGTCTATCCCTATAATAAAAATGTTTTAGTTATTAAACATTGAATTTTACACTATTAACTCTTCTTTAAATAAAATAAAAATAAATATCCTAAGCTAACCAAGTGGACCAATGGGGGACATATTTTATTCCTAAGGTTGTTATTTGTTGAATAATACAGATCGAATAGCATTAGGATATGTGTTAGGGTAATTATGATATTATTTTTACCCTTAATTACCCAATTTACTTTTAACCGTGGTAAATAAAAGTCAAAAGATAATATTCCATAAAAAATTATTTTCAACTTATTTAACCAAAATATACTTATTGATAAAACCATGGATCTCAGATTTTTTATATTAAACTCATAGAAGTGGTAAAATTATTTTTTGGATAATTTTCAAATGCTTCTTGAAGGTGGGTAAAAGATGGTAAAATGTTCAATAAAATTTTTATATATCTAAAAATATTGTAAAATGAATCAAATGATTTACATTAAAAATATATCTGTATTATGTATCTATTTTGACCTAAAATAAATTTAAATAAAATAAATATTTATTTATATAAAATGTCAGTTATAACCAATAACGCATTGTTTTTCACTATTAAAAAAATTGAATGTTTTTAAAAAAATACAAAAAATTCACAGAAAGCTAATTTCGATTTTCCAAATTCAGAAATAAAGTCCATTTTTAAAAATAAAATTATATGATTTCAAAAAGTGGGTATTACGTTTTATAATGTTTAGTTTAAATGGCCACGATATGTTAGAATCTTGAAGTTGCGTACAATGCAGCTATTACATTATTCAAGGGGAAGTGTACCGTGGAAGCTTGGGGAGTTGCAATTATGTTTTGGAATTTCAATGAAAGATACATCATAAAAAAAGGTCGATGAAAATAATATGAAACCTATTTATTCATAGATATCACATTAAATGGAATATATTAAATAATGGATCATTATAATAGTTTTTATATTGTTTTGAAATAAACGTTATTCTATATGGGTGCCTTGGTGTGTTTCTAGATTATATCCTCGTACATTATGCATATCCACATATTTACCATAAAAAAGAGGCCAACTGAATCTAACAATATGTGTATCTAGAATATCCATTAAATTTAATGTTGAATTTAACAAGTTAGAATTAAAATTAAACATGAATTTTTGTTCAAAAATTCTTCAAGTGTGCATTATCACTAAGATGTAATTAGATGTCATTTGAAATAATATATGAGTCAAATAAAAATAAATATATATTTTAATAGTTTGGATCATATAATATTTATTACATATATTAATGAATAATGATGAATCATTTTTAATTAATTAAATATTCATTATTCATGGTTCGGTAAATACTAATAAGAATAAATAGACCATGTTTACTAGTGTTATTAAAAATGATATAAAAAAAATTTATTAAATCATAGGTGATGGAAATGTCATATTAGTAATAATTATATTATTATTCATACATGGTCCACATTACGAATTTAGGAATTGTTATGAGGAGTTAAATGAAAAACAAGAAACCCCAAACAATACCTAACCATCATATAGTCAAATCTCAATCTTAATAGAGATGTAGTGTGTCCAATATATAGATATAACCTCTTTAAAACCCTAGAGTGATTTATTTATGTCTAGAGTGTTATTTTATACTCACTTATCTCAAGGTATCAAACTAACACTAATAATTATTCATCATGGTAAATAATTTTATAGAGATAAACAAGTAAAGATTTAGGTAATTTAGATCAACCACTGATGAACCTAGAGATCCTTCTATGACATTTAATGATTGTTGTGTATATTGGGAATTACACTAGAGAGATAATTCACATTTTATTTTTGTGGAAAATGAAGTATACAATGGGAATTAGTCAACTAGATCATGAACCAATTAACAATTGCCTATTCTGGTTAATAAATATGTACTCAAAATTAATTAGGAATTACATGTGATGATATTACTATTATTATTCTGAAATTAAAACAATTCATGGAATGAATGATTTAAATATATTATTCATAACTTTTATCTTTAAGTGTATCTCATATTATATATATCATTGGTCTCAAAGTAGTTATTTTCTTGTCAAAAATTAACTTCTACTAAACTCACGTCTTTTATTCCAATGTTAAAAGAGGAATTTTATTATTGATTTTTGATTTTAAAATTTTAGGGGATCTTATTTAAAAATGGTGTATGTGGTTTGGATGGGGATGTTTTATGGAGTTACATTTATTTGAGTAGAGACATTGATATGTGATTAATGTGTGATTAATTGTACCCATACTCTAGTCGCTAACATCATGGAATCCACACTTGCATTGGTAAATTACAAGTACACGTAACATTATTCCAATAATACACTCTCCCAACACTATAATTACATCCTAAATTATCTGTAAAAATACAATGATAAGGATGATATTTTAATGGTTCTATTGGATATCTATCACCATCCTACAAGAATGCGACCATTATATCTCTAGTATCATAAATCTAGTATATATTATTGATTTTGAACATAAAAATTTACAACATTACATAATGTTACTTTACATTTTCTATCATATGAATTCTATTATATTGAATATTAAGAAATGTTTTCATAGTTCTAAATATCATTAAATTATATGAGTGGATGTTTTTTTCTATTAACATGAGTCTCTATATATTTTATTATAATGCGGTGTGGTTTATATATTTCTTATCTATTAGATATATTATATTTTAACAAATTTCTTTTTGGTAACACAACTAAGTACAAATAATTAAAATTACATTCTAGATTTTTTATTGCAAATCAGCTGTGAAATATGTATTTATTATTTGGGTAAAAAATTCCCAAATTTGTTTCCTTATAAAAAATTAAACTAATTTACGGTCAATAGAAATGATAATTACCCTTAAAAAATTACTTTATACCAACTTATGTTTCATTTTAGGATATTCAGGGTTGGATTGTGAAAAAAATTGTGTTTTAGTTCGTGGTTTTAATTTTAGATGTAATAGTAGATAAATCATATAGATATTAGAACTTGAGTTGTAGTTTTTTTTGTGATTACAGTTAGATCTTTATCATTCTACATCACTATTTACAATAGGTGTTTGGGTTTTTAATTATGAATTTCCTATTTTCTTATATTTATTCTCAAGTATTTTTATTTTTATTGAGGGAGTTTTCAGTTATATCAATGTTACGTCTATTATATAGAGTTTTCAATGTATTGGTTTCATAATTGGGGAAGAATTTCATGTATATAGTTATATCGGACAATCTATACACCATAAATATCAAATGAACATGGTCTTGTTAATCGTCTCCAGATATCAGAAATGTTTATGGAAGGACTTCCATATCATGTGGAAAAACCATGCACGATTAATAATCCCATTTAATTTTATTTAGACAAAATTTGTTTCCATGTTAACCTTGATTATGTTTCGTACTAATTGGGAATAAATAGATAAAATTTTCATGATTTTTTTCTATTATTTCCCAACTGGTTATCCATTTCTATTAATGAAAGGATCAACTGTAATGAAATTGAGTAAATTTCATAAACAAATAAAAAATTTCTCCAAGATTGTTTGAAATGAGTATGATGATTAACTTTTTCCAAAATATTTAAATAATGGTTTAACTCAATTTTAAATTAATTTGTAGATATTATTTTATCATAAAAAACTACGATATAAAATTATCAATTTTTTTTATAAAGGGTCAATGAGAGGTGATTTTTTTGTTTTCCATTTGAAATGTTTGTGTTTTTGAAATAAAACATATTCACTTTAAAAAATAAATTGAAAATTAGTTCATGTGTTGGGGGCCTATAATCATTTAATTCTTAATTTTGGGAGATTGAAATTGAAATTAAATAAAATAATGGTTTGAAAAATAAATTATTTAATTTTGATCTTTTGGAGAAGATTTTGTGTTGGGTTTTAAATCATTCATAAGTGTTTCAATTTAGCAGGTTATATATTTTTCATAATAGTTAATTTAATATTATGTCACATTTATTTCAAATTAATATTCATTAATTTTATACCCTAGAGTTATATTCATTATAGAAAAGTAAATTTATTTTTAAATCAAATAGTATATTCTTTTATTAAACATTATTATTATATTTTTGTATTTAAAAATTAATTTTAAAAATTATATAACATTAATTTGAACATATTAATTTAATTTTTAACTCAAAATTTACAAAATAAATAATGAGTAATTATTGTGAATCTGAAGAAAAGATTAATATTAAATTGAATATTTAATAAACTTTATTATGATCTGAAATTTTTTTTTATTATCAAGTATTCAAAGTGTAATAAACTATTTTGTAAATTTTTAAAACATTATTATTTACAATGGGAAAAAAATAATAAAATTTTACTATATAAAAATTAATGGTATATATGAATTTTCTATAAAAACATGTTTATATTAAGAAGTGTATTTTTCTAAAAAAATTGTATGTTATCATATTTTGTAGATTTTTTTTAGATAAAAAAAATCAATTTTATTCATTCAATTTTTAGATTTTTATTTTGGTTTAAGAATTTTTATGTTTTTTTTAAATGGTCCATTTTATTTTTGGCTAATCTGAAAAGTAGCATTAGTAATTTTTCATTCCACGATATCATGTAAATCAAGTAATTAATGTAAAAAATAATAATATTATAAGGAAAATATAATTACACTAAAACATCAATGAATTACATATGATGAGAATATATATTCCATACTCATTCAATATTATATTGTATGTAATTTTTATTCCAATAATTGTAATTATTCTATTAATAGTATATCATAATATGAAAATTCTAAAATGCCATATTATTGTTTTCATAGACTATAATATTCTTATCATATGATTAGATATTGAATTTGAATAATAATAAAAATTATTTTTTAATATAAATAAAATATTTTGATAATGTTTATTTATTAATAATTATTAGTGATGAAATAATTTCCATTAATTCATACACAATACTGACGTAGTAATTATTTAATTAATGAAAAAAATAAAATTAATGATATTTATAATATTAAACTTAATATAATCTTATAGAATTAATATTGTCCCTAAATTATAAAAAAACATGAAATTTTAGGGATGTATTATAATATTTTTATAACAATTTTACTTATTTTCATGATGTTATTAAAATCTATGAAATTAATAGTTTTTAAAATTGACATTAATGATATATTGTAACAAATAATACTTCATTAAATGGTCTAAATTTATTAAGAAAATTAGTTTTGTAAAAAATATTATGATTTGATATATAACATCCAATGTTGTCCACTTATGGTCCATTTCTCTAGTTAAAGTAATTATATTAAACATTAATGTGTAAAACCCCTTATTGTTAAGGTAGGTGTTAAAGGTTTTAATAAGACATAAACAAATTAAAACATCAAAAGAAGGAATAACATGAAAAACAAATATTGGATTAAATTTTTTGGACCCATCTAGATCCATTACAGATATAAATGTTATATGATGCATTTTTAATTTAAAATAAAATTAATTTTATTTTATGTTTTGAGAAATTTTAAAATTTCACCTCCCCCTCTAATAAAAAAGATCATCTTCATTTAATTTCACCTCAATTAAAAATATATTGGTTAAAAAATACCTATGTTGATACCTTAATCTAATCCGTAACCTATTTTTATAGGTCTTGGATTAGGAAGAATACAATTCGTTTAAGGATTAAGGTTTCAATCAAAGGAGAATTTTAATATAAGTTATATAGCATTTTACCACATGTTTTAGTTTTATTTATTTATCCACCTCTATAATACCCTCTATAACCTTGATTATATAATATTGTTAGTTTCATTTATATAATAAGGTTATGATACGTTAATGGAATAACTTATATGCATCTACTTGTAATTAAAATGCGAAGTGAAACTATCATTTCTGTGTAAAGAGGTCAACTATATCACAAATCGATGTAATTCATTTCCAATCAACCTATATCTTAGATGCATTATAATGATTGGATAAGTTTCTATAGTTGATATTAATGATATTTTTACTATTCATAGAATACAATATTTCAATTTCTATCTTACCATTCGATTCATTAAAAAATTATAATGTCATTTGTGAGTATATAGGGACTACCACATCCATGAAGTGATGTGGTTAATATTTCATAACCTCATCTCCTGGATGATAAATATAAATATATTTAAAAATTAAATATTTTATTTATTATATTATGATAATTCTATAAAAATAAAATAATACTTACCATATTCTAATAAAAATCATTAAATAAAATAGAAACGTTAGTTTGGAATATGTACATCCTACCATCTCTATGATTATAATATAGATTATATTTCATTCCTATATCAAATGGTATAATTTTAAAAAATAAATTATTTATAAATATTATAATTATTTCATTATTAATATTCTTATGATTTCTAGTACTAGGTTCTAATTTGAGGTTTGCTGAACAGGTGGGCCACATGGACTTAAGCATGCCTCCATGTATTTGATAGGCTATCGACTAACATCGGTGACCCAGTTTCTATCTGTGGGGAGACTATTCCCTTTGGTTAGAGTGACATATTGTTATAACTAATTGATATATAACATAATCATATAATTAATTAAAAAAACATTAGAAACATGTTTAAATATCCATTAACTAAATAATAAACAAAAAAGTAAAAAAATATTACATAGGATATATAGATTATATGTATTTTCAAAAAAAGGAAACATTTTTTCATAGTAGTTGGATGTCAAAAAAATACCTCATATACAAAAGGAACAAAAAGGGAAAAAATTATCCAAGAATCCAGAACTCTAACCCAATTATTTCCAATTATTCTCTTACCCTAATGCATCTAATAAATCATGCATCAATAAGTGGATGTGTCCCCTTATGTACATATAATAGATTATATAATTCTTGGGTAACATAAGAATCCCAAATAGTGTGTGATATCAACTAAGTAGTCCACTACCATAGAAATATATAAATATATAGCAAGCTCATATAATATAGAAGTGTGTATTTAATAAAGGCATGTAGTAAATAAAATTGTAAAAGTGTCATATCTTGTTTCAAATAAAAACCAATATGATGCTGAGGGCTTCTTCTTAAGATGGATAGTATCTGTACAAGTAACCCAACATATAAAAATATGTTGACTTTATACATAGTGATGTTTATAACAAAATATGTGTCTACTACCAATATACTAAACTTGATGATTAACTCATACGTCCGTAGGATATTGAATGAGTGTCAAATGTATCATGTGAATCAATTCCAACTATAATTGTTGTAAGGATCTCCTTGCCAAGTATAATAATCATAGTGAATCCATGTCTTTATCACATGAAATAGGGAGACCATGAATAGTATCACAGAAATAGGGTCTCCATGCCAAGATGAATATCAATACAGGTTTTCCTACACATATCTCATTTAAAAATGTTCTCCATGAACATATAAAATTTATAAAGGGTCTCCACTACCATATCCAATTTATAATGTCTCTCCATTCTATTTCCACAATAATAAATATTATACCTGCCCATAAGACAATTATAGTGGTTATCTATGCTCAGAAAGAACATATAAAATGTCAAAAAGCTCATAGAATATTTATAAATGGTCTACATGCTTGTATAACATTTATAAAGGGACTCAATTTCCATACATCTAAAAAATAGAAAATATCAATTTCCTTAATATGAGATAATTAATAACATATAACCTATAAAAATTTATTAATAACATGAGCGTTACCATTATTAAAAATAATTAGTTGACATATTCATACTACTCACCTCTAATAAATTCATCAAAAAATTGATCATTTGGTTATTTTTGATATATGACTAAATTTATCAATTTCATTAATGTTATCAAAACATGGATTTCATGAAAAAACCTATTTATATAGTGGTTTAATTGATTAGATATTCATATCCACATTGGAAATATTATAGAAACCCCGAAAAGGGTGGGAAAATGGAAGGGGATAAGAATGTCACAAGGATCATAATTAAGGCTTCCAAATAAATGTGGATTAAATTTACGGGATAAAAAATTGACATTGTTATTCCCCACAATGTGAAATATTATAAAACATCTCAATCATTTGGGATTAAAACATTACAACCACCCTTATGAATCTAGAAAAGGACATGTCCAATATTGACCTTTAGTTTGTTCTAGATGGGAGGAAAAAAACGAAATTGAAGAACAGCATAATAATAGGGAATAGGATATTTCATTTTAATAATAGTATTTAATGAAATATAATTAAATAATAGTGATATATGAATTAATATTGTCGACATGTTCATCAATAAATAAAAAATAAATAGATTCAGAGTCTCGATGGGGTTGTAATTGAAGAATTATGGTACATCCAAAAAGGGATATCAATGGGACAAGACACCACATGTACACTGAAATTATATAAGATGAAAGGGGTGGAATGAATTTTATAATAATTTAACTTATATTTGAAAAAAAAACCCCCATTTTAGTGGGTAGACAATTTGGTTGCGTAGTTGGCTAAACCATACACCAACCATGTGAAGGACACTACATTAATAGGAGACCAATATATTTCATGTTCAGTAGTTTCCAAACATTGTGAAAACTATAAAACAATATTTTATTAATGATTTTGAAAAAATTTAATGGGTTTTTTCCATTAAATCATGGATGGTGTTACAATTCACCCTTATTTACCTTCTTACAGTCCCATCATCATTAGGAGGATTGTATGGTATGGGTGTCACTATTTAAATAATCTACCTAGCCTAGTGCATTCTCCTACTATTTTAGGATCCAGGCTCTGAAGAATCCCTAAAAACCTTTTTTTCTTTTATACAAAAAATTTCAATCAAAATTATGAGAAAAACAATGATGTAAATATTAAATTAATTTTTATATACCTTTTAAAACATAGGTTCTTACAGGATTCCCCTAACAAAAAAATGTTTCTTAAAATTTCTCTTCCAAAACTGGTGAAACAATATCTGAAATTAAATCTGGCCAATATGTACACACATCAGCATCACTCTCCCATGTCCCATAATTTTTATTGATGTTTTACCATTTCACTTTTACTAAATAAACATAACAATTGTGGATAACCTTCACTACGTGTTCAATGCAGTCTACATGATACGCTTAAAAATAAGAATCATCATTAAACACAACATCCAAAGGATAAAAACCATGATACGAGTTAGTATGAAAATAGTAAATCCATGAAATGTTAAATAAAATGGACATGATAGTTATCTATAAGGTAATTGATGTTGATTTTATACTACACCGACACACATCAAGATCTCAAATGACCATAAATAACGATGTGAAATCTTCTATTTCCGTTATTTAAGTATATTCAAATGTCTGTTTACACAATTAATTAATATTATCCCCCACATATAACTCTATAGGTCATTGATGGAGATAAAAAGAATATTTCATGATAGATTGAGTGGTATACATTTACATACAAATAAGATAAATCAAATATGATGTTTCCTAAATATGATGATGAACCAGTATAACTACCCCTCCAAGAAAGAAACTATATAGGATGGAGCGACATGGACTATCATATATGGCCACATAAGGATACATTATCTTGTTAATATTAATTATATGAAATATAAACGAGAGGGATATTATTCCACCATGATCCACTAAAATCAATGATGCATGCATGGAACATGTCTTTTGAAGCATGCATCATCTGTTCTAATTTTCCATCGGTATGGGGATGAAAAGGTGTTCTGAAAATAACATGGGTACTAATAAATCTCTATAGACCCTTCTCAAACTATTATGTAAAATGAGAATTCATATCCAATAAATATAGTGTGTGGTGTAACCTGAATCCATATAATCAAACATACAAACAATCTTCTTGTAGCAGCGTCGAGGCCGTACGACGTCATCTTGGTTATGGAATGGTTATCTACAGTCCATGCACAGATCGACTGTATTAGGCGCAAGGTGCGGTGTGTCCACACATATGGGAGAATGTTCACCTTCATCGGCGAGAAGGGAGCCTTTACAGCACAGGATGGACTCATGCAAAGAAGAGGATAGATGATCAATCATCAGTAGGTTAGTCTTATCATAGGAGCAGTTGATGTGAGGTGTCCGAGTTTTCCTGCTGTGGTGGATCATTATACAAATGTTGTTCCTGATGATGTTCCATGACTACCTTCTCACATATAGGTAGACTTCTATATAGGCATGTACCCTGAGTCAACCGAAATATCTACTCCAGCATATTGGATGGCTCCCGTTAAGCTTCGAGATCTACGGGCATGGCTGGTGGACTTGCCGGGAAAGGGATTCATCCGACACAGTGTTTCACCCATGGCTTCCCCGATTTTTTTTCGCCAAGAAGGCGGACGGGAGCTTGCGACTACGTGTCGACTACATTCGCCTGGTTCAGGTGAATGTGAAAAACAAGTATACACTACCAAGGATTAATGACCTCTTTTTTTATCTCAAGGGAGCACGATGGTTCTCGAAGATAGACCTCAGTTCAGGCTATCATCAACTCAGAGTTTGAGATGAGGATGTGCAGAAGATGACCTTCAGGTGTCGGTATGGCCACTATGAGTTCTTGGTTATGCCTTTATGCATAACCAACACTCCAGCAGTGTTCATGAGTCTCATGATCTAGATCTTCCGACCATCCCTTGACTGATTTATAACAGTCTTTATCGATGACATATTTATTTACTCCACTACTGAGGAGGAGAACGCCTACCACTTGCGGGTTGTACTAGATACACTCCGAGAGAACCGGATTTATGGTAAGCTCTCGAAGTGTCAGTTCTGGATATGTGAGGTCCACTTCTAGGGGCATGTCATCTCTTAGGTGGGAGTTGCGGTAGATCATGCGATGATCGAGGCAGTGCTAGCTTGGGAGCCACCTAGGAGCGTGATGGAGCTACGGAGTTTCCTAGGTCTGGCTGGGTACTATCAGAGGTTTGTGCCAGACTTCTCCAGAATTGCAGCACCACTCTAATCTTTTACAAAGAAGGGAAAACCCTATGTGTGGTCAGATAGATGTCAGTAGAGCTTCCAGAAGATGTGATGGAGATTGATCATTGCACCCATCTTGAGGCTACTGGAAGAGGGAGTAGGGTACGTAGTCTACTGCGATGCATCAGGGACCAGACTCGGGTGTGTCCTCATGCAGGAGCAGGCAGTGATCGCCTATGGATCATGACAGTTGAGGCATCATTAGCAGAACAACACTACCCAAGACCTTGAGTTAGCAGCAGTGGTCATCACTATGAAGATGTGGTGGCACTATCTGATGGAAGAGCGCTTTACAGTCTACTCAGACCACCAGATTCTCAGGTACATCTTCTTGCATAAGGACCTGATCCTAAGAATGTGACGATGGATCGAGTTCTCCTAGGACTATGACATTGAGATAGTCTATAATCCTGGAAAGGGGAATGTAGTAGCCGATGCCCTCAGCAGGAGGATGTGCATTCAACTACTTGGAGATGCGAAGGAGTAGTTAGCCTCTTTATAGATATCCTTCATGGATAGAGATGGGGAAGCCTTTCTTCAGTCGCCCACAGTAACTCCTCCACTTATTCAGTAGGTCAGAGAGGCGCAGCGAGGGGACGTTGACGGTGAGATGCGACGTGCACATATATTCTCAGGATAGGCACCTGATATATTCTCTATAGGAGGAGAGCACGTCATCCTTTTCAGGGGACATACCATGGTACCAGCTGCATTACAGGAGGAGGTGCTGAGAGAGTTTCAAACTTCCCCTCTAGTGGTACATCGTGGGGTAGCGAAGATGTACCATGCTCTTAGACGACATCACTGGTGGCCGAGTATGAAAAAGGATCTAGGAGAGCTTGTTTCTCGATGCCTCACTTGTCATCCATTTAAAGAGGAGCACTAGGTACCAGCAGGCTTGGTATAGCCCCTGGAGGTCCTGGAGTGGATGTGGGATGAAATATCTTTGAATTTTGTGACTAGGCTTCCACATACTTCCAAAGGTCATGACTCCATTTTGGGTGATTGTCAACCGACTCACCATGTTGGCACACTTCTTACCCATTAGAGAGTAGGGCTTAGTTGAGAGCATGGGGCGCCTCTACATTCGGGAGAGCGTACGTCTTCATTTTGTGCCATCGAATATCATCTCTAATAGAGATGCTCGCTTTACATCCCAGCTTTGGAAGGGGTTGCAAGGGGAATTTGGGACACACCAACGCCTGAGCACCGTATTTCACCCACAGACAGATGGTCAGACAGAGAGGACCATTCAAACTCTCGAGGACATGCTTCGTGCATGTGTCCTCGACTTTGGTCACAGCTGGGAGGACCACCTACCCTTGGTGGAGTTTGCGTACAACTACAGCTACAACTCCACCATCGGGATGGAACCATAAGATGCATTGTACGGCCGACCATGCAGATCGTCACTATGCTATACAGATCCTAGGGAGTCAGCACTAGTAGGACCATAAATGCTTCAGGCCACGACGGAGACGGTTCAGGTCATCCAGGAGTGGATGAGGATTTCTCAGATCCGACAGAAGTCATATGATGACAGGAGGCGGAGACCACTCTAGTTCAAGGATGGTGACCCTGTTTTCATGCGGGTCTCACCAAGACATGGATTAAAGAGATTTGGCTGGGGTGGCAATTGTCTCTACACTTCACCGGACCATTCCAGGTTCTCAATAGGATAGACGAGGTGGCATATCACCTGGCTCTTCCATCTCAGTTTCACCAGGTGCACGACGTCTTCCACGTATCTTTACTGAGATGATACGTGCATGACCCGACGCATATCATCGACCACGGGGAGCTGGACATTGATGACGGGGTGACATTTGCAGAGGTCCCAGTGGAGATCGAGGATCGACAGGAGGGGGTCCTACGTGGATGGTCGATACCTCTAGTGCGCATCAGGTGGCAGCACAAGAACCTCCTGGAGAGAACATGGGAGCGGGAGGCTCAGATGCGTTCTCAGTACCCTCATTTGTTTCCCTAGTTTATGTTGTGTCATTATAGGGACGTAAATCCTTAAGGTGGGAGTAAAGTAAGGACCTGTAAATTTCAATGTAAATTTTTTTTCTTAATTTCTTTGGGATTTTTGAGTACACGGTTTCTAACGGCACCTGATTTCGATGCATGGTGTGCCCGGAATCAATTTCTGAAGTTTAGCTCGGGTACATTTTATGAACGAACGAGCGGGTTTTTTCTAACATCTGAACCTGTTCTCGAAATCGAAATCTGAGGGCACCGATGAAACCGAAGTGCTGGTAATTTCTTAAGAAGACTTTTCCTGGAGTTTCGTTTTCTTGGGAAGAGTTGTTTAAAAATGCGGATTAAGTGTTCGGTGAAAAAAAATTGTGTTACAATTTTTTTTCTCTTTTCTAGATGGGTTAGTCCCATGTGTGGGAGTTGAGGTGTAACCCACTTGATCCTAAACTCCTTTTTTAGGATATTAGTGAGGTGGGGCCCACACGAGCCCCACCCCTTCAAATTACTCTAACCCCTCTTAATTTTGGCAACCCCCCATTATTTTGTAACTCACCCACATCCCCTCTTTATTGCATGTCAACTCTCACATTAAATAGATTGATTAAATCTATTCAATTAATTTAATTAAGAGTTTGAGTTTTTTAAGTTTTGAAAATCTTGGCATGTGTTAATAAAATAAGTAATTCCTTATTTTATTTATGGGGGTTTTGATGTGTGAGGATATTTTGGGAGATAACACTAACTCTTGAATAACGCCATCACTTTCGTTGAAGATCATCAAGACTTTGACGAATAATGTCGTCACTACCAGGAGTGATCGACGTGTAGTTCCTTCTTCTCCCGTAGTCGGTGTGTGACACCATCCCCTCTTTGGGCTCACGTCAATGCCTTCATCGACACCACCACCGGCGATGATAGCTTCTGCGAATTTCATTGACGTAGGGTTTGATTTTATGTTCAAGATTAATTTAACGTTCTTCGTTAATTTTTGGTCGCTTGTTATCAATATAACGGGAGGGGGACAGACCACACAAACACGGCCGATCCTCCTCCCCTTTTTGATGTTGGTCATAGTTGTTTTTTGGAATGGAGGCGACGCGGTGCCATTTTACTGCGCGGGACGATTGAATCATGACCAGAGTGGACCACGACGAAGCTGTGCGGTGCCGTCGCACCGCGTCGGTGAGGCAGAAGGAGTCTTCGACCAAGAGCGGGCCACGGCGGAGGGGCGTGACACCGTCACGCCACGTCGGACGGGCATGAGCCGCGGCCTATTGCGGCGGCAGTTCAGAGGAGCACCCGGCCGAGCTAGCCGCTAGCACCAGATGGAGGTGGGAACCTTGGGTCCTGCGGGTTCAATTAATGAAGGCCTTAATGGCCGGCCGTTTCTTCAATCAAGGGAGGAGGGGGCGCAGCGCACCCCCCCCCCCCCCCCCCCCCTTCGTATTCTGCTCGGCCAAGACCCGAGATGCTGGCCACGCGGGTCGGGCCGCTCGCGACAGACCGGGCTGCGCCGAAATGAGCTGGAACAAGACCCGGGTCGGGTCGACCCAGTTTGGGCCAACCTAGGGGGTATTGGGCCGGGTCGAACAGGGCCCAAACCCCCTAATTTTGGAGAGTTTTTTTCAAACGCCCATAACATTGGCTACAGACATCCGATCGAGAAACCTTCAGTTTCATTGAGATCCTTGGATCTAGACTGTCGTTTCGGTATATTACACTCTAGGTTTATGAGAACATTGAGTACAGCCGGGTTGGTTGGAACACAAAACCAATCGGGCCATCGAAGCAGAAATACATATAACATGAACTCTAGACATCTGATTGATTGTCATCGACTTTTTTGGATTCATCTTAGTGAGACGATTATTTTGGCTTACTCCGCTTGAGGTTTGGATGCATATGGAGTACGTTCAGGTTTGTTTTAACTTAAAAACCAACCGGGCCCCTAGGATGAAAAAACAAATAACTATCAAATCGAGCGTCCGATTAACGCACCGTCTGTCGCGTTTAGTTATTTTTGACGATTCAGAACTTTATGATACATCAAATCTGGACTTCATGACAGTTGATGTATCGAACCCTTGGATCATGGAGCGGGCCCTCCTGGAATCGATCAGGCTGTGAGCGGGAACCCTAGAGCTGGCTGCGACTACGACCACGATGACGACTATAGTTGGATCCTCCGTGGGTTCGGCAGTGACGACCACTGTACTGGGATCCTCTGTGGGTTCGACGACGATGATTATTGTTCTTGTATCCTATGTGAGCCCAATATTATTTGACTCTGTACTTGTATCCTATGTGGGTCCGGCAGAGTAGTTGGTCTTGTATCAATTGTGGGTCCGACAGCTTAGCTGGTCTTGTATCCTATGTGCTTCTGACAACATAGATGTATCAGTGGATACATCTGATCATCTCTATCACCTTACGAAGTGTATGCCTATGTGATCTGAGTCTTGACTTTCTATCATTATCTTTTATCTGATTCACTTGCTTCTTGTGTGGATTGGGTTGTGCTTTCCAGTGTGGACTAGGTTATACATTCCTTTGTGGACTCGGTTGAACATGGGCTCGTGAGTTGGATCAAAACTGGTATTGACAACATAGGTATATGTATGGGCATATACCTATGTAGAGTTGGTTGATACTTTTTTATTGTATCATTCCTTTGTGGTTTATCCTTCGTGGATTCTGGGAGACCTTCGGGTGTCATGGGGGACCTACTAAGTATCGTATACTCACCACAACATGGGATATGCCCGCACTACGTTGTGTTGGATGTAGAAGACAGATATCGCTGATCGAGGAGGAGGCTCGTGGAGCTGGATGGTACCTGGAGGTGGATCACTGAATGGGATGTACACGGAGCGGACGGTTGGAGCTGAGAAGCTGAGAAGACTATATGTACCCACCCTTCAGCTGGTATTTCCAGTAGATGACTCAGTGTTGCTGCATTACTCTTCTGCTACTGTACTTTCTTTCAGTTGTATTTTACATTTAGTTGGGTTTGTATTTTTTCCAATTTACTTTCCAGCACTTACTTTTGTACTCAGTTTACTTAGTGTTTATATCAGTTTGTGTACTCTGTGGTGTTTATTTAATTTATAAAGGTAATTCCTTCCATTATATCGGGATTTACGCCTTTGGTGCTAGTCGACAGACCCTGGCCTATGTAAGGTGGGCTTGGGGTAGTCACGACACGGGCCAAGAGGACGGGTCGTGACAGAATTTCAGTTTGATATGTTTCCTCACCAAATCCTTCTATTATCTCCAAAGGGCCAACCTTTCTATGATATCACTTTCCCTAAATTCCAAAACAATGAAGCCCAAGACTTTGACTGATTATCAAGAACACATGACCACTCATCTCGATTAACAATGGTCATTTATGATGATTTTCCTAGGACTTTAGATGACTATATGTTATATCCTTCCCAATCATAATCCATAGAATCATATCTCTTATTTCATGGACAAGGCTCCACCCTACAAGTAAAGCCTCTCTAATTTCTAATTAAAAAATGTATAATGAAAATGATTATTATACAATGATTCAACAGGATCTATATGTATCAATTCTTGATAAATATAGTTATATGAGAATTACAATAACTACATGTTCTCTTCCCATTATCCATCAATATCCATTATATAAGAATTCCAAGTGTCTTCCAACATTTGTATAATAACTTTTGATATGAAATATATATGTGTATAATACGTTGTACTCATGGTCAACTATGACTTATGGGATTTCTATATGGATTTCCTAAAAGAAGATGTAATCCTTATATATCTTCCGGTCACTATCAAAATTGGTACACCATGCATCTTTTTGACATATGAGATATAGATTTGTTTATAACATAACCATATGAAATCCACAAATAGTGATGAAATAGGCCAACAATATGAGAAATTCCACTGTCTACCATATGGAATTAATTTTTGGAACCATTAATGGGAGAACTGTTACAAAATCCATAGCTATGTGCACCCTTTCCAAATAGGAATAGGTAATGTCTGTGAAAAACATCGGGGTTGTTGATGCTCCACCTTAACATTATAACATGTACAGTATCTTGAACCTAACTCAATCACTTTACCTTTCATGACTATCATCCATTTTAGTGATTTCAATTCCTTATAAATCATCTTTATTCTAGGATGAAAAACCCATCTCAAATGGTTCTATGCTTCAAAAACATGTTCATGATAATCCATAGGTATGAAAATTTGATCTCAAAACAATATAAATGAATTCCCATATAGATTACATCCCTCATTAGTCTACCCTAAATTATGTTTTTACCTCATCACAACACATTCTGAATCAAACATCTCTTCCCCATTAACTATTGAAACCATTGGAGAAAAAATTATCCTCATAGTAATCATCCACAACATATAATTCTTCACATTATAATTTAATATATTCATTCATTGAAATTTTATTCCACTGATAAAAAGCCTCATTTTCCAATATAATATATGAATTTATTCTTAATCTATCTTCCTCTTTTTATATAGACATCCTATTCATAATTCCAAATTCAAACATTTGGAGAGACTACATTAAATTTCACTGTATTATGTCTATAAAATCAAGAAAAAATATGTTTCTTGATCTCGTGATATATAAAAACCATAAATTTGTCCCCAAAGAAGTAATCGAACTATCTTTTCATATTATAGCTCGTGATTGAACATAATATAAATTATATGATGTTTTTACCCAGATAGTACTCTTATGCCTTGCGTAATGACTATGATCTCGGATAAATACATATTAGGTCAGATGTATAGTGATTCTTATTGTGGTAATGTTCTTGTAATGGTTTTAAGTTGATCATGACCCAAATAAATGACCTTATTTTTCTATGCATTCATATGAGTTTTCGTGGAAATTTTTTTTTCAAAAGCTAAGATAATGACCTTTTCAAAGGACAAATAGTACTCATTTTTAGTAAAGAAATAATTTTTTAAGAAAATTATTTCTAAGGGTTTTCAAGTTTTTTAATGGGCTAATAAAATTTATTTTCTTATGGTAATTACATTGTTTTTTGTTCTCACCCAATTTAATATAAATAACATGGAATAATGATAGATAAGGGACAAGAAGAAGTCAAGTTGAATGTCAAGAATATTTCACCTGAAAAGTATATGTGTTTTATCCTAGATTTTATATATTTTGTTTAAATGGATACTGAATATAATTTTTATATTATAATATATATGGTTTGGTTACGTAAGTGTTATGAAATAACTATCTAAAACTCTGAACTGCAGATAGGATTTGGAATATAAGAATCTGCATTATAATTTTGGGTGACATTAATAGGTAAATTTTGGTATCATGTCCTTGATTTCGGAATTAGAGAATGTTTTATTTAAGTATATTGGTTTATTTAATGATAAAAAACTAAATATAAAATATTTTACCTAATGTTTAAGTTCAAATGATATAGAATTTGAAGATTTCAATGTAACTTAAACTAAAATATGATTTTATGCAAGTATCATATAGAAGAAAAAGGCATGATCTAGATTAAATAAACCAATAGGATTATATCCCTATAAATTTGTAACCCAAAATGGTCAGAATTAGAATTGAGGAGTTCTTTATTATGATAAATAATTTTATAAATAATATAAATGGTTGTAGAATCCATTCAATATAGAATCTAGATCTATCATAGAAGAACATGAAAATAGTTTAATATTTTTTGAGATAACATCACCCAATATTCATAGATGTTTGAACCAAATTGTAGACAAAGGATTGATCATTACCCTTAAAAATATTTTTTATGTAATTTCGTGTTTGGAATGTAAAAATGTAACTCTTTGGAATTACATTTTTTAATCTGAAGTTCATCGATGGTACTATTTTTTAAGAGTTGAATATAGATAGATAATATTGATTCCCTGTAAAAGTATATATTTTTGAATCACATGGTTGAGAAAATTTTATATGCAGTTCTTTTCATAGGATGGAGAAAAATTTCATGGAATTTGGGAAATTAATGAAATTTTTTTAGTTTTATCTGAATAAAATATTAGAATATGGAAAGTAATGAAAAGAATATTATTTGAGATAATAGTAAGATTAATGATTTTTTATTAGGGTTGAAACCAGTATAACAAATTGAATTTAAATCCCAAGAATGAAATTTTTCTGTGATACATTAGTAGTGGGTTGAGATGGTTGAAATTTTGTTTATTGTTTATTTTGATTTTTTCGACAAGAAGAAATAAATAGTTCCTTATGTTTGGAAATGTGGAAGAATTAATCAGTGAAATAAGGAGGTAGGAAAATTATATTCTGATCTTGCAATATATGTGGTAGAAATCACCCTTGGGATTGTTTAGTAAATTATAGAAAGTGTTATTGGGGTGGCATGATTGGTTATAGGTCTCACGATACCAAATAAAAGAGGCCTCACCAATCAATGAATGGGGTAACCAATAGTTATCCATCAGTTAGATGTATTATTTTCAATGATCCACTTTATTATGTTAAAATAATTATGAGGATAGAAACAGATGATAGAAATCAATTAGACAGAATGTAGAATGTGGTTGAAATTTATTTTTATACTACTATGTATGATCAAGATCTCTCTAATGAAGTGGTTATTGGAATGTTACTTTTTTATTCAAATTATACCAATACCATGTTTTACTATAGATCTTTTCAATCATTCATATACAAAAAAATTGGTGAATACATTAAACATCCCATCATAAATGTATTATTTATATCTGGTGATAATTGTAAATAAATTTGTTAATGAAACCAATATTATAGGAGTCATCCAATTTCTATAGGTGGAATATTGTTTCCTGTACATGGTAGAATTTGATATTATTTTGTGTGTGTATTTATTTTTAGATAAACATTCTTTGATAGATTTGGAATATAAATTTTTATATTAAATGATATTATACATTTGATAAACATACAATAATCTAATAAATTTAATATAAATTTAATTGAAAGGAACATTGACCATTTTTTTTAAGAGAAAGAAATTTTACAGAGCAGTGATGTCTCAGTAGTGAATGAATATATAGATGTTTTTAGATAATAAAAAAAATTTCATTCCTTATTTGGATGTTGAGTTTACTGCTAACTTATTACTTGGTTATAATCAAATTTTAAAACCCCCTTATCAAGTTACTAATATAGAAATTTCGTAACTAGAAAAGAATTAAAATGAGGTTCAAGTTAATGGGTTCATTCAACAATGTACATCACATTTTTATGGGATTTTTTTCTTAAAAATAATGATGGATCCATGAGGATTTTCATAGACTAAATAGATTCCTTGACTTTATTTTTAGAAACACATATCATTTTACTCATATTGATGATTTTTTTCTCTTCTCTATGGATCATTGTTTTTTAAAGGATAGGTCAAAGGTTAGGTTTTGATCAGTTCAAGGTAAATGACTGAGATATTCTGAAGACTATTTATCAAACTAGATATGGTAATGATAAGATTATAGTTATTCAATTTTGGTATTCTAATAAACATTTATATTTAAGGATCTAATGAATTGATTCATCCAATAATATTTTGTTAATATTATAGTAGTATTTATTGATAACATATAGATATATTAAATAATTCATGAGGATTAGGATAAAAAAATAAGGATTGATTTTTAAACCATTAAATCAATGAAACTATAATGAAATATTAGTAAGTATGAATTTTTATTTCATATAATTGTTTTACATTGTAATAATATTTCTAAAGATGGAATTGTAGTCAGTGCTTCTAAAAGTAAATTTCAAGGGGAGTGTAAAATACATACCAATTTCATATATAATCATAGATTTCATGGATTATCTTGTTACTACGGGTTGTGTATTGAATCCTTTACCTAGTTATCTATCCCAATGACTTATGATAAAAAAGAATATGATAATTGTTTTTATGATAAAAAAAGATGATTGTTGAATGGACTATTTTTCCTTACCCTATACGGATTTTTAATATGTCATCTAAAATGAATATTTTTTATGGGACTTGGTTTTTGTTCTTGTTATGAATTATCAAGTAATTAATTATGGTTCACAAAAACTAAAACCTATTGGATTATGTTATACTACAGATGATATGGATGTTTTTGTTTGGTTTTTTATTATATAATTGAGAGAATTCTTTATAGGGATCCATGTGGGAAAAATATACAATTCATAAATTATATATTCTCTAAATATTTCTATCATTATATATTGAAATTGAATATAACTAATTAGGGATTTATACTTATCTATTATTTATCATTCTAAAAAGGAAATGTTTTTGATGAATTGAGTTATACATATAGTGCCCTGTTAATCTTGTGACATTTGGGACATGAAACATTGGTTAATGATTGGATGAATTTTTCATTAAAGATGTAGATGTAAGAATTTCAAGTTTCAATGTAGTCGATTTTGAAGGATAAAATTAAACAACCTCATAAGAAATACTATGGGTAATAGTAAAAGCAGAAATTACACATGATAGGGCAATATTCATAAATTAAATTTTTAAAGAAAATATGTTTTGAGATTTATAAATATAATATGTGTTACTTTTTATTATCAATTAATGATTGAAAAATTGAGTGATCTCATTGTTAATTGTTTCCACTAACCCTAGATAATTTGGGTTATTTTATAATTGGGGATTATAAACATGGATTTTATCCATGGTACAAATTGTTTTCCATATTTTTTGTTATGGAACTGTGAGAAATATTCATCTCTTACTTGGACCCCAGATGTTTTCAATTTATAATAGAACCTTATTTATATGAAATATTCTATTATATTAAAAATCATTTAGAGATATTATTTTAGTATAATATGAATTTCCATGGTATGTTTTTTTGGAAAAACCAAAGAATTGATGATGCAACCAAGGAGTTTGATAATATAATAAGGTAAACGTTTCCCCCAAATATTAAAAAGGGGAACAATATTGAGGGATAAGTGTTTCTAATAGTGGGGAAAAACTTATAAACAATTGTAATTTTATAATGATCTTATTCATGTTTTATGTAAATTAATTTTTCAACTGTTATAGAGTTGTAATCCTTATAAAAATGAATAGCAATTATTAAATCAAAAAAATAAATATTTCTATTAAACCATGATCTTATAAGGTTTTACCTAAAAATATAATATTCCAATTATATATTTTTTCTTTGAGAAAATTGTATTTAAATCTTTATTTCAACATATCAATATTATATAATGATGACTTTTTTATAGTTTTCTAAAAACATGTATTGTTTAGGGAGTACACAAGTATTTAGATTATTTTTATTAACAGTTTTTATTCTGTTAATGTATTAATGAAGTAAAAAACTATTTTTAATATTTTTAAAATGAAATTAATTCATATGTATTTAAAATAATCCAATAATTTTTTTTCAATAAATTATATACTTTAATTTATAGTTTGTTTTTATAGTGACTGGTTATTTTCTAGAAAAAAAAATATATTTTCAACATCAATCAATAGTTTATTTTAATTGTATATTTCCCCTTATAATTCCATTAAATTTTTAAAATTGGTTACATATTTTAAATAATAGGTTCCAAATTTTTTAAATAGGGTCGTTTTATTTTTAGTGATTAAGAATAGTAACCATATTAGTTTTTCTTGCCACATTAATGGTAAAAAAAGTTTATTTTTATATACAAATAAAATAATAAAGTCATATAAAATTATAATAATAATTGTATTAATATATTTCTTGTTTCCATTTGATCCATAAATATATAATATTCAGTTAAATTAAATTTCATTCTATTTATATGTGATTATAAGGTTTATAGTATAATATTTAGTAAAAAATTAAAAATCTCGCAGTCTTATTTTTAATAACAATAATATTTAAGGAATAATAATATCCATAGGAAATGATAATTTCTTCTTATTTTATTGATACAATTATTCTATCATAATAATTGTAAATAATTTTTGTAGTAAACAAGTAATAACATTAAATTCTTATAGAATGGTGACAAAATAATTATTCTATTATTATATAAATCAAATAAATTATATTAAAATTTTTAAAAGTAATATAATTTTTGAGAAAAAATATGATACATGAATTTAATAAATGAAAAAATAATTTTGGGGATGTATTATAATATTTTATTATTATTATTCTATTTTTATTATATGGTTAGAAATAATATAAATAATATTTCTAAAAATTTCCTTTAATGATATATTTTGATAAATAATATTTTATCAAACAATATAAAAGTCCTAGAAATATTATAATTGGCCACAATAGTATTATGTGATTTAAAATATAAAAAATTTCACATTTATAGTCATTTTATATATTTATAGTTACAACATTTACCCTAGAAAAGTAAAAACCCATGTTGTTACCGTAAGTATGATAGGGGTTAATAAAGGGTTAAAACCAAAAGATATGGGTAAAACCATATTCTAGAGTAGGAAAAATAATAAATTATGGAATTTTTTAGACCTATAATAATAATTAATTCATTAAAAAAATGTTGGGATACATTTTAACTGGATTAATAATTTATATTAATTTATTTCTTTGAGAAGTTAAATATGTTCTCATCCCATCTCATATAAAAGGGAACTGATTATTCTAATTTATTCACAATTTTATGACCTTTTAGATAAAAAACTACCTACATAAACGAATTCCTATAATACCTACCCTTATTATAGAGGTACTGTAATAGGAATAATACAAAAAATATTGGGATTATGGCCATAATAATAGGAGACTTTCAAAAGAAGAGGAATAGTTTCCTACCAAATGGTTTAATATTATATCTTCTTCAAACTCCATAAAATCTCACATATAACTGATTATATACTATATATATATATATATTTAATATAATGAGGTGTATTTATATTAGTTTCAAAAACTATATACATCTCATATTCTATCAATTGGGAGTAAAATCTAATTTTTTGGGGTATGGTGTTCTACAACCTCGTGAACCGATGTAATTTGTTTTCAATCACCATCTCCCATGGATTTATTATATTAATAGATGTAATGTTTATATATGATATTAAGTATATATTTATAATTATGAAAATATTATATATAAATTACCTTATAATATTTCCATTCACTAAAAAATGATAACATCGTCTATTCGTATGTCTTTACTACCACGTCCCTAAAGAGGTGTAATTTTTTTCCATCACCACATAACATCGATAATATATATTAATATTTAACGAAGTAACATTATATTTTTTATAATAATATTATTTCATAAATATATAATAATAATTAAAATCTTTCAAAATTTATCATTTAAAAATTGAAATGTTACTCATGTGTGTGTACAACGTACAATCTCTATTTATGTAACATAGTTCATATTTTATAACAATATATAATTCATGGACTTAAAAATATATAATAAATTATAATGTAAAAAAATATCATGATTATTACATGGAATATGATAGAATATTTTTTATTTTGACCATACTCATCCTAATAAATTCATTTTGGACATATACGGAAAATTTTAGAAAATTGCCCTTCATGAATTTAATTAGTTTATTAACTGAAAATTAAATGATATTAAATGAAATAATTCAATAATTAAATTTAAAAGACATCAAAATAATTTAAAATATTATCATAATTTTTTTAATAATATAAATAATGTATGCGACGACTCGAACTCAATGTAAGGGATTTTACCTTAAAAATATTATTTTACAGGTTCCCTTAAAAAATAGTTTTTATTGATATCAATATTTAAAATGTAATTCATCTTTATATATAGATATAAAATATTGTAATGTTATTTTTTTCAATTTTTAGTTTATTATAATTATTTCCAAAAGAAATCATTAAAAAATTGAATTACATTATAGAAAGAAAAGAATGAATGTTTTATTTTTACACATACATCAACAAAAAAATTTCCCACAACCATGACCATTATTCAATTTTGTATTCCTCTACAATAATTGATTTTCACTTCAATTAAAATCCCCATTTTCCTTTTTATATTTACATTTGTATTGATAATCGTATCTTAATATGGAAGTGTATTTGGATGTCCAAAAAATTTTCACACTGGTTTAAAATATTTTTTCATGGGTTTTATCCATTACATAATAAAATGACATATTTTATGAGGGTGTGAGCCCCATTATAGCTCAAGGGTTATCTCGATACAGTTTATATGATATTTTGAGTTCTATTATAGCTCAAGGGTGAGTCTGATATTGCTTATAAGATGGGTGTTCCCCAATAGTGATATGATACATTGGATAATGCTTATTTTATATAATGAATTGTATTTGATGTCAGTTATATAGTTACGCCAATTTTATTTATTTTTTAATTGTTTTAATATGATGATTCACTATGGAACCTATATGACATTTCTATTCTTTTTAATGAATTTTTATAGAAATTGTTTGATTTTAAATTGAAAATAATGAAATCATTAAAGTAAAAAATAATTTTACTTTTCATATATGAATGTGTGTTTTTTCAAAACTGTTTCCATGTACTTTTATGCTTTTAATGGGTCTAACAATTTTCTTCTTCTAATTCCCATTACTGCATTTCTTATTCCCATCCAACATTTTAAAATTTTTCAGATGTATGAAGGATGGATAATGTCAATAAAGGTTTCACATTTAATGTTGTTATGTTTTTTCATGAAATTAAATCATATTTTATTTTAAAAGGATTATATTTTGGGAATAATGGGTAATGAATAATATTTTCCATCATATATATATATATGCTTCTAATGTGTGAGTTTTTAAATAACTCTATAAAACCCTAAACATAATAGTTATTTGGGATGTCGTAATGTGAATTCATGGTTAATGTGCCATGAATATGTATGTTAAATTTTTTGTCCATAATATATATATATTTATTTATTTATTTTCTTTAATATTTTGATTTATTTTTCATGTATCTATGATTTATTACGGTTTAAGTTATTTGAATTTCAAATATTTTATATTATGGTGTAATATCATTTTTTTAATATAATGTATTTCTACTATAATGGACTTTTTTGATCATATGAAGTATTTTTTAGGATTTTTCAGAATATTATTATTTCATAGGGTTTAGATATGTTTCATTAAGTTGTTTCCCCACTATAAACTATGCGTGTAGTGGTATAGTAAAATAAATTATCTTGTAATACCTCCACTGAGAATTATTCATTCAACGTCTAATAATAATTTGGGAGCTAGTTTCCTTTCATTAGTCAGTAGTTATGTGATTGATGAATTCTTGATTATATAACATAATATTTATTTAATATTTTTATTCAGATCAGTTCTTATCGTTCTATTATTTTTTATATTATATATAAAAAATGGTAGTTTTTTAATTAATTTACTTATGAATGGAATCATGTTATAAGTGGTTAATTTTCATTATCTATTTGGTATCGTCCTGGAATCAAGTCTCATAGAGATAATTCATAGATTATTATATTGCAAATAGATATGTGTAATCACATACAAAAAGACACAATTATTTTTAGTCATGTTAAACTATTTAAATACATTAAATTCACATTACATTTTAAATTCATAAATTAAATAACGTTTTTTATGTGAGAACTTCATTATACCACTTAGGTAACCCTACATATTAATCACAAAACAAATACTACATTAAAAGGAAAAATAAAACGTAATAATGTTTTTAGATGAGATTCTTAATAAGTGTATGCATATATTCAAATCTATAATTAATAAATTATCGTTATCGATATATAAAGTTAAATATCATAACATTTTCATTTAAGAAATTAATTGAGCTTAATATTGATGATATAATGGATGATGAAATAATTCGAAATAGTTTATCAAATGATAATGAAACATATAAATTGATATTCAATATAATAAAAAGTATCATTAACATCAATAATTGAACTCAAAATGTGGGATTTCAAAATGAACACCCTCTAAAACATATTTTCATAACCATTAATAAGGATGTTAAAAAATAAGCGTAAAACTGATTTAATTTATCCAAATAATATTTCACATCACACATGTCGACGAATCCAATGGGTATCTATAAATGGTCAACACCCACCAAATAATAATTCCAATACATTCCTATGAAAAATTGGGTGAAACATAATCAACATACAAAATCGTATTGAAAAACTAACATAAAAAGATAATACATAAGATGATAAAAAACATAATCACAAACCATCTAGAGTAATATGGTTAATGGTAAAACATTATTACATCCTCAATCAACCTAATCATTAAAAATATAATAAAATAACAATTATGATATAAATACAACTTTTCCACAATGGATTCTACATAAAATAAATGGTATGTGTTCTAAATTATTAAAAATTCCAAATAAATATATTTATAAAATGATAACAAAAATAACATTTTTACATTGAAAATAATTTAAAAACATAATGTTCATAAAATATTTTGAAATTAAATTTCATTTAAATAAAACCTATGAAACTATTATATGAATCATCAAATAATTGATGGTTCACAATGGTGAGGAATTTTTTTCATGTGGTATATTCTATAAAAAATACATAATTCCCAATTTCTATAAAATAAAACTAGGTCTTTCCTGAAAAACGATCTATGGATTCCATATATACAAATTATTAAAATTCCAATCATGATAAATTTTTTTATGAAAATTTTTTTGAGTGCTAAAAAATACCATGAAATTTATTTTTACAAAACATGGTTGTAATAATTTTATTAAATAAAGAGATACATAAAATCAGATTTTATTAAAGTCATTTTATCAATAATTTTACATACAAAAAATATTAAATAGTTCACTTATATAAAATGTTTCATAATATCCAAAGTATAATTAAATTTATTTTTTATAGTTGAATAAAATATATTTCCTACAAGTGAGACATAATCATTACCAATTTAAAATAATGATGATCCTAGTAAATAAATTGTTAAACTTTTTTCACCTTTTAATCATAATCCATATAAAAGAAATAAATAAAAATGAATTTTAAAATGTTACGAACAAATATAGATTCATAATCATACATCTAAAAGTGAAATTATATACAGTACACAAAATTAATAAGTGGTGAATATGTCATATACCTCATGAAGATAAATGTGAGGGAATAATCTATTACAATGTTTTTGACTTATTTCATATGTTTCTGACCACATGTATAAAAAATATAGGTTTATTATACCACAGTAATTTATCTATATTAATATATATCATACAATATATTATTTTTATAAATTATTATCTCACATATCTATTAACAATACTTAGGATTATTCCCTCTAAATCATTTCATAGCTCCCTCTTGGTGATTTCCTACGAAATGAAGGTCCTATATAGAGATCCACCTTCTTTATTGAGGGTGGGAGTGACTAATCTATATACATTTTAAGATCAATAATGTTTTGTTCATGAATTTTATAATCAATATATTCTTCCACCATTCTCGACCATCAGGATTTTACCCAATGATAGTGATCTATATAATGGATCACCACAGCTTGTGATTCCAAAGATGGAAATAATAGACTCTTATGGCCTCAAGAATCAGTCCATAGAAAATAAATTTAGATAGTATCATCCATTATATAATTCATTCCCTTGGTTCATATTTTGATCATTGTGTTTAAAAGAACATTCAATTTATTGTCTTCTTGATAAATGACATATTATGATTCTTATTTTTCGTCAAGAGATTTGATCCTATTTTTTGAACTTCTATAATATATAACACAAAGTATTTATATATATTTTTATTGTCCTATGAATTCCACATGAACTAAGAAGATCCTACTATTGAGGTATACAGATGGTTTCCATAATATATGATTCCATCGAGTAATCCATTTAATTTTTGATTGTATAGAAATTTATTTGGTCGACATTTGTTATCTGATTATTGAAAAAACAAGCACTAATAGAAAAATTACCTATACCAGTAGTTTGGAACCATTGGTATAGCCTATACCAATGGTTTGGAGAGCCATTGGGTGATTTGGGGTGGGGAAAGTCCTATCCCAATGGTTTGGAGAAAATCGTTGGGATAGGTCTTTCCCACCGGTTTAAGAAAACCATTGGGATATATAAATATATGAAAAAGATTTGTAGAGAAGGTTTTAACCCTCAAACTCTGCGTTATATATCAATGACTTCAATAATATCCTATAGTACCCATTATGAATGTATTTGTATAAATATAAATATAAATATATATTTAATTTATATATTGATTTATTTGACAATATTGGATAAATTTACTCATAAAAAATAAGTTCACTTATCCCAACAGTTCACAAAACCGTTGGGAAAGGCCTTTCCTAATAGGGTTTAGAACTGTTGGGATAGGTACCGACCCTTTCCCAATGGTTTGGACAAATCATTGGGAAAACTGGCCATAAAGTAGACTTTTCCAAATGGTTTGGACAAACCGTTGGGAAAGTTATACCCTATCCCAATGGTTTAGCCAAACCATTGGGAAAAGTGGCCTGAAAGTGGGCTTTTCCCAACAGTTTGGCCAAACCGTTGGGAAAGAGGACCTATAGCAATGGTTGTTGAAAACTGTTGGTATAGAAGCGTTGGGAAAGGTTAGATTTCCAGTAGTGTAGATTTGAAATCCTATATTACATGAATGTTTTCATAGATGATGTGTCTAAAATGGTGGTGTAGTGGGTTTTGATTGCTATCTTGAATAAATTTTGTTAAATACTAGCAGTGGACATTGCATCATGGATATATTTTTGTTCATCCTATAAATACCTAGGACATCATGTTTCAAATTCTTATGTGGTAACATGGATCATCATTGTGTGATGGATACTTTTTGATAGTTGATCAAGCCAGATCCTTCAATTGACAATTCAATTGGTTAGTTGTGTACTAATGAGACATCAACCTCTAATCCTTTTTAGAAAGCAGAATGATCCATGATTACTAATTTGAAGGATGTAGACATCTTGGATTTCTTGAGATGTGATCTTATATATTACAATTCATCAATTTATGTCCATTATGATCTAGGAGAGAATGAGTGGTTTAGTTAAATAGGTTATTTTAATCAATAAAAAATATAAAAAAGACCATATAAAATTCCAAGTTAGTGATAATTTGTTTCATAGCTTCATATGAGGTCGTATACATGTTAAAAGAGATGGAAATTCATCAGGCTTCATTGTCCATGAAAATTATGTGGAGGTCAGACCTTTTATGAATGTGGTCTACGTGAGGTTTATGAATATGTCAATTAATATAAGGACAAACCCAATGTTATTCATAGTAATAATTTTGATTTTTTTAAGTGGAAGGATAATATTAGGAACAATAAGTCTTCATATGTGAAATTATGAGAAACCATATATCAATTCAATTAGAGAACTTCTGTGATGGGAAAGGAAGATCAGAGGAATATTTGGTTGATGGTATTTATAGTCATGTATTAGTTGAATGAGTTGAGGGAATGAATAGAATAAGACTACACAATCCTAGGATAAATAATTGGTGGATGTAATAACCTAGTTTTTTTAGTTTCATTATGCTAAATTATAAGAAGTATAAAGGGAATAAGGATTAATAAAACTTACATAAATTAATGGATAAATGATTTGACAAGAATATTAGAAGAAATGAGTTATTGGAATAACACACTATTGAAGGCTATGAATAGATAATGAATTAGAATATTTATAATGACAATTGAATGGTAAAGTATGGTTTTTATAGGGAACAAGTGTAGGATGGTGGTTAGATGAAATACTACTATGATATATATGGAATATCCATGTCTTATTATGATTTACAAGTGAATCCATAACTTAATGGGTACCTCCCACTGAAGAGGATTTTGAAGAAACAATGTCTGTAGTAGGTAAGTATGGATAAAACAGTGATCAATATTTGGATCACATAATTCATATTGAAATAAAAATGACTGGGGGTAGTCTTTCCAGAT
Organism: Viscum album; assembly: GCA_963277665.1. Classification (NCBI taxonomy): domain Eukaryota; kingdom Viridiplantae; phylum Streptophyta; class Magnoliopsida; order Santalales; family Viscaceae; genus Viscum; species Viscum album. The sequence continues at coordinate 360,206,171 of OY728143.1, forward strand.
TAATGCTTCATATGAGGATTCTTGAAAAATGATTGAGAGAATGATTCAAGTTGATAACAATAAATATCAACGTGTGTGGATCAATAATAAAGATCGTATTTAGAATAATATATTTAATGAAGGAAAGATAAACCTATTGAAGTAAATTCATAATAGGGACATGGTGGCTTATCATTTTAATGCTATTCTCAAGGTTGATCCGAAAAATGATGTTCTATTATCTTCATTGAATATTTTATAGGTATAATTCATCCAATAAGATCAAAAATTATTTTAATTACTTTGAGACTACCATTTCTTCCAAATGATATTTATTGAACTAATGTGGTTTCATTATTTTTCAATAATATTTTTTTAAAATAAAGTTATTAATTTCATGTTATTAATAGTTCATTGTAAAAATAAATGTTTTGGGTGATAATTGCTACATTTTTTATATATGTTTTGTTTTCATGGTTGTATTTTTTATTGATCTTTGATATGTTATCTCAATAAAGTAAGACATATTTTAAATATCAGATATATTAATTAATTTTTTTTAGATTAATGATTAAAATTTAAAGATATAAATTCAACTACCTTTTTCATTGAGATGTGAAGACATATGTACCCTTGAACAGTGATTCTATTTTTCTTGACATATGGATCAAAATGTAGTAAAATAATATATCACATTATATAGACTCAATATGTAATCTTATATATCCCATATATTAATAAACGTTATCCAGATTTTCTTCCATGTAATGAATTTGTAGAAAATAAGTCACATCGCTATTGGAGACATTATTCCACCATAATTACGGCTAATGTTATTTTACTCCTTGGGTAATTTAAAGTAATAATATATAAGTGATATCATAATTATATATGTCATGCACTAGTCGAAAGTTCCATTTCACCCAGAACATGCCTCAATCCATATCAAGACCTGAATGGAAATCCAGATCCCCATAGGCTAGAAACTAATGCCTGGGAATAAAAAATTTTCTTTGGGATTGATTTCACCCATATAAATGAATATAAACAACCAATGGATATAATCATGATAATAATAAATAACAAAAGACAAATAAGGAATAATAGGTTTTTATATTCAAGGATTTACAACATTAACTACAATGAAAAATATTATAACGGATGGGAATCCACAAAAATTCAAAAAAACCACTGTATGAAATAGTTAATATCACCTCAAATCCACCACCACCAACACCAAAATTAAAGGTACACTATAAACTAGGATCTAGAGTCACCATGAAACATCTTTTGTTTACCATGGAAATACATTACAAAGTCCACATACACATAATGGTGTATGTAGGGTTTGAACCAAAGGCAAAAAATATACCACCCAAAATAATAATTCCATGCTATAAAATTATCTAACAAACCAACATTCACATTAATAGAAAATCCATTGAAACTTGTTTTTATAAAAATATTTTAAGGAAACCCGTTTTCATGGAAAACACATTAAATTAAAACCTCTTCAAGAAGAAACTTTCATAACAATTAACATTCCTTAAAACCCATAACATACACATGGTACACTTCATACTAATAGAGGGGACCAAATGAAATATTCACCATGTCTCAATAAGGAACTATAGGTAATCCCTTAAGGTAAACTAGCATAACTGTAACTCTAGAACCCTCGTACCTCAGTGAAAACTTGTATATCAACCACAACCAAATCATTTTAAAACACAAACCACTACAAGGGATCATACCACGGGCCGAGTGGTCTTTAATACTATAATATGATTAATTAGTGTTTTATTAGTAAATGTGTTACATGAATATGGGCTTTCAACATCCGAGTCGGCTAACATCAATACACTAGAAGAATCCGTGATTTCCACTTCAAACCACTTGCATTCTAGTTCATTTTTCCCACATAGATACCCAATATTTAATTTTTTTCAATTAATATCACATATCACATAATTTATCAGATTCATAGGCACATTCCAACTATTATAAACAAACATGGAAAACACTCCTTTCACGAACCATCACATAGAAAACATCATTTTCCATAAGCAAACCACCTTACATAATAAAAGCTGTAATCCATTTTGAATATATAATTTTCTCTACAAAAATAATCAATGAAAACTATTAAGCAAAATTACACTAAAAACATAATCAAATTAACCATTTACACGGGACAATCCCCTTTTAAAGTAATAAATTAACCAATTTAACTTTGAATCATTCTTCCCAATATTATGAAATTCAAAAGTAAAATTAAAATTTAATAAAAAATAATTCATCTTTCTATAAAACCCATTTATTTTGAAAGTATTACATTAAAATAAATTTTATCCTAAATTTACATTGAAACCATATTTCAAATGTTTCAAATAAACCATGAAAAACATCCAGAAAGAACCAAAATATGACAAAAAAATAACATATGCATTTCCAGTTATGAAATTTATTTCATTCTTATAATCATTTAAAAACATTACAAAACATATTTGTAACGACAAAAAATCATAGATCACATTTAATTGACCATGAAAGGATATCAAATAATCTTAAAATGTTATATCATGGAACCACCTACCTCATGTTGGGGAACATCTGGAAAATGATGTGAAACCACAATCACACCACGAAAAGACCCAATAATAAAATTATTTATCACTAAAGATAAATAAATAACTTATTAACACAATGATGGACTATCATTAGATTATTATACCAACTTGAAATTATGAACTCAAGAAGGGGAAAAAACCCTAGGAAAAGGGAAGAACCATATAGTGAAAACACAAAAATGACTCTTTGATGATGAATTAACAGAAAAACAACAAATGGAAGGGATACCAAGGGAGTTAAGAAAAATATATGGTGGATCCTATGGATTTTGGTCTCGAATGGGTAGATTAAGGGTGGGTTATGATTAAATGTGATGAGGAAACATTTTTTATTTTTGAATTATTAATTATCTTCACAAGTCTTTATGTTTTCCAGAACTGTTTTCCAAAACCATGTGGAAAACATTAGACCAATACAATCCATGAAAGAAATGATAAACGATTATATTTTTTGGTTTCCAATTCATGTGGTAACAATGTGGTTCTCCTAAATCCCAAAAATAAAAATATCCACATGGTTTCTTATGTAGGGATCATAGTTTTAAAAACTTTTTTCCAACCATGTGCCTCCATATATTGACCCCCCAAACCACATTTTTCACCGACTAAACTAATGGAAGCTCAAGGATAAATATGGGAGAAAAAATACAGAGGATCAATGAAAAATTTAAACCTATCACACATGTAATTTGAGATAAAAATTGAAATTCAAAATTTAATATGAACAATGGGTGAAATAAAAAAATTCGGGTCTGTCAATTCTCCAAAAAATTACCAAATTATGTCCACAAAAAGTTGTTTTTGGGATTGATCTATTAAAAAAACTAAATCTCCTCTACTACTCAAGAAATTTCATAAAAACAAAAAATGAGGAGAAATCACATACACAAAAAATGGAAACATAGATTCATAAAACATAATAGGAGAGGCCAAAATGGACTCCCCATGATATGCCTTATTCCCCTAGAAATACATGATACATACATTTTATTGATCAAATGAAAATGAATTCTCACAAGAACATAATACAAGACATCAATCAATGAAAAATATCAAAAATTACAAATCAAAGGTCTTAACTCTTATATAAAATGATAAAATGAACCAAAAAAATATCTTGAAGAGAATCTAAAAACCCAACAAAAACATTTTCAATTCTTGATCCAAACCAGACAATTGAGATCACTCAAAATGTCTAATGTATACATGTAAGGTATAATGAATGACAACATATCCTAATGTGTCTTCTCAATGCCATGATATACATGTTCCATAATTTGATTATTGGAATGGGAGGCCCCAATAGTCACAATACCATGAAAAACAAACAAATATCAACCAGCATAGAAGGAATCGAAGGAAAAATCTATTGTGGGACTACCCACTATTTAAAATAATAGTAATGTTTGACCAAATAGAATGAACCAAACCTAGGTAACCTTGTACCTTCCAAAACTGAAACCAATTCACATGGCTAACCACATTATAAGAAATAATTTAAGATTCACATCGAAAAATACAACCACTAGAATTTCACGAAAATGAGACAACCACACCTACATACAACTAATGTAAAATTCTCAAACATCATGGGTCACAATAAAGAAACAAGTATTCAACAGAAATTTTGAATGGGAAACATTACACACATAAAAACAACCACATGGAACATAAATAGACCAATTTATAATACTACAGACAACAAGAACATTGAATTCCCTCTCTCCCCTAGAATTCAGATGTATGTGCCCATTTCACTCCAGGTCATGTGTCTAAAATCATATTTTTTATAATCTACTTACTTATATTCAAGATCATACAATCCTAGATTAGAACACTTTCTTAACATTTGAGAGTGACTGCATGACAATCCAGGTAGAACAAAAAGGAAAAACCACTTAACGAGAAACAATTTACTCCAACATGTATCTTTTCCCCAATATAGAGATTTAAGATATTAACACACATAATCCTATTCTAATTCAAATGTGATACATCGGGTACAAGTATCAATCATATAACCCTTCCATTTGAAATGTAGTGTTTGGAAATTCTTAGATGAAGAACTTTCATCCATTAAAATGATGATTTTCAAATGATTCAATAACATTCACTTATTCATTTTAATGATAATATAAGGACGCAAAACAATGACAGAGATGAATATTAAACCCAAAGTAAAATTAAACGAAAAGTAATATAGTCTAATCCCCAATGATCAAAATTATCTTATAAAAAGAAGGGGAGTTTTTCTATGAGGTGGACCAAGTTCCATGAAACTTCTAGTAAACGTCCTCAGTGAACCACTTCACATCAACTAGTATTCCACATTAATGAGTGTTCATATGATCTTTTTGACACATAGACTTTTTATAACTAGGCTTTCCAATCTAATGAAACAACATGACCCTATGATTGAAATAGACTATTAAAATATCCAATGGTCACTTAATACCAACACTATCACCCATAACTTTGGGCCACTTTATATTATTAAATTTTCCATCACCACTTTTAGGATGTTCGTTTAATCATAATAGTGGAAAACATCACCTATAATGACTCACAAAACTCAATGATACTAAATTTTCCTTAAATTTTGCTAATCTGCAAATTTTCTTGATAAGATCTTCTTATCCGAAGAAAAATATTGGTGGATTCAATTCCTCATTCTCAAAAGAGTGTATATGGGTTGATCAATTAGAGGGACTATAATGTCGAATTTTTTTTCCACACTTAAAATATGCATTAAATCTTGGGGGGAGTATACTAAACCCATAACACAACAGAGATCCCGATCAACCCAATATATCATTTAAATCATTTCTCAAATGACCACGAATCACACAACTACCAACTCCAATGCTTCATAAATGTTTTTTTCAAAAGAAAACCCTTACCATAACCAAAAAAAAGTCATTGAAATGAATTCAAAATTGAAACAACATTTAATCATGAAGATTTATCAATCTAAAAATACCTCACAAACAACATTCCAAAATTGCAAGAATAAACACCACATAACTACTCATTTTAAAAACATCACACATATTATTAAAATTAATTTTAAAAACAAATAATGTTTATTGGGTATCACCCTCACCAATGGTATTCCATGTATCCTCACATATAATTTAATATTTCCAAACATGGAACAAATATACTTTTCCGAACACATAAATTCATGTGGTTACTCATGGAACTGCTAATGATGAAAAAACACATTTCCACTTTCTAAAAAAACATTCAAACCAAAATTTAAACTTATCAATTTACTTCCTATATAAAAATTAATAATAACTTTTAAAATATCACTATACACCATGTTTGAACCCATTTTAAACATCCATACATCAACCCAAAGCAATAAATCACATTAAAAAAACACAACATATCAAAAGATATCATTTCATCAATAATAATCTTATCAAAAACTCATCACTCGTAATAAAAAAAACATATTTAATATACATTTATGTTTTATAGGTGATTTTCTTGATAAATATTTGGTTTCGTATATGGAAATACAATCTCAGTAAATATAAGGCCCCAGCCTTAAACCTTACTTAATCTTGAGTTATTACAAGATTACACATTGAGGATCTTTTCAGGTTTAGAGTTTTAGAGAATTAGATCATGAAACTTGCATTACATTCCACATTTAAACAAAGTGGTTACATAAAAGACAGTATTCATTCTTCCCATCAACAGAAAGATATTTAAAATGAAACATGGATTCTTTCTTGACACATCCTCGACACTATCATCACATCATGTACCTTTCCCTTGACCTGTGAAAAACATTTCAAAAACTTGGGATGAGCATAAAAAGCTTAGTAAGGGTTATAAAAATATGGAAAGGAAACATTAGTTCGTATATACATAAGAATGAAATCATACTTTACCCATAAAACATAAGCATATCAAATCATGAATAAATCATAGAAAACATAATACATAAAGGTAACTTGAGGCATTAATAACATTCTTACGTGGGGAGTAACCCTCTTGGTTACGTTTGGAATACCCATCACAGTATATTCCCTAAATCTCTTCGGATAAACCTTAACGTTTCACTCCTTCGCGTTACCCAATGCATTGGAGAGCTATATCGGGCTCAACCGCCCTTAGTTTATCACGGAACCACCTGTTCTTCATAACAATGCCCAAGAACCATAACATAATCGTATCACATAAACATAAATAAAGGAAACATAACATTTCCACATTTCAATCACAATATAACATTTTAGGATATTGAAATAATGAATCCATTCAAAAAGAAACCATTTCCAAAAACATTTAAAACATTTAATAAAGAGATTTTTGAATCAAAGTGTCCCATACCACCTTGAAGCTTTTAACATTTTAAACCATTAATATCTATATAAATCCTTAAAACCATTTTGAAAACATGGATATTAATAAGAACAAATAATTAAAACATTTAAAACGATATTTTGGTATAAGGGGTTTTACCAAAATTAGAGACACTTGAATACAATAATCGTGGAATAACATTTAGTCAGAATTTTATAATATCATGAGAATAAAAAGATTCATGATATAATACTCCAAAGGACAGTATATACACCATATAAGAGTGAATTGGTGCATAACAACAATGAGCCCTCAATAGAAATGTCAAATGTGATGAAATCCCTTATAAAGAAGGTATCCTTAAATTAAGGACAAATAAATCTCAAAAAATATGTGTGAAAAATATATATACACCCAATATAAGTGGATATTAAGTGTAAAAAAATAAAAGGTCATTCACACATATTCAATGGATGACATATTCAATGACTACAAGTTGAACCCAAAGAAATCGAAATTGGGTTAAAAAGTTCCCTTGACAGCCTAACAGCATCACATCAAAATGAGTTGATGAGAGATAAAAAGTGTATCTCATCACTTGGACATAAAATTTACTTCAATAAGGATGTATGATAACATATCCCAACATAAAAATATGTAAATTAAAAGACCCAATAAAAGAAGTCTTTTTAAAAAAGAGGAGGGTGAAAGGTTCCCTTACCGACTTGGGTATCTTTCAAAACATACACCCCATGAAGAAAGACAATAGGTCATTGATGTAAATACTCATAAACGAAATTATATTACACAAAATGTAGAATAATGGGCAGTACATACACCACTCAATGGAATTTGTGGCAAATGTAGCATAAATCTCACGGGAATAAAAGTGAGATGAAAAATCCCTTACGAAAACTCAGCAGCCTAACGGCGCCACATAAAACTTCCGAATATGGATTGATGAGATCAAATAGAGTATCCCATCTTATTACAATAGAATTTACAGCAAGTGGAATATAAAATAAAATCCCCCAACATTGCAAGGAGGAGTTTAAAAGAAGTGACATAAAGGAGAGTACTTAAAAAGAAAGAGAGAGGTTAGATCTCTTACGAAAGTTCGGCAGCCTAACAGCGCCACTCAAAACTTCCAAAATGGATTGATGAGAGAGAATAGGGTATCTCATCACATGAACATAAAAATTACAGTAGGATTAATATAAAAGAACATCCCAATCATAAGAAAGATGAGCTTAAAAGAAATGACATAAAAGAGTGTACTTAAAAAGAAAGAGAGTTGTAGGATCCCTTACCTCGGGTCCGGCTTGACTCGATCGTTCTTTAATCTCCTGAATAATAAACTTGAGTTAATTTCTAATTCCTTAAGAGCCTTTTTCAAGTTCATTAGTACTTTTATACCACTTATTACCATGTTATAAACATTATGTAATCATTTAAGTTAATAATATTTGTTTTGCCGATATTTGGTTCTTAAGTCGAAAGTGGACTTCTTACAATTACATGTTGTTCGTGTGGCCAAATTTTTATTATATCCAGAAATGTATTCATTATTTAGATATCATATATGTCATATATATCCAGTACATGCATGCATTTATAACATTACATAATCATTTAGAGGTAAGAAATAAAATGCACCGTTCATGGAGACGGTAAGCCGTACGTACGCATGAACGCTACTTTCATTTCTATTTCGTATTTTATAGAATGGAATGATAATTATATAAAGGTATATTATAATTCCAGTATAATAAAATATATAATATCATAGTTCCATCCTTTATACGTCCCACATATGGTATTTAACGAATCAAATCACTTTGAGGGGGCGGTAGTCCGCACTTCCTTAAATGAAGATATCGCGTATACCCATAATGGAAGACATAAAGGTAAGACAAAAAATGAAAAATACAGAAGAATAAATAAAACATAAACATATTATATATCATATATAAAAATAGTGACATCATAATGGCCACCGTTGAAGGTGTTAAATGAGTATTGAACAATCATCGTTTCGGGAGGCAGAATTTCACCATCCACAGAAACCGTATGTTCTTTAACCATTTGATGTAGTTGTGTGAGAGTGTAGCCCGAATAAATCTTATGCCAACATCCTAGTATATTGAAGATACTGGTGTTGTTACAAAAGAAGTAAATAAAAAGAGTTTAGGGGGTTGGAGAAGCAAAATAAAACAAATGAACATGAGAGAATGAATTACCTTTAAAAGTGTAACTCCTTTTGATTTGACCCTAAAGGCTTCCTTTGAAAGGATTCTGCCCAAAGGGAATCCTCTAGGATGAGGAGAGGTATGTGGAGAGAGTAAATGGGCAGGGGTTGGCCGAGCCAAAGGCTTGAGGAGTGTGTTAAATGAGGTAGAGGTGGGGGCCTTTTATAAGAGGAGAGGAGGGGCACTTTTGGAAAGTAAAGAAATATTACTTTATTTGAAAATGTGTTTCGGTTTCAAAAGGTCCCACATTGATATAATTCGTGGATAAGGTGATAAGTCTTCGAAATCCACTCATCCAATTGGTTTTGGACATGTGTAGTTCATCGATTTTACATTATCTTTCCATTTTATTTAAATCGTCAAATAATGATGTCATCGCTGCATCATTATTATGTCATAAATAATTTAATTTATTTAATGTCTAAAAATTATAAAAAAATACAATGATGTAGGAAATATTTTTATCTTTCCAATGACTATTTATAATCAAAATTTGGACCTGTGTAACCCTACTTAAAAATTGTTTTAGTAAAACAACTCGTGTTTGTGTCAATTTAATTTTAACATTAAGTAAAACGTTATTTATGTCATTTCCCAACCAAAGTGTCTCCATGGGGTCCCCAAGTTGGCCCATGGATTGTCTTGGTCGGCCATGACTCACCCAATAGGTGTAGGACAAGTTTCATGGTGTTTTCACATTCTTATAATATCATTTTTACCTTAAATTACACTAATTACCTCTAATCGCGATTAAGAACTTAATAAGTTACTATTCACCAAAATATTATTATAATCTTATTGAACCACATTTTACTTCTTAATGACAACCATGTATGTCGGATTTTTGAAAATCAAAACACAATGATGGAAAAATTTCATTTAAACGGAAAATCAGTTTTTATAAGTACCACTTAGTGGTTTCACTATTCATCAAAAATTGAAGTTTTTCAGAAAAATCCCAAAAATTCACCCTAAGCTATATTTGATATTCTTAATTCAAAAATGAAGTCCTTTTTACAAAATTCAGAACATATTAGTCACATTAATTAATTTAATAATTAATTCCTGCTGTCAAAGCAAATAGCGTGTTTTTATAAAACAATAAGTATCAAAAGATTGACACTAGTTTAAGTCTGATTTCAAAGTGAAATTAATTCCAACGTCCACTATTGGATTTAATGGTAAAAATATTTTCTAATTTCACTTTAAAACCAATTCAAAATATAATCTATTCATATAAATAAATTAGATTAAAAAGTGGTTTTGAATTAAAATACAACATTTTACACTATTCATTAAAAAAAGAACTTTATCGGAAAGATACCAAAAATTTACACAAAGAAAATTTTGATGTCCCGATTCTTAATAAGAGTTTTATTTGGTCCAAAAGAATGTTTAAGAGTGAACAAAACTATATTTAATGACGGTTCTCCACTAAAAGGCGATAAGTGAACCTTTAGTGAAAACTAGGGCATATACGCCTAAAATTGAATTCTTTCCGTATTTTAAGCCTTTAGCTTTTATTGGATAAATGTAAAACCATTTAAAAAACATATATAATCATATTTTAGTTATTTATATCCATTCCCGCCAATACAACGGCTACATGTTAACTACCATTTGAATTAATATTATTTTATTATTAGAGTGCAACGTAAGATTCCCAAGAAACTCGTTGTTGCGTGTTGGGTACGCCATCGAGCATAGTGTCCCCTTTAAAGTTATTTAAATATTTTATTCACAAATATGGATAAATATGAAATGTCATATTCCTTATTTACCTGGGGTGTTACATCCTTCCCCCCTTTTGGGAATTGCGTCCTCGCAATTTTAAAATTGCGCTTGGAAACATCCTTGAAAGTCCCACATCGGAACAAAAGTCGGTAAAACAAACACATTAAAATAAAGAGAGATAAGTACAAAGGTCACCCGAGTTAACCCATACTAGGATTCCGAGTATGAAAATATGGACATGGAGGAAAAAACAAAGGGTCATGTTCTGATGGAGAGTGATAGAAAACATGTTTAGGAGAAATTTAACCACGAGAAAATCACAAACTTGTGATGGGTTAAACGGTATTCGATTCCCCAGTAGGAAAAGTTAATAGACAACATTTTTTGTTTTAAGTTACTTTTTATTGAGGAATTTATTCATAAGGAAACATAATCACTTATCATATTGACTTTCAACTTTTATTAGATTCCTTACACAGACTCATATTTTCTCCAAAAGACGAGTATTTAGGAAGACTTGTTCACATTAAGAGTACTATAATCAACTTCTAGAGAATCACCTAATCCCCAAAAGAGAACTATATACATCCCATGTATTTAGGCTGTAACCAAAACCAAAACCAAAAAGGTTATTACAAGATCAGATAATCCAGAAAAGGATAACCCCTTATAAAAAAGAAAATCTATTCTTAATCTCCAAAATTTGTCCAACAAAACCCAAAGTTCAACGAGGACCATCCGATGAACAATTTTTCCATAAAATTCTTCAAAGTAAACCAATATAATATTGAAACCAAAATATTTGAAGGATTTAGTCACATAGTCTTCCAAGTTAAATCGTAACATTTATCTCCAAACAACATTAGTCGCTCCTAAAGCCTCACATTGAAAAGTAATTATCCTAATCACATATCCTCCAAAATCAACTTACTCTTAATTCATAAAATCATATAACTAAAAAGAATCAGTCAAACTAACCAAGGACTTCACGTAGTCCAGTGGTAGGTGATAAATACCAGTCGCACTTTGGTTGTGGGTTCGATTCCCGCAGCTTTGTCCGACGCGACGAGTTGTCACACGGTATGCGTGTTGTCCTTTTTTTCAAAACTATATATTTCTTAAAACATTCCCCAAAATGAGATAAAATCTTCAAGAATAATCATAACATATTTTAACCTCAGTTTTATCTCATGCCCTTCATTTTCCATCATATCATATAATAACCCATAATTACCTCAAAAGTAAGGATCATATAAACCCTAATGGTTACCTTAATAATTATTACCTGAATTTCCACATCGAGTTGTCCATCTCGTACATGATGCATTAGAGAACTCACCAAGGTTCAAGTGGTTGATCATGACTCCTTGATAGTTGGTTTAGAAAAACCATGAGATTCCTCATTGAATCCTCCATTTTACCTAGTATCTTAATCATAGATCCACCACAGTTTCCTTCAATCCAATTGTCACTTTGGTGCTTGTGAGATCCATCCATTCACTAAAAACAGAAATGTCAGTGTGAGTATATCAACAAAACCATCATGTACTAATGAGTAAGATAAACACTAAGATATACTTACTCATTCACTTTATCTAAAACTAGGACTCTTTCTGAAATCCTAACCATTATGGTAATGTCACTTATGCATAAAGAATACCCTAACCTCTAAAGTTATCTAAACCGACCTTTGATACCAACTATAAGGCCCCAGCCTTAAACCTTACTTAATCTTGAGTTATTACAAGATTACACATTGAGGATCTTTTCAGGTTTAGAGTTTTAGAGAATTAGATCATGAAACTTGCATTACATTCCACATTTAAACAAAGTGGTTACATAAAATACAGTATTCATTCTTCCCATCAACGGAAACATATTTAAAATGAAACATGGATTCTTTCTTGACACATCCTCGACACTATCATCACATCATGTACCTTTCCCTTGACCTGTGAAAAACATTTCAAAAACTTGGGATGAGCATAAAAAAGCTCAGTAAGGGTTATAAAAAAACATGGATATTAATAAGAACAAATAATTAAAACATTTAAAACGATATTTTGGTTAAAGGGGTTTTACCAAAATTAGAGACACTTGAATACAATAATCGAGGAATAACATTTAGTCAGAATTTTATAATATCATGAGAATAAAAGGATTCATGATATAATACTCCAAAGGACAGTATATAGACCATATAAGAGTGAATTGGTGCATAACAACAATGAGCCCTCAATAGAAATGTCAAATGTGATGAAATCCCTTATAAAGAAGGTATCCTTAAATTAAGGACAAATATATCTCAAAAAATATGTGTGAAAAATATATATACACCCAATATAAGTGGATATTAAGTGTAAAACAATAAAAGGTCATTCACACATATTCAATGGATGACATATTCAATGACTACAAGTTGAACCCAAAGAAATCGAAATTGGGTTAAAAAGTTCCCTTGACAGCCTAACAGCATCACATCAAAATGAGTTGATGAGAGATAAAAAGTGTATCTCATCACTTGGACATAAAATTTACTTCAATAAGGATGTATGAGAACATATCCCAACATAAAAATATGTAAATTAAAAGACCCAATAAAAGAAGTCTTTTTAAAAAAGAGGAGGGTGAAAGGTTCCCTTACCGACTTAGGTATCTTTCAAAACATACACCCCATGAAGAAAGACAATAGGTCATTGATGTAAATACTCATAAACGAAAGTATATTACACAAAGAGTAGAATAATGGGCAGTACATACACCACTCAATGGAATTTGTGGCAAATGTATCATAAATCTCACGGGAATAAAAGTGAGATGAAAAATCCCTTACGAAAACTCAGCAGCCTAACGGTGCCACATAAAACTTCCGAATATGGATTGATGAGATCAAATAGAGTATCCCATCTTATTACAATAGAATTTACAGAAAGTGGAATATAAAATAAAATCCCCCAACATTGCAAGGAGGAGTTTAAAATAAGTGACATAAAGGAGAGTACTTAAAAAGATAGAGAGAGGTTAGATCTCTTACGATTGTTCGGCAGCCTAACGGTGCCACTCAAAACTTCCAAAATGGATTGAAGAGAGAGAATAGGGTCTCTCATCACATGAACATAAAAATTACAGTAGGATTAATATAAAAGAACATCCCAATCATAAGAAAGATGAGCTTAAAAGAAATGACATAAAATAGTGTACTTAAAAAGAAAGAGAGTTGTAGGATCCCTTACCTCGGGTCCGACTTGACTCGATCGTTCTTTAATCTCCTGAATAATAAACTTGAGTTAATTTCTAATTCATTAAGAGCCTTTTTCAAGTTCATTAGTACTTTTATACAACTTATTACCATGTTATAAACATTATGTAATCATTTATGTTAATAATATTTGTTTTGCCGATATTTGGTTCTTAAGTCGAAAGTGGACTTCTTACAATTACATGTTGTTCGTGTGGCCAAATTTTTATTATATCCAGAATTGTATTCATTATGTAGATATCATATATGTCATATATATCCAGTACATGCATGCATTTATAACATTACATAATCATTTAGAGGTAGGAAATGAAATGCACCGTTCATGGAGACGGTAAGCCGTACGTACGCATGAACGCTACTTTCATTTCTATTTCGTATTTTATAGAATGGAATAATAATTATATAAAGGTATATAATAATTCGAGTATAATATCATATATAATATCATAGTTCCATCCTTTGTACATCCCACATATGGTATTTAACGAATCAAATCACTTTGAGGGGGCGGTTGTCCGCACTTCCTTAAATGAAGATATCGCGTATACCCATAATGGAAGACATAAAGGTAAGACAAAAAAAGAAAAATACAGAAGCATAAATAAAAAATAAACATATTATATATCATATATAAAAATAGTGACATCATAATGGCCACCGTTGAAGGTGTTAAATGAGTATTGAACAATCATCGTTTCGGGAGGCAGAATTTCACCATCCACGGAAACTGTATGTTCATTAACCATTGGATGTAGTTGTGTGACAGTGTAGCCCGAATAAATCTTATAACAACATCCTAGTATATTGAAGATACTGGTGTTGTTACAAAAGAATTAAATAAAAAGAGTTTAGGGGGTTGGAGAAGCAAAATAAAACAAATGAACATGAGAGAATGAATTACCTTTAAAAGTGTAACTCCTTTTGATTTGTGCCTAAAGGCTTCCTTTGAAAGGATTCTGCCCAAAGGGAATCCTCTAGGATGAGGAGAGGTATGTGGAGAGAGTAAATGGTCAGGGGTTGGCCGAGCCAAAGGCTTGAGGAGTGTGTTAAATGAGGTAGAGGTGGGGGCCTTTTATAAGAGGGGAGGAGGGGCACTTTTGGAAAGTAAAGAAATATTACTTTATTTGAAAATGTGTTTCGGTTTCAAAAGGTCCCACATTGATATAATTCGTGGATAAGGTGATAAGTCTTCGAAATCCACTCATCCAATTGGTTTTGGACATGTGTAGTTCATATATTTTACATTATCTTTCCATTTTATTTAAATCCTCAAATAATGATGTCATCGCTGCATCATTATTATGTCATAAATAATTTAATTTATTTAATGTCTAAAAATTATAAAAAAAAATACTATGATGTAGGAAATCTTTTTATCTTTCCAATGACTATTTATAATCAAAATTTGGACCTGTGTAACCCTAATTAAAAATTGTTTTAGTAAAACAACTCATGTTTGTGTCAATTTAATTTTAACATTAAGTAAAAAGTTATTTATGTCATTTCCCAACCAAAGTGTCTCCATGGGGTCCCCAAGTTGGCCCATGGATTGTCTTGGTCGGCCATGACTCACCCAATAGGTGTAGGACAAGTGTAATGGTGTTTTCACATTCTTATAATATCATTTTTACCTTAAATTACACTAATTACCTCTAATCGCGATTAAGAACTTAATAAGTTACTATTCACCAAAAAATTATTATAATCTCATTGAACCACATTTTACTTCTTAATGACAACCATGTATGTCGGATTTTTTAAAATAAAAACACAATGATGGAAAAATTTCATTTAAACGGAAAATCAGTTTTTATAAGTACCACTTAGTGGTTTCACTATTCATCAAAAATTGAAGTTTTTCAGAAAAATCCCAAAAATTCACCCTAAGCTATATTTGATATTCTGAATTCAAAAATGAAGTCCATTTTACAAAATTCAGAACATATTAGTCACATTAATTAATTTAATAATTAATTCCCGCTGTCAAAGCAAATAGCGTGTTTTTATAAAACAATAAGTATCAAAAGATTGACACTAGTTTAAGTCTGATTTCAAAGTAAAATTAATTCCAACGACCACTATTGGATTTAATGGTAAAAATATTTTCTAATTTCACTTTAAAACCAATTCAAAATATAATCTAATCATA
Organism: Viscum album; assembly: GCA_963277665.1. Lineage (NCBI taxonomy): Eukaryota > Viridiplantae > Streptophyta > Magnoliopsida > Santalales > Viscaceae > Viscum > Viscum album. Next base: position 360,222,494 of record OY728143.1, read on the forward strand.
TAAATAAATTAGATTAAAAAGTGGTTTTGAATTAAAATACAACATTTTACACTATTCATTAAAAAAGAACTTTATCGGAAAGATACCAAAAATTTAAAAAAAGTAAATTTTGATGTCCCGATTCTTAATAAGAGTTTTATTTGGTCCAAAAGAATGTTTAAGAGTGAACAAAACTATATTTAATGACGGTTCTCCATTAAAAGGCGATAAATGAACCTTTAGTGAAAACTATGGCATATACGCCTAAAATTGAATTCTTTCCGTATTTTAAGCCTTTAGCTTTTATTGGATAAATGTAAAAACATTTATAAAACATATATAATCATATTTTAGTTATTTCTATCCATTCCCGCTAATAAAACGGCTAAATGTTAACTACCATTTGAATTAATATTATTTTATTATTAGAGTGCAACGTAAGATTCCCAAGAAACTCGTTGTTGCGTGTTGGGTACGCCATCGAGCATAGCGTCCCCTTTAAAGTTATTTAAATATTTTATTCACAAATATGGATAAATATGAAATGTCATATTCTTTATTTACCTGGGGTGTTACAGTAAACCCATCCTCATTTTACACAAAAAAATTAATTTATAATTTTTCTTCCTAAAAAATATCCAATATGATTTTGAAAACTCTTTTTATATCATTCCAAAATGACACCATTACACCCATTAAATTTATTTTTTCAATATTTGAAAAAAAAATTTCAAGACATTATTTAGAACCCAGTAAGACAAAACATAATTCAAATATAGAAAATAGTGCTAATGGGTGAATTGAAATTTTGTTGGGGTACATATTCCAATTAATACACCACCATAGAGAGTCTTCTTAGACCATTTACATAGATAACCATGAAGTTCCAGACCCTATAAGTTCATTGAGTCAATTTAACCATCTCACATTTCATTTTTCAAATAGAAAACAACCCGGAGAATCAAATAAATCCAACAGAAACCAGAAAACCAATTACAACTGAAGATCATTCATGAGGTGTGATGGATATCTCAATACTCGAAAACATAACCACAAACCATGGCATTCATAGATCATTCTATCAAAACTATTACCCAAATAATTTGACCCAAAAAAATTTTTACATGACCTTCATAACATTTTTTCACAAACCATCATGAATTACCTTCTAACCTACATCCCAACCTAGTCTATGGCATGGATAAAAGGGTGTTCTCAATCCCCATAGGCTAAAAAGTAGTTACATTCTATCAATAATATACATTGGTAAACATTTCCCCCATAAAAATAAATATAAAAATCCAATATATAAAAAACAATGTTAAATAACTAATGTAAAATAAGGACAAAAGTTTTTCAAATTCATGATTATAAAATACTAACCAAAACACAAAATACTACATTTTACTGGAAAGTAATAAACATCCAAAAAACCACCATATGATATTAGGAACAACACCCTCAAGACAGCACCACCAACACCTACATCAAGAGAAAAAACAACACACAAGATCCACTAATACCATGACAAATCTAGCATTCACCTATGACACACATAACATATTATACATGCAACCAAATGTTTATTTATGGTGTGACATAAAGATGTGTATGATACCACCCCAAAGAAAGATTCAATGATACATAATTTGAATAAAAATCAACATTCGCATTTATAAAAAATCATATGATCCATTTTCATTATTTTTTTAAACAAACCCCATTATCATAGAAACATTTTCATGGAAAAACCTTCTAAATGAAACAGTCTGAAGAATTAAATTACAATAAAACTACATCATACACAGGGTCCACTGTATACCAATTGATGGAAGCATGCGACATGTTCATTATATCATAATAGTGTACTTTGGGTAAATCTGTAAGGGTACTAGCTTAAATAGAACAGTAGAAACATCCTACCTTGGAGAAAAATGGTGTAGAAACCAAAACAATAGATATCCCTTGAATAATCCATTGTGGGGGAATAACCCAAGGGCCCAGTTCTCTATTATAATATCATATGTTCAATTAGTGTTTTAAGGATAAATATTGTTAAGTGAATCCATTCTTTCTAATTTCAAGTCAACTAGAACCAATCCACATGAAGAATCCAGTCATTCCAATTCCAAATAACAAGAATAATAATTAATTTTTCCCCACATAGATAACCAATTTTCCAATTTTTCACAATACCAACTCTCAAATAAAAAAATCTTTCAGTTTCACTATCTGATGTTAGGAATTATAAACAAACCAAAAAAATAATATTTCATAAACCATAACATAGAAACCACAATTTTCTATAAACAACCACCTTTTAATTTTAAGCACACCAAAACTGTTTAAAAATACAATTTTATATACTCCCGAAATACATGAAACCCATTATGAAACCTTGTAACAAAACAACATAATAAACTAAATCATTTATGTGGGCCAATTCCCATTATAATACACACACAAACAATTTTCACATTAAATCAGGCATTCGAATATTATAGAATTCAGAAATAGAAATAAATCATTCCAAAAAAGAAGAAATAATGCCATAAAACCCTATTTCATTTGAAAATATAAATTTTAAATACATTCTCACACCATTTTCAATTGGAACCACATTTATCTCCTTTTAAATAAACCACGAAAAAAATCAAAAAAATCCCCACAATAAAGAAAACTAATAATTATAAACATCATTATTTATAAAATCCATTTATTTCACATCATTTATTCAAACCCATCCAAAACAAAATTCACATTTAAAAAATCAATCATGATCAACATCTAATTAACAATGTAAGAATATCAAATCATCATAAAATTTTAGGTCATGGATCCACGAACCCCATAGATGTGAATTTTTGGAAAATTATGTAAAACCACAACTACACCACCACAATACCCTATAATGTCATTATTGAACACTAAACATCACGATATAATTCAATAATGAATGATTGGACCATAATTATATCATTGAAACCACTAAAAGTATGATCTCAAGGAAGAGGGAATGAAACCCAAGAAATTGGGATGAATCCAATGAAGAAAACACTTAGTTGAATATTTCATGATGAATCCACATCAGAACCTCCAGATAAAGGGATACAAAGGGTTCTGATTCTATTTAAGGTAATTTCCAAGGGATTTCAAGCTCTAGTGGGCAACCAATTGAGTTTTTAGAATTAAATTCCAAGAGGACACAAAGGTAATTTCGGACATTTAATGACATGGAAAAATCATACAGTTTTACAACACGATCATCCAAACCATCTAGATATAGTGCTCCACATACTATCCAATAAAATTATTTCACATTATTATCCAACATAATCTCTAAATATTTTTATAACTATTCATTTCACTTTTCCCCAAAAATAAAAATAGGTGCACCGTTTCTTTGGAAGGATGAACTGTTTAATAACCATGTGTCAACCATGTGTAACCTGTTGTTAACCCCAAAACACCATTATCACCAAAAAAAGGTTAAACCAATGATTGATACATGGCTAAAAATAATAAAGCATCATCTAATAATTTGAATCCATTACACCTTGAACATTAGAGAAAAATGAAGATCCAAATATGAACCCGAACAATGATTGAATGTAATATGGGTGTGATAATAGATGTATATTTATACTGAAACTTTCATATAAATTCATTTATTTTCTCCTAATTTTTTTCAATGTACAATGGAAATGTGAATTACACATAATAAATAATTTTTTTGTAGTAGCCCTCTATACACAGAAGTTATGTTATATCATTCCAATGTGATAGATGGTAAGAATTTATGATAATATTATTCTATATGAATAAAAATTGTAACACCCCAAGCTTTCACGGAATGTTTCCCTTTGAATAATGCAATGACATGCATTGTACGCAACTTCGAGATTCCAACACACCACAACCAATCAAACTAGCCGTTATGAATAGTAATACCTACTTTTTGAAATTTTATAAATTTTATCTTTCGAAATGGACTTTAGTTTTGGATTATTAATATCGAAATTAGATTAGGGTCAAATTTTGGTACTTTTTGGATAACTTTCATATTTTTATGAATAGTGAAAATTACAAAATTTTAATTAAAAACAACTTTTTTTAATCGAAATAATTAATAATGATAAATTATTAATTTTGGTGGTTTTAAATTATATTTATAATATATTTTTACCATTTAATACAATTTTGGTCATTGGATGAAATTTCAAATTTAATCCAAACATAAACAAGTGTCAAACTTTTGATAGTTATTATCTCTTAAAAACACGTTATTTTTTTGACAACGGGAATTAATTTTTAAATTAATTAATGCAACTGATATGTTTTGAATTTGGTAAAATATAAATCATTTTTGAATTCATAATATCAAATATATCTTAGGCCTAATTTTTGATATTTTTCTGGAAACTTTCATTTGTTGATGAATAGTGAAACCACTAAGTGGCAGTTAAAAAAACTGAATTTTTCATAAAACATAATTTTACAACTTCTCTGAGTGTAATTTCAAAAATCTTAGAGACACGGTTAATATCACAGAGTAAAATGTGCTTCATGGAGATGAAAATAATTTTTGATGAATAGTAACTTTTACCTTTATTTACCACGGTTAAAATTAAATAGGGTAATTAAGGGTAAAAATGATATTAATATTACCCTAACACATGTCCTAAATCTATTTGACAAGTGTATCTCGACTAAAAACAACCTTAGGAATAGAATATTATCATTTAGGTCCACTTGCATTAGATTAGGACATTTATTATTATTTAATTCAAAGAAGAGTTAAAATAGTTAAAATCAATGTTTATTTAATAAAACATTTTTAATATAGGGTTGAAAATAAGATAAAATAGATTATAAATATTAATTAGAAAGCTGACAATATTTCCTACATAATGATATTTTATTTATAATTTTTATACATTAAATAATTTAATTTATTTATGACACAATGATGACGCAGTAATTACGATAATAGTGAAAAATTCAAATAATTGCTATTATAAATACACAAATAACAATAATTGGAGACTTTTATTGAATTATACTAATTTTATAGGTTAATAGGACATATTAGGATTGATTTAATTGACTTTTGTCAAAGTAATAATTCTTTTATGAGTTTCACAAAAATCAATTAATGAATAGTGTAAAAATTGACATAAAAGAGTTTTTAAAACAAATATTATATTATTAATTGATATTTAATTCCTAAAAATCTAAGGATCGGCCAAGAGACTTATATCAAGATAGGTGTATCATTAATGGACCAATTGGGGGTCTTTTGGATGTATATAGTATTTTTATTAACCATATAATATAAAAATACAAAGAGACATTGTAAAAGTGAAACTAATTAACTAAGAGTTAATACTTAAATATAAGGTTAATATAATGACCCAAACCTATCTAAATTATACTGGTTGAGTGGTTTTATACCTATCCCCACCTTAACCTTTAAATAATCAACTTTGGAGCCATTAGAAACCGAATATGAATTTATTATAAAATAATATTTCTAGCTTTTCCCAAGGTGCCCCTCACCCTTCTTATAAAAGGGCATTCCCCCTACTCATTACTTCACACAATAAAGCCTTTTGGTTCGTCCAACCCCTGCCAAAATACTCTCTACACCTCCCTCAATAAAACATAGAGGCTTTAGTTTGATCATAAATCCATCTTAAGGAGCACTTTTGATCAAATCAAAAGGAAGAACCCGAAGAAGAGGTAATGTTTTTACGACCATTTTTCAAATTCTTTTCTTCTTAAACTTCTTCTTTATTTTTTATTACCATTATAAAATAATTAATCTAGTATATCATATATAATATAATATTATTATAAATATGGTACAACCATATTAAGTATTCTATCCATCCTTTGAATGACATGTCACCATACATGTGTACGTACGACTTACCGTCTCCACCTCGTGATGTTATTGTCATTCAATAAATTATTATTTTGATGGTTATAATAATGATGTGTAATTAATGTAAATAATAAACATAACATGATAATTATTCTGTCTATATTATATACCATCCAATTATATATTATTTTAACATCAAAAGAATGATATTGTCGCTCGTGCGTACGTACGGACTACCGTCTCCATGAAAGTGATGAGATTCATTCTCCATCATATCCATTCAAGTATAATTTTCATTTGATGATTTAAAAATAATTTTTAAGGACTTGATATAATTTCGGATATGAATATGATACAACCTATCCATAACAAACACGGCTTACGTAACAATGAATATAAAGGAAAATGAGAATGTTAACACCCAAAATGACGATAATACTAAGATATTATTAAGAAATAAATGTTTAAAGATAATATATGATATCATATTAATGTAAATGAATCTTTTATAATTCAATAAAAATTATTTCACCATTATAAAGGAGGTTAACCTACCATCGACTAATGAAAAAGTTCAAAGTAAGGGGTTTCTTATCTCACTCTTAATTTCGTGAGAATTCCATTGTTCATCACATCTTTATTGCATGTGGTGTATGTGTACTGCCCATGATTGTATTCATTTTGTAATATACATTAATTTATGGTTATTTAAGTCATTATTGTATGATCCTTCTTTCATTGGTGTATGTTTCATAAGTTACCTAATTGATAAGGGTATTTGAAATTTCAATTTCCATTTATTCGGCTTTACACAAACATCATTGATTATTTTACTCCGAGATTATGTGTTGAATCATTATTCATTTGCTTTTGTCATAATTTCCACTCCCCTTTTTTGTAGATATACTATTGATACACATATCACTCCATTGATAATTTCTCAAGTCATCAATATGAATTTGATAAGAGTATTTTTAACTCATTCTCCATTTGTTGAGTTAAACATCCAATTCATTGGTTTTATTTTTACAAGATTATGTGTGAATGTCCTTTGCTTATTTTACACTGAATATCCAATCATATTTAGTGTATTTATATTTTTCACACATAACTATGTCGTTGATTCATCCTTAACCTACGGATACGGCCTTTATGAGAGATTTCATCTCAATTTACATTCCATTGAGACTTCTTTGTTGTTATACACCAAATCACCTTTAGGTGGTGTATATAATGTACTTTGACATAGTATATCATGAATCCCTTTATTCTCATGATATTACAATGTTTTGATTACCTCAATTATTTGTATTCAAGTGTCTCTATTTTGGTTAGAAACTCTAACTAAAATACCATTTTTAAATATTTTAAAGACTTATTCTTCTAAATCTTGCTCATTAATGTCCATGTTTTAAAAAATGTTTTTAAGGATCTATTTATATGTACATTAAAGTTTTAAAATTAAAACTCCTTTAAAATGATTCATATGTTTTATGAGACACTTTGATTCAAAAAAATTTTTTTAAACGGATTTTTGACAAATAGTGTGACTTTGAAATTTTGTCAAGAAATGGGGGATATTACTCTCAAATAGTTTTGATGGTTATTTTCATGTATGTAAATATCATTCATTATTATCGATTGTGGTTAATATGATACAATACAATCTACCATATTGTATCGAATTAGTTATGTTTGACTGTGGATGTGCTATTTTTATACCATTCGTGGTTTGTGGTTAATGTATTGACATTTCATATGCTAGTTTTAATACGAATGTTTATGTTATGTTTAAACATGTTCATATGAGGAATGCATTGGACTTCGTAAGTGATGGGTGGAGCCCGCAATAGATCCTTGATGCATCGGTAGGTATCATGAGACAAACTAGTGTCTTGGCACAAGGCCATGGCAAAATCTAATTTGTATTCTTGGCACGAGGCCTTGGATATGTGGTTATGATAGTCTAGCATTATGCATTCCATCATTATGAAAGTGGTTATTGATATTGCTTGTGAATATTGGATTAGTATAATATCTATGTGAATACGTTATTAGCATTATTTAAGTTCATGTTTAAAAGGTTTTTGTTTTAGTTATACATTGCCTTAAATGTTTATTTTTGTTTATGAAAGTTTCCGCTATATTGTTATCCTTACTGGGCATTTGACCTCACCGCTTTTCTATGTTTTATTTTTCCCATGATGTGAAGAAGTAATTTATGAATGACCTGCAGGGATAGTATGAGGAGATAAGAGTGTGGACTATGGAGATTATAATGTTGTAGTTTTTTTTTGATGTAATGTAAAATTTATTAATGTATCTAGTTATTCCAAGGCTACTAAACTAATCGGTCATTTGAGACTTGATCTTTCTTGTGATCATGACAATGTTATGTAATAATGCACCGACTCTGGGTAACTCGGGTGGGGGTGTTATAGTTGGTATCAGAGGAAGTTTAGTACAAACCTTGGAAGATAGATTTAGATAAACTCTGATTAGAGCACGTAGACCTAAGATTAACTTTGAGGATTAGTATAGAAGAAATTCCTAGAATTTTGGTATTGTAGAGATTTTTTGTGTTTTCCGAGCAATACATCCCAGTCTAGATACGAGTAGGTAGAGGCGGATCTGGCACAAATGTACCTAGGGGTAAAACCCGAAAACACTTCTTTGAGCTAGACTCGAATGGGAATTGGTGCACGACAACGGGCTTTGCTGCACTCTTGGTTACGACACACCCGGGGGATATGCATAGGATAATTTACATTTTCTTTACTAACCGATTTGATGTATTAAATATATAAGATGAGAGTAAATGACCTTGGTTAATCCAAATGTGTTTAAAATTTAGAATATGGTGACATGTTAATATCTAAATGATTTTATGACTACTGTTACTCACACAATGATTTCTGGTTTTAGTCAGTGGGTGGATTCCAAGGAAGTTATAGTGACTTTGAGAATGATGTACAAGGTGGGAACGGTGGTGGCAATGTGGAACAAAATGGAATGTTGATATGCCTAAAAGATATCATCTTTATTCCAAATAAATTTTCCAAAAATATGATCTACAATATATATATTAACCAATTCCCGGACTCAAAAAAGAAGAGAAAGGTGATGAATGATAAGAGCTCTAGCAGTGGAGACCATGGAGAATGAATCCTCAATTTACATCATGTAGGAAATTTGGATGGAGACACCTAGGAAAGTGTCTCAATGGGACAATGAAATGCTTTACGTGCAGGAATGAAGGAGATAAAGTGAAGAATTGCCGAAGAAAAATGAATAGTACTATGGAAGAAGATAAAAATTGCCCCAAGAGTCCATTTAAAGTCATTTTCCATAAATGTAGGGGACCTGGCCATTACCCAAGTGAATTCCCTATTCTATATGATATTTTCTTGGTCAAAGAAGAAGCTATGTGGAAATAAAGGGTTGGAGAAATGTTTAAAAAGTATTAGTGCTCCTTGATGATGAGTTTACTTTGGAATAATTTTCTCTTGTATTTTTTAACCCTGCAGTTTTCCATGTGAGAATGATATTTTAGGAAGAATTATCTTTTCTCTTGTGAATATAGTTATAAATAACCATTTGGTTTTATATGATCTTTGGGTTTGAGGAAATTATAAGTTATTATAATTTGGGATGAAAATGAAAGGTATGAGATAATATTTGTGGTTAAATTATGTTATGGTTATTTTGAAGAATTTATCTCATTTTGGTAATGTTATAAAATATAGTTTTTGAAAAAGGCCAGCATGTAGACTGTGTGACAACACGTCACGTCAGACAAAGCTGTGGCAATTGAACCCACAACCAAAGTGTGATTGGGATTTATCACCTACCACTGGACTACATGACGTCTCTGGTTAGTGTGACTATTATTTTTAGTTAAATGATTTTATTGATAATTAATAATTTGATTTTGGATCTTATGTATTATCAAATCAATACCCTTAGTATAAGAAAATTATTTGGTAATTAAGTGATAAATATTATTTTGGAGGTTCTTCACTTTGTTGTATGAAAAAATAGAATAGTATGGGTTTTCATTTGAGGAGTAATGGTGGATTTTTATCTATGTTTTTATTGTGGATTTATAGTGATTTGGGATGTTTATGGAAATGATTAGGTTAATTACTTCTATGTATGTGACTTTAAGAGTAATTAATGTCATTTGGAGTTAAATTTTTTTGTGGAAGACTAAATTCTTATAAGTTTTGAGTTTCAATATTAGTTTGGGTTATATTGAAGTATTTTAAGGACAATTGATTATTGAAGGGTATTTATTTAACTTTGGGGTATTGATGGTTTAATTTTCGAAATTAAGTTGAGTGTTTTTTCACTAATGGAATATCTATTTGTGGGGTCATCAGATATTATACTAACAAATTTGGGTTTGAATAATCTCTAAAGACAAGGTAAATATATAGTTATCCTACGTGGATCATGTATTTCTATAGAAGTTTTTTCTAGCTCTTACATTGTGACCAAGTCTTCTTCAATACTCATTGTTCAAAAAAATGAGTTAGTGGTAAAAAGTTATTAAAGAATGAAACTCTACTTAAAAAGTAAGTATATATTTTTATGTTCTTAGTCAATATCATAAATTAATTCCTCATCCTTATGTAATGTAACTTAAAACAAAAAAAATGTTGTCTGTTTACTTTTCATACTGGGAGACTATGGACCGTTTGTCCCAACACAAGTTTGTGATTTTTCTTATTGTTAACTTTCTCCTGATCATGTTTTCTATCCCTCTCCATCAAAACTAAACACTTAGTTTATCGTCCATATCCATGTTTTCTTACATGGAATCCTAGTATGGGTTATCTTGTGTGACATTTATACCTCTCTTTTTTCTTTTAAAGTGATAGTTTTATTGACTCTTTTTTTGATGTGGGACATTCCATTATATTCTCAAGCCCAATTTTAAAAAACATTGTGAGGACGCAATTTATTGAAGGAGGAGAGAATGTAACACCACAAGCTTCCATGGTACGTTTCCCTTTGAATAATGCAATGACGTGCATTGTACGCAACTTCGAGATTCTAACACACCACAACCGATCAAACTAGACGTTATGAATAGTAATACCTAATTTTTGAAATTTTATAAATTTTATCTTTTGAAATGGACTTCAGTTTTGGATTCTTAATATCGAAATTATCTTAGGGTGAAATTTTGGTACTTTTCGGATAACTTTCATATTTTGATGAATAGTGAAAATTACTAAATTTTAATTAAAAATAACTTTTTTTAATCGAAATAATTAATAGTGATAAATTATTAATTTGAGTGGTTTTAAAGTATATTTAGAATATATTTTTACCATTTAATACAATATTGGACATTGGATGAGATTTCACATTTAAACCAAACATAAACATGCGTCAATCTTTTGATATTTATTATCTCTTAAAAACACGCTATTTGTTTTGACGATGGGAATTAATATTTAAAATAATTAATGCAATTGATATGTTTTGATTTTTTTAAAATATACATCATTCTTGAATTCATAATATCAAATATAGCTTAGGCCTAATTTTTTGTATTTTTCTGGAAACTTTCATTTTTCGATGAATAGTGAAACCAATAAGTGGTAGTTAAAAAAACTAAATTTTTCCTAAATCATAATTTTACCTCTTCTGTGAGTGGAATTTCAAAAATCCGAGATACACGTTTAATATCAAAGTGTAAAATCTGGTTCATTCAGATGAAAATAATTTTTGGTGAATAGTAACTTTTTACCTTTATTTACCACGATTAAAAGTAAATATGGCAATTAATGGTAAAAATGATATTAATATTACCCTAACACATGTAATAATTCTATTGGACAAGTGTATCTCGACCAAAAATATCCTTAGGAATAAAATATTTTCATTTAGGTCCACTTGGATTAGATTAGGACATTTATTATTATTAAATTAAAAGAAGAGTTAAAAGAGTTAAAATCAATGTTTACTTACTAAAAAAATTTTAATATAGGGCTAAACATAAGATAAATTCTATTATAAATATTCATTAGAAATATAAAAATATTTCCTACATAAGGATATTTTATTTATAATTTTAATACATTAAATAGCTTAATTTATTTATGACACAATGATGATGCAGTAATTACCATATAGTGAAAAATTAAAATAATTGATATTATAAATACCCAAATAAATATAATTGGAGAATTTTATTGAATTACACTATTTTTATAGGTTAATATGACATATTAATATTGATTTAATTGACTTTTTATGAAATAATCATTCTGTTATGAGTTTCACAAAAATCAATTATTGAATAGTGTCAAAATTCACATAAAAGAGTTTTTAAAACAAATATTATATTATTAATTGATATTAAATTCCTAAAAATATAAGGGTCGGCCAAGATACTTATATCATGATAGGTGTATCATTAATGGACCACTTGGGGGGTCGATTGGATGTATATAGTATGTTTATCAACCATATAATATAAAAATACAAAGAGACATTATAAAAGTGAAACTAATTAACTAAGAGTTAATACTTAAAGATAAGGATAATGTAATGACCCAAACATGTATACATTATATTGGTTGAGTGGTTTTCGACCTATCCCCACCTTAACCTTTAAATAATCCACTTTTAAGCCTTTAGAAACCGAATATGAATTTATTATAAAATAATATTTCTAGCTTTTCCAAAGGTGCCCCTCACCCCTCTTATAAAAGGAAACTCCCCCTTCTCATTACTTCACACCTTAAAAGCCTTTTGGATCGGAAAATACCTGCCCAAATACTCTCTCTGATTCACTCACTACATCCTAGAGGCCTTATTTTGATCAGAAATACAACCTATATAGCCCTTTTGATCAAATCAAAAGGAAGAACCCAAAGAAGAGGTAATGTTTTACCACCCTTTTTCGAATTCATTTCTTCTTCAACTTCATCTTTATTTGTTATTCCCATTCTAAAATAATTAATGCAGTATCTCCTATATAATATAATATTATTATAAATATGGTATGACCATATTCAGTATTCTATCCATCCTTTAAATTACATGTCACAATACGTGCGTACGTACGGCTTACCGTCTCCACGTCGTGGTGTAATTGTCATTCAATAAATTATTATTTGGATGGGTATAATAATGATGTGTAATTCATTTAAATAATAAAAATAAATGGTAATTATTCTGTCTATATGATATAACATCCAATTATATATTATTTTAACATCAAAAAATTATATTGTCGCTCGTGCGTACGTACGGACTACCGTCTCCACGAAAGCGATGAGATTCATTCTCCATCATATCCATTCAAGTATAATTATCGTTTTATGATTTAAAAATAATTTTTAAGTACTTGATATAATTCTGGATATGAATAAGATACAACCTATCCATAACAAACACGGCTTACGTAACAAAGAATATAAAGGAAAATGAGTATGTTAACACCCGAAATGACGATAATACTAAGATATTATTAACAAATCAATGTTAAAAGATCATATATCATATCATATAAATGTAAATTATTCTTGTATAAGTCAATAAAAATTATTTCACCATTATACACGAGGTTAAACTACCGTCGACCAAGGAAAATGTACAAAGTATGGGGTTTCTTATCTCACTCTTAATTTCGTGAGAATTCCATTCTTCACCACTTATTTATTGCATGTGGTGTATGTGTACTGCCCATGATTGTATTCATTTTTTAATATAATTTTATTTATGGGTATTTACATCATCATTGTATGATCCTTCTTTCATTTGTGTATGTTTCGTAAGTTGCCTAATCGATAAGGGAATTTGAAATTTCAATTTCCATTTATTCGGCTTTACGCAAACATCATTGATTATTTTACTCCGAGATTATGTGTGGAATCATTATTCATTTGCTTATGTCATAACTTCCACTCCCATTTTCTGTGGATATACATTTGATAAACATAATCACTCCATTGATAATATCTCAAGTCATCGATTTGAATTTGATAAGAGTAATTTTAACTCATTCTCCATTTGTTGCGTTAAACTTCCAATTCATTGGTGTTATTTTTACAAGATTATATGTGAATGTCATTTTATTTTGTTATACCGAATATCTAATCATATTTAGTGTATTTATATTTGTCACATATAATTATGTCGTTGATTTACCTTTAACCTATGTATATAGCCTTTATGTGAGATTTCATCTCAATTTACATTCCATTGTGACTTATTTGTTGTTATACACCAAATCGCTTTTATGTGGTGTATATAATGTACTTTTACATAGTATATCATGAATCCCTTTATTCTCATGATATTAAAATGTTTTGATTACCTCGATTATTTGTATTCAAGTGTCTCTCTTTTGGTTAGAAACTCTAACAAAAATACAATTTTTAAATATTTTAAAGGCTTATTCTTATAAATCTTGCTCATTAATGTCCATTTTTTAAAAAATGGTTTTAAGTATTTATTTATATTAAAATTAAAGTTTTATAATTAAAACTCCTTTTAAAATTTTCAAAGTGGTATGGGACACTTTTATTCAAAAATCTATTTTGAAATGGCTTCTTGAAAAATAGTGTGACTTTTAAATGTTTTAATGAAAAGGGGGAAATTTCTCCAAATAGTTTTGATGGTTCTTTTCATCTATGTCAATATCATTCATTATTATCGATTGAGGTTAATATGATAGAATATAATCTTCCATATTGTATTGAATGAGTTATGTTTGACTGTGGATGTGATATTTTTATACCATTCATGGATTGTGGTTAAAGTATTGACATTTCATATGCTAGTTTTAATACAAATGTTTATGTTATGTTTAAACATGTTCATATGAGGATTGTATTGGACTTAGAAAGTTATGGGTGGAGCCCGATATAGCTCCTCAATGAATTGGTAGGTCTCATGAGACAATCTAGTGTCTTGGCACAAGGCATTGGAAATATCTTATTTGTAGTCTAGGCACGAGGTTGGCTATGTGGTTATGATAGTCTAGCATTATGAGATCCATCATTATGAAAGTGGTTATTGATATTCCATGTGAATATTCGATTAGTAGAATATCCATGTGAATAAGTAAATGGAATTATTGAATATCATGTTTAAAAGGCTTTTGTTTTAGTTATACATTGCCTTAAATGTTTATTCTTGTTTATGATAGTTTCCGCTATATTGTTATCCTTACTGGACATTTGAGCTCGCCCCTTTTTTTTGTATTTTTCCCAGGATGTGAAGAAGTAATTTATGAATGACCTTAAGGGATAATAAGAGGGGATAAGAGTGTGGACTATGGAGATTATAATGTGTTAGTTTTCATTTTATGATGTAATGTAAACTTTATTAATGTATCTAGTTATTCCAAGGATACTAAACTAATCGGTCTTTCGAGACTTGATCTTTCTTATGATCATGCCAATGTTAGGTAATAATGCACCGACTCTGGGTAACTATGTTCGGGGCATTACAAAAATATCATGAATTAAATATTCATATCCTAAATATGTCATTATATATAACCTTTAGTGGTGGTGATAGAAAATTAACTACATTAGTTTTCCAGTCGTTAGTTTGGCAAACACATGGTCGACAATTTATTTTCCCAAGTGATGTAAGATGAGTTGAATGTATTTCAAGAAATTGACATAATAATATCACAGTATATGGGATATAATAATTTTTTTATCATTATTAATTTTATTTGAAAATTTATAATGATGAAATAAAATAAAGGCACACATTCAAGAAAGTTACATATCCTACGGACAACTTCTTTAGGTTTTAACCAGAAACCATACTTGGATGGATTTTTTTATAAAACCATGGCCACATGAATTATTTTATATGATGATGGAATTTTATATTGAATGTATTTTCATGTATAAATGTTTTTTAATCATTAAGAAGATGGTATTAGAGGTTACCATTTATAAGTGGGGGAGATGACACATACAAAATATTTTAATAACATGAATTGTAATCACAATATTCACATTCCCAAGGGATTCAAAATGGATAGTTATTAAACCATATAAGTATAAATGTATAAATTTTTTCATAAAATGGAATTCTTTCATGTTTTCGGTAATTTATATCCCTTATATTCCTATTTTTACACTTCGGTAAACATGTAATTACAATAACCGGACAAATAACATTTTACAATTTTCAATATTTATTATTATTAAATATTATTTTGAACTTATTACATAATATGAATTTTTTGGATTCAAAATATTGTTTCTATTGTTTCACAATAAACTCTTTGATTTGGAATAATGAAATTTAAAATTAAATGTGTAAAAGCATAAAAAAAATGTTTTCCAATGAAAATTTCTAAAATATTTAAATGATATTATAACAGAATTAATTTTTAAATTGAATTAAACATTTTAAATTAGTTAAATTGTAATGTAATTTAACGAATTTTTCATTAAATAATATTTTTAATATAACATAACATTGTATCTGATTTAAATGAAATGGGGTTTTTTATTAAATTTAATATTTTCTTCTATTCATCAAAAAATAATCCTTTCAGATAAAGATCAATGTATTACCCAAATATAATTTTGATGTTTGTATTAACATAATGTAATTTTTCTCAAATAAATTTCCAAAATTTGATAAAAACTTATTGCAAATTCTATTTCCAGGTCCTAACTAAATTTTTTTTATAAAAATATTGATTTTCAGAAAACATTTAGTTTTAATTAAAATGATTCATATATTATTTATATTAAACATATACCCATTTAATATATTTAATATAAACTTATGACATATAATTTTTTTAATTTAAATTTTCATGTTTATAACCACCTATATAATGGCTATGTAATAATAGAAATTTTTATGTAATAATATTTTAATTAAATATCATGTTTAATTTGAAATCAATATTTAGTGCATCAAAAGCTATAAATTAGTTTGAATTTATTAAAAAATTTATATCATAATGTTTGAGGGTGATACATTAACTTCTTATATTGTTTTCGTTTTTTCAAATACTCTATATAACATAATATTTATCTTTTAAAATCTTTTGGTGTTACATTCAACTATAATAAAATAAAATATTTCCTCAAAATTTAATATTGAAATTATAAATAAATGGAATGAAAATTTAAAACCCTATTCTTAGAAACCCAAATCACATAATGGGATAACCATATATCCTCTTGATAAGAGTGAAATGTGATGTAGAAACGTCATCTAGAGTTACAAATTTTAGTATTAGAATTTAGAAAACAATGGTGGGGAATAAAAAATATTAATATTGAAGAAATGTATAAACAATTTTATTTAGTGATAGATAAAATTTATCTTACAAAATTAAATTGTATAAGAAATTTAATGACCTCAAATCAATAATTATGATAATTTTGAAAGGACATTTGTAACTTCATAAATGAAGGTACTATGATAATTTTTTTTATCATGATCAATTTCTTAGTGTTGAGGAAGAATATCACCAACAAGACTGTGAACACAATGACATAAACCTGGTTGAAAATTATAACTTCATCATTTGGTTTTACATTGTTAAATTTCCACTTAATCTCTTAATCCCTGAAATGAAAATCCAAAATGAATATTTATTCAATAATTTTTTTTTCTGGATTATATGATCCATAAAATAATGTAAATTAATTCCTCTTGTCTATAGATATCTCCCATGACTAAAATATTTAGCACTAGTTATCCAATAAAAAATTAATTTATAATACCTCAGTAATAACTCCAAATGTTCAACATATCCATTTCATAAATACTTATCTTTTCTACCCATAGAATATTTTTTTAATAAAATTAAATGTACATAAGTTTATTAAGAATTCCACTAACCTAGAATTAAATTCATCTTAAAATATAATGCAGCTCATAATGTGACATCCAAAAAATGTGAATACGTTGAACATATTAAAACCATAATGAAAAAAATAATTCATCCTAAAATGAATTATCAGGGCGTAAGATATATTATACAAATCTAAACATGAAATATACTCAATAAAATATAATATAACCAACATATCACTAACCAATTTCATGGTCTTTAATATTATCACATAGAAATATTTTTATTATTATCATCAAAACATTAATCACATATTAATGGTTAACTTCCATAAATCATGTGTTACACAAAAATAACTACTTTATGTAAAGTTATATTTCTTGGTTAGAATGTTCTTAAAAATACAAAAAGAAACACAATTACAATTTAGTATTTGTGTATGTCATGAATCATTTAATGATAATGTCATTTATTAAAGTATTCTAAAAAAATCACAAATCAAAAAATACAATCACATTAATCATTACAAATTGGTTTTATTAATATTATATACTTATATTTTTTGTCATATATTATTTTCTTGTATAATCCACTGATTCTTGAATCATTCATTTTTATAGTTCCAATATATTTACAGTTGAAGTATTGACCATTTAGTTTATATTTCATGTCCCTTGAAATAAAAAAACCAGGCTTTCTCCCCCACACATTTAGAAAGCTCCCATAACATTAAATAATATTCCCAACTTTTTATTTCCATAATTATCACAGGTCGGGAAATCTAAAATTCATTTATTCCCTTTATCATTATTTTCCTATTTTTCCCTTGTACTCTAACATACAATTGTATTCCCAGATACTAAAAGACCAGAGTATGTGAATTGTTTTTATTAAATTATATTTATTACATGGAATCAAATCTCTAAGGACTAAATAGTTTTTCAATAATGTAAATCTAGATTGCATAAATGACACATATAATACATTAGGAAATAGAAAATAAAAACCTGATATATAACCAAATTAAATAAATATAATCTCTGAAATCATAATCAATAATTTCTTCTTCCTAACCTATGGATAGTAAACCTAATAATACTGTGCTACAATGCTCATAAAGGTAATGTAAAGTCGAATCAATAATGAATCAATCTGAAAAATTTAACATGGATAAATCAATAACTAATAACACATTCCACTAAAATGACTAGATAAAGAAAAATAAAAATGTATATGTTAGAAATGAAACAACATTACATCTAGTTAGAAAACTGAGAATGGCCAATAAACATATAAATTTTGACATAACAACCCATGGATAGATAATAAATTAATCTATATTAGGTAAATGCATAATAATTGAATGTCATGTATCCTTCACAAGATCTTTTACCATCGTTACCATTCATAAGAGTATTTAGCTTTTTAGGTAAAATGACATCTAATTAGGCCAACTATTTCATCATGTGAGACTACTAATGCATTGAGGGACTATCAATAACCAATCCTCACCCATGTTATGCTTGTCCAAATAATTTCTCATATATAATAATAAATAAATATAATTAAAAATAATCATTATCTAATATTTGTAATGATTAAAGCATATATATTTATAAATATTTTCATAATGTAGTAATTGTTACAATAAGGTTTTTAAGTTAATGAATGAAAAATCCATTGAATGCTCATTAACACATTCTTAAGGGAGATGACATTTAATCATTACAATGTGTCACATACCACATTGAATCATTTACATCATAATACCCATGAATGAAGAATAATAAATTAAACATATCATATCTTAACATTATGGTGATTCAAGATATAACAAGTCAAATGGTGCTATATTCACCAAATAAAAATTAATGTGTATAATAAAAAATATTTCTAAATGGAATAAAATTGATATGAAATTCAAATAAATTGGGATAGACTAATCATTTCTATCTTTAACGAACTGAACAATATAATTATGTTAATTATATACATTATTTAGATACCTTTCATATTTAATAATTACTTTTCCTCACTTATTACAATTTCATATACAACTACTAAAAAACAACATTTAAATCAAGTGTCTTGACCAAATTTGGTTAATGTGTTAAATTTTTTTTTGTATGTTTACTATGGTAAGAAGGGACATTATATAAACCTAAAATAGAATATTAATCATTAAAAAATTATCATCTATCTTAAAAAATATATTATTTTTAAACAAATCCGTAAATATGGATATAAAAAATGAATAAACATTATAATCATGGAGATGATAGGTTGTACCTTTGCATTAGTAACAATCACATTTGCAATAACCATTTTGATGACAATTTAAGTAAAAATATATATTTCATTAATGATAAAAATATCATAAATACGATTTTATATAATAATAAATGAATATATAATTTATTCCTATTAAGTAAAAGGAATCAACTCAGGTTGAGGAAGCTGTTGTCCACATGCCCACGAACGATTTTATTACTTTTTAAGTGTGTGAAAGGGTAATTAATTAAATAATATATATTATACTTACAAAAATATAATTACTTATTGAGTGTTATATATATGTAATTTATGTAAAATATTTATAATTAGAATAATCATTTATATAATCCCTATATAGTTCCAATGAATCACATCTCTTTGAGGGGGTGGTAGTCCAGACTTCCACAAATGGTTTTATCATATTTACATAAAATGGAAAGTACAAAAAAGGTTTTATAAAATAGTTAAAGAAGAATAAATAAATGTTGAATATAATATTTTACATGTATAAATAGGTTTTACATCACAATTAATTCCATGATATGTTGTAAAGCACGAAATAATATTCATTGTATTGTGAGGCGGTAGCTCACCGTACATGTAAAAAGTATGTTCATTGACCATTAGATGGATGTGGATGAATTTTTTTAAAAAATAGTAATCAAAAAAACATATGAATATACTAATGATAATTTTTTTTATATAATCATGTAATATGAATATTTTATGGTTTGTATAATGTAAATAAAATAAATGAACTCATGGAGGAATGCTACCTCTTATATGTATAACACCTTTTGGTTTGCACCAAACGGATTTCTTGGATTGCATTATTCCCAAGGACATGCTTCATAGATTAGGGTAGGGATATTGAGGAGCTATTTGGGTAGATCATGGTTGATCCAAATTGTGTTGAGAGTTTTTGGAATGTGGGAGGAGAGCATTTATTTTTATAGTAGAGGAGTGGAACTCTTTTCATATTTTGACAAATGAATTCCATACACTTTTTTCACATTGAATTTGGTTCCAATAATAGACTCAATTCGATAAAATGGTGTATAGGTTTTAAATATTGTAATCCAATGGATCTTGAAAAAATTTATAGGTTTTTTTTTCACTTAAAATTAAAGATTATCCCACATCTAAACATAATTTTACCTTCACCATTATAATTAATTTTATTTAATTTCACTATTATTTTTATCAAGATCAATTTTGATGTTAGTAACCATTATAAATTATTATTATTTGAAAAAAATTGATATCTTTTACCTAATTCCAATGATATATGTGGAATAAAATAATTTAAATTTAATCTTGCTGATGTGATGACTAAGTGGGGTTTCAATGTAAAAAACATCAAAAAGAATAAATTTTTCTTATACTAAATTTCAATGTGAAATAGATTTCAATGTACTAAATTGGATGAATTAATAATAACTTATTTTGACAACATAATAACAATAATTAAAAATATAATTTACACTTATAAGTAAATTAGAAGATAAAGAAATTTTGAACAACAATTCCGTAATTTTGACTATTCATTAAAAATTTAAACTTCACAAAAAAATACCAAACAAATTACCATAACCTAATTTTTATGATTATATTTATAATATTGTTATTATATTGACATGTTATATTTATAACATTAAAAAAATGTATTTAAAATATGTTCTCCATAAAATGGTTGTAAATGTTCCTTAATATAAATATAGTATTTTATGTGAAATATTGGGTTTGCTAATATCTTATGCTTATCAATTTTTTTGGATGAATATAAAAAATATTTTTATGAATATAATATATATTTATATATACAATTAGTATCACTCAATAATTTTTATTAATTTCATTTATTGTGATCATATATAATCACGAGCATAAAATTAATTTTCTATAAAAATACTATTCTAATATTCAATTGGTTCTTATATTCATTTATCAATAATTTGAATCCAATGAATATGTTTTATGTTTGGGTAAAATATAGTCATTCTTATGTTAAATAGTATTTTTCGTAACTTGTAAGTTAAATACTAGGTTGACTTCTATGATATTGTAATAGTTTAGTAATATATTATTTTTTAGGTAAAACATGAACTTTTGTGTAACACAAGCCATTAAAGAAACTCAGTGTTCTATGTGTCATATGATAACGCATTGTCACATGAATTACATTCCATAAAATATATTAATTTTTTTACAATACTCAAAATATTATAAATTTTGTGGATATTATATTCTATTACGCACTTTTTGTATTGTTTCATACAAACTATCGAATAAAATGTTCATACTTTATATTTTTGGGGAATTACATTCCATCAAATCTATAATACACCGATAATTATTTCTCATTATTGGTAGGGCATGATACTATATCCTATTTTTCTTATTATTTTTGGAAGATTATTTCCATTGAAAAGATTTTCTTTACCCTATAAAATAAACGGTCAATCATATTAATTGGAATAGCTACATAGATCATATAATTCCATTATAACCTTGTAAATTTTGCATTAAACATAGTAATAAATTATTATTCTTTTTTTCAAACACAAAGCAATTTATCCCCATTTCAATATTTTTTCATAAGGGAGATATATTTCTATGAATTGTACTTCGATATTTTTCTATTTTAATAATTAAATTTCTTAAAAATCCTATGTGTTTTGAATTACTGAATATATTTTATCAGCATCACCTTGAAGATGATAAATTTCGTGAAAACATTCTACATTTATGTTCTTACTAATGTAGGATATAACATTATTATGGAAATTATCCATTTATTAAATTCAAATTGATATATATAAATATTAAATGATAGATTTATATGACATAGATATAGGTAAAACATTATTAACCATGTGGTGGATCAATAGGATTCTTCATGTGAGAGTGGTTATTTCTTATAACCTAGGTGAGCTTCGACAATATGGTCATAATTTTATCATTTCCAACTATATATCATTCTTTATCTCCATTATATATCCCATGAAGCAATCCCAACATGAGGTGTGAGTATTTATTTGGATTTTATTACATCCCCATTGATACTTTTAAAAGAAAATTAATAGACAATATTATATCATAAAATTATAAAACATGATTTATAATCCAAAAGAATGTGAAAAACATAACATATATTGAGAAATTTAGTCATGGATAATCTCATAATCCTAATCGTGGTTTATTTTGGATGTTTTTAAAATCCTGAAAATGTTTTCAAATCTATCATTATTTTTTAAAAAAATATTAATTATGTCAGGCATGTCCCTTGGGAATTAAAAAATAAGTGTCCCATAATCCCCTCTATTATGTACTATGTAACACTTTAGTCAATCTTGAAAGTAATGTTTCAAATTAACTACCCCTAGTTATATATGATCCAGAACCACATCAACTTGATGCATCTATAGATGGATGTTTTTCTAGGTAAACTAAATAATATCTACATTACCAAAACGCAAAGATGTTATAACAAAAATGGAGATACAAACTAATTTATTAATAGGGTAATATTTATTAATCTATGTTTTAATAAATATATTTCCAAATTATTATATTAATCATTCTCTATTACAAATTTTATGGACCTGGACTCATGTAACTCAAATATTTTATACACATTTTTAAATTTTCACTAGATTCAAATGATTTTTCCAAATATAATGAATTGTTTTGTATTATTGGAAAAATAAACACATATAGGAAATTAGAATTAATGTTGAGAAGAAAAAAATTCATAAAATTCTATAATTTTGTATTCCATTATTTACTATAGTGTAACTATACATATCAATCAAAAAACACTTTCTAGAAACCTGGTAAAAAATAAAAATAAGAAATGGGTGAGCTCATATGCTCAAGAATGGATTTTTTATAGTAGAAGTTATCATTAATAAATAATCCAAATCAATTGGTAATGGAAAATAAATGAAACAATTTAAATTTATATAATAACATAAGTATAATATTCTATAAATAAAATATGATCAATTAAATCCCTATTTAATAATTACAAGACCTTAAAAATAATCATTGTATATTCTAACTAATCGAATAATGACATGCACATAAATAATGGATATCCTAATGATGGGATCTATTATTTTTAGGCACCAAGATATTTATAAAATAATAAATTTTTAAATATATTAATATATATAAATATGATATTAATTTTATGTTGAATGAATGAAAATTTTGATAGCATACTCGACACACAACAAGGGGTTTCTACAAAATCTTACGTTGCAGACAACATTGAATTATACTATATGATAATATAATAGTATTATAAAATTTCAGTTAACACCATGATATTATATTGGAATGAATGAATATAACTAACTACAATATGATTACATATGTTTGACAAATGTTTTAAATTGTAACCAATAAATTTAACGGCTTAAATTGATAATGAATCCACATTTAAGCATAATATAATCCAATATTTTTAAAAGGTCGTTCTACCACCATATGATGGATATCACTTTATAAAACAATTTTTTTTCAATTTTCTATTTTCTCTTTAACAAAATAAACATATTCTTTCAAAGCAAGACATCAAAATTTACTTTGGTAAAATTTTTGGTAGTTTTCTGATAATGTTCATAATTTAATGATTACTGAAAAATACATCATTCAAATTGAAAACCGTCTTTTCATCTAATTTATTTATATATATAGGCTATATGTTGAGTAGGTTTTAATTTTTTATTTGATTATTTTTCTATCATTTAATACAATTATGTTCATTGGATGTAATTTAACTTTTAAATTGGACATAAACCAATGTTAATCTTTCGATAGTTTTTAATTCTTAAAAACCATATTTTTTACAACGAGATTTAGTTTTAAATTAATTTATACAAATTTTTTGTTTTAAATTTGGAAAAATAGATATCCTATTATGAATTAGAAGGTCCAAATTTTTTAAACATATACCTTTTATGTTTGGACATTATGAATAGGAACTTCTGTAATTATTTTATTTACCATGTTTGAAAGATAAATATTGTAAATAAGAATAAAACATTATATTAACTGCAATGAAACGTGAAAAATAATATTATATAAAATAATTACAACCATGGGAATCTTTGAGTCTATTTTGGTACCTCATAGAGCCACCTGGATGTGATAATAACATGTTATAAGAATTAATTTAATGTGAAGAGAAATATAACATAAATTAGTATCTTTTAGTAAAAAAATTAATATAGGGTTGTATAACTGATTTATTTGACTATAAATTGTCATTATAAATCTGAAAAGATTTACTAAATCATGGTATTTTATATATAATTTTTAGATATCAAATAAATAAATTTATTTATGAAACACTGATGTGCGGTTATTACTTTATTTATGAAACATTCTTATAAATGATATTAGAAATAATAAAATAAATGTAATTTTATTATTTTGATTCCATGGATGAATTTTTCGGATGATATTCATATTTTATAATTTAGTTAATTCATTAGGTTCTAATAAATCATGTTTTAAGACAAACAAAATTAATTACTAAATATTGTCAAAATTGACACAAATGAGTTTAAAAAAATTTTAATTTAATAAATAATATAATAGTCGTAAAAAATAATATCCATCTAACTAGCTTATATAATGTTAATAATTTCATTACTGGTTCACTTGTGGTTTGATTGGAATTTTATAGTAACTATAGTTACCAAATATTGTGAAAATACAAGAAGACATGGTAAGAGTTAATGTTTTTATCAAATGTTTATTAAAAAAGATAAGGATAAGAAAATATATAAAACATGAATAAAAATAATTTTATTATTGGTTTTAAAACTAAAATCATGTTATCTTGGAATTGAAGAAGTATTTTTCCATTTTTAATCGAAATTGAATTTATAGGAACTGAATATTTCCAGACATTCATATAGTGCCCCTCCTCCCACTTATAAAATGCCACCACATCTACCCACTTACTCACACCAATCAATTTATTTGTCTCAACCATAATCTACTCAAATAATGTCTCCAAATTCATCATTTCATTCTATATTCCATCCTATTAACATAAGGTAGTTCAATAAATTCTTTTCACTCAAATCAAATGAAGTTACCTGATTTAGATGTAATGTATTCTCATAAATTCATTTCTTTTATTTTCCTTCTTCACTTAATATTCCTTTATTATTATATGATTACATAAAAACAATATTATCCTCAATATACTAGTATTTTTTTATGATATGGATTCAAACTACAGTTACACACACCTCCATGAAATGGATACAAATATACTCTTTCTATCTATGGCGAACTACTGCCTAACGAAATGATGATTGTTCAATTTTCCCCTACCACCTATCATGATGGAAATTTTGATGGGACTATATTTATATATTATACCAATTATATTTAATTTTTATCAATTCTTATGTATTTATTATTTACTGAATACTTTTATGATTTCCATAATGTTTCAATACGATAATTTCATTTGCGGAAGTGTGGACGACCGTCCCCTAAAAGTTATATAACTCATTAATTACATAAATGAAATTTAAAAGAATTATGTTAATGAACATATTTAAAATAAATAACATTGATATTATATTATAATTATAATATAAATATGTATCATTTTGTTTTCATTCCTCTAATATGACAAAAATATGAAAGTTGTGTTCATGCGCACGTGAAGTGTATCGTCTCCAGGAACGATTCATTTCATTTACTATCACCAAAAGTTAATTAATGTTATAAATACATATATAATAGATATATATATTATATTTAAATCATGAATATCTTTCTATAGTTGATGGAATTTGGAAGACATAGAAAATGTTCAACAAAACAAATTCATTTTAAACTCAACAAACAAATATCGTCAAAATAAATTCTGTGAACCTAAATAAATAATAAATTATTATAACATGGTAATAAGTGATATAAAAGGGTTAAGAATTTTAAAAAATATTATAATACAAGTAAAAAATAATTCATGTTTATTATTTAGGAATATAAAGAATGAACGAGACAAGTTTGACTCAATATAAGGGACTTTGTCTCAATATCCCTTCATTAAGTAATATTTTGATAGTATAGACCACCTTATTTTATACAGTGTATACACCCCTTTCAATTTTAATTACATTAATGTGGAATAATTTTCACCAAACTTTTTTAGTATATGAATAAAAAAATTAAATTATGCAGTTAAAATGACCTTTACACCTATAACAACCCAAATTTTCAAAAATGAAAATTCTTTTTGATCTAATTAAATGTCTTATTATGGATATAAAAAACATATGAACGTCTTTGGTTTTATGTTTTTAGATTTTATAATAACTTTAATGATTGATAACATTTCTAATATAGTTTTTGACTAGTGATCACATGATTATTATAAATATAGGGCTTTAACAAATCCAATTTACTCAGACAATGGCTGCGATGTCCTCAACTAATACAATTTCTCTATACAAAGCCCATTTATCAGAACTCAGGTTGGAGCTAGCATCACTGGTCTTCGCACTTGACCAAGCATAGTCTAATCATCAACATGTTAAGCTCAAAAGAAAATGAATCCGAGATATGTGGAAGATGATAGAGATTACCACCTGAGCAATGATATCTCAGCCACCACAATAGTCTGTCACCATCGAAAACCATACCCTTAGGTATTATGGGGGTGTTACAAGGGGTTTTGTTACATGACCCTAGCACTATGATTATGTACATTATGTTTCTGTAGAAAAAATAATATACATTTATTTTATTATTGTTAATTTTTATGTTTTTTTAAAATAAGACATAGTATTTTTAGTTAGTATTCAATTAAATAATATATGGTCATGAATTATTGTATTTTTTTAATTAATAATATTTTTTAAAAAAAATTATTAATAAATAACTTTTTTTTAAATTTCAATGATCATATAATTTTTAGGAAGACAATTGTCACAAACCGTCCCTCGGTGCCGGTGTCGTGACTACCCCAAGACCGCCTTCCAAAGGCCAGGGGTTTGCGACTAGCACCAAAGGTGTAAATCCCTAAAACTGGGAAGGCATTGCCATTATAACGTGAACAAACACACACAATAGAGCCCAATATGGAATCAAAACACTATGTAAAACTATATAACAAAGTGTGATGAATGTAAAAGTGGGCCGGAAATACAAACCCAACTGTAAAGTACAAAGAATGACAAAGTACAACTGAAGAAAAGAAAAATGGCCATAGGGTCATCCTCCATGGTTCCTATCTGAAGGGTAGGTATAGTTTGCCTCCTCATCACTCTAGGTCCGTCTGTCTCCTCCGTGTATCGTCAAGCCCTATGGTTCACCTCTTGGTAGCATCCGGTACTGATTCACTCAGACTTAGTAAGCGTTTTATGTTTTATGCATCCCGCACAATGAGGAGGGGGCATATCCCAGGCAAGGGTGAGTGTAAAAATACTCATTAGGGACCCCGAGACCATTAAGGTCTCACAACATCCAACAAGAAAAAACCACAAGGTATGAAATCAACGGATAACCCCACCCTGGTATAATCCCATACATATACCTAAGTTATCATGTAATCCACCACAATCATGATGTAAACAAAAAAGTTAATGACCCAGTTCACATATGTATACAACATTGGTAGAGAGTCTGAGATGATTTGATGTAGCCACTAAATCATCTATTCTGTCGATCCCACATAGGATCCTAGTACAAAAATCAGAGCTGTCAAACCCAAACAGGATCCGAGAATAGTATTCAGAGCTATCGAACCCACACAAGATCTAGGAATAGTAGTTAGAGCTGTCCAAACCACACATGATCCAAACCCACACAGGATCCAGGAACTGTAGAAAGAGCTGTCGAACCCACACATGATCCAGGAATAGTAGTCAGAGCTATCGAACCCACATAAGATCCAGGAACTGTAGTCAAAGATGTCGAACCCACACTTGATCTGGGAACAATAGTCAGAGCTGTCAAACCCACACATGATCCGGGAATAGTAGTCAGAGCTGTCGAACCCACACAGGATCCCGTAACAGTATTGAGAGGGGATCCATCTACATGGTTATGCACAAGAACGCTTGATTCTGGGAGGTTCCACTCCTCATGCCAAGTGTCGATACTTCAAATTCCACTAAGTCCCATGAAGAAAAATCTTGAAGTTCAACATTGTCAGAGGGGTCTTGATGCAACAGATGGCACATCAATCAGACACCTGTTCTGAGAGTTATTAGCATTTTAGGCAGGGGGGCCTGGTTGGATTCATTCACGATCGAACCTGACCACACCCCAACAGTTCCCAAACCTTGAGTGGGGTATACCAAAAGAACCTTCTTCCTCCAAGGTTTTTATCTCCATAGACGGTTCATCAATCGGACGCACGTAGCTCCTTTTATGAGAAAAAGTGGGGAAAATAGGTAAAACGGTTCCACGTCCAGTCCGTCCAAGTCGGACTGACCCAGTTCATGGGTCTAACCCTAGTCCGAGCTGGGGTCCGACCCGGTCCATGGGTCTGACTCGACCCATAAGGGCGGCCCAACCCGCACTGGGTCTGGCCTGCTGCTGGGGTCCCATGGGGTCCGCCCTAGCTGCGTCCAGGGGGGAGGTCACGCCCCTTGGAATCCCGAATAGCTTAACCATTCTAGGGGGTTCAAAATGAGCGCCATGTGGTGCCAGTCCCTATCATGCAGGACCCACATGACGGCTCCCGCTCCTACCTGCTATCTGAGAGGCCATCCACCTCCTGTGCAGCGCATATGCGTCATGCCTCCTCCGGCGACCAGTAGAGCCGGCCACCTGTCCTCCATCATCGAGGCCAAGGCCGCAACCCCCTTTTGATCCACAACGCGTCGCGGTTCCACCGCACCTTCCCTGAAAACCCAGTATCTTGCACAACTGGTTTTCATCGCGGTTGACCTTGCGTCAGCCACCGTTGCACCTTCGCGCCCCGTCGGCCACGGGCTACTCTTCCGGGGGTGCTGTTGCACCGCCGCTGTCCATGTGGTGACATTTGTCGATTCCAACTGCCGGTGAACATTTTATGGGAACCGGACGGGTTCCGATGGCCCGATTCTTGTTCCGGAAGTAACCGCACACTTTTCTAGAGGACACCTTTGATCTGCAATCATTGTTGACAAAAACCACTCAACCCGGACTCATACTGCGATTAGCATCAAAATCCCCATAGTATGGTGGAGGGGTTTGGTCGTGTTCACTCGGCCAACACCATTCGTGTTAGAGTGATAGCATGATGCTCCGATTCTTAATCCTTTACAGAAAATGAATAACGTTCAAAAATTAACAATTCTTGAACCCCTATCATTGTTCGGAGTTCGTTGACGAAGTCACAGGGAAGAAGAGGTGTTGTCGTCATTCGTCGCATCCGCCATGCACTTCCAATCCAAGATCATGTGTCAGTTTGTTTCCAATGATTATGAGGGATGATCGGTCTACGATTTCCCACGTTGAAGGGGTTTCTGAGGAAGAATGATGAAGACGATCCACGCCGACTTTCTTCATTAGAAGAACACGTTCTTCATTCCTCGTTTGTGAGAGACATTCTCCCTATGCTCTCTTCTTTCTCCCAAGCTCCACCAAAAGAAAAATTCCATCTTGAAATAATGGATTAAGTTAATATATTATTTTACTATTGTCAGTAAATTCAAAATCGTTGGATTAATTAAATGAGATAGATTTGGAACATTCAGTTCATGGGGAGTTGAAGAGGCTCATCTCCACTTAATTGAAGGTGGACGGTTTCTCCCTATTAAAGGTAAGTTTCAAGGGGCTTTAACCCTAGGTGGTCCCCACCACACTTAACAACAAGAGGAGGTTTAGACCTAGGGTGGGCACCAATATCATAACCTCTAATGGGAGGTTAAGGTGTGGTGGTCCCCACCTCCAGCCTCCACATGGACATTTTGGAAAACTAATAAAAATAAAGTTTTCACAACCTTATTTTTATTTAATTCATTCACTGAGAACACAAAATCTAAATTTTATTCTGGACCAACTATCATCAAGGTGAACGTATTCGTATTAGAATATCGTCTCTTCATGTTCAACGGTGCCCTTAGATTTCAATTCCAATCACCTGTTCAAAATTTATAAAAAAAAACTCACTCGTACGTTTAATGAATGTACTCGAACAAAACATCAGAAATTTACTTTGGGTACACCAGGCCTCAGAATCATGCACCGTAAATTTTCAGGGACTTGTAAAATTTCTATGTATTTAAGAAGAAAAAAATACCAAAGAAATTTTGGGTCTTTACATTCTCCCCACTTCAGGGGTTTACGTTCCCATATACTACAACTCAAACTATGGGAACAAGTGGGGGTACTGAGCACGCATCTGAGCCTCCCTCTCCCATGGGCTCTCTTGGAGGATCTCATGCTGCCAACGAACTTGCAGTAGAGGTATCGATCATCCACGAAATTCCTAATCATGTCGATACTCAATCTCCACTAGAACCTCTATAAATGTCACCCAATCATCAACATCCAACTCTCCATGGTCAATGATGTGAGAAGGGTCATGCACGTAACTCCTCAGCTAGGATACATAGAAGACGTCCTGCACCCATTGCAACTGAGATGGAAGAGCTAAGCGGTATG
This sequence comes from Viscum album, assembly GCA_963277665.1. Lineage (NCBI taxonomy): Eukaryota > Viridiplantae > Streptophyta > Magnoliopsida > Santalales > Viscaceae > Viscum > Viscum album. Next base: position 360,254,077 of record OY728143.1, read on the forward strand.
CCACCCCACCGACAATGTTGATGACCAAGCGAGGTCTGATGAATCTCAGGGATAACTTGCCGCCTTGGTCAAATCTTCGTAGTCCTCATCGAGGTGAGACCCGTAGAAAGACGTGGTCACCATCCTCGAACTCAAGAGGCCTCCATATCCTATCAGCATACTACTTATGCCTGCTCTATTCAGTCTTCATCCGCTCATGGAAGATCTTCACCTTTTTTGTGGTAGCACATACAATCTCTGGTCCCATTAGTTCTGACTCCCCAGGGTTAGTCCATCACAAGGGTGATTTGAAAGGTCACCCGTATAACGCCTAAAAAGGTTCCATCCCAATGCTGTAGTGATAGGTATTGTTGTATGAAAACCCCACCAAAGGTAAGAGATCCTCCCAGCTACAACTGAAGTTGAGGACACAAGAACGAAGCATGCCCTTGAGGGTCTGAATAATCTGCTCAGTCTGGCCATCCGTCTGAGGATTGAAGGTGGTGCCTAGATGAAGCTGTGTCTCGAAAGACTCCTCGAACCCCTTCCATACCCTGGAGGTAGACTGTGCTTCACAATCAGACACAATCGTCAAAGTTACTCCATTTAGCCACACAATATCCTGCATGTAGAGGTGTCTCAAGCTCTCTACTGAACCCTTTTCTTTGATCAGTATGATGTGGGACAAATTGGTGATTCGGTCAACAATCACCCAAATCGAGTCATTTCCCCTGGATGTATGTGGTAGTATTATCATGAAGTATATAGATATCACATCCCACATCCACTCTGGTACCTTTAATGGATGAACCAATCCTGATGGTACCTGGTGCTCATCCTTCACTTGCTGTCCAGTGAGGCATCAAGAGACAAACTCTAAAACTTCTTTCTTCATTCATGGCCACCAGTGTTGTCATCGGAGGTCCTGATACATCTTTTCCACTCTTGGATGTACCGCAGGAGGGAATGTATAGATCTCTTTCTACACTTCCTCCTGAAGTGACAGTAGTACCATGGTATGCCCTCTGAAGAGGATGAAGTGCTCCCCGCCTTCAAAAAATCAATCAACTGCTTGCCCTATGGATAAGTAAGCACGTCATGTATCACAGTCAGTGTCTCTTTGTTGTGATTCCTTGACACACTGAAGAAGTGGGGGATTGATTGTAAGGTAATAAAATAAAGTTGTTCCATCTCTATCCTCAAAGGATATCTACAAAGAGAATAGCTTCTCGATCATGTCACTTAGTAGCTATTTACCAGATATCCTACTGAGTGCATCTGTAACAACATTACCCTTCCCAGGAGTATAGACTATCACAACAGAATAGTCTTGGAGGAACTCAAGGCAACAACGATGTCTCAGATTCATGTCCTTCTAAGAGAAGATATACTCGAGACTCTTTTGATCAGAGTACATGGTAAAACGCTCGCCCATTAGGTAGTGACGCCACATCTTCAAGGCAATGTCCACTGCTGCAATATCCAAGTCGTGTGTAGATTATTTTTGCTCATGTGGTCTCAGCTGTCATGAACAATAAGCGATCACTGCTCGTTCTTGCATCATGACACATCCGAGTCTGGTCCCTGATGTTTCGCAGTAGAGTACGTACCCAATGCCTTCCTCTGAAAGCTGCAAGATGGGGGAACTAGTAAGCATGTGCCTCACCTCCTAAAAACACTGCTAGCATCTCTCCGACCAAAAAAAGGGTTTCCCCTTCTTCATCAAGGATGATAGTGGTGCTTCAAATTTGGAGAAGTCTGATACAAACTTCTGGTAATATCCATCCAATCTCAGGAATCTTTGTACCTTCATCACACTTCTAGGTGGCTCCCAAGAAAGTACTGTCTCAATGTTCACTAGATCCACTGCAAATCTAGCCTCCCAAATGATATGTCCAAGAACTTGAACCTCTCGGATCCAAAACTGGCACTTCGAGAACTTATCATAAAGCTATTTCTCTCGTAGTGTGTCCAGTACTACCCGTAAATGGTAGGCATGGTTTTTCTCAGTAGTAGAGTAGATCAGAATTTTGTTGATGAAGACGACGATAATGAAATTTAGGTATGGCTAGAAAATCCTATACATGGGTCCCATGAAAATTGCATGAGTGTTGGAAATGATGAGAGGTATAACCAAGAACATATAGTGGTCAGACTTTAATCTAAAGGCCGTCTTCTACACATCCTCATATCAAACTCTGAGATGGTGATAGGCTTATCGGTGGTCTATCATCGAGAACCATCGTGCTCCCTTAAACTGATCAAAGATATCATCAATCCTCATGAGTGGGTACTTGTTCTTCATGGTACACTTTTTTAGGCACTAATAGTCAACACAAATCCTCAATCTCCCATATGCCTTCTTAGTGAACAGAATTGGGCCTGCCCATGGAGAAACACTGGGCTGGATGAATCCCTTCCCCTGCAAGTCCTCTAGCTGTACCCATAGCTCGTGAAGCTCTGTAAGAGCCATCTGATACACTGGTGTAGATATCAGTGTCGTCCCAGGGTACATGTCAATGTAGAAGTCCACCTAACTACAAGAAATTAGACCTGGGACATCATCAGAGAAAACATCTACATAATAGTCCTCCACTACAGGTTAGCTCAGACTCTCCACATCAGTTGTTCGAGGGGTAAGGCATCCCAACTGATGAGTGATCGGCTGCACCCTCCTCCGGCTAAGTCCGTCCTATGCTGAAAAGGCTCCCTTATCACCGGTGAAGGTAAACCTAGTCCCATCCGTGCATCCACACCACACATTGCGCCAAATACAGTCTATTTGAGCATGGACTGTAGATAACCAGTCCTTACTGAAGATGACATCGTAAGGCCTCGACGCTGCAACTAGGAGATCCCAGTCAAATATGTCACCTCCTAGAGTAAGCTCACACTGCTGGAACTAGTGTATAATTGTCGAATCTGCTCCCATATGAGGCTCTAGTCATATGGATCGAGCAAATGGCTCTGTCGAAATCTTAGAGCTCTGAACGAGGGAAATGGCAATGAATGAGTGACTGAAACCTGTGTCTATAAGAATTGAAGATATGGTGGAATAGACACATATCATACCTTGAACCATATCTGGAGCACCATGATCCTATGCCTCAGCTGCCTGGAGTTGAGATCTCCCATGTCCTCCTACTCCTTGCGGTTGGGTTGGACCTCCTGGTGGTGGTGGCGGTAACACCTCAAAACGTCATCCATTGCCAGGTGCGCAACCAACTCCACTTTCACATCGTCTTCCTCCCTACAGACTGCCTCAATTGAACCTACGCCACTTCCTAAGAGGTCCCTCAACTTTCTACTGATCATCAGAACGATGGGTCAGACTGTCACGAGCTATGTGACCTTGCCATCTGCATGTGAAAGCCTGTCTGTTCCTCGTATAACTAGCACTATCTTGTCTGTCTCGCACAACCGAACCCATCTCCGGAGTTCGTCCACCTATAGGTCTGGTCCTCTTGGACCTCTGTGACATCTGTCTGCTGCCAGCTGCAGAAGACTTCGCTATGTGACGTCTGGTGGTGGGTCTCGCTACTGGTGACTACTCTGCATGGAAACTCTATACTAGGAGGGCTCGATCTAACACACATTCCTACGTCGAGATGCTGAGGGAGATAATAGAAGACCTAATCTCTCACCAGATCCCCTACTCGATAGTCCTAGCCCTAAAGAATGGGTCTCATACCATATATATGGAGTAGCATGAGAGGTCGGTGAACCTCACTGAGTATTGTGCCACCGTCATGATGCCCTGCTGCAAGGGAATTAGTTCTTGTATCTGCACTGCACAAAGGGTGTTTGGGACAAAAATTTCCCGAAATAGTCTCTCAATGTATGTCCAGAGTAGAGTCACCTTCTCATGGACCTATAGCATCAGGCTCCACCATCTTCCTAATTCTTCCTGAATGAGACTCGTATTAAGGATCACCATAAGGTCGTGTGGTTTCCCTACCTGTCTGAAGACTCCCACCACATCCTTCAGCCAATCTTTAGCTACCTGCAGGTCCGTCTTGCCCCTAAACATGGGCGACCTCTAGTGTTGGAACTTGTCCAATGTGCTCAGGCGGTGTGAACACTTTGCTGATGTGGCGGGTGGCATCAGTGGCCCAACGGGGAGTGTTTCTGCTGGTTCCTCTGCTGGAGAAGGTACCTACACCGAGGCCTCGTCGCTCGATGGGCTATCTGTGCATCAAACTCTCGAAACGCTATTTGTATGTCTACATAGAGGCTTCTTGAAAAGAAACAGGTGTTCCATGGTCAATAAGTTATACCTGGTAAGATGAATCACGATATCACAAAGAAAACCCTTGAAAATCCAAACACAATCAGTGTTTTTTGTGCACTGAGTCGGAAATCAGATGTCATGGTCTTAGTGTATGGATACTTCTGCCACCGCGCCGGCACTAGACTCCTTGAACTGAAAAACACACTTAGTACCCTAAACACTATTGTTTCACAGAAAAGATCAGAGTCCTATGTTCTATTGTAGAACTGACACCTTTGATACCAATTTTTCACGCATGTCCCCTAGGACCCATTCCGTGACTACCCCAAGCATGTCATCCATAGGCCAAGGGCTAGAGACTAGCACTAAAGGTGTAAATCCCTAAAACTAATATATAATTTCCATTATAACTTGAAATATCACACAAAAAATTACAAGTTGGAAGCAAAACACTATGTAAAACTGTATAAAAAAGTGTGATGAATGTAAAAGGGGGCCAGAAATACAAGCCTAACTATAATGTACAAGGAAACAAAATAGTACAACAGAAGAAAAGAAAAACTGCCTCTAGGTCATCCTCTGAGGTTAGTACCTAAAGGGTACATATAGAATGCCTCCTTAGCACTCCAGGTATGCCCGTCTCCTCAGTGCATCGTCACACTGTATGGTCCACCTCCGTGTACCGTCTGTTCCGGTTTCTCTCAAGCTCAATCAGTGCTGCCTATTGTCTATATCCAACACAATGAAGTGCAGGAATAGCCCATGCATGGGTGAGTATAATGATACATTTTAGGGACCCCGAGACCCTCATGGTCTCACCAAATCCAAGAAGAAAAAATCATAAGTTATGAAATCCACAGATAACCCCACTTAGGTATATGACCATACATATCATTAAGTTATCATGTAATCCATCTCAATCATGATGTAAACACAAACATTAATGAATTAGCTCGCACATGTATACACAATCTGTAGAGAGTTTGAGATGACTTGATGTAGCCACAAAATCATCTATTCTGTCAAACCCACGTAGGATCCTGGTACAGAAATCAAAGCTGTAGATCCTACACAGGATCCAGAAATAGCTCTCAATACAGTTCCTAGATCATGTGTTGGTTCAACAACTCTGATTTCTTTACCAAAATCCTACGTGGGTTTGACAGAATAGTTGATTTAGTGGCTATAGCTAATCCTCTCAAACTCTCTACAAAATTTGTATACCTATGTGAGGTGAGTTACAAACTTTTGTGTTTATCTCATGATTGAGATGGATTGCTTGATGACTTAAGTATGTGTTTGGCCATATACGTAGGTGGGGTTATCTGTTGATTCCATGCCTTTTGGTTTCTTCTTGTTGGATTTTATAAGACCATGAGGGTCTCAGGGTCCCTATTGAGTATCGTTATACTCACCCCTTCACGGGCTATGCCCGCACCTTGTTGTGTTGGATGAAGATTATGGACAATTATGATTGAGGCTGAGAGCATCAAGACTAGACAGTACCCAGAGGTGGACCATACGACATGAAGATACACGGAGAAGACGGTCGGACCTGGAGTGTTGGGGAGGCGATCTGTACCTACCCTTCTAGTGGGAACCATGGAAGATGAACCAGTGGCAGTTTTTATTTTAATCAGTTGTACTTTCTGGTTCCTTGTACATTACTATTAGGCTTGTATTTCCAGCCCCCTTTTACTTTCAGCAGACTTTGTTTTTTAATTTTACATAGTTTTTTGCTTCCTTCATGTAATTTGTTCTGTGCGTTTTCTGGTTATAAAGGAAATGTCTTCCTCGTTTTAGGGATTTAAGCCTATGGTGATAGTCTCCATCTCCTGTCATTTGGCATGAAATGAAATGACTAAGATGGGTGTTCCCTAATAGAGCTCCAATGAATTGGGTAAAGATTTGTATCATGATACATCATGTGAAATGAGTGTTTACACATCCTAATTCATGTGAAATGATGGTTTACTCATGCTTCATGTAAAATGATCCATGTCTCATGCTAATACCATTTTAAGTGTTGTTGCCACATTTCCATGTTATGATAATCATTCTTTGAAATTCCTTTATGTTCACCTTTATCTTATGCTCCATTGTTATGCCTATTTCCTCACATGTATTGTATTTTTCATGTTATTAATCATTTAATTCCTCATTGGTCTATATAGCTCACCAATTTTTATTCATATACTTAGGTTATCTTATGTAATGCTAAGTATGAAAGAATTATGTGGCCACATAAAATATGTTTTCAATCAAGATGTCATGTTTTTAATTCTAATTTCTCCTATAATGTTCATAATCACCAAAGATATTACACCACTTGATCTTCTATCTTGTATCAACTGATGGTTTTATATAATAAATCTTGTTTAAGTGTGTAATAATAAGACGAGTTGTTATAGTTGGTATCAATGGTAGTTTTAGTTACTTTTTGTATTAGAATTAGAAAAAACTGGTAAAATACTTATGGATAATACTTAGTATAAAAATGGCATCCCTAAATTTTGGTGATTATTGATTAAGTGGTTTATGAAGAAAATACATCACTATCTGGTTACGAGCATGTAGAGGCGGTTATGGAACTGATCTATCTAGGGTTAAAACCCAAAAAATGATGCTTTGAGCTAGACTCGAATGGTATCAAGTGAAAGGCAGTGATCCTTGATTCACTATAGGTTACGAAAATATCGGGTTATAGGCATTGGTAAAATCATTAGATTAGTACGAACAATTATTTATGTAATAAAAATGGACCTATGGATATATGTTGGGATGTAGATCATGGATAACATAGATTGAAGCGTATTGTCATGACCCGTCCCCTGGGGATCGTGCCGTGACTATAAAAACCTGCCTTCCATAGTACAGTGGCTGGAAACTAGCACCGAAGGTGTATTCCATAAAACTGCGAAGTCATTGCCTTTATAACCTGTAGCACACACAACCAAGCACACAGAATGATATGAACTCAAGTAAACTAGATAGTAAACAGAGTGAGTAAAAAAATTAAAAAGGGGCCAGAATACAAGACCAACTTAAAATTACAAGGAAACTAGAATGTACAGGATAACTGATAGGTGCAAAGAAACTCCTGGATCATCCACCATGGATACTACCTGAAGGGTAGGTACAGCTCATGAATAGCCATCTCTACAGTTCACCTCGTCTAACGTCGACCTCCGAGCTACCTCCAATCCTAGTTCCATCGTCCTCTGTCGGCATTGACCACCATATACACCAAACACAACTAAGTGAGGGCATAGCACGTGTCGGGGGGAGTATAACAATACTCAGTAGGGACTCCGAGACCCTCATGGTCTCACAAAAATCTACAAAGGATAAAGCACAAAGCATGAAGTCAACTGTTAACCCTGCTTAGGTATATGCCCATACTTATACCAAATTTATCATGTGTACCCATGTCAATCATGAGGAAACATAGGGTCCAACCCAAAATCCCAATGCTCAACCATTCCGCAAAGGAATCAATACCACGAAGGTAAGTACCACACATGTACACCACAGAGAAGAATACCACCAAGGTATTACCATGAAGGAAAGAACCATAAGGTATAGACTCAGATCACACCAGGTATAACATAAGTATATTAGTATAGATTATTAGATATAACTACTAAATCAACTTTCTCTGTTAAGTGGCAAGCCCACACAGGATCACTCGGTTTTGACCCACACATGATCGCTCGGTGCTGAACTAAACAGGATCGCTCAGTGCTGACCCACACAGTATCGCTCAGTGCGGACCCACATAGGATTGATAAGTGATGACCCACAAAATATCGCTAGGTGATGACCCACATAGGATGGCTTGGTGTTTCCCCACACAGGATCTCTAGGTGCTCACCCACACAGGATTGCTTGGTGCTGACTCACACAGGATCGCTCTTTATTCTTCACGTCATAGCCAGCTACTGTGTTTCAGCACTAGGCCTGATCCTCTCCATAAGGGTCCACTCCTCAAGACAATGGTCGATACATCAACTTCCATGATGTCTCAATAAGAAGTATCTCAATGGACCGCCACATCATAGGGGTCTCCACAAAACAGATGGCGTGTCAATCAGATCCCCGGTCTATGAGTTATTTGTCTATTAGTGTAACACCTGAGATTTTTATTATTAATAGTTTGTTTTTCTGTTTTATACATCGTCAAAGGAATCATTCACTACACCCAACTATATCTTGGCTTGATTTACACGCAATCACGACCTTCCTCGATAGCTTGCATTGTACGCAATACTAAGTTTCACTAAACAACGATATGCTATTAAAACTAGCTGTTATGAATAGTATTACCCACTTTTTGAAATTTTATTAATTTTATCTTAAAAAATTTACTTCATTTTTTGATTTAGAATTTAAAAATTAGCCTAGGGTGAATTTTTGGTATTTTTCTGAAAACATTCAATTTTTGATGAATAGGTAAAACACTAGGTTACTATTTAAAAACTGACTTTTTATTTAAATTATTAGTTATTTTATTTAAATTTATTATATGTCAAAATTGATACATAATACTTATATAAGTTCAAATTAATTCATTGGAGTCATTTTATAATAATTTAGATATATAAAAATTTTATTGAACTTTTCACCGTCTTTTACCCACCTCCTAGGAGAGTTTGAAAATTTACATAAAACATAATTTTACAACATCTATGAGTGAAATTTACAAAATCTGAGAGACAAAATTAATATTAAGGAGTAAATTGTTGTTCAATATGATAAAAATAATTTTTTTTGAATAGTAACTTTTTACTTTTATTTACCACAGTTGAGAGTAAATAGGGTAATTGAGGGTAAAAATGGTATTATTATTACCCTAACACATGTCTTAATTCTATTGGTTAAGTTTATTTCTACAAAAAACAACATTAGAAATAAAATATGACCATTTAGGTCCACATGGATTAGAAGAGTACATTTAGTATTATTTTATTTAAAGAATAGATAAAATAGTTAAAATCAATGATTAATAACTAAAACATTTTTAATATAGGGTTATAAATAAGATAAGTTCGACTTTAAATATTCATTAGAAAGATAAAAATATTTCTTACATAATGGTATTTTATTTATAATATTTATACTTTATATAAGTTAATTTATTTATGACACAATGATGATGTAGTAATTACCTTATTTAGGAAATATTAACATAATTGATATAATAAATACCCAAATAAATGTAATTTGAGACTTTTTAAGAATTAAACTAATTTTATAGGTTAATATGACATATTATTATTGATTTAATTTAATTTTTTCTAACTAATAATTCTGTTATGATTTTCACAAAAACCAATTACCAAATAGTGTCAAAATTGACATAAAATAGTTTTTAAAAAAATATTATATTATTAATTGTTATTTTATTCCTAAAAACCTTAGGCTCGGCCAAATGACTTAGATAAGGTTATATATATTAATAATGAACCACTTGGTGTTCGTTTGTCTTGTTATAGTTTGTTTATTAACCGTATAGTTTAAGAAAACAAGAATACACGGTAAAAGATAAATTATTTAACTTAGAGTTAATTCTAAATGATAAGGTTAAATTATAAAACTAAACTTTTCTAAAATCTATTGGTTGAGATTATTTCGACCCATACCCACCATATCTTCTAAATAAATTAATTTGGAGCTTCTAAAAACCAAATATTACTTTATTATAAAATAATATTTAATGTTTTTCTTAAGGTGACCCTCTCCTCCCTTATAAAAGGGCACCACCCCCCTCTCCTCCTCACACCACATTGAGACTTCCAGATCGGAAAAAACCCTGCCCATTTCCCTTCTCATCTTCCCTAGAAACATCCTAGAGGTCCTGGGATTATTAAAAGATCATCTTTAGTGCCCTAAGATGAGGTTAAAAAGAGGCGCTTCAAAGAAGAGGTAATGTCTGTTACCGATTCATTCAACTTTAATTTTTCTTGTACTTCTTCTTCATTAGTTGTTTCATTTGAAGTAATAGAATCAGTATCACTCATATAATGATATTATATTATAAATATGAAATAACCCTATTTCACCTTCTATCTATCCTACAAAAAAATAAAATCACCGTGCGTGCGTACATACGAAATATCGTCTCCACGACATGGTGTAATCTGTTTTCCACCACCACATTACATGGATGGGTATAATGGTGTAAATAATAACTATATATGATTATTTTAAAGGGTTATTGAATATGAAATTGTATACATACACTTCAATAAAATTCCATGATCATGGGAACGATATCATCGCTCATGCGTACGTACGGCCTACCGTCTCCACGATGTGATGTGACTCATTCTACATGATCTTAAATTCCTAATGATTATATAAATGATTTTAATGAGTAAATATGATATATATTACACTAATACCATTCTAGAAATGCATTATCTATAACCTAAAAAGAAGAATAAGAATTTATTCGACAAAACACAAATAAGAACAAAAATCAATAAACCCCCGAATAACAAGTAGCAGTGTAATATTACTAATAAGAAGCTAAGAATATGACCATATATGATATCATAACAATGATTACGATTCTAGAATAAGTCAATAACATTATTTAGATCCTTATATATGAGGTTCGGACATATACGAAGCACATCAAACCTAAGGTAAGAGACAATCATTCAATCTCATATTTATCCGAGATTGTTTATACATCAGAATTTACTGGGGAATATTTATCATCCAAATCCATGTTTCTTCAATATTTAAGGTTATATATATCATCCTACAATTGTTTAAATCCAATTTTACCCTTCAGTTAGTTTTTAGTAAAAGATATGAAAGGAATCTTTTTTCATTTTTTTTACGAGGTACATTTTTGACTTTTCCAGCCAACGTACGAGGAGAATGTTTTTCGTTAACTTATACTACATGAATGGATTATTATAAAATTAATTCCGTAAATCATACTTTACATGTTTTCAAGTTTATTTTTAATCAACATATTTAAGTTTAAAATGGTATGACATGTTAAGAAAGGGAAAAAAAAATTGATGTAGAAAGGATATTTTCCTTAAGAATGAAGTTCATGTGTTTTATCAAAATTATTTTCCATCTATGATAATATAGGTTTCTATTTCTATCATTATTTTTTTTACATTGATTTGATTATGTTATGATGGAATTATTTTTATGATGTCTTTTTATCTTATATATATTATTTTATGATGGAATGGTGTTTAAGAATCCCATTTTTATTACATGGGTTACGATATGATGTATGTTTTATAATCTTGTGGCACACATAATAAGGGTATAATTATGAGATGGGTGGGACCTATATCTCCCTCCAATGCATTGGGTAAAGATTTATATCTCATGAGATAGACATGGCTAGAACGTCAGATTAATCCAGTTCAGTGATACATGACTGAAATGAGGAGTGAACTCTATTCAGAAATGGACTTTGTCTGCTAGGATAGTCTTGGCAATGAGTCTTTACTACTAAGAAATGATTCTCTATGACTATTTGTGTATTTGAAAAAGATTCATGTTTTAAGATATGATTATTGGGATTACATTTCAAAAATATAAATTATCCCATGTTGTGAAATTATGCTCTCTTTTTCAAGTTAAGATTTCCTAAATGTTATGTTATTATGAATATGATGTGATTTATATTTCTTTTGTTTTACCTTATAGAGCATTTGAGCTCACCCTTTTGTATGTTTTCTTTTCCCTAGGTCTGGAATAAGGGTATTATTTATGATATTCCAAAAGGTACCCTAGATATGTTAAAATAAAAGGGAGACAATGTAGATGATTTATGAACTAGTTGTTTATGTTTCCCAGTTTCTAAAGACACTATTCCTATACGGTCCTTTCATGGATTTGTTATATGTTTTAATAAGTGTACTTAAATTTTGAACTATTAACAATGCATGTAATGTAGGGGTCATTATAGTTGGTATCCGAGGAACGGTATAGTCAACCTTTGGATACTAGGATGTGAAAGCCTTAGTAATGTATAAGCATAATAAATTTTTTTATTGTTTTAGAAATGGACATGAATAACCTATGATAAGACCTAAAGCATTAAATTTTATTCTTGATTATGTGGTTTTACTATGATGGTTAGTGTTTCTCACACTATGCTTATTGGTTTTAGTCAATGGATGGAACCCGAAAGAACCGTGTTAATGCTGAATGCGATGAGCAATGCAATGATTGTCCCCCTGAGCAACCAAACATTATGGGAGCTGGAAGGTAAAATCTTGTAGCCATGCTCACACAAAATTCTCAAGTTATGAATCATGAAGGACTTCTAAACGAGCAACAGAAGGAGAAACATTCTGTTGAATCCTTCGTGAGGCAGCGTCCACCATCATTCAGTGGGTCTACTGATCCATTAGTGCCTGAACCATGGATCAGTACCACTAAAATATATTTTTTGTTCTTCAATGTTCTTAACATGATAAATTCGTCTTAGCAGTATATCGTTTTGTAGGTGAAGCTGATCAATGGTGGAATCTAATCAAGAACATGAGGCTAAGAGATGATATTTAGTCTATGGAATGGTACAAGTTAAATAACTTATTTTTTAATTAGTACTTACCTCTTATTCTTCGAACACAGATGGATAATGAGTTTCTTGAACTGAATAAAATGGATGACGAATCTATTGGTACCTACGAGGCCAATTTTACGTGACATGAGAGGTACTCTTCTGTTATTTTTATCCAACAAGAGAGTAAGATCGATGTATTCTTTAGTGGCTTAAAACCAAGTCTTTGAAGGGATTTATCCATAAGGGACATCAATAGCTATGAGGAAATCATTCGATGTTCTCTCAAGGTTGATATGGAGATTGGAGTAACCCATCAGTCATATGTGTTTGATAAGAAGAGGAAAATGGAATTCAAAGGAAAATCTAAAGACCACACTGAAATGAAGATGAGTTTTCCCCTATGCTCAAAATGTGGAAAGAAACATGGAGGGAGTTCTCTTAATGGGACATGTAAATGTTTCAAATGTGTAAAGGAAGGTCATCGGGATTTGAATGCCGCAATTATAGGAAGAAGATATCTAGTAATGCGAACTAAAAAAAGGCTACACAGTGTGCACCTCCTACACTTCAATGTTACAAGTGCAAGGAAATGGTTCATTATGACAAACAATGACCTAATCCAATGGTTTATGATTATGATCGATTTCAACAAACTCTTAATGCCAAAGACAAAGGAAAGTCACATACAATTTCTATCAGCGATGTAGGGTATGATAACGAAGTGGTGATATATACACTTACCATCCACTCTAAAGTAGAAAATGATTTTTTTGATTCTGGAACACCCACTCTTTTATTTCTAAAGAATTTTCTAATGGTATCACCATATTACCTCATCAGTTAGATATTCAGTTAGCTATGACTACCCCTAATGGCATAATAGTCGCATAAAAAGTTTACCATTATTCTCCAATTTAAGTTTGTGGGAATGTGCTTCCTGTAAATCTTGTGATCCTTCCTGTATTGGAATTTGATGTGACTCTTGGAATGGATTGGATTCCTTTATATGGAGATCATATAAATTTCCAAATAAGGTAAGTCACATTTCATATTCCAGATCAATCTATGATCATCTATCGATGCAAGGATGAACATAAATTTCCAGTTGAAATTTCATCCATCTTATGGGTCTTGATTCCACTAAATGAAGGTTATTTATCTCAAAAGGTTGAATAGAAACTCATAATTAAGAATATTCCCATTGTACAAGAGTTTGGTGATGTCTTTCTGAAGGAATTGCCATGTCTTCCAACAAATCATAAAGTTGAGCTTTTAATAGAACTCATACCGGGTGCTATGCCCATTTCAAAGACACCTTATAGAATGGCCCCAATTGAGTTGCATGAATTGAAGAAGAAACACCAAGAGAATCTTGATAAGGGATTCATATGCCCTAGTGCATCACGTTGGGGAGAACCTGTTCTGTTTGCTAGGAAGAAAGATGGATCAATGAGACTCTTCATTGATTATCGAGAACTTAACAAGATCACTATCAAGAACAGATATCCTCTCCCACGCATTGATGACTTATTTGACCAACTACAAAGAGCTCAACACTTTTCCAAGATTAATATTCGTTCAGGGTATCATAAATTAAGGGTCAAAAGGGAGGATATACCAAAGATGACTTTCCGTACAAGTTATGGACACTATGAATTTATAGTGATTCCTTTTGGTCGTACTAATTCCCTTTTTATCTTCATGGATCTAATGAATAGAGTCTTTAGAGACAATCTTGATCAGTTTGTGGTAGTATTTATAGTTGATATTCTTGTCTATTCAAATATCAAGGAAGAACATGAAGATCACTTGAGAATTGTATTAATGACTCTGAGGAAGGAGAATCTTTATACCAAATTTACCAAGTGTTAATTTTGGCTTCAAGAAGTTGCATTTTGTGTCACATAATCTCAAAAGAGGGGATATCTGTAGATACAACAAAAGTAGAGGTTATTGAAAGATGGTTGAGACCAACAATAGTAACTGAGATCCGATGTTTTCTTGGTTTGGCTGGATATTATCGACTTTTTGAGAATGATTTTTCATGATTATCTAATCCACTCACTAGGTTGACTCTAAAAGGAGTTAAGTTCATTTGGATGGAGGAGTGTGAAGAGAATTTCAAGGAGTTAAAAATAACGTTATCCAGTGAACCAGTGCTCACACTGCCTTGTAGTGGAGAATGGTTTGTGTTTTACAGTGATGCATCAAAGAAGGGATTGGGGTGTGTTCTCATTCAAAATGATATGGTGATAGCTTATTCCTCATGACAGTTAAAAATCCATGTGAAAAATTACCCAACTCATGATTTGGAGTTAGCTGCGGTAATATTTGCATTAAATATTTGGAGGCATTATCTATATGGGGAAAGGTGTGATATTTATACTGATCATAAAAGTTTAAATTATATTTTCACACAAAAGGTGCTGAATATGCGACAAAGAAGATGGTTGGAGACAATTAAAGATTATGAATTCTCAATTCATTACCACCCTGGGAAAGAAAATAAGGTGGAAGATGCACTAAGTCGACAAGACCATGCTATCTTTTCCATGATGAGAATCACAAAAGATCCAATATTTATGGATTTACAAAGGATGGATCTTGGAATAATAATGGAAGGGAAAAATACTATATTTCTCAAATGAATGTTCAACCATCTATACATGTGAAGATTAAGGAGGCACATAAAGAAGATGTAGAATTACAAAAGAAGGTGAAAATGTTTCTGAATTAAACCTTGATTGTGATGGGATAACAAGGTTCAAGAATTGGGTTTGTGTTCTTCCCATCCCAGAATTAAAGGAGCTGCTAGATGAGGCTCATTGTTCTTCATTCTATATTCATCCCGGAATCACGAAGACGTATAGGGACCTGAAAGGGTACTTCTGGTGGGATGGCATGAAAAGATATGTTGCTAAATAAGTGTCTTGATGCTTGGTTTTTCAGCAAGTTAAAGCTGAGAGATAGAAGTCTAAGGGGATGTTACAACCATTACCCATACCCGAATGGAAATGGGAAAACATCACTATAGACTTTATCACTGGACTTCCTAAAACATCTGAAGGCATGAATGCTATCTGGGTCATAGTTGATCGTCTTATGAAGTTGGCACACTTAATTGCTATTAGAGATGATTTCTCTCTGGATCAGCTTGCCAGGATATATGTTAAGGATGTGGTAAAATTTCATTGTGTACCACTTTCCATTATATCTAATCGGGATATGAGGTTTATCTAAATGTTTTGGCGAAGATTTTAGCATACTCTAGATACAGAGTAGAGTTTCAACACTACTTATCATCCTCAGACAAACGGTCAGTCTGAGAGGAAAATTCAAACTCTAGAAGATATGTTGAGAGCATGCTCTAAAGATTTCAAAGGTGGTTGGGATCAACACCTACCATTGGTGGAATTTTTTTATAATAATAGCTTTCACTCCAGTATTCAGATGGCTTCTTTTGAAACTATATATAGAAAGAAATTCATGACTCCAACTTTCTAGGATGAAGTTGGGGAAAGAAAGCTATTAGGACCTGATCTTGGTGATGAGATGGAAGAAAAGGTCTGATCTATTCAATAACACATAAGAGTAGCTCAGAGTCGAAAAAAAGTTATGCTGATAACTGAAAAAAGACCTTGAGTTTGATATGGGTGATAAAGTATTCTTACGAATATATCCTTGGAAGAGAGTAATGAGATTTAGAATGAAGGGAAAGCTGAGCCCTTGATATATCGATCCTTTCGAAATACCGGATCATGTTTGGAAGGTAGCTTACTGATTGGCGCTTCCACTGAATCTCTCTCAAGTTCATGATGTGTTCCATGTATCTTTCATGAGAATGTACATATTCGATCCTTAACATGTAGTTATCTCAGAAGTTTTACTGCTGGAGAAAGATCTTTCTTATGAAGAACAGTCGATAGAGATTCTGGATTGTAGCGAAAAAGTCCTACGGAACAAGACCACTAGCTTGGTGAATGGTTTATGGAGGAACCACCAATTATAATAAGCAACATGGGAGCTTGAAAATATGATAAGGGAGAGGTATCCTCATCTGTTTGTTACAAAGTGATGAATTTTGAGGGCGAAATTCATATTAAGGGGGGTGGAATGTAACACCCGAGATTTTTATGAGAAATATTTTGTTTTTATGTTATATACATCATCAAAGGAATATTTCTCTACACACAACACTATCATGTCTTTCTATACATGCAATCTCGACCTTCCTCGATAGCTTGTGTTGTATGCAATACCGATTTTTACTAAACAACAATATGCTATTAAAACTAGCCGTTAATGAATAGTAATACACAATTTTTAAAATTTTATAAATTTTATCAATAAAAATGGACTTCATTTTGGGATTCGGAATATCAAAATAATCCTAGGGTGAATTTTGGGTATTTTTCTGAAAACATCCAATTTTTGATGAATATTGAAAACAATGGGTTACTATTTAAAACCCGACTTTTTATTTAAATAATTATTTATTCTATTTAAATTTATTTTATTTCAAAATTGATACATAATACTTATATAAGTTCAAATTAATTCATTCGAGTAAATTTATAATAACTTTAGATATATAAAAATTTTATTGAACTTTTCATCTTCTTTTACCTACCTCTTAGGAGAGTTTGAAAATTTATATAAAACATAATTTTACCGCTTCTATGAGTGGAATTTCGAAATTTTGAGAGACATGGTTAATATCAAGGAGGAAAATGTGGTTCAATAAGAAAAAATATTTTTTGTGAATAGTAACTTTTAACTTTTATTTACGACTGTTAAAAGTAAAAAGGTTAATTAAGGGTAAGAATGGTATTATTATTACCCTAACACATGTCCTCATCCTATTAGACAAATTTAATTAGACCATAAAAAACCTTAGGAATAATATATGACCATTTATGTTCACTTAGATTAGAATAGGACAAATAATATTATTTTATTTAAAGAAGAGTTAAAATAGTTAAAATCAATGTTTAATAACTAAAAATATTAAATATAGGGTTATAAATAAGATAAATTAGACTATAAATAATAATTATAAAGTAAAAAAGATTGTATACATAATGGTATTTTATTTATAAATTTTATACTTTAAATAATTCAATTTATTTATAACACAATGATGATGCAGTATTTACCTTATTAAAGAGATATTAACATAATTGATATTATAAGTACCCAAATAAATGTAATTTGAGACTTTTTAAGAAATAAACTAATTTTATTGTTTTATATGACATTTTATTATTGATTTAATTAACTTTATTTGAACAAAAAATGCTGTTATTATTTTCACAAAAATCAATTACCAAATACTGTCAAAATTGACATAAAATAGTTTTTAAAAAAATATTATATTATTAATTGTTATTTTATTCCTTAAAATATATGGTTCATCCAAATGACTTAGATAACATAATATATATTAATAATGAACCAGTTGGGGTTCGTTTGGCTTGTTATAGTATGTTTATTAACCATATAGTGTATGTAAAAAAGAAGACACGGTAAAAGTTAAATTATTTAACTTAGAGTTAAATATAAATGATAAGGTTAAAAAAGTAACCTAAACATGTCTAAAATATATTGGTTGAGAGTTTTTCGACCAATCGCCATATTATCTTCAAAATAAATCATTTTGGAGCTATTAAAAACCGAATATGACTTTATTATAAAATAAAATATTATGTTTTTCCTAAGGTGCCCCTCTCCTCCCTTATAAAAGGGCACCTCCTCCCTCTCCTCCTCACACCACATTGAGCATTAAAGCTCAGAAAAAACCTTCCCATTTCCCTTCTCAACTTCCATAGAAGCATCCTACATGTCCTGGTCTTCTTCAAAGACAATCTTCAGTGCCCTAAGAAGAGTTTAAGAGGATGCGCTTCAAAGAAGAGGTAATGTCCGTTATCGATTCTTCCAAATTTATTTCAACTTCTACTTCTTATTATTTAGTTGTTCCATTATGAAGTAATAACATTAGTATAACTCATATACAGATATGTTATTATAAATATTAAACAACCCTATTTCACCTTCTATCGATCCTACGGAAAACGAAATCATGGCGCGTGCGTACGTATGGAATACTGTCTCCACGCCGTGGTGTAATCTGTTTTCCACCACCACCTTACTTGGATGGGTATAATGGTGTAAATAATAACTATATATGATTATTTTAAAGTGACATTGATTCTAAAATTGTATACATAAACTTAAATACAATTTCACGATCATGGTAATGATATCATTGCTCGTGCGTACGTACAGCCTACCATCTCCACGATGTGATGCGACTTTTTCTACATGATCTTCAATGCGTAATGATTATATAAATGAATTGAATCAATAAAAATGATATATATTGAACTAATAAAATTTTGGAAAAGTGGAATCTATAACCTTAAAATAAGAACAATAATTTATTCGACAAAACACGCATAAGAACAAAAAGCAATAAACACCCAAATAACAAGTAGCAATGAAATATTACTAATAAGAAGCTAATAATGTGAACATATATGATATCATAACAATGTGTACGATTCTATAATAAGTCAATAACATTATTTAAATCATTATACAGGAGGTTCGGACACGTACTATGAAAATCAGACGTATGTAAAGGGAAAATTTCACAATCTCATTTTTATCAGAGATTGTTTATACTTTAGAATTGACTGGGGAATATTTATAATACACATCCATGTTTCCTCAATATGTAATATTAATTCTATCCTCATAAAATTGTTTAAATCCAATTTTACCCTTCAGTGATTTCATAGTAAAAGATATGAAAAGAATCTTTTTTCGTTTTTTACGAGGTACTTTTTTAACTTGTCTAGCCAATGTCATGGAGAATGTTTCTCGTAAACTTATACGGCTTGAATGGATTTTTAGAAAATTATTTCCATGAAGCTTCCTTTACAAGTTTTCATGTTTATTTTTAATCAAATTCTTTTAGTTTAAAATTGTATGCCATGTTAAGAAAGGAAAAATGTTTTTGAAGTAGAAAGGATATTTTCCTCAAGAATGAAGTTCAAGTGTTTTATCAAAATTATTTTCCATCTAAGATAATACAGGGTTTTGTTTCTATCCGGATTTTTTACATTGATTTTATTTTGTTATGATGGAATTACTTTTATGATGTCCTTTTATATTATATGGATTATTTTATGTTGCCAAGATGTTTAAGAAACCCATTTTCATTACATGGGTTATGCTATGATGTACGATTTATGATCTTGTGGAACACATAAGAATGGTATCATTATGAGATGGGTGGGACCAATATCTCCCTCCAATGCATTGGATAAATATTTATCTCTCATGAGATAGACATGGCTGGAATGACAGGTTAATATGGTTCTGTGATACAGGACTGAAACGAGGATTGAACTCGGTTCATAAATGGACTTTGTCCGCTAGGATAGTCTTGGAAATGAGTCTTGACAACTAATAAATTATTATCTATGATTATGTGTGTATGCAACAATGTTTCATGTTTTATGTTATGATTATTGGGATTACATTTCACTTCTATGATTTATCCCATGTTATGAAATTATGATCACTTTTACAGGTTAAGATTTCCAAAATGTTATGTTATTATGAATATGATGTGATTGATATTTATTTTGTTTACCCTTACTGAGCATTTGAGCTCACCCTTTTGTATGTTTTCTTTTCCCCAGGTCAGGATGAAGGGTATTAAGTATGATATGCCAAAAGGGTCTCTAGATATGATAAAATAAAAGGGATATAGTTTGGATAATTTATGAACCAGTTGTTTATGTTTCCTAGTTTCAAAAGACACTATACTTATATGGTCCTTTCATGGTTTTGTTATATGTTTTAATAAGTGTACTTCAATTATCATGTATTGACTATGTATGTAAGGTATGGGTCATTATAAATAGTCCTGAGGGCCCGGTAAGATTTTTCGTCGATCCAACCCAACTGTTCTACAACATTATCCAAATATACAATGGGTATACTCAAAGGGATCGTCTCCCTCCAAGGTTTCCAATTCTGCAGACAATTCGTCAAATGGATGTCCAGTGCCAAAGTTATCGCCAAAAGATCATAAAAGGGTCAAACATTGTCTGGGTCTGGTCTGACCTAGTTGGACCGAATAGGCCCGACCCGACCTGGGCATACCCGATTAGGGCCGACCCGAACCGACCCAACTTGGGTTGACCGGGACCGACCTAGTGGGACTGGCCCAGCCTGTAGTGTGGCTTGTGGGGTGGCGCAGCGGCCATGGAAGTCACAGTTGGCTTCGGGAGCCATAGGGTGGAGCGAGGCTGCAATTGTCGTGGGGCAGTGTGAGGTTGTGTGGGATATGAAGAGATGGTGGCCACGGGTGCTCTGGGGCAGTGCGAGGCCGCGTGTGTCGCTGGGCAGCTGAGGCCGCATGGGCCATGGGGAGGCAAAGGCCATGGGCGGTGCAGGCCGCAGCGTCACGGTGACCACGGGGCGACGAAGGCTGTAGGTGGAAGAGGTCATGGCAGTGCAGGGACACGAATGGTGCGAGGTCGCTGGGTGGCACTGGTCGGGGATAACGGAGGCCACGGGGTGGAGGAGGCCGCGGGACGGCGGTCACCACAGATGGCAGTGGCCGCGGGCTGTAGAGCCCGCAGGGTGGTGTCGTTGTCTTCGTCGTGGCCATCAGTGGTGAAAAAAGCCATTTTCGTGTTCCACTAGTGCCAAAAGCTGGCACTGGTCACCGTCACCATCATTAAAAACACACAAAAGAAGAACGACAGAAGGATCAGGCCATATTTGTTTGGCCTCCACACTCTGCATTATAGCCGTAGGAAGTGGTCCATTAATTTTCAAAAATAAAGTGTGTGGAAGATATTAGAAAACATCAATCCCCACAACCTTCATCAATCAATATTCTTAATCCCTCAAAAGAAAACATTAACGGATTAACTAGTTTATGAGATTTGATCTGCATTCTTAGTTTAGAAGGGAATAACATGGGAAGTTATAATCAAATATAAATAAACCCCTACCTCAAATATTTGTCGACGGAGGCCGCAAGGAAGGATACGATGTCATTGGAGATAGACGGATGTCGGTGAAGTTTGTGTTTGCTCGATCGTGGGTTTGTTTTCATTGAAGATGTTCCTCGTCAGTTTGAGAATTCTACATTGGGGAGCACATTCTTCATTAGATAACGCATTCTTCATTGGAGAGAATAATCGTCCAAGATTTTTTCTGTTTCCCTTTCTTCAATTCATTCCCCAATTCTACAGAAAATAAAATAAATAGCCAACACGAAGATTAAAAAATAACTAAACATTTATTTTTATGTTGACACCTAAAATTAATTTATATCTTAAAATTTTATTTTATGTCGACACAAAAAATTAACTGGGAGAGTTGAAAAGTTTCTACCCCATTAAGATTGGAGTTCAAAGGGGTTTTAGTCTCGGGTGGTTCCCACCACCATTACCCACATGGGAGATTAGTTCTAGTGGTCCCCACCTTTCAACTTCCACATGGGAGTTCCAAATAAAATAAAATTTTACACCTTCTTATTTTATTTTATTCCATCATGAAATACCCAAATTCTATCTTTCACCGACGACCTACTACGGTCGAAGTGAAGCTCCCCTTAAGCGAAAACCAGCGTTGCGAGTTCAACGGTGCCCTCAGATTTCAATTATGATCACCAGTTTGAATGTTACAAAAACTGTCTCGCATGTTTACAAAATTTAATTAAAAAAGTTCATAAATTCATTTTGAGCACACCGGGCCTTGGAATCACGCGCCGTCAGTTTTCGTGAACTCGTAAAATTCCCATTTAATTTTAAAAAATATTTACATAGAACTTCTGGGTCTTTACACATATAAATTCTCAAGTTATGAAAATAAATGTAATTTAAAAGTCGTTTATTTTTTTTCTTTGGATTAACCTTTATGTTATACGCATAAAAATTATTTTATTCCATCAAAGTGCATTTAATAGGATGAATCGGTCTAACAACCAATGTGATGATTAATTTGATGATTGTTCTATTGAGATTCCCAATCTGATAGGAATGGGAATCAAAAACATTGTCATAATACACTCTCAGTTAACTCAGTTTTTGAATAGAAACATGGTTTAAGAGGAACATTCAACCACCCCATCCCCCAAGAATGAACATGTTGAAATCGAGGGATTTATTAGAAAAAGACCTCCTACTTTTAATGGATCATATGATCCCAAAATTGTCGAATAATGGATCAACTCCATTGAAATGATCTTCTCCATCCATCAATGTTCCAAATAAGATATGGTTCTTCTAGATTCTTATTATATGAAGGGTGAAGCTGATCAAATGTGAAAATTGTTCAATAATATGCTGTTTGAGGAGGATATCAAGGAGTTGGAATGGAAGGATTTATGGAAAATGATTTTCAACTTATATTTTCATCGCACCCACTGAATTAATATGGAAACAGAAAACCTTGATTTAAAAAAAATTCAACAAATAAGTCAGATTGTATGAGGAAAAACTTTACAAGGCATGCACGATATGCCTCTGACATTGTTGTTACACCCGATTGCAATGTTTACCACTTTGTTGGTTGGCTAAAACCATGCCTTCAGAAATCCCTAGATATATGTGAATTTGAGAGAAATGAAGATATTGTATAATTTTTCCTCAATTTAGAAATAGTTATCTAAGAATCTCAGGGGTATCATGGGGATAAGAAGCATAAGGTGTACCCGCAGTATTCTGGTCTGATGGATAAATCCAATGGTGCAAAAAAAATCCAATATCCCACTTTCCAATGGTGCAAAAAGTAGCATCCCAGAAATTGCATGAAGGGGATAAAGAAATAATTTAGGTGTGGATGGGAATGGAAGCGGGAAATTAACTACCGACAGGAAAAACCCGCAGTTATGATAGAATTGAGAAATTATCCATTCAACCCTCAACACATTATTCATTTCTTAAACGAAAAAAAACTAGGGAACTTAGCAAACAAGTTCCAAATGAAAAGTGTCTTCAGAGGAAATCAACAACCTCCATGTTTGCAAGGGCAAAAATTTTCCATCACTACCGCTGAAGTGAACCCCAAAAATGATGTGGTGACAAGTATTCTAGTTATTTATTAATTAATAGAGAACATAATTTTTTATAATGGTTCTACTCATTCTTTTATATCCTAAAAGATTAGTTCAACAATCCCAACACCACCAACAATTAGGGATGTAACAATGTATGTGACTACAGAAAATGGGGATAATAATTGAATCCCAATAATAAAACTTTTTCTCTGTCATAATTTTTGGATTGAACTTCCATAATATCCTTGTCATACTTCCACTGGTAGAATTTTATTCAATTCTTTGCATGGATTGAATTTCTATATACAGAACAAACATTAATTGTCATGAGTGTGAAATCACACTCCATTTGGAGAATCGACCAATGAATTTGTACAAGTGAATGGAGGAGGATGAATCTTCATTTGCACCATCATCTCAAGTGTGGATATTACTGCCCTATGAGTGCACATATTTGGATTAGATGATTGATTCTAAGGATCGAACCATCCTTGAAGACTTTCCAATAATAAGGGAATTCAAATTATGTGTTTCCTGAGTAATTGTGTGGTATTCCTCCAAGAAGATATTATAATTTATAAATTTTTCATATACATGGGGAATATCCAATATCCATGAATCTGTATAGAATATCATTTGTAGATCTTTAAGAGATTAAGAAAAAACTACATGGGAATTTGGATAGAGGGTTTATATGCCCAAATGCTTCACCTTGGGTTACACTTTTCCTCTTTATCAAGAAGAAGGATGGGTCAATGCGCCTTTGCATTGATTATCATGAGCTCAAAAAAATAACGATATAGAAAAACAACCCTCTTCCATGAATTGATGAATTTTTTGATCAGTTATGTGGAGAGTAATACCTCTTCAAGGTGGATTTCAGTCGGGATATTACGAGGTAAGGGTGAAGAAGGAGGATATCACCAAGACAACATTTTGTATTAGACACGGGCCTTATGAATTCATAGTAATGTCTTTCAAACTCACTAATTCTCTAGAAATATTCATGAACATGATTAATAGAGTCTTTAGATATTACCTTGAAAAATATTTGGTAGTCTTTTTAGATGATATTCTATTATACTCTATAACTAAGGAGGAACATGAGGAGCATCAAAGCACTATACTAAAGACCTTGTGAAACAAAACAACTCTATGAAAAGTACTGCAAGTGTGTGTTATAATTAAAGGAAGTGCAATTCTTGTGTCATATCATCGAAAACAATGCGATATCTATGGATCTCTACAAGAGTCAAACAATTGATGGATGGATGTGTCCAACATTGGAAAAAGATATGTGGTTATTTATGGGGTTAGCTGTATATTATGACAAATTTGTGAGAAATTTCTCTTTATTTTCCAACCCTCTTACCAATCTAACTTAGAATGGAGTAATTTTTTCATGGATCAATGAATGTAAAGAGAGCTTCAAGGTGTTGAAAAAGTGGCTTATCATTGATTTTGTTCTCACACTACCCACAAGTTGAGATCTTTTTGAGGTATTCAGTGATTTATCGAAGAAGGTCCTTGAATGTGTGTTGATGAAAAATGAAAAAGTCATTTCTTATATGTCATGAAAATTTAATGTTCATGATAGAAATTTTCCAACACATGATATGGAGTAGGATTTAGTAATGTTTGCTGTGAAACTTTTGAAAAAATTACTCATTGGGAAATGTCTAAAATATACACAATTAAAAAAAATCCTCAAGTATATATTCACACAGAATGTGTTGAACATGAACCAATGAAAATCATTACAGATGATCAAAGACTATGACTTCTCATTCCATTACCACCCTCGGAATAAGAAAAATGTGGCAAACTCTCTAATTAGAAAGGATCCAGAGATTCTATCATTGATGATAATTGAAAATGATCCAATCATCTTATATTTGATGAATATTGAAATGGGAATCATAAATAAGGGAAAATCCCCAATCCATTCACAAATTATTTATTAACCATATCTATTGGAAAAGTTAATGATGATCAAAAGGATGATGTGGGAATTCAGAAGAAAGTGGAAACTATCAAAAATTGGAAATCCTCATTGATCAATGTTAATGAATATTGAATTTTCATATTTGGGACAAGATTATATGTTCCATCAAATCTGGAGTTAAATAATGATCTTTTTGTTGATTCACATAGTTTGAATTTTTCTATTCACCCATGAAACAAAAACATGGATTGAGATGTCTGAGATCATTATAGGTGGAATAAAATTAATAATGATATTGGAGAGTATACATAACAGTGTCTGGTGTGTCAAAAAGTGAAGGATGAGAGGCAAAAGTCTAAGGGAATGATTCAACCATTACCCATACTAGAATGGATGTGGGAAACCATCAACATGGAATTTTTCACCGAACATCCAAATATAACCAAAGGAAACAATGCTATCTGTTTTGTTGTTGATTTTCATACAAAGACTGGACATCTCAATTCAATTCGAAATTATATCATATTGTATCAAAATGCAAAAATATATATCAGAGATGTGGTCGGGCTTAATGAATTACCACAGTCAATTGTATCCAATCTAGATCCCAGATTCAACTCTATGTCTTTGAAGATTCTTCACCATGTTCTGAATACTAATTAGAAAATTACTATGACTTATCATCGCCAAACTAATGTCCAATCTGAGTGGACAATGCAAACACTTGAGGAAAGTTTGAGAGCATGCTCAATGGACATAAAAAATGATGGGATCAACTTCTTCCTATAGTTAAACTCTCATACAAAAATAGTTTCCACTAAAGCATCCAAATTGCACTTTATGAAGCCAAGTATGGGATGCGGTGCATAAAACCAACATTTTGGGATAATGTTGGGGACGCAAAACTCTTAGGTCAATAATTGTTGACGAAAATGTTGGAGAAGGTTAAGAACATTCTATAGCACATTAATGATTCCCAAAATCGACAAATAACTACGCTAATAATCTCCAACGAGACCTACAGTTTGTTGTTGGAGACATGGTATTCCTCCGCATATTTCTATGGAATAATGTTATGAGATTTGGGATGAATGTAAAGTTTAATAAAAGGTATATCAGCCCTTTTTGATATCCTTGATGCATTGGTACAGTGGAATATCAACTAGCACACCCACCAAAACAATCTCAAGTACATGATGTATTCCATGTATCACACTTGAAGAAGTATGTACATGACCCATCACATGTATTCAATCCAGAGGTTGTACCTTTTCAGAATGACTTATATTATGAATAGAAGCTAGTAATGATCATTGATCATAAGGAAAAATTTTAAAAAAAATTGGAAAAATCCACTCATGAAGGTGTTGTGGAGAAACCACAAGTTTGAAGAGGCGACATGGAAATCAAAGGAAGTGATGAAGTAGAGTAACTCGCTTCTATTTTAATATCGGAAAATGAAATTTCGAGGGTGAAATGTATTAAGTGGCGAAGATTGTAATGACCCAAACATTCATTAATGAAAATTCATCTTAATGTAATTAAATGTCTTTTTATGGATATATAAAACATTTTCAAATACATGTTTTTATGTTTTTGGATTTTCAAATACAATTAATAATTGTCACCATTGCTAATATAGTTGATGAATATTGATCTCATCATTAGTATAAATATAGGGTTTTATCAAATCAAATTTACTGAGAAAAAAGAAGAGATGTCCTCAACTAGTAGAATTTTGGTTTACAAAGACCATTTTTGGAGCTCAAAAAGGAGGTAGTGCAACTGGGATTCTTTTTGACCTAGCCCAATATGAGCTTCAACACCTTAATATCAAATGGAACCACATACAGGTGAATTGGAGGATGATAGAAATTACCACCTGAGAGATGTTATCCGAGACACCCCAAGAGTCTATCACCATTTTACACCTTACCCTTAGGTGTTATGTAGTTGTTATTAGGGGTTATGTTACAATACCCAAGAACTGTGTTTAAGTACATTATTTTTTTATAAATCAAGAAATATACATTCATTTTATTATTGTTACTTTGTAAATATATTATAAAACACTAATAGTATTTTTTTTAGTATTCAATGAAGAAATATATTTTGATGAATTAATGAATTTTTTAATTAAACAATATTTTAATAAAATATTATATCAACATTATGATTTATTAAATATAAATGATCTTATAATTTTCATGAATATAATTTAACTTTTTGTTGACGTTTGAATGTTGTTTTTGTCAAAATCCATGAATTTTTATAAATGTTCATTATTATTTTAAAAATAAAAAATTCACATTTTAAAAAAACTATATAGATAATAAGAATAGTGTTTTTTGAATCAGGACATCGAAATTATCCAATGGATAATTTTTCATAATTCTCTTAGAGAGTTGAGTTTTTGGGTAAAAAATAAATACCATTTAAACATATTTTTTTGACATCATAATTACCCAAAAGTGCTGTGATAAAATAATATAAACATTTTTTTCTACCAATATATGTTTTAACATTAAAATAATGTTATTTTTTATTTTTTTTGATTAATTTTATGGTCCCTTAGTGGACCCTCCACAAATTATAAACCATTTGAAGTTTTAAAATGATTTCCTTGAGAGTGTGACACAACACCACATAAAATAGTCTAATATTTTAATAAGTTCTTACATTTTATATATAAAATAATGTTTTCTACTCTCCTGTTCCAAAAACTAGGTGTAAAAACCATGGGAGGATTTTTTGTTTTGATTAGTTTAATATGTGGGGTCCAAAAAATAAATAATAAATAATTCTGTCTCATTTCATATATAAACCGACCCATGTTCCCACATCCTCTTCGTTCAATAACCTTGATTATTGACCAAAATATGACATCCCCTCTCTTGAATCCTCAAAGGGTTCCCCAAACTCCAAAAAATCATCTCTCAAGACCCTCCCAAGCCTTTGGGATCACACATCCAGTAATGGATTTCTTCTTTTCTCATTTTTTCTCAAATTTCATTATGTTGTAATACCATTTTTGTTTAAATTAAAAATGTTTGGGTATGATTTAAAACCTCCTTCATACTTCCATCCTTATTTTTGAATGATTTTATACCTTTTTATATCATTAATTAATCTCATATACACCTGTTACCATTCCTAAATTCCATATGGAATTTATCTCTCCTCATTTACATTAAAGAATTTATTTTATATTAGGCATATATATTCCATTACATATGTTAGGGAATGTATCAATATGAACCCCATACATTATATCTAATTTACATATGATGAGATTCAAATTTTTTTCTCATCAACTAGTTTTATGAGTTCTTATGGAACGTCATTATGCTATCGAAATTACCCTGTGATTTTCCGAGCTGAATTCATATTGTAGTGAATACCATTTCCATTTCTCTATCAAGGGTATTATGCTTTAATCAAATTTACATATTGAATATATATTTTTATTTATGTCTTACACAATCCTTTTTCATTTAATAATTGATGTCGTTGAATTATTTTGTGTTGTATGATTCATGTGGAATGGTAATGCATGAAATGAAATGATTAAGAAGGGTGTTCCCTGATTGTGGTCCAAATAATTGGTTAATGATTAGTGTCCGGATTAGACCATTGAAATGGGAGTTTACTAATTCTAATTCATGGGAAACGAATTTTTACTCAAGTTCCATGTGCAATGATCCTTGGATCATTCTAATACTTTGTTATGTGTTGTTTCCACATTTCCATTTTTAATAAACATGGTTTATCATGCCTTTATGGTCATGTTTCTCTTTTTTTCCATTGATATTCATATTTCCAAAATTTATTGTATTTTCATGTTATTTATTTTTTACTCCCTTAATGGGATTTATAGCTTATCCTTTTCTTATTCATGTACCTAGTTTATCCCATGCAATGTTATGTATAAAGGAATGTTGTGGTCATGTAAAATATGTTTTTAATAAAAATGTTGTGTTTTATAATATATATTCTTATGTAATATTTCTCAACCCCATAGACACTAGACCTCTTGACATTCTATCTTGTATCAAGTGAATATTTCCGGTAACAATTCATGTTTATGTTTGTAATAAAAATCAGGGTTGTTATAATGTCACCAGGAGTATTATTTGATATTTTCATTCCCTAACAAGGGACTATGTTTTTAATTGGAAAATAAATAACATATACCGTTTGAACATATTTTAGTATGTAAAATGGTTTTGGAAAGAATTAATTATGTCAATATCATGAAATATTATATAGTGATTTCAATTTATTATTGTTATTGAGCTTTTTTTATTGTTTTATGTGTTATGATTATGTTCTTCTTCTTAGGAATTGTTTATTTATATAGGTTAATCAGTGATAATCCAAGGGTAGGTGAGCTTATGATAGCTTCATAATTCATTGGGTAACATGAATGTGGTAAGAATTATTTTTTCAACTAAGAGATTTAGGAAATATATTATAATGGGTATTCTAAATATATCCATGAAGGTTACTCCCAATGTAGCTATGAAAGCTACAAAGAAAATATGTTTGTGAATCCAAAAGTTACCTTTATTATTTATAATTACTTTGAATTATACATAAATATTATGATTTTCCTTAGGTATGTTAAAGAGATTATGTTTTATTTGTGAAAGGTATGATTTCAGGGATTTGAATTTATTCATATACTAATGTTATCATTTTTTATTTTATATCATTTACTAATATATTTTATCCCATTGCAATTTTTTTAAATATTTTCCATAGGGTATAAGGATGGGAAATGGAACAGAATAATTTTAGAAAATTTAAATCCAAAATTGATTTTTGTTTTATTTAAATATTTTTATTATTGTTAAAATAATTGAGAGAGTAAAAGTGTCTACATTGTAATATTTGAGATGTAGTATAATATTTTGGCCTAATTCATTATTAATATAAACTTGAAAAGAACCTCAATGTGAAAGAAAGTAAATTCTTAATAAAAAATCATGATTGTGTAATTTATAAAGCTAGTGCCTTATAGTTGGTATCAGATGACAGTTTAGATATCATGAGGTGTTAGGATATTTTTAAATAAATATCCATAAATTATTTTTACTTTATTGTAAGATTGAAATGATATAGAATTTATAGATTACCATATTGCTTCATCTAATATATGTTTGTGTTCTGAATGGGTTTCCGCATAGGAAACTGGGAAACTATAAAGAAAGGACATCAAAAGGAATATGGACTAACAAATTTGTAACTAGGTATTATTTTAATTGCAACTGAAAAGTTTTTTATAGTGATGGAATAATTGACTCAAGCTATAAATGGTGGACATATCCACGCACGCGATCATCCTGACCAACCACAAAGGAACATATCGGTAGTGGAACATTTCATAAGGCACCATCTACCATAATTCAAATAGTCTTCTGGACATTTTCTTCATTAATGGTGGATTAATGAACTAGAAAATATCTTCGATGTCCTGGGGTGTTCATAAAATCAAAAGGTTAGTCTTACTACTTACCATTTTAAATATGAGTCTGATCAGTGGAGTTCGACAGTTAAAATTATCAGGGATATTGAGGATATTGATGCTATTGATTGAGATGTATCCAATGGTATGATTCATGGAAAATATTTTTCTATGGAGGTTCGACATATGATGGATAAATAGATCATGGTATCGTGGCATGAGGATGACTCAGAGGATTCTTATGAAAAAATATTTTCTCAATGAGAAAGGTATGATACGAATTTCCTATGTGATCTTTATTGTTAAATAAATAGTTTTGACTCAGTATTAAAGAGAAATTATCAATGGAAATTAGATTATAGTGATTTAAATCAAAATGGAAAACTTGTTCGATGTTCAGATAATGTGGAAATAAATTGTGTTTATGATCATGTGTTCTTTGTTAAACAACATAATTAGAGGTAAAAGATGCAAATGAAAGGTAAGAACTATTCCATAAAAGTCTTATGGTATGAAAATTATGTTTTCAATTTTTTAAAATGGTTGTAAAATGCCAACTGGGGAATGATGATTGAATTCAGGTAAGTTCTTCTAATGTTGTAAAAATAGAAAAATGTCTCACAATTTCACTAGAAAAGATCAGATTAATGGTAAGACAAAATCAAGATGTGTGTTAATAAAATGTTATAAGTGTAATTAAATGGGAAATTATCAAAATGATATTCTTATGATGAACTCAAATAATGGTACGCAACTGGATTACAATAAATTTTTTTTGGTTGAATCCTTTGAAACTACTTTCAAAGATGATGATCCATCAAATGATGAAGCATTAGCTCCAGGGAGCTCAGTATGTTTCAAAGAATGAATTTTGTTTGGGATAACATCAGTTGAAATTAATAGAAGTATACATTTTAATGATCATATTTCATACTATAAATGTCCACTCATTGTTTTTAGTTATACTGTTTATGTTAACCAATGAACATGTTCCATTCATAGATCTTTTGAATAGAATTTTTCATGAGTTATTTAATTATTTTTTGGTGGTGTTAATTGATGATATTTTGTTAAATTCTAAAAGTTAATAGGATCATGAAATTAATATTTGTTGTCCTAAAATCATTTAATTAAAGAAACCTTATGTGAAATCCAACAAGTGTTTGTTTTGGTTACAAAAAATATCATTCCTTTTTCACATTGTTTCTAAAGATGGAATATCTATTGATAATCCTAAAACAAATGATGCTGAATAATGGACAAGAACCAAAAATATATCCATGAATCATAGTTTTCTTGGTTTAGTAGTATATTACCAGAAGAAGGTTTCAAATTTTCCATTGTTGTCTAGCCCATAGACTATGTTAACTTGAAAAGGTGTTATGATTATTTGGAAAAAAAGTATGTGGTAAATTATTCGTTCATAGAAAATATTATTGGTGAATTCCCCTATGTTGGAACTGCCTTACTGATGTGTTGAATTGTTTATATATTATGATGCTTCATTAAATGGACTGGGATTTGTACTAATATTGATTGATCTTGTAGTTCGTTGTTCTTAATGTATGTTTAAAATTCATGAGTTAGATTACCATTCACATTATATGGAATTAGCTGCTATTGTTTTCTTATTAAAAATATAGAGAAATAATCTATATGTCGTGATGTGTGAAATATATAATGACAACAATATATTGAAATATATTTGCACATAGAAATAATAATATATGAGGAAGAAGAGATGAATGAAAAAAATCAAGGATTATGATTGAATGAATCATTAATATTTAGGAAAGATAAATAATTTGGTTGATTCTTTGATTCAAAAGAGTAATTCTATATTCATATTCGATGTTTGGAAGGAGATCCTTTGGTTTTGAATTTGATTAATTAAGGATTGGATGTTTTAGTGTTGGTTATTCCACTATTTTTTAGGGTGTAGTTAAATCCTGTCTTTCAAACAGAATTAATAAAGCACAATAAATAGATTGCGAGTTGCGAAAAAAAGGTTGAATCATTTCAAAAGGGAAAGTTAATTGAATTTGTCATTGGTAAAGACCATGTTTTCAGGTTTAGAAATACATTATGTGTGCCTTGTGATTCACATTTGAATAAAGAGTTGTTATGGGAAGCCTGTAATTATTTTCATTCAGTTCATACTGGCAGTACTATGATTTACTATGATCATTAGTAGTATTTTGGTGGAATTCAATGAAAAGATATATTGCTAACTTCACTGTGAAGTTTTTGACTTGTCAACAGGTTAAAGAATAATTGCAGTTACTGAAATTTATTCTTCATCATTTTCTAGTGCTAGAGAGGAAATTGGATAATATAGAGATGGATTGTATAGTGGGATTACCGAAGACTTCTCAAGGTAACAATGCAATCTAGGCTATTTTTGATCAATTGACTAACCCTGGTCATTTTCATATTATTTGAGATACTCTGTCTCTAAATCAACTTTATCGATTATGTATTAAAGAGATAGCCAAGTTACACAGAGTTTCCCTCTCAATTGTATCTGATCACGATCTCAAGTTCACATATATCTTTTGTAAAGGCTTATAGATGTCATTGGGAACTGAATTATGTTTTAGTAAAACATTTCATCCTTAGTCATATGGGCAGTCAAAACAAACAATTTAGACAAAGAAGGATATTTTATGTGCATGATCGATTTATTACTAGGGAGGATGGGATCAACATCATTCATTGAATGAGTTTCCTTATATATTAGTTTTAATTCAACTATAAATATTACACCATTTGAATCATTATATGGAAAGAGTTGAAGAACTATAGATTTTTGGGATAAATTAGGTGAATGGGAGTTGATTGAACCATAATTAGAAAAAAAATAAGAATGAAAAATTTCATTTGATTCAGAATCACAAGAGAAAAGATCAGATCATTTAGAAAAGCTATGTGGGTAACCAGAGAAAGGATCATTCTTTCATGTTAGATGATCATGTCTTTATCAAATGTTCTCTATGGAAAATTTTGATGTGTTTTGGTAAGAAGGGAAATTTGAGTCTATAGTTCATTAGAAATTATGAAATCTAAGATAAAATTGGATCTCTTGCCTAAAGAGTGGATTTACCTCCATGTTTATCCTTGGTACACAATGTTTTTCATGTTCCAATTTTGAGAAACTAAATGTCGGGTCCATCTCTTGCTTTGTGTACAGAGGTTGTTCAGTTGGAATAGAATCTTTCTTATGAGAAACTGCCATTCCATATTTTTGACCACATAGATAATATGTTGCAGAATAAGTTAATTTATCCCGAAAATGATTTATGAGAAAACTATATAGTTGAAGAGGAAAAATGGGAACCAGAAAAATCAAGGAGGTATTAATACCCCCAACTTATTTGATAAGTAAATATATTTTCCAGGACACAATTTCCAAAAGGGGTGAATAATGTCAGATAATAGGTATTTATAAAAACAATAAATTTTTTTATCTATTAATATTAAGGAATATGCTGTCAATTTTATGGAAAATGAAATCTTTGTCTGATAGTGTACTCGACACGCAACGATAGGTTTTTCTGAAATGTTATGGTGCACACAACATTGAGTTATAAAAAAAATAATATAGTAATATTATAATTATTTTAAATGGTAATCAATTCCTAGCTAATAAATTTTATGGAATGAATTAAACTAACATAAATATGATTACACATTTTTGTTAAAGGTTTTTACATGTATCTGAAAAATTTTAAAGGCTTAAATGAGAATGAATGAAATTTTAAGCATAAAATAATCTAATATTTTAAATTACATTTTATTACTTATTGATAGAGAACCATATTTAAATATTATTTTGGTGACTTATATGTCTTTTAATTGAAAAAATATAATTCTTATATAGAATAGGGACATAAAATTTTACTTGGGTGAAATTTTTTTTAATTTTCTGATAAAGATCGTTTTTTTAATGAATAGTGGAATGTACTGCATTTTAATTAAAAAAATTTTATTTTAATTTATTTATACATTTAATATATCATTTTAGTTTGTTTAAATGTTTAATTGCGTGAATTTTTTATCATTAAAAAAATTTTTTATCATTTGAAAAAATTTCACATTTAAATTGTACATAATCACAAGTCAATAATTTGATTGTGTTAACTTTTTAAAAAACCGATTTTTTGGTTTTCCCAATAGTAATTAATTTTAAATTATTTTTCAAAATTTATATGTTTTTATTTGGAAAATTTAATTGGAAATTTGGAATCAGAATATCAATTTTAAGTAAATATGTACATATTATTTTTGGACATTTTGAACAGTAACTCGAGTAATTATTTTATTTATAATGGTTAAAGAGTAAATCTGGAAAATAAGAGTTAAAATTAGTACAATAATAATATTAAACTACCCTAAAACATGTCCTAATCTTATTGGATGAGATATTTCCAACCCTGGTCATCCTTTGGTCTATTTTGGGACCCCATTGATGTACTTGGGTGTGATAATGACATGTTATAATAATTAATTTAATTTAAATAGAAATATAACAAAAACTTGTATCATTTACTAATAAAATGATATTATAAGTTAATATAACTGATCACATGGAATATAAATATTCAGTAGAGAGATAAAATGATTTCCTACATTATAGTATTTTATTAATAATTTTTATTCAATATATATATATATATATATTTAATTATGATACAATAATGATGTTTTGATTACCTTATATATGAACGATTCAAATATATGATATTATACGTATTAAAATAAATTTAATTTGATTTTTTTGAGGCCTTAAAATAATTTTATGGATATTATTGAGATTTTATATTTGAGTTATTTACTTTATAATGAAGGAATAATGTTTTTATGACATTAAAAAATTACTAAATAGTGTAAAAATTGAAATAAAGAAGTTTTTAAATCAAATACTATTTTATTAAATGATATAATAGTAGTAAAAATATATGAATTGGACAACTAACCTATATGTTATAAAAATGTCATTATTTATCAACTTATGGTTTTATTATAATTTTTTAGAAAATATATAAACCATGTGTTTTGAAAATACAACATGTCATGGTAAGAGTTATGGTTTTTAACTAAGGGTTAAACCAAAAAGATAAGGATAAAAATATATTTAATACATGTCTACAAATTTTTATATTATGGGTATTCAAAAAATAATCATCTTATATAGGAATTATATTAGTTTTAGACCATTTTTAGTTGAAATTTAATTTATAATAAGTTAATATTTCTGGACATTCATAATGTTCCCCTCCTCCCCATTATAAAAGGCCACCACCTCTACCCCCATAGTCACACATCTCAAGCCCCTTGGTTCATCCAAATTCTGCTCAAATAAGTTCCAAAATTCCTTCAAATCATCCTAGAAACCATAACTTTTATATAAGTCAATTCAAAAATGCGTTTTGGATCAACTCAAAAAATGTTAACTGATTTAGAGATGACGTCTTTTCTTAAGTTTCATTTTTTATTTTACTTCCTCACTCGCTATGATATTGTAATTCTATAATTATATGAAAAAACTAGTATCCTCATTATAATTGGATTTTTTTTATAAATATGATTCAAACAACACTTACATACAACTCCATAAAATTGATACGAACATATTTTTTCTGTATACACTGAACTACTATCTCACAAAATGATGATTGTTCAATTTTATCCTACCACCTCTCATGGTGGCCATTATGATGGAACTGTATTTATATAAAAAATATATATTATATTTATATTGGATGTATTTTTATATATTTTTTTATTTAAAACATACCTGTATGATTTCCATATTATGTAAATAATATAATTCCATTTGAGGAAGGGTGGAAAAAATCCCCCTCAATGTGATATGACTCGTCCATTCCACACATGCAACGTAAAAAATATAGAGTTAAAAACATATTAAAAATATATAAAACATATATTATAATATAATTATAATTTATCAATGTGTCATTTAGTTATCATTCCTTTAATATGATAATGAAATGGATGTAGCAATCATGTGTATGTATGGACTACCATCTCCATGAACGGTGAATTTCATTTCCTATATCCAATTATAATAGACTATTATGAATACATATTTACTGGATATATATTATATTTAAATCTTGAATATCTATCTATATATGATAGTATTTTGACAACATGGACAATTTAATTAAAAACAGTTCATTTTTTACTCAAGTGTCGAATATCGACCAAACGACCTTTAAGAACATAAATAATTATATAATTGTTATGAAATGGTAATAACTGATATAAAAAATTAAAATTTAAATAGGTTCTCAAACATGTATAAATTAATTTATTTTTATTATTTGGAAAGATATAGAATAAACGAGACATTTCATACTGATAGTAAGGGACATTGTCTAAATCTATATTCATTGAGGCATATTTTGGTGTTGTAAACCACCTTGTATTATACATTTTATAAACCCATTTTAATTTTAATTTCTATCCTTGTTAGTATATTCCTACAAATCATTTTGAAAAACAAAAAAAAAAGAATGCTTTTACTATATGCAGTGATAATAACTTTTCCATCCGCATGAGAATTATTTGATATTTCATTTCCTTAATAAGACAGAATAATTATAAAAGAAAAATTAATAACATATTATCTTGTTATGTATTTTATTATTGAAAATGGTTTTGAAAAATTATTGATTATTTTAATATCTTGATATGATATATTGTGATTGTAATGTGGAAATTTTATGTTTCCTTTATTCTTTTTTTTAGGATTATGTTATGTTTAATGGAAATTGATAATATATATGGGAGGTAAAATGATAAATTGATGATGGGTAAGACCATTTGAGCTCTCTAATACATTGGGTAACATGACATAGTAAAATGTTAATGTTTCTCCGAAGAGATTTAGGGAATATACTATGATGGGTATTCCAAAATTAACAATGAAGCATACTTATTATATCACACGGAATGATACAATGTAAGTATGTAATGGAATCTTCAACAGTCCTTTATGATTTATTATTTATATGATTTATTAATAAATATTATTATTTCATGAGTTATTTTAAAGAGGTTATGTTTTATGAGTGAAAATTATGATTTTATTGATTTGTATGTATTCATGGACTCGTTTATTTTTTCTGGATTTTATATCACTTACTATGTTTTTATGATCATCACATGGTATTGAATATTTTTCATAGGGATTATGGAAGGGAATGATACTAGAAGAATTCATGAATATTTATATCAATAAAATAATTCTTTTTTTATTTGAGGAGTTTTATTATTGGAAAAAATTGGATATAGTAGAAGTTTATAACTCTTAATATTTGATATTTAATATAATAGTTATGGATCAATTAACTAAAACAATAAACCTATTATGATCCTCCATGTGAAGGAATGTAAATTTTGGATCAAAAATCAAGATTATATAATGCTTATGGGTTGGGACATATATTATTTCAGTGTTCTGAAATATTCAATCAAGTGTTTGGATAATGTATTTAAATATTATGTGTTTAAATCCATTTAATTGGGAATATAATTTTTCTCATGAGATATATCGATACATCGAGGGTCTATATATAAAAGGAATCATACCATCACATAATAATTCCTACACATTCCTTATATTAATGGGGAGAAACAAAATATAAAAAAAATGTATTGATAACGTATCATTTTAAATGTTAAACTTATTGTAGTCGAAAAAATAATAATAAATAATCCAAAGTACTATAGTGAATAGAAATGAAAATTCACATCCATGGAAAATATGGTTATAAACCATCTAAATAATTAATAAAGATGATACCGATACAATATATCCTTATTTCATCATATGTGCAATAAAGGGATTATGTTATTTATGGAAAGAAGACCCATAAATTTTTTATTGAAAATATTCTTGGAAAAAAAACTTTTCAAGTTGATAATAATTTCAAAACAAAAAATTCACAAAAAATTTTGAAAATAATAATATATTTTTAACAAAACATGAATCATATTGAATAATATTTATAGCATTAAGTGGTTATGACTATAGTAAATTATTTTCAGGTCATTGACATTAAAGCAATGATTCCATTATCATTTCTCATAATATAAATATAGTACATGCCTATAATATTATATAAATATTTAATTTAAATAATTTATATAAAATTAAAACATTATTAAATATAAAATTAATAAATATTTTTGAATTTTTAATACATCTCTAAAAAATATATACCAACAATTATTTTTGAAGTAAATTTTTTTTTCAACTATAGAGATAAATAAGGATGGTTTTTGTAAAAAACATATTCTCACTCATTTTATGTAAAAAATAGTGAAAGATGGTTCTATTACTTTTTATGTTCATTAATAACAATAGGATAAGTTGATGGGTTTTTATGATATAAATATATAATAATTCCTCCTTGGTATTCTTAAACATTAAAAATAAATAATGATGATGACATTGTAAAGTAAACCCTTACCACTTTGGTATCATTTGAATTAACTACCTGATGAAAGAAATAATATTATATGATACTCTAATGTACATTTAGAAAAATATATTCATGATATATCTTATAAAATAATTATCATATAATCTATAAAAAAATGTTGGGAATATGAAGTATTTCATATAGAGGTAAATGTGAGACTAGAAACACATACCTTCTTTTTAAATTTAATATTATGTCTTAAAACTCAAGTATAATCAATTTTTTAAATTAAAAATCCATTAAATAATCATAATCATATAAATATAATTTCATATATGATTTAAATTTAGTCTTTATGATCATTTAATAAACAATTTTTTGTTAAATTCATTAATACTGGTGATAATTACTTTTTTTATAATTTACGTTTTGGTTTTATACTTTCAAACAATTTACATTGATAATTGTTATATAATATCCATAATTTTCACCATGATATTAACATAATATATATTCTATATATATATTTATACTAATTTATAAATGTTAGGTTCATAAACTTGATTACACTATTCATGGACATGGTTGGATGTACGTACGCATGATCGTTGATTCGATTTATCTTGAATAACGTAATGAAATTATTATCTAAAATATACGTTTTTCTATAATAATTACTATTATATATATATAATATTTATTAATTAATTTTTTTCAATATTACATTTCTTGAAAATCAATATGAGAAAACAAGTTGTGTCCCTTCGTGAGGAAATAGTTCACCGTACAGACTGCAGACGTTATCGCATCCCCCATGGAATTGAAAGTATAATGGTATACATGAAATCATTATTCCCGGGGTATATTTAAATTTTATTTATCATATATATTTATTTTTACAGTCATTATTATCCTCCATGGATAATGGAAATGTAAAAAATACATCACATAAGTTCGCGAGACGGTTGAATGCCCTACAAACGAGCGATGTTATAGTTCTCAAAAACTTTATAAGATAAGAAGGTGTATTTGATATTATAATTCTAGATGTATAAAAATTAAAAAAATATCACAAAAAATGTTATATAAAAAATTAAATCCAACCGTGGGTGGTGTGGTTGAAAAAAAACTACCTCCGTTCATATGGTGGTAGTCCGACATACACATGATCAACATTTTCATTTACGACATGGTAGAAGAGACGATGTATGTAGGTAATTAAATTAACATAATAACATATAATTTTATTTTATATATTGGTTTTTATAATATCATTTTTCAATAATAATTTATATCATTTGAATAATAAATAAAATTATAAAATCTTGTTCAAGAATGTTTCATATTCATATGAAAATATAATTTGGCATGATACAAAATCATTCCAAGACTCTATTTATAATAAAAATAAGGACTTTATTATGTTAATAACTATTTAAATAAAATATTTTTTAGATAATTTCAACATGAAATATTGAATGTAGTTTGAATAAGTGACGATTTTGGTGGTATTTTTTATTTTGGGGAGATGAATGATATCATGTTTTTGTAAACTATAATGTTTAAAAGTAATTTTCACATTCCAAAAATATATAAAAAAGAGAAATTATGCAACATTATAGGAGATAATTTCAATATATGTCTATATAATGCAATCTGGATATTTTGTAGGTGATTTTAGTCATTATCTTCATAGTTTAACCCCATGTAAACCAATTTTCACCATAACTATGATAGATAAATTTACTTCATTTTCTCAGTATTCCTTATGGTAAAAAATTAGTTCAACATATTAATTAAAATAAATTATATTTAATCTAAATATAGAATCGAATTTTCCAAATTCCACTCATATAATTTTGGAAAACCCAATTTGAAATTAAACCTGACAATGTGTCCAAAAATGGTTTTCCAAAGAAAAAAAATCAAATGTTTTACAAATAATTAAACCAGTATTCAAAATTAAAATGATTCCAATAAAATAAATTATTTAAATTGTGATATTTTTAAACAAATCATATATTAATATAAATTTAGAATTTATTTCAATTACGAAAAAAACTAAAATAAAGGGAAACATTTGATAAAAATAGTATTTTTCACAATTCAAGAAATAATTATTTATTTTAGAAATATATGTTCAATGTAATTCATTTTAGTCAGTTTATATTAATTTTAGAAATATATAATTTTATTGAACTTTTAAACCCTCTTTTACCCACCTCGTAGGAGCATTCACAAATTTGAATAAACGTAATTTTTTCGCATCTGTGAAATGAATTACAAAAATCTCAGAGACATGTTAGATATCAGTAAGTAAAATGTGGTTCAATAAGATAAAAATATTTTTTCATGAATAGTAACTTTTGACTTTTATTTACCACGGTTAAAAATAAATAGGTTAATTGAGGATAAAAATGATATTACTATTACCCTAACACATGTCCTAATTCTATTGGTAAAGTTTAATTCGAAAATAAATCCTTATGAATAAAATAGTATAATATATGTCCACTTGAATTAGATTAGGACATTATTATTATTTAAATCAAAGAAGAGTTAAAAGTGTTAAATTCAAATCTTAATAACTAAACCATTTTTAATATAGGGTTATACATAAGATAAATTCGATTATAAATATTCATTAAAAATATAAAAATATTTCCTACATAATGGTATTTTATTTCTTTTCTTTAGTCATTAAATATTTTAATTTATTTATGACACAATGATGATGGAGTAATTACATAATTAATGAAATATTAAAATATTTGATATTAAAAATATCCAAATAAATTTAATTTGACACTTCTTATGAATTCCACTTATTTTATAGGTTAATATGACATTTTAGTGTTGGTTAGTTGAATTGTTTTAGAAGTAATAATGCTGTTATGAATTAAGAAAAAAAATTACCAAATAGTGACAAAATTGACATAAAACAGTTTTTAAAACAAATATTATGTTAATAATTTATATTCTATTCATAAAAAACTAAGGTTTGTCCAAAAGACTGATATAATGATATTTGAATAATTCATGAACCACTTAAGGTTGGATTAGAAGTATATAGTATGTTTATTAAAAATTTAATATAAAAATACAATGATACATGGTAAATGTCAAACTTTTTAATGAAGAGTTAAATATAAACGATATGGTTAATATAGTGACCAAAAACTGTATAACACCTATTGTATGAGTTTTTTTTAACCCATCCCCAACATAGCCTTTATTTAATCAATTTTTAACCCATTATAAAGTGAAAATAATTTTATTATAAAATAATATATCTAGGTTTTCCAAACGTACCCATCACCCCTCTTATTAAAGGGAACTCCCCCTTCTCTATAAATCACTCCATAAAAGCAATTTATCCAAGCCAACCCCTTCCCAAATACTCTCTCAACTATCCTCCATAAATCGTAAAGTCCTTCCTTTAGTCATAAATCCAACATAAAGAGCCATTTTGATCAAATCAAAAGGAAGAACCCAAAGAAGAGTAAATATATCAACACCACTTTCAAATTCCATTCTTTTTCCACTTTCTCATTATTTTTTATTTCCATTATAAAATAATATCTCAATTATCTCATATATAAAATTATGTTATTATAAATATGGTACAAAAATATTCATTATTCTATCCATGATTTGAATGTCTTGTCACCATACGTGCGTGTGTACGACATACCGTCTTCACATCGTGGAGTAATTGTTATTGAATACATTATTATTTTGATGGGTATAATAATGATGTGTAATTGATGTAAATAATAAATATAACATGATAATGAATCTTTATATATGATATATCATCCAATTATATATTATTCTAATATCAATATAATGACATTGTCGCTCGTGCGTACGTACAGATTACTGTCTCCACGTACGCAATGAGATTCATTCCCCATCATATCCATTCAAAAATAATTTTAATTTTTGATTAAAAATAATTTTTTAGAGACATTATATCATTCTGGATATGAATATGATACATCCCATCCATAAAAAAATGACTCACATTACAAAAAATATAAAGGAAAATGAATTCGTTAACACTCGAAACAGTGATAATACTAAGATATTATTAACAAAGAAAGGTTAAAAGATCACATATGATATCATATTAATGTATATGATTATATTATAATTTAATAACAATTATTTCACCATTATACAGGAGGTTAACATACCCTCAACCAATGAAAAGTACAATATAGTGGGTTTCATATCCCATATTTAATTTCATGATATTTCAATTTATCGCTACTTATTTATTGCATGTAGTGTATTGTGTACTGCCATTTGATATATATTGTCATTATTCTCTTTATATTCATGGTATTATGACATTCATTTGGTG
Organism: Viscum album; assembly: GCA_963277665.1. Lineage (NCBI taxonomy): Eukaryota > Viridiplantae > Streptophyta > Magnoliopsida > Santalales > Viscaceae > Viscum > Viscum album. Next base: position 360,298,158 of record OY728143.1, read on the forward strand.
GTTAATAACTTCTGGTCATATTAATCAATTGATTACAACGGAGTAAGGGTTTTTCATCTCACTTTCTATTCCCGTGAGATTAATGGTATATTGGACACTATTTCCTTTTGTGTGGTGTATGTACTATCCATGATTGTATTAATTGTGTAATATACATTAATATATGAGTATTTAAATCTTCATTGTATGATCCTTCTTTAATGTTTTGTATGTTTTATAAGCTACCAAATCAGTAAGGGAATTTCAAATTTCAATTTCCACTCATTAGGCTTTATGCATACTTCATTGATTATTTTACTCCAAGATTATGAGTGGAATCAAAATTTACATTTTATGTAGTAATTTCCACTCAACTTTATATGGATATACTTTTGATACACATAATCACTCCATTTATATATTCTTAATTCATCAATATGAACCTGGTAAGAGTAATTTTAACTCAATCTTTTTTCATTGAGTTAAACATCCATGTCATTAGTGTTGTTTTTACAAGAACATGTGTTAATTTCCAATGATTTGTTTATACTGAATATCCAATCATATTTAGTGTATTTATATTTTTCACACATAATTATGTCATTTATTTGTCTTTTACCTAGTGATATTTTCTTTATAAGGGATTTCTTCTCAATTTACATTCCTTTGAGACTTATTTGTTGTTATGCGCCAATTCAATTTTATTTTGTGTATATAATGTTATTTGACATAATATATCATGAATCCATTTTTTCTGATGATATTATTAGTTTTTTATTACCTCATTTATTTGTGGTCAAGCATCTCTAATTTGTTTATAAACTCTAACTAAAATATCATTATAAATGTTTTAAAAATTAATTATTCTAAATCATCCTGATTAATGTCCATTTTTTAAAAATGGTTTTAAGGATTTATTTATATAGAAATTAAAGTTTTAAAATTAAAATTCCTTTTACATTTTTCAATGTTGTATGGGACACTTTGATTCAAAAATCTATTTTTAAACAGCTTCGTGACAAATAGTGTAAATTTTAAATGTTTTCATGAAAAAGGGGGATATTTCTCTCAAATAGTTTTGATGATTATTTTCATCTATGTCAACATCCATCATTATTTTTGATTGAGGTTAATCTTTTACAATAAAATCATCCATATTGTATTGAATGAGTTATGTTTGACTTTGGATGTGCTATTTTTATACCATTCATGGTTTTTGGATAAAGTATTGACATTTCGTATTCTAGTTTTAATACAAACTATTATGTTATGTGTCAAACATTTCATATGATGAATGCATTGGACTTAGTATGTGATGGGTGGAGCTTTCTATAGCTCCACAATGCATTGGTAGGTCTCATTATACAAACTAGTGAATTGGCACAAGGACATGACAAAATTATATCTTGATTAAGCTCTATAGTCTACCTTTGTTGCTCCATAATCCATCAATTTTGATGGTGGTGGGGAATTCACTGGGGAGTTTCTTGTTCGTGGATGACAAGATGGTGCATTTTCTGGACTTGACTAACCCACTGTTGTCTGTTGAGATGAACCTCGCGCGGAAATTCCCTATGTGTATTTTGATTCGGTCTCCAGAGGGGTTTGTGCGGTGTAAATGCTTTGTTTGTCAGTCTCCCCCAAGATTCTGCTGGACTTGTGGGTTCCAAAGTCATGGTCAAGAGTTTTTTAGTTAGGGGAATGGGAAATCTTGACCTCAGGGGGCCTCTACATCCATGTTATGGCCTTCAGATTCTGCTAAGGTCCTTGGTTTTAGAGAGGGTGGCTGGAGGGGCCGACATGTCTTGCATGAGGTCATGTTTATGGCGTCATTTATTCATCAATCGTCGGCAGTAGAGGAATTTGGGATCAATGAGGCGGTGATTTTGAGATGAGTGTCAATGGTCGAAGGATCTGGATCGACTAGTTCATTTTCTGGGTCAGGGCAGAGGGTCTGGGAGTTACCAACGACTATTGCGATGCTTGGATGTTGGGATTTGGGGGGGAGGGATCTTCGTCAGGCCTAATGTCTATCTTTTTTATCAATGGGTAAGCTAAGTAGTTTGATGAACCTCTCCCCTACATTCTGAGGTGGTTATCCCCACCACTACCAGAGTTCCTCTTTTCATTGATGTTGTCCTCGAATTCGTTGAAGTTAACTTTATTGGAATCATTTGGCTATGGTGATTGCAATCAAGCATATCTCTTGTTGAAGGTCCTTCCAAAGGTGGTCAAGAAAGAAATTGTGAAGTCCTGTATGTCTCCTCAGAGAGTGTTCCTAGTCCCTTTGGCTCGAGAATAGGTTCCTCCATTGTCACCCCCCATAATGTTGGAGAACCAATTCTCGATACTAGAGAAAGAGGATAGCCTGATGAAGAAGAAGGTTCAAGTTCCAAAGATGGGTTGTTCCTCTGCTGTGCCTTATCACCTGGTAACTATTTCGATGTCTAAGGAGGGTTGTAGTAGAGAATTGTTCGTTTCGATATCAAGGCCTAATACTCCATGTAGGGTTAGTTTCCTCCAGTAATGTCTTCGGTGATAATTTGGAACACTCGGGGTTTGGGGGTGGCGGGTGAAAAGCGTGTTCTTACAGTAGAATCTAGGAAATACAATGCTTCGATGGTGGTGGTCTTGGAAACAAAATAGGTTTCAGACATGATCAATCTATTTTCTATGAGATAGGGGTTTGTATGTTTTTTCCATGGTAATCTGGTCAATAATCAGGTTTGGATATTATGGAAGATATTTATGAAAGTGGTCACTATGAAGGTGGAGGAGAAATGTATCTTAGTCAAAATCCGGTTCAGAGATCTAAAAATCATGTTTTCATTTTTTACGCTAGTTTTAATTGTTTGGAAAGGCGTAGCCTATGGGGGTCTCTAGATTCCTTGGATACGGCTGGTTTGTCGTGGTTTATAGGTAGTGACTTCAATGCAATCGTTGAAATCTTAGAAAAGAAGGGACATACAATGATCTATAATCAAGGTATGTTGGATTTCAACAACTTCACTACCAATAAGGGGCTTTTGGATTTGGGATTCCAGGGATCCAAATTTACTTGGTGTAATAACCATCGAGTTGTTAGTTCTATATGGTGTATATTGGATAAGTGTTTGAAAAAACATCAGGGCCTTGAAGAGTCCTCAAGCACTATGGTCTCACATCTATCTCAGGGTATTTCGTACCACTCACCTTTGCTCGTGGATCAGAAGGTTAGAAATGGATATTGTGAGGCTTTTTTGTATTATGTGAATCAGCATAGTAAGGAGGGGTTATTTCAAATGTTGGAAGATTCCTGGAAGCAGGAAATTGAGGGTAGAGGCTGGGAGGTTTTGTCTAGACATTTGAAGAGACTCAAAAATGATATTATTAAATGGTCTAAATATGCTTCTTATTTGGATAGTTCAGTGGAGGCTCTACAGATGGAGGTTGACTGTTTGGAAGGGTTCCTTTTCAAAACATGGATGATGCAATATTTCTCAACCTTTGTGAAAAGAGAGCCTTTCTTGTTCAAATACTCCTGGAGGTGGAGAGCGGCCCTAGAAAGTGGTCCAGGGTAATGTGGATCAAGGAAGGAGATAGTAATAACTGATTCTTCCATGATTTTTTGAAGTAATGAACTGACTCCAAGGTTAATATATGATTGGAGGATGGATCGTTCTCCTCTGATTTGGATATTGCATGGAAGATGGCATTAGAGAACTTCAATTTTCTTATAGTAGGTGGTTAGGAAGTGCTTTCTAGAGAGGGATGATCCAATGTTGATATGGAGTTCTTTCGGAATATTACCAGGAGGGTTCTCAGAGGGAATAATGAGTTTCTGAATCCTGTCCCATATGGGGAGGAGGTTTGGGATGTGGTTCGTAGATTGTCCCCAGAGAGTTCTCCTGGTCCAGACAGGTTCTCTGGGGCTTTCTATGTGGCAGCTTGGTGCTTTATAGGGCAGGATGTTTCTGAGGTGGTTCAGGATTTCATTAGGGGGGTTCCCTCAATAGGGGTATGTGCGCTCCTAGAATTGTTCTAGTTCCAAAAGTGAAAGACTGTTCTTCCATTTCCCAGTATAAACGAATTTTTCTATGCAACGCCTCATACAGATTATGGATACTCAACTGGTGAGGAGGCTTAATAAGATAATTCCCAGTATCATTTCCCCTGAACAACGTGGGTTTTTTCAACATAGAGGAATCTAGGGATCGGTGGGTATGGCCCAAGAGATGCATGGGGATTTGAATAAGAAGGTGGTGGGTTCTAATGATATTTTTTAGGTCGATATGGAGAAGTCATACGATAATATTGAAAGGACTTTTATAATTTGAGTCATGAAGGAACTTGGGTTTCATTATTGGGTCTTATATTTATACTTTTGTTTATTTTCCCCTCCATGTTTTTCCATTTCTCTCCTAGGAAAAGGGTTTGGTTTTTTCAAGAAAGTGAGAGGTGTGAGGCAAGGGGACCCCCCTCTCCCCCCCATGTTCCTCATTGCCCAAGAATCTCTATCCCAAAACCATCAAGGAGGGATACTAGAATAGAGGATAATTCCTTATATCTCACAGGCCATGGACGGATCTGTTTCCCATCTGATGTTTGCTGATGATATTCTGATTTTTCTTAATGGCAGGAGATCATCTTTGATTAATATTATGTGGATCATGGGAGCGTACAGTACTCTGAGTGGCCAGCAGATTAACACTAGGAAAAGAAACGTTTTTATATATACTAAATTCCCAAGGAGGAGGGTCTGGAGTATACAGGAAATTATGGGGGTACAACAGAAGCAACTGCCAATATTGTAGCTGGGGGCTCTTATATTTACTGGTAGGGTGAAAAATTCCTTCTTTGATTATCTGATAAGTAGGATGATTTAACGAATCTTCAACTGGAAAAAACAGGTTTCTCTCCTTTGGGGGCGGGGTGACTTTGATAAATAGTGTGATCTCTTCAATCCCGAGGCTTGTTTTATCTATCATTACTACTCCTAGGTGGATAATTTCTACCATGGAAATGATAATGAATAGATTTTTGTCAGATTCCAATGACTCTATTAAGGCGTATTTGTCCTCGTGGGCTCAGTTGCTGAAACCAGTTGAGGGAGGAGGTGTAGGGCTGAGAGAGTTAAATATTTCCATGCAGTCGATACATGCACGGTTAGCCTGGGATTTTCTGGTGGGGATGTCGGTTTGGCCTAATACCCTGAGAATTGAATATGGAAAGCACTGGGAGGATTGGAGAAGGAGGAAATAATCTAGGTTGGGGGGAACTATTGTGTTTTATTTGGATATATTATTGGACTCAGCTCGTTGGGTGATTTTTCGTGGATATGTGAACCTTTAGAGGGATAAATGGCTTGGAGAGAAACTATTTTTCCTAGGTTTTCCTAGTCTGGATTTGCCTATGAGAGAGGCTTGGTAGCATCATAAGTTATTGGAGGCCATTACCAGCCTTGATCAGAAGGATCTATTGAAATATATCATTGTGTCAGATGATGAAGACCGGTTATTCATTGCAGAGGAGAGCTCCAGTTTTTTTAATAGCTATGATTTTAGGGGCTAGATTTGGCAGCAGGGAAGCCTGGAAGAATGGGGTGAGTGGCTGTGGTGTAACGAGATCTCATCGAATTTGAATTTTATAGTTTGGCGAGCTCAAAATCAGTCCTTTCCCACAGATGATAAAATATATAAAAAATGTATCTCCTTGGCATCCAGGTGTTTATGATGTAGTAGTCCTTAGGTGGAATCGGTTTTTCACCTCTTTTTTGGAATTGAATGGGCATATTATCTCTAGAACAGTTCGGATAGAATGGTTAATTACATTACTTCCTATAATTCAATATACGTGTTTCATGAAGGCTAGTTCTTGGGAGTAGAGCAGAAGGGAATGGAGTCCAAGATAAGCAGCTCCATTTTAATCTCAATTTGATGGAAAATTTGGGAGGTTCATAATACAGCTAGATATGAGGTTATGCCTTTAGATTCTATAATCATAATGTGTATGAAAGGGCTATTGTTTGAATTAGTGTCTCTACTGAAGGGGGATCAAATTATGCTGGGGTTTCTAATTCTATTTCTGTTATGGTGCTTTGATTGAAAATTCAGGGAGGTTGGACAAGATGGAAGCCTCCAACCAACGACCTTAAACACAATGTGGATGGGTCATTAATGAATGGGTTTATGGGCAGGGGAGGTCTGGTTCGGGAGAGCATTGGATCGGTTCTAATGTCCTTTAGCAACTTTCATGGTCAGGGGAACTTGCTAGGGTTGGAGTTACGGGCGCTACACACTAGTGTTATGTTCTGCATAAGGTTATCGTTGGTGATCATGGAAGAGGATTCAGACTCTAAGGTGATGATTCAGAATCTTCAAGGGAAAGGTGATATCCCTTGGTGTTTGACTTACATTGTTCGTTCATGTGGAATAGAGATTTCTAATTATTATGTTATTCGACATATCCCTAGAGAGGCCAACTTCACGGCATATGATCTTTCTCGCGGAAATAGTCTTGACACCCCTTTGTTGATCTTCTCTACAATGGGGTCTCTACCCTAAGAATGAATAGGTATTGTGTTAGGGGAGACCATGGGGCTCCATCATTTCATACCACAATGATTCTTATATTGTAATGTCCCACTCTATCAAATAAAAAAAATTAAACGTTTAGTTCAGTATCTACCACTCCCATGGCTACTAAACTAATCGGTCAATTGAGACATGATCTTTTGTGATCATGTAAATGATAAGTAATAATGCACAAGCTCCGAGCTTCTGGGGTCAGGGTGTTACAGTTTTTATCAGAGGACATTTAGTACAATCCTTGGAGACTAGTTTTAGATAAACTCTGATTAGAGCACATAGCCCTAAGATAGACTTTGAGGATAAGTATAGATGAACTTCCTAAAATTTTGGTATTTGAGATATTTTCTGAGTTTTCTATGAAATACATCCCTATCTGGATACGAGCAGGTAGAGGTGGCTCTAGCATAGATGTAACTATCGGTAAAACCCAAAAACACCACTTTGAGATAGACTTGAACGGGAACTGTTGCATGAAAATGGACCTTGTTGCACTCTTGGTTGTGACACTCCCTGGGATATGCTTAGGATAATTTTATTTTTTACAACCCGATTTGAAGTATTTTAATATAATATGAGAATAAATGTCCTTGGTTAGTCCTAAGGTGTTTCAAATTAAAAATATGTTGTCATGATATTCTCTAAATGTTTTTATGACTACTATTACTAACACAATGTTTTCTGGTTTTAGTCAATGGCTAGATTCCAAGGAATTCATAATAGCTTTGAGCACGATGTACATGGAAGGAATGGTGGTGGAAAAGAGAAATAAAATAGAACTTTGATAGAAGTATTAGATATCGTGTTAATGAAAAATCAGTTTTCCAAAAATATGTTCAACAACATTTATATTGACCAACTCTTGGACTCAACAAAGAAGTTAATGGTGATGAATGATAAGAGATCTAGTAGTGGATACCATGGAAAAATGAATCCTCAATTTCCATCATCCAGGAAATGTGGAAGGAGACACCCAGGAAAGTGTCTCAATAGAACCAAGAAATAATTTACGTGTGCTTAATAATAACATAATGTAATTAATTGCCAAGGAAAAATGAAGAGTTATATGGAAGAAAATAAAAATGGTCCCAAGATTCCATTTACCATCATTTTCCATTTATGTAGGGGACCTGGACATTACCCGAGTGAATGCCCTATTTTATAGGATATTTTCCTGGTACGATAAGAATCTATGTGTGAATAAATTGTTAGAGAAATGTTTAAATGTATTAGTGCTCCTTGTTGATGGGATTACATTGGAACAATTTTCTCTTGTATTTTTAACACTTCTGTTTGTCATGTGAAAATGATATATGAGGACGAATTATCTTTTCTATTGTGGATATAGTTATAAAAACCCATTTGGTTTTATATGATCAATAAGTTTGAGGCAATTATAAGTTACTATATTAGGGAATTAAAATGCAAGGTATGAGAAAACATTTGTGTTAAAATAATGTTATGGTTATTTTGAGGAATTTATCTCATTTTGGTAATGTTATAAAATATAGTTTTTGAAAAAGGACATCACGCTGACCATGTGACAACCCATCGCGTCAGACAAAGCTGTGGGAATTGAACCCACAACCAGAGTGTGATTGGGATTTATCGCTACCACTGGAATATGTGAAGTCCCTGGTTAGTGTGACTAATTATTTTTTGTTAAATGATTTTTTTGATCAATAATAACTTGATTTGGGATCTTATGTCCTCTAAAATGAATACCCTTAGTATAGAAAAATTATTTGGTGATTAAGTGATAAATTTTGTTTTGGAAGATGTTCGCTCTGTTAGGAATGCTATATGCCTATGGAAAATAGAATAATATGAGATTTCATTTTAGGAGTAATGGTGGATTTTTTTTCTTTGTTTTTATTGTGGATTTATAGTGATTTAGGTTATTTATGGAAATTATTAACCTATAATAGAGAATATGTGATTAGGTTAATTACGTTTAAGAATGTGACTTTAAGAGTAGACTATGTCATTTGGAGTTATAATATAACGTGGAAGACTACATAACCAAATTCTACTATGCTTTGTATTTCAATATTAGATGTGATTATATTGATTGATTTTATAGAAATTTTTTTATTGTATGGTATTTATTTATCTTTGGGGTATGTTTGGTTTAATTTTAGAAATTAGGATTACTGTTTATTTCTGTAAAGGAATATCCTTTTGGGTGATCATATGATCTTATACTAACCATTTTGGTTTTGATTAATCTCTAAAGGAAAACTAAAAATATAGTTTATCCTTTGTAGATCATCTGATTCTCTGGAAGTTGATTCTAGCTCTTCCGGTGATACCATGTCATCTTGAATACTCATTGTTTAAAAAAATGGGTTATTGGTAGAAATTTATTAAGGAATGATACTCAACTTAAAAATAAGGTATATCTCTTTATGTTCTTATTCAATCTCATAAATATATTCCTCATCTTTATGAAATTTAACATAAAACCAAAAAAAATGATGTCAGTTTACTTTTCCTACTGGGAAACTAATGACCATGTGTCCCATCACAAGTTTGTGGTTTTCTTGTTGTTAACTTTCTCATAATCATGTTTTCTATCCCTCTCCATAAGCACATGACAATTATTTTATATTCTATATACATGTTTTATTAAATGGAATCCTAGTATGGGTTATCTCGGGTGACGTTTGTACTTCTCTTTCTTTCATTAAAATTGATTATTTTATAGTATTTTTCCGATGTTGGACATTAAATTACATTCCCAATCCCAATTTCAAAAATTTAAAGGACACAATTTCCAAAAGGTGGAAGGAATGTGACACCCCAAGATTCCACGACACATTTCCCTTTGAATAATGTAATAGCTTGCATTGTAAGCAACTTCGAGATTCTATCACACTACGACAAATCAAACTAGTCGTTATGATGAGTAATACCCACTTTTTGAAATTTTATAAATTTTTACATTCAAAAAGGACTTCATATTATTAACACGCTGACCTCAATTACCCAGAGTCGGTTAATTATTACATAACATTGGCATGATCATAAAAGATCGAGTCTTGAAAGAACGATTAGTTTAGTCACCTTGAAATCACTAGATACATTCATTAGGTTTACATTACATTATAAAGTGAAAACATCAATAATATAGTCTCCATATTCCACACTCATATCCCCTTCAGACTGTCCCTGCAGGTCTGTCATAAAATTTTTATTCACATCCTGGGAAAAATAAAACATAGAAATGGGTGAGCTCAGATGCTCAGTAAGGATAAAAATATAGCGGAAGCTTTCATAAATAAGAATAAACATTTGAGGCAATTTATAACTAAAACAAAAGCCTTTAAAACGTGAACATAAGAATAATATGGCAGTGATAAAATTAAATAATGTCTTTTACCTATTTTAATGGATATTCTACTAGTTGAATAATCACATGCAATATCAATAACCACTTTCATAATGATGAAATTCATAATTCCAGACTATCATAACCACATAGTCATGGCCTCATGCCGAGACTACAAATAAGATTTTGTCAAGGCCTTGTGCCAAGACATTTGTTTGTCTCATGAGACCTACTGATGCATCGAGGAGCTATAGCGGGATCCACCCATCACTTACTAAGTCCAATGCATTCCTCATATGATCAGGTTTAAACGTAAGATAATCATTCGTATTAAAACTAGCATACAAAATGTCAATACTTTCTCCATAAACCATTAATGGTATAAAAATAACACATCCATAGTCAAACATATCACAAAACCTTCAATACAATATGGATGTTTTGTATCATAATAAATTAACTTCACATAAGCATAAAATCCATCAAAATATGTTGACATAGATGAAATGAAAACAATTTGAGAGAAATACCTCTTTTATTGAAATCATTGAAAAGTCACACCTTTATAAAGGAATTAATTTAAAAGAGATTTTTGAATAAAAGTGTCCCATACCACTTTGAAACTTTTGAAAAGAAATATCATTTCAAAACATTCATGTCCATATATATAAATCCCTAAAATCATTTTGAAAACATGGGCATTAATTAAAAATATTTAGAAATATAAATCATTAAAACATTTAAAATTATAATATTGATAAAGAGTAACATTCACAAATTCTTAAAATATTCATTTTGAAATCATTTAAAAGTCACATAATTATAAAAAAAACCTTTATTTTTTAAGTATTCTTATAAGCTTGAAAGGTAAGCTTCAACGAGTTTATAATGTTAGAAAATAGCCACAACCTCAATATAAGTTAAAAAAACATTATTACCATAAATTTGTTGCAAAGGTAAAAAAGTACCTTGTTTGGAAAACGACAGAAATATTCCTTTAAACACACATAAGGGTATAAATGACTATAACCCATTTTCTACTAAATAGAAAAAATGTTTTGAAATATATTTTTAAGAAACATGGATGTAGATGATAAAGAGGTCCTAGAAGATAATTACGTATAAACAACCTCGGATAATGAAGTGATTGTGAAATAAACCCCTTCCTTGTACTTTTACATGGTTAGGGGTAGGTTAACCTATTTTATAATGGTGAAATAAATGTTATTAAATTATTCATGAATAATATACCTTAATATGATATAATATATGATCTATTAACATTGATTTGTTAATATTATCTTAGTATTATTGTCATTTCGGTTGTTAACTTACTCTTTTTATTTTATATGTTTTGTTACATAAGCCATGTTTTTTATAGATAGGTTGTATCTTATTCATATCCATAATGATATCAAGTCCTTAAACATTATTTTTAATCATCAAATGAGAATTAGACTTGAATTGATATAATGGGGAATGAATCTCATCGCGTTCGTGGAGACGGTAGTCCGTACGTACGCACGAGCGACATTATCATTCTTTTGATATTAAAATAATATATAATTGGATTTTATATCACATATAAAAAATTAATATAATGTCATATTTAATATTTACATGAATTAAACATAATTATTATACCCACTCAAATAATAATGTATTGAATAACAATTACACCACGACGCGGAGACTGTCGGTCGTACGTACGCACGTATGGTGACATGTCATTCAAAGGATGGATAGAATAATGAATATGGTTGTACCATATTTATAATAAAATAACATTATATAGAAGATATTAGATTTATTATTTTATATTGGAAATAACAAAGAAATAAAAAGTTGAAGAAGAAAGGAACTTGAAAGGGGGTGGTGAAAACATTATCTCTTATTCGGGTTCTTCCTTTTGATTTGATCAAAATGGATCCTTAGGTTGGATTTCTGATAAGACTAATGCCTCTATTTTTAAGTTAGGTAAGTTGAGAAAATTATTGGGCATGGGTTGGCGGAACAAAATGGGTTTGATGGTGTTAAGAATTGGATAGAAGTGTTGTCCTTTTATAAGGGGGAGGAAGGGCTCGTTGGGAATAACTTAATGTATTATTTTATAATAAATTCATATTCGGTTTATAATGGCTCGAAAGTGGATTATTCAAAGTATAATGTGGTTTTGGGTCGAAATCCTTTCAACCAATAGATTTTAGACAAGTTTTGATCATTATATTAACCTTATCATTTAGTTTTAACTCTTAGTTAATTAGTTTGACATTTACCATGTCACTTGATATTTTTATATTATATAGTTAATAAACATAGTATATACATCCATGAAACCCCCAAGTGGTCCATTAATGATACAAATATTATTATATAAGTCTCGTGGACGAACCTTAGATTTTTAGGAATATAATATTTATTAATAATATAATATTTGTTTTAAAAACTTTTTTATTTCAATTTTGACACTATTTGGTATTTGATTTTTGTGAAAGTCATAACAGCATGATTACATCCAAAAAACATAATTCAATCAATACTAACATGACATATTAACATATAAAATTATTTTAATTCATAAAAAGTCTCAAATTACATTTATTTGGATATTAATAATATCAATTATTTTAATATTTCATTAATTAGGTAATTACTGCATCACCATTGTGTTATAAATAAATTAAATTATTTAATGTCTAAAAAGTATAAATAAAATACCATTATGTAGGAAATATTTTTATATTTATAATTAATAATTGAAATTGAATTTAGCTTATGTATAACCCTAAATTAAAAATGTTTTAGTAATTAAACATTGATTTTAACTCTTTTAACTCTTTTTTGAATTAAATAAAAATTAATGTCCTAATCTAATCCAAGTGGACCTAAATGATAATATATTATTCATAAGGTTGTTTTTGGTCGAGATAAAACTGTGAAATATATTTATGGAATGTGTTAGGATAATATTAATATCATCTTTACCCTTAATTACACTATTTACTTTTAACCGTGGTAAATAAAAGAAAAAAGTTACTATTCACCAAAAATTATTTTCATCTCATTGAACCAAATTTTACACCTTTATATTAATAGTGTCACTTGTATTTTCAAAATTCCACTCACATAAGCTGTAAAATTACGTTTTATGTGAATTTTTAAATTCTCCTAGGAGGTGGGATAAAGACAGTAAAATGTTCAATAAATTTTTTAAGTATCTAAAATTATTATAAACAGACTCCAATGAATTACATTGAACTTATATAGGTACTAGGTATCTATTTTGATATATAATAAATATAAATAAAGTAAATAATTATTTAAATATAAAGCCAGTTTTATCCAATAACTTACTGTTTTTCACTATTCATCAAAAATTAAAAGTTTTCAGAAAAATACAAAAAATTCACCCAAAGCTAATTTTGATATTCCGAATTCAGTAATGATGTCTATTTTACAGATTTCAAAATATAGAAGTTTTATTAATTAATTTAATGTTAATTCCTGCTATCAAAACCAAAATGGCGTATTTTTATGAATTAATAACTATCAACATTTTGACACTTGTTTATGTCCAATTTCAATGTAAAATTACTTACAATGATCATCATAGGATTAAATCATCCAAATATAATATATTTATACTTCCAAACCATTAAAATTTATAATTTAACACTATAAATAATTTTGATTAAAAAAGTTGTTTTTAGATAAAATATAGTATTTTTCACTATTCACCCAAATATTAAAGTTATCAGAAAAACACCAAAACTTTATTGAAACTAAATTATTATGTCCCGATTCTAAAGAAGAAGTACATTTTTTTAAATTGAATATATAAATGTTCCAAATATTGGATTTAAAAAGGCTTCACCATTAAAAGGCGGTAAAATTGTATTTTTTTTAAAAAATACATATTTTATCTAAAAAATGAATTTTTTCTTAAATTATGTCTTAGAAACTCATAATATGGATGATAAAATTATAAGGATAATATATAATTTAAAATTCTGTTAATACTATTCATAACCGCTTTTGAACGGCTAGTTTGGTAAGTCGTGGTGTGTTTGAACTCAGTGTTGCATACAACACATGCTTTTGTATTATTCAAATAGAAGCATACCATGGTAGCATGGGGTGTTACAATTTTTGTATTTTGAATATCAAAATTATATTAGGGTGATTTTTTTGTATTTTTTTGAAAACTTACATTTTTTTTGAATAGTGAAAAACACTGAGTTATATTTTAAAATTGAATATTTTTTTAAATAATTATTAATATTATTTAAATTTATTTTATATCAAAATATATACATAATACCTATATATGTTTTATGTAATTCATTGGAGTCAGTTTATAATAATTTTAGATATATAAAATTTTATTGAACTTTTTAACTATTTTTTACCCACCTCCAAGGAGAATACACAAATTTGAATAAAACATAATTTTATCGCTTCTGTGAATATAATTTAAAAAATCCGAGAGACATGGTTCATATGAGTAAGTAAAATGTGGTTCAATAAGATAAAAATATTTTTTTGGTGAATAGTAACTTTTGACATTTATTTAGCACAGTTAAATGTAAATAGGGTAATTAAGGGTAAAATTGATATTATTATTACCCTAACATGTGTTCTAATTCTATTGAATAAGTGTAAGTCGACTAAAAACCACATTTGGAATAAATTATGACCCTTTAGGTCCACTTGGATTAGATTTGGACATTTATTATTATTTAATTTAAAGAAAAGTTAAAAGTGTTAAATTCAATGCTTAATAACTAAACAATTTTTAATATAGGGTTATACATAAGATAAGTAGATTATTAATATTTATTAAAAATAAATAAATATTTCCTACATAATGATATCTTATTTATATTTTTTAGACATTTAATTATTTAATTTATTTATGACACAATGATGATGTAGTAATTACCTAATTAATGAAATAATATAATATTTGATATAATAAATATCCAAATAAATGCAATTTGAGACTTTTTATGAAATAAAATAATTTTATAGGATAATATGACATTTTAGGGTTGGTTAGATGAATTTTTTTTGAAGTAATAAAGCTGTTATAAATTTAGAATAAACAAAATACAAAATAGTGTCAAAATTGACATAAAAAAAGTTTTTAAAACAAATATTATAATATTATTTGAAACTCGATTCCTAAAAATATAAGGATCGACAAAATACGTATATAATGATAGAATTATCATTAATAAACCCAAAATGGTTTTTTCTAAGTATATATTATGTTTATTCAGCATATAATATTAAAATACAATGATCCATGGTAAATGTCAAACTATTTAACTTAGAGTTGAATCTAAAAGATAAGGTCAATATAGTGACCCAAACCTATCTAAAACCTATTGGTTGAGTTGTCTTAGACCCATACCTACAATAGAAATTTAATAATATATTTTGGAGCCCTTTGAAACCGAATATGATTTTATTATAAAATAATATATATAGCTTTTCTTGAAGGTTCCCCTCACCCCTCTTATAAAAGGGAACTCCACCTTCTCTATAATTCACAACTTCGAAGTCATTTTTCTCTGCCAAAACCTACCCAAATACCATCTAAACTATCCTTCCTTCATCCTACAAGATTTTCATTAGTCAGAAATCTATCCTAATGAACCATTTTGTTCAAATAAAAAAATAACCCGAAGGAGAGGTAAATATTTCATCACCTCTTTCAAGTTTCTTTATTCTTACACTTCCTCTTTCTTTGTTATTTAAATTATAAAAAAATAACTCTAGTATATTCTATATACTTTGATGTTATTATATGTATGTTATATCGATATTCATTATTCTATCCAACCATGGATTGACATGTCATGATATGTGCGTACGTACGGCTTGCCATCTCCCCATCATGGTGTAATTGTTATTCAATACATTATTATTTGGATGGTTTAATGTTGATGGGTGATTGATTTAAATAATAAAAATAACATGATATTGATTTTTTATATATGATATACCATCCAATTATATATTATTTTAATATGAAAAGAATGATATTTTCACTCGTGTGTACGTACAGATTACCGTCTCCACGAACGAGATGAGATTCATTCCCCATCGTATGCATTCAACAATAATTTTCACGTGATTGTTAAAAATAATGTTTTGATACTTGATGTAATTCTGGATATGAATAAGATACATCCCATCCATAACAAATATGACTAACATAACAAAGCATATAAGGGAAAACAAATATGTTAACACCCAAAATGATGATAATACTAATATTTTATTAACAAAGAAATGTTAAAAGATCATATAGGATATCATATTAATGTATATGATTATTTTATAATTTAATAGAAATTATTTCACTAATATACTGGTTCTTAACCTTCCCTCGACCATGGAAATGGAAAAATAAGGGGTTTCTTATCTCAAATTTAATTCGGTGATATTTCAATCGCTCCCCACTTATTTTAATGAATCTGGTGTATTGTGTACTACCATTTGATATATATTATCATGATTCTCTTTATATTATTGGTATTCTGTGATTAATTTGGTGGTTATTAATTTTTGGTCATATGACTCGATTGATTACAACAATGTAAGGGTTTTTTATCTCACTTTTTATTCCCATGAGATTCAGGCTATATTGGCCACTATACACTACTGGAAATAGTATATTTACCAATGATTCAGAACTGTTGGGATAGGCTGCATAACTGTTGGTATATATTATACCAATGGATCTGGTAACCGTAGGGATGAAAGCTGTTTGGAAAAAGTTTTCCCAATGGTTTATGTATAACCATTGGGATAAGTTAGTTACAGTAACCTATACCAACGGTTTCGATGAACCACTAGTATAAGTTTTACCATTGGTTTAACCAAACCATTGGTAAAACCTCTTCTAGGAACCCTTTTCCAATATTTTGTAAACTATTTGGAAAGGTCCTTTACCAATGGTTCTCATAGTATCGTTGGTAAAAACATCCTAAAAAATATATGCCAACAGTTCGAAACTGTTGGCATAGGCTATGATGTGAAAATTGCACAGTAGCCTGCAATTTCCACAGCAGGGTCTGCAATCCCATTCATGCATGCTGTAATTCTGTCCATTGTGCTGTAATTCTCCATTACCTCTCCTTTCCAATTATTTAACATATAATTCATACACATTTAACATTTCACCCTAGAACTATACACATCCAGAATTAAATCATAATTCATAACGTAATTATAAACATACATAATTGATTTAGAATTCAATTTAAAAAATTGATGAAAATTATATGTCGAATCCGGAATTCGATTCATAATTGAATGCATATATAATTTAATTATCAATTATCAATTAAATACATAAAAAACTGAATATGTATTTATATGTGTAATACACAATTAAGAATACATACAAGTGGTTTTTACTAAAAATGATGTCCATTTTAAACATTATACATACACTTGGAGTAAAACTGGACACAACATGTCTTGAATTGAGGCAGGGTTGACTCGTACACGTAACATATTTGCCCATGGATTGTTGTCAAAAAATATCAACATATTCTGAAAGTGTTTGGTCGGTTACAAAAGAGAGACACTTTGAGTGGTGCTGGGTATACCACGCCTTGGAATGAGGAGGGGTTGACTTGTACATGTCACACATGATCCATGGATCGTTTTCCTAAAGTTTCAAAAGAATCCGAATGCATTTGGTCAGTTTTACTTACGTCAGCTATACTTTTCAATTAAAATGTTGTCCATTTAAAATAAATCTGAGACACATCGAGTTGTTCTGGAAACACCGCGCCTCAAATATAGTCTGGGATTACTCTTACATGTCACATATGACTCATGGATCATTTTACTAAAGTTTCAAAGGATTCCGAATGCGTTTGGTCTGTTTTTCATATGTCAGTTGTTGGTTTTACTTAATATGATGTCCATTTAAAACAAAAGAGAGACACTTGGAGTGGTGATGGCAGCACCGCCCCTCAGATTGAGGCGGGGTTGACTCGGACACATCACAAATGATCCATGGATCGTTTTCCAAATGTTTCAACAAAATCCTATTGTGTTTGGTCGGTTTTTCGTATTTCAGTTGTTGTTTTCACTTAAAATTATGTCCATTTTAAACATAAGAGAGACACTTTTAGTGTTGTCGGCCACACCATGCCTCATATTGATGCAGGGTTGACTTTTACATGTCACATATGACCCGTGGATCATTTTCATAAATTTTCAATGGAATGAGAATGCGTTTGGTCAGTTTTCTTGTATGTCAGATGTTGTTTTCACTTAAAATGATTTTCTTTTGAAACAAAAGAGAGACACTTTGAGTGGTGTCGGCCACATCGGGCCTCGAATTGATGTGGGGTTGACTCATACAGGTCAAATAAGACCCATGGATCATTTTCCTAGAGCATTAACACATTCTGAATGCATTTGGTCAGTTTTCTGTATATCAGTTGTTATTTTCACTTAAAATCCCATCCATTTTAGACAAAACAGACATAGTTATGATGCTAATGGCCAAACTGTGCCTCAGATTGATGCGGGGTTGACTCGAACACGTCAAAAATATCTCATGGATCGTTTTACTAATGTTTCAACGAAATCTGAATGCGTTTGGTCAGTTTTCTGTATGTCATTTGTTGTTTTCACTTAAAATGATGTCCTTTTGAAACAAAAGAGAGACACTTTGAGGGGTGCCAGCCACACCAGGCCACGTATTGAGACAGGTTTGACTCGAACCCGCCACATATGACCCATGGATCATTTTCCTACAACCTAAACATATTCTAAATGCATTAGGTCGGTTTTCCGTATGTCAGTTGTTCTTTTCACTTTAAATCCAGTCCATTTTAAATAAAAGAGAAATAGTTTTGGTGCTACCGGCCACACCCTAACTCAGATTGATGCACGGTTAACTTTTACACGTCACAAATTAACCATGGACTTTTTCCTAAGGTTTCAATAGAATCCAAATACATTTATTTGGTTTTTCATATACCAGTTGTTTTTACTAAAAATGATGTCCATTTTAAACAAAATAAATAAAATTGGTGTGATACTTGCCATACCATGCCTCAAATTGAGGCGGAGTTGACTCGTACAAGTTACAGATGACCCATGGATAATTTTCCTAAAGTTTCAACATATTCTGAAAGTGTATGGTCAGTTTTATGTATTCTTTTTATTGTTCTCACTTAAAATGCAGTTCATTTCAAAAAAAAGTAGACAATTTGAATGGTTCCATCCACACCATGCCTCGGATTTAGGAGGGGTTAACTCTTACACGTCATATATGACTAATTGATCATTGTGCTAAAGTTTCAACAAATTCAGAAAATGTTGGTCAGTTTTATGTATGCTAGTAGTTTTTTTCAATTAAAATGATGTCCCTTTCAAATAAACCTAAGACACTTTGAGTGGTGACGGCCACACCGATCCTCGGATTGAGGCGGGGTTAACTCGTAGATATCACATATGTCTCATGGATAATTATCCTAAAGTTTCAATAGAATATGAATGAATTTCGTCAGTTTTCCATATGTCAGTTGTTGTGTTCACATAAAATGATGTCATTTTTGAAACAATAAAGAGACACTTTGAGTGGTTCCGGACACACCGCACATTGGATTGTGGCAAGGTGGAATTCTACACATCATATATGAATCTTGGATTGTTTTACTCAAGCTTTAACAGTATAAAAATGTCTTTGGTCGGCTTCCCATATGCCAGTTGTACTTTTCACTTAAAACGTTGTCCATTTCAAATAAAACTGAGACACTTCAAGTTGTGAAGGCCACACTATGCCTCAAATTTAGGCGGGGTTAACTCGCAAACATCACATTTGACCCATGGATCGTTTTCCTAATGTTTCAATGGAATCCGAATGTGTTTGGTCAGTATTCTGTATAGGAGTTGTTGTTTTCGCTCAAAATGATGTCCATTTGAAACAAACGAGAGACGCTTTGAGTGGTTTCGGCCACACCGTACTCTGGATTGGGGCAGGGATGACTCGTAAAAGTTAAAGATGAGCCATGGATCATTTTCTTATAACATCAACACATTCAGAATCCGTTTGGATGGTTTTCTGTATGCCTGCTATTGTTTTCACTTAAAATGATGTTCATTTCAAAAAAAAATGACACACTTTGAGTGGTGCTGGCCACACCATGCCTCGGATTCTGGCGGAATGAACTCGTACATGTCACATATAACTCATTGGTCGTTGTGGTAGTGTTTCAACAAATTAAGAATGTTTTTGGTCAGGTTTTCGTATGCCAGTAGATGTTTTCCATTAAAATGTTGTCCATTTCAAATAAGCCCGAGACACTTTGAGTGTTATCTGCCACAACGGGCCTCGAATTGAGGCGGGGCTGACTCGTACACGTCACATATGACTCATGGATCTTTTTACTAAAGTTTCTATGGAATCTGAATTCATTTTTTTAGATTTCCGTATGTCAGTTGTTGTTTTCACTTAAAATGATGACATTTTGAAATAAAAGAGAGAAACTTTCAGTGGATTCAGCCACACCAGACCTCAGATTGAGGCAAGGTTGACTCTTACTCATCACATATGACCCATTGATCGTTTTCCTAAAGATACAACATAATAAGAATGCGTTTGCTCTATTTTCCGTATGCCAATTGAAATTTTCACTTAAAATGTAGTCCATTTCAAATAAAACTGAGACACTTCGAGTTGTGATGGCCATATTATAGCTCGGATTTGGGCATGGTTGACACGTAAGCATCACATATGACCCATAGATCATTTTCATATTGTTTCAATGGAATCTTAACGCATTTGGTTGGTTTTTTCAAATACCAGTTGTTGTTTTCACTCAAAATGATGTCCATTTAAACAAAAGAGACACTAGGAGTGGTACCAGCCACACCACACCTCAAATTTAGGATAGGTTGACTCATAAAAGTTAAATATGACCCAAGGATCATTTTCCTAAATTAGAAACACATTCAATATGTGTTTGGTTGGTTTTCCGTATTCTTGTTATTGTTTTCACTTAAAATGTTGTTCATTTCAAACAAAATGAGGTACTTTGAGTGGTTTCGGCCACACCATGCCTCAGATTCAGGTGGGGTTAACTCGTACATGTCACATATGACTCATTGGTCATTTTTCTAAAGTATCAACAAATTCAGAATGCATTTGGTCAGTTTTCAATATGCCAGTAGTTGTTTTCAATTAAAATGTTGTCCATTTCAAATAAACCTGAGACACTTTGAGTGGTGCCAGCCACATGTGGCCTCGGATTGAGGTGGAGTTGACTCGTACACGTCAAAAATGACACATGGATCGTTTTACTAATGTTTCAATGGAGTTTGAATGCGTTTTATCAGTTTTCCGTATGTTAGTTGTTGTTTTCACTTGAAATGATGTCATTTTGAAACAAAAGAGAGACACTTTGAGTTGTTCTGGCCACACTGTGCCTTATATTTAAGATACGTTGACTTGTAAACATCACATATGACCCATGAATCATTTTCCTAATTCTTCTGCAGAATAAAAATGCGTTTGGTTAGTTTTCCATATTCCAGTTGTACTTTTCACTTAAAATGTTGTCCATTTCAAATAAAATTGAAACACTTTGAGTTGTTACGACCACACTATACCTCAGATTTAGGCAGGGTTGACTTTTAAACATCACATATGACCCATGGATCATTTTCCTAATGCTTCAATGGAATATGAATGTGTTTTTTCAGTTTTCCATATATCAGTTTTTGTTTTCACTCAAAATGATGTCAATTTTAAACAAAAGAGAGACAGTTTGAGTGGTGTCAGTCACACTGCACCTCGGATTGAGGCAGGTTTTACTCGTACAAGTTACAGATGACCTATTTATCAGTTTCCTAAAGAATCAACACATTCAGAATGCGTTTGATCAGTTTTCTGTATGTTAGTTGTTGTTTTCACTTAAAATGTAGTTCATTCAAAAAAATGAGACACTTTTAGTGGTTCCAATCACACCTTGCCTCAAATTAAGGAAGGGTTGACTCATACACATAAAATATGACATATTTATCATTGTGATAAATTTTAAACAAATTCAGAATGCTTTTGGTTAGTTTTCTGTATGCCAAGAGTTGTTTTCAATTAAAATGTTGTCCGTTTCAAAAAAACGTGACACACTTTGGGTGGTTTCGGCCACACTGGGCCTCATATTTAGTCAAGGTTGACTCGCACACATCACGTATGACCCATGGATCGTTGTCCTAAAGTTTCAATGGAATTTGAATGAGTTTCATCGATTTTCCATATGTACTTAAAATGTTGTCCATTTAAAAAAAAGAAAGACAATTAGAGTGATCTCGACCACACTACGACTCAGAGTGAGGCACGGTTGACTCATACACATCCCGTATGACCCATGGATTGTTGTCCTAATGTTTCAATAGAATCCTAATGCATTTGGTTAGTTTTCCGTATGTCAATTGTTGTTTTCAATTTAAATGAAGTCCATTTAAAACTATAGAGAGACGCTTAGAGTGGGGTCGGCCACTCCGCACCTCAGATTGATGCTAGGTTGACTGTTACACATCACACATGACCCATGGATCGTTTTCCTAATGTATCAACACAATCCCAATGTGTTTGGTCTGTTTTATGTATATCTGTTGTTGTTTTCATTTAAAATGTTGTTTATTTCTAATAAACCTGAGACACTTTGAGTGGTTCCAACCACACCTGGCCTTGGATTGAGGAATGATTCACTCGTACAAGTCACAAATGACTCATGGTATGTTTCCCTAATGTTTCAATAGAATCTAAATGCGGTTGGTTTGTATTCCTTATGACAGTTATTGTTTTCAATTAAAATGAAGTCCATTTTAATCTATATAGAGACACTTCGAGTGGTGTCGGCCACTTTGAACCTCTGATTGAGGCTTGGAGGACTCTTACACATCGCAAATTACCCAAGGAACGTTTTCCAAATGTTTCAACACAATCCAAATGTGTTTGGTTAGTTTTCCATATGCCAGTTGTTGTTTTCAATTAAAATGAATTCCATTTTAAACTATAGAGAGACACTTCGAGTGATGTCGGCCACACCGCACCTCAGATTGAGGCTGGGATGACTCGTACAAGTCAAAAATGAATGAAGGATCATTTTCCTAAAGTATCAACTAAATCCAAATGCATTTGGTCAGTTTTCCATATGTACATAAAATGTTGTCCATTTTAAACATAAGAGAGACACATAGAGTGATCCCGACCACACTGTGACTCAGATTGAGCCAGGATTGACTAATACATGTCACATATAACCCATGGATCATTGTGATAAAGTATTAATAAATTCTGAATGTGTTTGGTTGGTTTTCCGTATGTCAGTTGTTCTTCTTTACTTAAAATCCCATCCAATTTAAACAAAAGAGACACAGTTAGTACAATCATCTTTGGGGAAATAGAATATATGATATCTTGGTTAACTTATGAATTAAAAAGATTGTCTTCCATATGTTGGACACTATATAAGGTATGAAATAATGTGAGAATGGGTTTAAATCATTAAATTTCTTATATGCTAGTGAGAATGAAGGCTTGAATTTAGGACTTGAGTTCACTGATTAAATGAGGTTAGATGTTTCATAGGTTGTGTAAACAGAATGATTAAATATAGGTAGAGGTTGCATATAATGTTCATGGTGGGGGAGTCATAGCCGATTTAGAAACTAAAATAAATTCGCATCGTAGGTATCAATAATAAACATCAGCATCAAAAGAAACTCCAAATAAAAAAGGACTACAAACATCAAACACTTCAAGAATTCACTACTATGCATGGTTTATCCACATGTTTAGAACTAATTATAAGACTAAATCATGAACCCCATCTACAACTTCTATTTTTCACCAATAAACATATAATATCCCCCATGATCACTATATGACTTTACACGAATAAGTAAATATCTCCAAATATCTTTAAAACAACTCATTGTTACGATCAAAACGTAAATATAATCTTGAACCAACCATGGAATCTATTTCACAACACATTCTCATGCACCAGTTATCTCATGTGTTAATAAATACCAAACATAGTCACATAACAAGTGTACTATAACAAAATACATTTCACAATCCTCACTAAAAAAATTTAATTTTAATAAAACAATTTCCTTAATATTAAATCATTTCTGAAATATCTTTCGAAATCCATTCTAAATAACAAAATCCCTTTGATCAATTTTAACAAATGTTTGGAGTATTCTCAGGGCACCACCATTTGGAAAAGTCACATTAAATTACCAATTTCCATGCCAAACCATTGAAAATAATTAACATGGGACAATCATCACCCACAAATTACTTAACTAGAAATTAAAAAAACAGAAACCTGATGTGATATAGAATTTAATGTTAATTTAGGGGAAATGATATTAAATAGAGACAAAAACATCATAAATGGTTCAAACATCATAACTTTTGATTAAAAACACCCATAATAGTAATGGGAATGCCTCATACACCTAATTCCTTATAAAACAAACCAAATATCCTATTAAAACATTGAATTTAGGGTTTCCAACATCAATAAATATGGATAAATATGTAAGATAAGTGGAAAACGATCAATAAGACATGATGATTTCTAATTATCCTATCTAACCTCGTGGGGGAGTCTCAACCGATTTGATAGACTTCACCTGGGGGTGCGCGCGAGGCTTTTACAAATTGGGGGACCGGGGTTCTGGACATTGAGGGAGAAATGTGACTGGAGGAGCGACTGGAGGAGGAGGTCTGCCTAATTGTATTTCTGGAAATCTTTTCCAAATTCTTTTTAAAAACTGTTTGGAAAAGGATGCTTTCCCAATGGTTTGCACCATACCGTTGGTAAAGCATTAGGAATGTGATGATTTCACAATGGTTTTCTTATACTATTGGGAAATCATCAACCTTTCCCAATGGTTTCATCAAACTGTTGGGAAAAGGAGCTTAAGTGGAAGATTTCCCAACGGTTCTATCAAACCGTTGGGAAAACACTCCTATCTAAATGATTCATTGGATCCGTTGGTATAATACCATAGGGAAAAACAAGATTCCCCATAGTAATATCCTTTTGTGTGAAATATATACTGTACATGATATTATTCATTGAGTCATATACTTTAATTTATGATTATTTACATCTTTATTATATGATCTTTCTTTCAAGTAGTGTATGGTTCATATGTTACCAAATCGATAAGAGAATTTCAAATTTTAATTTCCACTCATTTGGCTTTATGCATACTTCATTGATTATTTTACTCCAAGATTATGTGTGGAATCAATATTTATTATTTATGTAGTAATTTCCACTCACCTATTTGAGGATATAATTTTTATACTCATAATCTATCCATTAATAAATTCTCAAGTCATCAATATGAACCTGATAAGATTAATTTGAACTCAATATCCATTTATTAAATTAGACGTCCATGTCATTGGTGTTGTTTTTACAAGAACATGTTTGAATGACCTCTAATTGAGTTACACTGAATATCCAATCATATTGATTGTATTTATATCTTTCACACATAATTATGTCATTGATTTATCCTTTACCTAAGGATACTGTCTTTATAATGGATTTCTTCTCAATTTACATTCCTTCGATAATTATTTGTTGTTATGCGCCAATTCATTTTTATTTTGTGTATATAATGTTATTTCACATAATATATCATGAATCCATTTTTATCCTAATATTATTATGTTTTTTATTACATCAATGATTTTTGTTCAAGAGTCTCTCATTTGGTTAAGAACTCTAACTAAAATATCATTATAAATGTTTTAAAATTTTATTATTCTAAATATTCCTAATTAATGTCCATGTATTAAAAATGGTTTTAAGGATTTATTTATATGGAAATTAGACTTTTAAAATTAAAATTCTTTTTAAATGTTTCAAAGTGGTATGAGATACATTGATTCCCAAATCTATTTTTAAATAGCTTCTTGAAAAATAGTGTGACTTTTAGATGTTTTCAAGAAAAAGGGTGATATTTCTCTCAAATAATTTTGATGATTAGTTTCATCTATGTAAACATCCTTTATTATTTACTATTTAGGTTAATTTGTTACATTAAAATCATACATATTGTATTTAATGAGTTATTTTTGACTATGGATGTGATATTTTTATACCATTCATGGTTTCTGGATAACGTATTGACATTTTGTATGCTAGTTTTAATACGAATATTTATGTAATGTTTCAAAATTTTCATAGGAGGAATGCATTGGACTTAGTAAGTGATGGGTAGAGCCTTCTATAGCTCCTCGATGCGTTGATAAGTCTCATGAGAAAAAGTAGTTTCTTGGCACAAGACCTTGACAAAACCTTATTTGTAGTCTTAGCACAAGACCTTGACTATGTGGTTATGAAAGTCTGGCATTATTCATTCAATCATTACAAAAATGCCTATTGATATTTAATATGAATATTCTACTAGTATAATATCCATGTGAATAATTAAATGTATTTATTTGATGTTATCTTTGATTTATTATGAATAAGTTCAAGTTTAAAAGGATTTTTTTAAGTCTTATACATTTCCTTAACTGTTTTTTCTTATTTATGAATTTTTCTGCTATATTATTACCCTTACTGAGAATCTAATCTCACCCCTTTCTATGTTTTATTTTTCATATGATGTGAATAAATATATTATAACTTACCGATAAGGATATTCTATGGGATTTCAGTGTTTTCTACGGAAACAATGTTGTTGTAGGTTTCTATTTTATGATGTAATGTAAAACCTATGAATGTATCTAGTACATCCAAGGCGACTAAAATAATCGGTCTTATGAGACTTGATCTTTTTTTATCACGGTAATGATATCTAATAATTCAATAACTTTGGGCTTCTGGGGTTGGGTCAGTACAATTTATTTGTTTAATTTATTAATTATTAATTTTTACTTTTTATCTCTTTTAGTTTTTTTGTTCATTTGTATTTCTTCATCCAACGAAATATGTGCTATAGGGTAGGGGAATGTTCTGATGGCTTCTTGATGAAGCTTCATTATTCCGCTTCTTTTCAATGATGGCACTCCTCACGTATCAGAGCAACACTGGCTCAGACGACCTCAACTTGTGACGCACTAGATTCATCAATGGACAATTGTGGGACCTCAACTTCTAGATATGGTGTGAACTTTGGTTTGAGTTCCACTCAACGGTGAATATGGTTCCTACATGGAAGGCAGTGAGGATCCGAATCTATGGCTTGGGTTCTTCTTCAGATGCAGAGAAGTAGTGGTATATGGATCTTCATCAGACCCCCACATCTCCATCCGTAGTGGCACGGTTCAACTAGCAGCGGGAATCAGCTCAGACATCAGAACTCATTAGTGGTGGTAAGCCTCTAGACTAGTGGTGATGGATGCCTTGAATTGTTATTTATTATATCTGTGAAATTTGAGATCTGCAAAGGCTTCGTATATGTTGAATTTGAAAATTTTGATGATCTAGATTTAGTTTGAGTGGAGTTGGTTTCAATTCCATATTCTTGGCATGAATCAATGCGTAGCATCTTACAGTTTCATGAATGAGGATGAATTTATGCCACCATGATGTAGGAAACAGTGAGAAAAAATTTAATTATGCCACTGATGCCCATCAATGGTGAGACGTGAA
Organism: Viscum album; assembly: GCA_963277665.1. Lineage (NCBI taxonomy): Eukaryota > Viridiplantae > Streptophyta > Magnoliopsida > Santalales > Viscaceae > Viscum > Viscum album. The sequence goes on from OY728143.1 coordinate 360,325,712, forward strand.
TAGGCGAGAAGGATTTGAAGTGGCAGAGGAAGAAGCAGGGGAATGAGGTCGAGATAGATGGGTGAAAATGGTGAGATAAAAAGATAAACTATCGGTGGGGAGAAGTGGATAAAAAAGGGGAAAGGATCAGTCGAATATTCCTAACACTGAGGTGTAGGGAACGATGAGTAATAACTCACCGTTAGAATAATAGAAGTAGGGATGCGCTACGCGGGTTCACCAATATAAAGAAAAATAAAATGGTGACCACTTCAATAAAAAAATGTCATGGATGCGCAATAGAAAATGTCACCGAGAGAAAATAAATAAAAAGATAATTATTAAGAAAAGAAAGTCACCAATGAAAAATTAAAGAGGTCACCAGTAGTCATAAAATTAGAATCTCTCCATTGCGCAAAAATAAAAGGTCCCATTGGAAAATTAATAGAAGGTCACTGATTCACAACAAAATGTTACCTATAGAAATAGATCACTGTTGCAGAATAAAAAAAGGTCAACGATAGTTTAAAATTAAAAAGGTCACCATTGAAATGAAATGTTACCGATGCATTGCATTAAAGATCACTGAAAGTAAAAAAGTAAAGGGTCCCCGATATAACAAAACTAATGATCTAATTTTGACCCAAAGAAATTTAAAATGCATAAATTGAACAAAAAATTAAAAAATAAATTAACTAAATAAAATGATGGAAAATAAATAACCTCTTAAAACATAAAATCAAAAATCAAATGATTGAAATTTATAAATTTAAAAAAAAGAAACATTAAAAATTGGATTATTATTAGACATTAAACAGTAAAGCCTCAATTAAAAATATTAATTGATAACCCTTAAATTAAGAACTAGAAATTTCATAAACTAAATTTATAGGAGACTTAAATGAAAAATAATTAAAGGTTCTATAATGAGTAGAAAAGGATAGCATCAGTGACCAAAATGAATCACTGAATGATCATATCTGCCTCATCGGTATACTAAACACAAAATTTGATGAATAAATAATCTAATTTCACACTTATTATTTAATAATTACTTTTTTAAAACATTATATTATTTAATTAAACAATTATTTGTCTAATTTAAATGTTAAAATCGCACTTTTTCATTTAATATAAACTAAAACACTTAAATAGATTAGTTAATAGGGTGTTTAAACATGTAAAATAGTACTATTAATTAATTATCATAAATTAAATTTAAAAGATAAACAATTAAAATAATGACTAATTTAATTAGACAGAAAAATTATTATTAAATAATTGATTAAAATATATATTAATTTATTTAATAGTCAAGCATATTTCACTTAACAATAAAATTAAGAGATAATTAAATTAGAAAAGTAATGTAAATTAAAATTATTATTTTAAAAACTAAAAATACATTATTAATATAAAAGTTGATTAATTAAAAAAATTAGTTATAAAATTACTAAGGTACATTTTTTAGTAAAGATTTATCAAATAATTAATTAAATAATTAAAACTTATGTAAAAAGATGTGTCAAAACTATGTAAAAATATTGCCACATCAAAAGGGTTTTTAAATTTAATTTTAATTTGTTATCAACCTAATCTGAATTTTTTTCCTATTTAAATTTAATCTTTATAGATTCTTTAAGAATTACGAAATATTTTTTATTATCATTAACATATTTATTTTTTAGATATATTACATTATTATTGAATAAATAATATTTAGAAATTACTTTTTCCATCCAATATATTCCCATATCATTGATATTCAACCATTTCTTTATGAGTTTGGCTACATTTTTTTGATCAAATACAATGAAAAACTAATCCAAATTAATTTTCCAATCATATGAGTTATTGTAAAACAGTTTTGAGATTTTAATCCCACTACCCAGACATTTTTCAGAGAAACATGGATTTTGTGTGATAATAATAAATTAGGTTAATTTAATATACTAAATTATTGAATTCATGAAATTTATTTTATTTAATTAAGGAACATATTTCATTATCTAATCAATATTTACATGATACATATTCCAAACATAAACTCATATATCTAAAATAAAATAATTTAATTACTCTATTTCTTTAACAAATATTAAATGGTGAATAATTTTAATGACATTGATATTTGAATTTATATTTAATTTTTATGTTTGGGGATTCAGACGTCAGTGTTTTATTTTGGTTTCGTATCTAATTGTTGTATGTTTTTTGTTTGAATATATTATAAGAAATAATTATATTATATTTCTCAGTCTTTATCATCATTTATAGGTCATTCATTTTATTCATTTCGTAAGAAAAAAAATAAATATCATATTTAATTTTACATTATACATTCTTTTATTAAACATGTTCCACTAAAAAATAATGTGTATGAGAATTCATTCATTGAAAATATTAAATTATCATCTCATCCACAATGAAAATGAGGGAAATAAAAAATTTGGGGAATTATGATGAAAACATTTTTTAATTTTTTTTACTCATGGACCATGTTAAAAAGTGATCATATTTTATATCGTATATGGATAATAAATTATGGTCTATCCAATAGTATTACATGAATATTCTTTTATATTAGTTTAGAGTTAAACATCTTACATTATCACTTATACATTTAAATTTTCTTACACACTATCACATAACCAATAAAAAACTCTTTTAAAAATACTAAGGATTGAAAATATTTTTATGCCTCATAGAGTTGAGAAAATGTTAACTTTTTTGTCCTATATTGATATGTGCATTTTCCATGTGGGATAATTACACTAGATTAAATGATTCATAAGTGAACTATAACATGATGTTCTGTTTTTTATATATTTTTATTTGTATATGTAACAATTCGCGAGGTTATTGAAATTTAAATATGAGGGAAGAAAGTAAAAGTGAAAATATATTTCATAAATGAGAGAGGGTAGATTTGATTTTTGAAAATATATTTATAATTTACTCCTTATAAACATTCAGGTGACTATTAAATTGATATTATAAGACAATTTTTTTGGGGTGTAAATTCTTTGGTTTGGCGATGTGATCATGTAATGAATTATTTAATATTTTCACCTTCAGACAAGTAGATTTTGTCTTCTTATAATGAAATTTATAAAAAAAATCATAATTAAAAATATATAGGATTAAATGATTATTTGACTAAATTTAATTTAAATATACCTATTACCAAATCAAACCATATTGGGATCACATAAAGCCTGAAATTTGAAAAAACTTTGGGTAGTAAAAATTTACCATCCTATGATAAATGGGCCATATTAAAGATACATGACTATAAATGAACTTATTTCAGTGAAAAATTAAAATATAAATCAATATAATATGTCCCCATAAAACATGATGGAAATATTCATTCTCTAAGAATATTATCTGATATCTTCTTATAGAAAAGATTTCATAGAATATAAGGATACAAAATCGTACTTTAGAAGTCTATATCTAATTTTTTCTAAAAGTATTTATTGAATCCACTTTTTTCATTAGAATATCTAAAATTAATACAAGAAACATTTAGTTTGATAATATTTAAATTTTTTGGGTTATATTTTTTAAAATTTGATTCATACTCGAATTATCAAATGAAATAGAAAATAATTTATAACAATTTCATTTAAATAGGTTCCTCCACATACATTCAATGTATTTGTTATCCATTATCATAAGAAAATTTGGGTTTATGATATTCTAATGGTGGAGTAATAATATCCAACGTTTTTCCTTTATAATAATTATTTTATTTATAATAACATTTTCCTTTTTTCAAATCTCCTTTATTTGTTTCATAATGGGTTTCCTCATCAATGAAAATAAATTTTCAAGGGTTATAAATAACTAATCCCTCATATTCCATATGGTAATTTTGAAATTTATTTCAATTGTTGATAATTTATTGATTTCACAGTACATTATTATTATATTCAAATGTGCTCAAACTAATATATTTTGTATTCAAGTTGCATTCTCTGCTATTATTTAATTCATCCTATTAATCTATTTTATTCACATTCACCAATATAATTATTTATAAGGTAAAGTATCATTGTGATAATGAAGTGAGGTAAATTATCTTGCATAAATAGTTCTCAGTGTAATATCATCACAAATAAAATAATAAAGTGTTAATTGATAGTTATTGATCTCTATATTGATTATATTAATTATATTTGATTCCTTCTAAAAGGGATGGATTTTAATAGAAATAAAATTTTGAGGTCATTTGATTTTAATACTAAAATCATTATGTTTTTCAATTTTTCATTAATAATAATTTATTTATATTTCGTACTTATTTTAGTTAACCCCCACTATTGTAGGGTTTCTATTTTATAATATAAATTAGTTTATTGTAAAGACAGACAAAATAATATTAATGTTGTGTTATTCAATTCCCCAATTGAACAACCTTAGTTTCACTCCTATGATGTATTATTTTCATTATAATGTTTATATTTATTCACAATAAGCCCTAGTGTCAATTAGAAATCATTTTTTATGAGACACATTACATTCACACATGGTTTAGTTGGAATATATATATATATACTGAAAAAAGTGTCAAATACATATTATTATAGTTATAATTCATAAATATCATGCAATCTAATCATTTTATTTTGTCATTTACTACTCATTATGGAAATAAAATCTATATAATTTCAAATTTCATTAAAAATTCACTAAATATAATAAAATTTCTTCTACTTATTTGAAGTAATTTAAAATAATAAATCATGATATAGAAGACATTTCCCAACAACTATTGTATTAATTAACCTATTTAGGGGTTATTTTCTTATTCATTGGGGGTTTTTTCATTTCATGTTCTTATTTGGAAATTACCCAAGACATACCATTTCAATAGATTTTAATGAGTAAAAATATTTAAATAACAATCAACAAGAATTTTTAGGAATTTTATTTCCATTTTATTCCCAATAATTAGATAATGTGAAATTAATATCTATAATAACTTCTATTTATTAAGATGTAGTTTTATTTGGATGATATAATTTATTTAAATTAAAGAGTATCCAATTCCCTTACAGAAATCTGATTTCTTATTGGTTTTGAGGGAGGTGAAAATTCCTGAAGATATATTTATGAGTTAGATACCTTATTTTGGAATTATTTTTATTCAAATTTTCATTAATAACAATTTTAAAACATGAGATACAATACATTCACACTCTATGATCTAGCGATAAAATTATGTTCCTTATAAATCATTAAATCATTTCATCTAAAGGAAACACAGACATAATAATCCATTATTACATGATAAATAACAAATAATCAGAAACATACACACTAAAGACAATTTAAGTTTAAAATGATAGAAAAATAAGAAATAAAATATAACTATCTAAACCCATATCCTTCGAATGAAATGGTTTTTCTCATAAAAATAATAATTTCTTATATTATAATAATTCATTATAATCTCCCACAAAACATTTCATACATGATAAGCATAGAGACAAAACATAAATAGTAATCATGTAAAAACATGGGAAAAGGAATAATAAGAAGGGTTGGAATAAATTCTTGGTAAGGGTTAGTAAACAAGGAATCAATCCTTAAATAAATAAGGGATTAATAATGTTGTTGGATTAACTATTAATAAAATAGTACCATAAAAAAGATAACATGAGAATAAAATGTGTACATCAATGTCATAATAATTTTAATAATATTATCATTAACAATAACAAATTTCATATACATTGAATGCATAATGAAGAACATCATAAACATATCACCATGGTCTAATTCCAAGAAATCATACATTGATAGTTAAGGATTACACTAAATACCTGAGCTAGTTTCTCTCATGAGACATAAAAATACGTTAAGGGTCTTGGTAATATTAAGCATTATGTATCATTAATTTATTACAATGAATTACATATATAGTTGAATGAATATAAAATATAATACATATTCAACATTACTTAGTAATAAATAAACATATGTATTGATATAAAAAAATTATACAATGTATTAATATTTCCATAGTCAATAAATTGAATATTATACTTTGTAAACATCCATTAAACTGACATGTTATACAATTAGAATGGAATATTATTAAGAAAATAAAAGAATACTGGGAAAATACAAATAATAAACACCAAACAACCATAATGTATGGTTATGGTGGAAGAGATCAAAACCAATGTGACAAGAAACACCCATTGAAATAAGGAGAGATATAGATGTCAAACATAAAATCATCTTATCTATCCAAATCAGAAATAACACACCATGAACTCCAATACTAAAACAACAACAATACAGTCCACTCTAGGTCAGCAATCTATGAACTGCCATGAAGGGGGAGTCCTACTGATTTAATAACCTGAAACGATATAGCTAAAGAAATACGGCCTCATCGGCGACCCCTTGTGAAGGGAGTCAGCCAATGCATGTGCTCAAAGAAGCCCTGAATAAAACTTCCTAGAGATACCATGGAATCAAAAATAGGCCACTACATACAAGACAACAATAAATATAAAATAAAATTAATGAGAATAGTTGACTTAAAAAACATATATGATAAATCCCATTAAAAAAGTGGAAGCATTAAAAAAAGAAAGGATATCCCTACAAGAGGCCCCATTGGAGACAAAAACAGAAATTCAATCAAATAGATACACCATGAAAGCAAGAGCAGAAATTAATAGAGAACTGTAGGCCTCCACTTCATTCTTTTAGAATAACAATGAAAAAAACCACACCAAAGAAGAATAATGAATTAAACTAAACAAAGAAATCAATGTAGTAAAATAGAACTCCAAGATGTAAAATAACCTTACAAAACAACCTCAAACATATATAAGAGATAGTTTACACAAGTATACAAATTGGAGACTTGTCTCAATACCATTAAATAAAAGGATGAACATAATTAGAAACATTATCATACAAAAAAAATCACCTCTGTTAACACCTTTATTAGAAAGTCCATCAGCAATAGAATTGTCTTCGCTATAAATGTGAGTGATAATATGATTCACCGAAAATAGAGTATTCAAAAAATTAATCAAATGATTAGTTAGCTTCAAGGAAAAGAGAGAAAGAACCATCATTATAGGAAAAACAACAACATTAGAATCTCTATTGATCCATAAATTATCCCAACCACGCTTCAAAACATGATCCAAAGGAATGATACTGCCAAGAATTTCAGCCTCAAGTGAAGAGGCAAATCCATAAGGACCATGAAAACAACAAAGTACATCCCCATAATGATTTATAAAAATAGCACCATAACTAGAAAGCCCTAGATTACCTCTAAAAGCATCGTCAGAATAAACTTCTAACCAACCAAAAAAGAGGTTCCTTCCAAACAACATCAAATGTAACACGAGAAGGCTTGATGTTTCCCTTAACACATATCTGTTTTAGAACAGACAAATCATGAACCGAGTTGATGCAAAAATTCTTCCTTGGAAAATCATCATTACACATAGCAGCAAGATTAGCTGATAAAAACCCACTAAATGAGAAGTAAAACCTATCATGAATCACCTTATTCCATGAAATCCAAATAAAATTAAGGATTTTGGTATTAGAAACCCTAAAAAGATCGAAAAATTGTGGAGAAATGGAAATAGAATTCTATCCTTGAATGAAATGATGAATTTAAGACATTCCAGGAATAGGGAATTCAAGAATATCATAAACAGCCTACAACATTGATATGGAATTAACACAACTAAGAAACAAATGATAAATATCTTCCCTATGTTGATGAAGAAACTCACATTAAGAATATAGAGAAATGCCACATTTTTCAAAGAAACAATTAGTGGGAAGCATCCCATGTGCCAGTCTCTAGGGAATTTTGTCCAAGAAGGCCTAATTGTGTTTATATGAAGATCCCTCATCCACTTATAACTTATATTTCATGATAGATAATGTCTATAAAATTCTATAGAGGTCACCAAGCCTTTTATAGCATGTTCCCAAGCACAAAAATCCTCTCTATTGGAGAAGCAGTAACTGTTGTTTATATTAACAATATGATTAAGGAGACAACCCATATTTTCAACCAGATCAATAATAATAACATCTAGATCAACATTAAAATCATCATTCATGATGGAATCAACTAGGGGACTACCAGTCCAGTTTTCCTTAAAAAAGGATAAAGATATGTTCCTTGAAACAAGCCATCTAGCATGAGGGTCAATGAATGAAAAAATGGATTTAAAAGGAGGCCAAATAGAAGAATCAAGATGATTTAAAACCCCATTTGTGAGCCTATCAGTGAATTTATTAAAGAGAATGTCTGGAGACTCATAATTACTATTGAAAAACCTCCAAATGGATAAAGCCTTCAAAGAATCATAAATAACCTCAAGCTTTTTAATACCAAGATCCCGTACATCATGGGGTTTATAACATTTATTCCAAAAGACCGTATCTAATTTCCTCTCCAAAATATTACAACTCCAAATAAATTTTTTAATAGAAAAATTAATGCTCTTGATGAGAGAGATCATCCAGTTATAGACCATGAATGAATAAACAAACATATAAATAATCACATCCTTAACCAAGAAAACACAACTTGCTAGGGATAGGGACTTACCCGTCCATGTAGCAAGATACCTTTTGATTTTACAAAGAATATTAGAAAAAATCATGCTTTTGGCCTCCCCCAAAACATAGGAACATGAAAATATGAAAAGGGAATAAGTCCTTCATGAATACCCAAATCCATGATAATGACTAACTTCCTAGAAATAGTAAAATTCCTACCAAAATAAACAAAGGACTTATTCCCACTAATCTCTTTCCCAAAAACTTTTTCAAAATGAAAAACGGAATGCTTAATATTTTTAATATTTAACTTATACCCTTTAGTGAATGGAATAATATAATCAGTATACGACAAGTGAGTGGGAGCAAAAAAACCTCTACCAACACAAATAGACATCAGTTTCCCATTGACATCCATTATACATTCATAGTTGTATGGTTATGTAAAATGTAAAAAACACCATATAGAAATAGGTGATGTGATATATAAAATTACCTTGAAATTAAATAACATATACATGAAGGGATATAACCCAACAGAGAGATGTGAAGTGATAGAGAAAAAACATTATTAAAAATTTTATGTAGGAATTGTAAATTCATATGATTAGTGTGAGGTTAATATATGAAATATATCCTTAAATGAAATAGATAATTCAGTTTATTTAAATGAAAGTAAAATTACAAACGAAAATTTCATAATGTTTTTGATAATGGTTGTTAAAACAAAACTCAAAGTCACAACAAAAACCCATATCAATGTGAATAAAATTGGATGTTGAAAATATTACATAAACCATCGTATCCTAATATAGAATTCATGAACATAAATTTATTTAATAATAATAATTTTTAGTGGGAGATAAATTTATTCATAACTATAATGAAATGAATTTATTTATTATTTTAAAAATATGTAATTTTTTGAAAAATGAAAAAATTTCAAAAAAAAATTGACAATATAAATTACTTTCTACAGTATTGCTAATAGAAAATTGTACCATCATTAATGATATTTTTTTATTATCATAAAAGACACTCGTATAGTGAACATTAAAAAAGATATTATTTTAAACCATTTATAAGGAAGATAAAAAATGATCCTTGAGTACAATGTAAATAATATTACATAACATATTCATAAATAAATTAAATTAATGTGGAAAATTAAAATAAAAAAAGTCAAATTATATTGAATAACATTTTTCAAGAATATGGGCCATAAGGATAAAGAACTATTAGACAGGATTTGAATCATTCTTAATAACATAATATTTTAAAAGAAACAAATATCATCCAAGAAAAAATATATTTAATGATGTCATTTCCATATATGGAAAGATAAAATACCATATAGAAAGGATATATGGTTTAATATAAATATTGTATGTGCATATTCAAGGAAAAAAGTTTTTAGCTCAAGAAAACAGGATTTGAGTAAACAATTCTCTTACATCCTTGGTAACCGTTTAATCCGAAGACAATAAAAGAGGGGATAAAGTTATAACATTAAAGATAATGAATAAAAATATACAAAATATAAAATATGGGAACAATTAATATATAAACATATATATTATAAGAATATATGTTCATGGTAAAAAAAGTCCCCATGAAATGAATTTTGAGATGAATGCATGGTATTTAGGAGTCGAAGAACAGGAAAGAGATGTAATGATATAAATGATAAAGTTACATGAAATAAAAACAATAATTACCAACATATATTATAGGTTATTAATTATACCATATGAAATAAAATATTATGTAAAATATTAAACCTTTTATAATGATTTTAAATTGTAGCGAAGAACTCTTGCATTAAGTACCTTTTTGATTCCATCATGATTGTAACTCATATATAAGATAATTATGATTATTAAAATAGAAAAATTAAGTTTTTTTATTTTATTTCATTATTGATTATTTATATTGATTGGAATTGTTTTCCTTTTTTATTTGATGTCTATTGTGATTCAATAATATTTTTTAAAAATTATAACATTTTTTATTTTTTTATTATAATTATCTTCATGTTGTTATTTTGTAAAATTATATAATGATTGAATTCATTAAAATAAAATTTTATTAAATAACATACAACAATAATCCATGTAGGTGGTGAAAAGTAAGTTATTTAAAATGTCATTTTTTCGAATAAGACCCACCATTATTTTAATGCGTCAAAACGTAACATATAGATAATATTTGCATTAAATAGTTTCAAATAGGCATAATCATGTTATAAAAATAGTAATATATCATATAAATATATAAAAGGCTAAATATATTGTGGTAGTATATAGATTATGTGAAATAAATCAATGAATTAAAATATAGTAACCATTTCTTTCTAGATTTACAAATTTCCTAAAACATTGATGTCTTGGGGATGAGTAAATCCAAACATCCCTAGTGGTAGTAAGAGTCTTATTAGAGGCTAAATAGGTAGATTGTGGCCATTAATAACCAAATGATAAAATAATTTCCTTGGTAAATGAGGAATGAATTTTATTCTTGACGAAATGGTTATTTTTTTGTTAAAATAATTTTTTTATAATCTATCTCAAATAAAATTAAAAATTAAAAATTATAACGATGTTTATTGGTTTATAATTACATAAATTAGGGTTAGTTGACATTAAATTCATTAAAATAATAATGTAATCTTATAAGTACTTATTCAGTTGAAAAAAATTTATATTAGTGTTCTGATTAGAATAAAATTTTACTTAGGTTTCAAAACCTCAAATATAGGTTTCGTAATTCAAAATATTTTTAAAAAATAATTATCATACCACCTAAATAGATTTTTTATTTGTTATGTTTTTTCAATAATACTTAAATCAACCTTCCATTATGTTGAGTCCATAAAAGATGAGTTATATTTTACAATTCCAATATAATGTATTCATACAAAAATTAAGTACAGCATAAAAATATAAAAAATAATCCAAAAAATAATTTAAAAATAATTATATAAAAAATATTATGTTTTTATAGAAAAAAATAAATAATTTGGATATTAATTTTTTTAAAAACATACTATATAATGAAATGAATATTTTATTAACGAAAATAATTATTATCTATAGTTGTTTTTATTCTTATTTCATATCAATTTCTAATGAAATGAGTGTGAACATAGTAGTTTTTAAAATAAAAATTTAATTTAAATACCACCTAAAAGTGTTAAATTCAGTATATTAACATAAAACTAATATATATATATAATCCCTTAATAATTTGGCATCTTACACGAAATGATTTTAATCACATCACATTGAATATAATTTTTTATATTCTAATAAATTAATATATTTGATTAATTGTTATCTTATAACATAAATTTATTCTCTAATATATCAATAATAATAATAATTGAATTAAAAATAACATTTTTCACCCATTTAATTTAGTTAATTTTTAACTCTAATGTTAATTTTACTAATGATATTTCACAGTTTAATCATCTGATGAATTAATGTTTGCCAGGAAAATGAAAAGTTATCATGGATCATTTTATTTTTTTATTTCGTATGACATAATAAAATAAAAGTCCAATTCTTTTAATGGTAACACATTCAAAAATCATATTTTGTATCATTATACACACATAAATAAATTTCATCCTTTGAATTTTATTTTCTCACACTAATGAAAATATATGAGGTTTTTCTAAATATGCCTCAAGATATTCAATTATATTAAAATCCATAATTAAGGTTATTAATATTCATGTGAAACATCCAAATCATTTATCATATGACTTTCACACCAGGTGTATAGTTATGCACACTTATTGTGCACCGAGGGAATACTAAATTTATAAACAACAAGAATTTTTCATTGCTATTACAATAAGGTACCTAAAATAATGAGATTATGACCACTTATAGTATAATCATTAAGATTTAATTTACAAATAGACACTTTTTATTAATTTTAAAAAATTTGTATTTTTTTTTCCAATATTTACATTTATCCTTAGGTTTTCCACTAATGTATCATATTCATAATTCCAAATATTATTTAAACACTAATTTATCATTATATTTATTAAAGCATTCCATTCCCAAAATTCAAGGAAACCAATGCTCCATGAATTAGACAAATAATTTAATATTAAAAATATATAATATCATATAAATAAACATATTCATTCACCATATATAATATTGGATGAATATTATTATTTTCCAAAAACAACATGAATTTATTTATCACCAATTTTCATTACATTCATAATGTTTTCTATTCAACAATAATCATTTTCCTAAAATAGATTAACTCGTTATCCTATTTAATGATATTACCTCAACATAAAATAACTTATCAACCGAATCGTTTACCAATACTTCAATCATGAATTATTACTAAAACCATATAAAAATAGATAAAATGCCATTAAGAATATAAAAATATAATCATATAAGATCTCAAACGTGTTATATATGAAATTAAACTTATCATTAGCCATAGAAATATTATCCCATTATGTTATTGACAACTATTAAATTATAATAATTTAATAAAATTATATTTTCTACAAAATTTGAACATTATTTGATTCCAACATACCTACCTCAGATCTGCAATTCCAAATCTGGCGCTTAAAACCTGACCTGTACAAAATAGCTTTGCTACTAATTGAATAATACTCAAATTTAAGCATACATAGTTAAAACATCGATTAAAACAATTTATGAATAAAAATATATATAATGATTTATGTTTTTGGTTTCATAGAATTAGGAAATTACCTATAAATAGCAATTCTTATATCATTACCCCAAAATGGAAATTATTCCCACAAAATTGAGAATTCTTACATTTAAGACTACCCTTCACCATATGCAACAAAATTCCCCAAAAATGATACCCTTCTTGTCACATAATAAAAATATAATTTTCAATATCACTAAAGAGAATGCATCATAAAAAAGGTGATATCAAATTTTGAGTAAATGGTTGTAATGACTTGGATTTCTTCAGGCATATCCTTGGTGAAGAACAACTATATAGGGTGATATGGGAGGCAATGATGGCTCATTTCAAGAGTTTTCCAAATTCCCAATTTTTCCATCGTCATTCAATGCGTCGGAATGTTAGTGCATCAGCATTTTATTGAATTAGTGAGTCTGTGGTGTTTGTGTCTAAGAGATGAGGGTGTTAGTTTCTATAGGTCGAGGCGTCGGTTGGTTAAGGCTTCAGAAGGTCAAGGTGTTGTTAGGTCGAGGTTTCTGTTGGATGTGGCATCAATAGGTTAAGAAGTTAGTAGGTCGAGGAATTGGTATGTCATTGTGTCGGTGAGTCATTACATTGGTAGATCAACATTAGTGGATCAACACATCTGGGTTGCATTGATAGATCAGTTTTGGTGACTAAATTCTTGTTTTTCCCGGCTTTTCAATTTCATCTATGTTACACCTAATTCGATGTGAACAAAGTTTAAAGCCTTATTAGATTATTTTTAAGAGAATATTGATGTATCATAATTATATCATTAATAGACCAATGCCTAAGTAGATTTGAGATACTCAACGTATGTTATCATGACCATCAGCACATGTTAATGGCTTTTAGAAACCATTATTCATTTAAAAAACGACTTGTCTCTTCAAAGCCAATATCTTCCACTACTTGTGTGTTGTCCATTTCCCCTTTGTGAATTTAGAGCCTTCTTCCATATGCGAGTTGTGTAAACTGGGACTCTATGATATCACATTCACCCCGCCATAACATGGCCGTCAGGTCCTGGCCCACCAGGTACCACTAGTTGCCCCCAGACATGTGGTCCCCACTACGGGGCCCACCCATGTTCCCGAAAAGGTCTTAGGACTAATAATTATCCCCAAATTCCTAGACATTTCATTTCTAGTGTGTTTTGTCCTCAAACACACCCTAAAAAATGTTTCATAAGGTCACCCATTATTATCACTACTTTGGGACAAACACGCTTAACTATGGAGTTCTAATCAGACTGACTACTGAAGAGGTAGGTGATCCTTGTTGACATGTGTCATGTCATTTAGTCATTTAACCCTTTATTAGTCAGGGGTGTTATAATCACCCCCTCTATAGAGCACAACGTCCTCATTGTGGGCCCTACATCTCAACCTGGGCAGTGCACCGCACTTAAGGCTGAGTTCCTCCTCTCATACCAAATTTGAAAACCTTGTCCTGGTGATAGTACAACCAACCCTCCATAACATGGATGTCGGGTCCTGGACCGCTAGGTACCACAAGTTTCCCCACAGACACATTTTCCCCACCCTAGGGCCCACCCATGTGCCCAAACAGGTCATCTAACTAATGACTATCCCCACAAGACAACACATGTCCTTTCTAGTGTGTTTTATACTCACTCGCACACACCTTGGGAACCATCCCAAATGGTCACCCATCCAGATCACTACTCCATGCCAAGAACAGTTAACTGTGGGGTTCTAATCAGATAGGTCCTTGAAAAATATGGTGCACCTTGTTGACATTAGTCATATCATTTAGTAATTTAACCCTTTATCATACAGGGGTGTTACACGAGTCAGTAATCTCTTCTAGAGCCCCTCATGTTTAGTTTTCATGGTGTTATTACCGATTTCTCCTCTAATCCCATATTTTTGGTGAAAATAGGAACATCAATCCTTGGATAATCTCGTAGGAATTTCTTCAGAATCCCTTAAATTTTTCATGAAGAGGGTGGTGTAATAAGGATTCCTTGTTAAGAAAGGTGAATATTTCCTCTGAAAACATGAAATAAATAAGGAGGTAATAAGATCAAAAGATAATGGGGGTTAGTTACATGACGAGATAAGAGTGGTTTGGCATTCCACTCATGTTTTATTTTTATCCCTGTTGATGTTATGATCTATTGTGTTTGTAAAGCCTTATAAATATCATGGTCAATAGTGGTCTTTGTATATGCATGGGTGACTCTTTATTACTATTAGTGTTTCCTTATGAACAATTTATTTGAATTATACTCTAGCTTTTCAGATATACGTAGATAAAAGAAATGAATTCCCCAGGATAAAAACCCATTTATGATCACCCCTATATATCAAGTTTATTAAAGGTAAGTGATTACCAAATATGAATATATATATATATATATATATATATATATATATCTTATTGGGAGGTGTGGAAGAGTGTTGTGTTATGTTATATTTTTTATGAGTTGTGTGGTGCTGTTGTTAGGAGCACGGTTATGGGTACATGGGTGGGAATGAGAGTTGGTTCATTGAGAAGGGAGTGGTATGGATGTGATGTGGGGTTGTTGTTAAAATGGATGTTGTTGTGGGTTTGGTTTGTGGCAGGGAACATGTTGTTTGTCAGTGTTTTAGGATGAGAGACCGATTTATTATGTAGTAGATGGACTGTTAGGTAGTGGGGATACTTTTTTTGTTTTGGGTCCATCGAAATACATAGTGAAGTTGGATTGCGGTGTGGATATTAAATTTTTATGTATAGGGAATGCTTCTTGGAATTTTATTGTTAGAAGAGCTACAAGTTTGGCTTATGAGAGAAGGATTTCATAGAATAACATTGAAGAATGATAATTATGAGTAGTTGAATGGGGACATGCAGTGGGACAACATATTTGGTTTTTCTTTTTATTAGGTATTGTTATGGAAGCTAGTAGTCCGATATTTTGGGAATAAATTATGTTGAATCCCATTGATTAAATAAATGAGAAATTGGTTAAATGAAAATGTGTTAGAATTATACATGGTTGTGGCTGTTGTGTGGCAGTGCAAATTAAGGTAGCCACAAAAGTGGTCCTATATGTGTTGGTTGTCTGTTGTAGGGACACATATGTTTGGTTGAGTGTTTTCATAATTATATGAATATATTTCAGTTCCTTTTGATTTCTAAACACACCGCACCCTTGTTAATAACCATTTTCAGAACACTCCCATTTCTTAGGGAGGGTATCTTTCTTAACTACCTGGTGGGGTGATGGATTGGTAGTCATTTAGATTTTGCCTCCCACATTCTTATAGTTCTTACCGCTTGAGTGTATCCAATTTGGTTTCAATGTATTGAGGCTTACCATATTACAAGATCCTTCAAGAAATGGTTTTTTGTAGATGAGAGGCCTAGGTGTCTCAAGGCCAGGATTTATTTCCCAAATGTCTTCAAGATGAGGCCCATGTGTTTTTGGCTGAGAGGCATGGTTGTTATGGCCGAGGTTTCTGTGGGTGGGATTGTGTATGTTTGAGGCCCAAATGTATGAATACATGTTGTGGTAGGGACACTGTGTATGAGAAGAGTGGTAATATGAAGATGTTATCCATTCGGGATGACCAGTTTGCATATGGGAATGTAGTTTGGGGTACCCAAATGTCGATGTGATTATACTACTTCCTTACATGACATGCATTATTTGGTGAGTGTTACCTACTGAGGTTGGGATGGTTTGTACTCCATGGTAGGTTCTTTCTGGTTCAATAGGTTTCTCATAGGGACATTAGCTACTTCTCCCACTTCTGCACGAGTAGATTTAGTTTTTCAACTATGTATACTTTTATGCTCAATGTACTTATAGAAAATAAATGTTCGGATTATAGGAGGTCTTAAAGGATTTTGTTGGACATTACTAGCTTGGTTTTGGGGATTGGTGGATATTGCTTCTTAGTATCTTTTTTGTTGGTACTTTACTTTGGTTTTTGGTTTTACCTTACATCCGCTTTTGGTTTTAACTTGCATATGGGAAAGGATTTTGAGTAATCATTTACTTTTAGTATTTGTAGTTGCTTCAAATTTACCATCTTATCTCCAAATATTATTCTACAAAAATGGTAATGCGTTACATTTTTTGTGAGATTCTATACCCTTGGTTATATTCTCCACTCCCGGGTCAATTGAAGGTGGGACTTGGGTGGTTTATTATCTATCCATAATCATGAAGAGGGATGGGCATGAATTTTTGTTGTCCAAACCCTCATCTTGAAGAAGCGGGGTCATGAAAAAATGGTATTAGAGCCATGTTTGAGAGACATGATGGAGTTTGGGGATATGCGTAGTGAGAATTTCATGGGATGGTAAGGAAATAGTTCTAGGTGGACTTGGTGTGTGACAGAGGCCATGAAAGACTGTCTATGACATGGTATATCCCCCCCCCCCACATAATCAGATGTAAGGACTCTGGACCTACTAAATGTGGAATAATGTATATACTGATTACCAGGTGTAGAACCTAGGAATGGTATATTGTTCATAATGACTTTTGTTCTTGATTGATTTGGGAATTTCAGGATATAAAATAACTGAACAGTTAAAATTAAGCTAAATAAAATTCCCCACTATCTATTCTTAGGAGTTCCATGATTACTTTTCAATTATAGGTCTCTTATGTCGTCCACGACTGTTAAGAACAGTTTATTCCAAACATGTTGACCTAGTTGATAGGAGGAGTTTCAATTGATAGGAGGAGGACCAGTGGAGGAAAACACTTTGTGGATTCTAGTGATAGTCTCTGGTAAAGTATTTGGGCAGTGTCTCAGATATTGATACGAAGTGTTTTTGCAAGCAGTTGGAGATAAATTTCAACTTGATATAGGCTCTAAATAAGTATTGGGTTCCTCTGGTAGTGATTCAGATGCAAGGAGTGGCGCTTCAGTGGTGGGTGATTTACCTTTGGTATAGGATGGAGACTGGTGTTTCATGGGTTGACATTGATAATTCCTTCTTTGAGGAATTCAGTTATTTCATGATGAAGATCAAGAAGAGATATGATCTTCTCTCTCTCTAGAAGGAGATTATTTTATTCAGGGAACTGAAGATCATGTTCCTGGATCTCCTATGATTTTCTATGGATCACTTTCCAGATGAGGAGTCATCGGGAAGACTCTTGAAGGATGCACTCCAACCTCTTCTTCAGTATGTTGTCATTACTTTTTCTCCTCCGACATACATAATGGTTTATATGAAGGATTTGGTATTGGGTAGTCTGCACTCGTAGTGTGGTGTACCATGATAGTGGAATCATCCTTGATCATTATAGGAGAGTGTAGTCAGTTGTTGAAATCTGGTGTCAGAACCTTTGAGGTTTTGTCCAGCAGGGAGTCTGGCTCTGTAGTTCCATTTTTTATCTTCTTTTCTAATACCTTTCCTCATTTCCTTGAGACTAAGATGCATTATCTATGGAGGCTGTGGGTATCCTAAAATCTAATTCCTAGTTTGGACTCTGAATGGTGGGGTGGGTAGGTTCAGCACCTAAAATAGCAACATCAGTTTCCAATCATGCATTTCGAGCAACAGGGGTAGGATGATCCTTCTCCACTGAGGATAGATGGTGTCAGAGGAGGCCAACCTAATTATTCTCCTCAGGTAACTCAAGATGGGCATGGTCATCGATGTGGTAAAAAATAGAGGTGTTGAGTATATGGGCATAGGTTGTTTCACACCATCGAGGCAGCATTTCTAGTGGAACCATCGATTGTTCGATGTATGATCAGTCTATTTAGTACTCTTGTGTGTGCATTGTTTGATATAGGATCTTTTCACTCCACTGTTTCACCTAACCTAGCCCTTGCTATAGGTCTAAACATGTAGAGAATTTACATTCCCTTGGTTTTGAGTACTCTAGTTGGAGGATATAACACTCTTGTTTTTATATATTGGGTACGTGGACTGATGTTGGGACCACATCAGTCTAGTGGGGATCTTCTTAATCTACAAATGTAGCTATACAATGGAAAAATAAGAATCGAAAGGTTCTTCTCTATGTGTGCCATTATCGAATTCATCTAGATAAGAGTCGTGTTCTCATATATGGGCAACCAATGCATAGCATTCATTGGCAAGAATAGTTCTCATGTGGCTAGCTGGAATGTAGATCCTCTTATTTCAATATTAGCCTATCTTTATGTGGAATAAGAATTAAAAAAATATGGTGGATTCTCTTGTTGTTGTCTGTGAATTCTTGGGTGCCTTCCTCAAGAAGGTTTTGACTATAACCCGTTGGCATGACATTCAGTTCATAGTAGACTCGCTACCAAGTGCCCATCCAATTTGGATGGATCTCTATAAGATGGTTCCCTCAGAGTAGTGGGAATTTTGGATTCAGTTTGATGACCAATTGAATGATAGTTTTATTCAGTTGAGTGTGTCTCCAAGGGGTTCACTAGTCTTGTTAAAAAATAATGCAACTGATTTTCAAAGACTATGCATGGAATAGTGATGACTAAACTAGGTAACGATAAAGAACTATTTCCCCTTCCCGAGGTTCAATGTTCTTTTCGACCAGTTTAAGGAAGCAGGTATGTTCTCAAATATTTATCTATGGGTTGGATATAACTAATTGATGTTGAAGGAGGGTGACATCCCGAATACTACAATCGGGTGAATGTACTGGCACATTGATTCTGTGGTCCTACCGTTCGGTGTCACGAACGAGATAGATGTGATCATGGGAACCTTGAACTCAGTTTTTCTATGAGTTCTTGGACTGGTTCATCATCATATTCATCGATGAAATTATCATTTACTCAAGGTCATAGTTATAGCATGCTATTAATATGATGATTATCCTATAAGACCTCTAACACATCCATCTATATGTAATGTTTTCCAATTGCATGTTCTCTGCATTATAGGTAAACATCCTTAGAAATGTGGTTTCCAAGTAGGGGATAGCAGTGGACCCATCAAAGGCCGAGGTGGTTGGTTCTTGGGAAAAACCCAAGAACATGGCATAGGTTCATAGATTCTTATATTCGAAGTTACATTACCAGAGGTTCATACCCAACTTCCCTCATGTTACAGATCTGTTGACATCCTTGACCAGAAATGGAAATCCTTACCATGGAGTGAGAAGTGTCGGGAATCCATCCTCTATCTGAAGAGGAAGTTATTCTGTTTCCCAGTGCCTAGGTTTTTAGAGGATGGAGTGTTGTTCTAGGTGTTCTATGAAACATTCAGTTGAGTCATGTTGTGTGTGATGATGCAACAATGAGGGGTGATCTATTATGGGTCTAAGAAGTTACATCCTCATGAATATAACTATGCCACCCATGATCTATAGAATTCAGAGGTCATGTCTGTACTCCAGTTGTGTCGACATTACTGCATCATGGAGTGATTTTTGGACTACACATATCATAAGTGCTTGTGGTATATCATTTCCCAGGGAGGCCAAAACATGTGGCAATGAAGGTGGATGGGGTTTCTCAAGGATTATAACGTTTATAACCCTCACATCTTTGGAAAGGGGAATATTATGGCCGATGATTTAAGTGTAATGTTGTAGACATAGGTAGTTTGGGAATCCAGGGATCCTTGGAAGGAAATATATGATTTGGATACATTTCACATAAATGATGGGGATGAAATTGGAAGAGGATATATGTTTCAGATGACAGTGAAATTTTCCTTTGAATGAAATGTTGAGGAGTCTCAATGGGGAGACTTAGAGGATGATGTAATCTGTGAAAACATTGATAAGGGTGATTATTTGGAAAAATGGTCGAAGGATATTTAGAATCAGATACTTTTATGTGGGAAGCTATTTTTCCCAATGGTAATGTGTGATGTAATTTAGTATGAGTTCTATAGTTCACCCTTAGTGATACACCAAAGTGTTTCCAATATGTACGGTGGCTTGAGAGAACATTTTTGGTGGCCTAAGATAAAGTAGATAGTGGAAAAGTTTGTGTCAAGGTGCCTAGTTTTTTTGTAGGTGACTGATGAGAACCATTTTCTTGATAGTCTGTTATAGAACATAGACATTCCTGAGATGATGTGGGATGAATTCTATATGGATTTCATCATAGTTCTACACAGGGTTAACAAAGGCTATGATTTTATCTAGTTAGTGGTTGATCAATTGAAAAAATCAGCTCACATCGTAGTGATCAAGGAGTTGATCAAAGTGGATGCATTGACAAAGAGGTGGGTGGATGAATTAGTGAAGAAACATGTAGTTATAAGATCGATCATCTTAGATATTGATGTATGTTATACATAATGAGTCTATTATAGAAGGAAATATTCTTTTGGAACCATGATATGCCTCATCACTACTTTCCACCCTATAACAGTTGGGCAAAAAGAGCAGACCATCTAGACATTTGAGGATATAATGAGAGCAAGTGCTCAGGATTTTAGATGATCGTGGGTATGAAACATAACCTTGGTAGTTTTTCATACAAAAATATCTATCACACTACAATTTTAATGAATCTTTTTGAGGCTACGTATAAAAGACTGTGTAGTTCACATGTATGTAGTACATAGGTAGTGGTGGGAAGTGGCCTTGGACTAGAGGTAGTGAAAAAAATGACAAAAAAGGTTTAGATTTTCTGTGAGAGGATAATGAGGCTCAGGACTAGAAAAAATCATATTTTGATCATAGGAGGAGGACTTTGTAGAACAAGGTTGAGGACAATGCTTTCTTGAAGTTTTACCCTCAACCCAGGTAGTGGAGGTTTGGTACAGAGAAAATGCTTTCACCCAAGTTCATCAAATCATTTTAAGTGCTGGGAAAAATTTTTGAAGGGTAATATCAGCTGGAATTTCCACCATGGTTTGAGAGATCCACAATGTTTTCAGTTTCACTCAGCTCCATCGGTATCTACTCGATGAATCCCATGTAATAGACTATGGATAGACTGATATCAATAACGTTGTGAAGTTTGTGGAGTGACTAGTAAGAATCAACGAACATAAGGAGAATGTTCTACTTGTATAGGCCTTTCTTTTTTTTAGTGTTCTATAGAAGAATGTTGTCCTCTCGGAGAGTACTTAGTAAAGGGAGACACAAATGGGTGCACTATACCTATAACTATTCTATGTTTTGTTCTTCTATTTTATTTTCTTCTTTTCATATGATGTAATGCTAGACCTTATTTCATATAAGATGAGTTATCCCATTATCTCTGAATATGTGTTAAAATTCATGATTGTGGAGAGAGGAGGATATAATCCCTGGTAATGATAAATATAATAAAGATGTGATTGAACCCATGGGGTTGTGTCAATTACACCCAAAGAAGGTAATATATGAACATGTATGACGGAGATCTAAAATTTGTGTGTCTGGACTCGGTGACCATGGTGTTGGTGTGGTTGTCTGAGTAAGTAGGGCCTTAGTGTTTTCACAATTTTTCAAGAGATATATTTTAATGGGGTGTCCTCGGGATGTCAAGGTTTTCACTCTATATTTAGAATAACAAAAGGCAGGTTTCTCATCAGAGGTATATTAAGGTGGGGATGTTTTGATCCCATTTCTTCCGGGTCAGTTTTGAATTTTCGAGGATTAGAATAGTTTGAGGGGTATCTGAAGTAATGAATCAGATTTAATTAAGACATTACTTCATGAGAATCCAGTGTTTAGGGTGTTCTAGGGGGCAATGGTAGCTCATTTGATGAATTTTCCAAATTTACAGCTTTTCCATCATCATGTTTGTTGGTCGGCATGTTAGTGCATTGGTATGTTAGTGTGTAGGCATGTCAGTTCTTCTGTATGTTAGTGTGTCATAATGTTAGGGCATTAGTGTTTCAAATGCTTCATTGTCAATGAGTTGGTGGAATTAGTGTCGGTAGGTCGAGGCGTCAGTAGGTTGAAATGTCAGTAGGTCAAGGCATCGTTAGGTCATTTCATTGGTGGATCGTTAAATTGATAAATTAGTATCATTAGCTCATCATCGGTGGGTCACTTTTGAATCTTAGCATTGGTGACACACCCATAAATGACTCATTTTATGTTTTTCCTGTTTTTCCCTATTTTCTAGTTTCGCCCAACATACATATTATTTTACGTAAACGAAGTTTAAATCCATCTTTTAACATTTTTAAGGGATTTTTTAAGTTCATTAATTATAAAATTTTTATCTTAACATCCCGGGGGATTTTAGATACTAAAACAACGTGATCCTGACCAAGATCCCATGTTAATGTCTTTTGGAAACAATTATTACATTAAAATAGGATTTGGATCTTCGTAGTCGGGATTGTCCCATCCTAGTGTGTTTTTGTTTACCATTGGGGAATATATGTCCTTCCTCTATGGAAGAGTCATGGGGCTATTCTAGATCCCCTCTTTCTCATTTTTCATGGATTTCTTCTCTACTGTTCATGTGATCCCTTCATCTTGGTCTAATGAAGAACATTGATCCTTTGATCATACTGTAAGGATTTCATCTGACACAACAATATTATGCATCATGTGGGGCTGGTGTTCGAATGATCATTTTTTAATTGCAGTGAATTATCATTCTTAAGACTAAAAATAAATAACATGGTAATATGATCAAGAGATAATGGGGGTTAGTAAAATCATATGATAGGAGTTGTTTGACGTTGATCTCATGCTTTATTTGTTATCATTTTTTATTTTATGATTTGTTTTTTCTGTAAAGCCTTCTAAAAATCGTGACTATTTTTTGTCTTTATTTATTCTAGGGTGACACTTTATAGCTATTATTTTTTCCTTATAAATAATTTGTGTAAATTCTAATCTATCTAATCATGTATACCTGATTAAATTAAATTAATTACCCTAGCTAAAAACCTTTAAATGATCACCCCTATTTATCAAGTGGATTAGTGTAAAATGTTTACCAAATATGAATATATATATATCTCTTAGAGGATGGTCTGGTTGAGTGTTGTGGTCTGTTGGGTTTGGTATGAGTTTTGTGGTGCTTCTGTTGGCAGCACTATTATGAGTACATGGAGGGCATGTGAGTTGGTTCGACGAGAATGTAGTGTTATGGGTGTCTAGTGGGGCTATGGTTAAATTTATGGTTGTGGTTGGTTTTGTGTGTGGGGCGGTACGTGTAGTGTGGAGAATCAGGTTGAGAGACTGATTGATTGTGGAATGGATGGACTAGAAGGTAGTGGTACTACCATTGCTTTGTTGTGGTCATCGAACAACATTGTCTAGTGGGATTTCAATGTGGTATGTACTTATAATGCTAAGGGACTTCATCTATGAATTTCAATGGCAGCGGGACTGCAGGGATGGGTTGTGAGAGACGAGTTGCGTGATATAACATTGAATAATGATTGATGGTAGTGGTTGAACATGGATGTGTTGTGGGACTACATATTTGGGTTTTCTTGTTGTTTTGGTAAGGTTTGGGTTTCTATTTTCTCGGTATTTCTTGAATAAATTAATGTTAATCACATTGAATAAATTAATTTCATGTTCTTAATGGAAAATGGTTTAGTTTTATTCTTGGTAGTGGTAGTTGTGTGGTTGTGAAAATAGGGGTAGCATCAAAAGTGGTTCTGTATGGGTTGGTTGTCTGTTGTGGGGACACATTGGTTGGGCTATGTTTTTGTTTACCTACATGTATAAATTTTAGTTCCATTTTATTTTTAAACACACCTCACCATTGTTGAGAAGCATGTGAAGAACACCCCGATTCATGGTGGATGGTGACATTCCAAACATCCTTCTCAGAGGATAGAGGGATGGTTGCTTCCTTTCTTCCTTACACCCTCTTTAGGTTCATATCACTCGACCATATCCGGGAAGGTTGGAATGTCATGAGGATTATCATTGTTTAAGATTATTCGGCAACGAGTCTATTGTAGATGAAAGGAATAGATGTATGTATGACAATATTGCATTCCCATGTTTCTTAGGTATGAGCCCTAATGTCTTCAGGTGAGAGGAGTGGTTGTTGCCAACCATGTTTCCATGGGAAGTATTGTTTGTGGTTGAGTCCCAAGTTTGTTTGAGTAGGTTGTGGTAGTAGTACTATGTATGGGAATAGTGGGAACATAAACATGTTATCCATTATGGATGAGTAGTAAACTAGTGGGAAAGTGGTCTGTGGTACCAAATTATTTATGTTATTATACTACTACCTTTCATGATTTAAGTTATTTGGTCAGCGTGCCCCGGTGTGGTTAGGCAGGTTAGTATCCTTGGTAGGTGATTTCAGGTTCAACTATATTTTCATATGGATATTTTCATGTTCCCCCAAATTTTCATGGGTGTATTTCGTTTCCATTCTTAGTATACTTCTATACTCACCCTATGTATATAAAACTCTTTTTAGGATTCTATGAGGATAGATAGGATTGTGCTAGACTTTACAATCTCGGGCATTGGTATTAGTTGTTGTTGCTTCTTAGTCTCCTTTTTGTTGGTATTTTACATTGGAGTTTTTTCATCCTTGTATCAGCTTTAATTTTTAACATTCATGTGTGAATGGTTTTGGACGTTACATTTAGTTTTAGTATTTGGTGTTTCATGGGATTTACCATCTTATCTCTTGATCTTATTCTATAAATAGTATAATGCCTTTTATTTTGTGTAAGATTCTATACACATGGAGTTAGTCTCCACTATAGGGACTATTGTAGGTGAGAATATGGGGGTCATTATCTCTCCTTCCTCTTTAATAATGAAGTTTGTGGTATTTTTTCCATTACCTCATCATGGAGAACGAGGGTCATTACTACGGTACAACGGAAATTAATCAATAATGGAATAAACAACAAATGAATAATATGGAAGGGATCATTAATAATCCAATAATTCCATATTAATTATAATATGAGAATGTAATTTATCTTTTAATGTGATACCACATGTATCTGTTACCTAATATTTTCTATTATATTATACCATTATTCTCCAAAAAAATGTGTTTTTCATTAAATTTTGGATTTTTTAGAAAAAAATCGTGAACATGGTTTGGGAAACATGATTTAGAGATTAAAAATGTAATGACACCTGTTTGACCATCTTCTTCCATTCTCTTATACTAATTTTTTTTATTTATGGTTTCTCCGATAAACATCGAACATTCTTTGGTCTATACCATGTGTAGTCTAGAGGAAACAATGTGAGGCCTTTGATATTTTTAAAAAGGCTTCATGGATCAGACATTTTTTGGTATGTCATAAAAAAATATTTTTTTCTCACTCTAAAAACTGATAATTGAATTTCTATTAAATTCCATTTATTTTTATTTAAATATATTAAATAACATTATTAGAATACTTAATACATTATTTATACAAACACTCGATGACGTTATTAGTCTATTTCTTTTTGAATCAGGTATACATAAACATTTCTACATAAGTTGGCTATATTTCCTCCCACTTGGTTCTTCTAGAATGGAATATTTCAAATGTAAATCAATAATAATATATATTATTAAAATATGGGAAATGAAACATAAAAAGGGTGAGATCAGATTCTCAATAAGGGTATGGAAGGTAGAAATCTAATAATAATCATGAGCATCATAGTATTAGAATGTGATAACGAGAAAATAAAAATTTTACCATGTATATCAATGATTCTAAACATGACTAATTGGATAAAGATTAACAGTTAATGAGAAATGAATAACATTAAAATGTAAAATATAAAATATGAAATAATAATAGTGGTATAAAACATTGTATTTGGGAAAACACATAAGCCAATAATATTATTTCCATAGTAGCGAAGACATCATTACGAAGACTATCTTTGTAGTTTGGCTTCAATCATCTTAGAATCTTGGTAGTCATGGATTACAATTATGAGAATATTTGTAGCATGAGTTCACTCCACCTACTATCATTAAATTCATGAAAAAATCTCATGGATATCATAGAAGTAAAGGTTAATCCCAATACCATATTAGTCTATCTCATGTAATATAAGTCATTACCCAAGGCCTTGGATGGAGATATAGGACCCAACTATATCATAATGAAATCATACATATATGATCAAAAAGATTATTAAAAATAATATAATATCCCATGAAATGAGATGGGTAACACAAAAATTTAATCTTATTATAACCTATGGAAGAAGAAACAAGTTTCTTAAAAATTTCAACAAAATCAAAAACCATTTAAGGAAACAGGTTTCAAAATAATATAACTAGTAAAAGAGATATAAGTTTCATAAACATAATGCGAAAAAAACATAATAATTTCTTTTAAGTAATATTAATGAAATTAGAGAATAATTTCCCTAAAATGTAATTAGTAACACCAATGGATGTAATATTTTTTGGGAAACTATATTGAGATATATTTTAAAAACATGTTTTGGGAAAAATATCCTTTATTAATTCAAAATGTATTTTGAGACATTAATATTTTTTAATACCTTTTAACTTGAAAATATTTCTGAAAACATATAAATGTATTATTACAACAAATAAAAATCATTTTTACTTGAAAATTATCTACATTTTTCATTTTACAACAAATTTTAACACTTTTTGAAACATTTTTTAAAACATTTATTTTTAAATAAATAGATTTTTGACCGAAGATTGAAATACATTCATATTTTTCATAAAAACTTTTCTGTTTTTATTTTAATTACCAATGATTGTAAAAATGGACTAATACGTTGATATACTTTCAATAAACATATTATATGGGATCTAATTACGGTTATGTAGAGATTAATCCTAATATTTCATCTATTAAATCATAATCTTAAACAATATTGATTAATGATGAGATGGCTACAATAAACTTATTCCACTTGGTAACTAGGGATAATTGAATAATTATAAGAAAATAAACTTACACGATGATTAAAATATATTGAATTGAATTATATTAATTATATACGAATTTTAATGTATGTATAAAAAACTTGGAAAAATTAAAAGTGTATAAGAAAAATGTAACTCAATGAAGGATAATTGGGATACAACTATCTTATAGATTAGGTAAAATTTGATGAATTAAACCCATGAAATGAATATAATATAGTGGATATTTAAATAAAAATATATTTACTAAAAAAAATCATAAATTACATTCATTGTTATTATATACAACACAAAAAATAATAGAGTAGTGTCAGAGGTGTATATCTCATGAAAACAAAATGTGAGATAAAGTTTCCCTTACCTTTTGTAATGACTATCATTTATACATAAATGGTTCATGTATAATAAATAAAGTTTTATTATAAATAATTTATATAATTAAATTTTTAAATATAATATGATATATGGTTGATTATGACTTTATATTACCTTATTGGTAAAAATTCTAGGTTAGGGTTTCACTTCAGGTAATATATATTTGATTTTAGTGTGTGTCTTAATTATTTATATATGTTGTCAAAATACTTATATAATAATTTATAAAATGTAAAAAATGATATAAAAATAATTTATATTCAGTATATATGTATTATAAAAATCTATATGTTATAGAGGTATGATATTGAATACACCGTTTTTGGATACGGTAGACTGTATGTTAGCATGAACGATGTTTTTGTTTTACTATAGTAATGAAAAAAACAAAGTAAATAAAATTTATCTATATATATATATAACTATTCAAAAAATTATAATATAATATATATATCTTTTAATTTCACTAAACACATTCTTAATACATTTTATTTAGTGTGTGAATGAATCTCATCTACTTGAGGGGGCGGTAGTCCACACTTCTTCTAACGAAATAATCTTATTTAATCCAAATAGAAAGTAAAATGGTCTTTGTTTTAAATGATTGAATAAGATTAAATAAATAATAAATATAATATAGAATATATATATATATTGATTCCCCATATTAATTTTTACCATGAAAGGATATAATGGAAAAAATGGGATATCATCGTTTAGTGATGTAGTAATTCATCATACACGTAAACAGTATGTTTTTACCCATTAAATGGAAGTGTGTGTAAGTGTAGGATAGACACATATAATCCAAAGATATCGGTTTATTTAGGAAAATGGTTTGTATTTATAATAGTGTAATATGTATACTTTTTTGGGGTAGAGAATGAAAATAAAATAAAGGACCTTGAAGAATGATGTTGCCACTTCCTTGGGTAAATCCTTTTTTTCACCAAATAGATAAATGGATTGTTTTATAACCAATAAATAGAATTTAAGGATTATGTAAGGGATTATGGTAAGTGAATTTTTTTTATATTTTAATAACACTAGTGGTTTGAGTGTTGTGTGGAATGGGGGAGTGTTGGTGGACTTTTAAAGTGGAGGAAAAGGACTCAATTGGTATTTTTTAAAACAATTTCGGTGTAGAAAATTTTTTAACTAGTCCAATACTAAAACAACGAAACAAAACTAAATAATGTATGTTTCATGGCCAAATAAAATCATGAAAATGGTTGTTGGAATGTTTTTAGGTCATTTTTTGACTTAAGTGTAAGGTTTTGTTCATTGTTAACCTAATTTTTCTCTAAAGCATTGTAATTAATTTTATTACATTCACTAATATTTTTATTTATTTAATATTTTCAACATACTATAAATTATAATTTATTCTGATTCAAAATATGGAATCCTTTTTTCAAATTAGAAAAAATAACGGGTTTAGAAATTTATTTTTATTTAATCCCACTGTCTGAACGACATTGTGCAATTTTAATTTAAAAATGATCAAAAAAATCAAAAGTTTTTTTTCCAATTTAATTGTGAAATTTTATCCAATGAACAAAATTGGATTAATTTATAAAAATATGATCTTAATAAACATTTATACTAATTTAAAGTATTATTTAAATTTATAAAAAAATAAAATGAAAAGTAGATGTGAATTAAAATTCGGTAATTTTTGTTATTAATCAAAAATGATGTTTCTCATAAAAATAGAAATGATTCATCCCTAGTTAAATTCTAAATCCTAAATTCAATACTAAAGTTTATTTTATCAAATTAAATTTTCAGAATTTTAATACATTTAAATTTAATTTGTTTTAATGATGTATATAAAATAATGTTTATTTGAGGAAATAATTATTTTAATCAAATAAGGACTTGACCAAAAATCAAATCTTTCATTCTCAAAATATATATTAAAATAATTTATTACTATTAATATTACCAATTTTGAAATATATGTTATAATAATCAATTTTTAATAATTAAAAGAAACGATATTTTCTGTTGAAAGTATGTGTTGCATGTATCGTATGCTATGTCGTTGTTGTGTGTAATGTACGTTGTGTTGGTGTTGCGTGTAACATACTCCAAGAATGTTCTGTTTGAATGCAACTTTTGACGTAGTGAAATGTAATATATAAATTAATTTTAATTCATCTAAAGTGTCAATAAATCTTGGGGTGTAACATTCTACTGCACATAAAATAAATTTATCCCTAATTTGTTTTATTTCGGTAAGAAATTGATGTTACACAGATTCATCATAACCTCAATACACTATGTAAATTCTATTAACTTGGTATTTCGCCAAAAAAAAATTGACCAGATGAGTGGTCTTGTTTGGTTGAACTTTATCTGTGTGATATAGAATTTCCATTGGTTGCTCCTTATATGAAATATCCTTCTCCTGTGGAATGATAAATAATCTAAATACCTATCACGGGTTGGGTATGAATGACCTCATGAGAGATACATGGAACACATCATGGACATGAGTGATATTGAGGAGATTTTCCAGGTAATATGATATCAATATGATATGATCAATAATTTCAAATGGTTTAATATACATATTGCATAATTTCCATTTCATCATGAATCACATAATTTTCATCCGGGGTATGATTAGTTGAAAAAACTTTTCACCAACATTAAACTCTAAATCATTCTGTCAGTAATATACATAACATTTCTACTAAAATTGAGATACCTTGATATTTTATTGATTGATTATATCTTTCGCAGTCATTTCTTCATCAAACATATGTCCCAATAGCTTTCTTTCACAAACATTTTCCCATCAAGTTGGAGCTCTATATTTATTCCCATATAGGGCTTCATAAGGTTCCATTTTAATGATTTGGTGAATGATTTTTTTTCAAAAAAATATACTAGAGGATGGTTTTTCCCCCAAAACACTTTTAAATCTATATAATAACATCTCAACATATCCTCTAGGATATGAATTATCATTTAAGGACTACAATATGTCTGTTGATGATAAGTAGTTCTGAAAATCATTTATGGATGAAGTGATTTTTTAATGATTCTTCTGAACTATTATGTAAACCTCATATCCTAGTCTAATACAATCGAATGCAGAACTCCATGAAACATTTCATCTCCTTCAATTTATATCCTATACATTCAATATAATGAGAGGTATTCATGGATAGTGATGAACTGTGTAGACTTCGTAAGGTGATTGACTACCACCAACATATAATTAAATCAGTTTTCGGTTTTCGGTTGTCCAACAATGAAATTCATAGTGATGTTATACCATTTGTATTTTGGTATGGTTATTCGATACAACATCCCATTAGAAATTTTTTATTTAGACTTAACATTACGGCATACTATGCACAGAGATTCAAACTCAATGATATCCCACTTCATTCCATCCCACTAAAGGTATTCACTAAAATCCCTAAACATATTTATACTTGTTGGATTAATAGAGAAAGAAGAAATACGAGCCCCCTCTAATAGATCCTTCTTCAAAACTACTATAGAAGGAGGACATACACAGTTCTTGATTCTTGGTTGCACCCAAATTTACCCTATAGGTGTGTGGTCTTTGTAGTACATGTAGGGGTCGAATCCACAGGGACCTAAGAAGAAAACTTGAGACACTTTGATTAGATGTGTGGTTGGCTAAGAAGTGGCCAACTATGGTGTTGATAGATTTTAAGAAATATTGATTTAATTTAAAGAACAAAACCAATAAAATTACTTGAATTAATACAACTAATTATGGTGAGTTGATCCTAGGTTGTCTCTTGGACATGATTGGATGTATTTGTTTTTCATTTGATTTTCTGTTCATCGATTCAAGAGGTATCCATTAAATGAAATAATTCCTCAATATCATTCTTCGATTTAATCCATAAACAATTTCACGGCTAATCACCAATTCACTTAGATGATCAATTAAATGAGCTCTCCAAGGAATTGGATCGTAGTAGCACTCAAAATGTGTCGTCGTTAAAGTCGGTGAAGACGAAGAAGAAGATAAATCAAAGAAAGGAACTCCTAAAATAAAGAACAAATTTAAGAATTTCAGAACATCAAATAACATTCAATCCAGCCCTTTAAACTCCCTTGGATCAACCCATTAAATTTTATCCCTCCATTGATTTTATTCTATCAATGGAAGCGGGTAGTTGACTTAAAGAAGCGGGATTGAAGAAGAAAAACATTAATCAAAATGAACACTCCACCGTTGTGTGATGAATTCACAAGTGTGGGTGTGAATAAATTTAAACTTTGATTCAAAGGTATCAAAATGTAAAAAAAAAGTAAAATAAAAACTGAAGAGGAAGAAATTTTATTAAATTACTAAATGTGAATGAAAAACTTACATTAGAGAAATTGACGATGTCATTACAAAACGAAAGCGGGGAATTTCAATTGAAAGAAAAACATGGATTTAAAGTAAAATGTTAGATGAAAATTTCCTTCACCAAAATCTCTTTATATAGGGATATTGGGATCCTTAAGTCCACCCCCACAATCAATTCACCCCACAACAATTAATAGTGTCAAAACGAGGGTGAATAATCAAAAGGAAATTGACGTTTCGAAGTTGACCCGGAAAACTGTCCAGATTCGTCCACCATTTTGACATTAGAATCTTTAATTGATGGAGGCCGAATATTGAGGGGTCGTAAAAGAAAAATATCTTCTTCAACGTGTCCTATATCTGATGTAAATATTTCAAGACATCTTCCTCAGGCATTTAGAAGTTATGGTCAAAATGGAGGGACGACTTTATGTTCATTAATGTCGGGTCCACCATTTAAATCTCAGCTTTAGATCCCATTATCATCATGAAAAATTCAGAATTAGCTCCGGCCAAAGTTGAATAAAATTATCCTCATATTTTTATATTTCTACTATATAAATTTGAGCTTCATTGGGCTTGTTTTGTGAGCCCCACATTTGTTTGATGGGCTTTAGGCCCATTATGCTTTCTCCAGAAAATTTCGGCATTATGCTGCAAAATTCTCCATCTACTTTTGGGATTCATCCATCAGACCTACAAGATAAAATGTTCCAAACAAAGTGCTAAATCATATCCCAAAATTTAAAATTCAGAAAATTAATATAATGTTGTCCACAATCAAATTTATGATTGGGCACAAATTTGCATTTTAAACATGAATTGCATTCTAGATGAGAAATGAAGTTATATTTATGTAATGCACTAAAACTAATTTTTATGGACTATGGAACAATGAATGTAAAGATATTAACAATTAATATTGAGCCACTTTCAGTGACTAATCAATTATTATCAATCAATATTGATTAAAATTAATCATAATAGCATTTATATCTTTTTTTCAAATATATATATTCTTTAAGTAGATATTTAATATTCAATTAGATATGGGGTTGAATTTTTTTAGAGAATTATATGATTTTAACTTCATTTTCGATTTATTGATTCGTCCTTTGAATATCAATAAATATTGGATCTTTTATAATCCCCATCTGTGATAAGCGGGAATTATAATTTCATCTTAAACCATCAGCCACCATGTTATCTTTCTCAGGATGATAAAGTATTGAGTAGTCGTAATCCATTTTCATATAAATTTTTTTTAATGGTTCTTGATCAACTCATTTTATGTCAATATATATTTCTGAATTTTAGGATTAGTGTATATATCACACTTATCTCGATAATGATATTTCAGCTACATCATTATTTAATAAATTACACATGCTAACTCCAAATCATGAGTTGGGTAATTTTTCTCATGAATCATCAAAAATTTTGAGGCATAAATCCAATAGCTTTTTATATGCATCACCATGATTTCAAACCACTTTCCACTATAGGGTAAGAGAATCAGAGGTGCACTGACCAACCTTTTCTTGAGTTCCTTGAAATTTTTCTCACATTCATCTTTACATAGGATCTTAGTACCATTATGATTTAACTAGTTAAAAGGATTATATAATCATGATAAATTAGATACAATCGATCAATAATAACTATATAAACCATGAATTCTATGGGTCTAATTAACTGTGGTTTGTCTAGACTAGTAGTAAGTTGGCTCTATCGCGGATGGATTTACTATTATAAAATCTGTTGATATAATGTGATAATCAAATAATGAATTTTGTAGCCAAAATTTACACTTTGTCATATCATTATGTATTTTCTCCTTCCATAGGGATGTCAGAACAATTATAAAGTGGTCTTAAATCTCATGAATTTTTTGTAGAGAATAATATCATTTATAAATACTACAAAACATTAATCAGGGTTGTCTCTAAATACACTCTTCCTTAAATCCATGAAGATAAAGGTGAATTAGTAAGACCAAAATTCATTATTATATATATTCATAGTTTACATACATTGAATGAAATTCCTTATTGGGTATATCATCTTTATTGAACCTCAATTGATGATATACAAAATGATGGTCTATTTTTGGAAAAGTAATGAGCTCTGCAATGTTGATCAACTTATACATAATAAACACAAGTGGTACTTGTTCTTGATCAAAATTTTGTTGAACTCTTAATAATCATTGAATAGTGGCATTCATCAATCATTATTTGTTTTTAAAAATAATATGTTAAACCAATGGTGAAACACTTGGTAGAATGAATCCCCTATTAACTTTTTCTAGGAGTTTCTTCTTCATTTTTTAGAACTCAATCGAGGCAATTCTATAGGTAGTATTTGTAATTGGTATGTAACCATGTATGAGTTCTTTTGAAAACTCAAATTCCCGTTTTGGGAGAAGAAGTAGAAACTATTCTAGAATGATATCAAGAAATTATATAAATATTGGAATATCATCGATGTCACTTTTCTCCCCAACCATTTGAAAAAATACCATTTTGATTGGGAATTAATACCCATAATCTTTATGTGATCTGCCTAAGATGTTCATGTAGATCATCACATTGATAAAGGATTAGATGAGGGTTTGAAATATCTAATATAACAACCCTTTGTTGACAAATGTCATGAGATTTGTTTAGAGAATTCTAATCCATTCCTAATATGACATCAAATTCATCCAAAAGAAGAATAAAATGTTTTCTCGGATGCACATTACAAAAAATGACTAACAAAGAGGATTCATAGACTTTGGATGAAATAATCATACCATTAGGGGTTTGATCTTCCAATTTAATAGAAAATAATTTTGGTGGAATATTAACATCATTAAAAAATTCATTACATATGAATGAGTGTGTATATATAAAAATGAATAACTCATTACTAGATCTGTATTACATGGTATGTGTACCTTTTACCACATCGTTATCACACCCCTCATCAGAAACGTCGAATGGAAGCGATTTCTCTTTTCCCCATAGATTAAGAGGATGTTGACATCGACCATCATCCCCAGCCCTTAGGTTTCGGTACTAATTAGCATAACGTCCATTCTCCACATACGTTTTTCACTGAATCATTGTAGGTTCCTTTTGAGACACATTTATCCATTTGCATCATTTTTTATATTCTCCCATAACAGGGGAAATATAATTCTTAATGTCCTTCGTTTCTACACATATGAATTTAATTAAGGCCCTTAATGAAATTTTCTTCATTCTTATTCCCGCAAATATATAATAGAAGAAGGCTCGTCTTCTTCTATTCATGATATCTAGTTTATCCTTTATACTCTATATTTATTTTATAGTCAAAATCCTGAGATTGATAAGTGACTCAAACCATCAATTAAAACTTATTTTCATTACATACAATCTCTTAACAGCTCCTAATGTCTCTTTTGTCAAATTCCATTTTGTTACATGTATTTATGACACCGAAGAACCTATCAACATCAATTTTATAGTGAATAATAATTCGTGATGTGTATCTCACTTACTTTAAGAAATTAGCCTCGTATGTACCAATAGATTCATCATCCCATTTGTTAAACTCAATAAATTCTTTCCCCATCGTGGTTTAATGAATCCACGAAATGTACTTGATTAAAAATAAGTTCTTCCACGCTTCTCAATCCATTGATTCAATCTCATATTACAACCTAATATTTGTGATTAGAGTCCACCACTGGTTTTCGTCACCATCTAACCAATAATCATAAAGAATTTATTTCTCATGATCTGAACAATGGATAGAGAATAATATATTTTCATTAGTACTAATCCATGTTTAAAAAATATGTTTATTAGAAGACCCTCTAAAAGAAGGTTGACTATTCTTCATGAAAGACTCAATTAAATATAATTATATGATTTTATCAGTTGTAATTACACCACGAGTTGTATATTGACAATGCTATGTGGGAATAGAAAAAATATATATTATTCATACTCCCGTAGGATTCAGTTTCTCATATAGAAAATCATTATATTTTACATCACAATAAAAATTAATGTTGTTCCTTTGAGTTCCATCCATTGACTAAAACCAAAAGCATAGAGTAACAAATAGTTATCATCACGTGGAACTACAATATCATGAAAAATTACTTATTGGATGTCTTAAAAATGAAACCCATCATAATCTACTAATCATTAGGTTCATCCTAGATTATTCATATCCATTTTCTATTCAAATCATTCATAGTGGTTCATAAATATTTTGTTAATTTCAAAATCATTTCCCTATGAGTTGAAAACATGGTTTGATTCAAGACCTATTTTATTCTACTCTATTACCTTGAGTGAGTCTTGGTACATTGTTTCATATTTTTACACCTAGGTATATTTTTTCAATAGCATATTCATCTTGTAGTATACAGACATATATGTATTTTTATTAAATCTCTCATTATATCCTTAAGAAATATTCCAATAAATTTTCATATAAATTTTAATATTTGTAGACTTATCCTTATAAAGGTCCTTTGAGTTATCACTTGGGTTTTATCATCCTTGACTTCAAGTGTTATCAAAATCCTTTCTCTGATACCAAATATATTGAACGTCACTTTTTAAGAAATAAGCATATCATAACATTTATAGAATACACAAAAAATTATAAAAATAGACTCCAAAAGACTATATTAGTGGATTGCCTTTGAAAACATGGTAACATAAACATTAGTTCATAAGTGAACTATATTATCTCCCACTAGGTTCTTATTGAATAATAGCCTACTCAGAAACATCAAACATACTATATTTCATCATAACCATGGGGATATATAACATAAAAAGGGTGAGCTATTCTGTTCAGTACTGGTAAACATGGGAGATATGTAATCATAATCGTGAGAATAAGGGTATGAGAATATGATCTTGGTAATATAATATCATTCCCATCATATCAAAGATCATAAATAGGAGTCATGGAATAAATATTAGTATATCATAAGACATGAATCATAATCAAATAAATAAGATATCCATGAAATATTTATATATAAATAAAACATGGAATTTTGGAAAATACATAAGCATATTATATTATATCCATATCCGTAATACATCACAACCAAAACCATCTTTTTAGAATGGGCCACTCCCCACACTGTCTTGGAAGTCACTATTCACTTCGATGGCCATTATAGTAGCATGATATCACTCCTTGCACCATCTTGGTTGTCATGGTTCACTCCCTTGGCTATCTTAGTTGTCATGTTTCACAGTGAAGTCTATCGTATTCTATATCATGAGATATAAATTTTCACCCATTTCATTATAGGGAGATGGAGGTCCTAACCATATCATAATTAAATCAAACATACATGTTCCAGAAGATAATTAAAACTAATATCATAACACTTGAAATGAAATGGGTATCATAAATATATAATCATATCATAACCTAGGATAAAATATATAGGTCTCATTGTAACTTCAACTGATTCGTAACCTGTGAAATGAATCAGATTGCAAAAGTATATAACTCATGAAATAGAAATAATTTATTTAACAACTGTGAAATCAAAACAAAAACCATTCATTTAAATAATATGAATGGTAAAATTGAATCATTTATCTAGAAATTAATTACTAACACCAATTTATGTCACCATAGATATAAATATTCATATATCCTTTAACAATATTTTTTGATGAAAATATTTTTTCAACATTCAAAAAATATTTTGAGAACCTAAAAAAAATTAAAACAAAATATTTTTCTAAAATATTTTAGAAAACATAAAAATGATCATTTAAAATATAAAAATACTTTTTTCAAAAAAACTTAACCATTAGGTATCATTTGAAAACATTTTTTGAAACATTTTATTTAAATAAAACAAATTTCCAACAGAAGAGGGAAATGTGATTGGATTTTCACTAAAAACATTTTCTTGAATTTTTTATGTACAAAAGAGTAGAAAATTGTACTAAAAATTGGAGATATATTTATTAAATATATTAATTGGAAACTAATGTGTGTTTACTTAATATTAATTATAATATTTCATATGAAGCCCAATATATCATCAAAATAATTAAACTAATGATATAACTTTCACGACCCGTCCTTGGGGCCCGTGCTGTGACTACCCCAAGCCCGCCTTTCATAGGCTAGGGGCTGGAAACTACCACCAAAGGCATAAATACTGATAACTAGGAAGGAATTTCCTTTATAAAAGTAAACAAAACACCACATAGTACAAGAGGAAGTAATAAACTAAGTACAAACGAATGTGCTGAAAAGTATATGGGCCAGAATACAACCCCAACTGAAAGTATAGCTACAACTGAACAAAAGTACCAAAGAAATGACAAGCAGATGAAAGAAAAGAAGTGACTCCTAGGTCGTCCACCTCGGATCCTACCTGAAGGGTAGGTACAGATAGCGCAGCTCCTGGATCGTCCACCACAGATCCTACCTGAAGGGTAGGTACAGATAGCCTCCACAATGCTCTTGCCCGTCAACCTCCTCTGAGTATCGTATCGTCATGAAGTCCACCTCTGAATACTGACTCGTCGTGAGGTCCACCTCTGGGTACCATCCAGTCCTCGAACACTCATCATCCTTCAGCGCTACCCGTCATCAGCAACCAACATAACGAGGTGCGGGCATAGCCCGTGCAGGGGTGAGTATAACGATACTCAATAGGGACACCGAGACCCTCAAGGTCTTTCAATTTCCTACAAGGATAACCACAAAGAAGGATCTCAACTGATAACCCTTACTTAGGTATAATCTCATACTTATACCTAATTTATCAAGTAACCCATATCAATCATGATGTAAACACAAATTTCATGAAATAAATGGATAACCACTACCTAGGTATATGACCATACATATACCTAAGTTATCAAGTGACCCATCTCAATCTTGATGTAAACACAAAGGTCATAGACTCAGCTCAATCCAGGATTTTCATTATCGAAACTGTAACTGCTGAAGAGCTCCGTCTCTGTCGAGTACAGTGATCCTGTCACGACTCCGAGGTACTGCTCACTAACTTAAGACAGCTGAGGTACTCCTCCTGTCGAGTACCGTTGGCCAGCCACCCAAACACAGTAGTGCTTCCCACCGGGGTCTATCACCTAAACATAGTAGTGCACCCCCTCCCCCCCCCCCCTTAATAGACTGCAGAGGTACTCCTCCTGTCGAGAACCGAGGGTCTGCTGCATGCTACCAGATGCTCTGTCTGCCGTGGGTCTGCACCCAAACTCAGTAGTGCTCCTTCCACTGGGCTAGTCGACTCACTCCAAGTCGAGTCAGTCAAGCAGTCACCAGGTCTCAACCGGCTACACGGACTCCGTACTCCGTATGCTCATCTCCGAGAGGGTCCTCTCCACAAGCGACAGGTCAATACTCCAAGTATCTCAAAGTCCCATGAAGATGTATCTCAATGGACTGCCTCATCATAGGGGTCTCAACGCAATAGACGGCGTGACAATCGGACGCCCGGTCTGTGAGTTACTAGCCTTTTTGTCTCGGGGGCCCGGTTGGTTTCGTGTACGAACCAACCTGACCGTATCTCAACTATACCCCCACTCTCATAGGGTATACTCATAGGGACCGTTTCTCAATGTGATCACCAACGCCGATGACGGTTCTCCAAACGGACGTCTGGTCTGAAAGTTATTATCCTTTTCCGTTCTAGGGGCCCGATTGGATTTCGGGTTCAATCCAACCCGGCCACTATCCAACTGTGTCCAAACCTCAGGATAAGTAAGCCAAAAGTTCTGTCTCATCAAGAGGAATCCAAAAAAGTCGACGACACCTCAATCGGACGTCCGGAGCTCATGTTATAAGCGTTTCCACTCCGAGGGCCCGGTTGGTTTCAGGTTCGAACCAACCTGTTCATAGACAAATTTCTCTGAAGCCTTGAGTGTCATATACTGAAAGTACCGTCTTGATCCATGGATCACTTCGCAACTGACAGTGCGTCGATCGGAGGATCGTAGCCCATGTTATGGGCGTTTGAACGAAACAGCCCGAGAATAGGGGGTTCGGGCCCGGTCCGACCCGGCCCGATACAACCCCTGGGTCGGCCCGAACCAGGTCGACCCAAACCGGGTCCAGGTCTGGCCCTTTAGGGCACTGCCCGTCCCAACCGGAGAGGCCCGGCCCAGCCGGTGCGGCCCGGCCCATCCTGGGCGGCCAGTTGGCCTGGCGCCCGCGCCACGCCCGCGCACCCAATGAAGAGCTGAGGGGGGGTGGGGGGTGATGTCCCCCCCGGTTGACCATAACAGCACAGAAATTAAGCTGCGCCTCCCCCATAAACCCGAAAAAACTTAGCCATTCCGGTCTGCGGCGGTCTCCTCCTACGGCGCGCCGCCGCCGCCGCCGCTTTCCGCGGACCACCGGACGCGCTCCGCTGGTCCGTTTCACCC
The DNA here is from genome assembly GCA_963277665.1 of Viscum album. Taxonomy (NCBI): domain Eukaryota; kingdom Viridiplantae; phylum Streptophyta; class Magnoliopsida; order Santalales; family Viscaceae; genus Viscum; species Viscum album. Next base: position 360,366,895 of record OY728143.1, read on the forward strand.
GCCGTCTTCTCCAGTGGTCATCTTGAGTCCTATACATCACTGTGAAAACATAAAATCACCATTTCGGCATGTTCCGTCATCGCCCATTGATCCTCACATCAATAAAAAAACTGCGGTGTCTTCGAATTGCCTCTACGGCCCCGAATCCGACCACAGTTTCATTCGGCCTCAGCGGCGCGGTGCGATGGTGCCGCGCTTCCTCGTCGTGTTCCTTCATGCTTCTGTGCGGTGCCGTTGTACCGCGCCGCCTTCGTTCGAGCTGCAAAAAAACAACATCGAAGGGGGAGGACGGTCGGCTGTGTTCGTGCGGTCTGACCACCTCCCGTTATTACGATAACAGGCGGCCCAAATAGAAGTCTATGAATGGAAAATAATTCACGACCAAATAAATAACCCCTACCTGGAAGAATTCGTCGAATGAGGATCATCACGGAACAACAGCGTCGCGGAAGACAACGTTGCAGAAGATGGAGTCATGGAAGATTTCGTCGCGGAGAGGAGAATAATTGGTGTCGCGGTACACGGCGTCGCATCATCGATCTCTAAGGATTCATCATTCTTCGTTGGAGGCCGGCGTTCTTCGTCGGCGATGGTGCATTTTTCGCGTTCTTCAAGGAGGAAGATAAGGATTCCACGATTGAGCAATTCCTCTCCTATCCTTCTCACACAACGAAAAGAATCCTTGAAGATATAAGACATTGTCTTATTTAATTAACACACACAAGCCAACTTTAAATTTGAAATTCGAAATGAATTCATGAATTAATTACATAGAATAAGTTAATCAATTAATGAGTTGACTTTTCATTTAAGGGGAGTGCGAGTGAGTTACAAATTAAATGGGGGGGGGGGGGGTTGAGGATGTTGATTAGGTAGGGATCATGTGGGCCCCACCCCACTAATATCCTACCTAGTGTTGTAGGATATTGTGGGTCCCACTCCAACCACCAAGCTTAGGTTTTAACTACATAGAAATAAAAATAAAATTGGTTGAAAAAAATTTATTTTTATTCATTACTTAATCCATTATTTTAATAACCACACTCGAGCAAATGCAACTTCAGAATAGGTGTTCCTAAGCAATTACCGGCGTTGCGGTTTCATCGGTGCCCTCAGATTTCGATTACGAGCAATGGTTCTAAAGTTAGAAAAACCCGCTCATTCGTTTACTGAACGTACATGAGCTAATCTTCAGAAATTGTTTCCGGGCACACTGGGCCTCGCAATCAGGTGCCGTCCGAAACTGCGTTCTTTTAAAATCCCAAAGAAATTAAGAAAAAATAAATTTTCTTTGAAATTTCCGAGTCTTTACATTACTCCTGCCTCTAGGCTTTACGTCCCCATAATTCTTTAACATAAACAATGGATACAAAAGTGGTACTGAGCACGCATCTGAGCCTTCCGCTCCAATGTGATCTCCTGGAGGTTTCCACGCTGCCAACAAATGGGCACAAGAGGAATCGACTGTCCTCGTAGGACCCGCTCCGGTCGATCCTCAACCTCTACTGGAACCCCGCAAAAGTCACCAAAATGCCAAAGTCTAGCTCCCCAAGTTTGATGATATGCGTCGGGTCAAGCACGTATCTCCCGAGTTGAGATACGTGGAAGTCATCTTCCACCTGGTGCAACTGAGGTGGATGGGTCAAATGGAAAGCCACCTCGCCTACCCTACTGAGGACCTGAAAATGTCCGCTGAAAATCAGAGATTAATTGCCGCCTCAGCCACATCTCCATATACCTCGTCAAGGTGAGACCCGTATGAAAAATTGGTCGCCATCCTCGAATTCCAGTGGTCCTGTCTCATATCAACATATGATTTCTGCCTGCTCTGTGTAGTCTTCATCCCCTCCTGGATGATCTGCACCTTTTCTATCATGGCCTCGACCATCCCTGGTCCCACAAGAGCTGCTAAGATATCTTCTTTTCCGATAAGATAAATCCAGTCTCATCCCTTGGATAAACCACGTTCTATTCCTAATACAGTCATTCTGGACATGATTGATGCATTCATGCCATGGACGATGTCGTAAGGCCTCAACGTTACTACCAAGAGATCCAACTGTCACTCTCGCCATTAAGGGTCGAGTCACTCTGTCGGCATCATCGTGAGGTAACTGGGTCTCCTCAAGTAGGAATCTCGAAAGTGAGGGTCAAGTCAGCAATTTTTTTTAACCGGTACCTCTCAGTATCAACCAATCAAATTGACTTGATAATAATCATCACAAAGATTACTGCCTTTTATTACTACAGCTCGAAGTACAATGAAAAAAACAACAACAACATGGAACTAGATTTTCAAGGGACAAAAGAAATACACTAGTTCCGCTCCTGTCCACATGCTTCCGGAGCTCAACTGCCTTGTCCACCTCTTGGGTATTGCCAAATCACCCACCGCTAGTTCTGTCTGGGTGGATCCTCCAACGCCTGTGGATCAACTGTGCAGGGAGTCGGATAGTCACGTGCCATGTTACCCTTCCTGCTGCATGCATAACACTATCTGCTTTTGGTACGCCTGGCTCTGACTCCACCATATGTGCACTGCTCTACTGATCCTATAACCCGAGGTCGCGCACCTACTGGTCTGGTCCTCTTGGACCAAAGAATCAACTGTCTACTGCCTACAGATGACTCGGCAAATGTAGGAAATCTTGCAGAAAAGGCATCATCTCTTGAACATGCTGAGGGTGTAGATCTACTGGTATAAACTCCACCCTGAAGAAGGTGTCGATGACTCCCCATGTGAAGGTCATTCCGTCGCAAAACTAGAACAAGTGGCTCCACAATCTCTCAACTACTGCCTAAAATAGGCTAGCAGAAAAGATCACCATGAAGTCTACTGGTGTACCCAGTATCCTGAAAACTCTTACCACAGCCTCCAACCAATCCTCAGCCGTCTGTGGGTCCGTCTCTCCCTGGATCCTGGGTGGCCTCTGGTGCTGGAACTCGTGCAGCACGGTCAAGCGGCGTGCATCGCCTGCTGCTGGGGCTGGTGGCATCAGTGTCCCTACGAATGGCAGTACCACTGGTTCCTCAACTGTAAGGGGGCCATGTACCGAAGCCTCATCGCTCGGCAGGCTATCAGTACGTACATCCCTTTGGGATCAAGCTAGTCGTCTGTGGGGAGGCATCCCGAAATAAATAGATGTGAGACGGTCAAACGATTTATACCTGGTGAGATGACCTGGTTTGTGCTGACTTTTTAAAACTTTTGGAAACACAAATGTAATCAGTGTTTTTCTACACAAGTTGTAAATCAGTTGTCAGGGTCCTGGTGTATGGATACGTCGGCCTCCTGCACTAACATTGGACTCCCTGAACTGAAAACCACACTCGTTACCCTTAACACTATTGCTCCAATGAAAGAAAAAAAATCAGAGTTATAAGTTCTGTGGTAGAACCAACTCCTTTGATACCAATTTGTCATGAACCGTCCTCGAGGCCCATGTCGTGACTACCCCATGACCGCCTTCCATAGTCCAAGGGATGGCGACTAGCACCAAAGGCATAAATGCCGATAAATGGGAAGGCATTTCCTTTATAAAAGTAAACAAAGCACCACAGAGTACAAGGGGAAGTAATACACTAAGTACAAAAGAATGTGATAAAAAGTAAATGGGCCAGAATACAAACCCAACTGAAAGTACTACTATAACTGAACGAAAGTACAACAGAAAAGACAAGCAGCTGGAAGAAAAGAAGAAACTCATAGGTCGTACACCTCAGATCCTACCTGAAGTGTAGGTACAGATAGCGCAGCTCCTGGATCGTCCTCCACAGATCCTACCTGAAGGGTAGGTACAAATAGCCTCCACAACGCCCTCGTTCATCAACCTCCTCCGAGTACCGTCTCATCGTGAAGTCCACCTCCAAATACTGACTCATCATGAGGTCCACCTCTGGGTACCGTCCAGCCCTCGAACACTCGGCCTCCGTCAGCACTGCCCGTCGTCTGCAACCTACAAAAAAGAGGTGCGGGCATACCTCGTGTAGGGGTGAGTATAATGATACTCATTAGGGACCCCCATACCCTCAAGGTCTCTTTATGTCCTACAAGGATAACCATAAAGAAGGATCTCAACAGATAACCCTTACTTAGGTATAATCCCATCCAGATACCTAAGTTATTAAGTAACCCATCTCAATCATGAGGTAGACACAAAGGTCATGAAATAAAAAGATTACCACTACCTAGGTATATTCCCATACATATACCTAAGTTAACAAGTGACCCATATCAATCATGAGGTAAGCACAAAGGTCATAGACTCAGATCAAACCAGGATTTTCATTATCAAAACCGTAACTGCGGAAGAGCTCCGTCTCTGTCGAGTACAGTGATCCTGTCACGACTCTGAGGTACTGCTCACTAACCTAAGACTGCTGAGGTACTCCTTCGGTCGTGTACCGCGAGCCAGCCACCCAAACACAGTAGTGCATCCCGCTGGGGTCTGTCACCCAAACACAGTAGTGCACCCCCCCCCCTAATAGCATGTAGAGATACTCCTCCTGTCCAGTACCGCGGGTCTTCTGCCTGCTACCAGGTGCTCCGTATTCCATGGGACTACACCCAAACTCAGTAGTTGTCCATCCACTGGGCTAGTCGACTCACCTCAAGTCGAGTCGGTCAAGTAGTCATCAGGTTTCATCCGGCTACACGGTCTCCGTACTCCGTACGCTCGTCTCCGGGAGGGTCTGCTCCACGAGCTATAGGTCGATACTCCAAGTATCTCAAATTCCCATTAAGATTTATCTCAAAGGACCGCCTCGTCATAGGGGTCTCAATGCAATAGATGGTGCGACAATCGGACGCCCGGTCTGTGAGTTATTAGCCTTTTTGTCCCGAGGCCCCGGTTGGTTTCATGTACGAACCAACTCGACCTTATCTCAACTATATCCCGAACACTCATAGGGTATACTCATAGGGATCGTTTCTCAAGGTGATCACCAACACCGTTGATGATTCGTCAAATGGATGTCCGGTCTGAAAGTTAGTAGACTTTTCCGTTCCAGGGGCCCAGTTGGATTTCGAGTTCAATCCAACCCGGCCACTATCCAACTGCGTCCAAACCCCAGGAGAAGTAAGCCAAAAGTTCCGTCTCATCAAAAGGAATCCAAAAAAGTTTACGGCACATCAATCGGATGTCCGGAGCTCAGGTTATAAGCATTTCCGATCCGGGGGCCCAGTTGGTTTCGTGTTCGAACCAACCCAGCCATACCCAAAGTTCTCTGAAACCATGAGTGTAATATACCAAAATGACGGTCTCGATCCAAGGATCCTGTCGCAACAAACGGTGGATCGATCGTTGGTCTATATCCCATGTTATGGGCGTTTGAACGAAACTGCTCGAGAAGAGGGGGTTCGGGCCCGGTCTGACCTGGCCCGATACCCACCCAGGTCGGCCCGAACCGGGCGACCCGAACCGGGTCCGGGTCCGGCCCATTAGGGCGCGGCCCGGGCTGGTGGGTGCGGCCCGTCCAATTTGGCACGGCGCAGCCTGGCCTGGGTGGCCGGCTGGCCTGGCGCTGAGGCGTCGCCCGTGCGGCGAGCGAAGAGCGGAGGGGAGGGGAGGAACTGTCCCCCCCACCCCCCCGGTTGATCGTAACGGTGCTAAAATTAAGCCGCGCCTGCCCCCTAATCCCGAAACATCATAGCCGTTCCGGTCAGCTGTGGCTCGGCCGCAGCGGTCTCCTCCGGCGGCGCACCGGCACCGCTGCGCCGGTGTGGTGCACCGCCGCCGCTTTCCGCGGACCTCTGGATGCTCTCTGGTGGTCAGTTTCACCTGCCGTCTTCGCCAGTGGTCATCTCAGGTCCCATACTTCACTATGGAAACAAAAAATCACCATTGAGGGATTTTCTGTCATCCCCCTTTGATCCGAATGTCAATAACCAAACTACGGAGTCTTTGAATCACCTCTGTGGCCCCAACTCCGACCATGGTTTCATTCGGCCTCAACGGTGCGGCGCGACGGCGCCGTGCTTCTTCGCCGTGTTCCTTCCTGATTCTGCGTGGTGCTGTTGCACCACGCCGCCTTCATTCGAGCTACAAAAAGAAACAACATCGAAGGGGGAGGAGGGTCGACCGTGTTCGTGTGGTCCGACCTCCTCCCATTATTATGATAACAGGCGGCCAAAATAGAAGTCGATGAACGGAAAATAATTCACAAACAAATAAATAACCCATACCTGGAAGAAGTCGTCGAATGAGGATCGTCGCAGAACAACGGCGTCGCGGAAGACAAGGTTGCGGAAGATGGTGTCACGGAATACGGCGTCGTGGAGAATAGAATCGTCGGCGTTGCGGTACATGGCATCGCGTCGTCGATCTCCGAGGATTCAGTGTTCTTCATCGGAGGTCAGCGTTCTTCATTGGAGACGGTGCGTTATTCACGTTCTTCAAGGAGGAAGATGCTGATTCCACGGCTGAGAAATTCCTCTCCAATCCTTCTTGCACTATTAAAAGAATCCATAAATAAATAAGACCTTGTCTTATTTAATTAACACCCACAAGCCAACTTTAAATTTGCAATTCGAAATGAATTCCCGAATTAATTACATTGAATAATTTAATCAATTAATGAGTTGACTTTCATTTAGGGGGTGTGGGGGGAGTTACAAATTAAATGGGGGGGGGGGGTTTGAGGATGTTGATTAGGTGGGGATCGTGTGGGCCCCACCCCACTAATATTCTACCTAGTGGAGTAGGATATTGTGGGTGCCACTCCAACCACCAAGCTTAGGTTTTAACTACATAGAAATAAAAATAAATTTTTTTGCAAAAAATTTAATTTTATTCATTACTTAACCCATTATTTTAATAACCACACCCGAGAAAAAGCAACTCCAAAATAGGTGTTCCTAAGCAATTACCGGCATTGCGGTTTCATCGGTGCCCTCAGATTTAAATTCCGAGCACTGGTTCAAAACTTAGAGAAACCCGCTCATTCGTTAACTAAACGTACCCGAGCTAAACATCAGAAATTGATTCCAGGCACACCGGGCCTCAGAATAAGGTTCCGTCAAAAACAGTGTTCTTGTAAAATCCCAATGAAATTCAAAAAAAAAAGAAATTTTCCTTGAAATTTCCGAGTATTGACAACAACATCTCATATGGAATAATATATACCATAAAAAATAATTTCGGTGTATAAATGATCATGTGTCTCAAAGATGAAAAATGGAGACAAAACATTCTTATCCGTTACATAACCTTTTAAACATTACCCCAAATAAATTAATACCATATAATTGATATATAAATACCCTTAAATTTAATTACAAAATTCATATAATAAATTCATGTGTTGAATATACACCTAAAAAAATAAAAGAGTGATGTCTATGGAATGTATCTAATGGAAATAAGAAGTGATATGAATTTTTAATTACCTTGTGTTTTGTCAATCTTCGTACACATACAAGAATACTTAATAATTGATTTAATAATAATATAAATATTTTTCTGAGAATTTTTCTTATATATAATAATATATATGGTTTTTTATTACATTATATTCTAGCTTGTTAACAATTATATGTTAATCTTTAACTTCAGGTAATATCCACTTTATTTTTTCCCATGTGTCTTAATTTGTAATATTTTCCCTCATTATACATATACCCTGATTTATGGAATGAATAACATATTATAAATTTAATTTATATTTATTATATTTTAATCATATTAATATATTGCATATATAGGTACAAAATTCAATATAACGTCGATGGATATGGTAGGTCATACATACAAATGAACATTGTTTCTATTTTATTATCGTATTGAAGGAATGTGAGTAAATGATATAAAAGAATAAATATATATATATATATATATATATTTAATTTTTCAAGAATAATTATTATATCATATATATCATATAATTTCAGTAAAGATATATGAAATACATTACATGTAGAGTGTGAATGAATACCATAGCTTTGAAGGGGTGGGATTCAACACATTATCATATTAAATTATATTATTTACACAAAAGGGAAAGTACAAATTCATGTGTTTTTAAATTATTAAATAAAACTAATAAATATAATTAATATTATATAAACCATATATAGATATATATTTCATCATAATGTACACCATGATAGGTGGTAATGGAAAAAAATCCTCATTTGGTGGTCGAAATTCGGCAAACAGTTAAATAACAAGTTTATTAACCATTACATGGAAGTGTGTTTAAGTTTATGTAAGACCATTAGCACAATATATATATATATATATATATATATTATAATGGTATTTTTTATAATAATGTAACACATTGATTTGATGTGTTGGATACATAAAAAAATGAATGGAGCCTGAGGGAAGATGTTACCTCTTCTTTGGGTAACTCCTTTGGGATTTAACCAATGGATTCTTTGGATTGATCACTGCTAGAAGTCATGATTTTATAAGGAATGGAGGAATCATTGTATATATATTTTCATGATATTTTTTGAACCTACATGGTTTTATAGCAGTGAGGAATGGAAAAGAGGTGGGATCCATTTATATGGGTGAAAATGACTCACTTGAAATTTTTTATAAACAAGTTATGTTTACCTATGTTTTTACCTAATTAAAGTCAACTAAAATCCTAAAGGAACATTATTTTAATGAAAATATATTAATAATGTCTGTGAAATGGGTATTGGAAATTTTTTTGGACTTTTCTTTCATCAATTTTATGGTTTAGTCCTTTGATAACATAAATTTTCACATAATCATTGTAATTAATTTTATTTACATTCACTAACATTTATTCCCATAAATATGTTGAAAATATTATATATTAGAAATTATTATTATTTCAAGTATTGATTCCATTTTACAAAATTAAAAACACATATGTGGAAGAAATTAATTTTTATTTATTCCTGCGGATAGGATGACATGGTGGGTTATTTAAGTAATAATGATCATAATTATTTTATGTTTTTCTATCCAATTTCAATGTGAAATTATTTCCAATGAATAAAATTAGATTAAATTATTAAAATAGGATCAAATTCCACTTTTAAATCAATTTATAATATAATTTAACCTTATAAATAAATTTTCTAAAATAGCTATTTTGAATTAAAATTTTATATTTTCACTATTCATCAAAAATGAGGTTAGCTATACAATTCCGAAAAATTCATACTAAAAAATGATATTATAAATTCCAAAATAAAGATTATTTTATCAAATTAAATTTTTATGTAGGTATAAAATAATTTTTTTTATTTATGGATGTACATAAAAATAGTTTATTTTGAAAATATTTATTTTTTAAAAAATTTAAATTTACCAAAAAATATATATTAAATTATAACTAAAATTCAAAATTATTTATTACTATTATTAATAATTTTTTTATTGTGTAGATTATAATTATATAATATAAATAATTACAATGAAAGAGTTGTTTCATAAAAATTCATTATTGACGGTATTATATGACAAGTCGGTGTTTCGTGTAATAAACACCAAGACTATGTCATTTAAAAATAATGTCTAAATAAGTAAAATGAAATATATAAATCAATATTAGTTAATTTAAAAAAAATTCCTCAATAACTTTTGGTGTTTCATTTATCGTGGTTGTATAATGGTTTTCAAACTATTAATAATCCCAAGTTGTAGCCATGTGAGTTGGTTTAGTCTATATAGTGATCTTTTTATGGTTAAGACAAAGTATAAGAAACCATGCTGTCAAATAATATAGTTATCCCAAAAATAATAATATTTTATTTTTCATTTTACCACCTAAATTTTATGGTTATGGTCACCCCTATTTTACCATCTCATTCTCTCGAGTATGGTGCATTCATGGAGGAGATCGTCCTCCTTTTCTATATGGATTACAATATCTATCATTTTTATATTCAAGTATAATCCAATTTGTATGCTCCAGATTCTCCACTATTCCTCTTATCTTCTCGTATTATGGACCACCCTATCAATTTTTCTCTCTTATCCTAACCCAAACTGATGTTAATATTCATATTAGGATTCAAGGAGTTTATAGTGATCATGATTTTGGTTTTCTATTATTGAGGATGTTGTCTCATGGCATGAATTGGTGTTTATCATCCAAGGAAATGGGTTTTGGATGGTTATTCAATAAATTATGATTTTATTTGTATTTAAATACAAAGTAATTCAAGTTGAACATTTCTTATATGTTTTAATATTTACTTATCCTTTTATAATCATGTTATAGGATCATTATATGAAAAAAATAATTTTCTAATTATTTTTTTGCATGGAATAGATGTTTCACATGCCAAAAATGTCAAAAAAAATCAAGAGTTCTCCTATTAAAATGGATTGAGTGTTTTGAAAGTTTTATTCATGGAATATTGTTTTCTCAAGAAAACATTTTTTTTATTTTGAATGGCTTAAAGTTGTCTTAACATTTTGGAATGAAACCATGATGAATTAATAATATTTTTTCAAAACACCAGATTTTATTTCTAATGATATATATCTATCATAAAGGGTTCTTGGATGTAACACCCCAATCATCCACGGTACTTTTCTATTTGAATAATTCAATCACTTGTGATGTACACAACGTCAAGTTCATGCACACCATGACCAATCAAAATAGTTGTTAGGAATAGTAATACACAGTTTTTGAAATTTTATATATTTAATTTTTTAAAATGGACTTCATTTTTGATTTCATAATTTCAAAATTACTTTTGGGTTATTTATTTTTATTTTTCTGAAAACATTCAATTTTTTATGAATAGTGAAAAACACGATGTTATTTATTAAAACCTACTTTTTATTTAAATAATTATTTATTTTATTTAAATTTATTTTAGGTTAAAATATATAAACAATACCTATATATATGTTAAATTTAATTCCATGGAATCATTTTATAATAAAAGTAGATATATAAAATTTTATTAAACATTTTAACGGCTTTTACCCACCTTCTAGGAAGATTCGAAAAATTTCATAAAATGTAATTTTACCACTTCTAATAATTGAATTAAAAATATATGAGAGCCACGGTTGACATTAGTATGTAATATTCGTTTTAATAATATGAATATACTTTTTTGTGAATAGTATCTTTTGAATTTTATTTATCTTGGTTAAAAGTAAATATGCTAATTAAAGGTATAAATGATATTATAATTACCCTATCACATGTCCTAATACTATTGGATGTGTGTATTTAGATGAAAATCAACCTTAGGAAAAAAATATGATCCTCTTTGATCTACATACATTATATTAGAATATTTATTATTATTTTATTTAAAGAAGTGTTAAAAGTGATATGTCCAAATTTTAATAACTAAAGCATTTTTAATATTGGGTTATAAATAAGATAAATTCGAATATAAAAATTCATTAAAAAGATAAAAAATATATTATATTTTTATTTTATTTATAAATTTTAGACATTAAATAATTAAATTTATTTTTGACACAATGTTGATGCAGTAATTGCTTATTAATGAATGCTTAAAATAATTGATAATATAAATATCGAAGTAAATGTAAAATGAGAGAATTGATTCATTACACTAATTTTCGAGTTTAATATTACTTGTTAGGGTTGATTAATTAATTTTTTTCGAAGTGAAAATGTAGTTATGATTTTCCAAAAAACCAAATAAAAATAGGTTCAAAATTGACAAAAATGTGTTTTAAAAACAACTACTATAATATTTATTGATATAATATTTCTAAAATTCTATAGATCAGTAAAAGGACATAAATAAGGTTATATATATCAATAATAAACCACTTGGGGATCTTTTGGCTTTTAATTGTATGTTTATAAACTATTTATTATAATAATACACGAATACATGTTAATAATTAGACTAATTAACAAAGAGTTAAATCTAAATGATAAGGTTAATATGGTGTCCAAAACCTGCCTAAAACATATTTTTTGAGTGGTTTTAGACACTTCCCCAACTTTTTCTCGAAATATATAATTCGGTAGTCATTATAAACTGATTATAATTGTATAAGAAAATAATTTTTCATGCTTTTACTAAAGTGACAATCTTTTCTCTCATAGAAGGGTATTTAATTTATCGTAATTTCAAACCTCCAATGCTATTTGGCTCAGCCACAACCTGCAAAAATATCCTCCCATCTACCCTCACTTCAACCTAGTGGCCGTGCTTTGGTCAAAATCCAACCTATGGAGCCCATTTTATCAAATCAAACGGAATAAACTCAATAAGAGCTAAATACTTCATCACCACTTTCAATGTTATTTTCATCTTCAACTTCCTCATTCTCTATTGTTTCCAAACAAAAATAATATCTCCAGTACCTTCTCCATAATGAGATTTTATTATTAATATGGTACATTCATATTCATTATTTTTTTCATCCTGTTAATGACAAAGTCACCATACATGTGTATGTATGGCTTACTGTCTCCATGTCATGATGTAGTTTATTATTCAATGATTCATTATTTTGATGGGTATAATAATGAGTATAATTGATGTAAATATTAGATATAAAATGTTAATGATTTTGTATATACCATCCAATTACATATGATTTCACCACTAATCCAATGTTATTGTCACTCATTATTATGTATAGATTACCATCCTCACGAACGCAGTGTGATTTATTCCACATCGTAGCAGTTCAAGAATAATTTTCTATTGTTGATTAAAAATAATTTTTAAGAACTTAATATCATTTTGGATATAAATCAAATACTTCTTATCCATAACAAACATGTCTTACGTAACAAAACATATAAAGTAAAATGAATCAGTTAACAAACGAAACAATGATACTAATGAAATATTATTTAATATAAATATTAAAAGATCATATATGATTTCATATTTTAGTATTTGGTTCATGAATAATTTTATAAAAATGATTTAACAATTATAAATGATTTTAATGTTCCCTCTATCAAGGAAATGTATGATGTAAGGGTTAATTTTAAAATCTCCTTATTATCCTAGGTTGTTTATATGTTATATACTAGAACTACTTTATAAACCACATCTGGGTTTCTTTAAAATGTATGTCAAAATTTTTTACTATTTATTAAAATATGGGTTATAGTCATTTATACATTCATTTGACTATTTTTAAAACAAATTAGAAGGAATCTTTTCATTTTTTTTAAACCATGTACATTATGTCATTTTCAACAAATTAATGTAAGAATGTTTTTTAATCTTTTATAGTGGGTGTGGATATATTTCTCCATTATAACACCTTCAAAGCTTCCCTTACATGATTATATAAATATTTTCAAAATAAATGTTTTATTTTACAATTATGTGACTTCTATATGGTTTTAAAATGTAAAAGATATATTCCACTAAAATAGTATTGATTTCATCTATGTCATCATCCTTTGATAGATTTTACACTTTTATGAAGTTGATTAATAATAATGCAATCATCCATATCATATTGATGGTTTTGGGATATGCTTGACTATTGATGTACAATTTTTATACCATTCAATTTTTATGGTAAAATTACTAATACTTCTTATGATAGTTTTAATAAAATGATTATGTTATGTTTGAACCATTTGATATGAGGAATTAATTGGACATAGTAAGTGAATGATGGAGCATTCTATAGATCATCGATGCATCAGTACGTTTCTTAAAAAAACAAGTGTATTGGGCAAAGGCCATAAAAAATATTATTTGTAGTCATGGTACGTGGCCTTGATTATGTGTTTATTATTTCCGGCATCATGCATTCCATCATTATGAATTTGGATATTGATGTTACATGTAATTATTTTACTAGTAGAATATCCATGTGATTAATTAAATGGAATTATTTGATTAACTCTTCCATTTTATACTGATATTCAATTTTAAATTTCTTGTTTTTAACTCTTATACATTTATATGAATGTTTAATTTTAATTATGAAACATTCAGATATTTTTTATCTTCACTGAGTATCTGAGCACACCCCTTTCATATGTCTTATTTTTCTTAGGATGCAAAGAAGTATATTATGATTAACTGGTACAAATATGCTATGGGATATAAGAGTGTTAAAATGTTAAACAATGTAGTTTTTTTTTCATGATGTAATGTAAAAGATATGTATGTGTCTAGTACTTACAAGGCTACTAATCTGATCGGTCTTTTGTATCTTGATTCCTTGTGAAATGCCAATTTTATTTAATAATGCACCAACTCTGGTTAACTAGGGTTGGGGAATTGCATTTGGTAATAGAGTAAGTTTATTATACACCTTAGAAACTAGATTTATAAAAAAATTGATTATAGAACATTACTGTAAGAACGAAATTGAGGATTAGTATAGAAGAACTTCCTAGAAATTTTATAATGTATAGATTTTTTGAATTTTGCTATAAATACATACCTATCTGGATACGAGGAGGTAGATGTGGCTCTGGAACAGATGTACCAAGGAGTGAAAACTCAAACAAGGTGTTTTAGTCTTGAAATGGGGTATCCTGGTACACGAAAATGGGCCTTGGGGCACTCATAGGTATGACAATCTAAGGGGATATGATTATGATAATTCACATTTTCCATACAACCCATTATGAAGTATTTATGAGTAAATACCTCATCAAAGAAAACATTTTTTATGATTATGGATTATATGCATAAAATCTTGTATTTAGGATAGTTATTTTACTTGTTTAAAATTATGTATTGTGATTCATAAACAAATCTAGTGTACTCCATTTTTAGAAATGCATCATATTGGAAGGAATTTAATGCATATCTATACACGTAATAAATTTAGAATTTTTCCTCCTTCTCCAAATAATTATTGTAGAGCTGGGCATGCAATTGGAATTGAACACCTTATAACCATACTAGGAAACTCACTTAGGTTATGAATAATAACATATCCCGTATAGAGCACCCTGACCCACAACGCAGATGATCAATGTTAAACATCGTCACAAGGCAACAACCACCATCATTAAATGGGAATAAAAATCTATTTGTATATGAGAAATGGATATGTTCCTTAGAAAAAAAAAATTCATGCTTTGGGGAGTAGCGAACCGGAAAAATTTTCATGGCAGTTTATCACCTCACAAGAGATGCAAATAAATAGTGGTCATTAATTAAAAACACTAATGAGGTTGAATAAGTATAAAATATTTAATTTATGGAGTTTAAATATATTTTATTAGAAAAATACATTCTTCATGACCTTCTAGAAGATATGGAAATAAAATTTCAATGTTTGAGGCAAAAGGAGGATGGGAGGGTCATAATGTTTGAGTCTAAATTTACAATGTTATAAAGGAATGAAACAAATTATATACATAATCCAATGAGTATGATTGATCATTTTTATTGGTTAAAACTATTTCTCCATCGAGCATTATCCTCACAATCCTTTTCATCGTTTTAATATATTGTATCATGTGCTATCAAGATAGAAAATGAATTCTCTATTTCCTCTGATATTAAAGAAAACCAAGAGAGGAAGAGATCTGTGGAACACTCTAGAAATGGAAATAAGGGGATGAAGGGAAATTTTGATTTTCCATACTACTGTAAATGTGTAAAGAAACACCCCAATACTTTTTTGAAGGGAATGGGAGTCTGTTAAATGTGTGGTGAAATAGGCCACCATGATCGTGATTGCATGGGAAAGAAAGAGGCAATCAATGTAGAATTCTGCAATTCAAAATAAATAGAGAGTTATGAAAATGAATTTCCTAAGAGCCTAGGAATAATACCTTAGAAAATTCTAAGGGAGAATGTCCATGCTTTTGTGATCACTACTACTGAGTTTTATGCTTTTAATGACATTGTGGCAGGTAATTTAATGGTTACCTCAAATTTAGAAAATGATTTATTTGATCCCATATCATCACATTGTTTCATATCTACCCAGTTCTCAATAAAATTTAGAAATATCCAATTATATTTAACTAGGGTGTTGTCTGTAAAAACTCATAAGGAATGGATCATTGAAAAAAAAATATGAATCAGTTCCCATTAGTGCATATGAACATTCTTTATTTGCTGATCTCATCTTCATAACAATTATTTAATTTGATAAAATCCTCGGTATGGAATGTCTTTTGGACAACTTTGAAAAAATTTATTGTAAGAATAATGATGATTCAATTTTTGATGATGATAAGAAGTACCTTATCATTAGTGTAGAAACATCACTATCTCATTCTAATCTAGATCCACCCCCAATAGCACTACTAAACTCAACTATTGGGGAGGAAGAGAATAAAATAATTATGGGTGAGGAAAAGATTGTTCAAATAGAGAATTTACCTATTGTGCAAGAATATGTTGATGTGTTTCTAGAATATTTAAATGGACACCCATCACAATGTGAAATCGAGTTTTCAATAGATCTAATTCCTGGTTCATGGCCCATATCATAGACCCCTTATAGAATGGACACTATGGAGTAATTCTAACTAAAGAAACAACTAGGGGAATTGAGTAGTAAATGATTTATTCTCCCTAATTATTCTCCATGGGGGGCTCCTATTATTTTTGTAAATAATAAATAAATATTGATGAGGTATTGAATTAAATATTGGGGGATCAATGGTATAACATTAAAGAACATGTATCCCCTACCTCTCATTGATGATTTACTCGATAAAATTCATGGATCTCAATATTTTCCAATGATTGACCTTTGATCTGGATATCATCAACTCTGTGTGAAGAAGGAAGACATTCTGAAGACATCATTTCGTACCCAATATGGGCATTACGATTTTACAGTAATGCCTTTCGGAAATACTAATTCACCCTCTATCATCATGGATTTAAAGAATAGTTTTTAATGAAATATCTTGATGAAATTATAGTTTTATTTATTGATGATATCTTAGTTTACTCCCAAATCTATGAAAATCATGAAAATAACTTGGGAACTATTCTAAATACTCTTAGAAGAAATGAATTGCATGGGACATTTAGCATGTTTGAATTATGGCTTCATGAGATTTCTTTTCTTGGCCATATTACGTCTAAAAATGGAATCATTTTCGATCCTTCTATGAAAAGTGCAACACAACAATGACCAACACCGATGAGTATAACTGATGTACATAGTTTTATTGGTCTAGAAGGTTATTATCGGCATTTTGTCCAAGATTTTTCCCGAATGGATAACCAATTAACAAAATTCTCACGTAAAGGTGATAAATTGTTTTAGAAAAAATAGTGTGAATAATGTTTTGAATAACAGAATAGTATATTTTCCAATTCTTCTATAATGACTCTACCATCAAATAATTATGGTTTAGTTATTTATTGTGATGCTTTAAAAAATGACTTGGATGTGTCCTTATTCACAATGATTGAGTTATTTCATAAGCATCATGATATATAAAAATTCATGAACAAAACTATCCCACTAAATATCTTGAGTTAGAAGTTGTAATCATTACTTTGATGATATGGAGACACTATCCCTATTGATAAAAATGGGAGATATATACCGATCTCATGAGTTTGAAATATATTTTCTCATGGAAAGAACTCATCATCTGGCCAACACAATGGCTTGATCTACTCATGGATTATGATTTTAATATACATTACCTCCCGGGAAAAGAAAATAAGGTGGCTGATGCATTAAGATGAATGGATCATGGATTTTCGAAGAAGATGACAATTGAAAGGGTTTCTATGTTCATGGATATCGTAAATATGGATATGGGAATAATCATTGAAGGTGAAACATCAATAATTTCTAAAATGGTTTCAAAAAAATATATACATGATAGGATAAAGTGTTCTTAGACTGATGATGAGTAGTTCTAAGGGAAATTGATTATGGATTTGTTGGGAGATTGATTGACTTCATATGTGTTTTGGAATATTGAAATTTTTGAGGATGCATTAAGTTCCCGACATACCAGATCAAAAAATTGAATTTTTGGATGATGCTGATATATCCAATTTATCTATACACCCTTACTGTACTAAGATGTGTAGATATTTTAAGGAACACTTTTGGTGGGAAAAAAAGAGAGAAGGATGATTATGTTTCAAGATGTATGGATTACCAACATGTTAAGGCCGGAAGACAACATCTTGGAGGAGTAATGAAACCTTTTCCCATAACTGAATGGAAATGGGATTATATTACAATGGAAATTGTCATGGGGATACCAAATTCTCCAATAAGGAATGATGAAATATGGGTCATTGTTTATCATCTTACCAAGTCATCACGTTTTTATTCTATAAGATAAAATTTACCACATGAACATTTAACAGGTCTATATATTAATGAAGTTGTATGACGTCATGGAATACCCCTATCGATAGTTTTTAATTATGGTCCCCATTTTACATCTTGATTCTAGAAAAGCATTTAGAGGGACCTAGAAAGTGAACATCTTTTGGAAACTACTTACCACCCTCAAACTGATAGACAATCAGAACGGAATATTCAAACCTTCGAAGTCATGTTGAGATATTTCTCACATGACATTCTATGTATGCAGGATAAATATTTACCTCTAGTAAAATTTTGCTATAACAATAGCATCCATTAAAGTATTTAGATGGCACCGTATGAAGTTTTATATAGAAAGAGATGTCTCACACCAACATGTTGGGATGATTTTGGGGAATGAAAAATCGTAGGACAAGAACATGTTGAGGTAACAATGGAAAAATTAAATATTATCTAATCCTACAGAAAAGAATCTCAAAGTGGTAAAAAGTGTTATTCCAATAACTGAAGGGAGGATTTGGAATTTCAAGTAGGAGATCCTATTTTATTGAAGGTATCTCTTTGGAAGGGTTTTGTTTTAGTTGGTAAGAATATTAAATTACATCCAAGTTACATCGGACCTTTTGAAAATCAAGAATGAATTTGAGTTTTAGCTTACCATTTGAAAATGCCACCATGTCTCTCAGAATTACATGATATGTTCCACCTATCACTGTTGAGAAAATACATGCCAAACCCAATGCATGTACTCAACAATATAGAAATATAATTGGAACCCGATCTTTCTTATTTGGAATAAGTTGTCAAGATTCTTGATAATGGAGAACAAGTGTTGAGAAACTGGAAAATTCATCTCGTAAAAGTTATATGGAGAAACCATAGGATGGAAGAGGCAACATAGAAACCAAATGAACTTATGATGAAGAACCACCCAAATATTTTGATACTGTAACATTATACAAATTTGTTGGAAGAATTTATTTTAATAATGGGATAATCTATCGCCCCATGATTCCACGATACATTTTTCCTTGAATAATATAATATATTGCGATGTACGCAACATCGATTTCTAGCACACCACGACCAATAAAAATAACTTTTATGAATAGTAATATCACCATTTATAAATGTTATAAATTTAAATTTTCAAAATTTACTTTATTTTTGGATTCAGAATATCAAAATTATCTTAAGGTGATTTTTTTTTCTAAAAACATTCAATATTTGATGAATAGTGAAAAAACAATTCATTATTTCATTAAACCTACTTTTTATTTAAATATTTATATATATTATTTAACATTGTTTTAGGTAAAAATAGATTTAAAATACCAAAATAAGTTCAATGTATTTCATTTGAGTCATTTTATAATTATATTAAAGTATAAAATTTTATTAAACATTTTAAAAAAATTTACCCAACTTCTGGCCACAGTTGAAAATATTCATAAAATGTAATTTTTCAACTTCTGTGAATTGAATTTAAAAATTTTGATAGACATGGTTGAAATAAGTAAATAAAATGTGTTTTATTAAGATGAAAATAATTTTTGGTGAATATTATCATTTGAATTTTATTTACCATGGTTCAATGTAAATATGGTAATTAAAGGTAAAAATGATATTATAATTACCCTAACATGTGTCCTAGTTCTATTTGATAAGTGTATTTCGACCAAAATCAACCGTAGAATTAATATTTGATCCTCTTTGATCTACATGGATTATATTAGGGCATTTATTTTTCTTTTATTTAAATAAGAGTTAGAAGTGTTAACTTCAAATTTTAAAAACTAAAAAAATACAATACTATGTTATACATAAGATAATGTAGAATATAAATATTCATTAAAATGATAAAAGGAAATTATACATAATGATAATTTATTTATATTTTTTAGACTTTAAATAATTTAATATATTTATGACACAAGGATTATACAGTGATTTTCTTATTTATGAATGATTAAAGTAATTGATATTATATATATCTAAATAAATTTAAATTGAGACTTATGATGGGTCGGGTTGAGCATCAACAACATGTACTGGGATTGGTATAGTTAGCCAAGATGTGTTATATTATAGATTTTTTCCCATTTCTGAATGATATTTTCATGGAAAAAATTATTAGGGTCATATGTCGTATTGAATGAGGAGTTTAGGGAGAATATCCTCTAATGAAATACATGACCAGTGAGTACCAATCATAGTACCCACCACTATTTTATGATAAGGGTAGACCACATTTAGAATGATCTTGATCAAGTTGGTCCTGAATATTTTTTATTAGTTTGAGAAACCCCCAAAGAAGTGGGTAATGTTGGAAATCTTCATACATAAGAGGACTGATAAGGTGTTGGTGGGATGTACATGTTTCGGTTGGAAAACATACGAGACTTTCTTGAAATGATTTCAATGCCCGGTTCATCAAGAAGTTCTTTCTAGAGACACTTAGGGAAGATAGATCATGTGAGATATTGAACCATAAGATGGGAGACATATACATCCTAGACTACATGAAAAATTCATGAATTTGTCTCATTTTAAACCCTATAAGTTGGGAGATGGAACCTTGAGGGAGAGGTTCTTCATTAATGTTTTACAACACATAATTTGATTTAGTGTAAACATATTTTGGATTCCATCATTTTTGAAGGTATCAAATCAAGCACTGATAATTGAGGGGAATCTATCAAATTGGTCTTATATGATCGAGGTGACGGTATGAGGTGGTTTTGGTGGTGACACATTGGGATGCATGATGTGAGTCCAAGAGGAATCTAATTAGGGTGTTTAGATAATGGATTTAGGGAGACCATCAATGAGTGGGACTTCAGTAGTGTGATTCAAGTGTAGGATGTACGGACATATTCATACATATTGTGAGTGGCCTCCGAAAGAGTGTATGGGATGTGTACATATGGACTGTGTTGAGAGATTCTACATAGAGCCTTCATGGACATATGTGTGGCAGTTATTTGTATAGAATCATGTGTGTGAGATCAGACCAGGAGAAAAACCATGAGCTATTTTATGGGATTCATCTATATGTAGGTAATGTAAAAAATATAGTGGTACCCCAATGTTCAAACATTGGATAGTAACTAGTACATCTCCACAGTGAGGTTAGGACTCAGTTAGTCGAGTATTTGGCTATGTGCGTGTATTAGAGCTTCTTGGAGCAGAGTAGACCGAGAGTTGTGTACATATAAGGGTATTTTATCATTAAGGGACTTACTAGTTATATACTATATTTGCATGGAATTTTTTATTAGTTCTTTCTTTTTTTAGTGATTTAGATGAAAATGATATTTTTATAATAACCATACAACGGATATTATGTTGTAATCAACATGAACGCATGATATATGTATATATGAGGTTCAAGGACCATCAAATTATTTTTTCTTTGATGAATGTGTGGATTATCTAAAGTATGTAGTAATTTGGATAAATTATGTGGATATTAATATTTAAATATTATGTAAGATATTGTGAGAATATATTGAGATACATTCATTTAGGAAACTAATTATATGAAGGACCACATATGTACTATGTGCAACATGGGTCTGAGGTGATCATCTTATGAGATGTAGGACTTCAAGGACATCAGATGTGAAATTGGAATGATTTGATAACCATTTGAGGTGATGGATTATTGATGAATCATTGTTGGTCTTTTGATTCCATGGATGGTCAGTGGACAATCTAAATTTTTGGCTTGGGGATAACAAGTGATTTGGGTGGTAACATTTATGGAGTGGAGATACATGAGATAGATGACCTATGAATTTTTGATTGGGGTGAACTGGGTTTATTTGAATGAAATTTCTATGTTCGAAACTATCTATGGGTAATGAGTTATATCATTGGAATTATAAATTTAAGGTGGGAAACGGTAATATTCTAATTTTTTATAGCGGCTCAAATTCTTCAACATGTTTTAATTTTTTGATGTTGTTGTTCAGTAAAAATGAATTCCAGATTTCATAACCTAATTTTGAGAGTTTGGTTAACCCATATAATTTTTCTTATTAGGTTATTAAGGCTTGAAATGTGCATTAGGGTTTCAAGTTTGTTTTAAATGTGTTAGATGCATAAGACACCAATTTTCACAATGCATAGAAAAAGGCTCATGGTTTGAACAAAACATGTGGTCTCCCAAGGGTAATCATGAATCCATTCCCAATTATTTGGAATGGTTTATCAAACCACTAAATAGAGTTACAAGTCTATGAGGGGAGTTATATAGTCATAGTTGAGGCATCATGCATCGTTTTTGAATAATTCGGAGAACCATGGAGGCCAAAAATGTGATATGTCATGCCTAAAATGTCAATTTCATAGGATTCGACTCGAATTAGAGGATGATATCATATGAGATATCATCTACAAGTATGAGTTAGGTGGTTCCTAGATTTCACATAAATTTCACAGAGTTTTGGGGGTTGCATGACTGAGTGAACCATTTAGTTTTCTTATAGATATGCTAATAATTTAGTCTATTAATATTTTTTATTAAATTGATATCATGATATGTCTATTGGAATGATCCTTTGTTATAACATATGATATTTTTGGTTTAGGGGATTTGACCAGGATGGATAGTTTTTATCGAGTTTCTTTTTAAAATTAATTTAAATTCATTATAATAAATTTCTTCAATGGTTCCATGATAATGTCTCAGGTTATTATTGAGGTTGGGAATTATATTGACCATCTAGATGAGGTGACGTGGTTGGTTAGGTTGCATGAGGCCTAGGTATATTGAGAGTTGATGATCATATTTTGGGTGATGTTGTCATTTTCTTAAGGAAACATGGTTGTCATGATTTAGGAAAAGGATCGGGACATTGAGATTGTGTTGACAATTAAGATGAAATAAATGGTCACTGTGACACAAGGTGCCTGGTTGATATGCATCAGGTACTATGTTTAGGTGATTTTTACTCACCATTATTGGCCCGCGTGCTGTAGTAGACATGTGCACATAGATTTGACTCATATGATAAGGGGATTTTGACCTCTCATGTGGGTAATGTCTCCATTAGTTGCATATTATGGTGGTTTTGACCGTTAGTGAGGTTTTAGGTTCTTACTATAAAAATGAACATGCATTGTTATGAACCATATAATGAGGGGGATGATATCTTCAATTTGGGGATGAGTCTCACAAAATTATTTGATGTCGTTGGCCTATGATATATATAAGAATGATATTATCATTAATGAGGACATCGTATGTTGATCAAATGGTGATGGTTATTTTGAGGGTTGACATCACTAGGAATTAGAAAATAGTGATTTGATATGAAATTTAATTTTATATTTGAGGTCTGATGGACCAGAATAATATTTGGAGTGATATTTAAGACACTACTGAATTGATTGGTGGCATGCAGTTTTGGTTGACAAGAGGTTACAGTGATACATTTACATGAGGATCCAGAGGTCTATCAGTATTCTTACTCATCAAGGGATTCCTTGGTGTTTATGCTTGGTATCCTCACCTATACAATTATAGATATATAAATACATCGTACTGTTACATATATATAACTCTAGAAGCAGGGGTTTCATTGATGCCTAATGTATATGATTTCTACCTTGTCTTCTTTGTGCACATGGGAAGCAGTTTATTCATATGAGGTGAATATTTCTCGTTTATATATTTAGAACAGCTATATTATTTGGGATAAAATCTATGCACATTTTGGAAGTTCCCAATGAATATTAGTCCCGCACAGTATGCATGCCATTTGGTAAGGGTGTCAACTTTATGAATCTTTAATCAGGTAAGTGACTAGGCACATAAGATGGACTTTATTAATCATGACGTGTTGTTTATCATTGGATGGATGGAGGGTAAATTTTGAGGTTCATTGATCATATGCCATAAATTTTTACGACTTCCTTTATGATCAACATCCTTTTTATATGTCATTACTAGGGATAGCCACCGAATCCCACCTTTTTATGTGTAGTTTTGTATAACTTCATGTGATAGTCCATGTTCTGTTTTTATTGCTAAAAATTGTATTGTATATAAATTGTATGTTTGATCTTGTTGATTATTATTTCTATTTTTTTGTGTCACCACTATTATGAGTAACTATTCCATCTTTTTTATGTTATTATATCAATAAGTTATATACATATATAACATTATCATTATCAGCATATAAGAATATAATCTCCCAAATATCAGATATTTACTATCTCGATTCTAGTCTAATGCCCTTGTCTTATGGGTTGTGTGACTATAGACTACTGGTCAATCTATCCACATAGCTGTTTAAAGGGGAATCTAGTTTTATCACAATTGGAAATCCTAATCTGTTTTCTATTATAATAGAATCCCTAATTGAGCTCCATAAAATGGATAAAAAAGTAATAATAATTATTTCATGGACATTAATAAAAAAAGTCAATGTGATATAATTCAAAATATTATACATGATAATCATATCTCCATGGCCTCATTATATTAAATGATATATGACTAAATATTGCACAAAATAATGAATCTAGTTTGTTAAATGAGACCCATTAATGTATCAAGGGGGAATATAATTCTGGGGCCCAATAATGAAAAATTTAATCTACAACATTCATTATATAAAAAAATAAATAATAAATATAATACATTACCAACATACCATTGTAGTAAAAAATTTGGTAATTAAATAAATAATATATTATATATTAATATTTCTATAGTCAACAACTATAAAAATAGATTTTGTTTGTTTACTTATAATAGAAATATAATATAAAAATTTGAATGTGGTTAATTCAATACTATAAATCACAATAAAAAATATTTTAATTAATATAGAATAATTACAAAAAATAAAAAAATAGACATGAAAATCCAAAACCAATTCATTACTGACATAAATAGTGAACGAATAAATAACCCTGACAAACAAGGTGATGTATGGAATATAAATTCAAAATATAATATATATAGAGTAATACATGAAACATAACCCATAAAGAGACACACCTTTAACAGTATTACAATAAAATAGAATAAAAATTATAAAAATATTTTTTTAAAATATTCAGTAAAATTATTGTAAAAATAAACATATAGGTCACTTCAAAAAATCCATTACAAAGTGATGAATGGAAAAATTGAATAATTTTATTTTTAAACATTTCAAATTATTTATATCCTTAAAATTAAGGAGGATTAGTATAATAAATACATAGTATAGATAAAAATAAATTAAATTACAATAAATTCCATTAATTTTTCATTCTAAACAATTATCCACTATTTTTATAAAAAATCAAAAACATTAGATATATAAATTACATTGTAAAACCACTTAAATGTGAAATCATGCTTATTAAGTAATAATAAACGAATTTTATAGAATGAACTAAATTTTTAATAAAAAAATTATGTTCACATTTCTTTGAATAAAATTAAAAATATACCTCAGCGAAAATGTTTTATTGGTTCATATTAATCATTTATAATAGAAGAAAATGATAGTTGAAAGTAACCATAAACAATAATTTAAGGTTCTATATTATTATTTTTTATTAATATGGACATTGAAGAAAAATAACCCTATGAAAGGATGAGAATTATTCTCAACCACATCATATTTTAATAGAGAATCAAATCCCTCAAAAAAGAATATCTGTTTATAAAGGTTTAATTTAATAGAGGGAATTATATAATACCAAATGTAATCAATATTTTTAATAAAAAAAATACTCATATAATTATATATTCAAGGTAGGAATAATATGACCATATTAAAATAATTTTGAGTCGAATAAACCCATACTTATTTGATAACCATTGATTCTTAATTGATTAAAATAAAAAATTATGATTTGGAACATTAAATACATTTAATAAATATTCAATTAGGATATAATATTTCATGGTATAGTATATGAAACATATAGTAGAAAACTATTTCATAATATAAAATATTCCACAAATATGGAGATATTTAGAAGATAATACCTTGAAAATTTGGTATTGTATGAAGCAAACTAACCAAAAAGGGTGAAAATGATACGTTCATTCAAAAATAATGAAATAAAATATATTATATATATATATACAATATGTTATTGATTATTCTATATATAATAATGTACGGTTCACAATATGGAACATATATCATAGAATTGAAATTTAGAAGGAGAATCCTTACTACATGTCCCAATTTATTCCGTTATTTCTACACATCCTATATAAAAAATGTACAGTAATTAAAAAAATAATTCCGAAGTGAATTAAATTTATTATTTATTTCTTTATATGATATAATGAATATATTTTATTTATTTATACTTAACTTTAAGGGATATTTGGTTGAAGATATTTTTTGTTGAAAGCAATCCAGTTATGATATGATTTTCTGATTTAAATTTCCATTATCATATAAAATAAAAAATTAATTAAAGAACCTTATAATCAATGAAAATATATTTATATTATCTCATCTACGGTAATCATCCATTTTGTTAGGGATATGTAATCCACTGATAGATTCCCAAAATGTGGATGAAAATAACAAATATCATGACATGTCTAAGGAGAGGGGGTAGAGTATTTGATATAAAAAGAATAATTCTATTATATATTTGTCATCATAATATAAACATAAAATATACATGTATAATAAATATTTTATAATTCTAATGAATGGTTAATTTTCTATATTAGAAAAAAAGGAAGAGAGAAAAAATAAATATCGATTCTTGAGGTTACAACTTCATTAATAATTTACATCGTTGTTAAATCATTGATGGTATGGGGTTAGGTAACTCAAAAATACCTTGAGGGTACTAGGAGGATTGCAGGTGGGGAAATAATAATATATTAATTTTCATGAATTTGATGGGATGTGATTTTATTGTGGATTGTAGAGGGGATAATTACATATTAGGAGAAGGGTATATTGGATTAAAATAGTAATTATATTGTTATTTACCATAATGAATTATCAATTATATTTTTTTCCTGCAATAAATATTTTTTTCTGAAATATTGTTGGGTTATTTAAATTTTAAACCAATAAAAACCAAATGATTATCATGTATATACATATTTAAAGGTTCAAAATCAGTAATAGTTTTTTGAAAATAATATATAATATTACTTCGAAAACATCAATCATTGGTTTTGAAATTCCACATATCATTTTATAATGATTTATATTACGATTTAAATAAATATTTTTTCAGAAGAAATTTATAATTTCAAAATTCATACATATATTTACATGGTAGAATAAATTTCTTGTAATTGTTAAAAACTATATTTTATAGATTCTGCTAAAAAATAAACAACATTTAAAATATTTTAAAATTTATCCCCATGATAATTTCAAATTTTTCATTTAAAAAATTAAGATATTTTTATCAAATTTAATTTCTAGTATTTTGAATTTTATTTTCTAAATGAAAAATTAATATATTATGAAAATATGTTCGTAATAAAAAAGTAAAATTTATAACTTTATGTGTTCTAAAGAGTATTTCATATAAATTTAAAATTAAATTATTTTTATTATGTTGCTTTTTAGAATAAATCATTTAATTATGATAATCAATTAATGTTTCAAATTAAAATTTTAAATGATAAAAATAAATATTATTAAAAATACAATAATCATAAAAAAATTGGTTTTTTAGCGCTATATGATATTAATTATAAACCTTTGAATTTAATTATTTTTCAAATAAACATTACACTTCATCAATTAATCTGTATTTTAACACATTAAATTTTTGTTTAAATTAAAAAAGACAATAATTAGTGTGGAAATAAAATAAATAATTTTAACTATATTTTTATGTACAACTATTTTTTCTCTTTTGTAAATTTCATACTGATATTTAAATTTTGTTATTAAAATGTACTGATGTTTATTTTTAATTATAAAATATCTTCTATAGAATTTTATTAAATTTAAAATAAGTCCTTATTATTTTCCATAAATGACCTTTATTTCCAAATTAGAAAATTACCTTTCATCCCCCATAGTATCAATAGATATTAGTTTATTTTTCAAAAATTAGATAACCTATTATCCTAATTAAGGGTACATACCTCAACATAAAATCACTCGTCAAGTAAATGTGTTGTATATACCTTTTAATGGATTATTTATAAAACTCAATAAAATTATCTAAAGGAGACATTAACCACCTTAAAAACAATTCACCAAATATTGAAAAAGTGGTATCATTTCCTCAAAAAAATTTATAAAAGTTAAAAATATCAAACCATGAGGGTATCAAAAACTCTTAATTTAATCTCATATAATAAAATTTAAACCTATAAATTTAGGTAAACCATACATTGTTTCTATCTATTATTATCAAGACCTAATATCATAGATCGGGTTCTAAATACATTCATTTACATGAATTATTTGATTACAAGTAGAAATGATACAAACTTGTTAGTCCATATTTACAATACCAATAAAATTATTGATTCAATTACATAACCAATACCTATTATTTTTCGAGCATTAATGAATTAGAAAGTAATTTATATATATAAAACACATTTAATTCTAATAAATTTGATATTTTCACAACTAAAATGACAATTCTTTATATTAAAATAAATAAAAAAACCTTTTAAAAAATTCATCACAAATAATACCATAAAATAAAAATTAAATATAATACCCATCATTACAACCTAGATAAAGTCAAAATAAGAAGGGTCGAATCAAATTCTTAGTTTGGGGTAGCATACAATAGAAGTTATCATAGAATAAAAAAGGCCAAAATAATATGACAAAAATAATTTATAATGAGACAATATCAAATAATTGATAACATGATCATGAAATATATCTATGTATGGAATAACCATTATTATAATAAAATGTAATTTAATAATATATTTCAAAGAGGAGGAATTAATAAGGATGGAAATCATTAAAATATCATCAAAATGTCATGTCAATTCCTAATACATACACTGTAAATGATTACACAATATAGTTTGTTTTAATAAAATTCTAGATTCATGAACATGGAATATAATTTCTGGACACATTCTCCACAAATAATTCCAATGCATTAATCCTATCATGGAATGATTAAACAATACAATATGTAAAAAATCATACATTAATAATCAATAAAAAAATTTATTACATTTATCAAATGAAAAAAGGGATGTCATGATATAGACATTCAAATATCATTGAATAATTTTTTTTTATAGATGAAAAAATAATGGAATAATTAAAAAATATATATGAAAACTAGGTTTATGGTATGAAATTTTTATCAAGGAAATGAATGTGATACAGTTAATCTATAACTTATTTGTTTTTTCATTTTTTCACATTTGTACCTCTAATAAATATATCATATTTTTATTAAATCATCAAATAAATTTTTAATAATTTTCATTTTTCCATTATCTATTGGTTTTAAACATCAGAATTTTTTTATTAATATTACTTTTGAAGATATGATGGATTGAAGAAATATTTTCTTAGAAATTACCATTTTTGTTTGTGATTTAATGATTTTGATTATTTTTATTTTTCTAATTTTTTAAAATTAAAAATAAAACTAAAAAAATTGTATTTTATTTCATAATAAAATTTAAATATCAATATATATTGAGATAAATAAAGAATTGACAATTCCCTCATCAATGGGTGAAACCTAACATTTTTGGTACATTTACAAAAGATCTGGGAGAGAGAGTATAGGATATAAATATGATATAATATTTGATAAATAATAAAAAATAAACTAATATATTAAATAATTATATATGATATATTTTATAAATATAAAATCGAAAATTGATTGCGGGGGTATCAAGAAGGGGAGATAGAGAAATGTAAGAGAATCAGGGTTAATACTTCATTTGAGATTTATTCTTCTAAATCCATGATGGATTATTTTTGGGAAACTACAAAACATCCATACTAATATTATGAGTCATATCAAATGTGAAAATAGTGAGATATTGATATTTCAAAGGTGTGTGGTAATTTCTTCCAATATAAATGAGTGTGGGTATTAATACATGATGTATGGGGGTTTTTATGTTCAAATGATTGCGACTTTATCATTTTGTCCAAAGTTTGTTGAAAACCATTTATTACCATGAAATTATATGGTTTGAAATTAAATAATCGAGGATTATTGTTCATTAAAACCCAAATAAAATCAGATGGTATCCCAGAAATATTTATTTTATGGTAATGAATCAATATTAGTTTTTCTATTAGAAGAAAATATAAAATTCGTTTTGAAACCTCAAACATCGGTTTTAAATCAAAACATGTTATTCTTAAATAAGTTATATTCTTCATAAATTCATATTATTCAATATATTTTTTTATTTTCACGTGACAAATACACCATGACGATTTCATACAATTTACTATAATGATTGAATATAATATTTGTTACAATTAATAAAAAAATTTACATTCACATATAATTCATTACAATTAACTATATTAAAATTTTTACATTGTGACTTTAAAAATAATTTCATTTATATCAAACTAAAATTATAAAAATTGGTAAATTAACATTTTTGTGGAAAATGTAGTGACAACAACCTTATTATCCTGGAGCCCATTTTTTCTTTATTCATTGGCATAAGATACAAGGAGTCACATCTCAATGGACTAAATTGTTTAAGAGAATTGATAAACTAGACACATATTAGTTAATCATTACATTTGTAAACAAAGAGTGAAACATAATTTTTATAATGAATAAAATTATCCCCCCAATAATTTTTTTAATATCGAACATTGTACACTTTATGGATTCTTGATAGAGGAAATGAAATATTTTTTATCACAAAAACTCAATAATGGTTACTTATAGAGGAAGCAATCATAAATAAATGATTCTTAATCAATATGGAAAAGTAAATAATTGAAAACAAAATACCTTGAATATATAAAATAACAATCATAATTGCTAAGGCGTAATTAATTTTTTGATCTAAATAACTAAAAACACAATCCATTTAACCATAACATTTTGAATGAAAGGAATCTTGAGGTAATATAATGGATAAAATAATTGAGATAATTAAATAACGGAATTTCTAATTAAAACATGATTAATTATTGTAAATCACATATAAGGACAATGAAAACCACAACATTTAATATATTTCTTCACGAATGTTTGAAACTAATGATGTTGAATAGATATTATACCTCATTAATCGAGACACTTCATAAGTTGTTTTAAAACAATATGTTTAAACACATTTTATATGGCCAATAGTTTATTCTCATGAGAAATTCTGATACATCGGCATGATATATATATAATTTGGACCCCATTCATGACTTCATGTACAAATAATTCATCATATATCTATAACTATATTTAATATATTAAGCAATTTTCTTTATCAAAAAATATCAGTACTTAGTAAATGATAATGATTTATCAATATTACCCAAGTTAATACAATAATTCTGAATGTAAAATATTAATTTATGAAATTACATATAGATTAAGAAATAAATATATCCATTATATATAATATTGATAATTTTTTTACATGTAATGTCCATTTTAAATTGAATAATTCATGTGAAATTTATATAACGGGGAAGTGAATGTCATTACTTTTTGTTGTTAAAATGATCATAAACCATACAAAAGAATAAAAATCAATGTATTATTAAAATATTTACCCATTTTAGTAATAAAAATGGATTTTTTTATTGATGAATAGAAATACCATAAAAATATATTTATAATATTTATTTATTAAAATATTATTTCTCATTTGGAATATCACATTGAAAAATATAATACATTCTGAAAACCCATTTTGTTGATAAAAACTTTTTTGAAAACATATTATTTAAGAAGATCCATTTTAACATGAAATTGATGCTTTTAATAAATGATGGTCATGATGATTGGTAATTACATACATACCATATGAGGGAAATTTATCACTCCATTTTCACTATAAAATGTCTACAAAGGTTCCTTGTTCATAAAATCATTTAAATAATCCTTTTTCATTTTTGGTAAAAGAAAAAAATGAATTTTTTTTAAAATGAGATAATATTCCATCAATAAAATTTATAAAGATAAAATGTGTAAAAATTTATTAAGTAAATAATTTTAAACGGTTAAAAACAATTTTGAATTAATTTCTAGAAAATTTTGTTTTGGAAGAAAATTAATTTCTTATTGAAGTTTGATATAAATTTAGGTATTATAAACCTAATTTCTCAGTAAATATTTTTATCAAATATTGGAATGTCATTAATTTCACAACACATCCCCTAGGACCTGTTCCGTGACCCCCCAAGCACCCCTTCCATTGGCCATGGGCTGGTGACTAGCACAAGAAATGCATATCCGAAAAATTAAGGCATGGACTTCAAATATGATCACACACACACCCAACCACATAACAACACACAGAAAAGGAAAAAAATTATACCACTAAAACAAAGCTGAGTGCAAGTACAGGTGAACGTAAGTGGGCTATATTAAAAACCCAAAATGTAACTAAAAATAGTAATGTAAAAAAAGGAAACTATGATGTCCATTAGTGGAATAACCCCACCTGATCATAATAGTGAATCTACTGAAAGTCGAAGTAGTAGGTATTTATCACTTGGTCCTATAAGGTTCCACCATGTCATAGGCCACCAAGTCTGCCATCATAGCATCCATTAGTCCAATACCCCTGAGTACCTCTTTTGAAACATCAATTTCCATCACCATACAAAACATGTGTGGGGGAAACCCATGCAGGGTTCAGTATAACAATAATCACTCGGGACACCAAGATGCCGGAAGGTCTCTCAGTAATCCATGAAGGAAAACAAAACAATAAAAATACCACAGAGGTAATACCAACATGAAATATATAAACACATTGCACTAATTAAAAGACGTAGCTCAAACCTAGAATAATGTATATACAAAAGTAAAGCTGATCAGTCATAAAGATAGATCATATTTTCCTGTCAGTAGGATCTTCTTCTAACCCACACATAGTCTATAGGTGCTGATCCTTAGAGGATTTCAATATGATGTCCCATGGAGGATCGCTAGTTGATAACCCATAGAGGTTCTCTATGTGCGGACCCAAAAAGGATCTATAGGTACTAACCCATGAAAGGTCACAAGCTCCTAACCCACAATGGATTGATAGGTGATTGTTATATTAGGATTGGTAGGTGCTGACCCACATAGGATCGCTAGGTGTTTACCCACATATGATGTAACATCCCAGGTAAATAAAGAATAATACATTTAAATATTTATTAATATTTGCGAATTAAATATTCATTTTACTTTAAAGGGGTTACTATGTTCAATAGCGTACTCGATACACAATAATGAGATTCTTTGAAAACTTATGTTGCACACTAGTAATATAATAATATTATTTTAAATGGTAGTTAACATGTGGTCGTTGTATTGGCGGGAAACAATATAAATAACTAAAATATGATTATATATGTGTGTTAAATGTTTTTACATTTATCTAATAAAATATTAAGGATTAAAATATGAAAAGAAATCAATTTTAGGCATAGATACTCTAGTATTCAATAAAAGGTCGAACTATCATCTTTTGATAGCGATCCCTCTTTAAATATAGTTTTGGTCACTCTTATAAATTCTTTTGGACCAAATAAAATTCTTCTTTATAATCGGGACATCAAAATTTACTTTGTGTAAATTTTTGGTATTTTTCTGATAAATATCATTTTTAATGAATAGTGAAAAATATTGTATTTTAATTCAAAAACTATTTTTAATCTAATTTATTAATATTGATAGATTATATTTTTAATTGGTTTTAAAGTGAAATTAGAATATATTTTTACCATTTAATCCAATAGTGGTCATTGGAATTAATTTCACTTTGAAATCAGACTTAAACAAGTGTCAATATTTTGATACATTTTGTTTCATAAAAACACGCTATTTGTTTTGACAGCAGGAATTAATTATTAAATTTATTAGTTAAACATATATGTTTTGAATTTTGAAAAATAGTCATCATTTTTGAATTCGTAATATCAAATATAGCTTAGGGTGAATTTTTGGTATTTTTATGAAAAACTTCAATTTTTGATTAATAGTGAAACCACTAAGTTGTACTTAAAAAACTTATTTTTTCGTTTAAATGAAATTTTACCACCTCTGTGTTTTTAATTTCAAAAATCCGACATACATAGTTGTCATTAAGCAGTAAAATGTGGTTCATTGGGAATAAAATAATTTTTTGGTGAATAGTAACTTTTATGTTTTTAATCGCGATTAGAGGTAATTAGTGTAGTTTAAGGTAAAAATAATGTTTTAATAATATGAAATGACCTTGACACATGCCCTACCCTTTATGGATGTGTCATGGAAGACCAGGAAAATCCATGGGTCAACATGGGGACCCGATGGAGCCACTTTGGTAGGAAAATGACATTAATATATTTTTATTTAAAGTTAAAATAAAAATGTCACAAACATTAGTTGTTTTACTAAAACAATTTTTAATGGGGTTATACAAGTGACATTTTTGACTATAAATATTCATTAGAAATATAAAAAGATTTTCTACATCATGATAGTTTTTTTATAATTTTTAGACATCCAATAAATTGAATTATTTATTACACTATGATGATGCAGCGATTACCTCATTATTTAACGATTTAAATAAAATGAAATGATAATGTAAAATCTAAGACCTAAACTTGTAAAAAAACCTTTTGGATGGGTGTATTTCTAAACCTTATCACCTTATCCTAAACATTTATAATTTTGCGACCTTTTTTATCCAAAAATCATTTTATAATAAAGTAACCTTTTATAACATTCCAAGAGTGCCTCTCCTTTCCTCTTATAAAAGGCCCCCACCTATACCTCCATAACCACACCTCTCAAGCCTTTGGTTCAGCCAATCTCTGCGAATTTTGTCTCCCCAAGTCCCTATCTTACTCATAGAATCCTCAATTTGGGTATAAGTTGTAGAGACCCGAAGCCTGACGTACATGGACATTACATTACATTTTCGGAATACTTAGTACATAACAAAAACACACACACAAGGATCGTAATAGTTTAGTGTCTTTGGAAACTCGGAATATAATCTTCTAATCGTGGTGAAAGATCTTCAATATCTCCCATAAATATCTTCCCTTTTTTTACCTAAAACCTTTCTTTATATCCTGGGGAAAATAAAACATAAAAGGGTGAGCTCAAATGCTCAGTAAGGGTAAACAAAAGAAAAAATCAATCACATCATATTCATAAGAACATAACTTTTGGAAATCTTAACCTGCAAAAGAGAGCATAATTTCATAACATGGGATAAATCATGGAAGTGAAATGTAATCACAATAATCATAACTTAAAACATGAAACTTTGTGGCATTCACACATAATCATAGATAATCATTTCTTGTTAGTCAAGACTCATTGCCAAGACTATCTTAGTGGACAAAGTCCCTTTCTGAATCAAGTAACCCTCGTTTCAGTCCTGTTTCACTGAACCGGTATAACCTACCATTCCAGCCATGTCTATCTCATGAGATATAAAATCTTTACCCAATGCATTGGAGGGAGATATAGGTCCCACCCATCTCATAATGATACCATTCTTATGTGTGCCACAAAATCATAAATCATACATCATTTCATAACCCATGTAATAAAAAATGGGATTCTTAAACAACATGACATCATAAAACCATTCATATAAGATAAAGGAATTAATAAACATAATTCCATCACAACATAGTCAAATCAATGTAAAAATATGGATAGAAACAGAACCCTTTATTATCTTAGATGGAAAATAATTTTGATAAAACACTTGAAATGAATTCTTGAGGAAAATATCTTTTCTTCTTCAAAATCAATTTCTTTTCACAAAACATCATGCAATTTTAAAAGAAATAGATTTTATTAAAAATAGTCATGAAATCTTTTGGAGGAAGCTTCATGAAAATAAGGCTTTATAAAACCATAAAAATCCATTCATGCCGTTTAAGTAAAAAAAACATTCTTCGTACCTTTGTCGGAAAAGTCAAAAAGTACATCGTACGAAAAATGATAAAACATTCCTTTCATATTATTTAGTAAAAACTCACCGAAAGGTAAAATTTGATTTAATAAATTGTAAGTGGATGGAAAAAAATATTACATATTTAGGGAACATGGATGTGGATGATAAAATACACCCCAGTAAATACCAATGTATAAACAATCTCGGATAAAAATGAGATTGTGATATTTCCCTTACCTTAGGTCCGACTTGCTTTGTAAGTGTCCGAAACTCCTTTATAATGATTTAAATCATGTTATTGACTTATTCCAGAATCATATTCATTGTTATTATATCATATATGGTCCACTTATGACTTTATATTACCTGTTCTTTTGTAAATTCATGTTAAAGTAGCGTTTTGGGTAAAATCGTCTCATCTGTCGTTCGTGTTTTTAACTTGTAATTATTAATATGATTACTTGGATCATGATTAATTATATCCAGAATGTAAAACATGATTTATATATAATATATATTCAGAATATATATATATATATAATATCGATAAATGGAATGAAATACACCGTTCATGGAGGCAGTAGTCCGTACGTACGCATGAACGCTGTTTTCATTTTCTTATTGAAGTGAATGGAATTAAGTAGATGACATACATATAAATTTACATAAATCCAGTATCATTATTATGTCGTATATTTCATTAGTACTTATTATATATACTTTATAATCATTAATGAATGGTTAATCATTGAGAATGAATCTCATCGCGTCGTGGAGACGGTAGTCCGTACGTACGCACGAGCGATGATATCGTTCCCATGGTCGTGGAATTGTGTTGAAGTGTATGTAGACTATTTCAGTATCAATATCAATTTATAATAATCATATATAGTTACTCATTACACCATTATACCCATCCTATTAAGGTGGTGGTGGAAAATAGATTACACCACGGCGTGGAGACGGTATTCCGTACGTACGCACGCGAGGTGATTTCATTTTTCCGTAGGATGGATAGAAGGTGAATTAGGGTTGTTTCATATTTATAATAACATATCAGTATGTAAGTAATACTGATGTTATTACTTTATCATGAAACAACTAAAGAATAAGAAGTTGAAGAAGAAAGAAATTGAAAAGATCGGTAATGGATATTACCTCTTCTTTGGAACGCTTCTTTGAATCCTCCACTTAGGGAACTAAGATTGGTCTTTGAAAAAGACCAGGACCTGTAGGATTATTCTAGGGAAGTGGAGAGGAGAAAATGGCAGGGGTTGGCCGAGCTTGAGTGCTCAAATTAGTGTGAGGAGGAGGGGGAGAAGGTACCCTTTTATAAGGAGGGAGAGGGGCACCTTAGGAATATATCAAAATATTATTTTATATTAAACTCAAAATTGGTTTATAATGGTTCCAAAGGGTCTTATTTCGAAGCTAAAGTGGGGATGGGTCTAAATCCTATCAACCAATAGGATTTAGACAAGTTTAGGGTATTATTTTAACCTTATCAATTAGATTTAACTCTAAGTTAAATAATTTAACTTTTACCGTGTCTTTTTGTTTTCTTTCACTATATGGTTAATACACATACTATAACATGCCAAACGAACCCCAAATTGTTTATTATTAATATATATATCCTTATCTAAGTCATTTGGCCGAACCATATATTTTTAGGAATAAAATAACAATTAATAATATAATATTTGATTTAAAAACTATTTTGTGTCAATTTTGACACTATTTGATATATGATTTTTGTGAAAGTCATAACAGAATTATATGTTCGAACCAAGTTGATTAAATCAACACTGATATATCATAATAACCTATAAAATTAGTGTAATTCATAAAAAGTCTCAAATTACATTCATTTTAGCATTTATAACATCAATTATGTTAATATTTCCTTAAAAAGGGTAATTACTGTATCATCGTTGTGTCATAAATAAATTAATTTATTTAAAGTATAAAAATTATAAATAAAATATCATTATGTAGGAAATATTTTTAGCTTTTTAATTAATATTTATAGTCGAATTTATCTTATGTATAACCCCATATTAAAAATGTTTTAGTTATTAAACTTTGATTTTAACTATTTTGACTATTCATTAAATAAAATAATATTAAATGTAATAATCTAATCCAAGTGGACCTAAATGGTCATATTATATTC
Organism: Viscum album; assembly: GCA_963277665.1. Taxonomy (NCBI): domain Eukaryota; kingdom Viridiplantae; phylum Streptophyta; class Magnoliopsida; order Santalales; family Viscaceae; genus Viscum; species Viscum album. The sequence continues at coordinate 360,405,329 of OY728143.1, forward strand.
ATAAGGTTGTTTTTGGTCAAATTACATTTATCCAATAGAATTAGTACATGTGTTAGGGTAATAGTAATATCATATTTACCCTTAGTTACCCTATTTACTTTTAACCGTGGTAAAAAAAAGTAAAAAGTTACTATTCACCAAAAATTATTTTCATCTCATTGAACCACATTTTAGTCCTTGATATTAACTGTGTCTGTCGGATTTTCGAAATTACATTCACATAAGTGGTAAAATTAAGTTTTATGCATAATTCAGTTTTTAACCTACCACTTAGTGGTTTCACTATTCATCAAAAATTGAAAGTTATCAGAAAAAATCCAAAATTTCATCCTAAGCTATATTTCATATTCCAAATTCAAAAATGAAGTCTATTTTACCAAATTCTTAACATAGAAATTGCATTAATTAATTTTATAATTAAATCCCGCTGTTAAAACAAATAGCGTGTTTTTAAGAAACAATATCTATCAAAAGATTGACACTTGATTATGTCTGGTTTAAATGTGAAATTACATGCAATGACCAACATTGTATTAAATTGTAAAATATATTCTAAATATACTTTAAAAAAAATAAAATTAATAATTTATCACTATTAATTATTTTGATTAAAAAATTTGTTTTTAATTATAATTTAGTAATTTTCACTATTCATCATAATATGAAAGTTATTCGAAAAGTAACAAAATTTCACCTTAGGCTAAATTCGATACTCCGAATCCAAAAATGAAGTCCATTTTGGGAGCTAAAATTTCTAAAATTTTAAAAGGTGGTTATTACTATTCATAACGGCTAGTTATAATAATATTTTAATAGCATATCGTTGTTTAGTGAAACTCGGTATTGCGTACTACACACGCTATCGAGGAAGGTCGCGATTGCGTGTAATGCAAGGCAAGTCAAGGATGCGTGTTGTGCAGGATCATTTTGGTGTAGCGTACAACACAAGACATTAATAAAATTAAAAATAATATTTTTCATAAAATCTTGGGCTGTTACATTCTACCCCCCTTAAAATGAATTTCGCCCTCGAAATTCATCGGGGTTATAAATGGTTTACTATTCGAAAGTTTCTTTAATAGAAACCCACATCGTAAAAAGGAATATCAAAACCAATCTTTAAAATCAAAAGTATGAAACGTAACGGTTACCCAAATAAACTAATCATTGGGTTTCCACATAGGTGAAAATATGGATATGGAAGAGAAATCTAACCATCATGTTCTGATGGAGATTGGTAGAGAACATGGCTATGGAAAAGTCAGCAATCACAAAGCCATAAATTTGTGACGATCTAAGGTACCATCTGATTCATCAGATATAAGATCACTAGGACAACATTTTTTGTTTTCAAGATCGTTTCCCTAAAGTTAAAGAATTTAAATTTGAATAAATACTTACTTTATTTTGGTACAATCTCGATGTTGTTCTTTCCTTTAACAATTTCCACTTCATCTCTTAAATAAATGAAGTTGAATTTGTTATTCATGAAGTGTTAGTAGATCATGTGATAGAATGACGGGTCATTCCATCTGTCTCAAACAAAAGGTTAGCAAAAAGGATTATATACATATGTCAATCTATAGTGAGATTAATCATATATGGTTCCTAAAATGGACTTATACATCATATGTCATATAGCTTAATATAATAAAACTAGTTTCTACTAAACATGGACTTCCTGTAGGCTAGTGGTAGGCGATAAAGGCCAGTCGCACTTTGGTTGTGGGTTCGATTCCCATAGCCTTGTCCGAAGCGATGGGCTGTCGCCCGTCCTGCAGGTTGTCCTTTTTCTAAAGCTATATTACTATAACATCCCATCAATAATATCGAAAATCTTATATCCTTAAACAATACTAACTTATGTCCAACATAATCCATTCTAATCTTTAGGCTTATCCATAATACTGCAGTCCACTCTCATAATATAGTGAAAATGATTACCAGAGATTTAATACCATCGTTGATCCCCATATATCATAAGATATGTCTTGTTGGTCACATTCTAAACATTCAAAGCCCTTAATCATGTATTCTCTTGAATACCCATTGAAACATTGTGAAAACATGAATGCAGTTAAACGTTAACACTTTCCACATACCAAAATCCTCAAAATTCTTTATAATCAAACCATGATATCACTTAGTCCTTATATCAATCATGAGCTCATGAATACTGTTAAACATTTCATTTTCTCATTTTCCCTTCATTATGCGCTTATCGTCTTATTTCCAAAAATATCTCAATCACTTTGAATACCACATTAGACCAATACACAAATATTCCAATACTCTATGATACAACATTATTTTGGAATCCCATTACATAAACACTTAATCATTCCACCACATCGTTGTCATATTCAACATCGCCAATAGTGATCGCATGTGACTTCCCTTTATCCTTTGCCTTAAGCGGTTGCTCAAGTCGATCATCACTAACCCTTTGATTAGGGCATTTATTATCATAATGCCCCATTTCCTTGCACTTGAAGCATTGAAGTGTTGGTGGTGTGTTCTCTGCAGTGTTTTCTTTATTCACATCATTAGAAACCCTTTTTCCATTACATAGACACTCAGCTGCTCGATGACCATCTTTTCCACACTTAAAACATTTTCTAGTCCCTTTAAGACAATCTCCACCATGCTTCTTTCCACACTTTGTGCATAAGGAAACATTCATTTTCTTTTCACCATTATTCTGAGATTACTCCTTGAACTCCATCTTTTGTTTCTTTTCAAAACCATGAGATGGATATGTATCACCAAATTCCATTTCTACCTTCATAGCACAATGCACAATTTCTTCATAGCTACTGAAGTCTCGTATAGCTAATGCCCTTCGAAGACTTGGTTTTAAGCCACTGAAAAATCGATCAACTTTACTTTCAGGTTGGATGATAATGCCAGATGCATACCTTGCAAGTCTTGTAAAATTCGCTTCGTATATACCAACAGATTCATCATCCTTTAGTTTCAGCTCAAGAAACTCATTTTCCATCTTCGTTCGAAGAATACGAGGGAAGTACTTACTGAAAAACAAGTTCTTGAACTCGTCCCATTCCATGGAATCAATTTCATCTCTTTGCCTCGTATTCTTGATAATATTCCACCATTGATCAGCTTCACCTTCCAAACGATATACTGCTAAGATGACTTTATCATGTTCAGAACATTGAAGAACTGAAAATATCTTTTCAGTGGTACTGATCCATTGTTCAGCAACAAGTGGATCGGAAGACCCATTAAAAGAAGGTAGACGTTGCCTCATGAAGGACTCAATATAATATTGTTCCCTTCTCTGCTCATTTGGAAGTCCAGAATGATTCATAGCTTGTGTAAGTATAGAAATAAGATTTTGCACTCCATCTCCCATAACATTTGTTTGTTCATGAGGACAAGCATTGCATTGTCCATTGCATTGATCAACACGGTTCCTTCGGGTTCCAGCCATCGTCTAAAACCCAAAAAGAATAGTGTGAGAGGCAAAAATCATGCTAGGGAAAATAACATAATAAAGGCGGAGTACCTTCAATATCTAACATCTTAGGTTTAATTCTATGATCGTTAGCATAATTCTAGTACTATAACCTATACGTATACTTAACCTTAGGGACATCCCTAGACATACCTTAGAAATATCTCTAGGGATCTCACTAAAGTTCTCACATTCTAGTTTCCAAAGGTTGACTAAACCTTTCCTCTGATACAAACTTTAGAGACCCGAAGCCTGGCGTACATGGACATTACATTACATTTGCGGAATACTTAGTACATAACAAAAACACACACTCAAGGATCGTAATAGTTTAGTGTCTTTGGAAACTCGGAACTTAATCTTCTAATCGTGGTGAAAGATCTTAAATATCTCCCATAAAGTTCTTCCCTTTTTTTACCTAAAACCTTTCTTTATATCCTGGGGAAAATAAAACATAAAAGGGTGAGCTCAAATGCTCAGAAAGGGTAAACAAAAGAAAAAATCAATCACATCATATTCACAAGAACATAACTTTTGGAAATATTAACCTGCAAAAGAGAGCATAATTTCATAACATGGGATAAATCATGGAAGTGAAATGTAATCACAATAATCATAACTTAAAACATGAAACTTTGTGGAATTCACACATAATCATAGATAATCATTTCTTGTTAGTCAAGACTCATTGCCAAGACTATCATAGTGGACAAGGTCCCTTTCTGAATCGAGTAACCCTCGTTTCAGTCCTGTTTCACTGAACCGGTATAACCTACCATTCAAGCCATGTCTATCTCATGAGATATAAAATCTTTACCCAATGCATTGGAGGGAGATATAGGTCCCACCCATCTCATAATGATACCATTCTTATGTGTGCCACAAAATCATAAATCATACATCATTTCATAACCCATGTAATAAAAAATGGGATTCTTAAACAACATGACATCATAAAACCATTCATATAAGATAAAAGAATTCATAAACATAATTCCATCACAACATAGTCAAATCAATGTAAAAATATGGATAGAAACAGAACCCTTTATTATCTTAGATGGAAAATAATTTTGATAAAACACTTGAAATGAATTCTTGAGGAAAATATCCTTTCTTCTTCAAAATCAATTTCTTTTCACAAAACATCATGAAATTTTAAAAGAAAAAGATTTTATTAAAAATAGTAATGAAATCTTTTGGAGGAATCTTCATGAAAATAAGGCTTTATAAAACCATAAAAATCCATTCATGCCGTTTAAGTAAAAAAAACATTCTTCGTACCTTTGTCGGAAAAGTCAAAAAGTACCTCGTACGAAAAATGATAAAAGATTCCTTTCATATTATTTACTAAAAACTCACCGAAGGGTAAAATTTGATTTAAACAATTGTAAGTGGATGGAAAAAAATATTACATATTGAGGGAACATGGATGTGGATGATAAAATACACCCCAGTAAATACCAATGTATAAACAATCTCGGATAAAAATGAGATTGTGATATTTCCCTTACCTTAGGTCCGACTTGCTTTGTAAGTGTCCGAACCTCCTGTATAATGATTTAAATCATGTTATTGACTTCTTCCAGAATCATATTCATTGTTATTATATCATATATGGTCCACTTATGACTTTATATTACCTGTTCTTTTGTAAATTCATGTTAAAGTAGCGTTTTGGGTAAAATCGTCTCATTTGTCGTTCATGTTTTTAACTTGTAATTATTAATATGATTACTTGGATCATGATTACTTATATCCAGAATGTAAAACATGATTTATATATAATATATATTCAGAATATATATATATATATATAATATCGATAAATGGAATGAAATACACCGTTCATGGAGGCGGTAGTCCGTACGTACGCATGAACGCTGTTTTCATTTCCTTATTGAAGTGAATGGAATTAAGTAGATGACATACATATAAATTTACATAAATCCAGTATCATTATTATGTCGTATATTTCATTAGTACTTATTATATATACTTTATAATCATTCATGGATGGTTAATCATTGAGAATGAATCTCATCGCGTCGTGGAGACGGTAGTCCGTACGTACGCACGAGCGATGATATCGTTCCCATGGTCGTGGAATTGTGTTGAAGTGTATGTAGACTATTTCAGTATCAATATCAATTTATAATAATCATATATAGTTACTCATTACACCATTATACCCATCCTATTAAGGTGGTGGTGGAAAATAGATTACACCACGGCGTGGAGACGGTATTCCGTACGTACGCAAGCGCGGTGATTTCATTTTTCCGTAGGATGGATAGAAGGTGAATTAGGGTTGTTTCATATTTATAATAACATATCAGTATGTAAGTAATACTGCTGTTATTACTTTATCATGAAACAACTAAATAAGAAGAAGTTGAAGAAGAAAGAAATTGAAAAGATCGGTAATGGATATTACCTCTTCTTTGGAACGCTTCTTTGAATCCTCCACTTAGGGAACTAAGATTGGTCTTTTAAGAAGACCAGGACCTCTAGGATTATTCTAGGGAAGTGGAGAGGAGAAAATTTCAGGGGTTGGCCGAGCTTGAGTGCTCAAATTAGTGTGAGGAGGTGGGGGAGGAGGTACCCTTTTATAAGGGAGGAGAGGGGCACCTTAGGAATATCTCAAAATATTATTTTATATTAAACTCAAAATCGGTTTATAATGGTTCCAAAGGGTCTTATTTCGAAGCTAAAGTGGGGATGGGTCTAAATCCTATCAACCAATAGGATTTAGACAAATTTAGGGAATTATTTTAACCTTATCAATTAGATTTAACTCTAAGTTAAATAATTTAACTTTTACCGTGTCTTTTTGTTTTCTTTCACTATATGGTTAATACACTTACTATAACATGCCAAAAGAACCCCAAATTGTTTATTATTAATATATATATATCCTTATCTAAGTCATTTGGCCGAACCTTAGATTTTTAGGAATAAAATAATAATTAATAATATAATATTGGATTTAAAAACTATTTTGTGTCAATTTTGACACTATTTGATATATGATTTTTTTGAAAGTCATAACAGAATTATATGTTCAAACCAAGTTGATTACATAAACAATAATATATAATAGTAACCTAGAAAATTAGTGTAATTCATAAAAAGTCTCAAATTACATTCATTTTAGCATTTATAACATCAATTATGTTAATATTTCCTTAAAAAGGGTAATTACTGCATCATCGTTGTGTCATAAATAAATTAATTTATTTAAAGTCTAAAAATTATATATAAAATTTCATTATGTAGGAAAGCTTTTTATCTTTCTAATGAATATTTATAGTCGAATTTATCTTATGTATAACCCTATATTAAAAATGTTTTAGTTATTAAACTTTGATTTTAACTATTTTAACTATTCATTAAATAAAATAATATTAAATGTTATAATCTAATCCAAGTGGACCTAAATGGTCATATTATATTCATAAGGTTGTTTTTTGTCGAATTACACTTATCCAATAGAATTAGGACATGTTTTAGGGTAATAGTAATATCATATTACCCTTAGTTACCCTATTTACTTTTAACCGTGGTAAAAAAAGTAAAAAGTTACTATTCACCAAAAAGTATTTTCATCTCATTGAACCACATTTTAGTCCTTGATATTAACCGTGTCTGTCGGATTTTCAAAAATCCATTCACAGAAGCGGTAAAATTAAGTTTTATGCAAAATTCAGTTTTTAACCTACCACTTAGTGGTTTCACTATTCATCAAAAATTGAAAGTTTTCAGAAAAAATCCAAAATTTCATCCTAAGCTATATTTCATATTCCAAATTCAAAAATGAAGTCTATTTTACCAAATTCATAACATCGAAATTGCATTAATTAATTTTATAATTAAATCCCGCTGTTAAAACAAATAGTGTGTTTTTAAGAAACAATATCTATCAAAAGATTGACACATGATTATGTCTGGTTTAAATGTGAAATTACATCGAATGACCAACATTGTATTAAATTGTAAAATATATTCTAAATATACTTTAAAACAACTCAAATTAATAATTTATCACAATTAATTATTTTGATTAAAAAAGTTTTTTTAAATTATAATTTAGTAATTTTCACTATTCCTCAGAATATGAATGTTATTCGAAAAGTACCAAAATTTCACCTTAAGCTAAATTCGATACTCCGAATCCAAAAATGAAGTCCATTTTGGGAGCTAAAATTTCTAAAATTTTAAAAGGTCGTTATTACTATTCATAACGGCTAGTTATAATAATATTTTAATAGCATATCGTTGTTTAGTGAAACTCGGTATTGCGTACTACACACGCTATCGAGGAAGGTCGCGATTGCGTGTAATGCAAGGCAGGTCAAGGATGCGTGTTGTGCAAGATCCTTTTGGTGTAGCGTACAACACAAGACATTAATAAAATTAAAAATAATATTTTTCATAAAATCTCGGGCTGTTACATAAGTCTTCCCACGGAAGCCTTTGAGCTAAAATCAAAGAGAGTTAGCTGATTTTAAGGTAATGTCTTCACTTGTGTTCTTTTGTTTTATTTTGCTTCTACAAGCCCCTAAAATCTTATTAATCATTTATTTTGTAACAAATCCAGTATCTACAATATACTAGGATGTTTTTATAAGAAGTATTCATGCTACACCCACACAAACCTTTTTCTAATTGTTAAAAAACATACTCTTTCTGTGGTTGACGATTTTCTACCACACGAAACGATGATTGTTCAATATTCTTTTAACACCTTTCATGGTGGCCATTAAGATTTCACTCTATTTATATATGATATATATTATGTTTCAATCTTCTTTATGCTTCTTTATTTTTCAATTGTGGCATACCTCTATGGTTTCCATTGCGGGTAAACACGATAATTTCATTTTAGGAAGTGCGGACTATCGACCCCTCAAAGTGATTTGATTCGTTAATTCCATATGTGGGATGTATAAAGGATGGAGATAATGTTGTTATATATGATGTTATACTGGAATTATAATATACCGTTATATCATTATGATTTCACTCCATTAAATACGAAATAGAAATGAAAGTAGCGTTCATGCGTACGTATGGCTTACCGTCTCCATGTACGGTGCATTTCATTACATACCTCTAAATGGTATATACTATTATAAATACATGTATATTCTGGATATATATAATATATATGATATTCAAATCATGAATATCATTATAGATATAATGAACCTTTGACCACATAAACAACATGTAATTGTAAGAAGTCCACTTTCGACTTAAGAACCAAATAACGACAAAAAAACATTTTTATCTTAAATGATTACATAATGATTATAACATGGAAATAAGTGACGTAAAAGGAATAATAAGGTTGAAAAAGTTTATTAAGAAAGTATAAATTAAGTTTATTTTATAATTTAGGATATTAAAGAGCAATCGAGTCACGTCGGACATGAGGTAAGAGACTTCGTCTCAATCTCCATTCATTGAGGCATATTTTATTTCTAATACAAGGCATTCTTTTATATGTTGTATAATCCCCTTTGACTTTTAATTTTATACAAAAGTAATCTTTTTCTATGAATCATTTTACAAAATGACAAAAAGGAATTTTCTTTTAACGTACGCGGTGACAATGACCTTTTCCACCGCCGCGGGTATTATTTGGTCTTTGTCTTCCTCAACAAGCCATAATGTTTTAAAAATGAAATAAATACCATATACTATTTTATGTATTTTGGTATTGAAAATGGTTTTTATAATGGATTTTTTTTGTAAATATATTTAAGTGATATATTTTGATCAAAGTGTGGAAATTTTATCTTTCCATTATATTTGTTTTATGTCTTATGATTTTATAATGTTACTTGGACATTTGACGGGTGGTTACGTGATAAACTATATGACAGGTGGTGTCGTGAATACCCGGATGGTTGGTTACGTTATAACCTAAAATTCATTGGGTATGGACGTTGGTCGTATGGCTTTTCCATTTAAGTATTTGTGGAAGTCGACCGTATGGTTATTCCATTTAAGTATGTTTATCTCTCAAGATTCCATTATATGTTATGTGTTATTTATATGGGTTTTATGGTAATATTTTTATTACAAAAAGAGTAAGTAATGATCTTTTATTCAATGAAGAGTATTTTATGCTTCATAATGGTGAAAATTATTACTTTGATAATGTAATCATGGTTTACTGGTGGTTTTGAAAAACTAATATATTTCCTTCTTTGTGTATCCCTTACTGAGATTTTTATGCTCACCCCATGTTTTTGAAATGTTTTTCACAGGACTTAAAGTGGAATAGGGTCAAGGATGGGATCATGGAAAAGTCATGCTATCTAAAACATGTAACTAGAAATGTTTATTTTTAAGAGTTTTTATTTTATGGAAACATAGTAGAAGTGTCTACTTTATAATCTTTTGAGATGTAATAGTTATGTCCTAATTCTCTAAAACATTAAACTTGAAAATATCCTCAATGTGAATTATTCATTTAATTCAATATTAAGTAATGTTTAAGGCCGATTCCTTATAGTTGGTGTTAGAGGTCAGTTTAGATAACCTTAGGAGTTATATTTCTGTTAAATGATTATCCAAAAATATTTTTTTTATCATGGAATTGAAATGATATATCATTTTAAGATTACCATGTTTCTTCTCCTAAGATATTTCAGTGTTAAGAATGGTTTTTCATAGAGGAAACAGAATAGATTTTCAGGTATGGCATACATAGGGAAATGACCTTTCAAATCAGCATCATGAGATGGTTAGAATCATAACTAAATAGTTTGTTGCAGTGATGGCTTAGTTGACTCAGGTGATAAATCATGGTTGTGTTTATTGATGATATTTTTGTGTCTTCTAAAAGTAAATGGGAGAATGAAATTCATTTAAGGGTTATCTTGCAAACCTTTAAAGAAAAGAAATTGTATGGGAAATTCACCAAGTGTGAGTTTTGGTTGCAACAAATTTATTTCTGTGGTCATATTGTTTCTAAATATGGAATAACTGTGGATCCTGCAAAAACAAAGGTTGTTGTAGAATGGACAAGACCCAAAAAGGTAACTGAGATTCATAACTTCCTTGGTTTGGCAGGCTATTACCGAAGGTTTTTTAGCAATTTTTCACGGTTATCTAGTCCAATGACCAAGCTAACTCGAAAGGGTGTTAAGTTTATCTGGAAAAAAGAATGTGATGATTGTTTGAAAGAATTGAAAAGAAGATTGGTGAATGCTACAATTTTGGAACTTCGTTCCAGTAATGGTAAGTTTTTTATCTATAGTGATGCTTCATTGAAAGGAATTGGTTGCGTCCTAATGCAGAATGATCAGGTAATTTCTTATGCTTAACGATAGTTGAAAACTCATGAGGTAAATTACCCTACACATGATTTAGAATTTTATGCTGTTGTTTTCACTTTAAAATTTTGGAGGCACCATTTGTATGGAGTAAAGTGTGAAATATATACTGATCACAAAAGTTTAAAGTATATATTCACTCAGAAAGAATTGAACATGAGAAAGAGGAGATGGATAGAATTAATCAAGGATTATGATTGTACAATTCATTACCATCTGGGAAAAGAAAATAAAGTGGCTGATGCTTTGAGCCGAAAAAGTAATGCTTCATTAACCATGCTACGTTTAGAACGAGATCCTTTGGTTTTTGATTTGATGAACTTGGGCATAGAATTGTTGGTGCAGGATGTTCTTCTTTTTTGTTTTACATGTCAGTGAGATCATCCCTATCATAAAAAATTAAGCAAGTGTAGAAGAAAGACAGTAGATTGCAGAAAAAGGTAGAGCTGCTTTAGAAGGGTATGTTCCCTGAGTTTAACATTGATAATGATTGTGTTTTGAGATTTGGGAAGAGATTATGTGTGCCTTGTGATTCACAGTTTAAGGGTGAGTTGTTATGTGAATCTCATAGTTCTCCATTTTCAGTTCATCCAGGAAGTACTAAGATGTATAAGGATCTTCGGTAGTATTACTGGTGGGACGGAATGAAAAGGGATATTGCTGATTTTACTGTGAAGTGTTTGACATGTCAACAGGTTAAAGAAGATCGGCAGTTACCGAGATGGATGCTTCAGCCTTTACCAGTGCCAGAGTGGAAATGGGACAATATATCCATGGACTTTGTTGTGGGATTGCTGAAGACATCTCGAGGTAATAATGCAATATGGGTTATTGTTGATCGTATGACTAAATCAGCTCATTTCCTTCCTATTCAATATAATTTGTCTCTAGATCAACTTGCTCGATTGTATCTTAAAGAGATATTTAGGTTTCATGGAGTTCCCCTTTCCATTGTATCTGATCGTGATCTCAGGTTTACTTCTAACTTTTGGAAAGGACTTCAGAATTCGTTGGGTACTGAATTAAATTTTAGTACATCTTTTCATACTCAATCAGATGGATAGTCAAAAAGAACGATTCAGACATTGGAGGATATGCTACATGCTTTCTCTATGGATTATCAGGGAAGTTGGGACCAACATCCTTCTTTGGTTGAGTTTTCATATAACAATAGTTTTCATTACAGTATACTGATGGCTCCGTATGAATAATAATATGGTAAGCGGTGTCGAACTCCATCTTTTTGGGATGAAGTGGGTGAAAGGAAGCTGATGGGAACAGAGTTGGTAAAAGAAATGGCAGAAAAAGTTCAGTTGATTCAGAAACACATGAGAACAGCTCAGAGCAAGCCGAAGAGTTATGCGGATAACCGGAGGAAGGATATATCTTTTGAGGTAGGTGATCATGTTTTTCTCAAAGTTTCACCATGGAAAAGTGTGATGCAATTTGGTAAGAAAGGAAATCTGATTCCAAGGTTCATTAGACCGTATGAAATTCTAGAAAAAGTTGGATCAGTTGCTTATATAGTGGCTTTACCTCCGATTTTATCTCAGGTACACAATGTTTTTCATGTTTTGATGTTGAGAAAGTATATTCCAGATCCATCTCTTGTTTTGAGCCCAGAGGTAGTTCAGTTGGAAGGGAATCTCTCTTGTGAAGAACAACCAGTCAAGATTCTTGACCGTAGAGAGCATGTGTTGTGGAATAAAGTAATTCACCAGGTAATGGTTTTTGGAAAAACCATATGGTTGAAGAGGCAACATGGGAATCTGAAAATGCTATGAGGGATAAATACCCCCACTTATTTTAATAATTGAATACAATTGCGAGGACACAATTCCCCAAAGGAGGGAAGGATGTAACATCCCAGGTAAATAAAGAATAATACATTTTCATATTTATTAATATTTGCGAATTAAATATTAATTTTACTTTTAAGGGGTTGCTATGTTCAATAGCGTACTCGATACGCAATAATGAGTTTCTTTGAAAACTTACGTTGCACACTAGTAATATAATAATATTATTTTTAATGGTAATTAACACGTAGCCGTTGTATTGGCGGGAAAGAATAGAAATAACTAAAATATTATTATATATGTTTGTTAAATGTTTTTACATTTATCCAATAAAATATTAAGGCTTAAAATACGAAAAGAATTTAATTTTAGGCATAGATACTCTAGTATTCACTAAAAGGTCGAACTATCGCCTTTTGATGGTGAACCCTCTTTAAATATAGTTTTTCTCACTATTATACATTCTTTTGGACCAAATAAAATTCTTCTTTAGAATCGGGACATTAAAATTTACTTTGTGTAAATTTTTGGTATGTTTCTGATAAATATCATTTTTTAAGGAATAGTGAAAAATGTCGTATTTTAATTCAAAACATCTTTTTAATCTAATTTATTAATTTGATTTGATTATCTTTTGAATTGTTTTTAAAGTGAAATTAGGATATATTTTAACCATTTAATCCAATTGTGTTCGTTGGAATTAATTTCACTTTGAAATCGGACTTAAACTAGTGTCAATCTTTTGATACATTTTGTTTCATGAAAACACACTATTTGTTTTGACAGTGGGAATTAATTATTAAATTAATTAATGCAACATATATGTTTTGAATTTTGTAAAATAGAAATAATTTTTGAATTTTTAATATCAAATATAGATTAGGGTGAAGTTTTGGTATTTTTCTGAAAAACATCAATTTTTGATGAATAGTTAAACCACTAAGTGGTACTTAAAAAACTAATTTTTTTCGTTTAAATGAAATTTTACCACCTCTATGTTTTGAATTTAAAAACTAAGACATACATTGTTGTCATCAAGAAGTAAAATTTTGTTCATTGGGATTAAAATAAATTTTTGGGGAATAGTAACTTTTAAGTTTTTAATTGCTATTTCAGATAATTAGTGTAGTTTAAGGTAAAAAATAATGTTTTTACAATATAAAATTACCTTGACACATGTCATACCCTTATTGGATGTGTCATGGACGACCGAGACAATCCATGGGTCATCTTGGGGACCCCAGGGAGCCACTTTGGTAGGAAAATGACATTAATAACATTTTATTTAAAGTTAAAATAAAAATATCACAAACATCAGTTATTTTACTAAAACAATTTTTAAATGGGGTTATACAAGTCATATTTTTTACTATAAATATTCATTAGAAAGATAAAAAGATTTCCTATATCATGATATTTTTTTATAATTTTTAGACATTAAATAAATTAAATTATTTATGACACCATGATGATGCAGCGATTACCTCATTATATAACTATTTAAATAAAATGAAACGATAATGTAAAATCTAAGACCTACACTTGTCAAAAAGCTATTGGATGGGTGGATTTAGAACCCTTATCACCTTATCCTCTAAATTTATAATTGTGGGACCTTTTTTATCGTAAAATCATTTTATAATAAAGTAACATTTTATAACTTTCCAAGAGTGCCCCTCCTCTCCTTCTATAAAAGGCCCCCACCTCTACCTCCTTAACCACACCTCCCAATCCTTTGGGTTGGTCAATATCTGCTAATGTTTCTCTCCACATCCCTATATTACATCTAGAAGTATCACATTAGGAATAAGGCTTCCCAAGGAAGCCTTTGAGCTCAAATCAAAGAGAGTTTCCTGATTTTAAGGCAATGTCTTCACTTGTGATCTTTTGTTTTATTTTGCTTCTCCAACACCCTATACTATTTTTATTCATTTATTTTTAAAAAATCCAGTATCTTAAGTATACTAGGATGTTGTTATAAGATGTATTTGAGCTAAAACCACACACACCTTTGTCTAATGGTTAAAGAAAATCCTATTTCTGTGGTTGGTGATTTTCTGCCACACGAAACGATGATTGTTCAATCATCTTTTAACACATTTAATGGTGGCCCTTAAGATGTCACTATACTTATATATGATATATATTATGTTTCTGTTTTCCATATTCTTCTTTATTTTTCAATTGTTTCATACCATTATCGTTTCCATTGTGAGTAAACATGATAATTTCATTTTAGGAAGTGTGGACTACCGACCCCTCAAAGTGATTTGATTCGTTAATTCCATATGTGGGACATATAAAGGTTGGAGTTAATGTTATTATATTTAGTGTTATACTGGAATTATAATATACCCTTATATTATTATGATTTCATTCAATTAAATATGAAATATAAATGAAAGTAGTGTTCATGCGTACGAATGGCTTACCGTCTCCATGAACGGTGCATTTCATTTCTTTCCTCTAAATGTTATGTACTATTATAAATATATGTATATACTGGATATATATGATATATATGATATAAAAATCATTAATATCATTCTAGATATATTGAAACTTTTACCACATAAACAACATGTAATTATAAGGAGTCCACTTTCGAATTATGAACCAAATATCGACAAAACAAACATTTTTAACTTAAATGATTACATAATATTTATATCATGGAAATAAGTGACGTAAATTGAATAATAAGCTTGAAAAGGGTTATTAAGCAAGTATAAATTAACTTTAGTTTATTATTCAGGAGATTAAAGAGTAATCGAGTCACATCGGACATGAGGTTAGGGACTTCGTCTCAATCTCCTTTTATTGAGGCATATTTTGTTCTAATACAAGGCTTTCTTTTATATGGTGTATAAACCCCTTTGACATTTAATTTTATACAAAATTAATCTTTTTCTACGAAAAATTTTACAAAACGACAAAAAAGTAATGTTTCTTTTAACGTACATGGTGACAACGACCTTTTCCACCACTGTGAGTATTATTTGGTCTTTGGGTTCCTCAACAAGGCATAATGTTTTTAAAATGAAATAAATACAATTTAATATTTTATGTATTTTGGTATTGAAAATGGTTTTTATAATGGATTTTTTATTTCAATATATTTAAGTGATATATTGTGATCAAAGTGTGGAAATGTTATCTTTCAATTATATTTGTTTTATGACTTATGATTTTATAATGGTACTTGGACATTTGATGGGTGGTTACGTAATAAACCATATGACGGGTGGTGCTGTGAATACCAGGACGGTTGGTTACGTTATAACCTCCAATGCATTGGGTATGGAAGTCGGCCTTATGGCTATTCCATTTAAGAATGTGTGGATGTTGACTGTATGGTTATTCCATTTAAGTATGTCTGTGTCCCAAGTTACCTTTATATGTTATGTGTTCTTTATATGGGTTCTATGTTAATATTTTGATTAAAAAAAGGGTAACTAATGATCTTTTATTCAATGAAGAGTATTTTGTGCTTCATAAAGGTGAAAATTATTACTTTGATAAAGTAATCATGGTTTACTGGTGGTTTTGAAAAACTAACAGATTTCTTTCTTTGTGTATCCCTTACTGAGCTTTTTATTCTCACCCCATGTTTTTGAAATGTTTTTCACATGACATAAAGTGGAATAGGGTCAAGAATGTGATCAAGGAAAAGTCATGCTATATAAAACATGGAACTAGACATGATTATTTTTTAGAGTTTTTATTTTAGGGAAACATAGTAGAAGTGTCTACTTAGTAATCTTTTGAGATGTAATACTTATGTCCTAATTCTCTAAATATCTAAAGTTGAAAAGATCCTCAATGTGAATTATTTATTTAATTCAATATTAAGTAAGCTTTAAGGCTGGTGCCTTATATATGATTTCTAGGTGTTGAAATACAGAGTGTAACACCCCAAACATCCATGGTATATTTCTCTTTGAATAATGCAACAGCTTTCAGTGTATGCAACTTCGTGATTCTAACACACTACAACAAATCAAACTAGCCATTATGAGTATTAATGCCCACTTTTTGAAATTTTATAAATTTTGTTTTTCAAAATGTACTTCATTTTTTAATTCATAATATCAAAATTATCTTATGGTTAATTTTTGGTATTTTTTTTCAAAATATAAATTTTTGATGAATAGTGAAGAACACAACATTATTGGTTAAAATCGACTTATTATTTAAATAATTATTTATTTTAATTAAATTTATTTTAGGTCAAAATAGATACATAATACCTATATAAGTTCAATTTAATTCATTGGAGTCATTTTATAATAATTTTAGCTATTTTAAAATTTTATTGAACTTTTACCATCTTTTACCCACCTCTTAGGAGAATTTGCAAATTTCCATAAAACCTAATTTTACCGCTTCGTTGAGTTGAAATACAAAAATTTGAGATACATGGTTAATATCTATAAGTAAAATTTTTTTCAACAAGATAAAAATTATTTTTGGTTAATAGAAACTTTTGACTTTCATTTACCGCGGTTAAAAGTAAATAGGGATGTTAAGGGTAAAAATGATATCATAATTACCCTAAAAAATCCTAATTATATTATTTATGTATTATTAGACCAAAAAAAACCTTTGGAATAAAATTTGATCCACTTTTGTTTGCATGGATTAGATTAGGTCCCTAATTATTATTTTATTTAAAGAATAGTTAAAATAGATAAATTCAAAGTTTACTATATAAACTGTTTTTAATATAGGGTTATAAATACGATAAATTAGAATATAAATATAAATTTGAAATATAAAATATTTCCTACATAATTGTATTTTATTAATAATTTTTAGACATTTAATAAGTTAATTTTTTATGACACAATTATGATGCAGTAATTACCTTATTAAGGAAATATATAAATAATTGATATTATAAATATACAAATAAATGTAAATTGAGACTTATGATGAATTAAAATAATTTTCAAGGGTAATATGACATGTTAGGTATGGTTGAATAAATTTTATTCGATGTGATAATTTTTTTTGTGGGATTCAAAAAAACATAAAATACGAAATAGTGTCAGAATTTACAGAATTGTGTTTTTAAAAGAAATACTATAAAATTAATTGATATAATATTCCTAAAAATATAAGTTTGGACAAAAGACATAGATATGATTATATATATTAGTAATTAACCACAAGGGGTTCTCTTGGATTGTTATTGTATGTTTATTAACCATATAATATAAAAATACAAAGAGACATGGTAAATGCCCAACTTTGTAACTACGGGTTATAACTAGAAGACAAGGTTAATATGATGACCTAATAAAGTCTAAAACCTATTTCTTGAGAGTTTATATACCCATACCAACCTTATACTTTAAATAATTTATTTTGAGGCATTAGTAATGGAAAATTATTTAATTATAAAATAATAATTCAAGATTTTCCTAAAGTGCCCCTCACCTCTCTTATAAAAGGGCACTTGTCCTTATCTTAATTTCACACCTCCAAAGCCATTTGACTCGGCCAAACCCTACCAAAATATCCTCCCAACTTTTCTACCTTCATCCTAGAGGGATTAATTTGGTCATAAAGCCAACTAATGGAGCCCTTTTGATCAAATCAAAAGGAAGAACCCGATGAAGAGGTAGATATTTATCACCTCTTTTAAGTTCTTTTCAATTTCCACTTCCTCATTCTTTGTTGTTTCCATTCTAAAATAATAAATCCAATATATTATATATACTTTTTATTTTATTACGAAAATTTTACAACCATATTCATTATTCTATCCATCCTATTAATGTCAATGTCATCATAAGTGCGTACGTACGGATTACCGTCTCCACGTTGTGGTGTAGTTTTTTATTCAAACACATCATTATTTGGATGGGTATAATAATGAGTATTACTGATGTAAATAAAAAATATAACAAATTAATTAATCTTTATATATGATATAAAAACCAATTACATACAATTTCTCCATCAATATAATGATATTGTCTCTCATTCGTACATACCGATTACCGTCTCCACCAACGCGATGAGATTCACTCACCATCGTAATAATTCAAGAATAATTTTCTTTTTATGAATAAAAATAATGTTCATGAACATAATAAAGTTCTTTATATGAATCAAATACATCCTATTCCTATCAAACATGGATTACGTAACCAATCATATAAAGGAAAACAAATCTGTTAACACCTGAAATAATTATAATACTAAAATATTATTAACAATGATATATTATAAGATCATATATGATATCATATTTATATATATAGTTTTTATATAATTTAATAATAATGTTTTAACTATAATACATGTGGTTCGCATACCATCAACTAATGAAACATATAATGTAAGGGTTAATTTCCCAATCTATTTTTTATCCGAGGTTGTTTTTAGTTAAGTATCTACTGGGACCACATTATCATCCACGTCCATGTTTTGTTAGAAATGTATCTAAAAAATAATTACTATTTACAAGACAATGGGTTAATTTCATTTATACCCTTATCTAAACTTATATGTTTTGAAATGAATCATTCTGTCATTTTCTAAACAATGTACCTTATGACCTTTTCGAAAAAAAATTATGGTAAGAATGATTTTTACCTAATACAGCAGGTGCGGCTATTTTAATCCATTATAATGTCATTGAATCTTCCCTTACATGCTTATAAAAAAAATTTCAAAAAGAATTTTTATTTCATAAATATGTGACTCTTAAATGGTTTCAAAATAGAAAGAGGTATTTCTTTCAATTTTTTTTCATTTCATCTATTCCAATATCCTTTGATATATTTTAAATATATTTGAAGTTAATTTATTATGAAACAAATCATCCCTAATGTATTGAAGGTTTTGTGATATGGTTGACTATAGATGTGTTATTTTTATTCCATTTTTTTCTTATGGTTAATGTATTGACATTGCGTATGCTGGTTTTAATATGAATATTTATAGTATTTTTCAACCCTTTCATATGAGGAATGTATTGAACTTTGTATTTGATGGGTGCAGCATGCTATAGCTCCTCATTGCATCAGTGGGTCTTGTGAGACACATAGACGTGTAATTTGTAGAGGCCTTTCCAAATTTGATATATGGTTTTGGCCAAGGCCTTCATCATTTTTAGACATCTTGGGTGAGGCCTTAACGAAATGTTTCATAATGTCCATCATTATACATTACCTCATTATGAAAATAATAATGATGGTTCATGTTGTTATTAGACTAGTAGAATACCCATGACTATGTTTTTTATGGAATTGTTTACTCAGCTCTTATTCATGCCATAAAGTGTTCTTGTTTATTATTTGTAAAGAAGTGTGTTTTCAATTATTCATCATGCCTAATGTTTATATTATCTTCCACTGTATTTCTAACCCTTACTGAGCGTTTGACCTCATCCCTTTATTATGTTTTATTTTACCAGGATATGAGAAATTTAGTTATGAGTGACTTGTAGGAATAATCTAGGAGTCTGGGATGTTTCTAATGGATTAAATTAGTGTTGTATTTATTTTCAAGATGTAATGTTGAACATATGTATGTTTATTGTTTCCAATAATAATAAACTGATTGGTATTTTGGGGCATGATTTCTTATATCATGCCAATGTTATCTAATAAAGCACAATCATTGGCTAACTGGGGTTGTGGTGTAATAGTTGGTATTAGAAGATGTTTAGTAAAAACCTTAGAAACTAGATTTAGAAAAATAATGATTAGAGCACATTACCCAAAGATAGAATTTGAGGATTAGTGTTGAAGAACAACCTCGAATTTTGGTACTGTATAGATTTTTTAAGTCCTCCACAAAATACATCAATGCCTAGATTCGGATATATAGAGGCGACTCTGGCACATATCTACCTAGGGGTAAAACCTAAAAACACCACTTTGAGCTAGACTCGAATGGGAATGGGTGCATGAAAACGGGCCCTACTGAACTCTTGGTTACGACACTGCCATGAGATATTCTTAGGATAATTCTCATTTCCTTTAAAACCCATTATCAAGGATTTATGAGTATATACCTCATCAAAGAAAACATCTTTATGATTTTGGATTATATCTATAAACTTTACAATTTATGTTAAGTGTTTTACAAGTTCATAATTATGTATTGTGGTCCACAAACTATTCTACTGTATGCCATTATTTAGAAATGGTGGATAGTGGAAGGAATGGAAGCTGTATCAAATAATGTAATCAATGTAGGTATTCCCCTCCAACTCATGATAAATATAGTGGAACTGGTGATATAACTAGTGTTAATCAACTTATCACAAAAATTGGATAACTCACATAGCTTATTAATAATGACATTAACCATATAGAGCACCCTAATCAACAACGTGGAGGATCAATGTAAGATCGCTTCATGAGGCAACCACCACCAACATTAAATTGGTCAACAAATCCATTTGAAGCCAAACAATGGATATGTTCCTTAGAGAAAATATTTCATGCTTTGGGGATTAACGAATGGGAAAAAGTTGTCATGGAAGTTTATCGACACACTAGAGATGTAGATCAATGGTGGTCATTATTTCAAAACAAAAAAGTGGATGAAGAAGTTTTAAGTATGTTATGGGGGAATTTAAAGAGATTTTTTAAGAAAAATACTTTCCTTGTGACCATCAATCAGATATGGATTGGAAATTTTGGATTCTGAGACAAAAGGATGATGAGAATGTCGCAAAGTATGAATCTAACTTTACAAGGATAGAAAGTCTTGTTGCAGATTATATACATAACCCAAGAAGTAATATTGATTTTTTCATTGATGAGTTAAAAACATTTATCCCTCAAGAATTTGTCTCGCAATCCTTCTCATCAAATGAAGATATTGTCGCATCTCCTATCAAGACAGAAAATGAATTTTCTAAGTCTTATGACTTTAGAGCAATGAAAGCAAATAAGTGATCTTCTGAACACTCTGGGAATGGAAATACAGAAACAGGGAAGAATGGAAGAGTTTAATTTCAACCCTGTGATAATTGAGGAAGGAAGAACCTTGGTTCTTTTGTAAAAGGAGATTGAGTATGCTACAAATGTGGACAGAAAATACATCCTACTAGTGATTGTATGGGGAAGAATGAAGCTACCAATCATAAATTCTATAATTTTAGGGAGATGGGACATTATGAAAATTAATGTACTATTTATCAGGGAAACATACCTAAAAAATGTCCAAGGGATCAAGGCCAAGATTATGCGATCACTACTGCTGAGGTGGAAGCTCGAAAAGACTTGGTGGTAGGTAATTTAATGGATTCATCACATTTAGACAATGATTTATTTGATTCTGGATCATCACATATTTTCATATCTTCCCAGTTTTTTACAAAAATTAGATATTTCCAAATTGATTTAATAAGGGTGTTTTCAGTAAAAATTCTTAAGGGATGTATAATTGCATCCATGTTTTGTGAATCTGTCTCCATTATGGCATATAAATGATATTTATATATTGATCTAATAGTCATACCCATGATTGAATTTGATATAATCCTTGTTATGGATTGGATTTGGGACCATGATGTGATGATTTATTTTAAGAAGAAGAAGGTTACAATTCTTGATGATGATAAGAAGTACCATATCTTTAGAGCAGAAACATCTCCATCTAATTATTATCTAGATGCACCCTCAATAGCTCAATAAAATTCAATTATTGTAGAGGATGAGAATGAAATAATTATGGGTGAGGAAAACAATGTTTGAATATATGAAATACCTATTGTTCAAGAATATATTGATGTGTTTCTAGAAGATTTACCTAGACATAGTTCAGAATGAGAAATTGAGTTTTCCATTAATTTAATTCCTAGTTCAAGGCACATATCAAAGAACCCTTATAGAATGGACAGTGTAGAATTCATGGAATTAAAGAAAACACTAGAGGAATTGAGTAATAAGAGATTTATTTGCCCTAGATTTTATCCATAGGGAGACCCTATCCTTTTTGTTATAAAGAATGAAGAATCTATGAGTTTTTCATTGAATACAAATAGATCAATGCTTTAATGATAAATAAAAACTATCCCCCACCTCACATTGATTATTTATTCGACAAACATCATGGAGATCAATATTTTTTAAAGATTTCCCTTCGATCTGGTTATCATAAAATTATGTGTGATGAACGAAGACACTCCAAAAACAACATTTTGAACCATGTATGGGAATTACGAGTTTACAGTAATGCCTTTTGTACTAACTAATGCATCCTATCTCTTCATGAATCTAATGAATAGATTTTTCAAGTAACATCATTATGAACATGTAGTGAAATTTATTGTTGATATCCTAGTATACTCCAAAAGCTACGATGATAATGAAAATTACTTGCGCATTATTCTGAGAAATATTAGAAGAAATAAATTATATGGGAAGATTATAAATTTCGAATTATGGATTTAGGAGATATCTTTTCTTGGCCATATTCTCTATAAGGAGGGAATCTCTATTGATACTTCAAAGACCAAGGCAATCCATTAATTTCTAGCACTGAAGACTATAACTGGGGTATGTATTATTATTGGATTAGCAGGTTATTATCAGTGTTTTTTCCAGTATTTTTCCCTATTGGATAACCTAGAAACCAAGCTCACTCATTAAGGTGTTACATTTTTTTGGAAAAAAGTTTGTGAGAAATGTTTTAAATAACTAGAGAGAAGAGTTGTTAATGATCTTATCATGACTCTACCATCACATAATGATGGGTTTGTTATTTATAGTGATACATCAATGAAAGGACATGGTTGCACTATTACAATTACGACATTTATTAGCACTAAAAATGGCATTTAACAGCACTAGAAAAGAGATATTAATGTTGTCAATGGTAAAGGGGGGGGGGTTCCCTTTATTAGCACTCCAAAAAGCACTGATAAAGACCCTTTTTATCAGCGATTTTTTAAAAGTTCTGATAAATGTTACAAAAAATATTAAAACAATCCTGCCAATCGGGGGTTCTTTTATAGTGCTTGAACCCCCCTTTTACATTGCTTTTCCTCCACCCTCTAGTGCTCACACGCACCCCTCCAGCGCCCGCATGCACCCCTCCACCAAATATCAGTGCTATCTCTAGATTCACCCATGTGCGCACATCCCTGCCTCCACCCAGAATTGATCTCAAGACCTTCCCCTGTGCGCCTGACGCCTTTGCCACTCCCCTATATTGATTTGTTCTCATATTAGTTATATATCTATTTATTTATTTATATATTTAGTTATATTTATTAGTATAGTAATATATATTTATATTAATATATATATTTATATTAATATAAATATATAGTTATAATAATATAAATATATAGTTGTGTTAATATATATATATATTTATACAGATATTAATATATATATATATATAGTTATATTAATATATATATATATAGTTAGATTAAAAAAGTTGTATATAAATATTCATATATTTTTATTTTAAAAAAAATCTATATTAGTTATTTTTTAGATAAATCTAATATATTTTATAATTTATATTTATAATTAAAGTATTAGGTGTGAATATATAAAAAATATGTGCATATAGTTATATATTTGATTATAAATAGCAGTGCATTATAAAAAATGATAAAATTTCAAGGAAATAATATCAATATGAATGTAATAACTTGGAATTAATTTAGCCACCATTGAAAAATGCCAATAATACCCCCTTAAACGTGGCTGAAAATCCACAAAATGTTTTAAAATCAGGGTACCCCAACTAAAAAGTCAGTTTTGGAGGCCTTATGGACATTTTTTGGCCTCTAAATGTCCTTTACATGGGCTCCTCCCATTTATAGGTGTAGAGCTTGTCGCAGGCTTCGATTTGATATGTGTTAGAGTTCAAATGGACAACTGGATCAAAAGTTATGGCAATTTGAAGATTGAGTTGCTTTTTAAACATATTTTGGATATTTTTTTAATTTTTTTATTCTTTAGTCCTCAAATTGTTATTAAATGACTATTACTCAATAATAATTAGAAAACTATTAATTAAATTTTTTTTAGTTTTTTTGTAAGCCATTTTCACTAAATATCTTATATATTATGTGTAACTGTACATTTATACTTATCTAAATTATATTTAAAATTATATTTAAAAAATATATATTATATTTATATAAATATAGCTATATCTATATATTTAAATATTAATATATTTGTTTAATAATTTTTTTGATGTAGTCGGTTTATCAGCGCTTTTATAAAAAATGCTGATAAAGACCCCCTTTTATCTGCGCTACTAAAAAAAGTGATGATAATGGGGTACCCTTAAACAGCGCTAAAAAAAGCGCCGATAAAGGTACCCTTTAGCCGCGCTTTTCTTAGCCCTGATAATGGTACCCACCTTTATTAGCGCTTTTTCGTTAGTGTTGATAAAGGGTGGCACTGGCCTTGCTCAGTTTTGTGGTAGTGTAGTGTCCTTATGAAAAATGATAGAGTTATTGCATATGCATCAAGGCAGCTAAAAATTCATTAGAAAAACTATCCCACTCATGAAATTGAGTTAGCAGCTATAATCTTTGCTCTAATGATATGGAGACACAATCTATATGGTAAAAAATGTGAAACATATACTGACCACAAGATTTTTTAGTATATTTTCTCATAGAATAAACACAAAATGAGGCAAAGACGATGGCTTGAACTACACAATGATTAAGATTGCACTATAAACTACCACCTGGTGAAGGCAAATAAGGTAGCATATGCTTTTAGTAGAAAGGATCATGGAGTTTTGAACATGATGAGAGTTAAAAGTGATCCTATTTTCAGGGATATAGTAATGATGTATATGGGAATAACCATGGAAGGTGAAAAATTAATACTTTTTCAAATGGTTGATAAACCATCATTACTATAAAGGATAAAGAGTTCTCAAACTAGTGGTGAGGAGTTTCAAAAAGAGATTAATGGTGTTTATGATGGGATATTGAGTGAATTCTTATATGAAGATGGAATTTTGATATTTGGGTAGGGACATTATGTTCCAGGTATACCTGATCTAAAAAGATAGTTTTTGGATGATGCTCATAGCTCCAATTTCTCTATACACTATTGGAGCACTAAGATGTATAGATATTTGAATGAAAATTTTTGTGGGACAACATGAAAAGAGAGATGTATGGATTTGTGTCAATATATATGTTTTTCCAACAAGTGAAAGCTGGAAGACAACATCCTAGAGGAGTCATGAAACCTCATCCCATACCTGAGTAGGAATGGGATGATATTACCAAGGACATTGTCACGGGGCTACCAAAGACTCCAAGAATAAATGATGCAATATGGGTCACTGTTGATTGTCTTACCAAGTCATCACATTTCATTGCTATAAGAGATGATTTACCACATGAATGTTTAGCAAGTTTGTATATTAATGAATTTATAAGTTTTCATGGAATACCCCTATCGATTGTTTATGAACATGATCCCCATTTTACATAAATTTTCTGGAAAAGAATTCTGAAATCCATTAATACTGAACTTCATTTGAGCACCGCCATCCACCCTCTACCTTCTGAACATCAGAACAGACTATTCAAACCTTACAAGACATGTTGAGATATAGCTCACTTGACTTTCAAGGTATGTGGGATCAATATTTATCTCTGGTAGAATTTTCCTATAAAAATAGCTTCAATTTAAGTATTCAGATGTAACCATATTAACAGTTATATGGATAGAGATGTCGCACACCAACTTGGTGGGATGATGTAGGTGAAATAAAACTCATAGGACCAGAACATTTTGTGGAAACAATAGAAAATTTAAAGATTATCCAAACCCACATAAAAGTATCTCAATGTAGGCAGAAGATCTATGTCGATAACCAAAAGAAGTATTTGTAATTTCATGTAAGATATCTTATTTTCATGAATTTATCTCCATGTAAGGGAGTTATAAGATTCTATAAGAAGGGTATATTATGTCCCAGGTACATCATACAATTTTAAATTCTAGAACGAATTGGTGATATATCTTACCCTTTGGCGATGACACCAAGTTTCTCTAAAGTTCAAGACATGTTCCACATATCATTTTTTAGAAAATTCATTCCTGAACCAATGGATGTACTAATATATGAATAATTTAACTATAACCTGATCTCACTTATTGTGAAGAGCCTGTAAAAATTCTTGATACAAGATAACAAGTGCTGAGAAACCAGAAGACTCGTCTAATAAATGTTATATGGGGAAACTATAAGATGGAAGAGGAAACATGGGAACCATAAGAACATAGGATGAATAACCAACTAAATCTCTTTGTGCATCAGTATTAATGAAATTTCAAGGACTAAATTATTTAATGGAGTGAAGAGTGTAACACCTCAAGCTTCCATGTTACGTTTCCTTTTAATAATGCAATAGCTTACATTGTACACAACACAGTTATTTTAACTCACTAAGACCAATCATACTATCCATTTTGAATAATAATACCAACTTTTAGAAATTTTAGAAATTTTATTTTTCAAAATGGAATTCGTTTTTGAATTTTGAATATTTAAATTAGCATAGGGTGAAATTTTGGTATTTTTCTTTTATTTTCAATTTTTTTGAATAGTGAATAACACTGCTTTATTGGTTAAAACCGAGATTTTATTAAAATAATTCATTATTTTATTTAAATTTATTTTAGATTAAAATAGATACATAATACCAATAGAAGTTCAATGTAATTAATTGGTGTCATTTTATAATAATTTTAGATATATAAATATTTTATTGAACTTATACCATCTTTTACTCACCTACTAGGTGCATTTGCAAATTTGAATAAAACATAGTTTTACCACTTCTGGGAGTTTAATTTCAAATATATGTAATAAAAATTGTATACTAGTAAGTAAAATGTGTTTCAATATGATAAAAATGATTTTAGGTGAAGAGTAAATCAGGGCTTTTATTTATGCAATTAAAAGTAAATAGGGTAATTATAGGTTAAAATGATATGAGAATTACTATAACAAATTTCCTAATTCTATTGGATAAGTATAATTAGAACAAAATCAACCATAGGAATTATTTATGATCCTCTTTTAACCACATGTATTAGATTAGGACATTTATTATAATTTTATTTAATTAAATGTTAAAAGAGTTAAATTCTATGTTTAATAACTAAAACATTTTTAATATATGGTAATACATAAAATAAATTCGACAATAAAAATTCGTTATAAAGAAAAATTTATTTCCTACATAATTGTAGTTTATTTAATATATTTAGACAATTAATAATTTAATTTAGTTTTTCACAATTATAATGCAGTAATTACATTATTAATGAAATATTAAAATAATTGATATTATAAATATCCAAATAAATTTATATTGATACATATGATGAACTAAAAATATTTTCTAGGTTAATATGACATGATAGGGTTTTATAGATATATATTAGTCTATGTGATAACGTTTTTATGTCTTTCAAAATAATAAAATACTAAATAGTGTCAAAATTGATATAATTGAGTTTTTAAAAAAATATTATATTATTTATTGATATAATATTCCTAAAAATATATGGTTCGACCAAAAGATATATATAAGGTTATATATATTAATAATGAACCACATGGGGTACTCTTGTCTTTTTATAGTATGTTTATTATCCATATAATATAAAAATACAAAGAGACATCGTAAATGTCAAACTATTTATCTAATAGTTAAATCTAAAAGATAAGGATAATATGATAAACTGAACATATCTAAATACTATTGGAGGAGATGTTTTAGACCCAGACCAACCTAATCTGTTATATAAATCATTTTGGGGCCATTAGAAACTAGAAATTATTTTATTATTAAATAATATTAAATGCTTTTCCAAAAGTGACCATCACCTCTCTTATAAAAGGGCATTTCACCTATTCCTAATTTCACCCCTCCAAATCCATTTGTCTTGGCCAAACCTACCCAAATTTCCTCCCAAAAATCATCCCATAATCTTAGAGACCTTACATTGGTCATCAAGTAAACCAAATTATCCTCTTTGATTAAATCAATAGTAATAACCCGACGAAGGTGTAAATATATCATCACCTCTTTCACATTTTTTCTTCTTCCACATCCTATTACTTTGGTGTTTCCATTCTAAAGTAATAACTCCAGTATAATCTATATACATTGATGTTTTTATAAAAATGGTACAACAATTTTCATTATTAAATACATCTTATAAATGACAAAGTCACCATACTTGTGTACGTACAGATTACCGTCTCCACGTCGTGGTGTAGTCTATTATTCAAACACTTCATTTTTTGGATGGGTATAATAATGATTATATCTAATGTAAATAATAAATATAACATGTTAATGATTTATTATATATGATATACCATCCAATTATATACTATTTCTCCATCAATATAATGATATTGTCGCTCGTGCGTACATACATATAACCGTCTCCACGAACGGATGAGATTCATTCCCCATCGTAATCATTCAAGGATAATATTAATTTTATGATTAATAACAATGTTTATAAACATAATATCATTCTGTATATTAATCAAATAAATAATATCAATAACAAAACATGGCTTACGTAACAAAGCATATAAATCAAAATGAATCAGTTAACACCAGATATGATGATACTACTAAAATATTCTTAACAATGAAAATTTATAAGATCATATACGTTTTAATATTTATGTATATAGTTCTTGTATAATTTAATAACAATGATTTAAATATTATAAGTGAGGTAAACATACCATCTACTATGGAAAATTACAAGGTAAGGGCTAATTTCACAATCTCTTTATCATACAAGGTAGGTTTTACGTAATTATCTAATGGGACCTCATTATCATCCATACCCATTTTTTCTTAAAAATGTATTTCAAAACATTTTTACTATTTATTATATTATTTGCTAAAGTCATTTATACCCTTATTTTACTTTATATGTTTCTAAAGGAATCTTTTTTTCATTTTCCAAACAAGGTACTTTATGACTTTTTGGACAAAATTAAGGTAAGAATGTTTTTTAACTTATATGGTGGGTGCGGCTATTTTCTGCTTTTATAACATCACTAAATATTCCCTTAACATAATATAAAAATATTTTCAAAATAAATTTTTTATTTTATAATTATGTTACTCTTAAATGGTTTCATAATAGAATGAGGAATTTATTTCAAATAGTTTTCATTTCATCTTTTTCAATGTCTATTGATGGATTTTAAACTTGTATGAAGTTTATTTATTATGATACAAATATTCGATATTATATTGAAGGTTTTTTTATATGTCTAAGTGTGGATGTTTTATTTTTTTACCATTCATGGTTTATGGTTAAGGTATTTACATTATGTATTCTAGTTTAAATATGAATGTTTACCTTATGTTTCAAACCTTTCATATGAGGAATGTATTGGACAAAGTATGTGACAGGTGGACCCCACTATAGCATCTTAGGTAATCTGTAAGCCGCATGAGATAATTAGACGTGGAATTGGCCAAGGCCTTTCCCAATTTGGTATAAGGTTTTTTCCTAGGCCATAATCGTTTTTAGAAGTCTCGAATGAGGCCTTGAAAAACTGTTTTAGAATGTCCAGCATTATACATTCCATCATTATGAAATTAATAATGATGGTTCATGTGGATATTCGACTTGTAGAATACCCATGATTATGTTTTATTACGGAATTATTTCCTCAGCTGATATTCCCACCATAAAGTGTTAATGTTTATTATTTTTAAAGGCATGTGTTTTGAATGTTTATCATGCCAAATGTTTATGTTATCTTCCACCTTTTTTCATACCGTTACTAAGCATTTGATCTCACCCCTTTATCATGTTTTATTTTCCCAGTATATGAATATGTTAGTTATGAATGACATGCAGGCATAATCTAGGTGGTTTTGATGTTTCTAATAAAATAAATTTTTGTTATATTTATTTTCTAGTTTTATGTTTGAATGTATGTATGTATAGTGTTTCCAATAATACTAAATTGGTCGGTATTTTAAGACTTGATTCCTTGAATCATGCCAATGTTATGTTATAAAGCACTAAATATGGGTAACTGGGGTCGAGGCATTACATAGAGAATCACTAGGTACTGACCCACATAGGATCGCTATTCTTTATTCAGGTCCCATTTATCCACTAGATTCCCACACATAGAACACTTAATTTGAAGAGGATTTTCTCCACAATGCATTGGTTCTACCTCAACTGCTATGAATTCCCACGTAGAGTAACCCTCAAGTACCATATCGTTTTCAGGGTCCCAATGCAATAGAAGGTGCATCGATCGGACTCCCAATCTGTATGTTTTGGGTAATCTATTGAAAAGGGCCCGTTTGGATTAGAGACTGATCCAACCTGGATGAACCCCAACATCCACCAAAGCTCAAGTGGAGTATATCAGAATGATAGCTCCATATAATGCATTCCAATTCCACTGATGTTGTGTCAATATGATTCCCAGTCTAAGAGATTCAAGCGTTTTAGTAAACATGGTACAGTAGTGTCTGGGCTTTGTTAACCAGGTCAGACCGACCAAACAAACTCGGACCAAGGGTACCATGTACCGCGATTAAATTTTACAGACACGAACTGATTCGGTTCGGGTAGGGGGCTCTCGGTGGCCTAGTCTCTATGGGACCGTCTTGAAGGGCATGAGTCCATCCCAACAGAGGAGGGACCGAACCATTGTGCCACGTGTCCGTCCTGTAGGGTAGTTTGTGACCCACCCAGTTTTCTAGAGGCTGATCGGTCAGCCACACTCAGATATAGAAGAATATTAAGTCTTTTCCACCTCTATAACCTCGTGGGTCACCACGAGGTGCCTCCTCTACCACAGTCGAGCGAATGTGGCCCATCACATGGGCTATAGAACGGTGTCGTGTCTGCGGACCTCTGACCGTATTGAGTGACTGTGTCTGCCGCCTCTAGCGGGAGCTTCCTCCAATTGCGCCATGAGTCGAGCTGACCATTTCTTATCCTCTTGTGCACTATCTGGGTGTGCTACCACCACCTAAAGCATTCGATACTGGTGCACCGGTGAACTAGTCTTCCGACCACCAGGTCCACACCGGTGGTCCTTTCTTCGCGCTTCTTGCGCCTGCATTCTCCAAGGAATCATCTATCCACCAAGAGGGTCTCAAATTTATCTTACTGTAAATTTGAGAGTTTGGAAAAAAAAGAGAAACCTTGGTAGAGGGGATTAATTTATTTTCATTTCGTTCCAATCCCTCCACATTATAAGTTTGTAATCATGGAAGGTACGGTGATTTTAATTCAAACAACAATGATAATTCAGTCTCGGATAAAGAGACCAAAAATATGTCACCCTCCCGACAGAATTAAAAGTTCTGTGGATTAACAAGTTCATGGGATAATCCATGTTTGTCATTTTTTAATAAGAATGTGGAAACATTAAAATCAAATAACCATACCTAGTTTACATTCGTTACTAAAATGCCCTTCCTCTTGTTTTCGAGATGTCGATGTCGCTTCTGACTTCATTCTTCGATGCTCATTGAACATGATGATGATTCGCTGATGTTACGTTCTTCATTATGTTTTGGATACGGAACACTTCCGGCGGTTCATCATAGAATCCCAACAGTTTTAATTCCCCATTCTATAACATGTTATTTTATAAAATGAAACATAGTGTTGTGTTTCGGTTACGCTGTGAATTTGTATCATTACACTGTTTCATTTTGAAAAAATTGTCATTATTAAACTTAAATTATTTCATCATTACGCTTCCTGATATGGTCCATTAGTAATCCTCATTAATGTG
Source organism: Viscum album (assembly GCA_963277665.1). Taxonomy (NCBI): domain Eukaryota; kingdom Viridiplantae; phylum Streptophyta; class Magnoliopsida; order Santalales; family Viscaceae; genus Viscum; species Viscum album. Next base: position 360,437,755 of record OY728143.1, read on the forward strand.
CCTCATCTTCGTCTGGTCACTATATCGTAACATCACCATCTACCACCCAAAAGTGTGTAAAAAATAAAATAATTCCATTAAATTATTTTAATATTTTTCTTCAAAAGTCCAAAAAATAACTTTTTTGATTGACCTTTTCTAGATGATGATAAGTCATTTCATGGTCAATCCCCGCATTCTGAAGTAAATTATTCAATTATATTTGCAATCCAAGTGCTGTTTCAAAATATAGGAAATCCCACTTGCACATTTACTAAAGATAACATAAAAATTTCCGAAATTAACATTCACACTCAACCATCACTCGCTAAGGATAGGGTCTAACTAAGGGGAACATGAACAAATCATCTCATTAGTACTCTCATATTTTCAATCCAAGTTATTTTTTAGGAGTTAGAAGTTTTTAAAAATAAAATAATAGTTATATAATTATTCTATATACGACCAAAAACTAAATTCCACTTTTGGCCCGTGCCGACCACTGTTAGGATCTACTAAAAGGAATCATACACTAACAAGCTCTGCGGTGGTCTCAGATTTTCATTCTGAGACACCATTATTGAGTTATATGAATTAGAAAAGTAAAATAATTTTTTATGGTTAGGACATTTTTTGAGTTTTCTCGGTAAAGGCATGTGCTGACTAAATTTAAGTCACATCTAGGGTAAACCCGCCATCCTGAATGCAATGGTTCCCTCTGATTTTTTATCAAGGAACTCATTAATGAATTATTCCATATTTTCCTAAAAACTACTCTAATTCACTATATAAATCAAATCATTCATCGATATATCATTCCGGGCACTCTAGGCCCCAGAATCGCTCTCCCTCCCAGTGCATAGTCTTGAAATAATTAGATATAAATAAAAAACATTTACATAGAAATTCAAGGACAATATATGTAATATTAGTTTATGATTACATGATTTACCATAGGAGAATAAAACAAAATGGGTTTATTATGAAATTATTAAATTACTTCCATCAACTCAAATTTGAGAATAAACAATCCCGATTAAAATGAAAATGTTAAAGAATCTCCTTCCATGATCATAGTGTTGACTGGATAATTAACGAATGGATACATTTTATTTTTTAGATCTAAATCCCCACAAAACAATTTTAAATTAAAATATTTAAAAAAACATATTATACACATATTTATGGAATTAAAAAATCTATTGATCAGATAATTAGCCCAATTAATGAATATTGAGTTCACAAATCCCTTACCTCCCAAATCCATATCATTATCCTATCTTTAACCTCATAAACTGTGGTTTCAAAAAGGTCATAAACTAGTAAAAAATCAATTCTCATATTTATAATATCATATATGATCATATTATATCATATTTATCCCCCCCGTTTGATATTAAAAATCTATTACAGTCATTATTTCAGACCTTAATGACCATATTTCTCATTAATTATTTATTATTTAGTTATTGTTCTTCTGTTTATTATTTAATTCAATCTTCAAAATAATAATATTTATGATCTAATTATCATGTTTTTACTTATATTATACATTTAAAAAAAATCCATTAAGATGCTTCTGAGAAACCAGGTACGTAACTATGAAGAAGAAGGTAGGTCATATGTACCAGGAGTAATTTTACCATATTTCATTGATAATTATTGAAATAAGGTATGTAATATATTATATATATAATACTAATAATATCATATCAATAATATTATATCATTATATATATATATATATATATATATATATATTATCCATGTGGTGTGGTGATGAAAAGAAATCCACATCATTCGGGGGAGGTAGTAGTCCACATATATACATGGTATGCTAACATATTTCATTTAGTGAGATGGTAAAAAAATAAAATTACATATTTTATCTTATAATAATGATGAATTTTTCATTAATATCATAATAATTTCATTCAAATCAGAAATAATCATAATAATTATACATATCACCTTATAAGTAATGCCTAATTGAATGAAAAATCACATCGCTTCCTAAGGTGGTAGTTTTCCACACAAATGAGTGACATTTTAATGTGTCCTATTGAATTGAAGGTCACAATGTATATATGTTATAATGAATCCAAAAAAGATATTTATGTTATATGTAATATATATATTGATAAATATATATATTTATAATTTAGATCAATCATCATGCCCAACTATGAGTTATTGTAATGGAAAAATGAACGACATCAGTTCATTAGGGTATACCTTTCCATACACATGATCAATGATTTCGTAAACCATTTTATATAAGTGGGGTTTGATTTTTATTAATTTCATGTTATAAAAACAGGATAGTTTATGGACGATAATGAGTTTATTATAAAATTATGGATTAATGAGAATTGATGGAGGTAGAGGATGAAATTAAATAAAAATTCCCTTTTAATAATGTTCCATACTGTTAGGGTATTCTACTTAGGTTTGTGATAAATCGTTACTAGGTTAGTTTTCCACCCATATTATTGTAACACCCTAGAAATATGAAGTAGGAACATTATATTCAATAGCTTGTATGAAACACAACACTAACCACGTAAGGGAATATAATATAATGAGAATGTATAATATAATTTTTATTTTAGGGTAAATAAATATAATTTATATTTTTTAATGTACACGACACTTTATTAGAATACATCACACACAACAATCATTTCCTTCATTAGATTTCATTAAATGAAAAACCAAGTTTTACTAAACAATTAAATATTATTAAAATATTATTACATGATATAATAAAATATAACCAAGAAATTAAATTATTTGTTATGAATATTATAAAACACATGATGAAAATATTGGTTTAAAAAAAATTAATTTATAGTTTTAAAATTAATTTTAAATGAATATAAAAACCAAATGAAAATTAAAAAAAAAATATTTTAGTAAAATATTATTTATAACCTCAAATTTTTTATCCTAATAAATAAAATTAATTACAATTAGTTAGTGATATTAATTATATATATATATATATTATATTTAATAAAATATTTTTTAATTTCATTAATTAGATTTTATATGCATGGGATAAAAACAAACTCATCATTAAACACATAAAGCATTATTTCTGTTTTGGTACTTTTACCGCCTTTTAATTGAAAACTTATTCTAAATCCAATTTTGGTAAATTTTATATATAATCCAAAAAACTTAATCACTAGAATAGGATAACAAAAAATAAGTATTGATGATGTTTTTAAACATTTATATGATTCGTAATTTTTAATTATTAGTGAAAAATATTGATGTTCAATTCAATGACTAATTTTAATAAAATTTATTTATATAGTTAAATTTTATTTTTTAATTAGTATTAAAGTAAAATTATTTAAATTATTTACCATTTTTTACAATTTATTTCAATTTAGTCAATTTAAAATTGAAATTTTGTATAAAAACATAGTAATCATTTGGATGTTATTAATTTAAAACCCCTCATTGTCACCCTGAATGAGGGATTAATATTAAATTAATATCTTCTATTTTAATGAATATATTTATATAATATAGATCTAATTTTTATAATAATATTAATTTTTAATCTATAATAAGTACAACATATTTTTTGAAAAAAATATACTTGTGAATGTGATTAAAAATAATTACAATGAATAAGAAAAACATATTATTTACAAGGGAATAAACAATTAACCTAAGTGAATATAACCAAAAAAACATGTAAAAAATATTTTTTATTTTTTGAATTTAGACTCTTTATTCCATTTTATCAACTTTGGAATATTATTGGGTTCATTTTAAATAGGAAATATGTAGGTAGAATTCCATTTTCAAAAATTCACAAGAGTACAACTCCTACTCCAATATAAAAGGCCTCATATACTACCACTGCCTCATATCACTCAACACAAATTAGATAAACCAATATTTACCCAAATAGATTCTAAACATATTAGAAATAATCCGAGAGTAATCCCTTTGTGCCAAAATCCATCCAAGGAAGCACGTTGGTAGAAACCAAATAAGTTAGCTAAAGAAGTGTTAACACCGTTCCTCCGGCTACTTAGATATGTTTCTATTATCCTCTACATTGACTTTACTTTTAACAATATTATATCAAAAAATTGAAAAATATATATACTTATATATTTTATTGAAAAGTGTTATACATACACTTACACACACTTTATGTGTATGGTGAACTACCTCCATATGAAAATATGATTATTCATTTTTTCCAATACCACCTTTCATGGTTGGTTATTATGATAGAAATATTTCTATACAAGTTATATATGATATTATTAATTTATTTAGGATTATTTAATTATTTTTTAACAAATTCCCATGTACATCTTATTTTTTTTGTAAATATGATAATATCATTTGTGGATATGCGGACTACCGCCTCCTTAATGTTTCATGACTCATTCACACACTTCCAAGAACATATAAAGGATATTTTAAATAAACCTATGTATTATATGAGAAATAAATATGATACTTGAATGAAAATATACATATTTATAATTTTATTTCTATTAATTTAATAGGATAATGAAATGAAAGTAGTGGTCATTCACTTGTATGACTTATCATCTCCAATAATGGTGCATTACATTTCCTATCACAAAATATTCTAGATTATTATAAATATATATATATATATATATAATATATATACATATATATATATATATATCATATTTTCATCATGTTTTAAATTCTATAAATGATTAAACCTTGATCTAAATAATAATTACAAAAAGTAACTAGTTAAAACATAATTGACAAACATGCAAATTAACACAAAAAACAGTGAAATTAAAGAATGATTTTTATAAAATGGGTAATAATATATTATAAAAACACAGTATATGATATTATAAACAAGAATTAAGTTATTTAATATGGTATTCAAATAAATAAAACGTTTATACAAGAATTTAATGGATATTCACCAGAATGAAAACACAAGGTTATGGATTTTTGTCTCAGTTTACATTCCATTGATATTTATTTGTTATTTTTAAAAAATTTACTTTTATATGTTTCATATACTACCATATAAAATTTTATATCATGAATATCCATATTTTCATGATATTTAAATTTACATTAAATGTTTTTCCATCATGAGGATTATGATTCAAATGTTTGAAAGAGGTATGGGACACATTGGAATGTTAAAATATTTTTATCCTCAAGAATTTTATTTATGATTATCTTTACAATTCACATAATTTTGTAATTTATTACTTTGTCATGAATAAATAAAATCATTTTATCACCTAATTTTGTATATTTTGTGTAAATACGACCATGTTTTCAAATAAAATCTCGATTCATTAATTGTTTATGATATTTTGAGTTCTTTTGAATTAGTTCATATAAGGTGATATTGGTTAAATGGAACCAACTGGAAAAGAATTTCATAACGCGCATTATTTTCATTGGCTTAAACTAGTAACTTATTTTTATTATTATTTAATGATTAATTTTATAATTAAAATTAATAAAAATTATTTTATATCAGATTTATTACGTTTATTTATAGTTTATAAAAAAAATCTACTCATTTATAGATTCTACCTTCAATGTTATAGTGGTTTCAAGGGTTTAATTTACAATCATATTTTTTTCGACATTGTTTACACCTAAATTTACTTTAGAGTAAATTATGTTATTATATTCTATTACACCCTATAATTTTATTCTCTTTTTGTTATTCATGACCATTCTCAAGTAATAGTACCATTTTCCAATTCACTAGTACATAAAAAAATTTAGAAGATATTTTTAAGAAAACATGACAAAATTTTACTCTTTAGCCAGAGATCATATTTCCTTGTAATTTTTTTAGTAAAATGATTTCAAAAGGGTTTTTATTATTATCATATTAACTTTGTAAATATATTTTTACCCATTTTTCTTTTACCTATGTTTTCAATGAAAAGTTCTTGTAAAATTCCCAATGAGTTAATTTTTAACCTCTTATTATGCAAGAAGAATGTTCAGTTATTTTCATACAACATGTAGGAATTTACCCATCATCACTTCATCGATTCTTCCAACTCATCTAATAATGTAATAATTAAATAAAATGTTCTGAAAAGTTAATTTTAAAAAAAAAATTCAAAATAAAATGATACATTTCTCTGAGAATGTTTTTAAAAGATATTTTTATAATATTTCGATTGAAAAATGACAACAAACCCTTATTTTTTACTCTAGTTGGAGTATTTTATATGGATTCCCAATTTATTATTCTTCTTTATAAGAAATGATTGATTTTTCCTAACATAGTATTCACAATCACATACTTTATTCCTTTTAATCATATTAGAATATTCGATAACATCTGATCTTGTGGAATTAAATTTACCCTAAGTATCCATTTCAAATTTTTTGGATATTATTATTACATGAACCATATACCATATTTTATATGGTGTTCAATTTGAATGTTAATTAATTATTTGTTGAAATTTCGATAAATCAAGATCCTTTGTTCAATTAAAATATTTCATTAGGTATATTATTTATTTTGATTTTTATATATGATTATCATGATAGTCTTTTATGACACAAGTGGGTATGAGTAATAGATAACACCTCATTGAATGGATTTATCATGATATGAATTAGTTGGGGAAAATAGTTGATTTTATACCATATATTCTAGATAGTTTTGTGAATTTTCTTGACTGTAATGGTTCCATGTACTTAAGAAACATGAAGTCCAAAAATTATTCATTTCCCTCACTAGTTTTATTTATTATTAATCCAATATATTTTTCATCCATATATATATACAAGAATTTAATTTTTAGTTTATTGGTTAAATAGAATGTGTTATATTTTCTTAAATTTACATATTGGTTTTTTCTTTATCTAGTTGTTTTAATGGAATGTGTTCTAGTTATTACCTTTTCCATATGGTTTATAAATTTACATCTCAGTTTTTTTGATTACATGGAATATGTTTTTAGTTATATAATATTCCATAATTATTATTTTAATTTTTTCATTATTCCTTCAGAAATATATCACCCTTATTTATAAATTTATCTCACGATTATTTTTTCTCTTTTACAAAAAATCCTTGAATTGTATAATGAATGATATGAAAGGATAAACTAGATAAAATAATGTTATTATCAATCAAAGAAAAAATTATGTAATAATTATAGAATTAATTTATAATAAAAAACACGGATTTATGATTCTCGCTTTCTAAGAATATTTAACTCTTCAGTCCTTTAAGATTTGATAAATTATAGTCATTTTAATGTACACATAGTACACACTAGCTCTAGGATCATTGGGGTCAGGGAACAACATAAAATGATTGTAGAATTTTGCTATTGTTATTGGGATATGATTTGTGTAGTTAGTCTCTGAACTAAATGGGTTTGGTTGTTTGATGAAGGGATTGTAGGGGTGACCTTTTATTATTGAGGTGACTGGAACTCCAGAATTGATTACGAATATATTCAGTTATACAGAGGATTTTTCAACAGAGAAGATTCCAATATAAACCATTATCGAACCAAGATGATATTATGGGAACAAATTTCCAAAAAAATGTGTTTTACAATATATTTTTCCATTTTTAAACCTTTTATTATTCTATTAACCCCCTCACCCACAAAGTAATTTTTTACAATAACTGCATTAATTAATTTTTATTGATTTCACTAATAGTTATTGTCAAAAATGTAGTTAACCTTTTTATCATACATAATTTATTCTTATTCCAAACAAGGAATACATTTTTCCTAATTCAAATCTCATAGTGGAAATTTTTAATTTAATATTAATCATATATACTTGATGAGAATACCAGTTTTTAAAGATAATATGTTCAAATGTTTACAAAGTTTTCATATCTAAATTCAATATGAAAATGACTGAAAATAATCTTATTGGATAAATAAATATACAATTGAAATAATTTTACTTGAAAAAAAATTATTAATATAAATTATAATTCCAATTAATTTTAACTAAAAGCTATTTTTCAATAAATATTTAGTAATTTTCACAATTTATAACAAAAACTCAATTTAAAAAAATATGTAAAAATCAACCAAAGATAATTTCGAAATTATTATTTCAAATAATATGTAAATTTAAAAAAAATTAATTAAATTGAGAAAATGTAATTTCATTTAATGTTCCCAATGAACAAATAATCCTGCATCAAAAATATTTCATAATGAAATTATATTTTCACATTAAATGATTCTTATTTTATTTGAAATAAGTTGATAACAAAAGTAAATGTTTAAACTATATTTATTTAAAAATATATTTATTATTTTTTATACCCACCATTATAAAATGTAGTTGATAACTATTAAATTAAATAATATTATTTTAATAAAATTTCATGTTTTGTTTAAACTCAGTATCTCATACACCACTAGAAAAACTCATTGGTTACAATAATTAAATCCATTGAAGATATTTAATTTAAAAATACATATATCATAATGTATCAGGGTGATATTTTTTCTATTATTGGTTTGGTGTTTCATACTATATATTGAATATAATGTTATTATTTTAGAATTTTGAGGTCTTAAATTCTCCCCCAGTTATATAAATTTGTTATTTGAAATTAAGACATGATCAAAATAATAAAAAGTTTTAAATTTGGATATACTATTTTTGAAACCACCATATGATAAATGTTTAATGAAATAACATTTCAAAATAGATATTAGGATGTAAAAAAGGTCATATTAAAGAATAGAATACTATGATTTTATGTTAGAAAATTTTTGGTAAGTGATAATTTGGGAATGAAATAAACACATATAAATTATTGTGAGTGATTGAGGCCATTGAACATGATCATGTGAGTAGTCAATAGAGTGTCAACGAATTTAAGTCCATAATTCTATGATGATTTAGATCACCATATTATTTGTAAAATATGAATGTAATATAACAACTTATTTGTTTCTTGATTCTTTTCATAATGATAATAAATTATTTTACAGTCTATAAATATAAGGCAACAAACCTATTGGATGTTTTTTAAATTTCAGAAAAAAATAATCATTTGTCTGTTCCTATATAAACTTCCAATTCATCACAAACACTATGAAATGAATATTGAAAATTCATTTCGTATTCCAGAACCACTAAAATTAAAATATAATATATTGAATGTTTTATAAAAGGGAAACATGTTTTTCTATCTACCTATATATATTTTCCAAAACCAATATGGTTCACACAAGTTATACAATATAATATATTTACCTCTAATAAATATCCAATTTTTAACTTAAACCATTCCATAAATGGTTATCGTTATAGACCATTAAAATATTAAGATCCATAACTTTAGAAATGAGGTCAATAAATATCCTAAATTAACATATCATTAATTTGTTCTGAGGTAGTCAGTACTATCCAATTTAAATTTTCCATATCAATCATCTATTCATCCAAAAATCATTATCTAATCATTATTGAAATATTAAGGGTTATATTTTCTTAAATAATTTGTTTTCCAAATAGTTCATTTTTCCGTTAAACTATATTTCTTGGTTGTCAACATTCACTTCCAAATCATTAATTAAAAAGTAATGCATAATAATCAAAATATATTTTAAAATTCTTATTACCAGAATAAAATTGATAAAATAATCAAATGACATAATTTTTGAATCAAAACACAATATCATTAATTATTCCGCATCATCGGTGTTAATGGAATAATCTTAAAAATGATCCATTGGCTTCTCAAGTCATATATTAACTTGATGCTTGAGATATTGATTTGTGTAGTGTCTCATATCATTGAATTTAATGTATTTTACTTTCAAACTTTTTTTCATACCATTTCTATCATATGAATAGTTACCATTTTATACACACTTGTCTAAAAATACTATTTCTGTCATGTAAGCACCAGAGAGTTTCTTCTCATAATTAAAAAATTTTAAAAAAACACATATTTTACAACACTCATTTATTAATATTCATCCAAATATTATAATTATTCCCCTTGTTCAATCTGAAGCCACAATATGTATATATTTAATTCATTATCATTTACCCCATTATATTATTTCCTTATATTCAATGAATGTTTGAGAGACTAATTCACTTCAAACGATTGGATTAAGACCATCAATGAAATGATCATTCATACACTTTGGATGACATTAATTGATGTGGATTCCATTCCTTCTACTATGATTCATTTATAAATAATGTAATACCATATATTTGGTCATTTACTTGAGAAGCAAAATGATTAATCCAAAAACAAGTAACATTGGTAACCTAAATTGAAAATTTATGGAATAGTAAATCTCATAATCATAAATATATTTTAATTGGGGATATATCCCTTTTCAAATACTTAATAATATTTTGTAAATGAAGTGTGAATTTTCATAATCATATCATGTGGGAGTGTAGAAATAAGTTCTCACTAAGACCCATTCTCCTTAACTTGGTGATAATCGGGTCAAACCGAATTCACCCATTTTCGATTTATTACCCATTGGTATATCTATTCTAGAACCACGTCCACATGTAGTTTCAATATAGTGATGTATAATAAGGTATTTTCACATAATAACTTCATCAAATAATAATGACATTCTTATACACTCATCCACAAATTCAATCATATTGTTAAATTAACAAATCTATGTTTTCCTAAATCTATTTCCCATAGTTTCTATAAATCTTCTTATATTACCAAATGTAACAAACCTAATCTGAGTTTTATAGAGATGATATCATCCATATTACATTTGTTTCGGATACAAATAATCATTCAAAAAGGACCAAATAGTTTAGTAGTGACAAAAAACAAGATGAATACTAGAGTAATTTATTTATTTTGAAAACACAAATACCAAATTAATTATATTCAAGAATAACATTATTCCCCCTAGAATATCTTTTCATGTCAAATATATTTAATCTATTGCATTCCTAAGAAAGTAAAAATGGGTGATGCCAAATGGTCATTAAGGGTTACGTATAATAGATGTAATCCTTAATAAATAAACCATAATAAATATGAAAATTTTAAATGACGAAAACACTTTTAATATACCTAATAAATATAAAATCATAAAAAAGAAAACCTTAATAATTAATATGGAATTATTAAAAGAAAATAATTCTATTTTATCAATAAATTTATATTGAAATAAATCTTGATATAATATCATGGTGAGAATATCATTGATAATGAAGTTACTGATTTCTCAATAAAGGAAATGATTAATTATCGATGTTCTTGTCCGAGGAACATCAAAAACACTACTATAAATATATAACCACCATAAAGTTTAAAAATAGAAGGAAAAACTCCTCTTTTCCTTTTACATTATAAAAAATTCACAGTATGGTTTAAAATAACACGTAGAAACCCATTTAATATGGCCATGTATTTTGTCTCATGACACCTATAGATATATTGAGGGGCTATATAATACTTTTCCCCCTCAAATCACAATATTTCTATATCAATACACATATATTGAAAAGGAAATTTTATTCATGAATCAATGTCTGTATAGAAAATATCTGTAATGAGGGAAAGATAAATATTTTTAAATATTCCTCTAATCAATCAAATTCCTCTCAGATTAGAACATCGTATGAAAAAATATTATATGTTTTAAGAAATAAAAACACTCATGATATATAATATTGAATTATAGGTCACTTTCAGTTTCCATTTCAAAGGGAATAATTCATGGTAATGTTAATGAATTGAGGATGTGAATTTCAATACATTACTTGGAAAACATGATCAAAAACCATCCAGAGGAAGAATATGGATGGTCTCAATAAAATATATACCCATTATATTAATAAAAAAGTGTCATGGTAAATGATTAATAAAAATAATATAACAATATTTTTAAAAAAATCATTGACAAAGGAATACTTTTCATTTTGAATATCACTATTTAAAACATAAAATATTATTAAAATAAATGTATTTGAAAATCTCTTTTAAATAAAACAATTTCATTAAAATGATTCTTATTCACGTGAAAATATCGTTTCAAATAAATTATGGTCGTGAAAGTGGAAAATTAATTATATTTCAAATGATATTAATTTTATATTAATTTTTTAAAATTAAATGTTTTTGAATGTACCATGTATAGAAAATTACAATAATATTTCTTTCACATATTTAGTGATATCCAAACTTGTACTATTTTGAAAATGACATAAAGCTCCATGGAATGATTTTTAAAGAGTAAAAATGGGAAGAATTTCCATTAATAATTATGTTTACAATCATTAAAAATAGTTTTTAGATATTATTTTAAAAAATTGTTTTTGTAATAAAATGTTTCTTTAACGACGTGAGAAATGAAGCCATGTTTTATTACAATATTTTCACAATTAATTTAAGTAATAAATAGTGAAAAAATAATAATGTTAATGAAAAATATCATGAATAACAAGAGAAGTATAACATTAAATGGTGTTCTTTGATAATGGTAAAATAATCCCCTTCGACAACAATTCATGAATAAATAATATCAAGTAGAATGTGATAGTTAAATAAACCCGTATAATTATCAAAACATTTAAGTGAGAATAAAACAAAAAATATATTATGTTTTAATAAATTAAATAAACATAAAACAAGTAGAAATATAAAATAATTTAATAAATATTCATTATACACATTATCTTATAATGATATTATCAATGATGTATAATTATAATATAGTGAACTGAAATTGAGTTATGAAATCTATTCCACCAGGCTTTAATTTGATGGAATGTACATTAACATAATATATAGTGGTTTTATAAATTCCATAAACATATAAAATAATGATAATATTTTTTATAACATCATATATTATCCTATTATATCATTTTACAACACATTTGACAATTACATTTCATTATTTTCATTTTTTAGAGTGATAATTGCCTTGATTTCTTATAAAAGATGTGTTTTGATGGTTTTAATTATTTTTAATATTATATAGTTCCATAAAATACATTTAAAATTAACTAAATACTTATCATATTTATAAATAAATTATTCTTTTAAAACCCATCATGAATTATTGATTGGATAAGTAAAGTATGTTACATTCATTGTGATACTTGGTCGTTTGTACGTATGGGTAACATAACCATTTTGAAATTGTCTTGGTATCTAATATATTATAACTATGGAATGATAATAATATCATGTATTCCATATTATTTCATTAAAAACAATAATATATATTATCTATTTGGTTTCTTTTTAATAAGGGATTCACATCATTTCATGCAGGCAGTTGTCCACACATACATGAAAATGTTAAAGTTTTTCCTCGAGTTGGAAGGTAAGATACAGAATGATATTTATTATCAAATTAAAATATGAATATATCATGAATATAATAATAATTTTATGTATATAATATATAATCAATAAAATTATCCTTATCACCTTCAATGTGATGTGTTAGTGAAAGATGAATCTCATTGCTTGATGCGGTGGTAGTAGTCCGTTATACACATAGGAAACACTATCATGTACCTTATGTAATGCAGTCTAATAATATATATATATGATATAATTACTTTTGATTTATATTTATTTTACATATATCATATATATATACTTAATATATATAATCATACCCATCCTTGAGTGGTAGTTATATTGAAATGATTGACATGGGTTCATAAGGCAGTAGTCTTTTGTATGCATGAATAATGATTTCATTACCTATTTGATCAAAGTGATGATTATTGTATGTGATTACTTGATTATAAAAAATCCCATTATATTTAATGTAATTATGATATTATATCATCAATTTATAATATCAACATAAGTAGGTGGAGGAATAATCAAAATAAAAACCCTTGTTGAAGAGGATTTCATCTTCTTCGAGTATCCTCCTTATGATTACACTAATGCCTTCTTCGATTTAATTTCATCCTATGATAGTGCACCCAAGATATGGAGATTAATTATTACTAGTGATTTTGGTATAAATTTTCTAAACAAAATAGGTATTAGGATGTTAATAAAATAGGAGAGGGGTGTTATTTTATAAGTGTGGTGAAGGGTACACTTGTAATATATTGAATTGATTCAATCATAACCACATTTTTATCTTTATAAAAATCTTCAATAATAGAAAATTATTGAAACTATAATGGGTATCTGTAAATGTGTCCCTAAAATATGTTTTGAAGAAGTTACAAATTAATTTTTAAAACCCAATCTTCTACATTTAAACCCATAGTAAATCAGTTTTTACCTTAAATATAATAATTAAATTTTAATGTTTTCACTATTCATTTTCGTAAAAAAAATTTTTTACAATGTTAACAATTAAAATTTGTTATAATTCCAAATATGGAATAAATTTTTATAAATTTGATAAAAATAATTGGAAAATTTTAATTTCAAATTAATCCAATATACAGGATGATAAAGCCAGTTTTAAAAGGCAAGTTATTCAAAACATTACAAAGTATATATATATATATATATATAATTATAGAATGAAAATTGTTTCGTTGAAAAATATTGGATTATAAGATATAAAATTCAAATTAATTTACTTTTAAACCAACAATAAATAAAATTTATAATTAGAATTATTTCAAATGTAAAGGTTGTTTACATTTATAATTAACTATTTTCCCCTAATAATAAAAAAATTAAAATTTTCATAAAAATAAAAAACTATTAACACTAATATAAACATAATGTTATAATTTCAAATATGAAGTCAATTTAATAAAAAATATTATAAAATTTTTAAAAATTAATATTAAAATATGTGTGCAAAGCATAACTAATATGTCTTCAAAAAATAATTTTTTTTCAAAACATTTGTTTCTCTTTTAATTGACTATTATTTTATATTTAATAAATATATAAAAATTGAATACGTATAAAATAAATATTTCATAATTTAGTTAATATTATTAATACCATCTATTATAACAAAATGGTGATTTGTTATACATTAAATAATAATATTTTAATCATATGTCACATATTATTTAAAGTAAGTGTTGCATGTAATGCACGATTAACATAGTGTTTTATATAATTAATGCAATTGAATATATTTAATTTTAATAAAAATAATTATATCATAAAATTTTATGGTGATATATTTTCTTTTAATCTTATGTCTTAGTTCCATAGATGATATAAAATAAAATGTTCTTATATTATAATTTTTGGGTGTTCAAAAATCATTTATAAATGAAAAAATATTTTTATTAATGAAAATGTATGTTTAATATTTATGTGTACTTAATGAAATTTATTTTAAATTACAAATTAAATTTTTTTTAACATATTTTTTATTGCATTAAAAATTTAATTCCAAAATAATTAAAAATAATAAATTTTAGATTATAAGATAAATATTATATAATATACAGGGAAAATATAAATCTTTGAAAAATTATACTCTTTAAGGTAAATTGATTTTAATCAAACATACTGGAATTTTTCTATTTATCCCCTAATAAGTAAATTTCTTCAATAAATTTTTATTAGAAAAAATTAAATAATTAATTAAAATAATTAGTATAATATATTTTTTATTAAAAATGATCATTTTAACTATCATCTTATTTACTTGATGTTATACTCTTTGAGTAAATTTTTCGCGATATTTTATATTTTTTTTAATTATGTTTTAATGGTTATCCAACATTGGAAAAAATATACAGTGTTTTTCTTTAGTTTATTATTTTATATGATGAAAGATATTAAATAATATGATTATTTAAAAGAAAATGCGTAATAAAATAACATGTTGTTACAAGAGTCATTTAACCTATGTTGAAATTGAATATTAATCTATGATAATAAAATATGAAAATGGTGAGGGTGAAAATAAATTGATCATCACTAAGTATAATATTATGCAATAATTAAATGGTGTAAAATATATTACAGTTATCCGGTTGATGTAATTTATTCCTTTACATATACTCTCATATCACAGGGAGGATAATTCTATTAACCTCAAAAAAGAACCCCCTATATATTTAATTCCATCCATATTATTACTTATATTCCTCTATTTTTTAATTTTTATGATTTGTAACATGTGTTATTATTTTCATGGGAGGTTTAATTTTTCGGAAACCTCTTATTGATTTATGGAGAAATAAAATGTGGTCATTTATTACAAAGTGATACCTTTCATCATCAAATTCTAGATAAAGTGGTACACTTTTTTATCTTTAGAATGTATGAATCTTTAATCTCAATTTAGGGTTTACTCATGATTTATACTCTATTATAATATCATTTATTTTTTAATATATTTTATTCTTTAAATAAATATTGAATTTATATTTTTATTTCTGGATTTTTGAATGTTTTGTCAATTAAAATAATAATTTAAGTTTATTTTTTTAGAAAAAATATAGTATCCATCTCTCATTGAAAATTTATTATGATACATACTCACATAGTTCTACATGAGATTAAATAAAATGTGGATAAATTAAATTGTACTATTATGTCAACCATCTTTGACGTTTTTATTTTTCTTTTATTTTTGTCTTTAATATATTTAGTATGTTTTAGAATGTGTATTTAATATCATTTTAAATTTTGAGTCATTATTTAGTGAGTTTAAAATATTTTTTCATGAAATTTAATATTTAAATATTTTTGATATGTAATAATTTTGTTTGACTCATATTTTAAACATTTGAAGATGTTGAAATTTATTTGAAATCGAATTCAATTTTATAGTAATAAAATTTATTTTTTCTATCACAAAGGTATACTAAACCAATTCTAATATAGACATCTTAATAATCCCACATTATTGTCAGAAACATGGATTTTCATTGGGAAGTAAAATATCTGAAGATTTCTATTGATGAACATTTATCAGTAAGAATTTTTTTTAATATGATTGAATCATTTTTTTAGAAGAACACATTTTAATTGTGAGAAAAACAATTTACATTAATTTTTATTTATCCCTTATAATACTTGAATATTCATATAGTTTTAACCAATATTGTAAGATGATTTATCCTTACATTTATTAACTCATTATATTTTTTCAATATTTTTTAGTATTTTAATGTTAAGAAATTTCATTTAGTGTTTGTTATTTGGGAACCATCTCAGTATTGGTTATATGATGTGTGTGTCACTATTATGGGTAGTGGAGAGAGAGAATAGGTATGATACACTATAATTATTTTTTCTCCATTCATATAAACTTTTAATATTTAATAAAAATAAAAAAATAGATATCAGATATAATTTTTCATTATGCACTATTTTATGACACATGTCCCAATAAAATAATTAATTTTATTAAATTTTCAAATAATCCTCTATAGTAAAATAGAGAAAAAAGGAGATATTTAGGATGAAATCATTCATTAAAATTATTTTATGAATCATGGAACATATCCCAACATTTAATTTTGGTGTATAAATATTAAAGGTAATTTTTTTGTATCTTTTTTATGATTTCACAGCAATATTATTTCTTATATTTAAGTGTTAAAACACAACTTTTTATCCTTATAAATTATCATGTTTTTATCCACAAACACAAATCAACCAATATAAAATTTAAAAAATAAATCATTATTGAAATTAGTTTTCTATATCATATTATTGAGGAATGCGATTTTTCAAGCCAGTAGTGATAGAAACATGTTAGAAGTACTGTCATAACTCTAGATTAAATTTTTCATGATTGAAGATTTACATGAATATACATATGAGGTTTTTTTGGGTTCTAGGATGGTATTTTTGTTAATCAAACCTAAATTAGATACTGGATAATGAAAAGATAAAATATTTTGATAAAATTTATCTATTTATACTTTATTTAAAAATATCCAAAAAAGTGTATAATTATTGACTTTTTTCTATAATTTTATATGCATATTATGCATATGTGTGAGGTATGATAATGCAGTAAATTATCATATATTTTTAACTTTATTTTTTAAAAAAAGTTAAATTTTCTAGTGTATGATTATTTGATTATTACACATTCAAATCTAATTGTTCATTTTTTATATAAAAATTCATTAATAATTTTAAAATCAATATTTTTTATAATTATTTAGAAAAATATATAGTTATTATTCTTATCGTTAAATTAAATACAATAATAAAAATTTTAAAACTTTATTTTATTAGATATCATGGTTATTAAGAATCATATCAATAAAATAGAACCTCTATGTAATAATACTATATTGATCCTAAATGAGCATGAAAAATGGAAAACCATTTTGAAGAAAAATTGACTAACCTTCAAAAAACAAGTTATAAAAAAGGACAAAAAACTCTAAATGATATGATTTTTCACATAAATAAAATATATCTTTACACCATATATCTATATAAGTTATCGGATAAATATTTGGTCATCAATGTTTTTGGTTGGAATATGAAATTTGAGGGAAATGAACATTCTATTAGGGAAATATATTATTTTTTATTATTTAAAATCTATAATTTTACATATGTGTTCAATAAACATCATATGTTTTCAAATGTAAAAATATGTCATATATAAACAAAATAATATTTACTAATCTTTGGAGGTTCAATTGTATTATGTGAAAAAATGTATTAAAAATTAATTTATAGAATTGTATGAAAAATATTCCCCACTATATTTTTATAAATAACTAGATGAACGTTCGTTACAGGGTTTTTCTAAACAACCTTTCATAAAAATTATAAGTTTTTAATTTATATAATAGGAGTTCAACTATAAAGATTTTTTAATAGTTTCATTATTTATAATTATTAATTTCCCATTTACTCTTTATTTATCTCTTTGTTGGTGCCAAAATGGGTGAAGAAGAAGAAGCAAAAAAGCAAGAAATGTCGCACCGTGAAGCCCCTTTACGTAGTTCCCCTGGCCCCACAGCCGCCGCGGAGCATAGAGGCGGGATGCTCCGAAAGCGCCTTTGATGTTTGTAGGCCCAAAACGGAGCAAGGAGGTGTGATACTCTGCGACAGAATTTGACCTTTTCAATGCACCACGGATCTAGGAGGTGGGGTGATCGGTGACCAAATTTGGCGTTTGCGACCCGCCATGGAGTGACCAAATCCAGCTTCGCGTCGAGCAAGCAATGATTCATGGAGCCTCTTTCCTATAAATACCGGCCTCCCCCCAAGTCCAAGGGGAAAATCATCAGACCGTTCTACTTCATATCTCCCGAATCACGAAGCACCTTCTGCGCTGCGAACCAAGAGCTACACTAGGTACTTCTACTTTGCAAAGTGCATCATCCTTTCCTTGTTTTAACCCCCTCCTCTGAGAGTGATGCCTTTCATGGATCCTAAGGGCCTCTATGATGAAAGGGGATCTCCAAGGGTGCTCGAGTCATCGTGGAGCATTTATGCTTCGCGAAACACCCATCATGTACACGTGATCCGCATGCTAAGGTGGGGTCAATGTACATTGAAAAGAATATTACTTCATGATACCTTGTTTCGTGAGGAACCTTTGCTCTGCAAGGTAGTGCTCTGAGAATTCCATTCCACTTTATGAAGAACCTTCTATATACACCTCTTCCATATGCTTAGGCTGAGACCCCCCACTTCGCGAAGCATACCACTTTGCAAGTACCCTTCGCCACGCGGTGCACCAGACCTTCACAAGGCTCTTGCCTATAATCCCCTCTGAATTTCAATTCTTTTTCCCGTGCAATGCTATAGGTTTTCAGGATTTTATTTCAAAGTCCATTGGACAATACATCCCATTTCTCTACTTCTCCTCATTATTCTTATCATAGGAATGCTAATGGCTATTGTTTCTTCACTTAGCCACGCTAACATGGACCCCCAATAGTTCACTCCATGAAACCTCCTAGCCATGGTGTTTCATGTCCCCTCTCGTCTCCAAGGTGTAGAGGGTACCGGTTATGTATGTCCTATGGGTGAAGAGGTAACCCATGGAATCCATGCTCTAGGATGTTAAAATGCAATGCACCATCTTCCTGATCTTGTGATTTTAAACTGTGACTTCACCCCATGCATTCTACGTGGGGAAAGGCTGACCATCTGGGTGTAATCCCCTAGCTTTTCTTGAAGGAGGCATCATCCCTGCTGCTCCATTCTTCTTCGGTCCCAACGACTAGGGGGAATGGATGTAGGACCCTTCCTTTCCTCGGTTCAAAATCCCCCTCTCGCTGGGCTTTGTCACCATCGGGCCTCCACCCTTGAGTAAGTCCCAATCTTCATCCCCCTGGGCCACTAACTACGTGTATGTAACACCCGATATTTTTATATTTTGTTTTTATAAATCATCGAAGGAATCATTCACTACACACAACACTATATTGTCTTGCTTTAAACGCAACCACGACCTTCCTCAATAGCTTGTGTTGTACGCAATACTGAGTTTCACTAAACAACGATATGCTATTAAAATATTATTAAAACTAGCCGTTATGAATAGTAATAACTACTTTTTGAAATTTTATAAATTTTATTGTCCAAAATAGACTTCATTTTTGGATTCGTAATATTGAAATTATTCTAGGGTCAAATTTTGGTATTTTTCTTAAAACATTCAATTTTGGATGAATAGTGAAAACACTAGGTTACTACTTAAAAACCAACTTTTTATTTAAATAATAATTTATTTTATTTAAATTTATTTTAGATCCTAATTGCTACATAATACCTATATATGTTCAATGTAATTCATTGGAGTCATTTTATAATAATTTTAGATATACAAAATATTTTATTGAACATTTCACCATCTTTTACCCACCTCCTAGGAGAGTATGAAAATTTACATAAAACATAATTTTACCTCTTCTATGTGTGGAATTTTGAAAATCCAAGAGACACAGTTAACATCAAGAAGTTAAATGTGGTACAATAAGATAAAAATAATTTTTGGTGAATAGTAACTTTTTACTTTTATTTACCACGGTTAAAATTAAATAGGGTAATTAAGGGTAAATATAGTATTATTAGTACCATAAAACATCTGTTAATTCTATTGGATAAGTGTAATTCGACTAAAAACAACCTTAGGGATAAAATATTACCCTTTAGGTCCACTTGGATTACATTAGGACATTTAATATTATTTTTTTTAAAGAAGAGTTAAAATAAGTTAAAATCAATGTTTAATAACTAAAACATTTTTAATATAGGGTTATACATAAGATAAATTAAACTATTTATATTCATTATAAAGATAAAAATATTTCCTACATAATGGTATTTTATTTATAATTTTTATACTTTATATAATTTATTTTATTTATGACAAAATGATGATGCAGTAATTACCTTATTAAGGAAATATTAACATAATTGATATTATAAATACCCAAATAAATGTAATTTGAGACTTTTTATGAATTACACAAATTTTATAAGTTAATATGACATGTTAGTATTTATTAAATTAACTTTTTTCGAAATAATAATTTTGTTTTGATTTTCACAAAAACCAATTACCAAATAGTGATAAAATTGACATAAAATAGTTTTTAAAACAAATATTATATTATTAATTGTTATTTTATTCCTAAAAATCTATGTATCGGACAAATGACTTAGATAAGGTTATATATATTAATAATAAACATTTTTTGGTTCGTTTGGCTTGTTTTAGTAAGCTTATAAACCTTATAGTGTAAGAAAACAAGAAGAAACGGTAAAAGTAAAATTATTTAACTTAAAGTTAAATCTAAATGATAAGGTTAAAATATTAACCTAAACATGTCCAAATTATATTGAATGAGATTATTTCGACCCATCCCCACCTTATATTTGAAAGAAATCAATTTGGAGCTATTAAAAACTGAATATGACTTTATAATAAAATAAAAGTGTTAGATTTTCCAAAGGTGCCCCTCTCCTCCGTTATAAAAGGGCACCTCCTCCCTCTCCTCCTCACACCACTTTTAGCCATCACACTCAAAAAAAGCCAGCCAAATTTTTTTCTACACTTCCCTATAAACATCCTAGAGGTCCTAGTAATCTTCAAAGACAAACCCTAGTGCCCTAAGATGAGTTTTAGAAGAGGCGCATCAAGGAAGAGGTAATATCAATTAACGATCCATTCCAATTTCTTTCTTGTTCAACTTGTTCTTCTTTAGTTGTTTCATTATGAAGTAATATCTTAATTATCACTCATATACTGATATGTTATTATAAATAAGAAACAACCCTATTTCACCTTATATCCATCCTATGGAAAAAAAAATCACCGCGCGTGCGTACGTACGGAATACCGTCTCCACGCCGTCATGTAATCGGTTTTCCACCACCACCTTACTTGGATGCGTATAATGGTGTAAAGAATAACTATATATTATTATTGTAAAGTTATAATGATAATTAAATAGTATAAATACAATTAAATAAATTCCATGATCATTGGAACGATATCATCAATCGTGCGTACGTACGGCCTACCGTCTCCAAGATGTGATTCGACTCGTTTTACGTGATCTTCAATGCATAATGATTATATAAATGAATTAAATGAATAAATATGATATATATTACACTAATACCATACTGGAAATAAGGTATCTATAACTTAAAAATAATAATAAGAATTTATTCGGCAAAACACGCATAAGAACAAAAAAAGTAATAAACAACCGAATAATAAGAAACAATCATATATTACTAATAAGAAGCTAATAATATGACCATATATGATATCATAACAATGAGTACGATTCTGGAATAAGTCAATAACTTTATTTAAATCATTATATAGGAGGTTCAGACACATACGAAGTAAATTGGACCTAAGGTAAGGGAAAATCTCACAATCTCATTTTTATTCGAGATTGTTTATACTTTCGTATTTACTGGGATGTATTTATCATCCACATCCATGTTTCTTGAATATGTAATATTATTTCTATCCACCTAAGATTTTTTGAATCCAATATTTCTTTTTGGTGAGTTTTGTAGTAAAATATATGAATGGAATCTTTTGTTGTTTTTAATACGAGGTACTTTTTTGACATTTTCGGCCAAAGTACGAGAAGACTGTTTTTAACTTATACGACATGAATGGATTTTATGATTTCATAAAACATTATTTCCATTAAGCTTCATTTACAAGTTTTCATGTTTATTTTTAATAATCTTCCTTTACTTTAGAATTATATGACATTTTAAGATAGGAAAATGTTTTTGACGTAGAAAGGATATTTTCCTCAAGAATGAAGTTGAATCATTATATCAAAATTATTTTCCATCTAAGATAATATAGTGTTCTGTTTATATCCCTATTTTTACATTGATTTGATTATTTCATGATGGAATTATTTTTATAAAGTCCTTTTATCTTATATGATTTATGTTATGATTGCATGATGTTTAAGAATCCCATTTTTATTACATGGGTTTTGCTATGATGTATGATTTATGATCTTGTGGAAACCATAGGAAAGGTATAATTATGAGATGGTTGGTACCTATATCTCCCTCCAATGCATTTGGTAAAGATTTATATCTCGTGAGATAGACATGGATGGAACGCCAGGTTAATCTGGTTTAGTGAAACAGGATTGAAATGAGGTGTGAACTCGGTTCAGAAATGGAATTTGTCCACTAAGATAGTTTTGGCAAAGAGTCATCACTAACAAGGAATTATTCTCTATGATTATGTGTGTATGCCACAAAGTTTCATGTTTTATGTTATGATTATTAGGATAACATTTCACTATTATGTTTGATCCCATGTCATGATATTATGATATCTTTTGCAGGATAAGATTTTCAAAATGTTATGATATTACGAATATGATGTGATTGATATTTCTTCTGTTTACACTTACTGAGAATTTGAGCTCACCCTTTTGTATGTTTTATTTTCCCCAGGTCTTGAAGGAGGATATTATGTAGAATATGCCAAAAGGGACTCTGGATATGATGAAATAAATGGGAGACAATGTAGATGATTTATGAACCAGTTGATTATGTTTCCCACTATCTAAAGACACTATACCTATACAGTCCTTTCCTGGTTTTTTATATGTTGTAGTAAGTGTGCTTCAATTATGAAGTAATAACAATGTTTGTAAAGTATTGGTCATTATAGTTGGTATCAAAGGAATGGAATAGTCAACCTTTGGAAACTAGGATGTGAAAGCATTAGTAAGTACCCTAAGGATAAGTCTAAGAATAGAACACAATCTTAGTGTATTAGAAATGGCCATGAACAACCTATGATAAGACCTGAAGTGTGAAATTTTATTCTTGATTGTGTGGGTTTCCTATTATAATTAGTGTTTCTCACACTATTATTATTGGTTTTAGTCAATTGATAGAACCCGAAAGAACTATGTTAATTCGGAATGCGACGGGCAATGCAATGATTGCCCCCCTAAGCAACCAGATGTTATGGGAGCTAGAATGCAAAATCTTGTAGACATGCTCAAACAACTTTCTGAAGCTATGAATCATGCAAGACATCGAAATGAGCAAAGGAAGGAGCAACATTTTTTTTCCTTCATGAGGCAGCGTCCACCTTCATTCAGTGGGTCTACTAATCCAATAGTGGCTGCAAAATGGATTAGTATCACTGAAAAGATATTTTCAGTTCTTCAATGTCCTGAATAGGATAAAGTCATCTTAGGAGTATATAGTTTGGAAGGTGAAGCTGATCAATGGTGGAATCTTATAAATAATACAAGGTAAAGGGATGAAATTGAATCCATGGAATGGGACGAGTTCAAGAACTAATTTTTCAATAAGTACTTCCCTTGTATTCTTCGAACAAAGGTGGAGAAGGAGTTTCTTGAACTGAAGCAATTGGATGATGAATCTAATGGTTCCTATGAAGAAAATTTTACGAGACATTCAATGTACGCTTCCGAAATTATTATCCTACCTGAGAGTAAGAATGATGGATTCTTTAGTGGCTTAAAACCAAGACATCGAAGGGAGTTATCCATAAGGGACTTCAATAGATACGAGGAAAACGTTCGATGTGCTCTCAAAGTTGAGATGGAGATTGGAGTAACCCATCAGTCATTTTCATTTGATAAGAAGAGGAAAATGGAATTCAAAGGGAAATCTAAAGAGCACACTGAAAAGAATATGACTTTTACCTTATGCTCAATGTATGGAAAGAAACATGGAGGAAGTTGTCTTAAAGGTACATGTAAATGTTTCAAATGTGGAAAATAAGGTCATCAGGCATTTGAATGCCGCAATGTTGGGAAGAAGATGTCTAATGATGCGAACAAAGAAAAGGCTACACAGAGTGCACATTTTATAATTCAACGTTACAAGTGCATGGAAATGAGGCATTATGACAATCAATTCCCTAATCCAAGGTTTTTTGATGATGATCGATGCCAACAAACTCATAAGGCCACAGACAAAGGAATGTCAATGCAATTTCTTTCAGCGATATGGAGTACAATAACGATGTGGTGAAATGTACACTTACCATCCACTCTAAAGTAGAAAATGTTTTATTTGATTCTAGATCCACACACTCTTTTATTTATGATTAATTTTCTAATGGTATCCCCGTATTACCTCAGCAATTAGATGTTGAGTCATCTGTGACAACCCCTAATGGAACAACAGTCGCATCAAAAGTTTATAATTCTTCTCCGATTGAAGTTTGTGGGAAAGTGCTTCCTGAAACTCGTGTGATCCTTCCTATAGTGGAATTTGATGTGATTCTTGGAATGGATTGGCTTTATTTATATGGAGCACATATCAATTGACAAAGAAGGGAAGTCACATTTCATATTCTAGATCAGTCTATGATCGTCTATCAATGCAAGGATGAACATAACCTTCGAGTGGAAATTTATTCCATCTTATGGGTCTTGATTCCACTAAATGAAGGTTATTTATCTCAAATGGTTGGTTAGAAACTCATGATTAAGAATATTCCCATTGTACGAAAGTTTTATGATGTCTTTCTAGAGTAATTGCCTGGTCTTCCACCAAATCGTGAAGTTGAGTTTTCAATAGAACTCGTACCGGGTGGTTTACCTCTTTCAAAGACACCTTATAAAATGACCCCAATTGAGTTGAAGGAATTGAAGAAATAACTCCAATATAATCTTGATAAGGGATTCATACGCCCAAGTGCATCACCTTGGGGAGCACCTGTTCTGTTTGTTAAGAAGAAATATGGATCAATGAGACTCTGCATTGATTATCGAGAACATAACAAGATCACTATAAAAAAAATACCCTCTCCCACACATTGATGAATTATTTGACCAACTACACGGAGCTCAATACTTTTCCAAGATTGATCATTGTTTAGGGTATCATCAATTAAAGGTCAAAAGGGAGGATATACCAAAGACAGATTTTCGTATAAGGTATGGACACTATGAATTTATAGTGATGCCATTTGGTCTTACTAATTCCCCTGCTATCTTCATGTATATGATGAATAGATTCTTTAGAGACTATCATGATCAGTTTGTGGTAGTCTTTATTGACGATATTCTTGTCTATTGAAAGAGCAAGGACGAACTTGAAGATCACTTTAGAATTGTATTGAAGACCCTGAGAAAAGAGGATCTTTATGCCAAATTTACCAAGTGTGAATTTTGGCTTCAAAAAGATTCATTTTTGGTTCACATAATCTCAAATGATGGGATATCTATGGATCCAGCAAAAACAGAGGTTATTAAAAGATGGTCGAGGCCAATAATAGTATCTGAGCTCTGATATTTTCTTGGTTTGGCTGGATATTATTGACAGTTTTTGAATGATTTTTCTTGATTATCTAATCCACTCACCAGGTTTACTCGAAAAGGAGTTAAGTTCGTGTGGAAGGAAGAATGTGAAGAGAATTTCAAAGAGTTAAAAAGAAGGTTATCCAGTGCACCAATGCTCACACTGCCTTGTATTGCAGAAAGGTTTGTGATATATAGTGATGAATCCAAGAAGGGATTGAGGTGTTTTCTCATGAAAAATGATATGGTGATAGCTTATGCCTCACGACAGTTGAAAATCCATGAGAAAAATTACCCAACTCATGATTTGGAGTGAGCTGTGGTAATCTTTTCATTAAAGATTAGGAGGCATTATATTTATGGTGAAAGGTGTGATATCTATACTGATCATATAAGTTTAATGTATACTTTCACACAAAAGGAGCTCAATATGCACCAATGAAGATGGTTGGAGCTGATTAAGGATTACGACTGCTCAATTCAGTACAACCCTGGAAAATCAAACAAGGTGGAAGATGTATTAAGACGACAAGACCATGCTAGCTTATCCATGATGAGGATAAAAAAGGATCCAATATTTATGGACTTACAAAGGATGGATCATGAAATTATAATGGAAGGGGAATATCTTATCATTATCAAATGAATGATCAACCATTTATACATGTGATGATTAAAGAGGCCAAAAAAATATGTAGTGTAAAAAAAGATGGTGAGAAATGCTCTTGAATTCAACCTTGATTGTGGTGGGATAATAAAGATCAGAAATCGATTCTGTGTTCCTCCCATCCCAGAATTAAAGAAGGAGTTGCAGGATGAGGCTCATAGTTCTTCATTCTCTATTAATCCTGAAAGCACAATGATGTATAGGGACCTGATAGAGTACTTCTGGTAGGATGGCATGAAAATAGATGCTGCTGAATATGTCTCTCGATGCTTGGTTTGTCAGCAAGTTCAACCTGAGAGACAGAAGTCTAAGGGGATGTCACAACCATTACCCATACCCGAATGGAAATGGGAAAACATTACTATGAACTTTGTCATTGGACTTCCTAAAACATCCAAATGCAAAAATTCTACCCGAGTCATAGTTTATCATCATAAAAAGTTGTAACACTTCATTGTTATTAGAGAGGATTTATATCTTGATCAGATTTCCATGATATATGTAAAGGAAGTGGTGAGATTGCATGGAGTACCACTTTCCATTATATCTGATCGGGATTCGAGGTTTACCTCATAGTTTTGGTGAAGTCATTAGCATACTCTAGATACAGAGTTAAGTTTCAGCACTGCTTATCATCCTAAGACATACAGTCAGTCTGAGAGAACAATTCAAACTCTAGAAGATATGTTAAGAGCTTGCTCTATGGACATCAATAATCGTTGGGATCAACACCTACCTTTGGTGGGATTTTCTTATAATAATAGATTTCACTCCAGTATTCAGATGGATCTTTTTGACGCTCTCTATTGAAAGAAATGTTGAACTCCAACTTGTTGGGATGAAGTTGGGGAAAGAAAGCAATCAGGATCTGATCTTGTTACTGAGATGGCAGAAAAGGTCCGATCCATTAAACAACACATAAGAGTAGCTCAGAGTCGACAAAAACATTATGCCGATAACCGAAGAAAAGACCTAGAGTTTGAATTGGGTGATAAAGTGATCTTATGAATATCTCCTTACAAGAGAATAATGAGATTTGGAAAGAAGGGAAAGCTGAGCCCTAGGTATATCGGTATTTTTGAAATACTAGATCATTTAGGGAAGGTAGCTTACCGATTGGCGCTTCCACCGAATCTCTCTCAAGTTCATGATGTGTTCCTTGTATCTTTCCTAAGAAAGTACATACCCAATCCTTCACATGTACTCAGCTCAGATGTTGTACCGTTGGAGCAAGATCATTCTTATGAAGAACAACCGATAGAGATTTTGGATCATAGTGAAAAAGTTCTATGGAACAAGACCACTATCTTGGTGAAAGGATTATAGAGGAAAAACAAATTATAACAAGCTACATGGGAGCTTGAAGATATGATGAG
Organism: Viscum album; assembly: GCA_963277665.1. NCBI lineage: Eukaryota > Viridiplantae > Streptophyta > Magnoliopsida > Santalales > Viscaceae > Viscum > Viscum album. Next base: position 360,466,483 of record OY728143.1, read on the forward strand.
AGAGAGGTATCCTCATCTGTTTGTTACGAAGTGAAGAATTTCGAGAGAGAAATTCATTCTAAGGGGGGTAGACTGTAACACCCGAGATTTTTATATTTTGTTTTTATACATCATCAAAGGAATCTTTCACTACACACAACACTATATTGGCTTGATTTAAACACAATCATGACCTTCCTCAATAGCTTGTGTTGTACGCAATACGGAGTTTCACTAAACAACAATATGCTATTAAACAATTATTAAAACTAGCCGTTGTGAATAGTAATAACCACATTTTTAAATTTCATAAATTTTATTTTTCAAAATGGACATCATTTTTGGATTTGGAATATCGAAATTATCCTAGGGTAAAATATTGGTATTTTTCTGAAAACATTCAATTTTTTATGAATACTGAAAACACTGGGTTAATACATAAAAACCGACTTTTTATTTAAATAATTATTTAATTTATTTAAATTCATTTTAGGCCAAAATTGATACATAAAACCTATATATGTTCAATTTAATTCATTGAAGTCATTTTATAATAATTCTAGATATATAAAAATTTTATTGAACTTTTCACCGTCTTTTACCCACCTCCTATGAGAGTTTGAAAATTTACATAAAAAATAATTTTACTGCTTCTATGAGTGAAATTTCAAAAATTCGAGAGAAACGGTTAACATAAAGGGGTAAAATTCAGTTCAATAAGATAAAAAATAATTTTTGGTGAATAGTAACTTTTTACTTTTATTTGCCACGATTAAAAGTAAATAGGGTAATTAAGGGTAAAAATGGTATTATTATAACCATAAAACAGGTCCTAACTCTAATGGATATGTGTAATTTGACTAAAAACAACATTAGGGATAAAATATTACCCTTTAGGTCCATTTAGATTAGATTAGGACATTTAATATTATTTTATTTAAAAAAGAGTTAAAATAAGTTAAAATCAAAGTTTAATAACTAAAACATTTATAATACAGGGTTATACATAAGATAAACTCGACTATAAATATTAATTAGAAAGATAGAAATATTTCCAACCTAATGTTATTTTATTTATAATTTTTATATTATAAACAATTTATTTTATTTATGAAACAATGATGATGCAGTTTTTACCATATTCAAGAAATATTAACATAATTGATATTATAAATACCCAAATAAATGTAATTTGATACTTTTTATAAATAACAATAATTTTATAGGTTACTATGACATGTTATTATTTATTTAATTAACTTTTTTCGAACTAATAATGATTTTTTGATTTTCACAAAAATCAAATACCAAATACTGTCAAAATAGACATAAAATAGTTTTTAAAACAAATATTATATTATTAATTATTATTTTATTCCGAAAAATCTAAGGTTCGGAAAAATGACTTATATAAGGTTATATATATTAATAATAAACAACCTGGGGTTCGTTTGTCTTGTTGTAGTATGTTTATTAACCTTATAGTGTAAGGAAACAAGAAGAAATAGTAAAAGTAAAATTATTTAACTTAAAGTTAAATCTAAATGATAAGGTTAAAATAGTAACCTAAACTTGTCCAAATTATATTTCATGAGATTATTGCGACCCATACACACCTTATATTTGAAATAAATCAATTTGGAGACATTAAAAACCGAATATGACTTTATAATAAAATAATGTTTTTAGTTTTTCCAAAGGTGACCCACTCCTCCCTTATAAAAGGGCACCTCCTCCCTCTCCTCCTCACACCACTTTGAGCTATCAAGATCGGAAAAACCTTGAAAAATTATCTTCTCCACTTCCCTAGAAACATACTAGAGGTCCTGGTCATCTTCAAAGACCAACCCTAGTGCCCTAAGAGGAGTTTAAGAAGAGGCGCATCAAAGAAGAGGTAATATCCATTACCGACCCTTTCCAATTTATTTCTTCTTCAACATCTTCTTTATTAGTTGTTTCATTATGAAGTAATAATAACGTTATCACTCATATACTGATATTTTATTATAAATATGAAACAACCCTATTTCACATTCTATCCATCCTACGGAAAACCAAATCACAGCGCGTGCGTATGTATGGAATACCGTCTCCACGCTGTGGTATAATATGTTTTCCACCACCACCTTACATGGATGGGTATAATGGTGTAAAGAATAACTATATATTATTATTTTAAATTGATAATGACTCTGAAATAGTATATATACACTTCAATACAATTCCACGATCATGAGAATGATATCATCACTCGTGCGTACGTACGGCCTACCGTCTCCATGATGTGATGTGACTCATTTTAAATGATCTTCAATGCATAATGATTATATACATGAATTGAAAGAATAAATATGATATATATTACAGTAATAACATGCTGGAAATAAGGTATCTATAACCTAAAAATAATAATAATAATTTATTCGAAAAAACATGCATAAGAAAAAAAAATCAATAAACACCCTAATAATAAGTAAAAAATGAAATATTACTAATAAGAAGTTAATAATATGACCATATATGATATCATAACATTGAGTAAGATTCTGGAATAAGTCAATAACATTATTTAAATCCTTATATAGTAGATTTGGACACATACGAAGCAAATTGGACCTAAGGTAAGGGAAAATCTCACAATCTCATTTTTATCCGAGATTGTTTATACTTTCGTATTTACTGGGATGTATTTATCATCCACATCCATGTTTCCTAAATAAGTAATATTATTTCTATCCTCCTACAATTGTTTTAATTCAATATTACTTGATGATGAGTTTTTTAGTAAAAGATATGAAAGGAATATTTTGTAGTTTTTAGTACGAGGTACATTTTTGACCTTTTCGGCCAATGTAGGAGAAGAATGTTTTTTTAACATATACAGCATGAATGGATTTTATGATTTCATAAAACATTATTTCAATGAAGCTACCTTTAAAAGTTTTCTTGTTTATTTTTAATCAACTTCTTTTAGTTTAAAATTATATTAAATTTTAAGAAAGGAAAATGTTTTTGAAGTAGAGGGGATATTTTCTTCAAGAATGATGTTCAAGCATTATATCAAAATTATTTTCTATCTAAGATAATATAGGGTTCTGTTTCTATCCCTATTTTTATATTCATTTGATTATTTTGTTATGGAATTATTTTTATGGAGTCCATTTATCTTATATGATTTATGTTATGATGGCATGATGTTTAAGAATCCCAATTTTATTACATGGGTTATGCTATGATGTATGATTTATGATATTGTGGAACACATAATAATGGTATCATTATGAGATGGGTGGGACCAATATCTCCCTCCAATGAATTGGGTAATGATTTATATCTCATGAGATAGACATGGCTGGAACGACAGGTTAATCTGGTTCAGTGAAACCGGATTGAAACGAGCCATGAACTCGGTTTAGAAATGGAATTTGTCCACTAAGATAGTCTTGGAGATGAGTCTTGACTAATAAGAAATTATTATCTATGATTGTGTGTGTATGACACAATTTTTCATGTTTTATGTTATGATTATTTTGATTACATTTCACCATTATGATTGATCCCACGTCATGATATTATGAACTCTTTTGTAGGATATGATTTTCAAAATGTTATGATATGAAGAATATGATATGATTGATATTTCTTTTGTTTACCCTTACTGAGCATTTGAGCTCACCCTTTTGTATGTTTTATTTTCCAATTGTATGGAATAAGGTATTAAGTAGAATATGCCAAAAGAGAATCTAGATATCATGAAATAAATGGGAGACAACGTAGATGATTTATGAACCAGTTGTTTATGTTTCTGAGTTTCTAGAGACACTATACATATACGGTCCTTTCATGGTTTTGTTATATTTTTTAATAAGTGTGCTTAAATTATGACATAATAACAATGTATGTAATGTATGGGTCGTTATAGTGTAAGCCCCACTTCACCTCCCACAGACGCACCTTTCACGAAGTGATCATCAGGTCTCTACTCCCTCTTATTTTTCACAATGAGAATGAATCACGTGGGCTTAGATCCAGCACCAATCATGACCTATTCCCTGGGAATCCTAGAGTATAAGCACCACACCACGTGAACTTTTTTTTATTTGATCCTTGCAATGGCAGGGTACATAGGAATCCTTTCTAAGGATCAAGCCCACCACCACCCATTGGACCCCAGGTCCTCCTTCACGTGGGTTCACCGACGCAACATGAACTACGTGGTCTTTGATCCTTGCCATGGTAGGGTACGTAGGAAGCCTCCCTGATGTTCAATCCCACCACCAACCATTGGACCCCAGGTCCTCCTTCACGTCGTTTCACTAACGCCACCTAAACTATGTGTTATTTGATCCTTCCCAAGGTGGGCAACGTAGGAATCCTACCTGAGGTTCAAGCCCACCACCATCCATTGGTCACAACCATCTTCATGTTAGTTCCACAACACCTTGGTCAGCCTAGAGTGTAAGCCCCACACCCCCCATGAACTTACGTGTTCTTTGATCCTTGCCATGACAGGGTACCTAGGAAGCCTCCTGGAGGTTCAATCCCACCGCCCATTGGACCCCAGGTCCTCCTTCACGTCGGTTCACTGATGCCCCCCTAAGCTACATGGTCTTTGATCTTTGCCAAGGCAAGGCACGTAGGAAGCCTCTGTGAGGATCAAGTCCAAAAACCAATGGTCTTAGTCACTTCATGTCGATCCGCCACCATCTTCCATGATGTTAAACTGTTTCCCACTTTTTGTTAGCCTCTTTTAGAAGCAAGCCATTGTCACTACATTCAGCAGTAAGTCATTGTTAGTCTCTTTCAGCGGCAATCCATTGTCACTCCATTCAGCGGTAAGTCGTTGTCAGCCTCATTCAGAGGTAAGAATTTGGAACCCCAATTCGATGTACGCCATCGTCGTATGAAGAACACAGTCTTTGATTCCCTGCCATGGGTGTATGTAGGATGCCTCTTCTAGTCCCATGCCCAAAACTATCATAATCCTCATGGCGGTTCCATCACATTCACCATACAAATCATTCAACTACCCCATCATCCATCCAAATTCTTACCTAGTCCGCCACATCCTGGTGGGGTCATGACGCCTCATACCCCATTCCCTTAAACAATAACTGGGAGGTCAACCATGCATTGGACCCAATATCAGTGTTCCCTCCGGGGGTCTCACTCATCTAATCCACTCATATCAGTGTTCTGATCAGTCTGATATGTCTCCCCTGGATGTCAAACTTGCGGAATACCCTGTGTTAAACATGGGAAGGTGAGGAAAACATAAGATACATTCCCATGTAAAATTATTTCTCACATATGATGTGGGATTCCTCGGGCTTGCACGCCCTCATGATGCCCTATAATAAGGGACAGAAGACAAAGGTGCTAGTGTCCTAGTTCTCAGACATGACAGTGATGCCCAACGTGACTACTCCCCTAACTGAAGGTTTCTTACCTCACCAAACCCCATGGAATGTCCTTACAAAAGTAGTGTAATTTACTAGTATCCATGAAGATATGGTTCTAGGATGAGTTTCACGTATAATGTATTAAATATATAAGGGAGACTCGGACTATGTGATGAGTTCCAATGTGAAATCCAAAGAAAGAATCGCTGACATCCCATCATTCCATTTTTATCAAGGAGAAAACATCCTTGAAAAAGTGAAAGATGCCACATGCCTTTGGAAAGTTGTAATGTGGGGAAAGAGCTAGACGTCCTCCACAGATAGATGTGTACACCTCACCGAAAGTGTCAAAAACAGAAATGGGAAACCTGACATGAAGGTATTATCCTCAACATGGAGACTAGTAGTGTTCCATGCATAATTGTATTGACGTGTCAACAGATCTAGTTATCCGGCGTCGGGCCCCGCTAAGCAAATAGTGGGCTTGGAATGAAACACCCCAGAAGTTGGGGCATTAGAACGTTGGAAAACTAGTTCTTCGACATTGTCATTTTGGATCCCTCCAACCGGCCATGGATGACGGGATAGAGATGGGGATTTCGTCCTCAATTCTGTTTTCTATCAACAAAGATGATTTAATCACTTTTCTCTCAGGAATCAATTTGATATTCTTGGGATGCGATCACCACCTGCCCATCAACGATGGGGCAGGGGCAGTGCCAACAAAAACGTTCCACATGGATTCACCTATTCCACGATTTCATCTACATCTATGATCATGGAGCACCCACGCCCCCTCTCCCCATCCGAGGTCATTCAATGGAGGGTAATCAACGACCATGTGCACCGTTATGAGGAAGAGGGGTCATCCCTAAGTGGGATATGGCACTCTTGAACTTCGAGGAATCTATGCCTCATCGTCAACGCTTCGCCCAAGTGCCGCATTGGGAGCCGTTGACCCCCACACTGACATAAAATAGTTTCAAGAGCCTGTCTCCGGAGTACTTTGACAAATCCCTGCCTTATGCTTATGAGGTAGGTGACATCCATCCCAGCCAGATCAGGGTCCCATTATAGGGGCTCCCAGTGAGGTCTCCCACCCGGACATGTTAGCGACGCCGCATGATCTTCCTGGAAGAATAGCAGGTAATCTACGTATCTGCACCATCATCCCCAGTTCGTCCGACCCGAAGCCAACGTCGGGCGTAGCTGAGGAGGATGCCCGCTAAGGGGAATCAACTTCAGAAGCTACTATGGCCCCATTCACCACTAACTCATATCATTAGTTCCATGCATACACAGATTAGGAGCACATATACACCGTGCCAGGATCGAGGCCCTAACCGCCCCACGGGAAGGCTGTGTCGACTGTCCTGGTCACTGGAACAAGCTGTGGATGTCGTGAAGCAACCATAAGTGATGCCACCCAGTACGGAGGTCCTCCCCATACCACTACCATGGAGAATTCATTCCTCCCTCTCTTCAAGGATCGGCATAGAGGTCCTCCCCATGCCACCCCAAATCTGAATTATGGTCTTCCCCGTGGCGGTGATACTAGGTACGAAAGCATCTCTCACGCCCTTTACACTAGGTATGGAGTTATTCCTCCTACCCCCGACCATCGCTGTTAGGACATTACCCATTCTATCTAGAATCAATGTGGGGATCCTCCCCATGTCCTCTTAGTAGGTGGTGAAGGTCCTCCATGCCTCATCAACCAGAGGGTTGAAGGCTATCCTCACTCCACCAACACCCAGCATGGAGGTCCTACCAGTGTTCAACTAGAACGGAACAAGGACACTCCTCATACTGAGGTCTCCAGGGAAAACAAGAATGGTGGTCCTCCCCATGCTTAATCCAGCTCCAACTACGGTCTTGGCCACTCCAGCGCTACACATGGAGGTCCTCCACATGTCCCCTTTGACATTTTTCCTAGTGCTCCTCGCACCCCGGCTTTCTCGGGTAGAAACCCTCTACACCCCATCACTACTGCAGCAGAAGGACCCCATGTCGGAAATATACCCTATCATGAAGAGACATACAAGGGAAGGAAGGTGGGAAGTCACCAATATAAGAATGATTTATGCAAGTTCCAGACAGAGATCAAACCAATGTGCTTTTCAGACTCTGAGTAAGAGTGACAGTAATCACAGGAAAACTCCTCTTAGTCATCTGAGTGAAGGGTCAGGGCAGGGAAAAGGAAAATCATCCTGGTACTCCCGGAATGTGTGGTCCACAAGATTCCTACATCCCTCCGAAGGTATATTCAAGGGGATGAAAATATGGAAACCCCGTATGTCATGATCATGCAATCGCCACGGTCGTCACTAGAAGTGCTCTCTACCTCGACAAGAGATCCCAGAGAACTATTCTAGGGACCGATGGTGGGCGAGCAACAACCTGACCTATCTCCAGTAGTCCTATACCATGAGCCAGGAACTGCGGCTATTTGCCTATCTTATCATGATGTGGTGTCTATGAATCTACACTCTTCGGAGGAAAGCTCAAGATTCGGCAGCCAGTCAGCTGATTCTCCATACTCTCCACTAGCCATCCTACCATCCTAGTGGTATGCCTCAGTGGCGCTACAAGTTCCTCAGCCACTCCCAATTGACGAATAGAGAAATAAAGGGCCAGACCCTGAATCTGCATCGAGGAGATTATGGAACATCCTCACAGTGAACCACTTACCTGAGATGTTCTGACTCGTGGAACCACCGAATTTCTACATACCAGAATCCATCACCCTAGAGGAAGTTGAGTGTTTACACCACACCCTCTAGGAGACTCATTTTGGTCTTCGTCATTAGTGAGTGGTTTATTTGAGTATCCAAGCGTATTTCTAAGAGATCATCAAGAAATTTCATCGATTTTATTTGTCTACAATCCCTGTGGCCCAGCGCCCCGAGTCACTAGGTCGTCGTGAGGCCCTCCAGAAGTAATGTGTTCAGAGTATCAATGTACTCCTTAAAATAATCATGGAGGCTACCCCCCATGTAAAAATATGCGGCTGGGGGCAGTATGCTTCCCTCCTTTTCCGTCTCATCCCGCGGTAGCCCGACTCGCTAGGCGATATCGAGGACATGCCCCCAAGAAGGGTCATAGTCAACATGGCTGACATAGTGGATGAAGAGAATGAGTTGGAGTTTCTCGATGTAGTCTTACCCCCCGAGGGCATGCCACCACTATTAGACCCATCAAGAAGGATTACATGCCCGCAAAGGAACCTACTTTGTCTCCCTATTCCCACTAAGGCATTGGTACTCAGCAGGACTTCTGGTAAGGGAAAATAGCATGTCGGAGCTGATAATCACTCTGAACCATCCGCCATAGTGAAAACATGGAGGAGGACTCTGAGAAGGCCACATTTCACCATGAACATACTGGGTGGAATAAGTTGGTCGATGACCTCTTGGATGAATGAAGAATGGAGAAACGGCCCGACTACGACAATCCTAGGCTAGTATAGTAGGGGGAGGAACAACTTCTCCTTGGCGAGCTACCCCCAGGTAACCAGGATCATGATACCCCCATGGACAAGGATGAATCCCGAGCTCATGGTAAGAGAGAACGATTTGTCTATCCAAGCCATCTAGAATGGAACAACAATCAAAGGAGCCCAACTCAGGTTCCCCCAAAAAACCCGAGGGTCGTGCAGTTAGCTGCTCCATGAGACGATGAGCCACCTTACCTCATTGATGAACCCGCCAATGCACTCGTGGTTAGGGATCCCTATCAAGACAGGGAAACCCGTCCATATGATCCAATGGCAGCACTCAATTCTCTCCTTGATTTGATGGAAATGTGAAAAGTGGTGATCCCACCTGATGGCAAGACATATCTAGCATGGGTGGATGATATGTCACTACCTCCATGTTTTGGGAATCCGATCTTCTTCCACTTTAATGGGATGGGGGTCCTGCCGTAGCACTTGGTCCACTTCAACTCATGGTGTGGGTCCATATTAGGGACTCTAGCACAGTAGGAGGCTTCTAATCTCACCAATTTTGTTGAGACATTGGAGGGGCTGATATTCATCTGGTACAGCTAGCTCCCTGTCAGATTTGTAACCAGGTGGGAGGACCTTTGCAGGAAATTCCCCTACTAGTTCAGCTCCACCATGTAGAAAACAAGCATCACAGAACTCTTCATGTTCAAAAAAAGTCCTGATGAGCGAGTCTCAAACTTTATCTCCCAGTGGAAAGGGCTCACATACTCCCTTGACATTCCAATGACTCAGTTGAAATTACTGATGATGTGCATAGGGAAGGTCAAGACAGAACTATTACCCTCTCTGGTTACCCAGAACTACCTTTGAGGGTTTTGAGACTTCTCTGATTATGTCCAGTGCCTAGAGGAAGCACTGAAATAGGCCAACCAGGCATGTATGTTGCCTCCCACAATTCCCGCGGGAAGGGCTGTTAGAGCCGAGCCTGCCATGGTGGGCCAAATAGAGGACCCCAGACAGATGGAGTTATTACCAGTGGAACCGACTCTCTATCATCACAGAGGCCCCCCATCATAGGTATAACCTCCAACACAGAAACGCCCGACCCATATTCAGCCGGTGCCCACGCGTAATGCGCTGCCACTGCCGAGGCGAGACAATCAGGGTTCGCCTCCTTGAAAAGATCCTCTATCTCCTCATCACGGCCAGGCCCCAGGGGCCCCCTTCCCTGATAGATGAAACTGGACTGACTCATTCAATGAGAATCAGGTTCCCAGCTATTTCAGATGCGCCTTTGAAAAAGGGATCATGCATTTTTTTGAGTGCAGAAGGTTAGAGGAGGCGAACCTCACTGATCGGCGCAACTACTACCCCTATCATCAGTTCATGGGGCATAACCTCATGCAATGTTATGTGTTTAATGACTGGATTCAAGACTAGGTCGATAGAAACATATTCTGGCTGGGCCTTTCCGCAGCACATGTGGGGTGTGTCTTTGTAAGGATGGATAGCGAAAGCGACGACGAAGGTGAGTGGGAGCAGGTAACCAATCGCAGGTCCAAGAAGTATGATGATCATATGGCTAGAAAAACTATTTTCCATGCCCATGGTATCATTCGTGGATTCTTGAATTAGTCAAAGCCTTCATAAGCCATAGTCACCACTTATGCATCATCATTTCAATCGGCCTCTTCCAAGAAGAACAAGCATTAGTGGCACAACGGAGAGCAACGTGCCCCGCCAATGCCATAGTCGTCCCGAAATCTCAGTGACTTCATGCCCCCTGAGATGGGGGTTCCTCCAAGAATCCTCCAAATAGTGGATGACTATTCATATGATAGTCAAGGTTATGCTTCGGTTAATACCATGGAGTTATTAAACCCCTACATGATTCCCGACGATGGGGAGCACCCAACGAATCTCCCCAACGTCTCCAGCCTATGCCAACGTCGGTGTAGTCACGACCATATATGTTGTCGAGGAACATCAGTTGGAACCTCTATCTAGGCCATGCAAGGCCCTAAAACTAGACTACAAGCCCAGCATAGAACTTAGCATGCACAGCCTTTTCATCTGGTTTCGTCAGGCCCAGCTCCACAATCATTTGTGTTATTTGATTAGAAAGAGATACCTCGACCATGTTGAGACATGCCTCACCTTGCTACAGGCCGATCTCAGTCATCTGTTCCTCATCTGACAACCACTCTCTGGGCTTCGGCTAGTGAACAATGGGAGATTCCCAACACCAGCCAGCCGTCGGTCTAGCCGATAGGGCCCGCCATCACAGAGCAACCTGTGACAAAAAGTTGTTCTCACCTAGTCCAGAAATATAATGTCCTCTAGCACCATTCCAGCATCCTAGAGAGTATTTCCATCCTTGAGGCCCCTCGCCTGTCATCAGATATGCGTGAGTCCCTTGTTGAGGCTTTAAGAAGCCACCTCTAGTTTGAGATGAAGGTAGTAGCTGCAGAGGCCTTTCATGCTGAAGATATTGAGAATGCTAAATGTCAGACCATCATTTTGTTCCATGTAAAAGTTGAAGGATCTCCCATATAGGGGCACATCTGCCCACTGTACATCACCATCCAATTTAACATCATGGAGGTTTGCCACTATCTTGTTCAAACTAGCTCCATAATTAACCTTATCCAAAAGAAAACATTGTGGAAGATGGGGTTATCTAATGATGACCATACTCCCTCTGATTTGAGGATCTAGGGATTTGACAGGACAGAGCAGACCCCAGTCGCCATGTTCTAATTGAATACTCAGTTCAGTGGCCTAGTTTTCAGCACCTATTTTATGGTTGTCTCTCAGGACACCACATATAATGCATTGATGGGTAGACCATAGATACAACAACACATGGAGGTCCACTCATCGAATCACCAATGCCTTAGGTAATCCATAAATGGTTGAGTAGGTGTACTCCAAGGTGATGAATTCCAATGGCCATTTTTAAAGCCCACTACCTTGATTCTGACTATTACAAGAGCAAGGATAAGCAGATTCATGCCAGGGAGGTTTAACCCATTATGGTTGCAACTGACCCCTGGGCAGGTCTGGATGATTCTTACGTCTTCCTGATCCATCGATTGGAGGCCATAACCCCCAACATGGGGAAATGTTTTGATCTCTATAGTACAAGAGGGAAACCAATTCTCAAGTCCATGTGACAGTGGAAAATCACCTCATACTCCTACACAAATCAGGCTTAGGAGATCTGGAAGCCTACTACCCCCGTAATATATCGGGATGTCCACCCCATGGAAAAAACTTTACATTATGCTTGTATGTTTCACCAGACTAGAATTAACCACCTCAATCCATTGTTCCGATACTGATTTGTTATCATCATGTGTGTCCCCTTGGGCTGAAGACCCGATGGGATCAGGTCGACAACATTCATTACTATGGTTATAGTAGTACCGGAGTCTCCTGATGCAGTGACCACTACTACTCAGGTTAGTACCAGACTCCCGTTGGGAACTGTTGACCCAGAGGAAGATCCTCCCACTGAGGATCCCTCCTCAATTGAGGAAAAGGATTTGGAGGATGCTCTAACCGCCGTTGAAGAGGGTGTCTCTACTACGGTTGATGAACTGGAACAGGTGAACCTCGGTAGTGAGGTAGACCCGAGACCCACATTGACCAGTTATTCCATGTCCTCATAGGAGAAGCAGTGGTACATAGACTTCTCTAAAAAGAACTCTGACGTGTTCTCCTAGAGCTACTATGATATACTGAGGCTATATCCTCCGGTAGTTGTCCACTAGCTCGGTCTCCCGAAAAATCATCGCGGGTTCAAGTAGCCTCCCCGGAAGATGCACCCTTCTCATGGTTTCATGGTCGAGGCCAAAGATTACAAGCTCATTTGAGACATCTTCATCAAATAGGTCCAACATCCCTTGTGGCTATCCAACATTGTACTAGTCAGAAAGAAGAACAGACAGATCAGGGTCTGCATCAACTTTTGAGATATCAACAATCACTATCTGGAGGATGATTTTCCCCTTCCAGTGACAATTTTTTTGATTGATTCTATGGCTAGGATCAAACCACTCTCCTTTATGGATGGTTATTCTGGAAACAACTATATCTGAATAGCCCCTGATGATGAGGAGTTCACACCTTTTAGGGCTCCCCAAGGTACCTTCTGTTACCAGGTTATTCCCTTCAGCTTAAAAAATGAAGGTGCCACCTATTAGTGGGCCATGCACCGCATATTGAAACCAATCCTCAGGACATTGGTTGAATTCAATGTGGATGATCTGGTGCTCAAATTTTTTCAGTTCTAGGAGAATCTCAAGGACCTTGAGAAAGTGATTGGCTTCCTCCGTTCCTGCGACCTAATGATGAACCCGTTGAAGTACACTTTCAGGGTCACCTTTGGGAAGTTTCTTGTCTTTTTTTCAGGTAACAAGGCATCGAGATAGTCCCAGATAAGATCAAGGACAACATCCAGATGACACCCCTGAGCAATATTCAGGAGCATCGAGGCTTACAAGGACAAGTAGACTACAAGCGCCTATTCATTGTGAATTTTCCCAGAATGTGTAATCCCTTTTCTCAGCTCATGAAGAAAGGATATGCCTACGAATGGGACAACGAGTTCCAGACTGTGTTCGAGGAAATCATGTTGTACCTGCTCCAGCCTCCGGTCCTGTTGACACCCATCTGCAGAAAGCTGCTAATCCTATACGTGACTACCCTGGAATAATCTCTTAGTACCCTCCTCACCCAGATGATCAATGAGGTGAAAGAAAACAGACTCCACTACCTCATTCATATGTTCATCGATACAGAGACTAGATACTCCCATGTTGAACAGAGCTTCCTTGTGCATTTATTCATAGTATAAAAATTGTGACACTCCTTGGAGCACAATGAGGTACAGTTGATGTCTCAAGTAGACACGCTGATGTACATTTTGAACCACCCCATGTTGACCGGCTTTCTAGCACGATGGGCAGTAATCCTCCAGAAGTTTGATGTCTAGTTCGTGCCTTAGAAGGAAATCAAGGGATAAGCATTGGCACATTTTCTAGCTACCCATCCAACCCCCGAAGACCTATCCCTAGACCTAGATTTTCACGATGTGGAAATCCTATGATGAGATCATGTCATCCCGTGTTAGAAGATGCACTTTGATGACACCACTCGGAGCCCCACCCACAACAGACTCAATGATCCCACACTCAACAGAGTAGGCATGGGTATTGTCGTCATCACCCCGGAGCAATACATTATACCATACTCATTCATGTTTTCAGAAGATTTCACCAACAACGAGGCAGAGTATCAGGCTCTTATCACTGGCCTCAAGCTGGCCCTCGAGATCGATGTGCACCATTTTCATGTGAATGGGGATTCTGAACTATTGGCCCCCGGAGCAATACATTATACCATACTCATTCATGTTTTCAGAAGATAACTATAGCCTTTAACAAGAAGGTTCTCCTCCGCTCATTCCTGTAAGGCAACATGGTATTGGCCCTCCGGACGCCAATGATCCCTGGTAGGAAACCACCCAATTTAGAGCCAAAATGGGAAAGATCTTACATAATCCATAGGGTATACCCCAATGGAGAATACCCCCTGGTGACCATGTATATTGATTGTATAACTCCTCCCAAAATGCCATTTTTCACAAGAAATACTTTTCCTGAGCCAGCTGGTCCAACATGAATGTAAAATGTCCATTCATACATGACATTAAACTATGCATAATACTGCATGATGTTAAACTGCATCTTTAAGAACTATGTACGGCTTGAATCCCATCATCACAGGATATGTAGGAACACTCAAACGTCATGTCTTGAGTCCAACCCATATCTATCTATTACTATCCCATCCTGGGGATAGTTATTTTGGAGGATCTCAAATGGCATTGTGTTAGATTCATTGGCCCCAACCATGTCAGAGTTATGATGATTGAAATATTTTCTCACTCCCCGTTCATCTATCCTCACACATCCTCATTGTATGAGGCTAAACTGCATGTCCTTCAAAAACTACATACGGCTTGATTCCCATCCTTATGGGACACATTGGAATGCCAGGAAATTTTGTCTATAGGCCCAGCCCAAATGTCAGAATCCCCACTCGGGTCAAGACATATAGTGTGGTGTAGTATTTTTCCCCAATTCACGTCCAGCTCATCTCGATCCCACCATACGTCCCACTACTCGGAGGTGTTCTCCTCTTCAATAGATGGGTACAAATATTCTTCACCCAATCCTTTGATTGAGACTCCATCATCTTTTCCATCCATAATGGCCCATGAACGATAGGGATGCTAGGCCCAGGGGCTCTCCTACCACTTCAGGCCAACACCCTCAAGGATGTTGAGCAACAAATTGATACATGTTTCACAATGAGAATATGGTCCGTGGTCGATGCTAATTTGTTGTTCCCAGTCCAGGTCACTATAGGGATGATTTGTTTCAAACATGGTCAACAGCTATCCTTTGTTGTTAGAGACACCCCACAATATCCAAAACATTGAGTATAGTGGTCCATTATGCCATGTTGTATCTCTAAGAAATGAACTCACTTAGGGAGATGCTGGCTATTAGACCCCTATATGGTAGGGAGAGCTGGGTGAGGATCTTTTATTTCCACATTGAGAACTTCTCATGTGGGCATAGGAGTAGTGATGAGGCGGTAACCAGACAAGAAGTTGGATGGCTAACATTTGACGGGACACCCAGCCTTAGGCCCCTTGTCCATTTCCGACCCCTGGTCCTGTTACGGCCCCTAGCCGATGTTCTCATTTGGGGTTGTGTTGTGTGGAGCCGACTTATGTCCTCATTCATGTTGGGCTATTTTTCCCTGCCACACAGATCCCATTGAAACATAAATCCCATCATTTTTCGTCCATACCGTGACCATAGGCCCCGCCACACTTCGTGTGCTCAATTTAGGGCCTCTGGACCAAGTCTTAACTCTTACAGGATTGTACAGTGTGGTATAGTATTATTTCCTCATTCATGTCGCATTACTTGTCATGTTGTACACCTCCATTTTTGGGGTATTTTACCCCTTTCATCGTCCTCACTACAAGATGTTAAACTGCAAACTGGTCGGGACTTTCCATCTGAGGCCCAACCTCAGGCTTGTCAGCCTTTTCAGCCCCCCGGCCCAGGGTCTCACATAGGGCTGTATGGTGTAGTATTGGATTATGTTCTTATTCATGTCGGGTTACTCATCACACCATACACCTATTGTGTGTGGGGTATCTTTCCCATTTACATCCCTACTGCGGGATGACAAACTACACATTACTCCCTTCAAGAACTATGCATGGCTTGATTCTCATCCTTATGGGATACATAGTATAGCCTGAACATCTAGACTTTGGGTCCAACCCCATCTATTAGAAATATCCATCTAATCTTGGGCCCTTGTTCTGCATTCCCCTAGATATTGGAACATATGGTGCAGTTTGATATTATGTTCTCACTCACATCGGGTGTTTTAACTACCATGCCATTTACCTCGTCCTCTAGAGAGTTTTCTATCCCCTTCTATTATCTTCACCGTTTCAAATCAGTTTCTCTCAAGATGAGCCACTCAGTCCTCTTTGGCGATTCACCAATGTACCTAAGTGTACTCTGGTTTAGAACATGGAATGTCGAACTCTACATGGACCTGATTTGACACATTTTTCAAGCATCATGTTCTCCTACCGAAGAGATTCTTTCACCTTTTACATCAAAAGGGCCCCATGAATGGAATGGATGCTTGGCCCAAGGGACCTCATACCATTACGGGCCAACATCATCAAGGTTTTAGAGAAAAAAATTAATACAAGTCTCCTGTTGTGAATTTGGTCAGCGGTCGACGCTCATCTGTTGGTCCCATTCTAGGATAATTTGATATGGATGCTATGTGTCGAACATGGTCAAAAATTATCCTCTGTGGTCACGCCGACCTCATTAAGCCCAAAATGTCGGTTACATGACTGACACACTTCTCATCATCATCATTACTAAGTAGAATTTCAAGTTTCATGGTACTATTCCTCAGTGGGAATCCACATGTTAATGGTCCAAGTTCTATGACCTAAAACTACGATATTTCCATATTTACCCTTTGGAGAACTACATATTGTTTTATTCCCTTTCCATGGGATATGTAGGGACACCCAAACACCTCGCCTATGGGTCCAGATTAATTGAGGTCAATATCTCATACTTCATATCCTTTACATCTTTTTTGCCCCTTGGCCCGAGGTTTCATTCTAGGAATCGTGTACGGTGCGGTGCAGAACTCATCCCCATTAACATCAGGTATGATTTATTACACTGTGAACATCCCCCCTTCATCCTCCTCTCTACTACATATATGCTGCACGATGCTAAAATACATGGTTGTTCCTATCACATTACCCTAAACTGTGACAATATCGTCCTGAATACACGATGAAAAATAGCACTGCATTGTGATGCCCTCGCACAAGGGACATCATGTTTGGTATCTATCAAACACCATAACCTTTTTAAATGCCTTCATTTGGATTGATTCTTGTTGTGATTCCTAGATTCTATATTCTAGGACTCTCATTTCATAAAAATCAACGCTCATTCATCCTAAAGGACAAAATATTTATAACAAATACCGACTATTTTGGTGTGAGGGACAGATCCACACCCCCTTTCATCCCGGACACTGGTACCTTACCATTCATCCACTTAGAACTATATATGGCTTGATCTTCATCCTAATGGGATATGTAGTAATGCCCGTGAACTTTTCCTCGAGCCCAATTTAACTCTCGTTTTCAGTCGCTCGACATCAAACCTTCCCAGGGAACATGTGGTGGTCAGATCCTCAGGTTCCCATTCACGTCAGGTATTATAATTACCTTACCATGATTCTCCCGCATTTCCTAACATCCAAGGTCCGAGATCTATGACCATAATCAAAGTTAACTCCGTGTCCTTGCCGCAAGATGTTAAACTGCAAGACATATTCCAAAACTACTAATGGATTGACTCCCATCTGCATGGGATACATACGAACGCCCAAGCATCTTGACTTTGGGTCCCGCCCAAGAGTCGAAAAGCTGGACCCCCCTCTTTTTCAGCCCCTTGGCCCACGATCCTTTGTAGAACCCTACACCTTTACCCTGAACAAGTCCAGGATTCCCTTCAATAACATTGGGAAGCAACATTTTCCTCACCAGAGAGGTCCTGTTTGGAATTATGCATGATCCCTGATCAGACCGATGTTCCCACCCAATGTGTTTCCACCATAGTGGTGTAATTTAAAGGGATTTGGACCCCTTTTGAACAACCCATCACTCCAACCTACACTCGTTTCATGCCTATTTATTAGGACCCTCATCCCCTTCCATGTCTAAAGAAACCCCCTAACAATATGGATGCATGGCCTATGGCTCTCCTAATGTCCTAGGATAACGTTTTGGATTACTAATGGATGACATTCCGAGTCAGGCCTTGTTTTTTTAACAATGTCCATGGTCGACTCTCATTTTTTTGTCCCCATTTCAGGCTAACACAATAAGGATACTATGTTTCAAATGTGGTAAAAAATTATCCTTCATTGTCACACCACCCCCATAGTGATCGGAATCCTGGGTATCGTGATTCATATCTTCTATTTCCATCAGTTCGAATTGATTCTAGTACCCCTAACGTTACCCCGTTAGTATACAACAACACACTAGAAAAATAGTAATTCCGCTATTTTGAGAGCTTCATTCTCCAATCAGGTCTCTCCCTTCCCTTACTAGGAATCTAGGTTTGTTGTTCAATCCCTGGACACCCGAAACATGGCTATAAATTTTATGTCCAGGATAAATGACATAGTTTTCATCCTTTGTTTCTCACGTTGGGTTCGACCTGCATGAATTGGGGATTGATCAATGGGTGTTTCGTTATTGTAATAGATGTGTTTAAAACAAACACAAATAACAGAACTCATGATAGATATGACATCAAACGATTGAAGCCTGAATGTGATTTTGGGGGTTTCAAATCATTACAGTACCCGAGGGCCATTTCCCCCCATGGATGGTTTATCCTTGTCAAAAGAGTGTAGAAGCTCCACCACCCTCTGGCTAGTGGTGTCCAGAAGTTGTTGCTGCATTTTCATCTCCTACTCCTCCTCGGTAGCGAGGAGGCACAATTCATTGGCCACAATCTACGACCACTCTAAGTCAGTCCAGATAATATTAATCTCCTTAGAGGATTTCTTCATGCCCTCTTTGGCCTCTACCAGTTGAGCCTTCAACCGCAATATTAGCTCAGATTGTGTGTTGAGGGAGGTCGATTGCTCGTCTACCTGACTCTGCAGCCATTGGACCTCATCTTTAGCCTCCCAGAGCCTCTTGATGTTTACCACTTTCCTTGGTTTCCAGCCCACACCAGGGCCATGGTCATACTCCCGAATCATTCCAGCCATATGATTTCAGATGAGCATGTGAGGACACTGGGCATCCACTCTCCCAGAACATAGTTTGCGTAGTCACAAGAAAAGTCTATCCATCTCATCCAGCCATAGTGATTGGGGGGTATATTCAATAAAGTGCTTAATCAACTTCCAAGATCAACGACAATCTATTTTGTTTTATTCTTCATCAAAGGCTATCACATACCAGTCAACGCTGTTTGAATGCTCATATGCAGGGTATTCCCCAAGGAACTTGTCAGCAGGGTCCACATCTGGAGTTTGATCAGGCGTGGCGGGGCTTGGATTATATGATTGATCCTCATCATCAAATCCCACCTCAATGACCTCAGGGGTAGTCCTTCTGACGGTCTTGTTGGTGATCGAGAGCATCGTAGTTAGGTCGGTTTAGACCTCTTCTTCCATGACCACTAAAATTCCCCTTGGAAGGATGCCACTAGAAGCCACAAACAACATCCCTAAGGCGAGCCATGCCATTTGAAGAACTAGATAACAAAAAAATATGGGGGACATGAATGTCAGTTGGAATGGTCAGGGGATGGAAGCCATGAAATCGGTAGAAGGGACTTACATATATCAAATTTCTGATCTAAATATTGGGTTGATGTATTCGGGATCCCGAAGCGTGGCCCACCGTATATTGTCGGAAGGTCTGAATGCTCTGGAGGGGTTGCCTTAGGTACCCTAGCCCTGCAGGATGCATCAATAGTTGCGGTGGTAGGCATAGATCCAGAAGGTCCCGCATGTGCATCCACTGAGGGATGAAACGAGATCTGTATATGAGACTCTCATGCACGGTTCGTATGTAATCAAAGTGTATAGATTGACCTCAATGAAATTCTCGGAGGTGGGGGTTTCAGATTTTTACCTCAAGGGCCTCTGTGAACTCTTCATGATCCAAGTCCCGATCTCCAACGTGCTCCCTATCTCAGCCTTATCTCCCCAGGAGGACTCTTTTGAATCATCTAGTAGAGGGAATTGCTCTCTTAAATCAGCGGCCTACAACTGTGAGGGAGTATTGAAATCGAGAGAAAACTTGAATCGATCTGTAATTGGATGAGGAGCGCCCCGGGATTGAACGAAGTCCTACAGCTTTATCATATATTGTTCAACTTCAAATTGTGACACCACAAAGCTGGTCCTGATAGGGCATATTGCCAAAAAAATCCATCCTAAGATGGTTCATGAGTTCCAACATATCGGATAGGCTAAGTAATTTCCTATTGACTTCTCAGATCTCTCAGGCCTCTGGGAAGACAACATTCATTGACATGTCTATATAGAGAAAGTACTTCCCTAGATCCTGAGTATATATTCTATGCAATCCTTTAGGTGACCTCTGCTCTAAAAAACTCTCTGGAATCAACAGGTCGGATGCATCTGTCGGATCCTCTACCACTACTTCCCCCTCAACTGGTGTGGGCCTTGCCACCACGACTATCCCGCCACCATGGGATGCCATTGCTACCTTCTGGCCCCGAGGACGGGAAAGCTCACCATCACCGACTCGAAGGGTTGTTTGCTTCATCATCTCCCCTAGGTAGGATGCCTCCCATCTCTGGGAATATTTCTTTACCTGCCTGAGGATGGCGGTCGGCGAAGTCAATCGTCTGCATTTTCCCATCTTCCTGCATGAACATGATCTTCATTCGCCTCATCATGCGTGGGTTTTCTTCATAGATCACCTCCAGATAGACCGGTGAGGTCAACTGCTGCATGCACCAAAATTTCCTTGAAAACCAGTGTGGGGTGTACGGCTCGTAGAGGGGCCCATGGTCCACCATCGCCACCAAGACTCCACCATGAATGGCTAGA
Organism: Viscum album; assembly: GCA_963277665.1. Classification (NCBI taxonomy): domain Eukaryota; kingdom Viridiplantae; phylum Streptophyta; class Magnoliopsida; order Santalales; family Viscaceae; genus Viscum; species Viscum album. The sequence goes on from OY728143.1 coordinate 360,487,567, forward strand.
AGATAGTCCTAGTGATCTTCTGTTCCCCAGCTATCATCAGTGAATACCATCATCAGTAACAGAAATGGGTGGAATTTGAATTCCACCACCCTCCACAACTAGTTCAGAACCGATAGTGTGGTCATCTTGGCTAGAAATCTCTTGGTGGCATTTAGGATTGTTGGGAAGAAGTTCAAGCCTAGAGGAGAGATAGGGTTCAGGTATTCATAGAACCCCCAGATGTGTGCCACTACCCAACCATACATGAAGGTGGAATGACCCACATGTCCTCTGTAGCCTTTTCCCCTGGATGATATGGCACATCTCCTTATTCATTATGGCGAGAATCAATTTTACTAGGTTTACCTGAAATCATATCACCAATGTGGATTCCATCATGAATGTGCTTGGTCGTACTCCCATGTTGGTATAACTCACCGACAGGATCCAACCCCAGATAGAGCCATGATGAACACTGCCAGCTTGACTATTGGTTGTTGCTCGGTGTAGATGATGAATCCCCGCGACTTCCACTAGTTATTCTCCAAAAGTCGAAAGTACGAGCGCTCCTTACTCCGAGTCCCCTTGGTAAAGTCCTAGGCCTCGCCGGAAACATTCTGTTTTCTTGGAAATTCAGGATCTGTTTGAACCACTACCTAGAGTGGAAATCTCTTACTTCTTCCTTGTCCTCTTCAAGCATAAGCTCCCTCAATGCCATTGCCAACTGTGGAATTATTTCTAGATCCTTGAACGCAATCATGAAGGGGAGGAATTCGTCGTACATGTACCCCTATATCGGGAACCCGAGATATGGTGGACATCCCACAAGCTGATACCGACCTCCCCATGGTGTAAGTGGAAGTTATTGGTCCACGACGACCATCTGCTCAACAACTCTGGAATCAGCTGTTCTGGTTGATATATGTGGAATTGGGAGGCCCAATCCACCTCATAAAAACCCACTCTCCTCAGCTGAACCCCAAACTCATCACATGAGGAACCTACCTAGTAGTCCCTGGCCCAATCGTCTGTGATGTTGCCACCCTGGCTCGGGTCCAAATCCTCGGACCACCCCTTCCTTAGGTTGCTCAAAGCAACCATCAAAATTTTCTGGTACGGAGGGGTAGATGTCTCTGGAATAAATTCCTTCCCATCAATAGTATTAAGGTGGTTGTATAAGAAATCAACATTGACGATAGTGAAATCCTATTGGGCATGGCCATCAGCCGCCCGGACCAATCGGTGTTGGCACGACGTGCTCATGAACAAGTAATCAGGTTCGTCCCGACATCCTTCTGGGATGAAGACATCATCCCTCAGCCTGAAGCCATACAAAGGCAAATTCTTACATAGCGAGTAGATATTCTGGTTATCCAACAACATCGCCACAAACAAACTGTGGTCAGAGTGGCTCCGAATCATCTCCCCTAGACCCAGACCATTTGACATCTCATCCATCTGGGTTGCATCCGCAAGGACCACCAGGCATCTTCTTGAAGAGCAATTCAGTTTTGAAATTTGAGAGCTTTTGGGTTGGTTTGTGAAGCTCATTCATGGAGAACGTTCGTGAATCCTATTTTCAGAGCCCTGCCTCGGCCTTTAAACGCAGAGTCACAAAGCATTGAGACAGGAAGTCAATGAATTGCTGAACCACCGCAATGTAGAAGTACTGATTCACAGAGAGAAATAGTGGAGGACGTGGAGCTTCGCAAATCGAGAGAGCTAATGTCCAAAATCACAGAGAATAGAAAAGAAAAAAGGGGGTTCTGGTACACTATTTGTAGGTGAGGGGCCCTCAGATCTTCGTGGTGCATCTCGACCGAAGTGAGCTTCACGGTGCGCCCGGTTGGAGCTCCACATTACCTCTTGGTGATCCCTTTTCGTGAGCCAGCATGGAAAATGGCCGTGGGATTTTGGCTATTGACCCATAGACTTCGACCGTTTATTTACCCACAGATCTATGTCTGGGGGGGATATTTTGGCACCAAAATGGGGGATGAAGAAGGCGAAGAGAAAAACGCGCAAGGTTGCCCTGCGGTGCCCCTTCGGGGAGTCCCCCTGGCCCTGAGACAGCCGCATAGCACAAAGGCAGGATGCTCCACAGCTGCCTTTGATGTTTGTAGGCCCACCGTGGAGCAAGGAGGCACAATGCTCTGTGACCGAATTTGACATTCGCGACACGTCGCGGAGCAAGGTGGCAGGGTGATCTGAGACCGAATTTCACATTCGTGACCCATCGCGGAGCGACGAAATCTGGCTTCGTGCTGAGCGAGCTCTGCTTCACAGTGTCCCACGCCTATAAATAATAGAGAACCCCCAATTCCAAGGGGAGGATCATCCGACAATTCAAATTCCTAGCTCTTGAATCACGAATCACCTTCTCCTCTGTGAACCATGAGCTGTGCGAGGTACTTCTGATCTGCTATGTGCCTCTCTTCTTTGTTTTAACACCCTATTTCTAGAGGGATTCCTTTCATAGATCCTAAGGGCCTCCGAAAAAGAAGGGGATCCCCAAGGGGACCCGTGTCATCATAGAGTGTTTATGCTTCATGAAACAACCTTCAGGTACAATTGATCCACATGTTAAGGCGGGGTCATTGTACTTCGTGAATCACATTGCATCACAATACCTTTCTTCGTGAGGCACTTTTCTCTAAAATGAAGTGTTTCACAAATATCCTTCCACTTTGAGAAGCACCTCCTATATGTACCTATGCCATATGCTTAGGTTGAGGCTCCCCACATTGTGAAGCACGCCCCTTCACAATTACCCTCCACAGCACAGAGAAAGAAATCTTCACAAGGCCCCTGCCTATGAACTCCTCTACTGTGCAATTCCTTTTCCAGTGCGACCCTCTAGGTTTGCAGGATGTGATTTCAATGTCCCTTGGATGATACTGCCTATTGCGTTGCTTCGCCTCATGTTTTTTTCTTAGGAATGCTAACGACTATTGCTTCTTTTCATAGCCATGCTAACGTGGACCCCCCAATGGTTCTCTACATGACACCCCCTAGCCACAACGTTTCCAGTCCCCTATCATCACCATGTTGCATAGGGTGCTATTTATGTAAGTATTAGGGGTGCGGAGTGAACCCACATTGTCTGAGCTGCACGGCATTAAACTACAATGCAACATCATCTTGTGCACATGACGTTAAACTATAACTTCCCCCCATGCATCCTACGCAGGGAAAGGGTGACCATGTTAGTGTAAGTCTCTATATTTTCTTGAAGGAGGCAGCATCCATGTTCCACCTTTCTTATTCAGTCCCATGGACCAGGGGGAATGGACACTATACCCCTACTTTCCTTAGTCCCAAATCCCTCTCCCGCTGGGCTTTGATTCCATTATGCATCCACCCTATAGTATGTCCCAATCTTCATCCCCCTGGGCCACTGACTATGTGTAAGCCCCACTTCACTTCCCACGGACACCCCTTTTGCGACGTGTTTGTCAGGTCTCTGCTCCCTCTTGTTTCTCACACCGATCATGACTCATGTGGGATTAGAGCAAGCACCGACCATTTCCTATTCCCTAGGAAGCCTAGTGTATAAGCCCCACACCACCTGAACTACATGGTTTCTGATCCTTTCCAAGGTAGGGTGTGTAGGGAAGACTCTCTAAATTTCAAGACCACCACCACCCATTGGACCCCAGGTCCTCCTTCACGACTGTTCACAGACGCTACCTCAAATATGTGGTATTTGATCCCTTCCAAGGCAGAGTATGTAGGAAGCCTCCCTGAGAATCTAGCCCACCACCAACCATTGGACCACAGGTCCTCCTTCACATCGGTTCAATGATGCCACTTGTACTACATGGTCTTTGATCCTTGCCATGTCACGGTACGTAAGAAGCCTCCCGGAGGTTCAATCCCTCCACCATCTATTGGTCCCGATCATCTTCACATCGGTTCACGAACACCTTGGGCAGCCTAGACTGTAGGCCCAACCCCCCCTGAACTACCTGGTCTTTGATCCTTGTCATGGTAGGGTACGTAGGAATCCTCCCTGAGGTTCTTTCCCATCGCCCATTAGACCCCATGTCCTCCTTCACGTTTGTTCACAGACACCCCCTGAACTACGTGGTCTTTGATCTTTACCAAGGCAAGTTATGTAGGAAGCATCAATGAGGTTTAATCCCAAAACCAATGGTCCGGACCACTTCACGTCGGTCAACCCCAGTCGGGCATGACGTTAAATGGTATCCCACTCAGCCTCTTTCAGTAGTTATCCGGTGTCAGTCCATTCAGCAGTAAGCCATTTTTAGCCTCATTCAGTGGTAAGCTGGTGTCACTACATTCAATGATAAGCCATTTTTAGCATCATTCTGTGGTAAGCCATTGGAACCCCAATCAGTGGTATGCCATCATTAGATGAACGACATAAACTTTGATTCCATTCCACGAGGATACGTAGGAAGCCTCTTTAAGGCTCAAGTCCAAAATTATCGTCATACTCATGGAGGTTCCATCCAATTAACAATCCACTTTATTCAACGACTCCATCATCCATCTTGATTCTTACATGGGCCACCACATCGCGGTGGGATCATGCAGCCTCATAAACCATTCCCCTCAACAGTAATAAAGCGGTAAACCGCACGTTGGCCCCAGCATCAGTGTTCCCTTTGGGGGTCACACTCATCTGATCCACTCTAATCAGTGTTCTGATCAGTCTGATCCATCACCGCCAAACATTAAACATGTGGCATACCCGATGTTAAACATGGGAAGCTGAGTAAAACCTCATATACATGCCCATGGAATATGATTCCCCACGTTCGAAGTGGGATTCCTTGGGCATCCACACCCTCGAGAAGCCCTATAATAAGGGACATAAGGCAGAGGCGCCAGTGTACCAGCACCCAGACATGCCAGTGATGACCAATGTGACTACTCGCCTGACTGATGGTTTCTACCCCGACCGGACCCCTTAGAATGTCCTGATAGAAGCAGTGTAATTAACTAGACTCCATGAAGATATGGTGCAGGGATGAGTTTCATGAAAACTGTATTAAATCTATAACGGAGACCCAGACTAGGTGACGAGTTCTGAGGAGTAATCCACCGAAGGAATACCCAACATCCCATCATATCTTTTCGATCAAGGAGGAAACGTCCCTGAAAAAGTGACAGATACTACCCGCCATTGGAATGCAGGAAGGCAGGGCAACAGCTGCGCGTCCTGCACAGACAGATGTGTGTGCCCCGAAGAAGGCGTCGGAAACACTCTTAATCTCTTAATTATTTACCTTTTTTATCATTTTATATTATCCTATCCTAACCTTGGTTATGGGGAGATAAACCTATTTGTTATGAGGGGGATGTAGTGATATTGTGATGTCTGTTTTATTTAAATTTTTATCATTATTTTATTCTATGTAATTGGTAGTTGTAAATTTGATTTTTTAAGTGATCACATTACCTTTCATAATGCTATTATCTTATTTTACTTTATCTATTTTACTGTCATCATCCACTGTAATGTTTTACATAGTGGAGAAGCATTATGTTCATGATATGTGAGATATTATCATTGATGAAGAAGTCATAGTTTAAGATAATCACAATATGAAGGTGATGGTGTAGAGTGGAAATTGCTGGCCTGTAAAATGAGTATAATAATGATACATAATTACTTTTAAAACAAATTGATATATATCATTTTGAAATTCTAATGACCAAATTCATTTCGTATAATTTATTTATTTTTTTTAATTTTTCATTAAATTGTTATTTCTGTATTTTTTATTAAAATAAGTTTTATTAAAAACCACAAATATAATAGATTCATTTTATAGTATATTTTTGTTAAATTTATATAATAAAAATTAGATAACATTTTTCTATGAGTCACAACCTGGAGAGATCTACATGGGATACACCACTATTTTTTTCTATAATGGTGATGTCAAATCATCTTTATTAATAGAGAAAAAATTATAAAACAAATCAGATGAGGCTAAATAAACCTAACAACTCTTCACTTATCAACCCATCAAAAAGAAATTGAACTCTTTAATGGTCATATTCCAAACAATAACAATATTCAATTTTAGCATCCCAGTTAGAGGCATCTTCTAATTAATTTAAGTATCTAGTATTAGACCTCCACCAATACATAAGAGATTTCAATGTTGTTGTAATGGTGGTTATAAGATGGGATTACTCCTACAGTCTTGATTTCATCATTGAGACCAATAAAAAATAGTCATCCTCCTTCACCTTTATTTTATCAATAATGTATTAATTGGAACTCTACAAATATTGGGTTTTCTTACACTCTAGCCTTCCATTTCCCTAAATAATCTTAATTTTACAATTCAAATTAGGTTCTTCTAGGAATAGTGAACCATAAATGGATGGGTCTTTTAAATCCGTATCCATCGGGTAAAAAATAATTCCCTATTTTTGAATAACATCAAAAGTGATCTTTGAAGCTATATCTTTTATATAGTTATTCACTTGTCCCAGATCAAAACCAGACATTATAAGAACAATATAATTTCCCACATTATAATCCTACCCTTGGGAAGACACAATACCAGACTCCCCATTATTACAAGGTCTTTAATCCATAAGTGAAGATATCATTCTAAAGGACTAGTTTAATCATTATTAGTTCTCCAATACCATGAAAAAATCTATATGAATATACCTCGTTGATATGATCCATCCTTAAAAGAATCTATATTTATATCATCTAGAGAATCAACAAGCTTTAAATTCTCATGTAATAAAACTTTAATATGATTCTCAATTGAGAGTACTTTTTCCAATCCATACAGCACATCGACAGAAGTTTTTTCATAAAATTAATGAATTTCCACGTTAGAATATTAATGATGAATGGAATACATAGAAATAGATTCCACATCCTTACCTTGTGAATTCACTATTATATCCTTATTTACATTTTCATCAACCATTCCAATATTAGGATGAAGATATCATTTATTTTTTTCATGTAATGAGCCTCATCATGCCTATTGAAATAACAATATCAAAATTAAATTTTTATCCTATGTATATCATAATAATCACCATTGTTGGTGAAAATAGAACAAAATTCAGTTATCTTCTCACAATTAATCCTTAGAATTAACTCATCATCGTGAGTTTCAAAAAAATAAGAAAAACATTCAATTATAGCCCTACTAAAAACTACAAAAATATACACACCTACATTTAATGGTCTCCAAATCTATTTTTATAGGCTCTATATTTGAGGAATAAAAGGTTTATAAGATTTGAGAATTATGCAATATAAAAAATTATCTATAAATGTATACACTAACATTATTAAAGAATTTTTTTTTATTTCAAAAGGATTCTAACTAAAACATCAAAAATTAATATGTTGTATACATGGTTTAAGAGACACAAAGATATAGCCCCATTTTCTTCTCTTGTGTTCAATATAATGAAATAGGATGTAGAATATATAATGACCCAAAAGAATACATATCCAAGTCGAAGACCCCTATATTAAAGATAAATAGTGAACAAGGTCATAAACATTCTATGGATTCTCACCAATCTATAGAATGAAATGTCCAATAAGAGAAAACATACCCTAAACTAGCCTTTTAAAAATTTACATAGGTCTCACCTAAACTAGGAAAATTAACCCTTTTTTGAGGACCTTACCAAAATCCACAAATTTAATGATTCGCAATAACCTTTGATTTAGTGATTCATTATTTCCTTGAATCATAGCACCAGAATGAGTTGAGTTTCATGCAATGAATTTTTTCACAGGAATATGCATATGTTGATGTCTTCCATATGATATATTATCCCAATAATGGATATACAATCTATTTGGATGACAACCACATATATGATCACTCGGGATCACTTACTCCCTATCCTCTATCAACACATACACAATCAGGGGTACACCATTATAGTGACTCACTAGATAAAAAATATTTTGGGAGATTCTTGGAAGATACCTATATCAATATAGTATCATTGGATATGAACATCACATTCACTCACATTCATTCATAAAAAACAAATATATATATATATATATATATATATATAATTTTAAAAAATAAAATAAATCAATCATGGATTATTCTACTCTTCATTCGTACTATTTTCTGATTCACTAATTATATGATTCTATAAAAGAATAATATTTACAAAAAAATGTAAATGAATTTTAATATTATTTAAGAATTTGTTAAGAAAATTTAAATTCATTCCACTTATTTTGAATAATTGGAAATATTCTCAAAGGAAGAAATTATCCTACCCACTATTCATTTTGGGAAAACATTTTTTGATTAATTTATTTCTAAATGAAATTTTATTCTTTCTATTTCATGAATATAGTAGGACATTACCAATGAAATTACTATTGAATTATCTATTGGAGATCAAAAAAATATTTAATTAATTATTTGATTGACTAAATGTGGAAGAAATATATTTCATCCTTCACACGTTATAAATTGAAATGTTGTACAATTGACCACATTTATATAAAAAACAAATTATTTTGTGCAAAAATTGTTTTTGGAAAAAATGGAATTTACATTTCACTTTTTGACATATATATTATCTGTGTATTTGTTTGTTTAGAAAGTGCATGAAGATGAAATTTATAAGGGAGATTAATTAATTGAGTATTAATTTAAATCAATGTTCATTAATACTAAATTGAAATGTTACCACCCTTATAATAGTATTATATATTCAGTTATAATAAGTTTTCATTTGGGCAGATAATGATAACAACCTTGCCACCACCGAGGAGAAGGTGGTGGTGGAATTAAATGAATTACAAGAAGTCTTAGAGACCATAATTTCAAAACTACTTATTATATAGGAAAATTAATATCATATATTGGAGGAAACCAAAAATTTCAATAATGATCTTGTCTATATTTTCATCGATCCCCCCTTTTACATACGTTTTTATGATTGTTCTTTCCAAGGGGTGGTAATATTTCTACATACGTTATTTTTTGGTTCAAAAAAATATAATATACTTATGGATATTCCTAGAAATAACATGTGGTAGATTCTAACAATAAAGCACTATTATCTATCAAATATGTTATTAAGTAATAAAAAATGCTAACTAGGGGCAGTGAAAATATAGCTCTTTATTAAAGAATTTTTACTAATTTTACCATAAATTTTACGTTTTCTATTTTAATTTTCATACAATAAATTTATGTTTTGTATTTTAATATAGTATAATAGAAAATTGTTTCACAATATAGATCTTCCATCCAAATTGATTGAGGTTGTAAATATCTTTTTTAGTTTGGTTGCCTTATTCTATTATTTCTAGATGAACAAAAACCAATGGTTTTCAAATTTATATGTTTTTGAGTTTTAAACTACTTCTCAGAAATATTATATCCTTTTTACTTATTTTTATGAAATCCAATCTGTATTTATAATTACTTATAAATTTTCACTATTGAATTTACATTGATATTATTTTCCTGATATTTTAAAAAAATTAATTAATTTTTTAAATGAAATATTTTTCCACCAATTTGAATTTAAATTGTTATATTAATTTTATTAAATTTGATCTATATTCCCACAAAAAATGAAATTCTCATATTTTGTGTCATTTTAAAAACTTTTTGGTATATTCTCCCTAATATGGTAAATTTATAAAAAAAATAGATTTTTTGTGTGTAATGTAGTCGTTATGATGATTTATTTTTTGGTGATGTGAACATTAGGTAAAAGTGTATCTAAAATAAATGGCCATATTCGAATACCCCAAAATTTTAACATGAGAATTAACATTTATAGAAAACAATGTTTTTACTTTAAATGATACTAATTTATTTAACAGTCTAATTAAAATTTATGTATGATATATATTTAACTACCTTTATTCCTAAATTATCCAAATGCATATTTCATTATTGAATGTGGTTGAAGGATATTTTGTTTTTTTTAATTAAGAATCATAACATTTTTTGTGTTTGATGTGTGTGCTGTTATTTAGTGACATTTATAGAGAATGGTTATGAGTCATTGTCTTCATTTTCTACATTGATGAATATATTTTCTTTTAAAAAGGAATAAATTGAGATAATATTGAATTATTAATTATTATTACATTTAAAACTCTTGAATCTCTCAAAAATAAATAGAATGAACTTAAACTAAGTCATAAAATTCAATTATAAACTCAAAATTCCTATAAAATTAAGAAATAAGTGTTTTTAATTAAGATTTTGTCATTTATTTCATTTATTGATTGACTCATGGACCATATCAATAAAATTAATTTTTTGTATATTATATATGGTTAATTAATTCGTGGTTTTCTTATAGTTTCACTAGAAAATTAAAGTATTATATTTTAGATTCTTACCTTCTCTTTTTATACTTAAAACATAAATTTATTTTACCCACCAAAACATATTCCCTAAAATTAATTTTAGATGGATCCACTGATTGAAATAGTTATATGTATCATGGAGCTCAAAAAATGAAAACCTTGACAATATTATGGCGATATTTAAATTTTAAATGCTTGATAATAACTCTATATTGATTATCTATAGAGAAAATATTGATTTTAACTTTCTTACAAGGTAAGCTGTGATTGATTCTTAGATGAATTTTTGAGCGTGAAAAAATATAAATATTAATAAAATATATGAAAAGAAAAATGGATTTTAAAAATGAAACATGGTAGTTTCTATTTGGTAATATATCTCATAAATACTATGATTATTTATTTTTTAATTAGATATTCATTTAAGATAGAGTTTCCCATATTGTTTTAATGATTACATATGGTTGTATCATCACCCAGAAAATAATCCTATATTTTTACCATTACACAAGATATATAAAATGTTTACAGGATCTAGGGTCCCACAATATAACTATTTTTTCATTATTCAAATATTTTTCATTCATTATTAAAAAATAAATACAAAAATAAATAATTCTCACTTTTTTTATTTCTAGAAAAAAAAAATATTTGTTATAATTTCCATTAAAATAAATATTCAAATAAAAATTATGTATTTGATTTATATAAATTCAATTATTTTTGGAATTTAGAATTTCATTTAGAATTAGTGTTGAATCAAACTATATGGGGCCTAAATTATTCATATAAATGGAAAACTATTTAGGAATATATAATTTAACAACCATTAATAAATGGAGCATAAATCACACAAAATGTATCCAAATGGATTTATATTATTTTTTAATTTAATAAAACTTAATGATTCATATCTCTATCAAATATTAGGGAAAATTTTGATCTTTAAAAGTAGTTTCTGATGTATTCAATTGGGGGAAACTAAAAAATTTATCAACAAATAAAATATTTATTTCGTAATTTGATTTTTTTTTATTAATGTGTCTCATAGAAAAAATTTGGTTAAAATATGAATATAATTTCAATAATTTATTAGTTAATGGACATTATATATTTCATTTTTTTTTTGTTTTAAAAAATTCATTCAATGTAAAATATAAATAAATTGATTAAAAATATTTCATATTTTTTTATATAAAAAGGTCCACAAATTTAAATAAAATTTATTAAATATACATTTTGAAAAGAAAAGGATGTGTTTGAAACATCCATGTTTTGTTTTCTAGTATATTAGGGTTTTAATTTATAAAATTTTGTTTTATTTATAATTTGAATTTTCCATTTATCAACCATTTTCACATTGTGTTTCTTCCTCTTGGCTTTTCTCTTCTCCATGGTTACAATGAAATAATCCAAAACTACTTTGATGTGGTAATGTGTGATAATTTTATTTCAATTTACATAAAATATTTTCTAATTACTATATATTAATAATTTTATACTTGTAAAACTAATTTCATTAGAAATCACATTATCATCCTTAAAAATATTTTATTATTCTCATTCATATATTTTACAATAATTCATAATTATAATTCTACAAGTGATGGAGTATATTGATGGAGATGATGTGACCGAGATTATATTTCTTGTAGAGATATCTGAAAATTATATTCCCAATTAAAATATGATGGGGTAGAGTGACAATTCTCGATCTCTAAACTGAATTGAATAGTAAGAATTAATTTCTTTTACGAGAATATTAAATTCATCACTATGACTTCCAAAGTAATGATATTTTTTTCTACTATATTTATTGTGAATTTCATTTTCGTTTTAAATATTAGTGAATATATTTTTACTTCCCATTAAATTTAATAAACCATAAATGTTCTTGGTATTCTATATTGGTGTATATTATATTTTAATATAAATAATATAAATAGAAGAATAATGTTTTTTGGAGTGTACTCCCTAAGAGAATAATATTGTGTACACTAATATTTTAAATTAAATATATAAAATTACTGATAATGAATTGTTACAGTCCCCTCATTCAATATTTCATCTTGGTCAAGGGCCGACATACCTTTCAAAAATGTATTTTATTTAATATATATATATGAACAAAAATTAAGTCCATGATGGATTACCATAATTTTTATTGAAATAAATTTCTTTCTCACTAATTATGAGATTTTATAAATGAATATTGATTTATCAAATTTAACACCTGGAGAATTTTGATTTAGAACAATAAATTATTCAATTACATGTTCTACACTCAATACTGAGAAAAAAACAAAATGTGATACACTAGTAAAATATTAAAATTTAAACATGAAGGTTATAACCCAATCATTAGTTTATTGGGTAAGAAATGAGTATCTTAATTATGAAATATATTCATATAATTTATCATTTATAAAACTTTATAATTAATGTCTTGGAAATAATAAATAATATAATATACGATTAAAAGACATGTATTTATTAAAACATATTTGTCTTTTATATGTATTTTTGTAGTTTTAAATAACATTATTAACTATATATGAATTATTTTAATAAAATTTATAGAACACACATTAAATAAAATAATATTAATTTTTTTATTTATTATTAAATAATAAATAAATATAAATTTATGTTATAATTAATTGTTTTTACTCATTAAAGATTTTTATTGAATTTTCTATATGGATATAAAGACTAACTTATGCTAGTTTTAGAAATTTTATATTATTAAATGAACATCATTTTTAAAATTATCTTGTCAAAATACTCATCATAAAATGTTTTTGGATTTTTCCCAAAATGAAATTTTTTGGTTAATACGTGAAATAATATTTTTCCAAAAAACTTCCATTTATTAAATTTTATTAAATATAATTGAAATATTCCATTTTATTGGATATTTATTTTTAACTCATGTCATATTAACTTTAGTAATAGAAATAAAATTATATACATTGGAATAAACTTTATAGCAAATTTTTTAGAAAATATTTTTTATTCTTAAAATGGTTATTTTTCTAAAATGGTATTTGTTTGTGTTTCATTAACATATATCAATATTTAAATTCAAAAATTAAAGAAACTAAATATTATAAAATAGTTTCCAAATTTGGAATGTGTATAGTCATATTGTGTAAGATGTTCTATTTCATTTTTATCCATAATAAATTGTAACCATAGTAAACACTTATCTTTCTTGTAGATGGTGAATGGGTAAAATATGGGTAATACTATGGTATAATGTATCATAATAAATTTAAAAATTACTACATTTCATTGGATTATTTAATGTCATCCAAAACATCATTATATTAATAAATATGTAATTTTTTCCAGTTAAATTTTAATGCCACCATTATATGATCTTATGTTGTTAGTAAATACAAAGTGTCACTCTCTCTCAGTTAATAACTTCTCTGAATATTTACGTAGATAAAATATGATTTCGATTTAAATATATATTATATTTTATTTAAATAATAATCATTATAAATTATGTTTTTTTTTAATTTTACTAATGGAATAATTACCTTGAACATTTTTATAAAGCTGATGTTGTGATATTGAAAGTAATAGGAAATGAATGTAAATAATTTGAAAAAAGTTAAAATAATTTTTTTTACTAAATATGTTATTCCATGAATGTATTAGATAACCATAATATATAATTTATGGGTAAATTTTGTATATTATGAATATATTTTTATATTAATTTCCTTAAATACATATTTTTTAATAGTCCAAAGTTGACCTTAAATGATATTTAATGATGGATCATTATTTCTAAATCATTTTAAAATTATTAAAATACTATAAAATACAATTATTTAAGAAATGGTCGATGGTATAGTAAATAATATATGTATGTGAAACTTTTTATTTTTAAAAATTACTTTCATGACCCTCATATATAACAACTTTTATTACAATAATTGAGGTTAAAATGATTAACCAAGGATATTCATAATAATATAAGGTTTAAAATGACAAAAAAATTTATCAAATGATTATTGGTTGAACTTATTTCAACATTATACTTCATATCACAGAATATAAGGAAATTTGGATCCATTTTACTTAAGAGATGAATGTAATATACATTAATATTTCATATATTTATAGGATTTCCACTCACCTCACCTATGAAAGGGAAACCACTCTCCCTAATTTCATGTTCCTCTTGTTCCTTTTACTTCCTTGACATAGAATTAATTTCTTATATATAACAGTCTCCCCAAAATACTAACCAATAAGTCCTGATATATAATTCAAAAGATCTTTTTTAAAGGATAGGTTTATTTATTAACTGAGTGTTATCAGGTTTATTATTTCTAAATACAACAAAAAAATTATATAAACACAATATGATGACATCATAATATTATATATACTTACATTTTATAATATTTAAGGAAAAAAAATTCACATCTCATTTTATATCTAATGGGAAATTAAATCATTCCTTGTGTGTATGTGTAGACAACAACCTACAAGAAGTGTTTTGTTTTCTTTTTTATCACCACCTAAAATGAATTTCATTATTATGTATTTATGGAATATTTATTATATAAATTTGGTCATTATGATTATATAAATATAATATAATACTCACCTTTATACCATTTCATCTATTAGAAACATAATACATTGTTCGTGCTTACATGTGGGCTGTAACATAAATGAATTAATATGATTACTTTTTCATATATATAATTTAGGGATGGATATAAAATTTTATTTATAATAAAACATAGTAATTATTTCAATACTAATTGTCTATGTATTGTGGTAAAATTACACTTTTTACATTGGTCAACCTACTGATGTCATGTCTGGGATTATGAACTGAATTTACTTAAAAGGTTCGAGATGAACTTAATAGATTTAATAATAATATAGTTTATAAAAATTAATTAAAGGAAAATAATTATGGTATGGGGATAAAAATAAAAAAAATTATATTTTACATAGTTAATTTAATATAATTATATTATATATTATTTAAGGAAGGTATGTGGTGGTATTGACTCGATATAAGGGATTCCACAACTATTTTTTTCATTCTTTGTGACTCATTCCATGTTTACTAATTATTTTATTTTGTTTATTTTAAATAATTATTAATATATGAAACATATCATACACTTCTTGAAATTTATGTTTTTTAAAAACATTTTAAATTTCAATCCTTCAATGATCTTTTGATACCCAAATTTACCAAGTTTTAAGGGGTTTTTTATTTAAAATGATGTTTTCATTACTTTAAACTATTTTCCCTCTATGTTATACTAGGTTATTTATGAAAGTTGTTAAATTATTTTTAACGTAATTTTTATGTGTAATTGAATATTTAAATTTTTTTTAAAAGTATGTTTTTAAATCATATTCCATATTGGTCACTTTTGTCCCTTTTTACCAAAGTGAAAAGGGGTGTTTTTAACATATATGGAATGAATGGATTTTCTAATATTCATGTCATTAAATAATTATATATATTAATATATATGTTTTCAATGGGTTTGAAAGAATATTATTCTATCATTAATTTACATAATTTTTTAAAATATTATTAAAATAAAATGCCATTTTTTCTTATTAATATTAGATATTTAAAATGTTTTTTGTTTATGGGTTTAAATGATTAATTAATATTTATTATGATGAAATTTTATTTTATATTATTTTATTTAAGATTGAAACTTGGTTATTACAAATGAATACGACAATGGATAATGAACATAAACCCTTATGGGTATATATCCATTGTGTCATTTCTGTAACCGTTAAATTCCTTATATGCATTGAATAAAATTTAAAAATTAACTGACATAATTCACTTATAAGAGAATTTGTATGGAGTTGATTAATCTTATTTTGTGATGAAGGTCACTAATGTATGATAATCATACTTGAATGTTGATAGATTTTTTAACCCTATGATGTTATGGAGTAAAACAATATATGTTGGTCTAATGAGAATGATCGAATTATCATTATAAGAGATTCAATAATGAAATTATGATTACCTAATCTACAAATATGTATTATTTATGGGTGAAAATATTCATTCATTTGATGTTGTCTATTTTAAAACAACAATGGTAATTTTATTGTTTAATGTAATGTTTATGATCATCTAATGGTGAATGGTTTATTAAGGTAATTCATTAATGAATAATGATTTTACCTTTTATTTTTTATTACAAAATGTTTTATGAAAAAAATATTCTTTTTTCATTAGTTCATTAATATTTAAATGATTATTTTAATATCAATATATTATTATGTAAAAAATGTTAAAATGTTTTTAGTAATTCAAAAAATTTTAATGTGTTTCCATTCTTTTTTGTATCCCTTACTATTAATTTTTCCATTCCAAATTTTTCGAATGTTTTTTATGGGGCCTGTAGATGAGTATAAATGATTTTTAATACTAGCACTGAATAAAATACATTTTTTTAATAAAGAATGTGTGTAGGAATGGAACTAGACTTTGAATTTTAGAATATGTTTTTCACAGATTAAATGTATGTTGTGTGGAATGAATCACATTTAAAGGTAATTATTTTATATTAAATAGTTTTTTGAAATTATATACAACTCTAAAAAAATAACATTGAAATTTTATAATAAGAAAACCAATTGTTAAAATTAGGCAATTATCAGGTTTTCAACATAATGGCTGTTATAGTTTTCATCAAAAAATAGGTTTGGACAACATTTGGAGTTAATATGATTCACATGGGGATATTTTATGATTGTTTGAAAAAATCATGGATTCATAAGTATAAGGTTAATCCTATTTATAAAACAGCAGTCACCAAATAAGAGAATTTATGAAACAGATGTACATTAAGAGACATTTATTGAGTTTTAATAATAAATTGGGGAATATGTAACGCTAGATATTTGATGGTGTTGCACTAGAATGGTTATTTCAATATGATATATTTTCCCTGCTACGAACATAAGTTGAAATTTATTAATAACCATTAGGATTAAGATAATCATTGATATTTAGGTAACAATTATTAAATTGGATATATGCGTTATTACCTTTCAGGAACATATGATTTATCATATAGATAACCTTGATAAGGAACATTGATTTGGTAAAAAATCAGTTAATATTATTTTAAAATAAGTTCACTATTTTTTGGAATCTTATATTTCCAAATAAAATAGAATTATTATTAACTAATATTAGAATTTTTTAGAAATAATGGTTATATTATATTTTGGATGAATATATTTTTTATTATGTATTTATAGTGATTCATCTTATTTATGGAAAAAATTATCAAATTTTAGTGATTATATGATTAGAGAATATAAAATTTGGGTTAGTAACTTTCTGTTTTGTTTATTTTATTTATAGATAAATATTTATTTTATCATTGAAGAATATGTTATGAAATTATTACAGTGTTTGATATTTAGTTTTAGTATGTAATATTTTTAATAGATTTAAGTATAGTTAATATTGAATAATATGTCATAAACTTTTCATATTATTATTGAAACTTTGTATATTAAATTAATATGTATTAATATTGGATATTATCCTTCATTTTCATAAAAATATTTATTCATATCTAATGGATGGAAATAGTTATAATAATTTTTCATACTATTATGAATATTTTTATGCACTGAAATTTAATTTTAGTGCATTAATCATGAAATATTTATCTCGAATGTTAACTGAAATCAATTAATTAGACAAAATTATAACATGTAATAGGTGGAATGTAACTCTCACATTTGAAGGATAACATTTTTAAACTCATTAATATGTATGATTCTTATGGATTTCCATTCATTTATGATATAAATAGTTTATTAGTCTTAACATAAGATATATTGTTCTTGGTAAAACATATATATGATCTTTATTATGTTATTATTAATAAATTTTAATATAATATAATTAATATTTCATGTATGATATTTATTTAATTTTAGAAAATGAAATATCCAAATATTTTATTTTAAAAATAAGAATATGATAAATTTCATGTACAATATGCAATACTGAGCATAAAATTAACGATACTATGCTATTAATGTATTATTATATAAATATGACCTTTATAACCTAACTATTTGGTTTGAGAGTATAAAAATGAGTAACCAAAATATGATATATATACATGAAATTTTTCATAAAATCAATTATATTGATTAATTCCTTGTAAATACGAACATAATTTTATGTAATATCATTTCTGATTAAAAAATATATTTTTTAAACCAATTACATAATTGAATGATTTTTATGTCAATAGAAATTAATTAATTCCATATAGATGAATGATTTTAATTATATGTAATAATTTCAATTATTTAACATAATAACATTTATATTATAGTGGTTATTATATACGGTATAAATTTTAATTCAATTTCTTCTTCGAAAAAAAAATTTCTTCAAAAATAGATTTTATTTCCCTGCATTTGTAGATGTTATCATTGATTTCAAGTAATTTTTGAAATAAGATTTTGAAATATAGAAATTATTTTTTAAATAATAATCTAAAGTTAATTTTTTGTCTAATTTTTGTGATTGATCTAAAAAGTATTAATTTTTAGTGAAGTTTGAAAAATAACAATTTTGAAAAAAAATATAATATTATTAAATTTAATCAAACTAATTTCAATATTATATTTTATATATATCAAGAATTAAAATATGATTGATATAATTTATCATCAAATAAATAAATCCATGTTAATCTAAATTATAGGTTCTTTGTATAAAACATATTTTATGATTAAAATTAATGTTTTTTTTAAAATAATTTCTTATTTTGTTTCATGTTATTATATATAAAAAATTCCTAGTACTAGAAATTTAGTTGCAGAAAATGGATTAAATAATTTGAATCACCTTCTTATAATTATGTATTATGTTTTATTACGTTGACGGAAAAAATGAATATTAATCATCAACAAAGTTTATCATCGTGGTATATTATAAAAGGGGTTAATCAAGTTCAAAACAATGTGATGACATCAAAAAATATATCTAATCAAATAATTAAATTTCATGAGTTTATTTATACCATAAACATAAAATAAATTGAAATATAGAATCATTTATCCCATTTTATTTGATTAGAACATTATTATTATTTTACATTACCCGTAATTAAAATGTGTCAATTTCTCTCTCTTATGATGTTTTGATGTTATAGATATAGATAGAAATAAAATATTTATAATTATCATAAATGAATTTTATTTAATATTATAATATATTAAATATAGAAATTTATTTAAAATTTTAGTGATTTTGTATTTAACTTGAATGATTTTGTATCATCGATGTTATGATGTTGTAATCAGTGTAAAACAAACAAATAAAATTAAAATCATAAAAATGAAATATTTTATGGAAAAATAATGATGTTACCTGAAATTATTGGATAATTATAATTAATAATTATTAGCTAATGTTTTAAAAATCTTATTATATTGTAATATTGATATATATAATGTGGCATTTTGTTAATATTTTAAAAAATTTATTAAAATGGTATTAAATGTATAAAAAAATTATAAATATTTATAAAATAATAATAATAATAATATTTCTCCCATTAATAGGAAATTATCTATGATATCATCAATGGACTATATATTCTCCACTTTTATATCTAAAAATTGTGTTTACAGCCGTTATAAATTGAAAAACGGGTTCTAATGATTATGGTTAAAAGGGTTAATGAGGGTGTTAAACCAAATGATAGTCTTTAAAATAAGATATAATCCTATATAAATTTTATTTCATAAATTTATTAAACTATTATTTTTCTTAAATATTTTTCAATTGTGACTTTCATCCACTATACATGAGTTATTCACAGAATATATATTAATATTTTATGTTTTTACAATATTTCCACTCACATCACTTATAAATGGTGACCACCTATCCTCTCTTACTGACACATTTTGATACATTTAACCTAACAAAAATCAAATAAATATATTATAAACCATCCTCATTGTTTTATATTGTTTTTTGTCACAAAAAATACCCCCTTATAAATAATATGTTTTAGACCAAATGAGATTTTCCAAAGAAGAGGTATAACTAAAAACAATGCGTATTAATGGTTATTTATTGTTATTCCCACATTTAATAAAAAATAAAAATGATATAATAACATTAATATATTAAATATACATAAATATTTTTATGTCGATGGATTCAAGATTTTCATACCTTCTTTTCCATCCTTTGGGAAATGAATAAATTTCTGATGTTTATGTACAAACTATAACCTCCGTAAAATATGTGTTCTGTTTTTCAACAATAGAACATGAGGATTGTTATTATGATATATTTTAGGAATATATAATATATTAATTAAATAATATTTATTCTAAAATGTTAATATAATACTTACCATCTTATCCTCAAATCTACTGGAAAATGAAAAAATGATTTTTTGTAAGTGTTGACTATCGTATCCATAAAGCAATACGATTCAATTTTAATGTAAATATCTCATGACTAGTTAAAAAAATGTAATTAGTGTACATATATTACAATTATTTCTTGATAAATATTCTAGATATGATTAATATATAAACCCTTTGACGTTCATCAACCTACTAGAATTATTTTGGAATTATGAATCCCGTAACATCAAGATATCAGACATGAATATAATCGATATAGTTACTATATAATAAATTTTAATAAATGAAATTTAAGTTATTTTTATTAGGTAATAAAAATAAAAATGATATTAGGAAATTAAATCATTAATATATTTTTATTATATAGGGGATAACGAATCTACGAGGCCTATCATACCTGAAGTAAGGTATTTAAAATCTCAATTTTCATTCATTTATAGTCACAACATGTTCACCACATGTTTAATTTTGTGATCTATATATATGATCATGTGGATTTATTTTATCATAGTTTTATTGTAATTTATATTTTCAAAAAAAAATTGTTTCATTTTATCCCATTCAATGATTTTTTATCATATGTTACAGAAGTAAACATTGATTAATCCTTGATGTGTCATTTTAAAAAACAAATCTTTCATGTACATGTAATTAAAAATTATTCCAAAAGGATAATAAATTTTTTTCAAAATAAATATAAAAAATCCTTCATTGTTTATATATTTTAAATAAATATATATCTGTGTCTTCTATATGGGTCAATTTTGACAATATTTACATACATGAAAAAATTTATTTTATCATATATGGAATGAATAGATATTCCAACCATCATGTACATAATTCATTATACCGATGAATCTAGAAATAAACATTTTTTTATAGAGTATTATTCTTTAATTATTATTGTAATTTTTATTCATTAAATTTTTTTCATAATTAAATGATACTTCTTTTCATTTTATGGAATTGTAAAAAATTGTTATATTAAATGAATGAAATATAAATGTTTGGTTTTTATAATGATATATTAAAATTAATAATTATTTTATTTTAAGAAATAAACCATGTAATTGTTAATGAATGTTGGAATGTATAGTTAACACAACCCCATTTTGGAATATTTTATAATGTTTTGGGTTATTTGGTTAATGCCATTCAATTCCTTTGGTATAGCGATGATGATAAGTATAGTTTGTTAATCTGTAGAGAATGTGGATATATTTGAATACTCTTATGAAGTGGTATGTTTAAATACAATAATAAAATCATAATACAATGTGTATGGATTTAATTAATACTTTAAATTAATAATGTTTCTATATGCGAGTTACTCCTAAGATAATTCAATAAAATATGTTTTAATAGAAATCATTTTATTTTAATAGGTAAATATTGAGTGAACTATTTAGTGGAATGTGTATGAACTACTAAAGGTGAATGGTTTTTTATGTTAATTGTTTCATTAAGTAGGATATTTTTTACATTATAGTTACTTACTGAAATTTTAACTAAAAATGGTCTTAAAATTATATTTCATCATGAGTTAATTGATTACATTTAGTTAAAATTTTAATTATTTAAAATAGGTAAAATATATATTTACTAAATTTCAAATGAATTAATGGTTTTAAAATTTTTTTATATCCAAAAAAAATATTTTTCTATTTATACAATGCTTTGAAATGTCTTCCACAAGACACAAGGATGATTAGGTACTATTATAATATCTGGATTCAAATAATGGTAATTAACATTGAGAAACGAAGGTGTTTCGTTAATGAAATAGGATAATGTATTTAATAATATTGTGTTTCATAAAAATATATTTATTGAGTGGATGTTTCAAATTTGAATTATTATGTTTTGATATGTTTTAGTTCATCTTAATTGTATATAACTATAAAAAATAAAATCCTATAAATTAATGAAAGTGAAAACCTTGATATAATTCATGTAATTGTTGGTTATTTTTTATATTTTGTGTTATAGTTGGTATCAAAAGAGATTTTTGGATAGAAATTATAGTGAAAATGATTTATATGAGTTTATTTTATAATATTTACCAACCATCATATATTAAAAGGTATGAGGCTGATAACTCGATTAATGTAATATTTACCAATTTTTATGTTTTACAAAATTAGAGTAAATAAAGATATATTTATTTATTAATATATTTTTTTGGTGTATGTTTCTAATAATATTTTATTTTTTAGTGACATTTTTATTTGAGAAGCTTTTTTTGTATTCTATAGATATAATTTTTAGGTAATTGATTTTATTTGGGGTTGTGATGATCTTTGATGTTGTGGTAATTATAGATAATTTGTATAAATTTATTATTACATTGTGGGAATAGGTGATTTATCATATAATTAACCATAGTATTGAAAATCATTTTGGGATTAGGTGATTAAAATTTTTTTTGACAAGTTCACTATATTGGGAATGTCATATGATTTAGTCAAAGGAAAAAATTATTAGATAAGGAGGTATTTTATTTGAGAATAAAAAGATTAAACTAATTTTCTAATCAGTATAATATTTTATTATCTCTTTATAATGATTCTATATTTTTTTGGGAAATCATTTGAATATTTTAGAGATTCTATGATTAGTGAATATAAAATTTTGGTATGTGTATTTAGATATGATTGGTGGTAAATAAAGATAAATTCAATGTTTATCCTGGAATAATATGTGGGTAAATTATTATAACCATTGGAATTTATTTTTAGTATATCATAATTTTATGAGAATTAACGATTTTTATTATTGTAGAATTTAATTTGATCATTGGGAAAAATTGTGGAGGATTTTAATATTGAAATAGTATTTTTACACATTGGATATAATCATAAATTTCTATAACAAAATTCAGTTTAGATAATAGAAAAAAAGGATGAATAAATTATCATATATTTATTAATCTTGTGACCCATGAAATGTTAATTATAGTTATTCAAGAATGAAATATTTATCTTGAATATTCATCTCTTTAAAAAATATATTATTTAACATTTCATACTGATCGATGTAAAAATAATGTGGGAAAGTTCACTTTTAAAGTGGGAGAAAATAAATATCAATTTATTCATAAAATATTTATCTTGATTGTTAAAAAATCCTCAAATCAATCATGTCTTATGTATAAAGTCACCCTCCACAATCAATATGCTATTTTAGGAACTAATATATAAGTATTAATATATCAGAGGTGAATTATTTTATGAAATAATAAATTACCATGATCTAAATATGATAAAAATGTTTAAAATAACATCTATCTTTGATTTTATGAATATTTCTTATAAATTCATTTTGAATGAATCTATTTATAATTTTGAATATAAATTTTTTGAAAGTGTGATAATGTGACACCAAAATATATTTTTTAAAAAAGAATATTATTTTCAATTTTGTGCACCAATGGAAATATCATTATTTAAAATGACTGTGATATACTATTAAAATATAATTATTTAAATGTGTTCATTATTGCCTTGATATTCATTTCACAGGTATAAATAAGATAACCGTATTATAAAATCCATATAGGGATTTTTTTTCATATAAATGTAATTTTGTATGCCTTGAATGTATAGAATCATTTTAAAATAATTCCTTTTATTTCTGAATGGGATATTCTTCAAAAAAATTGGTTCATGTGTCAAATGTGTTTTTTACATTTTAAATTGTGTTCATCACTATAGGTAAATGATATTATTTAAATTTATACATCATATATTTAGAAAAATAAGATACATTTAATGGAGGTCATCAAATAATGAATATGTATACATTTATTTTATACTTAAAATGTAATTTGTATCACATTTTTTACATGGAAATTATGATTAATTTTTAAAATTTTATAAATTAGATTTTCTAAAATTTATATAAGGCTTAAAATCATAGTGAAATAATAATCACATTTTGTTTTCCCCGAAAATGGTTTATTTTTAGGTGAACATTGAAAATAATGATTTTATAAAAACATTTATTTCATTAAATTTAAATAATGTAATTTCAATTATTTATTCTTATACATTTCTTTCAAATATATATAATTTTTTTTTAAATTGTATAATTAATTCCTTGGGGATCAACAAGATAACTAATTTTAGTAAAAAAAATCTATTTTATTCATTAAAAGTTCATTTTATGAAAACTATCATTCATTGTATTTCATGTGCATCTAATAAAAAAGTATTTCCTCATTTTATAATTAAAATATTTTAATATTGATTCCAAATATAGAATCATCGTATTCATATTCGGTTATAATGTATATTTAAATTTTTTTTAATAATAAATACTAACCAACTAAATAGTTTATCATCTAATTATATGGTGTAGTAGATTAAAATGATAAAAATTTTAAATATCATTTTTAAATAAATCCAAATATTGAATTTATTTCATGGGATAATTGTAATTCTATAATAATTATCTTATATATGAAATTATAGAATTTTGGTGCCCCATTTCCTTGATTACAACATTTTTAATATTTTTTTGTTAAGATTAATTTCAATGTTTCAGCATCTATCATATATTAAATTTTCATTATATGGATATTTGTAAAAATGATATATAAATTTCCTTGTCACAGATTCTAGTAAAATTGATATCCAAGATGAGGTGTCATGCGACTCAACTATGCCTCCAAATATTTTAGGGGATTTCAACTACCAATGAGGACATATAAGGTTTCAGTGCGGTTATCTGGTCCTCATCACTAGAGTCCTCAAAATAAAATTAAATAATAAATAAAATACAAAATTTTATATATACATTACAATTAAAGAAATTTATTACAAAACAAAAGCACTAACACAGGTGATATTATATAAAAATTAAATATAAAATATATATATCCCTTGTTGTTGGATAAAAAAAAGTAGTTATAAAAGATAAAACATAAAATTTTCGGATATTATCACATCCATTATTAATCCCAATTCAAGTATGGCCCCATCATATTACTCTAAAATAGGATTCCAAATCATCAAAAATCAAGATTGGTTGATGCCCTAAACCTATAACCTATAATAGAGAATTGATATCTACAAGAGTACCCAAGTGTCATGGAAGCCTGACTAGGGTCTATGTTTAACTCAGTAGACCCCCAAAAACAATGTCTAATGCAGTTCTAGAATGTAATTTTAAAGCATAATGGTATGTAGTAAATAATAAATGAAGTAAAAATATTATATTTTGGATTTAAGTAGTACCAAATAGATCACAGCTTTTAAAATATAAAACCCAATTTGACCCTATATCTTGTGTGAGTGATGGTTTCAATGATATCACAATATGTATAATTGATCAACTCAGTTCTAAGTCACATAATCATGGTATCCAGAATTAGGTAATCTTAGGAAATCTATATGTCTCATAAGACCATTTTGTCCTAGTAATTTCTAATAAAAACCATTATTCTATTTTTAAATGGTGGAACACTCATTAACCTTTTGATGAATGGTTGAATTGGAATTCAAGTCTCACGCTGAAAGAATTACACACCAATAATGACCAGGTCAAGTCTTTGGATCTAATCCCATGACAGTCCACATGGGACCCCATGAGAGAATGCATAGTATAAAGTCATGGAATCTTATATGTGTATGCATTAACAAAATACAAGTGGGAGAAAACAAGTGGTATTTAGGTTAATTAATCTATGAATAATAAATTTTCTGTCATGAGTTACTCCATAGAATTCAACCTTGATAAATGTAAGTGAATCCTCACACTTATAATTCACATGATCCGCCAAGTGGAATCCAAGGCTCAACAATGGAATTATATAACAATAAATTTCAAAGGGAAATCAATGAACCTTATAGGGAATTATATACACACCATCAACTATAATTAAGTCAAAGAAGTATTTATTTAAAAATAAAATATAATTCTATTAAACAATTTAATCAATGTTCCCTAAAAAAATTTAATTCAAAAATCCAGTTAAATTTCAATGACCATAATAACTATTTATTCTTGATATTCATTTTAGAAAACCAATATTGTATTTTAATTCATACATTCCCATGGGTATCCTTAAACACCCCTATCTAATTCACCTTATTCCAATGAATAATCAAAATCCATAAATAATGGATTATCTATGACAAATAATTGTTTCTAGGCTTAAGGGGGGTTTTAGAAATCCATATAGAAAATAAAAAATTCAATTGGGAAATTATGTTGGCTCACTTTTAAAAATATAATACACATAAAAACATAAACTCAATATAAAATTCATAATGGATAAAATTGGACAACCTTTGTCATCCTTAGAGAGACCCACTAATATTTTAATAATCTAGAGTTCATGTAAAAAATAATCAAAATTTATGAATAGAAATTTTTTTTAAAAAATTGGGATTATTGGCTTTAAAAATTGAAAAAACACATGTATATGGATTTAAAGAGAAATATATGGTAAATGACTCGTATCGTTAAAAATAAATTTCTAAACCATATGATAGTAAATAAAATTTAAATTAACAAATGGATATCTGTAACACCCGATCTTTTATGATAACTATTTTGTTTTTAGGTATTATGTTATACGCAACACCAAATGAATATTTCACTACACACAACATTTTCTTGGCTTTCATTTCATGCAAGAGCAGCCTTCCTCAATAGCTTGCATTGTACGTAATACCAAGCTTGACTAAACAATGATATGTTATTAAAATAATATTAAAACTAGTCATTATGAATATTAATACCCATATTTTTATATTTTATAAATTTTACCTTTCAAAGTGGACTTCGTTTTTGGATTCAGAATATCGAAATTAGTCTAGGGTTTATTTTTTATATTTTTCTGAAAACATTCAATTTTTGATGAATAGTGAAAACACTAGGTTACTATTTAAAAAGAGAATTTTTATTTAAATAATTATTTAATTTATTTAAATTTATTTTATGTCAAAATAGATACATAATACCTATAAAAGTTCAATGTAATTCATTAGAGTCATTTTATTATAATATAGATATATAAAAATTTTATAGAACTTTTCACCGTCTTTTACCCACCTCCTAGGAGAATTTGCAAATGTACATAAACATAATTTTACCACTTATTTGAGTGAAATTTCGGAAATACAAGAGACATGATTAATATTAAGGAGTAAAATGTGGTTCAATAAGATAAAAATAATTTTTGGTGAATAGTAACTTTTTACTTTTATTTGCCACGGTTAAAAGTAAACAGGGTAATTATGGGTAAAAATGATATTATTATTACCTTAACACATGTAATAATTCTATTGGACAAGCGTAATTTGACCAAAAACAACCTTAGGAATAAAATATTACCCTTCAGGACCAGTTGGATTAGATTAGGACATTTATTAGTATTTTATTTAAAGAAGTGTTAAAATAGTTAAAATCAATGTTTAATAATTAAAAACATTTTTAATATAGGGTTATACAAAAAATAAATTCGACTATAAATATTAATTAGAAAGATAAATATATTTCCTACATTATGGTATTTTATTTATAATTTTTATACATTAAATAATTTAATTTATTTATGACACAATGATGATGCAGTAATTACTTTATTACTGAAATATTAACATAATTGATGGTATAAATACCCAAATAAATGTAATTTGAGACTTTTTATAAATTAAATTAATATTCTAGGTTAATATGACAAGATAGTATGGATTTAATTAACTTTTTTCAAACTAATCATGCGGTAATAATTTTTACAAAAATCAATTACCAAATAGTGTTATAATTGACATAAAATTGTTTTTTAAACAAATATTATATTATTAATTGTTATATTATTCTTAAAAATATATGGTTCTGAAAAATGCCTTAGATAAGGTTATATATATTAATAATGAACCAGTTGGGGTTCATTTGTCTTGTTATAATATTTTTATTAACCATATAGTGTAAGAAAACAAGAACACACTGTAAAAGTTATATTATTTAACTTAGAGTTAAATGTAAATGATAAGTTTAAAATACTAACCTAAACTTGTCTAAAACCTATTGGTTGAGAGGATTTAGACCCATCCCCTCATTATCTTCTATATAAATTAATTTGGAGCTACTAAAAACCGAATATGACTTTATTATTAAATAATATTTTAAGTTTTTTCTATGGTTCCCCTCTCCTCCCATATAAAAGCGCACCTCCTCCCTATACACTTTACACAATTTTGAGCATTCAAGCTCGGACAAACCCAACCCATTTCCCTTATCAACTTCCCTAGAAACATACTATAGGTCCTGGTCTTCTTCAAAGACATATTTTAGTGCCCTAAGTGGAGGATTCAAGGAGGCGTGTTGACGAAGAGGTAATATCTATTACTGATTCTTTCAAATTTATTTCATATTATACTTCATATTATTTAGTTGTTTCATTTTGAAGTAATAAAATAAGTATCAATTATATACTGATATGTTATTATGAATATGAAACAACCTTATTTCACCTACTATCCATCCTACAGAAAACGAAATCATTGTGCGTGCGTATGTACGGAATTCCGTCTCCACGCCGTGGTGTAATCTGTTTTCCCCCACCACCTTACGTGGATGGGTGTAATTGTGTAAATAATAACTATATATTATTATTTTAAAATGATATTGATTTTGAAATATTATAAACACACTTTAATACAATTCCACGATCATGGGAATGATATCATCGCTCGTGCGTTCGTACGGCCTACCATCTCCATGATGTGATGCGACTCGTTTTACATGATCTTAATTGAATAATGATTATATAAATGAATTTAAGGAATAAATATAATATATATTACACTAATAACATTATTTAAATGAGTTATCTATACCCTAAAAAAAGAGTAATAATTTATTTGACAAAAATGAATAAGAACATAAAGCAATGAACACCCGAATAATAAGTAACAATGAAATATTACAAATAAGAAGATAATAATTTGACCATATATGATATCATAAAAATTTATATGATTCTTTAATAATTCAATGAAATTATTTAAATCATTAAACAAGAGGTTTGGATATGTGCAAAGCAAATTGGACCTAAGGTAATGGAAAATTTCACAATCTCATTTTTAACCGAGATTGTTTATACGTCAGAATTTATTGGGGAATATTTATCATCAACATCCATGTTTCCTTTAGATTTAATATTATTTCTATCCTCCTACAATTTTTTAAATCCAATTTTACCCAATTGTGAGTTTTTATTAAAATATATTAAAGGAATCTTTTGTCTTTTTTAGTATGAGGTACTTTTTGACTATTATGGCCAATGTACGAGAAGATTGTTTTTAACTTATATGGAATGAATGGATTTTTATGATTTCATATAACATTATTTCGATGAATATTTCTTTGCATGATTCCAAGTTTATTTTTAATCAACTTTTTTTAGTTTGAAATTGTATGACATGTTAAGGAACGAAAAATGATTTTGAAGTAGAAAGGATATTTTCCTAAAGAATGGAGTTCAAGTGTTTTATCAAAAAAAATTTCCATCCAAGATAATATAGGGTTCTATTTCAATCCATATTTTTTACATTTATTTTATTATGTTATGATGGAATTAATTTTATGCTGTCCTTTTATCTTATATGGACCATGTTATGATGGAATGATGTTTAAGAATCCCATTTTTATTACATGGGTTATGCTTTGATTTATGATTTTTTGGCACACATAAGAATGGTTTCATTATGAGGTGGGTGGGACCTATATCTCCCTCCAATTCATTAGGTAAATATTTATATCTCATGATATAGACATGTCTGGAATGACAAGTTAATCTCGTTCAGTGATATAGGACTGGAATGAGGAGTGAACTCGGTTCAGTAATGGACTTTGTCCACTATGATGGTCTTGGAAATGAGCCTTGACTAATATGAAATGATTTTATATGATTATGTGTGTATGCCCCAATGTTTCATGTTTTAAGTTATGATTATTGTGATTACATTTCACTACTATGATTTATCCCATGTTATGATATTATGATCTCTTTTGTAGGTAAAGATTTACAAAATGTAATGTTGTTATGAATATGATATGATTGATTTTTAATTTGTTTACCCTTACTGAGCATTTGAGATCACCCTTTTGTAAGTTTTCCATTCCCCAGGTTAGGAAGAATGGTATTAAGTAGGAAATGCCAAAAGGGACTCTAGATCTGATGAAATAAATGGGAGACAATGTAGATGATTTATGAACCAGTTGTTTATGATTCCCAGTTTCTAAATACACTATACCTATGGGGTCCTATCATGGTTTTGTTATACGTTGTAATAATTTAGCTTCAATTCTGAAGTAATAAACATTTATGTAAAGTATGGGTCGTTATAGTTGGTCATCAGAGGGAGGTAATAGATATCCTTGGGAAAATAGGATGTGAAAGACTTAGTAAGAAATCTAAGGATATGTCTAAACATAGAACACAATATTAGTGTTTTCGAAATGGCCATGAAAAACCTACGATAAGACCTAAAGTGTGAAATTTTATTCTTGATTATGTGGTTTTACTGTTATCATTAGTGTTTCTCACTATATGCTTCTTGGTTTTAGTCAACAGTTAGAACTCTAAGGAACCATGTTAATGATGAATGTGACGGGAAATGGAATTATTGTCCCCCTGAGTAACCAAATGTTATGGGAGCTGGAATGAAACATATTATATCCATGCTCACACAACTTTCTCAAGCTATGAATCATGGTGGACTTCCAAATTAATAAATGGACGAGAAAAATTCTATTGAATCCTTAATGAGGCAGCGCCCACCATCATTCAGCGGGTCTTCTGATCCATTAGTGTCTGAACAATGGATCAGTACCACAGAAAAGATATTTTCTATTCAACAATGTTATCAACATGAAAAAGTCATCTTAGCAGTATATCATTTTGAAGGTGAATCTATTCAATGATGTAATCTTATTTAGAATACAAGGCAAAGGGATGAAATTGATTCCATGGAATGGGATGACTTAAAGAACTTATTTTTCAATAAGTAATTCCCTCGTATTATTCTAACAAAGATGGAGAAGGAGTTTGTTGAACTGAGGCAAAAAGATGATGAATCTATTGGTACCTACGAAGAAAACTTTAAAAGACTTGCAAGGTACGCTTCCAAAATTATTATCCAACCTGAGAGTAAGATTGATCAATATTGTAGTGGCTTAAAACCATGTCTTCGAAGGTCATTAGCCATAAGGGACTTCAATAGCTACGAGGAAATTGTTCGATGTTCTCTCAATGTTGATATAGAGATTGGAGTAAGCCATCAGTCATCTGGGATTGATAAGAAGAGGAAAATAGAATTCAAGGGAAAATCTAAAGACCGCACTAAAAATAAGTTGAGTTTTAACATATGCTTAATGTGTGGAAAGAAAAAACGAAGTAATTGTCTTAAAGGGACAAGTAAATGTTTTAAGTGTGGAAAATAAGGTCATTGAGTAGTTGAATGTCGAAATACTAGGAAAAAGATTTCTAATGATGTGAACAAAGAAAGGGATACACACAATGAACCTCCTACACATAAATGTTTCAAGTGAAAGGGAATGGGGAATTATACCAAGCAATTCCCTAATATAAGGGTTGTTGAGGATGATCGATGTCAACAAACTCTTAAGTCCAATGACAATGGCAAGTCAAATGCAATTTATATTGGTGACATGGAGTATGAAAACGAATTGGTGAAAGGTACACATACCATCCAATCTAAATTAGAAAATGTTTTTTTATTCTAGATCCACCCAATCTTTTATTTCTAAATAATTATCTAATGGTATCGCCGTATAACCTCAACAATTAGATGTTGAGTTAGCTGTGACAACCGCTAATGGCAGAACAATCTCATAAAAAGTTTACAATTCTTCTCTGATTAAAGGTTCTAGGAAAGTACATCCTGCAAATCTTTTGATCCTTCCTATAGTGGAATTTGATGCAATTCTCGGCATATAATGGCATTCTTTATACAGAGATCATATCAATTTCCAACGAAGGGAAAACACATTTAATATTCCCGATCAATCTACTATCATCTATCTATGTGAGGATGAATATGACCTTCCAATGGAAATTTCTTCCATTTTGTGTGTCATGATTCCAATAAATCAAGGTTATTTATCTCAAATGATTGGAGAGAAACTCACAATTAAGAATATACCCATTGTACGGGAGTTTGATGATGTCTCTCTGGAAAAATTGCTTTGTCTTCCACCAAATCGTGAAGTTGAGTTTTCAATAGAACTCGTACCGGGTGTTGTGCCTATTTCAAAGAAACCATATAGAATGGCCCCAATTTAGTTGCAGGAATTGAAGAAGCAACTCCAAGACAATCTTGATAAAAGATTCATAGGCCCCAGTGTGTCACCTTGGGGAGCACCGATTCTATTTGTTAAGAAGAAAGATAGATCAATGAGACTCGACATTGATTATTGAGAACATAACAAGATCGCTATCAAGAAAAAATATCCTCTCCCTTGCATTGATGACTTATTTGACCAACTACGCGGAGCTCAATAATTTTCCAAGATTGATCTTTATTCAGGGTATCATCAATTAAGGTCAAAAAATGTGGATATACCAAAGACATCTTTCCGTACAAGGTATGGAAATTATGAATTTATATTGATTCCATTTGGTCTTACTAATTCCCCTATTATCTTCATGGATCTAATGAATAGTGTCTTTAGAGACTATATTGATTAGTTTGTGGTAGTCCTTAGAGACGATATTTTTTTTTTCTATTCAAAGAGAAAGGAAGAACATGAAGATCACTTGAGAATTGTATTAAATACTATAATAAAGGAGATGATTTATGACATATTTACCAATTGTGAATTTTGGCTCCAAAAAGTTTCATTTTTGGGTCACATAATCTCAAAAGAGGGGATATCTGTGGGTCCAGCAAAAACAGATGTTATTGAAAGATGGTCGAGACCAATGAGAAAAATTGAGATCTAATGTTTTCATAGTCTGGCAGGATATTATCGACGTTTATGAAAAAAAATTCAATGTTATCTAATCCACTCACCAGGTTGAGTCGAAAAGGATTTAAATTCGTGTGGACGGAGGAGTGTGAAAAGAATTTTGAAGAGTTAAAACAAAGGTTATCTAGTGCACCTGTTCTCACACGACCATGTAGTGGAGAATGGTTTTTGATCTACAATGATACATCCAAGAAGTGACTAGGGTGTGTTATCATACAAAATGATATGGTGATAGCTTATGCCTCACTACAGTTGAAAATCCATGAGCAAAATTACCGAACTCATGATTTGGAGTTAGCCATGGTAATTATTGCATTAAAAATTTGGAGGCATTATCTTTATGGTGAAATGTGTGATATTTATACTGATCATAAAAGATTAAAGTATATTTTCACACAAAAGGAGCTGAATATGTGAAAATAAGATGGTTGCAGCTGATTAAGGATTACAACGACTCAATTCATTATCTCCCTAGGAAAGAAAAAAAGTTGGCAGATGCATTAAGCCAATAAGACCATGCTAGATTATCCATGATGAGGATCAAAAAATATCCAATATTTATGTATTTATAAAGGATTGATCTCGAAATTATAATGGAAGGGGAAAAATATTATCTTTGTCAAATGAATGTTCAACCATCTATACATGTGAAGATTAAAGAGGCATAAAAAGAAGATGTAGAGTTACAAAAGAAGGTGAGAAATGTTCCTGAATTCAACCTTGATTATGATGGAATAATAAGATTTAGGAATTGGGTTTGTGTTCCACCCATCCTTGAATTAAAGAAGGAGCTGCTGGATGAGGCTCATAGTTCTTCATTCTCTATTCATCCTTGATGAAGAAAGATGTATAGAGACCTGAAAGAGTACTTCAAGTAGGATTTCATGAAAAGAGATGTTGCTGAATATATCTCTCAATGCTTGGTTTGTTAGAAAGTTAAATCTAAGAGACAAAATTCTAAGGGGATCTTACAACCATTACCCATACCCGAATGGAAATGTGAAAACATCACTATGGACATTGTCATTGGACATCCTAAAACATACAAAGGCAATAATGCTATCAAGGTCATATTTGATCGTCTTATGAAGTTGTCACACTTCATTGCTATTAGAGAGGATTTATCTCTTGATCATCTTGCCAGGATATATGTAAAGGAAGTGGTAATATTGCATGGAGTACCACTTTCCATTATATCATATCGGGATCCGAGGTTTACCTCGACGTTTTTGCGAAGTCTTCAGCATACTCTAGATATGATGTTGAGTTTCAACACTTCTTATCATCCTCAGATAGACGGTCAGTCTGAGAGAACAATTGATACTTAGAAGATATGTTAAGAGCTTGCTCTATGGATTTCAAAGGTGGTTGGGACCAACACCTACATTTGGTGGAATTTTATTATAATAATATATTTCACTCCATTATTTAGATGGCTCCATATAAAGCTCTATATGGAAAGAAATGCATGACTCTAACTTTCTGAGATGAAGTTGGGGAAAGAAATCTATTAGTACCTAATCTTGTTGTTGAGATGGTTGAAAAGGTAATATCTATTAAACAACACATATGGGAAGCTCAGAGTCGACAAAATTTATGCCGACAACCGAAAAAAAGTCCTAGAGTTTGAAGTGGGTGATAATGTGTTCTTATGAATATCTCCTTGGAAGAGTGTAATTATATTTGGAAAGAAGGGAAAGTTGACCCCTAGGTATATCAGTCCTTTCGAAATACTGGGTCATGTTGGGAAGGTAGCTTACCAATTGGTGCTTCCACCGAATCTCTCTCAAGTTCATGATGTGTTCCATGTATCTCTACTAAGAGATTACATACCTGATCCTTCACATGTACTAAGCTCAGAAGTTGTACCAATGGAGCAAGATCATTCTATTGATGAACAGCCGATAGAGATTCTGGATTGTAGACAAAAAGTTCTACGGAACAGGACCACTTGATTGGTGAAAGTTTTATGGAGGAACCACCAAGTATAAGAAGCTACATGGGAACTTGAGGATATGATGTGGGAGAGGTATCCTCATCTTTTTGTTACAATGTGACGAATTTCGAGGGTGAAATTCATTTTAAGGGGGGTAGAATGTAGCACCCAATATTTTAAGAGAAATATTTTGTTTTTATGTATTATGATATACGCAACACCAAAGGAATCTTTCACTACACAGAACACTGTCTTGGTTTGCATTGCACGTAAGAGCAGCCTTCCTCAGTAGCTAGCGTTGTACGCAATACCGACTGTCACTAAACAATGATATGTTATTTAAATATTATTAAAACTAACCGTTATGAATAGTAATTCCAACTTTTTAAAATTTTATAAATTTTATCTTTCAAAATTGACTTCATTTTTGAATTCAAAATATTGATATTAGCCTAGGGTGAATTTTTGGTATTTTTCTGAAAACATTCAATTTTTGATGAATAGTGAAAACACTATGTTACTATTTAGAAACCGACATTTTATTTAAATAATAATTTATTTTATTTAAATTTATTTTAGGCCAAAATTGATACATAATACCTATATAATATCAATGTAATTAATTGGAGTCGTTTTATAATTATATAGATATATAAAAATATTATTGAACTTTCCACAGTCTTTTACCCACCTCCTAGGAGAATTTGCAAATGTACATAAAAAGTAATTTTATCGCTTCTATGAGTGGAATTTCAAAAATCATAGAGACACAGATAATATCAAGGAGTAAAATGTGGTTCAATAAGATAAAAATAATTTTTGGTGAATAGTAACTTTTTACTTTTATTACCACAGTTAAAAGTAAATAAGGTAACTAGAGGTAAAAATGATATTATTATTACCTTAAAAATGTCCTAATTATATTGGATAAGTGTAATTAGACCAAAAACAAACTTAGGAATAAAATATTACCCTTTTGGTACACATGGATTAGATTAGGACATTTATTATTATTTTCTATAAATAAGTGTTAAAATAGTTAAAATCAACGTTTAATAAATAAAAACATTTTTAATGTAGGGTCATACATAAGATAAATTCTACTATAAATATTCATTAGAAAGATAACAATATTTTCTACATAATTGTTTTTTATTTATAGTTTTTAGTCATTAAATAATTTTATTTATTTATGACACAATGATGATGCAATAATTACCTTATTAATGAAATATTAAAATCATTGATGATATAAATACCCAAATAAATGTAATTTGAGAATTTTTATAAATTCAACTAATTTTATAGGTTAATATGACATGATAGTATTGATTTAATTATCATTTTTAACTAATAATGCTATTATGATTTTTACAAAAATCAATTACCAAATAGTTTCATATTTGACATAAAATAGTTTTGAAAACAAATATTATACTATTAATTGTTATTTTATTCCTAAAAATCTAAGATTAGGCCAAATTACTTAGAGAAAGTTATATATATTAATTATTAACCACTTGGGGTTCGTTTGTCTTGTTATAGTAAATATATTAACCATATTGTTTAAGGAAACAAGAAGACCAGGTAAAAGTTAAATTATTTAACTTAGAGTTTAATCTAAATGATAAGGTTATAATAGTAACCTAAACTTGTCTAAAACCTATTGGTTTAGAGGCTTTCTAGGCATCCCAAAATTTTATTTGAAATAAATAAATTTGGAGAAATTAAAAACCAAATATGACTTTATTATAAAATAATATTTTATGTTTTTCCTAAGGTTCCCCTCTTCTCCCTTATAAAATGAAACCTCCTCCCTCTCCTCTTTACACTATATTGAGCCTTCAAGCTCAGAAAACCCATGATCATTTACATTATAAACTTCCCTAGAAACATTCTAGAGGTCCTAGTATTCTTCAAAGACCAATTTTAGTGCCCTAAGAGGAGGTTTCAAAGAGGCGTGTCGAAGAAGAGGTAATATCCGTTACCGATTCTTTCAAATTTATTTCTTCTTCTACGTTCTCTTATTTAGTTGTTTCATTATGAAGTAATAACATAAGTATCACCCATATACTGATATGTTATTATAAATATTAAAAAAACCTATTTCACCTTCTATCCATCCTACGGAAAATGAAATCATCATGCGTGTGTACGTACAGAATACCGTCTCCGCACTATGGTTTTATATGTTTTCCACCACCACCTTACCTGGATGGGTATAATGGTGTAATTACTAACTATATATGATTATTGTATAGTTATATTTATTATGAAATATTATACACACACTTCAATTCAATTCCACTATCATGTAAATGATATCATCACTTGTGCGTACGTACGGCCTACCATCTCCACGATGTGATGAAACTCGTTTTACTTTATATCCATTGAATAATGATTATATAACTGAATTTAATGAATAAATATGATATATATTACAATAATAACATTCTGAAAATGTTTTATCTATATCCTAAAAAATAAGAATAAGCATTTATTCGACAAAACATGTATAAGTGCATAAAGTAATGAACACCCGAATAACAAGTAGCAATGAAAAATTACAAATAATAAGATAAGAATATGACCATATATGATATCATAACAATGAATATGATTATTTAATAAGTCAATTACATAATTTAAATCATTATATTGGATTTTCAGATACATACAAAGCAAATCAGACCTATGGTAAGGTAAAATCTCGCAATCTCATTTTTATTCGAGATTGTTTATACTTCAGAATTTTTTGAGAAATATTTATCATCCACATCCATGTATCATATATATGTAATATTATTTATATCCTCCTACAATTTTTTAATCCAATTTTACCCATTGGTGACTTTTTATTAAAAGATATGAAAGGAATCTATTGTCGTTTTTAGTACGAGGTACTTTTTGACTTTTCCAGCCAATGTACGAGAAGAATGTTTTTTTAACTTATACGACATGAATGGATTTTTATGATTTCATAGAAAATTATTTCCAAGATGCTTCCTTTACAAGTGTTCAAGTTAATTTTTCATCAACTTCTTTTAGTTTAAAATTTTATGACATGTTAAGGAAGGAAAAATGTTTTTGAAGTAGAAAGGATTTTTTCCTCAAGAATGGAGTTCAAGTGTTTTATCAAAATTATTTTCCATCTAAGATAATATAGGGTTCTATTTATAAACCAATGTTTAACATTTATTTGATTATGCTATGATGTAATTCATTTTATGATGTCCTTTTATATTATATGGTTCATGTTTTGATGGCATGATGTTTATGAATCCAATTTTATTACATGGTTTATGCTATGATTTATGATGTTGTGGCACACATAATAATGGTTTCATTATAAGATGGGTGGGACCTATATCTCCCTCCAATGTGTCGGGTAAAGATTTATATCAAATGAGATAGACATGGCTAGAACGACAAGTTAATCTTGTTCAGTGATACATGATTGGAACGAGGAGTGAACTCTGTTCATTAATGGATTTTTTCCGCTATGATGGTCTTGGAAATGAGCCTTGACTAATATTAAATTATTTTCCTTGATTATGTGTGTATGCCAAAAAGATTCATGTTTTTTCTTATGATTATTGGGATTACATTTCACTACTATGATTTATCCCATGTTTTGATATTATGATCTCTTTTGCAGGTTCAGATTTTAAAAATGTTATCATATTATTAATATGATATGATTGATAATTATTTTGTTTACCATTAATGAGAATTTGATCTCACCCTTTTGTATGTTTTTTTTCCCCAGTCCAGGAGTAAGAGTATTAAGTAGGATGTTCCAAAAGGGACTCTAGATATGATGAAATAAACGGGAGACAATGTAGATGATTTATGAACCAATTTTTTATGTTTCCCAGTTTCTAAATAAAATATACCTATACGGTCCTATCATGGTTTTATTATATGTTGTAATAAATATGATTCAATTTTGAAGTAATAACCATTTATGTAAAGTATGGGTCATTATAATATTCACCATGAAGAAGGGAAGAATGATTTTGTGAACAATGATCCTAGAAATGGAAAAAATATGAACCATTTTGGTTTTAATAAAGTGGGAATATGTGACATTATCCTCCCTTTTAAAAAATTATTCATGACTAAGAGGTGTTCTAATTCACTTCTATAGATACTATGGCCCCTTGGAAGGCCACTGCAAAATTGGTGGACTATTGAAAAACAATTTGTGGCACTTTAACCCCATGGCTGCACGTCTAGGAATCTTCTTGAACATACTATACACCCCTGAGATCTATTGAACCCATTATATCACTTCATCAAGGGCCTATAAATGGTTTTTTTTTAATATAAAAATAATGAACCATAATTATGGGATTGTTCCTACAAAATATTAATAAATTAATATTCTGATTTCATGAGAAATAAACTATAT
The DNA here is from genome assembly GCA_963277665.1 of Viscum album. NCBI lineage: Eukaryota > Viridiplantae > Streptophyta > Magnoliopsida > Santalales > Viscaceae > Viscum > Viscum album. Next base: position 360,527,689 of record OY728143.1, read on the forward strand.
TGATGTTATCTACATTTTGTAGCTTCCAATGATGATATAATTACCTTGATTTCTTAAGGATCTCCAATATAAGGATTTATGAAATTAGAAGAAAACAAAAGTAAACTCTTTATAAAACATTAAATATAATATATCAAAGATGAATTTTGTTGTTCCAAATATTTATTAAATGTTTATAATCTATTTATGTTTTTTAATGTGGGTAGATTCGATTATATTGTTATCTTATTTAATGTATTGTTGAGATTCCTGAAAATCCAAAAAAATGATATTAAATTTCATATTATGTTTAAAAACATTTGTTAAATGAATATAAAATTATCAATAAAATATCATAACTAATTTTTTATAATAAAGGGTTTAAAATTTCTTGAATTGTATACTTTTCATGCACTTTGTATTTTAAAATTTTGCGTTCATGACCTATACAAAAAAATAAAAATGTCACCACGGTTAAGGTTAAGAGGGTTAATGATGGGGTAGAACCAATAGCTAAGTTTATATATAACACATAAACCTATATATATTTAAATAGATGAATTTATTTTAATTTTATCATCCCTACCATCGAACATATATCACATTGGATCAATTTTATATGATTTGGACACATATTATATATTCATTTTTATTTTATTAATAATACTTCAAAACACCTTAATTATAAATGGAATCATTTTCTCATATCTTACCACACATATGATACATTTATCTAAACCAAACCCTATAGAAATCCCTTATGACCATCCACTAATTTCCTAGTGGATTTTTTCTCATCCTGACAAAAAAACATATTAAAATTAAAGAGAAATCTAAAGGAGTTTTTCCAATGAAGAGGTATTACTATTATCCAAGTGTTTTCATGGTTATTTCTTCCTCAAACTCTATTAAATATTAGATATCCATGATATTATTACATCATTTTATTCCATATAATTAAAATTTATTATGTTGATGAAAAAACCATATCCCCAAATCCATTTACATCCTATGGGAAATGAGGACATTGTCCACGTGAATGTGTTGACTACAACCTCCAAAAAGTGATGTCTTTCAATTTTTATTCATAATTTCAAAATGATTTTCATTATATTTAATTTATCTAATTTATATTATATTTAGTTAAAAATAATTAATTTTGATATATAAGAACTTACATACCTTCTTACACTTCCACAGATTAAAAATGATAATGTTTCTCGGGTTCAAATGTTTACCACAACACCCACAAAGTGATGTGATTTATTTTTAATGTCTATCATTCATAAATCATTCTCAACTTTTATTTTTTATATGGAAATTATATTTATTCCATAATTAATTTTTAATATATGATCAAACTATTTTTCTATATTCATTATTAAAACTACCGATGTTGTTTTACGATTATGAACTGAAAATCATTAATAAAATTTGTGATGAACATAATCAATATACTAGATATTAAACAATTTATAATAAATGAAATAAAAGGAATTATGATGAAGAAATATACTAAAAAATTGTTCATAATCATATAAATACTGAAAAAAAATTATACTGGATTAAAAAAATGTATGTGGTATGTTGATCTTAAGGGATTTGGATTTTAATCTCAATTTCCATTAACCAAGACTCATTCCATTTTCCTCACTTTTTTTTACTATGTGGGGAATATACTACCATATGAACACGTTTTATAATTTTTTTCCTAAAATAAAATTGGTTTTAAAATATTTCATAGATTCCATCTTTCCATGAACTTTTAATTCTTATGTTTTTAAATTGGTATGAAATTTTTTTTCAAAAGGTAGTTCTGTCTGTTTTAAGGAATTTTTCCCCAATATTCATTGAGATGTTTCAAAAATGTTGCCCAAATATTTTAAAATCTAATTTTAAATATCCTTTATTATTTAAGAATGTTTAAAATTGGATTCTTTTAGTAAATTTCTGTACAATTCACATTTGTATCATTCTAGGAAAGTAAATAAAATTAAATTAACAAATATATAATAAATCATGCAGTCAAGTTCTTTATTCACTATCAAACATACTCTACATGATTCAATGGTTTTTGAAAAATTATTCTTCTTTCAATTTTACTACAATTATATCTTCTAAATTGTTTAAAATGACATCTATTCTCATTTTTATGAGATTCATAAAATGGGGTTTTTGTGATGAAATACAAATTTAATAGTTTATAGGATGAAATGTTCATGTGGTGGAAAATTTTAATTTTAAAATATGAAACATGGTAATTATATTTGTCTTTGGGAATGTAAAGTGAACTCAATAACTAATTGGACCAAATCTATTATTGGAGGGGTGGGTTTGATTAATCCCTCAAATGCATTGGGTTAAGCCATATAGATAACTGATGTAACTTACTCCAATTAAAATGTTGATGTAGTTTATTACTCATGTTATGTGGTGATGTTAGTTGATGTAAGTTACTCCTAAGAGAATGTGGCTCTTACTGATTTCTCATATGAAGTGATAGTGTGAAATGGGGAAGGATATTCCTAATATAATGATGGAATAAATCTATTATGTGATTCCAGTATGATATTATAGTGCACCAAGTTCCAAAACATTTTTTCTAATAAAAAATAGTTTTCCATATAAAAATGTTTTATAAAAAAAGGGTAAAAATGATTTTATCACTCAATTGAATTTTTTAGATACTTTAATTTTTAATGTTTTGTTTTCATAGAAAATATTTCATGAATTATAGTCTCAGAAGTCTGATTTTTTACTAAACCTCAAAAGAACTAAATTTAAAATAGCTTTAAAATTTAAGAAATTGAAACCCATGGTATAAATCAGTTAACTATATGTAGTTTATGTTGTAGAGAATTAATTTTTTTTTCAAATGAATGTTTGAGATAAATTTTTGTTTATTTTCATTAATATGAGGATTTTTATGGGGTTCTGGATACCATCAGGGATACATAAGTCAATAGTTGATTATAATTTTAAAATTACAAATTCAGCTTTTTTAGGTATTATGTTATTGGTGTGATCTGATTATCATTTATTGAGATTTAAAAAATTATTTGGCTGTACAAAATATTTAGGTTTTAAATTTATTATAGTAAAAATATTATTTGAATAAATGATTTTATATATTTTTAGTATATTTTTAATGGTTTTCATAACATTTAAGATTCATATGATCTTTTACGATGAGGTAATTATTGTTTATTATGAGAAAATGGTTTATATAATTTGGGACCATATGACTTAACTTATATATAACAATATGATTGAATATTGATTTGGTAACTAAGTGATTGCCGTTACATTTTTTATGAATTTATCTATGATGTGAGCATTATATTAATAATGTAAACGTATGTATTCTAGGGCACGATAGAATTATATTTTGAAATAAGGTTTAAATGATATTTTGAAAGAATATGTGATCTTATAATGGCTTTGTGGTCCTTTGGTTTTTTTGTGGAAAATATTAACTTATTATAGATATTATATGATAATTTTTTACACATTTTGTTTTGACTTTATAAGTCATTATTGTTATATTGGCATAAATATTAATTTTTCCATGGAATAATATTTGATCAAATTATTTTAATCACTGAGATTTAGTCTTAGAGTTGAATATTTTCTAGAGTTTTCATGTTAGTTATTATTTAATGATTAAAGATAAAATTTTGGTTTAATTTTTAAATCTTTAGTTATTAAAGTAATATTTCTTTAAAATAGATATTATCTTAACATGTGATAAAAAATTATGTTTTAGTTAATGGATAAAAATAGGAGGGTGGCATATCAATCATTTATAAGTATTATGATCAATTGAATATTAATTTTTGTTAGATAGGAAAAATATTCTTGAATATTAATTGTAAGTAGTAATAGATTAGATATGTGTATAAATTAATCACATTAGACATGAAAGGTGAATGTTACCTTATGTGGTGAAAGGAAATAATCTACATTTATATTTGTAAAATATATTTGACGATGCTAAAAAATATCTCAAACATATCATGTATTATATAAAAATTAAAAATCCCCTATCAAGTTATACATTTAGAAACACATCTACAAGTAAAAATATGATAGATTTCTATTCATTTATGAAATAATATGTTTCTTAGTATTGACTTAGTAATTAATGTTCATGAAAAATATATATCTGATTTAGTTATTACGTTAAGATAAATTCATTTTCGGAGAATCAAATTAATATTTTTGATCTAAATTAAATATAATTATAGAGAAAAGACTATTAAATTATTTTTTTAAAAATAATACTATTTATTATTGTGTCCACCATATATAATAACAATACTAAAACAAACTTTGATATACTACTTAAATAATATTACCTATATATATTTTCTAACCTAGTGGTTGGTTTTGTAGGTAAGAAAAATATTTACCTTATTTTAAAATATATTTATGGAATTTTTACCTAATAAAAATGTACAGATTAATTCTTATAAATAAGAACTCAAATTTTAATAAGATTATATTTAATTAATTTAGATTTCTTTTCATAATATTGATTTATATGGGAAATGTATTTCAATCAATGTAAATTATGTTATTCACTATATATGAATGATTTTAATGAAATTTATAGATCATATATTCATTAAAGTAACAATATTTTAATTTTTTTAATAAATTATTAAAATAGGAAATTAATTTTATACTTATAAAATATATTTTCTATTATAATAGGTTTATTTCAATTTATTTGTTGAAATTTTTATTAATTTCTACCACATTTATAAATTATATTTTATAAATTTGGGAATCTTTTTTGAGATCATCATGTTAAAGTAATCTTTATAAAAAACATCAGATTTTTCAAAAAATGAAAATTATTTGGATGAATAGTAAAAAGGGTGATCTTACAAAAGTTGTCATATATTTACTTTTAATCAAAATAATTTCAAAATTCCAATTTGATTTTTATTTTTTAAATGTTCCATAATTTTCATCATTGTTAAAAAACAGCATTAATACCATGTAAATCATCACTATATATGATTTTGGTATAAAATCATTCTTATGCTTAAAAATGTAATTGTCTAAAAATATTTTTCCTCTCAATTTCATGAACTTATATTGAACATAATTTTTACCTATTAAATAATTTAATGATTATAAAATTTATTAAATATGTTGAATCATAATATTCATATTATTTTTTATGTTTCATTTCATTTGATTCATATTGAATAGTCACAGTTGTAACCGTTTATTATCACTGTAAAGGGTGAAATAGGTTAAACAGGGTTTGAACTAAGGTAATGATATAAAAATAATCCCCAAAAAATAATTTATTCAATTTTATGTGTGTATTTATATAATAAATATCCTATATTTTAATGTATTCCATTTTCCACTATCCTTTGATTTCAACCTTTGTATTATTTTATGTTAAGTGTAATTAAAAAATGAAGATTTGTCTTATGTATGATGTTGTGATAAAATTAATATTGATAGAAATTATATATAATGAAATAAATATTTAATAATTTATAAAAAATAAAATCTATAATGGAATTTAATTTATTTTAAAAATTTATCAATGGTAAAATAATCATTAATGATTAAGCAACGACGACCGAACACTCTTGAAATCAATAGAAAAATGGGGTAATTATTTAAAAAAAGTAATTTAATTTTTTATGAATCATCGTGTTCAAAGTTTTTATAATATAATTAAAACATATATATTATTGATAATCCTTTATATACGAATTATATTTTTATATTGATGTCTTTGAGGTCATATTTTTTTGATAGTCTCAAAATTGAGATCAAATGGTATTTAATGATTAAAAAAATTTATTAATCCATTATAAATAATAAAATTATAATCAAAACTAAATATTAGCATTAATGTTTTAGGTTATAATTAATGTTTTAGGCATTTGAAAAATGGAATTTTAAAAATTACTTTTATGACCCCTAGATATTGAAACATTTATTACAGTGATTAAGGTTAAAAAAGTTAAATGGGGCTGTTAAACACAATGATAATTTTATAAATAACAATTAGCCCTAATTAAATTTTATTTTTTCAGTTTATGTAGAATTTATATTCCTTATATTTACCTATATAGAATTTTTTTTCCATATTACATTTGTTATATCAATATTATATACTATTATTTCATGTTTTTTGAAAATTTCCACTCACCTAATGAATAAAATTGAACCACATCTCTTCTATTCCTAACCCATAATCTGCCACTTATATGTTCCATTATCTTATACAATACATTCCCATCCATTATCCCAAATTTATAGAGTTTGTGCTATGACAAAAAACTAACCTAGAATCATTACGGAGTAAACCAAAAAATTCCTAAAGAATAATTTCAATTGTAAATGTTATGTTTTCATGTTTATTTACTATAAAAACTTCTAAACATATTTTACAATTGTGGTATGAAAACATAATTATCATTAATACAATGAAATTTAAATTTCGTTTGGGATATTATTTTTCATAACTAATTTTCCATCATATAGGAAATTGAAACATTATTTTCCTATATGTATGGACTACAACCTCACAAGGATGGTTATTATGAAATATATTTTATATTGATTAAATAATTATCATTAAATACTGGTAAAATATTACTTAACATCTTACCCATCTATCAGCAGAATAATTATAACATTACACATGTGTACGTGTGGATTACCACTTCTTTGCAGGGAAGTGATTCATTTTTTATGTCCACATTTCATTAAAAGATATAAAAAATAATTTTATGTACAATTATAATTATTTTTTATTGATTAATATTTGAGATATGATTGAAAATTTACTCACGTGACCTTGCTCAACTAACCAAAGTTGGTTTGGGATTATGAATAGAACATCCCCAGAACGAATGACATAAACATAAATGATTTTATAACTATATTATTCATCATAATAAATAAACTAAAATATATTATAATATGGGAATAAAATTAATAAAAATATATATTCAAATTTAAAAATTAATAAAATTATATTATATAGTATTTTGTAAATAGTTTTGGCATGTTAGACTCAATGTAAGTCGTTTTTCATCCTAATATCCTTTCCATGAGTCTCATTAAATACTCCCCACAATTGTTATGTAATTTATATAAATCCAGATTGAATTATTTTATCATTAATTTAATAAAATTAATATTTTTATATTATATTAGATTTCCCTATTTCAACCACATATGGATTAAAATGTTACCAAAATGGTATATGATTTTTAATTAAAGGTTTGATTAAAATTTTCAAAAAAACAATTTTTTCAAAATTCTTATATATTTTTGATGAACAATTATCAAATATTTCCAAGTAATTTTCAAATATACTTGAATATATAAACATGTTTCAAAATGTAATAATTTATAATTTTCTATTAGATTCCATTACTGTCACTTTTTACCGAAGTTAAAAAAATATTGAATATGGAATGATCATATAATACTAGCATCATTTCCATTATAAATTTTTCTTCTTACTCTAATATTATGTTGTATTAAAAATATATATTTTCTCATAATTTAGGGAATTTTTATATTTTAAAAATTTTAAATTGACGTATAAATTTTTGCACAATTTTATTAGTTAACTAAAATTTATTTTTATGGGTTAAAATTACAATTTTATCGTATTTATTATTTAATAAGAATGTTATTAAATATATTAGTTTTAAAATATGAAACATGGGTGTTATTGTAGAATATAGCAACGGGGAATGGACCTAAATCATTATGATACAATATCCATTATGTAATTGGATGGTTCATATAATCCCTCCAATGATTTGAGTAATTAAATAGTAATAACATATTAAAGTCACTCATTAGGAAATTTGGATGGAGTTTATTTCACCAATGATGTCATAGAGTTAACTAAGGTATGTTACTATAATTAAAAATCCATTATAGTTGATTACTCATATGAAGTGATTGAGTTATCTGATTTATGTTACTCTAAATAGAATCTTATAATTCTCTCGTTAGGTTATACCACAATGATGGTATACTATAAAAAATTCATAAATATTTTCTCTTATTTTTAAAATAGGATTTCATTGAAATATTATTAATTGAAATAGTTAACAATGAGATTATGATAAAAAAATTATGATCTTTTAATGGTGAATGATCTATTTTTAGGGTAATTCATTCGTGAATGATGACTTCTTTCCTTTATACATACTTGAAAAATGTTTTGTGAGATAATTGTGAATTGAAGTTAATTAAATGAGTATATAAATGATTATTATGAGCATATAATTTTATTATTTAAATATAAAATTTGTTTTTATGAATTTGAAATGGGTAAATGGGATGATAAAATATTTTATCCCTTACTGGGGTTTTTCTATTCACCCAATATTTTAAAATATTTTTCACAAGACCTAAGGATGAGTAGATAATATCATGAAGCCAATATCTAAATAAAATAAATGGGTCTTGAATAAGAAAAATGTGTAATGAATAAATTATAACTGTGAATTTATGAATCCAATTTCAGTGGAAAAATATGACATGTACTGTGATTTTCTAGCTTATATTTCTATGATTGATATATAATATTTTTTCTTAATCCTATAAAACTCTAAACTGAAAAGATCCTCAAAATGTATATAATCAATACCCTTGTATATAAATCAAGTAATTATGGGTTGTTTTTTTAAGAAAAATTATATATTGTTTTAATGAAATGGTTTACATAATTATAGAGGTGTGGATGATCAAGTTAAATATGTTTAAAAGTTTTAATATATCATCATTGATTCAAATTTCTAACGACTATCATATGTGTTATAGATCTGAATCCCCCTATGAGTTTTTTGTTATGCGAGTGCATACAAAGACATTTATTATGTTTTAATTAAATATTTGTGTATATTTAAACCCTATGCATAACTTTTATTAAATATAAAATATTATTTAATGAAAAATGATTTAACATTTTTGGACTATCACAACCCAACCCAATGGGGCTTGGACTGAAACGGCCAAAAGCCAACCTCCATAGGTTATGGAATGATGAAATGTAATGAAAGTAATAACGACTATGAGTTTCTTTCTCTTAATGTACTTCTACAGACACACCTAACCATCTCTATGAAAATGAATAGAGTAATAATAAAAATGATGAAACATATAGAGAATAACAATTCATGTAGAAGCCTCTAGTAAGTTTAGTAGTATGCGAACATAATAGGAAATGAAAAATGGTAAAACCATGACTGAGGAGTAAGTTATCCTAACATAAGAAAACTGGGAAAAAATGTTAAGGGAACCTGAGTCTAAACCTCCAATCGATGAGTACCATATATAGTCAGAAGAACTATGAATCCCTAGGCACCTATATATTCATTTTCTACCTGTCCTTAATCTGCATAATAAATTACATGTTAAAAAAATCCCATGATGGGTTTTTTATAGACATATGATGTAGGATTCCTTGAAAACTGATGCAGGAGAATGAAGAGAAATTATAGTAAAAAACAACTTGACTAAAAGTAAGAGAGTAACAAAATCAAACATCATTGGTGAAGATATATAAATACATAACAAAAAAATAAACGCAAAATATAGGGACATGTGATCTCCATATCAAATACCACCCTAGAAAAACGTTCCATCTATTTCAGTAGGCCTATCAATGATTCCCTTCCTCTAATGCATTTCTCCAAAGAAACATCCTTATTGAGACAAACATTGACACTATAGAACAGAGTGGAGGGGATAGTATATAGGTAGAAGACTCATTCCCTTTCATAATAGGAGGGTTACATTCAATAGATAAGGGACCCATTCCCTTCCAAACAAGTGGGTGGAACTCTAATAGTTGACAGATGATGCATACACTACCTAGAATGAGGGTTCCAAGCTATTTATCAAGTAATAATACCGTAATACCACTTGAGGGTGTCACTCAGATAGAATATAGTGGACCAAAGACCTAATAGGAATGATGTTTTCACTATAATGGTACAAGACCAATCCACTGTTAACATAGGAGGGTGCCACTCAAATATTTGACAGACGAAACATGCCCTTCAAATAAAGAGGGTTCCACTATATTTGTCGAGGATCCAAACCCTAATTCTATAGGAGGGTACCACTCAGATTAAAGATATTGAATCCAGACCCATCCTAATAGGATGGTTCCAATAAAATTTTAGGTATATGACACACGACATAACTATTAAAAGGGTTCTACTCTATTGTTTCTAATTATCTTTAATGGTCACACTCAAAGTTGAACATATATTAAAGAAGTGATAGACTCTGAACATCTCATATCATATCTTGAAATCCACCATGAAGGATAAAATTATGTTCTATTTAGAAAGTATATTATCATAAGCTACTCACGGTCCAAAATCGATGTCCAAATGAAAGAGATTTGAGAGTTTGATGTTTCCTAAAAAAGGATCCAGGGGAACACAACATGCAAGGGGACCCACATGGTGTGTTGTCCCACTATACATGATGTATCTGCCCCTACTTATACATGTATCATTATCCCTTTATCTCTATATGGTATGTAAGGGGACAATATGGGATTCCTCAACTACCGGGGTTCCTACCCATGCTTCGGGCTATATGCATGTAAACATGGCCATGCCCGTATAATCTAGTATATGAAACACAATCCCACATGAGGTCGTTCCAGTGTACTTCAGCCACCCATATTGTCTTCCCAGGGAGGGTCACTTGGTGTGTGGCTCAGCTAAATGGAATTTGTGAAACTTAACTTATCCAGAAACCTATCAACCTAGCCATAGGGGTACTGCAAGATGTTTCTTCACCCATGTACATGACATATAGTTGTTTGTTTTCAAATAGATATAATCAAGTGATCTATCTCCACCAATTCAATTTTATATCTATCCTCCATGCCCCCTAAAATCGATGGACGGGTCCCCAAATCATTGTTTCTAGCCATATGGTTGATAGAAATTAGATCATTAATGGGTTTTCAAACTCTTGAATATAATGCCATTTCCTGTGGTGCCTCTCACGACCTCACCAAATATACAAATCCATGGTCGAATCTTCGACCACACACGTGTAATGTTTATCCATTATTCTTCATAAGTATTCTACAAATATTAGGGTCCCATCGCATTCGATCCTACTCAAAAATGATGAACCATGGCCCATATGCCAATAGAAAAGAATGCAGAAAGTGATTGGGAGGAATGACCAAGAAGATAGGTAAAACTATCATCATCTATGAATTAATGGATAAATTTTAAAAAAATGGAAATATTATTGTGAGAAACATTCCACAAAATATATATATTGAGTATCATATTTAATATCAATATGTTAGTGCATGAAAAAATATCAATAGTACTGCAGAATAAATGAATCAGAATGATCATGGATAATATATTAGTCATGTGACACAAAATCCACAAAATAAAATCCCTACATTGATACTAGGGTATTCATTGGTGAACAACATACTCACCAATAAATAATAGATTTTGGGGTATTCATTACAACTCCATTTTCTTAGATCATTAGTCTCATTGTTTTCTGGTATTGATATACTAAAATGATGTTGTATAAATCATCCTTATACTATCCATGGGTTGTATAGATAAACCTTGAAATAAACCCAAATGAATCATATATTGAGGAATTTAGTTATTTATGTGTTTAATGAGTTAGTTAATTTATATACTAAACTCACCCACTGATGGCTACTTTATATGAAATCCCATCACTGAGCAATTTTTTTAATCCTTTAGGTAAACCTCACCATCCAGATTCCACCATGGTCTCAAATTTTTTCTATAATATTATTTTTAAGAAATCCCCAATTTTTTTATGAAATAATTCACGCATGATCTAAAATAAATTTAATATTCTAATAATATTAATACTAGGAACACTGAGCCTCTAAATAGTGTTTCATCACAACACCTTCCTTCAAATATATTTCAAGATATATTTTAATGTTTTATAATCAATGAATATAGTTTGTGCATTATCACATCATTCAATATTTTTTCATGAATATAAAAAATAAAGAAAAACTAATGATACTGATACAACCTCTAGAATTCCTTCTTTAAGGATCTCTCTTACATGATCATGTACATCCCCAACACACGAACCCCAAGGATTTTCCATCCACACAGGCTCTTCTCTTATTGATACTAGATCTCCATATTGTGATCATGAAATTTGGATAAATCGTCGATTTCTATCTCACCCTAATAATTAACAGGTTTGTGGTCATGTACATATCTTTTCAGCTGTGACACATGGAAGATTTCATGAACCTACCCCAAATTTGGGGGTAGGGTTAGGAAGCATGAAACCTCAGAAACTCTCTAGAAGATCTCAAATGGTCTAATGAACCTATGTCATAATATTCCTCATTAAAATTTATACAATCCAAATCATGTGGATACTCTTAGGAGAACACGGTATCTCTGCTTTTAAATAAAGATCCTACAATTTCAATCTACATAATATTTTTTCCAACTTTCCTTTTTCCTTATCCTATTGTATATTACATAGAATTTTTCTATCATCAAATCCATCATCCATAACTCAGCAAGTGATAAATCACTAATCTATGACAACAAAAAGGGTTAGCAACAGGGTCTCTCGTATAAGACCTCCGAAGGTGTCAGGTTGATAGTATAGTTCTATATATTATTGTATGAATACACTAAAAATATAAAGTTATCCGCCCGTATCTGGCCTATGTCTAACATGTAATACCTCATCATATCCTCTAGCAACTAAATAGGGTCCTCAAACTTCTCATGTTTCGGCGGGTGGAAGGTTGTACTCATCCTCATCTCAGTCATGAATGTATCTTGTAAGCCTCTTGAAAATAGAAATGTTAAACTCACATCATAGTTACAGAAAATTATCGAGGTAACCCCTTGAAGGTGGTAGATATCTCATAAATACAACATCCCCAATATATCAACTAAAATATACTCCCTGATATAATAGAAGTGTGAAAACTTCAGGATTCATTCAAATTTCACCTAGATAGTATCATGGCCTCTAGATATCTATGTAAGAACTATTATGATGTTCATGGATACTCGATACTATTTCCACCCCATCTACTCATGTGGTTGTAAAAAACCTACTAGAACCTGGACAATAACATTCTCCTCCTAATAGGTGAGACACTGAGAGATTCATCATGCTCCATATCATCTTAGGCCACCAACACATAGATTTTAATCAAAATTAGATGTTTAAAGATCTATGATGACCACCACAATATTTGTTACAGTGTCCACTTTCCATCCTTAGATAAAGATTATATAACTATCTCCTTCAGAATATTCATCTGCGGAATCATTGAAAGGTATCTATTCATGTTGGACCTCATAGTTAATGCCTCCTATGTAGTACTATTTAACAATATTCCTGAGTGGAGGAGCCAAAACCATTGACAAAAAAAATATGCACCCTCCTTCTCAACTAGGGGAATCTATAAGGAATCCCACTACAGAGACACCACAAACACCAAACAATGTAGGGACATCGTAATAAGTGAATCTCCAACCATATATCCCATACCTATAGTATATATTATCTAAATTTCATAGTGATATATAAAGTCAAACTACTTCCCCTGTCTTATGTTCATGTCTCTCTATGTGATTACTTGGATTTGGATTTGATGTTCACAGTTAAAAAAAATATATCCAATAAGATAGTTCCTCTCCTTGCACAAAGCTGAAACTATCACTACACTTTCTAGGAAATGAGTCACATAGTAATACTCATGGGATCTAAACTACCTAAACACATATGTGATAAGTGCATTTCTCTGCATCAACACGTTGATGAGACCATCTCCTTCGATTCCACAATACACTACATATTATACACCCTCCTCTAGTAGTATTAAAATAAGGTCACTTGTAATCCTCAAACCTAACTCATAAAAGGATCGATGGAATAGATCTGTCTAAAAATATGACTAACCATTCCATTCGATGGTAAAAAAATATTGTTGACATACAATAAAATTATTCCCCAAACCTTGTGTAGTACCCTACTAAACCAAAAAGACCCTACACCTTTTACACACTCATGTATAGATCCAAAGAAAATAATATATTGATCTGTGTTGAGTTGACCAATAGTCCATTATATATAATGAATTACACTTGGATGTAAACCTCCTTGATCAACAATTAATACATTTTGATAATACCATAGATATGATGATTCAAAAAAAATATAGGACCATACTCATGTGGCCAGTGTGATCATCTACTTACCCAAAGTATATGAGTATATAGTTGATGAGGATAAAAACAAATTGACCCAATTATGGATTGATGATCAGGTTATTCAATGACATAATCACAACAAGGGAATTTTTAACACTGAAAGGCATCACTAATAAATCATGGAGAATGTAGACACATCTAAATTCTTTATTTGGAATCTCATCCTTGAGAACTATCAATTGGTTTTAGATGGCCTTATGTTCAATCATCGAGAAAAAAATAACAACTCTCCCCCAATCGAATATGTCATCAATATTTTACATGGGCTACTTGTTCGATATCATGGCCTACTTCATGTGATGATAATCTATACAACACCAGAAGCTACCATCTTCCTTCTTCACTAACAACATTTCAGCTACATATGGGGAAACATAGGGTCAGATAAAACCATTTTTTAAATTGTCCTCAAACTGCAATTGCAACATCTAAATCTTTTTAGGGCAATCATATATTCCTCAAAAGATATCAGACCAGTCTATTCATGAAATTAAATGAAAAAATTTATCTTCTCTAATGGTGGTAGTCCTGGAATGTCCTTGGTAAATAAATCCATTCAATTTTCTAAAAATTATGGAATCTGGTGGCATGTACTATTTGTTTCACCAGGGGTAATTTCTCTTATTAATTGGAAGTGAGGTAATTAATCCTTCTTCGAAAATCCAATAATACCTTCATTAGCTCTCTCTTACCCACAACAGAAAAATATATTTTCATCAGATCGAAGGCATAAAAATTGTATGTAGTGATGGTCAATCTAGGAACAGACTATAAATAACCAATCTATACCCAAGATAACTTCATGGTGTAAAATCGAGATGATTAAAAGGTCCCATGAGAACCTCTATTCACCAAATAATAGGACACATTATCTTAAGGTAAATGATATAAAAGAAGCATTCCCCTTATGAACCCTTGGACAATGTTGTCGTGATAGAACCTCAACTGGGAGATCCTGCTCTCACACTGGAAGTAAGTAGATGATGTAATGACTATCACTTATGTCTAATAATACTAAATTAATAGTATGTAAACATATATTATACCCCTAATAATATTTTTTGTTGTTGTGTCACACATAAACATAGCATGTGGCTTTTCATGTCCCTATCCTCCAACTCCTTGAGTATATACTGGGCCGCCTAGCAACTCCCTTTTAAACATCACCTCTATGTGGATAAGCATCCCTCAAAAGGGAGAAATATCATTATGGTTGTTCCTCTTAAGTAGTGGCCTATAAACTATCCACCTTCCCACCTCAACAAATTGTGTCTAGAAATCATGCCCCATGTGACCTCACTTGTTACATGCATAGAACCACCCCACTATGGGATTCCCTAGTACAGTGTTTTCCACTTACCACAAGCCCGAGTCTGGTCATGGGATGATCTCATGCCCTGAGATCCTATCAAGTTGTACCTTTTATCTTGTATAGATGAATCTGCCTTATAACACCCTTTTCCATCTTCAACTATCTCGAGTCCCTCGGAAAATGAAGCTCTATATCACCAGAAACCACTCGAATACCCTCACATATATGGAAGTGAACAATGTTAATACACTGGAAGGGATATTTATGAAAATAACTTTCTCATACATATATTCATAGATATATCAAACATAAATCCTGTTGTTCTGGTACCCCATTAGGTCTGCAAAACTCATAGAAAACTCTGCAACCATCATCCCTCCATGCTACAGATATAGAATCTTTTGAATATGAACCGATCATAAGTATGGATAATATTAATCCTCACCAAAAAACGACTTGATGTCAATCCATGAGTGTGTATCGTTTTCATTGTTCTTCATAACTATATTACACTAGTGACCAGCATATATTTTTACAATCATATCTACTCACACAACTAACAGATCTATTTTTATCTAGATGAAACGGAAAAACCGGATAATGGAATATTTCTAATTTGCCACTTCATTAGCATCATTCCAACTATGGGAACTTAGTTGAATCTACTGATGGATGTCAAAAAGTGTGCTAAGAATGTTTTCACCCTAATCCCACTCTTTGGGAATTATATCCTACTCAACAAGTGGGGTGACGTGTCCAGTCTATCATGATGAAGATTCTCATGTGATTCTCCCGAAACTAATGCCTCCTCAATTCCTCACCATGATCTAGAATCGCTAACCTGGTTTTTTTCTTATTGGATCCATCCTAAAATTTAATCATGATGTACCATTGTAAGAAAATATATATATATATATAGGAAGCTAAATCAATAAGTACCTTCAAAGACTCAATACTATATGATTCATGTATCATTGATCTCTGTAACAAATGACTCAGTATATAGAATCAACAAGAAGGCTGTCAAATTTTTAATGTATGTATATGTAGCAGCTAAACCAACCCTCAGTTATATAGCCTAAAATATTCATTTTATACAATTTTGATGTTGTTTCCCTAAATAGAAACCTAATACACGTCTATTGTCAATACAAACACTTCCCCAAGGAATGAACTATTCTCATAAAATTATTTCATGACGTGATACACTAAGGCTTAGGACACAACTACCCAAAAAAATTATCTATAGGCATGGACTGCTTAAAATTACTAAAAGGAATAACTAATATTTGGGGATTGTACATAATGTACATTTATGCACACACATGTCTATATATAAGGAGAAGTCCAATAAAATAACAATAAAATATTCACAATATATAGAATAACCATGAATGTAGAAGACTGTTGGGATTAAAAAGTGAATAAATGAATAATCTGAAAAGAAAAATTGAAAACTAAACCCACAACTAGAATAATGTCCAAACCTGAACAAATATGAAAAATAAAAGTGCTAAGAAATCCTGACATAGAATCTCTATTCCCCAACCACCATACATGGTTAGATGCAAATGTTATCCATATCCTCTTATATAATCATAACCTACCAACCTACCATCTTTGTAAGCCATGACATGTGTGGTAAAATCCCATGTCAGGGTGGGTATATACATACCATGTAGGATGCCTCAACATATTAATGAGTATCTGTAAGAGATATGATATGAATAAAAATTTAACCCCTAGAAAGAGTATAACAAAATCCGATGATGTGGATATATATATATATATATATTCCCAAAAGATACCCACATCAGAGAGAATGGGGATCTCCAAATCAGAGATCGACCCATGAAAGTGTTCCATCAGTTTTAAGCGGCCCTTCAATGATTCCACATGTCCCACATGTCATTAAAAAAAGACATCCTAGTCAGGACACACCTCACAAATTTTTATCAAAACTGAATGGAATAGTATTTAGGTGGAGCACTAATGCCCTGGTATAATTGAATGATTCCATATAAATGATATAGGAATCCTGTTCATCCTCGTTGAAGGGTGCCACTCTGATAGCCAATAAATACCTTATACCTTTCCCTTCTGTAGGGTTCCACACTAATGGCCGAGAACCTGTATCATGATACCATATAAATGTTCATCCAATATTGAAGATAGAGGTCCCAAGACCAACAAATATTGAGGGTTCCACTATAATGGTTAATAACCCATACCCTAATTCTATAGGGGGTTCCACTCTGATAGAAAATAAAGGACCCATTCCCATTACAGTAGTGGATTCAACTTTAATGGTTGAGGACCCATACCCTAATACAGTAAGAGGGTTCCAATTCAATAGAAAACTAAGGAAACACTGCCACAATAGTATGAGGGTACCAATAAAATGGTTGATAGAGGACACATGGCTAGCCTTGAATGAGGGTTGAATATCCTTCCCATTAACTTCTATTTTTGAGGGTCTCCAAATGAAGCGACACACGAAAAACATCACACATAAAATCTAAAAATCCACCATAACGGATAATATCTTATATTTGGTGGGAAAACACTTATGATACCTTACTCAAGGGCCAAAATAAATGTTCTAATAAAGGATATATGGGAGCTATAATTTTCCTAAAAAAATAAGCAGGGTTTCATGGTGTATAAGGGGAAAAACATCATTTGATCTGACACTACAACTTGATCATGTATATCCCAGTATATAGAACACATTACATTTATCCCTATATTGCATGTGAGGGGCCAACACTATATGACTTAACCACCGGGTTTCTAGACCATGCTTCTCATTGTGTTCGTGTACATTTCCATGTGTTGGTTTTCTATGGTACAAATTATCTACCCCCACACATGGGCTTACCCAGGTGTTTAGTCAACACATAATGTCTACCCCTGTAAGTTCGCATGACAAGAGGCCCAATGTCATGACTTTTAATAAAAAATATTTCCAAAATACTAACACACATCTGTATGGTTACTACATGGCATTTTTGTGACCCAATAAATGCTATGTAGTATGAGTTTTTTTATGAATGTTAGATATGATGGACATGATCTTGATCCATGAACGCCACATCAAATATCACCACCATGTGACCAAAAATAAAATAAATATTCCTTCATTTACAATTTCTGGAAATATGTTGGCCAAAAATTGGATCTTCAAGAGTTCATTCAACTCTCATACACACTGATGTCCCTTTTGGTGCCTCCCTCTACTACATCAAATCTCCAAATCAATGATGTATAAACCCACATCCTACAAAACATCCTAATTCATTCATAATACTATAATAAATCATGTTTATAAGGGTCTAATCACCATCAATCCTGCCAGTAAATGATTAACCACGACCCTATAAGCCAACAGAAAATAACGCGATGAATGATTTGGGGGAAGGCACAAGAACAAAGGTACATAAATCATTTTAAAAATATTCCTAGCCAATGATTACAAATTTTGGAATTAATATCTAGGAAACAAGGAACAACCTAAAATTATGGAATAAGAAATTGAAAATCAATATGTCGGTGCATTTAAGGGTTCATATTTGATGTAGATTAAATAAAGAAGAATGATCATGCAAAATCTTTTTATTAAATGAATAATAATCTTCAAATAAAATGTATAATCTACACATTTTATCCCTATTCAATGAATAACACAATCACCAATGATTAATATTAGTCATTACATTTTTTGAGACTCACTTCGCTTAGATCTAGAGGTTCGATGTCACCTAATCATGATCAACCAATGATTGGTGGTAGATCTCTCCTCTCAATCATCATAGTGTATTATGGATGAAACTAGAGAGAATCCTTAACTAATTGTACTGAAATTAAATTAGATTATTTAATGGTTCAAATAACTAATTAAATCATTAATTAAATAATCCACTAAAAACACTTATTAGGAGATGTATTATCCAAATGTCCTACACCAAATGATTTTTGGTTGAATATAGGGTATACCTCTTATTTCATATTAAAATAGAGTATTAATTTTTTGATCTAATGATTTTTAGGATATATTCTATTTTATTTATGATTCCATGCATACATGATATAAAATATATTTAATAATTTTGTAAAATATATTTATGGAACACCGGCCTATTAATTGGGCATCATCTTAGCCCATGGATTTGAATATATAACTATATAAAATTCAATTTCTTAGAAGGAATCAACCTGGTATCTACATGGAATAAATTTTAAATTAATTGATTGATTTCATGCAAAATATTTTGTTTTATGTTGTGGTAATTATTATAAATTGGGTTAAAATGGTTATTAAATTTTGGGGAGACATGATATATCTTTTATATTAACATGGGCTTGAAATATTATTTGTTTACTATGCGATTAATGTTATTTTAGATGATGTTAAGTATATTTCAATTTTTTTATGATTAATGAAAATAGAATTATTATCACCTAATATGGGATTTTGTTTGACAAATGAATGTTAAATTATCTGTTGGAAGAATATTTGATTATATTATTTGATTATACAGATTTATAGAATTTATGAAAAAAATTAACACATTTTATAGATTAAATAATTATGGTATATAAAATTTTAATATGAATTTTTATGTGATTTATGTTATTTAGAGATAAATTTATTGTTTATCATCTATAAATATTTTATCCTATCATTAAAAACTTTGTTTTTTAGTTTTCATCTAGCATATTTTGAAGATTTTTATGCAAGGTTATTATAGAATGATTTATATTGGACATTGAGTGTTTTATTATGGTTTTAGAGATTAAAGTAGCATTTCCTTAGATTAGATATTATAGTAACATGTAATAACAATTTATTTTTGTTAGTATATATAAATGGAAGGAATAAATTAAGATCATTTTAGTGATATTGGGATCAATTGAATGTTTATTTTAGTGATCCAATAATGAAAATAACATATTTAATATTCATCACACGGAATAATATACGATATGGAATAAAAAAATTATTGAAGAAATAAAAATGGATGAAATTTAAATTATGATGTAGAAGGAATTCATGAATGTATATTTTATTCAAATTATTATATGAATGTAAAAATAATTTCTGAAATATGTTGACTCTTATGTAGATAGTAACACTCAACTATTAATATAGACTTTTAGAATCACATTTTTAATTAGTAATCTTATAGAGGTACATTATATTATAAAATAAAAATTTATTGGACTAGTAATACAAATTAATGTCCATAAAAAATATATATTTTATTTTATTACTATATTATGATAAATTTATTTTGATACAATAAAATTAAAAATTCTATCGGAGAAAATTCACCCATTTATTTTTTTTAAATATTTTTTTAATTTCATATATGAAAAAATTTTAAATCATAAAATAAACTAATTTTGAAGACCCATAAATTTCAAGTAAATTGTTTTAAATACTTATGAATTTTATGAATCTCTGTCTTCTGACGACGCTTGATTCTGAGGCCCGGTGTGCCCAGGGTCAATTTCTGAAGTTTAGCTCAGGTACGTTCAGTGAACGAACGAGCGGGTTTCTCTAACATTTGAACCAGTGCTCGGAATTAAAATCTGAGGGCACTGATGAACTCGCAATGTTGGTAATTTCTTAAGGGGAGACTTGTCGTAGTCGCGTTCACAAATGAGGAGAAGATAATTTTTGGGGGTTTATTTAAGAAGTAAATAAAAATTATCGGAATTTTTTTTAACATGGTTTTTTCCCTCCCATGGGTAGTTAAGAGTGGGACCCACAACCACATAACTACCCATGTGTGGATGTTAGAGAAGTTGGACCCACACGTGCCCCACCATTTAATTTCCTCTTATCTCATTTATTCCCCTGCTGTTTCTTTTGACCATTCCCCCATTAGTACCCCTTGATTAATTCTTTGGTAACTCCACATATTGATTATGATGGAGCCTTCCTACCTTCCTCACACTTTTAAACGTTCCAATTAATTAATTTATGTCATATTATATTAATTTGGCACCACGTTGAAATTAATAATAATTGCATGAAAATTATATTAATTTGTTAGCCATCATAAACTTTTGTTGTTGGCAAAACACTTTTGAGAAAGGCTCTAGAAGGGATTAAGAAGGGAGGTGAATCGTCCTTCAATGAAGAACAACGAAAAATGATGGTTCCTTGAAGAATAACCACGCGCCACCAATCCTCTCCCCTGTGACAAGAGAATAGACGCCGCTTCCTCCTCGGCGCACTCCGTCGATGCCTATAAATCCCTTTCCCCGCGACGCCATCTACCGTGACGTCATCTACCGTGACGTTGTCATCCGCGATGCCTATGGTCGTCTTATTTGATAAGGTAGGGGAAAAATTTGTATATTCTTTTTTTATGAGAATTACACCCTTAGCATGGCTGTATTTATTTGGTGATGCATTGAACCGCTAACGTAGTGGGTGCGGACTAACAAACATGTCTGAAACCACAGCTTCTATGTTATTGATGTGCGGAATAATTGGCGATGACGAAGTTTGATCAGAATGGAAATTGGAATCCTTCACAGTAATGTAAGGGACCCGAGACGACCGCTGGCACAGATGAAAGTGAAATTGGACCACCGTAATGACTCTAGTGTCCCACGGAAGTCACCAATGGCACGGGTCACCTGCGCAGTGGCGGTTCCCCAGAACGCCACCGGAAGGAGCCCTCCGCGGCTCAAGTCGCGGCAATGACGCATTGGATCCTGCACCCGCACAGGATCCAGGGGAGACGTGGCATTGGTCGCTGCATCCGCGGAACACAAAGCGGGGACTGCGTCCCCCCTGCTTAGCCTAATGGCCGAGCCAGCGCACCTCTAATCTGTGTCGGGGCGGGTCGGG
The DNA here is from genome assembly GCA_963277665.1 of Viscum album. Classification (NCBI taxonomy): domain Eukaryota; kingdom Viridiplantae; phylum Streptophyta; class Magnoliopsida; order Santalales; family Viscaceae; genus Viscum; species Viscum album. The sequence continues at coordinate 360,550,154 of OY728143.1, forward strand.
TCTTCCTGGTTCGGGCAGACCCAGGGGGTTGGGCCGGGTCGGGCCGGGACCAGACCCCCACTTCAGACCGTTTTCGGTCTTTTTCCCATAATTTGAGCTACGAACCTCCAATAGATGCACCATAAGGTGCGTAGGAATCCGTGGATTAAGTCGGTCCTTTCATTATATTACACATGAGGTTTTGCAAAGTTTGGGTTCGACCGGGTTGGGTAGAACTTGAAACCAACTGGGCCCTTGGAGCGGATACGCTTATATCACAACGACCGGACATCTGATTGACATAACGTCAATTGTATTGGGATCATTCTATTGAGATAGTCCTTTTGTCTTACTCTGCTTGAGGATTGGATGCAGCTAGAGTATGGTCCGATTGGTTTTAGCTTAAAAACCAACCGGGCCCCTGGAACGGAGAAGTCAATAACTCTCAGACCAGGCATCCAGTTGACGCACCGTCTGTCGCATTCGGTTTCTTTTGTTGAGACAAAACGTTGGGATACATAAACTCTGGACTTCATGACAGTGGATGTATTGAATCTTTTTCTCGAGAAGCAGACCCTCCCGGAATCGAGTATTTTGTGTGCGGGAACCCTAGAGTTGGCTTTGACTACAATGATGACGACTGCAATTGGATCATATGTGGGTTCGGCAGCGATGACATCCGTACTGGAATAATCCGTGGATTCGATGGCAATTACTACTGTTCTTGTATCCTATGTGGGTCTGGAAGTATTGCCCTTTATACTTGTATCTTGTGTGGGTCCGGTAGAGTAGTTGGTCTTGTATCCTTTGTGGGTCTGACAGCTTAGCTGGTCTTGTATCCTATGTGGTTCCGACAGATTAGATGAATCAGTGGCTACATCTTATCATATCTATCGCCTTACGAAGTGTATACATGTGTGATCTGAGTCTTGATTCTCAATCTTTATCATCGATGTGATTGAATTGCTTCCCTATGTGGACTGGGCGGTGTTTTCCTGTGTGGACTGGGTTATTCTTGGGATCAAGAGTTGGAGTTGTTCTGTAGCTGATGAATTAGGTATATATATGGGTATATACATAAGTAGAGTTGTTTGATACTTATTGATTTTATCTTTCCTTTGTGCTTTATCCTTCGTGGATTCTGAGAGATCTTTGGGGGTCTCGGGGTCCGATCTGAGTATCGTATACTCACCCCTGCACGGGCTATGCCCGCACTATGTTGTGTTGGATTCAGATGATGGAAAACACTGATCGAGGTGGACGATTTTGGATATAGACTGTACCCGGAGGTGGACCACTTGACGAGACATACACGGAGCGGGAGGCCAGACCCGAGGAGCTGAGGAGACTATCTGTACCCACCATCCAGGTGGGATTTCCAGAGGACAACTCGGTGTTGCTATTTTTACTTACTGCTGTTGTAATTTTCATTTAGTTGTATTGTACATTCAGTTGGGTTTTTATACTGGCCCATTTACTTTTCAGCACTTACCTTATACCCATTTTTAAATAGTGCTTGCTTCACTTGCATACTCTGTTATATATGTTACTTCATAAAGGCAATGCCTTCCCTTCTTTTGGGATTTATGCCTCTGGTGCTAGTCGCCAGTCCCTGGCCTATGGAAGGCGGGCTTGGGAAAGTCACGGCACAGGCCCGGAGGACGGATCCTGAAGAATTTTTACCAGATGAGTCGGTTCTACCACAGAACTGAGGACTCAGATAATTTCATATCTGTGAAGAAACAGTGTAAAGAGTATTGAGTGCGGTTTTCAGTCCAGGTAGTCCAGTGTTGGTGCGGTGACCGACATATCCATACACCAGGACCCTGACTTCTGATTTCCGAATCAGTGCACGAAAACACTGATTGCGTGTGTTTTTCCTTTCAAAATATTTCTTTGTGATTACTTTGTGTCAGCTCACCAGGTATACATTACTCACAGCGGCACACCGTTTTATTTTCAGGATAGCCCCACGAAGGCAGCCAGCTAGGGTTCCTTGTTACGTGTGGGATGGAAGCCCACTGAGTGATGATGTGTCAGTGCAGGGCCCCATTATAGCAGAGGTTCCAGTGGTACCTCTACCAACTGATCCACTGATGCTACCCACACTAGTTGCAAAGAGTGCACGCCGCCTGAGTGCATTTCGCAAGTTTCAGAGACAGAGGCCACCTAGGTTCCGCAGAGTGACAGATCCCCAGGCTGCCGAGGAATGGCTGGAGGCTATCGTCAGAGTCTTCAGTTTTGTAAGGACACTAGAATAACTCATGTTGATCCTTTCTATGAGTCTCCCACATGCGACAGAAGGTAGATGGTGGAGCAAGGTTCTCCAGGTGCACGATGAGGCATCTCTTCTTTGGACGGACTTCGAGAGCCTCTTTTGCTCAAAGTTGTTTCTAGCCACCCTCCGTGCGGTGCGCATCCAAGAGTTACTATAGCTGCGGCAGGGTAGCATGTTTGTAGCCCAGTACTCAGCGAGATTTACGGACCACTCACTCTACTCCATAGATATGGTACGAGACCCATTCTTCTAGGTCCGGTCCTTTGATTAGGGAATGAGGCATGAGATCAGAGCTTCGACGATTCCACTCAGCATCCCGACCCATGAGGGGGTGCTAGAGAGAGACCTATTAGTGGAGAGTTTTCTCACCGAGCAACCATCAGTAGAGAGACCCACCGCAGGATGGCACAGAGTGGAGTCTTCAGCAGCTGGCAGTCGACAGATGATGTAGGGCTCCAAGCGAACCAGGCCATCTGGTGGGAGACCTCAGGACACGGGTTCGGATGTGTGGGGTACACAGCTCAGATCTAGCCTTACGAGGAGGAGACAATGTTATGCATGTGGCGGGCCGGGACACATGGCTTGTGACTGCCCGACCCGCCATGCAGACGAGCATCAGACAGTGGAAGGACCTCCCAGGCAGAGGCAGATGTTCGATTGTGGCGGTCCGTATAGAGTAGGCGGATGAGACAGAGGTGCTGGCTGAGCAACGGGTGGTGGACGACGCTTCGAGGCTCTACCACCACCACCCCTAGGAGGGCCACCCCGACCACAGGGAGCTGGACGGCAGTGGCAGGCCAAGCTTCAGGTAGTGGAGACTTACGACCACGATGCACTTGAGATGATTCGAGGTACTATCTGTGTCTACTCCAACCTTGTTGTAGTTATTATAGACACAAGTGTGAGTCATTCTTTTATTATTGCTGCCCTTGTTGGGAGCTCGGAGATTACGACAGAGTCGTTGGCTCGATCCTTGCGGCTATAGACTCCCATTGGAGAAGAATTGATGATTATGCACTGGTTCCGGTAGTGTGAGCTAACACTATGGGGTGAAAGCTTCAGCTCGGAGCTTCTTATACCAGCGTTGAGGCCTTACGACGTCATCTTGGGTATGGACTGGTTATTTACATTCCATGATTAGATCGACTAAATTAGGCACAAGTTGTGGTGTGTCTACACGGATGGGACCAGGTTCACCTTCACCGGTGAGAAGGGAACCTTCACAGCACAGGATGGACTTACGCAGAGGAGAGGTCAGCCGATCACACATCAGTTGGCTAGTCTCATCCTCAGAGAAGTTAACGTGTAGAGTAAAGCATTTCCTGTTGTGGTGGATCAGTATGAATACATTTTTCCTAATGATGTTCAAGGAATACCTTCTCACAGAGAGGTAGATTTCTATATGACTTTTACCCCGGGACATCACCGATATCTACTCCAGCATATCAGATGGCTCACGCCGAGCTATGTGAGCTGCAAGTACAGCCGGAGGACTTACAGGGGAAAGGTTTCATCTGACCAAGTGTTTCACCCATGGCTTCTCCGATTCTATTCACCAAGAAGGCATATGGGAGCTTGCAACAGTGTGTCGACTACCGTCACCTGAACCATGTGACCGTCAGGAACAAGTATCCGCTTCTGAGGATTGATGACCTCTTCGATCAGCTCATGAGAGCACGCTGGTTCTCGAAGATAGACCTCAGTTCAGGCTATCATCAACTTCGAGTTCGGGACGACGATGTGCAGAAGATGGCCTTCAGGTGTCGATATGGCCACTATGAGTTCATGGTCATGCCCTTCGGTGTGACCAATTCTCCAGCAGTGTTCATGAGTCTCATGAACAGGATCTTCCAGCCCTACCTTGATTGGTTTGTCGTAGTCTTCATTGACGACATACTGATTTACTCAACTACCGAGGAGTAGCACGCCTACCAATTGTTGGTTGTACAAGATACACTCTGAGAGCACCGACTTTATGGTAAGCTCTTAAGGTTCTAGTTCTGGCTTCGAGAGGTTCACTTCATGGGGCACGTCATCTCAAAGGCGGGAGTTGCAGTGGATCTTGAGAAGGTCAAGGCGATACTTGCTTGGGAGATGGCCATGAGCACTAAAGAGGTGCAGAGTTTCCTAGATCTGGCTGGGTACTATCAGAGATTTGTACCAGACTTCTACAGCGTTTCAGCACCGCTTACAGCTTTGATGAAGAAGGGGAAACACTTCGTGTGGTCTGAGAGATGTCAGCAGAGCTTCCAAGAGAAGAGGCAGAGATTGACCAGTGCACCCATCATGAGGATGTCGACGGAGGGTGTAGGGTAAGTAGTTTACTGCGATGCATCATCGACAGGACTCAGTTGTGTCCCGATGCATGAGTGAGAAATTATCTCTTACCGTTCACGATAGTTGAGGTTGCACGAGTAGATCTATAATACCCATAACCTAGAGTTAGCAGTAGTGGTCTTCGCCCAGAAGATGTGGTGACACTATCTGATGGGTGAGCACTTTATAGTCTAATATGACCACCATAGTCTTAGGAACATTTTCTCACAGAAGGACCTGAACATGAGACAGTGGCGATGGCTCGAGTTTCTCCAGGATTATGACTTTTAAATTTTCTATACTCCTAGGAAGGGGAACATTGTGGCCGATGCTCTCAGCAGGAGATCGGTCATTGAGCTACCTGTTGAGGCGATATAGCAGATAGTCGCTTTGCAGATATCCTTCATGGATAGAGATGGGGAAGCCAATATACAGTCCCTCAACATCACTACACCACTTCTTTAGCGGGTCAGAGAGGCACAGTGTGGTTACATTGACTGTGAGGTGTGATGTGCTAATATATCCTCAGGGATAGCACCCGATGGATTTTTTGAAGGCGTGGAGCACGTCATCCTCTTTAGGGGACATACCATAGTACCAATTGAACTACAAGAAGAGGTGATGAAGGAGTTCAACACTTCCCCTCTAGAGGTACATCCTGGGGTAGAGAAGATGTACCAGGACATCAAAAAACAGTACTGTTGGTCGGCTATGAAGGCAGAGCACTAGGTGCCTGCAGGCTTAGTACAACCCTTAGAGGTCCCAGAGTATAAGTGGAATGGGTTATCCATGGATTTCATGATGGAAATCCACATACTTCTAGAGGACACAATGCCATCTGGGTGATTGTAGACCGAATCACCATGTCAGCCCACTTCCTACAGATTAGAGAGCAGGGCTCAGTAGAGAGTTTGGGATGCCTCTAGGTTTAGGAGATTGTACGATTCATGGTGTGCCATCGTCTATCATCTCCGGTCGAGACACTCGCATTACTTCCCAGCATTGGAAGGGGAAGAATGAGGCTTTTGCGATGAAGCTACGCCTGACCACTGCCTTTCATCATCAGATGGATGGCTAGATGGAGAGGACCATTCAGACAACCGAGGACATGCTCCGTGAATTTGTCATTGACTTTGGTCATAGCTGGGAGAATCACCTACCCTTGTTAGAGTTTGCGTACAACAACAACTACCACTCCACCATAGGGATGGCACCATTCGAGGCACTGTATGGCCGGAAATGCAGATCACCTCTATGCTGGAGTGACCCTGGGGAGTCAGCAGTCGTAGGAATAGAGATGGTTCAGGCTACGATAGAGAAGGTGCAGATCATCCAGGAGCAGATGAGGACTGCACAGAGCAGACAAAAGTCCAATGCTGATAGGAGGAAGAGACCACTGGAGTTCGAGGATGGCAACCATGTTTTCTTACAGGTCTCACCTCGACATGGATTACAAATATTTGGCCGCGATGACAAGTTATCTCTACAATTCATTGGACCATTCTAGGTCCTCTGCAGGGTAGGAAAGGTGGATTACAGCCTGACCCTTCCACCTCAGTTGCACCGGGTGCACGACGTCTTCAACATATCTCAACTGAGTAGATACGTGCACGAACCGATGCATATCATCGACCACGGGGAGTTGGACATAGATGACAGGGAGACTTTGGTGGTGGTCCCAGTGGAGATCGAGGATCGACAGAAGCAGGTCCTATGTGGGTGGTCGATTCCTCTTGTGTGCATTTGTTGGCAGCACAGGAACCTCCATGAGAGCACATGGGAGTGGGAGGCTTCGATGCGTGCTCAATACCGTCATTTGTTCCCCTAGTTTATGTTGTAGCTTTACGAGGATGCAAAGCCCTTAGGTGGGAGTGATGTAAAGACCCATAAGTTTCAAGGAATTTTTTTTAAATACTTTTGAATTTTACAAGTCTGTGGCTCTTGATGGAGCTTTATTCTGAGGCCCGGTGTGCTCGGAATCAATTTCCAAAGTTTAGCTCGAGTACGTTTAGTGAATGAATGAGCGGGTTTTTCTAAATTTTGAACCGGTGCTCGGAATTAAAATCAGAGGGCACCGATGAACTCGCAGCGCTGGTAATTTCTTAAGGGGACACTTTCCATAGTTTCATTTGTAAAGGAGGAAAAAATAATTTTTGGGGGTTTATTTAGGAAGTGAATAAAAATTTTCGGAGCAATTTTTATTTCTTAAGGTGGGTTTTTCACTCCCATTGGTAGTTAAGAGTGGGGCCCATGACCTCTTAACAACCCAAGTGTGTATGTTAGAGAGGTGAGGCCCACACGAGCCCCACCATTTAATTTCCCCTCATCTCATTTATTCCCCTACTATTTCCTTCGACTTCTCCCCCATTAATACCCCTTGTTCAATTCTTTGATAACTCCACATATTGATTATTATGGAGCCTTCCTACCTTCCTCATCCTTTTAAATGTTCCGACCAATTAATTTATGTCAGCGTAAATTAATTTGGAACCACGTTGAAATTAATAATAATTGGATGAAAATTCTATTAATTTGTGAGCCACCCTAAAATTTTGGCATTGGAAAAAAACTTTTTAGAAAGGCTCTGGAAGGGATTAGGAAGGGAGGTGAACCGTTCATCATAGAATAATGACGAAGAACACGTGTTCCTTGAAGATCAACGACGTGCCGCCAATCATCATCCCCGCGACAATAGAGGAGACGTCGCTTCCTCCCCGGTACACTCAGTCGATGCATATAAACCCCTTTCCCCACAACACCATCTATCGTGACGCCATCTACCGCGATGCTGACGATCGTCTTCAATGATGAGGTATGGTAAATTTGTATATTATTCTTTTTTGATAATTATACCCTCAACATGTCGTGTATTTATTTGGAGATGCTTTGAACCACTAACATGGTGGGTGTGGACTAACGAACAAGTCTGCACCCACCACTTCTTTGTTCTTGATGTGTGGAATAAAAGGTGATGATGAAGTGGGACCGGAATGGAAATTATAAGCCTTCATAGTAATGTACGGGACCCAAGATGACCGCTGGTGCATATGTGAGCAAAATCGGACAACCGAAATGAATCAGGTGGCCCGCGAAAGTCACCTGCGGCGCGGGTCGTCGGTGCGACGGAACCGGCTGGTGGAGGCGGCGGTGTCCCGGAGTGCCACCGGTAAGATCCCGTTGTGGCTGAAGCTACGGTGGTGAGCCATTTGGTCCCTTGGACATGCAGGATCTAGGGGAGACTCGGCGTCGGTCATCGCATCCGCGGAACTCAAATGTGGGACCACGTCCCTCCTGCGCGGCCCACTAGTCGAGCCGGCACACCCCCCGTCCGGGCTGCGGTAGGTCGCGTGGACTGGTCCAGGCCGCACCCTGACGGGCCTGGCCTGGACCCGGGTCAGGTCGACCAAGGGGGGTTGGGCTGGGTCGGGCCGGGCCTAGACCCCCACTTCAGACCATTTTCGTTCTTTTGTCTATAACATGAGCTATGAACCTCTGATCGATGCACCGTCAGTTGAGTGGGAATCCTTGAATCTAGGCGGTCGTTTCGGTATTTTACACTTGAGGTTTCAACAAAGTTTGTTACTGCTAGGTTGGTTCGAACTTGAAACCAATCGGGCCCTTTGAGCACAAATGCTTATATCTCAAGGACCGGACATCCGATTGACGTGCCGTCAATTGCGTTGGGATACTTCTATTGAAACAGTCCTTTTTTTTACTTCGTTTGAGGTTTTTATGAAGCCGGAGTATGGTCAGGTTGGTTTTAGCTTAACAACCAATCGGGTCCTTGAAACGGAAAAGCCAATAACTCTCAGACCGGTCATCCGATTAATGCACCGTCTGTTGCGTTTGGATTCTTTTGTCAAGAGAGAACTTTGGGATACATAAACTCTGGACATCGGGACAGTTGATGTATCAAATATTTTGCTCGGGTATCGGACCCTCCTAGAATCGAGCATGCTATGTGTGGGAACCCTAGAGCTGGTTGCGACAGTGATGATGATGGCGACACTTGGATCCTCTGTGGGTTTGGCAGTGAGGATGACTGTACTTGGATCCATCATGGGTTCGGCAGCGACGATGACCATACTGTAATCCTTAGTGGGTTCGGAGTCGATGACTGCTATTCTTGTATCCTATGTGTGTCTGGAAGTATTGACCTATGTACTTATATCATGTGTGGGTCGGGTAGAGTAGTTGGTCTTGTATCCTTTGTGGGTCCGACAGCTTAGTTGGTCGTGTATCCTATGTGGGTCCGACAGCTTAAACGAATCAGTGGCTACATATGATCATCTCTATCTCCTTATGATGTGTATACCTGTGTGAGCTTAGTCTTGATTCTCAATATTTATCATTGATGTGATTGAATTTCATTCCTATGTGGACTTGGTTGTGTTTTCCTTTGTCGACTAGGTAATGCTTATGCTCGAGAGTTGGAGTCATTCTGTAGCTGATGACTTAGGTATATGAATGGGAATATACCTAAGTATATTCGTTTGATACTTTGTGATTTTATATTTTCTCTGTGGTTTATCCTTCATGGATTCTGAGAGAACTTCGGTGGTCTCAGAGTACCTACTGAGTATCATATACTCACCCCTGCACGGGCTATGCCCGTAGTACATTGTGTTGGATGCAGACGATGGACAACACTGATCGAGGTGGAATTTTGTGGAGATGGACGGTACCCGAAGGTGGACCACTTGACGTGACGTACATGATTCGGGCGGTCAGACCCGAAGAGCTGAAGAGACTATCTGTACCCAACCTTCAGGAGTGATTTCTCGAGGACGACTCGATGTTGCTGTTTTTAATTACTACTGTTGCACTTTCCTTTCAGTTGTATTGTACTTCCAGTTGGGTTTGTATACTGGCCCATTTACTTTTCATCACTTACCTTGTACCCAGTTTCACTTAGTTCCTACTTCACTTGCATACTCTGTTGTGTATGTTACTTCATAAAGGCAATGCCTTCCCTTCTTTTGGAATTTACACCATTGGGGCTAGTCGCCAGCCCCTGGCCTATGGATGGCGGGCTAGGGGTAGTCACGACACGGTCCCCAAGGATGGTTCATGACACTTTTAAGGTACATTTAAAATATTACTTTATATATATGATTATTATAATATATTTTTTGGTTGGGAGGGTATGAATAGTGTTAAAACCATTATGAAATATTTGTAGGTAATTTCTAACTAATCGAAATTTATGCATTTATTGCTTTGAATTGTGATCTCAATTTTAAATAAGATCATATATGAATAAAAGAGTAATTATTTTAGAAAATTAAATTTTGTATGAAATTTATTTTAATCTTATAAATGAATTTAATCACCATTGTTAAATTATTATAATGAAATGTACAAATCTTATTTTTACAAAAAAAATATATTTCATCTATTATTTTTTATTATATATGGAATAATGGTAAATTTATTTTCTAAATAAAAATATCATATTCAATTAAATTGGTTTTTTAATTTTTGGTGAGGGTGTTATGATTAATTTATAACAATTTTTGAATTTTATATGAAAAAATTGATAAAAAAATATTAATAGATACGTGGAAATAATTTTAAGTTAAATATATTGTATTATTCGGAAAATGTTGATTTTTGGGTGAATTGTAGAAAATAACAGTTTTACTAAAACCATCATTTCATTGATTATATTAAATGTAATTTCAATGATACATTTGGAATTCAATTTAATTTAAAATTAAATAATTTTAATATTAATAATACTAATCCAATTAATTAATTACTAACAAACATAATCTATGATTTTAGAATAAAAAAATTATGCATAAAAATAATAATTTCATAAAAGCAATTTTCATTACATTTAACGAACATATATTAATTTTTTTTACCATATAAGGAAATTAAATTTCACTACCCCTACCTACAATAGTTTAGCCCTCATGGGGTGGAAATGAAGGGATATTGAGACAATATGATTCCCACCTCCAGTAGGCCCTTGGTTAGAGACTACCATTTTGTGTATAATAAAAATTATTATGTGTGGAATTACTCTCTTAGAGATCATAAATTATAAAAAGATAATAATTACAAAAAAAATGATCATAAATATATATATCCCATTTTCTAACATTTAGTTGTATACAGTACTCAAACAATCAAAAAGGAAACTACAAGCACCAAAAATGTAAAGACAATAATTACCACAAAGCACAAATAACACCTATAAAACCAATTGTTAGTTATATCTAGATTGATCTCCAACCAGATCAATATGAATATATATATATATATGTTGTCCTTAATTGTACACTCTATTGGATCCTCCTGGGATACTCTCATGTAATAGATAAAGAATACATGAAAAACCATAGAAAATAATAGGGAAACAAATATGTCACCTACATAGGTAGAGTATTTTCTAGGCCTCACCATCGATAATTATAACCATGTATTATATAAAATACAGAATAATTATAATAATGATAAATCGATGGTATACATACCCAACTTCACAACAAGGTTTTCTGTTTTCCCTATCATCTCACATAATGATCAATCAATCCCCAAAATAAGATATCCATAAAACACCTATGAAAGAAATCACAACTTAAACCATGCATGTAACATCATAAAAACAACCCAAATGTCCATATTTATATAGTAATAAAATAGTATCGTGGATCCCCCACAACCCATATGATGTTTATCTTACATCTATTATTATACATCATGCCATCAAAGCCCATATACTATGTAAGGTAACACAATCCATCATAGATTATACAGATCCTACCTATAGTAATGATTTGGATATAATATCTAGAGTTATATGTTTGTTAAATAAATATAGTCCATTACATCCATTTCCAAACAAATTTTGGGTAACTAAAAATTTTGTATACTATCTCATTTAACTACCATGAGAATAGAGAAGGGCCAAAGTGAGTAGCCATCCATCCATCCTCCCAAAAGTATGCTAGTGAAAACGCCCTCCTACATTACACTGAGTTTTAGTCTCCATAACTGGCATGGGTGGTGTAGAATATGAAATAATTGATTATACATGATATAACATATCTCAATAGCACACTATGTTCATATATTAGTCTTAGAATCAAATACCACAATCATCCATCAGAATCCCACCTTCCACTGCTAATACTATGTGTCCCATAAGTACACCAGTATTCAAAGGGATATATTAGTTTACTTCTATTTATTTATAAATTCAATTTATCTCAATCAAATTAATTAATAATTAGTTATCAATAATTATTATTACAAATTACATTACAGTAATCATTATAGCCTGGTCCATACCCTCTATGCATATTCCAACTAAGTCCATGATGTTTCAATGTTAACAACATTATATCATATTCATTCTATCATTACAAACCACACGAGTAGAGAATTTATTAAACATTATTACATTCCATAACTCCAAGCACTATAGTCAAACCATCCAACGATACCCCTGATGGTAATCATTAAACCATCAACACCCAAGTGCCACAAGAAGAGGGGAATAATTTAGATAAAATATGCAACCTGGACAACAACCATTAAATAGATTCATTCAAGAAAGAAATCAAAATTTTCATATTAATTGGTAAGCCTCGGTTCAACCTATTACATCATATCCAATTTCATTCTTAGCCCCATCATTCGTATCCTCATGCATCATTAAATAATAGGTGTCAGCTACTAACATATCATCCATGAATTCCTTCCTACATCACATTAGCCAACCCAATCTCAGATCACATCCAACCCTTGCTACCCCACATCATATCATCCATAAAAGGATGACACAAAAATATATCTTCTATAGAAAAACAGAAGGTAAAATGAAAACAAGAATTTCTAGTATGGAAATCTATTTCAAAAAACAAGGCATATAAACTTCACTCATAAACGATCTCCCAAAACTCCAAACTCAAGGAACTCATCCTTCTCATGTTGATGGGAAACATGGTCCCTATAAATTATGAATATCAAAAAATGGTACTTATTCTACCTCATAATAACCAATTTTCTATACATAAGTTCTAACATTAATAAAACTTAGGAATCATGCTATAACATGCATATAAATTGACTACAATATTAGTTTAGACATCCTTCGAATCACATATTATACTTTTATAAAACATTGTGGAATTACAATGTATAAGCATGAATTTAAATATTTTCATCAATAGGAATAAACATTCATTACAATTTTTTATTAAATTCCATTTACACATGGAATAAAATATTCTATTAACCATGTGATCATCATCAATTTGATAATTATCAACATACAAAAATGACGTGACTTAGTAAACATTCTTATTTATTATTCATCCAATTAATTATCAATGAATTTTTTATTTGTGTTTATTTCCATTTTCTACCTAGAGAAAAATGATAATCCATCCAATCACATGAAATTATTACAATTATAAAATAGATAGCACAATATCATAAAAATTATGGTGAAAACTCATTTTACATTAAAAATTATAAAATATGATTGCTACAAACAATACTTTATAAATCCGGTTCAATAATTGTTATGATAATTCCATTTCCATCGAAAGGCCTAAACCATAACAAATTTAATCTTTCATATATTAAATAATATAAATGATGAATCCCCAATATGGAATAAACAATCTCCATGTGAATCACTTCACCAAAAATAGGGGCACCTGAAAGATGTGGTCAACAATAGAAAACTCAATCCATTTGAAGAGGAGTTCCATTACTACATGGGAAGGGTTCTAGAATTTTAGATATTGAGAGAATAAATCCAAAAATAAATAATGTTATGGAACCTCATTTTCAAGGTGATAATTATGGGATGATTTGAATTTCAAATCAGAAAATATTTAATTCCAACAATGATGGAACTCAACAACCTCCACAAAAAAGGAATCATTTATAGACTAAATCATCTTATATAATTATTCATATAATTTCCCCTGATGATTCCACCTTTCACGTCAATTTATTCACACCTTCTAAAAGGATGAATGTCCATATTTATGAATATTGTGGAAATGTCCCTGTAGTTGATTTCACATAGAGACATAATCAAAATATCAAAAATCCCCATAGAGCCAAATTCTAAAAATTCCAAAATTCTACAAAAATTATAATTCAACTCCCAAATATTTTATATGTATCCTTTTACACATGTAGTTGAATCCCCATTATTTCTAGGATTCACATGTTGTTAAATTCACTATGTAATAGAGTTCTCAATGTAGTTGAATTCAAATGTAGAGTATCTATCAAGTGTTATATTCATCCATTTATCAAATATAATTACATGATCCACTCACAAATTTGATAAATCATTTAGGAAAACCAGTAGTATATCTTATGGATTCATAGAGCCAAATTAACTGGCCATGAATCTCACATTCAGATGTGAAACATACATGTTTTGAATCTTCTATTCTTCCATATTATTGATGTTGAACACCTCTAGACCTAATCTGGGCCTTCTCTAATCCCCACAGCCTTCAATGACTTGAAAAGTTCTAGCTTAGTTGGATATATACAAATAAATATGTAACCTATCAAAGCATTCTTTTCCTCAACAATCCAAACATAACATGAGTGAAATCAAAAAGTTTTATACCTAACATTATCCCATTGGGATACCAACCAAGGATAAATCCATAATATAGTTAAACCACCTCATCATATGAATAATGTGGAACCAAGAAACAGAAAAAAATAGGTCCTAAAAACACTCTCAAGGATGATCCCACTCAATTGATAATATTTCCACTAGCACGAGACAAGAGGGAACAATCTCGTAAACCAAAAATATTAACATTCACAAAAATAAAAATGTTACAAGAGTATAAAAAATCATCAAAAAACATGTCTGACTATGTTTGAATATCTAAATCATGTTCATAGGTACTATAAATTATGACACTATACAACCATAACTCATGATACATGGTATCAACTCACCCACAGAACAACTCCTGCTGATCAAGGATCTCTACATGCCACTCTTGAAATGTCGCACCGTCGTCAACAAAGATCACACTCCAATCGATGACATAGTATAGATCATGGATATAATAACTAAGATATGATATGAAAAAATTATCATGAAATGAATCATACATGGGGGGATTTTTATATGACATGACTAAATCCATTGTGATCTAATAACTCAGAAGGCTCAATAATCCAAAGAGAAATATTACTCCTAGGAAAAAACCTTCACATCCCATACTAGTGTGTCACCTTCAGAAACATCTATTATCTAATGTTTAACTCCATAGGTATCATCTAATTACAGATACATAATTTATGAATATCCGACACATCCTTCCTCCTTTAACAAATTAACAATACTAAATATATTGTATTCTATACCAATTCCAGCTTATGTATTTTTTTCCTCTCCAACCCCAGTCCATTAAAATAAATAATGGATTGGTTATCACATATAGATTAAAACAACTACATAATAATATTGGATTCTAAAACATTATAGTATGAAAAATTGTCTAAGGTCTGGTGCGTCATCCAAAAACAATCATATCTAGGATATAAGAGAAAAACAAGTCCTCAAGAGTCTAAATGGTCTGCATTGTCTGACCATTTATATATGGATAAAAGGCATTTCAACGGAATAAATGAGTGCCAAACCAATGGTGGATACCTCTTCACATTATATATGTAAAATCATTATCAAAATATGAGACAATCATCATTGGGACTCCTTGGATTTTCATAACCTATATCAATTAATTCCTCAACAAAACCTTCTCTCATATTGACTCCCTAATCGCTATATAGTTGGATAATTTCATCAAAGGATCCACTATCATCCATATATAATCATATCCTCCCTGATCATGAGGTAAATCCATAATGAATTCAATATTTTTTTCATACCATTTCCCTTGGGGAACATCTAACAGCATGAGGAAACCACTATTATCACAGTTTTCAACCTTATCATTTTGGATGACCAAACAATGAGTAAAAAACATTGAAACTTTTTCTTTTAAAGTATTCAAATAAATATAACCTCTGAAGGATTTGTATATCTTCTTCAAGATGGGATGTACCATCAAATGGTGAGCTATGGAGGTCAAGTAGAACTATATCACGCATCATCGAAGGAATAAAAAACAAAACATACAATTAATAAAACTTTGTTATATGCATCCTCATACAAACTATTAGCAGAATCATGAAAAACAACTCAATTACATGGAACAACTACCTCAGAATCCCTTATCTTGGACTCGTCTATATTCTGTGTGAAATATATCTACATTTTCTTATTTAAAATACATCATTGATATCTAGCTTACCTCATATCTAGATGCACCAATTAGAGTTCTTCCATCACACTCATGGAATCCCTAGATTCACAAAAGGAATCACTACATGGAATATTTCTCTTCACATTATATATTTAATATCAATTTTCCTGTACATATATAATCTCATCCTCATTAGCCTACATGAATTCAAACAACAAAAAATAATGAAACATTATTTCATTCTCATAAAATATAGCCTCCATATATTATGATCAGAAAAAATAGTAAAATGCTCACCAGAGAGGTAATGTCACCACTATATCAATGAAAACACAGAAGTTTCCAAATCAATATCAGAGGTGGAATAGTTTCACTCATGGGTATGTACTGATTGTGACACATAAGAAAAACGGGTATCCACTGCAACATAACCCAGTGTTTCCCAGGATTCAATGTGTCATAAAAAAACGCAAATCAAAATCCTTCTATAAGAGAAAAAAGGATTATAACATCAAACAAAATCACCATTAGGTACTCAAATTTATCTTCAAACTATTAATGTAATAATAAACCCTGAATATTTATTTTATAGATTTTTATTGGAGTCTCAACTCAGCACAAATTGGCTATGAACCTCATATAATAACCTACAAGTTCAAGGAAACTTCTCACCTATGACACTAACTTAGGGTATTCCTAAGATAATATCATTTCCATATTCAAAGGATTCGTAGGTACTCATTATATTGAAACCACATACCACAATGAACAGCCTTCACATCCCAAGAGCTCACACTTCGACAACTTCTTTATCATTTTATCAAGAATTAGAACTGCCAAAAAAGAATTAATATTCTCTACATGATTCTCCTCAAACAAAAAATACCCAATGATGTCATGAATGAAACCCCCCATGAACTTATCCAGGAGTAGTATTAAAATTGTTTTCATCAACCCCAAGAACATAGCTATAGAGTTTTTCACTCTAAATTTCATCACCAGGAACACTTCATTCCCAAGACGAAAATAGTAAGCATCCTTTTGTATATCATATTCTTTATCATGTATTTGATCATACTCTAAAAAAATAAAATTTTGAGAACCATATTTCCCCCTTTATTAGGTCGAATAAATAAGAAATACACATAGAAGGATATCATTTCATTAATGTTATTTTGTTTAACTTATAAAAATCTATATCGTGATCCATACTACCATCGTCATTATTTATGAACAAAACTAGTCCACCCCAATGTTACACACTGTACCAAAAAAATTCACAGTAATAGAGAATTGATATATACAAACTACTCTTGAAAATTAGTGGGTTTCATACAATATAGAGAAATTGAGATATATGACACACCCATTTGTATCTCAATCCAAAACTTGATCTCCCTTCGAGTGGGTAATGCAAAAACCTCATTAGGAAATAAATTAAGGTAATACATTACAACCATTGGAAATAGAAACTACATAACATCCAATGAGTTACATATTAACTAATACATCACTTATTAAAAGAAGAAACAATTTTTCGACCCATCCAAGCATCTATCTCAACTAAAAAAAAGTTTTACATAATCATCGTATAACATAAAATACATCCTGATGAAATCCATGATATCCTAAAAAAATAAAACTAATCCATACTATGGATGATTTCCTATGGTAATTTCCATAAAAATAAAATTTATAACCAACAACTGACTTTACTCATCACTATCCCATAGTATCTGCAAACATCATACAAGTCAAATCGACCTCCAATAGAAATACTCAATACCAATGGATGTGGAAGACTCCTTACCCTAATTCCCAAAACATGGGTGAGGGTGTGTGGTATAAATTAGATTTTATCTCATAAATCAATGAAGTAACACGCTAATATAGAAAACATGGAAAGGGTACCTGGAAAAACATCTTGCTCACATGAATATGGAAATTCTAAATCATGAAGCTGACCACATATTTCCCCAAAACCTCTCTAGCTATAATAAAAATCCCCTCCATTGAGATGCACTTCCTTTTGGGGAAGAGAAGTGTCTCATTAATGTATTCTTCCTTCCCCATATCATATCTTCTGATCTCAAATTGGACCACCTTGTTGTTGTTTCCAATACAAAAATAACTCAAAAACCCTAATGTATAATAACAGGTGCACCATAATTACTCAAAAACATTAGAAACACTCATTTTTTATGACCTCAGACACCATAAAAAAATACTTGTGTATGTTCCCTTGGAATATGATTGAGATACACCACCCAATATAAACTAGATGATGAGGGATCAGAGAAAAATTTACAAAACCAAATACTCTTCACGCTAGAAAATTGGGAGCCCAGACCACAAGTATTCTTCATGAGGAATCCTGATGACTCCACTATTTTGATGATTTGGTTCTACATATCATCATTCAATGACTTCTTATTTCATTATCACCATGAAATATACCATTCACATAAAGAAGTTGACATGTAATAGGATCACTAGATATAAATATACCTCAAAACTCCTATATATGACTTCATCATATTGAAGTATTTCATAAACATATCACATAAGGGCCCTAAAAATGATTAAAAAAAATCACATGCTGGATATACCATATTGAAGGGTAAACAGTTCCTAGTGATTGGTCAGCTTCATAGTAACTAAAATAAATTCCACTCACAACTAGTATTGGAACATCTCCCATGAAACTTTTATCTATTTCTAATCCACAAGGAATAATAACTACTAGTAACATAAATCTCCATGAAGTATAGATACATCTAACATACCCTAGTATTCCCTCTGGTCATGTATCAATCTGATGTTTATTTCATCCTCCTCAACAAAGTTTTACGTCACTATGTCAAAGATGTTTCTATTATACTTCAATATAATTTGGCATTGGGTCTCTAAGAGTTTCCTCCACCATTTTTTATCATTGTTGAACCCTAATTGATGTAGATCTATTGGTAAATCACGATGAACATATATATTCATGAACCCAACAATGATGTAAACATAGACCCATTCATGAAAAAATAACAAACTAATAAATCTCATAATTCGGAAATATGAAATCTATAACATTAATAAAATATTTATTTTTATTTTTTTATTAAGGCTATAAAATATCTCTAGGATTACCCATTTCAATCATATGTGAATAGAAGAGTAATGAATGATCATTTCTTTGGTCTATACCCAGAAACCTATCTCACTTCATTAATAAGGATTAGTAAAGAGTAATTTCAATATATCAGATCACACAGGGGACTTAATAGTTATTTATTAGCTAGTATCTCTTTTTTATATTTCATACTAACATTTGATGATATTGTTTCCCTACCAGCCCTTATTATATCACCTCTAACTAATTCCAAACACCATCATATCCATCATCTTATTACTTTGATACCACTTTGTCACGACCACACCCCCCAAAGTGTACCCCATCTACGTCGATGGTATGATAATGTAGATGATGACAATATGATTTCTACCTATAGTAGGCCCCAATATTGAGACTAGTAATGTTTTTTTAATTAACATATATATTGGAGGCATTACCCTATACAAGAACATTTAGAATAGAGAGATGATATGGACAAACCAACCAACACCTTCTAAGACATATATATACCCACATAAATAAATCCCAATTACAATCATGATATTTCATACAGTAATGAAAAAACTAGAAGAAATCTACAATTACTAAATTGTAAAGATGACAACAGTCATGAATCCCCTAAATATATTTCTAAACCACAAGGTATTAATATCTATCCTTGACTCCAAACTTCTCCACCTTACCTCAAAAATAATTTTTAAATATATGGGGTGAGTATATTAGAATACTCAGTATGGTCCTCTCAAGAGACTCTCATGAAAAATATAATGAATGTTTTCTAAAATAACACTAAACAACATTGAACGTATCACGTTACCAAAACATGTATACTAGGATCATAAGCTCACCATGGAAAACACTCCCCATGTATCAAATAGAAGAGAGAATATAGATAGACATGAAAAATAATGGTTTTCATGTTCCTGTATTCATAATTCTTTTCGTCTTTACACAAACATGTCATGTATGGAGTTTTTTTCCATCCAAAATAAGTTATCTAGAAGACACATTGGAATTGAATCACAAAACGACATCTTTCATCACATTATTTAATTATATCATCCACGTATCTGTATATTGTAACTGAGTAGTTTGTGGGAGCCACCATATCCCATATGATGTGTATCATACATCAGGTATTATACCTCAAGTCACTGTATCCCATACATTATTAAGTTCCCTCGTGAAATCACATCCACTACACATCTTATAAATAATAATTCTTTGGATAATATATCTGGAAACACATGTGAAAATAATAATGAAAATACATTATATACCACTCTACACTTATATGGGGAAACAGAATATAACCCATAGAAACATATATAAATACAAATATACGAGAGTGGTTCTGTAGGGGGTAGTCTTCCATCTATGCTACGACCATAATGTTTGGGCGAACACCCTCCTATAGTCCAATGTGTTTATGTCTCCCAAATAGAAATGGGTGGGATAGAATATAAAATCATAGAATATAAATGATATAATATATATCACACTCAATATATGTGAAAATACTAGTCATAGTATAAACTTGAGGTAAACTGAATAGAAATCATGGATTCCATTGCTAATCCATGGTAACCGTTACACAACGATGAATTTAAATAGATAAATTAAATAACTTTTGTGAACAAATAAATTCACTATATATTAATTTATTAATTATATATTAATTGAACAATAATATTAATCAAAATTTAATTAATTTATTCAACAGATCAAGGCACATTCCCTCTAGGAATAATCCATCTGAGTCCACAGATTCCCTTGATTGTTGTTTTTCCAACATTTTGTTTCCATCATTACATACCACGAAGGTGAAGCATCTATGAAACATTATTACATTCCATAATTAAAATAAATTTAGGAAAACATCCTTATATACCACCAATAGAAAACACGATTTCAAGCACAATGATGTACTCATGAAGTGTAGAAAAGAATGCATATAAAATAAGAAACCCACACATAAGCAATTAAACAACACCATTCAAGAAACCATCTATTTTTGTCACATTTATTGGGTAACCCCATATTTAATATATAACATCACCTATGGTTCTATCCCCAAAACCCCCATGAATATCTCTACTTATCTCACAATCATAGGTTTTAACTACTTCAACATAATCTGTTCCTTCCCACCCACATCTAATCATCTATCCCAGACATAGTGATCCATGGATTCTTTCACATCTAGGCCTCTCCATAAAATTTCACATCTAACATACTTGGATAGTATTATAATAATACATCCATAACAGATGACATGATTATAGAGAAAAAATAACATAAAAATTGTAATATATTCCCTAAAATAATGCATTGATAATTCACACATAAATATGCTCTCATGGCTCCAATGTCTACACACATAGCCTACTAAATTAAACCAGATACCCAGGCCCTTGAAATGAAATTTAGCACACAATTGGTTCTTATTCTATCTAGAAATAACTGATTTATTATTTACATGTTCCAAATATGAAAATAAAAAGTCATAAATCTATAACAAGCTAATAAAACTATTAATCATTTAATTTAGGCATGTTTCTAAGCATTCATTTCAGTTTCAACAATATTTGTGGAATTAAAAATCATTAACATGACATTAATTGTTTTCTCAAACAATAGTTAAAATTATTAACATTACTTATCCAATTCACAAAACACATGAAAAAAATATTCAATTTAAATTGTGATCGAGATCAATTTGATAATTATCAATTTATAACCAATACAGTATCCGTTAAACATGCTTCTTTATTCATCATCCAATTAATTATCATTTAATTCTATATTTACATTCTTTAAAATATTTTATAATGAAAAATATGATACTCCCTAAAATCATTGGACATGATAACCCTCATAACATTGACAACATGATATACAGAAAATGACTAATTAAATTGTTATCATCGTTGAAAATAAAACACGATATAACTACAAGAAATTCATTTTTTATACTATAACATAATTATTTGTTAAATTATTGTTACATTAAAAGAGATAGGTTATGATATCATAATTATTTCACAAAACTAAATCTTAGAATTAATGGGTACCTTCCCAAGAAAAAATAATCTCTATGCGACTCACTTCACAAAAAAACATGGGTGCTCTGAAGATTAAGTTACCACCAGAGAACTCAAGCAACCGAGAAAATCATTACATTACTCTAAGGGAATATTTTCTAGAAAATTTCATCCTATGACAACAGAACCATTATAAAATGAATGGAATGAACTACGTTTTCAAGTCAATATATACAAGAAAATAGAAATCTCACAATTTAATAGATTTAATTCCAACTATTATAGATCTCATTAATCACCATGTGTAAGGATGTATTTCTAGCAACTGAAATTTTAAAAAATCAGGGATATTATTATTTTCGATGATTCACCCTATGATTTCCCTTTATTGATTACATTAAATTGTTTATATGTATGTTTTCATGACACTTGTGGAAGTATTTTTATATGTGATTTCACATAGCTGCAAACAAAATATAGCCAAAATACCTATATATCTGAATTCCCCATTTAGCTGAATTCTCCATGTATATGAATTCCCATGAACTGTTTTCCCTATATATATAAATCCCTTACATATCCATAATTACCATATATCCGAGTTCTCCACATTTCCAAATTCCTTAAGAAGAAACATTTTCCATGTAGTGGATCACTCAAATAGAAAATCGATGTAGATAATCGATCTTTGTAATCGATCGATGCACTGAATCGACTCACATATCTAATAAATTATATATTTGAATGAAAAATATATCTTATGGATCAATTTATCCAAGTGCAAGTTCATTGAAACCCACATTCTTACATGAAGCATCGTCATCATTATTCATCCATCCGACATTCCTTTAGCAGTTGAACACCTTCAGAACTACAACATGCCTCCCCTAATAACCACCAACTAAATAAAAATGAAATGGGATTGAATAGATGGATGAAAGAACCTATATAATATTATTTTAAATGGGGTTAATATTTATAATCATAAGAAATAAAATTTGATAATACGACCTATTTTTTATTTTTAGTTGTAACAAATACTTACCATTGGAAATGTTTATCATCATGATAAAGGGTAAAATATTTTTAATCATGTAATAAAATATGATAAGGTCCCAAAATAAATAAAAAACATTCCTTAATTTAATTATATGACATTAAAACTACAGGGTCTGTCCTAAATTACAAATAATTTTTTCCCACTTTCCTTTGATTAAAACTGTTATATTTTTTTATGATAATTGTATTTATAAAATGTGTCTACCTTTCTCATATTATATTTTTAGAATATGGATATATATATATAACTAATTTATAAATGAATAAAAATTATAAATTTTATTAATAATAAAATATATTTTCATTATTTTTTTAGTTTTGGTATGGTATTAATAACTTTAATGGGTACTAAATACTGACGTGATTCATGTGAAATCTAATAAAAGATTAAAATATAGAAAAAACATTATTTGTAATAGTTTTTGGAAGAAAATATTTATTCAATGAATTATTGGAAAATTAAAATGTAAAACTGAAAATAGAAGGTTTTTAAATTTGATTTATTTTTCTATCATGATACCTTTAAAGTAACATTTTATGTACAGTCCTAGAAATGACTTTAAAAGTTATTTAGTATCTAAATAAACTTTAATTCAAAAAAATGATCAAAATCCTATAATAACTAAATTTTATAGGAAATTAAAATTTATATCCTGAATGATCCATGTATGAAGAACATTTTATTTTTAAAAATTTATTTCATGACACAGAAATATTAAAAACTATGTTACAAAAATTAATGTAAAATGGGTTATTGAGAGGGTTAAACCCAAAAGTAAGGATTAAAATGACCCTTAAAACTAATTAATTATATTTTGTTGACATTATTTTAAACATATTGAAATTATTTCATATATATTTAACTTTTAATCCTTTTTACATAAGTTATAATTGAATACTATATGATTTTTTTAAAAATATCATCTCTGATAACGTATAAGATACACAACATCGGGCATAGATAAACCCCAAAATATTATTATATAAATATAAATATTATAACATATCCATCAAAATTATGGGTAAGAATAATAATTACTAATAATATATATATATATATATATATATATAATTTTTCCTATCAAAACAAAATTGCTGATTGCATTTTAGGAAATATATAGTCAATTTTTAGTAAATCAGTATTATTATTCAAAGATACTTTTTCTTAAATAATGGGTTTTATTAATTTGTGAGTGAATAATATATTCAATATCTGTAACACCTCTAAAAAATATGTTATTTAATAAATATAATTTTTAAAAACATCATAACAAAATTATACAGGGGTGAAATATTAAAATCTTTCTAAAATGTTTTATTTTTCAATGAATTCTGAATATATATTTTTAAAAAAAATATATATATGTTCGTTTATTATACTTACATATTCAAAAAAATTATTAGTTTTATAGTGTAATTGTTTAATTATTATGTAAAATATTACTATTATTTTTTTAAAATTAATTTTATATTTCAGTTCAGTTTAAAAATATTTTATATTCTGAAGTTATATTTTTCTAAAAAAACAAATTTTCATCAAATTTTTATAGTATGATATTAAATTATATTCTCAAACTTCCATTTCTGTTTATTAAAATGGATTTCAGATTTTGAATTAGGCGGCTTAAATTAGGAAAATGGTAGTCTTTATTTTTATTAAATCTTAATAGCAACCACATTAATTTTCATAATACAGTAACATGTAAATTGGGAATAAATGTTTTTAATAAAATGATTTTTACAAAAAATGATAGTAACACTTTCCTAAATTTTATTTTATGAGTATATATTTTCAATAAATATAAAAATTACAAACATTTTTTTTCCACTTATCTGTCGTAATTACCCTAATTGTATTTTAATTAGAGAAATGTAAAAAAAATCATTCTTTCATTAAATAAAAATAAATTTTTTAAAATGTGCATATCTAGAGGATATGATTCGTTTTAAATATTATTTTTAAATTTAATTGGTTTATCATCATCATGGTAATTTATTTTATATTCTTATTTAATAAAAACATCTAATTCTTTAACAATGATGACATTATTTATTCTATATGAAAATAAAATTCTATTAAATGATTTAAAATTTCTAAAAATATTATATTAAGTTAATTTATTTTTATATGGTTAAAATAATAATAAATTTTCATTTATAAGTATGTTTTCATTTATTTTTACAATAATTACTCTCAAAGAATTCAAAATATTGTTTGTGTGGTAAGTGTGCAAAGGGTTAATAGGGGTTAAAAAAAACTATATAGTTTTAAACATAGTAAATACTTGTTAAAAATGTTTTGATTTGATTATTTTAACTTATAATCATCATATATTTTAATATTGTTAGTTTGGATTCATTTGGACCTCTAAATTAATTTATGATATATTAATATTTTATAAAAATTCATGAGTACCCTTCCCCTCTCTAAAAAAATAGAAACAATAATTTTAATATTTTCACACCTCAAGATTCTTTTGTATCAACCAATACCAAAAAAATTCCTTTCATACTTACCTAATCACATTATTGAGGGCTTAGTATGTTAAAATTATGTAACACTAAGAAATCAAAATATACTAACAATGCATTTGACAGCGTTTGTGACACATCACACCATGTCTAGAAAAAATATAATAATAACATACATTATGATATATTTATTTAAATATAATAATTCTCTTCTATATATTTCATTACATACTACAATAGTATTAACTTGTGTTATACGCAAAACAGACCTTAGCTTGAGTTTCACGTAACACTTAGATTAAAGGAAACGTGACATGTTATTAAAATATTATTATTTAAAATAATCGCTATAATATATCTGTTAAATATGGCTATATAAATAGTACTAATAAAATTTTCAAAAAAATATAATTTAAAAACATTCGTTATTTATTTATGTATTACATTGAATAATAAAATTCATTTGAAATAAAAAGAATCGTTTTTTGAATAATAATTTTTTATATAAAATTGAATTTGTATTCTTTCCACAACTAAATTTAAATTATTTTTTAACAAATTTGAAATAATTATTCAAAAAATAAGATTATTTAATAAAATTAAGATATCAATTTTATCTTAGGGTGATTTATTTGGTTTTTTATAAAAATATACATTTTTTTGATGAATAGTGAAAACACTAGATTTTAATTAAAATCATCCTTTTAAATAAAATTTTATTTCATGAAAAAATATATTTTGAATTGTATTAAATGTAAAATTAGTAAAATTACATTTTAGTTAATTCAATTTCAGTTACTAGAATCATTTTAATTTTGAATATTATAATAAAAAAATAAAACCCTTTGAACATTTTATCTTTGAAAACTCTCATTCTCATTGTGTATGTGAAATTAATTTTAATTTAAAATACATAAATTATATGAGAGAATTTTTGAAAAATTGTTTCTATATATGTAATCACAATAAACTATATTTTATTATAATTTCTTATGACGTTATTAACAACATCAATAGTAAAAGTGGTATAAATTCTTAATTATCGTGGTTATGGAAAATATGGAATTTTCCGTTGTTAAACTAAAAAGATAATTGTTAAAAGTGACATACCTTATTTTCCACCACCAATATTATGTAAATAATTACTCATTATATACTATAGTACAGATTAAAGACCATTTCTACCTTTTTCCTAGTCAATAATTTTTCTACGATTGAATCTCTTTGAAGAATGGAATGTGTGGCACTTGCCTCGCTTACAAAAGTCCACCCATTACACTCTCTACTTCACACCATAAAACCAATTTTAATTGGACGATAACAACTTAAATAACCGAATATTATCACTAATATTATCTTATAATACTTATTTTTTGAATAAATCTAAACCACGAAGTCATTTAGTGCAAGCTTCAAGAAGATACCAGAAGAAGAGGTAACTTTCTTCAATGAGGGTATTTATTTTATTTCTTCATCTACATACTTAAAATATTATTAAACCATTATGACATAATTAACAAAGTATCTAAAATATTATAATATTTTTTTATGTTATGGTAATTTCCTACAATCACCCACACTTCGCTCAAATTTGTTATAGAATCATTGTTCCTGCGTACGGTGGACTACAGCTTCACGAACCAATGTAATTAGTTCTTCCATTACCACATTTCTTGGTTATGAATTATAATGGATATAAATTATATATAATATATTTTTATCAATATTCTATCTATGGATTCATTATATCATATAGATATATATATATATATCATTTTAATATTCATTCTGTATTGGTTACAATAATGTCACTCATGTGTACGTTGGACAACCACCTCCCAATATGAAATGACTTGTCTTTCACTATAGTTTTATAAGGACTATTTTAATGTTAATATTAATCTATATAAGTTTTATACATGAAGTAATTATTATATTAATAAAATATTTATCATTTCAATGTTATATTATCCTTAGTTACCTTCTCACTCACTTAAATATGATAGTATCATTTTTGATCATTTGGACCACCCCCTTCACGAAGCGATGAGACTCTACATTCATCACCACAAAAAATGGATGATATATATAAGTATATTTATAGATATAATATGAAAGTATGAAATATTCATCATTTTTAATGATAAAATATCACATACCTCCTTCTATAAAAATTCATTGCAAAATTGAAATGTTACTCATGTGTACAAATGACCTACTATCTCTATGATCATAACATACATCATTTTTAGTATCCATAATTTATGATTGTTCTTTATTGTAAAATTGGTTTAAATATATGATAATAATTTAGCTATTATTACTTATGAGATCTTATATGTTTATAATTGTCTTATTTACTAAATCTTTAATAATCAAACATGAATGGGAAAACAAGGAAATTAACACACAAAATAATGATAATAATGAAATATTGTTAATTAAATTGGTGATAAAATGTTTTAAAAGAATTAAATTTTTAATTTTTAATATTAATATTGTTCATTAATAATTTGATAACAGTTTTAAAACTACTATAAATGATGTTAAATCATCTTCAATTAAAATATAGCATGAGGTAAGGGATTTCAACTAAATTTCTTTTCATTGAGTAAAACTATAAATTGGTGGAACTAATTACTTTTATTTGGGGTATAAATATCCCCTTGAAATTATATATTAGTATTTATTAATAATTTATGTAATTTTTTTCTTTTATTTCAAATTTTTTTCCATGGGGAGTTTTTATGATAATTACAGAACAGAAAATAAATTTCACAATTCTATTTAATTCTATTAGGTTACATTACTTCATCATTATCAATGATATTATATGATTTTTTCTACAAAGAATTATTATTTTCATACACTATACTTACACTTTTTTTATTTTTATTTATAATATATACACTTAATTTCTTCATTGATTAATTCATACATTAGAGATATAATTATTGTAAGGGTTTATTTCACAATATCACTTTTATACATATTTCTTATAATTGAATTTCAGTTGGATGAAATTATTTGAAAATTTCATAATTGGCCGAATTAAATTTTTTATCCTCTTATTCTTAATTATATTTTCATGTAATTGTATCATTTTACACTAATTATATCATAATATTATTGATTTAATTTTTTTAATAAAATGTGATGTATTGATGATGACCCCATTTTACCTAAGCGAGTGGGATTGATTATTAATTTGGGATATATAGAATTCAAAAATACAAAATAACTGATTAGTTTGACTATTTAGGATACTATATTACATACACAAACATTAGATGACAACATGAAATGAAATAAAACCTAGAAACTCCTTTGTAAACATCAATACCTTTTAGATTATTTATACAAGTCATTCATAATATACATCTTCTCATCATGGGAAAAAACCTAATAAAAGGGCCAGATCATAAAATAATATAGGTTATATAATAAAAAGTTATCTAATATAACCCATATGTAATGGTTAATTAATAAAAAAACTTTCCACTAAAATATATTATTGATCATAATATGGAATAAATAAAATAGGAATAAATGATTGGATATAAATAATCACATGAGAGTCAAGTAACCATGGATATTAAACAAGTCCATAGTACAAATGGATTATAAATAATAATAAGTAATTTCATAGTTCTATAAATATAAAACAAATTGTCAATGCCTCATCTATGACATCTGCAAATAAATGTTTAAGGATTTTTCCAATATGAATTTTTGTTTTGTCTCATGAGACTTATCGATGCATCAATGGGATATAGAAGGCCACACCCATCACCTACTAAGTACAATTGATAGTTCTTATAAATTTGGTTAAACATAAACAACATATAAAAATGAAATAAAAATAACTGCCCCCAATCTGTAAACATGATCACTAACTATTATGAATAGTATGGTGTATGGTATCAACCTAGAACATCCATGTCAAACATATAGTAACCATTAAATAAAATATAGAAGATGGTAATGATAAGATATCAGTCATAAACTAACATAATATACCAAAATGGTTTTTAAAATAGATTAATATTCTCAAATTAAATCTTTGAGAAATTCTTGAGAGAAATGCATCTTTTACATTAAAAAGATGAGTTTATTTGAAAAAAATAAATTTTATTTATCATAATTGTGTTTATAAACCCATAAATGGGAAATTATATTTTTTCATGATAAAATTATTAAATTTATGAAAATAATTTTTTCTTTTAACAGATAATTGATAGTAGTTGAAAATGGGTAAGAATTCGAGATGTTCCCTTTAATACATCTTGCATGTCAGGAAGAATTGATAAGAAAACCTTGTAAAACATGTATTTATTATAAAAAAAGATTAAATGATATGGATACATGTTTTTTAATGTATAAACATTATATTTATTATGAATATAAAAATAATGATTAATTATATTATTTTATAGTGGATGAATGCATAACCTAAATGAAAATGGAGGTTTGAGAAGAAACCCTTACCAAACATCTGAAGGTCTTATCCAAATGCACCTAATGTATTGTATACTAAAATTAAATATTGTAATTCATTAATAAATAAATTTTCAATATTTATTTGATTTATTATAATTTTATTATCCTCACTTATGGTATTTTTGATGAGCTATTAGATAAACTTTTATCATTTTGGAGAATTTTTTCTTTGTTATTCATAATCATTTTAATTTTATGTTATTATGGAAATTCATGTAAAATGGGAATAGAAAACCAAAATTGATGTTTTACTTTATTAATGAATATATAGAATATTAAAGGTTTTTATATTTCATTCTGATATTTTTCTTGATTATGGATCATTAGATAAGATATTAGTGATAATTATGTTGATTATTTTGTGGGTTTTTGATCCTCTAAAACTAGTTCTGTTGTATTAATTACCTTTATGTGTATATAATTGTTACATAACATTAAATAGGATGTAATACATGTATTACAATTTTTTTAACGACAAATTTCTTCCTATCCATGTAGGTGTTAATGTAAAATTAAAATACATCAATCATGATGTCGGTGAATGGACACACCATGATTGATGTTTTTATTTATAGAATAAGAGAGAGTGTGTGTAAGAGAGATATAAAGAAGTTCGATTATGAATTTCCTATTAACTAGATATAATTCATGTATACGAAATATATTGTAAATATCATGGGTTTTTTAAAGGGGAGTTAAGGAAGGGTAAAAAAATAAAATGAATTTAAAGAGAAATACAGAAAATAATGTGTATTTCTACCTCTTTAATTGTCCTCCATCAGATCCTACTAAAGAGGATTGGTTTGTACTTTTGACAATACCAATCCATCATCAACATGGGGAAGAGTCTAGGGAAGATGTTTGGGATGAATTTCTACATAGATCGAGTCATTAATGTTGTGAGTAGTAGAGGAGGGGAGAGGGAGTATTTATAGTGGAGGAATGGGGTGTTTGTTGAATAGTTTGTTAATTTATTTTTATTCTATCTCCAAAAAATAAAATTTCTGTTTATTATAACTAAATAAATTAAAATAATTATGGTTAGATAAAGATTATTTTTTGTACATTAGTGATGACCCATGTAATAGTGTATTTTAATTATAATGTATGTATATAAAAAATTATTTTATTTTACTATTCACCAGGAAGTCTATTATTTTAGAAAAATAAATAAATTGAATCTAAAAATTTTCAAACATTTATATTGTAAAAATAATTTAAATTTTATTAAAATAATTTCAAAAAAATGTGAAACCTAATTCATTATTAAAATCATCATTTTATAGAAATATAATGGTTCAAAATTTATAAATGATTTAATAAAACTTTAAAATTTTAAATGAGGCACCATAGAATTTCTATAAACTAATCTGACTATAAAATATTAATTTATATATAAATTTTATGATATTAAATTCTATTAAATCATTTTATTGATAATAAAATTATAATTAAATATTTATGACTTACAAAAATACGAACACATAAATAATAATTTTTAAAATATTAATTTACTTATACATTGATATTATTATATAATATATTTATTTAAAAGATGCATAAACATTATTTATAATTTTATGGGAGAGGTTATTATTATTTTTGAAAGTTTACTATTCATATGGTTGATATTATTATTCATAATTTTAAGTTATAATTTCATTGGTATTGGTTCTTTAACTTCTAGAAACACCTCTTATTTCATTCATTCTTCATTTATAGAGACTTTATTTTCTTATATAAGTTATTTTATGATATTTATACTATATGAAATAATAATTGGAAGAGAAACATCATTGATATAATCTCATTCATTAGATTCTCCCCTCCTATATAATATTTTGTTCTATAAATTTTAGATTGTTACTTCAAAGAATGATTGGGGTAGTTATTTCACATAATGTACTCAATATCCCATTTCACCTCATCAATTTTCAGACTTCTACAAAAAACCTTTACCATCCACATCATCTAATTACATAACACCTATTCATTAGAGTATACAATATGGATATGCTCTTCACTATAAGGTAAATTATTTTCTAGATTTATTACATCATAAGTATGGACATGCGATGGGTCTGGTGTATACATTCTAAAAAAAGTGTCGTGGAACACATTTTATACTTTATAAAGGATAAGGAGAATTTTCAACTGATAATCAACATCTATTATTATCATCAGTATTTTAAAGCTTTTAATGTTCATGGGGAAGAGTTTCCCTTTTATAAAAAACTATATGAAACCCTTCTATGATGATACATTAAAGAAATACAATTTACCACTTGAAACTACAAGTATTTCCTCCAGTTATTGGAGTATCTCTTTTTCATACATTACACTGTATTGATATGTGTTTTAATAGTCATTTCCATTTTATATCCATAAGTACTAGGATGATTATATTCCATTCACCAACATCATCTCATCATGTTGTTTTAAAACATCCCATTCCATACGATGCTTCACATGATGTCTTTTGAATACATGAATGAAATATACTATTGAATGAAAAATATTTATACGGTATATACTGATCCCCAATTCCTAAAACATCAAGTGATAGTGATCTAAACTTGTATTATACTATTTGAATGATCCATTTAGACTTCCCATAAGACTGAGGGTGATAATAAATATTCAAATAAAGAATAATATCCAAAGAATTATAAATATATCTCTAGAATTTTTATTTAAATCCATGATCCTGAATATAGAAAATATAAATAGGTGGTCCATGAAGTCTATAAACATCAGCAATATAGATTCATGCAAGGAACTCCTAGGGAAAATCCACCTATATAGAGATGAAATGTGGGGATTTGTTATGTTCATAAATAATTACCCATATTTCATCATTCTTTCATGGAGTCTTTTGTAATATATTATTATAATCTATAGTAACATTATACAATTTTCATATAAGAAGTTGAAGAGAGTTCATGAATCCTATATGATGTTTTATTTTAGCCTTCACCTATTGATAGACTAAACATCTTGATACATAATTATCAATTTCAGGCTTCATATTACTCCAACAGAAATGTTCCTTCAAATTCTAACCATATTAGTACAACTGGGGTGTATAGATAAATTTAAACAAGTTACATCATCCAATGAATCCCTCTTTATCTCAAGTATAGCATGAATAAAATGCCTCTTCCAAAAAAGCATAATTCCTCCTCACACATGATGTCTTCCATCATCCCATCATTTATATCTTCAATTTTTGTTTAAATAATCTCATCATCAGTCTGAAGACATTTAATCCTTTAAAATAAATATAGTTTGAAAACCAATTGAAAAGGTAACGATGATTCTCCGTCCCTGATAATTCTCAAATACAACATTCCTAGATCTATAAACACTTGATTCTTATCAGCCCTCTTTTTTTCAGAAATCCATGATCATTCCCTCTTAATGCATCTTTTAAGTTGTTCATCTTCCCAAGCTGGAACTATATTAAACAATCATAATCCCTGAGAATTATGAGCCATCTCCTTTGACTCGTGATAATTTCATTCAATGATATTATTTATTTCAAACTCTTATAATCTATATATATATCCCACACCTTTCACATAGAGATAATTTCTATAAATTTTCATAGAAAATATTACATATTGTAACTCAAGATCGTGAGTTGGATAGAACTATTCATGAGTTTTTAATTCCACAATTCATTAGAAATAAATCATTAGTTATTCTTATGGAAAAATACATGTCTACTCTTTGATAAATCACTATAAATCACAAATATACCATTTTCAAATGGTAGATTCAAGATTTGTGAATTAACTAATATCCTCTTAAATTCATCAAAAAATTACTCAAATTAGTTTTTCCATGAAAAAAAGACCTGTATAAGTAATCTTGGATAACACGTTAGTTAATCAGGAATATTTTTGAACATAACACCTATACTAACCTATTAATCCAATGAAACTACATACCTCAGTTAAGATTGTTGTTATATGAAATTCATGTACTGCCATTGTCTTCACTAGATCAATTGAAATTACATCGTTATAGGTAATATGTAAAGGAGAAGAAAGAGTTTTAAGCAAAACATTGCACATTCTTATCTACCAATATAATCAATTTCTTCGAAGAGACTCTTGAACATCCAACAAGTGGTTTCAAAGGTCCTCATATATTTTATAATATATGAATATGTTATAAATAAATACCAAGAAATAACCAATATATTCACTAAACACTTTAATCATTAAATCCATAAAAATAGGGTGTTCATTAGTCAGCCCAAATTGAATTTTTTTAAATTCATAAATTCCATAACAATTTTGATGTACTATATTTTTAATGTATTCCATCCAGACATGAAATTGATGATATCCAGATCAAATGTCAATCTTTAAAAATTTATTGAGCATCATGAAGTTTATCAAATAAATAATTAATTTGAGGTAGAGGTTACCAGTTATTTATTATAATAGCATGGATTTCTCCTTAAACAATGCTCATCCATAAGGATCTATTAATCTTATTGTCAAATTGAATTGGGGATCCCCCTAGATAAAAGCTAGGTAGAATAAATACCTTATAAACTAATTCCCCTAGTAGTTGTTCCAACTCCACTACATCAATAGTTTCTATTTAATATGGATTCTATGATACGGGGCTTCCATAAG
Organism: Viscum album; assembly: GCA_963277665.1. NCBI lineage: Eukaryota > Viridiplantae > Streptophyta > Magnoliopsida > Santalales > Viscaceae > Viscum > Viscum album. The sequence continues at coordinate 360,584,857 of OY728143.1, forward strand.
GAATTAAATCAATTGAGAACATAACATCACAATCCATAGGATGTCATGGTAAATACATTATAAATAAATTAATATATTCCCACATAATAGGTACATCATAAATCTAAAATTTTCATTCCTCATATATATATGATGTTTGTTATTCCTCCCTAATAATTTCATATAGAAGATCTCTTTGAGGATGATTCCAATATGACTTTGATAATGAAGTTTTTTTCTAAATATAGGTGGTTTTGTATCTTCCTCACAAATCATAATTTCTTTCTTTTTGAAATAAATAATGTATTCATTTTTCAAAAGCGATACATACTAAGGATTTTAAAAAATTCAATCATATGTGTGATGGCTTGTTTATCAATGAAATCATGTCTTTGTATCGTAATGGGGACTGAACAACACAAATTTCTGGCAATCGTACATCCCATATATGTTTTTTCTGACCAATAATTTCTTAAATTAAAATGTAAATGCATAATTTTCTTAGAAAAATGAGATGATATAAAATAATGGAATGATCCATAATTAAATAATTCATTGGCTATGTTATAAAAAATGATTAAACTACCAACAACCATATCATTAAAAACATGAAACTCTGTAGTGATGAATGAATAATATTGGCTTTTCCCACTTGTCTATTTATGTGGAATGATTCATTACCTCATAATAAAATCATTTATATAGTGCTCCATCTCATGAAAATTGTGGAATTGAACATTGGTAGCCTCATTCTTTCCCTTGAAATCATGGTCTTTGAGGCCATTTTCCCCACACAAGTATCATACTCCATTTTTATGGACCCCCACCCCAAAATATCTACCCCAACGGTGCCGATTACTTGAGAAGAGAGATATTGACTCCTGAGTCATGCGTCCAGTAGGCCCTGGGCTGACGAATAGAACACTGGCTATATTAAACAGACAAATGGGAGGCATTACCATATAAGAGAACAGATGTGAAAGAAAGAGATAAAACAAAAACCAAAAAACTTCAAATAAAACTATAATATATTATAAATACCAAGAACACATTTATAATATCATGTAAAAACTTCCCCAATTGAAATATAAAACTACAAGTAACGAAATAATGTAAAAATGGCATCACCATGTATCCTGAAGAACTCCTAGAACCCCAACCTAGTAGTAACAAACATAATCACCAACCTTATCCAAGTGACATGATAAACATAAAATATATATATATATATATTGTGTGTATAATAGTATACATAGTATGATCCTACCCAGAGCCTCTTGTGAAAATGTAATCAATGTATTCTAAAGAATTGTGATGAAAAAGTGTATCTAACTCGTCACCTATACAAGTATATTATGTTTCTAGAATCACTATAGATACTATCACCCAATATCACATATAAGTTTGTATAATATAATAATGAATATCAAGGTTACACTACTACTACATCCCCACTGGTTTTCTTCTTTTCCCCAACATCACACATCATAAGAATATCTCTCAAAAAAGGTGTGCCTATAGAAACCTAGGCAAAGCACCCCAATATGCACCTTATGAAACAAAAGAACTATATCCATGTAACCATTAAAAATAGGTAATTTTTAATATCCCCATCAGCACACATAACATGTATCATACATCTTCAATTGTACCTTAATCCATTATAGCCCATACACTGAGTAAGGATCATCGAGCAATCATAGATTATACACATTAGACCTAATGTATTCTATAAGAAACTATATCTAGAATATATGACTATGAATTACCAAATCCCATTGTCACGACCCGTCCTCGGGGCCCGTGCCGTGACTACCCCAAGCCCGCCTTCCATAGGCCAGGGGCTGGCGACTAGCACCAAGGCGTAAAATCCCAGTAAACAGGGAAGGCATTGCCTTTATAAGTAACAACCACACAGAGTCAGCAAGCGGAAAGTAAAGTGCAGAAAAGTAAAGGGGCCGGAAATACAAGCCCAACTATAAAGTACAACTGAAAAGTAAAGTACAGCAACTGAAGAAAGGACGGCGGCCTCGTGTCGTCCACTGGCAATCCCACCTGAAGGGTGGGTACAGATAGCCTCCAGGCTCCTCGGGTCCCACGTCCGCTCCGAGCACGTCCCGCCCAGTGGTCCACCTCCAGGTACCGTCCTGCTCCACGCCCCAACCGTGATCAGCGCTGTCCGTCGTCTGCAACCAACACAACAAGGTGCGGGCATAGCCCGTGCAGGGGTGAGTACAAGCTACTCAGTAAGGACCCCGAGACCCCCGAAGGTCTCCCGAAATCCACAAAGGATATAGCACAAAAGAAGATGCAATCACGAAGTAACATCTGACTCGACTTAGGTATATGCCCATACATATACCTAAGTCCCCAATTCCAGCTCTGCTCACGAGCTCAAGAACAACTCAATCCACAAAGGAAAGCAAGACTCAAATCCACAAGGAGAGTAAACAGTAAATCCACAAAGGATAGTTTAACACAAACCACAAAGGAGAGTAACATAAGATTCAGCTCAACCAGGTATACTTTTTCAGATGACGTCAAAGACGATCACTGATCCGTCTCAGTCGTCGGACCCACGAAGGATCGATAGGTACTAACCCCCGCAAAAAGACCCACGTAGGATCGGGCTCACACAGAACCTGTAGGCAGTGGCTCACACAGAACCGGTAGTAAGGACCCACGGAGGATCGGGCTCACTCAGAACCTGTAGGCACTGATCCACACGGGATCGCTGAGTGCAGTAGTCGACGCAGTCCACTGAGGATCTCTGCACAGTCGTCGCCGCAGTCCACGAAGGATCTCTGCTCTGCCGTCGTCGCAGTCCACGGAGGGTCTCTGCTCTGTCGTCGTCGCAGTCCACGGAGGATCTCTGCTCTGTCGTCGAAGTCACAGCCAGCGCTAGGGTTCCCGCACAAAGCGAGCTCGTTTAGGAGGGTCTGCTCCACGAGCCGAGGGGCTGATACATCAACTGACACGTAGTCCGAAGTTGATGTATCCAAAAGTTCCGTATCGACAACAGGATCTCAACGCAACAGACGGCGCGTCAATCGGACGCCCGGTCTGAGAGTTATTGGCATTTTCGTCCCAGGGGCCCGGTTGGTTTTTAGGGCAAAACCGACCCGACCGTACTCCGCCTGTATCCGATCCTCGGGCGGAGTATGCCAAAAGTTCCGTCTCACTTAGAGGAAACTACCACAGCTGACGGTACGTCAATCGGACGTCCGTAGCTCAAGTTATGAGCGTTTCCGCTCCGAGGCCCCGGTTGGTTTCGTGTACGAACCAACCCGGCCGAACCCAAAGTCTTCCGAAACCTTGAGTATAATATACCGAAACGACCGTCTCGATCCAAGGATCGCGTAGCCGCTGACGGTTCGTCAATCGGAGGTCCCAGGCCCAAGATATGGGTGAAAGACCGAAGAGGGCCCGAAACGGGGGTACTGGGCCCGGGGCGACCCGGCCCGAACCCCCCCCCCCCCCCCCCTGGGGTCGGCCGAACCGGGTCGGCCCGAACCGGGCCGGCCCGAACCGGCCCGAACCGGCTCGGCCGGGTCCGGTTCGGCCTGGGCGCGGCCCGGCCGACCGGACCGGCCGGCTCGGCTTCGGCCGAGCGGCCGAACAAGAGACGCCGCGGGTTTGACCCGCGGCTTTGAGGAAACGCGGCCCCCGCGGGGGGCCGCCTGTCACGCGGACGCGGCTGGGCCGCCGCGTCCGATTCCGGTTCCGCGCGGCCGCGGAACCGGCCGCCGCCGCCGCCGCGGCGGGAGATTTCCACGGCGGCGTGCCTGGCGCCGCCGCCTCCGGTCGCCGGCGCCGCCGCGCCGGCGACCCGCGCCGCCGCCTCCTTCCGCGGGCCGCCGGAGATGCTCCGGTGGCCCGATTTGCCTCCCGTCTGCGCCGTTGCCCCTCCCGGATTCCGACCTTCACTGCGGGATCAACGGATCGCCCCTGCCGCGCGGTTCGTCGTCGTCCGCCATATCCGCACAACAAAATAAATCGGCGGAGGGTTGCCGGGTCTTGTTCGTTAGACCCGCACCCTCCGCGTTAGCCATAAACGACGGGAGGAGAAGATAATAATCAACGACAAATTTAAATAAATTAAAATTGTTGGTGTTCACGTTCTTTTACTTCAAAAGAATTAAGACGGGGAATAAAAGAATTCCAACAACCCTTACCTCGCAGCTGTCGTTGCCGAACGAGGGATCGTCGCGGGATTGCTCGTCGCGGATGAAGGGGTTCGTCGCGTCGTCGCGGTATCCGGCGTCGCGTCGCCAATCTCCGGTTCAAGAACAAACGGATTTAATTAATTAAATCCGTTGTTATTGAAATTAAGAAGGGAGAATTTAGAAGTTTCGATTCTCACCTTTAACCGCCGATCGGGTTCGCCACGGAAGAAGAGGCACCGAAGAAGAAGAAGAAGGTCGCGGAAAAGCTGTTGACGTCGCGGATCGTGCGTCGTCGAATTCCGGTTCCGGCGTTCTTCGCGTTCTTCGCGTTCTTCGCGGGGAGATGAAGGAACGAAGATTCTTTCAAATCCTTTCCAAGGATTTTTAGGTTGGTCTTATTTTATAAACATGCCAACACACGAAACCGGTTAAGAAACGATCCATCAATTCGTTGAATTAATTCAACGAAAGAAACGACCCATTTAATTCACGAAGAAACAGTCCATTTAATTCACGAAATAAACCGCCCAATTAAATGGTCTGTTAAGAATTAAAGAAAACGCGTCGGTTGACTTTTCAGTTACTTTGACGGGTTTTCGCGGGTGCATTACTTAGCGAAAGAAACGGCGGGGCTCGTGCGGGCCCTGCCTCACAAATATCCTGCCAAGGGGGTAGGATATTTCTGGATAGCATCCTATCCAGTTCAACTCAGTTCGAGCCGCCTTTAAGTGGCTTCCAAGCAGCTTAAGTGAAATAAAATAAAGTTGTCGCACAAACTTTATTTTATTTCTAACTTAAAGCCGCAAAATTTAAAAACCACGTCTGAGCAAACGCAACTCCGGAAGAGGCGTTTCTAAGCAAATATCGGCGCTGCGATTTCATCGGTGCCCTCAGAATTTGATTCTGGGCACCGGTTCAAAAGATAGAAAAACCCGCTCGCCCGTTCACTGAACGTACCCGAGCCAAACTTCGGAAATTGATTCCGGGCACACCGGGCCTCGGAATCAGGTGCCGTCTGAAGCTGCGCTCTTGTAAAATTCCAAAGAAAATTAAGAAAAAAATTTCCTTGAAATTTGCGGGTCTTTACATTACTCCCACCTCAGGGCTTTACGTCCCCGTAAAGATACATCAAAAACTAGGGGAACAAATGGGGGTACTGAGCACGCATCTGAGCCTCCCGCTCCCAAGTGCTCTCCTGGAGGTTCCCGTGCTGCCATCTGATGCGCACAAGAGGAATCGACCGCCCACGTAGGACCCACTCCTGTCGATCCTCGATCTCCACTGGGACCTCCGCAAAAGTCGCCCCATCGTCCACGTCCAGCTCCCCAAAGTCGATGATGTGCGTCGGGTCGTGCACGTATCTCCTCAGCTGAGACACGTGGAAGACGTCGTGCACCCGGTGCAACTGAGGTGGTAGAGCCAGGCGATAAGCCACCTCTCCTATCCTGCTGAGGACCTGGAAAGGCCCGATGAAGCGTGGAGACAACTTGCCGCCTCGGCCAAATCTCCGTAAACCACGTCGAGGTGAGACACGCAAAAAGACGTGGTCGCCATCCTCGAACTCTAGTGGCCTCCGCCTCCTGTCAGCATATGACTTTTGCCGGCTCTGAGCTGTCCTCATCCTCTCCTGGATGATCTGGACCTTCTCTGTCGTGGCTCGGACCATCTCTGGTCCCACGAGTGCTGACTCCCCAGGGTCTGTCCAGCACAACGGTGATCTGCAGGGTCTGCCGTACAACGCCTCGTATGGTGCCATCCCGATGGTGGAGTGGTAGCTGTTGTTGTACGCAAACTCCACCAAGGGTAGGTGGTCCTCCCAGCTGCGACCAAAGTCGAGAACACATGCACGGAGCATGTCCTCGAGTGTCTGTATGGTCCTCTCCGTCTGACCATCCGTCTGAGGGTGGAAGGCTGTGCTCAGATGGAGCCGCGTCCCGAACGCCTCCTGCAACCCCTTCCAAAGCCGGGAAGTGAAACGAGCATCTCGATCGGAGACGATAGATGATGGCACACCGTGAAGCCGTACGATCTCCTGGACGTAAAGACGTCCCAAGCTCTCCACTGAGCCCTGCTCTCTGATGGGTAAGAAGTGTGCCGACTTGGTGAGTCGGTCGACAATCACCCAAATGGAGTCGTGACCTCTGGAAGTACGTGGAAGTCCAGTCACGAAGTCCATAGATATGCTATCCCACTTCCACTCCGGGACCTCCAAGGGCTGTACCAAGCCTGCTGGTACCTGATGCTCTGCCTTCACCTGCTGGCAGGTGAGGCATCGTGAAACGAACTCTGCCACAGCTTTCTTCATGCCCGGCCACCAGTGCTGTCGTCTGAGATCCTGGTACATCTTCGCCACTCCGGGATGCACCGCCAGGGGAGAAGTGTGAAACTCTCTCAGCACCTCCTCTCGTAAAGCGACTGGTACGAAGGTCCGTCCTCTGAAAAGGATGTCGTGCTCTGCTCCAAGGGAGAAACCATCAGGCGCCTGACCTGAGGATATCAGTGCACGCCGGGCCTCACAGTCAGCGTCCTCACGCTGAGCCTCTTTGACCCGCTGTAGAAGTGGAGGAGAGACTGTGAGAGACTGAAGAAAGGCTGCTCCGTCTCTATCCACGAAGGATATCTGCAAGGAGGCTAGCTGCTCCGTCGCCTCCTCAAGTAGATGAATGCCCGTCCTCCTGCTGAGGGCATCGGCTACCACGTTCCCCTTCCCAGGAGTATAGACTATCTCAAAGTCATAGTCCTGGAGGAACTCAAGCCACCTCCGCTGTCTCAGGTTCAGGTCCTTCTGAGAGAAGATATACCTGAGACTCTGGTGGTCAGAAAAGACTGTGAAGCGCTCGCCCATCAGATAGTGCCGCCAAGTCTTCAGAGCGAAGACCACTGCTGCTAACTCCAGGTCATGAGTGGCGTAGTTCTGCTCATGCGGCCTCAACTGACGTGATCCGTAGGCGATCACGGCCCGCTCCTGCATCAGGACGCACCCAAGTCCAGTCCCTGATGCGTCGCAGTAAACTACGTATCCAACTCCCTCCTCAGGCAACCTCAAGATAGGTGCGCTGGTCAATCTCTGTCTCAGCTCCTGGAAGCTCTGCTGACATCTGTCTGACCACACGAAGGGTTTCCCCTTCTTCGTCAACGCTGAGAGTGGTGCCGCAACTCTGGAGAAGTCTGGCACGAATCTCCGATAGTATCCTGCTAGGCCCAAGAAGCTCCGCACCTCTGTCACGCTCCTGGGTGGCTCCCAAGCTAGCACTGCCTCGATCTTCGCGGGATCCACTGCAACTCCCGCCTCAGAAATGACGTGCCCCAAGAAATGGACCTCACGTAACCAGAACTGTCATTTTGAGAGCTTGCCATAAAGCTGGTTCCCTCGGAGTGTGTCTAGCACAACTCGCAGGTGGTAGGCATGATCCTCCTCAGTCGTCGAGTATACCAAAATGTCGTCAATGAAGACAACGACAAATCGGTCGAGGTATGGCTGGAAGATCCTGTTCATGAGGCTCATGAACACTGCTGGAGCATTGGTTACGCCGAATGGCATAACCAAGAACTCATAATGGCCATACCGGCACCTGAAGGCCGTCTTCTGTACGTCCTCGTCTCGAACTCTGAGCTGATGATAGCCTGACCGGAGGTCTATCTTCGAAAACCACCGCGCTCCCTTGAGCTGATCGAAGAGGTCATCAATCCGTGGCAGTGGATACTTGTTCCTCACCGTCACCTGATTCAGGCGACGATAGTCGACACATAGTCGCAAGCTCCCGTCCGCCTTCTTGGCGAACAAAATCGGGGAAGCCCAGGGTGAAACACTGGGTCGGATAAACCCCTTGCTCTGCAAGTCCTCCAACTGTACCCGCAGCTCCCGAAGCTCGGCGGGGGCCATCCGATATGCTGGAGTAGATATCGGGGCTGTCCCGGGGTACAAGTCGATGTAAAATTCTACCTCTCTACGAGGAGGTAGCCCTGGAACGTCGTCGGGAAAGACGTCCACGTACTGGTCCACCACTGCAGGAAAAGTCGGACTCCGCACGTCCACTGCTCCTAGGATGAGGCTAGCCAACTGATGAGAGATAGGCTGCACTCTCCTCCTCGGAAGTCCATCCTGTGCTGCAAAGGTTCCCTTCTCGCCGGTGAAGGTAAACCTGCTCCCGTCAGTACGAACACATCGCACCTTGCGCCTAAAACAGTCAATCTGGGCATGAACCGTGGATAGCCAATCCATGCCCAAGATGACGTCGTAAGGCCTCGACGCCGCTACAAGGAGATCCCAGCCGAAGCTCTCGCCTCCTAGAGTAAGCTCACACTGCCGGCACCAGTGCGTAATCGTCGAGTCTGCTCCCGTAGGAGTCTCTAGCCGTAAGGATCGAGCCAACGGCTCAGTCGGAATCTCCGAGCTCCGAACAAGGGCAGAGGCTATGAAAGAGTGACTCGCTCCTGTGTCTATAAGTACTGCAGCAAGGGTGGAATAGACACAGATCGTACCTCGAATCATCTCTGGAAAGTCGGGGTCGTAGGCCTCCACTGCCTGGAGCTGGGCCTGTCCCTGCCCGCCAGCTCCCTGTGGTCGAGGTGGCCCTCCTGGTGGTGGTGGGGGTAGAGCCTGGAAGCGTCGCCCACCACCCGCTGCTCGGCCAGCTCCTCTGCCTCGTCCGCCTCCTCCCTGCGGACCGCCACGGTCGACCCTCTGCCTCTGCCTGGGTGGCCCCTCCACCGTCTGCTGCTCCTCTGGTCGGCGAGTCGGGCAGTCACGAGCCATGTGACCCTGCCTGCCGCAAGAGTAGCACAGCCTGCCTCTCGAAAGGCTGGCACTCCGCTGTGTGCCTCGCACTGCTGAGCCGGTGTCCTGAGGCCGTCTGCGTGGGGGTCTGGTCTGCCTGGACCCGTGAGTCATCCGTCGGCTACCTGCTGCCGAAGACTCAGCTACCTGCCGCCCTGCGCTAGGTCTCGCCGCTGAAGAAGGCTCTGCCAGGAAGCTCTCGATCAGGAGGGCTCGCTCCAGCACTCCCGCCTGGGTCGGAATGCTGAGGGAGATCAGCGACGCCCGAATCTCCTGTCGCAAGCCCTGCTCGAAGGTCCGGGCCCGGAAGAAGGGGTCCCGTACCATGTCGGTCGAGTAGCGAGATAGGTCCGTGAACCTCGCCGCGTACTGAGCGACCGTCATGCTGCCCTGGCGCAGCTGGAGAAGCTCCTGGATGCGCACCGCTCGGAGGGTGGCCGGGACGAACTCAGAGCGGAAGAGGCTCTCGAAGTTCGCCCAGAGCAAGGATGCCTCATCGTGAACCTGGAGCATCAGGCTCCACCATCGTCCTGCCGCCGCCTGCAGGAGGCTCGCTGCGAGAATCACCATGAGATCCGCTGGTGTCCTCACTAGCCGAAAGGTCCGTACCACCGCCTCTAGCCAGTCCTCGGCGGCCTGGGGGTCCGCCTCACCGCGAAACCTGGGCGGTCGCTGGCTCTGAAACTCATGCAGTGCCCTGAGGCGACGTGCATCGTCAGCGTCTGGTACTGGTAGCATCGGTGGCTCGGCGGGTAAAGCTACCGCCGGTGCCACTGCTGGCAAAGGGCCCTGCACCGAGGCCTCGTCGCTCGGTGGGCTGCCATCGCGCCCTACACTCGGAACCCTAGCTGGCAGTCGTCGCGGGGCCATCCTGAAAAGGAGAACAAGAGCACCACAGTCAGAACAGTATACCTGGTGAGCTGGCACAAGTAATCACAAGGAAAACTTGAGACTTTCATAAGCAGATCAGTATACCCGGTGAGCTGACACAAGTAATCACAAAGAAACTTGAAACAAACACGCAATCAATGTTTTCATGCATTAAGTCGGAAATCAGGAGTCAGGGTCCTGGTGTACGGATACGTCGGCCGCCGCACCAACACTGGGCTCCCTGAACTGATAACCACACTCAATACACTAAACACTACTGCTTCATATAGAAGAAAAGACGATCAGAGTCTGCGGTAGAACCGACCACCTCTGATACCAATTTGTCACGACCCGTCCTCGGGGCCCGTGCCGTGACTACCCCAAGCCCGCCTTCCATAGGCCAGGGGCTGGCGACTAGCACCAAGGCGTAAAATCCCAGTAAACAGGGAAGGCATTGCCTTTATAAGTAACAACCACACAGAGTCAGCAAGCGGAAAGTAAAGTGCAGAAAAGTAAAGGGGCCGGAAATACAAGCCCAACTGTAAAGTACAACTGAAAAGTAAAGTACAGCAACTGAAAAAGGACGGCGGCCTCGTGTCGTCCACTGGCAATCCCACCTGAAGGGTGGGTACAGATAGCCTCCAGGCTCCTCGGGTCCCACGTCCGCTCCGAGCACGTCCCGCCCAGTGGTCCACCTCCAGGTACCGTCCTGCTCCACGCCCCAACCGTGATCAGCGCTGTCCGTCGTCTGCAACCAACACAACAAGGTGCGGGCATAGCCCGTGCAGGGGTGAGTACAAGATACTCAGTAAGGACCCCGAGACCCCCGAAGGTCTCCCGAAATCCACAAAGGATATAGCACAAAAGAAGATGCAATCACGAAGTAACATCTGACTCGACTTAGGTATATGCCCATACATATACCTAAGTCCCCAATCCCAGCTCTGCTCACGAGCTCAAGAACAACTCAATCCACAAAGGAAAGCAAGACTCAAATCCACAAGGAGAGTAAACAGTAAATCCACAAAGGATAGTTTAACACAAACCACAAAGGAGAGTAACATAAGATTCAGCTCAACCAGGTATACGTTTTCAGATGACGTCAAAGACGATCACTGATCTGTCTCCGTCGTCGGACCCACGAAGGATCGATAGGTACTAACCCCCGCAAAAAGACCCATGTAGGATCGGGCTCACACAGAACCTGTAGGCAGTGGCTCACACAGAACCGGTAGTAAGGACCCACGGAGGATCGGGCTCACTCAGAACCTGTAGGCACTGATCCACACGGGATCGCTGAGTGCAGTAGTCGACGCAGTCCACTGAGGATCTCTGCACAGTCGTCGCCGCAGTCCACGAAGGATCTCTGCTATGCCGTCGTCGCAGTCCACGGAGGGTCTCTGCTCTGTCGTCGTCGCAGTCCACGGAGGATCTCTGCTCTGTCGTCGAAGTCACAGCCAGCGCTAGGGTTCCCGCACAAAGTGAGCTCGTTTAGGAGGGTCCGCTCCACGAGCCGAGGGGCTGATACATCAACTGACATGTAGTCCGAAGTTGATGTATCCAAAAGTTCCGTATCGACAACAGGATCTCAACGCAACAGACGGCGCGTCAATCGGACGCCCGGTCTGAGAGTTATTGGCATTTTCGTCCCAGGGGCCCGGTTGGTTTTTAGGGCAAAACCGACCCGACCGTACTCCGCCTGTATCCGATCCTCGGGCGGAGTATGCCAAAAGTTCCGTCTCACTTAGAGGAAACTACCACAGCTGACGGTACGTCAATCGGACGTCTGTAGCTCAAGTTATGAGCGTTTCCGCTCCGAGGGCCCGGTTGGTTTCGTGTACGAACCAACCCGGCCGAACCCAAAGTCTTCCGAAACCTTGAGTATAATATACCGAAACGACCGTCTCGATCCAAGGATCGCGTAGCCGCTGACGGTTCGTCAATCGGAGGTCCCAGGCCCAAGATATGGGCGAAAGACCGAAGAGGGCCCGAAACGGGGGTACTGGGCCCGGGGCGACCCGGCCCGAACCCCCCCCCCTGGGGTCGGCCGAACCGGGTCGGCCCGAACCGGGCCGGCCCGAACCGGCTCGGCCGGGTCCGGTTCGGCCTGGGCGCGGCCCGGCCGACCGGACCGGCCGGCTCGGCTTCGGCCGAGCGGCCGAACAAGAGACGCCGCGGGTTTGACCCGCGGCTTTGAGGAAACGCGGCCCCCGCGGGGGGCCGCCTGTCACGCGGACGCGGCCGGGCCACCGCGTCCGATTCCGGTTCCGCGCGGCCGCGGAACCGGCCGCCGCCGCCGCCGCGGCTTCAGCCGCGGCGGAAGATTTCCACGGCGGCGCGCCTGGCGCCGCCGCCTCCGGTCGCCGGCGCCGCCGGAGATGCTCCGGTGGCCCGATTTGCCTCCCGTCTGCGCCGTTGCCCCTCCCGGATGCCGACCTTCACTGCGGGATCAACGGATCGCCCCTGCCGCGCGGTTCGTCGTCGTCCGCCATATCCGCACAACAAAATAAATCGGCGGAGGGTTGCCGGGTCTTGTTCGTTAGACCCGCACCCTCCGCGTTAGCCATAAACGACGGGAGGAGAAGATAATAATCAACGACAAATTTAAATAAATTAAAATTGTTGGTGTTCACGTTCTTTTACTTCAAAAGAATAAAGACGGGGAATAAAAGAATTCCAACAACCCTTACCTCGCAGCTGTCGTTGCCGAACGAGGGATCGTCGCGGGATTGCTCGTCGCGGATGAAGGGGTTCGTCGCGTCGTCGCGGTATCCGGCGTCGCGTCGCCAATCTCCGGTTCAAGAACAAACGGATTTAATTAATTAAATCCGTTGTTATTGAAATTAAGAAGGGAGAATTTAGAAGTTTCGATTCTCACCTTTAACCGCCGATCGGGTTCGCCGCGGAAGAAGAGGCACCGAAGAAGAAGAAGAAGGTCGCGGAAAAGCTGTTGACGTCGCGGATCGTGCGTCGTCGAATTCCGGTTCCGGCGTTCTTCGCGTTCTTCGCGTTCTTCGCGTTCTTCGCGGGGAGATGAAGGAACGAAGATTCTTTCAAATCCTTTCCAAGGATTTTTAGGTTGGTCTTATTTTATAAACATGCCAACACACGAAACCGGTTAAGAAACGATCCATCAATTCGTTGAATTAATTAAACGAAAGAAACGACCCATTTAATTCACGAAGAAACAGTTCATTTAATTCACGAAATAAACCGCCCAATTAAATGGTCTGTTAAGAATTAAAGAAAACGCGTCGGTTGACTTTTCAGTTACTTTGACGGGTTTTCGCGGGTGCGTTACTTAGCGAAAGAAACGGCGGGGCTCGTGCGGGCCCTGCCTCACAAATATCCTGCCAAGGGGGTAGGATATTTCTGGATAGCATCCTATCCAGTTCAACTCAGTTCGAGCCGCCTTTAAGTGGCTTCCAAGCAGCTTAAGTGAAATAAAATAAAGTTGTCGCACAAACTTTATTTTATTTCTAACTTAAAGCCGCAAAATTTAAAAACCACGTCTGAGCAAACGCAACTCTGGAAGAGGCGTTTCTAAGCAAATACCGGCGCTGCGATTTCATCGGTGCCCTCAGAATTTGATTCCGGGCACCGGTTCAAAAGATAGAAAAACCCGCTCGCTCGTTCACTGAACGTACCCAAGCCAAACTTCGGAAATTGATTCCGGGCACACCGGGCCTCGGAATCAGGTGCCGTCTGAAGCTGCGCTCTTGTAAAATTCCAAAGAAAATTAAGAAAAAAATTTCCTTGAAATTTGCGGGTCTTTACACCCATTATATCCCACTACATAAATATATATATGGAATACTAACAATTGTTCATGTCAGTACATGTAACTACCAAGAGAAATGAGTGGGGCTAAAGGGGGTAGTCATCCATCCATCCTCCCACTAGAATGATGAGGAAACACACCCTTTGCTCAGAGTCCTCGATGTGTATGTTTCTCTAATTGACTTAGTGGAATATTGTAAATAAACAAAAAAAATTCATAATATACAAAATCTCACAACCACACTGTGGGAAAAACCTAGTCTTAGACTCAAATGCAGCCCACATCTCTCAGACTCCCGGCTTCCACTACAATGAATAGGAAACCAATAAGCACACGAACATTTAAAAAGCTTTATCAAATTAAATAATACATTTTTATTATTTTATCAGGACATTAATTAACTCATCATCCATTAATTAACTATTATTAATTCCCTGTTACATTTAATTAGCATCACATCCAATGTCCATTGTTCCTTTGAATTGAAACCTCTACATTGTGTCCTACGAAGCTCTATCCCCATAGGTTAACATAATTTATTTAATCATTTATTAACAACATTATCACATTCCCATATTCCCATTATTTATATAAAAACATTCTAGGATGCCATACATAAGGGGGGTCAACATAGTGAGTGGATGAACTACCCATCACGTCTTTTCTACCTTTAGCATGAGGGTATGCCCATCCTCTCCTGGGAATCTAAACATGTAAAGTAATTCCATACCCCATGTGGCATTGCCTTTTACTGGAAAGATGGTATAAAAGAGGATACCGTGAGTAGTGGGGAATGAAAAGAAGATAAAAATCCAAAAATGATTCATTATGAATCCAATCATTCACATCCAACCTGTTTCATCTTCAATGGTGTCCTCATAGAATCCCACATTCATTAATGGATGCATCTCGGCACTCTAGGGTTTAACTGTAGCCACAACCAATTGGCCTTCCTAGCCCTAGATATAAAAAAATCCATACATTCTCTCATAGAAATGTAATATGTATGAAAAGAAACATCATACCAATTGGGTTCTTGGACCATATAGAATTCATACAACCATTATACCTAATGAGAAGTCATTGCTCCAATGAATAAGGACCTCGACCTAACAAACAATAGGGTTTCGCAGAACCCTACCAAGAATTATCTTTTATGAAATAGCTTGTACATAAATTCATCTAGAATTAATATATTTAATATTTCAATGATCTATCTATAATAAAACTAAACCTTAAGTTGTCACAAATTAATAAAATAGATTATTTATAGGCCTTTAATGCATTAACTGCATGTATCAACATGTCTCTACCTAATAAATTAATTCAATTAATGTTTCTTACTACATAGACAACCAAATTCATTTACATGACTCTTTATATTTGAAAAATAATTACAATTAATACCATTTTACATTCTTTACCAATTTGTTTCACGAGCAACATGATAAACAAGGCAACTGTTGATATCACACTGTCAATAAAAATAAGATACAATAAAATATGATCGATACCAATTTATTTGTATGTTTTAAATATTTATTTTGAAAATTATAATGTAATCTGGTAGGATAAAACATGATAAATCTACTATTTCAGGTAAATGTATATAGAATACATGAATCTCGAACCATAAAAGATGTCTGATGATCTTTTCATGACAACAATCCAACAAAATTGATCATGATAACCTCTATAAAAGGACTGCATCAACCTGAGAATAAAGAGGCACCGCCACACCAGAAAACACCCACGAATGGTCCATTAATAATATGGATATATCATTCCATAATATGGAATTGAGACATAAGAGGAGAGGAAACGAGAAGAACGACGATATATCAGACCTTATATCAAATATTGATTGATATGGGTGGGAATGCATTAGGAAGAAACTCCAGGGAAGACATCATCCAAGGATACAAAATTACGCATGACTCTTATGAATGCAAAGGAAATTTTTGAGCATCTCACACCTAGGGACCAAGAGGGAGAACAAGGGAGGAAGATATAGCATCCCCTTAGATGGTTTAATGGTGTAGAGGTTTAAGATATGTTGTATTTTCCATTAAAAGAGGATCACATTAAACCTCAAGGATTGACCATGTAAAGTCATTCAAAACTGTTGGAAAATTAATATAGGAGTTATGGTCTTTGAAATGACATTAAATCCCTTAAAATAATGCATATAATGTATTTTTCATCAAAGAATATGTTCAATAGGAGAAACTAAGAAATTACGAAAAATATGATAATTTGAATAAGGGAATTAGACAGTTCTAAAAACACAATTCATGACACTGATAGTTGTATAAACATTATGGAAACACTATAGACCTACTATTCTAGAAACACTTTAGCCCTACCTTTCTAGAAACACTATTGACCTACTATTTTGGAAACTCTATAGACCTATCGTTAAATGTCTCAAAATTCTAGAAACACTATAGACCTAAAATTTTGGAAGCACTGTAGACCTATCGATATGGATACACTATAGACCAACTATTCTGGATACACTATGGACCTACAGTTCTGGAAACACTATTCACATCACTGTAAATTTGGAAATGTGTTGGAGATGGGTCACCATGAACTCTCGTAACACCTCAATAAAAAGATATTAGAAAGGTAATTGACTAGATAGGGCCAGTACATAACATAATATACCTCTCAAAACATTCTTTCCCTCGATAATCCAAAACCATTCCTGATTGGAAACAGAAAAAGGGGAAATATAAACCACTCATCGAGATACCTATGAAGTCTCTCACCACCAAAGGAGCTCAAATACATCAAAAAGAAACACATTAAACCACATGAACACCACCAACAGCTTCTAAACAATCACCCAGTGAAGATACCTCTAAAATTAGTAATGTCGCAACAAGAAACAAAATAATTCCATATCATAAGAAGAAAAGGTCGAAAAAAACCAAATGAACATCATTACAATAAATGGTCTATTCATCTAACAACTCAAGGAACTAAGAACATATGAAGGACTCACATTACTAGGAACTCCCCTTCTTACCAATGTACTACCACAAGAAACAAACCCGCGGAATAGATTGCATACACAACACGTTCTCCTTCCAGTCCTGGATCTCTAAAGGATACTCCTCGATGGCCCAATTATCATCAACATCAATATATTACCAATCGATGACGTGAGATTAGTTATGAAGTTAACTAAAATGCACACATGAAAGTCAATGTGTATCTGGCACATCTGTGTGTAAAGTGCTACTCAATACACAATGGCTCGAAAATGTTCCAACACCTTGAAAGGCCCATCAAACCAGAGAGAAGAATTAATACCAAGACCAATACTTCACCACCCATGATGGGGTGTCATCTTCAGAAACACGTGATTCCCCACATCAAACACTAATGTTATCCTCCTTTGATCTATATATGATTTATGGTGATCTAGTGTTACCTTCATACTCTCACGAAACAAAAGAACCCACTCTATCGTATTTTACACAAGTTCTAACCTGAGAATTATTTCCTGTCCCACCCCATTCCAACACAATGGAGAACAGAATGTTAATCCATACAAGGCTTCAAACATATCCATACAAATAGTGGAGTGAAAAATATTGTTGTATGAAAACTCCACCATGGGTATGTGTCTCAATCAAGAACCACTAAAATCAAGGACACAAGACCGTAACATGTCTTCAATAGTCTGTATGGTCCACTCTCTATGAACGTGTTTATGCAGATGAAAAATAGTGATGTGTTATAGCTGATATCCCAAATCAGGTTATAGACCTCTCCCAAACCAAGAGGTCAAATGGGGATCTCAATCGTAATGATCATCCCCAGGACTTTGTGGTGTCTCACCACCCCCTCCATATACATCCTCAAAAAAACCTCCACTAAGCTCTAATCCATCATTTCTACGAAGTGGAATGATTTTGTTAAATGATACAATACAACCCAAATAGCATCATGGCCTCTCTGAGCTCGAGGTAAACTAGTAAAAAAGTCCATTTTCATGTCCCCCCACTTTTATTGAGATACATCTAATGGCTGGAGAAAACCCCATAAGACACAATTCTCAACCCTCACAGTTTGGTAGACCAAACATCGATACCCAAACTCCACAATTGGTACTCATCCCAAAACCAACCATCGATCGAGAAATCATATGTTTGTATCCAGAAACATAGGGACTCTCTACAAGGTAAGTGCTTCCCTAGCCCAAGCTCACAATCTCTACATACTTCCAACAAGTCTGATCGACCTCAAACTTTCATAGTCAATGCCAAAACAAATAGAATCCCCTTTACCTCACGTACCATAGCATGGAAAGTGTAGGTGATATGAAAGAGTGTGTCACTCATGAATCAAACAATGTATAAACCCAAGTAAAAAACTTGAAAAGGGTACCTCGAATGACATCTGGGTCACCTGTCATTGGAAACTCTAAAGCATGAAGCTTACCACTACATCAACCATGAAATATTTGACTCTAATGATGACCATCACCATAGTCTCACTCTTCTATCTGCGGATAGGGAGTATTATAGGGTTGTCCTCTTCCTTCCCCATCTGCTCTTTGATGATCCAAATCTGGTACAACCTGCTGGTGCTGCATAAAATGGAATAGCCTCATTGGAGGGATGTGGAGCAGAACACCTGGTTCATGATGACCACTCTAAAGGGGAAGTAACTCTCTCTACTGATGACATCTACATACTCATGAAAAAATGAACATTATCCCTAATGATATGCCTGAGATATTCCGCCCCTAGATAAATTAGATCCTGATGGCTAAGACCTATCCACAGAAAAATAGAAACACCTATGACTCACAAACTAGGAACCCCGAACCATATCCCTGTTTCATGTGGAATCCTAATGACTCCCCTCTCATGAAGATCTAGTTTTTTTAACTTCCTCTAATTGAATTCTTCCCTCACCAGCACCTCATGATACGTCTTTAGAATAAAAGTGGTGACCTGGCGCCGGATCTCTAGATTCAAAGACTCCTTAAAATTACTCTCCCTAGCCTCCTCATTTGGAAATAGGTCTGAAGAATATCTTAAAAGGTTCCTGAAATGGATTCCAAAATCTAAAACATTTTATCTCCCCTATTGAAGGTTAAGAAGCTCGTATTGACTAGATTCCTTTGCAGTCATAGAATTAAACTCACCTATGAACATGTATCGGAACTCCTCCCATAAGAACGTTGACTCTCAGTGATCCCTGTGGATCAACAGTCACCAGTTCCTTGTTTCCACATGAATCATCATCACAACAAAGACACACAATGATCATTCTAAGCATGGATCGAGATGATGTTTATCTCTACCTCCTCTGATAATTATTCAATCACTACATTTCGAATGAATCCCTCAAACTTATATAGAATGTAGCACTAAAACTATCAGAGTGTCCTCCTCTATGTGTCGTAATTTTCAACCTCTACCTAATGGTGGTCTCCTAGAACAACCTTATGTAAATTTTCTATGAAAACATGACAAGGACATTTATCAAATGACATACTTGCAAAATAAAAAACAATTATAACTACTATACCTGGAATATGCATAACTCAACATTCATTAATTGTTTTATTTTATTCATTTATTGTTAGCCTATCCCATGGTCTACAAATTAAAAAACATACACAATGAAGAATGATGCATGATCATTTTATAAGTCTGTACCCTACATACAGTACCACCCCATTTATTATCCACTGTAATCTTAATGGTCAATGTATCAGATCACAGGGGGCCTGAATTCTTATGTCTTAGTTGGTTTCTACTGTTTCAGTAACTTTCTAATCATAACTGACATTTTTTATATAATAAACAATGCTAGATCACTTTTTTTAACACCAAAAACTATCATATACCTCATCCATTTCTTTGATACCACTTTTTCATGACCCTATCCCCACAAGTTGTACCCCTCATGGGTCAGGGATATCATAAGGGAGATATTTTACCTTTAATCCCACCCATTGTTGTCCCTGAGTTGGAGACTAACACAGAGGCTATAGTAAACACAGAAATGGGATGCATTTCCCTCTAAGAGAATACATGAAAAAGAGAGATATAAGAAAAACTACAAAAAACCTGAACTTAAACTGCAATATAAAAGATATCCCCTGAACAGATATGTAATTTCATACAAAAAATTTGTACAACTAAAATGGAAATCTACACATTCCTAATGAATGTAAATATTTCAGGGACCCTTAATCCTGAACTACTCCTAAAACCCCATACCAGTTGTATCTATCCTGACCTCTGACCTAACCAAAAAAAGCAAAAAAACATTATATATATAGGGTGAATATAACATTATACATTGTAGGATCCTCTAGATATCATTTTGTTAAAAATTAAAGAAATCATGAGAAAGAGCAATGGAAAAAAGGGAATCTAACTCGTCACCTAAAAAACTCTACTGAGTTCCCAGATTCACCATGACTACCTTCCTAATAGTTTTCTACTTTTCCCCAATGTCTCACGTCCTAGGAAACACTCTCTAAAAACTCTTGTTCAGATACTTCTGGGAAAAACACCAAAATATTCACCTCGTGTAAGAAAAACACTACAACCACATAACAAATGCAACTATATAGTTTCCAGGATCCACCACTGCTCACATAACATGTATAATAAATCGGGAATTATACCTAATGTAATTATACAACATACACCGAGTAAGAATCATCATGACATCACATCCTATACCCATTAAACATATAATATTCCATAGAAAAATATATCCAATATACATTTGTGTGTATAGAAAAAAGCCATTATTTCCATGTACACAAATATATAGAGAAATCTAACTGTTATTCCTACCAGCACAAGTAACTACCAAGAGAAGAGTGTGTGGACATAGGTTGTAGTTATCCATCCATCCCCCACTGAAATGTTGGGGAAAACACCAATAGGTCACAAAATCACTAGGGTTTTTGTTTCCTTAACTAATTGGGTAGAGTAGAATATAAATAAATTAAATAATATACTATAGGTCACAAACAAACATTGAGAATAACCCAGTCATAGACTTACTTTCATCTAACATCTCTCGGACTCCCAACCACCAATGTGAAGACTATGTATCCTATAATAACTCCAACATTTAAATATATTTATCATAATACTTTATCCATTTTTATTAGTTTCCCCATACATCAATTAATTCAATAACCGTTAATAAAGTATTATTAATTACACATTAAATTTCATTAGAATCACACCCAAATTACACTATTCCATTAATTTTAATCCTCTTCATTGAATCCAATCAAGATATAATCAAAAGGAGTAATCTTCATTTGTTCAGTAATTTATTAATAGCATTATCACTTTCCTATATTTCCATGCATTTTAGAAAAACATTCTATTCTACCAAGCATAAGGGGGATTAAAATGGTGACTAGATGAACTACACAAAAAGTCTTTTCCACATTTATATGGGTCATAGGCCCATCCTCCCTTGAAGATACAAACATAGAGATCATGTGGAATATGCCACATGTCTGTGCCTCCTTCTGAAGGGAGGGTAGTAAACTACCCTCTTTGAGTAGTGGGGATATTAAAGAAGATAAGCAACCAACAACATTCAGTAGGAATAGACTCAGTCATATGCAACCCATTTCATCTTATCTATTATGATCCATGACACCCACATTCATAAAACGATTCATCTCTCCATAATAGGCATCATCTACTTCTACAAAAAATGGGCATGACTGCCCCCACTTGTCAGGACACCCATCTAGGTTCACATCACAACATAAGCTGCAAGAAAACAAACATCATATCTACTGGTCTATTTTCCCTTGAACAAATAATCAATCCTTGATACTGAATGAGTAGTCATCACTCCAAATCACAAGGCACTCCGCCTTGACAGCAAGTGGGTAACACAAAACCCTACCAAGAATTATTTTTTTCTAAACAGTTGGTTATTTATTCCATCTGTAATTAATAAATTTAAAAAAATTTGGTTCGAAATATAGGAAACATAAACAATAAGCTATCATAAATTAACTAACTAGTTAATTTACATACCTTTAAATCATTAAAAACATGTATCAATATGCCTCTGACTCATCAATTAATTCAATTAAACATGATTACTGGAATATCTATGAGTTTCATTTACAAACCAATTTATCATTGAAAATGAAATAAAATGAATCCCATTTTATGTTATTTACAAATTTCCATAAAAAACGACATGTTAAACATGGCCATCATAGATATTACACTATCTTGAAAACAAGAGGCAATAACATACGATCGATACAAATTTATTTATATAGTTAAAATATTTATTATGTAAATACCATTTTCATAATGTGGGATAAAATAGAATAAGTCATTAGTTAAAGGAGAAAACAATAGAAAATCCAAAAATCCCCTACATCAAAAGGCTTCTGATGCACTTTTCATGAGAACAGTGTAACAAAATAGATCATGATCACCTCTATTGGAGGACTGCATCCACCTGGGGATTCAAGGACCCCACCACATTATCCAACACCCAATAAAAGTATACTAGGAACATGGAGATAACATTTAATGACATGTTAAGGTGAAAAAAATGATAGGAACCTATATGAATGATGTTCCGTCATAACTTATATCGAATATTGATCGATACGGCTTCGTTACACAAAAAATGGGTGTGTGCATGCTATATAAAGAAAATCAAGGGAATGAATGATCGAAGGACACCACACTATGAAATAATTCTATATAAAGGATGAAATGTATTGAGAATCTCACCCTAGGGAACAATGAGGAAAACTAGGGAGGAAGATATCTCATCCTTTTAGAAAATTTAATAGAGCAGCAATTTAAGATACACTGGATTTTCCATTAATAGGCGTTCACATTAAACCAGGTAAATTTAACAATTAACGGAATCCCATACCTTAGAAATATTAAAATATGAGTTTTGGTAGATTAAGGATCCTTAAATCCCTTAAAAAAAGGATTTATATAGGTATTTTATCAAAGAAAATGTTAAATGGGTGGATGTGGGAAATCATGAAAAATATAGATATTTAACAAAAGAAATGAAATTATTCTATAAAAAATATTTGTGACACCATTAGCTATATCACCATTCAAGATATATTATAGACCTACCATTTTGGAAATACTATAGACATACCATTATGGAAACATTGTAGACCAACCATTAGATATCTCACTGTTCTAGAAACATTGTAGTCCTACCATTATGGAAACACTATAAACCTATTGTTTTTTAATCATATTAGACATACCTTTAGATTTATCACCTTTCTATAAAATCTATATTCCAACCATTCTAGAAACACTATAGACCTACCATTCTGGAAACATTGTAATCCAACTATTCTGGAAGCATTGTAGACCTATAATAAAAGAAACACAATTCACAAATCTAGAAATTTGCAAATGTTTTGGGGATGAGTTTCCTTAACCTCTTAGAACACCTCAAACACCAGATTTCAGAAAGCGAATGGACTAGATAGGTATGATACATTACACCATTTTTTTAGGGAAGAACTATGGGGTCTCCTTCCCCAATTACAGGTTAAAAAACTTCTTTTTATTTCTCAAATTTCCAAATTATTACCTCTTCCACCCTTTCCTAATAATTCAATTCCATAAATTATTAATATATAGAGAATTATTCCTCTTCCTTGATATCACAAGAGACAATATTTTCATATAATGATAAATTTTGGGAGACCGATTCCCATTTGCGGAATGGTTCAAATAAATAATGAATCAAGCAATCTTACTCTTTAGAATACATCTGTAGTCTACAACATGCCTTTATTTCCATGTAAATTTGGATTCATACATCTCAATGTTTTAATCCCCATTTTTTCTTACACAATTATTTACACTCCATATCTACTTTCTATTCACAGCAAAAATATTTGTCTTTGTAAATTTCCTTAAAATCATTTCATTCCATATTTCGAGTATCTTAATCCTCCTTTTCCTATTGAATACATGACCACTATTAATCATCATATCATGAGAGATGATAATATTTTATGATAAAATACTCTCATTCATTACTTCCTAATGAAATAAATATCCTTTTTAAGGATCTTATACACTAATTATCTACAAATGGGTTTTTATTCCTCTTGAATGATGGGGGAAATTGTTTCCTAATGAGGTATATCATTTATCCCCCATGTTTTGGATGAGTAATATCTTTAAAGGTAATGTTATTGGTCCTTACCAAATTCTATTATCCCATTAGAGTTATATGTTTCCTAATACCATATGAAACACTATAAAGAAGATCATTATCTTTCATAAGAGGGATATCCCATCCTGAGAGACATGCATTTATACGGATAACATTACTTATATTAGAATCCATTTATAAATAATTGCATAAACAAAACTGTATTTTTAGTAATTATAAATAATTTATATCTAAAAACACATAAATTTAATTCAAAAATATATACATATCTACTCTCCTTATCATAAAAACGGTTTCAGCGGAGATATATTTATTATTTTATCCTTCATAGTTATAAGATGATAAAATGAGAATTATACTAAGATAATTGAATGGATATTAAAACTAGGAATGTAGAAAAGCCCATTTTCATCTAATAGGTTATCACTAGTCATGCTCAACACACCTCGTAAGTTTTTTTACCGTTATGTACATATATTTCAGAACCATGCCAATTTGTAGAATCCTAATAGGGATGTAAATCTAGAGATACCTACATAATCTCTACCATACCAAAAAATCTAGGATGATCTTCCTTTGATAACTTACATGTATATCATAGGATTATGTTTAGAAATTTAAGTTTTCGTAATCTAGTTTTTATGTATTCTACTAAAAATCATCTGATACTATATAGAACTTGACCCATGTAGCTTGGATTCAATGCCATACTTTATTACATTGGCATTGATATAAGTCATGAATCCCAAAGATATGATCAATTTAGGGTTCTTGGGACCCATATTACATAATTGAACATTATATCACAATATGAAATAAAACACAAAATATCAACTCTACTAGAAATATAGATAACTCCATGATTGTGTTTTAAAATCATTAGTAATATAATTATTCACATCCAAGGGAAAAATAAAACATAATAAAAGTGTGATATCAGATTAATATTAATGGTATGTAAAATATAAAAAGATTGTCACACCCCGACCACCGGTACCTTTATTTTTCTTATTTCTTGGTCCCGGTTTAAATTTTTTTTCGTTTATTTATTTATTCGTTTAAGTATTTGTTAATAATTTATTTATTTATTCATTTTGTTCTTTATTTATTTACTTCTTTAAGAATTTGTTATTTACTTATTTATTTATTCATTTAATTATTTGTTAATTAATTAATTAATTAATCATTTATTTATTTATTTTTCCTTCGGGGAAACCTTGTGTTTTAATTTAATTTTAAGTAATCATGTTTCTGTCGTGGGTTGAGTGACGGGTACTTTTTACACTGTTCAGCGTACGCAGTTAGTCCGCAGGGGTTCGTTCTACTTTCTGTTGGTTTCCGTCGCGTCTGCTATGTGTTGGAGGTAGGCGAATTCAACTGTTTTCTTTCCGAGGTACTCTACTGATGCTTGAATTGATTTAAATAAATTTTAATCCATGATTCGAGTGGTTATGATATCCTTGCGCGACTTATTTTGGTGTTTTAAAATCTATAGTTTTTGTTAGAAAATTAATTTTGAAGCAATTATATTTTATGCCAAGGTAGTTGTGCACTAGATGTTGTTCTGCACGTTTTATTGTTTATATAGTGCACCTGTTTAGGCGTTTCCAGCTAAGGTGGAACTAAATGCCTATGTTCTCTTATGTTATCATTGGTTGTCTTGAGCGGTGTTTTCTTTTTGTAAAGATAGAATCATTCTTGGATCTTATTATCCTGTGCTGGATAGTTTTATGAAATTTAGTATTATTTGGAAATGTTGTCGTGCCCCTTTGCAGGTTTGATGCACCATTGGATGTTGACACATCCATGGGTGCACCAGGTGCACACAGGATGTGACCTCAAATGAAGATGGTGTTTGAAATTGTTACCATTTATTTTTATTTTTATTTATTTTTATTTTCTCGAAATCTCGACATTTCTAAATGGTTCTTGGTTTCAAGATGTTTTCGCCTCTTCATGAGACACATTGAACTAGTTTAAAAATAAATCTACGAAAGAATTCCCTTTTGGCCTTTAACCATAATTCACGGAATTTCAAATGTTCTTTTAGTTTTAAATATAAATGGTTTCTTCTGAACAAGCATTTGGGTTTCTTAAATAAAGTTCTAAGTGTGTTTCTGGTTTTCAACGAAACGGCGTGTGTCATATCCCTTTAAAAATGCTTTAGTATTAAATGGTCAAAATGTAAATGATATGACGGACCGATTGGCACTTTATTAAATGTGAAGTGATTATACATATATATATATATATATGTACTTGTGAGGGCATCTCTACAGGGGGACTTCCCTTCGAGGGTTGTCATGTAGCGATGTCCGTGTAAGGGGTTGGCAAGTGCGGTGTGATGAGTCACGCATGCGTGGGCCTCCAACTTACATAGTGTTACTAAAACCACCATGGGCTCCTGGGCGTCTTGTAGATTCTCGAGTGACCGTTTCTTGCTAACCCTGATTAGACAGGTTAGTACCCCCTGGAGTTGTGGACCGGCCAGGAGGGATGTGCCACTGGTTGGCTATTAGGGCAGCCAATTGGTTATTGACTATAGAGTACCACGCCGGCAGGTAGTCTGAACCTGAGTACGTCCAGGGGTTTTCTTGGGATGTTTAGGATCACCCATGGTTACTTTCTTCCTTGATTGTTTACTTATAGTTATTCTTTACAGCTCATATTGTTTCTTTTGTCCTTTTTCAATACTTGCATCATGCATTCCTTGTTTACTTCCTGTTTCACGGGTTTGTTTTCAGCCTATACTGTTTACCTGTTCCTTTTTAGCACAGTCGTAGTATTATCTGTATTTTGTTTTGTTTATAAAAATAGGAAATGGTTTTGAAAGTGAATTATAGTGTGTGTTGGGTTTTCAAATGGGGGAAAACATGTTGATTATTTTAAAGATAAAAAAAATCTATTTTTATAATTGTATTTTCAAACCTGTGTCAACGGATTGCTCGAGAAAGGAAACATTTGGATTCAGTGGTTTACATTGGATTACCTACTGGGCATTTTTAATGCTCACGCCTATATTATCATTTCAGTTACAGGTCTTCCCTTGCTCAGGTCTTCTGTTTTGAGTCGCTCAGTGTTGGAGCGAGGTTTCTCTCTAGTTGGGTGGTGACCTGAGAGGTCACATGGAGGTACGTGGTCGTGTGGCTTTTATTTCTTTTCCGCTGTTAGTGTTTATTTGTTCTATTCTATTTACTTTTGTTTGGACTGAAATTGTTCCCAACGATCAAATTTTAATGCCCGACACTTGTTGCCATCCCGGGGGGATCGGGAACGCCCCTCGGGACTTGCCGCGGACTGTCTCAGGTGACCGGTTCAGGGTCGACCCGGGCGGGTTCGTGACAAAATGGTATCAGAGGAGGTTTTGTTATTTGGGTTGTCCGGTAGAAGAAGATTAGGACTGTCGGAACTCGAGGGGTAGGTACGGGAAGAGCGTCGCGAACTCTTGCTCGCACTGATCCTCGAGTTACCAGGGGTAGTTCGGGAATTGTGTCCTTGTCTTTTTTGGTTTGTCTTGGATTGTGAGATGAAATGGAGGCAAGCCGACGTTACATCGTGATTTCACATGGAGTAGTGACCCATGTGGATTCCGAGTACATGGTTTTAATTACTCCTATTGGTCGACGCTGACTTGGGACATGGCCCATTACCATGTCGCCAGGTTGAGCGTGACTACTAGTCCCTCATTTCAGTGATTGATGCAAATTTGGATGCTTCTTTTGTTTTGGTTGGTGTAAGTACGTTGTTGGAAATAAAAAAGGGTTTTGGAAAAAACAAAATTGGACTGATTCCTTTTAAAAGACATTAAATATATGAAATGGGTTTTAAAACTAAAATCTCTTGATTTGGAAATCTATTGTTTGCTTGGAATTGGTTAAGAATGATTTGGGGTGAAACCCCTGTTCCTGTTTATGAACGTTTTCACATGTGTGAGAATGCATGAAAAAAAATGTGTGTTGGTGCGAGTATTAATGGACAGTGGATAAAGACATGTGCAATGGGTCATGGGAGTACCTGGGTGTGTATTTGAAATTTAATGCTTGACCTTGTTTTCTAAATTGGTTTAAAAGGGGAAACGGTTTTGGAATGTTTTTGGTTCGAAAATGGATTGGTTTTGGAAAGTAGTCTTGGAGAGGATGGTTTTAAAGTCTAAAATAAAAATGAGACTTTATTTTGGGTTGTGTTTGTGTTTGTTTGGTCTTGTGCTGAATGTTTTGATGAAGGTGCTTTTATTGAGGTTGCTTCGGGTTGATATTAGTTTTGGATTTGTGTTTTATATGTCGCTCAGGAAATGCCACCTAGAAAGCTCTCTAAGGATTCTGATAGGTCATGCTCAGTTTTTGGTCCTCCTCAGACTTTGCCTATTCTCCATGGTGATCAGGGTCCGTTAGAGGCAGTGAAATGGCTCGAAGAAGTGGAGAGTGTCTTTAGAATGTTGGGAACTCCCGATAATTTTATGGTTCGTGCAATTATGGAGTTGTTTGAGGGTCCAGCTCTGGACCAATGGAAGAGGGTTACCCCATCATCAATGCAAGTTGAAATGATGTGGGATGTCTTTAAAATCGTTTTCATCCAATGGTTTGTACCTGAGGAAGTGAAACTGGAGAAAAAGAGAGAACATGTGCATATTCAACAAGGCCAACGGACGGTGAAGGCATATGTTGACCATTTCAAGGAACTGATTTCCTTTTCTCCAGAGGTAGCATCGCATGAGCTCATGAAGGTCTATCTTTTCACTGGGGGTCTTCTTCTAGAGATAAAATAGTGAGTCCTCCCTTCTAAAGACCGTTTTTTCGAGAAGCTCGTAGAGGAAGAATTCTTGGCTGAGTTGGTTTCCGGTGTGCGGGTGGTTAATACTTCAGCATCCCCGGTTGTTTGTAAGAGTTCCCCCTCTGGTGTGGAAAACACGCCAGAGATGCCTATTCCTCATGAGTTATCCCCCTTGGTCCCAACTTCCAGTTCATCAGACTGTTCAGTGGTGTGCTATCAGTGTGGTCGTTTCAGGCATTTAAAGCCATCTTGCCGCAACCCTCCGAAGACGTGTCATCGATGCGGCTGTCAGGGTCATCTAGAGAAGTTTTGCAGGAAGCGTCTCTTGAAGAGGACGATGTGATGGGAGAATGTCAGTACCTGAATGTGAGGCAGAAGATGCTTCATCCATCAGAGCCCCAGCCACAAGTCTCGAGGTGAAGCTCGCGCACAGCCAGGAGTTCCCAGGGTTGTGAAGCCTTGGTCCGGGTTCTGTTTTCCGTATTGACGGTGGAGAAATTAAATACCGTTTCATATATGTTTTCCTGTTATTAAAGTTCCAATAGCATTGTAAATGCGTTGTTTTTATATAAAGTGATGATGGACTTGTTCTATGATAATCTAAGCGGACTTGTCGTGTAAATGTAATATTCTAAATCATGTGTCCTTCTTAAAAGTGTGTTTGACCCTCGTGTGGGTTGACCTTGTTTTAGTTATGTTGACTATGTGGTTATGTTTTGTGGACTTCGGTGGATCATGTCTCCAATTTGATGTTGGTTAAATGTTTTTCTATGGGTTTTCTCTGGTGTTGAAGGTTGTTGACTCTAGTCGAGGATTCAAGGTCTCGACGGAGGTGTTGTTTTAATCGTGCAATAAGAGTTGATTTAAACTGGTTTGGAGTTCCCACATCGACCCCCCCCCCTTTCCTAGGGTTTTCTATTTAGGTGGTCAACTTTTCTGCACTAGTTGAGTTCTTGTGGTGGGGAGAACCCCTTCGTGTTCTCCCCTCAACCTCGGACTCTATTTTTCTCTTGGATGGGTCTGGTGTGACCTGTGTGGGGTAAGGTTATCCTTAGAATCTCAGTTCTCTTCAGTTCCTTTAGTTCTGTTTGGGCATAGACTTGGATTTTGGCTGACTTGTGGCTTGGTGACTTTCTGGGGGCAGAAAGTGTCTGTTGTGGGGAGAATTGTCACACCCCGACCACCGGTACCTTTATTTTTCTTAATTCTTGGTCCCGGTTTAAATTTTTTTTCGAAGTTCATTTGTGTTGGCGGTTTCCCGTCGCTGCGCGGTCACCGCATTGTTAGCGGTGACCGTGCGTTCAGTCCAAGTGACCGTGTGTTTACCCGGCATTTTAAATATTAAAGTTTTTATGTTGACATTTTATTATTATTACTATTTGAGTTGCGTTATTTTTATTGTAGTTTTTTTCTGTGTATAAGTATATATATATATGTCTATACATGTGTATGTATATACATATGTATATACTTTAATACGTTATGTTTATATATGTATATACATATATGTATATATATTTTATCTATGTGTATATGTTTATATATAGGTATATATGTATATATATGTTTATATGTGTATATATATATATGTTTGTATATGTTTAAATATATGTATATATGTCTATATATAGATATGTGTGTGTGTGTGCGCACGCGCGCGCCCATTTATTTTCAAATGGTTTTAATATTTTGAATTTTTGATTAAAGGTAATGATTATTATAAAAAAAAATTCTAATTATTAACATTATTATTATTATAAGGTTTTATTATTATTATAAAGTTTTATTATTTCTATAAAGCATTATTATTTTTAGGATTTCTTTTATTTAATTGCTTATGTTCAATATTATTATTAGTATATTATTATGATTATAGTATTTTATTATTATTATTACATATTATTATTAATATTATTCTAATATTATTATTTATATTTTTGTTGTATTATTGTTATTATTATTATTATTATTATTATCATCATTATTATTGTTTATGTATATATATATATATATATATATTTTTATATACCCTAACCCTAATCCGACCCCCCTCCTGTAACCGCCTCACCTCTCTCTCTCTCCCTCTCCTTCTCCCCCGTTTTTCTCCCCCCCCCCCTCCTGGTTCAGCCGGCCGCGCCCTCCCTGTCCCGGCCTCCTCTGCGCGCCCCAACATCGCCCTCGCCGTCGTTCGGCCCTCCTTGTCCCGGCCTCCTCCGCGCGCCCTGGCCTCCGCCTCACCGGCTCCCGCTCACCCCAGCACCACCGGCCTTCCGGAGCTCCGCCCCACTCCCCACCTCCATCCGGCGACATCCCCGCACCTGACTCCCTAGCGCCCCAGCCTCCCTCCCCTTCGGCAGTCCGGCGGCCTCCCCCCCTTCTGCTCTCGAGCGCGCGCCCCCCCTCTTCTCAGCCCAGGCGTGCCGCCTCCACCAGCCGACGTCACGGCCTCAGCCTGCTCACGCCGCCCTCCCTCCCTACATGTTCCTCCCACCGCGCTCGACCGGCTGCCCCTCCGCCTCTCCTCTGCCACCGCGCGGATCCCCTGCGCAACCAGCTTTCCGCAGTCCGCCGACCTCCCCGTCCGCATCCCTATTTTCCTGCACCCCGCCGGCCTCCCCGGCTCCTCCGCCCGACCCCCCTGCTCGCTGTCCTCCTTTCATGTCATCCGACCGCCGCCGCCCCTATCTTCCTTCGCCACGCCGCGCGACCCCCCTGCTCGGCGCAACCTCCAGCGACCTCCAACACCCCCCACTCCAGTATATTGTTTTTATTCTTTTTTTCTTTATTTATTTATTCATTTAAGTATTTGTTAATAATTTATTTATTTATTCATTTTGTTCTTTATTTATTTACTTATTTAAGCATTTGTTATTTATTTAATTATTTATTCATTTAATTATTTGTTAATTAATTAATTAATCATTTATTTATTTATTATTCCTTTGGGGAAACCTTGTGTTTTTATTTAATTTGAATTAATCATGTTTCTGACGCGGGTTGAGTAACGGGTACTTTTTCCACTGTTCAGCGTATGCAGTTAGTCCGCAGTGGTTTGTTCTACTTTCTGTTGGTTTCCGTCGTGTCCTCTCCGTGTTTGAGGTAGGCGAATTCAACTGTTTCATTTCTGAGGTACTCTGTTGATGCTTGAATTGTTTTAAATAAATTTTATTCCACGATTCGTGTGTTTATGATATCCTTGCGCAACTTATCTTGGTGTTTTAAAATCTATAGTTTTTGTTCGAAAATTAAGTTTGAAGAAATTATATTTTATGCCAAGGTAGTTGTGCACTAGATGTTGTTCTGCATGTTTTATTGTTTATATAGTGCACCTGTTTAGGCGTTTCCAGCTAAGGTGGAACTAAATGCCTATGTTCTCTTATGTTATCATTGGTTGTCTTGAGCGGTGTTTTCTTTTTGTAAAGATAGAATCATTCTTGGATCTTATTATCCTGTTCTGGTTAGTTTTATGAAATTTAGTATTATTTGGAAATGTTGTCGTGCCCCTTTGTAGGTTTGATGCACCATTGGATGTTGACACATCCATGGATGCACCAGGTGCACACAAGGATGTGACCTCAAATGAAGATGGTGTTTGAAATTGTTACCATTTATTATTATTTTTTTTTTATTTTCTCGAAATCTAGACTTTTCTAAATGGTTCTTGGTTTCAAGATGTTTTCACCACTTCATGAGACACATTGAACTGGTTTAAAAATAAATCTACGAAAGAATGCCCTTTTGTCCTTTAAACATAATTCACGGAATTTCAAATGTGCTTTTAGTTTTAAATATAAATGGTTTCTTCTGAACAAGCATTTGGGTTTCTTAAATAATGTTCTAAGTGTGTTTCTGGTATTCAATGAAACGGCGTGTGTCATATCCCTTTAGAAATGCTTTAGTATTAAAAGGTCAAAATGTAAATGATATGACGGCCCAGTTGGCACTTTCTTAAATGTGAAGTGATTATACATATATATATATATATACGTACTTGTGAGGGCATCTCTACAGGGGGACTTCCCTTCGAGGGTTTTCGTGTAGCGATGTCCGTGTAAGGGGTTGGCAAGTGCGGTGAGATGAGTCACGCGTGCATGGGCCTCCCACTTACATAGTGTTACTAAAACCACCATGGGTTCCTAGGCGTCTTGTAGATTATCGAGTGACGGTTTCTTACTAACCCTGATTAGACGGGTTAGTACCCCATGGAGTTGTGGACAGACCAGGAGGGATGTGCCACTGGTTGGCTATTAGGGCGGCCAGTTGGTTATTGACTATAGAGTACCACGCCGGCAGGTAGTCTGAACCCGAGTACGTCCAGGGGTTTTCTAGGGATGTTGAGGATCACCCATGGTTACTTGCTTCCTTGATTGTTTACTTACAGTTATTCTTTATAGCTCATATTGTTGCCTGTGTCCTTTTTCACTACTTGCATCATGCATTGCTTGTTTACTTCCTGTTTCACTAGTTTGTTTTCAGCCTGTACTGTTTACCTGTTCCTTTTTAGCACAGTCGTAGTATTATTTGTATTTGGTTTTGTTTATAAAAACAGGAAATGGTTTTGAAAGTGATTTATAGTGTGTGTTGGGTTTTCAAATGGGGGAAAACATGTTGTTTATTTTAAAGATAAAAAAACTATTTTTATAATTGTATTTTCAAACTCGTGTCAACGGATTGATCGGGAAAGGAAACATTTGGATTCAGTGGTTTACTTTGGCTTACCTACTGGGAATTTTTAATGCTCACGCCTATATTATCATTTCAGTTGCAGGTCTTCCCTTGCTCAGGTCTTCTGTTTTGAGTCGCTCAGTGTTGGAGCGAGGTTTCTCTCTAGTAGGGTGGTGACCTGAGAGGTCACATGGAGGTACGTGGTCGTGTGGCTTTTATTTCTTTTCCGCTGTTAGTGTTTATTTGTTCTGTTCTATTTACTTTTTTTTGGGCTGAAATCGTTCCCAATGATCAAATTTTAATGCCCGACACCAGTTGCCATCCCGGGGGGATCGGGAACGCCCCTTGGGACTTGCCGCGGACCGGCTCGGGAGACCGGTTCAGGGTCGACCCGGGCTGGTTCGTGACAAAGATAATATAAATAAAATTTCTTGGTGAATGACTAAAAACACGTTATATTATTTAAAAATTTTGATCATAATATGAAAAGAGTAAAAGATAAATAAATAATTCCATATAAATAATCACATGAGAATGAATATTAACCCTGGATATTCTAATATGAGAAGATTAACGTGTATTGTAAATATTAATTATTGAATTGATAAGGAAAAACATATGAAACTTATCAACAATGAATCAACTAAGACATCAAAAAATTAATTGTTATGGTCTTAGCTAAGATCTGTATGTTTTTTGTATTCTGATACATACCAATACATTGGGGGGATATATCCCCACCCTCCCAAAATCACTTAATAATTCAATTTAATTCAATATATTAATGGGGTTAAACATAAAAAAATGTACATATTAAAAGTACCTAAAATCCACCAATCGATAAACAAAATCAATATCCTTTCAGATTAGTGTGGTGAATGGGATCAGGATTAAATATCTGCAACAAAACAAATTATAAAACATTTAATAAAATATAATATATACTAATCCTAAGATTTAAATCTCACTTAGTCATCAAATTAAACAATGGGTTTTAAACAAATTTATATTCTCTAATAAAATCAGCGATGAATTCTTGAGATAAATACCACTATTACATGGCAAACAAAAGTTGTTTTGGAAAAATAAATTAATTTTTCATAATAGTTTATATGAATCCATAAATAATAAAATATAGTTTTTCATAATAAATGAATTCATTTTAGAATATTAATGGAATCTTGAAATATATTATATATATTTCAAGAAAATGGGTACGAAATTGAGACACTCCCTTTAATCGGGCTTTCATATTGGGAAGAATTGAGAATGAAACCTTTTAAATCATGTATTTATCATAAAATAAATATTAACTAATCTATATAAATTATTTTTTATGTATAAATATAATTTATAATTAGTATATGAAAATAATAAACAATCACTTTAGTTTATAGAAGAAGTAGGAATAACTGGATTGAAAATGGATGTTCAAGAAGAAACCCTTATGTTATATTCAAAAGTGTTTTTCAGGTGACCTCAATGTCTTTGATAGTGTAATTAAATTAATTTATTAATTAATTAATATCATTTTCTACATATATTTGATTTATTTTAATTTTGTTATGTACATTCATCGTTTCTTATGATTTATAATATATGATTTTATAGATCATTTGGGTTTGTTTCATTGTCTTTCGTGGTCGATTTACCTGTATATGAGTATGGAATTTCATTTAAATTGGGAATAGATATACAAATAAGATGTTAAAATTTTTTAATTAACATCCATTATATTAAATTGTTATATATTTTATTTGGGTAATTTGGGTAAGGATGAATCATTAGATAAGACGTTACTTATAATAGTTTAGATTATTTTGGAGGGTTTTCAATCATCTTAAACAACTTTTGTTTTATTAATAAAAATTTTGGGTATATAATGGTTACTAAACATTAAATAGTGTGTAATACATATATTACAAATTTTTACAATATAAATTTTTTTATGAACATAATTGAAGGAATTAAATGGAAATTAAATCGTATCATCCGTGATGTCCATAAATTAACATATCACAGGTGATGTTATTCATTTATAGAATAAAAGAGATGGGGGACATTGATTATTGATATTCCATTAAAATTATTTCAATAATATATATTATTTATATTTGGTACTCCATGAAATTGTCCATACGAAAATAAAAAAAAATTGGAATGATAATAAATGAAAAGAAATACGATATCTACCTCTTGAATTCTCCTCCTTGAGGACCTCCTTAAGGGGATTGGTTTCATCTTTTTATGAGACCAAGGGATCATGGATATGGGGAAGGGGATAGGTACAATGTTCAGTTAGTATTTGGAAAATCATCAAATCAATTATAATGTGAGCTGAAGAAGTGGGGAGGGTGGTATTTATAGTAGAGGATATGAGTGTTTTTTGAATATTTTACTCATTTCATTATTATTTTGGATCAATAATATGAATAGTTTGTGAATTATTACTAAATATTTTTAAAAAAAATAAGGTGTGTGGAATATTATATTGCCTAGAAAAATTATTACTCAAGGAATTGTGTATTTAACATCAAATGAATTAATACCTTAAATTATATTAATTTATTATTCACAAAAATATAATTAATCTAGAAACATTCCAAATAACCACTCAAACCATTTTCCACAAATAAAATTAATAAGGGGACTTCATTCCATGAAAACATATTAAATATGAGAAATTTAATTTTTATATAAAATCATCCTTTACATAAAAAAAATATTAATTTTATATTTATAACTATATTTATCACTCTCATAAAAATAAACTATGGTATCATAAAATTTCTCAAAAATCCTAATATATGATAATTTAAATATATGGATACATTTTGAAAAAAATTATTATAAAATAGTTTATTAGTTTTATAATAGTTATTAAATATATAAAATTTATAATATACAAACACTTATTATTTAATTAATAAAATATTCTTTTACATATACTTTTATATGATTGTATTATACATTCAATTGTAAAATTCCTAAATTTTATTTGTACATTTATGAGTGAGGTTACTTTTCATTTGGTGTTTTTACTATTCATAAGGGTCATATTACTATTCTTAAGGTCTTGTTACTCTTTTATAAGTATTGGTTCATTAACATCTACAAATTCATCATAACTCATTTATTCGTTATATGTAATGTTTTTATTGTGTTCTACAAAAACTTTTATGTTATTTATTCAATATAAAATAAATATAATAAGTGAAATTTCATTGATATAATTTTGGGTCGTCATAAAAACACATTTCTCTCCTCGTTTGGAAATTCAATTTCATTCAAAACAGTGTTCTATAAAACAAATCAAACAATATTTTTAACATATAATAAATGATTCATTAAATCTATTTTTACCCATTATTATTTTTATGTAATTCTTTTAAAGTAATTTCCTTATCATTTTATAAAGAAAGAATTATTCATTATATTTATGAAATGAAAAATCAAAATATCATCTTCTGTAAATTCATAGTTTTTAAAAGTGATTTTTAAAGAATAGGATTTTCAAAATGTTTTTTATTTTAAAATTTTATTTTCTAATTAAAAATAATACTTTTATCAAGGAATTTTTTTAATATAATTTTTTCGTATTTCAATTGATCAAAATAAATTCATATTTTACATATACATATCTTGTGATATGTTGTATTGATAAAATCAGTATTCTTCCTCTGAATATTTTATGATTATTTTGACCAATGATGGTATTAACATTCACTGCCGTGTTTCATTTTTTGTAGTAATTAAATTATTTTTGAAATATTTAATTTTCTATGATCATAATATATTCTCCTAAATATATATATATATATATATATATATATATATATATATATTATTTTTCAGAGATATGCTTATTTCTTGAACTATGTCTCATTTATAAATACAGTTTTCTACACAAAAAGAAATTTTATTGACTATGGAAATATTTTTAAATCTATATCATTAAATCCTTATTATTATTTTATGTTAATTTATATTAATTCATCAATAATATAAATTATTGGTTATATGGAGAATCATTTAGACCTATAGTGATGGGTGGGGTAACATATTATATATATTCCTTAAACATCAATACTCTCATGATGTGAGTTATTAATCTTTCATTTATAATCTTTTTACATGTTTCGTAAACCGTCTTCTGAATGGTCTTGTTGGTAGAGGTATCATGATGCCTGAATTCATTTAGTCTGAAATTTATTCATTTCCTTTATTATAGATTCTATTATTATTATCCATGATATTTTCAGTATCATATTATCTATAGATGCATTTCTCTCCCATATATATATTTAATGGCATGTGTTTCAATTATTTACTTTTACATATTAATTATTATCCTTTAAATTTTCAAATTGATATTATAGATGCATGCACTTATTTTTTATTTTATTGATTAAGTTACATGTTTGTTCAGTCATTTACCATTTTATATTGTTTATACTTCATTATTCATGATAGCCTCCCTAGTTCTTAACCCATAATGTTTATTTTACCTCACCCTTATTTTTTTCATTTTCCTTGGTTTACATGAAGTGTACAATAATTGATCTAAAAGGATTTCATAAGGGGAATAATAATAATCAATTAAAAAATATTTTTTATTTAGTGTATTCAAAATTTAATAATATAATAAAGTATCTATTTTTTTACTATGATTAATATACTATTTGGTCTTTCGGGAAACGATACCTTGTATCATATTCTAATATGTTGAATCAAACATGGGATTCGGACTACTTGGGACAAGGTCGCAATAGTTCGTATTAGTAGAAGTTTAGTAGAAACCTTTATAACATTACATATGAAAAAATATATTATAGATCATAAACATATGATATATGTTGAGAATAAGTGTATAAATATATGATAAAGTATTGAATGGTTGATATGATATAAATTCTACATGGAATATATCCCTTTCTAGATACAAAAATTAGACATGGATCCGAAAAAAAATATACCATCAGATAATTACTCTGAAAATAATGCATTAGGATTGACATGATCGCTATGTGCTACTTGATAATGGGCCTTACTATACACCAGGTTTGATACTCCCTAGATATATTCTCAGGATAATTCACATTATTTTTAAAAAACATTATTATGAATTGGAAAATATAAGGGATATAATAGATCTATATAATTCAAAAAATGAATGTAGGGCCTGTGATAGAAGAATAAGGATGATTTATTTTTGTATAAGAATTTATAAAATAAATTTGGAAGGATTTATACTAATAGTATTTTGGTGATATTAATTATGAAACCCTTAATGAGTAAGTTATATTTATGATGAATAGAATTCTTTATTAACTTCAGTGTTTTTATACCATCATGGGTTTATGTCTTTAAGCTTGATCATATGGTCAAAGTATTAAGAAACAATTTAGGATTTTATGTTATTGGATTATAACATTAATAACAATATTTTAGAGACATTTATGGAATGTATATTTATTTTGGAAAATTTAATTTAGGAATAAGTAATTTACATTTTATAACTATATGACTAAATGTATAGTTAGACTTTAGGGTCAGTATAATAATTAATGATAATGAAATAATATATAAATAATATTATTAGATGTTTTTCAGTATATATTTATATATTGTATTGAATGCCACAATAAAAAAGTTATATAATGATTAATTTTATTTCACAGATGTCTATGACATTTTTGGGAACAATACTTGAATTATAATAATATGGCTTATGAAAATGGACATCCTTTATACTGAGTGAAAAATCGATCAATCTATTAAGGTCATGGATCATAAACCCAAGGTCAAAGGATCATAAGGGTTTATCATCAACCACTTACTACTATGAACTCTAAGCTAATATGTTATTGGTTTTAGAAAAATTATTTTATGAATAAATATTAATGATTAACCAGTGTTATTACTATTGTTTTTTATAAAATAATGTATTATATTTTATAACATATTGCAACCAAATTATTTTTTTTAATATAGTTAGAGATGGAAAAAAGAACTTTTAATGCTTTTATAGACCTTATGGTCTCTTAGAATTCAAATATAGTGTTGTAGTCATAAAACAATTTTTGGGATGTTCATTCCTCAGAATATTTGATGAATTGGAAATAGATCAAAGCACACTGAAATGATTAAATAGTTCTTTAGAAATAGAAATGTATCAATTAATTATATATCATTATATTCTTAGACAATAATACTAATCATTAACATTAGGAAAAGGTTCCCCAAACAATCAATTTATCTCATTACATTCATACCTAATGAATCAGATGGTCTTTTTAAATCATCAATGATTTATGGTTTTTAGGACCTTAGCATTCCATTGGGCATTCACTTTTTTAGATCAATTATCTTACTAATGCTGTGTAATTATTTTCAACTATATTCCATGTATATATCATTATTTTACACTGATGATCTCTTACATAGAATCCCAGTTACGTGTTATTCAATATGTCATGGGTACATCCCTTTCCCTCTTATCAAGAATTTATTTTATTAAATATTTTTATGATGTGTATTTTTCTACAATGTTATATCAAAATTTCCAAAACCTGATTACCATGTTCTTATTCAAATTGTGGGGAATTAATTTGTTCCTGGTGGGAAAATGTAACACCTTGAAATTCTAAAATAAGATCATTTTATTTGGTAGTGTATGTGTGACACTCCAAGCTTCCATGACATGTTTCTCTTTGAATAATACCATAGCGTGTGATGTACGCAACTCCGAGTTCTAACACACCACAACCAATCAATATAGCCGTTATGAAAAAAAATACCCACTTTTTGAAATTTTATAAATTTTATCTTTCAAAATTGACTTCATTTTTGGATTCGGAATATCGAAATTAGCTTAGGGTGAATTTTTGGTATTTTTCTGTAAACATTCAAATTTTTATGAATAGTGAGAAAAAACTGAGTTATAGATTAAAACCTAATTTTTATAATTATTTATTTTATTTAAATTAATTTTAGGTCAAAATAGATACATAATATCTATACAAGTTCAATTTAAATCATTGGAGTGAGTTTATAATAATTTGAGATATATAAAAATTTTATTGAACTTTTCACCGTCTATTACCCATCTCCAAAAAGAATTTTCAAATTCACATAAAACATAATTTTACCACATCAATGAGTGGAATTTCAAAAATCTGAGAGACATAGTTAAAATCAAGGAGTAAAATTTTGTTCAATAAGAT
Organism: Viscum album; assembly: GCA_963277665.1. Taxonomy (NCBI): domain Eukaryota; kingdom Viridiplantae; phylum Streptophyta; class Magnoliopsida; order Santalales; family Viscaceae; genus Viscum; species Viscum album. Next base: position 360,625,303 of record OY728143.1, read on the forward strand.
AAAAATTATTTTTGGTGAATAGTAACTTTTCACTTTTATTTACCTCGGTTAAATGTCAATAGGATAATTATGGGTAAAAATGATATTATTATTACCCTAACACATGTCATAATTCTATTGGTTATGTATAATTCGACAAAACACAAACTTAAGAATAAAATGCGAACCTCTTTGGTCAACTTGGATTAGATTAGGACACTTATTATTATTTAATTCAAAGAAGATTTAAAAGAGATAAAATCAATGTTTAATAACTAAAACAATTTTAATATTGGGTAATACAAAATATAAATTAGATTATAAATATTAATTTGGAATCTAAACATATTTCCTAAATAATGGTATTTTATTTTTAATTTTTAGTCATTAAATAATTTAATTTATTTATGAAACAATGGTGAGGAAGTAATAACCTAATTAATGAAATATTAAAACAATTGATATTATAAATATCCAAATAAGTGTAATTTAAGGCTTATTATGAATTATAATAAGTTTATAGGTTATTATCACATGTTAGGATTGATTAAATTAATTTAGTTTGAATTAATAATGTTTTTAGAACTTTATAAAAAATCAATTATTAAATAGTGTCATAATTGACATAAAGGAGTTTTTAAAACAAGTATTATTTAACAAAAAAATAATGTTTGGCCAAATGACTTAAGTAAAGTTATATATATTAATAATGGACCAATTTTGGTTCGCTTTTCTGGTTATAGTATGTTTATTAACCTTATAATATAAAAATACAAAGAGACATGGTAAATGTTAAACAATTTAACTAAGAGTTAAATATAAAGGACAAGGTTAATATAGTGATCCAAACCTGTCTAAAATATATTGGTTGAATGTATTTCGACCCATACCCATCTTATACTATAGATAAGTCACATTGGATTCATTATAAACCGAAAATGAATTTATTATAAAATAATATTTTAAGTATTTCCTAAGGTGCCCCTCGCCCCTCTTATAAAAGGGCACTCCCCCTTCTCTCAAACTCATGCCTTCAAAGTCTTTTGGTTCAGCCAACCCCTGCCCAAATATCCTATCATATTCCCAAACATCATCCTAGAGGCATTCCTTTAGTCAGAAATCTACCCTACGGAGCCCTTTTGATCAAATCAAAAGGAAGAACCCCAAGATGAGGTAATGATTTCACCACCCTTTTTCAAGTTCCTTTCTTCTTCCACTTATTATTTCATTGTTTTTTCAATTGTAAAATAATAACTCCAGTATCATATATATACTATGATGTTATTACAAATATGGTATAACCATATTCAGTATTCCATCCATCTTTTGAATGACATGTCACCATACGCCCGTACGTACGGCTTACCGTCTCCACATATTGGTGTAATTGTTATTCAAAACATTATTATTTGGATGGGTATAATAATAATGTGTAATTCATTTAAATAATAAATATAACATGATAATGATTTTTTATATTCGATTAACCATCCATTTATATATTATTTTAATAACAAGAGAATGATATTGTCGCTCGTGCGTACGTACGGATTACCATCTCCACGAACGCTATATGATTCCTTCCCCATTGTATCAATTCAAGACTAATTTTCATTTGATGATTAGAAATAATTTTTAAGTACTTGATATCATTCTTGATATGAATAAGATACAACCAATGTATAACAAGAATGGCTTATGTAACAAAACATAAAAAAGAAAATGAGTAAGTGAACACCCGAAATGATGATAATACTAAAATATTATTAACAATGCAATATTAAAAGATGATATATGATATAATATTTATGTATATGATTATTGTATAATTTAATATAAATTATTTCAACATTATATAAGTGTTTAATCTACCTTCGAATAGATAAAATTATAAGGTAAGGGTTTATTTCACAATCTCTTCATTATCTGAGATTGTTTATACGTAATTATCTACTGGGACCACTTTATCATCCACATCCATGTTTCTTAAAAATTTATTTCAAATCATTCATACTCTTTTATAGACTATCGGTTAAAGTGATTTATACCCTTTTTTGACTTTTTATTATATTTTTATAACGGAATCATTCGGTCGTTTTCAAAACAAGGTCATTTTTTACCTTTTCGACAAAATTAAGGTAAGAATGTATTTCTTAACATATACGGATAGTGCGGAGATTTGACACCATTATAAAATCTTAAAATCATACCATACAAGATTATAAGGATATTTTCAAATTAAATGTTTTATTTTATTATTTTTTGACTTATAAATTATTTCAAAAAAGAGATATTTCTCTGAAATAGTTTTGATTTCATCTATGTCAACATCCTTTGATGGATTTTAAGCTTATTTGAAGTTTATTTATTATGATATAAAAATTACATATTTTATTGAAGGGTTTTTGATATGTTTTACTGTGGATCTGTTATTTTTATACCATTCCTTGTTTATGGATGAATTATTGACATTTCGTATGCTAGTTTTCATACGATGGTTTAGGTTATGTTTAAACTTGTTCATATGAGGAATGCATTGGACTAAATAAGTGACGGGTGGAGCCTGCTATAGCTCCTTGATGCATCGGTAAGTCTCGTGACACAAACTAGTGTTTTGGCACAAGGTCTTGAGAAAATCTTATTTGTAGTTTTGGCACAAGGCCTTGACTATGTGGTTATGATAGTCTGGCATTATGTATTCCATCATTATGAAAGTTGTTATTGATATTCCATGTGATTATTATATTAGTAGAATATCCAAGTGAGTATGTTAATGGAATTATTTCATTTAATTTTTCCCTTATTATTCTGAAGATCATGTTTAAAAGGATTTTTTTAGTTATACATTTCATTAGATGTTTATGCTTATTTATGAAATTTTCTGCTATATTGTTATCTTTACTAGGCATCTGGGCTCATCCCTTTCTATGTTTTATTTTTCCCAATATGTGAAGAATTATTTAATGGGTGGCATGCAGGGATCTTCTGAGGGGATATGGGTGTGGACTATGGAGACCATTTTGTTGTAGTTTTAATTTTATGATGTAATGTAAACATTATGAATGTATCTAGTGATTCCAAGGCTAATAAACTAATCGTTCTTTCGAGACCGGATCGTTTGTGATAATGCCAATGTTATGTAGTAATGCAATGACTCTGGGTAACTGGGGTCGGGGCGTTACAGTTTGTATTAGAGGAAGTTTATTACAAACCTTGGATGATATATTTAGATAAACACTGATTAGAGAAAATAGACCTAATATGGACTTGGAGGATTAGTATAGAAGAACTTCCTAGAATTTTGGTATTATAGAGATTTTGTCATTTTTCTAAGAAATAAATCCATGTCTGGATAAGATCAGGTAGAGGCAGCTCTGGAACAAATGTACCTAGGGGTAAAACCTAAAAACACCACTTTGAGCTAGACTCGAACGGGAACTAGTCATGACAATGGGCATTGCTGCACTGTTGGTTATGACACTCCCGAAGGATATTTTTAAGATAATTCTCATTTTCCTTGAAAATAATTTTGAAGGTTTTATGAGTATATACTTCCTCAAAGAAAACATTTTTTTATGATTATGAATTATATCCATAGACGGTTCAATTTATATTAAGTGTTTTATATGTTTGGATTTATGTATTGTGATTCATAAACTAATCTAGTGTATTCCATTGTTTAGAAATGGAACCTAGTGTAAGAAATGGAAAATTTATCAATGCACGCACTACATGTAGGGATTTATCTCCTGCTCAAGATAATTATAGTGGAGCTAGTGATACAACTGGTGCTAATCAGCTTATCACTATACTAGGACAACTCACTTAGGTTATGAATAATATCATTACCCGTATGAAGCACCCAAGTCCACAGAGTGGAGGATCTATGTTAGATCACTTCATGATTCAACAACCACCAATATTAAATGGGAGTACAAATGCATTATTTGCTGAAAAAATGGATAAATTCATTAGGGAAAATATTTCATGCCTTGGGGAGTAGTGAAAGGGAAAAGTTATCATGGCAGTTTACCGCCTCACTGGAGATGCTGACCAATGGTCGGCATTGATTAAAAAAAAGGAGGATGATGAAGTATCAAATATGGAATGGAGGGAGTTCAAAGAGATTTTCCTAGAAAAGTACTTTCCTCATTACCATCAATCAGATATGGAAAGGTAATTTCTGAGTCTGAGACAAAAGAAGGATGAGAATGTCGCAAAGTATGAGGCTAAGTTTACAAGGATAGCGAGACATGTAGTAGATTATATACATAACAAAAGGAGTAAGATTGATCATTTCTTTGATGGGTTAAAACTATTTCGCCATCGAGCATTACTCTCACAATCCTTATCATCGTACGAAGATATTTTCTCGTGTGCTGTCAAGAATGAAAAGGAATTCTCTAATTCTTATGACTTCAAAGAAAATCAAGAGAAGAAGAGAACTTCTTATCACACTGGGAATGGAATTAAGGGGAAGAAGGGAAATGTTGAATATCCATCCTATAGTAAATGTGGGAACAAACACCCTGGTTCTTGCTTGAAATAAATGGGAGTCTGTTACACGTGTGGTGAAAAATGCCACCAAGCTCATAATTGTAAGGGGAAGAAAGAAGCTACCAAGGTTCAATGCTACAATTTTAGGGAGATTGGACATTATGAAAATGAATATCATAAGCATCAGGGGATCATAACATAGGAAATTACATGTGATCAAGGCCAAGATTATGCTATCACTACGGCTGAGGTAGAAGATCTGAAAGACATAGTGGTAGGTAATTTAATGGTTTCCTCAAGTTTAGAAAATTCATTATTTGATTCTGAATCATTGCATTGTTTTATATCTTCCTAGTTTGCTAGGAAAATAAGAAATTTCCAATTTGATTTATCAAAGGAGTTGTTAGTGAAAACTCCTCAGGGAAGTATCATTGCAACAATGTTTTGTGAATCAGTCCCCATTAGAGAACATAAATGTTCCTTATCTACAGATCTCATCATCATAACCATAATTGAATTTGATATAATCCTCTGTATGGAATGGATTTCAGACCATGCTGCTATGATTTATTGTAATAAGAAGGAGGTTACGATTGTTGATGATGATGATAAAGAACACCTTATCTTTAAAGTAGAATCACCACCACCCAATTTTTATTTAGATCCACCCCCAGTAGCTCAACTAAATTCAAATATCAGGGAGGAAGAGAATGAAATAACTGTGGGTGAGGAAAGGAATGTTCAAATAGAGAATGTAGGTATTGTGAAATAATATGTAGATGTGTTTCCAGAAGATTTACTTCGACATCCTCCAGAATGATAAATTGAGTTTTCATTTATTTAATTCGTGGCTCAAGGCCCATATCGAAGATGCCTTATAGAATGAACACTGTAGAATTAGTTGAACTAAAGAAACAACTAGAGGAATTGAGAAATAAGGGATTTATTATCTGTAGTGTTTCTCCATGGGGAACCCCTGTCCTTTTTGTTAAGAAGAATATTGGATCTATGAGGTTATGTCTCGACTACAGGGAAATCAATGCTATAACAATAAAAAACAAGTATCCCCTACCTTGTCACGACCCATCCTTAGGGCCTATTCCATGACTACCCCATACCCGCCTTTCGTAGGCTAGGGGTTTGTGACTAGCTCTAATGGAGTAAATCCCAATAAAATGGAAGAAATTGTCTTTATAAAAGTAAACAACAAAACAGAGTATGAAAAATAAGTAAGCACCATGTAATACTGAATACAAAAGTATGAACTGAACAGAAAGGGGGCCGTAAATACCATCTCGACAGTAAGTACAGTACATCTAAAAAGATAGTAGAACTATATTAATGTAAAACATCAACTACTGGGTTATCTTCCGGAAATCCCACCTGATGGATGGGTACATATGGCCTCTTCAACACCTATGGTCTGACCGTCTACTCCGTGTACGCCTCGCCATGTGGTCCACCTCCGGGTACCGTCCAGCTCCATAAGTCTCAACCTTGATCAGTGATGTCCGTTTTCTTCATCCAATGCAACGTAGTGTGGGAATATCCCATGCAGGGGTGAGTATACGATACTCAGTAGGGACCTTGAGACCCTTGAAGGTCTCCCATAATCCTCGAAGGATAAACCACAAAAGAAGGATACAATCACGAAGTATCAACCAAATCAACTTAGGTATATGACCATACATATACCAATGTTATCAATCATAGTTCGGCTCGAACTCCTGAACCCAATCGCATCCCAGTCCACACAGGATAATAATTCAATCATATCGATGATAATGATTCAAATTCAAGACTCAACTCATAGAGGTATACATATTTCGTATAGCGATAGAGATGATCAGATGTAGTGATTTATTCGTCTAAGCTGTCAGACCCACGTAGGATAAAAGACCAACTAAGCTGTCGAACCCACATAGAATAGTAGACCGGCTACTCTGTCGGACCCACTCAGGAAACAAGAAAAAAAATTCAAACTGTCGGACCCACGTAGGATACAAGAACTGTAGTCATTGTTGTCGAACCTACGTTGGATTCGAGTACAGTAGTCATCACTTCTGAACCCATGGAGGATTCTAGTACAGTAGTTGTCAGTGCTGATCCCACTGAGGATTCTAGTACAGAAGAAGTCGCTATCGAACCCACAGAGGATTCCAGTACAGTAGACATCATAGTCACAGTCAGCTCTAGGGTTTCCACTGTCACGACCCGTCCTCGGGGCCCGTGCCGTGACTACCCCAAGCCCGCCTTCCATAGGCCAGGGGCTAGCGACTAGCACCAAGGCGTAAATCCCAACAAAAAGGGAAGGCATTGCCTTTGAAAAGTAAACAAGCACCACAGAGTAAGCAAGCGGAAAAGTAAACACTAAGTAAAAATGGTACAAGCTATGCTGAAAGTAAAAGGGGCTGGAAATACAAGCCCAACTGTAAAGTACAACTGAAAGGGGAAAAATAGCATCTGTAAAGAAAAGCCACAGTGTCGAGTCGTCCTCTGAAGGTCCCACCTGAAGGGTGGGTACAGATAGCCTCCAAAGCTCCTCGGTCCAGCCATCCACTCCGAGTACGTACCGCCCAGTGGTCCACCTCCAAGTACCGTCCAGCTCCGCACGCGTCCACCTCGATCAGCGCTGCCCATCATCTGCAACCAACACCACGAAGTGCGGGCAAAGCCCGCGCAGGGGTGAGTATAAACTACTCAGTAGGGACCCCGAGACCCCCGAAGGTCTCCCGAAATCCACAAAGGATAATCCACAAAGGAAAGATACAATCACGAAGTAACATCTGACATGGCTTATGTATATGCCCATACATATACCTAAGTCATCAATTCCTGTTCGGCTCCAACGCCCGAGCCCAAGCACAACCCAGTCCACACAGGAAAGCAAAACGTATACCCACACAGGATAGCTCAACACAATCCACAAAGGAGAGTAAACAGTAAATCCACACAGGATAGCTCAACACAATCCACAATGGAGAGTAAACAGTAAATCCACACAGGATAGCTCAACACAATCCACAGAAGAGAGTAAACAGTAAATCCACTAAGGATAGCTCAACACAATCCACAAAGAAGAGTAACACAGAAGATTCAGCTCACACAGGTATACTTCTTCGGATGACGATAAAGATGATCATTGATCCATCTAAGTCATCGGACCCACGAAGGATCGATAGATAACTAACCCCCGCAAAGACCCACACAGGATCGGGCCCACACAGGACCTGTAGGCGCTGGCTCCCACAGAACCGCTGAGCGCTTACCCACACAGGATCGGACCCACACAGGATCGGGCCCACACAGGACCTTTAGCACTGATCCACGTAGGATCGCTGAGTGCTGTAGTCGTCGCAGTCCACTGAGGATATCTGCACAGTCGTCGTCGCAGTCCACTGAGGATCTCTGCACGGTCGTCACTGCAGTCCACTGAGGATCTCTGCATGGTCGTCGCTGTCGAAGTAGCAGTGGCAGCCAGCACTAGGTTTCCCGCACACAGTAAGCTCGATCAGGAGGGTCCGCTCCATGAGCCGAGAGGTTGATACATCAACTGACACAAAGTCCGAAGTTTATGTATCCAAAAGTTCCGTATCGACAACAGGAACTTAACGTCGCAGACGGCGCGTCAATCGGACGCCCGGTCTGAGAGTTATTGGCTTTTTTGTCCCAGGGGCCCGGTTGGTTTTTAAGGCAAAACCAACCCGACCGTAGTCCACCTGCGTCCAAACCTTGGGTGTAGTATGCCAAAAGATCCGTCTCACAAAGAGGAATTCAACAAAGCTGACGGCACGTCAATCGGACGTCCGTAGCTCAAGATATGAGCGTTTCCGCTCCGAGGGCCTGGTTGGTTTCGTGTACGAACCAACCCGGCCGAACACAAAGTATTCCGAAACCTTGAGTACGATATACCTAAACGACCGTCTCGATCCAAGGATCGTGTTGCCGCTGACGGCGAGTCGTTTGGAGGCCCGTAGCTCAAGTTACGAGCGTTTGAACGAAGACCGTCCGAAGACGGGGGGTACGGGCCCGGGCCGACCCGGCCCGACCCCCCCTGGGTCGGCCGAACCCGGTCCGAACTAGTCCGAACCGGTCCGAACCGGTTCGACCCGGTCGGACGGGTCTGGCTCGGCCTGCCCGGCCTGCCTCGACCGAGCGGCCGCGTGGCCGACGCGGGGGGAGCCGCCGCCCCGCGTGACACCCCCGCGGCTTCCGCGGGGTGTCAGCCAGAAAACCCGAACGCGGCTGAAGCCGCCTCCCGGGTGACGCGGGGGGTGCCGCCGCCCGGCGTCCCGCGGGCGCCGCCGCCTCCGGGTGCCGGCACCGCCGTGCCGACGACCCGCGCCGCCGGAATCGCTTTGGTGGCCCGTTTTTCTTCCTGTCTGCGCCGTTGCTGCTCCCGGGACTCGTTCTTCACTGAGGGATCATCCAACATCCGTTGCGGCACGTTCCGTCATCGCCCGTCAAATCCGCACAAGAATGAAGAACGGCGGAGGGTTGTCGGGCCGTGTTCGTTTGGCCCGCACCCTCCGCATTAGATAAAAACAACAGGAGAATTTTTATTCCACACAGGAAACAACAATTTTAATAAGTTTAAAATTGTTCACAAAACCAGTTCTTTATCTTTTTAAAGAAACAATTATGGGAATATAAAAAGGGGGTAATTTCAAAACAATTCCCTACCTCGTAGTCGACGCACGTGAGCGTTCTTCGCGGAATTGCTCATCGCGGAAGAGGGGGATCGTCGCGTCGTCGCGGGAAGAAGTCGCGTCATCGCGGAACACGGAGTTGAGTCGGCAAACTCAACGGACAATGAAACAACAGATTTAATTTAATTAATTAAATCCTTGTTTTGGTAAAGAACCACGAAGGAGATTAAAAAGAAGGTTTGAGACTCTTACCTCAAGCAGCCGATCAAAGATTTGTCGCGGAGGAAGAGTCATCGCAGAAGAACGTTGTAGTAAGGGAGCGTCGGCGTCGCGGATCACGGCGTCGTGTCGTCAATTTCCGGGTTCGGTGTTCTTTGCGTTCTTTGCGTTCTTCGCGTTCTTCGCGAAGGAGGAAGAAGATACAAGGATTCTGTCTCAACGTGCAATCCCCCAAAAGATTTTGGTTGGTCTTATTTTATTAATATGCCAACAAACGAAACAGGGAAGAAACAGCCCATCAATTCGTTGAATTAATTCAACGAAAGAAACAGCTCATTTAATTTATGAAATAAACCTCCCAATTAAATGGTCTGTTAAGAATTTATGAAAACGCGTCAGTTGACTATCATAATGACGGATTTTCGCGGGTGCGTTACTTAGCGGAAAGAAACGGCGGGGCTCATGCGGGCCCCACCTCACAAATATCCTACCGAGGGGGTAGGATATTTTCTGGATAGCATCCTATCAGGATCAACTCAGTTTAAGCCGCTTTTAAGTGGCTTCAAGTGGCTTCCAAGTGGCTTAAGTGAAATAAAATAAAGTTGTCGAAAAATTATTTTATTTCTTAACTTTAAGCCCGAAAATTAAAAACCACACCCGAGCAAACGCAACTCCGGAAGAGGCGTTTCTAAGCGAATATCGGTGCTGCGATTTCATCAGTGCCCTCAGAGTTTGATTACGGGCACCGGTTCAAAAGTTAGAAAAAACCCGCTCGTCCGTTCACTGCACGTACCCGAGCCAAACTTCGGAAAATGATTCCGGGCACACCGGGCCTCGGAATCAGGTGCCGTCAGAAACTGCGCTCTTGTAAAATTCCAAAGAAAATTAATAAAAAAATTTCCTTGAAATTTATGGGTCTTTACATTACTCCCACCTCAGGACTTTACGTCCCCGTAAGGTTAAATCATAAACTAGGGAAACAAATGTGGGTACTGTGCACGCATCTGAGCCTCCCGCTCCAATGTGCTCTCTTGGAGGTTCCTGTGCTGCCATCTGATGCGCACAAGAGTAATCGATCGCCCACATAGGACCCGCTCCTGTCGATCCTCTATCTCCACCGGGACCTCCGCAAAAGTCGCCTCATCATCCACGTCTAGCTCCCCATAGTCAATGATGTGAGTCGGGTCGTGCACGTATCTCCTCAGCTGAGATACATGGAAGACGTCGTGCACCAGGTGCAACTGAGGTGGCAGAGCCAGGCAATAAGCCACCTCACCAACCCTGCTGAGGACCTGGAAGGGTCCGATGAAGCGTGGAGACAACTTGCCACCTCAGCCAAATTTCCGTAAACCACGTCGAGGTGAGACACGCAAGAAGACGTGGTCGCCATCCTCGAACACTAATGGCCTCCGCCTCCTGTCAGCATATGACATCTGCCGGCTCTGTGCTATCCTCATCCGCTCCTAGATGACCTGGACCTTCTCTGTCGTGGCCCGGACCATCTCTGGTCCCACGAGTGCTGACTCCCCAGGGTCTGTCCAGCACAAAGGAGATCTGCAAGGCCTGCCGTACAACACCTCCTATGGTGCCATCCCGATGGTGGAGTGGTAGCTATTGTTTTACGCGAACTCCACCAAGGGAATGTGGTCCTCCCAGCTGCGACCAAAGTCAAGGACACATGCGCGGAACATGTCCTCGAGAGTCTGAATGGTCCTCTCCGTCTGACCATCCGTCTGAGGGTGAAAGGCGGTGCTCAGATGTAACTGTGTCCCGAACGCCTCCTGCAACCCCTTCCAAAGCCGGGAAGTAAAGCGAGTGTCCCGATCGGAGACGATATTCGATGGCACAACATGAAGTCGTACGATCTCTTGGACGTAGAGACGCCCCAAGCTCTCCACGGAGCCCTGCTCTCGGATGGGTAAGAAGTGTGCCGACTTGGTGAGTCGGTCAACAATCACCCAAATGGAGTCGTGACCTATGGAAGTGCGTGGAAGTCCAGTCACGAAGTCCATAGATATCCCGTCCCACTTCCACTCTGGGACCTCCAAGGGATGTACCAAGCCTACTGGTACCTGATGCTCTGCCTTCACCTGCTGGCAGGTGAGGCACCGTGAAACGAACTCTGCCACAACCTTCTTCATGCCCAGCCACCAGTGCTGTCGTCTGAGATCCTGGTACATCTTCGCCACTCCAGGATGTACCGCCAGAGGAGAAGTGTGAAACTCTCTAAGCACCTCCTCTCGTAAAGCGACTGGTACCAAGGTACATCCTCTGAAAAGGACGTCGTGCTCTGCTCCAAGGGAGAAACCATCAGGTGCCTGTCCCGAGGATATCTGTGCACGCCGTGTCTCACAGTCAGCGTCCCCACACTGAGCCTCTCTGACCTGCTGTAGAAGTGGAGGAGAGACTGTGAGAGACTGAAGGAAGGCTGCTCCATCTCTATCCACAAAGGATATCTGCAAAGCGGCTAGCTGCTCTGTCGCCTCCTCAAGTAGCTGGATGCATGTCCTCCTACTGAGGGCATCGGCTACCACCTTCCCCTTCCCAGGAGTATAGAATATCTCAAAGTCATAGTCCTGGAGGAACTCGAGCCATCGCCGCTGTCTCAGGTTCAGGTCCTTATGAGAAAAGATGTACCTGAGACTCCGGTGGTCAGAAAAGACTGTAAAGCGCTCGCCCATCAGATAGTGCCGCCATGTCTTCAGAGCGAAGACCACTACTTCAAACTCCAGGTCATGGGTGGCGTAGTTCTGCTCATGAGGCCTCAGCTGACGTGATCCATAGGCAATCACGGCCCGCTCCTGCATCAAGACACACCCGAGTCCGGTCCCTGATGCATCACAGTAGACTACGTATCCAACTCCCTCCTCAGGCAACCTCAAGATAGGTGCACTGGTCAATCTCTGCCTCAGCTCCTGAAAGCTCTGCTGACATCTGTCTGACCACACAAAGGGTTTCCCCTTCTTCGTCAACGCTGAGAGTGGCGCCGCAACTCTAGAAAAGTCCAGCACGAATCTCCGATAGTATCCGGCTAGGCCCAAGAAACTCCGCACCTCCGACACGTTCCTGGGTGGCTCCCAAGCTAGCACTGCCTCGATCTTTGCGGGATCCACTACAACTCCCGCCTCAGAAATGACGTGCCCCAAGAAGTGGATCTCACGTAACCAGAACTGGCACTTTGAGATCTTGCCGTAAAGCTGGTACTCTCGGAGTGTGTCTAGTATAACACGCAAGTGGTAGGCGTGCTCCTCCTCGGTGGTCGAGTACACCAAGATGTCGTCGATGAAGACCACGACAAATCGATCAAGGTAGGGCTGGAAGATCCTGTTCATGAGGCTCATGAACATTGCTGGAGCGTTGGTTACGCCGAAAGGCATAACCAAGAACTCATAGTGGCCATACCGAAATCTGAAGGTCGTCTTCTGCACATCCTCGTCTCGAACTCTGAGCTGATGATAGCCTGACCAGAGGTCTATCTTCGAGAACTACCGTGCTCCCTTGAGCTGATCGAAGGGGTCATCAATCCTCGGTAGCGGATACTTGTTCTTCACTGTCACCTGGTTCAGGTGATGATAATCGAGACAGAGTCGCAAGCTCCCGTCCTCCTTCTTAGCGAACAAAATCAGGGAAGCCAAGGATGAAACGCTGGGTCGGATGAACCCCTTGCCCTGCAAGTCCTCCAACTGTACACGTAGCTCTCGAAGCTCGGTGGGGGCCATCCGATATGCTGGAGTGGATATCGGGGCTATCCCGGGATACATATCAATATAAAAGTCTAACTCTCTGCGAGGAGGTATCCCTGGAACGTCGTCGGGGAAGACGTCCGCATACTGATCCACCACTGTAGGAAAACTAGGACTCCGCACATCCACTGCTCCAAGGATGAGGCTAGCCAACTGATGAGTGATGGGCTGTCCTCTTCTCTGTGTGAGTCCATCCTGTGCTGCTAAGGCTCCCTTCTCACCGGTGAAGGTGAACCTACTCCCGTCGGTGCGCACACATTGCACCTTGTGCCTAATGCAGTCAATCTGAGCATGGACCGTAGAAAACCAATCCATTCCCCAGATGACGTCGTAAGGCCTCAACGCCGCTAAAAGAAGATCCAAGCCGATGCTCTCGCCTCCTAGAGTAAGCTCACACTACCGGAACCAGTGCGTAATCGTCGAGTCTGCTCCCGTAGGAGTCTCTAGCCGTAAGGATCGAGCCAACGGCTCTGTCGGAATCTCTGAGCTCCGAACAAGGGCAGTGACTATGAAAGAGTGACTCACTCCTGTGTATATCAGAACATCAGAAAGGGTGGAATAGACACAGATCGTACCTCGAATCATCTCTGGCGTGCCGTGGTCGTAGGCCTCCGCTGCCTAGAGTTGAGCCTGTCTCTGCCCGCCAGCTCCCTATGGTCGGGGCGGGCCTCCTGGTGGTGGTGGTGGTAGAGCCTCAAAGCGTCGCCCACCACCAGCTGCTCGGCCAGCTCCTCTGCCTCGTCCGCCTCCTCCCTACGGACAGCCACGGTCGACCCTCTGCCTCTGCCTGGGTGGCCCCTCCACCGTCTGCTGCTCCTCGGTACGACGGGTTGGGCAGTGACGAGCCATGTGGCCCTGCCCGCCGCACGAGTAGCACTGCCTGCCTCTCGGAAGGCTAGCTCCGCGCTGTGTGCCCTGCACTGCTGAGCCACTATCCCGAGGTTGTCTGCCGGAAGGCCTGGTCTACCTGGAACCCTGAGTCATCCGTTGGCTACCTGCTGCCGAAGACTCCACTACCTGCCGCCCTGTGGTAGGTCTCGTTGTGGACTCATCCAGGAAGCTCTCGATCAGAAGAGCTCGCTCTAGCACTCCTGCCTGGGTCGGGATGCTGAGAGAGATCAGTGATGCCCTGATCTCGTGTCTCAATCCCTGCTTGAAGGTCCAGGCCCGGATGAAGGGGTCCCGCACCATGTATGACGAGTAGCAAGAAAGGTCGGTGAACCTCGCCGCGTACTGGGCGACCGTCAAGCTGCCCTGCCGCAGCTGAAGAAGCACCTGTATGCGCACCGCACAGAGGGTGGCCGGGACGAACTCTGAGAGGAAGAGGCTCTCGAAGTCCGTCCAGGTGAGGGAGGCATCATCGTGTACCTGGAGCATCAGGCTCCACTATCTCCCTGCTGCTGCGTGTAGTACGCTCACCGCAAGGATCACCATGAGGTCTGCTGGTGTCCTCACTAGCCTGGAAACTCGGACGACCGCCTCCAGCCAGTCCTCGGCCGCCTGGGGGTCCGTCTCCCCTCGGAACCTAGGTGGTCGCTGGCGCTGGAACTCGTGCAGAGCTCCGAGGAATCGTGCATCGTCAGCGATCGGCGCTGGAAGCATCGGGGGCTCGGTGGGTAAATTTATCGCTGGTGCCTCTTCTGTCAACGGGCCCTGTACCGAGGCCTCGTTGCTCGGCGGGCTGTCATCGCGCTCTACTCTCGGAACCCTAGCTGGCTGCCGTCGTGGGTCCATCATGAATAGGAAACAAGTGCACCATGGTCCGAACAGTATACCTAGTGAGCTGACACAAGTAATCACAAAGAAAACATGAAACACACATGCAATCAATGTTTTCGTGCATTAAGTCGTAAATCAGAAGTCAGGGTCCTGGTGTATGGATACGTCGGCCGCCGCACCAACACTGGACTCCCTGGACTGATAACCACACTCAATACGCTAAACACTATTGCTTCACATAGAAGAAAGATCACAGTCTGTGGTAGAACTGACCACCTCTGATACCAATCTGTCACGACCCGTGCTCGGGGCCCGTTCCGTGACTACCCCAAGCCCGCCTTCCATAGGCCAGGGGCTGGCGACTAGCACCAAGGCGTAAATCCCAACAAAAAGGGAAGGCATTGGCTTTGAAAAGTAAACAAGCACCATAGAGTAAGCAAGCAGAAATGTAAACACTAAGTAAAAAACGGTACAAGCTGTGCTGAAAGTAAAAGGGGCCGGAAATACAAGCCCAACTGTAAAGTACAACTGAAAGGGAAAAAACAGCATCTGTAAAGAAAAGGCGCAGTGTCGAGCCGTCCTCTGAAGTTCCCACCTGATGTGTGGGTACAGATAGCCTCCACATCTCCTCGGTCTAGCCGTCCACTCCGAGTACGTCTCGCCCAGTGGTCCACCTCCAGGTACCGTCCAGCTCCGCACGCGTCCACCTCGATCAGCGCTGCCCGTCGTCGGCAACCAACACCACGAAGTGTGGGCAAAGCCCGTGCAGGGGTGAGTATAAACTACTCAGTAGGGACCCTGAGACCCCTGAAGGTTTCCCAAAATCCAGAAAGGTTAATCCAAAAAGGAAAGATACAACCACGAAATAACATCTGACACGACTTAGGTATATGCCCATACATATACCTAAGTCATCAATTCCCGTTCGGCTCCAATGCCCGAGCCCAAGCACAACCCTGTCCACACAGGAAAGCAAAACGTATACCCACACAGGATAGCTCAACACAATTCACAAAAGAGAGTAAACAGTAATTCCACACAGGATAGCTCAACACAATCCACAAAGGAGAGTAAACAGTAAATCCACACAGGATAGCTCAACACAATCCACAAAGGAGTGTAAACAGTAAATCCACATAGGATAGCTCAACACAATCCACAAAGGAGAGTAACATAGAAGATACAGCTCACACGGGTATACTTCTTCGGATGACGATAACGATGATCACTGATCCATCTAAGTCTTCGGACCCACGAAGGATCGATAGGTATCTAACCCCCGCAAAGACCCACACAGGATCGGGCCCACACTAGACCTGTAGGCGCTGGCTCACATAGAACCGCTGAGCACTGCCCCACACAGGATCAGACCCACACAGGATCGGGCCCACACATGACCTGTAGCACTGATCCATGTAGGATCGCTAAGTGTTGTAGTCGTCGCAGTCCACTGAGGATCTCTGCATAGTCGTCGTCGCATTCCACTGAGGATCTCTGCACGGTCGTCGTCGTAGTCCACTAAGGATCTCTGCACGGTCGTCGCTGTCGAAGTAGCAGTCGCAGCCAGCACTAGGGTTCCCACACATAGCAAGCTCGATCGGGAGGGTCCGCTCCATGAGCCGAGAGGTTGATACATCAACTGACACAAAGTCCGAAGTTGATGTATCCAAAAGTTCCGTATCGACAACAGGAACTTAACGTCGCAGACGGCGCGTCAATCGGACGCCCGGTCTGAGAGTTATTGGCTTTTTCGTCCCAGGGGCCCAGTTGGTTTTTAAGGCAAAACCAACCCAACCGTACTCCACCTGCATCCAAACCTCAGGCGGAGTATTGCAAAAGATCCTTCTCACAAAGAGTAATTCAACAAAGCTGACGGCTCGTCAATCAGACGTCCGTAGCTCAAGATATGAGCGTTTCCGCTCCGAGGGCCCGGTTGGTTTCGTGTACGAACCAACCCGGCCGAACTCAAAGTATTCCGAAACCTTAGTGCGATATACCGAAACGACCATCTCGATCCAAGGATCGCGTTGCCGCTGACGGCGAGTCGTTTGCTGGCCCGTAGCTCATGTTACGGGCGTTGGAACGAAGACTATCTGAAGACGGGGGGTACGGGCCCGGGCCGACCCGGCCAGACCCCCCTAGGTCGGCCGAACCCGGTCCGAACCGGTCCGAACCGGTCCGACCCGGTCGGAACGGTCTGGCTCGGCCTTCCCGGCCCGGCTCAGCCACGCGGCCGAGTGGCCGATGCGGGGGGAGCCTCCGCCCCGCGTGACACACCCGCGGCATCCGCGGGGTGTCGGCCAGACAACCCGGACGCGGCTGAAGCCGCGACCCGAGTGACGAGGGGGGTGCCGCCGCCTTCGCATGACAGCCGCAGGGTGTCTCCTGACGCCGTACGCGGCTTCAGCCGCGTCCCGCGAGCGCCGCCGCCACGGCCGGTGCTGCGGCGGTCTCCTCCGGCGGCGCGCCGGGCACCGCCGCCGGCTTCCACGGGCCGCCGGAGTCGCTCCAGTGGCCTGTTTTTCTTCCCGTCTGCGCTGTTGCTCCTCCCGGAACTCGTTCTTCACTGCATGATCATCCAACTTCCATTGTGGCACGTTCCGTCGTCGCCCGTCAAATCCTCACAAGAATGAAGAACGGCGGAGGGTGGTCGGGCCGTGTTCGTTTGGCCCGCAACCTCCGCGTTAGATAAAAACAACGGGAGAATTTTTATTCCACACAGGAAACAACAATTTTAAAAAGTTTAAATTTTTTACAAAACCACTTCTTTAACTTTTTAAAGAAACAATTACGGGAATATAAAAAGGGGCTAATTCCAAAACAATTCCCTACCTCGTAGTCGACGCACGTGAGCGTTCTTCGCGGAATTGCTCGCCGCGGAAGAGGGGGATCGTCGCGTCGTCGCGGGAAGGCGTCGCGTCGTCGCGGAACACGGCGTTGAGTCGGAAAACTCAACAGACCATGAAACAACAGATTTAATTTAATTAATTAAATCCGTGTTTTGGTAAAGAACTATGAAGGAGATTAAAAAGAAGGTCCAAGACTCTTACCTCAAGCAGCCAATCGAAGATCCGTTGCAGAGGAAGAGTCGTCGCAGAAGAACGTTGCAGGAAGGGAGCATCGGTGTCGCGGATCACGGCGTCGCGTCGTCGATTTCCGAGTTCGGCGTTCTTCGCGTTTTTTGCGTTCTTCGCATTCTTCGCCAAGGAGGAAGAAGATAAAAGGATTCTGTCTCAATGAGAAATCCCCCAAAAGATTTTGGTTGGTCATATTTTATTAATATGCCAACAAACGAAACAAGTAAGAAACAACCCATCAATTCGATGAATTAATTCAACGAAAGAAACAACTCATTTAATTTACGAAATAAACCGCCCAATTAAATGTTCTGTTAAGAATTTAAGAAAATTCGTCAGTTGACTCTCATAATGACGGGTTTTCGTGGGTGTGTTACTTAGCGGAAAGAAACGGAAGGGCTCGTGCGGGCCCCACCTCACAAATATCCTACCGAGGGGGTAGGATATTTTCTGGATAGAACCCTATCTAGATCAACTCAGTTTAAGCCGCTTTTAAGTGGCTTCAAGTGGATTCCAAGTGGCTTAAGTGAAATAAAATAAAGTTGTCGAAAAATTATTTTAGTTCTTAACTTTAAGCCCGAAAATTAAAAACCACACCCGTGCAAACGCAACTCCAGAAGAGGCGTTTCTAAGCGAATACCGGTGCTGCGATTTCATCGGTGCCCTCAGAATTTGATTCCGGGCACCGGTTCAAAAGTTAGCAAAACCCGCTCGTCCGTTCACTGAACGTACCCGAGCCAAACTTCGGAAAATGATTCCGGGCACACCGGGCCTCGGAATCAGGTGCCGTCAGAAACTGCGCTCTTGTAAAATTCCAAAGAAAATTAAGAAAAAAATTTCCTTGAAATTTAAGGGTCTTTACATCTACACACAACATGCTCAATTTTGGGAGGTTCCACTCCTTGTTTCAAAGGTCGATACATCAACTCTCATGAAGTCCAAAGTTTATGAATCCTGAAGATCCATCTCGTCAAAAGAAACCTAACATGATAGATGGAACGTCAATCAGATGCTCGGTCTGAGAGTTATTGGATATTCTGTTCCAGGGGCCCGATTGAATTACACTCGTTCCAAAACCAACTGTTTTTTGAATGTCATCCAAAACACACTTGAAGTATTGCAAACAGACTGCCTCTTCTCAATGGTCCCAGCGCCACAGACGGCACGTCGATCAGACGAATGTCGTGAAGTTATTCACATTTAAGTTAAATGGGCCCGACCCGTCAAGCCTTGTCGGCTGGCGGGTTCGCCCGACCTGGCTCGGCAGGTCCGACCCGACTAAGGGGTCACCCTGGTCCGATGGGGCGTGGCCCGGACTGGAGGGGCGCAGCCCAGACTGGCAAGGTGCAGCCCTGCCCAGCAAGGGGTGGCCCGACCCGACTAGCGTGGCTCGGTGCGGCGGGGCACGACTTGGCCCGCGGCTGGGCGAGCAGGTGTGCCCCCCCCCCCCTCCGACTTCCCGAACCGGCGACACCACCCTCCTATCCGGATGGCCGATGCCGGCCAGTATTCCCAGAACGAGTGGCCCGCACGGGTGGGCCGCAGATCTCCCACACTACACTTGTGGGTGTCATGGCATCCTTCAACCCGGCCAGAAGGCAGCCTGCAAGTTCACCGCTGAAGCGGCCCGTGGAGCGCGGGCTGTGGTTTTCCACAACGCGATGCCAAGGGGGCCTCGCGGTTCTCTATCCTGGCAGGCTACGATAGGTCGGTTCTTCTTTGTCCGAGCGGCCTGCGGATGTAGGAAGCGGTTCTTTTCTTCGTGGCCGGAACACGACTGCCTCTTCCTCCTGTCGCCACCAAAATAAATATATCAAACCCCCTACCTTGATTACAAGAGCAGAGGACATCAACGAGTCGCATAAGACAAGCGTCGTAGAGGTCGGGTGTCACATAATACGGACATTGATTCTATTGACGTCGGGGTGTGTCCAATGGGAAGCGTCGATGGAGAAGTCCTTCGAGATCTTCATCAGAGTTGTTCTTCATTTAAGAAAAATGTTGTTCATCGGAGAGGAACACTTCCTTCTAAATCCTCTCAAGTCCCAATAAAACAATTTTATGCTAACCCAAAAGAGATGAAGTGTATTCCTTCTTTTGAATGTAGGCAAAATAATTCAAATTATTTTAAAAAGATAAGCTAATTAATTAATGTTAGCTGGGTTGGCATAATAAATTTGTGGGAGATGGAGAGGCTCCACATAATAAATGAGAGGTGTTGTCAAAATTAATGATGGGGAGTTAATGGGGAGGTGAAAAGGTTTGGGTTCGTGTGGGCCACACCACACTAAATCCTCTCATGGGAGATTATGTGGTTGTAGGACCCACATATATGTTCCCCATATAGGAAAAAACCTACTCTTAAGAAATAATAATGTGTACAACAATTTTATTTAATTTAATATAAATCCCCAAAAATAACTTCTCCTCTCGAGCAAACACAAATGTGGTAAAGGTCCCCTTAAACGAATGCCGGTGCTGCGAGTTCATCGGTTCCCTCATTTTCCAATTCCAAGAAACAGTTCAGATGATAGAAAACCCTGCACATACGTTTATTGAATGTACTCGAACAATACTTCATAGATTTATTTTGGGCACACAGGGACTAGGAATCAGGTATCGTAAGAATCTACAGACTCGTAAAATTCCAAAGTATTTAAGAAACAATTTCCTTGAAATTTCCGGGTCTTTACATTACCCCCACATCAGGGATTTACATCCCTCTGAAGCTACCAAACACACTAGAAAAAAAGGGGATACTGAGCACGCATCTGAGCCTCTCGCTCCCATGTGCTCTCCTAGAGGTTCCCGTGCTACCAGTGAATGGGCAGTAGAGGAATCGACCGTCCATGTAGGACATGCTCATGTCGATCCTCAAACTCCACTGGAACCTCTGTGAATGTCACCTCGTCATCAATGTCCAGCTCCCCGGGGTGGATGATGTGTGAAGGGTCAAGCACATATCTCAACAACTGAGATAAATGGAAGACGTCGTTCACCCGATGCAACTGAGGTGGAAGGTCCAGGAGGTAAGCCACCTTGCCTAATCTACAGAGGCCCTAGAAAGGACCGATGAAATTTGGAGATAACATGACACCCAGTCCAAATATTCGTAGACCTTGTCAAGGTGAGACCTATAGAAAAACGTGGTCGCCATCCTCGAACTACATTGGTATCCGTCGTCTATCAGCAAATGACTTCTGTCTAGTCTGTGGAGTCTTCATCCGCTCCTGGATGATCTGCACCTTCTCTGTCATAGCCAGAACTATCTCTAGTCCTACAAGTGCTGAATCCCTTGGGTCAATCCATCATGGAGGTGACATGTAAGGTCGGTCATACAATTCCTCGTAAGGGGCCATCCCGATGGTGGAGTTGTAGTTGTTGTTGTACGCAAACACTACCAAGGGTAGGTCATCCTCCCAACTGTGACCAAAGTTGAGAACACATGTATAGAGCATGTCCTCATGAGTCTGAATGGTCCTCTCAATCTGGCCATCTGCTCGAGGAGGGAAGGAGGTTCTCAAACAAACCTGCATCCCAATATCCTCATGTTCCCCTTTCCATAGCCGGGAAGTGAAATTAGTATCTCGATCGGAGATGATAGTCGATGGCACACCATGAAGCCGTACGGTCTCTTGAATGTAGAGGCATCCCAATCCCTCTACTGAGACCTACCCTTTGATCGGTAGGAAGTGGGTCAAATTGGTTAGTCGGTCTACGATCACCCAAATAGATTCATTCCCTATGGATGTACATGGAATCCCCATCACAAAATCCATGTATATCCTGTCCCACTTCAACTCCTGGTCCCCTAAGGGTCTGCACCAAGCCTATTGGTACATGGTGCTCCGCCTTCACTTGCTAGAGTTAGACATCAAGAGACAACCTTTTCTAATGCCTTCTTCATACCTGTTCACCAGTGCTGTCGTCTGAGGTCCTAATACATCTACGCCACTCCTGGATATACCGCTAGAGGGGAAGTGTGGAACTCCCTCAGCACCTCGTCCTGATGTGCAAATGGTACCATGGTACATCTCTTGAAGAGGATAAAGTGCTCCCCTCCTTTATAAAATGCATCAGGTGCCTGTCCTGAAGATACTTGGGGATGTCATGTCTCATAGTCAACGTCCCCATGATGTGCCTCTCTGAATCTCTGATGGAGTGGAGAAGTGACTGTGAGAGACTGTAGAAAAGCTGCTCCATCTCTATCCACAAATGATTTCTGTAAAGCGACCAGATGCTCTGTCGCCTCTCCTAGTAGCTGAATGCCCGATCTCCTAATAATAGAATCAGCTACAACATCTCCCTTTCTAAGTTCATAGACTATCTCGAAGTCTTAGTCCTGGAGGAACTCGACACAATGAAACCTTCTCAGGTACATGTCCTTATATGAGAGACACACCTGAGACATTTGGGGTTAGAGTAAACCGTAAACCGTTCGCTCAAAAAACAATATGTGTGACTAGCCATTTTTAAAGAACTCGACTACACTATTTTTCTCTTACGTCCTATAAGAGATGCTATGATTTCTCATTTTCTGAAAAGATAAATGTGGTCTCATTCCCTCGATGATCCACATTCTTTTCTTTATACAGTCAATCCTGACACGAACATTACAATTTCATGCCTTGGATGATGTCTTAAGGCCTCAACGCTATAACCAAGAGATCCAACCATTACCCTCACTCCCAAGTGTGGAGTTACACTGTCGGCAGTAGTGTGTGGTCACTGGGTCTCCTCAAGTAGGAATCTCGAAAGTGAGGGTCAAGTAAAAAGTTTTAACCAGAACCTATCAGTATCAACCATACAAAAAAGAACATGGAAGGAAACTCCATAAGGAAAAGTGTATTTTATTACCACAGCTAAAAATAAAAAGACACAAATCATCCAAAAACAATGACAAAAATGAAGCTAGTTCTGATCCTATCCACTTGCTTTTTAATCATCACCTCTTCCAAGTTCACCTGCTCCTGGAGGACCTCCATGGTCGATCCTCTGCCTCTGTCGGGAAGGTTACTCTACTAACTGCTACTCATCTGCTGGGCAGGATGGGTAGTCTCGAGCCATGTGACTATGCCCGCCGCATGCAAAGCACTGCCTTCTCATTGTATAGTTGGATCTGTTCCGTGTGCCTTGCACAACCGAACATGTATCCTGAGGTCGCCCACCTGTTGGCCTAGTCTACATGGACTTCTGCATCAACTGTCTACTACCGGCTCTAGAATACTCCTCTATGTGTAGTTCTGTAGAGGGTCTCACCACTGGTGGCCGCACAGCGAGAAAAATCTCCACTGGAAGGGCTCTCTCAAGCACCCCCGCCTACGTCCGAATACTATGGGAGATCATCGAAGCCATGATCTCACATATGAGTCCCAGATCAAAGGTCTAGGCCCTAATGAATGGGTCCCGTACCATATCCATGGAGTAACGTGAGAGGTCGGTGAACCTCGCTGAGTACTAAGCTACTGTCATGCTGCCCTACTGCAGATAAAGTAACTAATGAATCTGCACCGCATGAAGGGTGGCTGGAAGAAAATCTGATCAGAAGAGACTCTCGAAGTCTGTCCAACATAGTGATGCCTCATCATGGACCTAGAGCATAAGGATCCACCATCTTCCTGCCTCTTCATTCATATTATTCCCGACAAGAATCTCCATAAGGTTAGCTGGTGTTTCTACCAATTTAGAATCTCTGACGATAGCCTCCAGCCAGTCCTTTGCTTCTTGGGGGTCTGTCTCTCCCCAGAACCTGAGCAGCCTCTATCACTGGAACTCGTGCAACACACTCATGCGATGTGCACTCCTTTCTGTTGGAGCTGGTGGTATTAGTGGCCCAATGGGTAGTGGTACTGCTGCTGCCTCTACTTGGATGGGTCCCTGCACCGAGGCCTCGTAGCTTAGTGGGCTATCATCTTGTACGTAACTCGGAACCCTTGCTGGCTACCATCATGGGGTCATCTTGAAAAGGAACAGGTACACCAGGGTTTAAATAGTATACCTGGTGAGCTGACACAAAGTAATCAAGAAGAAAACTTTTTCAAAGGAAACACACATGCAATTACTATTTTCATGCACTAAGTCGGAATTCAGATATCAAGGTCCACATCTATGGATACATCGACCGCCACACCAATACTGGAATCCCTAGATGGAAAACCACACTCAATACTCTAAACACTATTGCTTCACAGAAAAGAATGATCAGAGTCCTAAGTTTTGCAGTAGAACCGACTCCTCTAATACCAATTTGTCATGACCTGTCCTCTGGGCCCGTGTCGTGACTACCCGAAACCCACCTTCCATAGGCTATGGGATGAAGACTAGCACCTAAGGCGTAAATCACATTAAAATGGAAGGCATTTCCCTTATAAAATTAATAAAACACAACAGATTATGCTACAGAAGTAAGCACTAAGTAATACTGAATACAAATGTAGGTTATGAAAGGAAAGGGGGCCGGAAATACAAGCCCGAAGTAATTACAGTGCAACTAAAAAGCTTGTACAACTGCAGTAATGTAAAATAACAACCACTAGGTCGTCCTATGAAAATATCACCTGAAGGATGGGTATAGATGGCCTCCTTAGGACCTCAGGTCCGATCGTCTGCTCCGTGTATGTCTCGCCAAGTGGTCCACCTCTAGGTACCATCCAGCTCCACAAGTTTCTACTTCAATCGGTGTTGTCCGTCGTCTGCATCCAACAAAATGTAGTGCAGGCTTAGTCCATGAAGGGGTAAGTATACAATATTCAGTAGGGACCTAGAGACCCCCAAAGTTCTCCCAGAATCAAAGAAGGATAAACCAAAAAAGAAGGATTCAATAACGATGTATCAACCAACTCTACTTAGGTATATGCCCATACATATACATAAGTAATAAATCACAGTTCAACTCCAACTCTCGAGCTCAATCACATCCCAGTCCACACAGGATAGTAATTCAATCACATCGATTATAATGATTGAAAGTCAAGACTCATCTCACACAGTTATACATCTTTCCTATAGCAATAGAGATGATCAGATGTAGTCACTGGTTCATCTAAGCTGTCGGACACGCTTAGGATACTATACATGCTAAGCTGTCGGACCCACATAGGATACTAGACCAACTACTCTATTAGTCCCACTCAGGATACATGAACAAAAGTCAAACTGTCGGACCCACGTAGTATACAAGAATAGTAGTCATCGTTGTCGAACCCACAGAGGAATCTAATACAGTAGTCGTCGCAGCCCAACTGTCACGACCCGTCCTCGGGGCCAGTGTCGTGACTACCCCAAGCCCGCCTTCCATAGGCCCGGGGTTGGCGACTAGCACCAAGGCGTAAATCCCAGAAAAAGGGAATGCATTGCCCTTGAATAGTAAACAAGCACCACAAAGTAAGCAAGCGGAAAAGTAAACACTAAGTAAAAACTGTAACAAGATTTGCTGAAAGTAAAAAGGGGCCGGAAATACAAGCCCAACTGTAAATTACAACTGAAAGGGGAAAATAGAAACCGAAAAGAAAGCCACAGTGTCGAGCTATCCTCTGGAAGTCCCACCTGAAGGGTGGGTATAGATAGCCTCCACTGCTCCTCGGGTCCACCTGACAGCTCCGAGAATGCCCCGCCTAGTGGTCCACCTCCAGGTACCGTCTTGCTCTGCAAGCCTCCACTACAATCAGCGCTGTCCGTCGTTTGCAACCAACACAACGAAGTGCGGCCATAGCCCGTGCAGGGGTGAGTATAAGCTACTCAGTAGGGACCCCGAGAGCTCTAAAGGTCTCCCGAAATTCACAAAGGATAATCCACAAAGGAAAGATACAATCACGAAGTAACATCCGAAACGACTTAGGTATATGCCCATACATATACCTAAGTCATCAAATCCCGTTTGGCTCCAACGTCCGAGCCCAAGCACAACCCAGTCCACACAGGAAAGAAAACGTATACCCACAAAGGATAGCTCAACACAATCCACAAAGGAGAGTAAACAGTAAATCCACACAGGATAGCTCAACACAATCCACAAAGGAGAGTAAAGAGTAATTCCACACAGGATAGCTCAACACAATCCACAAAGGAGAGTCACTCAAGATTCACCTCACACATGTATACTTCTTCGGATGACGATAAAGATGATCACTGATCCATCTAAGTCGTCGGACCCACAAAGGATTGATAGGTACTAACCCTCGCAAAGACCTATACAGGATCGGGCCCACACAGGACCTGTAGGCGCTAGCTCACACAGAACCACTGAGCGCTGACCCACACAGTATCAGATCCACACAGGATCTGTAGCACTAATCCACGTAGGATCGCTGAGTGCAGTAGTCGTCGCAGTCCACTGAGGATCTATGCACAGTCGTCGTCGCAGTCCACTGAGGATTTCTGCACAGACGTCGTCACATTCCACTGAGGATCTCTGCACAGGCGTCGCTATCGAAGTAGCAATAGCAGCCAGCTCTAGGGTTCCCGCACACAGCAAGCTCGTTCGGGAGGGTCCGCTCCGCGAGCTGAGAGGAAGATACATCTACTGACACAAAGTCCAAACTTGATGTATCCAAAAGTTTTGTATCGCCAACAGGAACTCAACGTCGCAAATGGCGCGTCAATCAGACGCACGGTCTGAGAGTTATTGGCTTTTTCGTCCTAGGGGCATGGTTGGTTTTTAAGGCAAAACAAACCCGAACATACTCCACCTGCATCCAAACCTCGGGTGGAGTAAGTCAAAAGATCAGTCTCATATATAAGAATTAAACAAAGTTGACGGCACGTCAATCGGACGTCCGAAGCTCAAGATATGAGCGTTTCCGCTCCGAGGGCCCGGTTGGTTTCGTGTACGAACCAACCCAGCCGAACCCAAAGTATTACAAAACCACGAGTGTGATATACTGAAACGACCGTCTCGATCCAAGGATCGTGTTTCCGCTGACGGCGCATCGTTCGGATGCCTGTATCTCAAGTTACAGGAAAAAGACCGAAAATGGTCCGAAGACGGGGGGGTCCGGGCCCGGGCCGACCTGGGCCGACCCCCCCAGGGTCGGCCGAACCGGGTCGACCAGACCCAGTCCGACCCGGCTAGACTCGGTTCGGTCCGGCCAGGGTGTGACCCGACCGATCAGACCAGCTTGGCTTGGCTCGGTCGAGCGGCCGAGCGCCACAGCCGCGGGGCACCGCCCCCGCGGGTTGAGGAAGCCGCGACCCTCGAGGGGCCGCGCTGGACAAGCGGACGCGACTTCTGCTGCATCCCGTGCGGGCGAGCCGGACCCGCGCGGCCGCAGGTCCGTTGGCCGCCGCCGCTGCGGCTGATGCCGCGGAGGCCCTGTCCGGCGGCGCGCCGGGGCGCCGCCGGTAGCTTCCGCGGGCCACAGGTGTTGCTCTGGTGGTCCGTTTTCCTTCTCGTTTGCGCCGTTGTTCCTCCCGTGTTCCGTTCTTCACTGCGTGATCATCAAATCGGCCTTGCGTCACGATTTTCCGTCGCCGCCAAATTCACACAACAACGATGAACAACAGAGGGTTATCGAGCCGTGTTCGTTTGGCCCGCACCCTCCGTGTTAGATAAAAACAACGGGAGAATAAAACAACAATTCCAAAAACAATTTTATGGAAATGAAATTGTTCATAAGAATCCAGGTTCTTTATTTTAAAAGAAACGATCACGGGAAAAATGGTATTTTCAAAATGAAATCCATACCTCGTCAAGTCGTCGCACACGGGTTCTTCGCGGATTTGATCGTCGTTGAAGGAGGTGATCGTCGCGTCGCGGAAGGCGTCGCGTCGTCGCGGAAGGGCGTCGCGTCGTTGCGGAATACAGTGCGCGTCGATGAACTCCGAGGTTCAAGAACAACGGATTTAATTTTAATAATTAAATCCGTGCATTGTTAAAAACCACAAAGGAGTTTTAAAAGAAACCCGAAATCGCTTACCTCAAACAGACGATCGAAGATTTCGTTGCGGACGAAGGAACGTCACAGAAGAACTTTGCGGAAGAGGAAATGTCGGCGTCGCGGCACACGGCATCGCGTCCTCGATTTCCGCAGTTTCGGCGTTCTTCGTCAGAGGCCGGCGTTCTTCGCGTTCATCGCGTTCTTCACATTCTTCGCGAAGAAGGGTGAAGACACAAGAATTCTGTCAAAAGCCTCCCAACGTGTAATCCTCAAGATGTGGCGTTGGTCTTATTTTATTATTACGCCAACGGATTTCAAACCTGTTACGAAATGAATAAAGAGATAAGTAATGACCCATTAATTCGTAGAATTAATTCAACGAAATAAACTGCCCAATTAATTCAATGAAGAAAACCGCCCAATTAATTGGTGCGTTAATAAATTAAGAAAACGCGTTAGTTGACTTTCATAATGACGGGTTTTCACGAGTGTTTTACTTAGCGGAAAAGAAACGGTGGGGCACGTGCGGGCCCCTCCTCACAAATATCATACCAAGAGGTTAGGATATTTTTGGATAACACCCTATCCGCATCAACCCAGCTTAAGAATCTTTAAGCGGCTTCAAGTGGCTTCCAAGTAGCTTAAAGTGAAATTAAAATAAAATTGTCGCACATCATTATTTTATTTCATAACTTTAAACCCAAAAATTAAAAACCACACCCGAGCAAACGCAACTCCGGAAGAGGCGTTTCTAAGCAAATACCGCCGTTGTGATTCCATCGGTGCCATTAGAATTCGATTCCGAGCACCGGTTCAAAAGTTAGGAAACCCCGCTCGTCCGTTCACTGAACGTACCCGAGCCAAACTTCAGAAAATGATTCCGGGCAAACCAGGCCTCGGAATCAGGTGCCGTCAGAAACTGCGCTCTTGCAAAATTCCGAAGAAAATTAAGAAAAAAATTTCCTTGAAATTTACAGGTCTTTACACCAACCAATGGAGGATTCCAATACAGTAGTCCTCACTTCTGAACCCATGGAGGATTATCGTACATTAGTCTTCACTACCGAACCCGCGTAGGATTCCAGTTTAGTAGACGTCGCAATCGCTGCTAGCTATGGGTATCCGCACACATCACTATCGATTATGGGAGTGTCTGCTCCTCGATTCAATGGTCGACACATCAAGTATCATGAATTCCTGAGATGATGTATCCTAAAGTTCCATCTTATTAAATGAAACCCAACTCGACAGACAACACGTCAATCAGACGCCCAATCTGAGAGTTGTTGTATTTTCTGTTCCTGGGGCCCGGTTGGAATTATGCTCATTCCAAACCCATCCATTTTCCAAAGTCTTCCAAAACTCAGTTAGAGTATCGTAAAATGACCGACTCATCATAAGGGTCCCAATGTCGTAGATGGCTTTTCGATCGGACGCGCCGTCGTGATGTTATTCTCATTTAAGCAAAATGGGACCGACTCGTCAACCCCTTTGGGATGGCGGGTCGGCCGGTCCTGGCTTGGCGGGTCCGACCCGACTAAGGGGTTGGCCCGGTTCGATGGGGGCGCAGCGCGGCCCAGCTGGTGCGGCACAGTCTAGTCGGGCATGGCCCGACATGGCAGGCGTGGCCCGGCCTGGCTGGGTGAGGCCTGGCCGGGCAGGGCGCGACCCGACCCACGGCAGGTCGCGGCTTAGCCAGCCGGCCCAGCAGGTGCGGGGGGTGCGTGTAACACCCGAGATTTTTATATTTTTTTTCTACGCATAATCAATGGAATCTTTCACTACACACAACACTAGCTTGTCTTGGTTTAAACGAAATCACGACCTTCCTCGATATCTTGCGTTGTAGGCAATACCGTGTTTCACTAAACAACGATATGCTAATAAAATTTTATTAAAACTAGCCGTTATGAATAGTAATAACCACTTTTTGAAATTATATAAATTTTATTTTTCAAAATGGAATTCATTTTTGGATTCGGAATATTGAAATTATCTTATGGAAAAATTTAGGTATTTTTCTGAAAACATTCAATTTTTGATGAATAGTGAAAACACGAGGTTACTACTTAAAAATGAATTTTTATTTAAATAATTATTTATTATATTAAAATTTATTTTAGGTCAAAATTGATACATAATACCTATATATGTTCAATGTAATTATTTAGAGTCATTTCATAATAATTTTAGATATATATAAATTTTATTGAACTTTTCACCGTCTTTTACCCACCTCCAAGGAGAGTTTGAAAATTTACATAAAACATAATTTTACCGCTTCTGTGAGTGGAATTTCGAAAATCCTAGAGACACGGTTAACATCATGGAGTAAAATGTGGTTCAATAAGATAGAAATAATTTTTGGTGAATAGTAACTTTTTACTTTTATTTAGCACGGTTAAAAGTAAATAGGGTAATTAAGGGTAAAAATGGTATTATTATTACCATAACACATGTCCTAATTTTATTGGATAAGAGTAATTCGACTGAAAAAACCTTAGGAATAAAATATTACCCTTTAGGTCAACTTGGATTAGATTAGGACATTTAATATTATTTTATTTAAAGAAGAGTTAAAATAAGTTAAAATCAATGTTTAATAACTAAAACATTTTTAATATAGGGTTATACATAATATAAATTCTACTATAAATATTATTTAGAAATCTAAATAAATTTCTTACATAATGTTATTTTATTTATAATTTTTAGACTTTATATAATTTATTTTATTTATGATACAATGATGATGTAGTAATTACCTTATTAAGGAAATATTAACATAATTGATATTATAAGTACCCAAATAAATGTAATTTGAGACTTTTCATGAATTACACTAATTTTATAGGTTAATATGACATGTTAGTTTTGATTTAATTAACGTTTTTTGAACTAATAATGCTGTTTTGGTTTTCACAAAAATCAATTACCAAATAGTGTCAAAATTGACATAAAGTAGTTTTGAAAACAAATATAATAATATTAATTGTTATGTTCTTAAAAATATTAGGATCGTCCAAATGAGTTATATAAGGTTATATATATTAATAATAAACAACTTGGGGTTCATTTGGATAGTTTTAGTAAGTTTATTAACCTTATAGTGTAAGATAACAAGAAGAAACGGTAAAAGTAAAATTATTTAACTTAAAGTTAAATCTAAATGATAAGGTTAAAATAGTAAACTAAAAATGTCCAAATTCTATTGGATGAGAGGATTTAGACCCATCCCCACCTTAGCTTTGAAAAAAATCAATTTGGAGCTATTAAATACTGAATATGACTTTATAATAAAATAATATTTTTAGTTTTTCCAAAGTTGCCCCTCTCCTCCCTTATAAAAGGGAACCTCCTCCCTCTCCTCCTCACACCACTTTGCGCCATCAAGATCCACCAAACCCTGAAAAATTATTTTCTCCACTTCCATAGAAATATCCTAGAGGTCTTTTTCTTCTTCGGAGACCAACCCTAGTGCCCTAAGAGGAGTTTAAGAAGAGGTGCATCAAAGAAGAGGTAATACCATTACCGATCCTTTCCAATTTATTTCTTCTTCAACAAATTATTCATTATATGATTCATTATGAAGTAATAACATCAGTATAAATAATATAATGATATGTTATTATAAATATGAAACAACCCTATTTCGTCTTCTATCCATCCTATGAAAAACAAAGTCACCGCGCGTGCGTAAGTACGGAATACCGTCTCCACGTCGTGGTGTAATCTGCTTCCACCACCCCCTTACATAAATGGGTATAATGGTGTAAAGAATAACTATATATTATTATTTTAAAGTGATAATTATTCTGAAATATTATACATACACTTCAATACAATTCCACGATCATGGGAACGATATCATCACTCGTGCGTACGTGCGGCCTACGGTCTCCACAATGTGATGCGACTTGCTTTACATGATCTTCAATGCATAATGATTATATAAATGAATTGAATGAATAAATATGATATATATTACACTATTACCATTTTGGAAATAAGTTATCTATAACCTAAAAAGAAGAATATGAATTTATTTGACAAAACACGTATAAGAACAAAAAATAGCAATAAACACCCGAATAATAAGTAATAATGAAATATTACTAATAAGAAGCTAATAATATGACCATATATGATATCATAACAATGCGTTCGATTCTGGAATAAGTCAAAAACATTATTTAAATCATTATACAAGTTTTTTGGACACATACGAAGCAAATTGGACCTAAGGTAAGTGAAAATCTCGCAATCTCATTTTTATATGAGATTGTCTATACTTCAGAATTTACTGTGGAATATTTATATTCCACATCCATGTTTCCTCAATATGTAATATTATTTCAATCCTTGTACAATTTTTTAAATCCAATTTTACCCTTTGGTGAGTTTTTAGTAAAAGATATGAAAGGAATATTTTGTCATTTTTAGTATGAGGTACATTTTTTACTTTTCCAGCCAAAGTACGAGAAGAATGTTTTTTAACTTATACGACCTGAAAGGATTTTTAGAACATTATTTCCATGAATCTTCCTTTAAAAGTTTTCAAGTTTATTTTTAATCAACTTCTTTTACTTTAAAATTGTATGACATGTCTAGAAAGGAATCATGTTTTTGAAGCATAAAGGATATTTTCCTCAATAATGGAGTTCAAGTGTTTTATCAAAATTATTTTCCATCTAAGATAATATAGGGTTCTATTTCTATCCCTATTTTTACATTTATTTGATTATGTTATGATGGAATTGTTTTTATGAAGTCCTTTTATCTTATATGTTTTATGTTATGATGGCATGATGTTTAAGAATCCCATTTTTATTACATTGGTTATGCTATGATGTATGATTTATGATATTGTGGAACACATAATAATGGTATCATTATGAGATGGGTGGGACCTATATATCCCTCCAATGCATTGGGTATAGATTTATATCTCA
Organism: Viscum album; assembly: GCA_963277665.1. Classification (NCBI taxonomy): domain Eukaryota; kingdom Viridiplantae; phylum Streptophyta; class Magnoliopsida; order Santalales; family Viscaceae; genus Viscum; species Viscum album. The sequence continues at coordinate 360,658,013 of OY728143.1, forward strand.
TGAGATAGACATGGCTGGAACAGAAGGTTAATCTGGATCCGTAAAAATGGACTGAAACGAGGAGTGAACTCGGTTTGGAAATGGGCTTTGTCTGCTAAGATAGTCTTGGAAATGAGTCTTGACTAATAAGAAATGATTCTCTATTATTATGTGTGTATTCCACAAAGTTTCATGTTTTATGTTTTGATTATTTGGATTACATTTCACTATTATGATTGATCCCATGTCATGATATTATGATCTCTTTTGCAGGATAATATTTTCAAAATGTTATGATATTAAGAATATAATATGATTGATATTTCTTTTGTTTACCCTTACTGAGCATTTGAGATCACTGTTTTGTATGATTTATTTTCCCCAGGTCTGGAAGAAGGGTATTAAGTATAATATGTCAAAAGGGACTCTATATATGATGAAATAAATGGGAGACAGCGTAGATGATTTATGAACCAGTTCTTTATGTTTCGTAGTTTCTAAAGACACTATACATATAAGGTCCTTTCATGATTTTTCTATATGTTTTAATAAGTGTTCTTCAATTACGAAGTAATAACAATGTATGTAATGTATTGGTTGTTATAGTTGGTATCAGATGAAAGGTATAGTCATCCTTTGGAAACTAGGATGTGAAAACCTTAGTAAGAACCCTAAAGATAAGTCTAAGCATAAAACAAAATCTTAGTGTTTTAGAAATGTCCATGAACAACCTATTATAAGACCATAAGTGTGAAATTTTATTCTTGATTGTGTGGTTTTCCTATTATAATTACTGTTTCTCACCCTATTCTTCTTAGTTTTAGTTAATATATGGAACCCGAAGGAACCGTGTTAATGCGGAATGTGATGGGCAATGCATTGATTGTCCCCCTGAGCATCCAGATGTTATGGGAGATGGAATGCATAATCTTGTAGCAATTCTCACCCAGCTTTCTCAAGATATGAATCATGCAGTATATTGTTTGGAAGGTGAATGTGATCAATGGTGGAATCTTATCAAGAATAAGAGGCAAAGGGGTGGAATTGAATCCATGGAATAAGACGAGCTCAAGAACATATTTTTCAATTAGTACCTCCCTCGTATTCTTTGAACAAAGATGAAGAAGGAGTTTCTTGAACTAAAGCAAAAGGATGATGAATCTGTTGGTACCTAGGAAGAAAATTTTTCTAGACTTGCAATGTAAGCTTCAGGAATTATTATCCAACGTGAGAGTAAGATCGATCGATTCATTAGTGGCTTAAAACCAATTTATTGAAGGTAATTACCCATAAGGCACTTCAATAGCCACGAGGAAATCATTCGATGTGATCTCAAAGTTGAGATGGAGACTGGAGTAACCCATCAGTCATATGCATTTGATAAGAAGAGGAAAATGGAATTCAAAGAGAAATCTAAAGAGCACACTGAAAAAAAGATGAGTTTTCTCTTATGCTCAAAGTGTGGAAAGAAACATGGAGGAAGTTGTCTTAAAGGGACAAGTAAATGTTTCAAATGTGGAAAGAAAGTTCATCGAGCATTTGAATGCCGCAATGATGATAAGAAGATGTCTAATGATGTGAACAAAGAAAAGGCTACACAGAGTGCACCTCCTACACTTCAATGTTACAAGTGTAAGGAAATGGAGCATTATTCCAAGCAATGCCCTAATCCAAGGGTTTTTTACGATGATCGACGTCAAAAAACTCTTAAGGTCAAAGACAAAGGAAAGTCACCTGAAATTTCAATCAATGATGTGGAGTACGATAACGAAGTGGTGAAGGGTAAACTTACCATCCACACTAAAGTAGAAAATGTTTTATTTGATTCTGGATCCACCCACTCTTTTATTTCTGAAGAATTTTCTAAGGGTATCACCATATTACCTCAACAATTAGATGTTGTGTTAGCTATGACAACCCCTAATGGCACAACAATCGCAACAAAATTTTATAATTCTTCTCCAATTTAAGTTTGTGGGAAAGTGCATCTTGCAAATCTTGTGATCCTTACTATAGTGGAATTTGATGTGATTCTAGGCATGAATTGCCTTTATTTATATGGAGATCATATCAATTTCCAAAAATGGGAAGTCACATTTCATATTCCAGATCAATCTATGATCGTCTATCAATGCATGGATGAAAATAACCTTCCAGTGGAAATTTATTCCATCTTATGGGTCTTGATTCCAATAAATGAAGGTTATTTATCTAAAATGGTTGGTGAGAAACTCATGATTAAGAATATGCACATTGTACGGGAGTTTTATGATGTCTTTATCGAGGAATTTCATGGTCTTCCACCAAATAGTGATGTTGAGTTTTCAATAGAACTCGTACCGGGTTCTTATCATATTTTAAAGAGACCTTATAGAATTTCCCCAATTAAGTTATAGGAATTGAAGAAGCAACTCCAAGAGAATCTTGATAAGTGATTCATACACCCTATTGCGTCACATTGGGGATCACCTAATCTGTATGTTATGAAGAAAGATGGATTATTGAGACTCTGCATTGATTATCGAGAACTAAACAAGTTCACTATCAAGAACAAATATCCCCTCCCACACATTGATGAATTTTTTGACCAACTACACGGAGCCCAATACTTTTCCAAGATTGATCTCCGTTCAGGGTATCATCAATTAAGGGTCAAAAGGGAGGATATAACAAAGAAGACATTCTGTTCAATGTATAGAAACTATGAATATATAGGGATGCCATTTGGTCTTACTATTCCCTTGCTATCTTCATTGATCTGATGAATAGAGTCTTTATAGACTATCTTGATCAGTTTGTGGTAGTATTTATTGACGATATTCTTGTCTATTCAAAGAGAAAGGAAGAACAGGATGTTCACTTGAGAATTGTATTGAAGACCCTGATAAAGGAGAAGATTTATGCCAAATTTACCAAGTGTGAATTTTGGCAACAAAATGTTTCATTTTTGGGTCACATAATCTAACAAGAGAGGATATCTGTGGATCCAGCAAAAATAGAGGTTATTGAAAGATGGTCGAGACTAACAACAGTAACTGAGATCTGATGTTTTCTTGGTTTGGCTGGATATTATCTACGTTTTGTGAATGTTCTTTCAAGATTATCTAGTCCACTCACCAGGTTGACTCGAAAAGGAGTTAAGTTCGTGTGGATGGAGGAATGTAAAGAGAATTTCAAGGAGTTAAAAATAAGGTTATCTAGTGCACCTGTGCTCACACTTCCTTGTAGGGAAGAAAGGTTTGTGATCTATATTGATGCATCCAAGAAGGGATTGGGGTGTGTTCTCATGCAAAATGATATGGTAATAGCTTATTCTTCACAACATTTGAAAATCAGTGAGCAAAATTACACAACTCATGATATGGAGTTAGCTGCGGTAATCTTTGCATTAATGATTTGGAGGCATTATCTTTATGGTGAAAGCTGTGATATCTATACTGATCATAATTGTTTAATGTATATTTTCACACAAAAAGAGCTGAATATACGCCAAAGAAGATGGATGGAGCTGATTAAGGATTACGACTACTCAATTCATTACCATCCTGTGAAACAAAACAAGGCGGCAGAAGCATTAAATTGACAAGACCATGCTAGCTTATCCATGATGAGGATCACAAAAGATCCGATATTTATGGATTTACAAAGGATGGATCTTGGAATTCTAATGGAAGGAGAAAATTCTATCTTTCTCAAATGACTGATCAGCCACTTATACATGTGAATATTAAAGAGGCACATAAAGAAGATGTAGAGTTACAAAAGAAGCTGAGAAATGTTCTTGAATTCAACCACGATTGTGATGGGATAATAATGTTCAGAAATCGAGTTTGTGTTCCTTCTATCCTAGAATTAAAGAAGGAACTTCTGGATGAGGCTCATAGTTCTTCATTATCTATTCATACTGGAAGCACAAAGATGTATATGGACCTAAAAGAGTACTTCTGGTGGGATTTCATGAAAAGAAATGTAGATGAATATGTCTCTCAATTCTTGGTTTGTCATCAAGTTAAATATAAGAGACAGAATTCTAAGGGGATATTACAACCATTACCCATACCCGAATGGAAATGGGAAAACATCACCATGGACATTGTCACTGGACTTCTTAAAACATCGAAAGGCAATAATGGTATATGGGTCATAGTTGATCGTCTTACAAAGTCGGAACACTTCATTGCTATTAGAGAGGATTTCTATCTTGACCAGCTTGCTAGGATATATGAAAAGGAAGTGGTAATATTTCATGGAGTACCAATTTCCATTATATCTGATCGGGATATGAGGCTCACCTCAATATTTTTGCGAAGTCTTCAGCATGCTCTAGATACAGAGTTGAGTTTCAGTACTGCTTGTCATCCTCAGACAGACGGTCAGTCTGAGAGAACAATCCAAAATCTTGAAGATATGTTAAGAGATTTTTCTATAGACATCAAAGGTTGTTGGGATCAACACCTACCTTTGGTGGAATTTTCATATAATAATAGCTTTCACTCAAGTATTCAGATGGCTCCTTATGAAGCTCTCTATGGAAAGAAATACCGAACTCCAACTTGGTGGGATGAAGTTGGGGAAAGAAATCTATTAGGACCTGATATTGTTGATGAGATGGTAGAAAAGTTCCGATATATTCAACAACACATAAGAGCAGCTCAGAGTCGACAAAAAAGTTATTCTGATAACTGAAGAAAAGACCTAGAGTTTGAAGTGGGTGATAATGTGTTCTTACAAATATCTCCTTGGAAGAGACTAATGGGATTTGGAAAGAAGGGAATGTTGAGCCCTCAGTATATCGGTCCTTTCGAAATATTGGATCATGTTGGGAAGGTATCGTACCGATTGGCGCTTCCACCGAATCTCTCTCAAGTTCATGATGTGTTCCATGTATCTCTCCTGAGAAAGTACATACCAGATCCTTTACATGTACTCAGCTCAGAAGTTATACCACTGGAGCAATATCTTTCTTATGAAGAATAGCCAATAGATATTCTGGATCATAGAGAAAAAGTTCTACGGAACAAGACCACACGCATGGTGAAGGTTTTATGTAGGAACCACCAATTTAAAGAAGCTACATGAGAGCTTGAGGATATGATTAGGGAGATGTATCCTCATCTGTTTGTTATGAAGTGAAGAATTTCGAGGGAGAAATTCATTTTAAGGGGGGTAGAATGAAACTCCCGAGTTTTTTATATTTTGTTTTTATACATCATAAAAGTAATCTTTCACTACATACAAGACTTGCTTGGCTTGATTTAAACGCAATCAAAACCTTCATCGATAGCTTGTGTTGTACGAAATACCGAGTTTCATTAAACTAAGATATGCTATTAAAATATTATTAAAACTAGCCGTTATGAATAGTAATAACCACTGTTTGAAATTTTATATTTTTTTTCAAAATGGACTTTATTTTTGAATTTGGAATATCGAAATTAGCCTAGGGTGCAATTTTGGTATTTTTCTGAAAACATTCAATTTTTGATGAATAGTGAAAACACTAGCTTACTACTTAAAAAAGAATTTTTATTTAAATAATTAGTTGTTTTATTTAAGTATATTTTAGTTCAGAATTGATACATAATACATATATAAGTTCAATGTAATTCATTGGAGTCATTTTATAATCATTTTAGTTATATAAAAATTTTATTGAACTGTTCACCGTCTTTTACCCACCTCCTAGGATAGTTTTACAATTTACATAAAATCTAATTTTACCGCTTCTATGAGTGGAATTTTGAAAATCTGATAGACACAGTTAACATCAAGGAGTAAAATGTGGTTTAATAAGAAAAAAATAATTTTTGGTGAATAGTTACTTTTTACTTTTATTTACCACAGTTAAAAGTAAATTGGGTAATTAAGGGTAAAAATGGTTTTATTATTACCATAACACATATAATAATTCGATTGGATAAGTTAAATTCGACTACAAAAAACCTTAGGGATAAAATATTACCCTTTAGTTCCACTTGGATTAGATTAGGACATTTAATATTATTTTGTTTAAGGAAGAGTTAAAATAAGTTAAAATCAAATTTTAATAACTAAAACACTTTTAATATAAGGTTATACATAAGATAAATTCGACTATAGATATTCATTAGAAATCTAAAATCATTTCCAACATAATGGTAATTTATTTAGAATTTTTATACTTTAAATAATTTATTTTATATATGACACAATGATGATTAATTAATTACCTTATTAAGGAAATATTATCATAATTGATATTATAAATACCCAAATAAATGTTATTTGAGACTTTTTATGAATTAAACTATTTTTATAGTTTAATATGACATGTTAGTATTGATTTAATCAACTTTTTACGAACTAATAATGCTGTTTTTATTTTCACAAAAATCAATTACCAAATAGTGTCAAAATTGACATAAAATAGTTTTTAAACCAAATATTATATTAGTAATTGTTATTTTATCCCTAAAAATCTATGGTTCTTCCAAATGACTTAGATAAGGTTATATATATTAATAATAAACATCTTGGGGGTTCTTTTGGCTTGTTTTAGTAAGTTTATTAACCTTATAGTGTAAGAAAACAAGAAGAAATGGTAAAAATAAAATTATTTAACTTAAAGTAAAATTATTTAACTTAAAGGTAAATCTAAATTATAACATTAAAATATTAACAAAAACATGTCCAAATTATATTGGATGAGATTATTTGGTCCCATACCCACCTTAGCTTTGAAATAAATCAAATTGGATCTATTAAAAACCGAATATGTCTTTATAATAAAATAATATTTTTTTTCCAAAGGTGCCCCTCTTCTCCCTTACAAAAGGGAACCTCCTCCCTCTCCTACTCACAAACCTTTGGTACATCAAGCCCAACCAATCCCTTCCAAAATTTCTTCTCCACATCCCTATAAAGATCATAGAGGTCCTGGTCTTCTTCAAAGACCAACCCTAGTGCCATAAGAGGAGTTTAAGAAGAGGCGGCTCAAAGAAGATGTAATATCCATTACAGATCCTTTCCAATTTCTTTCTTCTTCAACTCCATATTCTTTAGTTATTTAATTATGAAGTAATAACATAAGTATCAACCATATACTGATATCTTATTATAAATATTAAATAACCCTATTTCACCTTCTATCCATCCTGCAGAAAATGAAATCACCGCGCGTGCATACGTACGGAATACCGTCGCCACGATGTGGTGTAATCTATTTTCCACCACCACCATACTTGGATGGGTATAATTGTGTAAAGAATAAATATATATGATTATTGTAAATTTATAATTATTCTGAAATAGTATACATACATTTCAATATAATTCCACGATCATGGGAACGATATCATCACTCATGCATACGTACAGCCTACCGTCTCCACAATGTAATGCGACTCATTCTACATGATATTCAATTCATAATAATTATATAAATTAATTGAATGAATAAATATGATATATATTACACTAATACCACGCTGAAAATAAGTTATCTATAACCATAAAAAAGAATAAGAATTTATTCGACAAAACACACATAAGAAAAAAAAAGAAATAATCAACCGAATAATAATTAAAAATGAAATATTACTAATAAGAAGCTAATAATATGACCATATATGATATCATAACAATGATTACGATTCTGTAGTAAGTCAATAACATTATTTAAATCATTATATAAGTGTTTCGGACACATACAAAGCAAATTGGACCTAAGGTAAGGGAAATTCTCGCAATCTTATTTTTATATGATATTGTTTATACTTCAGAATTTACTGTGGAATATTTATAATCCACATACATTTTTCCTAAATATTTAATATTATTTCTATCCTCCTAAAATTTTTTAAATCCAATTTTACCCTTTGGTGAGTTATTAGTAAAAGATATGAAAGGAATCATTTGTAATTTTTAGTACGAGGTACTTTTTTGACTTTTCTGGCCAAAGTATGAGAAGAATGTTTTTTAACTTATACAACCTGAATGGATTTTTAGAACATTCATTCCATTAATCTTCCATTACATGTTTTCAAGTTTATTTTTTATCAACTTCTTTTAGTTTAAAATTGTATGACATGTTAAGAAAGGAATATTTTTTTGAAGCATAAAGGATATTTTCCTCAAGAATGGAGTTCAAGTGTTTTATCAAAATTATTTTACATATAAGATAATATAGGATTCTATTTCTATCCCTATTTTTACATTGATTTTATTATGTTATGATGGAATTATTTTTATGATGTTCTTTTCTCTTATACGATTTATGTTATGATGGCAAGATGTTTAAGAATCCCATTTTTATTACATGGGTTATGCTATGATGTATGATTTATGATCATGTGGTACACATAAGAATGGTATCATTATGAGATGGGTGGAACCTATATCTCCATCCAATGCATTGGGTAATGATTTATATTTCATTAGATAGACATGGCTGGAACTACAGGTTAGTCCAGTTCAGTGAAACATGACTGAAACGAGGAGTGAACTTGGTTCAGAAATGGACTTTGTCCGCTAAGATAGTTTTAGCAACGATTCATGACTAATAATAAATGATTCTCTATGATTATGTGTGTATTCCACAATGTTTCATGTTTTATGTTATGATTATTTGGATTACATTTCACTATTATGATTGATCCCATGTCACGATATTATAATATCTTTTGCAGGATAATATTTTCAAAATGTTATGATATTAAGAATATGATATGAATGATATTTTTTTTGTTTACCCTTACTAAGAATTTGAGCTCATCATTTTGTATGTTTTATTCTCCCCAGGTTAGGAAGAAGGGTATTAGGTAGAATATGCCAAAAGTAACTCTAGATATGATGAAATAAATGAGAGACAACGTAGATAATTTATGAACCAGTTGTTTATGTTTCCATGTTTCTAAAGACACTATGCCTTTACGGTCCTTTCATGGTTTTGTTATATTTTGTAATAAGTGTGCTTAAATTATGATGTAATAACAATGTATGTAAAGTATCAGTCGTTATAGCGTGCCCCCCCACCCCTGACTTCACAAACCGGCAGCGCCGCCCTTCTGTCCAGCCGACCGAAGCCGGCTTGTCTTCCCGGCATGAGCGGCCCACACCTGTGGGCTGCGGATATCCTGCGCGAAACCTGCATGTGTCACCGAATTCTTAAACTCGGTCAATAGGTTCGCCGCTGAAGTGGCCCACGGAGCGTGGAACCAATGGGGCGTTGTGGATTTCCAGCCCGGCCTGCTGCGGCCGGCCGATTCTTCTTTGGTTGAGCGGCCCATGGTTGCGGGCTGTAGTTCTTTTCTTCCCGGTTGGCACGCAGTCGCCACTTCCTCCGGTCACCACTACCTCCCATTGCCACATCCAAAACAAATATTCAAGTATCATCTGAGGGTTATCAGGTGGTGTTCGTTCGGATCGCGCCCTCCGCGTTAGGTGATATCAATTGGCCGAAGATAAATCAAGGACGGAATATAATTTCATTCACTTCAAAATATATCAAACCCCCTACTTCGATTTCAAGAGCAGACCACGTCAAACAGTCACAGAAGACAAGCATCGCGGAGGTCGGGCATCGCCTAATACGGAAGTCGATTCCGTTGAAGTCACGGTGCATCCGAAGGGAAGCGTCGATGGAGAAGTCCTTCGCGTTCTTCATCGAAGTTGTTCTTCATTGAAGAACGGTGTTCTTTGTTAGAGAAGGACACTTACTTTGAAATCCTTTCAAGTCCCAACAAAAAAAGTTTATGCCAACCCAAAAGAAAAGAAGGATATTCCTTCTTTTAATGGTGAAACAACAATTCAAATTCATTTAAAATGTTAAGCTAATTAATTAATGTTAGATGGGTTGGAATAATCAATGTATTGGAGGTCGAGAGGCTCTACATAATAAATGAGAGGTGTTGTTAAAATTAATGAAGGGGATTTAATGCGAAGGTGAAAGGGTTTGGGTTCGTGTGGGATCCACCACACTAAATCCTCTCATGGGAGGTTATGTGGGTGTGGGCCCCACCTATAACATCCCCTTGTAGGAAATAACCAACTAATAAACAATAAAATTGTGTACAAAAATTTAATTTAATTTAATATAAATCTACAAAATTAACTTCTCCTCCCGAGCAAATGAAACTATGGTAATGGTCCCCTTTTGAGAATATTGGCAATGCGAGTTCATCGGTGCCCTCAGATTTCAATTCTGAGCACTGGTTCAAAAGATAGAAAAACCCGCATGTAAGTTTACTGAACGTACCTGAACAATACTTCAGAGATTGATTCCGGGCACACTGGGCCTCTGAATCAGGTGTCGTCAGAAACCACAGAGTCTTAAAATTCCAAAGTATTTAAGAAAAAAATTTCTTTCAAATTTTTGTGTCTTTACAAACCTATAATTTATGATTTATTTGACCAACTACATAGATCTCAATGATTTTCGAACAATGACCTTCGATCTGTATACCATTAGTTGTGTGTAAAGAAGGAATACATTCCAAAGATAGCATTTAGAAGAAGGTACGGGAATTACAAGTTTACAGTAATGCCTTTTGGGCTGACTAATGCACCCTTTGTATTCCTGGATCTAATGAATAGAGTTCGCAATGAATATCTTGATAATTTTAATGTGGTATTTATTGATGATATCTTGGTATACTCTAAAAGCTATGAAGATCATGAAAATCACTTGCGCATTATCCTGAAGACTCTTAAAAGAAATTAATTATATGGGAATTTTAGCAAGTGTGAATTCTAGATTTAGAAGATCTATTCTAATGGCCATATTTTCTCTAAGGATGGAATATTTGTTGATCCTTCTAAGAACAAGGAAATCCAAGAATGGGAAACACTGACGAGTATAACTAATGAACACATTTTTATTGGTTTATCATGATATTATAGGCGTTTCGTCCATAATTTTACCGGATTATCCAACCCATTAACGAATCTCACACCTAAAGGGGTTAAATTTGTTTGGAAAAAAGAGTGTGAAGAATTTTTTGAACAATTGATGAAAATTTTAGTCAATGCTCCTATATTGACTCTACCATCGGGTAATGATGGGTTTGTTATTTATAGTGATGCATCAAAGAAAGGACATGGTTGTGTACTTATGGAGAATGATAGAGTTATTGCTAATGCATCACGATAGCTGCAAGTTCATGAGAAAAACTATCCTACTCCTAATCTTTAGTTAGCTTCTGTAATCATTGCATTGAAGATATGGAGAATTTATCTCTTTGGTGAAAAATGTGAGAAATATAACGATCAGAAGAGTTTGAAGTATATTTTCTCATAGAGAGAACTCAACATGAGGAAAAGGTTATGGCTTGAACTATTCAAGGATTATGATGGCCCGATACACTACCACCCGAGGATGGAAAATAATGTGGTAGATGCTTTGAGCAAAAAAAATCATGGAGTTTTGAAAAGGATGAGATTTGAAAAGGATCCTATATGCATGGATCTAGTAAAGATGGATATGGGAATCACCATGGAAGGTGAAACCTCAATACTTTTAGAAATGGTTTCCAAAATATCTTTACTAGAAAGGATAAAGTGTTCTCAGACCAATGAAGATGAGATTAAAAATAATATTAAATCTATGAATGATGGGAGATTGAGTGACTTTGTGTATGAAGATGTAATTTTTAAATTTGGGAATAGACTTTGTGTTCCCGATATACCTGATTTAAAAAGGGAATTTCTAGATGATGTTCATAGTTCTAATTTCTCTATACACTCTGGGATCACCTAAATGTACAGAGATTTGAAGGAACATTTTTGGTGGAACAACATGAAGATGGAGATTGCTGATTTTATGTCAAGATGTATGGTTTTTCAATAAGTGAATGGTGGAAGAAAACATCCAGGAGGATTCATGAAACCTCTTCCCATACCTGAGTGGAAATGGGATAATATTACGATTAAAATTATCATGGGACCATGAAACACTCCTTGAAAGAATGATGAAATATGGGTCATTGTTGATCATCTCACCAAGTAATCACATTTTCTTTCTATAAGAGAAGATTTAACACTTGAATGATTAACAAGACTACATATTAATGAAGTTTTAAGACTTCATGGAGTACTACTATTGATTGTTTCTGATCTAGATCCACATTTTACTTCAATATTCTAGAAAAGTTTACAGAATTAACTACATACTGAACTTCATATGAGCACTTCTTACCACCACCAAATAGATGGACAATCAGAACTGACTATTCAAACCTTAGAGGACTTGTTGATATCATGCTCACTTTACTTTTAGGGTATGTGGGATCAATATTTACCTATGGTGGAATTTTTCTATAATAATTACTTCCATTCAAGTATTTAGATGGAACCATATGAAGCGTTATATAGAAAGAGATGTCGCACACCAACCATTTGGGATGAAGTTGGTGAAAGAAAACTTGTAGGCATAGAACTGGGGGAGGAAACGATGGAAAAGGTAAAGGTAATCCATAACCACATCAAAGCATCTCAAAGTAGGTAGAAGAGATAGGCCGATAAATGAAAGAAGGTTTTGGAATTTCAGGTAGGAGATCATGTTTTCTTGAAGGTATCTCCATGTAAGGGAGTTATACATTTCGATATGAAAGGTAAATTGATTCCCAGGTACATCAGACCTTTCGAAATTCTAGAACTAATTGGGGTTGTAGCTTACAGTTTGGCAATGCCACCAAATCTCTCCCAAGTTCACGATGTATTTCACATATCACAGTTGAGAAAATACATGTCGTACCCAACGCATGTACTCACCTCTGAGTAAGTAGAAGAGGAACCTGATATATCTTATTGTGAAGATCCCATCAGGATTCCTGATACCAGAGAACAAGTGTTGAGAAACCGGACGACTCGTCTAGTAAAAGTTCTATGGAGAAACCATAAGATGGAAGAGGCAACATGGGAACCCGAGGAACTTATGATGAAGAACCACACGAGTCTTTTTATGCAGTAATATTCTAAAAATTTTGAAGATGAAATTATTTGATGGTGGGAGAATGTAACACCCCAAGCTTCCACAGTACACTTCGCTTTGAATAATACAGTAGCTTGTGTTGTACGCAACATCGAGTTCAAACACACAACAACCAATCAAACTAGCCATTATGAATAGTAATACCCACTTTTTTAAATTTTATAAATTTTATCTTCCAAAATTGACATCATTTTTGGATTCATAATATCAAAATTAGCTTAGGGTGAATTTCTGGTATTTTTTTGGAAACATTCAATTTTTTTATAAAAATTTAAAAAACACTAAGTTATAGTTTAAACCCGATTTTTAAATTTTTTTTATTTAATTTAAATTTATTTTATGTCAAAATAGATACATAATACATATATAAGTTCAATGTAATTCATTGGAGTATGTTTATATTAATTTTAGATATATGAAAATTTTATTGAACTTTTCACCGTCTTTTACCCATCGCCGAGAAGAATTTGAAAATTCACATAAAACCTAATTTAACAACTTCTATGAGAGTAATTTAGAAAATTTTAGAGACTTGGTTAATATCAATAATTAAAATGTGGTTCAATAAGATATAAATAATTATTGTTGAATAATAACTTTATACTTTTATTTACCACGATTAAATGTGAATATGGAAATTAAGGGTAAAAATGATATTATTATTACCCTAACACATGTTCTAATTCTATTGGCTAAGTATAACTCGACCAAAAACAACCTTAGGAATAAAATATAAACCTCTTTGTTCCACTTGAATTTGATTAAGACATTTATTATTATTTAATTCAAAGAAGAGTTAAATGAGTTAAAATCAACGTTCAATAACTAAAAAAAATTAATATAGGGATATACAAAAGATAAATAAGATTAAAAATATTAAATAGGAATCTAAACCATTTCTTGGATAATGGAATTTTATTTTTAGTTTTTAGACATTATATAATTTAATTTATTTATGACACAATGGTGATGTAGTAATTACGTAATTAATGAAATATTAAAATAATTGATATTATAAATATGCAACTAAATGTAATTTGAGAATTTTTATTAAATACACTAAGTTTATAGTTTAATAATACATGTTAGGATTGATTAAATGAATTTATTTCAAATTTAAAAAGTTGTTAGAACTTTAATAAAAACCAATTATTAAATAGTGTCAATATTGACATAAAGAAGTATTTAAGACAAATATTATATTATTAATTGATTTTCTATCCCTAAAAATATAAGGATCAGCCAAATGACATTGATAAGGTTTTATTTATTAATAATGAACCACTTGGGGTTTTCGGGGCTTGTTATAGTATGTTTATTAACAATATAATATTAAAATACGAAAAGACATGGTAAATGTTAAACTATATTACTAAGAATTATATATAAATGATAAGGTTAATATAGTGACCCATACGAGTATAAAGTATTTTGGTTGAAATATTTTGTCACATCCCCACCTTATCCTAGAAATAAGTCACTTTGGAGCTATTATAAACCAAATATGAATTTATTATAAAATAATATTTTATGTTTTTCCTAAGGTCCCCATCACCCCACTTATAAAAGGGCACTCCCCCTTCTCTAAAATTCATAACTTCAATGCCTATTGGATCCGCCAACCCCTGCCCAAAAATCCTATCAACTTCTCTAAATTTATCCTAGAGGCCTTCCTTTAGTCTGAAATTTAACCTATGGAGCTCTTTTGATCAAATCAAAAGGAAGAACCTGAATAAGATGTAATGATTTCACCACCCTCTTTCAAGTTCTTTTCTTCTTCCACTTCTTCTTTATTTGTTATTTCCATTCTAAAATAATAACTCCAGTATCATCAATATATATTTATGTTAATACAAATATGGTATAACCATAATAAGTATTCTATCCATCCTTTAAATGACATGTCACCATACGTGCGTACGTACGGCTTACCATCTCCACACCGTGGTGTAATTGTTATTCAATACATTATTATTTGGATGGGTATAATAATGATGTGTAATTCAAGTAAATAATAAATATAACATGATAATGATTCTATATATTTGATACACCATCCAATTATGTATTCTTTTAATATCCAAAGAATGATATTGTCGCTCATGCGTACGTACGGATTACCGTCTCCACGAACGCGATGAGATTCACTCCCCATCATATCAATTCAAGAATAAATTTCATTTGATGATTAAAAATAATGTTTAAAGACATGATATCATTATAGATATGAATAATATACAATATATGGATTACAAGAACAACTTATGTAACAAAACATATAAAAGAAAACGAGTAACTAAACAACTGAAACGACTATAATACTAAAATATTATTAACAATGCATTATTAAAAGATCATATATGATATCATATTTATGTATATGATTCTTTTATAATTTAATAACAACTATTTCACCATTATACAGGATTTTAGCCATCCCCCAACTGAGGAAAATTACAAGGTAATGGTTTATTTCACAATCTCTTCATTATCCGATGTTGTTTATATGTTATTATCTACTAGGACCTCTTTATCATCCACATCCATGTTTCTTAAAAATTTATTTCAAGCCATTATTAATATTTTACAGACTATGGTTAAAATTCAGTTATACCCTTGTTTGAATTTTTATATGTTTTTAATGGAATCATTCTGTCGTTTTCAAAACAAGGTCTTTTTAACCCTTTTAACAGAATTAAGGTAAGAATGTCTTTTTTAACTTATACAGTAGGGGCAGCTATTTTACTGCATTATAAAATCTTCGAAGATTACCTTACAAGATTATAAGGATTTTTTCAAAGAAAATGTTTTATTTTATAGTTATGTGACATTTAAATTATTTAAAAAAGTGATTTTTCTCTAAAATAGTTTTTATTTCATCTATGTCACCATCCTTTGAAGGATTTTAAGCTTATTTGAAGTTGATTTTTTAGGATACAAAACTTTCATATTGTATTGATGGTTTTTTTATATGTTTGACTGTGGATGTGTTATTTTTATACCATTAATGGTTTATGGATAAAGTATTGACATTTTGTATGCTTGTTTTAATATGAATGTTTATGTTATGGTTAAACCTGTTCATATGAGGAATGCATTGGACTTAATAAGAGATGGGTGGAGCCCGCTATAGCTCCTAGATCCATGGGTAGGTCTCATTAGACAAAATAGTGTCTTGGAACAAGATCGTGACAAAATCTTATTTGTAGTCTGGGCGCATGGCCTTGACTATATGGTTATGATATTCTGGCATTATGCTTTCCATCATTATGAAGGTTGTTATTGATATTGCATGTGATTATTTGATTAATAGAATATCTATTCGAATATGTAAATGGAATTATTTCATTTTATTTCTGTTATATTATGATGAAGTTCAAGTTTAAAAGGGTTTCGTTTTAGTTATACATTGCCTTAAATTTTTATGATTATTTTTGAATGTTTCCGCTATATTGTTATCCTTACTGGGCATCTGAGATCACCCCTTTCTATGTTTTATTTTTCCTATCATATGAAGACGTATTTTATGACTGACCTGTAGGGATAGTCTGAGGGGATATGAGTGTGGACTATGGAGAATATTTTGTTATAGTTTTCATTTAATGATGGAATGTAAACATTATGAATTTATCTATTCATTCCAAGGCTACTATACTAATCGGTCTTTTGAGACTTGATCATTTGTGATCATGGAAATGTTATTTAATAAAGCACTGACTCTATGTAACTGGGGTCAGGACGTTACTCTATGTGATAGACACTATCAATATTAGGGGAAAATATAATACCTACAAAAATTGAAATATTTTTATTTTAAAATAGAATATATCAATTCAATAACATGTATTGTACGGAACATAATCGTTATCCTACATTTCATATGACACTTTTTTTGTCTTACATTTCACGAAACATCGATTTTAAAAGAAACTTGACAAGTTAAAAAATATTATTATTTAATATAATATGTCTACCTTAGCAGATAAATTTGTGTGCATTAATGGTAATAACTATCATATGGAAATTACATACTTTAAAAAAAATCATATGATAATATATTGATTATAAATAAAAATAATAATGATCACTTGAATGTAAAAATTAATTTCCAAAAAAAATTGTATTTTTAATAAAAAGAAGATTACATACGCTTTTAAAACCTAATTTAAAGTTATTTTTAGCAAACTTATAAAAAAATTAAAAAGTTATCTTTACTTTTTAAATAATAATATAAAAATTCTATTAGGGTAATTTTTTAGGATTCTTCTGAAAATTTTCATTTTATAATGAATAGTGGAAATTAAAAATTTTAATAGAAAACATTCATTTACTTGAAATTATATATAAATATAAATTTTATTTTTAGATTTTTTTAAAATAAAATTAGTTCAATTAAATATCAAATAAACCAAACTCAGAATAATTTACAGATTTAATTTTGATATAAATAATTTCTAAACTTTTGAACATTTTCCCCTTGATAAACATTCTTTATCATTGAGTATGTGTGACAAATTTTAAGTTAAAATATTAAACTTATGTAGATGGAATTTTGAAAAATGTAATTTATATTTGTAATTAGAATACATATATTTTCTAATACGGTCAACATAATTTTTTTACTAAATTTAAAAGTGAAATAATAAATAATTTATTATCGATGTTAAGGTAGAAATATTATTAATTGGGGGATAATATTTGATGATAATGTGTAAAAATTACCTAAAACCCTATCAAAAATAAATTGTAAGTAAATATTTCTAAGTTATACATTATATAATGGATAATCTCTCATTTTGTATACTTATTAAATGATATGAATGTGGGTATTATTGAATCTTTTCATATAATTACATGTATTCTACTCACCTTACTTATAAATTACCACCAACCCCTCAAAACATCACACATTACAATTATTTTTCCTCATCCAAGAAATATCCAAATCACTTCCCACATCCCTTATATATTCATAGAAGTCTTATTTTTTGAATAAATCCAACATAGGATAGATTTTGGTGAAAACATTTAGAGGATACTTGAAGAAGTGGAAAATTATTCTACGAGAATCATTATATTACCTCTTCCACCACATTGTTAAATTATTATGAAATCATAAAGATATAAAAACATCATTAGGTTACATTTACAATGTTTTTTGAAGTTATTTATATGACCTATAGTGAACCCCACCTCAATCAAATGGGTTATTAATTCATAAGTAATCTGTATGGAGGACTACCACCTCACAAAAAAATGTCCTTTGTTCTTCCATTACCACTATTCATGGTTGAGTATGAATATATATAATATATATATATATATATATTAAAATATTAAAATAATTATATCAATTGATTCATTATATATTATATATCTTTTTTACATTCAATGGTATAAGTGATATGATAACACCACTCTTGTGTACAGCGTACTACAGTCGTCTGAAGCATTGTGATTATTCTTTCAAAAACAATTTTCATGTGAAATAATAATGATAAATTTTTTCAATATTTTTCAAATAATTTTAAAAATTATATTATTAATTTAAT
Source organism: Viscum album (assembly GCA_963277665.1). NCBI lineage: Eukaryota > Viridiplantae > Streptophyta > Magnoliopsida > Santalales > Viscaceae > Viscum > Viscum album. The sequence continues at coordinate 360,676,511 of OY728143.1, forward strand.
ATTTATAACAATTAAAATAAAATATTCTTTCTTACCATTTCACACAGAAAAGGATGATAACATAGTTCGTATATAAATAGACAACCACCTTCACGTAGCGACCTAAATCTATTTTCATCACCCCACCACAAGGATTGTATATATAGGCATATTAAAATAAATAATATTCTATATATGATATTAAATTCATTATATATTCAAAATACTGCTACTTAACTACTTTAAATTAATATCATTGAAAAGTCAAATTGTTACTCATGCATATGTAGAGTAGACTATCACAAAGATCATAACATACTTCATTTTTCATAACCAACATTCATGACTATTTTATAAGAAAAATATTTATTTAAAAATAGGTTAATTATTTTATTATTATTAAAATTAAGATTATATAATAATATATTATTGTTAAGAAACCGATCTTACATAATGAAACATCCATTATAAAACAAGGCATTTAACAATAAATATAATAAAAACAGTGTAATACTATTATAAGTCGGTTAATAAGAGGATGTAAAATGATAATACATGATATTAACTTTTAATATTGTTCTTTTATATGTAAATAATATTTTTAACACCACACTATTATTGGTCTATTCATGTCTATCCATTTATATGTCTATGGTAAGGGATTTAGTCTCAATCTCAAATCATTAAGGTATACTATAATGTTATGTTATGAATTAATATTATATGATCTATATACTACCCATATAAATGTTATATAATTAATTTTTATTAATTAAGGTTATTTTAAAATTTTATTTAAATTATTTTATCCAATGGGCTTTGAATTCAAAATCAATAACTAGTAAAAGGATTTCATAACTCAATTTATTTTCATTTTTTCATATAACATTTTTATTATCATTTATATTATATGATTATGTGTACAATGAAATTTGATTTTATTTTGTATTAAGTCCCCAATTTTTATATATACATATATATAATACAAAAAATATATTTATTTATAAGTTCTAACTTTAACGTTATGTTCATTCTATTGTTTTTTTCACAATATAACTCTAATAATGAATTCATATTGCTTAATTAAATTTCAATAAAATAATTTAGTGATTACATTAAAAATATATTTAATTTTTCTCTCCATTGTTTATTAATTATAACTTCCTGGAATTGTACAATTTTCCACAAATTGGTGAAAATAATAATTAAGAAAATGTTTTCACAATATCTCACTTCATTTCTCTCTTCGATCTCAAATATATTTTATTTCAAAACAATGTTTTATAAAAATGTTCCTAGAAAATGATATCAACCACTTATAAAATTATTTATTTAATACATTTTAATATATCTTGACTTTTGTAAAAAAATTGAATAGAATAGAATTCTCATTTTCCAAAATAGTATACTAAAGGAATGTTCTTTTTGACATGTACAACTTCTATAGAATTACCAACCATCATAACCATAATTTATTTGAACATTCCATTTCATGTTTATATAGTTATTTAAAAAAATGTTTTTGTTAATGTTCTAGATATTAATTTTTTAGATTATTTCCAAAGGTAAGGATTAAAAAAAATTGTTTTAAAATGTTATTTTCACAATGAGAAAGACATTTTCTGTAATAATTTTTTTAAATATATTTTTATTGTATTACTATTCCTAAAAGAATGAAACCCTTTATATAACATAATTTAAATTATGGATGCGTTTTATTAATACCATCCATGTTATTCCACAAGATTTTTTATGATTTTTTTGACAAAGGATAGTATTTATATTCACTTCATTGTATGTTTTTGTAATTTCTAACTTTCCTTCAAAATATTCACTTTCATTTGAACATTAAATGTTTTATTTCCATTACATATCTATATTAACTTTCACGGATATTCATATTTCTTAAACCATACATATGTTATACAAATTGTGTTATACTTTTAATGTTATTTGATTTAATTGTGAAATATTGGAAAATCTATATCATTTACGCAATACAGATATTTGGTGTTACTGAAAAATGATTAATGAATTAATTTTATTATTAAATATATGTGAAATGATTTGTACATATAGTTAGGGGTATGTCAAAAAATATTATATCACCTATATGCATCAGTAGAATCATGAGGGGAATATGTAAGATATCATTAGAGATGTTTTTCTATAGAGATTAATTTGTTTTATGAATGGTATTGAAGGAAGAGGTATCCGGATGACTAAGATTATTGAATTAAATGTCTATTCATTATTCTAATTAAGAATATAGTTTTTATAATGCAAGATATTTTTACAATTATATTATATCTATATGTGCTACATTTTCAGTTATTTGTTAAATGGACTGTCTATTTGATTATTAACTATTCCATTTAGAATTTTCCTTATATTGTTATGACTATTGCGTTATTGTGTAAATCTAATTTTTGTTAGTTAATTTCCACTAAATATTTATTTTTATCCATGAGATATTTGAATTGATATTATCTATGGATGAACCTTTTTTATTTTATTTATTACATTTCATGTGTGCTCAGTTATTTACCATTCTGCTTTGTTTGTGCTTACTGATTCAGGATATTTTTTAATCTACTTAATCCTTACTATACATTTTACTTCACCATAATATTTTTTTAATTACATAGTAATACATGATGATTAATATCTTTCATATGAAATAATATTATAGTGGTATTGTTGTTATTTTAAAAATTTTGATATTGTTATTATTGTAATCGAGTATAGTATGGTAATCATGTATGTATATCATTTACCAATACTATTAAACTAGTTAGTCCCACACGATGTGAATTTTTTATTAAGAAATTTTAATAAATCATACATCATCTATTGGATAATATAATTTTAGTATATAGAGAATAAAAAACATGCAGGGCATAAGGGGTAAATCCATGTATGTTGACTAAAGAATATATATAGTTCACTACTGACTCATTAAATTTTATTTCTTCTCCCACATGCATCACATCTTCTCCAAAAACTGAGATATACAAACATAAATATATTTGAGAAAATGAGATGCTATTATGCAAATTTAATAACCTATACATATTTATAACCTTCATTAAATGAAAAAGGAATTGATTGTTTATGTGTATGGTGGACTACCCACTCTAGTACCATTGTAATTCATTTCTCATCACCACCATTCGTGACTCGTTATAGTAATTAAATTAATATTTATTTATATGATATTAATGATATAATTATTATTATTAAAAAATAATTTTTCATTTAATTTATTACCATTCAATTCAATAAAATTTATAACGTTGTTCATGGGTTCGTGTGGACTACCACCTCTAAGAATCGATGTGGTTCATTTTAAATCAACACTTCACATATTGATATAAATATGTTTTTTTATTAAAATAATATAGATTTTATATATATTCATTCTTTATTGATCAATGAAAAATGTAAATAATTAATTTTCGTACATACAATGTAACTTCTATATGAATTTTAACATAGTTTAATTTTCTGAACCATATTTAATTGATGATTTTAAGATAATAAATAATTGATAAATATGTTAATTATGTAATTATTATTATGGTAGAGATGATTGGATTACTACCACATTGACCATAGTCATCCCACTGAATTCATATTGGACATATCAACTGAACATCATCAAAACATTAAACATGAACTAAACTTAATAAGTAATGATATTAAATTAGATAATTTTTATAAAAATGTATTATTAGAAGTGAAAAGTGTTCTTAAAAAATATATAATTGATAAAATTTCAATATAATGAATTTAAATGACATATATGGTAACTCTGGACTCGAGGTAAGGGAGTTGGTCTCAAATTTCCTTAATTGAGGAATATATTGTTGTTGTGCAATTAATTTCATTAATATGATGCATAGAATATAATTTTACATGATTTAACCTTATTTATTTATTCTTCATGGTATTTTGTGTTCATATTCATATTATTTCAACCAATGTGATTTTACATGAATGTTAACAAGTTATTATAATTTTTTCAACTCAGTCTCTTTTCCTTGGGTTATAACTTTTATTTATTGATTATATTATAACATGATTATTATTCAATCTATATCTCAATATTATTATTATATATTTACACTTCTCTATTATGGATTAATAAATTTCCTAATAATACATGGGTTTATTAATATTCTATTCACTAATTTGATCATTGTAAGGTTACATTTTCTCAAACCCTATTTCCTTGAGATATACATTATTGATATTCACCTTTTTATGTTGCGTATATACTAAATATTAAATTTTATTTCAGGAATATACATATTTTAATGATATGTAATGTTTCATTTGAATTTTTTCTATCATGGGGATTATGATTGAAAAGTTAAAACAGTGTAAAATGATTTATTAGTCAATACTTTTTTCCTTTAGTGATTGTTTATGATCGAGGGTCCTTTTAGAAGAAACTATCGATATTATTATATATAATAAAATATATTTTCAGACATATGGTTAGGAATATGGTTCAAATTATTTATATTTACATCCCCTCAAACATTTAGAATAAACAATATGACTGTTTGTTTATGTAATATAGATCTTCTATCTTCCTTTAGATCGATAATTTTAATCTATAAATACAGATATTTTATAAAAAATGAACATGACCATTTTTAAAAATAAAGTATTGCATAATGTTATTTTTCATGATCTATGTTCTTCTGATAAAAGGGTTTAAAAAATTCTTACCATTTTCTAAATGGATCACATTAGACTCTCGTACAAAATGTTTGAAAATAATAATTATTTTTAGCATTTACCAACCAATAAAAATATACCAGTATCATGTATATAATTAAATTTTAATGTTACATCACATGGCCAAATGGGTATTTTCAATTATATGTATTTCAAAATATTTTATTAAATTTTCTATCGGGAAAAGTTATTTAAAATTGAAAATGGAATTTTCTTCAAGAATATTTTTCATGAGCATTTAATTATATTTGTGTTCATGAATGCCAACAATATTTGATGTTGCTTATAATCCTATTGGGATATTTTTTTAATGATACTATCACCATTATTTATGGAGGAATATTTTTATTGTTTAAATGTAATTTTCAAGGAACCTATTTATTTTCATTATGTAAATCATGTTATAAAAGGAATAATAGAAGTTTCTAAGAGTTTTATGATGAAATGCAAGCTCTGTGTACTTTATTTATATTATGAATATCGGTTATTATATATGATAATGGGTGGTACCATTATAAACCTTATATGAGTGGTACCTTTATAAACTATTATGGGTGGGTATTTTATTATCAATGAAGGGTGGGTCAATAATATCCATCTGAAGCATTGGGGATAGTATTTGACTGCATCATTATGAAATTTTTTTGAGTCATAGTAACAATTATATAGAAATGAAGTCCCATGTTACCTATATTTTTTATCAAATATTGATATATGATTTTACCGAACTCTTTTTTATGGTAAGAATATGTGTTTATGTTTATATAAGTGTATTTTCTAGTTTTTGTGGGAGAATCGATATAGTTTTTATGTGATTCTTTGATTATGATAAAAATCACATGGATTATGATTATTAATTCCGATGAATCATTCCATAATTAAATATTTATGACATATTTCATGATTGATGATCCACCTTTTTATGGTTGTGAGTTCCCTTATTACATGTTCATGAAGTATTATTGTTTAATCAAACCCTTGATCTCATCTTACAATAAATAATGTTATATAATTATTAATTGATATATTTTCCCGTATTAAAAATTTGAGCTAACCGTACATATGATTCCTTTTCCATGGTTTATTATGAATGATGAGAAGTTAATTTTTTCTATAATGGTATAATATGTTGAGAGTTTTATAGTGCATAGAATAGATCTTTATTGAGTAGATGGTTATAAATAAAATTTGTATATACTTTATCACAATTCAATAAAATTCTAAACCCAAAAGTTCATTGGTAATATAAGTTGTATTATATTTTCATTATATGTTCTATGTTTTGGATTTAACAATTCAGGATAGTTTTATAATTATCAAATACATATATATAATCCTATGTTATTATAATCGAATCTAGGAGTGCATGTAATGGGATTTTACAATCGGTATCATAGTACAGATTACTCACCATTGGATATTGGGATTTTTTATCAGAGGATATATTAAGAGTAATGGATACCATTATAGGTTTATAACATTAAATTTATTCATAATATTCATGTTTCATAAACCCCTTCATGGATTTATACGAAGATATTTTAAGGTGACTAATGTTATTTTTTCATATTATTTATTAGAACAATTAATATCTAATTGATGTTGGATCGTTATATAAGATAATTATTAATAAAGGGTGCTCAAATATTCATTTTAAATATTTAATGTTAAAATATTATCGCTTTATAAAATATTAATATATAGTGACTATAGTGTTCTTTAGTTTACCTTTAGGGGGAATATAAATTAATGGAAAAATATATATTATGGACTAGGTCACAAATATCCTACTCCAATACTAAACATAGACTACTCCTCTATGATATTTGTTCCCATTATGTACCCAAAATTTAATAGTATGAGGGAATTGTTACAAAACCGTCATCATAAACAACATAGTGGAATATCCTATTCTTAATACAAGATGCTGAAATTTGAAATTTTACATGTTATTTGGTCCGAACACACCACCTTGACCTTACATAAATATTGGATAACCAGTGAAACTAACATCTTCTTTTCATATGGAATGAAATAAACAATACACAGAAAATACAAATAGAAATAAAATATTTAATTAATAGAAACACTTTTAAAAAATATGAATTAAATGTTGAATAATTTTATGCACAATGATAATTGATCACTTGAAAAAAAGTTTAGAATATGAATTCCTTCACTGATCAAAACTATAGTACAAAATTCACAAAAGATCGTGAGTAATTGAGGGCATCAGGAATGTCTAAGATTTATACAGAGTAATTATCTTAGTGAATACTGCTATAATTGTATTCTCTTTTATTCCTTGATGAAATCTCTTGGATCTATAAAAAAAGATCCACTATGAGTGTATTCTTGTAAAATATATGACAAAAACATATTAGAGTATAATAATTAAATAATGTGATGATAACCATTGTTTGTTAATGTGGCTAAGGGTAATATAAAATAATCAATCATTACATTTATTCATGAATCAATAATATAAATTAATTAATATGTTATGTAAATAGATATTATTTCAATTAAAAATAATAAAAGAAATGAAAAAAAAGTTATTGTACTTTATTCTAACAAAAACAAATCATTAAAATTGCCCATTAAATAAACTAGAATCTGAATGAATAATTGTATATAAAACAATATTAATATTTTTTATACACATTCTATAATTATTTTTCATCATTAAATAATATAACATTTTACACAAGAATTTATTTTAGTAACCTTTATTGAAATGATAAATAAATATTATATAACAAAAAAATTTAACTGATATTGGATTAATAAAAATTTTTGGTGGTGTCTCATGAACCACACCTGAAAACATTTAGCAGTGACTCACAAATCACTAATGAAAACTGAGAGGTGACTAGACACAAAACGTTGAAAACATATATTTGTTACTCCTACATGGAGATTAAAAATAATGATATTGAAATAGTTTCACTTATAAAATTGATTATATCCATCTAATATAAAACTTATTTTGTGCTATAAAACAGTCATTGGTTTTATGAAAAGTAATAAAACATTTTTTACTATTGGATAAATAGTGGTTACTTCTAACTCACCATCCATGGGGCCCATTAGTGACTCATGACCTACCATTGGATGTTCCCAATGGCAGATCATTTAAAACCATTCCATCCAATGAATAAAAATGAAAATAATATTCTTATAATAATGGAAAAAAATTAAAACTGATTGAAAAAATATATATAACCTTATAGAAGAAGGAAAATATCCTATTGGATCTTCAAGAGGATTTATACTACATATGGAATGACAAATGTTAAAAATTTTAGGTACAAAAGGATAATAAATATACGATAAAAAATATACTTCTAAAAAAACTAATAAAACAAAAAGGGGCCGACAATAAAAGGAGTTAACTATTGGGGAAAAAAGAAATAATTATTGAGAAAAGTTGTTAGTAATATGGAACACTATTTTAATATGGTGGGGGATCTTGATTTACCATTGGAGAAGTCCAGCAGTGAATCTCAAACTCATTAATGGGTTACAATACAGACACATGACTCACAGATGGAGAATTCATGTCTTGACTCACTAAATCGTATTTGATGTACAATGGTGTAACCATTGAGTAAAGGACAATTGAGAAGATAGAACTAGACCATAATTTCAAAGAACAAGAAGAATATTTTCTGAAAATCAAAATCTGGTAGATAAAATCATCCACTATTGAATGTTGGAGCTATTGACACAGACAACACCACATGAGGCGTCGAACCTGTATAGGAATATGATTATTGAAAATTATTTGACAACAAAAACAAGAAATGTAGATATAATCCATGTGTTGATGATCCTCGTGTAATCGAATATTGAATATTATTTGATTTAAAACACAAATGTGGGTTGGATTTTATAAAAACGTGATATAATCAAGGAGATCATATGGTACACAGTACATAGATGGTATGGCTGAGATCTATATATGCCTTTTAACTCATATAAATAGTGAACATAATAAATAAACTCATATAGAATTAGAGAATCTAAGGCTGAGCAGTATATCACCTAGGATATGCTAAACCTTGGTTCAAGCTGGCTACTGGGAATCAACACTGGTTTACATATTTCACACACATGGGCTTACATCCCAACGGGTGACCTATGCCCATCTCATGTTCAAATGGGAATTCTATTTGAGCAATATAAATGGGACCTAAATGTATTGAGTATGTGTTTTGCTAACCAGTTAGTAGATCCTTCATGTCGGGTGCCTCTAGTAGTCCTCCCCACCGATTAGACCTAATGAGTCCCCTATGTGGTTGAGGGCCAACCAGGTTTCCACACTATGGATGCACAAGTTTTTACTTTAACAAAACAAAACAAGATTATAAAAACGTAACAAGTAAATAATAAATTATTAGAATAAATCAGAAAAAGTTTTACATTTTTAAAACATTCAATTAAAAGTAAATAATCAATTAATACACCTAAAACATTAGAATTTTTCAGAGATTAAATAGTGAAATCAATATAAAAATAATTGAGAGTAATTTATCAAAACAAATAAAAAATTTAATTTATTTAAAGAAAATTTAAAATAATAAAACAATGAACCTTTAAAATATTTTAAAAATGAACATTTATTAATTTCTCAACAAAATATATCCAAATCTTTTAAAATGATGGAAAATTACATTAAGATTTATAAAAAAATAGACTCCCTATTTTAAAAAAACTATTAAAAAAAATTTGTACAATTTTATAGGAGTAAACATATAGTTACAATATTAAATGATAATAAAATTAAAATATAGTAAGAGTTTAAAATTTCAATTTTATATTGTATGATCTAATGTTACACTGCAATCTTCCACGATATGTTTCTCTTTGAATAATGAAATAGCTTGCATTGTATGCAACTTTGAGATTCTAACCCACCGCGACCAATCAGACTAGAAGTTATGAACAGTAATACCACCTTTTGAAATTTAATAAATTTTATCATTCAAAATTAAAATCATTTTTGGATTTTTAATATCGAAATTAGCATAGCGGTGAATTTTTGGTATTTTTCTAAAAATATTCAATTTTTGATGAAGTGTGAAAAAACACTACGTTATAGGTTAAAACCGGCATTTTATTTAAAAAATTAGTTATTTTATTTTAATATATTTAGGGTCAAAATAGATACATAATACATATATATGTTCAATGTAATTCATTGGAGTCATTTTATAATAAGTATAGAAATATAAAATTTTATTGAACTTTTCACCGTATTTTACCCACCTCATAGGAGCATTTTCAATTTCGCATAAAACATTATTTTACCACCTCTGTGAGTTTAATTTCAAAAATCCATGGGAAACAATTAATATTATTTTTTAAAATGTGGTTCAATAAGATGAAAATAATTTGTGGTGAATAATAACTTTTTTTCTTTTATTTACCACGGTAAAAAGTAAATAGGGTAATTAAAGGTAAAAATGATATTATAATTACCCTAAAACATGTCCTAATTCTATTAGATAAGTTTAATTCGTCCCAAGAATACCTTAGTAATAAAATATGATCCCTTTTGGTTCACTTGTATTTGATTAGGACATTTATTTTTATTTTATTTAAAGTGGAGTTACAATAGTTAAAATCATCGTTTAATAACTAAACGATTTTTAATATAGGGATATACATATGATAAATACGACTATAAATATTCATTAGAAATATAAAAATATTTTCTTCATAATTATATTTTATTTATAATGTTTAGATATTAAATAATTTAATTTACTTTTGACTAAAATTATGACGTAGTAATTACCTTAATAATGAAATATTATTAAATTGATATTATAAATATCCAAATAAATGTAATTTGAGACTTTTGATAAATTAAACTAATTTTCTAGGTTAATATGAAATTTTTGGATTGAACATATGAATTTAGTTCGAAGTAAAAAATTTGTTAGGACTTTAACAAAACTCATTTATCAAATAGTGTCAAAACTGACATTAAAAGAGTTTTTTTTTAAAATATTATATTATTAATTGGAATTCTATTCCTAAAAATCTTAGGTTAGGAAACATGGATTAAATAATAGTATATATTTCAGTAATTAACCTCTTGAGGTTCTCTTGGAAGTTTATCATATTTTTAATAACCATATAATAAATAAATTCAAAGACACATGGTAAATGTCAAATAATTTATCTAAGAGTTAAATCTAAAAGATAAAGTTAATATGATGACCTAAACCCTTATAAAACCTATTATTTGATAGGTTTTTCACACATACCCACACTATCCTTTAAATAATTCATTCTTGAGCCATTACAAACTAAAAATAAGTTTATTATAATGTAATATTTCAATCTTTTCCTAAAGTAACCCTCACCTCTCTTATAAAAGGGAACATACCCTTCTCTCAAATTCACACCATCAAAGCCGTCTGGATTTTCCAAACCCTACATAAATATCCTTTAAACATTCCTCACGTAATCATAGAGGCCTTACATTAGTCTTAATGCCTACCTATGGAGTTCTTTTGATCAAATCAAAATGAAGAACCTGAAGAAGAGGAAAATATTTTCATAACCCCATTCAAGTTCCTTTCTTCTCCCACTTCCACTTTAATTGATTTCTCTGTTATAAAATAATAGATCCAATATATTAAATATAATTTTATGTTATTATAAAAATTTTATAACCATATTCATTATTCTATATATCTTATAAATGACATAGTCACCATACGTGTGTAGGTACGGATTACCGTCTCCAAGTCGTGGTGTGGTTTATTATTCACACACTTCATCATTTGGATGGGTATAATAGTGAGTATAAATGATGTAAATAATAAATATAATATGATAATGATTGTTTATATATGATATACCATCCAATTATATATTATTTCAATATAAAAAGATTGATATTTTCGATCGTGGGTATGTACAGATTACCGTCTCCACGAACTCGATGAGATTCATTCCCCATCATATCCATTCAATACTAAGTTTCATTTTATTATTAAAAAAATAATGTTTAAAGACATAATATCATTTGGAATATTAACAATGTAAATCTTATCCATACACAAACATTACTAACATAACAAAGCATATAAAGGAAAACGAATCAGTTAACACCTTAAACGATGAAAATACTAAAATATTTTAAACAATGTAATATTAAAAGATCATATATGATATCATAGTTACTTATATGCTTATTTTATAATTAAATAACAATGATTTAACTATTATAAATGAGGTTAACATACCCTCAACCAAGGAAAATTATATGTTAAGGGTTAATTTAACAATCTCTTTATTATCCAAGGATGTTTTTATGTACGTTTCAACTGGTTCCTCTTTATCATCCATATCCATGTTTCTTAAAATTTATTCCAAAAATATTTAACTATTTACTAGACTATGGGTTAATGAAATTTATACTGTTATTGGAATTATTATAAAATTATTTGAAAGTAATCTTTGCATCATTTTCCAAATAAGAATCCTTATGACCTTTTCGACAAAATTATGGTAAGAATGTTTTTTTAACATATACGGCGGGTGCGGATTTTTTGTACCGTTATAAAATCGTCGAAGTTTCCCATACAAGATTATAAAAATATGTAAAAAATAAATGTTTTCTTTTAAAATTACATGACTTTTAAATGATTTCAAAATAGAAAGATACATTTCTCTAAAAAAGATTTGATTTTATCTATGTCAACATCCTTTGAAGGATTGTGAGCTTATTTGAAGTTGACTTATAATGATAAAAATCTTCTATATCGTATTTATGGTTTTGTGAAATGTTTGACTGTGGATGTGTTATTTTTACACCGTTCATTGTTTATGGATAAAGTATTTACATTTCTCATGCTTGTTTTAATACGAATGTTTATGTTCTGTTTATATCTTTTCATATGAGGAATGCATTGGACTTAGTAAGCGATGGGTGGAGGCTGTAGTATCTCCTCGATTAATCGGTAGGTATCATGAGACAAACCAGTGTCTTGGCACAAGGCCTTGAAAAATCTTTTTTGTAGTCTTGATACAAGGCCTGGACTATGTGGTTATGATGTTTAGAATTATTCTTTCCATCATTATGAAAGAGGCTATTGATATTGCATGTGATTATTTGACTAGTAGAATATCCATGTGAATAAGTAATGTCATAATTTGATTTTATATTTTTCATATTATACTGATGATCAAGTTTAATAGTCTTTTGTTTTTGTTATTCATTTCCTTAAATGTTTATTCTTATTTATGAAAGTTACCACTATATTGTTATCTTTACTGAGAATCTATGCTCACCCCTTTCTATGTATTATTTTTACAAGGATGTGAAGAAGTATATTATGACTAACCTTCAGGGATAGTATAAGGGATATGAGTGAGGACAATTTATAATATGTAGTTTTTTTTCAATTTTATAATGTAATGTAAAACTTATGAATGCATATAGTATTTCCAAAGCTACTAAACTAATCTGTCTTTTGAGACATAATATTTTATGATCAATCCAATGTTATGTAAAAATGAATCAACTCTGAGTAACTTGGGTCGGGGAATTATAGTTGGTATTATTTGAATTTTAGTACAAACCTTTGAAGATAGATTAAGAAAAACTCTGATTATAGAACAATACACAAAGATAGACATTGAGGATTAGTATAGTATAACCTCCAAGAATTTTGGTGTCGTGTATATTTTTTGGGTTTTCCAAGAAATACATCCCTATCTGGATACAATAATGTTGAAGAATCTCTGGAACAGATGTACCTAGGTGTAAAACCCAAAAACACCTCTTTGAGCTAGACTCGAACGAGAACTAGTGCATAACAATGGGCCTTACTACAATCTTGGTTACTACACTCACGAGGGATATGCTTAGGACAATTCCTATTTTCTTTACAAAAAATAATGAAGGGTTTATGATTATATACTTTCTCAAAGAAAACATATTTATTATCATTGATTATATCCTTAAAATTTTCAATTTATGTTAATTTTTTACATTTTTGTAATTATGTATTGTGATTTATAAACTAATGTAGTGTATTCCATTGTTTAGAAATGTAAACTAGTAGAAGGAATGAAACCTGTATCAACACACGTAATCAATGTAGGGATTTTACTCCTAATCAAGATAATTATAGTAGATCTGGTGAAGAAACTGGTGCTAATCATCTTATCACCAAACTGGGAAAACTCACTCATGTTATGAATAATAAACTTACGCATATGGAGCACCTTGATCCACCGCGTGGTGGATCAAATTTAGACCGCTTCAGGAGAAAACATCCAGCAATATTCAATGAGATTACAAATCCATTAGTAGCTGATCAATGGTTAAATTTCATAGATAAAATATTTCATTCTTTGGGGAGTAGCGAAAGGGAAGAAGTTTTCATGGCATTTTATCACCTCACGAGAGATGCAGATCAATGGTGGTCATTGGCTCAAAAAAAAGGAAGATGATGAAGTTTCAAATATGGTATGGAGGGTGTTTAAATAGGTTTTCTTAGAAAAATACATTCCTCGTGCCAATCAAGCGGATTTGGAAGGACAATTTTTGAGTCTGAGTTAAAAAGGATGAGAATGTCGCAAAATATGAGGCTTACATTACAAGGATAGAAATCCATGTATGTAATTATAAATATAAAACATGGTGTAATATTTATCAATTTTGTGATGAGTTAAAACCATTTCATTGTCAAGAGTTAGTCTCACAATCCTTCTCATCATACGATGATATTGTCTCATTTGCGATCAAGACAAAGAATGAATTATCTATGTCTGACGAATATAAAGCAAAGCTAGAGAAGAAGAGATATGCTGGACTCCCTAGAAATAGAAATTAGGGGAATAAAGTAAAAGTTTAATATCCATACTATTGTAAATGTGGGAAGAAACACCCTGGTAAATACCTGAATGGAATGGGAGTCTGTTACAAGTGTGTTGAAAAAGGCAACCAAGAACATGATTTCAAGGGGAAGAAAGTGGTTGTCAATGATGAATGCAATAATTGTAGAGAAATGGGGAATTATGAAAATCAATATCCTAATATCCAAGGGTACTTACCTTAAAAATGGACAAGGGGAAAGGACAAGCTTATGTGATCACTGCTGCTGAGGTTGAAGCTCCAAAAGATGTGGTGGTAGGTAATTTATTGGTTTCCTCATGTTTGACCAATGATTTATTTGATTCAAGATCATTGAATTGTTTCATATCGTCCCAATTTTCTATGAAAATTAGATGTTTCCAATTTGACTTAACAAGGGAGTTGTCAGTCAAAACACCTAAGGGAAGTATCATCGCAATAGTGGTTTGTGAATAAGTTCCCATTTCGGTATATAAATGTACTTTATCTGCTGATCTCATCGTCATACCCATGATTGAATTTGATATAATCCTCAGTATGGATTGGATTTCAGACCATGATGCAAAAATTTAATATAATAAGAAGGAGGTTACAATTTTTGATGATGATACATAGTACGTTTTCTTTAGAGGTGAAATGTCACCACATGATTCTTCCATAGATCCACCCCCAGTGGCTCTACTAAATACAATTGGTGGGGGGATGAAAATGAACTAATTATGAGAGAGGAAAAGAATGTTCAAATAGAGGAATTACCTATTGTCCAAGAATATGTTGATGTGTTTCAAGAGGATTTACCTGGACATCCTCCAGAATGAGAAATTGGGTTTCCATTGATTAAATTCCTAGTTTGAGGCCCATATCGAAGACCCCTTATAGAATGGCCACTGTAGAATTAATTTAATTAAAGAAAAAAACCAGGGGAATTGAGTAATGAGGGATTTATTCACCCTCGTGTTTCTCCATGGGGATCCTTTGTTCATTTTTTTAAGAATAAAGGTGGATCTATGAGGTTGTATATTGACTATAGAAAGATAAATTTCATTACAATAATGAACAAGTATCAGCTACCTCACATTGATTATTTATTCGAACAACATCATGGAGCTCAATTTTTTTCAAATATTGGCCTTCAATATAGATATCATCTGTTGTGTGTGAAGAAGGAATACATTCCAAAAACATTATTTCATACCAGGTAATAGCATTAGGTGTTCACAGTAATGCCTTTTGGGGTGACTAATGCACCCTCTGTTTCATGGATATAATGAAAGGAGTTTTTATGGAATATCTTTATGACTTTCTTTTGGTATTTATTGATTATATCCTGGTATACTATAAATTCTATAAAGATCATGAAAATAAATTGCGGGACATTCTAAAAACCCTTAGAGGAAATGAATTATACGGGAAGTTTATAAAGTATGAATTCTTGCTTCTAGATATTTATTTTTATTTGCCATATTGTCTCTAAGGATATAATATCTGTAGATCCTTCAAAGACCAAGGAAATCCAAGAATGGCCAGCACCGATGAGTATAAATGAGGTATGGAGTTTTGTTGGTTTGTAATGTTATTATTGGTATTTTTCCAGAATCTTTCCTCATTGAAGAACCCATTATCCAAGCGCACATGTAAAGGGGTTAAATTTGGTTGGGAAAAAGAGTGTGAATATTGTTTTGAAGAACTGAAGACAATATTATTCAATTAAATTATCTTGACTCAACCATCATGGAACGACGTGTTTGCTATTTATAGTGACGCTTTAAAGAAAGGACTTGGTTTTGTCCTTATACAGAATGATAGAGTTATTTCCTATTCATCACGACAACTAAAAATTCAGAAGCAAAACTATCCTACTCATGATCATGTGTTAGCAGCTGTAATATTTAACCTGAAAATATGTAGAAACTAGATCTATGGTAAAAATGTGATATTTATACTATTCAAAAGAGTTTGAAGTATATTTTATCACAAAACAAATTCAACATGAAGCAAAGGAGATGTCTTGAACTACTCAAGGATTTTGATTTCACAATACACTACAACCTGGGGAAGGAAAATAAGGTGGCAGATTCTTTGAGCAGAAAAGATCATGGAGTTATGAACAAGATGAGAGTTGAAGGGATCCTATTTTCATGGATCTAGTGAAAATGGATATGGGAATAATTATAGAAGGGGAAACATCAATATTTTTTCAAATGGTTGCCAAACCATCATTACTAGAGAAGATAAAATTTTCTCATACTGATGATGAGGAGTTTCAAAACCAGAATAAAGCTATTAATGATGGGATATTGAGTGACTTCATATATGAAGATGGAATTTTGAAATTTTGGAAGACATTGTGTTCCTGATATACTAGATCTATAAATGGAATTATTATATGATTCTCATAGCTCCAATTTTTCTATACACCTCGGTAGCACCATGATGTATAGAGATTTGAAAGAACATTTTTTATTATACTACATGAAGAGGGAGATTGATGATTTTGTGTCAAGATGTATGGTATGTCAACAAGTGAAAGCTGGAAGGCAATAGCCTGGATGATTCATGCAACCTCTTCCCATACTTGAGTGGAAATTGGATAATATTACGATGGACTTTTCCATGGGACTACCAATGACTCCTAGAAAGAATGTTGCAATATGGGTACTTATTGATCATCTTACCAAGTCAGAACATTTTGTTGCTATACGAGAATATTGAACACTTTATCTTCTAGGAATACTATATATTATTGATGTTGTATGAATTCATGGAGTACCTTTATCAATTTTTTCTGACTGTGATCCTCATTTTACATCAAGATTCTACAAAAGTCTTCAGAATGCCCTGGATACTGAACTTTGTTTGAGCACTGCCTACCACCCTCAAACTGATGGACAATCAGAATGGACTATTCAATCCTTATAAGACATGTTGAGATCTTTTTCACTTGGCATTCAAGGTATTTTGTTACAATATTTACCCCTGGTAGAATTTTATTATAACAATAGCTTCCAGTCAAGTATTCTGATGGCACCATATGAAAAGTTGTATGGAAATAGATGTCACACTCCATCTTTTTGGATTGATGTGTGTGAAAGAAATCTCATAGGCCCATAAAATGTTGAGGAAACAATGGAAAATGTAAAATTTATCCAAACCCACATCAAAGCAGCCCAAGGTAGGAAAAAATGGTATACATATAACTGAATTAAGGATTTGGTATTTCAAGTAGGAGGCCATGTTTTCTTGAGGGTATCTCTATGGAAGGGGTAATAGTTTTCAGTAAGAAGGTTAACTTGGGTCCCAGGTACATCGGACCTTTCTAAATTATAGAACGAATTGGAGTTGTAGCTTATTGTTTAACAATGCCTCCATGTCCCTCCAAAGATTATGATGTGTTCCATGTATCACTATTGTGAAAACACATGCCTAACCCAACACATGTACTCACTTATGAAGAGAACATGATCTATCTTATTGTGAAGAGATTGTCAAAATTATTCATACAAGGGAACAAGTGGTGAGAAACCAGATGACCCGACATGTAAAAGTTCCATGGAGAAACCATAAGATGGAAGAGGCAACGTGGGAACCAGAGGAACATATGATAAAGAACCATCCGAATCTTTTTATGTGGTAGTATTATAGAAATTTTAAGGATGAAATTATTTTAATGAGTGATGAATGTAACACCCCAAGCTTCCACGGTATGTTTCACTTTGAATAATGAAATAGCTTGCATTGTACGCAACTTGGAGATTCTAACACACCACAACCAATCAAACTAGCTATTATCAATAGTAATACCCACTTTTTAAAATTTTATAAATATTATCATTCAAAATGGACTTGTTTTGGATTTGGAATATAAAAATTAGATTAGGGTGAATTTATAGTATTTTTCTAAAAACATTCAATTTTTTTTTTCAATTGTGAAAAAACACTAGGTTGTTGGTTAAAACCAAATTCTTTTAAATAATTATGTATTTTATTTTAATTTATTTTAGTTAAAAATAGATACATAATATTTATACATGTTCAACATAATTCATTAGAGTCATTTTATAATAAGTTTATATATAAAAATTTATTGAACTTTTCACCGTCTTTTACCCACCTCCTAGGAGCATTTGCAAGTTCGCATAAAACTTAAATTTACCACATATGTAATTTGAATTTCAAAAATATGAGAAAGAAGGTTAATATCAGTATGTAATATATTGTTCAATAATATTAAAATATTTTTTTGGTGAATAGTATCTTTTACTTATATTTACCACAATAAAAAGTAAATAGGGTAATTAAGGGTAAAATGATATTATAATTACCCTAAAACATGTCCTAATTCTATTAGATATGTGTAATTCGACCAAAAAAAACATATAAATTACATATGATCCCCTTTGGTCCACATGGATTATATTAGGACATTTATTAATATTTTATAAAAAGAATAGTTGAAAGAGTTGAAATCAATGTTTAATAACTAAAACTTTTTTAATATAAGGTTATACATAAGATATATTAGACTATAAATATTTATTAGAAATATAAAACTATTTCTTACATATTGATATTTTATTTATAATTTTTATAAATAAAATAAAATAATTTATTTATGACACAATTATGATCCAGTAATTACCATAATAATGAAATATTTAAGTAATTGATATTATAAATAAACAAATAAATGTAATTTTTGAATTTTATTAATTCCCATAATTTTATAGGTTAATATGACAAGTTAGTATTAACCTATGAATTTATTTATAAGTAATAAAATTTTTAGGACTTTAACTAAAACAATTCATTAAATAGTTTCAAATTGACATTAAATGGTTTTTAAAAAAATCTTATATTATTAATTTGTATTCAATTCTTAAAAATATATGGTTTGGAAAAATGGCTTCAATTATATTAAATATCTCATTAATGAACAAATTGATTTTATCGTGTATGTTTATTGTATGTTTATTAACCATATAAAAAAATATACAAAGACACAAGGTAAATGTCAATCTATTTAACTAAGAGTAATATCTAAAAATAAGGTTAATATGATGACCTAAACATGTCTATAACCTATTGTATGATATTTTTGTGACCCATCACCACCTAATACTTTAAATTATTCATTTTAGAGAAATCAGAAACCGAAATTTATTTTATTGTAAAATAATATTTCAAGATTTTACTAAACTCACCCTCACCTCTCTTATAAAAGGCCACCATTCCTTCTCTAGAATTCACACCCTTAATGACATTTGGTTCTACAAACCCTTTCCAAATATCCTCTAAATTGTCCTACCATAATTCTAGAGTGCATCATTTAGTCATAAATCCAACCTATGTTTCTCTTTTGATTGAATCAAAAGGAAGAACCCGAACAAGAGGTAAATATTTTATCACCCCTTTCAAGTTCATTTCATCATCCACTTCATCTTTCTTTATTTTTTCAATTCCAAAATAATAAATTCAGTATATTCTTTATACTGTGATGTTATTAAAAAATTTTACAACCATATTCATTATTCTACCAATTCTAAAAATGACAATGTCAACATACGTGTGTACGTACGGATTACCATCTCCAGGTCATGGTGTATTTTGTTATTCAAACACGTCATCATTTGGATGGTTATAATAGTGATTATAAATCATGTAAATACTATATATAACATGATAATTATACTTTATATATGATATACCATCCAATTATATAGTATTTTAATAAAAAAAGAATGATATTGCCGCGCGTGCGTACGTACGAATTAATGTCTCTACGAACGTAATGTGATTCCTTCCCCATCGTATCCATCTAAGACTAATTTTTATTTTATGATTAAAAAAATAATGTTTAAAGTAAAAATATCATTCTGAATATGAATAAGATACATCCTATCCATAACAAACAACACTTTTGTTACAAATCATATAAATGAAAATGAATTAGTTAACACCTGAAACGATGATAATACTAAAATATTATTGACAATGTAATATTATAAGAACATATATGATACCATATTTACTTATGTGGTTCTTTTTTTATTTAATAACAAGTATTTAACTATTATAAATGAGGTTAATGTACCCTCAGCCGAGGAAAAGTACAAAGTAAGGGTTAATTTCGCAAACATTTTATTATCCGATGTTGTTTTTACGTAAGTTTCAACTGGGACCTATTTATCATCAACATCCATGCTTCTTAGAAATTTATTCAAAACATTATTAAAATTTACTAGTCTATGGGTTAAAGTCATTTATACCCTTTTCTTACTTTTTATGAATTGGTTTTAAATGAATCTTTTCATTATTTTCCAAACAAGGTACCATATGACCTATTCGATAAAATTAAGGTAAGAATGGTTTGTTAACTTATATGGTGGGTGTGGATATTTTCTGCAGTTATAAAATCGTTGAAGTTTCACTTACAATCTTATAAGAATATTTTAAAAATAACTGTTTTTATTTATAATTATATGACTTTTAAATGATTTTAAAATTGAAATATATATTTCTCTAAAAAAGTGTTTTGATTTCATCAATGCCCACATCTTTTGATAGATTGTGAGCTTATTTGAAGTATATTTATTATGATACAAATATTTAATATTGTATTGAAGGTTTTGGGATCTATTTGACTAGGGATGTATTATTTTTACATCATTCATTGTTTATGGATAAAGTATTTACATTTCATATGCTAGTTTAAAAATGAATGTTTATGTTATATTTAAACCATTTCGTATGGGGAATGCATTGGACTTAGTAAGTGATGGGTGGAGACTGCTACAGCTCTTCAATACATTAGAAGGTCTCATGAGACAAACAAGTGTCTTGGAACAAGTCCATGAAAAAATTTTATTTGTAGTCCTGGAAAAAGGCCTTGACTATGTGGTTATGATGTCTGGAATTAAGCGTTCCATCATTATGAAAGTGGCTATTGGTATTTCATGTAATTATTCGACTAGTGGAATATCCATTTAAATATGTAAATGGAATTATTTGATTTTATCTATTCCATATTATGATGATTTTCTTGTTTAAAAGGATTTGGTTTTAGTCTTACATTGCCTTAAATGTTTATTCTTATTTATGAAAGTTTCTACAATATTGGTATCCTCAATTTGAATCTAAGCTTATCACATTCTATGTTTTATTATTCCAAGGATGCAAAGAAGAATATTATGATTGACCTATAGGGACAGTATAGGTAATATGAGTGTAGCATATGGAGACTATGTTTTTGGTGTTTTTTATTTTATAATGTAATGTAAAACTTATGAATGTATCTAGTATTTCCAAGGCTACTAAACCAATTGGTCGTTCGAGACTTGATCATTTGTGATCCTGACATTGTTATATAATAATCCACTGACTCTGGGTAACTAGGGTCAGGTAATTACATATAATAATAATTTAAATAGAGATAATATTATATATCATAATAGAAAATTTATTTAAATGGAATGTCTATATTATTACTTGATACGATAAAACGCTAGGGTATTATAGAATATTAATATATTTAATGAGGAAAAAACATTCCCTAAAGATATGGAAAACATAATATTCATCAAAATAAAATGATTATTTTATTTTCTTTAATGGTTTTAAAAAAATCTCTCTGTTACTTTAAGAGTAAAAATCATTTTAAAAATATATCAAGAACTAAAATTATATTTTCAATATTGAATCAATTCTTGAATAGATTGATTATTTATATCAATTTTGAATTACTAAATGATTTAAATTAATTATTATAAATAAATAAATTTAAAACACATAATATATTTAGAATATTAAAAAAGGATTCCCTATTTTAGTTGTTGAAAATTTTATTTTAAATAGATTAAGGAATATTTTGTTTTCATAAGCTGATGGATTAAACACATATTTTAAAATGACATAGCAGTATACTATTCCACTTAACAAACAATTGTTAAATCAACCTAAATTTGGGTATCATTAATGAATGATAAATGAAGACTATTAAAAAAATTTATAAATTGGTAATCATAAAAAAATATTCAAAACACAAATTTTAATGATGTATACTACAACAACATTATTTGATGAAGGAAAAACTAAACTAAATAAATGAAAATTTATTGAAACAAAAATAAAATTAATATTAAAATGAAATTTGATATATTTTATGCCAACATATAAAATTATGACATATTAAATGTTATACATTATATTTAAAATAAATAATTATTATCTCTTCATGGTTACAATATTATGTCCAATATGATTTAAGTAACTTCTTTTTAAAACCCATGATTTTTTAAGTTATTTATCCTTCATAGAAGTTCTTTTTACCACCAAAACAGAATTAAATAATTTGTTTATTGGTAAATATGAATACAAATTGTTTGAGAAGATAATATCAGTATGAATATAATAATTAGTTAATCTCATTTAAAATTCATTTTAATTATTTCCCTTCATTATACATTTAATTATATTTATATTAGATATATTTCATTTAGAACATTAAAAAATGTTTTATTTAAACATGTATGAATACTATTATATCCAAAACCATTATTACTAGATTTAATTTTCATTAATGAAATCATTTATCATATGGTTTTTTTCTATTTATAAATTTAGTTACATCCTCTTTAATATTAACAATGTCATTTTCCTAACAATATTCTCTTATTGAATATTTTTTAAATATGTAAAGAAAATTTATTACGTTCAAAATTTATACTACATAATTTTATATTTTGTTTATTTAATTTCATATACTCATTTTCTAGCTTATCAAGGACATAAAAAAATATATTAACTCTTTTATCATGGTGATTATAATTTATACCCATAATGTTTTCATCTTTTTTCATCTTTTAGTTTCAAAATATTAGCATCAAAATTACATTAATTTTATTCATTCATAGATATAATGATATAAAAATTTTCAAATGGCCCTTTCTTGTGATATCTATATTTCACTACCTTTTTATATTTAAATTAAAATATTCATATTTTTCAACAATGTTTTAACTACCATTATTCAATTCTTCATTATATTTTAGAAATTAATTAACTCTAGAATTATTAGATTCAGAATAAAAAAAAGTATGATAATCATTATATATCTCATTTATAGATATTTCATTATGATCAACCTATATTTGCATTATCAAAATATTAAAAATATAATCATTAATATTAAATGTGATACTCATGAGGGAAAGATTTCCTATTTTATTTTAACTTCAAGAGTCACTACTTGAGCCATAAATACCTGAGCAATAATATCCTCCAAAAAGAACTTCTTTTTATATAGTTGTTTTTTATTGAACATATTTGACTTCTTGAGATTGGGGAAATAAAATATTATGTAACCTTTAGTTGTACACTCATATAAAATTATACATGAAACATCAATACTCTTACATTATTTACTTTTCTTATAATCCTTTTCATTCTTACTTCTAAACTGTATCATGGAACCATTACATTTCATAATATTTAGAAGTTTATTTCTAATGTAATCCTTTTCCTTATCATATTCCCAGGACATATAATAAAAGTCATTTGAAGTATCAATTATAATAGATTTTGATAAAAAAAATTCTCATCGTAGTCTTCTCATTGGAAATACGTTTCATCTCTAACTCATACTACAATACTGATCTTATTAATTCACCAAAGGAATAATAATTTAAATTGTTACTATTATTAATGTACACCTTCTCCACATAAATTTTTTTAGGTGTTCTCTTAGTATTCTTTCAACATGAACTGTATTGTCTAAGATTTCTCTCGATAACCTATTCCATTGGTTATATAGGTAAATTGATGAAACATCTCCTTTAAAAAATCACTATTTCTCATCTTGATGATTTGGTCTAACACTCATAGCATCCATAGCTTGGTTCTAAAAATCATGCAATTTCCCTATTGTGTTACTTGTAGTATCCTCTATATGCCATGGGCTGTCTTACAAGATGAGACATGTCAGTAGATAGTTGTACAAATAGTAAAAAAAAATATATTTAACATTATAGTTCAAAACATATTTTACAAGATCATTACCTACCAATGACTCTGGATCATCTTTATGTAGATCATATATATTTTCCATGATAGTCTAGATATCCACACAAATTTGTTTTATGTGTGATTCAATTCTATCCTTCTAGTAACTATAGCCATTTTCTATTAATGAATTGTTGTTTTGTAGAATCTATTAATCATTTAAATTTTTACCATCCATCTTCAAAATGATATATTATCTTCTATTACATTGACTCATAACGAAAAAATATAGATTAACACAATGTTTAAAAAAACTATTCAGTAGAAAAAAATTGAAGAGACATTTGTAACACAAATATTTCTACATTTGAACTGAAAACCTATTGACCCAGAACAAATATCACTTTTTTTTAATGAGATTAGTTTAAAAAAATAATAACCTATTAGAGGTATGTTACAGATAGCAATTTTTTTATTTTAATTGACAGAATTTATAACTAATGATGAATAAGTAATCATTTTAAAAACATGATGAAAAAAAATCAGACATTATAAAATATTGTGCTTTTGATAGTGTTTACTTCTTTTGTTATGTTGCAATAGAAATAAAAAAAATTAAATAAGATTTATAAAGTATCAGATAAAAAATATCATATTCCACACCTTATCCTTTTCTAATTCTAGAGTTTATTGGTAACACTAAATTAAATCTCTTTTAAATGTGTGAGACCCTTGTTATATATTCTAACTTTTAAACAACCTAGAGGTACAACCTATCCATGATACAAGAACAAAACCTTTTAATTTTTTCCTGAATATTGATTTGGATACATGAACAAAAATTGAAATGATGAACTAATTTTTATGGGGAAATAATAAACCAAACACACAAAATATTAATAAAATAAATGTATTGCACAAGTAAAAGAATAATATGGAAATTAGTACAATATATGAATGTCCAAGATGTTTATTCTCTATAATCATTAATCATTTTTAAGGAACAAATGTAGAAGATGAATCTATTCAGTGATCACTACTAGACTATTGATGTTACAGATGATGGTGAACAATTTATATCAGCATGAATTTCACGGTTGTATCACATGTAATTATAAGTTTGAATGAATATTCACTCATATAAGTTTTTATTCCAGGAACCAATCTCCTGAATCATTAAAACATTGGTCCCCTTAGAGTTTATTCATGTAAAATTTCTATGTGAAACTTTTTAGAGTTTAAAAATTAAATAATCTAACTGTTAACTTTGTTTTCTAAAGAGGAAAAAAATAACATAGAAAAATGAGATATAAATGTATTTATGATATATTAATATAAATCAATTAATATTATAATTAAATTTATTTCAAAAAGTTATAAATTAGAAATTAATTGAAAAAGTCAATATTTTAGGTTATAGAAACAACAACAATGTTGTAAAATAGCTCATGATAGGAACTTCAAACTGCATAAATAAATTTACATAAAATAATGTTCTAATTATTTTTACACGGACTAAAAATATATTTCTATATAAAATAATAAAACATTTAAGAAATGTATTTTTGAAAAATTATTTAAAATAAAATTTAAAAAATTTACAACATGGAATTTAAATAAATTTGTATTAATTGAAATTGTTCTTCACGACACAAGTCCCACCACAAAAAAATGAAATATGTGCCCAAATAATTAAATTCAAAAACTGATAGTAGTCACCCGTGACTCAATGTTGATAATAGATAGGAGGGGATCATGTCTCACTACTGAAAATTGAGATGATGAAATAGTTTCAATTAAAATAATAATTAATGATTTCCAACCAAAAATAAAGTTATTTCATGCTACTGAACAATCATTGTCTTTTAGAGAAAAAATAATGTTATTCTACTATTTGATATCAGATGGGGACTACTGAATCACCACTAGAGATGCCCATTAGACTCATGACCTCCCATCGAAAGTGTCCAAAATTTTCTTACTAAATGGTTTTACAACAAAATAATATTTAGTTAAATTATTTTATGATAAAAAATTAGAACAGAGAGAAATAATAAACCTATTACACAATGAATAACAACTATTGGTGCTCAAACAAGCTTATTCCAATATAATGAATAAAAAATGCAAACATATTTATGATGAATAGGATAATATACATATATTGACAAACTATTTATATAAAATAAGAAAATATATTTAAAAATGTCTAACCTACAAAAAAGAGATAAGAACTAGTGAATAATGAACATTATATTTTAAGAAAAATAGTGACAAAACTACATATTATGACTTCAAAAGTGATAAATCCATCGTTTATCAACAATAGATAAGAACTAATTACTACAGTGAGATTAAAAGTCCAATGATTTTATCATCACTATAGAAACAATGAAAAATGACCCCATTTATTAGAACTTATAACAAACTGATAACAGACCCCATTTGAGTGTATTTGAACCGCTGATAAAGAGGGATATAATAAAATGCTATAACATGGCACAAAAGCACCAAAAAACAACACCATGATGTAGAAAAATAATGTAACAACCCTAAATATAATTTAATTAAAAAATAAAACATAATTATAAGAAAAAAAAACTATAATATAGTCATTTAAAATATTTTTCTATACATTTATTTTAGAAACTAAAAATTATTACATTAATTCAAAAATATTAATATTCCATTTATTTTTTCCCAATACCCATAGTCATTATACTTTTGAACATACCACACTTGTTTGTGAAATATAAATTACATATATAGGGAAAATATTCCTATGTTATTGATAATATATTTAAGTAAGATAAAAATAAAATGATAATTTTAAACCTAAATTTGATTCATACCATGAAAACTGTGTTTCAGATTGAGATATACTTAATTGTTGAAAATCACACCATTTGTTGTTCATCATCAATAATTGACTTTTCGAAAATTAACAGAATTAGTATAATGTAAATATTATACGAAGATTAAATAATTTATCTAAATAATATTTATTTTTAAACAATATTGGTTTTTTTTCAAGGATTTGACTATGTGATTAATGTTTTAAAATAAAAATACACTTATATATTGAAATAAAAACTTCGGGTCATTTTACTAATTGCATGCATTGAATAATGGTGGACATGATTGTTACAAATCCCAGATGACTTATGGATCATATTATTAGTGTATTAAAACAATATGAATTTTTTATCGATTTTGATTACATCACCTTTCTTTTTTAGGAAAATTCCATTTATATTGGAAATAAGAACATTAAATCATAACGATCACATTGTGTGTTGGTATGATGTGAGAATAATTTTTATAACTCACAAATGAAATATTAATCATTTTACAAATTTAGAATGACAATCCAAGTGTGATTCCAATAAATTCCTTGAGAGACACTTTTTGAATTAAAATGTAAATTTTAAAATAATAATGAACTCTAATAGTCATACCGGTCACATCATGTTTCATATTATGCTGCAGCTGATTCATACACAGAGCATGAGACAAATGGATCATTTAACTAATTTAATAAAACAATATTTATTTTTTTTAATTAAGAGTAAATAAGTTGTCTTTTTTACTAAAATTTATGTCAATTTTAAACTAAAAGATGCACATAATGTCATAATAGTAATAGAGTGCAACGGATTGAGGTTCTAATGATTCCCACACAACTAAAATATAATATGGAAGGTTTTGATAGTCTATCAAAACAATATGAAGGTGTTTTCGGGGTTTTGAGTATGTCACATTTATTTTTTATTAAAATGTAATTTTAAACGATAAATGTGAACTTAGAGTCATACAGGTCACATCATGTGTTAGTTTGACTTGATACGCATTCATACACATCACAAATAAAATATTAAAAATTTCCCAACATTATTGAGAAAATTCGATCATGATTTCGTGGTAATCAGTGATGGGATCATTTTTAACTACAATGTAAATTTTAAACTGATAATAGTCTGTTTAAGTCATTAAGGGAAAATTTTGTATCAGATTGAGGATTGGTTGATTGCAATATTTGGAAAATCACATATGGATCATTTTGTAAAGGTATAAAAACATTCAAAATGAGTTTTCTCAGTTTTGAGTATGTCATATTTCATTTTAACTAAAATTAATTTAAATTTAAAGTAAAAAAGATTCGTTTGAATGTATATCATTTAAACCATGCATTAGATTAAGGTTAATCTTATTATTAAAGAACCCTTGTGACATAGGGGTAATTTATTTAATTTATCAAAATTATTCTTATTTGTTTTTTATTTTTGAGTATCTTACTTTTAATTTTTACAATAATGTAAATTATTAATAGAAAACAAATACATTGATCCATTCTGGTAATATAGTGTGTCGGTATGATGTGAAACTATTTTATACACATCAAAATGGATTATGAATAATAGTCCCAAATTATCAAAACTATCGAAGTGTGGTTTCTCAGTTTTCAGTGAATTACTTTTTATGAACAATGATTTTGATTTTAAATTGATAACGGAATCTTTGGGTCATAATGTTCCCATCATGTATCAGATAGAGGTGTGACAGGTAATTACACATCATAAATGACTTCAAGATTGTTTCATAACGTATTAAAACAATATGAATAGTTTTTCTTGGTTTTTAGAATTTTATGTGCTTATTATACTAAAAATAATGCCTCTTTTAAATAAAAATATGCACATTGATTCATACCATCCACATTGTGAATTTAATTGCAGTTTTTTTATTAATAAACCTCCCATGTTACATATGTAACTTTTTCCTAAATTATCAAAATGATTTGAATGATTTTTAATGGATGTGAGTATGACACAAATCTTTTTTTAATAAAATATAACTTTAAACATGATACAAAAACATTGAGTCTTTATGGTCACATCACATGTCTTTTTGATGTTATACATATTATTACCCAACCAAAATGTCATATTAATTTTTCAAATAATTTATTAAGTCATTCTGAGCATGTTTGATCCGTTTTTAGTGAGTGACATGTTTCGAACTAAAATAAAAAATTTAAATTGATAACTGAAACTTTTATTCATATAGAAAATATAATTTATTTATTATTGGTATATAAAAATATTACATGTCCAAAATTACTTATGATGCATTTTAATAAAGTATCAGACAGTCCGAATTCATTTTCTCCTCTTTTGAGTACTCCAAGTTACTATTTCAATATTAATATTTCCATTTATAAATAAAAGGACATACCTTGATTCCTATCACTCAAAATTTCTGTTATATTTATGTGAGGTTGATTCCCTCAAGTCCCTAATGGAATATAAATCATTTTACAAATGTATCAAAACAATTTAAAGGTGTTTTATTATGTTTTTATACAACAGTTTTCTTTTTTACTATAATATCATTTTAATCTGGAAACAAGTATGTTGAGTCAAAATTGTTACATCTTGGGACCATTTTATGTGATATGGATTCATACACATCAAAAAAATGTTTATAAATAATTTCACAAAATTATCAATATAGTATGACTATTTTTTTAAATTTTGAGTGAGTTGCACTTTTTGAACTAAATTGTCTTTTTAAAACTCATAATAGAAACATGGTGTCATAACAGTCACATAATGTATCAGATTGAGGTGATGATTATTCCTTCCTATAAAAATTACATATGGGTATATTTCATAAAGTATCAAAATAATATTAATTATTTTTATCAGTTTTGAGTATTCTTGTTACCTTTTTTAATAAAATTAAACATATTTTTAAATAAAATGATGTTAATTGAGTCATATCAGACACACCATGTGTCATATTGAAGTGAAGAAGATTCCAATAAATCAAAAAATACTTATGTGTCATTCTCATATTGTATGATAACAACAATAGTGTGTTTGTTTTGTTTTGAGTGCATCACATTTCTTTTTTACAACAATGTCATTTTAAACTAGAAACAGTCACTTTGAGTTATACCAGTCACATAGTGTGTTTTTTGACATGATATGATTTCTACATGTCACTAATAAATTTTGAATCATTTTCCTAAATAATCAACACAACCCAATTTCATTTTCTCAACTTTTATATGTCACATGCCTTTTTTAATAAAATTAGTGTCAATTTAAATAAAAAGACATAGTATGAGTCATACTAGGAACACTGTGAATTTGAAAGGGATGTGGTAGATTACTACACATTAAAAAGGTTGTGTGGAATTTTTTTTCTAAAGGATAAAGAAATATTAATTATATTTAAAAGTTTTGAGTATGTGAGGTTTCTTTTGAAATGAAATTTAAATTAGAATCTAAATTGTACAGTCCAATTCAGACTAGTCACACATGTTTTGAGAATGAGGTACAGTTTATTGAGTATGAAATATATGGTTTTTAATTTTTTTTTTGAAAAAATACATAATAGAGATAACATGATTCATTCTTATGGAAGATAAAATCTATGTTCCCAAAAATATTTCACATTTTTTGAAGCATAGGGTATTATCTTCTATCGAAAAAAACATGTTATATAATTATCGAGTTGTTTTAGATTGTTTATTGAAAAACAAAAATTCCCAAAAATTAAATTTATAAAATTAAATAAGTATTATATAAAAATAATCAGGAAAATAACTTAACAGTGGTAGATAAAATGATGAAAAACATAATTACATTGATTGTAAGAATTGAAATTTTATTCTAGTTGTATAAATTATTGAACTAATTCATTGTTTTCATTATACAAGTTATATCCTTGAAGACTAACATATCAAGAACATGAGAAGTATTGAAAAACCCATCCCTAATCAAATATAAGAATCCATATATATATGAAAACAATTTTAATGTCAGTTCTAAATAAATAATTATAAAAATTAAATGATACGTTAATTTAATGGAAACATTTTTTCTAGGAAAAAATAAATATTTACTATGTGATTGAGAATAATCCGAATAATTTAAATTCAATCAATGGAAATTGAGGGAAAAGTAATGAATGTGTTAAATTAGAATACTAAATGGGTGAATTGAATTTTATTAAGAAGAATTATGTCAATGATATGGCACGTAATGTTATGAAATATTTATATAAATCTTAGAACATAAATCTAAAATTCAAGAAATAAATAATAATAAATTAACTTTTGATTTTATTAATTTTTTTTAAAATATTGAAATTTTATCGTAACAAAAACTCTTTGAATTCCCAATGGGTATCCATCATTATCGTTTGTTTTTATAGGGGATTGGGAACATAATCATGTGTAAAAGACATTGTATGTATGAGTTTTCAGACACTTAATGAATATATTGTTAATTTAGTATATAAAAAAAATATTTTACATAAAATAGTATGTTTAAAAACACTTTTACTTATTCATTGAACTCTCATTGTTTTTTCAAAGGTTTTGAGGATTTTTGTTCTCTATAGAGAATCCAAATCCCCTCTTCGTGGTCCCCTCTATCATAAAACACATTTTCAACATTGGTACTAGAATTAACTAATTGTTATCTCCCAAAAAAAAGGTCAGTCGCATTGGAATTTTAATATGACCTGATTTTTGTTTTCATTGCAAGAAGGATAGCTGACCCATTCCTTTTTAATAGATCTAATATTAAAAATACATACATTTCTTGTGATTCAATTATGACCAACTCACCTTTTTTCCCATCAAGATATAAATTCACCGTCATGAATCCCATTTCATTATCTTTCATTCCACTCCAATTGTGAACCCATTTGAAAGGGAAAATAGACACTTGAAATTTTGTATAATAGAACTCGTATATCTTATTGGTATCTTTGAAATATATTATATTTTCATAAGTTGGATTTTGATCCATGGATCCATATACTTTTGTAGCCTCCACTATAAACATATCTATACTATTTTTTATCATATTGAAATCACCACGTTATTCTATATAGAATGTATACCCATTTATAAAAAAACTATAATAAGATATAATATTTTCATTTGTCTAACATTCTATCAATTGAACTCGTTTGACGATTGAATTCGGATTTCTTAATAAATCGTTATAAATTCAATCGTGGAACAATCCTATTTATTGTTTATTATGTGTAGTTTACATCCATCCCTCATCCCATAATGTATTCAAATATATAAGAATTTTCTTTGTTATATTTAGTGTGTGGATCTACCTCTTCGATATTATGTAAAATGAAATGGTATGATTTCAATAGATCTTTGATGGAAATTGTAATAATATCTCTTCTTAGAAACCATTTTCTTATAAGGTCTCCATTGTGACTACTCATTGGGAGACCGATTCATTCATCCTATAAAAAGTAATTGTAACAGATATCAAAAGTTTATTAAAAAATATATCATTCATTAATATAACCATAATGACAACTTCTATTCAATACGGTCCCTTTCAATTTCATCATATAACATTTAATGGGGTATATCTATATGTGGTAGACATAAATGAATATTTGAACGACTTTAACAATGTCAACCATAATATAGACCAATATATCAATGAATGATGGTGGTAAGAACATCTATAAATTTGATAATATGACAAAAAATTTATTATTATTGATTGGAAACTTTTTTAGGCCTATAACATTACTACACATTGAATTAATAAAAATCGAAGTGTCACAACCATATTTTCAAATAAATAATTTTTTATTATTCTTTTTTTCTTTGTTTTAATTTTTGGCTCTAGGTGTTGTGGTTTAAAATTTGGTGTTTTAGGTGTTCTAAATTTAAATCATGAGTCAAGGGGGTTTGGGTGGTATTTGGCCATTTTTCATACTAGAAAGAATGTATGGGGATAATGTGGCCTACATAATCGGTTTGTAACAGTCATAGTGTAGTCTTTTTAAATGTTATAGTTGTTGGGTGGTTTAACCCATTGATTTAGAAGAGTTTGGAAGAGAACAATGTTATTTTTATGGGCTTTTTCAAATTTTCATGTTTAGGATGCACAGTTTTCTTAACCATGAAGTTAGTGTGCATGGGGTCACATGGTTTATTCATTGTTTTACTAACAATGTAGACAATGTTTCCAGCCCAACCTGCACTAGACAGTGGGATATCATACATTTTGAACATGGTTTGTCAAACAATGCAAGAAAACCATCCACCCACCCAAAAAAGGTTATTTTGGGCGCTTTTTCATTATTTTATGTTGGATTTCATCCCTTGGACACCACATTTGATCTCCATGACAAGAGTTCCTCACATTGAACTATTTTTATCCTCCATGATATCTAAGGTTATTTTGAGGTTGTTTCTTCGTGAATTTTCACCCAATTTGAAAGCTTATGACTCTCATCTCTTTCTCTTTATATATTCTCCAATTCCCCCTTGTCTTACAACACTTTTTTCTATGTTTGGATGATTTTTTGTTCCCTGTTTGGTGAGGATTTGGGGGGTTTTCATCCATATGGTTCTTTATGGAATTTAATTATTCCTAGAACAATTGTGTGGTCATTTTGGTTGGGTGTTATTGAAGCAAAAGTGAATAAATGTATGAAATAACTGCATAAGTTATATAAATCAAGATTTACATTAATTTCTAGATGTTTTCACCCCTATAATTTCTAAATAGAAATTTATTGTTGTTAGGTATATTGTTTCATTTGAAAATATATGGATTCTATTTGATATATGATTTTTTGAATGGTGGGAATGATTTTTCTCACATAGTGTTTGGAAAATGATTGGTTTATCTATTTTAAATGAATTTTGATTTTCAATGACATGGTTTGGGTCATTATAAATGTATCAGTGATGTTTAAAATGGTGATTTGAGTTTTTAAATGGAGTTTTCACTTTACGTGCTAATTGGTATGAACCCTTATCCCATGTATGTGTGCTTTATAATATGAAATGGTGGTTTGGATTGGTGAACTAGATTTCTTAGGATTTTTTTATGGTGTGTATGGTTGTGAATTTATTTTTCATTTGGTCAATTATAATATAGACCATTTTGTGAAAATGTGGGAAGGCCCGTTTGGAATCTCAAATTAGTTTCCTGAGAGGTCCCCGTCCAAAAGGGCAATTTTTCCTATGTGATTGAAAAATGGCTGGGATTTTCCTCTGTATGGGAATCCACCCATGTTATTATTATTTACGGCATGGGATACCCCATGAGGTGGTTGTGGTGGCGTTGGTTGTGGTGGTTTATGATAGTATATATGTGTGTCTTATTTCATGAAATGTTTCACACACCCCCTTACGAGCATAGCTTGAGAACCCAACAAAACTATGTATATTTCTAAGAATATCTATTTCATTATTCTAGGTTATTTTACAATATATTAGCCCATATCAGGTGGATACATGTGCTTATTGGTATAGGATTAGGGCCGTCGACCAGGCTTGGAGGGGCGATGGTCAGGCATTAGGGAATTATGACGTCATTGTGTAGGGAATGCCTTAAGTTTGAGTCATATTTATTATATGTTTTGATTCTCCTCTCAGTTCCTAGGTGTTCCCATGTTTCTCTAACACTTGTATCATTATCCTTTTCCCTCATTGTTTAATTTTATTCCATTGCTTTTGGTTTTGGAGTTTCCATGGTAAAGCATGAATGTGTGTTTTTGTTTAAAAAAATTAATCCCTATTTCATTTTATAATAAAACATTAATGATTTTAATAGACTTCCCTTTTTAACCATCTTTCCCATTAACATATCTTATATCCACAATGATCCATTTTTTGCAATTTTAGGGCAATGGGTTGTGATTTTTTTTTCTTAAAATGAAATGTTTGGAAAGCACTATGTTTATAGTTGTATTTCAACCCTAGAAATCAATGTTTCGTTATTTAAAAGTAATTTTTTGGGTATATAATTAGTCACACATACTTATTGAGTTTCCAATACTCATGACTATAGTTTTTTTATTTTACAGTTTTTCTTGAATTTCCTATCATCTGCTTAGTCACCATAGGCGATGAGTGGTGTTTGGTTGGTTGGTGACCCTCGAGGACACATGGAGGTGATGGTAGGTGTTAGGTTCAGCTTGGATGTTTTGGCACTTTGTTTATCATTATGGTTTGTAGTATATTTATTTGTATTTCTAAATGACAAAAAATCTAAAAATTAATTTGAGTTTTGGAGTTATTTATTATTTAAAGTACTTTCCATTTCTCTTTAATTGGGATAATCATTATCTTCATCACTCTAATGATGCCTTGGTGTTAGTCTCCTGCCAGAGAGGATCGGGAATGCCCCTCAAACCTCGACATGGATGGTCTCAGGTGACTATTTGAGGGTTGAATTGGGTTGGTTCATGAAAAAATGGTATAAGAGTAGGTCAATACTCTAGTAGACCATTATTATAAGAGCGCCAATCATTACTTGGGGATGTTACGGTATAATGAGTAAGATTATCAGGGATCGAGTGGTTGGAATAAGAAGGACCTCATGAACCCTTTCTCGTTTTGAACATCATGTTACCATGGGATGACTGGGTTTGTTGGTGTTTTTTTTTCTTGGATATTTTTTAGTGTTGGGAAATAAAAAGACAATTGAGCAAGTGGCCTTCGTATAGTCACAAGACATGGATGTCCATGTGGATCTACGGAATAATCCATATAATAATATCAATGATGGTGGTGTGACTGTGGTATAGCCCCTAACCATATATCTGAGTCACCCATAAACACTAGATTCTTAGTGTGAGTTGTTTTTGGTATTTCTTGATTATAATAATTGTTTTCAAAAAAAAAATTTAGATTTGTGAAAAAATTAATAAATGTGGTAATGAATTTCATTTGGAAGGTGGAATGTATATCTTCACAACTTACATTGTGAAAGGATTAGAAAAATGGGTTTTTGTAAAATTGATTTTTGGGGTGAAACAAAAATGGGTTAATGATATTATATTTTTATATCCTAAATATTTAGTGTATTTAAATAGTTTTTTTGGATAAATAGAAGTTTTTTTAGAATATATTTTTTGAATTTATTCTAATAAAGAATAATTTATTTGTTAATTCAAACAATTATTTATAAAATGAGGTTTCTGGATTTAGTAGTAATTTATTGAATAAGATGGATTTGTTTTACTATGATTCATTATTTTTTCTTGGTTTCCCTTTTGAGTTTTGTGTGATTCAGATTAATATTTTGAGTTCATTCATATTTTCCGTTGGAGAATGGTCAACGCACGATCTATGGAAACTATTCCATTTTCTCTATGTAATCATGTTATCTCTAATTTTCATATAGCTGAGGGAACATGGCCTACACAAGATTATTGTAATTGTTTTTAAAGAATGTGGGAAGAGACTTCCTTGGGATAGAATCCTATCTCACCACTGGTGAAAAGTTTTCTAATCCATTAAATTGTATAGGGTGTCTTGTGAGGGGCACACAGTTGGTGCATAGTTTGGTAAACCATGAGTTCTAACCCTCCATAGATCTTGGGGTTCTTATAATGAGAAAAAATGGTTCGAATGCATAATTTCAAATGATAAAAAGAAGTTGTGGTTGGTCTATGGTATTCTTGTCAGAACCAACATTGGAGGATATGATTGAAAGGGTAGATGGGTGACCAAATTGACATGAAAATGTTATTATGTGAGGTTCTAATGAATACCATTATCCACTATATAACTATTTAAAATTTACATTCTTTTAAAAAAAATTAAAGAGGAAAACCATTTTTTCATGTTTTTGTGATCAATAGTGGTGTATTTTGTTTTCATTTATTTTGGTAATGTTGATTCATATGTGGTGTTTGAGATATATAATCTGTCTGGTTTGATTTTTCATGATTTAGTTCTTTTTTTCCATGTTTTATAGTGTCTACCCCCTGAAATATTTTACAGATAAACATGGTGAAGCTTTGGGTGGTGCATCATAAGAAAACATTCAAGTTGATCAACCCTTCGACAACATTCTTTAATTTCAAAAGTTGAAAAATCCTCTCTTTTATGGTCATTTGAACCCTCTAAAAGAAGAGGATTGGATGATGCATATTGAGAGATAGACCAGTTTCATTATGTTTCATGTAGAATTAAAGGTGAATTTTGCTACATTTATGCTTGGTGGTCCAACATAGAAATGGTGGATGAATGTAGCACAGAGAAAAAATCAGAGATATATTACATGATAGTTCTACAAGTCTTTGTTTATCTAGTAGTTGTTTCATGAGATGAAGGAGTTGAAGAAGAAGATGAAAATATGATATCATCATCAAGGTGTTTTATTGGGTTTGTAGTTCTACCAACACATTGTATATCTATTTCTGTACGATCTGGGTTATGTTGTGAATGATTCTCTAAAGGCTAAAAATATCAATTTTATGCTCTGTTTGGAGATGTAGTCAAAGGTGGTCATGCTCAACATAACCACATTCAACCTTATGGTGAATAAATCCCTTCATGCTAGAAGAAAAGTTGGAAGGAGGGCTTGATATAGTGAATATTCCTTCATTATTTAGATGGGGTCATGGTGATTCTAGTAAAAATAACAGAAGCATCGTAGAACTAGTGGTATTGGTTGGGGAATTAAGAGGCCCTCATACTTATTGTAAATATATTCAGGGTGAAGTGATGGGATGTGTCATTAGTGTGGTAAGCATGGTCATAAGAATCCATCATTCAACAGTTATCAAAGACCCTACCACACATCTGTAAACATGTGTACCCTACAGTAGTTCTCTTGGGGTGTTTCCATAAAATATTGTGGATCCATAACCAAATCATTAAAACACAACACATATTTTTTGCATGAGTAGGGTAAAGTTTGGTATCCACACAGATTCCCTATTATTGTAGTGTTTCTTTTAGTTGTATCAATCAATCTCATTGTTTTTCGGTGATGTTGTGTTCTCTTTGAGTTGTATGAATGTATGATGAGACTTTTCTAGGTTCTCTGACTTTAATAGTCATTTTTTCTTTTAGAAACTATGAATTTATTACATTATAAATGGAGGTGTCTTCTATGTTCATATATTACATTACTATCTACATAATTGGATATTGTTAACTCATAAATCTAAGGAAACATATGCCTAAAACCTTAGGGCGCCATCATAGGTCTTAGAGTGATACTTTTCCCATGGTCAAAATTCCGTCGGTGGTGTGGGGAGCTCTAGCATGGTTTTCATCTCCTCTAGTGGGGAGTGGATGATCAAAATGTTCTTGTTTAATTTTTATATACTGTTGATTCTTCCTCTTTAAAGATATGTTCTGTTTTGATTGTCATTTGTATTCAGGATTATTTTGATTCCCTCCCCCTTCTCCCCTTATGGTGGGAGGTTTTTGGTCTGTGTGGGAGAGTTCATGTGTTGGATCGTATTGGTATTTCTATTTTTACATGTGTTATATGTCCAAACATGTTGGTAATTAATGGTGGCGAGACCCATTGTGGATTCAGATATGGTTTCTTCCAAATATGATCAATGTTAGCCTCTTCCTAATAGTAGGGAGCCCATTTGAGCCTCCCATGTTGAGAATTTGGTTTAATTTCTTATGTTTTCTAGTACGAATGGATTTGGATAGTTTTTGTGTTTTGGGGTTGAGGCATATGTTCCATTTTGTTGTGGTTGTGGTTTAATTGGTTCACGAGGTAGGATTTTCTGGATATGCAAATCCTTAGTTTTGGATAGATTATCTAGAATTTTTTTGGCTTTCGGAGGGCGGAAATTGTAATCATGGGGATAATTGTACCATCTGTACTTTTCAATTTCATCGTTTGTGTTGATTATTAGTTTGGTTCTTAGTTTTTCTTTTGTTCTCTAAGTGTATGAGGTTTTAATTTTTTGTTTCAGGAGTTCCTAATTTAATTAATGAGAAATGGGGGTTTGGGTGGTGTTTGGATATTCATCATATTAGAGAGAAGATATGAGCATTATGTGGCTTGGAAAATGGTCTTGAAACACTCATAGTGGAATCATATTATGGGTTATGATTGTTGGGTGGTTTATCTCTTTGAGTTAGATGAGTTTTTTTGAGGAAATTGTGTTTCTGGGGAAACGTTTTCTAGTTTGCATGGTTTGAGTGCATGGTTTGTTTAACCATGAAGTAAGAGTGCAGGGGGTAAAAAAGTTTTCTCATGTTTTATCTAACTATGTAGTCAATGTATATAACCCATCCAACACTAGACATTGTTTAATCGTGCTGTTTTCACATGGTTACTCTAACCGTGCGAGCTAACCAAGTGTCCCACTAAGGGAAATTTATTTTGGGTTTTCATTTTTTATTTTTAACTGGGTTTCATCCATTTGAGGCCCCATTTGATCTCCACTGAACTGGACTACTCCCATGTATAATTTTGGCTCCTCTAAGATTTTTCTGGATGATTTTGAGGTGGTTTCTTCATTAAGCTTCTCTCGAATTGAAATATTAAGGATCCCCTTTCCTTGTCCTTTCCTTTTTTTCCTTTTCCCCATCCCCTCCAAACCTAGTGGAAATGTTTGTACTATTTTTTGTGCCAATGGTTGTGAATGTTTGAGGGTTTTGATTCCATAGTGTTCATTATGGTATTTCTTGATTGCCATAACCATTGTGAAGTCATTTCGGTTGGGTGTTTTTGATGTGGGAGTGATTTGAGGTGGGAACCCATTGAATATGTTCTTTAACACAAAATTTACA
This sequence comes from Viscum album, assembly GCA_963277665.1. Taxonomy (NCBI): domain Eukaryota; kingdom Viridiplantae; phylum Streptophyta; class Magnoliopsida; order Santalales; family Viscaceae; genus Viscum; species Viscum album. The sequence goes on from OY728143.1 coordinate 360,716,689, forward strand.
TTGGTTTTTTGATTTTCTCAATCCATTTAATTACAAAATAGGATATTATTATTTTTAGGTTTATTATTTAATCTTAAAATATATGGTATTCATTTATTTTGTGATTTTTTGGAATGTTTGAAATTGTTTTTTCACACCATGTTTTTGGGAAATGGCATGGTACGCTCTTTCAAATGAATGGAGCTTCTCAAATTCATGTTTTTGGTTTTTATAGATGTATTAGTGATGTTTAAAATGGTGATATGATATTTTTAATGGGTCTTCACATTAAGTGCTAAAAGTTATTCCCCTTTGGGTCGTGTAAGTGTTCTTTTGAATTTGAAATTGTGTGTTGGATATGTGAAATTTATTTCTCAATATGTTTTTATGTTTTTTTTGTTATGAAAGTAGTTTTTGAATGGTAAATTATAAAATAAATCAATTTTTGAAAATGTGGTATGACCCGTTTGAAATAATAAGTTATTTTCGTGGGAAAACCCCCTCGGTGATTGACAAAATGGGTGGGATTGTATTCGTTTTGGGACTCCACCTATGTGATTCATGTTGAGGAAATAGATTATCCTTGAGGAGGTTGGGGTGGTACCAGTTGTGGTTTTTTATGATAGTATATATGTGTCGCTCGTTTGTTAAAATGTTTGACAAACCCCCTTACGAACATTGCATTGTAACCTAGCATAGAAAATAGTATTTCTAACACCGTTTTATGCACTTTTTTAGTTTACAATAATAGATAGTGGCCCACAATATGTGGATCTATGGGTTTGTTGCTCTAGGATCAGGCTCTTCAAAAAGGATAGTTAGGGAGAAGACCAGTCATTAGGTCATTATGAAAACATTATGTAGTGAATGAGTTCATGATGTGTCACATGTATAATGTGTTTTGGTTCTCCTCTAAGTTCCTAGGTTTTCCCATGTTTCTCCAACACTTGAATAATTATCCATTTCTATCATTGTTTTAATTTACTACCTTAATCATGGTTTTAGAGCTTCTATGTTAAATCGTGAATGTTTGTTTTTCAGAAATGTTTGACCTCTAAAAGAAATAATAATGAAAACTGAATGGTTCTTACATAGTTCCATTTTTATCCTTCTTCCCCATAAACATTTCTTATATTAACAATTATACATGTTTGAAATGAGAGGGTAGTGGGTTGTGAATTTTTTAACTTTTAATGTAATGCATGGAAAACCGATTTTATAGTTGTGTTTTAATCATGAAAATCATTTTTCATTATTTAAAGGATATGTAGTGAGCATTAAATTAGTCTGGCCTACTAACAGAGTTTTAATAATCATGCTGGTAGTTTCTTCTTGTTTTTAGTTTTTCCTTTGTGTCCTAGATTTGGTTCTGTTTTATTAAAGGGTGTGTGGTGTTTGGTTAAAGAGTGACACTCGTGGTTACATGTGGGTGTGGTTTGGTGTCAGGTTCAGCTAGGCTATTTAAGAAATTTTTTATCATTCATTTTTGTATTGTCTTTGTTTGTATTTTTAAACTCTGAAAAATATAGAAATTAAATTTATTTTGGTTTGTTCTGTTATTTATACTATTGTGCACATTTGTTTTGTTTATTGAAATTATTCCCATTGTCACTATAATGATGCCCCGATGCTAGTCTCTAGCTCGAGAGGATCAGGGATGCATCTCAGGCCTCACCATGGATTGACTTGGGTGACTATTCCTAGGTGGACCTAATTTGGGTTGTGACACAAACATTAGTTAATGCATGTTTTATAATTTTAGGCTTAATTTAGGTTAATGAAATTTGAATTTGATATTTCATCAAAAAAATGAAAATTATTTAATTGTAATCCCTATAAATTATAAATATTTATTTAAAGGACCTAATTTATATATTATGAATACCCCTTTAGAGATTTTACACCATAGAATAAAAGGAGAAATTGAAAATTTACCTTTATGGGAAATGTGTAAGCTACTAGATGATTAAATTTCATCTCTTTACCGGTCATTGGTACCATGTCTTCCCTTATCCCTATGTAAATCAGGTCCAACCAAGCCTTGATGAAAACCTTCATTTTTCAGGGAACATTTGGTAATAATCCAGTGACACTATCAAATGTATTTTTTCTTAAACTATATGACATTGATGAAAATATATGACATACAAAAAAACATAATACGGTAATTATAAGAAAATTGATCTCAACATCCAACCTAATTTTTTATGTTTTTCCGAAAATGATATAATAAAAAAAATGTAAATATATTTTACTTTATAAAATATTTGATCACCCATTAGTGCAAATGTTTTTTCCCTTTTTTTATATTCGTATCTAATTAAGTCTAATAAATTCATTTTTATGTCATCGTGGTAAAACATTACAATGTACTGAAATAGAGACTCGAGGAATAATTCAAAAAAATAAATGCTCTGAAATCTTTAGAGATGGGACACCCCATCAATCTATTAATTTTATATCTTATTAAATTTCAATAATAATGAATTTAATTTATCATTCGATACTACATGGAACTCAATCTGAATTCGATACTTCTATGAGAATCATAAATTTTAATAGATATTTCCCACATTCATTTTAGACCTTTAAACAATGGTGCCCAATTGACCTCTATATCATTATCAGTTGTCTTTGTTCCAAATATAATCCGAGACCACATAATGTATTTTAACTTCATTAATAACTATGGAAGAATGTTATAATTTACTAAAAATGATGGGACATTCAATGTGAGTGTTTTTTTAAATCAAATGAATTTGTTCCACTGTACATAACATATGATGAAATTTTATAACCTCATTTCAAAATACAATATACTATTGATCAATTTTTATCCATTTATGATAATATTTCAGATGATATAGGTTCACATTGTAATTTATTGTATATACATTCCATATAAATTTTCTCGAAGTTTCCTTGCATCAATGAAGTCATATAATCCATGTAATGATAGGAATGTACATTACATTATTCAGAATACTGATTCATTATTCATTTATCAATTTTTTCAACACTAATAATTTTAAGGATTATTCATGGTCCTTATAAAAAACAATAAATCATTCATAGAAGCATGTCTTTTTTTAGAGAACATTCTTATTAAATGTAGCATTAATTTAGCATTATATTTTCAAGAGCGAAGTTAATTTTCTTCTTGAATTATATAATTCATTAAACCTTGTAGTTTTTTAATCCCAATGTTTCTCCATCCTCAACCTACATTAAAATTATTTAACAATAATACAACAATAAATGTTGTTTCTTTTTTAAAACCATCATACAATATCCACTTACCAAAATTATTTTACTTCTAGAAAAACATTGGCCAATTAAAAAGGTTCTCTTCAATTTCCATTTCCATTTATTCCATGTTATCTCCATAATCATTTACACAAGTTTTCATATAAAATTATCCAAATACTGTAGCATCATCCCAATCGTTGTGCATGGTCGATTTCCCCCATTTTTTGTCCATCGTTTTTGACATCATTAATTTCAAGGAAAGAAATGTTATTCTTACTCGAACGGATTAATTTATCTTAAATAACCCCAACATAACCATGAAAAAATGATTTGAGAAGGGTCGTTTACATGCTCTATTGGAAACATGAAGAATAATTTAACTCTGTCATCATATTCGTTAGCTAAATAATTACAGTGCTATAATTTTCGATTCATATCCATCCAATTATGTTTGTAAAATATTCATTTTTACAATAAATAATTAAGAAAAATAATATATTTATTACCAAATGTGAAATTATATATTATTTTAATAAGGGTAACCCAAAATTTGATTCATTCAAATAATTTATGTATGATTGAAGAAAAATCGGTAATTGAATTTATGAAAATAATTACCCCACTGTGGTAAGTGTTATCCTATAAATTCATCTACAAGAGAATGTTATAGACAATATCCATTCTTATCATCTTTTTCTCCTAAAAATTTATTCATTTATTTTTAAAATGATAATATTTCCCTATATATTCATGAAATGGACATATGTTTCTTGAACTACTGTGAGAATTTATCCTCCCAAACTAATTACCATTGATAATTTTAGAAGAATATATATTAGAGTAGTTTTAGAAAGACAGATGATGTGGGGGATGAGTCCCAAGAAACAGAATATAATAAAAACTATTTGGGATATCAATATTGTGAGGATGAAACCAAACAATTATTATCTTATATAATTTGTGTACTTGTCATTTTTTTGAGTTTTTATTCCTAAAATAACTAAAACTAAAACTAAAACTTTAAAATATTAGTTTTCATATTGAAAATAATAATAACTCATATACAATAATGAGTATATAAGAAAATTTCAATTTTGAATAAAAAATTTATAAATTATTAGAATAAAATTTATTAATATAATTAAAATTATAATGTTCCTCATAGACATAGATCTATGGTTTTATATAGTTAATTTAAATTGCTAGAAAATATAGATTATTCTTCAGTTGATCTTAAATTTAGTACAAGACATAAAAATGAAGGAACAACCATAGCATAAATTCATATCTTCTAAATCATTAATTTTTCAAATTAATAAAGATCAATGTAATTATATTCAAAAAATATCATATGGTTCTAACCATAGATGGTGACCTCATGTTATATAAGGATCATTATAATAAAAATATTTTTCATTCTAGAGAGAATTAGTTCATGATAAAATAGATTCAAATATTAGAAATAAGACATTCATCTTTATAAATTTTTGGAAATATTAAAATCATATTAGATTGAAATGTATATTTAGTAGCATGTATGACTCCAATAATAATATTACTATTTTTCAACAAGATTGATAATTATGGTTTTAAAAAAATGAAATGAATTTTATTGTTTTGATACTTCTACAAATTTATTGAAAATAATTACAATTAGAATCTTATTTTCCAATAAATTCAATAATCTATTTATGTGTTCATTGATCACCAGTAAAAAAATATTTTTAAATGGACATCTAAATAAGTAAATTTAAATTTAATAATATGATGGACTTATATATAATTTAATTAAACAAAAATATCAAAATTAGTTTAACATATTTATAGTTTTAATGAAACAACTAATGAACATGAGACATATGATTCTATTATTTATCTAATGTATATTAACATAAAAGTATAATAGTAGATACTATACTAATTATTATTGTAAGAATACACCATGAGGGTGATTATTTGTTTAAATCTCATTCTAATTTTATAATGTTAAATACGGTTGATCATATTGGTTTCAAAGAAGAAAATGAACCATTTTTGTAAAGATCTAGAATTTCCATGGAAATTATTTTTTAAATATATGGGAATTTTATGAGTCCGCGAAAGTTAAAGGTGTGTGATTCCGAGGCCCAGTGTGCAGAAAATAAATTTCTATTTTTTTGTTCGGGTACGTTAGTTAAACGTAAGGGCGGGGTTTTTTTCATTTGAACCGGTGCTTGGAATTGAAATCTAAGGGCATCGTTGAACTCATAGCTCCTTTATTCTCCAAAGAAGACTTTCACCTCAACGGCAGTTGGTCGAGGGTGAAAGTTAGTTTTTTGGGGGTTTTATGGAAATAATAAAATAAAATAAATGTAGGATTTATTTTATTTTACCTTTTATAACCACCCACATGGAAGTTGGAGGTGGGGACCCCCACACCTTAACCTCCCATGAGTGGTTATGATGGTGGTGCCCAATCAAACCAAACCTCCCAGAAGAGGTTACAATGTGGGGACCACATGGGACTAAACCCCCCAATTAATTGAGGAAAAACTCTCAACTCCCTCATAAATGGGGGTGAGTCTATTAACCTCCCTTAACTTAATGGTGCCACCACCCCCTCTTCTAATGGTTTCAGCCCTCCCCCTTTAATTAATTGAGCCATCTCATTTAATTAAATGCTAAAATTCAAATTTTAAACCCATCAAACTAAATAATAGATTATCTATTATTTGTAGGGGTTATCTATTCATTTGTTGGCAAAAGGATGCCATAGGAGGATTAGAGATGTTGAGAGAAAACTCTCCAATGAAGAATTCTTCCTCCACAAAGAATGCTCCACCGACAAAAAACATTGACCCCGACATCGACCTTCTTCCTTGGGACTTACTCTGACGTAGGAGGTCTTCGACTATGATGAACCGGTGCACAAACTGATGATCGAGGAAAATGTCGATGTCCATCTTTTCCCAACGATCTATCTTCTTCCACACTACTCTGTCGGCAAAAAACGAACATGGAAGGGGTTTAATTTTATTTATGTATTATTAATTCCCATGTTTTTCCTTTCATTCAAAATGAAGAATGATGATTTTTTTTCCTTTTACGGGATGTTTTTTGTGCTTTGCTCTAGATGAACTGATTTCTACCAACCTAAACATAGAGGGTGCAGGCCAAACTAACATGGCCTGACCCCCCCACCGATCTTCATTATGGTGTTCTTCGAAACGGCGACAATGGCGGTGGTGGAAACAACAACGCCACCCATGGACTCAGCCACATGCGCTACCCCCACGGCGTTCTGACCACCGCCAAACCAGCCCGAGCCGCGTTGCGCCCTAGCCGCACTGCCCTCGCCACCCTCACCGGCCGCACCGCCCTCACCGGCCGCGACGCCCTCGCCGGACGTGCCACCCTCACCAGCCACGCCGCCCTCACCGGCCATGCTGCCCTTGCCGGCCACGCCTCCCTCGTCGGCCTCAACTCCCTCTTCGGCCTCGCCGACCCCGCCGGTCCCACCGCCCACACCGGCCCCACCAGCCCCATCGCCCTCACCGGCACCACCGCCCTCACTAGCCTCGCCGCTTTGCTGCACCCCAGCCGAGCCGCCTCACTGGCTACGCCACCCTAATCGGTTGTGTTTCCCCACTAGCCACACTGCCCCGTTCGAATCGGTCGTGCCCTCACGATGCTCTGGGCCTAATTGGCTCTACGCATCTAGGTCGAGCCACCTACATGGAGCCCTCCAGGCCAAACCTCCCATGCGGCCTGCTGGGCTGGTCCTAGTGGGCCAGGATGAATCCAATGGGCTGTCCAGCCCAATGGGTCCGGCCAGACCCAACTGGTCTGGCCAGGTCGGCCCAGACTGGGTAGGGTCGGGTTGGACCGAATGGGGTGGACCGGACCAGAGCCCACTACGACCCTTTACTTGCTTTTGGCCATATATTTGGCACCGAACGTCCGTTTGACGAACCATCAATGACGCTGTTAATATTTGAGCATGGATGTCCCTTTGAGTATACACCACTAGAGTTTGGGGTAGAGTTGAGATACGGTATGGTTGGATCGTGCACAAATCTAACTGTGCCCCTTGGAATAAATCGCTAATAACCCACAGACTGTGCGTCCGATTGATGTGCCATCAGTTGGGTTGAGACCCCTATGACATGCCAGACCTAAGGGATACATCTTCGTGGGACTTTTTGGTAGTCGAAGCATCGACCATTAGCTTGTGGAGAGGATATTTCAGAGACGAGCAGATATTTTTTCAGTAACCTAGTAGTTGGCTGAGACTTGAAAACTGTTCACCAATTCACTCAGAGTGACAAGACAATCCCAGTGGGGAGCGCTTGGTTTTGGAGGCATACCCATGGTGGAGAAGCACCTGTTTATGGAGGTATACCCATGGTACTCGACAGGAGGCGTACCTCTGCAGGAATTGAGGGGGAGCGCCTGGTTGTAGTAGCACACCCACGGTGGGGAGTGCCAATGTGTGACGCAACAAGCCCACGGTACTCGACAGGAGAAGTACCTCAGCAGTTCAAGTTTAGTGGGAATCACCTGGTTGTGGTAGCAGGCCCACTGTACTCGATAGTGGAGTTCTCCAGCAAGTGAGGGTTCGAAATGTTACTACCCCTATAATAAAATCCTGGTTGAGCTGAGTTTGTTCTTCTATGTTTTCCTCATGATAGAGATGGATCACTTAATAAATTTGGTATATGTATAGGGAAATATCTAAGTAAGGTTTTCTTTTGATTTCATACATTGTGTTTTATCCTTGTTGAAATTTATGAGACCTTGATGGTCTCGGGGTCCCTATTGAGTATCTCTATACTCTCCCCTGCACGGCATATGCATGCATCTTGTTGTATTAGATGCAGATGATGGACAACATTGACAGAGGCTGAGAGTACCAGGAATGGACGATACCTTGAGGTGGACCATATGACCTCTCTGTACATGGAGGAGTCTGACAGATGTGGAGTGCTGAGGAGGCTATCTATACCAACCCTTCAAGTAGGATCCTCATAGGATAACCCAGTAGCTATTTTTCTTTTATCCACAGTTGTACTTGTACTTTCAGTTTCTTGTACTTTCCAGTTGGGCTTGTATTTTGGCCCTTTTTTACATACTGTACACACTTTTTGGTTATACAGTTTACTCATGTTCATATCTTTTTTGTATGTTTACAAGTTATAAAGGCAATGCCTTCCCAGTTTTAGGGAATTAAAAATTTGGTGCTAGTCGCCAGTCCCTGGCCTATGGAAGGCGGGCTTGGGGTAGTCACGACACGGGCCCCAGAGGGACGGATCATGACAAATTGGTATCAAAGGGAGGTTCTACCACCGAAATTATGACTCTGATATTATCTATGAAGCAATAGTGTTATGGTTACTTAGAGTGGTTTTCAGTTCTAGGAGTCTAGTGTTGGTGCGGCGACCGACCTATCCATACACTAGGACCCTGACTTCTGATTTCCGAATCAGTGCATGAAAACACTGATTGCGTGGGTGTTTTCGAAAGTTTTCTTTATGTCAGCTCAAACAGGTGAGATCACCCGGTATAAATTTTGACCATGTCATGTCTGTTTCTTTCAGGATGCATCCAGCCCTAGCAGCAGACGATGCATGCTGCTTGAGCACATTGCATGACTTATGGCGCCAGAGGCCACCAAGGATTAGGGGAGTGACAGACCCACAGGCATTTGTGGATTGGTTGGATGCTGTAGTGAGAATTTTTAGACTTGTAGGGAAACTAGAAGACCTCATGGTGATTCTTTAAGACATCCTTCTATAGGCAGCAGTGGGAAGATGGTGGAGGTTCATGCTCTAGGTCCACGACGTGATGACACTTCTCTGGGCAGACTTTGAGAGCCTGTTTCGGGCAGAGTTTGTCCCAACGACTCTTCCTGCAATGCACATACAAGAGTTACTTCTTCTGTAGTAGGGAATCACGACTATAGCTCAGTAATTAGTGAGGTTCACATACCTCTCACGCTACTCCACTGATATGGTGTGGGATCCATTCTTTAAGTCCCGGACCTTCGAGTAGGGACTTATATGGATATCAAAGCTCTGATGATCTCACTCAATATCCTAACGCATGCGGGGTTCTAGAGAGAGCCCTCATAGTAGAATGTTTACTTGATGAGCACTCTACAGTAGCGAGATCCACCACTAGTCGACACGTAGCAGAGTCTTATATAGCTGGTAGAAGAAATATTTCAAAGAGGTCCAAGAGGATTATACCTACAGGTGGACAACCGCATGACTCAGGATTAGTTGTGTGGGGTACCCTTAGAGGAGAAGAACATGCTAGGAGTGGGTAGTGTTAATCATGCGGTGGGCAGGGTCCCATGGCTCATGACTACCCAACCCACTGTTCAGATGATCAAATGGTGGTAAAAGGACTACCCAGGTAGAGATAGATATTTGATCGAGTCGGTCGGCATGGAGCAAGCAGACGTGACAGAGGATCTATTCGTGTAGCTGGTAGTGGGAGAAATTTCATGATGTTATCACCACCACCACCAGGAGGTCCACCGCGACTGCAGGGAGCAGGTGGATAGGGGATATCTCAGATCCAAACAGCTAAGGCCTATGATCATGGGACTCTATAGATGATTCGGGGTATGATCTGTGTCTACTCCACCATAGCTGTAGTATATATATACACAAGTTCCAGTAACTCTTTTGTTTCCACTACCCTTTTTCAGAGCTCGGAGAATCTGACAGAGCCATAGGCTCGATCCTTATGGCTAGATACTCCTATAGGATCGGATTTGACGATTACACACTAGTTTCGGCAGTGTGAGATTACTCTAGAATGAGAGAGATTCAGCTAGGATCTCTTAGTAGCGGTGTCGAGGACTTACAAAGTCATCATGGGTATGGACTGGTTATCAGGAGTCCATGCTCAGATTGACTGTATTAGGTGCAAAGTGAACTGTGTCCGAACTGATGGGACCAGGTTTACCTTCACCTACAAGAGGAGAGCCTTTGCAGCATAGTATGGACTTTTTGGATTAGGGTGTAGCCGATCACTATCAGTAGGATAGATTTACCCTCAGAGATGTTTATCTAGAGATTCTGAATTATCCTGTAGTGGTGGACTAGTATGTGGATATTTTCACTGATGATGACCTAGGTCTACCTCCTCACAGAGAGGTGGACTTTTACATTGACATGTACCATAGGACGACACTGATATCTACACCAGTATATCAGATGGCTCTCACGGAACTTCATGAGCTACAGGTACAGCTAGAGGAATTGTAGGGGAAGGGATTCATCTAGCCCAGTCTTTCTCCCGGGGAAACCCCGATTCTATTCACCAAGAAGGCGGATGGGAGCTTGAGGCTTTGTGTCGAATACCAGTGTCTGAACCAGGTGAACATGAAGAACAAGTACCCACTTCTGAGGATTGAATACCTCTTTGATCAGCTAAAGGGAGAATAGGGGTTCTCGAAGATAGACCATAGATCAAGCTATCACCATCTCAGATTTCGAGATGAGGATGTGTAGAAGACGACCTTCTGATATTGGTGTGGCTACTATAAGTTCTTGGTTATTCCATTTGGCCTAACCAACGCTCCAGAAGTGTTCATGGGATTCATGAACAGTATCATTTGGTCTTACCTCGATTGCTTTGTTATAGTCATCAACAAAGGCTTTTTGATCTACTTGTCTTCTAAGGTAAAGCATGCCTATCATTTTCAGGTTGTACTGGACACACACCGATAGAACCAGCATTATGGTATGCTATCGAAGTGCCAGTTTTAGATCCTAGAGGTTCACTTTGTAAGACATGTAATCCTGTAGGATGGAGTTACGGTAGATCCCGCGATGATTGAGGTGGTACTTGCTTGGGATCCACCCAAGAGTGTGATGGAGGTATGAAGTTTCCAGGGTTTGGGTGGATACTAATAGAGATTTGTTCCATACTTCTCCCGAGTTACAGCACCAATATCAGCCTTGACGATGAAGTTGAAACCTTTTGTGTGGTCGGAATGATGCAAATAGATCTTTTCAGAGATGAGGTAGAGGCTGACAAGTGCCTCCATATTGAGGCTTCCAGTGGAAGGCATAGGGTACATTGTCTACTGCGCTGCATCAGGGACCAGGCTTAGATGTGTCCTAATTCACGATCGAGAAGTGATCGGATATGGTTCTTGACATTTGAGATAGCATGAGAAGAACTACGCTACCCATGACCTGGAGTTTGTAGCAAAGGTCGTCACCATGAATATTTGGGGACACTATCTAATGGGAGAGCTCTTTACAGTGTACAGTGATCACAAGAGTCTCAGGTATAGCTTATTCGAGAAGTTCCTGAACCTCAGAATGTGACATTGGCTTGAGTTACTCCAGGAATATGACTTTGAGATAGACTAAATTCCTGGGAAGGGAAACACTGTTGTATCTGCACTCTGTAGGAGATCTGGTATCAACTACTAGGTGAGGCGACATAGCAATTGACCGCTTTGCAGATATCCTTTGTGGATAAGGATGGATCATATATCCTTCTGTCTCATACAGTCACTACTCCACTCCATCAGCGAGTTAGGCAGGCGCACTGTAGAGACACTGACTACGATGCACGACGTGCTGAGATATCCACAGGATAGGCAACTGATGGATTTTCTGAAGGTGGGGAGCACGTCATCCTGTTCATAGGACATACCATAATACCAGTGTCACTTTTAGAGGATTTGTTGAGGGAGTTTCACACGTCCACTCTAACGGTACATCCAAGAGTGGTGAAGATGTTTGAGGATCTCCAATGACATCACTGGTGTCCGGGAGTGAATGAAGTAGCTGCATAGTTTGTCTCTCGGTTCCTCACTTGACATCAAGTAAAGGAAAAGAATTAGGTACCTGTAGGCTTGGTTCAGCCTTTAGAGGTACCAAAGTGAAAGTGGGATGGGATATCCATGTACTTCATGATGAGAAATCCACATACATCCAAGGCACCTAAATCGATTTGGTTGATAGTTGACCAACTCACCATGTCGCCCCACTTCCTATCGATCAGAGAGCAGGGTTCAATAGAGATCCCGGGACACCTCTATGTAAATAAGATTGTGATGTTACATAAAGTACCATTGACAATTATCTCTAATCATGATCCATTATTAACATCCTGACTATTGTATGGGTTTCAGGAGGCTTTTGAGACATAGCATCGTTTGAGCACCGCCTTCCATCCTCAGACAGATGGCCAGACCGAGCGGACCATTCAGAACGTCGAGGGAATTCTGGGTGCTTGTGTCCTAAACTTCGGACTCACCTGGAAAGATCACTTATTTATGGTAGATATTGAATACAACAATAGCTATCACTCCACCATAGGGATTACACCTTTTTAGGCATTGTACGTGCGACCTTACACATCACCATTGTGTTGGACTGACCCAGGGGAGTCATCACTCGTGGTACCAGAGATGGTACGGGCTACCATGGGGAAGGAGCAGATCATCTATGAGTAGATGAAGACTGCACAGAGCAGGCAGTAGTCGTATGCCGACATGAGACAGAGACCTCTGGAGGTTGAGGATGGAGACCATGTCTTCTACAGATCTCACCTAGATGAGGTTTGTAGAGATTTTTCCCACACAGAAAGTTATCACTGAGGTTCATTGGACCTTTTCTGGTCATCAACAGAGTTGGCGAGGTGGCATACCGCTCAGCTCTTCCACCTCAGTTTCACCAGGTGAACGACGTATTCCACATATCCCATCTGAGGAGATACATGCACGGCCCTTACCACATCATCGATCATGGCTAGCTAGACGTCGAATATGGGGAGACTTTTATGGAGGTTCTAGTAGAGATTGAGGATGGACAAGAGCATGTCCGTTGTGGACAGCCGATACCTCCGGTGCGTTTTCGCTGGATGCATAGAAACCTCCAGGAGAGCACTTTAGAGTGAGAGGCTCAGATGTGTGCTCAATACCCCTACTTGTTTCATTTGTTATAAGTTGTGAATTATGGGGACGTAAAGCCCTGAGGTGGGGAGAATTTATAGACATGGAATTTCTATGTAATTTTTTTTATATATATGGGAATTTTACGAGTTCGTGAATGCAAACGATGCGTGATTCCGAGGCCCGGTGTGCCCAGAATCAATTTCTAACGTTTTGATCAGGTATTTTCACTAAACACACAAGTGGGATTTTTTCTAACTTTTCAACCAGCTCTCGAAAATGAAATCTGAGTGCACCATTGAACACACAGCACTGGTATTCGCCTAAGAAGACTTTCACCTCGAAGACAGTTGGTCGGGGGTGAAGGTTTGTTTTTAGGGTTTTTCATGGAAATTATTAAATAAAATAAATATAGGTTTTATTTTATTTTATCTTTTATAACAACCCATGTGGAAGTTGGAGGTGGAGACCACCACCCCTTAACCTCCCATGAGAGGTTATGGTGGTGGGGCCCAACCAAACCTAACCCCCCACCAGATGTTACAGTGTGGGGACCACCCGGGACTATACTCCCCCCCCCCCAATTAATTGAGGAAAACCTCTCAACTCCATCATAAATGAGGGAGAGTCTCTTAACCTTCCATTACATAATGGTGCCACCATCCCTATCTTTTAAATGTGTTAACCATCCAAATTTAATTAATAGATCCATCTCATTTAATTAAATGTGAAACTTTTAATTTTAAACCAATCAAAATAAATAAATGATAATCTATTATTTGGTTGGGATATCAATTCATTTATTGGAAAAATTATGGAAAAGGAGGATTAGAGCTCTTGAGAGAAAACTCTCCAATGAAGAACACTTTCTCTACGAAGAACGCTCCACCAAAAAAAAATTTTGACCCCGACTTCGACCTTCTTCCTCTGGTCTTCCTCCAATGAAAGATGTCTTCGTCAACGATGAGTCGGCACACAAACCGACGATTGAGGGAAACACCGACATCCGTCTTTTCCCAATGATTCGACTTCTTCCTGCGACTACATTGGTGAAAAATGAACAAGGTAGGGGTTTAATTTTATTTAATTATGATTCATTCCCATGTTATTCTATTGTTTGAAAATGAACAACGAGGATGTTTTCCTTTTGAGGGTGGGTTGTTGTGCTTTGTTCTTGATTAATCGATTGCTACCACCCTAAACGTGGAGGGTGCATGCCAAACTAACATGGCCCGACCCTCACTGATCTTCTTTTTGGTGTTCATCGAAATAGAATTGAGGGTAACAAAGGGGAAAAAGGAAATGGATACACCACCCATGACCTCAGTGAATTACGCCGCCCTCGCGGCATTCCTACCACCAAATGAACCGGCCCGAGCTGCATCATGCCCCGGCCACACCGCCCTCGCCGGCAGTGCTGCACCCTGGACACCACGCCTCACTAGCCACGCCGCCTCACCAGCCGCGCCACCCTGGCCTGTTGCTCCGCCCTCGCCAGTCACGCTGCCTCACCGGCTGCGCCGCCCTTGCTAACTGTGCCACCTCACCGGTTGTTCTTCCCTCACCAGCCTCACCCCCACGCTCCAGCCATGTTGTCCTCAGTCGAACCGGCCATGTCATCGTGACACTCTAGGAAGAACTAGCTCTGCGCCTCTGGGCTGAGCCACCAACATGGTGCCCTCTGGGCCGAACCGCCCTCGGGACCTGCTGGGCTGGGCCGAGTTGGCCAGGCTGAACCCCACGAGCTGGCCCGCCCAATGGGCCAGGCCACACCCAATGAGTAAAGTTAGTTTGACCCAAACCAGGTCGTCCTAGACTGGGACGGGCGGGGTCGTACCGACCGGGTGGGACTGGACCTGGGCCCACTACGACCCTTTACTTTAAAATGGAAATCTCTTTGGCACCGTACGCCCGTTTGAAGAACCGTCAGCAGTGCTGGTAATCATGGAGTGTGGTGGTCCCTTTGAGTATATCCCACTAGAGTTTGGGGTATAGTTGACATACATTCTGGTTAGATCGTGCACAAATCCAACCAGGACCCCAGGACTAAATGGATAATAACTGACAGATAGGGCATCTGATTGATGCACCGTCAGTTGCGTTGAGACCCCTATGATGTGGCGGACCATTGAGATACTTCCTTATGGGACTTAGTTTCAGTTGGAACATCGACAAGTAGCTTGTGTATAGGATCTTCCGGAGATGAGTGTGTAGTTGCGTGGGAACCTAGTAGCTGGAAGAGACGTCAGGACTGCTGACTGATTGACTCGGAATGACTCGACTAGCCCAGTGGGGAGCACCTAGTTGTGGAAGAAGACCCACGATGGAGGATCACCTGTTTGTGGTGGTAGAACAGCCGTACTCGATAGGAGGAGTACCTCTGTAGGCTATAAGGGGGAGCGCCTGGTTGTGGCAGCAGACCCACGGTGGGAAGCACCTCTATGTGACACAAAAAAACCCATGTTACTTGATTGGAACTGTACCACAGCAGTACACGTTTAGTGGGATGTTCCTGGTTGTAGCGGCAGACCGACTATAATCGATAGAGAGGGAGTTATTCAGCTGTTGAGGGTTTGAAATGTTACTACCACTATAGTAAATCCTGGTTGAGCTGAGTCGGTTTTTCAATGTTTTCCTCATGATTGAGATGGATCACTTTATAACATAGGTATATGTATGGGCATATACCTAGGTAAGGTTATTTGATGATTTCATACTTTGTGGTTTATCCTTGTTGGATTTTGTGAGACCTTGAGGGTATCGGGATCCGTACTGAGTATTGTTGTACTCAACCATGCATGGACTATTCCCACACATTGTTGTGTTGATGCAGACGAGAGTCAATGTTGAGAGAGGGTGAGATTACTAGGACTGGATGGTACCAAGAGGTGGACATTATGGCGTGTCGGTAAATGAAGGAGACGTACTGAAGTGGATTGATGTGGAGGCGATTTGTACCTACCCTTCAGGAAGGAACCATGAAGGTTGACCTAGTAGCTATTTTTTCCCCAGTTGTACTTGTACTTTTAGTTCCTTGTACTTTCCAGTTGGGCATGTATTCTGGCCCCTTTTTACTTACTGTACTCACTTGTTGTTTATATAATTTACTCGTGTTCGTATATTTGGTGTGTGTTTACAGGTTATAGAGGGAACACCTTTCCAGTTTTAGGAAATTATGCCTTTGGTGCTAGTCGCCAGCCTCTGGCCAATGGAAGGCGGGCTTGGGGTAGTCACGACATGTGCCCTTATGGACAAGACATGACTATTTTAATCTAATATTAAATTTTTTATTAATACAGAAAAAGTTGAATATCAACATGAGAATACTATTGAAATTTGTTCTTTAATGTGTGTGATACAATATAAATAAACCTGATGTCACATTATTGGATTGTCAAACACATTGATATTATAATAATTTTAGTGTTTATCATTGGAAATGTATAATTAGAATATTTTTATTCTTAAATAAAGAAAAAAAATTTAATTTCATTTTATAATTATTACCGTAATACATTATGTATGAACTAATTCAAAATTTGAAATACCATCCTAGGAGTTTATCAACCCAAATATTGATGGTTGTTTACTCTTAGATATTGTCTCATTATTGGTGTGGGAAATAAATTGGAATTTCCCATTTGGTATTAGATTCAAAATTTCATACGTTAACTACATCTAGAATGAAAAAAAAATTATTCATTAACTTATTGATGGAATTTAATTTTTGTAACATTCTAATGATTCTTATTTGAATTCATTATCATAGTGATAAAAAACCTTAAAAAATTATTGTTTAATGTATAATGTAATGTCTTAAAATATTACTTTTAGACATTATATGTGAGACAATTTTATAAAATTTCAGAATAATCATTGTTTATGTAAAATCTTGTATGAATCATTGATATCAACTTTGAAAATATATATCAAGGGAATTGATGAAAATTTTAATAGATAAATTGTGATAAAATTTGATAAAATGATATATGTAGTGTAAAGCATGATCATAAACTATTTCAATACTCATCCATAGATCTTTTACCATCCTACACAAGGTTTCTCGTGACATATAAGCTAAGGTGAATGAAACAATATAACACATATAAATAAGAAAAAAATTAAAATAGTTCAACAAACATAAACACACTCGCACCTTAAAACAACCTATATAGGAAAACACCCATCATAATAACAAATAAATATATAATGATATTAATGACCCATGATCAATCCATATTAAAATAATGAACAAATTTCCTCTTATTAACCAACAAGGGGATTCGTATCGAGGGTCTATATAACTAAAAATAGTTATATTATTTGGAAATCATATCAAAGATAGCTTACAACCTTTGAAAATATGATAATAGAAATCAATAATTCCATTTAAAACGCATCCAAAACATTTAAAACAATGAATAGAAACAATATATCCATGTTCATTGCTAAAAGAATAATGCTGAAAAATATCCAAACACTATCTGATTCCAAGAACTCCTTTATGAAAACACAATGAAATTCATTATACTTCATAAAAAATATTTACATGAAATCCATTTAGATTTATATAATAAAAACAATGGGTGGATTTTTAAAAAACAATTTTTGGGTTATATTTTCTTAGAAGTAAGATCATAACCTTTAAACATAAGAAAAGATCCTTTCATGTAAATGAAAATGTGTAAAAAAATTATAAATAAAAAACCCCATTGATTATAATTATAATAGAGTTTTCATCATATTGAAACGTGGATTTAAAGGTTTTATGCATTCACGATTCCATGTTTATTGAAAATTAAATTCAACCACCTGCTATAATGGATGAAATAGGTGTGTTAAAGTCTACGTACACTAAAAGTAAGAATAAAATTCCCATAACGGTCAATAGAAACCCAAGATCTTATAAACCTAAAATTAAAATTTAATTATATATGGGATAGAAGAAATGGATTATGAATAGAAATATATAATGAACAAAAAATGAAAAAAGATATTTTTATCCATGGAAAATAAGTGAGGGGGAGGATAATAATTAACATACATTGGATCAAAGGTTAGATTAATCTAAGAGAAATATAGATTTTTCATAAAAAAGCAGGGATGTGTTCGAACCCTGGATTCTTTGAGTCTTAATTCATTATATTGTAGGATTCGAGCCATTAATTCATTCAAGGATTGATTCGAGCTAGGATTTATCATGAAGGAGCACTAATGGGAGGTGGCTTCCATGGATAACTTGAGAAATTGTGAATGATTCAGTTGCGATTAGGGTAGTTAAATAGATCGGGGACACTTTTATCAGCACTTCTAATGAATTATTGAAAAAATTTCCCTTTTATCTGGGTTAAATTAATAGGTGATGATAAAAAGAATATTTATCAATTCTAAAGAAGAACTAATAAAAGATCTATAATTATAATTATAGATAAAAAATTTCATTAAATATATTTATATAATTATTTATTTATTTATCATAATTTTTTATTTATTTAAATATTTCATGTTTTGTTTATATTTATATAGATACATTTTAAAAAATGATATATTTTTTATTTATAATCATAAACATATAAATTTATATAGATAGTTACAAAACATTTAAAAATATATTTTCTAATATATTAATAATTATCTTATTATATTTATAAATATAACTATAAAATTATATATATTTATATAATTACATATATTTAATAATATTTAAATAAATATATATATATTCATATATTAGAAATTTAAATATATTTACAACAATTTTGTAATTATAAATATATTTATTTCATTACATAAGTTTATAAAATTATATATATATATATATAATGTGTATAAATATAAATATAAATATTGTAATGAAATTAATTATTTACATATATTTATAATAGTTATTGAATTATTTAAATATATAATTATACTATTACTTTTAAATTATATACATATATATATTTATATTTATTATTATATATATGTTGTTGTATAAATTTATATAAATATATATATATATATTTAATTATTAAATAAATATAATTATAAATAATAATATACTAAATTTATTAATTATTTAAAAATAATTATTATTATTCATATTTTTTAAATGCATATAATTATATTTTTAAAATTATATTAATTTTTTTAGAAAATAATATTAACTTTATTTTAATTATATATATATATATATATTTATAAATATAGTAAATATAAATTTATAAATATATTTATTTATAAATATTTATAAATAATGTTTTTCAAATTATAAATGTATATATAATTGTAAATGCAAGTTTAGAGTCCGGTTTTTTTGGACAATATTGAATTCCATGGGAATATGAATTTTGGTGATTAATGGACGTGCCATTTTGTAAACCATGGTTTGGATTTTTTTTTTGAGAGTTAGAACACTTCAATTTTTAGCATTAAGACATGGGAAAAAGTTTGAAGAGTCCCCCTGGTGTCTCGTTGAGTTTCCAGATTGTTGGGGTTTGAAAATGAATGGTTTAGTGGGTCAACACAGGCAGCACAATTTTTTTGAGATAGTGCATTCCCAAGTAGAAAATTGTGCGGCTATATAGGATGGTGAGAAGTTCCTTGCACAGGCTACACACAGTTTCATTAAACTATGTGCCTACCCTACATGGTTAGTTTCATTTATATAGTAAGATCATGCTATTCATTGCACGGTTCGCACACGGTTAGGATAATTGTGCTGAAAAAACATTCAGGGTTAGTTTCTAACGATGTTAGTGCCACAAGATTGGTGCATGGTTTTTCCAAATTGAGAGGGAAAAATATGTAACCTATTTATTTTGGGTTAAATAACTATTTACCCCAAATTAATACTATTTCAAACAACTTTTATTTCTTTTTCTACCACATAGTATGAAAATAATTTGGATCCCTCCTAAGTGTTTATTCCTAGAATTGTGATGCAACCTCTATATGATCTCTAATTCATGAATAGATCAAAATGATGGTTCTGTATCAGTTAGTAAAAAATTTATTTTTCTAATTTCTTTTTTATTATGGTTATCAGCAGTGCAACTATGGTGCAAGAAAATTTTTTATACTGTTAGGGTCTCCATCCTTTTTTCCTCCCGTAATATGTTAAAAAAATTGTTATTGGATGAGCTAATAACTAAAAACCTATGGTAGGTTTTCTCATGTAGTTAGTTATAAGTTGAGGTGATTAGAGAAGTCATTGTGATGCCAGATAAATTTCTGGGCATCACGTTAAAATGATATTAAAACCTTGAATTGTTTGGTATGGAATATAGGATTATCGAGGCAAATTAAATATGATTATATGTTGAGGGTCATGAAATTTGAACAAACCATTTAGTTATATTTTCTATCTAAATATTCATTACCTGGCATGTGAATTTTGGATTCTATTGTAGTGTTATATTTTCTCCATTCCATGGGATGTTTGATATTGTAAAGTTAATGGTGTATTAAAATGTGAATTAATTTTATAAGTTTAAATGTAAATTGAATTGAGAGATTAACAGTGATTTATAATTGAAATTGATTAATGATAGGGAGTGGATGGAAAGTACCTGACCTATTCCATAGTATTTCTTGTTTATGATTAAAATCTCTCTTTAGGATGAAATTACAATGTGAGAAGACAATAGGGATTCCTTCTTTGTTTGGTAAATTCAATGGGCACGCTTCAGTGGTTTTGTGTATATGAAATGATCATGGTTTTCACCATGACATGATTAAATTATATTGAATAATTGAAGAATGTTTCAAAAGATTTATAAATTGGATTTTTATATTCATTGTGAGTTGATTGGATAAATAATAGGTAATTGTTTCCTTGAACCTAGACCATTGCCATGTAATATCTAGTTTATTCTTGAGTTTCCTTCATTAATTAAATTACCATGTTATTTTAATAGTGTCTATTCTATGGGATTTGTTATTTAGGAATATAAAACATGTCATAATAATTTCCAATTGGATTTTTTCAATGGAAATCCTTCAAATATTGTCCAATAACATGAGTCACATTGTAAGGTAATATTATATTGAATTATTTAGTGTAATGACCCCCTCTATAATATAATTAATTAATTATTAATTATTATTATATAACAATGGTTACACCTGGATTAAAATTACAAATTACATGGACAAAAACATTTGGAATTTATCATGATTAAGCCCATGATATACTTATAGTCCAGATATAGACTACCGTGTTGGGAATCATATGGGGATTATTAGTATATATTGATTAATACATGTATTCATCTGAGAATTACATGGATGAAATCAATGGGAATTTGAACATATTATCACTGGTGATACTTGGGATTCCATAGGGGAGCTCTAAGGACAGACTCAATTGGTAAGGATTTTATTCCACACCTATAGAGATACATGGGTTCATGAGAATATCCATGTATAGGCTCATAAGGTATTGGTTAGGATTCTACTTTGAGCAATACATGGATCCCAATTTAGGAATTTCATGGACGGGATGTGGTTCATAATTTATTAATGGATGACTGAATAATAATTCATGTCTTTGATGAAAAATTAAAATCGTAGAATCAGTATATATTATTATTTATTAGGTATCATATATATACCAATTTTGTCTACCTATCCTCATGGGGTATGTCGGCATATTCTATGTGTATCGAGTCTTATAAAACAAATGAGATTAATGGTTCATTTATAATTATTATAAATTACACCATCATGACTATTTAATAATATTCTTATTAAATAAATTAAATTGATTAAATGAAATTGTTAAAAATGTGAACCAATACTTATAGTATGTTTAACATTAACTTCCTCCTTACTCATTATATAACTTCCAAAACACTGTTGTTATATATATATTCAATAACTTGATGGAATAGATCTTTGGTGGTTACCAACTAGGATTATGGCTCTCACCATGTCTGGGCTGCCTTGGGTACCTGCAAAAAATTATATGATAGTAGGTATGGATAAGGAAAAGAGACTATATGTCGGGTCATGATTGCTCCTTGGAGTATGGGAGCATGGGATTGTGCTGAACCTTATGATACTGAATTGGATACTTTTTTCCATTAAATATTTTATATGTATTGTATATCATCCATGGGAACATATTCTGGATGCATTGTTAGAGACATATGACATGTTCATCATTATATATGTGATATTACTTTTGGTACTGTTTATTTATAAATATTCTATTATTACATCCTATCTCGTGGATTTATATATTTTTATTAAATTATGTTACTTAAATTTTATTGTTATAAACTCTTGTAATGGGGGATTTATCTCCCTATATACACACCTAGGCCATCACTTCTAGTACACAACCTCAGTAGTTGAGGATATCTTCTTGAGGCAAGGTAGAAAACATGGCATAGAGCACAGTTGAGTGGAATCCATGTCTAGGGCTTTACAAATTTGGATCAAATATTATATATCCTTTTTCTTAATATTTAGGGATGTTGTAGTGGAGACTAGGAATGAGTCATTTCATGGTAAATTGCCTTCTTTGGGAATAATCACCCCACCCATTAGGAAATGACCAATCTAGGTCTGGGATTATTCGTTAAGACGTTGGATATTTTATTTTATCATTATTTAACCTTGAAGAAATGGTGTAAACTATTATTCATTTTTTTATTAAATTTATGGTAATTTAGCCTTTCTATGCTATGGTAATGCTGATGAATTACATGAATCATTATAGGCACATACATATTCACATGTTGTGCATATACCTTTCCAGGTAGATATATTATTAGTTTAACTAAGGATTGTGATTCTATTCCTTGTGTATATTCCAACCACTTTTTTAATTGGAATGAATTCTTATATAACATGCATTGGTTATTTATTGATCCTGATAGTTTGTTACCATGTTCTTGTAATTGAATGTCATATTTCATGCTTGATTATTATGTCTTACTTTTGTATCATGTATCTATGCTTATTAGTGTGTTCTAGATTTTTTTGAATACGATAGCATTATATGTAAAAATTTTAAATATAAAAATGGTTTCATGGGTAGAATATTTTTGTTTTGGTTTAAAAAGTGATCCATTTCACAAATTTATGGTTTTTGTGTACCTTATAATTGGGAAAACATAACCCATGTAATCAGAAAAACCATGATCATTGTAAATGTATCTGGTGAACCTTGATAAACCATTTAAGATTCTACTGTTTATTTGTTAAAGTTGAAATTTTTTGATTAATAGTATCTATATTCCAACCAATAAATTGTATGGGTACATTATGGACTAGTAGATGGAAACCCATATGACTGAGTCATTATATATGACAAGGGAATATTTTTAAATTGTTATAAAATTAAAATTTATTTAATATTGATCTAAATACAATTACATTACTTATAAATGTCCTTTGATTACCTTTTTAAATGAAAAAGTGGACCCAAGTTGGTTAGTTGGGGAATTTTTTTTGAATTAACCCACTATGGGTGTTTTGAGACACTGACAAATAACCAATTGCTATTGGGTTTAATTCTTATGAAATCATTTTGACATAATAGGGACCTCGTTGGATTCTTTATCTATTAAAAAGGAATTTAAATGAAGAATTTCACAATTATGATATGATTTTTAAAACAATTTAATGATTTAAAATAAATTATTATAAGACATGCATGTTTTCCATTGAGGTGTCATATGAATAATTTCCAATTACTTTTTTAAAAAATTTGTTCTTGAAGATCAATTGAAATTCCTTTAAATGTTTAATAGGATAAACGAAAATTAAGAAATTAATTTAAAAATAAATTTTAAGTGGCGTTCTATGTTTAAACTTTCATGTATGGGTAGTTCAAAATTTCTTGTTGAGTTTTCATGGAATTGAATCCTCAACGTTTTTATAATACTTTCTCTTATTTAAAATAGAACGAATGATTGTCTTTTGAGCCTAGTGACCTTCAGTTTTGAATGACCAATCCAGAAGGAGAATTATTATGCCATTGTGATGGGATATCACATGGTAGAAACCACCCATAAAGAGTTAATTCATTTACAAATGATGTTATTTTTCTGGCATTTGGTGTCATTTAGGTATTATTGTCTCTCACAATACTTTTAGATTCTAAATGACCTCGTTTTTTTGTTGGATTATCATTGTATCTTAAAATATTTTCATGGGACGATCATCGCATATTGACCATTTTCTAGTGGTTATACATTATTATGGAAATATCAATTACATCGTAGGTCGGGTGAACCTCATTATCATTCCTTGGTCTACTCAATAGGTCATCGATCCATTTTACAGTTATTTAGAATAATGTGATTGGGAGACAGCTTTTACATGATCCATATAATACATGATTTATTTTGTTAGAAATCCTATGGATAATATTCAAGATGTTTCATTTTATTCTATAACCCGATTATAGTATTCATTGATATACACGGTACCCATCAATTCATTAAATGTTGTAATAAACAAGTTACATTTGGTGTAATCGTTGAGCCTTGGGTTTCTGGATTCGTTATTGAGTCATCGCAGATGTAGAGGTACCTGGGTGTTACTGAAAACAATTTCTTCTCAATTATTAAGAGGAATTCCTAGAGATTGGTGTGTTTTTGCATGGAAGTCAGTATGATAATGGTTTCCAATCAGTTTTTTTACAAGTGTGAGTGTCACATGGTGGAGCGTCACACATGCGTTTAAGGTAAATATGATGAATGACACTTGTGAGTTACCCTTTTAGCTTTTATTTAGATTAATTGTACCCACATAAGGGGTGGATATTAATGTCTGTTCAAATAAATTATCCCTTCCATGTATAAGGATAACATCCAAAAAGGACCTTGAGAATTGTCATCAAACATTAATTCTCGTCTCTCTTGCATGTATTGTTTCAGGTCGTTTCATTCTTCGAACCATGACAATGTTGGGGTTGGATGTCTATGAGACCCTTTAGGAAACCATTTTTTAAGAATCGAAATCAGTGTTTAAGATGAAATATCATGGAAATTTAATATGTAGTAATGGTATTGTGATCAGTAAAATGGACATGCATCTGGAGGTAAATTTGAGATTCTTTCTAGAGGTCGACAGGTAGTGGTTTGACACCGCTTAATTTTCATTTCATAGAAATCCTCTTAGTTCACTCTTTAATAGTAATGAGTATTTTACCTGTCTTTGTGTTATCCTTGATATAATAAGAGTGTGTCAATCTTACGCAGTGATAAATACATAAATATTGATGGGATTGTTTGGGTGGTTTTACCAGTGTTGCATGTTATATGACTGGTTCTTGATGAGGGTTGGTTAATATAGAGAGTAAACTAGGTTCTTATATAGGTTTTCATTATAAATAATCTTGTACACTAACTTTTTTCTTGTGATGTGTTCCCCAGAGGATGCTACTCTCATTCCAGTCATTGATATGGAGTGGACATTCTGGACATGTATGAATGTCTCACCTTTAAAAATGGAGTATGTACAACCTTGGGATAGGTCGATAGAATCCATTTTTATGAATATAAGCATACCATAAACTTATATTCATGCTCATAGGTTTTCATAAAGTATATTGATTCCACTGGGTTTGATCTACCTTACACCGTTGTCCCAACTGAGGCATGAATATTTAGATGATAAGTTGATTATTTGACTAAGGAACATCATCGTGAGTCAGGTATGGGCTATAGTAAATGTGTTTTTTTGTAAATGTAGGATTCATTTAAGGAAGGAATTTTTGTTCAGTTTATGAGGTTATGTTCATCTAAGTCATTCTTATTCTTGAATTGTCAGTCATAGGTGGCTTGAAAAGTTATCCATTTTGTATAATGTAGAAAATTGATGAAATACTATTTTGGGAACATCATCGTGAAGAGGTGAGTGTTTTATATGTTAGTCGGTTCTCTTCTATGACCTCCGACTTAACCGAGTAAAGCTTTTGGTTAAAAATAAATGATTTAAACAATTTTTAAACCAAGTTTTTTGCGTTTCTATAATTCATAGAGGAGTTCATGGAAGGTAATTATAATGGTTTATGTACTGTTGTTCGAAATTGGCCCCTTCATAATGCTAAGACCTATTATAGGGACTTCCATCATTTAGATGTTTAAATGGGTAATGATTTGACCATGTATCTAGTAAACCGAGCTTGAGTAAGAACATTTTTGGTTTTTTATTTTAAAAATGAGTGTTGGGTCAGTTTTTAAAAAATTAAGTGTCGTATTCTTAAGAAAATTTTTGAGGTGCATTTGGAGTTTGGAAACACCACATTACTGTTAGAATGATAATTTCAATCCCTTATAGGTTGGGTGATGTTTTCATTATTTGTCCAATGCATGTTTGTGAAGAGAATATCTAATGTGGTGATTATATAGATTCACATGTTTTTTGACTGAAAATAATTCCAGAGGAATGTGAATTTTTGTGATTAATGGTTAGGTTGTTTTGTAAATGATTTTATGTATTGATTTTATGAGATTTGTAACACTTAAAAGTGTTATTTTTAGACTTATGTAAAATCTTGAAGAGTCCCTCGGGTGTCTTGGTGAGTTTCGGGAGCACCAGGGTCTAAAAATCAATATTTTGGAGGGTATTCAATGGGTGCACATTTTTTAGAATATGTGTTCCCCCCAACCGAAAACCATGCGGCTGTAGAGGGGGAGGAGTTATACCCTGCACTATCCCACAAAGTTAGTTACACATAGGTAGAACCATTTAATTATTCCTCTGATAGTTCTTACACAATTATAATGAATGTGCAAGGAGAGTTTCAAAGGAATTGGGTGTCACACAGATGGTGCATGGTTTGGCCAAACAATGCGTCCAAACCCTACGACATATATTTTATAGAAAAAATTACTATATTACACCGAGTAATTATACATCAACCTAATTTTATTTATTATTTTCTTGTACAGTAAGAATGCCTTTGTGATGAAACCTTGGAGTCTATTCCTAGAATTTAGATACATCCTCTATTTTATCTCTCATTCAAGCATCAATCATGTAATTAGATTTTCATATGTGTGTATTCGATTAATTTTTAGCCTTGCTTCATTAAACCTATTATCAACTTCATTATTCCGGTGAATGATGGGTTTCTTTATCACTAGGTTCTTCATCCATTTTTTTATTATCACACGATCTATGTAAAATAAAGAGTTGAATCTGGATGAGCAATCAACTACAGACCTATAGTAGGTGGTATCATAGCCTTTTTTATAATTCAAGGTGTTTATTTATGTCGTTTTTTCGCATACCATATTTTTATGTGTCCCATTGAAATGAAATTAAAAACGTGATTTTTCTGGAATAGTCTAGTTGATTATATAGGACTATTCTTGATAGATTTTAGTTTGAGGACCATGAAACTAGAACCACCCATTTGTGTGTGTTAATAATCTAAATGTCCATCATCATAGAATATGAACTTTGGATTCCTTTAAGGTGTTCCATTTTCCTCTTTCCATGTGACATTTAATATTGTAATGATATTATTGAATTGGCATGTTAATTCAAATGATATATTCAAATGTAAATTGTATTGTTAGATTAATTTTAAGTTATAATAGAAATCAATTAAATAAACGGAATGGTTGACAAATCCCTCAGCTATGCCATGGAATTTCTTTATTAAGATTAAAATAAATTGTTATGAAGAAATTGTTGTGTGAGTAAAAAATAGGCATACATTGTGAGTGTGTTCAATTTCATAATTCACATTCAGAGGTGAGATGTATATGAAATTTTCGTGGTTTTTACATTAAACTTTTTCAATGGTATTTTTTAAATAATTTTATATAATGTTATTGAATTCTTGAAGTATAGTTAAAAGGAATTATAAATGGGGTTTTTCATATCAATTTTGAATTTATTTGATAAATAATAGGGAATATATGACATGACCCTAGACACATGACTTTTAATAGCTTGTTTAAGAAAGAGTTTACATTTTGAAGGACATTGCCATTTCATTTGAATATAGGATATATTATTTGATAGGCCTTTTTCGAATGAGAATCCTGATATAATTTTTTCCCAATGAGTAACTGAATTGAAAAGCATCTATGATTGGACAGTGACGTAAGTCACATTTTTAGGTAAGATGAAATTAAATTGGTTATTTTAATTAAAAATAGTGTAGTTGAATTTATTAATTTGTATTGAATGTTATATTTCATTGGGGACACTTAGATTCAAATAAATATGGCTATAGATGGACTCAATTGTAATTTATTATGATTATACCTATGTGATAATTGGACACCAGATATAGAATTTCACAAACAGAATAATGAGGGGCCTAATCATTATATTGTGTGTGATACATGGAGTCACATGGGAATTCCCTGGATATATTAAAAGGAAATTTGTTCATATTTTTAGGGGTGATACATGTGATCTATTAGTAGGACACCAAGGATGTACTTGATAGGAAACGATATTATACCACACCCAGAGTGATAATTGAGTTCATGAGGATCTCCATGGATAAGATTTTAGGGGGTTAGTTTGTACTATACCGAGACCAATACTTGGATTCCAAATTTGGATTGTCATAGATTGGCTTAGGATCACTATTGATTAATAGATGAACTAAATTATATCATATGTCTGTCAAGCCAAGTCACATGCATGGATTTTTTCTTTATTATTATTTATTTGATAGATTATTTATTCATCCATTGTTTTCCTATCCATTCATGGGATTTCGGGCTATGAATCTGTTTCAAAGCATATAAAATAAATTAGATAAATGGTTTATTGAACATGAAATGAAATTAAAAAACATGAAAATTTAAATAGGGAATTATTACGTAAATTTAATTGATTAAATGAGATGGTTATTAATAAAATCATTGAATTGTATGATATTTACTTTTGATTTTATACTTACTCTTTATATATCTACCTACAAACTATAGTTATATGATTTGTATGACTGGATAGCACAACCTGTGGGAGGGTGCCTACTTAGATTATGTCTCACGTCCTATTCGGGATTTCGTGGGTACCAAAACAAATTAAATGATTGTTGGCATTATTATTTGAAATCTCCTAGCTATAGGTTTTATATTGCTACATAAGAGTAGGGGATAATGGGACCATGATGAGGCTCACGATGATGGTTGGGAAACTTTTGACCTTTGTACTTTTGTTACATATATTTTATATATTCCTTGTGAAGATGTTTTGACATCTTTATTTGAGACATATGACATGTTTATCATTATTTATGTGTAATAATTTCTTGTACTATTTCTTTATCATTCATTCATTGTTACTTCTTGTCTAAATGATTTAATTCTTCCACTACATTAATTTTATTTACATTCGGTTATTCTACACTCTCGTAATGATGGAATAGTCTCCCCACAGACACACCTAGACCATCACTACTAGTCGGTTGCCTTTGGAATTTGGGAAGATGTGCTTGATTCTATGTGTCCAACCGAGCTCAGGAAACAATTAAGCGACATCTAGTTCCAGGATATCACATCATGTATATTAAAGATGTGTGTAATTGAATAATAAAAATTGTATAGAGCTTAAAAATATAAATAAAATGGAAACATTTTATTAACTAAATATAAATTATTAAAAAAAATTGATATATATTTAAATAAAGATGAATAAATATTTAAAATATTCAAACCCAGTAAATAAATATTTATAAATATATTATAGAAAATGATTAAATTTAAATATATAAAGTAAATATAAAATGAGAATAAATACCTAAATATAATAATATAAAAATTAATGATGTAAAATTTACTAGTTAAATACATAATATATTAAATGTATCATGTGATAGTAAAATTCAAAAATAAATTATAAAATTTGAATAAATCACTTAAATATTAGTTGTATGAATTTCTATATAAGATTTCATTATTTGAATAAATATTTGTGAGTTTGGGTTGTATAAAAAATAAAATAATTTCATATATTTATGTGAAATAAATAAAACAGAAGCTTGATTTATGTTAAATTGAAAAGTCCAAAAACATTAAATTGTGTCCATTACGTAATGTAATTAGTCATTATATTAAACTCAAATTATATTTTTATTATAAACCATTCTTCAATAAATATTTGACTTATTCAATGTAATCTATAGATAATTTGAATTATGTAAATTATATTTTAAAAAATACTTTAAGAATTCATATATATGTGTATAGTATATACTTTTAATATTTATAATTCATATATTTCAATATTTAATTTATTCATTTTTTCCTAAAATTATTTATATAATAAATTTTTTAATATTTATCTTAATTTACAGCTTTTTAGTTTTTATTTTTTATATTATTTCATTTTATTAATTTTACTTATCTATTTATTTAATATATTATATTTTTTATTATTTATAATTTATATATATCTTATAAAAATAATTCATTTAAAGAATAATTATTGAATTAGTAATTTTTTTATATTTATTTAGATTTTATCATTTTTTATCATTAGTTGTTTAATTATTTTATTTAATTAGTAAAATTTATTGGTGTTAAAAATAATTGATAAATGAAACCCTTTATCAGTGATAAAAATAATGTGCTCATAAAGGTAAACCTTTATCAATGAAAAAATGAAGCACTAAAAAGGGTTCATATTTCACTTCTAAATAAAATCACTTAAAACAGTTACCCATTGTTAGTGAAAATATGCGCTGATAAAGGGTATTTTTTATTATCACTATAAAAATTGAAGATAAAATGTACCATTTATCAGTGATGATAAAGGCCATCGTTGTTAATTTTGTGTTTTGTTGTATAGTGAGTAAACTGAAGAACAATTTTAATTTATTGGTGGCTCTTGACACCCCATTGGAGAAGTACAATGGTCACTCACTGAGTCACAGTTGGTGTCCAACACTATCACCATCGAGAAAAAAAAGATAAAATATAATCCTTTGACGATTCTAGAAGAAGAAAAAAGAATATGATGTTGAGAAAAAAGAACAATTTTTGGATCATATTTTCCAATTTTGAAAATCATATATATTGTCACAATCAACACTAGATGAGACAAGAAACCAGTATAGCATTCTGATTTATGAAGAAGATTGAAAGTCAAAAAAAATTAGTGTAGAGTGAAAATTTGATTGAGGATCCTCAAAGAACCAAAACATGAATTAGGATAGAATAAAAATATAAATAAGTACTTGATTCTGAAAACAAGCACATGATAAGTATGAATATCTGATGGTTGGTGGGGTTAATAGAGAATGGTCAAGATATATCCATGATTTTTAAATGTTTATGAATAGTGAATATATTAAAATTTCACACATCATGTTCTAGAAATTTAGGGAGAGTGGTATATGAACAAATTAATACTGATCCTCAGTTTGATCTGGTTGATGGGGATCAACACTGGTTTACACAATTAACTCACAGAGGTCTATGGCCAAATGGTCGACCTATCCATAACCCATATGCCAATGGACGCACTCTGTGGTCCCTAAACACGGTATATCAGGAATTTATAGTGTATTATTCACACATGTTACCAAATCCAACTTATGAGATACCTATAGCGGGCCATCACTAATGGTAGACCCAATGGGTCCCTTATGTGGTTAAGGGCTATCCAGGGGGCTTTACTTATGATGAAATTTTTTTACTGGAAAAAAAATTTAATTTAAATAAAAATATAACAAGATTTTTCATATCATTAAATTAATAATTATGACAATTAACATTTTAGAAAAATGTAATTAAAAAGTATAAATTATTTAAAACACTTGATAATTTCCTAAATATTGGAATATAGTTAGTGACTTTAATAAAATGTTGATTAAGTGTAATTTATCCAAAAAAAATGTTAAATAATTTCAAAACAATTTGAAATACTAATAATGCTTCGGTTTATCAAAAAGATTAATTTAGGATATTAAGGTTGAATGATCTTTTGGAAACATATATGATATTAATGTGGGTTGAGGTTGGCCGAGTTTATTTATAAAAATTATAATCATAACATTTATATTATATGATTGGAGTATATATATTTGTTTGTATATGACATTATGAGTGACTAATGTTAATTATAGATAAATATTAAATTAAATTGGAATAATTTTCGATCAAAAAATTTTATTTTTGGGATTCGACTTCAGTCGAGAATGTTTTGAAGAATTTTATAAATAGTTATATATATATAGATATAGTTTGAACTATGGGTATTAATGTAAAATTTTTTATATTAATGTACTATTTATTCATATAATGGATTATTAATGTTAATTATTATCTTACAATATTCTATCCCTTTAGGTTTCTATTAAAGTATAAAGATAGGAATAATGAAATTTTATCATTTTTTGGGATTATGTGATCTATTAAAATTGTATTCTAGATCTTCACAAATGAAAATATCATCATCAGTACTTATACTCTGAATAAAAATATGTTATTTCTATGGATATTGATTAACTAATTAAATTATTCTTGTAAAGTAATTATATTACCACATTTTATTAGTTTTCATAGAAAAATAAATTTTCAACTATATTTAGATAGATCTTGAAATAAAAAGTTATCTTATTAACTTTATTTCTGACTAATCAATGGTCTCGTCACCCAACATATATTTATGACATTCTGGTCATTAGATTTCTTTCGAACCATATCATCTTTCATTCTATAATGGTATTTATGCACTAGTTTTCTCATCCATTATCTTATTTTAATTTCAATTTAATGTTATATTATTTAAAAATCATGTTTTGGGTTATTTCAAATGACATTAATATTTCATTTTTCTGATTTTTGAGAGGTTGTTTTATTGTGGGTTACAAACAAGAATTTTGAAAGTATAAACCATTGACTATCAAGATCATGATAAAATAATGTGGTTGAAATTTATTAATGTGGAAAAATTTAATATCCTAATATTTAAAACAATGATTTCTTGTATTGATAGTGTATTAGATAAGAAACATGATTCTTAAAAAAAATCCTGATATATTATTCTTTAAATATGATTTTTATAACCTATCTTTTAGAATGGTGGAAACAAATAAGAATAAATAATTTTTTTTAATATTTTATTTTTTTCTAATAAATATGTATTTATTTATAAATTTTTGGAAAAATGCCCTCAATTATTAATACTTTCATTTTATTATACAATGACACGATTTGATCAAAAAATGTTTTTATTTATTTATGTTAGTGAATATTATAACTAATTTTTATAAAATATATGAATTTTACTTGGAAAAAAATATCATTTCGTAAATTTTAATAACAAAATTATAATGAGGTAAAATTCCTAAATTTCTTGAGAAATCATGATTTTCATATGAATATTAAAAATAGTCTTAATTTTTTAAAATTTTATTTAATTTTAAAATATTTAAAATGAAAAAATATATTTTCGATTAATTTAAACATTAAACTAAATTTATTATTTACAATAATCTCATTACAGTTTATGAAATGGATTTTTCACATTAATTTATTTCCAAAAAAATATATTTAAGAAGCTATTTTTTAAAAACAAAATAGTTCATCATTGTATTTTTCCATTTTGATTGGAAATTAAATTCTAAAAATTATATGATTCGAATATTTAAAATTGGATTACATATTTTGAATGATAAGGTCAAAAATTTATAAATCCTCTTTTATTTTTTGTCAATATTAATTATATCCAAAATATTTTTTTGTAACTATTTTAAATGGTAAATATGTTTATTGAAGTTTAAAAGAAATGATAACGAAAATAAATTACCATAACACTTGATGAAATTTTATTTTGTTAGTATATATCTTCCATATTAATCTAGAAGCCCAATATATGACCCTTTTCCTAATATTATTTAATTATGGCCTTAATAATATTTTATGTAACGAAAAGTCAAAAATATCACCCTCTTGTTTTTATAAAATATAATATTTTTGACGTGGGAATTCACATAATATATGTTTGGTTATAAAATTTATTTTTTAATATATATAATATATACTCATCATGGTAATTTTTTTTATTATAAGTGATTAAATAACTACATTAAATAGTTATAATATTTTAACTTTGTAATTATTCGATTAAAGAAAAAATAAATAAATGATATTAATAATATCAAAAGAAGTATAATTTGAAAAAATTATTATAGCCCATTAATGTTTTGGTAAAAAAACTACATTATAGTGCTTTATTAAATAAATTTATACAAATTTATTTCGTTTTCCAAATGTAATATAATCAACATAACTAAACAGTTCAAAAAATTAAATTATTGATATTTTCATAAAATATTTTTTTTAATGATATTAGATTCTTAAAAACACTATATTCACAATATTGATTAATATATGGCATAAAATATAAATTTATGTACATTTATGGGCCTTTATTCCATTTATAGTCACAATTATGACCTTCAAAGAGTACAAACCCATGTTGTCACATTAAATGGGAAAAGGGTTGTAGGGGGGTTAAAACAAAATATATGGTTAAAAAATTAGAAAAAATATATAAATTAAATTTTATGAGAGTATTTAAACACTTATTAATCTTATATTGAAATAACAGCAATTTTTATCCATTTGAAAGTCACAATTAATTTATATTAAATTATTTTTTCATAAATTACCTGTGTTCCACACCCCAATCTTATTAAAGGGAACCTCTTATTTTCACATAATCACACCTAGATAACCATTTTAATCATCCAATAACAACTTAAGTACCATCTTTAACCCCCTATACACGTTCTATAAGACATATTTTTGGAAAAATACCATCTTTTTTGGGATTTACTTGAAATAAGAAATGGTTGTTTAAATAATAGGTTTACTATATAATTGAGTATTTTCATCTTATATATTATTACACCTCCATAAAATATTCTCTAACCATAATGGGAAAATATTTTCAGTAAGTTAAAATTATTGAGATGTTATTATGTTAATTTATTTTCTTATATATATCCAAAAGCACTATAAAATTAGAAAAGAATCCATTATTCGTCTATATGAAAGACTATAAACTAGTGGAAAATGTTATTTTTTTTCCATCACCCCTCTCACAGATAGATGAAATGTTATAATTATGGTTTATATGTTATAATAATGAAATACGTATCATTATTAAAAGATAATATATCATTTACATTCTTACCTTTCCATTCTAAAAAATATATTTACGTCATTTGTGTATACATGTTGACAACCACCTCCATGAAGTAAAGTGATTCATTTTTCACCACAAGATCCCATAGAGGGAATAAATAATTTCATTTAATGAAAAATATGATATTTACAATATAATTATGATTCTATAAATTTAAAATAATACTGTCTTTATTTCCAAAATCATCATTTGTAAATTTAAACGTTCCACATTCATACGTACAACCAACGATCTCCATTAATTGTAATGGCATTAATTTTTCTTAAGAATCTATATTGGTTGGTTTAGAATGTATAATTAATGTATAATTATTTTATTATTTAATTAATATCAATAAATATATCAAGAATCTCTCTCTTCTATTACTATCTTTTCAAAAAATTTATTTTGGAAAAGTTATTTTTTATTGATAAAATAAATTTTATTTTAAATTATTATAAAAAGATTTTAAAATGTAAATTTATTAATGTTTTATAGATGATCCACTTTATACTCCCATACAAAATGATACAAAAGAATAAATATTTTTAACATCTACAACATGACCGCGTTTTCCAAAAATCATGACTAATTTTTTCATAGAAGCATCGTTTATAATTTTCTATTGTTTTTTTAAATGAAACAATTACTCACACTATTTTATGAATTTATTTCCATAAAAATTGAATTTAAGTTCAAAATTTTATTTTCATAAATAATTTTTATAATAATGTATTAGTGGTATTTCTATTAATCGTTTCCAACAAACCTTGATGTTAATTATGCTCTACTAGGGATATTTTTTAATTATATCATCTTCATTATTTCGTAGGATTTATTAAGATTATTTCAAATAGATTATGACTGAAACTATTTTTTCATGGTTTATTAATTTTATGAAATAATAATTGTTGTTTTAAGTGTTTTATCATAAAATGTATTCTTTCTGTACATTATATTTGTTATGGACCATTGGAATTGTTTATAATGATTGGTGGTTCTGTTGTAATCATAATATTGGTGGTATAATAATAATCCACGGATGTGTGGTTACATTGTAACCATGGCTGAGTATCTTTATGATATCCCTATATGGAATTAGATATGGAAGTCAACCATATTGTTATTGCATTTATAATAGTGATTGTTATAGTTATATAGAAATGATGTTACAAGATGCCTATATGTTTTATATAAATTTTATATTTGTTTTAATGGAAATATTATGATTTTTCAATGTAAGATAACAATTTTATATTTCAATAAAAGTATTTTTATACATATTATGGGTAAAAATAAATGGGTTTTAAATGATTCCTTTTTCAACATTGATATCACATGTATCATGTTTATTTATTCCAATTACTCATTCTTTAGTTAAATATTTATTCCATGTATCATGATTTCTGTTCTAGGAATCCATCCGTAGGAGTTCCCTTATTTTATTCTGATCAAAAATGACTATTTCAACATAACATTATTCTTATCACACTCTCACTAATGACATTCAATTGTTAATTCCTATGTTTACCCTTTTTAGGCATTTAATATATCCCTTATTATTATTCTATTTCATCATGTTATGAAGAATGATAAAAAATGATTTTTTCCTAGAAAATTTATATATGTGGAGAATTTAATCAGAGAGGATATATATATTTATGTAATTGTTTACGAATCGATGTTGGTAAGTAATTTTTTTATTTCTCTAAATATTTAAACACAATAGGTCATTAGTTATGTATAATTTTTAATAGTTTATTATTATATTTTATTGATTGATAGAATAAATAGTTCTATATAAATAAAATCTAATACAGAAATTTAATTCACTATTTTTTTCGACTGGATTCATGAATTTGGGATTATAGATTATTCATAAACATTAATTACCTATTAAAAATTCCTATATTTACATTATCTCCACCGACCTCACTTTTAAAAGGGAACCTAATATATTATATTCCTCACCCATTTTGAAATAATTATATAACCCCATATCTATCCAAATCCCTTCTAATCATACTTCCCCACATCTAAGAGGGTTTGTATGACCAAAATATGAACAATGAAGAAATTTGTAGCGATCTAAATATGGTTTTCGGAATAAGAGGTATCACTCTTTATAAATTTTTTTCAGGTTTATTCTATCATTTATGTCCATTAAGTATTTTATAATACAGACATGATAACATTAGTATTATTAATATACTAAAATTTTATTATTTTTATAGTGAAACTACTATCTCACTTCCTTCTCCATCCAATGGGAAATGAAAACAATGATTGTGCATACGTGTGGACTAAAACATTAAACAAGTGATGTAATTAATTTTTCATTACCACATCATAAATTAGTTGTTATGATGTATTTAATGTATATATATATATTTCATATTAATTACATAAATATGATTCTAAAAATATAATATATTACTAAACTTATAACCCTTAAATCTGTTATAAAATGATAACATCACTCATACGTACATGTGGACTACCACCTCTACGAAATGATCTGCTTAATTATTCATGTAATCCATTCATGAGTAGTTATAAAACTATATTCAGTTTTCAAAAATGATATTCATTTTTTGAAAAATATTCATGATATTATGGAAAAACTATACCATTGACCATAGTCAACCAACTAAAGTTGATTTCTTATAATGAACAAAATGTCTATAAAAACATTCAACATAAATTTAATCAATTAAGAAACATTATAATATTTGAAAT
Organism: Viscum album; assembly: GCA_963277665.1. Taxonomy (NCBI): domain Eukaryota; kingdom Viridiplantae; phylum Streptophyta; class Magnoliopsida; order Santalales; family Viscaceae; genus Viscum; species Viscum album. The sequence continues at coordinate 360,754,673 of OY728143.1, forward strand.
AAATTTAATAAATTTTATTATGATAAATTAATTATTTAAATAAAATTATTTTTTAATTAAATAGTTAATATAATTTTATTATTTATATGTTAATAAATATATGTAGCATGTCATATATGATGTAAGGGATTCCCCATCTCAATTTATATTCATTGAGAATCATGTAAATTTAATCACGTGTTATATTCTATCTTGTGTATATAATTATATATGAATCTTTTTAATCATTAATTTAATAATATTCCATTTTCTTATTAATACTTTTCTTGTTCTCTCATTAAATGATATTTTAATTCAAAAGGTATCATAGTAGGAAGGTATTAATGTTTAACATTTTTTGAAATTATTTAAACTATTTTTCCTACATGTTAATTGAAATCATTACATATTGATATTGAAATATATTAAATAAATTTTTAACTATCAATGAATCATTAAAATGGATGTAAACATGTATCATCTAAGAATTTTCAATATGGATTACTTTTGAAACTATTTTCAAAAGTGATCAACACTATTTTTTTAACATATATTTAACGAATGGATTTTCCCATAGACATTTACATTCTTTGTTATAAATCATACTATCTATTTTTCCTTTTTTTAAAAAATATAATTCTTTTTTCTCTGTAGTGTCAATTTTTAGTTTTTGATTTTTTTCGAAAGGATCGTATATTTCTTCACATTTTTATAACGTATTGGAAAATTGATTTGTTTGTTAATTAAAATGAAAATTTTATCATTTTTATGAAGAAAAGTTAGGGTTATTCAAAGTTTTTATTTTAAAACATGAAACATTCGACTTATTGATAAACATGGGAATGTGTATTGTGTATAAAAACATATAGTACAATGTCTATTATATAACGAGTGAGTTCATTAAACTTCGCTAATGCATTGGGTGGATAAATCAAGTAAAATGATATAGTTTAAACTTAATTGAAAGTTCACATTGTTCATTAATACTATAATGTGATGAATATAACTATTTTAAGTTCATTAAAAGATAATATGGATTGATTTTATTACTCATATGAAGTTATAGATTTAACTATTATATGTCACTCTGAAGAGAATATTGAAAATATATTGTCAGGTGATTCCATGAATAAATAATGATGGAAAAATATTCAAACACATTTTCAATATTCTTACAAATTGGTGTTAATTTAAATTTATAATTTAAAAAATAATAAAATAATATTATTATTTGATAGGAATTTGTGATCTTCTATATAGGGAAGGTTTTTTTCTTGTAAATCTATGTGGAAATATTATTCATTTATTTTATGATATCATAAAAATGGGTTTTTTAATATTTTTTCTCCAAATATTATTTAATGAGTAAGTAAATGATTATTTGATGATCAAAATATTATTATGTAGAAAATAAAAATAATTTTTCCTGAAATTAAAATGAATTAATAGGTATATTTTCTTTTTTATATCCCTTAAAATGATTTATGTGCTCATATAATATTTAAAAATATTAAATTGTGTGTAATCAAAAGTACGAATAATTATGAATTCTTGTTATAATTAAAAGAAATTTGATTTTAATTATGTATTAGTGGCATAAATGAAATTTGGTTGTGAATTTTAGATTCTTATTTTTAATGAAAAATATACTTTTAGTGGACATATCTACATTGAATAGTTCGGGTTTTATTTCTAATAGATTTTTCTAATTTTATAAAACACTAAACCTAAGAGATCCTTATAATTTATGAAATTTAATCACATGTTGTAAAAAAATTAACTGTTATTTTTTTATGTTATGGGGCATTATATAAAACTAATTCTATAGAATTTTATATTTTATGAAAATGTTGATATAAAAATGAAACTACATTCCACAATGGTGACATAATAAAAAATGATGCCTAAGAGAAAGTAAATCCTTGTACATACAATATTTCTTATTAATGAACATTTTGAGTGTGGATTAAATAGTGAATTAGATTTTATATTTTTGAATTCCAATGATGAGTGAGGATATTGCACTAGAATTACCTACAACAAATTTTATGCATAGAGATATAATTTGTTTTGAGTTGAAATAGTTGAAAGAAACAATTATGTGAAAAATACTCTATTTTATAGAGGAATTATATTTTTATTATCTTGAGGTTAATGTTGTTGAAGTTGAAATTTATTATGGATAATCATTTTTTAAGACTTTTTAATTAAAAAAAATTAATTATAAATATAAAATTGACCAACCTTATACTATAATTGTATATTATGATATAATATTGTTGGCCATTTAAAATTATGACGAACAATGTGACCACTAATAAAGAGAAATATATGGAAAAATTCCATGAATATATAGATATTATATGTCCAATCATGATCAGAATACCTCCTCAATATATATATGTCGATCACAAGGAGAAGGATACCAAAAATTGAATAATCATCCCCTCTATTTTTTCTTACTCATATGTACTTCTATATACCCATTTCATCTTTCTATGGGTGTTGGAAAATTTATTCAAAATTTCCTTATGGATTCCCACTATTGTAATCTAATTGTGGTAGATATCATCGGCCTAGTAGGGATCATATTTGAAAACAAATATACAATAATAAATAGTGGGACTTATATTTTCTTTAGATTGGATGTTGTTTTTGTGTGATTTTTATTGTTATAAGTGTGTTGAGTGTGTGATTGAAATTATAATCAATTTTATATGAGAAAGAAATTTATTTTTTATTTGATTTCAATTTAAAAAGTACTGGTAAACTTTGAATATTACTCTCACTTACCTATTAAATAATAATTCAATTTAACTCTTTTATGTTATATCTCTATAATCCTATGGAACCTAAATTGATCCCTCTCAAATTATAATTTTCCCTTGAATATATAAGTGAAATATTCCTTTAATTATGTGATATTACCTACCATAGTGATCAAATATATATAATTACTCACTGATCAATTAATTTTCCCCTAACCTTTTTTTATTGAACAATTTCTCGGTGGTTGGTGTGTGAAAAAGAGTGAATAATTTTAGAACAATATAAATATAAAGTTTTATAGATTCCATATTCGAAATATGATGTCAAATTATTTTGGAGAAATTATGTAGAAGATAATGATCAATTAATCATATAATTAGTTAACTTGGGTGGGGGAATATCATTTTTCAACCACTATAGGTAAATAAGGATATCAATGGAGAAGGAAAATTTTGTAAAGAATAGAATAATATATCCCAAAACAATTCATGTTCATCTCATACAACTATTCAGTTTCTAACTTCAAATGTCATCTACTTATCCCTATTAGATGTAGTAGAGTGATTATGGAACCTATGCACTTTTCAGAAGTTTTTTATTCCACTTAACCAGTATGAACTGTTTATCCATCCTAAAGTGATTTTAGTGCCTTTGGAATCCTCTTGATTTTTATGGAATGGATTATATTTCCTATTATGGGTTCCACATGAGTATGTAGAGGGTCTAGATTTTATAGATGGGAATATTAAGAATTATTCACACAGATCAGTAATATGATATACTCATTCTTCATTTGGTTTGATGTCAATTGGATTCTTGGAAGACCTTTACCCTGTTTGGAAGGTCTAGATAAATGAAAAAATATATTTTTTCATTCCTTTTTTATTTTTTTGAAACTTTTATATTATTCAACATTCATCAAAATATCCAAAAAGTGATGGATCACATGTTCATAGATGACTCCCATGTATACTAGTCAAACATAATCTAATAAATTGATCATATATAGACTACTAAAATAAATGTTACTCATGTTATACCTAGTGAATGAATTATGTATTACCTCAAATAATTTTATATTGGTCATAGATGCCTTTTACATGAATTAATAACATATAGCTATGTGTATGATTCATATGAAATCTGATCGATGAGTCAAACAACGGTCTCTAATACTCCCACCCATGCTAAGACATAGCCATTTTATAACCGTCGACCTGCAACTTAAGCGAATGAAAACCCAGTGTTGTATTTTTCCAATTTTTTTCATAAGTAATTAAAAATAATAATATTATTATTTATTAAATTCTTCTTAATAATTTAAAAGTAAAATCTCTAATGTTATTTCATGTATTTTCAATAAATTATAGGAATGTATATAATAATTTAAAAAAATATGAATGTTTACTATTTCAATTAATGATTCATATAATCTAATATTTATGACATTATTTATATATATATTATAAAAAATAGTAAAATACTAAAAAATTATACAATAAAATTTCAATCATTTTTTATGATCACTCATAGTCCCTTAAATAATTACTTATCCACAGGTTCACAATGGTACCACTTCTTCTTAATAAACAATATTATATATAAACCTTTGGGATAATGAATTTTTGTGGAGTCTAGATATTAAAAAATGTAACATCACAAGATCTCTCTACCTTAATCTGTAATTTGAAAATTTCCTTTTCATACTTCATTTATGTTTCAATATTAAATTATCATATACCATCTACCACATTTTCTTCAAACTTCATAATCCTCCAAAATGATACATCTAGTTTATTAATTATAACTTCTTTATGTCATCCTAATCCAATTTTTATAATGAATTATTATATTACTATATATAATAAAATATCTAATCCATCCAAATATAGCCATTATCCACTGATAAGAATTATAATATTCATGGTATTGAATAAATTTTTGGGAAACAAGCCCTTTTATTGCCCTTAGTCTTATTTTCTTGGTTAAATCACACAGACAATTTTTTTTATTGATATATAAATCTATATGGATAAATTCCCATGTTCTGTTTTCACACTAATTCATTTTAAATATCAAAATATACTTTTGGGAGGCTCTCAGGTGATCTACTCAATCAGAGTAGATGTGCTACCCATTTTCAGTTTCATATTTTTTTTTCTCATGTTATCATTTTCATTCCACATTTTTCATTCATTTACACCACTTTCTCTAGTTTTAAGGTAAATTTTTTTGATTCCCCATAAATCAAGGTAATTTATCACTTTCATTGAGATTATTAAGTCACATAATTGTATGATTATCATATTTTATTTTTCATCTTCTATCAACCAAAAATAAAATAAAAGAATATAAATATTTATTTACTTCCAAGATACATTTCTGATAACAACAATAATATTATAAATTAATTTAAATATATTTTATTATGGAACTATAAATTAATAAAATATGAATGAATTTTATTTTATTAAAAAAATTCAAGGGGATAGATTACATGATGGGTGTTTTCATATCCAGTAGGGATGAGTCTGGATAGCGAAATTTGTTCCTTCCCATATTATTTATCAAATTTCCTTTACCACATTGTGTTTACATTAAATGGTTTTTATGATTATGTTTATATTAATTAATTTTAAATTAATTTTTCTTAATTATAAATGGTATAATACACTTGGAATAATGTTTATCTAGAATGAGTTTCATATAAAAAAGATAATAACAGTACTTGGTCTCAAATTTGAAATTCTCTTTTATGAATTTATAACTCGTAGAAAGATATAGAATATTCCTTATACAGTATAATATTATCATATCAATTCCTCATTTTATGTTATTTTGATATTTATTTATTCTATAACCCTAATAAATTCTATATATTCATTAATTATAAAGAAATATATTTTTTTCTTGCATCTCATCATGGAAGTGATTGCTTTTACTATATCGTAATTAGTAAGGGTACATGCATAATTGTTTTTCAAGTTAATGATTTTGGATATCAATTAATTATTTGGAATCTTGTTATATTACTTTTTAGGTTATTTTATTCTTATAACACCCAAAAATTTGAATATATTATTTCTATTAAATAGGTCAATGTGATGGATAACTTTTTCTACACACAACTCCGAACTAAAATTAAATGTTGATATGTTTAGGGAACTAAAATATTGAAATAAAAATGTTATTTATGATTAAGAATATCCACATTATGAAATATTTATAGAAATAAAAAATATTCTTTTTTAATAAAATTGAAATTCATTCAGTATAGCCAGAATGGCTAGCATACTCATTTTATATTTATAAACGCAATTATCTAAATATAACATTTTTATGTGATTTGAATTTTATTTTAATAAACATGTGATTTATAATGATAAATTTTATTTTATATTAATAATTAATTAATAGTAATTTAATTGGTAAATAATCGGGAATATGAATGAGAATTGTAAATAATTGAAAAGTATTTTTTTATGTAACAAAATAACCATTATATCTCACCATATTTTTTAAAAAAGGAATTTCTTAAATTTTGATTTTAGATTTAAATTAATGAAAATTATTTTTAGGTTAATTGTAGTAATATTTTTTTAAATATATTTTATTGTATTTTTATAAAAAAATATTTTTAAAGGAATAGTGAAAATATAATTGTTGCGAATAACATGAATATTACAAGACTAATAGTATATTTTATGTAATTTTAAATTCACTGCCCATTTTTATAAGATCAAATGTGTATTTAATATGTGGAATTTTAATTTATAAAATATAATTCTTAATTTACAAACCCATATTTTATATTTTAATGCATGTATGATATTTTCTCAAAAACAATTAATTCCATATACATTTTAATTTAAAATTAATTTTTATTACGTTTATAAATTCAAAAAATGAAAAGGATTTAAAATTTATAATAACTGGATATATATTAATTTATAATTATAACTTTATTATAATTCATAAATAATAAGATATCATAGGCTAAAACTAGTTATTGTGGTAAATGATAAAATGGAAAAAGTAATAATTCAAGAAGTAAAGAGATTGAAACCTGAAAAAAAAACATGTATAGGATTGAATGGATTAGCAGTTTGTGCACCTTATATCTTACCCCACTAAATGATTTTTCAATTTTGTTGAAACATTACATTATTATCATGTTCATCCATTATATTAAGTTCAAATATTTATAAAAATTTCATTCACACAACATATAAACAGGGCCTCTCACAACCGCATAAATAAACGTCTAAAATGGTATTCCAAAAAAACATCTTATTTACACACCATAGAGTACTATTATTCTTTTTTTAGATTTTTGTTAGAATATATTAACCATTTCTGTCAATTTTGTAAGGATCATCCAATGAAATCTCAAGGCACTCAATGTGAGTAATTATTTATGCATAAATTTTTTCTTTTCTATTTTTCTTTTCCATTTATGATTTTCAAATACATATTTATTCAAATAATTATTTCTTATAAAATTGATTTTTTATTATATTAGAATAATCATTAATCACATTTCCACATTTCATTCAAGAAAAATAAAAACCACATTCTTGTGGTGTGCAAACTACTACCTCTATGACCCAACATGTTCTCTTTTCATTCACTACATTTCAAATATGGTCAAAAGATGAAATTTTTAAAGAGTTATGCTATTTATTTGATTTCTAGTATTCTTAAAAAAATTACGATATTAATTATTATTTTCATTTTCTGAAAATGAAATTATCATCCAAGTGTTCATGTAGACTGCGACCTCCATAGTGCAGTTGATTTCCATTTTTTATTTTTATCACCGCCTTAAATGGTAGTTCAGGAAGAGGGTATTAAAGTATAAATATTTATATTATATAATTATGGTTATGGTATGAAAAATTATATTATTTTTTAATGATATGATTAATAAAATGATTATATGTAATACAATTGTTTAAAATGAGAAAAAAAATGAAAATGATCTATTATCTATATGTAATGACATTATATAAATTATATCCAAATTATAAATAATCAAAATAATTAATATCAAACTAATACATATAAATAATATCATGATGCTTCTGGTATAATGACATTACAACTAAACCACCTCATAATTATACATTAATCATGGTCTGTTCATGTTTTGGTCAGTTTAACAACCTACATGAACAATACTATGAATTTATATCATGCATGTCTATGAGAAAATATTTATTGATATAATATGAAATAGATATTTGAATATTTGTTTCTATTAAAATTTTATCAACATTTAACTCATTAATTAATAAGTCACACATCATTTATTAAAAATCACCAAAACATTCTCGTTATTGATTTCAACATAATTAATAATAAATAAAGATAATATAAAAAGAGATTATATAATTTTTAACTATATTGTTTCCTAGTTAGGTATTTAATGAAGTTAATTTAATAATTTAGGAAATTTGTTTCAGGGGAAGAGTGGATCCTGATAGTGGTAAGGGTGTTCATAATAAATTCTGTTCATTAAGACATGTTTTTTTATTTATATTGCGTATATATTTCATATATAAGATATAATATAATGAACTATTATTTAATAATTGAATTTTATTTTAATTACAATATTTCACATTAAATGGGTTTTTATTAAATTGATGCAAAATACACAAGGTTTATTTTTCAAAAATGTTAATTTCTAGTGAAAAGTTTATATTATTTACCCTGTTTTTATTTGAATGGGGTATTCAATACCAATGGATGTATCATTATCGTATTTTTTGTTATTCTTGAAAAATACTGATCCAATTTTTTTAACATTTACTTTTATTTAATTTACCCAATTTTAATGTAGTTGTAAATATTTTGTTAGCCAAATTTTAATTCACTGAGATATGATTTTTATCTTGTATATAAGAGTTTCATATATTATAAATATTAATTTAATTAAATATTATTATAATTTTTTTTATGAATTTGGATTTATAGTACATAATTAACTTTTTTTGATATTTCGTACCTCAAATATTATTCATCTCATAAGGTATATTGATAACCTTAGTCTCATTTCCATGAGTTTTATTGTTTTATAATGAACATATTTCTTCCATGCTCGGGTTCTCCGACCCTAATAATTTATTTTATGTTACCTTCCCTAACATTATTCTAGAAATGATATTTTGAAAAAAAAATTTGATTACCCTTTTTGTAATGTGGGTTTTCCAAAATGGTCTTTTTCAAAATATTAATAATTGGGTTTCCCTTTCATATACATATGTATTTTATTCCTCTCCACATGTCTCCATGATAACATATATTTGTTTTAATATTCCTATTATGTAATAATTTTTTAAAATATGTATATTTTTAGGAATATATTTTTGTTCAATATTTTAATATAATATTTTAGAATATACTAATAACATTGTATTTTATATCAATGTAAAAAAAATTAAAGTCACTTTTATATTTTCACTTCCATTTCTATTTAACGTTTCAAAAGGATTTACCCATATAAGGCTTTTGTTTCACTTTATATAATAATTTTTTTTAAATATATTGTTTATAGAACTTACAGTACCAAAAACCTATTTTTAAATAACCCATCTTGGGTGGATTCATTCATGAATTCATTTTAAATGACACTTTATCTATGTTAAGATGTTTTTAGGTGACATTTTTTAGAGAAGGAAATTTTTTTTAAACCCCGAACATTTTCCTCTCGATGGATTATGATCATGTTATTATCTTCGATAAAGATATGTATACACCTTCATCTATTAGGTTGGAAGGTCACATATTACATAATACATATTGTATGATATTATACTAGATATATTGTTATTCTATTGACATAAAAAAACATCTTGTTTTTGTGTATGTTTTTATTTAAATTTTAATGATTATTATAATATTGACTATGTAATGATTGAACATATTCATCATTTATCTATATGTGTTATTATCTTGATATCCCTTTTATTAACATTGGAAAAATTCTAGACATTCATGATCATTATGGACAACTAATTTAGGTTGATTAAGTCTTAAAATTATATATTTTTCATTATATAGATTCTAATATTCAAATTAGAATAGAAGTTCCTTATGGAATGGTATAAAAATACATCTTCACTCTTATAGTTAATGAGTAGTAAATAAAAATTGATGGTTGGGCCACATTATTATATAACTAATCAATGCATCGATTGGCCTCATGATACAAAAAACATCAGTTGTGGTGTATACCTCTACCCATATTATTATAGTGTCCTGAAAAACAACATAAACAAAATTATTTGATATCCTACATTATTCATTCTAATAGCCTAAGATAAGTATTATTGATAACCATACGTTCATTAATTTTAATGGATATATGTTTCTTTTATAATCAATTTGTTACTAAATAATTCAGATTATTTATAATTAATATATTACATATACTATTATTAGGCATTGATTACATCAATTATATATTTCCCTTACTATGAATTTGAGCTCACCCCTTTCTTATGTTTCCATTATCCATATTATAAGGAAAGGTACTACATGTCAAATTTGAAGAAGGATATAATATGATGAATAAATAATGAGTGATGTTAAATAATCTTAATAAATTCAGTAGTTACTTTTATGGTGGAAAAAAATTCCATTTTATGAGAAAAAACTACTATAAAAAATCCATATGAAATTTTTTAACCAAACCTATGGCTTTAGAACACCCCTATAGCCCTAGATTTGGTAAACTATTTCTATAAAACTTTATTCAAATTATATATACATGTTTATCAAAAATTGTTTCTATGGTGTATACCTATCGCCATAATTCATGTAATCTCTAGATATATGTTTCCCTGGTAAACAATGGGAAAAATATTCCCACATAAAATGAGTGGGAAACATATTTCCATAGTTTTCCTCTTATTTACTGATTTTAAAAAAATAATATATATATATTCATTTAATTGTATTAGTAATATGATGGTTCTTTTAAAGTGGAGGAATAGGTTTCAAACTTGTATGGTGAAATTTTTTCAATGTTTATAGCCACTGTTGTTGACCATGTAAATAGACATATACCCACTTTTTGGAACCATGAAAATAGGTCTATTACTATTATGGACTATTTCCATGGTTCTAAATCTATAGAAATAGTGTTACTTCCATGTTTCAAAGACCATGACAATAATGTTATTTCCATGCTGGAAAACCATTGATTTACACGTATTTCGACAGTGGACAACCATGTTTATGGACCTATACACATGGTTGAAAACAATTTATATGGATCTATCCCAATTTCAATGAAAATAAAATTCCATATGGATTATAGCAATATATTATAGCCATGTTTTCTACCACTATATCCACTCATAAAACCCCTTGTTATAGGGTAATTTTTTAGTTCTTAATTCAGAGGAATTATTAGTTTATGATGATATTTTGGATATAAGAGATTAAATAGTCTTTATTGTTTTTTAAATTAAAGATGTTTATATCAATGATTTTATATTTAGTATCAAAGTGAGTTGATAAATTATGTTCTTATGGAACCAGATCTGGGAGGCCAGATATAGCGCGTCATCATTTTAATATGTATAGAATTTAGATAAGTTTGGATATTATAATGTTTTTAGAATAATTTTAGGGGTGAAAATTTAACTATTACCCAAATTAAAAAGCTATAGATAATCTTTTGAGAAAATAAGTGATTTCATTGATAATATATAATTAACATTTTTTATAGATTAGGATAAATGAACATTAGAAAAAAACCCTATGGATAATTCAGATTAAAATTTCTTAGCATAGGATTACATCTTTATTATTTGGTAATGTAATTATTATGTTGATACAATAAAAATTACACCAATATATGGCTCCTAAAGGTTGATAATGTCTCTATAATAGATTTACCTTTAGGTAATAAAACAAAAAAGGTTATATTAGGTAGTACATTGATCAACACTATGTTCATAAAAAAGATATCGAATTGTACACCTTCTCTAACACTCTTATGAGGTATTCATTGGTTAATACACATTCTATTTAAGAACAACTATGAGAGATTTGAAAATTTTTATGTTAGATACACAAATAGGAATATAATCATAAATAAATTAGATAGAAATGTAGAGAATTATAGGTAATGGTACATATTAATTAATGTGTACTTTTTGGGATAAATAATAATTTATATTTTGAGATCACAGATTTAAATGATTTTTGGTTTATAATAATTAATGATGTTTTATATAAATATAGGATTATTATTTTTATGATTATTTTCAGAAGTATAAGAAAACATAACATTATGTAACCTAGGACAAATTGAGATTTATATTGGTCGAAATAAATTAATTTCAGTCTAACATGATGAAGTTTTTAAAAGGTATAATGGTTTAGTACCTTTCATATTATTTATTATGATAATTACTCCATATTTTAAATGATCCATATCTCATGGGAAAACTATATGTTTTATTAAAAGGGTGGGCAAGAAGGAACTATTGGTGAAAGAGACAATGTGGAGTTACATTAATGAAAAACTCATCTGAGTGGGTTATGGCATGGGAAAACTTTTTATTATTTTAACCATATATTAAATACAATGATCAAAATTTTGAACATGTTGGAAGAACCAATCACATAAAAGAAGATAAATATTGTTTACATTTAAAAATTAATTGTTGTAGACAGTCATAGAAAGAAGATTTAACCTCTCACATGTTAAAAATGAGGAAGGAATAATGGGAGAAATTTTACTTATGGAAATAGATAGATTATATAAGTAAAGAGATTGTTGTCATTAAACTAGAATATGTAATGGAAGGATAGAATATTAAAAATTATCTGTCATAAATAAAAATAGAGTTTGAAATTATCTAACATAATGTCCCCACCCAAGGTCAATTGAGGGAAATAATCCCCAAGAAATACCAAAATAGGGAAAACAACATATGAAACTATTATGATGTAATGGATGTTTCATTTTAATAATAGATCATAGAGTATCCTTTGTCATTTATTTTTTCATAAAAAATGTTTTATCAAGTTATAAATAAACTCACCGAGTAGTATGTTTTCCATATATATAAATTTCTTGTTTTCTAGGTAGTTATTCTATATGGAACTGGATCTGCATCCTTTATATTAATTCTATGCAAAATTAGATATGAGGTACCAATATTTATAAAAATTTCTATAAAATGTTTTCATATGGATAAATAACATTCCACATCCTAAATATACCCATGATCATATACTATTTTATGGTTAATTATGATTTCTCTATAGATTTTACTCTGATATTAAGAGTCAAAGTTTCAAAATGTAATTTTTTAAATGGTGGAGAATTTAAAAATCTTAAATTTTAATATTTTATTACCTTTACACAAGTCTTCATATTTGATAGTATTATCCATAATAAAAACCAAAAAATGTATCATAAAATGTATAAACTGTTAAAATAACTATTTTATAATTAGATGGAATGAATTGGAATATCCAATTTTTTATATATTTATTCAATGGAAATAAATGATAATTTTATTATAAATAAAATCTAATTTTCATTACTAAAATCACTTACACAATCATTTTATGTATGAAAAAATATTTTTCTAAATATTAACATTTAATTAGATCTGAATTATATATAAGAAAACAAATAATTAATGATTATAAATTAACTTTTATACAAATAACTGGTTAATATTAATTTAATCAAAAATGAATAGTAAATATGAAAATGAATTTTTAATATTTTAAAATATTTAAATATCTATAAAAGAAATTCATTACATATAAACTTTTAATTAAATAATTATAACTCTAGAATTATGAATTTTAATTTGAAAAAATAACATTATTTATATATTCTTCCTTGTTATATTTCCCTTTATATGAATTTTCTTGTATTTATCTAAACAAAAATATTTTTACATGAATATTTAAAGGGTGTAAAGGGTTTGAAATATGATTAAATACATAAATGTTTTAGTAAATTAAGTGTATTTAGACATTATATCTTCCCAAATCCACTATTCTTTAATTCTTGATCAATATGACATGTTTAATATGAAACCCTACCATTTATTCCTTCCCTTTAATATTCCGCAATTTTCTTCTTCTGGTCATAATATATTTTACTATTCCATCCATTTTTTTGGGATCATCCAAGGTAATCTCAATGTTCTTAGATTTAGTAATATTCTATTATCTTTTTTCAATTATACACATATGTTTCAATAATAATTTTCAAAAGCATTTTTAATTCTAGCTGTATTTTTTATATACTGAATTTTATTTTTTATCGTATTAATCATTAATCATATTTTTTATTTTCTATTAATAAAAATTTAAATTTCATTCATGCGTTGTATAGACTGTCATCATCATGATGCAACAGGTTTTGTTTTCCTTCACCACTATAAAAGGATGGTATAAAATAGGAATTAAATAAATAAATATGTTATTTATATCATTATTACTGTAATGAATAAAATTAAATAATTACTTTATACACCCTTTCAATGAATAATAAATCATTATATATGCATATTTGTGCAGTAACACCTCTAGGTAATGATAGATATTCGTTTTTCGTTTAATGACTACCTTACATCGATGGATATGGGGTTGGTAGTGTGTAAAAATTATTATGATTATCATAATTTTATGTTTATGGTAGATGAATTTTATAAATATTTAATGATATGATCAAAAAACATTTATAGTTAATTCCATCAGTTAAAACAAGTGAAATGATAAGAAAATGAAAATGTTTTCCTAGTAATGAATTTATATAAACTATATCCTCAAATTATATATCTAAAATTATTATATATAAATTTCATAAGAATAAAATATGATCATTATTCTTATATAACAATTATATTACATCTAATCAATCTCTTAATCATCCATTAATCATGGTACGTTTATGTTTGGAATGATTTGTCCAAATAAATTAACATAATTATTTATTTATATCATGGATGAATTTGTGATATTATTTGATATTATAATGACATATAAATATTTAAATAATTTCTAATTTGATCTAGTATTTTAATGTCAATGTTTGACTCATTAATTATGAAATCATTCTGTATTCCTTAAGAATCATTAAAAAGGTTATTGATGATTTCTACATCATGTATCATTACAAATTATGAAATTATATAATATTATAGATTTTTAACCAATATTGGAACATAAATTAGATAACATTTAATATCTATGATTGAAATAATTTTTGACAATTATGTATATCAACCCCACTTTTATGAAACTAGTTCAAAGCGATAAATATTACTCACACCTAGGGATGAAAATATGTAAAAACTAACTATAATATATATATATATATTTACTAAAAATTAGGTGTATTAATGGTTATAATTATTAATATTATTATTATATTCATATTTAATAATATTAATTTTATTATTTAGGATGTTTGGTGAATGTGTTGAATGATTGAGTATCGAGATATGGGATTTCACCCAAATTGCACTCTTTGATAATTTTCTTATTATAAACATAATTAAAATTTTTTATTGTACATAAATAATATTTGGGATATAATAAAATGAATTATAATTTAATAGTGCAATTTTATATTCTATTATAATCCGTCTCTTTCAAGGGGTTTGTATTTAAATGTTACTCAATCCATAATTTTTTATCAATATTTTCTCATTGAGATGTACATATATTATTTTCCAAGATTTAAAATTTCATTAGGTAATAAATCCCATTTTATGTACCTTTATAATATATATTTTTATATCTCTGGAAATTCATATTTAAATTCATTCCTTTTCATCAAATTGGGTTTACATAATTTTCCCCCAATTTTAAAGTAATGGGTCAATCAGTATTCATTCACTCGGTTATGATCATACTAATAGACATGAAATTATGGTTTATAATAGGAATTTATTTTATTATGTGTTATTATAAATTTTTAAAATGAGTATATATTTCTACCACATAAATCACCGATTTTAAATATTTTTAATTTCAAGGAGTATGTTTATCATATAGAATAATGATAACTCTTGTATCATTAAATTGAGTAATATTGTTTTATCATGATATTATTCACTAAATTCATGGGTTCTCATACAAATGTATTTTATTTTATAGTATATTAACTACCACTATGTGTTAAATTTATTTTTTACAATTTTTTTCCCCATTTGATAATATGATTTTTAAATAAATATAGTTTTTGAATTATTTAAACTGTGTTTTCATATTTTTTTTATTCCTTTCCATATTTCTCTATGATAGAAATTTTTTCCATAAATGGAAATATTATTAAAATTATTTTCAAACAATTAATTTTTATTTATTATTTTTTACTTCACCTTTTGAAAAAAGTCATTGGGAGGGGACCCATAACATTTTATAGTACATCAATTTTAAAATTTTTTTCTAAAATATCTTTTATGATTTCACATAAATTTAAATGTTAATTCAAAAACTTATTTATCCTTATAGGTTTTATAATCAATTAATTATACAATAATATATATTTATCTTTTGTGGAATAAAATCAAAATAAAAAATCTCTAATTCCTTATACCTTATTATGTATTATTGTTCAAGAATTATCTTTCAATGATGTTTTTAATTATATAATAATTTTTATTGTATTAATTTGTAACATATATGGTATTTTATTTTGAAACCATTTACTTAATTTCACTAGATATATTTTTATTATGTTTTTTTTCAATGTGGTGGTTATATAAACAATTCTTCATACGCTGTAAACATCACATTTTTATATAATTCAAATTGAATGATGTTCACCTTAAAATAATATTATTGTTCCTGAATATATAATATTATCCATGTTCTTTATATTGTTAGTCCAAAATATACTATTATTGGAAAAATATATATTTATTATTTTACCATCTAACATATTTCTAGGGATGTGTTGTGACCATGTTATCCCTTATATTAACATGTGTAAGAGTGATGATATTCATGATGATTATAGACTCTTAAGAAATATAAATATATATTTCCATTTTTCATTTTTTTATTATATATATATATCATTTTTTTCATCCATGGGTTCCTTAGTGAATAGTAAAAAATTTATTATTGAATCTAATGATGAATGTATTGTACAAAAACAAGTAACATGTAGGGAACAAAATTGTATAGATTCTTGATGAATTTATAGGTCTCATGTTATAAAACATCATGTTTTTTGGTGTATACCTATCACCTTATCAAATTTAGTGTCTTTTCCTAAGGAATGTACAATATGTTCTCGAGGTCTGAAATTATGAATTCCCTCACAATGAGATCAACATTATTTGTATTGTTGATATTATTTATTGTAATAAAGAAAATTATTACACGGGTCATGTTTATATGGATAACAAATTAAGAATAATTTTTGGGAGATTTGAAGATTTATTTTAAATTATGTAGTTTCTTATATGGTAGAAAAAATATCCATTTTAGGATAAAGACGTTGAATTTACAAGGTTAAAATTTGTACTAATTATCTAAATATCTAGTAATAAAAAGATTATTATGAAATAAAAGAAATTATATTGATTATTGATTTTCTAACCAAGAATGGTTATATCTTCGATTTTAGATTTAGAATAATTGATATTATATAAAATATTTGTTTTTGGAACCAAATACTTGAATTAAGGTCTTAGAATTCATAGTTCATTCCAAAAATTTCTTTTTTGTGCTGGGGACCTAAAATTATACATTAGTATATAGGTGATAATAAATATATTTCTTTGGTTTAAATACAATTATTTCATAAGGGTTTCCATGCTTGGGTTTTAAAATTATGTTCCTTGATCACTTCTTATCTTCCATGTGATTATAAATGTACAAAATATATGTGATCATAAAAATTCAATAACAAATTCTAAATCCTTGGTTATTTTTACATTTTATTTAATATAGTTAGAAAAAAAATTCCACTCGTATAATATATTTAAAATTAATAGAAACAACAAATGGTTTCATGAAATCTAATCCCCTTCCATAAGAAATGACTTATAAAATCATAGGTTTTGGGAAGTTTTTTATCATTGTCAAATTCTTATAATAAATTGGGATATTATATATTATTTGAAAAAATGATTTTAGAGGATTGAATTTTGTTTGAAAACATACATGTATTTAACAAATTTTTAGGAGTTACATAATGTCTATAGAGGATTCCACATGGAAGGGTAATAAAAATGTAATAAATGAATTTCAAAAGATATTTGGTACAAATATCTATTAAATTAATGATTATAAATTTTCCATAGATATGGACCCTCCCAAATATATTATTTTGATTCAAATTTTATCATATGATTATTTTTCATAGAAAATATAGAGACTACCACTTATGTAGCTGTATAATACAATATATTAGTATACCTAGGTTCCATTGTGAGTTAATACACCTTCTCACTAGGGAGAGAGTCATTCAAGGATATTTATATGGGTTTTTCAATTTTTGTAATTTTGGAAAATGTTATAAATTATTTAAAAACTTCATTTTCAAAACAAATTTTATTCATGATATCTTAGTTGAATTATTTTAATTGGTATATATATATCATATTTTTATGTCAAATTTCTTTATCAAATATCTAAGATCATGATACTTAGAGGAAATTGTTACATAAGCCTCTAAAAATTTGAATTAATGTATACATCTAAAAAATAATATACAAATACTACACTATTATTATATTTTTGGTTTTATTAATATCTTAAGTCTCTTTATAAAAATATATCAAAAGAGAGTCCCTTGATATTTTGGGGTAGAACTAATCCCACTACATTTTTTGGGGAATAACATATAACATAAAAGGGGTCTT
This sequence comes from Viscum album, assembly GCA_963277665.1. Lineage (NCBI taxonomy): Eukaryota > Viridiplantae > Streptophyta > Magnoliopsida > Santalales > Viscaceae > Viscum > Viscum album. Next base: position 360,773,290 of record OY728143.1, read on the forward strand.
CCCATCATTGTGGACGGATTCCTATGGCGCAATCAGCCCCTCATTATGTATTTTTTAAATATTCCATATAGAAATCACCAAAGATTATTTAAATATCATTATTAAGTAGTTTAAGTAAAGGTAAAATATTCTATAGACATTAATGAATCCTCTACAATATCCAGCATGTGAAAAAAAATGATCCTACATGTTTAATTTTAGTGGGGTAAGGTAGTGTTGAAATGATTTCAAAATGTCCTTATTAACTCAAATTACATCCTCTATGAACATATAGAATACAAAATTACTATTATCTACTATGAAATTACATTTTTTGTATAAAATCATGTTATTTTTGTTACTTTTTATTCAAATCATTTCATTATTTCCAAAATATATTTCAAAATATAACTTATACATTTTACAATCCTAGAGAAATAATCCAATGAAACTTTTAATAAATTATAAATAATTTCATAACATTAATCATTGAATAATAATTAATCTAAATGGATTTAATTCCTTTTCAAAGAAACAAAAAAATTGGAAGAAATAATCATGATTGTAGAATCTATAGAAGCACATATTCTCTATGAAAATTCTATTTATTAAATTGAAATAAATATGCATCTAATATGTGTTGTGAACAATTTGAGAAAACAGAACAATGATATTTTGATGATTTACTTAAATCTATTATTAATATTTGTTCTTTTTATAAAAAATTTGAAGTATGGGAATAATTGTGTCGAACCCATCACTATAATACCAACTTTATTTTGAACTTATGTTTCTACCAACTAATTTATGATATTTCATTCTTAATAAAGCTTCTAGTTGGGTGCCTAGTGATCAGTATTGATCTCTAAATTTTAAAAAATATTAGGATTTAATTAATTGTAAATGATAATTAATTTCAAAATAGTGATATTCTATGGATATCCTATTTTGGATAATTAATTTTCTTGTTTTGGTTATTGTCATTTTCATTTATATTATTTTATTCCACATGAATTTAAATAAACAATAATTATATAAATTTTCCCATTTTATATTAAACATTAGTTTAATATAAGATCATTAACATCCCAAACCCAAAAAAATACTTGGAATGAATACTATAGTAAACACATATGCTCATGTAATTCAACCCAATGATAGAATAGTTATGTGGGAGTGGACTCCTTGAGATATTGACTTTGGGAAAAAACTATAGTGCATTAATGATTTAAAAATATTTAGAGGGATTCATGATTTATCACTCTATCATATAAAATTATCATGGTTATTATTTCATTACTTATAAATAATTATTCAACCTATAAATAATTATTTCATAAGCACTGATTTGAAAACTTATGTGTTATTCGATGAAAAATTCACCCTTGAAAACTAAATTTAAAAAAATGTTTTCTTCTTACCCACTTTGAAAAATTGATGTCTTTTTGAATTCAAAAAATAACGAAAATTCGAATTGATTCATGTATTTTCACTTCTGTGTATGTTTTTCCATATCTATTCCTTCAATCGTATTATATTCCATCTTTATAAATATCCCCTTTCTCTGGATCACATTCCCTTTCCCTTCATACTTATTTTTTAAAAACCATATTTCCATAATGACTTTGGGATCATCTGGTCATATCAAGTAATCTAATATTTGATTCATCCTTAGATTATTCAACTCTTAAATCATCGATATAACCTATGAGACATAATTTATTACTCCCTTTATAAAATCACTTAAACATATAATAGTAATGTTGTGTACTCTACACTCGTCGTCATCATAGGTTGTTTTTAGTATGTTTATTTATAATTTTGTAACCCAACAATTTGATAACATATTCTTTCATGGTGTTAGTGATTATCTATATTTATTAGTATCTTCTTCATAAACATTAAAATAAAAATCCTCATCATGGATTGAATGATTTAAACCTACATAAATTTCTTCACCATCATCCACATAATAAGAAATTTCTTCCAAATTATAGTACCAAGATTTCATTCCAACCATATCTTCAATTAGTCTCACATAATATCTCATTATAACATTTATAAATGTATTTTTGATGCATATATAAGAATTTTTCTATGTATAGTAGCTTAAAAAATTACATTATTTGAAATATAATATAATTTTAATTTAATTCTGTAAATTTTCATAATTTCAAATTTATATTCATACCCTCTAAATTTTCTAACTATAGTATTGCTTCCAAAAAATCATTACAATTTTTCTTATATATAAGAAATAAAAATCCAAATTTTATTTTTACATAGAAAATTCTACATCTTAATTCCAATAATAACTCAAGATACCAATTTTAATATATAGAATATTTTACATGTTATTCACTATCTACATTTTCCTTTCAATGATATCTTTTATTTTGGTGTCATTATAGTTGAAACTTCAATCATGACACCATGATTCCCTATATATTGTTTCACCTTAATGAATGTTTCATTCATTCTATTATTCAATTTTAGGATTTGTATTTATCATCAAATGTCATTTTTATATTTCTTTACGTACCATTTGACACATTCAATGATTCATTTCTTAGACATAATTGAAGTAATAAATATATTCCTACTCTAATTATAAAAAAACTAGAAAAGTTATCTATCACATCATTTTCCATGATTTATAGTTAGTTCATGAACACTTGTGAGATTTTATTCTATTATATTTTATTCTATTTTTATTCATATTTTGAAAATCAATTATAACCATAATTCACCACATACATGTGTTGATGGTCTTCGACTATTAATTCTTTGTATTTTCAAAGTCAAATAAATTATTTAGATTTCATAAATTCTCCTTGAATTGTTGATATATGTTTCTTAGCCTCTAATTTCACTTGATTTTCCATTATTTTTCATAAATAGTCATATATTCTATTTAATATCCACATTATATATGTTTATATTACTTATTTATCCCCTTATTAATGAATATTAATCCAATACTTGGATTAGGCATCACATTGTTTTAAAATTTTCATCATGTCTTGAGTCTCAATATTGAATTATGGTTATACAATAATATTGTGTCTATGTTCTTCGATATAATAAAATTTCATATTCATTAACTCAACCTCGGTGGAAATTATTTTTCTAATACCATTACTTCTTAATGCTGTATTATTTTTAAATATAACTGTGATATTAATGTAATATTTAATATTACCGAAGATATTCATGTTTCTTTCTATGTTGAATGAACAGTCACTGTAAAATATCCATTTTTTTATTTTTTGATTTGAGGGAAATTTTATAAAGTATCACCTTCCCATTGTTTTTCATTTTTCTATAAGAGACATTTAGTTGATTCGAGACATCTAATGGTGTCTCCTAATTATCTTCAACAAATTTAGCATAATATTATTTTTTTATGTATAATGGGAAAATATTTTCCCCAAAATAATAGAGTTCACCAGTCATATATATAATATCTTTTTTCATGAATATGAAATATTCTACCTCCTCCATTACATGAAAATAAAAACTATATACAAAACATTTATGGAAAACAGTATTTATATAAGCTAATTCTTATTGGGTATTTATGATGCATTATAATCCATATTTATTAAAATCCATGTTATTTTCTATATATAACCTCTATTTCCGCACATTAACATTAGATAAAATTTGAGTATTACATAAAATAATATACAAATATATGATCAAAGACTGTATTAGTCTAGTGTCTTCGGAAACATGTAATCATAAACATTATTACATATGTGAGATACATTATATCCAACTATGTGATTCTTGAATAGAACCCTTCTAATACACACCAATCATAATACCTATCATCATATCTTAGAGAAATGGAAACACAAAAAGGGGTGAGGTTAGATACTCAGTTAGGGTAATAATGGGAGATATATAAGCATAATTATGAGAAAAATTATATTATAACATGATTGTGAAAATATAAAATCCTTCGTAGTATATCAAATATCATAAATTTGAAGAATGGTATAAAGACATGTGTTTCAGAATAGATGAATCATAATAAAATAAAGAAAATAATCCATGAAAGGATAATATAGTAATAAAACATGGAATTATGAGAAACACATAACCATATAATCTGATTTACATAGTATCCAAGGAATCTCTTCCTCGACTATCTTATTAGTATGGGTTCACTCACTCTACAACAGTGGTAGTAAGGGTCTACTCTCATGGATGTCGTAGAATCATTAGTTCACTAATCATACAATCTTTGTGGTTATGGTTCACTCTCAGGGCTATATAAGTGGTCAATGTTCACAACCATGTCCATAATTGTATATCTCATGATATATAAATCTTTACCCAATGCATTTGAAAGAGATATAGGTCCCATAAATCTCATTTTAAAATCATACATATATATTCCACAAGGTCAAAAAAAATAATATCATAATCCATAAATTAAAATGGGAATTATAAAAATTTAATTAAAACAAAAATAGTTGGAAAAAAATTTATGTTTCATAATAATATCATTAAAATAATTACTAGTGATACAAATCGGACTTCAAAATAATATAACTTATAAAAGAGAAATGGGTATCATAAACATAATCCTATCAAAAACTAAAAATATCATTTCAAGAATATGAATGTAAATAGTGTTTCATTTTCCAAGAAAGGAATGAATATCATAAATTGATGTCATCTTATAATGGATATTAATTTGTGATATCCATTACACGTATTTGTTGAGGAATATATCCTTTCTACATTTAAAACACATTTTATAACATTAATCCTATAAATATCCTTTTTATCTAAATATATATTTGAATATATATAATGTCTGCATTGAAAAAAAAATTACCTGGAAATTACATTCAAGTATCATTTTATAACATTTTTTAAGACAAGTTTGAAAAAATGATTTTTTAAATAAAACATAATTTCGATCAAAGAGGGAAATACTGTTAGATTATTCATAAAAAAAATTTCTTAATTATTTTATGTTCTAAATAATGAAAATCTTTAAATAATGTAAAGATATATCATGAAGAAATATAGGATAAGAAAATTTGTGAGTTTTCATGATATATAAATCATCTTATTTCATCAATTAAAGCATAATTATAATGAATCTCGATAAATGATGATATTTCTTCAATAAACACTTCCAAATGGGTAAATTTGGATCACACCCTCCATGAAATAATATTAATTTTCATCAAAGTAATTAAATTCAAGATATAAAATGTAAAATAGATTTATAAAACCCTCAAAATATAATAGAGGTGTATAAAATACAAGTGTCTCATAGAAGGTAATTTGAGACAAAAATATCATTCCGATTTTGGTAACATTCGAAACATTCCCCAAATAAATAATTATCATAAAATGGAAATTTAAATACAGATAAATTTATTAATAATAATAATATAATACATTCATGGGAATTATATACACCACGCAATAGAAAATAATGGTGTCTATGGTATGTATCTCACAGAAATAAAAAGTGAGAAAAAATTTTCATTACCTTGGGTCTTACCTCTCTTTGAACTCTTACAAGAATAATGTTTAATAAATTTATGTTTATTATCCATATTTAAAATAATAATAATATTCTATATAATATCATATATGGTTTATTATGACTTTATATCAATCGCTTGTCAACAATTCTATGATTAGGTTTCACTTCTGGTAATATAAGCATTTTTCTTTTTTTCAAGCAAAGAGGTAGTACCTTTTTTTTAAATATGAAATGAATAATTTGGGAAACATATAGGGAATTAGAGTACAAATCAAAGATCCCAATGTAAAATCTATTTATATAAATGTTTCATCAATCTTTCACTTAGTCTTGTTTCCTCTTCATGAAGTTCATTCCATTCAGCAACATATCATCCACGTCTTTTCCCTCGACCTCTAGATATTCCCCTACATTTATGGATGTGAATTAATCCTTTTATATATTGTCTCAAAATTAGTACTATAAGAGTCATAGATTTCTGTCTACATCTAAGTATTCTTCGAAGGATAGGTGTCCCACATCCCCTTAACTTCTAGTGTTCTAGTCTAGGGAGGAGTCTGTTGATGAGTATTCTTTTCAGTTTACTGCTCAATCTCCACTTTTGGGTCACTCAAGAACCTTGTATTATTATAATAAATAATTTGGAAGCCCTAATTATATACTATGGGTTTCTGTGAAATATTAAAAGTTTTGGAATTGAGTGGAACATCTAAAATTTGTTTACTATTTCGGTTATGTGATTCCACCATTATTTCATAATGAAGTTGTTGATGAAGAACTTGTTGAATCTCTTCCTAATTGACTTGTTCAACTATCATAACATTTTCACTACCATTGTCCTTGGTATGAGATTGTTGAAAGTTAGTATTCTTTCCATTACTAGGAATATCAGAATCAATGACATTAGCCTCTTCAAAGAAGATGGCAGCCCAAGATTTCTGCTTGTTTCCAGAAGTAGAGGCATTAACCTTATTTAAATCAATTGGTCTATCCATGACCATAATTACAATTCCCATAGAATATTGAGAATCAGAGAACAATACATCTGTTACACTATTAATTTTATCTTTAATGGTACCTTAATGAGAAATGGTTTTTGGAAAGTTTTCATCTTTTTGCTTCAATCTCTTTCGACAGAGGATGATAGAGTGACCTATCAACCAACACCCCTCACAAGATATTTTCTTACAATTTTATTCTAGAGAGTTCCCAACAGCCATACATTCTGAATATAAAAGATGCTTTTTTTCATACTCAAATTCTATTTGAATATTATAAGAATGATTCCCAAGGGTTACCTTGTCAATCAGGGTAGATATGAGATCAATCTCCATCAGCTTTGTTCTACAAAATTGTCTTAATTTGTAATTTCATTGGTCCTTATAAATATATCATGATTTCAATAATTTTGAAAAACATTATAACTATCATTTATACTCATTATATGTTTATTATAATAATGTATATGGTATAAATTTACTAAATTCAATAAATCAATCTTTGAGATGGTTGATCGAACGTACGAATGAACGATGTTATTGATTTATATCCGTATTAAAATAAATACTGTAAATTACATATAAGTATATATATATCATTAATTGAGAATAATTATTATATCTTATATATCATATAAATTCACAAAACAAATCCATAGTATAGCTTATCTACTGTGTGAATAAATCACATCACATTGAATGGGCAGTAGCCCACATATCCTCAAACAAAATTATCATATTTACAAGAAATAAAAATCATAAATACATGTGTTATAAATGGGTTACAGATCCTTAAAAACATAATGAATATAATATATAAAATAATGAAATATATTTTCAATCATAATTTCCACCATGATAGGTGGTTATAGTAAAATTACTAATCATCGTTTCGTGAGGTGGTAATTCAACGTAGACGTAAACAGTATGTTCTCTACCCCTTACATTGAAGTGCGTATAAGTTATGATCGAACACATAGCCTCAAAACAACTCAGTTTAATTATTATATTGGTTTTTTATAATAATTTAATATGTATTTTGGGGGGGGGGGTGGAGAAAAGAATAAAATAATGGATCTTGAGAAAGTATGCTTCCACTTCTATGGGTAACTCGTTTTGGTTTTCCCCAAAGGGATTGCATGGATATATTTAAAAACAATGGTAGGATCTATGGAGTAATATAAAGATATTTTTAAGTTGATTTGCTAAATATTTTCATATCTAAAGTGGTTTGAGAAGTGTGAGTAATGGGGAGATGAGGAGGCCTTTTATAGGGGATGAGAATGACTCACGTGGTGTTTTTTAAAACTGTTCAGGTGTGCACAGGTTTTTAAATAAAATAATTAATCCAAATTAAACCCATCTAAATAATGAAAAGATATTGTATAAATAACTTCCCTATAATGGGTGTCGAAAAGTGTCTATGTCACTTTCCCCTTATGATTATAGTTTAGTAATTTGTTAACATAATTTTTCTTTTAATATTTGTAATTAATTTTAATTATATTAACTAATATTTAAGGAAAAAATATGTTTATATTATTAGAAATTTTTAATTACTCTGATTCCAATTATGGAATCAATTTTTTTAATTCCAATCATAGATGTGGACGAAATTAATTTATATTTCATCCCACTAAGGGGATGACAATATAGGTTTTTAATTTTAAAATGATCAAATGTTTGCAAAGTTATTATTTCAAATTTAATTGTCAAATTTCTTCCAATGACCTAAATTGAATTATTTGATAAAAATATTATCAAAATAAAAATTAAATGCATTTTAATATATAATTTAAACTTATAAATAAATTAAGAGAAAAAGTATTTTTGTATTAAAATTATGTACTTTTCATTATTCATCGAAAAATGAAATTTCATTGAACAACAAAAGAATTTAATCCTATTCTAAATATGAAATTTGAATTTCAAAAATGATTTTTTATTTTTAAAATTAATTTTATTGGTGTGTATAAAATTAAAATTATTTTTTTTAAAAAAGTACATAAAAAGCTTTTAATTGGGGAAAATAATATTTTTAAACACATAAGGACTTTACAAAAAATTATATCTACAATTGTAAAAAATATTTGAATGTTATATATTAATATAAATATTACAATGTTTAATGGGTAGTTTATAGTTAACTCATTTTAATAAATATTTCTAAAAATGATAAATTTCATATAAACTCAGTGTCATGTGTATCAAACGCCAAGATAGTATTGCATTTAATGTATTCCATTAAAGTGTCATGTTAAAAGAATTTTTCACTTAGTTTAATGAAATTTATTAATGAAATTTATTTCATTCCAAAAACAATGTCCATATAAACTCAAAGAGATACATTTTACCCCCCCTAAAATAAATTTTACCGTGGAAATTCATCATTCAAGTAAGAAAGTTGATTATAATTCTTCTTTGTCATATACTAATGTTCCCATGTCACATCTGAGAACATGTAATTACTCAAAAAACATTAAAAAGTTGAGTGGTCATGTTTTGTAGAACATTCTCTATACGATCCAAAATTTCCACTAGTTGTTCCTCAAAAGAAATATAACGCTTTATCGAAATGTGTTATAAGTTCATTTCATGTGAATGGTCAAATATGTAATTCTATAGGAGAGATACATGTAAGACGTAATAGAGTTGGGAGAGATTTTTAAAAATATCTATGTGATAGGATACCATCCTGATATGATATGGGATATTAAATGGACTAATATACCTAGTTCTTAGTTTCCCTTTCGTCCCGAATCTCATAGCATTCTTCTGGGGGGAGATTCATAAAAAATATGTTTCACCATCATCATGTTCTATATCCCACTATCACTTAGCATTATAATTTATCTACCTAATTTATGATTCCATGCTATACAATTTAATTGTTATAAACTTCTCAACCATTTCGTCAGCAATTTCATGTTCTAATAGCTTTCTTTATCCTACATTACACCTTAATGTTGGAGGTCTACATTTATTTCCATATACGAATTCCTATGGATCCATCTAAATGATTGAGTGAAATCTATTATTATAATAAAACTCTATTATAGGATGCGGTCAATCCATACTATCTTTGAAATATAGATAAAAATATATAAATATATCTTTTTTGGTTTGAATTATTTATTCTAAATGATCATCTTTATGAGGATGATAATTATTAATAAAAATAAAATTCGTATCAAGTGTATGATGATTTCTTCTATAGAAAACTGAGGTAAACCCATGATCCCGATCTATTATAACATAATGTGGTACTCCATTCACCCTTACCACATCCTCAATGTATATTATAGAATTTTGATCCCATCATTAACCTTCTTTTATAGTGTTGAGGTGTGTTGAATTAGTAAGGTAGTCGAATACAACCTATATATAATTAAATCTTTTAGATATTTTGGGTTATCCAATGCCAAAACACAAATTGATATTCCCCCATTTCTATTTTGGTATGGGTAATGGATGAAAAATTCATTTATAATTGTTCCTTTTAGACCTAACATTCTAGAATAATATGAAATGAGATACAAACTCATCGATGTACCCCTTCATTCCATCCCACTATAAGTATTCTATAAAATCCTTTTAAATCATTGCACATTGAGGATAATAGAGAATGAAGAACTATGAGATTATTTATACACCTCCTTCATAAAACATATTATAGTAGGAACACATATATAGTTCTTGAATTCTATCATTAAATCCCAATCTTGGTTAATCTCAGAAACATTTCTCACCCTCTTTTGAGGCACTAAATATTCTTTTTGGGCCTCCTTAATCATCACTTAGATAGATGGTTTAACATTAATTTGAGAAATATAATATTTTTCCCTTTATTCAGGATTCATATTTTCATCCATTTAAAATCTATATATATTTTATATTTTGTTATCCTCTACAAGGATGGGATAGTATTATCACTTCGACGTAATTAATTTTCCACTTTGTTCACATTCAGAAGGTGGTAATGTATTAAGTAGGCATAATCCTTTATCAACTCCAAATATATTCCCTACTATATGTTCAACTCCTTCGATGTGAATATATATTTCAGTCATTTATTATTAGTATATCTATATAAATTTTATCAATAATGATAATTCCTCTATATAAATAATTTAAAAATTCCCATTTCTAACTCCAATTAATGTATTGGGTAATTTTTCTCATTAATCTTCAACTGTCAAGATGAATAGCGTAAAAATATGTTATTCAGCACAATAACACATCCTAATCCCTTCTTGGATACATAACTATTGTAGTGACCTGACCCCAGATAGCTCTAGGCTGGTGTCTGCTATCAATTGCATTGGCATGTTTATGTGGAATAAAATCTTGACGGACTGATGGTTTAGTTGACTAGGTTAACCAGCTATATAAATGACTCTTATTTTAGAAATGAATACAATAATTTCAAAATGATTTTTTCTTTTTTATATAAAAATAAAATCAAGGATATCTTTATTCTATCTAATCAATCCATTAATATCATTCATAGTATGCTAATTTGGTTCATACAGAAAGAAAAACAATAAGGATGAGCTCAAAGTCTCAGTTATGGAAAAATATATTTGAAGTATTACTGAATCAATAATAATAGTCTATATGGAATTGTAAATAACTAAACGCAAATTACATGTAATAAATAAACATAATGGAAGTACATAAATAGTATGGGAATGTAATTATTGGAAACACATGCCATTCAAACAACTATATAATGTAAAATCAACATGAAAACGTTATAAACAGTATTACATGACATCTAAATAACTGAAAATTAAATAAACCCATAGATATGTCAATAAAATATTTTATGGATGAATAATAATTGAAAATAAGTGTGTAAAATGATTGATTATTTGATTTCATGTCTATGGTACAAAAAAAACTATAATGTCAAGACCATTCAAAATATTGTTAAAAAATTGGATAGAAACCAATTTAATTTGTCAAAAATATTTTTCTCATGATAAATGTCAATGAGTTAAGGGGATATATAATGTCCAGGACCCAACACTCAATTGCTATCGAAATAAGTTCCCATATCGATTAATCAAAAAAATTATATGACTTATCAAATAATTGTACTGAATAAATAATACATAATTATCAATATTTCCCCAAATAATCAATTAACATTCAATGTAGAATTTGTGTGTAAAATGCAGTAGATTTTATGCAATAATAATATCCATGATAAATGAAATGGATTAAATTGGATTAATTTAATGTTAAATTATCATAGGAAATCTAATATTTCATGGGGACTAACAAATAAATCAAGGAAGTGAATATGAATACAATACATAAAAATTAATAATAAACTATCCAATGAAATAATAATTTTGGTTTCAATTCAATATATCCCAAGTAGATTAAAATAAATGGGTATTATCATTGATGAATATAAGTATTATAAAATTAAATTTTAAAAGAAATCATGAAGAAATAGCCTTTTGTTTTGAAAACCCCTTTTTTTAAATCACATTTGGCAAACTTTTATTCAAACAATAACCTTGTAAACATACAATGTTATCTTCAAATAAATGATAGTGAGTAAATCTGTACATTCCGAGCGAGTTAAAATAACATTCATTTTCAAAATAAAAAAATAATTGAAAAATTCTTTTTTGGAAAGAAATAATAAAATTCCATTGAAATAATTGGTTATAGACAAAAAGGGTAAACATGTATTTAATAAATCATTAAAAAATAATATTCTGAAACATTTACATAAAACATTTAACCTTCTTTTTTGATGACTGTATTTTAAAATTATATATAATAATGTTTTTTAATTATATACTTTGTTAATAACAATTTATAAGTTTTTCATTGTTTCATTTAACTTATTAATTCATTTTACCCCACTACTTATATAATTATGTATAAATCCGATGTTCTGGCCAAATTCAGTTCTGTGTCCAAAATACCATTAGTAAGTACATTATGCTCAAATGGGTTATTATATAAAATCCCCAAAAAATAATCATCAAATAATTATCATATTGAATAAAAAATAATAATTTACAAATCACTCATTATATGTGGTTATCGAAAATGAACAGTCATTACAATCATGGTGAATGTAGTCCGTACATACAAATGAGTAATGTTCCCATTTTTCAAGATCATTTATCAAAGAAGTTATGTGGAATAAATCATTACATATTTATCATAATATAAGATATACCAAGTTATTTAATCATATATATATATATATATGATTCTTGTGATTTAATAGGAATCGCATCGTGTCGTGGAGGTGACACCCCACACAACCACGAGCGTTGCTATCACTTTATAAGTGTGCGAAAGTGTAATAAAGAAAAATAAATATATTATATTTATATAAATATAATTATTTCACGAATATAATATATATATTTTTAGGTCATATATTTTAAATTAATCCATCCTTTATTCACTCTATGTATAGAGTAAATTAATTGCATTTCTTTATGGGGTGGTATTTCACACATCCACAAACGATGTTATTGCTTTTATAAAAAATGGAATATATTAGGATCTATGTGAAAAATAATTAAATAAGATTAAATAAATAATAAATTTTATATATAACATATATAAACATATATTCCATAATAATGGATATCATGAGAGCTGATAATGAAATAATGAAAAATCATCATTTCGTGATGCGATAGTTTGATGTGCACATTAACATTATGTTTATTACCTAATTGATAGAGGTGTTTGTAAGTGTAGGTTGAAAACATAAAATTAAAAAATCCTGTAATATTTATGATTCTTTATTTTATATATAATAATTGAATAATAATATTTTATTGAGTGGATAATTGATATAAATTTAAAGAGATTTAGGAAAGTCGTTACTTATTAATCGGGTAACTCATTTTGGTTATATTCCAATGGTTTACTTGGATTTAATTATAATAAAAGGGATGATTCAAGGATTAATGGAATGATTTTTTTAGTGAATTAGGCATATATTGTCTAATACTAAGAGGCTTTATCGGTTTGAGTAAGTGGAATTAAATGAGACCTTTTATAATAGAGGAGTGGCACTCATGTAATATTATAGACGAAAAGATCTACACCCACGTTTTATTATTTCATGTGGATAAATAATTTTCCAAAGTATATAAAATGGAGTATAGGGTAAAAATATATTAATATAATGGATTTTGGAATGTTTATAGGTCAGTGTCAACCTTAGGGTTGTGGTTTTGTCCTTTATTAAAATTAATTCAACATTAAAATTGTATTAAATTTTAATGCATTCCATAATATTTTTATCAAAAACCATCGTAAATGTGTTATAAATTATAAATTATTCTAATTGATAATATTTAATCCATTTATCCAAATTCAAATAAAATAATTGGCAGGAATTAAATTAAAATTATTCCCACAGAGGGGACAAAAATGCGAGCTTTTAGAGTAAAAATGACATATAATTGTTAATGTTTTTATATTCAATTTAAAATCCAAATTGATTCCAATGACAAAAATTGTATTAATTGATAAAAATATTATGTAATTAAAATATTAAAATATTAATTGTTTAATTTATTCTTATAAATAAAATAGATGGAAAATCAATTTTGAATTATATTTCATTATTTTCACTATTCATTAAAAATATTTCATCACAGTAAAATCCAAATATATATTCCAAAAATAAATTATGTAATTATTTAAAATATTATGTTCATTTTTATATATAATATATATAAAAATATAAAAAATTGTATTTCAAATGGGTTCCCAAATAAAATGCGGTAAGAGTGCCTTAATAAAAATATAGATTTTTATGGGTAATATTGAGGTTATTCTTATCTTATGTCAATTGAATATATTGGATAATAATAAAAAATATTTTATTTAATATATTTCATATATATATTAAAAGTATCATTCCCTTATTGCAATTTATTTAAATTATTAAGAAGAAATTCCTTTGTGAGCACAAAAATAATTACATTTATTTCATTTTCTATTGGTTTATTTTTCTATTTCTTATTAATCGGTAACCTTTTAATTCATTTTATATATGTTTAGAAATATATTTATATATTTTTGTTAATACTATTAATAAAATATAATTTAAAATCTATGATATGTGTTAAATATTAATAATTTAATAATATATTATTTTTTGTATAAATCAGTCATGAACATAATTCAAGCTATTGAATAATGTCATTGATGCATGTGATGCAAGCTTGATGAGTATCGATTACATTGGATGTTATATGATAAATTTATATTATTCAAATTTTTGAATATATTATAAATAGTTATAATGTTATTTTCCCTTGCGTGATTGGTGTTTCATGTCATATATGTTATTAAAGATAATATTCCTACATTAGATTTTCAGCACAACAAATTCTCCCCTCCACAATTAAATAAAATCCTCCAAATTTAAAAATTATATTATTAATTTATTTTTTTATATCTCTAATTTTCTAAATACAATATCATGAGAGTAATTAATAAAATATACTCTAGAAAATAGATAATGGGAAGTGAAAATTTCACATGGCTTAACATAAACTAGGAATCTATGTTGGTGGACATTATTGTAAAGTATAGATACCTTCTTAGAGGAAAATGATAAACATTTATAGATATTGATTGAGGTAATCATTAAAATACAATTGAATAAAAAAAGGAAATTGGTGGACCTCAAATCTATATATTTGCAATGACTTAGTAGACCATCGATTCATCAAGAATTGAGGAATTAGAAATAAAATATTTTCTTATCATTTTTCTAATGTTGAGTAAATATAATAGTTCCTAAAAATACAAGGATATATAATTTATTAGTATATTTCAATTTTAAAAGAAAATTTTCTTCTATTTTTATGTGCTTTTATAAATTTCAAATTTATCCCTTACCTCAATAAACGGGTATCTAAAAATTAAATTTCATCCTTGAAGAACTATATCATTTAACAAATCACAAGTCCCATAAAATATTTTCAATTATAACTATTATTTGAATTCAATAAGATTAATATATTAAACATAAACATTAAAAAATAACATTATTGGTTCATCGTTAATATTAATTTATCATAATGTTTAAATAATTACACATTAACTACGGAATCATGTAGGTCAGTGGTAAGCACAAAACCTTTATCATCATTCCAACATTGGTTCATGCCCCACAACCATTTCAGACATGATGGGTAGTCACCATTAATACATGTTTTCCATATTTTATAAAAATTATAGCAATTTTGAAATTTAATTTAATGGGAATCCTTCAAAATTAATCATTATATAAACACTTAACTACAGGATTGAATAAAAGGGTTTTTTATAAAGTAT
Organism: Viscum album; assembly: GCA_963277665.1. Lineage (NCBI taxonomy): Eukaryota > Viridiplantae > Streptophyta > Magnoliopsida > Santalales > Viscaceae > Viscum > Viscum album. The sequence goes on from OY728143.1 coordinate 360,789,130, forward strand.
CATAATATTAATTGACTATTATTATGATTTCATTACTAAGAATATAAACCCTAAAGTATAACAATACAATTTAAAATATGCCTGTATAAATTTAAAGGTTTTATTCCTTAAATAACCATTTTCTTCTAGAACATATTCTTATAAAATCAAGAATATTCCATATATATTCAATGATTCTTATCACCATAATAACATTGGAAAAATACTTATATAATTTTATTAATTAATCCTTAAAATACTTCATCAAAATTGGCCATTCATTATTCTATTGTTTACCCAAAATATCATTTATTGGATTTCAGAATCATGACTCTATATTTTTAATCTAAAATGGAATAGATTTCACCGAAGTGATTAATTTAAATTATCTATTCAATGTATTAATAATGATTCAAAATAAAAACATAGATTATTCTATTGATATCCTCTATGAGTATCAAAGTAGGTTGGCATGAAGGCCCATTTTCAAGTACTAGGATATCCTGAAACACCTTTTCGGAGTTGTTACCCCTAGGTATAAATGTGCCCAAACCACATCCAACTATAGTATCCGTATATAGATTTATTACATGTAATACCCACATAATCTATACCTCACTATAATTCAAGGATGTTCATCTATAATTATCCTAAACTTTACCTTATGGATATGTTCTCTAGCCTAAATTTTCTTAAATATTTCTTCCAAGGATTCTAATAAAATTCCATTGATAAAAACAGTAGTGAACCGACCCCATATATCCCAGATGAGCCATCTTCTATCAATTACATTGGCATGATTATAGGGAACAAAATTAAAAATAACTGAGAGTGTAGTTGACTTAGTAATCTAGATACATAAATGAGTCTTGTATTTCAAATGCATACACTAATTCTACCACAATTTGTTTCTTATTTATAAATAAACAACATCAAGGATAAATTTATTCTTTTATGTAAATCCCATCATATATTTAATAGAATGATTCTTGGATTCCTTTGGAAGGAAACATAATATAGGTGATCATAAATAGACAATAATTGAAAAATAATGTGAAAGAAATAATGAATAATGTGAATATTCAATATCTAAAGGTATATAACTGAACACATATTCAATGTTATCGATAAACTGAATGTAAGTGCATAAAAAACTAGGGAACGTAATTACTGGAATCATATTCCATTAAAATAACAAAATAAGGAAAAATAAGTATGGTAAGGTAATAAAATGAGACACATATCATCCAAATAAATGAAAATGAAATATATCCATCTATATTTAGACGCAAAATATCATTGAAGAAAACAAATGAGGCTAAATGAAGGAAATTATTAATTATAGGATGTCATTTCTAATGCACATGAACACATATATCGTTAATAAAACTCACATGGTTGTTAAAAATATAGATTTAATCATTTTGAAGTTGACAAACTTATTTTTCTCATGAGAACCATTCAGTGCATCAAGGGGCTATATAGTTTTTGTGACCCACCATTCATTCCATGTCCAATGAATTTTTTATATCGAATAATTGATATAAATAATATGCCTTATGAAATAATCATATTGAGTCAATAATATATATTTATCTACATTTCCCCCAATAATCAAATAACATTCAAAGTAGACACCTTATGTAAAATGTAATACATTTTTGGAAATATTAATATGAATGATAAATGAAAATGATAATATAGGTAGAATTCAATGTTCAATGATCATAAGAGACTGAATATTTCAAGGTTAATGTAGAATAAATTAATGAGGTGAATGTTAACACTGTACTTAGTGAAATTAATAATAAATACTACAATGAAATAATAATGATTGTATTTATAAATAAAATCCCAAGTAGAGTAAAATAACTGGTTGTTGTAATTAATGAATGTAAATATTATAAAAATATCATTTAAAAACAATCTTGAGAAATATATCCTCTTGTTTTGAATAATCATTTTAAATCCAATTATTTGAAATACATTTTTTAAAAAAATTTCATTAGAATGTAATCATTTATATATTCAAATAAATCTTCAATGAAATGACAGTGAGTAAATCTATACATGTTGAATGATATAGACTAACATTCCTTTAGAATGGTAAAATGATTATAAAAATTCATATTTGGGAAAGTGACAAGAATATTCCTTTGAAAAAAATAGTAAAATACAAAATGGTTATTAAGTATCCCCCAAATTATTAAAAACCATTTTTGGAAACAATTTAATAAATCATGTTTTTAGATGAAAATAGGTTCACCGATGAAAAAGATAAATGAAATTAGATTTATTTAAACCATAATAAAAAAATTGAGTACAAAACATTTGGAAAATGGTTCCAATAATTAAATAATGTCTTGAATAACTAGAGTATATGAATATTAAAGATTTTATTGAACAATGGTCATATAATTTTAATGAGTTGTAATACCACTGAAAGATCTTAAGAATTGTTCTTGAGTGAAATAATTTTTAAGCATCCCAAACATTCTCATACTACATCCAAACATTTAAAATAATAATAAATATGATGTAATAATATTGGAAGAAAATTTTAATTACCATTAAGATAAGATATTCAAGGTAAAAATATATCAAATAGGTTACTAGACACGCCAAAAATAATAAGTAAATAGTGAAAATGATATTTATCTCACAAATGTAAAAAGTGAGATGAAAAAAACATAACCACAACCTTTAATTTGGGTGAATGTTATTTAAAATCCTATATAATTAACTTATGTTAATTATCAATATAATACATATACATATACATTTTTTCATTAATTTAATTTCACTTATTGCCTTGTTGTATTGAATTCCACAAACCATAATGTTTACATGAGATGTTTTGACCAAATTCATTTTTGTGTCAAAAATAAATATGGTAATTCAACTATGATAAAAAGGGTAATTATATAACATATTAATGATAATAACCGTGACACAAAAATTATAATAGTACATAAATTATAATCTAAAATTTGATCATTATATATGGTTATGAAAAATGAACCAACATTACAATCATGGATATGGTGGGTTGTATGTACGCTTGTGTAATGTTCCCATTTTTCAATAATCATTTATGGAAGAAGTTAAGTAACATAAATAATTATAGAATAAAAATTTGTTCATAAATTCCTTACTATAAAATCATATATACATACATATATTATTGCGTGACATAATATAAATTGCATCGTGTTGAGGAGGTGGTCGTCTACATGTCAACGAATGATGTTATCACTTTTTAAGTGTGTGAATGTGTAATAAAGGAATTGTAAGTCATTAAATATAGATATATATAATTATGTCATTAATATCATATAGATTTTTTTATGTCAAATATTTTTCATTAAAACTGTACCTTAAACATTCCATGTATTGTGTGAACCAGTTACATTGCATTGAGGGGGTGGTAGTCCGCACTTCCATAAATTTTATTGTAATTTTTATTAAATTAGAATCCATATGTATATGTGTTGTAAAATATTTATATAAATTTAAAGTAATATTATCTATTATATATAACATATAAAACATATATTCCACCTTAATTTCAGCTATGACTGGTGGTAAAGGAAAAATGAACAAATCAACATTTCATGAGCTGGAAGTTCATTCTACACGTAAATAGAAATTATGTTCACCGTTATATTGATGAGTGAATAATTGTAGGTATAAAAATTATCATAAAATAATCATACTATATTAACAATATTGTATTTTCTTTAAAAATGGAATAATATATTTTGAGGTAGTAGACAATGGAAATAAATTTAAAGTGATTTTTTAATGATGTTACTGCTGAGCAGGTATTGATTTCAATAATACATAATATTTTTATATAAAAAGGGGGAGATTGTTGAGAACAATACACTGTCTCTATGATGATTTTGATGCTCCCAAATACCCACAATTGTTTTCTAATGATTTTATTTTATGTTTATTTTAGGAATTTATTGTTCATTATTTTTATTTCTGGAATAAATATTTAAGTTCATGAACAATGAAATTTAATTGCTAAAATTTTCGCATTTGCATGTTTTGGAAACACTGTTCATGCTCAACATATTTGAAAATTTCTTATGCGTGTTTTGGAATCAATGTTCATACACTATATAGTGAAACGTATCATAAGGACGGAATGTGGTGTAGATATTATAAGATATCAGAAAAGTATGGTTAATCAACCATACGTTATTGGAAAATTATTGTTGAGGAACCCTAAGTTAAGAAGGAACCCTACGTTTGGGATATTTAAAAGAATGGGAGAATAATCGTACGTATGTTTTACATGTCATGTTTGTTTTTCAATAGTATGGTTCATCAACCTTACTTTTTTGAACCAACATATGTTTCATCAAAAGTATGGATCTTGTTCCTTATGTTTGGAAGCTTATAAAAGAAAGGATTATTTATAATACATTTGATTGTTGAAAAGAAAAGTATGGATGATCAACCCAACATTTCTTATCAAACCTACACCATCAAACTTACATTTTTGATCAACCTTATGCATGCTATACAGTTCTACCTTATGTTTCACGTCGGAGAATTAAAGACGAAATTTTTATGCAATCGTCTACAAGAGGTTTATTAGGTTGATTTTATGCCTAATAAAAATCTTTTTTTATACGAATCATTGAATGATTCAATGAAGTTTTATCTACGATTCAAAAGAACATTTTAAATTGATATTTTTATGTAGAATTTCATGGGGAGTTATGACTGCTCTATTAATTGAAATATTTAAATATCATGAGTCAGAAGGCAACTTTATTAGATCTAAATTTGAAGGAGAAGTGTTCGTTCATATTTTATATAGATGTGATATATACACAGAGAAAAAATATAAAATAATTGCTGAAATAAAACAATGAATATTAAAAAAAATAAAGACTATTAAGATCTACTGATCTACTGATTACAAAGATAAACAAAGCTCTGTTTATTGAAGAATGAGAATCGTGATAGAAGACTCACTCTTTCTTCATCGAAGATCTATTTTTAATCCACATCTACTAAAGTTGTAAATTATATTTCTATATCTACTGTAACTGGATCGACTCAGAAAGATTTTGACTTGAAGATAATTATTTCTAAAGGTGGTGATCCATCTACTGTCAGTTTCATTATGTTTCAATTGTGAAGAACAACAATAAATTATTTTCAAAAAACAAAAATTCTTTTTTATCTTGAGTTATTGGCTTCTCGGAAAAAGTTTTTTAGGTTCTATGAGTGAACCAGAAGGCTCTGTTATTCCTTATATTGTAAAGGTGTCAACTGCATGAACTTAGTTGTGGAACTGTCCATTGAAAAGAGGACCAGATAGAAAAAATCACCAAGCCTGTGGAGTAGAGTGTTAGTAGAGTGGACTAGGGGCCTTCTGTTCCCCGAAGCAGTATACATTGTGTGTCTCTACTATTTAAATTTCTGCAGAATTAATCGATTAGATTGATGTCAAAGATAAGAACATGATTTTACAAATAATTTTTGTAAAAGACACAATTCACTGCCCTCTTGTGTATATTTGGTATAACTCAGTCCAACAATTTGTATCAGAGGTGTAGATTTCGGATAAAACCTTATTAAGCTGAAAGTGATTAAGGATTATACACAGTGCAAGATGACTAATAAAAGAGAAGGAATTTATATGGTAAGAGAAACATACTTCAATGGAGAAAATTATGGATGCTGGAAATAAAGAATTGTAATATATCTTAAAAACCTTGGATATAGAGTATATTATATGATTCTAACTCTATATGAAATACCAGCGAAACCTTAAACATGAAGTACAACCACTGAATCAAAATATGATATGAACTTGAAGGAAATGAATTCAATTATATGTGGTCTAGGACCTGATGAATTCAATAGAGTATCTCAATGCCCGATAGCATATGATATTTGAATAACTATTGATGTTGCTTATGAAGGAACTGACAATCTCTTGAAAATGAGATATGATACTGCTAAGATTAAATTTGATACATGAAAAATGTTTGAAGGTGAAAGCATTACTCAAATGAACAAAAGATAGATAGAAATTTTCATCAATAAAACTACCTTGGGAGAACTAACAAAAAAATATGATCAAGCTATAAGTGTACTGAGAGTACTGCCTACTAAATGGAATGGAATCTCTGCTGAAATCATATAGTCAACACTTGTCAAAGACATAACCATGAGAGGGTTTATTCGAAAACTTACGATGTATAGAGTCGAGATGAAAGATGAAGAAAATGAGCATAAAGAACTGATCAATAGAGAATACACTACCATAAAAGTGTCCTATAATGGGAAAATCAAAAAGCTAAAGAAATAATAAGTAAACGTGAACTTAGAAAGTTCAGATTCACCAAATTCTGATATAGAACTGGCTCAACTATCCATAATGATTAGTAATTTCTACAGAAAGTGGAATGGATTCAGAAAAAAAATTCAAAAAGAATGAAAAGAAAGTCAGATGTTATGAGTGTAAGAAGACAATTCATATCAGACCTGACTGTCCTCAGATAAAATAAGGGAAGAAGAATAAGTTCTTCAAAAGGATTGATTATGTGAAAAAAGAGAAGAAAGCAATGAATTCTACATGGAGTGTGTCAGAAGAATCTAGTATCTCTTCAAAATCAGACTCATAGAAAGAAGAATCAAATCTAAAATCCAACATGTGCTTTATGGAAGAAACATATGAGGTACAAACATACTAATCTTCTGACTCTGAATCTAGTTCTGAAACAAGCTATTTTAATAAAAAACTTCCATCCTACTGCAACGTGCTTGAAGAAAAATATGATTCTCTTTTTAAGAATCATAATTCATTAAATAACAATCACAATGATGTTTTAGATTAATGAGATACAATACAAAACAATTTAAGGAGTTAAATAATAAGTATAATTCAATTAACATTAAATATACAGATCATGAAGCTAAAATAAAAATACTTCAAACTGAAGTAGAAATATATAAAGGTGTAACCCTCATTTTTACCAAAGGATAAAACTCCTTGAATGAAATTTTTCAGAAAACTGTCATTAATAAGGTATGATTTGGAATTGGCAGTAAAGGTGAACAACCTAAGTTGTACAAGAATTATTTTGTTGCAGGCACAAAAGGATTAAATTATAGTCACTGTGGAATAAGGAGACATATTTCTAAAAACTATTTCTTAAGATAAACTAAAATAAGTGGTATTAAGAAAGATTTTTTTTCAAATAATTTTTTTTATTCTCCTTAATTTAAGAAAACAAAGCAAGTTTGGATACCCAGATGTTTGCTGGCTAACACAACCAGACCCAATAGAGTATGGGTACCAAAACAATCTGTTTAAATGCATTTGTAGGAAGCAGGTCAGAAAAAAAAAGACCATATGGTATATGGATAGTGTCTTCTAAAGGCATATGAGTGGAAGCTCAACGAATTTCTCTACTCTTACTCAAAATGATGGTGGACTTGTCTCTTTTGATGATAATGCCAAAGGGAAGATAATTGGCATCGGAAAAGTTTGAGGTCCAGAAGCTATCTCAATCAATAAAGTAATTTTATACAAGGATTGAAACACACTCTGATAAGTATCTCACAAATTTTTTATGATGGTTATGTTGTAGATTTTTCTAACAATTGTTGTTTTATTTTCAAAAATAAACTACTTAAATTTAGATATTCTTGAACTGACAATGTTTATACCCTGGATTTAAATTTCTTTTGTAAAAAACAATTAAACTACTTACCTACTAAGATAAATGAATCATGGATCTGGCATAGAAGACATAAACATTGCGATATATATGCTTTACATAAATTATCCAAGAAAAAATTAGTTTTTGATTTACCTAGTCTCAAGTTTTAAAACTGATATATTTTGTGATGCATGTCAACATGGAAGACATCACATATCATCCCTCAAATATGTTCACAAAATTGCTACATCTATCCCTAAAGAACCTATCTATATGGATTTGTTTGGAACTTAAAAGTAGCAACCTTGGCTAGTAAACTATATGTATATTTTTTGATGATTATTATTCTATATTTACATGGATTTTCTTTTAAAATTTTAAAAATGAATCTTTTGTATTATTTGAATGTTTTTTCAAAGTTGTTCAAAATTAAAAATGATTTAAAATAATTTCATTAAGAAGTGATCATGGTAGTGAATTTGAGAATCTGGAATTTAATTTTTTTCTCAAATATGGGTATTAAAAAAACATTCTATGCACTGAGAACACCTCAACAAAATGGAATAGTTAAAGGAAGAAATAGGACTATTCAAAAAATGGGTAGGATTATGCTAAATGAATACAGTCTTCCTACTTATTTTTGGGAAGAAGCTATATGTACAACCTGCTATATAATGAATAGAGTTTTAATTAGACCAATTTTGGAAAAGACAACCTATGAACTATGGAATAACAGAAAACCTAAATTCAACCAACATAATGTTTATAAATTCATGGTATATACCTTAAAAACCAAATACAATCTTGGTAAGTTTGATCCAAAATCTGATGAAGTCATTTTCTTAGGATATTCTGATACTTCCAAAGCTTATAGAGTTTTTAATAAAAAGTTAAAGATTATTGAAGAATCATTTCATGTGAAATTTGGTGAAACTAATCCCATTGAGAAAACAACAGATCAAATAGATGAGCTTGATTATAATGATGACATGAGACTTAAGAACCTGAAAGATGATTTTGAAAAAGATATAAATGAAATTCAGTCAAGTCCAGAAGAACATGACAATGTGGAACCTATAATTGTATTACATAGACAGTAAAGCACCCTAAATAATCACCCTTTAGAAACAATAATAGGAGACTTAGAAATAGGATTAAAAACTAGAAGGAACAAAGGAATTCATGATGACTTCTCTCCCTTTCAATCCAAAATAGAACCCATGTCTATAAAAGAATCAATAGATGATGAATGTTGGTTTATAACAATACAAGAAGAACTAAACCAGTTCAAAAGAAACGAAGTCTTGAAATCAGTTAAAAGACCACAAAATTATCCAATGATTGGAACCAAATGGGTATTTAGAAATAAACAGGATGATCAAGTAATAATTACTAGAAATAAATCAATACTAGTAGATAAATGATATAATCAAGAAGAAGGTATAGATTATGAGGAAAACATTGCAACTATACCTAGATTAAAAGCCATTAGAATCCTATTCCCATCTGCATCTCAGATGAATTAAAAATTATTTCAGATGGATGTTAAGTCTACCTATTCATATGGTTATTTAATGGAGGAATTTTATGTTTATAAACCTCCTAGTTTTAAAAATTCACAAAAACTAGATTCTGTTTTTAAAATTACTAATGATCTTTATGGCCTTAAACTAGCACCTAGAGCTTGGTATGAAAGACTAAGATCTTTTATATTGAAAAATGATTTCACTATTGTAATGGAATATCCAACACTATTTAAGATAATTATAAATTTTATCATTTTATTTCTCCAAATTTATGTTGATGATGTACTTTTTGGATCGAATAATAAATCTCTTTATCATGAGTTTTCAAATCTAATGAAAGAATATTTAGAAATGATTATAGGGGGAGAATTATATTTCTTTTTAAGACTTCAAATTTATCAAATTGATTTTGGAAATGATTTCAATCAAACCCAATACATTACTTATTTACTAAATAAATTTCGACTTTAAAACAATAAGATATATACAACTCATATGTGTACTAATATAAAACATGATTTGGATGAAACTGTAAAATCAACTGAAAACAAGTTATATAGGGGTACGATTGGTAGTTTATTATATCTTATTGCTAACAGGTCTGATATAATGTATTCAATATGTCTTTGTGGAAGATTTCAATCAAATACTAATGAATCCCATTATACAGATGTTAAAACAAATTAGATATTTAAAAGGAAATGTTTTATAATCTCTTCATTATCCCAAAACATCTGATTTTAATTTAATTCCATATTCAGATGCATACTTTGGAAGTTGTAGATTAAATAGAAAATGAACTTTGGGTACTTTTAAATTTTTAGGAAAATCCTTAGTGTCATGGTCAAGTAAGAAAAAACACTCAGTTTCCCTGTCAACAGTCGAGGAAGAATTTATATCTGCTGGAAATTATTGTGAAAAATTATTTTGGATTAAAAACATGCGTATTGATTTTGAACTATGTTTTATTAGTACGCCTATTTTGTGTGTTAATACTATTGCTATAAATATTTAAAAAATCCTATTAATCATTCTAGGACTAAACATATAGATATCAGACAACATTTTCTAAGAGACCATGTTCTTAAAAAGAATATATTCTTAGAATATGTAAGTACTGAAATTAAATTAGTTGATATTTTTACTAAACCACTTCCCTCTACAAGGTGTGATTTTATTATGGGGGTATAGGTTTATTTAATTTTAAATGATGTTATATTTTTTTACGCTTTTTCTTTCTTTTAATACTATTTAATATAAATTAGTTATTTCTTTAAAATAGAATAAGGTTTTTTTCTCACACGAACAATTTTATTTGTTTTTAAAATCTATGAAATAATTATTGATGACACAAGAATCAAGCCTGTCAGAACCCATTTTAATTCTGATTCGTTTGATTTCTACCAAAAACCCTTTCAAACCTGGGATGCTTTACCACACTTTTTCTTTTAGAACCTGAACCATTGAAATCCAAATCCCATTATGAACATGTACATATTTTTCAACAAAAATTTCCAAGACCAAAATAACCAATGAGGCTAAGACCAGCACTGCCAAGAGACAACACAGTAAGGGAAAGAAATTTTTTTCAAGTAAAGGTCATAGATATGAAATGGTTATATCATATGAACCTATTGCTGAAGCAAGCTCTTGCATTTCGAAACCTTGAAAAGACGTTTAATGGAGATTTAATAGAGTTTATATATGAGGTAGAACTTCATTGTTTCTATAAATCTATTTAGTTTAGTCTGGGGGAAGATGAGGATACTATGGTAGCTAAGATTAAAGATAGAGATGTTCAGATATCCTCTGTGGAGATTGGTCAGATACTGAACTACCCACATGAGGGAGTCATTCATTTTGATTTAAATAATATAGGACATTCAGTATATAAGTCTGAAAAAATTATGTCTTTTATTTTTTTCTACTTATATAATGAAGATGTTCGTAAAGGACTTGAAGCCAGATCAAAAAAACCGAGTGATGTTTGTGCAAACAAGGATTTCACCGTGGAAGTCTGAAATGGAGAAAATCATTTATCCAGACATGTATATAATTTATCTGTTGATGAGTGATATAAGACTTAATTTTCCTTGGTCTATGGTAAGGTACCTTTATTATTGTTGTCAAACAAAAGCATGCATGAATTTTTATCCGTTTGGTAGAGTCATATAAAAAATATTGTTCAAAAACGATATGGTGAGGATGGTGGAAGCTAGAGTTAGATGTCATCATAGTAAAACATTTGGTGATGGTCCCCTGAGAAATATTAGTTACATATGGAGCACATTGAAATGAAAACTTTTTCCAGTAGGATTTGAAGAAGAAGAATCAACTGCTCAGGCTCAATCTGTTATGTCCAAGGAGGGATAGGCGAAATCACTAGTCAGTACTAGTATTAGAAGAATAAGATTTGAAACTAGAGAAGCTCAAGAATAAGGCGGTAAAGAGGGACTTCATATTAATAGGAAAAGAAAGGATAATGATAATGATGAACTTGGTTCACATGTTTTAACATCAATAGATTTAATCACTTATAGTTTTGTCAGAGAAGAAGCTGTTGAGAAGCCACAAGAAGAGGATAATGCTCAAATTAAAGTTACTCCTCATGTAAAATCTGAAATTCAAGAAGATGTGAAAACTCAGACCAAAAAAACAGGCTATGGTTGTAACTGAAATTGATTATCAAATTGTAGCTGAAAATGAAGTTACAATTGAAAAAGAAAAGTGGGAAGAGTCTGGTGATGATGTGGCTAGTCCTCAGGAAAATCAATAATATATTATTTAAGAAAGTAATGTGGAATAAATGATTACTGATGTTCGCGATGAAATTTTTTCTAAAGTTCATACATATGTAATTCATGTGGATTTTTCTGTGGAAGAGTCTGGTAAAGACTTTGATGAATGGTCTATAGACCTGCCATCATAGGAGGATGAAAAAGAAAAATTTGATGCAAACTCATTGCCATTAGTACTGCTATATCAAATTGATCTGAGGATGAGAATCCAGCACATGGTGCCTCTGATTCAGTGAATAATAAAGTAGACGAGCTGTATAGTATGTTGTGTTGTTTGGAATCGGAAAATGTTTCTATTAAAAGAGCCCTAGTGAAAGAAAAGTTGAAACATTAGAGACTTAAAGGAAGTACAGTTTCAAGGAATGAATATATACATTTCATGAAAACGATGTTGACAGAGGTATCCAAGCTGAAATAAAAAATGGTGATGAAGTCATATCTTTCAAAGTTTAAAGACTATATGGAGACAGAGTTTGCATCTGTCAGGACTGGTGACTCTAGTGAATCCGGAACATCGCCTTATTTAATTAGAAGATTTCATTCTATCACAGCATCAATGAGCAATATGAAAGATATATTTTATGATTTTCAATGCAATAGTGCTCTACTATCAGCCTTATTCAATAATCATAGATTTTTATGACTAGTTGACCTCAAGTGAAAAAACTATTAGAATTGTGCTGACTCAGTTTTCAGAGAAGTTTACTCAGTTTGTGGTGAATGAGGAGATACATCATGAGTTTTTCAGAGAAAATTTGATAGAAGATATTCATATGACTCCGGAGAATAGAGATATTATTATCATGCTGGGAGATGGAATTATGAGAAGGCTGAGGGAGCAGTTGACAGAAATCAAGGCAGTTGTTCAGAGGAGATAGGCCCTATATCATACCCTTACCTCACCTTGATTCTTGAGTTCATCCTAATTTGAAATTATTTTTTGAAATTTTATTTCATTTTTTATTTGGGTGTTTTTTTAATATCATTATTTACATATGACAGTAATCAACATTAAATTATTGAATAACATTTAATAATATAATTTACTTAAGTTCACTACTACATTAAAATGTGTTCTATTCCATATCCTATCATTCATTTTGATATCACAAATGGTGGGAAAATTAGGATAAACACAACAACATTTTTAATTTACAATTTTTTTTAACAAGGAGGAGAAATTAAGTTCAATTGAAAAATAAATAACTATATGTAATTAATTTTGGAAGTTAATTTCATTTATTTTTTATGGGTTTTTTTCATAAAAATGGGGGATATTGTTGAGCAGGTGTTGTTTTAAACAATACATAATATTTTTTTAAAGGGTAAAGATTGTTGAGAACAATACTCTATCTCTATGTTGATTTTTATGATCACAAATACAATTAATTGTTTTATAATGTTTTTTTAAGTATATTTCAGGAATTTATTATTAATTTTTTTTATTTCTGGACGAAATATTTATGTTCTTGAACAACATGATTTAATTGCTAAAGTATTTGCATTAGTGTGTTCTAGAAACAATGTTCATGCTCTACATATTTGGGAATTGCTTAATCGTGTCCTGGAATAACTATTCATACCCTACATGGAGAAACATAGAGTAAGGATGGAATCTGGGGTATACTTCATAAGATATCAAATAAGTATGGTTAATAAACAATACGTTATCAGAAAATTGTGGAAGATGAACCATATATTAAGATGGAACCCTACATTTGGGATATTGAAAAGTATGGGAGAAGAACCGTACATAAGTTTTAAATGCTATGTTTGTTTCTCAAATGTATCATTCATTCACCTTAATTTTTTAAACAACCTTACCTTTCATAAATGGTATGGATCATGTTCTTTACATTTGAATGCTTATAAAAGTATGGACAATTTATCATACATTTTAATTTTGAAAAAAAATGTATGGATGATCAACCCTACATTTTTTGATCAACCATACATCATTAACCATTCATATCAGATGTACCTTACAAATGCTATACAGTTCAACCTTACATTTGGCGTTGGAGAATTAAAGATGATATTATTATGTAATGGTCTACAAGTGGTTTATTAGGCTAATTTTAAGCTGGATCAAAAGATTTTTTTAATACATTCCTTTTACTGATTTAATGGCGTTTTATCTACGAATCAAAGGATCAATTTAAAAGGATCACTTAATACCGAATTTTAAGGGGTGTTACGAATTCACTGTTAATTCAAATGTATAAATATCGCGAGATTAAAGGCGTCTTTTTTGGATCTAAATTTTTAAGATAATTTATCATCGCTATTTTATATAAGTTTGATATATACACAGAGAAAAAAATTAACAAGATTTACTGAATAAGAATGAAGAATATAAAAATGAGAAAAATAGAGAATATAAATATCTACAGATCTTTTGATTATAAAGAATTAAAAGGCTTTGTTTATTGAAGAAGAGTAATCTAGATAGAATATTCACTCTTTCATCATCGAAGATATTTTGTAAATATACTACTGCTAAAGATGCGAATTATATTTCTATATCTACTACAACCTGATCGACTCATGACAATTCTTACTTAAGGTTCATTATTTCTGAAAGTGAAAATCCATTTACTATAAATTTCATTCTGCTGTAATTATGAAGAATAGCAGGAAATTATTTTCGAAGAGAAATACTTCTTTTTTATATTGAGTGAAACACCTATTGTACTAAGCTATGTAGGTTCTATGAGTGAACCAGAAGGCTCTGTTTTTCCTTAGATTGTAATGGTGTCAACTACCTGTACTCAGTTGTGGAACGGTCTATTAACAAGAGGACCAGATAGTGAAAATCACCAAGCTCGTGGAGCATAGTGTTGGTAGAGTGGACAAGGTGACTTCTGTTTCCCGAACCACTATACATTGTGTGTCTCAGCTATTTAAATTTCCGCTGCATTAATCCATCAGATTAAAGTCAAAGGTAAGAACATGATATAGTAATGAAATTTTAAAATATACAATTCACCCCCTCTATTGTATATTTTTAATAACCTGGTCCAACAGTTACATCTAAATTGGGTAACTCATTTTGGTTTTCTCTAAAAAGTTTCCTTGGATTTATTTTTAGCCAAAGGGAGGATTGAAAGAAGAGGGTATGTATTTTGGGGTGTGAATTGTGTATTTTTTTCTTATTCTATGTCTCTTGAATGTTCTGGTAATCTTGGAGGAATGGAGGCCTTTATAATGGAGGAGGATGCACAGTCATGTACTATTTTAGAAGAAGGGATCTCCACTGACATCTTTTTATTGAAAGTCGATCTATAATAGACCAAAGTAAATAAATGAGAGGATACTGTATAAATATTTCCATAAATCAATTTTGGAAAACTGTATATGTCCTTCTGGGGTTATGGTTATGGTTTATTCCCTTCTAATTGTTAATTTAACATTAATCATTGTTATTTATATTAATTACTTTCACTAATATTTTTGATCAAAAATAAAGTTGAAATTATTAGATATTATAAATTATACTAATTTAAAATAATCCTTTTAACAAAATTAATATCAAGAAATTTGACTCAATTAAATTATTATAAATCCCATAGATTGGAGGGAAATGCAGGTTTTCATGTAAAAAATGTCATATTGTTATCTTTGATTTTATAGGCAATTTAGAAGTGAAATTTATTATAGTGACCAAAATTATATTAATAGATAAATATATTATCTAATTAACCATTTAATTAAATTAAATTTATAAGATTACCTTATAAAGAAAACAAATGAAAAACAAAATTTGAATTAAATTTTAGTATATTTCCCTCTTTATTAATAAATGTATCTTCATAGAAAAAGAAAAATATCACACACACCAAATTTTTATGTGCCTATTTCAAATAATTGATTATTTTTTACACTTATGAATTATAAATTAGTCAAAAATAGGATTTAAAATGGGTTCCCCCTTACAAGGTGGTAAAAGTGTCGTATTATAAAAGTTAGATTTTTTTATGTAGTATTGAGATTATTCTTATCATATCCTTATCGAATATATTAGATGATTATAAACAATATGTTACTGAATATATTAAATTTATATATCATTAATATCAATCAATTATTAAAACTAATTTAATTTATTAATAAAAAACTTCATAGTCAGAATAAAAATAAAAATATTTATTTTATATTCAATATGTTTATAATTTAATTTCTAATAAAAGTTATTGCCTATTAATTCCTTTTATATTATTTTTAAATAAAAATTTTCATAATATATTTGTTTACTATTCATAACATCTTATTTAACATCTTGGTTAAGTATTAAATAATAATAATTTAATAATATGTTATTGTTCAGTAGAACATAGTATTGTGTATAACGTAAGGTATCGAAGAAGGTCATTATTGAGTTTGATGCAGAATAACTATGTATCAGTTTCATTAAAAAAAATTATATTAAATTTATTTAAAATTTAAATTATATTACATATACTCATGATATTATATTCTTTTATATGCTTTGTGTTCCATTTCATACAATCTACTAAAGACAATGTTCCAACTTTAGATTTTAAGGGCATTTCAACTATAGGTTGTAAACCCTTATCCACTATAGGGTAATATAATCATCAGTGTGTTGACCATCATTTTCATTAGTTCCCTGAAATTTCCCTCACATTCATTTATCATAGAGAACTTGACAACTTTCCATGTTAACTTGGATAGAGGATTATATTATCATGAGCAAATATCCAAAAATAATAAAAAATATCAAGCTCAACAAAGAAATCTGTGGATCTCAGTCACCATTGTTGGTCTAGGCTAAAATTAAATAGCCTCCATCATTGAGGGATCTAATTCTATATTATCTCATGATATTATGTGACCCAAAAATGAAACAAATTTTCCCAAATTCACACTTTGAAAATTAATCTATTAGTTTCTCCTTCCATATGGTATTTAGTAAAATTATCTAGTAGTACTAATTCTATTTCATTCTCATTGATTATGTAATATTATCATCTAAAAATACTAACAAAAATGGATCAAGGAAATATGTGAAGTCTCAATTCATTAAATCTATGAAGATAGTAGGAGAATTAGTAAGACAAAAAGGAATTAAAATAAATTCATAGTGTCTGTACCTTGTACAGAATGTTCCCTTGGGTAAATCCTTTTTTCATCAATAAATTATTGATATCTATAATGACGGACATTCTTGGAAAAGTATTGATCTCTAAATAGTTGATAAAACAAGTCATCAATATTAGGTATATGATACTTGTTGTTGATTGTGATTTTTTTCAGCTGTAAATAATCAATACATAGTCACATTGATCAATAAATATTTATTTAAAAAAAAGAACTGGTGAACCCCATAGTGAGACACTTGGATGAATGGATAATTTTTCAATGTTTTCTTAGAGTTACTAAATCAATTCCTAAAAATAAATCAGGGTCATTCTAATGGGAGACATTGAAATTGGTGTGGAACTCGGCATGAGTTCAGTTGATAATTCAACTTCACGTTTAGGTGAAAGTCTACAAAACTCATCTGAAAAGACATAAAAAATTCTTAAACAATATTCATATAATCAAAGTCTCATATCTTCATAACAATTTGAGATTAATAAACCTTTTAATGGAATTAGGTCCCACAAACCGGATGTAATCTCCATATGAAGTGCATACTTACCGCCACATAGATGGACGATCATAGGATGGTTTGAAATATCAAATCTAACTTCTCTTTATCATAAATTAATGTGGGATATGTTCAGATAATGTCAATAAATTCCTAGATGACATTAAATTCAATTAATGGTAGAATTAAATTATTTACAAGAATCACATTCCCATAAATTTCAACCGAATATGAATCATAGACATGGGATAAAATCATCGTACCATTATGGGTTTTCACTTCCAATTCCATAGATAATAATTTTGGTGGAGCCTTAACACCCATAGAAAATTATTAATATATAAAAGAGTTGGTAGATCAAGAATTAAAAAATATTTTATGTGTTCTAAACTGGATGATAAGTGTACATTTCACCTCATCGTTATCACTTCCCTCAACCGAAATAGTGATTTCATGATATTTCCCTATGTCCCTTTGCATAATATGTTGTTGACTTCTATCATCATCTCCATCCCTTCGGATTGGTATGTGGTTACAATATTCCCATTCTGCCTAATCATTTAGCACTGAATTGTGCTAAGTGCATTCTGTGCCACTTTTTCTCCTTTCAAACTATTTTATAACTTCTTCCATTACATTTGAAATCAAATTTCTTATTTCGTTCCTTTCCACACATAAAACATTTATTATTCCCTTTAATGTAATTTACATCATGATTCTTCCCACACATACAGTATAAAGAGGTATCTTTTTTTCTCTTCATGGATTTTGGATTTTCCTTTAATGTCTATATTATATTTTTTTCAACCCCATGAGATTGATACGTCACTTTAACCTCCATTTCAATATTGATTTCAAAACACAAAATATCTTAATACATAAAAATTTATCTTATTTCCAATACATTTTTGATACTTGGCTTTATTCCACTAAAGAACCTATTAACATTACATTCGGGTTGGATGATATTTCTTAATGCATACCTTGCAAATCCTGTGAAATTAGCATCATAGGTACCAAGAGATTCATTATACCATTTCATAAAATTAAGGAAGTATTTATTCTTCAAGGTTACAAGAATATGAAGAATTTACTCATTGAAAAATTATATCTATCAATTTTCTCAATCCATGGATTAAATCTTATCTTGTTTCATTGTATTCTTGATTATAGTCCACTGTTGTTCTTCATCTCATTATGCCTGATAATATTCCAGAATGACATTCTTATTCTCCAGACACTAGAAAATGGATAATATCATTTCAGTAGTACTTATCCATTATTCAACAACAAGTGGATCATAATTCCCTTCAAAAGAAGGAGGATGTTTCCCTATGAAAGCCTCAACAGAGTATTGTTTTCTCTATTGATTATTTCAATGTCCAACATGACTCATAGACTAAGAAATCTGTTGGGGCATAAAAATATGATTTTATTATCCATCATTCATAGAATTTCATTTCTTGTGAGGATAAACATTTCATTATCTACATAAATCACATTAACACAATTCCTTCTGGTTTCATCCATTGACTAAAACCAAAATCCTAAAGTTATAAGTAGTTATCATAACAAGGAACCACATAATCATTAAACGTAGCATATATGATAACTATCTTATGAAAAATTATTCAATATATGAAACCTTTGTTTTATCTTAAATTATTCATATTCATCTTATCTTCAAATCCTTCTTAATCGTTTGTAATGAGTTTGTGAATTCCAAAGCATAACCTCTGGGAGTGTCAAACCAAGTGGGCAGCAAGACCTATTTTCAAATACCCAACTAACCCGAGTCAGGCCCAATACATCTTGTAGAAGTTGATACACCTAGGTACATATATTCTATAGCCACATTCTCTTTTATTATCTAGATAGAAATGTATTTCTATGAAACCACACACTCTATCCATTACCAAAATTCCAAAACAATTTTTATTATTACTTATCCTTATCCTTGTTCTTATACATGCCTTTAGAGTTATTACTAATATTTTCTCATCCTATTTTTGGAATGATAACTAAACATTTTATATGATACCAACTTTAGTTAACCTCTCTTTTCATACATTACCATTACATAAATTTTGTAAAAAACATAAAACATTTTACCAAAATATGCCAAAAGACTACATTAGTTTAGTGAATTTTGATACTTGGAAACATAAACATTTTTTTAGAAGTGAGCTACATAATCTCCCATTTGGTTTTTCGTTACTAGAACCTTTCTTAAAAACATCAAACATAATATATATCTTTATAAACTGGGAAAAAAGAATCATAAAAAGGGGTGACCGTAGATGCTCAATAAGGGTAAACAGGGGAGATATATAAGCATGATCATGAGAATAAGGTTTTGAGACCATGATCATGAAAATAGAAGATCATACCCTTCATATCAAAGATCATATACAGGAAGCACAACATATTGATTTGCATTTCATAGGACATGAATCATAAGTAAATTAAGATCAAAACCCATGATAGAATAATATAGGAATAAAACATAGAATTGTTGAAAATATAGTCATATTATATAATATACATATTAGCTAAATAATCACATCCAAGACCACCTTAATAGTATGGGTTCACTCCTTATACCATATTGATAATCACTTTTCACTCTCATAACCATCTTAGTATAACTTGTTCACTCCTCATACCATCTTAGTAGTCAATGTTGACTCCCATGTCCATTTTATTAGATAAGGTTCACTCCTAAGATCATCTTAGTATATCTCCTATTATATAAATATTATATTATTTTATTGGATGGAAATATAGGACACACCCATCTTATAATGAAATAATATATTTTTTCCATAACATCATTAAAAATAATATTGTAACCAATGAAATGGAATAAGTATCTTAATCATATTATCTTTTCATAAACTATTTTAAAAATACAGGTTTCATAATAATTTCATAAAAATAATAAACTATGAAAAAATTGGGTTTCAAAAGCATATAATTCATGAAAGAGTTATAGGTTTCATTAATACCTTGCCATCAGAACATTCACCATGAATTGATAGAATATTAATGAAAACATTGAATAATTTCAATAGAAAATAATTAGTAACTCAAATGTAGGTAATATTATAAGTGGAATAATTTTGAAATATCTTTAAAAAAATTTCTTCAGTAAAATATAATTTCTATATTAAAAATACTTTTTCGAACATATTAATTTAAAAAAAAAATTCTTCCAAAATAACACTGATAACATATAAACGAATCTTTGAAAACAATATAAACACCCTTTTCATTGAAATTTATCTTCAACTGTCATTTGAAAATATTATTTTCATTTATTTTGAAATATTGTTTTTTCAAATAACATAGATCTCCGACCGAAGAGGGAAATATGGTAAGAATTTAATTTTAAACATATTATTAATTATTTTAGGAAAAAAAGATTAGAAAAATTAATAATACATGGTGATACCTTGAATATATATGGTAATATTGAACACATTATTTTTCACAAGATATGACTTATAAAATTTTATCAATTAAATAAAAATCATAAATAATAATGATAAATGGTGAGACTGCTTCAATTAACTCTTACCACTTGGTATATTTTGATTATAATCTATATATATAAAAATAAATTTACATTAATAATAAAATATCATGAAATGAATTATTTTCATGATATACCATGTAAAATTGATATATATATATACACATAAAAAATAATGTACTTTTATAACAAAACATGTGTCTCAAATTAGGAAAATTGAGACAAAAATGTCTTACTGATTTGGTATCATTTGAATCATTAACCCTATTAATGAAATATCATAGAACTGATATGTAAATACCCATAAATTTTTTATAAATATTCTTATAATACAATCTTGGGATTTATATACACCACAAAAATGAAATTAGTGGTGTCTTAGGCATGCATATCATGGAAAGAAAAAGTAAGATAAAATTTCCCTTATACTATGTCTTTACTCTCTTCGTACTCATAAAATATTCATGTATAATAAATTTATGTTTATTATAAATCATTTATAGAAGAATAATCTTATACCTATTAAAATATGTGGTTCATTATGCCTTTCTTTTAACCACTTGTAATTAATTCAATGTTAAGGATTCAATTTAGGTAATATACTATTTTTTCATCACATGTGTCCTAATTCATTATATCTTTGGTCCTTATACTTATATCATGATTACCATATTATATAATGGGATATTGAAATCATTAATATTCAATATAATTTTATTATATAAATCTAGAGCATATAAAATTTGGAAATTCAATACATCATTCCTGGAAATGGTAGGTCATACATACAATTGAACATTATTTCTATTTTATTATCATACTAAATGATAGAGTGTAAATGAAAAATCAGTGTATATATATTTTTATATATCATTATTATTTTATAATTATTATATAATATATATAATTTAATTTCACTAAACACATACCTAAATAATCCCATGTAGTGTGTCAATGAATCATATAACTTTGAGGGGGCATTGTCCAGACTACCTCAAACAAAAGTATTGTATTTACAGCAAATGGAATGTATGAATACATGTGTAGTAAAAAGATTAAACAAGTATAAATACCTAATAAATATAATATATAACATATATAAAAAAAATTCATCCACAATTTCCACCATGAGTGTCATTAATGAAAAAATAAACAAGAATTGTTTAATGAGGTTGTAATTCGTCATACATATAAACAATATGTTCATTAACCATTATATTGAAGATTTTTTATGTGTATTTTGAACCATTAGAATCCATATATCATAGTATGTTGAGTATAATTATATTTTTTATGATAATTTAATAAGGACATTTGAAGGGTGAGAATTAAAATAACAGAAATGAGCTTAAGGGTGGATGTTACAACTTCATTTGCTAAATCCGTTTGGGTTTCACCAAAGGGAATCCATATATTTAATTCATCCAAAATGGGAGGCTTCAAGGTGGAATGGAGGGATTTTATATGTTTATTGGTTAAATATTTTCAATACCAAAAATATTTTATAGGTGTGAGGAACTTGGTAGAGGTGGTGGCCTTTTATAGTAGAGGAAAATGGAAAACTAGGTATGTTTGAAAACAAGTAAGTTGTACCCACGTTTTTAACTAGAAAAAGACATAAAATAACAAAAACAAATTCTAGGATAATGGATGAATAATGGCTATAAAATTGGTTTTGGACATGGTTCTTAGTTATTAAGGGTCTTATGTTTAATGTGTATTTCATTGTTAAATTTATGTTTCTATTAATCATTATTATTAATTCTAATTTTAATCAATAATATGTTTAGTCCAAAAAAGATAACCCTATTAGAAATTAGAAATTTTTATTATTATAAATATCAAATCAATTTTCCAAAATACAAAACCTAGAAGTGGTAGTATTTAATTTAAATTTAATGACATTGACAGGACAATAATTTGGGGTTTTAAAGTAGAAATGTTCAAAACTATGCTAAAATTGTAAGTCCAACATCAATGTGAAATTGAATTTAATGATCGAAATTGGATTAATTAAAAATATTATGATCCAATAAAACTATAAAACAAATTTAAAAAATAATTTAATTATATAAATAAATTATATAAAATTTTATTTTTGAATTAAAATTCTATATTTTTCACTATTTAGCCAAAAATTAAGTTTCACAAAAAAACACATGAAATTATTCCTAAGATTTATTTTACATTTTAAAATAAAAAATGAAGATTATTTTATCAATTTGAATTTCTATCTTTAACGAATAATAGTATTAATGTTCATTAGAGAAGATCACAAAACCCATCATATTTGGTAAAATTATATTTTAAAAAATATAAGGACTTTACCAAATAAATAATATCATCCATTATAAAGAATATTTGAAAATTAGTAATTACTATAAATTTTTCTATGTTTAGAGGATAGGTTATAGTTACCTCATTAATGTAATAATGAAAAGAAATATATGTTTTATAGAAAATCAGTGGTTTGTGTATCGTACACTAAGTTGGTGTTTCATGTATCATATGACATGTCAATGTTGCGTGTAATGTACTACAAGATAGATCTATGTGAAAGGAATTGATGACATAGTGAAATGAAATATATCAACGATAATTAATTCATTTTAAATAAAAAATCATTAAAATCATAGGGAGTAACATTTTCCTTTCAAATAACTATTCACATATTAGTAATAAATCATCATATAGAAAATATATCCACAAAATTGAACCATCATCAGGGAGAATATTTTTCCACCATCCTTAAAAATGCATCTAGACTCTATATAGCCAATTTTTTTTTAATAATATCAATATAGTTGAGAGTTACCTCTTACCATTTTATTTCTTTTATGTTTCATGTTCTCTACCCTTGTTTTGGAGTTTCAACTTCAAATGACGGTCCATTATTACCCAAATAATGAAAAAAATGATCATTCAAAACCTTCTCTATGCTCATTATGCCTCATTCAATCCTCTCTTTGAACTTTTAATTATAGAATCTTATAAATTTTAACTTCTTTTATGGACATCCATTTTATTTTGATTCATGTTTCATATTGTGAATTACCCTCTCTTCTTTAATATATTTGGTCGTATTTTTTATCATTAATACGTGAATTATGTTCATTTATAGACACAGAATATTCAATAATATTATTAATGAAGTGAAATTATACTCTCTAGTTTTTTTTTGAAGCCGCATATTTATTAACAACTGTCTCAAAAAATTCTATTTAAACTTTATTTTTCAAGAAAAAATCAAATGAATCTTTGACCAATATACCAATTTTATATTTTCTTGCTTATTTGATAACATAATTATTATTAATACCATTAATTTCTTCCTTGAGATCTAACAAACCTTTAATTTCATGTATTCTTTAATTTTTTTGAGTATAACATTTTTTATTCCCATCGTTATATAACTGCATGACTTTTTCTTCATAATGGTTTATATACTATAATGATTATTTCATAAATCCACCAATATTTATTTCCCTATTATAATATATATCAAAATATTACTGAACACCCGCAAGTTCCACCTTGAGATCAACCATGTCATTTGACTATTTTTATTCCTTGATTTTAAATTTAAATTTCACCATATACATCATCATATAACTTAAATTTTATTTCAATTTGATGTCACCTATTTTTGAGATATTTCATCATTTTATACATCCAAGGTCACAAATGGTTTGCACTAAAACATTTTAGTATATTATTTCTGAAGTTGATGTTTATTTTATGGGGAAACATCCTTTTGTATATTTATGATTATTATCCTTATGATCCTACATCACATTTCCTTGTACATGTCATAGTAATTTATGTAATTTTACACAATTGAATCTACCACATAGAAATATTACATTGATATATCCTTTACCTTCCTTGAATGTGATCCCATCAAGAGACAAGAACTAATGAAATAAAACATCATTCACACAACCAGCATTTTTAATATATATTTTATCCTTGAGATTTAATGAAAACTCATTTTTTGAATATCTTGAAAAAAATTTCAACTCAAACCAAATCTCATAGGACACCAATATAATATGAATATCATTATGAGAAATAATTTAAAGGACTATTTATCTGGGTTCTAATGAAATTATATGATAAAAATTTTGATATCTCCTTAGAAATTTTTTCCCCATGATATCAATATCTCTTATATAATCACTGGGTCCATGAATACCTCCAAAAACATTTATAATTCAGTTGATGAAAATGTTATTTTTTTTTCATTTGATCTCATCTTCTATTTATCAATTTTTTTATGTTATCAGTTATACACTTTTATATTGATTTAAACTTCATTAATATTGTATAATTTGTCTCATATCAAGTTAAAGGTTGTAGAATTCAGCCTTATCTTATATATTTGGTTTAATATATCTCTAGACAATGAAATTTTTACCTTTTAATATGTGTTATGTAATGTTCTCTTCACTACAGTCATATAAAGATCTTTTTCATCACATATATTTATTCCATTTATGGTACTATAGAAGATATATATTGAGAGATGTTATGTGTGATCCCCAAATATTCTCATAGATCTACCAATTTCATCCATTGAATGATTTAAATCCATTAACATTGACAACATTCTTTTTATTAGTGATATTGAACTACAAGATTCACAATGATAAACCATTTCTCTAATACAATTTCCAAATCACAACACAAAATGTGGGAATTAGGCTGTAAAAAGTTCCTAATTAATTTAATATCTTCTGTATTCTCATGTTTTTATGTAGTGATATGTAACTTTTAATATAAACTACAAAATTGAAGAATATATATATGAAAAATAAACACAATAATATAAATAATTTACAAAGTTCTATACTATGGAATTCTCATAGGTTTATACACAATATATGCATTGATTTATTAGGGATATCACATAACATTTTTTGATTACAATGTTTTGGAATATATCATTCCTAATCTGTGGGACATTCACTCAAATTTTTTCTCCATACACAAAATTAAGATAATGAAAACATGAATTATTGAATCTTTTTTACATGTAATATCAAATATGTTATCAAAAAAATATATTTATGGTTATTTAAATAGTTATTAAATATCCTCAATTAAGAATAATGATCTTGAATATGACTTATCAAATCAGTTATCTTCTTCTCTAATTTTTTACTGTGAAACACTATCTAAAACGTGTTTTATATCTCATTATTTTCTCATAATTATCTAATATAATAAAATAAATATATTTAATGTTTAACATTTAAATTTTAAATATGTATCTTATTCATTTGTTATTAAATGATTATATAAGAATTTAATTTGGACCACCTAATTCTTATCAAAATTTTCATAATTTTGAATATATTGTTATTTTTAAAATTTTTTGTAATATGATAAACACTAATATGATGACATGTGTTGCAATGTTACAAGACTAATCATGATGTAATTTACAATATGAACTCTTTATTGGATGATTTATTTCACTTCAATTAGATATCCCTTAAATATTCGCTAAATATAGTTTAAAATTCATTGAAAATCATGGCATGATCTTTTAACTTTTCAAATTTATCTAACTATTTAAATAATAACTCTCAATATTTTAGTATTATATATTATTCAATACGTAAACTGTGTTTAACTATATTTATATGGACTATAATTACATAATGATATAGTATTCATCATTCGATATAGACAAATATTTGTGATGTGATGTCAATCAGGGCACCATCTGATTTACTAAAAATGGTCAATATATATTCTCATAGGGTAAAGCATCATGATAAAACATATCCTATTACATTAAAACCAATACCTTTTAACATAAATAGCTGAAAATAGTTTTTTATTCATATTATGTGTCCTTCATAGTTTGAAAATATCCATTTCATTATGATTTGTACTTCCTTCGATAAATCAACATCTAATCTCCTGAAATAACATTCCAACATCCCCATGCCTCTAAAAATTTCCATAATATAAAAAAAATTATTCATTGAAAATATAATTTCAGTGCTATCCTTTAAGATCAAGAATGGTCATTTTAATTCAATTCCAATAATCACTTCTAAAAATCTATCTTAAAATATTAAAACTATTGAATTATTGGAATTCACACTTAATAGTGTTAAGTAGAATGTAACGTGATTGCAAGATCCAAAATCCATTTGGTTGAAGGTTTATATATTAATATGGTGTGTGTATTTATATATATTGTATCCTCTTATTCATACATATGTTCATTTAATACCATTCATTTCCTATAATAAAATATAAGTAAAATTAAATGAGCTTTAATGGTTTATAGTGACCTGACCAAGATATGCAATACCTTGGTATGAGTTAACATCATCACATTCATCATCAATGAATTAAATACATGTACTACTCCAAATTTTGAAGATCTCATCATCACATCACTATATTTTATAAAATTTTTAGGGAAACCCCATTTTTCAAACTGTGAGTTATGATGTGGTTCTTGGAATGACCGATTCCGTTTTCTCAAGGAATTAATTCTATTTTTATTCTCCATTACTCATATACATCCATAGTGTTACCTAGTAATTTTAATATAGTTATTCTCCCTATATGTGTTTTTCATATTCAAGATATTCATAGTATAATTTTCATCTAATTAATTATACATCTCATGGAATTAAGAAAGCCTTTCTCAAGACAATTATAGTGTTTATAATCTTCTCCTTCTTCAGTATCTAGAAACAATGATTTCCACAAAGAGATTGAAAACAAATTTACATATGAATAAATTATTAAATAAATAGACACTTGAAGTATTTTAATCAATATATGATCACCAAAAATCATAAGATAGTATTTAACATTCATTAAAGAACATAAAAAAATTTCCGTACAAATCATACATCACCCCTAACTTCGTGATCCCCTTAAATAGGTCAATGTATATTACCCTCATTTATATACTAATTATATTTTTAGATTTATTAATTTTTTCCCTAACTCAAAGACACTATCCACTGTACATTTTATATAAGTGTAACATGGTCATAAATCAATGGAATAAAAGAGTCATTAATACAACAAAAAACATTCAATTATAATTTCAAATGTTCAAGACCACTATATAATTTTCCATATTTATATTTAAAATGATATCTGTTATGAACACTTGGTTTTCAATGATCTATACTTTCATATATGCATATCATGATGTTACTAAGTTTGGAAATATTTTTTTATTCTTATTTCATAGACTTTTTCTCCAGGATATGATATCTCCTCTTTGATAAATATATTTTTGGGCTTTTATATATTTTTATATAGTATCAAGAAGTCTGATAAAACATTTATGTAGACCAAATATTATTCATCTTAATATTTTTATCTCACATCACTTTATTTCTATTTGACTATGAACACCCATATTGTCAGTTTAAATCATTAATCATTAAATATTTTAAAGGATAAAATTTTATATGATACAAATGATTCAATGTAGTTTCTATTTTTCTAGAAATTATATTTTCAATTCCTTAATAGAAGAGATTATAATTTTCCATGAGGTATTAATTGGTGTCAAATTATTTATGTTCTAGTATCCCTTAAATCATGTGCCTATTTGTTTTTTTTGATATATATGGTTTCTCACAAATTTATTTCTCAATTAATTCTATTTTATGATTTCTCATTTCAATATTAAAATTTATCATTACTATATCACCTTTTATAATGTTAATTTTATGTTCTGATATTAATGGAATCCCAATAGGATATCTAATAAATATATTTTTTATTAAATTTCAACCACCTTTCAGTTTATATGGAGGACTCTTGGACAATAACCTCTTTTGATAATGTAAAATTTTCTCTCTCATGTATATGAATTCTAAATACAATATGAAATAAATACAATTAATTATTTAATATAAACAACAATTCAATTTACATTTGATGAGTCTATTATAATAACCTTCTTCTGTTTTTTCTTGCACAAATTTACTTAAATTTCATTAAATTAATGTAATATTTATTTAATATAAGATTTAGGAGACTTATCCAAATCATTGTTCTCATCAATCACTCATATCCGTTCATCCTTGTAGATCAATGTGTCATTAATTATTTCTTCTATAGAAATCTCTTTCTTGGTGAAGATTTTTTATTGAGCCAGATATATTTGGTTTAGGTTCATTAAAATAATACAGTAATATTTTTTATCAATGAATATTTTTAGGGCAATAACCATCATTATTTCATAAGAATTATTTTGTTCATAATTACCCCCCTTCATATTTATTCTCTATCATTAAATTCATATTTTTCTTCAATATAAAGTTATCGATATAAAAATTTTATTTTTGAGTCTTTTTTATAAACTATTTAATATCATGATCTTTGACATTAATTACCTTGTGAATTTATTTTTTATATCAATATGTTACCTATAAATTATCCCTCTAATCTGTTAAAATCAATATCTAATTACATTTTCACATTATTATGCCTTTAATTCAAATATAACATGATTTTATTATGTATTTTAACAATGGAGGTAATTATATATATAAAAACATTTTATATGAGTTGTTCAAATACAACATATAAATCATTAACAGATTTCATTAAAGAATACACATCATATATCATTACAATTTTCCTTATATAGAAATTATTAATTACTAATTGAAAAACTCTAATGTATTGTCTTTTCCTTCATTATTTTAATAGAACTTAGGAAAATTATTTAATTATTTTGAAATGAAGAATTCTGGAAGTTAATTCAAAATTTTCCTATAAAATTTATAATATGAGTTTAATTTTTTTTAAGTGATGAGCCATAAAATATGCGTTTTTTTAAAAGTTATATGATGAATATTATATATAATATTTATTATTTCCAAACAAATGATTCTAAGAGCCTTTATAGGATTTAATTATATTAAAAAATATTAAAATTTTAAATAATCACTATAAAAATATGGTCTCCACAATCATCATGTTATCTTGGGAAAAAGTATAAATAGTGAAAGAATAGTCAATGTAGGTCTGGAACCAAGAAATAATTGAATAAAAGTTTAGTGAATATGGGTAATGGGTGGGAATGTAGGTAACTCATTATATTATTGTTCAATAATAAGCCGAAAAAATGGATCCACATGGTGGAATCATGAGTAACTATACACCAAACCAATACACATTTCAATATTATACATCTCATGTGCATAATAATAAACAATACCACCTTCCTAATGAAAAATATATGTTTGATCTGGGGGAAATATTTCATGTTTATTGTAATATGATATCTTTTTTGTGACTCATGACTTAGCTACATTGATTCCATCTCTTCTGAATTCAACCCAAAATATTGATATCACTATGCTACCACATCCACATTCAATTAAATCATCCAATTATCATTATAAAAAAAGAAACTATATAATTCAATATAATAATTTGAATTCACTATTGGTATATCATGTTTTTAAAACAATGCTTAAGTCCATCATGTATTCTTAAAATATTTCCCATTGTTTTTTCCTATTACATAACCTTAAAATAAAAAAAAACATCTTTTCATCCATCAATATAAATTTTTTTCCAACATCATATGGGTCAAAATCAAGTATAATATATGAAATACATCTAATTATGAAATATTTATGTACCCATATATTAAAAAAAATACTTTTTTCTAAGGAAACATAAGAGTGAAATATAATTCCAACACATACATAACTTCTTAATAATATTACATCATCATTTAATACATTTTCTAGAGAAACAAAAAGGAATATGATAGTCAAAACATAATCTCCAACACCCCAGAAAATATATACTCATCCTTGATTTTTACAGTCAATATCTAAGGAATTTTCCCTCAATCTATCACATATTATTGACTTTTAATAGAGTCTTTATTACTATTACAACACTACTTCACATTGGAATATAGATTAAATTCATTTTCAATGTATTATAATGTATTTAAATTAACGAAATAGAACACTTAATGATGAAATGAATTCATCAATCGTATCTAAATTAATTATATTATCAATTCATTAATATAGAAACCATTACACACTCTCTATTATATTGAATAATATTTTTCTTGTGATATAAACATAAAATATTATTGTCAAAAAACGTAATGTTCTAAGAATATTTATAATATAGTGGAATTTATCAGCAATAGAAATAGAACAAATAAAATTTACCTTCATTATAAATATTAAGAAATTAATGATAAAGTGGTCCCTTTATCTGTGAATTATTTAGAACTGTTAAAGGGAGATATTATTAGTTCTATAACTGATGCTGATAAAAACCAGAATAGATTTGTGTGTTTCAGGCTTTTACTGAACATTATAACAACAAGTATACATTTGTGTTTAATGTAAATTTATATCACAATTCAATAAAATATATGTTATAAAATTCTGTCAAATATTATAATTCGAATATTAGTATATATGATTTCATTTTTAGATTCAATTTTGTTAAAACAATATTATTATAAATTAAAAAAACTATTATATTAATCTGACACCCTTCCAAGATCCTGATCATGATACCAATTTTCAAGAAAGCTACCCAAGCATGAACAAAAGTAGAAAATACCAATATTAAAAAAACAATTCCTATGTTAGTGAAACTATTGAGAAAAAAACATAAATATGATATTGTAGATTAATTAAATATCAATATAAAACTAAAAACACAAATATTGAGACTAATCGGGAAAAATGTCTGTCGGATTAATGTGTTCCGAATTCCTTATCATCAAAAATGATTTATGAATCATTTTCATAAATTATAAAAAATTGAACATGTTTTCTATAAGATCCCAAATTTTTTTAATGACTGATCATGCACATTTACTGGTACTCATTTTTTTTGGGTACATATCATTTGGGTTCTGTCATGGGTGTGTTTGGGGTAAATGTTTATGTTTATTGAAAGGTTTTGGGTAGTTCCTTATTGGCATATTTTTTTTCCAAATAGTTTTTCCTTCCCCATAAAAGTTTGACACCCAATAAAGAGGGGGATGGATGTATAGAACACAGTTATTGAAAACCATGTGTCACTTAAAAGAAAAAAGGCATATAAGAATTTAATCAACTAAAAATTATATTAAAATACTCAAACCCCTATAATTTACCCTGAATCGATCAAAACACAACCCTAAATGATCTCTCTAAATTTTGGTAGCTCTTAGATGAATTAAAAGAAATAATGAAATCATTCCTTTCTATTTCAAATTCCAAATTGAATATCAGCACATCTCCTAGAATGATATTCATATCCTAATTTGTTTTTATTCTTTCTCGTCTCTATTTATAGATAAATTCTTAAAGATTATTCTATATTAGAATGAGTTTGGATCATGGTTTTATTGTATTGGTTAATTTGATATCATATCTGGTTTTTGGTTTCATATCTCATCCAATGATCTATTCATAATTATTATTCTTCTATTTTGGATATTTGGTATAGAGAATCCATCAACAATTTTGAGTAATGTGATGTAAATTTAGTTTTTATATTATTGATTCCAATTTCTTTTAAGGGTTTTTAGATTTCAATTTTCTTTTTTTGAAACTGAATATTGAATGTAATAAATTATTTGATCAATTAATGTATGGAAACATGGATTTCGATTAATTAATTGGTCAAGTAATTTTTGATATTTTATGATTACGCAATTTGGGTAATTGGATTAATTAAAAGGTAAACTAATTAATGGAATTTCATAATTGTAGAATATATTGATTAATTGAATGATGATTTAGTTAATTAAGGGTCTTTTTTAGTTGGTCAATTAATGTGGTTGTAAATTAATTTCAAATTAATATTATAGTTTTTTTGACTTTACCATAATGTGTAAATGGTTTTTATTATTTAAATATAGTAAAATAGTTTCATTATGAATTGTTCATGTTATTCGATGTGATTAAATTATTGTCCATGAATTGTTTTAATACTAGAATTGGCATATCCCTATGTGGAATGAGATAAGAGGGTTAATTCTGATTAACCTTGATTGATATTATATAAGTGATATTAGGATTATCTTATATACATGTGTGAGATATAAACTACTACTTCAAAAGACCATTTCTATAAATGAGTGTGGGAAACATACAACATCTTTAAAATCCCACATGTGTAATTTTTTTATAAATGGGTGTGGGACATGGACTGTTCCTTTGAAATCACACATGTGTGATACATGTGATAATGATTTTAGTGACTAAATACTACTTCAAAATACCACTGGTGTGATAAATTTGATAACGAGTTGGGAACATAGAATACTACTTCAAAAACGAAAGGGGTCCTATGCATGGCATTCTAGGACCAAATTATTTGAATTTGAAAATGGTTCAAATTTCCCATATTATGAAATGAGATGAAATGTATAATGAAATAACATGACATATATTGAATTTTGAATTGAATATGTGATTTGGTTCAGAGTCAAACATGGGATGAAGATGGTATTAAGGGTCTGTGTGTCCTTGTGAACATGAATGGTTTATGTGGTTAAATAATGAATTATTTAATATATGTTTCTTTACTTTATTACTTTTATTTTATTCATTATAAATATTTATATACTATAACTAACAAGGTATTGTTTTAGATACCATTGGTGGTGGACCACTGAGTTATACACACACTATACTCATGCTACCTGATCGGAACCGGGATAGACATCATCTTTGCAAGATAAGATATTGGAAATGTTCCTATATTTGATTTATATGTTATTCTAGAACATGGATTGGAAAACTAGATATAATTAGGGATCCTCCTGAGAGTTGTTAATGTGTTTATCTAGGTTTTTATCATTTGGAACCCAACATGTATTTGAAATGACATATATTCTTTTTTATTTTGGATATTGTATTTTTGGTTTTTGTCATTATGAGATACATGTTTTATAAGATTATGGTAAAATAAATTGGATATTGTTTAATTATTCAAGATACATTGATACATTTTAATATTGGTTATAGTGTTTTTAGATCGATATTACACCCTTTCTATTAGCCTGGAGCCTCTGACGTACGGGGAGGTTCACATGAGGTCATGTATCCTACCATCTTGTGGATGTGGTGTGTGGAACCTCATTTTTTATATTACAAAGTGGTGTGTCAATTATTTTCATTTCATTATGTTTTCATACTATTATGTAAAGGTGGGAAGTATACTAGTTTTTTTCATTCATTGGTTAATTAATTTTTAATTCTATTAGCTATCCAATGTACGAGTGTAAAATCCAGATACCATAGGTGATATTGTTGATATTGATGTGTGATTTTTCAATTTATTGTTATTTAAACTCAATCAATTAAATTTTTGTGTTATGTTATTATCCATGAGATTTTATGATATTTGAACCACCTCCTAGAATGGAATTAGAATTTAGTGTGAATGAATCATTCAAGGGACAACTGATTATTATCTGAAAGGGATCATTTTAGGCACACATAGGAAAATAACAGTTTGCGTACATTTTAAAATGGAAATTCATTTCTTTATTTTAATTGAACTTAAATAGCTCCCTCATATATATTGGTAATTTTAAAATGTTAAAAAATGTCTAAAATTTGTTTCTAATGTGAAACATGGGTAATGAGAAGGTTTTACTCATTTGTTATCAATAAACGAGATGTATGATGGAAGAGGGTAGTGATTGTGCCTCAGTTTTCATAGTGTGGTTGGGTTAGGGCGAATGAATTTGTATTAATTTTTTAAAACACTATTTTTAAGTGCATAAATTTTGTGTTATGTGTCCAAAGAAGCTTTTCTAGATTTTATATTTATAGATTTGTAGCACTTTTCTCTAGAATTTTCCAGATATGTGGATTCTATGGAAAACTGTTTTAGTGTGAGATTAAAAGAGAAATTAATTCATAGGTTTATATCATAAGATATAGTATGTTTTCAAGAGTGTTAAATTAGTCTCTCATTGATGAGGTGAACTTGAAGGTGGATTCTGGTGGTGAACATGTGGTTTTTACTATATAAATAGTATGTACACCTTCTAAAAGTAGGAAGTGTTGATATGAAAATTTCATCTATAGATATAAAAAGATTTGTGGTTATGGGGGTTGAGGTAGTGGATGATATTATTCTCAGAATGTGTACCCATATTAGAAGAGTTGTTAGCTTAGCGGTTTTGGATAGAATCACAAGGAAGAGAGGTTGGATAGTTCTATGAAATTTATCCAACACTAGAAGATAGTGTAACCGAAGCATCAATATTTAGATGTACTATTCCTACAGATTCTATATGATCTACTACCTTATCTGATATTTTTCCAATAAATATTTTATATCTTCTCAACATTTGAATTGTTTGAGTTTGGTGATGGAATTTCTGATGATCATTATGATGATTGATAGACCTCTGAGACTATGATCAAGAGACCGCATTATGTGGAATGGGTGTTCTCACATGGTTGGGGAATATCATTTTAGTTGGGATCTATATATCCTAGAAATTTTTGACGATGACCTAATTATGGGTATGAATTGGTAAGTTGAGTACCAATCACATATTGATTATCACCATATGAGAGTGACGGTTATATATCCTGAGGGTGACATGTATATTCACCTTGGAGAATGGGATATTTAGGGTATTCTATGTTAGGCCAGTTCATCAACAACAGGAGGATATCACTTCCATGGTTTACAATATGTTTATTGGTGAAGGGGGTGTAAAACATGGTTAATTCGACCTGATATAGGATGGGTTTTATGATATTTCTATGGAATTATACTCATGGTTTTCCACTTGAGAGAGTTCTGTAATATACTATTGATTTAATACTGGGTGTTGAGCTGGATCACATTACACTATTCACAACAGAACCAACAGAACATATAGATATTAATACTCATCTAAAATATTTAGAGGACAAGGGATTTATACATCTGAGTGCATATACATGGGGTTATTTTATCAAATATGGTTGATGGGACTCTGCACATATATTTTTATTACTAATAGTTAAACTGTATGACTTTTAATAATTGGTATCCTCTTCCACATATCGATGATCTTTTGGACTAGTTAGGGGGATCTTTTGTCTTCTGCAAGATTTAATTGAGATCAATGTTTTATTATATGAGATTTCAACCTTATGATATAACTCATACTTCTTTTAGAGGAATGTATGGCCTATATGTGGTCTTGGTGATGTTGTTTAGGCTGATAAACTTCGTAGTAGTATTTATGGACTTCATGAACATAATCTTCCAACTGTACCAAGATTAATTTCTAGTAGTAATATTCGATGAAATCATGTGAACTCTGAGACTCATGATGATAATGGCCAATATATTGACATTATTATGAGTAAACATAGATATAATCATCCATATTTCATTCTATCTATGGGTAAATTTTATATTGATAGGGTAAACATCTTGATAAACATCATCTTGAAAGTGTGTCATTGGACCAAGGGAAGGTGCATGTGGTGATTCCATGGGAGTATTCCAAGAATTGTTTTCAATATTATTAGATTATAGGGATTAGAAAGATATTATTAGTGGTTAATATTGGACTATTCCATCTAGAAATAACATCTAATGAACTTGACCATGGAGGGAGTAATGATATATTAGTCTAGAGAATGATAGAATGTCTTCCAGGATATGAAGATTTACATGACAGTGACACCAAACATGGTTCTAACTAAGCCATTTGGGAAATACGTAGTGTTTTTTATACTTATTGGAAAGGCCTTTTAGTAAATTTGATTAAATTATACCAATTTTTTACATATAGAACATATATTTTGTGGAAACAAGAATATAATTTCCCTATCCAGGAACACAATTTATTAGAAGTGGTTTATTATTGCATGTGTTGGTGGCATTATTTGTTGGGAAAAAAATTTATTGTGTATACTGATAACATGATCCTAAATTATATCATTTAACAATAAGATTTGAATATATGATAGTAGTTGTGAGTTGAGTATATGGAATCATTAAATTTTTAAATATAAAAAATGCTCATAAAGGGTAAAAGTGTTTTTTATGATCTAAGAAATAAATCTAAATATCATGAAGTCCATATTTATAAATCTATGTTTATGAAGCTATATTTACTTGATGAGATGCATGTTTTGACTAAATAAGGTCAGGAGAAGATGAATATTATAAATATAACAGTGGATTATACACTCTTGAGATTAATTTAAGATATTTGTTATGAGTATATATAGTTTTTCCCTTGAGAGAAATCCTTGAGGGTGGGGAGTCACCTTTTGATTGGAGAATAGATGCAGACATTGTCATATATATCAAGAATCATGTTTTTGGGCTTAAGAGTATGTTGGAGTATCTGATGTGTGTAAAAAATTTCTAAAAGTTTGTGGAACTTCCATGTTCAACCAAAATTTACCATGACTTCTGATGATAAAATTGGATTCCAAGCATGTGAAAGAACATAGAAGGGTTTGGGACATAATTAAACACATTTCAATGGCTGAATGGTGGTAATTAATTACCAGGTGGATTATTACTGCCATTTCGCATTCATGAATGGATGTCGAATGAAGTTAATATGAATATTTGTGGGTTCTTTTATCAACACATAAGAATAATTATGTTATTTAATTTATCGTGTAATATATGATAGATGATGAAAATGTCATGCATATATGGGATACATTATATGTGGACCGGTTGGGTGATACGTACATACATGATATAGTCATTGTGCATGGGGTTCCATGGAGTATAGTTCCAAATGGTGAAATTCTTTTTATGTTGTTCTTCTGAAAGGGATTGAAAACAGTGCATGGTATACATGATTAACTGAGTACTACCATCCACCCATAGAATTGTTGGAAATCAGAATGCACTATAAAAGTGTTTGAGGATATGCTTTGGAAATGTGTCCTAAACTCTACAAATACTTCAGAGTACAACCTTGTATTATTTGAGTTCACATATAATAATAGTTATCATGAAAGAATTTATATGAAACTATATAGGACACTTTATGGTATTATGTGAGGATCTCCACTATATGGGATGGATAAAGATGACTCAAATCTATTTGGACAGATTCACATAATGGATACATTAGAGTATATTTATCTGATCAGAATCATATGGCTATGGATTATATTAAATATGTGTTGTATACTTAAAGTCGTTGATGACCCCCATATTTTGCAGTGGGTGATCATATATTTCTTCTAGTGTCAACTAAAGTGGTTAACCATAAGAGAACGTTACATTGAAAGTTGGATACCATGTTTTCTGGACTGTTTTTAGTTGTGGAGAGAATTAGGATGGTTACATAATGTTTAGATCTTCCTCAAAAATATATTGTTCTGCATAAAATATTTCATATGTCACATCTTTAGAGTTATCACAGCAAACCTTCACATGTGACTGGTGTGGATGTTGTTGATCTTGAGACACATGCCCCCTTTGAGTGGCATCCGATACTTATGTTGGATCATAGTTAGAAACTAATGTGGGAAATAAGCATGATTATAGTTCATGTGTTTAGGAAACATGGGAATGTTCTAGAGAAATATGTGATAGAAATAGATATGCATGCATTGTGGCTAGGACATTTTGAGTCAGAAGCTTAAAGATGCTTGGGAATACAAATTGACGGTGATATCTAATAAGTGGATAGATTAAATGATACAAATCATTTCATATGATGTCTCGATAAATTTTTAGTGGTAAATTTTTTCATTTTTTAGAGAATATCTTGTTTAGGTTTTCTCTATGGTGCATTAATATAAAATTTGGGTTTTATAGGAATTTTGGGAAGTGTATTGTTGGCACATGGTGTGCCAAAACATGCACCCTTCTCTAAAAAACTATGAAACCCAATATAGAGGGAAACTACATGGTCTTTGCATAGTTTTTCAATCTTTATGCCCTCTTAGAAATAATTTTCCAAACCCTTGGGAGGAGGTGCATGGATAGGTGAATCCATGAACCCTGTATATGAATCCATTCACAAAGAAATTTAAACCCCCAAAATTAGAATAAAATTTACCAAAACCTTGAAATTCACCCAAAATCTACCCCAACTTGTTTCTCTCATTTTTTGAGGTTCTTGGATGTATTATCAAGAATTTTGACATCTATTACTTACTATTCAAACCCTCGGTTAAAGATTTTCACGTCTCATGGTAAAATATTCATCTCCCGATTAGTTTCATTTCTCTCATGCTGTTATTTCTTGATAAAATGTTAATGTTTTTCCTCTATTTCCATGAGTTTAGAACATATTTTTTAAGATATTTATTCTTTTGATCTTGGATTTAGGTTTTTGTTATATATTTCATTCATCATCATGCACTCAATTATTTCCCCTCAATTTGGGATTTCTATTGGTGAGTACTCATCATCAATTTTGAGGTATGTGGTCAAAACTAAATTCACATATTCATTATTCTAATTTTGTGTATGTTTTTTAGTTTCCAACATTCAAATTTTGAAATTGAATTTTTCATGGAATAAAATAACTGTAAATTAATTCCTGGAAACAATTATTTGGATACATATAGTGGTGAGATAATTAATAGGATTTTATGACATTGAAATTTAGTCTAAATGGGTTAATTAATTTGTTCATTAATTAATGGAATTTAGTGATTATTGATTTGATTGATTAATTGATTGTATATTTGGTTACTTAAGGGTTTTGGGTAGTTTCTCAATTAATGTGATTATGAATTAGTTGAAAATTATAATTCTATTGTGGTTGTCATGACCTTAATGTGTTAATGGGTTATATGATTTAAATATAGTAAAATGTTTTATTGATCAATTTCTAATATTATACAATATGACTAAATTATTGAACATTATTCTATTTATAATTTAAATGAAATGACTTGATGTCAAATAAGATATGATGCTTACTGTCATTTAACTGTCATTGATTTTTCATAAGTTATATTGTGATTATATGATATACGTTTCTAGGACATCGAGATTTGACTCAAAAATCATAGAGTGACAAATGAGTGTAGGACATAGATTATTCCTTAAAAATCCGTCATGAGTGATTCTTTGATAAAAGAGTGTGGGAAATATAATTCTTCTCCAAATTACACTTCTTTGATATATATGGAAATGATTTGGGGAAATTTATGCTGCTTTAAAAGAATATTTTTTTTATACTTGTGATAATGATAGTGTGAAATGGAATGCTTCCTTATAATCCAATAGTGTCTGAGCCATGTCATTCTAGGCATAAAATGTGGTTATTGGAAAATGGATTCAATTGTTTGTATTTTAAAATGAAATGAAATGGAAAATGAAATCTTATATGTTATATTGAATTGTTAACAGAATATGTAATATTGTTTAGACTCTGGCATGGGATGAAGGTGGAATTGAGGGTTCAAGTTTTCTAAGGAACCTGGGGATTAATATGGATAAATAATAAATAATTAAATATTTATGTATATAATTTACTTTATTGCTTTAATTTTATTATTCATATAACCACATACACTATAATTGACAGGATAATGGTTTAGACACTATTGGTGGTGGGATACTATTTTGTACTCACAACCTTCTCAGGATGCCTTACCGATACCAGAATTGACATAATGATTGAAATATGGTATCATGAAATAGTCCAATGATAGATGGGTAGGTTGTTATGGCTCATGGATGAGGGAACCAAATGCGAGTCAAGACCCTCATGGGAGTTGTCAGTCTCTTTATATTGGGGTTTTCATATGGAACTTGACCCGCCATTGGAATTACATATATACAATCAAGTATTGGATATTGTTTTTAGTTTTTTTGTTCATCATGTGATACTAATTTGGTTGGTCTATTTAAAATCAATTATGAATTTTTTATTATTTCAATTATTGTGA
This sequence comes from Viscum album, assembly GCA_963277665.1. NCBI lineage: Eukaryota > Viridiplantae > Streptophyta > Magnoliopsida > Santalales > Viscaceae > Viscum > Viscum album. The sequence goes on from OY728143.1 coordinate 360,830,165, forward strand.
TACTTTGTTAATTTTGTTATAGTATCCCCATGATCGATATTAGACCCTAACTACTAGTCATTATCCTCTGGTGTATTGGGAGCCATTCTTGAGTTCATGTAACTGACTGGTTCATGGCACCTATGTATAGCACTCTAGTCATGACGTTACATTTTCTTAGTGTTGAGTATGTGTGTGTGTTTTGATATAAAATGAAATTTTAAAATAAAAACACACACATTCAATCCAACTAGGCACATCATTTGTCATATTGATGTGTATCTAAATATTTTTCCTTCAAAATGATTTATAGCTGATTTATTTGAAATATATATGTTCTATAAGTCAATTCCCTCTATTTTATGTTTTTGATGTCTATTTTGAATGAAATTTTCCTTTAAAATTTTAAAATACTCACTTTATGAAATATTAACAATATCATGTGTTCAACTTCTATATATTTGATTTATGTATATCAAAAACAACATATGGAACATTTTTTTAAGGTATGATATAAATAAAAATATAATTTCTCAGTTTTAAGAGAGTAAATAACTTTTTCAACTAATATGATACTTTAAAACTACAAACACGCACTTTGATTAATTTTCGGTTAATTGTGTGTCAGATTGATGAGCTATAGATTTCAACATGTCCAAATGATGTGGGGATATTTTTGGAAATAGAAATTATTTTTCCAGAATTTTATCTTATTTTTGAGTATTTTATGCATGTTTTGGACTAAAATATAAATTTAATATAAAATTATTCCCTTTCAATATTATTTTCCACGTTGTGTGTTCGGTTGAGTGTGGTGGCTTCTTGAAAACCAAAAATTATTTATAGATCACAACAACATTTGGGTCTCATGATTAATACTAACGGTTTTGGTTAAAAAATTATATGAATGGTGGGGGTGTGTTTTGGGATTAGAGGTTCCATATTATAGTTTCTTTCATTTACCTCATTCACATTGGACATTACCTATTGCTTTAGGCAGTGGAACTTCTCAACAGACTTCCGTTTTACAGGAAATGGAATATTGCTTTAGTAGCTGTGGAAACAAAATCTATCATTATCTATGACTAAATTATAAGCACTATGATCACCCTCTATTCCATGTCACATGTTATTAAAAAAATTTATGTTACATTATTGATTCTAGAGAATTCATTCACACATGGAGAGAGGGAAACAATGTTACTGATCACCATGCTTCTATAGACAAACTGGGTAGAAGTTTCATCATATATTCTGATATGTGCACCTTGTCTTTTAATGGGGATAATCTAGGAAGAGGATACATTATAAGGATTCACTATTTTAATCCTACATAGTTCTCACGTTCTTGTTTCATTTTTTTCAATTTTTTAAGTAGTTATTGTCCTAAATCATTAATAAAATTATGAATGGATTCGATTGAAATGTAATGATATGTTTCTTCCATCATAACAACCTCACCATGTGTCATATTGATGTGTTGTTGATTCATGAATATCAAAAATTACATATGGATAATTTTCCTCATGTTTCATGACAAGGGGAGTGTTTTTTATATTTTTTTTTAGGAAATTGAAGAAATCATTGAAGATAAATGATTATTTTAAACTCAAAACGTGCAATTTGAGTCAAAATTAGTACATTGTATATCAAATTGATGTTTTTTGATTCATACATTTCAACAAAAAATTATGAATCATTTGTATAAAACATTTATTTCTATTTGGTCGTGATCTATTTGTTTTTTATGATTGGTGAGTTTTTTTAACATAAATGTCACCATAAAATAGAAAAAAATCATTTTCATACTTGGAACCTTATGAATTGAAAAATGTTTTGTTAATTACTACATATAGTAAAAATTATTGAACTATTTTCATAATGTATCAAGAAAATCAATGTGTTTTTTTAGGTTTCAATTTAGTATCCCATATTTTATACTAAAATGTAATTTTTAACTAGAAAACTCATACTTTGATTCATATGGGCCATAATGTGTGTCTGATTCACATGTGATTGACTCATAGATTTTTCAAATGACTTGTATATAATTTAAATAAAGTATCAAGACCATATGATTCTGTTATATTGGTTTTTTTGGAGTGGCATATTTTGTTAACTAAATAGTCACTTTTAATCTGAAAACATGCCCTTTGAATCATATCAGTCACACCATTTATCAAATTGATATGTACCTAATTTAAACATCTCAGAAATTACATGGGGATAATGTTACATAAAATTAAATGGAATATGAAAATATATTTTTGGGTGTTTAGAGAGGCTTATACATTTTAAGTAAAATATAAATATTAAACTGTAAAAAACAATTTTAGTCATTCTTGGTTCATCGTCTATTAGATTGATAAATGGATTTTTCTTAAAAATAAAAAATGTTTTGTATACGTTTTTTCCTTAAGTACCAATATAATCTATGTGTGATTTCATTGTTTTTGAAATTTAGTGTGTTTATTTACAAAAATGTCCATTTTAAATAAAAACAAGCACTTTAAGTTATACCTAGAACAATTTTTGTTAGATTGATGTTTGGTTAGTTCTTACATGTCATAAATTATATAATATTCATTTTATTAGTTTATTAAGTCAATATAGGTCTGTTTCCCATTTTTTGTGGTGAAGAAATTTGTTAAAAAATATTTATTTTTAAACTCAAAACGTGTACATTGAGTCACATTGGAATCAATTTCTTTCTGATTAATGTTTGGAAAATTTCATAATGTAAAAATATAATTTTTGGATCGTTTTCCTTGATTATAAATACAATATTAGTGTTTTCTCTTAGTTATTAATTAATTATTCTTCATTTGAACTAATATGATTTTTTAAATAAAAAAATTAACCATTAGTTATACCAAAAACACTGTGTATCATATTATTGTGTTGTGTATTCATATAACTAAAAATTATTGAATCACCATTTTTATAACTTATAATGATAATCAATGAACATATATTTTCTTTTGAGTATGTGATTAGTGTTGTGGACTAAAATAAAAATTTTAATATGAAAACACACACAATCAATTATACCTTCCACATTTTATGATGGGTGGGAAACTGTTGTATTTCTACATGTCCCAAAATTACTTACGGATAAATTCAACAAAGAATTAAGAGAATAGTAGTGTGTTTTATTTATTTTTATTCAATGATGAATGATTTGAACTAAAATTATTACTTTTAAAATGTAACCAAATGAATTATGTTAGATTTAGATTATGATGTGTTGGATGGAAGTACAGATAATTAATACCTATTTGAGAATAATTATAGATTCATTTATTTATGTATCAAGACAATATTAATGTGTTTAATCAAATTTATGTTTCTGACCAATGTTTTGAACTAAAATGCCCCTTTAAAACTGAACACACACACTTATGTCATTCTAGGAACACCATGTGCTATATTAACATGAATTTTATTCTTATACATCAATAAATGACTAATAAATAATTTTAATAAAATATATATAATATTCACAATGTTTTCTCATTTTTCAATAAGTGGGGGTTTTAAACAAAAATGTCATTTCTAAATAGAAAACACACACATTGAGTCACATAGGTAACATTGTTGTATAAAATTGATGTGTTGTTGATTTCTACATATAAAAATGATTAATGGATCATTTTCTTAATTATCATGACAATGTGGGTTCCAATTATTTCATTTTAGTTTTTGAATCATTTCATTCAGTAAAATTTGACATTAATCAAATACTACACACTTATAGTAAAAGAAGTCACATCATGTTTGAGATTTATGTAATGTTATTTTTCAAATGTCAGAAAGTTGTTATATATTATTTTTCAAAAGTATTAAAAAATGACTGTGTTAATTATGTTAAGTGGATTTGGTTATAAACTAATATTTCAATTTTAAACAGAAAACATACTCATTTAGTGAAAAGGCACAATTTTTGTCAGACTGAATTGTGATTGATTCATAAATAAAAAAAATTATATATATTTTTCTTAAATTATTGAAAAAATATCAAATTCTTTTCCATATAGGAGTATTTCATGTGTGTTTTGGACTAAAATGAAAATATCATATAAAAATATACACATTTAGTAATATAGACCACACCCTATGACAAATTTTTGTGTGGTTAATACCTATATCTACAAAATGACATTTGTATCATTATACTATGGTATTCAGATAATATGAGTATATTTTCATAGTTTCTTTTTAATGAAAAACATTTTTAACTAAAATTTCATTATTAAACTAACATAATGCATTTTGAGCCTTACTAGACACACTGTGTGTTGGATTTAGGATATGAATCTTCCTAAACATTACTAATAATATGATTTTATTGATAAAACACAAATTTATGTCAACATCGAGTTATTAAAAGAAAATAGATCCAAAACTGAAAGCATCACATAAAAAAGTAAAATAATAATTTAAATAAAGTTTAAATAACTATATGGAGGGAAACATTCCTACCTGAGTTCATCATTCTTTCAAATACTTCATCGAGAATTGATTTTATATAAATTAATTTTTTTCATTTGATGATCAACAATAGTGTCCATAAAATTGTTCTCTCTTGAATAATAATAGCATATACCCTTTAGAAACAAAATTTATGTAAATTATTCATTTCCCCTCTATAATTTTGGGTTATTATCCATGTAAATGTTTCTAGTCTTCAGTAATGACCAATAACTATGCATTGAAGTGTTCTATCATTTTTATAGGAAAAAAGTTTTAGACAAAACTCATTAATAAATCACCACTTTAGGATCTCAATGAAAATGAAATAAATAATTAGTAGATAAAAATGATAATTATATTAACTAAAATATAGATAATATGATAAGAAAATTATCTAAAAATTTTCTAAGAAATCATCTCATCAAAATTTTTAAAAACACCCTCACACCATGTATTATGTCCACCCATTTATAAGAAAATATAATTCCTCTTTTATAAAAATTTTACGAATAAACATTCTTATAGTTCAAGATAAATTTAAATAGAATATTATTAATAAATATTTTAATTGAATTTTTAATTATCATTAGAAATACCTCTTGTAGGATGCTATTATCTTGATAAAATATGATATATTTCATAAATTAAAAATAATATTAGTAACCCAAATATTTTTCATTATTTATTATGTTACACCATAAAAACATTGATTAAAATAAATAATATGTTTTAAAATATGTTTTTATTGTGAAATATTAATAAATATTCCCTAATTCATTTCTATTTTCAGAAATTTAATGGCTTCGTGTGTTCGTCAACTGTCACTATACAATTTTTTAATGATATTAAAACACAACTCCTCCATAAAAATCATTAAAACATAATATTTTTAATATAAAATGATTTTTATTTCTAATATATTTAAATAAATGTATTAAAAATTGTTAGATATCATCATGTGTAGTTGAGTTTTTGAAAATACATGATTAGATTTCAAATGAAGAATATTTTTTTGTATCCCAATTAATTTAATTAGGAAACCAATTTGATCTGAAAAATATATATATTATTTAATGAGTTAATTTGAAATATATATTATATTATTATATTATGGATTTTTAACCCTTCATTGTGCATATATAGGATAATTTTTTATCATTAGGTTTATTTTCATATAGTGTGTTTATTTTATCCTTTATTTTATGATTTTATTTTCATCCAATGAACATGTTGTGTCAAAGTGATGTTTGGCAAATGAATCATAATTTTTTTATAAGTATTTTCTATTCACATATCACTTATATAACAACTATGTATAATATAAATATTATTTATTTATAATTAACATAGTATACCATATATAGGGACAATAGGTTAGTAAAACAAAACACCTATTTACATTTAAAACAGATTTCCCCAACTATCAATGCTAGAGAATTTTGATCGCATTCACAGGAAAATTATTTTCTACATTATACTCTCTATAAATTTGTTCTAAAAAATTAATATAGGATCCATTATTATTATTTATTTTTGTATCTATATGAACATTTAATATTATAATTTGAGGAATTTGAATTTTATAGGTAATGGTTCTCTTAGATGGTATTTTCTATTTAATAGTTGATCTCATAGATGATTTTTCTTCAACCATCTGTCTCCCCTTCATTTTATCTTCTTGTAATAACATTCCTCAGTTCATACTTTTTCATAAATTATTAAATGTTTTACATAAAAATTTGGAAATGAAAAACCACATTTATCATCATATATTTTTCATGATTTAACTGTCAATCAATGAAATTTCCAATAAAATGTTTTACCATGTGAACATACAAATCATGGTGAATTGGTAGCTCAGTTTTGGGCTCATTATCTATGTGAATCTCTATACTCACATGAACATTATATGTTCAATTATTGTGTAAAATATTTCCTTTGATATTGTACACAATACCCCTCAAAACTAGGTGAAGAGTGAGTTTTCAATGATATTAATCATAATCAATTATTCTTATATAATTTAATTACAAGAAATGAATTATTATTATTTTTACTCCAATTTAGTATAAAATATTTTGAAAAAATTTATTACATGATATTAGATAAGAAATTAATGGGAATGGTTGTCCTTGAATCATGGGTTTGTGTCTCTTCATATAGTGATTAATGAGATGTTTTTCGTTTTCTGGTCCCATTTTGATTAATTAAACTACCATATTATTCACCAACTAAAATGTTAAATTATATTCTCTATCAATTCATATGAGTACAAGTTTTACTCAAAGGATAACTCATATTAATTATTTTTCTCAAAATTTATTATGGATTACCTTCCAAATCTCATTCCACTGATAGGATAAGATTTTACTTGTATCAACAAGGCCACTATAGTAGCCTTCCATCGGGTATATCCAATCGTGATTATTGTGTTTGAACTAGATAAAAATATAATTAACTACTATTTATTATTATGTATTACCAATTTAATGTAGAAAATTTTTATTATTTCATACACATCCATGATTCTCATACTCCTTTGGTATTTTCATATACTTGTATTCTATTTTTATTGACATGTTCCCCCTTATATAACATTAGATGTTGAATAAAAAGAGATTTGGATTTAAATTTGTCAATATGTATATAAAAAATGAAATATAATTATGTTTTTCACATCATATAAATGTATTACTCTATATTTACAATACATGTCATTTTTTCAAGTCAAGCATACAACATCGATGATTTAAAGTTGGGATACATTGGTTTTGATGCATGATGCATATTTTCAACAATATTTTTTCCCCAATTTAATAGTTCTTAATAAAATTGATTAATATAGTTATTTCTAAGTAAAATAATACCAATAAAAATGTGTCTAAATTGACTCCTCCTTACAGGGTCCATTAAAAATATTATATTCTTCTTGGATTATCATGTGTGTAGAATTATAAATAATAATTGTCTCCCAGAATCTATGATACATTCCGGTGATGGTTAATAAAAATTTAATTTGATAGTCATATAATAAAAATAAACCCTATACAGGACATTGAAAAGTAAATCAATATTTCATTATTTTATTGTTATGTGAAATAGAGAAAGTATCTAATAATTTTACCCTAGTCCCTTCCTAAATTAACACATTCAATTCATAATATACATTTTTACTTATATATACATAAACAATTATTTTATTTGTAGTGGTGATCCTAATGTAACTAATTTAAATATACTCTTTGGTGTAAAAAGGCTGGAAAATTCATTACATAAAACTACATAGTTTATTCCATTGTGTCTTACTTTATAATTTTTTCAGTCTATCTTGCCATAATGCCCCATTTTTTTCTCAGGAAATGGTTTTTCACTTTTTATTATTTCATTGTTTTCTATATTACCAAGATTTTTTTCCTTTTTATTGGTTTCATGATTATGAGTAGACACATTTTTTTTTCATGATTGGGAGAATCAGCATACGGAGAAGTCATTATCTATATTACTTGTTAAATTTTTAATTTAGATAATTTAAATGTGTAAGATAATATTGAATATTATGAAGTAATACTGTTTATATTAAATAAACATGGTCCATATTATTTATCTCTTTCCTTTTTACTTAATGGTTGAAAATCATTTTACACCTCTATCGAGTATCCAAATCCCAACCATACGGTCCCCATTTAAAAAACATGAACATGGATATATTTGGACCACCATAAAATTATTATGATCTCACAATGAAAGGTTTATCTTTAATTGAATTGGGATATGGCCTTATAATGGATGTAGTTTATAACAGACTAATTGAACACCTTCTATTTTCCAAATTTAGGAAATCAAATATTTTTTATGACTTATGATACAACTATGAATGGTTCTTCATACTACCCATCCTTATTAAAATATAGATTCATGATTTAAAATTCATTAATTTTATATACACTCAGGTTATAAATCAATTTTCACTGAAAAATATACCCTTATAATATTATATAATCCAAATCTCTTATTTTTTCGATAATAAAAAATTATTGAATATTTATATAAATTGGTTATCAATCCTCAATAAAATATATATTCATTTATTACTGCATAAGGCCAAATTCGCTATTTTGTATGGTAATTTTTTATCATCGTACTTTAAATATAATATATAACCATTAATTACATAATCATTATAAGATAACATAAGAAAACATTTTCCTCCATCTATCCATCAAAGTTGTTCTAAACATGATTTTGGTTTTTCATATAACTCATTATAAATATGTTCCCCAAACCATCATATATGTTATCAGTTATGTATATTTCTTATCAATTTTTCATATCTTAATTGATTAAAATTACTATGAATTACATTACTAAATTAGAAATATGTTTTGACCTATAATCATTTTTGTAAAAAATAATGGTGAAATTTATCCTCTCTTTAATGGTAATCGTCCCAACAAAGATTCAAAAAATTCCTTCACATATAAGACAATGTTGTGATGATATTTTGGTAGTCTATTTCTATCCACATTGGATATATAAAATTTATAGAATTTATTGGATTCATTGAGAATAAATAACTCTATAATACTACATTTTGGATCAATTTTATTATCGGTGTAAACTTTTAAAATCATTATATACCATTCAATGGGGTACATCTATCAATAATGTTCAAGACCACAATGTGAAATCTCTATAACCATGTGAATTATCATGTAAACCATCATATCAAATAACGAAGGTGTGATTAAAATTTATAATTAACTTAATATGATAAAATATTAATTTTGTATAGTTCAAATGTATTTTATTCTATTACATTAATTCATGTATCTTTGTATTTGAAATAGATTATTGTTAATGTGAGATCAATATTTTTATGCATAATTAATTTTTATCCATAGTTATTAAATCCAACATCAAAACAAAAAATTAATTTCATTTTAATTCTTTTAATATTAATTGATTATTGGGATGAGGTTATTTATATTTTATTAATACAATTCTAGAACCATTAAAACATACATGATGATGAAAAATTGGGATCTCTCTTTCTGGGAGAAACATTGAACTACTAGAGAAATAATATTATAATGACCCTAACCCCAATATCTTAATACATATGGTTACATTATAGAATTTAAATAATATAAAAGTGATAACATAGCAAAGGGAAAAAGGTTTAGTATTCTTAATAGAATATAAATATACATTAATAGTTCATTACATTTGATCAAATATAATGTCAAGAATGAGAACGTATATATTCTGCATCCTTGAACGTTTTGATGGATTCCTTCTACATATCCTATATAATAGTTAGAAAAATAAGGGTGATCTCAGTTACATAAAAAATAATTATTCCTAATAGATTAAAACATTATTAAATATACAATAATAAATATAGAAAGGTAAGTAACCAAAAACTAATTTCATTTAATCAATAACAGGTGTATGAAAAATATTATTATTGGAAAATTTGAAAATAAAAAATTTTACATATAACTAATAATAGGATCAGGAAAATTAACCAAGGAAATCATAACAAATCATATAATTACGTTGAAATAATCAAATAATCTTATAATTAAACATTAAATAATGTTGAACATTATAAATATACCATGGATGCATCATTTTAAGACATCATACATAAATTTCGAATGCTTTAGAAAAATAACTAAATATGTTTTTCTCATCGTACCTACCAATGCATCGAGGTGATATTTAATTTTAGGACAAATATTTCACTTAACAAGAATGGTGAATTTATTATGAAAATAAAAAATACAAATTAATAAAAATTACATATTCATGAACTCTCTATATAGTAAGAACCATTACAGGAATTACAATACATCCCATAATAAAAGTTATATGAAAACATACATATAATGAATATGGGTGGTATCATTCAAAAAATGTTTCATTTTAATAATATTTTTTTTGCCATTGAAGAATATAAATAACATAAAAATAGCACTACAATGAATCATTATTATAATACCATTTTGATTTTGAAATTCAATTTAGAATCTATAAATTCCTAGAGAAATGAGAAAATTTATATCTATTGAAATAATCATGGAAAATATAAAGGAATATTAAAATCGATGTTTTCTCCTGATAATAATATATTTTTATTCATGTAATGTACATTAAAACAAGGATTCCTTTCACATTTTTGGTAAAAATTATATAATTACCTCATTTGGAAAATGAAAAAATATTCATTTTAATACATTTTTTAAAAATTATATCATATTTAAGAAATAAATTAAACTATAATATATTAATATTTAAAAACTCTTGAAAACATTTTTTTAAAACATGGACATAGAATAAAACTGTTCTATTCTAAGGAGGAAATGTATTTTTTTGTCAAATTATTTTTAATAAATTGATGTCATAAAAAAGTAAAATAAATGGGATAATTATATTATTATAAATTTACAAAAGGATAGTAAAATATATTGGGTTTAGAAAAAAAATATCTTCTGTTTCTCCCATTGGATACATGCATTTAAACAATCCACAATAATGATGAGATTGTGAAATAAATAGTTACCACTATGGTAACATTTGAATCATATCCCCATGAGCTAAATAACATCAAATAAAACATTAAATTCATTTAATATAAATTGACTCATTATATAACATTTATAATGGTTACAAGATATAACTCATAAAATAAAAATAGGTATATAACATTACATATGTCCCAAACAAGACAATTTTGGATATGGATTCTTTACAATAGTTACAATACTGAAATGATATTAAATAAATGATTTAATTATGTGTAAAAATGTAAATCTATAAAAAAATGAATAAATATGACATAAATGAAACAATTTCAATTTTCTATATAATCATGAACATGATTTAATCAATGAATATGATATATAACCCAATGTAAATAAATGTACTTATAAAACACTTACTGCTTAGTGATAACCATGTCAAATATGATTGGCTGAAATAGTTTTATTTAAAACACAAAATACAATGAATTATGAATTACCTAGCAGTTCCACGTTTTGTTGTGGTTGTATTTATTGTAAATTTATATGTATGTTGAATAAATAAAGAAAGTTAAGAAAGAAGTTAAATGGGAATTCGAATAAAACTGATTGAAAAAAAGAAGTTTTGTGGGTGATCGATATTTATGGGAAAGAAGAAAGTTATTATGAGTCATTTTTTTCAGAAAAAAATTTATTGGTTTCCAAACAATCATAATTTTACTTTTTTATGAAAATAATTGGAATCAGGTTTTCTAGAGAATCAGAATCATGTTCTAAAAAGAATCAGACCGACTCTATCTATTGTAATGTGGAATTGACCATTATCTAGAATGAGAGTACCAGTCGCATGGAGAATGTATCTTGATAAAATTAGATGTCATCAGAATCACTATGGAACCAATTTGAATGATGTGGATTCTATTAATTAGAGTCTATATGGCCATGAATGAATTTAATGTGATGATGATTTGGTATTTTGGATTTCATATAAATCATATGTTTAATTGAAAACATGTGATGTAAGCATGATATAATAAAGAGGGAGTGAAATAAATACTTCTAATTAGAAAAGAATCACATTAATATTTATCATATTTGGATGGAAAAGGGAAAGAAGTGGTAGTGATTGTTTTTTCAAAGCAGTCGTATCCACATGGGAGAAGTTGCACCGATTGTTTCTTGAAACAATCGTATCTAGAGGTGGTGAAGATTGTTGATGAAATACCGATAAAGAGAGAAAGAGATTGCATCGATTTTCATTCCAAATAACAGGATTTTGGGTGAATGTTAAATAAGTGGTGCTAATAAAATGATAGTGCTAATGAAAAGTTGTGTAGATGAATAGAGGTAATGATGGAAGGTAGTGCCATATGAAAAGTGGTACCGATTGAAAAGGGATCATGATAGAAGAGTAACAGATGGTACTAATTGTATTGGAGTAAATGTGAAAGAATATGAGTTTCATCGATAAAATATAATCATTATTATATTGTAATTGATCAGAGTGTGGTAAACTAGAGGAGATGAAACCAATCAAAAAAGAAATCATATTTATAATGAAATTGATCATATTAATGTGGAAGTAAAAGAAAAGATATATGGCCAAGCAATGACCTTCGTACCCAAGTTAGAAATAATTATTTAATTATATTGTCTCATTCTCATGTGAATTTGAAAGAAGAGATGATGTCAACAACATTATTAGTATTTTATATCATATCATGGCATATCATCATTATCAGTTTTACTTTTATCAAATTCAGGAAGATTAGTATTTTCATATTGTATTTGATCGTACCAAGATATGATCAGGCTTAGAAAGTTATTGTACACAAAAATGGTCGTACACATAAAATGATCATATATATAAATGAACGTACCTAGGAAATGATCGTACATAAAAAAGAATCTTCATTAGATTGCATTGTATCTTTTCTATATAGATTTTCGTTTTCATATTATATTTGATCATACCCTAAAAAAAATTGTACCGAGCAATTTTACCCAAATATCTTACCCATAATACAGGGTTTTCTAAATGAGAAACTGTTTTGGTTTTTCGGAATGAAAAATGGATATGGTCATTCAAATTAAACGCCCTAAGATGGAGGTGAACACTGAATATTAATCAAGGTGCAATGAGGAGTGTTAACGATGTCAAAAAGTATACCAATTATTTAGGGAGAAATTCATATTTTGAAAAATTTTAGTAATATAGAAAGAACATTTGGATTCCAACCAATTGAATCCTATATAATGATAAAGTACATTGTAATTTCTGACAAGGATCACTTTTGATGATAGAAGATAGATAAGCACATGGTTTCTAGGGGGATGAGAAGACCAACTATATTCCATTTGAATTTTGAATTGGAGGGATCACTGTATCTGGATAAATTAATCGGTTTTGAGATTTCAATACTGGGCATCTCCATATTGGGTTTCTCATACTTTGGAAAAATAGTTTCTAATTTTTCCAATTGTACTCAGCAGTACTACATTCTATTGTATTGGGAAATCTGACTGAGGATGTATGGTACTGGGATTCATCGTACTAACGGACTAAAGTGGTGAAGATTCGGTTAGCTCAACAATTTCATACGATATTTGAAGATGTGTTGATTCAATTCACCATGTGAAATTTTTTCATTTCAATTTGGATTATAAAGCAGCTCCAATTCTATTCTATTTAATTCTATTAAAATAAAATCATATTGAATTGTTTTTTTGTGTAAATCATACCCTGAAAAATCTGACTAGAAGCATCATACTCAAGCTAATCGGAGAAATTGTATTACAATGTCTATGTGGTTCTTACCATTTTTTGGGTAAGGAAAATAATAATTTATTTACATTTTAATACATTTGTTTAATTTGAATGAAAAATTGGTAACATGAGTTGTGATAAAATAAATTTTATTGCCCTATTGTGCTAATAGGGTCTATATACATTAGAGGTGTTATTTAATAGTGATACACGGGTTTCATGTTATATATTACTTATTTTAATCCATGGATTTATTTATAAGTGGATTGTATGGTTTTGTATCATTTTGAAACCATACCAAAGACATAACTATTCTTATTGAATAGTGAACCTTGTAAATAATTGTGTTCATATTAATATGTGTTTCATTTGTTTTCAATATAGAATTGAATTCTCTAACAGGAGGTAATGGATGTCTCAATTCAAAATAACCCTAAAATATAAAAAGTAGCAATGATTCACCCAACCCCCCTAGTGATACAATGCTACAAATGAGCTATATCAATTGGTAATATAGGGTGGGTCCCCATCGCTTATACATTGATAATGGGGAACATGAATTATGTGAACAATAAAGGTATTCCTGTTTTTGATGGAAAGACATATCATACTCTGAAGGATATAATGTTACCTTATCTTATGACTATCATTTTTGATGTTCTTGAAGTGGAAATAGTTGGGTTTACTCCTATTGATGAAAAATCTCAACATAAACTTATTGATAAGATTAATTTTGGGAATGATGGTTGGAAAAAGAATACTATATTATCATCACATTGTTAAACTGAATTCTTGAGAGTGAAAGGTTTTTCTACATACAATAGTATAAGGGATAAATTTAATAACATATACTAAGGAAATACAAAAGTTAAAAAGGAAATATTACAAATATAGAAATTAAAATATAATTATGTGGAGATATGTGAGCATAGATCTGTTGGGGAATTAAATACTAGGGTGAATGAAATTTTCAGTACGATCAAATGTCTTAGTGAACAATTAAAAGATTCTAATATTATTGAAATTATCTATAGAATTATTCCTGACAAGTTGAATGAAATGGATTCTTCAATAGAAGATAGAGATTCAAAAACCATATCTCTAGATTATTTTCAAAGTACACTAATTACATACGAAATGAGAAGAGATAATGAATTTAGTGGTAAAAACTAAATTTTATAGATAAATGACTTTAAATACTTCCATGAAAGAAAATAAGATGCTTTGTGATGAGGAAACTGAAAATTCATACTCCGAAAATTTAGTATGTAAAAATATAGATTCTATTTTTATTTTTTCTATGAATGTAAAAAATTGGTATAAGAAGGTATAAATGGAATCATCCCTTAATGTGTTTCGGATGTGGACCATTGGAAAAAAAATTCAATTATCCTCAAAGAGGAAATGAAGATGATGGTCATGAATATGAATGTGAAGATGAAGAAAGAATTCCAAGACGATCTTGGATGAAAAATTGTTATAAGGAAAAATTCTATTCCAAGATGGAATATAAGAGGATCTCCTAATCCAAAAGGATAAGTTTTATGTCTATGAACGAAGATAGTGAGAATGTTAGAAATTCTGGTTAAGACAAAACGTTCATTTCAATAGTTAATGAATAATGTTATCCCAGTAATGAAAGTATTTGTGCAGAAGAAGAAAATGATAGTGAAGAAAAATCCAAAAATTCCACTGATCATACTAGGGGAAAATACTTTTATTTCAAAAATGAATTATGATGAAATGAGAAGAAGTAGTTCTAATGAATAATATACTCAACTTGATATGCTTTTGAATGAATAATTGAATGAATAGTTGGGAAATATTATAAGGCTTTAAAAGAAAAAACACATTGGAAGATGAATCTTTGTCAACAAGAAATAAAGGTTATTTCCACAAATAGAAAGAAAATATAGAGAGTGATATTGATTATTTGAATAAAAATCTTAAATAAAAAAATAATCATTGTGAGAATCTGGATGTGAAGCTAAAGGAAAATGAAGAAGAGTTGGTACTTGTCCAACTCAATTTATCTGAAGCTAAATTGATAATTACAAGATTCGAAAACTCTATCACTAAATTTGTGGTTGTTCTCAGAATAAGAAACCTGAGAGGGTTCAATATAATTTACCTTTAAATTTTGAGATGAATAATGGATTTTTTTCAGAATATGAAATATGGAAATGTTATGTATGTGGCCACGACCAAGAGGGATAATAATTAAGAAGTATCAAAGAACACAAAGTCTGAAAATGTTTTGAAATGTTCTGAATCTATATATGTTTTCAATACATCTTGCTCTGATATTTAATGAAATAAAATGAATAATCCACATGATAATAGAAATATTGGTGGATTGGAATATAAATAGAATAATGTGGCTGAAAAACATATTCACAATTTTGGATTGTATCGATGTTTTAGAGGCAAATACTCATTTTAAGGATATTTCTAATATTGTGGTGGATTTGGACATTAAAATAATAAGTTTTTGTTCCAAAAACAAGAGTACTATGATTCCATAGGTTATGGATGGCATGGTATTAGGGGAAGCCAATTTTCTCAAAATAAGAAATCCAAGAATTATATGTTTATGAAATCTCAGAAGAACAACATAACGATTGAAAATAGGTTCCAAACATTGGAAACAATTTGTAAAAGGTATGAGAAACATTGATAATGTGAGAAAGGATGTCTTATTTTATTACCAGTACAACAAAATATTCTTAACATTTCACAGAGACAGATGTTTTGGATGTTAAGAAATACATATCTGTAAAATTTGAAAAGAAAGAGTACTTAACTATTTCGAAAAAACACATTTATCTTGCTAGGAAATTAGAGGAATCATAAAATAATGTAAAAGAATACAGAAATAAGCATACTTTTAAATATATTATAAATGCTGAAAAAAAATTTATCAACACATGGTGAAGATGAGAAAAATGGCATGATATAAAAACACCTTCAATAATCATTCAAGAAGAAAATATAGGAATGGACAATATGAATCATACTTATTATAACATGGATGCTAATAAAGATGAATAAAAGCAGTCATCCTCATCTGAAGATTTTCCAAATAACAAGAAAGCTGTTACAAGACTCGATAAGTGTGAATAGAAGGAAGAAAGCATAACCAATGAAAAATCCATAAAAATTTAAAATAATGCAAGACTAAGGGAAGAGACTTTGTCCGATTGTTGTTTCTAAAAAAATTGAGTTTCTTCTTCATTCCCAATATCATTATATACTCGTGATAACATGTATGGAATTGAAAGTGAGTAAATAAGGAAAATGGAATTCACGATTAACTTATTTTTCTTGATAAATAATGTAACGAGGGTGGGAAAATTTTATTTTAATAAGTTGTGTTTTTATATATATGAACTTTCTGATGTGTTTTTTGAGATGGGTGAAGGTTATTTTTTTCATAGACAAATTCCATCTTTTATTTCCCCTAGTCATGAGAGTGTTTAAATAATTATGTAAATTGATATTACCTAAAATTTGTGTTAAGGACAACATTTATCACCTTGGGTATACACTCATGTTTTCTACACTATGTTCACCCACGTAGACATAGATTTTATCAGTTAAAGGTTATTTATTTAGATTATCTTTTGATTCCCTTGTAAAATAAAAATCCAAACCTTTGGAAGTGGACCTCATTTTGGAATAAGAGAAAAATTTAGCATGATATCCGCATTGAATTCTATTTTCAATAAGGTTAGAGATAAGAGAAAGTGGGAGAGATAAAATAAATATGGCGATAAAGAAAGGAAATAATACAACTCATTGTTTAGATGAGATTGAAGTGATTGAAGTGGGTATTAACAACAAATAAAAAGGGATTGATTATTTTTCCAAATTTGTATTTGTGTTGTATTTGTTTTCAATCGATATGTATGACGAAAAAATAAAGTATATTGAAAAATAAGATGAATGGGAATTTTTATTGAAATGGATTGAAAGAAATTTGTTTTTTGGGTTATCAGTATTGTTGGAAAATAAGAAATGTATTCTAAGTCAAATTGTTTTAAGAGGAAATTTTATATTTTTAAAAAAATTGATATTTGTTTTGAAAAGAATCAGACATGTGTTTTATAGATAATCCAACTCATATTTTGAAAATAATCAGTCCCAATATATCTGTTGTAATAAAGAATTTATCATTATCTTGAATGAGAGTATCAGTCACATTGAGAATGTATCTTTTTAAAAGTAAATGTCATCATGTTCACTCTGGAACCGATGTGAATGATGTGGATGGTTTGAATTGGGGTCTCAATGTCTCCAATTGAATTAAATTTGATGATTCTTTTCTGTTTTAGATTTAAAATAAATCATAAGTTGAATTGATAACATGTGATGCAAGATTTATATAAGAAAGGGGGATTGAAATAGATGTAGCCAAATAGAATACAATTCATTCTCATTTAACTTTACTTGATGAGAGAGATAATGAAGTGGTACTGATTGCTTTTTTCCGAAACATTTTATCCAGTTTAAAGAAGTGGTTCAATTTTTTTTAACAATCGTATCTAAAAGTGGTTCCTATTGAATGTGTTGTATAAATGAGAAGAGGAAGTGATATCATATATTGTATGTAAAAAAAATTGGATTCTAGGTGAAAGTAAAAGAAATGGGGTCGATGGAAAGATTGTGATGCTGAAAAGTGGATTCGATGAATTACAGTACTGATGGAAGGTCGTTCCAAATTAAAATCGGTGTAGATTGAAAAGGGTTCTGATAGAAGAGTAAGATATGGTTCTATTTTTTTCTCCAAATGACTGTATTTGGGTGAAATAGAAAGAATAAGAGTGGCTAGAATCAAAGATCATCATTTTTAGATGGAAATAGATTGGATCTGGGTGAAATAGAATAGATGATACTCATCAAAAAGGAATCACATTTAGAATGTAATTGATCTAATTAAGGTGGAAGTAAAAGAAAAGGTATGGAGCCGATCCACAACCATCATACCTGAGAAAGGAATCATTATCAAATTGTTTTTCATAGTACTCAGATGAAGGAGAAAGAAGAGATGATGCTGACAACATTATCGGTATGTTTTTTGTTAGATTATGGAAGATCATTGTTATTAGTTTGTTTTGTATCAGATTCGAGTAGATCATCATTATCATATTGGGACTGATCTGACCCATAAATGATCATACACATAACATAATTGTACATAGAAATCATCATACCTAGGAAATGATCATACATAGAATTGATCATAGCCAATAAATGATTGTATAATGAAGAAGGATCGTTATTATGTTGTATTGTATCGTATCTAGGAAGATCATCATTTTTAGATTTTATTTTTTTACTTAGAAAATAATTGTACCCATCATTCATAGCCAGTAATCCTAACCAATATACAGGTTTTTCTAGTTGAATGTTTTAGTGTTTTTTTGGAATGAGATATGGGTATGGAGATTCAAATGAAAGGGTCAAAGAATAATATGAACTTTGAATAAGAATCAGTATGTTTAGAGATGTGTTGATGAAGTAAAAATGAATCACAATAATTTTGCGGAGATTCAAATTTCAAAAAATTTGGGAGAACAGAAAAAAAACATTTGGATTCATGCCAATTGGCTCTAATAAAAAGAAAAGGTACTTTATACTTTCTGACGAGGAGAACTGTTCACAACCGAATAGAGAGAACCTCAATGATTTTAAATAGAAAAGGATATCAACTATATTTTTATTAGTTTTTGTTTTAGAGTGTTTATTGTATTGGGATGAATTAATCAATTATGAAATTTAAATACTGGGTACCTCCATATTGGGTTTCTCAAACACCTGAAGGTGGTTTTTTGATTTGATCCAATCATACTCAACAACACTACATTATTTGATATTGTGAAATTGTAATGAGGATGTATAATATATAGCTTCATCATACTCAGAGATTGAAGTGGGCCAATTCTATTCAGATCGACTTTTTAATATGTGATTTGAAGAAGTGTTGATCTTGTTCAGCTTGGGAAGTGGTGTTATTTCTATTCATCTTATGAAGATGTGCCTATTCTGTTCTATTGAATTAAAATCTAACAAATAATTTTTGTTTCAGTGAGAATTTTACCTGGGGGAATTGGACTTGGAGCATTAAACTCAGGATAATCAAACTTATTTTTTTTATAATGTCTAAGATGTTATTACCTTTCTTCAGGGTAAGGAAAAGAAAAAATTGTATTTCATTAGAATATATTTTTATTATTTAAAAGAAGCACATGTTACATGAGTTGTTACAATAGGAATTGTATTGTGATGTTGTGTTAAGAGGGTGCACATGCACTGGAGGTATTTTATCATTGTGATACCTGAGAGCAAGGGTATATCCTACTCATTATAACCCAATGATTGTTTTCGTAGATGATTTTATGTTATTGGATCATTTACCAACCATACCAAATATAAAGATATTCTTATTTTATGAACCTTGTAAATCGTTGTGTTCCTATGGATTTTTGTTTCATTTTTTTCAGTAGGTAATTAAAATATCTAACATGATGAGAAGGTATCTTCAATTTAAAACAAACCAAAAAGAAAAAGAGTAACATTGATTAACCCCCCCCCCCCCTCAGTGATGCAATGCTCTGACTAGAATCTTTCATTATTTTTTATGCAACATTTAAATGGTGAAAATAATGCACCATATAAATTAAATTAAGTGAATAACATTAACATCTTCCTCAAATAAATGGAATTTAGTTGACATTATACGTTAAGTGATATTCAACTCATAAGTCTTACATGAATTTGGTAGGGTGATAGTGGTCAAAGAGGTTATTATTTCATCATCTATAGAATATTAGTCATGGAATAAATATTATATTCAAAAATCAATTACACTTATAAAAACTCATATTAAATATGATTATATGAAATGATCTACACTATAATCATAGAGATGATAGATCATAAGAATGCGTAAGTAACATTTTAACATTTCCAAGATAATGTTGGAAATATGGTAGGTGTCACTATATCGATCATAAAAAATATTTATATAATAAATATCATATTATTCATTTAAAATAAATTATATATACCATCCATGTCTTGTGTTAACAAAAAATTAATCAGAACACTTCATGAAGGTGGTAATCCACCCAAACTCATGGACGACATTTTCAACATTCAATGAATGAAAATGTATCAAAATATATGATGTAAAAAGTGGAAAAATCTCTTAAATTTAGATTTAATATAATAATATATATATATATATATATATAATCTAAGATCATAAATATTCATTAAATTATATGACGTAAAACTAATTACATCAGTTCATGATGTGGTATTCTTCCTTACACACAATCAATGGTTTTGTTTTCCATTTGGTGCGAGAAGAGATAGATGTAAGTAATTCCATTAACATAATAAAATTTTTTATTGGGTATGATTATTTTATTTTATCATCATTTTTTAATAATATTTTATGTTTTTGGGGCAATAAATTAAGAAAAAACTCTAGGGTAAGAATGGTACATCCTTTTTAGACAACATTTATAGATTTACACAAAAATATATCCTTGTTATGATTATATAGTAAAAGAAGTAATCTAGGACAAGTAAAGGGAATATTTTAATGGATTTTTTCATGTAGTGGTTGTACAAAAACTATTTTGAAGTGTGAATATAATCATATAGGAGGTGTCATTTTATAGGCGAGTGGAGGGTAATTTTTGGAATTTCATAAAAATGTTATTAATATAAATTAATTATCATTGAAAAAATAATGGAAACATATTTCATTAATATACGGTATGATTTCGGATTGAAATACTATTATAAAATAATATTATGATTTTATATGTTATATTGTACCCTTTTCTCTTTGTTTAAACCCATGATATCCCTTTTTCACAATAACCGTGAAAACAAGGTTTTTTTATTTAGGAGCAATAAAAAACTACTAAAAAAGTAAAATTGGACCATAAATGTAACATTGTTGATATTTTAAAAATAATTCAAATAAAATTTTATAAAATATTATTTATTGAAATTTTGAAAAAACTAATAATATATTATTATTATTTGAAATATCCTTATTATCATTTTTGGAACTATTCATTTATTTTGTTATCGAAAACAATATGAATGAAATTCAATTTCAATACAATCCTTTCATAAATCACGAGAATGATATATTTATTAAAAAAATTCAAAAAACATGAAAAATCATTAATTATTATTTTTATTTTTATAAAATATTGTTTTATTTTTTCTATTAGTTGAATAAATACCTTGTCACTATAGCCTATGAATCTAAGGTAATTATTTAATCACTAAAAATTAGAAAAAAAATCATGGATAAAAAATTTAATTTTATAATTAAAACTAATAACCAAATATAATCTATTTATTCTTTTTCAAAAAATAATATGTTTTGAAAAAAAGAATAAAAGTGACCTTTTTCTATTTTACTTTTAGTTAAATATTTGAATGTTCTATTTCAATGAAATATCAAACCAAGATTCCATATATTTGATATATAGATGTATATGGCCAAACAAAACACAACGAAGATGATCAAGTTATAGTTAAGATCTATTTATAGTCATTATCATATTATTTTCAACATTAATTACATGATTACCATTATTGTTCCGAACAATTATTTTCTATAGTTATTGTACATAATGTTACAAAATAATGTAGAAATATTAAAAAAAATACCCCATGTTCCAAAATTTGAATCATTTATTAGGATTCAATTCAGATATATAGAATTATTTAATATAAAATTATAGCCACGATATATGATAAATATTGGTTTCATAATAAGAAAAATTCATTTTTATGTCTAAATGTATTTTTATAACAATATAATTAATAATATTGATTCATATGTAATTAATTAGAGTATTTTTAAATAAATAAATATTATATTCTTTTATTACCAAATTTAAATTATAATGGTACATTCAATGGAATGGAGTGATTGTCTTACAAAAATACTAGTATTTTTTAACAATTCACAGAGAAATCAATAATTGTAGAAAAGTACCAAAATATCACTAACATATAATTTTAATTTGATGATTTAAAAAATTATATAATTTTTATGAAATCCAAATTATAAATTTTCTAATAATTAATTATAATACATTCACACAAAACACAATAAACCATATTTTTTAAGAAAATGTATTTTTTAAGAATAAAATGTCTTTTCTAAAAATGAAAAAAAAAATCCAAATAATTAATCAATATATTTATATTAAATATGAAATTTATAAATATTTCACAATATCACTAATCCTTTTGGGATACACAAATTTAGTGGCTAGGTTATAATGGTAATATTTGAATAGAAAATTTTCTTGGTTCATTTATATTTGGTGGTGTTTATTGTATATTTTAAAGAACGTAGTTCTCTTTCTAAATATTTGTGGTGTTTATACCCCCCCCCCCCACATAAATAATGTACATCCTCATTATTGGAACCTATGATACGTAATATAGGGTTTGAATTTGAAACTAACTTGGTTGAAAACCCATCGCATTAAAATGTTTTATAAAACATCCTCTTTAATAGAGGTAAAGGGAAACATGAAGGTTAGCTGGAATAGCACAAAACTGGGATTTCACATAAGAGAACATTCGTGGTATGTAATAATATGGACATAGAGTAGAAAACTAACACCAAAGGTGTAATAGAGTGTTATAGAGAAAATTCAAAGGAGGAATTTGAAAATCCCAAATCCGTAATTATTTAATGTTTAAAAAGTACATCGATTCATTATAAATGATCTTAATTGGACACCATTTCTCTTCAATGATCCTTTTATTGATGTTGAGGAATTATTTTACCATCTAGACTTAATAAAAAGGAAAATATAATTATTTAAAAATTAAATTTTAATCCATTGATCATTTTAAACGAATATTTCATTTTTTTTCTAGTTGATGAGAATATAAAATTAATTTTCAATTCATCATGAACTAAATTAAAATTATAACAGATCACATAATCGATAATAAAATGAAAATATAATCCTCCGTTATTTACTAAAATCAAAAATGGATATGTTGATATAACATAACAACTAAAATAAATATTACTTCATGTGAATAAATATTATTTAAATGCATACTGTCAAATAATAAACCCATATTCTTAAAAATTGGTCATTAAATAACCATATTTGCTAAAAACCACAATAACATCAACATTAAATAATTTTTTACCCATAAAGGGGTTCTCATACCATTTCAATTACATCTAAAAAATATCATTAATCAATATAATAAATCATTATATAATCTACTAATATATATTTAGCCTCACAACAAAATATCATGATTCAAATATTTATACTACCTAATATGGAAATATTTAGATTGACCATAAAATCTCTAAAAAAATCACCTTTCTAATGAATCATTTTTTTTCTGTCAACATTTCCTATATCTAACTATCCAAGTAAAAATAACATACTTCACATCAAATAATATACTAACCCCATTGTTAATTTAAATTATAATTTTATATTATTACTAAAATCTAGTAAAAGTATCAAATCACCTCAAAATAATATCACTTAAAACCAAAAATAAGGTATTTGACTATAGACATATCAACATAAGAAACTTTATTTTTATCCCATATGACTATTTCATATCATAGATTTCTATTGGTTTTATTTATTCATCGACTCATAAGATAAATGTGACTTATCCTTTGCACAAAACTTCTAAGTCTAAAACTAGGTGATTAGTATGGTCACAAACAATGTATACGGGAATGGTGGGCAAGAAATACTCATGCAACTCATTATTGGGTTATTTTCTCCAAGATTCGTCTATTGAAAAACCATATCAACATATAGTTTCTATATAAGGATGTTTTTATATGAAAAAAATAATCCCTATCATACCAAAAAATTATGATGTTGTCTTTAACCTCATTGTCACCCATAAGGATATTTTCTCTAATCTATGTTCTCTAAAATCTAGATCCAAATGTTTCTACTAGACTTTCTATAATATAAATTGTAAATTCCCTGACCCTAGTCTACCATAAAAAGTGGATACATTATTAAAATAGAATAACATATAAGAGATTTAATCAAAAATGACCAAATATATTATTAGTCTTTTTAAACTACGTATATACTTGAATCTCACATTTCATATGAAATCAAAAAATAACAACATAGTGACTATGTATATTATTCATACTAGAATTCAGTCAATGATTATTTCTAATATCCATGGGAAATTAATCCAACGAAAGGTGGGATTGGTTTTGATATAAGGGCTGCATATAGTAAATGGTATCATGAGAAAATTAGGTATTAAAAATATTATAAGGAAAATAAATGAAAAATTATTACATTTAATAAATTACATGAGAATGAGTATTAATATTGATGGAATAAATGGTGATAAAATACTAATATATAACATATAACATGATCTTCAAACATAAACTAGATATCATAATTATTCAAATAATCACACAGATGTCAATACTTAATCTCAAATAGGTTGAATATATATTGTGAGACATTATAACCAAACCATTTAGACCTCATCCAACGAATTATATATAAAAGGGAAATGCTTAACCCAAGTACCCATAATAGTTTTTCTCTTGACAGCAGCAAATTCATTGAGGGGCTATGTAATTAAATCCTCCTATGTCACTAAATAATTCCAGTTTGTTTTTCATATGAGTAAATTATGAAACATAATAAGCATGCCTTATTCCAAAATTATATTTATATGATTAGAAAAATATGGATTAAAAATAATTTAACATTTCAATTTGATCCTAAAACATCCAAATAAAAAATATTAATTGTATCATTAAAACATATTCATAATGTATAAAAAATTATCTTTTCCATTAATAAATATAAATACCATAATAAGATCATACAAAATTAATGAGGAAAATACCATATATATTTTTAAATTTACATTAAAAAATAAAAACATCTATCATATTATCGTGTATTTTATTTGAAAAGAACCATGGAAACATATAAAGGATGATACAAATCAGTTATTATTCATGATGATAAGATATTTAATTCATTCATTAAGGTTAAAATATGGATTCCGTAAAAATTTTCTATAATATCAATAATTATTACATTTGAAAAATTAAAACATGATTTAATTTAAGTCATATTTTCAAAAGTTTATCAGAGTTAAATATTACATTAACTATTTAAATAGTAATATAAAAAAAATTATTGAAAATACTTTTATAAAACATGGACACTTAAGAAAAATATTCATGGATAAAGGGAATTTTTATTGATTTTCTTGAAAACCATTCTTGTATCTTTTCAGTACATAAAAGATGAAAATAATAGGAAATATTATAATTTCCAACAGTTACCCATGGATAAAATATGATTTTAGGATAGAATATTCATATAATACCACCAGAGTATAATTAATCATAAACAATCCAAAATAATGATGATACTGTGATATAAAACCTAACCACTTTCGTAGCATTCAAAACAAAACCCTAATAAAATTAAAAACATCTAATGAAAAATGAAATACATTAATCTGTTGAAATTTTTTATATAAACTATATAATTAGTATTATACACACCTAATACATGAAAATATATTAATAATAAAACTGATTTTCTAAAGAATAAAATTTGATAAGAAGAACTACTATAATAATCATAAGATTGAAGTGAGAATAAATCAATTTACTGAAAATGTGTAAAAATTATAAATCCACACAAAATTAGTATAAATAAAAAAGAGATAAAAACATAATTCAATAAAAATATTAATGTAATATAATCAATGATGAAGTTATATCACTAATTAAAAGAAATTTATTTATGAAACTCTTACCACTTCGTAACATTCCAGTCCAATCTCCTAAAATATAATAACTGGAATTGAAAATTTAATTACCAAACATTGTGTCTGATTAATGATATAACAAGTAAATGTGTAACCATAGACACTATATAAAATAATCATGGCATAAAACATTATAATACACCTCCATTAAAAGAAATATTGTAAATTTTGATTCTTCGAGTCTTACGCGTCACTTATGTTCTTTAACTCCTAATAATAATATAATTTTATTTATTTACCAATTTTAGACCATTTTTCATGACAATTATTTCTTTAATTCAATTTATTATCAAGTAATATTATTTTACATAATCATTGACTTCATATTATAATTTTTTTTGATATTCGGATGATAATTACACAATTACGTCCATTGTTTTGTTGTGATCAAAGAGGTTATTATTACAGTATCTAAAAAACAATCCTAATATGATTATAATTTTTAAACAAAAATTATAATTTTAAAACCAAATATGAAATATGGTTATGAAAAATGAACATTGTTTTAATCGTAGAGAAGGTAGGACATATTTACATATGAGTAGAATTTCCATTTTTTAACAATAATGACGTAAATAAGGTATATGTTATATTAACATTTAAAAAAATATAATTATATCATCAATATAAGGATATTTCTTTAAATAAATTTAGTATACCATCAATGTGATGTGATAATGAAATAAACACATAATGTAATGACCCGAACCACTAGGGCCCCCTTGGCCAGTGGTAGGCTATGTTGCCACAACCCCAAACTGGACTCCGTAGACTAGAGGAAACTAATAAGAATTATGAAGTAATAAAATATATGATATGAAATTTACCAGAGTACTTGTATCAATGAATCCAACCATATCCATCAATTAGTGAAGTGGAATATAAATAAATATTTCTGTAACATCAATATATAATCGAGGCATGTAGAAAACTCTAGGGAATACATTAGAGTAAGAAACAATGATTCCAAATTGTAAGGGAAGGGGGGGAATAAATTCCCAATCATAAATGATGTCCCAAACAAAGAACAATTGGAATAAAATATGATAAGCATGACTGACAACAAATCATCAGTATATACCACTGAATACAGTATATTCACCCTTGTATCAAATTATCTACCAAATCACTAATGATATGTTACCCATTTTCATGTTATTCAACAAGTATAGAAACTCCCATGAATGGATGATTATATAGATATCCAATTGGATTCCACAAACTCCGAAGGGGGAGAAATAAATTATATTATACATGTAGTCATCTCATTTATGAAACCCCAATAATTTATAATATATTAATTTTTAAAAAATTAAAATATCACTCATATCTTTCAATTTATGTAACAATGGATTTAAATGAAACCTGACACTATTTTATAATATTATTAAAACATTTCCTTTATTACCTCGTAAATATGTTCATAGGTGTAAATAACACTAATTAAAATATGAAAAATATGGTGTTATCACATTTATTAGATAAATTCAATGATTATATACTAAATTAAAATGAAAATAAGAACAATTTTAAATAAAAAATAATGTTTTCTGTAAATTTAATTTTTTTAAAGGCTATTTAGTAACATTTTATTAAAAAAATTAAAATTAAATTTTACCACATTCAAAAAATTTATTTTAAAAAATTAAAATGTTTTCATAAATCATTTTATTAGTATTGAATTAATCTAAAATTTCCAATGTTTTAAAAAATATCAACTTTTTAGAGGAAAGTACAGATTTTTGTAAATTTATCATTTCCTTTTAATAAATAAATTTAAATTATTAATTTAATTATATTTAAACATAAGAAAGTATTGTGTTTTTATGTAACATACCAGGTAAATAACGAATAATAAATATTTCATCCTTATTAATAATTTTGATTAAATATTAATTTTACTTTGAAGGGGTTTCTATGTTCGATAGTGTACCTGATTCGCAACAACGGGTTTCTTTGAAATCATACGTCACACAATAATAATATAATATTATTATTTTAAATGGTATTTAACTCCTAGCCATTGTATTGGTGGTAATGAACAAAACTAACTAGAATATTATTATAAATGTTCGTTAAATGTATTTACAATTATCCAATAAGAAGTTAGAGGCTTAAAATTTAAATGAATCTAATTTTAAGCATAATTTACATTAAAAGGTCGATTTTCTGCCTTTTAACAGAGACCCCTCTTTAAGTATAGTTTTGGTTTCTTTATTAAATTATATTTTACCAAATTATATACTTTTTTAGAATAGGGACATCAAAATTTACATTGTGTAAATTTATAAAATTTTTCTGAAAAAGTTCATTTTATAATGAATGGTGAAAATTATTGTATTTTAATTCAAAACTGTGTTTTAATATAATTTCATTATATAGTTATATTATCTTTTTAATTGGTTTTAAAGTGTAATTATAATTTATTTTTACCAGTTAATCGAATATTGGTCATTAGAATTAATTTTCCAATGAAATTGGACATAACCTACTGTCAATCTTTTGATAGTTACTTTTTCTTAAAAACAAACTATTTGTTTTAACAACAGGAATTAATTTTAAATTAATTAATTCCACTTTTATGTTTTAAATTTGGAAAAATAGACATAATTTTTAATTCAGAATATCAAATATAGATTAGGCTGATTTTTTTGTATTTTTTTTAAAACATCAATTTTTGATGAATAATGAAACCCCTTAATAGTTGTTAAAAAATGACTTTTTCATTTAAATGAAATTTTACCACTTCTGTGAATTGAATTTCTGAAATCTGACATACATGGTTTTTATTAGTATGTTAAATGTGGTTCAATAAAATGAAAATATATTTTGGTTTATAGTAACTTTTGACTTTTATTTACCGTGGTTAAAGCTAAATAGGGTAATTCAAGGTAAAAAGAATATTAGAATAATTAAAAATTACATTAACACTTATCCAAACCATATTGGTAGAGTCATTTATGACCATATACGTCTTTGCGTCGATTTTGGGACCTCATTTAGCCACTTGGGAGTGATAATGTTACTTTAGATTAATTAACTTAAAGTAAAGGCAAAAATGACAAAAGCAAATATCTTTTTGTAAATTATTTTTTACATGGGGTTATATAAATTATCATTTTGACTATAAATTTTCATTGGAAAGAAAAAAAGAATTCCTACATCATGGTATTTTGTTTATAATTTTTAAAAATGAAATAAATTAAATTATTTATGACACAATAATGATGCAGTATTTACCTCATTAATAAAAGAATTAAATAAATAAGATTATAAATATTAAAACAATATCTAAAACCTGTTCAATTGTTATTGGATGATTTTATTTCGACCATGAGTCATCTTATGTTCGACGTTAATTAGTTTTGGATCTTTTGAAACTGAATATCAATATATAATAAAATAATATTATCACACATTTCAAAAGAGCCCCTCCTACCCCTTATAAAAAGCCCTCACTTATTACCCATTCCTCACACCTCTCAAGCCTTTTGGTTCATCCAAACTCTATGAAATTAATCTCCATACATCCCTATACTCCTCGTAGAAGCCTTACCTTAGGAAGAAGTCACATCCAGAAGTCCTTTTGGTTCAAACCAAAGGATGTTACCCATATTAAAGATAAACAGTTTCTCTTAACTACTATTCTTTTATTTTAATTATCAATACTCTAAACTCTTTTTATTATTTATTTTATAACAACACTAGTACCCTAAATATACTAGGATGTTGTTATGAGAAGGAATCAAACTACACTTACCCACACCTCCATCTAATGGTTGAAAAATGTATTATTTTTGTGTATGGAAAACTAATGCCTCATGAAACGATGATTGTTCAATTATCTCATAATGCCTATAATGATGGACATTAATTTGAAACTATATTTATATATGATATATATATTGTATATGTTTTCATTATTCTTTTTTATTTTTCTTTTATAGTATACCTTTATGGTTTCCATTATGGGTAAACGTGATAATTTCATTTAAGAAAGTGCAGACTACCACCCCCTCAAAGTGATATGACTCGTTAATTCCATATGTGGGACATATAATGGATGGAGATAATGATATACCTATGTATCATTATGTTTTAGTTCCATTAAAATAAGAAATATAAATGAAAGTAGGGTTCATACATACGTACAACTTACCGTCTCCATGAATGGTGCATTACATTTCGTACAACCAAATGATATGCAATGCTATAAATATATATACATACTAGATATATATGATATATATGATATCTAATTAATTAATTTTATTCTGGATATAATATATTAATGACCACATGGACAACTTGAAAATATAAGGTGTTCATTTTTTACTCAAGTACCAAATACCTACAAAATGAACATTATTAACTTAAATAATTACATAATGTTTATAACATGGTAATAAGTGATATAAAAGGAATAATAAACTAGAAAAAGGTTCTTAAGCAAGTAGTAATTAACTTTAGTTTATTATTCAGAACATTAAAGAACGATCGAGTTAAGTCGGACATGAGGTAAGGGACTTCGTCTCAATCTCCTTTCATTGAGGCATGTTTTGTTCTAATACATATCTTTATATTATACTCTGTATAAAAACCTTTGAAATTTCATTTAATTCTACGGGAATATTTTTCTATGAAGGGTTTTACTAAAAGGAAAAAAATATTGTGTTTCTTTTTAACGTAAGCGATGACAATGAACTTTCCTCCGATGAGAGTATTATTTGATCTTTGTCTCCCTTAAGAGGTCGTAATGGTTTTAAATGGAAAAATAAATAACATATAAATTTTTTACTTATTATGGAATTGAAAATGATTTTTAGAATGGATTTTTTATTTCAATATCTTGAAATGATATTTTTTATTGCAATGTGGAAATGTTATCTTTCCATTATGCTTATGGTATGTGTTTTGATCATGTTATTGTTCATTGGAATTTTTTACATATACGGGTGGTTCCATGATAAACCTAGGGTGGGTGAGCCTGGGATTTCTCTCCAATGCCTTATGTAATGTGAAAGAGGTAAACGTGAATGTTTCTCCTAGGAGATTTAGGGAATATACTGTGATGTGTATTCCAAAGTGACTCCCTATTTAGTTATGGTAGCTACAATGTAAGTATGTTATGGATACCACAATATAACTTTATGATTTATGATTCTTATGTGTTATTCATAGAATCTTATGATTTCATGAGTTAAGTAAAAGAGTTCATGTTTTGTATGTATTTAAGAAAAAAAAATTTCTTTCTTCATTTTATAACCATTACTGATCTTTTTATGCTCATCCAAAGTTTTTAAAATGTTTTCATAGGACGTAAAAATGAATAGGGTCAAGGATGGGATCACAGAAATGTCATGTTGTCTAAAACAAGGATCTAGACATAAATCTTTTTTTCAACAGTTTTTATTTTAGGAAAAAAATAAAAACTCTGTAGTAGTGTCTACTTTGTAATCTTATGAGATGTAATGGTTATGCGCAAATTCTCTAAAACTCTAAACCTGAGAAGATTCTCAATGTGAATTATTCATTTAATTCAATATTATGTAATTTTTATGGCCGGGTCCATATTGTTTACATTAAATAAAATTAAATACGTTCAAATGATTTGTAAACTATATTTTTTATAATTTTATTTCATGACGTTAAACACCATTTTTTAAATTGTTTTAATTTGTATAGAGTTCATTATTTATAAATAATTAATATAATCTCTAATAATTAATTATTAAAATTAAATTTTTAGATACTATATATATATATTTTTTTTTAATTTAAATTCTATAATTTTGAATAATTTTTATATAGTTAATTTAATATCATCTTTTCTTAAAAAATGCATTTCTAGAGACCTAGTTTTTTCGAAACGTCTTTTGGATTAATTTTAAATTAAATTCATAAAATTATATAAGTTTATTATTTAAATATGTATGTGATATTGATGAATAATCATATTTTATATTATATAATAATTTCATTGTAATTTTATCTCTAATGAATTGTGAAAATAGTATAAATTATTTATTCTGGTTAAGGTAAAACTATGTTTACCGAGGGATAAACTAAAAATATCGGGGTCAAAAATGAACTCAAAAAAGTATAAATCATATTTTATAGAAACATTTAGACCATATAGAGACGTTGGGTCCATAATAGTTCATGATTTTTCCTTTTCCATTATAAAAATGTTGTTGAAATTCATTTTTTTTAAAATTCTATGTGTTCCCTTTAAGATACTTATAAAAGGAAACCCTCGCTCCGGTCTTTTAAATACATAAAAACCCATTGATCTGGTAAAAACCAGAAAAATATATTTTATATTTCCCTCCCCTCATCAAATAATCCATTATTTGGTTAAAAATAAACCCTTTTACAGCCTTTAGGGAAAACCAGAATATGTTTCATGATGAAGATATAATGCCCTTTACTGAGTATTAAATTTTATTTCGTCCCCCCTGCCATAAAAAATAGTATTAACACAATATGATATAATTATATCATTATATTTTATTCAATGAAATTTTTTGATATTAATTTCATGATCCAAAACCATTAACACCTCTGTAAAATGGGAAATGAAATAGAAGATCATTTTTATGGCGACTACCGCCTCACGAACCGACATATTTTTTCCCATGACCTCCTTTCACAGATGGATTATTGTTTCCAAAATTTGGTAAAAACAAAAACAAACAGAACGACTTAAGGGATTCCTCTAAAAGCATGTTTGCATAGCCCTCGTATCCCCACTGCTAGCACAACGCTTCTCCTCTGCAAAGGTGCCACAGATCAAGGAGGTTGGAGGCTAGGAGAGCCCCTTTGACGTTTGTGAACCTGCCACCAGGAAAAGAGTGGGAGGCTCTGCGATACCCTTTGACATTTGTGAACCTGCCGTGGAGAAAGGAGGCACAATTCTTTGTGATCCCCATTGATGTTTGCGAACCCGCCATGGATCAAGGAGGCGGGTGGCTCTGTGATCCATTTGATGTTTGCGAACCTGCTGTGGAGAGATGAGATGAGAGGCTTCGCAGTTACGACAAAATGCCATATGTCTTATCTCCCATCAAGCTCTACTTCATGGTTCCTATTTCCAATAAATATTGAGCTCCCCTCGAGCACAAAGAATGGATCCTATGACATATCACCTTATGAGATCTCAAATCACTATTCAAATTATGCATTGTGAACCATAAGCACATCAAGTTACTTTAGCTTCACGAAGTGGCACTCCCTTGGTTTTAATTCAGCCCCTCTTCAAAGAGGGATTCCTTTTACGTAGCCCACGGTCATTCGTGAAAGAAGGGGCTCCCCAAGGGGACTCATGTCTTTGCGGATAACTTTTCCTTCTTGAAGTACCCTACATGCACATGTGATCCACATTCTATGCTAGGGTCATTGTGCTTCACGATGCACATTGCATCACAATGCTACACTTCAGAAGGCACACTTTTTACATGAATCACTTCTCTGCAAGTGCCATTCTACTTCGTAAAGCACCTTCCATGTTACCCAATTCCATATGCCTATTCTAGGACACTTTACTTCACGAAGAATACAACTTTGTGAATCCCCTCCACTCCATGGATCACTAGAGCATCACGATGTTTCAACTCATGAACCCCTATTCTCTGCAACTCATTTCCCATGAGACCCTCCATGTTTGCACAAGGTAATTTCAAGATCTGGTGGGTGGTACTTTTTGTTGCGTTTCCTCACCTCCTAATTCTTTATATATGCATGCTAACATTTTATGCGTCTTCACATAGCCATGCTAATGTGGACCCCCAATGGATCACTCCATAACACCCCCCACCATGACATTTTTTATTCCTTCCATTCTTCAAGGGTGAGCATGTATCAATTTTTTATGTCCTATGGGTGCATTGTGAACCCACCTCATCCGAGATGGAGGACGTTAAACTGCTGAGCACCATCATCCTCAGCACATGACGTTAAATTGTGGCTTTTCCGAATTCTTTATACATTGGGTGCCCAATCTTAGTGATTCTTTATGCCCCCTAGTCTGCTTGGGAGTGAGATCATTTCTCACATGGAATGAGATCCTCTTTATTAGAGTAGCGTCTGTCTATGGGGAAAGGGAAACCACCTAGGGGTAAGCCCCCAGCCTTTCTTGTGGGAGGCATCATCCCTTGTCCTCCTGTATTTTTCTTGGTCATTGACTAGAGAGGGAGGAGATGGGCACTGGATCCCTCCATTCATTAAATCCAAACCCCTCTCCCATTGGGATTTGTCACCACCGGGCCTCCACCCTAGAGGAAGACCTAGTCTCCATCTCTCTGGGAAACTAACCACATGTAAGCTCCAATTTCCATTTTGGGCCACTAACCACATGTAAGCTCAACTCTACTTCCAATAGATGAACCTTTTGCGACATGAGCTTCAGCTATTTGCTGCCTCTTGATTCTCACACCGAGCATGACTCATGTGGGATTAGAGTAAGCATCGACTATGAAATCCTCTGGGACCCCTAGAGTGTAAGTCCCACATCCATTCTATACTAGGTGGTCTTTGATCCTTTAAATTGAAAGGTACGTAAGAAACCTTCCTAAGGTTCAAGACCATCGCCCATTGTTCCTGACCACCATCATGTTGGATCAACAAACCCATTCTGAACTATTTGGTCTTTGATCCTTTCCATGGAAAAGTACATAGGAAGTCTCCCTGGGGTTCAATCCCAACACCCATTGGTCCCGACCAACATCACGTCGGTTCCCACTCCTTCTAAACTACATGGTCTTTGATCCTTTCCATGGAAATGTAGTAGGAATCCTCCTTGAGTTTCAAGCCCACCATCCATTGGTCCCGACCACCTCCACGTTGGTTCAACAACCCATTCTGAACTATGTGGAATTTAATACATACCATGGTAAGGTATGTTGGAAGCCTCCATGAGGTTCAAACCCAACAACCACTGGTTTTGACCCCCATCACAATGGACCACCTTAATCGTGCATGACATTAAACTGCATGCCCCCATTTCATCATGTATTATATTAAACAACATCCACCATCCTGAACTACATGTTCTTGGATCTTCATCTCTTATATAGGGTACGTAGGAAGCCACCATGAGGTTCAACCCCATCAATCAGTAAGCCATTGTGATTCAATCCAACAGTAATCCAGTGTGACCCCATCGAGCGGTAAGCCGTTGTGACCCCATCCAGTGGTATTCCATTGTGACCCCATCCAGTGTGATGCCATTGTGACCCCATCCAATTGTATTCCATTATGACCCCATCCAGTGGTAACCCATTGTGACCCCATCCAACGTTAATCCTTTTTGACCCCATCCAGTGGTAAGCCATTGTAAACCCCATCCAGTGGTATTCTGTTGTGAAACTCACGCAGTGGTAAGTCATTGTGATCTGAAACCCAATGCTAATTCATTGTGAACCTCACATAGCAGTAAGCCATTGTGATCCCCATTTAGCGGTATTCCTTTGTCAACCCAAACCCAATGATAAGTCATTGCAGCACCTTTCATTGGGACCCATTTCTCTTGTCCATCCCAGTGATGTAAGGCGATCCTTCGGCTAATAACCACATGTAAGACCCATTATATCATTGGTTTGTTGTCCTCAATTCACACCCCAATCCTATACCATATCTTAAACTATTTGGACTTTGATTCCATGCCATGGGGATACATAGGATGACACTTCGTAGCTCAATCCCAACATCATTTTCTCTCTTGGGATGACTCAATTTCATTCTTCATCCACATCACTTAACCATCCATCATTCATCCTAATTATTATCTGGGCTTCCACATCCTGTTGAGATATTTCAAATTTTCCTATTCCCTTCTCTTAGTGTTAACCAAGTAACTAACCAGGTGTTATCCCCGAAGTCAGTGTTCCCTATAGTGGTCAAACATATATGATCCAATCTAGTCAATGTTCCGATCAGTCTGATTTGTCTCCGTTAGACGTTAAACTTGTGGCATACCATTTGTTATACATGGGAAGCTGAGAAAAATCATAGAGACATGCCTATGGAATATAATTCCCAACATTCGATGTGGGAAGTCTTGGGCTTCCACGCCCTCGAGAGGCCCCATAATAAGGGGTAGAAACCCAGACGTGCTAGCGTTCCAACATCCAGACATGCCAGTGATGTCCAATATGACTACTCCCCCAAAAGCTAGTTTCTGTCATGGCCAGACCCCTTAGAATGTGTCACGAACCTACCAAGGCCGACCCTAAACCGGTCACCCGAGCCGGCCCGCGACATGGCCCGAGGGGCGTTCCCGATCCCCACAGGCTGGAAACTAGTGTCGGGCATCAAAATTAAGCAGGTGGGAATGATTTCTCCCAATGGAAGATAAACTAAACAGATGAAAATAAAATAGAACAAAAACGAATAAATAAAGAACAACCATCAACGCTACTAACCTGACCACGGCCCAAACTCCATGTGACCTCGAGGGTCACTCTCCAATACCCCAACCAACGTCGCTCAAGGCGAACACTGAAGGTGGAACCTACAACAGAACTAAAAACAAGAAAAAACTATAGGCGTGAGTATTAAAACTCAGTAGGTAGGCCCGACTAATTCTATTCCCAATGCACATACTTATAAACAACGAATTTATCAATTTCAGGATTCCACTAAATTATATAAAATATGGTTTCCTCACACAGTTTCATTTCAAAAACAAGTAACAGTCCATTGCCCATCTTAATTTAGAATAATTTTAATGTTGAAAGAAACAGGTGCATTGCATTTTTTAATAATTTTGCGAACAATTTAGAAATCCAATCTTTATTTGTTAGTAAAAAGGAAATTCACACACAACACACAACACACACTAAGGGCAATGGAAAAAGTGGCACACATAGGTTAGCAACCGAACACGACCTCTCAATCGTCCGCCACATACAAATAAACACTAAAAGAAACATGGATCAAACCTAGGAGATCATGAACAATCCAGAACATACTATACATCTGACTCATCCGAAAGGCATGCCCTAACTTGATGACGTCATAACGCCCATACTACTACCCGGTATAGCCCTGCATGACCTAACCGACAGGCCCAATCCCCATATCAGCAATAACTCAGTATTCCCCTGATATGGGGCCACTAGGCAGTGCGTGGTCTAAACTAGTGCAGCAATTGTTCTCAAAAAATACACTCAATATGTCAGGTTCCCATGTCAACACATATAATAAAAGAGGGGTGCATCCACAATTTAAATCAAGCAGTCACAAAGCACTAACATCACATATAGATCACGTAATCAACGCACACCAAATATCACCCCCCAAGTGGGTTTTCCAAAATAATCTATTTTATTAAAGTGCCAAACGGGCCTTCACCAATTTTAAAGAAAAACATCATTTCTCGAGAAAACCCAAAACACTTGTTCAGAAGAAATCATCTATCCTTTAAACTAGAAGTACGTTTGAAATTCCATGAATTATGTTTTAATGCCAAATGGGAATTCTTTCAAAACTGGGTGTCCACCCATCAAGAAAATGTTCCATGTGTTCGGTATAAAATAAACGGCTCTTTTCACACTAAATAATCATTTAAAATTTTATTATCTAATATAATTTATCATTAATTAAAATTAAAAAAACATAAAGAAATTAATAAATTATAAATTTAAAGGTGAGTGCAATGGGGGACCTACCTTGGCTCACTGTCCAAACACAAAGACGTGACATGCCTCGTGCAGACGTACAAGCAAGCGCAAGCTGATGACAACAATATCACGGGGCGACCTTACGAACGTGCTGCAATAAACGCATAAAACCAAAATCACACAAAGACAGACATAAAACAAATCAAAAAAACAACCGACACAAATGAACCAGCTCGACATAACTTCAAAACACAACTCGCACCATCAAACTTATTTATACCTCTTGAAAATCCACAAAGTGATTGCAAAAACCACATAACACCAAAACAACTCACTAATTATTTTAAAGTGACACTGGGTTATTTCAAGGAAACACCATGGTACAAAATAAGACAAAAGCACACAACATGATGAAATTGACCTTTAAAAGCATGTGCACCTAAACACGTTTTCCCAAAACCAAATTCTCAACATCCATGCTACTTAATAAATCATTTTAATTTTTTTATAAAACAATTTTGAAAACACACCGTGACTTTAAACACACGAAACCAACTTCAAACCCTTAAAAAATACTTTCATGATCAAACGCACACAAATCAACATTGACGTCACACAAAAACCCAACTACAACCCTTGCACATTTTAATAAACCAGCAACATAGTTTATAAAACACTACCAATGTCAACAACAGAATTTCTCAACCCATGCACACTATGCAAAACAACATCAGGGTTTAGGAAACACTGCAAATGGCTCAACTAAAATTTTCATAAAATCAAAACATTCATCACACACAAACACGTTTCTAAACCTGTCAAAATCCAATTAAACATCAAACAACACTATATTCCCACCAAGAAGACTAGTCAAACAATATACTAATTTGATGAAACAAGCAAATTAAAACACCACAAAAGTTTATGCATGGAAAAACTTACATCGGGTGTCGAAAATTCTCAATAATTGGTGTCAAACACCAATCACACCGCAATCACACCCTGTGGGATCCCAATTAGATCCTAAATCAATAAGGCGAACCACAATGAACCCAAAACGAACACTAAAAAGAACCTTATACTCATCGAAAACCAAAAATATCAATGAATAATAGGGGAAACCTTCCCGGGGGAGTTGCGATGGAGGTCGTGGGTCATCGCCGAAGATTACGGGATGGTAGAGAATGGGCGGCTAGGGGTTGCCACTACTGGCCGGAGGCAGAGCTCGCCGGAGCTCGGCTGGAGGTCGCTGGAGGGGGACGGAGGCTGCTGGCCGGCAACGGGGCTCACCGATGCTTTGTCGGAGGTCGCTGGAGAGCCAGCGAGGTCGGAGGGGAGCCGGAGGCCGAGGGCTGTGGGCTGCGGCGGAGGAGGGAAGCAGGCAGGCGACAGTGGGAAGCCTGCAGGGGGGGCCATGCGGGGCGGCTATGCCGGAGGAGAGGGGGTCGTGCGGGGGTGGCGGTTGGGCGAGGCGGAGGGAGCGTCGAGTGCGGCTGCTGGGCGAGACGGAGGGAGTGGCGAGCGCCTGAGCAGGGAGCGGCAGCTGAGTGCAAGAAAGGGAGAAGGGGGGTTCGGCCATGACGAGCAAGGGAAAAAATGGGGGGCTTGTGCACTATAAAAAAAAGAAAGGGAGGGGGGGCTTGGCCGGGTATTAGGGTTTAGGTTAGATTTTTTTCATTTAAATAAATTAACAAAAGTAATAATATTAAAACTATAAATAATAGTAATAATAATAATATAAATAATAATAAAAATAATAATATAACCATAAAATAATGTTAATAAAAATTACAATAATTAAGATGATAATAATAATAAAAATTGATAGCAATAAAATAATAACACCTTAGACATGATAATATTATTAATTAAATAATAATATTATCCTTATTACAATATGAACATTCATCCCACTTTAATTAAAAAAATTATTTATTTTATTCGTTAAACCTTTGCACGACACATGGGCTAACGATGTGGCTACCGCACACTATGTGGTTACCTCGCACGGGTCCGAAACCCTCTTAACATAGTAAATGTCACAACATTTAAATCGGGACCCAACCCAAACATTGGCACGGGGACCCGAAACCAAGAAGTAGTAAAATATAATTAATTTAAGATGTCCGGGTGTGACAATTATCCCCACCATAGACACTTTCTCCCCCAGAAAGTCACCCAGCCGAATAATGGACCAGACCAGAATCCATGCCCAAATAAGACTAGAGGAAACTACAACATAATAGAATGTGAGAACACGAGAGGGTTCTCCCCACCACACTAACTCAACTAGTGTGGAAATTTTAACACCCAAACATACCACCCTATAAGGGGGGGGGCGACATGAGAACTCCCAACCAAAGCAAGCTAACTTATATATCTCAATTGAAACAACACCTCAGCTAAAACTTGGATCCTTTGGCTCAGACCCAAAACCCGAACAGTAGAGAAAAACCTCTAAGAATGACTTAACCAAAACAGTACCTAAGAATACCCCCAACGTCAAGTCCTCCAAAGACACTTACATCTCCAAACGAACACTACGAAAGTGAGATTAACCCACGTAAGGTCCAAACATACTTTTAAGAAAGAATGAAAAAACCTAAACCCTAATAACCGGCCAAGCCCCCCCTTCCTTTCTATTTTTCTTCTCCTGCGCGAGCCCCCCGTTTTTCCCCTTGCTGGTCACGGCCGAATCCCCCTTCTCCCTTTCCTGCATTGAGCCACTGCTCCCCGCTCCACCACTCGCCGCTCCCTCCGCCTTGCCCAGCAGCCACACCCGACGCTCCCTCCGCCTCGCCCAACCGCCACCCCCGCGCGGCCCCCTCTCCTCCGGCGTAGCCGCCCTGCATGCCCCCCCTGCAGGCTTCCTGCAGTTGCCCACCTGCTTCCCTCCTCCACCACAGCCCGCAAACCTCGGCCTTCGGCTCCCCTCCGACCTCACTGGCTCTCCAGTGACCTCCGGCCAAGCTCCGGCGAGCCCCGTCGCCGGCCAGCAGCCTCTGGCCCCCTCCAGCGACCTCTGGCCGAGCTCCGGCGAGCTCCGCCTCCGACCAGCAGTGGCAACCCCTGGCTGTGCATTCTCCACCATCCCGCAATCTTCGGCGATGACCCGCGTCCATCATCACAACTCCCCCGGGAAGGTTTCCCCTATTATTCCTTGACCTTTTTGGTTTCCGACGAGTATAAGGTTCTTTTTAGTGTTCGTTTTGGGTACATTTTGGTTCCCAATATTTATTTAGGATCTATTTGGGATCCCACGGGGTGCGATTGTGGTGAGATTGGTGTTTGACACCAATTTTCAATAATTTTCTACACCCAATGTATGTTGTTCCATGCATAAAATTTTGTGGTGTTTTAATTTGCTTGTTTCATCAAATTCGTATATTATTTGTCTAGTCTTCGTGGTGTGAATATAGTGTTTTTTGATGTTTAATAGGATTTTGACAGGTTCAGAAATGTGTTTGTGTGTTATGAATGTTTTGATTTTATGAAAACTTATGTTGAGCCATTCGCAGTGTTTCCTAAACTGTGCTATTGTTTTGCATAGTGTGCATGGGCTGAGAAATTCTGTTTTTGACATTTGTAGTGTTTTATAAACTGTGTTGTTGGTTTATTAAAATGTGCAATGGTTGCAGTTGGGTTTTGGTGTGACGTCAATGTGGATTTGTGTGCGTTTGATCATGAAAGTGTTTTTTTAAGGGTTTGAATTTGGTTTCGTGTGTTTAAATCTACGGTGTGTTTCCAAAAAATTTTTATAAAAATTTTAAATGATTTATTAAGTAACATCGATGTTGAGAATTTGGTTTTGGGAAAACGTGTTTAGGCGGACATGCTTTTAAAGGTCAATTTCATCATGTCGTGCGCTTTTGTCTTTTTTCATACCCTGGTGTTTCCTTGAAATAACCCAGTGGCACTTTAAAATATTTAGTGAGTTGTTTTGGTGTTATGTGGTTTTTGCAAACACTTTGTGGATTTTAAAGAGGTATAAATAATGTTGATGGTGCAAGTTGTGTTTTGAAGATATTTCGAGCTGGTTCCTTCGAGCTGGTTGTTTGTTTGGTTTGGTTTAAGTCCGTCTT
Source organism: Viscum album (assembly GCA_963277665.1). Lineage (NCBI taxonomy): Eukaryota > Viridiplantae > Streptophyta > Magnoliopsida > Santalales > Viscaceae > Viscum > Viscum album. Next base: position 360,872,487 of record OY728143.1, read on the forward strand.
TGTGTGATTTTGGTTTTATGCGTTTATTGCAGCGCATTCGTAAGGTCACCCATTGATATTGCGGTCATTAACTTGCGCTTGCTTGTACGTCTGCACGAGGCATGTCGCGCCTTTGTGTTTGGACAGCGAGCCAAGGTAGGTCCCCCATTGCACTCACCTTTAAATTAAGAATTTACTAATTGGTTGATGTTTTGTTAATTTTAATTAATGATAAATAATATTAGATAATTAAATTTTAAATGAATATTTAGTGTGGAAAGATCCATTTATTTTATACCGAACTCTTGGAACATTTTCTTGACGGGCGGACACCCAGTTTTGAAAGAATGCACGTTTGGCCCCTAAACATAATTCATGGAATTTCAAATGTACTTCTAGTTTTAAGGATAAATGATTTCATCTGAACATGTGTTTTGGGTTTTCTCGAGAAATGAAGTATTTCTTTAAAATTGGTGAAGGCCCGTTTGGCACTTTAATAAAATAGATTATTTTGGAAAACCAACTCGGGGTTGATCTTTGGTGTTCATTGATTACGTGAGTTTTATGTGATGTTAGTGCTTTGTGAATGCTTGATTTACATTGTGGACGCTCCCCTCTTTTATTATATGTGTTGACATGGGGACCTGGAATATAGAGTGAATTTTCTGAGAATGATTGCTGCACTAGTTTAGACCACAAACTGGCTAGTGGCCCCATAGCAGGGGAATACTGAGTTATTGATGCTATAAGGATTGGGCCGCTCGGTTAGGCCATGCAGGGCTATACCGGATAGTAGTATGGGCGTTATGACGACATTGAGTTAGGGCATGCCTTCAGGATGAGTCAGATGTATAGTATGTTCTGGATTGTTCATGATATCCTAGGTTCGACCCATGTTTCTTTTAGTGTTTATTTGTATGTGGCGGACGATTGAGAGGTTGTGTTCGGTTGCTGACCTATGTGTGCCACTTTTTCCATTTCCCTTAGTGTGTGTTGTGTGTTGTGTGTGATTTTCCTTTTTACTAACAAATAAAGATTGGATTCCTAAATTGTTCGCAAAATGTTTTAAAAATTCAATTCACATGTTTCATTCAACATTAAACTTGTTCTATGTTAAGAATGGAAATGGACTGTTACTTGTTTTAGAAATGAAAGTGTGTGCGGAAACCATATTTTATATAATTTAGTGCAAACCTGAAATTGATAAATTCTTTGTTTAAAAGTATGTGCATTGGGAATAGAATTAGTCGGGCCTACCTGCTAGGTTTTAATACCCACGCCTATAGTGTTTTCTTGTTTTTAGTTCTATTGCAGGTTCCAGCTTCAGTGTTTGCCTTGAGCGACGTTGGTTTTGGTATTGGAGAGTGACCCACGAGGTCACATGGAGTTTGGGTCGTGGTCAGGTTAGTAGTGTTGCCGGTTGTTCATTATTTATTTGTTTTTGTTCTATTTTATTTTCTGTTGTTTAGTTTATCTTCCTTTGGGGAAAATTGTTCCCACCTGCTTAATTGTGATGCCCGGTACTAGTTGCCAGCCCGTGGGGATCGGGAACGCCCCTCGGGCCATGTCGCGGGCCAGCTCGGGTGACCGGTTTAGGGTCGACCTGGGTTGGTTTGTGACAGAATGCCCCAAAATAAGCAGTGTAATTAACTAACATCCATGAAGATATGGCACTCGGAATAGTTTCACATGCAACATCTTAATCTATTAGGAAGTCCCGGAATAGGTGACGAGTTCTAAGGAGGAATATAAGGATGGAAGAACCAACATCCCATCATCCTATTTCGATCAAGGAGTAAGCGTCCCTAAATAAGAGATGGATGTATCCCACCTTTGGAAATTTGGAATAAAAAGCAACAGACATTGTGTCCTCATCGTCCTCAAATAGACGGATGTGTATGCCCAGACGAAAGAATCATAAATAGAAATAGTGAAATCGACATGAATTTCTTCTCCTCTAAAGAGGAGATTAGAAAAGTTTAAGACATCAGTGGATTAGCATGTCACCGAATCCACTTATCTTTCTCCATGTCCAGCCATGCAAATAGAAGACCCGATGTGAAACTCCCCAGAAGATGGTGTAGTCAAAATGTTGGACATCCTGGTCTGTGATGTTATCAGCAAAGATTTTTCTTACCATCCATGGTAGAAAGAATGGTGCTGGGGCACTAGAAGCCGATTTATTTGTTTCACCACTAATGGTTTAATCTTCCTTCCTTCAGCGGACCAAGTTGTTGCACTAGGAATCCGAGTTACACCAACACATTTAGGTAGGGTAGGGGAAATGCCATTGTGGGAATCCCACGTGGCTCAACCTCTTCTGCGATAGCTTCCACACCCACAACGTTTGGTCACCCCCACCCCATCTCCCCTTAGGATTTCGTACAATTAAGGGTGATAAGAGGCCTAGTACACAGATATGATGAAGAAAATATTATCCCATCTCAGGATATGCCCGGCTAGGATTTGGATGCATCTATGCCTCTTCGCCACTACATCCCCAAAGTACTTCACTGGGAGCCACTACTCCCCACTCAAACATACAACTATTTTGGGAGCCTCTCCCTAAACACCTTGATGATTCCTTCCCCTATGCTGATAAGGTGGGGGGTGTTTGTGTCAACCCATTTATGATCCTATTTCAGGTGATCCAATAGAGGGATCCAACTAGGTCATTCCAGGGCCTCCACACAATAACATGAATTGATGAGGAGGTATTCCATGCACCCATACCATCCTCCCCAGTCAGGTTGAACTGACTCCAGCATCGAGCGCAGGCTGAGGAGGACACCCCCCAAAGGTCATCAATGTCAACAACTACTGTTGCTCGAGCCACAACCGACTAGTATCTTCAGCCCTATATGTGCACTGAGCATGGTCACATGTATACCTAACTGGGATCGATGCCCCAACCGCTCCAATGGAAAGCTGGGTTGACACTCTTGGTCAGCGATGCTGGCAGTGACCGCCGCAGACCAACCCATAGCAGTGACACCCAGTACGGAGGTCCTCCCTGTAACGTCACCAAGGATAATGTGGGTCTTCCCTACATCCATGCTCGTCTTGGAGATCCACCCCATGTTACCTTCAATCTTGAACAAGGGTCCTCCCCACAATAGTGACACATAGTATGAAATCATCTCTCTTTCTCATTACGTCGTGTATGGGGTCATTCCTCCTGCCGCGAACCACCGATAAAAAGATGTTACCCATTCGGTCAATCTTGAGTGTGGGGGCCCTCTACATGTCCATGTAGTAGCTGGTGAAGGTCCGCCTCACATAGTAAATTAGAGGAGGGAAGGTCAGTATCACTTCACCAGTACCCAGCATGGATGTCCTACCCATGTTCAGCTTGACCAGTATGAGGACCTTATTTGTGCTCATTCTGTCAGAGGAAAGAAGCATGGAGGTCCGACATGTGCTCCCATTGACTCCAAAAGAGGTTACGCGCTCCAGAATCTCCCAATGTGATTCCCTACACACATTAGTCAGTCAACATAGAGGTGGTCGACGACCCACATGATAAATGCATTATGGAGCGACTGACAGACTATAGTGATCCTTGGCCTGGGTAGTATGGGCTAGAACAACTTCCCCATGGTGAACTGCCCTCAGGTGACCCTTGTCATCCTGCCCACACAAGAAGGGTTGAAGTAGGAACATAAAATATAAGGCTGTGGTTTCAGTCTCTATATCATCCTGAGTTACGTGACCATCCCTGGGATCCAGCTCAGGTTCCCCCAGCAGCTCCACAAGTCATTCCACCAGCCGTTACATGAGCTGATGGGCCAGTTTATCATGTTGAAGAACACACCAATGCACTGGTAGTCCAGAATCCCCATCAAGAATGGAATCCCGACCTTGATCATCCAATGGCAGCACTCATCACCCACCTCGAGGCATTAGAAAATAAATAGGTGGCAATCTTGTTTGATGGAATGCTATATCCTCCATGGGGGATGATATTCCAGCAACCCCAACCTTCGAAAATCCAACCTTTTCTCCATTTAATGGGATAGGGGACCCCGCTGCAGCCCCTAGCCCACATTATCTCAATGTGTGGGCCTATGTTGGGAACTCTCGTGTAGTAGGAAGACAAAAAACTCATGTGTTTCTTACAGACATTTGAGGGGCCAGCGTTTGTCTGGTACAACCTTCTCTCCATCGGTTCAGTAGCTGAATAGGAAGACCTCCATGGATAATTACTCTACCATTTCTATTCCACCACTCGGAAGGTTAGTATCACAAACCTCTTCATGTGCAAGAAGAGACCTGATTAACGCGTTGTAAACATTGTCGCTCAGAGGAATGGGCTCACGTACTCACTTTACATGCCACAAACTCAAGAGAAACTACTAACGATGTGCGTTGGGAACATAAAATTAGAATGGGTCCCCACTTTGATCATCCATAACTACCCTAGGGGTTCCAAGACTTCTCTGATTAGGCCTGGTACCTAGGGAAGCCTTACAGATGGCTAATCTGGCACGTCCATTGCCTCCTGAAAACCCTGTGAGAAAGGCCACTAGTGATGATCCTACCATTGTGTCTCAAAAAGTGGCCCCTTGAAAACTAGAGTTCTTACTAGTGGATCTTCCTCCACAGCCTCGCAGGGCCCTCCACCTAAGGCGCAACCTCTGACCTTGCAGCGCCCACCCCAGAATCAGAAAGTTCCCCTGCGCAACATGCCACCACCACCTATGCAAGATAACTAGGCTCCACCTCTTCATTAGGCCCCTTCACGTCCACATCATGGATGGGCTCCAAGGACCACCTTCCCTGACAGAAGGAATTGGATCTAATCATTCTATTTGGAACAAGCCCTTGGTTATTTCTGAAGTGACCTAAAGTAGGGAATTGTACATTTGTCTAAATGTAGGAGTCTAGAAGAGGGGAACCCCATTGATCTCCCTAATTACTACCCATAACACCGGATTATAGTGAACACCATCAAATTGCGTTATGTGTTTAATGAATGAATTCAAAACTATGTGGATAAAAACATATTATAGTTAGGCCCAAGTTTAGAATAGGTAAAATGTGTCATCATGGAGCTTGACAGCAGTAGCGACAACGAAGGCGATTGGCATCAGGTTTTTCACCATGGGTCTTAGAGTATGATGATTGGATGGCTCATAAAGATGTCAACTTTCACAATGTTGTTATCCATGCTTGCCTGAATCAGCTAGAGCCTTCAGAAGACTCATCTACTACTACTACAAAATCTTCATCTCAGCAATTCCCTTATCAGAAGAGCAAGCACTGGTGGTGCAAGGGAAAATAATGCCCCCCGCCAAGGCCATCTTCATCTCATACACTCGGCGACTTCATGCCCCAGGGGATAAAGATCACACTTAGAATCCATATAGAAGTGGATGAATTTTCGAGTGACAGTCTTGTGTATTCCTTGTTTCATACTGTAGAGCTGGTAATCCCCTATACAATTCCTGATGATGAGGAGAACCAGGAAGATCAACCCAACATCCCCTATTGTCACTAGCAACGATAGAGTTGTGGCTTCATGGGTCATCAGAGTGCCTCGGTCAGTACTTCTGCCCAGGATGTGCAAGCAATCGAAACTATGTAGAAGGCCCAGCACAGAGCTCAGCATACGTGGCCTTCTCATTTGGTGACATTAGGTCCGCCTTCACCACCATTTCTGTTGTTAGATCAAGTAGTGCCACCTTGTCTATGTCGTGATCAGCCACACTTTGCAATAGTCCTAACTCAGTCATTGGGTCATCATCCGGTAGTCATTCTAGGTGCTTCGTCTAGTGAGCAGTAAGATATTCCTAGCACCAGTCATTCATCGATCCAGTCTGCAGTTCCCACCATACCTCATGTCATAGAGCGACCTCCTTTATGCAGATGATCATGCCTAGTATGGAAGAATGATGTCCTCAAGTATCTTTCTAGAATTCCATCAATGATCTCTATCCTTGAGGCCCTTCGCCTATCATAAAATATGTGTGAGTCCTACATTGAGGCTTTAAGAAGCCCCCTCCAATTTGAGATAGAGGTATCAGCTACAAAACCCTTCCATGATGAGGTGGTCAAGCAAGCTAAATTCCAGAAAATCATCTTTTTATTTGGTGAAGATGAAGGCTCTCTTTTTCAAGGGCACATTCAGCTGCTATATGTCACTAAAAATTTCAATGGTGTGGAGGTTCTTCACTATCTTGTCGACACAGGCTCTTGAATAAACCTAATCCCAACTCAAAAATTGTGAAATTTGGGGTTGTCCTAGAATGATTGGAGTCCATCTAACCTAAGAACCCACAGTTATGAAAGGATAGAACAGAAACCGATTGGAAATATCCATTTGAATTCCCAGTTTTGGGGTCTAGTTACCATCACCTAGTTTACGGTTTTCTCTTAGGACACCACCTACAATGGGTTTCTAGGAAGGCCATGGCTCCACCTACAATTGGCGGTTCCCTCATTGTATCACCAGTGTCACAAGTACTCCTTTAATGGTTGAGTGGGAGTTCTCTAAGGTGAAGCATCTCCCTTTTCCTCTTGTGAATCCTGATATCTATATATAGACTTTTACAAGAGAAAATTCATGAATATTCAGGCTAAGGAGGTTGATCATTTCCTGGCCACGACCGGACCATGGACATATCAAGATGATGCATACATCATTCCAATACACCAGTTGGAGGCTACAACCCCGAACATGGGACAACGCTTTTTTGCTTCTGGAATTAGGGGGGAACACATTCCAAAGTCTATGAGATTTCAAAAGATCACCTCATACTCCTACACAAACCAAGGTCATGTGATCCCAGAGCCACCAACTCCCATAATAGATCGGGTTGTCCGCCCCCTAGCAACAACAATACGTCATACATGCTTTTTTTTCTAGGATGGAACTATATGATCAATCCAATGTGCCGCTATTTCTTTGATATCGTCATGTGTGTCCCCTTGGGCTGAAGTCTAGTTGGTATTTGGTCAACAACCTTTATCGCTACAGTTTCAGTGGAACAGGAGCTCCCCGGTGCGGTGTCCACTACCGCTCAGGCAAGTACCAACCCCCTATCAGGATCTATCATGTTAGAGGAAATTCCTCCCAATGAGTACCCCCTCCCACCCTCCATAAGAGAGGAATAGGATTTAGAGGATTCTCCCCCTACCTATGAAGAGGGTGTCTCCACCACAGTTGATGAATTGGTACAGGTGATCCTCGGTAGTGAGGCAGACACAAAACCCACAATGGTCAGGTCCACTATGCCACCTGAGGTGAAACAGAAGTACATAGACTTACTTAAACAACACCATGATGTATTCTCCTAGAGTTTTTATTAGATTATAAGACTAGATTCTCATGTATCCATCCACTGCCTCAGTCTCCTAGCAAATCATCGCGGGTCCAAACAGCCTCCATGAAAGATACACCCTTCTTATTGTGCCATGGTAGAGGGAGAAGTTGATAAGCTCCTCAGATCCAATTTCTTTAAGGTGGTCCAGTACCCCATGTGGTTGACTAACATTGTGCCAGTCATGAAGAAGAACAAATAGATCAGAGTCTCCATCGACTTTCAGGATCTCAAGTGTCACTGTCCGAAGGATGATTTTCCCCTTCACGTGACAGAATTTTTGATCGATGCTACAGTTGTGTTCCATGCCCTTTCATTCATGGATGGGTACTCCAGGTATAACCAAATCTGAATATCCCCTATGATGATAAGTCTACAGCCTTCAGGGCACCATAAGACAATTTTTTTTCCCAAGTCATGCCCTTCAGTTTAAAGAATGCAGGTTCCATCTGTCAGCGAGCTATGCATCACATATTTAATCTGATCCTCAAAATGATGGTTGAATGATACGTGGATGATCTAGTATTCAAATATCTCTAGCATCAACACCATCTCAAAGAACATGATAAAGTGATTGGTTACTTCCATTCCCATCACCTGATGATGATTCCATTGAAGTGCACCTTCTTCATCACCTCTCGAATGTTTCTCATCATCGTTGTCAGAAACATGGGCATTGAGATCGACCTAGAAAAGATCAAGGCCATTATCTAGATGTCTCCTCTAAGAAACATTCAGGAGATTTGAGGATTCTAATGCCACATGTAATACATACGTGAATTCATTGCAAATATGATAGGAAATTATATGCTCATTTCTGAGCTCATGATGAAAGGCACTCTATACGAGTGGGACAAATAATTCTAGAATGATATTGAGGAAATCATATTGTACCTACTCTAGCTTCCATTCACAATGCCACCAGTCTCCAAAAAGTTTCTCATCATTTATGTGACAAACCTGGAATGGTCTCTCATCACCCTTCGGTCCCAGAAGAACAACGAGATGATAGGGGAAAATCTATACTACCTCGGTTGAATGCTCATCGATACAGATTCTAGATACTCCCCTGTCGAGAAGAGCTGTCTTGCGCTGGTATTCGTAATACAGAAATTGTGACATTACATAAAGAACCATGAGGTATAGTTATTGTATCGAGTAGATCCATTGAAGTACATCCTGAACCACCCCATGTAGATAGGATATCTGGCTCAATGGGTAGTGATTATCCAGCATTTCGACATCAGGTTTGGCCCCCATAAGGCTATTAAAGGGTAAGAGTTGAAATAATTCATTACTTCTCATCCAACTCCTATAGACCAGTCCCTGGAACTCAATTTCCCAGATAAAGAGATCTTCTAGGTAGACCAAAACATGTCGTTCTAGAAAATGAACTTAGATGGTGCTTCTTGGAGCACCACTAGGAGAAGGCTCAATGGCAACATGCTCAATAGAGTAGGCCCAGGTATCGTCTTCATTAACAAATCCCAATCCATTCTTTCATATTCATTACTATTATCAGAATCATACACCATCAATGTGGTAGAGTTTCTAGTTCCCATTACTTACCTTGGGATAGACCTTGAGATTGATATCCCTATTTCCATGTGAAAGGGGACTCCGAACTAGTCATAAAAATATCAACGGTCAATATGTCATCAGAATAACAGAGCGTGTACCATTGTCAGAATGAAATCTCCAGCTAATGGCCGTGTTCCCATCTCATCTAGATGTTACTCATATTCCTCGATCATAGGACGGTCGTGCTGACACCCTAGTCGACCTAGCTGCATCACTTGTAGAGCCAGAACAGAATGATCAGAATTTCCCTGAGGAACAGTAGAGATTCATTTGTCTCATCACTCTAGGTGAAGATGACAGCCCGCAGGTAAGCCACCTTACTAGCAGAGCCACCTTGTTAGGACCCCTAGGTCCCTCAATGTACTGATTGAATTGAATCCTGACTGGAAAACCTCCTTTGTTGAGTAACCCCAAAACGGTAATCTACCGGTAGATCGGGTCGAGCAAGAGAATATTTGGCACCATGCGTTAAGTTTTACCATATAGGACGGTCAGGGTTATGTGAATATCTTCTAGAAGCACGGTTTTTATGGGGCTCGAAACCGATGCATTCAATGAGTTGAGATTTACCAAGTCCTGCAGGATGTGGATTCTGGTTCCGGTGGGGCTCATTAGACCGGGCCAAATCCATCTCACCTGATTCAGAGAATGGGGTACATTTGGTCCTCTATGATTCATGACTACAATGAGGTCTCCATAAGGTATCAAAAGTGCCAAATTCATGCTATCTTTATGCATCGGACACCAGATCCTCTTTACACTACTAAGTACTCTTGGCCATTTGTAGCATGGGGACTCTATGTTGTGGGTCCATATCCACCGGTGACAGCTCACCAATGCAGGTTCATCCTAACTACTATGGATTTCTTCTCCATCTGGGCAGAGGCAATTCTTCTCAAGGGTGTCAAGGACTCTTACTTTGTTGACATTGTGATCTCCAACATCTTCTCCCAATTTGGAGTCCCTCACACCATCCTCAATGACAATGGAAAGAACTTCTGGGTAGCTGAGCAGAAGAAGTTTTACGGTATGTAAAACTTCTATTCTAACAATTCCTCCTGCTATCATGGGCAAGAAAATGGATGGATCAAGATGTTCAACAAAACCATCTCTAAAATTCTACATAAAATTTTGGGTTAGAACAAGATTATTTGGTCGAAAATGTTCCCCAATGCCCTATGGGATTATCGAATGATGACTCATTATTCCACCTCGGTGACCCCATATTTCCTAGTGTATGGGACGAAGGTCATATTTCCCAGCAAGATTCAATTTCCTTTATTGTTGACAAATGTATATGATTAGAAATCAATAGATAAATTAGAATAAATTCATCTGTCTAAGTTGGAAGTGCACAATGAGAACAGGCTTCATGCCCTACAAAATCTAGAAAGGCATCAGAACAAGATAGCTAGAGCATTAAATAAGAAATTTCACTTCTTCTCCTTCCTGCTACGAGACCTGGTGTTGGCCCTGAGAACACCAATGATACCTTCCAGGAATCCACCCATTTTATATCCCAATTGGTAAGGACTTTATATCATTAAAAATGTTTACTCCAATGGTGCATACTCTTTGGTTACTATGTAGGGTGAGCATATAACTCCGCCCACCAATGCCAAGTTCCTCAAGAAATAATTTGTCTGATTCCCATTGGTCCCACATGACCTTAAATTTTAATATCCTGCATGACCCCAAAATACATTATGGTCTAGCATGAATATAAAATGTATGGTCTGGCATGACCCAAAACTGCATTATGGTCACGCATGACACTAAACTGTATGGTCCTTCATGACCTCGTACTGCATTAGGGTCTCGTATGACCTAAATTTGTACAGTCCTACCTGACCCCAAACTACTATATGGTCCCCCATGACCTTAAACATTCCGGTACTCCATGAACCCAAATCCCATTATGGTTCTACATTACCTTTATCTATTTGGGTCCTACATAAACGTAAACTATTAGGTCCTACATGACCTTAAACCTTCTGTTCATGCATGACATTAAGCTATAAAATGTCCTGCATGACATTAAACTATATGTTGTACTGCATGACATTAAACTGTATGTCAGCACGTATGACATTAAACTATTTGTCGTCCAGCATGACATTAAACTATATGTCATCCCACATGACGTTAAACTGTGTGTCATCCTATGATGTGTTAATCAGCTAGAACTACATACATCTTGATTCTCATCCTCATGGGATACGTAGGAACACTCTAATTCCTCATCTTGATTCCAACCCCATTATCCTCTTTGACTATCCTAGTGTGTCTAGTTATCTTGGAGGATCCCACATGGTTTCATATAGGTTTCTTTTCCCACACTCATGTCAGGATTATGATGATTGCACCATGTGCCCTCCCTCATTCTCCTCTCCTCCCACATCCCCACCACATGATGTTGAACAACATTGCTTTCAGAATTACGTATTGCTTGATTACCATTCTTATGGGATATGTAGGAACACCCAGACATTTCATCCATAGGCCCATCCCCAAAATTCGTAACCTCCTAGTGTGTTGAAGCCCATGGTGTGGTACAGGCTTTTTCCCACATCTATGTCAAGTTCAACATGATTATACCATATATCCCTCCTCCTTGAAGATCCCCACCACTTTTACTATCCATCTTGACATCAATTTGCATATGAACATTTAGGTTTTACCCACTCCACCATCTAGGATTTAATTATCTTTCACATCTTAAGGGACCCCAAAATAAAATGGATGCTCAGCCCAACGGCTCTCCAACCATTGTGGGCCAACCTCCTAGAGGGTTTCAAACGACAAATTGATACATGTCCCGCGTTGCGAATATGGTCTGCGGTTGATGCCCATTTTTTGTTCCCATATCATGTTACAATGGTGTGTATGCTTTGTTTTGTATTTTTTCAACAGTTATACTTTGTCGAAGTTATTACCCCCATATGTCTCAAAAGTGGATTGTAGTGGCTCATTCTACCCCACTGTCTCTTCACGCTTCTTCTTGACGTTGGAAGGAGTGTGATTACAGATATCAAACACTTATGTGATGTGAAGATACTGGTACTACTCCTTGTTTCCCACCTCGAGCATTGCTTACATGGGTTTAGGATCTGAGTTAAGGCAATACCCACATGAGAGGTCATTTGGCTATAGTTGGCCGGGATGCCTAGCTTTAGCTCCCTCGACCCTTTCAGCCCCCTGGCACGAGTTCCCATTCAAAAGTGTCTAGTGTGGTATGGACTCACATTCTTATTCAAATAGGGCTATTTTTCTATACCTCACATCCCCCCTTTGATAAATCCCTCTGTTTATCATCTTTTCTGCAATCATAGGCACCATTGTGCTTTGTAATCCCCATCATTTGGTTTTCCATCATCTTCTATATCCAAAATGACAACCAAATGGAATGGATGATCGGCCCAAGGGATCTCCAACCATTAAAGGCAAACTCCCTTGAGGATTTTGAGCTACAAATTGATACGACTCCCATGTTTAGAATATGGCCTATGGTTGATGCTCAATTTCTTTCCCCCAAACATTGGTCACACAAGGGCAGAGACTGTGTTGCGAACACGGTCAACAATTGTCCTCTATCATCATTGTCACTTTGTGGTCATCCATAGGCATGTTGATTCACCCTATCCACATATATTTCCCATGAATATGACATTAAACTAGGATTCAACGGGTTGATCTCTATGAACATAAACTAATAGCACCATAGTCTTCACAACAAAATGGTAAAATGAAAGTTGGTAGTTACATTCTGTTCATGGCATAGCCTCAGGTCCCTAGTCCTTCTCAAGCCCATGGCCCTAGTTCATAATTTGGATTTTATGGTGTGTAATGGGATTATGTACTCATTCATGTTGGGTTACTCATTGTTTCGTACACATCCCTCGTTGGGGAGTCTTGTCCTTATTTGTGTCCTTGATGCATGATGATAAAATGCACAACATCCTAATCAGAACTACGGGTGGCATGATTCCCATCCTTATGGGATACATAGGACTGCCCAAACGTCTAGTCTTTAAGTCCATCCCCATATCTTAAAGACCTTCCAATCATATTGGCCATGTGGCCTCCATTCTTCCATGAGAGGGGTATATGGTCCGGTAAAGGCTTATGACCCCATTTGTGTCAGGTTTATAACAAACATGCCACATACCTCTCTCTATCTCTCCCAGTCCCTTCACTCTCATTCCCTACACTCATATTGTCATGTCATCTACCCTTATGTTGGGAACCTCATACCTCTTAGGTGATTCACCAATGTCATATGAGTACTATGCTTCAGCGCCTGGAGTGTCAGATTCTACATGGACATGCTTTCACTCATTTTTCCAGCTTTTTCCCCCCTTCATTTAGGCTTCAATTATATTTCACATTTGATGGGACCCCAAAATATCATGGATTCTCATCCCTAGGGATATTCTAAAATTAAATGCCAATTTCCTTGAGGATTTTGAACAAAAAATTGATACATGTCCCGCATTGTAAATACGGTCAGTGATTAACGCTCATTTGTTGTTCCCATTCCATGTCACTCGATTTGGATGCTGTGTTTCGAACATGGTCAACAGTCATCATCCATCATCACGACAACCCCATCATGAATTAAATGATAGTTTCATGATTCACATTAGTTTCTACCCCCATGTCCAAGTGGAATTTCGACACTCTTGGTAATATCCCTCAGTGCACATTTTCATGTTAGGAGGACAAAGCCTTGGTAATGTGTCAATCGGGGCACCGCAATGACTTCCCATTTATCTGTATTCCATTTGCTTCCACATCCACTTTCACCCTTGTTTCTCACACTGTATTTGACTCAAATGGTCTTAGGGATTGGGTCGATGTCTGTGCCTACATGGAAGTGTTCTACTTCTCCATGGTCCATGTTCTAAGACATTAAGCTATGATCTCATTATATTTCCCTTATTTAGAACTATGAATGGATTCATTCCCATCCTTATGGGATATGTAGGAATTCTCAGACATCTTGTATTTGAGTTCATATCAAGTTCAACTAAATTATCTCTTCTTCCCATCCTTTTGGGCCCCTACTCTTATAGGACAGCATGATATGGTGTGTGTGGGCTTCTTCCTTCATTCATGTCGGTTTTATAATAGAAACACCACGTACTCCCCTTCAAGGAGCTAGTCCCACATACCTCATGTTCCGTATGAAATTACACTGTATGATGTCATGCATGAAATTAAACTGTATGTTGTCATGTATGACATTAAACTATGTATTCTTGAACTACGTATGGATTGATTCACATCATCCGGGGATACGTCAGAATGCTCAAACATCTTGTCTTTGGGTCTAGCTCAACTAAGAAATAATATCCCCTTCATAATATTCCCTAACCTTCTCTGGCCCCTTAGTCCAGGATTTCTTTCTTGGAATCATGCGTAGTGTGATGTGGGCCTCATACTCATTCGTGTCGGGTATTCTTTATCACACAGTGCACATTCCCTAATGCACCTTATCTCTCTAGTATATGTCTGAGCTATATGACTCTAAACTATGCTACCTAGTCCCACATGACTTCAAACTATTACGTCTATACAGCACGAAACTAAAGTGCATGGTTGGTCCCATCACATAACCCAAAACTGTGAAATTATCATCCCGGTCGCATGAGAAAAATGGCACTGCATCTTGGTTTCCTCGTTCGATGGGATTTCATGTGTGGTATCAGTCACCCACCATAACATTTTTCAATGACTTTTTATGGATTGATTCTTGTGGTGATTCTTGGAATTGCTATCATAGGTCTATCACTTCATTAAGAAATCACATTCATCCACAAGGAAAAACAAGATCTATCAAATGTTGTTAATTTTGGTGTAAGGGTCTAACCCGAACGACCTTATTATCTCTGGCACTGGTATTATACCATGCCACAATTAGAAATATGTATGAAATGATTCCAACCCGATTGTATACGTAAGAAATCCCCATCATATTGTCTCTTAGTCTAGCCCAAGGAATCTTAAATCATGTCCCCTCTCTTTCGTCCCATGGGCCAGAACCCTTTTGAGAACAAGTGGTGTGGTGAGTACCTCATGGTTTCTCATTATCAATGGGTTTTACAATAGCCATGACACCCCCCACGTGTCTTTTTTCAACCTGTTCTAAGTTCTTTGGCCCTAATCTATGATCTATATATCAGAAATGTGTGTCATGTTTGGCCACATCGCCACCCTATAGAAAATCCAATAAATCATTCCCCACTTAATGTTTCATCCTATGACCATTATGTTGGAAGCGTGCAACCCCAAGACCCTTTTCTTTTGAAAGGGACTTGACTCCATCTATCTGATATGCCTTATTGTCATACTCAGATGTCTTGTGGAAAAAAATCCCGATGTGTTGAATTTTTAGTGGGACATTCGCTTATACCATGTCCAAACTTTTTGATCCCATTATTTGGATCCTCATCCTCTTACACTCCTGAAGGGATCCCCTTTATAGTCTCGTCTCAGGCCACATAGGCTTACCTACCATCTTGGGCCAACGCCACTAAAGACCTGGGTTGTTATATGAGACAGGTCCAGTATTTCGAACATGGTCAGCAGTCGACCCTCATTTGTCTGTCCCCATTCTAGTCTAACGCGAGATGGATATTGTACTTCAAACATGGTCAGCAGTCATCATCTATCGTCACACAATTATTATTGTGATCTAGGTCTCCGACATCATGATTCACATTTTTTCCACTCCCATATGCTTATGTGGAATTCCAACATACTCGGATTTACCCCATTGCAAATCTAGGTGCGTCAAGTAAGCATGATAGAATTATTAGGTTGTCATTCAACATGTCTCCCATCATCCCTAACATGTACCTTAGTTCACTAAGAATGTCCCATCACTACTCCTTGTTTCCCACAACAATCATGACTCCTATAGGCTAAGTAGTTCTGGTAGGACATGTATTGGCGCAGAAATGCCACACATGCCTTTCATCGACTTTCATGATGTCAAATTTCACCATAGAACTATGTGAGGCTTGATTCCCATCCTAATGGGGTATGTAGGAATGCTTGGGAACTTTTCCTTGTGCCCAGCCTAACATTCACTTTTGGTCCCATGACCTCATGGCCTTTCTCTTGGGATACGTGGTGTGATGTAGGCTCTTTATATCTGCATTCATGTTGGGTTTATAGCTACTGCAACACATTATCCCTTCATGGGATCTTCCCTTTCATTCACCATCCAATCATATGAGGTTTAACTACATCAGTACATATTTCATCAATACATTACATTAAACTATGGTTCTACCCTGAACAAGTTTAGGATGCCCCAAGTTAATCACAGGAAGCACCAAATCCCATGCCATATAAGATTTCCCCTATAAGTGTTGTCATCCAGAAACGTCGTGCTAAAGAACTATGTTTGGCATGATTTTCATCCACATAAGATACATAGTGACACCCATGCACTTCGCCTTGGGCCAATCCCCAGGGTCATTAACCATTCTGAGCCCCTAGGCCAAATCCTGGTCTAGAAGGAATGACTTTCAAACTATGTGCATCGTCCTCTCTATACATCGTTTAAACTACATGCATGTCACTTGTATTTGATTGACATGAATCTCTAGAGCATTCCAGGTCCATACCGGAGAGGTCAATGCTCGAAAGTATGGTTGTTCCCTGATCTGATAGATATACCCACATAATGTGTTTCCTCCATAGTGGTGTGATTTCAAAAGTTTTGGAATCCATTCGAATATCCCATCACTCCACACGACATGCTTTGCATGGCATTTATTTGGAACCTCATCATCTTTTTCGTCTAAATGAACCCCCTAACAGTATGGATGCACAGCCTATGGCTTGCCTATTTTCCTAGGACAACGTTCTGGAACACCAATGGATGATGTTTTGAGTCATGCCCTGTGTTTTGAATATGGTCAACAATCATCCATCATTTGTTGTCTCGATTTTAGGATAACACAATAAGGATACTCAATTTATAATGCGATCAATGGTTATCCTTCATTACCATGCCTCCCTCATAGTGTTCTAAATATGGGGTATCATGATTCACACTCTCCACTCCCCTATGTTCGAATTAATTTCAAATTCCCCTAGAATTACCCCAATCATGCATCAGAGAAAGTTGGGAAGATAACACATTGATTATTCTATGGTCCTCGTCCACCAGTCGGGCCTCTCCCCTTATTACCAAAAATCTAAATTTCTTATTAATGTTCCGGATGCCCGGATCATGGTTTTCACTCTTATATTTGGATGGAATGTTAAGGTGGTCATCCTTTTCTTCCAGAATCAGGCCCAAACCACGTGAGTTTTGGGACTGGTCACTGTTTTCTCCATGAATGTATTAGAAATGAAATTGGCCAAATAATAACAACAGAATTCATTCGTGAATCTACCAAGAATAGTAAAAAACATGAAGGTGCTTTCAAAAGTTACATGAATTATAGTACTAGAGGGATCTACCCCTCCCATGGATGGGATGACCCCGTTAACAGAGCATTACAGCTTCACCACCCTGTGGCTACTGGCGTCCAAGATTATTTATTTCCTGTTCAGTTTCAACTCCACTACAGAATCGATGGGTTGTTTTTCATCAGCTGTTATTTTGCCCCACTCTTCATTGGTTTAGATAATGGCCATCTCCTCGGAGGCTTGACTCATGCGCTCTTTATCCTCTACCAGCTGGGCCTTCAGTCGTGATATAATCTCTAACTATGCGTTGAGGGAAGTAGAATGTTCATCTGCCCATTTTTGTAGCTGCTGATTCTCATTTTCATCCTTCTAGAGCCTCTTGATGTTCAACTCTTTTTTCAACTAGCAACCCACACAAAGGTCCCGATCATACTCCCAGATCCTCTTGGGGATGAGATCTCGGATGAGCATGTAGCGACGTTGCGCAACCACTCCCCAGTACACAGTTCACGCATTCGGAAAAAAGTCTCTCTATCTGGTCTATTCATTGTGCTTTAGTGCTATCATCAATAATGTGATTGATCAGATTCCATTAACGGTGGTGTACTATCTTGTTGTCCTCTTCATCATAGGTCATCTCATCCTAGTCTGCGGGGTTGGCGGGCACATATGTAAGGAATTTCTCTAGGAACTCATCATCAGAGTCCGCATCTAGTGTCAGATATAGTATGGTAGGATCCATCTTCTGTAATAGATCTTCATTATTGGATCCCATCTCAATAATCTTAGGCTCAAACCTGATAAAGGTCCCATTAGTTATCGGGAACGCCACAACATGGCTGGTTAGAATATCTGCCTCTATGACCACCGACATTCCCCTGGGAAAGTTACATCTGAGAGTACTAACCAACCACCCTAAGGCAGCCCACGCCATTTGGAAAACCGTGAAAATGAAGAAGTTCAAGGCTGTTAGTAAATCTGATCAATGGATGGAGGGCTTGAATTCTTTTTCAAGGGGACATACAAATATCAAATTGGCAGTCTCTCTCCTAGGTTTTTTCCACTCAGACCCCAAGGCACGAACCTCTGTATATTTTAGGGAAGTCTAAAGACTCTGGGGGAACCACCTAGAGTGTCCTAGCCCCGCTCGATGCATTATTCTCCATAGCCACAAGCATAGATCCTGAGGCACCGCAACTTCATCAAATGATGGGAAAGAGCGGGATTTTTGTATGAGAACTTCTTGCATAGTTCAAATATTAGTGAGGGATTAAATTAACCTGGAATTGGATCCCAGGGAAGGGACTTCATATTTTACCTCGAGAGCCTCTAAAAACACTTCATGTTCTTGGTCCGAAATGCCAACTTCACCCTCCCCCAATGGGATCCCTCTACCAGACTCCTCCCCCTAAGACGACTCAGCTGATTCTTCCGGTAAAGAGAATATCTCCCTTAGTTCAGCATCCAAATACTGAGGAGGGGTCGTATGATCCAGAAACACCTTTACATGATCTATCATTTGACACGGGGCACCTTGGGAGTGCATGAAGTCCTCCAACACTGCCATGTATTTCTCCCCATCCACCTGGGATACTGCAAAGCCAGCCTTGATGGGGCCTATTCCAGAAAAATACATCCTGAGATGGATCAAGTGTGGCTAAATCTCGGACGGGCCGAGGAATTTCTTGTTTGCATCCCAGATGTCTCAGGTCTCTGAGAAGATAGCATTTGGTGGCATGTATTTATGGTGCAGCTACATCCCCTGAGCCTGGGGGGATATTCTGCACAATATTCATGATGGCCTCCCCTTTGAAATAACTATAAACCTCTAAGACCGTCGGGTCCACTGCCACTACTGGATCAACTAATGTCGCCTCCCCCTCAACCGGTGCCGGCCTCGCCTCCATGGTTGACCTTCACAGAAAAATTTCCTTACCGTTGTCTGGATCCAACCTTGAGGTTGGGAGGCACTCCATCACCACCCCAAATGTTTGGTTTCTTAAACATCTCCCCCGGGTAGGCCACCTCCTATATTTTTGTGTAATTCTTGACGAACATGAAGACAACTTTGGGAGGAGGTAGCTCATTCCACGTCTCCCCATCATCTCGTGTCAACTTGACCCACATCTACATCATCATGCACAGATTCTCTTCTTAGGGAACCCCTAAGTATACCCATAGGGTCAAAAACAACATAAACTAGAATTTCCATGCATATCGGTGTGGGGTGTATGGTTCCCAGAGGGACTCGAGGTCCACCCATGCCGCCATGACTCCACCCCTAAAGGCCATGAGATATGACTAATGCTCCTATATTCCCTGTAATCATAAATGAATGAAAATATTGGCAATTGGAACAGGTGAAAATTGAACTCCTCTACCTTCTAGATCTGGTTCAGTACCACATGAACCATCAACTTGGTTAGAAAGTTCCCTGCCTCATTCAGAATGATAGGGTGAAAATTTGATTCTGGTGGGGAGGTCAGGTTTGGATACTCATATGCGCCTCTGACATGTGCTCCAATCCACGCATACAAGAGGTGTAATGCACCACATATTCATTGCGGCTTCGTCCCTTTAGTGATGTGCCACAAAATCTTATATAGCACAGCGATCATTGGGATCTCGAGGTTGACTCACCCTCCTGTCACTAGCATGGATTCCATGATAAATGTTCTCGGTCTCACACACATGTTCATATCTCTCACCTGAGGGATCCAACTACAGATGAGTGTCATAATGAATGCAGCCAACTTGACTACCAGTTGATGCTCGGGGCTGACATTGAATCCCCAGGATTTCCCCAGGATGTCCTCCACGAGCTATCATTATGAGCTCTCATTGCCACTTTGGGCCCCCTATGGCCATGTTTGTGGCCTCATCAATAACCACCGACCTTCTGTAAAGTTAGAGAAAAACATGAACCACTATTTTATTTGGACATCCCTCACTGACTGCTTGTCCTCTCCCAGTACTAGTTTTATAATCGCTATCACCAGTGGTGGAATTTTCTCCGGATACTCCCACGCACCCATAATAGGGAGGAACTAATCATACATCACACCCAGTGTAAGGACACCAAGATCTAATGCACATCCCATTAACTAATGCTGACCTTTCCACAGTGAAAAAGAAAGGTATTGGTCCTCGATGGTAATCTGCTCAAAAACTCCCAAATCAGCTACTTTAGTTGATATATGTGGAATTGGTAATGCCGCCTTATACATTCCCACTCTTATAAACTCTACCCAGAATTCCTCACATGAGGCACCTACCCAGTAGGCCCAAGCCTAGTCATCTATGAAGTTGTCATCCTGGCACATATCCCACTCATCGCACCACCCCTTTCCAAAGATCCTCAGGGCTTCCTTCATGATGGAGTGGTTCATAGGTGGGGATGTCTTCTATAATAGTTCCTTCCCATAAATTTTGT
Organism: Viscum album; assembly: GCA_963277665.1. Taxonomy (NCBI): domain Eukaryota; kingdom Viridiplantae; phylum Streptophyta; class Magnoliopsida; order Santalales; family Viscaceae; genus Viscum; species Viscum album. Next base: position 360,893,232 of record OY728143.1, read on the forward strand.
TTAGATGATGGTATAGATAGTCAGTGATGATAGGCGTGATGTCCTCCTAGGCATGGCCGTCAGCTTCCGTAAACCAGAAGTGATGGCATGGTGTGCTTCTGAACCAGTATGCTGGCTTGTCCCTACTCACTTCTGGGATTAAGACATCATCCCTCAGTCCATATCCATATTATCGTAAGCCTCCTACATAGTTGATAGTCTTTATGTCCTTATGAAAATATTTCACCAGTGAGTTATGGTCATAATGGATCCACAGAATTTCCCCTATACCTGACTTACCTGCTATCTCCTGCCTCCGAGCAGTATCTGTGAGCACCCCCCCCCCCCCCGACAGCTTCTTGGTACTCCATTTAGATTTTTAGTTTGAGCCTTTTTTTTGTGTTGGTTCACGAAGCTAATTCATGTATCTAATTAGCAAAGGCCCTTCATGAAAACTATTCATAGATCCCTACCCAGCCTTCTAACGCTAGCCGTATAGCGCACCGTCACAATGTTAAAAAACTAGTTGTGCGCTACAAAGCAAAAGTCCTGACTCGCATAGAGAAATTTCGGAGTACAGGAAGCTTCATGAATCATGATCGCTAAAAGACAAAATCACGAAGATGATAAAGAAAAAAAGGGAGGTCCTCCTCCATTATTAATAGGTGAGGACCCTCAGTGATTCACAGTGCATCCGACTGATGCAGGCTTCACGTTGCGCTCAGCCCGTACGTCACCCCACCGCTTCGCAAGGCACCTTTGCATGTCAGCTTCGCGATTGGCTGAGGAATTTTGGAGATTGTCCCCTAGACATTGACCCTCTATTTATCCCTATATCCCAGTCTGAATAGGGGAATTGTTTTCCCATTAAATTTGGTAAGAACAAGAACAAACCGAAATCCTTATTTTCTTCCTCGCGAAGAATGTTCGTAGAGACAAGGCAACCCTGTGACTCATGCAAAGCATATCCTCTGTGAAGGATCCATAGATAATGAGGGATGCATGATCCGTGAGCCCCTTTGACGTTTGAGAACCAACCGCGGTGTAAGGAGGAAGAAGGCTCTGTGAGCCCCTTTGAAGTTTGTGAACCCACCGTGGAGCAAGGAGGAGGGAGGCACTACGAGCCCCTTTCGAAGTTGCAAACCCAGCATGGAGCAGGGTGGTGGGAGGCTCCGTGAGCCCTTTTGATTTTTTCAAACCCACTGTGGAGCAAGGAGGCGGGCAACTCCATGTGTCCCTTTGATGTTTTCAAAACCACCGTGGAGAAATGAGGCAGGAGGCTCCATGACCCATTTGACATTTTCGAACCCACCGCACAGCGTGGAGGTAGGAGGCTTTAAAGTTATGACAAAATTCCCCAAGTCATCCCACCCAATGTGCTCTGCTTCGTGGCCCCCTTTCTTACAAATACAAGGCTCTCATCAATCCCAAAGGATGGACCCTCTGACCTTTCACCTACTAATCTCTAAAATCGTGAAGAAAATTCTGATATGAGAACCATGAGCTCTACATGGTACTTTATCTTCGCGAAGTTCCTCTCCCTTTGTTAGAATTCATCCCCTCTTCAAATATTGATGCCCTTCGTAGATCCCATAGGCCACTGCGATGGAAGAAGATCCCCAAGGGGACTCGGGTCATCATGAAGCACTTATGCTTCACGAATTACACTCATTGCATATGGGATCCACATGCTAAGGGAGGGTCACTGTTCATTGTGAATCACATTACTTCGCACTGATATGCTTTGTGGGGCACCCTTTCTTTGTAATGCAATGCTTTGCGAGTGCCTTTCCACTTCGTGAAAAAACCTTTCATATGCACGAATTCACTAGGGCTAGGCTAGGAAACATCACTACGCATAACATTCCCTTCTCAAAGCCCCTCCACTACATGGAGAAATAGATATTCATGAGGCTTCTACCTGTAAACCCCTTTTCCCCACAACTCTTTTTCCCATGTGACCTTCTAGGTTTGCATGAATTAATTTCATGATTAATTGGGTGGTACTTCTTATTATGTTACTTTACCTCATGCTTCTTCACATATGCACGCTAATGGCTATTGCTTCTTCGCATATCCACACTAACGTGGACCCCTAAATGGGTCACTCCATAACACCCCCTCACAACGTCATTGCTGATGTCATCCCTTTCTCATGGGTGGGTGTGTATAAGTTATGTAACTTATAGGGGTGCGGAGTGAACCAGACTTGTCTGAGCTACAGGACGTTAAACCCCTAAGAACCATCATCCTCGTCACATGATGTTAAACTATTTCCTCTCTCCATGTATTATACACAAGGTTCCCTATCTCGGACATTCTCTATGCCCACTGGTCTCCACGGGAGTGAGATCATTCCTCATATGGAATAAGATCCTCTTTATCGGAGCCGCGTCTTTCCGTGGGGAAAGGGTAACCACCTTTATGTAATCCCTTAGCCTTTCTTGTAGGAGGTTGAATCCCTGCTACTCATATCTTCTTCCTAGCCAAAGACCATAGAGGTAGGGTAGGGGTGGGTGGACTTTGGTGTCCTCTTATCATCGGTGCTAAATCCCTCTCTCTATGGGCTTTGTCGTCACCTGGCCTCCACCTTGGAGTAAGCCCCAATCTCCATCTCCCTGGGCTGTTAACCACGCGTAATCCCTTATTTCCATTTTGGGCATCTAACTATGTATAAGCCCCACTCCACTTCTCACAGATGCATGTTTCTCGATGTGATCGTCAGGTCTTTTCTGCCTCTTATTTCTTACATCGAGAAGGAATCGTGTTGGTTTAGAGTAAGTATCATCTAGGACATAATCAGGGCCACCTAGAGTGTATGTCCAACACCCATTCTGAACTTGGTGGTCCTTGATCCTTACCTAGGCAAGGTACTTAGGAAGCCTCCCTGAGGATCAAGTCGAACACCCATTGGTCCTGACCACCTTCACGTCGATTCACCAAAAACATTCTAAACTATGAGGTCTTTGATCCTTGACACAGAAAGGTATGTATAAAGCCTCACTAAGGTTCTTTCTCAGCACCTATTGGTCCCGACCATCTTGACATTTGTTCCCACTTCTTCTAAACTACGTGTTCTTTGATTCCATTCCAAGACAAGGTATAGAGGAAGCCTCCCTGAGGTTCAAGCCCACCATCCATTGGTCCCGACAACCTTCATGTTGGTTCACCAACCCCTTCTGAACTAAGTGGACATTGATCCTTGATATGCTTAGGTATGTAGGAAGCCTCCCGGAGGTTCAAGCCCAACGTCCACTAGTTCTAACCCCCTTCATGTCGGACCACCTTCGTCCCACATGATGATAAACCACCTTCCCCCTTTTGGTCCAGCATGATATTAAACTGCATCCACTATCCCGAACTACATGGGATTTGATCCTCATCTCCTAGACAGGGTATGTTGGGAGCCTCCATTAGGTTCAACCCTATCCAGTGGTAAGACATTGTTACCCCATCTAGTGGTAAGCCATTGTGATCCCATCTAATGGTAAGGCATTTTGACCCCATCCAACGGTAACCCATTGTGACCTCATCCAGTGGTAAGCTTTTGTGACCCCATCCAGCGGTAATATATTGTACCCCCATACATTAGTACGCCATTGTAAACCCCATCCAGTGGTAAGATATTGTGAACCACACGTAGCTATAAGACATTTTGATCCTCTACCTCATGGTAAGCCGTTGGGAACCTTATGTAGTGGTAAGCCATTGTGATCCCCATTCTGTAGTAAGATGTTTTCAACCAACACCTATTAGTATGTTTTTATCGTCCCTTTCATTGGGACCCATATAACTGGTCCTTCCATGTGATGTAAGTCCATCCTCGGGTTACTAACCATGCGTAAGCCACAGTATATCCTCAGGTCGCTATCATCCACACACACCCTAATCTTATTTCCCATCCTCAACAACGTGGACTTTGATTCGATTCTATAGGGATACGTCGGAGGTCTCTTTGAGGATCAAGCCCAACATCACTATCACACTCGAGTTGAACCCATTTCATTTTCCATCCACTTAACTTAACCATCCATCATTCATGTCAATTATTACTCGGGCCGCCACATCTGGTTGAGATCATACAATTCACCTCTTCATTATGCCTAGTGGTAACTGGGTAAATAACTATGTGTTTGCCCCAACATTAGTGTTCCCTCTCGGGGTCAAACCCATATGATCCACTCTTGTAAGTGTTCCGATCAGTTTGATCTATCTATGTTAGAAGTTCAACTCACAGCATACCCTATGTTAAGCATGGGAAGTTGAGGAAAACCTCAGATACATGACTATGACATATAATTACCTGCATTCAATGTGGGATTCCTCGGGATTCTGCACCCTCAAGATGCCCTATAATAAAGAGAAAAACCCAGATGTGCTAGTGTTATAACATCAACACATGATAGTGATGTCCAACATGACTATTCACTAACTGAAGGTTGCTTCTTGTACTCGAACACTTCGAATGTCTCCACAGATGCAGTGTAATTAACCATCTTCAATGAAGATATGGAATTAAGAAGTGTTTCATGAACAAGATCTTAACCTATAAGGGAGACCAAAACTAGGTGACGAGTTATGATGATGAATATATGGAAGGAGGAACCAACATCCCATCATCTCATTTATATAAAGGAGAAAACATCCTTGAATACGCAATAGATGTCGCCTGCCTTTGGAAAGTGGGAATGCCTGGTAGCCGCCAGCGCATCCTCATCGTCCCCAAATAGACAGATGCACGCACCCCAGTGAAAGCTTCAAAAATATGGGTTCAAATATGTATATAATTTTTATATAAGATATTTAGGGTTTAATTATACTTTATTATCTATAATATAACATATACTTTCTTATTTTTCATACTGTAGAGAATATGATAATTTTGCTCGTGTGTATGGTGGACTATTGCCTCATTAACTGATATGATTTTTTTCTCACAAAATCATTACATGGATTGTTATAAAGATTAATTTTATATTAATACATATACATATATATATATGATATTCATGAAATATTATCCATTCTTGGAAATAAATATATCAGATACTATATTTCCTTATTATTCATTTAAAAAATGATAACATTGTTCGTCTGTACTACGAACTACAACCACACGAACCAATGTGTTTTTTATTATCAAATCAAATAGATGGTATATATAAGGATAATTAATTAAATAATAAGATATTAATGTAAAAATAGACATATTTCAATGATGAGATAACTATTATCCTCTTTACGTCATGATCATTGAAAAAGGAAAATGTTTCTCATGTGTATGTATGACATACCCTCTTAATGATCTTAATGTAGTTAATTTTTCATAACCATATTTCATTATTAGTTTTAAATTTATAATATATGGATAAAAATAATAATAATTTCATGGTTACTAATCTGGATATGATTAATTAATAATATTTTCGACCTTATTTATCTTACCTATTTGATTTTGAACATATGATCGGAAAAAGATCAAATCGTCCAACATGAACCTTAACAATTGTGTAAATTATTGTTAATGGTAATGAATAATATAAAAATATTAATAATCCTAAAAATGGTTCCTAAAAATTAAATAATTAACTACATTTTCTTACTTATGGACATAAAGAATGCACTTGGTGGGCCGATCTTGAGGTATTGATTCTCATTAAACAACCCTTCCTTGAGGTTATGAATGTTATATCTCTATTAATTTTATGGAATTATTATTAATTTATTAATATATGCATCTCTAAAATATACATATCTTATTACTCTTTATTTTTATGTGTTAATACATTCCTTTTTATTATTTCTCAAATTCCATTATTGTGATATTTCATTTGATTATGATATGAGTAAATATAATTCAACCCATTTTCTTTCCATGGGTAATTCTTATGTTATCAATTATGATTTATTCCATTATTTTATACAAATATATCATGAACATGTTATCATTGGTTCATCTATATATCATTCCAATACATTGGGTAATGTTTTAGTCTCATTAGACATCATGAATGGTATTAGAGAGTAAACATAATATATTATGGGACTATTCCTTCAATGTGATGTTGTCTAGGATATTAGCCTCGATAATGTTTTAGGTCACATTATACATTGTATCCTCATTTCCTATGATGATTTAAATTGAAAATAGCATGTTCTGTATGATATTATTCAATTAAATTAGTTATGATCCTTCCAATTTTTGACAAAATGTTATACCATCGAATCCTATGCTATGTTTCCTGATGATTTTATTACCTTACTATGAATCATGTTCACCCGTTTCATTAGGTTTTACCAATGTTATCCAATTAATTTTTAGCAGCTCAAATAGATTTCCAGATCTCAAAATAGATAAAAAATATATATTCCATTTTTACATTTCCTTTTATGAAATATGATCGTAGTCATAAAATGACACTAGGGCATTAGAATCCTTAGGTTATACTTATGTCTATTTATATTTATGAATCATGTAATACTTCTTATAAAATTATTTGGTATCCATATTTACGATCAGAGAAAAATGGTTAGTTATCCTTTGTGGATAGGTTGATAAAACATTAGTGAGAACTATAGGGATAAGTCTAAGGGTAATACGAAATATAGAAATATATCCTTGTATCATGGGGATGTATGAAGAGAGTGGTTTTTGAGAAATTACATCCTTTTGTAGAAACTACAATTTTTTTTGTTTTGATAAAACATGTACCAAGGGGTAACAACACTGAAAAATACATAGTAGTCTTAAATCATAGGTTTCTTAGTAAATGAAAATGAATCGTACTACGCACCTAGTATGACACTCTCAGATGATGTTTTCATGAAATTCATATTTTTTTGAACCATTTTAATGAAATTGAATAAATTATTTGGATAGAAGACTTAATATTTGAATTGTTATTGATATCCTTGGTTTAAACAAAGAGATTGATAATTTAGGATGTGCAAATCATTTATAATCTATTCTTCCCATGTTAATATGTTTTCATTGTGAATGTTTATTAGTTAATATTTTATCATTTTTTTCTTCAAATCAATGGATATAAATAGGATAAATCATTTCAACAACCAACATGGTAGTAATTTCGTTGAATTCCATTATTATATTCCTAATATTAATGTTGAGTGAGATGAGAACATCATAGTAGTAATGGATTAACTAGCTTAGGTTATCAATAATGACATAAATTATGTGGACTTCCCCAATACTCCTATAAAGAATCAATTTTAGTCTATTATTTTATTCATCAAAGGACCCCACCTTTAGTGTAAAATCTTATCTGCTCATTTATGAACAACGGATTAACTCCATCGAGTGGATTTTTTTTCATCCGATGCATATAACAGAGAGATAGTGGTGTTCATCGATTATCGTATTGAGGGGGAAGCTTATCATTTTTGGAAACTGATCAAGACCAATATGTATATATATTATTTTGTTTCCCATGAATGGGAATAATTTAAGATAAAATAATTCAATACATATTTTCCTCTAACTCTTAATAAAATAATGGAGAGGGTGTTTCCTAGTTTAAATAAAATGGAAGAATAATCTCTTGGAGTCAATGGGAAAAATTTCAAAACACCTACATAATACTCCACCAGATTGGTTATTAGTGCTGAAACTAAGGTTGGCCACTTCTTTAATGGGTTAAGATGGAGTCTATGAAAAGAGAAGTAATTTAAGACTTTGATAGTTAAAATTATATTAACCTTCTGCCCCAAAATGTTTAGATAGATATCGATGACTCTCAGTGGAGCCCTAGGATAGAAGATTAAAATGTTAAATAGAGTATTATTCATGTTTATAGAATAATAAATCATGTGGTGGAATGAAAACTGTAACACCCGAGATTTTATGTTATATAAATCATCAAAGGAATCTTTTTCTACACAACACTTGCTTAGCTTGCTTTAAACGAAATCGTGACCTTCCTCGTTAGCTTGCGTCGTACGCAATACCGAGTTTCACTAAACAACGATATGCTATTAAAATAAAACTAGCCGTTATGAATAGTAAAATCCACTTTTTAAAATTTTATAAATTTTATTTTTCAAAATGGACTTCATTTTTGGATTCGGAATATCGAAATTATCCTAGGGTGAAATTTTGGTATTTTTCATAAAACATTCAATTTTTGATGAATAGTGAAACCACTAAATGGTAGGTTAAAAACTGAATTTTGCATAAAACTTAATTTTAACGCTTCTGTGAATGGAATTTCGAAAATCCGAGAGACACAGTTAATATCAAGGACTAAAATGTGGTTTAATGAGATGAAAATAATTATTTGGTGAATAGTAACTTTTTACTTTTTTTTAACACGGTTAAAAGTAAATAGGGTAATTAAGGGTAAAAATGATATTATTATTACCCTAACACATGTCCTAATTCTATTGTACAAGTGTAATTCGACCAAAAACAAACTTAGGAATAAAATATGACCATTTAGGCCCACTTGGATTAGATTAGGACATTTATTATTAATTTATTTAAAGAAGGGTTAAAATAGTTAAAATCAATGTTTAATAAGTAAATAATTTTTAATATGGGGTTATACATAAGATAAATTCGACTATAAATAATCATTAGAAAGCTAAAAATATTTCCTACATGATGGTATTTTATTTATAATTTTTAGACATTAAATAATATAATTTATTTATGACACAATGATGATGCAATAATTATCTTATTAATGAAATATTGACATAATTAATGTTATAAACACCAAAATAAATGTAATTTGAGACTTTTTATGAATTCCAATAATTTTCTAGGTTACTATGATATATTAGTGTTGATTTAATCAACTTGTTTCGAACATATAATTCTGTTATGACTTTCACAAAAATCATATATCAAATAGTGTCAAAATTGACACAAAGTAGTTTTTAAATCAAATATTATATTATTAATTGTTATTTTCTTCCTAAAAATCTAAGGTTCGGCCAAATGACTTAGATAAGGATATATATATTAATAATAAACAATTTGGGGTTCGTTTGGCATGTTATAGTAAGTGTATTAACCATATAGTTTAAGAAAAAAAAGACACGGTAAAAGTTAAATTATTTAACTTAGAGTTAAATCTAATTGATAAGGTTAAAATAATAACCTAAACTTGTCTAAATCCTATTGGTTTATAGGATTTCGACCCATATCCACTTTAGCTTCGAAATAAGACCCTTTAGAACCATTATAAACCGATTTTGACTTTAATATAAAATAATACTTTGAGATATTCCTAAGGTGCCCCTCTCCTCCCTTATAAAAGGGCACCTCCTCCCCCTCCTCCTCACACCAATTTGAGCACTCAAGCTCGGCCAACCCCTTCCATTCTCTCCTCTCTACTTCCCTAGAATAATCCTAGAGGTCCTGGTCTTCTTCAAAGACCAATCTTAGTTCCCTAAGTGGAGGATTCAAAGAAGCGTTCCAAAGAAGAGGAGCTTCGGACACATACAAAGCAAATCAGACCTAAGGTAAGGGAAATATCACTATCTCATTTTTATCTGATATTGTTTATACTTTAGTGTTTACTAAGGTGTATTTTATCATCCAAATCCATGTTCCCTCAATATGTAATATTATTTCCATCCTTCTATAATAGTTTGTATCCAATTTTACCCTTCGGTAAGTTTTTGTAAAAGATATGAAAGGAATCTTTTGTCATTTTTCATACGAGGTACTTTTTGACTTTTCTGACAAAAGTACGGGAAGAATGTTTTTTTTAACTTATATGGCATGAATGGATTTTTTAAACATTATTTCCAAGAAGGTTACTTTATAAGTTTTCATGTTTATTTTTAATCAACTTCTTTAGTTTATAATTGTTTGACATGTCAAGAAAAGAAAAGTGTTTTTGAAGTAGAAAGGATATTTTCCTCAAGAATGGAGTTCAAATGTTTTATCAAAATTAATTTCCATCTAAGATAATATAGGGTTCTGTTTTTATCCCTATTATTACATTGAATTTATTAAGTTGTGAGGGAATTATTTTTATGAAGTCATTTACCTTATATGATTTGTTTTATGATGTCATGATGTTTCAAGAATCCCATTTTTGTTACATGTGTTATTCGATGATGTATGATTTATGAATATGTGGCACACATAATAAAGGATTCATTATAAGATGGGTGGGACCTATATCTCCCTCCAATGCATTGGGTAAAGATTTTATATCTCATGAGATAGACATGGCTGGAACGGTAGGTTATACTGGTTCAGTGAAACAGGACTGGAACGAGGGTGACTCGGTTCAGAAAGGGACTTTGTCCACTAAGATAGTCTTGGCAATGAGTCATGACTAACAAGAAATGATTTTCCATGATTATGTGTGCATGCCACAAAGTTTCAAGTTTCATGTTATGATTATGGGGATCTCATTTTCACTTCTATGATTTATTCCATGTTAAGATATTATGATCTCTTTTGCAGGTTATGATTTTCAAAAAGATATGATATGATTTTTATTTCCTTTATTTGCCCTTATTGAGCATTTGAGCTCACCCTTTTATGTTTTCTTTTCCCCAGGTTAGGAAGATGGATATTAAGTATAATGTCCCAAAAAGGACCCTAGATATGATGAAATAAATGGGAGACACTGTAGAAGATTTATGAACCAGTTGTTTATGTTTCCCAGTTTCTAAAGACACTATACCTATACGGTCCTTTGTGGTTTTGTCATATGTTGTAATAAGTGTTCTTCAATTTTGAAGTATTAACAATGTATGTAAAGTATGGGTCGTTATAGTTGGTATCAGAGGAAATGTATAGTCAACCTTTGGAAACTAGGATGTGAAAGCCTTAGTAAGAACCCTAAGGATAAGTCTATGCATAGAGCACAATATTAGTGTTTTAGAAATATCCATGAATAACCCAGGATAAGACCTTAAGTGTGAAATTTTATTCTTGAATTATGTGGTTTTACTATTATAATTAGTGTTTCTCACACTATTCTTTTTGGTTTTAGTCAATGGCTGGAACCCGAAGGAACCGTGTTAATGCGGAATGCGATGGGTAATGCAATGATTGTCCCCCTAAGAAACCAAACGATATGGGAGTTGGAATGAAAAATCTTGTAGCCATGCTCACACAACTTTCTCAAGCTATGAATCATGCAGGACTTCCAAACGAGCAATGGAAGGAGAAACATTCTGTTGAATCCTTCATGAGGCAGCGTCCACCTTCTTTCAGTGTGTCTACTGATCCATTAGTTGCTGAACAATGGATTAGTACTACTGAAAAGATATTTTCAGTTCTTCAATGTTCTGAACATGATAAAGCCATCCTAGCAGTGTATCGTTTGGAAGGAGATGCAAATCAATGGTGGATTCTTATTAAGAATACGAGGCAAAGGGATGAAAAGGAGTCCATGGAATGGGACGAGTTCAAGAACTTATTTTTTAATAAGTACTTCCCTCGTATTCTCCGAACAAAGATGGAGAAAGAGTTTCTTGAACTGAAGCAAAGAGATGATGAATCTTTTGGTACCTATGAAGCAAATTTTACAAGACTTGCAAGGTACGCTTCTGGTATTATTATCCAACCTGAGAGTAAGATCGATCGATTCTTTAGTGGCTTAAAATCAAGTCTTCGAAGGGCGTTAGCCATAAGGGACTTCAATAGCTATGAGGAAATCGTTCGATGTGCTCTCAAAGTCGAGATGGAGATTGGAGTAACCCATCAGTCATATGGGTTTGATAAGAAGAGGAAAATGGAATTTAAAGGAAAATATAAAGAGCACACTGAAAAGAAGATGAGCTTTCCCTTATTCTCAAAGTGTGGAAAGAAACATGGAGGGAGTTGTCTTAAAGGGAAAAGTAAATGTTTCAAATGTGGAAAGGAAGGTCATCGGGCATTTGAATGTCGCGATGATGGGAAGAAGAAGTCTAATGATGAAAACAATGGAAGGGATGCACAGAATGAACCTACTACACTTTAATGTTTCAAGTGCAAGGAGATGGGGCATTATGCCAATCAATGCCCAAATCCAAGGGTTGATGATGATGGTCGACGTCAACAAACTCTTAAGGCTAAAGAAAAAGGAAAGTCACATGCAATTTCTATCAGCGATGTGGAGTACGATAACGATGTGGTGAAAGGTACACTTACCATCCACTCTAAAGTAGCAAATGTTATATTTGATTCTGGATCCACCCACTCTTTTATTTCTGAAGTATTTTCTAAGGGTATCACCGTATTACCTCAACAATTAGATGTTGAGTTAGCTGTGACAACACCTAATGGCACATCAATCGCATCAAAAGTTTATAATTCTTCTCCGATCGAAGTTTGTGGGAAAGTGCTTCCTGCAAATCTTGTGATCCTTCCTATAGTGGAATTTGATGTGATTCTTGGCATGGATTGTCTTTATTTATACGTAGCTCATATCAATTTCCAAAGAAGTGAAGTCACATTTCATATTCCAGATCAATCTATGATCATCTATCAATGCAAGGATGAACATAACCTTCCAGTGGAAATTTCTTCCATTTTATGGGTATTGATTCCACTAAATGAAGGTTATTTATCTCAAATGGTTGGTGACAAACTCGCGATTAAGAATATGCCCATCGTACGGGAGTTTGATGATGTCTTTCCGGAGGAATTACCAGGTCTTCCACCAAATCGTGAAGTTGAGTTTTCAATAGAACTCGTACCGGGTGCTTTGCCTATTTCAAAGACACCTTATAGAATGGCCCCAATTGAGTTGCAGGAATTGAAGAAGCAACTCCAGGAGAATCTTGATAAGGGATTCATACTCCCTAGTGCGTCACCTTGGAGAGAACCTGTTCTATTTGTTAAGAAGAAAGATGGATCAATGAGACTCTGCATTGATTATCGAGAACTTAACAAGATCACTATCAAGAACAAATATCCTCTCCCACGCATTGATGACTTATTTGACCAACTACGTGGAGCACAATACTTTTCCAAGATTGATCTTCGTTCAGGGTATCATCAATTGAGGGTCAAAAGGGAGGATATACCAAAGACGGCTTTCCGTATAAGTTATGGACACTATGAATTTATAGTGATGCCATTTGGTCTTACTAATTCCCCTGCTATCTTCATGGATCTAATGAATAGAGTCTTTAGAGACTATCTTGATCAATTTGTGGTAGTCTTTATAGACGATATTCTTGTCTATTCAAAGAGCAAGTAAGAGCATGAAGATCACTTGAGAATTATATTGAATACCCTGAGAAAGGAGAAGCTTTATTCCAAATTTACAAAGTGTGAATTTTGGTTTCAAAAAGTTGCATTTCTGGGTCACATAATCTCAAAAGAGGGGATATCTGTGGATCCATCAAAAATAGAGGTTATCGAAAGATGGTCGAGACCAACAACAATAACTAAGATCCGAAGTTTTCTTGGTTTGGCTGGATATTATCGACGTTTTATAAAAGATTTTTCATGATTATCTAACCCACTCACCAAGTTGACTCGGAAAGGAGTTAAGTTTGTTTGGACAGAGGAATGTGAAGAGAATTTCAAGGAGTTGAAAAGAAGGTTATCCAGTGCACCTGTGCTCACACTGCCTTGTAGTGGAGAAAGGTTTGTGATCTACAGTGATGCATCCAAGAAGGGATTGGGGTGTGTTCTTATGCAAAATGATATGGTGATAGCTTATGCCTCACGACAGTTGAAAATCCATGAGCAAAATTACCCAACACATGATTTGGAGTTGGCTGCAGTAATCTTTGCATTAAAGATTTGGAGGCATTACCTTTATGGTGAAAGGTGTGATATTTATACTGATCATAAAAGTTTAAAGTATATTTTCACACAAAAGGAGCTGAATATGCATCAAAGAAGATGGTTGGAGCTGATTAAGGATTATGACTGCTCAATCCATTACCACCCTGGGAAAGCAAACAAGGTGGCAGATGCATTAAGTCGACAAGACCATGCTAGTTTATCCCTGATGAGGATCACAAAAGATCCAATATTTATGGATTTACAATGGATGGATCTTTGAATTATAATGGAAGGGGAAAAATCTTATCTTTCTCAAATGAATGTTCAACCATCTATACATGTGAAGATTAAAGAGGCACAGAAAGAAGATGTCGAGTTACAAAAGAATGTGAGAAATGTTCCTGAATTCAACCTTTATTGTGATGGGATAATAAAGTTCAGGAATCGGGTTTGTGTTGCTCCCATCCCTGAATTAAAGAAGGAGCTGCTGGATGATGCTCATAGTTCGTCATTCTCTATTCATCCTGGAAGCACGAAGATGTATAGGGACCTGAAAGAGTACTTCTGGTGGGATGGCATGAAAAGAGATGTTGCTGAATATGTCTCTAGATGCTGGGTTTGTCAAAAAGTTAAAGCTGAGAGACTGATGTCTAAGGGGATGTTACAACCATTACCCATACCCGAATGGAAATGGGAAACCATCACTATGGACTTTGTCACAGGACTTCCTAAAACATCCAAAGGCAATAATGCTATCTGGGTCATAGTTGATCTTCTTACAATGTCTGCACACTTCATTGCTATTAGATAGGATTTCTCTCTAGATCAGCTTGCCAGGATATATGAAAAGGAAGTGGTAAGATTGCATGGAGTACCACTTTCTATTATATCTGATCGGGATCCGAGATTTACCTCAAAGTTCTGGCGAAGTCTTCAGCATACTCTGGATACAGAGTTGAGTTTCAGCACTGCTTATCATCCTCAGACAGACAGTCAGTCTGAGAGAACAATTCAAACCCTAGAAGATATGTTGAGAGCTTGCTCTATGTATTTCAAAGGAGGTTGGGATCAACACCTACCATTGGTGGAATTTTCTTATAATAATAGCTTTTACTCCAGTATTCAGATGGCTCCTTATGAAGCTCTCTATGGAAAGAAATGCAGGACTCCAACTTGCTGGGATGAAGTTGGGGAAAGAAAGCTATTAGGACCTGATCTCGTTGATGAAATGGCAGAAAAGGTCAGATCTATTCAACAACACATAAGAGAAGCTCAGAGTCGACAGAAAAGTTATACCGACAACCGAAGAAAAGACCTAGAGTTTGAAGTGGGTGATAAAGTGTTCTTACGAATATCTCCCTGGAAGAGGGTTATGAGATTTCGAAAGAAGGGGAAGTTGAGCCCTAGATATATCGGTCCTTTCGAAATACTGGATCATGTTGGAAAGTAGCTTACCGATTGGTGCTTCCACCGAATCTCTCTCAAGTTCACGATGTGTTCCATGTATCTCTCCTAAGAAAGTACATACCTGATCCTTCACATGTACTCAGCTCAGAAGTTGGACCGCTGGAGCAAGATCTTTCTTATGAAGAACTACCGATAGAGATTCTGGATCGTAGCGAAAAAGTCCTACGAAACAAGACCACTCGATTGGTGAAAGTTTTATGGAGGAACCACCAACTTTAAGAAGCTACATGGGAGCTTGAGGATATGATGAGGGAGAAGTATCCTCATCTGTTTGTTACAAAGTGACGAATTTTGAGGGCAAATTTCTTTTTAAGGGGGGTAGAATGTAACACCCAAGACTTTTATGTTATATAAATCATCAAAGGAATCTTTTTCTACACAACACTTGCTTGGCTTGCTTTACACGAAATCGTGACCTTCCTCGTTAGCTTGCGTCGTACGCAATACCGAGTTTCACTAAACAACGATATGCTCTTAAAATAAAACTAGCCGTTATGAATAGTAAAAACCACTTTTTAAAATTTTATAAATTTTATTTTTCAAAATGGACTTCATTTTTGGATTCGGAATATCGAAATTATCCTAGGGTGAAATTTTGGTATTTTTCTGAAAACATTCAATTTTTGATGAATAGTGAAACCACTAAGTGGTAGGTTAAAAACTGAATTTTGCATAAAACTTAATTTTAACGCTTCTATGAATGGAATTTCGAAAATCCGAGAGACACGGTTAATATCAAGGACTAAAATGTGGTTCAATGAGATGAAAATAATTTTTTGGTGAATAGTAACTTTTTGCTTTTTTTTACCACGGTTAAAAGTAAATAGGGTAATTAAGGGTAAAAATGATATTATTATTACCCTAACACATGTCCTAATTGTATTGGACAAGTGTAATTCGACCAAAAACAAACTTAGGAATAAAATATGACCATTTAGGTCCACTTGGATTAGATTAGGACATTTATTATTAATTTATTTAAAGAAGGGTTAAAATAGTTAAAATCAACGTTTAATAAGTAAATCATTTTTAATATGGGGTTATACATAAGATAAATTCGACTATAAATATTCATTAGAAAGCTAAAAAGATTTCCCACATTATGGTATTTTATTTATAATTTTTAGACATTAAATAAGTTAATTTATTTATGACACAATGATGATGCAGTAATTATCTTATTAATGAAATATTGACATAATTGATGTTATAAACACCAAAATAAATGTAATTTCAGACTTTTTATGAATTACAATAATTTTCTAGGTTAATATGATATATTTGTGTTGATTTAATCAACTTGGTTCGAACATATAATTCTGTTATGACTTTCACAAAAATCATATATCAAATAGTGTCAAAATTGACACAAAATAGTTTTTAAATAAAATATTATATTATTAATTGTTATTTTATTCCTAAAAATCTACGGTTTGGCCAAATGACTTAGATAAGGATATATATATTAATAATAAACAATTTGGGGTTCCTTTGGCATGTTATAGTAAGCTTATTAACCATATAGTGTAAGAAAACAAAAAGACACGGTAAAAGTTAAATTATTTAACTTAGAGTTAAATCTCATTGATAAGGTTAAAATAATAACCTAAACTTGTCTAAATCCTATTGGTTGATAGGATATCGACCCATCCCCACTTTAGAATCGAAATAAGACCCTTTGGAACCATTATAAACCGATTTTGACTTTAATATAAAATAATATTTTGAGATATTCCTAAGGTGCCCCTCTCCTCCCTTATAAAAGGGCACCTCCTCCCCCTCCTCCTCACACCAATTTGAGCACTCAAGCTCTGCCAAACCCTGCCATTCTCTCCTCTCTACTTCCCTAGAATAATCCTAGAGGTCCTGGTCTTCTTCAAAGACCAGTCTTAGTTCCCAAAGTGGAGGATTCAAAGAAGCGTTCCAAAGAAGACGAGCTTCGGACACATACAAAGAAAATCAGACCTAAGGTAAGGGAAATATCACAATCTCATTTTTATCCGAGATTTTTTATACTTTAGTATTTACTGGGGTGTATTTTATCATCCACATCCATGTTCCCTCAATATGTAATACTATTTCCATCCTTCTATAATAGTTTGTATCCAATTTTTCCCTTCGGTAAGTTTTTGTAAAAGATAAGAAAGGAATCTTTTGTCATTTTTCATACGAGGTACTTTTTGACTTTTCAGAAAAAAGTACGGGAAGAATGTTTTTTTTAACTTATACGGCATGAATGGATTTTTAAAACATTATTTCCAAGAAGCTTACTTTATAATTTTTCAAGTTTATTTTTAATCAACTTCGTTTAGTTTATAATTGTTTGACATGTCAAGAAAAGAAAAGTGTTTTTGAAGTAGAAAGGATATTTTCCTCAAGAATGGAGTTCAAATGTTTTATCAAAATTATTTTCCATCTAAGATAATATAGGGTTCTGTTTTTATCCCTATTATTACATTTATTTGATTATGTTGTGAGGGAATTATTTTTATGAAGTAATTTACCTTATATGATTTGTTTTATGATGTCATGATGTTTCAAGAATCCCATTTTTGTTACATGTGTTATTCGATGATGTATGATTTATGAATATGTGGCACACATAAGAAAGGATTCATTATAAGATGGGTGGGACCTATATCTCCCTCTAATGAATTGGGTAAAGATTTTATATCTCATGAGATAGACATGGCTGGAACGGTAGGTTATACCTGTTCAATGAAACAGGACTGGAACGAGGGTGACTCGGTTCAGAAAGGGACTCTGTCCACTAAGATAGTCTTGGCAATGAGTCATGACTAACAAGAAATGATTTTCCATGATTATGTGTACATGCCACAAAGTTTCATGTTTCATGTTATGATTATGGGGATCTCATTTTCACTTCTATGATTTATTCCATGTTAAGATATTATGATCTCTTTTGCAGGTTATGATTTTCAAAAAGATATGATATGATTTTTATTTCCTTTATTTGCCCTTGCTGAGCATTTGAGCTCACCCTTTTATGTTTTCTTTTCCCCAGGTCAGGAAGATGGATATTAAGTAGAATTTCCTAAAACGGACCCTAGATATGATGAAATAAATGGTAGACACTGTAGAAGATTTATGAACCAGTTGTTTATGTTTGCCAGTTTCTAAAGACACTATACCTATACGGTCCTTTGTGGTTTTGTCATATGTTGTAATAAGTGTGCTTCAATTTTGAAGTATTAACAATGTATGTAAAGTATGGGTCGTTATAAAAACCCAATAATTCACATGTCTAATGTGTCGAAAAAAGTATCCTAGAAAAATTTTATGTGGAATCAAAAGTCAGTTCATGTTTTGAAAATTATGGATAAGGATAATTAGTGTAGTAGGGAAATGAAGAATCCCACTAATGAGGAATATAAAAATATAGGTCAAAAATCATTTTGACTATCATATAAAGTTTTAACTATAAATAACATGATAAATATAAAATCTAATCCCCTAAAGAATGATATCTTGGAGAAAATAATTGAATATACCCCAACAATTTATGAACTAAGGGAGTATGTTATTAGTAATTTTTATGTGGAAATCAACAACAATGAAGTTCAAGGTATTGTATTTATTCATTGAAGAGTACAAGAAAAAAAATTTCATTATTTTCATTCTTTAATGTTTAGTATAACTATTTGAATAGCACCTCAAAACATGGGGGTTAAGCTGTCTCTATGAACAGGAAATACTGCGATGTTTTCATCTAATGTTTATAATTTCGTCTTAGTAAATATTTGAGGAATTAATATTCTGAAAAATCACATATTACATCCATTAGTGGAGTTTGATACTATTTTGTGCCTGAATTGTCTATCCTTATATAAATCTAATATAATCTATCTATATAGGGATATCACTTTTCACATCCCAAGAAATATTCTAATTTTTTATACGTGTGACGAGGTGGATAAATCTCCCCTAGAATATTGCATTAATTGACATATATTATTAACATATGAGAAAGGATGTCAAGTTTAAATGATTAATCCAATGGTGATATCTGTTCGTGAAGAAATTCCCAATGTGAGTGATTATGCCGAAGTATTACCTAAAGAGTTTCCATATCTTTCTCTTAAACGAGAGGTTGAATTCTCAATCGATATTTTACATGTATCAAAAACCATATCCAAGACCCTTTAAAAAATTTCTATCACTGAGTTGGAGTAATTGATGTTGAAGTTACATTGAAATCTAGAATATGGTTCTATAGACAAAAGTGCATCACCATTATGTGTTCATGTCCTCTTCATCAAGAAGATGGATTGGTCAATGCATATTTGTATTGAGTATCATTAAATAGATAAGACCAAGATAATGAACAAGTATCGTATGTGAAAAATAGATGAATTTATCGATTAAATACATGAGGAGCATTATTTCCCTATGGTTTAACTTTGGTCCTGATATCACCAATTATGGGTGAAGAAGGGTGATATTCTCAAACATCATTTTGAAATCGGTATTACCAATATATATTATTTCATAATGATTATTTTTAGACTCACCATTGCACCAATAATCTGTATAGATGAGTTGAATATAGTCATTAGAGATTATTGTGAATTACTTTTAGTACTATTTATAGATGATATTCTGATTTACTCCAATATTTAGAAGGTGTGTGGGGATACATTAATTATTTTTCTAATGGCAGTAAGAAAGGATAATTTCGATGTAATTTATATAAATGATAGTTCATGATAAAGAAAGTATCATTAATGGGTAATATTATCACCATTTAAGGGATATCTTAGGACCCTTCTAAGAAAAAGGAAATTGAGGAATTTCCAAGAGAGATTTATGGTGTTTTAAAATATGCTTATCACTGGATCACTACATAAGGTTCCAAAAATTGGATACCTTTTATGGTTTATAGTGATTCTTCCAAGAAATGATTGTTCTTTTTATTAATACAGAATGATAAGGAGATATATTATTCTTCATGGAAGTTAATAGTTCATGAGATGAAATATCCAATGCATGAATTAGGATTGGTTATTGTGATCTTTGCATAGATGATCGGGTGAAATTATCTCTATGGTAAATGTCTAAAATATATTCATTTCAAAATATCCCCAATTATATATTCACACATACTGTTCTTAACATGATCTAATAAATACTATTAGATATTAAAAAGGACTACGTCTTTTCAATACATTACCATACATGTATAAAAAACAAAGTGGTAGATGTTTAGAGTAGAAAAGATCCTATAATTTTATCAATGATGAGAACTATTAAGGATATAATATTCTGAGGATTTAAACTAATGGTATTTGGAATAGCATAAGTATCTAAATCCAAAATTTACAAAATAACTTCTAAACCAACCATTATAAAATTGAACATGGAGGCCTAGAAAGCGGATGAGGTGAAACAAAAAAAGTTAGCAAATATTTCAGATTTCAACATTGTTTAAAAATAGTTTATATGTTTTGGAACCTAGATATGATTCCTATTAAAATTGGAGCCATGGAGTGAGATTTTGAATAATGACAATAGATTTCGCTTCACTATTCATCATGGAAACACTCAGATGTATAGAGGTATAAAAAAGAATTTGCTGGGATAACATGAATAGTGAAACTGTGTAATCTGAATCTCAATGTTTGGAAATCCAATATGTCAATGGTGGATGAATGAAATAAAATTTAGGATTAATGAATTACTCATACCAATATAGAAATGGGATAACATAATCATGTATTTCACCATACGACTCCCTATGACCCCCCAAGTAAATAACGCCATCTGGGTTGTAGTTGAACCCCTTAGAAAAGTCATCCCGGTGTAAGATCAAAATATATATTTAGATTGTCAATAACAAGAGGGGATGAAATTTAGGTTTAATAACATTCATTATAACGTTAAGAAATTATATTTTTTACAAATTTAGATAAGATGTTTTTACAAACCCTCTTTGTTTCACAATCAAAGGAATAATTGGAAGGTATCAGGTCCAATTATAATGAACCTCAACTTAAACAATTTTAATTTAAAGAAACTTAATAAAGATTATCATAATGAGGTATTCAACATTAAATCTTATAGAATATAATATATAATATTATGTTCATCTATAAGAATGTATGAGAATGTTATACTTTCTAACTATACAATAAAACCATGGTAATCTAACAAAATCATTATAGAACAAATAAAATTAAATATTTTAACCTAAACAATAGGGTATCCAAAACCCACTGAAAAATGACCCTTCATTTTTACTTTCATGAAATTATGTCCTACCCACACCAGGGGAAGCCCTCAATATGAAGATCAGAATCTTTCTGTGTATCCATGCAATCCCTCAATTTCTAATCTGAATGGTACCTCTACCTTCATATCCCTAGAAGTCCTCGGTTATACACAACAAAATCCGGAGTCACACTATGTAGGTTGAACATGTTTTTACTCAGCTTAATCCAGTTTATCAATGAATTCAAAAAAGGATGGTTTGAGAAAATGTCTCTCAGAGTATCAGCATATCCAACACTTCTAAATGTGTGGGAATCCCAATAATTTTCTAGGATATTTATTGGAAAAAATTACCAATAGTCATATACTCCTCCAATGGTCATATTTTTTCTATAACTTTAGAGGGACCTAGACTATTTTCAATCTACCAAAAGATAGTTTAAAACAGATTTTAGGGCATTGTTATATTATAACATATTCATGTGTAGAAAACAATAATATAAAATATTAAGTTTTTAATTTTGAAAAAATTAATTAAACAGGGATATTATAAAGTTAGGACAATATCATAATGAATATATGTAACTTTAAAAAATATTATTAATCAGATTCTATGAATAATGGGAAATGATGTCGGCATATATAAACAATGGAGTTTGCAAAAATATAAATTTAGAGTCTGGTTTTGGATATAAAAAATTAATGATTTTGGATAAAAATATATTTTATTTTATGGATGGAAACGATATCTTATTTTGGATTGAAATAGAGTCTGATTTTGGATAGAAATTTAGTATTAATTTTTATAAATGCAATGTCTGTTTTTTGATGGAAACAGATTAATATTTTTGATTGAAACAGAGTCTAATTTTAGATAGAAACTACTCTTGATTTTATATCAAAATGGAGTCAGTTTTTCTTAATGGAAATAGAGTTTGATTTT
This sequence comes from Viscum album, assembly GCA_963277665.1. Taxonomy (NCBI): domain Eukaryota; kingdom Viridiplantae; phylum Streptophyta; class Magnoliopsida; order Santalales; family Viscaceae; genus Viscum; species Viscum album. The sequence goes on from OY728143.1 coordinate 360,915,560, forward strand.
GGGTGGAAATGGATTCCTGTTTTGGATAGAAATAGTGTTTGAATTTATATAGAAATGGAGAATAAAAACAATGAGACTCAGATTTTGAAATCAGATGAAATCATTATTAAAGAGTAAATTATGGTTTCGAGATTTTAAATAAGGATCCAAATATTATTAAAGAAATTTAGTCTTTAAAAATTATTTTTAAGCATAAATAATGATAATTAAGAATATCATAGAAAATATTCTCAATGGTTAAGAAAATAAATTTCTATGAGAAATAAAATATTCAATAAAGAGAAGTTGTTTGTGATTTTAAAAACATAATGGAATTGAAATGTAATAAGATATTTTATTGAATTAACAATATATCCATTTTATTAAAGCACAAACAGATTTTTGAAATTGAATATTTTTTTGGAAATCATAAAAAAAATATTTTATATTTGTGGCTTAGTGAATACGACTAACTCCCCCTAAGGTTTTGTCACCTTGAAGATCATATGCGTTTTCCTAAGAAATTTTCTTATTTTTGGTAAACTCCCCCTTATTATGATATTATTTTTAAAATTTTCTCATCCTTTGTGATTTACATTAATTAGTGGAGTGTAAAAAATTCCATACCATAATGGTTAGAAAAATATGCATATGAAACAAAGTATAACAAGGATATTTTAATAACATTGAACGAAAGGTTTTATAACAAAAAATATCAGTGATTTAAGATAATAATTCATCCTTATTCTTCTCTAGAAGAATCTTATTAAGGATGGCCTTCGTCTTCATTATCTCCTTATGATAATATTGGTACTTCATGAATTAGTCTTCTTGCTCTTTGATCTTATTCTAGATCATATGAATCCTTTCTTCTAGTGTCTTGATCACATCTTCTTGGGACATATCTTCTTCTTCCAATTTTTCTATAGATTATCTTTCTTTAATTTGACAAATGAAAATAGAATTTAGTTTTCAATTAAGATATATGTCTTCATGGTTCCTAGCATCTTTCTCTTGATTCAGTTTCTCTGACAGAGTCATAAAAATTTCATCTGAATTCTTAAAAGAACATTTATATGAATCTATATATTCATAAACTATCATAAGATCATTAATAATAGACTTTAATCATTTTATTATCTTCATGTAGGTCATCCTATGGGATTCATAATTGATCAATAAACACTTGATGTCAACATCTACCATGATGAGATTATCCATAAAAAGATTTCTAGATTCCATTTTTGATTTAATTGATTGTTGAATCAGCTGAAATAGTGATTTATTGTTTGGGAATAAGGGAATTGAATCTACTTTCATTTTCAAATAGTGTTCAAGAAAATCATGTCTCATAGAGGAGGATAATTGAGAAACTATGGAAGCTTCCCCTCAAGGATTATCTTTTACCTCTTCATCATTCTTTGACATATATATTCGAACTACATTTTTCTAGGGTGTATCAAGAAGGGATAGCATTATTTTTGAAACAATATTTCCAACAACATTGGTTACCTGATGATCTGGTTCTCAAACATTAACTTCCTCTACAACATCCTAAACAATATCACCAATATTATCCCTTTCTTCATTGAAATTGCCTTGGTTAACATCTTCTTATTTGGAATTTCCTTATGATTTTATGAAACTATATTGGTAGATAATTCTCAATATGTTGTTATTGAATGTTCATCAGTATGAATTTATTTCTCATGGGACTTTTCAGCCACTTTGATCAATTCAACACATTCTTCGTATTCTTCTTTTACTTGTTGCCTAATTTCTTTCTCTAAAACAATATGATCCAAAAGTGAATCATCCTTATCGAAGGATTCTAGTACCTGAATCTATTCTGAATCATTCAAAACATCATTTCACAAATACTGAACAACCTAAGATTCTGACTCATTTTCATTATGCTTTTCTCCTTTACTTTTTTTATCATGATTTTAAGCTTCACGAATCGTCAAGGCCTTATCCTTTACAGGATCAATACAAAAGGTAAGATCACTTTCCTTTCATTTATTATTATATTCTATACACTTAGAAACCACATCATCATCATTATTCATTTACATTATTGGCTTATAGGGTGATAATTAATTTCCATAATGGGTTTGGATGGCTTGTATTTCAGCTTCTTAGATTATCTTTTCTTAGACAGTTCAGCTAAATTTCCTTTTGTATCTTCACGATGATCATCCTTATTAGGAATATCATTACACTCTTCTATTTTAACACTAAATGTTATATTAATCCTTTTTAGTGAATCATCGCTGAGTAACATAATCTTGAAATTATTTTCCTTTGAGTTTCAGAAGATACTGGATGATTCTAAACACAATAATTTAATATTTTATATGATTGTAAGATATATTATGATATGAGAATTTATGTTTCCATTAATAATGTTACTCATTGTTAGAATGATTTACTTCACTATATTTTTATTCCTTAGGTTCACTAAGAAATATGAGAGAAAGATATCACAATACTTGAGTGAATTCTTATCACCCATCCTTCACGTACAAGAATCATTCGTCCACAATTTTTCTATCCTTTTGTTTGTTTAGAGATTGTATACTTTGGATTTATTTTTATCTCGAATCCTAAGGAACACTACATCCTTTACATTATCAAAGGAGCATTCCTTATTAGGAAAAAAGTGTGAGCAGAGGATTTCCTCACCTTCATACGGTTTGTCAAGGATACTAGCCGACGTTTTGAAAGATAATGAATAAAACATTCGATATCCTCTAAACAAGAACATATACCTTCCTCCTTGTTAATAGATCTGAACTAAATCATAAAATGCCACTACAAGATCCATGAAGAATGGATCTAGATTCATTCCATTAGAATCACAAAAACCTTTCCATCCATCCAATTTGATAATTTTCGAAATCAATGAATCATACTTGTAGAATAAAATATTATCCTCTAAATATTTTAGAAACATTAACAAATCCTTTGGATCCTCATTGGACCGAGACTGCATCAGAGTATGAGGAAAAATTCAAGTGTCATTTAGAATATAAGTAAACTAAAAAAATGGAATGTTAAACATAAATAATGATAGAGATTTGACTCCATAAACTGAGAGAATATTAGTGGGACAAAAAATAGAGGGCCCCTTATATAGTCATCACTGGCGACAACTCAAATTTACAAATTAATCCAATGGTTGAGTTTAACTTGAGCTGATCTGATGGTTGATATTAATGTCGGAGAAGGATTTATATGTTCCAATATTTTTAGGTTTTAAAGAGAATTATTATTTATGGAATTTTAATTCGATATGGTTGTCTTAAAACAAGATAGAAATACTAACAAGAATAAAATTCAATTTAAAAATATTTATATAAATAATCATACCTTCCAGATTTATCAGATATAATTGTTAATGATGATGATGTCATTCTGGAATAACATAGGATCTGGAAATTTTATTAGAGAAATAAAATTTATAAATTTTGAAAAAATTAGATTCTGAAATAAAATATGAAAAAGAAACATAAAAAGAGTAAACAAATGTACTCACCCTATCAAAAATGAGTAACAAAATGATACGATATGATTTCCACAAAAGGTTAATATGAAATATTACCATAAAATTTTCATTCATAAATTTATTAATGTATTAAAATATATCATATTGTTAATTTTTTTAAAATATGTCATCATTTTGATCTTGTGTTCCGATAAATTGAAGAAGGATATATCCTTTTTGTTTGTGATCCTAAAAAAAGTGATGTCTAATATCAAAGAGCTTTTCATGAGAGTGATGTTCATGTTTTTTCTTTGAGAAACAGAACTTGTGATATCACACATTATCAATGTTTGGGTAAATCTCATGTCATAATCTATGAGTGTGTGTTTTATCCACAACAATTTAGAAACAATAACATCCAACTACTACATATTCAGCTTCAACAATTGAATGTGCTAACCATTGTTCCTTCTTTCATGACTATGAAACAGTTAAATATCTTATTAAATTACAAATTCAATATTTTCTTTTTCCTATCCATTATAAATCCTCTAAAATTATTATGCTAATATATTTTTTTAAAAATCATTTACAAAAGAATAGAAATTTCATAAATCCACGGTTGCATTTATATAATGAAAAATTATTTGCAGTTATTGTAAATGAGATTCCTTTGGATTAGATTGATATTATACACAAAATAATACTAAAAACATTATGTTTAGATGATTAGATATCATTTATAATAAACAATATATCATACCTTTAAAAGTTGTTTGATCTACTAGATTCTCATATTCAACAAGATAAATAGAATTTTATATACTTATTAGATTATTTATACTTTTTGTGTTGTCATATCCATAATTCATTAGAATATATTTAATATAGTAATGTTGAAATATATATGTTACTTATAGTTTTTTATAAATTTCAAAACCAAAAAAAAGGTTAACTCACACATCATACTCATTTCAAACTCTGATTTCATGAGATTTGAAAATTAATCAGTTAAGGATTACTGAGTTGATCTGAATATAATGTCATAAAAATAAATTTAAACAATAAAAAAGAATCATCTTCCATTATAAAAAGGGGTGGGTAAATTTCCCCCAAAAAATAATAGTTTTGTTGTAAAAAACCTTTAAGTCTATCATCCTACAATCTAGGTGGTTGTTTAAGTCTATATAAAGATTTGGTACATTTTGAAACACGTTCTAGATAATTTGTGACTTCAACACCTTGAGATTATTCAACATTAACTTCTTATTGGGTATTTCTATTATGGAAGTCACACTTCATGTTCATTTGAAAATGTATGAAATTAATGAATGATTTAAGGTCTTGTAGAATATGAATAGATTCATGTATAGCTACTAGAGCACAGGTTTTTCATATTCTATTCTTTCATGTTCATTATAGCCTTTATCACCTAATCTTGAATTTTTATTACAATGATTCCATTTTCAAAACATCTATTTCAGAAGACCCATTTTACTCGAATTATAGATGTTTCTTCAGGTGTTTCAACCTTGGTGCAAATTTTATTCCTTTTGAATCAATTTAGTTTATCTTGTATAGAATTAATCTAGTCATGATCACCTAAATCTTCATCAGTACTTTTTGGTTCTAATTAGAAATGAAATTCTAGATGCCCTACATTATTTCATAATGAACATTTATTTCTTACAATTTTATTTACATCACCAATGATACTATCACTGGGATAATTTTTGAGAAAAAAATTGATTTGGTATTTGTAAAACTTGTTCATCAAAAAAAGGTAAAAAATATTCTATGGGAAATATATCAGAAACATTTTCATTTGTATTTTCATTTTTAGAAGATTCTTGTATCAAAAGATTATAATAATTTTTTGAAGACACATATGACGATTTTTGTTGGAGTTTTTTAAAAAACAAAAGGAATAGTTTCATCATATTTATGATTTAATGTTTCATCAACTGTACAAGAATTTTTGTTAAAATCCTTATAAGCCTTAGAAGTAGTGTAGTAGCCTATGAAATTTATTTCATCAGATTTGGGTGCAAATTTATAAATGTTACCTTTGGTATTTAAGATGAAGACATTAAATCCAAATAATTTGATGTAAGAAACTTTAGTTTTTCATCCAGTCCACTATTCATAAGGTGTTTTATTATAAAATGGTCTGATTAAAAGTCAATTTATAGTAGAGAAAGCAGTAATTATTGGTTAATCCCAAGAGTTTTTAGCAATAGAATATTCACTCAACATGGTTGTAGTTATCTTATGAGGAATAATGTTTCTTCATTTAAAAAAACCATTTTTATGAGGATTTCATATATTTGAGAAGATATACATAATTTCGTTCTTTGAAAAATAGATTCCAAATCTATATTTTCAAACGTTCCCCCATGATCACTATGAATAGTTTTAGATGGATGGTTTATCAAATTTTTAAATATAGTTGAAAAAGATTTAAAATAATAAAATTATTCATATTACATTTATCGAAAATAAAACCATGAAAATCTAGTTTACTCATCAATAAAAAAATACATTATTTTTTCCTCTAATACATCGAGTTTATGTTGGACTGAAAAGATAAATATGCACTAGGTGTAATGCTTCTGATGTTGGGAGTTCACTGATGGATTTAATGATTGACTTATGTTTCTTTCCTTATTTCCAAGGATCACAAAAATTTTAAGAATCAAATCTAAACACTGATAGATCCTTATTATGTATTTTCTTTTAGAGTTTTCAAAATTTCATAACATTGTTGTGTCCTAATATTCTATGTCATAACCAATATTTATCTTCCATTTCACTAAGTAATGGTTGGTCTTGGCTCCTTAGGTGTTCCATGTTTAGTTTATAAACATTCTCATGCCTATGGCCAGAAATAATACGCTCTTTCTTGGAATTGTGTAATAGACAATTATCATTCCTAAAATTCATAAGATATACTTTATCACATAATTAACTTATTATTATAAGGTCGTTCTTATGACCTTTAACAAATAAAACATTTGAAATTAATTCATTTCTAAGAAGAAAAATGTTATATATCCCAGTAATTTCTCCTTCAGCATTATCTCTGAAAGTTACTTTTACTCTATTCAACATGATAATTTTTTCAAACATGTTTTTTCATCAGTCATGTTATGAGAACATACATTATCCATGTACCATGTATTTTTTTTGGGACTTCCATTATTTTCCAAAAAATAAAATAGATATACTTTTGGACTCGATAAATTCTTGGATCTAGAATTTTTAAAAAGTAAAATATTCTGTATACACATTTTCATAGAGAAGTATGCTTTATGAAATCATAAGGATTTGGTTTTATTCAAAGAAGAATTTATTTCCAAATTTCCAACACATTGAAATGTATTAAAATTGGATCTATTTTTTGGAATAAAATAATTAGGAATAAAAATATTTTTTGGATGTGAAAGCCAAATCCGGAATTATTCATAAGATGATGATGTTGTGAATACATTTTATCAAATAATTTTCATCCACAACTGAAATTTGATAATAGATTCCTAATATAAATATTTCATTTTTTATTCTGATGAAAAAATTCTTATTCTCATAGTTAATAGTATTATAGTTGAAGTTAGTTTCTAAAATATTATTATTATAAATAACATTTTCAATGAATATATAAGGTTTACCCATCTCAAAATTAACTTGGTTTTGGTTTTTGGAAACATTTTCAAAATCAAGAATTTTATGATCAAGATATTTTGAATGATATGATGATTCTTTAAAAAAATTATCATTTTATAATATTCATTCTCTAATTATTTTTTTATCTTAGAGTTCTCATTCTCATATAATTTATAAAATATGGAGGCTTCTTTAAAAGAATGTAATGAATTATCTTCTGATGAGGAGGATTTATCATATAAAGATTCATAAATTTATTTATTAGGATAATTAGAATTTCAATAGATACTGTTTAATGATTCTTAATTGTGTACCTTATCCAAAACAAATTACATTAAATAGGTAATCTGGCTATAAGAACAATATTCTCTTATATAAATGTATCGTATTCCAATGATTCACCTGAATAATCACCACCACAAGAACACTAGGTGTCATTATCCTTCAAGACAATATTTATGTTTCATTTTTAGTAAATATTTTTGCTCCTTTTAGAATTATTATCCTTTATCTCATTTCTGTTGAGCATCAGACAATCATGTCTGATAGTTGAGTCCCTTTTTCATTCATAACATGTTACTTTTAAATCATTCTTGTCCTTTCTATATTTTTTCCTATATCTATACTGAAAATCCTTCATTCCCACAATGTTTTTCATCCTTCAATAAATATTTTCTAGTTCAATCTTAGATTGATCACTTTTATATGATTCAGATACTACGAAAAATTTCTATGTTTTAGATCTAGTTACTCTTTCTAGAGTCTTGGATGTAAATGTAGTAGTGAAATAAACACTTCCATTTCCATTATTTTTACTGTTAAAATATTCATCTCTCTTCAATATAGTTTAATATTATAGAAGAGTCCTAAATTTCTCATCATGAGTGAGGTTAAAAACATTCCTATTCAAATTTAAAAATTCTAATTTTGATTCTCACTCATTAGTCATGATATCAATTATCTTATCAATAATAATTTCATCACAAAGTCCCTTTGTACCATAAATTGAAGACTGTTGATGACAGTTATAAATATTTTTTTTCACTTTTCAAACTAGTTCTCCATTAGGAAATACAAATCCATGATACTCAACTCTTTACATAGCTCTTCATTTTTCTATCACTTTTGAACATACAAATGGTGTAACTTAAAGTTACGTTCATATTATATTGGAAGCTGCATAAGATGGTATTTTCAAATAGATATTATTGGTCATGGAATATAAATGAGTATTTTATATCTTATAGTTTAGTTCATATTATGGTTTTTCCTGATTGGTGAAGGATCTGATTTCGTTGTTTATAATCTTCTATCCATTAGTGAGTCTGACAAAATTATCTAATCCAGGGATTATAATAAAATTCTTCATCTTATCTCACTATTACACATAATCATTACCATAAAAACATTGATGACATGTTAGGATTTAAATTTTCTATAGTACCAACATTCATTCCTAACATCTTACATGATAATAAAAAATATTGTTTCCATAAAAAGGATTAGAATAGAGAGTTTGTAAAGAAAGAAAATATTTCAGAAAAACATAAAAAAATTATGTATAAGAAAAATATTTTGATCACAAAAAACATATATATAAGTGTAACTATTTCAAAGACCTCCTCTGATACCAATTATAGTATGTAAATATATATGTAGATACTCAAATAAAAGAGGGGGTGAATTGCAGTTTAAAAACAATCTTTTTTTACCATAAGAAAATATATGATTTACAAAGTTACACATAGTGAATTCATAAAACCTGTTTCATTATTAATCAAAGGGATAATTGGATGGTTCCAAGTCCAATTATATTGTACCTATACATAATAAAATTATCATAAAGCAACATAAGCCAGATTACATTAAAGTAAGATTCTACCTTGAAGTGTATAAAATGAAATATATAAGAGTAAGTAAAAGTATAAGAAAGTATAATAAAGTTATAATGTATAATCATAACAAAAAAACCGGAAATATACCAAACTTGTAAAGGGAAAAAGTTAAAACTTAATATATTAACCCAAAGAGAAGTGTATACAACAGCCATGGACAATGGGAACTTGATTTATACATTCTTGAAAGTCTAAAATACCCACACAAGGTTAATCCCTCAATATGATGATTGCTATCTGTCTTTACATCCCTATAAGGCCTCAACCACTAAGGTGATCAGTACCTCTATCTTCCTATCCAGGAAGCCCTAGATTGTACACAACAAAAATCGATGTCGGATTAAGATGGTGGAACAAGTTGTTCATCATCTTGAATAAGTTGTTCACCAAATTCACACAAGTCATGTTTGAGAAAATCTCTCATAGAGTATCATTACATCTATAACATCTCAAAATGTGTTGAACTCTTCATATGACTTGTAACACCCGAGAATTTTATAAGAGATATTTTGTTTTTATGTTATATAAATCATCAAATGAATCTTTCACTACACACAACACTAGCTTGGCTTGCTTTACACGCAACTGCGGCCTTCCTCAATAGCTTGCATCGTACGCAATACCGAGTTTCACTAAACAACGGTATGTTATTATAATATTACAAACTAGCCGTTATGAATAGTACTAACTGAATTTTAAATTTTACAACATTCTTATTCATCTTACACATTTTCTAGAACATGGTAAGAGAAAAAAATAATTTTTTTTGGGTAAAATAAGTATTTATAAAAAAATGTAGTTTTGCTGCCTTTTGATGGCGCACCCACATTAAATCTAGTTTTTGACACGTTTATAATTTCAATTTGACAAAATAAAAATCTTATTTTTAATCAGGGTATAAAAATTTACTTTGGATAAATTTTTGATATTTTTCTGATAACTTTTATATTTTGATGAATAGTAAAAATACGCTAATTTTTAATTAAAAACAACTTTTTTCATCAAGATAATTTATATGGATAAATTATAATATTGAATGGTTTTAAAGTATAAATAGAATATATTTTTACCATTTAATATAATGTATGTCATTAGCATTAATTTCACATTGAATTCATATGTAAAAACATTTCAATCTTTGGCAATGTTTTAACTTCTAAAACCCGTTTTCTTAACAACAAGATTTATTTTAAATTAATTACTAAAACATACATGTTTTTAATTTTTAAAAACGGATTCCATATTCATAATCAGTGGGTCCAAATTATGTTAATAGGATACTTATTATTTTTGGGCATTATGAGTAGTAACTACGGTAAATTTTATTTACCGTAGTTGAAGGTAAATCGAGTAATTAAGGGTAAATATAAGATTATAAAATTACCCTAACACCTGAAAAAATCCTATTGGATGACTAAAAGTAGACCCATATCACCTAAGGGTCTGATTAGATTAATTTAATGGACTTTTGTCTCTGAAAATAATTTAATTATTATTAAAACCAAAGAATGTGACAACATGCCACTTTCTTAAATTTTATAAGTATACTAATTTTAATTTAGTGATAAAATTCATGACACTTCGAACATGAATAGTCTCCAGAAAGCTAATACAATTATATACATCATAGTAATTTATTTATAATTTTTATGGATTAAATAATTACCATTAATTATGACACAATAGTGATGTTGAAATTATTTTGTTAATTAAAATATCAAATAAATGGTTTTAAAAATATTAAAATAAATATTATATGAACTATTTAATGTGCTCCACTAATTTTCTAGATACATATGACATTTTATTAATCTACTAAAGCTTTTAGTTAGAACATATCCTCTGTATATAGTTTATTTAAATTCAAATAAATAAATAGTGACAAAATTGACACTATTGTTATTTTATAAAAATAACATATTATAAAATTGTTTAAAAATCCCAAAAATATTTAAAAATTATAAATTATATTTTATATGGTAGAAAATTTTATAATGTGTCAAATTATGTAAAATTCACAACACATATGTAAATATTAATAATAATATAAAATTTACAATATTATTACCACAAATAAAATTAAATTTATACATAAGGATAAATCAAGTGGATAATGTTTAAAATAAATTCCTAATATGTCTAAATTTTATTGGTTGATTATATTACAACCCTATCTCATCTAAGCATCGGATATGAGTCATTTTGGATGTTTTTATGTGGGGTTGGGACTTAATATAAACTAATATTTGTTATATTTCCAAAGGTGCCCCTCTCCTCCCTTAAAAAAGGGCACCTCCTCCATCTCCTCCTCACACCAATTTGGGCCTTCAAGATCGGCCACTGTAACACCCGAGGCTTTTATGTTATATAAATCATCAAAGGAATCTTTTTCTACACAACACTTGCTTGGCTTGCTTTACACGAAATCACGAGCTTCCTCGATAGCGTGCGTCGTACGCAATACCGAGTTTCACTAAACAACGATATGCTATTAAAATATTATTAAAACTAGCCGTTATGAATAGTAAAAACCACTTTTTGAAATTTTATAAATTTTATTTTTCAAAATGGACTTCATTTTTGGATTCAGAATATCGAAATTAGCCTAGGGTGAAATTTTGGTTTTTTTCTAAAAACTTTCAATTTTTGATGATTAGTGAAACCACTAAGTGGTAGGTTAAAAACTGAAATTTGCATAAAACTTAATTTTACCGCTTCTGTGAATGGAATTTTGAAAATCCGACCGACACGGTTAATATCAAGGACTAAAATGTGGTTCAATGAGATGAAAATAATTTTTGGTGAATAGTAACTTTTTACTTTTTTTACCATGGTTAATAGTAAATAGGGTAACTAAGGGTAAATATGATATTACTATTACCCTAACACATGTACTAATTCTATTGGATAAGTGTAATTCGACCAAAAACAACTTTATGAATATAATATGCCTATTTAGGTCCACTTGGATTAGATTATGACATTTAATATTATTTTATTTAATGAATAGTTAAAATAGTCAAAATCAAAGTTTAATAACTAAAACATTTTTAATATGGGGTTATACATAAGATAAATTCGACTATAAATATTAATTATAAAGATAAATAGATTTCCTACATAATGAGATTTTATTTATAATTTTTAGACTTTAAATAAATTAATTTATTTATGACACAACGATGATGCAGTAATTACCCTTTTAAGGAAATGTTAACATAATTGATGTTATAAATGCACAAATAAATGTAATTTGAGACTTTTTATGAATTCCACTAATTTTCTAGGTTACTATAATATATTAGCGTTGATTTAATCAACTTGGTTTGAACATATAATTCTGTTATGACTTTCACAAAAATCATATATCAAATAGTGTCAAAATTGACACAAAATAGTTTTTAAATCAAATATTATATTATTAATTGTTATTTTATTCCTAAAAATATATGGTTCGGCCAAATGACTTAGATAATGATATATATATTAATAATAAACAACTTGGGGTTCTTTTGGCATGTTATAGTAAGTTTATTAACCATATAGTGTAAGAAAACAAAAAGTCACGGTAAAAGTTAAATTATTTAACTTAGAGTTAAATCTAATTGATAAGGTTAAAATAATAACCTAAACTTGTATAAATCATATTGGTTGATAGTATTTCGACCCATCCCCACTTTACCTTCGAAATAATACCCTTTGGAACCATTATAAACCGATTTTGACTTTAATATAAAAATTATATTTTGAGGTATTCCTAAGGTGCCCCTCTCCTCCGTTATAAAAGGGCACCTCCTCCCCCTCCTCCTCACACCAATTTGAGCACTCAAGCTCGGCCAACCCCTGCCAAAATACCTTCTCCACTTCCATAGAATAATCCTAGAGGTCCTGGTCTTCTTCAAAGACCAATCCTAGTTCCCCAAGTGGAGGATTCAAAGAGGCGTTTCACAGAAGAGGTAATATCCATTACCGATCTTTTCAATTTCTTTCTTCTTAAACTTCTTCTTCTTTAGTTGTTTCATGATAAAGTAATAACATCATTATTACTTACATACTGATATGTTATTATAAATATGAAACAACCCTAATTCTCCTTTTATCCATCCTACGAAAAAATGAAATCACCGCGCGTGCGTACGTACGGAATACCGTCTCCACGCCGTGGTGTACTCTATTTTCCACCATCACCTTACAAGGATGGGTATAATGGTGTAATGAGTAACTATATATGATTATTATAAAGTGATATTGATACTGAAATTGTATAAATACACTTAAATACAATTCCACGATCATGGGAACAATATCGTCGCTCGTGCGTACGTACGGAATACCGTCTCCACGATGTGATGCGACTCGTTTTACATGATCATCATTACATAGTAATTATATAAATGAATTGAATGAATAAATATGATATATTTTACACTAATACCATTCTGGATATAAGGTATCTATAACCTTAAAAGAATAATAAGAATTTATTCGGCAAAACACGCATAAGAACAAAAGGCAATAAAGACCCAAGTAACAAGTAACAATGAAATATTACTAATAAGAAGCTAAGAGTATGACCATATATGACATCATATCAATATGTATGATTCTGGAATAAGTCAATAACATTATTTAAACCATTATACAAGAGCTTCGGACACGTAAAAAGAAAATTGGACCTAAGGTAAGGGAAATATCACAATCTCACTTTTATCCGAGATTGTTTTTACTTTGGTAATTACTGGGGTGTATTTTATCATCCACATCCATGATCCCTCAATATGTAATATTATTTCCATCCTTCTACAATAGTTTATATACAATTTTACCCTTCGGTGAGTTTTTAGTAAATGATATGAAAGGAATCTTTTGTCGTTTTTCGTACGAGGTACTTTTTGACTTTTCCGACAAATGTACGAAGAATGTTTTTTTTAACTTATACGGCAACATTGGATTTTTAAAACATTATTTCCAAAAATCTTACTTTATAAGTTTTCAAGTTTATTTTTAATCAACTTCTTTTAGTTTATAATTGTATGACATGTTAAGAAAAGAAAAGTGTTTTTTAAGTAGAAAGGATATTTTCCTCAAGAATGGAGTTCAAATGTTTTATCAAAATTATTTTCCATCTAAGATAATATAGGGTTTTGTTTTTATCCCTATTTTTACATTGATTTGATTATGTTTTGAGGAAATTATTTTTATGAAGTCATTTACCTTATTTGTATTATGATGTCATGATGTTTCAAGAATCCCATTTTTGTTACATGTGTTATGCGATGATGTATGATTTATGATTATGTGGCACACATAAGAAAGGATTCATTATAAGATGGGTGGGACCTATATCTCCCTCCAATACATTGGGTAAAGATTTATATCTCATGAGATAGACATGGCTGGAACGGAAGGTTATTTCGGTTCAGTGATACAGGACTGAAACGAGGAGTGAACTCGGTTCAGAAATGGACTTTTTCCGCTAAGATAGTCTTGGCAATGAGTCATGACTAAAAAGAAATGATTTTCCATGATTATGTGTGCATGCCACAAAGTTTCAAATTTTATGTTATGATTATGGGGATCTCATTTTCACTTCTATGATTTATTCCATGTTAAGATATTATGATCTCTTTTGCAGGTTATGATTTTCAAAAAGATATGATATGATTTTTATTTCCTTTATTTTCCCTTGCTGAGCATTTGAGCTCATCCTTTTTTTTGTATGTTTTCTTTTCCCCAGGTCAGGAAGATGGATATTAAGTAGAATATGCTAAAAGGGACCCTAGATATGATGAAATAAATGGGAGACACTGTAGAAGATTTATGAACCAGTTTTTTATGTTTCCCAGTTTCTAAAGACACTATACCTATACGGTCCTTTGTGGTTTTGTCATATGTTGTAATAAGTTTGCTTCAATTTTGAAGTATTAACAATGTATGTAAAGTATGTGTCGTTATAGTTGGTATCATAGGAAAGTTATAGTCATCCTTTTGAAACTAGGATGTGAAAGCCTTAGTAAGAACCCTAAGGATAAGTCTAAGCATAGAGCACAATATTAGGGTTTTAGAAATGGCCATGAATAACCTAGGATAAGACCTTAAGTGTGAAATTTTATTCTTAATTATGTGGTTTTCCTATTATAATTAGTGTTTCTCACACTATTCTTCTTGGTTTTAGTCTATGGCTGGAACCCGAAGGAATCGTGTTAATGCGGAATGCAATGGGCAATGCAATGATTGTCCCCCTGAGCAACCAAACGATATGGGAGCTGGAATGAAAAATCATGTAGCCATGCTCACACAACTTTCTCAAGCTATGAATCATGCAGGACTTCCAAACGAGCAAAGGAAGGAGCAACATTCTGTTGAATCTTTCATGAGGCAGCGTCCCCCTTCTTTCAGCGGGTCTACTAATCCATTAGTTGCTGAACAATGGATTAGTACTACTGAAAAGATATTTTCAGTTCTTCAATGTTCTGAACATGATAAAGTCATCCAAGCAGTGTATCGTTTGGAAGGAGATGCTGATCAATGGTGGAATCTTATTAAGAATACGAGGAAAAGGGATTAAATTGATTCCATGGAATGGGATGAGTTCAAGAACTTATTTTTCAATAAGTACATCCCTCGTATTCTCCGAACAAAAATGGAGAAAGAGTTTCTTGAACTAAAGCAAAGGGATGATGAATCTGTTGGTACCTATGAAGAAAATTTTACAAGACTTGCAAGGTACGCTTCTGGTATTATTATCCAACCTGAGAGTAAGATCGATCGATTCTTTAGTGGCTTAAAACCAAGTATTCGAAGGGCGTTAGCCATAAGGGACTTCAATAGCTATGAGGAAATCATTCGATGTGCTCTCAAAGTCGAGATTGAGATTGGAGTAACCCATCAGTCATATGGGTTTGATAAGAAGAGGAAAATGGAATTTAAAGGAAAATCTAAAGAGCACACTGAAAATAAGATGAGCTTTCCCTTATGCTCAAATTGTGGAAAGAAACATGGAGGGAGTTGTCTTAAAGGGATAAGTAAATGTTTCAAATGTGGAAAGGAGGGTCATCGGGCATTTGAATGCCGCGATGATGGGAAGAAGATGTCTAATGATGCAAACAAAGGAAGGGATACACAGAATGAACCTACTACACTTCAATGATTCAAGTGCAAGGAGATGGGGCATTATGCCAATCAATGCCCAAATCCAAGGGTTGATGATGATGGTCGACGTCAACAAACTCTTAAGGCTAAAGACAAAGGAAAGTCACATGCAATTTCTATCAGCGATGTGGAGTACGATAACGTTGTTGTGAAAGGTACACATACCATCCACTCTAAAGAAGCAAATGCTTTATTTGATTCTGTATCCACCCACTCTTTTATTTCTGAAGAATTTTCTAAGGGTATCACCGTATTACCTCAACAATTAGATGTTGAGTTAGCTGTGACAACACCTAATGGCACATCAATCACATCAAAAGTTTATAATTCTTCTCCAATTGACGTTTGTGGGAAAGTGCTTCCTGCAAATCTTGTGATCCTTCCTTTAGTGGAATTCGATGTGATTCTTGGCATGGATTGGCTTTCTTTATACGGAGCTAATATCAATTGCCAAAGAAGGGAAGTCACATTTCATATTCCAGATCAATCTATGATCGTCTATCAATGCAAGGATGAACATAACCTTCCAGTGGAAATTTCTTCCATTTTATGGGTATTGATTCCACTAAATGATGGTTATTTATCTCAAATGGTTGGTGAGAAACTCGCAATTAAAAATATGCCCATCGTACGGGAGTTTGATGATGTCTTTCCGGAGGAATTACCAGGTCTTCCACCAAATCGGGAAGTTGAGTTTTCAATAGAACTCGTACCGGGTGCTTTGCCTATTTCAAAGACACCTTATAGAATGGCCCCAATTGAGTTGCAGGAATTGAAGAAGCAACTCCAAGAGAATCTTGATAAGGGATTCATACGCCCTAGTGCGTCACCTTGGGGAGCACCTGTTCTATTTGTTAAGAATAAAGATGGATCAATGAGACACTACATTGATTATCGAGAACTTAACAAGATCACTATCAAGAACAAATATCCTCTCCCACACATTGATGACTTATTTGACCAACTACACGGAGCTCAATACTTTTCCAAGATTGATCTTCGATCAGGGTATCATCAATTAAGGGTCAAAAGGTAGGATATACCAAAGACGACTTTTCGTACAAGGTATGGACACTATGAATTTATAGTGATGCCATTTGGTCTTACTAATGCCCATGCTATCTTCATGGATCTAATGAATAGAGTCTTTAGATACTATCTTGATCAATTTGTGGTAGTCTTCATAGACGATATTCTTGTCTATTCAAAGAGCAAGGAAGAACATGAAGATCACTTGAGAATTATATTGAAGACCCTGAGAAAGGAGAAGCTTTATTCCAAATTTACCAAGTGTGAATTTTGGCTTCAAAAAGTTGCATTTTTGGGTCACATAATCTCAAAAGAGGGGATATCTGTGGATCCAGCAATAACAGAGGTTATCGAAAGATGGCCGAGACCAACAACAGTAACTGAGATCCGAAGTTTTCTTGGTTTGGCTGGATATTATCGACGTTTTGTAAAAGATTTTTCACTATTATCTAATCCACTCACCAAGTTGACTCGGAAAGGAGTTAAGTTTGTTTGGACAGAGGAATGTGAAGAGAATTTCAAGGAGTTGAAAAGAAGGTTATCCAGTGCACCTGTGCTCACACTACCATGTAGTGGAGAAAGGTTTGTGATCTACAGTGATGCATCCAAGAAGGGATTGGGGTGTGTTCTTATGCAAAATGATATGGTTATAGCTTATGCCTCACGACAGTTGAAAATCCATGAGAAAAATTACCCAACACAAGATTTGGAGTTAGCTGCGGTAATATTTTCATTAAAGATTTGGAGGCATTACCTTTATGGTGAAAGGTGTGATATTTATACTAATCATAAAAGTTTAAAGTATATTTTCACACAAAAGGAGCTGAATATGCATCAAAGAAGATGGTTGGAGCTGATTAAGGATTACGACTGCTCAATCCATTACCACCCTAGGAAAGGAAACAAGGTGGCAGATGCATTAAGTCGACAAGACCATACCAGTTTATCCATGATGAGGATCACAAAAGATCCAATATTTATGGATTTACAAAGGATATATCTTGGAATTATAATGGAAGGGGGAAAATCTTATCTTTCTCAAATGAATGTTCAACCATCTATACATGTGAAGATTAAAGAGGCACAGAAAGAAGATGTCGAGTTACACAAGAAGGTGAGAAATGTTCCTGAATTCAACCTTGATTGTGATGGGATAATAATGCTCAGGAATCGGGTTTGTGTTCCTCCCATCCCCGAATTAAAGAAGGAGCTGCTGGATGAGGCTCATAGTTCTTCATTCTCTATTCATCCTGGAAGCACGAAGATGTATAGAGACCTGAAAGAGTACTTCTGGTGGGATGGCATGAAAAGAGATGTTGCTGAATATGTCTCTCGATGCTTGGTTTGTCAACAAGTTAAAGCAGAGAGACAGAAGTCTAAGGGGATGTTAGAACCATTACCCATACCTGAATGGAAATGGGAAAACATCACTATGGACTTTTTCACATGACTTCCTAAAACATCCAAAGGCAATAATGCTATCTGGGTCATAGTTGATCGTCTTACAAAGTCTGCACACTTCATTGCTATTAGAGAGGATTTCTCTCTAGATCAGCTTGCCAGGATATATGTAAAGGAAGTGGTAAGATTGCATGGAGTACCACTTTTTATTATATCTGATCGGGATCCGAGATTTACCTCGAAGTTCTGGCGAAGTCTTCAGCATACTCTGGATACAGAGTTGAGTTTTAGCACTGCTTATCATCCTCAGACAGACGGTCAGTCTGAGAGAACAATTCAAACCCTAGAAGATATGTTGGGAGCTTGATCTATGGATTTCAAAGGAGTTTGGGATCAAAACCTACCTTTGGTGTAATTTTCTTATAATAATAGCTTTCACTCTAGTATTCAGATGCCTCCTTATGAAGCTCTCTATGGAAAGAAATGTAGGACTCCAACCTACTGGGATGAAGTTGGGGAAAGAAAGCTATTAGGACCTGATCTCGTTGATGAAATGGCAGAAAAGGTCAGATCTATTCAACAACACATAAGGGCAGCTCAGAGTCGACAGAAAAGTTATGCCGACAACCGAAGAAAAGACCTAGAGTTTGAAGTGGGTGATAAAGTGTTCTTACGAATATCTCCCTGGAAGAGGGTTATGAGATTTGGAAAGAAGGGGAAGTTGAGCCCTAGATATATCAGTCCTTTCGAATTACTGGATCGTGTTGGAAAGGTAGCATACTGATTGGCGCTTCCACCGAATCACTCTCAAGTACACGATGTGTTCCATGTATCTCTCCTGAGAAAGTACATACCTGATCCTTCACATGTACTCAACTCAGAAGTTGTACCGCTGGAGAAAGATCTTTCTTATGAAGAACAACCGATAGAGATTCTCGATAGTAGCGAAAAAGTCCTACGAAACAAGACCACTCGATTGGTGAAAGTTTTATGGAGGAACCACCAACTTGAAGAAGCTACATGGGAGCTTGAGGATATGATGAGGGAGAAGTACCCTCATCTGTTTGTTACAAAGTGATGAATTTCGAGGGAGAAATTCTTTTTAAAGGGGGTAGAATGTAACACCTGAGGCTTTTATGTTACATAAATCATCAAAGGAATCTTTTTCTTACACAACACTTGCTTGGATTTCTTTACACGAAATCACGACCTTCTTCGATAGCTTGCGTCGTACGCAATACCGAGTTTCACTAAACAACGATATGCTATTAAAATATTATTAAAACTAGCCGTTATGAATAGTAAAAACCACTTTTTGAAATTTTATAAATTTTATTTTTCAAAATGGACTTCATTTTTGGATTCTGAATATCGAAATTAGCCTAGGGGGAAATTTTGGTTTTTTTCTGAAAATTTTCAATTTTTGATGATTAGTGAAACCACTAAGTGGTAGGTTAAAAACTGAATTTTGCATAAAACTTAATTTTACCGCTTCTGTGAATGGAATTTCGAAAATACGACAGACACGGTTAATATCAAGGACTAAAATGTGGTTCAATGAGATGAAAATAATTTTTGGTGAATAGTAACTTTTTACTTTTTTTACCACTGTTAATAGTAAATAGGGTAACTAAGGGTAAATATGATATTACTATTACCCTAACACATGTACTAATTCTATTGGATAAGTTTAATTCGACCAAAAACAACCTTATGAATATAATATGACTATTTAGGTCCACTTGGATTAGATTATGACATTAAATATTATTTTATTTAATGAATAGTTAAAATAGTCAAAATCAAAGTTTAATAACTAAAACATTTTTAATTTGGGGTTATACATAAGATAAATTCGACTATAAATATTCATTATAAAGCTAAAAATATTTCCTACATAATTATATTTTATTTATAATTTTTAGACTTTAAATAAATTAATTTATTTATGACACAACGATGATGGAGTAATTACCCTTTTAAGGAAATGTTAACATAATTGATGTTATAAATACTCAAATAAATGTAATTTGAGACTTTTAAAGAATTCCACTAATTTTCTAGGTTACTATGATATATTAGTGTTGATTTAATCAACTTTTTTCGAACATATAATTCTGTTATGACTTTCAAAAAAATCATATATCAAATAGTGTTAAAATTGACACAAAATAGTTTCTAAATCAAATATTATATTATTAATTGTTATTTTATTCCTAAAAATCTATGGTTCTGCCAAATGACTTAGATAAGGATATATATATTAATAATAAACAACTTGGGGTTCGTTTTTCATGTTATAGTAAGTGTATTAACCATATAGTGTAAGAAAACAAAAAGTCACGATAAAAGATAAATTATTTAACTTAGAGTTAAATCTAATTGATAAGGTTAAAATAATAACCTAAACTTGTATAAATATTATTGGTTGATAGGATTTCGACCCATCCCCACTTTACCTTCGAAATAAGACCCTTTGGAACCATTATAAACCGATTTTGACTTTAATATAAAATAATATTTTGAGGTATTCCTAAGGTGCCCCTCTCCTCCCTTATAAAAGGGCAACTCCTCCCCCTCCTCCTCACACCAATTTGAGCACTCAGGCTCGGCCAACCCCTTCCAAAATCCCTTCTCCACTTCCCTAGAATAATTCTAGAGGTCCTGGTCTTCTTCAAAGACCAATCTTAGTTCCCTATGTGGGGGATTCAAAGAGGCGTTTCAAAGAAGAGGTAATATCCATTACCGATATTTTCAATTTCATTCTTCTTAAACTTCTTCTTCTTTAGTTGTTTCATGATAAAGTAATAACATCAGTATTACTTACATACTGATATGTTATTATAAATATGAAACAACCCTAATTCACCTTCTATCCATCCTACGGAAAAATGAAATCACCGCGTGTGCGTACGTACGGAATACCGTCTCCACGCCGTGGTGTACTCTATTTTCCACCATCACCATACAAGGATGGGTATAATGGTTTAATGAGTAACTATATATGATTATTATAAAGTGATATTGATACTGAAATAGTATAAATACACTTAAATACAATTCCACGATCATGGGAACAATATCGTCGCTTGTGCGTACGTACGGAATACCGTCTCCACGATGTGATGCGACTCGTTCTACATGATCATCATTACATAGTAATTATATAAATGAATTGAATGAATAAATATGATATATGTTACACTAATACCATTCTGTATATAAGGTATCCATAACCTTAAAAGAAGAATAATAATTTATTCGGCAAAACACGCAAAGAACAAAAGGCAATAAAGACCCGAGTAACAAGTAACAATGAAATATTACTAATAAGAAGCTAAGAATATGACCATATATGACATCATATCAATATTTATGATTCTGGAATAAGTCAATAACATTATTTAAACCATTATACAGGAGCTTCGGACACGTACAAAGAAAATCGGACCTAAGGTAACGGAAATATCACAATCTCACTTTTATCGGAGATTGTTTTTACTTTTGTAATTAATGGGGTGTATTTTATCATCCACATCCATGTTCCCTCAATATGTAATATTATTTCCATCCTTATACAATAGTTTATATCGAATTTTACCCTTAGGTGAGTTTTTAGTAAAAGATATGAAAGGAATCTTTTGTCGTTTTTCGTACGAGGTACTTTTTGATTTTTCCGACAAAAGTACGAAGAATGTTTTTTTAACTTATACGGCAAGAATGGATTTTTAAAACATTATTTCCAAAAATCTTAATTTATAAGTTTTCAAGTTTATTTTTAATCAACTTATTTTATTTTATAATTTTATGACATTTTATGAAAAGAAAAGTGTTTTTGAAGTAGAAATGATATTTTCCTCAAGAATGGAGTTCAAATGTTTTATCAAAATTATTTTCCATCTAAGATAATATAGGGTTCTGTTTTTATCCCTATTATTACATTGATTTGATTATGTTTTGAGGAAATTATTTTTATGAATTCATTTACCTTATTTGTTTTATTATGTCATGATGTTTCAAGAATCTCATTTTTGGTACATGTGTTATGTGATGATGTATGATTTATGATTATGTGGCACACATAAGAAAGGATTCATTATAAGATGGGTGGGACCTATATCTCACTCCAATGCATTGGGTAAAGATTCATATCTCATGAGATAGACTTGGCTGGAACAGAAGGTTATTTCGGTTCAGTGATACAGGACTGAAACGAGGAGTGAACTCGGTTCAGAAATGGACTTTGTCCGCTAAGATAGTCTTGGAAATGAGTCATGACTAACAAGAAATGATATTCCATGATTATGTGTGCATGCCACAAAGTTTCAAGTTTTATGTTATGATTATGGGGATCTCATTTTCACTTCTATGATTTATTCCATGTTAAGATATTATGATCTCTTTTGCAGGTTATGATTTTCAAAAAGATATGATATGATTTATATTTCCTTTATTTTCCCTTGTTGAGCATTTGAGCTCACCCTTTTTTTTGTATGTTTTCTTTTCCCCAGGTCAGGAAGATGGATATTAAGTAGAATATTATAAAAGGGACCCTAGATATGATGAAATAAATGGGAGACACTGTAGAAGATTTATGAACCAGTTGTTTATGTTTCCCAGTTTCTAAAGACACTATACCTATACGGTCCTTTGTGGTTTTGTCATATGTTGTAATAAGTGTGCTTAAATTTTGAAGTATTAACAATGTATGTAAAGTATGGGTTGTTATAGCCACACCCTGACCATTTCACTTCCGCACTTCCCCAAAATCATCCTAGAGGTTCTGGTCCTCTTCAAAGACCAACCCTAGTGCCCTAAGAGGAGGTTAAGAAGATGCGCGTCAAAAAAGAGGTAATATCCATTACCGATCCTTTACAAATTCTTTCTTCTTCAACTTCATCTTATTTATTTGTTTCATTATGAAGTAATAACATCATTATCACTCATATACTGATATGTTATTTGAATTATGAAACAACCCTATTTCACCATCTATCCATCCTACGGAAAACGAAATCATCACGCGTGCGTACGAACAGAATACTGTCCTCACGCCGTGGTGTAATCTATTTTCCCCCACCACCTTACCTGGATAGGTATAATGGTTTAAATAATAAATATATATGATTATTGTAAAGTGATATTGATTCTGAAATAGTATACATACACTCCAATACAATTCCATGATCATGGGAATGATATCAACGCTCATGTGTACGTACGGAATACCGTCTCCACGATGTGATGCGATTCGTTCTACGTGATATTCATTGGATAATGATTATATAAATGAATTGAATGAATAAATATGATATATAGTACATTAATACCATTCTGTAAATGATGTATCTATAACCTAAAGAGAAGAATAAGAATTTATTCGACAAAACACGCATAAGAACAAAAGGTTATAAACACCCGAATAACAAGTAGCAATGAAATATTACTACTAAGAAGCTAGGAATATGACCATATATGATATCATAACAATAATTATTATTCTGGAATAAGTCAATAACATTATTTAAATCATTATATAGGAGTTTCGGACACTTACGAAGAAAATCGGACCTAAGGTAAGGGAAATATCACAATCTCATTTTTATCCGAGATTGTTTATACTTTGAAATTTACTGGGGTGTATTTTATCATCCACATCCATGTTTTCTCAATATGTAAAATTATTTACATCCACCTACAATTTTTTAAAACCAATTTTACCCTTTGGTGAGTTTTATTAAAAGATATGAAAGGAATCTTTTGTCGTTTTTTATACGAGGTACTTTTTGACTTTTCTGAAAAAAGGACGAGAACAATGTTTTTTTTAACTTATACGGCATGAATGGATTTTTAAAAAATTATTTACAAGAAGATTACCTTACATGATTTCAAGTTTATTTTTAATCAACTTCTTTTAGTTTAGAATTGTATGACATGTTAAGAAAGGAAATGTGTTTTTGAAGTAGAAAAGATATTTTCCTCAAGAATGGAGTTCAAGTGTTTTATCAAAATTATTTTCCATCTAAGATAATAAAGGGTTCTGTTTCTATCTGTATTATTACATTGATTTGATTATGTTGTGATGGAGTTATTTTTATGAATTACTTTATCTTATATGAATTGTTTTATGATGTCACGATGTTTTAGATTCCCATTTTTATTACATGGGTTATGCTATGATGTATGGTTTATGATTTTGTGGCACACATAAAAATGGTATCATTATGAGATGGGTGGGACCTATATCTCCCTCCAATTAATTGGGTAAAGATTTTATATCTCATGATATAGACATGGCTGTAACGGCAAGTTAAACCGGTTAAGTGAAACAGGACTGAAACGAGGAGTGAACTCAATTCAGAAATGGACTTTGTCCCCTAAGATAGTCTTGGAAATGAGTCTTGACTAATAAGAAATGATTCTATATGATTATGTGTGTATGCCAAAAAGTTTCATGTTGTATGTTATGATTATTTGGATTACATTTCACTAATATGATTTATCCCATGTTATGAAATTGTGATCTCTTTTGCAGGTTAAGATTTCCAAAAGTTATGTTCTTATGTATATGATGTGATTGATATTTCTTTTTTTTACCCTTACTAAGCATTTGAGGTCACCCTTTTGTATGTTTTATTTCCCTAGATCAGGAAGAAGGTTATTAAGTAGGATATGCCAAAAAGGGACTCTAGATATTCTGAAATAAATGGGAGGAAAAGTATATGCTTTATGAACAAGTTGTTTATGTTTCCCAGTTTCTAAAGACTCTATACCTATACGGTCCTTCAATGGTTTTGTTATATGTTGTAATAAGTATGCTTCAATTTTAAAGTATTAACAATGTATGTAAAGTATGGGTCGTTATAGTTGGTATCAGAGGAAAGGTATAGTCAACCGTTGGAAACTAGGATGTGGAAGCCTTAGTAAGAATCCTAAGGATAAGTCTAAGCATAGAACACAATCTTAGTGTTTTAGGAAAGGCCATGAAAAACCTATGATAAGACCTTAAGTGTGAAATTTTATTCTTGATTATGTGGTTTTCCTATTATAATTAGTGTTGCTCACACTATTCTTCTTGGTTTTAGTCAATGGCTGGAACCCGAAGGAACTGTGTTAATGTGGAATGCAACGGGCAATGCAATGATTGTCCCCCTGAGAAACCAAGCGTTATGGGAGCTGGAATGAAAAATCTTGTAGCCATTCTCACACAACTTTCTCAATCTATGAAACATGCAAGAATTCCAATCGAGAAAAGGAAGGAGCAACATTCTATTGAATCCTTCGTGAGGCAGCGTCCACCCTCATTCAGCGGGTCTACTAATCCATTTGTTACTGAACAATGGATCAGTACTACTGTAAAGATATTTTCAGTTCTTCAATGTTCTGAACATGATAAAGTCATCATAGCAGTGTATCATTTGAAGGGTGATGCTGATCAATGGTTGAATATTATCAAGAATACGAGGAAAAAAGATGAAATTGAGTCCATGGAATGGGATGAGTTCAAGAACTTATTTTTCAATAAGTATTTCCCTCGTATTCTTCAAACAAAGATGGAGAAGGAGTTTCTTGAACTGAAGCAATGGGATGATGAATCCATTGGTACCTACGAAGCAAATTTTACAAGACTAGCAAGGTACGCTTCTGGTATTATTATCCAACCTGATAGAAAGATCGATCGATTCCTTAGTGGCTTAAAACAAAGTCTTCGAAGGGTGTTATCCATAAGGGACTTCAATAGCTACGACGAAATCGTTTGGTGTGCTCTCAAAGTCGAGATGGAGATTGGAGTAACCCATCAGTCATATGGGTTTGATAAGAAGAGGAAAATGGAATTCAAAGGAAAATTTAAAGAGCACACTGAAAAGAAGATGAGCGTTCCCTTATGCTCAATGTGTGGAAAGAAACATGTATGGAGTTGTCTTAAAGGGACAAGTAAATGTTTCAAATGTGGAAAGGAAGGTCATCGGGCATTTTAATGCCGCAATGATGGGAAGAAGATGTCTAATGATGCAAACAAAGGAAGGGATACACAGAATGAACCTACTACACTTCAATGTTTCAAGTGCAAGGAGATGGGGCATTATGCCAATCAATTCCCAAATCCAAGGGTTGATGATGATGGTCGACGTCAACAAAATTTTAAGGATAAAGACAAAGGAAAGTCACATGCAATTTCTATCAGCGATGTAGAGTAAGATAACGATGTGGTGAAAGGTACACTTACCATCCACTCTAAAGCAGAAAATGTTTTATTTGATTCTAGATCCACCCACTCCATTATTTCTCAATAATTTTCTAAGGATATCACCGTATTACCTCAACAATTAGATGTTGAGTTAGCTGTGACAACCCCTAATGGCACAACAGTCTCATCAGAAGTTTATAATTCTTCTCCGATTGAAGTTTTTGGGAAAGTGCTTCCTGCAAATCTTGTGATCCTTCCTATAGTGGAATTTGATGTGATTCTTGGAATCTATTGGCTTTCTCTATATGGTTCTCATATCAATTTCCAAAGAAGGGAAGTCACATTTCATATTCCAGATCAATCTATGATCGTCTATCGATGTAAGGATGAACATAACCTTTATGTGGAAATTTCTTCAATCTTATGGATCCTAATTCCACTAAATTAAGGTTATTTATCTCAAATGGTTGGTGAGAAACTCATGATTAAGAATATTCCCATTGTACGAGAGTTTTATGATGTCTTTCCGGAGGAATTTCCGGTTCTTCCACCAAATCGTGAAGTTGTGTTATCAATAGAACTCGTACCAGGTGCTTTGCCTATTTCAAAGACTCCTTATAGAATGGCCCCAATTGAGTTGCAGGAATTGAAGAAGCAACTCCAAGAGAATCTTGATAAAGGATTCATACGCCCTAGTGTGTCACCTTGGGGAGCACCTATTCAGTTTGTTAAGAAGAAAGATGGATCAATGAGACTCTGCATTGATTATTGAGAACATAACAAGATCACGATCAAGAAAAAATATCCTCTCCCACACATTGATGACTTATTTGACCAACTACAAGTAGATCAATACTTATCCAAGATTGATCTTCGTTCAGGGAATCACAAATTATGGGTTAAAAAGGAGGATATACCAAAGATGGCTTTCCGTATAAGGTATGGACACTATGAATTTATAGTGATGCCATTTGGTCTTAATAATGCCCCTGCTATCTTCATGGATGTGATTAATAGAGTCTTTAGAGACTATCTTGACCAGTTTGTGGTAGTCTTTATAGAATATATTCTTGTATATTCAAAGAGAAAGGAAGAACATGAAGATCACTTGAGAATTATATTGAAGACCCTGAGAAAAGAGAATCTTTATGAAAAATTTTCCAAGTGTGAATTTTGGCTTCAAAGAGTTTCATTTTTGGGTCACATAATCTCAAAAGAGGGGATATCTGTGGATCCTGCAAAAATAGAGGTTATTGAAAGATGGTCGAGACCAACAACAGTAACTGAGATATGAAGTTTTCTTGGGTTGGATGGATATTATCGACGTTTTGTGAATGATTTTTAATGATTATCTAATCCACTCATCAAGTTGACTCGGAAAGGATTTATGTTTTTTTTGGACGGAGGAATGTGAAGAGAATTTCAAGGAGCTGAAGAGAAGGTTATCTAGTGCACCTATTCTCACACTGCCTTATAGTGGAGAAAGGTTTGTGATCTATAGTGATGCATCCAAGAAGGGATTGGGGTGTGTTCTTATGCAAAATGATATGGTGGTAGCTTATGCCTCACGACAGTTGAAAATCCAGGAGCAAAATTACCCAACTCATGATTTGGAGTTAGCTGTGGTAATCTTTGCATTAAAGATTTGGAGGCATTACCTTTATGGTGAAAGGTGTGATATTTATACTGATCATTAAAGTTTAAAGTATATTTTCACACAAAAGGCGCTGAATATGCGCCAAAGAAGATGGTTGGAGCCGATTAAGGATTACGACTACTCAATCCATTACCACCCTGGGAAAGCAAACAAGGTGGCAGATGCATTAAGTCGACAAGACCATGCCATTTTATCCGTGATGAGGATCACAAAAGATCCAATATTTATGGATTTACAAAAGATGGATCTAGGAATTATAATGGAAGGGGAAAATTATTATCTTTCTAAATTGAATGTTCAACCATCTATACATGTGAAGATTAAAGAGGCATAGAAAGAAGATGTCGAGTTACAAAAGAAGGTGAGAAATGTTCCTGAATTCAAACTTGATTGTGATGGGATAATAAAGTTCAAGAATGGGGTTTGTGTTCCTCCCCTCCCTGAATTAAAGAAGGAGCTGCTGGATGAGGCTCACAGTTCTTCATTCTCTATTCATCCTAGAAGCACGAAGATGTATAGGGACCTGAAAGAGTACTTCTGATGGGATGGAATTAAAAGAGATGTTGCTGAATATGTCTCTCGATGCTTGGTTTGTCAGCAAGTTAAAGCTGAGAGATAGAAGTCTTAGGGGATGTTACAACCATTACACATACCAGAATGGAATTGGGAAAAAATCACTATGGACTTTGTCACCAGAATTCCTAAAACATCCAAAGGCAATAATTCTATCTGGGTCATAGTTGATCGTCTTACAAAGTCGGCACAATTCATCACTATTAGAGAGGATTTCTCTCTGGATCATCTTTCCAGGATATATGTAAAGAAAGTACTAAGATTTAATGGAGTACCACATTCAATTATATCTGATTGAGACACGAGGTTTACCTCAAAGTTCTGGCGAAGTCTTCATCATACTCTGGATACAGAGTTGAGTTTCAGCACTTCTTATCATCCTCAGACAGACGGTCAGTTTGAGAGGAAAATTCAAACTCTAGAAGATATATTGAGAGCTTGCTCTATAGATTTCAAAGGTGGTTGGGATCAACACATACCTTTGGTGGAATTTTCTTATAATAATAGATTTCACTCCAGTATTCAGATGGCTCCTTATGAAGTTCTCTATGGAAAGAAATGCAGGACTCCAACTTGCTGGGATGAAGTTGTGGAAAGAAAGCTATTAAGACCTGATATTGTTGATGAGATGGCAGAAAAGGTCCGATCTATTCAACAACACATAAGAGCAACTCAGAGTCGACAGAAAAGTTATGCCGACAACCGAAGAAAATACCTAGAGTTTGAAGTATGTGATAAAGTGTTCTTATGAATATCTCCCTGGAAGAGGGTCATGAGATTTGGAAAGAAGGGAAAGTAGATCCTTGATATATTGGCCCTTTTGAAATTATGGATCGTGTTGGGAAGGTAGCTTTCTGATTGGTGCTTCCACCAAATCTCTCTCAAGTTCACGATGTGTTCCATATATCTCTCCTGAGAAAGTATATAACTGATCCTTCACATGTACTCAACACAGAAGTTGTACCACTAGATCAAGATATTTCTTATGAAGAACAACTGATAGAGATTCTGGATCGTAGTGAAAAATTCCTACGAAACAAGACCACTCGCTTGGTAAAAGTTTTATGGAGGAACCACCAATTAGAAGAAGCTACATGGGAGCTTGAGGATATGATGAGGGAGAGGTACCCTCATCTGTTTGTCACAAAGTGACAAATTTTGATGGTGAAATTCATTTTAAGGGGGGTAGAATGTAACACCCGAGACTTTTATGAGAGATATTTTGTTTTTATGTTATATAAATCATCAAAGTAATCTTTCACTACACACAACAATAGCTTGGCTTGCTTTACACCCAACCGCAGCCTTCCTCGATAGCTTGGTCGTACGCAATACCGAGTTTCACTAAACAACGGTATGTTATTATAATATTATAAACTAGCCATTATGAATAGTATTAACTGAATTTTAAATTTTACAACATTATTATTCATCATACACATTTTCTAGAACATGGTAAGAGAACAAAATAAATTTTTTTTGGGTAAAATAAGTATTTATCAAAAAATGCAGTTTTGCCGCCTTTTGATGGCGCACCAACATTAAATCTAGTTTTGACACATTTATAAGTTCAATTTTTCAAAATAAAATTATTCTTTTGAATCAAAGTATAAAATTTACTTTGGATAAATTTTTGATATTTTTCTGATAACATTTATATTTTGATGAATAGAAAAAATATTCTAATTTATAATTAGAAACAACTTTTTTCATCAAGATAATTTATATGGATAAATTATAATATTTAATGGTTTTAAAGTATAAATATAATTTATTTTTACCATTTAATATAATGTATGTCATTATCATTAATTTCACATTTAATTCATTGGTAAAAACATTTCAATCTTTGGCAATGTTTTAACTTCTAAAACCCATTTTCTTAACAACGAGATTTATTTTATATTAATTACTAAAACTTATATGTTTTGAATTTTGAAAATTGGATTCCATATTTAGAATCAGTGGGTCCAAATTATGTTAATAGGCTACTTTTTATTTTTGGGCATTATGAATAGTAACTACGGTAAATTTTATTTACCGTAGTTAAAGGTATATCGTGTAATTAAGGGTAAATATAAGATTATAAAATTACCCTAACACCTGACAAAAACCTATTGGATGACTAAAAGTCGACCCATATCACCTAAGGGTCGGATTAAATTCATTTAACGGACTTTGTTCCATGAAAATTATTTAATTATTATTAAAACCAAAGAATGTGACAACATGTCACTTTCTAAAATCATATAAGTATACTAATTTTAATTTAGTTATAAACTTCATGAAACATCGAACATGAATACTCTCCATAAATCTAATACAATTATCTACATCATATGAATTTATTTAGAATTTATAAGGATTAAATAATTATCATTAATTATGAAACAATAGTGATGTTGAAATTATTTTATTAATTACAATATCAAATAAATGGTTTTAAAAATATTAAAATAAATATTATATGAACTATTTAATGTGATCCACTAATCTTCTAGATACATATGAAATTTTATTAATCTATTAAAGCTTTTAGATCGAACATATCCTCTGTATATATTTTATTTAAATTCAAATAAATGAATAGTGTCAAAATTGACACTATTGTTATTTTATAAAAATAACATATTATAAAATTGTTTAAAAATCTCAAAAATATTTAAAAATTATAAATTAAATTTATATAGTCTAAAATGTCATAAAGTGTCAAATTATGGAAAATTCACAACACAGATGTAAATATTAATAATAATTTAAAATTTAGAATATTATTACCACAAATAAAATTAAATTGATAAATAAGGATAGATCAAGTTGATAATGTTTAAATTAAATTCATAAATTGTCTAAATTTTATTGGTTGATGCTATTACAACCCTATCTCATCTAATCTTCGGATATGAGTCATTTTGGGAGTTTTTATGTGGGGTTGGGATTTAATATAAACTAATATTTGTTATATTTCCAAAGGCGCCCCTCTCCTCCCTTATAAAAGGGCACCTCCTCCCTCTCCTCCTAACACCAATTTGAGCATTCAAGCTCGGACACACCCTATCCATTTCACTTCCCCAATTCCCTAGAATCATCCTAGAGGTTCTGGTTTTCTTCAAAGACCAACCCTAGTGCCCTAAGAGGAGGTTAAGAAGAGGTGCGTCAAAAAAGAGGTAATATCCATTACCGATCCTTTCCAAATTCTATCTTCTTCAACTTATTCTTCTTTAGTTGTTTCATTATGAAGTAATAACATCAGTATCACTAATATAATTATATGTTATTATAAGTATGAAACAACCCTATTTCAACATCTATCCATCCTACGGAAAACGAAATCACCATGCGTGCGTACGTACGAAAAACCGTCTCCACGCCGTGGTGTAATCTATTTTCCCCCACCACCTTACTTGGATGTGTATAATGGTGTAAATAATTACTATATATTATTATTGTAAATTGATATTGATTCTTAAATAGTATACATACCCTCCAATACAATTCCACGATCCTGGGAACGATATCATCGCTCGTGCGTACGTACGGAATACCGTCTCTACGATGTGATGCGATTCGTTCTACATGATCGTCATTGCATTGATTATATAAATTAATTTAATGAATAAATATAAAATATAGTACATTAATACCATTCTGGAAATGATGTATCTATAACCTAAAGATAAGAATAAGAATTTATTCGACAAAACACGCATAAGAACAAAAAGTTATAAACACCCGAATAACAAGTAGCAATGAAATATTACTACTAAGAAGCTAAGAATATGACCATATATGATATAATAACAATTATTATGATTCTGGAATAAGTCAATAACATTATATGAATCATTATACAAAAGGTTCGGACACTTACGAAGAAAATTGGACCTAATGTAAGGGAAATATCACAATCTCATTTTTATCTGAGATTGATTATACTTTGAAATTTATTGGGGTGTATTTTATCATCCACATCCATGTTTCCTCAATATGTAATATTACTTCCATCCACCTCCAATTGTTTAAAACCAATTTTACCCTTCGGTGAGTTTTGTTAAAATATATGAAAGGAATCTTTTGTCATTTTTCGTACGAGGTACTTTTTGACTTTTCCGACAAAAGGACGAGAAGAATGTTTTTTTAACTTATACATCATGAATGGATTTTTAAAAAATTATTTACAGGAAGCTTCCCTTACAAGTTTTCAGGTTTATTTTTAATCAACTTCTTTTAGTTTAGAATTGTATGACATGTTAAGAAAGGAAACGTGTTTTTGATATAGACAGGATATTATCCTCCAGAATTGAGTTCAAGTGTTTTATCAAAATTATTTTCCATCTAAGATAATAAAGGGTCCTATTTTTGTCCCTATTATTACATTGATTTGATTATGTTGGGATGTAATTATTTTTTTGAATTCCTTTATCTTATATGAATTGTTTTATGATGTCACAATGTTTAAGATTCCCATTTTTATTACATGAGTTATGCTATGATGTATGGTTTATGATTTTGTGGCACACATAAGAATAGTATCATTATGATATGGGAGGGACCTATATCTCCCTCTAATTCATTGGGTAATGATTTTATATCTCATGAGATAGACATGGACGGAACGGCAGGTTAAACCGGTTCAGTGAAACAGGACTGGAACGAGGAGTGAACTCGATTCAGAAAAGGACTTTGTCCACTAAGATAGTCTTGTCAATGAATCTTGACTAATAAGAAATGATTCTATATGATTATGTGTGTATGCCACAAAGGTTCATGTTTTAAGTTATGATTATTTGGATCACATTTCAATACTATGATTTATCCCATGTTATGAAATTATGATCTCTTCTGCAGGTTAAGATTTCCAAACGTTAGGTTCTTATGTATATGATGTGATTGAAATTTCTTTTGTTTACCTTTACCGAGCATTTGAGCTAACCCTTTTGTATGTTTTATTTTTCCAGGTTAGGATGAAGGTTATTAAGTAGGATATTCCAAAAAGGGACTCTAGATATGATGAAATAAATGCGAGGCAAAGTAGATGCTTTATGAACCAGTTGTTTATGGTTCCCAGTTTCTAAAGACTCTATACCTATACAGTCCTTCCATGGTTTTGTTATATGTTGTAATAAGTATGCTTTAATTTTGAAGTATTAACAATGTATGTAAAGTATGGGTCCTTATATGTCTGGGGTATTTATAGGAAAAAATATCATTGTTAATATCCTTCTCTAGTTGTCTTATTTTTAATTGAATCTTGGATGGACCAAGACATGTGTCACTCATACATAAATTATTTTAAAACAAATTGTACAACCTCATTTCATTGTAACCTAATCACGTGTAAGAAACAATAACATGAAAGAAATATTTTCTTTATTTTAAGAAACAAACATAAACTAGGATCCGATAATGATGGAAAAATATCTTAATGAAAATATATATCATTGACATGTATGACTAATCAGAATCATATAATAACCAGAATTAGTGTCTGAATACGTATAAAAATGGATTCTAGAAGAATAAAAATTCCGTGTCTAGATTTATATAGGAAATAATTCTGAGTTTTGATAGAAATGTAGTCTATTTTTTGATGGAAACCGAGTATTATTTTGGATTGAAAAAAATAATAATTTTGGATGGAAATGAAGACTGAATTTTGATACAAATGGACTATATTTTTTGTTGCATACGGTGTCTAATTGTGGATGGAAACCAAGTCTGACATGGGATAGAAACAGAGTCAGAATTTATATAGAATTTGAGTTATTTTTTAGAAGGAAATGAAGTTTAATTTTGGATATAAATGGAGTCTAATTTTGGATAGAAATTGTCTGAATTTAGATATAAACAGAGTGTAAAAATAGTGAGACTCATATTCTAAAAATAGGTTAAATTTATATTAAATAGAAAATTATGGTTCTATGACTTTAAATAAGTATATAGTAATTCTTAAGGAAATTTCGTCTTAATAAAAATACAATGTAATGATTATAAAGGTAAAATTAAGAATAAAATAGAAAATCATGTTAAGGGTTAAGTATATAAATTTCTTTATAGGAAGAAAATAATCTTTAATGTTAATGGTGTTTGTGATTTTCAAAACATTGTGGAATGGAAAACATAAAAGATAGCTAATTGGTTTAACACACATTTCATATATATCAAAGAATAGTTCTCTCCTGATCAACATAATATTATATATATT
Source organism: Viscum album (assembly GCA_963277665.1). Lineage (NCBI taxonomy): Eukaryota > Viridiplantae > Streptophyta > Magnoliopsida > Santalales > Viscaceae > Viscum > Viscum album. The sequence goes on from OY728143.1 coordinate 360,950,789, forward strand.
AGGTATTTTTTATTTTTTAATTGAGATAAAATCATTATTATATCTAATCAAGATCATAGTGTTACCTTAAGGTTATGGAGAAGCCTTCAGAAAGAAATAGATACAAAACTAAGTTTCAGAACATCTTATCACCCTCTAATGGATGGTCAATTTAAAGATCCATCCAAACTCCAGAGGATAAGTTTAAGGTATCTAATAGTGTCCCAATGATGATGGGATCAAAACCATCCATAATAGAGTTCTAATATAACAATAGTTTCTGTTATAGCATTCAAATGGCACCTAATGAGGATCTATATAGGATTCAGTTTCAGACTTAGATAGGCTAGAATATAGACCGAGAGTGGAACCTGATGGAAACTACAGAATATAATGATACTAGAGATAAGGTCCAAACCATTACACATCCAATGGAATCTATGAAATGATGATATAAAATCTACGCAAACAACAATCGAAGTGGCCTCGAGTTTGAGGTTAAATATGATGTTTTCCTCAATATTTCAACACAGAATAATGTAATGAGGTTTTGGAAAAGAGGAAATCTTACACCAAGATACATCAGCCTTTTTTATATCCTTTTTCAAATCCTAGTGTTGTCCGGCCTTTTATCCGTCCTATGTAACCTATATCAAGTACATGATATGTTCCTCATATCCCTCTTGTGGAAGTACATGAGAGAACCCTCGCATGTACTGAATCCAAGGGTGGTATTGTTCGATAAATAAATTTAATTGGAGGAGTAGGTACAAAAGATCTGAGATTATAGAGACAATGTTTTATAAAACAAGACAACTCACCTAGTAATTGTGTTATGGTGAAACCACATGGTTGAGGAAGCAACTTGGGAACCAGAAGATGTGATGTAGGAGAAGTGTCCTCATATATTTTCAAATTATTATCTAATATGAAATTTAAAGGGTGAAATTAATTAAGGGGGGGAATAGAACCCCTAAATATATTATGAATTATTTATTTGCAAATAAATTCAATAAATTTGATAGTTTTTGATTCACACAACAACATGTTCAAATAAATTATGTTACCATATAAAGGTAATATTAAAACATGGCATTTATATCATTGAAGATAATATTAAATGTATGAATATAGATAATTAAATTATGAAAATAATATGTCTTATAAATGCTTATAATAAATTTAATTTTTTTATACTAAATTAGAAATAAAATACGAATCATTATAATGAATGATAATTGTTTTTTTAAATATTTTTTTTTCTTAAAAATGGTTTAGTTGAATTTTTGGCACATAATTTAAAATTTATTTAAAAAAAATAGAAAAAATATCAAAAAATTTGAATTTATGTTTTGAAATCAGATTATTTAAATTAGCTTATGGTGGTTTTTATTTACTTTTCATAAAATATAAACATTTCAGTGAATAGATAAAATACATATTTTTACAAAATTTGTTTTCTTTTTTATAGTTTTTTTACCATTATTAGTTTAATTTTTTAAAAATTTTAAATAACTAATATTTATTTATATTAAATAAAAAAATTTATTTAAAATGTCATTATATTATATTTTAGGAGAAGTTTATTTTTACTCTTAAAACATCTATTTTAATAAAAATATTTTATAGTGTATAATGATTAACTATGTTAAATAAATAAAAATAACCCCTAATGAGGAATGATTTAAATGAAATTTATAGATTATATGTCTAATGATATTAATTTAAATTCATATAATTATTATTACTTTTCATATATTTTATGAGATAAATTTTTCTCGAACAATACATTTCATGTGAAATAATTTTTTCGATCGTTTATGGGTTTAATTTTGAATTAAAATTTTCCACACATGTGAGTACAATTTGGAAAATTGGATTCCATATTTGGAATCATAATATTCTATATTATATAATAAATCCATCATAATTTTTAACATAATCAATTGTTAAAATAGACAAAATATATATTTATCGTGGTTAACGAAAGAAGGGTTTTACTGACATCTAAACAAATGTGATAAGGGTCAAAAATTAAAAAAAACAACAAAATTATCTATTTAATGAAAATATTTTAACTTTAACTTTTAAAATATTATAAAATACTTTGTTTTTTATTCTTGTGGTATGATAGAAATGTCAGTTAAATTATTTCTTTTGAAAATTTACATATATATCCATCTCCCACAACATATAAAAGGTCACCCCCTCGTTTATCATTTCGAAAATTCCAAAATAGATTTTTTCATCCAAGAACATAGAAATACAATTTAATCCTTCCATATGTTTATCAAATATTAATTGTTATTTTCATGAACTCATAAATGGAAGAATTTCGGTGAAAACCCATAGATGTTTTCTGAAGGAGAGGAAGCATCCTTAAACAGGTGTATTATTTTATTTCTTATTCCTCAACACTTAAATATTAATAAATTAATACTATATAATAAAATAAATATCTTATATATAATTATATTTTTTATTTTGAGTTAATTACTTACAACAATCTCCTACTCCCGAAAATGGAAAAATAAGCTATTGACCGTCTGTCTGATGGACTACCACCTCACAAACCGGCGTAATTAATTTTCCATTACATATTATCATAGATAGATATAATTTCTTATCTAATATTTATATATGATATCTATTATATAATTATTCATCTATATTTTATAATATTGTATATACATTTATAATTTCAATTCTATATAGAGTATGATAGTGTCGCTCATCCCTATGTTGGACTACCACCACTCGAATTGATGTGACTTCTTCTTCAGTAACACTTTACAAGTTTTTAGGAAAGTTGATATGTTTGTAGTGACTTGAGAGCGGTGAATAGTACCTTTTATGTTATTAAGATAAATAGTGTTATATTAGTGTTATAAAAATGTTAAATATATATAGTGTATATAAAAACAGATAACATACAATGTTTTTTCCGTTGTTAGAATCACCAAGTACCTAGTCCCCTCATCAATATCCTCTACTCTGTGGGAAGAATGGTATTAAATAGATCCATAATAAGGGAAGGGAATTATAACCCAATTACATAAAGATAAAATGTTCCTTTTCATTCCAACTGGTATAACCACTACGACAAACCCATCCATTAACAACTTTTTTATTTATCATTACAAGAGGAAAATGCTGATAAATGGTATATTAATCATCTTTAATGAATGATATTATAAATTTAACCTTTTCATGTCTTAGCTCTAATATATGAAACATTTATAAATTATTTCTTTTTAGAACTGATAAAGTGTATCATTTATCTCCTCTTTTTTAGCACTAATAAAGGGTACACTTTATCAGCACTTTATGAATAGCGTTGGTAAATATTTCTTTCACCAATGGATTTTAAGTGCGGATAAAAAAAATTATTTATTAAAAAAATATTTAAAACATTATTAATTAAATATTTATTAAAAAAATGAATTGATTGGTTTCACATTATATAATAGTAAACATTTTTTAATTATATAATTATTATAATTAATGTTATTAAATTATATATATAATATATAGATATATATTAATATATATAAATATGATTATATATTACAAAATACTTATGTGGCTTACATTAAATTTTCATATATTTATTAAAAATTTATTTATAATTAAAAATTAATATGAATTAAAAAAATTACTAACTGCATAGTACTCGACATCTAATTGAATGTCATTTGATAATTCAAATTAATATAGAAAAAATGTTTTTTATATTGATTTCACAGATACATAAAATTAATGCCCTTTTATAAACAATATTCTCACACACAAAAATTATCCATTTATTCAATATTGTTAAAGGGTAGATATATTCTTAATTTATTTTATTTCTCTCATTTTGTACATATATGCATGCACTCAAAATTAGATATTCATTAATAAAGAAAAAAAATATATTTGTAAAAATTATGTCTAAATAAATATAATTACAAATAATTATTTATAAATGTACGTTCATTATATTTATAAAATTATATATTTATACCATTGTATATTTATAATTATAAATAAGTAAATAATTTTAAAATTATTTATATAATTATAAATATACAAAGATAAATATTTAAACAATTATTAAATTTATAATAATTTTGGTTATATAATGAATATATATTCTATATTTAAATTTTTATATATTTTTTAAATATATATGTATAATTATATAATTATATATATTTATATAAATAATATTTATTATAAATATTTCTATAATTATAAATATATATATATATTTAAAAAGGAATATATTTACAAAATTTATACTTATATATTTATTATATATTTATGGACATTTAAAAAAAAATATAATTAAAATTATAAATCCTTTAACAACAATACAGCAATAAGCACTGACAAAAGAATCATTATCAGCATTTTTTCATGATTATAAATATGTGGGTTTATCAGTGCTATAGGTTTCTCTATAATTTATAGTCTTTTTATAAGAAATTATATAATAAGAGTAGATAAACAAACTCTTTATTAGGGATTATTGGTAAGTGCAGGTAAAAGTGTTCTGATATATTATAAAAACCCTAACCATTCGTGAACATGTCATTATATAGAGGCTTTTTGGGGAATCCACCCACTATCGGCACTACTCCACAATGAATTGAAGGTCAAATCACAACACTCAACTTACAATGAACTTATCCCCTGACATAGAAATAGGATTTTAGATTTTATTCAAACTAGTGAGGAATGAATTTTGATTTTTTTGTGTATTTTTTGTTTCGTTTTTTGATTTCTTCTTCCATGATTTTTTTATAATCCATTAGTAATGATCCATTGTTTTTTATTTTTATACGGTCCATTATTTAGGTAATAATTTTTCATCTATTGTTTTGAATTGACTACCAATGATTGATGTATTGTTTATATCTGTCATTGTACTTTGGTTTTATTCATATTTAATTTTTTGTTGTGTTTTATATCTTTTTACTAAATAATTTTTTCATATATGAATATAAATGAGTAGAAATTTTCATATATGTTATTTTCTATTTAATAATAATTTTAGTAATATTGGTTGGTGCCTAATGATTAAATATCTGTTGACACCTTTCATGGAAACCTCAATGGACATGATGTTTCAAATTAAATTTTCTGGAACCATTCTAGTGGATTGATGTATGTTCCTCTATATGTTATATGGATCATTTGATCTAGTACCAATTTGACATCTCTTTAGTCATTTGTTTTCATCTAGATATGTTTTAAAGTGTCCATCCCCATTTAAGAACATGAGTTTTTATCACATCAACCCTTCTCTTTTTTAATCATTTTATTTCCTTTAGTTCATTTTATGTTTGAATATCAGGTTCTAATATATTTCATTTTTCTTATATACTATTTGTGAGTCGGTTTTTAAACTATAGTGACATGTATATGTGTCTATATAGATATTTCATCATTCCTTTCCATATTTGATTGTCTAATAGGTATGCCCATATCGGGTAATGATGACTTTTGTTCTGCATGTCCATTGACCCCAAGGGTAATTCTAGAATTTTGGTCAACCAATATAATAAGTTCTTTCTATTTGGGGGGGATTCCATTTCTTTTTCTTACACCCAATGTTTAAAACATGTTTTGTTGACTTTGAGGAGTGTTAGAGGTCATAATATGGCCTGACCTGGTGATTTTTGGGAAATTTGGCCATGAGTCATTACACTATCCATATTTTGGTTTACAACTATAAAGTGTAGTGATAATATAATTCATTATCTTCCTTTATCTCCATATATTTTTCAAATTCCAACATCTATTATTATTCAGTTTAGTGTATCTAGGTGTTTATATATTATAGTAGAAATTATCCATATTTCCCATTTTATAATTTTCTATAACTTCCATTTTTTATAATGAATATATTATGTGTATTTATTTATATATTTTGTAAAATTAAACTATTATGAATCCAATAAGATGGATATAAATAGAATATTAATGCATAAATTTTTTTTTAAATTGAATATGAAGATAGACTTAAATACCCCCATCATATTTTTAAGAGAACATGCAGACGGTCCTTCAAAAATATTAAGCCTGTGTTTATAATGTTTTTATTCAAGAAAAATTAGTTTGGAAGTGCTGGAAGAACATTTGACTTGTCATGGAATAGATCAATGAAATAAATGATAGGCTATACATGTGAAAAACTGAATATGGAAATTTATTGGGAAGATACTAATGTTTATGAATCCTCTTGTATGAATACCTTTTTAAAAGATGATGTAGACCAAATAGAAAAAATGAAAGTGGAACATGAAGATGAACATAGTGATTTTAGAATGTTTTTTGATTTTTTATATAGAAGTTAAAAGAAACCATTGTATAATGGTTGTAATAAATGCACAACATTTTCATTTTTATTGTAGTTATATAATTTTGTAGCAGGAAACAGATGGAGTGACAGCAGCATTATAGAACTTCTTGGTATTTTGAAATATATGCTACCAGATGAAAATAAACTAACATGTCAAACGTATTATTCTAATATAATGTTACGTTCGATGGATATGATATCTACAAAAATTCATGCTTTTCAAAATGATCCCATATTACTTCGTAAATATCATAAATCACTGATAAAATTTCCTAATTGTGGTGAAATACGATACAAGGAAAATAAAGCATGTCTTCAAAATAAGAATTGTACTTTCCAATAAATCCACTATTTAGAAGACTATATGTATGTTTTGAAACTATAAGACATTTAAAAAAGGAATGAAGATACAAGAATTGAACATGGTAACCTACATCATCAAGTATATTCTCCTAAGTGTAAGAAAATTTATTATCATTTTCCTGAATTTGGATATGAGCAGATAAACATTCATCTAGTGTTTTTTATAGATGGAATAAATACATTTGGTTTTTAATGTAGTACTCATAGAACATGTCACATCATCATGGTAAATTATAACTTTCCTACATGGTTATGTATGAAGAAAAAATACATTATTCTGTTTCTAATTATTTCTTGACAAAAGGAACCATGTAATGGTTTTGATACATCTTTTTGTCCATCGATCGATGATCTGAAATTTATGTGGGATACAGGTGTTACAATGTATGATTCTCATAGATGTTAAAATTCACATTTTTTCCATATTGTATGGAATGATAAAATACTTCCCTGCTTATGGAAATTTATTTGGATCGATCCTTAAATGTATGTTGGGGTGTTGCATTTTTCAAAAATGAACACAATCAATTCAGTTGAAACATTCCTCAAAGACTGAGTTTTTAGGACATCAAATATTTTTACCATGATGACAAAAAGTACTGATTTTGGACGACATCCTATGATGGAAATATTGATCATGGTAGTACACCATATCTAGTAATACTTTATCAACTGTATAAAAATGAAAAGAAGATTGACACTATTTTTGGTAAACCATTTTAAAAAACCATTCAATATTTGGTAGAATGAAGGGAGAAATTTAATTTTTAATTACAGTATTGGAATTGTTTATATGTCATAAATTTTCATAATGTCATGCATGTATAAAAAATGTATTTTAAAGTGTTATTGTCACATTACAAAATTATAATAGAAAAAGTAAATATGGCATCAATGAATAGTTGGGCATGATTGGATTGGGGATAAGGGAATAGTTTGCACTAGAGATGGGTAAAAGGAAAAAAATTCTTCCTCTAGCATCTTACACTATATCCTCATAAGAAAAATTTTCATTTTACCTTTACCTTACTAGTGTAAAAGTTACATAGGTGTATTCATCATATATTATAATGTCATGTCAGTGAATAGTTTGAATTTTTTGTTACAAAAATTACATGACAGTCATGTTTTGATGAAAGATTTAACACATGTTGATTTATTTTGCATTATCCCTCAAAATGTACTACATAAATTAACAAGAAAATTCATCTTTTTCAAATCCATATATAGTAATGTTATAGATTAAGCGATGTTTTCCATCATGAACAAGTATATTTCTATAACATTATGTGGATTATAATTGTTCCTCCCACCATTATTATTTAATATAATGGTCATCATGATAGTTCACTTCTTTATATAAGTTCAAATATGAGGAGTTATTTATTACATATATATGTACCCTGTTGAACAATGTATATAGATTTTGATAGGGTATGTCAAGAATCATTGTTGACTAGAAGTTTGTATTGTATAATGATATATTGTTGAATAATATATTAAATTTTGTATCGAATACCAACTATATGTTGAATGCATCAGTCTCCCAATGTCTCGTCGCATTGAACACCTTAAAGAAAATGTTATTTCTGGAAAAGATTTTTTTATAGTTACCATGACATAATGAGAGAAAGAAAATCATTACATATTACATAATTTTTAATATGTTGATCTTTACATTGAATCCCACAAATAAATTCCTAAACATTCGATTCCATCCAGAGATGAAATATTGATATTAGATATACATAATCAAAATTTTATTGGAAGGTACATAGATCAAATTTATAACAATTAATCTGAAAATACAAATTCTATAAACAAATGTCTTCAATTTCTACTCTGAGTACTTAATGAAAATTTTATATTTTACATTGGGTTTCTAATCAATGGTTATATGATCTATAGAAAATAATAGAATCACATCAGTACAATGCTAAACATTGGTGTTACGCTTGTGGATGAAGTGATGCACATATCTAGTTTCATTTATTGAAAAACAATTTTTTAAAATATGCCATATTTGGGTATTATCAAATAGATATATGAATTGGATTATACAACATTTCATGTGATGATTTTCCATTGAAAATGGATTGACTATATCAGTGGAGTGAATGTTGAAAAAATGGGATTTGAAAATGTTAATTTCAGTGTATAAGTGGAAAATGATAAGATATTCATAATAGAATCAGAATTCCAACATGAATTTCATGTCACTGGTCTAAAAATGAATTGGTTGATTTTCCAGTTAGTGACTAAAACAAATGTTGATTCAGGTAAAAATTCAATTGAGGATAACAGTTTCATTTGGACATCACAATAATTTCATTCGGGTGTCACTATATAAAATGAATTGTACATTAGAGGGGACCACAAATAGGGTATTTGGATTCCGAAAAGTGGAAAAAATGAATGAAAATTTTCAAAAAATTTATTTCAATGAGAAGGTAAATTTTTTTTAATAAATATTGTTTTTCATTATATTGTTATATTTTCTCTACTATATAAAAAAATTAAAAATAAAATGTTTGACTACTCAAGAAGTAATTTTCTTCTACACATGATGATGTTAATAGTCCTTCATAGAAAAAACCTAAAATGAGGTAAACCCTTTAGATAGATTAAAATGAAATATTACGAAATAATTTCTCTATTTTAACAAAAATTATATAATGCAACGTTGATTTAAATTTCATTTTTCATTATAGAGTTAGTTAATTTTATAAGATTTATATCGATGGGACATTCCTTTACAAGCTGAGCAATGACATTTTCTCTACTCAATCAGGGATATAATCATAATGTTTCACCGTAAAGTAAATTTCTATAGAATTACTTTATTTTTTCATATATATATATATATTGTATTACTCATATAATAATTTCCTTCTTATACATGTGTATTATCTTTATGGATATGGGGGTTCTTTATCCAACTTTAATGATCCTCCCCCATTAATGCCTTTTCACCAATATAGAGGTTCATTTATAACATTATTTCATGTTATGTTTAGTTCCATTATAGGAAGAGAAATGCCGCTACCTCTATTAAATTATATAGGTAATATTGATGTTTACATAGAAAAATAATTTTCCATATAATTAATTTATTGTCTCATATGTATGATTAGTTTATTTCATTTAGTATTATTCAAAAAAAATTGACTTCATATAGTGGTGGATTATTTTATTCGATTTGGGGGTTCTATATCCATCTATCATGCTCTTTATCCCATAAAACCTTTTCACAAATATAGTGGATCATTTATCACATTCATTCAGGATACCTCTACTACCTTTGCATGAAGAAAAATGATGATACCTCAGCTCAATTAAACTATTAATCATAATGTTTTCATAGTAAAATAATTATATTTGGAATTAATGTGTTGTTTTATATGTGTGTTTCATTTAATTATTATTATTATTACTCACATAATGATTAATTTCCTAAATTGGTTGATTATTTTGTTCATGTTTGTGGTGTTATGCCCAGGTTTTATGCTCATTCTTCCATATATCCATTTCACCACTACAATGGTCAATTTTTTACATTCATTCATGTTGACTCCATTTCCATTTCATGAAGAGTAACAATGTTGATTCTTATCAATTACAGATATAATGTTAATGTTTTCATAGTAAAAGTATTTTCCATTGAATTAATTTATTGTTTCATATGTATGATTAATTTATTTCTTTTTAATATAACTTATATAATAAATGTTTTCTTTTACAGGTGGATTGTTTTTTTTCAGGTTTGGTTGATCAATCCATATTTCAACCCATTTTCCCTCGAAACATCCACATACTTCTTCTCTCACAAATCCTTTCACTCTGGAAGTGTTCACATATTTCAATTACATCCAATTTTCCTCCACTACTAAATCATATAGGTAACCTTGATATTTTCATAGTAAAAAAATTGACCAGGATATTAATTTATTATTTTATATTTTTGGTTAATTTATTTCTTTTTAGTACTACTTATAATAATTGATTTCTTATATTGGTCGATCCATTTTTTTTGTGGGGGTGGTTTGTTCGAAACTACTCATCCAATATTGGTAGTCCGACAAATATAATCAATTGAAATCATTGTACCATTAATAGTTAGTATTTTTTTGGAATTTATGTAATATTTTGTAATTATGTAATCATATACACCAATTATTGAAATTTATATAATATAGTTTTTTATTATGATTGTGTTATAAATTTAAATTCATTTAAATTATCTATTGGGACTTGTTTTTGTTAATATCTGATGTTTTTATAGGGTGTTTCTACTATTGTAGTCTGATGTTACAGCACACTACTGTTGTGATGTAGTGTTCTATAATAGTATAATAATGTATGGCCCTTTATCAGTTCTTATAAATGTGTTGATAAGGGGTTCATTTAGAGGTGTTAAACTAAAACATTGATAAATAGTTCTTTTATCAACTCTTTTAAAATTACTGATAATGGTTTCATTTATAACTATATTTTAGTGGTGATAAATTACTCCATTATCAAAAATTTACTAATATAGAAAAAATTCCTTGGATTTTAATGTCTCTAATATTATCAGCACTTTTCTAGCACTGATAAAGGTCATTTATAGAACTTATAAATTCTAGTCTTGTTATAGTAAACCCATGTGTTGTTAAACAATCACAACCTACCTTCATTTTTTCTTGGAGAAAAAACCCAACCATCCATTTAGATAGAAGGAATAAGCCAATGTAATAGTTTTTTGATGGGAAAATCATAAACCAAACAGTATTAGAATAATAGATGGAATGATGAATTACAAGGATAAAATAACATAAAAAATTAAATCCACCGCTTCAAAAATGATATATAAATATAATGAATCACATGTTCTTTGATCACAATAGTGGAGGTAGAAAAAATTTAAAAGGATATTCAGTGATTACACAAAAAGAAGAGATATCGATGAAGTTTCTTGATTTATTCAATGTAGTAAAAATTGACTCATCAAGTATCCGTATGATGATCTGAACTGGAAAATGATATTTATCATTGAAAAGATCTTCTATATCATTATTCAAAAAATCCTTTTAGGTAATATTTGTATCCAATATCTTCATGTTACATATAAACACAAAATTATATAATAATATGACCATTACCATATTTTTTTAAATTCACACTGAAAAAAACACAATTATGTACAATATTATTTTATGAAATATTAATATAAAATATGTATTATTTTATGAATAAAAATTATAATCAAATAAATAATTAAAAACTATTGAAATAAAAATATTATCATATAGATTATATATATAGAAAAAAATTATAGAAAAACATATCATCATATGAATATCAATTCTTCATAAACATGTGTTCATTAAAATTATGCTACAATTATTTTAATAAACTATTACAATTATATTTCAATAATAACATATTAAACCCTTTGATAATGAATATTATTTTATCAAAAAGTTTAAAAAGATAAAAAATAGAAATAATTGTTATCTAATTTTTAATTTATTTATATGTTAATAAAATATATAACACTGACTCATGAATTACATTAAAAACAATGAATGGTGGCACATGACCCACTGCTAAAATTAAAAAAAATCCACCATTTAACTTTTATGAAAAAAATGATCCAACCAAAACAAAATTTTTCCCATGTAACTATGCGTCCAAAGGCTTCAAGAGATGTAAAAAAATGACCATTCGAAGTACAATGTATACTCATAACTCACTGTTGCATGAATCCAACATTTGATCATGAACCATCATTTCTAATTTAAAATAATGGATTACTGAATATATTACCAAACAATAGATTGAAATTAAAAATTGATAAATCATAACTATTATTCTCAATAGAATAATAAATGAAAAAACAAATATATATAAAAAAACTACCACCATGCTTCTTTGATCTTGAAGAAATAAAATACTATTATGAAGTAACTATTAAGAATACCTAAGAACATCATATACATAATAATTTACAAAAAATTGAAAAGGAATATAAAATAACCAATAATATTATTGAAACTGTTATGATGTGGTAATGAAACCAGTTTATCCCAAAAAAACAAAGAGATCCTATTGGAGGTTGGTGAAGCTTTTCACTAGAAATTGTATAATAGGAATTAAAAATCGTAAATAAAAACAAAAAAAACCAGAAGAAGAAAAATTCCTTGGGGGAATCTATATAAAAAGAGAATCACAAATGGTGAGTAAAAAATAACCCACTTTTGAAGTACAATAGTGGGTAAAATGGCCTACTGTATATGTCCAACAGTGCATTAAATGACCCGCCAATGATGTCTAGTAGTGGAACACTTATCAATCATTGGAAACATCAAATAGTTACACAATATCCATCATTGGTATTTTCTAATAGTGATTATTGAGAAACCATTAGGGGAAGATATAACTAGACAAATAAAAAAATACTATCGAAACATTTATGAAAAGCATAGTGGGCATGATAGAATCCCAAAGAAGAATATGATTTCAAGCCATTATTAGCTCGAGTGAATTTTAAAGAATTTGATACAAATAGAAATTGAAATACAACAACAGGTTTTATGAAATTAGTTATAGTTCAACAAAAACACAATGAAAAATTAAGATGTATACATTAATAAGTGGACACTGAAGAAGTTTATGGAATTCGAATAAACGTGTAAGGAAGTTCAAAATGAAAATTTAGAACAAGAAATGAGGTCATGTAGATTAAGGGTTAATGATTTGATGGTTGACTGAATCACCCCAATTGTACGAGAATTTATTGATGAATGAATATTGACACTTGCTTAATTTCCCTCCATCAATTTGAGGACATGTCGACCGAGCGATATAATAGGAAGGAAGCATTGATCTTTGGTATGAGATTTATATCACGGATCATCCCTAGTTAACAATATAAACACATGGGCCAATGGGCCTAGTTGGAGCCTATTCTAAACTTTTTCTCAACATATGAGCACTTGGGGCCTTACTCAAGGCCTCGTATGAGATATTCAAGAACCATGAATTACACATCCTATATATTGGACTCAAGGGGTGGACCCCTAATGGGAGTTAACCTTCGGGACCCATTAGTGTGATTGAAGGGCTGACCTATGGGGCTTGTGAATAAACCCATATTTTATATAGCAGATAAAAAAATTAAATAAAATGTTAATGAGAAAAAAATTCCAAAAATATTTAATTTAATTTAATGTCATGTATGTGTAATTTATCAAAAGAAAAAAAATACATGTAAAATTGATTTATCAAATTAAAATAAATCTCCCCTTTTGATAAATTAAAAACCATAACATTTTAAAAAAATTTAAAAATAAAATTTGATAAAATATTCTATATTCAATAACCTTCTCCCCCATTTTGATATTTATCAAAAACTACAATAATATATAAATACTAATCAATTTAAAAAACAATTATTGTAAAAGTAAAAAAAAATAATTATCTTGAGTACAATCATATAGTATTCAGATAATGATTAATTCATATGGTGTTACAGATTAATAAATTAGAATTTAAAAGAATGAGGTAGTTATATTTTAATCATTGAAGAAAATAATAGAGACAAATTGAGCTCATGTGAAGACATATTTAAGTACATAGATTATACTAATCAATGTGTTAGGAATCTAACATAACCAATTAAAATTTCATTTATCAAATTTAATAGATTCTAAGGGTATTTGAAATTTTTTATCTAATTCATTCTTAGTATGATGATATTCTAAACATATATCATATTAATTTACATAATCCCTATTTAAATGAAATATAACAACAATGTGTTTAGTGATAGAGTGTTGAAGAGGGTGTTTGGAAATTAAAATATTACTTCTGTTATCATAGTAGATATGAATGTAATAAATACTTCAATTAAGTTCTTACATAGTTTTTTTATCTAAATAATATATGAATATAAAATAGTAGCAGCATCATATTATGCCTCAAGTGTATATAGTTTTTCTGAAATTTGATTCATATAGAACCTAGAAATTATTTTTCTTCAAACAATTGACACATACTTGATGTCCAATAATAGTCAAGTCAAATCCTCCAAATTCAGAATTATAGTAAGAATGTAAATCAATGAAATTTTATATAAAACTAAACTGTCTAGTATAAAAATTAAACATGATATATCTAAAAGATATTTTAATAGCTTTAATATTAGTTTCTCTAGGGTTTGACTAATATATTGAACACATATAGACAACAAAAATAATATATGGAATTGGAGCAATAATATACATCAAACATCCTATCATGCCTCAATATAATTTATCACTACGAGTCTTTCTTGTATCATCCAAATCTAGTTTATAATTTTTTCACATAGGGTTCCTCCTTGTTTCACTAGAATCAAGTCTATATATTATTACATGTCCTTTGTAAATTTTAAATTGATTTAATAAAATATCATCTTATATTTAATTAATTTACAAACCAAGAAAAAAATTGCTTCCCATAATTAAGTCATCTTAAATTTATTTTTTAATAATTTTTAAAATTTATTATTATGTTTATTGTTTGCTAAAAAATAATATAGTCAACATAAATATGTATAATCTGTATGTAATTTGAAAAAAATAATTATAAATATTGTTCGATCAATAACACATTAACAAAAATAATTTGGATTTAAAAATATATTTAGTCTTTCATACCAAGCACAAGGATCTTTCTTAAGATGATATAATTATTTTTAAAGCATAAATACTTGATTTGGAAAATCATTATTTTCGGAACTATGTGGTGGTTTAACATTAAGTTATTCTAAAATAACATATTTTAAAAAACTCACTTTTTATAACCATATGAATTTTTTTAAAAAAAAATTAATTCATAAAAAAGATAATTAAATCCAAATGTCTTCTACTCATGAAACTTGTGTAAATGAATCATTGTAATCAATGCTTTCTTATTGAAGATAACCATAGAAAATTTAAAATTCATTATTTCTAACTAAATTTCTAGAGCCATCTAATTTATTTTAAAATTTCCAATTAGTTACTATAGAAACAATATCATTTGGTCACTCAACTAGATTCTAGACTTTTTTCATTCGAATTAGTCAACATTATCATTCTTGGGATTAATACAGTTATAATATATTAATGATTATTTAATAATAATAGGAAAGAAATCAGGTACAAAGTAGGTATTATAACATGAATTAAAAAAACATTTCCAGTCTAAATTCCATATTATACATTTCCTATAATATTTTATAAAGAATTAGCATTATGATTATTAAAATCTAAAGGATCACGTTGTGATGAGATATACTTCCACTCAACTGAAGCATTATTAATATCTGGTTTATCTGCATCAAAGTTTAATTCATTAAAATATTCAAAAATATCAATAGAATATTTAACTTGATTTTCATTGTTTTTAATAAACATTACATGTTGATATTCTTCCATTTTCATATATATTTTATTATATAACATATAAGCCGTACAATTATCATATTACCCTATACCTTTATCAATTTTTTTTCAAACTTATCACGATTTTATCTTTAATTTAAAAAATAGAAAATACATCCAAAGTTATTAGATTAACCAATTTCGGGTAATTGATTCATAGAAAGTTCATAGGGAATTTTATTTAAAAATTGTCTTATTTAAAATATAATTAAGATATATCAGGCATTGTGGACTAATTCATCGAAAAATATATATTCTGGAAGGATTAATTAATTAGTTGGAGTTCTTTTCATTTTTATAATAATTCCATTTTTCCTCCCAACATCATCATTATATTGCGGTGCTCTAGGTGTAAAAGATTTTTGAAAAAGTTGAATAGTTGTACATAATTATTCAAATTATACTGTAACAAATTTTCCACATTTATCAGTTCTAAAAGAAAAAATTAAATTACCTTTCTGATTTTGAATTTCTTTTAGAATATAGAAAACATGTTTAAGGTTTAACTTTTACAATACAAGAAAATGGTTCATGTATATCTACATAAATCATCTAAAATAATAACCACATATCATTCCGAAGCAAAATTAGTAGTTCACATGGGTGAAAAAAGATCCAAGTGAATAATTTCTATGAATATATAAGTATTTTTGCAATACTAACATTTCTAAATGACAATATGAAATGGTTAACTATTAGAAA
This sequence comes from Viscum album, assembly GCA_963277665.1. NCBI lineage: Eukaryota > Viridiplantae > Streptophyta > Magnoliopsida > Santalales > Viscaceae > Viscum > Viscum album. Next base: position 360,967,631 of record OY728143.1, read on the forward strand.
TAAATCAAATACAATATACTTATATGTACAGAATTTAAGAACATCGAAAACCTTTTCAGGTTTATCTATCTTCTAAATCTATCAATGAAATAAGTTTCCTAACATTTCGTGCTACAGAATGTGATCTTTATCTATATCATTTAATCATTTTACATTCTATTAGGTTATTTTTGAATAACCAAAAAATATATTTTTTTATTACCAAAACATAAGACAATATTATCATTATAAAAAATAAATTTATTATCATCAAATTTTATTCTAAAACCATAATAAAAAAGTCTTGATATTATAATTAAATTTTATTTTGTTCCGTCAATAAAAATTACATTAGAAATTATAATAGAACATAATATACCAACATCACCAGAAACATTAACCCTACATTTAGAGTTACCATTGAAAGTGAAATTTCGTCTATTATAATTGTGAAAAGATATGAATTTTTAAATTTCACAATTCATGTTCATTGAGAACCAAATTTCCGTATACCATGGGAATTTATAACACTTCATCCATGTTTCAAACAATCAATTAGGTAGTTGTTTTTTACCTAGTCATGTTTGGGTCCAACTGGATTAGCAGAAAAATTGAAAGTTTCCCATTTAGATTGGGTACAATTACATTATGGTAATCTAGAAGATATATTTTTTAAAATTATTTCCTTATTAAGACCTAAATATTGAGAAATGTTTAATGATATTTTTTTGATAATTCCCTCTCATGTTACATATAAAGTAAGTAACACATGAAACATTATAATTTTTTTATTAACAATAATATTTATATACATCCTAGGAGCCATATTATTATGTCCTAACACTATTTTATCATTTTTTGGTTAGTTCATATCCATTGTTTTATAAAATATATCTTGGATACAAATAAATATAGTTATGGTTTACATTAATACTATAATTGTTTTTGGTTATTCCATTCTCTTTTGGAATAATATTGAAGTCATCACAAATTTTCACATTTGAAAATGATCCTGAATTTTTTATCTTATTTTCATTTTTAATATTATTTCACTCCTAAAATTTTTTATCAAAATCATCACAAACTAATTTGAATATTCTATCATGATCATCATATGTTTTTTAAATAAATATTTTACTCTTTTATTCCCATCTTTCACTTTTAACAATTTATAATTGATATCCTTTTTCACATAGAAATTTCATAAAATAGAATCATTATATTTTTTATTTCATTATTTAATATTTTTATTTTCACACAGTACTTCCCTACAGTGTTCAACAATTCTAAATATATCACTTTGATATTTTTTTCATTCCGAATTTTTCATTATTTATAATAAATTAAAAAATTATATTCATAAGAATAACTATAATTATGTTCAGAGTGTAACTCATTTATTGTGGTATCTGTCAAACATGGATCTGAATATTCTTTTTCTCATTCAGAACAATCAATCAATGAGTCTCACTCTTCTTTACAACAACTCCATCATGATATTCCTTTCTTTTTTCTATCATGTATTTATTATCTTATGTATCATGTTTTAATTTGGGATATTCTACTTTTATTATCCATTTTTTCTAAAGTCATATCATTTCAATTTGGAAACATCAAATTTACCTCATTTCCATATTTTATTATCCCTTTTGTCAGCCATTTTAGGATCTTTTTAAGGACTCTTCCTGAAGCCTCTTTTACCCATCATGTATCTGTAATATCAATTGGTGATATTTTTAATTTCATCCTTTTAACTTTCACTTATCCCAAAATTATATGAATTAGAAATAAAATTTATATTTCGTTAATGTGATATATCATTCTTGTTATCATTACCATCAAAAATATAATTCTTCATTTCCATGTCATGTTGAAGAAGTAATCATATCAACCTATCCATTGAATATTCTGCAAAATCTATACATGCATCAATAGAAACATTATTTGAATTTGAAATCTTCATTAGATATCGAAGTAACATTCCAATAAGAGAATCATTCTTCATGGTTTCTCTGATCGAAACCAAACTATTGATAATATTGGTTAATCTAATATGTATCTCATTTAAAATTTCATAATGATTCATTCTAAATTCTTGATTCATGTCTTTGTGTATACCTAGCTCCGTTATCTACAAATTTTGAGTAGCATAAAAATTGAATTTTAAATTCCTTCAAATTTCAGAAGTAGTTTGGTTGGATAAAATATTAATATACATATTTATATAAAGAAAGAATTATAATTAATCTATAATTTTTTATTTTAAATGGAATTTTTCATTGACGTTGTTTGTGAGTGATTATTAACCTATAACTAGAAGTTTATATATACTTTGTTTTGAAATTATAGCCCGATAATCTAGAACGTTGTTATTAATAAATACCTTTATTCTTTCCTTTGAGTAAATATTTTAACATCCATTGATGTGAGGCGGTTGTATGGGATTCAATATCTCAAAAATATTGATTTTACATAAAAAGATGTGGATATTTTCCTTAGACTATAAATTCTAGGATAATTATTAATTTAGAAACATCTTATGAAAAAACTCAAATCAAATTCATAAAAAAGGAACATTACATTAATATGGATTATTATTTCCCATGGTATTGCAGTAGTACCCATAGAGGGGTGAATATAAATTTTTGAATTATTAAATAAATTATTATATAAGAGTTATAACATTAATAAAAATAAAATATAAATAATATGATATAACAAAAAATCTATAGAGTTTTAGATATCCTAGTCCACTCATCGATCCAGACTACTCTGTGAGGAGGATTATTTTAACTAGATCCTAAATTTTTAATGGGATTAATAGTGCAATTATATCAATAAAATATTCCTTTTTTTCCTGGTGGTATAAACCCAAACTTTTGATAGAGAATCAAACTACGTTCCCTTTTCCTATGAAGGAAAACCAGAATATCATTTAATATTGTAGTATTAAACCAATGTTATGGATTTACAATGGGATAATCTTAAACCAATGTCTTGAAATGAAACTATGGTACATATAATTAAATTAGTGAAATAAATGAAATAATTAAAAAAAATGTTTGACCGAATGATGTAGAAATTTTATTTAACTCAATTTATTTGAACACTTAATTGATGGAAGATGAATGAATCAAACATCTTCAGTGATCATTGAAAAATCATATTAGTCGAATAAATTTATTGATTATATCTTATCAGTATAAATTATCTCATTGTATATTTTTATAATGATCTCTACTGGTATATGTTATTTATCCTTGAAGAGATCAGCTAGATCATTGAACAAAAATACTTTAGGATCATACTCATATCAAATATATGAATGACACTTGTAATTGTGAAAAAATATAATAATATTATTGTTACGTTATTTTGAATAATATATACTAAAAACAAAACACAATCAGAATATAATGTTTTTAAAAAAATGACAATAAAACATTTAATATTTTAATATTAAAAATTTTAAACAAATCCCAACTGTAAAACAACTGAAACAATAATATATTCCTCGAGATTTTAAATAGTAAAAAACTAGAAAAAATAGATCATCATATGAATATAAATTCTGTATGAACAAGTGAATATAAATATATATATTTAATTATTTAAAAAACAATTAAAATTAGATTTCAATAAAAAATAATAAAACATTTAATAATAAAATTTATTTTGAAAACCATAATAAAAATAATAAATAAAAATTATAGATTGAATTCATAAATAACAGTCAATAAATATATATACTACTTAAAATAGAGACTAGTGGCTCATGACCTTCCACAAAAAACATAGAACGGTGGCTCATAACCCACCATTGAAAACATAGAAGACTACTGCTGATTCAATTTCCTGAAAAAATAAAAGGATCCACCTAAAGAGAAAACTTATTGAAAGCTTTGTAGAATTAAAATTCTTCGAAAGAAGAAATTTTTTCTTCTATTAGATGTTCAATGGTGACTCGTGAATCACCGTTGCATAAATCAAATAGTGGCTTGTGATATACCATTAGAAATATCAAATTATGGCTTAATAAAAATATTTCCAAACAATAGATCAAAATTATCAATGAAAAAATGATAATTATAATTTCTAAAACACGAATAAAATAGTAAATACTTATATAATGAAATTCGATGAATTAAACGTCCATTTATCTAAATTAATGGCTAAATAAATCACCTTGAAAATGATTCTATTAAACAGACATAAAAATATCCTATAGAAATTAAGAAAACAAAATTAAAATAACTATAAAAACACCATAAATATTATAGCACCAAATTGGATGATGCAATACTGCTAAACCAACTAATAAAACAATGATCTCCTATGGTATCTTGAATAATATTCTTCCAACGAATTGAATATAATTAAGAAAGTCATTCTTTAATAGAAATAAAATACCCAAATAAGAAAAATATAATGAGGGGAGCCTATTTAGAAATGGAAACACTTACAATGAGTAAAAAAATAACACTCCATTGATATTAATAGTTGGATAAAATGACCTACAATTTTTGAAAAACTTTGGATAAAATTTCCCAATATTGATGTTATATGGTGGAACATTGATCCGCTTTCAGAAACATCCAACAATAACTCAACACCCACATTCAGTATCATTCCATATTGACTCAACAACCACCGTTAGTATATTCCAATGGATAATAATTGAGGAAACAATATTGGATTCTTCATATAGTTGAATAGAGTCTCATATCGACACTTATAATAAAATATCATTGGATAAAAAGGAATGTCGATAATGAATAAAACATCCAGCCTAAACATACCAGGTAATGGTAGAATAAGTATTTCTCATATATGTTAATATTTATGAATTAGATTGTAATATCATCATAAAAGAGAAACTAAATCCAATAGAATACCTAAAATGCAACTATGTTTTCTCCAAATCCATTTTTATATTAAGGTAGTGTTATACTGATCAATAATATACTTTTAATATTTTTATTTTATACGGTTGTTTTTCTTTATTTCAATAGTAGGATAATTTTAAATATATATTTTACATAATAATAATATTTATATAAAAAATAAACTTCATTATTTAAATATAAATTTCATAATTTACAAGGGGATTATTGATGGTATTTTTCTATCAACATTGAAATTTTGATGAATAGTTAATAATACAAAATATTCGTGTAAAAACTACTATTTCGTCAAATTTAATTACATAGGTAAATTAATTTTTACTTGGTCATAAAGTAAACAAAAAAACAATAAATCATTTAATCCAATTCAGGTCATTTGAAACAGTTTATCATTGAATTTATATTGAAAAACATAGTAATCTTAAGAATATTTTTACTTAAAAACCTTATATTGTCCTCTCGTATATAGGATTATATATTAATTAATTTCATTCAATTATATGATTCTAATTTAGAAAAATGTATAGTATATTTGAGAATCATCATAATTTATAATTTATAAAATTTTTAACTTAGTTTTGATAAAATATACTAGTGAAAATAATAAAAATTATTTCCAGCGACTAAGAGGAAAATTAGCTTAACAACAGACTAAATATTAACCATAAGAGTCATAATGACCTATAAACAATAGAAAATAAATTTTATATTCTTATTTCAACCCTATAATACATTCACCCCAATTTGGATCAATATTTGAAACACTTCACATTGGGAAAATGTGGGTGTAATTACCTTTTCAATCATTTAAAAGAATGCCACTCCCTGAAACTACAAAAAAGAAATAACAATTATTATTTTATAAAACCTATAAATCCACACAAAATCATCCAGACACAATGAAAACAGTCTCTTAACATTCCTCCCCTAAACATAGTTTTCTAAACATGTGCATAAATCCAAAAAATAAGTCTTTTGGTCAAACCCAAAATGAGTTACTCAAAAAAATTAACATTCTTCAATGTACATTTATATTTTCTTTCTTTATACACCCTTCATTTTCAAATTATTCCATGATTAGATAATAAAATATATATATATATCCTAAATAAATTAGTATGATTTTATTTTAATGTTTCAACATACACCTACACACACTTCCATCAAATAGGTAACAAAATTGTTGTTCATATATGGTGAACAACCACCTCATGAAACGATGTCCATCATTTTTTTCCCACCATTAATGGATTGTAATTATGATGGAATTTTTTTTCATATGATATATATATATATATATATATATATTAACATTTATACATACATATTTAATTTTTATATGCACATACCTTCATTCTTTCCATTTTTTTAAAATATGATTTAATCAATTGTAGAAGTGTAGACTACCTCGTCCTCAAAGTGATCTGATACATTCACACATTACATGAAATATATAAATAATCATATTAAAAAAATATGTGAAAGAGTAATAATATATATGAAATTATTGAAATAATTACCATTTTATAATTAAAATACAACATTTTCTTTATTACCCTTCCACATAATAGAAAAGTGAAAGCCTCTATTATAGACACGTGGAATATCATCTCGTCGATTCGATGTAATTAATTTTTAATAAAATAACTATATATATATATATATATGTGTGTGTGTGTGTGTGTGAAAACAACGTGGTATTTATTATATAATAATCATTGATAAATTATATGTGTTACAGTTTTCCAATAATGATCACTGAAAAATGGTAATGTTGCTCATGTGTACATACGACTCACTATCTCCATGATGGTACAATTTTTTCATTTTCTATAACCATCATTCATGATTGGCTTTAAAAGTATAATTTATTATGTATATGTTTACATAATGAACCCTTGGCTATATTTGACCTACCAAAGTCGTTTGTTTTGACATCACCTGGATATTGTAAAAGCATCCAACAGAACATTTAATTATTTAACTAGTTGTTTAAAAATTTGTAATCTGTGAAATAAAATAAATAATAAACATGATATGGTATTTTAATCAAGTAAATTATTATTATTATTTTATTATTCTTTTTTATAATGATATACATGACATGTCAGACTAAATTTAAAGGATTTTGTATTAGTCTCCATTCATTGAGGTTTTTCTTAATGATATGTAACTTTATTATTTTATAAGGTGTATCTACATACCAATTTAAAATATATCCCCATATTTTCTCTATTATCATATTATTTATTTTTTTTAAATGTTATTATTTCCTGATTCTTATTATTTAAATTATTAATGTGGTATGCGTCACATTTAATGATTAAAGATTTAATTTTGAAATATTTTTATCCATTTCAATATACTTGAAATTATTTTATATGTTTATTTTTTAAAAGGAATTATAACATGATTTTAATGTATATATTTAATTTTTTTTAAAATTATATCAAAAATTAATCTTTTTATAGGTTTAATGTAGAACGTTTTGAAAAATTACAAAAGGAATGTTCTATTAAAAATGTACAAGCCAATAGTTACTTTTCCACCACCATGGCCATTATATTGTTTTTGGATTCCATTAGAAGATTCCTTGTTTTATTAAGTGAAGAAAATTATTTCCTATTTTTTATTAGTTTGGAATTGAAATTTTTTCCCAAAATTAATGTTTATTGTTTATTGAAAATTGAATTTGTGAAATAAAAATTCATTTTAATATATAAAATATATTTACAAAGGATATTAAAAGAGTTTTCCGAATGATAAAATGTTTTCTTTGATGATGTAGTTCTGGGACATTATAAATGATGGGATCACCCAGATTTTTCTGTTGAGTCTGACATAGATTAAATGATGGGTGAAAATTGATGGATCTCCATTGCATTGGGTAGTGATTATATTCTATAAATAAACATATAGGAAGTCGACCGTACATAAATTTACTTATATAAGTGTTCTGTAAGGTTTTCTAAGGGTTTGATGTGATGGTTTTTCAAGGTACCTAGATGAAATTTCCATGTTTATTAATGAGTATTAATTTAATCAATTTTTTTAAAAAGATAAAATAATTTAAATTTATTAAACAATTATATTAACCTTTCTGGGAAGAAGGTTATGTATTAAAGTAATAGTTTTTCATGAGTTTTATGTTTTATCAATGGAATAGAGGTTTCCATATTTTTATATCTCATAGTAATTTTTTTATTCTCATCTATGTTCTTTTAAGTTATTCATGGGATTTAACAATTACTATGGTATTAAAGGAGGATATGTTTAATTTCATTAATAGTTTTCATAAAAGAGATGATGATTTATTTTTAAAAGTTCTTATATGATGGTAAAAATGTATACATATTATAATTATACACTTTTAATTTTATGGTTTATTATGTATAAGTTATGAAATAATTCTCTAAAACTATAAACCTGAAAAGATTAACAATCATTAAGAGCATTGAATTATAGACATAAATCATGATTATTTAATGTTTATGGATTGAGTCTTATAGTTGGTATCAACTAACGGTTTAGATAAATTTAGATGTTTGGGTTACATTCATAACAAAACCATGGAAGATTTTACCTTTGGTAATGTTAAAATATAATAACATTGGGTGATTACCTTGTTTCTTATTATACAATATGTATGTCTATAATGGTTTTACGTAGATGAAATAGGGAAGCGGTAGTGGGAATAAACCGAGAGGAAGATATCCTTCCAAATCATCATCCATAGATGGTCGAAATCAGAATAGAACTATTTGCATATTAATTTCATTGTTGACATAGTTGATAAAGGGAGGTGGTGTCCATGTCATTAGGGAACCCGATCTACCCCGAAGGAACATGTGTTTTTTCAGACCATTTCATGACCCAACATCCCCCATCATTTAGTGCATGATATATCCCAGTGGTTTCTGACAAATAGATCAATGATCTAGAAAATATATTTTATGTCATGGGATGTTCCTAATGTAACAAGTAAAGCCTATCCATTTATTTTTCAGAAGGTGATGTTGATCAATGGTGGTCATTGGCTTATAATTATAGATATAAAGAAGACCATTAGGCCATTTAATATAGAATTTAAAGGAATGTTTCCTTGAAAATTTTGTCCCTATTTTTTTCAACTGTAAATGTAAAAAAAAGGAATTGAGCAAAAAAGATGATGATTTTCTAAATATATTTCAATTAATCTTTACAATATAGTTCTGGTATGTTCTGAATTTTATTGAGTATGATAATAGAAAAATTAATCGGTTTTACTCATGATTTAATCTAACTCTTTGATGATCTTTGGCCACCTGAGAATTTCAAATCTATTAGAAATTTTCGTTATGTTCACATGATGATTAATTTAAGAATTTTTAATGATTTTAGGGAACGGGGAACCATTTGGCAAATAAATATAGGGGTATACAAATTATGTTCTAATATTGTAGTAAGAGTGGTAAAAAATCACAATAGAAAATTTATTATGAAGGCATGGAAGTGTTATCGATTTTGAATGTTTGGTTACATGGCCCGTGAATGCATGGACAAGAATCCAAATGAATCAAGGAATGCGGTAACTAATATTCATCTTATTGTAAGATGTTTTAGTATTAATGTTAGGGGTCAATATGATAATTCATGTCCTATATTAGTTGCTAAGGATAGAAATCATCATAATCAGAAATTGAAATGTGTAGTGAGGTTATTCTCTATTACTCCAGTAGATGATAGGTTGTCAAAATAAGTGGTGACAACTCCAGGGAGCATAGTATTTTTTGAAGGTTGACATAATGATAGGGTATCATCTGCTGGAATTGAAAGAGGCTAAAAATTACAGGACCACATTTCATACTATAATTGTCCTCTATGAATTTTAATTTATATCATTTTATTTATTTAAGACACGTGTTATATTCATGGATATTATGAATAGAATATTTCTTAGGTTATAAGATAATTTAATTATTTTTTATTGATATAATTTTAGTATATTCTAAAATATATGAGGATTATTACTATAATGTAAATATTTGGTTAAGAATATTAAAAAAATAAAACTACATGGAATGTTTAGTTTGAAAGAGTTTTTGTTGAAAAAAATCATTCCTGGAAGATATTTTTTATAATGATTTAATAAAAATTGAACATAATAAAAAACATTTATTTATTAAAGTAATAGACACACAAATATCATTGAAATTAATAGGATTATGAGATTATCGGGTTACTAATATTGGTTTATTGAAAAGAAATATTTTTTTTATTCCACTAACTAAGTTAAAGTGAAAAAATTATTTAAGATAATCTAGAAAAAATAATGTCGTCATTTCTTTCAAGATATGAACAGAATGTTTTTGATTGCTCTTGTGTGGGACTTGCATTCTAGAAATGAGGAATTCTTCATCAATAATGATTTATCATTGAATGTTCTAGGTTGTATCCTAATTCTGAATGATGAATTAATTTCATATTCTCGATTTCAATTGATACCTCATAGGCTGAATTTTACTACACCTGATTTGTAATTTAATACTATTTTTTTTATTTAAAAATATTGAGGCATCATTTTCATGGATTAAAGTGTGAAATATAGATTGATAAAAACAAATTAATTATATATTCACTCATAAAGAATTGATCATGAGACAAAGGAGATGGATGGAACTAATCCAGGATTATGATTGCATGATTTATTATATTTTGGGAAACAAAATGAGGTCGCACATTTTTGAGTGTAAAAAAGTAATGTTAGATTAACTATGTTATATTTGGAATGTGAATCTCCAGTTATTGATTTGATAAATTATGTCTTATATGTGGTCGATGAATGGATATCCTCCTTTTTATTTCAGTTTTAATTACATTTGTCTTTTTCAAAAATAATACAATGGACTCAGAGGGAGGATAAATATTTTCATGAAAATGTGGAATATATTAATAATGTAAGTTCTTAAGATTTTAATATATATGCAGAATGTGTTCTTTGATTTGGAAAATTATTATGTGTTCCTTGTGATGAATATTTATTTAAAGTGTTCTTGATTGAATTTCATAGTTAATTATATTCCATTCAACTGAGTAGTACAAATATAAAGAGAAAAATTCAGGAGTATTACTGGTGAGATGGAATTAAAATGGATATTTTTGATATTTTTCATGATGTTTTTTGACTTGTTAGCAGGAAAAAGTAGAATGAAAATTTTAGAAGAGGATGCTTCACTATTTTTATGTTCTATAGGGGAAGGGGGAAATATATGAATGGATTTCTTGGTGGGATTTCTAAAGAATTCTCAAGGTACTAATGTGATCTATGTCATTGTGGATCAACTGAAAAACTATACACATTTCCAATACATTCAAGATATAATGTCTCTTTATTATCATTATATACTATATACAAAGGAGATTGTTGGGTAACATGGACCTCATATATCCATTGTATAATATATTGATCATATTTTCACATTCAATTTTTTGTAATAGACTTCATAAGTAATTATGTATTGATTTTAATTTTAGTTTAACATTATATCCTCAATCTGATGGATGGTCTAAGAGGATGATTCAGACCATGGAGGATATTCATTGTTCTTAATCAATGGATTAATAGGGATGTTGAGATTGAATATTTCTTTGGTCGAGTATTTTAAAAATAATTTTCTTCATTTAAATATACTGATGGAACCATTTGAGTCATTATATGGAATGTAGTATCAGATACATACTTTTTAGAGTGATGTTGGAGATAAGAATTTGATGGGACCAGAGTTGGTAGATAAGATTTTATAGAAAGTTTAGTTCATTCAGTGACACATGATGGATTCTGAGAGTAGGAGGAGAAGTTATGTTGATCACTAGTGGAATGATATTTCTTTTGGGGTATGGGATCATGTTTTTATAAAATATTCTCCATGGAAAAGTTTGATGTGTTTTGGTATGAATGGGATATTTATTCAATGGTTCATTGGACCATATGAAATCTTTGAAGTTAGTGGATCGTATTCCTACTGAGTGGAATAACCTCCAATTATATAATATTCACACAACAAATATCATTCATCAATGTTATTAAAGTTTTTATTGTATTAAGATAATTTTTGGGCACTATAATAGTTCAATAGGTAGATAATCTTTTTTATAAGGAACAACCAATTCATGTTCTGGACCATAAAGATAATTTTTGCCAATAAGGTAATTATTCAGGTTAGGTTTTTTTGTAAAACAATATGATTCAATAATAAACTTGGTAATCTGAAAATTTTTGGTTGTAAAAATTTTCCCACTTATTTTATAAGTGAATAATTTTGTGGGGAAAATTTTCAAAAATTGGGGAAGGATGGAACTTCCTAGGTAATGATAGAATAAGTATTTTATATATTTATTAGTATTTCTGAATTATATAGTCATCATAGACTGAATTAGACACTATTTATTATTTATTACCCTACAAAACACAAATTTTCATCCAAAATTTTATGTCGCACGTGGGACTGGGTTATACCAAATTATAATATACTATTAATATTGTTATTTAATATTTCCATTTGGATGCATTTTAATTGTAGACTTATTTTAAATATAAAATTTGAGAATTTCATAATTTTTTAAGGACAACAAATATATTTTTTTAAATTAAAATATCGATATTTACATTGGGTGTATTTTTGGTATTTTTTTAAAACAATCACATTTTGGTGAATAGTGAATAATACAAGATTTTAGTCCAAAACTACTTGTTTGTCTAATTTTTTTATGTACATAAATTCAGTTTTCATTTGGTTTATATATATATATTTCAATAAATTTTATAAAATTTAAACTAATTAAATTAAATATAAATAAATTTAAATTTAATTTCGATATAAAATATAGCTAACCTTGGAATATTTTAAGGTGTAAATTCTGCATTTTCGTCCCATCAAGGTGATTATAATTAAATTAAAATTTTATACTAATATGGTTGTAATTTGAAAAAAAATGGATTCCATATTTTAAATCCAAATAAATTATAATGTATAATAAGTATTACATAGTTTTGACCAAAAAAATTAGTTAAAGTAATAAAAATTAATTACAACGATTATGATGAAAATTAGCTTAACAAGGGAGTAAACCGTAAACATAAGAGACAAAAGGACAAATCCACTTGTCCAAAATTCATTATTTCATAATTTGAAAATATCATAACATTTATATAATTAGTACCATTATTAGTTCCACTTGACAGGAAGAAAATGTCGGTGGAATTCCATTTTAAAAAATTTAAAAAAATGCCACTCTCCCTCCACTATAAAATAGAACTGAACTGTCCCATTTATTAACACCTATAAATCCCATTTGGATAATCCACCCAATTCGTAAATTGGGTACTGAAATCCCTTCACTCACCTTGGAGTCCACACCTTGGAAAGAAATCCATCCAAAAAGTCCTTCAGTCCAAACCAAATGGAGTTACTAGAAAACATGGTAACACTGTTCAATGTAAATTTATGTTTTATTTCGTTATCAGTGCCATAATTTATTATTATTTCATGCATATATAATAACAATATTACCAAAACTATACTCATATGTCTTTATTTTGAGGTTATTACCTACAACTACCCACACTTCCATCCATTTATTAATGAAATTACAGTTTTTGTATGGCGAACTACCCCCTCACGTAACAATTTGGTTCATTTTTCATTCCAACCATTCAAGGATTAGAATTATGATGGAAATAAGGTTATTATATGATATATATATATATATATTATATTATATTTGTGATTTATTCAAACGTATTTAATTTTTATATACTCATACCTTCATACTATCAATTTTTTGAAAATTAGATAACATTGTTTGTGGACATATGGAATAATGCCTCCTCAAAGTGATGGGATTTGTTTACCCAATTGAATGGAATGTGTTAATGATAGTTTAAATATAAAATATGTGAAATAAATAACAAATATAATATATTCATGATATAATAAACTTTATTTAAATATAATATATCACTTCCATTATTACACATTCATGCACAGGAAAAGTGATAGCATCGTTTCTGGACTTGTGGACTATCGCCTCTTCAGTGCAATGAGATTCATATTACGTCACAATAATTATATATATAATTAAATATATGATTAAATAATGTTTTATTTATTATATATTGATCATTATAGAAGAATATATGTTGTTAAATTTCATTCCATTCTGATCATTGAGAAATTTGAACATTACTCATTCGTATGTACAACCTACAATCTCCATGAATTTGACGTTGGTTAATTTTTCAAAACCATCACTCATAATTGTTTTTAAAATTACTTTTCTTAATAAATTTGATAGTTATTTCATTATTATTATTTTTTTATGTATATATAATGACCCATTTGACATTTTTTACCTAAAAAATCATTGTTAACACATAAATCGAATATGGTCAAAACACCCGATGTTAGTTTAATTAAAAACGTAGTTTATTAGAAAATTATAATAAGTAATATGATGGTATTTTTAAACATTAAATTTGTTCTGAATAATGTAAATAACTAACATAATTTTATTATTTAGAAATATAAATACTTACATAAAAAGTCAAGAACATAGTAAGAGATTCTATCTCAATCTACTTACATTGAAGAATTTCATATTTTTTTTCAAAGAAGGATAATATTAATGATGAATATTAGCAGCAGTACATAAGCAGAGCCCAGAAGGGAAGCTATCCAGCCATTGCTGGTTGACATCGAAGGGGCCTAAGGCTGCCAGTTGATGGGCCGCAGTATTTCATTAACATTTGGTAAAGGAGAAGGTGCAGGAAGAGAAGCTTTGGCGCAGTAAGCAGATTCTCCAGACGATGAAGCCAAAGGCCTGAAGTCCAGCGTCATTGTGGTGAATGGCATTGATAACTGAAAGGAATCCTGACACGATGATGATATCAGCCCATCCACATTCCACAGCAAGCATCATACCTACATGAATGGCATAGGCCTCAGCAACTGCAGGTTCCCAGAAGGCATGATGTGGTTCATATTTTGCTGCAATGATCTGCCCTAGATGATTTCGAGCCCGGAGGCTGAGAGAAATAGGCCCATCCGTGGGGAGAGAAGCGTCCAAGTTGAGTTTAATACTCCCTTCTTTGGGGGGGGGGGTCCAACGAGAGGGGAAGGAGGGGGAGACTCATGGAAAGAGGTGTCCATTATGGTTCTTCCAGCCCTCAATCCATGAAGTGACTCGTTCAATCCAAAACTCGTGGGGCTGATGGCCAAGGTGGAAAATCAAATCGTTGCGCCGAACCCAAATGATCCAGGACATGGTGCAATGAGCACTTGCATGAGCATATGAAAGAGAGGAGAACCAGCGCATCAGAAGATTAGAGAGGTCAGAGGCAATGTCCGGTGAAGCATCCAAAGTTGAGCCCCATTTATTCCAAATTTCCTTGGCTCCCGAGCAGTGCATGATGTCATGCTAAAGTGTTTCAGGATTATTTGGGCAGAAGGGGCATGAATCAGCGTTGGCCATATGTCGATAAATAAGGAGGCTCATGGTAGGAAGAGTTCCCATGCACTCCTGCCACCAAAATTGGTGAAGTTTTGGGGGGACGTTATGCTTCCAAAGCACTTTCCATGGTCCCTCATCACGGTCACCAGAGTGAATGCCAAGAGCCAGTCTGTACCCGGATCTCACTGTGTACTCACCTGAAGAATCATTGGCCCAAAAAAAGATGGTCGGGGCCTACATCATGGACCTAGGGGATGGTCAGGATAATTCGTTGGTCTCTTTTATTAAACCATGCTTGGATCTTTTCCACACACCATGTCGGACCCTGGTCTAAAAAGAGGCAGTTAACTGTGGCGTCTTCTAAACCAGGTTGGGCGGGGGATGTGGATCGCATACCATCCTTATCATAAAGCTAGGGATCGGTCTAGATGTTGATAGAAGATCCATTTCCAATCCTCCAGCCCAGTCCTTTTTCCGAGGGTGTTCGGGCCCCCCAAAAATTTCTCTAGAATAAGCTAGGGCAGGGGCCATGAGAGGAACTGCGGAAGTCCGTGTGGGGGAAGTACTTGGCCCATAGAATTCGACCACTTAAAGATGATGGGCAGTTAAGGAGGATCCGTCCATGCTTGTATAAAAGAGTGTCATTGAACAGAAGAAGATTCCAGAATCTCATCCCTCCCGCCGACATGGGCTTCCAGAGCTTCTCCCAGGCCAACCAGTGGGGTCGATTTCTTCCACCATTTTTCCCCCACAAGAATTTGGTAGTATGTGAATGGATAAGGTTAACGATGGCCTCCAGGAGCTTAAAAATAGACATAAAGTATCTTGGGATAGACTGAATGACAACTTTAATGAGGGTTCCCTTGCCAGCTTTGGATATTCTTTTTGGGGTCCAGCCTTGAATTGTTTTCTCAATCCTATCCACAAGAGCAGAAATTTTTTCTTTTTTGGACCGGCCAATCACCATCGGGAGTCCGAGATACTTATGATGTTTTTCAAACAGATGCATGCCTGCAGAATCACAAAGTTCATCTTTCTTGTCAGGAGCCACCCCTGCGCTGAAGGAGATTTTCGATTTTCCATGATTAACAGACTGTCCGGACGCCCGCTCATATTGCCGGATTTCATGGCTGATCACCCAAGATTCATTAACAGTGGCTCTATAAAAAAGGAGGCATTCGTTTGTGAAGAATAGATGTGACACTTTTGGGCTCCCACAGCAGACCTTTGCACCATTAATAGAATTAAAGGATGCAGCCCGAGAAATGTGGTTAGAGAAAACATCAACCACCAAAATGAAGAGAAAAGGGAAGAGAGGATATCCCTGGAACATGACACGAGTTGGGGTGAATCTTATGGTAAGCTCCCCCATTAACCTTGATTTAGAAGGAGACGGTCAAGATGCATTACATGACAATTTCTGTCCATTTAGTGCAGAAGCCCATTCTCAGCTTCATAGCTCTAATGAATTTCTATTCCACCTTATCATAGGCTTTGGACATATCTAGTTTCTAGGCCATGGTTCCTCTTTTCACAGTGGATCACATTTTCATAGAGTGAAAATTTCATGGGCCACAATTTCATTATCTGTAATCAGCCTCTTGGCCATGAAGGCGCTCTGGTTTTCTGTAATGATATCAGGAAGCCAAGGACACAGCCAATTGACAAGGATTTTTTAGGAGATCTTATAAGAGACATTATAGAGACTAATCGGTCTGAAATCAAGGATCTCCTGCTGTTTTTTGATTTTGGGGATGAGGACGAGGACTGTTTCATTGATGGCAGACATGCTTGTATTCCCTGCCCAAATGTTTTTTATCATTTTGCAGATGTTGGGACGGATAATGTGCCAGTATTGTTTAAAAAATAGGGCATTAAAACCATCCATTACCAGGGCTTAGTGGGGTGGATATGCTTCAAATCCCGGTGTATCACATCATTCATCACATCTTTTGTGAGTTGTTGGTTGATATCCTCAGTGATCACAGGTCTGATGCATTCTTCAAATTTGGCAGACATGAAAGGAGTCACTGTGGATCAGAGGTTTTGGAAATAGCCAACCAAAGCTTCGTGAATTCCGCAAGTGTTAGAAACTTGGCATCCATCAAGTTGTGAAAGTCTCCTGATAGAGTTTTTTCAGTGCCTAGCTGACGCTTTCAGGCGGAAATATATTGTATTGGTGTCGCCCTCTTTAATATAGATGTCATGCGGCCGCATAGCCCAAACACTTTCCTTAACATGAAGGGCCATGTCCAGCTCTCTTTGAGTGGAACCAATCCAGGAGATGTTGTTATTGGATGGGGGTTTCCTGAGCAAGTTGTGAAACTTCCTTTCAAGGGTATCACAATGCCTATCCGGTTGGTTTAATTTCTTGTTGCTCCAATATCTATGACCGGAAGCAACCTATTGGAGGTTGAGTCTAACATCTTTCTGGGAACTCTTCTAACATGATCAGACCACATCTTCACAATCCTGTTATTTTTCCCAGAAGCTCTGATACCTGAAGGGTCTGTTGAGTTGCCGATTTCATTCACCTTGCAAACAGTCAATGAGTATGGGGCAGTGATCCGAACTGTTCATTGCCAAGTGGACAACATTAAACATGTTGAACATATTGATCCAGTCATTAGAAACCATAAATTGATCAAGATATTCAGCGATGCGAGTACCTTAGGTATTGTCGTGGAACCAAGTAAAAGGGTTACCGGTGAACCCCAGATTAGCCAAGATCGCCTTAGTGACCTTGTCTTTGAAGTTAGACATATAGGCTGAGTGCCGAAAACTCCCACCTCTCTTTTCCTTATGGAAAATGATCTCATTGAAATCACATTCAAAAATAATAGGGCTAGGTAAATCATCATGCATCTTGCAGAGTAGGTCCCATGAATTCCCCTTATCAGACTAGGATGGCCAGCCATAGAATCCCACAAAGGTCCAGGGTGGGTGCATGTCCGTTTGAATAGTCGCAGCCACATGGTGCACTGAGAAAGACAAAATTTTAATGTCAATATTGTCCTTCCATGGGAGACAGAGTCCCCCAGAATGTCCTTGTCTGGGCATCGGAAAGCGTCCTTGGATGCCACACTTCAGAGCAATCCCATTGGTGTCCTTGTTTTCGAGTATGGTTTCGGATAGGAAAACCACATCGGGGCAACTTTGAGCACAATTATACTAAAGCATGAAAACCGTTCATGGGTTTGAAAGCCCCCCGACAGTTCCACCATAACACAATCATTGATCTAGGCGGGGATGGGACTCTCCCGTTGCTTCCTTTGGTTCCCCAAGACTCGTTTCGTCACTTGTCGATTTCCATATTTTGGTGAGATTCCTCCCCGATTGGCATGTTTCAGTTGGTCGTTTCTGAACCCTGGGGTTAGGGTCTTCCATGTGACCATAACTTCCTCCACGTTTCACCCTTTTCCACATGTGTCGGGTTGTTGGGCCCAACATTGGAGTTCCCGTCATTCCATGTGCCTCCGTTGGTGTTTTATCAAATATGTGGGATTGTGGATCCGGATTCGGGTCTGGTGGCTCGGAGTTCATCTGCATTGGGGTAGAGAATTTCCTTGGTGGATCTTTTTGGATTGTCTCTGACGATGTGGATGGTTGCGTTTTGTCCTTCAAGTGGTTAGGATAAACTCCGGATTCACTCTGAGATGGATAGTCTGCTTTGAAGAAATCTGGTGGTCCTTGAAAAATGGCTTGTCCATGTGTATGTTCCCCCTTACTGGTGTGTGCCAGCGTGAGACGGTCACAGTCCTTTTGTATTTCTATATTAGGGATGAAAGCAGTTGTATTCATTTTTTCACGGAGCCAAGGGCCATATTGGAGGGTGATGTCGCGTGATACACTCTTAGGTTTTGAGGTACACGTACTTTCCTGGTGGCCTAGATGACCACAAAAAAAAAGCATAAGAGTTGGAGTTTCTAAAATTCAAATGATATCCAGGTGTTGGTGTCTTCGACTTTCAGAAACATTCCCCTCATCAGGGGTTCTGAAACCTCAATTTCATCCTTGATCCGAACCTCGGCAGCCCATTGTATTCGGTCTGAGTCGTCCCATTCAATAAAGTGGCCTAGACTGTCCCCAAATCCCCTCATTATGCGTTATGTTCTCATGTGGAATGGGATTCCTTTAACTCGTATCCAGAAGGGGGAGCGGGTTAAGGTCACTTGCGGGATATCATCTCCCCCTTTGAACTCTTCCATGTGGAGGAGTTGATTATCGAAGGACCACGGTCTGCCACGCAGGATTTTGTCCCTATCTCTCTTGTTAAAAAACTCGAAGATGATGTGATTAGTCGCGGCGTCCCAAATAGCCACTCCTACATCAAGTTTCCAGATGGACTGAAGGGTGTTTTTGAGAGCCCCCTGATTAACCAAAAAGTTTTCCACAAACATTCCAACGAAGAGCAGAGACATGTGTTTTTCCAAGAGTGGGTCTTCATTCTAAATGCCTTGATCTAATCTTTTTCTTTGTCTGTTAGGGATAGCCCTTTCCACTGATTCACTAAGTCAGCTTCCATAACGCAAGTCAATAGGTGTGTGCACAATCCTCCAAAAGGGCCAACACCCTTACGGATCACAAGCCACCCTCACTTCCTAGGACCCGGTCCAACTGAGGGGTCACTGGATTGGAAAGCTTCTCACAGCTCCTTTCACGGTCTTCCCACCTGCGACAGCCCCCGAGCCAAATAAATCAAACCACCAAAATTTGGTCACGTCGGAGACCCGCGTCGCGCGCCCCCAATCTTCATGGAGAAACTCACTACGGGGGGCCTTCAGGGCTTCACCACCGAATGATCACGCAACACTGCGGACCTTCGCGACTGGTTTATGCAACTAGACCTCAACACGAACACCCTTCTCGAACCATAAAATCGCGCTCCCAGTGCCACCACCCTTCGCCGAAGAAGCTTCGCGAGGCAAACACATTGTGCACACACAAAGTCGCGGACCTTCGCAGCCGATGCTTCGTGGTTCAAGACTCCTTCACCGTCGGCGCCTCATGATTCCAGACTCCTCGCGAATCGGCCACTTCGCTCCAGGTGCTTCACGGCTCCTTCGCAATGCGAGCACTCACCATGGAGAATCAACACGGAGGGTGCTTCTTGAACAAACCCTAGATCAGTGATATCATTGCACAAGCGTTGAAAAGATAACTCGTCCCCAATCCGTCCATTGTCCCCGCAGAGAAAGAATGGTGGCCCAAAGGAAAGGAAAGCTACGAGACGATCGGGCACCGGCAGGGATGACGGCGTCAGGAAAGAAGGTGCGGTCCCCTTGAATCCTGGAACAATGCCAGTGGGTGAAAACGAATAGGGAAGCAGGTCTGATTTCCTTCGATTCCCAAAGAAGGTTTCGGGAACATGCAGAGACTCCCAGAGACAGACGGAAGAAGAGTCTTCACCGCGGACGGTTGAGGAATGGTGTAGAATATGGGTAACAAAACTGCCGCAAAACGCCGAAGATCCACCTCTCCACGCGGACGCAGAAGGGGAGAACACGTCGCCGCAGACCCAGAACTCCGAGGGTGGAGACGCCGGCCCTAGGAAACCCTCAGATGGAACTCTCAGCCATAACGAGAGACTTTAACCCTTTCTAATAGCAGAGGGTTAAGAATTTCACATTTATTAATTTATAATGTATATATATAGCGCCAATGAAATAATATATAAGTATTTTATATATTATTTTTTTATTTAATGTTTTATTAAATTATATTAATTAATTCTTCTTATAATTTAAATTTACATAGTTGTATGGGACACATTGAACATTTAAATAATAGATTTTTCATATATTTTTATCCATTTTAATATTGCTGATATTATTTTATATATTTGTTTGTATAAAGTTATTATGATGGATATTTTATGTCTATTTTTCATTTATTTTAAAAAATATCAACAAGGAATCTTTTTTCATTTTTAATATTGAATGTTTTAATAACAAATAGAGAAATGTTTTATTTTTAACGTACATGGTGATAATGAATTTTCTCCTACCATGAAAATTATTTTATTTTTATATTCATTGGAAAGAATTCCTATTTTCTTAAATGAAAAATCAACTTTCATTTTTTGGGTATTTTGTTATTAAAAATATTTATTCAAATAAAGGTGTATTTTTTATTGAAAATCGGATTATCAAAAATATTGTTTTTTTAATGTCTGAGAGTGATATTCTTTTGAGTTTTAAAGAGTATTGAAACAATGAATATTTTTTTACTATTAATGTTTTTAGGAATAATAAATTATGGGTATTCCAAGATAATGTTGGGTGAACTTGTTATTGCTTAAATGGCTGTTTCTCCCAGATAGCGCTACAATACATTGGGGAATTGTTAAATTATACTTATGTTTTTATTTGAAGTTGTACATAGGGTTCTTACAATATGTAATGTATATTTAATGGTTTTTAAGGGTTCACTTTGATGATATCACATGGTACCTACTTGAATTTTCTATGATTGTTCATGATTTTTTAGGTAAATCATTTTTTTAAAGTAAGATAAATAATACATATAAACGAGTGATATTTCCCATTGTGAAAAAAGGATATGTTTTTAAGTAAGGATTTTTATTATATTCAATGTCTCTCAATGGAGTTACATTTTCTTTCTTTTAATATATCATACTATGGTTTTTATTTTCATCCTATGTTTTATATCTATTTCATTAGATTTAATTATGAGTAGCGATTAGAAGTGTTCAAATTGAATTTATTGAAGAGTTTTAATAAAATTAGTCATGGTTTATTCTATATATATTTTTATATGGTGGATAAAATAAATAAGAATCATATGATTCAATATTTTATTTTATGGGTTTACTATGTATGATTTATCGTCTAATTCTCTAAAACATTAAACCAGAAAAGATCCTCAATGTACAAGAAAGTAAAATTCTTGAATTAACTCAACATTATGTAACTTTTATGGTTGAGGACATATCGAGGCATTGTTACCACATGTGAGAATTCAAGGAGAAATAATAATAAAAATTGAGATAAAATTTTAGACTTCAAGAAACATGGTTATGTTCAATGGAAACACTCTAAATCATATTGATGCACAAAATAACATGTGGAAATCAAAATAAGGAAATGTAATTTGAACATAAGTGCACTAAAGTCTAAAATGACCTTGCAGGGTAAGAAAGGATATCAGTTGGATTGTGAGGCAATGATTGGGTGGTTCAGAAAATAACCACCACCTTCCACAAATTTAATGATAGAATAATAGTGAAACTCTATTCATTATCATATATTGAGTTAAATAGATGTTGACTGATTAGTATAATGAGAAATAAGATTGATCAATTATCCCAACTTGGTATTGAGGATGATAAATGAATAACATTATGCACCCATGGGATGACGAGCCTATTAGGTGACCTATTCCAGTCCAAGCACCAATGGGATTGCGCTTTGGACCATATACATGGGCCCAAATGTGATATGTGTACATTTTTCCAAACCCAGCATCTGGGATGGACTCAAGGATTAAACCTCCCACAAGGGTTGACCACTGGTTCCCCTTATGTATTTATTAAGTACTGTACTAAGGTAATTTACAGATGTCCATATTTTATATAACACGTTTCAAAAGATATGAAAAAGGGTTTTGAGAAAACATTTCAACATAATATTGAATTTAATTAATGTTGATGTAAGAGTACCTTATCAAAAAAATAGATATGTAAAATTGTAAATTTCCTATTACAAACACAATTAAGGTAATAAATATTATTTTAAGGTTAATATTTTATATTCATTGCATATTAATCATTTTTAAAAACAAATATATCATATCCTTTACTAACATTTCATTCATTAAATAAATGATAACACATTTTGTGTGTATGGAGGACTATTGAATCCCAACGAGATGTGATTAGTTTTATTACTAAATAACATGGATTAAATTTGTATTGGTATTAAAATAATTAATATGATATTTATGATATAATGATCATACTAGAAATATTAAAAAACACATACATTCTTCGGATTTGGTAGTAGAATAATGAAAATGCTAGTCAAGTTTGCGTGTGGAAAACCATCACATTGATAGAAATGTAATTCATTTTTCAAAACCATATTTCAAGAATAGTTTTAAACATTAATATTATGTTTAAAAATTATAATTATTTCACAATTAAAATTATAGATATGATTAATTTTTAAAATCATTGACCATAATGAACATAATAAATTTATGTTTTGACATATTTTCCAAACAAAATCAAAACATCAGATGTGAAATTAAATTATTAGTTAATTTCATATGAAATGAAAATTAATAAAATAAGATAATACCATGTATGAAAAATATAATGATTAAATTAAATACTTCTCCTATGTTTATTATTAAGGGATATAAAGAACGCATTCCACAAATCAGTCTTGAGGTATGAAATCTCATTAAAACACCCATTCCTTTGGGTTATGAAAATTCTCTCTCAAAATTGATATACCTTTCACTTAATGATTTGAAATTATTCTAAATTATTTCTATATGTATCTTTCATATACAGATATCTTATCATACCTTCTTTTTATGGGGTAATGCATTCATTATGATCATTTCTCAAATTACTTCATTATGAATTTTCATTTTTTTATAATGGGAAGATGGAATATCCAGACCATTTAAATTACATGGGTAATTTTTTTTTCTGAATTATTAATTATTATATTATGTGGAACATATAGATCAGGATCATTTTATGGTTTTTTCCTAAAAATGGCTCCAATGGATTGTACAAAGGTTTAGTCTCATGAAACATCATGAATAGAACTAGGGAGTAAACCCAATCTATTATGATACATTGAATTGCATGTGATATTTTCAAGGATTTTATCACTGAATCACGTTTATGTCGTATCATATGGGTTTTCCACCTTTTCTTTTGATTTCATGACCATATAATACAATTTTTATTATGATATTCTTTCATGAAATTACTCACAGGCCTTCTCTTTTATGATATCATGTTATAACTTTAACTCAAATGTTTTTCCTTACAATGTTTATTCTATTACTATAATTTTTAGTTCACCTTTTCCTTTTTGTATTCCATAGGTTATCATAGAAAATTTTAGGTGCTCAAATGTATTTAAGGATCTCATTATAGAATAAAAAATTAACATTTCAAGTTTAATTTCACTTTTACTTAATATGAACCTCGTCTTCCAACGATAATTTTCCTTTATGATCCTTGTTTGATATTAAGGGATATTTTATTTTTTAATAATTTAAATAAATTTTTAGATGTATTGGTAACCCATATGAACTGAAATCAAGAAGGAAATGAAACCCAACACCACATATATATTTATATAAATTAAACCCATGCTGGAGAGAAATGGGTTATCAATCTCACATACCAACCCAGGTCAATGAGTCTTCCAAAAACATAAAATGGTCAAACTATGATGACTATCATAAAATATATCAATCAAGGAAACTGTGTAGAAAACCCACAACTCACAACAATGCCGCATATCGAGGGGGTAATATCCAAATAGAGTACTGACACACTTGTTTGTTAGGGTGGTTTCTCTCAATTTTTAGAGGAACCATGCCCTTGTCCGTAAAGGGGTTCCTCCTAGTAGATATTGATAGAGGACTCATGGCCAATATCATTCGGGGGTCCCTCTCAGTTTGTATATAACCCAAATCCTTTTCTGTCAGGGGGATCCACATAGTAGGTAGTTGACTCACATCATACTCTATGAGGGGGTTCCACTCAGTAGGTGGATGACCCAAAACCTTGTCTGTGAAAGGGGTGAAACATAGTATATATATGACCCACACACTAGTCTATTAACGAGTTCCACTCTAACCCATCAAAGGAGTATCGAGGACCCATTCTATTATTTAATAGTGGGTTTCCATATCTGTCAACTATCTAACGAAACCTCTTAATCACTAACATTATCAAGCATCGCCTAAAGAAGCATAACACATGGAAAATTCCCTGATGAACATAAAAAACATTGAATGATACCATCACATTCTACCCAGTATTATTCTTATTAGATCCTACTCATGAACCAAAATAATTATCCATTCATAAGATATGTGCATGGTGTATGTTTCTTATATGGGGAACATGGTATGTATGGGGTCTTCACAGTTTGTGGTACCTCTCTACAACCTATCCATGTTCTCTTATAGATGTTGATCAGATACAATTTCACCTTACACAGAATGTAAGAGAACGACATATAATATCTCAACAAAATGGGACAAAACTATGTTCTCGTAGACATTCCCATCATTTCATGTCGTTTCGTGTACCTTATTGTGCCCAGGTATTTGTAAATGCATGTCTAATCCAACTGTAAATGTCACATCCTCTTCCAATGTGTTTTATATGTGGGTAGTTGGATCATGGGATATAAACCTAGAAAGGGTCACATAAACTATGGACCCAACCACACGGTTTTTGATCCTTAACTATAGTTGAAACACTAGAAGCACGACTATGGGGGATTTTACATATTTTAAAATTTCCTTCTAACTTCTCCATATTGGGCCTCTTTAATATGATACCCTATAGTAAAATACCCAAAATCAAAGGGTAACTCTTCTTGAAATCTATTAATGGCCTATGATGGCTAGAAATTCAATCCCGATAACTCATGGAGGTCTATCATTACTATTCACCTAATATTGTCACCCATTATCATCTCAAATCCCAAATATGTCAAAATAATGAACAACATCATTTAATGAATCCCAATATAACATAAAATCACCACCCCAATCATAATTCATACAACAACCATGAATTTTGGGGTTTTATACGCTCAAACCTCACACAAAAATTTCGAACTACAACTCCATGGGCCAAAAGTGAATAACATGAAGGAAAATGGGAGAAAAGAACATTAAAAAGGGTTATAAATATAGTTTCCCAATAATTCTCCAAATATTAATGAAAAGTTGGTAATATAGGATGAGATCATGTCATAAAAATAACTAATAGTATAAAACAGTTTAATTCATCTACTGGATAATGCGAAGGTTAAGAAAATGTGGATAAAACCATTAAAATGCATATCCATTTTCAATATTTTAAAAAATATAATAATCATAAATTGACATTCCTTACATTGATAAGATATTTATAATTGGTGAAGAACACATTTTCATGAAAAGGATAAGACATGTTACATTGGTTACCCCTCGATCCACATTGCTCTGATCATCATTCATTGTATGATTCTAATTTCCCGATGCAGAACTCTCTCAACCACCTCTACAATCATGAAATTTTTATGAAGATAAACCTTGAATAATCATAAAAAGTTGGTATTGATAAGATATTTTAGTTTATTCCTTTAATAATTCAAAAAATTAAATTATTTATTTAAATTCATTAAGGTCATCATCTGATAGCTCTCTAAACCAAACGTCTACAACCAACCAAACATTTGTTATGCAAAGCGTTAACCCCACAACGATGAATCAGATGTGGTCATTTATTTCCAATATAGGGATATAATCAGTTTTAATTACATTATTCTTGATAAAATTTTATCATGTTATATTAATATACATAATGAATTTATAAAATCAGGTACATAGTCACCAAGCCTTAGAATATCCCGTCCTTTTAGTGTATGGATCCAAAAAATTTCAACAATATATTTCAATTTCAAACATGGTATAATAATCTTCACTTCATTAATACCCATTCAAGTATTTTCATCCCTGAAAAGCATAAGATAAAAAATGTGTTGATAGAACACCTATATCTAGCTCGCCCACTCCCATGAGCTCTCCTACATGCTCCAATACTACCACATCAGATGAACCATGGGAATTGTCCACCCTTGTAGGGTTATCTCTTATCAATATTTTATTTCCAATCAGTAATCCAAAAATTTGCCTTCATGCACTTTGTATAAATCACCCATATCAATGTATTGCATAGGTTCATGCACATATCTTCTCAAATGTGACACATAAAATTCCTCATGTATGTGCCCCAACAATGGGCCTAACGATCAGCCCTAAAAAACCTATCCTACCATCTATTATATTTCAAATGGCCGGATTGACACTGGGGATAGCATTACCCTCTGTTCAAACCTCTATAATCCACTTTATGGGTGAAACACCACACTCATCTACTATTGGGTCCTAAATAAATCATGTGGGTCTCTCCACAACTGAATGTAAATCAAATGTAATGGTTTTCATTGAACTCAACTCCCAAAGGGAATGGAAGTGTTTTGACTTCATGAGTCATTTATCAATCGCTGTGATGGAATCATCTCCTCCCACTATATGATGTATTCCTATCACAAGGTCAATATATATTTTGTCCCATTTTCACAATGGTATCTTAAGAAGATGTGTCACAATTTTCATAAAAAATTCTCAACCTTCACCTCCTCACTTGTTATATACCAAGAGAAGAAAAAATATATGCTATGTATCTATACATCCCACCAAAGAAAATCCATTTTAGGTTATTTTACATCTTCCCTGAATAATGATTTGTAGCCAAAGGAGAAGATTGAAAATCACTCATCACCTCTGATCGTATTGCAATTAAAACCATCATACATACCTAGAAATGGATCACATCCTCCACCATTAAAAATCATTTGGAGATTCTCTTGATGGTATAATGTCAAGTAGAACATCATAGATTATGTCTCCCAATTGAGCCTCCCTCACATGTTATCGAAGTGAACGAGTCAACACCATCGACTGAAGATAATTTTCATCCCTCCCCTCTAACTGCGTAAGCTAAAAAGAAACTAACTTCTCATAATCCTCCTCCACTAAATCAGAACGAGAAATCTTTATAGGGGCATCATCCCCCACATTTTTCTTTCCTATATGTATGTACTATCTCAAATCCATAGTCCTGAAAAAACTCCAATCAACACCTATGTATCATGTCCAGATCTCACTATGTGAATATATACCTAAGACTATAATGGTTTGACTATGAAATTTTCCCATTCCCAAAATATTGTACCTCCACATCCTTATATTGGTGAATAATTCTTCAAATTCCACATAATTGTTATCATAGTTCATCTCCAGGGGATTTAACTAGCTGAAACCATATTCAATCAATACCATATTATTCATCGACACACAATTAAGTCCAACTCTAGAGGCATCGCAACATGCCCTCATATAGTAGTCTCAATAAAGGAGAATTGTTCATCCTCAGCCACAACTGTTCGAAGCCTCTCCGACAGTGCTCGATCTAGGAAAATTATTCCATTTCAATGTTCGGGTGATCGAGGTGGAATAAATACAAGAACATTCTTCCAAAAAACCATTACTACTCATCCATGCCAAGAAAACTATACACCTACGATATGATATTGGGTGGCTCCCAAGAAATCACTGCATCAATATTCATTAGGTCCGTAGCTAAACCATGCATAGAAATGACATGCCCCTGAAAATGAAGCTCACATATTCAAAATTGGGACATTGAAATTTTTCCATAAAGATGGTTCACTTGGTTCCTCTAACGTATATTATATATGTATGTCATCAATTAAGACATCCAAAATTATGTTCAAGAATGGTTGGATGATCCAGTTCATCAATGTTATAAACTGATCAAGAGAATTATTTCCCACCAATAGGCATCACTAGGAACTCATAGTGTCTATTGCGTCATCAGAATACTAGTTAAAAAATATTAGCTTTTTGAACCCCAAATGATGGTAGTAATAACTGAGATCGTTCTTCAATAACAACCCATGCATCATAACTCAAAAAATCGGTTTTAATATTTGTAATGGTTTACATGTTATTTATTGTTACCTGGATTAGGAAATGATAATCCACAAAAAACCTTAAACTCATGTCTGACTTTCTCAGGAAAAAAAACAAGATCTGCCCAAGGTTACACTAGGTCTAATAAAACACTTCTCTTGAATGTACTCCAAATACACCATCATCTCCCATGTATTTTTATTTTTCATCTATTATGCCACAGAGGATATATATATATGTATGCATGTTGAAAGTCAGTGTATAATTCCATCTCCCTCCTAATATGTAGTCCTTGTTCATTGTCATAGAAAATAACCATAATTTCCTCCACTACTGAAGGAATCTATATGACTGAAGATCCCACTTCACCAAGGTAAAAAATTTCCAACTAATGGGTGATGTGTTATAGACTCATAAATGAAATGCTAACTCGCTTAGCCTTGGAATATTTCTCCCCTACAATAGATAATTTGGTCAAATCTCTCTGATGGTATCTTACCGAACTGCGATGAAAGTTGGTATGGGATCTATCTATATAAAAACAATATATACCTATTAGGAAATCATATGTAATAATTTTTTTGACTCGGTGGCCCCACATGAAACCCTCTCCACCAAAAATATTCTTGCTTTATGGGAAGATAATCTATATTGATGAATGTCATTGATTCTGATCCTCCAAAAAATGATGTTTTGAAATGGCCTCAACATGGAGATCTAGCTCTCAAGAAAGTGTTTTTAATGATGTACTGAGTCACACCTCTTTCTAAAAGTTCTAGTGAATGTGCATTATAATCATATATTGTATCACGTACCACCTTAAAAGCTAGAGATACATAAGACTCCATGACTAAGAGCTACTTGTTTCCCGAACTATGTGCTCCCTCAGCATTGTGTGGGCTAACTAGTTTTGGTTGTGTAAGTAGATCATATTTTTTCCTTCCATCAGAATATAGTCCTCGTGGATCTGCTCCTTCTACTCTACATGCTTCACCACCCAAGGGGTCACCCTGAAAATGTAATGGAGAACCATGATCACATTGCTACTTATGCCAAAGTTGTAGATTCTCTAACTTCCTCCACTCCTCTGTAGGTCAGGTCAGGAAATCAGGTGTAATGTGACAAAAATATCACATAAATAGAATCCTCTGCTCTGTGATGACCTATTGCATTAGATAGACCATGGGCTGCTTGTTGATGTGACTAATAATACCCATGATAATATCCTCAACCCGAAGATCAAGATGAATAGAACATATAATATATTGCAAAAGACTCAGCCCACTAATTCCTAATACTAGATCGATCTACAGGGAATCCCTCATATAGAAATCTCATCGTCACTATTGCCCACTCTAGCACTTCGGCGTAGTTGGGAATGCATTTGTGGACCAATTTCAAATGGATTTATTTTAAAAAATCCTTCAAAAACATTCTCCCTTTTATGTAGACATTTCTCACCATGTTGAGGGAGTACCACATAATGTCAATAAACCTAAAGGCTTGCTCTGCAGCTGACATACTACCTAGTTTCACCTATAAAAGCTCCTTAATATGAACTGAGTGAAATAAATAGGGATAAAACTCATCAAGAAACAGCATATGGAAGTCAGTTCATGAAATTTAGGACTCAACATAAATCTTCTTAACTATATTCCTCCAATTCCTAGCTACCCTATAGAAAATATATTCTCCCAGTGCAACCATAATATTGGTTTATGGTCAAACCATCCAGAATAATCAAACCACCATCTCAGGCCAATCCTCTAGCTCCTGGGGATTTGGCTCACCATGGAACCTCATTAGCCTCTGGCGGTAGAATATCAAGAGTGCACTAAGACTGAATTCATCCCCTTACATCCCTAATGGTACGATACACAACTCGACAGGTGGGGTGTTACTACTTTAACATATGGAGGAAAGATCTCTTGAGATGTACCCTAAACAGAGGGCTTGTCACTCTTCAGATCATCATCATGATCTTGAATCAATAACCTGGTTGGTTGTCTAAACGATGTTATCCTAAAAGTGATCAAGATGTACCATGATATAATGAGAATATGTATATTAATATAAAGAGATGAATCGAGAAAGATATTCACAGGAATTAATCATATATGATGCCTAAACTTGAGTTCCCTACAACTAGTGTCTCGGTATGCCAAGTCAATAAATAGGCAGTTAGAATTATAGTGTTTGTAAATGTCGGTTGTCACAAAAACACAGGGTTCCCAATCCCGAAATCCCCACTTTAGGAACATTAACAACATTGTCCTATGTTTCAGACCAATCATCACCATGAGTACACCTCTACACCGACCTGATGATGAACCACCTCGTATACCACTATCTAATAACATCACCCACTGGGGACCTCCATGAAAAGATGATGGTCAGCCAGTCCAAACCTAATCCATCCTCCATAGTCCATGGGTTGCCGAATAGTTTGGAACACTACTATAAAATGTGTAATATGCAACACTAGAGAAAAGCACTAATGAAATCTACCTTTATTATTGCATGTTCTTTAGAGATTTTATACTACAACCTTTATCAGTCCTTTTATTTTTAGTTCTGATCAAGGGTACCCTTAATCATTTCTTTTTTATCGATGATAAAGAACATGATCTTGTAGTAAGTCCCACATCAAAATAACAGAAGGGAGGTCATTGCATTATTTATTATTTTGCATTATGCAGAGCTCAAAAGCCTGATATGGGGATGGGCTCCCACATACACTACACACACATATATGGGCTCTAAACGGGCTCACATAGGTCTTGTACCACCCTCTACTTCCCATGGGATATTTCTCACCTTCAAACACCCCATTCGGGTCCTACATGACATGGGCCTGCTAGGTCAATTCCCCAAATTATTAAAGAAACCTATAAAAATTACAAGTATTAAAAATAGAAGAAAATTAAATAACTAAAAAATTAAAATCTAAATGCAAAGAAATTTATAAAATATTATAAAATTTATTTAAATAACTATTAATAAATTATATATATATATATCTAAAATATTAATTAATAGTACATATTTAATATAGATATATAAAATGAATAAAATGAAAAGGTTAAGAAAAATTAAAAAAAGAATAAATTATAAAATTATTTAAAAATTTATTAATTAAAAATTTATTAATAAAAATAAATATATTTAATATAAATTCATTTAAATTATAAATATTAAAAATTAATATTTTCTAGATTTATTAATATAATTAATAAATTTTAACAATCAAAAAAATATAAATGAATAAATTGTATTCAAAGAATTAAAAATGACTAAATTATTAAATTATAAAAAAAATTAATTAAAAATTTTTAATAAAAAATTATTAAATTTAAAAATATATATACATTGATTCTAAAAAGTAATATGTAATAAATATAAAATATATATATTTAAAAGGAATAAAATTTAATAGTTAAGAATATATTCACTTATTATTCCTTTTAAATGGTTTTTATACATAATTATTCATTAATTCATATAATATAGAAATATAATAACTTATAATTGAAAATATATCAATATATATAATATTTAAAAATTTTAATTTATATAATAAATATTTTTTATCATTACAGAAAATAAGTAACGAATTTAAGAATGTTTTATAATAAAAATTAATATTAATTAAAAATATTGAGTAATTGTATCAAGTAAGGGAAATTAATTAAATGTAATATTATTTTTAAAATTACCATATATTAACCATGTGTTATTTTTATTTGACACATACATATGTGTAATTAATGCATTTTTGTATACAACTCACACACACAAATAATTACATAATTAATGAAACCAAATATATAAACAAATAAATCTAATATTTATGTCATTTATATAAATTATCATTTTCATTTTTGAATTTCATTTAATAGAATGATATATTTAAAATATTATGTTTCTAATAGGAAAATTCTATTTATTTATTTTGAATATTACAAATTTACATATTATTTATTCATTTTTATTTTTTTATTTAAACAGTTTTTAATATTTATTTATATATGTCTATTTAGTTATTTTAAATGATATAAATATTTATTCGTCTTTATTTTAATATATAATGATAATTTTATAATAATATATCATTAATTCAAAAAACATGTCCATATTTTCAATATTTTAAAAGTTTTCTGATTTTTATTTATTCAATTTCACTCATTTTTAATATGTAAAAATTTTAGATTATAAATTAATTAATAATGAGAAAAATATTTTTGAAAAAAAAATTATTAATAAATATATTTATAAATGTATGTTTATTATATTTATAAAATTATAAATTTATAATTATAAAAAAATATTCCCTTTTTCCAAAAAAATATTTATATATTTATAAAAAAATATATTAATAATCATAAAATTATAAAAAAATATAATTAAATAATAAATATATTTATAATATTTATATTTATATTTATTTAAATATTTATTTATTATATGTATATTTATTCAAATATATATATATATATATATTATTTTCATAAAGTATTTATATAACTATAAACAAATAATTATATATTTAAATAAAAATAAATTTGTAATAATTATATTTAGACTATAACAATTAGTACTATATCAATAACTATATTTTTATTTTTATTTTTATTTTTATTTTTATTATTATTATTATTATTATTTTTATATATTCATTAAATATATTTATATAATTATTTAATTATTTATATTTATATTAATAAATTTATAATTATATAATTATATTAAATATATTTAAAGAATGATTACATTTTGTATATTTAAATTTTTAGGTATACATTTATTTTTATTTATATTAGTACTTATTTATATAATATTACATATGTATATATAATGATATAAATATAGTTTTCATTATAAATAATTAATTAAATGTATTTCTGCAGATACATTTATTTATAAATATAACATTTAATGTGTAATTATATGGTTTTTAAAATTATATATTTTTAATTATAAATAAATTAAATTAAATTTAAAAAAATTATTTATATAGTAATAAATAAATAATTACATTTTTATGTAATTATAAAATTCTAAAAAATAAATTTAAATTATGAATATATTTCCTATTTTAAATTATATTTATATTTATTTATTATTTATATTTTCATTTATGAAAATATATATAATGATATAAATACATTATAACTATATAAATTGTCTTCTATATATATATATATTCAAATATATTTATCTATAATTGTAATTATAAATCCATTTTCAATGATAATGTTTTGGCTCCGAAAATTAAGGGATTTTGTCTACAATTATTTATCACTTATAAATATCTATCCTTGTCCAAGGTTGTTTTGTATTGATAAAGGTCTATTTCATGAGTGCTAATTATCTCAGTGCTGATAAATGGATTCTTTGTCAATGCTTTTTCGAAGCATTGAAAAAACACTCCCTTGTCTTTTTTAAAGAACCCTAACTGAACTAATTTATTCCAGGCCTCTCAAGCTCTCACAGAATTTGAATGCTAATGTCCCTCCCCCTCGACCTTCTCTTAGGAGAATCAAGCCTTGATTATACGGTTTGTTATTTTTTCTCCTCCTCCATCATTTCTTGCTTGTTCGGGTTTTACAGAGTGCTTTTGGATGGTGTTTTCATGGATCATTTCTCTAGTGAGTTCCATGTCTTGGGTATAAACAATTCTCATTCGAATTTTATTTATATTTCAATACTAGAAGATCATAACATCGCCCATTTATTTCAAGGATCCCATTAAAATTGGTTTCTATTCCTACCTTTGTAATTGTTGGCTTGGAATCATACAACCCTCGTCATTTTAATTCCCTTCACTTTGAGTCATGGAATATTCATATTCAGTTAGAAGATTTAAGAATACTCTTTTACATTTTGTAAATTTTTGGATTATCCTGCTACTGCTATCATTGGTTGAATTGTATGAATTAACTTAAGAAATAAATATTGTGTGTTATTGAATTAAAAAGGGATATGCATCTATTGAATTTTTATATGATTTCTATGTGACATTTTGTGATATATGGTTTTTGTTGTTGTGTTGGAATGAATTTATTAATACTATGAAAATTTGATTTTTATATGTTGATTAATTTTTAATATAAGATTACATAAAAGGTTCAACATTTAAATCTAGTAATGAAATGAAAAAAAATTGATTGTTTAATGGTTTTTTATACTGGCCTAGAATGAATTGTATTCAATGTATGATTTAATGGTTTATATTTATTGAGTTGTATTGATAGTATTTCTACGATTATCTACAAATTTTATGTTTCAATTAATTTTTTTAGTGCCTTTAGTTGGTTGTTGGATGCTTAAATTTATTATCTCAACGTTCATTTTGAATTATCCACATTTTATGATTAATAGTAAGTTTAAAATAGAAACAAAAAATGTATCCACTTTTTTTTCAAAATATATTTTTTCTTGTTCAATAATTAATTGAAATTTAAATTAGGTGATATTTGTTTTATATATCTGATTATATTTTTTAAGGGTTTCCATTAGTGATATTTAATATTTTAAATGACTGATGTTTGATTTTTGATTTACTAAAATTATTTCTTACGGTTGATGTGTGAATTAATTTTGGATTTTAGTTATCTAAATATCTAATATATTTTCATTGATTAGTTTTCCTATAAAGTAATATATAATTTTTGGATTCGACCATTCATGTTATTTTTTAGGAATCTTTGTACTAGTTTTAATTGATTAAAACACCATATGGATTTAAAATTTATTTTGGATATCAAATTTAATTTTAAAAATGTGTCAAATAAAAGTGAATTTTTAGTGCTTATTCCTAATAAATGATCTAAATGCTCATTTGGTACATTAAAAAAATAGTTATTAATTATATCATTAAAAAATATTAAACATATAATTATCTACAATTTCAAAAAATATTTATAATTATAGATTTCATGTATATATATATATATTTTATTATTTCCTTTTATAGTTATTTGAAATTTTTTTACTTTGTTATAATGCATAAATAAATTATTTATTAAATGATTCTCATTATAAATTAAAATACTCTAAATAAATGGTTGATGATTACTATTGCTAGAGTTAAATTATAAATTGAATATTCATAGTCATGAAATGTAATTATAATTTGACAGTGGATCATTGGAAAGTACAATGACTATCTCAACATGAGGGTGTGCAAGGCCATCCAACTGAGCCTTCTCACGGTCAAACCAATCAAGGAGTCCCTTATAGGAATCAGACTGCTACTGCTACATTTTTCAAGATTATGAAATAAACTAATGAATTTTCTATTTTACATCACCAACTCTTTGCGCATG
Source organism: Viscum album (assembly GCA_963277665.1). NCBI lineage: Eukaryota > Viridiplantae > Streptophyta > Magnoliopsida > Santalales > Viscaceae > Viscum > Viscum album. The sequence continues at coordinate 361,004,100 of OY728143.1, forward strand.
AAAATTTAGATTAAAATAGACCATTATCATCCCAATAATCATTATCTCCCGAATAGTTATTATTGAATTTTATACTTCGAACTCTTCTCTCATCAATTTTGGACACAAACCTATGTGTCTTCTACTACTCAGAGCATTAGTCATCCTTACTAGGTTCTACTGATTATTTTTATTGAATAAAAAGGATCATGCCAACAACTTGGGGAGTTATTATTTACATAAATTCAACTAAAAATTTCCTTTTAATTGTACTGAAATTTCATGAAACAATCAAATGTTGGGTTCCTTTTTTTATAATATTTTATAATGTAGACCTTGGATTATTAATATCTAATGTTTATTTATTTATTATTTTACGACATGAATATTTTATAAATCTAATTAGACGAACATGAATCAAAAATGGATTCATGATAATCATATGTCAAATGATTATGTAGTTGGTGTTACATAGTTCATCAAAATTATAGTATAGAATGAATACGACCCTTCCAAAATCTATTATCCATGTTTAATATTAATTTATTCTACAGTAAATATTCTGGATGAGTTGAATGAAAATATTATCTTTCACGGAATATATCAGAGTTACAAATATTAGACTAAAAATTGGGAACACTAAATGAGAACACTAATTGGGATGATAATTTTTTATGTGGGTCATTTGATATGAATACTAGTAGAACTAATGATGCATGTCATATTCATGAAATGACAATGGAAATTTAATATGGCCTTCATGATTTTCCAATGTCATTTCACGAGTAATATATTAGTGATAAGAGACCATTGAATAATGTTTTTACAAAATACATAAGAATGTAAGTTGTATTAAAGTTATATAATTTCAATGATGGATGTGGATAGAGTGACACCAAATTTACAGAACAACATAGTCTCTTAAATGATAAGATACCATAAGAAAATGGAATTCCTTGTCAAACTTATGAAACTAATTGAATGATTTGTTTAATGGGCATGATCTCTAAAAAATACATTATTTTACAAATTATTGCATATTGTTTCTCAATTCCCATGAATCACTCCAAAAAATTAGTAAGAAATAGATCAATACAATAAATATGAAACATGTTCTAGAAAGGTTGGATGGTACATTATATACTATTATTGGATTAAAAGACAATATTGATGTCTTGATATCATGAGACAATTTAAATGGTATAAAAATACCAGAATTAATGATGGGAATCAATTCCATCCCTCTGATTCTCCTAACTTTATCAAAATTGTTTATGATTATCCTAAATCTAGAAATGAACTGAGAAATTTTATCATGTGTTTTCTACTGACATAATAAATTTTTTTGGTGTATAGGGTAGTACTCATTGTACATGGCTTGTCAGGTTGTAAATTATAACTTGTTCTCATGGTTATGAATGAAGAAAAAACATATCATTTTATATCTTCATATATATAGACCAAACCAACCATGTAATAATATCGATTTTTATTTTGATCCATTGATTTAATATATAAAATTGATATGGGAAACAAGTGTTATACTGTATTATTCTCATACAAATAAATATTTCACATTGAGGTCCACATTGCAATGTTAGATAAATGACATTCCTACTATGAAAACATATAGCAGGTATATAATTAATGTATTTTTATGGGGTCATATTTATAAATATTTCAAATATGTTGTTCTATTGAAACATTCCTCAAATACTTTGCTTTTTAGTCATCAAAAATTTCTACATCGATGACATAAATTCCTTTCCAAGATGAAAACATTTGATAGTAATAATGAAAACAGTACAACAATGTCTCCACAAATGAGAGATCAACTATATGATAAATTAAATTATATGGAGACTCGTTTGGGTAAACCATTTTCTTAAAACATTATAAAATCATGTTGGAAGAAATTGATTATTTTTTATTTAATTTCTGTATTTGAATTGTTTGTACACCATACAGTTTCACGATGTCATGAATATAGAAAAACCAATTATCTGATATTATTCTAGGTACATTACTAGATGCTCCATGAAAAACAAAAAATGGCTTCATCAATATTTTGGATGTGATTAACATGTGGATAATGGAAGATTTGGCACTAGTGAAGAGTAAAGGGTGATATTTTCATCATCCAGTATATTACACTCTATACGTGGAGGAAAAATTATAATTACTCATTTTTCATAATTTTTTAATAGTTCCATTGGGGTATTCATAAAATTTCATGAATACAATGTCAAATACTAATTTGATATTATAGTGAATAAAATCACACGACTGTCATTTTTTTATGCTCGTTTCATTGCATTTTAATTATTAAAAAAATGTACAACATAAATTAACTAGTTTGTGTTTATTTTAAAAAGGTATTTGTAATAATATTATTGACCTAGTAATGTTTTCCAAAATGGAACAATATTATAGTCATATTTTGTGATTTAGATATATTCTTCCCACTATCATTCATTGATTTAATGGTCCACTAGATGGTTCACATAGTTAGAGATGTCAAACCATGTGGTTCAATATATTACAAATGGATGTAGCCCAATGAAATGTATATGATGATTTTGTATGTTTATATCAATAATTGAAGTTTTCTATAATTTTTTATTGTTGAACGTTATATTGAAGAAGTATTTTTTGAATTATATACTAATTAACTTTCAGATTTTGATTGCATTGGTCTACCAAAGCCTCATCATTATGGATTCTTTATGGGAGAAAAGATTTCCATAAATTGATATATTTTACAATTACTATAAAAGAGAAGTAGAAATAATACCTTTTGATTTTACATAATATAAAATATGTAGATCCATACATTCAATCCCACATTTCTATTCATATATTTTTTAATCCACCAAGGGTAGAAGGATTGATATTAGATACACCTAATAAATATTTTATAGGATGGTTCCAACTACATATTTATAATGACTTATCTGAAAATAAAAATTAAATTTCCAAGAAGACTTTGATGGATATGTCATGAACAATCCCTTATGTCCCATGTCGTGGCTCCCCTAGGCCCACCTCCCAAATACTAGAGGTTGGGAACTAGCATCCAAGGTGTCAACCTGCATCTGGGAGGCATTTTGCTGAGTACCTTTACACACACAAAGACATACATGTCCCATAAAAAATATAAAATAGATGATTCATGATACTAAACAACCACTGAGTGTAAATGTACAACTGAAATTAAATGAGCCCGAATACAAACCAAAAAAATGATGAACTGAAAATAGGAAATTACAAGAAATCTCTAAAATTCATCCGATGAAAACCCCGCCTGATGTGTAAATTCTGAGTATCTTCATGAAGTTATAGTAGTAATCCCACTTGCCTGGTCTCACTGGGCACCACTAAGTCGTGGGCCATCAAGTCCTCTGTTAAGGCGACAGTCGTCTTCACTAGACACAACAAGTGCAGCCAAAGCCTGTGCAGGGCTATATAACAGACTACCCAGTAGGGAACCTAATACTAACAAGGAAATACAACAAATCAATCCATGATGAAAACAATGGAACATGATCCCAAAGAAAGATATCCCACACAAGATATTATCTATAGTATGGAATTAAGACCATCAGTCATATCATCGAACACCTTGGGCTGCTAGAGAACTCATCCTCTATGAGCACCATGGTCATGTTGAGTCCCAAAAATCCATGTCCCACTATCATTGTAATATATTGGTACTCATACTAGGTGATTATCGTGGGTATAGTGTGTCACACGGAGTTGCCTCCCACCATGGGAAAGCTGGGTCACACAGAGTCACCTCCCACCTTGCTCATACTGAGGTAGTCCTCCTGACATGTATTTTGTGTCTACTGGGACACACATAGACACTACCCACCATGGTCATGTCGGGTCACATAGAGCCTCTTCTCACTAAGACATCGAAGATGATCCACATAATGTCACATGTCAATAGTCATTAGGTCTCAACCAACCATAGGGTTTCTGCACGTAGTTTTCTTGATTCTGGAAGAACTATTACCTAATCCATTCATAGTATATCAACTTCTATGAAATCCAACATAAATTAATACAAGAGATCCACCATTACGTGAGGGTTCCAACATAACAAATGGGTCATCAATCAGATGATTGATATGTATGTTATTGTCATTTTAGTAATCCTGGGTCGGTGGCATCTGGGCTCGGCCTGACCCGACTAACCTGGATGGGGGGACACATGCCTCATTTTAGTTCAAATTACCTGACCTGACCTGGTTCGGCTCTGGGTCGGCCCGGTCTGGTCTGGCCAGTGGGTAAGGCCCATGGGGCCTTGCTGGACCCAGCTGGGTTTGACTAGGGGTCCAGCCCTTCGGGTCGCCTGACATCCCAATCTCATCCATCCCAGTCCGATGGAGTGATTTTATTCCTCTAAGGGTAGCTCATGCTTACTGTGTGTGGTACCATCTTTCTTACATGGCTCTTGCCATGCCCAACCCACCTCTGGCGTAACAGCTCTATTCATCCTGGACGCGAAGTGCATAAAGGGCGATGTCACACTACGGGTCAAACCTGACCACACAAGCACTACATTCTATCAGGGGACTGAGTCCCTTGAAAAGCCACATCCCATGTTTGCGGGGAACTCCATTGATATGGCTATTGGCTTATTTCGCTTCTCCAGCTGCTAGCCCAGCTAGCGTCTATTGTTACTTTGCCGCGCCCCAAGCTAGTTTTGGTTGTTGCCTCTGGCACAGCATTGGGGCTCCCCACCTCCCGCTTGTGGCCATCGTCATAGGACACCACTATAAAGTTTTTCTATGGACCCACGGTTCTACTCTGGTGGTCCATTATTCACACTGGTAGGGCCTACAGCCTTTAAGGGACACTATCTTCCATGGGATGGCCTAGAATCCTCCTTTCCACTATTTTCAAGGACTCTTCCATGAATATTGAACAAATCGACAAAGGTGGTGGGGGTGGGCCTTGTTCGTGTAAGCCCATATCTTCAACATTATAGAACTAGAAACGTGGAATATGGAATTGAATTTCATTAACAATTTAATCAATCATAATACATGAGTCATATAAAAAAGGAACCCTCCCACATGAATGACCGATCCAAATATCAACCTCTTCAGGGTTTGGTTCTCATTCATCATTTTATAAAAAAGTATGGCGAAACATAAAACAAAAAACTCCAACCTAAATGGTTTTCCTTGTTGAAGTGGTCTATCCACAAGGGATTGAGTTTTGTTTGCATTCATTGCCATTCCAGTTCCATTCTTCAAGGTGTGCCGAAGTCACTGGAAATTTTACAATGTTTTTCATTCATAGTTGAATAGAATTATCAACATAGTTTCATCATAGAACTTGCACCTATTAATCCAGATTTATCCAACATGTTAAACCATTAAAAGAAAACATGATGCAACATTTTTGTTACACTGTGTCATCACCTCATTGCACTGTTTCATTCATAAAACAACTCGTCACTTATGATATATATAATTTCTCATTACGTTCCACATTTACAAGACATTAATGAGCTTCAATTAATGAGTCTCATTGTCGCTTTTTCATAGAAACAAAATGCTGTTGTTCCACCACCCAATCGTTAGGAAAAAAAATAAAATTATTTTTTATGTTAATTTATTTTTTTCTAAAAAGTCCAAAAAATACCTTCTTGGGTCCACCCTTTCTAGAAAAAGTGAGGTATATTCTAGGAAAATCCTGCTATTTTGAGTTCAACAGTGCCCTCAAATTTTCAATTTAGGAATGCATTAGATGCTTCAAAAATCTTGCATGTGCGCTATTTTAATTCTCTTAAAAATTGATCAAAAGCTATCTTTCTCCCTCAACCTGTGCTGGTCGAGGATAAGTATTGCATAAAAAGACCATTTAATTACAAACTCAACAGTGATCTCAGGTTTTTATTCTGAGTTGAAATTTGAGAGTTATGAGGATTTGAAAATAAAATAACTTTTATCTTTAATATTTCATTTACGATCACATCCCAATAACCAAATTTCTTAGCCAACCCACACCAACCGATATCAGGATCCACCTAAGTGAAAAATACCCTCACAAACTCAATGGTACTCTTTAATTTCTAATCGAAATAACCTTTTATGAGTTATAAGGTGTTGAAAATAAAATGACATTATTCAATTAGTTTATTTTCCACCAAAAACAATTTTCAGCAGTTGTCCCGCACTTGCTAATGTTATCCTCTGTCTAATGAAAGCAAACCCTCATGGGCTGAAAAGTGTTCTCACATTTTCAAATTGAGTCACCTATCATGAGATATATGTATTTTAAAAATAATACAATTTTATTTTATTAATTTATATAGTTATAACATTTTTTATGTTTTTTCACTAGAGGCATGTGTCGACTAAACACAACTCGGTCCAAGGTTAAAAATACCTTCCTGAATGCAACAGTTTCCTCATAATTCTGATCTAGGCATCCTTTTAAGAGTTATTCCACTTTTTCAAGAAAAAAAGTCTCATGTTTTACTTAAAATAGAACATTTTTTTTTGAAAAATCAGTCGAGGCAATCTAGGCCTCATAATTTCACATCCTGTAAGTGAAGAGTCTCGAAATAATTCCATATAATTTTAAAAAATTATACATGGATTTTTTGAGACATTAAATTACCCCCCCACCTTTTGGGATTCATTTCCTCGTAAGCCAAAACAAGTCTAAACAATCTAATGATGGTGTTGAGCATGAATCTGAGCCACCCACTCCCATTGTAACACCCCAAGCATCCATGGTATGTTTCCCTTTGAATAATGCAATGTAGTGCATTGTACGCAACTTCGGGATTCTAACGCACCACAACCAGTCAAACTAGCCGTTATGAATAGTAATACCTACTTTTTGAAATTTTATAAATTTTATCGTTCGAAATGGACTTCAGTTTTGGATTCGTAATATCGAAATTAGATTAGGGTGAAATTTTGGTACTTTTCGGATAACTTTCATATTTTGATGAATAGTGAAAATTACTAAATTTTAATTAAAAACAACTTTTTTTAATCAAAATAATTAATAGTGATAAATTATTAATTTGAGTGGTTTTAAGTATATTTAGAATATATTTTTACCATTTAATACAATTTTTGTCATTGGATGAGATTTCACATTTAAACCAGACATAAACAAGTGTCAATCTTTTGATAGTTATTATCTCTTAAAAACGCGCTATTAGTTTTGACGACGGGAATGAATTTTTAAATTAATTAATTCAATTGATATGTTTTGAATTTGGTAAAACTAGACATCATTTTTGAATTCATAATATCAAATATATCTTAGGCCAATTTTTTGGTATTTTTCTGGAAACTTTCATTTTTTGAAGAATTGTGAAACCACTAAGTGGTAGTTAAAAAAACTGACTTTTTCATAAAACATAATTTTACTGCTTCTGTGAGTGGAATTTCAAAAATTCAAGAGATACTGTTAATATCAAGGAGTAAAATGTGGTTCATTGAGATGAAAATAATTTTTGTTGAATAGTAACTTTTACCTTTATTTACCACGGTTAAACGTAAATAGGGTAATTAAGGGTACAAATGATATTAATATTACCCTAACACATGTCCTAATTATATTGGTCAAGTGTTTCTCGACCAAAAACAACCTTAGGAATAAAATATTATCATTGAGGTCCACTTGGATTAGATTAGGACATTTATTATTATTTAATTAAAATAAGAGTTAAAAGAGTTAAAATCAATGTTTATTTACTAAAACATTTTTAATATAGGGTTAAACATAAGATAAGTTCTATTATAAATTTTCATTATATAGATAACAATATTTCCTACATAGTGATATTTTATTTATAATTTTTAGACATTAAATAATTTAATTTATTTATGACACAATGATGATTCAGTAATTACCATAATAGTGAAAAATTACAATAATTGATATTATAAATACCCAAATAAATATAATTGGAGACTTTTATTGAATTAAACTAATTTTATAGTATAATATGACATATTAGTATTGATTTAATTTACTTTTTTAGAATTAATAATTCTTTTATTCATGTCACAAAAATCAATTATTGAATAGTGTCAAAATTGACATAAAAGAGTTTTTAAAACAAATATTATAATATTAATCGATATTAAATTCATAAAAATATAATGTTCGACCAAGAGACTTATATCATGATATTTTTATCATTAATGGACCACTTGGTGGTCGCTTGGATGTAATATTAAGTTTATTAACCATATAATATAAAAATACAAAGAGACATTGTAAAAGTGAAACTAATTAACTAAGAGTTAATACTTAAAGATAAGGTTAATATAAAGACCCAACCCTGTATAAATTCTATTGGTTGAGTGGTTTTCTACCTATCCCCACATAAACCTTTAAATAATCTACTTTGGAGCCATTAGAAACCAAATATGAATTTATTATAAAATAATATTTCTAGCTTTTCCAAAGGTGCCCCTCGCCACTCTGATAAATGGGAACTCCCCCTTATCATTACTTCACAGCTTCAAAACCTTTTGGTTCGGACAAACCCTGCCCAAATACTCTCTCCACTTCACTCACTACAACCTAGAGGCCTTAGTTTGATTAGAAAGCCAACTTAAGGAGCCCTTTTTATCAAATCAAAAGGAAGAACCCGATGAAGAGGTAATGTTTTTACCAACCTTTTTCAAATTCTTTTCTTCTTCAACTTCTTGTTTCTTTGTTATTCCCATTATAAAATAATGAATAAAGTATCTACTATATAATATAATATTATTATAAATATGGTACAACCATATTCATAATTCTATCCATCCTTTGAATGACATGTCACCATACGTGCGTATGTATGGCTTACCGTCTCCACGCCGTGGTATAATTGTCATTCAAAAAATTATTATTTGGATGGGTATAATAATGATGTTTAATTTATTTAAATAATAAATATAACATGATAAATATTCTTTCTATATTACATACCATCCAATTATATATTATTTTAACATCAATAGAATGATATTGTCGCTCGTGTGTGCGTACGGACGGCCGTCTCCACGAAAGCGATGAGATTCATTCTCCATCATATCCATTCAAGTATAATTATCATTTGATGATTTAAAAATAATGTTTAAGGACTTGATATAATTCTGTATATTAATAAGATACAAACTATCCATAACAAACACGGCTTACGTAACAAAGAATATAAAGGAAAACGAGTAAGTTAACACCCGAAATGACGATAATACTAAGATATTATTAACAAGTCAATGTTAAAATATCATATATGATATCATATTAATGTAAATGATTCTTGAATAATTCAATAACAATTATTTCACCATTATACAGGAGGTTAACCTACCATCGACCAAGGAAAAAGTACAAAGTAAGGGGTTTCTTATCTCACTCTTAATTTCATGAGAATTCCATTGTTCACCACTTATTTATTGCATGTGGTGTATGTGTACTGCCCATGATTGTATTCATTGTGTAATATACATTAATTTATGGGTATTTACATCATCATTGTATGATCCTTCCTTCATGGGTGTATGTTTCATAAGTTACCTAATCGATATGGGAATTTGAAATTTCAATTTCCATTTATTTGGCTTTACTCAAACATCATTGATTATGTTACTCCGATATTCTATGTGGAATCATTACTCATTTGCTTATGCCATAATTTCCACTCCCCTTTTCTGTAGATATACTTTTGATACACATAATCACACAATTTATAATTTCTCAAGTCATCGATATGAATTTGATAATAGAAATTTTAACTCATTCTCCATTTGTTGAGTTAAACATCCAAATCATTGGTGTTATTTTTACAAGATTATGTGTGGATGTCCTTTGATTGTTTTACATTGAATATCCAATCATATTTATTGTATTTATATTTGTCAAACATAACTATGTTATTGATTTATCTTTAACATATGGATACGTCCTTTATGAGAGATTTCATCTCAATTTACATTCCATTGAGACTTCTTTGTTGTTATACACCAAATCACTTTTATGTGGTGTATATAATGTACATTGACATAGTATATAATTAATCCCGTTATTATCATGATATTACAATGTTTTGATTAACTCAATTATTTTCATTCACGTGTCTCTATTTTGGTTAGAAACTCTAACTAAAATACCATTTTTAAATATTTTAAAGACTTATTCTTCTAAATCTTGCTCATTAATGTCCATGTTTTAAAAAATGGTTTTAAGGATTTATTTATATGGACATTAATGTTTTAAAATTAAAACTCCTTTTAAAGGTTTCAAAGTGGTATGGATCACTTTGATTCAAAAATCTATTTTTAAACGGATTCTTGACAAATAGTGTGACTTTTAAATGTTTTCATGAAAAGGGGGATATTTCTCTCAAATAGTTTCGATGGTTATTTTAATCTATGTCAATATCATTCATTATTATCGATTGAGGTTAATACGATACAATAAAATATTCCATATTGTATCAAATGAGTTATTTTTGACTGTGGATGTGATATTTTTATATCATTCATGTCATTTGGTTAAATTATTGACATTTCATATGCTAGTTTTAATACGAATGTTTATGTTATGTTTAAACATGTTCACATGTGGAATGCATTAGATTTAGTAAGTGATGGGTGGAGCCCGCTATAGCTCCTCGATGCATCAGTAGGTCTCATGAGACAAACTAGTTTCTTGGAACAAGGCCTTGGAAAAATCTTATTTGTAGTCTTGGCACGAGGCCTTGGATATGTGGTTATGATAGTCTAGCATTATGCATTCAATCATTAAGAAAGTGGTTATTGATATTGCATGTGAATATTCGATTAGTAGAATATCCATGTGAATTAGTAAATGGAATTATTGAAGTTCAAGTTTAAAAGGCTTTTGTTTTAGTTATACATTGCCTTAAATTTTTATTCTTGTTTATGAAAGTTTTCGCTATATTGTTATCCTTATTGGGCATTTGAGCTCACCACTTTTCTATGTTTTATTTTTCCCAGTATGTGGAGAAGTAATTTATGAATGACTTGCAGGGATAATATGAGGGGATAAGAGTGTGGAATATGGAGACTATAATGTTGTAGTTTTCATTTTATGATGTAATATAAACTTTATTAATGTATCTAGTTATTCCAAGGATACTAAACTAATCGGTCTTTCAAGACTTGATCTTTCTTTTGATCATGCCAATGTTATGTAATAATGCATAGACTCTGGGTAACTGGGGTCGGGGCGTTACAGTTGGTATCAGATGATGTTTATTACAAACCTTGGAATCTAGATTTAGAAAAACTCTGATTAGAGCACATAGACCTAAGATGAACTTTGAGAATTAGTATAGAAGAACTTCCTAGAATTTTGGTATTGTAGAGATTTTGTGAGTTTTCCGAAAAATACATCCCTGTCTGGATACGAGCTGGTAGAGGCCGATCTGGCACAGATGTGCCTAGGGGTAAAACCCAAAAATACCGCTTTGAGCTAGACTTGAATGGGAACTGGTGCATGATAATGGGCCTTGATGCACTCTTGGTTACGACACTCCTAGGGGATATCATTAGGATAATTTACATTTTATTTACTAAACGATTTGAAGTATTAAATATATAAGATGAGAGTAAATGACCTTGGTTAATCCTAATGTGTTTCAAATTGAGAATATGTTGACATGTTAATCTCTAAATGATTTTATGACTACTGTTACTCACACAATGCTTTATGGTTTTAGTCAATGGCTGGATTCCAAGGAAGTCACAGTGACTTTGAGAATGATGTACAGGGTGGGAACAGTGATGGAAATGAGCAACAAAATGGAATGTTGATAGGCGTAAAAGATATCGTATTTATGCCAAATCAATTTTCCAAAAATATGATCAACAATATATATATTAACCATTTCCTGGACACAACAAAGAATAGAAAGCTGATGAATGAGAAGATCTCCAGCAGTGGAGACCATGGAGAAAGGAATCCTCAATTTCCATCATGTAGGAAATGTGTAAGGAGACACCCAGGAAAGTGTCTCAATGGGACAAAGAAGTGCTTTACGTGTGGGAAGGAAGGACATACAGTGAAGAATTGCTGAAGAAAATGAAGAGTACTATGGAAGAAGATAAAAATGGTCGCAAGAGTCCATTTACAGTCATTTGCCGTAAATGTAGGGGACCTGGCCATTACCCGAGTGAATGCCCTATTCTATAGGATATTTTCTTGGTCAAAGAAGAAGCTATGTGGAAATAAATGGTTGGAGAAATGTTTAAAAAGTATTTGTGATCCTTATTGAAGGGTTTACTTTGGAATAATTTTCTATTGTATTTTTTAACCCTGCAGTTTTCCATGTGAGAATGATATTTGAGGGAGAATTATCTTTTCTCTTGTGAATATAGTTATAAATAACCATTTGGTTTTATATGATCTTTGGGTTTGAGGCAATTATACGTTATTATAATTTGGGATGAAAATGCAAGGTATGAGATAAGATTTGTGGTTACATTATGTTATGGTTATTTTGAGGAATTTATCTCATTTTTTTAATGTCATAAAATATTGTTTTTGAAAAAGGACAACACACTGACCGTGTGACAACCCGTCGCATCAGACAAAGCTGTGGGAATAGAGCCCACAACCAAAGTGCGATTGAGATTTATCACCTACCACTGGACTACGTGAAGTCCCTGGTTAGTGTGACTATTATTTTTAGTTAAATGATTTTATTGATCATTAATAATTTGATTTTGGATCTTATGTCTTATCAAATGAATACCCTTAGCATAGGAAAATTATTTGGTAATTAAGTGATAAATGTTATTTTGGAGGTGGTTTTCATTGTTGTATGGTAAAATAGAATAGTATGGGATTTCATTTGAGGAGTAATGGTGTATTTTTATCTATGTTTTTGTTGTGGATTTATAGTGATTTGGGTTGTTTATGGAAATGATTAGGTTAATTAATTCTAAGTATGTGACTTTAAGAGTAATTAATGTCATTTGGAGATACAGTTTAACGTGGAAGACTACATTCTTATATGTTTTGAGTTTCAATATTATTTTGGATTATATTGAAGGATTTTAAGGATAATTGATTATTGAATGGTATTTATTTAACTTTTGGGTATGGATGGTTTAATTTTAGAAAATAAGATTAGTGTTTTTTTCTCAAATGGAATATCCATTTGGGGGGTCATCAGATATTATACGAACCATTTTGGTTTTGACTAATCTCTAAAGACAAGGTAAATATATAGTTTATCCTACGTGGATCATGTATTTATATAGAAGTTTATTCTAGCTCATCCATTGTGACCAAGTCTTCTTGAATACTCATTGTTCAAAAAAATGAGTTAGTGGTAAAAGTTTATTAAAGAATGAAACTCTACATAAAAAGTACGTATATATCTTTATGTTATTATTCAATATCATAAATGAATTCCTCTTCCTTGTGTAATGTAACTTAAATCAAAAAAATGTTGTCTGTTTACTTTTCCTAGTGGGAGACTAAGAATCATTTATCCCAACACAAGTTTGTGATTTTTCTTATTGTTAACTTTCTCATGATCATTTTTTCTATCCCTCTCCATCAGAAATGAACACTTATTTTATCATCCATATCCATGTTTTCTTACATGGAATCCTAGTATGGGTTATCTTGGGTGACCTTTATACCTCTCTTTATTTCTTTTAAAGTTATAGTTTTATTGACTCTTTTTCCGATGTGGGACATTCCATTATATTCTCAAGCCCAATTTTAAAAAATAATTGTGAGGACGCAATTTATTGAAGGAGGGGAGAATGTAACACCCCAGGCTTCCCTAGTAAGTTTCCCTTTGAATAATGCAATGACGGGCAATGTACGCAACTTCGAGATTCTAACACACCACAACCAATCAAATTAGCTGTTATGAATAGTAAAACCTACATTTTAAAATTTTATAAATTTTATCATTCGAAATGAAATTCAGTTTTGGATTCTTAATATTGAAATTAGCTTAGGGTGAAATTTTGGTACTTTTTGTATAACTTTCATATTTTGATGAATTGTGAAAATTACTAAATTTTATTTAAAAACAACTTTTTTAATCGAAATAATTAATAGTGATAAATTATTAATTTGAGTGGTTTTAAAGTATATTTAGAATATATTTTTACCATTTAAATCAATGTTGGTCATTGGATGAGATTTCACATTTAAACCAGACATAAGCAAGTGTCAATATTTTGATAGTTAATATCTCTTAAACACATGCTATTTCTTTTGACGACGGGAATTCATGTTTAAATTAATTAATGTAACAGATATGTTTTGAATTTGGTAAAATAGACATCATTTTTGAATTCATAATATCAAATATATCTTAGGCCTAATGTTTTTTATTTTTCTGGAAAATTTCATTTTTTGATGAATAGTGAAACCACTAAGTGGTAGTTAAAAAACTAAATTTTTCATAAAACTTAATTTTACTGCTTCTGTGAGTGGAATTTCAAAAATCCAAGAGTCACAGTTAATATCAAGGAGTAAAATTTGGTTCATTGAGATGAAATTATTTTTTTGGTGAATAGTAACTTTTTACCTTTATTTACCACAATTAAAATTAAATAGGGTAATTAAGGGTAAAAATGATATCAATATTACCCTAACACATGTCCTAATTCTATTGGACAAGTGTATCTCGACCAGAAACAACCTTAGGAATAAAATATTATCATTTAGCTCCACTTGGATTAGATTAGGACATTTATTATTATTTAATTCAAAGAAGAGTTAAAGAGTTAAAATCAAAGTTTATTTACTAATACATTTTTAATATAGGGTTACACATAAGATAAATTCGATTATAAATATTCATTATAAATATAAAAATATTTCCTAAATAATGATATTTTATTTTTAATTTTTAGACATCAAATAATTTAATTTATTTATGACACAATGATGATGCAGTAATTACCATAATAGTGAAAAATTAAAATGATTGATATTATAAATACCTAAATAAATATAATTTGAGACTTTTATTGAATTAAAATAATTTTATTGGTTAATATGACATATTAGAATTGATTTAATTGACTTTTTTCGAAGTAATAAGTCTTTTATGAGTTTCACAAAAATCAATTATTGAATAGTGTCAAAATTTACATAAAAGTGTTTTTAAAAAACATATTATATTATTAATTGATATTAAATTCCTAAAAATCTAAGGATCTTCCAAGAGACTTATATAATGATATGTTTATCCTTAATGTACCACTTGGGGGTCGCTTGGATGTATATAGTATGTTTATTAACCATATAATATAAAAATAAAAAGAGACATTATAAAAGTTAAACTAATTAACTAAGAGTTAATATTTAAAGATAAGGTTAATATAATGACAAAAACCTGTCTAAATTATATTGGTAGAGTGGTTTGAGACCTATCTCCACCTTAAACTTTAAATAATAAACTTTGGATCCATTAGAAACCGAATATGAATTTATTATAAAATAATATTTCTAGCTTTTCCAAAGGTGCCCCTCACCCCTCTTATAAAAGGGAACTCCCCCTTCTCATTACTTCACACCTTCAAATCCTTTTGGTTCGTCCAACCCCTACCCAAATACACTCTCCACTTCCCTAACTACAACCTAGAGGCCATAGTGTGATCAGAAAGCCATCCAAAGGACCCCTTTTGATCAAATCAAAAGGAAGAACCCGAAAAAGAGGTAATGTATTTACCACCCTTTTTCAAATTCTTTTCTTCTTCAACTTCTTCTTGCTCTGTTATTACCATTGTAAAATAATTAATCTGGTATCTACTGTATAATATAATATTATTATAAATATGGTACAACAATATTCATTATTCTATCCATCATTTGAATGACATGTCACCATACGTGCGTACGTACAACTTACCGTCTCCACGTCGTGGTGTAATTGTCATTCAATAAATTATTATTTGGATGGGTATAATAATGATGTGTAATTCATGTAAATAATATACATAACATGTTAATTATTCTGTATATATGATATACCATCCAATTATATATTATTTTAACATCAAAAGAATGATATCGTCGCTCGTGCGTACGTATGGACTACAGTCTCCACGAAAGCAATGAGATTCGTTCTCCATCATATCCATTCAAGTATAATTATCATTTGATGATTTAAAAATAATTTTTAAGGACTTGATATAATTATGGATATGAATAAGATATAACCCATCCATAACAAACACGGCTTACGTAACAAAGAATATAAAGGAAAACGTGTATGTTAACACCCAAAATGACGATAATACTAAGATATTATTAACAAATCAATGTTAAAAGATCATATATGATATCATATTAATGTAAATTATTCTTGTATAATTCAATACCAATTATTTCACCATTATATAGTAGGTTAACCTACTGTCGACCATGGAAAATGTACAAAGTAAGAGGTTTCTTATCTCACTCTTAATTTCATGAGAATTCCATTGTTCACCACTTATTTTTTGCAAGTGGTGTATGTGTACCACCCATGATTGTATTCATTGTGTAATATAAATTAATATATGGGTATTTAAATCATCATTATAATATCCTTCTTTCATGGGTGTATGTTTTATAAGTTACCTAATCGATAAGGGAATTTGAAATTTCAATTTCCATTTATACGGCTTTATGAAAACATCATTGATTATTTTACTCCGAGATTATGTGTGGAATCATTATTCATTTGCTTATGTCATAATTTCCACTCCCATTTTATATGGATATACTTTTGATACACATAATCACTCTATTGATAATTTCTCAAGTCATCGATATGAATTTGATAAGAGAAATTTTAACTCACTCTCCATTTGTTGAGTTAAATATCCAATTCATTGGTGTTATTTTTACAAGATTATGTGTGAATGTCCTTTTATTGTTTTACACTGAAAATTCAATCATATTTTGTGTATTTATATTTGTCACACATAACTATGTCGTTGATTTATCCTTAACCTAATGATATGGCCTTTATGAGAGATTTCATCTCAATTTACATTCCATTGAGACTTCTTTTTTGTTATACACCAAATCATTTTTATGTGGTGTATATAATGTACATTGACATAATATATCATTAATCCCTTTATTCTCATGATATTACAATATTTTCATTACCTCAATTATTTGTATTCAAGTGTCTCTCTTTTGGTTAGAAACTCTAACTAAAATACCATTATTAAATATTTTAAAGACTTATTCTTCTAAATATTGCTCATTAATGTCCACGTTTTAAAAAATGGTTATAAGGATTTATTTATATGGACATTAAAGTTTTAAAATTAAAACTCATTTTAAATGTTTCAAAGTGGTATGGGTTACTTTGATTCAAAAATCAATTTTTAAACGGCTTCTTGACAAATAGTGTGACTTTTAAATGTTTTCAAGAAAAGGGGGATATTTCTCTCAAATAGTTTTGATGGTTATTTTAATCTATTTCAATATCATTAATTATTATAGATTGAGGTTAATATGATACAATATATTCTTCCATATTGTATCGAATGAGTTATGTTTGACTATGGATGTGCTATTTTTATACAATTCATGGTTTGTGGTTAATGTATTGACATTTCATATGCTAGTTTTAATACGAATGTTTATGTTATGTTTTAACATGTTCATATGAGGAATGCATTGGACATAGTAAGTGATGGGTGGAGCCTGCTATAGCTCCTCGATGAATCGGTAGGTCTCATGAGACAAACTAGTGTCTTGGCACAAGGCCTTGGGAAAATCTTATTTGTAGTATTGGAACGAGGCCTTGGCTATGTGGTTATGGTTGTCTAGAATTATGAATTCCATCATTATGAAAGTGTTTTTTGATATTACATGTGAATATTCGATTAGTAGAATATCCATGTGAATAAGTAAATGGCATTATTGAAGTTCAAGTTTAAAAGGATTTTGTTTGAGTTATATGTTGCGTTAAATTTTTATTATTGTTTATGAATGTTTCCGCTATATTTTTATCCTTACTGGGCATTTGAGCTCACCACTTATCTATGTTTTATTTTTCCCAGGATGTGAAGAAGTAATTTATGAATGATTTGTAGTGATAGTATGAGGGGATAAGAGTGTGGACTATGGAGATTATAATGTTATAGATTTCATTTTATGATGTAATGTAAACTGTATTAATGTATCTAGTTATTCCAAGGCTACTAAACTAATCGGTCTTTTGATACTTGATCATTCTTGTGATCATGCCAATGTTATGTAATAATGCACCGACTCTAGGTAACTGCGGTCGGTGCATTACACAAATGTGATCTCCTAGAGATTCCTATTCAACTACTGGAAATGAAACATAGTAATCAATCATAAATTAAGGACCCACTCTAGTTGATCCTCTCTCTACAGTGGGAACTCTGTAAATGACACCCCATCATCAATGTAAGGATTTCCCCAGTCGATGACGTGTAATGGATTATGCACGTACCTCCTTAGTAGAGACACATGTAATGAAACTTTCACCTGATGAATCTGTGGGGGAGAACTCGGTAGAACACCACATCGTTAACTCTAATAATAATCCTAAATTATTTGATGAACCATAGAGATAACATTCCACCCCATCCAAATCTATGTCATCCCCATCGGGTTGAGACCTGAAGGAACACATTTTCTCCCACCTAGAACTCCAAGTGTCTCCATCTCCAATTACCATAAGATTTATGCATGCTCTGTGCATTCTTCATCTGTCTAACCATCTATTTGAGGGTTTAAGGTTTTGCTCAAGTGTCGTTGTATCTGGAATTCCACTAGAAATATCTTCCACAACTGAGATGTAAAGCAAGCATCACGGTCTAAGACGATCTTTGATGGTACCCAGTGAATACGCACTATCTCATGGATGTAGAGGTATCCCTATCCCTATACCATGTTTCCCTTTCTAAGAGTATGGACTACAATGAAGACATTTTCCTATAGGAACTCTATCCATCATCTTTGTCTGAACTACTAAAAACCGTACGGGCACCTTTCCATCAATGAGAATGGCTAGCCCTTTTTAACTTATTGATGTTCCCATCTTTCCTTTGATAGTGGGTACTTGTTCTCTATGTCCACTTGGTTAATTTTTCGGTAATCCGCACAAAACCTCTATCGTTGTGTCTTATTAATCCCTTCCTCTACATGTCCCCCACATATATACCCTACTTTAGAATCACTACAAAAGTCATATGATGTATTGAAGTGGATATCGGGGCTATCTTAGGGTGTAGAATGATACAGTAGTCCATCTCCCTATGGGAGGTAATATTCAAAAAATCATTTGAAAGGATGTTCTCACAATCCTCCACCACTGTTGTTACAAAAAGATCAAAACATCCACTACCACAAGGGTATGGTTGGATAACTCAAGTTGATCGGATAAACCCTCCTATGAATGAGTGTAACCCGTGCTTCCTAGATTTCATTTTTCACTGGCCAAGGAAAACCCCATTCCAAATCTATGGATATACCGCATCCTTTTGCCTAAAATAATTAATCTGAGCAAAAACTGTGGATGCCCAGTACATACCCAAACTAACATCGTAAGGCCTCAATTCTCCCACAAAGAGGATCCAATCGAAACTCTGGCATAAATGGTCATATCACACCATAAGCATAAGTGTAATTATTTATTCTCCTCAGATAGGTATCTCCGGACGTAAGGATCAATTTAATAGTTTAACCCAAAACTCGTTGTCTAGAACAAGATTTTTGACATAAAGGACTAATTAGCAACTATTTATATTAATATATATGCTTTTATTAGACAATGGAAGTACCTCAAATCCTTACTAGAGCACATGGGTCATATACTTTGACCACATGCGGCTACTCTTGTCCCCTATCCTCCAGCTCCTTGATCTTTGTGTGGATCACATTTGGGTGGTGGTTGTAACATTTCAAAATGCATACCACCCCCTGCTACTCTCCCAACTCCTCTACAATGTCTTCCGCCACTTTAGATCCATTTGTTCCTATCACATTCACTATCTCGGTGGCCCATCCACCAATTCACTTTCAGTAAAATGGGTAGGAAAGTTTCAAGGGAGAGGACCCTTCCATAATTTTAAAAGAATTATCTCTTCCTATGATAACTGAACTCACCCCATCAGCCAAGATCAATAGATTCCCTGGCTTGGGACCTCTTCTGAGAACATTTCACACCTCCAAGTATCTAATACTGATATCGTCTACCTTCTTTCCCACTGCTAATATCTACTAGCTGTATCAGCTCATCCTATGCACTTCTAACCATAAGGGATCTCTATATCACCCTAGCATAAGTTTGAATGCACATAGGAATAGTGTTGGCTCGATTTTCCTAAGGCAATCCATTCATGGGGGTCCAAGACCAAAAGAAATCACTTTATCATATTAATCGAGTACTTAGAAAAGTCGATATGCATCGATGAATACTCAGCCACCATCATGTCACCCTTTCGAAGTTATAGAGGCTCTTGGGTGCACATATATCTTAGTGTTCATGGAATGAGCCCTTTTTCTTGGAAAGGTTCTCAAGCTCTAATCATGGAATGTTCCTCGGGTTATATAAACCCCACCATCTCCCATTTGATCTATGTAGAAGGCTAAGTATTAGGACCACCATATGATCTAATAGTGTCCTAACTAGGTGGAAAACTATGTCACCACCTCAATCGTGTTCTTAGCAGCATGTCGTTCAGGATTTCCTCAGAACCTAAGAGTTATTTCTCATTGAAAATCATGGTTTTCACTATTCCTATGCATCACATATGTTGGTACTATGAGTTCCATGTGCTTCTCCCCAGGTGGTGGTATCGATGGTGAATCACTCGTTCATGTTATCTCTGGTACGAGCCACTTTACCCATTTTATCGCCCCAAAGATCATCTTTATGATCTTGTGGTGGAATCTTGTCTTGTTTCCTACGTGGAAGAATCATGAAACAAAAAAATATGTACCATGATAAATAGATTTTACCTGGTGAGATGGATTTGTTTTAAGAAGAACATGAGGAAACATTCAATTCCTATATGGTGCATGAAACAAAAAATTTTATGTATAGATCCGAAAAACAGAATTCAATTTCCCCATATATTGATACATTAGTCACTGCACCTACAATGGACTAGCCAAATCTGAAAATCAAACATGAAACATTTAACATTGTTTCCCAAAAACTAATCAATAGACTCCCAGTCCTTGCGGTAGAACCAACCTCCCTTTATATAAATTTTTAATGAATATTCCACCATTTTCCAAGTTGTGACTCCCCCAAGCATGACTCTCGAAGGGTAACGATAGGCAAATATCGCCAAAGTCGTCAACCTACATGTGGGAGCAATTTTTTTGAGTACCTATACACACGCACATAAAACCACACCCCAATAAAAATGGAAAATATGGATTGCATGCTGCTAAATAACCACTTTGTTTAATTTTATAACTGAATGTAAATTGGAAAAAATACAAACCCATAAAAAGACAACTTAAAAAAATAAAAGTACAAGGAAACACAGAATGTTGTCTGCTGAAAAACCCAACTGATGGTTAATCGTAGAGTATCTGATAGAATCCATAGAAGTAAACCCTGCATGCAAGGCCTCAATAGGAACCATTGAGTCTTGGGCCATCAAGTCCTCTATCAATGTGGCGGTCGTCTACACCATAAACGACACATGCGAGAGAAGCCTCTGAATGGGTGTGTAACACAATACTCAGCAGGGACCCCAAAACCTATAAGGAAATACCATAAATAAATCATTGAATAAAACCACCCAGCATGATCTTAAATTAAGACATCTCACACCAGGTATAATCGAGACTAGGAAAATATGTCCATCAGTCATATCATCGAACACCATGGATGGATGGAGAACTTATACTCTATGAGTAAAATGGGTCCTTCGGGTTTCACAGATCTGCTTCCCACTAACTATGGACTATTTTTTAAATAAACCTTGATTATTATTATGGGTATGATGGGTCACATAGAACCACACACCATTGTCGACCTTCTGCATCACACAGAGCTGATTACCTCCTAGACTATACGGAGTTACTCCTCCTGTAGAGTTCCAAGGCTCTTCTAGGTCAAACAGTGCCACTCCCAAATTGTGGTCCTACTAGGTCACACATAGCTTCTTCCCACTGCGCCATCATAGCTACTTAACAGAGGGTCCCTTTTCAGCAGTCTTCAGGTCTCAACCACCCGCAACGTTTCTGCATATAGTGCACTTGATTTTGAGAGAACCACTCCGCAATATATTAATCATATTCAAATTTTCACTAAATAATTATTCTATTATTCCAAAATATCCTCCCAATTCATAGGGTTCCTATTCTCCAATTGGATCGTCAATTGAATGCCTGATTTGTATGTTATTGGTGTTTTAGTAAACAAGGTCCAGATACATTTGAGCACGGCCAATCCCGACAAACCTTTCCTGGGGGCCCCAAAGACACTATTTTGTTCACCTGACCCAACCTGAACTATCGGGGGTTGGGTCGGCCCATTCTGACATGACTAATGGGACAGGTCAATTAGGCCTCACTGGCTCCAACCCTGTTCGAGCAGGGATCCATCCTGCTGGGTTGCCCAGCGAGCCGGTCTCATCTGTCCCGACCCACTATGGGTGGGTCTAGCCCACTAGCACAGGTCGCTCCCTTCCTAGTCTACCTCTGGTGGACATTCTCTCTTTAGCCTAAATGCATATCACATCCAGGCTACTGTCATGTGGCCGGTTGAACCTACCTGCCTGATTTTCGTACGAGGTCAGGGGTCCGCGTTGCTTTGAATGGCGCGACTAGCAGCTGTGGTGTAACACCCCACCTCTACTTCATTGGATTAAGGAGGCGGTGATAATTACATGGCCTTATGAAACATCCACCTGATGCCAATGGCTGGCAATAAATGTCGATGGATTTCAAATACAAGTGGGGTGTGATTTACCCTTTATGAAATAAACCAATAATCCTACAAACCATAACAAAACATTCACTATATGATGCTTGAACAAATGAAAGACAACCCAACATCTTCATGTATCTCAAAACTAGATCAATGTATACAACAAAAGAAGAATAAGAAAGTATAAAATTACACAATAGGAAAACGATACAAGACTCTAAATAGACCACATGACTCTATACTCCACAAGCTTCATGATCCACAATCACTAAACAACCCAAACATCACGAGGTGGTTCCAAATACGTGTGATACATTACCTTTTCCCATATCCCTGAAGATAACAACCGCAAAAACACCAAAGTGCCAGAGCAGGGGTGAGTGTAAAGCTCGGTAGGTTTTCCTAAATGACTTCCCTACTAATGCTACTAGGATATAAAATATAGTCACACTTATATAAAATAATTTCTATAAAACAAGTTACCAAAACTGTTTATAAAAAAATTTAAACATGTATCCAAAGACATTTATAACCAAAAGCATACAAGTGCAATTGAAACCAATTTATCCAACAAGTTATTTTTCATAAAAATAACTAAACAAGATTTAAAACCATTTATCAATATTCCTTTGACATACCCAAATCATTTCATACATCTAGACAACCAACCCTACATGTATCCTGGATCTCCCTGTAACCGCGATTGGTGAGTCATACATTCACTATGTCTCCCTTAGTGAACCAATTGAAATGGGAGACCCATAACCCTTACCCGTCCCACATGCCCTTGAACACAAACAACCATCATGTCAAAAACCAAGTGTGTTCAACCAATTAAAACCATTTCAAAAAAACTATACTTTTCTTGATAACCAAAGAATAAAACAATTTCAAAATAGACATTTCAATTCAATAAAACAATCCCTTTTATTGGAAACATCATATCCAGACCTTGTGTCACAATTCCAGAAAATCCCCATTTTAAAATCACTATTTTAAATTTCAGAAGCAAAGAACTCATTCAAAATCCCCAATTTTATAGATTTCACAACCACCACTCAAGAAGGTTTCCAACAAGTGATCAAAAACCAAATCTCAATCATTTCGACACCACATATTCAATATTAAATCACGAAAATAAGTTTTACAAAGTGGATTGAAGAATGAATCCTCCAACCTCGAAGGTTTTGACGAAAACCACAACGAACGAAGAATGCACAAGAAAACCAGGTTTATTCTTCAAGAACCCACCTTAGATTTCATTTCCTAGAAAGACCAAGACCAGATCTCGTCATATTTTGCATCCACACACTTATATATACTGATAATGGTCATAGATCTACGAAACCATGAGAGAAGGAGTAGTATATCTATGAAACTGATCAGGAACGATCAAGAACGATCACTTACCTCAAGAATCAAGCTTTGATTCGTCAATGAAAGCCTTTGGATCACCTCCAAAACACTTGGAAGAGGTTATCCTACCTTCAAGGTATAGTGATCCTGAGTTATGGAAGATTAAGAAAAATAAATGAACCATTAAGAGGCAAAAATGTGTGAGATCCACTTTTTTAGGATCTCATTTTAGTGCCCACATGGTTAGTTCACATGGTTTGACAAACCATGAAATAAACATGCATTAGCCACTACCTCAGTAGAACCTCTAATGACCTCCTCAAATGGTATCCCAAATAGTGATCTAATCTTGCAGGATCCACTAACTCAAAAGTGTCAACTACGCACGTATGGCCACATGGTTAGACAAACCATGTGCCTCCTGTGCGACTTCCCCTTTTCCTCAAAACATCATTCCATGTTCTCCAGATTCTCTCATTCATCACCATTAACATTATAACCATTAAATTAATTAAGTAAGGGTTAAATACCAGAAAACTAGGGTACTACATTCTCCCCACCCTAGGTCTCTCCATCCCCAGAAAGTATAAAACCCTTGTTGGACAAATAAAATAGTTCTAGCCACTGCTCATTCATTTCCTTCTCACGTTTTCAACTCTCTTCCAGAATCTGACCATGTTTCCATAAAACCTGCACTAGGATGATTATTTTCCAATGCAATACATTCTCTTGTCTATCCATTATATGCACTGGAATATATACCAGTAATGCATCGGGTTCTATCTCAATGTGATCCCATCTGATCACTTGTTTTGGATCACGGTGATACTTTTTCAACTCGGATACATGGATCACATTATGCATCGAAATAAACTGTGGCGGTAATGGTAACTAATATTCCACCTCTCCAACCCATTCTAGTATCTCAAAAGGGCCTATTTATCTAGGAGATAACTTTCCCTTCTTCCAGAAACGACCATGTACAATCCTAGGAGAGATCCTCAAGAAGACATGATCACCCACAACAAATGACAACGGTCATCGACGGTGACATGTATAAGATTTATAATGAATCTAAGATGTTTCCATCCTATTTCCAATCAATGATATCTTCCCATTTGTTTCTTGGATATGGATTGGCCCGACTAGTGAAGTTTTACCTATTTCCTTCTAGAATTGTAGAGAATGACACGGACGCCCATACAATGCATCAAATAGAGTCATGCATATCGAGGCTTGATAACTGCTATTGTATGAGAACGAAACTAAGGGTATATGCTCCTCCCATGTGTCACCAAAATACATTACACAAGCCCCCAACATGTCTTCCAATGTTTGTATCGTCCGGTTGAATTTCCTATCCATTTGAGGATGATACATAGTGCTCATAGTCAACTGAGTTCCAAGGGCTTAATGTAATGATTTCCAGAACTGAGATGTAAAATGCAGATATCTATCTAATACTTTCGACACTGGTGCACCATGAGTCTTTACCACTTCTCGGATATATATTTTTGAAAGGTACTCCACTGTATGATTTTCAAGAATAATGATGAAATGGGCCAAATTGGTTAGACGATCCACTATCACCAAACTAGAATCATGTTTTCGATCCATTCTTGGATGAACTATAACAAAATAAATATATATTTGATCCCATTTCCACACTAGGATGGGAAAATAATGTGACATACCATCTGGTCTCTGATGGTCTTCTTTAACCTACTGACAATTTAAGCACCGTGAGATGAACTCATCTACCTTCCTTTTCATGCCAATCCACCAAAACTTCACCTTCAACAACATATACATCTTTTGTGTACCCCGATGTACAACCCATATTGAATGGTGGTAATCATGAAGGATTTTTTCTTGAAAACCCATAGATATATCTATCCGTTAAATGAAACACAAAAATGAGTCACCATTCAGTTCCCAACCCTCAATGGTCTCCCCACCATTGAGTATTGACCTTACAACTAGACATTCTACAATAGATATTTGTACTACTTTGATCATTTTTACTAAATCAGGAACAAGCGTAGCTGAAAGGAAAACTGCAACATCACCTTGGTCTTCACATTCCACATGATTTTCATCTAAAACCATCATCAACATCTTTTCATCTTATGATTATTTTTCCATGTAAGCATATGGATTTTTACTCAATTCATCCACCACTAAATTTCCTTTCCCTAGTGCGTACATCCAATCAAAGACAAACTTTAGGACATACTCCATCCACCTCCATTGCCTCAGATTCAAATCTTGCTGAGAGAAAATGTGTTTCAAGATTTTATGATCTATAAACACAGTAAATTTCTCACCCCAGAGATAATGTCTCCATATTTTTAAAGCATGTACGACTGTAGCTAACTCCAAATCATGTGTTGGGTAATTATTCTCACACAATCTCAACAGACATGAAACATAAGAAACCATGTGATTTCTTTTCATGAGAACTCAACCCAACCCTGATCCTGAAGCATCATAATACACCTTTTACTCATGTCATGATTTTGGAAAGGTCAAGATAGGTGCCGATGTAAGCCAAACATTCAGTTCCTGGAAAGACTTCTGACATTTTTCTGTTCATTGGAATGGAGCATTCATCATTTGCAGTGATGTCATTGGTGATTCTAATCATGAGAAATCATGCACAAATCATTGGTAGTAATGATCTAGACCAATAAAACATCATCTATCGAACACATTCTTCTGTGTTTTCCAAGATATAATGGCTTCTATATTTTTAGGATCAACAGAAACGCCTTTCTGAGAAATGACATGGCCAAGGAAACGTACTGCCTGTATCCAAAAATCACACATTGAAATTTGGCATACAAACAATGATCACTCAAGATCTGTGACACTATATCTTGGTGCACCTCATGATCAGCCATTGTCATTGAATAAACCAAAATGTTGTCCACAAACACAAGAGAAAAAGAATCTAGATATTTTTGAAATATCTAATTCAACAATTCCATGAATACTGCTGGTTTATTTTTAAACAGAAAGGAATGACTACATATTCATAATTTCCATATCTACTTCTGAATGTTGTCTTTGGAATATCCTCTTTCTGAACTCTCAATTGGTGATATACTGATTGCATGTCAATCTTGGAGAACAACTAATCTCCCCTTAATTATCGACTAGATCAACAATGGGTGGAAGTGGAAATCTATTCATTATTGTAACATGGTTAAGAATACAATAAGAAACAAATTTCCAAAGAGTTCCATCTGCCTTCTTCACGAACAAAATAGGTGCTTCTCTTTGAGATGTACTTGGTCGAATGAAACCCTTGGTTTCCAGCTCCTCTAACTGCACTTTCAAATCATGCAACTATTTTATTGCCATCCAATAAGATGGAATGGAAATAGGACCGGTCCCCAGAAGAGGATCAATCGTAAACTCCACTTCCCTTAGAGGTGGTAACCCTGAGACGTTCTTGGGAAAGACATCTGTAAATTGATCCACAACAGCTGGAAAACTATTTTCCTCAATCTCTTCCATTGACTCCAAAGTCAAAACTGCCAATTGGTAAGATATATTTCCCACCATTAATTCCAACAAGCTTGTTTCACCTTTCCTTACAGTCCTCTCTCCTCAAAAGATATTCTCGATATCGTCCTCAATCATGAATCAAACTGTTCTCCTATAACAGTTAATTTGAGCCTTGAACAATGTCAGCCAATCCATACCTAGGAATACGTCATAGACATCCATACCCAACATTGGAATTTCCCATTCTAACTCAGGCCCATTGACAGTTATAGCACATGCTCTACACATAAATGCTTGACATTCTCTTTCAACAAGAGGAGTTTGCAGTTTCAAAACTGAAGGCATCATTTATAGTTTTAAACATAGAAAGTCAATAGTACCTCTTATTGTAGAATTCAAAAGAGGTAGAATTAATGTGATGAACTAGTATCAAATAACACTTATAAAAAGGTAGAATTCAAAATAATTGTACCTCTTATTGTAGATGGACCAGCCTAATATTATCATCTGCTCAGTTCCAAAAAATTGCTTCTTCACTATATTGGTCTCTGTATTTCCGTGTTGAGGTTACCTTGGTTGAAGGGAAATGGTATTTATATAATCACCATGGCTAGCTCTAGTCTTCTGACAAGAATAATTCTGCTGTCCTTGTCCAGTCATAGAATACGATTCTTGTGACAACTGAGAAGTGTCTCGAGCACCCGAACATGAAGTACTGCGACAATAACATTGAAGATGTCACATCTTGTTACAATTATGACATGATCTAGGATGTTTTGTACAATCTCACTTTATGTGGTCAAGTGAACCACATTGAAAACAACCTTCATTGCTCTGGGGTTATTGGAAAAGGTTTACTGATCCAAGAGTCTGGTTTTGATTTCCACTTCCACCATGGAAATAGGTGTCCCTTTTCCATTTGTTCCTAGCGCTTGAGTTCCCACCATTTTCTGTAGGTATCATCATTATGCCTCTTATAAATTCCATGATATCACATTTAGCAATAGTCTCTATGTTCATCATCTCTGTATAATCCATAATACAAAGCACATTAATCTTCGATCGAATTTCCTACATTTGCCCCGATTCGAAGATTCCTTCCTTCAAAGATGCACTTGCTACAACCTCTAGTGAAAAAATGGACTAAATTCATGAACATAGCTGCATACTATGCGATAGATTGGATCTTATGTTTCAGGATGAAGAAGTCTGTATTTTTCTAGATTTTGAATGTGTGAGGATAGAATTGTTTATTGAACAATTCTTCTAAATTGTCCCATGTAAGCCCTTCATCCAATTTAACCTGCACCGCTAAATCCCACCACTGACATGAAAGATCCTCGAGCATATAAGTCTTCAACTTGACCTTGAGCTCTGATGGAGTGCTGATGAAATCAAAGATACAATTCATCCGACTTAGCCTCACCTCCGCCTTCTTGGGTTCAGCATCACCCCGAATGTTCGGTGGATTCCTCTTCATGAATTGGATGGTATGATCCACATGCCTTGGTCCATTCCCTCAGTTCCATGTATCCACATCATTAAAATCCTGGCCAATACACTGAACCAACTCTTCATTCACCCATGGTTAAGGTGTAACCACATTTTCTATAGCTTGTTCAGGTTGGTTTCGATCACTCCTACTAGGTGCCATTTTCAAAACCAACAACAAACTATGTCAATCTCACTCTCTAGAAAATGATTTCTTAGCATTTCAAATTCTATCGCATCAACTATCCGAACATTGTTTTCAAAAACATCCTTCTTCCAATGATCAACTATTTTTGAAACCACATCACATTCTTTTGAAAATTAAGCCATTTTTTAAATATGATAATCATTAGCTTTTTCAAAATATATCATTTGAAAACCAATTCCATACTTTTAAAAAATGAACACTTTTTTACAAAATTAATCGTTTCTCGAAATGATGTATGCACTCCTAGTGGGAAGTAATTCCTACCATATATTCCATGCAAATCTCATTGGCTACACCCATGAAAATGAGATTGTCAATACCTATATGTGTCTCCAAAACACTTATGTACCCATCTCTCTCGTAACATGATGTTTATCATAAAAGGGTTATCTATGTCCTTTTATGCTATACATTCCATGTTCGGACATTTCTACGCATTGATACCATCAGGACTAAAGGAATATACCACAAAAAATATCAACTCCAAATCCGAGAATCAACCCCAAAGGACCGAACATGCTAATACCACTTGTAACACCCCGCCCCTACCTCATTGGCTTGAGGAGGTGGTGAGGGTTACTTGTCCTTAAGGGACATCCCCAAGATGCCAAAGGCTGGCACTAAATGCCGAAGAGTTTCAAATACAAGTGGGGGAGGGTTTACACTTTAAGAAATAAACCAATAAACCTAAAAACCTTAACCAAACATTAACCATATGATGCATCAATGAATGAAAGACAACCCAAAAAATACATGTATCTCAAAACCATATCAAAGAATGCATCAACATAAGAATAACCAAGTATTAAAGTACATAATAGATAAACGAAACAAGACTCTCAAAAGGTCACAAGACTCCATTCTCTACAAGCTTCAAGCTCTATAATTACTGAACAACACAAACTTCAAGAGGTGGTGGTAAATACGTGTGAGACATTACATTTTCCACTATCCTAGAAGATAGCATCTGCGAAAGTGCCAAAGTGCCAAAGCATTGGAGATTATAAAACTCATTAGGTTTTCCCCAATGACTTTCCTACTCATGCCACTAGGATTGAAAATTTACTGACATTTATATAAAATAATTTATATAAAACATTTTACCAAAACAGTTTATAACCAAATATAAACATGTTTCCAAATCCATTTATAACCAAAAGCATACAAGTGAAATTGAAACCAATTTTTCCAAAAAGTTTTTTCAGAAAAATAACTAAACAAGATTTAATAACATTTCTCAGAAATTTTTAACACACCCAAATCATTTCATACATCCACATAACCAACCTTGCATGTAACCTGGATATCCTTATACTCACCAGTGGTGAGTCATCCTTTTGCTAAGTTGTCCTTAGTGAACCAATTGCCGGGGGAGATCCATAACCCTTATCCATCTCGTTAATGATGGGGGAGACCCCTAACCCTTATCTTTCCCACATGAACCCTTTGAGAGGGGATATCCCTAACCCTTATCCATCCCATTAATGATGGGGGAGACCCCTAACCCCTATCTGTCCCCCATGCCTGTGAACAAACACAACCATTATGTCCATAACCATGTGTGTTCAACCAATTGAAACCATTTCAATAAAACTGTAATTTTATTGAAAAACAAAGAATAAACCAATTTCAAAAAAGACATTTCACTTAAATAAAACATTCTATTTTATTTAAAACATCTAATTCAAACCATATGTCACAATTCCAGAAAATCCAAATTTTAAAATCTCTATTTTAAATTTTAGACCCAAAGATTTCATTCAAAATCCCCAATTTTCCAGATTTCACAACCATCAATCAAGAAGGATTCCATAAAGTATTCAAAAACCAAATACAATCAATTCAACACCATAGATTCAATTTGAATTTATGCCAATCAGTTTTAATATGTGAAGTTGAGAAAGAAGCCTCCTACCTCAATGGTTTTGACGAAAACCACAACGAATGAAGAACACAGAAGAAAACATGGTTGATTATTCAAGAACCCATCATAGATATATTTTCCTAGAACGAACGAGACCAAATCTCATCATATTTGGCATCAACACACTTAGATCTACCCATAACAGGCATAGATCTAATAATCTAAGAGAAAAGGAAAAGTAGATCTAAGAAACCGATCAAGAACGATGATGAATGATCACATTCCTCAAGAATCCGGCTTTGATTCGACAATGAAAGCCTTCATATCACCTCCCAATCACTTGGGAGAGGTTCTCCTAGCTTCAAGGGCGAGTGATCTTGAGTTAGGGATGCTTAGGAGGAAAAAGAATCCATTTAGAGGAAAAAATGTGTAAGCTCCACTTTTTTAAGATCTCATTTAAGTTCCTGCACGATTAGTTCTCATGGTTTGAAAAACCATTCCCTAACTGTGAATTACACACTACCTCCGTAGACCCCCACACGGCCGTCTCACATGATCTCTTGAACTGTGCTCCAATCGTGCAAGAGCCACTGCATCAAAAGTGTCAAATATACACGGTTAGGCCACACAGTTAGACAAACTGTGCGCCGCCTAGGCTACTACACCTATGTCTCAAAGCTTCATTCCATGTTCTTCTGACTCTGTCAATCATAACCCTTAAATTTATTACCATTAAAATCATTATGTATGGTTTACATACCAGAAACCGTGGGTACTACATGTGGGCCACTCCACCAACACGGCATAGGGTCGGCGTCCCTCAGCCAGCCGCCGGCCCAGCTGATGACTTCTGCTATTTCTCTACGGCATGCATAGGCTGTGGCTACTACCTCTGACATGCTACCAGGATGCACCACCACCCACCTACGACTGCTGTTAGTGGATTATTCAACTGAACACTCAGTCTGTTCTGGTGGTCCGTTCTTCAAGCCGCTTGCATCTACGACCTCTAGGGAATACCATCTTCCTTGTGATGTCCTCAAATCCCCATTGCCTATATTTTAAGGATACGACCAGGAAAAACACACAAAACAAACCAGTCATAGAGGATTAGGCCTTGTTCATGTCAGATCATTCCCTCTGTGTTAGAGGTTAAGACACATGGAATATAGAATTGATGTTCTATCACAATATAATCAATACCGATACCCAAATCCTAAGTAAATGTCACCCTATCACAAGTAAGAGATATCGGTGGATCAACCTATTTGTGGGTTTATCCACGTTCAACATTTTATAATGAAGAATTGAGAAACATAAAACAAAAGAAACACCCACATCGAAGGTGTTTTTTATTGAGGCAGTTCATCCGTGAGGGCTCAGGTTCTGTTGGCATTCGTCACTATTTTTTATTCGATAATTAGACGTGCATCAAAATTCGTGCAATTCACTACCTAATGATGTTATTTCTTCGAATGAACTCTCGATGTAGGTTTTTTAGTGAAATTACAAACATTGATCCTGGTTTCTCTAATGCATTAACCGATTAAAATAAAACGCGTTCCATAATTTCTGTTATGATGTGTCGTCAGGTAATTACTCTCTATCATTTATGAATCATCATATATGTTATGATATATATATTGTGTTGTTACCATGAATGTTTATGAGAAATTAATAATATTCAATTAATACGACCCATGTTCCCTTTTTCACCGCACTGCAACACCTCTGTGCCACCACCCAACTGTTTAGAAAAAAATAAAATAACTTCTGATTTTATTTTTTCCAAAAAGTCCAAAAAATAACATTTTCTACCAACCATTATTGGTCTAATTTTGGTCCATTCTAGGAGAATCCCTTCATTATGAGTTCAATTATTCCGTTATATTTTTAATTTTGGAACCCATATATATGTTTCCAAAATTGCACATGTGCACCATTTTAATTCTCTTAAAAAAATCTTAAAAACTATCTTTCATCGTCGACCCACAACGGTCGATGTTAAGCCCTACCTAAGAATAAATTTTATTATGAACTCAATGGTGGTCTCAAATTTTTATCCCAAGTTTCCCTTTGTGAGTTATGATGATTTGAAAATAAAATACCATTTCTTTAAATTATTGTATTTTCGGTCATGTCCCAAAAACCATCATTCACAGCCGTCCCACACCGACCAATGATATGCTATTCCAAAAAGAAGAATAACTACAAAAACTCAACGGTAATCTCCTATTTCCAATATTTGTTTCATTTTATGAGATATAAGAAGGTTAAAATAAAATAACTCTATTCAATTATTTTATTTACGGCTAACAACTATTTTCCGCCATTGACATGAAAAAGACAATGTTAGGAATTTCTTAAGGATAGCATACCATCACGAGATTAACGGTGGTCTTAGATTTTCAATATGAGTCACCGTTCATGGGTTTTAGTTATTTGAAAAATAAAATAAATTTATTTAATAATTTAATTTTTAGTTATGTCATTTTCAGGTTTTCTCACCAGAGGCCTACACTAAATAATCTTTCGTTTCACCTACGGTACACCCGCCATCCTGAATGAAATAGTGCCCTTAGATTTTTGGTTTGGGCACTTGTTGAAAATTTATTATACTTTTCCAGGAAAAACTCAAACGCACTATTTAAAACTTTACATTTTTTTATGAATCACTTTAGGCACACCAGGCCTTAGAATCGCATGTTGTCCTAGTTCATGGTTTCAAAATAATTCCATTTAATTTCAAAAAATACATGGAATTTTCAGGACATTATAGGATATCTTAGGATGAAAATAAAATTTGTATATCGTTCAATAATTTTTTAATAAATTCATATATTTTCTACAAAAAAATAACACAATGATTATAGTATGATGGAAAATAGTGTAGTTATACTAGTTGAAAAAGTGATTCACATATCTGATTCCGAGGATATATTCTAAATTTTAAGGATATGGATTATTTTGGAAATATCCCATAGATATATGAGTTGTATTATAAAAAACATCAAGTTATGATTTTACATATCCAATGGGTTGAAAAAATAATTGCATTCCAAGTTGATGAAATGGAATTTATGAATGTGAATTTCAATGTTGACGGGGAAAGGATGAGTTGTTCATATTCGAATATAATCTACTGAAATTATATAATGTCACAAATCCAACAAACATGAATTGGTTGATTTTTCTGATGCAGACTAAAACAACTATATGGTCAAATGAAAATTAAATCAATGATTAACCTTTTATTGGGTGATCGTAATCTGTTCATCGCCGTCCTAATTTAGACAATATCATCCACGATAGAGTGGACCACCAAGAGGGGATACAGATTCTAAATAGATGAGGGAAATCCATAAAACCTTTAATAATGATATAGAGTTCAATATAAATGTGACTTTTTTTAATATACTATTATGTTCTTCATAATATTATGTATTATCTACTTTATTATCATAATCTAAATTAAATGAATGAAAAATTGTGAAGACAGTATTTTCTGCACCTGATGATGTTACCAATCAAGATGAAGAATAGGTGGTTGATGCAAAAACTGCATAATTATTATGGGATCAAAAACATGTTTATGAAAAAAATGATACATGATCATGGTTTTAAATAAAATTATCAAGTCATGGAGATGGGTATACATTTTTTGGTTGGATTGAATCAACGCATCTTGTTAGTAGAACCAAATAATTCAATGATAATTAGTTATATTTTTTTTCAAAATAATGATTAATTTGTTGATTGATATAGATGTGGGGAACATTTTATAGACTATAACAAAATAATCCCTTTCAGAATATATAAATGTCATGTTATGATAACAATTCTCTATTTTACAAAAAACATATATAATAAGATGTTGATTTAATTTTCAATAGACCTTATAGAGTTCATTTCTATTGAAGATTTCTTTATGAAATATATCTTAATGGATATAGGATAATTTCATAGAGGCTACTGAAATTTTATTACCAATTTTTATGTTTGGGATATAGAGTTGAATGTAAATCCCAACCCACTAGTTACCTATGCACCCATGATAATGCCGGAAACAAATAATTCTTTCATCAGTCCTCATGATGATAAATCATTTTAGGATAATTTTAGTCCATAATATATTATTTTACATTATTTTTTAACTTATTTGATTCAAATAATGAATTTTTGATATATAAAATGAGTTATGAAAATAACAATCCTACATCAAAACCAGATACCCATATAGAAAATAAATTATGGGTTGCGCTTCAATAAAGAAAAAATGGTATATGTTTTAAATAAACAATAAGTGATTATATGATATGAAACAAAATATTTTAATTTTTATATCTGTATTGATGAGTACAAATCTGATGCCACTTTCATCCCTTTTCTTGTGCTATGGAAGGAGGCTCATGTAAATAGGGAGGGTAAACTGGTTTATGAAATCAAAATATAAGTATGAGAAACCTGTATAAGTATAACATAATATTAATTATTTATTATGTATAAAATTATTAAAAAAAAATTTCAATTTATATTCAAATTTTTATTTATGATTTCTACAAAATAATTGGTATCACTGTATTTATAATAAAAAAGCTTTTAGTAACATTGATGTGGATGGAACAATATGATCCTATTGGAGTTTTAGGTTTTTTATTGTATCCTTGAACACATTACAAGATGGAAACATCACAATAAGATACATATAATAAGATGATAGGATTTCAAACAAAACTAAATGTTTTGGAAGATATTATTTCTTGATCTGGTTTATAAGAACAATATATTTGATATGATCAAAGATAGCTGGCAGAGGAACAATGTTATGTACAGGAAAAACCAAATAACCCCATTGTACTGGAGTCTACTCATTCATGTCAACCACTTACCTTACCTGAGTTAATAAATTTTTTAATTAAACATTATCTTAAATTTTAATAAAATAAGTTATGATAACTTTATATTACTAAAAGTCTAGAAGGTGATGCTGTATGTGATTTATATCTATCAACAACCACAGACAACCTTGTAGTCAGGGGTATAGTGTATAATATCCCAAGAGACATTATACTTAATAAAAAAATAAAATATCACATTAAAGTGGAAATTTAAGTAGATTAAGGTTCATCCACAATGTTTCATGTTCATCTTGTTCACCTAGATATTAAAACAGAAAATAATGTTATTGGAAATTTTTTACCATGGTTCTCTAATCTTATAAATTTAAAAGATGTAGGTATTTAAAAAATAAAATGAAAAACAAACAACAGTTCATATAAAATAATCTAAATTGAGGTATGGTATTATACGTGGATAATGTGATAGGGAAAGGGAAGGTTAGATTAGGAAAATCTAGGGAATCTATAATGAAAACAAAAAACTTCTTCAATGAGTATCGCCTCCCTATTAGATTCACTAAAGCATTTATTATCATTAAAAATATTGATGATACCACATTCAACGGTGGAGATATTTCCCACTTTCCATATTAAGAATAAATATTTGGAACATTCATTATAGATGCAGTTATTCTAGAGAGTTTAAATAAGATTCTCACATGTTCATGGCTGGGTGTTTTAGTTGTGAATATATACATATGGTACATTTTCATAATACATCTACACAAAAATGATCTTCTATATTCATGATTTTTAATTATTATTCATAATTTCTTATGGTATTAATCTTTCTAGTACATAAAGAAAAAACCCTTCGAATCGTTATTATGATTCATTAATTCATGTATCATATATATGGAGGATACTTAATTGGGGTCAAATGAAATTGAAAAGAAAAATGAAGAGAAAAATGATGTGTTAGATATGAAAATAATATAAGTCATAATCTTTTTTATTTCTATAATATTGGGGTAAAACATTTCAATCTAATCATATAGAATATTTTTTTTATTTTTTTCATTACATATTTTTTTTGTTTTCTATGATCTAAAAAATCATAATAAAAATCAATTTAGATACCATGTATATAAATTTTTTGATCTCATTCATGAATATCCATCAAACTAACCACATATAATGTGTATTTTGAATTGGTAATACACTAAAATCAACATTTACTATATAATATTTGAGTTAGATATTTCACTTTCTTGTTTAATAATAATTTTTCTATAATAGGGTGGTTAGTAAATAAACAATAAATAATGGTATGAAGTTGGTGATATAATATAAGAACACCATGGATAACAGAAAATCAAAAATATTAAGGCATATCTAGAAATATTTAACTATAAAACCATATTTAATAGAAATTTAATCATTTTGTTCAAATTTGGTGGATTGTATAGAGAAATATAACAAAAAAATTTGAGGATATTATGTTTAAAAAAATTGAGAGATATCATAACCTTTGGATATACCAGCATCCCTAAATATGTAATTTATAAACATAATAATAATTTCATTAAAAATATTTCTCAGTCTTTTGTCTATAATATTCTTAGTACTACCACGATTTCTAGCACCGTTCATACTCAAAATAAGATTTACAGTTTTTAAGATATGATTATGAATAATACATGGTGTTGAAATATTTTCTCACATTAAATATTGGTGATTACCTACTATTTTTTGATCTAGTATGTGTTGTGACCAAATAAATATATTTTTGGGGTATTTAATTGTTATAATAATGATTATATAATATTTTGGATCTTTTTTTCAAGGATAATAATAATGCGGAAATTGATTTGTTTATAAACTACTGGGAAAAAATAAATTGTTAGAAGCTATAAAAACATCATGAATATGTGACTTCCTAGTAATTATTCAAATAATTTTATCATAATTTTAAATAAATTTTTTGTTTATTTACTTACCATTATATATGAAAATTGTTTTTTAAAAATTACAGATTATTTTCAAACACACACCACATGATCAAAACTACGAAAAATACTCTGATTGTTTTCAAAATTTATTAAAATGGTCCATATGTCATTTGTGATGTGTAGGAACTGATCGATCATCAATATGTCATTTGATGTGTTTGTTCATAATCAAAATACTTGTTTTCAATACAAGTGTCATTATTGTTTAAAAAATATGTAGTCAAAATCGAACAAATGATCTCCGATTCTTCTAAAAAATTACGAAAATAATCCATAATTAATTTTTCATATGTTGAAATTGAAAACACATCAATCTAATAATTGATGTGGTCAGTATGATTTAATGTATAAATTTTACTTATAAAAGTGTTAATTTTTTACTAAACGTACATCAAATAGTCAAATCCGAAAAAATGTTCTCGGATTTTACACATGTATCATGACAATTTGAAATTCTACTATTTTTTTATATTATTGTATCCGAATTGAATTAATATTATTATTAATTTCTATATCAATTTTATTTTCATTATTATTAAAAAAATCATAGATATCATAATTAAATGAATTCTTCAATAAGTGTGATTCAATGAAGATCTAAGATCATGAAATCAATAAGGATGATGCAGTCATGATGAAGAAATTTTTTATTATTATTTATTAATTCATTCAACATTCCAATTTATTAAAGAATAATATTTTTAGATAACCAAGAATGTAAAATGAGTGGTAGGAGAAAAAAACATGATAAAACCTATATCACTAAAATTGTGTGTGTTCAACATATAATTGTAATTTTTTAATGTATTTTTCTATATTTAGAGTTAGTTTATTTCATTATGGTAATAATGAGATAATATTTTTTTCTTATGCAGGTAGATTCATTTTCTCAAGTTGGGGTGATGTTTTAGAAGCTTCTCGTGCTTGTATGAGGTTGGACATTGATGTTGAAAATGAGATAATGGTAATTTGGAAATCGGTCAAGAACGTATATAGACATAATGAAAATATAAATTCCTTATACATATTTAGTTATTATTTTCCACATTATATATATTATTTTATGTTAGTTTACTTATCATTTTTTGCTAATACTTTTTAAAATTATCCAAAGATCTCATGGGAAGTAATATTTTTAAATCATCTATATACAATAAGATATAAATGAGATACCGTGTTCTATTTTGATGGAAGTGCAAACCCCATGATTCTGGAATCACAAATTGTTTCAAGAATAATAGGGTCCTCTTCCATCCAAATGAAAAATGGAATCTCATTTTTGTATATTCCCAGATACTTGAATATAAACTGGACATCACAGACTCAATATTCCATACTTTGATCTGAAACATAGTGTGGTCGGAGTGACTTGGACCCTTCTTATTTAGTTTTTAATTTACATTTTTAGTCTAGAACACACATCACATACTCAAAATTGAGAAAAAATTTAAATTGTTTTGAAACATTAGAAAAATGATCTATATTTCATTTTTTATTTATATGAGTCATTGTTGAATCAATATGACACACAATGTTCATGGTATGACTCCCAGTGTGTATTATTATTTAAAATTGAATAACATTTTAGTGAAAAAGACAACTGATATAATAATAATTGATCATACACATTACAATTATTTTAATAATTTATAAAAATGACCCATATGTCATTTATGGTGTTTAAAAATTATTCACACCTCAATTTAATAAATGGTGATCCTGGTATGACTGAATGTATCTCTTATTAATTTAAAATTGACAGCATTGTTCAAAAAGAGTTCCACAAAATAAAATCCTTGAAATCAAAATATTACTGTCTTGATAATTTAGTAAAATGATTCATATGTAATTTATAATGTGTTGAAATTAGCCTCACATAAAACCAACACACAATGTGACTGGTATGAATCAATTTGTGTGTTTCATTTTTAAAATGTAATTTTAGTAAATAAAACACCACTGACATACGCAAAACTGATAAATCACATTTTGATTATTTTAATGAATTATGAAAATGATATATATGTCAATTATGACATATAGGATTCATCTTCATGTCAATTAGACACACAATGTGATCATTATGTCACCAAGTGTGTATTTTTCTTCAAAATTGACATTACTATTATTAAAAAAGACAACTGACAAAATCCAAACCATGAAAACGAATTTTTATTTTTTTATACTTGAGGAAAACAATCCAAAAGTCATTTTAGATGATTAGGAATCATATTCACCAAGATATGACCCACAGGATCCCCAGTATAACTCTAAGTTTCTATTATAATTTTAAAATTTACATTTTAGATCGAAAACTATATCACTCACTATAAAATCAGAAAACACATTTTATTTGTTTTGATTGTTTCGAAAAATGAATCTGATTTAATTTAGTGCTTGTTGTTTTTTGTCTCACAAACAAACAAACACATGATTTGATAGGTATGAGGGAAAGTGTGTGTTTCCAGTTGAAAATTATTATTTTTTAAACAAGTAATATCATTGAAATATAGGAAAAACATTTGGATTATTGTAATATGTTATGAAAATGATCCACATTTTATTTATGATGTGTATTAATCATCCACACGATAATATGATTCATAGTGTGATTTGTATGAATCCATCTTTGTCGCTTTATTAAAAATTGTCATTAATTTTAGTCAACAACACAAGTGAAAAACTCAAAACTCTAAAAATGAGTTGATATAGTTTTGATACATTAGTAACCTAGGATGTATGACATTTTTAATTTTTAGGAATCATCCTCTCCTCAATCTGATACATGGTGTTCCATTTATAACTCATTATTTCGGTTTTTAGTTTTAAATTGACATTTTAGTTCTAAAAGTGTGTTCCCCAATATAAACCAAAAAATCACGCTTGGATTGTCTTGAAAATTTATTAAAATGATTCATAATACAATATGATGTGTAAGAATCTATCCCACATAAAACCAACACATAATGTGACCAGTTTGACTCAAAGTGTGTGTTTCAGGTTTAAAATCAAATTTTTGTAAAAAACACTTTTCACATACTAAAAAATAATAAACCACATTGATATTGTCTTTATACATTATAAAATTGGTCCTTTAGTAATTTTTGATATGTATAAATTATACAATTATAATTTTAATGTATATTGTGACCGGTATGAATCCATGAGTGTCATTTTTTGTCAAACTAACATCATTTTTTGAAAAAAAAAGTCAAATGACATGTAGTGACTCAGGTTTTTGGCCTTGTCAGACTTTGGAATGTTTCTACGAATAATTCCAGAGCTAGGCGCGAAGACGGCGTGCGATTCCGAGGCCCGGTGTGCCCGGAATTAATTTTATAAAAATATTAAGTATTTTTATACTATGCACGTGGCGAGGGTGTGATATCTCCTAAACGGTAGCTCAGAAATGGAATCTGAAGGCACGGTTGCGTCCGGAACGTGCAGTTTACCCTAGGTGAAGTGTAAACATTGCGGGCACGGGCCTGCGGTGAGAAACGCCACCAGGGACATTTTCGTAAATAAGTGGGGAAGTTAGTGGGCGAGGTTCGGCTCGAATAACTTCTGAACGGAGTATCGGATGGAAAATCTGAGTCCGCCGTTGCGTTCAGAACGGCGTGTTTACCCTAGGGGTGACCTTACTTTTGTTCGCATCGGGCGTCGGGTCCGAGGCGGGTTTGGCGTCGGCGGGTGGCTGATATAAATATCAGCGCCCCCCCCCCTCCCCTT
The DNA here is from genome assembly GCA_963277665.1 of Viscum album. Lineage (NCBI taxonomy): Eukaryota > Viridiplantae > Streptophyta > Magnoliopsida > Santalales > Viscaceae > Viscum > Viscum album. The sequence continues at coordinate 361,045,996 of OY728143.1, forward strand.
TATCGTTCCTTTCGGCGTTCTTCGGCGTTCTTCATCGCCGCTCCGCCGAATCGAGCAAACGAAGCACCCACGAGCTCGGAATTCGACGGAGGATGTTCCAGGAGCGCGCAACGGAAGCTCTAGAGCGCGGATCTGAGGCAGAACGTCGGCGTTTCGCCCGCAAGGTAGGTGGTTTGAGTTTTGAAATCCCGGACCCCGTTAATTTGTTGTTTTTCTTCAAATCGTTATAAGGGTTGAATAGTTTGGGTCCCGAGGTTTCCGAAACATGTTTCGGATCTGATTTTGGAGCACCGGGGTGCTCCTAGGGGTCCACAGATGTTTTTCAGCGGAAATCCCAGATTCCAGCAGCGGCGGCGCGGCGGAATCCGGCGGCAGCGCGGTGGTTTCCGGCGAGGCTGGCGGTGGTCCGGCCAGGATTTTTCCGGGGTTCTATAAACCCCCATAACTCGCAAACCGTAACTCCGATTTGTGAGGAGTTTGTGGTGACGCGCTCCTTGCGTCGAGACGGACCTTTTGAACTCACTTTGAGGGTTTAAGGGTTCGGGATCGTGGCCCGAGAGTTAGAAACGTCGTATAAAATAATATTATTTTATTATTTTACGATTTCGGGCCGTTGTAACTTCTACCCGGAGCGTCTGATTGACGTGCCGTCAGTGGCGTTGAGACCCTAATGGTACGAAGGACTTTTTGAGATGGTTTTCGGGTGTTGGGTCTGTGGGCGGGGTGCGGGCCCCATAAGGTCGGGTTTTGGCGTTTGCGGAGAAACGCAGCTTTTGCACTAGGAGTCCGATTTTGGCAGATGAATAGTCGATCCTGTGTGTTTTTCCGAGGGGATCGCAATGGTGCGATCCGTTCGATTAGTTTCAGAATCCAGGCATGGGCCCCACCCGAGCTGGCCTTTGGTGAATAGTACCTTTTCCACCGGGTGTCCGTTTTGGACGAGCGAGTAGTCGATTCCGCTTGTTTTTCCAAGGGGATCGTCATGGTATGGTCCGCTCGATGAGTTTTGGGATCGTTGTGTCGGCCCCACACGGGCTAGCTACGGTGAATAGTGTATTTTTCACCGGTGCTCCGTTTTGGGAGAGTAAATAGCCTATGCTGCGTGTTTTCTCCCGTGGAAAGCGATGGTGGCCTCGGTTTTGGCCTAGGAGATGCGCAGTGTGGCGTTGTGCCGGGTCGCTCGGGTTATCGAATTTTGGACCAGGAATGGTTGAGGGTTCTCCCTTGGTTCGTTCCTACGAGGTTTCGTGTGGCATCACAACCTTCGTATGGGTTTGTGATCCTCTCGATGGGATGCTTTAAACTGTTAGAGTTGTGGTATCCCTTCGGTGGGCTCGGAGTGGATCCTCTAGCATCTTTACCCTAGATCGGGTTCTTGGTATCGATGTGACCTCTTATTTACGGGCGGCGATCCCCTATCTAGCAGGTTAACCCCGTAGAGTTTGTGGCATCATCGGAAATATGATCCCCTACGCGGTGGGCCGTGCCCAGTAAGGTTGTGGCATCGTCCGGTATACGATCCCCTACTCAGCATGTGGTTTATAGTAGGGTTACAGTATCGTTGGTTATGCGATCCCCTACTCAGCGCGTGGTTTCGGTAGGGTTGCGACATCGTCGGTTCGATCCCCTACATCGTGAGTTATACCAGATAGGGTTCTGGTATCGTCGTGACCATCTTTATATGGATGATGATCATCTATCTGAGTGTGGAGTTTCTGTCGAGTGCCAGATTGGGTTGTGGTATCCCTCAGTGGTTCCTTGGTGTGATCCCCTATCTGTGAGAACTACGTATGCCAGACCGGGTCGTGGTATCCCCCAGCGGACCCTGGGAGTGATCCTCTATCTGTGAGCTACGTATACCGGAGTGGGTCTTGGTATCCCCTAGCGGACCCTAGCGGCGATCCCCTATCCGTGGAGTTTGGAGGTTTTGTTGTTTCAACGTTGTTTCCTCAGTGATGTTATCTGATGAGCGTGGTCTCTCGGGTGAGCATCTGAGATGTTTGATTGGGACCCGATGGAGTGTATCTCTCGGATGAGTGTCATCTGGTATGACAGTGATCATGGGGTGTACTCTCCTGGTTGGGACAGTTGCTGGTGATGATGTCATTACCTCTTGTGGCTTTGTGGCGTGAGTTGAGTATATCTGGATTGTTCAAGGTGTATGTATGGGCATACACCTGACCTGAGCTGACTAGTTGTGTTTAGCCGAGGATGGTCACGAGATGGAGTTTCTCTCTCATCTGGGTTCCCTCTGGCTGGCTTGAGCGGACTGTTTCCTTTTAGTTGCTCCCTTGGGTTTTGGGTTTTGGGGGTGCCTACTGAGTATGTTTATACTCACCCCTGCACGGGCTTTGCCCGCACATGTTTGTGTCTTGTGCAGACCATAGGCCTTTTGACGGAGTCCCAGGAGGACCCGGAGCAGGCGGAGCTTAGTGAGCGAGTGGACCGGGGTGGCTACCGGAGCTGTGCCGAGGGATCTTTCTGGCGGGTGTTTGTGGCAGCGTTCCCCTTCTTCAGAGCAGGTTGGACGTGCTTTGTAGTTTTCTATGGTGGGCCCTGTTTTTCCCTTTGTACTTTTGTTGTTGCACTCTGGTTTGGGATAGATTGTATGCATGCATTTACTTTTTAGTTTCTATATCTCTACACTGTTGCATAGAGGTGTTTGTGGGTGCGTGTGTACAGGTACCTTAGGCTAATGCCTCCCATGTGTGTGATAGCCTACTCGGCGCTAGTCGCCAGCCCCTGGCTTATTGGAGGCGGTCATGGGGAGTCGCGGCTCGAGCCCCGTTGGGTCGGGTCGTGACATGACACACTCAAAATTGATAAAACTCATTCATATTGTTTTTATACATTAGAAAAATTATCCATATGTCATTTTGTATGTATTGAAATTACACAAATCATAATATGATTCACACTATTCCTGGTATGACTCAAGGTGTCTTTTATATGCTTAAAATTGGCATTGTAGTTCAAAACATGTCTCACATACTATAAACCATGAAAACACACTCATATTGTAATGATAATTTATGAAAATGTTTTCCAAGTCATTTTTGATTCATAGAATTCAATAGCATGTCGAAATGACACATGAGGACACTGGTATGACACAACCTATGTTTTTCTAGTTTAAAAAGTCATTTTATTAAAAAAACATTGGTGACGTAAGAAATGCCAAGAAAACACATTGGAATTTTTTTTCACACACTATTGAAAAGATCTAAAAGTCACTTTTTAAATTTAAGATTCATTTTCACCTCTGTCCAATTCATAGTGGCACTTGTATGATACCAAATGTGTTATTTTATTTAATATGTATCATCATTTTATTTTAAAAAAGAAATGTCACAAACTCAAAACCATTCAAATACATTAATATTGTTTTGATACTTTAGGAATATGATCCATAATTGAATTGTTATATCCAAGTATAAACCTCACCTCAATAAGAATCATATTGTGTCTGGTGTGACTCAAAGTCTTTGTTATCAATTTAAAATTGATATTTCAGGTAAAAACACTTGTCGCTCACAGAATAGTAAAAAATGGTGCTCGTATTATCATCCTAATTAATGAAACTACTTAATTTAAATACTAAATAAATAATTTTATTTTATTTTAATATTAACCATTTTGTATTTTTTAAGAATCAATGTTTTTTGTTCAGTAAATAAATGAAAATTAATTTTCAAGTGTGCCTCACAACACCAAAACCAAGAAAATGAGCTCAAATTCTTTTATGATCATTTTATCTACTATTACTTAATTAATTTCATAATCATTTTTATATAATACATATGTAATTAATTTTCAAAATATAATTTTCAACATATATGATATCCAATTCAATAGTCGATTGTTTTTTGTACAAGAAGAAATGGTGTGATGTGAAAGAGTCAACTATAACTCAATTTGATACAGGATGATCCCAGTATTACTCATAGTAATGTTTTTTTAGTTAAAATCGGAAAGATTTATTTTAATTTATTTCATTATTTTATTTCTAATAAAATATATTTGAGTATTATGAATGTGAATTTTTTCTCTTGATATGTGGTGTCTTGTTCGACAATAACATTTCCTGGGGCCAGAGGCCGATGAAAAAGGAATATTAATGTTTTTGAATGATTGTGATAATATGAACATAGTAATTTATATGTAAAAATAACTTATTTAGATGTCTAAAATATAGTTTCTTTTTCTTGTTTTGGTTTTTTAAATTTAATTTCCATTATATTTTTTATTTACAAACTGAATTATTTTTATGATATATTTTTTCAGTATGCTGAAATATAAAAAGAAAACTATTGCAGTATGCATATTTATCCTTGATTTGAGTACAAATTATAAATGGTTTCCTATATCAATGACAAAAAAAATTTATAATAAAGGGGATCATATATTTTCATTTAAAAAATAACTAATAAATAGATCTTTTATCAATGTTATTCATTGAAAAAATAAAGTGTCCCTTTGTTAATGATTTTCTAACCCTGCTAAAATCATTTGTCAATTAATCATGCTCTAGTAGTAATAACTTTTTAAAATAGAAAATTTCTTATTTTACATTTGTTAAAGGACATATTTGTAATAGTGGAGAAGTCATGACCTAAATTAGAAGCATTTTCCAACAGTACAAGTATATACATTCACAGATATTTCTATAAAAAAATGAAAGGGGAAATTTAGAAAAAGATGATAAAATCCTTAAATTACAATGCATGCAATAAACTATAGGGTATACCTCAGAAAATGAACAAATGAAACCAATGTGTAATGTGGAAAAAATTCTAAACCAAAAATGACAACCCAACCAGACAGGAATTTGAATAAAGTAATATGATATATCCTAACACCTAATATCTTATCCAGAGCACTATACCCCATTTATAAACCAGAGTATCTAATGCCCCCCCAAAATAAATTTTGATCATTTCATTGTCTATATAATAAACAACCCATGCATTAAAATCCCATGAAGAATTGATTTAATACACACCTAGAAGAAAGCCCCATAAAATAAATGGGGTGAAATAGAAGATATTATTGATGTAGTTAAATCAAAACAAGGTTATATGAAAATGAATCCCCACAAAAAAACATAAAAAACAAATATATATATATATATATATATGTTCACAAAAAGAACCCTAGAAATAGAGAAAGGGGACTACCATCTCAGATCACATCCCAGGTCGATGAATCTACCAACATCTTTAAAGGGTCCATCTCTTGTTCCTGGCCTCTCATGTATCCATCTAGGTAACCATGTGGAAAACCCACACATTGAAAATATGTCACACAGTTGATCAATAAATAGTGGAACCAAGCCATTGTTCATTAGGGGGTTCCACTCGGTAGCTTGAGCACCCACACTATAGTCTTCTAGGGGGTTCCACTTTGTATATACTGGAAGAGTACCCACTCCATTGTGCATTATTGGGGTCCCACATACTAGATAGAGTATCCATTCCCTAGTTCAATTTGGGTTCCACTAATTATCTATAGGACTGAAGCCCAAATCCATCAGGGGATTCGACTCAGTAGTTATAGGACCCACGCAATTGTCATTCAGGGGGTTCCACATAATTTGTTGAGGAACCAATCTCTAGTCCATATGGGGGGTATAACTTATACCAATGAAATGAGTTAGGGGGACTCACACCCTAATGTAAGAGGGGGTTTCCAACCTCATCCTCTATTCATGATTTCACCGAATCAATTCTATTTTCATGCATCACATAATGAAGTGTCACATTCTAAAAATTTTATGTCCTATATTTAAATCAGAAATTAAATATACCATTATGTTCTACATGGAAAACCCATGATAATATCATTCTCATGAGCCAAAATCTATGTCCTTGAAAAATAGATATGTCAGGGGAAAGTTTCTTGTAGGGGTACATAGGGTGTATAGGGTCAAAATAGCATGTGTTCCCGCTCTTCTACCAAGACTAGTTCTCATGTAGACATACCTTAGAAGTCATACCACATCTCATATGGTTTCTGGGGGCCTAAAATTGTGTCTCAACAGCCTTGGTCCTGACATTGAGCTCCAATATGTACTCATGTTCATCGGGTCGTTCCTTTTATAAGGCCATGTAAATGGAATTTTCTAGGAACCCACACAAGTATGTGTACTCATACAGTTCATAGAATTGCATAATGTATGGGGTCCTAGCTGTGTGCACCTGGAATATGGATTAGCTACTCTAGGAGGTTCACGCATAGTGTGGGCCGACCCACACCGTGTGTGGTAATTATAACTATATGAAACAATAGAACTGATACTTAGGGGGAAAATGCCAAGTGTTATTCCATGTTAATGCGTGTCTAGATGGTAATTATCTATATTCCCAAATATCCCTCACTCTAATTCTTGATAAATTCTCACTTCCATTATCCCTACTATTCAAACTCTTAATATTGATGGGTATTACCACCATCCATCGAGTTTTGGTCTCTAATGGCTGTAAATCAGATCTTGATCACCTGTGGTGGTCCTTCGTGTGTCATGTGTGCATATAATCATCTATAATCATATTGGATCGAAGATTTATGAAAATAATCACCCAAATCCCACAAATAATTATGATTCATTCTAAACTTCTCCTAGCATCCAAAATTCACACACATCCCTGAATTTGGGGCTTCGATCACACTCAACAGCCCTATAAAAGTAAAACAAAGACCCCATCATCCAATGGTGATAAATGGGATGAAATAAGGATTAAAATTCAATAAAAACTGTGATAAACAACTTTTTCAATAAAAATTTTCAATATATTTCAATGTGAGTAATCTAGGATGATTTCATGGAGTAAAAAATAATAACATGAATAAAACAATTTATTTCTTCAATAAGATCATATGAATGGATAGAAAATGTTTATACAAATAAGATCAATAAATACCCATATTCAATATTTTAATCATGGGTGAAAACTGAAATTGATGATACCTACCGTGATAACTGAAAGATTTTTGGGTAAAAACACATTTTTAAGTGAATGAGAAGACCAATTATGTCTAATTTATCTTGATATAAATTTATCTAATTGTCGTTCTTCATATGATTCCTATTCTCTAACTTGCTACACAAGGAACCATTTCATTAATCTCAATAGGGTTTTGTGGAAAAACATGTAATGTCTCATATTTTCCATACATTATTCTTAAAAATAAAGGGAATTATTTAGAGACTAGGCTCTTAGACGGTGTGTAGTTCCGAGGCCCGGTAAGCCTGAAACAAATTTTTTAATTTAACTAAATAATTAAATTACGCACCCGTGCGGTTTTCCTGAAAAAGTGGAATAACCCCCGAACAGGTGCTCGGATCATAAATCTAAATGCACCGTTGCGTTCAAAACAGATATTTTACCTTAGGCGAGGCCTAACATCGGCTGGTGCAGTTCGGTGGTGAAATCTGGGTCTTAGATGTAAACGTAATAAAATATTTTATTTTAAATATTTTATTTAAATCATTGTTGTATCGAAATAACTCTTTTTTTGTTTTAAAAAGATATTTCATAGGGGAATAGGGTTACTTTTCTCATAACCATGAATCTCCCTGGATAGCTCTGAAAAAAACCTAACCACGCGGCAACGATGTTCTTGACGAGCTTCGCTGGTGATGACAACGTGGAGACCGTATCATTGCCAAACAGTGCCATAAAATCCAGGTAGGATGTTTGTTTTTGAATTTCATTTCCCCATTCTTGATTCCTACGACGAACTCGTACTAATCTGAGAATTGATTATCCCATGGATCGATCGTTTTGCAGGTGGGTACGATATGGGGTTTTATTGGGAAATAAAATACTCGAGATTTATAATGTGTCGATTGTTGTGGTTTTGATCTAACGCCGAAAAACCTGGATCGTCACGAACAATGATCGATGTTCGTCCCTCTTGTTTGATTCGTTATATTTTTATTCTCTCGCGCGTTCTTCATTGCATTCTACGTGTTCATGGAGGAAATCGATCGTTGCGCATTGGTTTGTTGGCACAACAATATGAGATTGTAGATCCAAACCATGAGCGATGTCATGGAGTTGCGACGACAGATTCATAGGATGATTTTGAGCGGATAGAGAGATATGATTTTTCGGGTGTTTTCCTTCGGATGGATCGTTTGAGGTTTATGATCAGATTTCAACACAAAAAAACATCCATTTCGGTGTTCGTGTGATGAAACGAACCAAACCCTGGAGTATCGGGACGAACAGACAAGAAACCATGCATCCGGAGGATCAGCAGCGACGCAAGGAGGAAGATGGCGTTTCTGGAAAAATCCGGACTACATGGCATGTACTGTGGGCTACACGGTGTGTGTTCTTCGTTGGACCTTCTGGAATGTACTCATGGAGTACATGCACACGGGTTGGGTACATGGCCAAGGACACGGCGTGTATACCTATCCCCGGCCAGACCCGGCCAGATACACGGGATACCCCATGTGCTGGTTCACGGGCAGGCAACATGGGTAGAGACCGTGTACGGGCACATGGATGAAGTACATGGAATGAGCACCAGGTGCTCAGACACGGCGTGTGATTTCTTCTACACGTTGTGTAGTTACTTTCTTTTTGACAAGCCGAATGACACGAGCCGTTTACACGGGCAGTACCCGGAGTCAAGGAATACGGCCTTTGATTCTTCTACACGCCATGTAGTTGAGTTTTACACATCTTGAACGGATGACACAGGCTGTTTACACGGGAAGTACCTGGAGTCAATGAACATGACATGTAACCATACTACAAGCCGTGTAACCAATTCTTCATGGCTTGAGCTAGTTTCCTTTCGTGACTTGGGCTAGTTTCCTTAGAGTTCGTCCCCTTGGTCATTCTCCTGAAGGTTTCCGGTATCATTTCCTACATATAATAGTATGATCCCTTCATCATTACTTCATGAATATAGTTGTTGGAATCCCCTTTGTGAGACATAGATCCAGATCCTCTATTCATTCCTGGAACCCCAGGTAGAGTTCTTAGTATCGACGTGACCAACTTTACCCGGGTGTCGATCTTCTGTTTAGCGGATTAGTTTAGACTGAGTTGTTGGAATCAACCCATGGTTATTGCTTGTGATCCTCATCTGAGAATCATGTTCTCAAGTACTTGTGGAGTGTGTTCTCCCAGAATGAGTACTTTGTTTCTCTCTCTTCAAACATAGGAGTGAGTTCTCCTGGTTACGTGCTTAGTGGAATCATCGAGCTGGATCTTAGTAGTGGTTTCGCAATGGTCACTTATGGATGAGTATATCTGGATGTTTATGTTGTATGTTTTGTAAACATATATTGTGTAGAGCTGGTTATACCTTTATTTTGCTGTATTTCTCTTTTTGTATTCAGTTGTGGTTTCGGGGTGTCTGAAAGGGTATTGTTATACTCACCCATGCATGGGATTTTCCCACACATGTCGTGTCTTCTGTAGACGAGTGAGCCTTTGACAGGATCCTAGGCGGACCAGGACCGGACGGTACTCAGTGAGATTAGACGGTCCAGGGTGTGTTCATATGGCTATAGATTGCAGTCCCAGTACCATTCTTTACAGTTTGTACTTTGTTACAGAGTCTCTTTTGGTGGGATTGTACTTTTGGCCTAGGGTTTTACTTTCTTGTACATTACTTTCCCGTCGTACTCTGTTGGTTGGGTTTTAGTGTATGCATGCATCTTTTTCCTTTTATTGGTTTTTACATTTCTTCTTTTTGGTCTTGGAGATGTGTGTTCGTATGTACAGGTTTATAGGAAATGCTTCCCATGTTAGTAGCATGCATACTCGGTGCTAGTCACAAGCCCCTGTCCTATTGGAGGCGGTCTTGGGGAGTTGCAGCTCGGGCCCCACTAGTACAGGTCGTGATAGAGTGGTATAAGAGGCGGTCAGTTCTAACTTAGGACCGAGAGTCTGTGAGTTGGTTTGGGGAAATGGTGTTAAGTGTTTGGAGTTCGGCTTTCAGGCCAGGGACCCCAGTGTTGGTGCAGGCGGCCGACGTATCCATACATGAGGACTCTGATAACTTAATTTTCAACTCGGAACATGAGAACACTAGTTGCAGGGTAAAATAATGGTTCATGCATCATATAGGAATGAGTTGTGATTTCCATGTCCTTTTTGAGTCATCTCTCCATATATACTCACTAACTGAGATACATCTTTTTTCTTCAGAGGATGCCTCTGCCACACGCTCCCGCTAGGATCCAGCAGCTCGATCACGAGGATGACCCCCTCACTGATGAAGCTTCGATTTAGGGACCAGATCCCCCAGTTTTACCATCAGGTGGTGTTCTAATTATCCGACCACATGTGGATCAGTGATTAGTGCCACCTGTACCAGAGGATGAGGATCGTAGGCTGAGTGCACTCCATGAGTTTCAGAGACAGAGACCCCTCAGGTTTCGAGGCGAGACTGACCCTTAGGGAGCAGAGGACTGGCTTGAGGTAGTAACCAGAGTATTTTGTTTGGACAGGACACCAGCAAACCAGATGGTTATCCTGGCCGCGAGCCTTTTGTAGGGCTCGGCAAGGCGATTGTGGAGTTTGGTTGATCAGACTCACGACGAGGCGACAATATCATGGTTGGAGTTTGAGCCTCTCTTCAGAGAGGAGTTTTCACTGGTTACCCTGAGAGCAGCAGGTATACAAACGATTAATCATCTCCAGTAGGGAACCATGATGGTGGATGACTATTCATCGAGGTTTACCGACCACTTGCAGTACTCGATGGATATGGTCAGAGATAAGTACTTCAGAGCTCGGTATTTTGAGCAGGGCTTGCGCAGAGATATCTGAGCTAGCATCATCCCTATGAGTATTCCTACTTATGATGGGGTTCTCAAGCGGGATGTGGTGGTTGAGAGCTTATTGGAAGAGCAGAGAGAGCCGGTAGTTATTAGTAGTGAGCGAGCTGGAGCAAAGACCTAAGTTGCAGGGAGCTGACGCCAGGGACCCAGGTGTGGGAGATGTTTTCAGAGGAGATCCCAGGACAAGGGATCTATCATAACGGGTGTGCAGGGCGCATCTATCCAGCTTCAAGAGATGCGATGCTACTCATGTGATGGTAGGGGACATCTAGCTCAAGATTTTCCAGCCCGTTGTACTACTGACATGATAGCAGTGGAGGGACCACTGAGGCAGAGGCAACGTGTGGAGCAGACAGATATGCGGGGCGGAACTATGATCATAAGAATCTCAGATATATATTTTCTTAGAAGGATATGAATTCGAGACAAAGAAGATGTCTTGAGTTCCTCCATGATTATGACATTGAGATCATTTACACACCTGGGAAGGGGAACGTTGTGGTAGATGCTCTCATCAGGAAATCCAGTTCGCAATTGCTGGATGAGGCGACGAGGCAATTGGCCTCCTTATAGTTATCCTTCATGGATAGAGATGAGGGATCTTACCTTAAATCAATGGTTGTTACCTCTCCACTCTTACAGGGAGTCAGAGAAGCACAGTGTGGGGATGCTAGCTATGAGACTCTACGTGATCTGATATCCGTGGGTGATGCTGCCGATGGATATTCAACAGGTGGGGAGAACGTTGTCATTTTCATAGGGCGTACAGTAGTACCAATGACGTTGCAGGCGGAGGTTCTGAGGGAGTTCCATACATCTCCTTTGGCGGTGCATCCAGGCATGGAAAAGATGTATCAGGACCTCCGACGTCAGTTCGGGTGGCCAGTAATGAAGAAGAGTGTGGAAGAGTTTGTTTCTCGTTGCCTTACTTGTCAGCAAGTAAAGGCTAAGCACCAGGTTCCAGCAGGTTTGAATCAGCCACTTGATGTTCTAGAGTGGAAGTGGGACGGGATATCTATGTACTTCGTGACGGGTTTACCACGTATAACCAGGGGACACGATGCCATCTGGATGATCATTGATTGACTCATCATGTTGGCCCTCTTACGAGCCATACGGGAGCAGAGTTCAGTAGAGAGCTTGGGAATCATCTATGTGCAGGAGATAGTTTGACTTCATGGAGTGACATCCATGATCATCTCAAATCGTGATGCTCATTTCACATCCTAGTTGTGTAAGATATTGTAGGAAGATTTTGTGAATCAGTTATGCTTGAGCATAGAGTTTCATCCCCATAAAGATGGTCAGATGGAGCAGACCATCCTGGTTCTGGAGGATATGATTTGAGCTTGCATACTTGACTTCGGTCATAGCTGGGAGGATCAACTTCCACTAGTGGAATTTTCCTATAATAACAGTTATCATTCCACTATTGGTATGTCACCATTTGAGGCTCTGTACGGGCGACCCTGTAGGTCACCAATTTGCTGGACTAGCCAAGGAGAGTCAGCACTAATGGGCCCAAAGATGGTGAGAGCTACTATAGAGAAGGAGAATGTCATCTAGGAGTGGATGAAGACTTCATAGAGTCGGAAAAAGTATTATAACTTCAGGAGGTGGAGGCCTTTGGAGTTTGAGGAGAGAGACCATGTGTTCCTTCAGATCTCACCTCGACGGGGATGGCAGAGGATTGGCCGAGGTGGAAATCTATCTCTATGGTTTATTGGAAATTCCAGATTCTAAGTAGAGTTGGAGGGGTGGTGTATCACTTGGCTCTACCTCCTCAGAGGAATCGGGTACACAACGTCTTCCATGTGTCACAGCTACGGAGGTACGTGCATGATCCATCGCACGTCATCGACTGGGGTGAGATAGACATCAATGATGGAGAGACCTTTGGTGAGTACCCAGTGGAGATCGAGGATCAGTATGACAAGATATTTCATGGGTGAGATATTCCCTTTGTGCGTGTCCGGTGTCTGCACGGGAATCGCCATGAGAGCACGTGGGAGCGGGAGGCTTAGATTCATGTGGAGTACCCACATCTTTTTGTGTAGCATTTGTTTTGTCTTTTCAGGGATGTAAAAGCCCTAAGGTGGGTGTGATGTAATGTCTTGGATCTTCCATACATTATTATTAATAATAACGGGAGTTATTTCGAGACTGAGCTCTTAGACGGCGTGTAGTTACGAGGCCCGGTGAGCCCGGAACAAATTTTTGAATTTAACTAAATAATTAAATTACGCGCGCGTGCGTTTTTCCTGAAAAAAAGTGGAATAAATCCCGAACGTGTGCTCGGATCAAAATTAAAAATGCACCGTTGCGTTCAGAATAGCAATTTTACCTTATGCGGGGCCTAACATCGGCTAGCGCAGGTCGGTGGAGAAATATGGGTTTTGGACGTAACCGTAATAAAATATTTAATGTAAAATATTTTATTTAAATCTTTGTTGCAGTGAAATATCTCTTTTAATTTTTAAAAAGATATTTCACAGGGGACCAGGGATACTTTTCTCATAACCCTGAATCTCCCTGGAGATCTCTGGAGAAAACCTCCCAACACGGTTATGATGTTCATGACAAGCTTCACCGACGACAACAATACGGTGACCAGATCTTCGCCAACGAACATCGTAGAATCTAGGTAGGACATTTGTTTTTGATTTTCCTTTCCCTGTTCTTGATTCCTATTATGAACGCAGACTAATCTACGAACCCATTAGCCCGCAGATCTATCGTTTTGTTGCCGGGTGTGATTTAGTGATTTATCGAGAAAAAAAACACTCGAGATTTATAATCTTTCGAGTGTTGTGGTTTTGATATAATGACGACGAACACAGATCGTCACGAACAGTGATTGAGGTTCACCCCTCTTGTTAGATTCTTGGTATTTTTATTCTCTTGTGTATTATTCATTGCATTCTATGGGTTCTTGGACGAAATCGATCGTTCTCCATTCATTTGTTGGTGCAATGATCCAAGATTGTAGATCTAAACCTGGAGCAACATCACGGAGGTGCAAGGACGGTTTCAGCGGATTATTCGAAGCAGATCAAGAGATATGAGTTTTTGGAAGTTTTCCTTCGGATGGATCATTCGAGGTTTATGATCCGATTTCAGCACTGATGAACTCTGTTTCGGTGTTTCTGTGATGAAACGAACCAACCCATGGAGTATCAGGACAAACGGACCAGAAACCATGGATCGGGATATTCCGATACGGCACGAGGAGGAAGACGGAATTTCCAGAAAAATCACGACTACATGGCGTGTAGTATGGGCTACATGGCATGTGTTCATCAGCGGACCACTTGACTTGTACTCCGGGAGTGCACGGGCACGAGTTGGGTACAAAACCAAGGACACTGTGTATATACCCCTCCCTGGTCAGACCCGGCCAGATACACGGGATACCCCGTGTGCTGTTACATGGGCAGGTGACACGAACAAAGACCGTGTACAGGCACATAGCCAGCAAACATGGAGTGAGCCCCAGGTGCTCGGACATAGCTTGTGATTTCTTCTACACGTCGTGTAGTTACTTTCTATCCGACAAGCCAAATGACACGAGCCGCTTACATAGGAAGTACCTGAAGTCAAGGAACACTGTGTGTGATTCTTCTATATGCCATGTAGTTGAGTTTTTCACATCATGAACGGATTACATGGGCCATTTACACAGATAGTACCTGGAGTTAATGAACACGGAGTGTAACCATACTACACGCCGTGTAACCAATTCGTCATGGATTGAGCCAGTTTCTTTCTGTGACTTGGGCTAGATTCCTTAGGGTTTGTCCACTTGGTCATTCTCTTGAAGGTTTATGGTATCATTTATTATATATAGGAGTATGATCCCTTCAACATGAATTCTTGAATAGAGTTGTTGGAATCCCCTCTGTGAGACTTAGAGCTGGATCCTCTATTCATTCCTAGAACCCTATGTAGCGTTCTTGGTATCGACGTGACCATCTTTCCACGGGCGTAGATCCTCTTCTTAGATGATTAGTTCAGACTAAGTTGTTCGAATCACCCCATGGATATTGGTTGTGATCCTCATCTAAACATCATGTTATCAAGTAATTTTGGAGTGTGTTCTCCTGGAACGGGTACTTTGTGCCTCTCTCTTCATACCTAGGAGTGTGTTCTCCTTGTTATGTACTTAGTGGAATCTTCGAGCTGGATATTAGTGGTGGTTTCGCAAGTTTAACTTGTGGATGAGTATATCTAGATATTCATGTTGTATGTTTCGTAAACATATACTGTGTAGAGCTGATTGTACCTTTCTTTTGTGGTATTTCCCTTGTTGTATTCCTTTGGGGTTTTGATGTGTCATACTGTGTATTGTTATACTCACCCATGCGCAGGATTTTCCCGCACATGTCATGTCTTGTGCAGACGAGTGAGCCTTTGACAGGATCCTAGGTGGACCAGGACTAGACGGTACTCAGTGAGATCAGACAGGCCGAGGTGTGTTCCTACGGCTACAGACTGCAGTCCCAACACCTATCATTACAAGTTAGACTTTGTTATGGACTCTCATTTGGTGGTCTTGTACTTTTGGCATAGGGTTTTTCTTTCTTGTACTTTACTTTCCTGTCGTACTCTGTTGGTTGGGTTTTAGTGTATTCATTCATCTATTTCCTTTTTGTAGTTTTTACTTTACAGCTTTGTGGCATTGCAGATCTGTGTGTATGTACAGGTTTATAGGAAATGCCTCCCACGTTAGTAGCATGCCTACTCAGTGCTAGTCACCAGCCCCTGGCCTATTGGAGGCAGGCTTGGGGAGTTACGGCTCGGGCCCTACTGGGAGGAGTTGTGACAAAACCATTGAAAATCATCATAAGAGGGTATTTATTCAGGATTTAATTAATTCATTTAATAAAAAATTATATATATTTTATATAAGTGAAACCATCAAATGATTACTCAACTGAGCATATGGATTCAACCAAGATTTGATCACAATAAGGGAAAAAACTATAACCATGAATCATCTATGTTATCAGATTTTTGATCAATGTCTCCCTTCACTAGTTATTATGTTATTCCTAAAAAAAATATGTTTATAATATTTATATAATTAATATTTTTATTTTATCAGTTATAGGTATCACCAGGCATAATAATAACATTTCATCTCATCACTTTTCTCTCACAATATTTCTCAATATATTTCAATGTCTTACAAGGAAAAGACAAGGTCACTTCATATAAAATCATGATGGTGATAATCCATAAGTACACCTGAATGACATTATTATATTTCAATGAATGGAATGGTAAGAAAATGTATGATATATTAATTTTACATAATGGTAAATATTTCATGAATATATTATATATATATTAAATCTATTATCATAAATAATTATAAAATGTTATCATGTAAAATTAATTATATATGTTTGTGAAGAAATAGTTCTATGTACACATGAACAATAGTTTTGTTTTCAATTTTAAAGAAGAGGTGATCAATTTAGATTATAACATTAACATGATAAATTTTTATTATATGATAGATAAATATTTTTTTTATTATAATGGGGAAATAATATTTTAGGGAGGTGGATTAAGAAATTAAAAAAAATGTACAATTTAGAACGATACCACTTCTTCAGAAAACCTCTTTAGTTTTATATCAAAATACATCTAAGGAATGTTTTATTATCAAACATAGGAAGTTAGGATGTGGTAAGGGTGTTATAGAAGGGATTTTGGTAGATCATGGATGAACCGAAATGCATTATATGTATGATGAAAAGAGAATAGAAGATTCCCTTTTATATGTTGGGGAAGGGGAACTATTAGAATTTAAAAACATAAGAATTTAATATAAATTACATTCCAAAGAAAAAATATCCAAAATGATATAAATAGAATATTTGATGGTAATGGGATTAAGTTCCCTTGTACTATAAAATTTGGACATGTTTTCTTTAGGTTTATACCCTTATTAGATTGTTTTAAACCACCTTACAACTTTTTTAAAATTACATTGACAATAATTTTTTTACACATTAAGGGTCAGGAAAGATAAAATAAAATTAAAATTGGATAATAAATGCACCAAGGATTATATTTTTAACAATATTCTATTCCCGTGGATGAATATAGCATATTTTAAATTTTAAATCATTTAATAAAATATAATTTATTATAAAATATCTTTGCTCTGTTTTGGGGCTATTTATATAATTTACTTTGAAAAATACTTGATTGAAATTGAATTTTAATATAATACATTCATGAATCACAATCATGTTACATGTATCAATAAAATTTTTGAAACACTAAAATTCATTCAATCAATGTTACTATTAATATTTTTAAAATCATTTTCTATATTTTTCTATTAATTTAATAATAACTCCATTACTGATGCATAATAATTTAAAATATTTACATCATTAATAAAAATTAAAAATTAATTACCATGATATGAAAATAATACAGTTTTTAAATGAAAATTTAGAACCATATATATGTTTTTTGTTGTTGTCACAAAATATTGCAATTCTTAAAAGTTAGAGTGGTATATTTTAGCTTCACCTTGTACTTAAATATTATAAATGTTTAAATCATTGAAATGTGGAAACAAGTGGTTATATTTTCAAGGCTATAATTCATGTGGATTAAATCCTCTAATCAAATAGGACAATGTAAGGTCTTAAGTCAATTTTTAGTCCTCGTCATTTTATTTTTTACATTAATTTCATAATTCACCCTTAATATGGTAATAATTATTAAATATAGTAATTATTTATAATGATTAAAAAATAAAAACGTATTTACTAAATTTCTACCACTATATTCAAATGGTGGAATATGTTTTTCAATTTTTAATTCAATTAATTTAAAAATATTAATTTAGAATTAGACTCCTGAGACGCAACCGAAGATGTTTTTTCAGAAGAATAAAAATTCGTTTCTACGTATACATTTATTTTTATACCAAGATATTGAGTAGTATTAGTTCCTATATAACAAATTATAAAAGTTATTACTAATGAATAATTATATTAATTAGTATAAAATTTATTATATTATTGGGATTTTTATGTTGGGTGAAATGATATCTTTATAAAGAAATGTCAGAATTTTTCATTATTCAAAAAAAAGTAAATACATTCTAAAAAACCGACTATTCCACACTACTATAATTTTTTAGATTTGGATTTCATATAATATATAATTTATATCAAATAATATTTCATAAATTCAGGGAAATTAGTTATAATATTCTCTCAAAAAAAGGAATAAAACCATTATTTATGAAAACGATTTTTTGACGAAAAAATGACTTTTATAGAAATTGAGTATTAAATAAAAATAATTAATCAGTAATGTTTTGTTGAATAAGATGAGTATATATATATATATTAAAATTTTTTATATCTTTTTCATACACACTGATTCAACATCTAGGTTATCACTGTTATATTTAAATATTAATATTATATGGTTCATTTAGACTCTGTGTTGTATGTTATATATACTATTTAAAATAGTGCTATTTTGATAATCATACAGTGATATAAATTTTATACATTTTACCATTAAATTAACAAAATATTATTTTATCTTCTTGTTAATAATGTCTATGCAAGCATAAATGTCATCCTTTATTTTTTGGGTTTATTTATTAACAAGTCAATGATACTATCTCAAAACAAATTCTATATGTTAATAGAATAAATAAAATTTTCAAAGAAAATAAAAAAATTAGTATGGTAATTGAAATAATATTGTATTTTTTACAACTATTTTTCAGAAAGTTTTTAATAAAATTACCAAATAAAATTACTATATCATGTACATTCTCAAACTATTGATCACTATTTCATGAAGATGTTTTAATAAATTTTTCTAAATTCTAAAAAAATGATATAATACATGATTGGTATTTATATCATCTAGTTATGATTTTGGGAATTCATATAGAAACATTCATTTAGTGGTTTTTAAGCTCAGTGTATATTTTTTCACAAATGGTACACCAAATAATTCCATTTTTGTTGTATCCAGATGAATTTCTATAAGCAGAACAATAATTTAACATCATGTTCAAAATGGATCTAAACATGAAATATGAATTTTTATAAGCATGATACAATATAATACAACAATTTCATATTAAGATTACATATTTAACAAATTGGGCCAAATATTATTATTACACTATTTTTTGGACCAAATATTAAGTGCAAAAAACATAATGTAATATTTCATCATGAATTTCCATGATAAAAAGATAGAATTTACCAAAAAGCTATGTATAGTGAGAGATACATTATATTAAAAATTGAATCATTCCATTTATATATAGTTGATGTTCGAGGTTTCTCTGCTCATTTCCAAATTTTGGAAACTCAAGATTACTTTTATTCTACTATGGATATTCTATTGGGTGATGTAGTTTCACAAAGTTAATTCTTATATTTTCATGAAACATAAATTTCTATAAAATTTCCTCACTTCCACCGTAACCCTTAGAATGATTAGAATATGCCATAAATTTTTTGACACGGTTCACCTTTCTTGTATCAAGAAGAAATATACTTAGTGAATATTTTAGTTGATTAATAATCCTAGGGAAATATCATTATATCATTTTTGATAGTAATGTATTCATTGGATATCATACATATTCAACAAATGAATCATTTATCATCAAATTTTCTACAAGGAATCTCACCATCCTCTCTTACCATATCATTCAAGAGATAATTTAGTTCAGTAAAGCTTATGGCACTCCATTTTTTCCACAATTCATATTATATATCTTTAGCATGGCTGAAAATGCTATATATCTAGTATAATCAACATATAATAGTGTCTTTACAGAACTCTAACTTCTCAAATAGCTTTTAAAATCATTATTTTCATCTTCAACTATCATTTTCATTACTTAAATATGATCATCATCATTATTTACCCTTGTAATCATATACTCCATATGATTATCATTGTCATTCACACTTGTAATTATATCAGATGATCCCCAATGCACAACATTATCAAAATCACTAGATACAATCAATTCTACTCGATGTTCTGTTGAATGTTTATATCTTTTTATATTATATGATAGATTGAATGTTTCTATAACTCCTCTGGACTAGTTATTCTAGATTAACAAAAAAGTAAAAATAGAAAATGATTTGAGAATGGTTTTATGAATGATTTAATATTAACTATATGAATTTATTTTCCTCATCTTTATACTATTTTTATATGTTTAGTATATATCTATCAAATTTGATTTATAAATATTAATCTTTAAAAACATATCATAAGGTATGATCCTATAATCCTAACTTCTTATTTTTTATATACAGACAAATAGCCATTATAAATGATATAAATTATCATTGAATCAACAATTTATCGGAATATATAAAGATGAATAATTATATGAATATAATAATAAGTTTATATGTAATAATAGTTCATTATCAAATCATATACAAATAATTACTTGTTTTAATCAATGGTTCTCCTGTGTTCAAAATAAAGTAATAAATACAATTTTGGTTATTACATTGGATAATATTTTTTTGATCCAACAACATATTTTATTATAAAAACTTTAATTTTATAAATAATGGAATTAAACCATCAAAAAAAGGTGACCCAACCAAAAATACCAAATAATATACCATTATAAACTAAGATGTGGTCATTCATTGAACTTTATTCATCATGAGAAGTGGTGGACAAAAAATCATTTTTTATTTATTCATGTTGAATTATTTTATGAGAGTTGGTCAATTTATCTGTTCCTAATTACTTAATATGGAAGAGAAGTATTATTTTTAAATTCCCATTCTATAACTACTTTATCATCTCATTCATTTTTTCATGATTTAATTTTAATGGTCCTATATTTTTTATGATTGATTTCTTTGAACCTTGGTCATGTGTTTTGGGATATATCTTTTCTTGGTTTTAATTTACTTCAAACCACTACTCCATATTATCTATATTTTTATTTTATTATTTTTAAATAATATGTGACATATTGTCTTATTTTGTTGAAATTATATTATGTTATGAATTATTTGTATATTAATGGTACATTACATATTTTGTGTTTCATAATATATGAATGAATTAAAACTATTAAATATGTTAAATTGTTTAGTAATATTAAATTTTTTTGTTACTATATTTCCTTAAGTAATTTTTTTATAATACAAATTTCATGCATTAATGTATTTATTTTCTTTGGTTTTTATATCCATGATAATAATACTGGAGCCCAAGAGACCACCACACAATGTAATATAGATTCTTAATGGACAAGAAACCATTATCACCTATTTTGAATATTAAAAGTAACATTGATATGGTTTTTGAATAACATGAATGTAAAGTGTTGACATAGGGTTGCAGTGATAGAGGGTTGGGGTTACTAGGTAACAACCAAATGTTACTGCATTGAATGGAAGAAATCAGCATGGGATTATAATTTTATTTTGTGGCGAGAAGTATTAGTGGCAATAGTTTAGAAGAGGAAAAGGGAGGAGTTGTTGATTTGAAGAATAATAATAAATGAGAAAGGATTTGGGCAATCAATTATAAAACTAATGGTCAACAAACATATCTTTGATAAATGGTTTATTCCTCCAATGAGTTTAAAAAAAGTGGTGGAAGCATTTGGCTTTAGCAAGAGCATGAATTGTATGAGTGGTAGTGATATGTATTTGAGTTCTTGTAAAAGAATAGAAAGTGATTTATAAGATCTTGTAATGAATCATTGGTAACATATAACTCTATTAAATCTTAAATTAAAATAGATTTTTATTGGTGGTTATGTATGGACATATTAATGCTTTATTAAGCACTGATAAAGTATGTATTTTTATGTTCTTTGTTTAACACTATAAAATCAAAATTTAGTACTGAAAAGATATAGATCATAAAAATTAGAATTAAGATTTTAAAATTGTTGTAAATTACTAATTATAAAAACATGAATAATTAAAATTAAATAATTTCTTTATTATAAATAAATATGTAATAAAATTTAGGAATTTAAAAACATATTTAAAATTAATAAATTAAAAAAATAGTTTAAATGAATATAAAATGTCAAATGAACACATATTATTAACTATATAAATTTCAAGATTATTAAAAATGATCAAATAATATTAATTATATAAATTAAAAAAATATAAAATTTTATAAAATTTTATTAATTAAGTAAATTATAATAATATTAATAATTGTGAAGTAATATAAATTTTTATATTTCAAAAATAAAATAAACAAAAAATAAATAAATTAGAAAATAACAAATTCAAAAAATTTCATATAAAAGAATTACAATAAATTACTAATAAGAATTAATAAATAATAACTGAATAAAAATTTCAATATAATATCGTAGCGTAAAAATTAAAAAATAATATATTTATAAATTTCAAAAAATTTAAATATATTAAATACTCTAAACAAATTCCAAATAATTATTAAAAATAAATATATTATGGAAATATTAAACGAATATATATTAAAAATGATAAAATTAAAAAAAATTAAAAATAGATTAATCTTTTGAATTTAATAGATAATAAAAACTATTAAAAAATTAAATATGACTAAAATTTTATAATGAAAGTTGAATAAATTACAGAAATAGTTAAAATGAATTAATGAATTTTATTATAAAATATAATGAAATATTATACATTAATTAATCTTACAAAATTATTAATAATTATGTTTTAATACTATAGATTAATAAAAAATCACAAAGTAATTTTGAATAAATTTAATTATATGAATATTTAAATTTAAATATACTGTAATAAAAATTAATAATGTGTATTTATATAAATTACGTATGTATAAAATCTATTGTGTATTAATATTAAAAAATTCATAAATAACTATAAAAATAGAATATATTACAAATTTTTTGATTGAATACGCATTAAAATAAATAAATAAAAAAATGAATAAATTGGAGAAATAATTAGAAATGGATACATATTAAAAATCAATAAATAATATTTAATGTATAAATGCTAAAAATTAATAAAAATTAATAATTAATATTTAATAAATTAAAAATATGGAAAATGAATTTATAATATTAACAATATCAGTTAAAAAATACTAAATATAATTTAATATTAAAATCAAAATCGATAAATATTAAAAAATACATTTAAATAAAAATGTTTCAGAATAAAATTACTTTTTTAAAACAAATAAATAATAATTGTATAAAGACTGAAATACAAAACTATATAAGAAATATAATTATTAATTATATAAATTTATAAATATTAATAATTAAAAAAAATCAATTGATATTAAAAATGAAAAAATTACAATAACATTTAATTTATATTCATATATATATATATATATATTTGGACAAAAAATTTACATTATTACATGTTTAAATTCTAATGAATTGTCTAGTGAATGTGCATAAGTTTATGTTTATATATACATACATACACACACACACACACTACAGTAAAAATTTTCAATTTGAAAAAAAATGTATTTTCATGTTATATAATTGTAAATTCATTTACATATACAAAAACATACACATTAACCCCACACACATGCACATAGACATACACATACACATACATATACACACATGTAAAGATATCTATACACGTACACACACATATACAAGCATACACATAAAATATACACAATGACAGACACTTACAAAGGCTTACTCACACATAAGTACACAAACTATGTAAACATACACATTCTATATAGACACACAGACACAGACACACACATACAAATACATCCACCTAACTACACATACTCATACAATTAGATACATACTTACATGCACATGAACATACACACACTTAATAAACATATATACATGCATAAACATAAGCATATAAATATATTAATACAAAACATATACGTCAATATATATACACATAAACATAAAAATACACGTACACACACACATAGAGAAATGGAGTGTTACACATACATACAAATACAAATATACACAAACATATACACATATACATGCATGTGAACACATACACATACATTTGAAAAATTACATACACATACATACACATACAAACACTTACTATATGAACATAAAGACACTACGTAATCATACACATACATACACGAACATACATACAAATATATACATCCACATTATACACATACACATATACATATATACATTATGACAACTATACATACATGTAAACAAATATATACAAACATGTACATACACATACATGAACAAACATATTTAGATGTACATATATAAACATACACATACACATCATATACATCTATAAAAATAACCATAAACATACCCATGCACATATACATAAACATATGGATACACATACACATATAGATACACATACACATACACATACACATACACATACACATACACATACACATACACATACATATACACATATACACACAAATACATATACACATACATATGCATACACAGACATACATTAATATAGAAACTCATACATACACAGGCATATCCATACATACACATAAATCACACACATATAGATGTGTACATATATCCAAATGCATACACATATTTTATAACAACCATTAAATTTATTAAAAATACATTGTTTATTTATTATATAAGATAACACATATAAAAATATACAATATCGAGAAGGAAACTATCCTTGGGTAATTAAGTAGATTAATTTTCCACAAAAAAAGGAGGTATATATGAATTATTTAAAACATCTATAACGTGTTCATAATATTCCGGTGTTCTGAGTACTGAATGGGATAACCTGGGGATATGTATGTGAAAGGGGTGATCTAAATACCTAGTTAGGGATTAAACATTTCATAACATGAAAAAAGTATTATATGATAGATAATAGAAATTTGAATGGGACATAAAAAGGGTGAGAATAAAAAACATGAATAACAAAACATGGTATAGCATGGTAACATAAATGAAAAATATGAGATGAGGAAACAAATTCAAACATGATATCATAATCATAATTAAAAGATATCCATCAAACCATCAAAACATGGTTGAAAGAATCATCTGATGGATTAGGTTTACTCCCAATTCCCATCCATGACATCTGATGAGACTAAAAATTTACCCAAGGAATTGTAGCTCTTTATAATTCTAGGTACACCAATTTCTTTCTTATCATGTACATAGATATGTGTTCCACATAGATCATTTATCATAGGTTCATGTTTCGTTATATTTAATTCCACGATCATGGAGTGTGGAATATATACATGGAGTCCCCATAAAAGGATTATAGAATCTCTATTTTAATACCATTGAGTGGGGATAATGATAGTAGTCACAATAAAAAAGTCTAGAATGAATGAAATCAATGTGAAATTTCAGCATCAAAACTACAACTATTAATGATTCATAAAATGGTTTAATGATAGATACATTGTTCTATCATATTTTTTATATAAAATGTATTGTCAGATGAATTTTAAAAAACATATACTACTAGTATTATTTGGAAATAAAATTCATAAAATAAATAATATGAATGAAAAAAGAGGAGAAGTAAAAGATACATTACCCTAATATGGTGATTTGAAAACATTGAGAAGAGATTGTTGGGAGAATATAAGAACCTTTATTAGAATTTATAGAGGGGAGACAAGATTAATTACATGATCTATGTTTTTCTATTGAAGAGGAAAGGGTATTGGATTGGTTTATATAGGGAAAGAGAGGGGAATTCTTTATTATTCCCCAAAAATATGTTTTTGGTTCTATATAATAAATTAATAAAAAACAAAAACCAGTTCATGGATTTTTCAAATGGATTATTAAAAATAGAGTGGGTTTCATTATTTTATAAGGAAATGGTTCTAACTCAATAAAATATTACCCATAGTGATGAGAAAGTGTGTTATGTTTATAAATAATTTATTATAAAACATTAAAATATAATTTTTGTTTTGGAGGATTCATAAGGGGTTTATAAAATTAACCAAAAAAACTAAAGACAAATTATTTTAAATTTAAAACATTAATATTTTTTTATACCCATTATATTGTTTATTACCCTACTTAAGGATCATTATGATTTTAGAATACACACTGTTATTTACTCTGTATTTAATTGTTTCCCAAAAATTCAAATATCTTAGAACATAATGAAAAATTAACTATTGGATAAATTTTATGTTAAAATTCCAAGAATAATATTTATTTTATTAAAAAAATTATATATATCTGAATTTTAACTTTTAAAAAATGAATTGAAAATTATTGAGAAATACTGCTTTTTTTAATAATAATTTTTGGACCATTATATAAATTTCATTTGACTTCAAAAAATTATATTATAATTTAAATATAAAAATAATATTTAATTTTATTGTTTTATTGAAATATATTTTAATATTAAATTTCATGAATTTTTCAAAAACGAATACCTTGATAGAAATTTCATATTACACACAAATACTATTTTAGTTTCATCATATCTATATCAAAATATGTTAACACGTAATAACTATATGAAATAAATATATTTAATATTTGATAAAATATAAATATTCATATTATTTGTGTCTTTTTAAAAATACCAGTATTACACCCTTTAACTCCCTTGGGTTAAGGTGGAGGATGGAGATACTTTCATGGTTTGGTTCAACATATATGGATTGGGTCGTAATCATGCGTCTCTATATCTTCTCTTGTAAAACTTTTATGTAATGCCTTTGTTATTGCATCTCATATCATTTATGAACAATGGAAAATCCTATCGATGTTTTCTCCCTTGGAAGATCTAATAAATTTGATTCATAGGGTATGATTATACTGGTCAAGGCCACTACATCCTTTGTCTATATCAATTAGATTTATAAACAAATATATCTACACTATTCATTAGATCACTGTTTAATGGATATATTATCCACAGTTATGGTTCATAAATTTATTTTAAATTTTATATTATATAACAAAACCAAAAATGTGACCGTGTTTTCTAAGCCCATAATTGGTCACCAAATTCATTCAAAAAAAGAATTTTATTTATAAATGATCGATTTATTACTATATTCACCCCTTCAGAAATTTCCCCACCAAAATTTTCATTACAGACACTAAAATTGACTATGGTAATTTGGTCTCATCACCTCCTCTGATTACCTTGTCACTACTTCAAATATGTTTTTCTCCATATCACTTTGACCAGGGGAATTGTCTTATTTCAAAGAAATTTTTCCCAATGATCTAATATTTTCACTGACATCTCTTCATATGAAATATCATTCTATAATAGTACCACATCTAGATTCAACACATGTAAGGGGTATGGTATTTAATTATTCAAAAGGGATAAATTGAACACATAATTTACTTGAGATAGATTACGTGTGACTACAAGTCAATAATTCACCACTCTTATGAGATCAAGGATGTCAAAGGGATCGATGTATCTTGGATTAATCTTTTAGTTCTACCCGAATCACACGAAATTATTCAATATAGATATATGTAGTAATACATTTTCTCAAAACTCAAACTTGAGGTCTCATAAAAAAATTATCAGCACATCATTTTTCTCAGCATTGATCATCCCTAAAGCTCTGAGGAATGTTCTTATCCTTTTCCACCATTTCCTAAACCCTTTTAGGACCCATCATTCCCCCCCCCCAACATTATCTCATAATACATGTTTTCTTCACCTCTTACCATAATTGTATTTATAGGGGTTCATTTGGAAGATTTAATGAAATATATTATTATATTAGAAATCTACTAGAGGAAGATACCGATCCAATATTCATTTGGGGGCCATTGTGCATTCTCTTAACATATCCCCAATGTGTCTAGATATTTCACATATATATTCCATTTGCTGGTGGAAGATAATCCATGTTGATGTTCAACTTAATATTTAGATCATGTTCGACACTTCTCTATAACATTGACGTAAATACTAGGTCCCAATCAGATACAAACAATAGTGGTTTTCCATGAAGCCTCACCACTTCTATAATGTATATACTTAGAATTTTATTGATTGAGAATTCTTCCCTAATTTAATTGAATTGATATGTTATTGTAAAATGATCAAACATAACACATATAGCATGGTTTCATCTTGATATCATTTGAGGACTTGTGACAAAGTCCAGGTATATTTTTTCCCATTACCATATTGGTATGTGAAATTGTTTTTTCATACATTTTATGTTATTACTTTTATGTTTCAATTTCTGGTATACAAGAAACCTTTATGGATACCCAATTATCAACTTCATCATATTTTACAACAATTAGTGATCTCAGAGATCTTGATATATCGTTGTGCTACCTCGTTGAATAGGAGAGGTTGAGTTATGTTAATTGTCTAACATCTTCTTCTCGAAGTCAGGATTTGGTGGTACACATGCTCATGACCCAAATATTACAACTCCTTATTAATTAACACTAAACTATGGGAATTTCCCTTTTGTTATAGATTCCACATGCTTCTCAATTTCCACATCATCTCTTTGAGAATCTATTATTCTCTATGGGATAATTGGGAAATAATATTTTAAATGATTGATAATTTTATTCTCTTTAGGATTCCCATGTCTGTCCATTTCATTCCTTTTATCATTGGATCATTCTTAACACTCTCCACTAATAAAAATATTAAATCCATATACCTAGATTGTCTATCAATTTAATTCCCTTCCTACGATGGCATCAGATTGAGAAGTCATTATATTTTACTTCTTTATGTGTGAATATCTACTTGAAGATCTTATTATCTCTCTATATTTCACACTTCTCACCAATGATATAACATCACGATATTTACTTTGTTATCATCACTTCCTCATATTCCAAATAATTTGTTGATTACTTCTGGTCCTTAAATTTAAATTTCCTTAAGGCATAGTCTATCACTTTTTTTCAGTCAACATTAGTATACAAATAAATCCATTATTTGAATCATCACATTATACCTTGTAATTTTCCACAAATGTGGGTATTATTAGTACATGTGAATTAATAAGCATCATTTTTATCTCCTTGAATCTGTCTTCACATTCATTATTCCATAAAATCTTGACCCCCTATCATGTTATCACGGTCACTAGGATTGAAAATGATTAAAAATTTCTTACCAATCATTGATAATACACAACTAGTCAAACAAAAATACATATATTTTGATAGATGTTGGAGTAGGACATCCAAAAATAACATTTTTCTTTGATGTTTCAAAATAAATCCGGATTGTTGTGATAATATTCCCCACAAATGAGACTACTATAAACCGTAACTCACATTTTCTATAATTTTTATATAGCTACTCTTTATGTATGACCTTTAGTATGGTGCAAAGATACTCCTCATCCTACTCCATTATCATGGAGTATATTATAAAATAATATATAAATACAATCCAAATTTTTTTACGTAATATCTAAAGACTCTCTATGATAAGTCCATCATGATTTCAGGAGAACTTGTGAGTCTGAATGGAATTACAATGTACTCATTGTTCTCGTTCCTTTTTTGAAAATAATTATTGTGGATATACCCCTCCTTCAACGTTACATGATAATACCCTAACTGAATATGTTCCTTAAATATGTATTGGGATCCACATTGCTTATAAAAAAATCATCAATACATTAAAAATGATAATTATTAATCGTATTAATCATTTTGAGCTCTTTATAATCCATGTAGATACACCCCTAAAAATCATTATTGATGAAGAATAGAACTGGTGCACCCCATGATGAAGCAGTTGGACATATGAACCCTTTATCAAGATTATTTTATAGTAGTTTCATCAGCTCCTCAAGTTCCAAGTTACCCATTATGCATGGATTATTTCATATTGTAAATTTCCCTCATATTTTCTCGATTAAAAATTGAAACTCACAACAAGGTGGAATACTATATAATTCATTGAGAAGAAACTCATCTTATTCCACAATAATGGGCATGTCTTCAAAGATGTTATTTTATCTAGAAAAAATAATTTGAGATACATAAAATTTATAATAGGGATATAATATTAGTTCATAAGATGTTGGTGATAATAAATAGATCTCCATCAACATACACCTATACAGAATCACATGGCAATTCATGATTCAAAGAGTGATTTCCTTCTCACATAAATTTATGTTGACTCTATGTAATGAAATACAATAAATTCCCATAATTGAATCATATTAAACTAAACGGTGTATGATGGTTTTTAGGTATTTTTAGACCACATATTTTTTTAGGGTAGATTTATATACATGGGATGAAATAATAGTCCCATTTTACATTTTCACCAAAACTCGACATCCATGATTTTTGGGGGTGTTTGAATAGTTTTACTAAAAATGATTGATATTAAAGAATGTGTAGAACTAGAATAAAAAAGTATATTACCATTTAATTAATGTATAAATAGAATAAATTTCACCACTTTGTTGTCAGGATCCATATTATTGGTTATCATGCAATATACTCACCCTTTATACAATAAGGATATTGGAAATAATTTTTTCTAGCCACCATTAGCATTATATATTGGTTTTCAAAGTGACCTTATTCATTGAGGTAGACACATTGTAAAAAAGGTTGAGGGTTCATTGAACAATTAGTCTCTTCTAATACATCGGTAAATGTATCTCATCGACAATAACATCCTATATTCCCTTACATCCCACATTTAAATCCCTTCCTCATCCCCTTTAGAAAATTTCTAGGTTTCCTCTTTCCACGCATTTGAAAATTTGGATGTTGATACTACTACCACTATTATATTTCTCTGTCATACCACCAAAATGGTACTCTACATTACACTTATTATTCTAATGATACCCTTTAGATTCATTGATCTATATTTTGGATTTGATGTAACATCAAACAATTTTTTCATTGTTATCAACGTCTCAGATCACCGGGGCTTTTGTAGACTTGGTTTTACCTCAACAAATAAGTGGTAAAATTTTCATTTGGGGGTAATGATAATTTCAAATATTTACCATGTTTTTATTTTTGTTTTTACCTCATACACCCTAATGTTTTCTATTTATTTACTCGATGGAAAGGAAATGCCATTATATTTTATGTTAGAGAGTGAGAGTAAAATATTTTTTTAAAAAATTAATAATTCCTTCCTCGCCATGACTTTTAATACTTCCTCAGGCTACATTTTCATGATTATATTACAATATAGTGTAACTTATCCCTCTATATGATAAATGGCCAGTGTGACCTTCTCCTTTTTCACACATCGATGGATAGAAAATATCATCTCAATGGTGTTGATCCATTACTCTGATAATAAGGGAATAGATGGCCCATTGAAATTTGAATGATTATTTTATAGAAAGGTCTCAATTCTAGCTAGTTATATCTCCGTTGTATTTAGTAATTCCTCGTGATTTGGGTTTTTTTATAAAACATGATTCAAAATAGAGTGAATTGTAACAAATTTTTGGTTTCATGATCTCATTGAGTTAGGATAATCGTTTGGGTTGTCATAAAATATCCCTTCATATTGTTTGTTTACATGGTTCTTCATATTTCAAGATATTTTCTATAATAAAGGAAATATTATGTGTAATAAATTTTAAATCGCTGAAAAAAATGGAAATCCAATAAAATTAAATGGAAAATATATAAATGATATTTATTTCCTGCACATGAGCCTTATCCCAGTTGGTAAGGACTCCATAAGTGCATCTAAACGACCAGGGATCAAATCCAGGTGGAGGTAGGATTTCTGGGGGTACTGTAGCAGTACTGTAGCAGGATTGTGCAGTATTGTAGCAGGTACTGTAGCGGGACTATAACAGAAACAGTTTGGCACTGTAGCAGCCGAGAATATGCCCCAGTTTGGGCCTTCGAGCCACCCAGGCCTTCGGGTCAGTACGACATTTGGGCCACCTCAAGGCCTTCGAGCCACCATAAGTGCAGATGCAAACCAGAAAACCTACAAGGAACAAGCTCTACAAAGAGGATGAGCAAGGAGTTTTCACCACAGCAGAAGCTAAACAGATTGAAAGAATGAGAGGGTATGGCACATACCCTTGGGACAAGCCTGTGCATGCACGGGAATGCCTAGCCGAACAGCCATGCGAAGGTGGAGAGCCTATTTCACGATGAAGATTCTGGGGAGGAGAAGTTCTACATAATTTGTATGGGTTGTATGTAATGTTTGAACCCTACGGGAAATGAATTCATCTAAGGCCTACGGGTCATGCAATACTTATTCCTATAGGCCTTGTAAGGGTTCCACCAAACCCCTTGAAAGGTGGATTATCAAAAATCAATAAAAAATTAAGGCCTTTGGGCCTATGGAGGAGGATATTTATTCCCTAAAATTGTAAATTTAATGGAATAAATCTATGTTATCGAGCATATATTTTCTAACATATACTCTAATGTATATTTCTTCCATTTATAGTTATTCATAATGAGATTTTGAATTTAACAAAGCATATAACCCCGAAGTTTCAAACCTGGTTCTTATAAGTTACCATTTTTAATGAATAGTTAATGGTTGATTCTATCTAAATAGATTGTTTTCAGGTGTTACCCATAAGTTTATATATGATGGAGACACATATAGTTGTAATGTGTAGATATGGATGTAATTTCATAGAATCCACATAATCTACAATTTATTAAATTTATTGATAGTTTCTTATGTTTAGTCTTATAAAAAAATAATTTTATAGAGATTTGTATCAGAATCCCAAAAAAAGCTAATCATTTCTATGATATTAACAATGTAAACACTTTTATTTATTACACATTATTTCATGATTGGTTATAGAAGAACACACATATTACAAAATAATAGAACGAGAATTCTATTGAATTTCTGTAATTTTATACATTAAATAGAAACTTTTAAAAGGTTTTAAAATAACCTTTTTTGAACTTCATTAACATAATAATTAAAATTTATTTTTCTTAATACTTCATGGGACAAATTAGGGTCACATAGATGAAATTTCTAAGATATAAATCAAAGAAAGGTAATAAACAAAGAATGAGATGAAGAAGCTTTTACATGATAGGAAATTAGAATTTCAATGGGACATAAATGTGTGAGAATCATAAACATGAATAATAAATCATGGTATAACATTGTAACATATTGGAAACATTGGTATATTTGGAAACAACTATAAATATGACATCATAAACATATGTCAATGATAACCCCAAAACATCATAAAACTATAAAAAGAGTACCATAATGGATTAGTTTTACACCCCAATTGATATAATGATATATTATGTGACTAAGACCTTTCCAAATTCATTAGAATTCTATTTAATTTTTGGTACACCCATTTCTTTCCTATCATAGACATGGATAAGTGTGCCACATAGATCACTCTACATAAGATCATATTTCTTCAAATTTATTTCTAAGATAGAGAATATTGAAATAAATAAATAGTATTAAAAAATTAATTGATTATATGAATATATAGTTTAATACCCTTGATGTAAATAATGATTGTATTCATAATACATCGGTTTGGCATGAGAAAATCACAATGAAATATTGAAGTCATATTCGTAGTACTAAAAGATTCATAAAATAATTTAATGAGATAGAAAGGGATCCATAGAAATTTAAAAATTTATTACATTAGTTTGTATTTGTTAAAATTATATCCCATCATTAGGAATTGGAAATTAACATTCTTACATAATGATGATTCCTGAATAAATAGGTGGAGGAAAGGATCGTTTACCATGAGAGGGTGATTCCAAAATCATTTAAGGGGTTTTGTGATAGATTGGGGTACCTTGTAAGGACTATATAGAGGTTAGGGAAGATTAAGTATCTGATATAAGGTTTATTATTTAATAATACGGGGGTTATATGTTGGTTTTTATTGGGAAATTTAGGGTATTTCTATATTATTTCCTAAACATTGGTATTGGACTCTATATAATAATGAAACAAAAACCACAATCCTTCCAATGGAATTTTCACCATTTTATAGAAAATAATATTGGTCATAAGTATGATATTTGGATTTGGGACTGAATCAAAAAAATACGAACCTTGTTGTTGTGAATGTGAGTCTTGTTTAAAAAGAATTTATTTTAATGCATAAAATATAATATAGGTTTTGGAGGGTTCATAAGGGAATAATAAAATTAATAAAAAACCTAAATACACATTATTTTAAAGAAGATACATATTTGTGTCTTTGGAAACCTTTTATTAAATATATGACATAAATTTTGGGTCATTATAGCGTCATATTACACACTATATACTTGTACTGTGTTTAATATTTTTGGGAAAATTCGACTGTTAGGGAAACTTATGAAAAATTCATAGTTGGATAATTTTGTTGTGTAAATTCCAAAATAAATATTTATTATATAAAACTTTATTTTTTATATATTTTAATGTTATCTTTTAAAATAATAATCAATCTGTATTGAGAAATTATTGTTCTTTCACCGATAATAGTTTACGAACCATTATACAAATTATATTGGAATTCATTAAATTTATATTATAATTTCAATATAATAAATAGTATTTAATTTTTTATTTTGTTATTTTTATTTTATATTTAAAATTCATGAAATCATCAAAAAGTGAAAAACTTAATTTACATTACATATTACACAAAAATACAATATGTGTTTTATCTTTTCAAAATTCCATTATTTTAGAAATTAAAAAGAATAAAAAATAAATATACTAATAATTAAATACAAGACAATTATTAATATTTTTTGGGTCTTCAAACATATCAATTAATTAATTCAGCATACTCTGTAAGGTTAAAGTTCATGATGGTGATATTTTCAATGGTTTGTTCATTGAACGAGATTTTGTCAGTGATCTCGATGGCCTTGAAATTCTCTCATAAACAGTCTCCCATTATTTACTTGTCAGTTGTTTTCTTGGTCATTGTAAAGGTAAATTCTTGAATGATGATATCTTCCCTATAATATATAATAAATGGAATTTATATGGTATAATACTACTATTAACATAATCACTTTTTTTCTATGTTAATTGGATTTATCAAAACCCTATATTATAATCATAAGATCAATGTTAAATGGATATACAATCAATGGTAATGATTCTTAATAGTCCTTTAAATTTGATACGATATAATAAAACAAAATATGTGCATGTGTTTTCCATAACAATTGTAAATAATATAATTTAATCATAAAGGATATTTTATTTATAAAATGTGGGTCATTACATATACACAAAAATATATCCGTATATTTTAAATCAATTAATATTGTCACATACGGTTTTTCCAGTCTTTGTTTCAATTCGGTCCATTGGAAATACTGATACTTTTCATGGGTATTTTGGGAGATTAATGTTGATTTTTAAAGATTCATATATTTATAATCACACTAATTTGGGTTCCTCATTTCTTGTTTATGAGTTTCTGATGAAATGGTGGTTACTTCATGATTTGGGCCAACCATGAGCCCATTTCCATTTTTAAAATCTGAATTTGTCACTTTTAAAACTACTTTGTTTTTCATCAATTTTCACCCATTCCACTTCCCACTTGTCCTATACATATATATTAAAACTTACATATCCTTTTGGACCACATAAAAATTTACAATCATGGTGAATTTGGGTTAACTATTAAGGTATTGGGCCATCCCATGGGCCCATTTCCGGTTTAAAAAAATAATTTCTTCATTTATATCTAATTAAATATATAATTTTTCCTGTGATTCCACCTACCACCCGAGGCCACTATCTCTATCATCACCCCCATTATCGATTTCCCCTCTTTGGAGGTCATATGAGTCCTGTATTAGGGAATCATTTATCAATGTCACTCAAATCGTCCAGAATTGCGAAGGTAAATTGTATCATTCATAATTAACACAATTCATAATTTTTTCCACCAATATTATTTCGTGGGTTATTTAAGGCCATAGGGGGATCTCCATGATGTTTCAAGACATTCCCTTTTATCTAAGGGTGAATATCTAATGGAATATTAATAGTTTTCTAGATGAAAATGTGAGATTCCATTTCCATTATCCTCCCTATTCTTCATCCTTTCATTATTTATTGGTTTTATAATCTCCCCTAGTCATGATCACCATATGGTTATGTTTTAAATTTTTTATGGGGTTTTTTGTTTGTTTAGTTCTGGTCTTCATATTTATAGGTTTTATAAACCCACGGCGGGTGATTTCTTATGTGCGTTTCCATTACGCCAATGAATTGAGGTAGGATATCCCATGCACATGCCATTATCATTAAATTTTCATCCTTTTAATAATTTCTTCAACTTATATATATGTTTATTATTGTTTTTAAGAATTTTTATAGTTTTCTTAGTGTGAAAAATGGTTGTTTAGGCCTTGTTTTGTGAAAGGTAATGTTGTTTTTTCATGAAAGTGCACACCAAGTATTTGTTTAAATGTTCTGTTATCATTCACACATGGTTTGTGAGGTTGAAAACCTATAATATGGTATTTTTAACATGATTAAGAATCATGAATTTAATATTTCATGCAACTGAAGTTTTATTCATTCTTAAGTTATTAAAATAATATGTTTTGTTTAAAAGAGCATGTCATGTGTTCTGTAAGTTGCCCAGTTGGATTTTATGTGTTAAGTTTGATGTAAAATTTATTTTTTTGGATTTATAAATGTATTGGAAGAATGAAAAATGATATTTTTTGGGTCCTTATATTCCATTCCAATTTGGATTTGGTTTTACAAACAAATGGGTTTTGGTTTACAACATATTTTGGCCCGACTTGCCAAAACATGGACTACTTCACATCTTTATGAAAATGGTAATGTTTTGAATATGTATCCTGAGTGTTATAAGATATTTATGAATGTGTTTTTATTCTGTAATTTTTTTATACACATCATTATTAAAAATGAAATGCATACTCTTGTGAAATGTTAGTTTGGAGAAAGCCTTAAAGGAGGGTTTGGCAATTTTTTAAATGATTTCCATGTGTATTTTATGTTCTATCTTTTGAGGCCATTTAATGGTACATTAAGTTGATTTATTAATTGGTTTTGGGGATGCTAAATCTGGTTTATGTTATTTATGGTTTTGTGTCCTTAAAAATCATTTCTGAATGGATTTTATGTGCAAGGCCTCATTATACTCCTTGAGATTGTTTTACGAAACTTTTTAGTGGTTTATTGATTAATGAATGAAATTTGAAGCATGTTTGAGGGATGTTTGTGTGATTATGGTTTGGTAATTGAATTTTTATGTAAAAAGTGTATTTGATAATATGTGTAACATGATTGAGCACTAAATGGAATCCTAGGTATCTAGGTGGGTGGACGTGTACTAGTGCGCTAGTTATTCTGTGGGGTTTGGCCCCCGTTTCACGTAGAAAGATTGACGATGACAACAATAACTAAACTATGATGATGATGATGTTGGGGGACCACTATTTTATGTGTATCCTCCCTACTATTGGCTCTTGTGCATAAGAACAATTATTTATTATGGTTACATTCATCGAGATACGAGGTACATGGGGCTCACAACTAACTAGTGCCTAGGGGTGTTCCAGTGAGATGTGCTCATTGGCTATTTTGTACTCACTGTCAGCATATGGTGTGTTTGTTAAATTCTATAGTGTGTGTTATTTATTTAAAAGTGTACTTTCTTTAAAACATCTATCTTGAAAACTATTTTCATTTTGAAGTTTCACCTCTTTGAAAAATTGTTACTCGCATTTTTGTTTATTAAACATGCTTGTTCTTAACTGATAACTATTATAGGTTGGAACCGCATTTGAAAAAAAAATTATATCTTGTATTTAAAACTATAAATTTATTTTTTCTTTTACTTTAAAGGATGTTCATAGGGAATAGAATATCGGGCTAACCTACTGAGTTTTAATACTTACATCTATATTCTTATTCTGTTTTTAGCCCTTGTGCAGGTTTCAGCACATGTTTGGTCTCCTTGGGTGATGCGTGACCATTTTTTTCGAGAGTTACCTGAGGTGTCACATTGAGTTAGTTGGTTATCGGGTTTTCTCAGTTGGGTTGTTGTTTTAGTTCTACTAACAGTTTCTTGTACAAATAATGTTTAGTTAAATTTTTATATATTTGTATTTTGGTCTGTCCATTTATTTTCACTATTTTATTGATTGTCTATATATGGGCCAAATAATATCATTATGTACTCTTTTGATTCCCTTGGTGCTTGTCGCCATCCCGGGAGGACCGAGAATGCCTCTCGGGACTTGTCGTGGGCTGGCCTGGGTGACAGGTTCAGGGTCGACTCGGGCTGGTTCATGACAAAATGGTAACAGAGGAGCTCGACTGTCAGGAGACAATTATTTTTAGAGAACCATTGTTATTTTGGGATTTCAATGTAGATTGAGTTGGATTTTTGGGAATTGAGGGGTAATTGTGAGAAGTGCATCGTGAACTGTTACTCTTCGGATCCTCAGGTTTCCATGGGATGTCTGGTTTTATTAGGGTCCTTTGTTCTTACTGATTGTTTGGTGTTGTGATATGAAAAGGGGAGTCTGAATAATGGAATATGTGATCTCACATGGACTGGCATGCCATGTGGAGTTGGGTCATGGTTCTAATAAGTCTCTCTGTGTTGGTGTTTTGTTTGGCATATGGCAGCCAACTATTTGGTCAAGTCACCCACCGACACTAGTTTCCTTTTGTGGGTTTCTTGGAAAATTCATGCATTTGGAATTTCTGTTTGGAAAATAATTGTGTGAAAATTATGGAAATGGATTTAAATGGAATGATTGTATTTTTAAATGTATCATATTGGATTTCAAATATTAAATATAAGAACAGTTTTGGGAAGGATGTGTTTTTTTAAACAAAATCTGGGGAGGAAGTGGAAATGATTTAACAGGATTGAATTTTCCGTATTCTAAACTTCTGGTTTGTTGAAATAAAATGTTTTGAAATTGTGAATCATTTTAAAGTAATTATGAAACTTTGTTTTAAATGGGTTTTTTTTGGGCTGTTGAAAAGTGTTTGAATCTTATGAATAGGTTTTGGAAAATTGGTTTTGTGATGCTGGTGTTTTTCACGAAAGGGGTTTTGGCCTTTGTGATTTTCAGATTATGAAAAGAGACCTTGCTGAATTTTTTTTAAAAATGGGAAAGGGCTATTTGGAATATAAGGGTGTTTTGGTAAGATCTATTAAATGAAGCAAATTTTTTTTAATCAAATGGTTCTTGATGAAGTGTGTTTTTCTTTGTGGAATATGAAAAGCATTTTTGACTTGGTGGTTGGTGTTCCTTTTGATGGTACATAATTTTTGGAATGATGTTGTTTTTTTTAGCCTTTTGTGTTTTCATGGGTTATCACATGCATGGTTTTATTTTTATCTATATGTATGGCCTAGAGGCATGGTTTTTTAGTTCCTGGGGTGGCACGTAAAGTTAATGTCAGTCAAACTTGATGAAACACCATTGGTGAATGTGAAAATCCACCAAGTTAGTTTTTTTCTCAAAAGTTTCTTTAGCTAAAAAATTGTGGTGTTTGTGTTTAACTAACAGTTATGTGGGTTGTTTATTCTATTTCTTATAAGTGTTTTCTATTCATTATACTTCTTTATGAACTATAATTCATACCCTTGTTTCATCTTGAGATGAGATCTTGTTGGTTGCTCGGTTTTGGGGTAATGTTCAGTTGGTTTCTAAAGATGCATTGGATGTTGTGATGTGGCCATAGATAGTTCTATGTTTACAAGATTTCCAATTGATAAACCAAAGGATTCTATCTCATGTTTTACATGATTGATCCACCACCTAATATAATTCCTCATCCTGTTAGTTTAAATAAAATGTTTTTTTGGGATCGATTTAAAGTTCTTCTAGTTCGTGATAATTCTTGGGGACATAGCAGTTGTGTTCATTGATGTTGATGCTTTTAACCGTATTCATTGTCCATTCTGCTCCTCTTTCTGAGTGAGATAGAATTTTGATATCTATCCATGAGATAATATTTAGATGAATGTGTTTTGTTGATAAAGTGAGTTTTTTTATTGGTGTGATACATGGCACCTGATTGTGGGGCAACAGATGCTTTATGATTTAGGGCTCTAGCCATAGGCCTTGGAGTGAATCTTTTCACACAGTTCGGAAATATATAGAGGTGTGGGGCACTTGACCAGGATCTTGCCTCCACCATCGTGGTATGGTGGTTTTTATGTCTCTATTGTGGTTCATCGTTTCTCTGAATTTCCATTTGTTGCAACAAGTGTGGTGGACTTAACCCTCACATTGTGTCTATGGTTTTGCCTTTATGGATGGGGTTTTTTGATCAATGTCCCTGTGTGGACAGCCTGTGAAAATTGGGAACGGTATTAGTGTTACCTGTTCTTAGGTAGAGAGTTTTGGGTTGTTAATTTATTTCATTTGTGGTTCCAGTGGCCAAATTAATGGGTCCCCTTCCCTCCCCTCCCCGAGTGGTGGGGGTTCTGATCTGGGCTGAAAGTGTTAGCCCAGTTATTGTCCCCTCCGTTCAGGAGTGGGTGGTTTATATTTTCATGTTGTAACACTCTTAACTTCGGTTGGTGGGTTGTTGTGGGAGTGTTTTTTTGGACTTGTGAATGTGAGGTAGTGATGAATTCTTGTTTTTGTCGTTGCTTGTTGGATTCTAATGGTGGAGAGACACACCATAGGTCTCATTGTTTTTTTTCTACTATGACCATGTCTAGTGATATAGGTTTATTAATGTTTGGGAGATCATTTTATACTCCCCTGTATTCTTTTTTTTCTTTTGTTCTCTTTAGTTTGGGTGATTTTTTGGTTTATTGGGAGAAGGTCCAACAATCGGGTTCTTGTCTTGGTTGTGGAGGTGGTGGCTTGACCTTTCCGTTGATTTTCACAAAGTGGTTGTGAGTTGGTGTTTTTTTGGGAAAAAGGATTATGTTATGTTAATGTAAAATGATATTTCTCTATATTGAAAGGTTCTACCATGTTGATAAGGAATCCTTAGGTGTTTTTCAGGAAGTAGTAATGTGTTATGGCTTTCCAAGGGCGAAAATCTTTAATGATGGGGAGAATTGTAAAACCCTGTTTTTTATGTCTTAGTTTCGATCAGGTACATTGGAAATCCTGATCCTTGTCATGGGAATTTGGTGTGATGAATGATGAGTTTTAAAGATTCATATATATCTAAATATCCTTTTAGATGACTTAATAAATCATAATCATGGTGAATTTCGGTTAATTATTTAGGTATTGGGCCAGCACATGGGCCCGTTTCATGTTTAAAAAAATACATGGTTTCATTTATATCTAATTCAATAGTTAATATTTTTCACTGATTCTACCTCCCACACAAAACAAAAACCCTATAATCATCCCCAGTATCTATTTCCTCATTTTTGAGCTCATATGAGTCACGGATTAGGGAAGATATTCTCAATGTCTCTCAAATATTCTAGAATTGTGAAGGTAAATTGTATCATTCATAAATAATTCAATTCGTATTATTTTTTCCAGAAATCACCATTCCATAGTTCTTCCAAACATTAGGAGTCTCTCCATGAAGTTTCAAGCCAATCCCTTTTATCAATGGTTGCATATCCAATTGAATATGGAAAGTTATCTAGATGAAAATGTAAGATTCCTTCTCCTTTATCCCCCCTCTTCTTCCTCCTTTCATTATATATTGGTTTTATAATCTCCCCTAGTCATGGTCGACCTAGGGTTCTATTATAAAAATAATTTTTGATCGGTGTTTTGTTCGTTTATGTCTGTTAATCATAGTTTTAGGGTTTATAAACCCGTTGTAGGGTCCTGAAAAATCCGAAAAGGAGAAATGAGAATCCCATTTAATCCAAGGGGGATTCTACCCAATTTCCCCCAAATAATTAGGGAAAAGTGTGGAGAATACTCAACGGATGGAACAAGCAAAACCGGTCCGTGAACCAGTCTAATGATAACGGTATGTGGCCGTTTCCGCGAAGCACCGCCCTTCGTAGATTGCTGTCATTCACCGAATAGAGGTGGGGATCCGCCGCTGGCACGAAGCAGGATAGGCACCAATCTGGTACACCATCAAGAATCGCCCCAACCACGAACCGGATCAACTGGCTCAGACCGCATCCTCTGTCATTCACATAATGGAGGCGGACCCCTTTGTGGCCA
The DNA here is from genome assembly GCA_963277665.1 of Viscum album. Classification (NCBI taxonomy): domain Eukaryota; kingdom Viridiplantae; phylum Streptophyta; class Magnoliopsida; order Santalales; family Viscaceae; genus Viscum; species Viscum album. The sequence continues at coordinate 361,087,950 of OY728143.1, forward strand.
TAAAGCATTCCCTAAGCTAGTTTGGCTCACGTGGGAGGTGCATTCAATGCCCCTGTGAGTTGTGGATTGACCAAGTCATCCATAAAACGAGTTTTTGATCATGGGCCTCCATAAAAGCTGTCGCATGACCACATATACATCTCTTTTCCCACTATATAAAATGAGGTCGAGGGAGAAGATCAAAAAGGATAATAGGAAGGAGGTGAAGGATGAGAATAAGGGAGATCGATCAGATTCGGGTGGAAGGATTTCGAAGGAAGGAGCTTAGGATTTCTCAAACAGCGAAGATCCAGTTCGCGAACCAGAACAGGTATGAAGCTGGAAACGAATTAATAAGGAATATAAAATGCATAACAACTTGATGAACCATGAACTTAAAATAATAAAGAAAAGAAGACCGCGAACCATGGCCCCTCCGCGGATGCGTTCCCCGTGGACCATGGAGTTTATGCCACTTTTCTGATCTGTCTCACCGCGTAGCACCCTCCTACGCGGGCGAAGCCCCAACCGGTGTTTCCCTCGGCCGCCGATGCACGCATGGACCCCTCCACATTCCATTATGGTACATGGGATGAACCCGAAGCTGTGAACCACCCTGGTTCGCAGGATGCCCACCAGTCTGTGCACCACCCTGGTTGGCGGGATGCCCGTCAGTCTGCGGACCACCCTGGTTTGCGGACGGCCTCTCCAGCCATGTAGCACCTCCCTACACGAAGTGCACCGCAACTCATACACATGTGTGGCACGACATATCCTCTGAAGTTCCCATTCGCTGAGCCAGATAAAATCCTTCCAATCTGGCCTGATCCTCCGCAACCCCCTCATTGGCACATTCATCGGCCCAAAGGTGAGGCTTCCACCAGAGCCACCAGACCCATGTGATGTAACCTTCAGGTGCATCAGCATGCCATTTTTAGTTCACATACCCATGGTTAGCAGGGGATAAGGGGTTTCTCTGGCCCTTGAGAGGATTCCTGAAGCATTCCTGGGATCACATTCCCACGGTAATGCGGAGTCCGAGCCCGGGAGTCCCCTTTCTGCCCCTCCACTTGTTTGGACTGGGGTACTTCTCCCCTCCCCAGGGCGTGGAGGACTACCCAATAGAAGGAAGCCCCCATGCCCCTCCATACTTACCCATGGACATGTCCATAGAAGGACGTAGTGGGGAAGGGTGTCACTCCGTTCTCCTTTGGGGCCATGTCCCATTCCCGCTGCGCTTTTCCTCCATGGGCATCCATCTCGGAGTAAGCCCCTACTTTTTGGGATGCAACATACGTAAGCCCCACTCCATTTCCCATGGATGCACCTTTCTTGACGTGATCTTCTGGTCCTTGCCGAATCTTGTTTCTCACACCGAGCACAACTCATGTGGGGTTAGAGTAGGCATCGACCATGACATCCTCTTATGGGCCTCCTCATAGTGTAAGCCCCAATCCATTACCCTAGGCCTCCTCAGAGTGTAATCCCAAATCCATTACCCTGGGCCTCCACAGAGTGTAAGACCCAATCTTTTACCCTGGGCTTCCTTAGAGTGTAAGCCCCAATCCATTACCGTGAGCCTCCTTAGAGTGTAATCCCCAATCTATTTCCCTGGGCCTCCTCAGAGTGTAAGCCCCAATCCATTACCCTGGGCCTCCTCAGATTGTAAGCCCCAATCCATTACCCTAGGACTCCTTAGAGTGTAATCCCCAATCCATTTCCATGGGCTTCCTTAGAGTGTAATCCCCAATCCATTACCCCGGGCCTCCTCAGAGTGTAACCCCTATTCCATTACCCTGCGCCTCCTCATAGTGTATGGCCCAATCCATTACCTTGTACCTCCTTAGAGTGTAAGCCCCAATCCATTACCTTGGGCCTCCTTAGAGTGTAATCCCCATTCCAATTCGAACTATGTGGAATTTGATTCCCCACCATAGGGATTCGTAGGAAGCCTCCAAGAGGTTCAAGCTCGATAACCACCGGATCCCCGGGTCCACATTCGAATTGGTTCTACGACACTCCCATTTGAAATATGTGGACTTTGATTCATGTCTCCAAGGCAGGGTACTTAGGAAGCCTCCCAGATGTTCAATCCCAACAACTGGTCGATCCAACTATCTTCACATCGGTTCACCACACCAACCCTGGGCTACCTCAGAGTGTAATCCCCATACCAAACCAAACCACATGGATTGTGATTCCACTCATGAGGATACGTAGGAATCCCGTATCACGGGTTTGATCCAAACGCCCAAGTCGTTATCTGTCCCCCATGGATGACAATAAAATCCAAAGTGCCTGATTACGAGGGTTTAAACCAGCTCCATCTCAATGAGTCCAGACTCTTTGGGGTCCTTAATACAACAAGGGATGGTAATCCTCGGGCATAAATGATTCCAAACCCCTGTGTCCAGTTGACCATTTCCAAACAAGAGTAATCCCTGGATACTCAGCTTGGGTATCTTCCAAAGATTCCTGAACATATGAATACGTTTTAAATCTATAAGAGAGTCATGGAACATGAAATAATTCCCCCCAAAAGGGTGTGATGATATAGACTTCCCATCCTCTAGAATAATTTGAGTTATTAAGCATCGTTGGTCTAACCACCCAGCAAACGCTTGCCTTTGGAAAGCAGGTCCACATATTGCTGGATATAAAACCATGGGGGGTTTTGAGGAGAAAACAGTGCACCTTGTATTAGTGATTAAGCTGAACCCAATCATCCCTAATCAACCGTCAGGTAGTGCCCTTTTCTCCCCCATGACCCCGTCGTGCGCCGCGAGAGAAAAAATAGTGAACGCGACATGAATCTTTAACCAAACAAGACAGATTTAACCTAATCTCACTATGTGCTCCCTTATACTCAAAAGGAGGGCCAAGCAAGGAAATTAATTATGCATCGAATCATGAGATGATGTTTGATGGGTTTGCTATTTTTATTTGATAAAATATTTTGCATGTACCACTCAGAACTCTTTTCGATCCAATGGTGTCATGAAGGAACTCACATGAGCATGCTTCCAACAATGCAATGACTAGACTTCCTCACCAATGGAGGACCCCATCACCTACCCAGCATCTTCAATGCTGGGTCTCAGATGCATAAATCCGAGAGTACAACATGAACGGTACTTCACCGATGGTGGAGTCGGCCATGCACACCCTCCAATCTTCCCAGACCCGCTGGTCACCCACCTAGTAGCAGCCGCGAAGGTAGATCTAGATGGCCCTTATTTCTGTCTCCAACCATTTCAAGAGTCTATACCAAGAACGAAACAATGCGTACCTCTCTTATCTTAGGGAGGAGGATGAGGTCGACACTGAGGACTTCATCCCAGCAGAACAAGGGTTCCGCACCAGGGCCCCCACCAGATGACGTCATCGTGATCACACTGCGACTCAACATCCTCACAATAAAGAGGATGTCTCCCCTCAGACCACCCACCGAGGGCAGAAAACGTACAACCAGGGACTAATCATCACCCTTGTCTCTGAGGAGAATCTCTGCTGCCCAGTCACAGAGAGGTATCACGAACATGCACATACACATGTTCGCTCCTCCAGAGTCAGCCATCCAGACATGGTGGCATCATACGAGCAAGCACACATCCCCACCGGGCTCCATCAAGCCCATCGCTCACATAGGACGGCACCTACCCGGTAGGCACCTCTTCCTTCCCATGGTCGTGAAGCCCAAAAACACAATTTGGTGGTGACCCAATGGCTACAGGACCTGCTCATAGTAGATGCTCTTGATGCCTACCATCCCGACATGGTGGCGGTCAACATTACCTGCCATCAAGATGTGGCAGAAATTAATAGGCGGTCATGTATCCTTTCCAACAAAGGCCACCGACTCGATACGGTGGGAAACCAACCTATGCAGGGCCAGCTCCCTATGAATGAAGGTAAAGTCTGCCATCCCGATGTGGTAGAAAATGGAGAGATAAACCAGCATATCCCGGCCTAGGGGTAGATTCGTTCCCCGGCCCCGACACTAGAGAATTGTTAGTACCCACTGACCACCCGAGGACCGGAGGAGGATATTCCTACTCCGATACTAGAATGGGCCTTCATACCTGTTCCAGTCAAAGATGTCTCTCTGTATATCCTGAAAATTATAGAGGAGCAATTACTGATCCCAGATCATATCGTGTAGACTTTCCAGAATGTGATTGCATTCACGACAATAGCAAGGACTCAGGCCCGTGAGCCCGTCTACCCAATTGAGGTGACTCATCTAAGATCTGAGATAGCCATCTCAGAGCAGATCAGCATCCTTGCTTCCAACTAGGAGGGTTTCCGGCCATATTCTATGACGCAAGGGAAACCAGATTGAGTATCTTCACTCGTTCCAACTAGGGGACACATGTCCATCACGGTGGATGCTGTAGAGCAGGCATATATCCATGCTAAAAGTCAAGATGTTCATCGTTGTATCCCAGAAACATCACGTGACCCAATTAGATAAGGACCTAAAGGCAAAGGCCATTGTCAATAGAAGGTGGTACCCTCTCCTGTAATAGAGCGCCCCAATCACGCAGAAGGCATCCAGAAAATAAATAGCTGGTTCATGACTCCACCCTGCTAGTAGCTGGGGTTACCGATGCCGCTAATCGCATATCAAAGGCTCCTGACCCTACCCACCCATTACCATATTATGGGAGAGGCAGTAGCAGTTGTGAAGTTCCTCCCCACAATATCACTACCAGCATCTCTGAAGGTCCTCCCCAGAGCACCCGTGGGGGCCTCCCCTGCGGGCATATAACGATCAATCACGAGAGCTCCTCTTATGATGAGAGTCATGGAAACCTGCCACATGACCAGAAGATTGAGAAAAAAGAAGGCCCTCTACCTGCTACGGTCCACCCAGATGGTCCTCCCCATGGTATACATTGCAACCACTCTCCATGCAGTGGGACCATAGATTATGATAGTAGTCATCACTATCACAGTTGCAACTGCAGAAGCCCTCCCTACAGTGATGTCTCATCACGACATGAAGTCCCTCCCCTTGTCGTGGCCTGCCCTGAAGGTCCTCCCCAAGGGTTACGTTGCAACGACACTCTGCGCAGCCGGGCATCAGATCATGGTGGTTGTCCTCGACACCCTGATAATGGAGGTCCTCCCTGTAGAGACATCAATCAACGAGAAGGACCTCCCCAGGGTGTACCCTGTAGGTATTCTCCCTACGGAAACTATAATGGTAGTCCTTGCCATTGCAGTAGATGTGATACTAGTCCTCTCCACCACGGCCGCCACTGCGAATGTCCTCCCCATAGTGGCCCCAAGCAATAAGAAGGTCCTCCCATTGTCACCGTGTGTCTTGAAGGTCCTCCCTAGGATTCACATCGAATGTCAAACCATGATGGTCATCCTCACCATGATGGTAGTTGTTGCAAAGGCCCTCCCTATAGTGACATCTCATCACGAAAAGAAGGCCATCCCCTTGTCGTGGCCTACCCTGAAGGTCCTCACGAGGGGTAACGTTGTAACGACACTCCGCGCAGCCGGGCATCAAATCAAAGTGGTAGTCCTTGGCAACCTGATAACGGAGGTCCTCCCCATAGAGACGTCAGGAAATGAGAAGGTCATCCTCTAATTGTGGTATATTCTGAAGGCCCTCCTTAGGGTGTTGCCCGCGGATATTCTACATACGGCCCCTGTAATGGTAGTCCTCACCATTGCAGTAGCTGTGACGGAAGTCCTCGCCATTGTGGCCACCATTGTGAAGGTCCTCCCCACAATGACATATAATATTGACAGGGAGGTCCTCCCCTGATTAATCAATCACAAAAAATCCATCGTATGCCGAGGCACTCAGAAATATGGGATAAAGCATGTAAGATTCCCAGCTAGTCACCACCGACACCCTTCTTCAATCGAGAGACATTACGGGGCCACATTAATCTTCTGAACCACCTCAGAATCTCCCAAATTACAATTCAATACCTAACAGGCCCACTGCCTTTGACCATGCTATTGGTGAGAATCTCAGTTGGTCTGACCAGGTAGAGGAATCACAAGAAGAGGAGTATGCGGACATGTTGCACCCGAGGAAATGACTTTCCAGATATGACATACCAGTTATGTTTTGGCCCACAACCACTCCTCAATTCGACATACCCAGAAAGTTGTTGGAAGAATGTGTGCATGACATCCAATACAATATATAGACAACCCTCCGCCGGCTTAAATAAAGCATCATGCCCGACGATGCGTATGTAGACCATGTCAAGAAGATAGGAGACATCCTCTGTCGCATTGACCTAGAAACTCTTCCTTAGGTGTGGAAACCGTGACTTGAGAGGCGTAAAAGGAACCCTGAGTTAGCCTGCCTCCATGCATTGCACCAGTTGCATCGCCTTATTGGTGATGCCCTGACGGGAGTCCGTATCCGAGGATGGGGAGAACATAGAGCTCTGAATTTCACTCTGCTCCCCACCCAGAAGAACCTGCTCGACATGGTGTCTTGCAATGTCATCACATATAGATAGCAATCGAGTGGGGTCCCTACTCAGGAGAGACAACACACCCAACAAAGACATGCCTTGAGAAAGTCCCAGAAGCGTCAGGCTCGATGGGAAAAATCCATTGAAGAACTCATGAATCGGTCCATCGAGATCATACAAGAGCCATCTCTCATAGGACAGGCCAATCAGAGGTCATTGCCTACCTCCCTAAAAGGGATTGATCCACAGAAGAAATCGACACCAAACCCAGTTCACCCCCGAATGGGGGCATGTGAGATCAGGCAGATAGCGATAACAGCAGCCACTGCCACAATCCAGGGTCAACCCCAGCATGTAGGGCTGGGGGCATTTTCAACAAAATATTCCCCCGTAAGACCAATAGAAACGGGAAGAGACTCAATGACCAAGGAACAGAGCCCTCCCCAGCCCCCAGGGTGGGGGCGTTTTTACCTCCTCAACAACAACATCCCCCATGAGAATCAGTATTCTCTTGTCTAGGGTGGACAGTTAGAAGAGGAATTTCATGTCCTATCCAGTCATTTGAATCACCATCCCCTTAAATAGGGAGGCGTATATTACGGTCACATCAAAGAAATCTCCGCATCACACATCATCATGGAGCCTGAATGCAGTCCAGGAATAGAAGAGGGAAGACCAGTAAAAGATGAGAAAGATCCTATTCCTATTAAGAAGACGACATCTTCTCTGCCCCGCGATATGAATCCATCAACGCCATAGAGGTTAACCCCACAGGTAACACTGAAGATGATGCAAATCCAGATGGATCAGAAGATGATGGTTCTGGTCAGGCTGTGACTCACAATGAACCACCAGGTGTGCACACCCAGAACGAGAGGGCCGATCTAAATACGGCCGCCCCTTCAGCTAACCTTCCTCCGCTGACCCTGTGAGCTTCCAAAAAGGATAAGAAGAAAGGACCAGTTTCCATTAACCTGCCCCCCTCTCTCGATAAAAATGAGCCACTTATGTTTGAAGAGTGGTTCGATATATAGGAAGAAGAAATGAAAGAATTGAAGTGGCTTAACGTCGAGCTACTCTAAAGGAACCATCTTATTGTATTCGCATGCCAAGAGGATCCACATTATGAAATCCCAGTAAGTTCACCTCAGAGACCAAGATTTTCCCCGGTAAATGAAGCACGGCCAGGGATACCACCCAACGAGGCGCCTAGCCCGTCCAACTACCTAAATGTGGATCCGGATGAATACCAAGACTTCCCTCCACTGAGAAAGCAACCATAGGGAGTGCGTCTGAACCCTCATAAGGTGTCACAAATGGCACATTCACCCCTGGTTCCAAACGAGCTGGATCCTTAATAAATGCCTCGGGCTTCACCCTCCTAGGACCGGGCCCAACAAGATGTAAATCATGTTCTCACCAACACCATCGTGGAACTAACAGCTCAATTAGAAGAAATAGAAGGTCGACGAGCTCTGATACAGCCAGAGAGAAAGCCCTACATGGATTGGGTGAGCAACACACTGCATACAACCAATTTTGGGAGCCCTGTATTCCCTATTTTGAATGGATCGGGTGATCCAGAATAGCATTTGATGCATTATGCGTCTTATTGCAACCCTATGATGGGAACTATGGAACAACAAGAAGCAGTGAAACTAAGATGCTTCGTATGGACCTTTCAAGGATCTGTATTTGTCTGGTATACTAGTCTAACATCCCTGTCAATAAAGAGCTAGGAAGACCTTTGGCAGTAGTTCCTATTCCACTTCAGCTCAATGATGCCTAAAACAACAGTCAGCGACCTCATGAACTTCAAGAATAGGGAGAACGAGAAGGTCTCCAATTTCATCAATAGATGGAAAGGTATGACCTACTCCCTGAACATTCCAATTCCTTAAGATGAGTTGTTTTCCATATGCATCATTAAACTTTGAGATGATCTGCGAACACCGCCCATACTAGTGGAGTGCACCACTGGCTTCTGCCATCTATCAGCCACTGCTTAGAGAATTGAGGACTCCCTACAGCGGACTAGTCTAAAGTCCCGAATAGCCTCACAGGCTCCTACAAAGAGAGAAGCTAGAGCTGAAGCGTCCTATGTCATGCTCAAGCTAGCCCCTGTGCCTGCTCCACCGATCCGGCCTCCGTCAAATCTTCAAGGGCACCCTGTATATCAGCGGCCACCTCCGCCTAAGAGGGATGATCATAGATGATCAAAGCTGAACAAGTTTGAGGAATGAAGACACAATTTATACTTGTTCTGATAGTACCATGTTTGCGACAACTTAATCACCACCATGAATTGTAACTTTCTCCACCTCCCGGAGCAAAGAAAACCTAATGAAGTCAGCCATGATGATAGGCCAAATTACTATCCCTACCATCGAATGTTGGGGCACAATATTTGAGAATGCTTCATCTTCAAAGACCTCTTGAAAAGGATGGTAGACTCTGGAAAGTTTGAATTGTGACCACCCCCATGACATGTGGCATACAATTCTACCACTGACTCACACAAAGGGGAGGGGTGGCCGGAATTCACCAGAAAAAGGGGAAGAAATATGATAACCGGATGACTCAGAAGACTACCATTAGAGCCCAGGGAATACTCCAAGATCAACTACAGCAACCGGTGTTGCCGACAACAGCCCCTGATGTCGCACAGCCGTCAATATCGGCCTCGCAACCCTCCATTAGTCGGTCATCCAGCTGTAATAAAAAATGGGGGAAACAAGCGCAATAGGAGAAGTCCGCAATTAGGCTGAAGTTAGCCCCGACATTGGCCGAATTTATGCCCTCAAAAATAGCACCATGGGCACCGACCCACCAAAACGGCACCATCAAGGACAATAGTCCAGGTAGACTTGTCAGAGGATGAGGAGCCAATTTTTGGTTCCATCAACACCATCCATCTTATGGAGTCATTCCCTGACGAAGGGTATGGTTATGAACCCCAGTTCCCCTACACAAAGGGTCGGGATGGTGAATCATAGAGGCAGGGGATACCAGGGGAGGCGTAGTGACGGCTGAAACCAACCCTATGGTTGGACCTCAGCCCAAAAAATCAATTTCGCGGAAACCTGCAGGAGTTCCCTTAAACGGAATCAACAAGAGAAAGAATATCCTTCCACCACCACAAGTGCCCACTCTGGCCCTGTTATTCTATTGTACCCGTCAGAGGAAGAAGAAGTGTCTAGACACTTAGTGCACACAAACAGACCGGTCGGGCCGAGTCCCCAAAACGTGGGGACATCATTGGTATCTGACTCCACGGCCAGTCCCTCCTCTTCACGTATTGCAACTCCTAAGATGCCCGCTAAAAATCTCCCACCAATGGAGAATCATCGTCCATTGGAACAGAAATACGACATCCTTAAGCAGCTGGCGTCGGTACTATCCAAACTATCAATCCTAGATGCCTTGAGTTTCTCAGGAGACCTCAGTGAGGCACTTATAGAAGCCTTTCTCAGCCCTCAGTAGTTTCAAGACGAGGTAGCTGCCACCGAGATTTATCGAATGGAGAATAGCTCGGCTGAATTCTACGTAGTGATCTCCTTCACCGATCACGATGAAGGTTTCATCATGCAAGGACACATCAAACCACTGTATGTGTATGATATGCCAGATGATGTTGAGATCCGCAAAGTCTTTATTGACAATGGCTCTGGAGTTAACCTCCTTCCCCTACGGACACTCCATATGTTTTGATACAGTGAGGGTGATTCAATACCCTCAGACACAACTCTACTAGGTTATGACAATAGTGATCAGAAGACAATGGAACAAATCAAGCTAAAGACCCATTTTGGAGACCTTGTGGCCTACTCGGAATTTCTGGCAGTCCGGAACAACACAAAATTCAATGCCCTACTGGGAAGGTCGTGGCTCCATAAGCATATGGTTGTTCCTTCATCCTACCACCAGTGTGTTATTTTCTATGTCAATGGTAAAAGTGGGACATTGCATGCCGAAAAGGCCCCTTTCGATCTCTCGAAGTCACACTACAGTGACACCGGGTTCTATGAGAAAAATAAGAAGAAGCCATCGGTCGATCTTGTTGACTGGATCCCCACTCCAAATGGTCTGGAAATGGTTTCTGATCACCCCCTCAGGTAGCTCGGAAGAGACTACATACTTCCCATCAACCATATTGAGAGCAGAGGTTCAAGTCCGGACACACACTCAACTATCATCATGACATCAGCCATAACGACCAAGCGTGACAATGCGGGAACATCCTCCATTCCTCAATTTGGGGGAGAATAGTTGAAAAAGGACACCCACAATGCCTCGCCTACAGACTCTCAGGATCCCGAGTCATGAGATCTCCCCTCTCCGGATCAGGAAGATGGTGATTTATGAGAAGAAGAGGAGTAAGATCTTAGGGATTCCCCTCCCGCATTTGAGGAAGGTATCTCCACCACTGTGGACGAGCTCAGGGAAATAAAACTGGGTACCAAGGAAGACCTGAGTCCCACTCTTATTAGTACGGAAATGTCTCCTGAGGAGCACGAGGTATATACCTCCTTCCTAAGGCAACACTGGGATTTCATTCCCTGGAATTACATGGAAATGTCAGGGATCAATCCCGAAGTGGCAACGCATTAACTAGGACTACCAGAATACCACCGGGGCTAGAAGCAGGCCGCCATAAGGACATACCCCTCACATGATGACAAAATAGAGGTAGAATTTGATAAGCTTATTAAAGAGGGCTTCATTTGGGAGGTCCAATACCCCATCTAGTTTACCAACATTGTCCCTGTCAAGAAAAAGAACAGACAAATCTACGTCTGCATTGATTTCAGACATCTCAATAGGCATTTTCTGAAAGATGATTTCTCGGTCCCAATCACTGAGTTATAAATCGATGCAATGGCCAGGTATGAGGCTCTATCCATTATGGACGGCTATTCTGGGTATAACCAAATTAGTATGGCCTGGGAAGACTAAGAATCCATTGCCTTCAGGGCCCCTCAAGGATTATTTTGTTACTGGGTTATGCCCTTTGGTCCTAAGAACACTGATGCCACATATCAGCATGCAATGAGTCATATCTTTAAACCATTACTGGTATGATTCGTTGAATGATACGTGTATGACATGGTGGTTAAGTCCAGGAAGCACTCAGATCACCTGTCATACCTTGAGACCATCTTCAACAAACTTCGGCAGTATAGCCTGAAGATGAATCCCTTGAAATGCGCCTTCGGGGTTACATTATAGAAATTCATTGGCTTCTTCGTACGCCATCGTGGCATCGATGTCGACCATGAAATGAAAAATGCTATCATCGGCCTACCACCCCCTCGCAATCTCACTGAGTTGAAAGCATTCCAAGGGAACCTGGCCTACATCAGGCGATTCATAGCCAACTGAGCAGGGAAATGTTTTCCCGTTACCAGGTTAATGAAGAAGGGCATCACGTACCAATGGACAGATGACTTCCAAGAGGCGTTTGATATCCTAAATAAGTATCTCTTAATCCCACTGGTTCTCTTGCCCCCCGGTTGAAGAAAGGCCTCTCATCCTATACGTGATGACCCTAGAGCGGTCACTAGGAGCCTTCCTCGTGAAGAAAAATGTCAAAGGTAGTGAAAACAGTCTCTATTACCTTATCCAAAACATGATTGATGCTGAGACTCGATACTCAAACATTGAGAAGAGTTGTTTGGCCTTGGTATTCATAGTTCAAAACCAGCGACATTATCTACATTATCATAAAGTCTCTTTGGTCTCGCCTAATAACACGATCATGCAATTCCTTAGCCGCCCAATGCTGACCGGCCACCTGTCCCGATGGGCAGTCGTCCTGCAACATTTTGACATTCGGTTTGTCCCCCAGAAGGCCATCAAAGGCCAGGTGTTAGCATATTTTTTGGTAGAGCACTCCTCAATAGGGATGACCGCATCGGACATCGAGCTACCTGATGAAGAAATATTTGCGGTCCAACAGGAGCTCCCAACATGAAAAATGTATTTTGATGCCGCCTCCCGAAGCCCAACCTGTAAGAGGATGGAAGATCCCAAATTTAACAAGGTGGGTTTGGGGATAATACTCATGTCCCCGGAAAAGGAAGCCTTTCCATATTCCTTCCTCCTGTCAGAAGGATGTATGATCAATGAAGCGGAGTATCAGACCCTCATTGCAGGTCTGGATTTCGCACTCCAGGCACAAGTACATCACCTTAAGATAAAAGGTGACTCCGAACTGGTCATCAAGTAGGTCAGTGGTGTCTATGCTATTAAAAAAGAGGAGCTGATTCCCCTATTTGACCATGTTCGAGGGTTAATGGCGGAATTCTCCACATAACCAACATTGACCTTTATTCCCCGATCTCAGAATGCCCAGGCCGACGCATTAGCTAATGTGGCCATGAACATAGCCAACCCAGACCGAGATGAAATAGTTATTAGTGTTGCTCATCGTTGAATGTTCTTGCTGTGTGCTCAAGCTAAGATGGAAGAATCCCACGAAGTCAGTCCCGCCCTAAACCATATGCTCCCACCACCGACTTGATGACCCCCATTGCAAACTACCTTCAAAAGGGAGAACTTCCAGCAGATAGGGCTGAATGAGAGTAAATACAGAAAAGGGCAGTAAACTTTTCCCTACATGGCAGTGCGGGTCAGAAAGAGGTCCTCTACAAATGAGGCCTCGATGGAATCCTCCTTAAATGAATTGATGGAGAATAAACTGCTACCGTTCATTCCAACTTTATACCCCAAAATGCCACTAATGCCATGTTCATGCCAAATTTATACACCTACCCCTGGAGTTACTTCATCAGGCAATGTACTCCTAGCCATTTTTTGTCTGGGGAATGGACGTCATGGGACCATATCCTCCCGCCATAGCCAAACAGCTGAAGTATATCCTCACAGTGACCGACTTCTTTTCCAAATGGGCAGAAGCTATACCCATTAAGGAAGTCAGGGAAAGAATCATTTTAAGCTTTGTGAAAAGCAATATCATCACTAGATTTGGTGTCCCTCATACCATACTAACGGCTAATGGAACCATCTTCTGCTCTGATCAATTGGAGAAACTATACCAATAATACAGTATCAAGGCTAACCACTCATCCCGCTACCCCACATTGGCCAACGGACGGATAGAGGAATTCAACAAGACCATGTTTTACATTTTCCAAAAATTGGTGGGCAAAGACAAGAATTCATGGCCAGATAAACTCCTCCATGCATTTTGGGCTTACCAAACCACAATTTCTCCTGCTACATGGGATACTCCGTACTCATTAGTATGTGGAACAAAAGTGGTTTTTCCCATTGAGCTCCAATTTCCCTCTCTCCGGGTTTACAATTGTGATCATTTATCCAATGATGAGGAATCATAAAAGTGGTTTTGTGAATTGGAACAGCTGGACGAGAAGCAGTTGCACACCTTGATCCATCTGGAAGTATACTAGAACCAGAATGCACGACCCTTCAATAAAAAGTTCTGTCTTCTATCTTTCTTGAATGGAGAATTGGTGTTGGTCTTCCGGACTCCAATGATACCTGAAATGAAACCTCAAATGCTGGAGCCCATGTGGGAGGGACCAAATGTTATACACAAGGTCTACTCTGATGGAGCAAATGCCCTAATCTCTATGGATAGGCAATTCACCACCGCTCCTACATATGCGAGATTCATGAAGAAGTATTTTCCATAAAAATCAATAGTAGTTATCGTCCTAGATCCATAACGTTATACTGTCAAGCTCCAAACGGTCCAAACTCAATGACCCTAAAATAGGAGTATTTCGTCCTCACCAACATAACTAATAGTAGTTATCATCCGAGCTGCAGCACATTAAACTGCCAAGCACCCAACGATCCATACTCTATGACCCTAAACTAGGAGTATTTCATTCTCACTGTTAGACGATAAACTGAACGGATTTTCAAAAAACTATGTATGGCTTGATTCCTACCCTTTCATGATACGTAGTGACTCCAGGGTCCCCCATCCTGGCCCATCCTTCCCCAAATAAAAATGAAAATTCCCTTTTCCCCCCATGTATGGACCAACCCTGCACAGGGTGTATTCCTTGTCCTTATCGCATGACATTAAACTGCATGAATAAGGATTAAAAATTCCCCCCCAATTTACGGACAAACCCAACACAGGGTGTATTCCTCATCCTTACCACATGACGTTAAATTGCACGAATAAGAATATTTAAAAATGCCCCTTTCCCCGTGTATGGACTAGAACTGCACGGGGTTTACTCCATAGAGAACTACGTACGGCTTGATTCCTACCCTCATAAGATGCATTGAGACATAGAGATCCCATATCCTAGCCCAGCCACTCCCAAATGGAATAAAATAAAAAAAAATGACCCCTCACCTCGTGAACGGACAAGAACTGCATGGGGTGTACTTCTTTCAGAGAACTACATAGGTATTGATTCCTACCCTCGCGAGATATGTAGTGACGCCAGGATTCCCCATCATGGACCAGCCACCCCTGAATAAAAGTTAAAAAATGCCCTCTCCCTCCATGTATGGACTAGCCCTGCACATGGTGTATTCCTCGTCCTTACCGCATGAAGTTAAACTACATGTATAAGGAAAAAAGGTCCATTTCCCCCATGTATGGACCAGATCTGCATGGGGTGTACTCCACAGAGAACTACCTATAGCTTGATTCAAGACCTCAGAGGATACGTAGTGATGCCAGGGTTCCCCATCCTGGCCCAGAAATTCCAAAAAAATTCTCTCTCCCCCCGTGTACGGACCAGACCTGCATGGGGTTTATTCTTTGTCCTCACCTCATGACATTAAAACTAGACGAACATCAGAGAACTATGTGAGGAATAATTCCTTCCCTAGCAGGATACGTAGTGATGCCAGGGTCCCTCACCCTAGCCCAGCCATCCCCAAATGAAAGTAAAAAATTCCCTCTTCCCCCATGTACGGACCAGATCTGCACAGGGTGTATTCTTCGTCCTCACCGCATGACATTAAAACTGCACAGACTTCGTCATGACCCACCTAAGATATATGGAGAAACGATATGGAAATACTCCTTGTGCATTTGGATGCATCCCCTCCATTCATCAGACTCCATAGCCTGGATAATTGTGGATCTTTATAACCATTCATGGCCATCAGATGTGGAAAGTTATCGACCCGTGGACACCTTTGCATGGCTATGCATACCAGGCCCTCAGCGGCTCTACATATTGATAGCCCCTATCCCGTCTACCAAAGGCAGGATTTTCTAAGGTTATACTCTACCTAGATCCATATGCTTACCGGCCTCAGATCCCCCATATCATATCTCCCGATCTAGAAATTTATGTAGAAGTGGTGTACAAGTTCATTCCCCCTTTCACATCCAAACGTTTACAGGGTATCCCTACCCGATTCACCTATGTATCCACCCATGGGTCACATAACGACCTACATCTAGGAACATCAAGCCAGGGCTAGGCTACTTTGACTCAACAGACAATTGCAGTGAAGATGTTTCTTGTATGCTCGGACCTAATTATCCCTGCATGCCGAACTCTTTATAGTGAGCACTCTCGGATTTTCATAATCATTCATTTCCATCAGAAGTGGGAATTCATCAACCCAGGGACACCTTTGCATGACTATTCATGCCATGCCCTCAATGGCTCTACATATTGATATCCCCTGGATTGTCTACCAAAGGAAAGATTTCCTCGGGCAGTACTTTTCCTAGCTTTGTACGGTTACCATTGGGCGTTTCTCCCTGCATTATAAAAAACCAGGAAAATGGTTAGTTCGGAAAAACAAAATCTAGAAAAAAATACCAAGCATATGGAAAAGGAGTGAAGAAGCCTTCATGACGAGGTTTTTATGTAGGCCTAAAAATGTGGTTGGTGGTGACCGTATCCCACAAACCAACCCTACGTGGAAGAGGACCGCGATACTTTGCCCACAGAGCATTGGCCAGAAAATAGCGTTCCAGGTTTCTTCTTGGAATCTTAATCCTGGATTTAAATAATTAGTTTCGGATGACATAAGAAATTTTCAAAGTCTGGAATGTTTTATTCCACAGACCATCAAAACCACGGAATGAGTTCCTACACAGACCATCATGACATACTTTTTAATTAATTAAAACTGTTAGTTCACAGCCGAGAGATTGGTCCGCAGGTGAAGATGACCGCAAATGAGGAATGGTACATGGAAATTGCAGCTGGTTCGCGGACGAGGCGTTTCACGAAGGAACGAGCACGTGGAGAAAGCAAGAGATCTATGGTTTCGCGAAGAATCCCATAAAAGTCAAAGAAAGGTCCCCTGTATTTATAGGCGTGGTCACCTACCATGTCCACTCCCCTATCGCAAACTATCAATGTTTCAGGACCACTCTGCATCAGAATGGCCTCCTCTTTTTCCGATCAGACCCTATTCTGATGGGGGGAATTTGTAGGGTCCGGAAATATCCGCAACGGAGAAATGAGAATCCACTTTAATCCAAGGGATATTCTACCCAATTTCCCCCAAAGAATTGGGAAAAAGTGTGGAGAATCTCAAAGGATGGCAGAAGATGAACCGGTAAGAGAACCAGTCCGATGATAACGATACGAAATCGGTTTCGCGAACCACCCCCCTCCACGGACCGATGTCGTTCGAGGAACAGAGGCAGGGATCCTCAGTGGGTGTGAAGTAGGACAAGCGCCAATCCAGTACACCATCACGAAACACCCCAATTGCGAACTGCATCAACCGGCCCGAACCACATCCACTGTTGTTCACAGAATGGAGGTGGAACCCTGCATGGATGCGAAGTACTCCCCGAGCTAGTTTGGTTCACCGGGGAGGTGAGTTCAATGTCCCCATGAGTTGCAAATTGACCAAGTGATCCGTAAACAGGGTTTTCGATCATGGGCCTCCGCAAAAGCTACCACATGACTATAGATAAATCTTTTCCCCCACTCTATAAAAGTATGTCGAGGGAGAAGAGCAATTAGAGAAAAAAAAGTAAGGAGAGGAAGGAGGAGAACAAGGGAGATTGATCATATTTAGGTGGAAAGATTTCCAAAGAAGGAGATTAGAATTTTGAAAATAGTGATGTTCCAGTTCACAAACCAGAATAGGTATGAAGCTGGATGTGAATTAATAAGGGACCAAAAAATGCATAACAACATGGTGAACCGCGAAATTAAAATAAAAAAGAAAAGAAGACTGTGAACCATGGACCCTCCGTAGATGCGCTCTCCATGGACCAGGGAGTTTATGCCCCTTTTCTGAACCGTCACACTGCGTAGCACCCTCTTATGCGGGTGAAGCCCCGAACGACATCGCCCTCGGCCACCACTGCTCGCATGGACCCCTCCGCATACCAACCTGGTACGCGGGCGGAACCCAAAGCCTCGAACAACCTTGGTTCTCTGGATGCCCACCAGTCCACAGACCACCCTGGTTCTCGAAATTCCCGTCATTCCATAGACCACCCTATTTTGCGGACGACCTCTCCAGCCGCGTAGCACCTCTCTACGTGAAGGGCGCCACCACTCATACACTCGTGTGCCCCAATAGATCCTTCGGAGTCCACATTCACCAAGCCAGATAAAATCTATCCAATCTGGCCTAATCATCCACATCCCCCTCATAGGTCCATTAATCATCCCCAAGCCGAGGCCTCCACCAGAGCCACCAGACCCATGTGATGTAACCTTCAGGTGCATCAGCGCACTGTTTTGTGTTCAAATTCCCACGATAAGAGAGGGCGAAGGGATCGCTCTTTCCCTTGAGCGTATTCCCGAAGAATTCCTAGGTTCACATTCCCATGTTAATGCGGAGTCTGATCCTAGGAGTCCCCTTTCTACCCCTCCACATGTTAGGACTGGGGCACTTCTCCCCTCCCCAGGGCGTGGCAGACTACCGATCAGAAGGAAGCCCCCATGCACCTTCGTACTTCCCCATGGCCACGGACAAGGAAGTACGTAGTGGGGAATGGTGATACTCCATTCTTCTTTGTGGCCAAGTACCTCTCCCGCTGCGCTTTATTGCCATGTGCATCCATCTCAGGGTAAGAAACAATATTATAGGCCGCTCCATGCATAAGCCCCACTCCACTTCCCACGGACGCACCTTTCACAACGAGATAGTCTGGTACATGCCGCCTCATGTTTCTCACACCGACCATGACTCACGTGGGCTTAGAGTGGGCATCGACCATGACATCCTTTTATGGGCCTCCTCAAAGTGTAATCCCATATCCATTACCATGGGCCTACTCAGAGTGTATGCCCCAATCAATTACCTTGGGCCTCCTCAGTTTGTAATCCCCAATCCATTACACTGGGCCTCCTTAGAGTGTAAGACCCAATCCATTACCCTGGCCCTCCTTAGAGTGGAAGAACCCATCCATTACCCTAGGCCTCCTCAGAGTGGAAGCACCAATCCATTACCCTGGCCCTCCTCATAGTGCAAGCCCCAATCCATTACCATGGGCCTCCTCAGAGTGTAAGCCCCAATCCATTACCCTGGGCCTCCTCAGAGTGTAAGCCCCAATACATTTCCATTGGCCTCCTCAGAGTGTAGGCCCCAATCGATTACCCTGGTCCTCCTCAGAGTGTAATCCCCAATCCATTACCCTGGGCCTCCTCATAGTGTAAGACCTAATCCATTACCCCGGGCCTCCATTGAGTTTAAGCCCCAATCCATTACACTGGGCCACCTTAGAGTGTAAACCCCATGCCAATCCGAACTACATGGACTTTGATTCCCCACCATAGGGATACGTAGGAAGCCTCCATGTGGTTCAAACTAGATCACCACCGGACCCCCGGGTCCACATTCACGTCGGTTCTCTGACACTCCCATTCAAACTACATGGACTTTGATCCCTGTCTCCTAGGCAGGGTACGTAGGAAGCCTCCCCAAAGTTCAAGCCTAATAACCGGTCGATCTGACTATCATCACATCAGTTCACCAAACCAACCCTGGGCTGCCTCAGAGTGTAAAACCCATACCATACCGAACCACGTGGATTCAGATTCCTCCTATGAGGATACGTAGGAAGCCCATATCACAGGTTCGATCTAAATGAACAAATCGTTATCTGCCCCCCCTGGATGAAAAAAAACTCTAGAGTGCCTGATTACGAGTCTTTAAACCAGTTACATCTCAATGAGTCCAGAATCATCGGGGTCATTAATCCAACGAGGGATGGTAAACCTCAGGCATATATGATTCTGAACCCCTGCGTCCAGTTGACCATTTCCAACCAAAGGTAATCTATGGATACTATGATTGGGTATAAACCAATGATTCACGAACATTTGAATTCATCATAAATCATTATGAGAGTCTCAGAACAGGAAATAATTCCCCCAAAAGGTTGCGATGAGATCTACTTCCCATCCTCTCAAAAAATGTGAGTTCTTAAGCCTCACCGGTCAAACCACACTGCGAACACCTGCCTTTGGAAATAAGGTCCACATATTTCTAGATATAAAACCATTGGGTGTTTCAAGGTGAAAACGGTGCACCCAGTATGAGTGATTAATCAGAAACCAATATTCTCTAATCAACCGTCAGGTAGCACACCAAGTGTTCATTTAAATTATACGTTATCTTTCACACTTGTTTTGTGAGGTTGAGAAACTAGTTAATGGTATTTTTAACATGTTTTAGAATCTTGAATAAAATATTTCATGCAACTAGTTTTTTCTTCCTTGTTATGTTATTAAAATCAATTTTTTTGTTTAAAAGAGCATGTCTTGTGTTCGGTAAATTGCCCGGTTAGATTTTATGTGTTATGTGTGATTTAATAATTATTTTTATGGATTAATAAATTTATTGGAAGAATGAAAAATGGTATTTTTGGGTTCTTATATGGCTTTCCAATTTGGATTTGGTTTCACAAACAAATGGGTTTTGGTTTACAACATATTTTGGCCCATGTTTCCCGAAAATGGATCGTTTCACATCTTTAAAAAATGGTTATTTATTAATATATTACATGAGTATTATATGATATTTGTGAATGTGGTTTTCCAATGAAAATGGTGTGTATAAACATATATAATAAAAATGAAATTCATACCTTTGTGAAATGTTAGTTTTGAGAAATCCTTTTTTTTAAATGATTTCCATCTTTATTTTATGTTCTATCTTTTGGGGCCATTTTATGATCCATGAAATTGATTTCATAATTGGTTTTGGGGCTACTAAATCTGGGTTGATATTTTATCGATGGGTTTGAGGCCTTAAAAATCATCTTTAAATGGATTTTATGTGCAAGGCCTCATTATACTCCATGAGAATGTTTTTCAAAACTTTTTAGTGGTTTATTGATTTGTGAAAGAAATGTGAAGTATATTTGAGGGCTGTTTGTGTGATTATGGCTTGATAATTGAATTTTTATGAGAAAAGGGTATTTTATAATATGTGTATCTTGATTGAACACTAAAGGAAATCCTGGTTATCTAGGTGGGATTATGTTTACTAGTATACTAGTGATTCTATGGGGTTTATCCCCTATTTCACGTAGCAAGATTGATGATGGAAACACTAACTAATCTATGAATATGGTGATGTTGGGGTTATACTAGGTTATGGGTATTCTCCCTACTAGTGGCTAGTGTTCATGAAAACAGATATTTATTATGGTTACTTTCACTAAGATACGAGGTACAGGGGGCTCACAACTGACTCGTGCCTAGGGGTGTTCCCGTGAGCTGTGCTCATCGGCTATTTTGTACTCACCATCGGCATACGTTGTGTTTGGTTGGTAAATTCAATAGTGTGTGTTAATTACTTAAATTTTAACATTCTAAAAATCATATATCTTGAAAAATATTTTCATTTTGAAGTTGCACCTCTATGAAAAATTGTTACTTGCATTTTTGTTTATTAAACATGCATTTTTTGACTGATTACTATTATAAGATTGAAACTCTTTTGAAAAACATACTTTTATATCTTGTATTTAGATCTCTAAATTTATTTTTCTTTTATTTTAAATTAAATGAATTCGAAATAGAATATCGGGCTAACCTACTAAGTTTTAATACTCACGCCTATAGTCTTATTCTATTTTTAACCCTTGTACAGGTTTCAGATCGAGTTTGATCACCTTGGGTGACATGTGATCATTGAGTTGGAGAGTGACCAGAGGTGTCACATGGAGTTAGTTTCTTATCGGGTTTAGTCAGTTGAGTTGTTGGTTTAGTTCTACTTTCAATTTATTCTACAAATAATATTTAGTTCAATTTTTATATAATTGTATTTTCTGCTTTCCATTTAATTTCTCTGTTTGTTTGATTGTTTATATATGGAGGATATCGTTCCCTTGTGTACTCTATTGATTCCCTTGGTGCATGTCACCATCCCGGGAGGATCTGGAATGCCTCTCAAGACATGTCGTGGGCTGGCTTGGGTGACCGGTTCAGGGTCAACTCGAGCTGGTTCGTAACAAATATGAATATAAATATTTAAATAGAAACATGTACATTATGTAATGTACTCGTATAGGTATACAATTCATATCGCTATATTTAAATTTATAAATATACGAACATTGAGATAAACATATTTATTGGTATAATTATACAAATAATTATAAATAAATATACAAAATAAAAAAGTATAAATATTTCCTTTTATTGAAATTATATTTAAGAATATATAAATACATATTTATTTTAATTATATATTTATTATTAACAAATGTTTGATGGAAATTAATTTTTCAATTATGTATATAATTATAATAATAATTTTGATAATAAATTTTAAATTTTAATATATTTTAAATCGTATTTCTACAAATATATGTACTTATTTTTATATAAATAATATATATATATATTTTGGTGAGGGGGTACCTCACCAATGTTCAATTCTTGGAAATCATTTATTTGTGGTGTCTACTATGGAAGTAGTTGTATAATATGTTAAATTATATTTTTTATAATATATATATTGTTTTAATATAAATATCTATACATACATCAATATAAATCATATTTAAAAATATTTAAATATGTATATTTAAATTAAATTATTCACAATGATTTTAATCAGTGATATAAAAAATGGAGATAATGATTTACAGTTATGTGTGAATTTTTAGCAATGATAATGTGAACATTTATTACTGCTTTTAGTTAGTGGTGATAAAATATTTCCATTTAGAAACATTTTTTCTATGTTGATTAAGGATTGTGATGAATAAAATTGAATGCTTAGTAGTTTCTTATCTAAACAAATTGGAATGTTAGATATCCAAATTTTACATGGAACTAAACCAAGAAGAGATTATATTTTAGATATTGGGGGATCAAATTGATTTAATGTCAAAACTCATGATCTAATAAGACAATACCTCGAGTCGAATTTCCACATGGCCTCAAGTGTTCCTTCCTACACACTAGAGGCTCGTTACTAGTAGTAAAAATATAATGGATATATATAATAGAGACTATACCCTTTAGATTAGAAACAAATACAATGAAATAAATTATAAATAATGGTATTGGAATATAATAAAAAATGGAAATCAATAATGATTGAATGTTTAACCATTCATGAACAAGCTACAATGTACATCAAACCAACATACATCTGGTAATACAATATATAATCCTAAATTAATAGAAATAATTAAATAAGAAAAATACTCTAACTCTAGGGGTATAATAAGTACATACTCATCTACTACTCCTAATCTCCCATGTGCAATCCCAACCCAAATGAATGAAAAATACCACACAAAACAATTTATCACCTAACCTGCAACCAAGAGATCTTTCTTGGTATGAAATTGATTCCCAAATAGTATGTGATATAAAATCAGTAGAACACCACCAACTATGTCTAATGAAATCCATTCTATGAAGATAAAATAAAGTAGTGTGCATGTATAATTAATAAATAGTATGTAACAAATTATAATCAATTCAGGAATATGTTCCTCATAGAAACCTCACCAACCATATGTTCTTTTTCATAATCTAGAATATCATTGAACATTCCATAATATGTGTATATAAATATATATTCATATATTAAAACACACACACACAAACATATATATATATATATAAAGCGATATACATGAACTGACGAGGAATCGATGTGTCAGAACTAGGAATCCATGTAAAAATAAAAATAATTCAAGAGTCTCATTGTTATGATATAGGTATTAGCCTTAGTATCTGCATTGGGGATATAGAGCGACATGATTGTTAATATTAATTAGTGATGTGAACTTCATGTCCAACATCCTAATCACGGTATCAAAACATTATTTATAACAACCAAAAATGATTTATGACATTGTGTCAAACATTCTAGACCAAGGGGGTGAGAAACGTTAGGTACAATGACCCTAACTGAGGACTCTCATAAATAACCATGTGTTAGGAGATCGTACTTTCCCTATGATCCGTTATAGATATTGTTTCTTAAAGAGGAACCTTCTATCGTTTAAGATAATGTTTATCCTATCTAACCTATGAGAATCTCTTAATTATTTCTAATTATGAATCAATGGTTTGATCAATGAGTAGTAACCCATTTTCTATTTATTAATAACATAATTTGTAATGATGACCCATTTATATAATAATAAGATATTGGAAGTCTGGTAAACTATCCATAATAGTTGGAACCAAATATTTTAAAAGGTATATCATAGGTCATGACTGTTATCCATGCAAGAATATACTTGATTCAAAATGATTATTACATTTTTCGATTTTTTTATAATGAATAAATAAGGCCATCCAAGGAAAGATGTCTTAAAAATTAATGAAATTAATTCATTTTTCTATTTCTCTCACATGCATTGATAAGGGAAATGTAAACCATATATTACATACAACAATGAATTAAAATCACCTTAGACAATATATTTATGAGGTGAAATCTAGGAATAGTATAATTATTATTCAATGTTAAGCGAGTAATCTTCCACATACGAGGATCATTTAATTCTATGTTAACCTCATAATTATTAAGAAACAAGTAAAGAAACCTCACAAGGAGTTTGAGTTTTAAAGACATGCCATATCAGACTTTGGATTATATGAAATAAGACAAGATGGGTTTTTCGGGTTTAGGTAGAAAACCTAAAATGGTGAGATTAGGTGCATGAGGGGAATTTTATTGGAGTAATGACCATTTATAAAATTAATATCATATTTTAGAGGTGAAACATGGAAAATATTATAGGAAAAACAATGAACAGAGTTTTAAAATGTATTCCACATTAAGATAATAGTGTATAGACATCCTACCTCATGATTATGAACCTTAACTCATGTATTATCATTCATTTATTTAATATGAAATGAGGGAAATTGTTGGAATTTTAAAAATACCCTAAAAATAGTTTTTATGAGCTCGCTCAAAAATTACATAAAAATTTATGATAAAAAAATAACAGAAGTTGATAGATGAGTGGTAGCCTTACCTATAGGCATACAACATAAAAAATATAGTCTAATTTAGAATAATAAATAACGGGGAACCACAATGGAGGAGTAGAAGATGGGCAAGAATCATACATGGGAGTGTCTTGGCCAAATGGGGGACGAAATGAGGAGAACCCCATTTATGTTTTTGAGGGGAAATTTTTATTTTCCCCTTTTTAAGAGGATAATTTTTTGGAAACACATTTTGGAAAATTGTGTGCCAGCCAAGAGGTAACTCTATCAAAGGTATCCCAAATATGCTTGGTTACATTTCACAATTTATAAACTACGCTGCAACTGGGTGGAGAGATTACCCCAAATCCCTGATTCCCTATATAGTTGTTGTGCATAGGTAAAAAAGTCATGCGTCGACCTTGCGATTCTCTTAGTTCCTCAACACCATTTTTCATGGTTGTCTAGGCCACCTCCTATGGTAAATCATACCATGTACCATTGAAAATAGTTTTGTATGATTAGGAAGGATCAGAATAAACAATTCACAAACCATGTTCCCTATGATTTTTCCTATAAAAACTTCATTTTTGAATATTGATACTCCTAAACCTCATATAATATCCTATTAAACCTCATAAAATATAAAAATTATAGAGAAACAAAACTCTTGCACTCTACAACTCTCAGAATTGTATTCCAAAACATGGTTTTAAAATTCATCCCATCAACCAAACCAAAATCTCAAATCCATCAAAAATTTTCAACCCATAAAAAATGTGAAATTAAAACCATCCCACCATAGAAATTATTATCCTTCATAAGCCCAATTGCATGTTGAAAACAAAACCGGACCTAATTTGGTTGGAACCAATCAATTAAATGGTTTCATTTCATTTATGAATTCTCAACACACCTCCAAGATCTACCTTAATCATAATGTATTAAAACAAAAACAAATGATCCAACACATGAATTTATTAATGATATTCAAATACGAATCTTAATTAAGATTTTCTGTGCTATAACACAAGAAATTTATCATAACATTTACCAATCAGCTTATGGTTCTCCCCACTATAAGTTATAGTTTCCAATGGCGAATTATGAGTTGTCGTACACCCACCATCTGAACTGCCTATATTAACATTCCCTAAATTTCCTAATGATGCTCTAGAAATGTTTAATAGATTCCACATAAGGAAATTACACCCGGTATATTATTGGGTTAACAAATTAAAACATCAATATACAAAAATAAAAAAATTTAATTTGTATTTTCTGTGAAATTATGCCGCTAATAATTTGAATTAACTCTTCTCAAATAAACGTCATACCAGAAATGGTTCCACTAAGATAGAATCAAATAATTAGATGAAATATGAATCGAACTACTTATTGCGTACTATTTTTGAAAACCACCATATATAACAAATGAAACAATGCCAACACTGACTTACAAAACCCATGGATTATTATAAGAAATCCCTTGGACTATTTCCTAAACCTGGACATCCCCAAGGAGCATTCACCACAGCAAAAGCTACATGGATAGCAAGAATGAGAGGGCATGGCACCTACCATCAGGACATGCCTGTGCATGCCTGGGATATCCTCGATAAATAGCCATGCGAAGGTAGAGATCTGATTTCACTATGAAGATGATGGGGAGGAGCAGTTCCACATAGTTAGTCTGGGTTGTATGTAAGGTTTGAAGCCTACGGGCAATGAATTCCTCTAAAGCCTATGAGCCATGTAATACTTATTCTTACAGGCATTATATGGCTTCCACCTCACCCCTTGAAAGGTTGGTTATCAAAATCAATAAAAAACATTAAGGCTTTCATCCCATTGGATGGATGGCCAAAATAAACATTGCAAAACTTATCTGGATGTCTTGTGACAATTCTCACATGAGAATTGCATACGAGAAACCGACGTCTCTATCCCCACCATAGAATAATCATTTTCGTATCACAATGAAAATTATAAAATTACTAAATCCCAATACCCATACATCCATATACCTAATGTTTATCCTAGAAAATAAACCACAAACTATTGAGCACTAAGGTAAGAATCACCCGTCAACCAGTGTAGATTATAGAAAATAGTTTTCGTAGAGATATCCAATGTTCAATTCATAACATGGTTAACTACCCTCAAACAAAAAAAAATATTACTATGAACAATATGTAATAATTTGCACCACTATACATGTGTAACTCCTAAAGATTCATTTTATCCATATATGATAAATATTTCAGTTCATTTTGGTATAGTTGATTCCACCCCAATGTACTCAAGAAAATTTCAACATATGGTTCATGATTAGCATTGAACAAGGATTTTTCTAATTTATGATTGGTAGGAGTGTATTATCCCAGTACATTCTCACATAAACAAAAATATACATTATATAAAAAAATTAAAAAATGAATCTCTCGAAAATGTGTTTTATGGTCCATCTACAAGTCTTCTACCATATATAACCCTATCAATTTTTAGATTATCCCTCATCCTATGATGTTATATTAGATTCTTCCAAAATCTCTAGGTCACCATTTCCTCAAGTGTCACATTTAAAATTGTCTATCATTATAACGGAACCAAAAACTCAATGAAAATATATATCAATAGCTATCACACGATACCATAATAAACTACATTTGTCAAACACATTGGGAGTACATCATTTATTTCATAATTTAGGACCCAACTCACACCCTTGGGAGCTATTCATTGACATGGAAAGATGACTGGTCTACTTGGTATGTTATTATTATCACAGCAGGATATCCCATTTAACTCTTAATAAATATTATGCACCTAACATGTTCCCAGATTTATTACACAATTGACTGTCCCACTATGTACTATCAGAAATTAATATAACAACATTTAACCATTGGTCAACTAAGTTAGGCACCCAAACTGTCATTCATATTGAATCTATTTTTAATAAATTTTCACCTTAGGTGATTCCATAAAAACCATAGGTATCACCATGTCTTGGTTTAAAAAATGATCATTTACCATGAATCAGTATAAAAATGACTATATAGCCAAGATCATTACCTACAATGGAATCAAAAAAACATGGACTAACCTATATCAAAGGAAAACATTTATAATAATGGGAAGATGACCAAATAAATGGTCTAATTCAAAGGTATGGTTTATATGTCTATCAACTGCACCTATAGTTTAATATCTCAATTCATGGACATTAGGTCCATCAACCTACTCCTACGGTCTCTCACAAGAGAATAATACCCCACATAAGGGAATATTTCACACAATATATAACATTAATATACACTCTCTTTACAAGAGGTAAAAATGAAATATGTAAAAGGTAATTTACTTACAATTTTCAATCATATAAATGATCCATAATGAAAACAGCTTCCAAAAATTGTTCTATGAGCCCAGGATAATCATCGAGCATCTCTAAAAAGAACTACACCAAGGAAGTTCATAATAAAAAAATAAGTATATTTAGAGATAAAAAACATTGGGTATCCATATATGGTAATACCACTTGATGTTCAATATACTAACAAACTAACAACCAATGCAGGTGTTGTTTAAATAATAAGAGTCCTTCCCAACTGAGATGGATAAAAAATGGTGCATAAATTACCCAGAATCGTGGCATAGATTCTTATTTCCCCAGGTTCTACCCTAACAAAGCTATACCCTGATTTTTAAATACAAGGCATTGCCCTTCAAATATTGAGTCATGTGTAATAGACCAATTGGATCTACCACCTCAACTCATGGTCCAACAAAACCTTAAAACAAGAATCATATGGATGACACTCATGTTGCCATTCATGGTAACTCTTAGGGAAACATCATAAAATACCCTTACAAAAGCTCTATTTTTTATCAATATACCCAATGGGTTTCAATTTCATCTGTTTTCATCAATTTATATTTATATCACATTTAAAAGTCTTAGATGTACACAACCATAGGTACTAGCAATAAAAAATCATTTTAAAACTATACAAGTTACTTTATCAAGCTGATGCTTTGAAGAATTTGGTAAAATATATTATAATTTCTTCATTATCCATCATTTTTTTACCATTAATTATTAAAAAAAAGGATCAGTTTAAGAAAATTTTAATTCCATGCTATAGGGGAAAACCCTTTTGGTTTTAAATATAATTTTAATTTACTAAATCCTCATATAAATAGGGTATAAAAATAATGCAATTTATAATTTAAAGGGTATCAGTCCTGTAATATTCCATCAAACATTTATACATAACTCGTATAAGTGGTCGTTGAAACAATAATTGACTATCACAATTTTATCCCAAGAATACCCCATGGGGTTAATTATCTAGGAATATAAAGATAAATGTAACCTATGAGGATATTATCCTTCAATAGTGGGTCCAATAAAGCATATCTCGAAATAAATTGATTTATTAATGGATAATTAAACCCATTTTAGTTTATCATATATTTATATCATTTCATGAATTCCCTACTTGTGTTGTGACATTTTTATGTCATAAGCATAAAACACCATGATTGGCCTACCTTGTCTTAGTGATGTTTTAAGATCTATAAGAATCCAAATCAATTTATGAGTATAATTTTAACCACTTTTATATTTATAAAAGATATTGTTATAATATTAACATTCTGAAATTATTATGGTACATTAGATTATAAGTTATAAGTATAATTAATGTAACCATAACCTAGTTATCACCTTTGGCCTTATAATATAACAATTTCACATATGATGGTTTCATCATATGGGTCACCAATACAAATTTATAAAGCCACATACACTTAATAAATTACTATTGACACCCATTTCATCCCAACCACTAATGTTTCTGACCATGTTACCAATTTTAGATATACCAAACATTTCATTATTGGTTAATTAATGTGTCACCATCATGATATGTGGGAAAACCCATTTAGGTTGAGGTTTAAACCTTAATAACATATTACTTTTCAAATTTCCGACATATGAAACGTAATCGTAGTTAAATTTAAAATTTCCAGGCACATATCATAAGAAACATGTAATGAAGTCAATGAAATAAACACAGAATGAAAAATTCATGACATATATATCGTCAGGTGTCTACAATGATGTGTAAACAGTACTCACTTTTCATGACCGGTCATCTGTAAACTATTATAAATCCCATAAACTGGTATGTAGTTGAAATGTGTATCAATCACTTGAGGTTAAATAGTAATAACTGTAATAACAACATGATCAATAATATCATCCCTTGAAACATTGTATTTTCATCATGTGTGGGGTTTCTGAACCAAAAAATGAGTTATTTATAAGTCACCAACATGTTTCTAGTATCATATCATCCATCATGAAAATTAATTCAAAGGAAATGTAACCTCTACATCCACTTTCTAACATCTCGTTCCATGATCGTCAATGATGGTTCCTCATCCGGGTCTACCACATCACCTCAAGCAGACCTCCCCATACTCAAGAGGGAGTTGACTAGTTGTGATGGTCTAAAGATGTTCTATTGGGGATACTATACCCTTTGAATCAACAATAAATACAGTAGAATAGGTGATAAATAAAGGTAGTGGAATATAATAATTTCTAACAATGAATAATAAATTAACGAATAACCGTTCATGAGCATTCTACAATAGAAAATCACACGGCATATAGTATGTAATAAAATATACATGGATATAGTAATTTTAATAAATAATTAATTAAAAGTCTATATCTTTGGTGGAAATATCACCCACTACTCCCAATAAACCATGTCTAATCATATTCAAAATGAAATAAAAATACCAATGAGCATTGTACATTTCGTAACTTGTAACCAAGAGATTTGTTCGGGTACTAAACCATGGGAAGAAAGGGTGTGAGATAAACCCAACAGGACACCACCATCAATGTGTAATATAATTAATTACATAAATATAAAATAATGTAGTGTTAAGTTTTATTAAAAAACATTAATTAGATAAATGTGATAAAGTCTGTCTCAGGTTCCTCTTGGACACCTGATAGACGATAAATGAATTTTCCCAAGACAAAATAACTCTAAAAATCCCATCATGTATAAATATGCATATATTTAGACATATGTATACATATATATATATATATATATATATGTGTGTGTGTGTGTGTGTGTGTGTGTGTGTGTGAAGATATATATATTCATTAGTGAGTACTTGGGTCATAAGACAAAGGCATCCATATAATAATAATAATAATAATAAGAATATAAAAATATCATTATTTAGATATAGGTACCATCAAAACTATCTTCATTGTGGTGATAGATTACCATTTATTTAAATCCCAATAAATGATGTGAAACTTTAAGTCCAACATCTGGGTCATAAGACCAAGGCATCCATATAATAATAATAAAAATAATAATAATATAAAAATATCATTATTTAGATATAGGTACCATCCAAAGTATCTTTATTGTGGAGATAGATTACCATTTATTTAAATCCCAATAAATGATGTGAAACTTCAAGTCTAACATCATAATCATGGGTGTGAAATGTCACATCCAACAACATAAAATTATGTGAAACTCTATTTATACAATCCTAGACCAAGGTGGTGTGAAACTTCATATCTGATTATCCAAACTAATAACTATGGGGACTATTAATATATTATTTTTATCCCACATTCATTATGATCCTTAAACCAATGCATTCTATAAAGAGGAACATTGTATATCTCAATTCATAGTGTATCACATCTGACCTATAATCCCATCTATGGCATTAAATCATTTTAATTCATGGTTTATTCAGGGTGTAATAATTCATTTTAACTTATTTTGTCACATCATTAGTAAGGATAACCAATCTATTAACAAATATGTTGTAAGGATAATAGTTAATTGTCTATAATATTTGGAACCATACATGCTAAATGGTCTATCAATGGACATGGAAACTATACATCATAAAATAGACATGATTCACAATGAACGTTCAATTTTACAAATCAGTTATATGGAATATAGAAGTTCATGAAAGTATACATTAATTTTATCAATTCAAAAAATTATTTTATTTATCCATCAAACTCTGAATTATTGATATGGTCCCAGTAAATCATACATTCCAAAAAATACCCCTTAAATAACCTTAGTCCTTTTATATGTAAGTTAAATCCAACCTATTCTACAAATATATATTAATGTTATTTGAGTCATCTTAGTATCTTATGGGTCATTTAATTATATTCCACTAATATATTTTTTAGAATATAATTAAACAAACCATACAATGGGTTTTAATTACATAGTTGTGGAATAGTGGTCTTGGGCATGTTGGAAAAACACCCAAAAGGGTGATCCAGATCGAAGTAGACAACATATAATTGTGTGATTAGGTGCATGTGGGGTACGTGAATTAAGGAAATAGTATTTAATTAATTAATTTAACATTTTAGAGGTGATACAAATAATTTCTAGAGTGATTAAAAGTGAAATTTTTATAAATGACGTAACTATAAGAGAAAATAATGTGGACCACCTACCACGTGCTTAGGAATCTTCACAAATCTATTAAGGGTGTTTTATTTAATATAGAATAATAGAAATCATATAAAAATATATATGTCTTCAATATAAGTCATATGGAAATGCATTATGATCACATAAAAAGAGAGAAATAAACTACAAAAGAGGAAATTGGAGTCATATACTTTCCTTAAGTAATCGAATGTAATGAAAGACATTTAATTTGAACAATGAATAGTGGAGAACCAATGAGGAGGAAGAGATAAAGGAGATAGCTTGCACCGAGGAGCATTCTAGCCAAATGGGATGAAAATTGTGTGATACCCTTTAATGGTTGGAGGGGAAATAGATAACTTTCCCCCTTTTATTGGGTGACTGTTTGGCCATATTATTTGGAAAACTATGTTCCAATCATGCTGTTCAATTTTCCATTTTAGCCAAAGACACATTGTTACCACACATGGTTTACAAACCGTGAGGGGGCCATGAATATCTACTTCTCCAAAGCACCCCTAACCTACAAGGATGTAGTGAATGGTTAGAAAACATTCAAAAATCATTATTCTATCTCATTATCTCTGCATCATTTTACACTATTGTATAGGACACTAGTCACATTTAATCAAACTATGTCATAGTAAAAATATGGCTTCATTGTTTGGCTACACGCTCACTACTATCTATCCACCATCAGTGCTCCCAATTCCATTTCTGTATGAAACAATATTTTATAATAAAAATACACCCAATACACTTCTGAACTCCCAATAATGAATTTAGTACTTATTAATTATATATAACAACACTTTTGAGTTATATAATTCTCAGAAATATGTTCCAAATGATGGTTCTAAATTAATCCCTTCAACCAAATGGAATGATCAAAATAAATTACAAATTTTTTACCCATTAAAAACATGATATGTTACAGCCTCCCCACATCAGAACTTATCTTCCCTGAGAATCCCTAGTGTACATTAAATAAATTCAAAAAATTTAATGTTTGGGAATCCTCACATGAACATTCATGTTGTATTTATGAATGCTCAATGTTCCTTCATGAGATACCATAAATAACAAATAACATAAACCTAAAAAACATGATCCAACATTCATAATGTTTAAAAAAATGCTAAGAAGGTTCTTACAATATCTTATCTAAGACAATATAAAAGCACATTATCATCAGACCTGTCAAAAAGCCTATAGTGCACTACAACTCTACATCTAGTTCTAAATTTCTAATTCTATGTCACAGTACACCCACCATAAAAATTTCCAATAAACACACACCCTAATCATCCTAAATAAAAAAAATTAATGTTTAATATATTTCACATGAGAACATTACCCCCAATCCTTGATTTTCTATGCAATATTGAACTCCAATTGACAAAAATAAAACTAATTATTATAGATATTCATTCAAAAAGAAACCGTCATTATTTATAACACACACATCTCATGCCAATCGCATTCCTGATACAGTTCCATTCTAACTAAAAAAACTATTAATATAATCTCATTTTGAGCTTCTTTTAGATGAATATATCTATGAATTCGTGACATTAATAGCTAATGTGTCACCGACATTAGTTTTCTAAACCATTTTATAATCAGAATCCATTCATGGGGATAATTACCTCACTTGAACATCCCAAAGTATATTTCTAAAACAATACATGTAATTATCCACAATCATCTAGACATACATTTTTCATTCATCTAATGACATATGATATCGAAAATGGCCACCGCAGATCCATTCTTGATGTTCCATGACCCTTATCTAATAAGGTTCTCTTACTAATGATCAATATCCCACACACCACCATAATATCATCAATGTCATCTCACTAGAAAATTAATTTTGTAATTCTTATAGAATATTCCACATCTATTACTAGACATAATGACATGCATGGAAAATAGTCCAGCCACTACCAATGACTTTCATAAGAATCACCCATTACCCATTCCAACATCTTGAGAAAGGTTTTCATAGTTATCAGTAAAATAAAAATCATAATGTTGGTCACCACCCTCAAACAACCAATGGTGTACATTTCACCATTTGGAAAAATTTGTACCAATCCACATGCAAAGATACAAATGCATCCTTTCATCAAATAATGAATGATATAAAGGAGTATTAAAATGTAGTTAGTGATATCCCATCATACTTTGATGATGTAATGATATGGGGGGAATGATCCTATAAAATAAAAATAGTATAAAATATCATTTATATCCATTTATATATCTACTTGATCTATGATCACATAAAAATGGTATATACTTCTTAACCAATTATAGGACCCATGTCTCCTGTCCAACTATGGTTCATATTCCCCGTGTACCTCCATCAATATCAAAATTAGCCCTCATCTCATGAGCATCCATTAAATTGTATCCAATGTTTCATGTTTCCATTCAATACAAGATAAAAATTTAAACCACCAATCCTTAGGCCATACTGGGATTATCATTAACATTCTACAACAATAGATTTCATATGATACTCACAAAAACTAAATTTTTCATGCACAGTGTGTTTACATCCCATATTTCTTATTTTAAGACCTAAATCATGACCCTACGATTCATTCACCAATATGTCGAAATAACAATTCTACCTGGCATGTAGTATTAACACACAATGAGAACCTCTGCCACTCCTCATTAAAATAGGACACCTTAAATATTCTATGATTTATAGAAATACTACCCATCCCAAGGTGTCATTTTTGAATATAAAGCTTCAATGCATAACCAATAGTAAATAGGGTGATGCACCTAAATTGTAATTCCCAGAAAATCCTATCTCGATACACATAACCCTAGTTTCTTCCATATAAAATATATATATCACCTTCCCTATGTCTGAAATCCTACAAACTCCCCATGAATTTAATTAAAAATGACCACATATCCATGTTCTATACCTCTAAAAGCATAAGAAAAATATGGACTAACATGTCTTAAAAGAATCCCCAAATGAGAAATGATGTTGACGACCAAAAAAAGGACTACAATTCAAATGTAAGGTCATCTATTTAACACACCTATCCCTTAAATTTACAATCTCAATGTTGGGACAGTAGGTCCATCAAAATAGCCATATGTTGTCATTCATGAGAACCATTCCTTAATTAATAGAATCAATAACATGGAATCTAACATGCCAATAATATATTGATAAAATTGGTAAAAATAAAGCTATTGAAATGATCATTGACTTATTGGTTTCAAGACTATAAAAACTCTTAATGGAATCACTTTCTTACCATTAGGCTTTTTGGAACTAATCCTCTCAGATCATCCTTATAAGGAACTACAACATGATAGTTCATAATATCAATGTAAGTATAATAAGATCTAACACACATAATGTATATTCCTATAGTAATTAACCCATTTAGGTTCATCATACCATACAAAGAGCCTCAATAATAAACTTTAATTGTATACTAATAGTCTAACCCAACTTAAATGGTCATATAATGACACATAGCGTGACCAGGAGCAAGGATAAAAAATCAATCAGCTTCCTATCTGATATTGAACTACCAAGTATACGGTATCCCCTTGTTTTTAATCATATGGATTCATCCATTAAGTATAAAGTCACATAAAAGGGATTTTTTATATGATTCCACCATACATTTACACATAGACTCTATAAGTGTCCCCTATAACATAAATTATTATTTCATATGTGTCATTATAATATCCTTGTGTGGTTAAGTACAATGTAAAATAAAGATAAGTGAACCCTATGAGGGTCCCATCATTCCAACCTGGGTTTATTTATTTGAAACCCAATAAAAATTCATATATTAAGGATTAATTAAACCCTTAGTGGATTTATCTTATAACAAAATCATGTCTTGATCAGCCAACTAGGATCGAGTCCAGTTTATCTCATAATCATAAAACAATAACAAGTATACTCTGATTGAGTTGTCTTCTATGATCCATAATACGTTGAATCATTTTATGTGTAACATATTATGATTTTTTATATTTTTTCAAAGTGTTATTAGAAGAATTAAAACTCCCGATTTATAAATTTACTTTCCTTACTAAGAGAAAACATGAATTCTTGTAACTATGATATGGGTTTCAACATTATTCTATGAATATCACAAGTCCATATGTGATGGTCTTGTCATATGGGTCACCCATATCAATTTATAAAGGCCAATATACTTTATAAATTATTATTTTTCCTATTTAATCAAAATCACTAATGTATCATGCCATGGAATCTATGATTGAAAGCTAATAATTTTAATAATTGGTTAATTAAGGTGTCACCATCAGGATTTGTGGGAAATTACAGTTTATTTTGATGAATAAACATTAATAACCAATTGTTTCTTCAATTCTACTATTTCAAAAGTTATCATGGTTCAAATATAACTTTCTATAAATATATCATATCCAATAGGAAATTACATGAATGAAATACAAATAGAATGAAACATGCATGGAATATAAATCATCACGTGATCATAATAATTCATGAGAAATACATCCTTTCCCTACCTAAAAAATGGTAAAATACTGTAAAACCCATAAATTAGTAATTGGTGGAAAAGTACATCAATCACTCAAGGTGAAATAGTAATCATTTGTAATAATAGCAACATAAATAGTCTCATCCCAGAAAACGTGATATTTCCCTTGTGAATGGGTTGTTCTGACCTATACATGATCTATTTACCAAGAATCAACACTTTTTTAGTGTTATGTATACCATACCAAATAGTAATAAAAACCAAAATAAACATTTAGTACCAATTTTTAATTTCCTAACCAAATATCCAATATGATGGTCCCCCTAGCTGGTTCTCAAAATGGCCTCAATAAAACCTCAATGCACGTTAGAAGATTCTCTAATAGAATTGTGGGTCAAAAAGAGGTACCAGGAGGAGACTATACACTATGGATCCGTAAAAAATACAATACAATATATATATATAAATGTAGCGGGATAAAATTACAACTAGAAATCAATAATAAATGGATGAATAGCCTTGCATGAATATACTACAATGTATAAGAAATAGAAATACAATAGGTAATATAATATAAAGTTATATAATAATAATAATAAATACATAATAATAATACTATAACTCCTAGAATACTGGATATATTCTCATCCAATACACAGAATAATCCATGGCTAAGGATTTCCCAAATAAAATAAAAATAACCCAAAAAACATTCCATCTCTTAACTTAAAACAAAGATATCTATTTGGGTACCAAATAGTAGCCCACATATGGTTTCAAATACAACCAGTAGGCCACAACCAACGGTGTCTAATGCAATTCAGTCCATGAATAAAAAATGAAGTAGTATGCAAGTAAAATTAATATGTAGTAAGTAAAAAATGTAATCATGTTGGGCCCAGGTTCGTCATGGACACCAGTCCAACCGTACCTACTTCAGCCTAATATATAATATCTCTCAAATGACTTCTTTTATATATTTATTCAAATATTCCAACATATATATATACAAATACATACATGATCTGATTGGGATTATAGAAATTTTACTATAGAATCCATGAAATAATAATAATAATAATAATAATAATTATAATTATATTTGGGTCATTTTTTATATATGGAAACCATCCCAATAAAATACAAATTGATAAAGAGAACCATTCCCATAAATCCCATTCACTGATGAGAGACATCATGTCAAACATCTTAATCACGATCATGAAAAATCATTTCCAATTACACTAAATGATGTGAATTTAAATGTACAATATCTGAGACCAAGTGTGTTTGAAACTTCATGTACAATGACCCTAACCAAGGACCATTATTAATAATCATTTATAAGTTTATCCCAAATAATATATTATACATGAACCAAGGAATTCCATAAATATAATCTCATTATCCCTCAAGGCGTAGTGTATCTCATCTGACATATGAACCCATTCAAGGTATTCCTACTAGTGAATCCATGGTTTTATCAATGAATAATAATTTATTTTCCCCATTTTAGTCACATAATTTTTCGGAAAATCTATTATTATAGTATTGAGTGACGAGGGACTAGTTAAATTGTCCATAAAAGTTAACATCACACATAATGAAATCTATATCCGAGGCCCTGAGAATTATCTCCTCTAGAAATAATATAATTCAACATGATAGATCAACTTTAAAAATTCATTTATATTGAATTAAGAAGGATATTCAAGTATACAATACATACAATAGTTCATCAAACTGAGTCATTTAGCTACCACACTCATAAGAACTAAAATATTCCATGTAAATAATACATTCCATAAATTGATCCTTCAAAATATCATTATCCTTCTTACTTGTTTGGAACAACCCAAGAATTTTATAATTACTGGTCATTGTTAAGTGACTTAGACACCTC
This sequence comes from Viscum album, assembly GCA_963277665.1. NCBI lineage: Eukaryota > Viridiplantae > Streptophyta > Magnoliopsida > Santalales > Viscaceae > Viscum > Viscum album. The sequence goes on from OY728143.1 coordinate 361,126,710, forward strand.
ACATGTGTATCATTTATCATTATCCCCCCTCACAATTATAAAGAGGCCTGTAAACACACCTTGTATGGGGTATTAATTACATATCCATGTTGTAGAGGTAATGGTAATATATGAAACACACCTAATTGGGTGGTTTGGTTTGAAGTATAATCCCTCCATAATTGAAATTTGTTTCACAAAGGGCATGTTATTTATATAATTACAATTTATTTAAATAATCAGACATTTTATAGGTGACAGATGGAATTTAGGTTCCTGACCGAACAACGCATTTTATAAATGATTCAAAATTTATTGGAAAATAACGTAGACCACCTACCTCATTCTTAGTAAGATTAAATAATACATTATTTGGATTTTATTTTTCCAGACTAAGAGAAAAAGGAGTAATTGAAATATTACATGAAAATAAGGCATTTGAGCTCACACCGGGATAGTAAAAAAAGAGAGATGTGATACTAAAAAAGTGGAAAGAGGAGTCATACTCTTACCTCATGGGTTATAACATGATGGAAGAAATTCTATTCTGACCAATAATTGTGATGAACCACTATGGTGGATTATAGGTATTATTAAACTTGTATGGGGAGCCTCCTAGTCAATTGGGTGTTGAAATGGATTGAAATTCCTTTAAGGGTCAGAGGGGAAATGGGTAATATTTCGGCCTTTTAAAATTTTTAGAGTAACGAAACCCATGTTCTAATCTTATGGATCAACTTTCCAACAAACCCCATGAAAAATAACAACCTTACAAGATTTATAAATTGGGTTTCAACTTTGTATAGATACTTCTCAAAATCACCCATTCCTGATATGGTTGATGCACATGGTTTAAACCATGTCATATTACAAGACAATTCCAACATTTTGGTTGCAAAGTCAATTCTAATTGTGTGCCAACAATGGGCCCTATTATGTTTTATCCAAAAACTAATTTTAGGCCTAATGATATTAAAAACCATATAAACTCCCATGAAACCTATTATAACATAAATCATATTAAACCAAACAATTTTGTGTCTTCCAATTAGTGAAATTGTTTTTTCCAGTTGTTTTAAATTTTTCTCATCCACTAAATGAAATGCTCAAAAAGATATATAAATTTCCAACCCTCCCAAAATACTAGACATTACATGGATAAGTACCTGAATCTATGGGTATGAAGATCAAAGTGTACCAATGGTACATGGAGGTCATCTAAAACCATTTACTAATATATAAAAAGTCGGGCGATAATTATATGTTGATATAAAATGCTTTTAAATATAGTTTGAGTCATATAGTAATGGTATTTTAGTTTCTTTTTCTTTAATACTAAATTAAATTATTTTTTAATTTTAATTCATATTCAGCTTTATAATATATATTATGTTGTATATTCCATGATTTTTCTCCATATCTTTTCAAATTTATCATAGTGATATCTAATCTTAATTTTAAAAGATAACTGGCCTGAAGAATTCATCATGATATGAGAAATATCTTTATTGAGATTTATTCTTCATTAATATGTTTGGTTTTAATTTCATAGTGAGGTGGTGAGGGTGTGAGGAATTCGATTAAAAAACCATCAACTGTATAAAATAGTTTTCATCCTCAGGTGTAGCTATGTCAAATAATATCAACTATTTTTACTCAACATTTACAATATATTAAATTTATAGCAAAGTACCTTAATAAATAACATATGGTATAACTAGGTGTTGATTTAATGAAATTCCTAAATAATGGTCTTTCATTTAATCTATAATATAGATGAAGTTGAATTTTTTGTTTCAGGGAACACTCCAACATGCACTATGGTTTAAAAAACATAATAATGGGAGGTTATTCATGAGTGATATTGTGTTAATCTATGAATATAGCTGATAATAATGTGAAAAAGTATAAATTATTCTATGTAAAAATACCTAGATTTGTTCCCATTTTCTCGAAATTCTATTCATTTTATGATCATTAATTTTAAATTTTTGTTCTATTAATTTCACTACACAACCCAAACGCTTATTTTACTAGATTTATATTATTTTAAAGGTAAAAAATGTTGAAAAAATCTTATAAAAGAGAACCATGATGAGTTTTTTGTTTGACCTTTTTATAGATGACCCTGGTCAACCACTGGGTTATATCCAAAGAATTTTAAAAATTATGTTGACTAGCACCCATAATAGTCCTCTAATTAAACTATTTTTTATTTTATGAAAATATAGGTGATAGGTTTTGTTTTTTTCACATTTCTTAATCTCTTAATTTTACATTATTTTGGATTTACATAATAGATTTATCAGTGATGAATTAAATTTAAAATTAATACTATGCACTAGATAACTACTCATATGTTCAAGAGAATTGGAATGATGTACAAAATTATTAATAAATGGAATATGGAATATTGATGAACATGATGAATAAAAATACACTTTGATCATCGGATACCTCTAAGAATATAATTACCAATATGATTCTTGAATGAATAAGTCACCCAAACCATACCCCATATGTTTATTAAAATAAAAATAAACTCTAAATTGAGGAATCAAGGTGAAATGTCTTTATACCAAATTAGAATCATGATATTAAAAAATTATAGTCATAAAAATAAAGGCATATATTTCATCATCAAAGAATGTGATAATACAATGTATTTGCGCCTTCTATACAATTTGGTTGTGTTCAAAATATGCCAACATTGTCTTAAGGGGAAACCTTTCTACAAATATAATTGTAAAGGTAAAAGGACACAATCCCATATTTGAGGGCTTCAAAATATAGTCATTCCATATATTTTATTGAGTTTGTAACTAGATCATAATATAATGTAGGATCTCCCCCTTCATCCAGCACAACTGAATGTGAATGAAATCTTGTCTTCATAAAGAATCAGTTTGAAATAAAGGTCTCACTCTTTAGTAATTACCTAGAATTAAATAATTTTAGAACAATCACATGTCGATAAATAATTAAAAATTAATGAAGTAGTACAAGCAATGTTTTAGATAAGAAACAAATATTAGACCATACCATTCATATCATTCCTAAAGAACACGACCTCTACCATGAACTACATAATTAAATACTCAATAGCATCTAAAAACTCTTTTACTACACTAATGAGAATACTATAAAACAAAAAATAACTTAGATCAACATTATTAGGTCATTAAAATACATAAACATCATGTTTATACTCCCAACAGTTTAGACGATAACATAATATCCCAGCATGAAAATGAGGGATGGAAATAAAACAACTGCAACATCTCAAAGAATTAATTTAGAACCACATATAGGGATCCAATTACCTAAAATGATACATGATTGGGGATAAGTACTAGGTACCTACATGGTATAAACAAATTTATTCTCTCTAAGTACGTTTATTCCCAAGAAGGTGTAAAAAATCAAAGGTATGGTTTTTATCATGTTTAAATTCCACCCTATCAAGCACCCAATATTTTATATATATATATATATACTAGTCTATAGTTATATCCATGTTAAGATAACTTCTAAATCTCTACCTCTCTTTTCCTCAGTATTGGGTTATAATTCTTCCATATATCCTTCCATAATTATTTTTGTGAAACTCTTAATCATAATGGAATCCTCTAAATACTATTTATACATCGAGAAATAGGAATCACCATCATCCATTAAGGATGCTGGATAGGGGTGATTAACTACTGGCATCCATCTTTGATAACACACATCCCGGATGTGCCATAAATAGAATAAGAGTCGACAACCATGCCCATTCCGGGTGATAATCATTACAAGAACTCATTTATATTTAATATCAATGAAATTTAATTAATCACTAACTTTTACTAATTTATATTTTTATATTTATCCAACCAATTGAATTCCATAGAGGATAAATAAAAGTAATATTTTCATGAGGAGGAAATAAAGGAAGTATTTATGGTAGCCATTCATGAAGGGATAAAAAAACACTATAACATTATTAAGGGTAAAATTAATATTTAAGTTTAATATACATTAATTTCATTCAATTCGTTCAATAAATTGACACTCGTATTGATTCTATTATTATAACCCTAAAAAATAATGAATTTGAGGAATAAAAAAATATAATACATATGAGATTTGGAATATTTTCAAGATGGAGAGGGTGAACCTCCTCAATATTTTAATTCTCTACCCACAACCACAATGTTACAATGGAAAAATATGAGAAGGTATAGAGAAAAATGAACTATATATATTATGAAATTTGGATAAAGATGAATTCATTTAAATAAGGTATGATAAGAAGTCTGTGTAAATAGATTAACACTAGAATAAGAAACAAGTTGTGGTCTCTATCTCCAAATCCAATCTTTTATTCAAATTGGGTTTAACAAAAAAAATTCATTTTATAGGCTATAAATATTTTTTACCCGTTTAAGGGTTGCAGGGTTAAAAAAAATTTTCTTCCCTTTACCTTTTATTTTTTTTAATAACATTTTTATGTTGTTTTGTATAACCTTATATATTTTGTATAAGAAAAGTGGGAAAGTGATTAACTAGAATAATCATCATGTTCTTTTTCTATCTCAAGTGCATTCAATATCGTAAGATTTTATCTTCATGTGCTTAAATGATGCTTTGTGATATTTTAGTGAGTGGGTCTTAACTTGATTTAGTTATTATAATCAATTTTATTATTTTATAACCTTTTTTGTTTAATAATGATAAAACAAACAATTTAAGTGTAAAAACTACTTTTCCTTGTGATAATACATTATCATATTATAGTATGTAGCATATTTTAAAATATTTATTTAAAATTATTGGTAATTATAGTTGTCTTTTTTTCATGTTCATAAACTTGTGTGGGTAAACCTGATATGTATATTTATTCCATGAAAATATATTTATATATTTTAATCATATTTGGAGAGTCATCCTAGACTAAATTATAGGTAGTCTTCATTGTAACATATTCTTTTGCGTGTCATGGGACATATGTGAAACTATAATTTTCGTAGAATATTTATTTGAAATAATTGTACTCAGGTGTACTAAGTATTATTAAGGGAACTACTCATTGGAAAGCCCTTGTAAAATATATTAAATGGATAGCCTGATATTTTATCTCTTAATAAATATTATATATAATATAATAACAGTAATTTATGATATATTAAGTCTCAAAATACCAATATATACCTATATATTAGAATATTTCATGATACAGTTTTAGCTATGTATATGACAAAAGGTTGGTTTCGTGGTATCTCTTGGGAGTAAGTTCCCAATCATGGGAAAATATTGAGTGATCATTCATTGTTTTCTGTAAATTGATCATTAACCTATTTTTTAAATGTTATACTTGTTACCCTCTTACTCTGTAATAAAAAAAATCTGAGAAAACATTTTTATATGAAAAAAATATAATACAATAAAAAATTATTCTTCAAAATTGTGGTAAGTGGTTTCTTTTTCCATTAATGATCATTGTGATTTTTGTGACCTATAAAAGAAAAATGGTAATTTTTATTAATCCATTTAAATGGATAATATTATATACCCTCACTATAAAATAATATTTAAATATTTTGATATATTTTTATTTAAATACAAACTCATTATCTTCCACTAATTTTTTATTATTAAGAACCTACCAACCATTGAACCCCATAAGAACTAAGTGAAATCCATCATGATTGGTACATGACATTATAAATGTTTATAATCTAACATCTTAGTAATGTAATGATTAAATTCATGTACCCTAATAAATTTTATGACAAATATTTTTAAAGTGAATAGAGAAAAATTCAAAAGTGTTGTAAGACACTAATGTCATGGACATGATTGAATGGTTGGAAATATATGTGAAATAAAATGAGATAGAAATCATAATTCAAAAATGTGGTTGGAAAAAAATATAATATGGTATAATTTTTTGGTTCCTTATTCTTTTTCGTGTTTCTTTTAACATTGAGTTTTTTTCTTGAAATCGTTAATGTTTCAAATATGAGTAATGACACATGTTTGTAGGTGTGATTGGAATAAGAACATGGCCTTAAACAAATCATAATCTTGAATTAAGTTAACAATTCACATTGGAGATCTTTTTAAGTTTAGAGTTTTAGAAAATTAGTCCATAGCTATTACATTACAACCCAAATATTACAAAGTAGACACTTGTACACAGTATTCATTTTTTCATAAAATAAAAACTCTAAAAAGAAAATAAAGTTCATTTCTTGAAAAAAAACTCTTCTTGAATCCTTTCTTTCTCTTACCCTTCATTATATCCAATGAAAAACATTTCAAAAACATGGGATGGGCATAAAAATCATAGTAAGTGTTATAAATCAAGGAACGAAAACATTAGGCCATCAATACATACAAATCAATGAAATCATAATATTCAATCATTAACATACCATACATAATCATAAGATTTATTAATAACATATGGAAATCATAAATCATAAAATAAATGTGTGGAATCCATAATATACTTACGTTTTAGTGTTCACAGCTATGTTGGGAGTTACATTTGAAATATCCATCGAAGTATATTCCCTATATCTCTTAAGAGAATCATTAAAATTTACCTTCTTCACATTACAAAATTTATTGGAGAGTAATCTTGGGCTCACCCGCACTAGTTTTATCATGGAACCACCTGTATACGTAAACGATTCCCATGAACCATAACATAATCATAACACATAACACAACCATATAAAAAAGATAACATTTCAACATTTCAATAATTTCAATATATTGGCATATAAATCCATTATAAATACTATTATCAATACCAAAATAATTAAAAATTGTATATGTTATTTATTTTTCTTTTTAAAAAATTATGTCTTGTTATGGAAGCCAAATATAAAATAATTCTTGTAGCGGTGAAAGGATGTTGTCACAACGTAAGTTAAAAAGAAACTTTCCCATTGTGGTTTTTTTAAAATTATTTGTTGAAATAGATTCCCTTTTATTGAAATGAAATGTCAAAGGGTATTATACATCGTATAAAATAATGTCGTCTGTAAGTCAAAATATGTCTCAATGAAAGGAGATTGAGACGAAGTCCCTTACGAAAATTAGACATCCTAGCGACATCAAATTAAAATTTTGAGAAAGAATTGGTGAGAGAGAAAAGGGTCTCTCATCATATGGCCATAAAATGTACATAAATAAGGATATAAAAGAACATGTCCCAATATAAGAAATTTAAATTAAAATATATAACATTAAAGATTTCATTTACTAATATATAAGGGTGAAAGGTTCCGATACAATGAACATATCATTACACTAAGGATAAATAAATTACATAACTATGTGTGAAAACAATAAATACACCCAATATAAATCTATTTTAACTGTAAACAAATCATAGATCGATCACACATATTCATAGAATGACATAATTAATACGTATAAGTTTAACCCAATGAATGGAAATTTGGTTATGATGTCCCCTTACAAAGATCATATAATTAAATTAAGGATAAATAAATGAAATAATTATGTGGAAAAAATATAAATACAACCAATATAATTGTATATTATGTGTAAAACAATAATTGGTAATTCAAACTTATTTATAGCATGACATAATCTATAAGTAGATGTCCAACCAAAAGAATGGAAATTGGGTTCAAAAGTTCCCTTGCAAAGATCATTTGGTAAAAAAATTGATCCATTATGTGTATTCACTATAATTACTCCTATATAATTTATAAATAAAATAAATTATATTAAAATTTATTTCTCACGTAATCATAGCATGGAATGATCAGTAATTAAAATTTTAACCCAAAGATTTGAAATTGGGATAAGGAGTACCCTTACCACGTGTCCAACATGACTCTTTTGTTCCTTATTATTCTTGAATAATAAACATAAGTTAATTTTTACATGATCTAGAACCATTTCCAATTAAATTATTCCTTTTATATCACTTATTACCTTGCTATAACAATTATGAATTATTTTATTTCATATCAGTCGTTTTTTCGATGTTCAGAACTTGAGTAAATAATTAACTTGTTATAATTACATATTGTCCATATGGTCAAAAGTACATTATATCAAGAATTATATTAATGATTTAGATATAATATATATCATATATATCCAGTATATATTTATTTACAATATTCCATAACATTTGGACATATGAAATGAAATGCACCGTTCATGGAGATGGTAAGTCGTACGTACGCATGAACACTACTTTTATTTCTTTTTCATTTTTTAAAGAATGAAAAATAAATGATACATAGGTATTATATAATTATAGTATGATATATATGTTATATATGATACATAATTTCATAAATTATATCCTTTATATGTTCCATTTATAGCATGAAAGAGTCATATCACTTTGAGGGGGTGGTAGTTTGCACTTCCTGAAATGAAAATATCGTATTTAGCCCTTACGGAAACCATAAAGGTTTGATATAAATGAAAAATAATTAGGAATATAAAAATAATAAATATAAAATATGTCACATATAAATATAGTGACATCATAATGGAAACCATGATAGGTATTAGGAGATAATAAAACAATCATCATTTCATGAGGCATCTGTTCGCTGTACACAGAAACAATATGTTCGTATCAATTAGATGGAGGCGTGTGTAAGTGTAGTTTGATTAATTATCATAAAAAACATATTATATTTAGGATAATGGTTTTTCCTTGTAAAAAATGAATAATATGATTATAGGGTGTGAATAAGTAAAATAAAATAAGTGAACTTGAGGGAAGACATTACCTTTAAATCAGGTAACTCCCTTTGGTTTGAACCAAAATGCTATCTTGAAGTGATTTCTGCCTAATGTAATACTGCTAGGAAGAAAATACGGATCTTAAGTGCTTATTTTGGCAGATTTTTACTGATCCAGGGAGTCCTGATTGGTTTGAGGAATGGTTAGAGTTGATGGTTTTTTATAAGGGGTAGGATGGGATCTTCAGAAAAATTTCAAACTTTTATTTAATTATATAGTTATTTTCGGTTTCTAAAGGTCCAAAACACATTTAATTATAGTATAAGGTGTATATAAGCCCATATAATATCATCCTATAATAATTGGATAGTTTTTTAATATTGTTATATCCTTATATTTTTTATTTAATCATTTTTTAACTTATTTAACTTTTAATATGCCCGCTTATATATTCATACTATATGGTTAATATATTTATTATAAGATTCCAAGAAACCCAAAACAAATCATTAATGAAATTTGTAACATCGTATATTTCATTTGGATGAATCGTATATTTTTAATACTATTTTATAATTTAATAAAATATTGATCGATTTAAATAATATTTTAAGTAAATTTTAATACTATTCGTATGATGAATTTATAAAAAATAAAAACTGATGGGATTATTTTTAAAAACCATCATTAATTATAATATAAAAAGTCATCATAATCATTAAAATTATTGTATGGAATAAAAATCTTACAAATAAATTTATTTTAATATTTATAATATCATTTATTTTGATCCTTTATTAATTAAGAAATTACTCAATCATCATTATGTCATAATTAAATTTGTTTATTTAATATCTAAAAATTAAAAATAAAATACCATGATATAGGAATTAGTTTTATATTTCCAAATAGTATTTATATTCAGATAAATAAAACATATAAATCCATTTGAAAATGTTTTTAGTAAAAAGATTCGTGTTTAAGTTAATTCTATCTTTACTTTAAATTAATTAATATAAAGTGTCATTATTACTCTCAAGTAGCTCCATGGGATCCCGAAATGGACCCATGGATACCTAAGGAATTAAATGTACCATAAAATAAGGTTACTAAATGCTTAAGTGTAATATAATAATAATATAATATTATTTTCACTCTTATTTACTAGATTTATCCTACTACCATGGTAAATAAAATATTTACCGAAGAAAATATTCATAATGTCTAAAAATAAAAGTCAGATATTTACACATTTTGGACTCCCTAATTCCAAATACGAAATCTATATTTCCAAATTCAAATAAAAAAGTGGTAGAAATTAATTTAAAATTAATTCATGTTGTTAAAACAAAACGAGTGTTTAAAAAAAATAAGAACTATATAAAGATTTACCTTTGTATATGTCCAATTTAAGAGTGAAATTACATTAAATTTCCAAAATTATATTAAATGGTAAAAATATAATCCAATTAAACTCTAATACCAATTAAAATAAAAATCTAAAAATATTCATAAATTAGATTAAAAGGACATTTTGAATTAAAATGAATTATTTTTCACTATTGATTTAAAAATGATCATTATCAGAAAAATACCAAAATTTCATCCAAAGTAAATTTTGATGTCCCGATTCTAAATAAGAATATTATATTGTCAAATATAAAATATATAAGGCACAAAAAATATATTCAAAAAAGGAATCATCATCAAAAGGTCGTTAATCATCCTTTTAAAGAATGTTAGTGTGTTTATGCTTAAAATTGGATTCATCCACATTTTAAACATCTATATATTATTGGATAAAAGAAAAGACATTTAAAAACATGTATAATAATATTTTAGTTAGTTTTATTCATTCCCTCCAATTCAATAGCTTGGCATTAACTATTATTTAAAATAATATTATATTATTATTTTTCAGTATGACTCAACCTTAACTGCAACAAAGAGATTTTCAGAAAACCTATTGTTGCATGTTAGGTACTCCATAGAATGTAGCATCTTATTTAAATTTAAATTAATATTTTATTAATAAATATTAATAAATATGGAAATGAAATATTCATTATTTATATGGGATGTTACATCCTCCCCCCTTTTGGAAATTGCATCCTCGTAGTTTTAAAATTGGGCACAAAATCATCAATAAAAGTCTCACATTGGAAAAAAAAGTCAATAAAAATATCACATTAAATGAAATAAATAGAAGTACAATGTTCATCCAAGATACCCATACATGGATTCAATGTAGGAAAACATGGATATAGATGAGAAAATAAGTGTCATGTTCTGATAAATAGTGATAGAAAACCTGATCAAGAGAATGTTATCAACAAGAAAACCACAAACTTGTGATAGGATAACCAGTCATTGGTTTCCCATTAGTAAAAGTAAACAAAAAATGTTTTTTTATGTTCCATTTCATAATTTTGGAGAATTTGTTTATGGAATTGAGTAAGGACATAAACAAATATACTTACTTTTCAAGTATAGTTTCATCCTTTAGTACGTTTCAACCAAAAACTCATCTTTTCTCCAAAAGATGAGTATTCAAGATGACTTGGTCACACCTGAAGTACTAGAATGAACTTCTACTGAATCATATAATCCATAACATATGAACCATATATTTCCCATATCATTAGACATTAACCAAAATCGAAATGGTTAGTTCTAGATCTGATAATCCCCAAATAGAATAATCTTCTACAAAAAATAAATTCAACAATTACTCTCCAAAATTGAGTAAACAATACCCAAATCTCAAAGAATACCATTAAATACAAAAATGAACATAAAATTCATTAAAAAAATTCAAACTAAGTCTGAAACCCAAAATTCATAACGATTTGATCCCATAGTGTTCCATAATAAATCTTAATATTTATATCCAAATAACATCATTTACTCTTAAATCCTCATATAGTAATGTAATTAACCTAATAACATATTCTATATGGTAGGTTAATCATTTCCATAAATTACCCAAATTTCCATATGTCTTTAATAAAAACATAGATCCTTCTAAAATAATATTTCACCATTACTCTTGAATATAAATCCCAAATTAATCTATTTTCCTTAGGCATATAGATTCAATAAAAGAGCAAAAAACTTCCAAAAATAACTTTTATCACATAATCCCCAAAAACATTTCCTGTACTAAGGATATCTATTTTACAAAACATAAGATCCCAAATAAACTTATTCTTGATGAGTAAAATAATTTAATTAAAAATAATAATCATACTAACCATGGTATTTATGCATTCCAGTGGTAGGTGATGAATCCCAATCGCACTTTCATTGTGCGATCGATTCCCAATGCTTTCTCTAACGTGATGGGTTGTCACAAATTCTTGACGTTGTATATTTTTAAGAACTAAATATTTTTAAAACATTCCTAAAAATGAGATAAAATCCCCTAAAATAACGAAGACATGGTTTAAAAACAATGGTTGTCTTATGCCTCTCATTTTCATCCCAACTAATAATGAACTCAATATCCAAATTCATTATTTATTATATATATATATATTGAAATTTTTTTACCACCATAAAATTACACTATTCTCAGTTAAATAATATCATACATTGATCATGGTGTCCACCTAGATTCATCATAATCTAGTTCACGTAGATAGATGGTCCATGCATTGAAAAAATGATTTAGAGATCCTTCAAAATCATATGGGTTTTTCATCCAAATACACCTAGAACAACATCAATCATATGGGGGTTCACAAAAAATAGTTTCATAAAATAATCATTTATGACATATTATTTCAAAACATTTTAAAAAACATTCTTTTTATAAAACAGTCGGACCCATTTTGAGTTGAATCATTCAATCAATGGTCCTTTTAAAATACCATAAGTATGTGCTAAAATACTATAATTTAAAACAAAATATAAATAGGTTGTACAAGGTTCTACTTATTCATCACCTTTTTTAAATTCATAATATACTTCAAAATCTTGTGAAAGGTAAAATTTCGGATAATTACTTTATAATATTTACATATATTGAAAATATAATAATATTGAGAAAATAGGATTTGATTAAATACAACCCATGATCCAAGATGGAATCATGGTATAGTGGAGGTGTTTGATTTATCATATAATTTCATTACAGTGAGCTGTATGTTATAAAATAATTCAAAATCACATGGACATGAAATAACAGTAATTATTGCAAGGAAGTCATCAAGAAGAGATAAGAATGTTGTTGGAGATCCTCCACCTTCCATTTGTAACAAGAAGTCCTTGATATGAAAAATTTACAAAATAAGGATTTAACTTAAGGGGTAGTCATAGAGACTAACCATGTGTATAACAAAAACTCATAATACATAAAGATTTCTAAACTGACCTCTGATACCAACAATAAGGAATCAGCTATAAACAATACATAATCTTGAATTAAGTAAATAATTCACAATGGGGATCTTTTTATGTTTAGTTTTATAGATAATTAGGCCATAAATATTACATTACAACTCAAATATTATAAAGTAGACACTTCTACTAGGTATCCATTTATTTAATAAAATAGATTGTATTAAAAAATGAGAGTATTATTCATGATAAAAATCTTCTAGAATTATTATGTTATGTTACCCTTCCTTATATCCTTTGATAAAATTTTCAAAAAAAATGGTTCACCATAAAATGATTAGAAAGGGTTATAAAACAAGGAAAGAAAACATTAGTCCTTCAATACATACAAATCAATGAAATCATTTATTTTATTCCTTAACATACCACAAAAAATATTAATATTTATGAATAACAAATAGAAATCATAAATCATAAATGTAACTTGTGACATCCATAACATAGTTACGTTGAAGCCTGCAAAGATGGGATTGATGATTACCTTTCTCACATTAACCAATGCATTGGAGAGAAATCTCAGGCTCACCCACCCAATTTTTATCACAGAACCACCAGTATACGTAAACAATGCCCAATAACCATAACATAATCATCACAAATGACACAAGCATAAAGGCCAGACAACATTTCCACAATTCAATAATTTAAATATATTAACATAATAAATCCATTATCAAAACCAATTACAATACAAAAATATATAAACAGACTATATGGTATTTGTTTTTCATTTAAAAACATTATGGATTGATAAGGAATTTAAATATCAAAAATGCTTGTGGCGGCGAAAAGGTGGTTTTCACCGCATACGTTAAAATGAATCATTCCATTTGTATTTTAGTAAAAAACTAAATATAAAGAGAATACCTTTTAATTAAATGAAAATTCAAACGGTTTTATACGTCATATAAATGAAAGTCTTGTATAAATCAATATATTCCTTAATGAAAGGTGACTGAGACGAAGTCCCTTATTAAAATTTGGCAGCCTAACATCATCGCATTATAATTTAGAAATTGAGTCGATGAGAGAGAAAACCTCCTCTCATCACATGGACATAAACTGTAAAACAATAAGGATATATACGAAAATATCCAAACCTAAGAAATTGAAATTAAAATACATAACATAAAAGAAGAATTTTACTAAATAGGAGGGTGAAAGGTTCACACACAAAGAACATATAATTACATTAAAGATAAATCAATGAAATAACTATGTGTGAAAAGATATAAATACACTTAATATAAGTGGATATTATGTGTAAAACAATCATAGTTCATTCACACATATTCATATAATGACATAATTAATATGTAGAAGTTTAACCCAATGAATAGAAGTTGAGTTAAAGAAGTCCCCTTACAAAGATCATATCATTAAATTAAGGATAATTAAATGATACAATTATGTGTGAAAAATATAAATACACTAAATATAAGTGTATATTATGTTTAAAACAATTATATATCATTTTCACATAATTATGGCATGACATAATCAAGAAGTAGAAGTTCATCCCAAAGAATGGAAATTGGGTTAAGAAGTTCCCTTATAATGATCATTTGGTAAATAAAGTAAATATATTATGTGTTTTCACAATATTTAAAGATAAAGAAAGTATAAATACAATATATTGTAAAAAAATTTATTTCTCACATAATCACTTCACCACATAATCAAGAAGTTGAATTTTAACCCAATGAATGGAAATTTGGTTAAGGAGTTCCCTTACCTCGTGTCCAACATGAATCGTTTGTTCTTTGTTCTTCTTGAATAATAAACATAAATTAATTTACAATTGATTTATATCCTTTTACATGTTTATTATTACTTTTATATCAATTATTACCCTACTATAACAAATATGAGTTACTTGAGTTCATATAGGACAATTCGTCATTGTTCGGAACTTGAGTAAAAAATGAACTTGTTATAATTACAAATTTTCTATATAGTCAAAAGTAAATTATATAAATAATGGTATTCATGATTTATATATCATATATATCATATTTATCAATTATATATGTATTTATACTAGTCCATAACATTGGGATAGATGAAATAAAATGCACCGTTCACGGAGACAGTGAGCCATACGTACACATAAACATAAATTTCATTTATTTTTTATTTTTAATGGAATAAATACTAAATGATACATTGGTATATTATAATTATAGTATATAATATATATTATTTATGTTACATAGGTTCATAAATTATATACTTTATATGTTCCATGTATAGCATGAACAATTCATATCTCTTTGAGGGGGCGGTAGTCTGCACTTCCTCAAATGAATTTATCGTATTTACCCATTATGGAATCTATAATTGTATTTTATAAATGAAAAATACAGAAGAATATATATAATATAAATATAATATATATCAAAAATTAATATTGTTCCATAATAATGGCCATTGTGAGATGCGGTAGGAGATAATCGAACAATCATCATTTTGTAAGGATGCACTTCGTCGTACATAGAAACAATATGATCGTATCCGCTAGATTGAGGGGTGTGTATGTGTATTTTGAATCCTTTTAATAAAAAAATTATTTTATATTTTGGATACTTTTTTTTATTTAAACAAAGAATAATAATATGACATGGAGCGAAGAATTAAAATAAAACAAGAGAACATGAGGGAAGACGTTACCTTTAAATCAGGTAACTCCCTTTGTTTTGAACGAAAATGATTTATTTTGGTGATTTATACATATGGTAAGGATTATATGAGGAATATAGGTATCATGAAAGAATAATTGGGCCATGTTTATATGATCTAATGAGATTTGAGAGGTGTGAGTAAGGGTTATAGATGATGGAATTTTATAAGGCGGAGGAGGGGCTTTTAGTAATGTTTGAAAATATTAACTTATTATATAATTATTTTCTGTATCTAATGATCCAAAAAATATTTAATTCAAATATAAGGTGTATATAAGTCAAAATATAATCATCCAATAAGAAGTGTATAGGTTCTGGATAGTTTTTAATCCTTATATTTTTTATTTAACCCTTTGTTATCTTATTTAACTTTTACCATGTCCTCAAATATATTCATACTATATGGTTAATATATTTACCATATAATTCTAGAATACAAAAAATGTATCACTAATGAAATCTGTAACATCATATATTTAATTTGGACTAATCTTAGATTTTTAGAACTATTTTTTCATTTAATAATATATTGATTATTTTAAAAACACTTTTATGTCATTTTTAATACTATTCATATCATGACTTTTTAAAAAATCCTAACCATCTTTGGTCATTAGAAAAACCTCCAATAATTCAAAGATAACAAGTCATCATACTCTATAAAATTATTTAATGGCATAAAAAGCTTCAATAATAATATTAATGTTTATGTTTTCTTATTTACTACAAATTAATTAATATAAGGTTTCATTTTCACTCACATGTTGCTACAGGGGGTCCCAAAGACGACCCAAGGATATCCATTGTCATTCATGTATCGGCCAATATGGTTAAAAATAGTTTAATAGTAATTTAGTATTATTATAATATTATTTGTCACCATTATTTACTAGATTTACCCTTTAACCACAGAAAATAAAATATTTACTGATGTAAATATTAATAATGTATAAAAATAAAAGTTACCTATTTACACATTTTGGACTTCCTAATTCCAAATATGGAATCCATTTTCCCAAATTCAAAACACATATGTAGAAGAAGTTAATTTTATATTAATTTCGATTGTTAAAACAAAAATGCGTGTTTTCAATAAATAATAACTTTCAAAATATTTTCCATTGTTTATGTCCAAATTAAATGTGAAATTACTTAAAATGGCCAAAATTGGATTAAATGTAAAAAATATAATCCAATTATAATTTACAAAAATTAAAAGAACAATATAACAATAAAAATACATTATATTAAAAAGAATTTTTGAATTATAATGCAGTATATTTCACTATTCATTAATAAATGAACATTATCAGAAAAATACCAAAATTTCATCCATAGTAAATTTTGATACACTGATTCTAATGATGAATATTATTTTTTCATATATAACATATAAAATCATCAAAATAATATTTATAAAATGGTTTTCCATCAAAAGGCTGTAAATCGGCCTTTTAAAGAATATTAGAAAGATTATACTAAAATTATATTAATTCACATTTTAAGCTTCAAAAATTTCATAGATAAAATTAAAGACCTCTAACAAATATGCATAATCATATTTTAGTTAGTTCTGATCAATCCTGCCAATAAAAATACATGGCATTAAGTACCATTTAAAATAATATTATATTATTATTTTTCAGTATGACTCAGACTTATATGCAACCTGATATTTTCAGAGAAACCCATTATTTTGTGTCAGGAAATCCATAGAACATATAATACCCTTTAAATTGAAATTGATATTTAATCCACAATTATTAATTAATATGAAAATTTTATATGATTTATTTACATGGGATGTTACAACAGGGCACCAAATTTATATAATTTTCTATGATAAAATGTTATTTATTACAATATTATTTTAATAGAACCTAATAATATTATTCGTAATTTATGAGATAGTAAAATTTAGGACACAAAGTGAAACTATCATAAGACGATGATTTTAGGAGTTTAATTTTATTTTTTGATTCATTTTTTAGGACAATCATAAAATGTGTATTTTTTTTTGTGAAAATTAGAGGATATAGTATACATGTTTCATCATTGTTTTCTTCTAATATTTTTTATAGATCTATTCTAAAAGTTAATTAATGTAGTAATTTATTAAAAGTTTCAAAGTTCACACTATGAAAAATTGGATCATCCCCCACCATGTAAACAAAGGACCATTGACACCTAATAATGGTTTGGTTTGTCTAATATTTACAATAATGATAGAGAGAGAATGAGTACAGTGTCAATAGAAAATTGGTTTTCCTATGGGATTATTAACATTGCATCAGCCAGGATTCGACCCCTAATAAGGGATCCACATGGTAGAATCTCATGTAACCATACATCAAACTAACACACCATTCAATCATAAACAACTCACACTCATTTTTAAAAGTAATCCAATAATCCCATTGAAAAAGTGATATGGGAGGGTGAGTAATAAATTATTTAAAATGTAACATGGTATCATGCTTGGAGGCATATAACTTAGTTTTGTGGTTCCCATTGTAATAATGTTATCACATGATCTGGATATCCACATGAAATTCCTTCCTCGCACCAAGAAAACATCTAATTGTCCATACAACATAAAAACGGGCATTTTCAATGTAATATTTTGGATTCTCCATTTCAACCTCATGTTCATCCAATATATCATCAAGACATGATACCTTTGAAATCTATTGAACACATATTATTGGCCCTATAAAATATCGTAAGAAACAATAATGTACTCGTTGCATTGAACTCAACATTAATTGAATTGATATATTTTTGTAAAGATATCAAAACAAACAAAATGATTTTAATGTAACGGGTCTTATGTTACATATTTTCTAAAAAAATATGAACAGTAGATCCAAATCTACTACAAGAGTGAAAAATCATTCCAACACACTCTAAAATTATAACAAAATTGTATTGTACTTTAACACTTCTCAAATAATTTTAGGCAACCTTTATCAGTAAAACCATAGTCTCAAACATCCCATCATATATTTCACCCACTATGTGATATTTTCTAAACCTGTGATTCATTTTCTATATATATATATATAATTTATTATCATCTCCCAATGGAGACATTGTTTCATCTCTAATACAGTCAGACATCACAATATAGAATATTTTTATTTCCATTGTATTCCTTCAAAACATCATTTAACAAGTAGAATTACTTGGGAAAAACTAAAGTTGTTTATCACATCCAAATTAAAAATTTCATTGATGCAGAAATAACGAGACTATACAAATTCATATATAACAGAGTTATAATTTTTGATATCAATTTACCTCATGAAACTATTCTAATAGAGGATTACATTTTGTATCAAGGGGAAGAAAACGATAGCTACAAAACTCCATGTGTTTAAAGATCATTCTATTGCAATTCAACATATAGACCATGTATAATCAATAGATTATAGATAAGAAATGTGAGGAGAATTTCATTTCATTTATGATAGTTGAAAATATAGGTTATGTAATATGGTATGTGGATTTTATATTCTCCCTTTTCTATTTAGTTTCACTATTTAGTAATAATTTTATATATTTGGTATATTTTACATTCTATAATATAATTTCACATCTTCCCCTTAATTTTCAAGATTTTTTCCATTTGATCTCCAATATATATGATTGTTGAAAAATAATCGTGAGAACTTTATCTTATGATAGGTAGTGTTATGCCATATATTTTTTCATTAATTCTATGTATTTATTTTATTTCACAGTGAGGATATGAGGGTGCTAATAGTTTATATTAGAGATCAATAACTATCTCCGTAGGTACTCACACTCAACTATTTATTTATGTAACCATTTCACATATCACTACCAATAATTGTTTGATAAACATTTTTATTAGGGAGTTTAGTAGATAATATTGTATAATTGAATTGGGTGTTTAGTTTATGAGATTCCACAATTTTGATTTTTCATTTACTCCCCAATATATCAGGAGTGGAATCTCTTGTGCCCATGAGATATCCATGCTGTGTTATTATATCAAAAATATATTTTCATGGATAAATTTGAATAATGATATTTAGATAATCATTAAGTTCAGTTAAGAAAAAAATAAAATCTATGAAGGATTTCATGTCACAAAACCTTGGTCATTTTTCCTTCTGCCTAATCTGTTTGTATTTTAGCTAAATGTATTTCACCTTTTTTTCTATGCGTTTTACTACACAGACTAACAAACAAATTTTTTTAATTTTTTTAATTTTTTTATTTTAAAGATGAATATATAAAAAATAAAAACAAAAGAGAAGATCATTGAGTTTAGTTTCCAAACTCCATGGATTCACCCCAGGTCATCCACTAGGTTGAACGTCATATATCTCCTTAGAAAAAAAATCACCACCTAAATAGTGGAAGGAAAATTGAAATCCATAATTGTGGAATTTAAGCATCTTGAAACTCAACTCCATCATATCACAACTCTAAATCATGATTTTATGGATGTGGATTTTTTGTTTCATCGTTCCAAAAATATAAATGATGTTTCCATATTTGATAAAAGAATGAATTCTTAATTATTACTAAAAAATTTCTAATAAAATCCCTTTTTATCAGCGAAAGAATTGGTATGGATAAAAGGCACTTTTATAGTACTAATATGTTCAGTAATAAATGAAGATTGTATCATAGTTATCTGTTTGTCGATCAAATTTATCAACTACAACAGCATGTTTAAATATGAACATCACACTACATCATGAAGATAAATTAATTATAAAAAAATTAAAATTAAAATTAAATTATAATACATTAAAATTAAAATTATATATTCATTATAAGAAATTTAATGCATTACAATTACATTGATATGTATAGATTATTAAAAATACATAACATTCCCAAATAAATCTAAACAAAATAATTCATATGAGAATGAGGGGACCTATATTACACTATCATTGGTGCCCACTTCAAATATATCTGTACAATGAAACCATTTTATATACACATCATTGCCATCTATAAGAAAAAATGTATGTACATGAAATAAAGTAATGATTATTCTACTGACACTATAATGAAATAAAAACATATACATGTGATAGAATAATGAATCGATGAAAAATAGTTAAAATTATAACATTAATGATAAAAAAATCTTTAATATATACAAAATAAAACATATTGCATCGTAATAAGACACCCAATGTGCAATTTTTTTATTTATAGTTTGTGGTGTGCATTTAGTCATATTAGCCTCACAATGTATTTGATTTATGTGAGGATAATTTATACATGTCACAAATGAATTATAGATATTTATCTTAATTTTTCATGGAAATATGAGAATCTTCTCACAGTTTTATCTATGTGTCATGTATTTTGAACTAAATTTTCACATTTAAATGAAAAAAAAAGATTCAATCGTAATAGTCTTAACTGTGTGTCATATTGATTTGTAGTTAATTCCTACATATTGAAAATTTATCAGAGATCATTATCCTAAAAGTATAGGCATTTCCCATGTAGTTGTAAACATACACATATCTCCTATCCCACAATACTGAAAAGATAAAAACCATAACGGAACAAAATGCATGCATACAACTAAACACCACCTATAGAGTACAGTGGAATATAATGTGCGGAAAAGTAAACTAGGATAGAATACAAGCCCACCAAAAGAAAGAGTATGTAAACTAAAATTTCCAACTAGTAAACATGTAAGGTAATGGAAATATTGCTCGATGTTGAAGGAACACCTCAGCGTATAGGGAAACTCACAAATCGCGGTCGAGTCCCCGCCTTCCCTAGACTCCATCAAAAGTCCACTCATCTTCCCAAGACACAACACATGTAATAAAAGACAGTGCAGGTTGAATATAATAATACTCAGTGGGACACCCTGAAAACCACAAAAAAAACACAAAGTAAAGGTATAGTTATCTCTACATAGTATATGTCTACAAAACATATAACAAGAGAAATATCAAAATATACTAAAAACTCAGACCCATAGTCTAGAGGTAAGTCACAATGATCGCATTCCCATTCTAGGGAATAAATTTGATGATTCCATGAATCCCTCACCCAGGATAACTCACTCCATCAGTCTGATAGCTCTGATGATGTCTCTATGAGAAGTATTATTCATCTGGAGAAGTCACGGGTGGGAAAGATACACAAATGGATAAGAAGAGAGAAAAAATAACTTATATTATAAGATAACTGACTCTTGAGTGTAGAAAGCGAAAGACACATGGATGAGGATCACTATGAGGGCCTTGGGATATACCTCAACTCATACAGATTCCTCATTCTAATTAGAGAACTGATGTCTAGTAGGATTAGTCATGCTGATAACCTAACTATACATAGGCTATGAGAATGGATATAAGATCTCACTATAGGCCTCTTGAAGGGACTTTGACTTTGTCTAATAACGTTTTGTTGAAGGGTTCGTACTCTTTTCGATAAAAATGATGCCACTAACCTCTAGAGTAAAATTAAACGGGAACTTACCCAAACAAATACTATCAAGAATATGGTTGGTAAGGTAGTCTAGCCATGTAAAATAAAGTATAGGACATGTAGAAGGGTCCCATGTCGTGTCCTCTAGCCTTGAGTATTTCCCATTTACCACAACCTATGTTTGAATATATAATCGCAAGTAGAATGGAATATGAAAAGCATGTATGAGTGTTACACTACATGTCTTACTGACAAGGGGTTACTATGTGTATGATGGTCATGGTCTTGTACACGGCTTCAACCTGTGTATTCCGACCCATGTATCAGTACATGGGGTAACTAGCATAATAGACCTAGTCTAGTCATGTAGTGGAGTACCTACACTGTACTCCACCTCGTATCAATGTATTGAATGAGTTAAACATCGAGTTTTGTGTAAGGCCCCACATGCTTTGTGACAGTTGTTGCAAGCTGTGTTCAACCATTTTGTTTCCCAAAACCCTAGTCCCAGCTGAGCGAGCCCCAAATAGTGTGTCCTTCAGGATACTCCCCATGTTCTTCTTGATATTCCCAAAATATCTACTTCTTCATCCAATTCTTTGTTTGATCTGTTATTTCTCGATCCATCCTTTTGTTTTAAATGAAAATGAAGAGTCCAATTCTCCCCTCATTGTTAACATTGAATCAGGGGGTTTTTCATGTTTGATTGGTCCTAAAAGTTCATTTCAATCATTAGTATGATGAATGTTTGAAGAATTATATCTTCTTAACCATGATGATTCATTTGATACCATCATCATAATGAATACTTTTTTGTTTTCATGATGTAGGATCTATGATCTGGGACTGTTGCGTTGTGAGATGTATGTTCAATGATCTGTTGTTCATAACCCCGTGAGGACCTTGAAAACCCCAAGGGGTCAAAGGGGAGAAGAAATTAATATAAAATTTGAGGAAATAACATCCTTCATTGTTCGTTAGGTTGTTGATCAGCTAATGTTAGAAGGCTCAAGTACAAAAAAAACAAATATGAAATTGATTCTCGAAAATAAAACCCGATAATCGGATCCTCTCATAAGAACAAATGATCCTCATGTCTACCTGTTTTTGGGTTGATCTAAAATGGTTTTATAAATCCAATAATAGGTAAAACTCAATTGAAAAAGAGACTCCTACCTCAATCCTTGATGATATGTGTATTTGATACCATCATTGGTGAGATATCATCTTTCTTCGCAACAAGCCATGCATTGTCGTTTGTTGTTGTTCATTAAGAGTTCTTCAAGGATGGATTTATCAAAATCCATAAAGCATCTAAGGGAGGTTTCTAGGGTTAGGAGCCTACACCTGGGCTTCTAGTTATTTGAAACTATAAAATACATTGTTGTTTTGAAAAAATGTTTCAAATAAAATAAATTGTTAATTTTTTTATTCCCTTTAAAATGTCCAAAAATTATCTTTTGCAGCCAACCCTCACTGGTTGACGTTAGAATTGGCTTAATGTAATGTCTATGATATGAATGCAATAGTTCCCTCATATTTTTGATATGGAATACAATTTAAATTTAATTCCACTTTTTCAGTGAAAAAAGATTGTATGCTCTATTTAAATTATTAGTTTATTTGAAACCATTACTCTGGGTGCCTAGGGCCTTTGAATCGCTTGTCGTCACAAAGCCTTGTCTCAAAATAATTACTTATAATATATAAAAATAAATTATGGAAAATTAAGGACATTATGTTCTCCCTACATAAGGAAATCATGTCCATATAAATACAACACAAAATGCTACTCAAAAGGATGTTTATACTGGGAACGAATCAATGCCTCCCTCTCCTATGTGATCTCCAGATGTTTGAAGTGCTTTCACCTGACATGAACTAAGGGAATCACTCAACCACTAATGATCCACTCCTACTGATACTTGATCTCCACTAGATACATTGAAGATGTCGCTCAATCCTCAGTGTTTGGTGTTCCCATGTCGATGATGTGTGACAGATCATGCATATACCTCTGCAGCAGCAATACATGGAAGACATCATGTTCCCGGTGCAAGTACAGTAGTAGATCTAGGTAGTATGACACCTCAAAAACCCATTATTGTATCTTGAAATGGATGATGATCCTTGGAGAAAATTTTTCACCGCAACCAAATATCCACAACCATCATCGATGTGAGGTCCAAAGGAAGACATAACATCATTCCTAGAACTCTAGATGTCTCTTCCTTCAATCAGCAAAATATTTTTTCAAGCTATGTACATGATTAATCATCTTCATTATGAACTAAATCTTCATAGTAGTATATTGAACAAAATCATGACCCATGAGTGTTACTCTTCTAGGTTGGTTTAGCAAAGTGGTGACCAATATGGGCGCCCATATAAAGACTCGAACAGTTCCATACCGATGGTGGAGTGGTATCCACTGTGGTAAGAAACTCCACCAAAGGTATTTGGTCCCCCCAAATATCAACAAAGTCCATGATATAGGCCTGAAACATATACTCTATGACATGAATTTTCCTCTATATATGGTTTTTGGTTTGGGGATGAAACGTTCTGTTCAAGAATAATTATGTTCAAAACACTCCATGCAATCCCCTCCACAACCAGGATGTGAAGCATGCATCACGATATGAAACTATCATCAATGAAAAATCATGAAGTAGAACTACCTTCTACACG
Source organism: Viscum album (assembly GCA_963277665.1). Lineage (NCBI taxonomy): Eukaryota > Viridiplantae > Streptophyta > Magnoliopsida > Santalales > Viscaceae > Viscum > Viscum album. The sequence continues at coordinate 361,151,642 of OY728143.1, forward strand.
TAAAGGCTTTCCATTTTATCTACTAAACTTTTCCCCTGATATTTAGGAAGTGGATCGAATTGTTGTGTTGGTCAATTATCACCCAGATAGAATCATGTCCCCTGGATGTTAATGCAAAATTTGTCCCGAAGTCCCTCAATCTTGGGGCACATATCCTCATTGGATCCATTATAAGGTGAGAATATCCCATTGGACCTACTGCTCAGCCTTCAATTTCTGGAACATAAGCCATCGAGAAACAAACACTGCCACTACCTTCTTTATTCTTGTCCATCAAAACAAATGTCAGTGGTCCTTGTACATTTTTTAAACTCCAGGATGTATCTCAAAGGGGGATATATGAATCCCCCTCATAAAAATCTCTCACAATTCCACTGGTACAACTTTACCGCCTTTTAAAACAATGACATTCTCCCCACATTGAGAATATCCATCAGGAGATTATCCAGATCATAACTGAGAATGTAATGCTTCACAATCGACATCCCCAAATTATGACTCCCTATATAAGTACAAGATTTGAGGGGTGATGATGATTAACTGAAGGCAATCTGTATCATCTCCATCCATGAAAATATCTATAGATAGTTAAACTAATATAACACCTCAATCGGCTTCTATGAACTCGATCTCTGACTAAGATCATCATCAACAATGTTCCCATTCCCAAGAGTATAGACAATCAGAAATTCATAATCCTAGATGAACTCCTACCACCACCTATACCTCAAAATAATGTTATTTGATGAGAAGATTTAATTGAGTCTCTTGTGGTCATAATAGAAGATAAACCACTAGCCCATCAGGTAGTGTCACCACATCTTGAACATGAAGACCACTACTACCAACTCATGATAATGGGTTGCGTAGTTTTTCTAATGTGACGTCATATGGAATAAACCATAATATTTCTATGGCTTTATATTCATTAGAACATAGTAGATCCCATTCCATGATGCTTCGTATAAAACTATGTACTCAACACCCTCCTCTGGAAATCTCAAGATTGGGGTGCTTTTCAAACTCTTCCTCAACTCCTAGAATGCCCATGGGCACCTCTCTATCCATATAAAATTAATCACACACTGAGTAAAATAATTCATTATTGATAATATCATTGAAAAAATATGAATTAATCTTTGATATTTTGATGATATCCTAAAGAAGAAACACATCACTTTCAAGATCCTACGTGGATCCCGTGCTAACACTACCTCGACCATGGCTGGGTCCACCGCTACTCCATCTATTGAGATAGCATGTCCCAGAATGTAGACCTCTTAAATCTAGAAAGGGATCTTTGATAGATTCCCATAAATTTCGTTCTCTCATAGTACATCTAGAACCATCCATAGGTGTCTCACATTATCCTCTTCTATTGCCAAGTACAAAAGGATATTATTGATGAAGACTACTATGTACTGGTATAAGTATTGTTGTAAGATTAAGTTCATGAGTCCCATGAACACTGAGGGGGAATTCTTCAAACCTAAGGGCATCACCAATTAATCATAATGACCATAGAGGCATGTAAATGTCATCTTCGTTATATCTGTGTCTTATACTCATAAATGTTGGTAACCAGATAAAAGTATAACTTTTGAGAACCAATGTGACCCTCTGAGCTGATCGTATAGGTCATTGATCCTCTGTAGTGGATACAGTTTATTTACTATTGCCTGGTTAAGATAGCAGTAATCCATGCACAACCTCAAACTCCCATCTTCAATAATGGAAAACAAAATTGGGGTTTCCCAGGGTGAAACATTGGGTCTTATAAATCCATTCCATTATAACTACTATAACTGCACCCTCATCTTGAGAAGCTCTTCTAGATCCATATAATACTTTGATAAGAATATCAATGTTTTCTCAGGGTGAATGTCGATGTACCAATAGATATCATGGCAGGGAGTTAGTCTAGGAACATCTTGTAAAAATATGTCCTTTTACTACTCCAATGTTGTTGGGAACTAAAATCTCATAAAATATTCTTCTATGAGGGTAAGGATAGTCAACACATGATTGATCGGCAACAACTTCATATGCATGAGCCCTTCATAGGGTGCTTGGGTGTCATTTTCTCTGACAACGGGAAAACTTGTACCATTACTAGTAACCCACCAAAAAATTTCCTAAATTAGTCAATTATGGAATTGATTGAAGATAACCAATATCTACTGAGAATGAAATCATAATTCCTCATCACTTCCACTAAGAGGTTGAAAAAAAACTCTTTCCTCCAAGACTAAGGTTATAAAATGAGTAAAGTTGTGTCATCTTCATGTCTCCTCTAGTAATATTTTTCATGTGTAATGGTCGAGTCAATGGATCTAATGCAATCACATGGTTTTACATAATAAAATTGGTGAGGAATGAATGTCTGGAACTTGTTTCTATAAATACAGTAGATATGGTAGGGAATACATTTATCGTAACTTAGATCATCCCTAGAGTCCCCGGGTCGTACGCCCCAACCGCATTTGGCTACCCCGCCCCTATCCCCTAGCTACCTGATCTTAGTGAAGAACTCCTAGGGGTGGTGGTGGATGTATAACAAGTTTCTTCCACCTCCTACAACTCTCGTTTCCCCTCTTCCATGTCCTTCGACTAATGGGTCTACCTATTCCACTCTCTCCCACTACCTTGGTGGGCTATCCACCACCACCCTATCAGTGACCTGCCAGGTTGAACATTCCCTAGAGAGATGTACTTGGTCATTGCATGTGTTGTTTTGGGTCTCCCAAGGTGGACTTGATTCAAATTGAGATCCCTGGACTACAGATTCCCTATATTTGGTCCTCCGGTGATGTCTTCCACGTCTGAATCACTATGCCAGATATCAGCTCCCAGTTGTCAAGGTCTCTACACCTATTATCCAGCTGTTGACTACCACTAGTTGGATATGATCATCCAAGAAGCTATCGACAAAAAAGATCACTCATTCACTAAAATAATAGTCATAATTCATAGATTCACAACACCGCTTCAGATATCCCATCATAGAACCCACTCAAAGGGCCAATATTTGAAGTACTAGTTCATGACCATATCTGTCGAGTACCTAGTGAGGTTGGTGAACCATGATAAATAGTCCAACATCATTAAACTACCCTTATTGATATGAGTAATCTCTATGATGCACACTTATAGTATCTTAACTTGAGAGAACTACTCAATAACGAGTCACTCGAACTTCACCCATGAAAGAGTTTACTCTTCATGAGTCTGTGTGGTCAAACTCCCCCATCGCCCCGCTATTCCTTAAAGAAGGATCATTCATAGGATCACCATCTGGTGTGCTAGTTTCCTCACTATTAGGATGAATATATTCACCACCTCCAGCTCATCCTCACCTGCCTGAGTGTTGCGCTCACCATAGAACATGAGGGGTATCTGTCTCTAATACTCTGGGAGTGCACTCTGCCTATGATCCACATCTACTAGTATTGTAGGTACCACATGCTTCTCAATTGGTGGTCGAATATCGGGTACAACATCTAGACATAACACCTAGGAACTGGCCCCTTAATCGAAGCCTCTTCATTGAGTAGGTCATCCTGGTGATCTAGCAGCTGAATCCTAGCCCATATGTGTTGCCAAGGCATCCTATAAAAAACACGATGTACCATGATCAAATAGTATATATGGATAGCAGACAAAAAAGGACATGGAACCCAAAAAAATCATATATAATTCATATACCTTTCTTTTGTCTCTGTGAAAATAGTGATCTCAAGTACAAAGTCAAAAAGCAGGTTAACAGAGTCCTGGTGTATGGATACATTGGCTACATGCACCAACACGAGAGTACCTGGCTAGAATGCCAATCTAGAGACACTCAACACTATTTCCCCAATCCATTATCACAGAATAATGGTCACAAGGTAGATACAACCACCTCTGATACAACATTTTCATTAACCATCCAAGTGGGGCCCATGCCATGACTCCCCAAGCCCACCTCTAATGGGCCAGAGGCTGGTGAGTAGCACAAAGTAGGCATATCAATAACAAGGGATACAATGACTATGTACCAATACACAAAACTATGTCCAATAACACAATGCTGGAATGTAAAAAAAAATTAGGAACAAAATTCATTTGTATAACTAAAACCCTCCAATAGTGTAAAATGAAATGTAAAGTGAAGAAATGTAAATTGGACAAGAATACAAGCCCAAAAAAAGAAAGATTCTGCAAAATAAAAGTCCAAAATATAAACCAGTAAGGGGATGGGACTACTACTCGATGTTGAAGGAACTCTTCAGTCTGTATGAAAACTCAAAAAGCCTAGTCTGGTCATGGTCTACCCTAGACTCTGTCAAAAGGACACTCTTCTGCACAATACATGACATGTGTGGGTAGTGCCCGTGTAGATATGAGTATAACAATACTTGGTAAGATTCCCTGAGAACCACAAACTAATACACAATGTAATATTATAGTCATATATACAATGTATATGAAAACAAGAAATATTACAAGAGAAATATCTAGATATACTCAAAACCCAACCCTTAGTCTATAGGTAAGTCACAATGACTGCATACCCATGCTAGAGATTATGTTCGAAGATTTCACGAACTGCACACTTGGGAGAACTCACTCCATGAGTCTCATAGATCTAATGAGATCCATCCAACAAAGTACAATATTTTGGGAAATTTCATGACAGACATAGTTGCATTTATAGATTTGAAGAGAGAACATATACTTTCATTTCAGGTGAACTCAATCCTGAGTGGGGAATGATCATGATATATGGATGAGGATAACTATCAGGGCTTTGATGTATACCATGACTCATTGATATTACACCTAAAATGTAGAGTATGGATAAAAGTTAGGATTGGTGTCGTTGATAACCTTACTCTACATAGGGAACAATAATTGATAGAGGATATCACTTCAAACAACTTAGAGGATGTCCAACCCTATCCATGGAAGTCTCACTGAAAGGGAACTACTCTAGCGTGTAGGAAAAGACTCCATAGACCTTTAAGGAAATGAGAAAAGGGAAACTAACCAAAACTGAACATGTCTTGGATATGGGGGACAAGGAGATCAATCTATGTACAAGAAAGTACACAGCATGTAAAATGTTCACACATTTTCACCTCGGACCCCAAGCACTACCATTGTAAAATGGATTATGTCGAAAAGAGAATGTCATGTAGAAAAGAATATAAATGGTGTGAAAGAGCTTGACACATCATGTCCTACTATCCTAAGGTTTCTCTGTGTATGCTGGTGAAGTGCTCGTAGATGGCATCAACCAGTGTCTGCCAACTTGTGTACTGGTACGCTGGGTAACCCAGATAACCGGCCTTGTTCGGTTGTGTGGTGTAGTGCATTTTGTGTACTCCACCTAGATTCTGTGTATTTTCCAAGATATATTATGAGTTCTGGGTAAGGCCCCACAGACTGTGTGACTGCTATCACATGTCGTGTTCATCCTTTCTTTTGCTCGAAGCCTTAGTCATCGAAGTGCTAGCCCCACATGTCGTGTTCATTGGGATACAGGATGTGTTCTTCACTATTTTCCCGAATCAGTAGTTCTTCATCTGATGCTTTATTTGATATTCCAATTATCGATCTAGTCATTCATTTTCCAAAAAAAATAAGATCATAATTCACCCTGCTATGGGAACATCAAATTGGTAGGTTTTAGGTGTTCAATTGGTCCTGGGAACTCTTTTTGATCATACACACAATGACTGCTCGAAGAAAAATATATTCTAAACCATTTTGATTCTCCTTACTCCATAATTATCACACCTTCATTGGGTCATCATGATGTTGGATCTCTAGTTTGGGATCATTTCAAAATGAATGCGCAACTATCTCTTGTTCGTAGTCGCTAAAAAAATGTGAAAAAATCACAGGGGAAAAGGGGAGACGAAATTCATATATGAAATCAAGGAACGAACCACTGCCAATTTTTATGACATTTATATTCTCCCATTATAAGGATAAAGAAGAATGAAACAAATATGAAATCAGTTCCCCCAAATAAAACATTAAAATCAGACCCTCCCGTATAAATGAATGGTTCATGGGTCCATCGGTTCATGGGTTGATCTGCATTCATTGTTTAAATTCTAAAACATGGAAAACATGATTGAAATTACGACCCCTAACCCCATCATCGAAGAAGGGTTTATTTTCTACCATATTCAATGATACACAATCTTACTTCACAATGATCTACACATTGACTTTTTTCTTCGTTCGTCGAGAGTTCTCCAATGGTGGATCATATTCAAAGCTCTACATCATCCAATGGAGGATTATTGGGTTATGAGCCCAACCCTGGGCTCCTAGTTATTAGAAACTGTAAAACGTGTTGTTATGTCATTAAACTTTTTAAAATAAAATAAATTAATAATTTATTTTATTTCCGTTAAAATGTCCAAAAATTAAAATTTTCATTTGTCCCACGTCAGCTGGAGTTAGACCATGCCTACTGTAATGTTTCTTCTCTAAATGTAACGGTGCCCTTAGATTTTTGATCCGGATAGTTGTTTAATAGTTTTTTCAATTTTTTAGGAAAACCACTTGCCAAAACTATCTAAAAGTTTAATTTATTTCAATCATTTATTCTGGGATACTCAAGACTCATAATTGTATGGCATCAAACATCATAGTCTTCAAATAAGTCCATATAGTATTTAAAAATAATACATATAAAAAATGAGACAATATAATTTTATCCACACCATGTGTTGAATTGATGTGTGGTTGATTCTAACACATCACAAATTAATTTTAGATATTTTTATTAAACTATAAAGAAAATATGAGTTTATTTCTTATTTAGGGTATGCGATTTGATTTCTGAAATAAAATTCCACTTTTATTTCAAAACATATACAATTAGTCATAATGGTGACACTGTATTCCATATTGATATTTATCTAATACATACAGATTAAAAATAAACGACATATAATTGTCCTAAAGTATCTGGACTATTACAATGTGTTTTCTTATATTTGGTTTTTTAATGTGAATTATGAACTAAATTTTCTATTTTAAAATAAAAAAATAATTTTAGAAATATCAGTAACATAGTGTGCCAAATCGACATGAGATTACTTCCTATTAATCAGAAATGAATTTTAAATATTTTTTCAAAATTATCAAGGAATCATGGGTGAATTTTAACATTTTTGAGCCTGTGAGTTGCGTTTTTAACAAAAAATAATCTTTTAAATTAAATCATCTGCATTAATTAAAAATAGAATCAATTTGATTTATATTTGTTTGAGATTAATTACTAAACATCACAAATTAATCATGCATAAATTTACAAAATTTTCAAGATAATATTAGTGAGTTTTATTGGTTTATGTATCTGATGCACCTTTTGAACTAAAATGTTTCTTTAAAAGGAAAGCATGCACTTCTAGTTGTATTAGAAAACCCATGTTTCAGATTGATGTGGGGTTAATTCAAGAATATCTTAAATTAATTAATTAATTTTTCTAATTTATTATTAAAATCCATTAATTTTTTCTTTTTTTAGTCGGTGATCTGCATTTTGAAATAAAATTTCATTTTTAAAAGAAAACACAAAATTTCAGTCGTTACAGACCTACCATGTGTTGGATTGACATGATTTTAATTCATACCAATATAAATTAATAACATATCATGTTCAAAATTTATAAATATAATGTGAGGGTGATTTTATAGTTTTGAGTATGTTATGTGTGTTTTCAACTAGAATTTCACTTTCAAACGAAAAACATGTGCTTTTAGTCATATTTGTCACATCACATGTAAGACTGACCTATGGATTATTCTTACATGTATCAAATTAATAAAATATTATTTTTATAAGTTATCACGAAAAATTGAGTGATTTTTTTTAATTTTGAGCATGATATGTGCATATTGAAGTAAAATGTCACTTTCATATTGAAAACAAGCACCTTTGATCATGTTTTCGATAGTGTGTTTCAAAATTATGTGATATTAATGACTATACATGAAAACCAAATTATTTATTTTTTCTTAAATGATCAATATAATAATAGTGTATTTTAAATGTTTTCATTAGGTGACATGTGTTGTTAGCTAAAATTTTACTTTGAAATGAAAGCATGCACATTCAATTATACTTTACACACAGTTTGTTGAATTGATATATGGTTATTTCTTATATATAATATGAATCATACATGAATTTTTTTCCAATATTATAGATAAAATACATGTGCCATTTCATTAATTCAAGAATGTCATATGCATCTCGAACTAAAATGTCATTTTTAGACTAAAAATAAGAACTTTATGTCTAATTAGATGCATAATGTGTTAGATTGAGATGAGGTTCATAATTATAACTAAAATTTTATTTATGAATCTTAGTTATAAGTTATCATGAAAATTAATATTTTTTTATTTATTTTTAGTATGTCATGTAAATTTTGATCTAAAATGTCCCCTTTAAATGGAAAAAACCTAGTTTAAATTATAAAAAACATAATATTGGCTATATTTATTTGAAGTTAATTACTAAATTTCAAAAATTAATCATTGATCATATTTATAAATTTATCAAGAAAATACAGTGGTGTTTTATTGGTTTTGAGTATTTGATCCATGTTATGAACTAAAATTTCACTTTAAAAATGAATATAAGTAATATTCATCATACCATCTATACCATGTCTCAGATTGATGTGTTGTTAATTACTACACATCAAAAATAAATTATCAATATTTTTTCTAAAATATCAATACAATCCATGTGTTTCTTCTCAATTTTATGGATTTGATATGATTTTTGATGTTAAATTACCCTTTTAAATAAAAAAATGCACTTTCAATCATAATGGTTTGACTATCTACCATATTTATGTTAGATTAATTCATTCATGTCACAAATTATTCAGACATTATTTTCATGAATTATGAAGTAAAACTAAGTGTATTTTATTCTTTTTTTTGAGTTGTGATGCGTGTTTAAATATAAAAAGTATTTTTATTCTTGACTCTTTTGTTTTTAGTAATTGAATTTTTCATTAACATTTACCTTTCAATATGTTTATTTATAGGACATCTTAAATATTGTTCAACCCATCTTACAATAGTTTCGTTTGTATACTCATGTGACTCATCTATCTACTGGAATAAAACTCACAAGAAAATTTAAAACTATTAGTTGTTAATGATTCTCAAAACTCAGGGTTCATCACATTTAATTACTCCATTTTTAAGATAATTTTGTTAATTATTTATTATATTAAATTATTATATGATTTTTTTATAAAATAATTATGTATATAATGATGTTTATGAAAATGGAATTATTCATATGACTTGGGTAATTTTGTTGTTCAATTCACAAGTATTATTTAAAAACCTTGTCTTAATATATTATAGAAATATTGAAGTTTTCTATTCATTTTATAGTTATAAAAAAAAGAATTTAGAAAATCCAAAAAAAAATTATTTGAATTTATGTTTTAATAATGCATTAATACAAAAGGTATTCCATAAATAGATAAATTCAATTAATTAATACAGATTTTATTAATAGTTGCATTATTTTTATAAAACACATAATAAATTCATAGTTTATTTAAAATGGATATAAAATTAATGTAAGAACAATATAAATTTAATACTAATATAATTGGTTTATTAAAAATAATAGTAGTAATAAATATTAAAAATAAGGTTATAATAAATAGACTAAAAATCACTTTGTAAATAGTAAATACATATAATATGGCTTCTAAATACATTCTACCACCAGGAAATCATGAGGTGATTTTAAAGATAAATTAATTTATCATTTATGAATAATAAATAATAATTCTGATTGATGTTACCCAACCAATGTTTTCATAATGATTACATTTTTGACAACCTCCAGTATGCGTGAAGAAATGCTGAACTTTTTCAGATGAGCCCTTATTTGTGGCTGCTCAATATTGTGGCCTACAATTGTGGGATATAATGTTTATTTTCAAATTTAATTACTCTGTCACATTTCTAACTCATGTGATTGAGATGTGTATCCTTTATATCTCAATCTTGTTTCTCATGTGCATAAGGCTACCGATTAGCATGTAGGGTCAAATAAATATAGCAGTGAGACTGTACCCACTACAATGGAATAATAATCATACAAAAAATCATGATAATGAATAAATATTACACAAATAATGTAGAAAAGTATGAAATTTGAAAAATAATATAATAAAATAAAAACACTGGATTTCATATTGTTGTCATACTCATTTTCATACAAAAAACAACTGAAACCGGAATCCAAATAAATACTACCATAATCAGTACTGAACTGTATGCTTAGTCCAATCACAATGCCCCAATTCTATGTAGAATAATAATTACTCATATGTAGGCCCATTTTACCTATTTGGATCAGTATCTTTGATTCCTACCTTTGATACCAAATGGTAGTCCAAATAGGGGTGATTAAAAATCAGTAGGCCTCCACTGATGGTTTCTACACAAATACAGTCTGAGTAATAGACGAAAATATAGTATGATAAATAAAGGCATTAATTATATATCAAATCTAAAACGTCTAAATAAACATGCCAACCCATATTCTCTAGGTTGAGACCTAGGGTTAACCATACCTACTACGGCATGACATCAGATGTCTCTATCCAAGCATATAAAAGGGTATCATCTTGGTATTAATATATAATACAATATTACATAGTTTACCCAATGTGAATTTTATTTTAAGGGGTAAATCACATAATCATTTCATATTAGACCAATGTTTGATTCTCTTATAAAGGTTTAATTACACATTCATTTTTTATCATACCCCTGGTGAGTTCCCATTCCATGGGTTAATTAGACAATAAAAAAACAGATCCAATATGAATTAAAATTAAATTTCCAATTACCCATTACATTTAACAAGTGAAAGAAAGGTCCATTGAGTACCAATTTACAAAAAATTCAAAAAATGATTACATTATTGTATTTTTGTTAATTCATTTCGAATATCAATTAACATTAAAATTTCAATTATATATCATAATTGTTTTTTAAAATTTACGATTATAAATAAATATAACACAATTAAAATATACCAATATACTATTTGTCAATTTATAATTTCAATCAAATTATCAAATTACATGTTATTGTTCCAATAATAATTTATATTATGTCCAACTAAAATATTTCCTACTGTTTAGGAAAAATTACAATATCACACATCAAGTATGTCCAAAAACATATTAACATATCATGAAAAGAACCAATTCCAAATAATAGTTTTATTCAACCCTTAATACAATATTTTAATTTAGTTATAAATAATTCTATTCATAAATTCCATGTTCCTACCCAAGGAATAGGATAGTCACACCTCACATGTATAAAATAGTATAAGGTACCATTTTCTATTTGACCGAATGGGGTCTATGGGAGTTATATGAAATAATACTCCAGAAATAATCATGTCATCCAATTATAATTGTTCACACATATAGAATGTTGGCATGATCTCACATGTTGAAAATACTGAAACTGAATATTACACACTGGGTATTCTTGAGACCACCATCCTCAAGAGAAGAGAAAACAATTCCAATTTTCAATAACCTTGATCAATGTGAAATACCAAAATTACCAAAACAATGTGATATATCTATCACATTAGTTCAATAAGAATAAGAATTATGGAGAGAAGAGATAAAGTTATCAATTCTAAGAAAAAAGTCACTGAATCTAGATGGTTGTATTGAATAGTGGTTCATGGGATCAAATATTGACATTATGAATGATATAGAAGTCCCAAGGAACCATTAATGTTATACATATATTTCACAAACTATCATGGATAACCTAGTACCCTAACCCCCATGATGGAACTAACATGGCTTGAAAGGCATTTCTAATCCCCCTGGGTTGGAAATAAGAATATTGAATCATACATGATAATGGTAGGAATAGTATTTCAGCAAAAAAGTAGAAGAAACGGGTACAAGTTAGTATTCTAAAAAAGATAACCCCACAATGAGAATTATAGAACAATTATAACATGTATAAAAAACCCAAATTAGATAATCAAATTACAACAATAATAAGAACATAAACAACCCAAGTCGTAATACACAAAACACACTTAGCTCAAATGAGTCAATAAAAACTACCACATATGATTGGCTCTTTCCATTTCATCAAACCTGGTAGAAGGAAATCTATAAATTCCCAAAGGAACTGGTAGGATACGAGAAAGAATCTATATAGGGACTCCCCAAGGATTCCATGAGAATAATCCATAATTAATTAACCCAATATATAATTCAATATTAAATTAAAAGTCATGGAATTAAAAGAGAAACCAATCATTCTCCATTAGGAACAATCTTCGAATATAGATTCCGAGTAGGTGTAGGTTTTGTGGTAATGTTTCGTAGCTCTATGATGCACCTTCTAGTTTCTATAGAGGCCTCTGTGGTGTGCATCTCTAGTTTCTCTAGATGCCTCAATGATTTGATTTTAGTTTCTCTAACCGTCTCCATGATTCCCGTTTGGTTTTTCTAGTTTTCTCTATGATGTGCTCCAGTCTTATCTGGTTCTAGTTACCTCTCTCCTGCAATGTTGATAAGCTCTTCCAGCCATCTCAAATATTTTGGGACCCATGATGTGTTGATGCTTCCATAAATACTCTGTAAAGGGAATGTTCCTGATGAGGTTGTAGAGTAAGCACATCATACAGACACGATCTATCGAATTTGGATGAAGGGGAGGGCATTCCAATTCCCATCGGTACTAGGTATGTGCACGACATAAGACATCTATGTGAATATTCATGTGAAGGTGGAGGACTGACATCACGACATTGAAGTAGGGGAGGGGTAGTTCAATGTAGTTTTAGTCTATGTTTATTTCCTCTTATGACCTTTGGGTTGTGTATTGTGTCTCTTTAGGGTTCCCCCTTAACCATTAAAAGGGGTATTTTCTAATTGAACAAAAATATAAGGCCTTCAATCCATTCTATCCATTAATGGAGAAATATGTTAATATTCCAAGAGGTACAATAGTTCCAAGTTATGGGATCCTTACACACTCGAATAGATCATCACAACAATATCTATTCACATGTCCATTAGATATTGCGAAAATATGAATCATCACCATCCCATGGGTGATGTGATATACTACACTATGTTTTGTTTGAGTTGTAAATCATCAGTAGAGTGTTTTCCTAAAAAACATACTAACAATTAAGGATTTCATTTTCTATAAAAATCCATAATGGGTTAATTATCTGAAAACTATTCAAAGTAAAATTTCCCATTTTTTCCATTACAATTTTCCAAATTCTCTTTAAAATCCAAAACATTGGTTTTTAGTCAATTCATTTATTTTCCCTAGTTAAAACCACTAGGTTAATATGCAAAAAATTTAATCAATTTTTCACATATTTAAATTTTAAATTAGTTCTAAAAATCAATTTCAAAATTTAATTCTACAACATAGTTTCAAAAGTTTCCATGAAATTCCAAAAATACACCCTAACTCATTATAGTTTGATATTTTATAAAATTTCATGCAAAATAAAATTGAAATACATATTCACTAAAATTGAGTTTCTCTCAATTAAATGGAAATAAATTTATTCTAATTTAAGTTATTTAGGGTTAAATTAATCGATCAATCATAAATGAAACCACCAACCTTATGATCATAGTTTCATCAATCAAAACCCTCAAAATAGGGAACTCTATCGAAGAAAGAAACAAATTGAATATATAAGAATTAAACCTATATAGAATATCTAAAACAATTGAGATTAGATCCTCTAATGACATAGAGATCTAAGATTCCCTATGTAGTATAGGGGAAGTGATCAAAAAGTCCAAGATAGAAGATTCACATTCCTAAAGGAGATCAAAAGATGTTTTCCTAGATTCAATCCACCATGGAAAGGGTATAGATGTGCCAAAATCACGTCTAAGGAGATTATAGGGAATACGAATTCTTGTTAGGATCAAATGGGCCCATATTTAATTTAAACCATGAGTTCCAGGATATTAAAATAAATTTTCGGATTTAAAATTTCATAAATTCAAGATTTGGTAAAAAGGTCCACAATGTAATATAAACTGTGTTCTCTAACTGTGTGCCCTGTGTTGTGATGAGAAGGTTTTATGAGGTGGTAAAATGGTTTTTCAAACCATTTCCATCAATTCAAACCCTATTAGTAGGGAAAATTCTACACCGACCATTCAAAACATAGAAATTTAAAAAAATAATCTTATTTCCTAAAACATCCTACGATGAACCCCAACAAAAGCATGAAAAAAATAAGGGGTCCAGAATTACCTAGAAAGTGTAATATGATGTTGCAACCTCCCTATAGAGACCCGAATCCTGACGTACATTGACATTACATTACATTTGCGGAATACTTAGTACATAACAAAAACACACACGCAAGGATCGTAATAGTTTAGTGTCTTTGGAAACTCGGAATATAATCTTCTAATCCTAGTGAAAGATCTTCAACATCTCCCATAAAGATCTTCCTTTTTTTACCTAAAACCTTTATTTATATCCTGGGGAAAAGAGAACATAAAAGGGTGAGCTCAAATGCTCAGTAAGGGTAAACAACAGAAATATCAATCACATCATATTCAAAAGAACATACCATTTTAGAAATCTTAACCTGCAAAAGAGAGCATAATTTCATAACATGGGATAAATCATGGCAGTGAAATGTAATCACAATAATCATAACTTAAAACATGAAACTTTTTGGCATTCACACATAATCATAGAGAATCATTTCTTGTTATTCAAGACTCATTTCCAAGACTATCTTAGTGGACAAAGTCCCTTTCTGAATCGAGTAACCATCATTTCAGTCCTGTTTCACTGAACCGGTATAACCTACCATTCCAGCAATATCTATCTCATGAGATATAAAATCTTTAGCCAATGCATTGGAGGGAGATATAGGTCCCACCCATCTCATAATGATACCATTCTTATGTGTGACACAAAATCATAAACCATACATCATTGCATAACCCATCTAATTAAAATGGGAATCTTAAACATCAAGACATCATAAAACAATTCATATACGATAAAGGAATTCATAAAAATAACTCCATCACAACATAATCAAATCAATGTAATAATAGGGATAGAAACAGAACCCTTTATTATCTTAGATGTAAAATAATTTTGATAAAACACTTGAACTCCATTCTTGAGGAAAATATCCTTTCTACTTCAAAAACATTTTCCTTTCTTAACATGTCATACAATTTTAAACTAAAAGAAGTTGATTAAAAATAAACTTGAAAACATGTAAAGGAAGATTCTTTGAAATAATTTTTTTTAAAATCCATTCATGCCGTATAAGTTAAAAAACATTCTTCTCGTACTTTTGTCGAAAAAGTAAAAAAATTCCTCGTTTGAAAAATGCCAAAAGATTCCTTTCATATCTTTTACTAAAATCTCACCGAAAGGGAAAATTTGATATAAACTATTGTAGAAGGATATAAATATTACATATTGGGGAAACATGGATTTGGATGATAAAATACACCCCAGTAAATACTAAAGTATAAACAATCTCGGATAAAAATGAGATTGTGATATTTCCCTTACCTTAGGTCCGATTTGCTTCGTAATTGTCCGAACCTCCTATATAATGATTTAAATAATGTCATTGACTAATTCCAGAATCATACTAATTGTTATGATATCATATATGGTTCACTTATGACTTTATTTTACCCGTTCTTTAGTAAATTCCATGTTAAAGAGCGTTTTGGGTAAAATCATTTCATTTATCGTAGGTGTTTTGACTTGTTGTTCTTGACATTATTATTACTTATATCATTATTTACTTTCTTCCAGAATATAAAATATAATTTATATATCATATATATTCAGTATATATATATATATATATAATAGATAGATAAATGAAATGAAAAACACAGTTCATGGAGACGGTAGTCCGTACGTACGCATGAACGTTGTTTTTCTTTCCTTATTGTCTTGAATGGATGTAAGTAGATGACATACATATAAATATACATAAATACAGTATCATTATTATGTCATATATTTCATTAGTACTTATTATATATACTTTATAATCATTCATGAATGGTTAATCATTGAGAATGAATCTCATCGCGTCGTGGAGACGGTAGTCCGTACGTACGCACCAGCGATGATATCATTTCCATAATTACTGAATTGAATTGGAGTGGATGATACAATATATCAGAATCATTATGATGTTATAATAACTATGTATAGTTATTCTTTACACCATAATACCCATCCATGTAAGGTGTTGGTGGAATAACAGATTACACCACAGCGTGGAGACGGTATTCCGTACGTACGCACGCGCGGTGATTTCGTTTTCCGTAGGATGGATAGATGGTGAATTAGGATTTTTTAATACTTATAATAACATATCAGTATATTAGTGATACTTATGTTATTACTTCATAATGAAACAACCTAAGAAGAAGAAGTGGAAGAAGAAATAAAGGTGAAAGAATTGGTAACGGAAATTACATCTTCTTTGAAGCGCCTCTTTGAGACCTCCTCTTAGGGCACTAAAATTGGTCTTTGAGGAAGACCAGAACCTCTAGGATTATTCTAGGGAAGTGAAGAAGGTATTTTGGCAGGGGTTGGCCGAGCTTGAGTGCTCAAATTGGTGTGAGGAGGATGGGGAGGAGGTGTCCTTTTATAAGGGAGGAGAGGGGCACCTTAGGAATATCTCAAAATATTATTTTATATTAAAGTCAAAATCGGTATATAATGGTTCCAAAGGGTATTATTTCGGAGCTAAAGTGGGGATGGGTCGAAATCCTATCAACCAATAGGATTTAGACAAGTCTAGGTTGTTATTTTAACCTTATCAATTAGATTTAACTCTATGTTAAATAATTTAACTTTTACCGTGTCTTTTTGTTTTCTTACACTATATGGTTAATACACTTACTATAACATGCCAAACGAACCCCAAATTGTTTATTATTAATATATATATCCTTATCTAAGTCATGTTGCCGAACCATAGATTTTTAGGAATAAAAGAACAATTAATAATATAATATTTGATTTATAAACTATTTTGTGTCAATTTTGACACTATTTGATATATTATTTTTGTGAAAGTCATAACAGAATTATATGTTCGAGACAAGTTGATTAAATCAACACTAATATATCACAGTAACCTATAAAATTAGTGTAATTCATAAAAAGTATCAAATTATATTTATTTTGGTATTTATAACATCAATTATGTCAATATTTCATTAATAAGATAATTACTGCATCATCTTTGTGTCATAAATAAATTAAATTATTTAATGTTTAAAAATTATAAATAAAATACCATTATGTAGGAAATCTTTTTATCTTTCTATTGAATATTTATAGTCTAATTTATCTTATGTATATCCCCATATTAAAAATGTTTTAGTAAATAAACTTTGATTTTAACTCTTTTAACCCTTCTTTAAATAAATTAATAATAAATGTCCTAATCTAATCCAAGTGGGCCTAAATGGTCATATTTTATTCCTAAGTTTGTTTTTTGATCGAATTTCACTTATCCAATAGAATTAGGACATGTGTTAGGGTATTAATAATATCATCTTTACCCTTAATTACCATATTTACTTTTAACCGTGGTAAAAAAAAGTAAAAAGTTACTATTCACCAAAAATTATTTTCATCTCATTGAACCAAATTTTTGTCCTTGATATTAACCGTGTCTCTCGGATTTTCGAAATTCCATTCACAGAAGCGGTAAAATTAAGTTTTATGCGAAATTCAGTTTTTAACCTACCACTTAGTGGTTTCACTATTCATCGAAAATTGAAAGTTTTCATAAAAATACCAAAAATTAGGCCTAAGCTATATTTGATATTATGAACTCAAAAATGATTTCTATTTTACCAAATTCAAAACATGGCAGTTGCATTAACTAATTTAAAAATTAATTCTCGTCGTCAAAACAAATAGCGTGTTTTTAAGAGATAATAACTATCAAAAGATTGACACTAGTTTATAACTGGTTTAAATGTGAAATTACATCCAATTACCAACATTGTATTAAATTGTAAAAATATATTCTAAATATACTTTAAAACCACTCAAATTAATAATTTATCACTATTAATTATTTCGATTAAAAAAGTTGTTTTTAATTAAAATTTAGTAATTTTCACTAATTATCAGAATATGAAAGTTATCCGAAAAGTACCAAAATTTTACCCTAAGCTAATTTTGATATTACGAATCCAAAAATGAATTCCATTTTGAAAAATAAACTTTAAAAAATTTCAAAAATTGGTTATTACTATTCATAACGGCTAGTTTTAACAATATTTTAATAGCATATTATTTTTTAGTGAAACTCGTTATTGCGTACTATACATGCTATCGAGGAAGGTCGCGATTGCATGTAATGCAAGGCAAGTCAATGATGTGTGTTGTGCAAGCTCCTTTTGGTGTAGCGTACAACACAAGACATTAATAAAATTAAAAAGAATATTTTTTATAAAATCTCGGGCTGTTACATTCTACCCCCCTTAAAATGAATTTCGCCCTCGAAATTCATCTGGGTTATAAATGGTTTACTATTCGAAAGTTTCTTTAATAGAAACCCACATCGTAAAAAGGAATACCAAAACCAATCTTTAAAAACAATGGTATGAAACGTAATGGTTACCCCAAATAAACTAATCACTGGGTTTCCACATAGGTGAAAATATGGATATGGAAGAAAAATCTAACCATCATGTTCTGATGGAGAGTGGTAGAGAACATGGCTATGGAAAAGCCAATAATCAAAAATCCATAAATTTGTGATGATCTAAGGTACCATATGATTAATCAGATATAAGAGCACTAGGAAAACATTTTTAGTTTTCAAGATCGTTTCCCTAAAGTTGAAGAATTAGAATAAATACTTACTTTATTTTGGTACAATCTCACTGTTGTTTGTGCCTTGAACAATTTCCACTTCATCTCTTAAATAAATGAAGTTGAATTTGTTATTCGTGAAGTGTTAGCAGATCATGTGATAGAATGACGGGTCATTCCATCTATCTCAAACAAAAGGTTAGCAAAAGTTATTAAATATACATAAGTCATTTTATAGTGAGATTAATCATATATGGTTCCTAAAATGGACTTATACATCATATATCATACTCCTTAATATAATAAAACTAGTTTCTACTAAACAGGGACTTCCTGTAGGCCAGTGGTAGGCGATAAAGGTCAGTCGCACTTCGGTTGTGGGTTCGATTCCCACAGCCTTGTCCGAAGCGATGGGCTGTCGCCCGTCCTGCAGGTTGCCCTTTTTCTAAATCTATATTACTATAACATCCCATCAATAATATCGAAAATCTTCTATCCTTAAACAATACTAACTTATGTCCAACATAATCCATTCTAATCTTTAGGCTTATCCATAATACTGCAGTCCACTCTCATAATATAGTGAAAACGATTACCAGAGATTTAATACCATCGTTGATCCCCATATATCATAAGATATGTCTTGTTGGTCACATTCCAAACATTCAAAGGCCTTAATCAAGTATTTTCTTGAATACCCATTGGACCTTAGTGAAAACATGTATGCAGTTAAAAGATAACACTTTCCACATACCAAAATCCTCAAAATTCTATATACTCAAACCATGATATCACTTAGTCCTTATATCAATCATGAGCTCATGAATAATGTTAAATATCTCAATCACTTTGAATACCACATTAGACCAACACAAAAATATTCCAATACTTTATGATACAACATTATTTTGGAATCCCATTACATAAACACTTAATCATTCCACCACATCGTTGTCATATTCAACATCGCCAATAGTGATCACATGTGACTTCCCTTTGTCATTTGCCTTAAGTGGTTGCTCATGTTGATCATCACTAACCCTTGGATTAGGGCATTTATTAGCATAATTCCCCATTTCCCTGCACTTGAAACATTGAAGTGTTGGTGGTGCGTTCTCTGCAGTGTTTGCTTTATTCACATCATTAGAATTCCTTTATCCATTACTTCGACACTCAGCTGCTCGATGACCTTCTTTTCCACACTTAAAACATTTTCTAGTCCCTTTAAGACAATCTCCACCATGCTTCTTTCCACACTTTGTGCATAAGGAAACATTCATCTTCTTTTCACCATTATTTTGAGATTTCTCCTTGAACTCCATCTTTCGTTTCTTTTCAAAACCATGAGATGGATATGTAACACTAACTTCCATTTCTACCTTCATAGCACAACACTCAATTTCTTCATAGCTACTGAAGTCTCTTATAGCTAATTCCCTTCGAAGACTTGGTTTTAAGCCACTGAAAAATCGATCAACTTTACTTTCAGGTTAGATGATAATGCCAGATGCATACCTTGCAAGTCTTGTAAAATTCGCTTCGTATATACCAACAGATTCATCATCCTTCTGCTTCAGCTCAAGGAACTCCTTCTCCATCTTTGTTCGAAGAATACGAGGGAAGTACTTACTGAAAAACAAGTTCTTGAACTCGTCCCATTCCATGGACTCAATTTCATCTCTTGGCCTCGTATTCTTGATAAGATTCCACCATTAATCAGCTTCACCTTCCAAACGATATACTGCTAAGATGACTTTATCATGCTCAGAACATTGAAGAACTGAAAATATCTTTTCAGTGGTACTGATCCATTGTTCAGCAACAAGTGGATCGGAAGACCCATTGAAAGAAGGTGGACGTTGCCTTATGAAGGACTCAATAGAATATTGTTCCCTTCTCTGTTCATTTGGATGTCTAGAATGATTCATAGATTGTGTAAGTATAGCAATAAGATTTTGCACTCCATCTCCCATAACATTTGTTTGTTCAGGAGGGAAATCATTGCATTGTCCATTTCATTGATCAACACGGTTCCTTCGGGTTCCAGCCATTGTCTAAAACCCAAAAAGAATAGTGTGAGAGGCAAAAATCATGCTAGGGAAAACAACATAATAAAGGGGGAGTACCTTCAATATCTAACATCTTAGGTATAATTCTATGATCGTTAGCGTAATTATAGTACTATAACCTATACGTATACTTAACCTTAGAGACATCCCTAGACACACCTTAGAAATATCTCTAGGGATCTCACTAAAGTTCTCGCATCCTAGTTTCCAAAGGTTTACTAAACCTTTCCTCTGATACCAACTGTACAGACCCGAAGCCTGACGTACATTGACATTACATTACATTTGCGGAATACTTAGTACATAACAAAAACACACACGCAAGGATCGTAATAGTTTAGTGTCTTTGGAAACTCGGAATATAATCTTCTAATCCTGGTGAAAGATCTTCAACATCTCCCATAAAGATCTTCCTTTTGTTTACCTAAAATCTTTCTTTATATCCTGGGGAAAAGAAAACATAAAAGGGTGAGCTCAAATGCTCAGTAAGGGTAAACAACAGAAATATCAATCACATCATATTCAAAAGAACATAACATTTTGGAAATCTTAACCTGCAAAAGAGAGCATAATTTCATAACATGGGATAAATCATGGTAGTGAAATTTAATCAAAATAATCATAACTTAAAACATGAAACTTTGTGACATTCACACATAATCATAGAGAATCATTTCTTGTTAGTCAAGACTCATTGCCAAGACTATCTTAGTGGACAAAGTCCCTTTCTGAATCAAGTAACCCTCGTTTCAGTCCTGTTTCACTGAACCGGTATAACCTACCATTCCAGCCATGTCTATCTCATGAGATATAAAATCTTTACCCAATGCATTGGAGGGAGATATAGGTCCCACCCATCTCATAATTATACCATTCTTATGTGTGCCACAAAATCATAAACCATACATCATTGCATAACCCATGTAATTAAAATGGGAATCTTAAACATCAAGACATCATAAAACAATTCATATACGATAAAGGAATTCATAAAAATAACTCCATCACAACATAATCAAATCAATGTAATAATAGGGATAGAAACAGAACCCTTTATTATCTTAGATGTAAAATAATTTTGATAAAACACTTGAACTCCATTCTTGAGGAAAATATCCTTTCTACTTCAAAAACATTTTCCTTTCTTAACATGTCATACAATTTTAAACTAAAAGAAGTTGATTAAAAATAAACTTGAAAACATGTAAAGGAAGCTTCTTGGAAATAATTTTTTTTAAAATCCATTCATGCCATATAAGTTAAAAAAACATTCTTCTCGTACTTTTGTCAGAAAAGTCAAAAAATACCTCGTACGAAAAACGCCAAAAGATTCCTTTCATATCTTTTACTAAAATCTCACCGAAGGGTAAATTTTGATATAAAATATTTTAGAAGGATATAAATATTACATATTGGGGAAAAATGGATGTGGATGATAAAATACACCCCAATAAATACTAAATTATAAACAATCTCGGATAAAAATGAGATTGTGATATTTCCCTTACCTTAGGTCCGATTTGCTTCGTAAGTGTCCGAACCTCCTGTATAATGATTTAAATAATGTCATTGACTTATTCCAGAATCATACTAATTGTTATGATATCATATATGGTTCACTTATGACTTTATTTTACCCGTTCTTTTGTAAATTCCATGTTAAAGAGCATTTTGGGTAAAATCGTTTCATTTATCGTAGGTGTTTTGACTTGTTGTTCTTGACATTGTTATTACTTATATCATGATTTACTTACTTCCAGAATATAAAATATGATTTATATATCATATATATTCAGTATATATTTATATATATAATAGATAGATAAATGAACTGAAAAACACCGTTCATGGAGACGGTAGTCCGTACGTACGCATGAACGCTGTTTTTCTTTCCTTATTGTATTGAATGGAAGTAAGTAGATGACATACATATAAATATACATAAATACAGTATCATTATTATGTCATATATTTCATTAGTACTTATTACATATACTTTATAATCATTCATGAATGGTTAATCATTGAGAATGAATCTCATCGCGTCGTGGAGACGGTAGTCCGTACGTACGCACGAGTGATGATATCATTTCCATAATTATTGAATTGAATGGGAGTGGATGATACAATATATCAAAATCATTATGATGTTATAATAACTATGTATAGTTATTCTTTACACCATAATACCCATCCATGTAAGGTGTTGGTGGAAAAACAGATTACACCACATCGTAGAGACGGTATTCCGTACGTACGCACGCGCAGTGATTTCGTTTTCCGTAGGATGGATAGATGGTGAATTAGGATTTTTTCATACATATAATAACATATCATTATATTAGTGATACTTATGTTATTACTTCATAATGAAACAACCTAAGAAGAAGAAGTGGAAGAAGAAATAAAGGTGAATGAATTGGTAACGGAAATTACCTCTTCTTTGAAGCGCCTTTTGAGACCTCCTCTTAGGGCACTAAAATTGGTCTTTGAGGAAGCCCAAAACCTCTAGGATTAATATAGGGAAGTGGAGAAAGGATTTTGTCAGGGGTTGTCCGATCTTGAGTGCTCAAATTGGTGTGAGGAGGAGGGGGAGGAGGTGTCCTTTTATAAGGGAGGAGAGGGGCACCTTAGGAATATCTCAAAATATTATTTTATATTAAAGTAAAAATTGGTTTATAATGGTTCCAAAGGGTCTTATTTCGGAGCTAAAGTGGGGATGGGTAGAAATCCTATCAACCAATAGGATTTAGACAAGTTTAGGTTATTATTTTAACCTTATCTATTAGATTTAACTCTAAGTTAAATAATTTAACTTTTACCGTGTCTTTTTGTTTTCTTACATTATATGGTTAATACACTTACTATAACATGCCAAACGAACCCCAAATTGTTTATTATTAATATGTATATCCTTATCTATGTCATTGGGCCGAACCGTAGATTTTTTGGAATAAAATAACAATTAATAATATAATATTTGATTTAAAAACTATTTTGTGACAATTTTGACACTATTTGATATATGATTTTTGTGAAAGTCATAACAGAATTATATGTTCGAACCAAGTTGATTAAATCAACACTAATATATCATAGTAACCTAGAAAATTAGTGGAATTCATAAAAAGTCTCAAATTATATTTATTTTGGTATTTATAAAATCAATTATGTTAATATTTCATTAATAAGATAATTACTGCATCATCTTTGTGTCATAAATAAATAAAATTATTTAATGTCTAAAAATTACAAATAAAATACCATTATGTAGGAAATATTTTTATCTTTCTAATGAATATTTATAGTCGAATTTATCTTATGTATAACACCATATTAAAAATGTTTTAGTAAATAAACATTGATTTTAACTCTTTTAACCCTTCTTTAAATAAATTAATAATAAATGTCCTAATCTAATCCAAGTGGGCCTAAATGGTCATATTTTATTCCTAAGTTTGTTTTTTATCGAATTTCACTTATCCAATAGAAATAGGAAATGTGTTAGGATAATAATAATATCATATTTATCCTTAATTACCCTATTTACTTTTAACCATGGTAAAAAAAAGTAAAAAGTTACTATTCACCAAAAATTATTTTCATCTCATTGAACCACATTTTAGTCCTTGATATTAACCGGGTCTCTCGGATTTTTGAAATTCCATTCACAGAAGCGGTAAAATTATGTTTTATGCAAAATTCAGTTTTTATCCTACCACTTAGTGGTTTCACTATTCATCGAAAATTGAACGTTTTCAGAAAAGTACCAAAAATTAGGCCTAAGCTATATTTGATATTATGAACTCAAAAATGATGTCTATTTTACCAAATTCAAAAAATATCAGTTGCATTAACTAATTTAAAAATTAATTCTCGTCGTCAAAACAAATAGCGTGTTTTTAAGAGATGATAACTATCAAAAGATTGACACTAGTTTATAACTGGTTTAAATGTGAAATTACATCCAATGACCAGCATTGTATTAAATTGTAAAAATATATTCTAAATACACTTTAAAACCACTCAAATTAATAATTTATCACTATTAATTATTTCGATTAAAAAAGTTGTTTTTAATTAAAATTTAGTAATTTTCACTATTCATCAGAATATGAAAGTTATCCGAAAAGTACCAAAATTTCACCCTAAGCTAATTTCGATATTATGAATCCAAAAATGAATTCCGTTTTGAAAAATAAAATTTACAAAATTTAAAAAAGTGGTTATTACTATTCATAACGGCTAGTTTTAATAATATTTTAAGAGCATATTGTTGTTTAGTGAAACTCGTTATTGCGTACTATACATGCTATCGAGGAAGGTCACGATTGCGTGTAATGCAAGGCAAGTCAATGATGTGTGTTGTGCAAGCTCCTTTTGGTGTAGCATACAACACAAGACATTAATAAAATTAAAAAGAATATTTCTCATAAAATCTCAGGCTGTTACACTCCCCACCAGTAAACATTTATATTCCAAAAATCATTTCAGGATACTTCCATATCAAAAATAACAAGGACACTACTCTATCATTAGTGTCTCTCTCTCCAATGTCTCTTGAATATCCAAAATATGCTTCTATAACACTCAAACGAAAGGTATAATCCTCCCAAAAAGTACCTAGGTTTTAGAATCATCTATCCTAAATGGATTCTCATCCATTGAAGAATCAAGTTCAATATCAAGATAAATCCTCTTAGAACATGAGGCGGATCAAAAAAATAATTTCACAGTTGTGATATATAAAACATGATATGTGTCGACAAAAACTATGGAAGAAGTGGTAAATGTTAAGAAAGATTCCCCACCTACTCAAATAAATTAATAGGTTACACAAATTTTTTAGAAATATTCCCTTACATACAAAATTAGAATTGACCCAAATGAGGAGAAAAATCAAAAAACACCTGATCGCCAACAAAACATTATGACAGTCTATGGTGATGATCATCATAATATGTATACTGGATCTTTGCCATCAATATTATTTGAAGTATCAACTAAATATTTATTTTCATCTCTTAAACCATGCTTGGCCAACCATTGAAATTCCAATTATCATTGAGTAACAAAATAGAGATTTAAAAGGCCAAACATATAATGACTTAAAATGAGACATTCTGATCACGGACTTGTAACTGTTATTATAAGAAAACTCATCCTAAATTATATGGTCATCTTGAGATCCAAAAAATCTATGATTCAAGAATGAATCATGTATTGAATAATCATTATAGATATTTTTATATTTTTATCTGACTAGAGATTATATGTAATACTAAAATTCACCTTAGATATCAGTGCCTTGTGGAGGCCACTACAATAATGAGAAGATATCAGGGATCTCTATTAAAACCTATAACAGATGGAACTCCATGTATGAGAACAATATTTTTCACCTAGATATTTTAAAACATATCAACATTTTTTGTATCATGAATGGTTATAAAGTGATCATATTTTATAATATATATATCACAATCGATATAACATTAGTCATTCCCTTGATATATGGAAACCCAAAAAACCCCATTGAGATATCATCCTAGTTCCATGTCGCTGCAAGAATTGGATGAAGTGAACCTGAATGTTTCTAGTGCTCGGTCTTGACCCGTGAGAATTTATTATAATGAGAGTCGAAATAGGAAAATCCCCAACTCCTAAAAGCTCACTAGAATCATTGAGTCATGTCATAGAACATCCATGGGGTTCTTTTCTTCAGTTACCAAGTGGAACTATGAAATTCCTCAACCATATATTTTCTTACCACTAATAGAAACAAATAGTTTTCAAAAACCTAGACTACCCTCTTTGGATAAGGACAACTCAGAAACAATCACCCAACCATAAAAAGTGTCTCTAATTCGATGGAATTGATCACTGATACTTTTTTCTGAAGAATCATCTCATGAATAGAGGAATTCAACTAAGCACTATCCAAGGAATCCTCTACCATGGATTCATGGACTCTTATATGAAACTATAAAAAAGAGACTACGTGTTCCAATATTATGATGATTGTTTCATGGACTAGGAAAATGTTTACTAATAAATAATTCTAGGATAAAATTCCATTTCCATGCGGTATAGAAATTATCAAATTCTAAATATTATGTGTACAACACCCAATGCCTCTAGTGAAGATTCAAATAATTTAGAGATAATACACAACTCAGTCGCTTGTGGTTGGAAAACATGGTTAACCATTCTCTAAAAATGTAATGTTAATAACTCTTAAATGAAAGTATCACAACTACATGTTCATGGTATGGATCAGGTAATTTTTTGTGTGGAATATGCTAAAAATATCTATAAGAAATGACATGATCACCCTTTATAAGAATTCATCCCAAACCTGGACCTGGTGCTCCCCAAAATACTACATAGCCCTAACCGACCACTAGAAGTGTCAACACAAATGCAGTCTTCAAAAGATGTTTCATCTCAATAAATTAACTCTTAAATTTCTCATCCTGATTAAAATTTAATTCATTCTAAGTTAGATATGTAATCTAAGAACCCAACATTGATAAATACTTTACAAACCATTTATAATAAACAGTTAAACCCAATAAGCCCTATAAATCAAGAAATATCCTAGTTTATCACTTATCAGTAAAAATTTCTCATTCTTAGGAAAATATGAAATAACATTTCATGACACCACGTTTCTCAATAACATCACCTCATGAATCTAGAAATCATTTTTTGATAGCTTGGAAAAAAATTCGGTGATTTCTTACCAATCTAATAACTGCTCTAAAATGGTACACATGATCAACCTCATATATGGTGTAAAAAAGATGTCATCCATAAAGACTATGAAGAATCGTTAAAGATACATATGGAAGATCTTGGTCATCAAATATATAAAGACTTCATGGGAATTTTTTAGGCCAAAATACATGATAAAGTACTCCTGATGGTTGTAACTACTCTGAAAGTTGGTTTTCAAAAATTCATATTCTTGTATTCATAGATGATGATAACTAGATCAAAGGTAAATCATTGAAAACAACATCACACCTTTTAAACTAATTAAACAGACCATAAATCCCTAAAAACTGATATTTTATGATTATAATGACCCAATTTAGATTCAGGTAATCAACACCAAAGTTAAGTGACCCATCAGCTTTTGTAGCAAAGAGAATTGGTGTCTCTCAAGGTGACACACAATGGTGTATAAATCCTTACTATAAAAAATAACCCAATTGAGTCTTCAACTAATTCATTTTAATTGGTGGCATGCATTAAGAATTAATAGATAAATCTTGACTGACAAACACTAAATTGACAGAAATTTTTACCTCCTTTACCTGTAGTACTCCATAGAATTCCAAATGGGTATCAACTAGACACTCGACGACAACACTAGGGAGATCAAAACTCAAATATTCATTCTCTATATCATAATTGAACATTTGTATAACTTACCCCATCATTGGATAATAAGTTTTGGCTCTAACCGAACACCAATCCAATTTTACCTAAAAGTAGTTGTACACCCCATCATTTTTAGTAACAGAGTCCCATCCATGTTAAAATTCAATTTTATCTATATTAACTATGAAAAAAATATCAGAAATGACGTCAAGAAGGTTGATGGAGAGAACTAAAAATCCCAAGAGAGATCAATATCTGATTATGATAAAACACAAGTAGGACGATGTAGATTCATATCTCTTTTTAGTATGTGGGGTGTAGAAATATCTATCACACAATTAAATATCTCTGTCGAAAGATTTAGCAGACTCACAATATGTGTTTAAATGAATGAGATGCACCAATATCAAATGAAGCACTCACTGAAGATGATGTAATAGTGATGGTACCTATCAATGTCAATAGACCCATATCTACTTCCTCTGGAGAAACTTTCACTGTGTGAAGATGATTCATTCCAAATTCTTATGGTTGTAACCCATTTCATCATGAAGAATCTGATTTCACCAAAATTTTATTAGTTGTCTATGACTGCATACCACTAAATGTATTAGAATAGAGATGAAACAACTTCTACAAGTGACATAATTATTATTAGAAACCAAATATTTCATTTGCCTCATTGAAAAACTATTTCGAATTACCCATCTTTTCTCACTGTTAACAAAACAAAGGGACTCTTCTACGAAGAGTAGGAATTATAGAATAATATTTCTATTGATAACCACCAATATAATCATCATGCATCATCAATTTTTAATGGAATACATAAAACTACCAATAGGATTAAAAATAACTCCCATCATCCTTGAATTTGTGTCCATGTCCATCTCAACAATCAATGCTCTATCTATCACTTTAGCATAAGAAGAAAGCATCATAAATAAATCTTGATAAGGAATATCATATCAATGTACCATCTCAAAACATTGATTCTTCATATTTTCATTATTTACAATATTAGTGGAAAATTTCCCAATCCTAGTAAAGGAATACTCATATTCTATCACAATATTATCATTCTGATCAAGATTTAAAAACTTCATATCCTTAGCCAACACCATCAACTATGGATAGAACTTTTAAGTGAAAAGATAATTAGAGTATTTCCACTGTAATACTACTTTCTTCTTCATTGCCGCCATTGTGTCCCACTATCTACTTAATTATACATTTATCTGAAATGTGTAATATATTAAAATGATATCATCTAGTATCACTAAGAACTCAAACAGAATGTTGATATTTATCAACCAATCCTAAGCCAATTAAAGATCATTAGATCTGTGGAAATACTGTGGGTTATGTAGAAGGAAATATATGGAATGAACCCTAAATTCATCCATTTTATATTCCACAACTGAAGCCAGGACTACAATTAGTAAATGTTCCATTCTTAGAGCATAGAAAACACAAACAATAAATTCAACATGATTATGGTCCACATGATGATTTTCTTAATGTGGTTCTTCATATAAATTGTCCTAGATTTTATTCACACTTATTCTCTCATTCATGGTGGTAAGAACAATAAGAAAACAATATTGGCTACATCATATTAATTCTCAAACAGGTTAAAATATAAAGTAATCCCATAAAATAGATAATCAATATTTGGATTTCAATCTATCCTAATTAAATTAAGGTATAATACTTGAACTAATTCTCTTGAGGTATCTCCCAAACCAACCCTGGTGACTTAAGGCTCATTGCGGTGAGAGATTTCTAATTTCTCAATTAAAACTACCTCTTATGTGATGATTGGATTAGTCAAATCCATACTAAGATCAAGAAAAGATTCACAACATTCAGCTTTAATACCAATTTTATAGTATACCAAGTTTCTCAAGTTGGATCATTTAAAAACTTGTTATTGTGTTTCAGAATGAGATTATAAATCATAAACATGAAAATCCAGTAGGGTAAGTTTGACTGTGTCCTTGATTTTCAAACACTAGAATGATACCACTGACTAGCCTATGGTGTCATTCAAAATGCGTGATTCCTTAAAAACTCTACCAAGTGTTTGGTGGATCTCTAATATACGGTCGAGTGGTTACTCTAGGAAAAATATTACTTCATGTCTCCACTATTTGGATAATGCATCTCACGGACTTATTAGTGGGCCTCTTATTTGTTCGTCAGGATACATCCCTTTCCATTAGCAAGCTAATGTCACTTTAGTATCCCCTATGCTTCATGAAACTAAAACCCATTACTAGATACCCAAATCTAATCACCTGAGAACCTCTAAAATGCCATTTTAATTAGGTATATGGATCATTTACCGAAATGAAATATGATTTTTTGAAATTAAAGAGATATGTACATGGAAAAAAGATGGGGTCTTACAAACTCCAAACTATATAATAGATCATTTATATGTTGTAATCTCATGAATTAAATAGTTATTAATTAACATCTCAAGACACTATTCCTGTATATATGACTTTATTTCCTATGGAAACTCGTAATAATTCCCATGTATCTAGTACACTCAAATAAGGGGAATTATTTTACCTCATAGGATATCTTCAATATGGACTACAATATGTATTTGATGATCCTCAAAGGAAAATTTGATATTAACCTAAAAATATAGAAATCTATAATATGAGAAGTATTAAATTTATATATCTAAAGTTTGGAGACACAAAACTTATTTTGCATGTTCTAATAGCACTATAGAAGAGACTAATAATATGCAACCAGACAGATAATCTACACTATCTCAAATGACCAAACAATACTAGGTTGTAGATTCCCCTTATATTCAAAATGATGTTTAACCAAACTATGAGAGACATAGTGGATATCGTAGTGACTGAACTCATATTCTTGAGGTTGTATATGTAAGGACCCAGCTGGAGTAATGATCCACTGAGAGGGTGGGGGCTGAATCAGTGTTACCCCTTTTTCTTTTTTTATGTTACCTTAATGTTTAGAACAACATTTGTCCCCTGTTAAAGATATAATTCCCGGTTGAGAAACAAGAATGAAAAAATCCATAAGAACACATCAATTTACAAGGTTCTCTATTCAATAAGAATAGTTATGACCTTGGTATGGTTGGAATCAATCCAACTCCATACAATCAAATAAAAAAACAATTCTTGGATTACAACGAGTAGGATAAACCCTTACACTCATGAAGCACTGTGAAACAATAACTCCAGCGCATGTGCACCCTGTTAGCACAATAGGGAAAAGTCTCTTTTCTTGTAACAACTTATGTTACCTGAAATTCCTTTCAAATACACAAGTGTAAGAAAGTTCAGCACAAATATTCACATCCTTACCTAGAAGAAAGACGTGGAATCCTTGGACTTGAGATAGATCAATTAAATTATAAACATCCCATTCCGAATCTCCACTACGAATTTTCCTAATCTGATTCCTCAATCTGAATCTTCTTCAGTCTGAGAAACTCAATACGGTGACAACCAGTACTGATTCCCCATTCCTAATCTATACTCCGAATTCTTCACTCTGAATTTTCACTCCGAATATCCACTCAGAATTCTTTACTCTGAATTTCTTCTTCACTCTGATTCCTCAATCAAAGTCTTCTTCAGTCTGAGAAACTCAATACGGTGATAGCCAGTACTAATTCCCCATTCTGAATCTCCACTCTGAATACTTCACTCCAAATTCTTCAATTAGAGAAACTCAATATAGTATCAACCAGTATCAAATTATCATTATGATTGAAACTACAGTGAAACTTTGTCATCCAAACACTTCTTCCTCTCTCTAGATTACCATAGCTTCTCTCTCTACATTTTCATCACACACTTACTTAGCACCTAGATCTCCTTTTATAGGTCCTCCAAATTATGCTTAGGCCTGAAACCAAAATATTTTCCCTCTGACTTAAATTCAACCAAATCTCAATTTCTCTTAAAAATATCAGAGTAATTAAGACTTTGTCAACGCCTCTAGAATCTTCTCGAATATTCTTCCCCTACACTTGATTTAGAGCTTTGTCCTTTTTGGGATCTGACCATGTTTCTCAGTATTGCATTCTTGGATCCACTCATCTGTCTTCTCGGCATCACTTTCTTGGATTCGCCCTTATTGATTCTTCGACATCACTTTCTCGGATCCACTCTTCTTCAGTCTTCAACATCACTTTCTCATATTCACTCTTCTTGAATCTTCGGCATCACTTCCAATTCTTGTCATGTCTTTTCACAGCTTCTCGTTATGGATTTTCGTTACGACTTCACCAATTCTCGGTATGACATTCTGGTTCTTGATATGACTTCTTCAATTCTTAGCATGACTACATACTTCTGGCTACAAACATCAGGTTCAAGAAGTCTACTCTGAACTTCTCGCTATGAACTTCCTCTTCAGCAAGTTGACTCGAAACTTTTCGCTATGAACTTCTTCTTCATCAAGTTGACTCCAAACTTTCGGTAACGAACTTCTGACTCTGGAAGTTGACTCTGAACTTCTATTCATGAAGTAGACACTACAAATTCTATTCATGAAGTAGACTATGAAAATTTTGTTCAGGAAGTAGACTCTGAAAATTCTATTCAGGAAGTAGACTTCACACTTCTAGTTCTCATAACTGCTTAACTAGAATCTCAGTATGACTTCTCAAACCAGATTTTGCTTGCATCGTGAGTACTTTCATGTACTCATGAATTTGTGTTACAAAACAACAAAGCAACATCACAATTAATGTCTTCACATCTCCCATCGGCCAGCATTCAACAAAATGAAAATTCCCGGTTCCGAACTTCTCAAATTCCAAACTCTGAATTCCAGACTCCAAATTCTTCGAAAACCAAGTTCCAAATGTTCAATATTCTTGGTTCCAAACTTCTCAATCTCCAGACTCCGAATGTTCAATATACTCTGTTCCGAAGTTCTCAATCTCTAGACTCCGAATGTTCAATATACTTGGTTCCGAACTTCAATCTTCCAGCTTCCGAATTCTTAAAAATTCAAAGTGCCTTTACTTTATGAAAACTTCATCAGGATCAACAAAAGACAATCTATGAAAACCATATCATACTTCAGCTTGGTCCTAACAATATCCCCCTTTGGATTTTGTTGTCAACCAAGTTTTCATAAATCACCAATCTTTGTAACCTCAAGAAATGGATTACATATCAATAATTCTAAGCCTACGTCAGCTCATTCATTGTAGGAAACAAGAATCATTGACAGTAAAACCAATTTTTCCATAGGTAGTGAAAAATGACATCTTCAACTTCATACATCTGCAACTTCATACATCCTGCAAATAACTTAAAGTTCCTTCCTACAACCACTCCAACAAACAGTTAGTATAGTTCACATACACAAGCAGTACTGAGTTCACAGCTTACCCACAACTCTCTCTTTAATCAAATAGATTTATGATACAAAAAAATTATCCCTCTTGGAAAAACAATTGAAAGGTAAGAAGAGATAGGGGACAGAACAACATACTTTATCCTTGAAGAGAAATTAGTTAGACACCCATGTTCAACCTCAATCTTGAGAATGATTACTTCAGCAAGGGTTTCGTGAAAATATCAGCAACTTGTTCAGCAGATGAAACATATTCATGTTTCAGTTCATTTTTTTCCACATTCTCTTTGATTAAATGATATTTGATGTCAATATGCTCAGATCTTGAATGTTGGACTAGATTTTTGGTAAGATTAATTGTGCTTTGATTATCACATCATAAGAGAAAGGGAAACTTCACTTCAACTAACAAATCTTCCAACTGTGTTTTCATCCAGATAAGTTGAGTAGCTGCCATGATTGCAGCAACATATTCAGCTTCAACTGTACTGAGTGTCACAGAATTTTACTACTTTGAGTGCTGGCCAACACTACGTTTTTTCATAAAGAACACTCTACCATATGTGGATCTTCTATCATCAACATTTCCTTCACAATCTGCATCTAAATAGCCAAACATTTCAGTGTTATTTGAACCACTATACTTGATTCCGAATTTTGTTGTGCCTTTTATGTATTTGAGAATTCTTTTTCCAGCAATAAGATGTGATTCTTTTGGAGCACTCTAGAATCTTGCACATAAAGTAACAGAAAAAAAAATATATTCCCTTGATACAGTCAAGTATAATAAACTTCCAATCAGCATTTGATATTCTTTCTGATCTACTTCTTTTCCTTTATCATATTTTCTTAGCTCTATTCCCACTGAGATAGGATTTGATACAGGTTTTGAGTTTTCCATCCCAAACTTCTTATGAAGTTCCTTAGCAAACTTTTCTTGGAAGAGAAAAATGAATTCTTTTTGTTGCAAAATTTTTAACCCAAGAAATAATCTCATTTAACCCAACATAGATATCTCAAATACATTATTCCTTTCTTCAGCAAACCTTTCACAGATCCTTTGATCATTCCCAACAAAAATAATGTCATAAACATAGACAATAACAATGAGAGAAAGATGATGGATTTCCTTGATGTACAGATTGATATCAACTCTTCCTTTCTTGAAGTTCATCTCTTTTAAGAAAGTATCCAGTTTTGAGTACCATGCTCTTGGATCATGCTTTAACCTATACAAGGCTTTCTTCAACCTGCACACATAACTTTCATTCTTCCCAAAAACAAAGACACATGGTTGCTCAATATAAACTTCTTCTTTGAGATCACCATTAAGAAATTTGGATTCAACATCCATTTGAAAGATTTTGTAGCCTCGTTGTGCAGCAATAGCAAGAAAGATTTGGATAATTTCTAATCTAGCTATTGTAGCAAAAGTTTCTTCGAATTCATTTCCTTCAATCTGAGAGTAGGATTTACAAACCAATCTTGCTTTATTTCTAATAACTTCACCTTCTTCATTCAACTTGTTCCAGAAGACCCATTTGGTGCCAATAATTTTCTTACATTCGGCTTCGGTACGAGTTCCCGTGTTCCATTCTTTTCAATCTGATCCAATTTTACATTCATGTATTAAACCCATTCTGGATGCTCAAAGGGTTCTTTAACATCATTTGGTTCCACTTTGAAATACAAGGAAGTATGTGATATAGAATTACTTTTTCTTCTTATTTGAACCGTGTGACATTGATCACCAATAATATTCTGAGCTTTCACTAGTTCATCAGCCTTGGATAAGTTTTTTGTGTGCCTTCCTCATCACTTGATATGGATAAATCTGATTCTTCATCTTGATTATGATTACAATTCATTGCATCATTACTAGAATCATTAACTTCATCTTCCTCATCTTCCTTGTCTGTCTGGACATGCTTATCTTTTCCCAGAGTTTCAATGACCTTTATATCAACTGCATCCACAATTCTTCCTGTTTCTTTGTTAAAGAATTTATAACCTCTTCCTTCTGGTTCATATCTGAGAAAAATTTCGTCTTCTCCTTTCCGCTCGAAATTTTCACTACTTCCACATTTCTTATTTATAATGCATGGGCTCCCAAAAACATTAGAATGCTTCATACATGGAGTAATTCCATAGAAAAGTTCATATGGTGTTTTTTTTGATAGAGGCCTATAGAAACATCGATTTTAAATATAAATAGCTGTGCTTTTATCTTGCCTCCGAAAGCAATGAGTAAAACCATATTCAAGGAATATGGTTCTTCCCATTTCAACCAATCTTATGTTCTTCCTGTCAGAAACCCCTTTTTATTGAGGTGTATATGGTGGACTATATTCATGCTGAATCCCATGCTTCTCAAGATAGTCTTCAAATTATTCACTTTTATACTCACCATCATTATCTGTTCTCAACTTCTTCACAGAGTACTCACATTCTTTCTCAGCTTTCCTTCTAAATCTTTTAAAAATTTTCAGGGCGTTTGACTTGTTCTTCATAAACACGAGACATGTAATGCTAGTAAACTCATAAATGAAAGTGATGAAGTTCTTTTCTCCATTTGTTGATTCTTTGATCAGCGGCCCACATATATCAGAATGTATTATTTCAAGGGTTTATTTAGAACAAATGGAAACCTTCTTATGCACAACACTTGTAATATTTTTTTTTCTTACAGGTTGTGAAATACCAATCTCTTATTCTTGGAAAATCTGGAATATATCGAACACTTTCCCTTTGAGATAACCTACTCATATATCTCTAAAACCGGTACCCAAGTCTTCTGTGCCACAACTGATTTTCTTCTACTATGATCATGTAAAAAGAGTTTTGTGAATTTAGAACCTTAAATAGATTTCCTGTATTTCGTTGTCCTCTTGTAACAATATCCCCATATTCTTCACTTTTCAACACAAATATATCTTTCATGAAGAAAACTTTGTTACCCTCATCACACAATTGTGATACACTCAGCAAGTTGTGCTTCATTTCATCAACATAAAGAGTTTTTTTGGACTTCAATTTTTCCTTCCGAATGATGGATGACCCAACAACTTTGATTTTTAAAGATTCATTATTCCCAATTGTCACAGTGCCTTCTTTAAAAATTTTCACATTCTTTATAAACATCAAGTCTCCTGTCGTATGTGAAGAACACCCACTGTCAAGTATCCAAGGCCGTTATTCCTTTGTAACTTTTAGAGAAGTTTAAAAAACAAGATATTTTTCTTTTTCACTTATTCGTTCTCCTTCAGCTTCTGAGAATTAATAATTTTTTGTTCAGCAGGTAACAACACAAGACATCCTCTTACAAGATGTCTAGGTTTTTCACACCTTTCGCAAATTATCTCCTGAGGCTGAAACCTATTTTCTGTCTTGACTTCATTATTCTCACCTTTCTTCAAGAACACCTTTTCATTCTTCTTCCTTTGATGAGATTGACTCCCCCTCAATCTCTACCTTTCATAACCTGTGGGGTGGTGGTAAAAATGTTGATTGAACTAACACATATTCGTTGTATGCCCAAATCCACCACAATACCAACGTTAACCATAGAAGGAGTACCTTCCTCAAATAATTTTTTTCTGATAATTATTTATTGCTCATTCCTCAGCCCCAACAAACAATATTTTGTTAGCAATATTGCTCTGCTGAAATCCCGCCTTCTCTGATTTTGGTTGTTTTTCACCAGTGTTAGAATTCGGTTTCCTTGAAACTTAAGAGTTCCTAGTAACGCTCATCTTTACCACATAAGAAACATTCTCAGATTTCTTCTTCACAGAAACCACTTTATTCTTCTGTTGAATTTTCTCAGAATGTGCTTTTTGAGAGCCTTCACCAACATCAGTAGTTGTGTTTTGAAAACAAAGGTTTTTTATTCTACTTCTGAGAGATTCTTTTGAACAAGCTCCAATTCTTCCTCTTTTGCCTTCACCTTCAATCTCATATGCTCATTTTGATTTTTCTCATCTTCACGAGACTTCTTTGAGTCTTTAAGATCTTTCTCGAGTTCTTGTTTATCATTGTCTTGATTGGATGGTGAGGAACATTCATCTTCCAACTTTTTGTTAAGCTTCTCCAGCCTTCTGATCTTTCTTAATCATTCCTTCAATTCTTCATTTAGATGCATCTCAAGCTGAGTTTCTTCTTCTTCCGAGCTGCTGCTTCCAAAATCTTCATCATTCACTGTTGTAATGAATGTATTTCCCACACCATGCTCAACTGATTTTTCGGATTCAACATCACTTTCTTCATCTTCTTCATTTATGAATAGAAAATTTTTTCTCCTCGATTTGAAGAACATCTTTTCTGTCCCTGCCTTTCCTTTACTACCCTGCTTCGCCCATAACATTCATGGAATTCTTTGTTCTTCATCACTGTATTCTTCATTTTCCCTTTGAGGATAGTTATCCGCAATGTGGGCAGTACCTCCACATTCAAAACCCTTCAAGGGATGTTTCCCTTGTATTTACATGTGCCTCTTTTAAAATTTGTTGAAAACAAGGATAAAATATCGTTAATATTTTTACATACCTCGCTTTCAGAGTCAGAGTCACCACCATATTCTTCAATCAAGATCTTCTTATACTTTTCCTTATTCATGGATTTGAAAGATAATTATCTGTCAACCTTTGTCCTCGTCTTCATAGCCTTTTCCCTTCTCATCTCGTAAGTAATGAGTGTGCAATGAAAATCATCAAGAGATAAAGTCTCTGAGTCTTTGTCTTATAATGATGATACCTTCACATAGAATTTATCAGGAAGAATCCTCAAGTTCTTTTCCACCACAGTAGAGTCCTTTAGCTCTTATCCATGACATCTGATGGTTCTAAAAATATCGTTTACCCTGGTGAAGAAATCCCCAACAGATTCATACTATCCCATTTTCAAGACTTCATACTTCAATCTCAAGATTTACAGTTTTTCCTTCTTGAATTTTGTATTGCCTTCGTATATTTGTTTTCAGTTTGTCCCATATACCATTAGCTGTGGACACTCCTAGTACTCTCAAGAATTCACTTTCAAAAAGTGATGACAATATAGAATTCTTGGCTCTTCCATAATTATCAAGAAACATCTTGTCAACAAGTTTTAGTGGAACATTGTCTTTAATGGGGGGAAACCCAACTGTTGCAGCTTCAAGAACATCATAACTAATAGACATGAGATACGATAGCATTCTCTCCTTCCAGATGTGATAGTTCTTCCCATCAAATACCGGAATGCCTTTACTGTTCACACAATTCAGATTCTCCATCAGCAAAGATAACAAAGGGAACCTCCCTGTGATACCACTTATAAGTAACCAGCTGAAGTAATGAACCACTGAGAGGGGGGTGAATCAGTGGTACCACGCTTTCTTCTTTTAAGTTCCCTTAATGATGAGAACAACCATTGTCTCCTATTAAAGATTTAATTCCCTATGGAAAAACAAGCAAGCACACATCCAAAGGAACATAACAATTTACAAGGTGCACTATTCAATATGAATCTCTATGTCCATGTTATGGTTGGAAAAAATCCAGCACCATACAATCCACTAAGAAAACAGTCCTTGGATAAAAATGAGTAGGATATACCCTTACACTCGTGAAGCACGGTGAAACAATCACTCCAGTGCGTGTGCACCCTCTTAGAAAAATAGGGCAAAGTATCTTTTCTTGTAACAACTTATGTTACCTGTACTTCCTTTCAAATGAACATGTGTCAGCAAGTTCCGCACAAATCTTCACTTCCTTAACTAGAATAAAGGCAAGGACTCCTTGGACTTGAGATAGATCAATTACAATGAAAACATCCAATTCCAAATTTCCACTCCGAATTTTCCCAATCCGATTCTTCAATCTGAATATTATTCAGTCTCAGAAACTCAATAAGTTGATAGCCAGTACTGATTCCCCATTCTGAATCTCTAATCTGAATTCCTCACTCCGAATCTCCACTTAGAATTCCTCACTCCGAATTTCTTCTTCACTTTGATTCTTTAATCCGAGTCTTCCTTAGTCTTAGAAACTCAATACGGTGACATCCAGTACTGATTCCCCATTCCGAATCTCCACTCTGAATACTTCACTCTGAATTGTTCAATCAGAGAAACTCAATACTGTGTCAACCAGTATCAAATTCGCGTTACGATTGAAACTGCAATGAAACTCTATCGGCCAAACACTTCTTCCTCTCTCTAGATTACCAGAGCTTCTCTTTTTACTTTTTCATCACACACTTACTCAGCACCTGGATCTCTTTTTATAGGTGCTCAAAAGTATGCATAGGCGGGAAACCAAAATATTTTCCCGCTCACATAAATTCTCCCAAATCTCAATTTCTCCTAAAATCTCGAAGTAATTAAGACATTTTCAATGCCTCTAGAATCTTCTCGAATCTTATTCCCCTTCAATTGATTTAGATCTTTGGCATTTTCTGGATCCAACCAAGTTTCTCGGTATCGCAGTCTCAGATCCACTCATTTGTCTTCTCTGCATCAATTTCTCGGATTCTCCTTTCTTGATTCTTCGGCATCACTTTCTCGGATCCACTCTTCATGAGTCATCAACATCACTTTCTCGGATTCAATCTTCTTGAATATTCAGTATCACTTACAATTCCTGGCATGACTCTTCACCGCTTCTCGATATGGATTTTTGTTACGACTTCACCAATTATCGGTACGACATTCTGGTTCTCGATATGACTAATTCGATTCTCGGCATGAATTCACACATCTGGCTACGAACATGAGGTTTAGGAAGTCAAATCTGAGCTTCTCGCTAAGAACTTCTTCTTCATCAAGTCGACTCCGAACATTCCGCTACGAACTTCTTCTTCAACAAGTCGACTCCGAACATTCGGTAATGAACTTCTCACTCCAGAAGTCGACTCCAAACTTCTGTTCAGGAAGTAGACTCTGCAAATTATGTTCAGGAAGTAGACTCCACAAATTATGTTCAGGAAGTAGACTCTGCAATTTCTGTTCAAGAAGTAGACTCTTTACTTCGGGTTCTCGTAACGGCTTCACCAGATTCTCAGTATGACTTCTCGAATCATCTTTTTCTTGCATCGTGAGTACATACATGTTCTCACGAATTTGAGTTACAAAACAGCAAAGCGTCATCACAATTAATGTCTTCACATCTCCTATATTCCAGCTTTCAAGAAAATGAAAATTCCCGGTTTTGAACTTCTCAAATTCCAGACTCCGAATTCCAGACTCTGAATTCTTCGAACACCAGGTTCCAAATGTTCAATATACTTGGTTTTGAACTTCTCAAAATCCAGACTACTAATGTTCAATATACTCGGTTCCGAACTTCTCAATATCTGAATTCTTAGAAATTCAAGGTGTCTTTCCTTTATGAAAACTTCCTCAAGATCAACATAAGACAATCCATGCAAACCATCTCTTCCTTCATCTTGGTCCTAATAATATATGATAGTTAACATATGATTTCTAACTACTCCACATGATTCCCAACCATTTTTGGATTAATTGAACATGATTAGATGTATCGTACAAAACACTAGGTCCTACAAGCACTGACTAACGTATGTATAATAATCATTGTGTTGAAAAAAATGACCATCTGTATAAATTCATCAATGGGTCCCATTTTAATTGACGCGTGGAAAATATTATTATAAATGATCTCCATGATATCCATGTACTAATCCCAAGAACCAATGAATTTCAAAACACATGATAATAAAATATCATCTAGAATCTGAATCATTTGATCAAATAGTAAATTATTTTGAGGATTTTAGGTTGTTCTAAGAAGATCCTAAAAATGATTTATTTTTTAAGGACCTTCTAAAAAAATTACATTAAATGGGGATCATGGTCTCAAACAAAGAAATGAAAAACACCATTAAAATAATATAACTATTACACATAGATGTTACCCAAGTCATTAGTGGTTAAGGTCTCCTTGATAGGAAATCAATGGTTATACTTTTTCATTTGATCATTGATCACCCACACAAAATCACTCTTATGAGGTTATGTGGGGTAAACCACTGATGAAATTCGTTATTATATCATCTCACTAAAATTTAGCGATGGATAATGTTTTAAAAATCCCATAATCCACTAATGCACTAACTTTTAATATTTATATGTGGAAAACAATTCTTGGAAAAAAGAAATATATTTCTTTATCCCTATTAAGAAATACAGTATATATAGTTCATGATACATCTTTTTCAAAAAACGGTGTACCCACCATATAAAATAATGTTCTTTTACCATCATCTCTACATCAAATCTCATAGGAACCTAGATATAACCACAAACATGAAGAATGTAATTTCCAATAATGGATAAGACTGGTGGTGGATCATGAATATATATGTTGTCCCTCAGAGAGAACCCCTCTAGATTATATGAATACCTCTATTTAATTGGAATCATAAGGGAGGGAACAATAAAATTCAATGACATATTTTCTCAATACTGAGACTACTAAACATCCAAATGCATATTTGTAAAAATATACATCATTTGAAACTCCTAACAAGACTTATGCACTACCTTTGACTTCATTTTCCTAGATAAGGAATCAATTATCATGTTTCCCTTCCCATGAGTATATTCTAATTCAGTGTCTAAACACTACATATAATCGACCCATATCAACTGTTAGAGGTTTAGGACGCACTATGAAAATATGTAAATCAATCACATATGATCCATGAAAACCCATAATTCCATTCCCATTAGATAATGTCACTATAATCTCAATGTTTTTACTGTATAAACTGACACTATGGAATGAAAGGGATAATTTCTCTCATGCTGCCTCAATTACCTATATCCAAAAGAAACAATTCAATCCTATAACATTATAACATCTCTAATACCAACTCCTTTTGAAACAAAAAATCATGGTATATTATATACCTATATTATTTAGGTTCATGATCAGTGTTGAGGTTCAACTTCACTTTCAATCATGGTAACCCTACACAGAATAATTTAAAGAAAATATTCGCATCACATTCATGGTTTGAAAAAACATTGCCACTTAGATATGTGAAATGTCTTGGATGAATTACAAAAAATATCATTAAAACCCAAGAGATATTTCATTCTAGAATATATTCTTAGGGCACTCCAAATATTCCACTACAACCACTTTGTTTAAGTACACTCATACTCCATCCTATTACATCACATGGCCCATGTAGTGTATTTGATTAATCCATATAATTTAATTTGATATAATATCATATAGTTATTTATATCTTAGTGAAATGGGGTCTATTTGACGATGTAGGGCTTGATATTCTCTATAATATGAGTACACTAAGAATACATCAATCAAGACTACCAAAAAAATATTTAGTTATAGTTGTATTCTTTAATTCATCTAGGCTATGAATATTTTAGATGCGTTTATCTAACTAAATAGCTTGATACTGAAATCACATATGAAATAACTATTTCTAAAAGTGTTTTGATTCTTATCGTATAGTATCACCCTCAAAGAGTGGTATTCTAATCATAATTAAATATTAAATAATATATCATAATGTCTCTAATGATCAAATAGACTTTCAAACTAAAATGGGGAACCATTTCATTTATGTCATCTGGTTTACCCTAAAATAATCAACATATAAACACAATGATCTGTATTTATTCTTGGAAAATAACTTGGGGGAACTCAAAAAAATGTAATAGGTTGTATGAATCAATTATCTTCAAGATCCCTAATATTACCTTTCAATAGCCAA
This sequence comes from Viscum album, assembly GCA_963277665.1. Classification (NCBI taxonomy): domain Eukaryota; kingdom Viridiplantae; phylum Streptophyta; class Magnoliopsida; order Santalales; family Viscaceae; genus Viscum; species Viscum album. The sequence goes on from OY728143.1 coordinate 361,195,144, forward strand.
GGCTCCACTAGTTTCTAGCCATTGAAAGATATAGAAATAGGTACAACCCTTGGAAATAACCCTACAGTGAACTCAATATCCCACTCAGGTGGTACATTAGATAAATATTATATAAAGAAATCATGAAATTGGTATACCATAGTAGAAATTATATTCCACTATGACTCGCCATCATCTAGTATAAATCATGGTACCTCAGAGAGGATTCAATCCAATTTACACTGAATTAATCCTACATGACTAGTCAGATATTCTCATTCAACAAGTAAAAGTAGATTCCCATTCTAGATATCAAATGATCACTGCCCTTTATTAATATTAAATTTTCTACTGGATATAATTATCCAACCCATACCTTGAATCAAATTTAATCAATATATTTCATTCATATGTAGATCCCAATGGCACTAATAACTGATAATTTCAAGAGGGAACTTCGTACAACATCTAATGCAATTTTGTTTCACCCCAAATGGTGTAGTGATGGTTATAATCCCATCCATTATTATCACATCCAAACCCATGTAAATTAAAATTTAAGACCATATAAATGAATGTGATATTCTTGTACCTAATAAAACATAATTAATTGTAGATTGAATAAGATTCAAACCCCTAATAGACGTAGTGTCAACATCAAGAGGGGTAAGGGTAGACATTATAACATAAGACTAACTCACCCTTTTATCATGGGCTTCATCATGACTCTTGTATATTGCTTCTTCTAGATGATACTACTAAACTTATGTTAGGGTAATAAACCCCTACCTTTGAAATAGAAACTTCTAGAACTCCTTCTCCATGCCTATTATGGTTTAGCTAAGTCCCTCACAAACTATTGTGTGAGGTTGAATCCTTTGAATCATCTAGATTGTTGATTTATCCAGTGTGACTTTTTTTTACCTATCATATGACAATAATGGATCAATAATGAAGGTAAAAGACACTATTAGTAACTATATATAGTCCTACCAAACTAATAACTCTACCCCTAGATGTATTCCTTACGTGGATATCTAATTCTATTATTGTTATGTCCACAACTACCCCGGTGGAAAATCTCAAAGTGATATTTCTTATGGCATGATAAGTAACTCCCAAATCAATAGGATGGGACTTTCTTTGTATAACTCTATTCTATCTTCATGTTCCCTTCTGTCAGGAGATCAAAACATACCAAATCAAATAAATTATTCAATTTGAATACATTGATCTTTCACATGATTTTATACGTAATACATACATTGAAGTTTATGATTATTAATATCACATATCCTAAAAAATAATGAGACAAATTTTATAGGTATATCAAACAACAAGTGGGTTCCATCACAAACATACCCCCATGCATGAGGGGAATAAACATTCAATTTCATTCATTCATCAGTATCTCTATAACGAAGTGACTCGAGAATGCCCCCTCAATGTCTTTCGTGGTCAGATCATCCCAATCATGCACTATGATTTCCCACTGATCCTTAACTGGTCCATGTAACATATATGAATAAAACCCACCATCCCTCCAAGAGTTTATTTAAGTGACAAAATATTTTCATGATGGACTAAATACAGTACTCTTCCTCCTAATTCAATGCCTCCCAACTAAATATGGGTGGTTGTTGTAGCTATAATCCACTTGTTATATCATACATTGAAGGATCAATGTAATTATTCTCCCTCTCCATGAATAGAATCAACATAATGAAATAATAATACTGTTGGATATACTTAGTATTCCTTAAAGTAGATGTAATTTAAATATATGTTCCTCAAGGTCTGTGATCATTACCACTCTCCTTATGTTAAACATAATTATAACAATCAGGCATTTAACTACAAGGTTAAAAATTATCCTTCGATTAAAAAGTTCAAAATATAACCAAACATAGGAGGAAATGGAGACAATAGATAACTAATTATATAGGGTCACTTCATTTATTGGATTAAAATGTGGATTAATATGTTAATAATGGTTATCTTTATTCCTTGTTTGTACATGTCATGTAAATTATGAAAAATTTAAGAATCTATAATCATATGAACTAAATGAATCCCTATATTTGTAAACACATGATATCATACTTTCAAATATGCCTACCATGTTTCATTATTTCACACAACATTTCATAATATGACATTAGTAAAATATCATAAATCAACATTAACACCATAACAAGAGAACCTCATGGACAATAATCCCATACCTAGAAACATTGATTCACCCCCCCCCCCAATGGGTTAGATAATCCCATGCATGATCTCATAATGAATCCTTGACACATAATATTCTCTTAACAATATTAATGAAATAGTTTAGAATGATAAAATGTCATACCATTTGAAACCATTTTGAAATGTCCTTAGCCTAGTTCTCCTTCATGTGGTTGAGATGGGTACCCATGATTACTCAAGTGCACCTCGACATATTTTAAAGTATTCTAAAAAACAATGATATTAGAATTAATGTAATTGCGAGACAATAACTTCTATAAAATAATAATAATATGTGTAGAAATGTTGATAAACCAATTAATGTATGTTAACTTATATAGATAAGTCATGTAGTACCAAAACAATACAATATAATTAGAATATAAAATGTCTTATTAATTTCAATATAAATGACATACAAGAAACAAAAAAAAATAAGACTCCAAATAAAGACATCAAAATTGGTCTCGAATCCTAGGATGGGTCCCATATTTTCTCGGCAATATAAGCTTGAAAACAATTCAATCAAGTGAAAGTCCCCTTTCCCTTGTCCAAACCTATATTCCAGAAGTCTTCTCAGGTTTCAAATGGAATACCAAGCATGGTGTGTGTACAAAAAGATAGGCCACCACAAATGGTGACCAAAAAAACCACTCTAAGTATAATTTCATGAAACAATATCATAAATAGATGAATTAATAATATTTCAAATTCAACACATCTAAATAAACTCAATGACCTATGAGATACAAGTAGACACATGTGATCTTCCATACCAGCTACAACATGAAGTCTTATCTCTTTATCTATTCCCTAAAAAGAGCCACGTATCGATACCCATATATTATAACATATTACAAAGTTGACCCATGGGGAATTCACATGTTATTGGTTAATTGGATATTAATTTTTTTATTCCCAACAAGAATTATCATCACATGGATAATTTCAAATTCAATTTATAAATGACCCATGGGGATTTTCCATGGATAGGGTAAATTACATGATTAATTAAAATGGTTCCAAAATAAATTACCATGATAGGTACAATTACACGTTTCTTGTATCTTATTTAAGAAATATCCAATGTATCAGAATTTACCCAACATGCGAAACAAGTTTACTATATTCTATTGTCGTTAATTGATTCCAAATTCCAATTATCGTAAGAATTATTGTTACACGACATTATTACATTATATAAAGTTCTAACTACATGTTACATATTACACTATTACAATATATCAATATGATATTAATCAATTTCAAATTTCATTCCAATTATCTTATTATATTCTAGGTTACAAATTCACATATGAATTATCCCAATTTTATAAATATAAAATTAAAACTAAATAATTAAAAAACCCAATTCCCATGTCCATAAACACATCAATTCTAATTCACAATTCTATTCATTCAGTAAACAAATCTCAATATTCAGTAATAGGGAACTTTGTTCATTGATTATACGTTACAACCAAAGGTCAATAATATACACACCTCCCAAATTACTGGTAGTCTAGAGTATCATCTTCCAATGTACCTAAAGGGATATGTGTGAGTTATAAACAATAATATTCACCCAATAAACTACATTTAAATTTGAAAACGTTTAAAAAATGGAATTCTATTCTGATATCAAAAGATTAACATACAAAAACCAATGAAGATCTAAGGGTGATGCTTCAAACCACTTACCTCAAAAGGTGATAATATAATTTTATTCACCAAGGATTCAAAGAAATGTAAAACACTGTTATTACATAATGATAGTGATAGATTCACCACATTATGTAATGAAGTTGAAAACTCATGTGTATGTTGAAAGCTATTCATTAATTCTGATAAAAAATCACTGAATATGGATGCTCAGATTGAAGAACATATCATAGGATCAAGGATTGGTGTTGGATAAGTAGATGAATCCCCGGTGAACATGTATATATAGTTAAATGTGATTTATAGTGGATTCATGGGATTAGAATGCATAACTTGGTGTTTTTGTGGCTATAGGATAACTCTTCCACTGAATTTCCAAGACCTTTATGATTCCACTAGCTAGACATTGGAAGACATCGACTTGCCCATTATTACAACCTAAATGGATGGTTATCAAAAAACCCATTTTCTTGACAATGAGATTAATTTAAAAATCCCATTATTCCATATTTCCACCATTTGTATGGTTGGAATCACATGATTCTAGTGAGACCCTATATATTTTATGGGTTAATTTATTATACACTAGATAGGTGGTGGCACTAGAGAAGCTCATTTGTGGCATGTCGCTTCCATACATATCTGTTTCACCACATATGATCCCCTAAGAACCTCTAAAATATCATTTTAACTTGGTACGTGTACTATTTTAAGAAATTTAATATATTGGATCAGGATTATGGAGAGGGGTACCATGATAATGTATGGGGTGTTACACGTTGCCTCTCAATCTTTTGGACATATGAAATTTATTGAATACTGAAACTGATAAGAAAAATAAGTAATAAAATTAGATAATACAACTCATAATGATGTTAATAGAATAAATAAATTACAATTGTTATTGGAAATCATCTCTTTATAATCCTACATCTATATTATATGAGATCGGATGAATGTGGATCGATATTTAAATTAATCAATCAATATATAAAAAATGAATTTATTTTTGTTTTATTTCATATCACATAAAAGTACTAAATTATATTTAAAATATGTATCATTTCAACTAAAGTAATTATCACCATTTCCTTTCATTATAATAAGCGCATATTATTTATCAGAAATACATCTTGTTTTATATACACCTTTTTAGTTTTATAAAATAATAATTCTGAATAAAAGTGATTGATATATGTAATTTATAATTAAATTATACAAATTACAATGTTCATTAAATTGTTCTTATTTTCAGTAGACAATGAAATCATCCTTATTAACTTGGTTTATTGTGGGTAGATTTAGTTGGGGGGTGGGGTGTTAGTTTTCTCTAAGCATCCCTATAATGACATTTCATAAGAATTCTATAAAAAGCCTTATGATTATTTTTAGTGACCATCGATAATAATTTCATCCAAAAATATTCTAATATAACTGTAATATATATAGAATAATGAAGAGTTTATAAATGTGTAATTATTTTATTTCTTGGTAAAATTTATAAAATTATTTAGAGTTACACTAATGTCTTCAAAAATTGTTGTCTTTAATATAGGCATATCATTTGTTCCACATATCTATATCAATCAACACATGGATCTGAGTAAAAACCCCCTTGTATCTAATGAATATATACATTTAGGGTCGATGTTTTGAACACATTTATTTTATCCATTATTTATTTTTATAAATTTAGTTTTTGAAAAAGTATTTATTTTTGTTAATACTTTCACAGTATTTCTCACTCTTTTTTAACGATTTTTTCTTTACCATATAACATTTTATAATTTTTAATATCTCCAATATACATTATATATTCATTTGTAGCATAACAAAGTAGGGAATATATTATGTTCACATGTAGTTAATAATTTAATTTATATTATATATGTAGTAGTAGATATATAAAATTATGAGTAAACCCATTGTATTTAATAAAAAATATCCGATTCATTTAGCTTCTTCATCGATCTCTTTTTCTCTGTAATGGTAGTAGAGATGTTACCCCTATACAATCTATTCATATCCCCAACCGAAATACCCTACCAAAACTTTTTGTTCTAAATCATTTCACAAACATTACTACTTCTAGATATCCCAAAATAAAAACCTTGGGGTCCTAAATAAAGGATCCAAATGAAGATCTTCTAATCAGCAGTTATCATCTTCACCAAGTTCATTCGTTTTTACTTCATACATTCCTAAAATTAATTATTTCATAAATATTACAATATAATAATAATAGAGTCTACTATATTCCATGAAATTATCATATCAATTACATAAATTAAATCAATATCATCTTCCATCAAGTGTACAACAAAACCATTGTTCGTTTGTGCAACAAACTACTACCTTGATAACTTTTGTATTTTTTCCCATCATCAACTATAAAAGATATATATGGTAATGGAATTTATATTTCTATATGACATAAATTAAATAATAATTACTTTTTAAAAATAATATATCATATAATTACCTACCTTACCATCCAAGAAAAATGATAACATCGGTCATGTGTATGACGAACCACTACCTTGTGTAGCAATGTGACTGATTTTCGGTATAACTACATCACTTGAATGGAATATATAAGTATATTGAAACAAATAATATGATATTAATGATATTATTATCAATATGAATATATTATATAACAGTTACCTTCCTTCTATCATTATCATTAAAAAAATTAAATGTTACACATGCACACATATGGTGTACCATCTCCATGATTTTAACATGATTAGTTTTTCATAACCATAATTAATGTTTATATTAAAAATAATAATTTATGTATAAAAAGGATAATAATGAAATGAAAATTATTTTTGAAATTTTCAATAATTATCCCTTTGAGAAATGTCAACATAACAATTTCATTTTGAAATTATCAATGGAGCATCCTCAAAATACATGATGTGGAAATAAGTGATTAAATAATTAAATATATAATTAATATTAATAATTTAAATGGTTTAATTAAAATGTGTTGAATATAAAAAATAATTCGAAGAAATAATTAATTAATATATGTTTATTATATAAAATGTAATTGACATACATGACAAATCCTGGACTTGTGGTATGGGTTTTATCTTAAGACATCCTTCTTTAGGACACATGTTCTTTTATACCCTTAAATTTTATTTAATAGTGCATATGATTCAACATTAATTATTATTGCATGAATCCTTCATACTTAACTATATTTTATTTTATAGTTATTTTACCTATTTCATGGAAATTGTGATTCAAATGTTATGAAAGAGGTAATGGTTCATGTTTTAATCACATTTTAATCAGGATTTTTTATGCTGGAATTTCCATTGTAGAAAATTATATGATCAATGAATAATAAAACACTTTAATTTTATTATATCATATTTACTCAGGAAATTTTAAATTTATAATTCCATTTTTCTCTCATTAGTAATTGAAATTATTCATAATTTTTTTTATGAAAAATTGAATTTATTTATCTCTTTGGATGAAAAGGATTTTTCATCCATATCCATGATTTCTAAATATATTTCGAAATGTTTTTTAACATTATCAAAATTATTTAGTAAATAAATTTATAACTATGTATTAATTTATCATAAATGTATTGAAAGGTATATTATTTTCATCATCCAAATGTGGAACTTCTTTATAGTTTTATGATAGTATAAAAGTAATGTTTTCTAAACCTGAACAGAATTTCTAGTCATCATGACCACATAATTCTTTTAATATTACTTTATAATAATCCATGGTTATTTATATACATTTTTTTCTATAATAATTTTGAAAATATTTTATATTATGAATATGTGATTTCAATCTGAAATTTTTAATTACCTAATTTAATATTCCATGTAAAATCTTATTGAAATTTTCATGAACAATGACAAACATTGATGTTGTGGATTGCTTCCAAATTATTTATATATGTCTCTCAAAAATATACTATGATTAATAGACATTAATTTTATGGGGTAATAGTTTCCTTATGTTTATATCTCAAATTACTTCATGACACAATTTCTCCTAGAAATGATATGACACAATATTATTCAACCAATTTTATTCCATGGGTAATTATTCAATTTATTCCCTATGATTGACTTCTTTTTATAGAACATGTAAATCATGAACAAGTTATATTGGTTTCAACTAGATAGAACTCCAATTTATTAATAGTTTATTTATTATTTTGGGGAATCATGTATGGTATTAGGGAGTTTATATAATCCTTTAAATGACTTTATCAGCTGTGGGATATTGTATATGTAGTTTACCTTGATTAATTTTTATGTCATGTTATATGTTTCTTCTACAATATTGATGTCACCATTATCTTATGATACCAAGTTTCTTATTTTAAGATCTTATTTAATTTCCCTTGATCTATCACTATTGTGATATAATTTTATCCCTCTAACTTCCATGTGGGGTTTCCTTGTAAGTTTTTATTCCCTTACATGGATTTTTATCTCACCCCTTTTGTCTTTGTATTTTCCAAGTTATCCTTCACAATTTTAAGATCTTGAATGTATTTTTCTGCTCAAAATAGAGAAAAAAATAGTGAAATTTTATTTTTTAGTCTCAATTAGATATATTATGGACCTAGGCTCTAAAATTCACTTGGAATCACAATCATTGTGTTGTAATTAATAGATGTTCATGTTAAAAATAAAAGAATTTTTTTTATAATTCTTGGGTTTCTGTAGTTTGTATCAGAGAAATGACTAGTTATTTATTGTAATTATCGCACGAATAATTAATTAAGAACCCTAGGGATAAATATTAGGATAATAAAATGCATTCAAGAAAAATATTTTTGAATTTTTGTGAATTAAAAATATAGTGAGCTCTATGAAATTTTATGATTTTCAAGACAATACATTTGGATATGGAACTAGAATAGTTTTACTAATGTGTAATAATGTAGATAATGAAACATTTAGATGTAATAAATCATCACATTCATCCCAATAATAAACCTTGTTACACACATTTTTTGATAATCTTAGGGGATATTTGTGGAAATTTTGAAAACCCATTTTAAACTATTATAACAGACTTGAAAAAATTGTTAAGAAAAAAATCAAATTGGAAACATTACTATAGACATCCTAGATTTAACTCTAGAGAGTCAGAAATTAGGATATACTAATCATTTATAAGTTATTACTTTTTTTATTATAATTTCCACCATTTTAATATTAATTAATTATTATCTTGTTTACATTATTCTTCATAGTAAATGGTGGGAAATATATGAAAACATTCCAAAAACCAATGTAACTGTCTTTATAATGATTTCTATAATGAGATGCTTATGGTGCTGGGAAGGAAGTTAGACATATACTGATAATGAAAAATGAGCAATCTCAAATTATGATTAAAAACATGAATATAGATGAATTTACAAACACAGCAATGTAGGTAATAATGTTGTATAAATGAGGTTCATGTGTTAAAGGCAATAAAGAGAAGAAGATTTTATTTCCTTCAAGTAAAAATGTCCAAAGATGATCAATTGATATTTGTTAAAATGAACTATATTATTATTTTTTGTGAATAATAAGGTCTTAATAATTATAATTTATAAATAAAAATGAAATGTCTAGCTAACAAGAAACATCGAAATAATGTTCAACCTAATTTGCCATTAGGATTTCAATGTCATATATGTGGAAAACATGGTGATAACATTATTCATTTTTCAATTCCATGGATTAATTCGTAAAGAACTATGTTATGAAAATCATTGATGTTTAATGATTTAATTGTTTATTTGTTGTAAATCAATATTAATGTTGGTGAAGTTTTATATTATTTTATTTATTGTCATAATATGAATGATGTATCGAAAAATTATTCTACATTATTTTTTATTTAAGGATTTCTACGAATATGGTGAATGTTACTACTAAACAAGAAATATGATTTAATGTTTAGGTGATATCAAATGTAAAAACATATGAATTTGGAAAATATAATCTTTCATATGTTATTAATGATGAGGTAAATGATGTCAATTAAAATTATTTAATCTTGTGGAAATAGATATGAATGATAGAATACCTTTTATGTTAAAAAAAGTGATCCAGTGACTAATGTTATTTTTAAAAATGGTCATCATATACTTGAGAAAACTGTTGGATCACAGTAATTTTTGAATATTGGTATCATGTTATTTCAATAGTTTAATAAAAAATACAACTCCAAGTTGTGTCATTACCACACCGAGAAAGGATATGGGGCTTGAACCCATTACTATAGGATGAAAATGGTGTATTATTTGCCAATGGACTATATGATGTACAAGTTTGTTTGAAATTGTAATAAATTAACCAATTTTATGGATAAATAATATATTTAATTTGGTAAACACATATTAGTATCAAATATTTTTAAAAAAATTATAATTTTAAATTGATTATTTATATTTTTGGAATTGTTTAATTTTCTAGAGGTATTTGTAACCCTTAGGTATAAAATTTTATTTAACATGAAGTATTATTTTTAAATAAAACATTCAAATATTTGAGTTTTGATATTATTTTTGATGTATAGTTATTTAGTAATAGAATGATTTACATTGAACATTTGTTTCTAAAGATTAATATGAAGACTTATTCATTTTTGGGAATTATATTACCATATTTTAATCATATTCGGTTTTGGTTATTGTCACATCACAATTTGAATATCTTGAAATCATTTTTTTGAATCATGTGATCCATTAAAATTTCATTTTAATTCTTTATAAAAGAAAATTCCATCTTGATTACTCATTATTTGCTGAAAAATACATGTTTGGGGTGATAAATGATCAAAGGTTAAAATTACACTTTTCATGTAAATATTTTTTCTAACACCCCAAGCTTCCACGGTACGCTTCTCTTTGAATAATACAATAGCATGTGTTATACGCAACACTGAGTTCAAGCGCACCACGAGTTACCAAACTAGCCGTTCAAAAGCATTTATGAATAGTATTAGCTGAATTTTAAATTCTATATTATCCTTATAATTTTAGAATCCATATTATAAGTTTCTAAGACCTAATTTAAGAAGAAATTCATATTTTTAGATAAAAGTAGTATTTAAAAAAAATCTAATTTTACAGTTTTTTAATGGCGAAACCTTTTAAGTACAATATTTGAAACTTATATATATTCAATTTGTCAAAATTAACTTATTATTTAAAATAAAGACATAATAATTTAGTTTCAATAAAGTTTTGGTGTTTTTTTGATAGCTTTAATATTTGGGTGAATAGTGAAAAATACTATATTTTAACTAAAAACAACTTTTTCAATCAAATTAATATATAGAGTTAAATTATAAATTTTAATAGTTTTTAAGTATAAATAGATTATATTTTTACCATTTAATCCAATGATGGTCATTCTATGTAATTTCACTTTGAAATTGGACATAAACAAGTGTCCGATTTTTTATAATTATTATTTCTTAAAAATACGCCTTTTGGTTTTGATAGCAGAAATTAACATTAAATTAAAAAATGAAACTTCTATTTTTTTAATTTGGTATAATAGAAATCATTACTGAATTCTAAATATCAAAATTAGCTTTGGGTGATTTTTTGGTATTTTTTTGAAAACTTTTAATTTTTGATGAATAGTGAAAAACATAGAGTTATTTGTTAAAACCGACTTTTTATTTGTATAATTATTTATTTTATTTAAATTTATTATATGTAAAAATAGATACATAATACCTATATAAGTTCAATGTAATTCATTAGAGTTGGTTTACATCAATTTTAGATATTTAAAAAATTTATTGGACTTTTCACTGTCTTTTACCCACCTCTTAAGAAAATTTTAAAATTTAAATAAACCGTAATTTGACCTCTTTTGTGAGTGGAATTTTGAAAATCCGAGATAAATGGTTAATATCAAGGAGTAAAATGTGGTTCAATGAGATGAAAATAATTTTTGGTGAATAGTAACTTTTTACTTTTATTTACCACGGTTAAAAGTAAATAGTGTAATTAAGCGTAAAAATGATATTATTATTTCCCAAAAACATGTCCTAATTCTATTGGAAAATTGTATCTCGACCAAAAACAACCTTCTAAATAAAATATTATCATTTAGGTCCACTTTTATTAGATTAGGAAATTAATTATTATTTAATTCAAAGAAGAGTTAAAAGAGTAAAAATCAAAGTTTAATTATTAAAACATTTTCAATAGAGGGTTATACATAAGATAAATTCGATTGTAAATATTCATTAGAAATATAAAAATATTTCCTACATAATTGTACTTTATTTATAATTTTTATACATTTAATAATTATATTTATTTATGACACAATGGTGATGCAGTAATTACCTAATTAATGAATTATTAAAATAATTGATATTATAAATATCCAAATAAATGTAATTTTAGACTTTTTATGAATTAAACTAATTTAAAGGTTAATATGACATGTTAGTATTGATTTTATTATGTTTTATTAAAGTAATCATGCTGTTATGGTTTTCACAAAAATCAAATACCAAATAGTGTCAAAATTGACATAAAAGAGTTTTTAAAACAAATATTATATTATTAATTTATATTATATTCATAGAAATCTAAGGTTAGGCCCAGAGACTTAAATAATGATAGTGGTATCATTAATGGACCACTTTGGGGTCACTTGGTTTTATATAATACGTTTATAATCTATATAATATAAAAATACAATGTGACATGGTAAATGTCAAACTAATTAACTAAGAGTTAAAACTAAAAGATATGGTTAATATAATGACCCAAACATGTCTAAAATCTATGGTCTGAAAGGATTTATACCCATAACCACCTTATAATTTTAATAATACTCTTTTTACCCATTAGAAACCGAATATGAATTTATTATAAAATAATACTTTAAGTTTTTCCCAAAGAGCCCTTCATCCCCCTTATAAAAGGACACTACTTCTATCCAATTATTCACACCTTCAAAGCCTTTTGGTTCGGACAAACCCTACCCAATTAGTTTCTAAAAATCCCTAAATTCAACCTAGTTTCCTTAGTTTGATCATAAATCCAACCTAAGGAGCCCTTTTGATCAAATCAAAAGGAAGAACCCGAAGAAGAGGTAATGTTTTCACCACCCTCTTCCAAGTTCCTTTCTTCTTCAAATTATTATTTCTTTGTTATTTACATTCTAAAATAATAACTACAGTATCTTCTATATACTGTTATGTTATTATAAATATGGCAGAACCATATTAATTATTCTATCCATCCTTTGAATGACATGTCACCATATGGGCGTACGTACGGCCTACCGTCTCCGTGTCGTGGTGTAATTGTTGTTCAATACATTATTATATGGATGGGTATAATAATGATGTGTAATTAATTTAAATAATAAATATAACATTATAATGATTCTGTATATATGATATAACATTGAATTATATATTATTTTAATATTAAAAGAATGATATTGTCGCTCGTGCGTACGAACAGATTACCGTCTCCACGAACGCGATGAGATTCATTCCCCATTATATCCATTCAAGTATAATTTCTCATTTGTTGATTAAAAATAATGTTTAAGGACTTTATATCATTCTAGATATGAATAAGACACAATCTTTGCATAACAAAAACAGATTATGTAACAAAACATATAAAATAAAATGAGTCAGTTAACACCCGAAACGATGATAATACTAAGATATTATTAACAATGCAATGTTAAAAGATCATATATGATATCATATTAATGTATATTATTTCTGAATAATTTAATATAATTTATTTCACCATTATACAAGAGGTTAACCAACCCCCATCCAAGTAAAAGTACAAGGTAAGGGTTTATTTCACAATCTCTTCATTATCCGAGGTTGTTTATACGCAATTATCTACTAGGACCTCTTTATCATCCACATCCATGTTTCTTAAAAATATATTTCAAACGATTTTTACTATTTACTAGAAAATGGGTAAAAGTAATTTATACCCTTATGTGTTTTTAAAGGAATCTTTCCTTCGTTTTCCAGACACGGTACTTTTTGACCATTTCGAAAAATTTTCTCTAAAAATGTTTTTTAACTTATATGAAGGGTGAGACTATTTTCTACTGTTATAAACTCATCGAAGCTTACCATACAAGATTATAAGAATATATTCAAAGTAAATGTTTTATTTCATAATTATGTGACTTTTAAATGATTTAAAAATAAATATTTTAAGAATTTGTGAATGTTACTCTTTAACAGGATCATAATTTTAAATGTTTTAATGATTTATGTTTCTAAATCTTTTTAATAAATGTACATGTTTTCAAAATGATTTTAAGGATTTATTTATATGGACATGAATATTTTGAAATGACATTTCTTTTAAAAAGTTTCAATGTGGTATGGGACACTTTGATTCAAAAAACACTTTTAAATTACTTTATAATTGTGTGACATTTCAATGATTTAATAAAAGAGATATTTCCCTCAGATAGCTTTGATTTCATCTATGTCAACATCCTTTGATAGATTTTAAGATTATTTGAAGTTGATTTATTATGATACAAAACAACCTTATTGTATTTAATGATTTGTGATATGTTTTACTGTGGATGTGTTATTTTTATACAATTCATGGTATATGGAGAAAGTATTGACATTTCGTATGCAGTTTTTATACAAATGTTTATGTTATGTCTAAACATGTTCGTATGAGGAATGAATTTGACTTAGTAAGTGATGGTTGGAGCCCGCTATAGATCCTCGATGCATCCGTAGGTCTCATAAGACAAACTAGTGTCTTGGAACAAGGCCTTGAAAAAATTGTATTTGTAGTATTGGCACGAGGCCTTGACTATGTTGTTATGATAATCAGGATTTATGCATTCCATTATTATGAAAGTGGTTATTGATATTGCATGTGTTTATTCTACTAGTATAATATCCATGTGAATAATTTAATGGCATTATTTCATTTTATCTTTGCTCTATTATTCTGAAGTTCAAGTTTTAAAGGCTTTTGTATTAGTTATACATTGCCTCAAATGTTTATGCTTATTTATGAAATCTTCTGCTATATTGTTATCCTTACTGAGCATCCTAGCTCATCCCTTTCTATGTTTTATTTTTCCTAGGAAGTGAAGAAAACATTTATGAATGACCTATAGGGATAGTCTGAAGGGGATATGAGTATGGACTATGGAGACTATATTATTGTAGTTTTTCACTTTATTATGTAATGTAAACCTTATGAATGTATCTAGTGATTCCAAGGCTACTAAACTAATCGGTCATTCAAGACTTGATATTTTGTGATCATGCCAATGTTATGTAATAATGCACCGACTCTGGATAATTGGGGTCCGGGCATTACAGTTAGTATCAGAGAAAGTTTAGTAAAAACCTTGGAAGCTAGATTTAGATAAACTCTGATTAGATCACATAGCCCTAAGATAAAATTTGAGGATTAGTATAGAAGAACTTCCAAGAATTTGGTATTGTAGAGATATTGTGAGTTTTCAGAGCAATGCATCCCTGTCTGGATACGAGCAGGTAGAGGTGGCACTGGCACAGATGTACCTTGGGGTAAAACCTGAAAACACCGCTTTGAGCTAGACTGGAATGGGAACTGGTTCACGACAATGAGCCTTGCTACACTCTTGGTTACGACACTCCTGGGGGATATTCTTAGGATAATCCTCATTTTCTTTACAACCCATTATGAAGGGTTTATGAGTTTATACTTCCTCAAAAAAGACATTTTTTTATTATGGATTATATACATAAACTATTTAATTTATGTTAAGTGTTTTACAAGTTTGGGATTAGGTATTTCTATTCATATACTAATCTAGTGTATTCCATTGTTTAAAAATGGTTCATAGTAGAAGGAATGAGAACTCCAACAATACGCATGATCTAAAGAGTAAGCAGGATCGTATCTTTCACGTTCTTAAGCCTGAATTTAGAAGGGTAATAATATCCCTTGTATTATCATAATATCAAGAAATAGTATCATGTGTTGATACGATAAGTAAAGAGTTCACTAAGTCCTATGGATTTAAAGGGAATTCATAGAAGAAAAGGATGGTAGGGAGAAAGACAGATAATGGGATGAAGGTAAAGAAGGATTTTTCCCATATGTGATAAATGTGGAAAGAATCACCTTGTAAAATTCTTGAAGGGAATGGGAGTATGTTATAAGTGTGGAGAAAAAGGACACAATTTTCGTGATTGTGAGGGTAAGAAAAAGGATTCAAATGTACAATGCTTCATCTTCAAGTGGTGGGGACACTACGCGAATCACTGTTCAAATCATTAGAGTATGCCCCAAAGATGCTATTGGATAATAATAATGTTATGATACTACCACAGATGAAGAAAAATGACCAGTGTTCTTATTTTGTTATTTTGGAATTCTTTCATTGAAGTTTTGTATCAATGTTGTACTGGAAATAAATATGGATGGTACTGCAGAACTATTTCATTGAGGATTTAAGATTTTATGGTACTAAGAAAAGTGAATCTACATCAAGTTAAGCATATTGGTAATTACATGGTTGAAGGAAAGAAAAACCTTAATATGTTCCTAATATTGAGCTACTGATTTTGGAATAAGATATGGTTGATTTGGATAAATTATGTTGGATATTCTTTAGTACCTTGAAACTAATTAATGATTTGTATATTCCATTATTTGTTGGAATTTAGAACATTTTTGGATGGATGAAGTATATCTAATATTCTATAAGGAATAAGGGCGAATGAATGTAATCAATAAGGTTTTATGGTAATTTAGGATGTTTCAGTTTTTAAAAGAATACATGATGAAGGTATTCATACGTTATTATGTGTTAAAAAGGATCTACATTATGTTTACCTTCGGTATAAATTTTGGACTGAGAGTTTGGATATAAGTATTTTGGTTACATATAAATTTTGGAATGTATTATATTTTACATTGGATACTTTTGGATATTTATAAAAAGGACAACACGCAGACCGTGTGACAACCCGTCGTGTCGGACAAATCTGTGGGAATCGTACCCACAACCATAGTGCGGTTGTGATTTATCACCTACCACTGGACTACGTGAAGTCCTTGGAGTGTATAATGTAGTTTTTTTAGTTTTGATAGATAAAGTATAATTTTATTTTTGGAACCCTATAGGTTTAGGATAAATAGAATATTTTTTAGATCTATTACGTTTTGTAGTGAAAGATGGGGTTGTGGTAAAACTTTTGTAAGGAATGAATGTCTATTTGAAAAGTACATATATTTCCTTAAGTTCTTATTAAATCACATAAAGAAATTCATCAACATTATGAAAGGTAAATTAAAACAAAAAAGTTGTCTATTACATTTTCCTACTGGGGAATCAAAGACCGTTTAACCAATTACAAGTTTGTGATTTTTTTGCAGTTAACTTTCTCTTAATCATGTTTTCTACAACTCTCCATCAGACCTTGATGGTTTGTTTCTCCTCCATATCCATGTTTTCATAGAATCCTGGTATGGGCTATCTCAGTTGACCATTATACTTCTCTTTCTTTCTTTTAATGTTATATTTTTATTTTCGATGTGGGTTTTCCCAAAAGATATTTTCTATTTTCAACCTTTTATTTTCGAAGAAAAATTTTAAAATTTGAGGAAGCAGTTTATTGAAGGAGGGGAGAATATAATACCCCAAGCTTCCACGGTGCACTTCTCTTTGAATAATACAATAGCATGTGTTGTGCGCAACACTAAGTTCAAGCACACCACGACATACCAAACTAGCCGTTAAAAAGCTATTATGAATAGTATTAACTGAATTTTAAAATCTATATTATCTTTACAATTTTAGAATCCATATTATGAGTTTCTAAGACATAATTTAAGAACAAATTCATTTTTTTCAGATAAAAGATTTATTTTTCAAAAATATGCAATTTTACCGCCTTTTAATGGTGAAGCCTTTTAAAATCCAATATTTGAAACTTTAATATATTGAATTTTACAAAATGAACATCTTCCTTAGAATCGGGACATAAGAATTTAGTTTCAATAATGTTTTGGTGTTTTTCTTGACAACTTTAATATTTGGGTGAATAGTAAAAAATACTATATTTTAACTAAAAACATCTTTTTTAATCAGAATAATTTATAGTGTTAAATTATAAATTTTAATGGTTTGTATGTATAAATAGATTATTTTTTACCATTTCATCCAATGATGGTCATTGTATGTAATTTCACTTTGAAATTGGACATAAACAAGTGTCAAACTTTTGATAGTTATTATTTCTTAAAAATACGCCTTTAGGTTTTGAAAGTGGGAATTAACATTAAATTAATAAATGAAAATTCAATATTTTGAATTTGGTAAAATAGATATCATTACTGAATTCAGAATATCAAAATTATCTTTTGGTGAATTTTTGGTATTTTTTTGAAAACTTTTAATTTTTGATGAATAGTGAAAAACACTGAGTTATTGGTTAAAACCGACTATTTTTTAAATAATTATTTATTTTATTTAAATTTTTTATATGTCAAAATAGATACATAATACCTATATAATTTCGAAGTAATTCATTATAGTATGTCTATAATAATTTTAGATATTTAAAAAGTTTGTTGAACTTTTCACCGTCTTTTACCCACCTCCTATGAGAATTTAGAAATTCACATAAAACAAAATTTTACTACTTCTGTGAGTGGAATTTCGAAAATCCGGGAGACATGGTTAATATCAAGTAGTAAAATTTGGTTCAATGAGATGTAAATAATTTTTGGCGAATATTAACTTTTTAGTTTTATTTACCATGGTTAAAAGTAAATAGTGTTACTAAGGGTAAAAATGATATTAATATCACCCTAACACATGTCCTAATCCAATTTGACATGTGTATATCGACAAAAAAAACCTTAGGAATAAAATATTATCATTTAGGCCCACTTGGATTATATTAGGACATTAATTATTATTTAATTCAAAGAAGAGTTAAAAGAGTTAAAATCAACGTGTAATTACTAAAATATTTTTAATATGGGGTTATAAATAAGATAAATTAGATTTTAAATATTCTTTAGAAACCTAAGAATATTTAAAACATAATAGTATTTTATTTATAATTTTTAGACATTAAATAATTTAATTGTTTTATGACACAATGGTGATACACTAATTACCTAATTAATGAAATATTAAAATAATTTATATTATAAATTTCCAAATAAATGGAATTTGAGACATTTAATTAATTAAAATAATTTTATATGTTAATATGACATGTTATTATTGATTTATGTATGTTTTTTTGAAGTAATCATGCTGTTATGATTTTCAAAAAAATTAAATACCAAATAGTGTTGAAATTGACATAAAAGTGTTTTTAAAACAGATATTATATTATTAATTTATATTATATTCCAAAAAATCTAAGGTTCGGCGAAGAGACTTATATAATGATAGATTTTTATTAATGGAAATCTTGGGGGTCTCTTGGATGTATATAGTAGGTTTATTAACTATATAATATAAAAATACAAAGTGACATGGTAAATGTCAAACTAATGAACTAAGAGTTAAAACTAAAAGATAAGGTTAATATAGTGACCCATACCTATCTAAAATTTATTGGTTGAAAGGGTTTTGACCCATCCCCACATTAGACTTTGAATAATCAACTTTTTACCATTAGAAACCGAATATGATTTTATTATAAAATAATAATTTAAGTTTTTCCCAAAGAGCCCTTCCTCCCCCTTATAAAAGGACACCACTTCTATCCAATTTGTCACACCTTCAAAGCCTTTTGGATCGGCCAAAACCTGCCCAATTATTTTCTCAACATCCCTCAATTCAACCTAGAGGGCTTAGTTTGATCAGAAATCAAACCTAAAGATCCATTTTGATCAAATCAAAAGGAAGAACCCGAAGAAGAGGTAATGTTTTCACCACCCTCTTTCAAGTTCCTTTCTTCTTCAACTTCTCATTTCTTTGTTACTTCCATTATAAAATAATAACTCCAGCATATTCTATATACTGTGATGTTATTATAAAAATTTTACTACCATATTCATTATTCTATCCATCCTTTGAATGACATGTCACCATACGTGTGTGCGTACGGCCTACCATCTCCGTGTCGTGGTGTAATTGTTATTCAATACATTATTTTTTGGATGGGTATAATTATGATGTGTAATTAATGTATATAATAAATATAACAATATAATGATTCTGTATATATGATATACCATCCAATTAAATATTATTTTAATATCAAAATAATGATATTGTCGCTCGTGCATACATACGGACTATCGTCTCCACGAACGCGAGGAGATTCATTCCAAATTATATCAATTCAAGTCTAATTCTCATTTGAGTATTAAAAATAATTTTTTAGGACTTGATATCATTATAGATATGAATTATATACAATATATCCATAACAAACATGAATTATGTAACAAAACATATAAAATAAAACGAGTAAGTTAACACCCGAAACGACGATAATAAGATATTATTAACAAAGCAGTGTTAATAGATCATATATGATATCATATTAATGCATATTATTCCTGAATAATTTAATAAAAATTATTTCACAATTATATAGGAGGTTAACATACCCCCAGCAACGGAAAAGTACAATGTAAGGGTTTATTTCACAATCTCTTCATTATACGAGGTTTTTTATACGTAATTATCTTTTGGGACCTCTTTATCATCCACATCCATGTTTCTTAAAAATATATTTAAAAAAAATTACTATTTACTACATAATGGGTTAAAGTCATTTATACCCTTATGTGTTTTGAATGGAATCTTTCCTTCGTTTTCCAAACAAGGTTCTTTTTTATCTTTTCAACTAATTTAAGGTAAGAATGTTTTTTAACTTATATGGAGGGTGCGGCTATTTTCTATCATTATAAACTCGTCGAAGCATCCCTTACAACATTATAAGAATATTTTCAAAAGAAATGTTTTATTTTATAATTATGTGACATTTAAATTATTTCAAAATGAATATTTTAAGAATTTTTTAAAGTTACTCTTTATCAAGATCAGAATTTTAAATATTTTAATGATTTATCTTTCTAAATCTTTTTAATTAATGTCCATGTTTTCAATATGATTTTAAGGATTTATTTATATGGACATGAATGTTTTGAAAGGATATTTCATCTAAATAGTTTCAAAGTTCTATGGGATAGTTTTATTGAAAAATATCTTTTAAATTACTTCCTTTATAAATGTTTGACTATTCAATGATTTCAAAAAAAAAAGATCTTTCTCTCAAATAGTTTTGATTTCATCTATGTCAACATCCTTTGATGAATTTTAAGCTTATTTGAAGTTGATTTATAATGATACAAAACATCCATATTGTATTGAAGGTTTTGTGATATGTTTGACCGTGGATGTGTTATTTTTATACCATTCATGGTTTATAGAGAAAGTATTGACATTTCGTATTCTAGTTTTAATACTAATGTTTATATAATGTTTAAACCCATCCATATATGGATTGAATTAGACTTAGTAAGTGACGTGTGGTGCCCGCTATAGCTCCTCGATGCATCAGTATGTCTCATTAGACAAAATAGTTTCTTGGAACAAGGCCTTGACAAAATCTTATTTGTAGTCTTGACGCGAGGCCTTATCTATGTGGTTATAATAGTCTGACATTATGCATTCCATCATTATGAAAGTGGTTATTGATATTGCATGTGATTATTCGACAAGTAGAATATCCATGTCAATAAGTAAATGAAATTATTTTATTTCAACTTTTCCATATTATTCTGAAGTTCAAGTTTTAAAGGCTTTTGTTTTATTTATACATTTCATAAAAAATTTATTCTTATTTATAAAAGCTTCGGCTATATTGTTATCCTTATCGAGCATCTGAGCTCACCCCTTTCTATGTTTTATTTTTCCCAGGATGTGAAGAAATATTTTATGACTGACCTGCAGGGATAGTCTGAAGGGGATATGAGTGTGGACTATGGAGAATATATTATTATAGTTTTTCACTTTATAATGTAATGTAAACCTTATGAATGTATCTAGTGATTCCAAGGGTACTAAACTAATAGGTCTTTTGAGACTTGATCTTTTGTGATCATTCCAATGTTATGTAATAATGCACCGACTCTGGGTAACTGGGGTCGGGGCGTTACATTTTTCTTATGTTATTATCCTAAATGGTAAAAGGATCTAACAATTATAGGAAAATAACCTTGGAATAAAAATATTTTTAACATTTTATAAATCGATGGTAATTTTTCTCTTTAAAAAAACTATAATGTTATCTCTTAAATGCATCTTCTTTCCAGATCCATGTTTTAACATCCAAAAAAATTATTTTTTTGCATACTTAGTTTTGTGATGACCTAAAAATTTACTTTCCCTCTTATGAAGACGAATTTTTATTATCCATTTTTAAAATGTGGGTTTTTCAGAAAATTATTCTTTAAATTTAAAGCTGAACAGAAGTTCATATTGTGAATATGAAAATTATTAAAATGCGTTAGAATAATTCAAACTAGTTTTGTAATAACACTATGTTTGATAGATTATACAACACAGAAAACTACGATTAAATGAAAAAAAATTATTATTAAAATATTTTTGTTTAAACATTTTATGTATCTCCTAGTCATTAAAAATAGTGGAATGAATATGAATAACCATGTTATTAAAACATTATCTAAATGTTTTATATAATAAAAATTTATTTTCTTATTCGAAATTATAATTTCTGAAATTGTATAGAATTCATTTTATGCTTCAAATATATATTTTCATCAAAATTGATTTTTATTACTTTTTAGGGAAAATATTATAATTATTTTTTGGATAATATATAAATTATATATATAATAAACATTGTTCTAAAATCATAATATATAAATTCAACTATGTGGACATTTGGGGAATTTTTTATAATGCCATTGTTTTTTGTGAATTGTTAAAAATAACTATATTTATAATACCACCATGTATTTCTAATAAATTAGGTAATTTAAAACTCCCACTATTCATTTAATTTGATTAAAAATATCATAATTATAATTTATATAATATTTAATACAATTAATTAGGTAAATTAACCCATAATAAAGAAAAAATCAAAATTATATATATCTATTCTATATATAAATATTAAATTAATTTATTTTAATCATGATTACTGTTCATAGAGTTAATAAAAGATCATATATAACAGGAAAAATGAACTTCCTGAAAAAAATTCATTTATATCGTTTTATATGTTTTTTTAAAATTGAATTCTTAAACATATATGTTTTCAATTTTATAAAATCTATAAATTTTTTTCATTATAAAAATAACTATTCTTTAGTAATTTCTACTTAATATTGGTCATAAAGATTAGTAAAAATAATATAGATACTAGTTATCATGGTGAAAATTTAAAATGGTAAAAGGGAGAAACCATAGAAGTAAATGGAATAACATGTTTAAAAAATTATTTTTCTGAATTCTAGAGATTTTGACTGACTATATATTCCCTCCACCCCATTACATATAAATATTTGAGGAATGTTTCTTTATAGTGACATCCCATTGTTGAATAGTTTTGGGTATTTATAAAAATGCCTCTCCACCTCAATTATAAAAGGTACCCACTCCCCTCACTTATTCACACATATCAAGAACTATTTCAACAAAAAAATTAAAAAAATATCTCTACAACATAATTATATACATTATATATCTTTTTCTCTTCCCAAAATACCAAACACATGTACCTTGATAATATATCCCAAGGTGGCTTCTCTAGATGAAGGTTGTCAGTTTCTTTAAACTACAAGGTTTTTAATACTAATTTACACCAAAATTATGTAATAAAAATTAAAATATAATATCACAATAATATCCTAAATAAATATATTTTATTCTATTAATTTTATAATATAAATCCATTTCCTCTTCCATAAATTGGGAATCAAAACAATCGTTCATGTGTACGAGGGACTACAACCTTGCGAACTGATTTAATATTTTCTATTATAGCCTCTCTTTAAATTTTTTTTTAAATGTAATTAATATTTATAAATGATATTAATGACATATTAATTATTTTTGGAAAAAATTATATCAAATACATGATTACCTTACCATCTATAGAAAATTGATAATGTTATTCGTGTGTACGACAGAATGTAACCTTGCGAAGTGATGTCATTTATCTTTTATCAATACAAAACATGGATGAAATACTTTTTGTGTTTTAAATTAATTAATATGATATATGTTATATTATTATCATGATATATTTATAAAATTTCACTTACATTTTTTCCATAATGATGGTTTAAAAATTTGAGGGTTACAAATGTGTATGTACGACCTACTATCTCCGTAATTGTCTCAAAATACTTATTTTATTAGCCTAATTCATGGTTATTTTAAAATATAATTTATTTATAAAAATTATAATTATTTCATGATTATTATTAAAAATATAATGAAATAATTACCCCTTTTACCATGTTCCAAATTCCAATATCTCTTTGGAATTATTAATTGTACATCCTCAAAACACCTAATGTAGACATAAATAATTATGTAATTAAATAAATAATTAAAATTAATTATGTAAATAGATTTTGTATAAATGTTTAAACATAAAATATTTTATGAAGAAATAAAATATTTTATATAAATTAATTATACAATATTTAAAATAAATAGACAATAAATATTGCACTTGAGGTAAGTATTTTGTCAAAAACTACATTATTAGAGACACAAGTCCTTTTATGAACATAATTTTGATTAAATGGTGTATATGATAAACCTTTTAATATTATATCCATAATCCTTCATAATTAATTAGATTTTTAGTTGAAATTAATTTACCTCATTCCTGTGCATTATTATTTAAATTTTACAAAAGAAGTATGGTTTTATGATTCAATATCAATTTAATCATGATTTTTTATAATTAAATTTACATTGTAAGAAATTATTTTATTATTTTCGTATAAAACCATTTAATTTTATCCACCAATTTTTATTAATTAATTATTCAATTTATAGTTCAATTTATTATTTTTTTAATTAAAAAATTGAAAAATATCATTTACAAAAGGTTTCATTATTTATATCTTCTATCAAAAATGATTTTTCCTGCATATACCCTCTTTCTCAAAATAGTTTTTGATATTATTTTGGAAATCTACAAAATAATTATTAAATAAATTTTTACCCATGATTCAATTTTTACAAAATGTTTTTAAAGTATTTTTTTTATGTTTTTTGTAATGATGTACTTTTTATCCTTTTTACAACTATGTAAAATGAATGTTTTTAACATGTATGACATGAATTAAATTACTATTCGACATAATAACTAAATCATTTGAATCATCCTTTATTAGAATATGTGGTTCCTTAAAAATAATTCTATGATATATTAAAAACAATTATATTTTGAAGAAGTGATTTCAATGTAAAATTTATAATTTATTCCAATAATACCCCATGAAATATTTTAAACCCATTTTTATAAATAAAGACCACCATAGGTGTTATGGATTGATTATAAATTATTCATATATGTATCTAAAATATGATCGTTGATTAATCTCTTTTAATTTTAAGGTGTATTACATGCCTTATTTTCATCTCTTAAATTCATTCATTACGGGATTCCCTTTGGTTATTTTATGAGAAAATATTATGCAACTCATTTATTTCCATTCATAATTATATAGTTTTTTATTTAATATTAAGTTCCTTTTTCAGAAAACATAATCCATAAACATGTTTTAATGGTTGCTCCCAGATAGTTATCCAATATATTTGTTAAATATTTAGTCTCATTAAGTGTCATATATGGGATTAGGTATTAGATGAATTCTTTTTTTATACTTTTTCAACCATGTGATAATATCTAGGTAGTTATAAATTACACAGGTTTATGGCATGTTATATATTTCTACCATTTTTCTTATGTTATCATGATCTAATGATATTATGTTACTTATATTATTATCCCATGTTATGACACTTGATCCTTCTATTTTATGATATCATGTTATATCTTTTGACTCCAAAGTTATGTTTCTTTATCTTATTTATTCCATTAATATGATTTCTTGCTCACCCCTATTATCTATTTATTATGTGGGATAGACAGTGTAGTTTTAGGAGATTTAGAGGATTTAGGATTTCATTATGGAGAATAAAAAAACAATTTTTATTTTCAGTCTCACTTCTATGTAGTATTAACGTAGACTTATCAATAAACTAGGCCCTTATATCTTTGTTTTGTAAATAAATTTTTTTTATGTTAACAATATTGTAAAAATATTTGTAAAATTTTTGGGATTTTATTGTTGGTATCATAGAAATTCAAAGTAATATTTGGGGATTTGGACTAGAATAATTTAGTGAGAATTCTACAGATGATTATAATGATAAGACAATGTATTGAAAAAATTTCCTCGAATTTTGGTGAATTTTAGAGAGAGTGTCGTCAAATAAATTACATCTCTACTAGTATAATTAAAGAGAATGTGGATCTGGAATAGTTTTATGTAGCGGTAATAACCCTACAAATAGTTCAATGATATGGACATAACCATTACCTGGCGTATGAAAATGGTTCTTTTTCACACCTGGTTTGACATTCATAGTGGATATGTTTTGGAAATTAACAATATCTTTATAATCCATTATAATGAAAATAGAAAATTTGTTAAGTTATAAATCTTATAGGAAATTTTACAGTGGATAACCTATATTGAAACGTAAATACTCATAATTGATGGTATATTATCATTCATAATTTATTCCATATTTTTTTATAAGTTTCCACTTTTGTATGGTAATATACCCTCATATATTTTTTATACTTTTTAGATAATGGTGGGAAATAAATAAATCATGAAAAAAAATATTATTTTCAATATAATGATTCGTATAATGATATAAAAAACCTAATGTGAAATAAGGATAAGCATCTAGTGATAATTCCAAATGAGCTACCACAAATTTTGGATAAAAAACTGGAACATAGATTTATGTAAAAATAAATAAATGATGAGAATGATGGTTTATTATATAATTTAAAGTGTTAAAGGTGATAATAAAAAGAATATTCAATTTGATACATGTAAAAATAGTGGTAAAGGGTGCCTAGAAAAATATATTAAAGGAACTGAAGATGATATACTTTGGGAAAATGAAAGCATAATGTCGATAATTTATATATAATAGTAAATAATTTTGGATAATAAGTCGGAGGGAAATAAAGTTCAACCAAAGGCACCATTGATTTTTCAATGTCATAGATATTGGGAAATTGGTCATTCTTAGAGTAAATACTATATTAAATGTAGAATTTCATAAGGATCTGCATTATGGAAAGGATTTATATAGAATGACTGAGTTTTGTATGTTTATGACTCAATAATTAATTTGCTGAAGTATATTTTTCAATGGTATTTTAGTCATAATAATCTTGATAATATATAAGGATTATTCTTCTATAGTTTTTCTTTATGGGTTTTTAAAAATTTGTAGAATTCTACTAATTACATAGAAAAGTGATTTAGTGGTAAGAAAATATTTTTAATAAAAAAATTATTTGGGAAAATATAATCATTGGGATGATCTTGTAGATGAGGTAATTATAGTCAACCTAATTTATTAGATATTCTAAACAAGTATAATATAGATAGATAGAGAACATTATAGGTTAAAAACATGATCAGATGAATAACATTATTTTTAAATATGTTCACCATATTCTTGAGAACATTATATGATAAAGGTAAATTATGAATATTAATACCATATTTTTTCTTTAATTAATTTAGAAAAATGAAAAACACAATTTTGGGGATAACCTGTTCTAGCCGGGATGTTCAGGGGACTTAAACCGACAACTAAAGGGTTAAAAGGTTTAAATTCCTACCAATTTACATGGTGAAATAATGGTTAATATAAAAAATTTTATATATAAATAATATGTTTCTTTTTGGTAACTAATATTATAATCGAATATAATTAATTATTTTTAGGGTTTTGAGGTTTTTAAATATACATTCAAAAATGTTTCACTTGGTTGAGTTATATGTCACCCTTTGTTCTGACATGTGATTAAACATGAAGAAATATTTGGTAATAAAAATTGTAAATAATCGAATTTAGATGTAATTTAGGATGTAGGGTTATTTACATATGGAATGATTTAAGTCAAAATTTGTATATAGAGATTAATATGATGGCATATTCATTACTAGAAATATATTACATTTCCCTAACTACTTTTGGTTTTGTATAATGTCTATAATTAAGGGGCATATCATTATATCACATTCTTGAATCATGTGATCAGTTAGAATATAATTTTATGGTTCCATGTATGAAAAATTTACCTTTATTAATCATTATTTTGAGAAAAATATGTTATTATTGTGGAAATTGTACATTTTAAGATATCATACTTTTCAAGTAAGTATATTTCATTATTTTATTAGTCTATACTAAAAAAGATTCCCTCAACAATAAGAAAATGGATTTAAAAAATTGTTATTAGAATTTGATAAAAAGACAGACTCTTCCCTATTAAAATAAGTATACCATTATATCTAAAATGGATTTACATTTCAATAAATTTTTAAATTATCCACCAGTGTTATCCTATTTAGATATATAGTAATTTTTTGACCTTTTTATTTATCCTTCCATCTTTTTCATAAGATATTTTATTAACCATTTTTATAATGTGGGTTTTGCACAATGTAATTTTCATATGTAAAACTAAGTAAAAGTTAAAATTTAAGATGATTAAATTTATTTAATGTGGTAGAATGTAACACCGCATTATTTTAAAATAATATTATGTTTCATATCATATACTACACACAACACTAATAATAAACATACCATGATGTATTATTAAAATATTATTTTGTAGACATGACTGTTATAACCTAGTCATTGAAATTAGTTGTGTAAATAGAAATATCCATATTATGAAAAATTTCACAAAATGTTTATATAATCTAGAAGCATTAAATAAATGATAATAATAATTTCCCAAATTTCTATAATTTCATTTAATGATTAATAAAAAAATTTATACATGTTTTTTATTTTAACTTGTGGGAAACTATTATAAATAATTTTTGGAAAAAATAGAAATGTTTTTTTATAATGTGAACTTAATAATTTTAAATATTTATATCAATATTTACATAGCTTACAAATTTATTTAATTTTTTGGAAAATATTGATTTTTCAGTGAATAGTTAAAATTTTTTTTGTAAAACTATAAATTAGTTTTACTAAATAAAAAAATTTATTTTATTTATTTTATTTTAATGGATTTTAAAATTAATATTAAATTTTATTTAGTTACTTTTCCATCTAATTAATTAGATTTAAATCATCTTTATACTAAATTTTAGAATATGTTTATTTTTAAAATTAAAAAATATCATTCATTGATTGTGAGGGACCCTTCTCTAGAGATCCCACTCCAGAATTCCTCAAATTTCATCATGGGGTCTTCCCTTGATTAAATTTAGCTCTAGGGGATTTTTAATCCTAATTTTTTGAGTTTAAACATAAAAACTAAAGGCTCTACAAACCATATCCTTCGTGCATGACACCATTTTTGGTCATGTTCATCATTCTTCATAGTTGTTTGGAATATTGTGGTGGTTGTGCTTGGTTATAAATTATTGGTTTGTGTGTGGTGTGTGATTATGATATTAGGTTATATCAATTGTCATAGATCATTTTATATTCCCTTTTCAAGTTTAACCCTTATTCTTTCATAAAAATTTATTTTATTATGTTATATTCTATTTTGATGTTTTTTTATTCATGGGTTTTTTTGGAATGATCTTGTTGGATATTCCCCATTGTCCCTCGAGTCAGGACCCACATTAGTTATTATTTTTTTCCTTAGGGTATATAATTGTGTTTATGGTATATACTTTTCTTTTATTTTTGTGGTCTTATAATTTTGGTGGTATGGTTTAGGCTTGATTGACTTTTAACCTTAGGTTGTATTGGTCATGTTTATGGTTGAGCATTCGGTGGCTTAGACGTTCTTTTCCATTATTATGTTTAATTTATTACAGTGATTGTTTTAATCATATATTATGAATAAATATTTTAGTAATGGTATTTTTGGTTGTTGGCAATGAGATTTTTTATGGTTCTATTCATGATGGAAAGAATCATTTTTTGGTTGGGTGTGATCTTTAGTGACTGTGATAATGGTGTTGCAGGTGGTCTTTTATGTTGTTCATTTATGAATATTGATATTTCTTAGAATTTTTTTGGGATATTTTGTTATGTGACCATAAAATTTATTTTATACTATGGATGTATATGGCGGTTCTTGAAATGATGGTAGGGGATAGTTTCATGATTATTCCGGCATCTGATGCGACATCTGATGACATGTGTTGTGAAAATATTAAGACCTCCTTGAGTTTTTCATTCCTAGAACATGTTATGGTTTTTTTAATATCAAAATTTATAATATTTTTACATGTATTTTATTTATGGTTTTTTTGTTCTCGATAACCGTAATTTGGTTCATTTTTAATCAATAAATATATAGTTTCGATGAAAAAATAGACTTTTGAAACATTCTCTATGTTTATTTTTTTAAAATGAAATCTACAACTTCTATTATTTGATTTTAAAAAATGTATTAATTTATTGGAATAAAAATAATTTTTATTGGGTAATAAATTCATTATAATTTTGGAAAAAATGAATAGTTAAAACAGTAAATACATATTGTTACCCTGGTGAAATATTCAGATGGTAAAAGCTAGTAACCATAGAAGTAAATGGGAAAACATGTCTACAATATGATTATTATTGAGTTATGGAGGTATTTATGGATTATATCACCCCACAAATACAATATTTAACAATTTTTTAGACATATTTCTAGAGACTACCTTTCCATTATTTAAATCTCTTTAGTCTTATCAAATATTCCACCCGTTATAAATTTTAAAAAGGCCACATTCCATCGATTTTTAAAACAATAAATCCATTTTTCATGACATAATCCTAATTAAATTTATCCCCAAAGTCATTTCCTCATTCTATATCATCTATTCTTCCCAAAAGACCAGTTGTATGGATCTTAATATGATATCCACAGTTGTTTCCTCTAAATGAAGTTATTCAACTTCACAATGATATTTCTTTATTAAGTATTCTTTTCCACCATCAATTATTTTATGAAAATTCCAATATAATAACACCATTATATCATATATACATGGATTTATTATTTTAATTTAATAAATTCAATCCATATATGCTTCCATAAAATGGGAAATAAAACCATAATTCATTTTTACGATAGACTACCGCATCATGAACCGATGTAATTGATTTTCTTAAATCACTTGTCACATATATTTATCATTATAGATTTAATATTAATATTTTATATTAAGAAAAAATATATGATTTTTTAAATGTAATAAAACATATATTCACATACCTTTCCATCAATGGAAAAATGATTACATCATTAATTTATTTAGAAGGCAACCATATCACGGTGCGATGTGATTAGTTTTTTTGTGACATGGTATTTGTAAGTGTATTTTAAGAATTATTAGGTTATTATTGATATTTTTTTATTATATATAAATAAAATAACACTTATTTTTTCCATAATTATTGTCTAAAAATGTAAATGTTATACATGTGTATGTAAGATCTACACTCTCTATGATCATAACATAATTCATTTTTCATAACCCTAATTCAATGTTACTTAAATAATTATAATATAATTATAAAAATGGTAATTATTTTAGGATGATTGTTTTAATAAATATTTAACAATGACGTTTTGTACCATGGTCCACACACAAATACCATTTTGGAATTATGAATTTAGCATCTTAAAAACAGGTGACGGGGAAATAACTGATTTTGAAATTAAATACATCATTTAAATTAATCATGTAAATTATATAAGATTACAGGATTTAACATATAATAAATTATTTTTTAATAGAATAATTGATAAATGTTTTTTTACAAATAAAATAAAGTGCATACATATATAGCGTGGGATTGAGGCATGTGCTTTAGGCATGGGCTTCGTCTCAAAACACACTTTTTTGTGACACGTGTTATTTTATACACATAATTTATTTTAAATGGTGTTTATTATTTAAATAGATAAATTATATCATGAATAATTATTTGATAATTATAATTTATGTTATAATTCTCTACATCATTAATGGTATTTATGGCTTAAATTAATTAATTTGTAAGATTTTATGTTTCAATTTTATTTTAATCGATATTTTTATGCTTAAACATCCATTGTAGAAAAATATATGTTCATTTTTTAATAAAATACTTTAATATTGATTACATTGGTTAGTCATGAAATTTTCAAGTAAACGTTCCATATTTCTCTCTTTGGTACGTCATATGGTTGAGAAAATCATTTTATGAAAATATAAATTTAGGTCTTACATGGGTAAAAAATTATTTTTCATCCATATCCATGTTTTAAAAAAATATTTTCAATTTTTTTTAACATTCATAAAATTATTTATTGAAAACATTATTAACCATTTTTTAATTTAAAAAAATAATTTTAATGTAATGTTTTGGTTGTTTTCCCAATAATGCAATTTTTATCCTTTTTAAAACGGTTTTAAATAAATGTTTCCATAACACGTGTGACATGTATGAAATTCTTCGTTGTCCTGAAACATTAATTATTTAAATAATTAATTATAAGAGTCCATGATTTTTTTTAAATTATAATTTTCATATAATATTTTCAAAATGTATTTTATTTTGAATTACTGATTTCAATGTGAAAATAGTAATTTCCTCACATAATATTCTATATAATATTTCAAATATATTCTCTTCAACCCAGACAACCATTTATGTTATGGATTTCGTATAAATTATTTATATATGCCTATAATATATATACCTCTATTAATGTCCTTTAAATTTATGGGTTAATAGATGACTTCTTTTCATCTCTCAAATACATTCATTACAAAATTCACATTAGTTATTATATAAGACATGATTCTGAAAACCATTTCATTCAGTTGGAAATTCATATGTTTATTACTTATGATTATATTCCTTTTTGTGACACAAATAAATCATGAAGAAGTTATGATGAGTTCACCCAATTATCACACAAATTCATTGGTTAATATTTTAGTTCCATGAGGTTTTATGCATTGGATTATGGAGTGAACAAAATCTGTTGTGGGACTTTTTCCACCATGTGATATTATCTATATAGTTAGAATTGACCCATGTTTATGTAAAGTCATTTGTTGCTACCAAATTTAATTTGTTACCATGATCATATTACACTATATTCATTATGTTATTCTCCAATGTGATTTCCCTACATCCATCTCTTTTATGATATCATGTTATACCTTTGACTCAAATGCAATGTTTCCTTGTCCTATTTAGGCTCTTACATGGATTTTTAGATCACCCCTTATGTCTATGTATTCCCTAGGATATCCCATATAGTTTTCGAATATTTAAATCATTTAGGATTTGTTTATAAGGAACAAAATAAAGAAGTTTCCTTTTTTGTCTCAAAATTATTTATTATGAAACTAGTTTTTCAAATATATTCTCCCTCAGGGTGTTTTGGGTGAAATTAAACATTTTTATGTTAAATATCATGTAATAATATGTTTAAAATCGTTTAATATATATTACATGCATTATTCCTTTGGGGAAGAATGAAAATTAATGTTTTATTTATATATTCTTTATTTATCTATTGAAATTTTACAAAACCAAGGATTAATTTATAGAGATAAAATTTTAATTCTATCAATATGAAATAGTTAATAATTTCTAGTTTCACTTTCTTAGGAATTACAATGTAATATATTTATATTCACTAAAACATGAGTAATTTAATATTCAATGAAATATAATTAACAATTATTACTAATTGGAGAAGTTGTGTAATTATTATTGGTTATGACTAAGTGAAAATAAATGATTTTTTTAAAAGTTATTGGGATTCATTGAATTGGTTTACTTCAATACTTAATGTGGAAATTTATAAATAAAAATGATTATTATTTTAAAATGTTTTTATTATTTAATTGGTTTTATGTAAATACTTGAAATGTTATTATTATTATTAGTGAAGCCATATCCTTGGGTTAATTCTTTCTCAAAAATATTATATTTCAAACTCATTGTTACCCCAAACTAAATGGATTTCATTTATATAGAACCGATGTAATATATAAATCATTCTTATTTGGGGATATTATATTTGTCTCGGACGTGAATTATATGTTTTTATCTATGTAAAACTCAAAAAAATATATAAAACAATATTATAAGGATTTTTTAAAATAAACACATCCAGGAAAAGTATACCAAGAAAAAATAAACTTAATAACCAAAAAGTACTAATTTAAAAAAATCCAAATAAACTCCATCCCATATTCATTATCACACAACTCAAGAAAGTGTTTTTAAAAATAACTAACATTAAAATTATAATTAAAACAAATAATAATCTATAAACAATGAAATAAACCAAAAAAAAATTGATTTATTATATACAATAAATTCCCCGTAAAAAACATATAAACTAAAAAATCGAAATATACTTCATTTTGAAATCCATCCCAAAAAACAATGAATTCTTGTTAAAAATTATTATAAAACATATTGTCTAACCATCAATATCCAAACAACAACTTAAATTGAATTTAAATTGTAAATTTATATCTAAAATAATTTCTGGAATATTTATGAATAACAAGAAATAAAAATCACTAAAAACATAATAATCATAAAAATACACTATTTAACTCATGAGTGCGGTAAAATATAGTGTGAAATCATTATATATGAAGAATAATTTAAAAAATCAACAAAAAAAATGGTTGATTATTCCATAAAATAATTTTTAAAAGTTGAATAATTCCTAAAATAATTTGAGGGGTGGGTCAGAGTATGAAATTCAAAATATCCTAAGAGAGAAATCTAATATATGGAATATTTAGAGTTATTTTATAAAAATGTTTGGGCTTTATATATTAACATGTAACATAAAAACTAAAAATTCTGAGTTTAATAGAATTTATTTCATATTTTTATATTCCCATGATCATTTATGTATATTGGTTTAGAGAAATTGAAAAAAAAACATTACATAAAAAAGAGAATATTTCCATAAAGTGTGTATTTTTTTTCAAAAAATATAGATTTATGTGTACAAACAGTTATCATTTAAGACACATTATTATATTAATATGTGTCTAAAGTACAATTTTTTATCGTTATATAGTTCCTACCCATCCTTACAGCCTATAGGAAGAAAATTAAAATTAATGGTGAGAAAAAAATCTTTATAAGGGACATAAAAATATTAGAAACCCATTAGTCTAATGAAAAACATAAAAACATGTGAAAATATTTACCTTTTCAATATTTAAATTTTAAAACCATAAATAAAACATTTAATCATGTAGAATTCAATCATTTTCTAAATAATAATATTGAACCCCATTAACAATAATAGGGAAAACATGAACGTGTTATGTGGATTTTGAGAACTAAACAAAAAATTTATTTGAAAAATAAACTTTGAAATTTAAAAGATCATAAACATTTATTGACTCTTAAAATCTAAATACCTCCTTATGAAACCATTCAATGAAAATAAAGGTATCATAGAGTATTATATATAGATCCCATTATTACTCATGTTTATCATGTTTCAAAATAATTGTTACATAGTTTATTATATAGGAGTAACCAACCATGTTTTCTCCCAAATGTTATATTTTTGAATACTAAATCATTAATTAAAGCATTGGATATATATATATGGGTCACCAATCATTATTAGCATTGTCACGCTCTCCAATTATCATTAATAATGTCTAAGTACCATATCATGAATAAAGTATTTAAAATCATGTGATTTTAAAAATAACACCCTTAATAATAAGTAGCATACCGTTATACCATGGATAACTCATGGAAAATAAATTATTTATGTTACAATATTTTTTATACAAATAATAATATATACATATAAATAATAATGATGGTAATATTACAATATATCCCAAATAAACAATATGTAACATCAAGGGTTAGTGTTGTTGATGAATATATATATTGTCATCCTAGGATCATTTTTATATCAAACCACAATATCTTGGGAATTAGGAGAGATTTTAGGATTTTTTTTGGGTAGGCATTGGTTGGAATAAAAGAACATGTTGTCTGTAGAGGAGAGTAGAGGGGTGTTCTTTTTTATGTGAGTAGGGGGAACGTTTCGAAATAGATGATATATCATCACATAAAATGTGTCTAAATCATGTAAAATGTATCATCCCAACCAAGGAGCCCTAAAAAAGATCCCCAAGAAGGGTGGTCAAATAGCATCAAGTGGGCCTCCTTGTATACCAGAGGCATCTGACTATAAGAGAGGGACCGTGGTTATATGATGTATAGAATATATCATGATATTAGAGTGAAACACTGGCAATTAACAAAGGTAGTAAATATATAATCATGATATAACATATTTAATAGTGGAAAAGAAATCATCCAATCATTAATAACAATCAAAATCCAAAGGTTGAATCATATACAAAATGATGGTGTGGCATGCTGATATAAAAAATTGGGAATTAGGTGATACTTGTTGTAATGCCCAGATCCCAGAATCCTAGTGTCAGTTCATTTTTACATAAAATTGGCATGATCACAAAAGATCATGTCTCTAAAGACTGATTAGATTAATTGCCTTGATGTACTATAATCATACGTAAGGTTTACATTATATCATAGAATGGAAAACTACAACAACATTGTTTCCATAGAAAACACTGAGATAACATAGACTATCCCTGCAGGTCAATCATAATATACTTCTTCATATCCTGGAAAAAAATAAAACATAGAAATGGGTGAGCTCAGATGCTCAGTAAGGATAAAATTATATTGGAAACTTTCATAATTAAGAAAAAATATTTAAGGCAATGTATATAACTAAAACAAAATCCTTTTCAACATAAACATCATCATAATATTGAAAATATAAATCAAAATAATGACATTTAAGTACTCAACTGGATATTCTACTCATATAAAAATCACATGAAATATAAATAGACATTTTCAAAATGATGGAATGCATAATGCCGGACTTTTATTTTTGTGTCAAGGCCTCCTTCTAGGATGTAGGGGATAACTGTAACCGGACCCCAACCCGAAGAGCCTCTGTAACTGGACTCCAACCCGAAGATCCTCTGTAACCGGATTCCAACCCAGAGAGCCTATGTAACTAGACGCCAACTCTGAGGGTCTGATGTAACCGGAAACCAACCTGGAGGGCTTACTTTTATCGGTCCCCAACCAGGAACATACTAGTCCAACACATTCATTTTACGAAGATGTTTAAATATAACATAAACATTATTATTAAAAATAGCATACAAAATGTCAATTCTTTAACCATAAACCATGACTGGTATAAAAATAACACATCCATAGTAAAACATATAACAAAACCTTGAATAAAGTATGGAACATTTGTATCATAATAAATAAACATCAAACAAATTTAAAATCCATCAAATGATATTGACATAGAAGAAAATGATTTATTAAACTCATTGAATGAAATATTCCTTTTTCATGAAAACATTTAAAAGTATCACAATTTAGAAAAGAATACATTTAAAGACATTTTTGAATCAAAGTGTCCCATACCATTTTGAAACTTTTGAAAGGAATTAACATTTCAAAACCATTCATGTCCATATAAATAAATCATTAAAAACCATTTTGAAAACATAGACATTAGTGGGAATGATTTAGGAGAATTAATATTTATTCATTTAAAATAATTTTTTTGTAAAAATTACCTTAAAAAGAATCCATTTGAAAACTCTTTAATGAAACATGCTCGTGGATAACAAATATCTCTCAGTAGATACTAATGTAAAAAAACCTCAAATAATAGAGGTTGTGAAACTAACTCATACCACATTGTAATCAATCAAGTTGTATTACGAAAATCTAATATACAAAAAATAATTAACAGAATACCATGAGTATAAACAGAATCATGATAATATATATCAAATTAATGTACGCAATACACCACATGCAATAAGTGGTGAACAATAGAAATCTCAAGGAATTGAAAGTGAGATAAGAACCCCCTTACCTTGCACATTCCTTTGGTTGAGGGTACAATTAACCTCTTGTATAATGACCATTATATGTAATTAGATTATAGCAGGACCATATTCATATTTATTAAATCATAAATTATTCATTTATGACTTTATACAACCCATTTAATAATTATTTTCTTGTTAAATTACCATTTCGGGTAATAATCGCTTTCTTTATTGT
The DNA here is from genome assembly GCA_963277665.1 of Viscum album. Classification (NCBI taxonomy): domain Eukaryota; kingdom Viridiplantae; phylum Streptophyta; class Magnoliopsida; order Santalales; family Viscaceae; genus Viscum; species Viscum album. Next base: position 361,233,465 of record OY728143.1, read on the forward strand.
ACGTGCTTTAACTTGTTATTCTTGACCGTATCATTTAGGTTATGATATAAATACTTCCATAATATAAACCATGATTCATATATGATATATATTCAGAATTTAAATATTTATAATAGATATATATAGGAAATGGAAAATGCCATTTATGGAGACGGTAGGTCATACATACACATAAACATTGTTTCTGTTTTCATATCGTATTGAATAGAAGTAAATGAATAAGATATATGTACTTACATAAATAGATATATATATATATATATAGTATCATTATTATTTCATATATTACATTTTTATTAGTAATATATATTTTTATAATCGTTGGTGAATGGTGAACGTGGAAATGAATCTCATCGTGCCGTGGAGACAGTAATCCTTACAAACGCACAAGCGACGATATCATTTCCTTAAAGTAGTGGAATTGGATGGTATATTAATTTTACATAGACATTATCATGTTATTTTCATTATTTATATACATATTACTGAACATTATATCCGTCCAAATAACATAGTGTTGAATAACAAATAACACCATGGCGTGGAGACGATAAGTCATGCGTACGCACGCATGGTGACATTATCATTCATAAGATGGATAGAATAATGAATATAGGTGTCCCATATTTATAATAACATCATAGTATATAGAATATACTGGAGTTATTATTTTAGAATAGAAAAACAAAGGAAAGTAAAAGTTGAAGAAGAAAAGAACTTGAAATAGGTGATGAAATATTTACCTCTTATTCGGGTTCTTCCTTTTTATTTGGTCAACATTGATCCTTAGGTTGACATTATGACCAAAGTAAGGCCTTTAGGATGAGGGGAGGAATTTTGGGAGTATATTTTGGTAGGGTTTTCCAGAGCCAAATGTCTTTGGAGGTGTAAAATTAAGATAAGGTGAAGTACTCGTTTATAAGAGAGTTGAGGGTCACTTTAGGAAAATCTTGAAATATTATTTTATAATAAAATCATTTTTGGTTTCTAATGGATCCAAAATGATTTATTTAGAGGATATGTTGGGTATGGGTCTGAAACCTATCAACCAATTGTTTTTATACAATTTTATATCACCATATTAACCTTAACATTTTAATTTAATTCTTTGTTAAATAGGATGACATTTACCATGTTTCTTTGTATTTTTATATTATATGGTTAATAAACATACTATAAAATAGAAATTGAACCCCAATTGGTTCATTACTTCCATATATATTATTATATAAGTCTTTTTTTTCTGATCCTTATATTTTTAGGGCTATTATATCAATTAATAATATAATATTTTAAAAAAAACTATTTTATGTCAATTTTGACAATATTTGGTATTTGTTTTTATGTTAAATTCATAACAGCATGATTACTTCGAAACAAATTTATTAAATCATCCATAAGATGTCTTATTAACCTATAAAATTAGTTTAATTCATTATAAATATCAAATTACATTTATTTGGGTATTTATAATATCAATTATTTTAATCTTTTATTAATAATGTAATTACAACATCATCATTGTGTCATAAATAAATTACATTATTTAATTTCTAAAAATTATAAATAAAATAAAATTATTTAGGAAATATTCATATATTTATATTGAATATTTATAGTTGAATCTATCTTATGTATAACCCTATATTAAAAATGTTTTAGTTATGAAAACATGAATTTAACAATTTTAACTCTTCTTTTAATTAAATAATAATAAATGTCTGAATCTAATCCAAGTGGACCTAAAGGATTATATTTTATTCCAATGGTTTTCTATGGTCTAATTAAACTTATCCAATAGAATTATTACATGTGTTAGGGTAATAATAATATAATTTTTACCTTTAATTTCCCTATTTACTTTTAACCGAGGTAAATAAAAGTCAAAAGTTACTATTCACCAAAAATATTTTTTATCTTATTGAACCAAATATTACTTACTGATATCGACCATGTCTTGTGGATTTTTGAAATTCAATTTGCAGAAGTGTTAAAATTATGTTTTATACAAATTTGCAAATGCTACTAGGAGGTGGGTAAAAGACGGTAAAGAGTTCAATAAAATTTTAATATATATAAAAATTTTATAAAATGACTCCAATGAATTAAATTGAACATAATTACATATTATGTATCTATTTTTATATAAATTAAAATAAATAATTATTTAAATAAAAATTCAGTTTTAAACAATAACGCAATGTTTTTCACTATTCATAAAAAATTGATTATTTTCAGAAAAATACCAAAAATTCACGCTAAGATAATTTTGATATTCCGAATTAATAAATTTAGTCTATTTAACAAAATTAAAAAAATATATGTTTAATTTATTTATTTAAAATTAATTCCCATTGTCAATATCAGAAGGCGCATTTTTAAGAAATAATAACTATCAAAAGATTGGCACTTGTTTATGTCCAATTTCAAATTGAAATTACTTACAATGACCAGCAGTGGATTAAATGGTAAAAATATAATATATTTATACTTATAAACCATTAAAATGAATAATTTTACACTACAAATTATTTTGATTAAAAAAATTTGTTTTCAGTTAAAATATTGTATTTTTCACTATTCACCCAAATATGAAATTTATCAGATAATAACAAAAATTTATTAAAACTAAATTCTTATCTCCTGATTCTAAAGAAGAATTTTATTTTGTCAAATTGAATATATAAAAGTTTTAAATATTTTATTTAACAATGGTTCACCATTAAAAGGAAGAAAAAGTGCATTTTTTGAAAAATACTTCTTTTATCTGAAAAAAATGAATTAGTTCTTACATTATGTCTAAGAAACTCATAATATGGATTCTAAAATTATAAGGAATATATAAAGTTAATAATTCAGTTAATACTATTCCCAACCTCTTTTTGAAAGGCTAGTTATGTAAGTCATGGTGCGCTTGAACTTGGTGTTGCGTATAGTGAAAGTTATTGAATTACATTGAAGAAAAAATGTACTATGAAATCATGGGGTGTTACACATGTACAATGAATATACAACATACAATATTAAAATATTAAAATACCAAAATATAGCTCAATGATAATCTTAAATATTTTCGTGGTCCTTTACTCCCATTTTTCTTCCTATAAGTAAAACAAATCAAGCACGTGAGATGGGGAACATTCTCTTCTCCATACATTCGTTAGTGAAAGACTTATTAAATAAAAATAGAGCCCCTAGTATGGTGTTAGATTCACTCAAAAGGATGTCTCCAATGTTTTTTTAATAATTCATCAAGTTTATATTCCATAATAGTGTATATTTACAATGAATAATAGAAAATCCTAGTAAAATCTATACTACTCGACCAAGGTTCCAACAAAACACTTAGAATACTTTACCTACTATCGTATATAATATATCATGTCTGATCAGTTTTTCATATATAATAAATCATATATATATATCAAATTTATACATTTGTATACGTTTTATATGTAATTATGTAAATGATATGATACAAGTTTACAAGGTTCTATCATGATTCAAGGCATAACATAGGCATCCTTATCTACTATAATGAGGTATTTGATCTAGAAAAGGGTATAAGACCTGAGTCTCATATGAATTTGATACATTATTATTTTCACTAGATATAGTGTGGTGAGTCTTCATTCCTAACGCTCGATGAAAGGGTAGATTAATATCATTCCTATTGTCCATATAAAATTAATTGGTGTAAGATATCATTCCAATCACCCAAAATATACAAACAAGAAATTAAATGCTCAATTATTCTTTTTATATATGTCTAATGAACATTATCTATGGTCAAATAATAATTATCATTTGTTTTACCTATAAACCATTTATAATCATTTAACCAAATCTAACCATGTGCATAAAAATTCAAATAATTCATATTTATAAATATAAAACATGTGTTGTGGCTAATCCATCGACTATTTTCAATTAAATTAATCAATTAATTTATAATTAATGATATATCAAATTTAAGATCAATTCAACACACATAGAAGGTGGTGTGTCATTTACAAAAAAAATCATTTAAGAGGAAAATTAATTAAATACACTCAAATGGGTGGTATGTAAGTGTTAGGAAACCTCTAGAAATTTAATACGGCTCTGCATGAGTGGTTAAATATAGTTAATTTAATTAAGAAATTAATACACATATTAAGTCATTCCATAGAACTTTCTTGAATTTGGAACGTCATAAAATAATATAAAATAGATAAACATTGAGGTAAAATTTCTAGAGAACCTACCTTAGGCATGTAGCTCTCTCCATTCCAATTTCTAGCCTTTGAATCGAGATAAGATGGTGGAAATCAGAAGAACAGAACAATACTATAAAAATAAGGAATATTCTCTCACACAAAAATAATGCAATAGATGTAGAGATGATTAGAAAATAAAATAAATAGGATTATATAGTTTGTTTTTAGATATATAATGCATCTAGAATTGGTTTTATTGGAGTTTTTATATAGGAGACAACATGATTCATAGAAAAAGAAGTGGATGGAGGAGATTATTGCAAAATAAAGGGAGTAATTTTTGAGATAAAAGTAGGAAGAAATAAAAATAAGGGTTAAATTATTTTAGGGGGAAAAGGTAAATCCAACCCCCCCCCCCTTAATTAAGGGGTCTCATGTTTTGGATACATGGTTGTCCATAACGTGTTATATCCATTCACCCATCATTGTCTAAGAACCCCACTTGCATGGTCTTGGAACATGTTTTGCATAACCCTGTGCATGCCGTCAAGAATTCAACTATGAAAAAGTATGTAACATTATAACTCGTTTGTGTCCTCAATGTCATGGATATGAAAAAATATATGTCATTCTACAGTTCACTAACTTATCCAAATTGATGAGCAACATGGATTTCACAAAACATCTGCTAACTGTGCATCCGAATAAATCTATCATATTTTAAATGCATTGGGATCCAAAAAATCTTGGAATTCTCTCAATACATACCATAGGATGTAGGGAACACTCAATTGGTTAAAAAAATAAATTTTACATCGGAAAATAGTTATTCGGACATTTTGGAAAAATATTGTCATTTCAACCTCCCCTCCTTAAAGAAACTCATCCCCATGTTATCCTTCTTTTGGTAAAGATTAATTATCTGATTAAAGATCTAGGAAATGGGCATGTACATCAACATCTCACTCTAAGGTCTCATCCTATACTTTAAATTTTTTCCATATAACATGTGCGGATGGAATTGAACTACCTCAATGTTTCCTCATGATCTGATCCATGATATGCACTAGGAACTCCATAGGGGAAGCATCAATATCCAACTCATCCTCTTTTGGATATAAAACATATCCCTAGTTAGGATAATACTGAAGGAGATGAGAAACATGATTTTTTTTATAGACTAGTATCTATGAGGATGTTGAATCCTATGAGCCACTAGTCACATCAACTCAAATATCTAAAATTTTCTGACAAATCAATGTGAAGGATTACCCAACTTTTAAATCTTTTGATGGACCTCCCATGGAGTGAAATGAAGGATAGACTAATTCCATTTCAAAAAATGAATATGTCATTAATGATGGATGGCATATGACTACTATCTGGAGTATGATATCATAATGTCCTTTATGATTATCTAATATTCCTTTGAAGTCTTCTAAATGAGATGTCTCTCATGTAAATCTCCCACATAGCCTCTAACCAACACATAGGTGACCACCATGTCTTACCATATAATGCCTCATAATTGTATGTCTGTATATTATAATGGAAGATTATATTATAAGTGAATGCATACAAGGGTATATATTTCTCCCAAGAAACATCTTGGTTAAGAATAGATGCAAAGAGCATATAATCTTACACCTAAATTTTTTTCTCTATTTTACCATCATTATGAGGGTGATAAGTCATGATTAGAATAAATTATTTACCAAAGTCCTAATGCCACCCATTCCAGAAATTTTATGTGAAACTATAATACCTATCAGATATAATATGACAACAACCTACATGAAGGCATAAAACCTACCTAGCGTATATCCTCTCAAACTCATATATAGAAATGGTCTTTTTAACTGGTATGAAATGTGATACTTTTTTAACTGATCAATGAAAACAAAAACTACGTCATTTATATGAGAAAATCTAGTAATATCTATCTTTATGTCCTTAGATACGTCATTGTATTTACACTAACGAGTGCATCATGGATTTAAAATTACTATCAATCATTGGTGTTCTTCATTCAAATATTGATATGTGGAACAATGAATATCAAATCATTCAATTTCTTATTTCATACGAGGCCCCCAATAATGAAAATGTATGTCTCGATACATCATTGCAACATAGGTATGTACTTCCGAAGATGAGGAAACAGATTCTTGTGTCAACTCCTCTCAGATGTCAATTGGTACCCCTGAAACACCCATATATGTGAATGATCTCATCCTAATCCACAGTCCAACCATAATATGAATCCTTATATGAAACAGTATCCCTCATAACTAGTCCATCGGTATCTAATTCGTTTCTTATATTTACCCATTTTGGAAGGGCATAGTTCACTATAAAATCTAAGAGGACTCTCATGTTATGATCCTTTGCAACAGAAATGTGCATATCTAAAAACATGTCCATGACCAGACACTCAATATTGGCCTCTCGAACTGCCACTATATGATTCCTTCATATTAGTGCATCAACTATTACATTTCCATTTCTAGGCATATAGGAATGCTTAAAATCTATCCAATATAGGTATTTGACCCACCTATTCTACCCAATAATCAAATCACGTTGTGTAAATGTATAATTATTGTCATTTTATCAATTAATACCACAAAAGGATCCCCAAAAAATTAATGCATCCAACAACTTAAAGAGTTAACAACTACTGCTTTCTTGAGATCATATGTCTTGTAATTGTACTCATGTGGCCTTAGCTTATGTGACTCATACACTACCTAATATTCTAGTATCATTGTTAAACACAAATAGATAGAATATTTATTATAATTATTATTAGCACTCATTCCTAGCTCTTATAGAAATATTATTAGAACTAAATTCAACATGTCATTCAATTACCTAAAGGATCTTTCAAAAAAATATAACTATAGTAATTTAACACCATTCTTACTAAAAAATGTAACAGGCTCTACTTGGAATGATAAATCAATTATTGATTATATGTAATATCATATTATCCCTAATAATCTCTGTATATCAAATATGTTATCGATTTACACCCAGGAAACTAAAACACTCACCTTATCTAGGTCTAATGATACTCTTGTCTATAATATAATGTGACCAAAGAAGTGGAAATTTCCATTCCAAATGTGCGGTTTTTGAGTTTTTTCTACATTTGGTGCTCTATTAGTCTACTCAAAATGTTCTTAATATTTTTTCCATAGTCACGTCAATGTGTTATAAAAAGATAATATTTCATCCACAAAGACTACCTTGAAGGAATCTAGATACGGGAGAAAAAAATCATAAAATACATGAAAATAGATGGTGTGTTCTTAAGACTGAATGATATCACCATATTCATATTAAGGCCATAAATTATCTAAAAAGATAAATTTGGTTTTTCTTAAATCCTCATACAAACATGATTTGAACCTAACCATAAATTAATCATTCAATATACCATCATTCCACATAGTTGGCCAAAGTGGTCACCTATTTAAGGCAGTGGATACAGATTCTTAGACATAATGTTGTTCAATCATCGACTGTCTAAAAGGATCCTGAGGGGGGAATTAGCCATCTTGGAAAAGTGGATAGGTGAAGACCATGGTGAGCTACAAGGTCAGATAAAACCTCTAGACAGTTGGTCATTCAACTATTTCTTGAGATCCTAATTCTACTTAACTTCAATCTTATAAGGAGGGATGGACATTGGTGTCATTTCTAGAACAATCTAAATAGATAATTCTACCTACCTAATCGAAGGTAATATAATAAAGTCATTAGGGAATACTTCCTTGAAGCGATCAACAATATGAGGGAAAAATCAGGTTTTATCCACTAATCGTCAAAGAAAATACATGAGATATGATATCTCAATCTACCCAACCTTTTTACTTATATCTAGATCGAGATGAATGGGAATCCCATTCTCCCTTATTAACATGTATAACACCCTTAAGTGAAGTAAATGTCAACCTCTGGTGATAAAAATTGAGGAAAAATAGAATGAATGATTACAAGTCTATATAATGTGTTACATCAAACCATGTCATGTTAAGGATTAAAATATTCCAAATGAACAGACAAATCGCTTTTCTCATGGGGGAAATCATTACACTAGTGAAAACTCTACTAACAGATACCCAATGGGGTATCGAGAGTCATCACACCACCAAATTACTCTATATAATGGCCCATAATCATCATAATTTCTACAGATATAAATTAATGTGATTAACCTATTTTAAATAAAGTAGTCACTAGAGTAGAGGGAACTCTAATACTACCTCAAACTATTGAAGGTACGATGCTCTACTCCAACCAAATAGGTTTCACTTCACATAATTGGCACACACCATTTCCCTAAGACATATCCAGAATACCCTCAGTAAGATTACCATGATGGTGATGTGAGTCCTGAGTCTAATTTCATATACCTAAACCACCACCCCACCCTAAGCTGTTAGTGGCTTTCCAGGTTCGCTGTTGGAGTGATACAATAGGTCCTGATCTCGAATATGGGGTATTTTTATATCCTCTCTCATTGGGTACTAATATTTGTTCCTATAAAAATGTTTATTACTCCCCATCATGTCACATCCTCTACACTCATCTAGGTCTCACATGTAATTGGGATTTGTTTGTCTCACCTTCCCCCACAGGTCATAGATAACAAAATTGTCAGCAAGATTTCAGTGGCATTTATTTCCCCTACAAAAATCTTAAAAAAATATGGTACTATTTACTATAAGAACCAATAAAAGTTCTTGGTGATGATCTCCAAACCTTGTACCATATTATTCCCCCAAAAGTCTCTCATTAATGAGGGTTTTTTTAAACTATTATAAATAGTGGTCAATCGGAAATCTATGACCTACACGCAGCTAGTGTATAGCATCTATTCCTTGAATTTCCACATTTTTAGGATCTTATCACCATATATAGTCATAATTAATTGTTCAAGATCAGTAAAATGGGATGAATATTTAATTTCAAACATAATACCTAACAACAACTTCTTGAAATCCCTTTCTCGATAATCCGTCAATGTATGTGGAAATAATTATTCATAGCAGACAATCGAGAAATCCCTCCAGATTATATCTCGGTGTTGGTCTATATCTATAATGGAATATCACTATTTCTTGGAAAAAATTCATAACATATATGTACATAGAATGAAAATACTACCTAAAGTTTTCTCCTGATGCTTGAATATAGAAATCATGGCTTTCGTCTATGACTCAGAACCATGTGGTCCATTATCCCATGTGAAAGAGGAAGGATTATGATGGTATAATTCTTGAGTAAACTCTTTCATAGTTGGATAAGGTTGAGTAGCACTTTCCATAGACATTACCATAAAAATGAAACCATCTAAAAACTGTTCATCTATTTCTAATTCAGTATTAATAGGTTGTGCCATAGGTGGTACTACTAGAGGTAATAATAGTGTCTTGGGGACCAACTCCTATAGATTTAGTTCTTCACTGCCTTCCTAGAAAAATACTCCTGACTATCATGGTGGTATGATTATATATTTTTAATCATATTCCTTTTAAGAGAAATTTATTAGTTGAAAAAATTAAGATAAAAAATTAGTATAGGTTCACAACCTTCTTATGAAAAAATATTCCACCTCTCAACCTCCTCTAAAATCGATGTCTTGGTGACAAGGGATGACCATTAAAATACAAAATAATGGTAAATAAACCCTCATATACCCACTACTATTGTCAATTTTTGGTTCTATACCGAAAATCATGGGGTAATGATCATGTATATTGAGTGTAAATTACAAGTTATAGAATAAAACACCCTTTACTTTTAAATTTGCCTCCTCATTTAATGATGAATAGTTCATTCAATTATTTAAATTCATCTAATTTCATACAGTTATATATATGTATATATATTCCATGGTGTGTTTGTGTCAAAGCCTTGTTAAATGATTCACCATTCCCAATATCATAATTCCATAGTCCTTATATATTGAAATTGGTACCACATATAACTATGACGTGCCTTTTAAAAATATATCAGGATGTAACAAGTAATATCAAATGAATTGATTAAATGAATTAGAATTCTGTATTAATAAAATATTATCCCTCATTAATCACTATTGGAATTCATGTAATTAAATAAACTAATTTTTTTTCTATTTGCAAAACCATTTGGTCTAGAACCCACAACATTGTATATTTAGAAAATTAATGTTCCATCATCAATATATTTATGGAAAACCCATATAGATTGATGTTGGAACAATAAGTATTCTAATTATCCTATTCTTGTAAGAAATTATAGAACATTCCAAATATAATAGGGAATCAAAATATATCAGGTAAGAAATGCACACAAAATAGTAGACACTCATGGTAAAATGCATACAATATATGTCCTAAAGTTCATATGTTGATGGATGAGATGATGAATCCATGCCTTATCAATCGATGAAAAAAAAAGAAAACCATAATTGTAATAGTATAAATTTTCATTACATCACAAAACATTTGCATCACTCATTAGTGAAATTAGTTCAACTATATCATGAAAAAATTCAGAACAATAATAACCCACCCCAGGTAATTTGGGTTTCCCACATCATTCAGTTATCTACTACCAAAAAAACGTTCATTACCAAATTCCATTACATCATATTTACTTTATAATTATCAAACAACAAGAAAAATGGAAAAAATAAACCATCAAATACCACCTTTTAATGTCCCAACCCAGGAGTTGTTAATATGGTTCCCTATATTGGTGGGTCATATAGCCTCAAGCAAGGATCCTCATATTCCATAGGCTTCTAACTAGTAAGGAGGGTCCATGGTAGTACGATGGAGACATTATACCATCATTACTGAGTGGAACAACAAACATACAAAAATATAATAAATAGTGGGATCATTGTAAAATATATAGAGTAGTTGAAAAGGAATTATCCAAGCATAAATAATAAGAAAAATATAAAATATTATCCATATATAAATTCATTTTTTGGCATTATGATATACAAAAAAAGAGGAAATGTATACTAAACCCAATAAAATACTACGTGTTATACAAAAAGTTTATAATAATAAAAGAAAAATACATTATAATTCATAGCATATGATTAGACTTCTGCTTCAATGATCCATTCTATATGAAAAATAGATCGAGAATTTGAGATATGGAACTTTCCCTTATCCACACTGGCAGTCAGGAAGCCTTCTTGGGTACCAAGGGAAGCTCGAATTGGGTGTAACATAAAAACAGTAATCCACCACCTAAATTGTCTTGAATAATCCATACATTTCACATATAATAGATGCGTGAAAGTATAATGAATAATAAAAAATGCGGGAAAGATAAATAATAGTTGGCCTGAGTTCTAATAGAACATCTAAAACACTACACCTTCATTGGAATATTCCAAAATATGTTTGATCAGTTTAACATATATAGGTGATCACATGAATATAATATGAATAAATTTACAAATTATTTATTCATATGGATATATATATATGCATATATGAGGAAATTAGGAGCTAGATGAATAGTGAGTGTAAGTCAGACATCCATGTCTTGTATAATGAGTTATAGGCTCTAAAAATGGATATAATCTCAAAATCTAAGATGAATGTGAGAAATCATGCAAGTCACATGAGATAATGGGGTTATCATCAAGCCCAAATACTGATATGGGGGAACATGGAAGGCATTCCCATTGTACAGATAAAAGTAAATGGTGTAAGGAACCATTCCAATCACCCAAAATACGGGATCATGAAATGCCATGCTAAAAAATCCCTCTAAATGTTTTCTAGAAACCAATATCTATGTTCTAAAAATAATTTTCCTCATTATTTACATCTAATTCATTTATAATCATTTAACATAATCTTACCATTATTGTATCAATTCATATAATTCATATTTATAAAAATAAATCATTTGGTGAGACATTAACTACCACTTCAATTCAATTAAATTCTGATGTGTAATTTATAAGAAATGAATTTAAACTTTAAGGTAAAGAGAACCCACATATAAGTGGGTTTTTCATTTAGAAATTTTCATTTAAGAGTGAAATTAATTCAATACAATCAAAGGGGTTGTATCCAGGAGTTTGTGAACCTCTAATAAGTTATTAGGGGACTTTGGGATTTTCCAAATAGGGATCAATTAGATTAATAAGGAAATTAAAATTTTATGGAATTGTGAGTAAATATATGGTGTAAAAAACATATGAAAAAACTATAAAAAACATGTTAATTGTTGGGGAAATTTTTTTAGCACCTACTTTTTAGACATATCACTATCATCATCTAGTTTAATTCATTTAATAGATATAGAATGGGAGAAATATGAGTAATGGAACTATTCTGGGAAATTAGGCTTATTATCTAAGATAAATATATCAAAATGAAATTTATGATGAAAATATCAAATGGAATATTGTTATATTGTTTTTCATTATGGATCCAATGATTTTAACGGTAATCCAATCAGATTCTAGAAAGAGGATATTGCATGATACCTTACTACAGACATATAGAGAAGAGCTTCACATGTATAAATGGGCTACTGTGTGATAGAAAATGAGTAAGGAGATAAAATTGTTTGAATCATTTTGTCGAAAAAGTGGAAAATTCCCCCTCAAATAAGAGATCATGTAGTTTGGAAGCATGATTGGCCAAACCATGTGCCAGTCATTCACCTAATAATGTCCAAGTACTCTACTCTCTTAGGCAATATACATAGCTTGGATAGCCTTGTGAAATCCACAAAAAATACAACTATTAGAAATTCAAATTAATTTTCATAGGTGTGTGGCCCATCTTTCATAGTAACTATATTCATGCGGTGTGCTACATTATATTGAGTACCTAGCATGGTTGAGTCCCTCGGTTGGCCCTAACTATTAACTAATCGTGCAGCCTAATATGTCTCTCCAATATTTGGTGCATCGACTACAAACAATCTCCCGAGGCTCACATGACCTTCATTCGGATATAGGGGACACACACTAGGGTAAAAAATGAGATTTAAACTTGAAATAAAATGATATTTAATTTTTTATGAATATGGATGGTTATAAAAAATAGCTCATAATTAAAATGGATTATAAGATAATGAGGAAAAGGTCTTAATATATCATCCTATTAAATTTTATTAACATTATATGTACTTTTAAACCTTACCTTTTAGAATAAATCTTCCATTTAATATTTGTATCCTTTACCGTGGTTACTAATTTTTCAATATAAAAAGGATATAATGTAATTTTTATAATTAAAATTGATTCATAAATGGACTATAAGGGAAATTTCCAACAATTTGTAATCCAATTTGTATTATATAATGATGTATAATATTTTTAAATAATATATAAAATATATTTTACATAAAATATTAAAAAATTTATTTTAAGAACTATTCACATTAATTTAGTTTGAATTTAATATCAAAAAATGAATTAAAATATAATAAAATTCACTATAAATAATAAATTAAATATAAAACCCATGTGAAAATATAATTCATCCAAAAAATATTACTTTTATTCTTTTTAAAATCATTTACTTTAATGTTAAATAGTTTTTAAAAACATTATTTCAGTGGATGTGAGCATTTAAGTTGGTTATTTCATCAATATAAATTAAAAATAAACTTTCATGATAAATATTATTTTATTATACTAAAAATAACCTTTAATATGAATTCACAAATTATTTTAATACCTATATGAACATATAATATAAATTGAAAAGTAATATACTGAAATTTTGTTTTTATTCCTTAAACAAAATAATATTTAATTATTATTCCAAAAAATTGGAACAAGATTCCTATATCATTAAATATTTGATCATTATCATCAAATTTTACTCATCCAGCATATTAAAATCCATGTTTTATGGTCATTTTTAGTCGTTACAGTATTATTTTTATCCTTACATATCTGATTAAACCTTATTGATGTGAAAAATATTTTCAATGGATTCTATTACTTATAATATGAAATAAAAGTAACTTTTGAATTTAATTTGAAACACCAAATTCAAAATTATAAATATATTTTAAAAAAATTTAATTTATAGAAGTTGAAATTTTTAATTTTATTATTAACAGATAAATTGAACAAGACACTGTTTTCCAAAAAAAAATTATGTATAAAAATGTTTTATCATAAATTATTTTATAATATTAATTAAATTTTAATTTATTATATTAAATTTCGAAATAAATATAACCAATTAAATTTTAAAACTAATTAAAAATATAATTTTCCTTTTAAAATAATATAATAGAAAATATATTTTTCAATTTAAATGATTATTTTTCAATATGCATTTAAAATATATCTTTTTAGAATATTTTTCAAAATATTCCTATGATAATTCTGATATGATCATTCCAAAAATTAAAATAATTATGAAAAATTAAAGCTAAATAACATGGAAAAAAATATACTAAATAACATATTACATTATAAAATAATTTTAATATAAAAAATCCTTTTCCTTTTGAATGCAAAATTAGATTATATTATATTTTTGAATATAAATCTATAAATATATTTAATGAACATTAATAAGAAATAAAACCAAATTATCCTAATGTTACTTATGTTTTTAATATTCTTACCCTCTATTAAAAAATTTTTCCTCACAATTTTATCTTGTACCTAAGAAAATTGTTTAAAACATTTTCAAACTCAATTCCAATAATTGAAAGATAAAAAATCTCAAAAACATACTACTATTTTTACATATTTTATAATTTATTTGAGTCTCCTCTTTATGTAATATATTTCTCAAAAATGTTTTATAAAAATGGGGTATTTCAGGCTACAAAAAATTCGGTGCACATTTGGAGCAGGTTCAGTAGAAACCGTGTGTCAGACTATTGGAAACTATGTAAATTTGATAGTGGAATTATCCTCCCTACATGGACAATATCACAAGTATTCTAACCATGTGGTATGGTTAGAATGAACATCATAGTGTTCCTGATCCCTGTAAACCCTATGGTATATTTTCTTCTTGGAAAATGGTACGACACGGTTGGCACACTTCTTTCCAAAACATGTGGCAAAAGGATGAGTCCTACCATATATTCAATTATTTTGAAATTTCTCAACTACCCCTCCAAGATTTTAGTAATCAAATCCACAATTATCCCTTTTATAACCCTCTAGAACTTGGAACACCTACACATACTCCCTTGGGATTCATTTTTGGGGTGGATATGGCTTCGATCCTTTAAGGAACCCTCATTTAATCATCTCATCTTCCCTCTTATTAATATATTCTCCCTTATTTGATATGTTAATATTATCTAGTGGTTATATTGACAAATTTTTAATTTAATAACAATTATTTTAGTTTAATATTTCTAGTTTTTGTGTGTTCTTTCCATTTAAGGGTCTCCTCATGTTATGGATTATGGTTTCAACCGAGATTTGTGAATGTATCATGGAATGGTAGGTGTTTTGGTTCTTTGACAATAATTTATGATTTTAATATTAATTACTTCTTTATAAAATTGTTTTTATAAAGTATTTGGGTGGTGAAAAAGGTTTTTTCAAGGGCTTTTGATGTGTGTTCTTTGTTGAATGAGAAATTTCCCCATAGAAATTGTCGTCTTTTCGATGGTAGTTTCAATTATATAAACTGTGATTGACTAAAATGTATTTTACATGGTGTAGTAATTTGAAAACGGCACATGGAAAACCTAGGCATCTAGTTGGGAAGACTATGTTTTTTACTCTATAAGAGTCGGTAGGTTCGAGGCTTGGTCTCTATAATAGATCCTTGATGCAACGCTAACTAAACATTCTGGATGGAGATTAGTTGTCTTGAGTAGTATAAGGACCTTCATGTCCAAGATTTTATCATTAAGAGTATAAGGATTCAGGCATGATGTTAAACATAGTTACTTATTGATTAACATTTTTTATCTTATTGAGGTTTCCATTCCATCTTGTATTATCATTTAAATTCACATTTATGATAAATTATATTTTAAAATAAATTATATTTTTTTTATTTAATCTGGAATGGTAATTTATGATTTAATTTCATCACATGGAATCTTTATGGTGGTCTCATACTATGAAAGTTTGATCACACCCTACTTATACTATTGGGAATAGGTAGACCTTCTTATTTTTGAATTATATATGGTTAGGGCTCCCCCTGGTGGTAAGGGTGGTTCTATGTGCTAGTGGTTCTCTTTTTGGAATGATTTTGATTGTAGTGGCATGGGTGTTGATGCACATGATATATGGATGAGTGTTCATCATATCTGTTTCCATCCCCTTTCTATTTTTTGGTTGTAAATGATAAAATAACAATTCATTATTTTTGTGTTTAATTTTATTTCTCATGTGATGGTTTTATGTTATGATATGATATATTATCATTTTGGATGGTTCACTGTTTCATGGGAGAAATCATTCTAAAAGTTTTCTATCGAAACCTAGAAACTTGTTTCCAGCCAATAAGTGTTTGTAACAACATTTGAGCCTTTCCACAGGCTAGGTTATGCGTCGTGTTGGATAGAATATCACCCAAGTTTGTGAAATTTTTTTATCAAAGGCATTTCCCATTTCTTTGTGTCATATTATTTCAGAGAGTCTATAATGAAAATAGAATGGATTATCTTGGTTTGAAAATATTGTTTTGAGTGGGGTGGGTAGCCAGCACTCTTTGTAATAGGCCTTAGTGCACCATGGTATGCTCGATATTTCATTTGAATTCTCCCAAAAGCTTGATTCATAGGATAAATACTAAACATGAACACCAAGATTCGGTAAAGTGGTTTAATATGTTTCGTGTGTTTTTTATGGTGTCTTTTCAATTTACATGTATGATTAAACCATGTCTGTGTCTAAAACCATTATTGATAATGTATTAAATATTTATTTTTTCATGTTAATTGATGTATTATTATTCCTCCCTACAGACCTCCCATTCAACCAATGAAAGAGTCTATATATATTTCTCCCACACTAGTTTATCATAGATTAGTGAATGTAGTGGTATGGGATATCCAGGAATTAGATCAAGTGGTTGTAATTAGTCCTTCTCTAGCTATGTAAACCTAACTAGGACTGGAAGTGTATAAATCCTAGGAGTTTCCTTAGGAATAAAACTCTTTCAATCATGGCTAGAACGTTACACCAGGAAGCCAATTATTGGATTGAAAATATTGAGAGGATATTCAGGTTCTCGAGACTCCAATGGTAATCAAAGTGAAATGTTGTTTTTTATATTCAATGGTCGTAATCATAGGATGCAGGACAATGTGGTCTATGTCAGAAACCATGATTATATGGGTTAGAAAGAAATTAAATTTTTCTTCAATGAGTATTATTTTCCTAGGATCTAAGCCCTCACGAATACTTGAGAGTTTTTGGATCTCCAGTAGGGAGATCAGGCTATTTTGGAATATACCAAACATTTTTTATAATTGTTTTATTTCTTAGATAAGTTAGTTTCTAATGATTTATTAAATTCATGGCATTTTGAGATGGGGTTACATTCGAATATTCATTCCCATGGATTATTTTTTAAATTGAAGACCTATACTGAGGTGGTGGACCGAGCTCTAATGTTGGAGATTGATCTCGCGGGTAAATATGATTTTTTTTAGAGGAATATAAGAAGTGGGTAAAATAAGTAGTTGATCGTATGAAAAGAAAAATAAGATCAAATAGTATTAGAAGAATTGACGTGGATTCTCAAATCCACCCTTCCCAACAACCATTATCTACAACTGTTGGTGGTGGGTCAGTTGTATCGTTCCAAAGTGGGCGTTTGGAGAACATGGGGTTAGTGCATATCATTTCACCGACACGATACCATTATAGTGGGAACATGGTTCACTTGCATCAGTTCTGTAAGAGTGGATTGTTGACTCAGATTTGGGGTAGATCCTCATCTCATAGTGAATTTTCATCTAATTTTATTTCATCAAGGGCTATGGATTCACATATTGTTGGGTGAGGTATAAAATTTGGATCTACATAAGGATAGATTCATCTCATGGTAGTGGAAGAAGTCTAAAATTAATCTCATCCACTAGTAAAAATAATGGACCATCATGGAATAGATTAGGCACTAGTGGAATCAGAAGGAGTACCCAGAACAATTTGATGTATGTTTCTTATAGCATCATCTATAGTTGTAACATTATTTGATAGATGTATATCCAATTCTTTTATTTCTACTAGTCTTGTGGAAAATTTTAAATTATTAACAGATCTTATGCCTCATTTAATGGATTTGGTTAAGCCACATGACAAGAAGATAAATAAATGATACATATTTCTATATTATACTCTCACTCTATCAATAGTCAAATTGTAATGGGGCTTGTTGGTTAAATAAAGGTAAATTTTGTATGTGATCCTCATTATGGATTCCATGGTGAGTCTTCTATCCTACATTGTCTGTTTTTATCGATGAGTTAGTTTTGTAGAACCCTGTGAGAGTACAAGAGTATTTTTAGTTGAATGAGATTCATGATTAGGGTGAGATGAACTTCCACATATGAGGTTAAGAAACCATTCATTATAGGTCTCTTCTCATATATTATAGGAAGATGTTAGAGGTTCCCATGAAGGGTTTCCTCCTATAGTGGATGTGTTTCTAGAGTTTTTTGGATGAATTCATTGGTTTACCTCAAATACATGATGTATATTTTACCATTGATTTGGCTTCAAGAACAAAAAATATATATCACCCGCCATATAATGTGTCCCCTACTAATTTTAAGGAATTACTTATATAGTTGTATAGTTTGGAATCCAAAGGATACATTTTCCTTATAATCTAACCAAATGATACCCTAGTGTCATTGGAAAATATGGCTAATGTAATGTCCTATAAATTTCCAAGAAAATTTTTTCTTAAATGATTTGGAATTTTACGAGTCTGTGGTTTCTGACGGCACTTGATTCCAATGCTCGGAGAGCTCAGAATCAATTTCTAATGTTTTGTTCAGGTACATTCAGTAAACATAAATGTGGGTTTTTCTATCTTTTGAACTGGTGATCAGAATGGAAATCTGAGGGCACCGATGAACTCACAACATCGGTATATGCTTAACAGGACCCGTATCACAGTTGCATTTTATGTGGGATGAAAGTTAATTTATTTGGGTTTTAATCTTAAATTAAATAAAATTGTGTGGTACACAATTTTATTTTTAGAGTTGGTTATTTCATCCCATGGGGAAGTTATTGGTGGGTCCCACACCCACATAACTTCCCATCTGTGGATATTTGTGAGGTGGGGCCCACATGAGCCCCAACCTTTCATCTCCCCATAACTCTTTTCAACTCCCATAAACACCATGTTTAATTCTTGAAAAACTCCCTCATTTAATTGGGTGAAGCCTCTCCACGTTCCACCTCCCACACTCCATTTAATTTTTGCCAACCCATCTCAATTAATTAAACAACTTTTCAATTAATTAATTAAAGAGTTTGAATTAATTTGAATTCATTGAAAGTTTATTAAAATAAGGGAAAGCATAATTTTAATTTTGGCTTGGAAAATATTGTGCTGGGATATCCTTGGAGAATTAAAAGACAGCTTTAACCTTCTAGGAAGAACGATGTCTTCTTCGATGAAGAACTTCAAATCCACGAATAATGGTGACGTGCCTTTCTTTATCTTCTCTGCAAAAAGTTAGGAGATGCCACTTCCTCCTCGGACGCACCCCAACGTCATCTACAAATGCTCTTTCCGCGACTCCACTATTGAAACCGAGGTAGGGGTTGTTTCAATTTTAATTGAATAAAATTGTTCTTCATCCCTCGTTGAAATAATATTTTACTTTTGGCCATTTGATACTGCCTAACGCGGAGGGTGCAGGCTGAAACAACATGGCCCGATGACCCTATGATTGTTCTTGGATACTTTGGTGGCGGCAATGAGAGTCTATGGCGACAAATGGAGGCGGTGGCGACAAACGGAAGTGGCAGCCATGCGTCGGCCACGTGCGGAGGAACCACGGCCCGCAACCTCAGGCCCCTCAGCCGACGAAGAACTGAATGGCTTTAGCTAGCCTGGACAAAGGAGGATCGCGGTGTCACAAGGGGCGCCACGCTGCGGAACAAAGCGGCCCCAGTTCTGCTGGCTGTGCGGCAGGAAAACTGGCTGGTAGGTGGCCGGCCAGGCAGAGGAGAACTGCGCCCCCAAGAGGGCACCGCGCTGGATGAACTGCGGCCCCCCATAGCAGGTTGCTTGCTCCGAAAAGGCCGGACGGCTTTGGCCGACCGGTTTGGGAGGGCGGCGCTGCTTGGCACCAACGGCTCAGGTAGCCGGGGGGTCGTGCCCCCTCAGACCACTGGTCCCAATCGGGATGAGCAGCTCAGCCGGCAGGCAGAGCCGCGGCCAACAAGGCCACTCCGGGCCTGGCTGCACCGGGCAGGGAGGGGTCGTGCCCCTTCAAGCTGGGCCACGGCCCTCGGGTTGGGTCGTTCTATTCAACGAGCCGGTCTGAACCTCTGTGGGGTCGGACCAGCCAATGCTAGGTTAACTGGACCCGTCGGCCCACTGGCTATAAAAAGATGGGCCCATTTTCACTTAAAGGTGAATATCTTTAAGAACGTTGTCTAATCGATGCGCCGTCTGCAACACTGGGACCCTTGCGACGAGGTGGTCCTTTTGATATACTCTACGTGAGTTTTGGATGACTTTGGGTAAGGGCCGGGTTTGGAACGAATGTATTTCCAACTTGGTCCCTCAAACAGAAAAGCCAATATCTCTCAGACAGGGTGTCTGATTGACGCAACATCTGTCGCGTCAGGTTCCTTTTGATGAGACAGAACTTAGGGATACATCAAATCTGGAATTATTGATAGTTGACATATCGACCCCCTTGGCTTGAGGAGCTGACCCTCCCAGAATCAAGACTGCTGTGTGCGGAAACCCTAGAGCTGGGTGCGAGTGCAATGACAACCGTACTAGAATCCTCTGTGGGTTCAGAGATGACGATTTCCATACTGGAATCCTCTATGGGTTCAGAGAAGATGACTACCGTGCTCGAATTCTCCGTCGGTTCGGTGATGAAGACTGCAGTACTGGAATCCTCCATGGGTTCTACGATGATTATTACTGTTCTTGTATCATACGTTGGTCCGACCGTTTGACTTCTGTTCTAGTATCCTATGTGGATCCGACAGAGTTGCTAGTATAGTATCCTACGTGGGTCCGACACCTTAGCTAGACTATTATCCTACGTGGGTCCACCAGATTAGATGAATCAGTGACTAAATCTGATCATCTCTATCAGTTTACGAAAGATGTATACCTATGTGAGTTGAGTCTTGACCTTTAATCATTATCATCGATGTGAATGACTTCCTTCTTGTGTGGACTGAGTTGGGCTTGGGCTAGAGAGTTAGAGTCGAACATGGATTGATAAATTAGGTATATGTTTGGGCATATATCTAAGTAGATTTTGTTGATACTTCGTGATTGTATCTTTTCTTTGTGGGTTTTCCATCGTGGATTCTGGGAGACCTTTGGGGGTCTAGGCATCCCTACTAAGTATTGTTATACCCACCCCCGCATAGGCTAAGCCAGCACAATGTTGTGTTGGATGCAGACGACAGACATCACTGATTTTATTAGAGACATGTGGAGTTGGACGGTACCCGGAGGTGGACTACTTGGTGGGACGTACACGGAGCGGACGGATGGATCCGAGGTATCGAGGAGACCATCTATACCCACCCTTCAGGTGGGATTCCCAGAGGACTACTCAGTGGATGCTGTGTTACTTTACTACAGTTGTACTAGTTTTTCATTTGTACTATACATTCAGTTTTGGTTTGTATTCTAGCCCATTTAACTTTCACCACTTACTTTGTATTCAGTATTACTTTGTGCTTACTTCAGCTTCCATAATCTGTTGTGTTTTCTTACTAACATAAAGCCAATGCCTTCCCTTTTTATCTGGATTTACGGCTTTGGTGCTAGTGGGTAGCCCCTGGCCTATGTAAGGTGGGCTTGGGGTAGTCACGGCATGGGACCCAAGGACAGGTCATGAAAAATTGGTATCAGAGGAGTTGGTTCTACTGCAGAACTCAGGACTCTGATCATTCATTTCTATAACGCAATAGTGTTAAGAGTATTGAGTGTGGTTTTTAGTCCAGGTAGTCCAGTGATGGTGTGGTGGCCGACGTATCCATACACCAATACCCAAACCCCTGATTTCTGACTCATTGAACGAAAACACTGATTGCCTGTGGGTTTCAATAGTTTTCTTTGTGATTACTTTGTGTCAGCTCACCAGGTATACTGTTTTGACCATTTCACACCTGTTTCTTTTCAAGATGACCCCACTAAGGAATCCAGCTAGGGTTCCAAGTCACGTACAAGATGGTTGCCCACCGAGAAACGATGCCTCAATGTAGGGCCCCATCACAGTGGAGGCACCAACGGTACCACTACCCGCTGAGCCATCAATACTACCAGCCCTAGCAGTAGAGAGTGAACACCTCCTGAATGCATTGAACGAGTTTTAGTGATAGAGGTCACCCGGGTTCTTCAGAGAGACGGACCCTCAGGCAGCAGAGGAATGGCTAGAGGATGTCATCAGAGTCTTCATATTGGTAGGGACACCATCCGAACTTATGATCCTTGTCATGAGTCTCCTGCACGCACCAGTAGGTAGATGGTGGAGCTTGATGATCCAGATGCATGAGAATACATCTCTTATTTGGAAATAATTCAAGTGTCTCTTTCGATCGAAGTTTGTTCCCTCCACCCTTCGTGCGATGTTGATTAAGGAGTTACTTCACCTACAGAAGGGCATCATGATAGTAGCTCGGTACTCAGATAGGTTTACTGACCTATCGCGCTACTCCACGGACATGCTGTGGGACCCATTCTTCAGGGCCTGGACCTTTGAGCTAGAACTGAGGCATGAGATTAAGGCATCAATGTTCTCCCTTAGCATTTAGATGCAGGCGGGAGTGCTGGAGTGAGCCCTTCTTGTGGAGAGTTTTTTCGATGACATGACACCAGCAGCGAGACCCACCGCAGGGTGACACATAGCGGAGGCTTCTGCAGCCGGCAGTAGAAAGATTTCATTGAGGTCCAAGCAGACCAGGCCATCATGAGAGCAACCTTATGATATAGGTTTGGTTGTGCAGGGCACCCGAAACAGACCCAGCTATATGAGGAGCAGGCAGTGCTATGCATGCGGTGGGTAGGGTCACATGGCTCAAGACTAACTGACCTGCCAAGCAGATGAGCAGAAGAAATTGGAGGGACCTCTCAGGCAGAGGACGAGGTTCGACCATGGATGTCCGCAGGGAGAAGATGGATGAGGCAGAGGAGCTGGTCGAGCATCACGTGGTGGACGGCGTTCTGAGGCTCTACCACCACCACCACCAGGAGGTCCACCCCGACCATAGGGAGCTGGAGAGCATAGGCAGGCTTAGCTCTACGTAGAGGACGCCTATGACCACAACACACCAGAGTGGTTCTATGTACTATCTGTGACTAATGCACCCTTGATGTTGAACTTATAGACACAGGGGCGAGTCATTCTTTTTTTAGCGCTACCCTTGTTTGGAGCTCGGAGATTCCGACGGAGCCTATGGCTCGATCATTACGGCTAGAGACTTCTACGAGAGCAGACTTGATGATTATTCATTGGTAACAGCATTGTGATATTACTCTAGGAGGTGAGATATTTGGTTGGGATCGTCTCGTAGCAGCGTCGAGGCTTTATGACTTCATCATGGGTATGGAATGGTTGTCTACAGTCCAAGCTCAGATCGACTGCATTTGGCACAATGTGCGGTGTGTCTGCATGGATGGGAGAAGATTAACCTTCATCGGCGAGAAGGGAGCCTTTGCAACACAATATGGACTGATATAGAGAAGAGGGAAGTCGATCACACATCATTTGTCTAGTCTCATCCTCAGAGCAGTTGATGTGCGGAGTTCAAGTTTTCCTATTGTGGTGGATCAGTATGTGGACATTTTTCCTGACGACGTTCTTGGACTACCTCCTCACAAAAAGGTAGAATTATACATATACCTATACCCCAAGACATCACCAATATCTACTCCAGCATATCGGATGGCTCCCGCTGAGCTTCCTGAGCTACCAGCACAGTTGGAGGACTTGCTGGGAAAGGGATTCATCTGACCTAGTGTTTCACCCTGGGCATCTCTGATTTTATTTGCCAAGAATGCAGATGGGAGTTTTTAACTATGTGTCGACTAATGTCACATGAATTAGGTGACCGTGAAGAACAAGTACCCACTCCCAAGGATTGCCGACCTCTTTGATCATCTCAAGGAAGCATGATGGTTCTCGAAGATGGAACTCAGGTCAGCCTATCATCAGCTCAGAGTTTGAGACAAGGATGTGGAGAAGATAGCTTTTAGGTGTTGGTATGGCCACTGTGAGTTCTTGGTTATGCCCTTCAGCATGACCAACACTCCAAAAGTTTTTATGTGTATCATGAATATGATCTTCCAGCCTTGCCTCTATCGTTTTTTCGTAGTCTTCATCAACGACATACAGATTTACTCGAGTACTGGGGAGGAGCACGCCTACCACATGTGGGTTGTACTGGATAAAGGCTATGAGAATCAACTTTATTGTAATCTCCTGAAGAGCCAGTTCTGGATATGAGAGGCTCACTTCTTGGGACACGTCATCTTGGAGTCGGTATTTGTAGTGGATCTAGTGAAGAGCGAGGCAGTGCTTGCTTGGGAGCCACCTAGGAGCGTGACAGAAGTGTGTAGTTTTTGGTTCTAGCTGGATACTATCGGAGATTGTTTCCAGACATCTCAAGAGTTTCATCCCCACTTCCATCCTTGACGAAGAACGAGAAACCCTTCATGTGGTCAGATGGATATCAGCTGATCTTTCGAGAGCTGAGACATCGGTAGACATGTTCTCCCATCATGAGGCTACCAAAGGAGGGCGTTGGGTCCGTAGTTTACCACGATGCATCAGGGACCAGACTTAGTTGTGTCTTGATGAAGGAGTATGCATTGATGGTGTATGGTTCATTGAATTTGAGACAGTACGAGAAGAACTATGCTACCCATGACCTGGAGTTAGAAGCAGTGGTCTTTACCTTGAAGATGTGGCGGCACTATCTGATGGGCGAGAGCTTTAGACTCTACTCTGACCACCAGAGTCTCAGTTACATCTTTTTGCAGAAGGACTTGAACTTGTGATAGCGGTGATGGCTCGAGTTCCTCCAGGACTATGAATTTGATATAGTCTATACTCGTGGGAAGGGGAACGTTGTAGATGATGCTCTCAGCAGGAGATCGGGCATTCAGATACTAGGAGAAGCGACAGAGTAGCTATCCTAGATGCAGATATCCTTTCTGGATAAATATAGAGCATCATTTCTATAGTCACACACAGTCACTCCTCTACTCCTTCAGTGAGTTAGAGGGGAACAATGAGGGGACATTGACTGCATGACACGACATGCTCAGATATCCTCTCGGCAGGCTCCTCATGGATTTTCGGAAAGAGGGGAGCACGTCATCCTCTTCAGGGGACATACAATGGTACTAGTTGTACTTCAGGAGGAAGTGCTGAGGGATTTCCACACATCCCCTCTAGAGTTACATCTTGGAGTGGTGAAGATGTATCAGGACCTGAGACGACAGCACTGGTGGCCGGGTATGAAGAAGGTTATTGAAAAGTTCATTTCTTGATGCCTTACTTGTCATAAAGTGAAGTCAGAGCACCAGGTACCAGCTGGCTTGGTACAACCCTAAGAGGTCCTAGAGTGGAAGTGAGACGGGATATCCATGGAATTCTTTATGGGGATTTCTCATACATCTAGAGGGCACGACTCTATCTCGGTGATCGTAGACCGACTCACCAAGTCGTCCCACTTCCTTCAGATCAGAGAGAAAGGCTCAGTAGAGAGCTTGGGACGCATCTATGTTCAGGAGATCGTACAGCTTCATGGTGTGACATCATATATCATTTCCAATTGAGATGCTCGATTCACTTCCCAGCTATTAAAGGGGTTACAGGTGGCTTTTGGGATGCAGCTATGTCTCAGAACCGCCTTCCATCCTCAGACGGATGGCCAGACAGAGAGGACCATTTAGACTCTCGAGGACATGCACCGTGCATGTGTCCTTGACTTTGGTCGTAGCTAGGAGGAATACATACCATTGGTGGAGTTTGTGTACAACTAAAACTACCACTCCACCATCAGTATGGAACCATACGAGGCACTGTACTGCCGACCTTGCAGATCACCTCTGTGCTGGACTGAACCTGGGGAGTCAGCACTCATTGGACTAGTGATGGTCTAGGCTATGACAGATATGGTGTAGATCATACCAGAGCATATGAAGACTGTATAGAGCATACAAAATTACTATGCTCATAGTAGGCGGAGACCACTGGAGTTCGAGGATGGAGACCACGTTTTCTTAAGGGTCTCACCTCGACGAGGTCTGCAGAGATTTGGCTGGGAAGGCAAGTTATCTCCACATTTCATCGGACCTTTCTTGGTCCTCCACAGAGTAGGAGAGGTGGCTTACCGCCTGGAACATCCACCTTAGTTGCACCGAGTTCATGACGTCTTCCACATATCACAGCTGAGGAGATACGTGCATGAACCGAACCACATCATCCATCATCGGGAGCTAGACATCGATGATGTGGTGACATTTGTGGAGGACGCTGTGGAGATCGAGGATCGACAGGAGCGGGTCCTATGTGGATGGTCGATTCCTCTAGTGTGCATTCGCTGGAATCATGGGAACCTCCAGGAAAGCACTTGGGAGTGGTAGGCTCAGATGCGAGCTCAGTACCCCCATTTTTTTCCTAGTGTGTGTTGTAGCTTTATGGGGACGTAAAGCCCTGATGTGGGATTACTTTAAATACCCAGAAATTTAAACGAATTTTTTTCTTAATTGCTTTGGAATTTTACGAGTCTGTAGTTTATGACAACTCTTGATTCTGAGGCCCGGTGTTTCGGAATCAATTTCTAAAGTTTTGTTCGGGTACATTCACTAAACGCACTTATGGGGTTTTCTATCTTTTGAATTGGTGCTCAAAATTGAAATCCAAGGGCCCTGATGAACTCGCAGCGTCGGTATAAAATTAATGGGACCCTCACCGCAGTTGCATTTGATGTGGGTTGAAAATTAATTTTTTTGGTGTTTAATCGTAAATTAAATAAAATTGTGTCGTACACAATTTTATTTTGAGAGTTGGTTATTTCCTCCCCTGGGGAAGTTATTGGTGGGGCCCACACCCACATAAGTTCCCAAGGGTGGATATTTTTGTGTTGGGGCCCAACTGAGCCCCAACCTTTCATCTCCACATAAATCTTTTCAACTCTTTTAAACACCTTATTTAATTATTGATAAACTCCCTCATTTAATTGGGTGGAGCATCTCCACATTCCACCTCCCTCACTCTATTTAATTTTTTCAAACCCATCTCAATTAATTAAATAACTCTTCAATTAATTAATTAAAGATTGTTAATTAATTTTAATTCATGAAAAGTTTATTAAAATAACGGAAATCCTTATTTTAATTTTGGCTTCACATATATTGTGTTGGGATATACTAGGAGAATTAAAAGAGAGAATTAACCTTCCGCGATGAACGGCGCCTTTTTAGAAGAAAACGCCAACTTCATAAAGAACGGTGATGTGCCTTTATTTCTCTTCTCTGCAAAAAGTGGGAAGACGCCTTTTCCTCATCGGACGCACCCTGACATCATCTAAAAATCCTCTTTTCGTGACTCTACTCTTGAAACTGTGGTAGTGGTTAGTTTCAATTTTAATTGAATAAAATTTTTCTTCATCCCTCGTTGAAATCATGTTTTACCTTTGGCCATTTGATACCACCTAACGTGGAGGGTGCGGGCTGAATGAACACGGACCGACAACACTCCGATTATTCTTGGATACTTTGGCGGCGACAACAAGAGGTGGTGGAGATGAATGGATGTGGTGGCTGTGTGCTGGCTGCGTACGGAAGAACCGCGACCCGCAACCGCGGGCAGCTCGGCCGACGAAGAACCAGCTGGCTAAAGATGGTCAAGAAAAGGAGGATTGTGGTCCCAAAAGGTTTGCGGCACAATGGAGGACCGCGGCCCGTGTTCTGAGGGCTGCTTGGTGGGAAAATAGGCCAGCAGGCGGTCATCCGGGCTGAGGAGAACCGCGCCTCTAGGAGGGTGCGCTCAGGACAAACTATTGCCCGCCCGAGCGTGCCGTTTGCGCTGAGAAGGCCAGGAAGCTTCGGTCGGCCGATTTGAGAGTGTGGCACCGCTTGGTTTCACCGGTTCAGGTATCCAGGGGTCGCGCCTCCTCGGACCGCTGGCCCCCCTCGGGCCGAGCCGCACTGGGCCGGGCCGCCCCGCTCCAGGCCACGCCCTGTTGGGCTGGGCCGTGCTCCTTCGGGATGGTCCGCGCCCCTCACGCAGGGCCACATGATTCACCAGGCCGGTCCGACCATCTGCCGAGTCGAACCGGCCAATGCTGGGTTAACCCGACCCGTCGGCCCACTGGGCTTATCGAATCAGGCCCGTTTTCACTTAAAGGTGAATATCGTTAAGACCGTGCGTCTGATCGATGCATCGTCTGCGGCACTAGGACCCTTGCGATGAGGTGGTCCTTTTGCGATACTCTAAGTGTGTTTTGAATAAAATTGGGTGACAGATGGGTTTGTAATGAGCATATTTCCAATCAGGCCCCTGGAAATGAAAATCCAATATCTCTCAGACCTCGCGTACGATTGACACCGTATGTCGCATCGGGTGCCTTTTGACAAGATGGAACTTCAGGATACATCAACTCTAGACTTCGTGATAGTTGATGTATCAACCACTTGGCTCGAGGAGAAGACCCTCCAGGAATCGAGCGTGCTGTATGCGGAAACCCTAGAGATGGCTGCAACTGCAACGACTACCGTACTGGAATCCTCCGTGGGTTCGGTGAAGACGACTACCGTACTGGAATCCTCTGTGGGTTCGACAACGATGACTATTGTACTGGAATCCTCCATGCATTCAGTGATGATGACAACCATACTGGAATCCTTTCTGTGTTCGACGGTGATGATTATTGTTATTGTATCCTCCGTGGGTCCGACAGTTTGACTTATTTTATAGTATTCTACATGGGTCCGACAGAGTACCAGGTCTAGTATCCTACGTTGGATTGACAGCCTAGTTGAAATATTATCCTACATGGGTCCGCCATCTTAGATGAATCATTGACTACATCTGATCAACTCTATAACTTTACGAAGGATGTATACTTGTGTGAGCTGAGTCTTAACTTTCAATCATTACCATCGATGATATTGACTTCTTTCCTGTGTGGACTGGGTTCTGCATGGCTCAATAGTTGGAGCCGAACTGGGATTGATAACTTTGGTATATGTATGGGCATATACCTAAGTAGATTTGTTTGATACATCTTCATTGTATCTTTTATTTGTGGTTTATCCTTCGTGGATCTTGGGAGACCTTCAGGGGTCTCAGGGTCCCTACTGAGTATTGTTATACTCACACATGCACGGGTTATGCCCGCACTACGTTGTGTTGGATGCAGATGACTGACAACACTGATCATGGTAGATACTTGTGGAGCTGGATGGTACCCGGAGGTGGACCACTTGGCATGACGTACATGAAGCGGACGAACAGATCTGAGGTAACGAGGAGACCATATGTACCCACCCTTTAGGTGGGACTCCCAGAGGATGACTCAGGGGTTGTTGTTTTATGTTACTGCAGTTGAAATAGTTTTTCAGTTGTATTGTACTTTCAGTTGGGTTTGTATTCTGGCCCATTTACCTTTCAACACTTACTTTGTATTCAGTATTAGTTTGTGCTTACTTCAGCTTGCCTACTCTGTTGTGTTTTTTTACTATCATAATGTCAATGTATTCCCTTTTTATTGGGATTTATGCCTTTGGTTCTAGTCGTCATCCCCTGGCCTATGAAAGGCGGGCTGGGGGTAGTCACGGTACAGGCCCCGAGGACGGATCATGAAAGCTAATGGGTCCCTATGATTTTTTGTTACCAAATGTTGAAAAATGTTACAATCAAGAATAAATATCACTTTCCTCTCATTGATGAAATCTTTGATCAGCTCAAGGGGATATGTAGTTTTGGAAGATTGAGATGCTCTCCATGTACCATCGGGATTGGATTAGATTGACATACATTCCCATGCCATTCATCCAAAGTTTTTATGACCACTTTGAGCATCTGGTCATTCCATTCCATCTTTCAAATGCTCTCGTGGTTTTCATATCCCTTATAAACCATGTGTTCCATCAATACCATTACTATTTAATCATGGTCTTTATTATCCGTATCAGGGTGTATATTAAGAAATAATTGTGAATGGGGAACACTAGAGGGGTTTCTGAGGAACTATTTAGGATCACCATTTGTATACTATGTTATCCAACTGTACTTTATAGATTTGGGAAATCATTTTTTAAGGCCACATGATGTTCGAACATGGGGTTGCATTGGACTTTCATAAAATTAGAGTAGATATGTCAAGGAAGAATCTAAGAAATTTCTTTTAGATCCGTATTTTATTGTTCCTAGATCGATATTATAGATATTTTTTAGGGATTTCACTCAACTCACTTGACCCGTAACTATGCTTAAAAAAGGGGTATGATTTAAATGGAGTTTATAAATTCAGATCTCTTTTGAGGAACTCATGCAGAGTTTGACCACTACCGCAAATTTAATCCTATGATAATCATGAAAATGAATATTTTTTCTAATATGTTACTTATGCTATGGGACTTGGGATTATATTTATGTCGCACTTCCATGTGGTGTAATATTCCCCTCACCAACTCCGACCACATGAATGGAATTATCAACCCCAAGACATAAAACTTGTAGCTGTATGCATTGAAAAGGGGGTGATACTATACCTTCTGGATGGAATTCGTAGTGGACTCATACCAAAAGGTCCTGGCCCACATTTTCTCTCAAAAAGATCTTAGTATGAAGTATCACTGATGGGTTGAGTATCTTTATGTTTTTTGACATCGATATTGACTATATTCTAGGAAAATGTAATATGGTAGTCGATTCCCTAAATATCAAGATACCAAATACATTTATAATGGATTCTAGTGAGGAGTGTACATTGATAAATCTTTTTTCATATATGTACCTAAAAACCAAGTGTATATTGAAATCTTGTTAATAGATATAATTTAATTGGTTCCATCTCTTATAGAGCTAATTTATTATGTACAATATAATTAATAGTTTTTTCTTCTCACAATGTATCTTCTAAATCGTAAAGAGGTACCTAGTAAATAGTCAATGTCATTTTAGGGAATATTTTATTTCCGGGGTTTCTTTATTGTTTTATTATCCATAAAAAGGTGTTAATGTTGGAAAACCACTAGTTTTAGTGGATCATGTATCCTAAAACTACCTTGTTGTTTTACGGTGTGTGTAGCTGGATATGATTTCTATGTATGATATAGGATATTATTGACTTTGAATCCATATGTTATATTTGCTAGTAGGTTGAAGATAAAAATGAACGTCCCTTATGATTTTTTCAACCACTCCCCTTCCAAACTAGATCTAGGATGAAGTCCCCATGTATTTTATCATTGGGTTTCCCCACACTCCTTGGGGAAGGAAAACGATTTCAGTGGTTACTGAAAGTCCGACAAAATTAGACCATTTAATTATGATCAAGGATTCAACCATGGTGGATGAGTTTTGTTGGTTCTATGATAAGTAGATTTTGTAGATTCATGTTGTTTGGTCAGTTATAATTTTAGTCAGGGATGCCCACATTACCTATCTGTTCTTGGGAGGATTTAAAAAGTTAATGGGATCTCAAGTTATTATCAGTACAATATACCAACCTCAAAGGAATAGCTATATGGATACAGAGAACCAAATTTTGGTAGAATTTACCATCACATGTATGTTGTATTTTTTTTATCGTGGGATAACCATTTGTGATTGATGTAATATACAAATAATAATAGTTACCAATCCCCAATAAAAATGGCACTCTTTGAGGATAATTATGATCAGTCGTTTCAATATCCCATGTGCTGGATGGTAGAGGGTGAGACATCCATGTTGGGACTAGACCATGTAATGAGACAGATGATAAGGATTAATTGATTAGGAAGTGTTTTTGGATGCTCAGAGTCACCATAAATCATATTCCAATCAATTTATATGATCCATGTAATTATCAATGAGTGAATGGGTGTCTCTAATGGTGAAACTCGAATGGGTCACTATCATGATGCTATGTTGGAGAAGATGATGATGTGGTAGGTAAGTCCATTTGTGATCTTTGAAAGGGTTAGAAATGTGGAATAGTAATTTTCATTACCATACCATTTGATTAAAATACATGATGTGTTCCATGTCTCTTAAATGAAGATATATAATATAAACCCATCTCATGTGATGAACTAGAAAGATTTGGAGCTGGAACATGACATTTATGTTATTGGGTGAGCAATGCGGACTCTAAATTTCAAATTGGATGTTCTTCGGGAGAAATAAATATTGTTAGTAAGGATACATTGGTTTTACAGTAATTAAAATATCAAGAGTTGATAAAAATTTATTAGGTTGAAGAGAAGTATCATTATATATTATCTTATCTTATTCAGTTTTATTTTCTGTTGGTGGAATGTAATATTTATGGGGAGAATTTTCACAATTTTGGTGTTATTTTGAGGTGATTTTATTCATTTGTTTTATTTTCTTTATTTCATATTTTTCTTTCGAGTTTTTGAGCAAAAATGGGGGGTTTTTTCAAGGATAAGTAGGTGCATGGATGGCACATGGTTATTAGAAAAGTTTTCCAGTGAAGTTGAAACTATTTTCTTTAAACAGCGGCACTATCCATGCCACATAGCATAGTGCACCAGTGTGTGGCCATCCTAAGATAATCATGTGACCAATATAGTGAAATTATCCAGGCCACATAGATATGATCATGTGAATTACCCCTCTAGATATGTTGTGCAGCCTCTTTTCCTCTGGGATAGATGTTTTCCACGATTGTTGCACGGTCTAGAAAACCATATGGGAAAACCATATGGTTATCCAGATATTTAATTCTTTTTAAAATTATAAACTACCCCAACCTAATTTTAATATCCAAGTCCTTCATTATCTCCTTATTCTAACCCTCCAATACTAGGTATGCCTCACCATCCTCCCCAACACCCTTAGGATTCACTATTTGGATGAAATTGGCATTTATTCTTTAAGGACCCCTCATGTAAACTTCTCCTCTTCTATCCTTGTCGTCACTTATAACTTCATTCATATGTTATCTTTTATCTTGAGGCTATATTGACCCATTTTGATGACAATATCATATATTTGGGTTGAATATTATTGGATTTGGTGTGCTATTGTCTGTTTACATTCTCCAATTGGAGAGGCTTGTGGATTCTACTAGGATTTGTGAAAAATTCACGGAATGGTAGACAGTTCCATGCCTTGAAAATACATGATGATTTTATTATGCATTCTTTGGATTTAAAATGGAGTTTATAATTTTTTTTGGGTGTATAAGGTGATTTCCATGGTTTTTAGTGTGTCTTCATGGTTTAATGGTAAATTTCACTTAGAAATGGTTGTTTGTAATGGTGGTTTCAATTATTTAAAAATTAATTATATAAAAGGGATTTCATTTTGTGTAGGAATAGGAATAGAGAAAATGGGACTCTTGGAAATCTATGTGGGTATACTATGTATAGTATGCAAGGAGTGTGGTAAGGTCCAAGTCACGGTCTCCCTAGTACGACTACATTACAAACATAACTAAATACTCATAATGAGGATTGTTTGGCTTCATTAAGAGACAATCCTTTATGTCTTGGATATGATCATCTAGAGTATGAGGATCCTATGGCCTAACTAAACCAATTTACATAGCGATTTACTGTGGTTCTTTTAATGTTCATTCTATTTTATCTTGTATTTGTATTTAATTTCACTTTTATGATAAAACATGTTTCAAAATATATGGTATTAATAATTTTTAAAAAACTAGATTGTTAATTTATTATTTTATTTTATTTTAGGGAACATTTTTAGTTATATAATACTAGGAATGCCAGTTCACAGAGTACTTATAAAATTGGGTGTATGTATACCTTGTTATGCTTGATTTAGGTAAGGGTAGGACTCCTTGTGGTAGTGATGGTGGTTCAATGTGCTATTGTTTCCCATTATCGTATGTTGTCTTATGGTGGTAGAATGGATCTCGAACCACATCTTATATGTATAATTTTTCTTTAATTCATCAGCCCTTCGGTTTCTGATTTTTTGGCCAATGATAAAAGTTTATTTCATGCTTGTAGTGTTTTTATTTGATTTCCATTATTATGGATATGTGTTAGGATGTGATGTACTCTCTGTTTTGTATTTTTCATTTTTTATATTAATGGTATAAATTGTTCTAAAAGGTTTTACTCATGAACCATGCACTAGTTACCAGCTCGTGGGTTTTTGACAACACCCTTCTGGCCATGCCATAGGCTGGGTTGCGTGTCAGGTGTGATGGTAGCCAAGGATTTTTTGATAAAAATAGAAATTAAATAAAAACACTTTCACTATTTAAACAAATATCCATATTGGAATCCAATATCAAGAATTGTCATAATAGAAATTCATTATGAAAATAGTATAATGGAAATATGAAGGTTATATAGAAAAACTTATAAATAGGTTTCAAAAGAGGAGAGCATTAGTTGGAGGTTAAGATATATATATATATATATAGAAAAACATAATTTCCAAATAATAATATATATTGACAAAGATAATTGATAAAAAATTGACTTATTTTGATAAATTCAGTGATCAAAAAAGCTTTAATCAAGGAGGTATGAAAATACCATCAATTCATCAAAATTGAAGGTGATATAATTACATTTTTTTTTCAAAATAACTTTTTTAGATTTGAGGAAATCCATTACTAACTAGAAAAACAACATAATGAATATAGTTACTTAAAAACTATAATTTAATTGTTTAATAAATTTCCTTCATAATCAAAATGTTTCCAAATAATGAGTACTACTGATGAATTTCTCATTCCAGATGAACTAAAAAAAATTCTAATGGATAACATAATCTACAGAAGCATAACATGTCATTGCACTTATCATTATATATTAACAAAAATTTAATTTCATTGCACAAGGAAATATAATATCTAAAATGTATAAACCATAATATGAATATATAATATATCAATCTCTAAAATTCTATAATTACACCAAAAGATAAACATAGATTATTCCATAAATAAATAATCATGCGGCTTAAATTACCATAAAAATATTAAGTTTAAATAATTTTTGAGCATTAAATTTTATATAATAACCTTCACCATATGTGCCCATAAAATTAATACCATTTTTTTCCAAGTAATACTTTTTATTAAATAACATATCATACCTATGTGTTCCATGTGTCTTGACGTAATAAAATATCCACAAAAAATATCATTAGTCCTATTAAAATCAAATCATTTAAAACCTCAAAAGATGGTTTATAGAGAATTGAACTAATAATAAGGATTAAACATATAGATGCTTGATGATATCCATATGTTTTAATATAACATCTCATAAAAACAACATAATATTCAAATTTATCTAAACCTTTCCTTTGATACCACCTATATGATCTGCAAACCCACATTCCTAGATCTGGTTCTAAAACATAATTTTTATATTCGTAGACTTTATATATATTATGTGACCTAATATAAAACATCCAAAACATAAAATATAAAATATAAATATTTTTTCACTTACATACTCAAGGACCGTTGAGGTTTAACATTTTATAGAACTAGGATAAACACTTACATAACAATATTCATGTCTTCAAATGATTATTTTTCTCACTATACCCTTCTTTTATTATTCCACATTAATTATTAAGCATATAGAATAAAATTTTTCACAAATGACACCTTTTGAGACATAATTAATTGAAAATTAATCATCTTAACCCATGGAAATGGAAAATATATAAAAGGTATGATAAAACACGTAGTAAAAGTAAATATAAGCCTTCAAAATTTAATATCAACACTAAGAATAAGATGATGTTTTAATATCATAATAAAATTATATTACCAGAAAATAATAGAATTCATATGCACCAATTCGTATATTATAAATCATGAGTCATGGTATAAAAAATTTACATTAAGAAAGTTTAACACAAATCGACAATCATGATCCAGGTGATAAAAAATCATCATATAAAGGACAAATTAGATCTTGATGTAAGCATCGAGGAAACATATTCTTAACTTGGAACATCATTTTCATATCACTCTTATAATTACTCTTAAAAATTTAATAACCATCATAGTAAATTTTAATAATCTTTTAAGAGATCCCTAAAAGTGGTTAACTCTTTATCATTACCCAATGACTTGAAGATCTATATTAGGAACACCCATAATTATGAGATATATTGTTCTCACCCAAAATAATAAATAATTTACAAGTACCACATCATGAATAAATCATTTATAAGACTTCACTATTCAATATAACACCCTTGAAATCAACCATTGTACCTTTATACTGTGCTTAACCTATGGAAAAGAAATGAGTTTCATGGAAATATCACTCAAAAAATACATAATACATACCACAAATATAAGTATGGTATCATTAAATCATATCCCCATATGAGAAAAGGTAACATCAATGGGTTAATTTTATTTATGAATATACATTAAATTAAATTATCATTAAAAACATTATTGAGGAAAATAACTTTTAAAAAATAAAAAATTTAGAAAATATATCAAAATAAATCCAGGAAAATAAATTTTGTAAATATAAAAAAATTAGTGGAAAGTAATGGACATTATGGTTAAAGAATTCATTCATGTTGTAAATGTTATAAATAATCACTCTTTTAAAACTTTTGTAATGAGTGTCAAAAGTGACTCAAATGGAAAAAAATAAAAAATTTCATTTTAAAAACTTTTTAATGAAGTTAAATTATCATATAAGATATATTTTTAAAATAATTTTAGTTTATAGAAAAAAATTCTAGAAAAAATTTTAGAATATATATAAGATAATGTTTCTCAATTTAAAAGGTGATACAAGAACTGTATCACTTACAAACAACATTATTATTATTTTATTAAATCAATAAAGAGTGTAATGTAAATTAATAATGTAAACCACAATAATAATAAGAGTATAAAAAATAAATGTGGTTTCAGAAAATAATATCATATTATTTTTCCAAGGAACATAGAACATAAAGAATCTTGAAAATAAATGAGACTATAACCTAAAACGACAACAATTTTGGTAAATATTGAATCAAAAATAATTGAAACTATAATATCCATGAATTTAAATAATTAATATTCCAAAATTAACCAATTAGTGAATTATTACACCATAAAATTAAATAATGGTGGCAAAAATTAATCATGTATCCAAAAAATGAGAGTATGATAATGAAAACCCATGCAAGGAACATAACTATTGAAGTGATAATTAATACCAGAAATGATTATGTGCACTTTTAAAAATCCACATAAAATATTTTTAAATAATTAATAAAAAACATATAGATCAATTAACACATAATAGTGGAATAAAATTTTTAATGAGGTGGATTATAACACATTGAGTGTAAATTGATTAAAGAAACAACGATCCAATTGTCAAATTTCATATTAGATCCCATTTAGTGAGTTTATTGGAATTGTAACATAAAATAAATTGGAATATAAAATTTTTAGTACATAAAATTTAAAATGGGTAATATGTAGAACCCTGAAATTTTTATGAAATATTCTTTTAAAACAATTTGACTTATTTGATAGGATGTGTTACACACAACACTACGGTTAATCAAATTGCATATCAATATTAAAATACTATGTGTATGGTATAACATAGTTATATCATTGTTGTGTATGCATATTAAAAAAATTATTACAAGTAATATATTATTTTCATTTTGATAAAATGAAATCATTATTTATCAAATAATCATAATTAAAAATAAAAATTATTTATAACTAAAAGTTTTTTTTTTGGAAAAAAATATTTTTATACACACATTGTATTATTATATTAATAAATCACATTAATAAATATTGGATAATTATTTTAATGAAATTTATTTATTAATTTCATGATAAATTTTTTAAAGAGCTAACACATATTTTTTAGGCATATGATATTAATAAATCTAATTATATGATTAAAATTTATTTTTTAAAAATGAAATTTTTATCACATTTTTTCAACTAACTATAAAATAATTTCATCCATTTATATATATTTAATTAGATAAGAGAAATAATAAAATATATAATTATGAGATGAAAATTTGGTAAATCAAACCCTTTTATATTTTGACAATATGAGTAGTAATTGTGGTAAAATGTATCACCTTAATAATGTGTAAATCAGGTTAATCGATAATAAATATATGTAATAAAGCCATCATTTTTCATCATAATTATTATTTTATTATGTTAATTAGACCTTTATCACTTTAGGAACTAATTTTTTTGTTTAATTTATATTATTACTTGAATAAATATTTTCTATTATTTCAATCAAAGAATGTTACAAAACTTCAATCACATAGATTAAAATATCAGTTATGTGTTCACATAGGGAGAAAACATTTATGAATGAATATTAATAGTCATTTTGGGAATAATGAAATTATATTCATGATTGTAATTTATATATAATTTTTAGGTATAATTTCATTACTTTAAATGCCTACACAACTCCAAACTAGTATTTATTCAACTAATGATAAAAAATTATTGTGAAAATATTAAAAGTTATATAATTTGAGTAATTTATTATGTTACATAAATCTTATTTTTGTATATGACAAATTAATATTGTGTTAAAATATTGTATTTTATTTCCAAATATTTCATTATGCATTTTATGTCAAAATAATTAAAAGTTTCAAAATTGACAATGATGATATTTTATAAAAAAATATTTTGTTAAATTTTTTTAAATATAAAACATGAAAAAATAAATGGTAGATATTATATAGTTGAAAATTTTATAAATTCACCATTTATTGTCTAATTTTCACCACATATGTAGAAATAAAAACATTTTTTATTGAAAAGATGTTATAATTGTTAAAATTTAAATTCAATAACTAAGGGTTAATCAAAATGATAATGTTTAAAATGTTTCCAAAAATTGTCTAAATTTTATTTGTTATTAGAATAAAAAATAATCCAAAATTATCATTTAATACCTATCTATTTTTGAATAAATTTTCATCGAAATTAATATATTATAACTTAATATATTGATAAACTCAAAATGTTCCCCTCCTCTAAATTATAAAAGGCACCTCCTACATCACATATATACACAAATATAATCCTTCTAGCCCAAAAAACCTATAACAATTATATTATAAACATAAAAAGATACATCCTTTTTTGGTCAAACCAAATTACTATCCAGAGATCCCTATTGAGGATATCTATATAAGTCTTTTTATATAAGAGTAAATTGATGTAATTGATCACTTTCTTTTCTACTCTTCATTACCACCAAAAAATACATGATAATTACGATACAAAATAGTTTAAATATCATAAATATACAGAGATACTATTATAATTATTAATATTCCATTATAAACTCTCTTTGTAATAAAATTAGAAGTAAAAGTATCACTCGTGTGTACGTATGACTTACCATATCCACACTACGATACATTTCATTTTTCATCACCATATTTATGGATAAGAATTATGATGGGTTTAATGATTATTTATGATATATATGACACAATTATACATATTAATGTTTATCTGTATCTACATTATTACCTTCTAATCCTTTGGAAAACTATATCATCATTCGTGAGTAATTTTTGACTACCACCTTCACAAAGAGATGGGCTTAATTTTTCATTTATATTTAACATGGATGGAAATGAGGATAAATGTGATGAATATGTATTATATAAATTATATAATAATGATCCTATAAATCTAAATTAATATTTTCATTTCTTTCAATCAATATTTAAAAAAATTAAATCAATGTTTATGCGTACGTATAGCCTACAATCTCCATGAATGATGTAATTCATTTTTCTACCTATAACATTAATGGATGAATATAAATTGTTATATAATGAATATATATTTTATTTATATCATGATTAATAATTTTTTGGTGATTCAGACAAAAGGAATGTATAATTAATGAAACCATTGAGCTAACATAATCAATAAAAAAGGAACTCTTTTCATTGGGAAATAACGATTTTACTAATGAATTATTGATAAAAGGGGTTGGTCAATTGTTATAAAGTTACCATATATGATCTTATTAATATGAAGATTATTTGTTATATAATAATAATGAATTAGAATTTATTATAAATTATTTTATTGTTCCATAAAACATGGAAAACATGATGTAAGGGTTTAATGTCACAATATAGTTATTTGTCAGAACTGAATATGACTATACCTCTAATGATGAAATATTATGAATTAACTCTATAAAAAGTTGTAATCATTTCTATAAATTTTATATTTCTATAAAATACATGTTTATATTTCATTTATTCATATTATTTACTCAAGATACTGTAAATA
This sequence comes from Viscum album, assembly GCA_963277665.1. Classification (NCBI taxonomy): domain Eukaryota; kingdom Viridiplantae; phylum Streptophyta; class Magnoliopsida; order Santalales; family Viscaceae; genus Viscum; species Viscum album. Next base: position 361,274,349 of record OY728143.1, read on the forward strand.
TTATTTTAATGAAATTTGACTACATTTCTCTCTTCGATTAAAATTACCATTTTCATAGATATACAAGTTTTTAAAAAATTAATTTATAGAATGGTTTTTCTATTATAATATTAATTATTATTTTAAATTTTAAAAAAATTTAAATTATTAAAAAATTATTTGTACGGAATATTTTTTCATTATAAAATTGATCATCTTTGTAACTTTTTAGAAAAAAAATATTATATTAATATATCATTAACTTATAAAAAACAAATGCCTACTACCATCATCATGAATAATTGTTTATTTCAAGCGTCCATTATATTATTAAATGGTTATTTTTGAGGAAAATATTTCATTTATATTTATGAATTTTCATTAATAAGTGATTTCAAATTGAAAAATTATTTTCTTCAACATTGTTTCAAGGATAAATTAAATTATTTATATTTATCAAAGACCAAAAACCTTGATTTCACTTATGATTTACTGGGGAAATCATCCAAGGATACCATCCTCATTATTTCATAAGGTAATTTATGTTTATGATGAATTTATTTTTCTAAAAACCATTTCATTTTCAATGGTTATGCTATGATAAAATGATGATATTTTTATAAAACCCATTTAATTTTCATTGGTTATGCTATGATAAAATATTTATGAAAACAATTTCTTTCCATGACTACTAATGTAGATAATTATTTATGATATTTTCATTAACATATGTATAATTTTCATTATTTTCTTGGTGGAACCCATATCTCACTCTAATTCATTGGGTAAAGATTGAAATCTTATCAGATAAACAAGTCTGGATTCGAGAGTTAATATATTTTTGTAAGGAACTTAATCAATTATGATAGTATTTGGGGTGAACCTTAAATTCAATGATTTTTTGGGTAGTAATCCTATTCCACTATAGTAGTCCTGGAAGATAGTCCCAACTACTATGGAAATTATTTTATATGCTTATGTGTATTCCATAAATCCATGTCTTATGCCATTATTATGCCCTCATAACTCATGTTATTTTGTTCCCTTGTGATTCATGTCTTATGAACATCCATGATTTATTCTATGACTTATTATTATGACATTGTATATATAGGGTATGCTTTAAAATGCTTAAATAATGTTTTTAATACATTATTGACATATTAAAATTATGTAATCATTGATATCACACTTTTTGACACTTACCAAGCATCTGAACTCGCCCCTTCTTATGTATCTTTTTTTCGAGTTATATATAATGTTATTAATTATGAAATTTCTAAGAAGTTTTCCTATTATGATGAAAATATTGGCCTAAAATGTAGATATTTTTTGTTGTAGTTGTTTTCATTTCCATGTTTCTGAAGATACTAGCCCTAAATGATTATATCATAGATTATAATGGCATGGAATGAATATTTTCCTATTGAGATGTATTATCTATTTATGAAATGTATGGGTCACTATAGTTGGTATCTAAAAAAGGTTTGGTTATCCTTTGGAAACATGATTGAGAAAATTATAGTAAGAACCTTAGGGATAATTGTAATTATATAATAAAATAATAAATTTGTGGTGATGATCATGAATGATCTAGGTTAAACCTATTGTTTCATAGAATAATGTGTTAGTATTTATACATCCAATAAATTATTGTTTCACGTTTATGTGTTTTTCCACCATAATTATTGTTTGTTTCACAAAGATTTGTGGTTTTATTCAATATATAGAACATAAATAAAACATTTTAATGATTAATAAGATGGAAAATGAAATGATTTTACTCTCAAGAAACTAAATTTTATTGGATCTGGAATGTAAAATTTTATTGTACGACTCACAAGTCATTCTCAAGCTATGAATAACATTAAGATTAAAAATGAGAAAATGAAAAAAATTATTCTGTTAATACCTTCATGAAGTAACATCCACCTTCTATTAGTGGGAGAATGATCCACTAGACATTGATCAATAGATCAGAATCGTTGAGTATATATTTTTCATACATCGATGTTCATAACATGATATAATTATTCTAGTTATTTAGTTTTTTTAAGGAAAAGTAGATACTGGTGGAATATTATTAATAACCAAATATAACAATAAAGAAATGAATCTTTACATTTTTAATAATTTAAAAATATTATTTTATAACATATACTTTCTTTTTTATCTTTTTTAAAAATTGAGAAATAAATCATTGATTTAAAGTAGAAGGATAAGGAATCTATATGTACTTATGAAGAATATTTCACAACACATGTGAGGTCTGCTTTTGGTATTATCATGCAACATTAAATAAAGTTTTATGTATTAATTTTTGTATTAAAACAAACTCTTCAAATCGAATTATCCATAATAAGCCACTTTATCTATGATTAAATAATTTTTTATGTTATGAAGTTGGAGATGGATATTGGAGTTACCCATCAATCTCATGGGTTTGATGTGAAAATAAAAAATATAATTAAAAGGAAATTATATACACAATATAGAGAATAATATGAACATTCCTTTATTCTTATTTAAGGGAAGGAAACTTAGTGTAAATTATCTTAATAGAACTGGTAAATGTATCATGCGTGGAAAGGATGTTCATCGAGAAAATCAGATGTTGAAGTGACAATAATAATCTAGTTACTAATACGAATATAGATAGATCTCTAATGAATTCACCAGCATTACATGAGTGTTTTAGACGTAATGAGTATATGAATTATTATAACCAATTCCCAAATATAAAGTTTAATGATGATGATCGATGTCAATAACCTCTTAATCCTATAGAAAAAGGAAAATCTCATTCGATCACTGTTTAGGATGATCTGCATGATAAAAATGAACAGTGCCATCCACTCTAGAAATGGTAATGTATTATTTTAATCTAGACCAACCCACAAATCTATATCTAATTACTGTTTATCGGGACCATAATACCATCTCAAAAATTAGATAATGAGATTTTAGTAAAACCCCACAATGGTACAATAATCAAAATTAAATTATTTGATTCTTCTATAGTTAATGTTTTTGGGAATGTGTTTCTGGTAAATCATTTCAATCATTATATAGTTGAATACAATGATATTTTAGGTATTTATTAACTTCCTTTACAGAAATCCCATAACAATTTCTATTGAGGGGATGATGAATTTGATTTTTTAAACCAATCTATTTTTCAATATAAGTGTGATTAAAAAATGAACTTTGGATGAAAATTGAATCTATTGAAGGTGTGATGATTATTTTTTGAAATGGGGTATTATTACTTATGGAATAAAGGAACTCAATATTGAATTTATTTCTAATTTTTAGGGACTAATTTATTTCATTCAAAAAGTGTTTCATGGTCTTCCAATGAATAGTGATGTTTAGTTTTCAACAGATCTCATACCTAGTGTGACATATATTTCCAAGAAATTATATAGAATGGATTTGATTAAGATGTAATAATTAATCAAGAAACATTATGAGATTATTTAAAAGTGACTAATTTTTTAAATTGCATCACATTGTGGTGAACCAGGCCACGACCCTTCCCTCAGGGCCCATGTCATGACTACCCCAAGACCACCTTCCATAGGCCAGGTGCTGACAACTTGCACCGGAAAGACATATGCCTAAAACTGAGAAGGTATTTCCTTTTAACCTGCAAACACAAACATTCCATGCACACAACAAGATACAAGCACAAAGTAAACTATATATTAAATAGAGTGAGTACAGTAAGTAAAGGGGACTGGAATATAAGACCAAATGGAAAGTATAGGTAAAACTTAAAATAGCTCTTGGGAACTGACACCAAGGATCCAACCAAAAGGTTAGGTACAGATCTCGAACGGTCTTCTCGGTGGTATGTATCATTTAATGGTCCACCTCTCAGAAGCCTTCAGTTCGGGAAACCTCAACCTCGATCAATGTTGTTTGTCATATACACAAGACATAGCAAGGTGCGGGCATAGCCCTTGCAAGGGTGAGTGTAAAAATACTCAGTAGGGACTATGAGACCCCTAAAGGTCTCTCAAAATCCACAAAGGTTAAACCATAAAGTAGTAACTCAATATCAATTCCTGAAGCAATAGTCATCAACACTACTTAGGTATATACCCATACATATACATAAGTTATCAATATATTCTCATCTCACAAATGAGGGAAGAATACCACAAAGGTGACATCGTGAAGGTAGAAGTACCACATAGGTAACACCACGAAGATAGAAGTACCATGTATGAAACACAACAAAGTTACGTACCAAAATGGTTATGACACAAGGAAGAATACCATTAAGGTATCACCACACAAGAAGATTACCAAAAATGTAAAGTCTCATCTCAAAAGGTATAACTTTTTGACCGTGGTGCCCTAGATTATTTTAAGGATTCCTCCACACTGAAAACCATCTAGGGTTCCCAGTAGAGTATGCAATGACAGCCCACTGGGAGATAGGGCTTCTATGCAGGGACCCATTTTGGTAGTTGTACCATCAGGTGGTGTACCAGATGCACCACTACCCATTGGGTAACTGATGCCACCAGCCCTAGAAGAAGAGGGTCCAGGCCGCTTGAGCACGTTACATGAGTTTCAACACCAAAGTCAACTGAGGTTCCGGAGAGAGATGGATACCATGGTGGTAGAAGACTGGCTGGTGGCTGTGGTTAGAGTTTTTCGACAGGTAGGGACACCAGCTGATCTCATGTTGATCCATGTCACCAGACTTCTTCAGGAATCAGCGTGCAGATTGTGGAGATTGATGTTATTAGATCATGATGAGGTGACTCTAATCTGGGCGGACATCGAGAGCCTCTTTAGGTTAGTGTTTGTCCCATCGACCTTACGCTCATTGGATATACAGGAGCTTATCCAATTGCAGCAGGGAAGCATTATCATGGGTCAGTATTTAGTGAGGTTCACTGACCACTCACACTACTCCACTAACATAGTGTGGGACCATTTCATCAGGGCCTAGACCTTTGATAATGGTCTCAGACAGAATATTAGAGCATCGATGATTTCCCTCATCATCCTAACGCAGATGGGGGTGATAGAGTGAGAACTCATAGTGGATAGCTTCCTTGGTGAGCATTCACGAGTAGAGAGACCCACCAATGAATGTCATGTAGTAGAGTCATCTAAAATGGGCAACAGACAGTTGATACAGAGGTCCAGGTGGACCAGACCTATTGGGGGACGACCACAAGATTGAAGGTTGGTTGTGCATGGCTCTTAGACAGAGTTGGACAGACAAAGACTAGGTAGTGTTATGCATGTGGCGGGTTGGGTCACAAGGCTCACGACTTCCTAACCCTCCATATAGACAACCATCATACAGTCAAAGCACTTCCTGGGCAGAGGTGATAATTCAATCGAGGAAGTCTACATGTAGCAAGAGGACGTGGCAGAGGATCTGGTACTGCATCATGTGGTGGGTGGCGATTCTATTTTCTACCACCACCACCTCAAGGTGGTCCACCCCGACCACATGGGGCATGATGAATGGAACTATCTCAACTTCATTCTGCTAAGGCCTATGACCACAGTGCTTCAGAAATGATTTGATGTAGGATCTGTCTCTACTCCACCTTTGTCTTAGTACTTATAAACATAGGTTTCAGTCACCCGTTTATTTCCATGACCCTGGTTCGGTGCTCAGATATTTTGATAGAGCTGTTGGCTTGATCATTATGGTTAGATACTCCTACGGAATAAGATTCGATGATTAAACATTGGTGTCGGCAGTGTGAGAAAACTCTCGGAGGTGAGAGATTCAGTTGGGATCTTCTAGTAATGGTGTCGACACCTTACAATGTCATCTTGCGTATATATTGGTTATCTACATTACATTCTAAGATCGACTGTATTAGGGGAAATGTGGGGTGTGTTATAGAGGATGGGACTAGGTTTTCCTTCACCGGGGAAAGGGGAACCTTTGAAGCACATGACAGACTTAACCGGAGGAGGGTGTAGCCGATCACAAATCAGGTGGCTAGCCTTACCCTCATAGTAGTTGATGTTGGCAGTCCAAGCTATCCTGTTTTGGTGGACCAGTACACTAATGTTTTCCGTGATAATGTTACATGTCCACCTCCTCATAAATAGGTGGAATTTTATATCTACTTGTACCCCTGGATGACACCAATATTTACACTAGCATATCGGATGACTCCCGTCGAGCTTTGAGAGCTACGAGTGCAGCTGGAGGACTTGCAGAGGAAGGGGTTCATTAGGCGTAGTGTTTCTCCTTGGGAAGCCCCAATCTTGATTTCCCAGATGGTGGTTGGAAGTTTGATACTCTATGTGGACAATCGGTGGCTAAACCTGGTGACCATGAAAAACAAGTACCCACTACCTAGGATTGATGATATTTTTGATCACCTAAAGGAAGCATAGTTGTTTTTGATGATAGACCTCAGATCAATCTATCACCAACTCAGGGTACGAGATGAGGATGTGCAGAAGATGACCCTCAAGTGTTTGTATGGCCATTATGAGTTCTTGGTTATGCCATCGGGTGTGTCTAACACCCCGGAAGAGTTCATGGGACTCATGAACAAAATCTTCCAACCATACCACGATTTCATTGTGGTTTATCCTTTATGAATTCTGAGAGACCTTAAATCGTCTCGAGGTCCCTATAGAGTATTGTTATACTCACCCATGCATGGGCTATGCCCGCACCTTTTTGTGTCTTCTACATATGACGAACAACATTGATCAAGGCTGAGGATTCCAGGACTAGATGCTGGTTGGAGGTGGACCATTAGACGAGACATACCGCAGAGATGATTGTTCGATAGTTGTACCTACACATCAGGTAGTATCATTAACGGGTGTTCACAAAAAAAAAATTAGTTTTACATGAACATTCTAGTTGGGATTGTATTTTGGCCCCCATTACATATTTTACTCAAACTATTTGCTATATAGTTTACTTGTTCTTGTTTATTGTTGTGTTTCTGGATTGTGTGAGTTGCTAGTTAAAAGGTAATTCCTACCCGGTTTTAGGGATATGCCTTTCTGGTGCTTGTTTCCAGCCCCTAGCCTATGGAAGGAGGGCTTTGGGTAGTCACGGCTCAGTCCCCAGAGGATGGGTCATGACAAATTGGTATCAGAGGATTCGTTTCTATTAGAGAACTTGTACTCTGATAATTTAATTTGGAAATAGTGATAAGTGTAATGCATGTGTTTTTCAGTTTGGGGAATCCAGTATTGGTGTGGTGGCTGACGTATCCATACACCAGGACCCTAACATCTTATTTCCAACTCAGAGCACAAAAACACTGATTGCTTGTCTGTTTTTGAAAAGGTTTCTTTGTGATCACTTTGAGTCAGCTCACCCAGAATAAATTTTTGACCATGGTGCACCTGTTTATTTTCAATATGCCTCCATGAATGAATCCATCTAGGGTTCCAGGTAGAGTATTCACTAACATCCCAACAAGTGATGAGTATTTGGTGAAGGGGCCGCTTTTGGTATTTTTTACCATTGGGTAGAGTACAAGCAGCACCCCTACCCATTGGGTAGCTGATTCCACCATCTCTAGTAGTAGAGGGTGCACACCATTTGAGCATGTTCCATGAGTTTTAGCGCTAGAGGACACTGATGTTCCGGGGAGAGATGGAACCACAGGCGGCTTAGGACTGTGAGGAGGATGTGGTTAGAATTTTTCGACTAGTAGGGACACCATCTGATCTCATTGGGGATCCTTGCCACCAGTCTTCTTTAGGATGTAGTGGGAAATGGGGTATCATGATGCTCCATGTTCATGATAAGTAGACTCTCATCTGGGTGGAAATCAAGAGCCTTTTTAGTATAGAGTTGATCCCATCGACCTTATGTTCAGTGCATATACAAGATGTTCTCCACTTACGGTAGGGAAGAATGACTGTGGCTTAGTATTCAATGTGGTTCGCCGACCCCTCATGATACTCCACTAACATGGTGCGATACCATTTCTTCATGGCATGAACATTCGAGCATGAACTCAGATGAGTGATTAGAGCTTCGATGATTTCTCCTAGCATCACTGCCCAGGTGGGTGTGTAAGAGCAAGCACTCTTAGTGGAGAGATTCCTTGCTGTGCAGTCACCACCAGTGAGACCCACCCCTGGACTTCACGTAGTAGAGTCATCTACAGCTGGCAGCAGAAAGATGATGAAGAGGTACAAGAGAACCAAACCTACAGGTGAAAAAAAACTAGATATAGGGTCTGTTGTGTGGGACTCTCAAGATAGAGCAGAACAGAAAAAGAGTAGGCAGTGTTACTCGTGCTGCGGGTAGGGTCGCGTGGCTCACAACTGCCCAACCCATTATATGGATGACCAAGAGATGGTCGAAGTACTATCTGGGTAGAGGCGAGGATTTGATCAAGGTGGTCCGCAGGCAGCAAGAAGATGTGGAAGAGGATATGGTCATGCAGTAGGCGGTTGGCGGTGATTTGAGGTTTTACTGCCACCAACTCCCGGTGGTACACCTTGACCACAGAGAGCAGGTGGACAGGGACGAGCTCAGCTCCTTGTAGCTAATGCCTATGACCCCGACACTAAAGAGATGATTCTATGTATGATCTGCGTCCACTCCACCTTAGCTGCAGTACTAATAGACACAGGTTCCATTCAATCTTTTATTTCCATGACAATAATTCCGAGCTCAGAGATTCTGGTGGAGCTGTTGGCTCGATCCTTATGTCTAGAGACTCCTACAGGAGAGGATTCGACAATTACACACGGGTTCCAGCAGTGTGAGATTAATCTAGGAGGTGAATGCTTCGGCTAGGATCTTCTAGTAGCGGTGTCAAGGCCTTACAACAACATCTTGTGAATGGATTGGATATCTATATTCCTTGCTCAGATCTACTGTATTAGGTGCAAAGTGTGGTGTGTCCGCAAGGATGGGATCATGTTTTCCTTTACCGAAGAGAAGGGAACCTTTTCAGTACATGACAGACTTACCTGGAGGAGGGTGCAACCAACCACACATCAATTTTCTAGACTTACCCTTGGAACGATTGATGTTGGGAGTCTGAGTTTTTCTATAGTGGTGGACCAGTACGCTGATGTTTTCCTTGATGATAGTCCAGGTCTACCTCCTCATAGATAGGTGGACTTTTATATCGACTTATACTCTAGGATGACACTGATATCTACACTCGCATATTGAATGGCTCTTGCAGAGCATTGAGAGCTTCTTATGCAGTAGGAGGACTTGTAGAGGTAGCGGTTCATTAGGCCCAGGGTTTCTTCTTATGCATCCCCGATTTTGTTTTCCAAGAAGGCATATCGGAGTTTGAGACTATTTGTGGACTATTGGCGCTAGAACCCGGTTTCTGTTAAAAACAAGTACCCACTACTGAGGATTGATGATATTTTTGATAAGATGAAAGGAGAACGATGGGTTTTAATGATAGAACTCATATCATGCTATCACCATCTCATTTTACGAGATGAGGATGTGCAGAATATGGCCTTCAAATGTTGTTATGAACATTATGAGTTCTCGGTTATTCCATTTTGTTGGACCAACACCCAAGTAGTGTTCATGGAACTCATGAATAGAATCTCCCAACTATTCCTTGATTGCTTTGTGGTTTATCCTTTGTGGATTCCGAGAGACCTTATGAGGTCCCGGGGTCCCTACTGAGTATTGTTAAAATCACCCATGCCTGGGCTACGCCCGCACCATAATGTGTCTTGTGCAGACAATGAAAACAATTGATTGAGGCTGAGGGTTCCAGGACTGAATGCTGCTCAAAATAGAACCATTAGATGAGGCGTACCGTAAAGATGACTATGCGAGAGCTGTACCTACCCATCATGTAGGATATTTGGTGGGTGTTCACTACAGTTGTTTTCGGGTTTACTTTTACTTTCCAGTTAGGCTTGTATTCTGGCCCCCTTTACGTACTGTACTCAATATATTTACTATATAGTTTACTTGTTCTTGTATCTTGTTATGTGCTTGGATTGTGTGAGTATAAGGTTAAAAGGCAATGTCTTACCAGTTTTAGGGATATGCCTTTCCAGTTCTAGTTGACAACCCCTGGCCTATGGAAGGCGGGCTTGGGGTAGTCACGGAACAAGCCCCGAGGGACGGGTCATGACAAACCTATTCAATTTTATATGAACAATGATGGATCAATTTTAATTTGTGTCGATTATTAAGAACATAATAAGATCATTTTCAAGAATAAATATCATGTACCATGTATTTATGAATTTTCTGATCAACTAGGTGGAGATCAATACTTTTTCAATATTTATCATCATCTTTGATAAACTCAATTATGGTTAATAAAGGAGGATATTCAAATTTCCACATTCGATAAGATGTATGTACACAATAAATTTATAGAAATCCCATTTTTCCTTCATAATCCCACATTAATCTTCATGTATTTATGGAATATAGTCTATAGATATTACATTGAAAGTTAAATGCTAGTATTTATAGATCATATTCATAATTATTCAAATAATTTGGTATATCATGAAAACCATTTGAGATCTGTGATGAATACCCTATGGAAAGAGTAATAATGTAAATTTGACTAACTAGGAATTTTGGATTTATAATGATTCATTCATGGAATAAATAATCACATGTGAGGTTATATTAATTCATCCATAAAAAATAAATATTGATGAGTAATGGATGATACAAACCACTATGAATAAGATCTATAGTTTAATTATTTTGGATGGATATTATCGGCACATTAGGGATAATTTCTCAGGGCTATTAAATCTTTTCACCAAGTTAACTCAAAATTGATTCATGTTATATTGAATGAATGAATGCAAGGGATGTTTTTAAGAACTAAAGAGAACGTTATTCAACACACCTGAACCTGTAGTACCTAGTAATGGAGAATAGGTTTTAGTTTATTGTTATGAATCAATTAATATAAGGGGATCTTACTTGTTCCCAACGATATGGTTATAGCTTATACCTCATTAAATTTGATTTTCTAGAAGAAAAATTAACCAACCTATGATTTGGAGTAATCTATGTAATTCTCTCATTACAGTTATGGTGGATCAATCTCTTTGGAAATTTTTTTGATATATATATTGTTAAAAAATTTGAAGTATGTTTTTAGTTAATTTTTTTAACATGCACCAATGAATATGCGTATTACTGATTAAATATTATGACTGCTTAATACATCACCACCCTAGGAAAGAAAACATGGTGGAAGATGCTCTAAGTTGTAAGTGTCATGATATATTATCCATGATGAGGATCATTAAAGACCCATAATTTTTTGGATTTCAATTTATGAATCAGGATATATGGGGAGAAATATTTTACTTCTCAAAAGTTTATTCAAAAATCTACCAAAGTGAAGATTAAAGAGTCACATAGGGGATATGTATAGTAGAAAAAGATAGTGACACTGTTCCTAAGTACAACATTGATTATCATGGAATGATTTGATTCATGAAAAATGTATGTGTTCGATCTATATCATATTTATAGAAGGAGGCAATGGATGAATATCATAGTTCTTAATTCACTATTCATCTTGGAATTGTAATGATGTATAGAGATTTAAAAGAGTGTTTTTGTTGGAATGAAAGGAAGAAATATATTTCAGAATATTTTTCTTTTTGATTCATTGAATTTTATCATGTTAAGGCTAAGAGATAAACATATATGGAGATGTTATAACCATTACACTTACCATAATGGAAATGAGAAAACATCACCCTAGAATTTTACATCATACTGCCAAATAAATCTAACGGTTTTAATTCAACATGGGTTGTATTAAATCACCTTATGAATTTATAAAAATCTATTTCCTTTTTAGAATATTTCAATCTTGATCAACTAATATGTTATACAATATGGATGTGTTAATATTTCATGGGGTACCACTATAAATTTTATCTAATAGAGATATAAGGTTTACCTTGATGATTTATATAAGTATTCTTCATGCTCTTGATATATAGATAATATTCAAAATTTCTTATTATCCTCATATATATGGTCATTTTAAAAGGTATAATAAAAGTCTTGAATACTTTTTGATATCTTTACATATGGATTAAAACAGTTGTTGGGATCTGTAACATCCTTTGGGAGAATTTTCATAACACAATAGCTTTTAGTCCAACATTCCAATGGTTCCTTTTGAATCCCCCTGTGGTAGGATGTGAAGAACTCCAACATAAAGAAATTAAGTTGAAAATAAAATATATTAGAACATGGTCTATCTATGTAAATAGTAGATAAATTAGGTTTCATTCAAAATAATATAAGGGCTTCTCAGAGTATGTAACACCCCACGCTTCCACGGTACGTTTCCCTTTGAATAATGCAATGACGTGCATTGTACGCAACTTCGAGATTCTAACACACCACAACCAATCAAACTAGCTGTTATGAATAGTAATACCAACTTTTTGAAATTTTATAAATTTTATCTTTCGAAACGGACTTCAGTTTTGGATTCGTAATATCGAAATTAGCTTAGGGTGAAATTTTGGTACTTTTTGGATAACTATCTTATTTTGATGAATAGTGAAAATTACTAAATTTTAATTAAAAAAATTTAATCGAAATAATAAATTGTGATAAATTATTAATTTGAGTGGTTTTAAAGTATATTTAGAATATATTTTTAACATTTAATACAATGTTGTTCATTATATGAGATTTCACATTTAAACCAGACATAAACAAGTGTTAATCTTTTGATAGTTATTATCTCTTAAAAACACGATATTTGTTTTGACGACCGGAATTAATTTTTAAATTAAGTAATGCAACTGATATGTTTTGAATCTTGTAAAATAGACATCATTTTTTAATTCATAATATCAAATATATCTTAGGCCTAATTTTTGGTATTTTTCTGGAAACATTCATTTTTTTGATGAATAGTGAAACCACTAAGTGGTAGTTAAAAAAACTGAATTTTTCATAAATCTTAATTTTACCGCTTCTGTGAGTGGAATTTCGAAAATCTGAGAGACACGGTTAATATGAAGGAGTAAAATGTGTTTCACTGAGATGAAAATAATTTTTGGTGAATAGTAATTATTTTCCATTATTTACCACGGTTAAAAGTAAATAGGTTAATTAAGGGTAAAAATGATATTAATATTATCTTAACACGTGTCTTAATTCTATTGGAAAAGTGTATCTCAACCACAAACAACCTTAGGAATAAATTATTATCATTTAGTTCCACTTGGATTAGATTAGGAAATTTATTATTATTTAATTCAAAGAAGAGTGAAAAGAGTTAAAATCAAGGTTTATTTACTAAAACATTTTTTATATAGGGTTACACATAAGATAAATTCTATTATAAATATTAATTAGAAATATAACAATATTTCATACATAATGATATTTTATTTAAAATTTTTATACATTAAATAATTTAATTTATTTATGACACAATGATGATGCAGTAATTACCATAATAGTGAAAAATTAAAATAATTTATATTATAAATACACAAATAAATATAATTGGAGCCATTTATTGAATTACACTAAATTTATAGGTTAATATGGAATATTAGGATTTCTTTAATTGACTTTTTTCAAAGTAATTATTCTTTTATGGATTTCACAAAAATCAATTATTGAATAGTGTCAAAATTGACATAAAAGAGTTTTAAAAACAAATTTTATATTATTAATTGACATTAAATTCCTAGAAATATAAGGTTCGTCCAAGAGACTTATATCATGATAGGTGTATCATTAATTGACCACATGGGGGTCTCTTGGATTGATATAGTAAGTTTATTAACCATATAATATAAAAATACAAAGAGACATTGTAAAAGTGAAACTAATTAACTAAGAGTTAATACTTAAAGATAAGGTTAATATAATCACCCAAACATGTCTAAATTCTATTGGTTGAGTGGTTTTCGACCTATACTCACGTTAACCATTAAATAATCCACTTTGGAGACATTAGAAACCGAATATGAATTTATTATAAAATACTATTTCTAGCTTTTCCAAAGGTGCCCCTCACCCCTCTTATAAAAGGGCACTCCCCCTTCTAATTACTTCACACCTCCAAAGACTTTTGGTTTGGCCAAAATCTGCACATATACTCTCTCCACATACCTCATTACAACCTATAGGCCATAGGTTTATCAGAAATCCAACCTAAGGAGCCCTTTTGATCAAATCAAAAGGAAGAACCCGAAGAAGAGGTAATGTTTTTACAACCCTTTTTCATATTCTTTTCTTCTTCAACATCTTCTTTATTTTTTATTCCCATTCTACAATAATAAATCCAGTATATCCTATATAATATAATATTATTATAAATATGGTACAACCATATTCAGTATTCTATCCATCCTTTGAATGACATGTCACCATACGTGCGTACGTACGGCTTACCGTCTCCACGTCGTGGTGTAATTGTCATTCAATAAATTATTATTTGGATGGGTATAATAATGTTGTGTAATTAATGTAAATAATAAATATAACATGATAATTATTCTTTCTATATGATATAAAATCCATTTATATATTATTTTAACATCAAAAGAATGATATTGTCGCTCGTGCGTACGTACGGACAACCGTCTCCACGAAAGCGATGAGATTCATTGTCCATCATATCCATTAAAGTATAATTATCATTTTATGATTTAAAAACAATGTTTAAGGAATTGATATAATTATGGATATGAATAAGATACAACCTATCCATAACAAACACGTCTTACGTAACAAAGAATATAAAGGAAAACGAGTAAGTTAACACTGGAAATGACGATAATACTAAGATATTATTAACAAATCAATGATAAAAGATCATATATGATATAATATTAATGTAAATGATTTTTTCATAATTCAATAACAATTATTTCACCATTATACAGGAGTTTAACCTACCATCGACCAAGGAAAAATTACAAAGTAAGGGGTTTCTTATCTCACTCTTAATTTCATGAGAATTCCATTATTCACCACTTATTTATTGCATGTGGTGTATGTGTACTGCCCATGATTGTATTATTTGTGTAATATAATTTAATTTATGGGTATTTACATCATCATTGTATGATCCTTCTTTTATGGGTGTATGTTTCATATGTTACCTAATCGATAAGGGAATTTGAAGGTTTAATTTCCATTTAATCATATTTATGCAAACATCATTGATTATTTTACTCCGATATTATGTGTGGAATCATTATTCATTTTCTTATGTCATAATTTCCACTCCCCTTTTCTGTGGATATACTTTTGATACACATAATCACTCCATTGATAATTTCTCAAGTCATCGATATGAATTTGATAAGAGTAATTTTAACTCATTCTCCATTTGTTGAGTTAAACATCCAATTCATTGGTTTTGTTTTTACAAGATTATGTTTGAATGTCCTTCCATTGTTTTACCCTTAATATCCAATCATATTTAGTGTATTTATATTTCTCACACAAAACTATGTCGTTGATTTATCCTTATCCTAAGGATACAGCCTTTATGAGAGATTTCATCTCAATTTACATTCCATTGAGACTTCTTTGTTGTTATACACCAAATCACTTTTATGTGGTGTATATAATGTAAATTGACATAGTATATCATGAATCCCTTTATTATCATGATATTATAATGTTTTTATTACCTCAATTATTTGTATTCAATTGTCTCTCTTTTGGTTAGATGCTATAACTAAAATACAATTTTTAAATATTTTAAAGACTTATTATTCTAAATCTTGCTCATTAATGTACATATTTTAAAAAATGGTTTTAAGGATTTATTTATATGGACATTAAAGTTTTAAAATTTAAACTCCATTTAAAAGTTTCAAAGTGGAATGGGACACTTTGATTCGAAAATCTATTTTTAAACGGCTTCTTGACAAATAGTGTGACTTTTAAATGTTTTCAAGAAAAGGGAGATATTTCTCTCAAATAGTTTTGATGGTTATTTTTATCTATGTCAATATCATTCATTATTATCAATTGAGGTTAATATGATAGAATACAATCTTCCATATTGTATCGAATGAGTTATGTTTGACTGTGGATGTGCTATTTTTATACCATTCATGGTATGTGGTTAATGTATTGACATTTCATATGCTAGTTTTAATACGAATGTTTATGTTATGTTTAAAAATGTTCATATGAGGAATGAATTGGAATTAGTAACTGATGGGTGGAGCCCGCTATAGCTCCTCGATGCATCGGTAGGTCTCATGATACAAACTAGTGTCTTGGCACAAAGCCTTGGAAAAATCATATTTTCAGTCTTGGCACTAGGCCTTGGATATGTGGTTATGATAGTCTATCATTATGCATTCCATCATTATGAAAGTGGTTATTGATATTGCATGTGAATATTAAATTAGTATAATATCCATGTGAATAAGTAAATGGCATTATTGAAGTTCAAGTTTAAAAGTATTTTGTTTTAGTTATACATTTCCTTAAATGTTTATTATTTTTTATTAAACTTTCCACTATATTGTTATCCTTACAGGGCATTTGAGCTCACCCCTTTTCTATGTTTTATTTTTCCCAGGATGTGAAGAAGTAATTTATTAATGACCTTCAGGGATAGTATGAGGGGATAAGAGTGTGGACTATAGAGATTATAATGTTTTTTTTCATTTTATGATGTAATGTAAACATTATTAATGTATCTAGTTATTCCAAGGCTACTAAACTAATCGGTATTTCGAGACTTGATCTTTATTTTGATCATGCCAATGTTATGTAATAATGCACCGACTCTGGGTAACTGGGGTCGGGGCATTACAGTTGGTATCAGAGGAAATATAGTACAAACCTTGGAAGCTATATTTAGATAAACTCTGATTAGAGCATGTAGACCTAAGATGAACTTTGAGGATTTGTATAGAAGAACTTCCTAAAATTTTGTTATTGTAGAGTTTTTGTGAGTTTTCCGAGAAATACGTATGTGTATGGATACGAGCAGGTAGAGGCAGCTCTGGCCCAGATGTACCTAGAGGTAAAACCCGAAAACACCGCTTTGAGCTAGACTCGAATGGGAACTGGTGCACGACAACAGGCCTTGCTGCACTCTTGGTTATGACACTCCCGGGGGATATGCTATGGATAATTTACATTTTCTTTACTAACCGGTATGAAGTATTAAATATATAAGATGAGATTAAATTACCTTGGTTAATCCTAATATGTTTCAAATTGAGAATATGGTGACATGTTAATCTCTAAATAATTTTATGACTACTATTACTCAGACAATGATTTCTAGTTTTAGTCAATGGTTGGATTCCAAGGAAGTCATAGTGACTTTGAGAATGACGTACAAGGTGGGAACGGTGGGGGAAATGAGAAACAAAATGGAATGTTGATAGGCATAAAATATATCGTCTTTATTCCAAATCAATTTTCCAAAAATATGATCAACAATATATATATTAACCAAATCCTGGACTCAGCAAAGAAGATAAAGGTGAGGAATGATAAGAGATCCACCACTAGAGACCATGTATAAAGGAATCCTCAATTTCCATCATGCAGGAAATGTGGAATGAGACACCCAGGAAAGTGTCTCAATAGGACAAAGAAATACTTTACGTGTGGGAAGGAAGGACATAAAGTGAAGAATTTCTAAAGAAAAATGAAGACTACTATGGAAGAAGATAAAAATAGTCCCAAGAGTCCATTTACGGTCATTTACGGTAAATATAGGGGACCTGGCCATTACCCAAGCGAATTCCCTATTTTATAGGATATTTTCGTGGTCAAAGAGGAAGTTATGTGGAAATAAATGGTTGGAGAAATGATTAAAAAGTATTAGTGCTCCTTGTTGATGGGTTTGCTTTGAAATAATTTTCTCTTGTATTTTTTAACCCTGTAGCTTTCCATGTGAAAAAGATAGTTGAGGAAGAATTATCTTTTCTCTTGTGAATATAGTTATAAATAACCATTTGGTTTTATATGATATTTGGGCATGAGGAAATTATATGTTATTATAATTTGGGATGAAAATGCAAGGTATGGGATAAGATTTGTGGTTAAATTATGTTATGGTTATTTTGAGGAATTTATCTCATTTTGGTAATGTTATAAAATATAGTTTTTGAAAAAGGACAACACGCAGACCGTGTGACAACCCATCGCGTCGGACAAAGCGGTGTGAATCAAACCCACAACCAAAGTGCAATTGGGATTTATCGCCTACCACTAGACTACGTGAAGTCCCTAGTTAGTGTGACTATTATTTTTAGTTAAATTATTTTATTGATCATTAATAATTTGATTTGGGATCTTATGTCTTATCAAATGAATACCCTTAGTATAGGAAAATGATTTGGTAATTAAGTGATAAATGTTATTTTTGAAGTTGTTCGCTTTCTTGTATGAAAAAATAAAGTAGTATGGGATTTCATTTGAGGAGTAATGGTGGATTTTTATCTCTGTTTTTGTTGTGGATTTATAGTGATTTGGGTTGATTATGGAAATGATTAGGTTAATTACTTCTAAGTATGTGACTTTAATAGTAATTAATGTAATTTGGTGATACAATTTAATGTGGAAGACTACATTCTTATAAGTTTTGAGTTTCAATATTAGTTTGGATTATATTGAAGGATTTGAAGGACAATTTATTATTGAATGATATTTATTTAACTTTGGGGTATTGATGGTGTAATTTTAGAAATTATGATTAGTGTTTTTTTTCTCTAATGGAATATCCATTTGGGGGTCATCAGATATTATACTAACCATTTTGGTTTTGATTAATCTCTAAATACAAGGTAAATATATAGTTTATCCTACGTGGATCATGTATTTCTATATAAGTTTATTCTAGCTCTTCCATTGTGACCAAGTCTTCTTGAATACTCATTGTTCAAAAAATTGAGTTAGTGGTAAAAAGTTATTAAAGAATGAAACTCTACTTAAAAATTAAGTATATCTCTTTATGTTCTTAGTCAATATCATAAATGAATTCTACGTCCTTATGTAATGTAACTTAAAACCAAAAAATGTTGTCCGTTTACTTTTCCTACGGGGAGACTAAGGACTATTTGTCCCAACACAAGATTGTGATTATTATTATTGTTAACTTTCTCCTTATCATGTTTTATATCCCTCTCCATCAGAACTGAACAATTATTTTATCTTCCATATCAATGTTTTCTTACATGGAATCCTAGTATGGGTTATCTTGGGTGACCTTTATACCTCTCTTCCTTTCTTTTAAAGTGATAGTTTTATTGACTCTTTTTCCGATGTGGGACATTCCATTATATTATCAAGACCAATTTTAAAAAAAAATTGTGAGGATGCAATTTATTGAATGAGGGGAGAATGTAACACCCCAAGCTTCCACGGTACGTTTCCCTTTGAATAATTCAATGACGTGCATTGTACGTAACTTCGAGATTCTAACAAACCACAACCAATCAAACTAGCCTTTATGAATAGTAATACCTACTTTTTGAAATTTTATAAATTTTATCTTTGGAAATTGACTTCAGTTTTGGATTCGTAATATCGAAATTATCTTAGGGAAAATTTTTGGTACTTTTCGGATAACTTTCATATTTTGATGAATAGTGAAAATTACAAAATTTTAATTAAAAACAACTTTTTTTAATTAAAATAATTAATAGTGATAAATTATTAATTTTAGTGGTTTTAAAGTATATTTAGAATATATTTTTACCATTTAATACAATGTTCATCATTGTATGAGATTTCACATTTAAACCAGACATAAACAAGTGTCCATCTTTTGATAGTTATTATCTCTTAAAAACACGCTATTTGTTTTGACGACGAGAATTAATTTTTAAATTAATTAATGCAACTTATATGTTTTGAATTAGGTAAAATAGACATCATTTTGGAATTCATAATATCAAATCTAGCTTAGGCCTAATTTTTGGTATTTTTCTGGAAACTTTCATTTTTTGATGAATAGTGAAACCACTAACTAGTAGTTAAAAAAACTGAATTATTCATAAAACTTAATTTTACCGCTTCTGTGAGTGGAATTTCGAAACTCCGAGAGACACGGTTAATATCAAGGAGTAAAATGTGCTTCATTGAGATTAAAATAATTTTTGGTGAATAGTAACTCTTTACCTTTATTTACCACTATTAAAAGTAAATAGGGTAATTAAGGGTAAAAATGATATTAATATTACCCTAACACATGTCCTAATTCTATTGGAAAAGTTTATCTCGACCACAAAGAACCTTAGGAATAAAATATTATCATTTTGGTCCACTTGGATTAGATTAATACATTTATTATTATTTAATTAAATGAAGAGTTAAAAGAGTTAAAATCAAAGTTTATTTACTAAAACATTTTTAATATAGGGTTACACATAAGATAAATTAGATTATGAATATTAATTATAAATCTAACAATATTTCCCACATAATGATAGTTTATTTATAATTTGTAGATAGAAAATAATTTAATTTATTTATGACACAATGATGATGAAGTAATTACCATAATAGTGAAAAATTAAATTAATTGATACAATAAATACACAAATAAATATAATTGGAGACTTGTATTGAATTAAAATATTTTTCTAGGTTAATATGACATATTAGGATTGATTTAAATGACTTTTTGAGAAATAATAATTCTTTTCTGAGTTTCACAAAAATCAATTATTGAATGGTGTCAAAATTGACATAAAAGAGTTTTTAAAACAAATATTATATTATTAATTGATAATAAATTCCTAAAAATCTACGGTTCGTCCAGGAGACTTATATCATGATAGGTGTATCATTAATGGACCACTTGGGGGTCTCTTGGATGTATATAGTACGTTTATTAACCATATAATATAAAAATAAAAAGAGACATTGTAAAAGTGAAACTAATTAACTAGGAGTTAATACTTAATAATAAGGTTAATATAATGAACCAAACCTGTCTAAATTCTATTAGGTGAGTGGTTTTAGACTTATCCCTACCTTAACCTTTAAATAATCAACTTTGGTTCCATTAGAAATGGAATATGAATTTATAATAATATAATATTTCTAGCTTTTCCAAAGGTTCCCCTCACCCCTCTTATAAAAGGGCCCTCCGCCTTCTCATTACTTCAGACCTTCAAAGACTTTTGGTTCGGCCAACCCCTGCACAAATACTCTCTACACTTCACTCACTACACCCTAGAGTCCTTAGTTTGATCCTAAAGCCAACCTATGGATCCCTTTTGATTAAATCAAAAAGAAGAACCCGAAGAAGAGGTAATGTTTTTACCACCCTTTTTCAAATTCTTTTCTTCTTCAACTTATTCTTTAGTTGTTATTACCATTCTAAAATAACTAATCCAGTATCTCCTATATAATATAATATTATTATAAATATGGTACAACCATAATCAGTATTCTATCCATCCTTTGAATGACATGTCACCATACGTGCGTACGTACATCTTACCGTCTCCACGTCGTGGAGTAATTTTAATTCAATAAATTATTATTTTGATGGGTATAATAATGATGTGTAATTCATGTAAGGATAATTATTCTGTCTATATGATATAACATCCAATTATATATTATTTTAACAACAAAATAATGATATTGTCGCTCGTGCTTATGTACGGACTACCGTCTCCACGAAAGCGATGAGATTCATTCTCCATCATATCCATTCAAGTATAATTATAATTTGATGATTTAAAAATAATGTTTAAGGACTGGATATAATTCTGTATATGAATAAGATACAACCTATCCTTAACAAACACGGCTTACGTAAAAAAGAATATAAAGGAAAACGAGTAAGTTAACACCCGAAATGACGATAATACTAAGATATTATTAACAAATCAATGTTAAAAGATCATATATGATATTATATTAATGTAAATGATTCTTGTATAATTCAATAAAAATTATTTCACCATTATACATGAGTTTAACCTACCTTAGACCAAGGAAAAAGTACCAAGTAAGGAGTTTCTTATCTCACTCTTAATTTCATGATAATTCCATTGTTCACCAATTATTTATTGCATGTGGTGTATGTGTACTGCACATGATTGTATTCATTGTGTAATATACTTTAATTAATGGGTATTTACATCATAATTGTATGATCCTTCTTTCTTGGGTGTATGTTTCATAAGTTACCTAATTGATCTGGGAATTTGAAATTTCAATTTCCATTTATTCGGCTTTACACAAACATCATTGATTTTTTTACTCCGAGATTATGTGTAAAATCATTATTCATTTGCTTATGTCATAATTTCCACTCCCCTTTTCTGTGGATATACTTTTGATACACATAATCACTTAATTTATAATTTATCAAGTCATCGATATGAATTTGATAAGAGTAATTTTAACTCATTCTCCATTTGTTGAATTAAACATCCAATTCATTGGTGTTATTTTTACAAGATTATGTGTGAATATCCTTTGAGTGTTTTACATGGAATATCTAATCATGTTTAGTGTATTTATATTTTTAGACATAACTATGTCATTGATTTATCCTTAACCTAAGGATACAAAATTTATGAGAGATTTCATCTCAATTTACATTCCATTGAGACTCATTTGTTGTTATACCCCAAATCACTTTTATGTGGTGTATATAATGTGCATTGAAATAGTATATCATGAATCCCTTTATTCTCATGATATTACAATGTTTTGATTACCTCAATTATTTGTATTCAAGTGTCTCTCTTTTTGATAGAAACTCTAACTAAAATACCATTTTTAAATATTTTAAAGACTTATTCTTTTAAATCATGCTCATTAATGTCCATGTATTAAAAAATAGTTTGAAGGATTTATTTATATGGAAACTATAGTTTTAAAATTACAACTCGTGTTAAAAGTTTCAAAGTGGTATGGGAAACATTGATTCAAAAATCTATTTTTAAACGGCTTCTTGACAAATAGTGTGACTTTTAAATGTTTTCAAGAAAAGGGGGATATTTATCTCAAATAGTTTTGATGGTTATTTTCATCTATGTCAATATCATTCATTATTATCGATTGAGGATAATATGATATAATACAATATTCCATATTGTATCGAATGAGTTATGTTTGACTGTGGATGTGCTATTTTTATACCATTCATTGTTTGTGTTTAAAGTATTGACATTTCATTGCTAGTTTTAATACGAATGTTTATGTTATGTTTAAACATGTTAATATGAGGAATTCATTGGACTTAGTAAGTGATAGGTGGAGCCCACTATAGCTCCTCGATGCATCAGTAGGTCTCATGAGAAAAACTAGTGTCTTGGCACAAGGCCTTGGAAAAATCATATATGTAGTCTTGGCACGAGGCCTTGGCTATGTGGTTATGATAGTCTCGCATTATGCATTCCATCATTATGAAAGTGGTTATTGATATTGCATGTGAATATTCGATTAGTAGAATATCCATGTGAATAAGTAAATGGAATTATTGAAGTTCAAGTTTAAAAGGATTTTGTTTTAGTTATACATTTCCTTAAATGTTTATTCTTGTTTATGAATGTTTCCGCTATATTGTTATCATTACTGGGCATTTGATCTCACCCCTTTTCTATGTTTTATTTTTCCCAGGATGTGAAGAAGTAATTTATGAATGACCTGCAGGGATAGTATGAGGGGATAAGAGTGCGTACTATGGAGATTATAATGTTGTAATTTTCATTTTATGATTTAATGTAAACTTTATTAATGTATCTAGTTATTCCAAGGCTACTAAACTAATCGGTCTTTCGAGACTTGATCTTTCTTGTGATCATGCCAATGTTATGTAATAATGCACAGACTCTGGGTAACTGGTGTCGGGGCGTTACAGAGTAAATAAAAGAGTAAAGTTTATAATCTTCTGAATCATTTGGATTTTAAATTTAGTGATAAGGTAATCCAGTGAATATCTCCTAAGAAGTGGGTGATTATATTTGTAACTAAGGGAAATATATCCCCTTGTAATATCATTCCTTTTGGAATTATTTATCATATTTGAATGGTAAATTCTTTATTAGTGCTTTTTCCGAATCTCTAACAACTTCATGATGTATTCCAAATATCTCTTCTGAATAAGTACATATTTAATCCTTCATATGTACTGGACAATGATGTCATAACATAAAATAATGATATTTTAATGAATATAAAAATGTAAATAATATTTTTTGTAGCAATAAAGTGATACAAATCAATAAAACTCACCTTCTCAATGTTTTCTGGAGAAATAAAAAAAATTGAGGATTCTATATTAGAACCTAAGGATTTAGTGATACAAAACTATCCTCATATTGTTTTATTACTGTGATTAATTTTAATGAAATAATTAATTTTTAATGGTTATAGAATATAAAATTGGGATGTTTGTTTTATTGAAATGTTTATTTTTAAATAACATTATTTATTTGATATCTTTCGCCACACACAACACCATGTTTAAATGAACCACATAACATTATTAAAATATTATTCGTCTTTTATCGCATACCCCTTGGAGCTGGGGGGATAAATAATCATTACTAAATTATAAAAAATATAAGTTCTACATAGTTGTAAAATGAATTCATTACATCTCAAATGATTAAAATTAATAGCCAAAAAATGGAAATAAAATGTTACGGTTTTTTTAAAATGTTATTTTTATGTGTGGAATGTTTTTTTATTAATAAATTAAATTATCCATTAATGGTGAAATATTTTAATGTAATATATATATATATATTATTTACTAGATAATTTGTTTTAATCATTCAAATAAATGTTTTTCAAGGGATAGGATATGAATAATTTAATGCTTATGTGTAAACTAATTTTTTTCTCAAAAACAATTTTCCAAATTTTTCAATATTATAATGAAATTAATTTCTTATGTTGATTGGTATTAAGTGAGAATAAATTAATTAAAAAAAATTATACAGGAGGTTAAAATTTGGTAAATATGACCCTTTTACTTTTGTTCAATATGAAAAAAAACTCTGGAAAAAATTATCACCTCTAAAAAAGTTAAATCGGGTTAATCTAGAATATAAGTTAGTGATAAGGAAATATTTTATCATCGTTATTCTTATTGGACGAATTTTTTTTTAAAATTATAAATATTTTCTATAAATTATTAGTTTATTATTCATGTTTCCATGAAAAGGACTTATATATTATTTAAATAAAAGAATGTACCAAAATGTCACTCTCTTTGATTAAAATATACATTATGTGTTAACTTCGGGTCAAAAAAATTTTATGGAAGAAAATTAATAGTTATGTTTTTGAATAATGAAATTTTATTCAAAATTATAATTTATTTATAATTTTTATATATTTTATAATTTCATTAAATTCATTCAAAACCCCAAAATATTATTTATTCAATTAATGAAAAAATGAAGGAAAGGATTTTTAATATATTAAAAGCTATATAATTTGAGAATGATATAGTGTTAACAGAGTGTTATATGTGGATATGAAATATTTTTATATTTATAAATATTAAATTAGAATTAAAAATATTTTGTTATGTATTTTAAGTCATATTAAATTAATACTATTAAAATTAATAATAATGATATTTTAACAAAAAAAATTAATTAAATTGTTTAGAAAATTATAAAAATAATGAAATATGACAATGTGAATATTATATGATATATAATTTCATAAAATTTACATTTATGATAAAATTAACATCCTGTAAGTAGAAATTTAACCATTTAATGTTGAGTAAATTTTATCGTAGTTAAAATAGCAATCGGTTAACTAAGTTAAAATCAAAATCACATGTATTAAAATGATAAGAAAACAAGTCTAAATTATATTGAATGAGGTTATTAAAATCCTATACAAAGTCATATTTCAATCATTAGAAATTTGAAAAATTTATCATTACAATTAATTTATTATGATTTAATCTTTTTAGAAATTCTAATTATGCCCCTCACCTAAATTATAAAAGGGATCATCCTTCCTATATTATTTAGACAATTTTGAGACAGATATTGTGACAAAAATCTATCAATTTATCTTGTAATATTCTATATTCACAACCTAAATGATTTATTCTTCAAAAAAATACCAACCCTATATCACTTTAGTGGAGATCTATTTGAGACATTTCAAATAAGTAATATCCATAACCGATCACTTTATTTTGTACTCATATTTACCTCGTCTAAATCAATGATATTTATCCTAAAAAAAATTAAATATAATAAATTTTTTAAAATTTAATTAATATTACCGACACAATATTATACACTCTCTTTCCCATCAATTGAGAAGGGAGAGTATCGTTGGTGCTTTTGAACAGCTTACAATCTCAATGTAGTCATTCAATTAATTTTTCATCAACATATTTCATGTATGGGTATTATGATGGGATAAATATTTATATAATATATACATGAAAAAATTATAGTTCTGGAATGATGACGTAATATATACCTTCTTACGATCCTATTCTTTGAGAAATAATAAAATTGTTTGTTCGTACTTTTGGATTACCACCTACACGAAGCGATGTGATTCGTTTTTCGTTTAAATTTTAATTGGATGGTAATGTGGATGAATTTGATAAATATATATAGTATATATTATATAATAATTACCACAAAAAGGTGTATTAATTTTTTTCTTTATTTCTTCTTATTCATCTAAAAATTAAAACAACATTCATTCATACGTACAACCTACCATCTCCATGAATATTATATTTAAAAAATATATCTATAATTTTTATAGATTAATATAAATATTTATATAAAGAATATATATGATATTTTTATCATGATTAATATAAGTTATCTGATTTAAAAAATATAAATCTATAAGTACCAAAAATACTTAGCTGAAATACAAATGAAAAAAGAATGATTTCACACCCATAAATAACAATTTTAATAAAACATTATTGATAGAAGGGGTGTTAATAAAAGGATAATATATGATATTATAATTATTAAAAATAATTTTATATACAATTATATTAAATTTAAACTTATTATGAAAAATCTTAGATTCCAATGAAGAAAGGCTAACTTGAGGTTAGGGTTTTATCTCACAACCTCATTATTTATAAAGATTGAATATAAATTTTCCTCTAATGATGAAATCATATGATATAACCATCAAGAAACATATGAAATTTTTATCCAATTTTAATTACTTTAAAATACATGTTTTATTTTTATTTTCCCAAAATTATATACTTAAGAGACCAAAAATATATTTTTATGCAAAATTGAAAAATATTTTCTCTCTTTAGTTGAAAAAATATTTTTTCCATATCAATGTTTTATAAAATTGATGTAAATTATATTTTTAATATAATCCTATGATTTTATAAAAAAATTCTTTCCATGCTAAAATTTTTAAAAAATGATTTTAATGGAATATTTTTTTATTATTTATAATGATTTATTATGTGACTTTTCTAATTAAAATATATAAGAAACATTCATTTATATCATACGGAATCAGTAGATTTTCCCACCATCAAGACTAATTTTCTCTTTTATATTTTATTTTCATGTATACGTGATTATTTTTAAAAAAATATATTTTTCCTAAATATTTTCTTTTTTTAATAAGTGAAACAAAAATTGAAATTCTATTATCCTTAAGAATGTATTAATAAAATATTAATGTTATATCCATTCATCAATAACAAGAACCCATAATTTCACTTTAACTTTACTGGGGATATGAATGAAAGATACTAACCTTATTATTTTTCTAGTTTTTTTATGTTTATAATTAAAATATTATTATTAAAACCTTTTCTTTTTCGTACGGTATGATATGATGAAATGATGAAATTTTTATGAAACCAATTTTAATTCCATTGGTTATGAAATAATAAAATGTGTATGAATCCCATTTCTTTCCTCGGTTAAAATATGATGAATGATTCATGATCTTGTGGAAAAAATGGTTATGATTTTAATTATGTGATTGGTGGGACCTATATCTCCCTCTAATTCATTAGGTAAATATTAATATATAATTCTATAAATAGGTCTCAAATGGGGATTGAACCCAGTTACGTAATGGTATTTTTCTACTATTATAGTCTGTGGAGTGTCCTATAACTAATATGATGGTTTGAGTAGTGATATCATTCAATAATAATAGTTTTTGGAAAAAACCCTTGGAAACTATATAAATGATTTTCTATTCATATTTGTACACCATAATATCATGCTTATGTAAATGTTATGCTATCATTGATCATGTTATTTGATTCACTTTCGATTAAAGTATTATTAACTACAAATATTTATTCCATGATATAAAATTATGATTGTTGATTTTATGGGTATTGTATTAAAATGTTAAAATATTATTCTTATTCTTTCATTATCAGGTTATTCTTATATGATCATTGATATCTTCCTAAATTACCCTTACTAGGCATCTGATATAACCCTTTATTATGTATCCTTTAACCTTGTTATAATTAAAGTTGTTAATTCTGTCATTTCATATAATTATTATAGTTACAATGAAATAACTAGGAGTTTATGTAGATGTTTTATGAACAAGTTGTCAGTGTTTCTGTGTTTCCAAAGATTCTGTAACTAAACTATTATAGTGTGGATCACAATGTTATCTATTGAATATTAATCTATTAATATAAATTATATATGTATTAAAATTATGGATCTATATATATATATTATATACCCTATAAAAATAAATTGGATTCATAAATTTAAAATATTCCTCATTGAAGGGATGTTGAGACGAAATCTCTTACATCAATTACAAAATTTCTAGGAATATCCATTAACTCCTATATAATATACTTATATAAAAAAATATTTGTTTAATAACAATTTTTTCCTTTAATAATTTTTTATTTATTCATTTTTTAAATTTATTTCAATTATATATTTTATTACTCAAGTGGTCATGCCTATATTAGGTGTTTTGTTGTCGATCAGTTCATAATTTCAAGATGACTTCGATATATTGATCATGGTAAAAGTGGTAATTATTACATAATATATAAAATAAATATCATTAAACAATTATAATTTCTCTATAATAATTATACATTTAAAAACCACCATAAAATATGCTTATGAAAAATTATTCATGTAACAATCATAGAAATGGTAAGTCTTACTGACGCATGAGTACCATTTTAATGTTTTATAATGTATTATGGAATGAAATTAACAATAATTTTTTCCTTCCAAAATTATTTTTATATAATAAATTATATATTATACCATTAAATAAACATATATAAACCATTTATGTGATGAGGTTATGAAAAACAAATTGAATCACATTGTGCATGTGGTAATCCACATGTACACTTAATCGATGTTATAATTTTTCATCATTTGGGGTGGTAAAAATATATGGAATATCATCATTAAATAAAGATAATTTTGTATTTAATATCATATATATACATGAAATCCATCATTATAACCATCCATGAGAGGTGGTGATGGAAAATTAATTACATCCATTCATGAGGCGGTACTCCCCCAAACACATGAATCATGGAATAATTTCCCATTTGTCAAAAGAAGGATATAAACAAAGGTTATTAGATCAAGGAAATAACATCTCATTATATGGAATATGGTTTTTTCATTATTTAATATATTTTAAATAATATTATAATTTTATAGAATGTGAGACAAAATGAAAATTCTATGTAAATAATTACACCTCTTCTTTAGACAATGTCTTGGATTAAACCTAAATCCATTATATGTTGGTTTTATGATAAAACCAAGGAATATAGGTAGTGGGAGTTGATATTATAAAGGGACATACTTAGGTATGATAAAGTCCAAATAAAGTATCTTGATGTGTGTAGTAGAAAAGATAGGGGTTTTCTTTTTTAAGTGAGTAAAGTGGAAGATTTTAGAATAAATTTAACAATATAATATGTTTATAACTTACAAAAAATTGATTAAAAATGAAATTAATTCAAATATAAGGAGTATATAATCATAATATAATCATAAAATCAAATTATGATTGGTTTTGATAACATTTTAATTTAAATAGTTTGTATTAACCCTTTCATTAACTATTTCTAACCTTAACCTAGGTAATATATTTTTCAAAATATAATGTTTATAAATTTAATTCTAAGTAAACAATTGGGTCATAAATGGAAAAGTGAGGAATTTTACACCTATTTGTAATCATAATATTTCGATATTATTATATTTATAATTTTTAAATAAGTGTTAATATATTTTTGTCATTAAATACAATTAGTGCCATTTTAAGAACTATTCGCATAATTTGACATTAAAGACAATACGAACAAAATTTTATTACAAAATAATCTATTTTTAAATAATTAACAAAATTTTATAAAATAAAAAATACATATGACACTAAATTAAATCCAAAAAATAGTACATTTATGTTTATAAAATAATTTACATTAATATTCAGTTATTGGTACAAGCGTTATACTGGTGTTGCATTATCATATAAGGTAAATACCTCATCACTAAACCTAAAATGAAAATAAAATAATAACTATAATTTCATAATTATAAAAGTGAACTATAATATTCATTATAATCTTTTTATTATCCCTATGTGAACATATAAATTAAATTTATATTCAAGAGGGTGACATTTTATATTTTTTATATAAAATAATATATATGTCAATTTCAAAGAATAATGGGTTACAATTACCATAAAATGAAATATGGGATTACTATGGTCAAAAACAAATCATCCAATAGATTAATGAAATGTGTTATGGTCGTATTTGGTCTTTATAATATTATTTGTAACCTCAATTACCATATATACCGTTAGTTCACAAATATTTAATATAATTATAACTCATAATGACCAAAACTGAAATAGAGTTTCAAAAAAATTAACCTAATGATATTTAAATTTTTAACCATTTTATCAAATTAAATAAAAATAATTGGAAGTTTTTAATATAAATCTAATACAGTAATACACAATAAGAAACAATTAATTTTTTGAAAAATTCATTTTAATAATAATAGAGTTTCATATAATATTCATGGACAATATTGATTCCAATAAAATTTATTGGACTATTTATAATAAAAATAGACTAATTGATTTATAAAAATAATACAAAATATAATTTTATTTTGTAAATACTTGATATGAAAATATAGTTTTCAACAAAAATTAGTATTTCCACTATTCATTAAAAATAAATATTTTCAAAAATTTTGAAAAAATATACCTAACTTAATATTGACATGATTATTTACAAAATAAAATTAATTTATAAAATTAAAATTATTTATTTTGAAAAAAAAAATTTAATTAAAACCATTTAATGCATCGAAAACAAATTTTGTGAGAAATAATACCTTTTATTTGACATAGAAATTACCTAATATTCTTATAATGAATATAAATTTTTAATATATAATTAATTAATATTAATAAGGTAATAAAATGATTTATATTAACATTATCTATGTTTTTATAGTAGATTCATTCATTGAATATCACATGATACAAATAAAGTGACACATTAAGTGCCAACATGAAATGATACATATAAAAAAAGTTGTTAATAAATAGCTGGTAGAATAGTGTGGAAATTGTGTTAGCCCATAATTACTAATATCAACATGGATATTAAGTTGAAATATATATTCTATTCATCAATGAATTTTGATTATCTCTTTTAATATCATGAATATTGATAGTCATGTTGAATTGTTAGAATATTTTATAATTCTAGCATGGGGTCCTCTAATGTAGAATATGAGGTTTTCACATACAATGTTAATGAATTAAAATTTCACAAATTGGATCTAGAATATGGATTAAAAACATAAAATATTGATATATATATATATATATATATATAACAAGGATAATATGGAAAATTTACTGATATTATCGAATTAAACTACCAGTGTCATTTTTTAGTTGTTTTATTCAAATGTTAGTGGGTCAATATTACCTATTGAATTATTAGTGATTACATTTAATTTATTTCAACGAACTTATCTCACATAAATAATTTATGTGACTATTAAGTGCATGATTTGAAGTTTTTTACATTATAAAAGAGGTATATTATTTGTAAGATGTGGTGGTTGAAGGTATAAGTGTAGTTGTTCATAAAAAATAAAGATACGTGTATGACATGGGTGATGAATTGGAAGATATGACTTCAAAAATTGATTCTCATAAACATGAAAAAAGTTAATTTATTTTTCCACCAGGATATTTAGAACGCTAATTTTTTGAAGGAGAGAAGATGTATTTTAGTTAATATTAGATCTGGATATCAATATAATTAATGTAGAAAGTGATTTTGTTTATAGTAATCCATTAACATATCAACTTGGTATGTATTATTCTATTCATTTTCAGAATTGGGGATTTGTTAACATGTTTATATTTCTTTTTATATAATAATTATTTAATTTTGATAAGGATAATGTTATATATTTTTGTATGTGTTATCATACATTAACTTTCCTTTGTATTATGTTTTTCATTTATAATAATTTGTTCAATAACTATCTCCCAAACTGTACTGATATTAGGCCAAAATGAGAGAAGTAGGATGGTGACTGCCCTGGTGCCACCTCTAGTATTTCCCTATTTTGGGATTAGCACTAAGGGTATAATAAACATGTATATGGGAGGAATTACCCTATAAGGTAACATTAATAAGGGTTATATAAAACAAATATAATAACAAACACTTATTTATACATACATATATATAACCCATGTGTAAAAATGCTTTTTCATAAATTTTAAATAAACTAAAAGAAAAACTAAAAGTAAAAAAAGGTAATTACTACAATTACCATTTATATCAAATAGATCATGTAAAACCATGATCTATTAATATCTATCCCGATATCCAACCTTATCTAGTTGAAATGAAAAAAATGATTATATATATGTAGGGTGAGCATAATAATATACTCAGAAGGATCCTCCTTGGACCCTCCCATTCATAAGTTAATGAAATATTTCTAAATCAATGCGAACAATAGTGAAACTAAGTCATCCCCTAAATAGTCACACTATGTTCATGACATCACCATGGATAATTATCAATAAGTATAACATTCTGTAAAGAATATAATAAAATCATGAAACATCAAGGGTACCCCACTCCTGTTTCCCTAATGGTTTCTTCATCTACCCCAACTTCGCACATTCAGAGCCATTTCTCTCAAAAATAAGACAATGTGAAGACAAATAGGTAAGTCACCACCACAAGCTCTTTGTTCATCACATCATCACACAATCCTATATCACATCACCATATATAGTAACCATGTAGTCTTTGGGATCCACCACAGCCTGTATGATGTGTATCATATATCAGGTTTTGTACCTCAAGGAATCACTTTTTATGCATGATTTAAGTACCTTATTCAATCATAGCCTATACACATCATACATATAATAATCCATTGGATACTATATCTGGAGATAAATTTGAGTAAGATGACAAAAACCAATCACATCTTTCTACAATCATATATGGTAAAACTATCCTATGTGTATAGTAGCATAAGTAACAACCATGAATAGATGGCGGGGTTAGAGGGGGTAGTAATCTATCCATCCTCACAATAGGACGTTGGTGGAAAAACCCTCTGAGATTCTACAAGGTGTTTTCTTCCCTAACATTCATAGTTGGGGAATCGTATGAAATCATATTGTATAAAATAAATAATATATCTCAAAACCAATATATGGGAATAAACTAGTCTTAGACTCAACTACAGCTAACATCACTCTGACTCATATCTTCTACATCTAAAATTAGATATTATATAAGAAAAAAAGTTCTTAAAAGAGATGCATTAAATTATTTTTTTCACTAAGAGTTTCACTTTAATTTAATTAATTAATTATACATTAAAAAACCAACAAAATTAATCTTCATTCCATTAATCTATTAATCGTAGTAGTTTTTATTCCCTCCAGGAATCATCCAAACCATGTCCATTATTTTTGAATATTAACATATTTTCTTCATTTTCATACCATAATTACCAACCCCTTTTTAAAAAAATTATTAAACATTAATACATTCTATAATTCCAACCACTTTGTGAAAAAAATCATAAGCTACTGGTAAGAGGAAACATGAAACTATGCACATTCTGCATCCTCATGTAGTGGGGAAATGAATTCATATAAAACAATAAACCCAATCATCATCCATAAATCGAATTCAATTCATGCAATCATCCATTATTTACACATCAACTAGTAATATCAGATTAAACCTGATCTATAATCTTTAATTCCATACCTAACACCCAAATGAATTTCTCAATACATCTTTCCATCATAGGATTAAAATATTTCCACATCATCCATGAATCACCATCCATATCACATCATCCATATATTTATCAACCATACCAGGGTCATAACACATTCACACCTCCCGACACCATATCACATCGCATAGCAATCCTGACATTTTTAGAAAGTCACAAAATTAGTAGAGAACAAACAAGCATAGAAAGTATGTTTACCAAGACCCTAAAACAAAGAATCCATCCTTCACACATAACATTTATCTCAAAAATCCAAACTCAAGGAACCCATCCTTCTCAAGATGATGGGAAACTAAAGCACTAGTAATTATCATTATCACATAACTGTTTCAAAATCCATCTTGAATTAATTGATTCATTATACACATGTTACATCTTCAGGAAATGTATTTAATCAGACTACAACAAGCTAAAAATTTAAATAATTATTTATTTTAAACATGATTCACATAAAACATTACAATTTCAATATTTTTTTGGAATTATAATATATTAAAATGAATTTAATTATTATCATTTAAAAGTATTAACATTTATCATATTCAATACCAAATTCTATAAACACATGGAATTAAATATTCAATTAAATGTAAATCTTCATCTATTTGATGAACATAAAATTTCACTAAACACCATATTCATATAAAATCCCTTTAATTCTCTATCAAAAATATTATCAAATACTCTCATTTTAATTTTCTTAACATTTTCTATCAAGAAAAACGTGAAAAAATCAAGCATAATAGTATGGTACATAATCATAGAATAGATAACGCACTATCTATAAAATCATGAACTATTAAGAGGGTATTTTTTGTGTAAATTTCTGTTTATCCACATTTTTGGTTAATAAATATATTCATGATAGTATGGTGAGCTCAGAGGGAGTCATAAAGGATTTGGACATGAAAGGGGGAAGAATTAGGCTATCTAGTTCATTGTGCACAATTGACACATGTGCATTGGTAACCATCTTCCATTATCCAGGAGACGATGAGGCATGGACCCTTGGAAATTGGTTGGCACACTACCACATTGTTTTCCAAACCATGTCAGTCTCCAACTAGACCATGGGGCCTGTTACCCTCTTAGATAGAGGGAGATTTATGGTTAGCGTATGGTGTATCTAACCATGTGGCCAAAGCATGTGCCTTCAAAATGTTGGGGTTTTTCCATTTCG
Source organism: Viscum album (assembly GCA_963277665.1). Lineage (NCBI taxonomy): Eukaryota > Viridiplantae > Streptophyta > Magnoliopsida > Santalales > Viscaceae > Viscum > Viscum album. The sequence goes on from OY728143.1 coordinate 361,309,801, forward strand.
ACCATAGGATTTATGGATTCTAACATTATTTTCCTAAAATTTCACCCACCAGTATCATGGGTTGTGAAACATTTCCACCCAAGGTTCTATGGGAGGTTTATACTTTAATTTTTGGTCTTTTGGAGTCCCTTTGGATGAGCACTGAATATCCATTTGAGTCTCAACATCCACTTCTATCTATTTACATGATACAATATTTTTTCACTCTGAATCTCCTTTTAAATATCTAAAACCCTCTTTTCCATTAGATTTTATATTGGGGCTTTTCTGGTTGTTTGATTTCAAATCAATATAAATGTTTAAGAAAACATTCGTCAACAAACATGAGGTAGGTTCCCCATTAGTATATTCCATAGTTTTCATTCCAAAAATTATTTGTATGTGGTTTTATTATGGAACCTTCTTATTGTAACATTGTTTACCATGAAAGGGAATGATTATTGGGTTAATTTAATGGTGAATTTTGCCCCAAATGGCCCTTGTGGGATCTATTGTAGTCGAGTAGACCGAGATAAAGGTCACCCAAGGGTTGTGTTAGCCCCTTAAACATGGAAATTGATTACTAAATAAGAAATTGAATATTTTAAGATATATAACCTATGATAATTATTTTACCATGTAAATAATGTACTATGTTATGAATAAAATTATAATTGTGTTTAGCCTCTCAATATGGAATGAGGTGGAGTTTGTCCTAACAGGAATATGTTAAATAAGTTTCAGAACGTAAATGGTAATTGTGTTAAATGGTTAAAGAATCATGATATTTTGAATCAGTGTTATGAGTGGGGTATTAATATAAGTTACTACTCCAATGGGAAGGTCTAGACTATGTCTCTTGGACCCACCCATGTGTTTCATGGTTTAAGATGTCGAGCTACAGATTTATTCTCCTAAAAAATCACATAATGTTAAAAACTGTATTAGGGCACTTAGTTACGTTGATATATATTATTTTTTTATATGAATTCCCCACTGATATAGAGAACATGACTCTCCTTCTATTTTTATGTTGACTAGAATATATAGAGGCATGTTTGATTAGTATGGGTAACACATGGAACTACTGATGAATGTGGAAAATGTAAATCTTGTTCAATAGTGGAACATAGTTTATCTTTTTCATAACATTTTCATAACTATAATTCAACATGAATAGTTTCCAATGGATATTTTATATACATCATTGGGGTGGATGGCTAATTCGTACTCACACCCTGCTCTGGCTTCTATTTTTCACCAAAGCATACTTCATGTTTGAAAGTCAATACTACGGAAAAGGACCTATACTTGGGGGGTTGATTTTAGGATCAGGGATATGCATAGTTGGGTGAATCAAACATGGTTTCATGACCCATTTTGGATACTCCCTATCTTTTAATTACTTTATTTTTTCTTGTAAACTTATAAATATAAGAAATAACATGAAATATTTACTATTTTTTTGGGCATGTACTCAATTTTGGGAAATTTATTTTGATGCATCTTTATTAGTTTTACATCATCCATTGTTTATTATTTTATTTAATGTTGATTAATCTGGTAAATATGGTATATTTTTAAACATGTCTCATTAGACCCTCCCTATTAGTTGGTATCCATTAGTTTACGGGGAGGAATTCCAGAGGTCATGTGGTGAACCTGCATGGGGTATCAGTTTAGTGGATTATATAAAGACGTGTTACAAAGTCATATCAGATTATTTTTCGTTTCTATTATTTAGTTTTTTCTAAGCTATATTAGTGACTAGTGGGTTTCGATCTTTGGAAATATTTTTGTTCATGAGAGTAGATATCCCATGCATGGGGGAAACCCATGTTCCAATGTTGGGATTTTTTTCTTGAATTTTTCTATTATAACTAGATGTTATTTCACCTTGGGTGATGCACCCCTTCAAACCTCTATGTGGAGGCTCCAATTCGACCTCACAGTCAAGTGATTTTTTTTCAGGATGTCCCCCATCCCTCCTCTAGTTTGGCACGTTGTGCATCGTCATTGGGGTGTTGAACGTTGTCGGTGTGGCTTCGGGATCTGGAAAGCATTCTGTTCAATTATTTAAGCATGTCGGCTTGACATCATATCAGGCAATGCCAAATCTACTTTTTCGGGCATCAGCTCAAAGATGGATCAGGTGTGGCTCTAGCTTCCTCATTTGAGTGTCTTGGTGATGGATCTTGGATTGGAATTGGAAGAGAAGGCTTCTTCAGCTTGGACAAGTCTCACCAAAGATCCTTCTACCTCAATTGAGCATCCTTTTTGTTCAGTGTTTGTTAGTCCATGCTTTGGGTTGGATGATTTTCTCTCAGGTGAGGCCCGATGTTGGATTATTTCGGGTTAGAGGGTGGGTGGTATATTGTTCTATATTCCAGTGTCTTGAAGCTTACCTTGCAGGTATGATTTGGGAGTTTTTCTACATTTTTGTGGAATTTATTTCAATGTTAGTGATTTTGGTTGATTCCATTCAATTGGTGGAATAAACTTTTGGCATTGTGAATCCTTGTGTCCCTACGGTTTAAGGTTTGTGTGTTGATGCATCTATCTCGTAAGGGGTTTCTCTAGATGGGGTTTTGATCATAGGGTTTTCTCTTGGTCTTCTCTTTAGAATTGGTTATTTGAGAAGTTATGGATTTTCCATTGGTTCTAGTCCCATGAATTAATGCAAATGATAGCTAGCCAGAAGTGAGGAGTTTATGGAAGCTGATAATAACATTTTTTATGCTGGTTAGGGGATCCTCTATGTAGGATTGGGGTTTTTTGGCCTCATACGATTGTACCATGGTGGTTTTATTGTTTTAATTTGGGATGTCATGTATGGTTTCTCACTTTTTACTCAAAAGTGATTGAATAATAAAAATTTAATTTTTAGTCAGTCATTAATGGTAGTAACACACATGAAAGATTATAATGGTCAGGTACGGGAATTAAAAAAATGTCTTATTTACGCAATGGTGATTTAAAAGAAATAGGTCTTAAAAAAGATAATGAAATTATTTATGGGGAAGGTATTAAATGAATTTTTTAAAATAAATAGTTCCATACAAGGAAGTTGTAACAATCTAATGAATTAATGTATTTTGAATTAAACGGGATGGTGTGGTGTTTATTGTAAATTTTAAATTTTAGAGTTCTGTTTCCCAAGGTTATTAATGACCCGTTATATAGATAGATATGGGTAGTGATTAACATGAGATCATGTATGTTGGTATTGTGTACATGGATTTGGATATTCATGGATATTTTTAATACAACATTTGTTTAAATTATGGGAAATTATATTTTTTTTGATATGGTCATTTAAAATTGTAGAGAGATGCCACTATGATGACATCTACCAATTGGGTGACATGGGGACATCACCATTAATGATCCTCCATTAGTTGGTAATGAACCACCATTTGTTTTGAGTAATAGAGGGGAATAATAGTTTCATGAGAATTATTCTTATTTTAGGATGATAATGGAACAAGATTTATGGAGGGTTGTTCTGAGTATGTTCGATATGACTATAGAGTCTCATCTGTAGTACGATGTAAAATTTTGTAGATTGGGTGGACGTGAGGCAATCAAGTTCAGGATATTGTCTATCCAGATCATTTTGGACAACTTAGAGACTTATTATAAGAAGTGTGTCGTTTATTTTTCTTATTTGTTATGAGGACCGGAAAAGTGTTGGTGGGGTATTCTTGTTCATATTAAGATGGTGGATGGAATGATGTAGAAATATTTCATGGCAAACATCCATGAAAATTTATATCGTGAGACTCTGAGATTGGATATAGATTCATAATGTATGAGGTTAACTCAACGGACTATGACTGTGATGGATTATGTTGTCCACTTCACTGACATGTGATGATTTTCTCCAACATTGGATGGGTATGAGGAAACAATAGTGAGATATTTTTAGGATGGACTTAGATATGAGATAAAGTCCCAAGTAAATATTTTCTAGTTAAATTGTCTTGCTAAGATTTAGGATTATACTTTCATTTATAAAGGAAACTAAATAGGTTAATTGTTGTCGTGGGCATGCAGATTTAGTTGGTCCGACCAGTTGTGTAAATTTTAATTGTTTTGAGATTTCTCTACAACAAAATGGTAGATATAGTAACCAAGTAAGATTTTTGGCATTTCAGGGTAGTTATGCGGTGTTCTAAACTCAGTGTAGTTGTCGAGGATACATGTGTTTATAGTTTTTCCAACCACTAGTAGAGTTTCAAGAATCCAGATGGATGAGACATGTATACTTGTTTTTTAGTAACCCTGATTTGTGTGTAGTGATGGAGGATCAATACTGATATAATGTGTAGTAAGGGAGCCTACAAACCTACACCAGGTATCCAATTAGAGTTCTACCGGCCATATTGGTCCAGGTGACAAACATGGTACATCCAAAAAAGAGAATATTTATCTGTAGGGTAGTGAAACACCAAGAACAAAGATAGGATCCTATGGGAGTGGGGAAGCTCATCTGTGTTCAAGTCATCTTGCACATAGTGGTGTAATGGATGGATGATTGACTGTTCGAGGTGTGATTATTATAGCTTCTATGATTTCTAGTCTCTTATTTAATAAATGGATCTTCCATTGTTTTATATATTCTCTATATTTTGGTGATTTTGGTCTATCAGTGGAATATATTTGTGGGTTTATTTAAATTAACACACTATTAAGAGAATTAGTAGGAGATATCTAACAATCTAAGGATTGTGCTCTCATGGTTGGAAGGTGTCAATCCATTTTGGAATTTTTTAAGCTCAATATGTGAGGTTTTGACCTAATACTGGGGATTTGTTGTTTGGATGCATACCAAGAACATATTTATTATTACCATCCTAGAGTTATTATCACCTCTCCAATAGCTGACAATTATATTAACCATGGGGAACGTGATATCAATGAATGCCATGCAAGGGCCAATTATTCAGTGGTTAGGTGATCTCACATCCCAAGTGGAATATCTTGTTCATGATGGTGGGGGAGTGGAGAATGATTTTTTCCTCTTATGGTATATAGGTTTCAGGAAATTTTTATCCAGTACTTATATGGGTTTCCATGTAAAAGAGAGAAATTGAGTTGATGATTGAAATTATAATTATAGTTAAGGTTGTTTCCATTCCTCTATATAGGATTCCACCAGCAGAGATTCAATATCTTAAAACGCATATCGTGGAATTAGAAAATGAATTTTTTTTCTTCCATGTACATCCACATAGGTTTGTCCGGTGTTTTTTTCTATGAAGGAAGATTGGACATTGTAGTTGTTTGTTGATTGTTAAAATTTTAATTGAATGATATTTAGGAACATATATCCTCTTCTATGTATCGATTATCTTATTGACTAGCTGAATTATATGCTTTTTCTCTCTAAAATTTATTTGATTCATAGGTATCATTATATGAGGGTGAAGAAATCTGATATACCATATACTACATTCAATAGTAGGTATGGTTTGTATGAGTTATTCTTAAAGACTATTTGGTTGGAAGGGAATCATATTGTGGTTATATACTTATTTAACCAAATCATTCATTCGTACCAATATTAGTTTGTAGTTACTTTATGACAACTTAGTGTACTCACTAATTCATGGGGATCATTTGAAATAGATTGATATCATCCTCTATACATTGAGAAAATATTGTTATACACTGAGATATCTAAATGAAAATTATGTATCATTGAGGTTCATTTCTTGGTCCACATCAACTCTAATGAAGGTGTGTTAGTGGATACAGAGAAATTGGTAGCATTTATATCTTGGGGGACTCCGAATAATGTTTTTTAAAGAAGATTACTCTTAGTTCTGGTGGGATATTACCAAAGGATCATCTAGGAATTTTCTTTCTTCGCAGCACCACTATTAGTCTTGACCACGATGGGTGAAATGTTTGACTGGCCTTATGCATGTGTGAATTCACAGTAGGATATAATGAAATGCTTGACCATTGTATCGATTTTGATATTACACAAGTCAAGTGAAGAGTATACCTTCTTTTTTGATGAATATGTTGCTGTAATTGGGGTAGTGTTGATTGAGTTAGATTGAGTTCTAGTATATGTTTCATGACATTTGATGCCACAAGAAAAAAAATTACCTAATAAACGATGTAATGTTTGGTGTGGTGGATTATTCTCTAATGTGTCGGTACCACTACCTATTGGATGAATAGATTATTTTCTTTTACTTCCACTAAAAGTTTAAAGTAATATTTTTGTAGTAAGACAAAAATATCCACTAGTATATATTGGTTGAGTGCATGAAATCATGTGACATTGAGATTGTGTATATTATTATCAATGTAAATATTGTTTTAGATGTGTTGATTTGGAAGGTACAAATTCAGACATCCTACGGGTCTATTTTATAGTGTAGGAAGATTTCCTTGTTTATTGAGATGCATATTAAGGTTCAAGAGGTCAAAGGACAGATAAGACTTTTACCTTTATCAGTTTATTCCGCACGTCTTATCCGTATAAAGCTGTGGCATTCTAAAGAAACAGAGTTTTGGCCTTTATGGACTTTCTTGATGAAGGGAGGTCACCTTTTGATTGTACTATTTATGATGATTATATTTTTACGTTGATGGTAATTTTTTCATGCCAACTTGTATACATGATTAGATGTTTCATGAGATCCATGGATTTATATGGGAAGTAAACACCTATTTCACTAAAATGTATCGTGATCATTATAGACATTATTGGGATCTAAGGATGATGAATGAGTTACAAGTTTTATTAACTAATGTAACACCTATAACAAGTTTATGGATGTAAATTTGAAGACGTGTGGTTTGCTATATATATTTTGATTTATAGAATTGATGTGGGATTATGTAACCATGGATTCAATATTGGTTCTCCTAATGATTCCTAAAAATGACAAAATATGGGTAATTGTGAATTGGTTAGGAAATCTATCACATTTCAAGAAAATTTGAGATACTTTTAGCATGGGTTAGTTGGGTGATTTTTATGTTCAGGGGGTAGTGCAGTTTCATTGGGTGTCATGAACTATAGTTTTGGGTCATGATCAATATTTTACATCATGATTCATTAAAGGGTTATAGATGGAGCTTTGTACCTAGGTGTTTCTGGGTAATTCATTTTAACATTAGATAGATGAAAATTCTGAACATATTATCAATGTGCTAGAGGATATGTTGATGGAATATGTCCTATACTTTGGAAGATATTGGGAGAAACCCATAAGACACATTGTGTTATCCTATAATACTAGTTATCAAAAGACTAATAATCAGGGAATCATATACGGTTCTCTATGGTTAGTGGTGTAGATACCAATTATGTTATATGGAGTTCAGGGAATCATTTATTGTGTGGTCAACCCTCATGCCAAAGACATCAGAATAGGTCTAGACAATTCAAAAAAATGTATGGATGTGTCTAAAAGGAGGAAGAATCCATATGTTAATTAATGTCATTAACCTCTTAAGTTTTCACCAGGTGAATTTTTTTTCCTTCAGCTATCTCTATGGTTGGGTCACCATTAGATTTTGAGACATGGTATGTTACTGCCCTAGTATATAGGACCATTTGAGAATGTAGGATGAATCGATCTTGTGGTGTACCAATTTGATATTAAAATGTTGTATTATAGAATTCTTGATGTTTTTTCACATGTCACAAATTATTTAGTATCATCCCAACCCCTCTCATTTGATCTATGTTGGTTATGTTGATCTTTGAGGATGATTCATACTTTATTGAAAATCTAGTTCATGTTGTAGATCATAGTGATAATGTTTTTCATGTTATCAATGTATTATTGGTCGATGTGTTATGGAAGAAAGTTGGCATTTAGTATGAATAATAGGAGATAGAGGTAGATATCCAGGCTTCGTGGAATAATTTTTTTATCCCAAATGATTAGTTATGTCTGAGAGTGCATCTCGAGGATGTGAATTTATATGGTTGGGAGGTTCTAATATCACATCCTGTCAAGATTGTACATCCTTGTTTAGATTTTGGTTTTCACTCCTTTTTTTGACATTACAATTATTTTCAATTGTATGATGATATCTTTGGGTGCCCATAGGGATCATGATGCTACTAGGGTGGAAATAAGCTATCCAATGCACAATGCATGGTTGGTGCATGGATATAGGTAACTATGGTCCATGTCTCAAGAGACTATGTCATGTGGCCATTTAAATAGAGGCAAGAACACAACTACTACATGGTTTTAAAAAATTACAGAGTTTCCCAACTAGATCGTGTGGCCTAGAACCCTCTTGTACATAGGTATTTTCATGGTTGGTGAACGGTTTGGGAAACCTAGTGGCAAAAAGTTCACCTTTTAATGGTTTTGTTTACCATTTTTTCCATCAAACTTTAAGCATACTAACCGATGTTTCTCCGATTTAACCGTGAAATAAGAATGGATTATGAGCTATTACCACTTGATATTCCAAGGAATGATTATGTTTTAATTCAAGTCTATTTTTAGTTTCATTGGGTGTGAATAGAATATCCATGGGATTCTAACACTCTTCTTTCTATTTTTAGATGATTCCTTGTGTTATCATTCATTTCCTTATAAATCTCTAAAAACATATTTTCTATAGAATCTATGATTCATCATTGGAGGTTTTTTTATTTCTAATCATGGTCTAAGGTTAATCAACTGTTCGTCAATGAACATGGGATAGTTGGTCTACAAGTATATCTCACAGACTTGATTCTCTGATTTATGTGTATGTGGTTTTTTGTGGTACCCACTTGCTATAAATTTGGTATTGATGGTATATAATTATAACTAGGTCATTTTATTGATTAATTCAAACCCTCATGATCTCTATGGGATACGATGAGGTTGATTATAATTGGATAAAGGTCACAAATTCAGTTTTTCACTCCCATGAACATGGAATTGGATTTCTATATAAGATATTAATTTATTTAAGAGATAGAACTTATTATAATTATTTTTGAAATAAAACATCTAATTATGTGATGAATCAAATTATAATTTTCATTTTCATTTCAATATGGAATGAGGGTAGGTTTTTTCAAACATTAATGTGCTAAATGTGCTCTGTCACGTAAGTTGAGATTATGTTAAATGGATAATAAAGCATAATCATGTGAATAAGTGGTATGATTTGTGTGTTAGACGGAGTCTCTACTCCCATGAATCATGCTAGAAAACAACTCTAGTCCCTAACCATGTGTTTAGGGTTTAGGATGTCAGATTGAGGTTCTATATCGCTAATTAATGAACATTATAAGATTGGCTAGAATAAGGATTCGAGGTATGTTGATATGTATTGTTTTGTGATATTAGTTTCAATTTGATGTATATAACTTGACTGTACTTTTATGTTTTTGAGTTAACTGGAATAAGGTATCCATGTTTCAGGAGTATAGGTAACGCAGAAAATAAATATTTATTTTGTATAATGAAAATACTATTAATAAATGGAACTTGATTTACATTATATTTATCTTATTTTCAACTACCATATGAATACCATATTTAAACATTAAATTTTTTTGAGAGTTTTTGTAGTGGTATATTGACTTGTACGCACTTCCAGCTCGATTTTCCATCGGATTCCCGACTAGAATTCAGGGTTGCGAGTTAGGATAGGGGAAAACGCCCTATTATTTAGGGTTAATTTTTAGGCTTAGGGATGTGAAGGGATGAGGAAACCATAAGTAGTGTCAATACCTGTTTTGGGGATTCTTTATCTTACATTTATTTTTTCTATTACTCATATAACTGTAACACACGATATAAAATATTTACTATTTGATTTTGGGAATGTAATTTTTTTAAAAATTAATTTGTGATTTATGGATATTCTTTATACTTGTTATATTATTTCTTATTTTATATTTTGTTGATTACTCTGGTAATAGGGTATAGTCTCCCCATGTGTCTCATTAAACAGTCAATGCTAATCGACATATTCTAGAATATGGGGAGGCATTCAAGAAGTCATGTAGCATGCTGAATCATGGCACCAGTCTTGTGGATTTTGGGTCGATGCATTACACTATCCAGCAAAGCAAAAGGAAAACCATTATCCTAGTAAAAAGAACATCAACATGTGATCACTAACCAATTCATTATTAATCTAGTGAAATATTTATTAGCTTAATAACATTTCCATATAGTGGTTAAAGCATGAAAAACATATGATTATATGTAAACATATAGCAGAATTAATGAATACCCTACCTAGATGGTAGAACATCCACGCAACTCACTGCACCAAAACAAGGGTGCACACAAGATGGAATCATCGCTGGAGAAGTCATGAAACCGGAATATTGGTTTCATGAATATAGGAAAAGTTTTTTTGATTTTACTTTATTGATATATAATAACCATGAACTAATAAAGGGAAGGATCATTAGTTATTTGTCGATATATGGGGGATGAGTGGATTTTTCATATCACAAATATTTAATTCCAACTATCATATATCTCATTAAACTATAGATGAAATGATTTTTCAGCAGTCATATACTATTAAAAATTATCAATGATATAGTAATGCATGTTTAATCAACCTTTGAATTCCCTTGATTCACTCTTCTCAAAGTTACTAATGGGTTATCTCATGAAAGTGGTCGAAATCTTCACATTGGATATTTCAAATAGGAGAATATCCCATGTAGATGTTTTTACATATAGTCAAATTTATTATGTATCCATAATTCCCACATTTATATTCTATATTTAGTTTAATCACCTACATATATTAATTCCCCATGTAGTAGTTTTCCCTACATAGTCAAGTTCCCCACATAACCAAATTCCCCACATCGCTGAATCGTGTATCTGATCCCTCACGTCATTAACATAGACATGTAGTTGATTTACATTATCAACCCACATTGATATTTTCATTATGTATATAATTCATCCTCATAGATAATTCATCCACGTAGCTGATTCGGGTAGCTAATACGACCATATACCTATTTTCACATATATGATTGATCCAATAACTGACTTGACTGGCTATAAGTTGGGCTCTCACCAAATCTAGGAATCAAACCTTCCCAATGTAAATCTCTTAATGATTCTAGGTTTTAGCATCCAAACACCTCGATACCTTCTCTTGGACTCCTACAAGCACCATGGAATTTGGAATCATAAAATTGAATAGTCTATTGGAATTTTGTCCCTTATACTAGATACCAATAAAAAAATTCTGATCCTTGAGAATCTAAAACCAATCCCTGAGAGAAAAACAAAAGTGGTCATCTGACCAACCAACCCATCAGATACAACTCAACGATCTTGATATCATAGGATCTCAATATCATTTATATAATAACTAAATGGAACCATGGAATATCATAAAAAAACTCCTAAATATTCTCTCAGGGGGACACATCACAAATTAGAGTAATCTTACTAACATATAATGCGAGGGAAAAATCTCCAAATCAAAAAATCTCATAATTACACAAGATGAACAATGTTGCATGAAAAGATATAAAAATCAAATAGTTTGGGGTACTAGGTGAAATCTACGAATCACACCCCTAGGAACTCTCATCCACACCACCATGCCTCTAAAAAACATGAAGAAATTCAATATCATGCTTGGACAACACATTCTTCTGGATATTATGGATCTCATTTGGATTCTCCTCGACGTTCGTGTCACAATCAAAATAGATCTCTCTCCAATGGATGACATTATATTCATCATGAACATAAAGATGGTTTTCTAACATGTGAAAAACATCACGTGTTCTGCTCATCTATATGGGATGGGATATCCGATATTCCAAGGCTCCAACATGAGCCAACACCTCGAAAGGCCCAAAAAATTAGGGGGAAATATTTCTCCAACAACCAAACCATATCTTACCCTAATGAGTATTCATCATTATGAATGAATGATATCTGAATTCAAGCTCTAAAATTATCCTCATATGATCATGATTGGATTTTGGAACATCAGTCATACTGTTAATCCTCTTGAGAATTACTTATACTATCTTTGTCAAACTCCCATAATTCTTGCCTTAGAATTCCTACCTCTCCGACCCTAGTTCGACTCAACAAAGAATGGAAGTTTCATCCATACAAAGCATCAAAATAATCCATACAAAAATTTTAGTGAAAACAATTATTGTAATAAATCTAGACCAATGGAAGTTTCCTTATCCATGAACCTCACAAATCCAGGATACAGGAGTCTAACATGCCTTTAAGAGAATGGATGGCCTGCCCTATCTCATTGTATATAAGTGAATGAAAAGTTGTGTTATGTCTAAACTAAGATCCAAAATATTTTTGAAGATATTTCCAAACCCTACAAGTTATATTAGGATACTAATCCACGATGATCATCCTCTGGACTATGTGCAGTCATGCCACCTCTACCAGATACTTCCTCGATAGAACCGTTGTTGAGCTAAACATCCTGAACACTATAAATTAGCCTAATTTCAAACAATGATCTAATTTCACCCATATCGAATCATATCCACCATAATATCCTTGTAAAATAGTAAATAAGCCCATATCTATTTCTTCCCACTTCAACTATGGAACATCTAATGGCTGGAGTACACCACCACAAATACCATGCGTGGTCTTCTCCATCTGAAAAAAAACATCGCGAAACAAACTCTACAACCTCACATTTTAACTAAGGCCACAAAAACTAACCTTCCAAGGATTGAAAAAAAATTCACACTAGGTTGAACCATAAAATGAGGTATATAGAATTCAAAAAGAACCATATCATGAATATATTTAGGGAAAAAAATTTCCCAAAAAACACCAAATTATATCCATCCTTAGACTTGAAATACGGTTAATCATTAAAAACAACTCGGTCCCACTAGACCTCTACCCCATATATAAGGCCCCCATCTTAATCATTTCATAATCTATACTAAAGATAATAATTAACAATGAAAAGTTTTCAGGTATAGATTTTTAGATAACTTGGCTATAACTATTACATACTGTGTAGATACAACTAAAAAAATTCATTTCGTCCATAATATAAACAATTTAAAAGAAAACATGATTTCTTTTTCTTGAAAGAAATCTTATTGACTTCTTCCTTTCTCTTGTCGATCCTTGAATCTTATAAAATCATAATAAAAACATGTAATGAGCACCACAATCTCAGTAAGGGATTTAAAATAAAGAATGAAAATAGTATTCCATGAATATTTATAGACCAATGTAATCATAACAATCCTGAAAACATAATAGAAATCATCAATCATAAAGGTTACATGTGGCATATATATCATACTTAAATTGTAGATTTCGCAGCTAAATAGGTAGTAACCATTATAGTTACATTTGGAATACCCATCAAATTATATTTCCTAAGCCTCTTAGAAGAAACATTATTGTTTAACATTGTCTCATTACCCAATACATTAGTGAGTTATCTCGGGCTCACCCATACTCTATTTATCATGGAACCACCCACATACATAAGTGATTCTCATAAATAATGACATATTTATATCACATAAACCCTTAATAAGTGAAATATAACACTTCCAAATTGCTATGATAAGATATTGTTTCAATATAATGATATAAGCAATTCATTATAGAAACCATTTTAAAAAAAAGTTCCTTAATATAGAATATTTTATTTACTTTTAAATTAAGAAAATTACGACTTGTAGAGGATTCGAAATACTAAATATTTTTCATTATGGAATACATTTTGTTGTCGCCACATATGATAAAAAAATTTCTTTTTTCATTTAGTAAAATGATTCATTAAAAAAAGATTACTCTTGAAAACAATTGAATGATATTAAAATACAAAAGAGTTGATCATTCACTGTATAAAATAATGATGTGTATATTATTTAAATATACCTCAATGAATGGAGATTCAGTTGAAGACCCTTACTATGTGTCTAACTCTTCTTGTACAATCTCTATATTAAAAAATATTAAATGTTGGTTAATTTATACTTGATTGATAAACATTTTCAAGTTTATTATTTCGTTTATATCACTTATTACCTTGTTATAAAAATTATAAAATTATTTATGTTCATATAGGATGTTTTATCAATATTCATTACTTGAATAAAAAATAAACAAAGGTTTGATTTGGCTAGTCCATGTGGTCATAATTATGTCATCTGTAGAATAATATTCATAGAATTATTATCATATTTATCAATAAATCATACCTTTAAATTAAACCATAAATTGTGGTTATGAAAAAATTACCATATTATAATCATGGAGATGGTAAACCATATGTACGCATGAGTAACGTTTTCGAATATTCATTGATCATTATAGAAAAAATTTGATTATTATTTTATCTTTAAAGAATGATAAAAACATCATTAATATCATATTAATCATTAAAATATACTTATATTTATATATACAAGTTATATAACAAATAAAAAAGAGTAGCATTGTTCGTTGAGGTGATAGTTCACACATACGCATAAACAGCGTTATCATTTTTAAGTGAATGGAATGTTAGAAATTAATTGATATATTATTATCATAGAATGAATAATATTTCATTAATATCACATATGATCATTAATTTAATTATTATAACCTATCTTGAGAGATGGTTATGAAAAATGAATTAGATCGGTTAGTGGAGGTGATAGTTCACAATTATGGAGAAACGATTAATTCTATTCCCATTTGTTGGAAGTTGAGATGGATTTTGGATATTATATTAACATTATAACATCTCATTATATAGAGGATAATGGATTTAATATATCATCATGGTTAGAGGGAACTTGAAAAGGTGGAAGAAGAAATAAAATATAAATATATAAATAAAATGATATCACTTCTTCTGTTGATCAACCTTGAGGGACACCTTGACACCTCCTTGAAGGGTGTTATTAATAACCTAAGGGCTCAAGAACGTGGTTCCAGATTCTAGGAAGTGTTTTTAGTGGAGAGTGGCTAAATCAATAGGATTTGGTGTGTGATTATTAGAGAAGGGTGGGTATCTTTTTATAGGAGAAGGAAGGGGAACCTATGGAAACTCCTAAAATATTAAATAAATATGTTTTTTTATATCTAAATGATTCCTAATTGATATATGTCAAAGTTAAGATGGTGATAGTTTAAAATAATCACATATAAATAAATTTATTCATTTATTCATTTTATTTTAAACCTTATCTTCTCAGTATATTCTTAATTATTCTCTTTTAATTTGGATTCTCGTAACAACATTTTAAATATTACGAAGCTATAAATATTACTTATATGAGAGAAATTTCACACAATTTGAAACATCATGATGTTCTAGACATTATCATAATAACTTTTTGATTTTAAAATGCTTCATATATTTTTATATAATTTAATAATCTATTATTTTTTAAAAATAACAATGATGTCAATTTTTACACTATTCATTTAATTAAATTAAAATAAAATCCAAAAGGAAAGATAACTTCAATAAAACATATTGAATAGTCATATAACATGTCATATTCACCAAAAATTGTTTTTTGACATAAATTATTTCAAATAATTTTTATTTTAATATTTATAATATAATTTATTTGATTCATTCATTAATTAAAGAAATCACAACATCATCATTATGTCATAATTCAATATAATTATATAATATCTAAAAATATTAAATAAAATACCAATATTTAGGTAATATATTTATAATAATAACTATTATTTAAATTTTAACATATCACTTCAATAACCCCATTTTTAAAAAACAATTGTAATAAGAGTCATGTTTATGATAATTTTTTTTCTTTTACATTAAATTAAATGATATAAATATTATAATCACACCCATGTGGCTTATAAAGACCAAATATTCCTCTAAAAGGATGTATTGGTTGAACATATCTCATCCAATAAAATTTGGACAAGTTTTATGGTATTTTTATATTATTATAATATATATTTACCCTTACTTACCAGATTTACCGTCCAACCGAGATAAATAAAATACTAATGTTTCTATTCACCAAAAACTATTTTAATCTTATCAAATCATATTTTTCATACTAATTACAATAATGTAATACAATTTTTAAAAATTAAACTCACATATGTGGGAAAATTAAATTCTAAATTAATCTAGTTTTCAGAATGAAAAAATTGGTTCTTAAAAAAGTATAACCATCAAAAGACTTACATGTGTTTATATCAAATTTCAATGAGAAATTACTTCAAATGACTAAAATTGGATTAAATTAAAAAATTATCTAAGTATATATTAAAACCAATTCTAATTATTTTGTAACAATACAAATAAATTAGACAAAACAGTTGTTTTGAATTAAAATTCAGAATTTATCATTATTAAATAAAATAAGAATTTTATCAAAAAATATGAAATATTTACCAAGGAAAATTATGATATCCTAATTCTAAAGAATAATTTTATTTTTTGTAATAGAACATATAAAATTAACAAAAAATAGATTTAAAAAGTGTTCTCTATTAAAATGTGGTAAAACTACCTTTAAAAAAAGATAAGTTTATTTTATGCTTAAAATTGGATTTATTCCCATTTTAAGCCTCTATAAGTTACTAGAAGAAAGTAAAAAACATATAATAAACATTTGTAGGAATAATATATTTATTTTTATTTATTATCTCTAATAAAATGGTTAGTAAATAACTACAATTTAAAATAATTATATTACTAATGTATTATTTTTCATTATATCTCAATCTTGTTCTGAAATATTGGATTTTGGAGAAAAACATTTTTGTGTGTCGAGTTCCCTATCGTACATAGACTCCAATTTTAATTAAAATCAATATCTAATTCATTAATATAAAAATAAATTAAAATTTATTATTTTATAATCACATGCGATGTTACATCCTTCTCCCCTTTTGGAAATTGGGTCCTCACTATTTTATTTACTTATCAAATAATTTGGGTAGTATATCCCTCATTGAATTTTAAGATTCAAATGTTACCCCTAAGACCATATGGGTTACCCATAAAAATAGAACGAGATGAATAACCTTATTCCACCACACTTGATCTCTATGGTAGAAAATTTATCCTGGTTATTCCTCGTATAAAATATTATCCTCCAACTGAACATCTTCTGGACTCAAAAAATGACAAGGATCCAAAAAAATACTTTGTCAACATTGAAACATGAAAATAATTTTTTACTTGGGATAAAATCAGAGGTAATACCACTCTGTAGGCAAAAAATTCAACTTTATCTATGATTTTATAGGGTCAGATGAACCGTATACTCAGTTTTCCATTCTTACCAAAATGCATCACATGTTCCCATGGTGAAATTTTAAGAAAGACATGATCACCTACCTCAAAAGAATGATCCTTCATCCATTTAAATGCATAACATCCATTCCTTCTTTGAACTATCCTCATGTGTTTTTGAATCAACTAATCATTTTCTAACATCTCATCTTCCAATTCTAGTCCCATAAACTTCCCTTCGCCTAATTCATCCCAAAAAGCTAGATTTTGATATAATTCCTCAAATACTACCATCTTTATACTGGAATGGAAACTATTATTATAATAAAACAAAATAAAAGAATTATTTTGACGCTAACTTCTTTGGTAATTCATTGGAAAAGCGCCTAGAATATCTCTTGAGGTCTGAATTTTTTATTCTGACTGCCCATTTGATTAGGGATGAAAAACTATACTGAAATTTTCTTCAGTTCCCAATTACTTCTGATGGCCTTTCCAAAAGATAGAAGTGAAGCTATGATCACTATTAGATACAATAGATTGGGTAATACTTGTAACCTGAAAATATCTTTACGATACAACATAAAACGATTATCTAGAGAAAATGTATCTGGAATAAGATGAAAATAGGAAGATTTAGTCCATCTATCAATAATTACCCTAATCATATTATTACCTCAAGAATTATTTGGTAGTCCCACAATTAAATAGAAGGTTATATTCTCTAATTTCAACTCTAGTACTAGAAATGGTTGAATCACCACTTTAAATAATTTTTTCTCTTTTTTAACTAATTGACAAGTCAAACACTACACAGTAAAGTTAGAAATATCTCTAATAGAGATGATTACACAGAAACCTGAAACTAAATAGATGAATATCCTGAACCAAAAATTACATGAAAATGCTTATCAAATCATTAATAAATATTTCATGTTACTTACCTAACATGGTTA
This sequence comes from Viscum album, assembly GCA_963277665.1. Lineage (NCBI taxonomy): Eukaryota > Viridiplantae > Streptophyta > Magnoliopsida > Santalales > Viscaceae > Viscum > Viscum album. The sequence goes on from OY728143.1 coordinate 361,327,959, forward strand.
ATTTAGCATTAATTTCCCACATAAAACAACATCCACTTTGTTTTCATTTCTTGTATGGAAATGAATTGTGAAATCAATATCCATGATTAGTTCTAACCATATTTCATATCTCATGTTCAATTATTTCTAAGTAAATATATACTTAAATCATTTTTGGAACTAATATATTTCACATTTTACTCCATACAAAATATGCCACTGAATTTTTAAAGCAAAAAACAACATTAGATAATTCCAAATCATGGGTAGGGTAATTTAACTCATGTTTTTTCAACTAACATGAAGCATAAGAAATTACCAGATCAATATTAATTATGACTCATCCCAGTCTATTCAATAAAGAATCAATGTAGATAACAAACTCAGAATTTTTAGAAATAAAATCTCAAATGGGTGCATTCAACAATCTTCTTTTCAATTCCTGAAAACACTCATCGCATTCTTTTATCCCGAAAAACATAACACATTTTCACGTTAACATAGTCAGTGGGATAGATAACTATGAAAAATTATCAAATTACCATAAGTAATAACCTTATAAACATAAAAACTTTTAATATCTATTATATTTGGGGGTCTTGTCCATATTTCAACAACTTTGGTTTTATAAGTATGAATAATTATCCATCTTTATAAATAGTGTTCCCAAGGAATAAAATTTTTGGTAACCAGAACTCACAGTTTCTGAATTTCCACTAAAATTTATTTTCTTTTTAAGTTTTCTAAGACATCCCTTAAATGGATTTCATGCTCTTATTTACATTTAGAATATACCAAAGTATCATCAATAAACCCAATTGGAATTTTATCCCGGAACTCTTGGAATGTTCTATTCGTAAGTTTTATGAATACAGAAGGTGGATTAGTAAACCAAAATAGAATAACTAAAAATTCATAATCGCTATATATTTTACATAATGCAGTCTTTGGAATGTCTTCTTCTTTTACATTAAACTGATAGTACCCTGACCTCATGTCATCCTTTGAAAAATATTAATCTTCCTAGAGTTTATCAAAAAAATCATCAATTTGAGACAAAGGATACTTGTTATTAATAGTGATGTTATTCAAGGATCTATAATCAATTAAAAGTCTCATTGAACTATCTTAATTTAAAAAAAACAAAATAAGATCACCCCATGGTGACGTGCTTTGTTGAATAAAACCTGTATCTAATAACTCCAATAATTTATCTTTATCTGTAAAAGTTAAATATGATCAATTCGATAAGTGTGTTTTGAAATTGGGTTAGCATCATGAAATAAGTCAACTTTAATTTTGACATCGTGATTAGGTATAATACATGTAAAATCATTAGGAAAAACATCGAGATACACTTTTACCATGGGAACATCATTAATATGAATAGTTCATTTATTTTCAACAATATGTGAAAGATAGAATTAATTATCAAATTTCAATAGTTTATCTTCTTCTAAATATGTTATCAATAGTAAGGGTATATTCTTATACAAAAAAAATGCCTTTCCAAAAATAAACTTCATTAGATCTACAGTCAATTTTATCATGGTAAATAGAAATCCAATCCATACCTATAATAACATCAATCTATAATATAAAGTAAACAACAAATTTTTTAGGTAAATTATTTCCAAAAACATGGACATGAAGATTCATATAATTACTTTTTGCCTCAATATTTCACCCATGTGTTTTTACCATAAGTTATGGATTCATTTCTTGAGGTAAAATTCAAAATTTACCAGAAATTTTCTCATAAATTAAAGAATGTGTAGACCATAAATTAAAAAACACATTGATATAATTTCAAAAAATAAACAATGTATCTGATACAACATAATTATCTATCCCAACATGTGCTGATGTAGTTTCAAATTATTTCACCACACCCTTCTGCTTATATTTTTTCTTCTTCCCTTTATTCTAGTTCATCGTCAGACACTCATTTGCATAATGACCCATATCATTGAACTTAAAAAAATTTACTGACTATAAATCAAGGTTTTTATTACCACTATCGTTATCATATTCAATGAAATTATGAGCCTTATGTCCCATATTACCACATTAGAGGAAAATACCAAAATTCAAAAGTAATTCCCCAGTGTATATTCATCGCAATTTTCAAAATATATAAACTTAATTTACTTACCATCAGGATTTTTTGAATTATTATTCATTTTCACCAACCACATAGACATCTTATTCTATTTTTTGTCAATGAAAACCTGATCATCAAAAAATTCCATTTCCACCCTCTCCAAAAGTTGAAAAAGTTTTTCATAAAATATAAACTCATAATAAGCCAATTACCTTTGATATTTTGGATTTAATCCAAAGTAAAGAATGTTGATTTTAAAATCAATATCTTATATTATATGTGGAGGGTACCCTGGTAGTGGAGTAAATGTTTCTTCTCATGTAGCCATTGAGTCTTCATATTTCCCTAATTCCAAGAATTTGTTTTCCATCCAAAATAGAACCTCCTTAGGAAAATATTTCTCAGGAAATAGATGTTTGAATTCATCCCAGTCTAGAGAATAAAAATCCTCATTATCTGTAATATTCTAAACCACTAACTACTAATGATCTCATTCCCCTTCAAAAAAGTTAACATCAAGGCTATCCTTTTTATTTTCTAAACACCCCATGATATAGAAAATGTTTTCAAGTTGTTTAATCCACCCTTCAGCAAGAATTAGGTCAGATGATGCTCTAAATGATGGAGGATGTTTCCTCAAGAACAACTCCACTATTGAAATGTTCCACTATGATTGATCTGGTTGATCTCATGAATGGATACAACCAGAATTTATAGCTCGAGTCAACTATGGCATCACTGCAACTATCTATTTAGTTCAAATTCCATCCATATCTGGTTTTTGATTTGGAAGTTTGTTATTCTATTGATTCCATCCCAAGATAGTTTCCCAATTTCCTCTATAGAAATCCATTCTGAACAGACATATCTTAGATTTAACAACATTGCAATCTTCATATTCTATGTCATTTGAATTTGAAAAAAAATTAAAAATAATTTATGGATATTCTATTAACTATATCCTAACCATTAATGTTATCTAAACCAACCTATGATACCAACTATAAGGCCCCAACCTTAAACATTTCATAATTTTTATTCAAGTAAAGTATTAACATTGAGGATATTTTTAGGGTAACTACTCCATAGAATTAGTCCATAAATATTACACACAAAGTGGATACAACTAAAATAGAATCTGTTTCATCTATAATATAAAACATTTAAAAGTAAACATGATATATTTATCTTGATAAAAATATTCTTGACTTCTTACATTCTCTTACTGATCTTTATACCCTATGAAAATATATTAAAATAATGGGATGAGAATAAAAATATCATTAAAGTAAATATAAAGTGGATGTAAAACATTAGTCTATAAATATTTATAAACCCACAAAATGGTAAGAATCTATAAAAACATCATAGCAATAACAAATCATAATGTTAACTTATATAATCCATATCATAATTACATTGCAGCTTTCATGGAAACATAGATTATAACTTTCATGGTATTGTTTGGAATACTAATCACTCTATATTACCTAATACTTTTACAAGAAACCATATTTTTTTAACTCTGTCTCATTACCCAATAAATTGGAGATCGATCACGGGCTCACCCTCACTCAGTTTATCACAAAACCAATCATATATATAGTGATTCCCAAAAATCATAACATATTCATAACACATAAACATTGCATAAATGAAAAGAATATTTCTACATTGCAATCACAATATACCTTTTCAAGATATTGATATAATAAATTCATTATAAAAACAATTTTCAAAACCAAAAAACCTAATAAGGTAATATGGTATTTACTTTTCTTTTATTAACATTACACATTATATAGAAATAAAAATATCAAATAATGGTCATGGAGATTGAAAGGTCGTTGTCACCATATGTGTTAAAAATATTCCTTTTTCATTTAGTAAAGAACATCATATTATAAATGACTCATTTTGAATTTTTTTGAATGAAATTAAAATTCCAATGGGTTTATTATACACCATCTAAAATATTGTGGTGTATATTACTAAAATATAACTCATTGAAAATAGATTGAGATGAAGTCTCTTACTCTGAGTCTTACTCATCACATGTAATATTTATATAATTAAAAATGAAATTTATTTGATTTGTAATTTATTACGAACCTTTTTCAAATTTATTATTTATTTTATATCAATTGTTACCATATTATAAAAATTATATAATTATTTAATTTCATATCGGATGTTTTGTTGATATACGATACTTGAGTCTAAAATAAACCTGGTTTAGATGTCACTAGTCCATGTTGTAAAAATTCAATAACCTCCATAATAATATTCAAGACTATATTATAATATTTATAAATAAATTTTACTTTTAAATCAAATCATGAATTGTGGTTATGGAAAATTAACAACGTTATAATTGTGAAGACAGCAAGACATGCATATGCCTGAGTAACATTTTCCATCTTTCATTGATCACTATAGGATGAATTTAAATAATGTTTTATCTTTATATAATGATAATAACATCATTAATATCATATTAATCATTTAAATATATTTATATATATCATACAAGTGATCTAACAAATATAAACTATTCACATCGCTTCGTGGAGGTGAAGGTTCACACATATGTATGAACGACATAATTATTTTTATGAGAATAGAAAGTAAGAATGTATCAGATATATTATTATCATAGGATAATTAATGTGTCATGAATATCACATGATAACATTAATTCCATTATTATAACCTATCTTGAGAGACATTTATGAAAAATGAATTAAACTAGTTCGTGGAGGTGATAGTTCCCACATAAGCGCAAATGATTAATTCATTTACCACTTGATGGAAGTGGAGATAGATTTAGGTGCTGATATTATCATAATAATATCTCTGTATATTTTTTATACTATATTTATTATTTCATCAAGGTTTTAGGATACTTTACGAAATTGGAAGAATGAATAAAATTAAAATACTTAATGAAAATGATATCTCTTCATTGGTTGATCACCCTTGAGGAACATATTAATACATAAAACAAGGGTTTAATACTTAAAATAAATCCTTAAGAACCTTGGTAGAGATTCTAGAAATATGTTTGGGAATATATTTTCTAAACTAAAAAGCTTTTGAAATGTTATTATTAGAAAAGAGTGGGTACCATTTTATTGTAGAGGAGAGGGGGACCCTTGGAAACTCTTAAAATAGTAAATTAATATAAACTATTTTTTTTTCTAAATATGATTAAAAATTAATATATGTCAAAGATAATATGATTATTTCTTGAAATCATATCATCCAATAATTTTTATACATGTATGTATTTTATTTTAAACCACATCTTATCTTTTTTCCTTCAATTATTATATTTTAATTTTAATTTTGGTAACTACATTTTAATATTTAAGAGTCTCTAAGTTTTACCTATATGGGGAAAATTTCCTATTATTGGACATTTAATTAAATTTTATACCTTATCTAAATAACATTTGTATTTTTAAATATTCATATGATTTTTAAATAATTTAATAAATTGTTATTTTCATTAAATATCAATGAGTTCAATTTTTACACTATTTTTATTATTGAATTGAAATAATATAAAAATCGAGATATAACTTTAAAAATATATTTAATAGTATAATAAAATGTCATATTCGAATATAAAATTTGTGGATGACATAAATATTTTAGATATTATTTATTTTAATATTTATAGTATCATTTATCTGATTCTTTTATTAATAAGGATGTCATTGACTCATCATTGTGTCGTATTTAAATTAAATTAGCTAATGTATAAAAATTATAAATAAATTACCATGATGTAGTTAATTGTTATATATTTTTAATGATATTTATAGTATAATATTTCGATTATATTATCCCATAGAATTTGTTTTAGAAATAAAAGTCATGTTTACTATAATTTTTTTCCTTTAAATTAAATTAAATGTTATAAATGTCATAATCAGACCCCAGTGGATTAAAAAGGACATATTTTTATCCCAAGGGTTTTCTTGGTTGGTCATATCTCATCTAATAGCATTATTCCAAGGTTTAGGGTTGTTTTATATTATTATAATAACATTTTTACCCTTATTTACCGTGTTTACCTTTTTACTGTGGTAAATAAAATACTGAAGATACAATTCCCCAACAATTAATTTGATCCTATAAAACAATATTTTTTCATACTAATTGCAATCATGTGTGTTAGGTTTTGAAAATTCAATTCACAGAAGTTGGAAAATTAAATATTAAATCAATCTTGTTTTCAGAATAAGAAAATATGTTTTTTAAATTGTTTAAACCATTAAAACATTCACATGTGTTTATATAAAATTTCAATTACAAATTTATTAAAATTACAAACATTGGAATAAATTATAAAAAATAATTATCTAAATGTACTTTTAAACAAATTATAATGATAATCTATAAATATAAATAAATTAGACAAAAAGGCAGTTTTGAATTTACATACAATCTTTTCCACAATTCATTAAAATATTAATTTCATCAAAAAAACACAAAAAATTTAAACAATGTAAATATTTATTTCCTTATTCCAAATAATAAGTTTATTTTTTTAAAAATATGACATATTCGAGTGACAAAAACTAGATTTAGAAAGGCTTCTCCATCAAAAAGTTGTAAAACAACCTTTTATAAAATACTTGAGTATTTTATTCTTAGAGTTGGATTTATTCCCACTTTAAGCCTCTATAAGTTATTAGAAGAAAGTAAAAACATTTAATTAACATATTTAAACATAATATTGTTATTTTTTCATTCCTGTCAATACAACGTCTAGACAATAACTTCAATTTTGATAATAATATTAATAATTTCTTATTTTACGGTATATCTCATTCTTGTATACAACATTAGATTTCAGATAAACATGTAGTAGAATTATAAGTACACTAGTACATAACATCCCCGTTTAAGTAAACTTAAGATCTAATTCATAAATATATATATATATATATGTGAAAATGTATTATTTTATAATTAACTTGGATGTTTCATCAGAATCCACCAACTAGGACTCATCCACCTATTGTACTAGATATTCATGCACCATCATTTAGAAATGAAAACCCCTACCTCCAACATCCCACATATCTCAATTCATCATTAAGTGTTCGTCCATCACTATCTAGGAATCTCGAATTCATATAGGACATCACTATGTGACCTCATACTCAGTTCATTAGCTACTACATTTCCATTTCCTAATATATAAGAAATCTTGATGTCAAAATCCTGAAATAATTCCATCAACTAGCCCAATTCTAAGTCATGTTTTGAAAAGACACACCTCATACTTTTATTGTCAACAAACCCCAAAACCCCTCAATGATTGGGTAATGTAACTATAAATTCAATGAAAACAGAAATTCTACTATCTCAAATATCATCGGTGGAATAGATATTCTTGTGGGGAAGTAAAGGTAGATCTCCATAAGAAATAACTGATCTATGATAAATTTTAACATATCACAAGCCCATAGAAGAAGAATCATGGAGGACCTCAAACTTAACCCATTCTATGAGAAAATAATGCACCATAGAACCTTATAACTTATCCATAAGGCACAAAAATTCTTACTAAAATTTGTTAGTCCTCAAGAATTTGTTATCCTTCTAGGCCAAGATTGTTAAGGGAGTCACATCCAGAGAGAAACAGGCTATGATCACCATGTAATAGACTATATGACCAAGGTAACCTTGAAACTCATCCAATCTCATAATTGATTCCCAATACATGACTGGCTCTATCTCAAAAGGGAATATAGATTATCCCAGTTGGGAAACCCCAAGCCCCTTGAAAACTACTACAGAATCCTATAACTCAAAATTTGAAAACATCCCAAATTGCTTCTTATAATAAAGAACTCTTTAGAAGGAATGCATATGATCTTCATGATCTGCTTCTAAAGTGGAGAACATAAGGATTCCATTGATTCAAACAACTATGAACATATCAAGAAATTCTATTAACATTGTGTTCATAAACCCCAAGATCTTTTATGGAGAATTCATCACACTGGATGGAATCACAATGAACTCATATTTACCATGATGACAATGTAAAGGTGCCTTCTAAAAATCCTCATCCTTCGCAAGCATCTATTGATATCCTGACCACATATCAATCTTCAAAAACTAATATGACCCACTTTTTAATTGAATAAATCATCAATACCTGAAAGATGAGAGTGGTTCTTCTATTTCACTTGATTCAAGATATGATAATAGATACGAAGATGTAAACTAACATAATCCTTATTCATGAAAACAACTGGTTCACCCCAATTTGATACATTGGGTCAAAAAAATGACAGTGCAACAGATCATCACGTTTTACTAACAAAAACTGAAACTAAAAAGTGAAAACATGTTGGGATACATCGAGATAGGACACAATAAAATATATTATCAATATAAAAAGTGATTTCTCCTATAGGGGGAAATTATATGGCCTCCTCTAGAAATAAATTTGGGAATTATTATATAAAACATGGAAACCTTGAATTAAGAACACCTGATGAAATATGCATCCTCTTAACCATAATGGATAATAAGTAAAAAATATGTCGCTACCCCAAATGTGGGACTTTATTTCCAACAAATAATGTTATCTCTCCATCAGCATCATAAAACACAAACATAATTTTTGAATAAATCTACAACATCGTATGAAAAATAACACCAATCCATGTTGATTATGATGCCATATGGTTGTTTTTTTAAACATAAGAAGTCTTACCAAGAATGGTGACCCCCCATCACTAGTTCATGGTATTTACAAACTTCATTGAAGTTGGATCGACTTCTAACTGGAGTTTTCAATGCTATGGGAAATGGATGTCTCTCTACCTCAAATCCTATATCATGGATGAGGGTAGATGGTGTAAAGGATTTCATCGCTCCAGATTAAAAAACATGAACCCATGTAGAAAAAAGAGAAATGGGTTCCCCAAACATCATTATTTTTTTGACACTAGAAACATTACAGTATGACGCTAACCAAGACCTACTCCACATACTCACAAACCCTGCAAACAACCACTCCCATGGTTGAGATATACTCTCAAAATATGAGGTGAATCCATGTCTATTACTCATACTTTCCCATATCTTATTTGTTGATCCCAAACAATATCTCATAATTGATATAGCCTTAGATAAAACTAACACAACAAAACACTTGGATTATGATGACTTCTCATATTGGTTTGTAATTATTTTCTTTTATGACCATGGACTACATAAGAAAAAATTGTGTTTGATCCCTTTATATATGTCGGATATCTCCCACCCCATGTGAAATGAGACTATGAAGGATTGAAACTACCCCCAGCAAATTTAAAACTCTAATTTCTAGGAAACTGAGAATCCTATACCATAGAGTTGTTTCACGAGGAATCCTAATGACTCCCCTCACATAATATTATGGGTCTTTCAAGAATTATATTAATATATATTAATACCTCCAGAACCTCAAAATATGTCTTCATTATAAACTAGGTGAATTGGAACTAGGTATATAGATTAAAATACACCTTCAAATTTACTGACCCGGACTCCTCATTTTGAAATTGTTCTGAATCATATCACATAGGAGTCCTGAAATAGATCCCAAACCCTTGCATGAAGGAACTCTCTTATTGATGAGTAAGAAGATCCTCTATATATGAATCCATCATGGTGAAATAAATTATATAACCTTAGAAAAGGTCTCCGAACTTCTTCTATGGTACTTTCAACACCTCATAATCTATGAGGTACATGTACCAGAATTACATTGTTTCACACACAGCATTGTCATAGCTAATGAAACCCAGTGATCCTTCCAATCATGGATTGAACTAAATGGTATCTAAACCTCCTCTAACTAGACTTTTATGACATAATATGAATAGGTTCTCTTATACTACTATATGATCTAGTTATGAAACCATCATAGTTCTCTACTCATTATTTCATCATCATCGTCCTCTTCTCTGTAGTGATCTACTAGCACAACCTACTAATCATCTATGGTGTGAACCGGATGAGGATTCTAAAATATAGTTGTGATTCAAAAGAACAAATTGTATGATCTCTTAAACATAGAATATGTAATAAATTAAATTATTTATTTTTTGTTTGTTCCATTGTTAAATATTCTACCTATCTTTATGTATACCCATTTCAAACATAGGAACAAACAATGTCGATTATGATTCTTTCCTAGGCCTCTACCAAAGAACCGAAAAACATTATTTAGTGGGATCTGTAAAATCAATGTTATGTGCAATTAGATCATAGGGGGGACTAAATTATTATGTCTCAACTAGTCTCCCATGATTATGTCACATTATTAACATAGATAACAACATTTCCTACTAACCCATGCAGCCTCACATGTGCCTATATCGACCTAGGATTTTCATACATGGATATTAATTATTTTTCGATGAATATACAAAACATTTCAAAAACACAAACCTAAATACTATAATAGTTTAGTAACTTTTTATAATAGTCAAAAAATTATCTACTTTCGTGAATGGTCTTCAACGTCTACCTTAAATATATTCCCCTTTAGTAATCTTCATAGACATTCCCTACTTAATACATTAATACAAAACTTTGTGAATGGAAACATAAAAAATTGTGAGATCATATACTCAATAAGGGTTAAAAGGGGATATATATAAGAATAAAATGGACATAAGTGTATGTGAAGATGAGACTAACATTTTAAAACTATACCTTACATATAAGAGATCATAATAATGATTCATGATATAAGTATTGGTACTTTATAAGATATGTGTTAGAAGATTATCAATGAAAATTTTCCATGAGATCATAACATTAGAATAAGACCAATATTTGTGTAATAAAAATAATCATTTAAAATACTTTCCACAGATTTAAAATCTCACTACCAAGGATATCATTGTGGAATGGGTTCACTCACCAAACTATCATAGTAGTCAATGTTAAAACCCAATACCATCATAGAATACAAAGTCCCTTATGGACCAAAATTCACTCTCCATTCTAGTACTATGTATCTCTTCAGAAATAAATATTTACCTAATGCATTGGATAGAGGTAGGTCCCACCCATAATATATATAAAACCAGTATTATGTGTTCCAAAATATCATAAACATTAAACAAACAATACCCATGAAATGAAATGGGTTTCAAAAAAATTTAATCATATCAGAACCTTTGGAAAATTCATATGTTTCAGAATCATTTTACCATTTCTCCATAGTATGATCCATTAAAATATGTGTATTACATAGGTTTTTTAGCATGGTATAAACTTTTAAAGTGAAATATGTAACATAATAATTTTCATCATAAACATTAATAATTCATAGAAATGATAAGAATTGTATCCTTTGATCATATCCCGAGTAAAGCATAACTAACATCAAATGATGCCATCTTAGATGGTGAATGATTTTAATGATTAATTATAATTTATCATATGGAAGATATATGAACTTCTAATATCAATTTTTAAATAATAAATCATTTGGGAAATCCATTTCCATTAATTTAATCACAAAAAACTATAATGGAATTATTATAAATCATTTAATACATTTTTTAGGAAAATATATGTTCTTTTTTAAAACACATTTGATAACATGAAATTTTCTCAACATATTTTTCAATTAGAAATCATTCATTACAAATATAAAATAAAATATCCATTAATTATGCAATAAATTTTATTTGGAAAGATAAATGAAAACATAAAAGTGTTGTAACACCCCAAAATTATAAGGGAATTACATTTCATGCAACACTGATTCTAGAATATGTAAAATATAACAATGAGTTTCCTCGATAGTTTTTGTTAAACACTGGACCATGATTAAAAAAATATTATTATTATTATTATTATTTAAAATGAAAATTATCTCCTAAAAGTTAAATTGTTGATATGAATATGATGAATGTGACATCCCGAACCAGGTTCCCCTCAGAGTTTCCTCATACTAGTGTGCCACATGGTCTTCTGTTCCCCTCCCCATATTCTAGAGGCTACAAACTATTAGCGAGGGTCTAGGGTGTTTCTGTGGTGATACTATTCTTTATGTTTATAGTATCATAAAGGTACAATAAATAAATAAATAGGTGAATCTTATCAACAATGTAGAGTATGTAAAAATAATGTTTTAATATCCAATCTATAAATAATAATAATAATATTAATTTAAAACCTATACAAAAGATATTGATTTAGAGTCTCTATAAAATAGGGAAAACATAGATACATGGCAGCAGGAAAACCCAAAAATACATGATATTAAAAATGAAGAAAAATTAAAAAATATATCCATGAATCTAGAGCTCTAGCACAGTGATACGGTACCATGATCCCATTCTATGTCTTGTAATAAGTCAGGAATCCATAAGTGGTTGTTTCCCCTGATCTACATCTATAAGAATATTTCCTTCCCATGTACCATCAATGTCTTGGAAAGGGTGTGAGATAAAATCAGTGGGCCACCAGAATTGGAGTCAATAAATATCTATTCAATTCATATCATAATGTCATTTGTAGGTAAAAAAGGAAGGTGGTAAACAAAACTATAAAATGGTTAGCTTTGGTTCTAGTTGGTCAACAAGATGACTCTACTTGCTTCATACTAATTCATCTAGTCTCTGAACAAGTAACCTATTATATACACATATATGAAATTTATAAATAGTGATGTTTACAACCATATATGTGGCTAATACCACTAGTATATACTTGAGCCATAACTCATACATCCAAAAGGTATATCATGAGTTTCACATGTATCCAGGGATGTCATGCCTAGTATCACACTAGTAAGGGTCTCTATTCCGGATATCTTAATCATAGAGACTATCTACCCATACCACAAGAATAGGGGAATCCAAGCCCATTATCATATTAACGGGGTCACCTTTCCCATTGTAAAATCAAGAAGGCTCAAAATGAATGTATCCCATTTATAAGGGTTTTCCATGCCTGTATCAGATTTGAAAAGGGTCTCTAGACATGTATCACATTTATGAAGAGTCTCCATGCTCGTAACTAATTTATAAAGGGTATCCATTCTTGAGTAAATTTTATAAAGGGTTACCACAACCATACATCAATAAATTCATTTTCTTTAATATGATACAATGGATATTTCATAATTCATTTCCATTTAATAATAACAAGGTGTAAACATTTTACAAATTAAATAGATGATGTGGTCGTACCACTAACCTATAATCAATTGTTCTTAAAATTATATGTGTTTTATTCTCTCTATACCATAACAATAAACCATTTAATTAATATTATTATACCATTGTATTCATTCCAAAACCATTTAGAAAATTGTTTGATCGTTTAGTCAATTATAAAAATATAGGCAATATAATCGGTACATAAAAAGGGGTTCCATAATTGAAGGGGACCTAAAAAGGATATAAGGTTCTCAATTTAGGAAATCTAAAAGTAAAATGGTTGTGGAAATTCAACCCATATTGACATTCATAGATTACATCATGTTGTATATAAATATAATTGTTGATTTTTTTGTCCGTAATCACCAAAAAATGCTCTCCTAGTAGGTAATTCCTCTTACAATGCAAGGTGTGAACCATAGCTTTCAACTTACTACCATGATCTAGGTAGTTCATATCATGATTCCTAAACCATCCTAGATCATCAGAAACAACTATAGCTTCATCAATCATATCTAAAAATTTCTTAATAATTACTAAATCAAAATATATTTCATAGATTCAAGCCATCTATTGAAAAATTAGGACTAGTGCAGAATTTATTTTCACTTTTTTCCCTTGAATGGTTTTCACATTAAATCGAGACCACATAAACATTACACCCTTCTTAATCAAACCAAGTAAGAGTTTCTTCTAGGAATTAGAGGTCATGTATAAAATTAATTTACATACAAGTTATGCATATGATAATATGTATATCAATGAAATTATTTGGATAATCCTATATATCCATAGATCTCACATTATATAGGTCAAATGAAACTCCTTATGATGAGAATATATAACACAGGAAGTGTACCTTTTTATCCATAAGTTAAAATTACTGAGCGTTACATAATTCTTGTGATGTCTCAATGTTTTCAAAATAATCTCAATATTGGTTGCATGGTGGTTTGGAGTATGAGAGTACACTAATATATCATCTATAATGACCTTGAAAAATGAATCCAGATAGGGATGGAAATTACTATTCATCAAATCCATGAAAATGATAAGAAGGTTTTTTAGACCGAATGGAATAATGATATACTCAAATAAGTAAAACCAAATACAAAAAGTTATAAATTTAATATCTAAAGACCTGGATTTAACAGAGTGATAGCCCAACATTAGGTCGATCCTCAAAAATCACCTCGCTCCTCTAAGATAAGAGAATTGGTCATCTATACAAGTTAAGGGATATTAGTACTACACTGTATGCTTATTTCACTTCTGGTGATCCATGCAAATAATGAGGATTCAGTCAAAAAAATTTGGAGAAATAGACCAATGAACCATATGGTTAAGTATTGGGTCATAAAAACCCAAATATTGAAAATCATCTAGATACCTCTTGAGATTCTACAACATAGTTTATGCCATCCCATAAGGAGGAATGGATACCAGTGCAACTCTAGGAACTAGCTTGACTGTACACAATACCTCTCTCTCAAGATTTAGTCCCCAAAATTCATCATGGAAGACATCCTTGAATCTATCAACTACAAGAGGAAAATAAATCTAACATAACCACTAATCATCCATATAAATGATAGAAATATGTGAGGTCACTCAACTTAGCCCAATATTCTTTGGTCCACCTCTTCCTTCCAAGAAAACCCACCATCACGTTTGAATATATGTACACTTCTATTGTGATGTAAATGACACCCTCAAATGATTAAAATACACATAAGTGTGATAGGGGACCAAAAAATCCATCCTTATAATGAAAAAAACCATCATCATTAGGATGATGTATTATCATATGAAACGATGGTTTCCTACCTCAAGAATATAGTCCCAATATTGGCATAATTATTTTTGGTAATCCCAAAGTGGTGTTAAATGTCATAATGTCACAATATTGTTCAACATAAAATCCAAGGCTCTTCAAAATATCCATATATATGAATGAGTGTTAAGAATCTATATCCAATTGTTCATAGACTATAGTTGTAACACCACAATATTTTGTGATATTTTTCCCCCAAATAATTTATGTTTTTCATTTTTTTCATTTCATGTGACATTAGAAATAGTCATATATATATATATATAAACTATACCAAACCATCTATTAACATAGAACCATCATGGATTACAGTACATTCAACCCCGAAATGTCCGGTGCTACACACAACACCGACTTGGCATTCACTACATGTAACGATGACTAGGTTTATGTTACCTGCAAAATCGAGTTTCTATGAAACCTCATTTTGTTTTTGAAATTATTTTAATGAGTTAGCCATAACCGTTACATAAAATATGGTAATATTAATAGTAATAACTAATTTTAAGATATTTTTATGATGGTTTTATATAAAAACATGATGATAATGAAAAATAACATTTTTAAAGACTTTTATGTATAAAAATACTCTTTTCTCAAATGAATTTCCTTTCAAGTCCTTTTATAAAGAAAAAAATCAATATTATTCAAATATATATATTTATGTTGATAAATAAACTTCAATTTTAAATTTATTATTCCTCAATTGTCGTATGGTGAATTTTTGGGATTTTTATGAGAAACTTCATTTTTGCATGAATAGTGAAATATACAACATTTAATTAATAACGCCATTTTCATTTAAATAATTATTAATGATAAATTATAATTAAAAAAATAAGTTTAAATTATACTAATTGTACATCTATTAATACAACTTAGATCATTATAATCAATTTCACTATGAAATAAAATATAAAAACTTATCATTGTTTTGAATATTTTTCTACTTTAAACCCTGTTATTTTTTCACCTCTATAGGATTATAATTAATATTAATTTTACTTTTTCTATGAGTTAAATTTAAAAAACTGGACATAAACACTTGTAATATGTATAATATTTAGATTCTAAATATATCATGTTCATTTTTAGACCAATAAGATTTATAAAAGTAACTGAACGTAATCACATCAATTTAGGATAAATTAAGATTAATTAGGGGCTAAACCTTAATATTAGGGGCACTAATGACATATACACATGTCCAAAACCCATTTTCAAGATTTTATATGGTCCTAAATCTTTGATTGATTATTTCTATTAAATTGGTATGACTTTTTTAGGAAAAAACATGACTACACCAAACATGATTTCAAAAAAAATTCCAAGTGCGCCCTTTTACTTCAATGTAAAATGCCAACAGCTCTCCCTTTTCATAAAAACTATAAAACATATTAGGATTGGTAAATATATGTCCAATAAACTTATAAAAAATCATTCATTCCTACTAGAATCCTCTTTGTTGTCAAAAATCAATCCAAGGATGCTTCTTGGTACAAACTAAAAGGAGTTAACTGATTAAGTGGTAAGGTCTTCTCTCCAGATCCATTATTTTATATTATTTATCCATCCGCTAAAATCAAATTATTCCATGATTTTATAAAAAAAGTATATTCAATATAATAGTATTTTATTTTCTAACAATTCATCCAAAAAGTACACACACATCCATCAAATGGGAAACAAATATAGTGTTTATGTGAAAGGAGAATTAACTCCTAACTAAATGATGACAATTAATTTTTTATTTAAATCATCTCATTTTAAAAATTATGTTTGAAAATATATTTATATATATAATATATAATATTTATTATGTATTTATTCTTATTTATACCATTTATAACACATATCATTTTTACTTTCCTTTTGGTGTAAATATGATATTATTATAGGAGGAAGTGTTGACTACTGCCCCCTCAAAGTGATGTGAATCATTCACACACTACATAGAAATTATCAAGGATGGGTTTAGTGAACTTATATGATATATATTATATATTAATTATACATGAATAATTATATATAGATACATATATTTCATTTACTTTCTTTCTTTCAATATAAAAATAAAATAAATAGAATCAATGTTCATGAATTTGTACATATTATCATCTCCATGAATAGTGTATTCTATTTCAGACATTACTATTCCATTGATTATTGTATTTACAATATTCTGAATAAAAAAATGAAGACATAAGAGGAAATCAAAGTGAATATTACCTACAGTGTAACCTTAATAAGAAATAGCTAATAAGATGGTAATATAATGTCATAATCCATCAATATATGGTGTTAGATATAAGAATGTGGTTACCTAAAAATTTGATAATAAATTTAAATTTATTATACTAGAGTTTATAATTAGTCTCAAAAGATACAAGACACATGTTATGGGATGTTCGTCTCACTTTTTATTTCTGTGAAAAATATTCTTTATTCACCCTCATTCCTTTGCTGTAGTGTGTATAATGTCCATTGATGTATTATATGATTATTTTAATTAAATTTTCGTTTATTTATATATGAATTATATGATTTTTATTTCATTAGGATATTGTTTCAAAAGATTCAAAATAAAAAAATTAGTTTTGTCTAAAATTTTCTTCCATGAGACACATATTTTTAATGCTTCTATGTTCTTGAACGAGGAGTATGTGATTCCAATTGTCATATTATATCATGAATTTCATTCTTTTAATGATATTATATTCTTCATGTATGTTCATTTTCTTACATTTATAGTATGATTACATGTAAATAAGTGGTAATAGTTTATTTAAACAATCTCATCACTTTTCATAATTGTCAATGATTATGATTATTTTCATGAAATCATACAATCTATATCTCAAGAATAGTCATGATATTCATTACCATATTTTTAATCAAGATATATTGATTTATTGTTACCATTTTTACACTATTTGGTACTTAACATAATAATAATAAAAATTGGGAACAATTTGATTGTATATCTCTCTTTGGTTGGAAGTCTATTTTATTTCAAAACAAGTTTCACAAAAATGTTTTCAAATGATCTTCAAATATCATTATCAAGGAAAATTAATTTTTCAAAAAACAATTATGGTTTTCAAATAATTATTTTTAATTTTTAAAATTAAATTTTAATGAAATTATATGATTTCAAAATGTGTTCAAAAAAATGTTTTTAAAATTATTGAAGCTTATTTTATATGTTTTTGAGGAAAAATAGTTCCAAAATTATTCCATGTTTGTTTAATTAAATTTTTAATGAAATTGTTTTTCAAACATGATATGATAGTTCATTCTATGTTTTCAAATTATTTTCAAGGAAATGGTTTTCAAAAGATTATATGTTTTAAATAAAATTTTGAATGAATTACGAATACTTTCATAAAGAAATGTTTTTGAAATTTATTCCAAAATTATTTTCCATATAAGATGACATTCAATGATATAACTCAAGACAATATAGGGAATTATCGAAATGTTAAATTAATATTCTTTCTTTAAATGGTTTATGATTTTATATTATGTTGTCTATGAAACCTATATCTCTTCTATGTGTTATATTATTTTGATACCCGTGTATTTTCATTGCTAATTAATTGATGTAGTGAATTTGAAACCTATCCCTTTTCCATAGTTTATGATGAGGTGAATTATTAACGATACCCATTTCATTTCATGGGTTTTCATTTTTTATATAACCCATCTCTTTTCATGGGTTATGATATAATTTACATTTTTTGGAACTTGTATGTATGATTTCGTTATGTGATTGGTGGAAAAAATATATCCCCCATTGAATTGGGAAATGATAAATGTTTTAGGAGCTAAAAGGTTACATGGGATGAAATACCTTGCCGAAATAAGAATGTATATGGGAAGACATCCCTAGACCGAAACAAGAGGGTACACAGGATATCATTCCAAGACTAAAACAAGAGGATAAACGAGAGGATATATGTAGAGACCCGAAGCCTGACGTATATGAACATTACATTACTTTTGCGGAATACATAGTACATAACAAAAAATAAACACACAAGGATCGTAATAGTTTAGTGTCTTTGGAAACTCGGAACGTAATCTTCTAATCGTGGTGAAAGATCTCCAATATCTCCCATAAAGATCTTCCCTTTTTTTTACCTAAAACATATCTTTATATCCTGGGGAAAAGAAAACATAAAAGGGTGAGCTCAAATGCTCAGTAAGGGTAAAAAAAAGAAATATAAATCTCATCGTATACACAAGCACATAACTTTTGGAAATCTTAACCTGCAAAAGAGATCATAATTTCATAACATGGGATAAATCATGGCAGTGAAATGTAATCACAATAATCATAACATAAAACATGAAACTTTTTGGCATTCACACATAATCATAGAGAATCATTTCTTGTTAGTCAAGACTCATTGCCAAGACTATCTTAGTGGACAAAGTCCCTTTCTGAATCGAGTAACCCTCGTTTCAGTCCTGTTTCACTGAACCGGTATGACCTACCATTCCAGCCATGTCTATCTCATGAGATATAAAATCTTTACCCAATGCATTGGAGGGAGATATAGGTCCCACCCATCTCATAATGATACCATTCTTATGTGTGCCACAAAATCATAAACCATACATCATTGCATAACCCATGTAATTAAAATGGGAATCTTAAACATCAAGACATCATAAAACAATTCATATACGATAAAGGAATTCATAAAAATAACTCCATCACAACATAATCAAATCAATGTAATAATAGGGATAGAAACAGAACCCTTTATTATCTTAGATATAAAATAATTTTGATAAAACACTTGAACTCCATTCTTGAAGAAAATATCCTTTCTACTTCAAAACATTTTTTCCTTCATAACATGTCATACGACTTTAAAATAAAAGAAGTTGATTAAAAATAAACTTGAAAACTTGTAAAGGAAGTTTCTTGGAAATAATGTTTTAAAAATCCATTCATGCCGTATAAGTTAAGAAAAACATTCTTCGTAGTTTTGTCGGAAAAGTCAAAAAGTACCTCATACGAAAAACGACAAAAGATTCCTTTCATATCTTTTACTAAAAACTCACCGAAAGGTAAAATTGGATTTAACAATTGTAGGTGGATGGAAATAATATTACATATTGAAAAAACATGGATGTGGATGATAAAATACACCCCAGTAAATACTTAAGTATAAACAATCTCGGATAAAAATGAGATTGTGATATTTCCCTAACCTTAGGTCCGATTTGCTTTGTATGTGTCCGAACCTCCTCTTCTTTGAAGCGCCTCTTTGAGACCTCCTATTAGGGCACTAAAATTGGTCTTTGAGGAAGACCAGAACCTCTAGGATGTTTCTAGGGAAGTGGAGAAGAGATTTTGGCAGGGGTTGGCCGAGCTTGAGTGCTCAAATTGGTGTGAGGAGGAGGGGGAGGAGGTGTCTTTTATAAGGGAGGAGAGGGGCACCTTAGGAATACCTCAAAATATTATTTTATATTAAAGTCAAAATCGGTTTATAATAGTTCCAAAGGGTCTTATTTTAAAGCTAAAGTGGGGATGGGTCGAAATCCTATCAACCAATAGGATTTAGACAAGTTTAGGTTATTATTTTAACCTTATCAATTAGATTTAACTATAAGTTAAATAATTTAACTTTTACCGTGTCTTTTTGTTTTCTTACACTATATGGTTAATAAACATACTATAACATGCCAAACGAACCCCAAATTGTTTATTATTAATATATATATCCTTATCTAAGTCATTTGGCCGAACCTTAGATTTTTAGGAATAAAATAACAATTAATAATATAATATTTGATTTAAAAACTATTTTGTGTCAATTTTGACACTATTTGATATATGATTTTTGTGAAAGTCATAACAGAATTATATGTTCAAACCAAGTTTATAAAATCAACACTAATATTTCATAGTAACCTAGAAAATTAGTGGAATTCCTAAAAAGTCTCAAATTATATTTATTTGGGTATTTATAACATCAATTATGTCAATATTTCATTAATAAGATAATTACTGCATCATCGTTGTGTCATACATACATTAAATTATTTAATGTCTAAAAATTAAAAATAAAATACCATTATGTAGGAAATCTTTTTATCTTTCTAATGAATATTTATAGTCAAATTTATCTTATGTATAACCCCATATTAAAAATGTTTTAGTAAATAAACTTTGATTTTAACTCTTTTAACCCTTCTTTAAATAAATTAATAATAAATGTCCTAATCTAACCCAAGTGGGCCTAAATGGTCATATTTTATTACTAAGTTTGTTTTTGGTCGAAATACACTTGTCCAATAGGATTAGGACATGTGTTAGGGTAATATTAATATCATTTTTACCCTTAATTACCCTATTTACCTTTAACCGTGGTAAAAAAAAGTAAAAAGTTACTATTCACCAAAAATTATTTTCATCTCATTGAACCACATTTTATTCCTTGATATTAACCGTGTCTCACGGATTTTCGAAATTCCATTCACAGAAGCGGTAAAATTAAGTTTTATGCAAAATTCAGTTTTTAACCTACCACTTAGTGGTTTCACTATTCATCAAAAATTTAAAGTTTTCAGAAAAATACCAAAAATTAGGCCTAAGCTATATTTGATATTATGAACTCAAAAATGATATCTATTTTACCAAATTCAAAACATATCAGTTTCATTAACTAATTTAAAAATTAATTCCCGTCATCAAAACAAATAGCGTGTTTTTAAGAGATAATAACTATCAAAAGATTGATACTTGTTTATAACTGGTTTAAATGTGAAATTACATCCAATGACCATCATTGTATTAAATTGTAAAAATATATTCTAAATATACTTTAAAACTACTAAAATTAATAATTTATCACTATTAATTATTTCTATTAAAAAAAGTTGTTTTTAATTAAAATTTAGTAATTTTCACTATTCATTAGAATATGAAAGTTATCCGAAAAGTACCAAAATTTCACCCTAAGCTAATTTCGATATTACGAATCCAAAAATAAATTCCATTTTAAAAAATAAAATTTCAAAATTTCAAAAAGTGGTTATTACTATTCATAATGGCTAGTTTTGATAATATTTTAATAGCATATCGTTGTTTAGCGAAACTTGGTGTTGCGTACAACACACGCTATCATGGAAGGTCGCGATTGCGTGTAATTCAAGCCAGGTCAGAGATGTGTGTTGTGAAAGCTCCTTTTGGTGTAGTGTAAAACACAAGACATTAATGAAATTAAAAAGAATATTTTTCATAAAATCTCGGGGTGTTACATTCTACCCCCCTTAAAATGAATTTCGCCCTCGAAATTCGTCGGGGTTATAAATGGTTTACTACTCGAATGTTTCTTTAATAGAAACCCACATCGTAAAAACGAATACCAAAACCAATCTTTAAAAACAAAAGTATGAAACATAACGGTTACCCAAATAAACTAATCACTGGGTTTCCACATAGGTGAAAATATGGATATGGAAGAGAAATATAACCATCATGTTCTGATGGAGAGTGGTAGAGAACATGGCTATGGAAAAGCCAACAATCACAAATCCATAAATTTGTGACGATCTAAGGTACCATCTGATTAATCAGATATAAGAGCACTAGGACAACATTTTTGGTTTTCAAGATCATTTCCCTAAAGTTGAAGAATTTGAATTAGAATAAATACTTAATTTATTTTGGTACAATCTCACTGTTGTTCATGCCTTGAACAATTTCCACTTCATCTCTTAAATAAATGAAGTTGAATTTGTTATTTGTGAAGTGTTAGCAGATCATGTGATAGAATGACGGGTCATTCCATCTGTCATAAACAAAAGGTTAGAAAAAGTTATTAAATATACATAAGTCATTCTATATTGAGATTAATCATATATGGTTCCTAAAATGGACTTATACTTCATATATCATACTGATTAATATAATAAAACTAGTTTCTACTAAACAGGGACTTCCTGTAGGCCAGTGGTAGGCGATAAAGGCCAGTCGCACTTCGGTTGTGGGTTCGATTTCCACAGCCTTGTCCGACGCGATGGGCTGTCGCCCGTCCTGCAGGTTGTCCTTTTTCTAAAACTACATTACTATAACATCACATAAATAATATCAAAAAAAAATTATATCCTTAAACAATACTAACTTATGTCCAACATAATCCATTCCAACCTTTAGGCTTATCCATAATACTACAGTCCAATCTCATAACATAGTGAAAACTATTACCAGAGATTTAACACCATCGTTGATCCCCATATATCATAAGATATGTTTTGTTGGTCACATTACAAACATTCAAAGTCCTTAATCATGTATTCTCTTGAATACCTTAGTGAAAACATGAATGAAGTTAAAAGTTAACACTTTCCACATACCAAAATCCTCAAAATTCTATATACTCAAACCATGATATCACTTAGTCCTTATATCAATCATGAGCTCATGAATACTGTTAAACATTTCGTTTTCTCGTTTTCCCTTCATTATGCGCATAGCATCTTATTTCCAAAAATATCTCAATCACTTTTAATACCACATTAGACCAACACATAAATATTCCAATACTTTATGATACAACATTATTTTTGAATCCCATTACATAAATACTTAATCATTCCACCACATCGTTGTCATATTCAACATCGCCAATAGTGATCGCATGTGACTTCCCTTTATCCTTTGTCTTAAGCGGTTGCTCATGTCGATCATCACTAACCCTTGGATTAGGGCATTTATTGGCATAATGTCCCATCTCCTTGCACTTGAAACATTGAAGTGTTGGTGGTGCGTTCTCTGCAGTCTTTTCTTTATTCACATCATTAGAAACCATTTTCCCACTACTTCGACACTCAGCTGCTCGATGACCTTCTTTTCCACACTTAAAACATTTTCTAGTCCCTTTAAGACAATCTCCACCATGCTTCTTTCCACATTTTGAGCATAAGGAAACATTCATCTTCTTTTCACCATTATTCTAAGATTTCTCCTTGAACTCCATCTTTCGTTTCTTGTCAAAACCCTGAAATGGATATGTAACACCAACTTCCATTTCTACCTTGATAGCACAACGCACAATTTCTTCATAACTACTGAAGTCTCTTATAGCCAATACCCTTCGAAGACTTGGTTTTAAACCACTGAAAAATCGATCAACTTTACTTTCAGGTTGGATGATAATGCCAGATGCATACCTTGAAAGTCTTGTAAAATTCGCTTCGTATATACCAACAGATTCATCATCCTTCTACTTCAGCTCAAGAAACTCCTTTTCCATCTTTGTTCGAAGAATACGAGGGAAGTAATTACTGAAAAAAAAAGTTCTTGAACTCGTCCCATTCCATGGACTCAATTTCGTCTCTTCGCCTCGTATTTTTGATAAGATTCCACCATTGATCAGCTTCACCTTCCAAACCATATACTACTAAGATGACTTTATCATGTTCAGCACATTGAAGAACTGAAAATATCTTTTCAGTGGTACTGATCCATTGTTCAGCAACAAGTGGATCGGAAGTCCCACTGAAAGAAGGTGGACGTTGCCTCATGAAGGACTCAATAGAATATTGTTCCCTTCTCTGCTCATTTGGAAGTCCAGAATGATTCATAGCTTGTGTAAGTATAGCAATAAGATTTTGCACTCCATCTCCCATAACATTTGTTTGTTCAAGAGGGCAATCCTTGCATTGTCCATTGCATTGATCAACACGGTTCCTTCGGGTTCCAGCCATCGTCTAAAACCCAAAAAGAATAGTGTGAGAGGCAAAAATCATGCTAGGGAAAACAACATAGTAAAGGGGGAGTACCCTTAATATCTAACATCTTAGGTTAAATTCCAATATCGTTACCGTAGTTCTAGGACCATATCCTATACGTATACTTATCCTTAGGGACATCCCTAGACATACCTTAGAAATATCTCTAGGGATCTCACTAACGTTTTCGCATCCTAGTTTCCAAAGGTTGACTAAACCTTTCCTCTGATACCAAATGTAGAGACCCGAAGCCTGACGTATATGAACATTACATTACTTTTGCGGAATACTTACTACATAACAAAAAATACACACACAAGGATCGTAATAGTTTAGTGTCTTTGGAAACTCGGAACATAATCTTCTAATCGTGGTGAAAGATCTCCAATATCTCCAATAAAGATCTTCCCTTTTTTTTACCTAAAACTTTTCTTTATATCCTGGGGAAAAGAAAACATAAAAGGGTGAGCTCAAATGCTCAGTAAGGGTAAACAAAAGAAATATAAATCTCATCGTATACACAAGCACATAACATTGGGAAATCTTAACCTGCAAAAGAGATCATAATTTCATAACATGGGATAAATCATGGCAGTGAAATGTAATCACAATAATCATAACTTAAAACATGAAACTTTGTGGCATTCACACATAATCATAGAGAATCATTTCTTGTTAGTCAAGACTCATTGCCAAGACTATCTTAGTGGACAAAGTCCCTTTCTTAATCGAGTAACCCTCGTTTCAGTCATGTTTCACTGAACCGATATAACCTACCATTCCAGCCATGTCTATCTCATGAGATATAAAATCTTTACCCAATGCATTGGAGGGAGATATAGGTCCCACCCATCTCATAATGATACCATTCTTATGTGTGCCACAAAATCATAAACCATACATCATTTCATAACCCATGTAATTAAAATGGAAATCTTAAACATCAAGACATCATAAAACAATTCATATACGATACATGAATTCATAAAAATAACTCCATCACAACATAATCAAATCAATGTAATAATAAGGATAGAAACATAACCCTTTATTATCTTAGATGTAAAATAATTTTGATAAAACACTTGAACTCCATTCTTGAGAAAAATATCCTTTCTACTTCAAAAACATTTTTCCTTTCATAACATGTCATACGACTTTAAAATAAAAGAAGTTGATTAAAAGTAAACTTGAAAACTTCTAAAGGAAGTATCTTGGAAATAATGTTTTAAAAATCCATTCATGCCGTATAAGTTAAGAAAAACATTCTTCGTACTTTTGTCTGAAAAGTCAAAAAGTACCTCGTACGAAAAATGACAAAAGATTCCTTTCATATCTTTTACTAAAAACTCACTGAAAGGTAAAATTGGATTTAACAATTGTAGGTGGACGGAAATAATATTACATATTGAGGAAACATGTATGTGGATGATAAAATACACCCGAGTAAATACTAAAGTATAAACAATCTCGGATAAAAATGAGATTGTGATATTTCCCTTACCTTAGGTCTGATTTGCTTCGTATGTGTCTGAACCTCCTCTTCTTTGAAGCGCCTCTTTGAGACCTCCTCTTAGGGCACAAAAATTGGTCTTTGAGGAAGACCAGAACCTCTAGGATGTTGCTAGGGAAGTGGAGAAGAGATTTTGGCAGGGGTTGGCCGAGCTTGAGTGCTCAAATTGGTGTGAGGAGGAGGGGGAGGAGGTGTCCTTTTATAAGGGAGGAGAGGGGCACCTTAGGAATACCTCAAAATATTATTTTATATTAAAGTCAAAATCGGTTTATAATGGTTCCAAAGGGTCTTATTTCGAAGCTAAAGTGGGGATGGGTCGAAATCCTATCAACCAATAGGATTTAGACAAGTTTAGGTTATTATTTTAACCTTATCAATTAGATTTAACTATAAGTTAAATAATTTAACTTTTACCGTGTCTTTTTGTTTTCTTACACTATATGGTTAATACACTTACTATAACATGCCAAAAGATCCCCAAATTGTTTATTATTAATATATATTTTTTTATCTAAGTCATTTGGCCGAACCTTAGATTTTTAGGAATAAAATAACAGTTAATAATATAATATTTGATTTAAAAACTATTTTGTGTCAATTTTGACACTATTTGATATATGATTTTTGTAAAAGTCATAACAGAATTATATGTTCAAAAAAAGATTATAAAATCAACACTAATATATCATAGTAACCTATAAAATTAGTGGAATTCATAAAAAGTCTGAAATTATATTTATTTGGGTATTTATAACATCAATTATGTCAATATTTCATTAATAAGATAATTACTGCATCATCGTTGTGTCATACATAAATTAAATTATTTAATGTCTAAAAATTACAAATAAAATACCATTATGTAGGAAATCATTTTATCTTTCTAATGAATATTTATAGTCAAATATATCTTATGTATAACCCCATATTAAAAATGTTTTAGTAAATAAACTTTGATTTTAACTCTTTTAACCCTTCTTTAAATAAATTAATAATAAATGTCCTAATCTAACCCAAGTTGGCCTAAATGGTCATATTTTATTCCTAAGTTTGTTTTTGGTCGAAATACACTTGTCCAATAGGATTAGGACATGTGTTAGGGTAATATTAATATCATTTTTACCCTTAATTACCCTATTTACCTTTAACCGTGGTAAAAAAAAGTAAAAAGTTACTATTCACCAAAAATTATTTTCATCTCATTGAACCACATTTTAGTCCTTGATATTAACCGTGTCTCTCGGATTTTTGAAATTCCATTCACAGAAGCGGTAAAATTAAGTTTTATGCAAAATTCAGTTTTTAACCTACCACTTAGTGGTTTCACTATTCATCAAAAATTTAAAGTTTTCAGAAAAATACAAAAAATTAGGCCTAAGCTATATTTGATATTATGAACTCAAAAATGATGCCTATTTTACCAAATTCAAAACATATCAGTTGCATTAACTAATTTAAAAATTAATTCCCGTCATCAAAACAAATAGCGTGTTTTTAAGAGATAATAACTATCAAAAGATTGATACTTGTTTATAACTAGTTTAAATGTGAAATTACATCCAATGGCCATCATTGTATTAAATTGTAAAATTATATTCTAAATATACTTTAAAACTACTAAAATTAATAATTTATCACTATTAATTATTTCGATTAAAAAAAGTTGTTTTTAATTAAAATTTAGTAATTTTCACTATTCATTAGAATATGAAAGTTATCTGAAAAGTACCAAAATTTCACCCTAAGCTAATTTCAATATTACGAATCCAAAAATGAATTCCCTTTTTAAAAATAAAATTTCAAAATTTCAAAAAGTGGTTATTACTATTCATAACGGCTAGTTTTGATAATATTTTAATAGCATATCGTTGTTTAGCGAAACTTGGTGTTGCGTACAACACACGCTATCGTGGAAGGTCGTTATTGCGTGTAATTCAAGCCAGGTTAGAGATGTGTGTTGTGAAAGCTCCTTTTGGTGTAGCGTATAACACAAGACATTAATGAAATTAAAAAGAATATTTTTCATAAAATCTCGGGGTGTTACAATATATCAAGTCCAATATAAGAGGGTACACTAGAGGACATCCCTATCCAGAAACAAAAGGGTATATAGGCAAGCATCCCAAGTCCGAATTAGGTACATGAGTGATTCAGTGGATCCTAACATGGTACAATGTCCTTGGTAGGCCTCCGTGACATAGGGTTTCTATATGATTTTTTACTCAATTCCATGTTTTATACCTTTGTTATACTTTAATTTCTTATGTTCATTATTTTCTTATGATTAATGACTTGTGATCTTCCAATATCTATTATCATCTCTCATATTCGGGGTATTATCTTAAAATTTTATACTCATGTTCCATAGCCTTTTTTGTGTTATTAATATGAATTTCCATTATTTAACCTTTCTAAGCATCTGAGGTCACCCATTTTTTATGTTACATTTTCCCAGGTTATAAAGAATGGTTTTAGGTGTGAGAAATAATGTTGGAAATATTTAATGATTTTTTATGATCATTCACCAGGAAAAAATATTTTATTTCCATGTTTACAAATACAATAAACTATTATAGTCCTCAGGAGTGTATTTTTTTTAATGTACTTAATATTCACATCAAATGATATTATATCCATTTATGTTAATCCTAGGTTTCTATATTTGGGGGTCTCTATAGTTGGTATCAATTGAAAGGATTAATCAA
This sequence comes from Viscum album, assembly GCA_963277665.1. Classification (NCBI taxonomy): domain Eukaryota; kingdom Viridiplantae; phylum Streptophyta; class Magnoliopsida; order Santalales; family Viscaceae; genus Viscum; species Viscum album. The sequence goes on from OY728143.1 coordinate 361,357,048, forward strand.
CCTTTAGAATCTAGTATGATAAAACATTAGTGATATCCTTAAGAATATTTCTAAGTATATTCCTAGGAATGTCACTAATAATAAGTATAACAATGATTTAATGTTTAGTAAAATGTATTGGAATTTTGGTGAAGGATAGTGTTAGTGTTTTCCAAGAAAAACAAGATTTTCTAGATAATAAAATTGGATGTGACTCTATAAAAGATGTTTCTAGGGGTAACAACCCTAACAAAATGTTTTGGGCCTGACATGGGGGTATCTGGTACACAACAGCAGGCCTTGCTGCACAACAGGTTTGACACTGTTGTGGGATATGTTGATGAAATTCAAAAATTCTCTGCATACCATAATGAGATATTTAAATATGTGTTTTAACTTAATAACCTATTATTTAACTAAGGAGTTATAGATAAAAATGTTTCATAATTAGACATAATATAAGAATTTTTGTATGAATATGTGGCTTTCTTATATGATATGTGTTTCTTACCATGTAATTTCTGGTTTTACCCACCAGTATAAACTAATGTAATGTTTTTAACATTGAATTCTTCTGATTTTTAATTTTAGGGAATAATGAAAATAAATTTAACAAGAGGAAATATTATAAAGAGAATCTGGAAGGTGGTATGAGTATAGGTTATACTTCTAAAGATAAGGAGGTCAAAAATGACATGTGAAAGTTATGTGATGTTCTTGAAGTATTGTTACATTTATCATAATAATCTTGATTAAATTTAGGTTATTTAACCATAATACATGATTCATAATTCATATTCTATGAAATAGGTATTATGGAATAAGTTTCTGAATCCTGAGTAATGGTTAAAAAACTATGTTTGACGAATGAAGTACTTGTGTTTTGGAATTGAAATATATTGTTATATGAACCATTAAATATGTAACGCCCCAAGATTTTATGAAAAATATTCATTTAATTTCATTAATGTCTTTTGTTGTATGCTACACCAATATTTCCTTACGCTATACGCAACACCGTATTAGCTTGCAGTATACGCAACACTATTCTTGGATCGTGTTACACACAATTTTGATAATAGTTATTCTACGCAACATTGAGTTTATATATATATATTCAATGTATAAATGAAATATGCTTGGATTCTATTATACGAAACAACGAAGGATTCTTTCACAACACGCAACCGTGACTTGGCTTGCATTACACGCAATCGCGACCTTCCGTGATAGCGTGTGTTGTACGCAATACCGGGTTTTACTAAACAACATTATATTATTATAATATTATTATGAACTAGCCATTATAAATAGTATTAACTAAATTTTGAATTTTATAACATTTTTATTCATCTTACTCGTTTTCTACAACATGTTATAAGAACAAAATAAATTTTTCGGGTAAAATAAGTATTTTCCAAAAAATGCATTTTTGCCTCATTTTGATGGTGCACCCACTTTAAATCTAGTTTTTGACATGTTTATAAGTTCCATTTGACAAAGTAAAATTTTTCTTTGGAATAAAGAAATAAAAATTTACTTTGGATAAATTTTTCATTTTATTCTGATGACTTTCATATTTTAATAAATAGTAAAAACACGCTATATTTTAAATAAAAACAACTTTTTTCATCGTAATATCTTATGTGGTTAAATTATAATATTGAATGTATTTAAAGTATAAATAGAATATATTTTCACCATTTAATGTAATGTATGTCATTAGAATTGATTTTACCTTGAATTCGTAGGTTAAATCAATTCAATCTTTTGCAATGTTGTAATGAAAAACCCGTTTTCTTTCGACAACGGGATTAATTTTAATTTAATTTCTGCAACTTTTGTGTATTAAATTTGGAAAAATGGATTCCATATTTCGAATCAGTGGGTCCAAATTATTGTAATAAGCTATTTTTTATTTTTGGGAATTATGAATAGTAACTACGATAAATTTTATTTACCATAGTTAAAGGTAAATCGGGTAATTAAGGGTAAATATAATATTATAAAATTATCCTAACACATGCCAAAATTCTATTGGATGGCTAAAAGTAAACCCATATCAACTAAGGGTTGGATTAGATTCATTTTATGGACTTTTGACCATGAAAATAATTTAATTATTATTAAAACCAAAGAAAGTGACAACATGTCACTCTCCTAAATCTTATAAGTATAATAAATTTAAGTTAGTTATAAACTTCATGAAACTTCGAACATTAATAGTCTACAGAAATATAAATAAATTATATACATCATGAGAATTTATTTAGAATTTTTTTGGGTTTAAATAATTATCATTAATTGTGACACAATAGTGATGCAGAAATTATTTATCTAGTGAAAAATCAAGAATATAGTTTTTATTAAACTAATAGTGACCATAAAAGGCACAAAACCCTGACCAAAACTTATTGTTCATTTAAATTTAAACTATAATCATCCAATGGTCGAATATTTGACCATTTGAAGTCTTATACAAGCAATTATGACACTTATATTATTTTATTTTAAATGATGCCAAAGTTGTCACCTTCATAATTTAATAAATATAACAATTTAAATATTGTGGTTTTAAGATGATAAATTCGAGTAAAAGTATTATTGTGAAAGGTAATAGATTTATCTTCATCATAGGATTTTATTTTAAATTTTTATGCAACAAATCAGTATATGAAATAATTATACAAAAATGTTGTAGTAATTATTTTATTAAGAGATAAACCAAATAAATGGTTTTAAAAATAATAAAATAAATATTATATGAACTATTTAATGTGATCCATTAATTTTATAGATACTTAGGACCTTTTATGAATCTATTAAAGCTTTTATTTCGAACATATATTCTGTATATATTTTATTTAAATTCAAATAAATGAATAGTGTCAAAATTGACACTATTGTTATTTTATAAAAATAACATATTATAAAAATGTTTAAAAATCACCAAAATATTTAAAAATTATAAATTTAAATTTATGTTGTCTATAATGTTATAAAGTAAACAATTATGGAAAATTCACAACTAATAAGTAATTATTTGTTATAATTTAAAATTAAGAATTTTATTACCACAAATAAACTTAAATAGATTAAATAAAGATAAATCAAAATGATAAGGTTTAGAATAAGATCCAAACCTGTTGAAATTTGATTTGTTGATGATATTACAACCCTATATCATCAAATATTATAATATGAGTCATTTTTGGAGGTTTTTAAGTGGGGTTTGATTTATTATAAATTAATATTTTTAAGAATTCCCAAGCTGCCCCTCTCCTCCCTTATAAAAGGGCACCTCCTCCCTCTCCTCCTCAGACCAATTTGAGCCTTCAAGCTCGGCCAACCCCTGACAAATTATCTTATCCACTTCCATAGAAACATCCTAGAGGTTCTGGTCTACTTTAAAAACCAATCTTAGTGCCCTAAGATGAGGTTTCAAAGAGGCGTATCGAAGAAGAGGTAATTTTTCTCCCGATTCTTTCAAGCTTCTTTGTTCTTCAAATTATTCATCTTTAGTTGTTTCATTATAAAGTAATAACATCAGTATCTCTAATATACTTATTTGTTATTATAAATATTAAACAACCCCACTTCACCTTCTATCCATCCTATGGAAAACAAAATCACCGCGTGTGCGTACGTACGGAATACCGTCTCCACGCCGTGGTGTAATATGTTTTTCCACCAACACCTTACATGGATGGGTATAATGGTGTAAAGAATAACTATAAATAGTTATTATAACATCATACTTATTCTGATATATTGTATCATCCACTCCAATTCAATTCAATAATTATGGAAACGATATAATCGCTCGTGCGTACGTACGGACTACCGTCTCCACGACGCGATGAGATTCATTCTCCTTGTTAACCATTTAAGAATGATTATAATGTATATATATAAGAAATAATAATGAAATATATGACATTATAAAGCTACTGTATTTATGTATATATGTATTTCATCTACATAATTTCATTCAACTCAATAAGGAAACGAAAACAGCGTTCATGCGTATGTACGGCCTACCGTCTCCATTAACGGTGTATTTCGTTCCATTTACTGATATATTATATATATTTATATTCTGAATATATATTATATATTAATCATGTTTTATATTCTGGAATTAAGTAATCATGATCTATGTAATCATATGAATAATTACAAGTCAAAACACGGACGACAAATGAATCGATTTTACCCAAAACACTCTTTTACAGGGAATTTACAAAAAGAACGGGTAAAATAAAGTCATAAGTGAACCATATATGATATAATAACAATGAGTATGATTCTGGAATAAGTCAATGGGATTATTTAAATCATTATACAGGAGGTTCGGACACTTACGAAGCAAATCGGACCTAAGGTAAGGGAAATATCACAATCTCATTTTTATCTGAGATTGTTTATAATTTGGTATTTACTAGGGTGTATTTTATCATCCACATCCATGTTTCCTCAATATTTAATATTATTTCCATCCACCTACAATTGTTTAAATCCAATTTTACCCTTCGGTGAGTTTTTAGTAAATGATATGAAAGGAATCTTTTGTCATTTTTTCGTACGAGGTACTTTTTGACTTTTCCGAAAAAAGTATGAAAAAAGTTTTTTTAACTTATACGGCATGAATGGAATTTTAAAAAATTATTTCCAAGAATATTCCTTGACAAGTTTTCAAGTTTATTTTTAATCAACTTCTTTTAGTTTATAATTGTACGACATGTTAGGAAAGGAAAAGTGTTTTTGAAGCAGAAAGGATATTTTCTTCAAGAATGGAGTTCAAGTGTATTATCAAAATTATTTTCCATCTAAGATAATAAAGGGTTCTGTTTTTATCCCTATTATTACATTGATTTGATTATGTTGTGATGGAATTATATTTTTATGAATTCCATTATCTTATATGAATTGTTTTAGGATGTCACGATGTTTAAGATTCCCATTTTTATTACATGGGTTATGAAATGATGTATGATTTATAACTTCGTGTCACACATAAGAATGGTATCATTATGAGATGGGTGGGACCTATATCTCTCTCCAAGTCATTGGGTAAATATTTTATAACTCATGAGATAGACATGGCCGGAACGGTAGGTTATACCAGTTCAGTGAAACAGGACTGAAACGAGGAATGAACTCAGTTCAGAAACGGACTTTGTCCACTAAGATTGTCTTGGCAATGAGTCATGACTAATAAGAAATTAATCTCTATGATTATGTGTGTATGGCACAAAGTTTCATGTTTTATGTTATGATTATTGGGATTACATTTCACTACTATGATTTATCCCATGTTATGAAATTATGATCTCTTTTGCAGGTCAAGATTTTCAAAAGATATGTTCTTATGAATATGATGTGATTAATATTTCTTTTGTTTACCCTTACTTAGCATTTAAGATCACCCTTTTATGTTTTATTTTCCCCAGGATATAAATAAAGGTTTTCGGTAAGAAAAAAATGGATGATCCTTATGGAAGATGTTGAAGATCATTCACCATGATTAGAAGATTATGTTCTGAGTTTCCAAAGACACTAAACTTTTACGGTCCTTGTGTGTGTGTTTTTTTATGTACTAAGTATTCCTCAAAATTAATGTAATGTCCATGTACGTCAAGCTTCGGGTCTCTACAGTTGGTATAGAGGATAGGATTAGTCAACCTTTGGAAACTAGGATGTAAAAACGTTAGTGAGATCACTAGAGATATTTCTAAGGTATGTCTAGGGATGTCCCTAAGGATAAGTATACATATAGGATATAGTCCTAGAACTACGGTAACGATCTTAGAATTTATCCTAAGATGTTAGATATTGAGGGTGCTCCCCCTTTACTATGTTGTTTTACCTATCATGATTTTTTCCTCTCACATTATTCTTTTTGGGTTTTAGAAAATGGCTGGAAACAGGAAGATTCAGGATAATGGAGGATATGACGGACAATGGAATGATTTTCTTCATTAGAAACCAAATGAAACGGGATCTGGAAGTCCAAACATCGTTATTATGCCTAATAAGCAATCTCATAATATGATCAATAATCTCAACTTTGGTAAGTTTCCCGACTCAGATAATAAGAGAAAGATGGAGTTTCATGATGATCATAGAGGATAGAAAGTTCAATTTCCCTCTTGTAAATCATGTGGGAAGAGGCATCAGGGAGATTGTTACAAAAGAACTGGAAGATTCTTTGGGTGTAGAAAAGAAGGACACAAAGCCAGTAAGTGCAAAGGAAAAGGTTCAGTTAAGACCATGGACAAGGATAATGGTATTGTTACGACATCAACAATGATTAGATGTTTTAAATGTGGAATGTACAGACCTTATGAAAACCAATACCCTAATGGAAAACCTCATTAAGAGAATCAGCATGGTCATATGGGTAGTATTTATGTGGATGATGATGAGGAGAATACAAATGATATATGATCTGAAAGAAGTGTTGAAGCTCAGTCGGGTGTTTTAGAAGGTAGTGGAATGATTGTATGTTTATCGAGAGTTATGTTGTATAGTTATTGGTACTATGGAATAAAGAATCATCAAAGGATTATTACACTATTGTTTTTCCTAAAAGTATTTGAAAGTATATGTTGAATGGTACCAGTAACCATGGAATGTTATTCAGATACTTTTGTAAAGTAGATAATATGCACATAATGAAGGAATAAAAAGATAAGGAGATGTTTGATTGTATTCATGAGCTCATGATTGATATAAGGACTAAGTGATATCATGGTTTGAGTATATAGAATTTTGAGGATTTTGGTATGTGGAAAGTGTTAACTTTTAACTACATTCATGTTTTCAGTAAGGTTAAATGGGTATTCATTTTTCAAGAGAATACATGATTAAGGCCTTCGAACATTTGTAATGTGACCAACAAGACATATCTTATGATATATGGGGATAAACAATGGTATTAACATGCTTCTTATATGAAATCTCTGGTAATCGTTTTCACTATAATATGACAATGGACTACAATATTATGGATAAGCCTAAAGATTGGAATGGATTATGTTGGACATAAGTTATTATTGTTTAAGGATTAAACCTTTTTTCGATATTATTTATGGGGTGATATAGTAATGTAGTTTTAGAAAAAGGAAAACCTGCAGGATGGGCGACAACCCATCGCGTCGGACAAGGCTGTGGGAATCGAACCCACAACCGAAGTGCGACTGGCCTTTATCGCCTACCACTGGCCTACAGGAAGTCCCTGTCTAGTAGAAACTAGTTTTATTTTATTAAGCGGTATGATATATGAAGTATAAGTTCATTTTTGGAACTATATACGATTAATCTAACCATAAGATGGGCTTATAACTTTTTCTAACCTTTTGTTTGAAAGAGATGGAATGACCCATCATTCTATCACATGATCTACTAACACATCATGAATAAAAAATTCAACTTCATTTCTTTAAGGAATAAAGTGTAAATTGTTCAATTCACGAACAACAGTAAGATTGTACCAAAATCATGTAAGTATTTCTTTTAATGATCTTGAAAACCAAAAATGTTGTCCTAGTTCCCTTATATCCGATGAATCAGATGGTACCTTAGATCATCACAAATCTATAGCTTTGTGATTGTTGGCTTTTTCATAGCCATGTTCTCTACCACTCTCCATCAGAACCTGATGGTTAGATTTTTCTTCCATATCCATATTTTCACCTATGATCTCCTACGTGGAAACCCAATTACGAGTTAATTTGGGTAACCGTTACACTTCATACTTTAGTTTTTAAAGCCATGTTTTGGTATTCCTTTTTACGATGTGGGTTTCTATTAAACAAACTTTCGAGTAGTAACCCATTTATAACCCTGACGAATTTCGAGGGCGAAATTCATTTTAAGGCGGGTAGAATGTAACGCCCCAAAATTTTATGAAAAATATTCATTTAATTTCATTAATGTCTTGTGGGGTATGCTACACCAAGATTACCTTGCACTATACGCAACACCGTATTAGCTTACAGTATACGCAATACTATTCTTGAATCGTGTTACACACAATTTTGATAATAGTTATTCTACGCAACATTGAGTTTATATATATATATATTCAATGTATAAATGAAATATGGTTGGATTCTGTTATACGAAACAACGAAGGATTCTTTCACAACACGCAACCCTGACTTGGCTTGCATTACACGCAATCGCGACCTTCCTCGATAGCGTGTGTTGTACGCAATACCGGGTTTTACTAAACAACGTTATATTATTATAATATTATTATGAACTAGCCGTTATGAATAGTATTAACTTGATTTTGAATTTTATAACATTATTATTCATCTTAAACATTTTGTAGAACATGTTATAAGAACAAAATAATTTTTTCGGGTAAAATAAGTATTTTTAAAAAAATGCATTTTTGCCGCCTTTTGATGGCGCACCCACTTTAAATATAGTTTTTGACATGTTTATAAGTTAGATTTGACAAAGTAATATTATTCTTTGGAATCATGAAATAAAAATTTACTTTGGATAATATTTTCATTTTATTCTGATGACTTTCATATTTTAATGAATAGTAAAAACATGCTATATTTTAATTAAAAACAACTTTTTTCATCGTAATATCTTATGTGGTTAAATTATAATATTGAATGGTTTTAAAGTATAAATAGAGTATATTTTTACCATTTAATATAATGTATGTCATTATCATTGATTTTACCTTGAATTCATAGGTTAAATCAATTCAATCTTTTGCAATGTTTTAAAGAAAAACCCATTTTCTTAAGACAAGGGAATTAATTTTAATTTAATTTATGAAACTTTTGTATATTTAATTTGGAAAAATGGATTCCATATTTGGAATCAGTGGGTCCAAATTATTTTAATAAGCTACTTTTTATTTTTGGGAATTATGAATAGTAACTACGGTAAATTGTATTTACCATAGTTAAAGGTAAATCGGGTAATTAAGGGTAAATATAATATTATAAAATTATCCTAACACATGCCAAAATTCTATTGGATGGCTAAACGTAAACCCATATCAACTAAGGGTCAGATGAGATTCATTTTATGGACTTTTGACCATGAAAAGAATTTAATTATTATTAAAACCAAAGAAAGTGACAACATGTCACTCTCTTAAATCTTATAAGTATAATAATTTTAAGTTAGTGATAAACTTCATGAAACTTCTAACATTAATAGTCTACAGAAATCTAAAAAAATTATCTACATTATGAGAATTTATTTATAATTTTTTGGGATTAAATAATTATCATTAATTGTGACACAATAGTGATGCAGTAATTATTTATCTAGTGAAAAATCAAGAATATAGTTTTTATTAAACTAATAGTGACCATAAAAGGCACAAAACCCTGACCAAAACTTATTTTTCATGTAAATGTAAACTATAACCATCCAATGGTAGATTATTTGACCATTTTGTATTATACAAGCAATTATGACACTTATATTATTTTATTTTAAATGATGCCAAAGTTTTCACCTTCATAATTTAATAAATATAACAATTCAAATATTGTGATTTTAAGATGATAAATTATAGTAAAAGTATTATTGTGAAAGGTAATAGATTTATCTTCATCATAGGATTTTATTTTAAATTTTTATGCAAAAATAAGAATATTAAATAATTATACGAAAATGTTGTAGTAATTATTTTATTAAGAGACAAACCAAATAAATGGTTTTAAAATTAATAAAATAAATATTATATGAACTATTTAATGTTATCCACTAATTTTATAGATACTTATGACCTTTTTTGAATCTATTAAAGCTTTTATTTCGGACATATCTTCTGTATATATTTTATTTAAATTCAAATAATTGAATAGTGTCAAAATTGACTCTATTGTTATTTTATAAAAATAACATATTATAAAATTGTTTAAAAATAACAAAAATATTTAAAAATTATAAATTTAAATTTATATGGTCTATAATGTTATAAAGTAAACAATTATGAAAAATTCACAACTAATAAGTAAATATTTGTTATAATTTAAAATTTAGAATTTTATTACCACAAATAAACTTAAATAGATTAAATAAGGATAAATCAAAATGATAAGGTTTAAAATAAGATCCAAACCTATATAAATTTGATTGGTTGATGATATTACAAACTTATATCATCTAATATTTGAATATGAGTCATTTTTGGGGGTTTTTAAGTGGGGATAGATTTATTATAAATTAATATTTTTAAGAATTCCAAAGGTGCCCCTCTCCTCCCTTATACAAGGGCACCTCCTCCCTCTCCTCCTCACACCAATTTGAGCCTTCAATCTCAGCCAAACCCTACCATATTATCTTCTCTACTTTCCTAGAAACATCCCAGAGGTTCTGGTCTACTTTGAAGACCAATTTTAGTGCCCTAAGAGGTGGTTTCAAAGAGGCGTATCGAAGAAGAGGTAATTTCTTCCCCCGATTCATTCAAGCTTCTTTCTTCTTCAAATTATTCATATTTAGTTGTTTTATTATAAAGTAATAACATCAGTATCTCTAATATACTGATTTTTTATTTAAAATATGAAACAATTCCATTTCACATTCTATCCATCCTACGGAAAACCAAATCACCGCGCATGCGTACTTACGGAATACCGTCTCCACGCCGTGGTGTAATCTGTTTTTCCACCAACACCTTACATGGATGGGTATAATGGTGTAAAGAATAACTATAAATAGTTATTATAACATCATACTGATTCTAATATATTTTATCATCCACTCCAATTCAATTCAATAATTATGGAAACGATATAATCGCTCGTGCGTACGTACGGACTACCGTCTCCACGACGCGATGAGATTCATTCTCCTTGTTAACCATTTAAGAATGATTATAATGTATATATATAAGAAATAATAATGAAATATATGACATTATAAAGCTACTGTATTTATGTATATATGTATTTCATCTACATAATTTCATTCAACTCAATAAGGAAACGAAAACAGCGTTCATGCGTACGTACGGCCTACCGTCTCCATGAACGGTGTATTTATTTCCATTTACTGATATATTATATATATGTATATTCTAAATATATATTATATATAAATCATGTTTTATATTCTGGAATTAAGTAATCATGATCTATGTAATCATATGAATAATTACAAGTCAAAACACGGACGACAAATGAATCGATTTTACCCAAAACACTCTTTAACATGGAATTTACAAAAGGACGGGTAAAATAAAGTCATAAGTGAACCATATATGATATAATAACAATGATTATGATTCTGGAATAATTCAATGACATTATTTAAATCATTATACAGGAGGTTCGGACACTTACGAAGCAAATCGGACCTAAGGTAAGGGAAATATCACAATCTCATTTTTATCTGAGATTGTTTATACTTTGGTATTTACTGGGGTGTATTTTATCATCCACATCCATGTTTCCTAAATATTTAATATTATTTCCATTCACCTGAAATTTTTTAAATCCAATTTTACCCTTCGGTGAGTTTTTAGTAAAATATATGAAAGGAATCTTTTGTCGTTTTTTGTACGAGGTACTTTTTGACTTTTCCGACAAAAGTACGAAGAATGTTTTTTTAACTTATACGACATGAATGGATTTTTAAAACATTATTTCCAAGAAGCATCCTTTACAAGTTTTCAAGTTTATTTTTAATCAACTTCTTTTAGTTTATAATTGTACGACATGTTAAGAAAGGAAAAGTGTTTTTGAAGTAGAAAGGATATTTTCCTCAAGAATGGAGTTCATGTGTTTTATCAAAATTATTTTCCATCTAAGATAATAAAGGGTTATGTTTTTGTCCCTATTATTACATTGATTTTATTATGTTGTGATGGAATTATATTTTTATGAATTCATTTATCTTATATGAATTGTTTTATGATGTCATGATGTTTAAGATTCCCATTTTTATTACATGGGTTATGAAATGATGTATGATTTATAACTTTGTGGCACACATAATAATGGTATCATTATAAGATGGGTGGGACCTATATCTCCCTCCAATGCATTGGGTAAAGATTTTATATCTCATGAGATAGACATGGCTGGAACGGTAGGTTATACCGGTTCAGTGAAACAGGACTGAAACGAGGAATGAACTCGGTTCAGAAAGGGACTTTGTCCACTAAGATAGTATTGGCAATGAGTCTTGACTAATAAGAAATGATACTCTATGATTATGTGTGTATGCCACAAAGTTTCATGTTTTATGTTATGATTATTGGGATTACATTTCACTACTATGATTTATCCCATGTTATGAAATTATGATCTCTTTTGCAGGTTAAGATTTCCAAAAGATATGTTCTTATGAATATGATGTGATTGATATTTCTTTTGTTTACACTTACTGAGCATTTGAGCTCACCCTTTTATGTTTTCTTTTCCCCATGATATAAAGAAAGGTTTTAGGTAAGAAAAAAAGGGAAGATCTTTATGGGAGATGTTGAAGATCTTTCACCATGATTAGAAGATTACGTTCTGAGTTTCCAAAGACACTAAACTATTACGGTCCTTGTGTGTGTGTTTCTGTTATGTACTAAGTATTCCACAAAAGTAATGTAATGTCCATGTATGTCATGCTTTGGGTCTCTACAAAATATATTAGTTTTTAAGTATAAATTCTCTTTATGTATTGTAAAGGATTTCTTCCATGGTCAGGAATACATAGAAAAGTTATATTTTGATTAAGGTAAGGTAACCCTTAATGTGATCAAGATGTTGAGAAAATTTTATTTCACTTGGATAAAGAGACGATCAATTTTTATGAAATAAATTAGATACCACTAATTAGCCTATATATAGCTACTGATTGGTAGATAACGTAATCTATGTCATCATGGATGAATTTTACAACTTCTTTAATTTATGTAATATAACCAGTAACCATTGGAACAAGAAAGAATTCTTATTTTAATAATGTATTAAACATTATTCTGGTTTTTACTATGTTTCAGGACAATATATTATGAGGGTATTCACATGTTTTAATGTGAAAAACAATAGATAATTTTTTATATATATGGGATCATAGTTATGTTGATTTCATGACATTCATTATAATTTTTTAAATTTTCAACTTTTTGAGGGGTTATAAGGTTATCAATTCATGTAATGTTTATTTTAAACATTTGAGGAAGTATTTACGTATTGATATTGAATGAAAAACCTTGGTTAAAAGGCTATTTAGTAATTATCCTTATTTCATGGACTTCAATTATATTTTTTAAATTAAATTATTGTTGTTTTAGAAAAGGAAATAATGTATGTAGGCTGAAAACTAATCATGTCTGGAAAGGACTTAGGTCTCGAACCCATGATTGAAGGACAATTAGGGTTTCACACCTACCATTGGCCTATATAATATATTGGTTATGTACAATTATTTTTCATGATTAATTATTGATGATGAAATAGTAGTGTTACTTTATATGTTTAATGAATAATTTATTGACCATATTGATTTTGAATAATATTTAGAGAAAAATTGTTGTACGTTTCATTCATTTATGGTTCGTAAGATCTGATAAAAGTATATTTTAGCACTTTAGGTGTCTAATTTAATATATGGGCATCCATTTCATGAATTAATGTAAGAATTATATGTAGATAAAAAAATTGAAGACATAAATTTTTTTATATAAATATATCATCTAAGTATATTAACATATATTACATTCCAATAAAATAATTACCTGAATATAATATAGTAATAAAAAAAATTGTGTCCTAATAACATAATTTTTGTTGAACCGATGGACTTTAAATCATCACACATTTATGATTTTGAGTCCCTAAAAAATTTCATTCAGTAGTTTATTATTGATGACCTTAATAACAACCTATAAATATTTACATTTTTTCTCCATGTCTAATATTCACCCCAAACCTGTGTTCTCTTATATGTAAACCTAGTTATGTGTTAATTTTGGTAACTGTTATGGTACCATCTTTCAATTTTTAAAAGATGTTTTAGTATACATTTTTATGATATGGTTTTCTACAAATTTAACATTAAAGTATTAAACCTTTGATAAACAAGATGATTTTTGAAGGAGAAATTAATTATAAGTGGGGTATAACATAACACTCTAATTTTTTGTGAAATAATTTTTTTAAATTAATTTAACTTTTTGATATGTTGCATTTCACATGACACTAGAAATAGTTATATATATATATATATATATATTAAAACACTAAGTCAAAATTCCAATCACATTGTGCCAACATGGATTTCGCTACACCTAGCACTTATTTTTCCTCTTCTAGAAAAAACATTGACTTGGAATGCGCTACATGAAACACCGACTTGGAGTATGATACCTTCAATACTGTGTTTCTACGAAACTTTATTTTATTATTAAAATTACATGAATGAGTTAGTTATAATAGAGCCATTGAAAATAGTAACATGAATATTAATAAATACTTTTAAAATATTTTTATAATTTTTTTATATAAGTAAAACATATAGATAAGAGAAAATATAAAATTTTAAAGTCTGAATATGTTTAAAAATTCAGTTTTCTCGAATTAACTATTTTCATATACTTCTATGATGAAAAAAATTAATTTTAGACACAAATAGAAATTTAATTTTATAAAATAAAAATTATTTTTTAATTTTTAATTATATAATTATCTTAGGGTAAATTTTTGTATTTTTTGGGAAAATTCTTTTCTTGATTAATAGTGAAAAATACTGCATTTTAGTTAATAAAACTACATTTTTGTTTAAATAATTATTAATTGTTTATTATAAAATAAACTTGATGTTAGGAAAAATTAAATCAACTATAAATATATTAAAACAATTTTGGTCATTGTAATGAATTTAACATTTAAATTGAATATAAAAACATAGATAACATTTTGACAATTTTATACTTTAAATACCCGTTATTTCGTCCCATCAATGGGATTGGAATTAATCCTAATTTTTCCTCTTATGTTAATTGAAGTTATAAAAATGAGAATAAACCATTTTAATCAGTATAATATATATATATATATATTAAATTAAATAATTTTATTTTGTGACAAAAAACATTAGTAAAAGTGGTTAAAATTAATCACATTGGTTAAGGACAAATTAATTATAATTTAAGACTAAACCTTAATCTTAGGGGGAAAAATTACATATCCACTTGTCCAACACTACTTTAATGGAAATATTTAGTCTATAATACTTCCATTATTTATTTATTTTTGAATTTTTAATGACTTTTATGCATGAACATACATACACCTAACATGTTTTTAAAAATTCCACGTGAGCCCTTTTCATTCCCAATAAAATTCCACCTCCACTATCTATTATTAACACCTATTGAAACCCATAGGTTATGAAAATATCTGAACAATACACTTCTCTAAATTCATCATTTACACCTAAAATCCTCTCCTTTTCCAAAAAATCAATCCAAGAAATCTTTTTGGCCAAAACCAAAATGAGTTACCTGACTAAGATGCAACATCTTATCTCAATAACCTTTGTTTTATTTTCCATTCCACCCCTAACCTATTTTATTCATTTATTGTTTAAAAAAATATATTAAAAATACTAGTATTTTGTTTATTCTATGGGTTATACCTTTACTTACACACACATCCATCTATGCAGTATCTAATATATTGTTTATGTGTACAACGATCGACCGCCTCACTAAACGATGATTATTCATTTTTCCATTACCGCCTTTCATATTGGAAATTATGATGTAAACGATGTTTATATATGTATTATATTATATTTATTATTTATTTAATCTTATTCATTAATTTTATAGTACATATATTTTTACTTTTCATTTTGTGTGAATATGATAATTTTGTTTGAAGAAGTGTGGACTACTGCCCCCTCAAAAAGATATCATTCATTCACACACTACATGGAATGTATTAATGATGGGTTTAGTGAACATAAATGATATATATGATATAAAAATCATAATTTAATATCAATATATATACATATATGTCATGTACTTTTTTCATTCAATATGACAATAAAAATATTGAAACAACGTCCATGTGTATGTACCACTTACCATCTCCCTGAACGCTCTAGAACAGTTCATACAACTAGATTATATAGATCATTGAAATAAAAATATAATAAATTTAAAATATATTTATATAATGTTTTAAATTATTTAAATCATGATATATTTATAATTACTATGTATATAACAAATTAAGACTCATGATAAAAACCTAGTTAATATTACCTGAAGTGTAACCTTAAAATGAAGTTGTTGACAAGTGGGTAATATAATGTCATAATAAATCCATATATGGTATTATATATAATAATATTTTTATTTAAAAGATTTATAATAAATTAATATCTATTATATATTAGGTTTGAATGAGTGTGATGAGATTCATGACACAAGGAAAGGGAATTTCAGACCAATTATTATGTTCGTGAGATACAAGATTTATTCACCACCCATTCCTTTTGTGGGGTGTGTATACTTAACATGGATTTATTATATGAATATAATAATTTAATTTATGGATATTTACATATCAATTATATTAAATATATTTCATGGGGTTAATTTTTCAAAAATACCAAATCATTATAGTAGTTTGGTCTCAAATTGTGTTCTTTGAGACAATCGTTTTTTGTGATACTATGTTCATTAACGTGGTGTATATGCTTCCAACTAGAATGTTATATCATGAATCTCATAATTTACATTATATTAAATTATTAATTTAATTTAATTTTCTTCAATAAAGATAATGATCCCACGTAACAATGAGGTAATAGTTTATTGAAATAATCTCATTGCTTTTCGAGATTCGTAATGATTATGCTTCTATTGAAGAACTATTATGATCCATCTATCAAGAGAACTCATGATCATCCTTATATCGATTTAATCAAGATAAATCCGTGTATTAGTACCATTTTTTCATCTATTTGGTACTTAATATAATTACAAAAAAAAATTATGTAAAATATGAACATAACTCCTACTTCAGTCAGAAATATTTTTTTTCAATGTTTTCAAAAATATTTTCCAATAGTCATGAAGCAAATTTTAAATAAAAAAGTATTTTAACAATTATTTATGTTTTTCAAAGATATATTTAAAAAAATTTGAATTTACATTCAATGAAATGGTTTTCAAAAATTTTAAACATATTCTTTATAATTGTTCAAAAAAAATTCAAAGGAAAAAAGTTTTAAAAATTCATTGATGCTTATTTGGTATTCTTTCAAGGAAATATTTTGTCAAAAAAATTTCTTGTTTGTTTAGTAAATATAAAATAAAAAAGGGTTTCAAAATGAGGTGAATCCTTCTTTCTATGTTTTATATGTATTTTAAACAGAAATGTTTTTGAAAATGTGATATGTTTTAAAAACATTTTTCCCAGAAAAATGACAATTTTTGTCATGAAATGTTTTTGAAAGATATTCCAAAATTATTTTCCATAATAGATCACATTTTTTAGGTTACTAAAGTATTTCTAGAAAATGAAATAATTGTACCATTTATATTTTTCTCTTAATATTTTATTCTTTTATTTAATTATCTTTATTAAAACTCTTTCTATTCCATATGTTTTTTGATTTTAAAACCCACTTCTTCTCACATGTTATGATTTGATGTAGTGATTATGAAACATATCTCCTTTACATAGTTTTTCATGAGATGAAATGTTAATTATACCCATTTCATTTCACAGGTAATGAATTGATGATTATAAAACTCATCTCTTTACATCAGTTATGATATAATAGATGTTTTGTGAGATATACATGTGGGGTTTCATTATGTGATCGATGGGATATATATCTCCATACAATGAATTAGGTAATGATAAATGTTTTATGAACACTAATGGTATACAATAAGGAATCAAATTCCCAAAAAACAGGGTCTACATGAGGATATCTGAAGCCAAAAACAATTTGGTACACAGGAGGACATTGCTTGCCTAGAACTACAGTGTAAATTAGATTACATCCCAAGACTAAAATAAGAGGGTACAAGGGAGGAAATTCCAAGCCCAAAAAAAAGAGGGTATATGGGAGGGAATACCAATCCCTGAATAGCTACACGAGTGATTAACCGAAGAATAACATGTTACAAATACCTTGGTAGGATTCCTTGACATAAGGATTTAATATATTCTGTGTTTTCAATAATTCCATGTTTTATTCCTATGTTTTTCATTCATTTATTATGTTAATTACTTCCATATGATAAACCTATTATGAAATTACATTATTTATTATTATCTCTAATGTGTAAGTTATGATCTATAAATCTTATGCTCTAGTTCCATACCTTTTTTCAGGTTATGCTTACACATTTCCTTTACTTACTCATACTAAGAATATGAACTCTCCCATTTATTAGGTTTTCTTTCCCTGGGTTATAAAGAATTTTTTAATGTTTAATTACATAAGGTGAAGATCATTATGCGCTATGTTGAAGATATTTGACTCTGATAAAAGATTTTCATTCAATGTTTTCGAAGACACTAAAATATTATGGTTTTTGGGAGTGTATTTTTTGTAATTTACAAAATATTCATCTAAAATTATGTTATATACAAGTATTCTAATCATTAGTTTCTGTAGTTGGGGGTCTTTATAATAGTACAGGATACTAGAATAGTTCTATGATTACTAGATGGCCCAGAACCCTACTACACGAGTATAGGATGCACTAAATATATAAGCCATGTTCCCTAGTTTTATGTTGCACATTGACTACCAAAAAAAGTATCCAATGATGGAACTATATATCATAATCATATATATCATGTCCATGACCTCATATTATACCTATTAAGATAATAATACTCTTGCTACCTTCCAGGAAAATTATTTCCGATCCTACTCTTGAATTTGGTTTTGATAAATACCCTCTCTCTCATTCAAAATAGTTTTAATGGTCTGGTGAAAATGGTTAAGATTCCCAAATATTAAAAATCCTTGGAACTCAACATTTTCTCTGGGACACTATGGATTTTATGTCTAGTCTTCCCACACCAATGACAAACAATATAACTAGAATCGGGTGTCACCTTGCTTCTGCTCCACATGATCTTAGTTTCCAAGTGTCACTTCTAACTCGTAGTTGAAGCCCTACTATGTATGGGTTATGAACTACCCTGGATCACATTTCATACTTCCCTTAGGTTCTTCTTAGTGATTAGGTATATGTTCAATAAATCATATATGGTGGTTGACTAGAAAACCGTTACCTGAGAATGAATAGGATGTCTATGTCCATCCTCAAATCATCCCGCTTTAATTGTCCTCTTAGCAGTATAGATGGGTGGAAAGTGATTAACTCTATAAAATAAAATTAATGGTCCATAACTTCCAAAGAACCCTATAATAGGATCAGGAATTCCCAAGCCCGATCAGCCCTAGGATCTTATTAATAAAATAGTCATAGAATCTCAACTGGAATTTCCTACTATTCACTTCATCATACTGACCCACCTAGATCAGAATATCCCACCAGTATTTTGAGAATCCACGTAGTATATAATTAGTTAGATTAATTCACTTACTAGTACGTGTATCATGATAATTAAATATAGATAAGGATATCTCCAAACATAAATCTATAGTTAGTGATCCTTCTTCCCACGAATACATAGTTGGATGTTACTACGGGAACACTCAAGTCAAATCTCCCACAAAATGGGAAGTGTGAAAAACTACATGTATAGTTTTCATAAGCTACATAAAATCTCTTTGAAATTGAGAATCATCAAACAGATTGTAAATATGAATATTTACCATAGGATTCACTATTGTATGAATGAATGGAAGCTTAAGGACCACCACCTTCAGAGTGTGTTCGTCACCACCCACCTGGCATACGATCAGAGTACACCATGGTTGAATTAAGATACAATTACCAAAAACATGTCTAAGATAAAAATACAATAATGAAATAATCTATAAATATCAGAATAAAATAGGTAAAAATACTTTCAATGATAAACACACACCAGTGCGTTCTCATAAATCTATGTATGAATGGTATAATCAGTCAAGAAGATCACTATATATGATATATATTTCTCATTTATAAGGTCAGGTCTAGGTCATTCTATATGTTTTACAATATTTTTCCTAGTATACATCATGTAAATAATAATTTATATAGCAAAATTACCTTTAAATAGAAATGGGAATCCATTATTAATAGTGACTATTTTAATTTAGATTTAATTTCCATTTAAGTTGATTCACGTTATAACATTTTTCATTAATGTTTGAAATACATGGATCACCACATTCAATTTACAAGGTCCGATTAAACTAAAATATAGAAACCATTTCAGAAAAAAAAAATTAATTTATCAATTCAAATCATAAAATGTTAAAGATTTAACATTTATATCAGAAAGGGCACATACAATGAATCTTACATGGCCTGGCATGAGAATTATAATTGGTGACTAAAATTATATATGAGATGGAATTAACATATTTCTTTAGTACATGCTAATATAAAATCCAGAAAAATAGAAATAATAACATCACAATTCAAGTTGATACCCCAACAGTGGAATCAAATCATATGTAATAAGAATAATACAAAATAAAATGTCACTTCCTATGTAATATGGCATTTCTCTATATTTGGTTTTGCTACTTCCATGAATATCTCATTACCAAATATTGATACATTCTTAATCACTAATATCATATTACAAAAACAAGAAGAAAAAAGAAAATAAAAACCCTATATACCACTTTGCGACATCCCAACCAAGGTGCCACTTAGAGGATCCCCTCAAAGGATTGGCACATGGTATCAAACACACCTCCGCATACGCTAGAGGGTTCCGACAAACTATGAGGTCCTAGGGTGTGTCTATGGGGAGAATATACCCTTTGGTCATAGTAGTATATTGGTATAATAAATAGATAAATTTAGTAATCCTATCAATAATGGAAAATAATTTGGAAGAAAATATAATCATCGAAGCACTAAATAATAATAAAAATAGATATATGAATCATATATAAAATATGTTGGTTCTATGTTTTCTAAAAAATTGTTAAAACATGTTTACAATGTAGTAGAAAATAAAAATAGTACATGATATAATAATTGAACAATAAAACCAAAATTTATCATAGAATCTTGAGCCCTAGCCTAGTCATTAACTACCGGTCTCTCATCCTAAGTCATGCAATAAGTCACACATCTGTATGTAAATGTTTCCCCTTGTCCACACCTACATGAATAAGTCTACAAGGGTACCATCAACATCCTAAATAAGGTGTGATATAGACTTAGAAAGACATGACTAATGAAATATATAAGTATCCATTCAGTGAATATAATATTGCAGTCTACAATTTTTAATGGAATGTAATAAATAAAATGTTAAAAGGACCAGAAATGGTTCTAGAATGGCCCCAGGATGCCGCTGCCTACTTCAACAAAAGAAATATAATATCCAAATAATTAACATAATGTATACACATATATGAGCAATATATATAGTCAATTATACAATGATATAAGTGGATACTACCACTATCTTGGACCCAATTCATAAATTAGACATCTATCAGCTGTTTTATGAGTATCACAAGTATGAAGAGATTCCATGACCAGTATAATTGTAGTAAAGTTCACCATGCATTATATCATAATCATAGGTACACCATACATATATCACATGATTCGGGGGTTCTATTCATAATATCATAGAAATAGGGTCCCCATGCCTAGTGTCATATCTAGATAATTTGTTTTTCCCATATCCCATATATAAAGTCCATTCATGACTATATCACATTAATAAAGGATCTCCATGACTAAAAAAATTTATAATATTTATCCATGTCAATGTCACATTTATAAAGGGTCATCATTCCCATATCACATTTATAAATGCTTTCAATTATCATGCATCATAATAATTAATAATAACCATAGTCTATAATATTATCGAATAAATACATCATAACTTGTTAACATTTAATAATTACAATGTTATAACCATTGTTCATATTTATTGGGTGACGATGTCGTACAACATGCCTCAATTCAATTTGTATTCAAATTATAAATTTTTTATCCATGTTAAACCACAATAATAATATATTTAATTAATTTTTTCATAACATGTAATTCATAATAAATCAATTCAGATAATGATTTAACCATTTAGTCATTTATAGCAACATTGGAAATGTGACCTGCACAACGCAAGGGGCGTCCAAAATTAAAGGGGATTTTTTGAAGGTCATAAGGTTCTCAATTAAGAAAACCATTTAAATTAAGTTTTTATTTATGGGAAACACATTGTGATACCGGCATGCAACAAAATTACATTCATTATAAATCATCTCAACATTGAGGGATAATAACTAGACTGCCAAACATAGCCATGTATAGGAGAACATGTCGTGCATCGACCATAGTTTTTGTACAGATTTATAGAAGATGATCAAACATATGAACACCATAAAAGTAGGCCATAAGATCCTAAACCAAAATAACTCTATTGAGCGAAATATAGATGATGAATGAAAAAAATATGAATGAACATTTTACCGACATGCATCAAACAAAGAAAAATAAGATCAAATTAGTGTTCATATGGAGAAGATATTGAAGAACCAAAGTGGATGAATGTGGGACAGAAAATATATTATAAACCCTATATATTCTTTAAAAATAAAGGGAGAAATATGTGGGGTGAAATTTATATACATTCATGTACTTTTGAAAAAAAAATACCAAAAAATTAGGGGGCGTACAGTTTGGTCGCACGATTTATAGAACAATGCACGATCCTTATAATACCACAACATTAAGAGGAGATGTATGTAATGTCCAAAACATTTTGTATATTTTTTTAATTATATGGATTTATTATGAGACCGCGAAATATTATGGTGCGTGATTCTGAGGTCCGTGGTGCCCTAAATGATCCGTCAAAGTTTTGTTAATGATTAATTAGCATGGGTAAGTAGTTTTCCTGAAGAAAATGTAATAACTCAGGAAATGGTTACTCGTATTATAAATCCAAGGTCACCATTACGCTCAAGCTGGTGGGTTTACCTTAGGTGCGACATATGTTTAGTCAGTGTGGGCCTCCTGTGAACAAACCAGAAAATGGAATAACCGTTAATAATATAATTAAATAATTTTATTTTATTTTTTAAAATGCTTATAAATCACAAACGGTAACTCAGATTAAAAATATGAGACCGCCACTAAAATTGTGAGGCTATGATTTCTTTTTTTAGATACTAACATTGGTCAGTGCGGGCCACCAGGGAATATTATTTTTTTGATGTAAATAAAATAATTAAGTGACAATTATTTTATTGTAAAATCCATAACTTTTAAATAGTAACTCAGATTGGAAATCTGAGAGTACCATTGGGTTCATTGGGGTGTGTTTCACTTAATTAAAACCTATCCTTGACCAACACAAGTTTAGGGTGAATTTTATTAATTTTCCTAACTTTTTTTCAGGAACGTTTAGTAAACGCATGACCGGTATTTTGTAACTTTTTAACTGGTGCTCAGAATTTAAATTAGAGGACACCGTTGAACTTGTAGCGCCAATATTCTCTTAAGTAGAACCTCACCTCGACCACAGTAGGTTGAGGGTGGAAATTAGTTTTCGGACTATTCATGGGAGAAAATAAAATAAATATGATTTTTTAATTGAAACCTCCCATTTTTAATCATGAAGGTGGGGACTACATGAGGGTGCTGAGGCATTTAATGTTGGGAATTAAATGCCCAATTACAGAAATGGTTAAACAACTTTACTCTTTAATTAATAGTATTCATTAATTCTGAATTAATAAATCAACCTGTTATCTCATGGGATCTCCCCATTGATGTTCCAATATTAAATCTTAGCCTATTAATTTGGAACCACACCTCTCGTGGGGAAATGTTTTGGCAAATGAGAGCCTTTGGAAAACATCCTCCAGATGCAGAACATATCCCACAAAAAACACTCTCTCGATCAAGAATGAGGGACTGAATTTGGAAACTGTTGTGAGAGCAACAGATTTTGGAAAATGCACCATCTTCATATCCTTCCTCCCGTTGTCTCCAACAAGAAAACATGGTAGGGGATTTATTTTGAATTATGATTGAATTTATTTGATAATTCTTAATTTTTTGGGTTGACAATGATGATGGAAAAACTAACAAGGCCATCATCCTGCACTTAAACCATTCCCCTTTATCATTTGTTTTTCGCGAGTTCATTGTGTGTTTATCAACTCCAAATATTTAATGACACTAGAAACACCATACTTTTCTATGAGAAAAATATGGAAGTGGAGCCCTCGACTTAATGATTGTGAATATGTGAACGACATAATTTTCAGTTTTGGAATGAAGCCGCAATGGATCGTGGAAGAAGGCAGCGGTCAACACCCGGCCGACTGCGAGGAAGATGGGGCGGCATGCGTCCACACCGCCAGTTCAGTAGGAGGCCATAGACCATCAATTATAGCGGAGCAGGGGTGCACGTTCGCACCGCCGGAGCAGGAGGCCGCAACGGAGGACGGGGGGCGGCTGACACCCGGTTGGCCACAGAGGAGCAGCGGCGCACGATTGCACCACTGGGAGGTGGACCAGCCAGGGCACTTGTGAGCTGTAGTTGTTTGGTGGGACCCACATGGGTCTCGCGGGTGACATGGCAGCACCCAAAATTGTTTCCCTTTGCGGTTCTGAACAAAAGGGGGCCTCTCCCCCTTCAGCGCCAACTCAGGCAGACCACACCCAACGGGCCACGACCAGCGGGTCAGGCCCACCATGACCCAATCCAACTGGGCCGGACCCAAAAAGTCCAGGTCGACCTGATCTATGTCAGGTCGGCCCATGTAGGGTCAGGTCAGGTCGGACCGGACCCGAGCCCATCCAGACCATGTTTCAAATTTTGTGTCATATCTTGAGAACTATGCATCTGTTTGAAGAACAGTCTACGACATCAGAATCCTTGGATAAAAATGGTCCTTTTTTGTACTCTACTTGAGTTTTTGAAAATGCTGCTGTACAGACAGGTTAGATCATAACAGAATTTAACTGGTCCCTCGGAGCAGAAACGTTAATAGCTTACAAACCAGGCGTCCGGTTGACATGTCATCTATTTTGTTGGGTCCCTTAGGACATGATAGACCTTTGGGATACTTCTTCATGGATATTCATGGTGGTTTAGGTATGACTGATGGCTTGAGGAGTGGTTTTCCCAAATGCGCTATTAGCGGAAATCCAGTGGCTGGCAGTGAGGCGGAGGTTGGAGACAGATCATACAGAGGTTAGTTACCTATTGACTCTGGGCGGGTTGGATCATGTTTGGGTCATTTTGGGGGTTAGTACCTATCGATTCTAGGTGGTTCAGTGTTTATTGATACTTTGTGGGTCAGCGTACACTGATCTTATCTGGGTCAGATCCTCTGTGGTTCAGCGCTTAGTGATCCTGTGTGGGTCAGTGCATACCGATCCTGTGTGGTCCAAATCCTCTATGAGTCAGTGCTCAGTGATCTTATGTGGGTCAGCGCATACTAATCCTATTTCAATCAAATAATGTGTGGTTATGGGGAGGTTAGTACCTATCGACTCTTGGTGGGTCGAATCCTGTGTGGGTCATTGCGAGGGATTGTACCTATCGATCCTGTGTGGGTCAGATTCTGTATGGTCACCAGCATTGCCTCTTGACAGAATAAGATGATTGAGATTTGCAATTGATCATCTATAATTTTATAATTCACTAATACCTGGTTTGAGCTGAGACTCCATTTCAACTAAGTCTTTTCCCTATGTGGTACTTTTACCTTCGTTGTACAATCTTCATCGTGATACCTATGTTGTACTTTTACCTTCATGGGGTAACCTTCGTAGTGTTATCTGTGTGGTACTTTTACCTTCATGGTGTTACCTTTGTGGAGTTACCTTTGTGGTATTCTTACCTCATATATGAGATTGTTATATCTTGATAAAATACGTGTATGTATGGGTATATACATATATAGAGTTGATGCAATTCTTCTTGGATTATCCTTTTTGGATTTGAGAGACCTTCAGGGGTCTCGGGGTCCCTAAAGTGTATTGTTATACTCACCTCTGCACGGTCATTAACCACACATTATTTTTTCTTGTGTAGGTAATAGATAGTGATGATTGAGGATGAGTGTACCAGGACTAGAGACTACTCAGAGATTTAAATTAGATGAGGCATACCGTAGAGACAACTGTTTGAGAGATGTGCCTACCGTTCAAGTAAGATCCTTGGAGGGAGTTCAGAGGAGCTTTTTTTAGTTTTACTTGTATAATCTAGTTTTACATGTAATTTTCATTTGTTCTAGTATTCCAGCCCCTTTTCATTCTATATACACCCTATTTAATAGATAGTTTACTTTTTTCTTATAACTTGTTGTGTTTTCGGATCGTGTGAGTTTATAGTTTATTAAGGCGATGCCTTCTCATTTTAGGGATATTTCTTTCTAGTACTAGTCTCTAACCCCTGGACTAAGGAAAGAGGGTTTGGGGAAGTCATGGCATGGTCCTAAGGGGACGGGTGATGACAAATTGGTATCAGAGGAGTTTGGTTCTTCCGAAGATCTAGGATTATGATCTTTTTTGTGAAGCAGTATTATTAAGTGTTATGAGTCTAGTTTTCAGTCTTGGGAGTCTAGTGTTAGTGTGGTAGCCAACGTATCCATACACTAGGACCTTGAATTCCGATTTCCGACTCATTGCATGAAAACACAGATTACGTGTGTTTCTAAAAAAATTTCTTTTGATTTTCTTGGAGTCAGCTCACCAGGTATAACTAAATGAAAAAGGGGAACCTGTTCTTTATCTAGATACTACTGCCTAGATATCCAGCTAGGATTCCTGAGTGAGTAGGCGCAGACAACCCACTGAGCTATCAGGCCTCGGTTCATGCCCCTCTTATGCAATTATCACCATAGGTTGGTGTACCAGCAGCACCACAACCTGTTGGATAAGCGTTTCCACCAGCCCCACCAGTATAGGATGCATTCCGACTGAGTCTGTTGCTCATGTTCCAGCGACAGAGACCTCTGAGGTTTTGAGGCGAGTCAGATTCCCAAGTATCTAATGGTTGGCTGAAGGTAGTGGCTAGAGTTTTCTGCCTAGTTGAGACGGTAATAGAGATGATGGTGATCCTAGCTACCTGCCCTTTTTAGTGAGTGGCCATGACGGTGGTCCGCATAGTGATGAGTCTCTAGTACATGAACGTTCCCTGAGATGGTACCTTCGGGTAGTGTGTCAGCTATATCACTGCTCATTGGTCATCATTTACAACCATTGGTACTGGTAGAGGACACATGTAGGCTTAGTGCCTTACATGTGTTTCAGCATTAGATACCCCTCAGGTTCCGAGGTGAGCCTGACTCACAGGAGGCTAATGATTGGCTTGAGGAGGCGGTTGAGAGTTCCCTAGAGCTTCTACAACTTCGGCAGGATGACATGTCTATAGCTGAGTATTCATCAAGGCATATCGACCATTACTGGTACTCGACAAATATGAATTGATTAGTGCATCAGGGCTTATACTAACAAGTGACGTGTATTTAGGGACATCTTAGCCAGAACTATTCCTCTATGCATTTCTACCATTCTTTGAGTACTAGAGAGAACCATTTTGATTGATTTTTCTTTTGCTGGGAAGATACAACCAGTGAATGTTATTAGTGGGATTCAAAAAATAGGCACTTGTCTTAGAGACATGGTCATGTAAAAATGTTTTGGAAAGAAGAAGTGTTAGGGATAGATGAATCTGTCGAGTTGCAGACATGGAAGCAGATCTAGGAGAGCAGCATGAGGTGGGGTAAATTTCGACATGTTACAACCACCACCCTTTTTGGTCCCCACCAGGCTCAGGGAGATGGAAGACAAGGGAAGGGAGTTTCTGCATACGGTCATGGAGTGTGACCCAAGGGCTCTAGGAATGATTCGATGAACGATATATGTCTACTACTTGCTACCATATTAATAGTCATAGGTACCAATCGTTCCATCCATCCACGAATCTTGTACAATACCTAGATTATCCAGTTAAGTCATTGACTTAACCCTCATGTCTAGAGATACCTTTGGGAGGAGACTCGATAATCACACTTATGCCGATAATGTGATCTAACCCATGAGGTAATAGTTTCAGTTGGAACCTCTTGGTGGCAGCGTCATGGCCTTATGACGTTAGTTTGGGTATGGACTAGATATCAACAGTTCAAACACAGATTGACTATATTAGGAAAAAAGGTTGTAGTTTGTCTAATATGTTGGGATAGGTTTTTTCTTTAGTCGGTGAAAATGAAAACCAAGGATGCACAGGAAAAACTCATGGAAAAGAGGGTGCAGTCGATCACGCTTGAGTTGGCGAGCCCAACCGTCATGGAAATAAGTGTTATCAGTTTTTAATTCCCAATAGAAGCGGGAAAGAGTGGGGAAAATCCTTTCAAAAAATGTTTCCTAGTTTACCTCCTTGAATGGGGAGGGACTTCTGCTTTGGTATGCCTTCCTCCAGGACTATTACTTTGAGAAAGCTTGTACTCCTTGGAAGGGGAACATAGTAGCAGATGCACCTAGCAAGAGATCTGTTATACAGTTGTTGACTGAGAAGAAAGAGAAGCTAGCCTCTTGGTGGATATACTACATGGATTGAGATGGAGAATCTTGTCTTCAGCCTCTGACAGTCATTCCCCAATCATTCAGCAAGTCAGGGAGGCGCAGCTTGGGGACACTTACTACGAGGCTCAACGTCCTCAGATATCCATAGGACATACACCAAATGGATTTTCTAAATGTGGGGAGAACATAACCTTCTTCAGAGGATGTACAATGGTATCGATGGTACTATGGAAGAAAGTGTTGAGGTAGTTCCATACATCCCCTCTAGGATAACATCCCAGAGGGGCGAAGAAGTACCTAGACCTTTAGCATCATTTTTAGTGGCCATGGATGAAGATAGTAGCGGCGGGGTTTGTATCATGATGTCTCACTTTTTAGTATTTGAAGACTACTCAGATCTGGTACAAGTCATATGTTGACAAGAGATGGATACCTTTGGAGTTCTTGGATGGAAGACACTATTTCCCTATGATTCTCCCCTCAATGGGGACTACAAAGTTTTAGCCAAGGCGCAAGTTTTCACAGAGGTTTATCAAACCATTTCCGATACTTCGGAGTATTGGCGATGTGGCATACCACTTGGCTCTACCACCATAGTCGGAGTGGGTGCAAGATGTCGTCCATGTATCCTACCTGTGGAGATACTTTCATGACGCTTATCAATTCATTGACCATGGAAAGCTAGACTTAGATGATGGGGAGACGTTTAAAGAAGATCAAGTAGAGATTAAGGATTGACAGAAGTAGGTCCTTCGTGGGTGGATGATACCTCTAGTGCACATTTTTGGGCTTCATGGGAACCTCTAAGAGAGCACATGGGATCAGGAGGCTCATATATGTGCTCAGTACCCCGATTTGTTTCCTTACTCTATGTTGTGGCTTTCGGGGACGTAAAGTCCTAATGTGGTGAGAATATAATGTCATGAAAATTACGTATATTTTTTTCAACTATAAAAAATTATTTGGAGACTGAAAAATATTATGTCGCACGATTCTATGGGCTGGATTGCCAGGAATGATCCGTCAAAGTTTTTTTAAGGTTTAATTAACACATGTAAGTAGTTTTACTAAAAAAATTGAATAAATCATATACGGTTACTCGGATCAAAAATATGATGGCACTGTAGTGCTCATGATTATGGGTTTACCATAGGGGAAACTAAATTTTAGTCGGCATGAGCCTCCTATGAGAAAACCCTAAAATGGCATAACGGTTACTAAAATAATTAAATAACATTATTTTATTTTTCAAATGCTTATAACTCACAAATTTTAACTCGGATTAAAAATATGAGTCCTCTTCCAAACTCATTAGGGTATTTTTTATTTAGGCATATTCAAACATTGGTCAGCACATGCCACTAGTAAAAGTTCGATTTTGGCCATAAATAAATTAAATAAGTGACAATTATTTTATTTTAAAATCCATAACTTATAAATTGTAAATCAAATGAGAAATTTGAGAGTTTCCTTGGGTTTGTTGAGATGTATTTCACTTAGGTCTAGCCTAACCTCATCTGGCATGGGTCAAGGGTGACTGTTAATAATTTTACGAACTTTTTTGGGTACGTTTAGTAAACATGTGAGTGGCATTTTCTAACTTTTGAAACGGTACTCTAAATTAAAATCTAAGGAAACTGTTGAACATGCAGCGCTGATATTCTCTTAATGAGACCTTCAGCTCGACCCCAATAGGTTGACGGTGGAAAATAGATTTCGGACTTTTCGTGGAAAAAAATAAAATAAACATGCTTTATTTTATTTTTGAAATTGAAACCACCCATTTAGAATCTAGAAGGTGGGGACCACATGAGGGTGGTATGGTAGTTAATGCTGGGAATTAAATGCCTAGTTACACAAAAGGTGAAACCAATTTACTCTTTAATTAATAAGATTCATTAATTTTGAATTAATGTATCAACTTGTTAACTCTTGGGATCTCCCCATTGATGTGACAATATTAAATCGTAACATATTAATTTAGAACCACACCTCTCACAGGGAATGGTTTTTGTAAAGGAGAGCCTTTGGAGAAACATCATCCTGACGAAAAACCTCTCTAATGAAAAATGCTATCCCGATCAAGAATGTGGAATAGACTTTGGAGCCTGTTGCGGGAGAGACGGACGTCGGTGACATCACAATCTTCATGTCCTTCCATGAGTCATCCCCAACCACTTAAAATGGTATGGGATTTTTTTTGAATTATGATTGAATTTATTTGATAATTCATCATATTCTAGTTTCACAACAATTATGGACAAACTAACATGGCCATCGTCCCGAACTTAAACCATGTACCTTTATCTTTTGTTCTTTGTGTGTTCTTATTGAGTTCGTCAATGCCAAATATTTAATGATTCTAGAAATACCATGTTTTTTTGATAAAGACATATGGACGTGGAGCCCTCGACATGAGGATTGTGAATATGTGAACGACATAATTTTGTTTCCTGGAACGAAGTCGTGATCGCTCGCAGAAGAAGGTGGCTGCCAGCACCCAGCCGACCATGAGGAATGTAGGGTGGCATGCGTTCATGCCGCCAGTTGAGCAGGAGTTCACGACCCATTGACTAGGGCGGAGCAAGGGGTAGCGGACATCACGTCGTCTGACCACATAGCAGAGTGGGGGCAAGAGTCCGCTTCACCAGAGCTAGAGGCCGCAGCCGCAGGGCCGCGGAGAAAGCCAGAGGATGGCCGACACCCAGTCGGCCGGTGCAACGATTGACTACAGTAGTTCAGTGGGACCCACTCGGGTCCCGTTGTGACATGGAAGCACCCAAAGGCGATTCCCTTAATGGTTCTGAATAGAAGGGGGGCCGCTCACCCTTCACCACAAGCTCATGCGTACCGCACCTAGTGGGTCGCACCCAGTGGGCTGGGCTGGGCCCGACCTGGCCCAGGAAAACCGCTACAAACCCTATATAGTCTGGGTTGACCAAAACTAGGTCTGGATGGCTTAGGCCGGGTCGATCCGACCGGGTCGGACAGGACCAGGGCCCATCCGGACCCAGTTTCACCTTTTTGGTCGTACCTTGAGAACCCAGCGGTCGTTTGACAAACCGTCTTCAGATCCAGAATCCTTGGATCTATACGATCGTTTTTATTAAACTTTAAATGTGTTTTGGATAATTTTGGAGTACGGCCAGGTTGGATTGAACCCAAATCCAACCGGGCCCTCGGAGTAGAAATGCAAATAACTTTCAAATTAGTCGTCTGATTGACGTGCCGTCTATTGTGTTAGGTTCCATAGCACATTGCGGACCATTGGGATACTTATTCATTGATATTTTTGGTGGTGGAGGTACGAATGATGGCTTGAGGAGTGTTTCTCAAAAACCTACTATTAGCTGGAATCTAGTGGCTAGCATTGAGGCAGAGGTTGGAGACGGATCATACGGAGGTTAGTTACCTATCGACCTTGGGCCGGTTGGATCATGTGTGGGTCATAGAGGGGCTAAGTACATGACGATCATGTTTGGTTCTATGCACATAAATCTTGTGTGGGTCAATGCATACCGATCCAGTGTGGGTCATATCCTGTGTGGGTCAGCGGTCAGCGATCCTGTGTGGTTCATCGCATACTGATCCTATGTGGGTCATATCCTGTGTGGGTCAGTGCTCAGCAATCCTGTGTGGATTAATAAATACTGATCCTATGTGTTTTAGATAATGTGTGGTTCATCATAGGTTAGTACTTATCAACTCTGGGAAGGTCGGATCCTCTGTGGGTCATTGCAGTGGTTAGTACTTATCGATCCTGTGTGGGTTAGACTCCGTATGGTTAGCAATAGTGCCTATCGACAGAATAAGATGATCTAGCATTGAGATTGATAATTTGTAATTTTATACTTCACTAAAACCCGGTTTGAGTAGAGACACTTTTTAAAATATGACTTTTAACTGGGTGGTACTTTTACCTTTGAGGTACAATCTTCGTGGTGATACATGTGTAGTAATTTTACCTTCATAGGGTAACCTTCATAGTGTTACATGTGTGGTACTTTTACCATTGTGGTGTTACCTTTGTTGTACTCTTCTCTCATGAATGGCATGTGTAAATCTTGATAACCTAGGTTTATTAAAGGGAATATACCAAATTAGTGTTGATGTCTGGCATTGTGGTTTATCCTCTGTGGATTTCAGAGACCTTGAGCGGTCTCGGGGTCCCTACTGAGTATTGTTATACTCACCCATGCACGATCTTCACCCGCACCTTGTTGTGTCATTGTTGACAACGGACAACGCTGATTGAGGATGAGGTTACCAGGTCTAGAGACTTCTCATAGGTGTACCTTAGACAAGGCATACCATTGAGACAACCTTGTGAGAGTTGTACCTACCATTCAGGTAAGATCCTTGGTGGGTGTTCATAGGAGTTTTTTTTAGCTTTACTTGTACTTTTTCTATTTTACTTATACTTTCC
Source organism: Viscum album (assembly GCA_963277665.1). NCBI lineage: Eukaryota > Viridiplantae > Streptophyta > Magnoliopsida > Santalales > Viscaceae > Viscum > Viscum album. The sequence goes on from OY728143.1 coordinate 361,390,128, forward strand.
AGTTGGGATTTTATTACGTCCCCTTTACATTATGTACACAACCTATTTAATATATATTTTTCTTTGTGATGATATCTTGTAGTGTGCTTGGTTTATGTGAATTTATAGTTTATAAAGGCAATGCCTTCCCATTTTAGGGATATGTTTTTCCGGTGTTAGTCGCCATCCCCTGGACTAAGGAAGGCGGGCATAGGGTATTCACGGCACAAGCCCCGGGGGATGGGTCGTCACAACCTAAATTGTTTATGATCAAGTTCTTCCAAATAGTTAAACATGACTCAGTTAAATATTGTAGACATCCAATATGTGTGTGCATACCTTATCCCACAGTTAGGGGAAAACCTGAATCCTTCTTACCCTTCTGAAAAGCCACACTCTACTAGGAGAAACTGTATAGGTTGGGAAAAATTTCACTTCTAAAATTGCATCCCAACACATTATTCCACCAGATTTTATATTAGGCTCTAAACAACCCCTGAAAAATGTTTTTTCCTCCATAGCTTCTGTAGAAATCCATATTACTTCAAAACTAATGATTTAAAATATAAACTAAAGGATCCATATATTAAATAAAAATTTGGTTGTTACAATTAACTATCTTATGAAACTATACGATTTAGTTAATTGGTTACCAAATAATTATAAATGAATATAAAATCCAATTTAATATAAATGAATTGTTTTTGTAAAAAATTATTTTTTTGGGATAAAGGATTTTTATCCTAAAAAATAAATATAATTTCTATCAATGAATGACCATAAGGAATTTTATATATTATATATTCAATAAATTTTTTATATATTCATCCAATATTTTGGACAAGCATAACAAAATAACCAATCCAATTTTACACATTAAAAAACAGTATTTTTTAAAAGGTAGTTTTTCCACCTTTTATTGGATAACCTATTATAATACTAAATTTTGACACTTTTATTAATTTTATTAAAAAAATAAACATTATTTTTTGAAATTGGAATATAAAAATCAAAATATGTTAAATTTTTGTTATTTTTTAATGAATAGTCAAAAATATATAATTATAAAAGAAAAATTATTTTTAATCTAAATAATTTATAATGATAAATTATATTTTGAATTTGATTTAAAGTTAAAATATTTAAATTATAAATATATTAATCTAATTTAGGTCATTATAATCACATTTATACTGACTATTTATATAAAATTATTTTAAGCATTTGAACATTTTTAGTTTAAATCCCTGCATTCTCGCTACGTTTGTGGGATTAATTTAAAGTTAATTTTTTCCACTTTTGTGGATGGAATTTTTAAAAATTGATTCTATATTTTTAATCATAATATTTTATAATTTATAATAATTTCATGTTATATTTTTACTAATATTGTTATTGAAAATAATAATAATTAATTTCAGTGATTATGAAAAAAACGAGTATGCATAGTGGTTAAAGGTAAAATATGAGGTGAAAAAAGAACAAACACTAATACATGTCCCATTGGATGGACATATTTATACCTTTTCTATTTCATTCTCAAAATGTTAATTTTTTTCATAATGACATGAAAAATAACAAGGGTATAATTCACCCATTCAAAAAAATACAGTGTTCCACAATCCACACATATAAAAGGCAACCCCTCTCCTCCTCTCATCACACCATAAAACCACATAGGATCAGAATAAGACCATCCCAAATAACATCAAAAAATACATTAACTCGTCATGTAATACTTATATTTTTTTTTCTAAATCAATCTATTCAATTTTTTATTACAAACCTATAGAGGATACCCGAAGAACAGGTAATGTTCTTCTAAAAGAGTTTTTATTTTATTTCCTCATCCACCAACTTAAATTACTATTATACAATGATTGTATAATAAAATCAGAATCTTCAATATATTAAGATGTTTTTATGTAATGGTTATTACCTAAAAATTCACACACTTCCATAAAATGGGTTATGAAATCATCGTTCGTTTGTACGTTAGACTACCACTTCACGAACTGATATTTTTTGTTCTTCTATTACAACAATTCAAGGTTGGAAATAATGATCAATTTATAAATTATATATAATATTAATGATAATTGTTTTTAAATTTTTCTTATGTAATTATTATATCACACATAACTTCATGGTTTCCATTTATTAGGAATATGACAACATCATTCGTGGGTTCGGAGGACTACTGCCTCACGAAGCGATGTGATTTGTTCATTCTTTACATAGAATGTATTAAGGTATGGTTTAATAAAACAATGTGATATATATAAAAAAGTTACTATAATGAATATAGATATATATATATATAATTTACTCTTCCTTATTTTTATTAGATAATAAAATGGAAACATATTTTATGCGTACATACAACATGTAGTCTCCTTTAACAATGTATATCACTTAATGTCACTAAATTTTAAGGATTAATCTAAAATAATTATATAAAAAATATATATGATATTTACATAGTGGTTCACATTATGTAGATTATAATATCATTACCATATTAAGATAATAAAAAAATCATGTCGAAACATACATGAAAAAATGCAATTATAGGTGAAATAATAAAAATAATGAATTGTTATTAACAAACATGTTCTAAGATGTCATAAAAGAATCATTTATGATATCATACATATTAGATAACTTCTGGTATAAGTTAATTACATTTTTAAAACCACTATACATGAGATAAAATAACTTTCTATCCAAAAAAAGTATGAGTTAATGGTTTCTGGCCTAACATTTACTTATGTTAGACATAAACCATATTCACCACTTAGTTATTTTGTGTGGTGTATGTACTGAAATATTTTATGACTTATAATTTATTCATTTATCATAATTAAAATGAATTTATTATTTTGAGTTATTTCACTCATTTTACATTGAATATAAAATTTACCAAAGTGGAAGGATATTAATTCAATATCTAATCATTATTCGAGATGGTTTTGTTTTTATATGTATTGGGTGTGAAGAATTTGATATTTCCATCAATAAATCAATATATTTTCTTATAATATAGTTATTAGTGATATTTTCAAGGAATAGAAAAAAAAAGTCAATCTATGGAACATAAAATAATTAAGAAAAGGTTTAAAAAATTACTACATCATTTATCTCATTGATTGAAAAATAGTTTTTAAATGTTTTCTAATAAAATTCCAAAAAAATTTCTTTTAACATTTAAAATGATTTATTGAAATAAATATTCACCCATTTTTTCTTTTTAATAAATTTTTTCAATGGAAACATCTTGAATCGTTCCAAACAAGTACTTTTATAACCATTTCACTATAAAAATGGATGAGCTTTGGAACATTTACTGAATTCCCAACTGATATAACCATATATTCATTAAATATTAATTTTAAATTTTACAAGGATATTTGTGAGAAATTTTTTTATAAAATTTATATTCAAAGAAATAATTTTCACAATAATTTTCTATATGAAAAGGATATTTCCTTCAATAATATTTTTAAATATTTTATTATCATATATATATTCATCAATGACAATAATCGTTTATTATTACACAAATGGGTTTATTTTGTAATGATATCATCCATATTATTTCTGTGGTTGGTTTATGATCAGTTCAACTAGGGATGTACTATTTCAAAACCATTCACATTACTCAAGATTTTATATTATTGTTTTAATTGATTAGGGAATGTTTTTAAATTTATTATTCTAGTATAAATATGAATGTTTATGTTAATTATATTTAACCTTTTTCAGGTGAAGAATGCATTAGATTTCATATGTGATTTGTGGGGCCTACTATAACTCATTGATTCATTAGTAGGATTAATGAGGAAAACTATATATGGTATTGTCTGAGACCTTCCTATTTATTAGATACATGAAATGGCTCCTTATGAGTTTTAGATTCTTGGAATGAAACCTTCATGATATTATAATTCTTTTCACAAATCATCAATGGTTTTATTTAGATATCCATTATTGTGAATTTCATCATTTTTAATTCAGTTATTGATATTCCATGTTAATATTTGATTAGTTATAATATCCATGGTTAAGTTTCAATCTATGTGATTATTTATAAGTAATTATATGATAACCATTCATTTAATCCATTTCAGTCTCAAGTTATTTATTCAATGGAATGTGTTTTAGTTATTTACCATTCTATATTGATTACGCGTCATTTCTTCCTATATTTTGATGTACACATACCCTTAATAAAAATATGACCTTATCCCATTATTATGATTTATTTTCTACAAGATATGAGGATGTATTTTTGGATTGAGATGAAGGGATACTCATAAGGGAATAATGAAATTATCAAAGAAAATTCATTTTTTATTTTATGTATTAAATTTTAATATAAATTTAAATTATATATCTTGTTAACCAGAATTAATAAACTGTTAGGTCTTTTGAGACCTCATATTTTTGTATCTTATACAAATATAATGGTTGTATAAACCTGCACTGGGCTACTAGGGTTGGGGTAACTATAGTAGGTATTAGATAAATTTTAGTAAAGATTGTGGGAACTATCATTAAGAAAACATAAATTATAGAACATAAACCAATTATACCTTTTTAGGATAATAATAGAATAATATCACAAAGTTCAGGTAAAATAATGATTTTGTAGTTAGTCCCTGCATTATGCACATGTATGGAAATTACAAGTTGGTGTGGTAGTAGGACAGAGGTACCTAGGGGTAATAACTCTGAAAAAGATGTGTTGGTATTGACTTAAGAATTGCTTGATTCTTGAGAATGGATCTTATTATGCACCTTTTTTTGACATTTCTTAGGTTTATATTAATAATAATTGACATTCTCATTATAGACCATTATAAAGTATTTGAAATTAAGATATTACAAAGGAAACCTTGTTTCTAATTATGAGATTATATATTTTAACTATTTCACTAATATTTGGATTATAAATTATGTTTTATAATGATATTTTCTAATCTATTGTATTCCATTATTTATAAATGGTGCCTAACAGAAGGAATAACCATTATTTCCTTGAATGTACTCCATAAATTGATTACTCATCTCAGGAACGATAATCAAACTGTATAAAGATATGAGGATTTAAGTGATCAAATTATCAATATATTGGGTAATATGAATCATGTTTGGAGTAATAATCATTCCTATGTGGAGCATTTTATTGATTAAACAAACTGTATAACAATTTTATACCACTATATGCATCAGCAGCCTCCATTATTCAATGGGTCTACAAATTGATTTTTAGATAAGAAATGGATATATTACATAAAGAATATATTTTCTACCTAGGATGTATTTTAAGGGAGAAATATATGATGGTGGTTTGTCATATCTTAGGATATGTGGATCAGAAGTGGTCTTCGATTAAAAAACGCTAAATAAGAAGAAGAAATAGCAAGAATGGAGTGGATGGATTTAAATGTAGTCTTCTTGGAAAAATATTTTTCTCATCGGAAAAGAAAGGGAATAGAAATAAAATTATTTTTTTAAGAAAAAAATAAGAGGGAAATGTTTATAATTATGAATTAACCATTTAAAGGTTATCAGTGAATATTTTGGACAACATACAGAATACAAAGACAAATATTGATATTTTATTTTATAAGAGTGAAAAAATCCATTGAATGGAACTAGTGTCTCAATAATTCAAATCATATGAGTACATAGTATAATGTTCTATTAAGACAAATAAATAATTCTCCAAGTCTTATAGATTTTAAGGGAAGTAGGAGAGGAATATTAAAACAAAAAAGGTGGAGAAAGGTAGAAGCGAATGAATGATTTTCCATAATGTGGTACTTCTGAAAGGAAACACCATAGTACATTATTAAAAAGAAAAAGTGTTTACTTATAGTTTCTAATTATAGGAAACCATACTCAATATTTAGAGGGTGATAAATAATTTTCCAAGGTTCGAAGCTTCAATTTTAAGGAAATAGTGGAATATGCAAATGAATTCCCCAATATCGAATGGAATATACATGGGATGAAGCTAGTGGATCAAGGACAAGATTATGTTATTTAAATAGATGATTTCGAATGATTAAATTCATTTCATTTGGATTCGAGTAAAATTTTAAATGACTATATTAATAAATGATATTCTATTTGTTAGAATTATGAAATGTATAAGGATTGAATTGTAGTAATTTTAAATGAGTAATGGAATTAATATATCGAATGTTATAAATGTACAAGAAAAATGATTCAATTAAAAGATAAAATTCAAGGAAAACACATTATTTAGGGAAGTATTTCCCTTAATATGTTCCTAACATTGAGATAACTATGTTGTGATAAATATTTTAATGATATGGAAATAGTAAATTAGATTGTATTAACTACATTGGAACTAATTAATGTTAAGTTCATTTTGGAAATTCTCTGACATTATTTATAATAGTGGAGATCTTAATAATTTTGAAGGGTCATAAGGTTAACATGTTTTTAAGGGGTTTAAGTTGAAAATCATATGAGGTTTTTGAGATTAATTTATTGTATAAGATAAATTTTTCTAGCCATTTTATTTTTCGAAAATAACTAAAAGTAAATAGAAATACTTTCCACTCTTTTATAGACCTTACAATACGTTAAAAGTAATTTATAGTGCTTCATGTATCAAAAAAATTATGGATGTTCATTATTATTAATGTATGTGACTAATCATAAATTTATGAATGAATAAAAAAAGATAAAATTTAACTTATTAAATAGAAACAAGTGAAGTAATTGTATTTCCATATATTCTTATACATTAAAAGTAATATTTATCATTATAAAAAGGTTATTGAATAAAAAATTTCATCTTATTACCTTATTAACTTATGAATAAGATTGTATTTCAATTTATAATAGATTTTGGATTTTTTACTTAATATTACATTAAACATTTTCTTGATTCTGATCAATGTCATCAATCACTCTATGTAGTTATTATCTTAGTTCATTCATTTCCACATTTTCACATTCCACCACTGTTCTCCTAAATAGAAAAATAATTACATGGTATCTCTTATGACATTGGTAAATCCCTTTTTCTCTAATAAATATGATGTTTATTAACCATTTTATGATGCAGTTTTGTCAACAATATTATTTCCAAATGTCAATCCCTTGATTTCTATGGATATGTTTAAATTATGAAGATTGAATTTATTTAAGGTGGGGAGAATGTAAATCCCCCAAATTTTAAAATAATAATATATTATTAAATAAATTATGTGACACAATACATTGGGTTAATCCTTAAATGAAAAAAATGAGTTTCATTGATAGCTTATGTCACACGCAAAACCGAGTTCTACCGAACACAAATAACACTATAATTTAAAATTAAAATTATAACCATTAATTTAAATTGGTGTTTATTGGATATATTAGATAAATTGTAAAAATATTTGATTGAATTCATTTGTCACTAATTATTTATAAATGAATATAAAAACAAATATAATTTAAAGGAAATGATTTTATAAAAAATATATTTTATGTGTCATGCAAGTTTTATCATAATAATTAAAATTAATTTTTATTATCAGATTATAAAAATGGACGTTTTATATTATATATTCAATTAAATGATTTTAAATCCATCCTACAGATTTTTTAGTCCAAAGATAAGATTGAAACAATTTTTTCTCATAAAAATATATATTTTAATGAAGGTAGTTTTGTCACCTTTTTAAGGCGCTCCTATTTTAAAAATAAATTATGACATGATTAAGAATGTTATTTTAAAGAATTTTTTTTAAATTTTTAATTTAAAAAATATCTTAGGGTCTGTTTTTGGTTTTTTCTATGATGTTTCATTTTTTGATGAATAGAGAAAAAATATTTCATTTTAATAGGAAACAAACATTTCATATAATTAATTTATAATGTAACATTTTGTTTTGATTTTTCAAATATTATAATTTTACAATTATTTATATATTAATCCAATTTGGTTCATTATAATCAATTTCATTGTAATTTCTATATAAAAATAATTTTATCTTATTAATGTTTCACTTTAAAAACCAGATTTCTCATTACATATATGGGATTAATTATAAATTTTATTTTTCCACCTATGTTTATTTAATTACAAAAAATAGACTCCATAATGAGAATCATAAAAATTTATAATTTATAAGATGGTAAAATAAATTTAATAATTAAATTATTATTGAAAAAATTTCAAATTAATTACAATTATTACGATCAAAGACAAGTATACTATGTGGTTAAACATAGAATATAGGGTGTAAAATTAATTCTAAACTAGTCCAAAACTAATCAGATGAAAATATTTATAACTTTTACCTTATATTATTGAAAAATATACATTATTTTTTCCTCGTGAAATGATTAAAATGTGGGTGTAATTCACTCATTCAAAAAATTACAGGTGTGCCACTGACCCCACATAAAAAATTCCACCCCCACTCCTCGTTAATTCACACCATAAAACCAATATTTTTCAGCCAATATCTCAAAAAATAACTTCCAGAAATCCCTTACATGATCCAATAATCATTATTTTTATAATAAAGGGGACCTATTACAATTTTACTAAAAACCAATGGAGGGTGCATAATGAAGATGTAATGTTGTTCTAAAAGAGTTTTTTTTAATTTCATTCTCAAAACACATAAATTCATATTATAACATGATTATATAATAACCCCCATATATCTCATATACTAATGATTTTTTTTTTAATCTTACAACATTAATTTTTTCACAGTTCCATCAAATGGGTTACAAAATCATCATTAAAGTGTACAACCGACTACCACATCACAAATTGACGTTGTTCATTCATTCTATTACCACATTTCATGGATGAGAAAAATGATGGATTTATAGTTGATATATTATATTAGATATTTATTATGTCATTACGATTCATTAATTATTATATCACACATACCTTCATGCTTTCCATTTTGTGGGAATATGATAACATTGTTCACGTGTACGGTGGACTACCACATCCCAAATCGATGTGATTTGTCAACAATTTACATGTATATTATTAAGGATAGATTTAATAAAATATCTTATATATATTATATAAAAATGACTCTACAATGATAATATAGATATATATATCACTTAAATTTTAATCATTCAATATGGCATAAAAACGGAGACATTGTTCTTACATACATACGACATACCATCTCCATGAACCGTGTATATCATTTCCTATCACCAAATTTTATAGATTAATCTAAATAAATATAAAATAAATATATATTATATTTAAATCATTTATTACAATATGTATATGATTAAATCAAGATCTATGTAAGGTTAAAAAAATTACAAGTTAAAACATTTTTGGAAAACAAGGTAATTGACACACAAAATAATTAAAATAATGAAATGTTTTTAAAAAATATGTGATAATATATTATAAAAGAAAGATATATTATATCATAAAATAAAATACTACTCTATTTTATGTTAATAACTTATTTCAGACCACTATTCATGAGGTTAAAGAAATTTTGATCCAAAGGAAGAGTGAGGTAAAGGTCTCTCACAACTCTTTTACTTCTATGTGACATACACCACAATCACTACTTATATATTTTTTCAGTTGTATATACTACCATTTTTGTATGATATGTCATTAAAAAATTAATCATAATTATACATAATGTTTAATTTTAACTTATTTCTTTCATGAGTCTTTAAATACAAAATTTACCAACGTGATAAGAGTTTAATTCCCAATGTTATCATTATTCATGATGGTTTATGTACACATCTCCATGGGGGAATTATTTGATATTTATTACTTTATATAAAACTATTTTCATATTATCTAGTTATTCGTGATATTATAATGTAGTAGTACAATTTATTCACTCTCATGTACTTAAAATAATTGATACAAAATATTTTAATAAATTATGACTTCATTTCTTTCTTCAGTCAAAATTTTGATTTTTTATAAAACCATATTTTCTAAAAAAAATGAAAAACTTTTTTTATCCATTTAAAAATGATTAATTAAAATTAATATTTAGTTATTCATAATTTTTATTGAATTATCTCAATGGAATCCTTTTGCCCCTTTCTGAACTGGGAACTTTTCTATCCTTTTTATTGTGCAAAAGAAATGTTCTTTATGGAATGAATGGAATTACTTGTCGACTAGAACATCATTTTATTAAATCATAATTTACATTTTTAAAATTTTGTTTTTAAAAAAAATCTTTTTAAAAATGCTTTTCAATGGAAAAAAATTCATAATGTTTTTTCATAATTAAAAGGATATTTTTCTAAAAAATATTTTTAAAGATCTTAATATGGTATTTATATTCATCAATGAAAACAACATTTTTCCCCTAATCTTATTTTTATATATTTTAATGATATCATCATTATTATTTATCTACATGTTTTATGTTAAGATTAACTAGGAATGTATTATTTGGATACCATTCACATTAATTTGGATCTTCTATGAGTATGTTTATTAATTAGGGAAAGTATTTACCTTTCGTATGATAGTTTCAATATAAATATTAATGTTAATTAAGATTCACACCATTCATATGAGGAATTAATAGGATATGTTATATGACAAGTGGGACCCTTTATAGTCTCTAGATGCATCGGTATGTTTCATGAGATATAAAATATATGGTTTTGTACAACACATTCCCCTTTATTAGATTTAGGGAATAAATCCTTGATGATATTATATTATTGGAATTAATCCTTGATTTTATCATATGTCTTATCATGTATCCTCAATGGTATGTTTTAAGTTTCTATCATTTCAGATACTGTAATTGTGAATTTAGTTATTCATAATACATTTGATTATTATATTTTTTAGAAAATATATTGTTATTACACATTCCCATTGGGTTATTTATATGGAATTATTCGATCATTATTTATTTAATCAATTTTATAATAAATTTATTTATAAAATGGAGTGTTCTTCAACAATTTACCTTTTCATCATGATTTTTTCTTATTGATTCCAAGAATTCATTGTACGCATACCCTTATAGAGCATCTTAGATCACTAATTTATTATGATTTATTTTCCCCTCGATAATAGAATGTATTTTTTGATTGATATGTAAAGATATGTTGAGGGGAATAATGGAGTTATCAATGAAAATTATTTTTGAATTTTATCTTTTAAAAAGTAATGTAAATTCCATTTATGTATCTAGTTCAACCGGACTACTAAATTGACCAGTCCTTTGGGAAATGATTTATTTGTATCTTACGAAATTTTAATGGTATCAAGAACCAAATATATGTTCTTGGGGTCGAGTTTAATACAGGGAATCTTGAAATCATTGAGTTGTTATAATAGTGGGGAGTACTGTTATATCCATGCATGAAATAAAATATTCTTTTCACATTTATAGTAACATCCAAAAGAAAAATTCATGAAAAAATACGTTAAAATTAGTTTCAAATTTTTTTAAACATTTATAATTGGAAAAAAATTTCCTTAAAAAATATGATAATAAAATTAAAAAAATGAAAAACTTGATTTTGTAATTAGAAGGTTTTTGATCGAAAGAATTATTTTTAGTAAAACCATTACATTTAAACTAGTTAGTACATAAAGATATGATGATAAGGGGAAAAATTTTATTATAATAACCTAACAATAAGAGAAGAAAATTAATGACTTTATTTTGAGATATATCATAGTTTTTCATTAATTGAAATTATATTCATAGACATTCACGATAAAAGATGAAAATATAACATAAAACTATTACCACATTGTTAGCATTGAATCATAATCACCATGAATTACTACCATTAAAAAAGATATTAAATATTGTACAAATATTGTTATTCAAGATATAGAATGTAGAGGGAAATTATATACCCCTCCTAGAATTTATAGGTGCATAACATAACTTATGCCCCAAAGAAAGAATATTGATACAAAGATATGAAACTAATTTGTTAACATTTGAATTGTAATCCCCATGATAAAGATCCAAAAAATGTATATAAAAACATTAATAATGTTCAAGATTATAATTATAATATACATTCATGGGAATTATATACACCACATAAAGGAAATAGGTGGGGGACTAGGCATGTGCCTCATAGAAATAACAAGGGTTATTGAATCTATTACCACTTTAGCAATATTATCAATCCTAAGACCAATTAAAATATAACATAAAATGAAACATAAAAAATAGTTAAAATGAGGAGATTGATGATTTAACTTTTCAAATTTTTAGAAGATATACCACACAAAACAAATAAGAGTTGAATTGTTATATATCTCCCATAAAAGAAAGAGATACTAGAAATCTTTTACCCTAAATAAAAAATTCCTTTGTACTCATTATAATATCATATATAATAAATATAAGTTTATTTTTCATCTATTAAAGAATAATTATTATATATATTACCGAATATTATTTACATATGTCCATTTATTACATGTTTATAAATAATTCCTTATTAAAATCATGTTTCGGGTAATAACTACATTGTTTTTCATATATGTTTAGATATGTTATTTTTTCACCTCTTATATAGATCAAGGATCAATAATAAACATAGTAATAATCATGAAAACATTATAATATATTATTTTCATTTATAATTTAAAAACAAAAAATAAAATATGTTTTTGATTTATGAAGAATGTTATGTTGATTGAGATGGTGGGTCGTACAAACGCATGAATAACATTTCCATTTTTTAACGATAATCATGTATAGAATGTAAGTAATATATTATATTTACAAAATTATAATAATATTATAAACATTATAATACTTCCTTAATGTAAAGACACGACCCCAGTTACCTAGAGCTGGGGCATTATTATATAACATTGTCATTATCACAAAAGATCAAGTCTTGAAATACAGATTAGTTTAGTAGCCATGTAATCACTATATATATTCATAAAGTGTATATTACATCATAAATTAAAAAACTACAACACGTTATTATCTCCAAAGAACACACTCAAATCCCCTCATACTATCCATGTAGGTCATTCATAAAATACTTTTTCACATCCTGGGAAAAATAAAACATAGAAAGGGGTGAGATCAGATGCCTAGTAAGGATAACAATATAGCAGAAACTTTCATAAATTACCATAAACAATTAAAGAATGTATAACTCAAACAAAAGCCTTTTAAACATGAACATCAACAAAATATGGCAGAAATAAAATGAAATAATTCCATTTACTTATTCACATGGATATTCTACTCATCAAATAATCACATGCAATATCAATAACCACTTTCATAATGATGGAATGCAAAATGCTAGACTATCATAACCACATAGTCAAGGCCTTGTGCCAAGACAACAAATAAGATTTTGTCAAGGACTAATGCCGAGACACTAGTTTGTCTCATGAGACCTACTGATGCATCGAGGAGCTATAGTGGGCTCCACCCGTCACTTTTTAAGTCCAATGCATTCCTCAAATGAACAGGTTTAAACATAACATAAACATTCATATTAAAACTGGCATACACCGCAAATCATTTTTTTCCATTTTTCAGAAGCCGGTTTAGGGGTCCTAAAACCCCAAAAAAACAACCGTAAACAATCCAGACACCATAAACCAAAAGGACTTACACATCATAATAACCAGATTCATCTCTGAATCCTAAGAAGGAGTCTTCTCCTCCAGTAGCTGATTCCCAATTTAGATGCCTCCAAAAACTCCCACTTTGAATCCGAATCCTAAGCTGGTCAAGAACAAATTATTCTGGAAATGCCTTTGTGACCACGCTCCCCTTCTTGAAGGCCACAGTCACCTTTTTGTTCCGCTTTGTTGAAGATCGAGTTCGCATCTATCTCAGAAGAAACGAATAGTCCTTCCTTGGTCTTCTTCTTGGGGTAACAGACAAAGGGCCTCCATGTGTAGCCAAAATCTTATTCCCACTTTTAACAACATCACTAAATGAAAGGCCAACTAGACCACTCACATTCTCTTTCCCCACCCCAAAATTCTCCCTTCCAAATCTGCATCACTCCCTCAAAGTAGCATCACCAATATCGTAATTGCTCTCTTGTCTTTGGGTTGGCGTTTTACACTCCAAAAGCGGGAGGCGCCTATCCTCAACAACAAAACTTTCAACAATGGATTCAACATTATTCCCAGCCTCTGGTCCGGACTCTCCAGCACAGAATCTCCACCATTTGACTATGCATATCCTTAGTAGCAGCACTATCCACCATCTTGGTACCTGCTTCATGGCCCAACCATCCATCCTGTTGGTCCTCCCCTGGCTCATCAACAACTGGAATTGTCTTAAGCACCCGACAATAAATTTTCTCTTCTTCTAAGGTCTCTGCACCATCTTCACCTCCTACCACAACAACCTCCTCCAAACCCACATCTGACAGGTCTTTAGAAAGTCCTTCGAACCTATTTCTTAAAGTAATAAATGGCTTCGCCAGAGGATCAAGGTTTTTAGCAACCTTGGCACTGGATGTAATGATTTCCTCCAAAAGACTGACTTCTATTCCATCCCTGTTATGCGCTGAATTCAGCCTAGCCATGGTAGCATCAAGGACTCCCAAATCCTTCCTTAATCTTTTGAAAAATTTAGACACCAGTGGATTACCCTGGTTCGCCTTAGCAGCGGTTGCCTGAGTTATATGATTTCCCCCAAAAGACACCATGCGGGACCTCGATGTATTGGCATCCCCGGCAGCACCAGACCAACAAATATCCTTGTCTTTTCCAGCCAGTTCCATAGTTCACAAAACCAGACCCACCTTGACGCCACTTCTTAAACCATCCACGGTGCTCACAGAAACAGAATTCCCATTACAATAAGCCTGCGACATCCGTGACTGTAGTTCACATCCGCAAACCTCGACTGAATGCCCAAATCTCTTGCAAAATCCACAAAACTTATTCCAATTCTTATAAACAACTCTCTGTTTGCATCGGTATTCCTCACCTATTGTGATCCAAACGAATTCAAAAGGGGTGCGAGAAGCATCCATTTCAATGCATACTCGTGGGTTCACCGGACATCAAACTGTCTCGGTGTGACAATCAGAGCATAAATATCTACCAATCAGATTTCCCAATATATGTATAATTGAAGGGTTTTTAAACATCCAAGGCAGGGAAGAAAAACTTACCCACAACGCCATGGATGACGAATCTTAGTTCATATGAAGATCGAACGACCATCACAAAAGCATAAAATGAGAACCTTTGAAGCTGTGAGGAGCCGTCGACCAAGCTCAAATGAAGTCTTCCTATGAATCAAACCTAATCATGATGTTACTGGTGTCCAATAAACCGACCACCGCTCTATCATGATGATCCCAAGCACTGAAGATAAACCTGTCAAAATCATCAACTGACGGCATCCTATGGTTGAACTAAGCCACCAGGGTGAGGTTCAACAAAGCTGAGGCTTCTGAAAACTCACTAGAGGAAATTTGATGGTTTGGCAAACCATCGATCAAATCTAGAAATTTAGGGTTTAAAGAGGAATTCGGAAATGGGGGAAGAAACTCTGGGTTAGATAAGGGTCGAAATAGCCTGGATTTCCTATTAAACGGCGATTCTCCCTCCCCCACTGAGGGGGGGGGAGCCGGAACAGAGGCCACCGTCATCACCGGGAGGAGAAGTTCATCACGGAGGAAACCCCCGCGGCTTACCATACGAAATGTCAATACTTTATCCATAAACCATGAATGGTATAAAAATAACACATCCACGTTCAAACATATCACAAAACCTTCAATACTATATAGTTTTTTTGTATCAAAATAAATAAACATCAAATAAGCTTAAAATTTATCAAAGGATGTTGACATAGATGAAATCAAAACAATTTGAGATAAAAATCACTTTTATTGAAATCATTTAAATGTCACATAATTTTAAAATAAAACATTTAATTTGAAAATATTCTTATAAGACTGTAATATAAGATTAGACGATTTTATAATGGTGGAAATAGCCACACTCTCCATATAAGTCAAAAAATACATTCATACCTTAATTATGTCGAAAAGGTTAAAAAAGACCTTGTTTGGAAAATGACTGAAAGATTCCTTTATAAATATCTTATAAAAAGAAATAAAAGGGTATAAATGACATTAAACCATATTCTATAAAATAGTAAGAATGTTTTGAAATACATTTTTAACAAACATGGATGTGGATGATAAAGAGTTCCAAGTATATTCTTACGTAAAAACAACTTCAGATAATGAAGAGATTGGGAAATAAACCCTTACCTTGTACTTTTCCTTGGTCAAGGGTAGTTTAACCTTGTGTATAATAGTGAAATAATGGTTATTAAATTATAATTGAATCATATACATTAATATTATATAATATATGATCTTTTAATGTTGCTTTGTTTATAATATCTTAGTATTATCGTTGTTTCGCGTGTTAACTTACTCATTTTATTTTATATGTTTCATTACATAAGATTTGTTTTTTATGGATATGTTTTATCTTATTCAGATACATAATGATATAAATTCTGTAATTATTATTTTTAATCATCAGATGAGATTTATAATTGAATGGATATGATGATAAATGGATCTCATCGCATTCGTGGAGACGGTAGTCCGTACGTACGCACGAGCGACAATATCATTTTTTTGATATTAAAATAATATATAATTGGAAGTTATATCATTTATAAAGAATCATTATAATGTTATATTTATTATTTACTTCAATTACACATCATTATCATACCCATCCAAATAATAATGTTTTGAATAACAATTACACCACGACGTGGAGACTGTATGCTGTACGTAAGCACGTATGGTGACATGTCATTCAAAGGATGGATAGAACACTGAATATGGTTGTACCATATTTATAATAAAATTGCAGTATATAGAATGTACTGGAATTATTATTTTAGAATATAACTAACAAATAAAGAATAAGTGGAAGAAGAAAGGAACTTGAAAGTGGGTGGTGAAATTATTACCTCCTCTTCGGGTTCTTCCTTTTGTTTTGATCAAAAAGGCTCCTTAAGATGGTTTAATGACAAAAGTAAGTCATCTAGGATGAGGTGAGTGATGTTGAGAAAATATTTTTTTCAGGGGTTGGCCGAGAAAAAAGGCATTGAAGGTGTGAATTAGAGAGAATTTGGAGTTCTATTTTATAAGTGGGGTGATGGTCACCTTAGGAAAAGAAAGAAATATTATTTTATAATAAATTCATATTTAGTTTCTAATCGCTACAATGTGGATTATTTAATGGTTAATGTGCGGATAGGTCGAAAACCTATCAACCAATAGTTTTTAGGCAGGTTTGGGTCACAATATTAACTTTATCTTTTTTATTTAACTCTTAGTTAAATAGTTCGACATTTACCATGCTTTTTGTATTTTTATATTATATATTTTATAAACATACTATATTCATACAAGAGACCCTCAAGTTGTCCATTAATGACCCACCTATCATTATATATGTCTTTTTCTGAAAATTATATTTTTAGGAATAGAATATCAATTAATAATATAATATTTTCTTTAAAAACTCTTTTATGTCAATTTTTACACTATTTAATAAATGATTTTTGTTAAATTCATAAAAACATTATTAATTCGAACCAAATTCATTTAAGTATTCCCAACATGTCATATTAACAAATAAAATTCTTCGATTTCATCAAAACTTTAAAATTATATTTATTTTAACATTTATAATACTAATTATTTAATTCATTGATTAATAAGGAAAATACATTATCATTATTGTGTCATTAATAAATTTAATTATTCAATGTCTAAAAATTAAAAATAAAATACCATCACATAGGAAATATATATATATTTATAATGAATATATATATTCTAAAATATAACATATATAACCTTATGTAAAAATTGTTTTTCTAAAAGATATAAGCTTATGTAATTTTGGTATTTACTTAATCTTAATTAATATAAAGTGTCATTATAACTTACAAGTGGCTCGATGGGGTCCCAAAATCGAACCAAATATGCCCATGGTCGGACATGTATCAACCAATAGTGTCAGGACAAGTTTTAAGGTAATTTAATATTATAATAATATTATTATTTTACCCTTATTTACCGGATTTACCCTTTAACTATGGTCAATAAAATATTTACCGAAATAATTCTTCAAAATGTCTAAAAATAAAAGTTACCTATTTATGAAATTTGGACCTCAAGATTCTAAATATGGAATCCATTTTTCTAAATTAAAAACACAGAAGTAGCAGAAATTAATTTAAAATTAATTCCAATTGTTAAAACAAAAAGCGTGTTTTTAAGAAATAATAACTATCAAAAGATTGGCACATGCTTATGTCCAGTTTAAGTGTGAAATTATTTTCAATGACTAACATTAGATTAAATGGTAAAAATATAATCTAATTATACATTAAAATCACTCAAATTAATAATTTATCACTATTAATTACTTCGATTAAAAAACTTGTTTTTAATGAAAATTTTTTAATTTTCACTATTTATCAAAATATGAAAGATATCAGTAAAGTACCAAAAATTAACCCTAAGCTAATTTTGATATTCTGAATCCAAAATTTAAGTCTATTTTGAAAGATAAAAGTTTTAAAATTTGAAAAAGTGGGTATTACTATTCAGAATGGCTAGTTTGATTAGTTGTGGTGTGTTAGAACTCGAAGTTGCATACAACACACGCTAATATATTATTCCAAGAGAAGTGTATCGTAGATGCTTGGGGTGTTACATTATCCCCTCCTTCAAATAATTTTGTCCTTGAAATTTCTAGAATATTACTTCATGAAATGACTTGTGTCATTCTTCATCATAAGTTCCTCAGGTTCCCACGTAGCCTCTTCCATCTTATGGTTTTTTCAAAAAACATTTACCAGACGAGTCGTACATTTTCTCAGCACTTGTTATCTCGTATCAAGAATCCTAAGGTGATCATCGCAATAAGACATATTAGGTTCCAGTTATAATTCCCCATAGGTGAGTACATGTGTTGGGTCAGGCATGTATATTCTCAATAGCGATACGTGGAACACATCATGAACTTGGGAGAGACTTGGCGGCATTGACAAACAGTAAGCTACAAACCCAATTTTTTCTAGAATTTCAAAAGTTTCTATATAACTGGGACTCAATTTACCCTTCTTACCGAAACATATAACACCCTTCCATGGAGATACCTTCAAGAAAACATGACCTCCTACCTGAAATTATAAATCCTTCCTTCGGTAATCAGTATATCTCTTCTGCCAACTTTGATCTGGTTTGATGTGGTTTTATATTACCTCCACATTTTCCATCATTTCCTCCACCAGTTCTGGGCATACAAGATTTCTTTCACGAAAATCATCCCAACATGTTGGTGTTCGACATCTCTTTCCGTACAATGCTTCATGTGGTGCCATCCGAATACTTGAATGGAAGCTATTGTTATAGGAAAAATCTAACAGAGGTAAATATTGATCCCACATACCTTGAATGTCAAGTGAGCATGAGCTCAACATGTCTTCTATGGTTTGAATAGTCTGTTCTAATTTTCCATCAGTTTGGGGGTGGTAGGCAGTGCTCAAATGAAGTTCAGTATCCAGTTCTTTCTGAAGACTTTTCGAGAATCTTGATGTAAAATGTGGATCACGATCGGAAATAAATGATATGGGTACTCCATGAAGTCTCACAAATTCATTAATATATAGTCTTTCATGACGTTCAAGTGGTAAATCTTCTCTTGTAGTATGAAAATGTGTTAACTTGGTAAGATTATCAATAATGACCCATATTGCATCATTCATTCTAGGAGTGCTTGGTAGCCCCATGACAAAGCACATCATAATATTATCCCATTTCCACTCAGGTATGGGAAGAGGTTGCATGATTCTTGTAGGCTATTGCATTCCAGCTTCAACTTGTTGACAAACCATACATCTTGAGAAGAAATCAGCAATCTCCCTCTTTATGTTGTCCCACAAAAAATGTTCCTTCAAATATCTATACATTTTGGTGCTCCCGGGGTGTATAGAGAAATTGGAAATTTGAGCATCATTCAACAATTCCATTTTTAGATCAGGTATATAAGGAACACAATGTCTCCTCCCAAATTTCAAAATTCCTTCTTCATACACAAAGTCACTCAATCTCCAATCATTCACAGCTTTAATCTTCTTTTGAAATTCATCATCATTGGTATGAGAACTCTTAATCTTTTCTAGTAATGATTTTTTGGAAACCATTTGAAAATTTATCGATGTTTCACCTTCCAAGGTTATTCCCATATCACAAATTACAATATCTCTGAAAATTGGATCCCTTTCAACTCTCATTTTGTTCAAAACTCCATTATCCTTTCTGCTCAAAGATTCATCCACGTTATTTGCCTTCCCCGGGTGGTAGTGTATCATGCAATAATAATCCTTGTGTAGTTCAAGCCATCTCCTTTGCCTGATGTTGAGTTCTTTATATGAGAAAATATACTTCAAAATCTTGTGATCAGTATATATCTCACATTTTTAACCATAGAGATAATTTCTACATATCTTAAAAAAATAGATTATAGCAGCTAACTCAAGATCATGATTTGGATAGTTTTTCTCAGGAATTATCAGATGTCGTGATGCATAGGCAATAACCCTATCATTTTGTATAAGGACAAAACCAAGTCCTTTCTTCGAAGCATCACTATAAATAAAAAACACATCATTCCCCGATGGTAGATTCAATATAGAAGCATTGACTAATATTCTATTTAGTTCTTCAAAATATTCTTCACACTCTTTTTTCCAAATAAATTTAACCCCTTTACGTGTGAGCTTCATTCAAGGGTTATCCAATCAGGAAAAATTCTAGATGAAACAATGATATTAACCTGTAAAACTAATAAAATTGTGTACCTCGGTCATACTCGTCGGTGATGGAAATTCTTGGATTGAAATGGTCTTATAAGGATCAATGGAAATTCTATCCTTAGAGACAATATGGCCATGAAAATAGATCTCTTGAATCCAGAATTCACGCTTTCTAAATGTCCCATATAATTCATGTTTTCTAATAGTATTTAGAAAAATGCGCAAGGGATTTTCATGATCGTAGTGGATTTTGGAGTATACCATGATATTGTGAATAAATACCACTAAAAATTCATCAAGATATTACTCGAAAACTATATTCTTTAGATCCATGAATAAAGAGGGTGAATTAGTCAATCCAAAATGCATTATTGTAAACTTGTAATTCTCATACCTGGTTCAAAGTGCTATCTTCGGAATGTCTTCTTTCTTCCCACACAACTTATGGTATCCATATTGAAGGTCAATCTTTGAAAAGTATTGAGATCCATGAAGATGGTCAAATAAATCATCAATGTGAGGTAGTGGATACTTGTTCATTATTTTTATAGCATTTATTTCCCTATATTCGATACATATCCTCATAGATCCATCTTTCTTCTTTACAAAAAGTAAAGGGTCTCCCCATGGAGAAACACTAGGGAGAATAAATCCCTTATTACTCAACTCCTATAGTTGTTTCTTTAGTTCAACTAATTCCACAATGTCCATTCTATAAGGGGTCTTCGATATAGGCTTTGAACCAGGAATTAAATCAAAGGAATACTCAAATTCTCGTTCTGGAGGATATCCAGGTAAATATTTTAGTAACACATCTACATATTCCATCACAATAGGTACATCCTCTATTTGAACATTCCCATCCTCAACCATAGTTATTTCATTCTCTTCCTCCCCGATAATTGAATTTAGTTGAGCTTCTGGGGGTGGATCTAGATAAAAATCATGTGGTGACGATTCTTCTCTAAAGACAAGGTGTTCTTTATCGTCATCATAAAAAATCATAACATCCTTCTTTTTACAATAAATATTCACATCATGGTCCAAAATCCAATCCATAACAAGGATTATATCAATTTCAATCATGGGTATGACGATTATATCAGCAGATAAATAACATTTATGTGCTCTAAAGGGGACTGATTCACAAAACATTGTTGCAATGATACATCCCTTATAAGTTTTGACTGAAAACTCCCTTTATTAATCAAAATGGAAATTTCTAATTTTCATAGAAAACTGGGTAGATATGAAACAATGTGATTATCCAGAATCATATAAAGCATTTGCTAAACATGGTGAAGCCATTAAATTACCTGCCACCACATCTCTCGAAGCTTCTACCTCAGCATTAGTGATACCATAATCTTGGCCTTGGTCCCTTGGCCTTTTTTGAGGTAAGTTTCTCTGACGGTTAGGACATTAATTTTCATAATGTTCCATCTCCCTACAATTGTAGCATTGAACATCGGTAGCTTCTTTCTTCCCCTTGCAATCACGAGCTTGGTGGCCTTTTCCACCACACTTGTAACAGACTCCCATTCCCTTCAAGCAAGTACCAAGGTGTTTCTTACCACATTTACTACATGATGGATATTAAACTTTTCCCTTATTCCCATTATTTCCATTCCTATAGTGATCAACAGATCTCTTCTTCTCTTGCTTTTCTTTAAATTCCTATGACATAGAGAATTCTTTTTCAGTCTTAATAACACATGAGACAATATCTTCATACGTTGAGAAGGATTGTAAGATTAATGCTCGATGGAGAAATGGTTTTAACCCATGAAAGAAATGAACAATCTTACCTCTTAGGTTTCGTATATAATCTGCTGCAAGTCTTGCTAACCTTGTAAAGTTATCCTCATACTTTAAGACATTCTCATCCTCCTTTTTCGTCAAACTCGGAAATTTTCTTTCTATATCAACTCGATGGTCAAGAGTAAAGTATTTTTATAAGAAAATATCTTTAAATTCCCTCCATTCCATATTTGATACTTCATCATTTTCTTTCATGTTTTGAATCAATGACCACCACTGATCAGCATCTCCAGTGAGGTTGTAAACTGCCATGATAACTTTTTCACTTTCACCACTACCCAAGGCATGGAATATTTTCACTATGGAATTAATCCATTGCTCAGCTACTAATTGATTTGTACTCCCCTTGAATGTTGGTGGTTGTTTCTTCATGAAGAGATCAAACATTGATCCTCTATTCTGCAGATCAGGGTGCTCCATATGGGTAAGGTGATTCTTCATAACCTAAGTGACTTATCCCAGTATGGTGATAAGCTGATCATCACTAGTTGCATCACCATCTCCACTATTATTATCTTGAGAAGGAGAGAAATCCCTATATGGAGTGTGTGCATTGATACAGTTTCTATTTCATCCACTAGGTTCCATTTCTAAACAATGGTATACACTAGATTAGTTTATGAATCGCAATACATAACTCCAAATTTATAAAACACTTAATGTGAATTGAACAGTTTATGGACATAATCCATAATCATAAAAAAATTAGGAATTATATACTCATAAAACCTTCATAATGTTTTCTAAATAAAATGAGAATTATCCTAAGAATATCCCCCCTGGAGTTTCGTAACCCAGATTGCAGCAAGGCCCGTTGTCGTGCACCTGTTCTCGTTCAAGTCTAGCTCAAAGGGGTGTTTTTGGGTTTTACACCTAGGAACATCTGTGCCAGAGCTGCCTCTACCTGATCATATCCAGATCGGTATGTATTGCTCAGAAAACTCACAAAATCTCTACAATACCAAAATTCATGGATGTTCTTATGTACTATTCCTCAAATTTCATCTTTGGTCTATGTTCTCTAATCAGAGTTTATCTAAATCTAGTTTCCAAGGTTTTTACTAAACTTTCTCTGATACCAACTGTAAAGCCCTGATCCCAGTTACCCAGATTTGGTGCATTATTATAGAACATTGGCATGATCACAAAAGATCAAGTCTAGATAGGACTATTAGTTTAGTAGCCTTGGAATCACTAGATAAATCCATAAGGTTTATAATACATTATAAAGAAAAGACTACAAAAACATATTTTCTCAGTAGACCACACTCATTTCCCCGCATACCATCCATGTAGGTCATTCATAAAATACTTCTTCACATCATGGGAAAATTAAAACATAGAAATGGGTGAGCTCAGATGGCCAGTAAGGATAACAATATAGCGAAAACATTCATGCTTAAACATTTAAGGCAATGTATAACTAAAACAAAATCCTTTTAAACATGGACTTCAGCATAATATGGTAGAAATAAAATGAAATATTGTCATTTACTTATTCACATTTATATTCTACTAATCAAATAATAACATGCAATATCAATAACCACTTTCATAATGATGGAATGAATAATGCCAGACTATCATAACCACATATTCAAGTCCTTGTTCCATGACTAAAAATATGATTTTGTCAAGGCCTTATTCAAGACACTGTTTTGTCTCATGATACCTACCGATGCATCGAGGAGCTATATTGGGCTCCACTAGTCACTTATTAAGTCCAATTCATTCCTCATATGAACAGGTTTAAACATAACATAAACATTCATATTAAAACTGGCATATGAAATGTCAATAATTTATCCATAAACCATGAATGGAATAAAAATAACACATCCACATTCAAAAATATCACACAACCTTCAATACTATATGGATGTTTTTTATCATAATAAATCAACTTCAAATAAGCTTAAACTTCATCAAAGGATGTTGACATAGATGAAATCAAAACTATTTGAGAGAAATATCTCTTTTTTTGAAATCATTTAAAAGTCACATAGTTGTAAAATAAAACATTTACATTGAAGATATTATTATAAGCTTATAATGTATGCTTCGACGATTTCATAACGTCCAAAAATATCTGCACTCATCGTATAAGTTAAAAAATACATTCTTACCTTAATTCTGTCGAAAAGGCTAAAAAATACCTTTTTTGTAAAATGACTGAATGATTCATTTATAAAAATATTATAAAAATTTAAACAAGGGTATAAATGACATTAACCCATTGTATATAAAATAGTAATAATGTTTTTAAATGCATTTTTAGGAAATATGGATGTGGATGATAAAGAGGTCCCAGTAGATACTTATGTAAAAACAACCTTGGATAATGAAGAGATTGAAAAATAAACCCTTACCTTGTACTTTTACTTGGTAGAGGGTAGTTTAACCTCCTCCATGATAGTTAAATGATTTTTATTAAATTCTACACGACCCATATACATTAATAAGATATCATATATGATCTTTTAACATTTCTTTTTTTAATAATATCTTAGTATTATCGTCGTTTCGGGTGTTAACTTACTCGTTTTCATTTATATGTTTTGTTACATAATCCATGTTTGCTATGGATAGGTTGTATATTATTCATATCTAGAATGATATCAAGTCCTTAAATATTAATTTTAATCATCAAATGAGAACTATACTCGAATAGATATAATGGGAAATGAATCTCATCTCGTTCGTGGAGACAGTGGTCTGTACGTACGCACGAGCCACAATATCATTCTTTTGATATTAAAATAAAATACTATTTGATGGTATATAATATAAATAGAATCATTATAATTTTATTTTTATTTTTTACTTCAATTACACATCATTATCATACCCATCAAAAGAATAATCGTTTAAATAACAATTACACCACAACGTGAAGACGGTAAGCCATACGTACGCACCTATGGTGACATGTCATTGAAAGGATGGATAGAATAATGAATATGGTTATACCGAATTTATAATAACATCGCAGTATATAGATGGTACTGGATTTATTATTTAATAATTTAACTAACAAAGAAACAAGAAGTGGAAGAAGAAAGGAAAATGAAAGAGGGTGGGGAAATTATTATATCTTCTTCGGGTTCTTCCTTTTGATTTGATCAAAAGGTCTCCTTAAGATGGCTTTCTAACTAAAGTAAGGTCTCTATGATGAATTTAGGTAAGTTGATAGAATATTATGGCAGGGTTTGGTCAAGCCAAAAGGCTTTGATTGTGTGAATTAGAGAGAAGGGGGAGTTCCCTTTTATAAGAGGGGTTAGGGGCACCTTAGGAAAACTAGAAATATTATTCTATAATAAATTCATATTCAGTTTCTAATTGCTCAAAAGTGGATTATTTATTGGTTAAGGTGGGTATAGGTCTAAAACCACTCAACCAATAGGTTTTAGATATGTTTGGGTCACTATATAATCTTTATATTTTTTATATAACTCTTAGTTAAATAGTTTCACATTTACCATGTCTCTTTTTATTTTTATATTATATAGTTCATTAACATACTATAAACTTCCAAGAGACACCCAAGTGGTCCCTTAATGATAAACCTATTAATATATAATTCTTTTGGCCAAAATATATATTTTTAGAAATAGAATATCAATTAATAATATAATATTTTCTTTAAAAACACTTTTTTGTCAATTTTGACACTATTTAATAATTGATTTTTGTAAAAGACATAAAAACATTATTAATTCGAACCAAATTAATTTCAGTAATCCATAAATGTTATAGTAACCAATAAAATTCGTTTATTTCATCAAAACATTCAAATAATATTTATTTTTACATTTATAATACCGATTATTTGATTCTTTCATTAATAAAGAAAATATTGCATCATTTTTGTGTCATTAATAAATTTAATTATTCAATGTATAAAAATTACACATAACCTACGATTATGTGGGAAATATTTATATATTTCTAATAAATATTTATAGTCAAAAATATAACATATATAACTCTATATAAAAATTGTTTTGCTAAAAGATATATGCTTATGACATTTTTGTATTTACTTTAAATTAATTAATATAAAGTGTCATTATCACTTAAAAGTGGTTCCATGGGGTCCCAAAATCGACCCAAAGATGCCCATGGTCGGACATGTTTCAACCAATTGTGTTAAGACACGTTTTGGGTTAATTTAATATTATTATAATATTATTGTTTTACCCTTATTTTCAGAATTTACCCTTTAACCATGGTAAAAAAAATATTTACCGAAATAATTATTCAAAATGTCTAAAAATAAAAGTTACCTATTTACACAATTTTTACCTCTTGATTCTAAATATGGAATCCATTTTAATAAATTCAAAACACAAAAGTGGAAGAAATTAATTTAAAATTAATTCCCGTTGCCAAAACAAAAGCGTGCTTTTACGAAATTATAACTTTTAAAAGATTGACACTTGCTTATGTCCAGTTTAAATGTAAAATTATGTCCAATGACCAACATTGGATTAAATGGTAAAAATATAATCTAATTATACTTTAAATTCACTCAGATTCAAAATTTATCGCTACTAATTATTTTGATTAAGAAATTTATTTTTAATTAAAATTTAGTAATTTTAACTATTTATCATAATATAAAAGTTATCAGAAAAGTACCAAAATTTCACGCTAAGATAATTTCGATATTAAAAATCCAAAAAATAATGTCCATTTTGAAAGATTAAATTTATAAAATTTCAAAAATTGGGTATTACTATTCATAATGACTAGTTTGATTGGTTGTGGTGTGTTAAAACTCGAAGTTGCGTACAACACATGCTATTGTATTATTCAAAGAGAAGCGTAGCATGGAAGCCTGGGGTGTTACACTTAAATATACATATTTATTTCATCCATGTGGTTTGGTGATGAAAATTTAGTAACAACACTTCGTGAAGGTAGTAGTCCACACGTACACGAACGATGTTAAAATCATTAACTGAGTGAAAAGGTAACAAATAAAATGATATATTTTCTTTTCATAATGATAAATATTTCAATAATATAATAATTTTTTCGTTTATATGACATATATTTTTTACTATTAACATCCTTGTAAAGTGTTAGTGTGAAAAAAAATCATATCGCTTTGCGAGGTAAGAGTCTGATGTTTACATGATAGTCATTTTTACCACTATGGAATCGAATGTGAAAAAGGTATATAGGATATAATGAATAAATAATTATAATTTTGTTATAAATATCAATTTTATAATTTATATCTATAATCTGGACAAACTATTAAAGGTGTCTGTGGAAAAATGAATGACATCAGTTTGCAAGGCGGTAGTCTACCACACACATGAATGATGATTTAAAAACCCATTACATAAAAGTCGAGATTCTTATAGGTAATTAAAATTACAAAAAATATCTTAGTATATTGAATATTCTTATTTTATTATATCATAATGGATTAATAAATATTTAATTATAGGTATTATTAAATAATATAAAAACTCTCATCGAAGATTGTTGCCTCTTCTTCCGGTGTCCTCTTTAGGATTGAACCATATTCCTTACTATGTTTGATTTTTAACAAAAATATGTATTATAGGATTATATTAGGTTATTATTTAAGATAATTTCATATGAATTTTTTAAATGAAATGATATTGAATGTGTGAAGAAGGGATGATAGCAGTGGACTTTTATAAGTGAGGAGAGTGGCATGCTTGTAGTTTTTTTGAAAAGAAAAATATGCACCCAAGTTTTTCTCATGAAATAGGGATCCAAAATAGAGTATCATTGGGATTTAGAAATTATTTGGGAACATAAAATATATTTTATACAAGTTTTTAGTTTATTTTAACCATTGTATTATTAGTTTAACCCCTAGAAGACCCATTTTTTCCTTAACATCAGAAATTGGTTTTTACTATTCTCAATATTAATATTACTCTAAAATTATGTTAATCTTATTAAATAATATTTATTATTCAGACTAATAATATTTAATGATTTTTTCTAAATTCCATTCAAAATGGAGAAATTTTTAACTTAAAATTAATCCTAGAGACTCAATGAAAAAGGTGGGTTTCAAAGGGAAAATGTCCACAAGTTTACAATGGTTTTGTATCGAAATTCAATATGACAAAGATTCAAATGACAAAAATTTGATAATTAGATATATAAATTAAAAAAATTTAATTTTAAACCCACTAAAAATATAATTTATCCTTATAATGAATTTAATCTAAAAGTTTGTTCTCAATTACAATTTAGTATTTTATCTATTCAACAAAATAACAAATATTTTTAGAAAAAACATAAAAGAATAACCTATAATAATATTTAAATTATAAATATAAATTTTACATTTATTTTTCCAATTAAATTTTAAAAAAATCAAATTTTTTAAATAATTTTTCAAACAAGAGACTAAACTTTGTTCTAGAGAATTACAATTTTTATAACAAAAATGGATTTATTTATTCCTTAAATATATAAAATACCTAAGATAAATGTAAAATAATTAATTTAATATAAAATATAAAAAATTAATTAAAAGAAATTTATCATCACCAGTTTGTGAAAATATTGTGGTAAAAAAATTTATTTTCCTTAAAATTGTTTTTTTATAAAATGATTTCCATTATTTTCAAATAGTTTTTATTTTAATTTATGATTAATTGGTCATTAATGAATTAATTATATATACATTTGTAACCTTTGTATTTTTTAATTTCAGTTAATAGATTTTAACAGTATGTAAATAAAATTTATTTTATTTAATAATGTTTTATTAGTATGACTTATTTTATTTAAACTTATTATTGCATGTAAAAAAATATGAAACCAGTGTTACGTGTAATTAAAATAATAAAAAATTAAAATAATTAAAAAATATATATTTCCAATAATATAATGGTGTTACATTCTTCCCCATGTAAAATTAATTTCTCCCTAAAACATTTTTCAGATATCAAAGTTTAAACATTTTAAAATTCCATTATAAAAACCCAAATGAGAAAACGGGATCAAAAATCCTCATGAAAAGAGAATGATATGTGCGAAAACCATATTGAATAACACATATAAGGTTTAAAAATATGAGAGAAGAGATGTGAAGTAAATATTTGGTCATTGAAGAGATGAATAAATAATTATAGAGATATATATAGATCATTGATCACAAAAAATGGGTGATCTAGAGAAGGATAGAAACGAAAAACCATAAACTTATGATATGTGATAAAGGACATGGATGTCATGAAATTTATGATAATAAGTCCAATAAAATTTAACAATCCTTTTCCTATAAGTTTAAAATTAATTTCCCATCCTGATAGATAACATATAAAAATGTATATAAATGATATATTTCTATTTAATATGTACAATTTAATCATTTTATTGTATCGTGATCCATTTAGACTCATATTTAACTTTAATAGGAGAATTTTTCTTCTATAAAGTATTATCTAAGATCCATAATGATTTATAATTCATTCCCTCTATCTCTAGTTATTACCAGAACAAAATGGTTATCACAAGTTATCCAGTATTTATAAATATTTATATGTTGAAGTAATATATTAATCTCTAATACATCATCTAGTGTTTAAAATAGAACTTTCCATATATAGTGAACCTTATAAGTCTTCCAAAATTCTGAAATTATAAATAATATCACTAAATTTGTCGAAATGATCATATCATTAATCCCATAGAAAAACAAGTATCCATCAATTTTCACACACAAAATAATTTTATAACATCAACATGTATTCTTTTAAAAAATGTTACTTACCTGAATTACTATAAAGCCTTAATGAAAACATAATTTTTCCCTAATTACATGAACAAAACCATTGAATATGGAATATAATCCATAAATCTCATAATGTTATAAACAATAAAAATGGTAACATAACCCACTTTTTCCACAAATCATTAATTAATTTCAACTCATAAATACTATCCAATTTATTTTATTCATATTAACCATCACTGTATCTAGAAGAAACAAAATTTTTTCATCACCAGGAAAATATTTTGGGTTTCCATCCCTTAATCATGTGTTTTCCATAATAATTACATTAATTTAATTTTCTATATCCTTATTAAAATTCACCATATACTTGAAATCATTAATGAAAATCTTATAATGAATAATCCTTATATATTTTATGATTCATATAATATAATTCTTTAATTCCATTTCATAACCACATAAATCATTCAACTTCATTAATAAACTATTACGTACTCTCTTTCATATTATTACATAATAGTTCTATCAAAACATATGAAATATTAATCAAGTATTAACATTCATAAACCTCAACTTAATAATTCTTCTCATGTTTAATATAATCAATATGGTAAAAACATCTCATTCCTTTCATATGTTGTTTTGGATCTCTACATCATTAGAAATATAACTATTACATTTACCACCATTCTAGTTCATTAGACATGCTTTCCCCTAAGGGAATAGTCTTACATAATTCTAGAACATTCCACATTTCACACATTTATCCACTTATAATTCTTTAGGGAGTCTAATATTTCAATGTAATATGTTAACAAATCTTGTCATTTCCCCTCAAAATCTACTTGCTATGTGTACTTTTCCACACCAAAAATATATTCTCTTTTATTTTAGACATTCTTTTGAGACCTTCTTCCCACATTAATTCATAAAATATCAGAATCTTAATCTTTTATGTTATGTAGTCTCTACTACATGAACACTTAGTGAAATATATATTTCCCTTATTTGGTGAATCTAAGTGTTTCTTAATTTTAATTTTATTAATTATGATTATTATAATTATTTGGAGTAATCAGAAGGTACTTCACTCTAATTATCAGTTCATTTTCTTTCTCATCAAAATATTGTCTTCCACATTCAATGTTAATCCAGATCCTTCTAGTTCTATTCATTGTCTAAAACCCAAAAAACTATTATGAGAAACACTAATCGGGATGGGAAAATATAATCCTAAAATAACTTATAGGATTTATAAATCATGACACATTCTTTTAAATCTATAGAGCCCTAGGTTTATCATAGGTTAATCATATTCATCATCTGTTTAAATCCTTTATAATGGTTTGAAAAAGTATTTGATATTTTCCAAAGAATATACCTTTGGAGTGTTAAACTAGGTGTGTAAAAAAGGATTATTTTCTTACAAAAGGTGATTATCATGTCCATCTCAATGCACCCTTTTTTGGAGTTATTCCCCCTAGGTATCTCTTTTCAAGATCCATATCCACTTATATTATCCAAATAGGGATCTAATTTCGTAGAAATTACATTCTATATACATTACCAAAATTATAGGACATTTTCATATACATTGACACGCCCTTATAATTATCTTTAGATGTATCCTTGTACATAGCTTTTGAAATATAAATTTATATTTTTTGAATGTTCTACCATCATAGATTCCAATTATTAACTAAATAAGTCCTATGATACCAAAAATAGAGACTCAAGATTTTCATAAATGGATATTAAATATTTTTTTTATGACTATTCCAAACATTACAAAAACACATGTTTGAGGACACTAATTGTTTAGTGTTAGGAGAGACTAAATACACAATCTTATAATTTCATGAATGATCTCAAACATCACCCTTAAACATCTTCTCATTTAATACTCATCACATAAATACCGTACATAAAACCATCATTTGTAGCCTGGTGAAAGGAAACATAATAAATGGTGTGATAATATGGTTATTAACAATAAAAAATGGAGATATATAATCTTAATATGAACATAATTTAATTAGAACTTGACTATAAAATTTAAAAACCATACCCTGTATATCAAAGATCATAATCTTGAGTCATGGAATAAGTATTGGAAGTTCATAAGGAGTGAATCATAAGTTAATCAATGTTAATGACCATGAGAGCATAAAATTATCATAAGACATGGATTTTGGTAAAACATGTAAGAATATAGAATCATTTCCTTGTTATTAAATGATCACATACAAGTAAATATTAGTGAAATGGGTTCACTTAAAAATAGTAAAAAATTTCCATTACTAAACCATGTTTGATCCATGTTCTACTCTTATCTATCTCATGAGATATAAATCTTTACCCTATGAATTTTATAGAGATATATCCCCCATTCCTCTCATAAAAAACCATATTTTTGTCTTCCACAAGATTGATAACATTCTACCTATCATAACCAAGGAAAATAAATATGTTTCAAAAACATTTAATTATATCATAACCTATGGAGAATAGATAAGTTTTTTAACTTGTCCATCATTTCATCATAGCACAACCCATGAAAAGAAGCGAGTTTCATAAAAAATTTATCATGGTATAAAACAAGGAAGAGAAATAGGTTTCATAAACATCATTTCATCATAAACAGAAACTATTAAGAGAAATAATAATAATATAATCTATGGATAATATCTCTAGTAAATCATAAATAACATCAAAGGATGTCAACTTATATGTGAAACAATTTTGAAATATTATGTGGATCATTTCTGGAAAAGATAAAAAAAATTTAAATCACTTTTTGAAACAAAAAATATTTTGGAATTAATTTACATAAAAAAATGAAAACTTATAAAGCTATATTTAGAAATCATTTAAAAAATTTCTTAACAAAAATATCATTTCCTCCAAAAAAAATTTATAACATCAATAATATTCAAAATAATTTTCACATTAATATAATTCATTTAAAAGCTAAAAAAATTACCAACATTCAACAAAAAATATTTTATTTTAATATATCATGGAAAATTGTAAGGAAATCTTGAAATCATTGTGCTTTCAGGATAGTGGGAAATACTTTTTATGTTGTGCAAGTAAAAATAGTGATTATTTTCAAATATACGGTAAAACCCAATCATGAATTTTTAAAAAAATGATATAAAAACTATTTTAAATAAGTTTTAAAAAAATTTAAAACATGATTAAAAAAATATTTATTAAATCTTTAAAAATTGGTAAAAAAATTGAACTTTTTTTAAAAAACATTTTTTTTTTGAAGAAGAAGAGATTTCGATGAAAAAATTTTTTTTATTAAAACATTCTTTTTGAACTCATGAGTAAATAAAAAACGGAATATTAATATAAAAATTTTATTCTAATGAAATAACTAATTTATAATACAATTCATGAGTTTATTGAGATATATATCACAATATTTCATCATTTGAAAGCATACTCATAGAAAATCGTTATAAAAAATTAGATTTTATGAAAAATATCTTCCTACTTTGGTAACATTGAATTATAATATCCATAAAATAATAACATTAAATGAAACATGGAATAACATAAAAATATTTATACTCATGATATGACACATAATGGGGTATTATATACACCTCAGTGAAGAATATAGTTTCATACCATATGTTAGGTCCCAAAGAATGAAAAGTGACACAAAAATCATTTACTGATTAGTTAACATTTAAAATGTAAACCCCATAAAAATATATATCCTAAAATGAATTTTTAAACATGATTAATTTTCAGGATAAATAGCTTAAGATAAATTTATGTTAATTTTATACATCATATAATATAAATAGGTGTTGAATATGGCATGTGTGAGACAAAAGTAAAAAAAGTGAGAAGGAAATCCCTTACTTCTTTTGTAATATTTTGAATCGTATTCCACAATAAAGAATAAAATCAAATGGATATACAAATATAATTAAAACTATAATATTAATAACATAACATTTAAAATTGGATATAGATACACCAAACCATGGAAATGAGTGGTGAATTGTTATATATCTCCCAAAAATGAAAGATATGATAAATCTATTATCATAAGTGTTAACATCATTTGTTCTCATTTAAATCTGATGTAAAATAATTATTACTTTAATATAAATTTATTAAGTAAAAAAATTATATATATATATATATATTAATATATATGATTAAATTATGCCCTTTTACTATCTATTTATTAATAATTCCTTTTTAAAATCTCTTTTTGGTTATTAATTACCTATTTTATTGTGTTTGTTTTGATTATTTATTTTTAGTATTATTTCATTGATCATGGATCCAACATCTAAAAATTAAAAATAATGATATATTTATCATATATATATATAAATTATTATTTTAATACCAATCATAAAAGCTGTTTTTTGAGATATTATGTATGTTACATTCATGAAGGTGGTAGGTCGTATGTACGATTAAGTGACGTTTCCATTTTTCAATCAACAATATGGAAAGGAGGTGAGTAATATAATATCTTTTATAAATTTTAATTATATCATAAATATCATTAGTTCTATAAATATACTTATACATATCAACCAAGTGGTGTGGTGATGAAAAAAGAGTCGCATGGCCTTATGAAGGTGTATTCCAAACGTTCACAAATGACCTTATCAACATTCATTGAGTAAAAAGGTAAGAAATAAGATGGTATACTATATTTTAAAAATGATAAATATTTGTTAAATATTATAATTATTTTATTTACATGACATATATTTATACTTCTTATCTTCCATGTAATTCATTAATGAAAAACAAATAACATCACTTCATGTGTTGATTGTCTACCGTACACACAAGCTATATTATCGTATCCCCTCCAAAATGAAAAATTTAAAAGGTATTTATAATATAAATATTCCATATGTAAAATTATTTTCTGAATATAATATATAAAATTTATATTCACAATCATATCTAACCGTAAGATGTGTTAATGGAAAACGGAATCACATTCGTTCATTAGGGAGGTAGTCTATCGTACACACGAATGATAATTTTGTAACACATTTGATAGAGGTGGATACAGTTGTATTTCATGACCTTAATATAAAAAAATCTCATTATATGTAATATATTGTGGTTATTATATTCTAATATCTTAATAATAACTTTTTTTGTGCAGGAATAAATAAAATAAAAATACTCTTTGAAGAACATTACCTGTTATCAGGGTATCCTCCTTAGGTTTACGCCAAAATCCTTACTAGTTTCTCCTTCCCCAGAAACTAAGGATTATAGTATGATATTATGGAATTTATGAATTTATTTTTTGTAGGTATTTTATAAACCCATTTTTTTGGTGTGAATAATTGAGGGGAGGTGGAGGACTTTTATAAGTGAGGTGAGTGGCACAATTATAATAATTTTGGGAAGAAAAATGTGTACCCTTGTTGTTACAATTAAAAAGGCTCCCTAATGGAGTATGGTTGTGACATAGACATTATAATGTATATAAATTTCCATAAAATATATTTTATCAAAAATATTGGATATTTTAATCCTTATCTTCTTGTTTAACCCCTAGAAAACCCTTTTTTACATTAACCATGGGAATTATTTGTTATAGTTTTCTCTATTCTTTTTGGACAAAAAAATAAGTGGAAATTTTTTAATATCATAAAGTAGAATATTTAATGTTTTCAAATATATTATAATAATTTCAATACATAAAAGTGTAAAAATATTATTTAAAATTAATTCCATAGCTACAACGAAAAAGTGAGTTTTCAAAACAAATGCTCAAATTTTATAGAGTTTTCATATCAAAATTTAGTATGAAAATTATTCAATTGAAAAAAAGGATGAATTAATATTTAATAGAAAGAATTTTAATTTAAAATTAATTTTAAATATAATTTAAATTCATAAATAATTTAATGAAAATATAATTTTTTTATTAAAACAATTTATTTTATACTATTCATCTCAAATATTTATATTTTAATAAACTTATAAAAAGTTCAGCTTAATATAATTTCAAAATGATGATTAAAATAATAATTTTTTAAAATAACTATTCTGAAACAAAAACAAAATTATTCTTAAATTTCTGTGAAAAAATGCAAGAAAACTTCTTTTTAGAAAAATAAATTTTTTATACATAAAATTAGATCTATTCTTATCACTTTTAAATAAAACAAATAAAATTAATGTAAAATAGTTAATTGATTATATAATATATATATTTTATGATGAATAATTCACCAATTTTTTTTTAATTTATTGAGGTAAAATGTGTTTTTTCGTAAAAATTGTTTTTTTAGAAATATTTTTTATTATTTTCAAATAGTTTTAACGTTATTTTTTAATTAGTTTGTAAATAATGTATTCATTTTATATACATGTCCAAACAATATATTTTTATAATTTATTTAATTATATTCGTACCCACCATTCCAACTAATATAATATAACTATCATTTAAAATAATATTTTTTTTATTAGTATGAAATGTTTTGTTTAATCTTGATGTTTCATGTAATAGAAATCAAACTATGTGTGAGGTGTAAAGAGAAAAATCAAAAAGATTAAAATCATTTGAAAAAGAAAATATTTCACAAACTCCTAAGATAATATGGTTCATACCAACAGACTCCATCATATCCCTCAACCTGGATCCCTAATTCCACCATGTCATGACCCACTCCCCCTATAGCGTACCCCTATTAGGCTGGAAATGAGGGAAAGAGGATGGTGAATGCCCGACAACCACCTCAATTAGGCCCCATGTTGGAAAATAACCACAAAGATATAATAAACCTATATATGGGAGTTATTACACTCTAATAGAATATACATAAAAGGGATATAGGACAAATACACTAATCAACACCAAATAATACATATATATATATTAACAATGTTCAAGTAAGTAATGTCAAATAGTACTAAAACGTAACGACTAAAACAACCACAAAGCTGAAATACATATTAAAAACCACAAGATAGTAATATTCATCTTAATATATAACCAACTCTAGATGAAAATAATATAGTTTATATATGTAGAATGATAATAATGATATACTCAGTACGATCCTATATGGGTCCTCTCATGAAAAATATAATGAAATCATCTAAATTTTAATTAACATTAGTGAAACTAATGCTTCACCTAAATATGTATACTAATTTCTCATCCTGCCAATAGCTAACACTCACTATGTATCCCATAAAATTTATCATATAATATAATAGTGAGACATCAAGGGTAGAATGACCCCACATCCCCATTGGTTTTCCTCTCTTCTACCACACCGCACATCCGAATCCATCTCTCTCCAAAATATGACATCACGAAGACACATGGGAATGTAATCACAACCTATACCTCACGAACCGCATCATCACATTATCCCAAATCACATAACCATATATAGAAACCAAGTAGTTTCTAAGATCCACCACAACCCCTATGATGTATATCATACATCAGGATTAAAAATCAAGCCATCAAATCCCTTATACCAAGTTCCTTATTCCCTCATTACTTATACTTGTCATATCAATAATAGTCCATTGGATACTATATCTGGATATAAATATTTTTGAAATAACCAAAACCCATTAAACCATTATATACACATTTATTGGAAAACTTACCATCGTGCATAGCATCAAAAATGACTACCTAGAGAAGAGGGCGGGGCCAGAGGGATAATCATCCATCAATCCTCTGGCTAATATTTTAGGTAAAAAACCGTCCCATAGACCATTGGGTATTATTCATCCTAACCAGCATGGGCTGGATATCATATGAAGTTGCAGAATGTTCATGATATAATATTTCTCAAAATCACAATATGGGAATAACCTAATCATAGGATCAACTACAGATAATATCGCTCGGACTCCTAGCTGATATGGCTAATATCATATATCCCTTGAGCACACAATAATTTATAATAACTATATTAAATTAATTCGTTTCATTGAAAAATTCACATTATTTTAATTAAGTCATTCCAAATTAATTAACCAATAACATTTATATAAATTTCATTACATTAATTATCATGTTAATGATTATTCCCTCCATAAATATTCCAAACATAGTCTATAGTTTCTCAAGATTAACATCTCTCTATTATTCTGATTCCATTATTACCTAACCTATCAGTTAAGAATTTAATGAACATTAATACATTCTATAATTCCATATACTCCAAAAAACATCCTAATCTACTACCAAGATGAAATAAGTAAACAAGAACAACCATCTACCACAAGCAGGGAGGAAAGGAATGAAAAGAAAACAAGAAACATATCTCTCATCTATTAAAAAGATTCATGAAAAAGAAAGCATTTATCATTGATAGATAAACTGGTAATCCTATATTTAACATGTTATATCATTTATGGTGTCATCCCCAACACACATATTAATTTCTGGATGTATCTTACCACCACATGCATCAATTACTTCCACATCATCTGGGACACCCCACCCACATCACAACAGCCATCCAATGCTCAGCTATTCCAGGCTCATAACATAATTGGTCCACCCTCCCCATATCACACCACATAGTGAAACTCACATATGGATCAAATAAATAATCATTAAGAAAAAAATAAACACATTTATGAACTAAAATAACAATTTGGCCTTCACACCTAGAAAATTTATCACTGCTCCAAAATCAAGACACTAGACCTTCTCAAAAATATAATAAATGTATTCCCTATAAATTGTATTTATCACACAATCGATTATTATTACTTCTTGAAGGATTAAATATTCATAGGTTCATACTTTGGGAAACATAATGCATCAAGCTATAACAAGATACTAAATTAATTAAATATTTAATTTATTCATACTTCCCATCATACATTCCATTATCAACCAACTTGTGGAATTACAATTTATTAATATTCCTTTAATTATTTCAATCATAAATAATTGAAATTATTCACATTTTTTATCAATTTCCACCAACACATGTAATTACATATTTAATTTAACAAGTTATTGGCAAAACATTTATCATTATCAAATTACAATAAATAATGGATACATTAAACATGACACATTATTGTTCGTTGAGATAATTATCAATAAATTCCATCTTTACAGTCATTTCCATTTTACATCAAGAACAACATGATTAATTGAGCATAATAGTGTTTTACAGAAGAATAAAAATGATTGCACACTATCTAGAAAATAAAGAGACGACATGTTATCCCAGCATAAATCACATTAACATGTAATCAGTAATCATTTCTTTATTAATCATTTTTAATTATTATTATGTTATTAAATTTTAATAAAAAGTAATAATCCATTCCAACATTATTATTTTTCATAAAAAATATTATTTTTAATATATCTCATACCCATAATAATGAAACATTATGTGACTAGCCACACCAAAATAGGGGGTGTGAGCTACATGGAATCACTACTGGAGAACATGAGCTACTGGTATAAGGGACCCACAACTCCAAGAGTTTTGTTTTTCTGTATTAATTATTGAAAGAATAAACCATGAAGGAATGAAAGGAATGACATTCATATTTAGTCGATGGATACAGAAAAATCATATTTTTCGATCGAAAAGATTTAATTCCAACTATCATGAATCTAATTAGACTCCAAATTTAATGTCTATTATTTTTTAGTGTATTATTTTAAAATAATATATGGATTAATTTTTTTGACAAGGGGCTAAGATGACGTGTGATTCTGAGGCCCGGTGTTACCGAAATAAATGTTGACAATATATTAAAATAATAAAAATCACACATATGTGGTTTTCCAAAAAAGTTGAATTTCTTTTAAGCAGGTGTGTGGATCTTAAATCTGAGGGCACCATTGTGTTTATAATAGTGGTATTAACCTTGGTGTGACCTAACATTGGTTAGTGTGGGTTGGCTATGGATTGCTTCTATGGGTTATTTTTATGAATAAAATAAATTTATAGAATATTTATTTTATTTATATTTCATCATTGTAGAAATGGTTTTTATTTTAAATAAACCAATACGTAGAAATATAGGATTATACATATAACCTTGGAATCCTATGGATGCCTTGGAGAAAAACACCAAATCAATTATCTTGGCAGGTGATGACAGAACCTTGGAACAAAGATCTATAGACAGAATTCCAGATGAATTGTACCAATGGTGGTAACACTGCAATCAATCATCTTGTGAAGGAGATCCAAAACTATGTAGGATGAATTATTTTAAATTATTCATTCTCGATCGTGATTTCAATGATAAACATGGACCAACCACTGAATAGTTAGATTTGTGGTTCGATCATTCGTTATGGTATGGGTTTTATTTATGGGGATTGATTTGGTATTTTTGGATTCTGATTTGTTAATCATTTTTATTGTAATAGATCTAGGCTGAAACAAACAATGTAAAAGGATAATTCATCAAACATTGTTCCTTATGGTTTCTCATCTAATATTTTACGTGTCTTAATTGTTTTTTGTCTTATTTTAAAAAATTAATAATTATTCCCATGATCATTGGCACAACAATCTAGAATTTAAATAGCATCATTGGAATGACCCAACAGAGGTGTGATGGACATGGTAGTGGACAAATCAAATCCAATTAAGAGAAACTTTTCATTATGAATTTTTCATTGAGATGGATTTATACCAGATTTCCAAGAAAATTGAAGAACAAAAAACCCCGCATTTTGGTGTTAGGGTGGTGAAACAAACCTGGATCTTGATTTTAGAGGTGAATCGAGAACCATATTATAACCCCAGTATATTTCCAAGGTGCATGGTGGAGGAACATGACTTTTTATGAAATCTTAAACACATGGGATATACGGTCATTTTACATGGAATATTTTTCATCATTGGAACACTTTGTGTGTGAATTGAATGTACATGGATATGGGGTGGAGTAAATGGGATACTTGTATCGCGTGTAGTTCCCCACAAGGCATGGCCTAAATTGGTTACATGGATTACCTAGTGTATTGGTACAAGGGACAGGTTACATGGGTTGACATTGTGTATTGGAACAGGGACAAAGAAAACATGTAGTCCCTGAATGGAAGGACAAATAATGTCACTCCTTCTACATGTTGTGTACCCATATTCTACAAAACATGTTATAAAGATATGGGTCATTGTACACAAGCAGTACCTGGGGTCAAGGGGCATGGAATGATCTAAAGACAAAGGTCGTTTTACATGAGCAGTACCAGAGGTCAACGGACACAACATGTAACCTTATTATACACCATTTACACCATTATACATGGATTTATTTTCTTATCTAGTGTATCATGTACATGTTTTGTTTGGTTGTATTCCCTTAATCGTTTTCCATGAACGTAGGTACAAATCATTTTGTACTCTTATGACTATGATCCCTTTAGAAGGATTTCCTAGATAACATTGTGGAATCAACCAATAGGTCTAATGAAGGATACTCTATTCATTCTTCATGTCCTAGGTAGAGTTCTTAGTATCTACGTGGCCAGCATTATATGGGCATCAATCCTCCACTACGTAGGTAAATTAATATTTTGAGATGTTTGTATCACCCCATGGCTCTAGCTATGATTCTCATCAATTTTGTCCTATCTATTTTCATATCTATCATTATATCTCTATCATGGAATGACTCGATATGTACATCTCTGAAGGACGTTATCAGTGAATTTGGTCTCTATAGTGTATTCTCTCGGATGAGTACTTTGTGGAATATCGATTCTAAATTTATAGTATTGGTATACATTGGTTGTGACTTACCTCTGGACTATGTGTCCTAGTTGAGTAAATCAGGATATTATGCTCATATGTGTAGTTGAAATATATCTATGGAGAGATGACTATATCATTCCTCTATTATAAATCATTGTGTTGATAGGTCATGACTTATTGGTAAGAACCCGATAATAATACATAAAAAATTGGGGTTCAAAACCCTTTGGGCATAGGAACTATAGAATTAATGTTGTGGCAGCAGGTGTTGTAGCAACTGTGAGACACATTGTAGTAGCGGCGGGTACTGTAAGAAATAAAATAGATGTGGTGGTACTATTGTGGTACTGTATTATTTGGGTTACTATTCACAGAATGGGACATGGGTCAAAAATGTAATGTGATTCATTCCCATTGGGCTTTTGGCCAAAAATATTATGTAATAAAGTGGCATTTTTGGTGGGTTATCCCTTCGAGGGATATGAACTGCCTTCCAGGCTTGT
The DNA here is from genome assembly GCA_963277665.1 of Viscum album. NCBI lineage: Eukaryota > Viridiplantae > Streptophyta > Magnoliopsida > Santalales > Viscaceae > Viscum > Viscum album. The sequence goes on from OY728143.1 coordinate 361,432,768, forward strand.
GTGTGTGTGGTGTGTGTGTGTTTCATGTGATTATTCTCCCAAGAAACTAATATATATATATATAATTAATTGTTGTTTTGGGGTCTTATGCTGAGTATTTTTATACTCACCCTTCAATTGTATTTGCCTACATGGGTCTTGTCTTGTGCAGATGATCGTCCTTTTGACAGATTCCATAGTGGACCATGACAAGACCATTCATTATGAGACCTAATAGAATAAGTTGTGTTACCATAGCTACAAAAATCCATCTTAGTACCTTTTCCTTACATGATGGACTTTTGGTTACAATGTTTTTTTGGTGGGCATGTATTTGGACCAGTTTCACATTTCTTTACATTCTGTTGTACTTTGGTTGTAGGGTATAGTGGTATGCATGGATTATTTACATAGTGGTTTTTACATTTCTTTATTTTGTGGGCATAGATATTGGTGTGTGCATTTAGGTACATAGGTAATGCTTCCCTTGATAGTCATATCCGTACTTAGAGATAGTCACCAGAGAATAGCCTATTAGAGGAGTGCTATGGGAGTCACGACATGTGCCCCATTAGGATGAGTTGTGACATAGTGGTATCAGAGTAGGTTGGTCCTAATTTAGGACCAGGAGTCTGTGAGATTGGTTTAGGGAAATAGTTTTTATTTTTTTGAGTTTATATTTCATGCTAGAGACTCTAGTGTTATTATGGTAATCCAACTTATCCATACTCTAGGACTATAATAACCTTCTTTTTGACGTCATACATGAGAATGATTTTTGTAGGGAAAATAATGGAACATTCATTATGTATGAATGTGTCGTGGTTTCCATGTCCTTCTTCAATAATATCTCTATATATAATCATTGATCATGGTACATCTGGTTTGTTTGTGGATTCCACTATGACATATACCATCTTGGATTCAGCTGGTCGATCAAGATGATAACCCCCTCAGTGATGAGGCTCCGATATATGGACCAGTTCCTCATATTTAACATCCAGGTGGTGCACCAGCTATACCTCCACCTATGGAGCACCACGTGGTACCCTCAGTTTCGATAAATGATGAGTGCTTGTTGAGCATGTTTCATAGGTTTCAGACATAGAGAACCCTCTAGTTATAAGGATATAATGATATCCATGATGTTAAGGATTGGATTTAGGTAGGGACATGAGTTTTCCATCTACTCAGGACAACAGTGGATTAGATTGTGTTATAGGTAGTGACCCTTCTACGAGGATCAGTATGGAAATGGTGCAGTTTTATATCCAAACTCATGACACGGAGACTCATTCATAGACATGGTTTTAGCATCACTTCAGAGACGGTTTCTCACTTGTTACACTAAGTGCAGTGTGTATATAGGATCTTATTAATTTCAATCAGTGTAGCATGATGGTAGAGAATTTTTCATCTAGGTTCACCATAATTTCCAAGTACTCTGTAGATATGGTTAATGATCAATAAATCAAGGCTCATACCTTTGAGCAATGTCTATATATAGACATTGGATCCATAATTATCCCTCTATCCATTCTTACTTATTCAAGGGTTCTTGAGTGAGCTTTGATGGTTTAAATTTTATTGGATGAGTGGATACAGTGAGTGATAGTTTGTAGTGGATGAGAAAGATAAGATACATCAACATTAGGGAGATGACATTAGTCCTATGGACCAAGATGTGGGATAAATTTTTGGAGGAGGCCCCTGGACAGTTGATCTGCAGTTCGAGTCTCACATGGCGGGTCTAGTCAACCAATGTAGATTCAGTGCTATTCATTTAATGATAGGGTACATCTCACTCAAAATTGTACGACCCACCATACTACTGATGGAGAGACTATTGATAGACCAAAGAGGCAGAGACAGTGATAGGAGCATATAGGTCTGCATGGTAGAGGACATAGAAAAGTATCTTAGAGAATAGTAGGTGGTGGTCGGTGCTTTGATTCGCTACCACCACCACCCCCAAGTGGTCCATTCCATGCACAGGAAGCTATTGGAGAGGGGAGGGAACAACTGGTTGTGGTTGATTCATATGACCCAGGAGAAATCATAATGATCCAAGGTATGATATATGATTTTTATATTTTAGTTGTAGTACTGATAGAAATATGTTCTAGCCCTTCCATTATCACCACATAACTTATTCGATACCTATATATTTTTGATTAACCATTCACTCGGCTGATACGCTTCGGCACACCTACTGTAGAAGAATCTATGATGAAATTTCTATGCCTATAGTGTGACATGACCCTTAGAGGTGAGAGTTCTAGTTGGATATAATTGGTGTCAACGTCGAGGGCTTCTGATGTTATTCATGGTATGGATTGGAAATCAATAGTACAATCCCTGATTGAATATTTTGGGAAATTGGTGTGTTGTGCCCATAATGATGGAATGAGATTTTCCTTTTTTTTTATGAAAAGGAAACCTAGGCAGCATAGGATGGAATCCTGCATTGGAGGGTGCAGCAGATTACTCATCTATTTGCTAGCCTGACCCTCAATGCAATAGATGTTACGAGATTCTAATTTCTAGCAGTTGTGACAGAGTATGAGGACGTCTTTCCTAAATTTTTCCAGGATTAACATCCCACCAGTATATATAATTATTCATTGATTTACACCTCAGTATGGTATCGATATCTTCACATGAAAGTCAAATTCCTCCCACAGAGCTTCAAGAGATAAAGGAGCATTTGGGGGACTTCTGGATGAAGTTCTTTGTGAGGCCCAATAATTTAACTAGGGAGGCCCCCAGTTTTATTTTCCAAAATGGCATACAAGATCTTTTCGGTTTTGTATGGACTACCAGCGCTTGAACTAGGTTACTCTGAAGAACAATTGTCCACTACTGTATCGAATACGACATTCAAGTGTCCTTATGGTCACTATGAGTACTTTTGGATTCCCTTTGGTGCGAATAAATCCCCAAAAGTGATCATCGGACTCCTGAACCAGATTATTCATCCTTCCTTGGAATAGTTTGTAGTATTCTTCATCGACTATACCCATATGTACTCAGCATCTAAGGAGGATAATGTGAGACACATAAGGGTGGTTCTTGACGTACTCTGAGAACACTAACTTCATGGAAAACTATTGAAGCTCTAGTTTTAGATTTAGGAAGTCTACTTTCTTGGACATGTTATCTCAGTGTATGAATTGGTAGTGGACCTGACCAAGGTTGAGGTAGTGCTTTCAAGAGAGTCACATAAGAACATGACTAACATATAGAGATTCTTTAGGACAGCAGGCTATTATCAGATATTCATACTTTATTTCTCTAGGATATCGTCATTTATGATAGATTTGACTCAAAATGGTCCTCCTTTCATATGGATAGATAAGTGCCAATAGTCTTTTCAGTAGTTAAGTAACATTTTGACAATATCTCTGAACATGATATTACTGGTTGAGGGTGTTGACTACTTAGTATTCCATGATGAATTTGAAACTGATATTCATTGTTTCCTGATGTAGAGGTAAGTGGTGACTGATTATGGTTCATTCTAGTGTATACTACATGAGAATATCTACGTGACACATGATCTTGAGATAGAATTGGAATACTATACATTGAATATGTGGCGGCACTACCTGAGGGGTGAGGAGTTTATCATCTACATCAACCACAAGAGTCTCAAGTATATCTTTCTCATATAGATAAGAACATGAGACCAAGTAGATGGCTAGAGTTCCTCAAAGACTATGAATTTGAGATTTTTTATAACCCTGTGAAAGGGAAACGTTGTGGATAATGATCTCTGTAGAACATCTAGTTTGTATCTATTGAATGATGAGTCATTTAGTTTGGCCTCATTGTATTTAACCCTTTTGGATGGAGATTGAGAATCTTACCTCCTATTGAAGGTTATTACACCTCCACTCTTACCAAATGTTAGAGAATCATAGCATGGGGAAATAGACTATGAGAAACTATGTCCTTATATATCCACAAGGCCTAATCATGAAGGATATTCAAAAGATGGGGAGAACACTGTTTCTTTTAGAGGATGCACAGTAGTACCAGTGAAGTTGTGGGAGGATGTTTTGAGGGAGATTCATATGTCCCCATTGGAGATATATCCAGGTACAGAGAAGATGTATCAGGACCTTCGATGTTGGTTTTGGTTTCCAAGATGATGAATGGAGTTGGAAACATTGTTTCTCAATCCCATACTTGTTAGCAAGTGATGGTTGAGCCCATGGTTATAGTGGGTTTAGCTCAACCCCATGAGGTTCTGATATGAAAGTGTGATGGGATATCTATGGAATTTGTGATGGGTTTACCATGTACATCCAGGGGACACAATTATACCTGGGTGATTGTTGAAAGTCTCACCACATTAGATCACAACCTAGATATTTGAGAGTAGAGTTTAGTTGAGAGCTTGGGATGCCTGTTTATTCAATATATAGTTTTACTCCATGTATTTACACCAATTATTGTTTCTTATCATGATTCTCATTTCACATCTCGATTCTGGAAAGAATTACCTAGGACGTTTGGGACCCAAATAAGCCTGAGAACAATCTTCCACCAACAAACGGATCGCCATACGGAGTTCACCATTCAGGTTCGGGAGGACATGTTATAGGATTTCATGTTAGAATTTTTCCATAGTTGGGAGGATCACCTACCACTCATAGACTTTTTGTTTTAAAATAAATACCACCCATTAATTGGTATGGCTCCATTCAAGGCCTTGTACAAGGGACCCTTTAGGTCACCAAATTGCTACACTAGCCTAGGAGAGTCACCATTCATGGGCCAAATATTTGTGCGAGCTACTTCAAAAAAGTTATAGATCATATAGGAGTAGATGAAGACAATAAAAATCCATCATAATTATTATAATGACATGAATAGGTGGCCTTTGGAGTTCAATGAAGGAGCCCATGTGTTTCTATGGGTTTCACCTTGACATGGATTATATATATTAGGTCAAGGTGGAAAGTTATCTTCGAGGATCATCAGCCCTTTTCAAATAATCTATAGTTATGGTGATTTGGCGCAACACCTAGATTTACCTCCATAGTTAGACCATGTACATAACATCTTCAATGTGTCATAGTTGAGGTGGTAAGTGCATGACACATCACACGTCATTGACTAGGGGGAGCTAGACATCAAGGATTGAGTGACTTTTTCTGATTACCTAGCAGAGATCAAGGATAAGAAGGAGAGGATCCCTTGTGGATTATTAGTTCCTTTAGTTCGTGTATGGTAAAAGAATTAGAATCTCTAGAAGTGAACTTAGAAGTGGAAGGATTGGATTTGTGCTTAGTATGCACATCTTTTTCAGTAGCTCTTGCTTTGGTTTTTTAGTGATGTAATGCCCCAAGGTGGGAAGAATTCAATTTCCTAGATGTTTTTGTGGGTTATTTTTAAATATTATATAGATTGATATCGAGACCACATGTTAGACGATGTGTGATTCTGAGGCCCGATGTTCCTGGAATAAATGTTTTAAATATATTAAAATATTAAAAAACACACATGTTTTATTTTCATAAAAAGTGGAATAAATCCTAAAGAGGAGACTGGATTCAAATTATAAGGGCACTAATGTGTTCAGAATAGTGGTCTTACCCTACGATGACCTAAAATTGTTCGGTGCTGGTCAGTTGTGGAACTTTTTCCATGGGAACTTATTATGAATAATGTCAATTGATTAAATTATTTTTTTTTCTGTTTCATAAACACAATGATATAGTGATGGTTTTCATTTTAAATAATCATTTAGGAAAAGATCTGGCATTATAATCGTATCCTTGGAATACTCTAGAGTACCTGGAGAGAAAAACCTGAAGGATTATCTCGGTATGCGATGATAGAACCATGGATCGAAGATCAATGAACACAGTTCTTCCTGGATCTCACCAACGGTGATGACATGGCAATCAATATTCATTAGTGAGCATTCCAAATCCTATTTAAAATGAGTTATTTTGAATTCATCATTTCAATTTTAGAATTCAATGATGCACGTGGACCAACCAATGAATAGGTTGATTGGTAGTTTGACTGTGCCATTTAGGATGGGTTAAATTTGTGGGGTTTGATTAGGGTGTTTTGATTTTGATTTTTTAATAATTCTTACATGAGTCGATGGAGGCCAGAACGAACACCAGCTGTGGTTCATTCATCGTAGTTTGTTTTTTTGTATTCCCCCACCCATTTTTATTGTGTTTCCTTAATTCATCATATGATTATAAAAATTTAATCATTTCACCCATGATCCTTGATTCAACGATCCCAAATTTTAGATCAGGCATCGTGATGGCCAAACGGAGGAGCAATGGGGATAGTGGTGGATGGATTGAATCGAATCGTGGAAAAACCCTTCTTTGAAAATTTTGTGTTGGGATGGATTTTAAATGGATTTAAAAGACGATTGATGGCCTAAAAAGACTAGTTTGGGTGTTAAGATGTTCAAAATATCATGGATATTGAGTTTTGAGGTGAACTAAGCACTAGATTGGAACCCGACCAATCAGCCGATGTGCATAATGAAAGAAAAATACTTTCTATAAAATTCAGAACACATTATGTGTTGCCCCATATACACAGCATGTGTTCATCATTGGAACACTTTCCATGTACATGGAAAGTACACAAACATGGGGTGGAGTACACAAGTTTCATGTAGATCATATACTTCACCAAATAGCATGGACTAAATCAGTTACATGGATTACCTCATATACTACTACTTGGGAATGCTTACACACGTTGAAAATGTGTACTACCACACGGCCAGAGCACATAGGCAGACCCTAGATAGAAGGACAATACATGTGACTCCTTCAACATTCCAAGTACCCATCTTCTAAATGACATGTTTTGAAGACACGGGTCGTTGTTCAAAGGTTGTACCTGTGGTCATGGCACACAGCATGTGACCCTAATTTACGTTGTGTACCCCTTTTTAAATGGATTTATTTTCTTATAATATGTATCTTTGACATGATTCCTTAGAATTAATTAACTTTACTATTTTCCGTGACATTCGGTATGAATAATTTACAACTCATAAGACTATGATCCCTTTATCAGGACTTCCTCGATAGAGTTGTGTAATCACCCAACAGGCCTAGACCAGGATCCTTTATTTAGTATTTTTTTCCTAGGTGGAGTTATCAGTATCGATATGACCAACAATACATGAGCTTTGTTCCTATTATTATAGGTTTAATCTATATTTGAGCTGTCAGTATCACCCTATGGTATTGTCTCTGATATTTATCTATTATATCGTATCTATTTTTAGATCTATCAGTATATCTCTCTCATGGAGAGACCTAATGAGTTATACCTCTTGGATGTGACATCATTGGGGCATTAAAACATAGGAGTGTGTTCTCTCGAATGTGTGCTTCATGGAATATTTGATATAAATTCTTATTATTGGTATACAATGGTTGTGACTTATATATAGACTGTGTTTTATGGTTATTATATCTGTATATTCATGAAATATGTGTTGTAGACATATACCAGTGATGAGGTGATTGTATCATTCCATTGTAATATTTCTTTTTGGTGTCATGGTATCTTACTGACTATTGTTATACTCACCACTGCATAGGATTTTCTAGCATGTTTCATCTCTTTTGTAGATGATTGAACTTTTGATAGATTCCTTGGTGGACTAGAACTGTATGGTGCATTCTGAGGCCTAAAGAACTGAGGTGTGTTCAAGAAGCTACACACATTAGTCCCAATTTATTTTTCATACAAGTTAGAGTTGTGTTTATACACACATTTGGTGGGTTTGTATTTGTCTAATTTTTACATTTCATTACATTCTATAATACTCTGGTTGTCGGATATAGTGGTATGCATGCATTTCTTTTTATTTAGTGGTTTTTACATATCAACATTTTATTAGCATAGAGATAGGTTCGTGTGTAAGTGAACATATGAAATTACACCCATTTTATTGATATTCCTACTCAGTGCTAGTCACTATCCCCTATCCTATTGGTGGTGGAGATGGGGTGTCACGGCACGGGCCACACTGGGACATGTCATGACTCCACATTCAAGGATTAATCTATAGCATAATCCCAACATAAGAAAAATAATGGCTATAATCTTCCTTGATGAATTCTCCTTTATTGAATATTTATTGAAATGTAAAAATGGTCCCCAAATTCATTCTCAGGAAACTGGGGGAAATCTCCACCAAACAGATTTCACGTAGCTATAATCACCACACAGCCAAAATCCCCAAGAATATTTTTTTCTTAAAATAGGTGAATTCCCCATATATCCATAATTCCCATGAAGTAAAATTCCCAATATAGATATTTTCTCCCACATAGTTTTTCCCCATGTATCATAATTCCCTCCTTTGTTGAATTCCACATGTAGTCGAATCATATAGTCGATCACTCACATAGCTGATCCACATAGAAAATTATTCAATATAGAGGATTCACATAGCCATTCAATGTAGTCATTTCACTCAAATTTTGGAATCATCCACATTGATGATTCAACCACATATCCAATCTAGCCGCATATCCAACTTCGTGCAATTGATTGATCTACATAGTCAATTTGACCAGACATGAGTCGGGCTCTCACACAAGTCGTGAATTGTGATTTTATAAGGATAATGTGCTATTGATTCTATTTTATAGAATCTAGACATCTTCAGACCTACTATAGGCCTCCTCTATGAACTATGGGCTTTGAAAAATCCTTAATGGTTAGACTAAATGTATATGGGCTCTTACAAATGTGAATCTGTTATAATTTTTAAATTTATGTTTATGTATAAACTATTTAATTAAGACATTATACATGTATCTATATATATATATCTGTGTGTGTGTCTGTGTGTGGTTGTGTGTGTGTGTGTCTATTTTAATGTTCTTTTACATATGAAATGTATATAAATTAAAATAATATGACTCATTAAAATCCATAGACTTCCACCAAATGTCCCCTACAATGAAGAATTCATCGACATTGACTAATGTTTAATTAACTCCTACATGAATTAGTAATTATATTGTTTGATATTGTGTCTTATCGTATAGTATAAATTCATTATATGATTAATATTAAATAAAATTGGATTTAAATGTTTTTTTGGTTATCTATGTTGGATCTATTTTTTTTTATTTGGGACCCCAGATGTAATGAAGTATTTTTCTTAAAATTTTACTATATAGTGGTAGTTAAAACTATCTATAAATATTTTATATTATTTTACCCATTGTTTATGAACGATTCTGGAAAAAATCCTAAAAACTTCTTCTAGAAAATATTTCTCAACAATTGAAAAAAACAACCTCATAATCCATACAAATGTCAAAAAATATTTCTCGATTCCACACTTATCAGTGGTTAGATAAAACCACTATAAAAACATGAATTAGTTGTTTAAAATGAAACTAAACTGTGAATTTGGTGTAGTTTCATGATAATATAACCATATACAATAAATATCATAATATTTTCTTTTATCATTTTCCTAACATATAAATTTATCTAAAACATTATTTGTTATCAACAATAAAAAACATTTACATAATCAAGACAAAAATATGAGTTTAATAGCATGGATTTTATATTATTTCATACCCATGATCATTAATGTTTATAATTTTAGATAATCAAAAAAATATTACATAAAAAAGTAGACACATCCACACAGTGTAACTGTTTCCACAATAACATGGATTTATGTTTACTCTCATATTTCTCTCAAGAAACCTTTTCTTATTTTGAGATGATTCCAAATTGAAAGTTATGATATTTTTAGAGTTCATAATATTCTATAAATATTGTGAAAATACATATGAAAATGTGGGATGAGAATAGGATTATCAATAAGAGATATAAAAATTAATTAAACTCATTTTTCTAGGGTCAAACATAGAAACTTCTGTAAATTTATAGATTTTCCACAATAAATTTTGACAATAGAAATAAGATATTTTCATATGTAAAAATAAATCATTTATCAAAGAAAACTATTGAAACCCATTCTTAATATTTGGAATATCATGAAGTAATATTGAGTCATGGGAGAACCCATAATAACTCTTCTTTTAAAAACTATCCTTCTACCTTTTAAGGGTCATAAACATTCCTTCCCTCATAAAATCATATGATTTCCATAAATAAATTTTCAAGACTAATATAGATATTTTGTAGAATCATATGTATAACCCATTTTCACTCATGTTAGACTGATTTCTCAATATCTAGTTCTTAGTTAATTCCATAAGAGTAACTAACCCAATTATCTTTCTCATTTTTTCCTTCGAACACTAAACCATTACCCAATGCATTAGAGAGATATATTGGTTTTAAGTATCATCATGAACAATATTAGTCTCACATTTCATTATTTATAATTTTAAGACACTATGTTATTAATGGAACATTAATTATAAATAATTTTTTGGTTCAAATAATCATTGAAAAACTCATTTAAACCCATAATCAAAACACTTTCAATTTTCTCATAAACATGTGTAGAAATTTTATTTTCTATTTAAAAGTCCTAAAAATGAAAAATTGTTAAAATTGGGAGAATTTTATATACTTTGAAAACCCATATAAACTTATAAAGTAATTTGGATATTGAATAAAAATTATAATAGATGTAAAATATGGTCAAGACATATATAAATTAAAAATATGCACTTTTTGTAAAAATTCAAAAATAACCCCTACGGAAAACATTGAAAAGATAGTTTTTATAAGCAATATAAATTTAAGAAAAAAATAGTTCAAAATTAACTTTATTAATCTATTATTTATTAAAATAAAACTATTGTTACATTTAAAAGAACATGGTTATGGGAGAATAAATATTTTAAATTAATACTTTAAAATAATGTTTTAATTGAAAATGTTTTATAATAAATCCCATCTAGATTCATACATTAATTAAATCATGAATAAAAAAGTATATTATATATATAAATCACTAATAACATTTTCATGTTAATAAATTTAAAATTAGTAGTTGGGGTTTGTCTTAGTGGTAAGAACCCTGTAATCCTACATGAAAAATGGGGGTTCAAAACACATGGGGCGCAGGGTATTGTAGCAGTACTGTAGCGGTATTGTAGCAGCGGTGATACTGTTGATCTGCGGGTACTGTAGTGGTAGCAGGATACTATAGCGGTGGCAGGGCACTGTAGCAGCGGCGGGGTACTATAGCAGTCGGGTTACTATTCACAGAATGGGCTTTAGGCCAAAAATTTGGGCCCATGGGCTTTGTAATGGACTACATGCCTACTGGGCCTTCGGGCTATGTAATGGGTCTCCCTCTACCCAGTTAAAAGATATATTTTCTATTATTTAATAATAGAATGAGGCTTCAGCCCAAACCTTTTAAAAAAAATTAAAATTATTTATTTTATTTCATTTATTTTCATGTTTTATTCAATTACTAAAATGTAAATTTTATGTTTTGGGGTCGTTCCATTTATAACCTTAAAATAACATTTGTTCATTGGGTATTGTCAAAGGGATTATAGTTCTGTTACACCAAAAATCTTTATAATGTTTAAATTATAATTTTTATATATCAAATATACTTTTATCACCTTACATTTATGTTAGCCATGTAAAATGATGCACAAAAGTTTATTGATAGGGTTTTATATTTGTACGGATCAAAAAAAATCTTATTTATATTGTGATTACAATAAACAATTAATCCAATATTTTACTTTTTTAGAATCATATATATTGTATAAATGTCATATTTATTCCATAGTTCCATCGTTATGACTATCCATGTGAGTTGGTAATGAAACAATGTATTATAATACATTATGGATGTGGGAGTCAACCCGTATGCATGAGTGACATTATAATATTCTACTGGATGAGAGGGTAAGAATTAAATAAAATTTTAATCTTTAAGAAACAATAATTATTTCACAAATTTCATATATATTCATTTGATCTAACATTTCATCCAACTTTGGTAGGTAGTAATTAAATACGAAACACATCGCATTGTATAGAGGGTAGTCAACACAAATTCATGAGAAATATTTTCATTCCCAAAAGCATTTAAAAGGAGACGAAAAGTGGATGTTCCATATAAATAATAAAATTTTTGTATATTTACGATAATTAATTAATTATATCATCATGATTAAGATATTTTTGTTGGAGTTAGAAGAATAAATAACCACAAAAGAACTCCATTAATATTTACAAATCTTATTTGGAAAACAACATTTGAATTACCCCTCTAGCCTTATTAGGTTGGTCTTTTAGAGATACCAAACACTCTAGTATTTTGGAAAGAATTTTTAAAGGGGTAAAGATAAGGTTAATATAATATAGAGTTCTCATAGTTATTGAATAAGGGAGGAACTAAAGTTCCCTTTTTATAAATGAGGGGATTGACCCTCTTGTAATGAATATTATCATTTTAATATTATAAATGTATGTATCATGCTCATGTGGAACTAAATTTTGATGATAAGGTGATAATGGTTTAAATATCCTCATACAATAATAATTAAGATAATATTTTAGGGCTTATCGCTTTGTTTGTACCTTAATAAAAATGTTTGACATTTTATTGTGGAAACTAATTTTTACTATTGTAACTATTCATTATGAATAACAATTAAATTAGAATCATTGAAAAATTTGAACCTCATGATTCAAAAATATGAAATATATTTTTAATGATAAATTTTTTTATAATTGGAAGAAATTACTTTTAATATATGAATGAAAACCACAAAAACAAACATTTATAAAAAATGAGTTTTTAAAACAAAAATTGAATTTAAACCAAAATAAATTGTAATGCTGATTTATATAGAATTAATTTGATTATGTTTGGTCAAATGGGAGTAATTTAGCTTTAAAAAAATAAAAATATAATATTAATTTATAAATTGTTTCAAATTATGGACAATTTTTATAAGAATTTGTAGTTTTGACTATTCACCAAAAAATGATCTTTTCAGAAAAATCCCAAAACAATAACCCTATATAAAATAAGTTATATTGATATAAAGAAAATAATTCAATTTATAAAATTAAATTTCTAAATTTCTAAATTTTACTTGTAAATGAAATCATATAATACATTGGTAATACATTATTTTTAATAAATAAATTTCGTTTTTCAATTTTAAAATCATAGAAAACCATTTTAATAATCTTTATTCCATAAAATTTAATCATAAAATTTAATAAGATAATAAATAGTTTTATTATTAAATTCAAAAGGGTTTTACATCTTTATTTAAACTTATTAAATTCATTATTGAAAGAGTCGTTGATGAGCGCTAAAATCATAATCGCTGATAAATGCCGGTTTTTTAAACATTGAAAAATTTTTCTTTTATCAAAATTGATAAAATCCTATTTTAGTAGTTATATGGTAAAAGATGAGAAAAGCATGATAAGTATGGGTTTAACTTTATAAATTCTGACTTTAGTGCTGATATAGGTATCATTGTTAGTGCTAAGTTTAATGGTGACAATTCCCCTATTGGGTCAATGAATTAATTAGAGGGGAGGAGATAAATGAGTTAAATATTTTTCTTTGATATTCCTTTACATATAAAACTACCTTATTCTATAGTATAAGATTTATTAGCACACTGAAAACATAAAAAACCACATCCATAAGAACACATCAAATTTCAATGTTCACTACTCAATAAGAATAGCTACATATTTTGTATGGTTTGGAAATATTACAATATTACACAATACACTAGAAAAAATTATTTTTTTTCCCTTACACTGAGTAAGATATTCCCTTAAACTCATGTAGCATTATATTCAATAAAACAGTGCATGTGACTCATGTAGTAAAAAATTATGTAATAAAATTTTGGTATCAAACATGTTATGATGTTTCTTGATCAACTTTCACAAATATAAACTTCAAAAAATATTCACTACCTTACCCAACAGTTGGGATGAACTTACCAAAACATCATTATAATACTCATTCTGATTTTCCAATCTAATCCCCAAGTCTGATTTCTCAACAAGAAATTATAATTCTATTAAAATAAGGTATAGATATTTCTAATTAACTTCTATATTAGTATGGAAATTCCAGTACGATTTATTAGTTCGACCAGGACACATTAATTTCAATATTGTCTCTTCTTCCTTTTTATTCTATCTAAAAAATCATTAGGAAAAATCAATCTGGAAAATTCTTATCTATTTAAATAATCAGTGCTCTTCATTCTCTCTTTAATAGTATAACTTTTTTAGAATGTAAAAATTACCTTCTCATTTTATAGGAGTCCCAAATATTAGTTTCGGAGGGATTATAAAAGTATTTCCTGCTCAAAAAAATTCATGTAACATAAATTCTCCATGAAATTTGAGTGCATATTGAATTATTCATTTCCTCTAAACTCATCTCAAAGCATCTAAAATATTAAATAATTCAAATCGCTTCTGACATTCTGAAATAAAATCATTCTGATTTTGATTCTCCATTATTCTTTGTTCATTATAATGAATATATTAGATTCTATGTCATGTTTCTCCTCACCAGCTGAAAAAAAAAATTCATTGAGATTCTCAAAATCAAATTCTCAATCCAATTTATTCATTTCTATATAAACAAAAATATTATCATTACTTTTCTATACACCCAAAAAAATATTAGAGAACAATTCTTCAAACACCATCAACTGCTTCAATTATCTCCTTTATAACACTTAGATTAGTTTCATGCAATTATCAATTTATTCTTTTCCCAAACCGATGATCTTATCTCTGATTAAGTCATTGGTGTCTGATATAGTCTGATATTCTTGAATAATATTATATAAAAACTCTAGAAAACAAATCAGAGTTCTTATTTTCACATTCAACTCACTTGATAAGAAAAAAATCTGAGATTTATCTATTTTGACCCAACCGGTAATTTTTCTTCAAATAAAAGGTAAAATTTATTGTTGATTTGTTTTTGAATTTCTTCATAAACAGAAGTGTAACATCCCAAGTAAATAAATAATATGATATTTTCATATTTTTTAATATTTTTGAATTAAATATTAATTTTACATTAAAGGGTATACTATGTTTGATGGAGTACCTGACACGCAACAATTGGTTTCTTTGAAAATCTCATGTTTCACATAAGGCTAAGTCATACTGAAAAATAATAATATAATATTATTTCAAATGGTAATTAACACCAAGCCATTTTATTGGTAGGAATGAACATAACTAACTAAAATATTATTATACACATTCATTAATGGTATTTACTTTTATCCAATAAATGTTAGAAGCATAAAATGTGAATGAATCCAATTTTAAACATAAACACTCTAATATTCTTCAAAAGGTCGATTTATGACCATTTGATAGGGAACCCTTTTTTAATATATTTTTTTCCAATATTATATGTTATATTTGAGAAAATAAAATTCTTCTTTATAATAGGGAGATAAAAATTTACTTTGGATAAAATTTTGTTATTTTTCTGATAATCTTCATTTTTTTAATGAATAGTAAAAAAATACTGCATTTTAATTCAAAATTTTATTGTAATCTAACTTATTTATATAGTAATATTGTTATTTTAATTTTATTTAAAGTGTAATTGGATAATATTTTTACCATTTAATCCAAGTTGGGTTATTGGATGTAATTTCGCACAAAATTTGGACATAAAACGGTAAAACTTTTGATAGTTATTATTTCTTGAAAATAGGGTTTTGTCTCAACAACGGAAATTTATTTTAAATTAATATAGGCCACTTTTGTGTTTTGAATTTTAAAAAATGGATTTCAAATTTTCAATTGGGTGGTCAAAAATGTGTAAATATGTAACTTTTATTTTTATACATTATGAGTATTTAATTCAGTAAATATTTTATTTACAATTGTTAAAGGGTAAATATGGTGAATAAGGGTGAAACATAATATTATAATAATATTAAATTACCCTTAAACATCTTCTATCCCTATATTTTGATACATTTTCTTCCATGGGTATCCTTGGGTCTATTTTGAGACCCCATGGAGTCACTTGGGAGTGATAATGATACACTATAGTAATTAATTTAAAATAATGGAAAAAATAACATAAAAATGAATCTTTTTTATAAAAAACTTTTTATATGGGGTTATATAAGTTATCTCTTAGACTATAAATATAATTTGGAAATATAAAATGATTTATTATGTCATGGTATTTTATTTATAATTTTTAGACACTATATAAAAAATTTAATTTTGACATAATGGTGACACAGTAATTTCTTCATTAATAATGAATTCAAATAAATGATATTATAAATATTAAAATAAATATATTTTCAACCATTTTATTCCATACAATAATTTTATAGATTATTATGACCTGTTATATTTAAATTAATTAAGGTCTTTCTAAATAATCAGGTTGGTGTGGATTTTTTAATTAGTCATCATATGAATAATATTAAAATTGTCATAAAAGAGTTTTTAAATAAATCAATATTTTATTAAATGATAAAATAGTCCTAAAAAGTTATGATTCTTCAAAATTACATATATGATGTTAAAAGTTTCATTAATTATCTATTTTTGGTCACATGGAATTTTATAGTAAATATATAAACCATATAGTATGAATATATAAAAGGACATGGTAAAAGTTAAATAAGATAACAAAGTGTTAAATAAAAAATATAAGGATTAAAAAAATCCAAAACACATTAAATTCTCAATGGATGATTTTATTTAGAATAATACACAATTTATATTCTAATTGAATAATTTTTAGACCTTTAGAAAATGAATATAAAAAAGTAATAAAATAATATTTTCAAACATTCCTAAAGAGCCCCTCCTCTCCCTTATAAAAAGCCATCACTTATAACCCTTACTCACAAGCCACCTTGGATCATCCAAACTCATCCAAATAATCTATAAATATACCTATATTCCTTCTATAAGTATTACCTTATGATGAAATTACTTCAAGAAAGCCTTTTGGTTCAAAACAAAGGGAGTTACCCGATTTGAATGTAACGCCTTTCCTCAAGTTCTCTTATTTTATTTTACTTCTTCACTCCCTATGCTATTATTATTCTTTGTTTACGTAAAAACCCATTATCATTAATATACTATGTTGTTTCTATGATAATTATTCAATCTACACTTACACACACCTCCATCTAATGGATACGAACATACTGTTTCTCTGTACGGCAAACTGCTGCCTCAAAATACGATGATTGTTTGATTTTCTCCTACCGCCAACCATGGTGGCCATTATGATGGAAATGTATTAATATGTGATATATATTATATTTATATTGTACATATTCTTCTATTATTTTCATTTATCACATACCTTTATGGTTTTCCATAATGGGTAAATATGGTAATTTGTTTTGAGAATGTGCAGACTATCGCCCCTTCAAAGTGATATGATTCATTAATTCTAAACATAGAACATATAAAGCATAGAAATTTATGAAATTATTTAACATATATAACATATATATTATAATGTATTTATAATATACTTATGTATCATTTAGTTTTCATTCCATTAAAAATTAAAAATAAATTAAAGTAGCGTTCATGCTTAAGTACGACTTGGCATCTCCATGAACAGTGCATTTCATTTCATATGTCCAAATATTATGGACTATTATAAATACATATATAATGGATAAATATTATAAATTATATATCTAAAACACTAATATAATTCTTGATATAATGTAATTTTGACTATATGGACAATTTGTAATTATAACTTGTTCATTTTTTTCTCCACATCCAAACATCAACAAAATGTCTGATATGAACTCAAATAGCTTATAATTGTTATAAAAAGGAAAAAAGTTATATAAAAGTAATTATAAACTTGAAAAATGTTCTTAATCAAGTATAAATAATCTTTAGTATATTATTTAGGATGAACAAGGAACAAACGAGTATTGTTGGACACGGGGTAAGGGAACCCCTTAACCCAATTTCTATTCTTTGGGATAAAATTATAATTCTTGATTATGTTGTGCTATGATTATGTGAGAAATAAATTTTTTTATATTATCTTGAATTTATAATTTCATTATGTTTACATATAGTTAATACAAATAATCTATCTATTTTATTTACCAAATGAACTTTGTTAGGGAACTTCTTAACATAATTTCTATTCTTTGGGTTGAACTTCTACTTCATGATTATGTCATGATATAAATATATGTGAATGACATATTATTATTTTACACTTAATATACACTTATATTGGTAATATTTATATATTTCACACATAATTATTTCCTTTATTTCTCTTAAATTTAACGATATGATCTTCGTAAGGGGGCTTCTTAACCCAATTTCCATTCATTGGGTTAAACTTATTCCTATTCACTATGTCATTATCTGAATATGTGTGAATTACCACTGATTTTTTTACACATAATATCCACTTATATTGGGTGTATTTATATTTTTCACACATAGTTATGTCATTGATTTATCCTTAATGTAGTGATATGTTTTTGTATGGGAACCTTTCACCCACATCATTTAGTAAAAGACTCGTTTTATGTTATATCATTTAATTTAAATTTCCAAGGTTGGGATATGTGGTTCCATATCCTTATTTATGTACATTTTATGTCCATGTGATGATAGAAACTTTTTTTTCTCATCAACTCATTTTCTGAATTTTAATGTGACGCTATTAGGCTTCCAAATTTTCATAAGGGACTAAGTCTCAATCTCCATTCATTGAGGCATATTTTGATTTATACATGACTTTCATTTATAGGATGTATAATCCATTCTGACTTTTTATTTAATTAAATGATAATATCTTTCTATGTAGCATTTTCCTAAATGAAAAAGGGAATGATTCTTCCTAACGTATGTGGTGACAATGACCTTTCCACTACCACCAACATTATTTGATATTTGGATTCATTAACAAGCCATAATGTTTTTAAAATAAAAATAAATACCATATAATGTTTTTACATATTTTTTTATTTAAAATGGTTTTGATAATGGATTTATTATGTCAATATATTGAAATGATTTCAATGCGGAAATATTATCTATCCTTTATGCTTGTGTTATGTGTTATGATTATGTTAGGTTTCTTGGGCATTGTTTATGTATATGGGTGGTTTTGTGATAAACCTAGGGTGGCTGAGCCCGAGATAGCTCTCCAATTCATTGGGTAATGTGATGGAGGTAAATGATAATGTATCTCTTAAGAGATTTAGGAAATATACTGTGATGGGTGTTCCAAATGTAAATCCCTATGTAGCTGTGAAAGCTAGGGCGTATGTATTTTATTGATACCACTAGTTATCTTTATGATTTATGATTTCCATTTGTTATTCATAAATCTTATGATTTTGTGTGGTAATTTAAATATTGAAAAATATGATTTCATTGATTTTAATGTATTGATGGACTAATGTTTTCTTTCTTGGTTTTATAACACTTATTGAGATTTTTATTCTCATCCCATGTTTTTTAATTTTGTTTCACAAGATATAAGGAATGGTAAGAGAAAGGAATAATTAAAGAATATTTTTATCACACATCGAACTATAGTTTTCATTTAATAGTTTTTATTTTATGAAAAAAAATGGATACTGAGTAGTTATGGATACTGAGTAGTTATGGATACTGATTAGGTTTCATTTAATAGTTTTGTAATATAGTAGTTATGGAATAATTATCAAAAATTAAAAAATCTAAAAATATACCCAAGGTGAATTAAAAACATAATTCAAGATTATGTATTTTTTATGGTTGGGTTCTTATAGTTAGTATCAGAGGTCAGTTAAGACAACATTACGGATTAAGAGTTTTTGTTAGGCACATGGTTAGTCCCAATGTCTACTCCTTATATTAAATCATTATTTTGTAACATTTATAGATCAATGAAAGTTTTTTTTTCTAATGGATGGATGATGATATCAAACGAAATTCTTATCTCTTCTTGATGACTTTCTTGATATAATTATTGAAAAGTCATGTCCAGACAATTATGAGACTTTTTTCTAACATAAAACTCACTTGAAATAAATTGTTTGAGATATCAAAAAACTCTGCAATATCTCGATAGCATTGTGGATAATGGGTTCTAGTTATTCAAATATTAATTTTCTCAATATTTTAATATTTTCAAGAAAGGTAAATATTATCAAGGAATTTTCGAATATTTGTCATTATAATAATAATTTGAAGCATATTATGATTTTGAAAAACATTCTGAAGAAGGAGACCCTTGAACAACATACATATATTTTCTTTTACAATATAGTCACTCAATACATTCTTATTGTATATTAAAAGGACCATTGATTTAATGTTTCAACTCAAACTCGGTCCAACTATTTTATATAAATCATGTTTTATCAGATTTTTTGAAATAATATGTCATAAAAGATTATTTTTCGATAGTATTTATCGATGAACACCCATATGAGCCATGTTGTACAAGGTGTATTTGGATAAAGGAAGAATATGATTTTTAAGGATCTCAAAATCACTTTTTCAATGCTTAGACCATCTATATACAAGAACAATATGATGATGAAATCAGGTGGATACCATGATCAAGGTACGATTTTCTTTCAATAGGAATAATGTTATTTTATATAGGTTAAACAATTGTCTATATATACAGGACTTCATGAATTATGATATTGAGGTCGTTATTAGTTGGGATAAAAAATATAGGTATAATAGAACCATTGAGGATAAATCATGTTATGGTTATTTTTTAGGAGTTTATCTTAGTTTTGGGAATTCTATAAAATTATATAGCTATTGAAAAAGGGCCACATGTTGAATGTGTGACAACTTGTCGTGTCAGACAAATTGTGGTAATAGAACCCACAACGAAATTTTGGTTTGGATTTAGCACCTACCACTGTACTACGTGAAGAACCTAGTTAGTATGACTTATTCTTTTTAGTAAAATTATTTTATTAATCAAGAATATGTTGATTTTGGATCTTATGTTTTATCAAAGGGATATCCATTGTATAAGAAATTTATTTTATGATTAAGTGATAAAGGTTAGTTTGGAATACGTTCTCTCTTTTGGAAACACTATATGCTTAAGGTAAATAAAACACAATGGGATTTCATTTGTGGAGTAATGTTTAAAATTATATTTTGGTAGAATCTATGTTTTTATTGTGGAAATACGGAAATTTGGGTTATTTATAGAAATGATTAACATTTAATAGAGAATATGTGATTAGGGTAATTACTTTTCAGCATGAGACTATAAGAGTAACCGATGTTATTTGGAGATAAATGATAGTATTTACTATGGTTGACTATGTGATCAAATCCTTCTGAATTTTGTGTTTCAATCATAGGTTGAATGTTTTTAAATAATTGTAATGTAATTTTTTATTATATGGTCTTTATTGTGCTTTGGGTATTATTTGTTCAATTTTAAAGATTAATATTAGAATTTTTTATATAAAAGATTATCTTTTTGGGTATTATTTGATCTTTTACTAACCATTTTGGTTTTGGTTAATGTATAATGATAGGGAATGTATATGGTTCATCTTTTGGGGATTATGTGATTCTATAGAAGTACATTCTAACACTTCAAGTGTTACCATGTCATCTTGAATAATCATTGTTTGGAGAAAATTTGAGCTTTTGGTAGAAACTTACTAATTGATAAAAGCCTCCTTGAAAAGCAAGTATATTTCCTTATGTCCTTAGTCAGTATCTTAAATAAATTATTCAACTTTATGAAATGGAAAATAAAACAAAAATGTTCCCCGTTAACTTTTCCTACTGGGAAACCAATGACCGTTTAACCCATCCCATGCTTCTGGATTTCTTGTTGTTAATTTTCTCTTTATCATATTTTCTACCACTCACTATGAGAAAATGACACTTAGTTTCACTTATATATCCATGTTTTTCGTCATGGAATCCTAGTATGGGTATCTTGGGTGACCTTTGTTATTATCTTTATTTCTTTTAAAGTGTCAGTTTTATTGACTCTTTTGCTGATGTGGGGCTTTTAATAATGTTTCTGAGCCAATTTTTAAAATTACGATGATGCAATTTCCAAAAGGGGGAAGGATGTAACATCCTAGGTAAGTAAATAATATGACATTTTCATATTTATTAATATTTTTGAATTAAATTTTAATTTTACCTTAGTGAGGTTTCTATTTTTGATGGAGTACCTGACACACAACAATGAGATTCTCTGAAAATCTCATGTTGCACGTAAGGCTGAGTCATACTAAAATAATAATAATATTATATTATTTTAATTGGTAGTAAATTCCAAGCCATTGTATTGGCGGGATAGAAAAAAACTCACTAAAATATGATTTTACATGTTTGTTAAATGTCTTTACTTTTATCTAATAAATGTTAGAATCTTAAAATGTGAATTAATCCAATTATAAGCATAAACACTCTAATATTCATTAAAAGGAAGATTTACTACCTTTTAATGTAGAACACTTTTTTAATAGTTTTTTTTCACTTTTATATGTTCTATGTGACAATATTATATTCTTATTTAGAATCAAAACATCAAATTTTACTTTGTATGAAATTTTGGTATTTTTCTTATAATGTTGAATTTTTTAATGAATAGTAAAAATACTGCATTTGAATTCAAAACTGCCTTTTAAAGTAATTTATTTATATAGATTGTTAGTTATTTTAAGAGGTTCTAAAGTGTAATTGGACTATATTTTTACCTTTTAATCCAATTTTGGTCATGGGAAGTAATTTAACTTTTATTTTTGACATAAACAAAGGTAAGTCTTCTGATACCTATTATTTCTTGAAAACACGCTTTTTGTTTAAACTATGGGAAAGAATTTTAAATTAAATTCTTCCACTTATGTGTTTTTAATTTGGAAAAATGGATTCCAAATTCGCAGTCATGAGGTCCAGAATGTGTTAATAAGTAACTTTTATTTTTATATATTTTGAATATTTATTTCATTAAATATTTTATTTACCATGGTTAAAGGTTAAATCTAGTAAATAAGGGTGAAATAATATTACAAGTATACTAAATTACCCTTAAACTATTATTAACCCTATTATATTATACATGTCCAACTATGGGTTTACTTGGGATGATTTTGGGACCCAATGGAGCCACATGGTAATGATAATGACACTTTATATTAATTAATTTTAAGTAAAGACCAAAATATCATAAACATGGATCATTTTACTAAAACAATTTTTATATGGGGTTATATAAGATATCACCTTGACTATAAATATTATTTGGAAAGCCAAAACGATTCCCTAAATCATGGTATTTTATTTATAATTTTGAGACATTACATAGACAAATTTAATTAGAAAACAATGGTGATGTAGTAATTGCTTCATTAATAATGGATTAAAATAAATGATATTATAAATTTTACTATAAATTTATTTTGAAGCTTTTTATAACATAAATTAGTTTTATACATTAAGAGGAATTGTTTTCAATGGATTAATGATGTTTTTTTGAAATAATAAAGTGGGTTTGGAGTTTTTAAAAAGTCATGATATGAATAGTACTTAAATTGACAAAAAAGAGTTTTTTAATAAATTAATATTTTATTAAATAATAAAATAGTCCTAAAATCTAATATTCTGCATAATTAAATATATGTTGTTAAAATTTTCATTAATTTTACATTTTGGGTATCTTTTCATTATATTTTAAATATATTAACCATGTAGTATTATTATATAAGAGGATATGATAAAAGTTAAATTAGTTAGGAAAGGGTTAAATAAAAAATATCAGGATTAAAAAATATCCAAACATATACAATTATTATTGGATGGTTTTATTTAGACTTATATACACTTTATATTCGAATTAAATAAGTTTTGGATGTTTAGAAACCGAATATCATTATATAATAAAATAATATTTTCAAACATTCCTAGAGAGACCCTCCTCCCCTTTATAAAAATCCATCACCTCAAACTCATACTCACACCTATAAAGCCCCCTTGTCTTGTCCATACTCTTCCAAATAAGCTCCCAAAATCTATATATTCCTCATATAAGCCTTACATTATGCATAAGAAACTTCAAAAAAGCCTTTTGGTTCAATCCAAAAGGAGTTACCCTATTTAAGGGTAATGTCTTCCCTCCAGTTCTTTTATTTTATTTTACATCTTCAGTCCCTATGCTCTTATTGTTATTTGTTTAAATAAAAACCCAGTAAAATAAATATACTAGGTTTTTGTTATGATAATTATTAAAACTACACTTACAATCACCTCTATAAAATGGATTTGAACATACTGTTTTTGTGTGCGGTGAACTGATGCCTCGTGAAACAATGATTATTTGATTATATCCTACCACCTCTCATGGTGGCCATTATGATGAAACTATATTAATATTTGATATATATTATATTTATATTGTCTATATTCTTCTGTATTTGTAATTTATATCATACCTTTATGGTTTCCATAATGGGTAAATACGATAATTTCATTTTAGGAAGTGCAGACTATCTCCCCCTCAAAGTAATATGAATCATTAATTACATAAATGGATTTTATAAGGAATATAATGTATGAAATTATGTAAAGTATATAACATATATATTATAATGTAATTATAATATACCTATGTATAATTTAGTTTTCATTTCATTAAAATATGAAAAATAAATTAAAGTAGTGTTAATGTGTACATACGGCTTACCATCTCCATGAACGGTGCATTTCATTTCTTATGTCCAAATAGAATGGACTATTCTAAATACATATATAATGCATATATATGATATATATTATATCTATATCATAAATATCATTCTTTATATAATGTTCTTCTGATTATATGGACACTTTTTAATAATAATAAGTTCGTTTTTTATTCATATTCCGAACATCGACAAAATGTCCGATATGAACTCAAATAATTAATAATTGTTATAGCAATGTAATAAGTAATATAAAAGGAATAATAAACTTTATAAAGTCTCTAAATCAAGTATAAATAAACATAACTTTTTTATTTCGGAAGAACAATGAACAAACGAGTCATGTTTGACACGAGGTAAGGGAGTTCCTTAACCCAATTTCCATTCGTTGTGTTAAAATTTTACTTCCTGATTATGTAGTGCTATGATTATGTGAGAAATAATTGTAGGTAATAATATATTGTATTTATTTATTATTTATGTGTACGTATATTTAATATACATAATCAATATTTTTTATTTACAAAATGATCATTGTAAGTGATCTTCTTAACTTGATTTCCATTCATTTGGTTGAACTTCTACTTCTTGATTATGTCATGCTATAAATACGTGTGAATGACAGGTGGTTATTTTAAACATAATATCCACTTACATAGGGTGTATTTTTTGTTCACACATAATTATTTCATTTATTTATCCTTAATTTAGTGATATAATCTTTGTTAGGGGACTTCTTAACCAAATTTCTATTCTTTGGCATAAACTTTTACTTGTTAATTATGTCATTCTATTAATATGTGTGAATGAATTATGACTTTTTTATACATAATATCCACTTATATTGGGTGTATTTATATTTTTCACACATAGTTATTTCATTTATTTAACATTAATGTAATGATATGTTCTTTGTATGGGAACCTTTCATCCTCCTCTTTTAGTAAAATTCTCCTTTTATGTTTTATCATTTAATTTCAATTTCTTATGTTGGGATATGTTCTTCAATATCATTATTGTTGTAAATTTTATTTCCATGTGACGGGAGACCATTTTCTCTATCACAAACTCATTTTCTAAATTTTAATGTGATGTTGTTGGGATACTAAATTTTTCTGAGGGACATCATATCAATATCCTTTCATTGAATCATATTTTGATTCATACATGTCTTTATTTTGTACGATGTATAAACCCCATTGAATTTTCATTTCATTGCATGTGAATCTCTTTCTACATAGTGTTTTTCTAAATGATAAAGGGAATGTTTCTTTTTAACATAAGTAGTGACAAAAACATTTCCACTACCGCAAATATTATTTGATATTTGGATTCTTTAACAAGAGGTAATGTTCTTAAAATAAAAATAAATATCATATTCTATTTTAACATATTTTGTTATTTAAAATGGTTTTGATAATATATTTATTATGTCAATATATTAAAATTAAATCAATGTGGAAATGTTATCTTTCCTTTATGATTGTGTTATTTGTTAAGATTATGTTATGGTTCTTGGGAATTGTTTACATATTCAGGTTGTTTTGTGATAAATCTAAGGTGGGTGCGCCTGAGATAGCTCTCTGATGCATTGCATAATGTGACTGAGGAAATCATTAATGTCTCTCCTAAGAGATATAGGGAATATACTTTGATGGGAATTCCAAATGTAACTCCTTGAGAAGTTGTGAAAGCTACAATGTAGGTACGTTATTGATGCCATAACTTACCTTTATGATTAATGATTTCCATTTGTTATTCATAAATATTATGATTTTGTGTGGTAAGTTAAATATTGAAAAGTATGATTTCATTGATTCGTATATATTGATGGACTAAAGTTTTCATTCCTTGTTTTAGAACCCTTGATGAGCTTTTTTCCTCATCATTCATTTCTGAATTGTTTTTCATAGGATATAAGGAACGGTAAGAGAAAGGAAGAATTAGAGAATATTTTTATCAAGAAATGAACTCTAGTTTTCTTTTAAGAGTTTATATTTTATAAAAAAATTGGAAACTATGTAAAAATGTCTACTTTGTAATATTCGAGTTGTAATGTAATAGTTATGTCCTAATTCTCTAAAATTGTAAAACTAAAAATGATCCCCATTGTGACTTTTTAACATAATTCAAGATTATGTATTACTTAAGGTCGGGTCCTTATAATGAGTCTCAAAAATTTACCTGATAACTTTTAAATTTTCCCCAATAGCTTTTTAATAGAAATAGTATACCTTAACAATCTTTTATGCCTCTAATTGTCAGTGGCACACAACATCTGATAGACAGGTTCCAATATATTTGACATCATCAACATCGTTTCTTTACTGATTAAAATTATTGAATACTTTTTTATAATAATAATTAAATATTTTGGATTATTGGTATTACTTAAAACCATCATCTTCTTCATGTTAATTTCCTACAAACAATCTCATTCATTACACAATAGTAATGTCTATGATCTCATACTGATGAACTTGATACTAGGAAGCGTCGACTTTAAAAAGGTACTCTTACAAACATATACTTGTAAGCATGACTTACTCATGACATAGAATATTTTTAATATCCAAATAACATCATTTGGCATTAATTTTGAAGTATTTGCAGCATCCCATATTTTGAGGCATAATTTTTTCCTTCCAACCAATCCTCAAAATGTTTGGAAGAATAATTTATCTCCCATTCCTTCTAAAGGATTCAACCACAAGTTCCTAAAAAAATTATTTCATTCATTAATTAAAAAATAGAAAATCATCATCAGGTTTTTCATCATATCTAGAAAGACTCCAATATAGATTCTCAATATGATCTTTATTTCACACTGGACACTGGGTGAGTCCAATGAACTAGTTCTTATAGAAAACATCCTCTCAAATTGAGATAATTTCATAATAAATGATTATCTGAACTCCCAAATATGATGGTAAGTCTTATTTTTATCATTTTCAATGTTAACTGATTTCTTTTCTTCTCTGACATGAAAATAAAACTCTTTCATTTCAAACACATTTCAGGTTACAAAACAAATTCCATCCCACTTGGTCCCAATATTATCCTTAGTAAGATTTTCTTTCCAACAAAGATTCATAAATAACTAATCCTTTTATCCTCATTTTATGTATTATTTATCAATAATTCAAATCATGCATGGGAGTTTCTCATTTTAATAAATAATAATTGTTGAATTAAAAACAATGTTGTCTGATAGGAGATACAGAAGAAAAAACATCATTTGTTATTCACAAATTTACTTAAATCATTAAATATACTTAAAAAAAATCCTATAACCAATCCAACAAATATTTAGAATAGTTTACTTAATTATTTACATGTTGGATTCAAAGCTTACCAAAACATCACCCTAACTACAAGCTTCCTCGAAAATTTGGAACATATAAATGGATTGATTTATTAAAAAATTATTTCCCATGACAACACTATCCAAAAAAATATATAATTTATGTATAAAACATAACTAAATAATTATAAAATTGAAGTTTGATGACCATGTTAAGCCTCATTTTTTGAAAAGGTTCCTTTAGTAACAGTTTTGTTAAAATAACATAAACTTTTTCTGATAGAGGTACATACTCCATCTTGAATTCATTCTTCTCCACATGATATTTTATGAAATGATATTTTATATTAATATGTTTTTGAATGAGAATTGTGTTCCATTGTTTTGGTATGGTTGACTGGATTTTTATTAGAACAACCAAATAGTAATGTTAACTTTACTATAATAATTCGATCTTCGAACTAAGACGTCATCCACATAAGTAGGGTATCAGCTTGACTATAATAAACTTATATAGATTCATCAATGATAATTGTTACTGAATTTTGTTTATTTTTATTCCAATTAAAGCAAAAATTCACCAGAGATAAAACTCTACCTCATGTGGATCCTTTATCATTAACTTTTTCTGTTGAAATAGTATCTGAATACCCAAAAAAGTCAATATATTCTGAGCTATTATAACTGATTCAATAAATTTTTTCTCTATTTATTAATCAATGAATCCTTTTTTCCATTAAATAAATATGATTATTATGGATCACTATGAAATATTTCACATTATGTAATAGCCAAAAAAAATTTAGGTCTTCATGTAGTCGAATATAATTAACATCTTGTCATCTTCTAAAAAAATAAATCAACTTCATTTCCTTCACCATATTTAGACAACATGGTTACAAATACAATTTTTTTGGAAACTGGTTACTAATTTTCCATTATCAACTTATTAAGAAGTTACTTTCTATAATTTTCTTGAGAATGGATATTTGTTTCTTATTTTGTAAAAAAAATTCCTAAAAATTGTTTCATTTCCATCAACATGGAAAACTAAAATAACATTTACATATTTTTAGAAAATATTTCACATGTTCTTTGATTATTCCCCTCAAAGATAATGCCTTCAACACACGAAATTAGGATGAGGGAAACTCTGAATTTTCATTGATGTACACACTACCATCAACTCCTTCTTTCTTAAAACACATCTTTCTCAAGAAAGTTTCCAATTTAGAATACCACTCCCTCAGACCTTATTTTAGACCATAGAATTAATTCTTCAACTTTCACACGTAAATTTTATCCTTCCAACAATAAATAAACCTCATTTATCAATATAAATTTCTTGATCAAGATCACTATTCAAAAATTATGATTTCACAACCAACTGAAAAATTTTTGTAACTTCATTGTGCAGTAATTGCATGAATGATTCTAATTTTTTATAATATTTACACTGGAGTAATGATTTAATCAAAATAAATGTCATTTATTTATGTGTAACCCTTAAAAACCTATATTTCATTCTTCCCTATAACCTATTATTTCTCATTCATCCAATTCTAGAAAAAAATTGTACCATTACCATTTTTTAATTTGATTTTGCTATGAGTTCCCATGTATCATTATTTTTCTATTTGTTCTAAATATTCATTCATAGCCCAAAACCATTCTAATTTTCTCAAAATCATCAATCACATCAATCATCTCATCCTTTAAATATAAAGAAGTATCTATAATAATTTTTTATATTCTCATATATTGACCCTTTTTATATTGACAACCAATAATGATTTGAGCTTCTAATTGCTAAATTAGCCCTAGATTAAATTTTAGAGATTCTTAGTTATCATTATAAATAGCTAGGTTTGGTTCTTATTTTTTTTTTGGATTACCTTTTTTAGTATCCTTATCAAAAAAATTAGAAATTATTCCATTTTTTCATCTTCATTATCAACATGACTCTGTTTATATTCTTCAACATTTCCAAAAATATTCACGATAAGGGAGTCAACTAATCTACCTAAATATTTTTGGGAACGACAATCTCCTCTTCCACCGAGAGCATAGCTAAGAAAAATTCCATCTTCACCTTTCTTCTCAAAAATTACAAGGATTCAATCATTTTTAATTATGATGAATTGAATCCAAAAAATACATAAGCACTTCAAACATAGATTTTAACAATAAAATATTTCATAAGGGGTCATATATGAAATTGGTATGTTGAAACATTGGTTTTGAACATACAAAAAAAGTGCATATGGATTTCCTCAAAAAGTAATGAGGGATACCATGTTCGAGTAACATAGTTCGACCTGTTACCATGAAACTTCTGTTTTTTCTTTCATCCCCACCGTTTTTTTGGAGTGTAAGGTGAGATAAACTCATACTGAATTCCATGATTTTAAATATAACTTTCAGATAATTAATTTTTGTTTTTACCGCCATTTTCTGTTCTCAACTTCGTCATTTAATAATCACATTCTTTTTTAGTATTCCTACTGAAACTTGTAAACATTTTCAAATCATATGAATTATGTTTTATAAAATCTCACAACTAATGTGAATAAAGTCATCAATTAAAGTAATGAAGTACTTACCTCCATGAGTTTTTTTTCTCATTGTCCCACAACTATTTGAATGAATAATATATAAGGGCCTTTTAGAACAAATGTAAATGTTCAAATCCACAGAATTAGTAACTTTTCCATTATGTAAATTATACAACACCAATCTATTCTTCTCAATATATCAATAATTCCACGAACACTATATCACATTTATAGTTGTATAATGTTTCATTGACACATGTGTCCAAATCATTTATACACCAACTAATTTTCTTATTCCATACTTAGTTAATAAGATTTTTGAAACATTATTACATAGAAAAATTTTCCATATGTACATTGGCCTCTTTTAATAATTTTTTAGCGTTTCATACTTTTCACAAAAAAACAATATTTTCTGAAAATAACCTTTTTACATTCATCACAATGTTTTTAGTCACCTATTATGTTGTCTTTCATCCCCACAAAAAAACAAATATTTTTTGGATTCCCACATTTCTTTACCAATTATGGCATATTTTGTACCTTTAATTGTGAGTGATTAATCATTTCCAAATATTATATTTCCTTGTTTTAAATATTTCACATTATTTAAGAACATTAATCCTCCTTTAACATAAGAAGAACATTTCCTATCCAAGATCCTTGGTTATTCTCCATCTATATCATTCAGAGAAGTTTCTACACCAATTTCATTTTCATTCCCTTTATCATTGTTACCATTAAAATTCGGATAATTATTAACAAACTTTTGTTGTGACACTAACAAAACAACTCAAACATTTATAATATGTCGGAGTTGTTCACATCTCTCACAAATAGTTCTAGATGTTGGAATGTATTTTCAACTTTTACTTGAACCATATAATATTTCCTCACAAAACCAATATATGTTTTCTTCATTTCGAAGGATTGAATCCCCCTAAATTCTTTCGTTTTTTTTGTAAAATACTATAAAAGTTGTTTGTTAAACCAAAACATTTTTTATTTATACCAGAATCCATCACAATACAAACATTATACATAGAAATAATATTTTCCTTTAATGCTTCCACACTATTTGGAGTAGTGAAAATGTTTCTCAAAAACCTCTATATCATCACATTGTTGACCACCATCCTTTTTATTATCATGAAAAATATTATTTCTTATCTTGGTTTTCTTGTTATCCATTTCAAAACCTTTAATATTTTTATCCTTTTTAGAATTAGGATTTTTTAATACTTATGACATAGCCAAATTATTGGTGTTTCACACACACATAACATTTCTAACTTTATTATTCTCATGAACAATACATATTTATTCTTAACCCTTGAAGGTATCTTTTTATCCTTCTTAATTTTTCCATTTCTTTTGATTTCACCAACCTGAGTGATAAAATTATTGAAACATGTAAACCACTATATTTCTTCATAAATTTTTAGGCAAGTTACATATCATCTTCTATATCCTTTATCTTAACTTCCAAATGTTAATTACAAATATTTTCATCCTCAATATGTATCTTTAAATCAAAAACCACTTCTAGTAACTTAAATTTCTCATCATCAAAACATTATTGATTATTTATTTAAATTTATTAACTTTTAAACTTCTTGATTTCATTTCCAAGCCACCCAATCATTCATAAAAATGATATTAATTATTCTTTCCAGTGAAATGCTAATTGATTTTCTTTTTCTTTATAACTACTACTTTTTAACTCTTCATAGATCATTGTTACAATTAATGTATTTTCTTGAACCATTATAAAAAGATTTTTTAGATTCAACATCATTATCTTCTTCTCCATTATATTTAGACAAGAATCTTCTTCTTTTGGACTTGATTTATTTTTTATCTATCCTTTGGGAATAGGATTTTGTATTATCACCAAGATTCTTCCATGATTTTATCTTCATTCTATCATCTTAATCACTATCTTTTTCATTATTTCTTCAAGACCAATTATCTACAAAGTTCCCGACTAATACACATTCAAAAATAATCAAGGAAATTTTTTCCATTGTATTTACTTGTACCTCCTCGCACATTTTTCAGAAAAGAGTATAAAAATTCCTCATGATATTTACATACCTCAGTTTCGAAATCAGAATCACCAGCTTCTTCTTCAATAGGAATCTTCATTGACATTGATTTCTTTACTTATTTGAAAGATATTTCTCTATCAACTTTTTTTTAACCTTCTCTATTATAATCTCATAAGTAATAAGAGTGATTTTCTAATGATCAAAAGATAATGTTTTTGGATCTTTATCATTCAATAAAGAATCATTTGCATCAAAATTCTCTTGAAGAATTCACAATATCATTTCAACAACTATATAATCCTTTAAATTTTCACTAAGACATCTAATGGTGATGAAAAGTTCATTCACCCAAGTAAAGAAGTCTCTAATGAATTTATATATAACTATCAGGATATCTTCGTACTTCAGCTACTATATTTTTTACATTTCCTTTTTCAATTTTTTATTTTCATCATAAATGTTTTCTAACTTATCCTAAATTCATTTGGCAGAAGAAATACCTTCCACTCTTAAGAATTCATTTTCAAAAAAGTGCTGATTGTAAATAATTATTAGCTCTTCCAGCATTCTCAAAATTCTTCCTATCAACAGATTTAGGTGAAGAATTGTCATAAATTAGAGGATGTTCAACCCCCCATGAGTTCTTAGTATGTTATATCCTTAATGTAATTAAATATATTATACATCACGCAAAACTAACTTATCTTGCGTTATATGAAAAATTGAGTTTCTGCGAGACAACACCTTAGTATTTTGATTAGTTAAACTATATATATATATATCAATTAAATATTTTAATATGAATAATAAAAAATAAATTTTAAATGTTATTTATAAAATTTTCACATAAATAAAACATATTTATAATGAAATTTATATGTTTGGTTAAAATAGTAATATATTTAGAAAAACAATTTTCTTAATATAACTACATTTTATCTCCATTTGTAAACAGTAATAAAATTAATATTAGACACTAATAACAATTAAATATGGTAAAATATACTTCATTTTTTTATTTGGAATATAAATATTTGCTTAGGGTGAATTTTTGGTATTTTTCTGAAAACATTCAATTTTTCATAAATAGTTAAAAATATTGTATAATACATAGAAATCGACTTTTTCATTTAAATACTTATTTTTAATTAAAATTAATCATAAAGTAGAAAAAATATACTTTAAACATATATTAGTTCAATATATGTCATTTGAGTTATTTTATAATAATACTAGATATATAAAATTTTATTCTACTTGTTATCTTCTTTTACCAACCTTCTTGGCAAATTTGCAAATTTGCATAAAATGTAATTTTACTGCTTCTATAAATTGAATTCCAAAAAATATATAGAAATATTTTTCATCAATAAGTAAAATTTCGTTCAATAGGAAGAAAATAATTCTTAGTGAATAGTAACTTTTATATTTTATTTACCACGGTTAAATGTAAATAGGGTAATTAAAGGTAGAAATAGTACTATTATAATATAAAATTACCCAAAAAAATTCTTTATTCTATTGGATAAGTTTTGTTCAACAAAAATCAATCTTAGGAAAAAAATAATATACCTTTTGATACATTTCTGTTACATTAGGACATTTATTATATTTTATTTAATGAATAGTTAAAAGTGTTAGATTCAAATATTAATAACTAAACCATTTTTATTATAGGGTTATAAATTAGATAAATCAGATTATAAATATTCATTTGAAATATAAAAATATTTTATAAATCATGTAATTTTGTTTATTATTTTTAAATATTAAATAATTAAATTTATTTATGACAAACTGATGATGGTGTAATTACCTTGTTAATGAATGATTAATATTATTGATATTATAAATATAAAAATCAATGTAAATAGAAACATTTTAGTTCATAAACTAATTTTCTAGGTTAATATGACATGTTATTATATATTAAATGTATTTATTTTTTAAGTAATCAAGTTTTTATGACTTTTACAAAAACTAAATTCTAAATAGTATCAAAATTGGCATTAATTACTTTTTAAAACAAATAGTATTTTATTAAATTATGTAATAGTTATAAAAATATAACATTCAGACAAATTTCATATATAATGTCATAAATTTCATTAATGAACCACTTTAGGATCTCTTGAATTTTATAGTAACTATATTAACCATCTAGTATAATAATACAAGAAGACATGGTAAAAGTTAAACTATTTATCAAAGGGATAAATCTAAAATATAAGGTTAATATGGTGACATAAACTTGTCTAAAACATATTGGTTGATATTATTTAGTCCTATAACCACCTTATCCTAGAAATAAATCCATTCTTAGCTATTATAATCTAAAAAAATTATAATAAATTAATATTTCAAGCTTTTCCTAAAGTTCCCCTCACCTCTCTTTTAAGATGGCACTTCCCCTTATCTTAATTTCACAACTCTAAAGCCATTTGGCTCAGCAAAACCCTTCCCAAATCTCCTCCCAAATTTCTTCACTTAAATCAAGAGTACTTACTTTGATCATAAATCCAACCTAGGATCCCTTTTATTCTAATCAAAAGGAAGCACCCGAAGAAGAGGTAATTATTTTATCACCTCATTCAAAGTTGTTTTCTTCTTATACTTCATCCTTATTTGTTGTTATCATAATAAAATAATAACACCAGTTCCTTCTACATAATTATGTGTTATTATATATATGGTACAACCATATTCATTATTCTATCAATCCTATGAATGATAGAGTCGCTTTGTGTGCGTACGTATGGCTTACCATCTCCACGACGGGGTGTAGTTTTTTATTCAACACTACATTATTTAGATGGGTATAATAATGAGTATAAATGATGTAAATACTAAATATAACATGTTAGTGATTCAGTATGTATAATATACCATCCAATTATATACTATTTTACCTTCAATAGAATGATATTGTCATTCATGTGTATGTACAGCTTACCATCTCCACGACGCGATAAGATTTCATTCCCCATCGTAACCATTCTAGAATAGTATTACTTTGATGATTAAAAAAATAATTTATAAGAACAAAATATCATTCGGGTTATGAATAAAATACATCTTATTCATATGAAATGTGACTTACGTGACAAAACCTAAAAAGGAAAATGAATCAGTTAACACCCTAAAAATGATACTACTAAAATATTATTAACAACGAAATATTAGAAGATCATATATGATATCATATTTAGGTATGTGGTTATTGTATAATTTAATAACAATTATTTAACCATTATACAGTAGTTTAATCTAACCCTTTGCTAAAGGAATGTATAAGGTAAGGGGTTTTCATCTAACTTTTTATTCTCGTGAGATTCATGAAATATTTTCCACTATTTATTTTTGTATGGTGTGTTTGTACTACCCCTGATTGTATTACTTACATAATATAATTTAATTTATGGGTATTTTCATCTTCATTGAATGATCCTACTTTCACGGGGTGTATGTTTCCCATGTTATAAAATTGTTAAGGGAATTTATAATTTCAATTTCCACTCATTGGGTTTTACGCACACTTCATTGATTATTTTACTCCATGATTATGTGTGAAATAATTATTTATTTATTTATGTAGTAATTTACACTCACCTTTGTGTGGATATACTTTTGATACACATAATCACTCCATTTATAAATTCTCAAGTCATTGGTATGAACTTGATAAAGGTAATCTTAACTCAATTTCCATTCATTGTGTTAAACATCATAGTTGTTGGTTTTGTTTTTACAAGAATATATATAAATGTAATATGATTGATTTACACTTAATATACAATCATTATGAGTGTATTTATATTTTTTACACATAATTATTTCATTGATGTATCATTAATCTAAGGATACAGTCTTTATAAGTGAATTTGTCTCAATTTACATTCTATTGGGACTTCTTTGTAGTTATGTGCCAATTCACTTTTATATGGTGTATATATTATCCTTTGACATATTATATCATCAATTGATTTTTTCTCATGATATTATAAATTATTTATTAATGTTATTTCTCAATTATTTGTATTTAAGAATCTTTCATTTTCATATGAACTCTTTAACTAAAATACTATTTTAAATGCTTTAAAGGTTTATTCTTTTAAATATTTCTCATTAATTCCTATATTTTAAAAATCTT
This sequence comes from Viscum album, assembly GCA_963277665.1. Taxonomy (NCBI): domain Eukaryota; kingdom Viridiplantae; phylum Streptophyta; class Magnoliopsida; order Santalales; family Viscaceae; genus Viscum; species Viscum album. The sequence continues at coordinate 361,469,517 of OY728143.1, forward strand.
TTTAGGATATATTTATATGGACACGAATATTTTAAAATTAAAATTTCTTTTAAAAAGATTCAAATTGGTATGGTAAACATTTATTCTAAAATGTATTTTAAATTACTTCTCTAATAAATAGTACAAATTTTATATGCTTTCATGAAAAAGGAGATATTTATCTTGAATAGTTTTACTGCATATTTTCATCAATGTCAATATCCATCATATTATTTTATTCTTTATTGAAGTTGATTTATTATAATATAATATTCCATGTGGTATTGAATGAGTTGTGTTTGACCATAAATGTTCAATTTTCATACCATTCATGTTTGGTGGTTTAAGTATTGACATTTCATATCCTAGTTTTAATATGAGTGTTTAGATTATGTTTCACCATTTTGATATGAGGAATAAATGGTACTTAGTATGTGATGGTCAGGTCTCTCTATTTCCCCTCAATTAATCGGTATGTCTCATGACACAAACTACTGTCTTTACACAAGGATATCATAAAAAAATTATTTAGGTTCTCGGCATGAGTCCTTGACTTTGTGGTTAAGATTTCTAGCATTATTCATTTCATCATTATGATATTATTTATTGATGTTACATTAGATTATTTAGCTAGTAGAATATCTATTTAAATAAGTAAAGGGAATTATTTAATTTATCGTTTTCATATATTGCTGATTTTTATGTTTAAGGGGATTTTGTTTCCATTTTATACCTTTCCATACATGTTTTTGATTATTTATGATAGCTTCCTCTATATTTTTTATCCTTACTGGGCATATGATCTCACACCTTTCTTATATTTTATAATCCTAAGATTCAAAGAAGTGTATTATGATTTATATTCAGGTTTATTCTATGATAATAATGGAATTATAAAATGATTATCTATGATGTATTATATTCTAGAAATTGTATGGTAATTTTCATGTATGTAATCTATTTTCCAAGACTTCTAAACTGATCGGTCCTTCAAGACATGATTCCCTGTAATCTTGCCAATGTATTAATATAATTCACCGGCATTAGGCGTCTATGTTTGAGGCATTATAGTTGGTATCATAACAAGTTTTTCAATAATATAGGAATCTAGATTTAGATAAACATTAATTAAAAAACATTACCATAATATAGACATTGAGAATTAGTATAGAAGAACTTCCTAGAATTTTGGTAATGTAGATATTTTGTGAGTTTTCCAAGAAATACATCCATGTATGGTTAATAAAAGTGGATGTGGTTCAAGAACAGATGTTTCTAGGATTGAATACTATGACAAGGAGTTTCAGGCTTGAGTTGGGGTATCCTAGTACATGACAACGAGCCTTACTGCACTCCATGTTTGACACTCCTGGGGTATATTCTTAAGATAATTCACATTTTCATTACCAACATATTTGAGGGATTTTAATATAAGATGAGAATAAATATTCATGGTTAATAGTAAGGTATTTTATATTGAAAATAAGGTTTAAATATATTCTATAAATGATTTTGTGACTATTGTTACTCACACTAGGATTTCTGGTTTTAGTCAATGGATGGATTCCAATGAAATCATAGTAACATTGAACCTAATGTCTAAGGTGGGAATGATGGTGGAAATATGAAATCAAATGTAATGTTGAAAGGCGCAAAATATATCATTCTCATTTCGCATTAGTTTTCAAAAATTATGATAAAAACAAATACATTAACCAACTCCCAAACTCAACAAAGAATGGAAAGGCAGAGAATGATAAGAGCTCCAGTAGTGGTGACCATATAGAAAGGAATGCTCAATTTCCGTCAGGCATGAAATTTGGAAGGATAAACCTATGAAAGGGTCTCAATGGAATAAATAAATGATTTATGTGTGGTAAAGAAAGACATAATGTAAATAATTGTCAACGAAAAATGAAGAGTACTATGGAAGAAAATAAAAATAATCCTAATAATTTATTTACTGTGATTTGATATAAATGTATTGGACATGGGAATTACCCAAGGCAACACCATATTATATAGGTTAACCACTAGGTCACGGAACAACCGATCTGGAATTAAATGGACAGTGAGAAGTTTAAAATTATAAATTCTCTTTGTTGATGGGATTACATTGGAATTCATTTTTATTTTATGATTAACTGTAAAGTTTGTTTTGTGAAAATGCCATTTGAGGAGGAATTATATTTTATTTTTTGGATGTAGTTATAACGAACCATTTTGGTTTATGTGGTCCTTGAATTTGATTCAATTGCATGTTATTACATTGGGGATAAAAATGCGAGGTATGAGATAACATTTGTTGTTAAAATATTTTATGGTTATTTTTGAGGAATTTATCTCAATATGGTAATTTTATAAAATTTAATATTTTTTGAAAGAGGACCACAATAAGACCGTGTGACAGCCCATCACGTCGAAAGATGTTACGGGAACCGAACCCACAACCAAAGTGGGACTGGGATTTATCACCTACCATTGTACTATGTGAATTCCCTGGTTAGTATGACTAATTATTTTTATTTAAATGATTTTATTGATCACGAATATGTTGATTTTGGGAACATATGATATATCAAGAGATATCCTTAGTAAACGATTTTTTTTTTCATTAAGTGATAAATGTTATTTTGGAATACATTCTCTATTTTGGGCACACTATATGCCTAAAGAAAATAGAATAATGTGGGATTTCATTTGAGGAGTAATGGTGGATTTTTATTTTGGTATAATCTATGTTTTTTTTAGAAATTATATCAATTTGGGTTATTTAGGTAATTTATTAACCTATCATATAGAATATGTGATTATGTTATTTATTATTAAGTATGTGACTTTAAGAGTAGTCGATGTTATTTGGAGATAAATATTATGATTAATCATGGTGGACTATGTGATCAAATCCTTATGAATTTTGGGTTCCAAACATAGTTGGGATTATTTTTAATAATTATAAAGACTATTGATTATTGAATGGTCTTTGTTGAACTTTCGGTATTGTTTGATGATTTTTAGAGATTAAGAGTAGTATTTCTTTCAACAAGGGATTATCCTTTTTCGGGATCATCTGATCATGTACTAACCTTTTTTGGATAATATCTAAAGATAAGGAAAATATTTATTTCATCTTTTGTGTATTATGCGATTCTCTATATGTTGATTCTAGTAGATCATGTGTGACCAATTAATCATGAAACTCATAATTTGGAGAAAAGATGGGTTTGTGGTAGAAATTTAATAAAGGATGAAACTCTACTTGAAAAGTAAGTATATCATCTTATGTTCTTGGTCAATCTCATAAATAAATTCCACATAATTTTGAAAAGGAACTTAAAACAAAAACATTTTATGTTTACTTTTCCTATTGGGTAATCAAAAACCGTTTAACCCATCACAAGTTTATGGTTTTCTGGTAGTGAAATTTCTCCTGATCATGTTTTCTATCAATCTTTATTATAAATTTATGGTTTTTTTCACTTCAATGTCCATATTTTCATACATGGAAACCTAGTATTGGTTTTCTAGGGTGACCATTGTACTACCCTTTCGATCCTATAATGTGATAGTTTTATGGACTCTTCTTCTGATGTGGGACTTTCAATGAAGTTTCCAAGCCCAATTTTAAAATTGCAAGAACGAAATTTTAAAAAGGGGGAAATAATGTAACACCCCAAGATTTCATATTAATTTATATTAATAATTTAATTAAATATCTTATACTGCACGCAACACTTACTTCTCTTGCGTTATACGCAAGATTGAGTTTCTACGAGACCACACATAGGTATTATAATTATTAAAACCTTATATATATATGTCGATAAATAAAATATTGTAACATTGATAGTAATAAATAAATTTCACATGTTATTAATAATGTTTTCACATAAATAAAACATATATATAATGAAATCTATATGTTTTGTTAAAATAGTTATAAATTTAGAAAAACTATTTTCTCAAAAGAACTATTGTTTATGTTTTTTTATGAATAATAATAAAATTAATATTATAAACTACAAATAATTGAATTTGTTAACATAGAATTAATTTTTGGATTTAGAATATAAATATTATATTAGGGTGAATTTTTGGTATTTTTCTAAAAACATTCATTTTTTATGAATAATAAAAAATATTGCATAGTACATAAAAAGTGACATTTTCATTTAAATAATTATTTTTAAATAAAATTTGTTTTAACATAAAAATAGATACAAAATACATATATTATTCAAATTTATGTAATTTGACCCATTTTATAATTACATTATATATATAATTTTATTGATCTTATTAACATCTTTTACCCACCTTCTAAGAACATTTGTAAATTTGCATAAAACGTAATTTTACCACTTCTGAAAACTGAATTTAAAAAATAAAATAGACATGGTTATCGTAATTATGTAAAATTTTCTTCAATATGATGAAAATAATTTTTGGTTAAGAGTATCTTTTGAATTTTATTTACATGATTAAATGTCAATAGGGTAATTAAAGGTAGAAATAGTACTATAATAATATAATATTACCCCAAAACATGTCCTAATTATATTGAAAAGTTTTTTTTCTACCAAAATCATCCATAGGAAAAAAAATAAGATCTATCTAGATCCATTTGGGTTAGATTAGGACATTTATTATAATTTTTTAAGAAGAGTTAAGAGTTTTAAATTAAAATTTTAATAACTGATATATTTTTAATATATGGTTATACATAAGCTAAATTCTATTTTACATATTCATTATAAAGATAAATTTATTTCCTACATCATGGTATTTTATTTATAATTTTTATAATTTAAATAATAAACTTTATTTATGACACAATGATGATGCAATAATTACCTTGTTAATGAAAGAAAAAAAATAATTGATATTATAAATATTAAAATAAATATAAATTGAACATTTGATGCCATAAACGAATTTTATGGGTGAATATCGCATGTTACAGTTCTGGAAATGTATGTTTTATAATTAATAATGTTCTTATGACTTTCAAAAAATACAAATACTAAATAGTGTCAAAATTCACATAAATTTGTTTTTAATACAAATATTGTTTTATTAAATTATATAATAGATCTAAAATTATAAGGTTCAGCCAAATGATTTATATTATGTTAAATATGTAACTAATGAACCACTTTAGGTTCTCTTGGAATATTATGGTAAATATATTAACCATGTAATATAAAAATACACGAGGACGTGGTAAAAGATAAACTATTTAACGAAGAGTTAAATCTAAATGATAAGGATAATATGGTGACCTAAAACAATCTAAAACCTATTAGTTGAGAGGATTTCAACTCATCCCCACCTTATCCTATAAATAAATCCATCTTTACTTATTAGAAACCAAAAAAATTATAATAAATTAATATTTCATGGTTTTCCTAAAGAGCCTCTCACCGCTCATAAAAGGGTACTTCCCCTTCTCATAATTTCACGCATTCAAATTCATTTTTCTTGGTCATTACCTAACCAAATCTCCTCCCAAATATGGTCAATTCATCCTAGAGTCCTTACTATTTTTATAAATCCAACCGAAGGATCCGTTTGGTTCAAATCAAAAGAAATCATCTGAAGAAGAGGTAATTGTTTTATCACCTCTTTCAAAGTTCTTTTCATCATCTCCTTCCTCTTTATTTTTTTCCATAATAAAATAATACCTCCAGTACCTTCTACAAAATTTTATTTTATTATAAAAATTGTACAAAAATATACATTATTCTCCACATACTATGAATGATAAACTCACCATGTGTGCGAACGTGCGGCTTACCATCTCCATGTTGTGGTGTAGTTTGTTAATCATCAATACATTATTTGGATGGGTATAATAATGAGCATAATTGATCTAAATATTAAATATAACATTTTAATGATTCTTTATGTATAATATACCATTTAATTACATATGACCTCACCAAAAATAGAATGATATTGTTGTTTGTGCATACGTACAACTTATCGTCTCCACGACGCGATGAGATTTCATTCCCCATCGTAACCATTCAAGAATAATTTTCATTTGTTTATTAAAGAAATAATTTTTAAGAACATAATATTATTACATAGATGAATAAAATACATCTATTTCATAACAAACAGGACTAATGTAAAAAAACATATAAAGGAAAATGAATCAGTTAACAGCCTAAACAATGATACTACTAAAATCTTATTAACAAAGAAATATTAGCGGTTCATATATGATAGCATACTTATATCTGTGGTACTTGTATAATTTAATAACAATTATTTAACCATTATAAATGATGTTAAACTTACCATCGACTAAATGAATGTATATGGTAAGGGGTTTTCATCTCACATTTTATTCCCATGAGATTCATGCTATATTTACCACTATTTCCTTTTCTGTGGTGTATGTATTACCAATGATTATAAAATTTTTTCAATATACATTAATTTATGGGTATTAATATCTTTATTGTATGATATTTCTTTCATGGGGTGATTGTTTCAAGAGTTACCAAATTAGTAAGAGAATTTCTAATTTCAATTTCCACTCATTGGGTTTCACGCACACTTCCTTGATTATTTTACACCTAGATTATCTGGGAATTAACTATTTATTTATTTATATAGTAATTTACCCTCCCTTTGTGGGGATATAGTTTTTATACACGTAATAACTCCATTGATAATTTCTCATGTCTTTGATATGAAATTTATAAGGGTAATCATAACTCATTTTCCACTCATTGAGTTAAACATCCAAGTCATTGGTTTTGTTATTAAAACAATATGTTTGAATGTCCTATGATTGATTTACACGGAATATCCAATCATATTGAATGTATTTATATTTTTCATGCATAGTTATGTCATTGATTAATCCTCAATATAAGGATGTGTTCTTTATAAGGTATTTTGACTCAATATACATTCCATTGATACATCATTGTTATTAGGTTCCAATTCACTTTTATATGGTGTACATACTATCCATTGAGATATTACATCAGGAATCCCTTCATTGTCAAGATATTATAAATTTTTTTATTAATGGTATTCCTAAATTATTTGTATCCAAGCATCTTTCATTTGGTTACAAACTCATTAACTAAAATATATTTTAAAATGTCTTAATGATTTATTCTTCTAAATATTTCTCATTATTTTCCATGTCTTAAAAATTGTTTTAATGATTTATTTATATAGACATTACTGTTTTAAAATTAAAATTCCCTTAAAAAGTTTCAAATTGGTATGGAAAACTTTGATTGAAATATCTATTTTAAACAACTTCTTTGATAAATTATGTGACATTTAAATGTTTTGGGACAAATAGGGATATCTCTCTCAAATAGTTTTACTGATTACTTTCATCTATGCCAATATCCTTCATTATATTTTTTTTCATGATTGAGGTTGATTTATTATAATAAAATCTTTTATATTGTATTTAATGAGTTATGTTTCACTGTGGATGTACTAAATTTATACCATTCATAGTTTGTAGTTAACATATTGACATTTCACATGGTAGTTTTAATATGAATGTGTAGATTATGTTTCACTCTTTTTATATAAATAATTCATTGGACATAGTATGTGATAGGTTGGGCTCGCTATAGCCTCTCGTTTCATCAGTAGGTCTCATGAGAAAAAATATTATCTTGGAAGAACGCCTTAACAAAATTTATATTTAGGGTCTTGCCACGAGGCCTTGACATTGTTGTTAAGATGTCCAGCATTATGCATTCCATAATTATGAGATTAGTTATTGAGGTTACATGTGATTATTTCACCAGTAGAATATGGATGTGAATAAGTAAATGAGAGTATTTAATATATCTTTGTCATATTAAATTTATGTTTATGTTTAAAAGGATTGTGTTTCATTTTTAAACCTTCCCATAAAATATTATTATTATTTATGATATTTTCTACTATATTGTTTATCCTAACTGAGCATATGAGCTCACCCCTTTCTTATGTTTTATTTTACTAGGATGCCGAGAAGTGTTTTTGGATTTATATCTAGGTTTAATATAAGATAATAACTAAATTCTCAAAGGATTATATACATTATTTTTTATGTTAGATGTTGTTTTGTAAAGATCGTGTATGTAAACTATTTTCCAATACTGCTAAACCGATTGGTCCTCCAGGACATGATTCCATGTAATCATTCTAATGTATTAAAATAATGAACTAGATTTGGGCTTCTAGGGTCAGGGAGTTATAGGAAACTCATCATTTGTATCGTCAAGAACATTATAACCCATAGAGGAAAGAGAAGGCTACATTATATCTTTCCATATGTGATAGTTTGTACCATCAAAGATAGAAATCCCATTATTGTTGCCCAAATTCTTTTTCTCCATCACAAAATTCTTCTTCAAAACATCATCAAAGAATAAACGAATAAAACATTCACCTCTGAAACAAATTCAGAAATCTCTAGAAGGATCAATGAATCACAGAAAGGGGGAGGGGTTGAATCAGTGATATATTTTTCTTTTAACCTCCCTTCCTTATGTAAATTTTTTTTTCACAATTCAGAGAGTTGTTACCTTGCCAAAAAAATTCAATCATCTATAGGAACATATGAAATTATAAGTTTTAAAATAAAATAAAATTAGCTATGTCCTTGGTATTGTCTAAAACAAATCTAATACCTCTCAATCCAATAGAAAACATTTCTTTTTTGTGGAATAAAATGAGTATGATAAAAAATTACACTCATGTAGCACTATTTTCAATACAATAGTTCATGTGCTTCTAGTTGCATGAAATGATGTAATAGAATTTTTGTAACCAACATGTTACGATTCTACTTGATCAACATTCACAAATATAATCTTAAAAAAATCATAACTTCCTTACCCAGTATTAGGAAAGAACTTCCTTGGACCTTGTAATGATACATTATCCAATTTTTGAAATCTGATTCCCCAGAAAAATTTTACAATATTAATATATAATTATTTTATAATATGGTTGAGACAATCCTGAACAACATCTATTACATTTTGGAAATCACAGTATGATATCTCTATAAGATCTGGAAACTCAGATTATTATCTTATCCCTTATCCTTTCTTCTTCTATCTAGAAAACAACCTCAATAATTATAAATATAGAAACATGTTATTTGTATAAATCTTTAATTCTCTGGATTCTCTCTTCAATAATTCATCGATGCAATAAAGATCAAATTACCTTCCCCTTTTATAGGTGACCCAAAAAAATTTCTTGGTGGGATCCTAAAAAATCATTCCTTCTGAACCAAAATTTCATGAATAATAAATTACCTTGAAATTCATGTTTTTCCTGACCACTAAAATGCTTCTCAAATCTTTTCAAAACTTTTCAAATCCTGAAGACTTTATCTCAACTCGGAATTTCAGTAAAAACTTCAATCTATTTCTAATTCTCCATTTTTAATTATTCATTGTGATAAAGACAAAAAATTCATTGTTGTGTGGATTTGCAAAATTTGAAAAAACATATGTGTTGTAATTAAAATTCTATAATGAAACTAGTAATTCTGATTTATTCATTTCAATATGGATAGTATATTCTTTATTATGTTTCACTACAGCAAATGAAAATTTGAAAACCATTCTTAAAACTTCATCTAAAACATCCAGGATCCCCTTCATAATACGATGAAATGCTTAAAGAAATTCACCATTTTTTATTTTACCAAAATGATGATCTTAAGTCCAGTGAATTCATTTGTGACATATCCAGTCATATTTTCTTAAGTAGTTTGATAAAAAATTCTCAAATAGAAATCTAATTTCTTCTTTTCATTTTTGACTCACTTGATAAGAAAAAAAATCATAGCTTTCTCTATCTTGACCCAACCTTCAATTTATCTTGATGCAAATGGTTGAATAAATTTTTTATTGGTCTCTAATATTTTTCATCAATATATCCAACAAAAATTTACATGATCATTTTCAAGTGGTCACAAAAACTCCCAGAGAGTAAGAGTCTTCATTAATAAAAATTAATCCCTTCGATGACTGGTGGCACACCACATCTGATGGGTCAATTCTAGAAACTTTATCTTCATCAAATTCCTTTCTTTTCTGATTACTATTCTTGGAACCTTATTTAATTGGAGATTTAAATATTTTTTATTATTAATCTGATTGAAAACCATCATCTTCTTGATGATATGTTTCCAAAAAACCTTCTTAGAATATAAAATTTTTTGCATCTGGTGAACTCATATCAACGAACTTGATACCGGATAGCTTCAGCTACATAAACATCCCTTTTTCAGAAAATTATTTTCGTAACCATGACTTCCTAATGATTTTGAAAATGTTAAAGATTTTTATAACATCATATGTCTTTTTATTAGGAATTATTTGTAACTTTCTATACTTTACTGAATACTTCTTTCATTACAACCAATCTTCAATATGATTGGTAGTACCATTTATCCCCTTTGATTTAATAATTCTTGAATCGCATGTTTCAAGAAAACTTATGAATTTTTTGAATTAAAATATGAAAAATTATCTTCAGGTTTTACATCGATGCTAGGTGTACTATGATACAACTTCTCATAATGATCGTTGTTTTATTCTAGACCCAGAGTGAGTATGATGAACCTGTTCCTCTATAAAGCTTCCTCTAAAATAGAGTAACATTCCTTGGAGATATGAATCTAAAATCATAAATATAAGGGTGATTCTAATTCCCATATTTTACAAATTAAATTTATTTATTTTCCTCTTTCACAACAAAAGACAACACTTTTAGCACAAACTCTTTTCAGCCTCCAGCAACAACTTCCATCCAACTTGGTCCCAATAAAAGGTCTTAAAGGTAAAAAAATTATATAAATGAATAAATATTTTTTAAAATATAACATTAATTATATAATTTACTAATATATTAATGAATAAAAATATGTATAATTACAAATGAATTGTTTATATTAATTGTATAAATTAAATAAATATTATAAATGAATAAATATTAAAAAAGTACATCTATATAAAAAAATTATGAATAATTAGAAATTTAAATTGAAAGAATGAGAAATGTATAATAATTTAATTAAATAAAATAAAATAAATATTAATAAATATTAGCATAATAAACTAAAATTATATTAAAATATTAAAAATTAACAAATAAAAATATTGAAATAAGTACATAAAAAAGAATAAACTACAAAAAATTTAAAAGAATAAATACTAAAAATGAATAAATTACAAAATATTAAAAAAATAATGAATATTAAAAATGAATAAATAATATTAAATTAATAAATATTAAAACATCATAAAAATTAAAACTTAATAAATAGTGATGAATAAAATAAAAAAAATAGTTAATATATAATAATTATTAGATAAATTAATAAAAAAAATATTTGAAATTAATAACTATCAAAATATTAATAATTACATTTAAATAAAAAATATTTAGTATTAATTAATAATTATATAAATTTATATAGTATTAATTTTATATATATAAAATTAATAATAATTATTTCAAATATTTTTAATATTATTTAAAAACATTTATTAATTATATAATTGAATCATTATTTAAAATTATAAAATTTATACTTATGTATATATTTAATAATATAAATAACCATGTTTCTGTTTATAGAGGATCATTTTCCATATATTGCTAATTAATATTAACATTTATATAACCAAAATTCAAAATAATACTAATTTTTTATTATTTTAAGAAAATATATAGAAAATAATAATATAATAGTTTTCATATCAACTACATCAAAAAAATATGAAAGTATAATTTTTTCCTAACATTATATTATTTATAAAATTAAAAAAGTAAAAGTAAGAATGTCAATGATTATATTTAAAAAGATTTACAAATTCTAATATAAATATGTATATATATTACTAATTCTATATGTATATATTATACTAATTCTATGAAAAAATATGAATATTTATTAATTATAATTAAAAATATTATTTTTAAAATAACTGAATAAATAATTTTTAAAAATATATCATAAATTATATAAATGTATAATTAAAAATATAAATAATTATATAAATAATTAATATTTCTAATAAAAATTAATTGAATAAAAATTATAATTAATAATTTTTCTTTATAAATTTATTATTTTTTTAATTATAAAATTACTAAAATTATTAATATAAGTTCAATTTATAAATTCATATTATTATATGAAGTTAAAAAATCTAATACTCATTTACATTTATGGTCATCTTTATTCACATATAGATATATTTGTTTTTGTGGACTGGCGTGTCTGCCGAGAAAATGTTTTTAAAAATGATCTCACCACATAAATGTGTATATCGAACTATATATAATTTATATGGGGTAAATTCTAATTTATTTTCGACATAAAAAACAAAAAAAATACATATATTATAAATTTATTTTATTAATTAATATAAATATAAAAATATTAATAATTACTTATTGGAAAAATATATATAATATTAATAGTATTATACCTTAAAAATCACATTTAAATATGTGTGTGAGTGTTTGTGTCTTAAGAACTCAAGTACATGTGTGTTTGTGTGTGTGTGTAATAGGTGAATTCAACGCATACGTGTGTATATAAAACTATATATAATTCTTGTAATATTAATCTTATTATAAGTTCGTTATAAAATAAACAAAGCACAATTACTCAAATTTACTAATATATATAATAATTTATATTTTCCGAAAGTTATTTAGGCTACTGCTCCACATCTTTCAGGTCGTGAGATCATTTCCAAATAACCCCTTAGTTTAGTGGGATTTTCTATTGGTACTATATAAGGGGTACTATAAAAGCTTGGGTATTGTAGTGGAGGGAGTAATATAGCAGTTTTATTCATAGAAGTGAACTTTGGGCCCAAAAATAGGTTCTTTGGGCCTAGATGAATGGCTTTCAATCCACAGGGACTTTTGGTCATCAAACTGTATAGGGTTAGATTGTTTCTGGTCTTATCCTTATGGGGAGGGGGTCTGATCCATGCTAGCACATCTATTGCATGTATGTGAGTCTATTTTCTTTATAACCCCGCAACCAATTATTGAGTGTATAATATAAGTATAATGTGTTAAAAATATTAATTATTATAATGTTTAGTTAAAAATTATTTTTAATATACAAAAAAAAATTGTATTTATATAAATGAATTAATATTTTACATTAAATGAAAATAAATTGTTATATTTATAAGTATTATTATTATATTTTACTTAAATTTAAAAATTCAATACATTTAACCAATTAAAATGTAAATATTTAATTTAAAATCAATTGTATTTAAAAAATATTACATTCATTGTTTTTTATTTTTATGTACAAGATTTAAAATATTGTAAATTATATATTCATTTTAATATATATATATATATATAATTTCATTAGTATTCAATTGATTCGCATTATTTATCTGTATTAAAAATTATGACATATATTCTATTTATTATAGGTGATATTACAAACTACAATCACACACACGCTTTGGTACACATGGTTGTCAAGACTCATCCCCCCTATTAGTATTAACAAGAATGTCCTTGGACTCTTATTACAAATTTTAAATAACCAAAAGGCCTAGTTTATTGATAGATTGGAGGAAAAATTGTTTAGGAAAGCCTGAAGGCCCCAAATAAGAGGGCTCGAAAGCCGAGGGCCAAAAGGCCATTTTTTCAGTTATTCCAATGTAGTGCGGATTCATACATATAGATATATACATACCAACAAACACACATACATATACATACACTTTCATACACATACATACACTTACATACACATACACATATATATGCATGCATACACATACACATACACATAATGACACATAAAAATATTCGTGCATAGATACACATGCACAGATATACAAATACATATACTTACATACACATACACATACAAAAATATACACATACACATACACATCCATACATATATATACATTCACATAATCTTATATGTGTGTGCGTACACATACACATACATACACATGCATACACATATATACAAATACATATATATACATATACATAAATACACATACATTGAAATACATACACCTTCATACAAAAACATACACATATATATACATAAACATACTTCATACACAAACACGCACACATATATATAGATATATATACAAATAAAAACATACAAATACATATATAGACATAGATATACAAAATCATAAATATACATACATAATCTTAAATATGTATACACATAAACATATAAAAACATACATACATACATACATACAAATACAAATACATAAAAATACATACACATACATACACATCATGTAACTCCCCGACCCCAGTTACCCAGACTCTGTTTATTATTACATAACATTGGCATGATCACAAAAGATCAATTCTTGAAATACTGATTAGTTTAGTATCCATGGAATCACTAGATACATTCATAAGGTTTAAATTACATCATTAAGTGAAAAACTACAATAATATAGTCTTTGTAGTCCACACTCATATCCCCTTCAGACTATCCATGTAGGTTTGTCATAAAATATTTCTTCACATCCTGGTAAAAATAAAACATAGAAAGGGTGAGCTCAGATGATCAGTAAGGATAACAATAAAATGGAAGCTTTCACAAATAAGCATAAACATTTGAGGCTATGTATAACTAAAACAAAAGCCTTTAAAATTTGAACTTCAGAATAATATGGAAAAGGTAAAATGAAATAATGCCATTTAATTATTCACAGGGATATTCTACTAGTCGAATAATCACATGCAATATAAATAACCACTTTCATAATGATGGAATTCATAATACCAGACAATCATAACCACGTAGCCAAGGCCTCATGCCAAGACTACAAATAAGATTTTGTCAAGGCCTCATGCCAAGACACTAGTTTGTCTCATGAGACCTACCGATGCATCGAGGAGCTATAGCAGGCTACACCCGTCACTTACTAAGTCAAATGCATTCCTCTAATCAATAGGTTTAAACATAACATAAACATTCATATTAAAACTAGCATACAAAATGTCAATACTTTCTCCATAAACCATTAATGGTAAAAAAAATAACACATCCACAGTCAAACATATCACAAAACCTTCAATACCATATGGAAGTATTGTATCATAATAAATCAACTTCAAATAAGCTTAAAATCCATCCAAGGATGTTGACATTGATGATATAAAATCTATTTGAGAGAAACATCTCTTTTTTGAAATCATTTAAAAGTCACACATTTATAAAGGAAGTACTTTAAAAGAGATTTTTGAATAAAAGTGTCCCATACCAGTTTGAAACTTTTGAAAAGAAATATCATTTCAAAACATTCATGTCCATATAAATAAATCCATAAAATCATTTTGAAAACATAGACATTAATTAAAAAGATTTAGAAACATAGATCTTTAAAACATTTAAAATTCTGATCTTGATAAACAGTACCTTTAACGAATTCATAAAATATTCATTTTGAAATCATTTAAAGGTAAAATAATTATAAAATAAAAGTTTTACATTAAAAATATTCTTATAATATTTTAAGGAAAACTTCGAAGATTTTAAAATGGTGAAAAATAGCTGCACCTGTCGTATAAGTTAAAAAAAGACATTCTTACCTTACTTTTGTCGAAAATGTTAAAATGACCTTGTTTGGAAAATGACGTAAATATTCCTTTATAATCTTCTTATAAAAAGTAAAAAAAAATTATAAATGACCTTAACCCATATTTTTTAAAATTGTAAGAATGTTTTGAAATA
The DNA here is from genome assembly GCA_963277665.1 of Viscum album. NCBI lineage: Eukaryota > Viridiplantae > Streptophyta > Magnoliopsida > Santalales > Viscaceae > Viscum > Viscum album. Next base: position 361,485,265 of record OY728143.1, read on the forward strand.
CAGTTTTAAGAAATATGGATGTGGATGATAAAGAGGTCCTAGTAGATAATCATGTATAAACAACCTCTGATAATGAAGAGATTGTGAAATAACCATTACCTTGTACTTTTACTTTGTTGAGGGTAGGTTAACCGCATTTATAATAGTCAAATAATTGTTATTAAATTATACAAGAATCATATACACTAATATGACATCATATATGATCTTTAAACATTGATTTGTTAATAATATCTTAGTATTATCATCATTTCGGGTGTTGATGGATTCATTTTCCTTTATATTCTTTGTTATGTGATCCGTATTTGTCATGGATGGGATGAATATTATTCTTATAGAGAATGTTATGATGTCTCTAAAAATTATTTTTAATCATAAAATGTAATTTAGTCTTGAATGGATTCGATGGGGAAATGAATCTCATCGCGTTCGTGGAGACGATTGTCTGTACGTACGCACGAGCGGCAATATCATTATTCTGATATTAAAATGATATATAATTGTATGGTATATCATATATACAGAATAATTATCATGTTATATTTACTATTTAAGTCAAATTCATATCATTATCATGCCCATCCAAATAATAATGTTTTTGAATAACAATTACACCACGACGTGGAGACGGTAAGCCATATGTACGCATGTATGGTGACACGTCATTCAAAGGATGGATATAATACTGAATATGGTTGTACCATATTTATAATAACATCACAGTATATATAAGATACTGGAGTTATTATTTTATAAAGGAAATAACAATGAAAGAAGAAGTTGAAGAAGAAAGGAACTTGAAAAAGGGTGGTGAAAGCATTACACTTTCTTCTTTGATTCTTCCTTTTGATTTGATCAAAATAGATCCATAGTTTGGATTTCTGATCAAAATATGGCCTCTAGGTTGAATTGAGGGAAGTTGAGAGAGTATTTGGGTCGGGTTTGGCCGAACCAAAAGTCTTTGATGGTGTGAATAATTGGTTAGAAGTGGTGTCCTTTTATAATGGGGAGGAGGGGCTATTTGGAAAAAACATAAAGTATTGTTTTATAATAAATTAATATTCGGTTTCTAATGGCTAAAAAGTGGATTATTCAATTTATAATGTGCTTATGGGTCGAAATCATTTTAACCAATAGATTTTATAAAGTTTTTAGTCATTATATCAACCATATCTTTTAGTTTTAACTCTTAGTTAATTAGTTTGACATGTACCATGTCACTTTGTATTTTTATATTATATAGTTAATAAACATAATATATACATCCAAGAGACCCCACAAGTGATCCATTAATGATACACCTATCCTTATATAAGCCCTTTGGATGAACCTCATATTTTTAGGAATATAATATCCATTAATAATATAATATTTGTTTTAAAAACTCTTTTACGTCGATTTTGACACTATTTGGTATTTGATTTTTTGTGAAAATCATAACAGCATTTTTTCTTCGAAAAAACATTATTAAATCAATAATAACATGTCCTATTAACCTATAAAATTTGTGTAATTCATAAAAAGTCTCAAATTAAATTTATTTGGATATTTATATTATCAATTATTTTAATATTTCATTAATTAGGTAATTACTGCATCACCATTGTGTCATAATTAAATTAAATTATTTAATGTCTAAAAATTATAAATAAAATTCCATTATTTAGGAAATATTTTTATATTTCTAATGAATATTTACAATCTAATCTATGTTATGTATATCTTTATATTAAAAATGTTTTAGTAATTAAACTTTGATTTTAACTCTTTTAACTCTTCTTTGAATTAAATAAAAATTAATGACCTAATCTAATCCAAGTGAACCTAAATGATAATATTTTATTCCTAAGGTTTTTTTGGTCGTGATACACTTTTCCAAAAGAATTATGACAAGTTTTAAGTTAATATTAATATCATTTTTACCCAAAATTACCCTATTTACTTTTAACCGAGGTAAATAAAAGTAAAAAGTTATTATTCCCAAAAAATTATTTTCATCTCATTGAACCACATTTTACTCATTGATATTAACCGTGTCTCTCATATTTTTTAAATTACACTCACATAAGCAGTAAAATTACGTTTTATGTGAATTTCGAAATTCTCCTAGGAGATGGGTAAAAGACGGTGAAAAGTTCAATAAAATTTTTATATGCCTAAAATTCTTATAAACTGACTCCAATGAATTAAATTGAACATATATAGGTATTATGTACATATTTTTACCCAAAATAAATTTAAATAAAATAAATAATTATTTAAAAAAAAGTCTTTTTTAACCAATAACTCAGTGTTTTTCACTATTCATCAAAAATCGAAAATTTTCAGAAAAGTAACAAAATTTCAGCCTAATATAATTTCAATATTCCGAATCCAAAAACAAAGTATATTTTACCAATTTAAAAACATAAATGTTTCATTTAGTAATTTAAAATTAATTTCCGCTGTCAAAACCAAAAGGCGTATATTTATGAAATAATAACTATAAAAAGTTTGACACTTGTTTATATCCAATTTCAAAGAGAAATTACTTAAAATGACCATCATTGGATTAAATTATAAAAATATAATATATTTATACTTACAAACCATTAAAATTTATAATTTAACACTATAAATTATTTTGATTAAAAAAGTTTTTTTTAGTTAAAATATAGTAATTTTCACTATTCACCCAAATATGAAAGTTATCAAAAAACAACAGAAATTTATTGAAACTAAATTCTTATGTCCTGATTCTAAAGAAGAGGTTCATTTTTTCAAATTGAATATATAAAAGTTTCAAATATTGGATTTAAAAAGGCTTCTCCATTAAAAGGTTTAAATTGCATTTTTTGGAAAATACTTCTTTTATCTGAAAAAAATAAATTTATTCTTAAATTATGTCTTAGAAACTCATAATATGGATTCTCAAATTATAGGGATAATATAAAATTTAAAATTCTGTTAATACTATTCATAACCACTTTTTAACAGCTAGTTTGGTAAGTCGTGGTGCCCTTGAACTCAGTGTTGCGTACAACACACGCTATTGTATTATTCAAAGAGAAGTGTACCGTGGAAGTTTGGGGTGTTACATTTTACCCTCCATAAATAAATTGTGTCCTCACAATTTGAAATTGTTCTTGGAAAATAAAAAGTTGAAAGTAGAAAATATCTTTGTGGAAAACCGACATCGGAAATAAGGTTCATAATATTTAGCCTTAATAAGAGGGAAATGGAAATGAAAAAGTCCCCACCAAATAATGATCTCGATTAGGAGAAAATTGGTTGCAATTAGAGACTTATAATTGGAAAAAAACGAAAGTATTTGTAGGTAGTGGTTGAGGTCATCAATCACAAACAAGTGTAAAATTGAGGGCCGTAAATTCATCAGTCTATGATGATTTAAAATACTAAAGGTTCAACAAAACATATGGAAATAAGATAACATATTTTTTGTTTTATGATCCCTTCACTAAAGTATAAGAATTAATTTGTTCATTGAATAAGAGAAGAAAAAATGTATACATGACAAGTAGAGTCTCATCCTTTAACTAAGTTCTACAACAAACTCATCTTTCACTCTAAAAGATAATAGAACATAAAAATAATATTCTATTTATCCTATTCGTATAGGGTTCAAAAAAATGAATTTATAAATCATTTTGAAAACCCATTAAAAAATCTACATTATTCAATCCAGGGCATCACGTGGCTCAGTGGTAGGTGACACGCCCTTGTCATGCTTTTGTTGGGGGTTCAAGTCTCGCAGCCTTGTCGGACGCGAAGGGTTTTCGCCCGACCTCTGGGTTGTCCATTTATGGAAATCCAAAAATAATCTCAAACTATAATTATCCAAAATACTTCTATCCAAACTCATAGTCCAAAATTTATAAGGAAGGTAAACACAATGAAGATCCTTTTTACACCGTAATAGCATGTGAATACCTTCATCATGTATTCTTTTAAAACACTGAAACATCCTGAATTACCATAAAACCTTGTTGATTACATTCATGATCCCTTATTCCTTATACAATACTAGAAATACCCTTTCTATCCAAAAATGTTTTAAACTCCAACAATGATGGAATATACAAATCATTAATCAGTTTCAAGGTATTCATGAATATCCAATATGATTTATTCAAATCAATCATGTATTATTCCAAAATCACTACCTCGATATCCAAACCATATTGTGGTTTATCATTCTCTCAACCATATATTTTCCAAAAATTTAACATGCTATTGAGTCACTTTTCATGGTACCACACAATCTCATGTCCTTAATGAAATATTTCTTGTGGTACAATCCTTATATACTCTATAATTATTATAACCATTACATTGTTGATACAACACTCAAATGACATAATTACCTAATAACAACATAAGAAATATAATCATTCCTCCCCATATGTGGTAGTATCATAACATGATTATTATCCGATAGCATCATTTGGGGCATACTTTGATGATTTTTAAATTGGTTGATGTAGTGTCCCAACTCCTTGCAAATGAAGCATTGTACATTTGAAACATTTTTCTTACCCTTAAAGTCATGTACATGGTGTTCATTTTCTTCACACATATAAGAAACTCTCATTCCCTTCAGGAATGTTCCAGGGTGCTTCTTCCCAAAGTTATCACATATGGGAAAATTCTTCTTTTCCCTCTTCCCTTTATCCATGTTTCTTTCTTCTATTCTTTTCTTCTCATGCTTCCCTTCAAAGTCGTAGGACTCCCGGATTTCTTTACTTATCTTATCAAAAAATGATACTATTTATTTATATGATGATAATATGTGGGAGACTATTTCCCTTCTAAATTTTGGCTTAAGATTATGAAGGATATGACCCTTCTTAATCTTTGGATCATGCATATTGTTGGATTTCTCATTCCATATATTGGGCTCCATTTCTAAACAATGGAAAACACTAGATTACTTTATGAATAGCAATACCTAATCCCAAACTTGTAAAACACTTAACATAAATTAAACAGTTTATGGATATAATCCATAATCATAAATATGTTTTCTTTGGGGACATATATACTCATAAACCCTTCATAATGGTTTGTAAATAAAATGAGAATTATCCTAAGAAAATCCCCCTGGAGTGTCGTAACCAAGAGTGCAGCAAGCCCCATTGTCGTGCACCAGTTCCCATTCTAGTCTAGCTCAAAGAGGTGTTTTCGGGTTTTACCTCTAGGTACATCTGTGCCAGAGCCGCCTATACCTGCTTGTATCCAGACAGGGATATATTGCTCGGAAAACTCAGAAAATCTCTACAATACCAAAATTCTAGGATTTTCATATATACTAAACCTAAAACTATATCTTAGGGCTATGTTCTCTATTCAGATTTTATCTAAATCTAGCATCCAAGGTTTGTACTAAACTTCGTCTGATACCAACTGTAATGCCCTGACCCCAGTTACCCAGAGTCAGTGCATTATTACATTACATTGGCATGATCACAAAAGATCAATTCTCGAAAGAAATATTAGTTTAGTAGCCTTGGAATCACTAGATATATTCATAAGGTTTACATTACATCATTAAGTGAAAAACTAAAATAATATAGTCTTCATAGTCCACACTCATATCCCCTTCAGACTATCCCTGTAGGTCAGTCATAAAATATTTCTTCACATCCTGGGAAAAATAAAACATAGAATGGGGTGAGCTCAGATGTCAGTAAGGATAAAAATAAAGCAGATGCTTTCATAAATAATCATAAACATTTGAGGCAAGGTATAACTAAAACAAAAGACTTTAAAATTTGAACTTCATAATAACATGGAAAAGGTAAAATGAAATAATGCAATTTAATTGTACACATGGATATTCTACTAGTCAAATAATCCCATGCAATATTAATAACCACTTTCTTAATGATGGGATTCATAATTCCAGAGTATCATAACCACGTATCCAAGGCCTCGTGCCAGGACTACAAATAAGTTTTTTTCAAGGCCTCATGGCAAGACTCTAGTTAGTCTCATGAGACCTACTGATGCATCGAGAAGCTATAGCGGGCTCCATCTGTCACTTACTAAGTCCATTGAATTCCTCGTATGAATAGGTTTAAACATAACATAAACATTCATATTAAAACTATCTTACAAAATGTCAATACTTTCTCCATAACCCATGAATGGTATATAAATAACACTGTCACAGTCAAACATATCACAAAAGAATCAAAACAAAATGAAAGTTTTATATCATAATAAATCAACTACAAATAAGTTTAAAATCCATCAAAGGATGTTGACATATATGAAATCAAACCTATTTGAGAGAAATATCTCTTTTTTGAAATCATTTAAAAGTCACACATTTATAAAGGAAGTAATTTAAAAGAGATTTTTGAATCAAAGTATCCCATACCACTTTGAAACTTTTGAAAAGAAATATCTTTTCAAAACATGCATGTCCATATAAATAAATCCTTAAATTCATTTTGAAAATATTGACATTAATTAAAAATAATTAGAATGATAGATCTTTAAAACATTTAAAATTCTGATCATGATAAAGCGTACCTTTCACAAATTCATAAAATATTCAATTTGAAATCATTTATAGGTCACATAATTATAAAATAAAACATATAATTTCAAAATATTCATATAATATTCTAAGGGAAACTTCAATGATTTTACAATGGTGAAAAATAGCTGCACCCGCCATATAAGTTTAAAAAAAATTCTTACCTTAATTTTTTCGAAAAGGTTAAAATGACCTTGTTAGGAAAATGACGTAAATATTCCTTTATAAACATCTTATAAAAAGTCAAACAAGGGTATAAATGACCTTAACCAATATTCTGTAAAATGGTAAGAAAGTTCTGAAATACATTTTTAATAAACATTGATGTGGATGATAAAGAGGTCCTTGTAGATAATCAGGAATAAACAACCTCGGATAATGAAGAGATTGTGAAATAACCCTTACCTTGAACTTTTCCTTGGTTGAGGGTCGGGTAACCTCCTGTATAATGGTGAAATAATTTTCATTAAATTTTAAAATAATCATATGCATTAATATGATATCATATATGATCTTTAAACATTGATTTCTTAATAATATCTTAGCATTATCATCGTTTCGGGTGTTAATGGATGCATTTTCTTTTAAATTCTATGTTATGTGAGCCGTATTTGTTATTTATGGGATGTATATTATTAATATACAGAATTATATCATGTATCTAGAAATTATTTTTAATCATAAAATGAAATTTAGTCTTGAATGGATTCGATGGGGAATGAATCTCATCGCGTTCCGTGGAGACGATAGGCCGTACGTACACACGAGCGACAATATCATTATTTTGATATTAAAATAATATATAATTGGATGTTATATCATAAATACAGAATCATTATCATGTTATATTTATTATTTAAATAAATTACATATCATTATCATACCCATCCAAATAATAATGTTTTTGAATAACAATTACACCACGATGTGGAGATGGTAAGCCGTACGTACGCACGTATTGTGACATGTCATTCAAAGGATGGATAGAATACTGAATATGGTTGTACCATTTTTATAATAACAACACATTATATATATGATACTAGAGTTATTATTTTATAAAGTAAATAACAATGAAAGAAGAAGTTGAAGAAGAAAGGAACTTGAAAAGGGGTGGTGAAAACATTGCCTCTTCTTTGGATTCTTCCTTTTGATTTGATCAAAAGGGACCCTTAGGTTGCATTTATGATCAAACTATGTCCTCTAGGTTTATGTGAGTGAAGTTGAGAGAGTATTTGGGTAGGGTTTGGCCGAACCAAAAGGCTTTTAAGGTGTGAAGAATTGGTTAGAAGTGGTGTCCTTTGATAAGGGGGAGGAGGGGCTCTTTGGGAAAAACATAAAGTATTATTTTATAATAAATTAATATTTGGTTTATAATGGATAAAAAGTGGATTATTAAATTTAAAAGGTGGGGATGGGTCTAAATCCTTTCAACCAATATATTTTAGACAGGTTTGGATCATTATATTAACTTTATCTTTTAGTTTTAACTCTTAGTTAATTATTTTGAAATTTACCCTGTCACTTTGTATTTTTATATTATATAGTTAATAAACATACTATATACATCCGAGAGACAGCCAAGTGGTCCATTAATGATACAACTATCATGATATAAGTTCTTTTTCCGAGCATTATATTTTTAGTAATATAATATCAACGAATAATATAATATTTGATTTCAAAACTCTTTTGTGTCAATTTTGACACTATTTGGTATTTGATTTTTTGTGAAAATTATAACAGCATTATTACATCGAACAAACATAATTGAATCAATAATAAAATGTCACATTAACCTATAAAATTAGTGTAATTCATAAAAAGTCTTTAATTACATTTATTTGTATATTTATATTATCAATTATTTTAATATTTCATTAATTAGTTAATTACATCATCACCATTGTGTCGTAAATAAACTAAGTTATTTAATGTCTAAAAATTATAAATAAAATAAAATTATGTAGGAAATCTTTTTAGAATTATAATTAATATTTAAAATCGAATTTATCTTATGTATAACCCTATATTAAAAATGTTTTAGTAATTAAACTTTGATTTTAACTCTTTTAACTCTTCTTTGAATTAAATAATAATTAATGTCCTAATCTAATAAAAGTGGACCTAAATGATAATATTTTATTCTTTAAGTTGTTTTTGGTAGAGATACACTTGCCCAATATAATTAAGACATGTGTTAGGGTTATATTAATATCATTTTTACCCTTAATTACCCTATTTACTTTTAACCGAGGTAAATACAAGTAAAAAGTTTCTATTCACCAAAAATTATTTTCATCTCATTGAACCATATTTTACTCCTTCATATTAACTGTGTCTCTTGGATTTTTGAAATTCCACTCACAGAAGCGGTAAAATTATGTTTTATGTGAATTTCCAAATTCTCCTAGAAGATGGGTAAAAGACGGTGAAAAGTTCAATAACATTTTTATATGCCTAAAATTATTATAAACTGACTCCAATGAATTACATTGAACATATATAGGTATAATGTATATATTTTGACCTAAAATAAATTTATATAAAATAAATAATTATTTAAATAAAAAGTCGGTTTTAACCAATAACTCAGTGTTTTTAACTATTCATCAAAATTCGAAAGTTTTCTGAAAAGTATGAAAATTTCACCCTAAGCTAATTTCGATCTTCCAAATCCAAAAATGAAGTCTATTTTACCAAATTCATAACATAAACGTTTAATTTATTAATTTATAATTAATTTCCGCTGTCAAAACCAAAAGGTTTATTTTTAAGAAATAATAACTATCAAAAGTTTGACACTTGTTTATATCCAATTTCAAAGTGAAATTACATAAAATGAAAATAATTGGATTAAATAGTAAAAATATAATATATTTATACTTACAAACCATTAAAATGTATATTTTAACACTATAAATTATTTTGATTAAAAAAGTTTTTTTTAGTTAAAATATAGTATTTTTCACTATTCACCCAATAAGAAAGTTATTAGAAAAACACCAAAAATTTATTGAAACTAAATTCTTATGTCCCGATTCTAAAGAAGATTTTCATTTTCTGAAATTGAATCTTTAAATGTTTCAAATATTGGATTTAAAAAGGCTTCGCCATTAAAAGGTGGTAAAAATGCATTTTTTGAAAATTAATTCTTTTATCTGAAAAAAATAAATTTGTTCTTAGATTATGTATTAGAAACTCATAATATGGATTATAAAATTATAAGGATAATATAAAATTTAAAATTCAGTTAATACTATCCATAACCTCTTTTGAACAGCTAGTTTGGTAAGTTGTGGTGCGCTTGAACTCAGTGTTGCGTACAACACACGCTATTGTATTATTCAAAGAGAAGTGTACCATGGAAGTTTGGGGTGTTACACATCTACACACATGTAAAAACATGTCTACACCTACATGGACATACACATGTGTACATATATATTCACATTCATACATATATACATACATAAAATCCATTAAAAACAATAAAAAAATTTCAAAAATAAAAATGCACACTTGTATGAATTGTGTTAAAACATTGAGCATATTATTTTTATATTTCTTTATGTGGTTTTATTATTTTATTGACCAATCATGGTGAACAAATAATTTTGGAAATCTTTTAGAACATGAATAAACTTTGTAATAGTTAATAGAAGATAAATCCATTGAATGATGTGGTGTAAAGCTGCATCCATTTGATAATTGAGTTTAGACAATTTTTTTTTTTTAGCCAAACTAGAAGAACTCATAATTCTACCATTGGAGTTTTTTATGAGAACATATATATATTAAAATCAATGATTCGGGTATCATAATATATTAGACATTGATTCTAATAGATTTTAATCATTTTTATGTTATCAATTTTCTAATTACTATTGAGTGGTTATTTCTATATTTACATGTGGGATATTTTCATAGAGTATATTTTTTTTCATTTTAAATGATTTATGTTTTTTATTGTAATCACACATGGTTAAAGCATTGATTTCAATGAGAATTTTTGGTGGATTTGGGTGTTTAGGATCATCTATGATCATGGTCTTTCAGGGATAAGAAGACATATCCCTTCTGATGGGATGATACACATTGATGCCCAAGGAGCATAATATTTCAGAGTTTGAGAGGTATTTCAATATTGGAAAACAAATTTCCTTGTACAATACATTTCAAACTAAAATGTTTTTATGGTAAATGATGTTTCCGTCTTAAAATGATGATACCACGGTTTTTGTAATGAGGTACATACTAAATTATTTTAAATGAAAATGGGTCTAAATTTTGAATTGTTTTTGGTAAATAATATCATTTAGTGGAATTTAAATTTTTATCGAATACTCTATGAATTGTTTTTTAAATTTTGGTGGGATTTATTTTTTAATTTTTTTGGATTTAATTTAATTTCTAATAGACATATTTTCTAGTGTTTCAAATATTATATTTATTAATCATACAAATTGTTTTAGAATTAATATATACATTTTTTATACTATGATTACTCATAATTTATTGGATAGTGTTACATTTTATTACACTAAACTTTAAAAGGGGTAAAAATATTAGTTATGTTTTTCACCTCAATTCACCCCCCCCCACATGATGTGATTTTTCTTTCCATATTTACCACTACAGGATAGTTTTTGGTGCCATATATTTTCTATTAATTTTTTCTCATACACTTCAAGACAGTAACTTAAATTACATGGAGTTTGATTTTTTCTGGTATACTCTGTTAGGAATTAGCATTTTTATATTTTCAATTTGATTCATCTGGCCGTATATATTTTTTATTTATAGTAGCATGTAGAAGAAAAAATGATTTTTTTTAATTCTAGGAAATCCTTATAAATCTTTAGAGAATATAAATCCATGTCATACATTTATCATCTATGGTGAAAAAATTATGATTTCAATGAGAATATGAAGAATTTATTTATCATCATTGGAATTGATCATTTTATTTTCTAAGAAAAAAATTCTAAAATTTCAGTGAAATAATTTTAAAATTTTATTTATAATGAAATACTGAATTAAAAAGTGTGCATTAAATTCCAAAATAGTATTCCATAAATAATGATTTATAATATCTATTTTCAACTGTTTTCAGGTGACACATAGAATATAAAATAGAATAATCTAACGATTACTCACATTGGAACATACAATGTTCAGGAAACACATAGAGATATATTAAGAGTATAATATAACGATTTTATTTCCTTCTAGGGGAATCAATGGATGAAATTAATCATGATTTATGACCATTGATAATAGACTTCAATATTTGGGGGATAAAGAAATGATGGATTATGTTTTTGGATAAATAGATAGACATTTTTTAAAGGATTGAGAATCAGATAGAATAACTCTAAATGAGACTAAGAATTTCATGATGCTAAATATTGATTATCTCATTAGTTCCTTAATCTAATATTATCATTAATTTAAAATAGATATTTAGAATAAGAAAATAAATAATGGTATTTCTTTTTCTTCTTCCTTTATTGTTTTATATTTTGGGGCTCGTACATCCAAATATACCATTATAATGAGGAAATATAAAAATTAGTTGAAACATAGAAATATTGGAGAGATTAAAAGGGAAATCACTCAACATTAAAGGATAATGAAAGTTTTTTAAAAAAAAGAAGAACTCTTAGAATGTCCATCAAATGAATATAAAGCTTAAATCTAAAAATAAATAGTCTTTAGATATCATATAATATTTTTATAAAAAACATAGACATATCAATAAAAATTAATTCATGTTTAATAGAAATAAAAAGGTTATAAATTCTTCAATGGTTAGATAAATAATGGGTTCCCATCTGAAAAATTATACTCTATGTGTTTATGAGGATGCATCATCTGATAAGAAATGTGATTTAAATGATAAAAGTATAAATATTGTTAGTTTTTATTCCAATATTATTCAAAATTATCTTTTCATGATAATAATGGTAACTAATAGTACACACGGTCAACTATTGTAACACCCCATGCTTCCACGGTACGCTTCTATTTGAATAATACAATAGCATGTGTTGTACGCAACACTGAGTTCAGGCGCCCCACGACTTACCAAACTAGCCGTTTAAAAGTAGTTATGAATAGTATTAACTAAATTTTAAATTATATATTATCCTTATAATTTTATAATCCATATTATGAGTTTTTAAGACATAATTTAAGAAAAAATTCATTTTTTCAGATAAAATAAGTATTTTAAAAAATATGCAATTTTACCGCCTTTTAATGGAGAAGCCTCATTAAATCCAATATATGAAGCTTTTATATATTCAATTTGACCAAATGAAATTTTTCTTTAGAATTGGGACATAAGAATATAGTTTCAATAAAGTTTTGGTGTTTTTCGAATAACTTTAATATTTGGGTGAATAGTGAAAAATACTATATTTTAACTAAAAACATCTTTTTTAATCAAAATAATTTATAGTGTTAAATTATACATTTTAAAGGTTTGGAAGTATAAATAGATTCTATTTTTACCATTTAATCCGATGATGGTCATTATAAGTAATTTCACATTGAAATTGGACATAAACAAGTGTCAAACTTTTGATAGTTATTATTTCTTAAAAATACGCCTTTTGGTTTTGATAGCGGGAATTAACTTTAAATTAATAATTGAAACTTCTATATTTTAAATCTGGTAAAATAGACATCATTACTGAATTCAGAATATCAAAATTAGCTTTGGTTGAATTTTTGGTATTTTTCGAAAAACTTTTTATTTTTGATGAATAGTGAAAACACTAAGTTATTGGTTAAAACTGACTTTTTATTTAAATAATTATTTTTTTTTTATTTTAAATTTATTATTTCTCAAAATATATACATAATACCTATATAAGTTCAATGTAATTCATTGGAGTCAGTTTATAATAATTTACATATTTAAAAATTTTATTGAACTTTCCACTGTCTTTTACCCACCTCTTATGAGAATTTAGAAATTCACATAAAACATAATTTTACCACTTCTGTGAGTTGAATTTAGAGAATACAAGAGGCACAATAAACATCAAGGAGTAAAATGTGGTTCAAATAGATGAAATTAATTTTTGGTGAATAGTTACTTTTCACTTTTATTTACCACAGTTAAAAGTAAATGGTGTAATTAAGGGTAAAAATCATATTAATATTACCCTAACAAATGTCCTAATTCTATTGTACATGTGTATCCCGACAAAAAACAACCTTAGGAATAACATATTATCATTTAGGTCAACTTTGATTAGATTATGACATTAATTATTATTTAATTCAAAGAAGAGTTAAAAGAATTAAAATCAATGTTTAATTACTAAAACATTTTTAATATAGGGTTATACATAAGATAAATTCGATTGTAAATATACATTAGAAAGATAAAAGGATTTACTATATAATGGTAATTTATTTATAATTTTTATACATTATATAATTTAATTTATTTATGACACAATGGTGATATAGTAATTACCTAATTAATGAAATATTAAAATAATTAATATTATAAATATCCAAATAAATGTAATTTTAGACTTTTTATCAATTATGTTGAACCATATGGGAATTGGGTTTCTTTATTATATTTTGATAATCCCAACTATATTTTATTTATTTCTTAATTATGTTTGATGCATCTCAAATATGGTTTATTATATGTTGTTACTTTCAATTATGCTTAATATAAGTCTTTTGGATATATGTACTCTGACCTAACACATTCTGCCAAAAGAATGCTTAAACAATTTATAGCTACCGATACAGAACAGTAGCTACCGTTATGACTTAGAGCTACAGATATCGAATAGAGCTTCCGATACGGAGTTCACCGATACATCAAGTTCACCGGTACTCAAAGTTCACCGCTACATCAAAGTCTACCAAGACGGTAAAACATTTCTACCGATAAAGTTACAGTTACAAGCTCACCGGTACTCAAGCCTACCGCTACATCGAAGTCGACAGCTACTGATATAGAGCTACCGATATGATGAAGACCATCGATATGCAAAGTATACCGATACATCAAGGAAGCTACCGATAGGGACTTACCGCTACCGATACAAGGCAGAGCCACAGCTACCGTTACAAGTCCACCGCTACTGATGCGATCAAGTCTACTGTTGCAGATACCGATACAAAGTCTACCATTACAAATGAAGTCTACCGATACAGACACCAACCATAACACAAGTCTACTGATATCAAGAGCTACCGTTCCAGAAACAGAACCCGATGCTGCTTTAATTTCTTTATCATTATTTAATCTAACCAAAGGTCATATCAGGTATATTTTAATACACTGACATTTATTTAATGTGTGTTGTTGGATGTCAGGGAACCGTACCTCGTACCTGAAAAAAGTAAATCATCTTTTTCCAGAGCTCGTTCATTATATAAAGGGAGTATGTGATACTGTAAAAAATGGAATGAAAAGACGAATACATAGAGAGATATACATACCACGAGGTGTGCTGGAAGAACAATTGAGTGTGAATGTAAAGAGACGACTGAACTTACACGAAGAACTCATTCATTACTGCATACCAGTGAAGAGCTGAGAACGAGATCATAACAAAAGTACTTCATCGACTACTATCTCCTCTGTATCTACACCTGGAAGACAAGGAAATAGACGATACTCTGTTTTCTAGAAAAAAACCAGAAGAGGGCTCAGAGTGAATTCTGATCAATCAAAGGAGTCCAGAACTGCACGACAATCACTAGAGACATTTCTAAACTCTAAATATTTTCTATGTGATTTATCTTTTTACATATTGAGCAATGTGTGTTATCTGCTATATTTAACACACACTGCCTCCTGTGCTTTAACTGGAGGATTTGTAAATCCTCACTCAACACTCTTAAATATTTTATTTCCCACTGGGATAGTGGTAGAGGTTGTGTGACCTAGACTGCTGGTTGCTGTTGTTTTTGTTTCCCACGGATAACAGTGGTAGAGGTCGTGTGACCTTGACAGTTTTATACTGTTATTTATCCCCGATCCAGGGTGTGGATCACTTTTATATAAAGTTTTCAGAGGACTAAGTCTCAGCTTGAGACTGAACCTCTTGGTTAATTCTGCTGTGCTTATTTATTTTCAAAGTTATTTTTATTCCACTGCTAATTACTTTAAAACCAAAACTGTTTAAAGTCACTTCGATAATTAAACTCTCAAGGGTTTATATTAGTTGTAAATCAGTAAGTTAGTTTCAAAATTTAATCAACTCTTCTGATTTGATTAGTTGGGAAATAATCAATCCTTTGAGAACCTAACAGAACCTTTACTTTGGTATAAATTCACTACAGTTTAATTTTTTATTTTAATTGGGGTTTTTTAAGACAATGTTTTTAAAACAAAAATTTTAATTTGAGCTCAATTCACCCCCCCCCCCCCCTCTTGAGTGTCCACTCTGACCAACATTTGGTATCATAGGGTTGTTTAAAATATTCGGTACTCTGTTTTTCAACTGTGATTTGAGTTGTATTTTAAAGTTCTTAAAATTTATGTTATTTCTAAATTTTTGTCTCTTTAAAATATTTTCTTTAAGTAAGTTATCATAGATAACAGACTTGAAGGTGTTTCTACCAATAGACCACAATTTTTAAATGGCACAAACTATGCTCAGTGGAAAATCAAAATGAAAATTCATTTAGAGAGAATGGGGTTTGATATTTGGACTGCTATAGAATCAGAATATAAAATACCTACTACTGTTAGATCTACTTGGAATGAAGCAACTAAGACATCCTACAATAATAATTGCAAAGTTATGAATGCCATGCACTGTGCTTTAGGAGATGAGGAAATTAATAGAATATCTCCTTGTGAATCTGCTTATGAAATTTGGGATACCTTAGCTATTTCTCATGAAGGAACAACTAATGTTAAGGAAATGAGATTGAATACTTATACTATTAAGTATGATAATTTTAAGATGAAGCCCGATGAACCCATTTCTGGAATGTATCTCAGGTTTGATGAAATTGTCAACACAATGATCTCGCTGGGAAAGGATGTTCCATCAAAGGAAAAAATTATGAGAATTCTGAGATGTCTACCTAAAAGATGGAGAGGAACTTCTGTCTCAATTAGAGAATCATGTGATATAGGAGAACTTCCAGTCAACGAATTAATTGGCAAGTTGATGATGTATGAAGAAGAACTTAAGGTGATCAAAGAAGAAGATGATGAACCAAGAAGGAAGTCTGTTGCATTCAAATCTTCAACTTAAAAGAACAAGGATAAGGAGAAACTTCAAGCTATAAATGAGAGTTCAAGCTGTGAAGGTAGTGAAAGTGTTTCTGATAGTGATGCTGGGATGGATCACATTTCCAGAAGGTTTAAGAAGTTCTATAGGAAGAAGAAGTTTTTCAGAAAATCAAATTACAAAAATAAGTATGACAACAAGGGTCATTGGAAAAAGGATTGGAAGAAATCTGACAAAATAGATGAGGTTGTCTGCTAGGAGTGCAAAAGAAAAGGACATATAAAAGCAGACTATCCAAAGATGAAATACAAGAAGAGGTATGAATACAAGTAAAATAAGTATAAGAAATCCATGAAGGCTACTTGGAGTGCTTTTGAGGATAGCTCCAGTGAATCTGAAATTTCTGAAACTGAAAACAGACATAAGGAAAACATGTGTTTTATGACAAACACATATGAGGTAACATATAAAACTCCTGCTTTAAATTCATATTATTCTGGAGACAGTTCTAACTTAGAAAACATGTCAAAATCTAAACTGTTTGAATACTGTGATATGTTAGAAGAATCCTGTAATGAGCTAAAAGACAAATACAAATGTTTAAATAAATAGTATGCTTTAATTGTTAAACATAAATCTGATCTTGATATTGAAATGGAAAAGAATTCTCAGTTGCTTGAAGAAAACACTGAACTGAAATTATCCAATGAGCAACTTAAGAAGGACTTAGAAAAGTTTACAAATGGTAAAGATACTCTTACTCAAATTCTAGGTAAGAAAATGGCACCTAGATACACCAATGGTATAGGATACCAACCAGGACAGAGAAAATTTACCAAAACTAAATTCATTCCTAAATCTGGACAGAATACTGCTAGTTCTAGTTCTGGACATTTATATGCTTCAACTAGTTATATTCATAGTTACGGATCTAATAAGGTTTACCTTTCAATATATGTTGATTCTACAAAGTTTATGAGACCCATTAGACAAATATGGGTACCTAAAGTTATATTGTCTAACCTGTCTGGACCCAAGAAGAACTGGGTACCAAAATCATTTCCTATCTAAATCTGTTTTGTAGGGAACCGGATTAAAGTGCTCCTGTAGAAAGACTTGGTATTTGGACAGTGGATGTTCAAGACATATGTCAGGAGACTTCTCATGCTTTAAAATATTAGTTAGAGTTGATGGACTTTTTGTCACTTTTGGTGATAACTCAAAAGGAAAAATAATCAGCTTAGGCCAGATTGGTAACACTGACTCAGTATTAATTTCTAAAGTTTTATTTGTTGATGGACTTAAATATATTTTGTTAGGTATTTCTAAGTTATGTGACGATGGTTTTTATGTTAAATTTTAAAATGATTCTTGCAATGTTTTTAAATCTAAAAATGTTTTAGTGTTTTCTTCTTTAAGAAATGAAAATGTTTATGTTGTTGATTGAAATTCTATAGATAAGCAGAATATTACTTGTTTTAAATGATTTTCATAAAGGGTCATGGCTTTGGCACAGAATAATAGGACACTTTAATGTCCATTCACTTAGAAAACATGCTAGGAAGGACTTAGTTAGAGACATACCCAAACTTGAATTTACAGCAGACAAAGTTTGTAATCCCTTTCAAAAGGGAAAGCAACATAAAGTTTCTTTTAAATCAAAGAAAGAAGTTTCAACTTCTCAACCTCTCAAGTTGGTTCACATTGATTTATTTGGACCTTCTAGAGTTTCTAGTTTAAATGGGAAGCACTATGTCTATGTTCTTGTAGATGACTTTTCTAGATATACTTGGGTATATTTTCTAGCCCACAAAAGTGAAGCTTGTTCTTGCTTTGTAAAATATTCCATGTTTGTAGAGAACATTAGTGGACTTAAGATTAAAACCCAGAGAAGTGATCATGGCCATGAGTTTGAAAATCAGGAGTTTGAATCCTACTGCTCACACAGTGGCTATAGTCACAATTTTTCTGCCCCTAGGACACCCCAACAGAATGGTGTAGTAGAAAGGAGGAATAGAACCCTGCAAGAAATTTCCCGAACCATGCTAAATGAGTATGACCTACCTGTTTAATTTTGGGCTGAAGCTTTCAATACAGATTGTTATGTTATCAATAGAGTCTTAATCAGACCTCTTCTTAAGAAAAACCCTTATGAGTTGTGAAACCATAGGAAACCTAATGTTAAATACTACAGAGTTTTTGGTTGCAAAGTCTTTAGTATTAACACTAAAGATAATCTTGACATGTTTGCTCCAAAGAGTGATGAAGGATTTTTGATAGGATACTCTATTTATAGTAAAGCCTATAGAGTTTTCAATAAGAGAACCAAATGTGTAGAGGAATCTGTTCACATCAAATTTGATGAAACTGATCGACATGAAACTAAGACATCTCTTGAAAATCTTGAAGATGGTTTATCTGTTTTGACCCTTAATGATAAAGACAGTGGACCACTAGTTAAAACCTCCAATTCTGGAAATCTTCTAGAACCTGCTTCTGTTGAACCCCAACCTGTTGATGAACCTGAAATCTCAAGTCCTAACTTTTCTAGACCAACTAGAATTTTGAAGAATCATCCTTTAGATGATGTTGTAGTAAATCTTGATAGAGGGACCCAGACTCGAGCTTCTCTAAGAAATTAAGTTGAACATCAAGCTTTTCTTTCACAGTTAGAACCTAAAAATATCAATGATGCTATAAATGATGAATTTTGGGTAATGGATATGCACGAAGAACTAAATCAATTTGAAAGAAACAATGTTTGGAAATTTGTAGAAATACCTAAGGACACTATAACCATAGGAACAAAATGGGGGTTTAGAAACAAAGTTGATGAATCTGGAAACATCATTAGAAACAAAGCCAAGCTAGTTGCACAAGGTTACAATCAAGAAGAAGGAATTGACTATGAGAAAACCTTTGCACCTGTAGCTAGATTAGAGGCTATTAGAATCTTACTTGCTTTTGCATCACATCTGAAATTCATGTTATATCAAATGGATGTGAAAAGTGCATTTCTAAATGGTTTTATTGTTGAAAATTTTTATGTAGAACAACTACCTGGTTTTTCAAATCCTCACTTTCAAAATCATGTTTTTATACTTTCTAAAGCTTTATATGGTTTAAAACAAGCTCCAAGAGCTTGGTATGAAAGACATACAAATTTTCTTATTTCAAAATTATTTTCAAAAGGAATTACTGAACCCACTCTTTTTATAAAAAGGATTTCAAAAGATGTTTTAATAGTACAGATTTATGTTGATGGTATTATTTTTGGATCTTCTAAAAATTCCTTATGTACTGATTTTTCAAAGGTTATACAAAATGAGTTTGAAACGAGCTTAATGGGAGAGCCCAAGTACATTCTTGGATTTCAAATCTTTCAAACTAAAGATGGTATTGTTTTAAATCAGAGTAAATATACAAAGTATTTATTAAAACGTTTTGGATTGGATAGTATTAAGGGAAGTGATACACCTGTGAGTACCACCTTTAAATTGGATATTGATGAAACTGGTAAACCAGTTGATCAAACTAATTATAGAGGTATGATTGCGAGTTTACTTTATCTTACTGATAGTCGACCAGAAATTATGTTTAGTGTATGTACGTGTGCTAGATTTCAAGCTAACCCTAAAGAGTCACACTTACTTGTTGTTAAAAAGATTTTCAAATATCTTAAAAATACTGCTAATTTGGGATTGTTTTATCCAAAAGGACAATCATTTGATTTAATAAGTTATTCGGATGCTAACTTTGCTGGATTTAAGTTAGATAGAAAAAGCACTTTTGGAACATGTCATTTACTTGGAAAGTCCCTATTATCATGGTGTAGTAAGAAACAGAACTCAGTTTCATTGTCTACTGCTGAAGCAGAGTATATAGCTGCTAGTAGATGCTGTGCACAGAATCTATGGATGAAACACACTTTATTGGACTATGGATTTAATTTTAAACATGTTTCAATCAACTGTGACAACACTAGTGCGATCAACATCTCTAAGAATCAAGTGCCTTACTCTAGAACCAAACACATTGATGTTAGACACCACTTTTTAAGAGATCATTATCAAATAGGTGATATAACACTTGAATTTATAGGAACTGAACTTCAATTAACTGACATTCTCACTAAGTCTTTATGTTCAGAAAGATTAAGTTTCATTAGACACAAATTAGGAATGATAACTTACCCTTAAACCGTTAGAAACCTCACCGTTAGAAACCTCACCGTTAGAAACCTCACCATTAGAAACCTCACCATTAGAATCCTCACTGTTAGAAACCTCACCGTTAAAGAATCCTCACCGTTAGAAGACCTCGCCGTTAGGAGACTTTACCAGTACGTCTTGAGTTGTTTTAAACTTATTTATAGTCGAGACATCGAGTTTTTTTATATGATTTATTTTATTTGTGGATCCTAAATGATATTAAACCGAGTCTAGATTTCACTCAATCTCACCGCAAACTCGTCTGTTCGAATCCCTCCAACCTAACCCTCTCAACCCGCAAAACCCTAAACCTCGAATCTGTAATGGCCCGCATCAAGAGACCCCAAGTCACAGATGGGAGTGATGAGCTGCAATCAAAAAGACAGAAAGTATCGAATGCCAGTTCCAGTGGAAGTGGAAGTGGAAGTATATCTCGAAGGAATCCAATAAACCAGCATCTCTCAAAGTGAGAAATTGTCATTGAGAAAGAGGTGTGTGCAGAATGGCTCATGGAGAGCAAGTCCTTGGTTTGTAAAGTCTTAGAAGAACAAGGTTGGACTGAGTGCTTCACGAACAACAATGGACCTTATTATCTAGGACTGGAAAAACAGTTCTACGAATTCGTTCGTTTTTAAAAGTCTGAGGAAGAAAGCATAATGATTTCTTATGTGAGTGGACAGGAAGTTTCTTTTACTTCAGTAGAATGGGCTGGGAACTTGATAGTTCCACATGAAAAAGATTATGCATTTTATTCAAAATCTGTACCTTCAACAAGTGATGTGTTTCAATATGAAGATGCTTTGCTGGAGCTTATAGGGAATGGGACCCCTAGAAAGTTGATTTCTGCAGAGATGGTAGGAGAAGATAAGCAGTTGTTTAATTTTATTCATCATGTTGTTAGTCCGAGAAGAGGAGGCTTTGCCACTTTGAGATTCCAAGATATATATCTATTATATTTGCTGATGCACAGTGTGAGAATCAATATATGTAGATTGATTATGGTTCAAGTGGAAGAGATGACTAGATCAAAGTCCAAATCAAATGCACTGTTTTTCTCAAAGCTGAGTTCTGTGATGCTAAAAGTGAAAGAGGTTGCCGGACCTCAGGATGAGCTGGTAGTGGTTAAGGACAACTTCTGTATTACAAGAACTGTCTATAAATACATGAAAGTTAGTTGGAATCCTTGGAAGAAATCATGGGTGAATGATGATGGAAAAATCTATGACAAGTATACTCCTGTGGATCACCCTTCTAGACCAAAGGATGTGAGGGATCCTGGTCTTGGACCAGATGAGCCAGAACCGGTCTACATTGATGATGAAGCTGAGGAGGAAGAGACATCAGTAGAGGAAGGAGGAGACCCAGACTTTCCCACTAGTTCTGTGGATCAAGTTATTTCTTATGGAGCAGCTAGCCCTCCAATAGAACTACCAAAGAGAGAAAATGTCTTGAAGGACAATGATACAAAGACTACAGAAGAAGGAGACGAAGCATGCCAGTATGTTGTCAAGGAAACCTCTAAAGAGGATAAGGCAACCAAATCAGATCATGATGTTAATGGAGAAATGGAGGCTGATGGTGAAGTAGATGATGTTGAAAATGTTGAAAAAGAGCTCAGTTTGAGTCCTCTAATAGTCAGTAAAGTCAGGAAAGTGCCTGATCAGGAAGACATAGGTGTAGTACCTGTTGATGAGAGAGTCATTAATGACTCAGAACAAATGGCTATTGAATCTTCTTCAGTTGTAGAGGAAATTACAGAATTACCTCAAGAAGAACAGTTGGAAGAGATACCTCAGGAGAATGTTCCAAGTGAGGGGGAGAATCATGGCTTAGTATCAGTGCTATATGACATTGATGGTTGGAAATCAGATCCAGGATATATGATTCCTGGACTTTCTTATGGAGATTCTGATGAGGAAGACTGAACCCAAAATTAATCCGTTACCCTACCCACTATGGCTGAAACTGTGGCAACCAAGGAGGACCTTGAGTCCTTAAAAGCTGAATTGAAAGAAGCAATAAAGGAATCAGTGCAAGATATGAAGAAAAGTATGGTTGATGAGATGAAAAGCGTGGAGAAATCCCTTGAGTTATCCATTGGATGTGGTGTGTCCAGTCCTGTGAAAGAAATGATGGATAAACTTAAAGTGTGCCACACTCAGATTGAGAGTTGGACAGGAGTTGTAGTTTCCTTGAGACAATCGATTTCTTCTCTGACTACCATCTATAGCACTCAAAATCAAGTAAACACTGACATTAGATATATCAAAGAAGTGGTAAAATAGTTTGTGGATGTTTTTGAGGCCTTTAAAAAGTCAGTCAAAGAACATTTGAACTGCCAGGATGAACTTGTTCAGAAGGTCGTTAGTAGTCTGACTCAATCCATCAAGGGGACAATGGCTTTTTCAATGAAACCTCTTCCCTCATCGAGCTCCAGTGTGAACCTTGACCAGATCCGCACTATTATTCAGGAAGAATTGGCTAAGGCCAGTCCTAGTGGTTCATCAGATACTCAGATTCTTGCTACCACTAGGGAAGTTAGTAGTTTTGTTCATGATCACCTGCGGGCAGCTACTGCTTCTCAAGAGGCCATCAAGAATAAGGTGGATGCTTATTTTGAAAATGTTTATCCCAAGCACCAAATGAAAAACCATTTCAAACTCTTGATTGAGAATATGAAGTTACCTCTAGTTACCCAAGCCTTCATAGAACAGGTTAGTAAGCTCAGGGAGCTTACTCTTACTTTGGACAAATTCATTGAAAATAGGGATGATTTTGTGTCTGCAATGGAGAGAGGAGGAAGAAATATAATGGATTTCAGAAACCTGTTGCTTCCCTTCCTGCATGTGGATTCCAGACCAGTGATTGTACCTCCTGCACTTCCTGCTTCTGCCTCTGGGAGTTCTCCCCAATTGACTCCAGTTCAAGCCATCAAGAGCTTGACACCAATGATCACTTGGAGGAGCTCAGATCTCAGATCCGGTACAGTTTCTGTAGCTGAACCACCAGTTGTGCCTTCAGCTATTCCAAAACCCTCTGCTGATCTTAAGGGAAAGACACATGTTCCAGAGGAGGATTGAGTGTTTCTAGATCATTTTGATAGGATTAACTTGTATTTTTTTTTGTTCTGATTTTATCAGTTTTTCTTCTCTATTAATGAAATTCCTCTTCATTCTCTACTTTACTGAGTTTTTATTAATTTGTCATTTATTCTCTGATAATCTTTATCTTTTTGTTTGCTACCCTTCTTTCTGTTAATCAAAAAGGGGGAGAAAATGAGAACATTAGAAAATGAGAGCAAATAAGCAATGAGTCCTAAGAGTTAACAAAGGGGGAGAAACACAGAAAGGGGGAATGAGAAACTGAGACTTGAGGAATATGGTAACTTTTTTTAAAACAAAAGAAACCTCATATTCTTTTCCATCTTTTCTGTTTCCTCCGATACTACTCTATTTTTTTATATCATTTTTTTTATATATTTTTTCTCTGATACTATATCATTTTTATTGGCATAACTTGTGGTTATCAAAAAGGGGGAGATTGTTGAACCCTCTGGGAATTGAGTTGCTTTATTATATTTTGATAATCCCAACTATATTTTATTTATATATTAATTATGTTTGATGCATCTCAAATATGCTTTATTATATGTTGTTACTTTCAATTATGCTTAATATAAGTCTTTTGGATAATGTACTCTGACCTAACACATTCTGCCAATAGAATTCTTAAACAGTTTATAGCTACTGATACAGAACAGTAGCTATCATTATGACTTAGAGCTACCGATATCGAATAGAGCTACCGATACAGAGATCACCGATACATCAAGTTCACCAGTACTCAAAGTTCACCGCTACATCAAAGTCTACCAAGATGGTACAACAAGTCTACCGATAAAGATATAGTTACAAGCTCACTGGTACTCAAGCCTACCGCTACATCGAAGTCAACGGCTACCGATACAGAGCTACCGATATGTTGAAGACCACCGATATGCAAAGTCTACCGATACATCAAGGAAGCTACCGATAGGGACTTACCGCTACCGATACAAGGCAGAGCCACAACTACCGTTACAAGTCCACCACTACTGATGCGATCAATTCTATTATTGCAGCTACCGATACAAAGTCTACTGTTACAAATGAAGTATACCAATACAGACACCTATCGTAACACAAGTCTACTGATATCAAGAGCTACTGTTCCAGAAACAGAACCCGATGCTGCTTTAATTTCTTTATCATTATTTAATCTAACCAACGGTCAAATCAGGTATATTTTAATACACTGAAATTTATTTAATGTGTGTTGTTGGATGTTAGGGAACAGTACCTTGTACCTTCAAAAAGTAAATCATCTTTTGTCGGAGCTCGTGCTTTATATAAAGAAAGGATTTTCTACTGCAAAAAATGGAATGAATAAATGAATACACAGAGAGTTATACATACCATGAGGTGTGCTGGAAGAACAACTGAGTGTGAATGCAATGAGACGACTGAACTTACACGAAGAACTCATTCATTACTGCATACCAGTGATGAGCTGAGAACGAGAACATAACACAAGAACTTCATCGACTACTATCTCCTCTGTCTCTACACCTGGAAGTCAAGGAAACAGACGATACTCTGTTTTCCAGACAAAAACTAGAAGAGGACTCAGAGTGAATTCTGATCAATCAAAGGAGTCCATAACTGCACGAAAATCACTAAAGCCATTTCTAAACTCTAAATATTTTCTCTATGATTTATCTTTTTACATATTGAGCAGTGTGTGTTATCTGCTATATTTAACACACACAATGTCTCCTATGCTTTAACTGGAGGATTTGTAAATCCTCACTTAACACTCTTACATATTTTATTTCCCACTAGTATAGTGGTAGAGGTCGTGTGACCTAGACAGCTGGTTGTTGCTGTTTTTGTTTCCCATGGATAACAGTGGTACAGGTCATGTGACCTGGACAGTTGTATATTGTTGTTTATCCCCGATCCAGGGTGTGGATCACTTTTGTATAATGTTTTCAGAGGACTAAGTCATAGCTTGAGACTGAACCTCTTGGTTAAATCTGCTGTGCTTATTTATTTTTAAAGTTATTTTTATTCTTCTGCTAATTACTTTAAAACCAAAACTGTTTAAAGTCACTTTGATAATTAAACTCACAAGTGTTTATATTAGTTGTAAATCAGTAAGTTAGTTTCATAAATTAATAAAATCTTCTGATTTGATTAGCTGGGAAATAATCAATCCTTTGAGAACCTAACAGAACCTTTACTTTGGTATAAATTCACTATAGTTTAATTTTGTATTTTAATTGGGGGTTTTTAAGACAAAGTTTTTAAAACAGAAATTTTAATTGGAACTCAATTCACACCCCCTCTTAAGTGTCCACTCCGACCAACAAATTACACTAATTTTATAGGTTAATATGACATGTTAGTATTGATTTAATTATTTTTGTTTGAAGTAATCATGTTGTTATGATATTCACAAAAATCAAATACCAAATAGTGTCAAAATTGACATAAAAGTGTTTTGAAAACAAATATTATATTATTAATTTATATTATATTTTTAAAAATATAAGGTCTGGCCAAGAGACTTATATAACGATATTTATATCATTAATGGACCACTTGTGGGTCTATTGGATGTATATAGTAAGTTTATTAACTATATAATATAAAAATACAAAGTGACATGGTAAATGTCAAACTAATTAACTAAGAGTTAAAACTAAATGATACTGTCAATATAATGACCCAAACATATATAAAATATATTGGTTGAAAGGATTAAGACCCAGACACACCATATAATTTTAATAATGCACTTTTGTGCCATTAGAAACAGAATATGAATTTATTATAAAATAATACTTTATGTTTTTCCCAAAGAGCCTTTCCTCCCCCTTATAAAAGGACACCACTTCTATCCAATTCATCACACATTCAAAGCCTTTTGGTTAGGCCAACCCCTGCCCAATTATTTTCTCACCTTCCCTCACTTCAACCTAGAGGCTTTAGTTTATCAGAAATCCAACCTCAGGATACCTTTTTATCAAATCAAAAATGAGAACCAGAAGAAGAGGTAATGTTTTCACCACCCTCTTTCAAGTTCCTTTCTTCTTCAACTTCTTATTTCTTTGTTATTTACATTCTAAAATAATAACTCCTATATCTTCTTTATAATGGAATCTTATTATAAATATGGTACAAACTTATTCATTATTCTATCAATCCTTTGAATGACATGTCACCATACGTGTGTACGTACGGTCTACCGTCTCCATGTCGGGTGTAATTGTCATTCAATACATTATTATTTGTATGGGTATAATAATGGTGTAATTCATGTAAATAATAAATATAACGTTATAATGATTCTTTATATATGATATACCATCCAATTATATATTATTCTAATATCAAATGAATGATATTGTTGCTCGTGCGTATGTACGGACTACCTTCTCCACGAACGTGATGAGATTCATTCCCCATTATATCCATTCAACTCTAATTCTCATTTGATGATTAAAAATAATGTATAAGGACTTGATATAATTATGAATATGAATAAGATACAACCTATACATAACAAACACGGTTTATGTTACAAAACATATAAAATAAAATGAGTAAGTTAACAACCGAAACGATGATAATACTAAGATATTATTTACAAAGCAATGTTAAAAGATCATATATGATATCATACTAATGTATATTATTCCTGAATAATTTAATAACAATTAGTTCACCATTATAAATGTGTTTTACCTGCCACCAACAAAGGAAAAGTACAAGGTAATGGTTTATTTCACAATCTCATCATTATCTAAGGTTGTTTATACGTAATTATCTATTGGAACCTCTTTATCATCCAAATCCATAACTCTTAAAAATATATTTCAAAACATTTTTACTATTTACTAGACAATGGGTTAAAGTCATTTATACCCTTATGTGTTTTGAAAGTAATCTTTCCGTCGTTTTCCAAACAAGTTACTTTTTGACCTTTTCAACAAATTTAAGGTAATAATGTTTTCTTTTAACATATATGGAGGGTGCGGCTATTTTCTACCATTATAAACTCGTCGAATCTTACCTTACAAGAATATAAGAATATTTTCAAAGTAAATGTTTTATTTTATAATTATGTGACTTTTAAATGATTTAAAAATGAATATTTTAAGAATTTTTGAAAGTGAATCTTTATCAAGATCAGAATTTTAAATGTTTTAATGATTTATCTTTCTAAATATTTTTAATTAATGAACATGTTTTCAAAATGATTATAAGGATTTATTTATATGGACATTAATGTTTTGAAATGATATTTATTTTCAAAAGTTTCAAAGTGGTATGGGACACTTTGATTCAAAAATCTCTTTTAAATTACTTCCTTTATAAATGTGTGACTTTTCAGTGATTTCAAAAAAAGAGATATTTCTCTCAAATAGTTTTGATTTCATCTATGTAAATATCATTTCATGGATTTTAAGCTTATTTGAAGTTGATTTATTATGATACAAAACATCCATATTTTATTGATGGTTTGGTGATATGTTTGACTGTGGATGTGTCATTTTTATACCATTCATGGTTTATGGAGAAAGTATTGACATTTCGTATGCTAGTTTTAATACGAATGTTTATGTATTGTTTAAACCTGTTCATATGAGGAATTCATTGGACTTAGTAAGTGATAAGTGGATCCCGCTATAGCTCCTTGATGCATCGGTATGTCCCATGAGACAAACTAGTGTCTTAGAACAAGGCCTTGACAAAATCTTATTTTTATTCTTGGAACGAGGCCTTGACTATGTGGTTATGATAGTCAGGCATTATGCATTCCATCATTATGAAAGTGGTTATTGATATTGCATGTGATTATTCAACTAGTATAATATCAATGTGAATAAGTAAATGGAATTATTTCATTTTATATTTGTCATATTATTCTGAAGTTCAAGTTTTAAAGGCTTTTTTTTAGTTATACATTGCCTCAAATGTTTATGCTTATTTATGAGAGCTTCCACTATATTGTTATCCTTACTGATCATCTGAGCTCACCCCTTTCTATATTTCATTTTTCCCCAGATGTGAAGAAATATTTTATGACTGACCTGCAGGAATAGTCTGAAGGGGATATGAGTGTGGACTATTGAGACTATATTATTGTAGTTTTTTTCACTTTATGATGTAATGTAAACAATATGAATGTATCTAGTTATTCCAAGGCTACTAAACTAATCGGTCTATCGAGACTTGATCTTCTGTGATCATGAAAATGTAATGTAATAATGCGCTGACTCTGGGTAACTAAGGTCGGGGTGTTACAGTTGGTATCATAGGAACTTTAGTATAAACCTTGGAAGCCAGATTTAGAAAAACTCTGATTAGAGAACATAGCCCTAAGATAAATTTTGATGATTAGTATAGAAGAACTTCCTAGAATTTGATATTGTAGAGATTTTGTGAGTTTTCTGAGAAATACATCCCTATCTGGATACGAGTAGGTAGAGGCAGCTCTGGCAGAGATGTAGCTAGGGTTAAAACCCGAAAACACCGTTTTAAGCTATACTCAAATGGGAACTGGTGCACGACAATGGGCTTTACTGCACTCTTGGTTACAACACTCCCGGGGGATATGCATAGGATAATTCTCATTTTCGTTACAAACCATTATGAAGGGTTTATGAGTTTATACTTTCTCAAAGAACACATTTTTATGATTATGGATTATATCCATAAACTGTTTAATTTATGTTAAGTGTTTTACAAGTTTGGTATTAGGTATTTCTATTCAAAAACTAATCTAGTGTATTTCATTGTTTAGAAATGGATCCCAATAGAAGGAATGAGAACTCCAGTAATAAGCATGATCTAATGAGTAAGAAGGATCATATCTTTCATGGTCTTAAGCAAGAATTTAGAAGGGTAATAGTCTCTATTTTATTATCATCGTATGAAGAAATAGTATCATTTATTGATAAGATAAGTAAAGATTTTACGAATTCCTATTGATTTTAAGGGATGCCAGAGATTAAAAGGATTGTAGGGAGAAATAAAAGTAAACGGAAGAAGGTAAAGATGGATTTTCCCATATGTGATAACTGTGGAAAGAATCAACTTGGAAAATGCCTAAATGGAATGAGAGTATGTTATAAGTGTGAAGAAAAAGGACACCATCTTCGTGATTGTGAGGGTAAGAAAAAGGATTCAAATGTACAATGCTTCATCTTCAAGGAGTGGGGACACTACGCGAATCATTGTTCAAATCATCAGAGTATTCCCCAAATGATGCTATTGGATAATAATAATGTTATTATACTACCAAAGATGAAGAGGAATGACTAGTGTTCTTATGTTGTTATTTTGAAATTATTTCATTGAAGTGTTTTATCAATGATGTACCTGAAATAAAAAAGGATGGTACTTTAGTAATATTTCATTGAGGATTTGAGATTTTATGGTACTAAGAAAAGTGACTCTA
Source organism: Viscum album (assembly GCA_963277665.1). Lineage (NCBI taxonomy): Eukaryota > Viridiplantae > Streptophyta > Magnoliopsida > Santalales > Viscaceae > Viscum > Viscum album. The sequence continues at coordinate 361,515,759 of OY728143.1, forward strand.
TAGCAAGTAACACATTTTGGAAATTACATGGATGAAGGAAAGATAAACCTTAATATGGTCCTAATATTGAGGTACTGATTTTGGAATAAGATATGGTTGATTAGGATAAATTATATTGGATATTCTTGACTAACTTGAAACTAATTAATAAATTGTATATTCCATTATTGTTGGAATTCACAACATTTTTGGATGGAAGAAGTATATCCAGTATTCTATATGGGATAAGGGAGAATGAATGTAATAAATAAGGTTTTATGGTAATTCAGGATGTTTTAGTGTTTTAAAAGAATACATGATGAAGGTATTAATACGTTATTACGTGGTAAAAAGGATTTACATTATGTTTACCTTCCGTATAAATTTTGGATTGAGAGTTTGGATAGAAGTATTTTGGATAAGTATAAAGGTAGGAATGTATTATATTTTACATTGGATACTTTTGGATATTTTCAAAAAGGACAATACGCAGATCGTGTGACAACCTGTCATGTCGGAAAAAGTTGTGGGAATCGTACCCACAACCATAGTGTGATTGGGATTTATCACGTACCACTTGACTACGTAAAGTCCCTGGAGTGTATAATGTAGTTTTTTTTATTATGATAGATGAATTATAAATTTATTTTTGGAACCCTATACGGTTAGGATAAATAGAATATTTTTGAGATCTATTACCTTTTGGAGTGAAAGATGGGTTTGTGGTAAAACTTTATTAAAGAATGAATGTCTACATGAAAATTAAGTATATTTCCTTAAGTACTTAGTAAATCTCATAAATAAATTCTTCAAATTTATGAAAGGTATCTTAAAACAATAATTTTGTCGGATAACTTTTCATACTGGGGAATAAAAGACCATTTAACAAATCTCATGTTTGTGATTTTCTTGTAGTTAACTTTCTCTTAATCTAGTTTTCTATAACTCTCCATCAGACCTTTATGGTATGTTTCTCCTCCATATCTATATTTTCATAGAATCCTAGTATGGGCTATCTCGGATGATCATTGTACTTCTCTTTATTTATTTTAAAGATATATTTTTATTTCTAATGTGGGTTTTCCAAAAAGGTATTTTCTATTTTCAACCATTAATTTTCAAAGAAAAATTTCAAATTGCGAGGATGCAATTTATAAAAGGTTGGGAGAATGTAACACCCCAAGCTTCCACGGTATGCTTCTCTTTGAATAATACAATAGCATGTGTTGTACCCAACACCGAGTTCAAGCGCACACGACTTACCAAACTAGCCGTTCAAAAATGGTTGTGAATATTATTAACTGAATTTTAAATTCTATATTATCCTTATAATTTTATAATCCATATTATGAGTTTTTAAGATATTATTTAAGAACAAATTAATTTTTTTCAGATAAAAGAATTATTTTTCAAAAAAATACAATTTTACCGCCTTTTAATGGTGAAGCCTTTTTAAATCCAATATTTGAAACATTTATATATTCAATTTGGCAAAATGAACTTCTTCTTTAGAATCGTGACTTAAGAATTTAGTTATAATAATGTTTTGGTGTTTTTCTGATAACTTTAATATTTTGGTGAATGGTGAAAAGTACTATATTTTAACTAAAAAATCATTTTTAATAAATATAATTTATCGTATTAAATTATAAATTTTAATGGTTTGGAAGTATAAATAGATTATATTTTTACCATTTCATCCAATTACGATCATTGTAAGTAATTTCACTTTGAAATTGGACATAAACAAGTGTCAAACTTTTGATAGTTATTATTTCATAAAAATACGCCTTTTGGTTTTGATAGCGGGAATTAACATTAAATTAATAAATGCAACTTCTATATTTTGAATTTGGTAAAATAGACATCATTACTGAATTCAAAATATCAAAATTAGCTTTCGGTGATTTTTTTGGTATTTTTCTGAAACCATTTAGTTTTTTATGAATTGTGAAAAACACTGAGTTATTAGTTAAAATCGACTTTTTATTTAAATAATTATTTATTTTATTTAAATTTATTATATGTCAAAATAGATACATAATACCTATATAAGTTCATTGTAATTCATTGGAGTCAGTTTATAAAAATTTTAGATATTTAAAAATTTTATTGAACTTTTCAACGTCTTTTACCCACCTCTTACTAGAATTTAGAAATTCACATAAAACATAATTTTACAGCTTCTGTGAGTGGAATTTTGAAAATCCGAGAGACACGGTAAGTATCAAGGAATAAAATGTGGTTCAATGAGATGAAAATAATTTTTGGTGAATAGTAACATTTTACTTTTATTTTCCACGGTTAAAAGTAAATAGTGTAATTAAGGGTAAAAATGATATTAATATTACCCTAACACATGAACTCATTCTATTAGACAAGTGTATCTCGACCAAAAACAACCTTGGGAATATAATATTATCATTTAGGTCCACTTGGATTAGATTAGGACATTAATTATTATTTACTTCAAAGAAGAGTTAAAAGAGTTAAAATCAATGTTTAATTACTAAAACATTTTTAATATACGGTTATACATAAGAAAAATTCGATTGTAAATATTCATTAGAAATATAAAAAGATTTATTAAATAATGGTATTTTATTTATAATTTTTATACATTAAATAATTTAATTTATTTATGACACAATGGTGATGTAGTACGTACCTAATTAATGAAATATTAAATTAATTGATATTATAAATATAAAAATAAAAGTAATTTGAGAATTTTTAGGAATTCCGCTAATTTTATAGGTTAATATGACATGTTAGTATTGATTTAATTATTTTTTTGAAGTAATCATTCTGTTATGGTTTTCACAAAAATCAAATACCAAATAGTTTCAAATTTTACATAAATGAGTTTTTAAAACAAATATTATATTATTAATTTAAATTATATTCCTAAAAATCTAAGGTTTGTCCAAGAGACTTATATAATGATAGGTGTATCATTAATGGACCACTTGGGGGTATCTTGGATGTATATAGTAAGTTTATTAACTATATAATATAAAAATACAAAGTGACGTGCTAAATGTCAAACTAATTAACTAAGAGTTAAAACTAAATAATACATGTAATATAATGACAAAAACCTATCTAAAATCTATTGGATGAAATGATTTAGACCCCTACCCACATTATACTTTTAATAATCCACTTTTTATCCATTAGAAACCGAATATGAATTTATTATTAAATAATACTTTATGTTTTCCCAAAGAGCCCTTCCCCCACCATATAAAAGGACACCACTTTTATCCAATTCTTCACACCTTCAAAGCCTTTTGGTTCAGCCAACCGCTGCCCAACTATTTTCTCAACATCCCTCAATACAACCTAGAGGCCTTATTTTGATCATAAATCCAACCTAAGGAGCCCTTTTGATCAAATCAAAAGGAATAACCCGAAGAAGAGGTAATGTTTTCACCACCCTCTTTCAAATTCCATTCTTCTTTAACTTCTTATTTCATTGTTATTTACATTGTAAAATAATAACTCCAGTATCTTCTATATAATATTATGTTATTATAAATATGGGAAAACCATATTCAGTATTCTATACATCCTTTGAAAGACATGTCACCGTACGTGCGTACGTACGGCCTACCGTCTCCGTGTCGTGGTGTAATTGTTATTCAATACATTATTATTTGGATGGGTATAATAATTATGTGTAATTCATGTAAATAATAAGTATAACATTATTATGATTCTGTATATATGATATAAAATCCAATTATGTATTATTTCAATATCTAAATCAATACATTTTCGATCGTGCGTACATACGGACTACCGTCTCCATGAACACGATGAGATTCATTCCCCATTATATCCATTCAAGTCTAATTCTCATTTGATGATTAAAAATAATGTTTAAGGACTTGATATCATTCTGGATATGAATTAGATACAATCTATCCATAACAAACATGGCTTATGTAACAAAACATATAAAATAAAATGAGTAAGTTAACACCCGAAACGACGATAATACTAAGAAATTATTAAAAAAGAAATGTTAAAAGATCATATATGATATCATATAATGTTTATTATTTCTGAATAATTTATCAAAAATTATTTCACAATTATACAGGAGGTTAACCTACCCCCAACCAAGGAAAAGTACAAGGTAAGAATTTATTTCACAATCTCTTCATTATTCGAGGTTGTTTATACGTAATTATCTACTAGGACCTCTTTATCATCCACATCCATGTTTCTCAAAAATATATTTCAAAACATTTTTTCTGTTTACTAGAAAATGGGTTAAATTCATTTACACCCTTATGTGTTTTGAAAAGAATCTTTCCATCATTTTCCAAACAAGGTACTTTTTGACCTTCTCAACAAATTTATGGTAAGAATGTTTTTTTAACTTATATGGAGGGTGCAGCTATTTTCTACCATTATAAACACATCAAAGCTTCCCTTACAAGCTTATAAGAATGTTTTCAAAGTAAATGTTTTATTTTATAATTATGTGACTTTTAAATGATTTTAAAATAAATATTTTATTAATTTGTGAAAGTTATCAAGATCATAAATTTAAATGTTTTAATGATTTATCTTTCTAAATATTTTTAATTAATGTCCATGTTTTCAAAATGATTTTAATGATTTATTTATATGGACATGAATTTTTTTAAAATTATATTTCTTTTCAGAAGTTTCAAAGTTATATAAGACTCTTTGATTCAAAAATCTATTTTAAATTACATTCATTATAAATGTGTGACTTCTCAATGATTTTAAAAAAAGAGATATTTTTCTCAAATAGTTTTGATTTCATCTATGTTAACATCCTTTCATGGATTTTAAGCTTATTTGAAGTTGATTTATTATGATACAAAACTTCCATATTGTATTGATGTTTTTGTGATATGTTTGACTGTGGATGTGTTATTTTTATACCATTCATGGTTTATGGAGAAAGTATTGACATTTCATATGATAGATTTAATACGAATGTTTATGTTATGTCTAAACCTGTTCATATGAGGAATGCATTGGACATAGTAAGTGATTGGTGGAGCCCGCTATAGCTCCTTGATGTATCGGTAGGTCTGATGAAACAATCTAATGTCTTGGGACAAGTCCTTGACAAAATCTTATTTTTAGTATTGGCATGAGGCCTTGACTATGTGGTTATGATAGTCTGGCATTATGCATTCTATCATTATTCAAGTGTTTTTTGATATTTCATGTGATTATTCGACTAGTAGAATATCCATGTGAATATGTAAATGGAATTATTTCATTTTAACTTTGCCATATTCTGATGTTCATGTTTTAAAATCTTTTGTTTTACATATACATTGCCTCAAATGTTTATTCTTATTTATGAAATCTTCTGCTATATTATTATCCTTACTGAGCATCTGAGCTCACCCCTTTCTATGTTTTATTTTTCCCAAGATGTGAAGAAATATTTTATGACTGACCTGCAGGGATAGTCTAAAGGGGATATGATTGCGGACTATGGAGACTATATTATTTTAGTTTTTTACTTTATGATTTAATTTAAACCTTATGAATGTATCTTTTGAATCCAAGGCTACTAAACTAATTGATCTTTCGAGACTTTATCTTTTGTGATCATTCCAATGTTATGTAATAATGCATTGACTCTAGGTAACTAGGGTTGGGGCGTTACAACTACCCTTAAATAAGAATGTTTCATATTCATCAGATGATGAAAGTAGTTTTATTTCATCAGAAGATATGGATAATATTCTACTAATGGAATAAATGACTTGTCGTATGGATAGTCAGAAGAATAAGAATAAATAGATAAGTAAATATCTAAATATTTTTAAAGAAAATTTTTCTAAAAATGGAATATAAAATTTAAAAAAATTATTTTTTAAAAAAAATAGTGGAATAGAAATGATATTAACATTATAAACTAAATAAATTTATGAGTAATCTCATTAATGTGTTGAATAAATCTAACATAGAAAATTATAATTTAACTTGTGAATTTATAATTTAAATAATTTTATTAATTTAATCATAGGATAGGGTGGAAAATGTAATGCTGAAATAGAAAATGGATTCTTTAAACATATTGTTGAACAAAATTAAAATGGGAGGAAATTAATCATAAAATTTGTATAGAAACATGAATCTCAAAAGTAATACATCTGCTTAGGGTCAAAAAAATTACCATGACGTCTTCTTATAAAAATAACTACCTGGTAACATTTCATTAACCCTTTTATACTCAATTTTTTGGAGGATGAAATTAGAAAAAAACCATTTTTCATTGAACAAGGAATAATCTCTCAAACGCCATAATTATTTTATTTCAAAATAGATTTCAACTATTCAACATAAAATTGTTAGATGGATGTTCGTTCATAAATATTATTTTTCTAACATTGAAGAAACAAATAATATTTGGTTAATAAATTCTTTTCCTAATTTGTTTATAATGAATGAATATTTATTGATAGTTGAAACACATGGTACATTGATAACAGTAATTCTAGAAATACAATTATTCACAATAACAAATTCCAAAACATATCAAAAGTGAAGAGATGATGAGTAAAATTTTGATATAATTTGCATTATCAACTTTAATATATCATTAAAATTGTTTTACATGGTAAGAAATTAACTTCTAATGTCATTTATCTTCAGTGAAATAAGTAAAAAATCATTAGTATAAGAAATAAATTGGTTGATGTTTACTTTGTGAAATTTTATAGTGATGGATTCACCACTAAAATTTCAAATAAATTTCACAATTTATTTCCTAAAAGTAGTGAAAATGATTACATGATAAGCATAGTAGGAATTGGTATTCAAAATTTACCAATTCTTAGTGTGGTAAAATGTTTTTCATGGATTGGAAATATAATATTAGGACATTTTAATCTATGAAAACAAAATAAGATTTCTAGGAAAAGAATAGTCATAGATCTACTAAAATATAAATTTAATTACCCTACTTTTTATGATCCTTTGATGTTTTTTTAATTAGAACAAGTCATTATTTATGTCACTTGGATAAGTCTCTACATCTATTACATTATTGTTATTTCAGATGCATCTTTTAATTCTACACTAACTAAGAATATAATAGGAAAACATTTTTCGTATGTTCTAGATGACGATTCCACCAAATACACTTAGACTTATTATGTAGAAATTAAATTATAAGTACTCCCTATTTTTAAATGTTTTGTTACTCATATTATCAACCAGAAAAACCAACTTGTATTTATTATCTGTATTGATTGTGGTAGTGGTTTTATAAATTGTAGTTTTTAAAAAAAGTAGTGAAAAATTTAAGGAAAATAATTTCTTATTACTTATAAATCCAGAAAAAATAAATTATTTGAATGGAGTAATATAACCCATTAGTGAATTATCATGGATTTTTTTTGTGAATATTTTGTAGCTAAATATGGTTTTGGAAAAAAGTAGTAATTATAGCCTACTATTTGATAAATTGATATTTATTTTGTCTCGTATTGAAAAAAACCCTTATGAAATGTGGACCAAAAGAAATATTAAACATAGTTACTTAATTTTTTTTGAATAAAAATTGTTCCTTTTAAAAATTAAAGTTTATCTTCATAAATTTTATATAAGAGTGAATAATTGAATATTTATTGGTTATTGTCCTACTAGTGATACCTATTGAGTTTTTTGAAAACAGACACATACTGTTGAATTAATGGTAAATATCTTATCTAATTAAATAAAACCTTACATAAAAATAAACCATCTATAAGTTACACATATGAATTATGTTTTCAGAGCCCCACAATTTTTATTAAAATATGTTTAGTCACATTAATCTGGGAATAATGTATTATAAATTATTCTAATGGAATTATAACATTCATAATCTAGTTTAATGAACATTAATTTTTCAATAGACGAACATAAACATTCCTATATATTAATTACCTATAATTTCATAAAATAAATTTCATGTATGATTATATAAATGTGTCATATTTAGTAATGAAAATACATTATATAATAAAACCTAAAATAATATTATATTAATTGAAATATTTCAATTGAATATTAATATTGTCCTAACAATTGAAAGTATTACAATGGTTCTGTAAATATAAAATAATATTACAATAATGGGAAAAAATTTATCTTCGTGATCCCATAAAATAACTACACTCATTAACAACACTATAGAAAAGAAGCATAATTTTAGTAATGAAATAGGAATTTTATAAATGAGAATATATTACCTTGTGAGAAAAAAAGTGAATTAATAAATAATGAAACAATGGGTATATAAAGAATGATAGGAGCTCAGATAACCATTAAAAATCTGATTATTGGATGAGTAATATGATCATTGCAAAAGTAATTTGACTGTTATGAATAGTAACAAGATCATTAGAATACAAACCACACCATTGGAAATGAAAAATTATATTTATTTATCTTATAAAATGATACTATTTGATATTTATATCATGATAAAACTATATAAATGTTTTAGAATTTATAAAATAATTGTTCAATTTTTTTAAAAACATATATGTTTTATATTCACTTTTATAACAAATGTAATCATTTCAAAGAAAATTTGTTTTCCTTAAATTGTTTTACAAATTAAAATTAAATTCTATAATGATGATAATATAGTATAATGAGTTCTTAATGAATTTTTCAAAGTGTCGGAAAATTGATCATAATATTCAAATTTTTACTTTTCAAAAAATGGATGGTTTTATTTAAATATTAAATTTATCATGTATAGATAAATTTTTTATAAAATGGATTTGATTTTTTTAATCTACACATTTAAAAAAAAAATAGGATTACCTTTTTTTCTTTTAAACTAGTTTAATTTTTTTGAATAGGGATATATAATAAAATATCGTATTTAACATTATTTGTTAAATACACGAATTTGTTTCAACATGGAAAATGTAAGAATAAATTATTCTAATATAAAATTCACCATTTAATTTATATAGTAATAAGAGTATAATATATTTTTAGTATTAATACAAAAAATAAAATGTTGAATATAATATTCAAAACACCCCTCTCATCCACTTATAAATACCATCCCTCAACGCCCCTTATCATCAGAACTTTTAAGCCTTTGAGATTTCCAAATTTATACCAAATTGACATTACAATCCACTCCTGGATTTCCATGTGTATCTAGTCCCACAAAAGTACTAATTATAAATTATTTATCTGTTTTTACAAGGAGATGACATTCAATAGGTAATACTATCAAACTATAGCTTTTCAATTCATTTATTATTCTACATTATCCTAACCACCATCATTTAACATAGCATAACAAATCTGGTGTAAATATATTGTAGGATTTTATAGTCATATAGTAATATCTACAATCCATCCTCTTTTGTTCTCCTCGTATTCTCTAAACAAAATCATTTTCTATATTATATAAGTTCACGGCCTCTCGGGATTGTCAGTTTTCATTTTCCATTACCTCCATCAAAGATGGAAATAGAATATTATTATGATTGTATAAGATGATAATAATTACATTGTATCTTATTTCATGTTCTGAAATTAATAGATAGACATAATATTAAATAAAATTTAACAATTTGGTGATGGATGGTAAAACTACAAAAATGAAATAATCACACAACGTTAATGTTTTTACTAAGGTAATCATCTCTATATCATAAACAAGTATATTTGTTACCATTTAATTTTTCAATGGTCATGAATACCATTTCATTTCACTTTTGGTGTTTTATTCTCATTTTAATTGTATATCAATAAGTATTCACAAGTTATCCAACATGAATCCCTGAAACAAATGTCCTCAGAAAAGTGAAATAAAATTTTACTTCCAATTAAAATGTTTATAAATTAAAATAATAAAATTACAGATAAAATATTGATAAAAACTATTATTAATTAAGTAATTAATTTATATAATTTTATTATCCATAATTTTAAGTGTAGATATAGAATGATTCTAAATCCTTTTGTAATGAATCTCTCTAAACCACACTTTTTTTGGGTTATAAAGTTTCTCTCTCTAAATCACATTATTTCTATCATTGATGTTAGTGATTGATTTTTAATTCTATATATATATATATATCCTATAAATATATTCCTATATTATTATCCATTCCTTTCATAGGATAATATTTTTATTAACATTATTTCTCAAATTCTACCATCAAAATCAAACTCAATTATGAAGAAATTTTATATCCCTTGATCATTTTACATAACACTCAATAAAATTTATTTTTCTCATTCTTAGTTTAATTAAATAATAGAATATTTTAGGTATATACATTTTTTGTTTTCTCTAGTATTAAAATAAAATTCATCACTTAGTTGTTCTCCATAATTCATTAATTATTTCATTTAAACATTGTTTTATATGTATTATTGTATACCCAATTCTCTAAGCTTACCCATGATCATTTTTCAAGTGAACACAATATTTGAATACTTAGGATTAAATACTCAAATATAAGAATCCAAAATAATTAATTCCTTATTCTATTTTAAATTTATATGAAAGATACTTTGATTATGATATGTGACAAGACTATGAATCCAATTTCATTCCATGGGAAATTCTAATATTTATGCCTTATTATTGATTTACATGTGTGGATCACATAAGCATGTACATTTCATGATGGGTATTAAAGACCTAAAAATAACTTTTTAATGTTTTTTCTTGTGATACAGTTTGTAAGGGATTAGGGTGAAATTCTAATTCACTATGGGACTATGTTGACCATGTGATGTTATTTTAGAAGTTATCCATGACTTATGTTTATGGAATGTTTCATGTTGTTTAGAAATTAATATGTATCCATGATCTTATGATTCCACATTAGTTTTTTCATTAATACATATTATTTTTCATGATCCATGTATTTTATGATATTATGTTTTTCATTTTGACTTATATGGTTTTCATAATTACCATGTTTATTCTCGTACTACACTTTATAGATCACCCATATATTTTTTGTATTTTTTAGGTTATCCTATGTAGTTTAGTATTTCAAAGGGATTTATGAGCTCATTAGGGATAATAAAATAATGATTTTGTGTTTTAGTTTTTTTATATATTATGAACCCAGTCTTCCAAAGAAATTATGCCTTGGGATCTTTCAATTTTGATTTTTGAATGTTTTTTTTATAATCAAGAAAAATTTGGATGATAATATTTTTCAATGGATTTAAGAGGAGTGATGAATTTAGTATTAAAAAAAACTGAACTAATTAAAAAATACCTCTTAATGTTAAATGATCAAACTTATCATTGTCTATTGATCAGAGTAAAATAATTATAATCACATACTGCATGATTATATTAATGTATGCTTTATTTGTTTCACATACACACTGATTAAATTATTTCTAAGAAGTATAATAAAAAATAACTTTCTAATACAATATAAAATGAGAAAAATATTATCTTTTATGAATAAGAAATCCATATCTTATAAATGTAAGAATAATATAGAATATATTTTAAAATATTTCACTCTTTAAGCTAGATAGTTAACGTAGTAATAAAACATAACTAAATGTATCCAAAGTTTTATACATAAAATAAAGTATATATTTCCTTGCCATGAAATACCTTTATATAATGATTAGAACAAGATCTATCTATCTATCTTTAGAAGAAATCGATTTGATGATCAGTATTTACAACCCTGTCCTTAGAAACCATTGATACAACAATAAATATCTATCTTCCTATCCCTAAAATCAATTGATGTGAAGGATCAGACTCATCATTTTACTATACTCAAAATCCCTCAATTGGTATAGTGGTTTGATGCATTATATAAAATAAAATATTCTACATGATACAACCATGATAAAGATTCTATTGAACAACAACTCTCTAAAGTATTAAAAATACTAAGAATGAGAACTTCACACTAAGAGATATTTAGAAGACATGTATTTTTAATTGTATCAGATCCCAACTCTTCAAATGACCTACTATTTATAGGTAGTGCTTTAATGGTCATATCTATTATTTAGTTTCAGTGGTCTCATAAATCTTTTACTTGAAATCCTAAAAATAACTAAATTTATAATATCATTTTTCTAGCACCATTACTTTTTTAAGAATTATTCATTATAATAGAAAAAACTAATGTTCCTATGATTATAAACATTATTCAATCTAATGAACTTTATTATTGATATCTAATTTGATAAAATGAATGACTATTTTTCAAATGTATTGGTACCATGGTTAATCTTATGGAAATGATTTTTGACAATTTCATAGACAATACATAATTCTAACCATTGGTTAGAAATAAAGGCACTAATGGAAATATGATCTATACCAATAGTTTTGGGAAAACCGTTGGTATAGGTCACTAATTTGGACCTATACCAACGGTTTGGCCAAAACTGTTTGTATACGGTCATTATAGAGACCCTATACCAATGGTTTGGCAAAACCCTTGGTATAGGTCCCCCCTATACCAACGGTTTGGAAAAAACCATTGGTATAGGTCCCAAAATCAATGAACATATACCAACGGTTCTCAAAACCGTTTTTATCAGTCTATACCAATGGTTTTGAGAACCGTTGGTGTAGGTACATGTATTTTTAATGCAATATTCTTACCGAGAATATTAAATAAATCAAAATTTAATATACTTGTGATAATACGTATATATATATATATATATATATTTATGAAATTATGTTCACAAAAGTTAAGTTAGGTTATTGGTTAGGTTGTTCAATAATGAGCTGCAGGTACAGGGATCAAAACCCACCGAATAATTCTTTTTTGAAATATATATACCAACGGTTTTATGGAACCGTTGGTATTGATTTTTCATATTACATATACCAACAGTATGAAAACTGTTGGTATAGGTCTATACCATCCATTTTCCCAAAACCATTGGTATAGACCTATCCTCACGGCTAACATGGACACGGTTCTCCAAACAGTTGGTATAGGCTAAACCAATGGTTTGGAGGCCTATACCAACAGTTCTAAACCATTGGTATAGGGTATTATTCGAGTAGTGAGGTCATTCTAATGGATCAAAAAAACCTTTGATCTAACTGGTTGGATTGAGTATTAAAAATTTTATACTCCTAATACATTATAATAATTACAATGTATGGTATAATGAAATTTTTTCTAAAAGCAATACTAAAATTCATTGGATACAAATAGTTACTAAAATGGTTTTAATAAGGTTTTGGTGATTTCAAAAACTGAAGTAAGGGGAAAGTAAGAAGAAAGATATGTGACTCAAAATCTTCCCCCATTTGGAAAACATAAAACAAAACACCAATGAAAAATAATTAAATTAAAAAACATACATTCCTTTGTTATTATAGGAACATTACTGATATTATTTATAAATACAACAATGTTTATAACTACATCATCATAAGATGAAAATAATTAATAATTCTACCCCTTAGCTTAGTATCTTTCATTTTTAGAATACCCCCCCTTAAAAAATCTCCTCCCTTTTCCCTTAATCATATCTTCCTAAATAATATCCCCTTTTTGATTTTCAAAAATTCTGGGAATGTAGACATAGTTTCCTGAAATTTTTCAAGAGTAATAATATAAAAAAAATTATTTGTAAACAAACTAATAATCCATGAAATAATATGGAAAACATAAATCCAAAAGTATTGAAATACATTCAAAAAATATTGGTTGAAAAAATAATCACATTCATCAACCATTCTATTGTATTAAAATACATCAAAAGGTAAAAATGAAAAAAATTCATTCTTCCTTCATTAGTCTCTTTAAAAAAGAAATCCTTTTTTAAAGTTGACATTATCTTTATCAGGACTCATAATATTGTTTTCCAACAATCTTTGATTTTATACTTTAGTCCTCAAACATTAAATATCCTCAGAAAACATTTTATTCTCAACTTTTATAAGGATCAATTCATCTTCAAATAATCTCATCATGTTATTCTCCAAATAAAAACTATAAACATCATCTATTAAAAAAATTTGTTCTTTAGAATGATCATTATTAGTGTATCAAGGCTCTTCAAAAAATCACCTTTTCATAAACATCTATAGATACCTTGTTAAGTACACTTTTCATTTCAAATAAGAGATTCTTTACTTCCAAAAATTGATTGCCATGATCCCTGATATCACTATCCACCTGATTCGACCACTTCACCATATGATTATATGATCTTTTTTACATCCAATATTTTTATTTAAAAATTTTCAACACTTCCTCAATAAGGATAACTAATTGTTTTAAAATATTCAATGAATCAAATTTCTCATTATAGATATTCTAAATAATTTTTCTATATTAGTGTAAAATAAAATTATATAAAAAAATCAATGTTTGGCCAATATAGTGAGAACCCATCAAATAAATTGTTTCTTCGGAATCTAATGAAACTGATGATGGTCTAGGAGTTCTTGGTTTTTATTGATCAACCTTTGGTTTCAATACACCATCAACATTAAATTTTCCTTTCATTGAAACTTTATTATCATCTTAAACTACTACAAAATTCACATTCTTGTCTAACTAAAAAATTTCATAAACTTTCATCTATTATTATTGATATTATTCTTCATTATGTTAGGATAACATTTATTTTTTTATAATGATAATAATTTATGTTCTTATTTTTATTTTATCCATATAAATTCATTATCATTATCTTTTGGGTGATTTATTGTATATGATGACGATTTTGATGTTTTTATTTATTTTGATCCTTTACAAGTATTTTTTTTATTTTCATTAACTTTTTTTTATTCTTCTTATTCTTCATAATATTATTCTTTTTATTCTTCTTCCTCATCCACTTTTTCTTCTTCATATTTTTGTTCTTTTTTTCTTCCTCAATATCTAGATTTAGATTCTATGTAGTTCTATGGATACTTTTAACAACCTTAAAATGTTCAAATTATTTTTCTCTAACATAAAAAACCGGGACATATTCAGTAGTAACTAATTTTTATTTTAAGTTATTATTAATTAGGGGAACTGTTATAGAAATAGGGGAGGTTTTAGAAAATTAATTTATAGAAAAAGGATTGATATGATTTTTATAAGATGATATAATAATTTGATTCTCATAATCCCTTTCATCACATTTTACTTGATTTTCAAAAATTAGGGCATATTCTAATATCATTTTTTGTTTTTTTTTTGTTTTTATAAATTTAATTTAAGTGGTGTACCATCAGTATTATTAATCCAGTTTTCTTAGTTAGATCTATTCTAAAAAATGGGTTACGTTGATTCATTTATTCCATATGTTCAATGAGTTTTTCAAAAAAAATTATCTATAATTATCATTTGTTTCTTTTGTTTCTTCTCAAATAGAGAAGAATCAACTTTTCTATTCATTTTCTTAAAAAACACTTTTTCATTGAAGTTTGGGCTTCAGATGATACCTTATAAACCTTATCAACAAATTTCTTGGTCTTTGAATCAAAAATAAATTCCATTCTTAAAATTTTATCTTTTCTTATAAATGAAAAATTTTATTGAATTTAATAATATGTATTATCAACATTGTAAAGTTTCATGACCCTCACAAGTAGCTTATTGCTAACAGTAATCATTGACATTATTGGGGAGGTTTTGGTTGCAACCACTATAATGAAAACAAATTTCACAATGTAAAATTTCCTCAAATTGATCATGAAGTCCATAAAAAATATCAAAAACATTAATGGTGTCTCTATCACCCTTCCTCAGTGTTAATCACCCCTACATCAATAACTCTATAGCTCTAAAATCCCTTGATAAGTGTGACACATTTCTTAATTTCACATAACCTAGAAATATTAAATCTTCTTCCATAATTCTCTCAAAAGATCCAATCCTTTGAGAAAATTTGTGTGAGTGTAAATATAAATCTCCACTCAATGTAATTCCAAATAAGTATGCAATGAATTTATAATAAAGAATATATTTATGTTTAAATAACCTGAAATAAATTTAATACATACTTTCATTTGAGAATATATAAACAGAAGCATCGAATTCAATCATGAATTGATGATAATATAAATTATAATATTTTTTGTGGTTTTTATATACATTTATTATGGAAACCTTATAATTAAATAACCCTTTTGAGAATAGAATCATACATTTTAAACAAATATATCTCTAGAATACAATCTCTGAATAATTTCCTTTTCATGTAATCTTCCTTGGTGGCTATCAGAATTAAACATGAGTTTGATATCAAACAAAATCCAAAATAATCAAACTAATGACTCTAATTGGTGGTAACATTTGAGAGAAAAACTTCTGGAAACCGATATGGGACATGGGTTGTCCCACATTTATATCGGTGTGAGAAACAATAGTTTTTACTCCATAAAACATTCAACGGATAAGATTAAAACCATAAAAAAATATAACGGTTCATATTTATTCAAATAATTATGTGAATATTTATTTTAAATCTAAAAAATGTCAAACCTTTTATCAGATTAAGAAAATCTCAATTAGAAAAAAATTAAAATATTTTAAAAAAAAGATAAAGTTTAAATAAAAAAATAAATGAATAAGAACAAAAATAATATAAACTAAATTAATGAATTAGGGGGAAAATAAAATAATAGAAGAGTACCTTTCGAAGTAAAACATTTCATCAGTATTAGTAACTTATTCCTCGTGGTTTTTTTAATGAAGACTGATTATGATATTTTATAATAAAAAATTATTATGATACTTTTAAAAATTAAATCTAACTATGAAGGTTATAAAAGCGTAAAAAACATGTACAAACATTTTTGTAACAAATTTTATGTCTGGGTAGATGTTATACAATCATGAAACAAAATGGTTTTATAAAAATATAGATTCGAAAAATTATTTACAATAACAACAATTTTTGATAACTAACAATTTTGATAACTGAATGGTTTTTATGAAAAACAGAATTTAAAAGAATGTGTACTCCATATATTAAAAGGAAAATATTAATATAAGAATATTGGTAAAAAATTATATATGAATAATTATTTATCATTGAACATTCCTTGATTCTATTTAATATATTAAAATCTATCATAACTAAGGGGTTTTATAAAAATATCATCATGTTATTATTACAATCTGATGAATTGTAACATAGTTTATCTTTTTAGTGTGTTGTCCTAAACAACTTTTTAACTAATATATATGTTCTTAGAACATGAGTGATGTGATGGGTTTTCACATAGGTAAATGGAACTTATGTTGTCAAAAAGTATCTGATATCTAGTAAAACTCATGTCATAGTCTTTGAGTGTGTGTTTCATCCACTATACTTGAGAACAAAAACCTCAAAATGAAACATATTCAACATCCAGAGTAGAAATATATACTATATTGTGTTTCTTACATGATAAAGAAACTAAAAATTCTCCTAGTAAAATATAATTTTGGGATATAATTTTTCTATCCAATCTACATCCACCAGGGATAGCTTATAAATTTATTTTTACTGTGAATACATTTCTAGAAGAATAGAATAAGTATAAATCCATATTTCCCATAAATAAATATTGTTTTTAGAGAATTAATATCGTATTATTTGGAATTGTATCTCTATCTATCACTTAAGCATACTAAAAACATTAAATCTGGATGAATACTTGTTAATTAAAGTAATATTCTAGTCATGCCTCTAAAAGTTTTGTCATCAACAGGTTTCCCATCCTCAATAATATCTAATGTATTATATGTACCTATAGAATTACTAATACATTTTTTATTTTCATATATAAATTTATTAATTATTTATTTTATATATGTTTATTGATATATAAAACTACCTTCTGGTTTTTGTGTCATTTTAATACCGTTAATGTATGTTATCTTTCCCATAATACTCATTATAAAGTCATACATTATAAGATCATCAAAGGAAACTAATAAATATTTTCGAGTAGAAAAAATATAATTTCATCAAAATAAATTTTTGCAATCATAATGTTTTTATGATATTCTTTTTATAAAAACCTTCGGATCAACATCTCCCTTAGAAAAATTATTTTGTAGGAAAATACTAGTGAACCTGTCATACCAAGATCTATAAGGATATTTTAAGTCCATAAAGATGATTCGTATGTTTTTAAACATATTTTGGGCGTTTTTATATTAAAAACACTGTTTTTATTTAACAAAAACCACTTAATAAAAATATTCATTAAGTAAAGAACACATTACATCCATTTGAAATAGTTTAATCATTAAGAATTTTGTATAATCTAGATGTATTAAAATAGCCTTAATTCTTGCAACCAGGGAATAATTTTCTTCATCATATATTCCCTCTTTCTATTTATAACCATTAGAAACAAGTCTATAATTATTTAAAACTATCATTCAATTTTCATCACAGTTTTTTTGAAACACCCATTTAACCCCAATTACAAAAGAATCTTTAGGATGTTCAACTAAAGTCGAAACATTGTTCCTTTAAAACCTATTAAGTTTATCTTATATAGATTTTATCCAATCGTCATTGACTAATGACTCATCCAGATACATGGTTTGAATTGAGATAAGAAATTTTAATGTTAAATTTCATTTCTCATGGAACTTCAATTCCAAACTAGTGAATCAACATCACCAATTATACTATCACTAGGATGATTATTTACATGCAATCGGCTTCTAGTGTTTTCAAAATTATGTTCATCAATTATAGGATTGAAAAAATCCTTAAGTAATATTCTGAAATAAATTATGAAGGTGTATTCTTATAGGAACTATTTAATATTATATGTTGAAAATAAGTTTTAAAAATAACATTCGAATATGTATGTTTTTGTTTTTTTGAAAATGGAAGGATCATTTTCATCCAACATAACATGAAATATATCCTTAATAACACTTTTATTTTTATTAAAAAATCAATAAGACATATAATTATTGAATAAACATTAAATATTCCTTCATTGTATTTTGGATCAAATTTCGGTAAGTTATCATTAGTATTCAATATGAATACTTTTCATCTGAAAACATTGATGAAATAAACTTTTGGTTTTATTCATGTCCTCAACTCATAATGAGTTTTACTAATAAAACGTCTAATTAATACACGATTAATCATATAATAGGATGTATTAACCACTTCCTCCTAAAAAAATATTAGCAACTGAGTATTCACTCAACATGGTTCTAGTAAACTTTTGAAGAACACTATTTATTCTTTCAACTGAAACATTTTGCTATGGTGTACTAGCTATTGAAAGTTATTTTCAATTCCATTCTCTCTAAAAATAATTTCAAAGTCATAATTTAAAAACTCTCCACCATTATCACTCTTTGAAATTATCATGGAGATTTTTTCTCATTTTTATCAGTGGATAAAAATATTTTAAAATAACGAAAGTCTTCATATTTTATTATAGGAAAATAGACCTGTTTATGTGTAGTATAGTCATCATCCAAAAGAAATACATAATATTTTCCACCAATAATTACAGTTTTTTGTAGGACCAAATATATCCATGTGAACTTACATAGAAACTTTATAATATTATAATTAACTAATAAAATTTAAAATTTAATTATGTTGCTTACCAAAATGAAAACGGTTGCAGACTTTTGAAAAATCAAACCTTTGTTCTTGTAGATCCTTAACTAGTCTTTTACTAGTCGACATAGATAATTTTATACTATAAAAATGTCCTAATTATCTTTTCTATAACAAATATTAATCTTTCATTGCACTATGGAAAGGTAATTCATGGATTCTAAGGTAATCTATGTTTAAATTATAAACATTCTCATATTTATTAATAGAAAAAATAAGTTCATATTTAGAAAAATATATAGTACATTTATCATTCTTAAATTTCACAAGATAACCCTAATCACATAATTGGATTATGCTAATAAGGTTGTCCTTAAGTCTAATAAATAATAAAATATTTGAAATTATATCATTCCCAAGTAAAACAATGTTAGCTATACAAAAAATTTACCCCTGATAATATTCATAAAAGTTACACTGAAACCTTTCATACTGATATCATACATAATGAAATCATTGTTTCTAGTCATATTTCATTAAAACCCACTATCCATGTTACATATATTCTTATTGTTGGACTTTTTTTATTTTCCTGAAAACAATTTTTTTAACAAACCTAAAACTTCTTAGGTCCAGTATTGTTAGAAAACAAAATATATTTTAACCAAATTTTTCTAACTATTTTTTTTGACAAAATTTTTTTTCATTAGAAAAATAAGCATTAGGAA
Organism: Viscum album; assembly: GCA_963277665.1. Classification (NCBI taxonomy): domain Eukaryota; kingdom Viridiplantae; phylum Streptophyta; class Magnoliopsida; order Santalales; family Viscaceae; genus Viscum; species Viscum album. Next base: position 361,535,993 of record OY728143.1, read on the forward strand.
AACCTCGGTATTGAAATTAGTTTAATGAATAGACTTTTTCCAATTTCCACCACTTTGGAAGTTTTTGTATAATAGTGTGCTTTTAGTAATTAAGTACTTGTTACAAATAACAAGTTTTTGATTTGTATAACCCTTTTCAAAAATATTAGTTCAAGGACTAGTTTTTTTGAAAAAATTTCCAACTTTTCATTTCCAGAGGTAGACTTAGATAAAATTTTCATCAAACTAGATATTTCATATTTTATTCTATAACTACTTTTTTCTCACATTAGTAAGATTATTAGAACTATTTTTTTAAAGACATTTTAGAAATTAGTTTTCCAAAAAATTGTTTTCTCATGTTCGCATAAAAAAATATCATTCAAAGAAAAAATCAAGATCTTTGGAATGTTATGATATATCATTAGTCAAAAAGGTTATTCTTGAATCATCCTTAATAAATTTTCCCTTGGAATTATCTAGTTTTTTACAAACATTCCAGTATTCATTTTCCAAATGTTTCCAAAAAACTAGAAACCTCTTCATAACTAGATAAAGTATTATCCTTATTTGATGAGGGAGATTATTTATCAGAATATGTAGAAAATTACTTATAATCACTTTCAAGATAATTAGAATTTAATGATAAATTACTAAGGGATACAACTATGTGTACCTTTCCCATAATAAATTAATTTTCCATTGGTAATTTTAAAAAAATACAACATTCCACTCTCCATTAATATTATTATCAATGGAACTATCTGATGAACAATCCCCACCACTAGCTCTCTATGTGTCACAAGATTTTAGAATTTTCTTTTTTTTACATAAAAAACTTCTTGGAATTTATTTGAAGATTTATTATCTACCTATCATTCCTTTTGAGAATAATACAATCAGGTCTAATATTTCCTACCTTCTTGCATTAAAAAATGTAACCCTGGAATATATTTTTTAGTTTTATCCTTATGAATATTTTTGTATTTATATTTTAATTCATTATTTTGATCTATCATGTTTGTCTTTATAAAAATATTCTCGAACTCATTCTCATAATGCGGTGATAAAATTAATTATAACTCTACATACACCCTTTTAATCATTATATTTTTCACTGCATTCTATAATAAATAATGATTAGTATTAAGAGAAGATGATGTTGAAAAAGAAACACTGCCATTTTTATTTTTATCCTTTTTAGTGTGTCTCTTTAATCTTCCTCCATATTGCATGAGTGTTCCACCAAGATCACCTATGGTAAGTTTAGGTATCTTCCTCATATCATCCTCAATACTTCTATTCAATTTCCTCTCATTAATAATTATGTCAATAATTCTTTCAACATAAATAATATCACCATGACCATTCTCTCCAACAAACTGATAATATTCATAAACCTTTTGTGAAACTTGGACACTATCTCACAAGGTAGAAAATCAAGTTCTCGATCATTAGCATCACGAATATATCATCTTTATTCAATAACTTTTGAAGTTCCAGAATGTGTGACTTATAAAATTTTCCAAATACTTTTAGCAGATCACAAAATGAAATATATTTGTATGTAATTGTATTCATAGAACATAGTAAATTATTCCTTACTCTATATTTAAGATGATATTATAACTTCTTGGCATTAGTAATGTTTGTAACCTCCTTTTCAATAATTATTTAATTTCCAGTAAGCATGAAAAAAATTTCGACCTTGGTATTAATCAAAAATCATTTCATCATATCTCTCTAGTATTCATAAAAAGTACCATCAAAGATATGTGGTCTACTAGGATTGATATTTTCAAGAGTTCCAACATTTAACCCTTCCATCATAAGAAAAAATATAAATTAGTTTTCTACAAAACACGACATTATGATATGGATTAAAATTAGAAATTTTATTTCAAATCTAACTAAACATGAAGTTGATAATGAAATTAAGAAAATCAGAAACTTAAAAACAGTAAAACCTACTCAAATCCTAATTTTTGGATCAAAAGAGTTTATAATGGGTTCATGAGGGGGTAAATTGTAGTTTAAAAAAGATAAAATATGGGAAAAAATCTCATAAATTTCATTTATTAGACTTATCATTGCCAAATGATTAACGTAAATTTATCAGAATCTCATATTTTCAAATTTTATTCATAATGTTTTATTTGTATCATAGACAAACCAAAAAAATGTTTTGTCAGAAAGATAATTAAAATAGATAAATTTATAATAAAATTCATATTAGGCAAATAAATATTGTATAAATAATTAATTCATAGTATATAAAAGTAATAATAACATAAAAGCTAAATTCAAATACCTCACTCTTTTTCCTTAAGTGTTAAGGTTGTTAGAAATCCTAACTAAATGTATCCATAGTTTTATAAATACTTTAAAGTATATATTTCAATACTAGTAAATATAATGATATAGTGATCAGAATAAGTTACATATTATTATCCCCTTGAACTATTGATATAATGATCGATTTATATCTTCTTATCTTTCAAACCCATCAATATTATTATTGTAATCTTTATTCCTAGCCATAGATGCCCTCGATCTGATAGATCAGATACACCAATTTCTTATCCCCAAAATTTCTTGATTGGTACAATTATCGAATATAGAATACAAAATAAATTGTTAAAAAACATCCCTAAATAGGACTCATTAGAATGAAAAATCTCTAATGTATTAAAAAGACTAATAATGAGAAGTCCATGTTAATAAACCTTTAGAAAACATGAGTTGCGAAATTTATCAACTCTTAACTCCTGGAATGACCTCCTATTTATAGGAAAATAGCCAACATTCTTTTTTCAGAGTTTGTCACAACGGACTCAAGCAATATTCACTTGACATCCTAGAAATAAATGAGTGATTGATGTCAGTTTTTTTCACCACTATAATGCTAAAAATTATATCTTCTGATATAAAAAATTTATGTTACTCTAATTATAAATTTTATTCAATCTATTAAACTTCTTTAATGATTTTCAATATGATAAACTAAATGAGGATTAGTCCAATATATTGATACCAAGGTTAGTTGTATGGTCAATAATTTTTTTAGTTCGATAAACAATACATAAGTCTAAACACTAGTCAAAAAAATGTTGTTCTAATAGATTAGACAAACCCATAGTCTAATGGGTCAGATTGAGTAATAGAAAGGTTATATTCAAAATAAATTAGAAAAATTTCAATGTATGTTATAAATAAATTTTTTCTTAAAAAATTATAATAAAATGCTTTGGATATACAAAGTTATAAAACACTGTTTTGAGAAGTTATTTTTGATTTCTAAAATGTATGTAATGGAAAAGTAAAAAATAACAAATTCTCACAAAAGATTGATAATATGTTTAGACGTATTAGTCCACTATAGTTGATGGCAGTGAAATTTATAGTTTTGTTTGGGCATTATGACTATATTAATTTATTAGGATCCCCAAGGATAAGTCTAAGTATAAGAAAATATCCTGGAATTTTGGTGAATTTTAGAGTGAGTAGTTTCTATGGAATTAAATCACTTCTTGAATACAACAACTAGATGTAGATGTAGGATATTTTATCTTAGGGGTAATAACTACAAAAAAGGTATAATTGAGTATTAATTTGATCATCACTTCATTACTAACAAATAGGGATTACTGTAAACATAATTTGACTCCCATGAGAGATATACTTTGGAAAATTTAGAAATTAATTACAAAACATTATGAAAGAATTGAATAGATTGTTTTTTTAGAGAACCTAATAGAAAAATTACCATGTATAACCGAGATTGGACAATAGAGACTGATAAGATAGGATTTACATTTCATATATAGGTTCTTCCTTATGTATTCATAGTTAAATTTAATATAAATATAGTTTGGGTATTCTCATACATATATTTATTTTAGATATAGTAAATAAAAATAATTAGACTCAAATAGTAAATGGTGAGTTATTTATCATCTCATGAACTTAAAATATCATATATGATAATAGTTCTATTTATTCTTCCATATCCTTCATGTTAATTATACTTATTCAAATAATACCTTAAAACTAGGGTGTTGAGCTATCTATGGTAACAATAAAATGAATTAATAGTTTTTCTCAAGTATACAAATTCTCCGAAATAAATATTGGTGGACTAAATCTTCTAGAAAATCTAGTATTACTTAATTTAATGGAATTTGTTTCTATATTGGGAATGGATTTTCTAGAATTATATAAATGCAACATAAACTATTATGATGGAATATAACTCTTCATATCTAGATTCACTATATTATTCTATAAATTTGTATGGAGGAGGATGAATCTCTTTCTGAATATTAATCTCATCGGTGGATATTATTTATTAATGATAAACCATATTGAGCTCAAATTATTGAGACAAAGTAGAAAGTAATTTTTAAATACATCCCCATAGTGAGGGATTATGTTAATTTTAGGAGGGTTGCATCAACCATAGATGCATCATGGATTCCACATTATACCTATGGGAAAAGCTATATTGGTATGTCTTAGAGGGATGATATTTATGTACAAGTTTCCTTATTAAAAATAGTAATTTGAGTTTGAAGTCTAATGTGTTAGATGTTCTATGATTTGGGATGTTACTCACCATCATATTCTTAATCTACAGCAGCATTCAATGTAGATTGTTAGAGAGGGGTTGGTCAATTTTTGGAGTGATAATTAGTAGGAGAGTATAATTGGATTTATGGGATTCCTAATACCTAACTTTTAATTCTTGTAAGCAACTTGGGTTCCTAACTTCACCCAGGAATCCATGATCCCTTCATTCTGGGACTTGTTTCATAGTATTATTTTTAATAATGATCCGGATCAAATTTATGTTCATAAGAACCTAATCAGATTCCTTCTCATCATAGTCATATCCATGATTTGTACATGGGTAATGATCGTAATGACTCGTTAGGTGGGGCTCTTTGGTGTTATTAAATCCCAGAAAAACTCAAATTTCCTTTCTTGTGCCTTCATCAACATTATCGTCATAAAAAATTTTATTCAAAAAGAAAGAAAATAGATCATAAAAGGCCAAGAGATATAGGTAAGGGAAGAAGACTACAGAGGTATAAAATTATGTATACCTAGAGTGTCTCCTCTTAGGATGTTAATACCTTTTGGATTCAGACTCTAGAAGTTATGAAAAAACAAGATCTCTAATCTAGTAATATCAAGAGAGGCCAAGTAGCCAGCTGCCTTATTACCTTCATGTCAGGTATGGGATGCTTTGGTGTGGGTGATGAGAAGATCATGACACTTATAGGAAATATATTCAATCGACTATGGACTTTCTCCAAGATCGTGGATAACATTCTAGACCACCATTGAGTCAGTTTCAGCTTCCATGAGACCTAATCCTCTCTGCCGGCAAACTGAGAGGCCTCTGAGCATGGCCTTGGCTTCATCCAAAAGGGATGTACCATACCCCAGACGAATAAAGAGAACCAAGATAATTAATCCATTATAATAATGGATGATCCCTGCCATCTCCACTCATGACTCCACAAATTCATGAACCATCAGTATTAATCATTAACTCCCAACGAGGAGGATACCACCTTACCCATTTACTAGCAGAAATGAAAGTAGTTGAAGGGATGTTAGGAGGGGTGATGTTGAGCCACTACAGAGTAGGGTCCTCCCTACAAATGTTGAGATCCCAGGACATGTCAAGAAGAAGAGCATTGATTCTGGAAATGATCACTAAACCAGATGAAGCCACTCTATCATGGATTAACTCATTTAGTGATTTACAGAGGCACAAACATCCTTATTATAGAATAAGATTATGTGCCTTTCTCTTTGAGCCTGCCTCTCTAAAGTGGTGGAACCAATAGACCATGAAGGTATCCTCTTCCATGGTTGTAATAGAGACTGCAGTAAACTCATGGAAATATTTCCACACCACTTGTGCCCATTTTCTCTTGAAGAAAAAGTAAACCAAAGTCTCCTCCTACCTTCTCCTATAATATATGCATCTAGAATCTATACTCTAACCATATCATATAACATTTTCATCTGTATAAATTTCTCTGTTATGGAATCTCCATAAAAGAAAGTTATGTTTATTGGGGATGATTCCATCCCATTGTACCTCATTCCATTCATCTTCTCTGGGATGTAGGGGAAGGACACATCTATAGTCTTTGGTAGAGAATGATCCTGATGAGGATGGGGTGAGCACAAATTTATCAGGTCCCATAGAGTCCTAAATGGTATAGAGAACCTCTAACTGGTTCTTTTCTATAAATGCATTGATGATTGTAGGATAACAACTAGCCTCCCGAAAAGAGTTATTTGTAACAGGTCATCCCAAGTTGCTGATGGCCTCACCGCACTAGTTTTCAGGACAGAATGAGATAGACTCAACGCCAACGATCCACCAGATATGGGGATTGATAAATGTTACATGTGGATCTATCACATTCCAATGAGTGGAGGTTTTTTCTATAGAAGCATCGAAATCCTCAATGTAGAATGTTTTCAATGACAGTCTCCACAACGTGAGCTGCTCCAACACTTCCCAAGATAGTTTTCATGAATTCATGCAATGGTATCATGAAGATTATAGATGTTAATACCCCTTTCCCTACTCATCTGTTCCATGTTATACCAAGATACCCAATGCCATTTTCCTTGATCAAAGTATCCCATATAAATGTTTTGATAACCTTGCCCTGATTTTGGATGACACCCTTGGGGACATTAATTGCAGAAAGACCGTGGATCGAGGTAATGAGGAGAACGTTGTTAACTAGTGTGATATTTCCCCTGAAGGAAAGGTACATATTTTTCTAGTTTTGGATCCTCTATGTGACTCTACTATCAAGGGGATCAAAGTCTCAAATTCATAGTTTTTTCGAAGATAGGGGATCTCTGAGATAAACCATAAGAATGTTGGCCTTTTGAATACCCAAAGAGTTACTCATGGAAAGGATCGTATTGTCTCAAAATCGATTGGAAATGAAGAATATAATCTTATTCCAATTGATGAAATGACCACTCCAATGGTAGTAAGCCTCCAGGAACTTGTTTAACCCCCTCACCAACTAGATCAATGCATTGGTGAAGACGATGGAATCATCCATGAACATGAGGTGTGGCATATATGAAAGAGACATTCTTCTATGTAACAATATAATATCACCACTAATGATGCTTTGATGGATGAGGAGGATAAGAACATACTAGGTAACAATAATGATGGTTGGTGAGATGGGGTCTCCCTGACAAAGACCTCGCAATTCCTTGAAGAAAGCAAAGGCTTCTCTAATGAATATAATCAACATTCAGTCTAAGATGAAACAATGAAAATTAATAGCGATATTCCACATAGATAGACCCATAACTTTGATAACATTAATGATGAAGCCCCATTAGATGTGATAATAAGCCTTAATCATATCAATATTTACTTCCATGTATGAGCCCAGATTATTAAGGTCAATATCTCTAGACATTTCATGTGCCAGTGTAATCACCCCAGGATAGAACATCCCCTCACAAGGCTTTGTTGTTCCAACTAAATACAGTTGGGAAGATGGAGGGCCTAGTGGGCGTTTATAATGTTGGTGAGGATCTTGTAGGGGATGTTGAATATAATAATCTGGTGGAAGTGATCAATAGAATCATGGGTCCTAGACTTTGGGATGATTACAATAGAGGTATCACAAGAAAAGCGAGGTAATGGAATGCAATGAAAGATGTCTTGAATCGCCACAATGAGATCACATTTCACCATCTCCCATGACACTCTATAAAAATCTATAGGTAATCTATATAGACTAGCCACACTATCAGGATCTAGGTTCTGTACAGCCTCATGAATTTTTGCCTCTTAAGAAATGGTGCTCAGGGAAGCATTGTCACGAGTAGTGAAAGTGGATTTTACAACATCAAAAAAAACCAAGATAATCCTCCGAGTACCCATGTGATAAGTGCATGAAAGTAGAGAAAGCAAGATTTGGAAATGAGATCATGTTAGCACCCATACTGCCTCCCTATAATTAGAGAAAGATCTATCTTCCAGCTCAATTTTCGGTCAGGACTACCTTTTCCTTTTCTTAATACATTATTGGAAGTACGCAGAGTTCCTATCTCCCACTTTAATACACTTGATTCTCGCATCCTCTCCTACTTTAATTTCTTATCTCATAATCATACCCATATAATCTGCATTTCTGGTGAAGGAACCAAAAATAGCCATTCATTCTAATCCTCTTCAAGTAGCCTTTCAAGCTGATTGACATCCTGCATTGCCAGGTCCCCAACTCTATTGGGTAATTATTTATCCATTTAACATAGAAAAATATTTTCATTAATCCAGAAGATTTTGATGTGAAAATATGAGCATGTGGTTTGGTGAATAGGGTCATTCCAGGAGTCACTCACCTGCTTTTTATAACTATGGAGGCTGGCCTACTAAGGATAAAAGTGAAAACAAGTGGGATTATCATGCTCAGAAGAAATAGAATTCTAGAGAGAGGAGTGATCTGAGATCATGTGCACTAAATGTGTCACCTGGGTATTATGGTACACATATAAGGCATGCACGTTGGCCAAGCCTCGATCCATGTGGCTCTACAACCTTCGGTTCCAATGTTGGTTGTTACAGTATGTGAAATAGTCACCTACGATTCCAAGATCCATAAGTCCCCATCCCTCTATGAATTGGAAAAAACAAGGCTTGGTTTCCTATTAAAAGGCCAATGACCCTTCCTCTCCTCTAGATTCGCAACGACGTTGAAGTCCCCCAAAAAACCAAGGAATGTTTTCATGATTAAATGCAATATGATCTCTCCACAGATCTTCCCTTTGATGAGAATCACAGGTTTCATAGATTTAGGAAACAATGAAGGAGTGGGGACCTTGGGAAACCTCCCCCATGATGAACTACTCCCCCGCCCAAGATATAATGACAAAAGAGCTATGATTCCAAAAAATCCATATGTGATGGTTATTTGGTTCGGCATGCATGCAACCGTGAATGTTAATTTTCCTATATAACTCAGTGATTCTACCTAATGATTGCTTGTGCTCAAGAATGGATACTATATAAAGGGGTTTTTATAGACACTAAATGATATTGTTTTAATTTTCCTAAGGAAGATTCATCCCCCCATGTATTCATTGAGTGTTACTAGTCCATATTTATCTGGGACATCTTCAGTGAAGAAATTTTTTGGGAGGTGTGGTGTCTTTCCGGGGATGATTTTCTTTATTACTAGTTTCTCGAGTTGGTGTATAGTGTGAGTGAGCAATAGTTGTGGTTTTTTTAGACAGACTGTTGGGTGCTATGGAATTGTCATAATAACTTCGGGTGTGCAGGTCTCTTTAGCTCCAACATGGCTTTAATGGTTAGGGATAGTTCCTTAGTGATTGATCTCTTGTTTCTTGTCAAATTTGGTGACCTTTCTACCTCCCTATGAAAACGTATGGAAACCATCTGAATCTCCCATTCGTCTTCATCTATGTAATCTCCCAACAATTGGGATTGTTGGAAACCCCCTACGTCATGATTCAAATTGGATGTCGACATATCAAGTATGAATGGTTTCCTGAGGGGAGTTGGTGTTTTCTTTGAAAAGTGGGGATCAATGGTTTTTTCTATCATCTTGTGGCTAGGGTAGGGTGACTACCTCATTGTTGAGGCTTCTACAATTCCCAAGAGCTGTGAATTTTGTTTCTCCAACGGATTCCCTCTCTATCATGAGGAGTCCGACTCCATGACTCTATTCTAGCCAATTCAAGGTGTGTAAATCACTCCTCGGACAGTCATCTGCCTTCTTCCTAATAGTATTCATCTTATTCATACATGGAGACAAGGAAACAAATTCATAGAATTCATGGTTTAATGAGCTTCACCTACTAATCTATCTATTGTTTGTAGTTATACAACCCTCCCCCCCCCCCCCCCCCGAGTGTGTTCGTCTGGTATGAACTAATGCCTTAGGTCTATACTACTTTAGGCCTCATTGAATTTTTTGGGTCTTTGACCCTCATTTTCCTTTTAAAAAAAGAATTAAACATGTTGGATGGATGGAGGGATTATGCTAATGCTTCCCTAGAAGAGTTTCATAGTCTTTTTCAAAACCAAGAGGTGGGGTTCTCAATTGAACATATACCTAGATCTCTTCCCATATCCAAGACTCCATTCAGAATAGACACTAATAATTTAGAAGAACTGAATAATAAGTTGCAAGAAAATATATAAAAGCATATTATATTTCCCAGTGCTTCACTGTGGAGTGTGTTGATCCACTTCATGAAGAATAGGAATGGGTCAATGTTCCTCTTATTTGATTATGATGTACTCAACAAAATAAAAATAAATAATAATTACCACCTTCCAAGGATTGATGAATTGTTCGATCAACTATGTGGGGCGTAGTATTTTTCTAAGGTAGGACTTTTGTTGGTATATCACCAATTAAAGGTGTTGATGGAAAAAATTACAAAGACTATCTTTTTAATGAGGTGTAGACACTATGAATTCATAGTGATTCCCTTAAAAATATCTAATGTTCTAGTGATATCTATTGACATAATGAATAGAGTTATTTAGTGATTAACTTGTTAAATTTATTGTGGTACTTATATATGATGTTATCTTATACTCCAAATGAATTGTAAAGAATGAGTAACATTGAGTATTATGGTAAAGTCATTTTGAAATATGTATCTATATGGAAATTATAGAAAGTATGAGTTATGGATGTAAAAAGTAATATTCTTGGGGAATGTTATCACTAGAAAAGGGTTAACTATAGACCCTTTTAAGATAAAACACTTTGGGAAGTGACTCAGACCAACATATAAAATTAATATTAAATGTTTCCTCTGAATAGTTGGGTATTACTGATGGTTTTTGAAAAACTTATGGCGATTAAAAATACCACTAACCAGGATGACACATCGGTGGGTAAAATGCTTCTGGATGTATTAATGCGGAGGGAGATTCAGGTTGATAAAAAGGCTAATCACTGAACCACTCCTCACACATCCCTCAATTGCGTAACTTCTCATGGTAATTCAATGATGGTATTGGGTTGTGTACAAGTGATAAATGAAAAAGTGACATCCAATTCCTCAAGGAAGTAAAAGTGTACGAGTAGAACTATCCTATGCATGACCCAGAGTTGGATGTACTGAAATTAATATCGAAAATGTAGTGACATTATCTCTATTTGGAGAATTATAATATATATATATATATCATAAGAGTATAAATTATATATTTTCATAGAATGATCTTAATATGCACAAGTGAAGATGGGTATAGTTAATCAAGGAGTATAACTAATCAATTCCCTAATATACTCAGAAAGAAATATAGTGGTAGATTTTATTTGTAGAATATATTTCTAAACCATATCCACGATGAGAATCTAGAAGGATCAAATTTTATTACACTTGGAAAGGGAGAGTATGGGAATCAAAAATGAAGGAACATCATCATTCATTTTCCAAAGAACTTCTCAACCATCCCTTTTGGGGAAGGTAAAGGAAACTCAAAGATGTAATAAAGAAATATAAAAGAAGGGGGAAGCTATATGAAAAGGTAAATCCTCGGAGTTCAAAATTTTGGGAGAATGAGTTGTGTGATTTGGTTAAAACATTTTGTAACATCAAATCTTCAAATAAATGAGTAGTTGATTAATACACATATCTAGACCATCTCCATCTCCCCTAGATAAAAATAAATTTCTTATTAGCATAAACCTTATTTTAAGGGAATGGGGAACCCAACATGACATCATGAAATAAAATAGTCATGCATTCATGGTCTAATAGTTCAAGTCCAAAACAAAACATTCAAGACAACAAAGAGAAGGTCCAACCCAAAATTAAAAAGATTAATACTATCTTTTACCATCTCATTGATGCTCCGCTAGTTGTCTTGTGCATGAATTCATGGGCCTGGTACCGATGGAAATGAAATAACCTCTCAAATATCCAACCCTAGATAAAAATGATAGGTGAAAACTCCCAAATATGAATCTCATCTGATGCAGCCCTTGTAGGTTAATAGTTTTTCAGTCCCCCCAACTACGAACTGAATGGCCACAATTCAATCACCGTAACAAAATGTAATCCAAGAAGAAATAAATTCATCATAGACCAGTGATCCATGATCATTACGGATGATCTCCCCATGCTCCATGTGACTCCCACCACCACCGCAACTGCTGACTGAGACACGGGAAGCAAGGGAGAGGGGAGGAACCGGCCAAACCAGTGATATCAACACTACAACCCAACGAAAATTCTACTTTCAAAGCGATCAAAAAAATTAAAACCACTTAAATTAAACTTGTGATTGAGTCACGACAACACCAAAATCCAAAACCAGAAATGAACATCCCTCTCTAAGCTACTTTGGAGCTAACATCATGCCACACTAGATGATGAATATGAAATCACACCAGAGTTGATGCTAAGTTGTGATGACGCTAGGCCGAGTCGTCGTTGTGCTGCACCAACGCCAGGTCGATCTCACACTGGAGACAATGCCGAGTTACGAGACAAAGCAGATATATTGGAGCTGAAGCCTATCCATGTCAACGCCAATCTGATCCAAGGAAAATGATGCAAATATACATAGGTCTGAGCTGTAGGAGGGAAGGATGTAGCTCCAAAGAAAAATCCTAACATGGTGCAAGAAAATGGATCCCCCACTCAGATGCCAAAATTCATAAAAATATTCTCCCTTCTGCATCAACCCTAATTGTAAAAAAAGAATCAATATATCTAAATGAAATATTTATTGGAAAATATGAATAAATGGATTATAGAACATACATTAAAATTCTTGGAATGTCATCATGTGAATAATAAAAGGAAATGTTATATGGTTATGATGCAACCATTACTAAACCCTATATCAAATTGGGAAAACATCATTAGGGAATTTTTCACTTGTCCTACAAGGATTTCCATAATAAATATCAATATATGGGTTATTATGGATCTTCTTACAAATATTTTAAACTTCATTTCAATTTGAGAGGACTTTTCACTCCAGAAAATTACAATGATATACATCAAATATATGGTGAGATGCATGGAACACCACTCTCATTTGTGTATGACCAAGATCTGAATGTTCTAGAAAATTCTCTAATATTAAATAAACACTAAATAGAGATTCAGTATGACATATCACACTAAAACATATGGAAAATATCAATGAACTACATAGGAATTAAAAGATATGTTGAGAGTATACTCAATGGACTTCAAATGAGGATGGGATCAATATCTTGTTCTAATTGAGTTCTCGTATTATAATAGTTTCCACTCAATGATACAAATGGATCAATATGAATCCCTTTTTGAGAAGAGTTATAGAACACCGTGAGGTGAATATTTAGTTGGAGAACGCCATCTTGCCGGAACTGAAATATGCAAGAAAATTATACAAAAGGTGAATACCATTCAGTAATACATTAATCCTGTACGAATATAGTAGACAATTATTGTGGACAATCATTTATGGGACCTAAAGACTGAGGCCAGATATAATTTATTCCTTTTCATATATCCATGGAAGAGAGTCATAATATTTTATAAGGTAAATTTATGTCTTAGGTACATCGTCGCCTTTTATATTCTCGATAACATTAGATTGTGGCTTATCGACTAGCACTCCCAAAAATACTTTCTCAAGTATAATGTGTCTTCTACATATCCCACTTGAGGAATAAAATACAATAACCCTCACAAGACTAAATTTAAAGGTGGTGCAGTTGAAAATGATCACTCTTGTGAGGAACATCCAGTGAAGATCTTGGACCATAGAGATAAAGTTCTATGCAAAAAGGTTCTAACATATTCAATGTTCTATGGAGAAACCATAAGTACGAGGCAGAGGCATGGGAACCAAAGGAATTGATGATTCATAGGTATCTTCACCTATATTATCTTTAGTATATAAAATGACATTTTGATGGTGAATTTTCTTAAGGGGGTAAGAATATAATAGCCCAAAATTTTATGAAAGGAATTTCCCTTCTAATTATATTAATGTTTCATATTTGGAAAATTTCACACACAACATGATTAATAAAAATATTATATTTAGTTAATCATTACATTTAAATGATAAATATGGAAATAATAATTGAATGTATTACAATGGGAAAAAATAAAAAATAAAAATATACAAAGAATTGGAAAAATTGAATATTCCTGATCCCCAAAATAATTACACTCACGAACAACATTATAGAAATGAAGAAGAATATTATTAATGTAATATGAATTTTGAAAATGAATATATATAACCTCAAGATAAAATAAAATTTAATTAATAATAAATTAAAAATGAGGTATTTATAGAAATTATAGAAGTCATATGACCGTTACAAATCTAAATATTGAAATAGTAATCTAACATTTGCAATAGTCATCTGATTGGGGGGAATCGTGTCAGGGATATTTTATTAGTAACCACACTAATAGAAAATTAAATAAGTATTTATTTATCTTATATATTGAGAATATAAAATATTTATATCATGATAAAAGTAAGGAAACATTTTAAAATTTATAAAATAATTGTTCTTATTTTTGTAATGCATATATGTTAAATTTTTATCTTTATAAAAAATAAATAGATTTAGATGATTGCTTTTCATAAAATGGTTTTTTTAATAAATATTAGGTTTTATTATAATTATTATATAAATTTATGTGATTGTATGTAACTTTTCAATGGTTCTGGTAATTTATTATAATATTAAAATTAATATTCATCAAATAATTGAGAATTATTTAAAAATTTAATTTGTCTTATTTAGAAATATATTTTCAAAAAATTGATTTCATTTTTATTATAAAGATTTCGAAAAAAAAATTATTGTGAATTTCAGTTAATTTTATAAGATTGTTTATTTTTTTAACAGTTAAATATGGTAAACTATCATATTAAATATTATAAGTTAAATTTATAATTTTTGAGTCATGGATGATATAAACACCCATTATTTAAAACTCACATGAACCAATTACTATATGGAATTAGAATAATCAATAATATTGTCATTCATGATCAAAAATAATAAACTAATGAATATAATATTAAAAAACACCACTCTCCTGCCCTTATAGATATAACACATCAACACCCATTCTCCTCACAACTTTTAAGAATATATTATTATCAAAATTTCATCACCATTTGATTAAAAATCTTCTACCCTACATCTTAGTTCTTTTGTTCTCACAAAAAAGTCCAATTCCAAGTCCCTTAATGATTTTTCAAGGATAGGACATTCAGTAGGTAATATTCTAAAAAACCTCTTTTAAATTATTTTCGTCTTCAACCTTATCCTCACCTCCATCATCCATCATGGAATAATAAATCCATAATAATTTATTTAGTATAATTTTATTATATTCATTGAATATCCATCATTCGTATTCCTTTCTTCTCCTTTTATTCAATAAACTAAGATATTGTTCTTATTTTTTCACCTTAGCCTTTGTGGATGGTGAGTTTTCATTTTATGTTACCACCATCAAGGATGGTCCTAAAAAAGAATTTTGGATAAAAAAGATGATAATAATTATATTATAAATTATTTCATGTTCCATAATTAATATTTTGTCTTAATATTAATTAAAACAAAACTAGTTTGTGATGGTGGATAAAACCATATAAATATACTGAATACCTAATGTTAATGTTTTATAAAGTGAATCATCTGTATTTAAAAACACAATAGGAGATTTGGGACCATTTAAAATTTTTATGTTTATTAATCCCAGTTAATTTTTGTTCTGGATTTTTAGTCCTTTTTTACAACAACATCAATAATTATCTACAGGTGATCTGAACATGGAACCATGTAATCAAATCCCTTCGAAAAGGGAAATTAAACATTATATCTCATGGAAATTGTTATAAATTAATATAAATAAATTATAATAAATCAAATATATTATTGAAATTTTTTAATTAATTAATTAATTAATCTAATTTGATTATCTTAGACATAAAGTTCATGTACAAAAATATTTTGGATCCTATGGTACGGGGTCTCTTTGAACAACCCTTTTTCATTAAGATATGACCTCTATATCCCCAAATAGAATTATATCTATAATTTATGTAATGGGATAAATTTAAATTTTTATATATGATCTTACAAATATACCTATATAATTCTCCCTTACATTGATGGGGTAGTACATGCCTAAATTCCATTTCTCAAATGCATTCTTCAAAATCAAAACCCATTAAGAGGAACTTTTCTATCCCATGATACTTTTATATATTTCCCATTTAAATTATTTATTACCATTAATGGTTTCATTAAATAAAGTAATATTTATGTAAAACAATTATAATTTACCACTACTTTTAAATGAAAATTCCTTACTTATTATTTCTCAAATGGTCCTTAACTGATTCCTTAAAACACAGTTTTCAATGTTCATTTCAATACCCAGCACTCTTCCTTTTCTCTTTTCTTTCAATGAACACTACATTTTGAGAGCTATACCTTTTTACATAGATATTAAGATAGAAAATATTTTATTCCTTCCCATTTTCTATAATATTTATGAAATATCCTTTGATTATGATATTTCGTAATATTATGCTTCCCATTTCATTCTACATGTATTTTTTATCTCTATGAATTATTATTTATTTCAATTTGTGGTATAGATAGTAATGTAAATGTTATGATGGGTGAACCAAGAGAGTGCTCTAATGCATTGGGTAATATATATTTTCTCATTTAATAATATGTATGAAATTAATGAAAAATATTAATCTATGATGGTACTTTTTCCACCATGTGATTTTTTCTTGGAAGTTATTGCTGGATTATGATTCTTTCATGTTTAATATTGTTTCCAAATTCATATATTCCCATAATAATATTATTTCATGCTCTATATTTTTTTCCTCCATATGATTATTCGTTAGCCTTTTCTTTGATGATATCATGTTATGCCTTATGAAACATATGTTATGCTTCCTTACCATGTTTATTCCTTTACTAGGTTTAATATCTCACCCCACAATTTTATGTATTCTCATAATTATCCTATGAATTTCTAGGAGATAAAAGGGATTTATAAGTTCATTATAGTGAAAAAAATAAATATTTTCTATTTTATAATTTTATTATGTATTATGAATCGTGTATTTAAAAAACATTAGGCCTCATGATCATTGTGTTATATTTATAGTATGATTATATATAAAATCATATAAAAATATTTTTAAATGGATTTGGTCACTATAAATTGTCCTAGGAATGAAAGAAACATAATGATTCATCTAAATAGGAATATAATTATTTATGAAAGACAAAAAAATTGAAGAAAACAAATTCCTTACTAAATGAATTTTTTCATAATGAATTATTATATAAACATGAACCTAAAATAGAAGATAAATCATTACATTTTGAAATTTGGATAATCTCCATTGAATGAGATTTTAATTTCTTTTAATTGAACATGGTTTGGACATTATATAAGAATCCAAAAGATCAACAGGTTATAGTTGAAAATTGGGTGCTCCAAAAAATTGTGATAAAAAAGGAATTATTATCCAGAATAATGAAATATGGGTTTCTAAGGGTTGTAGTCAAGACAAGGGAATAAATTATAAATAATCATTTCATTTATTATTTAGTCTTGAGTTTATCTAAATAATTTTATTACATACAGTTCATATTCATTTTATATATATCAACTGAATGTGAGTGGTTCCTTTATTTATAGATATGTTTGTGGGGAATTTCATATAGAAGAACCACCTGGTTTTAAAAATGATTATTTTGTGAAATATGTTTTAAAACATACCAAATATTTGTATATGCTTAAATAAGTTCTGAGAGATTGGTATGATCGATTTCATATTTTCTTTATTCAAAAAAATTATTTTTTGGATTGTATGAGTCCAATATAGTTATTAAAAAACTACACTATCATTGTTCAAATTTTTCTCAGTCGTTTAATATTTTTCTCATCTCTAAAAACTCTAATAGAATATTTTATGGAACTTATAATATGCCTATATGAGATTATTGTTATGGGGTAACAGTAATGATATAACGACCCATACATTATATACATTATTATTACTTCATAATTGAAGCACACTTATCACAACATATAACAAAACCATGAAAGGACCATATAGGTATAGTGTCTTTAGAAACTGGGAAACACAAACAACTGGTTCATAAATTGTCTACATTGTCTCCCATTTATTTCATCATATCTAGAGTCCCTTTTGGAATATTCTACTTAATACCCTTCTTCCAGACCTGGGGAAAATAAAAAAAACAAAATGGTGAGCTCAAATTCTCATAAAGGGTAAACAAAAGAAATATCAATCATATCATATTCTTAATATCATAACATTTTGAAAATCTTATCCTGCAAAAGAGATCATAATATCATGACATGGGATCAATCATAATAGTGAAATGTAATCTAAATAATCATAACATAAAACATGAAACTTTGTGGCATACACACATAATCATAGAGAATCATTTCTTATTAGTCAAGACTCATTTCCATGACTATCTTAGTGGACAAAGTCTATTTCTAATCTGAGTTCACACCTTGTTTCAGTCCTGTTTCACTGAACCGGATTAACCTGCCATTCCAGCCATGTTTATCTCATGAGATATAAATATAAACCCAATGCATTGGAGGGATATATCGGTCCCACCCATCTCATAATGAAACCATTCTTATGAGTGCCACAAAATCATAAATCATACATCATATCATAACCCATGTAATAAAAATGGGATTCTTAAACATCATGTCATCATAATATAAATCATATAAGATAAAAGGACTTCATAAAAATAAATCCATCATAACATAATAAAATCAATGTAAAAATATGGATAAAAATAGAACCCTATATTATCTTATATGGAAAATAATTTTGATATAATGCTTGAACTTCATTCTTGAGGAAAATATCCTTTCTACTTCAAAAACATTTTCCTTTCTTAAAATGTCATATAATTTTAAACTAAAAGGATTTGATTAAAAATAAACTTGAAAACTTGTAAATGAAGCTTCATGGAAATATTGTTTTATGAAATAATAAAATCAATTCATGTCGGATAAGTTAAAAAAACATTATTCCCGTACTTTTCCCGAAAAAGTCAAAAAAGTACCTCGTACTAAAAACGACAAAAGATTACTTTCATATATTTTACTAAAAAACTAACCAACAAGTAATATTGGATTTAAACAATTTTAGTAGGATAGAAAAAATATTACATATTCAGGAAACATGGATGTGGATGATAAATACATCCCAGTAAATACGAAAGTATAAACAATCTCGGATAAAAATGAGATTGTGATATTTTCCCTTACCCTAGGTCCAATTTGTTTCGTATGTGTCTGAACCTCCTGTATAATAATTTAAATAATGTTATTGACTTATTCCAGAATCTTACTCATTGTTATGATATCATATATGGTCATATTATTAGCTTCTTATTAGTAATATTTCATTGTTACTTATTATTCGGGTGTTTATTTCTTTTTTTGTTCTTATGTGTGTTTTGTCAAATAAATTCTTATTCTTATTTGTAGGTTATAGATACCTTATTTCCAGCATGGTATTAGTGTAATATATATCATATTTATTCATTCAATTCATTTATATAATCATTATGCATTGAGGATCATGTAGAATGAGTCGCATCACATCATGGAGACGGTAGGCCGTACCTAAGCACGAGTGATGATATCGTTCCCATGATCGTGGAATTGTATTGAACTGTATATATACTATTTCAGAATCATTATCACTTTAAAATAATCATATATAGTTATTCTATACACCATTATACCCATCCAAGTAAGGTGGTGGTGGAAAACATATTACACCACGGCGTGGAGACAGTATTCCGTAGGTACGCACACGCGGTGATTTCGTTTTCCGTAGGATGGATAGAGGGTTAAATAGGGTTGTTTCATATTTATAATAACATATCAGTATATGAATGATACTTATGTTATTACTTCATAATTAAACAACTAAAGAATAAGAAGTTGAAGAAAAAAAGAAATTGGAAAGGATCGGTAATGGATATTACCTCTTCTTTGACGCGCCTCTTCTTAAACTCCTCATAGGGCACTAGGGTTGGTCTTTGAAGAAGATCAGGACCTATAGGATGTTTCTATGGAGGTGGAGTAGATAATTTGGTAGGGTTTGGCCGAGATTTATGGATCAAAGTGGTGTGAGGAGGAGAGGGAGGAGGTGCCCTTTTATAAGGTAGGAGAGGGGCACCATTGGAAGAACTAAAACTATTATAATATTATAAAGTCATATTCAGTTTTTAATAGCTCCAAATTGATTTATTTAGAAGCTAAAGTGGGGATGGGTCGAAATCCTCTCATCCAATATAATTTATACAACTTTAGGTTACTATTTTAACCTTATCATATAGATTTAACTTTAAGTTAAATAATTTTACTTTTATTGTTTCTTCTTGTTTTCTTACACTATAAGATTAATAAACTTACTAAAACAAGGAAAAGGAACCCCAAGTTGTTTATTATTAATATATATAACCTTATATAATTCATTTGTCCAAACATTAGATTTTTGGGAATAAAATAGCAATTAATAATATAATATTTTTTTTAAAAACTATTTTATGTCAATTTTGACACTATTTGGTAATTGATTTTTGTGAAAATCAAAACAGCATTATTAGTTCGAAAAAAGTTAATTAAATCAATACTAACATGTCATATTAAACTGTAAAATTATTTTAACTCATCAAAAGTCTCAAATTACATTTATTTGGATATTTATAATATCAATTATGTTAATATTTTCTTAAGAAGCTAATTACATCATCATCATTGTGTCATAAATAAAATAAAATATTTAAATTCTAATGATTATAAATAAAATACCATTATGTAGGAAATATATTTATATTTCTAATGAATATTTATAGACGAATTTATCTTATGTATATCCCTATATTAAATATGTTTTAGTTATTAAACTTTGATTTTAATTTATTTTAACTCTTCTTTAAATAAAATAATATTAAATGTCCTAATCTAATCAAAGTGGACCTAAAGGGTAATATTTTATTCATATGGTTTTTTCTTGTCGAATTACACATATCCAATACAATTAGGACATGTGTTATGGTAATAATAATACCATTTTTACCCTTAGTTACCCTATTTACTTTTAACCATGGTAAATAAAAGTTAAAAGTTACTATTCACCAAAAATTATTTTTATCTTATTGAACCACATTTTACTCCTTGATGTTAACCGTGTCTCTCGGATTTTCTAAATTTCGCTCATAGAAGTGGTAAAATTATGTTTTATGAAAATTTTCAAACACTCCTAGGAGGTGGGTAAAAGACGGTGAAAAGTTTAATAAAATTTATATATATCTAAAATTATTATAAATTGACTCCAATGAATTACATTGAACTTATATAGGTAACATGTATCAATTCTGACATAAAATAAAATTAATTAAAATAAATAATTATTTAAATAAAAAGTCGGTTTTTAAGTACTAACCTAGTGTTTTCACTATTCATCAAAAATTGAAAGTTTTCAGAAAAATACCACAATTTCACCTAGGCTAATTTCGATATTCCGAATCCAAAAATAAAGTAAAATTTGAAAAATAAAATTTACAAAATTTCATAAAGTTGTTTTTACTATTAATACTAGCTAGTTTAAATAATATTTTTATAGCATATCATTGTTTAGTGAAACTCGGTATTGCGTACAACGCAAGCTATCGAGGAAGTTCATGATTGCGTTTAAAGGAAGCCAAGCTAGTGTTTTGTGTAGTGAAATATTCCTTTGATGATGTATAAAAATAAAATATAAAAATCTCAGGTGTTACATTCTACCCCCCTTAAAATGAATTTCACCCTCGAAATTTTTCGCTTCGTAACAAACAGATGAGGATACCTCTCCCTCATCATATCCTCAAGCACCCATGTAACTTCTTCTAATTGCTGGTTCCTCCACAAAACATCCACCATGCGAGTGGTTTTCTTCCGTAGAAGTTTTTTGCTACGATCCAGAATCTCTATCAGTTGTTCTTCATAAGAAAGATCATGCTCCAGCGGTACAACTTTTGAGCTGAGTACATGTAAAGGATCGAGTATATACATTCTCAAGAGAGCTACATGGAACACATCATGAACTTGAGAGAGATTCGATTGAAGCACCAATCGGTACGCTACCTTCCCAACACAATCCAGTATTACGAAAGGACAGATATACCTAGGGCTTAGCTTTCCCTTCTTTCCAAATCTCATTACTCTCTTCCATGGAGATATTCTTAAGAACACATTATCACCCACTTCAAACTCTAGGTCTTTTCTTTGGTTATCGGCATAACTTTTTTGTCGACTCTGAGCTTCTCTTATGTGTTTTTGAATAGATCAGACCTTTTCTTCCATATCATCAACAAGATTAGGTCCTAATAGCTTTCTTTCCCCAACATCATCCCAGCAAGTTGGAGTTCGGCATTTCTTTCCATAGAGAACTTCATAAGGATAAATCTGAATATTGGAGTGGCAGATATTATTATAAGAAAATTCCACCAAAGGTAGGTGTTGATCTCAACAACCTTTGAAGTCCATAGAGCAAGCTCTTAACATATCTTCTAGAGTTTTAATTGTTCTCTCAGACTGACCCTCGGTCTGAGGATGATAAGAAGTGTTGAAACGCAACTCTGTATCTAGAGTATGCTGAAGACTTCTCCAAAACGTTGAGGTAAACCTCGGATCCCTATCAGCTATAATGGAAAGTGGTACTCCATGCAATCTTACCACTTCTGTTACATATATCCTGGAAAGCTGATCAAGAGTGAAATCCTCTCTAATAGAAATGAAGTGTGCCGACTTTGTAAGATGATCAAATATGACCCAGATAGCATTACTTCCTTTGGATGTTTTAGAAAATCCAGTGACACCATCTATAGTGATATTTTCACATTTCCATTCGGGTATGGGTAATGGTTGTAACATCCCCTTAGACTTCTATCTCTCATCTTTAACTTGCTGACAAACCATGCATCAAGAGACATATTCAGCAACATCTCTTTTCACGCCATCCCACCAGAAGTACTCTTTCAGGTCCCTATACATCTTTGTTCTTCTAGGATGAATAGAGAATGTAACACCCCGAGATTTTATGAAAAATATTCTTTTTAATTTCATTAATGTCTTGTGTTATACGCTACACCAAAATGAGCTTTCAAAACACACATCTCAGACCTGGCTTGAATTACACGCAATCGCGACCTTCCAATATAGCGTTTGTTGTACGCAACACCAAGTTTCACTAAACAACGATATGCTATTAAAATATTATTAAAACTAGCCGTTATGAATAGTAATAACCACTTTTTGAAATTTTGTAAATTTTATTTTTCAAAATGGACTTCATTTTTGGATTCGGAATATCGAAATTAGCTTAGGGTGAAATTTTGGTGATTTTCAGATAACTTTCATATTTTGATGAATAGTGAAAATTACTAAATTTTAATTAAAAACAACTTTTTCAATCGAAATAATTAATAGTGATAAATTATTAATTTGAGTGGTTTTAAAGTATATTTAGAATATATTTTTACAATTTAATACAATGTTGTTCATTGGATGTAATTTCACATTTAAACCAGTTATAAACAAGTGTCAATCTTTTGATAGTTATTATCTCTTAAAAACACGCCTTTTGTTTTGACGACGGGATTTATTTTTTAAATTAATTAATGCAACAGATATGTTTTGAATTTGGTAAAATAGAAATCATTTTTGAGGTCACAATATCAAATATAGCTTAGACCTAATTTTTGGTATCTTTATGAAAACTTTCAATTTTTGATGAATAGTGAAACCACTAAGTGGTAGTTAAAAAAACTGAATTTTTCATAAAACTTAATTTTACCTCTTTTGTGAGTGGAATTTAAAAAATCCTAGAGACACGGTTGATTTCAGTAAATAAAATTTGGTTCAATGAGATGAAAATAATTTTTTGGTGAATAGTAACTTTTTACTTTTTTTACCATGGTTAAAAGTAAATAGGGTAAAATTAAGGGTAGAAATGATATTATTATTACCCTAACACATGTCCTAATTCTATTAAACAAGTGTAATTCGACCAAAAACAAACTTAGGAATAAAATATGACCATTTAGGCCCACTTGGATTAGATTAGGACATTTATTATTTATTTATTTAAAGAAGGGTTAAAAGAGTTAAAATCAAAGTTTATTTACTAAAACATTTTTTAATATGGGGTCATACATAAGATAAATTCAACTATAAATATTCATTAGAAAGAAAAAAATATTTCCTACATAATTTTATTTTATTTGTAATTTTTAGACATTATATAATTTAATTTATTTATGACACAACGATGATGCAGTGATTATCTTATTAATGAAATATTGATATAATTGATGTTATAAATACCCAAATAAATATAATTTGAGACTTTTTATGAATTCCACTAATTTTCTAGGTTAATATGACATGTTAGTATTGATTTAATTAACTTTTTTCGAACTCATCATTTTGTGATGGTTTTCACAAAAATCAATTACCAAATAGTGTCAAAATGGACATAAAATAGTATTTAAAACAAATATTATATTATTAATTGTTATTTTATTCTTAAAAATCTATGGTTCGGCCAAATAACTTAGAAAGGTTATATATATTAATAATAAACAACTTGGGGTTCGTTTGTCTTCTTATAGTAAGTTTATTAACCTTATAGTGTAAGAACACAAGAAGACACGGTAAAAGTAAAATTATTTAACTTAATGTTAAATCTAAATGATAAGGCTAAAATAGGAACCTAAACTTGTCTAAATTCTATTGGATGAGAGGATTTAGACCCATCCCTACCTTAGCTTCGAAATATATCAATTTGGAGCTATTTAAAACTGAACTTGACTTTATAATAAAATAATAGTTTTAGTTATTCCAAAGGTGCCCCTCTCCTCCCTTATAAAAGGGAACCTCCTCCCTCTATTCCTCACACAACTTTGAGCCTTCAAGATCGGCCAACCCCTGCCAAAATCTCTTCTCCACTTCTCTATAAACATCCTAGAGGTTCTGGTCTTCCTCAAAGACCAATTTTAGTGCCCTAAGAGGAGGTCTCAAAGAGGCGCTTCAAAGAAGAGGTAATTTCCGTTACCAATTCATTCACCTTTATTTCTTCTTCCACTTCTTCGTCTTAGGTTGTTTCATTATGAAGTAATAACATCAGTATCACTCATATACTGATATGTTATTATAAGTATGAAACAATTCTAATTCACCATCTATCCATCCTACGGAAAACGAAATCACCGCGCGTGCGTACGTACGGAATACCGTCTCCACGCCGTGGTGTAATCTGTTTTTCCACCAACACCTTACATGGATGGGTATTATGGTGTAAATAATAACTATACATATTTATTATAACATCATAATTATTCTGATATATTGTATCATCCACTCCAATTCAATTCAATAATTATGGAAATGATATCATCGCTCGTGCGTACGTACGTACGGACTACCGTCTCCACGACGCGATGAGATTCATTCTCCATGTTAACCATTTAAGAATGATTATAAAGTATATATAAGAAATAATAATGAAATATATGACATTATAAAGCTAATGGATTTATGTGTATATATACGTATGTCATCTACTTAATTCCACTCAATTCAATAAGGAAACGAAAACAGTGTTCATGCATACGTACGGCCTACCGTCTCCATGAACGGTGTATTTCTTTCCATTTATCGATCCATTATATATATGTATATTCTGAATATATATTATATATAAATCATGTTTTATTTTCTATAATTAAGTAATAATGATCTAAGTAATCATATGAATAACTACAAGTTAAAACACGAACGACAAATGAGACGATTTTACCCAAAACGCTACTTTTACATGAATTTACAAAAGAACGGGTAATATAAAGTCATAAGTGAACCATATATGATATAATAACAATTAATATGATTCTGTAATAAGTCAATGACATTATTTAAATAATTATACAGGAGGTTCGGACACTTACGAAGCAAATCGGACCTATGTTAAGGGAAATATCACAATCTCATTTTTATCCGAGATTGTTTTTACTTTGGTATTTACTGGGGTGTATTTTATCATCCACATCCATGTTCTCTAAATATGTAATATTATTTCCATCCTTCTACAGTCGTTTATATCCAATTTTACCCTTCGATTAGTTCTTTGTAAAAGATATGAAAGGAATCTTTTGTCGTTTTTCATACGAGGTACTTTTTGAATTTTCCGACAAAAGTACGAAGAATGTTTTTTTTAACTTATACGGCCTGAATGGATTTTTAAAACATTATTTCAAAGAAGCTTCCTTTAAAAGTTTTCAAGTTTATTTTTAATCAACTTCGTTTAGTTTAAAATTGTATGACATGTTAAGAAAAGAAAAGTGTTTTGAAGTAAAAAGGATATTTTCCTCAAGAATGAAGTTCAAGTGTTTTATCAAAATTATTTTCCATCTAAGATAATAAAGGGTTCTGTTTTTATCCGTATTGTTACATTGATTTGATTATGTTTTGATGGAATTATTTTTATGAATTCCTTTATCGTATATGAATTGTTTTATGATGTCATGATGTTTAAAATCCCCTTTTTTATTACATGGGTTATGCAATGATGTATGGTTTATGAATTTGTGGCACACATAAGAATGGTATCATTATGAGATGGGTGGGACCTATATCTCCCTCCAATGCATTGGGTAAAGATTTTATATCTAATGAGATAGACATGGCTGGAATGGTAGGTTATACCGGTTCAGTGAAACAGGACTGAAACGAGGGTGACTCGGTTCAGAAAGGGACCTTGTCCACTAAGATAGTCTTGGAAATGAGTCTTGACTAACAAGAAATGATTCTCTATGATTATGTGTGTATGACACAAATTTTAATGTTTTAAGTTATGATTATTGTGATTACATTTCACTGCCATGAGTTATCCCAGGTTATGAAATTATGATCTCTTTTATAGGTTAATATTTCCAAAAGTTATGTGCTTATGTATATGATGTGATTGATATTTCTTTTGTTTACCCTTACTGAGCATTTGAGCTCACCCTTTTATGTTTTCTTTTCCCCAGGATATAAAGAAAGGTTTTAGGTATAAAAAAAGGAAGATATTTATGGGAGATGTTTAAGATCTTTCACCAGGAATAGAAGATTATATTCCGAGTTTCCAAAGACACTAAACTATTACGATCCTTGTGTGTGTGTTTTTGTTATGTACTAAGTATTCCTCAAATGTAATGTAATTTCCATGTACGTCCGGCTTCGGGTCTCTCCAGTTGGTATCAGAGGCAAAGGAGGTAGGAATGTATCCATTCCTTGGGAACTCTCACATGTGAGCGTTGGACGAAGCATGGCTCTCTGCCTAAGGGCTTCATGAGGAAATGGCTGCCACTGGGGATGGTGGTGTGTCCCGCCCAGGGGGTGTAGCCGCCCATGGAGTGCCCTGATAGGTATCAATTATAGTCCACTAGAAGTAATTCAAGACCTCTACAGTTGGTATCAGAGCAAAAGTTTTTTCAACCTTTGAAACTAGGATGTGAGAACGTTAGTGAGATCTCTAGAGATATTTCTAAGGTATGTCTAGGGATGTCTCTAAGGATAAGTATACGTATAGGATATAGTCCTAGAACTACAGTAACGATCTTAGAATTTAACCTAAGATGTTGGATATTAAGGGTACTCCCCCTTTATTATGATTTTTGCCTCTCACACTATTCTTTTTGGGTTTTAGAAAATGGA
The DNA here is from genome assembly GCA_963277665.1 of Viscum album. NCBI lineage: Eukaryota > Viridiplantae > Streptophyta > Magnoliopsida > Santalales > Viscaceae > Viscum > Viscum album. The sequence continues at coordinate 361,563,851 of OY728143.1, forward strand.
TGGAAACAAGATGATTCACGATAATGGAGGATATGATGGACAATGGAATGATATTCTTCATGAGCAACCAAATGAAATGGGATTTGGAAGTCCAAACATCGTTATTATGCCGAATCATAAATCTCATAATATGATCAATAAAGTAAAATTTGGTAATTTTCTTGACTCGGCTAATAAGAGAAAGATGGAGTTTCATGATGATCATAGAGGAAAGAAAGTTCAATTTCCCCTATGTAAATCATGTGGGAAGAGGAATCAAGGAGAATGTTTCAAAGGAACTGGAAGATGCTTTGGGTGTGGAAAAGAAGGACACAAAGCCAGTAAGTGCAAAGGAAAAGGATCCGTTAACACCAGGGATGAGGATAATGGTATTGCTACGACATCAACAATGGTTAAATGTTTTAAATGTGGAATGTACGGGCATTATGCAAACTAATGCCCTAAGGGAAAGTCTCATGAAGAGAATCAGCATGGTCGTATGGGTAGTATTTATGTTGATGATGATGAAGAGACGACAAATGATATGTGAGATGAAAGAATTGTTGAAGCTCAGTCAATGGTTTAAGAATGTAGTGGAATTATGACATGTTTATCATGTGTAATATTGTATAAGTAATCTCATGGTACTATGGAATAAAGAGACATCTAAGGACTGTTACACTGTTGTCTTTCCTTGAGTTTTGAAAGTGTATGATTAATGGTACCAGTATCCATGAAAGGTTATTCAGATATTTTTGGAATGTAGAAGATATGTTCATAATGAAGGGATAATATGATAATGAGATGTTTGATTGTATTCATGAGCTCATGATTGATATAAAGACTAAGTGATATAATGGTTTGAGTATAAATAATTTTGAGGATTTTGGTTTGTGGAAAGTGTTAACTTTTAACTGCATTCATGTTTTCACTAAGGTTCAATGGGTATTCATTCTTCAAGAGAATACATGATTAAGGAATTCACATGTTTGTAATTTGACCGACAAGATATATCTTATGATATATGGGGGATAAATGATGGCATTCACGTGATTGTTCTGTGACATTTCAAGTAATCATTTTCTTTATACTATGAGCTTGGACCGAAGTATTTTAGATAAGCCTAAAGATTGGAATGGATTATGTTGGACATAAGTTAGGATAAAACGTTTTTCGATATTATTGATGAGATGTTATAGTAATATAGCTTTAGAAAAAGGACAACCTGCAGGACGGGTGATAGCCCATCGCTTCGGACAAGGCTGTGGGAATCAAACCCACAACCGAAGTGTGACTGGTCTTTATCGCCTACCACTGGCCTACAGGAAGTCCCTGTTTAGTAGAAACTAGTTTTATTATATTAAGCAGTATGATATACGAAGTATAAGTCCATTTTAAGAACCATATATGATTAATCTCACTATAGAATGACTTATGTATATTTAATAACTTTTTCTAACCTTTTGTTTGAGACAGATGGAATGACCTGTCATTCTATCACATGATCTGCTAACACATCACAAATAACAAATTCAACTTCATTTATTTAAGAGATGAAGTGTAAATTGTTCAAGGCACGAACAACAGTGAGATTGTACCAAAATAAAGTAAGTATTTATTCTAATTCAAATTCTTCAACTTTAGGGAAACGATCTTGAAAACCAAAAATGTTGTCCTAGTGCTCTTATATCTGATTAATCAGATGGTACCTTAGATCGTCACAAATTTATGGCTTTGTGATTGCTGGCTTTTCCATAGCCATGTTCCCTACCACTCTCCATCAGAACATGATGGTTAGATTTGTCTTCCATATCCATATTTTTACCTATGTGGAAACCCAGTGATTAGTTTATTTGTGTAACCGTTATGTTTCATACTTTTGTTTTTAAAGATTGGTTTTGGTATTCCTTTTTACGATGTGGGTTTCGATTAAAGAAACTTTCGAATAGTAAACCATTTATAACCCCGATGAATTTCGAGGGTGAAATTCATTTTAAGGGGGGTAGAATGTAACACCCCGAGATTTTATGAAAAATATTATTTTTAATTTCATTAATGTAGTTTGTTATACGCTACACTAAAAGGAGCTTTCACAAAACATATCTCTGAACTGGCTTGAATTACACGCAATCGCGACCTTCCACGATAGTGTGTGTTGTACGCAACACCAAGTTTCACTAAACAACAATATGCTATTAAAATAGTATTAACACTAGCCGTTATGAATAGTAATAACCACTTTTTGAAATTTTGTAAATTTTATTTTTCAAAATGGACTACATTTTTGGATTCCGAATATCGAAATTAGATTAGGGTGAAATTTTGGTGATTTTCGGATAACTTTCATATTTTGATGAATAGTGAAAATTACTAAATTTTAATTAAAAACAACTTTTTCAATCGAAATAATTAATAGTGATAAATTATTAATTTTTTTGGTTTTAAAGTATATTTAGAATATATTTAGACAATTTAATACAACGTTGGTCATTGGATGTAATTTCACATTTAAACCAGTTATAAACAAGTTTCAATCATTTGATAGTTGTTATCTCTTAAAAACACGCCTTTTGTTTCGACGACGGGAATTAATTTTTAAATTAATTAATGCAACTAATATGTTTAGAATTTGGTAAAATAGAAATCATTTTTGAGGTCATAATATCAAATATATCTTAGGCCTAATTTTTGGTATTTTTCTGAAAACTTTCAATTTTTGATGAATAGTGAAACCACTAAGTGGTAGTTAAAAAAACTGAATTTTTCATAAAACTTAATTTTACCGCTTCCGTGAGTGGAATTTCAAAAATACGAGACACACGGTTGATATCAGTAAGTAAAATGTGGTTCAATGAGATGAAAATAATTTTTTGGTGAATAGTAACTTTTTACTTTTTTTACCACGGTTAAAAGTAAATAGGGTAATTAAGGGTAGAAATGATATTATTATTACCCTAACACATGTCCTAATTCTATTGGACAAGTGTAATTCGACCAAAAACAAACTTAGGAATTATTTATGACCATTTACGCCCACTTTGATTAGATTAGGACATTTATTATTAATTTATTTAAAGAAGGGTTAAAAGAGTTAAAATCAAAGTTTATTTATAAAAAAAATTAATATGGGGTTATACATAAGGTAAATTCGACTATAAATATTCATTAGAAAGCTAAAAAGATTTCCTACATAATTTTATTTTATTTATAATTTTTAGACATTAAATAATGTAATTTATATATGACACAACGATGATGCAGTGATTATCTTATTAATGAAATATTGACATAATTGATGTTATAAATACCCAAATAAATATATTTTGAGACTTTTTATGAATTCCAATAATTTTCTAGGTTAATATGACATGTTATTATTGATTTAATTAACTTTTTTAGAACTTATCATTCTGTTATGATTTTCAAAAAAATAAATTACCAAATAGTGTCAAAATTGACATAAAATAGTTTTTAAAACGAATATTATATTATTAATTGTTATTTTATTCCTAAAAATCTAAGGTTCGGCCAAATGACTTAGATAAGGTTATATATATTAATAATAAACAACTTGGGGTTCTTTTGGCTTCTTATAGTAAGTTTATTAACCTTATAGTGTAAGAACACAAGAAGACACGGTAAAAGTAAATTTATTTAACTTAATGTTAAATCTAAATGATAAGGTTAAAATAGGAACCTAAACTTGTCTAAATTCTATTGGATGAGAGGATTTTTACCCATCCCCACCTTAGCTTCTAAATATATCAATTTGGAGTTATTTAAAACCGAACATGACTTTATAATAAAATAATAGTTTTAGTTATTCCGAAGGTGCCCCTCTCCTCTCTTATAAAAGGGCACCTCCTCCCTCTCTTCCTCACACAACTTTGAGCCTTCAAGCTCGGCCAACCCCTGCCAAAATCTCTTCTCCACTTCCCTAGAAACATCTTAAAGGTTATGGTCTTCCTCAAAGAACAATTTTAGTGCCCTAAGAGGAGGTCTCAAAGAGGTGCTTCAAAGAAGAGGTAATTTCCGTTACCAATTCTTTCACCTTTATTTCTTCTTCCACTTCTTCTTCTTAGGTTGTTTCACTATGAAGTAATAACATCAGTATCACTCATATACTGATATGTTATTATAAGTATGAAACAATTCTAATTCACCATCTATCCATCCTACGGAAAATGAAATCACCGCGCGTGCGTACGCACGGAATACTGTCTCCACGCCGTGGTGTAATCTGTTTTTCCGCCAACACCTTACATGGATGGGTATTATGGTGTAAAGAATAACTATACATAGTTATTATAACATCATAATGATTCTGATATATTGTATCATCCACTCCAATTCAATTCAATAATTATGGAAATGATATCATCGCTCGTGCGTACGTACGGACTACCGTCTCCACGACGCGATGAGATTCATTCTCCATGTTAACCATTTAAGAATGATTATAAATTATATATAAGCAATAATAATGAAATATATGACATTTTAATGCTACTGGATTTATGTGTATATATATGTATGTCATCTACTTAATTCCACTCAATTCAATAAGGAAACAAAAACAGTGTTCATGCATATGTACGACCTACCGTCTCCATGAACGGTGTATTTCATTCCATTTATCGATCCATTATATATATGTATATTATGAATATATATTATATATAAATCATGTTTTATATTCTATAATTAAGTAATAATGATCTAAGTAATCATATGAATAATTACAAGTTAAAACACGAACAACAAATGAGACGATTTTACCCAAAAAGCTACTTTAACATGAATTTACAAAAGAACGTGTAATATAAAGTCATAAGTGAACCATATATGATATAATAACAATGAATATGATTCTGTAATAAGTCAATGACATTATTTAAATCATTATACAAGAGGTTCGGACACTTACGAAGCAAATCGGACCTAAGTTAAGGGAAATATCACAATCTCATTTTTATCCGATATTGTTTTTACTTTGGTATTTACTGGGGTGTATTTTATCATCCACATCCATGTTCCCTCAATATTTAATATTATTTCCATCCTTCTACAATAGTTTATATCCAATTTTAACCTTTGATGAGTTCTTTGTAAAAGATATGAAAGGAATCTTTTTTCGTTTTTCATACAAGGTACTTTTTGACTTTTCCGACAAAAGTACGAAGAATGTTTTTTTTAAATTATACGGCCTGAATGGATTTTTAAAACATTATTTCAAAGAAGCTTCCTTTAAAAGTTTTCAAGTTTATTTTTAATCAACTTCTTTTAGTTTAAAATTTTATGACATGTTAAGAAAAGAAAAGTGTTTTGAAGTAAAAAGGATATTTTCCTCAAGAATGAAGTTCAAGTGTTTTATCAAAATTATTTTCCATCTAAGATAATAAAGGGTCCTATTTTTATCCCTATTGTTACATTGATTTGATTATGTTTTGATGGAATTATTTTTATGAATTCCTTTATCGTATATGAATTGTTTTATGATGTCATGATGTTTAAGATCCCCTTTTTTATTACATGGGTTATGCAATGATGTATGGTTTATGATTTTGTGGCACACATAAGAATGGTATCATTATGAGATGGGTGGGACCTATATCTCCCTCCAATGCATTGGTTAAAGATTTTATATCTCATGAGATAGACATGGCTGGAATGGTAGGTTATACCGGTTCAGTGAAACAGGACTGAAACGAGGGTGACTCGGTTCAGAAAGGGACTTTGTCCACTAAGATAGTCTTGGAAATGAGTCTTGACTAACAAGAAATGATTATCTATGATTATGCGTGTATGCCACAAAGTTTAATGTTTTAAGTTATGATTATTGTGATTACATTTCACTGCCATGAGTTATCCCAGGTTATGAAATTATGATCTCTTTTACAGGTTAATATTTCCAAAAGTTATGTACTTATGTATATGATGTGATTGATATTTCTTTTGTTTACCCTTACTGATCATTTGAGCTCACCCTTTTATGTTTTCTTTTCCCTAGGATATAAATAATGGTTTTAGGTATAAAAAAAGTAAGATCTTTATGGGAGATGTTGAAGATCTTTCAACAGGAATAGAAGATTATATTCCGAGTTTCCAAAGACACTAAACTATTACTATCCTTGTGTGTGTGTTTTTGTTATGTACTAAGTATTCCGCAAATGTAATGTAATGTCCATGTACGTCAGGCTTCGGGTCTCTACAGAGAATGAAGAAATATGAGCCTCATCAAGCAGCTCCTTCTTTAATTCTGGGATGGGAGAAACACAAACCCGATTTCTAAATGTTATTATCCCATCACAATCAAGTTGAATTCAGGAACATTTCTCACTTTATTTTGCAACTCTACATCTTCTTTCTGTGCCTCCTTAATATTCACATTTATAGATGGTTGAACATTCATTTGAGAAAGATAAGATTTTTTCCCTTACATTATAATTCCAAGATCCATCCTTTGTAAATCCATAAATACTGGATGTTTTGTGATCCTCATCATGGATAAGCTAGCATGGTCTTGTAGACATAATGCATCTGCCACCTTGTTTTCTTTCCCACGGTGGTAATGAATTGAGAATTCGTAATCCTTAATCAGCTCCAACCATCTTCTTTGGCGTATATTCAGCTCCTTTTGTGTGAAAATATCCTTTAAACTTTTATGATCAGTATAGATATCACACCTTTCACCACAAAGATAATACCTCCAAATATTTAATGAAAATATTACCACAGCTAACTCCAAATCCTGAGTTTGGTAATTTTTCTCATGGATTTTCAGCTTTCGTGAGGCATAAACTATCACCAAATCATTTTTCATGAGAACACACCCCAATACCTTCTTAGATGTATCAATATAGATCCCAAACCTTTCTTCACTTCAAGGCAGTCTGAGCATAGGTGCACTGGATAACCTTCTTTTTAACTCCTTGAAATTCTCTTCACATTCCACCGTCCACAAGAACATAACTCTTTTTCGAGTCAACTTGGTGAGTGGATTAGATAATCATGAAATATCATTCACAAGAACTTGATAATATACAGCCAAACCAAGAAAACTTCGGATCTCAGTTACTGTTGTTGGTCTTGACCATCATTCAATAACATCTATTTTTGTTGGATCCACAGATATCCCCTCTTTTGATATTATGTGACCCAAAAATGAAACCTTTTGAATCCAAAATTCACACTTGGTAAATTTGGCATAAATCTTCTCCTTTCTCAGGGTCTTTAATACAATTCTCAAGTGATATTCATGTTCTTCCTTGCTCTTTGGATAGACAATAATATAGTCAATAAATCCTTCCACAAGATGATTTAGATAGTCTCTAAAGACTCTATTCATCAGATCCATGAAGATAATAGGGGAATTAGTAAGACCAAATGGAATAATATAAATTCATAGTGTCCATACCTTGTACGGAAAGTCGTCTTTCGTATATCCTATCTTTTGAACCTTAATTGATGATACCCTGAATGAAGATAAATCTTGGAAAAGTATTGAGCTCCGCGTAGTTGGTCAAATAAGTCATCAATACATGGGAGAGGATATTTGTTCTTGATAGTGATCTTATTTTGTTCTCGATAATCAATACAGAGTCTCACTGATCCATACTTCTTCTTAACAAACAGAACAGGTGCTTCCCAAGGTGATGCACTAGGGCATATGAATCCCTTATCAATATTCTCTTGGAGTTTCTTCTTCAATTCCTGCAACTCAATTGGGGAAATTCTATAAGGTGTCTTTGAAATAGGTAATGCACCCAGTACGAGTTCTATTGAAAACTCAACTTCACGATTTGGTGGAAGACCAGTCAATTCCTCCAGAAAGACTTTATCAGACTCCCGTACAATGGGAATATTCTTAATCGCGAGTTTCTCACCAACCAATTGAGATAAATAACCTTCATTTAGTGGAATAAAGACCCAAAAGATGGAATAAATTTCCACTGGAAGGTTATGTTCATCGATGCATCGATAGACGGTCATAGATTGATCTGGAATATGAAATGTGACTTCCCTTATTTGGAAATTGATATAAGCTCCATATAAAGAAAGCCAATCCATGCCAAGAATCACATAAAATTCCACTATAGGAAGGATCACAATATTTGCAGGAAGCACTTTCACACAAACTTCAATCGGAGAAGAATTAAAAACTTTTGATGCGACTGTTGTGCCATTAGGGGTTGTCATAGCTAACTCAACATCTAATTGTTGAGGTAATATGGAGATACCCTTAGAAAAATTCTTCAGAAATAAAATAGTGGGTGGATCCAGAATCAAATAAAACATTTTCTACATTAGAGTGGATGGTAAGTGTACCTTTCACCACTTTGTTATCGTACTCCACATCGCTGATAGAAATTGCATGTGACTTTCCTTTCCCTTTTCCCTTAAGAGTTTGTTGATGTCGATCATCGTCAAAAACCCTTGTATTAGGGCATTTATTGGCATAATACCACATTTCCTTGCAATTTTAACATTGAAGTGCAGGAGGTGCACTCTGTGTAGGCTTTTCCTTGTTCGCATCATTAGACATCTTCTTCCCATCATTGCGGCATTCAAATACCCGATGACCTTCCTTTCCACATTTGAAACATTTACATGTCCCTTTAAGACAACTTCCTCCATGTTTTTTTCCACACTTCGAGCATAAAGAAAAACTCATCTTTTTTTCAGTGTGCTCTTTATATTTCCCTTTGAATTCCATTTTCCTCATCTTATCAAAGGCATATGACTGATGATTTACTCCAATCTCAATCTCAACTTTGAGAGAACATCGAAAGATTTCCTCATAGCTATTGAAGTCCTTTATTGCTAACTACCTTAAAATACTTGGTTTTCAGCCACTAAAGAATCGATCGATCTTACTCTCAGGTTGGATAATAATTCTGGAAGGGTACCTTGCAAGTCTCGTAAAATTTGCTTCGTAGGTACCAATAGATTCATCATCCTTTTTCCTCAGTTCAAGAAACTTCTTCTCCATATATGTTTGAAGAATACGAGGAAATTACTTATTGAGAAATATGTTCTTGAACTCGTCCCATTCAATGGATTCAATTTCAACCCTTTGCCTCGTATTCTTGATAAGATTCCACCATTGATCAGCTTCACCTTCCAAATGATTTACTGCTCAGATGACTTTATCATGTTCAGAACATTGAAGAACTGAAAATATATTTTCTGTGGTACTTATCCATTGTTCAGCCACTAATGGATCAGTAGACCCACTGAATTAAGGTCGACGCTACCTCATGCAGGATTCAATAGAATGTTGCTCCTTCCTTTTTCTTGTTTGGAAGTCCTGCATGATTCATAGCTTGAGAAATTTCTGTGATCATGGCTAAAAGATTTTTCATTCCAGCTCCCATAACGTCTGGTTGGTCAGGGGGGACAATCATTGCATTTCCCTCCTCATTCCCCATTAACATGGTTCCTTTGGGTTCCAGCCATTGACTAAAACCAAGAAGAATAGTGTGAGAAACACTAATTTTAATAGTAAAACCACACAATCAAGAATAAAATTTTACACTTAAGGTATTATCATAGGTTGTTCATAGCCATTTATAAAACACTAAGATTGTGTTCTATGCTTAGACTTATCTTTAGGGTTCTTACTAAGGCTTTCACATCCAATTTTCCAAAGGTTGACTATACCTTTCCTCTGATACCAACTATAACGACCCATAATTTACATACATTTTTCTTAATTCATAATTTAAGAACACATGTTACAATATATAACAAAACCATGAAATGACCGTATAGGTATAGTGTCTTTAAAAACTAGGAAACATAAAAAAATGGTTCATAAATCATCTACGTTGTCTCCCACTTATTTCATCATATCTAGAGTCTCTTTTGGCATATTCTACATAATACCCTTCTTCTAGACCTGGGGAAAATAAAACATACAAAAGGATGAGCTCAAATGCTCAGTAAGGGTAAAAAAAGAAATATCTATCATATCATATTCTCAATATCATAACATTTTGAAAATCTTATCCTGCAAAAGATATCATAATATCATGACATGGGATCACTCTTAATAGTGAAATGTAATCCAAATAATCATATCATAAAACAAGAAACATTGTGGAATACACACATAATCATAGAGAATCATTTCTTATTAGTCAAGACTCATTTCCAAGAATATCTTACTGGTCAATGTCCATTTCTTAACTGAGTTCACACCTCGTTTCAGTCCTATTTCACAGAACTGGATTAACCTGCTGTTCCAGCCATGTCTATCTCATGAGATATAAATCTTTACCCAATTCATTGGAGGGATATATTGGTCCCACCCATCTCATAATGAAACCATTATTATGTGTGCCACAAAATCATAAATCATACATCATATCATAACCCATGTAACAAAAATGGGATTCTTAAACATCATGGCCTCATAACATAAATCATATAAGATAAAAGGACTTCATAAAAATAATTCCATCATAACATAATCAAATAAATATAAAAATAGGTATAGAAACAAAACCCTATATTATCTTATATGGAAAATAATTTTGATATAATGCTTGAACTTCATTATTGAGGAAAATATCCTTTCTTTTTCAAAATGATTTTCCTTTCTTAAAATGTCATATAATATTAAACTAGAAGAAGTTGATTAAAAATAAAATTAAAAACTTGTAAAGGAAGCTTCATGGAAATAATGTTTTATGAAATAATAAAATTCATTCATGTCGTATAAGTTAAAAAAATATTCTTCTCGTACTCTGGCCGAAAAAGTAAAAAAAGTACCTCGTACTAAAAATCACACAATATTCCTTTCATATATTTTACTAAAAAACTCACCAACAAGTAATATTGGGTTTAAACAAATGGAGGAGGATATAAATAATATTTAATATTCATGAAACATGTATGTGGATGATAAATACATCCCAGTAAATAAGAAAGTATAAACAATCTCGGAAAAAATTAAGATTGTGAGATTTTCCCTTACCTTAGGTCAAATTTGCTTTGTATGTGTCCGAACCTCGTTTATAATGATTTAAATAATGTTATTGACTTATTCCAGAATCTTAATCATTTTTACTATATCATATATGGTCACATTATTGTCTTCGTATTAGTAATATTTCATTGTTACTTATTATTCGGGTGTTTATTGCTTTTTTGTTCTTATGCGTGATTTGTCGAATAAATTCTTATTCTTATTTTTAGGTTATAGATACCTTATTTCCATAATTTAATTAGTGTAATATATATCATATTTATTGATTAAATTCATTTATATAATAAGTATGCATTGAAGATCATGCAGAACGGGTCATATCTCATCGTGGAGAAGGTGGGCCGTACGTACGCATGAGTGATGATATCATTCCCATGATCATGGAATTGTATTGAAGTGTATGTATAATATTTTAGAATCATAATAACTTTAAAATAATCATATATAGTTATTCTTTACACCATTATACCCATCCAAGTATGGTGGTGGTGGAAAACAGATTACACCACGGCGTGGAGACGGTATTCCGTACGTACGCAAGCGAGGTGATTTCGTTTTCCGTAGGATGGATAGAAGGTGAAATAGGTTTGTTTCATATTTATAATAACATATCAGTATATTATTGATCCTGATGTTATTATTTAATAATTAAACAACTAAAGAAGAAGAAGTTGAAGAATAAAGAAATTGGAAAGGATCGGTAATGAATATTACCTCTTCTTTGTCGCGCCTCTTCGTAAAATCCTCTTAGGGCACTAGGGTTGGTATTTGAAGAATACAAGGACCTCTAAGATGTTTTTAGGGAGGTGGAGAATATAATTTCTCAGGGTTTCGCCGAGATTGATGGCTCAAAGTTGTTTGAGGAGGACAGGGAGGAGGTTCCCTTTTATAAGGGAGAAGAGGGGAACCTTTGGAAAAACTAAAAATATTATTTTATTATAAAGTCCTATTCGGTTTTTAATAGCTCAAAATTGACTTATTTCGAAGCTAAGGTGGGTATGGGTCGCAATCCTCTGATCCAATAGCATTTGGACAAGTTTAGGTTACTATTTTAACCTTATCATTTAGATTTAACTTTAAGTTAAATAATTTTACTTTTACCGTTTCTTCTTGTTTTCTAACACTATAAGGTTAATAAACTTACAAAAATAAGACAAACGAACCTCAAGATTTTTATAATTAATATATATAACTTTATCTAAGTAATTTGGAGGAACCTTAGATTTTTATGAAGAAAATAACAATTAATTTTATAATATTTGTTTTAATAACTATTTTATGTCAATTTTGACACTATTTGGTAATTGATTTTTTGTGAAAATCAAAGAAGAATTATTAGTTCAAAAAAAGTTAATTAAATGAATAATAACATTTCATATTAACCTATAAAAGTAGTTTAATTCATAAAGTCTCAAATTACATTTATTTGGGTATTTATAATATCAATTATGTTAATATTTCCTTAATAAGGTAATTACTGCATCATTATTGTGTTATAAGTAAAATAAATTATATAAAGTCTAAAAATTATAAATAAAATTCCATTATATATTAAATATAATTATCTTTCTAATGATTATTTATATTCTAATTTATCTTATGTATAACCCTATATTAAAAATGTTTTAGTTATTACACTTTGATTTTAACTTATTTTAGCTCTTCTTTAAATAAAATAATATTAAATGTCCTAATCTAATCCAAGTGGACCTAAAGGGTAATATTTTATCCCTAAGGTTGTTTTTAGTTACATTACAATTATCCAATAGAATTAGTACATGTGTTATGGTAATAATAATACCATTTTTACCCTTAATTACTCTATTTACTTATAACCGTGGTAAATAAAAGTAAAAAGTTACTATTCACCAAAATTATTTTTATCTTATTAAACCACATTTTAATCCTTGATGTTAACCGTGTCTCTCATATTTTCAAAATTCCACTCATAGAAGTGGTAAAATTATGATTTATGTAAATTTTCAAACTCTCCTAGGAGGTTGGTAAAAGCCGGTGAAAAGTTCAATAAAATTTTAATATATCTAAAATTATTATTAAATGACTCCAATGAATTAAATTGAACATATATAGGTATTATGGTCCAATTTTGACCTAAAATAAATTTACATAAAATAAAAAAATATTTAAATAAAAAGTTGGTTTTTAAGTAGTACCCTAGTGTTTTCACTATTCATCAAAAATTGAATGCTTTCAGAAAAAATACCAAAATTTCACCCTAGGGAAATTTCGATACTCTGAATCCAAAAATGAAGTCCATTTTGAAAACCAAAATTTATAAAATTTCAAAAAGTGGTTATTACTATTCATAACGGCTAGTTTTAATAATATTTTAATAGCATATCATTGTTTAGTGAAACTCGGTATTGCGTACAACGCAAGCTATCGAGGAAGGTCGTGTTTGCGTTTAAACCAAGCTAATCTAGTGCTGTGTGTAGTAAAAGATTCCTTTGATGATGTATGAAAACAAAATATAAAAATCCCGGGTGTTACAAAAGACCCGAAACTTCCATGTAATTTTTTAAACAAATAGAAATTTTACGAGTCCTTAAAATCTAACACTGCGCGATTCTGAGGCCCGGGGTGCCCGGAAAGATCCGTCAAAGATTGGTTAAGCATAAGTTAACACACATAAGAAGTTTTCCTTGACAAGTGGAATAACTCTTAAACCGTTACTCAGATCAGAAATCTGAGGGCACTGTTGCGCTTAGGATGGCGGGTTTACCCTTGGTGCGACTTAAGATTAGTCGAAGCGGCCCTCCTATGAAAAAACCCAAAAATGGAATAATCGTAAATAAAATAATTAAATAAATTATATTATTTTAAAAATGCTTATAACTCACTAATGGTAACTCGGATTAAAAATATGATACCACCGCTGAACATGTGAGGGTATGATTTCTTTAAGAAGACATTGACTTTTGTCGGCGCGAGCCACCAGAGAAAGTTAGTTTTTTTCCGCAAATAAAATAATTAAGTAACAATTATTTTATTTTAATATCCATAACTTCTAAAAGGTTACTCGGATTGAAAATCCAAGAGTACATTTGGGTTTTTTGTGGCGTGTTTCACCTAGGCATAGCCTAACCTCGACCGGCGTGGGTCGGGGGTGACTGATAATAATTTTCCAAACATTTTTTGGGGTACATTTAGTAAACACGCGAGCGACGTTTGAGAACATATGAACCGGTTCTCGGAATTGAAATTTGAGGGAACTATTGAACATGAAGTGCCGATATTCACTTAAGGATACTTTCACTTCGATGAAAAATGGACAAGGGTGCAAGTTCGTTTTTGGGTTTTCATGGAAATAATAAAATAAAATAAAATTCATTTTATTTTATTTTGAGAATCCATGTGGATATTTCAGATGGGGTGCACTAGAACTAAACCTCCATGTGTGTGTTGGAAGTGGGTACTACCATACCTTAAACTCCCATGAGAGGTCAAGGTGGGGGGACCACCCGAACCATAACCTCCCATGAGTGGTTACGATGGTGGGGACCACCCGAGATTAAACCCCCTTGAAACCCCCCTTTTATTGGGAGAAACCGTAAAATCCCACAGTTAATTAGGGAGAGCCTCTTGACCTCCTCCACCTTAATTGTGAAAACGCATGTACCATTAATCTTGCCAACGCACCACATCATTGTGTCAGCATAAATTAGTTGGCTTGCCCCTTTTTAAATTAAATAACAGCGTCGTTGAAATTTTGGAAGGTTCCTAATAAATTAACCATCCTAAATTCCAATGATCATTACCTACCTCCTCCCTCTCCTATATATATGGAGTTTAGGAGGAGGATTTAGGATGGCTTCACCAAGAGACGAAGTGCTAGTAATGTGACATGACGCCCAACGCTTGGAGGATTACGCTCTCCAACAAAGAACGTGTTCTTCTGACGAAGAATGCTCTCCTGGTGAAGAATGACCTAGACTTCGACCTTCTTCCTCGGGACTTCCTCCAACGGAGGATATCTTCAACCACGACGAGCCATCACACAAACCGATGATCGAGGAAAATGCCGATGACACTGATGTCTGTCTTTTTCAAATGATATGTCTTCTTCCCAGAGACTCCATCGGCGAAAAACGAACTAGGTAGGGGTTTTAATTGAAGATGTTATTATTCCTTTAATTATTTCTTTCTAATAAAATAATCATTGTTGATGATTTCTCCTTGCGGGTTGGGAATTGTTTTTGTGGGAAGATTAGGGGTGTCGATATACTTCTCTTCTTCTATATTCTTCTTGGTAATTATTTTAAATTCAAGAAAGATTTAACCTCTTGCTACCACCCTAAACGCGGAGGGTGCAGGCCAATCCAACATGGCCCGAACCCTCCGTCTTTCTCGTTTGTGATGTTTTTCTGAATGGTGATGAGGAGATGAGACGACGAAGGTGATGAAGGTAACGACCGCGCTACCCATGGACTTCGCGACCCGCGCTACCCCCACAGTGCTCCGACGCCTCGGTCGAATTGGCTCTGCCGCCCTGGGTTGAACCGCGCCACCTGGCGGCTTCTAAGCCGCCCCGGCCATGCTTCCAGTTGACAAAACTGGCTGATCCATGTCGTTCCCTGACTGAACCAGCCCCTGGCCTCCGTGCACCCTGCCCACCCCGTGTGCCCCGCTGCTCCACATTCTGTGCGCCCCGTGCACCCTGCGCACCACATGGTTCCATCGTCTGCGTTCCTAGCGCGCCTCGCACCGCCGCTGGCCGAACCGGCCCTGACCTCTTGGGCCAAGCTGCAAGGGACGTGCCCCTCGTGGCTCCTCAGCTGAACCACCCAAGTCGCGCCCCTCACGGAAACCCAGCTGCGGCAGCCCCTTGTGGTGCCCTCCGGGCCGCGTCGCGCCCTCGCGGCGCCCATCGGGCAGAGTCGCACCATCACAGTTGTAACGCCCCGACCCCAGTTACCCAGATTCAGTGCATTATTACATAACATTGGCATGATCCCAAAAGATCAACTCTCGATAGACTGATTAGTTTAGTATCCTTGGAATCATGAGATACATTCATAAGGTTTACATAACATCATTAAGTGAAAAACTACAATAATATAGTCTCCATAGTCCACACTCATAACACCTTCAGACTATCCCTGGAGGTTAGTCATAAAATATTTCTTCACATCCTGGGAAAAATAAAACATAGAAAGGGGTGAGCTCAGATGCTCTTCAAGAATAACAATAAAGCGGAAGCTTTCATAAATAAGCATAAACATTTGAGGCAATGTATAACTAAAACAAAATCCTTTAAAATTCAAACTTCGGAATAATACGGAAAAGATAAAATAAAATAATGCCATTTACTTATTCACATGGATATTCTAATAGTCAAATAATCAAATGCAATATCAATAAGAACTTTCATAATGATAGAATGCATAATTCCAGACTATCATAACCAAGTAGCCAAAGCCTCGTGCCAAGACTACAAATAAGATTTTGTCAAGGCCTCGTGCCAAGAAACTAGTATCTCTCATGAGACCTACCGATGCATCGAGGAGCTATAGCGGGCTCCACCCATCACATACTAAGTCCAATGCATTCCTCATATGAATAGGTTTAAACATCAAATAAACATTCGTATTAAAACAAGCATACGAAATTTCAATACTTTCTCCATAAACCATGAATGGTATAAAAATAACACATCCACAGTCAAACATATCACCAAACATTCAATATAATATGAATGTTTTGTATCATAATAAATCAACTTCAAATAAGCTTAAAATCCATCAATGGATGTTGACATAGAAGAAATAAAATCTATTTGAGAGAAATATCTATTTTTTGAAATCATTTAAAAGTCACACATTTATAAAGAAATGTAATTTAAAAGATATTTTTGAATCAAAGTGTCCCATACCACTTTGAAACTTTTGAAAAGGAATATCATTTCAAAAAATTCATGTCTAAATAAATAAATCTTTAAATTAATTTTCAAAACATTGACTTTAATTAAAAATATTTAGAAAGATAAATCTTTAAAACATTTAAAATTCTGATCTTGATAAAGAGTACCTTTCACAAATTCTTAAAATATTCATTTTGAAATCATTTAAAGGTCACATAATTATAAAATAAAACATTTACTTTCAAAATATTCTTATAATATTGTAACGGAAACTTCAAAGATTTTACAATGGTGAAAAATAGTCACACCTGCCGTATAAGTTAAAAAAAGACATTCTTACCTTAATTTTGTCAAAAAGGTTAAAATGACTTTGTTTGGAAAATGACGTAAAGATTCCTTTATAAACTTCTTATAAAAGTCAAACAAGGGTATAAATGACCTTAAACCATATTATTTAAAATGGTAAGAATGTTTTTAAATACATTTTTAAGAAACATGGATGTGGATGATAAAGAGGTCCTAGTAGATAATCATGTGTAAACAACATCGGATAATGAAGAGATTGTAAAATAACCCATACCTAGTATATTTCCTTGGTTGAGGGTAGGTTAACCTTATTTATAATGGTGAAATAATTGTTATTAAATTATAAAAGAATGATATACATTAATATGATATCATATATGATCTTTAAATATTGATTTGTTAATAATATCTTAGTATTATCATCGTTTCAGGTGTTAATGGATTCATTTTCCATTATATTCTGTGTTATGTGAGCCGTATTTGTTATGGATGGGATGTATATTATTAATATCCCGAATGATATAATGTCTCTAAAAATTATTTTTAATCATCCAATGAAATTTAGTCTTGAATGGATTCGATGGGGAATGAATCTCATCGTGTTCGTGGAGACGATAGTCCGTACGTACGTACGAGCGAAAAATATCATTCTTTTGATTTTAAAATAATATATAATTGGATGGTATATAATATATAAAGAATAATTATCATGTTATATTTATTATTTAAATCAATTACATATCATTTTCATACCCATCCAAATAATAATATTTTTGAATAACAATTACACCACGATGTGGAGACGGTAAGCCGTACGTACGCACGTATGGTGACATGTCATTAAAATGATGGAAAGAATACTGAATATGGTTGTAAAATATTTATATTAACATCACAATATATAGAAGATACTAGAGTTATTATTTTTAAAATGAAATAACAATGAAAGAAGAAGTTGAAGAAGAAAGGAACGTGAAAAAGGGTGGTGAAAACATTACCTCTTCTTCGGGTTCTTCCTTTTGATTTGAACAAAAGGGATCCAGGGGTTGGCTTTATGATCACAATATTTCCTCTAGGTTGAATTGAGAGAAGTTTAGAGAGTATTTGGTCAGGGTTTGGCTGAACCAAAAGGATTTCAAGGTGTGAAGAATTGGTTAGAAGTAGTGTCCTTTTATAAGGGGGGAGGGGCTCTTTGGGAAAAACTTAATGTATTATTATATAATAAATTAATATTCGGTTTCCAATGGATCCAAAGTGGATTATTCAAAGTATAAGGTGAGGATGGGTCTACATCCTTTCAACCAATAGATTTTAGACATTTTTGGGTCATTATATTAACCTTATCTTTTAGTTTTAACTCTTAGTTAATTAGTTTGACATTTACCATGTCACATTGTATTTTTATATTATATAGTTAATAATCATACTATATACATCCAAGAGACCCCCCAGTGGTTACTTAATGATACTAATATCATGATATAAGTCCTTGGAAAGAACCGTAGTTTTTTTGGAATATAATATCAATTAATTATATAATATTTGTTTTAAAAACTCTTTTATGTCTATTTTAACACTATTTGGTATTTTATTTTTTGTGAAAATCATTACAGAATTATTACTTCAAACAAAAATAATTAAATAAATACTAACATGACAGATTAACCTATAAAATTATAGGAATTCATAAAAAGTGTCAAATTACATTTTTTTTGGAATTTATATTATCAATTATTTTAATATTTCATTAATTAGGTAATTACTGCATCCCCATTGTGTCATGAATAAATTAAATTATTTATTTCCTAAAAATTATAAATAAAATAAAATTATGTAGAAAATATTTTTATCTTTATAATGAATATTTACAATCAAATTTATCGTATGTATAACCCTATATTAAAAATGTTTCAGTAATTAAACATTGATTTTAACTCTTTTAACTCTTCTTTGAATTAAATAATAATTATTGTCCTAATCTAATCCAAGTGATCCTAAATGATAATATTTTATTCCTAAGGCTGTTTTTGGTCGATATATACTTATCCAATAGAATTAGGACATTTGTTAAGGTAATATTAATATCATTTTTACCCTTAATTACCCTATTTACATTTAACTGTGGTAAATAAAAGTAAAAAACTACTATTCACCAAAAATTATTTTCATCTCATTGAACCACATTTTACTCCTTGATATTAACCATCTCTCTCGGATTTTCAAAATTCCACTCACAGATGTGGTAAAATTATATCTTATTTGAATTTCCAAATTCTCCTTGGAGATGGGTAAAAGACGGTGAAAAGTTCAATAAAATTTTTATATGCCTAAAATTCTAATAAAAAGATTCCAATCAATTACATTGAACTTATATAGGTGTTATGTATCTATTTCGATCTAAAATAAATTTACAGAAAATAAATAATTATTTAAATAAAAAGTCAGTTTTAACCAATAACTCAGTGTTTTTCATTATTCATCAAAAATCGAAAGTTTTTAGAAAAGTACCAAAATTTCACCCTAAGATAATTTTGATATTATTAATCCAAAAATGAAGTCTATTTTACCATATTCAAATCATAAATTTCTCATATATTAATTTAAAATTAATTTCTGATGCCAAAACCAAAAGGCATATTTTTTAGAAATAATAACTATCAAAAGTTTGACACTTGTTTATATCCAATTTCAAAGTGAAATTACTTAAAATGTCCATCATTGGATGAAATTGTAAAAATATAATCTATTTATACTTTCAAACCATTAAAATTTAAAATTTAACACTATAAATTATTTTGATTATAAAACTTCTTTTTAGTTAAAATATAGTATTTTTCACTATTCACCCAAATATGAAAGTTATCAGAAAAAAACCAAAAAGTTATTGAAACTAAATTATTATGTCCCAATTCTAAAAAAAAAGTTCATTTTGTCAAATTTAATATATAAAAGTTTCAAATATTGGATTTAAAAAAGCTTCTCCACTAAAAGGTGGCAAAATTTCATTTTTTGAAAAATACTTCTTTTATCTGAAAAAAATAAATTTGTTCCTAAATTATGTCTTAGAAACTCATAATATGGATTCTAAAATTATAAGGATAATATAAAATTTAAAATCCAGTTAATATTATTCATAACCGCTTTTGATGACTAGTTTAGTAACTTGTGGTGCGCTTGAACTCAATGTTGCGTACAACACACACTATTGTATTATTCAAAGAGAAGTGTACCATGGACGTTTGGGCTGTTACATTCTCCCCTCCTTCAATAAATTGTGTCCTCGCAATTTGAAATTTTTCTTCAAAAATAAAAGGTTGAAAGTAGAAAATACCTTTGTAGAAAACACACATCATAAATAAGGTTCATAAAATTTAACCTTAATAAGAGGGAAAGGGAAATAAAAAAGTCACCAAAAATAATGATCTCTATTAGGAGAACATTGGTGGCAATTAGAGACATATAACTGGAGGAAAACGTAAATATTTATAGGTAGTGATTGAGGTCCTCAATCACAAACAAATGTAAAATTGAGGGCCTTAAATTCATTAATCTATGATGATTTAAAATACCAACGGTTCAACAAAAAATATTGTATTAGGATAACACATTTTTTGTTTTAAGATCTCTTCACTAAAGTATAATAATTAATTTCTTCATTGAATAAGAGAAGAGAAAATGTATACTTGACAAGTAGAGTCCCATCTTTTAACTAAGTTCAATGACAAACTCATCTTTCACTCTAAAAGATAATAGAACTTAAAAATAATATTCAATTTATCCAATTCGTATAGGGCTCAAAAAAATAATTTATAAATCCTCCAGAAGAACCATTGAAAAACTACATTATTCAATCCAGGACATCATGTGGGTCAGTGGTAGGTGACACACCCTTCTCGCCCTTCGGATGAAGGTTCAAGTCTCGTGGCTTTGCCGGACGCGACGGGTTGCTGCCCGACCTCCGGGTTGTCCTTTTATGGAAATCCAAAAATAATCTCAAACTAGAATTATAAAAAATACTTCTATCCAAACACAAAGTCCAAAATTTATAAGGAAGGTAAACACAATGAAGATCCTTTTTACCCCGTAATAGCATGTGAATTCCTTCATCATGAATTTTATTAAAACACTGAAACATCCTGAATTACCATAAAACCATGTTGATTACAATCATGATCCCTTATTCCTTATAGAATACGGGATATACTCCTATACAAAAATCTTGTAAACTCCAACAATGATGGAATATAAAAATCATTAATCAGTTTCAAGGTTGTCCCGAATATCCAATATGATTTATCCAAATCAATCATGTATTATTCCAAAATCACTACATCGGTATCTGAACCATATTGTGGTTTATCTTTCTCTCAACCATATATTTTACAAAACATTAACATTCTATTGAGCCTCTTTTCTTGGTTCCACACAATCTCAAGTCCTTAAAGAAAAAGCATTGTAGTACAATCCTTATATACTCCAAAATTATTATAACCAGTACATTGCTGATACAACACTCAAATTTCATAATTTCCTAATAACAACATAAGAACTATAATCATTCCTCCCCATCTGTGGTAGTATCATAACATGATTATTATCCAATATCATCATTTGGGGCATACTTTGATGATTTGGACATTGGTTCACCTAGTGTCCCAACTCCTTGCAAATGAAGCATTGTACATTTGAAACTTTTTTCTTACCCTTGAAGTCACGTACATGGTTTCCTTTTTCTTCACACTTATAACAAACTCTCATTTCCTTCTGGAAAGTTCCAGGGTGTTTCTTCCAACAGTTATCACATACGGGAAAATTATTCTTTTCCCTCTTCCCTTTATCCATCTTTCTCTCTTCCATCCTTTTCTTCTCATGCTTCCCTTCAAAGCCATTAGACTCTGAGATTTATTTACTTATCTTATCAATACAATATACTGTTTCTTCATATGATGATAATATGTTGGTGAATATTTCCCTTCTAAATTATTTCTTAAGACTATGAAAGATATTATCCTTCTTACTCATTGGATCATGCGTATTGTTGGAGTTCTCATTCCTTCTAATTGGAGTCATTTCTAAACAATGGCATACACTAGATTATTTTATGAGTAGAAATAACTAATCCCAAACTTGTAAAACACTTAAAATAAATTAAACAGTTTATGGATATAATCAATAATCATAAAAATGTTTTCTTTGAGAATGTATATAAACATAAACCCTTCATAATGGTATATAAAGAAAATGAGAATTATCCTAAGCATATCCCCTGGGAGTGTCGCAACCAAGAGTGCAGTAAGGACCATTATCGTGCACCAGTTCCCGTTCGAGTCTAGCTCAAAGCGGTGTTTTCAGGTTTTACCCCTAGGTACATCTGTGCCAGAACCGCCTCTACCTAATCATATTCATATAGGGATTTATTGCTCGGAAAACTCACAAAATCACTATAATACCAAAATTCTAGGAAGTTCTTCTATACTAATACTCAAAATTTATCTTAGGGATATGTGATCTAATCAGAGTTTATCTAAATCCATCTTCCAAGGTTTGTAATAACACCTCATCTGATACCAACTGTAATGCCCTGACCCCAGTTACTCAGAGTTGATGCAATGTTACATAACAATGGCATGATCACAAAAGATCATGTCTCGAAATACTGGTTAGTTTAGTAGCCTTGGAATCACTAGATACATTCATAAGGTTTACATTCCATAATTATGTGAAAAACTACAATAATATAGTCTCCATAGTCCACACTCATATCCCCTCAAGACTATCCCTACAGGTCAGTCATAAAATATTTCGTCACATCCTGGGAAAAATAAAACATAGAAAGGGGTGAGCTCAGATGCTCATTAAGGATAACAATAAAGCGGAAGCTTTTATAAACAAACATAAACACTTGAGGCAATGTATAACTAAAACTAAAGCCTTTAATATTTGAACTTCATAATAATATGGCAAAGTTAAAATGAAAGAATTCCATTTACTTATTCACATGGATATTCTAATAGTCGAATAATCACATGCAATATCAATAACCACTTTCATAATGATAGAATGCATAATTCCAGACTATCATAACCACGTAGCCAAGGCCTCATGCCAAAACTACAAATATTATTTTGTCATGGCCTCGTGCCAAGACACTAGTTTGTCTCATGAGACCTACCGATGTATCGTGGAGCTATAGCGGGCTCCACCCATCACTTACTATGTCTAATGAATTCCACATATGAATAGGTTTAAACATAACATAAACATTCGTATTAAAAATCGCATACGAAATGTCAATACTTTATCCATAAACCATGAATAGTATAAAAATAACACATCCACAGTCAAACATATCACAAAACCTTAAATACAATATCGAAGTTTTGTATCATAATAAATCAACTTCAAATAAGCTTAAAATCCATCAAAGGATGTTTACATAGATGAAATCAAGTATATTTGAGAGAAATAAATATTTTTTGAAATCATTTAAAAGTCACACATTTATAAATGATGTAATTTAAAATTGATTTTTGAATCAAAGTGTCACACACCACTTTGAAACTTTTGAAAATAAATATCATTTCAAAACATTCATGTCCATATAAATAAATCCTTAAAATCATTTTGAAAACATGAGCATTAATTAAAAATATTTAGAAAGATAAATCTTTAAAACATTTA
Source organism: Viscum album (assembly GCA_963277665.1). Taxonomy (NCBI): domain Eukaryota; kingdom Viridiplantae; phylum Streptophyta; class Magnoliopsida; order Santalales; family Viscaceae; genus Viscum; species Viscum album. The sequence goes on from OY728143.1 coordinate 361,587,691, forward strand.
AAATTTTGATCTTGATAAAGAGTACATTTCACAAATTCTTAAAATATTCATTTTGAAATAATTTAAAGGTCACATAATTATAAAATAAAATCTTTACATTCAAAATATTCTTATAAGCTTGTAAGGTAAACTTCTAAGATTTTACAACGGTGAAAAATAGCCGCACCCACCGTCTAAGTTAAAAAAAGACATTCTTACCTTAATTTTGTCGGAAAGGTTAAAATGGACTTGTTTGTAAAATGACGTAAAGATTCCTTTATAAAATTCTTATAAAAATTCATACAAGGGTATAAATGACCTTAACCCATATTCTATAAAATGGTAAGAATGTTTTGAAATAAATTTTTAAAAAACATGGGTGTGGATAATAAAGAGGTCTCAGTAGATAATCACGTATAAACAACCTCAGATAATGAAGAGATTGTGAAATAACCCTTACCTTGTACTTTTCCTTGGATGAGGGTATGTTATCCTCCTATATAATTGTGAAATAATTGTTATAAAATTATACAAGAATCATATTCATTAATATGATATCATATATGATCTTTAAACATTGATTTGTTAATAATATCTTAGTATTATCATCGTTTCGGGTGTTAATGGATTCATTTTCCATTATATTCTATGTTATGTGAGCCATATTTTTTATGGATTGGATGTATATTATTCATATCCATAATTATATAATGTCTCTAAAAATTATTTTTAATCATCAATTGAAATTTAGTCTTGAATGGATTCGATGGGGATTGAATCTCATCGCGTTCGTGGAGACGGTAGTCCGTACATACGCACGAGCGACAATATCATTCTTTGTATATGAAAATAATATATAATTGGATGTTATATCATATATAAAAAATCATTAACATTTTATATTTATTATTTTAATCAATTACATATCATTATCATACCCATCCAAATAATAATGTTTTTGAATAACAATTACACCACGACGTGGAGACGGTAAGCCTTATGTACGCACGTATGGTGCCATGTCATTCAAAGGATGGATAGAATACTGAAAATGGTTGTACTATATTTATAATAACATCACAGTATATAGAAGATACTGGCGTTATCATTTTATAATGGAAATAAAAATGAAAGAATAAGTTGAAGAAGAAAGGAACTTGAAAAAGGGTGGTGAAAACATTACCTCTTCTTTGGGTTCTTCCTTTTGATTTGATCAAAAGGGCTCCTTATGTTGGCTTTATGATCTAACTATGGCCTCTAGGCTAAAGTGAGGGAAGTTTAGAGAGTATTTGGGGTGGGTTTGGCCGAACAAAAAGGCTTTTAAGGTTTGAAGAATTGGTTAGAAGTGGTGTCCTTTTATAAGGGGGAGGAGGGGTTCTTTGTGGAAAACATAAATTATTATTTTAAAATAAATTCATATTCGATTTATAATGGCTCAAAAGTGGATTATTCAAAGTCTAAGGTGGGTGTGGGTCGAAATCCTTTCAACCAATAGATTTTAGACTGGCCTGGGTCATTATATTAACCTTATCTTTTAGTTTTAACTCTTAGTTAATTAGTTTTACATTTACCATGTCACTTTTTATATTTATATTATATAGTTAATAAGCATACTATATACATCCAAGCGACCCCCAATAGGTCCATTAATGATACACCTATCATGATATAAGTCCTTTGGCCGAGCTTTAGATTTTTATAAATAGAATATCAATTAATAATATAATATTTGTTTTAAAAACTCTTTTATGTCAATTTTGACACTATTTGGTATTTGATTTTTTTGAAAATACTAACAGAATTATTACTTCGAAAAAAAATAATTAAATCAATATTAACATGTCATAGTAACCTTTAAAATTATTTTAATTCATAAAAAGTTTCAAATTACATTTATTTGGATACTTATATTATCAATTATTTAAATATTTCATTAATTAGGTAATTACTACATCACCATTGTGTCATAAATAAATTAACTTATTTAAAGACAAAAAATTATAAATAAAATACGATTATTTAGGAAATCCTTTTATCTTTCTAATGAATATTTACAATCTAATTTATATTATGTATAACCCTATATTAAAAATGTTTTAGTAATTAAACTTTGATATTAACTCTTTTAACTCTTCTTTGAATTAAATAATAATTAATGTCCTAATCTAATCCAAGTGGACCTAAATGATAATATTTTATTCCTAAGGTTGTTTTTGGTCGATATACACTTGTACAATAGAATTAGGACATGTGTTAGAATAATATTAATATCATTTTTACCCTTAATTACCCTATTTACTTTTAACCGATGTAAATAAAAGTAAAAAAGTTACTATTCACCAAAAAATATTTTCTTCCCATTAAACCACATTTTACTCCTTCATATTAACCATGTCTCTCGGATTTTCAAAATTCCACTCACAGAAGCTGTAAGATTATGTTTTATATGAATTTCCAAATTCTCCTAGGAGATGGATAAAAGACGGTGAAAAGTTCAAAAAACTTTTTATATGCATAAAATTCTTATAAACTAACTCTAATGAATTAAATTTAACTTATATAGGAATTATGTATCTATTTTGACCAAAAATAAATTTAAATAAAATAAATAATTATTTAAATATAAAGTCGGTTTTAACCAATAACTCAGTGTTTTCACTATTCATCAAAAATCAAAAGTTTCAGAAAAATACCAAAATTTCACCCTAAGATAATTTTGATATTATGAATCCAAAAATGAAGTCTATTTTACCATATTCAAAACATAAAATTCGCATTTATTAATTTAAAATTAATTTCCGATGTCAAAACCAAAAGGCGTATTTTTAAGAAATAATATCTATCAAAATTTTGACACTTGTTTATATCCAATTTCAAAGTAAAATTACATAAAATGTCCATCATTGGATTAAATTGTAAAAATATAATCTATTTATACTTTAAAACCATTAAAATGTATAATTTAACACTATAAATTATTTTGATTAAAAAAGTTCTTTTTAGTTAAAATATAGTATTTTTCACTATTCACCCAAATATGAAAGTTATCAGAAAAACACACAAAAATTATTGAAACTAAATTCTTATCTCCCAATTCTAAAAAAGAAGTTCATTTTGTCAAATTGAATATATAAAAGTTTCAAATATTGGATTTAAAAAGGCTTCGCCATTAAAAGGTGATAAAATTGCATTTTTTAAAAAATACTTCTTTTATCTGAAAAAAATAAATTTATTCTTAAATTCTGTCTTAGAAACTCGTAATATGGATTCTAAAATTATGAAGATAATATAAAATTTAAAATTCAGTTAATATTATTCATAACTGCTTTTCACGGCTAGTTTAGTAAGTCGTGGTGTGCTTGAACTCAATGTTGCGTACAACACACTCTATTATATTATTCAATAAGAAGTGTACCATGGATGTTTGGGGTGTTACAGTGGTGCCCTCTAGGCCGAACCGCCCTCGCGTAGACCCACGACCAGTCTGCGCCCTCGCGACCGGTTTGCGCTCTTGCGGCGCTCTGCGAACCCTCGTTGCCAGCAGGGTTGGGCCCAGCGGGCCAGGCCGAACCCCACCGGCTGGCCTACCCAACGGACCAGGCCAGACCCTATGAGTTAGGATGGGTCGACCAGGAGCGGGTCGGCCCAGGATGGTTCGGGCCGGGTCGGACAAGACCTGGGCCCACTATGACCCCTTTACCTTCATTGGCCATATCTTTGGCACCAGGCGTCCATTTGACGAACCGTCAGTGGCCCTGGTAATCATGGAGCATGAAGATCCCTTTGAGTATACCCCACTAGAGTTTGGGGTATAGTTGATATATGGCCAGGATGGATCGTAAATTAATCCAACTAGGCCCCGAAACTAAAAGGCTAATGACTCACAGACCGGGTGTCCAATTGATGCGTCGTCTATTGCGTTCAAATCCCTATGACATGGAAAACCATAGAAATACTTGTTATTGGGACTACATGACAGTTAGAGTATTAACAAGTAGATCGTGGGGTAGATCCTTCCATAGGAGAGCGGGCAGAGTGCAGAGACCTTGTAGCTGGCAGAGGCTTGATGACTGCTGACCGATTGACTCGGAGTGACTCGACTGGCCGAGTGGGGAGCGTCTGGTTGTGGCGGAAGACCCACAGCAGAGGAGTGCCTGGTTGTGGAGGAAGACCTGCGTTACTCGATAAGAGGAGTACCTCTATAGACTATTATGGGGAGCACCTGGTTGTGGCGGCATACCCACAATGGAGAGTGCCTTGGTGATATAGTAGACCTACTATACTCGACAAGAGAAGTACCTCACCAAACCATGGTTAGTGGGAAGAACCTTGGTGTCACGGCAGGCCCCCTGTACTTGATAGAGTAAGATTTCTCTAGCTTTCGAGGTTTCGATAATGTGAATAAAAATCCTCATTGATCTGAGTTAGTAACTTTTGTGTTTTCCTCCAAATTGGGATGGATCACTTGATAACTTAGCTACATGTATGGGAATATACCTAAGAAAGTTTATCTGTTAATTTCATACTTTGTTGTTTATCCTTGTTGAGTTTTGTGAGTCCTTGAGGGTCTCGAGGTCCCTACGGAGTATCGTTATACTAACCCCTTCAAGGGATATGCCTGCAATTCATTGTGTTGGATGCAGATGATGGACAATGATGACTGAGGCTGAGTGTACCTGGATTAGACGGTACCCAGAGGTGGACATTACGATGAGTCGGTACACAGAGGAGACTGACGGATGTGGAGTGCTGAGGTGGCTATCTATACATACCCTTCCGGTAGGAATCTCAGAGGATGACCCAGCTATTGTTTTTCCTTTCTTCAGTTGTATTTGTAATTACAATTCTTTGTACATTACAGTTGGGCTTGTATTTCCAGCCCCTTTTACTTTTTATCACTCTTTTGTTAAACATTTTTACTTCGGGTTTCATTTCCAGTTGTGTGCTCTGTTTTATTTCTTTATAGTTTACAAAGGCAGTGCCTTCCCAGTTTTAGGGAATTACACCTTTGGTGCTAGTCACCATCCCCTGACCTGTGGAAGGTGGGATTGGGTTAGTAATGGAACATGCCCTGGGGGACGGGTCGTGACAAATATTGGTATTAGAGGAATCAGTTCTACTACAGAACTTAGGTCACTAAACTTTTCTGTGAAGTAATAGTGTAAAGTGTAGTGAGTTCAGTTTTTTGTTCAGGGAGTTCAGTGTTGGTGTAGCGGCCAACATATCTATACACTAGGACCCTAACATCTGACTTCTGACTCAGTGCATGAAAATAATGATTGCGTGTGTGTTTACTTTGTGATTTATTAATTCAACTCAACCAGGTCAACTCACCAAGTATAATCTTTTGACCATGTCACATCTGTTTCTTTTAGGATGCCTCCACGCAGATAGCCTATTAGAGTTCCGACAGTTTTGTGCACTGACAGCCCACCGAGCGATGAGGCTCTAGTATAGGGTCCTCTTACTACTTTTTCACCTTCGGGTGGTGTACAAGCAGCACCACCACCCGTTGGGCAGAAGATACCACTAGCCACACTGGAAAATGGTGCATGTCGACTGAGCGCGTTGCACAAGTTCTAGCAGCAGAGGACTCTGAGGTTTTGAGGTGAGACAAATTCCCACACAGCTGAGGTCTGGCTGGAGGAGATTTCTAGAGTTTCCCATCTAGTTGAGACACCAGTAGAGCAGATGGTGATCTTAGCTGCTAGTCTTTTTCAATGAGTGACTATGAGGATGGTCCGATTATTGATGAGTCTTTGGTACGTGGACTGTTTCCTGAGATAGTACCTTCAGGTAGTGTGTCATCTATATCACTACCTATTGGTCAGCAGTTACAACCGGTGGTACTGGTGGAGGACACATGTAGGTTTAGTGCCTAAGACGTGTTTCAGCATCAGATACCCCTTAGGTTCCGAGGTGAGCCTGACTCACAAGAGGCTAAGGAATGGCTCGATGAGGTGGATAAGAGTTCTCTAGAACTTCTACATCTTCGGCAGGACGACATGTCAGTAGCTGAGTATTCATCGAGGCATAAAGATCATTCCTGGTACGTGATGAATATGGTATGATCAGTGCTTTAGGGCTCGAACATCCATGTGAGGTGTGTTTAAAGGAAATCCAAGCCAACACAATTCCTCTTTGCATTCATACTAATGTTAGGGTTCTAGAGAGAACCTTTGTGGTTGAATGTTCTTTGGCTGAGTGGATACTACCAGTGAATGTTAGCAGTGGGAAAGCATAAAACTAGACCTAGTCTCAGAGACTTGGGCATGTAAAATGTTTCGGGAGGAAGAAGTGTTAGGGAGAAATGAGACTGCAGGGCAGAAGATGTGGAAGCAGATCTAGGAGAGCAGTATGAGGTGATGTACATTTTGACATGTTACAACAACCCCCTTTTTGTGGACCCCACATACTTTGGGAGCTGGAGGATAGGGGAAGAGATTAGTTACAGGTGGTCAAGGAATGCATCCCAAGGGCTCTAGGAATGATTCTATGTAAAGTCTATGTCAACTACTAGCTGTCATATCAATAGACATAGGTACCAATCATTCATTCCTTCCACGAATCTTGTCTAGGACCTAGAGTTTCCGGTTAAACCTTTGACTTGACTCTCACTTCTAGAGAAACATTTGGGAGGAGACTCGATAACCACACTTACGCCGATGGTGTGATCTGACATTTGAGGTGAGAGTTTCGGTTGAAACCTCTTGGTGGCAGTGTTGAGGCCTTGTGACGTTAGTTTCAGTTTAGACATGACATCCACATTTCACACTCAGATTGATTGTATTAGGAAAAGAGGTTGTGGTTTATCTACAACGTTGGAATGGGGGTTTCCTCGGTCAGTGAAAAAAGAAACCCAGGAAGCATAGGATAAACTCATGCATAAGAGGGTGCATCCAGACACTCATGAGTCATCCAACCACACCCTCGTTGTAGCAGAAATTGACATTGAGCTAGTCTATAATTCTAGGAAGGGGACATGGTAGCATGACACACTCAGTAGGAGGTCTGGCCTACAGCTACTAGGTGAGGCGATAGAGAAGCATGCTACTTTATAGATATCCTTTGTGTATAGAGATGGAGCGGCCTTCCTTCAGTCTCTTACAGTCACTCCTGCACTTCTTCAACAACTCAGGGAGGCACAGCGTGGGGACACTGACTGTGAGACATGACATGCTTAGATACCTATAGGGCAGGCACCTGATGAATTTTCTAAAGGTGGGGAGCATGTCATTAACTTCAGAGGACGTACTATGGTACCAGTGTCACTTCAAGAAAAATTGTTGAGGTAGTTCCACACAACCCCTCTAGTGGTACATATAGGAGTGGCGAAGATGTACCATGATCTTAGACAACAACACTGGTGGCCATGAATAAAGAAATCAGTTGCATAGTTTGTCTCTCGATTCCTCACTTTTCTGTAAGAGAAGGTCGAGCATCAGGTACCATCAGGCTTGGTTCAGCCTTTAGAGGTCCCAATGTTGAAGGGGGATGGGATATCCATGGACTCCGTGATGGGTCTTCCACTTACATCCATGGGACGTGACTCGATTTGGGTGATCATCTACCGACTCACCAAGACGGCCCACTTCCTACCGATCAGAGAGCAGGGTTCCATATAGAGCTTGGGGCGCCTCTATGTGCAGGATATTATACGGCTAGATGGAGTACCCATTAAAATTGTCTCTAATTGTGGCGCACATTTTACTTCCTTGATTTGGAAGGGGTTGTAGTAGGCTTCCGGAACATAACTTCATTTGAGCACTTCCTTCCATTCTCAGATGGATGGCTAGACTGAGAGGACCATTCAAACCCTCAAAGAAATGCTCCGTGCTTGTGTACTCGACTTTGGTCGGAGCTGGGAGGTTCACTTTCCTTTGGAGGAGTTTGCATTCAACAATAGTTATCACTCCACCACTGGGATGGCACCTTTCGAGGAATTGTACGAGCTACCATGCAGATCACCTTTGTGCTTGACTGACAAAGGGGAGTCAGCACTAGTGGTTCCAGAGATGGTATGGGCCACCACAAAGAAGGGGAAGATAATCCAGGAGTGGATGAAGATTACACAGAGCAGGTAGAAATCGTATGCCAACATGAGATGGAGACCTCTGGAGTTCGCGGATGGAGACCACGTCTTTTTACAGGTCTCACCTTGACGAGATTTTCCCAGATTAGGCTGAGGTTGAAAGTTATCTCTAAGGATCATAGAACCTTTATAGGTCCTTGGAAAATTTCACGAGGTGGCTTACCGCTTAGCACTTCTACCTCAGTTTCACCAGGTGCACGAAGTCTTCCACGTATCCCAGCTGAGGAGATATGTGCTCGACCTTTCTCATATCATTGACCACGGAGAGCAAGACGTTGATGACAGGAGGACTTTTAAAGAGGTTCTTGTAGAGATTGAGGATCGACAGGAGTGGGTTTTTTGTGGATGGTCGATAACTTTGGTGCGTGTTCATTGGCTGCACGGGAACATCCAAGAGAGTTCACGGGGACGGGAGGCTCAGATGCATGCACATTACCCCCACCTATTTCCTTAGTTTTAGTTATGGCTTACGGAGACTTAGGGCCCCGTGGTGGGGAGAATGTAATGACCCAGAATGTCCATGTCATTTTTTTAATAAATGGGAATTTTACGAGTCTGCGAAATCTAACGGCGCCCGATTCTGAGGCCCGGAGTGCCCGGAATGATCTGTCAAAGTTTTGTTAAGCATAAGTTAACTTGCGTAAGCAGTTTTCTTGAAAAAGTGGGATATCTATTAAATGGTTACTCGGGTCAGAAATATGAGGGCACTATTACGCTCAGGATGGCGGGTTTACCATAGTCATGACTTAATATTAATCAGTGAGGGCCTCCTGTGAGAAAACCTAAAAATGGCATAATCATTAATATCATAATTAAATAAATTATTTTATTTTTCAAATGCTTATAAATCAAAAACAGTAACTCAGATTAAAAATCTGAGCCAACCATTGAACTCGTGAGGGTATTCTTTATTTAAGAAGATCCTATCATTAGCCGATGTGGGCCACCAGAGAAAGATAGTTTATGTCCGTAAATAAAATAATTAAGTGAAAATTATTTAATAGTAAACTCTATAACTTCTAAATGGTAACTCGGATTTAAAATCCGAGAGTACCGTTAGGTTTTTTGGGGCATGTTTCACTTAGGCAGAGCCTAACCTCGACTGGCACGAGTCGAGGGTGACTGATAATAATTTTCCGAACTTTTTTTTGGTATGTTTAGTAAACACACGACCAATGTTTTATTACTTTTGAACATGTTCTCGGAATTGAAATCTGAGGGAACCGTTGAACTCAAAGTGTCGGTATTCGCTTAAGGAGACTTTCACCTCGACGAAAAATGGAGGAGGGAGAATGTTAGTTTTTCGGTTTTTCATGGAAATAATAAAATAAAATAAAATTAATTTTATTTTATTTTGAGCTTCCATGTGGATATTTCAGGAGGTGTAAACCAAAACTAAACCTTCATGTGGATGTTGGAAGTGGGGACCACCAGACCTAAACCTTCTCTAAGAGGTTAAGGTGGTGGGGACCACCCGAACCATAACCTGCCATGAGAGGTTCTGGTGGTAGGGACCTCCCAGGATTAAACCCCCTTGAAACCCCCCTTTAATTAGGAGAAACCCTCAAATCCCACAATTAATGAGGGGGAGCCTCTTAATCTCCTCCACCTAAATTTTTCCAATACATATACCATTAATCTTGCCACTGCACCACATCGTTGCACTAGTATAAATTAATTGTCTTGCCCATTTTTAAATTAAGTAACAGCATCGTTGGAATTTAGCAAGGTTACTAATAAATGAACCGTCATAAATTCCGACGATCGTTACCGACCTCCCCCTCTCCAATATATATAGAGCTTGGGAGCAGAATTTGGGATAGCTTCACCATGCAACTAAGTGCTTGTAAAGTGACGCGACGCCCAACAGTTGGAGGATTACGCTCTCTAATGAAGAACATGATCTCCCGACAAAGAACACTTTCCCGACGAAGAATGACCACAACTTTGACCTTCCTCCTCGGGAATTCCTCTGACGTAGGACGTCTTCGACTATGACGAGCCATTTCACAACCCGAGGATCGAGGAAAAAGTCGACGACACCGATGTCCATCTTTTCCCAATGATCTGTCTTCTTCCCTGCGACTCGGTCAGTGAACAACGAATAATGTATGGGTTTTACTTGAACATGTTATTATTCCTCTAATTTATCACATATAAAACAAAGAATCATTATGGATGATTTTTCTTTGCGAGTTGGGAATTTTTTTTGCGGGATGATATGGGGTGTTGATAGAATTTTATTGTTATATATTCTTCTTAGTAATTCATTGAAATTCATGAATGATTAATCGGTTGCTACCACCCTAAATTCGGAGGGTGAAGGACTTACAAACATGGACCGACCCCTATTTCGTTCTTATTTGTGATGTTTTTCAGAATGGGTATGAGGCGACGAGACGACGAAGGTGACGAAGGCCATAGTTGCGCTACCTGCGACCTCCGTGACCCGCACCACCCCTACGGTGCTCCGGAACCCCGGCCATACCGGCTCCGCCACCCTGGGCTGAACTACACCACCCACTGGCTTCTAAGCCACCCAGGCCGCACCACCCACCGGCCGCACCACCCACTGACTGAACTGGCTGAGTTGTGCCACGCCCTGGTTGAACCATCCCTCGGCCTTCGGGTGCCTCGTGCGCCCCGCGGGCCCCGTGACTATGCTATCTGTGCACCCCACGCACACCACGGCACCACCGCCTACTCTCCCCATGAACCCCTTGGCTCCTCCATCAGTGTTCCCCGTGCACCCCGTGCCGCCGCTGGCCAAACCCGCCCCGGTCTCCTGGGGCGCGCCACGCGAGCCGTGCCCCTCGCGACGCCCTGGCCAAGTTGACCCCTCTCAGCACCCTCTGGGCCGTGTTGCGCCCTCACGATGCCCTATGGGCCGAGCCATGCCATTATAGTCCCCTCTGGGCCGAACCTCCATCGCGCTGACCTGTGACCAGTACGCACCCTTGCGACCAGTCAGCGCTCTCACGGCCCTCTGCGACCCCTCGCGGCCAGCTGGGTTGGGCCTAGCAGGCCAGACCATATGGGTCAAGCTGGGTCGAGCTGGACCGGGTCGGCCCATGCTGGGTCGGGCCATCTCGGACCGGACTCAGGCCCACTACGACTCCTTTACCATCTTTGGCCATATCATTGGCACCGGGCATCCGTTTGACGAACTGTCAACGGCCCTGGTAATCTTGGAGCATGACGGTCCCTTTGAGTATAACCCACTATAGTTTGGGGTATAGTTGAGATATGGCTAGTTTGGATCATGCAAAAATCCAACCGGGCCCCTTAAATTAAAAGGATAATAACTCACAGACTGAGCGTCTTATTGATGTTCAGCCTGTTGCGTTGAGACCCCTATGATGTGGTGAACCTTTGAGATAATTCCTTGTGGGACTTCGTGATAGTTGGAGTATCAACCAATAGGTCATGGAGCAGATCCTTCCAGAGATGACCGGGAGGAGTGCGTATACCTTGTAGTTATTTGAGACTTGATGACTACTGACTGATTGACTCGAAGTGACTCGACTAGCCCAGTGGGGATCGCCTGGTTGTGGCGGCAGATCCATGGAGGAGGAGCGCCTGGTTGTGGCGGCAGACCCACGGTACTCGACAAGAGGAGTACCTCTACATGCTATTAGAGGGAGCACCTGGTTGTGGCAGCAGACCCCCGGTGGGGAGCACCTTGGTGACACAGCAGACCCAGAGTACTCGACATGAGGAGTACCTCAGCAATCCAAGGTTAGTGGGAAGTGCCTTGGTGTCACGGTAGTCCCACTGTACTCGACAGAGGAAGATTTCTCTAGAATTCGAAGGTTGAATAATGTGAATAAAAATCCTGGTTGAGATGAGTCAGTAACTTTTTTGTTTTCCTCATGATTGAGATGGATACCTTGATAACATAGGTATATGTATGGGAATGTACCTAAGTAGGGTTATCTATTGATTTCATACTTTGTGGATTATCCTTGTTGGATTTTGTACGACCTTGAGCCTCTCAGGGTCCCTATTGAGTATCATTATACTCACCCCTGCACGGGTTATGCCTGCACCTAGTTGTGTTGGATGCAGAAGACGGACATCACTGACTGAGGCTGAGAGTACCAGTACTAGACGGTTCCCGGAGTTGGACCTTACGACGAGTCGGTACACGAAGGAGACTGACAGATGTGGGGTGATAAGGAGGCTATCTGTACCTACCCTTCTAGTAGGAATCCAGGAGGATGACCCAGTATCTATTTTTCATTTCTTCGGTTGTATTTGTACTTCTAGTTCCTTGTACTTTATAGTTGGGCTTCTATTTACAGACCCTTTTACTTTTCATCACTCTTTTGTTACATAGTTTTACTTAGGGTTTCATATCCAGACGTGTACCCTATTGTGTTTGTTTACAGTTTAGAAAGGCAATTCCTTCCCGATTTTTGGGAATTATGCCTTTGGTTCTAAGTCTCCATCCCCTGGCCTATGGAAGGTGGGGTTGGGGTAGTCACTGCCCGGGCCCCGGGGGATGGGTCATGACAGTAACTTATTTTAATACTTGGATTCTAAATATTTTGAAAACAAAAACGAACAAATTTTACTCAATAAAAGTATATAAGATATTTACTTAAATGATTTGGTTTTGATAATTCCTCTATTATAATTAATCTAATAGATACCTCTTCAATCTATATATTGATGAATCCTGGAAACCAAATAATCAAAAATTACTCATATGGGTGATAAAAATACTACTCTACTTGATATCTAGACCAATGAACATTAGGTTTTTGTATTATTGTATATGACATTACAAGAAAATTTGATGGAATCACATCCTAAAGTAGTCAAACAGATCTTAAAAATCCATAAAGTCACCATCCAACTTCATTTGTTTTATTATTCTAGAGCTAAATTCACACTTAAGAGTTATTTAGGTGCTAATTTTAGTGGATTTAAAAATGATAAAAAAAGAAACTCTTTAACTTTTCATTTATTAAGAGAGTTTATATTTTCATGGTTATAAAAGAAATGACACCCAGTTACACTTTTCATAGTTGAAGCATAGTATGAAGTGGCTAGAAGTTGATGTGTTCAATTTTGTGGAATCAGTATACACTCATATATTATTTCTTGATTTTTACTCAAATTATGATTCCTTGAAATAACACTTGTGATATCTCTTTTTTAGAAACCCATCACATAACTCACTTTTCAAGTACACATACATAATACACCGCATCCTTTTGTATCACACGCAAAAAGGAATTATATGTCTTGAGTTTATCAGAAATAAATATTATCTTTCCACAATTTTCACTACATAATTGAATTATTGTATAATTGACCACATTCAATAGATTTTTTCTATGATCAATGGAAATTGATCATAATTTCAACCCCTTATTTTAACAGTCACATAACATTTAAAAATTCATTGAGAAATGGGGAGGGAATTATCCATTTTTGAATTGTACTAACATTTTTTGAAATTATTTTTCTTCTTATGGATGTTTAATGCATAGAGATTCACATAATTAGACTTGTAAAATAAAATTTTACATTTACTATATCTAAACCTACCAAAAGATACATGTTTTGTTTAATTCATAGGAAAATAAATTTTAAAAGTTATATATTTCATAATAGTTTTTTATGAAAATATTCATCATATTGGATTCATATTTTTCACTGTGATTATATTTCAAAAATATTTTTTATTTCATTTATACGAACAATATACATGATTTTAACCATAATATTATCTATTATTTTTTAAGAATTGGTTTAATTTTAGAACTTATTACCTATGTTTATTATATTCTGATACACTACATTTTAAATTTTATTCTTATTCAATTGATCGTTACTTTTCTAACTTACAATCTATGATTTTATTTAGGTGTTAATTTTAAATATGTTTTTCTATAATTTTATATTCATAAACCCCAATAGAAGAAACATTTTTTACCTTTTATAAGGATATAAAATATTTTTATTTGTGAGGTAATAGAAAATGTATAGAAAATTTTCCACGATAACCATTATTAGAATAAGAACCCTTATACGGATCATGAAATTACTTAACAACGAATCATTATTTTATATCTTATCATCTAGTAAGTATTTTTTTAATATTTTATAGATGTTTGTAAAAAGGGTATATAAAAGGATATTATACCATTTGAAAAAAATCCTCTAAAAAATTCCTATCAATTAAATAAAGGTAGATAATTTTTTATTTATATTATAAAAATTGAATACTCGGTATTTCATAAACCTCATGTTATGTGACTTCTTCTTCCAAGGATTTAATTTATAGAATAACTAAGAGGGTTTAAATTTAGAAGATTAAGTAGTCTAATAATGTTTAATAATGTTTTTTAAAGATAATCTTTTCACCTTAAAAAAATTTGGCATAGGGTTCTTTTTTATATGTTTGATTAGCTTTGAAATGGTTCAGAAGATTATAGATGTTTGAGAATATCAATTTCAATTTAAAAATGTATAGAATAATTTTTTAAATTTTTTAAAATAAATAATTTAAATTTATATTAAAAAATATTACATGGAGTTATCTTTTCAAACTCTATCAATATTAATATTTTATTTGTGTTTTTTGTTTTAAAAAATGGGGGATATTCTTGAGTCAAACCCTCACATTATTTGTGGCATTAAAAATAAAAATACAATATTTTAGATATTCAATTAATATTTGAGTTTTTTTTGGGTTTTTTATATAGTTTTAGTATTTATTTGACATATTATGATGAACTCCTCAACGTTAAACATCTACTAGAGCATGTATGTGTAACTTAATAGAATACATTAGTTAAAATAATTAGAAAGTTTATTTTTGAGATACATCCTTCAGATGATGTGGTAAAATGTCCAATCATGTTGTAATTAATCCTACTGATTTTACAATCCAAACATTGTGGTTTTTTATATGAAATTTTAAAAAAATTTCCCAAGTCTCCAAGGATCAGATTCTATAATGTAAGAATTCCTAAGAGTTTAGAATTGTTCTAAAATTTTGAATCATATTATCATGGTGGGGTTCTTCCAATATTTTTTCTTTAGAGATCATAGGTTAAAGATTCCATGTCTAATTTTCATCGTTAATAGTCTATTTTATTCTTTCTTTAATATCTATTTTTTTAATTGTTTAGATATAACACATTCTAGGCTGGATGTTGGTTTTTTGATCCTATGAGATCAAGAGATTATGATGATATGAAGAAGTTCCCTATTGAAAGGGTTGATATCCACTAATCTTAGTGTGCATGAGAATTATATATTTGATCTGCCTTATCAAGGTATTTTTAAGATAGGAATATAGTTTTTCCATCGATATGAAACTGATACCTAATGATGGGGTTACAATTTTTGATGTCTCGGGCTTGGAATGGGGATTCCTGGGTTCATTTGATGGGATTCTTGATTCATTGGTCTAAATATAAAGGTTCCAATCATTATAATATGGTTTTGGTATGTAATAACATTTTGGTTAATCAAAAAAAAATTGATACCTAGTTAATAATGTACTTTTTATTATTTTTACAATTTCTATTTTGCAATTTTTGGTAATTATAAGAAAGTACTTTATTTTTTGAATCATTTTCATTCAACAGAATTAATTGAATTATATGTTAAGATAGTAAATATAGATACATGTAATTTATATAGTTTTTATAATTTTATTTCATTGATTTGATCATATAGTGTAACTTCCAATCAACCAAAACATTAAGTGGTAAGATAATCACTACTCATGTTTTTTACATCAATTAACACCCTCCATCCATATTCAGGTGTTTCCACCTACCATATCCACCATTATTATGACAAAAACATACACATTCATATTTATATTTATATAATGATTTAAATAATGTTATATTTTATTATATTTACATATACATTTTTAATGTATTTAAATATATTATTAAATATTTTTATTGATTAAAATGAATTTGATTATTTTTTATTATAATAGTTTTGAATACATAATTAATAAAAAAAAATATTTTAATTTGATTTATATTTTTATGTATACAGCTTATATATTAAAATATTTTAATATAAGTACAAATTTATTTAAATATTTTATAATATATATTAAAAAATATATAAATATGTAAACAGAAACATATAATTATAAACATATATATATTATAAATTAAATTATATAATTATAAATATATAAGTCTAAATATTTAGTATATTTGATGTACTTATATATTTAATTTTATAGTTTCTATATTTGTATTTTAATATATATCTACATGTAGTTTTATTTTTATATATAATTATAATTAAGTATAAAAGAATACAAAAATTATCAATGATTAAAATATATATGTTATTTATATAAATAAAAATATATATATAATTATTTATTGTAATATAAATTATATTTTAGAATATGTAAATATGTATATATGACATAAATTATGTATGGTACCTTTTATTAGTTTTATTTTACTGTTGTTAATGGGAACATTATTCTCGACAAAAAAAATATTTGATAAAGTGTTACCATTATTAGTGTTTAAAAATCACTATAAAGGGTTCCCTTTTATTAGTACTTTTTCTATACAGATAAATTTGACTATTATCATCGCTGGTAATTTTATTCCTATATCATTGATTTTTATCACTAAAAAAGAGTAATAATGTTTTCTTAATCTATAATGTTGTATGATGTTCATCAGTAATAGTGATAATAATATTGTATATTAAAGAATTTGGGTACAGCTATGTGAATTTCTTTGGTAGAGGAATAAATGAGGATAAATACATGTTGTTATTGTGGTAGATTCCAAAACCAAACTCTTAAAACCCTTATTTCCATACAATGAAATAAAATCAACACATTGAAATGAAGAAAAAATATTCATTCATGACACCCTACCCAAGTTCAAGTCCTTAGGTTATTTCACTACAATCATTAAGATTATAGATCATGGTGAAAAAAATGAAAAAACGTATGGATAAGAAGAAGGTTAATTTAACATAATGTAAAATATATAGAATAACTGATACTAAAATTACAAAATACTAAAACTATGTATAAAATTGAAATTAAAGAATCCATTTATAGTAATAATAGTTCTATATTTATAAATTTCATAGAAAAAAAATTATAATTATACACATCTTTGGAAGATTTTGGATAGACTCCATGTAGAATTTTAATGTCATAAACGTTTTATATATGGAAGTTTTTATATAATAACCCATATTTCAAATACATATTATTTCATAATTATTAACATAGATATCCATATAATAAAATTCCATTAAATTTAAAGGCCTAGTGCCTTTTTGAAATTATATACATAAACCATTAAACTAAAATAAAATACCATATAGTTATTTAAAACTCCATAATGGGGTTCTAGTTTTTTTGGACTCATAATACTGCATAAAATAACCTAAGGATATACATTTTAAAATGGGTGATCTATAAAGGCCAGTATAGGAATAATTGTATCACATTATGATGATAAATAATAAATGTGGGTAAATATTCATACCATGATATAATAAAGTTGTAAGAATAATATATACTCACATAAATTCATTTCATTAGAAAATAGCATCATAAAATAATTTTTCTCATTGGAATGTTGAAACAACATATAATGTGACATCATAATCATTGGGTGAGTTTAAAAGCCAATACATCCATACATAGTGTTCCTAAGTTGAATTCACTTTCACCACACATTGAATCATATGATATGAAAACATTACCCAATTCACTGCAGTCCTTACATGGTTCACCCTTAATATGTATGACTTTACATGTTCTGCATAGATCATATTACAAAAGAATGTATTTCATCCTTTAAATACCATGATTATAAAATATTTCCTTATAATATGGAACTATCAAATCAATGAAGTATTGTTATATTTAAGTGAATAACATAAAATTAAAATAGGTTTGGGTATTCCCAAAATAAATGAACGACATAAAAAATCAATGGACAATTTTGATAGCTTAGATGGTGTACATAATAGTTCATAGAAGGGTAAAATGAAAGTGGAATCTAGACTATCAAAATTTATGAAACATATGTATAGTAAATAAATGTTTTTAAACACATGAAACATATCAAATTGTGAATAAAATAGGCTTCTTTCAAAATATTTTGTTGAATGGAAAAGAGGAGGGGGAAAATCCTTAAATTGAGATGTTGGTTCTTAATGACTAGGAAGACATACTTAGAATGATTGAAACTCATTGAGAGGAATCTATAGATTTAAAAAGATATTAGAAAAATCAAGTTTTTTTAGTGAAGAGTAACTATATAATGAGTGGGTATTTATAGCAAAAGAGAAGGAAAATATCTTTTAATTTCCAAACATAGGTATGGGACACGTAGTTATAAAAAATAAAAAATATTTTCCCTTCCAATAGTTTTCTCAAAGGTTATTTTCCAAAGATGAGTGAATTTTAATATTTTATTAGTTTAAGAAATTATATCTTTCAAATAATGTAATTTATTATGTGGAACTCAATCATCTTCATAAGGAACTATTTCTAAACTGTTAATATATTTTTTAGATTTTGGGAGGATTGTAATAATATTGTAAAAATAATATTCTCACATTAAAATTTATTATTTTAATGGAAGGAACCATTTTTTATGATAAAAAAATTATATTATATATTTAATCACATTTAGTTTATTATGATATCATAATATTTACAATCTATTCAAACAATATTTAACTTTTACTGAATAATTCGAAAGTCTCATAAAATTATGAAAAATTCATCATTGGATAATTTCAATGTACTTATTTTAGAAATGATATTTAGTTTATCAAAACAATTTTCTACATATGATAATATTTAATTTTAAATAAAAATACTTATTTATTAAAAAATAAATGTTTTTATGACATAATCAAATTTATGAACCATATAAAATTTACTTGGGATATTATAACATTATATTATCATTTATATTTAATTAAATGAAGTTTTATAAGACTATATTTTGAAAATAAGTTTTATATAAAATTATTGAATGTATCACTAATGTTTAGTTTCATTGATATTATATATTTTTAGAAAATAGATTTTTTTCCTCTATATCCGAAATTTTATAAATCATATTCATCTTATATTATTTTGTATTTTAAAAAATAATAATTTGAATGGGATTCATGACACCACAATTTCATTTCTAATAATAAAATTAAACCCTTATAATACTATGTTCCAGATACATAACACCTTATTACACTGGTATACTCCCTAAGGGAATGGTGTACTATGGTGGTACATTCAAGGGGTGGATCATATAATAATTATCTTGGTCATATCTCTAATAAATTTATGTTTTCCCATAGAGATTTCCACTTGATCCTCTCTAATTGAATCTCTTTTTGAATCGGTAAATTTGGAACCCCAAAATTGTAACGACCCAAACAATTGTGAATAAAATTCCCATTCTTTTAAATGTTATATGGATATATAAAACACATGAACTCCTATTACTTTATTATATACAATTTTATTTAAATTACTATTAGGTATCCTTCCTATTGATAATATAGTCATTGAATTGTGATCACATGACTAGTATAAATTTAGGGTTCTAACAAATCCTTTTTGCACAAACATAGGATGTGATGGCCTCAACCAGAAGGATCATACCCTATGAAGCCCATTTATAATAGCTTTTAAGGGAGATAGAATTTCTCGGCTTTCCCCTAGACTAATACCCAGATTTGATCCAACAACTTAATCATGAGTGAAATTGTTTATGGGAGAAGTCCCAGATCATCGATATCACAGTCCAAACCATGTTCACCTAATGACCCCAAGAGAGCCCCACCATTTCACACAATACTCTTACGGTTTATGTTATTATAATAAAGGTATATGTATCAAGACCCTATAATTAATTTTATGTAGAATACTGAATATAATTTCATTATATTATTGTTACATTGAAAATGATTTTCTAAAGAAAAAATATTGTTTTTGGTTAATATATGAATTAAATTAAGAAATATATTTTGATAAATTAATTTATTTTGTAAATAAATATTATTTTATTAAAATATTATTATTAAATTAAATTTATTAAAGATTAATTATCATATAATTTTTATGAAGTCAAATGTAAATTTTATTATGGTTTGAAAACTATTTTTTTCCAAAAACCCATCAATTTTAAGTAAATGTCAGTTTTTATTTTAAAAGTTAAATTCAAACTTTTAAAAAATTATTTAGATAAAAATAATATGATTTTTGGAATTAGTAAATAAATATAATTCAATGGTTAATGTTCCATAATTTTCGGAGACGATGTAATTTTTGGGTAAAAAATTATATATCACATAAATATATAATGTGGTTTATGACATCCTAATGACAAAATAGCGATGTTATGAAATAATATAAAATTATTATTCATAATAATATATTTTTTCCTTTAAAATAATTTAATTTTAGGTTTATTTGATTTATTTTATAAATCATTAGTGAATTCTCCAAGAGATATAAAATATTTTCTGATTTCAAAATCATTTCCTTGAAAGTGTGACTCGCCTCCATATAAAAAATAGAAATATTTTAATATATTCATTCATTATAATTATAAAATAATGTATACCAATCCCATTTTTTATAAACCATGGGAAAACCCATGGGATGGTTTGTGGTATTGAATATTTTAGGGTGTTGTGTACAAAACCAAAATAATAATTAATTCCCCCACATTTCCTATATAAACCCACCCAAGTACACATTCCTCTTCACTAAACTCCTTGAAACTAATCCACACTATTATATCTACTCCCAATAGTTCTCAAAAGGTGACCCAATCCCCCAAGAATCCTCTCCCTAGCCTCTTGGATCATACATCTAATTAAGGTTTTCTTCCTTTGTCAATTTTTGTCCAGGTTTCCTTATATTGTTACATCCTTTTATTTTCAATTAAGACTAATGTGATATGGTTTCTCACCACCCCCATACTACCGTTATTATTTTTTAATGATATTAAACCCATTTCCCTCTCATTAATCCCACATGTGTACACTCTTTACCATACTGAAATTCAGTAAGGGATTCCTTTCTTCTCATTTCCTTTCAAGAATTTCCTTTATATTATGCATCTAAATTCCATTACATATGTTGGGATATTATGTTCCATAATCCCCTTACATTATATTTCAGGATAAGATGTTGAGAGACCCCTTTCTACCTAATCATCCAATTTTATGAATTTCTATTTGACATCATTATGCTGCCAAAATAGCACAATGATTTTCCTTGTCAAGATAATCATATAGTGAATAATATGTTGATTTCTCTATCAAGGGTATTCACCTTTATTATAATGTAGTTATTGATTATAGAAATATATTTATTTATTCCATATTCCTTGTTTTCATAATAAATTCGGTTTTTCTAATGAATATATGTTGTTTGATCTATGTGGCACACTTATGCATGAAATGAAATGTTTATAACAGGTTCCCCTGATAACGCTCTAGTGCATTCGATAATGTATAGTATCATGATAATCCATGCGCAATGTGGGTTTACTCATTCTAATTCATGTTAAATGAGGTTTTACTAATGTTAATTTATATTAAATGAGGGTTTACTCATTATAAGACATGCACAATGAGCCTGGGCTCATGCTAATATCATGTTTTATGTTGTTGCCACATTTCTATGTTATGAATATCATGCTATATAATGCCTTTATGTTAATGTTTATTTTGTGATCTATTTAAATTCCGATTAACTATAATGTATTTTATTCTTCATTTTATGTCATTTTTATTCCATTACAAGGATTTAAAGGTCACCATTTTCTTATGTATGTCCTCTGGTTATCCCATGTAACACTAAGTATGAATGAATGTTGTGGTCATATAAAATAAATTTTCAACAAAGGTGTGTATTTCATGTTTTAAGTTGTTTTTTAATGTTTCTAATACCTATATACACTAGAACTATAAATTTGTTAATCTATATTAGTTTAAATATTATGTTATAAATAATATTTAAATAATAAAT
This sequence comes from Viscum album, assembly GCA_963277665.1. Taxonomy (NCBI): domain Eukaryota; kingdom Viridiplantae; phylum Streptophyta; class Magnoliopsida; order Santalales; family Viscaceae; genus Viscum; species Viscum album. The sequence continues at coordinate 361,609,797 of OY728143.1, forward strand.
AATGATTAGGATTGTTATAAATAATGTTACCACCCACCCAGGATATAAAAAATGATCTTTATATGGAATGATTATTCTATTTGAGTCCATCATTTATCCATTATTCATTAGTTAGATTTTATAATTACCCTTAATATATGTTAATTATAATTGTCATATTATAATTATTACTTCACCAATTTTCATAATTACCACCAATTATAATACACAACGACCTTATTTCCCAATGGTCTTAGTGGTTTTCAACTTCCAATAAATACCTATTATTTTATTCAGTAATCCAATAAATCAATTATATCATGGTTAAATGTTATTCGTTTTCAAAATGATTATTTAGTTATATACATTCCATTTAATTTTTACAATTTTTTTCACAGGTGTGATATTTCTAGGATATTTAGATAATACATATTTTATTATTCTAGTTATTTTATTTTATTCTACTTATTTCCCCATTATAATATTGTACAGTTTACTAGGCTTGATTGTTAACTAAATATCATGTTATCAGTTAATGAAATAAATTTTTATCTTTGTGTTATACATTAAACTAAATTACTCAATATGTCACACCCATATGTAAATATAATTCGAAATTCTATACATAAATATCTAGGTCTTAAAAGTATAGTTTCCCCTTTCTCTACCCATGATCCAATAGTTTTTGTAAATTTCATTCTTTAATAATGGATGACACATGGAATTTTGATTCAATCAATGGCCTTGATTTTCTACTTGGTAATCTCCTTGTTAAGTGTAGTATCTTCAAAATATATTATAAATTAACATAATTTATGTTTTTATTATATATTGTATGGTTGAAGTAACTACTGAACCATTTTGAGTAAAAAATAAGTTACATATAGAAAACTATTTAATTATAGGTTAGCAGTACATTATATAGTATGCATAAGATATATTGGGATGTTTGATATTACATTGTAACTAATGGACTCTACGTCAGCTCACTTGATAATGGGTTTGAGGCTTATGGAGTTTCTATTAGAATTTGAGAGTGTTCTATAATAAATTTTCACCTTTATAATGTCATGATACTGGTATTCATTATTTTTTAGAAAATTGTATCTCGTAATGCTCATTACATTAAATCCATTTTTGAATATTCTATTAGGTTTTTACCTTATGTTTATTAAATATAATCTATATTTAAGAATGATACTAAAATATTATATCGGGTGAGTCTTTCTGGGATATTTAATATATGATAAGTATTCTGATAAGTTTTCATGGGTCATGGGGACATTTTAATCCCTTGGGGTGCTAATGGATAAGCCTTGATATTAAATTTAAAATTCATGAGGGAACATTAAAATGGTAGTATTCAGTTTTCGTGGAGTAAGGAAGGATATTCATAGAGAAATAAATATTATTGTATGACTATTGGAGGGATTGATCTGAATTAGTTGAGTCATGATTCATTAGGTGTGCTATTTTGTTAAAATTCACCTATGGGATTTTTTCCTTTTCTTGTATTGAGCTTTTAGTGGGGATGTCGACTTATTTATAATACCACAAAAAACTGTATTTTGAACGATGTGTCTAATAGTGTGGTATATAGTAATTTTATTTACCAACCTATGAACTCCCTTCATTCGGCCTTGGTCTTATCCCATGCTTTGTTTATCATCCTATTGGCACAGCCATTCCGTGTAGCCTTGGAACACATGATTATTATTTTCACATCCTGGATCCTACGCCAACTGAATCTTTAATAGGTTTACATTGGTATCTGTTAACATGGTGGGAGTTTAACCAATTTTTTTCAAAATTTTCATTTAAACATAGAATATTTGAGAAAATTAATTTTCTATATAGGGGTTCTCAAAACCATTTTAGTAGTAAGCACAACTGGAGGTACTCTTTATCATGAAATTTCCATAAATATAACATTTTATGTTCAGAATATTCACTTTAAAATTGTATAACAATATTAGTCTATTAAATTATTCTTTATATTCTAGTTTTTAATTATGTTTGGGAATTTATAAATAAAATAAAAATTAAAAATATACCCCAATTCTATTCAAAAAACATTGTAAAAACTAATGTATTAATATTAAAAAATATTAATTATATAAAAAATAAACTCCTACATATAGTCTTCAAATGATGTTGTGATATTATCAATAACATTATTGTGTGTTTTATTATATGGGATTCCCTTGTTTAACGCCTTCTCATTTGGTTATTGGTTTATAAATAATCATTCAACAATATTGATGGAAATATCATCATGATAAAAGTAAGTGTTTATTTAATTTATTTCCTTTTACATGAAGGTTATCTTTCCATTTTTTATTATCCTTCTTTATATTTCTCATAAAATATTTGGATATTACTTCTAAATTATAATATGATAAAATCTCATAATAATGCAATACTTTCATGTCTAAACCAAAAAAAATTACAATAAGAAAATATATAAAAAATATATAAATCAATACAGAATAATAAATTCATTTTTTAATCACCATCGAAAGATGATGTAAAATACCATGTGATATTTAATATTTAATTAATATAATTATACTATGTCCATAAGTAGAGAATTTATTTTTTTACAAATTATGAAAAAAATATATAGTGAATAAACAAGGCTGGATAGCATTAATTCATCTTGAAATAAATAATCTTGGGTGGATCCACAATATATTTATTCTCATCAGTTAGATGAAAATTTTATGGGACTCAGAATGAGATAAATAAGTAAAGATGCCATAATCAAATTTCACTTATGAGACCCCCTTGTGATTTCTTTTGACCACTGATTTGGTGTGGGTGAATCAAAGGTTTTTTCTAAGGAAAATATTTTATTCTTATAAACAGTCCAATATACTCACAATACCGTACTGCAATATTAGGTTATTTGACACACTCATTATCTTTTGAAACTCTCATTCATAAATATATGGTGTATGAAAACCAATAATAATACAATGGTTTTTATAGGGTTTAATGAATCTTGCAAGAGGGTACTCTGGCATAAAGTGAGGGATAACCCAATTTACACTACATTCTTATAATATCATTATAAGACCCATTGTGTGGGTATATATCCAAAGATAACATATACATATATATACATCCTAATACTTAAAAAATGTGAATGATTAATACAGTTAAAATATAACTAATAATGTAGTGAGGATTTTATACAAATAAGACTTATAAAATAACGAAAACAATGAGATTAACCTCCCAATTAGAATACATACATTGTATACTCTCTTTTCCACATACCAATATGGATAAGTTATCATTCTATAAAATTTCATTAGAGTGAAAATATAATTCAAGATCTTTTTATCATAACTCACAACCCATGGATTCTTTTATCATGTATATGATATATCTTGACCCTTCAATGGTGAGTATAATTCTTCTTATTCTTTTTAACTATGATAGATTATTCAATATAATCACAACTACACACTCATGTCCTCCTTAATAACTAGAGGGTATTATTAATTAAACACTTTAAATCACACACATTGTATTATTCTTGTGTGTGTATTGATCTTCTATGTGTTTTACACATTCTAAATCCTTTTTAGTAAACTCTATTGTTAATTCAACTTCTTCCAATAATCATGGTGAATCTCATTATAATTCAAGATAATTATGAATGGAAGGTAATATATAATTTTATAAAGAAATAACATATGAAAAAATTCCACAATTTTATGGTTAAATATGTTTCTCCCCTTTTCTAATTGGGGATTTTCTTATGTATAGATAAAACATAATTTAATCCTCCCTAAATACATTCAATGTTATTATATGATTAATAATTGATCCATTAATAAATATAAAGGTAAGCTATAATTATCTGCCATGTAGCAATATTTTCCTATAGAAACCATTGAATGTATCATGGTTTATAGCATCAAAAAAATATTTTTTTATTAATATGGACACAATTTTTTACCCAAGCATTCTATTGTGTTGATTATACGATATTTTGAAATATGTAATTTTTGTATTAATTTCTATAGATATAAATTAAATATATACCAATCTCAATGATACTCCAAGAATTTAATATTTACATGATAAATAAAAAAAATAACTAAATAGTGTATAATTGAATGAAATATTATCATTATTATGGTATTTGACCCTCCCCAAGAGTGATAATTTTCCCCTCATATGCCTACAACATAATTTCAAAATATAAAATGAATAATTTAAATATTTACCCTTGGATATTCACTTATTATGTTCTTATTCTTCAATCATGAGATCATGAAACCTGCATCATCACCTAATGGGTGTTATTCAGTTCTTCCATGGTTGAATGTATCATAAGAACGATTCGTATAAATAACATGTTCACTATCACAAATAACCTCTAATAAGGTTCTATTTTTGACTTACTCTGTCATTCATACTCGTGTGGAGTGCACGTGGAATGATTTTTATCTTTAGTTTTTTCAAGTGATTGGAATGCATATGATCCATTCATATTCACCATTATATAGATATCCTTAATCATGTTATGTATCTTTTTTATAATTTTAAAAACTTATATACTTCCTTAGTGATCAAATGAATCATCCTCATAACATTTTTTTCATCCTTAAAATTCGTCTTTAATATAATTCAAATGATTTATATTTCACCCCCATTAAGTATATTATATCATTAATTAATCAATGTAAACATTTCTGAATCATATAATATTCTGTTAGCATGGGATACCTTCTCAATTATTGTTTTCATTTCAATTAAGGTAATATATATTTAAAAAGTATATTACTTTCCTATAAAATCTCAATGAATACTCCAATATGTGGTGTATATTGGAATTATCAAACTTTATAATCTCTAGTTTACATCATTTAATGTATGAGTATTCAGTAAAAATATCCTTAAATATAACTAAACGTTTTTTTCTGATCCATAGTAAATGTTTCATGTATATAAATTTCCATTTAATCTTATTGTTATACTAAAAAACTCATCTTTTATTGAAATTGTCTTTAATTAAGGTGTAGTTAATTCCCCACTATATTTATTAACTTGGGAAACCCTCACATCATCACTTTCATATTTAATAGATAGAATCCATGTCATCCTCCAAAAATGGAGGATTTCATCTCCACATCGGTATATTAATTGATTAAATTTTTAAAGACTCATAAATTTCATGGAAGTTTTTTTATAAATTCATTAGAATTTTACGAGTCCGCAGTTTTTGACGGAACCTGATTCTGAGGCCCAGTGTGCCTGGAATAATTTTCTAATGTTTTGTTAAGCTTAAATTAACACGCGTAAGCAGTTTTACTGAAAAATTGGAATAACTCTTAAACGTTTTATTGGATTAGAAATATGAGGGCACCTTTGTGCTCAGGATGGCGGGTTTACCCTAGGCGCGTATTAATTTTAGTCAGCGCGGGCCACCAATGAGAAATTCCAAAAATGCTATAATTGTAAATAAAATAATTAAATAAATTATTTTATTTTTCAAATCATTATAACTCACAAATGGTAGCTCAGATTGAAAATATGAGAGCACCGCTGAACTCGTGAGGTCATGATTTATTTAACAAAATACTAACTTTGGCCGGCAGGGACCACAAAAAAATTTAGTTTTTGGCCGCAAATAAAATAATTAAGTGACAATTATTTTATTTTAAAATTCATAACTTCTAAACGGTAACTCAGATTGATAATCTGAGAGTATCAATGGGTTCTTTGGGTTGTATTTTACTTACTAAGAGCCTAACCTCGACCGGCGCAGGTCGAGGGTGACTGATAATAATTTTCTGAACTTTTTTTTCGGGTACGTTCCGTAAACATACGTGCGGGTTTTTCAATATTTTGAACCGGTTCTTAGAATTGAAATCTGAGGGCACCAATGAACTCATAGCGTCGGTGATTGCTTAAGCGAATCTTTACCGCAGTTGCATTTTAAGTGGGTTGAGAATTAATAATTGGGGATTTAAAATTAAATAAATAAAATTGGTGGTACACAATTTTATTTATATCTATGGTAGTTATACTCTACAAAGGGTAGTTAAGGGTGAGACCTATAACCACCAACTACCCATGTGTGGATAAATGGGAGGTGGGATCCACACGAGCCCCAACCTTTCATCTCCCCATAACCTCTCTTAACCCCCCCCCCCCTTAAACCACCCATTTTTATTAATTTGTTAACTCCTCAACTCCCCTATTAATGAGATCTCTCCACCTTCCTCTAATTATGTTTTTTAACATAATTAAATTAATGGTTTCATTAATTAAATTTGTGCTTCACAATTTGAATTATTTTGTGTTGCATGAAACTTCTTTAAATGGGATATGTCTTTTGTAATATTTGGGATTGAAAATATTTCATTGGGGAACGTCTAGAGGATTAGAAAGAGAGGTTCCCTCTAATGAAGAATGCGAAGTCAACGATGACGTGCCTTCTCTTCATCTTCCTTCGCATCAAGGGAGAAAATACAACCTCACGGAACTCACCAATGATGACGGTTCATTCCAGGCATTGACAGAACGACAACGCTTTCCGCGTCTACGACGAACAAATCATTTTCGAGGTAGGGGGATTTTTGTATATTTATATGTAGGATTTATCTTTGTGGATTCCTTACCCCAATTGAATTTTTCATGAAGAACACGAATTAAATTAATTAATTCGTGGATCGAAAAACCATGGGTTGAATCAATTTATTATTGTTTTTCCTGAAAATATTGTAGTATGATGAATATCTTTTTGTCAATTCCACATGTTATTGATTCTCAAAAACGATGGTCAAACCAAACACGACCACCGATCCGCACACAAACCATGTTGTTTACAATTTCATTCTCTGTGTGTTCATTGCGTGTTCTTCATAACAAAATAATTTAGCGCGTTAAATGGTCAATGTCATGTTGAACGCGGCATACCGACACAGAGATCTCGACCTGAGGAATGCGAGTCTGCGGTCGTCACAATTTCAGAACCTAGAATGGAGATTCGGCAGCCCAAGGAAAGGGTGACGTGGTGGCCGGCGGAAGGCAGGTGCAGTGGAAACCCAGAGGCGGTGTCCATGCGGTGAAGGGGCAGCGTGTTAACTTTTTTTTGTCCGGGATGCCATTATGAGGATTGATGTGTGGCGGCCGGAATTAGGGTGGAACGTGAGTAATTTGTGGGATATAGAATATATTGGAGAGAGAATGTAAATAATATGGAGAAATAATAAAACAAAATAAAAAGAAATCAATCAAAGGTGGAGTGGGGAATGCAAAGATTTGTGCGTGGAAGTTTTGGGCGTGATAAGTTAATAGGTTAAATTAAACTAAAAATAATAATATTATTATAATGTTATTATGATTTTAGTTGGGAAAACCATATTTTAACGGTATCTTCTTCATGCGACATTAGTTTCACAAATTGTTAGTGGCAGTGCAACCATTTCTTTAAGAAGGTTGATTCAAGTCTAATGTTTGATACTAAATTCTGGTTCGTGGCTCAGGCCCACGAAACATCAAATAATAATATTATTATTATTACTGTTTAAGGATCTTGTATCATACATATCTCTCTCATACGATGTTGGAATGACGAACCGTCTGCGACGTTGTGACCCTGGAATTAAGACAGATGTTTCAAGACCAATTTTGGATATTTAAGTCGAGGTCGAGGCGTGGTCCCCAGGAGGTACGGTTCGAGCATGTTGCGGTGAAATGCAACCTTTTCACCGGCTATCCGTTTTGGACCAATGGGTAGTCCATATCGTGTGTTTTTCATATGGATTGCAATGGTGTGACTAGTTTGGTTAACCGGTGTCATTTGAAGTGCGACTGGGTTGGATCGAACATGAATCCAACCAGGCCCTCGGTAATAAAATGCTTATAACTTAAGGATCGAACGTCCGATTCAAGTGTCGTCAACTATTTTGGATTCCTCTTGATGAGACGGTTCTCTTGGCATACTTCACCCATGGTTTGGACACAGTTGGAGTATGGTTGGGTTAGTTGTACCCAAAATCCAACCAGGCCCCTGGAACGAAAATGCTAATAACTCACAGACTGGGCGTCCGATTGATGCTCCGTCTATTGCGTTGAGAACCCTATGACGACGCGGTCCTTTGAGATACTTCTAAGTGAGACTTCGTGACACATGGAAGTAATGACCAGTAGCTCATGGAGCGGACCCTCCTCGAGACGAGCATAGAAAGTGCGGTGACCTAGTAGCTGTAGACCTGATGACTACTTGACCAATTCGAATTGGAGTGATTCGATTAGCCCAGTGGACGAAGCGCCCAATATTTGGTGGTAGACCCATGGCAGACGGAGCTCCTGGTAGTTGGAAGCAGACCTACGGTACTCGACAGGAGGAGTACCTCTGTAGGCTATTAGAGGGAGCGCCCGGTATTTTTTGGCAGACCCACATCGGACGGAGCACCCAGTATTTGGCAGCAGACCCGCGGTACTCGACAGAAGGAGTTACTCAGCAGTCTAAGGTTAGTGATTAGCAACTCGGAGTTGTGACAGGGCCACTGTACTCGACAGAGGAAGAGTTCTCCAGAAGTTGTGGTTTCGATAATGAAAATTCTGGTTTGAGATCAGTCAATTCCCTTTGTGTTTTCCTCATGATTGAGTTGGGTTACAAGATAACTTAGGTATTTGTATGAGAATATACTGAAGTAATGTTATCTGTTGAGATATATCTTTGTGTTTTATCCTTGTTCGATTTAGTGAGACCTTGAGGGTCTCGGGGTCCCTACTGAGTATCGTTATACTCACCCCTGCATGGGCAATGGCTGTACCTCGTTTTGTTGGATGCAGACGACGAACAGCGCTGACCAAGGCTGAGTGTATGATGACTGGACAATACCCGGAGGTGGATACTCATCGTGATGGCACACAGAGTGGACAGATTGACGTGGAGTTCTAAGGAGGACATCTGTACCTACACTTCAGGTAGGAACCAGGAGGACGATCCATGAGCTGCTTCCATCTTCCAGCTTTTTGTCTTCCCATTGTACTTTCTTTCAGTTGTATCTGTACCTTTCTGTTGGGCTTGTATTCTGGCCCCTTTGTACTTTCGGCACACTTGTTATACTGCTTTACTTAGTGTTTGCTTCCACTTGTACTCTGGTTGTGTGTGTGTGTTTACATTTTATAAAATCAATGCCTTCCCTATTATTGGGATTTATGCCTTTCGTACTTGTCGCCAGCCCCCAGCCTATGGAAGGCAGGTTTGGGGTAGTTACGACATGGGCCCCGGGGGAAAGGTCATGAAAAATTGGTATCAGAGGAGTCGATTCTTCCGCATAACTCAGGACTCTGATTTTTCTTTCTGTGAAGCAATAGTGTTAAGGTTACTGATTGTGGTTCTCATTTTAGGGAGTCCAGTGATCATTCGGCAGCCGACGTATCCATACACGAGGACCATGACTTCTGATTTCTGACTCAGTGAACGAAAACACTTGTTGCATGTCTATTTTCAAAAAATTTCTTTATGTCATCTCAACTAGGTCAACTTAATAGTTTTAAATCGTTTGATTGTGTCACATCTGTTCAGGATGCCTCCACGCAAAGAGTCAGTTGGAGTTCTGATAGAGTACCCGATGATGGCCCACCGAGCGATGAGGCTCTAGTGCCGAGATATCTTACAATTTTGGAACCTTCGGGTGGTGTACCAGCAGCACCACTACTCATTGGGAAGCAGATTCCACCAACCACATTGGCATATGGTGCACGCTGAAAGAGCGTGTTGCATGAGTTCCAATAGTAGAGGCCTCCGAGGTTATGGGGCGAGGCAGATTCCCAAGCAGCAGTTGACTGGCTGGATGTAATTTCTAGAGATCTACACCTAGTTTATACACTAGTAGAGCAGATGGTGATCTTAGCTACTGGTGTATTCCAGTGAGTGACCATGAGGTTGGTCCGCATAGTGATGAGGCTTCGGTACGTGGACCGATGCCTGAGATAGTACCTTCGGGCAGTGTTCCAGCACTAGTCTCAGAGACTTGGGCATGTAAAATGTTTCAAGAAGAGAAAGTGTTAAGGACAGATGAATCTGCAAAGCAAAAAACATGGAAGTAGAGCTAGGTGACCAGCATGAGGTGGTTTACATTTCGACATGTTACAACCACCCGCCTTTGTAGTCCCCTCCAGGATTAGGGAGTAGGAGGGAAGGGGAAGAGAGTAGCTGCTTCCGGTCAAGGAGTGTGACCCAAGGGCTCTGGGAATGATTCGAGGTACGGTTTGTGTCCACTACTAGCTGCTGTATCAATAGACTTAGATACCAATCATTCCTTTATTTCAAGAATCTTGTCCCAGACCTAGAGTTTCTGGTTAAAACGGTTGACCTGACCCTCTTGTCTGGAGATACCTTTGGGAGGACACTCCATAATCACACTTACACTGACTGTGTGATCTGACCCTTGAGGCGAGAGTTTCGGTTGGAACCTCTTGGTGGCAGCGTTGAGGCATTACGATGTTGGTCTGGGGTTGGATTGGATTCACAGTTCATACTCAGATTGATTGTATTAGGCAAAAAGGTTGTAGTTTATATACAATTTTGGGATGGTGTTTTTCCTTGGTCGGCTAAAAGGGAATCCCACGAAGCAAAGGATAAACTCATGCTTAGGAGGGTGTGGCCGATCACTCTTGAGTCAGTCAGCTTTACCCTCATGGCAGCAAGAGTTTTGAGTATTCAGTTCCTCCAGGACTATGACTACGAGATAGTCTATACTCCTGGGAAGGGGAACATTATTGCAGATGCGCTCAGTAGGAGGACTTGTATTCATCTGCTAGAAGAGGCGACAGAGTAGCTGGCTGCCTTAAATATACCCTTTGTGGATAGAGATGGTGCAGCCTAACTTCAGTCTCTTACCATCACTCATCCTTCTTCATCAACAGAGTAGGCGGGGTGGCTTACCGCTTGGCCCTTCCACCACAGTTGCACCGAGTGCACAACATCATCCACATATCTCAGCTGAGGAGATGCGTGCACGACCTATCCGTCATCATCTACCACAGTGAGCTGGACAGCAATGATGGGGTGACATTCTTGGAGGTTCCGGTGATGATCGAGGATCGATAGGGGTGGGTCCTACGTGGACGGTCGATTCTTCTAGTGCGCATTCTCTGGCAGCACGGGATCCTCCAGGAGAGCACATGGGAGCGGGAGACTCAGATGCGTGCTCAGTACCCTCATTTGTTTCCCTAGCGCGTGTCATAGCATTACGGGGACATAAAGTCCTGAGGTGGGGGTAATGTAATAACCCATAAATTTCAAGAAATTTTTTTCTTAAATTATTTTGAATTTTACGAGTCTGCAGTTTCTGACTGCACCTGATTTGAGACCTGGTGTGCCAGGAATAATTTTATGATGTTTTTTTAAGCTTAAATTAACGTGTGTAAGAAGTTTTACTAAAAAAGTGGAATAAATCTTAAATTGTTACTCGGATCAGAAATCTGAGGGCACCGTTGTGCTTAGGATGACGGGTTTTCCCTAGGCGCGACTTATGTTTAGTCAGTGTGGGCCTCTTGTGAGAAATTCCAAAAATGGAATAACCATAAATAAAATAATAAAATAATTTATTTTATTTTTCAAATGGTTATAACTCAAAAACGGTAGCTCAGATTAAAAATCCGAGACCACTGTTTTACTCGTGAGGGCATGCTATATTTAAGTAGATACTAAATTTTGCATGCACAGGCCACCAAAAAATGTTAGTTTTTGGCCGCAAATAAAATAATTAAGTGACAATTATTTTATTGTAAAATTCATAACTCCTAATGGTAACTCGGATTGAAAATCCGAGAGTATTGATGGGTTCTTTTGGGTGTGTTTTACATAGCCAGAGCCTAACATCGACCGGCGCGGGTTGAGGGTGACTAATAAAAAATTTCCGAACATTTTTTTTGGGTATGTTCAGTAAACGTACGTGTGGGTTTTTATATAATTTGAAAAAGTGCTCGGAATTGAAATCTGAGGGCACCGATGAACTCGTAGCGCCGGTAATTTCTTAAGGGAACCTTTACTGCAGTTGCGTTTTAAGCTGGTTGAGAATTAATAATTGGGGATTTAGAATTAAATAAATATAATTGGTGGTACACAATTTTATTTTTATCAATGGTAGTTATACCCTACAAAGGGTAGTTAAGGGTGATACCCATAACCACCAACTACCCATGTGTGGATAAATGAGAGGTGGGGCCAACACGATCCCCAACATTTCATCTCCCCATAACCTCTCATAAACCCCCCTTAAACCTCCTGTTTTTATTAATTTGTTAACTCCTCATCTCCCCTATTAATGAGATCTCTCCACCTTACTCTAATTAAGGTTTTCAACATAATTAAATTAATTTTTTCATTAATTAAATTTGTGCATCAAAATTTGAATTATTTTTTGTTGCATGACACTTCTTTAAATGGGAGAAGTCTTTTGTAATATTTTGTATAGGAAATACTTCAGTGGGGAATGTCTAGAGGATTAGAAAGAGAGGTGCCCTCCGACGAAGAATGATAAGTCACCGATGACGTGCCTTCTCTTCTTCTTCCTCCACATCAACGGAGGAAATACAACCACAGGGAACTCACCAACGACGACGGTTCTTTCCCGGCATTGACGGAGCGACAACGCTTTCCGTGTCTACGACGAACGAACTGTTTTTTAGGTAGGGGGATTATTGTATATTTATATGTAGGATTTATCATTATGGATTCCTTACCCCAATTGAATTTTTCATGAAGAACACTAATTAAATGAATTAATTCGTGGATCGAAAAACCATGAGTTGAATCAATTTCTTATTGTTTTTCTTGATAATATCGAAGTATGATGAATATCTTTTTGTCAATTCCACATGTTATTGATTCTCAAAAATTATGTCCAAACCAAACACGGTCATCGATCCGCACACAAACCATGCCCTTTTCAATTTCATTCTATGCGTGTTCATTGTGTGTTCTTCATCGCAAAATAATTAAGCGCATTAAATGCTCAATGTCATGTTGAGCGCCGCATACGGACGCGGAGATCTCGACCCGAGGAATGCGAGTCTGCGGTCGTCACAATTTCGGAACTTAGAATGGAGATGTGGCAGCCCGCAGAAGGGGCGACATGGTGGCCGGCGGAAGGCGGGTGCAGTGGAAACCCGGAGGGCGGTGTCCATGTGGTAAAGGGGCAGTGCGTTTACTTTTATTCTGGGATTCCGTTATGAGGTTTGATGTGCGGTGGCTGGAATTAGGGAAGAGCATGAGTAATTTGTGGGATATAGAATAGATTAGAGAGAGAATGGAAATAAGATGGATAAATAATAAAACAAAATAAAAAATATCAATCAAAGGTGGAGTGGGGCGTGCAAGGATTTGTCCGTGGATTTTTTGGGTGTGATAAGTTAATAGGTTAAATTAAATTAAAAATAATAATAAAATAATAATGTTATTATTATTTTCGTTGGGAAACCATATTTTAACGGTATCTTCTTCATGCAACCTTGGTTTCACGAACCGTCAGTGGCAGTGTGACCCTGTCTTTAGGACGGTCGAATCAAGTCTAATGTTGGATACTAAATTCTGGTTCGTATCATGGGCCCACGAAACATCGATTATTATTATTATTATTATTATTATTATTATTATTATTATTATTATTATTATTACTATTATTATTATTATTATGGGATCTTGTTTCGGACATATCTCTCTTATACTGTGTCTAAATAACGAACCGTCTGCGGCGTTGCGACCCTGGAATTAAGATGGATGTTTCAACACCAATTTTGGATTTTTAAGTCGAGGTCGAGGCGCGGGCCCCATGAGGCCCGATTCACACATGTTGTTGTGAAATGAAAAATTTTCACCGACTATATGTTTTGGACCAATGGGTAGTCCATCTCGGGTGATTTTTCCGTATGGATTGCAATGGTGTGACTGGTTTGGTTAACCGGTGTCATTTGAAGTACGACTAGGTTGGATCGAACATGAATCCAACTGGGCCCTTGGTAATAAAACGCTTATAACTTAAGGTCCAGACGTCCAATTGACGTGTCGTCAACTATGTTGGATCCATCTTGATGAGGCGATTCTTTTGGAATACTTCACCTGAGGTTTGGACGCAGTTGGAGTATGGTTGGGTTGGATTGTACCTGAAATCCAACCGGGCCCCTGGAACGGAAATGCTAATAACTCACAGACTGGGCGTCTGATTGACGCGTTCTCTCTTGCTTTGAGACCCCTATGATGAGGCGGTCTTTTGAGATTATTCTACATGAGACTTCGTGAAACTTGGAAGTAACAACCAGCAGCTCATGGAGCGGACCATCCTAGAGACGAGCATATAGAGTGTAGATACCTAGTAGTTGTAGACCTAACGACTGCTTGACCAATTTGACTCGGAGTGGTTCGATTCGCCCAGTGGATGAAGCGCACGGTATTTGGCGGTAGACCCATGGCGGACGGAGCGTTTGGTAGTTGGCAGCAGACCCGTGGTACTCGACGGGAGGAGTACCTCTATAGGCTATTAGGGGGAGCACCCGGTATTTGGCGATAGACACACAGCGGACGGAGCGCCCGATATTTGGCAGCAGACCCGCGGTACTCAACAGGAGGAGTACCTCAGTAGTCTATGGTTAGTGAGTAGCACCTCAAAGTCATGACAGGGCCATTGTACTCGAAAAAGGAAGAGTTCTCCAACAGGTGTGGTTTCGATAATGAAAATTCTGGTTTGAGCTGAGTCAATGACCTTTGTGTTTTCGTCATGATTGAGATGAGTTACAAGATAACATACATATATGTATGGCCATATACCTAAGTAAAGTTTATATGTTGAGATCTTACTTTCTGGTTTATCATTGTTGGATTTAGTGAGACCTTGAGGGGCTCGGGGTCCCTACTGAGTATCATTATACTCACCCCTACACGGGCGATGCCCGCACCTCGTTGTGTTGGATGCAGATGACGAACAGTGCTAACCGATGCAGAGTGTACGAGGACTGGACGGCACCCGGAGGTGGATACTCTGCGTGATGGCACACGGAACAGACAGATTGACACGGAGTGCTGAGGTGGATATCTGTATCTACCCTTCAGGTAGAAACCCAGAGGATAATCCAAGAGCTTCTTCCATCATCCATCTATTTTTCTTCTAGTTGTACTTTCTTTCACTTGTAGCTGTACCTTTCTGTTGGGATTTTATTATGTCCCCTTTGTACTTTTAGCACATTTGTTATACTGATTTTCATAGTGTTTTCTTCCGATTTTATTCTGGTTGTGTGTGTGTACTTACATTTTATAAAGGCAATGCCTTCCCAGTTCTAGGGATTTGCGCCATTGGTTCTAGTTGCCAGCCCTTCGCCTATGGAAGGCGGGTTTGGTGTAGTTACGACACGGGCCCTGGGGGACGGGTCGTGACAAAATTGTAGAGTATTTACTTCCCAAGTGTGTTGTTTGATTCAGGGTCTACATGTACATTTAATTTTGAGAATGTTTTTGAAAATTTTGGAACCCAACCTCTTAAAATGAAACCATATTTCATAGTAAAAACTCATGGAGGAAATATTGTGGAACAAATGAAATTATAAAAATCTACACATCCTTGTATGTGGAAAGAGTTTACTTGAAAAACATGTTTTTTTCCTTTATAAAAGTTTCATGTTATTCGGGGTATAGATTTTATTTCTTAATATAATAATAAGATAGATTTAAGATAAAAAGAAGTTCTTTTTTAGAAATAATTTCAATTATTTATAAGAATGAACCCATACCTTGATAACATTCCCAGGAGATATGAAAATTATAAAGGATCGAAATGAATGTCATCTTGCTCGTATTTTTTAAGAAAATGGAACTATCCAGATTAATGATGTATGGTACTAAATTAATACCTGTACGTTTTTCCTATTGATTTTCCTGGTGTTATTCACAATTGAGTGGTTGGGATTACTATTAACTTAGTTCCAAATGAAAATCAAATTTCTAAAACCCCTTATCAAATGGACCAAAAAAAATTATGGAATTAAAAAACAAATTGCAGGAATTATTTGATAAAGAATTCATCTGACCTATCACTTCACCATGGGGTGCTATTTTATTTTTTGTTAAGAAGAAAAATTGTTCAATGAAACTTTTATTGATTATAGAGCCTTTAATAACATTACTTTAAAAAAATATCATTTTCCTTATATAGATGATTTTCTTGATCATCTCCAGGGATAATTGTATTTTCCAAAGGTTGACTTGAGGTTGGGTTACCATCAGATGAAAGTAAAGGATAAACATGTCTTGAAGACTGCGTTAGGTACTTGATATGGTCATTATAAACTTGTAGTTATGACTTCTCTGTTAGCTAATGAACTTTTTGTATTAATGGATCTTCTGAATAGAATATTTATTAAGTTTTTGGATAAGTTTTTTGTTGTTTTTATTAATGACATTCTGGTATATTCTAGAAGTAAATAGGAGCATGAAAACATCTAAGGGATGTTTTGCAAGGATTAAAATAAATGAAACTCTATAGAAATTTTAGAATGTTTGATTTTTGGTTGAAAAATTATTTCTATTATTGGGAACATTGTAAATAAGGATGGAATAACAGTTGATCCATCTAAAATAAAATTTTTTGATGAATCTCCAAGACCTAAATATGCTATAGATATTCGTAGTTTTTTTATTAGTAGATTATTATTGATGGTTTATTAAATCACATTGCACAATTTTCTATTCCACATACTAAGTTAACATAAAATGGGGTTAAATTTTTTTGAATAGAAGAATGTGACATTTTTTTCAGGAACTAATAAGGAAATTGGTGAAGGTTCCGGTTTTGGCCTTGCATTCCCCAAATGGTTAGTTTTTAATTTACAATAATGCTTCATTGAAGGGACTTGGTTGTGTTATAATGAAAAATGATCAGTTAATTTCTTTTTCTTCTAGAAAACTAAAACCTCAAGAGTTAAATTATCCCACAAATGATTTGGATTTGGAAGTAGTGGTTTTTTCTTTGAAAATTTAGATGCACCATTTATAAAATTCCAAATTTCAAATATATACTAACCATAAAAGTCTAAATTATATATTCACTCTGATGGAATTCAACATGAGGTAGAGAATAAGGATTGAACTAATAAAGGACTATGACTGCACGATCAATTACCATATGGGAAAATAAAACAAATTGGTGGATACCTTGAGTCAAAAACATCAAGCATCATTAACCATGTTACATTTGGAACCTGATCCCTTGATAAATGATTTGATTATTTTTGCATTAGAATTTTTTGGTGCAAGAAATACATATATTTCGAATCAGGTTCCAGTACAGTCATCATTATCAGAAAAAATTATGAAATCACATAAAGAAAATTGTGAGTTACATAAAAAGGTAGAATTGGTTAAAATGGGTATGTTTACAAAGATTAACCTTAATAAAGATTGTGTTTTAAGATTTGGAATAATGTTGTGTGTGCCTTATGTTTCCCAGCTGAAGAATGATTTGTTGTGTGAAGCTCATAGTTTGGAATTTTTAATTCATCATTTATGTAAGAATATCTACAGAGATCATCAGGAGTATTACTAATTGGATGAAATGAAAAGAGATATTGTAGAATTTACTAGGAAACATTTTACAGGTTAATATGTTAAAGAAGAGTGGTCGTTATCGAAGGGGATTCTTCATCCATTTTCAGTTCTATAGTGGAAATGGGAGAATATATCCATAGACTTCGTTGTGAGACTACCTAATACATCTCGAGGAAAAAATGTGGTTTGCACTATTATTGATCAGATGAAAAAATCTGAATATTTTCTTTTTATTAGAGATACAATGTTATTAAATCAGATTTCTCAACTACACCTAAAATCTATTGTTAGTTTACGTGGTGTTACTCATTCCATTATATTTTATTGGGATCCCTGGTTCCCTTCTATCTTTTGGAAGGTACTTATAAAGTCGTTTCACATGAGATTAAATTATAGTACATCTTTTCATCCTCAATCAGATGGACAATCAGAATGAACTATTCAGAAATTGGATGATATGCTTTGAGGTTGTTCAATGGACTACAAGGGAAGTTGGGATCAGCATCATTATTTAGTTGAGTTTTCTTATAATAACATTTTACACTTCAATATAGATATAGAAACCTTTTGAGGAATTTTATTGGAAGTGGTGTCGAACTCCAGCATTTTGGGATGAATTCTATGAAAAGAATTCAACGTGACCAAAATTAGTAGAGGAAGTCTCTTTGAAATTGAATATGATCCAGCAGCACATGAGGACAGCTCAGAGGAGGAAGATAAGTTTTGTAGATAAAATCTGTAAATTCTTCTCTTTTGAGGTAAGTGACCATGTTTTCTTTAAAATTCCTCCCTGGAAAAGTGTGATGCATATTTGTAAGAAGGTAAAGCTAAGTGTACAGTTCACCGGCCCTTTTAAAATCATGGAGAACATTGGACCAGTTTCATACTGAGTAGCTTGGCCTCTATTTTTGTCTCATGTGCACAATGTTTTTCATGTTTCGACATTGAGAATGTATGTACCATATTCATCTCATGTCCTAAGCCTAGAAGTAGTTCAGCTGGAAGAGAACCTTTCATATGGAGAGAAACCAGTTTAGAATCATAACTGAAGGGAACAAGTATTCTAGAATAAGGTAATTAACTAGGTAAAGGATTTTTGAAGAAAAAACATGGTTGAAGAAGCAACATGGGAGTCTGAAAATGGTATGAGGGAAAGGTACCCACACTTGATTAATGAGTAAATAAAATTCTGAGGCTGCAATTTCTAGAAGGCGGGGATAATGTAACACACCAAGGATTTAAAAAATAAATTGAAAATAATGAAACATTGTTTTAAGTATATATTTATTACTATGAATCATGTTTCCATACCATGTTATTATTTCCATTTTATTCTAGTTATATACAGTATTATGATTCATTTCTATATGGGTGACACTTGTATCCTCTCTTTTTAATGTTTTCTATAACCATGTTTCCATACCATGTTATTATTTCTATTTTATTCTAGCTATATACTATATTATGATCAACTTATATATGGTTGACCCTTGTATCCTCTTTTTTTAATTTTTTCTATAACCATGTTTCATTGCTCTTAGGCTGCTGAATTTTCGTCAGGAATTTCTCTACTTTTCTTCATGTTCATTTATTTTATCTTCTTTACTCACCTCCCCTTTATCCAAGACTATTTGATGATCCATCATCTTACATATACTATATTTCATCATGTTTATGTATGATTAATCGTTGTATTTATTCTCCTATCCCACTTATTCAAGAAATTAATGCAACATTTGTGATGTGTCGATTTACTGACATCATGGACGATGTGATTTAAATTTCTTTTACTTCCTTAAAGACTAATAATGAAACCATTTTAAGGTTGGAATATATTAGAATTTATGTATTATATTTTATATAAGGTTATAGATTCATTTTCAACACATGTGATTAATTTATAAAACAAAATGAGTTATTTACGATCGAAGAATCAACAAAATGACTTAAACAAATAACAATAATGATTTAACTTATGAATCATCCTCATGTAATAATTAAAATTTTAAATTTTCATAATTTAAGGTTCGGGATACATGTAAATACCACTCCATTACAATTCTTGAGTTTCACTTCCAAACGACAAGAATATTTATCATGAACCGATCATGGAAACCACGTGAAGAACACAACTGAAGAAATGTAAATAACTAAATAATACTAATAATTATGTCCAATGATGTTTTAAAATGATCATATAAGTTATATAAAAATATGTATGATTCATTAAGATATTAATAACACAATTTTATCCATTATACATGAAGAATAAACACATTTGAAGTTAGAAGAGCCCGAGGTAAGGGGATTCATAACCCATTTTTCATTCTTTAGGTTAACCTACTTCTTTGTTAAATATATGGTATTAAGATTATTGGTGTGATGAATTTTTGTTTGTATTATGTTGTAATATGTGTATTTACTATGTATATACATATCCAATCAATTCTATTAATTCTCACTCCAATTATATTTTAAGGGACTTTCCTTTTAAAATTCTTTTAAAACTCTCTTTAATAAATTTTGAACGGAATGTTTTATATATATATTGAATGAGAGGTTTATACTTATTTCACATTACTTTATTACCATTATATGTTCATTAGAAATTATTTATGTTTGTTTTACCCCATTATTACTCCATAAATGATGCATTGAGCCCATTTTAACTCGAGAAATGATGGGTGAGCCCTATTATTTCTCTCCAATGCATTGGGTACTCCTGAGATATAAGTTGACCAAAAGGTTATTCCATGTGTAAGGGTAAATGTAAGAGTGATATGGTAAATATTTCCCAAGGAAACTACATGATTTTTCTATACATATGAGTATTTATGATTATGGGTTTTTATGGTTTTTATGTTATCACATGACTAGTGATTTATTTCTTTATATCTCTAACCATGTTTCATACTCACCCCATGTTTTTAATTAAATATTATAGTATAAAAGTATTGGTAAAATAAATAAGGGAGTAGTGATGTTTTATATTGGGTATTGTCAAAGAAATCATTATTTATGTTTTAATGTTTTAAATTTTGAAAAAAATGGATACTGTTTTTTCTAGTATCCTCTAGGTACGAATGTGGTATGTTTTTTATGTAAGATATCTTAATTCATTAAAATAGTAAACCCAAATATATCCTCATTATGTGATAATGTATGTTATTGTCTAAAATTAAAGATTAAGTATCTTTTTAATGCTGGGACCTTATAGGTATCCTTGGTATGAAACATAGATTAAATGATTTATTGGGATCATTAGATGTAGTGTTGTTTGGAATGGGAATTGTAGTTTCGTTCATGAGAAACGTGTTGTTTTATATATGATTTGTGTGACTTAGAGGGAGAACTAGTTTCTAATTATTAACATGCCTCCTGTTTAGGGGTTTGGATGTTTTAAACCTTCCAGTGTGATCAATGAGAGGGGGTCTTTAGGTTGTGAGTGTTGTTAGGTGCGTGAGGCACTGGTGGATGTTCGAACTTTTATATTAGTTAACAAAGAGTTTTTCCCATTTCTGGTTTGTCCTAGAGGGATAAGTGTAAATGTTTATGGTTTTTAGGGATATGACCTGTGTTTTCATTAATATTTGGTGTATTTTTTAAATTGAGGGTAACCACTAGGGATGTAGAGACCCGAAGCCTGACGTACATGGACATTACATTACATTTGCGGAATACTTAGTACATAACAAAAACACACACTAAAGGATCGTAATAGTTTAGTGTCTTTGGAAACTCGGAATGTAATCTTCTAATCGTGGTGAAAGTTCTTCAATATCTCCCATAAAGGTCATCCCTTTTTTTTTACCTAAAACCTTTCTTTATATCCTGGGGAAAAGAAAACATAAAAGGGTGAGCTCAAATGCTCAGTAAGGGTAAACAAAAGAAATATCAATCACATCATATATATAAGAACATAGCTTTTGGAAATCTTAACCTGCAAAAAAGCTCATAATATCATAACATGGGATAAATCATAGAAGTGAAATGTAATCCCAATAATCATAACTTAAAACATGGAACATTGTGGCATACACACATAATCATATAGAATCATTTCTTGTTAGTCAAGACTCAATGCCAAGACTATCTTGGTGGACAAAGTCCCTTTCTGAATCGAGTAACCCTCGTTTCAGTCCTGTTTCACTGAACCGGTATAACCTACCATTTCAGCCATGTCTATCTCATGAGATATAAAATCTTTACCCAATGCATTGGAGGGAGATATAGGTCCCACCCATCTTATAATGAATCCTTTCTTATGTGTGCCACATAATCATAAATCACACATCATCGCATAACACATGTAACAAAAAATGGGATTCTTGAAACATCATGACATCATAAATCAATTCATATAAGATAAAGGAATTCATAAACATAATTCCATCACAACATAGTCAAAACAATGTAAAAATATGGATAGAAACAGAACCCTTTATTATCTTAGATGGAAAATAATTTTGATAAAACACTTGAATTGAATTCTTGAGGAAAATATCCTTTCTTCTTCAAAATCAATTTCTTTTCACAAAACATCATGCAATTTTAAAAGAAAGAGATTTTATTGAAAATAGTCATGAAATATTTTATAGGAAGCTTCATGAGAATAAGGCTTTATAAAACAGTAGAAATCCGTTCATTCCATATAAGTTAAAAAAAACATTCTTCGTACTTTTTTCGGAAAAGTCAAAAAAGTACCTCGTACGGAAAAACGACAAAAGATTCCTTTCATATTCTTTACTAAAAACTCACCTAAGGGTAAAATTGGATTTAAACTATTGCAAGTGGATGGAAACAATATTACATATTGAGGGAACATGGATGTGGATGATAAAATACACCCTAGTAAATACTTACGAATAAACAATCTCGGATAAAAATGAGATTGTGATATTTCCCTTACCTTAGGTCCGACTTGCTTTGTAAGTGTCCGAACCTCCTCTTCTTTGAAGCGCCTCTTTGAGACCTCCTCTTAGGGCACTAAAATTGGTCTTTGAGGAAGACCAGAACCTCTAGGATGTTTCTAGGGAAGTGGAGAAGAGATTTTGGCAGGGGTTGGCCGAGCTTGAGTGCTCAAATTGGTGTGAGGAGGAGGGGGAGGAGGTGTCCTTTTATAGGGGAGGAGAGGGGCACCTTAGGAATATCTCAAAATATTATTTTATATTAAAGTCAAAATCGGTTTATAATGGTTCCAAAGGGTCTTATTTCGAAGCTAAAGTGGGGATGGGTCGAAATACTATCAACCAATAGAATTTAGACAAGTTTAGGATATTATTTTAACCTTATCAATTAGATTTAACTCTAAGTTAAATAATTTAACTTTTACCATGTCTTTTTGTTTTCTTTCACTATATGGTTAATACACTTACTATAACATGCCAAACGAACCCCAAATTGTTTATTATTAATATATATATCCTTATCTAAGTCATTTGGCCGAACCTTAGATTTTTTGGAATAAAATAACAATTAATAATATAATATTTGATTTAAAAACTATTTTGTGTCAATTTTGACACTATTTGATATATGATTTTTGTGAAAGTCATAACAGAATTAAATGTTCGAACCAAGTTGATTAAATCAACATTAATATATCATAGTAACCTAGAAAATTAGTGGAATTCATAAAAAATTTAAAATTACATTTATTTTGGTGTTTATAACATCAATTATGTCAATATTTCATTAATACGATAATTACTGCATCATCGTTGTGTCATAAATAAATTAAATTATTTGATGTCTAAAAATTACAAATAAAATACCATCATGTAGGAAATCTTTTTATCTTTCTAATGAATATTTACAATCGAATTTATCTTATGTATAACCCCATATTAAAAATGATTTACTTATTAAACTTTGATTTTAACTATTTTAACCTTTCTTTAAATAAATTAATAATAAATGTCCTAATCTAATCCAAGTGGGCCTAAATGGTCATATTTTATTCCTAAGTTTGTTTTTGGTCAAATTACACTTGTCCAATAGAATTAGGACATGTGTTAGGGTAATAGTAATATCATATTTACCCTTAGTTACCCTATTTACTATTAACCGCGGTAAAAAACGTAAAAAGTTACTATTCACCAAAAAATTATTTTCATCTCATTGAACCACATTTTAGTCCTTGATATTAACCGTGTCTCTCGGATTTTCGAAATTCCATTCACAGAAGCGGTAAAATTAAGTTTTATACAAAATTCAGTTTTTTAACCTACCACTTAGTGGTTTCACTATTCATCAAAAATTGATGTTTTTCAGAACAATGCCAAAATTTCATCCTAAGCTATATTTCATATTCTGAATTCAAAAATGAAGTCTATTTTACCAAATTCATAACAGAGAAATTGCATTAATTAAATTTATAATTAAATCCCGCTGTTAAAACAAATAGTGTGTTTTTAAGAAACAATATCTATCAAAAGATTGACATTTGATTACGTCTGGTTTAAATGTGAAATTACATCCAATGACCAACATTGTATTAAATTGTAAAAATATATTCTAAATATACTTTAAAACCACTCAAATTAATAATTTATCACTATTAATTATTTCGATTAAAAAAAATTGTTTTTAATTATAAATTAGTAATTTTCACTATTCATCAGAATATGAAAGTTATCCGAAAAGTACCAAAATTTCACCTTAGGCTAAATTCGATACTCCGAATCCAAAAATGAAGTTCATTTTGAAAAATAAGAATTACAGAATTTTAAAAAGTGGTTATTACTATTCATAACGGCTAGTTTTAATAATATTTTAATAGCATATCATTGTTTAGTGAAACATGGTATTGCGTATTACACACGCTATCGAGGAAGGTCGTGATTGCGTGTAATGCAAGGCAAGTCAAGGATGCGTGTTGTGCAAGCTCCTTTTGGTGTAGCGTACAACACAAGACATTAATAAAATTAAAAAGAATATTTTTTATAAAATCTTGGGCTGTTACATTCTACCCCCCTTAAAATGAATTTCGCCCTCGAAATTTGTCAGGGTTATAAATGGTTTACTATTCGAAAGTTTCTTTAATAGAAACCCACATTGTAAAAAGGAAAGTCAAAACCAATCTTTAAAAACAAAAGTATGAAACGTAACAGTTACCCAAATAAACTAATCATTGGGTTTCCACATAGGTGAAAATATGGATATGGAAGAGAAATCTAACCATCATGTTCTAATGGAGAGTGGTAGAGAAAATGGCTATGGAAAAGCTAGCAATCACAAAGCCATAAATTTGTGATGATCTAGGGTACTATCTGATTCATCGGGTATAAGGGCACTAGGACAACATTTTTGGTTTTCAAGATCATTTCTCTAAAGTTGAAAATTAGAATAAATACTTACTTTATTTTGGTACAATCTCACTGTTGTTCGTGCCTTGAACAATTTCCACTTCATCTCTTAAATAAATGAAGATGAATTTGTTATTCGTGAAGTGTTAGCAGATCATGTGATAGAATGACGGGTCATTCCATCTGTCTCAAACAAAAGGTTAGCAAAAATTATATACATAAGTCGATCTATAGTGAGATTAATCATATATTGTTCCAAAAATGGACATATACTTCATATATAATACTGCTTAATATAATAAAACTAGTTTCTACTAAACAGGGACTTCCTGTAGGTCAGTGGTAGGCGATAAAGGCCAGTCGCACTTCGGTTGTGGGTTCGATTCCTACAGCCTTGTCCGAAGTGATGGGCTGTCGCCCGTCCTGCAGGTTGTCCTTTTTATAAAACTATATTACTATAACATCCCATCAATAATATCGAAAAAACTTCTATCCTTAAACAATACTAACTTATGTCCAACATAATCCATTCTAATCTTTAGGCTTATCCATAATACTGCAGTCCACTCTCATAACATAGTGAAAATGATTACCAGAGATTTAATACCATCGTTGATCCCCATAAGATATGTCTTGTTGGTCACATTCTAAACATTCAAAGTCCTTAATCATGTATTCGCTTGAATACCTTAGTGAAAACATGAATGCAGTTTAAAGTTAACACTTTCCACATACCAAAATCCTCAAAATTCTATATACTCAAACCATGATATCACTTAGTCCTTATATCAATCATGATCTCATGAATACTGTTAAACATCTCGTTTTCTCGTTTTCCCTTCATTATGCGCATATCATCTTATTTCCAAAAACATCTGAATAACCTTTCATGGATACTGGTAACATTAATCAGACAACAGTGTAACAATCCTTACATGTCTCTTTATTCCAAAATTACACATGATAAACATGTAATCATGCCACTACATTCTCAAACCATTGACCGAGCTTCAAAAATTCTTTCATCTCACATATCATTTGTAGTCTCTTCATCATCATCCACATAAATACTACCCATATGACCATACTGATTCTCTTCATGAGTCTTTCCCTTAGGGCATTTGTTTGCATAATGCCCATACATTCCACATTTAAAACACTTAACCATTTTTGATGTCGTAGCATTACCATTATCCTCATCCATGGTGTTAACCGACCCTTTTCCTTTGCACTTACTTGCTTTGTGTCCTTCTTTTCCACACCCAAAGCATCTTCCAGTTCCCTTGAAACATTTTCCTTGATGCCTCTTCCCACATGATTTACATAGGGGTAATTGAACTTTCTTTCCTCTATGATCATCATGGAACTCCATCTTTCTCTTATTAGTCGAGTCAGGAAACTTGCCAAATTTTACTTTATTGATCATATTATGAGATTGCTGATTCGGCATAATAATGATGTTTGGACTTCCAAATCCCATTTCATTTGGTTGCTCATAAAAAATATCATTCCATTGTCTAGCATATCCTCCATTATCATGAATCACCTTGTTTCCATCCATTTTCTAAAACCCAAAAAGAATAGTGTGAGAGGCAAAAATCATGCTAGGGAAAACAACATTATAAAGGGGGAGTACCTTCAATATCTAACATCTTAGGTTTAATTCTATGATCGTTAGCGTAGTTCTAGTACTATAACCTATACGTATACTTAACCTTAGGGACATCCCTAGACATACCTTAGAAATATCTCTAGGGATCTCACTAAAGTTCTCGCATCTTAGTTTCCAAAGGTTTACTAAACCTTTCCTCTGATACCAACTGTAGAGACCCGAAGCCTGACGTACATGGACATTACATTACATTTGCGGAATACTTAGTACATAACAAAAACACACACTAAAGGATCGTAATAGTTTAGTGTCTTTGGAAACTCGGAACGTAATCTTCTAATCGTGGTGAAAGTTCTTCAATATCTCCCATAAAGGTCATCCCTTTTTTCTTACCTAAAACCTTTCTTTATATCCTGGGGAAAAGAAAACATAAAAGGGTGAGCTCAAATGCTCAGTAAGGGTAAACAAAAGAAATATCAATCACATCATATATATAAGAACATAGCTTTTGGAAATCTTAACCTGCAAAAAAGATCATAATATCATAACATGGGATAAATCATAGAAGTGAAATGTAATCCCAATAATCATAACTTAAAACATGGAACTTTGTGGCATACACACATAATCATAGAGAATCATTTCTTGTTAGTCAAGACTCAATGCCAAGACTATCTTGGTGGACAAAGTCCCTTTCTGAATCGAGTAACCCTCGTTTCAGTCCTGTTTCACTGAACCGGTATAACCTACCATTTCAGCCATGTCTATCTCATGAGATATAAAATCTTTACCCAATGCATTGGAGGGAGATATAGGTCCCACCCATCTTATAATGAATCCTTTCTTATGTGTGCCACATAATCATAAATCACACATCATCGCATAACACATGTAACAAAAAATGGGATTCTTGAAACATCATGACATCATAAATCAATTCATATAAGATAAAGGAATTCATAAACATAATTCCATCACAACATAGTCAAAACAATGTAAAAATATGGATAGAAACAGAACCCTTTATTATCTTAGATGGAAAATAATTTTGATAAAACACTTGAATTGAATTCTTGAGGAAAATATCCTTTCTTCTTCAAAATCAATTTCTTTTCACAAAACATCATGCAATTTTAAAGGAAAGAGATTTTATTGAAAATAGTCATGAAATATTTTATAGGAAGCTTCATGAGAATAAGGCTTTATAAAACAGTAGAAATCCGTTCGTTCCATATAAGTTAAAAAAAACATTCTTCGTACTTTTGTCGGAAAAGTCAAAAAAGTACCTCGTACGGAAAAACGACAAAAGATTCCTTTCATATTCTTTACTAAAAACTCACCTAAGGGTAAAATTGGATTTAAACTATTGCAAGTGGATGGAAACAATATTACATATTGAGGGAACATGGATGTGGATGATAAAATACACCCTAGTAAATACTTACGAATAAACAATCTCGGATAAAAATGAGATTGTGATATTTCCCTTACCTTAGGTCCGACTTGCTTTGTAAGTGTCCGAACCTCCTCTTCTTTGAAGCGCCTCTTTGAGACCTCCTCTTAGGGCACTAAAATTGGTCTTTGAGGAAGACCAGAACCTCTAGGATGTTTCTAGGGAAGTGGAGAAGAGATTTTGGCAGGGGTTGGCCGAGCTTGAGTGCTCAAATTGGTGTGAGGAGGAGGGGGAGGAGGTGTCCTTTTATAGGGGAGGAGAGGGGCACCTTAGGAATATCTCAAAATATTATTTTATATTAAAGTCAAAATCGGTTTATAATGGTTCCAAAGGGTCTTATTTCGAAGCTAAAGTGGGGATGGGTCGAAATACTATCAACCAATAGAATTTAGACAAGTTTAGGATATTATTTTAACCTTATCAATTAGATTTAACTCTAAGTTAAATAATTTAACTTTTACCATGTCTTTTTGTTTTCTTTCACTATATGGTTAATACACTTACTATAACATGCCAAACGAACCCCAAATTGTTTATTATTAATATATATATCCTTATCTAAGTCATTTGGCCGAACCTTAGATTTTTTGGAATAAAATAACAATTAATAATATAATATTTGATTTAAAAACTATTTTGTGTCAATTTTGACACTATTTGATATATGATTTTTGTGAAAGTCATAACAGAATTAAATGTTCGAACCAAGTTGATTAAATCAACATTAATATATCATAGTAACCTAAAAAATTAGTGGAATTCATAAAAATTTTAAAATTACATTTATTTTGGTGTTTATAACATCAATTATGTCAATATTTCATTAATACGATAATTACTGCATCATCGTTGTGTCATAAATAAATTAAATTATTTGATGTCTAAAAATTACAAATAAAATACCATCATGTAGGAAATCTTTTTATATTTCTAATGAATATTTACAATCGAATTTATCTTATGTATAACCCCATATTAAAAATGATTTACTTATTAAACTTTGATTTTAACTATTTTAACCTTTCTTTAAATAAATTAATAATAAATGTCCTAATCTAATCCAAGTGGGCCTAAATGGTCATATTTTATTCCTAAGTTTGTTTTTGGTCAAATTACACTTGTCCAATAGAATTAGGACATGTGTTAGGGTAATAGTAATATCATATTTACCCTTAGTTACCCTATTTACTATTAACCGCGGTAAAAAACGTAAAAAGTTACTATTCACCAAAAAATTATTTTCATCTCATTGAACCACATTTTATTCCTTGATATTAACCGTGTCTCTCGGATTTTCGAAATTCCATTCACAGAAGCGGTAAAATTATGTTTTATACAAAATTCAGTTTTTTAACCTACCACTTAGTGGTTTCACTATTCATCAAAAATTGATGTTTTTCAGAACAATGCCAAAATTTCATCCTAAGCTATATTTCATATTCCGAATTCAAAAATGAAGTCTATTTTACCAAATTCATAACATAGAAATTGCATTAATTAAATTTATAATTAAATCCCGCTGTTAAAACAAATAGTGTGTTTTTAAGAAACAATATCTATCAAAAGATTGACATTTGATTACGTCTGGTTTAAATGTGAAATTACATCCAATGACCAACATTGTATTAAATTGTAAAAATATATTCTAAATATACTTTAAAACCACTCAAATTAATAATTTATCACTATTAATTATTTCGATTAAAAAAAATTGTTTTTAATTATAAATTAGTAATTTTCACTATTCATCAGAATATGAAAGTTATCCGAAAAGTACCAAAATTTCACCTTAGGCTAAATTCGATACTCCGAATCCAAAAATGAAGTTCATTTTGAAAAATAAGATTTACAGAATTTTAAAAAGTGGTTATTACTATTCATAACGGCTAGTTTTAATAATATTTTAATAGCATATCATTGTTTAGTGAAACTTGGTATTGCGTATTACACACGCTATCGAGGAAGGTCGTGATTGCGTGTAATGCAAGGCAAGTCAAGGATGCGTGTTGTGCAAGCTCCTTTTGGTGTAGCGTACAACACAAGACATTAATAAAATTAAAAAGAATATTTTTTATAAAATCTTGGGCTGTTACAAGGGAGGTTAGCCTAGTGATGTTGGTTCCTTAGAATGAGAAGCGTGAGTGGATTTTTCAGATGTGGAATCGATGCATAGTGGGTATCATCGAGTTTTTGGTAAAATTTAATGGTTACACCTTATTTTCATTATCATGAAGCACCTATATTCCCAGGTTTGGGTTTAAGTATGGTTTCTATGGTAATGATAACTATTTTACCTAACCTGATGTCGTTTAAAATGTTTTATGAGGGAATCAGGTTGATATCAGTGGACAAGACAAGGGTAACCAAAGAATTGATGGCCACTTCTGATATAAAAGTGATTCCTAGAGTGAAGAGTGTTCATGTTTTTTGGATTTTTTTGTGAATGGTGGGGTTTCAGGATGAAAATATAGGGAATTAATCATGTTTGATGAGGGTGAAAAACTAGTAGGCATATTCAGATTATTAAGCTTATGTTTGGGTCTAGCATTGGTGATGTACATATCAAGTGATCAATAGTCGGGTTCAGTGTTTGGTCATAGGAAATTATGAGACCCCAAAGACTATAATTTGGAATATGTGTGGGAATGTTATGGGAAGGAATGATGTTGTTTGGAATGGATGGATAGGTGGCTTAGAATAATCGCCTATACTTTTCATTAATTAAGTTGAAAGTTACAGTTTTAAAAGAGATCATTTAGTTATAGACTAGTTTGATGGATCATTATGATTCTATTATGAGGTATCAATGTCATTTTTGAAGAATAGAAGAGGTGTGGTAGCGATAGTGCCATAGGAAACGTTGGTTCACGACTGCTCAATAGTGAGTTGTGAAGTGGTGGTGTGTTTGGTTAGAAACCCCACATGGGTTGTGGTGGATAGGTGTTGATGATATGTTGGCAGAATAAAATCCAAGAACATCAACTGGTCATGGTATCCCCATAGCGGAAGGTAATATTTGAAATTAATGATCTATGGTCGTGTTTACTAATGAATTATTATCATACATCAGTATGTGATGATCATGCCAAATTTTTTAACATAGTCTAGGGTGTCTTGAGATAGATCTAGCTTTATTCATTACTGCCTAATTTTTTTCATTTTATATAGGACCTTTTGGAGGTTACACACTTGGAGTTGTATATCTAGAGATGGATGGTGGAAAGTATACCATCGACCATTTATTGGTGAGTTACTTGGGATAAATTCATTGTTGAAACATGCTTTCGGTTCTATTATCAGTATCATAGAATGTGTAGTTGCTCATATTTGTTTTTTCATGTTATGGGGAAGCCTAGACCACCACTTTAAAGTTTTGTGGTCTAACTTTTGATTGAATTCTGGGCTATGGTGTTTTTAATTGCTTGCAGAAAATGGTTACAACGACCCTCGTTATGGGGGGAGTGGTTTGTAAGTCATAGACGTGTGGATAAAGCGTAGAATGTATGTGGTGGAAATTTTATTTCAATTAGAAACCTATTAGTAACATTTTTGGATTCCTCATTAAAAGCCAAGTTGTCCTTGGATGTGGTACTTGGTCAATCTAACCACCGGCTTCGGGAATAGGGGGGTTCTAAAATAAATCAGAGAATATTATTTTAGTTTCTTTGATGGGCGTGATGAGCCAGTAAAACAATTAATTTAAATTGAGGTTGGGTGTTATAATCTCATCAGAAGTCAATCATGGACTTGGATAAGAGTTTTTGGGTGAACATGAAATTTTTTCAAGCATGAGGGCATATGGGTCATCTCATGTAATGATAAGCTACAAGTTAAACAAGGTGGGTCTAGGATGAGTCGACTAGGAATGGATCGAATCTTTTAGGAAAATGAAGGAATGTGGTGAGTAGTAAACTACATTCAGTGAATGTTTTGGAAATATAATTGTATATAAAAAATGTAAATTGTATTTTAGGAGTCATGTTTTCTTTAGTTTATGTATGTAAAGAAGAGGTTCTTATGTTAGGAATGTGATGGGTGTAGTGGATAATGATGATCTCCTAAAATGTAGTGGATTTTTACTAAAAGTTGGTAAATAACTCGGGTAGGTCGATTATATGGTGTTGGAACACCTTAAGTAAGATGGAACAATGGGAAAGTGAAAGGGGTATCATGTCAAAAGTTGAAGAATGGTGTTCCAAGACAATCCATTAAGGGATTCTGAAATATGATATGCTATGCAGAATGAATGTGGTTAGTTATAAGACACCACTAAAATGTTATTTTTAATGGTAGGTGTGTTTTGGAAATGAAGGTGGAATTTAGAGATATCAAGTTTTTCTTAGTCAAAAAATGGATGGTGTTTCCATGCCCTTGTTGGGTTGTTTTGATGGAAATTTTGGGTGCCAATGTTAGATGTAATTCTCATTAATGTTATGAATAGTGAGTTAGAAAATATATTAAGTACGTTTCTAAAGCTTGTGTTGAGGTTCTAATGGAGTTTTCAATTATTGGGGTGCCAAACATTGGAAGATGGTTAAGGTGAGCAATATCATATGGTGGGGTGTACGATAGGAGTAAAGTGGTAAGTTGATGACATGTTTACTATTATGTGTTGGAAGGAATTGATTAAGATGCATCTTGTAGTTTCACTTTTGTTTTCATGTGTTGGCTCTGGTTTTTATCAATTGAGTACCTTGAGATGAATTTAATGTTTGGTTTGTCCTTTGGATGTTTGTATTTGGAAGGAGGTTGTGGGCCTTATGTTATGGACTGAGGTACGTCAGGTGAATTTGGTTGGAAAACTCAGTCTTCCTTTAGGTGACACCAATCTTCGGTTATCGTTAGAACTCTGAAAGATGTGGGAAAGATGTTTCCAAGATAAGTGGCCTTTCAATTGTAGAGTGGATCAGGCTGATTGACTTTTTATAGTCTCTTCCATGGTGGTATGATGTTATGTATGACATTTTCTTGTGTAGTTATGTATGAATTTTTTCCTTTGGGTCCTTATGGGGTTAATATGGTTGATGTTGGGTTTGAGATCAGTGTTTACTTTGAAGACCATAAGGTTCATGATAACTAATCATGGTGGAAAAATCATCAGGTTATTATTGTTTCTTTGGTCTGAGTGTGTTGACTAAATGGTCATGATTAAGAGGACACATAGGAGATTGAAGTTGATATGTGGGCCTTGTGGCCAGACCTTTTGTCTTGGAGGCTTGGTCATATTTGTGAATGTGGTAAAAGGATGAGTCATTATAATGTGGGGAGGTTGAATGATCTCAACCATTCAGGTAGTTATACCTTCTTTTAAATTTTGGTTAAATGCGTTTTTTGGTTGATGAGATGGTTTTTAGGTGTATTTGATTTTTTAGGTTTGTTTTGGGGGTTCTGGGCATGGAAATGAAGAAAATAGTTCAATCTATGTTGAAATCATGGTTGGAATATGGTTAGTAAAAAATGTGTTCCTTATCCATACATCCTACAGAAGGGGGTACACAGTTAAGGAAACTATGTAGTATTGATGTAGGAGACCATACAAGTCAAAATCCATTCAGAAAGTGGTGAAAATAAGATCTTCATATGGTTAGTCAATCCATGTTGATGGCCGGCTAGGCCTTTCATCATGGTTCCTTCTCAGAGAAAGGGAGACACATTATTGGTGTATGGTTTGTCCAACCATGGGTCCAAACCAAGTTCCTCTTAAAAAGTGGTAATTTTCAATTTTTCTCCCTCAATCATTAATGGTTCTAACCATAATTTCATCTCTATTCTGCCTCCATCGTCTTGGGTGATGAATGAAACTATCCCATAGTTAAAATATATTATTATCCATTGATCCTATGTCATTTAGAGTTTCACATGGGTAGGATCAAATATCATGGTGATTCTAACACTCCCCTTCTTTCTATTTTCTGGAATATGGCTTATAGTGTTGTTCTTCTCCTTCTGTTCCCCTAAAAACTAAATTTTCTAGTAAATTATAATCTGGTGATTGATATTACAATTTAGTTAGAAACAAGGGTTTACTTTGGATGGGCGATTGTCTAGGATCATGAGGTGGGTGGTCTTAAATCATTTTCCCATAGTCTTGATGTTATTTATGTGTATGTTGTTGTGCCAATGTACATTCATTCTATGTTTTTTTGTCTTTGACTAATGAAAGTAATCCATCACATAGTGTGAGGTGTGAAACCCTTTATAAACCCCATTAGGTATGTTGGTGATTTTATTTGGGACATAGTACTACCCATTAGGTATATCAAACACTTGAAAAGTGTGAGTTGAATTGGAAGACATCGGTATAGGGAAATTTTAAAAATGAATAAGTTTTAATATTTAACTTTTTATGGGTATGGTACAAATTTTAAATATGTATTTTTGTATGCCAGTTTTTTGAAATTCCTAATAGGATTCTAAAATGGTTGGAAAGGTGTGTTTTTTGTATTTTGATCCTGTTATGGTTCTAAATGAAGAATATGATGTTTTGAAAGTGTTAAATGACATAAAAGTAGGTGTCAGCCTCAGTGTGATTTAAAAAGTGGTTTTATTTTTATGTTTAAAATTATTATTTTAAATGAGTTATTGGTTTCCTTTTTTATGGAAATTCCTTCATGATTATTTTAAATGGTGGGAAATGGGAATGAAAACCTAGGGGAATGGTTTAGTTTTTCAAATTGGAAGACTTATGTTTTATAGGGGTGTATTCAAGATAATTTTAATTGAGAATTTTATATTTTTTTGTTATCATGGATTGTGAAATGAGATTTAAATTAATTGTTGTCATTTTTTTAATGAGGAATAAGGTGGTGTTTGGTATAATGGTATATGTGGTTAATGGGATATGGTTTGTAATTGGTATATGTGTTAAAATTAATGAAGGAATGTAAATGGTAAAAATGATTAATGGATTAATAATTATGTGCACATGGATTATTGATATTTTGTAGGAGTGGGGTATTCGACTGAGGATCTACTCTCATGGGTAGGGATAGAATGATATTCTCAGACCCACTGATATATTATTGAGTTGGGATGTCAAACCAAGGCTCTATGCTCCAAACATATTGATTGAGGATCCATATTTGGGTAAGGATATAATGACTATCTTGGACCCACTAATGTATTTTCTTGAGTTATGATGTTGTACTGAGTCTTTATGATTCTATGGTTGGCATGGTTTTGGATGTCGAACTGAGGCTATATATATTCCAAACATAGGGACTTTCATGGTTTGGGATGTCAAACTGGGGATATATGATTCCCAAATGTATGAACATGGGTTGATTATTGGGTTGAGGCTTCAAGGTATGGTGATGAATTGTTTGTTTAGGGAATACACCCTTGTGATTAAATGCGTGTAACCCCATATGCTATAAGATTAAATTCCATGTGTGACTGAAGCTATTTTAGTTTGTTGGTTGACCCTATAGAACTTAATGAGTAAAATTTTTAGTTGATAATTTCTTATTTGTTAGACCTGTTATTTCTATTATATTTGTTATTTATTATACATCCATATTTTCATACACTTTTTAATAGACTTGTTATTATTTAGACACTGTTGGTGGTGGCCAACAGATTTTTACTCACTCCTTACTTGGTCCATCATGGCAGTTGGCTACCAATGATGATGAATTTTTTTTTGAGAACAGTATCAAGATTTGGACTTTGTAGTTTTTCTATACATGGGATGTCATGACAGAACTTGGGAGGTCTTGATCGGGTTTGGGGTCGGGTCTATGTTTAGGATATTTTGGTGTTTCTTTGGAATTTATTTGTATGATTACCTAACATGTTGTGTATCCATCATATTTTTAAATCATGTTCAACTTAGTTACTTTTTTCATAAGCTTTCCATTTATTTTTATTATTATTTATTAAATATATTGGCATTATTTCTACAGTGGAAATACTCTGATAATTGTGCATAGTCTTACCAATGTATCTCTTTAGGCCAACACCACTGGTTGGCTGCCTCTAGCATATTGGGAGGCACTCCTAATGTCATGTGGCGATCTGCCTTAGGGAATCGGATACGGTAGCTACTGAGCTAAAGATGTTACATTAAAACACCATTTTATAAAATCAAATAGCACACCCACAATGAGTATGTTAAATTATAAAGGAAAATAACTTGAGGTTAAGACGCCCTTTTTTTCTTAAACATGAATTATTAAATTAACCCTGAATAGGGAATTAGATAGATAAGTATATTGCAGCATTGAGTTTATAAAGGGTTGTTTCTCCTATGGTAGATGTTTTTTAAATGTTATTAAATGATAATTGGGTGAACTATGGTGGTGAGTCTTTATTTTAAAATAAATAATATATTAATTTTTTCAAATAACTAAAATCCACCCCTCCCTCTTATTATCACATATTATTAAAATGGAAGTGTGTATTAGGATACATTTTAAAAATGTGTATGCCTCCATGGAGGGATTCCATCACAGTTCACAGAATTTTTTCCTATGGATCGTTATAATGTTAAAAAATTATAGTTATTTTATTCTGAAACACCCTTATACTGTCTTAAATACTAACATCCAATTTTATATTCAAACCATCGATCTTTTTTATGAAATTTAATTATTATATTCATTATTCATAATGAATACACCACCTTTGGATTTGATGAAATTAGAAGAAAAAGGTTAATGATTTTTTGAAGAGAATTTCCAAGGGTAATTTTGGAAAACCGTTGATAATATTCTATTAGTGATTCAATAGACATACCACATATCACTAAATAGATCTCAGTTAGAATAATATAGCTTCCTTAGAAATATTCCAATAAAATAATTATCTTCAAATAAAATACAATGAAAAGGTTTCAGGTATTCACATATCCCTCATAGATTTGAGGTGCATAGAAGATGAGTTGTGACTAAAGGGGATATAATATGGAATAATGATGCTTCAAATAACTAGTTTTAGAAATTTTGTGTCTAGATTGTGTGGTAATTCATGTTCAACCACTACGGATAATGATTGATGACAAATATATATAATGGCGGTGGTGATTCTTAGAAGGTGTGATAACGACTATCGAATATTTGATTTTATTATCAGTGGATTACCATCGAGCCTAAATCTAGTCACACCAAGGGATTTCCTCAATTTGTTAATGGAAATAACACCATCATCCTAAAAAATTATTTTATGGTTCATATTGAACCGCATCCTCTATATTGGGTCATATGTCGTGTTTCTCATTGGAAAATTTTCAGTCATCTGATCTTTTGATCCAATGGAAGTAGGATAGGTAAGGTATCAAGTTTGTGAAAAAACTTATTCCATAAAAAAAATATAATATGATGGAATGAATGGATATAAGAAAGGGATATTGATTTGGGGTGTTGGATTATGTGGTGGGTAATAATCCAGTAGATCTGTGTGGCATGAAGATCTAATGGGCCAGATTAGAAGAAGTGTTGTGATGTTTGGGAGAACATGAGACAATTTTTGGGGTTTTCATGGAACCTATATATATGAAGATAGGTAAGGTGATTTATAATGACTTATTAAGGGTCTAATTTTTCAAAATAACTCTAAGAAACCCCTAATTTGGTCACACAATTTAGCTTCTAACATGCCAATGGTGCATTCTCAATCACCTCAGGATGGGGACAAGCACCTAGGAATAAATGTGTATACTATGGGAATAATATTTTAATTCAAATAATATTTAATAATTAGTGTAATTCATTATAAATTCATTAATGATCTCTCTAGACATTGGATGTCCATACTAAATCAACAAATATAAATTTTTAAACAAAAACCAAATAAACCATATAAAATATATATAACAACAATATTATAATAAAAAAAGTAAACCTAAAAAGAAACAAAAAATAGGGTTTTCTTATTCAATTCAATTATAAAAAAACTAAAAATAAATTCCCAACACAATCTGCATGTGACTCCCTGAGTCACCATCCATCCTCAAAACTAATAACAATCCAAAAGAGTCTATAATCAAGACATATAATTTTAAATGATAGATGTGTGTGTGTGTGTGTGTGTTCATGAGAATATAGTTTTTTAGGAATGTGAATGAAACCACACCATTTGTATTACATTTAAAAAAATTACTCATTTCATGCAATATTATTGATATAATTTTTAATTCATATATATTTCTATATGTTTACAAAATAAAATAATGTTTCTATTCTTTATTTGAAATTATTTAAATTAAAACATGGGTTTGGGAAATTTTAAAAATGGATATCCATCAAACATAAATGGATCACAAGTGATTCTTTTATAAGAATAATTTTTAATGTGGGGGTTCATATAAAAATGAAATTAATTAGTTTCAAATAATTTCATTCTTAAAACACCTATATCAGAAGTCATTCTTATAGAAAAAAAGAATATAAAAATGAAAATAATTAATAAAAAACATAAATATTATGGTGACCTAAACAAAAAATAAATAAGGGAGTTAAGGAATCATAACATAATATATCAATATAGAAATATGGAGAAGTAAACATCATTATAATAATAAATAAAAAAGATCATGGTAATTCTATGCGATTAATGGAAACACCTAGAATAAACTATTACATGATCCATATAATCAGTGTATTAAATTCTATTTAATCTCCCTAGCACTTGGTCTTTCCCTCATTGTCCTAACAGATAGAAATTCCCCGAATAGGGTGAACTCCATACAAGGGACCAATACTCATTGTGTGATCCTAAACAATTTCATCATGTGTTCATAGATGTTCCACTAGATTCTCTTTATTTTCTACGATGTTCAAAATGGGGGTCAATCGATAGTGATAGTTGGTGAAAATATGAAAACAAACATGTTTCCAAGTACTTAAGAAAGAAACTTGACAAGCCTCATTCCCAAGAACCTATCAGATAAATATCCACTCACTCACAATGAAATTTTTTTTTTAATTTATACTATTTTAGGGACACCTTTTTCTATTTTGAAACCATCAAAATAAAGGGAAATATTTTATTAGAATTTTTCATAAGAAAAACCTTTTTGTAAAATATTCACATCATAATTAAAAATATTCTATAAAAATATGGCCATGAAATCCCATTTTAAATATCCAAATCCCTTTAAAATGTTACAAATCTATTTGAATATCCAAACAACTATTGAAAAATAAGAAACCATTTAGAAAGTAAATTTAGGTGTAACACCCCAAGATTTAAAGAATTGAACATAATGTTTGATAGTCTATATGACAAGAAAATATAATATTAGAAAATAATTTTACCCCATATGAATTAAATATATATTTATTTTTAAATAAATTTAATAATTTTTTTTTCACGCATGCAGCACCAGGATTGAACGAAATGTCATACACTATAAAAATATTATTATTTAAACCGGATAATTATAACATAAGAGTTTAGTTGGTGCATATGAATAGTAATAACTAAATTATGATAATTTTATGATTTATTCATGTATAAAATAAATTCAATTGTAATGTAATGATTATAAATAAAATAATAATCATTTCAAGGTAAAAAATAAATATTTTTTGAAAAACTATATTTTTCTAGAATGTCGTTTAGTCGCCCTTTGTGAGAATAATTTATAATTAATTTATAACGATATTAAAAAAATAATTTAAAAATACAACATCATTTTTTATATAATCATGTAAAAATTATCTTAGGGTGAATTGTTTGGGATTTTCTGAAACGCTTCATTTACTTATAAATAGTAAAAAATTCAAAATTTTAATTGAAAACTACCTTTTCAATTAAAATATTTTCAAAGACAAATTATTTTTTATATTATATTTAAAGTAAAATTAGTTATATTATATATCAATTAATATAATTAATTTAATTTTAATCATGTTTTTATTAAAATGTGATATAAAAATTTATAATCTTTTGGACATTTTTTCTTCAAAAACTCCCTTCTCGTCCAGCTTATGAGATTATTTTTTAATTAAATTTTCCAACATGCATGAATGGAATTTACAAATAATGATTAATGATTTTGAATCAGAATAATTAATATTATACAATAAGTTCATCTTAATTTTTTACCATAATAGATAGTAAAAATAGTAAAAAAATATTATAGTTAAGGAAAAAACTGATTTACCGGGGGTTAAACTAAGAAGATAAAGGTTAAAAATGGCACAAAACATGTCCAAACCCTAATTTATTTACATATTTCGATCTTATAATATATAATTCTATATAATGGTCCATTCTTTACCCTTTTTGGATGTGAAAAAAGTTGGATCACCAATTTCATTTCAAAAATTACAAGTATGTCACTCCCCGCACTTAAAAAAGGCCACCCCCTATCAATTCTTCATCACTCCTTAAATAACTTTTTATCAAGAAAATAATATAAAAATAACTTATAAACATCCATATACAAATACTATAATACTATTTTTGTTCATAATTCCATTCTAGGAATATGTTATGTATAATGCAAAAGAGGTGGCCCGAGAAGAGGTAAAATTCCCAACTATGAATTTTCATTTTATTTCATCTTAC
Organism: Viscum album; assembly: GCA_963277665.1. NCBI lineage: Eukaryota > Viridiplantae > Streptophyta > Magnoliopsida > Santalales > Viscaceae > Viscum > Viscum album. The sequence goes on from OY728143.1 coordinate 361,650,236, forward strand.
ACCTCCTTAAAATATTAGAAATTTATGATTATATAATAAAAATAGTATATTATATATACTTATATGTAATTATTTATTTTAATTACTTATATTCATATCCTCTTCCCTCAAATGGGAAACGATAATGTTGCTCATGTGTACGGAAGACTGCTGCCTCGCGAACCGATGTGACACTTCTTCCACCAACACATATCACAATTGGGTATAATGGTGGATATAATGTATATATATGATATTTATAAGATAATTATACATATTTAGTGATTATAAAATATATATTCAATTTTTTAATTTTCATTCCATAAGGGATACGATAAGGTCACTCGTGTGTATGGTGAACTACTGCTTCCCGAAGTGATGTGATTCTTTTTTCACTAACACATTACATGGAAGGTAATAAGGATACATTTTAATGAATATATGGAAAATAAATTATATATTTATTATATTTCTGAATTATTTATCTTTCTTAAATTTCGATAAATTAATTGTTTCTTACCTTTTCACTCTTTGAAAGATTACAACGTCGTTCGTGTACGTGTGGACTACTTGCAATACAAAGAGATGTGAGTCTATTTTCATCACCAAACCATCTGTATGATATATATATATATAAGTATATATAAATAAATATTATTGTATTTATGATATTATTATCTTTTTTTGAAAGATAAAATTTTACTTACCTCCTTTCTATAACAATCGTTGAAAAATGGAAACATTACTCATGTGTATGTATGGCATGCTACCTCCATGATCATAGAATACATCATTTCTCAAGACCATATTTTAATATAGGTATTAAAAGTATATTTTAATTATAAATATGACAATAATTTCATGATTTTTATTATGGATATGTTGAAATAATGACCTCTTATACTTACCAAAATCATTTTTGAAACATATGATAATATCAACGAAACACATGACCTAAACATAATTAAATAACTAATTATATATAAGATAACCAAAAGTAAAATAAATGTAATATTAAACTTGATAAAGGTCGTTAAGAAACTAAATAATTAATATATATTTACTATTCATAAATATAAAACGCGATCTTGTTGAGTGTAACTCAAGGTAAGGGTTTCCCATCTCACTTTTACTTCTGTGAGACATATTTCATATTCAACACTTATTTCATTTGTGTGGTGTATATACTTCCCATTTTAATTGTTATATCATGAATATATTGATATTACTGAGATTTAATGTTTCATTCTATGTCACTTCTTTTACGGAGCTTAAGATTCAAAAGTTACCAAATTTGTATGGGTTTATTTCACGATCTCTTCATTATTCATGATTTTTTTGTTTACATATCCCATGGAGAAATTATTTTATATTTATATCTTATAATAAATCCATTTTATTTTCTTATATTTATTCCTGAATTTTTTCAAATAATATTTTTATGTTTCACTCTTGGGTACTTAAAATGATAAAAAATTGTTGTCATGAAAATACATCTTTATTTCACCCTTCAATCAGAAATCCATTTTCAACAAAATCCATTTTTTCTAAAAATGATTTCAAAAATAATTTAAATTTTTCAAAAAGATTTATCAAATAAATTTTTACCATTTTTTAGTTTTTTTTAAAATGTTTTGAAAAGGAATCTTCATGTCATCTTCAAAACTATTTTTTTAGCTTTTACCAAAAACGTGAATAGATTATTTGACATAATGTATAAGATATGAACATAATTTTTCACCATTATAACCAATAAATGATTTAATGAATATTTTACCACATTTCAAAGGGTATTTTAAAAAGGATAAAGGATAATTTCATAAATAAATTTTTCAAAGATCTTTTCATAGTATTTATATCCATTAACATAATCAACCATTAATTTTAATTATCATCCATGGTGATACATTGTATTGGTATCATTATTATTATTTCTTTGAATGGGTTATGATCAGTGTGACTAATGATGTTTGATTTTATTACAATTAACCTTTTTACTCTAGATGGCTTATGATTATTTTTATTGATTGGGGTATGTATTAACATTTCATTTGTTATTTTTTCAATATGATTTTTTATGTTGATTATGGTTCACCCCTTTCATGTAATGATTTAATTATATTTAGTAAGTGATGGGTTGGGATCTCTATATCCCCTAAATTCATTATTAGGACTCATGAGATAAACTAGATTGGGTTTTGTTAGAGTCCTTACCCATTTATATATATTTCTTGTTATAATTCCTCAATGTCGTTTAGATATCTTGGTACAAAGCCTTGATGGTATGTTTTAGATGTCCATATTTATGCATTCTATCATTATGAATTTTTTTATTGATATTTCTTTGATTTTTTTGAATATCCATTGTTAATTATTAGGAGCATGTGATTATTTATATGGGATTATTTGACCTTCATTTATTCTTTTAATATTATTCACAAGTTATTGACTAAATGTAATCAATTTTAGTGACTTATCATTCCATATTTATTATACCTTATTTATTAACTACATCCACTATAATCTGACCCCTATAGAGAAACTATGATCACCCCTTTCTTATGTTCTATTTTCCCAGGACACTAGTAAGTGTTTTTGTATTTATATACCGGGGTATGAAGTGAAAAATGATAGCTTCCTCAAAGTAAATATTTTGTGTATTTTATTTTTTTAATTTTAAATAGAATTTAAATATGTATCTAGTATACCAATAGTACTAAATTATTCATTCCATCAGGAAATGATTCCTTATATCTTATGACAATGTAATAAAGTAGACAGCATATTTGGGTTATATGGGTTGGGGTCGCAATAGTTGGTATCATATGAAGTTTAGTATAAACCTTTGGAACTAGATTTAGGGAAAAAGATTAGGTAAAATAACCCTAGGATAGACATTGAGGATTAGTCTAAAAACATCATACTTATTTGTAAGGAATATATTAGGTGTTTTTAGTAATAATACATCTCTTTCTTGATACTAATAGTTGATTTGGTTCTAAAAATAATGTGTCTAGCAGTTATGACTCTAAAAAGGGTGTATTGGGATTGACCCAATTTTCACCTGGTACCCAACAGTGGGTCTACTGTGCACCTGGTTTGACACTCCAACGGGATATTCTTAGGATAATTTACATATTCTTTACAAATCATTATAAAGTATTTGAATATAATGATATCTTCAATGAAACAATGTTTAGGATTATGAGATGAGCTATACATAATATTTTCAATTTATGTTTCGTGTGTCACCAGTTTGGGAATTATAAATTATGTTTTATAAATTATTTATGTAATTTAGTGTATTAAAATGTTTATAAATGGTGGCTAGCCGAAGGAATGGGATACTTATCAATGAAATTACTCCATATTGGTATTTACCTCCTTAAAAATCAAATGATCATGGAGTTGGAGATATAATTAGAACTGATAAAATTATAACCATATTGTGGTAGATTACTCAATTTGTGAGTAATAATTATTCCTATATGGGGAAACCTAATAATCCAACACATGGTTGAACAGTTTTAAACTTCTTAATTTGTAAGATACCTTCATCATTCAATAGGACCACAAATCCATTTATAGTTGAGTAATGGATAATTTCTTTAGAGAAGATATTTTTCACTTTGTAAAGAAGTTAAATGGAAAATGTTTTCTTGGAATTTTATCATCTCTTTGGAGATATGGATAAATAATAGCTATTGATTCAAGAAACAAAGGATGAATTGGAAATATAAAACACGGAATTGAATGATTTCAAGGAACTTTTCTTGGAAAAATATTTCTCTCATGTGAAATGAGGGGATATGTAAATAAATTTCTTAAGTCTATGATAAAAAGAAGATGAAATTTTTATATGTATGAATACAACTTTACAAGGTTATAAATACATTCTATAGAATACATAAATAATATAAAAATAAATATTGACCGTTTGTTTGATTGGATTTATCTAATCCTTCAAAGGGAATTAGTTTCCCACACATTCACATCAGATGAGGATATAATACCATATTCTATCAAGAAAGAGAATTAATTATCTAGTTATTATGATTTTAAAGGGAAAATAGAGAATAAAAGGATGAAATATAAAAATATTGATAAAGGGAGTAATAGAATTAAGTATTTTCCATCTTGTGAAATTAGTGAAAGAAAACACCTTGGTACATATTTAAAAGGAAGTGGATTTCTCTTCATGCGCGAAAAAAATGACCCCATGATAATGATTATTGGTGAAATATATAAGCTTAAATTTTTAAATACTTCCACTATAAGGATATGAGGCACTGCACAAATGAATTGTCCAGCCATCAAGGGAATAGACCTCAAATGGAGCTAAGGGGACATGATCAATCTTATGTTATTAATGCAGAAGAAATGGAATAATAAATGTGAATGTGTTTGGATTCAATAATTTTGTTGTAGGAGTATTTTAATCAATGATATTTTGGTTTAAAAAATTATGAAATGTATATGGATTTTACTAAAGTGCTATTTCATTAATATTTGAGAGAAAATGATATATGGTACAAATGACTAGGAAAAGTGATTCAGTGGGAAGTTGAACTTGTTAGCAAAAATATGATTAGAAGAGGATAACCATTAATATGTTCCCAATTTTGAGAAAAAAAATGATAAATATATTTTTATGGGATAGTATTTATAAACATAAAATTGGTAAGAGGTTTTATGTTTTATTTCATCTTTTTTGGAGTTTACTATATGTATTAATATATATATAATATATTTTACAACATGATATTTTGTTGTTAGAAGTGTTCATTTTTTCAATAAGTATTTATGATGATCAAGATGTTAACAATTTTGGAATGTGACATTATGTTTCGCCTTATATTTTCTAAGAATTATATTGTTGATTTAGTGACCTTGCTTATAAATTTGTTCAGACATATTTATGGTAAACGTTAAGGTTAAATGTTTATGAAATATATTTATTTTGACTTTGGGTGTTATTGGATAACATTATCTAACCATTTTGGTTTTATTAAATATAATTGTAATATAATGTTACACTTTTATGGATATTACCATATTTTATAATGTAATTTTAGTCCCTTGTGAAAAAAAGCAGAGATATCCATTTATTTTAGTAAGAAATAAAGTATAAAATGATTTAAGAACAACCAAAAGATGAAATTTTTCCTATTAAATAGAAATATATCAATTGAATGTATTTTTGTATGTTCTCATTCTAGATGGTAATGTATTTCTTAAACACTCAGAAAGGATCTTCAATCAAACTTCTATCATAATACCTTAATTTATGTTGAGATGATGGTATTTTAAATCAACTCGATTTTATGTTTTTATGGTCCTTAATGTACTATTGGTATTTTACATTCTATTAATCAATGTTCCCAATCACTCTCTATTATTATTTTTTATTTCTTCCATGTCCATATCTTCAAATTATACCTATATTCTACCACATAGAAAACTAATTATGTGTTATTCCATTTGGACTTTGTACTTCATATTCACTCTTATCAAGAGGTTTTTTTATCAATCCTTCTCATGATGTGTGAATTTAATAAAGTTATCTTTCAGTAAACCCATTAGTTACCTCAACCACAATTAAATTGCAAGGACGAAATTTAATTTGGGGAGGAGAATATAACACCAAAAGATTTTAAAAGAGGGAAATATTATTTGATAGAATATATGACATGTAACACAAATTCTAGAAAATAATGTAACACCCTAAGACATTAAAAATTATATATGTTTAAATAAATTTAATACATTCAATATATTTGAATGTATGCATCACCAGGTTTAAACAAAATGTGATACTCCATTAAAAAATTAATATTTAAACATGAAAATTGTAACCTATCCATTAAGTTAGAGGGTATGAATATTAAAAACTAAATTATGATACAAATATGGTTTACACATGTAAAAATATAAATTCCATACTTATATTTTTATTTAAAATAAAATAAAAATCATTTGAATGTAAAAAAGAAATGTTTTTTGAAAACAATATTTTTCTAAAAGGTGTTTTAGCCACACTTTTCTAGAATAATTTATAATTAATTTTCACCAATTTTAGAATATTTATTTTTAATATTAAACTTAATTTTTAAAATAAAAATATCAAAATTATATTAGGGTGAATACTTGGTATTTTTTGAAAATGATTCATTTTTTGATGAATAATGAAAAATAGAGAATTTTAATCACAAATTTCCTTTTCATTTAAATAAATTATAAAGATAATTTATAAATTAATTTTTTTAAAGTGTAATTAGTAAAATTATGTTTATATTAATCCTATATAGGTCATTTAAATCATTTTCATATTGAATTTGGATATAAAAACTTTTTAAACCTTTGAACACTTTTTCTTTAAAACCATTCTTCCTCGTCATGTCTATGGGATTATTTTAAATAACATATTATTACAAATATGAATGGAATTTGTGAAAATTTATTACGTATTTCAAATAGAAATAATTTAAATTATCTAATAATATCGTAATAATTATTACCAAAATAAATAGTAAAAATCGTGTTCTGTGGTTAAGGTAAAAATTAATTTACAGAGGGGTTGCACTAAGGAGATACGGGTGAAAATAACACAAAACATGTAAAATACCTATTTAAAAGATATATTTAGACCACATAATGTCTAATAATTTTTAATAAACTTTGTTTAACCCTTTTTGGGGGATAAATATTTAGGTATACATTTTTATTTTCAATGATTACTAGGGTTCCACTCACCTCACATATAAAAGGTACCCCCCTATATTATCTTATCCATACCATAAAACAATTTTATTTCATCTAATAAATTCCCATATCATTTATAAAATACCATTAAAACTGATAAAATAATTTTGATATTTAAAAATATATTTTAAGAATACATTAGGTATAATTCTGAATAAGTGGTTTGAGAAGAGGTAAAATTCCTAACTATGAGTTTTTTTATTTATTATTAAACCTCCTTAAAATATTATTATTTTTTATTATATAATAAAAAAATAATATCACATAAATGGTAATTTTTATGTAAATTTCTTGACCTATATTCATCTCCTCATCCCTATAAGGGAAAATGATAGTTTCACTTTTGAACCACTTCGTGAACCGATGTGACTTGTTTTCCACAACCCTTCACATGGTTTAATATGATGATGGATATAAAGTAAATATATGATATTTATAACATAATTATATATATTTATTCATTATAATATATATATATTTTTTCAATCCATTTTGTAGGAGATACGATAATGTCTCTCGTGTGTACTGCAGACTACCCCCTTACAAAGTATTGTGATTTTTTTCACTAACACTTTACATGAAAGGTAATAAAGATAAATTTAATAAATATATTTGATTTAAATTATATTATTATGCTATTAATTAATTTTTTATCATTTTGTAACCATATTATATCATCTTTTTTCTTAAATTTTCACTCAATCAATGATAATAACGTGATTCGTGTATGTGTGGAATATCACCTTCATAAAGTGATGTGACTCTCTTTTCATCACTAGGAAACATGGATGATATATATAAATATATTTAAATAAATTATTTTTTATTTATAATATTATGGTAATTATTCAAAGATAAAATACTACTTACCTATTTTCTATAATGTTCATTGAAAGAATAGAAACTTTACACATGCATACATACAACATGCCATCTCCATAATAATACTTTACAAAATTTCTCAAAACCATCATTCATTACATGAAAAAATACTACAATTTCAGAATAAATATAATAATTATGTCATTATTATTATTCTATAGATGTTGAAATAATGTCCCCTTAGACCCACTGAATTCATTTTTGACACATAAGTAAAATAAATTCAAAACACCCAACGTAAACTTAATTGACTAGGTAATTGTATATAACATGGTAATAATTTAAAAATGGATAAAACTATTTAAAAGAATTATTAATGAAGTAAATAATTAATATATATTTATTATTTAGTAAGATAAATAATGTATGTGACATGTGGACTCAAGAAAATGGTTTCTCGTCTCACATTATCTTCTTTTGACAAATGACATATTCACTACTTATTCAAATTGTGTGGTGTATATACTACCCCAATTATATTTTATATCATGAATATATTTATATTCCTAGTATTCAATGTTTCATTTTATGTAATATCTTTTATGGGTCTTTATATTTAGTTGTTATCAAACTGGTTGGGTTTATTTCACAATATCATCATGATTCAGGATTATTTATGTTTATGTATAACATGGGGTAATTATATGTTTCTATCTTAAAATAAATATATTTTATTTACCTCTAGTTATTTATGAATTTTTTCATGTATCAATACCATTTTTTACACATTTTTTTTGCATCTTTCCCCTCCCCATTTGTTTGAGTTGAGGCAAAATTGTGGTTGGGCCTTATGCGACATCCATAAGATGCCATATACTGAAAATAAATTCCGAGGGATTCATAAGTAGTTGGGGGATGATTTTACCTTTGAAATTAAAACTACATAACCAAGAATAAATCAACCAAACAACTACTAAATTATTCATAAACATAATTTAAGACAATAAAATGTATAAAAATTCTTAAAAACTATATCTAAGTATGAAGTGTAAACCAATACCAATATCACAATCTCAAAGCAGAGGAAAAAACCAACGAAGATAAAAGACACTAAAGACACAAACTCAATATCTCATAACAAACTAAAAGCTCTTAATCCCAAATCCATGACCATGTATCATACAGAACCACTAAATAAATTCAATAATTTCCCTTTACTCGTGTATCAATAAATTATATCTACAGTAGCCCGAATGTTCAAAAGAAGGGGTGAGTAATGAAACTCAATAGTTTTTCCCCAAATGACTTCCCTACTAATGCCACTATGATATAACATGTTAGCACAATCATATAAATCAATTTATATAAAACAATTAAAAATCATTTCAATATTTTATATCCAAGACAAATAAATTCAAACCCAAAAAAAATTTCCAATAAAAAAATTCCAATGGGAGAACAAATTAAATGATATAAACCATTTCCAAATCCTTTTTAGCACACATTCTATGATTCAAACACACACCCAAATATACATGCTTTAGTGACATTTATATAATTATGATTGGTTTCTCATCCATCTATCAAGTCATATCAATGTAGAAAATCTATTTGTACGTCGTTGGAAAATGCACCTTATCTAGGGTAATATCCCATATAACCCAATGTTACATGCCCCTTATTCAAGGTCATGTCAAAATCAAGAACTCACACCAACCCTTGTATTCCAAAACATTTTCAAACCATCCATTTCAAGTCATTTCAATATAACCTACCTTTTATTGAAACAAAATTAATCAAACTATTTCAATTAATCAAAACCAACACATATTTTAAAACAACATTTTAAAATCATAAAATATAGTACTTTTCACATTAACCCATTTCCAAAATTAAACAAACCATCACAAAAGAGGGTTTCTACCATCCTTTACACATAAATTTCGCGATAAATTTCAATAAAATCATATAATTTGAAACTATCCTTCGATTGATAATAATATGATTTGAGATTGAATCCACCTACCTCATAATCTATCTAGAAAATTAAGAGACGTAAGAATTCTTCAACAAAATCGAGATGAATCTCCAAAACCCCACCATAGCTATCATTGCCTACCATCAATGTATCCAAGTATAATCATTATTTTCATAAAATATCATAGATATATCCTGAATGGACTATAATATGAATCCAAGAGAGTGAGTAAGAATATATATTTGGAAACCCACTAAGAACATAGACTTACCATTAAATATGGCCCTCAATGCACCTTGATTTTTCAATAGATCTCTCCTCGATTGAAAATGATAATATCTATAGCCTTTGGGAGGATTGAATCCTAAGTTAGGGTTTAAATAAGATACAACAAGTTTTTTGGGAATAAAATCCAGTGAGATCCAATTTATTATGATCTAGAATTTAACCGTGCACTTTTGGGACGCACTGTTGGTAATGTTGTTCCCCCACCGTCCATCATCCACTACCTCCCAAAACCCTCTACATGGTTGGCCTACATGATTAGATAAACCATGCACCAAAAATGTTTTTACTCTATTCCAAATATCACTGTTACTCCATGGTTAACGCACTTATTTTCCAAATTGTGCACCTAATAGTGCACTTACACATTAGCCTTTGTTTAGCTTTTCACTTTTTCCTGCTAAAATATCAAAGTTTCCACTTACCATTTTAAAAATGTTCACCTTTATAAAATACAGAAGAACGTTTCTAATGTATTATAATCCCTCCCAAACATTACTAAATAACCTTACATACATAAAATACATAAGTAATGGGGTACTGTCTTCAACCCATGGGTGCTACAGTATCCAAACAATAGATCTTTCTATCCATGAAAAGTAGAATACCACCATTTCATGAAAGAGTTTGGGCCACTGATCCATCGTTTCCTTCTCTCATTCTATAGTTTCCTTATAAATCTGACTATGTTTCCAAAAACCCTCACTTACAAATGATTTTCCCACTCAACAAATTATTTTTTCTGATCTATAATCTACACTGGCATGTGTGCCACTGAAGCATATGTATCCAACTCAACGTGATCCCATCGAATCAAATGGTCGGGAACAATCTGATAATTTTTCAACTAAGATACATTTGTCGTATTATGCACTGTGTTGAACCGTGGTGGAAAATACAACATATATTCCACCTCACCAACTGATTCTAGTATCTCAAAAGTGACTTTGTATAGTCGAGATAACTGGACCTTATTTCAAAAATGATGATTCTCATGCCTTGGATAGATACTCATGAACACAAGATCACTCACCTTGAACGACAATGACCTTAGATGATGATATTCATATGATTTCTAATGTATTTAATCTATATACATTCTCTTCCAGATCATATAAATCTTCTCTTTTGTCTCTTGGACAAGGATCAACACAACCAATGAAGTGTCACATGTTTCCATCCAACAAAATATAGAGTGATAAGTATGCCCATAAAATGCTTCAAAAGGAACCATATGTATCAAGGCTTGAAAACTGTTGATATAAGAGAACTCTATTAATGGTATGCAATCCACCCATGAGTCACAGAAATCCATTACACAATTGCACAACTTTTCTTCCAACATTTGTATTGTCCTTTCAGATTTCCCATCCATTTGAGGATGATATTCCATACTCATGGTCAACTGAGTCGAAAAGGATTACTATATGAATTTCCAAAAAATGAGATGTAAATGTCAGATAACGATATGTTACTATCAAAATTGGTATGACAAGTCTCTTTACCAATTCATGGATCTATATTTTAGACAATTACTCCAGTGCATGTGATTTATGAATATGGTTGAAATGAGATAACTTTATTTGTTGAACCACTATCACCCATATGGAATTGTGTTTCCAAACCATTCATGGGATTCTTGTAAAATAATACATAGATATCTTCTCTTATTTTCAAATAGGAATAGGTAAAGACTACAATATTTCTTCTGGACGCTGATGCTCTTCTTTAACATGTTTCTAGGATACAATTATAGTAAAAAACTCAATAGAATTTCTTTTCATACCATCCAACCATAACTGGGATTTTAATGCCTTATAATTCAACTGTATTCCAAGTGGAATATCCCATCTCAAATAGTGGTAATTATTGAGAATATTTTACTGAAAATCCAAAGTTATAATGATTAAATTATAAAACATCAAAATTTAATTCTCATTCAGCTTACATCCATAAATGGTCTCCCCACCATTGTGTTTAAACCTTATCACAAAACATTTTGAATATTATGTTTCAAACTTTTTTTTTATCTCCACTAAATCAAAAATAGAAGATTCTTAGAAGAAAACTACCACACCACCTCAGTCATCCCAATCTAGGTGAATTTCGTATATCACTGATATCAACTCCCAAATATATGAAGTCCATTTTTTCAACTGAGCATATGAATTTTTTTAATACATAAGCCACCAAATTTCCATTAATTGGTGTATACAAAATTTCAAAGTCAAACATTTTCAGATACTCTATATGTATTATATATCTAAAATTAAAATTCCTTTACGGGAGAATATATTTTATTCTCTTTTAATTCATAAGAAAAATAAATTTCTCACCGTAGTGGTAGTAACATCAAGTCTTAAATTCTTTTACAATAGTAGAAATTCCAAATGATTTTTTGGGTAGTTATTCTCATGAAACAATAACGGTCATCCTCCATAGAGACAACATGATCACCCTGTATGAGAACACATCCAAATCCAAATCATGAAGAATCGAAATAAACCATGTACCCATATCATGATTCCAAAAATATTATGAACATTTTTTATGTAAGGAGACCCTTTATATGTTGAAAAGACTTATGAAAGAGGGGATGATGCGTTGGGGTGTGTGGGAGCTCTGCAACCATGGCTTTTAGATGTTCTAGAGTTCGTGGTGTTTTTCCCCATTTTATAGGTTTTGTGCTTGTGGATGGAGAAATAAGCTCCACTGGAAATGAAGGCCTACAACAGATCGGTGGTTTTGCATCTATGGTAGGACTACTAACATCTTGGTTTGATGCCTTTCAGGATCCTATTGTCCAGTCTGTCACCTGAAATAATGATGTTATGTGTCCAGGGATATTTTGTGCACCTAGTGAATGGAGGTAAAGAAGATCTTGTTTTTTGTGGTCATCTTGTTGAAGGTGGTTTGTGGGATCATGATGCCTCCTAGGATGAGGCATTTCCTAAATTTAGATACATATCCTTAGCTGTTTCTCATGGTTATTTAGGTGATGGAGGCATGCAAGGTCACGATGCGATGTCTAATCCACAGAATCTGCTGAAGAAAGCTATGTCTTTTGATATTTGTGATGACTCCATGAAATTGGATACTACAGTGTTTCCTTCTTCCTATTTTTTCCTTATTTGAATAGGATAAATGGTGATGATGTGTCGAAGCCTATATTTGTGTCTTAAATTGACTAATGTTCTGGAATAATTCATCGAAGGGGGTCATCATCCCATGTTGAACCCAATTTTGATGCATTTGATTAAAGGATTACCATCTGGAAAAACTTCATGATGTCACATATTATTTGACCCAAGGATATAAATCTTTGAGGTTCAACAAATAGGTTTGAATAATCTCATTTTTGTGGGGATTATCTGATTAGAGGTGTGTATCTCTTGGATTTTGTTTCTTTCATTGAATTTTTTCATCAAATTCTTCTTAAATTCATGCGTGGAGCACTAGTCTATTTCCTTGAAGCATGGATGGATTGACCTTCATGAATTGTCCGTAGACTTCAATGCTTCACATGCAAGGAATATTTTTCAAATTTATCGGTGCATCTTTATGCTCGTAATTGGTTCCTTTGGCATCAACATATTCTCCATGATATTGTCATGGAAATTGGGACTCTTATACAACTAGAAAATGAAACAGAGACTGTTTAGTTTAGAAACTTAGCCAAAATGTTAGTATAGATTTATCTTAGCTCCATCCTGATTGACACAGTAACTCTTTCCACTCTAGTAGATGAAATTCAAATTGAAATTGATTATAAAACAAATCCAGTTTTTTTAATGAATTCGTGGATGTTGGGAATTATTTTGAACTATATCAGATAAGGATCTCTCATGGGAAATGTGGGATGAAGGGTCATCCACCAAATATCTGTAGAAGAAAAATAGAGAGGAATGATGTGGATTTTTCATATCCCTTTTATCATAATATAGGTTTTCTCACAATGAAATATTTCAATAAGGCTGATGTGCTAGCTTCTAAGGAAGATCACCAGCTACCTTCAAAAGGTAAGGGGCTAATGGTGGATATGTCACCATTGAGAGAAAATAGTGGTTCCTCTAATAATCAGGTAAACCTTTCATCCCTGATGAGTGGTCCCTCCACCTCTCTAGTTGATTTTCTCAAGAATATTACACCCAATTATGCTCGTGCATCTACTCCTAGTGGATTGGTTGTGACTATAAAAAATGAAAACTTTTTTATTGTTGTATAACTTGTTTGTACAAGACCCTAAAATATATGAATTAATGATAGTACTGGTGCAGGTTTTCTTCGTTATGAGACTAATGAGATAACTAATAACAATGGGGCTCTTAATCAGGTTGATTTCCATTAGGTGATCCAAAATCTGTTCAACTCATCTAGGTTATCTGGGAAGTGGGGTGACATATTAGAGGCATAAGGGATTACAGCAGGTAGCAACTGTCCTTCCTCTTTCAAAGATGCAATATTTTCTAAAAAATGGAAGGTTGATGATTGTTTGGACAAGACATATGATCCCTTAAATAGAAGTTCAAAGAAGGACTATTCTAATACACCTCGCATTGTGTGTACCCAATATTCTAAGTTGTCGGGCAAGTTCAATTCTGATATTCTTAAGATACTCAATTAGGGTAAGTCTCAATATGAATGGGAAACATTTGATGAATCTAATTATGATAATGAATTGTCTTATTAAGATATATAAATTTTTGATTTTATGTATGAGGGAATGTCCCTTTTTTTGACCAATCCCATCTCCTTTGTATTTTTTTCTTTTATTTAATAAATTGTCAGAATCCTAGCTTTTGGCTGGAATTGTTTTTTAAATACTTTTGAAATTACTCATTCTATCAAAATGGATCATATTTTCTTAAGAAAGATTTCATAGTTGAAGATAGTCCAGATAATTCCTTAAAAACATTGATAATAAAAAGTTAAATTAAAGAAACTATGTATCTCAAATATAATCTTTGGTGGTTCCCAAGAGATTATCACCTCTATCTTTTCTGTTCTATAGAAAAAAAATATTTCAGAGATAACATGACCAAATAAATATACCTCTGGTATCCAAAAAATTACACTTGGATAATTTTTCATAAAAACGATTATTTCTCAATAGTCTCAACATTATTGCCAAGTGTTTCCCAAGCTCTTCCCTTGTCCTTCAATACAACAATATTTCACCCACAAACACCACCAAAAAAGAAGATATATATCTATAAATATATAATTCATCTATTCCAATAAGATCTATGGTGCATTGGTTTGTGGAAAAAGCATAACCACATACTCATAATGGTCATATCTACTCTTAAATGTTTTTTTCAATATCCTCCTTCCGAATGAGAAAACTGTGATATCTTCATCACGTGTCAATTTTATAGAACCACTGAGCTCTTGTAAATTGACCAAATAGATCATTAATTCATGTAAGTGGATACAAATTCTTTATCATAACTTGGTTAATCTAATGATAATCTATACGCCACCAAAGAGATCCATCCACTTTTTTCACAAACAAGACTGGTGACGCATACATTTTCATTCAAACTCTTCCAACTATACTTCTTGGTTCCATTAGATAATATAGAAGGTAAATATCCACGGTCCATAGTTATTTAGTAATCGAAAAAACCACTTCTCTTTTAGGTGGATACCCTAAAACAATTAGAAAAAACATGTCTAAAATGATCAAAAATTATTGGAAAAATATTATTCTCAATATCTTCCACCAATTACAAAGTCAAAACTAACAATTGGGGAGATTTAATTCCAACTATTGTTTCCAACAGGCCCATTTCACCTTCCTTCATCCCCTAAATATATGCTCTCTACCATCATAAGTCGTTAAACTAATCATTCAGGTAAAAAACTCATTGTTATATTTGAACATTTTAAATTAATCCAAAATGTGGATTGTGTTTTTTAAATCCATCCCATGCACAGAAAAAATCACATGTCATCTTAGCTCCATCAATAGTTATAGAACATGATCTACACAAAATGTATCAACATTCTCTTTTACAAAGAGAAGTTTGAATTTTCAAAAAAAAAATGCATCATCTCAAAATTAAAACCCAATAAATCAATAAATGAGAATAAATAAATGAATGGGATGTACCCATATGAAACAATTCTTGCATAAGGGTAGAATTCAAAATAATTTAACCTCTACCCATAGATAGTCTAGATTGATCAACCAATATAACTTTTATATATCCATACAACTACTTACTTTCTACATGTTTTTCTTTATTTCCCTATTGATATTTATCTGGTGAGGAGTCATGGTATACTTAAAATCACCATGGCTAGCTCAGTTATACTAAAGAGAGTTATTTTTCTTCCCTTGTCCAATGAAGAATACAAAATCTAGAAAACATGAGAGTTTTCCCAAACACCCGACATCATAGCACCATGACAATAGTCTTGAAGATTCCCCACCTGGTTGCAATTATTTTATACTCTAGGTGGTGTCATACATTCTTTCTTCATGAGGTCGAAGAAACCACATTGAAAAAATACAACTTCACTCTAGGATCTTTGAGGAAGATTCATTGATCCAACCGTCTAATTATGAGTCATAATCTAACCTTGGATAAAGGTTTCACTCTTTTATATGATACCATAATTCATGTTACCACCATTTTCCATAGGTATCAATATGAGTCATCCACCTATAGCTCCTAATATATCCCATTCGTCCACCGTCACACTATTAACCATCTCTATATAATCCTTTGTTGAAATAATATAAATTATTGATCAAATTGATTTCCACAACACCGATTCGAAAATTCATGTCTTCAAGGAAATATTAGTATCAAATTTGGGTGCATAAGGGATAAAATTAATAAACATAGATATATACTCTATCACGAGGAGGTTATCCTACTTCTAGTTGAAATAGTATATAATTTTATAAATCTTGAATTTTTTTAAGTAGAATTGTTTGATGAACTATTCTATAATATACTACCTTGAAATATCTTCATCTAATTTATCCTAAATAGTAAAATACCACCATTGGCATGCAAGATCCATGAACATATTCATCAGTAAATCAACTTTCAACATTACTAGAGTACCAAAGAAATCTAATATTTGATTCATCTAATTTAGCAAAACCATTGCCTTCTTTGGTTCTGAGTCACCACAAAATATTGTTGGATTCTTCTTCAAAAACTGAATAGAATGATTCACATTCTTTGGTTAATCCCTTCGGGTCACTCTATCCATAACCTAAAAATCCTGGATAATAATCTAAACTAGTTATATGTTCACTTGGGGATTAGTTGAAACCATGTTTTTAGCACCCAATTATAGTTAGTTTCTATTATTCCTACTAGGTTACATTTTCTATAACCAAAATAGAAGACCATAAGTCTCTTTCTCTTGAAATTTAAGGAATAAAAATTTCAAATTTTACATATAATTACAATAACTATAATGCTTTCCAAAAATCATCACATTAAATTTTAAACCCATTTAAAAAATCCACTATGCTTTTGACTATAAAACAATTTTTAAATTTTGACTATCTTGTTATTTTCAAAATCTCACATTTGAAAAAAAACTACTTCTTAAAAATAAACATTTATTTAACAAAATGATAAATCATTAGTCAAAATTAAATAAAGATTCCAAGTGGGTAGTCATTTCTATTAATTCATGTCATTCACTTCACATTGGATAACTGTAACAACCCAAAGTTTTTCAATGGAAAATTATCTTCTTATATTTATGTCATAAAACACAAAATAATGAACTACTAAGTGATAAGTGACCTTTAAACATAGTTTTGTCACCCCTATGTTTTGAAGTTTGAAAATCTGACATACACGGTTGTGTTCAAGATGGTTTTTGGAGTCTAATGAAACAAAAATAATTTTTGGTGAATAGTAACCTACCCTTATGAATACTAACCTACCATTATGAATAGTAATATTACCCTTATGAATAGTAAATAAGAGTAACATTTCCTATGAATAATAAAATAAAATTTAGACATCTTAGAAAGTGATAATTTGACCTTAGTAAACATTTTTGGTTTGTTATAAGTAATTATTAATTAATTATAATTAATTAATTAATTTAATAGAATATTTATCTCCCTAAAATGTATTCATAAATTATTGAATCAATGTCTAATAGTTTTTAGATAATTTTATAAGACCCTACGTTATTTTTGAAAGAAATATAAAATCATTTTTAATCTTAAAAACTGTTTTTTTAAGTAAATTATGATTTTAATTAAATATTAAATTAATAATATTTAGAAAATTATTTTTAAAAAATGGACTTCATTTTTTGATTTTGCACGTCGAAAAATGGTTGGGGTAAGGTTTTAGGATTTTTCTAAGATACTTGAATTTTTGGTGAATAGTAGAATACATTATTTTACCATATAAATACATTTTAATTAAAACCCACTATTCCTGACATCACAAGTGATTTAAGCACCCAAATCTCGAAGTCACATGACTTATTTACTGATAAATTTCGTTCAAGACTCACTATTCATTATCCTAGGTGAAATTAATAAACTAATCAATTTTATATTAAGGAAACCCCTCTCCCCTCCACTATAAAAGCCACCCTTCACTCCCTTTTTTCCTCAAACCTCTCAAGCTCTAAGACTTCTCTAAACTCTACCCAAACACCTTCCTGAGCCCCTCCCCCACATCCAAAAGCTTCTGGTCTCATCAAAAGACCAATCCTAGCTTCCATAAAGAGGATCTCAAGAGGAAGATTCTAGAGGTAATTTCTCTCCCTCTTCTCCTTTAATTTCCTTTCAAGATCAAGTTCCTTTCTTGATCTCTCCTCACCTATATTCATCCAAATTGTTCTGTAACTCCATTATTATACATATACTGTAATTTTATGATTATAATGGGATATTATATCACCCCACCCCCTTTCCCTCTTCCATTTATTTTATTAAAGAGAACGTTGTTCATGAGGTGTTAATTTATCACCTTCAAAAACGACATGCTCTCTTCTTCCATTTCTACATTCAGATCTGGTTAGTAAACCATTTTTATGGTTGAACCATAATATTTTATATTTATAATGTTCTATTTTATGTTCTTGAGATAACCTATGGCCATATTACTATGTGAAAAGTTAAAACAAGTTCGTTGTGATCCAAAAACCGCTCAAATTAACCTAAATAACCATCATTAAATTCTTATCTAATGATTCTTCCACATGGATCGAATATAATTCATTATAAAATCATTAAATTTAGTATAATATAATTAATAAAATTTAATATCAGTTCTGGATGTTTACCCATGATCTACCCAAACATCAATTTAATAATACAAGTGAACCACTCAAGAAAACCATGAAAACGAACATCCTCAAACAATGTTTTTAAACTCTATAAGTCATCCAAAGGAACATAATATGAAATAATGAAACCATAATGAACCCTATTAATGTATGAAATGTTATATAATTTCTAATTAATGAATATAATGTCATTATACAGGACATTAAAGAGAAAGATGCATTCAAGTACAAGGTAAGGGGAAATCTCGAACCCAATTTTCTTCCTTCGGGTTCTCCCCCTTTCACTCCATTTTTGATATGGATACTCCTCAAAGATCTTTGGTTTATCATTTAAATTAATTTTCTGGGATATACATGTTTTTAACTTGTTTTTATGTCCAACAAAATGTTTTCCAAAAGAACACTTCTTTTAAGAACGTTCCATTTACTTCTCACTCAAAGTGGACGGTTCTTGTAACATGTGGGTTATTCCCTCTTTCTTTTGGGAACCCAAAGATTATGAAGGTGTTATTATGAGATGAAACCCATTCCTTTTCATGGGTTAGTTATGTTAATTTATTTTATTTGTTCATTGTGGAATGCATGATAAATGATAATGTCATGATGAGACGGGTGCGCCCAGAATTATATATCGCAATATGAATGTTTTAAAGTGACGGGTGCGCTCGGAATTATATAGAGCTCCAATGCATTGGGTAAAGTGATGAATATCATGAGTAAATGTAAAAATTATGTGTGAAAAATATTCTATCTTGGTTCACAAATATGTGTGGTAGTTAACCACTAAGACATGATGTTTCATTTTTATGCATTGCCACATTTCAAGTCATTTATTTATGCTCCTCTCATATTCATGATCTTTTGACTATGTTATGATTATTCTCACCCCATGCTATATTGTTCTTATCTATCATCTTACTGAGCTTCTATCTCTCCCTTTTGATGTATATCCTCAGGTGGCTATATGTACTAAGGAGAGGACAAGTGCCACTAAGAAGCTAGTGAAGAAGAAATTAAATAAATGTTTATGGTTGATGTTGTATTTGTTATGTGTAGTCCTAGTTTTCCCAAGAAACTAAACCTTTGGATCCTATATGTGTAATACTATTATGTTTTTTACCTTTTAAATTATGTAATAGTAATGTAAGAATAGTCGGGGTCGCTATAGTTGGTATCAGAGGCAAGGTTTAGCTAATTTGGGAATTAGAATTAGTGAACCCTAGAGAAAACCAACAACACAAAAGTAAGTACAAATATGCACACAAGAATATTTACCTAGGGATCCCATATGTTATGTTTTTGGTATAATTGTTTAAATGAATAAGTTATTCATGACTTGTTTACTTATTTTTTGTTCTAACCTTTTCTATTTTAGAGAATGGTGGGAACCAGGGGAAATCAAGCCAACAACTCTTGGGAGGGCCAATGCAACGATTGCCCGAACAACATCCCCAATTATTTGGGAGGTGCAGTTCAAAACTTCATGGAAATTCTTACCCAATTTCACAGGATTTGAATAATAACCATAGTAATGGGGAATTTCCTCCTTCACAAAAGAGGTAGAAACTGGGAATCGAATGTTTTATGTGGCAATGACCACCGGCGTTTTGTGAATCTTCTGATCCACTAGTTGCGGAACAATGGGTCAACTCCATGGAGAAGATATTTTCTGTTCTTCACTGTTCTGAGATGGAGAAGTTGACTATAGCTGTTTATTTTCTAAATGGAGAAGCCGATCAATGGTGGGATTTGATTAAGAACACCAATACAAGGTAGGAAATTGAAGATATGGAATGGGAAGACTTTAAGATAATGTTTCTTAATAAGTACTTCTCACAAACTCTTTGCACGAAGATGGAGAAATAATTCATAGATCTCAAGAAAAAAGAAGGATAATCAATCACAACCTATGAAGAAAATTTCACAAGGCTCGTAAGGTATGCTTTGGGTTTTGTTATCAACAATGATAGCAAAATTGATAGATTCTTTGGTGGATTAAAACCACACCTTCGAAAGGCTCTTGTAATTCAATACTTTGGGAGTTATGAAGAAGTTGTTCGGTGTGCTCTTAAAGTGGAGATGGAGTTTGGATAATGGTCCCATGGATATGGTGATAAGAAATTAAAGATGGAGTTTCAAGCTGGTGGATCTAGTGATAAAGGTAGGAAGAAAACACAACGAACCACATGCGAAAAATGTGGGAAGTTGCACCATGAGAACTGCCTCAAAGGGATGGGGAAATGCATCAAGTGTGGGAAAGAAGGACACCATGCCCAAGAGTGTCGAAAAAACATGAAAATTAAGGATAATGTAGCCGATGAAAGGAGAGAACTACTCATGGTTTGATGCTACACCTATAGGGGCAAGGGCACTATGAAAACCAATGCACTAAACCTCGAGCTCTCGAGGGTAATCAGCGTCAGCAGCCACCAAAGCCAAAGGAACAAGGTAAGGATTATGCCATCACTACTGCGGAGGTGGATCATGATAATGAAATCGTACAAGGTACACTTACTATTCACTCATGAATGGAAAATTTCTTATTTGATTATGGTCCTACGCATTCCATTATATCTTTCAAGTTTTCTAGAACTATAGAATCAAAGCCCCGAAACCTGGAAGTAGAGATATCTGTAAAAACACCAAGTGGTGCAATCATTTCAACCAAATTGTTTGACTCTTCTCCCATTGACGCATGTGGGAAGACTCTTCCAGAAAATATTGTAATACTTACCTTGTTGGAATTCGATGCTATAATGGGAATGGACTAGCTCTCGTTATATAGAGCGCATATCAACTGTCGGGAAAAGGAAATATCTTTCCATATTCTGAACCATCCCATGGTCCTATAAAAATTCAAGGAAGATCATGAATCCCCTTTGAAAAATCCTTCAATGGTGTGGTTATTGATTCCCAATGAAGAAGCATACCTCACCCAAATGGTTGAGTCGAAGGAAAGTTCCAACCTTGAGGAAATGCCCATCGTGAGGGAATACAGTGATGTATTTCCTGAAGAGTTACCCGGAAATACCTTGAATCATGAGGTAGAGTTCTCTATTGAACTCATACCCAGAGCTACTCCTATATCAAAGTGCCCATATAGGATGGCTCCTGTCGAACTGGAGGAGTTAAAGAAGTAGCTGCAAGAGCATCTGGAAAAAGGGTCCATACGCCCTAGTGCATCGACTTAGGGTGTGCTAGTGATCTTTGTGAAGATGAAGGATGGAACAATACAGTTGTGTATCGATTATCAAGAACTCAATAAGATCACCATAAAGAACAAGTATCCTCTCCCAAGGATTGATGACTTGTTCGACCAGTTAAGAGGAGATCAATACTTCTCAAAGGTGGATCTTCATTCTGGATATCATCAGGATAAGGTGAAGAAGGAAGATATTCAGAAGACTGCCTTCCGAACAAGGTATGGGCACTATGAGTTTTTGGTGATTCCCTTCGGACTTACTAATGCCCCTGAAATCTTCATGGATTTGATGAATAGAGTCTTTAGACATTACCTTGACAAATTTGTAGTACTGTTTATCGATGATATTCTCATCTACTCCAATAGAAAGGAGGAACATGAAGAACATCTAAGACTTGTGTTAGCGACATTGAGAAAAGAGAAGTTGTATGCAAAGTTCAGTAATTGGGACTTTTGGATGAATCAAGTCACGTTCTTGGGACATGTGATCACAAGTGAGGGAATTTCTGTGGATCCTTCCAAGACAAAGGCGATTGAGGAATGGCCCATGCCCTCTAGTGTCACAGAAATCCGTAGTTTTTTCGATTAGCTGGGTACTACTGACGTTTTATGAGAAACTTCTCATGATTGCCAAGCCCGCTAACTAAGTTAACAAGGAAAGGGGTACAGTATGTCTGGACAAAAGAATGTAAGGGAAGCTTCAAAGAGCTAAAGAGAAAGCTAATCACTGCACCTATACTCACACTACCAAAAACTAGAGAACATTTTGTGATATACAGTGATGCTTCAAAGAAAGGATTTAATTGTGTACTCATGCAAAATGATAATGTTATAGCCTACGCCTCAAGGAAGTTGAAGATCCATGAGCAGAACTACCCGACGCATGATCTAGTGCTGGAAGCCGTGATTTTTGCCTTGAAAATCTGGCGGCACTACCTTTATGGTGAGAAGTCTGACATATACACCAACCACAAGATCCTAAAGTATATATTCACAGAAAAGGAGCTCAACATGCGTCAAAGGAGATGGTTAGAGCTAATCAAGGATTACGATTGCTCTATTCACTATCATCCTGGAAAGGCGAACAAGTTAGCTGATTCTCTAAGTAGAAAAGAACCTGCAACTCTTTCCATGCTGCAGATTGAGAAAGACCCTATCTTCTTGGATATGAAAACGATGGGTTTGGAAATCATAAGGGCAAGGGATACATCCTACCTTTCCCAAATGATTGCACAACCATCCATTCAAGAGAAGATTAAGGAATCACAAAGGGATGATGTGGAGATACAAAAGAGGGTGAATGAAATAAAGGAATGGAAGACGCAAGAGATCCATATCGACAATGATGGTGTGATTCGGTTCGGAACACGGCATTGTGTGCCTTCATCACTCAGGATAAAGAAGGAGCTATTAGATAATTCACATAGCTTAACCTTCTCTATCCATCCTGGGAGTACCAAGATGTATCGTGATCTCCGAGAACACTTCTGGTAGGATAACATGAAGAAGGAGATTGAGGAATATATATCACGGTGCTTGGTATGTCAGAAAGTTAAAGTTGAGCGGCAAAAGTCCAAAGGTATGATGCAGCCATTGCATATACCTATGTACTTTGTCACAGGCCTCCCGAAGTCGTCAAATGGAAATAATGCGATATGGGTTGTGGTTGACTAACTCACCAAGACTACCCATTTTATCGCTATTCGGGAAGACCTCTCGCTTGAAAAACTTGCAAAGATATATGTGAAGGAAGTGGTGAGACTGCATGTTGTTCCACTCTCAATTGTCTCTGACCGTGATCCAAGGTTCACATCTAAGTTCTGGAGGAGCCTTCAATATGCTTTGAGTACTGAATTAAATTTCAGCACGGCCTATCACACCCAAACCGATGGCTAGTCTGAAAGGACTATTCAGACACTTGAAGATATGCTAAGAGACTTCTCTCTTGAATTAAGAGGTGGTTGGGATCAGCATCTCCCATTGGTTGAGTTCTCATACAACAATAGCTTCCACTCGAGTATTCAGATGGCTCCGTATGAAGCTCTTTATGGGAAGTGATGTAGAACTCGAACCTATTGGGATGAAGTTGGAGAAAGAAATATGCTTGGACCTGATCATGTTCAAGAGATGACAGATAAGGTTCAAGTCATATAGAAACACATCAAAGCTGCTCAATGTTGGCAAAAGAGCTATGCTGACAATCGTCGAAGGGACTTGGAGTTCGATGTTGGAGATAAAGTCTTCCATCGAATATCTCCATGGAATAGAGTCATGCGATTCAGGAAGAAAGGAAAGCTCATCCCAAGGTACATTGGCCCCTTGGAGATCCTTGACCGCATAGGATCCATGGACTATCGTATAGAACTTCCACCAAATATGGCTCAAGTTCATGATGTCTTTCATGTATAACTACTGAGGAAGTACATACCAGACCGCTCACATGTACTAAACTCAGAGGTGGTACAGCTGGAAGATGATCTCTCCTATTAGGAACAGCCAGTAAAGATTCTGGACTGAAGTGATAAGGTTCTATGCGACAAGACAACACATCTTGTCAAAGTGTTGTGGAAGAACTAGAAGTTTGAGGAAGCAACTTGGGAACCAGAAGAGGCAATGAAGGAGAAGTACCCTCACCTGTTTGTGTAAAGTGAAATTTCAGGGGCGAAATTTCTTAAGGGGGGAAGAATGTAACAACCCAAAGTTTTTCAATGGAAAATTCCCTTTTTATATTTATGTCATAAAAACACAAAATAATGAACTACTAAGTGATAAGTGACCTTTAAACATAATTTTGTCACCCCTGTGTTTGGAATTTTGAAAATCTGACATACCCGGTTGTGTTCAAGATGGTTTTTGGAGTCTAATAAAACAAAAATAATTTTTGGTGAATAGTAACCTACCCTTATGAATAGTAACCTACCCTTATGAATAGTAATATGACCCTTATGAATAGTAAATTAGAGTAACATTTCCTATGAATAAAAAAATTAGACATCTTGGAAAGTGATAATTTGACATTAGTAAACGTTTTTTGTATATTATAATTCATAAATAATTAATTATAATTAACTAATTAATTTAAAAGAAAATTTACCTCACTGAAATTTATTAATAAATTATTGAATCAATGTCTAATAGTTTTTAGATAATTTTATAAGACCCTACGTAATTTTTGATAGAACTATAAAATCAGTTTTAATCTTAAAAACTGTTTTTTAAGTAATTTATGATTTTAATTAAATATTAAATTAATAATACATAGAAAATGGACTTTATTTTTTTATTCTACACGTTGAAAAATGGTTGGGGTAATGTTTTGGGATTTTTCTAAGATACATGAATTTTTGTTGAATAGTAGAATATATTTATTTACCATATAAATACATTTTAATTAAAACCCACTATTACTTACATCACAAGTGATGTAAGTAGCCAAATATGGAACTCACATGCCTTATTTACTGTTCATGCTCGTTAAGGACTCACTATTCCTTGTATTAGGTGAAATTATTAAACTAATCAATTTTATATTAAGGAAACCCCTCTCCCCTCCACTATAAAAGCCACCCTTCACTCCCTCTTTTCCTCAAACCTCTCAAGCTCCAAGCCTTCTCTAAACTCTACCAAAAAACCTTCCCTAGCCCCTACCCCACATCCAAAAGCTGCTGGTCTCATCAAAAGTCCAATCCTAGCTTCCTTAAAGAGGATCTCAAGAGGAAGATTCTAGAGGTAATTTCTCTCCCTCTTCTCCTTTAATTTCCATTCAATTTCAAGTTCCTTTCTTGATCTCTCCTCACCTATATTCATCCAAATTGTTTTTTAACTCTAGTATTATACATATACTGTAATTTTATGATTCTTATGGGATATTATATCACCCCACCACCTTTTACTCTTCCTTTTATTTTTTTAAAGAGAACGTTGTTCATGAGGTGTTAATTTATCACCTTCAAAAACCACAGGCTCTCTTCTTCCATTTCTACCTTCAGATCAGGTCAGGAAACCACTTTTATGGTTCAACCAGAATATTTTATATGTATTATGTTCTATTTTATGTTCTGGAGATAACTTATGGCCATATTACTAAGTGAAAAGATAAAACAAGTTCATTGTGATCCAAAAACAGCTCAAATTAACCTAAATAACCATCATTAAATTCTTATCTAATGATTCTTCCACATGGATCTAATATAATTCAGTATAAAATCGTTAAATATCCTGTAATATTATTAATAACATGTAATATCAATTCTGGATGTTTACCCATGATCTACCCAAACATCAATTTAAGAATACAAGTGAACCACTCAAGAAAACCATGAAAACGAACATCCCCGAACAATGTTTTTAAACTCTATAAGTCATACAAAGGAACATAATATGAAATAATGAAACCAGAATGAACCCTATTAATGTATAAAAGGTTCCGGAATTTATAATTAATTAATATAATGTCATTATACAGGACATTAAAAAGAAGGAGGAATTCAAGTACAAGGTAAGGGGAAATCTCGAACCCAATTTTCTTCCTTCGGGTTCTCCCTCTTTCACTCCATTTTTGATTTGGTTACTCCTCAAAGATCATTTTTTCATAATTTCCTTTACTTTTATAGGATATAAATGTTTTTCACAGGTTTTTATGTCCAACAAAATGTTTTCCAAAGGAACTCTTTTTTTAAGAATGTACCTTTTACTTCTCACTCAAAGTGGACGGTTCTTGTAACATGTGGGTTATTCCCTCTTTCTTTTGGGAACCCAAAGCTTATGAAGGTGTTATTATGAGATTAAACCCATTCCTTTTGATGTGTTAGTTATGCTCATTTATGTTATTTGTTCATTGTGGTATGCATGATAAATGATAATGTCATGATGTGACAGGTGTGTCCGGAATTATATACCGCAATATGAATGTTTAAATGTGACGGGTGCACCCAGAATTATATAGCGCTCTAATGCATCGGGTAAAGTGATGAATCTCATGAGTAAATGTGAAATGATGTTTGAAAAAGATTCTATCTTGGTTCACAAATATGTGTGGTAGTTAGCCACTAAGACATGATGTTTCATTTTTATGCATTTCTACATTTCAAGTCTTTTATTTATGCTCCTCACATGTTCATGATCTTTTGCCTATGTTATAATTATTCTCTCTCCCATGCTATATTGTTCTTATCTATCCTCTTACTGGGCTTATAGCTCACCCCTTTTGATGTATATCCTTCAGTAGCTACATGTACTAAGGAGAGGACAAGTTCCACTAAGAAGCTAGTGAAGAAGAAATTGAATAAATGTTTATGGTTGATGTTGTATTTGTTAGGTGTGGTCTTAGTTTTCCCAAGACACTAAACCTTTGGATCCTCTATGTGTAATACTATTATGTTGTTTTTCTTTTAAATGATGTAATAGTAATGTAAGAAAAGGCGACGTCACTATAATAACCCCATGAAAATTATATTATAACTTCTATAAGTGTCTCCAAAACACTTATTTACCACACCCCAAGGTAACATGATGTTTAGTATAAAAATATTAGAGACACATTTTTTCTACATTTCAGGTTTTGATAATCCTACTCCTTTATAACAACTATGTAAAGGAATAATTAAGGATGATTTTCTAACTCCAAGACTAACTCAACTGATATCCAAGGGTCACCCAAAGAAACCCACTTTTTTCAAAAGATTTGGTCTGGCCAAGACTAATACCATTTATAGAATCCCATCCCTATTCCATGGAAATAGTCGAAGTGGAATTGTTACTATTCCTTATGTAATATCCTCAAGATTTACAAGGATAGAAATAAATGGCAAGGAATTTATGAGTAACTGGAGGATGTTTATCCCTTTAAAATTAAAACAACTAAACAATGAATTACTCAACCAAAAAACCACTAAATTATTCATGATCATAATGTAATACAACTCAACTTATATCAAATCATTCCAACAATATCATAGAACCAATCTGAAACCAAGACCGATATCAAAATACCAAGTAGAATACAGAACCACCAAAGCTCAAAGACTCAAAATACATTAAATCAGTATCTCTCAAAAATTACCAAGGCCCAACTCCAAAATATATTCCCATGTATCACAAAGCACAACTAAAGAAATGTGATACATTCCTTTTATCTATGTATAGATAAACAACATATGTAAATTCACTAAAGTGAAAAATTAGGGGGTGAGTAATGAAACATAGTAGGTTTTCCCCAAATGACATCCCTACTCACTTCACTAAGATATAAGATTTTAGAACATTCAAATAAATATATTTATATAAAACCATTTAAAATAATTTCAAAAGATGGTATCAAAGCCAATGAAATTACTTCTAAAAATAATTTTACTAATAAATTATGTTCCAAAGAAAGAAAACAAACAATTATTTAAACCATTTTTCATTCCTTTTTTTCATACACACTCTATGATTGACCCACACACCCACACATTCATGCATTAGTTAAAGTGCCATACTCATGATCGGTTTCTCATCCATACACCATGACCTCAATTAGTGTCCAATCTTTGTCTTCCCAATTTTAGGTGCCCCTTATACAAGGGCATGTCCCTTGTACCCCTATGGTACACACCCCTTATTCTGGGTCACGTTAAAATAATGAACTCACACTAACCCATTTGTTCCAAATTCATAACAAAACCAACCATTTGAATCCCTTTCAATAAAACTCCCTTTTATTGAAAAAAATTCAATCAAATCATTTCCATGAATAAATACCAAGATATATTTTATAATATCATTTTAAAATCAAGAATTCAAGCACCTTTCACAATAATTAATTTCCGCAACTATGCAATCCATCAATATATAGGATTTCTACCATAATTTAAATGTCAATTTCATAATAAATATCATGAAATTAAAACATTTTGAAACAAGAAAATCATGATCTAATAAACGGATTTGAGAGTGAAGCCACTTACCTTAGAAAATATGCATAAAATTAAGAACTACACGAATTATTCAAAAAACTAGGATGAATCTCCAAAAACTATCTTTAGATTCCATTTCATACCATCAAAACAGAAAAATATCATCATGATTAGCATCAACTATCATTGATGAATCCCCAAAAAACTATATATATCCAAGAAAAAGAAGAATAATATATCTAAGGAAGACCCTTAATAATGGAGACATACTAAGGAATATGTCCAACATTGCACCATGATTTTCTAACAGATCGCTCTTGGGTCAAAGGGAAAAGTCACTACAACCTTTTGGAGAGGATAGAAAACTGAGTTAGTATCAAAATAAGTAAATATAAAGTGGTTTAGGATTAAAATCAGGTAAGAAACCCTTTTTTATGATATATATTTTTAACATTCATGGTTGGGTCACAAAATTGAGAAACTCGTGCACCAATTGTGCGTTGGCTACATGTACTAAGGAGAGGACAAGTTCCACTAAGAAGCTAGTGAAGAAGAAATTAAATAAATGTTCATGGTTGATGTTGTATTTGTTATGTGTGGTCCTAGTTTTCCCAAGACACTAAACCTTTGGATCCTCTATGTGTAATACTATTATGTTGTTTATCTTTTAAATGAAGTAATAGTAATGTAAGAAAAGGCAGGGTCTCTATAATAACGCCATGAAAATTATATTATAACTTCTATAAGTGTCTCCAAAACACTTATTTACCACACCCCAAGGTAACGTGATTTTAGTATAAAAACATTAGAGACACCTTTTTTCTACATTTCAGGTTTTGATAATCCTACTCCTTTATAACAACCATGTAAAGGAAAAATTAAGGATGATTTTCTAACTCCAAGACTAACTCAACTGATATCCAAGGGTCACCCTAAAAACCCCCTTTTCTCAAAAGATTTGGTCTGACCAAGACTGATACCATTTACAGAATCCCACCCCTATTCCTTGGCAAGAGTTGAAGTGGAATTTTTACTATTCCTTATGTAATATCCTCAAGATTTCAAAGGATAGAAATAAATTCCAAAGGATTTATGAGTAACTGGGGGATGATTATCCCTTTAAAATTAAAACAACCAAACAATGAATTACTCACCCAAAAAACCACTTAATTATTCATGATCATAATGTAAGACAACTCAATATATATCAACTCATACCAACAATATCATAGAACCAATCTGAAACCAAGACCAATATCAAAATAAAAAGTAGAATACAGAACCACCAAAGCTCAAAGACTCAAAATACATTAAATCAGTTTCTCTCAAAAATTTCCAAGACCCAACTCCATAATATATTCCCAAGTATCACAAAGCACAACTCAATAAATGTGATACATTCCATTTATCTATGTATAGATATACAACATATGTAAACTCACTAAAGTGAGAAATTAGTGGGTGAGTAATGAAACTTAGTAGGTTTTCCCCAAATGACATCCCTACTTACTTCACTAAGATATAAGATTTTAGAACATTCAAATAAATATATTTATATAAAACCATTTGAAATAATTTCAAAAGTTGGTATGAAAGCCAAGGAAATTACTTCTAAAAATAGTTTTACTAATAAATTATTTTCCAATGACAGAAAACAAACAATTATTTAAACCATTTTTCATTCCTTTTTTTCATACACACTCTATGATGGACACACACACCCACACATTCATGCATTAGTTAAAGTTCCATACTCATGATCGGTTTCTCATCCATACACCATGTCCCCAATTAGTGTCCAATATTTTTCTTCCCCAATTTCATGTGCCCCTTATACAGGGTCATGTCCCTTGTACCTCTATGGTACACACCCCTTATTCTGGGTCACGTTGAAATAATGAACTCACACTAACCAATTTGTTCCAAATTCATGACAAACCAACCATTTGAATCCATTTCAATAAAACTCCCTTTTATTGAAAAAATTTCAATCAAATCATTTCCATGAATAAATACCAAGCCATATTTTATAATATAATTTTAAAATCAAGAATCGAAGCACTTTTCACGATAATTAATTTCTGCAACTATTCAATCCATCAATATAGAGGGTTTCTACCATTATTTAAAAGTCAATTTCATAATAAATATCATGAAATTCAAACATTTTGAAACAAGAAAATCCTGATATAATAAACGGATTTGAGAGTGAAGCCACTTACCTTATAAAATATTCATAAAATGAATAACTACACGAATTATTCAAAAAACTAGGATGAATCTCCAAAAACTCTATTTAGATTCCATTTCATACCATCAAAACAGAAAAATATCATCTTGATTAGAATTACTATCATTGATGAATCCCCAACAAACTATATATATCCAAGAAAAAGAAGAATAATATATCTAAGGAAAACCCTTAATAATAGAGACATACTAAGGAATATGTCCTACATTGCACCATGATTTTCCAATATATCGCTCTTGGGTCAAAGGGAAAAGTCACTACAGCCTTCGGGAGAGGATAGAAAACTGAGTTACTGTCCAAATAAGTGAATATAATGTGGTTTAGTTTTAAAATCAGGTAAGAAACAATTTTTTATGATATATATTTTTAACATTCTTGGTTGGGTCACACAATTGAGAAACTCGTGCACCAATTGTGTGTTGGATACATGTACTAAAGAGAGGACAAGTTCCACTAAGAAGCTAGTGAAGAAGAAATTAAATAAATGTTTATGGTTGATGTTGTATTTGTTATGTGTGGTTCTAGTTTTTCCAAGACAGTAAACCTTTGGATCCACTATGTGTAATACTATTATTTTTTTTTATCTTTTAAATGATGTAATAGTAATGTAAGAAAAGGCAGGGTCGCTATAATAACCCCATGAAAATTATATTATTACTTCTATAAGTGTCTCCAAAATACTTATTTTCCACACCCCAAGGTAACTTGATGTTTAGTATAAAAAGATTAGAGACACCTTCTTTCTACATTACAGGTTTTGATAATCCTACTCCTTTATAACAACCATGTAAAGGAAAAATTATGGATGATTTTCTAACTCCAAGACTAACTCAACTGATATCCAAGGGTCACCCAAAAAAACCCACTTTTCTCAAACGATTTGGTCTGACCAAGACTGATACCATTTATAGAATCCCACCCCTATTCCTTGGCAAGAGTCTAAGTAGAATTGTTACTATTCCTTATGTAATATCCTCAAGATTTCAAAGGATAGAAATAAATTCCAAGGGATTTATGAGTAACTGGGGGATGATTATCCCTTTAAAATTAAAACAACCAGACAATGAATTACTCAACCCAAAAAACCACTTAATTATTCCTGATCATAATGTAAGACAACTCAACGTATATCAAATCATACCAACAATATCATAGAACCAATCTGAAACCAAGAACAATATCAAAATACAATGTAGAATATAGAACCACTAAAGCTCAAAGAGTCAAAATACATTAAATCAGTATCTCTCAAAAATTTCCAAGACCCAACTCCAAAATATATTCCCATGTATCATAAAGCACAACTAAAGAAATGTGATACATTACTTTTATCTATGTATAGATATACAATATATGTAAATTCACTAAAGTGAAAAATTAGGGGGTGAGTAATGAAACTTAGTAGGTTTTACCCAAATGACATCCCTACTCACTTCACTAAGATATAAGATTTTAGAACATTCAAATAATTATATTTATATAAAACCATTTAAAATAATTTCAAAAGTTGGTATGAAAGACAATGAAATTACTTCTAAAAATAATTTTACTAATAAATTATTTCCCAAAGAGAGAAAACAAACAATTATTTAAACCATTTTTCATTACTTTTTTTCATACACACTCTATGATTGACACACACAGCCACACATTCATGCATTAGTTAAAGTTCCATACTCATGATCGGTTTCTCATCCATACATCATGTCCTCAATTAGTGTCCCATATTTTTCTTCCCCAATTTCATGTGCCCCTTATACAGGGTCTTGTCCCTTGTACCCCTATGGTACACACACCTTATTCTGGGTCACGTTGAAATAATGAACTCACACTAACCCATTTGTTCCAAATTCATGACAAACCAACAATTTGAATCCATTTCAATAAAACTCCCTTTTATTGAAAAAATTTCAATCAAATAATTTCCATGAATAAATACCAAGCCATATTTTATAATATCATTTTAAAATCAAGAATCCAAGAACTTTTCACAATAACTAATTTCCGCAAATATGCAATCCATCAAAATATAGGGCTTTTACCATAATTTAAATGTCAATTTCCTTATAAATATCATGAAATTCAAAAATTTTGAAACATGAAAATTGTGATCTAATAAACGGATTTGAGAGTGAAGCCACTTACCTTAGAAAATTTTAATAAAATGAAGAACTACACGAATTATTTAAAAAACTGGGATGAATCTCCAAAAACTCTCTTTAGATTCTATTTCATACAATCAAAACAGAAAAATGTCATCATGATTAGCATCAACTATCAATGATGAATCCCCAACAGACTATATATATCCAAGAAAAAGAAGAATAATATATCTAAGGAAAACCCATAATAATGGAGACATACTAAGGAATATGTCCTACATCGCACCATGATTTTCCAACAGATCACTCTTGGGTCAAAGGGAAAAGTCACTACAGCCTTTGGCAGAGGATAGAAAACTGAGTTAGTGTCAAAATAAGTGAATATAAAGTGGTTTAGGATTAAAATTAGGTAAGAAACAATTTTTTATGATATATATTTTTAACATTCATGGTTGGGTCACACAATTGAGAAACTCGTGAACCAATTGTGTGTTGGAAAAATATTTCACACACCCTTCACAAGGCTGGATTGCGTGATTAGAGAATCCATGTACCTACTGTGTTTTTGTATCTATTTCGAAAAGTGTGGTTACTCCACGGTAGACACATGGTATTTTTAAAATTTTCACCAAATCGTGCACCTACCCAGTAACCTTTTTTCACATTGCATTATTTTTTTAGAAGTTTCATAGTTTCTACTAAATGTAAGAAAACTAGGAACCACTAGAAAATACCTAAAACAATTCAGAATTCCTATAAACCCTCCCAAACTTCACCCAAACTCTTTACATATATAAAAACATAAATAAATGAATAGTATCTCGAACTAGGGGTTCTACATTTTGGTACATAACATGATTGATAAAGTTTTTTAAGAAAATATCACATTATATCCCTCTTTTATCGAAAATATTTTTACATCAAAACACATGTTTTTGTAAAAAAAATAAAAAAAAATTATAAACGTTTCAAACTAATTTAATATAGAAAATTTTCCCATTTTAACTTCTTTTAAAAAAAATTAATCTAATCTTTTAGTAATTCTCAAAACGATTCATATTTGGCTTTTACCAAAAAATGTGAGAGGAAGGATTGTATTAAATTTTATAGAATGTAAAAAATATTTCAACATAATGAAAAATCATTGTTTCAATGCTTATTTAAAAATATTTGAAAGGTTATTTTATAAAATAAAAGGTTATTTTCCATAAGATTGTTTTTAAGTATATTTACTGGTATTTCTATTCATCAACCATTAATTTTAATTATGATCCACTGGGTATATGGTGTATTGATATCATTCTTATTATTTGTTTAGATGGTTTATGATTATTTTTATTGAGGTTTAATGATTTTATTATCATTAAAATTTTTCATATATATCATTTACGCTTATTTATATTCATTGGGGTAAGTATTAACATTTATTATGTTTAGTTTTTAATTCAAATGGTTATGTTGATTATGTTTCACCCATTTTATATTAGGAATATATTCGAGTTATTTAGTAATTTATGGGGCCTGCTATTGCCCTTAAATGCATCAGTATGTATCATAAGTCAAACTATATTAGGTTTTTGATGAGGCATTAAGCATTTATATATATGTATTGTCACAAAGGCACAATATTATTTGGATTTACAAATACAAGGCCTAAATGGTATGTTTTAGATGTCCAGTATTATCCATTACATCATTACGAATTTATTTATTTATACTCCATGTGATTATTTGACTTGTTAGAATATCCATGGTTAAGATTCAACATCATGTGATCATTTATATTGAATTATTTGATAATAATTAATTCCTACCTTGTTATGATCATTTAATTGATTAAATGGAATTGGATTCTATTATTTTCCATTTCTTATTGACTATACATTATTTATACAAAGATTCTACTATACACTTACCTTTACCCAGTATATAAGCTTATGCCATATGTTTTATTTTATCCAAGATACTTATAAATTATTTTTTATTGATATGTTGGCATACACAATGAGGAATAATAGATTTCTCAAAGAAAATACTTTTTTATGTCATTTTTTCAATTTTATTATCAATTTAATGTATGTATCTAATTTACCAATACTACAGAACTATTCATTCCTTCGATATTAGATTCCTTTTATCTTATAAAAAAGTAACAAAGTAGATATCGACTACGGGATACTTGGGTTTGGCTTTATAAATATGTAATTTTATCACACACTTGATGTTTATAGTTGAGTAAAAGTATTTCGAACCATATTTATAAATTTAAAAAATCCATTGTATTGAAATGAAAACATATGAAACATGATTTTCCTTTTAAATAATCATTAAAAATACATAATAATATCACAAAAATATAAAATAATTTAGTTAAACATTTAATTAATCATATATCTAAAATAAAAAGGCTAATGTATAGAAAACATGCCTCAAAATCATATAATTTATCCGATTTTTCTAACGTGATTCTTATCCACTATAAGGTGGAAATATTACCCTTTATAATAACCAAACAAACCATAAATCATGGTAATAACCACATAAAAAATAAAAAATGGTTTGACTAAGAAGTTTTAGACTACATCCATTCAACAACAATGGATAATTAGGAGGAAGATAAGAGAGGTGGGGGCTGTAGAGTGATTACATTAAGGAACTAGATTCAAATCTTGGAGAAAATTCCTGAAATCTTCATTGAAGGAAGAGGGAAAAAAGAGAAAAATTCTATTTGGTCATGAAGGATAAATGAGAGAGGAATAATAGGGTTGGAAGTTTTAAATCAAGTGATGTACAAAAGGTAATTTTAATATTTTTAAATCTTGGATCTGTTTTATAGAATGGTAACATAGTTTACCAAACAATGTACTAACTATGCACCTCCCACTAGAATCAACATGGAACCTGTATGGTTTGGCCACATAGTTTTGGAAAACATTTCCCAATTTTTCAAAATGGTTGAATTAAATTGTAGTCATAACTCATTTGCTTGTCTCACAATTCCCTCTAACTGAGCACCAATACCTTTATATACAAAAATTCATACATAATTTCTAAAATTATTCACATGGTTTGGACCAAAGCATTTTCTACCCATTCATGGAAACAATTTGTGGAAAAAAAGTAATATGAAACACTTTTGAAAAGGTAGTAACATTTGTCCTACAAAATATTTCCCAATAACCATGAGATAGAGGTGTAAATTTTTTGAAAACATGATATTCCAACCAAAAACACATCAAATTAAATGATGGTAATAAATCAATAAATCAATAAACTAATATGATAAAATTGGTTTTGGGTTTGAAAACAAATTCACACCATAATGCTTTCTACCCCTAAAATTTTTAAATAAATTTCGTTTGTTAACAAAAAGAACAAGATTTAACACTCTCAAAAACAATTAAATTCTAAAACTCAATGAAAAATAGGACTAGTACAATGAAAAATATAATGATGCCACCAAAAAAGAAACAAACACTTTTCCTAAATCTGAACAGTCTCTCAAAGAACACTAAAATCCATATCTAACAACAAAATGCATATTTTACAATAGAGTCTTCCACAAAGACCACTAAAATAAAAACATTAAAATAAAAAATATTGAACATACTATGTGGTTATCCCCACAATATTATAACATATCTAAACTAATAATTCTGTAACATGCAAAAATACGTTACACCCAAATAGGATAACTCACAGAATACACAAATGATCTCTGAGCACAACCACTAAATATTCATGATTTCTATATAAGGAACATTTCATATCAATGAAAAACATATTCCCAAAATATAATGAACATTAAACTTGAACAACTCCAAATAAATAACAACGGTTTTATTAGAACACCTCAAGCATCTATTTAATCACAGTCCGATCAAATAGGTTGATTCTAGGAATATTACAAATGGGTAGATATGGTTTTATTACTTCTACAAGTGGCTTTATTACAAAACCATTGTGGATAATCCAAATGGATATGAACACAACAAGACTTAGAATCTTTTTGACATGAGGGATTTGGATGTCCCAACGTACTGCACTGATTGAAAACTTGTGTTTAACCACCTTAATAAGCTAACAAGTTATTAAAAGGACACATAATACCACCATCCTCCCCCTATATCTTTTGAATCCTCTACCTTCCTTCACTAGATTCCCCTTTACCACTCTTAGGAATTGAGGAAGTAGTTTTCACATCAATTTCACCTTCCAAAAACGTTTCAAACAAAACCACATACCACAAAAATCTATATTAGTGGTCAAACCAAAATCCAACACCCTCGACTGAATATTGGAATAGAGGCACCTTTTAAAATAGTAAGCATTTAAAGATTCATCCATATTCAACCCTAGAAGATAGGGGACCATGTCAATAAAATCACGAACATACTCTAACAATACCTGATTTTCCTACTGGGTTTATTACAACTATATAACCTTATCCACTTTTATAGCCTAATATAAATAGTACCTAATAAAATAATCCTTAAAATTACATGATGAGACATTCAATTATATCTTAGTCTGAACATGCATTTCCACCACTTCTTACTCAAATTGTCTATCATAATCATGACACACTTGATCTTTAGAGACATATGCAACTGTCGAAAACTAAACAAATCCTCAATGTTCCACAACCATCCTTTTGTTTTACAAGGATTAGAATTCCAATAATATAGAAAAGTATTAAAAATCCATAACTATGGAATAGAACATATAGGTTAATAAACTGAAGTTTCACAAGTAGAGGACCATCCCTAACCTCCCTTAGGAAATCCATTAAGGCTTTATGGGGGAATACTCAAAATAAAAAATGAACAAATGTGATTAATTTTCATCCAAGTCTAAACCATACTAATCTAGAAGTAATTCACAACCTATAAATTGTAATACAAAAGAAAAAAGAACAATAACATTGATTAAATCAAAATCATTATTTTGAAAACATTTTAATAACTCAACAATATTCTAAATATGAATTTCATTCCATATAATCCAAGGAACGCAAAAAATTTCTTTCCAAAATCCAACCTTCATCATTGAAACAACCCTTCCATTTAGAACATGTAAAAACACTTTTAAAATAACATATAAGAACCATTAAATTTTGGAAAAACAAACGATATTATCTATTAAAAACAATCCTTTTAACAAAATAATTTTCTGAGATATCCAAAAACCATGGTTTTTTTCAAATAAATTCAAAAAACACATTTATTACAATCAAAACTAATAAAATTTCTATATATAACCAATATTTTTAAATTAATAAACATATTTTATGCATAAAAACCAAATTTTAAACAAACATGAAAAAATTAAAAAAGTAAACAAGTTTGACACATAAATCAAATTGTGACATGTGTCTGTGTGCATCCTAGTTTCATGGATTGGAGGACCACATACAAACTAGAAAACGGGTAATGTGATTCATAATGAACCTTGTAATTGGGATACAAATCTGCTTTCAATCCATTTGAGTTCATTTGGAACCCCTATTCTATGCCCATTTTCATGTCTTAAAAAATAAAAAATGAAACATCTCACGTTCATTAATTTATTCAAAAACAACATCATCCAAATTTGAAACACACTAAAAATAAATAAATACTAATTACGAACAGAGATAGAAACACAACATCACATTGACATGTTAGGTTATAAAACAGTTAGAAAGACTCTTCTCATATATACCTCCCAAGTCCCAATAGTCATATCTCCAGTCTACCTCTCGTACCCAAATAAAAAATGGAATTCTGGAACCTAGGCTGTAACACCCCGACCCCAGTTACCCAGAGTCGGTGCATTATTACATAACATTGCCATGATCACAAGAAAGATCATGTCTCGAAAGACCGATTAGTTTAGTAGCCTTGGAATAACTAGATACATTAATAAAGTTTACATTACATCATAAAATGAAAACTACAACATTATAATCTCCATAGTCCACACTCTTATCCCCTCATACTATCCCTGAAGGTCATTCATAAATTACTTCTTCACGTCCTGGGAAAAATAAAACATAGAAAGGGGGTGATCTCAAATTCCCAGTAAGGATAACAATATAGTGGAAACTTTTATAAACAAGAATAAACATTTAAGGCAATGTAAAACTAAAACAAAATCCTTTTAAACTTGAACTTCAATAATGACATTTACTTATTCAGATGGATATTTTACTAATCGAATATTCACATGAAATATCAATAACAACATTCATAATGATGGAATGCATAAGGCTAGACTATCATAACCACATAGCTAAGGCCTCGTTCCAAGACTACAAATAAGATTTTCCAAGGCCTTGTGCCAAGACACTAGTTTGTCTCATGAGACCTACCGATGCACTGAGGAGCTATAGCGGGCTCCACCCGTCACTTACTAAGTCCAATGCACTCCTCATATGAACATTTTTAAACATAACATAAACATTCGTATTAAAACTAGCATATGAAATGCCAATACTTTAACCACAAACCATGAATGGTATAAAAATAACACATCCACAGTCAAACATAACTCATTCGAAACAATATGGAAGATTTTATTGTATCATATTAACCTCAATCGATAATAATGAATGATATTGACAT
Organism: Viscum album; assembly: GCA_963277665.1. Lineage (NCBI taxonomy): Eukaryota > Viridiplantae > Streptophyta > Magnoliopsida > Santalales > Viscaceae > Viscum > Viscum album. The sequence continues at coordinate 361,690,409 of OY728143.1, forward strand.
AGATGAAAATAACCATCAAAACTATTTGAGAGAAATATCCCCCTTTTTTTGAAAACATTTCAAAGTAACACTATTTGTCAAGAAGCCATTTAAAAATATATTTGTGAATTAAAGTGTCCCATACCACTTTGAAACTTTTAAAATGAGTTTTAATTTTAAAAAATTAATTTCCATATAAATAAATCCTTAATACCATTTTTTAAAACATGGACATTAATGAGCTAGATTTAGAAGAATAAGTCTTTAAAATATTTAAAAATGGCATTTTAGATAGAGTTTCTAACCAAAAGAGAGACACCTGAATAATAATAATTGAGGTAATCAAAACTTTGTAATATCATGAGAATAAAGGTATTAATGATATACTATGTCAATGTACATTATATACACCACATAAAATTGATTTGGTGTATAACTACAAAGAAGTCTCGATGGAATGTAAATTTAGATGAAATCTCTCATAAAGGTTGTATCCTTAGGTTAAGGATAAATCAACGACATAGTTATGTGTGACAAATAAAATACACTAAATATGGTTGGATATTCAGTGTAAAACAATCAATGGACATTCACACATAATCTTGTAAAAATAACACCAATGAATTGGATGTTTAACTCAACAAATGGAGAATGAGTTAAAATTACTCTAATCAAATTCATATCGATGACTTGAGAAATTATCAATGGAGTGATTATGTGTATCAAAAGTATATCCATAGAAAAGGGGAGTTGAAATTATGACATAAGCAAATGAATAATTATTCCACACATAATCTCAGAGTAAAATAATCAATGATGTTTGCGTAAAGCCGAATAAGTAGAAATTGAAATTTCAAATTCCCTTATCGATTAGGTAACATATGAAACATACACCCATGAAAGAAGGATCATACAATGATGAAGTAAATACCCAAAAATTAAATTATATTACAAAATGAATACAATCATGGGCAGTGCAGATACACCACATGTAATAAATAAGTGGTAAACAATGGAATTCTCACGAAATTAAGAGTAAAATAAGAAACCATTTACTTTGTACTTTTTCCTTGGTAGACGGTAGTTTAACCTTCTGTATAATGGTGAAATAATTGTTATTTAATTATACAAGAATCATTTACATTAATATGATATCATATATGATCTTTTAACATTTATTTGTTAATAATATCTTAGTATTATCGTCATTTTGGGTGTCAACTTACTCGTTTTCATTTATATTCTTTGTTACGTAAGCCGTGTTTGTTATGGATAGGTTGTATATGATTCATATCCAGAATTATATCAAGTCCTTAAACATTATTTTTAAATCATCAAATGAGAATTATACTTGAATGGATATGATGGAGAATTAATCGCATCGCTTTCGTGGAGACGGTAGTCTGTACGTACACACGAGCGACAATATCATTCTTTTGATGTTAAAATAATATATAATTGGATGTTATATCATATATATAGAATAATTATCATGTTATATTTATTATTTACATGAATTACACAACATTATTATACCCATCAAAATAATAATTTATTGAATGACAATTACACCACGACGTGGAGACGGTAAGCCGTACGTACGCACATATGGTGACATGTCATTCAAAGGATGGATATATTACTGAATATTTTTGTACCATATTTATAATAATATTATATTATATAGGAGATACTAGATTAATAATTTTATAATTTCAATAACAAAGAAATACGAAGTTGAAGAAGAAAAGAATTTGAAAAAGGGTGGTAAAAACGTTACCTTGTCTTCGGGTTCTTCCTTTTGATTTGATCAAAAGGTTTCATTAGGTTGGCTTTCTGATCAAAGTAAGGACTCTAGGTTGTATTTATGGAAGTTGAGAGAGTATTTGGGCAGGGGTTGGGAGAACCAAAAGGCTTTGAAGGTTTGAAGTAATGATAAGGGGGAGTGTCCTTTTATAAGAGGGGTGAGGGGCACCTTTGGAAAAGCTAGAAATATTATTTTATAATAAATTAATATTCTGTTTCTAATGGCTCAAAAGTGGATTATTTAAAGGTTAAGGTGGGGATAGGTCGAAAACCACTCAACCAATAGAATATAGACAGGTTTGGGTTGTTATATTAAACTTATCTTTAAGTATTAACTCTTAGTTAATTAGTTTCACTTTTACAATGCCTCTTTTTATTTTTATATTATATGGTTAATAAACATACTATATACATCCCTGCGACCCACAAGTGATCCATTAATGATACACCTATAATGATATAAGTCTCTTGGCCGAACCTTAGATTTGTAGGAATTTAATATCAATTAATAATATAATATTTGTTTTAAAAACTCTTTTTTGTCAATTTTGACACTATTCAATAATTGATTTTTGAGAAACTCATAAAAGAATGATTACTTCGCACAAAGTCAATTAAATCATTCCTAATATGTCATATTAACCTATAAAATTAGTATATTTCATGAAAAGTCTCCAATTATATTTATTTGGGTATTTATAATATCAATTATTTTAATGTTTCACTATTATGGTAATTACTACATCATCATTGCATCATAAATAAATTAAATTATTTAAAGTCTAAAAATTATAAATAAAATATAATTCTGTAGGAAATATTGTTATCTTTCTAATGAATATTTATAATCTAATATATCTTATGTGTAACCCTATATGAAAAATGTTTTAGTAAATGAACTTTGATTTTAAATCATTTAACTCTTCTTTGAATTAAATAATAATAAATGCCCTAATCTAATCCAAGTGGACCTAAATGATAATATTTTATTCCTAAAGTTGTTTGTAGTCGACATACACTTTTCCAATAGAATTAGTACATGTGTTAAGGTAATATTAATATCATTTTTACCCGTAATTACCCTATTTACTTTTAACCGTGGTAAATAAAGGTAAAACGTTACTATTCACCAAAAATTATTTTCATCTCAATGAACCACATTTTACTCCTTGATATTAACCGTGTCTCTCGGATTTTTGAAATTCCACTCACAAAAGCGGTAAAATTAAGTTTTATGAAAAATTCAGTTTTTTTAACTACCACTTAGTGGTTTCACTATTCATCAAAAAATAAATGTTTCCAGAGAAATACCAAAAATTAGGCCTAAGCTATATTTGATATTATGAATTCAAAAATGATGTCTATTTTACCAAATTCAAAACATATCAGTTTCATTAATTAATTTAAAAATTAATTCCCGTCGTCAAAACAAATAGCGTGTTTTTAAGACATAATAACTATCAAAAGATTGACACTTGTTTATGTCTGGTTTAAATGTGAAATCTCATCCAATGACCAACATTGTATTAAATGGTAAAAATATATTCTAAATATACTTTAAAACCACTCAAATTAATAATTTATCACTATTAATTATTTCGATTAAAAAAAGTTGTTTTTAATTAAAATTAATAATTTTCACTATTCATCAAAATATGAAAGTTATCTAAAAAGTACCAAAATTTCACCCTAAGATAATTTCGATATTAAGAATCCAAAACTGAAGTCCATTTCGAAAGATAAAATTTATAAAATTTCAAAAAGTAGGTATTACTATTCATAACGGCTAGTTTGATTGGTTGTGGTGTGTTAGAATCTCGAAGTTGCATACAATGCACGTCATTGCATTATTCAAAGGGAAACTTACCGTGGAAGCTTGGGGTGTTACATTCTCCCCTCCATCAATAAATTGCGTCCTCGAATTTTTTTTTTAAATTGGGATTGAGAATATAATGTAATGTCCCACATCGAAATAAGAGTCAATAAAACTATCACTTTAAAAGAAAGGAAGAGAGGTATAAAGGTCACCCAAGATAACCCATACTAGGATTCCATGTAAGAAAACATGGATATGGACGATAAACTAAGTGTTCAGTTCTGATGGAGAGGGATAGAAAACATGGTCAGGAGAAATTTAACATTAAGAAAAATCACAAACTTGTGTTGGGACAAACGATCCTTAGTCTCCCAGTAGGAAATGTAAATGGACAACATTTTTTTGTTTTAAGTTACATTACATAAGGACGAGGAATTCATTTATGATATTGACTAGTAACATAAAGATATTTATTTACTTTTTAAGTATGGTTTCATTCTTTAATAACTTTTTACCACTAACTCATTTTTTTGAACAATAAGTATTCAAGAATACTTCTTCACAATGGAAGAGCTAGAATAAACTTCTATATAAATACATGATCCACGTAGGATAAACTATATATTTACCAGGTCTTTAGTGATTAATCAAAACCTAAATGGTTAGTATAATATCTTATGACCCCCCAAATGGATATTAAATTAGAGAAAAAAAACACTAATCTTAATTTCTAAAATTAAACTATCAATACCCCAAAGTTAAATAATTACCATTCAATAATCAATTGTCTTTAAAATCCTTCAATGTAATCCAAAATAATATTGAAACTCAAAACTTATAATAATGTAGTCTTCCACGTTAAATTGTAACTCCAAATGACATTAATTACTCTTAAAGTCACATACTTAGAAGTAATTAACCTAATCATTTCCATAAACAACCCAAATCACTATAAATACACAATAAAAACATAGATAAAAATACAACATTACTCCTCAAATGAAATCCCATACTATTCTATTTTTCCATACAAGAAAGCCAACAACTTCCAAAATAACATTTATCACTTAATTACCAAATCATTTTTTATACTAAGGGTATTCATTTGATAAGACATAAGATGCCAAATAAAATTATTAATGATCAATAAAATCATTTAACTAAAAATAATAGTCACACTAACCAGGGACTTCACGTTGTCCAGTGGTAGGCGATAAATCCTAATCACACTTTGGTTGTGGGTTCGATTCCCACAGCTTTTTCCGACGCCACGGGTTGTCACACGGTCTGCGTGTTGTCCTTTTTCAAAAACTATATTTTATAACATTACCAAAATGAGATAAATTCCTCAAAATAACCATAACATAATTTAACCACAAATCTTATCTCAAACGTTTCATTTTCATATCAAATTATAATAACTTATCATTTCCTCAAACCCAAAGATCATATAAAATCACATGGTTATTTATAACTATATTCACAAGAGAAAAGATAATTCTTCCTCAAATATCATTCTCACATGGAAAACTGCAGGGTTAAAATATACATGGGAAAATTATTCCAAAGTAAACCCATCAACAAGGAGCACTAATAATTTTTAAACATTTCTCCAACCATTTATTTCCACATAGCTTCTTCTTTGACCAAGAAAACATCCTATAGAATAGGGAATTCACTCGGGTAATGGCCATCTCCCCTACATTTATGGTAAATGACTGTATATGGACTCTTGGGACCATTTTTATCTTCTTCCATAGTACTCTTCATTTTTCTTCGGCAATTATTCACTTTATGTCCTTCCTTCCCGCACGTAAAGTATTTCTTTGTCTCATTGAGATACTTACCTGGGTGTCTCCTTCCACATTTCCTGCATGATGTAAATTGAGGATTCCTTTCTCCATGGTCTCTACTGCTGTATCTCTTATCATTCATCACCTTTCTCTTCATTATTGAGTCCAGGAATTGGTTAATATATATATTTTTTATCATATTTTTGGAAAATTGATTTGGCATAAAGACGATATCTTTTACGCCTATCAACATTCCATTTTGTGGCTCATTGCCACCACCGTTCCCACCTTGTACATCATTCACAAAGTCACTATGACTTCCTTGGAATCCAGCCATTGACTAAAACCAGAAAGTATTCTGTGAGTAACAGTAGTCATAAAATCATTTATAGATTAACATGTCACCATATTCTCAATTTGAAACACATTAGGATTAACCAAGGTCATTTACTCTAATCTTATATATTTTATACTTCAAATCGGTTAGTAAAGAAAATTTAAATTATCCAAAATATATCCCATGGGAGTTTCATAACCAAGAGTGCAGCAAGGCCCGTTGTCGTGCACCAGTTCCCGTTTGAGTTTAGCTCAAAGTGGTGTTTTCGGGTTTTACCCCTAGGTACATCTGGGCCAGAGCCTCCTCTACCTACTCGTATCCAGACAGGGATGTATTGCTCTGAAAACTCACAAAATCTCTAAAATAACAAAATTCTAGGAAGTTCTTCTATACTAAACCTCAAAGTTCATCTTAGGTCTACGTGCTCTAATAAGAGTTTATCTAAATCTAGCTTCCAAGGTTTGTACTAAACCTTCTCTGATACAAACTGTAACACCCCGACCCCAGTTACCCATAGTCGGTGCATTATTACATAACATTGGCATGATCACAAAAAATATCAAGTCACAAAAGACTGATTAGTTTAGTAGCCTTGGAATAACTAGATACATTAATAAAGTTTACATTACATCATAAAATGAAAACTACAACATTATAATCTCCATATTCCACAATCTTATTGTTGGATCTGAATCTATGGATTATACACAAGAGGGGGGATGAATTGTGTCTTTTTCAAATTATTACAATTTCTTCAATTTAGACAAATTCTGTTCACTATGCTTTTGCACGATTAAATATGCAGCGGAAAAAGTAAAAGCATGAACACACGGATGTATAGTGGTTCGGGGAACAGAAGGCCCCTAGTCCACTCCACCAACGCTCAAATCTACGAGCTTGGCGATTTTCACTATCTGGTCCTCGTTTCCACAGACCCGTCCACAACTGAGTACAGGCAGTTGACACCTTTACAAGATTCAGGCAAACACAGCCTTCCTGGTTCAAACACGAACCCACACAGCTTAGAACGAGAAGCTGATCACTCAAAAATAAAAGGGTTTCGATAAAGAAACACTTCTCCAGTTGTTCTTCACAATTGCAACAGAATGCAATTGACAGTAGATAGATCGTCGTCTTCAGAAAATAAAGATCTGTAATCAAAACAGTTCTGAGTCGATCCAGTTGCAATAGATATTACCAGAAACTTCACAACTTCAGCAGCAGTAGATTCACAACAGGTAGTCGATGTAGAACACGTGAATCTGCTATCAAGATCTTCCTTCAGTAATAAAGGTCTTACGCTTCTTCTCGATCACCAGAAAAGAACGCTTTCACACAGTCTCTGTTTTCTTGCTCGTCAAAAGATCAATATCTGTATCACACACTTTCCTGTGCATATATATATCTCCGAAGTTTCCAAGATAGAACATATATTCAAATATGAGAAAATCTTCCGCATAAATAGATCCATGAAAATCTCCTTTAGATTCGCGATATTAAATGAAATAACAGAGCCGTTGTAACTCCCCTGAAGAATCGGCATAAAAAGCTCCGTTTAAATCAATCATTAATCCGTTGTAAATCGTCTTTGATTCAGTCAAAGTCGTATTTAAGAATCAGCTCGAAATCCGCCTAATAATCCGCTTGATTGACTAATTCAAAAGGAAATATCGTCTGTCAAAAATATCCCGACGCCAAACGTAGGGTTGATGACGTGGCTCCAAACGTAGGGTTCACAAACGTAAGGTTCAGAACGTAAGGTTCAGAACGTAGGGTTGAACATACATACTTTCTCTTCAGCATTCAAACGTAGGGTTGATCATCCATACTTTTTCTTGCTTCAACTCTCCAAAGAACGTACGGTTGATTATAAAAGTAAGGTTGATAATCCATACTTTTGAGAAACAAACTCAACACTGAAAACTAACGTACGGTTTCTCTTCCATACTTGTCCAACAACGAAAACGTAAGGTTCCTTCCAAACGTAATGTTCTTCTTCCATACTTTTCAACAACGTAAGGTTCATTAACCATACGTTTCAAAATAACATAAAAAGTAAACTTTTCATCCATACGTTACGTTCATCAACGTAGGGTATGAACAGTGATTCCAGTACGCGCTAAAATTGATCTCGCGCTACAGTGATTCCAGAATACGCTAAAAATGATCTTGGAATAAATGAAGTATAAAATCTCGTTATATAAAATAAATTCCTGAAAAATACTCAACGAAATAATTAGTAAATAATTAAGTGTATTTGTGAGCATCAAAATCATCATAAAGTGACAGAGTATTATTTAAAATAATCTCCCCCTTTAAAAAACATTATTTTGATTTGTTTTAAATACATTGCTCAACAATCTCCCCCTTTTTGATGATCACAAAACCCATAAAATAATAGAACTAATTTAATTGCAATCTTTATTGAAAAATTAGTGTTATAAAATTTTAGAATTTTGAAAGGATTAAAACAATATTTAACTATAAAATTTCTCCCCCATAACTCCTCCATAAAAAAAAAATTTCAAATAGATAAAAGATAAATGTCGTATATAACCAAATGCTCCTATATATCCAAATTTCTTCATAGGAAAATGTTGTGTTTATCCAAATTCTCCCCCTTTTTGTGATATCAAAAAGAATGAAAAATTACGGATTTGAACACATTTAATATTGCACTGAACTATAAGTAAATGCTATAATTAACTGTGTATGAATAAGTGAATTTCTTATACTGGCTAACTTAATCATAAATCAATAAATAACAAAACAAAAAGATAAGAAAAGAATTTTCATTCACAGGCTATTGTATAAAAACGACAGTGATATACAGAGGAATCAAGGTTTAGGGATAAGACAGGGAAAAAGGTGTCTATCTCCTTTGGATTGCGGTCTTGATCTCTGTAAACTGGTCTCGAAGCCTCTTCATCATCCCATCTCCTAACTTGATGATAAGATCTCTGTTCTCCTGAGTCATATGAATATCTTCAATCAAATTAACTCTGAAAAACTCATGCATTCTTTCTTCTTTTTCAACAAAAAGAGCCAGCTTTTCTGATAACTGATTCAAAAGAATCCTAATCGGTTGCTCTCCAGATGTCAACTGATCTACCAAAAATTTCTGATTATCTAGCAAAACTGACAAAGGGGCACTATTACACTGAAGATCGTGTAATCTGTCACTCATATTGCTCAGTGCTCCAGTAATTGCTTGAAATCTTCGAATCAAATCAGGTGAAGAACCTGATCCACTCACAGCACTATTTACAACAGATTCAAATTTATTCTCCATGTAAATCTTCATCTCAGACAAATCATCTTTCGTTACCATTTCTGATTTCAACTGATCAACAGCATTCAACATATCAGACTTAAACAAATCTACTTCTTGTCTTGAAACAGTAGATTCTTTCAGCTTCTGAAACTTCAATTGCTCTAAGTTCAGAGAACTTCTGAGACTAACATTCTCAGATTCTAACTGAGAAATACGCTTGTATAACTCAACAACTTCTTCTTTTCTCGAATCAGGGGCACCCTATGCTTGATTCTCATGTCCAGAATCAGATCGACGAAGCAGGACAAGGGGTAAAGAATCTGCATCTGATTGTACTTTGTCCTGAAAAGATTGATCCACTGAACTATCCTTTGAATCCTGAAACTCTTCCACTGAAAAATCTTCCTGAAGTACCTCTGTATTAACTTCAGAAGTGTGTTCATCACGAACAGTAGTCTCTCTGACTTCTACTGAATGATCAAGAACAATATTTTCATGAAATTCTTGAGGTCGGGCCACTTCTTCACCAAGCACTGCCTCCATAAGTTGTTCTTGTGGAATTGCTTCTTCAACAGCCACAGCAGCAGTTTGAGGTTCTAACTGAATTTCCGGTTGAGCTACTGGTTCCTCTATCGGTGCAGTCCTCTCCACAACAGCTTCTCTCACAAATGAATAAGAAATTACCGGTTCAGAAGATTTCAAGACAGGAGAGATAATTTCTTCATCAATTGACCTCTTCCTTCTAGATTGAAGTCCTTCTTGACTTCTTTCTTCTTCAACTTCCTCCATCTCAAGGCGAATTATTCTTGCCACTGTACTAACTCTTGATTCTGCTTGTCCCTCCTTGGACTTAGCCGGTTGAGCCTGAGCACTCTCCGAGTCTTCCTCAGCTCCAACAGGTAAGAGTTTTCCTTTAATTGTGCTCCAGAAATATCCCACTTTCCTCAAAGTTCCAGCATTAAAAACATTACTGTGGTGACATTTCACCCCAGCACTTACCAGTCTGATCATTCCCCTTTTAAATAAAAACAAAGAAATGAACCTTCCATATGGGAAAAAGGTCATTCTTGCTTCACTCTGACAGCAGTATCTCAGATATCTTATCATAAATCGAGGATAATTAAACTTAATATCACTCATCAGAAGATACATTATATACATGTCAGGGTATAGAATTTTCTCCATCTCAGCCATCCTTGGTGCTAAACCAGTCTGAACAAACTTTACTAAGATTTTCTGATCGGGCTCCAAATCTTTAATAAACATCTTCTTTATCACTTTGGTTCCAAACAGAAAAGACATAATGTCTTCAGACTTATGTACAGAATCTCCAATATTCCGTAAATCAAAATGAAAAACTCCTTCATGAGGGCAGTTAAGAATTTGACTTATCTCTACAGATGATATGGAAAAGTCCTTATCCTCTATTTGAGCCAATAAACTATCCTCCGTATCCCCAAGGCTAAACTGAACAGTTCTAAAGAAATGTCTCATTTCTGCCTCATATAGAAACTCAGAGTTTTCACTATTAAAAGCTTGCTCAAGCCCTTGAAACGACAACGCTTGTTTCAACAGCAAATTAGTTTCAAACAGCCATTCTAAATCGATGACTTTACCTTGCAGTATTTTCCGACCAACTACTTTAGATTTCTTTGCAGCACTGCTCTCAGCTTCATCTGGACGCTTAGTCTTTGCCATTTCAACAACGATTTCTGAAGGTTCGTAAGTTTAGGGTTTGAAGATTCAGAAAAGGGTTTTGGAGCAGATGTGCGGTTTTAGGTTTTCGAAAGGGTTTCCGAAAAAGGTGAAAACAGTTTAGAAGGTGAAACGGTTCTGACAGCCTTGATTCCCGTGTAATCACTAATCATTACTTTTATTTAAAACAAAATAAAATAACTTATAGCGAGAAACAGAAATTAAATAGAATTCGAAAACAGAATAAGATTAAAAAGAAACTATTTAAAATTAAATAAACCTAACTCCCCCTTAATAAATTCAAACCTTGCCGTGGGAAGTGGTTTAGTAAAAATATCTGCTAATTGATTTTCTGTATTTACAAATTCTAAAAATATATCCTTTTTTAACACATGATCTCTTAAAAAGTGATGTCTTATATCAATGTGCTTAGTTCTAGAATGACTAATAGGATTTTTTGAAATATTAATTGCACTAGTATTATCACATAAAATAGGTGTATTATTGAAATTTAATCCAAAGTCCATAAGAGTGTTTTTCATCCACAACACCTGTGCACAGCAACTACCTGCAGACACATATTCTGCCTCGGCTGTTGACAGGGCAACTGAGTGTTGTTTCTTACTAGACCATGATACTAAAGACTTTCCTAAAAAGTGACATGTTCCTGAAGTACTCTTCCTATCTAATCTACAGCTTCCAAAGTCTGCATCTGAATATGAAATTAAATTAAAATCAGAGGTTTTTGGATAAAGCAGAGATTGATAAATAGTACCTTTTAAATATCTAAAAATTCTTTTAACAGCAGTTAAATGGGATTCTTTGGGATTTGATTGAAATCGAGCACAAAGACATACTGAATACATTATATCTGGTCTACTAGCAGTAAGATATAATAAACTACCAATCATACCTCTATATAACTTGTTGTCCACTGATTTTCCAGTTTCATCCAAATCAAGTTTTATATTAGTACACATAGGAGTTGTAAATGTCTTGCTATTTTCAAGTCCAAATTTCTTAAGTAAATCAGTAATGTATTTGCATTGATTTAAAATATTTCCAAAATCTTTTTGAAATATTTGAAGACCCAAAAAGAAATTTAATTCTCCCATCATACTCATTTCAAATTCTTTTTGCATTAATTCTGAAAATTCATGACAAAGAATTTTATTGGTTGATCCAAAAATTACATCATCAACATAAATTTGAACCAACAAAACATTATTTTTCACAGTTTTCTTAAAGAGTGTTGGATCTGCTAGTCCAACAGTAAAATCATTTTTCAAAAGAAAAGAACTTAGTCTTTCATACCAAGCTCTAGGTGCTTGTTTAAGGCCATAAAGAGCTTTAGTAAGTTTGAAAACAGAATCTGGTTTTTGAGAATTTTCAAAACCAGGAGGTTGCTCAACATAAACTTCCTCCATTAAATAACCATTTAAAAAGGCAGATTTAACATCCATCTGAAATAATTTAAAATTCATATAAGATGCATAGGCTAAAAGGATTCTAATAGCTTCTAACCTGGCTACAGGTGCAAAGGTCTCATCATAATCTATTCCTTCTTCTTGATTATATCCTTTAGCTACTAATCTTGCTTTATTTCTAGTTATTATCCCTTGATCATCCTGTTTATTCCTAAAGACCCATTTAGTTCCTATTACTGGATAATCATGTGGTCTTTCAACTAATTCCCAAACCTTATTTCTCTTGAACTGGTTCAATTCATCTTGCATTGCTATTACCCAGCTCTCATCATCTAAGGCTTCTTCTATGGTCTTAGGTTCTTGTTGGGATAGGAAAGCAGAGAATTCAACTATGTTTCCAAAGTTTCTTCTAGTTTGAATACCAGTCTCTAAGTCACCTATCACAGATTCTAAAGGGTGATTCTTTGAGGTTCTAGACTGTCTAGGCATTATATTCAAAGGCTCTTCAGTATCATGTTCTTCTGAACTGGACTGAATTTCTTTTATATCATTTTCAAAATCATTCTTTAAATTCTCAGGTCTCATGTTTTCATTAGAATCAGGTTCATCTATTTGTTCTATCCTTTTCTCAAAAGGATCAGATTCATCAAATTTCACATGAACTGATTCTTCAACAATCCTTGACTTTTTATTATAGACTCTATAAGCTTTGGAGGTTGCAGAATATCCTAAGAAAATACCTTTATCAGATTTTGGATCAAATTTACCAAGATTATCTTTGGTATTCAAGATGTAAACCTTGCATCCAAAAACTTTAAAGTAATTTACTTTAGGTTTTCTGTTATTCCATAGTTCATAGGGTGTCTTTTTCAAAATAGGTCTTATTAAAATTCTATTCATTATATAACAAGCTGTATTAACAGCTTCTGCCCAGAAATATATAGGTAGGCTATATTCATTTAACATAGTCCTAGCCATTTCTTGAATAGTTCTATTTCTTCTTTCTACAATCCCATTCTGTTGAGGTGTTCTTGGAGCAGAGAAGGTGTGTTTAATACCCATGTTTGAGCAAAAGGAATTAAATTCCTGGTTCTCAAATTCTCCACCATGATCACTTCTTAATGAGATTATATTAAAACCTTTTTCATTTTGAATAGATTTACAAAAACCTTCAAATAAACTAAAAGCTTCACTTTTAAATTTCAAAAAGAAAATCCAAGTAAATCTAGAGTAATCATCAACTAATACATAAACATATAATTTACCAGCTAAACTTGCTACTCTTGAAGGTCCAAACAAATCCATATGGATAAGTTCTAGAGGTTTAGTTGTAGCAACTTTATTAACAGATTTGAATGATGATTTGTGTTGCTTGCCAAGCTGACATGCATCACAGAATCTGTCATTTTCAAATTTGAGACTAGGCAAATCAGAAACTAAATGTTTCTTAGATAATTTATGTAAAGCATATATATTGCAATGACCAAGTCTTCTATGCCAGATCCAGGATTCACTTATATTAGCAGTTAAGCAATTTACTTGTTGTTTAAACAAGGAATACAAATCCAAAGTATAAACATTATCAGTTCTGGGTGCTCTAAACTTAAACAGTTTATCTTTAGAAACAGTACAACTATTGTTAGTAAAATCAACAGTGTATCCATCATCACAGAGTTGAGAGATACTTATCAGATTGTGTTTTAACCCTTGTACATAAAGTACTTTGTTGATTGAGACTGTCTCTGGATCTCCAACTGTTCCAATACCAATAATCTTTCCTTTGGCATTGTCACCAAAGGTGACAAGTCCTCCTTCCTTTCGAGTAAGAGAAGAGAAATTAGCTGAAGTTCCACTCATGTGTCTTGAGAAGCCACTGTCCATATACCATATTTCTTTCTTTCTTTGGTGACCTGCTACCTGCAAAGACATTCAAACAAATTGCTTTGGTACCCATATTTTGTTGGGTCCAGGAGTGTTAGCAAGCAGTGATCTGGGTATCCAGATTTGCTTTGTTTTCTTAAAATTGATTGAATCATATAGATCGTTGGAAATATAAGCTTTCTTAATTCCACATATCTGAGGTTGTCTTAGAAAACAGTTTTTAGCTATATGACCTCTTGTTCCACAGTAGTTACAAATAACCTGTTTAGTGCTAGGAACAAAATAATTTTTGTATAACTTAGGTTTTTCTCCTTTACTTCCAATTCCAAACCATTCCTTTTTAATTACAGTTTTTCCAAGTATCTCATTTAAGGTGTTTTCTCCTTTTGTAAAAACTAATGCAGCCGTTTTATAAGATTCTACTTCATCCTGTAGAGTTTTTATTTTTGATTCAAAATTAATTTTATTTGAGTCAGCAGAATTGTATTTGTCAATTAATTCCTCATGTTGTTTTAGCAAAGTATTTCTCTCATCTGAATTAGCTTTGTACAAGTTCTTTATAGATTTATATTTATTAAATAATGAGTCATACCTTTCTTCAAGCATATTGCAGTAAGCTGCAAGTTTTCTATTTGAGGGGCTTGTTTCAGAGTTTGATTCATTATTTGAGTCAGAGGAATAGTATGAGTGTACCTCATCAGTTTCAGCCATGAAACACATATTTGCTTTTAAATTGGCTTCCTCCTTCTCTGAGCATGATTCAGAATAATTACTTGAGTCTTCAGAAACACTCCAAGTAGCTTTCATAGCTTTCTTGTCTTTCTGCTCATAATCATCTCTTTTGAAGAATTTCTTCTTCTTTGCATCTTTCAATTTTGGGCAATCCGGTCTGATATGTCCCATCTTTTTGCATTCATAACATCTCACTTCCTTGCTATCCTTTTTAAAGGATTTCTTGAAGTCTTTCTTCTTACTATAGAACTTTCTGAATTTTCTGGCTAGCTGTGCCAGTTCTTCATCCGAATTTGAAGAATCAGAGCTTTCTGATTTAGCACTCACTTCTCTGTTCTTCATCTTTCTATCCTTTTGTTGAGAAGTCACTTTCAAAGCAGTATTTTCCCTTTTTATGTAGACTTTATGCTCATTTACCTCATCTTGCATTTCAGCTTCGTACATCATCAGTGTACCAATCAGTTCTCTCATAGTTAGATCTTTAACAGAAGTTGATTGTCTGATTGCTGCAGAGATTCCATTCCATCGAGTAGGAAGTACTCTCAGTACCTTCAACGCTTGATCAGCTTGCTTGATTGGTTCTCCTAGAGCTGTTATATTATTGACAATTTCTGTCAATCTTCCATTCATCTGAGTGATGCTCTCTCCTTCAATCATTCTGAAAGTATCGAATTTTAACTTAGCAGTTGCATATCTCATCTGTCTTACATTATCTGTTCCTTCATAAGCAACAGCTATTGTTTGCCACATTTCATATGCAGTCGGGCATTGAGATACTCTGTTAAATTCGTCTGGTCCTAGACCACAGATGATTGCATTCATAGCTTTTGAATTTATGTCATACTCAGCTTCTGTAGCAGCACTCCATGTATCGGGATTTTCAGGAATTTCATAGAGAGTCAGAATCTTTGAATAGACTCTGTAACCAAGATTTTTCAGGTAAATAATCATACGTGATTTCCAGCAGCCATAATTATCTCCATTAAAGTAAGGTGCTCTGACCATTGACATTCCCTCTCTCATATCAGCCATGATACACTATGTATAATCTTTAAATACTTCTAGGCTTGATAAGACTTTAGAAATAAGAAGCTCCTCCTCTGATACCAATTGTTGGATCTGAATCTATGGATTATACACAAGAGGGGGGGTGAATTGTGTCTTTTTCAAATTATTACAATTTCTTCAATTTAGACAAATTCTGTTCACTATGCTTTTGCACGATTAAATATGCAGCGGAAAAAGTAAAAGCATGAACACACGGATGTATAGTGGTTCGGGGAACAGAAGGCCCCTAGTCCACTCCACCAACGCTCAAATCTACGAGCTTGGCGATTTTCACTATCTGGTCCTCGTTTCCACAGACCCGTCCACAACTGAGTACAGGCAGTTGACACCTTTACAAGATTCAGGCAAACACAGCCTTCCTGGTTCAAACACGAACCCACACAGCTTAGAACGAGAAGTTGATCACTCAAAAATAAAAGGGTTTTGATAAAGAAACACTTCTCCAGTTGTTCTTCACAATTGCAACAGAATGCAATTGACAGTAGATAGATCGTCGTCTTCAGAAAATAAAGATCTGTAATCAAAACAGTTCTGAGTCGATCCAGTTGCAATAGATATTACCAGAAACTTCACAACTTCAGCAGCAGTAGATTCACAACAGGTAGTCGATGTAGAACACGTGAATCTGCTATCAAGATCTTCCTTCAGTAATAAAGGTCTTACGCTTCTTCTCGATCACCAGAAAAGAACGCTTTCACACAGTCTCTGTTTTCCTGCTCGTCAAAAGATCAATATCTGTATCACACACTTTCCTGTGCATATATATATCTCCGAAGTTTCCAAGATAGAACATATATTCAAATATGAGAAAATCTTCCGCATAAATAGATCCATGAAAATCTCCTTTAGATTCGCGATATTAAATGAAATAACAGAGCCGTTGTAACTCCCCTGAAGAATCGGCATAAAAAGCTCCGTTTAAATCAATCATTAATCCGTTGTAAATCGTCTTTGATTCAGTCAAAGTCGTATTTAAGAATCAGCTCGAAATCCGCCTAATAATCCGCTTGATTGACTAATTCAAAAGGAAATATCGTCTGTCAAAAATATCCCGACGCCAAACGTAGGGTTGATGACGTGGCTCCAAACGTAGGGTTCACAAACGTAAGGTTCAGAACGTAAGGTTCAGAACGTAGGGTTGAACATACATACTTTCTCTTCAGCATTCAAACGTAGGGTTGATCATCCATACTTTTTCTTGCTTCAACTCTCCAAAGAACGTACGGTTGATTATAAAAGTAAGGTTGATAATCCATACTTTTGAGAAACAAACTCAACACTGAAAACTAACGTACGGTTTCTCTTCCATACTTGTCCAACAATGAAAACGTAAGGTTCCTTCCAAACGTAATGTTCTTCTTCCATACTTTTCAACAACGTAAGGTTCATTAACCATACGTTTCAAAATAACATAAAAAGTAAACTTTTCATCCATACGTTACGTTCATCAACGTAGGGTATGAACAGTGATTCCAGTACGCGCTAAAATTGATCTCGCGCTACAGTGATTCCAGAATACGCTAAAAATGATCTTGGAATAAATGAAGTATAAAATCTCGTTATATAAAATAAATTCCTGCAAAATACTCAACGAAATAATTAGTAAATAATTAAGGGTATTTGTGAGCATCAAAATCATCATAAAGAGACAGAGTATTATTTAAAATAATCTCCCCCTTTAAAAAACATTATTTTGATTTGTTTTAAATACATTGCTCAACACTTATCCCCTCATACTATCCCTGTAGGTCATTCAAAAATTACTTCTTCACATCCTGGGAAAAATAAACCATAAAAAAGGGGTGAGCTGAAATGCCCAGTAAGGATAACAATATAGCGGAAACTTTCATAAACAAGAATAAACATTTAAGGAAATGTATAACTAAAACAAAGCCTTTTAAACTTGAACTTCAATAATGCCATTTACTTATTCACATGGATATTCTACTAATCGAATATTCACATGCAATATCAATAACATCGTTCATAATGATGGAATGCATAATGCTAGACTATCATAACCACATAGCCAAGGCCTCGTGCCAAGACTACAAATAAGATTTTTCCAAGGCCTTGTGCCAAGACACTAGTTTGTCTCATGAGACCTACCGATGCATCAAGGAGCTATAGCGGGCTCCACCTGTCACTTACTAAGTCCAATTCCTTCCTCATATGAACATGTTTAAACATAACATAAACATTCGTATTAAAACTAGCATATGAAATGTCAATACTTTAACCACAAACCATGAATGATATAAAAATAGCACATCCACAGTCAAACAAAACCCATTCGATATAATATGGAAGATTTTATTGTATCATATGAACCTCAATCAATAATAATTAATTATATTGACATAGATGAAAATAACCATCAAAACTATTTGAGAGAAATATCCCCTGTTTATTTAAAACATTTAAATGTCACACTATTTGTCAAGAAGACGTTTAAAAATAGATTTTTGAATCAAAGTTTCCCATACCACTTTGAAACTTTTAAAAGGAGTTTTAATTTTAAAACCTTAATTTACATATATATAAATCCTTAAAACCATTTTTTATAACATGGAAATTAATGAGCAAGATTTAGAAGAATAAGTCATTAAAATATTTAAAAATGGTATTTTAGTTAGAGTTTCTAACCAAAAGAGAGACACTTGAATACAAATAATTGAGGTAATAAAAACATTGTAATATCATGAGTATAAAGGGATTCATGATATACTATGTCAAAGTACATTATATACACCACATAAAAGTGATTTGGTGTATAACAACAAGAAAGTCTCAATGGAATGTAAATTGAGATAAAATATCTCATAAAGGATGTATCCTTAGGTTAAGGATAAATCAACGACATAGTTAGTTGTGACAGATATAAATACATGAAATATGATTGGATATTTAGTGTAAAACAATCAAAGGACATTCACACATAATCTTGTAAAAATAACACCAATTAATTGGATGTTTAACTCAACAAATGGAGAATGAGTTAAAATTACTCTTATTAAATTCATATCGATGACTTGAGAAATTATAAATGGAGTGATTATGTGTATCAAATGTATATCCACAGAAAATGGGAGTGGAAATTATGACATAAGAAAATGAATAATGATTCTATACATAATCTCTGTGTAAAATAATCAATGATGTTTGCGTAAAGCCGAATAAATGGAAATGGAAATTTCAAATTCCCTTATCGATTAGGTAACTTTTGAAACATACACCCATGAACAAAGGATCATACAATGATGATTTAAATACCCATAAATTAAATTATATTACACAATGAATACAATCATGGGTAGTACACATACACCACATGCAATAAATAAGTGGTGAACAATGGAATTCTCACGAAATTAAGAGTGACATAAGAAACCCCTTACTTTGTACTTTTTCCTTGGTCGACAGAAGGTTAACCTCCTGTATAATGGTGAAATAATTGTTATTTAATTATACAAGAATCATTTACATTAATATGATATCATATATGATCTTTTAACATTTATTTGTTAATAATATCTTAGTATTATCATCATTTCGGGTGTTAACTTACTCGTTTTCCTTAATATTTTTTGTTACGTAAGCTGTGTTTGTTATGGATAGGTTGTATCTTATTCATATCCAGAATTATATCATGTCCATAAACATTGTTTTTAAATAATCAATTTATAATTATACTTGAATGGATATGATGGAGAATGAATCTCATCGCTTTCGTGGAGACGATAGTCCGTACGTACGCACGAGCGACAATATCATTCTTTTGATGTTAAAATAATATATAATTGGATGGTATATCATATAGATAGAATAATTATCATGTTATATTTATTATTTACATGAATTACACATCATTATTATACCCATCCAAATAATAATTTATTGAATGACAATTACACCACGACGTGGAGACGGTAAGTCGTACGTACGCATGTATGGTGACATGTCATTCAAAGGATGGATAGAATACTGAATATTGTTGTACCATATTTATAATAATATTATATTATATAGTAGATACTGGATTAATTATTTTATAATGGGAATAACAAAGAAATAAGAAGTTTAAGAAGAAAAGAATTTGAAAAAGGGTGGTAAAAACATTTCATCTTCTTCAGGTTCTTCCTTTTGATTTGACCAAAAGGGCTCCTTAAGTTGTATTTCTCATCAAACTAAGGCCTCTAGGTTGTATTGAGGGAAGTGGAGAGATTATTTGGGTAGGTTTTGGCCGAACCAAAAGGCTTTGATGGTGTGAAAGAAAGAGAAGGGGGAGTTCCCTTTTATAAGAGGGGTGAGGGGCACCTTTGAAAAAGCTAGAAATATTATTTAATAATAAATTCATATTCAGTTTCTAATGTCTCAATAGTGAATTATTTAATTTTTATGGTGGATATATGTCAAAAAAAACTCAACCAATAGAATTTAGACAGGTTGGGGTCATTATATTAACGTTATCTTTAAGTATTAACTCTTAGTTAATTAGTTTCACTTTTACAATGTCTCTTTGTATTTTTATATTATATGGTTAATAAACATACTATATACATCCAAGCAACCCCAAGTGGTCCATTAATAAAACACCTATCATGATATAAGTCTCTTGGCCGAACCTTAGATTTTTAGGAATTTAATATCAATTAATAATATAATATTTGTTTTAAAAATATGTCAATTTTGACATTATTCAATAATTGATTTTTGTGAAACTCATAAAATAATTATTACTTCGAACAAAGTCAATTAAATCAATCATAATATGTCATATTAACCTAGAAAATTAGTGAAATTCAATAAAAGTCTCCAATTATATTTATTTGGGTATTTATAATATCAATTATTTTAATTTTTCACTATTATGGTAATTACTGCATCATAATTGTGTCATAAATAAATTAAATTATTTAATTTCTAAAAATTATAAATAAAATATCATTATGTAGTAAATATTTTTATCTTTCTAATGAATATTTATAATCAAATTTATCTTATGTGTAACCCTATATTAAAAATGTTTTAGTAAATAAACTTTGATTTTAACCCTTTTAACTCTTCTTTGAATTAAATAATAATAAATGTCCTAATCTAATCCAAGTGGACCAAAATGATAATATTTTATTCCTAAGGTTGTCATTGGTCGAGATACACTTTTCCAATAGAATTAGGACATGTGTTAGGGTAATATTAATATCATTTTTACCCTTAATTACCCTATTTACTTTTAACCGTGGTAAATAAAGGTAAAAAGTTACTATTCACCAAAAATTATTTTCATCTCAATGAACCAAATTTTACTCCTTTATATTAACCGTGTCTCTCGGATTTTTGAAATTCCACTCACAGAAGGGGTAAAATTAAGTTTTATGAAAAATTTAGTTTTTTTAACTACCACTTAGTGGTTTCACTATTCATCACAAAATGAAAGTTTCCAGAAAAATACCAACAATTAGGCGTAATCTATATTTGATATTATGAATTCAAAAATGATGTCTAATTTACTAAATTCAAAACATATCAGTTGCATTAATTAATTTAAAAATTAATTCCCGTCGTCAAAACAAATAGCATGTTTTTAAGAGATAATAACTATCAAAAGATTGACACTTGTTTATGTCTAGTTTAAATGTGAAATCTCATCCAATGACCAACATTGTATTAAATAGTAAAAATATATTATAAATATAATTTAAAACCAATAAAATTAATAATTTATCACTATTAATTATTTTGATTAAAAAAAGTTGTTTTTAATTAAAATTTAGTAATTTTCACTATTCGTCAAAATATGAAAGTTATCCGAAAAGTACCAAAATTTCACCCTAAGCTAATTTCGATATTACGAATCCAAAACTAAAGTCCATTTCGAAAGATAAAATTTATAAAATTTCAAAAATTAGTCATTACTTTTCATAACGGCTAGTTTGATTGGTTGTGGTGTGTTAGAATCTCAATGTTGCCTTCAACGCACGTCATTGCATTATTCAAAGGGAAACGTACCGTGGAAGCTTGGGGCGTTACATAGGCCCCTAAAAGAACCTTGAATATGATACCATTTTTTAGTGAACTGAATCAAAGAAGACCCTAATTTGGGAACCTAATCTTAAACATGATATATCTAGAGTGAATTTTTGGTCAAAATAGAAAGCTAACAAGTGCCAAAAAATAAATAGTATATAATTGTAAAAAAATCCAATAAAAAGATTTAATAAGAATCATAATTGGAATAGATTCTAGCATGACCCATTAAAAGGTTATATGTCTACACTAAATCAACAAACCAAAATTTATAAATAATAGAACCAAATAAACCATTTCAATTATATATAACAAACTGGTCGTAAGAAAAATGTATAAGTTAGTAGAAGAAACAAAATGAGGGTCTTCTTAGCTAATGAATTAATAAAAAAGAAACTAAATAAAATACCAAACCTCGTCACTATAACACTTCATGAGTTACCATAAATGTATAAGACCAAAACCCCTACATTATAATTCAGAAAAAGCCCTTGAAAATAGAAAAATAAAGTAATATATATATATATATATATATATATATATCTGTTTGAGTGTCTATTTGAGTGAGAGAATAAATCATAGTATTCATTCTAAAGAAACTGCACATCATTAATTTCATTTAAATAAAATACCCATTTTGTGCTAGTTTAAAAATACATTTTACAATTCATAGGTTTTTCATTTAGTTCAAAAAAATGACAGAATATTTCCCTTCTTTATTTAAAATTGTTTAAAATAAAATATAGGGGTTCAAACATTTCAAAATAATGATGGTCCTTGAAATTAAAAATGTAAAAAATAAGTTCCTTGAAAGATTATTTTAAAATTTGGGTTCATATAAAATGTCTCAGAAAGAGTTTCAAATAATGTTTTCATAAAACACCATTTTTAAAAAAATTTCTCTTAGAAAAATATACAATGATGAAAATAAGTGTATAGTCTATCGACATCTAAATAGGGAGAATTAACCAATATAACATAATCAAATACAAACTATGATTATAATATAAAGTGATCAGGGTAACATTGAGATAATACTGAAACATGAACTATCCCATCGATATGCATGGTGAAATTAAACTTATCTAATATTTGGTTTTTCCCCACTTTTCTAACCAATGGTAATGTTTCCAAATTTGGGAAAACACCATAATATGGGACACTAGTCAAAGTGTGATCATAAAATAGTGCAACAAGCACTCTTATAAGTTCTAATAGATATTATTTATTTCCCATTATGCATAAAATATATGTGATATAAATAACAAGAAATAAATATGGAAATAAATATGAGTCTAAGAGCTCAAGAAAGAGCCATAAATAGGCATATCCCCAAAGAACCCTTCATAGAAACAAGGCCTCATTAAAAATCATAGAAATAAAATGAATGCATCCAATATAAGTTACATTTAATCCAATTTAAAATAAATAAAACAATGGGGAATCTCTAATGGTAGTTTTTTAGAAGAATACCCTCTTTGTAAAAATTCCAACAAGGTATTAAAAATTTTCTTTAGAAACAAGGTTATAAAATTCCATTTTAAATTTCTAAGCACACTATATAAAATTACTAAAAATACATAGAATTAAATTTCAATATAGAAACAATTATTCAAAACATATAAAATATTTATAAAAGACATCCGTGAATTTTATCAAACTCCTTGTGTGCACAATTTATTAAATCCAATTTGAATCATATTTATAAATTTAGAAAATACATTATATTGAAATGAAAATAAAGTGAAACTTTATTTTACTTTAAAATAATCCTTATGAATGATTAATAATATCATATAAAAATAAAATAAATGATTTAAACATGAAAAAGTTAAAGATTCTAAAATATAAATGCTAGTATAAGGGGGGAAATTATAACTAACAAAACCAACTAGATTCCACCAATAGAGACGTTAATCTACTAGGAGGAGTAAATAATTACCCTTTTTGAACTCAAAAGAAATATAAGATAAGGAATTTCATTATTATAAATTCATAAAAGGTATTACATTGGTTTTTTATGCCATAACTAAGAAAGAACAAGGGTGATAAGGAGGAAAGTAGGATAGGATAGGGATAGAGAGTGATTAAACTAAGAAGACATAATGAAATATTAGAGAAAATACAATAAATTTCCACATTAGGAAGATGGAACAAATTTTTAGTTACCATCAGGCTATTAGTAAGGAATTATTGAATAATATGATGGTTTGGGGTT
Source organism: Viscum album (assembly GCA_963277665.1). NCBI lineage: Eukaryota > Viridiplantae > Streptophyta > Magnoliopsida > Santalales > Viscaceae > Viscum > Viscum album. The sequence goes on from OY728143.1 coordinate 361,714,462, forward strand.
TAAAATAGAGTTATAGAAGAAATATAATCTTCATCTTCTTGAAACATAGAAAATTTTCTTTCTTTTATTCATAGGTTACTAACCCATAATATAACCTCATTAATCCCACTAGACTCACTTGGTAACCTACATTATTTGGATACATGGCTTAGGAATCCATGTTTTAACCCTTTGAAATAGATCTCCAAAATTATAGACACAAATAACATGCTTATCTCATGGTTACATCTAACTATTCACAAGTCAGTCACTAATAACCTTATGAAAAAAATTACTTGAATAATTTATACTAGGATCCATACTATTTTGACCAAAATATTATATACCCATAAGGATTAATCATTCATAAAAAAAATATAAAAATACACCTATATTATGATAGATCCATGGTTTCTATAAAAATGTTCACACTAAACTTGCTAAAAATTTGAAATCAACAAAAAATTGAAATTTAAACCCGTAAGTAAAATAAAATAAAGAATGTAACTCCCCTAAAAAGGATAAATAGGACAGGATAAATGTTTCAACACATTTTGACAATGTCAACCAGTATTTTGGAGAGACTACCGGATTATAAATCCATAATTAATAATTCTTGGCCTAGAGTTCTGTCCGAATGGGAGATATCATAGGATGATTTCCTAGGTTTATGTAAGTGAAGAAAAACACACAAGAAGAATATTTTTGGACATTGGGGGAAGTTGATTACAAAGAAGTGAACCCCAATGGTATATTCCATGTTTTGTGATAATATTGAAACCAAAGTATTATAGGATACCAATGGGTTAAGATGACCAGGTTCATGGATGAAGGGGGGTTTATTCATTAAAAATTATATTAAATCCAAAACCTATCCATAACTGTATGGTAACTTCCTAGGTCTGCCTTTTGAGATCCACAATGAATAATTTTTCCTTTAGATAGGGGAGATTTTAACTCCCCTAGAAAAGTAAGGATTAAAAATATAAATGTTACTACAATTTCAACAAGGTGTGCCATTATTTTTGAGAGCCTTCTTGATTAGAATTACATAGTTAATCAAGATTTTTCATGATTAATTTTAGGATGGGTGACCTCTAAGTAATTTTCCCATGTTTAGTGTGGTTTATAAAAGAGAAAACTAAAATAACATTGGTATAATAGTGGTGATAATCATTAGTCTGATGTGTGTCGATATTGGGAAATATCTTATAGAGTACCGGGAATGAAACCATGTTATTATAGGAGAAACATTGAGTAGGGTAAACAGATTCAACTCTTAGATCGGATGGTTTATAACATCCAAATTAGACCCCAAATATTTCATTGGACTCTAAATATCATCTTAGACCTAATAGGTCCAAATTTAGCTCATTTTTAGATCATATTGTGAGTAATATAAAATTATAATTATTAAATGATTATGAAACATTATTTTTGTTTTAATAATAATAATTTTAATTATCTAAATAATGTGTTATAAAAATTTGAAGCAACTAGTAATCATATATAATGTTATAAAGTTAAAAAAACTCACAAGTTTGTCAATGATCAAACTAGAATTTCGCGTTTATATGGGTTGATCATACAAATTTTTTTTAATAATTGAGATTATAATATTTATAGAAATGTTGTCAAAAACAAAAATGAACATGAATTGATAACACAAAAGAGTTATTTAACAACAAGTATAATTTAATAGGATTAGTTGATAACTATGAAAATATAACATGATGTTATAGTAATGGGAAGAGATTCATTTGATTTTATGATTACTTTTCTTGAATCTTGATGAAAACACTTTTTGATATTATTAATTTATCATGAAATAATGATCTTATGATTTTGATCATATATGATAATGATGTATTGGATCAACATAATGGAATGAAATTTTATATGGTATTTTAAGTGGGTTGTTAAAAAATGAATGAATAAAGTGAACAAACTAATTAAATAATTGAAGTAATAAAAAATAATAATTGAATAATTCTTTATAATTTGGGTGAATAATGTGATCTTCATGATTTTGATTTGACGATATAGATAAATATCATGGAAATAAATGACATCTATTGTAAAATAAACATTGTGGATTAGGTGAATTATTTAAAAAACGGTAATAATATAATTGAATTCATGATACAATAGAAAGAAATGGGATATCACTTAGATGATGTGACATAATTATGAAGGAAATTGGAATAATATAAAGAATATATTATAATAAAAATATATAACAATGAATTGTTAATTGATACATAGGAACTAAGGTAGATAGTATCTTTGATATTGATTGGGAAATCATTAATAAAGGATATATAACATAGTGGAGATTATTTGGATGAAACTCTACGTGGTAGATGAAATATGAACTCAATTTTATGTGTTCAAATGAAAAAGTCCATATAATTATTTACATTATTGATTTATAGTCACTCGCTTGTGATTTTATGTGATTATGTAAAACTATTACTGATGCAACGCAATCCATAGATTTTAAAATTGGAAGTAACATTGATTGCTCAGTAATATGACTAGAGATGTAATTCAATTATTAATATTAAATTATTTTTAAATTAGCATCTTATTTCTATGAGATTTATCAGTGGGAATACAATGAGTGTGATGTACAAGATCTAGTCTATAATACAAAAGCATTTTATTATTGAAAAGGGGGTCATTTATTAGGATTGGTATGCTCTATTTATACTTTCTCAGATGAGGTGTGATATAGCCCTTGGTGGAAAGATATCAATTGTTATAGTTATGATGGTGGATATACTTTACATTAACCCACATTCTAGGGTTAGAGTGAGATGATATTGATTATACAATATTTTACCCACTAATATGGGTGGATACTGATGATACATTATTCATATATCATCAACTACTCGTCTATTGTTTTAGGAAGATATGTGTAAGATTCATTTATAAGATAGTTAGGAATGAGTAATTCCTACAACATCACCAGTTCTTAATAGATAGAGATGAGTAATTACTCATGTATGATTGATGTGAGAACACAATGTATGGGGTTTATAAAGATGAATAAGTCCTTTTTCATCCTTAATATGAGAATACGATGGATGACAATTCACCCGAGGGGTGACACTCTATAAGGTCATGTATTTTCTCAAAGGTAAGAAGAATTTTTTTCATCTATAATTTCTTTTTGGACCTTGTAACTATTTCATAAGGGATTATTGGGGGTTTCAAGGGAGTATTGGACTTGTTTGGATCCTAGATCCCCTAATTTTGGAGGAAAAGATTATGTTGCGTTTTTATGAAAAACCATGATGCCCAGCCTACATGGTTTATCAAATCATGTGGCTAGTGAAAATGGGGTGGAGGGGACGCATAGTTTTTATGCAACCATGGGATCCCAATCACTTTCCTTTGCATGATTTTAAACCCACATGATGGTCGATTATCTCACATTTTTCACATGGTTAGGAAAATTGTTTGATTAAACTGTGGGGATACTCCTTGAGTAGTGACATGGAAAACGGTTGGTTCATGGTTTTTCTATCCATGAAATGAAAATGTGTGGCACAGTCTATCGGGGGGAAATTTTAACTTATCACTTAATGAACCTAATATCTATAACCCCTTAATTCATTCTCCATTCATTATCAAATGAACTCTCCTCCGCTGTACTATGGTTTTATGCCATGCCTAATCTAGGGATAACCATTTCTTATCTATCCTTAATCCAAATACTTCATCATCAAAAGCATTAGAAAGATTGACATAGGATTTGTACACCTCTACCTTCAATAGTCCATTTCTCTCATCAACTTTTGTGTTATTTTTTTCTGAGATCTTTTTCACCATTTTCATGGAATTAAAGGATTTCTTAGATAACTCTCATTGTAGCTCTATTTAATGGTTGACACTGGTCTTGGAATGCATTATGAACATAAGATAAGTGGTCTAGTTTCTTTCCCATTTTTCGATACATTATGTAGCACTTTCCATTGTGTTGAATGTCAAAATCTTCCAGTTACACCCATAAAATTTTAAATAAATTATTATAAGTGGTTCTGCATGCATATTGTAACCCTGTATACTACAGAATAATCTCCTAGGATGATGAACATGATCTACGGAACCCATTTTCCCATGCCTCGTCATTGATAGCCTTCCTGGCACTATTACTATATTTTTTAACTCCACATTGAGTTCTATTAAACATTCTAATAAATTCCATGAATTGATAAATTGAATTGATTAGAATTAGGATACATTAATTTGGCCCCTACCCTTCATTAAATGAGTTGAATTGTTGAACCATATGAATTGGTCAAGAGGTTAGGTCATGTGCCTATACATTATGCCCTATGACTTATTTCATGAATGGAATTTTTGAACCAAATGAATTTTTCAACATGTTAGTCCATGATTCATATTCCTTTTGACATATTTCTTATTCCATAAATGGATTAATAAAGTGAATTCTTTGGAAAACTTGTTAAAGAATGTTATAAATTTGTTTCTGTCATGACCCGCCTTCACCAAAAGGAGGGAAGGGTCAGCAGATTGCCAGGCCCTTCCTTCTTCAAGTTGAAGGAGAGATAATGACCCCCGAAACCCGCCTTCAATAGGTCCCGGAGTGGCGACTAGCACCAAGGGTATAGGAAATTCTCGCAAATGGAAGGCATTACCCTTTTTATTTTATAGGATCGAAAGATAAGGAGGAGAAAACCCAACAACACCAAGATAGAAAGAAAAGTAAAGCCAAAAGTAAACCATTCCCACATGCATGTTTCAAAAGTGAAAGCCACAAAGTGCAAAAGATGACTACAAGGTAAGTACCAAAAAGAAGAGAGAAACAACTGCAACTGCTCCAAAAGTCCGAGCTAGTAAGGTTCCGCGTGATCCCCGAAGTCCTCCTGGAAACCTGAAAGCAGTTTCATATACGTAGGGTGAGCATACAAGTACACTCAGTAGGGAAAACCAAGACTCTCGTGCACAAGTGGGGGAACGTACTAAAGTCCCGTGAGAAAGAGTAAACCAAACACCTAACAAGGCAAACTATCCATCCCAAGCCTCACCAAGGCTCGCTCCCCAAATCACGCAAGTCAAGTAATATATATATAAGAGCACATCGATGTTTGGGTACCCCGCGCCACTTTCCCACTGGTTATTGAGACATCCTACGCATCGGACCAATCCCGCCATTCTCACCGCAGTCCCACTGCCAAATCCCGCCCGCACACACCTGGGCCACAACCACACGCAGTCCCACTGCCAAATCCCGCCCGCACACACCTGGGCCTCAACTGTCACATGTAACCATGCCTACAAACACCTAGGCCAGATCAACCACCGCTACGCCCGAAGACACCTGGGCTAAAGGATCCACTGCCACGCCCGAAGACACCTGGGCCTCATCCCGAAGACACTTGGGAAACCACCTGCCGCACACACCTGGCCAACCACCACAACACCCTGCCCGATGATTCTTGGGCTAATAATGGACTTCAGGCCATCACAGCCTGCCCGAAGGTACTTGGGCTATCCGGGAAAGGGAGCAGAAAAGGAGCTAATAACCAGCCACTAAGGATAGTGTTGGGAAAAACACCCTTCCCCCATAAATGGGGGTGTTCGGCACTAAGTGATCAACTTGGGTGGGGCGCGAATAAGAAACACAAAGCTACAAGTATAGATATAGGTAACAAACACTCACCCAAAACTTAGGTTTTCCTAGCCAACCTACAGAACACAACACCACAACATCCGAGTAAAACTTCATGACCCTTTTCCACAAACCATTTGTCCCATTCTTGTTTCACGTTCAGTCAAATGTTTAGTTAATTTTTAAGCACTAATGGGCAACTACCATAAGCATAACCAAGGAAAACGTCAAAGCATAGATCAACCAAAACACTCACACCCGGTTCTGCCAACAGAGGATCTCTCCCCAATTTGTGATAAAAACTCACAACCACCGAAACCATGCCAACAAGAGATCCCATCCCCCAAATTCACACAGTCACCGAGAGTATAAAAGGACGGGGAATCCCATCCCCTCCCACATTTCCAACAAACGGCCCGAAGGGAAAACAACCAGCAACCACTACCAACACAAGTCAGGGATTTTTCAGATTTAAAAGATTTAACACGCTCCATGATTTCAATTTCCGTGTGTTCTAACCGGGGGTTATCACAGAAGGGCCGATCCTGGTGCTTTCAATTTTTCAGCCGGATGTAGTGGTTAACCAATTTTACAGTAGGAGTTCACAATTTCAGCAACCCATTTAAAACATCACGGGGGGATTTAACAGTGCACACACAACGACCACCAACGGCCTCAATTTTCAGGAAACATGAACCAGCACAACAAAAAGGATGATTCAAGATAAAGCATAACAACGATCACAACCCCTTCCCCTTCTTCCTTTAGAACTTCGTTTATTATCTTCATTAGGGTTTGGTTCAACCAATTCCATAGGAACAAAAGTAACGCCCACCCCGCATGATACACAAAAGTGAGAGACGAGAGAAATTCCCTACCTGTTGATGGATGATCGACGTTTAGGCCGGGGGCGCGGAACTTTACGGATAACGACGCGGCGGTCCGATGCACCAGAAGAGCCACGATCGAAGAAGGGGGGAAGCCACGGCCTAACCCTTAATTTATAAGAGCTGGGGACAGTTGAGATGAAAACACAAAACCACGGAAGACGAGGGAGTCGTGGGTTGACCACGTGGCTTGACTCATCATTAATGGCGCTGGGTGGTTTTAACTGACCCATGAATTAATGAAGCATTTAATTAAGACCTTTGCGCGCGTTTCGGATTTCCAAGATATTTTTAGCAAGGAAGAATAGGGTTTAAAACCCTATTTGCGAAAAAGGAACATTACTGGAACAACTTGGCAGGGCCGGTCTCACCGATCGGTCTCACCGATCGGTGTCACCGATCGGTCACACCGATCGGTCTCACCGATCGGTGTCAACGATCGGTCTCACCGATCGGTGTCAACGATCGGTCTCACCGATCGGTGTCACCGATCGGTCTCACCGATCGGTCTCACCGATCGGTCTCACCGATCGGTCTCACCGATCGGTCTCACCGATCGGTGTCACCGATCGGTCTCACCGATCGGTCTCACCGATCGGTCTCACCGATCGGTGTCACCGATCGGTCTCACTGATCGGTCTCACCGATCGGTCTCACCGATCGGTCTCACCGATCGGTCTCACCGATCGGTCTCGCCGATCGGTCTCACCGATCGGTCTCGCCGATCGGTCTCACCGATCGGTACCCCGCAAGGAAACCGGATTTTTGGCAAAGGAAGGGACCAAGGGGGGTCTGGGTCATCACATCAGATACCTCTTAAACGATTCTCGTCCCGAGAATCAAAACAAACCAGAAGGAAAGAGAGGATCCGAACAACCATCTTCGAAGATACCTCTTAGGAGTGGACCCCCGCTAATTGAAAACACTCCCTGTCAAGAACCAAGCATCATACCATGCCAAACCGTCCGGTCATGTGGGTTTGGGGAGTTCCCCTCCCCCATGTCAAGATATTATCCGCTTTGGGCGGCACTGACTCGCCCGCACGGGTTTAATCGCATCCACCTTAATGCGTCCTGATTAGGGGTCGGGTTTCCCCTTCCCTTCAGCCGGGGCTTCCCACACATAACAGAGGAAAGGAACCTAGCACATTTCATAGCCAAAAAGGTCAAACGTTCTGTCACAACAGGCACCAAAGGTTCAAAGCTCAGAACAACTCGGGGTATTGGGCACGCATCTGTGCTTCCCTCTCCCACGTACTCTCTTCAAGGCCGCCATGTCTCCACAACACACGAACCAGGCCGACGGTTCGTCCACGGAGCACTTTCTCCTTGCGATCCTCGATTATGACTGGCCGTTCCTCGAAGGTCGTGTCTCCTCCCACGTCTAGCTCTCTCCAGTTGATGACATGAGAGTCATCATGTAAGTACTGACGAAGCTGGGAGACATGGAAGACGTCATGGACCCTCTCCAACTGAGGTGGTAGGGCCAGCTGATATGCTACCTCGCCAACTCGCCTCAGCACCTCGAAAGGTCCGATGAACCTAGGGGAGAGCTTACTCCCCTTTCCGAACCTCCGCTGCCCCCGTCGAGGGGAAACCTTCAAAAACACATGATCTCCCACCTCGAACTTCAGGGGCCTCCTCCGACGATCAGCATAAGATTTCTGCCAATCCTGAGCTGCTTTCATCCTCTCCCGCACTAGCTGGACTTTCTCCGTGGTGCTCTGCACTACTTCTGGTCCAAGAGTACCAGTCTCACCAACCTCTGCCCAGCATAAGGGTGAACGACATGGTCTTCCATACAAAGCCTCAAAAGGAGCCATGCCGATAGTAGAGTGAAAACTGTTGTTGTAGGCAAACTCTACTAAAGGCAAGTGTCGTACCCATGATCCTCCGAAATCCAGAACACATGCTCGCAGCATGTCCTCCAAAGTCTGGATAGTCCGCTCTGTCTGTCCATCAGTCTGAGGGTGAAAAGCAGTGCTAAGGCGTAGTTGGGTGCCAAAAGCATGCTATAACCCCTTCCAGACTCGTGAGGTGAATCGAGTGTCCCGATCTGAGACGATCGTTTTCGGAACTCCATGCAAACGCACCACCTCATCCACGTACCTCTGTGCTAAGGTACTCACGGGTCCTGACTCCTTGATAGCCAAGAAGTGAGCAGATTTTGTCAATTGATCCACCACTACCCAGATTGCATCATGCCCGCCCTGAGCTCTGGGTAGTCCCGTGACGAAGTCCATTGAGACGTCGTCCCACTTCCACTCGGGAACATCTAGAGGATGCAACAGACCACCAGGAACACGGTGTTCAGCCTTCACCTGCTGACACACCAGGCATTTAGCCACGAACTCTGCCACTGCCCGTTTCACCCCGGGCCACCAAAACTGTCCCCTCAGGCCTTGGTACATTTTCGAAACACCCAGATGTACCGCCAAGGCTGAGCTATGGAACTCATGAAGGACTTCATCACGCATCACCTCTGGAACAAACAACCTCCGATGAAAGAGCATCCGACGTCGGCTGTCCTCCGACCATCCTTCCGGGGCGTTCCCCTGATCGACACGATCCCGCAACACTTCCACCTCAGGATCTCCCCACTGAGACTCTTCCACTTGCTGCAACAAAGAGGACTGTACCGTCATTTGAAACAAACAACCTCTAGTACCTTCCACCCTTGCATCCAAGTGCAAGGCAGCCAACTCCCCCATTGCCTTCCAAGCATCAGCAGATTCCCGAACCACCTCCTGATGCGGCTTCCTGCTCAGGGCATCAGCCACAACGTTTCCCTTACCTTCAGTGTATGAGATCTCAAAGTCGTAGTCCTGGAGAAACTCGACCCACCTCCGTTGTCGTAAGTTCAAGTCACGCTGGGAGAAGATATAGCGCAAGCTTTTGTGGTCGGTGAAGACCACAAAGCACTCCCCAAAGAGGTAATGTCGCCACAGCTTTAATGCGAACACCACCGCTGCAAGCTCCAGGTCATGGGTGGCATAGTTCCGCTCATGGGGGCGTAGCTGCCTGGACCCGTAAGAGATCACCCCTTGTCGCTGCATCAATACGCACCCCAGGCCCTGTCCTGAAGCATCACAGAATACCTCATAGGCCATCCCTTCTTCTGGCAATCTCAACACTGGGGCACTAACCAGTTTTTCTTTTAGGTAGCTGAAGGACGACTCACATTGCTCGCTCCACATGAAAACTTGGTCCTTCTTGGTCAAAGCCGTCAAAGGGGCTGCTACCCGGGAGAAGTTGGGTACGAATCTCCGGTAGTAGCCTGCCAGTCCGAGGAAACTCCGAACTTCCGCCACATTCTTGGGTGCTGCCCAAGAAACAATTGCCTCAACCTTTGATGGGTCGACTGCTACTCCCTGCTCAGACACTACATGTCCAAGGAAGTGCACTTCTCGCGCCCAGAACTTGCACTTTGACAACTTCCCATAGAGCTGGTGCTGTCGTAGGATCTCCAAAACTGTCCTCAGTTGCTCTGCATGGTCCTCTTCTGACTTTGAATAGATCAGGATATCGTCGATGAACACCACCACAAACCGATCCAGGTACTCCCGAAAGATGGAGTTCATAAGCCCCATGAACACGGCCGGGGCGTTCGTAACACCAAAGGGCATGACCACGAACTCGAAGTGCCCATACCTGCACCTGAACGCCGTCTTCGGGACGTCGCTGTCCTTCACCCTCAGCTGGTGGTACCCGGATCGCAGGTCGATCTTCGAGAACCATCCTGCCCCCTTTAGCTGGTCGAAAAGATCATCTATCCTCGGAAGAGGGTAGCGGTTCTTGATTGTTACCTGATTCAGCCTCCTGTAATCAATGCATAACCTGAGGCCACCATTTGCCTTCTTTGCAAACAAGACTGGGGCACCCCACGGTGATGCACTTGGACGAACATAACCCCTCTTCATCAGATCGTCAATCTGTATCCGCAACTCCCGTAGCTCCGAAGGTGCCATCCGGTAAGGAGCCATCGAGATTGTTCGAGAGCCGGGCTGCAGGTCTATCCCGAACTCGATATCACGTCGAGGGGGTAGAGTCGTCACCTCCTCAGGAAAGACGTCCATAAATTCACGAACGATCTCTGGTACTTCCACCATTTCCGCATCTGTTGATTCTATCGTCAGTTCGGTCAACAAGGAGAGGAGAGGTTCCTCCCTCCTGTTTCCCTTCGGACAGCTCCGCTCGCCGGTGAAAGTAACACGCTGGCCGTCCAAACCGGAGAACACCACCCTCCTTTGGAAACAGTCGATGACGGCGCACACAGAAAATAGCCAGTCGATGCCTAGGATGACATCGTACGGCCGAATCTGTAGTAGAAGGAGATCCCTAACCGACCGATGCGGCCCCAACATCAGTCTACATCCCCGACAAACAAACAGCAAGTCGGTCTGACCTCCAACTGGTGTGCTCAACACCAGGGGCACTGGATGTCTCTCAGCATCTAGTCCCAAGGCGCGGGCTAGACCAGGTGCAACAAAGGAGTGCGAAGCTCCGGTATCGAACAAAGCATAAGCAAGAGTGCTAAACACACTGATCGTACCTCGAACAACATCTGGCCCTGCTGGAACTGTTGCTTCTGCGGCGTGTAACTGTCCACGCCCAGCTCCCCTGCCCCTCGGCTGTCGGCCACCTCCCCGACCACGCCCTGGTCGAGGTCCCTGGGGAGCGCCCTGAGGTCGGCCTCCCCCTCCTATGTCTGTCTGCGGAGGAGCGGGATCTCGCTGTCCCTGCTGCTGCTACTGGAAGGGTCTGGCTGGGAACTGCTGCTGTGGCGGATGCTGGGGATGACTGCCACTGCTGTACTGCACCCGATCGGGGCACTGACTCCGAAGATGTCCAGGGCTCCCGCAGATGAAGCACCGTGGTCCCGAGCCTGAAGGAAAAGAACGTGGGCCAGGGGATCGAAACTGAAACTGCTGCGTCCTGCTCCCTGCAGGTCGGAACCTGGAGGGTCCCGATGCTGGGGGCCTGGTGCTGACGGCCTTCCCCTTCGATGGTCCCAGCTGGATCCCTTCTCGTGACAGTCCGCCTAGAGTGTGCATCCTTTCCACCACTTCGGCCTTCTTCTGAACCTCTAAGTATGTCGGAAGGGTAAAGGGAGTAACAGCATACTGGAGGGAGGGTCGGAGCGCCTCCTCCAAACGTCTTGCCCGAGACTCCTCATCGGGAAAGAGGTCTGGAGCAAAACGCAGGAGGTCCTTGAACTTGATTCCAAGTTCCCTTACGGACATGCTCCCCTGCTGGAGGGAGAGTAGCTCCTGCCTCTTCTCCGCCTTCATTGTCGAGGAGAGAAACTCCGCCCGGAACTCCTTCTCGAATTCCGCCCAAGCAACCTCAGACTCTTTCCTACTCCCCAGGTGAAGCATCCACCACTGACGTGACGCTCCTCGCATCTGGCTAACAGCCAGAGGAACCCAGTACTCCGTCGGGGCCCGAATCAGGCCGAAGGCTATGACTAGCTCCTCCAGCCAGCCTTCCGTCTTCATGTCGGAGGTGCTGCCCTCATATTTCTCGAGGGCCTGTCGCTGAAAGGCTCGAAGAGTCTTCTGCCACTGGTCGTCCTCTTCCTCCCGATCAGCTCTCTGCTGATTGGCCAAGGTAGTCTCAGGAGTCTCGATCGCCTGTACCACACGTGGTCGCCTTCCAGGTGCCATAGCTGCAAGGTAAACAAGGAATGCCTAAGCCCAGTAGTGCAAAGAAAACCGTTCTCAAAACTTATTAAGATTTAATTTATTCTTAATTTCCCAAGACATCCCAGAAACACAAGAACACAAGTCATTTATGATGCATGTACCTTTCCTAGGGTCTCTACCCTGCAATCAGTGTGGCTTCACTTGGTCGTTCGGTAGGTCCAGAGTCCTTGCATCGGATCACGGGGGGCCCTAAAATCCCGTGTCCTAGCCGGTCCTCCCTGGCCTATTTCACGCACCAAGGTCACCCAACGCTGTTGCCTTACCATCCCATGAAATCCTTACTGTGCCTAACTCCAGACTCCGTCCTATCTCTCAACCTGCCTCTGATACCATTCTGTCACGACCCGCCTTCACCAAAAGGAGGGAAGGGTCAGCAGATTGCCAGGCCCTTCCTTCTTCAAGTTGAAGGAGAGATAATGACCCCCGAAACCCGCCTTCAATAGGTCCCAGAGTGGCGACTAGCACCAAGGGTATAGGAAATTCTCGCAAATGGAAGGCATTACCCTTTTTATTTTATAGGATCGAAAGATAAGGAGGAGAAAACCCAACAACACCAAGATAGAAAGAAAAGTAAAGCCAAAAGTAAACCATTCCCACATGCATGTTTCAAAAGTGAAAGCCACAAAGTGCAAAAGATGACTACAAGGTAAGTACCAAAAAGAAGAGAGAAACAACTGCAACTGCTCCAAAAGTCCGAGCTAGTAAGGTTCCGCGTGATCCCCAAAGTCCTCCTGGAAACCTGAAAGCAGTTTCATATACGTAGGGTGAGCATACAAGTACACTCAGTAGTGAAAACCAAGACTCTCGTGCACAAGTGGGGGAACGTACTAAAGTCCCGTGAGAAAGAGTAAACCAAACACCTAACAAGGCAAACTATCCATCCCAAGCCTCACCAAGGCTCGCTCCCCAAATCACGCAAGTCAAGTAATATATATATAAGAGCACATCGATGTTTGGGTACCCCGCGCCACTTTCCCACTGGTTATTGAGACATCCTACGCATCGGACCAATCTCGCCATTCTCACCGCAGTCCCACTGCCAAATCCCGCCCGCACACACCTGGGCCACAACCACACGCAGTCCCACTGCCAAATCCCGCCCGCACACACCTGGGCCTCAACTGTCACATGTAACCATGCCTGCAAACACCTAGGCCAGATCAACCACCGCTACGCCCGAAGACACCTGGGCTAAAGGATCCACTGCCACGCCCGAAGACACCTGGGCCTCATCCCGAAGACACTTGGGAAACCACCTGCCGCACACACCTGGCCAACCACCACAACACCCTGCCTGATGATTCTTGGGCTAATAATGGACTTCAGGCCATCACAGCCTGCCCGAAGGTACTTGGGCTATCCGGGAAAGGGAGCAGAAAAGGAGCTAATAACCAGCCACTAAGGATAGTGTTGGTAAAAACACCCTTCCCCCATAAATGGGGGTGTTCGGCACTAAGTGCTCAACTTGGGTGGGGCGCGAATAAGAAACACAAAGCTACAAGTATAGATATAGGTAACAAACACTCACCCAAAACTTAGGTTTTCCTAGCCAACCTACAGAACACAACACCACAACGTCCGAGTCAAACATCATGACCCTTTCCCACAAACCATTTGTCCCATTCTTGTTTCACGTTCAGTCAAATGTTTAGTTAATTTTTAAGCACTAATGGGCAACTACCATAAGCATAACCAAGGAAAACGTCAAAGCATAGATCAACCAAAACACTCACACCCGGTTCTGCCAACAGAGGATCTCTCCCCAATTTGTGATAAAAACTCACAACCACTGAAACCATGCCAACAGGAGATTCCATCCCCCAAATTCACACAGTCACCGAGAGTATAAAAGGACGGGGAATCCCATCCCCTCCCACATTTCCAACAAACGGCCCGAAGGGAAAACAACCAGCAACCACTACCAACACAAGTCAGGGATTTTTCAGATTTAAAAGATTTAACACGCTCCATGATTTCAATTTCCGTGTGTTCTAACCGGGGGTTATCACAGAAGGGCCGATCCTGGTGCTTTCAATTTTTCAGTCGGATGTAGTGGTTAACCAATTTTACAGTAGGAGTTCACAATTTCAGCAACCCATTTAAAACATCACGGGGGGATTTAACAGTGCACACACAACGACCACCAACGGCCTCAATTTTCAGGAAACATGAACCAGCACAACAAAAAGGATGATTCAAGATAAAGCATAACAACGATCACAACCCCTTCCCCTTCTTCCTTTAGAACTTCGTTTATTATCTTCATTAGGGTTTGGTTCAACCAATTCCATAGGAACAAAAGTAACGCCCACCCCGCATGATACACAAAAGTGAGAGACGAGAGAAATTCCCTACCTGTTGATGGATGATCGACGTTTAGGCCGGGGGCGCGGAACTTTACGGATAACGACGCGGCGGTCCGATGCACCAGAAGAGCCACGATCGAAGAAGGGGGGAAGCCACGGCCTAACCCTTAATTTATAAGAGCTGGGGACGGTTGAGATGAAAACACAAAACCACGGAAGACGAGGGAGTCGTGGGTTGACCACGTGGCTTGACTCATCATTAATGGCGCTGGGTGGTTTTAACTGACCCATGAATTAATGAAGCATTTAATTAAGACCTTTGCGCGCGTTTCGGATTTCCAAGATATTTTTAGCAAGGAAGAATAGGGTTTAAAACCCTATTTGCGAAAAAGGAACATTACTGGAACAACTTGGCAGGGCCGGTCTCACCGATCGGTGTCACCGATCGGTCACACCGATCGGTCTCACCGATCGGTCTCACCGGTCGGTCTCACCGATCGGTGTCAACGATCGGTCTCACCGATCGGTGTCAACGATCGGTCTCACCGATCGGTGTCAACGATCGGTCTCACCGATCGGTGTCAACGATCGGTCTCACCGATCGGTGTCACCGATCGGTCTCACTGATCGGTCTCACCGATCGGTCTCACCGATCGGTCTCACCGATCGGTCTCACCGATCGGTCTCACCGATCGGTACCCCGCAAGGAAACCGGATTTTGGCAAAGGAAGGGACCAAGGGGGGTCTGGGTCATCACAGTTTCTTTTCGAAATGGTATGTTTTATCAACTAAATCATACCATCACTTGTGCCAAGGATGATAAAAAGGGGTAATGACTAAATACCTAATGTATGGTCTCATTGTGCCTTATATTTAGAAGTTCAAAATGCATCGAGGGAGACACTAACTATTCCGGGGTTGGATCACTGTGTTATTTCCTTTATACCCCTAGAAATGTAATCCAAATTCCATAAGGGGGCCCCATAGATGGGCTCGGTGGAGTAATGGTTGCACCAAGACACGAGAGAGACTCAGACCCCTACATGTAATACCATGCATGGACTTAGAGGTTAGTTCTTGATGTTATCACATGATTCCAATATTGACACTTGGGATCTCATATCTGGGTCAACTTTGATGGACTCTCATGGAATTTGGATATCCATAGATCCCCAAGAGTGATCCTTTGGATTCTTATATGATTGTCATTGATGGGATCTGGTTTCCTCTTTATAATTTATAAATATGTTAAATGAATTAAAGAGTATGAAATGTAAAACTAAATTTAAAACTCTAGGATGTGTTTTCCCTAAAAAACATGCTTGTGGATAGTACATCTTTTATAATTTATTCTACTTGATTCACTTGTGCATGATTCATTATTTCAGACACACCCATATTTGGCCTAAGCATTTATAGGTGGATGGGTGTCCCAAGTGGAACCTAGTCCAATATGCACATTTAAAAATTTATCATTTTATTTAATTTATAAAAAATAGAACCCAGTTTATTTTATATTTGCACTAGCAGTATTGATCTAGACATCATTGGTGGTGGCCTACTTAGTATATCTCACACCCTACTTGGGCTGCCTTGGGTACCCATGCAAACTTTATGGTTGCAATTATAGATAAAAGGATGTTGCTAGGTTTTGTTGTTTGATTCTGTTTACTAAGATGGTGTTCAAGAGCAAGGGACTGAGCCCATGCTCATGATTTTAGTAGTTAATACTTTTTCATATTTTTTTATTTTTTTATCATATGGTATATGAATGTTTTTATCTATTCCACATGTATATTTTGAATAGTTACAAGACATCATGATCTTCTACTACTGTAAACATCCCTTTTTTATTTTATTGATCATAAAATCCAAACTCCAAAAGGGAATCATAGGGGAAGAAAATGATAATGCCCCAACGTAATATGATATTCGTCTTTTGTATCTTTTTTTATCTTTCACCAGATTCTTATTTATCTTTCATGATTAATTATTATTGTTTTGTTGTTATCTACCTTTTGTTACATCTTAAACTTCAAAGGGTTACCAATCTATTATCATAGTGTCATCTTATGTTATTTCTTATTACTTATATACAATTTTTTTACAAATAAAAATATTTCACTTTTGGGGGACACCCTTGTTTTTCGCAATCATTATTATTGATATTCACTACTACAAAATAGGATTTTGGCTGCGCTAGCCTTTATCAGCGCTAAAAAAACATGCTGTTAATGGTTCCCTTTTTAGTTCTTTATTTTTAGTTCTCATAAATAGATCCGTTATCATTCCTTTTTAGCACTGATAACGGTCTGACTAAAATGAAATAATTAAAAAAATTAAAGAGTTTATTAAAAAAAATTTAAAAATTGATTAATTATAAAATTAATTATAAAAATACATAAATGGATTATACTATAAATAAATTATAAATACTAATAAATAGTATATATTAAAGATATATATATACGTAATATGAAAATCAAACAAATAAAATTAAAAATAATTAAACTGAGAATAAAATTTAACATTTTTTAGTAAAATAACTGTTGATAATCATAATAAATAATATATTATAGATATATATATATATATATGAATACATAAAAAATAATATATATAATAAAAAATATTTATGATTTACATTAAATAGTAATATATTTAGTGAATAATGGTTTATAATTAAAAATTAACATTAATTAAAAATAGTTTCTAATTGCATCAATTAATAGACATAATTGAATATCGTTTGATTATTCAATTTAATATAGATCTAATGTGTGTTATATTTATTTCACATATATGTAATTATTGCATTAATATAGACAATGCACATAGAAAAATAATTTTTTGGGAATTTATTCAATTTCTATTACTTATTATATATATATTTATTTACTATATTTTAATGTTTTCAATATGTATTCATATTTTTTAAATACATGTCAATTTTTTTATAACATAAATCATATTAATAAATTTTATCCATTTTTCTTTTATTGTTAAAGTGTAGTTATATTTAATTATTCAATATCACTCATTTTTAACAACCATGCACTTATGATTAAATATTCATCAATAAAGTGAAAAAATATTAGTAAAAAATATTAATAAATAAAGATATTTATACATTTATATTTCTTATTTTTGTATATTTTTTTACATACTATTATAAATGAAAAAATAATTTTTATAAAGTATTTATATAATTATAAATAAATTATTATATACTCTTAAATAATTATAAAATTAAAATAAATTTATTTAAATAATGAATATATTTAGTATATTTATATTTATATATATTTATTATATATATATAGAAATATATATTATAATATAAATATTATTTTTTCATAAAGTATTTATATAATTATGAATAATTAATTGTAATATTTTAATAAATATATTTAAATAATGAATATATTTAATATATTCTTATTTATATATATTTATTAAATATATATATTTAATTATATAAATATATTTTGAAAATGTTTATATATAATTATAATTTAAAATCCATTTTTCAAAGTATAATTTATTATCGCTGATAAAAGGAATATTTATCATCTTTTTTTATCGTAAATAAATATTCCTTTTATGAGTGAAAATTAATTTATGGCTTATAAAATAGATATTTATCAGAACTTTTTTGAAGTGCTAATTAAATTGTCCTAATATATTTAAATTACTATGAAAATTTGTGAACATGTCATTATAATGAAGGTTTACACAGAATCCACCCTCTTTCAGTGCTCTTCCTTAGTGAATCGAAGCTCTAATAAAGGCTTGAACAATTTCAATGCTCAAATACTGGGATCAAATGATTCAAGGGTCAAACATATCCCAAGCTAGAATGTTTTCTAGTTTTTTGATATCTTCACCTTCTCTTAAATGATTCAAAGCATAAATCCATGGAATCTTACTCTCTCCTCCTCATACTCACTCATTAATTGATTTTTGATAGAGATATATTTGTGTTTTTTATCATCATTCTTGCTTTACCTTCAGCATATCCCGATGTTAAACAATGTTTATTTGGGATGTTTGGATGAAAGAAGATAGGGCCCTCATTCCTTGCACTCCCCCACCCTCACCCCTCACTGATTCTATTCAACTCACCCACCACAATGCCACTGAAGGATGTTATTGTTTATTATTGAATCTAAATATTCCATTAGAATCTCGGACCATTAATTATAAGACTTATTTTCACTCTTTAACCAAAAAGGGATGCATGTATTATTATGTATATAATTTTTAAGCAATGTCCATTTAGTTGCTGATAAAGATCTTTATATTATGGGGATGGGAATTGTTAAAGATGATATTTCATATGAATGTGACTTGAACTCAAAAAGAGTTAGACATATACCAAGTATATGGATGAACATAATTTTGGTTAGTCAGCTGGATGAAGATGGATTTGGCTCATGGTTCACGAATGAAAAGTGGAAAATTACTCCGGGTTCCATGGTTTTGTATAGATATGTAAAATATAGTATTTTTATATATAAACACACATATATTTATATTTTAAAAATACAAATATATATATTTATATATAATATAGATATATATTACACAAAAACATTATAAAAAATTATATATTATAAAAAATATATATATTATATTGTAAAAATATATATTATAACAATATATTATAAAAATATATTATACCAATATATTATGAAAATATACTATATAAATATATTATGGAGTTATATTATAAAAATAAATATTGTACAAATATGTTAAACAAATATGTTAAACAAATTTATATGTATAAAATTAAAAAATACAAATTTGTTATATATTTATGTATATGATATTTCTTTGTAAATAAATATATATTATATATCATATATATATATATATTATAAAAATATTTTATACATATATATATTATATAAAAAACATATTTATTTCATTAAAAAAATAAAAAATAAAAAATATATTATACAAATAAAGATATATTATACAAAAAATATATAAATATAAAAATACATATATTATATAATACACAAATATATATTATACAAGTATATATTACACGACTATATAATACAATAATATTTTACAAATATATTATTCAAATATATTTCTATAGTGTTCATTCAATGGTTGAAATTCATCATCCAATTTTACTTATGAAGATTCATCTCACCTCAAAACTATTTTTGTAAGAGTGGGTCATATCCCATTTAACCTAAAACCTCTATATCTTCCATAATTTCAATTATTTATTTCACTATGACTAACGGTTTAAAATATTTTCAAATAATCACCCTAGAACCCTTAATGGACATGAAAATGAAATTTTCATATAAAGCTTGCACATCAACTCATGGAAAATAATTCTAATAATCAACATATCTAAATATAATTCTTGAATCAATTTATCAACTAAAAATTTTAATATGTGTAAAAACATTTATCATTATAATGTTTATTATATTCCAAAAATATATCTTTTACTATTCCTTAACAATTTTTAATTGAAATTATAATTTTTATCTATTTTCAAATATTTTATATACCATTAATAATAAATGTAATAATTCTATAGGTAGTTACATAACTATTTCCAAAAAAAATATAATAGAGGTTATCAAATTCTATATACTTTGGAATAAGTGATAGAATATTTTTTAAAATAGTCATCATTTTAAGTCTAAATGTATTTGTTCCACTACTTTGAATCTCTGAATACCATCCATGTATATAAAATAACTCTTTATTTATAAGAACAGTTATCAATACATTTTTATAACTTTTAGTTGATCGAATGGGAGTTTATTATTCCTGTTTATCTTGTTTGGGTTTCTTATTTATCCATATTTTTCTATATTATATTTTCATTTGTTTATGGGATTTAAGAAAGGCCTTATGGATGATTTCAATAGGTGTTAGAAGAGTATTAGTTATATTATTGAATGTATTATAATTGAGATTTCTCCAATAAATATAGAATTCATAGAGGCCCCAAACATTCATATATAATAACATGTCCCCACTAATATCACATATAATACGGTTTATGCCCCTAAAATATCACCATGAATAGTCTATGAGTTAATAACTACTACTAATGGTGTAATTATCACAAATGGATGGAATTGCCTCTTTTAGAGAATGCAATGTAGTAAAATTGTCATTCCCATCAGTTTGTTCTCCTAAATAGTTATTATTGCATTTTATTTCCTTGAGACTCATCCCCATATCTTTGATATTTCTTTAAATACTAGGATAATTACTCATCCCTGGGATGACGATTTCTTGGAGTATTTCAAGCAACATAGGTGCATGACCACAAGATAGATGATGTCTGTCAAACAACAAAATGAAATGATAATTGTTTAATAGGTGAGTTGGTGAGGATGAAAATTTTCTTTAAATTTCACCTTTGAATTACATCATAGGATAACACCAACCACAGTGGAGAAATTCTCTTACTAAATTCAACTACCCATTTTCATTAAAGAAAACTGAAATTCATTGAAACGGTCAAATATTTTTTTCCCTTATTAGAATTATATATAACTTTAACTTTTGATATTAAATATCTTATGTGTATTTTTTTATTTATTGTAAAAAATTAGTGTTTTCAGAACCCAATAAGATGTATATGAATTGAAAATTGATTAACGTTAATCATTTGATATAATATTATAAATATGGAGTTAAAGAGCTCATCAATTTTTCAATAGAGAATACATATGACCCTTATCAAATCATATTTTCCATTTTTAAATTTTTTTACTGGAAAAAATAGTCCATAAAAGGTGGATGAAAATTTTATTTGTCACAGAATAGATGAGAGCTATAAATGTTGGATAAACATATAAAAAAATAAATGTGCACACTTTTTGAGATGAAAGTATGCTTTATGGACCATTTAATATAAATAATAGTATAAATGATGATGCAAATCACATGGAAGAAACGAAAATGGTAATTGAAGATGACCTTCATGATTTTACAATGTTTTTTTAGAAGTTAAAAACATATGATTGGAGACCATATTTTATTGGTTGTACTAATTACACAATATTGTCAGCTGTATTGAAGTTTTTTAATTTCAAAGATAGCAGTGGATGGAGTGACACCAACTTTATATATTTTCTTCATCTCTTGAATGATATGATACATAAAGAAAATAAACTACCAAGTCAAACATATGATTATAAATGAATATTAGGTTCAACGTGTGTAATCTCTAAAAAATACAACCATTTCCAAAAGATTTCATATTGTTTCTCATGGACCATGAATTAGTCATAAAATTATTTAGGTGTGGTGTCGGTTGATAAAAGATAGATGAATCAAGAATATTGAAATATTTATCATGAATTTATATCATTCCACTATTTATAGAAATATATTGATGTTAGGAAACTATGAAACAATTTACATGGCATGTAGATACAATATAATAATATGAGAACCTACATCATCCCTAAGATTCTCTTCAATAGAAGAAAATTTTGTAAGAGTATCCTAAATTTATAAATGAACTAAGAGACATTCATCTTGAATTATCTATAGAAGCAATAAAGATTATTGATGTATATAGTAGATCCAATAGTACAAGTCCCATCATGTTGGTAAATTATAAATTGCCACCATGGATATTCATTGTCTCCACTTATATATGGACCAAAGTAACCCAATATTTATATTGATGTCTGTTTGGATCCATTCACTGACGATTTAATATTTATATAGGATATAGGTGTTAAAATGTATGATACTCATAGAAGTGAATAATTTTCATTGATGTCCATGTTGTACGGGATGATAAATGAATTCTCCACTTATAGAAATTTATCAGTATATAGCATTAAAAGAATTTGGGGGTGTCCTATTTGTGGAGAAAAAACTTAGTTTGGTTTAAACACTACTAAAATAATATGCATATAGGATATCAAAAAAATTACCTCGATGGCATAAATACCGATCCTGGATGACATCATTCAATGGGAATATCGAACATGGTACAACAATGTATTCAATAATGAGGGATCAACTGTTCGATAATGCAAAATATATGGACATTGGTTTTGGAAAATATTTTCAGAATACCTTTAGAAATGATGTTATAATAGGAGAACAACTTTATTTTAATTATAGTATTGGAATAATTTTTATGTCAAACATTTTATTGATGTCATGAATATTGATAAAAATGTATCTGATAGTGTTATAGGAATGTTTCTTAATGTTTCTGAGAAAATGGAATATGTCATAAAGGCTAGGTTGTACTTGATTGACATGGGGATAAGGTAAGACTTTGAACCTGTGAAGGGTAAAGGGAATACTCTTCTTCCTCAAGTAGATTACACTATCCATATAGGAAAAATTATAATTTTATATTCTCTTTAAGAGGGTAAATGTTCAAGAGTGGTATTCAAAAAATATCTATAATGTCATATCAATGAATAATTTGAAGTTACAAGGACAAAAATCACACGAGTATCATGTATTAAAGCTATATTTGATACATGTTTATTTCTATTTCATTCTTCCTCAAAAAAAATTCACACATTAACCAGACTCTAATTTTATTCAAATCCATATGTAGTATAGTAAAAGTCCTGAAAAAGATTCCAATAATGAATAAGGAGGTTTCATTAATATTATGAGAATTAGATTTTTTTTCTTCCTACCAACATTATTTTATATAATTTTAAACATGATGGTTCACTTGGTTATAGTGGTTCAACTATGTGGTCATATCCATTATAGATGGATTTACCTCATTGAATGATATATGAAGATTGTGAAAGGACATGTAAGGAATCAAATTTGGCTAGAATGTTGTGTTGTAGAATTATCTATTATTGAATAATATATTTAATTATATACTGATTAACTTTAAATATTGATAGAATCTATCTCCCAAATGATGGATATCAAATACACATAAACAATAGTTTATAGGATGGTTCCAAGATCAAATTTATAATATGTTATCTGAAAATATGAATTCAATTATAAAAAAAATCAATGTCTAGTCATGGGATTAAATGAAAATTTTATATCTTACACAAGTTTTTAATAAATGGTTTTACGTTCTATGAAAATAAACATGATGATTATAGTACGATGAAAAATAGTGGTGTTAATCATTTGCTGGAAATGACGCATGTATCGAATTATAAGGATAGGAATCCAATATATGAAATTATTCCATATTTGGGAATTATCGAATAGATATATAAAGGGGATTTTACAATATTTTAAGTGTCGATTTTATATTTTAAATAAGATTATAATATGACTAAGTAAAAGTTGATGAAATGGGCTCTATGAATGTAATTTGAATTGGGGAAGGGGAAAAGCTAAGTTGTTCATAACAACATCACAACTAGTTAAAGTATTTTATGTCTCATATTTGTAAAATAACAATTGGTAGATTATCATGTTGAAGAATAAATAAAATGTCAGGTAAAATGAAAATTCAATCAAGGTGGGCCATTTCATTTGGAGATCACAATCAGTTCATGTTGATACCAAAGTAAACAATGTCCCATTTATTATATGGTCCCACAATGAGGGGATTGGATTAACCAAATCCCTTAAACCTTTAAAAAATAAATATTTATCAATGAGATGGTAATAAAAATTAATACACTATGTTTTTCTCATAATATTATATGTTCTCTACTAAATTAACATAATCTAAATTAAATATTTGATCACTCATGCAGTTAATGCCTTTTACACATGATGATGTTTCCAATACCTCGTAAGAACAAACTATAATGAAGGAATGAATTTGGGAATATTTAATGGTAATACTAGGATATACATTCTCAATTTTACCAAAAAAATTATATAATTATTCATTTATTTTATTTTCATAATTTTTAAAGTTTTAATTTATTTTAAAATAGTTGTGTCCATGTTTTGTGTCTTTTTTCACAAAAACATAAATATAATTATTCTCCCTCAAAACTGTAACACCCCTATAGTATTGCAATTATCAATCTCTTCCATGTTCCCCCACTTTCCTTTAGAGGATGCGAAATGAAGCTACCTCACAAAGGAAATCTTGGGTTTTTCATAGTAATATAATTTTCCATAAAATTAATATATCGATTAAAATTTATATTTAATTTATTTATATTAGTATTACTCACATTTGAACTGTTTTCTTATATGGGTGGATTCTTTTTTTAGTTGGGGTGGTGTGTTCATTTTTCATGTCTTTCAACACCAAAGCATCTGCAAACTTCTTCTCCCTCAAAACCTATCCCCCCCCCCCTACAACATTGGAATTTATCAATTTTCATCATGTTCCTTCTAATGCTCAATAATAGAGGAAATATTGATGTTTTAATATTAAAATTATTTCCTATAAAATTAATTCATTTTTTATATTTATGTTTAATTTATTTCATTTTTTTATTACTCACATAACAATTATTTTCTTATATAGTTGGATTCATTTTTTTGAGTTGGGTGGTTTGTCCATTTTTCATTCATTTCTACACCAAAACATCCATATACTTCTTCTCCCTCAAAACATTTTCACTCATGTAGTGTTTTCATTTATCACTTTACTTTAAGTTCCTACCATTAATCAATCACATCGGTAATCTTCATGTTTTCACAGTAAAATTATTATCTATAGAATTGAAATATTTTTTTTCATATTTATGTTTAATATATTTATTTTTAGTATTAATATTATAATAATAATGATTTATTATATATGTGGGTTATTTTTTTCAAGTTGAGGTGTTTTTTTAAGCATCTCATGCTCATGATATATTGGACTTTGATCCTATAACTACGATAATAACAAGGAAATGTGTCAACAATGCATAAAACCATCATGAAGTGGTTAATTACTACTACTTATTTAAATAATTTTGTCATAATTTTAACTACAATTTGTAAGTCTATTTCCTTGCCATTTTTATCTAATAAATATTTATTTTTTTCAAATATGTTTTTGTCAATTCATATTTTTCTTTCAACTATATGTAAAAAACACAAAAGAGATAAAATGTTTCTTTCTTCCAATGTTACCATAATTTCTATTTACATTACCTTTCATTGCTTAACTCCCAACACTACACATTGAGTCTATTTTCCTAGATAAAAATCTTTTATCACATTTGAAATCTAAAGGATTAAAGGAAGCTCATGTTCCCACTGTGGTAACATCCCATGATATAATGGGTGCATTATCTTCCTCTACTCTTCTAGATTTCAAAAATTGAAAGGTGTTTTTTCTAAGAACATCGAGTCATCATGTAGTTTTGGTATAATGAAAAATAAAGGCAATGTAAATCATGGTATCATTGGTAGTTAGGATTTCTTTGAGACATTGGGACATGTAAGAATCAGAGTCACCTTATGCTGATACACAGTGTTACCAACATGATTCCAAGTGCTTCTTTTTAATATAATATTGACTCTTCTTTTTGTAAAAAAGGCAACTAAATACTCAAAATAGAGAAAACATATTCTGATTATGTTGATAGATTATGATAATGACCCGTAAGTCATTTCTGATGTGTAGGAATCAGCCTCACCTCAATCTTGTATATGATGTTCCCAATGGGAATTACATTGGAAGTTATTGGATTAAAATTGATATTTTAATTCAAAAAGTTTCACTCCATGAAAACTAAGAAAACATTTACATATTTTCATAATAATTTATAAAACCTCTTCATTAATCATTCGTGACATGTTGAAATTAGACTCACATCAAACCGATACAATATGTGATCTATAAGAGTAAAAGTGTGTTTTATCAGGTTTAAAATAGTATTTTCGTAAAAAAGACATGTGACGTATTCTAAACCACTAAAATTCATTATTATTATTTATAAAATATATTAAAATTATCCCTAAGTCATTTTGGATGTGTAGGAATCTGGTGTACCTCAATCTGACACATGGTGTGACCAGTTTACTCTAAGTGCTTCTTTTTATTTCAAATTGACATTAATTTTAGTAAAAAGAACAACTGACATACTCAAAACCAATAAAAAATATTCTAATTTCTTTTATACTTTAGTAAAATGATCTATAAGTAATTTTCAACATGTATTAATCATCTTTACCTCAATCTGATGCAATCTCTAACTAATATTACTCCATGTTCATCTTTTTATTTAAAATTGAGATCATTTTTAATCAAAAGGACACTCAAAACTAAAAAAACGATTTTATATTGTTTTCATAAATTATAACAACAATCCATAAGTCATTTTTTGACATATAAGAATCATACTCACCTCAATACAATACATGATGTTCCTGATATCAATCAATGTGTCTGTTATCAGTTTAAAATCGACAACTTAGTTCAGATATGTCACCCACTAAAAAATCAAGAAAATGTGATCATATTTTCTTAATAATTTGTCACATCAATTCATATTTCATTTTTGACATGTAGGAATCATTTTCATGTCAAATGTATACACAAATTTACTGGTATGATCCAAAGTGTCTATTTCCCATTAGAAATGACATTTTAGTAAAGTGGAGAAGTGACATAATCAAAAGCTTGAAAACACATTTGAATTGTTTTTATATGATATTAAAATAATCCAAAATTCATTTAATGAATGAAGGAATCAGCCTCACTATAATATGATACACGGCATGATCAGTATGACTCTAAGTACGTCTTTTTATTTCAAAATGACATCAATTTTAAAAAAATTGACAGGTGACCAGCTAGAAAAAAGAGAAAACACAATCAGGTTATTTTGATATTTTAGTAAAATATTCCATAAGTCGTTTAGGACGTGTAAGAATCAATATCACCTCAATCTGATACATGAAGTTCTATTTATGACTCAATGTGTCTGTTAGGTGTCTCAAATCAACATTTTAGTTCAAAAAGTGTCACTCCCTAACAACCAAGCAAACAATATTCTATAATCTGGATAATATAGTACAATGATTCATATATAATTTTTAAAAATAAAAATTGTTATCTTGTCAAACAATGAACTATGTGATCAATGTGATTCAAATTTCATGTTTCCAGTTCGAAATGATATTTTATTAAAAAAGAAAAGTGACGTATTCAAAAATAAGAAAACACAATCGGATTGGTTTGCTAATTTAGAAAAATGATCCATAAGTCATTTGAAATGTATTGGAATTAGCCATATCTCAATCTGATGAATAGTTTGATCAATATGACTCAAACTACATCTTTCCAATATATAAGTTTCATGTTAGTTTAAAATACACATCACATCACCAAAACTAAGAAAACGAGAATATATTTTTTTCTCGTCATTTTATATTCTAATACATAATTAATCACATGATCATTTTTATCTTATACATATTTAATTAATTTTTTTTATATATTTTTTGAAGATAAACAAAAAATTGTGTGTTGTGCGAGAATCTACATAAACACAATCTGCTATATAGTGTACCTGGTACGACCCAAATTTTCATTTAAAACTAAAAATATATGATAATTTAATTCTTTAGGTTATTAAAAATATAATATTTGTATTCATATACATGTTCTTTTTTCTCGAGCAGGAGTTATGATCAAAAGACCAAGGAACAAAAATTTTTTTAATGTATATAATAATTTTTTCTTATGTAATTATATAAATCAATGTTTTAAATGTCTATAATATAGTGGGTTTTTATTATATTTGTGTTGTAAATTTTATTTCATTTAAATTTTTTATTGGTACATGATTTTTCTAATTTAGTGTTTTTTTGTGGTATAGTGTGCTATTACGTCACATTACACCACTATTGCAGTTTTCTGTTACAAAACACTACAGCATACCCCTTTATCAAAACTACAAAAGCACTAATAAAGGAATGGGTCTATTAATATCTCTCTAGTACTCATTGCTTCTCTGGATCTGATAAAGGCCATTTTTAGTGTTGTTAAAAGACTATTTTGTTGTAGTGATTATTTTTCGGTAAATTCAATCTACCCTGGATGGTTTTATATGATGGAATCTGAAGTTCAAGCATCATATTAGTCATTATAGGACTAATTATCATACATTATTCCATGCCTTGTCTAATGTTCTACATGCATTGCATGTATTGTTTATTCTTGTTATGGTTCTTATTCTTTTATCTATTGTAGTGTCTTAGTGTTTTCATAGGAATGACATAATTGGTTCAATTAATGTTCCAACATCAACCTAAAAGGTATTTTCCCATATATATTGATGGTGACATCTTAATTAACCAATTATGACACATTAACTAATTTAATTGATGAATACTTAGGGAA
This sequence comes from Viscum album, assembly GCA_963277665.1. Lineage (NCBI taxonomy): Eukaryota > Viridiplantae > Streptophyta > Magnoliopsida > Santalales > Viscaceae > Viscum > Viscum album. The sequence continues at coordinate 361,743,245 of OY728143.1, forward strand.
ATTTAAGAATAATGTACTTTTATAAAATGGAAAGGGCATTCAACTCAATAAAATAAATATATATGGCCTATTACATCTTGGTACAGATTTATAGGCTAGGTCGTAGTTAATTGATGTGCCAATTCTAATTTATAAAGATTGTGTTCCTTTATAAATTTATTATTGGTAATGCAATTAACATGATGAAGATTACCATATCTATGTAAATGTGATTAAAACCTAATAAATAAAATATTTAAAATAAAAATTTAACCATGAGATGTTGTTTCCAAATGAAATAAAAATAGTGTTTTTCTATATAACGTTCATTTTGAACTCCATATACTAGAACCTATAATGAGTTATATGAGATCTTGACCAAACCCCTTCCTTTGTAGTGGGTTGTAGGAAATGTATATTGAAGCTTCTATTACCTTTATTTATCACATAGACCTTATTCTAGGATTTGGATAAATGTTTTGACTCACTTATAGGAATTCTATGTGCATGTCCCTTCCATTTTATCTTCTCCTATCTATTTTAAATCTTGTATGAGGAATTATCTCAGAAATTGTAGAGATATGGACGATGACATCCTTGTGTTATAGGATATGACATGGGTGATCAGCACACTCTGGAGGTAGTGGGCCTTGATCCCCCAATGGTACGTCATATAGTTCTTCTTGATCCTCGTTCTATAGATCTTCCACTTGGCACCAATACTCAATTTCATGACAGCTTATTCCATTTTATGAAATCTTTATAGGGTTCTCTTCAACATGCCCCTACCATTAGAAAACTGACGTGGTATTTCTTGTGTCAGCATCCTCTCACCTTTTTTGGGGATGGCAGAACCTAGGATGCTTAGTAATAGTTAGAGGACATGTTGCCTATATTGGATTATATCGAGATGCCTCTAGAGTGGATTTCCAATCTCTATAAGTATATGTTATGAAACATTTCCATGAATTGGTGGGACATCTTCACTTAAGATTCTCAATATCAGGGCATGGTCTGGGTGGACTTCTAGACATATATCTTCACTATTTCGTTCCACATACCTAAAGAATAGACTGTTCCTAGTATTCCATGGAACTTTAGTTAGGTGGCATGTCTAACAAGTAATATTCACATCACTTCACTAAATTGAAAGGTTTTACATCGACATTGTCTAGTGATGAGGTGATGACAATGAGGTAGTTTGAGGATGGGATTTCCAACACCATCTGATCATATGTGAATGTTTCCCAGCTTACCTACAGTTTAGGGATTGTGAACCATGACCTCATAACAGAGAGAATCCTTAGGGAATCTGGTAATGTGAGTCATCATAGTTCAACTTCTAGCTAGAGAAGTGGTATATCTAGTGGAAAGAAGTGTTGTTATGACGGTTCATATGGTAGAAGTACCATCCATGTGGGATGAATTGATTGTAATGTGGTGTGTCACCAACATGGAAGGTTAGACCATAAGATTCTCTAGTGTATGGGGAACCTGAGAGAGTTTTGATCTTGTGGAAGATAGGTCCCATCAATAATTTATACCAATCTTTTTCATCAGTTCCTAGTGAATGGGGATTTGTCCAGACACCACTTTTAGGTGTAGCATCGGTCACTCGACATTAGGTGTGTGCAATTCTTTTATTGGCCAATCAAGATGAGGAGGTGGCCATAGTTTGGGTACTCATGCCTCATATACTTATCACCAGTATAGTTTACCTACTCCATATAGTCAGGTTATGTTATAGGTCGTGGTTTGGGTTATATCTACACAGTACAGCCTACACCTGAGGAGTAGTATCCAGGGCCTTCTACTATATGAGGTAACATTCTGGTAGCCTCTACTTTAGTTTATTCCCTCTTTGATGTCAGTGCATCAAACTATTGTATGTATACTTCAACTATAGAATGTTTAGGCCTAGAAATAAAGTACTAGAGTGGCATGATGACTCTGGATACACAACTAAGGGTGATATCCAATAATATACTCTACTGTAGGGAGTTCCCCCTTGATATTGGTGGGTATCTTTTCCTACGTAATATCAGTTTTCTAGAGATGACTAGATTTAATATCATTCTCAGTATAGAATATCTTGTGACTTACTGTTCCCATGAGGATTTATATCAGTGAAGGGTGTCATGTATATCACCTACGGTATCATGTATATTTATAAGGAAGAATGGGATATTTGAACTTGTTGAACTAGACCCAAATGTCAGGGTCTGGTAGAGGGACAACCGAGATGAAGATTCTCTTTATGAGTGATCATGGAATATAAATTCCATAATTCCTTCCTATTGTGGATCATTTAAGGGACATATTCCATAATGTTTCCACTTACTTACCTACTTTGAGGGATGTTGAGTTCACTATAGAGCTAGTGCTTGGTGTGGAACCAATCTCCATTCCTCTATATAGGACTGCACCTACATAGCTCCAAGAACTCAAGATGAATCTTTAAGATCTAGGGGCAAATGTTTTTATCTATCCCAATGAATTACCTTGCGGAAAACTTGTTCTTTTCCCAAATAAATTGGATGGTACCCTTATATTTTACATGCATACGACTAACTAAACTAGCTTACAGTTAAGAACTGATATCCATTGCTGCATATAGAAGGCCACTTCAACCAGCTCTAAGGAGAAATAGTATTATATAAGACAAAATTGAGTTCAATATACCATCAGGTGCTTGTGATACCATCATACATACCACAAAAAGTGTTCCATAGCTGATATAGATTATAAGAGTATCTGGCCATATCATTCTGTCTTAAAAACACACTGATAATCTTCATGGCACTAGTGAATCAGGTTTTCAACCCATACCAAGACTCATTTCTTGTAATATTTTTAGATGACATCTTAGTGTATTCTCAAAAATGATAATCCCATTATAAATATCTTCAAATAATGTTGAATACACTGAGATTAAACCATCTATATGTGAATCTTAGAAAGTTCCACTTTTGTATTATTAAAGTTCATTTCTTGGGTCATAAAATTTCATAGGAAGGTGTATCTATTGACATAAGGAAGGTGACTTCCATGGTATTCTGGGAGGACCCCAATAATGTTTTCAATATACATAGTTTCTTTGGTATAGATAACTATTACATGTGATTCATCTAGGATTTCTCACGCTTGGAATATCATCTTATGATCCTGACAAAGAAAGGGGAAAAGTTAACCCAATATAAAGCTTGTAATACATATTTTTAAAAGTATAATGGAACACTCGCGTAGGAAATAATCCTGATTATTCCAAATATGGGAAGAATTTATATAGTCTATTTCCATTATTCATGAATTGGGATGGGTGTAGTTCTAAGAAAGGGTGACTTGGTTGTAGCATACGAGATCCTCAAGCTGAGGACGCGTGAGAGGAAATCCCCTACACATGACCACAAGCTAACCGACATGGTTATGGAATTATATTGTTTGATGAATTATGTATTAGGATAGTTTTTTATTGTTTACATGGATAAAAAGGGTCTCAAATATATCTCTTTACAGGGTGACTCGAATCTGAGATAGTGTAGGTGGATTCAGTACCTGTATTTATTCAACTATGAGATTTCTTATACTCCCGTAAAGGGTTATTTTGTGGATGAATCCTTGAGATGTAATATAAAAACATAGGCCATCTGGGAATTGAGAAAAGAGTGTCAGTAGACTGATTTGTGTTCTAAAATCCACCTAAAGGTTCAGGAATAGCACATGTATCTTGTTCTAGCAGCTCTACGAGTGACATCCTCTTTTATAGATATGATGATGATGTGACATCTTTCTAATATATAAGAATTAGTAATAATAGAGGTAATCTCATTTGATAATCCTCCTTTGGTTTTGGTTATCGATAAGAATGAGACCCATATCTTCTGTGGGCAAGATTGGGTGTCTTCTGATATATGGGAAGTGTTGATGAGGGAATAATATGCATCGATTAGGGAATTTCACACCAATATTAACAATATTTTATGAGTTTTACATCATCAGTATTAGTGGATAGGTACGAAGAGATAGATGGATATTTTCATTATGAGGTGTCCCACATTTCAGCGATTGAAGATGAAGCACCAATGACATTTTATAATTCTACAACCCCTTTTAATTCTAGAGTGGAAATGAAATGACGTCACCATGATTTTCATGATAGGCTTTCTGAGATCCCCTTGAGGCAGTGATGTAGTATGGGTGATCATTGATGGGTTTTCCAAGGTCACACACTTCCTACTAATTTGATATACCTTCTTGGTTGATGAAATTATGAGGGTTTATATTTAGTAGATATTGTGTCTTCATGTGGTACCCTGTTCCATCATATCACAAGGAGTTTTCCAGTTTAGCTCACAATTCTAAAAATGTTTATATTGGGAACCAGTTTTACAGGTGATCTTGAGTGGATCATATCTCCATAAGACTAGTGGGTAGTCTGAGCAGACAATACGGGTGATAGAGGAAATGTTGTGGGTATGTTTCCTTTATTTCAATGTTTCATGTAAAAAACATATACCTCTTGTTAAGTTTACATAAAATAAAAAATTTCAGAAAAATATTCTTATTGATCTTAAGGTGTCCCTTTACTATAGGCCATTAAATTTAGCTCTATGCTGATTTGAGGTAGGAAATCTAGTTTTATTGGGTCCTCATCTCATTAAAAATACTTTAGAATAAATTAATGTAATTTAGATGGTTATAACTATATCTCAGTCTAAGAATAATTCATATATTGGTATTTATTATTTACCTCTAGAGATTGAGGTTGGACATCAAGTATTTTTGTGACTTTCTCTATTACGTACAAGGGAACTATAAAATAATAAATTTTCATATCTATTAATATTTATGAATTAGAAATTATGTTTACTAAAAAGGGGATGCTATGTATGATATCGTACATCACATGAAACAAGTGGTTTCTCTGAAATCTTATGTTTCACACAAGATTGAGATACACATAAAAATAAAACATTAATAATATTATTTGATTAAATTGTTGTTATCACTGGGCCATTTTATTTGAAATAATGAATAGAAATAAATATATTTGTTTACACATGTTTATTAAATTATTTCAATTTCTTGTAATACATATTAGAGGTGAAAATTGGATTAAAACCAATTTTAAGTATAAAATACTCTAATATTTTTTTATGAGGTATTTTTACCTACTTTTGATGGGGAACCCTTTTTAAATATAGTTTTTATAACTTTTATATATTCTATTTGAAAAAAAAACTTATTATTTAGAATCAAGACATAAATATTTACCTTTGTTAAAATTTTGATATTTTTCTGATAAAATTCATATTTTAATGCGTAGTAAGAAATACTACAATTTAATTCAAAATGGACTTTTCATCTCATTCAATTTTATTATTAGATTTTTATTTTAATTGGTCTTAAAATATATTTTGAATATTTTCTAATCATTTAATCCAATTTTGGTCATTGGAAGTAATTTCACATCGAAATTTGATATAAACACATGTCAATCTTTTTATGGTTTTAACTTTTTTTAACCCATTTTATCATTCTGATAACATGATTAATTTTAAATTTAATTGTCCACCTCTGTGAATTTAATTTTCAAAAACTAACACACATGAATTTAATCATTATCAAAAAAATCATTGAATTGGATCCAAATAATTTTCCATGAATAGTAACTTTATTATTTAATTTACCACGGTTAAAAGGAAACGATGTAAATAAGGGTAAAAATAATATTATAATAATATAAAACTACCCTAAAACATGGACTAATATTATTTTATGAGATATGGACAACCAAGAAAACCATTGGGATGAAAATATGTCCTTTTAAAGCCACTTAGGTGTGATTATGACATTTATAACATCTAATTTAAAGGAAAGGAAAAAATTATCATAAACATGACTCTTGTTACTAAAAAAATTATTATGGGGTTATATAAATGAGTTATTTTATTATAAATAGTAATTGGAAATCTAAAATGATTACCTAGATCATGGTATTTTATTTATACTTTTAAGACATTACATAATTAAATTTAATTATGACACAATGATGATGTAATGACTGCCTTATTAATGAAAGAATCAAATAAATGATATTATAAATATTAAAATAAATAAAATTTGAAATAATTTATGTAATACAAGAATTTTATAGGTGAATATGAAATGTTTTTGGAGTATTAAATGAGTATTTTTTATGTTACCTCATATTTTAAATTTTATTTAAATTCACTAAAATGAATAGTGTAAAAATTTACATCATTGATATTTTATAAAAATAATAATTTGTTAAATTTTTTTAAAATCTTAATAATATTTTAAAATCACAAAGTGATTATGATAAGGTCAAAAATTTAATTAATTTTCCAATAATCAGAAATTTACCCCATATAAGTAAAATATATAGCCTCTTAATATTTAAAATGTTTTTACCTAGATTAAAATTAAAAGAGAATAATTAAGGGTAAACCAAATAGATATGTTTTAAAATAATATAAACACATGTATAAACAATTTTATATGAGATTATTCAAATATAAACTCATATTATCTTCTAAATATTTAAATTTTGAGTCGTTTTTATTAATAGAATAATTTATATTTATTTAATATTTTATGAGTTTCCAAAGGTTCCCCTCCCCAATCCTATAAAAAGGTACCCACTCATAACTAATTCTCAAACATCCAAAGTATTTTAATTCAGAAAATATCATTTCAAACCTCTTCCTATAATCCCTTCCCAAGTTTTGGTGGCCTTATTTTGAGTATAATATCCTTCTTTGAATTGTTAAAGTGTTCCTTAAGGGTGATCAACCGAAGAAGAGGTATAATATTTTTAAGTATTTATATTTTATTTCTTCTTCCACTTCCTTAAAGCCTCCCACAACCATGATAAGATAATAAATCCAGTATCCTAAATATAATGAGATGTTATTTTGTTAATATCATCTCTTAAATCCATCTCCACTTCCATCAAATTGGAAAATAATTAATCATTTTTGGGTACATGTGAACTATGACCTCCATGAACCTATCTAATTTGTTTTCCATAATTGTCTCTCAAGACATGTTATAATAATTCAATTAATGTTCATATCTGATAATTATGACATATTAGTCATTATATGATAATAATATATCAATTACATTCCTACATTCGAATCACATAAAAATGATAATGTCGTCTGTGCATACGTGTGAACTATTACTTCTACGAAGCAATGTGACTCATTTTTCTTCATTTTATCATTTATATTATATATATAATTATATTTAAATTATTAATATTATATTAATTATGTAATTATCATTATTTAATGATATAATAATAGCTAAATTCATTTCATAAGTATCAATGAAAATAGAAAATGTTACTCATGCGTATGTATGACATACCATCTCCACAATTATAATGTTGTTCTTTTTCATAACTAAACTTAATTGTTTGATTTAATGGTATATTTTATCTATAAATACAATAATAATGTCATGATTATTTTTCTGGAGATGATGGACTTACTTCCACATGGAATAGTGACATCAAATCCATGTTCATTTTCTACTCAAGTACTGAATGTTGAAAAAACTTCTAATATGAACATAAATAATTATGTAATTTTTTTAACATGGTAATAATTGATATAAAAGAAATAATAAAAATGAAAAATGTTCTCAATAAAGTATAAATTAATAGACATTTTTTATTCTGGAATATAAATATTGTACATGATGAATCGGACAAATGGTAAGGGACTTCATCTAATTCTCCTTTCATTGAGGCATATTTCGATAAAATACCCCATCATCCTTTATATGGTGAATAATCAACTCATTTTACATTTATTTTTATTCAATGGTTTTAAAATGGAATCTATTTTATACAAATAATTTTACAAAACAAAAAAATGTAAAATAAAATTCTAACATATGCGGTGACAATAACCTTTCTGTTGCCGTGACCCTTACTCGGTATTTGGATTCATCTACAAGCTGCAATGTTTTTAAAAGAGAAATGAATAAAAACTCACTTTTTTGGTATTTTGGTATTGAAAATGTTTTTGAGAATGAATTTATTATATCAATATCTTGAAATTATATCATTTGATTTCAATTTGTAAATGTTATTTATATTTTCTCCATAGTTTATGTGTTAAGATTATGTAATTTTTCAAGGGAATCGCTTATGTATATAGGTGGTTATTTGATAAACAGAGGGTGGGTGTGCTCATGACAGCTCTCCAATGCATTGGGTAATGATACAGAGTTAAACAATAACATTCCTCTTATGAGGTTTATGTAATATACTGTAATGGGTATTCTATACATAACTAGGAATGTTACTCCCTATATAGCTATGAATGATAAAATGTATGTATGATATGGATGCTATAAGTTACCTTTAGAAATTATTATTGTTTTTGAATATTTTTAGGATTATTTTGATTTCAGGGGTTTATAAATATCCATGCGCTATTGTTTTAATTATTTATTTTATATAATTTAATGATAATTTTGTTCTAATACCATGTTTTTAAAAGGTTTTCACTGGGTATAAAGATGGTTAGGATAAAAGAATAAGTCTAGAATATATTTATCAAGAAAAAAAAGTCATGTTTACTTTTAAATGTTTTATATTATGAATGACTTTGATTCTTTTTTAGTTGTATCCACTTTGTATATAATATTTATGGCCTAATTCTCTAAAACACTTACCAAAAAAGATCCCCACAGTTAATTCTTGACTTAAATTGAGAATATGAAATGTTTAAGGTTGGGTCTTATAGTTGGTATCAAAGGTCGGTTTAAATAACTTTATGGGTTTTGGTAGTGTTAATAGAATATCCATAATTTTTTTAAAAATTATTATAAAATTGAAATGATATAGAATTTGAATATTACCATGTAGCTTCATCAAAGATATGTCTATTTATAATGGATTTCCATATAGTAAACAGGGCAGCTGTTCTGGAATGACATCGATTGGAAAACAACCTTCCAAATTAGCAACCTGACATGGTCAGATTTAGAACTGAATAGTTTGTTGCAGTGATGGCATAGTTGAATCAGGATATAATGTATGGTGGTATACATGAACAAGATCATCTAGATCAACCGAAGAGGAATATGTCAGTAGTGGAACATTTCATGAGGAAACATCCTCCATTATTCAGAGGATCATCTAACATCATGCTCAGGGAAGCGAGGATTAAATCACTAGAAAATATATTCAATGTCAACGGATGTTCGGTCAATCAAAAGGTTAGTCTTGTTGTTTACCTTTTTTACGGTGAAGTCGATCAGTGTTGGTCGATGCTTAAGAATACTAGAGATAGAGACAAGCATGATGATCTGAATTGGGATGAATTCAAAGGTATGATTGTTGAGAAATATTATCCAAAAGTGTTTCAAATTAGGATGGAAAACAATTCTTGAAATTGTGGAAATATAAGGACTTAGCTGTTGCATACGAAGTTAAATTTAATCGACTCGCAAGGTATTCTCCATATTTCATCCTATATCTGGATAGAAAAATAAATCATTTATAATCAAGATTTAATCCAAAGTATCGAAGGTATTACTAATATCATGAGTTTAAATGTTATGAAAAACTTGTTAGATGTGTGAAGAATGTAAAAATAAGATTTTATGATGATCCAGTGTTCTTTGAAAATTAGTTGAATATAATGTCGTGGTGGTAGGAAAAAATGGAATAATTCTTCAAAAAATCATGATGGTAATAAAAATATGTTTGCAGTTTGTGAAAATTATGGTAAAAACACCCTGGGAAATGCCTTTTGAATTATGGTATGTGCTTCCAATGTGGTAAAATGGGACATAAGGCTCTTAACTACACTAAAAAAGATAATTATATTTGTAATTAAAAATCTTATTTATAGTAATAAAAATGTTTTAAGTGCAATGAGATGGTTCATTATGACAATTAATATCTAATAAAGAACTCTAATGTAAGGAAGCATTCAAACTATAAGCATAAAATTGTGGTGAAATATTTTGAAAATCTTTTAAGAGATGTTGGTATATCTAATAAAGTTGTATCAAGTACGTTTTATTGATTATTCTGATTATTCCAATGTGTTGTTTGATTCAGGGTCTACACAACCTTTCATTTATACGAAATTTTATGTTAAATTGGGAATTATACCTCATGAAATGAATCCTAAACATATTTCAAAAAGCACTTGCATGAAATTTTGAGTTAAAAATAAAATATAAGAAACTCCATATCCTTCTCTATGAAAATAATTTTCCTAAATCCTTTTTATTTTTTCTCTAGTAGATTTTGATGTTATTTTAGGTATGGATTGGCTTTCTGTTTACCATGGTATGATTGATTGTCAATCTGAAAAAATTTAATTTCATAAATACATTCAGTTTTTGTATACAAATGAATCCTTACCATTCATAACATATCAGGAAGCTAAGAAACTATTGAACGATAGTAATGAATGTTATCATTAACATATTGATAAAAAGAAAGAAACTTTTTAGATTAATTATGTGACTATGGTAAATGAGTGTCTTGATGTTTTTTATGATGATTTTTCTAGTACTATACCTAATTAGGTAGTTGAATTTACTTTTGACTTAGTTCCTGATGCTAATCCAATTTTAAAACCCACTTGTCGATTGTCTCAATTGAACTATTATATTCAAATAAGAAATTTTAGGAGTTTTTAGATAATGGTTTCATTCGACCTAGAACATCAGCATGGGGTGTTCTTATCTTTTTTGTTAAAAATAATTATTGATCAATGAAACTTTTCATTGATTATAGATCCTTGAATAACATCACTATTATTAACAAGTATTATTTCCTACATGTTGATGAATTGTTTGATCAGCTCTAGGGAGTATAATATTTTCAAATGTGGAATTGAGGTCAGGGTACCATTAGTTGAATGTAAAGGAATCAAACATTCCAAAGAACAGATTTCGTATGAGATATGGACATTATTAACTTGTAGTTATGTCATTTGGGTTATCTAAACCACCTATTGTATTCATGGATCTTATGAATAGAATATTCCATAAGTTTTTGGATAATATTTTAGTGGTGTTTATTAATGATATTTTGGTATATTATAAAATTAAATAGGATCATGAAATTCATTTAAGGGTTGTATTGAATACCTTATATGAAAATAAACTACATGGGAAATTCAGAATGTGTGAGTTTTGGTTGTAACAAATTTAATTCCATGGTCACATTGTTTCAAAATATTTAATTAATATTGATCATATTAAAACCAAAGTTGTTGAAGAATGACCACGACCCACAAATGTTACCAATATATGTAGTTTTCCTGGTTTATGAGGTTATTATTAAAGGATAATTGAATATTTTTCATGTTTATTTATCCCATTAACTAGGATAACTCAAAATTGCGTTAAGTTCATCTAGAAAAAATAATGTTATGCATGTTTTCAGGAATTAAAAAGAATATTTATGAATGATATAGTTTTGGAACATCATTCTAGAAATGGTGACTTTTATATCTATAGTGATGATTATTTGAAATGATAGGGCTATATCCTAATACATAATGATAATGTAAAAACTTATGCTTCACATCAGTTGAACACTCCGGAGTTAAATTACCTTGGACTTTATTTTTAATTAGATACTGTTATTTATTCTTTAAAATTTTGGTGGTATCATCATTATGGAGTAAACTGTGAAATATATATTGAACAAAAAAGTTTGAAGTATATATTCACTCTGAAGTAATTGAAAATGAGATAGATAAAATTTTTGGAACTAATCACAAATTATTATTGCACGATTCATTACCATAAAGGAAAATAAAAAAAAGTGGTTGATGTATGAGGTCATAAATTTAATTCTAAATTTACTATATTACGTTTTAAACATGAACCTTGGATGAATGATTTGATTAAATTTGGCATTAAATTTGTTGGTGGAAGATATTCCTATGTTTTGTTTTTGGTTTTAGTGTAGTCTTCTCTATCAAAGAGAATTAATAAAATGCATAAGGAAGATAGTGAATTGATGAAAAAGGTATAATTGGATCAAAAGTGTAAGTTTAATGAATTTAATATTGATAAATATTGTGTTTTTTATTTTTGGGAAGAGATTATGGTTGACTTTTTGATTCATAGTTGAAGAAATAGTTATTATGTGAATCTCATAGTTCCCTATTTTGATTTCATCCTAGTAGTACTAAGATATATAGAGATATTAAGGAGTGTTACTGGTGGGATGGAATGAATAAATTTATTTATCACTTTAATATTATGTTTTTGACTTATCAATAGGTTAAATAAGAGCGGTAGTTACCAAAATGGATGCTTTATGCTTTTCTATTTCCCGAGTGGAAATCTGAAAATATATCCATGGACATTGTGGTTTTACATCCAAAGACTTCTCAAGGTAACAATGTGATTTGGGTTATTGTCGATAGATTGACCAAATATTCTCATTTCATTACTATTCACGATACATTGTCTCGGCCTCAAAATTATCAGTTATATCTTAATGAGATAGTTAGGTAATATTGAGCTTTCCTCTCCATTGTATCTGATTGTGATCACAGGTTAACTTCTATCTTTTGTAAAGTCACTCAGAAGTCCTTGAGAAATGAATTAAATTTTATTGTAGTTTTTCATCCTCAGTCATATGGGTAGTCAGAACAAACAATTTAGACCTTTGAGGTTATGGTACGTTCTTGTTCAATGGATTTCTACTGAATTTGAGATCAACATATTCCATTGGTTGAGTTTTCTTATAATAACATGTTTCATTGAAATATACAAATGGTACTGTTTGAGGAATTATATGGAAACTGGTGTTGAACTCCACCATTTTGGGATGAAGTAGGAGAAAGGGATTTTATAGGACCATAATTGGTAGAAGTGATGGATGAAAAAGTTTATTTTATTAAAAAACACATGAAGATAGATCTGATCTTGCTAAAAAGTAATGTGGATAATTAGATGAAGGATATTTCTTTTGAGGTGGGTGATCATGTCTTTCACAAATATTCAACATGGAAAAGTGTGATTTTTTTTAGTAAGAAGGGAAAATGAAGTCCACTGTTCCTTGGAACCTATGAAATCATGGAGAAAGTTGGATTAGTTTCCCATAGAGTGTCTTTGCCTCTATGTTTGTCCCAGTTACACAATTTTATTCATGCTTCAATGTGGAGAATGTATATTTTCAGATCCATTTCTTGTTTTGAGTCCAGAAGTAGTTTATTTGGAAGAGAATCATTCTTATGATGAACAATAAGTGCATATTCTTGAGTATAGAGAGCAAGTGTTTTATAATATAGTGATTCATCTGGTTAGGGTTTCTTAGAAAACCCATATGGTTTAAGAGGAAACATTGGAATCTGAGAATGATATGAGGGAAAAGTACCCACACTTGTTTGATAAGAGAATAAAATTATAAGGATACAATTTCACAAAGGGGGTAAACATGTAACATCCCATATAATTATAAAATAATAAATTTTCATATCTATTAATATTTATGAAATAGATAATTATTTTACTTAAAATAAATTCTATTTACTATAGTTTACTTGACACACAACAATGGGTTTCTCCAAAATCTTATGTTGCACACAAGATTCAGATATACCGAAAATAAAACATTTTTAATATTATTATTTTAAATGGTAGATATCAGCTAGACATTGTATTGGAGGGAAAGAATAGATATAACTATATTATTTTTTCACAAGTTTATTATATGTTTTTACTTTCTTCTAATAAATTTTAGAGGCTTAAAATGTAAATAAATTCAATTCTAAGCATAAAATAAACTATTATTTTTTAAAAGGTACTTTTACCACCTTTTGATGGTAAACCCATTTTAAGTCTAGTTTTTTAACTTTTATATGTTCTATTTTGTAAAATAATATTCTTATTTAGAAGAGGGACATCAATATTTACCTTGGTAAAAATTGTGGAATTTTTGTGATAAAATTCATATTATAGTGAATAGTAAAAAAATACTGTATTTTAATTCAAATATTCATTTTTAACTAATTTATGTGTAATTTTAGAATATCATTTCAATTGGTTTTATATTATAATTTGATTTCATTCTTGTTATTTATTCCAACATTGGTCACTAGAAGTAACATCCTATGGAAATTTAATATAAACACGTGTTAATCTTTGAGAGTTTTTACTTTAAAAAAAACTCATTTTCACATTCTGAATATGGGATTAATTTTAAATTTTATTTTTGGAACATTTGTGAATTTAATTTTGAAAAACTAACATAAATAATTGTGATCATTATGAAAAATTTGGGTTAATAAGATTGAAAAAATATTTGGTCAATAGTAACTTTAGTATTTTATTTGCGATGGTTAATGGTCAAATCAGGTAAATAAGTATAAAAATAATATTATAATAATATAAATATACCCTAATGCTTTTTATAATATTATTTAATGAGATATGGTTGACCAAAAAACATTTCTGGTCAAAATCTGGCCTTTTCAAGCAACTTGGGTTTGATAATGAAATTTATAACATTTAATTTAAGTAAAGGCAAAAATTATAATAAACATGACTCCTTTTACTAAAAACTGTATATAGGGTTATATAAGGGATATCTTCAAATATAAATAATAATTATAAAAATAATAATTATATCTACATTAGGGTTTTATATTTATAATATATAAACATTAAAAAATTAAACATACTTTTGACCCAAGGATGATGTAGTGATTGCCTTATTAATGAAATAATCAAATAAATGATATTATAAATATTAAAATAAAAAATATATGAAATAATTTATCTCACACATGAATTTTATTGGTGAATATGACATGATATAAGACTATTTAATGGGTTTTCCTAATGTTTACTATCTATTTGAATTTTATTTAAATTCAATAAAATGAATAGTTTTAAAATTGACGCCATTGATATTTCATAAAAATAATTATTTGTTAGATTATTTAAAATTCCTAAAAGTATTTTAAAATAGAAAAAGTGATTATTATAAGGTATAAAAGTTTATTAAGTGTCTAATTATAGGAAATTGACACCATATAATTAAAATTTATAGACTCTTAATTGATAAAATGTTGTTACAACAATTAAAATTAGAAGATAATAATTAGGGGTAAACCAAAAAGAAAAGTTTTAAAATAAAATAAATACACGTTTAAAAATTATTGGATGATATGTTTTAAAATTAACATCATCTTATATTCTAATTATATCAATGTTGAATCATTTTGATTAAAAATTTAATTTATATTAATTTAATATTTTTAAGAATTTCCTCGGGTTCCCCTCCCCTATCCTATAAAAAGGGACGAACTTCTCTCTAATACTGACACTTCTAAAGAATTTATTTCAGAAAACATCACTCCAAACCTCTTCTTTGATTCCCTCTCCATGTTATTGATTCCGGTTTTTTCGAATACCACCCCTATTTTTGGTGTTAAGGTGTTACTCAGAGGTGATCTTCCCAAGAAGAGGTATCATTTTCTTTAAGTATTTATTTTTTATTTCTTATTCCACTTCCTTCAAGTCTCCTCAAACCATGATGAAATAATAAATCCACTATCTTCAATATACTAAGATATTATTATTATAATATCATCACCAAAATCCATATCCACATCCATCAAATGTGAATGGAATTAATCGTTCGTCTGTAAGTGTGAACTATCACCTCCACGAACTGCTCAAATTCATTTTTCATAATTGTCTCTCCAATCAAATTATAATAATATAATTTATGTTATTATATGATATTCATGAAATATTAGACATTATATAATAGTAATATACCAATTAAATTCTTACATTACATTCTCATAAAAATGATAATGGTGTTCGTATGTACATGTGAACTATCACCTCCACTAAGCGATATGACTCCTTTTTATTCGTTATATCAATTATATGATATATATATATATAATTATATATAAAGTATTAATATTATATTAATTATGACATTATAAATCTATAATTATAAAATAATACTTAAATTATTTCCATAACAATCAATGAAGAATTGAAAACGTTACTTATGTGTACGTACAGCTTACCAGCTCCAAGATTAAAACATTATTCATATTTCATAACCACACTTCATGGTTTTATTTAATTGTATAATTTATGTATAAAGATGATAATAATTTCAGGAATAATATTTTATAGATTATGGACCTATGACCACATAGACTTCTGACATCAAAACCATGTTCATTTTTCACTCAAGTATTGAATATCGACAAAACATCCAATTTGAAATTAAATAATTATAAAATTTTTAAAATATTGTAATAACTGATATAAAAGAAATAATAAACATTAAAAATATTCTCAATCAATTGGAAATTAACCAATGTTTATTATTCAGGAATATAATGATTGTATGTGATCATTCGGAATCATGGTAAGGGACTTCATCTCGATCTCCTTTCATTAGGGTGTATTTTGATAATATACAGCACATTCATTTATACAGAGTTTTTACAAAACCCTTTTAATTTTAATTTCATTCAATGTTTTTCAAAAGGAATCATTTTTATATGAATTTTTTAGTAAATAATAAAAGAAATTTTTTTCTTAAACATAAGTGGTGACAATGAACTTTCTTCCACCGTAGCCATTATTTTGTATTTTTCTCCCTCAAAAACTCATAATTATTTTAAAATATATATAAATACTATATACCTTTATAGGTATTTTTGTATTATATTTTTTTTTTAGAATAAATTAATTATATCAATAAATGGAAATAAAATCTTATGATGCAATGTGGAAATGTTATTTTTTCTTTATTCATGGTTTATATATTATTATTATGTTATAGTTCTTGGAAATCACTTATATATATAATTGGTTCAGTGATAAACTGAGGGTGGGTAATCCAATTATATATCTTTAATGTATTGGTTAATGAAAAGAAGTTATACAATAATGTTTCTCATAAGAGTTTTTTTAATATATTTTGATGGGTATTCCAAACATAACTACGAAGGTAACTCCATATATAGCTGTGAAAGATGAAATGTAAGTATGGTATAGATGACACAAGTTACCTTTGTGATTTATGATTCCTATGAAGGTCTTTAGGATTCTTCTAGTTTCATGGGTTTATAAATATTCATGGACCATCGCATTCTTTCCTTATTTTATATACCTTACTATGATTTTTGGGTTCATCCCATGTTTTTAAAATGTTTTCACAGGGAATCACGATGGGTAACATAAAAGAAGATGTCAAGAAGATTTTCATCAAGAAAATAAAATCATGTTTACTTTTAAATATTTTATATTATGGAAAACTGGATTTTGTTTTAGTCGTATCCACTTTGTATATAATAGTTATGGCCTAATTCACTAAAAATATATAACTAAAAAAATCCTCAATGTTAATTCTTGACTTAAGAAATTATTATGCATTTTTTATGGATGGGGCCTTATTGTTGGTGTCAGAGGTCAATTTAGATAAGGGTTAGGACATTATTAATAGAATCTCCATTAATTATTTTTACTTTTTTGGGAAAATTGAAATTATATAGCATATAAATATTTCCATGTTTCGTCATCTAAGATATTTCTGTTCAGAATGGTTTTCCATAGAGGAAATAAGGAAATTATATTGGGATGACATCTAGAGGAAAAAAACCTTCCAAATCAGTAACCTCAGATAGTCAAGATTGAAATTGAATAGTTTGTTCTAGTGATTAAATGGTTGAGTCAGGCTATAAATGGTGGTGGTATCCCTGCATGAAATATTCTAGATCAACAGTAGAGTAATATATTGGTGGTTGTGCATTTCATGAGGCAACATCCTCTACAATTAAGAGGTTCAAATGACCTTGTGCTAGCTAAAGGGTGTATTAAAACACAAATAAATATTTTCTATGTCAAGGGGAATTCTGACAATCAATAGGTTAGTATTGATGTTTACCATTTTGAAGGTGAAGTTGATTGGTGGTGGTCGATGGATAGGAATAACAGAGATAGTGAGGAAATTGATTTTCTAGATTGGGATGAATTCAAAGGAATGTTTCATGAGAAATATTTTTCCTAAGGAAGTTTCAATTAGTATGGAAAAATAATTCTTCTAAATGAGGAAATTTGAGGACTCAATGGCTGTATAAGAAGCGAAATTTACTCGATTGGAAAGGTACGCTCCAAATTTCATCATAGATCTTGACATTAAAATCAATCATTTTTACTCTGGATGAAATCCAAGGTATCAAATTGCATTGGATTATTGTGAGTTTAAATTTTATGAAAAACTTATTCGATATTTGGATAAGTTGGAAATAGAATTTTTGGATGATCAGGTGTTCTTCGAAAAAGTGCATAATAAAAGGTCGAGGTGGAAGACGAAAGGGAATAATTCTTCAATAAATTCTGATTATATGAAAATTAAATTTACCATTAGTGAAAATTGTTGTAAAAATAACATTAGGGAATGACTTTTTAATTGTATTAAGTTATTCCAATGTGTTAATATGGGATATATGTCTTGTAAATTAACTAAATATGATATTGATAGTGGTAAGAAAAAATCTAATTTACAGCTAGTAAAAAAAATTAAGCACAATTACATGGGTTATTATGATAATGAGTGTCCGATGAAGAACTCAAATGAAGGGAATAACCAAGATTATAAGTATAAGGGTGTGGTGAAATCATTTACCACTACTTCAGTAGATGTTGGGTCATCTAATGGAGTGGTATCATGTACAATGTTTTTTTGTCTAGATTATGCCAAAGTATTGTATTATTCAGGGTCTGCACATTCATTCATTTCTGAGAAATATTCTGGTGAATTATGAATTCTATATCTTTAAATTAATCTATAACTTATGGGAAAAACACCTAGGAGAAATGTTGAGGAAAAAATAAATTATTTAAATCTTCTTTCCCTTATCTGTGGAAATAATTTACCTGCAAACTTTGTTGTTTTTCCACTAGTAATGTTTGATGTTATTCGGGGTATGGATTGGCTTTTTGTTTACCATTATAATATTGTCTATAAATCAAAATAAGTTTCTTTTTATAAAGACTTTCAGATTGTGTAGAATAATTAACCCTTACCATTTATAGCATATCAGGAAGATAAGAAATTGTTGAAAGGTGGTAATGAGGGTTATCATTAAAATATTTTGGAAAAAAAGTAACTCTTTTTAATAATGATTTATCTATGGTAAATTATTATCTTCATGTTTTTCATGATGAGTTTCCTATAAATATACCTAATTATGAAGTTGAATTCATTATTTACTTAGTTCCTGAATCTATGACAATTTCAAAACCCCCTTGTTTGATAGCTTAGATTTAAATTTTATGTTTAAAGAATCAATTGATGGAGTTATTATATTATGGTTTGATTAGACCTATCACATCACCATGGGGTGGTCTTGTCTTGTTTGTTAAAAAGAAAGATAGTTAAGTGAGACTTTTCATTGATTATAGAGCCTTTAATAACATCACTATTAAGAATAAGTATTGTTTTCCTCATATATATGATTTATTTTATCTACTGTTGGAAGCACAATATTATCCAAAGGATGAATTTAGGTTAACGTACCATTATTTGAAATTAAATGAAGTAATCATTATGAAGACCAAATTTTGTACTATAAATGGCTATTCTGAATGTGTAGTAATTCTATTTGGTTTAACAAATGCACATACCATGTTCATAGATCTTAGGAATAGAATATTACATGATCTATTAGATAAGTTTTTGGTTTTGTTTATTGATGATATTTTTGTATATTGTAAAACAAAAGAGGAGAGTTAATATAGTTTAAGGTTTATCTTGCAAACCTTTAAAGAAATTAAATTGTTTGGTAAATTCTACATGTTTGAGTTTTGGTTACAAAAAATTTCATTCCATGGCCACAATAGTTCAAAGGAATGAGTAATTGTTTATCTTAATAAAACTAAAGTGGTTAAAGAATGGCCAAGACCCACAAATATAACCTAGATTTTTAGTTTTTTTGGTTTATAAGATTTTTACTAGAGGCTTCTTGAATGTTTTTCAGGGTTATCTACCCACTAATGAAGTTAACATGAAAATTTGTTAAGTTCATCTAGAAAAAAAATTGATTAACGATTTTAGGAATTGAAAAGAATATTGGTGAATGATAGAGTTTGGGAACTACCTTCCAGAAAAGGTGAATTTGGGATCTACATTAAAGAATCTTTGAAATGGCTAGGAATTTTCTAAATGCATAATGATTAGTTAATTTCGTGTGCTTCATATTAGTCAACACCTCAAGAGGTAAATTACCCTAAACATGATTTGTAATTAGATACCATTTTTTTCTCTAGAAATTTGGAGGCATCATATGTATGGAGGTAAATGTGAAATATATAATGAAAAAAATATTTGAGGTATTTAATAACTCACAAAAAATTGAATATGAGAAAGTTAATATGTTCGGAACTAACCATGAATTATGATTTCACAATTCATTACCATCCAAGAAATGAAAACAAAGTGGTTGATTCTTTAAGTTGGAAAAGTCATGTTACGTTAACCATGTTACATGTGGGAACATTACACTTTGATTAATGATTTGTTGACCTTTTTCATAGAAGTTATTTATGTAGGAAATTCATCTGTTTAGTTTCAAGTTTTAGTTTAAATGCCTCTATCAAAGAGAATTAAAAAATCTTAGAAGGAGGATAGTGTATTGTAAAAAAATAGAATTAGTTTAATAAGATAAGTTTCTTGAATTTAACATTGGTAAAGACTTTGTTTTAATGTATGGGAAGAGATTACTAGTGCCCTATTAATCATAGTTGAAGAAAGATTTTTTTTGAATTCCATTGTTTTTTTTTCAATTAATCCAGGTAGTACTAGGATGTATAAAGATCATTAATAGTATTACAGGTTAAATGGAATGAAAAGGATATATTTCTAACTTTACAGTGAAGTGTTTTACTTGTCAATTGTTTAAAGTGGGGTGGTAGTTACCGAAAGGGATGATTCCTCCTTTTCCAAAACTAGATTGTCAATGGGAAAATAAATCCATGGATTTCTTAGTAGGACAACCAAATACTTGTCAATATAACATTGTGATTTGGATTATTATAGATAAATTGAAAAAATATTCTCATTTTATTTCTATTCGAGATATATTGTCTCTAGATCAACTTTAGAAGTTGTATATTAAAGAGCTAGTTATGTTACATTGATTTTACCTCTCCATTGTTTGTGATCATGATCCCAAGATTACTTCTAAGATTTGGAAATGCCTTTATAATTCAATGGGAAATGAATTAAATTTTAGTACATATTTTCAACCTCAATCATATGGGTAGTTATAATGAACAATTCGGACCATGGAGTATATAGTACATAATTTTTCAATATATTATTAAAGAACTTTGAATCAATATCTTTTTTTGGTTGAGTTTTATTATATTAATAATTTTCATTCTAGTATACCTATATATGGAACTATTTGATTTATTATATGGAAAGCGGTGTCGAACTCCATCTTTTTTGGATGAAGTTGAAGAAAGAAAGTTAATAGAACCATAATTTGTAGAAGAGATAGAATAAAAAGTATAGTTGATTCATAAACACATGAGGGCAGCTCATATCAGGAAGAAAAGTTGTCTAATTTACCAGAGGAAGGGTCTTTCTTTTATGGTAGTAGATCATGGTTTTCTCAAAAATTCACCATGTAAAAGTGTGATGCATTTTGGTAAGATGGGAAACATGAGTCTGCAGTTTATTAGACCCTATTAAATCCTGGGGAAAGTTGGATCATTTTCCTACAGAGTGGATTTAACATTAATTTTATCCTTGGTACATAATTTTTTTCATGTTTCAATGTTAAGAAAGTATTTTTTTGGATCCATCTCATGTTTGGAGTCCAAAAGTAGTTCAGCTAGAAGAGAATCTTTATTTTGTGGAATTTCTATCCTAAATTATTAGCCATAGAGGGAAAGTGTTATGGAGTAAGGTGATTCATCAGGTTAAGGTTTTATGGGAAAAAATTATAGTGGAAGTGGAAACATGGTAATCTGAAAATTCTATGATGGAGAAATATCCCAAGTAATTTGATAAATGAATAAAATTGAGAGGATGTAATTTCAAAAAGGAAGGAAGAATGTAACATCCTAGATAATTATAAAATGACACATTTTCATGTCTTTACATACTTATAGATTAGTTATTAAGTATAATTAAAAGAGGATGGTATGTATGATACCATACTCGACACGCAACAATGGGTTTCTCTGATATCTTATTTTGCACACAAGATTGATATGTACTGAAAAATAATACATTATTAATATTATTATTTTAAATGGAAGTTATCACATAACCATTGTACTAGTGGTAATGAATATAAATAATTATATTATGTTTAAACATGTTTATTAAATGTTTTTACTTTCTTCTAATAACTTTTAGTGGCTTAAAATGGTAATAAATCCAATTTTAAGCATAAAATACTATAATATTTTTTGAAAGGTAGTTTTACAATATTTTTATAGAGAAAAATTTTTAAATATATTTTTTTCACTTTTATATGTTCTATTTGAAACAATAAAAATATTCATTGGAATTGGGAACTCAAAATTTTCCTTCGTTAAAATTTTGGTATTTTTTTGATAAAGTTCATATTTTAATGAATTGTGAAAAGTATTGTGTTTTAATTAAAACTGTTGTTTCTTTTTATTTATTTATATTAAAATATTATCATTTGAATTGTTTTTAAAGATTATTTATATTGTGTTTTTACATTTAATCCAATGTTGGTCATTGGAATAATTTCACATTGAAATTTTATAAAAACACATGTCAATGTTTTGTTGGATTTTACTTTTTTTAAAACATGTTTTCTCATTATGATAATGTGATTAATTTTAAATTTAATTTTTCCACTTCTATTAACTGAATTTTCTAAAACTTACATACATTATTTTAATCAGAAAGAAATATTTTGTTTAATCGATTCAATATATTTTTTGGTGAATAGTTACATTAGTATTTTATTTACTACGGTTAAAGGGTAAATCAGGCAAATAAGGGTAAAACTAATTTTATAATAATATAAAACTATCCTAACACTTGTCCTAATAATACTGTATGTGATATAGTCTACCAATAAAAACCTTGGGATTAAAATTTTCCCTTTGGAAGCCACTAGGGTATTATTATGTCATTTATGAAATTTAATTTTTATTAAAGGAATAGATTATAATAATCATGACTCTTATTACAACAAACCTTTTATTATGGGGTTATATAAGTGATATCTTAGACTATAAATAAAAATAAAATAAAATAAAAAATTTACCTACATTATGGTATTTTATTTATAATTTTTATACATTAAATAATTAAATTTAATTTTGATGCAACGGTAATGTAGTGATTTCCTTATTAATGAAAGAATCAAATAAATGATATTATAAATATTAGAAAAATATTTTCTAAACTAATTTAAGAAATCCATGAATTTTATAGGTGAATATGAAATTTTATAATACAATTCAATGGGTTGTCTTAAATTTATCTCTCTATTTGGAGTTTATTTAATTCAATAAAATGAATGGTATAAAAATAGAGGTCATTTCTATTTTATAATAATAAAATTTTATTAAATTATTTAAAAGTCATAAAATTATTTTAAAAACAAAAATAATTATTATAAGGTAAAAAAGTTCAGTAAGTGTCCAATTATGGTAAATTTTCCCCATATAAGTAAAATTTATAGACACTTAATACTTATAAAGTTGTCACAACAATTAAAACTAAAAGAGAATAATTATGGGTAAACCGAAAAGATAAGGTTTAAAATAAACAAATTCAGGTCTAAAAAATATTATATGTGAAGACTTAAAACTATAATTATCTTATATTATACATATATTAATTTGGAATCATTTTTATTAAAAACATAATTTAAATTAATTTAATATTTTAAGAGTTTTCAAGGGTATCCATCCCCTGTCCTATAAAAAAGAACCAACTTTTCTCTAATACTGACACTTCAAAATACTTTTTTCATTCCAAACTCTATCCAAACCTATAACTATAATCCATCCCCATATTTTTTTAATCCTTATTTTAGTAATAACACTCTTCTTTTAGAGGTTAAGGTGTTACTCAAACGTGATCAACCGAAGAGGAGGCATCATTTTCATTAAGTACTTATATTTTTTTCTTCTCACACTTACTTAAAGTCTCATACAACCATGATGAAATAATAACTTTAGTATAATCATTATACTATGATTTTATTATGTTAATATCATCACCAAAATTATCTCCAAATCCATCAAATTGGAATGGAATTAATCATTCTTGCATACGTGTGAACTATCACTTCAATAAACTGATCTAATTCGTTATTAATAACAATATCTCAAGACATGTTATAATAATGTAATTAATGATTCTATGTTATATTCATGACATATTATTCATTATATTATAATAATAAATCAATTACATTTTTACTTTCCATTCTCATAATAATGATAATGTCGTTCTTGCGTACAAGTGAACTGTCACCTACTCTAAGTGATATGCCTCGTTTTTTATTCGTTATATCACTTGTATGATATATATAATGATATTTAAATGATTAATATGATATTAATAATTTTATTATCATTCTATAATTAGAAAATAATAATTAAATATTTTCCATAATAATAAATTAGACATGGAAAACGTTACTCATGTGTTCATACGGCTTACCGTCTCCATGATTATAACGTTGTTCATATTTCATAACCACACTTTGTAGTTTGATTTATTGGTATAATTTATGTTTAAATATGATAATAATGTCTTGTATACTATTCTAGGTTTGATGGAATTATGACCATATGGCCTAGTGACATCAAAACTGTGTTCATTTTTGACTCACTTACTGAATATCGACAAAACAACCGATATGAACAGAAATAATTATATAATTTTTATAAAATCATAATAAGTGATATAAAATAAAAAATATAATTGAAAAAGGTTCTAAATAATGTTTAAATTAACCAAAATTTATTATTCGGGAATACAAAATTTGTACGTGATGATTCAGACTCACAGTAAGGGACATCATCTCAAAGTCCATTCATTGAGGTGTATTTCGATAATAACGACAACCTTCTTTTATACGGTGTGTAATCAACCCATTTGAATTTTAATTTTATTCAATTGTTTTAAAAAGAAATATTTTTTTGTGAATCATTTTAAAAAATGATAAATGGAATGTTTTTAACATATGCGGTGACAGTGACATTTCAATCGCTGGGACCATTATTTCGTATTTATCTTCTCTTACATGCTATAATGTTTTTAAAAGAAAAGTAAATACCATAATCCCTTTTAATGTATTTTGGTATTGAAAATGGTTTTGAAAATGAATTTATTATTTCAGTGTCTTGAAATTATATCTTATGATTTTAATATGGATGTTTTATTTTGGATTTATGCATGGTTTGTGTTTTATGATTATGTTATGGTTTTTGTTCATCGTTAATGTATATGGGTGGTTTCATGATAAAATTACAGCTAGTGAGACCATAATTTCACTACAATGCATTGGGTAATGAGACTAAGTTAAACAATAAGGTTTCTCCTGTGAATTTAATGGTATATACTTCGAATACTATTCCAAATGTAACCATGAAGGTTACTCATTATGTAGTTTGGAAAGCTAAAATGTAAGTATAATATTGATTCACCAAGTTAACATTATTATTAAAGACTGTTATTTTTTTCTAGATTATTATGTATTCTTGGGTTTATAAATATTCATAGACTAACATTTTATTTCCTTATTTTATATCCCTTACAATGATTTTTATGTTCATACCATGTTTTTAAAATGTTTTCACAGGGTATAATAATGGGTTAGAGAAAGGAAGAAGTAAAGAATATTTTTATCATGAAAAATAAATTATTTTTCCTTTTAAATGTTTTATATTCTAGATTAAATGGATTATATTTTAGTTTTATCCACTTTGTATGAAATAGTTATTTCCAAATTCTCTAAAACTATAAACCTGAATATATCTTCAATGCCAATTCTTGACATAAATCAATATTACGTATTGTTTATGGTCGTGGAATTATAGTTTGTATAAGAGGTATATATAGATAACATTAAGGGTTAAGACACTGTTAATAGAATATCCGTTAATTATTTTTACTTTATGGTCAAATTGAAATGATATATCATATAAATATTCCAATGTTGCTCCATCTAAAATATATTTGTTCAGAATGGTTTTCCTTATAAGAAACAGGGAAACTATGTTGGGATGACATCCAGAGGTGAACCACCTTCCAAATCAGCAACCGGAGATAGTCAGAATCGAAACTGAATAGTTTATTTTAGTGAGGTCACATTTGAGTTAGGCTATAAATGGTTGTGGTATCGATGTAAGAGATCTTCTAAATCAACCGCAAAAAAATGTGTCGTTATTTGGTCATTTCAAGAGGCAACATATTACATCATTGAAAGGGTCATATAACCCTATGCTAGCTAAATGGTTTATTAAATAACTAGAAAACATTTTTGTTGTCATGGGGTGTTCAAAAAATCTAAAGGTCAGTCAAGATGTTTACCATTTTGAAGCTGAATTCGATTGGTGTTGGTCGATGGTTAAGAATATCAGAGACAGTGATGAGATTGATGCTCTGGATTGGGATGAATTCAATGCCATGTTTCTTGAGAAATATTTTCCTAAGGTAGTTCAAATTAGTATGTACAAATAATTTGTGGAAATGAGGCAAGATGAGGACTGAGTGGATGCATATGAAGTGATATTTACTTTACTGGAAATGTATGCTAAAAATTTCTTCTGAGATCTTGATAATAAAATCAATCATTTTTACTCAGTACAAGAGCCCAGGTATCGAATGGTATTGGATTCTTATGAGTTTAAAAGTTATGAAATAATTATTTGATGTGTGGATAAGGTGGAAATTTAATTTTCTATATGATTAAGTATTCTTTAAAAAATAACTGAATAATAGGTCAATGTGGTAGGAAAAAATGAACAGTTATTCAAAAAAGTATGACCGTAAGAAAATTAAGTTTATAGTTTGTAAAAAATGTGGTAAAAAGAACATGAAGTAAGGCCTTTTGAATTCTGGTAAGTGCTTTATATGTGGTAATATGGGACATAAGGCTTGAAATTTAACTGAAAAAGATAATGATTGTGGTAAGAAAAAATCTTATTTACAGTCATCAAAAATTTTTAAGTGAAATGAGATGGATCATTATGAAAATGAGTCACTAATAAAGAACTCAAATGAAGGGAATCGACCAGATTATAAACAAAAGGGTGTGGTGAAATTATTTTCAACTAATTTAGTAGATGATTGTCCATATAATTAACTGGAATCAAGTACATTTTGTGTTTATTCAGATTATGCTAATGTGTTGTTTTATTTAGGGTCTAAAAAATCATTAATTTCTAATAAATTTTCTTGTGAATTATGAATTTTACCTCATGAATTGAAATCTTGAACTTATGTAAAAAACACATGGGGGATTTTGAGGCAAAAATAAATTATATGAATCATCCTTCCCTTGTCTATGGAAGGAATTTTCCTACAAACCTTGTTTTTTTTCTCTAGTAGAGTTTGATGTTATTCTGGGTATGGAATAGCCTTCTATTTACCAAGCAAAGACTGACTATAGATCTAAAGAAGTATCTTTTCTAAAAGACTTTTAGTTTTTGTATAAAAATTATCATTACCATTGATAACATTTCATAAAGATGGTAAACTATTGAAACATGGTAATGAATTTTATCTTGAACATATTATTGAATACAAAGGAACTCTTAAGATTAACAGTGTACCTATGGTAAATGAGTATCTTTATATTTTTCCTGATGAGTATCCTTGTGATATACCTAATCGTAATTTTGAATTTATTATAGAATTAGTTCCTAATGATATGAATATTTCAAAACCCCTATAATCTAATATCTCATATTAAACTTTTATATTTCAAGAATCAATTTTGGCAGTTATTAGATAACACTTTAATTTGACCAATAACATCACTGATGGGTGCTCTTGTTTTGTTTGTTAAAAAGAAATATGGTTAATTGAGACTTTGAATTAATTATATAGCCTTTAATAACATCACTATTAAGAACAAGTATCTTTTTCCACATATCTATGATTTTTTTTATCAGCTCCAGCAAGAAAAATATTTTTTGAAGGTTGACTTGAGGTCGGGGTACCATTAGTTTTAATTAAATGAAGTAGGAATTCTGAAGGCCAAGTTATGTACTAGATATGACAATTATGAATGTGCAGTTATTCCATTTGGGTTAACAAATGCACCTACCATATTCATAGATCTTATGAATTGAATATTCCATGAGCTATTATATAAGTTTTTTGGCATTACTGTTAATTATATGTTGTTATATTATATAAGTAAAGAGGAGAATTAATTTCATTTAAGGTTTGTCTTGAAAAACATTAAAGAAGAAAAATTTTATAGTAAATTCAAAAAGTGTGAGTTTTGATTACCACACATTTCATTCCTTGGTCATGTTGTTTCTAAAGATGGAATAAGTGTTCATCCTAGTAAAACAAAATTTGTTGAATAATGTCCAAGACCCACAAATATAACCTAGATTTTTAGTTTTGTTGGTTTAGTAGGTTATTTAGAGAGGATTGTTGACAATTTGGCATTCTTATCTAGACAACTGACTATGTTAACTCGAGGATGTTCATGATCCCAATTTGGAAAATAGTCAATTTTCATGATGCATTTTTGAAAATAGGTTAGTATCCCTGATCAAAACATTGAAAAAAAAGGTTATGATTCAAATCTTTTCTAAGGTGGGATGCATTTGTTGATTCCTGGTCTGTAATGATTTGATTGTCTTATTATCTTGCATCAATAATATTATATTATGAGATGATGGCTGAGAACGGTGGGTTTTTGGTTGACAACCCTAACCTGAGTGAATCTAATTCCTTTTTGAAAATAATTGATACAAAAAAGGAATCTGATTCTGGTGTGGTTGTGGAGCATTAGATTGGGAATAAAGATATCTTAATCCACTGTGTGAAGGAATTTTTTTTAAATAAAATACACATCTGGCTGAATATGTCTCAAAGAAAAGCTTTGCAGAGACTATTAAAAATTCAAGTACCATCTCTTTCCATGATTGTGATTCTTCCCCCTCTGGTAGGATAATAAGAACGGGTCATGTTACACATGTCTCGGCAAACTAGAATGTTGTGGAGGTGAGGGATAAGCTTTTCATGTTTTCTATTTTTGCTCGAGTGGTGATTCCAAAAGGGGTGAAGCCCTTGAAAGTTACTCATCTTACTAGTTGGATAACTGAGATTTGGGGCTTCACTGACTGGAGGATGACTTGTATGGTCCATGGCTTCTATCATATTGTCTTTCCCTCAGAAGAGCTAAAAAGAATAGTATGTAGTTTTGGTTCTGTCCCATGGAAACTTGGTTTCCTTAATATCCATGAATGGGATAGAAACTTTGACCCTACTAATGGTAAAAATACATATGCACAGGTATGGATTCGTATATGTAATCACAACTGGTTTTATTGGCATCTGAATATTCTTTGGGACATTACATCGTCTGTTGGAAATCCAATTAGGCTTTAAAAGAATATAGATAATCCTACTTATGGTCACTATGTGAGGATTCTTGTTGATGTTGACATGGTAGCCACACCTGTGGAAGAGGTGGTGTTAACTACAAAGGATGATAGTCTCAATCTTGGTATTTTATGTCAGAGGAAACCAAAATTATGCTTAAATTTCAATTTCATTGGGCATGTTATTTTAGACTGTAATAGGAAAAAGAAGTGTAGTCACTACAATATCAGGGGTCGTGATGTGGACAACTACAGGAGGAATAAGGGTAAGGCCTTATTTTCTGACATTGGTCCCTCCACCTCTAAGGGTACGACACTGGATATCAATGTTGATCATGGTACAGATTAGTAAAATGCAGCAATTCAAAAGATAGTGGAGGCACATGAAATTACCCAATATGGTGATTGCCCATCAATGAATGTAATAGTTGAAACTTGTGATGTTGTAGCTGGTCATAATTGTTTGGTTGCACATGATCATACTATGATCACATGTCACTCCCATTATAATCCAAGGCATCTGATGTAGCTGGTTTGTTCTATATCAGGGGGTATTTTTGCTTCTGATCAAGAAAATGATCCCCCATAATCCATTTATTCACCTATTGATTAGTCCAATCCCATGGTGTTGCTACCAGATAATGATATGGAGGTGCCTTTCTATGATAGTGCTCCTACACAGATTACAGTGGAAACTCATAATCAGATGGAGTCTTCAGCTCCCCCTCACACTGGTGCTAATAATAATGCTAAAGTTATCACTTCTTAGGATTTTGGACAAAAAGTTACATATTTTGTGCAGGTTCATCCATCAAAGGTGAAAAAATGGACACTGCCTACTACTTTGTTGTGTGGTCTGGTTGACTCAGCTAATAGGTTCGCTTCTCTACAAATTTATACTAAGGAGGATTTTACCTCCCAATCAGATGAGTTGGGGAGAAGTAAACCTTCCTCTGGATATTCTCTTAATGTTGAAAATGTGACTCATATATATGATTGGCCTATTACTAGGCTCAGATCTACCAATAAATTAAGATTCTATAGTAGAACATCCAAGGTCTTGAGAACCCTCCCCCGGTCAAGCCCATAGGCATATTTTTATGACCAAAAAAACTATTTTAATTGGTATTGTAGATCCAAGAGTATAGTTTGAGACTTGTGCTCCTTAAAATGGAGATCCTTGGGTTATTCCCTAGTTTCTAATAACCAAGTTGATAATAATGATGTGTCCCTATGGGTCTTGAAACATAATTCTGTTATTTTCAATTCTTTTCGGAATGACCAGCAACTTGTTACCCTATCCTATTGCATCAATAGGATTTTTTATTCGGTATCCTTTTTTTATGACTTAAATTTATATACAAGAAGAATAACGCTCTGGTGGATCTTTGGATATCTTACTAAAAATGTGGAATGCAATTGGATACTAATTAGTGACTTCAACACTGTCATGTGACCTAAGGAAAAAACCATTGATAACATTTGTAGGACCTTATCCTCTGAATTTTATTCTCATATTGATAGGTGCAGCTTGACCGAGGATCTAATT
The DNA here is from genome assembly GCA_963277665.1 of Viscum album. NCBI lineage: Eukaryota > Viridiplantae > Streptophyta > Magnoliopsida > Santalales > Viscaceae > Viscum > Viscum album. The sequence goes on from OY728143.1 coordinate 361,774,416, forward strand.
TCTTGTTATGATTTTACATGGTGAAGGTACACGATCAAGTGGAGGAAGGAAAGTAAATTGGATAGGTGTTTAACGCAATTTGATGATAGAAATGACATTGTTGATGTTTCAGATATCACCCTTCCAAAATTTCATTCATACCATAATCTTCTTTTTATTGATGTTTTTATTGATAGTTTGAGGTCTTCCCCACTACCTTTTTAGTTCAATATTGCATGGTTATTCATACCAGGTTGAAGGGAAGTTGTTCTAGATGCATGGAAAGTTTTTTTGTATCCCTTTGTATATCCTCTATAGTAAATTGAAGGTTGTTAATTCAAAGATGAAGGAATGGTGTAAGGTAAATTTATCCTCTCTTGAAAATGACTTTAAAGAGGCTAAAAACTGATTTTTATCCTGTCAAACTGATAACATGTCCATGCACATGCCCTCTCAAGATGAGATATATGCTGCTTCAAATGTGGACAAACTTTTGACGGTTAAGGAAAATTTATCTCAGACTTAGTAAAGGTGCAGATGGTTGAAATAAGGTGACAGAAATTCAATATTATTTCATTTCATGTATCATGAGAGGAAGTCCAGGAGGATTCTCAATTCCATTAAAAATGAAGGGATTTTTTTCTCTAAGAATGATATTGCACATGCTGTGATAGATTATTTCGAGAGTCATTACTCTGATAGTGGGGTGGCCAGCACTAGGGAAATTCTAATGTGTTTTGACACATCTATTGATGATACTCAGAACAAGTGAATTTTTGAGATACCTATTGAAAAAGAAATTCTTGAAGCACTCTTCTCTTTCATTATTGAAATTATTATAGGATCCAATGGTTTCACAAATAATGTTTTCATGTTCTACTAGGATATTGTCCACGTTGAAGTTATGAGTGGTGTGAAAGAATTCTTTATCTCCATGTATATTCCTTTGGGGATGAACTCCAACTTTGTTTCTCTTATTATAAACAAGGATAATTCACTAGACATTAAGGAATTCTGGCCAATTACAATTGGGAATACTATGCCAAAAGTCCTCAGCAACATATTGACACCCAGATTGGGTGAAATTTCCAAAGTGATGATTTCTAGCAACAAGTTTGGATTTTTCCCAGGGTGAAGTATACAAAAAAGTATTTTTACAGCTTTTGAATGTGTCAATGTCCCACAGTAAAATGGTTCGGAATATTGATATCTCTAAATCCTTTCACACTATCATATGGAATCTTTTCCATTCCAAAAATGCATGGGTTCTCACAAGTATTATTGACCTGATTAGGTCCATTATGATGAGTTTCGAACTCTCTATTCTTATAAATGGCTCCCCTAGGGGGTTCTTTCAATTTTCAAGAGGTTTTAGGCAGGGGGATCCTCTCTCTAGTATTTTATTTTCTATATCTTAATATTATCTTTGCCGGTGTCTGAATGACCTTTTTAATATTGGTTTATATAAGAGGATGAGTGTTGGAAGGAATTAGTTGGCTCCCTCCCATTTTCTATATGCAAATGACATATTGACATTTATAATTTCTAATAGAGGAACTATTTCTTGTATTTAGATTATCTTCTCACATTATGAAGAGGTAGTGGGATAGGTCATCAGTTGGAGGAAGTCATTGTTCATGTTTGGGGAAGGTTTTATTATTTATAGGTAGAATAAAATTTTATGTAAGATTGATGTTAATAGGGGTACTTTACTGTTTATGTACCTTGGAGTGCCTATATTTTAAAGTTGGTTAAAGAGGTGTCATCTGGAAAATATTACTCTGAAATTTAATAATCAGTTAGAAAATTAGAATGGGAGAAATATATCACAAGAAGGAAAATTTTGTTTTCTCAATTCTTTTATCACATCAATGTTTGTCTATTTTTTCTCATTATAGTTGGCCTATAACCTTTGTGAGAGAGATGACCAGCAAAATTAGGAATTTCAATTGGACTGGTACTATTGATTATAAGAAATCGATCTTAGTTTCTTTGAAAGAGTGTGTTAGACCTATTGATATGGGTGGAATGGGTTTTAAGGATATAAGAATCTTTAACGACTCTTTGATAAAAAAATCACTTGGATATACTTTCTAATTTTGATATGCCCTTTGATTTTATGAATACCAAATTCGTTGAGAAGACGTATAATAGATAGGTCGGCTATATGGCCTCTTTTGTATGGCATGAATTGAAGCAGGACTACTCTGAATTTATGGTATACTCAAGGTGGATTTTCTACAAGCAATTCCCACTGAACTGCTGGACAACCAACTGGTTGTCTTGTCGGATCTGCAATAATATGATTGTCCCGGGCTCTCTAAGGGATAAAACCATTGCTGATCACAGCTTTGACCAATCCTTGCATATTATTATTCCTGCCCACATGCATATAAAAAATTCCAGGTACATGTTTTATGATATGGACACTCCAGTTTTGGTGAACATCTGGAATAGTGAGTTCACCACAAAGTAATACTATAGACACCTTTGTAGACCCTCAACTCCTCCACCATCGTGGATTTCTGGAATGTGCAAAACATTTGTTCCCCTGTTGATTGTTTTCTACTATAGGTGATTTAGAGGCAAAGACTCCCTCTACAACACCTTATATAAAGCACTAGGAGGAGTCTTTTCTCAGTCTTTCTATTCTTCTTGAGAGTAGAGGAATTGATATCACATATATTTGTTAATTTCTAATTTTCCAGTAGTGTTTGGTCTTATGTGTTGGTTATATTTTTGTATTATTTAGAGCCCCATTCAATAGAAACTATGTTAAAGGCTGTTTTTAGGTACACCGACAGTGAGTATGTTCATTTCTTCCTCATTGCAGCCATTGTTTCTAGTATTTACTATTTATGGAGGGCACGAAATGATTTGATGTTCAGAATCAATAAACCATCTTTGCATGCTGTTGTTCTAGCTATCCACTGGGCCATTCAATTTGTTTCTCATTGTCAAACTAGGGCCATGAATAATGATTTCTCTAACCTTGTGATTTTGAGGTCTATTGGTGTGAATGGAAAGTCAAATAATCCTATCATAGTGAAATATATTAGATATATTCCAAATTAAAAAATGGTGGTTAAAGATCAACGTTGATGGAGCTGCATCTGGTGCACCTGGACCTGCTAGATGTGGAGGTGTCATTCAAACTTCTAGAGGTCTGGTCAAGGGATGCTTCATTCACTACATTGGAAATATGACGGCTATTGAAGCATAAATTTGAGAAATGATTAAAGCTATCAGGTACGCTATCCACTATAGATGGAAGTATTTATGGTTGGAATCATATTCTTATATTGTTTTCCAAATTATGAAAAGTGGATCAAGGAATGTACCATGTAGGATTCTTTCTGTGTCGGTTGACTACCTTCAACATGGTGGCTGGATCTCTCTTGATGTTATGCATGATCTTAATGAATCCAATCATGTGTATAATACCCCCAATAAAAGAGAAATTGTGGAGGTTAGATCTAGTTGGTCATTCATAACTCTAGAGTTTTGTAGTCATCTTGTCCATGCGGATTATTAGGGTAAGGTTTTTACCCTCCTGTGTAAGGCTTGTTTGTAATGTTCTGTTTCAAAATTTAATTTTTATTGAATTTATTAGGGGTAGGTTCTCCTGACACCTGATCATTTTCAGTAAGTTAACCTGAAAAGGTTTTATGTTCTTCTAGAAAAAAAAGTGTGATGAATGATTTTAGGAATTGAAAAAACAATGTGTGGATGATCATGTTTTGGCACATCCTTTCAAAAATGGTAAAAATTTTATCTATGTTGATGCATCTTTGAAAGGATTGCGATTTTCTCTAATGAATAATGATCATGTAATTTTATATACTATCCATTAGAAGAAAACTCGTTAGTAAAATTACCCTAGAATTTATTTGGAATTATATGCTATTGTTTTGTTTTAAAAATTAGGAGACATCATCTGTATGGAGGGAAATGTGAAATATATATTGGCTACAAAATTCCAAAGTATACATTCACTTATAAATAATTTAATTTAAGATAGAGAATATGGTAGGAACTAACCATGGATTATGATTGCACAATTCATTACCATCTAGGAAAAGAAAACAAAGTGGTTGATGCTTTAAGTCAAGAAAATAATGCTTAATTAACCATGTTACATTTGGAACATGACCCTTTGATTAATGATTTTATGAACATTGGCATGGAAGTTGTTGGGGCAAGAAAATAATCTTTTTTGTTTCAGGTTTTAGTTTAATAGTCTCTATTCAAGAGAATTAATAAAGAGTAGAAGGAAGATAGTGTATATTAGAAAAGTAATGAATTGGTTCAAAAGGAAATGTTTCTAGAATTTATGATTGATAAAGACTGTGTTTTGATGTTTTGGAAAAGATAATATATGCCTTGTGGCTCATAGTTGAAGAAATTTTTTTTGAAGTCCATAGTTCTCTGTATTTACTTCATCCAGGTATTACAAAGATGTATAGATATCTTCATGATTATTACTAGTGGAATGGAATTAAAAATTGATATTTATGAATTTATAGTGAACTGTTTAACTATTCAATATTTTAAACCATGTTGGTAGTTACTGAACGGGATGTCTCAAAATTTTCCAATGCCAAAGTGTAAAAATTAAAATACATCCATGGAATTCATAGTGGGACTACCAAAGACTTCTTGAGGTAAAAATGTGATTTGGGTTATTATTGATATATTTAAAAAATCTTATAATTTTATTTCTATTCAAGATACATTGTCTCTAGATCAAATTTATTAGTGGTATCTTAAAAAGATAGTAATTTTATAGAGAGTTCCCCTCTCCATTATATGTGATCATGATCACAGGTTCACATATAATATTTTTAAAGGCCTTTATAAGTCATTGGGAACAGAATTAAATTTTAGTGCATATTTTCATCCTCAATCATATGGGAAGTCAAGATGAATAATTCAGACCTTAGAGTATATGTGCCAGTATTGTTCAATGAATTACCAGGTATATTGGGATCAATATCTTTCTTTGGTTAAGTTTTCATCTAAGAATACTTTTCATTCTAGTATATAGATGGAACCATTTGAGGAAATATATGTAAAGTAGTGTTGAAAATCATTTATTTGGGATGAAGTTGGGGAAAGGAATTTTATGGGACCAAAATTGGTTGAAGAGATGGAAGAAAATGTTCAGTTGATTCATAAAGACATGAGGATAACTCAAAGCTGGAAGAAAAGTTATATGGCTAACCAGTGGAATGGGATTTCTTTCATTGTAAGTGATCATATTTTTTTCAATGTTTTGCCATGGAAAAGTGTAATGCATTTTGGTAATAAGGTAAATATGAGTCCGAAGTTCATTGGACCCTTTGAAATCCTGGGGAAGTTAGATCAGTTTTCTATAGAGTGAATTTACCTTTGATTTTATCCCATTTAAAAAATGTTTTACAATTTTCAATGTTAATAAAGTATTTTTTGGATCCATATCATATTTTGAGTCTATAATTAGTTCAGTTGGAAGAAAATGTTTCATTTGAGGAACAACCAGTCTAGATTCTTGACCATAGAGGGAAAGTGTTGTGGAATAATGTGATTCATAAGGTTAATGTTTTATGTAAAAACATTATGTTGAAGTGAAAATAAGGGAATCTAAAAATTTTATGATGGATAAATACCCCCCACTTATTTAATAAGTTAATAAAATTGCGAGGACGCACTTTCCAAAAGGGGGAAGGATGAAATATCCCATGTAATTATAAAATAATACATTTTCATATCTATTAATATTTATGAATTAGATATTAAGGTTACATAAAAGTGGAGTCTATGTATGATACTGTACATGACACACAACAATGGGTTTCTCTAATATATTATGTTGCACACAAGATTGAGATATATATAAAAATAATACACTATTAATATGATTATTTTAAATAGAAGTTATTGGATAGCCATTTTATTGGAGGTAATGAACAAAAAAATAACTATATTATGTTTAAAAATGTTTACTAAATGTTTTTACTTTCTTTTAATAACTTTTAGAGGATTAAAATGAGAATAAATACAATTTTGAGTGTAAAATACTATAATATTTTTTTAAAGGAAGTTCTACCACCATTTGATGGAATTCCATTTTTAAATATAGTTTTTTACACTTTTATATATTATATTTCAAAATTTAAACTTATTATTTGGAAGAGGGACACCAAAATTTACCTTGGTTAAAATTTTGGTATTTTTTTATAAAATTCATATATTTAATAAATAGTAAATTATATTATATTTTAATTTGAAGCTGCCTTTTATTCTTATTTATTTTTATTGATATATTATCACTTGACATGGTTTTAATGTTTATATAGATTATTGTTTTATAATTTAACTCAATTTTATTCATTAGATGAAATTTTACATTCAAATTTGATATAAACACATGGTAAAATATTGATTTTTTTTACTTTTTAAAAAAACTTATTTTCTCATTCCGACAATGGGATAAATTTTAAATTTAATTCTCCCACTTCTTTGAATTGAATTTTCAAAAAATAACATACACGATTTTAATTAGTATGTAAATTTTGTTTTAATATATTTAAAGTAATTTTTGGAAAATAGTAACAGTAGTATTTTATTTACCATGGTTAAAGGGTAAATCAGGTAAATATGGGTAAAAATGTTATTATAATAATATAAAAATTCATCAACACATGTCCTAATATTATTGGATGAGATAAAACCAACCAAGACAGACCTTTGGATTAAATTTTTCTCTTTGGAAGCCACTTAGGTGTGATTATGACATTTATAACATTCAATTAAAATTAAATGAAAAAATAATAATAAACATGAAACTTACTACTAAAAAAATTACTGTTGGGTTATATAATTGATCTCTTCTCCAATAAATAATAATTAAATAGATATAATTATTATCTACATTATGATATTTTATTTATAATTTTTATAAGTTAAATAATTTTATTTAATTACGACACAATGAGGATGTAGTGAATGTGTTATTAATGAAAGAAACAAATAAATGATATTATAAATATCAAAATAAATATTATATGAAATAATTTATGTCATAAATTAATTTTATAGGTTATTTTAACATGTTAAAATAATATTAAAAGGTATTTCTTAACATTATCTCCATGTTTGGAATTTATTTATAATCAATAAAATGAATAGTATAAAAATTGATGTCATTGTTATTTTATATAAATAATAAATTTTTAAATTATTTAAAATTAATAAATGTATTTTAAAATGACAAAGTGATTATTATATAGACTAAACGTTCATCAATTATCCAATTTATGGAAATTTACTCCATATAATATAACTTTATGGCCTCTTAAAATTTAAAATGTTGTTACCACAATTAAAATGAAAAGAGAATAATTAAGAGTAAACTATAAAGATAATGTTTAAAATAAAATAAATACAAGTATAAAATTATTAGATGAGATAGTATATAAATATTATCATCTAATATTATACATATATCATTTTTGAATCATTTGATAAAATTTTAATTTATATTCATTTTATATTTTAAGAGTTTCGAAGGGTGCCCCACCCATCTCTTATAAAAAGGTACCAACTTTTCTCTAATACTCACACTTCCAAATAATTATTATTAGAACAAACTCTATCCAACTACCTTCCTAGAATCCCTAAACACTTTATTTTTATCTTATTTTAGGAATAACACCATTCTTTTAGGTGTTAAGGTGTAACTCAAAGGTGATCAACTGAAGAAGAGGTATCATATTCTTTAAGTATTTATATATAATTTATTCTTCCACTTCCATCAAGTCTCATCCAAACTTGATGACATAATAAATCCAATATAATCCTAATTTAGAGATTTTATTATATTAATATCCCCACCTGAATACACACCCCCTTCAATCAAATGGGAATAGAATTAATCGTTGGTGCGTACATGTGAACTATCATCTCCACAAACCAATCTAATTCATATTACATAATTGTCTCTCATGGTAGGTTATAATATTGAAATTAATGTTCCAATGTGATATTATTGAAATATTATTCACTATATGATAATAATATATCAATTAAATTCTTAATTTCCATTATCATAAAAATGATAACTTTATTCGTGCGTACATGTGAACTATCCCCTCCACTATGTGATGTGACTCATTTTTATTCGTCATAACACTTGTATGGTATATATATATAAGTATATTTAAATTATTAATAAGATATTAATGATGTTATTATCATTATATAGTGATAAAATAATACTTAAATTCTCTCCATAACAATCAATAGAAAATAGAAAATGTTACACATGCGTATGTACGGCTTACCATCTACATGATTAAAACATTGTTAATTTTTCATAACCTTGCTTAATGGTTTCATTTAAATGTATAATTTATGTATTAAGATGATAATTATTTATTGAATATTATTTTGGAGATAATTCACTTATGACCACATGGACTAGTTATATCAAAATGATGTTCATTTTAGACTCAAGTACCAAATAGCAACAAAACAACCGATATGAACTCAAATAATTATATAATATTTATAACATGGTAATAAGTGATTTAAAAATAATAATAAATATGAAAATGTTCTCATGTTTGTAGAAATTAATCAAAAAAATTTATTAACGAATATAAATATTATATATGATGATTCAAACCCACAGTAAGGGATTTTGTCTCAATCTCATTTCATTGATGTGTATTTCGATAATATACACCACCTTCATTTATATAGTTTATAATCATCCCATTTAACTTTTAATTTTATTCAATGGTTTTCAAAAAGAATATTTTTTATATGAATAATTTTACTAAAAGAAAAACAAAATGTTTTTTTAAAAATATGAGGTCACAATGACCTTGTCATTGTCGGGTTTGTTATTTTGTATTTGAATTCCTCTATAAGATGTAATGTTTTTAAAAGACAATTAAATACCATATTCCCCTTTTAGGTATTTTGTAATTGAAAATGGGTTTGATAATGAATTTATTATATCAATATCATGAAATGAAATCTTAGGATTGCAATGTGGAAATATTATTTTTTCATTATGCATGGTTTATGTTTTAGGATTATGTTATGGTTCTTGAGAATAGCTTATGTATATGGGTGGTTTCATAATAAAACAAAGGCAAGAGAGCTCATGATAGCACTCCAATGCATTGGGTAATGATACGGAATTAAACAATAAGGTTTATCCTAATAGTTTTAGGGAATATACTATGATGGGTATTACAAACGTAACCATGTAGGTTACTCCTTATATAGTTGTGAAAGATAAAATGTAAGTATGATATTGATTCAACAAGTTACCTTTATTATTTATAATTTCTATTAATTTTTTCAATATTCTTATGATTTCTTGGGTTTATAATTATTCTTTTACTAATATTTTATTTCATTATTTTATATCTCTTACTGTTCTTTTTATCCTCATCCCATGTTTTTAAAATGTTTTCACATGGTATAAGGATGGGTAAGAGAAAGGAGGATGTCAAGAAGATTTTTATCATGAAAAATAAATCATGATTACTTTTAAATGTCTTATATTATGGATGAAATATATTCTATTTCTGTTGTATCCCCTTTATATGTAATTGTAATGGCCTAATTCTCTAAAACATTAAACGTGAAAATATCCCCAGTGTTAATTCTTTACTTAAATCAAGATTATGAAAATTTTAAGGTTGGGGCCTTATAGTTGGATTCATAGGTTGGTTTAGAAAACATTGATGGTTTGGATATTAATAATAGAATATCCATATATTATTTTTACTTTATTACTAAATTGAAATGATATAGAATTTGAATATTACCATGTTGCTTTATCTAAGATATGCATGTTCATAATGGTTTTCTGTAGAGAAAAAAAGGATAGTTGTGCTAGGAAAACATTTATAGGAAAACAAGATTCCAAATCAACAAACTGAGATAGTTGGAAATATAACTAAATAGTTTGTTATGGTGATGGAATAGTTGAATCAAACGATAAATGGTGGTGTTATCCATGAATGAGATCATCCAAATCAACCACCGAGGAACATGTTAGTATTGGATCATTTCATGAGGCAACATACTCCATCATTCAGATGATCATCTGACCTTGTGCTAGCTAGAGGGTGGATTAAATCACTAGAAATGATTTTTGATATCATGGGTTGTTCAGATAATTAATAGTTTTGTATTTTTTTACCATTTTGAAGGTGAATCTGATCTATGGTGGTCAATGGTTAGGAATACTAGATATAGTGAGAATATTGATGATCTGGATTTGGATGGATTTAAGGGTATGTTTCGTGAGAAATATTCTTCTAAGGCGGTTCAAATTAGGATGGAAAACAAATTCGCGTAATTAAGGAAGGATGAGGACTCAGTGGCTGCGTCTGAATATAAATTTACTCAGCTCGAATGATATGCTCCAAATTTCATATAATATATTAATAGTAAAATCAATAATTTTTTACTCAAGATTAAAGCAAAAGTGTCAAAGAAAATTGTCTTCTCGTGAGTTTAAAGGTTAGGAAAATATTATTTGATGTGCATAGAATGTGGAAATAGAATTTTCTAATGATTATGTGCTCTTTTAAAAAAAGAATAATAGGTTGAGGTGGTAGGAGAAAGGGAATATTTCTTAAAAAAAAGTCTGATGGTGTGAACATTAAGATTTTAGTTTGTGAAAATTATTCTAAAAGGAAAAATGGGGAATGGATTTTTTATTCCATTACATGCTTTTGATGTGGGGAGATGGCATATAAGGCTCATAATTTCACTGAAAAAGATAATGATAGTGATATGACAAAAACTGATTTGAAGTTAATAGAATTTTTTAAGCTTAATGAGAAGGGTAATTATGAAAATGAGTGTCTAATGAAGAACATGAGTTAATGGAAGTGGTCAGACAATAAGCAGAAGAGTGTGGTGAAATCCTTTGTAATTTATTTAGTAAATGTTGGCCCATCTAATAAAGTGGTATCAGGTACATTTATTATTTATTCATATTATGAAAATGTGTTGTTTGATATGAAGTATACACATTATTTCATTTCTAATAAAATTTCATGTAAATGTGGAATTCTACATCAAGAAATGAATCTATAACATATGGTAAAAACAACTAGGGAAATATTGAGGCCACATGAAATTATAATAATTTTCATGTCCTTGTCTTCAAAAAAAATTTACCTACAAACATTATTGTTTTGCCTCTAGTAGACTTTGGTATTATTTTGGGTTTGGATTACCTTTTTGTGTAGCATACTAATATTGATTATAGATCTAAAGATTTTTCTTTTCAGAAAGACTTTTAGTTTTTGTATAAAAATGAACCATTACAATTGATAACATATCAAGAACCTGTGAAACTTTTGAAATATGATAATGAATGTTAACATACACATATTATTTAAAATAATGGAACTATTCAGATTAATAATGTGCCCATGGTAAATGGGTATCTTGATGTTATTCCTTGTGAGTTTCCTGGTACTATACCTAATCAGGAAGTTGAAATTACTATTGACTTATTTTTTAATGTTAGGAAAATTTCAAAACCCCCTTATTGAATGGCTCAAATTTATCTTTTAAGGGTAAAGAATCAATTTCATGAGTTATTAAATAAAAGTTTAATTTTACCTAGCACATCAACATGGGGTTCTCTTATCATTTTATAAAATAAATATGGTTCAATGAGACTATTAATCAATTATAGAGCCTTTAATAACATCACGGTTAAGAAAAAATATCATTTTATTCATATTGATGAATTTTTTGATCAACTACAGGGAGTGCAATATTTTTCGAAGGTTGACTTGAGTTGGGGTACCACCAGTTTAAAGTAAAAGAATCTGACATTATGAAGACCACATCTCGTACTAGATATTCCTTTTATGAATTTGTAGTTATTTTGTTTGGGTAAACTAATGCATCTACTATATTCATGGATATTTTGAATATAATATTACATGAGTTCTAGTATAATTTTATGGTTGCATTTATTAATGATATTAGGGAATATTGTATAAGTTAATAGGATCATGAAAGTCAATAAAGGGTATTCTTACAAACCTTAAAAGAAAATAAACTGTATGGGAAATTCAGAAAGTGTGAGTTTTGGTTTCAAAAAATTTCATTTATTCTTCTTATAATTTCGAAATATGGCATAATTATCGATCATGCTAAAACAAAAGTTTTATAATAATGTAAAATTCCCCAAAATATAACCAAGATTCTATGTGTATTAGTTTTATTAGGTAATTGTCAGGGTTTTGTTGAATATTTTTCATTTTTATCTAGCCTGCTAACTAAGTTAACTTGAAAAGGTGTTAAGTTAATTTGGAAAAAACAATGTGAAGAACATTTTCAAGAATTGAAAAGAATATTGGTGAATTCTACAGTTTTGGAACTACCTTCAAGAAATGGTGAATTTGTTGTCTATAGTGATGCTTCATTCAAAGAACTCGGTTGTGTCCTAATATAGAATGACCAGGTAATTTCATAAGCTTCACGTCAGTTGATAACTCATGAGTTAAATTACCCTACACATGATTTGGAATTATTTGCAGTTTATTTTTCAATAAAACTTTTTAGGAATCATTTGTTTGAAGTAAAATGTGAAATATATACCAACCACAAAATTTTAAAGTATATATTTACTCAGAAAGAATTGAACATGATACATATAAGATGGTTTTAACTACCAAGGATTATGATTATAATATTCATTACTATCTAGGAAAATAAGACAAAGTGGTCGATGCTTTAAGTTAGAAAATTAATATAAAATTAATCATGTTGTGTTTGGAACATGACTATTTTATTAATGATTTGATGAACATTGGAATGGAATTTATTGGTGCCAGAAATTACTCAATTTTGTTTCATGTTTCATTGAAATCATCTCTATCAGATAGAATTTTGAATGAACATAAGGAATAAAGTGAATTTTATAAAAAGGTTTAATTTGTTCAAAATGCTAATATGTATATAGATCATTGTGAGTAATACTGGTTTGGTTGATTGAAAAGAGATATTGTGGAATTTACTATGAAGTGTGTGACTAGTCAACAGGTAAAAGTAGAGAAGTAGTTACTAAAAGGGATGATTCGTCCTTTTCCTATACCAAAGTGGAAATGGGAAAATATATCTATGGATTTCATAGTTGGACTACTAAAGACTTTTCAAGGTAACAATGGTATTTGTGCCATTGTAGATAGATTGACTAAATATTCTCATTTCCATCCAATTCAAGATACATTTTCTCTAGACCAACTTTCTCAGTTGTATCTTAAATAGATAGTCATATTACATGGTGTTACCCTCTCCATTTTATCTGGTCCTGATCCGAGGATCACTTATAACTTTTGGAAATGCCTTTAATAGTCATTTGGAATAGAAATAAATTTTAGTACATTCTTTCATCCTTAGTCAGATGGGCGGTAAGAATGAATAATTCGGACTTTGGAGGGTATTCTATGTTCTTTTTTAATGGATTACCAGGTAAGATGGAATCAACATACTTCTTCGGATGAGTTATCTTACAATAACATTTTTCATTATAGTATAAAAAATGCACCATTTTTTGTATTATATAGAAACTTTGTCGAACTCCTGCATTTTGGGACTAATAATGGAAAAGGAAGTTATTAGGACCAGAATTCGTAGAAGAGATGGATGAAAAAGTTCAACTAATTCAAAAACACATGAGGACATCTCAGAGTAGGAAGAAAAGTTATACAGATAATTGGAGGAAGGATCATTATTTCGAGGTAGTTGATCGATCCTTTCCCAAAGTTTCATCGTGGAAAGTTTGATGCATTTTTCTAATAATGGAATGATGAGGCCATAGTTTATTAGACCCTATAAAATCTTGGTAAATGTCAGATCACTTTCCTAAAGTGTGTCTTTACCTAAAATTTTATCATAGGTACACAATTTTTTTTGCGATTTAATGTTGAGAGAGTATTTTTTATATCTATCTCATGTTTTGAGTCTATAAGTAGATCAGTTGGAAGAGAATATTTCTTTTAAGGAAAAACCAGTCTAGATTCTTAACCACATAGAGTATGTGTCACGAAATAAGGTGATTTGTAACATCACGTTACATTTCTAGGTACTTTTTATGTTTCAAAGAACCTCTGTTTTAGAGTAGTGACTTGGGGGTGCATTTGAGTGAACTATTATAGAAAAACTTGAGGATATTGTGTTGTGCACAGTTTGTGCACGATTTGACAAACCGTGTGACCAAACCATGCCAGCCTTGAAACCTGGACAGAAGCTTCCACACGGGTGGCACACGGTTTGTCTAACCGTGTGGCCAAGCCATGAGAGAAGGGTGGCCGAGGCAGTATCTCACGCATGGTTAGTGCACAGTTTTTCAAACCATGTGGCCAAACCGTGTGGTCACTTAAATGTGATCCTTAAATTGTGGATCTTGCTCGGTTTTGCTACTAAGTGTTTCATTTTTTCTCCTAAGTGGCCCTAACTCGGGAATTGTCTTCTCCTAAGGACAGAAAGGGTTCTCCCATCATTCAAGAGGTGATCGAAAGTCTCCTCTTGGTGAATTTAAGCCTGTGTCTTGAGGTATGTGATCATTCTTCATCGTTCTTGATTGGTTTCTTACATCTACCTAGATCCACTTCTCCTCTTCTCTTAGTTTCTTAGATCTACGCCCGTTGTGGGTAGATATAAGTGTGTGGTACCAAATTTGATGAGATTTGGTCTTAGTATTTCTAGGAGAAGAGATCTAAGGTGGGTTCTTGAATAAGAGACCCAATTTTCTTAAGCGTTCTCGACCGTTGTGGTTTTGGTTAAAACCTTCGAGGTAGGTGGTTCCGTTCTGATTAGCCAAATTTTTTATCATTTTGTTGGATTTATTTATTTCAATTGTTGATTTAAATTCAATTTCTCATTTTTTATTTCAATTAAATTGACAAAAACTAGATTCCATTGAATTGAGATGTTTGAAATGTTTTTGGCATAAAAGTTTGGGAAAACTCCAATTCCATTAAATTGGGTGTGTTTATGGAAATTGGCTGATTTAAATTGTTTAATTTAAATTGTGGATTTGATGGAAATGTTTTCAATTAAATTGTTGAATTTAATTGTGGAAATGAAATGTGTAATGATGGAATTGGTTTTGAATGGATTTAAAACTTATGAAATTGGATTAAAATGATTTTATTAAAACCCATTGGTTTTATCATGTGAAAAAGGCATGTTTTGAATAAAACCTGTTTTGGTTTTAAATGGAATGAAGTTGGTACTTTTGAAATGGAATAATGGGATTGATCGTATTTTAAGAATTCTTAAAATAGTTATCCCATCTTGCAAGAGCGCATACAAGCCTTAGGTTTTTAGTGAGTTATTTGGATACACACTACGCTACCACAACGTTCTAAATCATACATGCAACGGGTCACATCCCTGACAGGTTGGTGACAAGTCTCCTTTGGCCAGTGTCATAGGGACATGTGTATACCCATTTTGATCAGTCCACATAGAGAGTGCAGAATCATATAACTGGTTAATACTATCATACCTTTTGGCAGGTGACCATGTTGCTCACTTGTTTATTTATATTTGAGATATAAATGTATGCCAATGTTATGAAGCTATTTTACATGCCTGCTAAATTTACATAAACTGTTTTATGTAACTATTTTTTTATTTCAGCCATTATTTTAGAAATATTCCATCATTGTAAAGCCTTTTCTTAAACTGATTTTTCCATCATTTGAAAACGTATAGCATGTTTTGTTAAAATATGCTTTTGAATTTCCAAACCTGTTTATTTGAAAATTGAAAACTTTTCTGTGGATAATCTATTTTTGGAATCTGTTATGGAATCTTTGGTGGTATCCAACTGGTCTTAGGATCACACCATACTTTTGTCTTTGGGTGTTTGTAGACTTTCTTCTTCCTAGATCGAGAGAAGGGAAGGGATCACTTGGAGGTGGATCTAGTTGTTGATATTTGGACTTGGTGTGTTGTGTCCTTAGGGACCTTGGGGTTGTTTTCTCATTCTAGTACTTGGGTTATAGTACTTTGGGCTTTTTATGCCAAGTTGTTTTCTGGTACATCACTCCTAATGAATTTTTCTTTTGTAATGAATACTGTTTTGTTATCTATTTCTTCTGCATTCTTGTGGTAGAAATTTCTCCCACTTTCTTGTTGTGTGATGTTCGGTGCTAGTCGCCGACCCGTGGGGATCGAGAACGCCCTTCGGGTTATGTCAGGACTGGCTCGGCTATCGGGTTACCAAGGTACCCAGGCTGGTTTGTGACAAAGTGGTATCAGAGGCGAGGTTAAGCATCTTTCCTCGATGACAGTATGCATTTAAGTTTTCTTGTCGGGACATGGGAGGTAGTTGTGATTGAGTGCCTGGATAGCTCTCACCACAATGAACCTTAAGTCACTAGGTAGGGTTAGGGAAATACGACTTGTGGATTAGTTCTAGTACTTTACTTGTTTTTATTTGGATAGAGTGGAATCCAAATCTTATTAATCCCTTATATTAAGAATAGTTTTCCTTGTTACTCTATTTGAGTATTAATCAAATATCTTTTTGTGTTGTGTAGCAACATGCCTCTGAGGATACATGAGAATAGGATCCAAAAAGTGGTTGCTACTGAATCTCAGCAAGCGAGTCCTATTGTGGATCGGAGTCTGGTTGAGGTGATTGTTCGCACTGTCCAGGCTCTGGGACATGCACCAGCTCTAGATCCTATTCAGACTCCAACTATAGATCCTCATGTTGATATTCTCTGAAGTCATTCTCAAGAGTTCCTATGCCAGAAGCCACTACTTTTCAAAGGATCCACTGACCCTCAACATGCTGAGGAATTTTTGAGTAATATTGAATGTATGTTTGGGTTCTTGGAGACACCTGATGTGATCAAGGTGAAGTGTGCCACCTTCGTACTAGAGGGACCAAGTAGGAGATGGTGGGACACTATGGTGATGGCTGGGAAACATGAGGTTTTGGTGTGGAAAGACTTTAGGGTTCTTTTCACTAACCAGTTCTATCCAGAATCAATGGTGTTGGCTAAGGCTGTGAAGCTTTTCAATCTTGAGCTGGCTAACAAAACCGTGACGGAGTACTCAAATTTCTTTTCTGAGTTGCTATAGTTTTCTCCTGAGATTGTATCTAATGAGAGGATGAAGGCTCGACGATTCGAGTTGGGGATTTGATCAGATATTCGATCTCAGGTTTTCTTACTGATGTTTCCCACTTATGCTGATGTGTTGGATAGGTCCATGATGGTTGAGATGGACTTGGAAGGAAAGTCAGGGTTGAAGGAGGTTGTTTTCCTCCTATTGGTAGTGTGGGATCCTTTAAAGGAAAACAGAAGCATGACTTTTCTCATGGTAGTTCTCGATAGCAGAGTCATCCCAGACCTCCAATAGCACCAGGAGGGGATTCTTTCACTTTCTATAAATGTGGGAAGCCAGGACATTCTAAGAGGGTTTGCACTGAGGCACCCAAGAACCGTAGCTCCTGCGAACATTTAGGGAACTTACAGAGATTATTCCATCACTTCTCTATTCCACATAGTGGAACACGATCATCCACACCTCCAAATACCGCAAGGAAATCAAATGCTTCACATACAAAAGGGTTCCATCCACAGGAATCGGGAACGAAGCTTATTCACGTAGTGGAAGAGTCGCCAGAGGTAGCTGATGTAGGTCCTGCAACTGTGAGAGGTACCATTACTATAGGTTCATCCTTAGTGACCGCTCTTTTTGATACCGGTGCATCTCACTCATTTATTTCAACCCATATTGTTAATATGCTTAATCTACCTATGGAACTTTTATCTTGTGCGATGTATATTACTACACCCATTGGTATAATGATAGAAAAGGGTCTTTGTAGTCCTGCTTGTGCCTTCTCTCTATCATATGTTGATCATGCTTGGAATTTCTTTGTTCTTGACATGAAATATTTTGATGTCATTTTTGGGATGGATTGGCTCATTTCCAATAAAGCCCGGATTGATTGTTATCTACGACGGGTCTACCTTATTATACCTAGTGGTGTGCCCCATGTTTTTCAAGGAGAATGGGACCCATGGTCAAGCAGAGCCGGACCCTCTTATCCAGAGTTGGGGAAAGTTATATCATTGTTTGCTTTTGATCTAGAGAGAGATTCAATGTGTAGTGATCTCCCTCCAGTCATCACTGAGTTTCACGATGTGTTTCCTTCTGACTTCTCTGGTTTTCCACCAGTAAGAGAGATTTATTTTTCTATTGACTTGTTTCTTGGTACTCAACTTGTTTCTATTCCTTCTTACCGAATGGCTCTAGCAGAACTAAAAGAACTGAAGTCTCAGTTAGATGATCTTCTTAGGAATGGTTTTATACGTCCGAGTGTGTCACCTTGGGCAGCACCAGTTCTCTTCGCCAAGAAGGCTGATTGTTCTCTTCGCTTATGTGTTGATTATTGAAAGCTAAATTGAGTTACGATAAAGAACAAATATCTATTACCACGAATTGATGATTTTTTTGATCAATTGAAAGGGGAAAAGTGGTTTCCAAAAATTGATCTTTGATTTGGTTACCATCAGTTGAGGATAAAAGAATCTGATGTTCCTAAGACCACTTTTCTGAGTAGGTATGGCCATTATGAGTACCTTGTTATGCCCTTCGGCCTGACAAATCCTCATGTAGTTTTTATATCTTTGATGAACACGGTTTTCTGTTTGTATCTAGATGCTTTCATGGTACTCTTTGTGGATGCCATTCTTGTCTACTCCAAGTCTGAGGAGGATCATGTGCATTATCTGAGAATAGTTCTGAGTTTTCTAAGAAACCACTGACTTTATTCCAAGCTTTTGAAGTGCGATTTCTAGATTCGAGAAGTGAAATTCTTGGGACATGTCGTGTCAGAACAAGGAATATCAGTTGATCCTAAAAAGGTGAAGAATATTATGACTTGGGAACAACCACGAAATATTTGCACGATTCGGATCTTCTTGGTCTTAGAAGGATATTATCGTCAGTTTTTTAAATAATTGTCATAGTTAGCTTCCTTGATGACTGCTCTGACGCGAAAGGTAGTGGAGTTTTCTTGGAATGATAAATGTCAGAGTTCTTTTTTTGAGATAAATAAACTTTTAACTACTGCACCAGTGTTAACTCTGCCTGAGGTTGGGATAGGTTATTTGGTCTTCTGTGATGCATTGGGTTCAGGTTTGGGATGTGTAATCATGCAGGGTAATCATGTTGTTGCCTATGGGGCTCGTCAGCTTAAGCCTAATGAGAAGAACTATCCTACCCATGACCTTGAACTTGCGGCTGTAATGCACACACTTATGTTTTGGAGACATTAACTTTATGGAGAAAGGTTTACACTGTATTTAGACCACAATAGCTTGAGTTATATCTTCTCACAAAAATATTTGAATCTTCGGCAAAGGCGTTGGGTGGAGTACCTGCAATCTTTCGACTTTGAAATTGCCTAAACCTCAGGTAAAGGAAATTTAGTTACATATGAATTAAGCATGAAACTTCCATCACATGCTATGAAGGAATATTCAGAAGAGTGGATTTTGATGGCTCTTTTTTCTCAGTTGCATATTGGAGTTCATTGGAAGGGGAAGGAAGTTTATTTATCCACTTTTCAGTTGACTTCTGCTATTCTCAGGTTAATTATTCAGGAACCGTAACTGGATGATGAATTCCATAACATTAGGGACTCTCTTAATAGTGGGGAGATAGACGCCCAGTGGGCGTTCTCTAAAGAGGGTGTTCGGTGTTATTGAAACCGTTATGTTGTGCCATTAGCATCAAGTAAGGAAGTGATGGGGTGCTACCATAACACTCAGTGGGCTATGCACCTAGGACCCACGAAGATGTTTTATGATATTTCGCAAAAGTTCTGGTGGCCAGGTATGAGATGAGACATTGCTGAGTTTGTATCTCATTGATATACATGCCAGCAGAGGAAAGTCGATCACCAGAAACCTTCGGGTTTACTTCAACCACTTCTAGTCCCTACATGGAAGTGGGATGAAATCTCTATGGACTTTGTGGTTCGGTTACCTAAAACCCAGAGAAAGAAGAATGCTATATGGGTTGTGATCGACAGACAGACCAAGTCGGTTCACATTATGCCTATTCGAGATACATCCAAAGTTGAGGAGTTGGGAAATATCTATGTAAAAGAGATTGTTTGTTTGCATAGAGTTCCATCTACAATAGTCTCTGATAGGGATCCTTGGTTTACTTATCGCTTTTGGAGAGGGATTCAGGAGGCACTAGGATCTCAGGTCCATTTGAGCACGGCCTACCATCCATAATCAGATTGCCAGACAGAGAGATATATTCAGATCCCTGAGGATATTCTCCGCGCATGTGTTCTTGGCTTTTGTGGGAGTTGGGATGATCATCTGGGGCTAGTTGAGTTTTCTTATAACAACAGTTACTAGTATGCGATCAAAATTTCTCATTTTGAAGAATTTTATTATCTTTATTGTAAATCTTATTTGTGTTGGTCTGAGATTGGTGAAAGCTCTTTGGTAGGACCGAGTTTGGTCCAAGAGATGACAGCTAAGATCCAGTTAATTCATTAGAGGATGTTGACAGCACAAGGCTTGTACAAGTCTTATGTTGATCGTTGCCATAATCCTTTAGAGGTATCAATTGGTGATCAGGTGTTCTTAAAAGTTTCACCCCGATTGGGTCATTGACGTCTTGGGAGGCAAGGGAAGCTTGCTCCTTGTTTTGTGGGACCTTTTGAGGTTATTGGTCTTGTGGGGAAAGTTTCTTACCATCTACCTCTACCACCACAGCTGACATCGGTACATAACGCATTCCATGTGTTGCAGCTGTGAAAGTATCTCTCTGATCCATCACATGTTGTGAGCTATAGTGATCTTGAGATTGAATCGGATTTATCTATTACTGAATGACCAGTCAAGCTTGTGGATTCTGAGACCAAGGTACTTCGTGGGAGAAATATACCTCTGGTCCGTTTACTATGGAAGCATGGTTCTGATTTTCCTGAGATGTGGGAAAGGGAGGCAGACATTAGAGAGAAGTGGCCTCATATTTTTGATGTGGAGGTTTCTTCATAGGCTTTTTGGGGACATAAAGGTCTTATGGTGGGGAGGTTATAACATCACGTTACGTTTCTAGGTACTTTTGATGTTTCAAAGCACCTCGTTTTTGGAGTAGTGACTTGGGGGTGCGTTTGGGTGAAATTTTAAAGAAATACTTGAGGACAGTGTTTTGTGCGCGGTTTGTGCACGGTTTGACAAACCGTGCGACCAAACTATGCCAGCCGTGAAACCTGGATAGAAGCTTCCGCACGGGCGGCGCACGGGTTTTCTAACCGTGCGGCCAATCCATGCAAGAAGGGTGGCCGAGGAAGTATCTCATGCACGGTTAGCGCATAGTTTGTCAAACCGTGCGGTCAAACCGTGCGGTCACTTAAATGAGATCCTTAAATTGTAGATCTCACTCGGTTTTGCCTCTAAATGCCTCTCTTTCCACTTAATCGGCCCTAACTCGAGAATTGTATTCTCCTAAGGTCAGAGAGGGGTCTCCCATCATTCCGGAGGTGATCCAAAGGCTCCTCTTGGATAATCAAAGCCATATTCTTGAGGTATGTGATCATTCTTCATCATTCTTGATTGGTTTCTTAGATCTACCTCGATCTACTTCTCGTATTCTCCCGGTTTCTTAGATCTATGCCCGTTATGGGTAGATATAAGTGTTTGATACCAAATTTGATGATATTTGGTCTTAATATTTCTATGAGAAGAGATCTAAGGTGGTTTCTTGAAGAAGAGACCCAGTTTCCTTAAGTGTTCTTGACCCTTATGGTTTTGGTTAAAGCCTTCGAGGTAGGTGGTTCTGTTCTGATTAGCCAAATTGTTTATCCTTGTAATGGATTGATTTATTTCAATTTTTTATTTAAATTCAATTTATCAAGTTTTATTTCAATTAAATTGAAAAAAACTCGATTCCATTGAATTGATATGTTTTAAATGGTTTTGGCATAGAATTTTGGTAAAATCCTAATTCCATTGAATTGGGTGTCTTTATGGAAATTGGCTGATTTAAATTGTTTAATTTAAATTGTGGATTGGATGGATATATTTTCAATTAAATTATTGAATTTAATTGTGGAAATGAAATTTGTAATGATGGAATTGGTTTTGAATGGATTTCAAACTTATGAAAATGGCTTAAAATGATTTGATAGAAACCTAGTGGTTTTATCTTGTGAAAAAGGTATGTTTTGAATAAAACCTATTTTGGTTTTAAATGGAATGAATTTGGAACTTTTGAAATGGAGGAATGGGATTGATTGTATTTTAGGCATTCTTAAAATAGTTCACCCATCATGTAAGAGCACATGAAATCCTTAGGTAGTTAGTGAGTTATATGGATACACTCTGCGCTACGACAATGTTCTAAAACATACATACCGCGGGTCACATCCCTGACGGGTTGGTGATGAGTCTCCTTTGGAAAATGTCATAGGGATGTGTCTATACACATTTTGCTGAGTTCACATAGAGAGTTTGGAATCCTATAACTGGTCAATACTATCATACCTTTTGGCAGATTACCATGATGCTCGCTTGTTTATTTATTTTTGAGATATAAATGTATGCCAATGTTATGAAATTGTTTTACATGCCTACTGAATTTACATAAACTGTTTTATATAACTCTTTTTTTATTTAAGCCATTATTTTAGAAATATTCCATCCTTGTAAAACCTTTTCTTAAATTTATTTTTCCCACATTTGAAAATGTATAGCATGTTTTGTTAAAATATGCTTTTGAATTGCCAAACCTGTTTATTTGAAAATTGAAAACTTTTCTATGGATAATATATATTTGGAATCTATTAGGGAATCTTTGGTGGTATCCTACTGGGCTTAGGCTCACACCCTACTTTTTTCCTTCGGGTGTTTGTATACTTTATTCTTCCAGGATCGAGCAAAGGGAAGGGACCTCTTGGAGGTGGATCCAGTTGTTGATCTTTGGAATTGGTGTGTTGTGTCCTTAGGGACCTTGGGGCTGTTTTCTCATTCTAGTACATGGGTTATAGTACTATGGGCTTTTTATGCCAAGAATATTTCTAGTGCATCACTCCTGGTGGGGTTTTCTTTTGTAATGCATACTATTTCGTTATCTATTGCTTCTACATTCTTGTGGTAGAAATCATTCCCACTTGCTTGTTGTGTGATGCCAGGTGCTAGTCACCGACCTGTGGGGATCAAAAATGCCCTTCAGGTTATGTCAGGACCAGCTCGGCTATCGGGTTACCAGGGTACCCGGGCTGGTTCATGACATGATTCATCTGGTTAGGTTTTTTCATAAAAATGAGATAGTTGAAGTGGAAACAAGGGAATATAAAAATTTTATTATGGAGAAATACCCCCACTTATTTGATAAGTGAATAAAATTGCAAGGATTCAATTTCTAAAGGGGGAAGGATGTAACATCCAAGGTAATTATGAAATAATAAATTTTCATGTCAATTAATATTTAAAAATTCGATATTAAGTTTAATTAAAAGGGGATTCTATTTATGATAGCATCATTGATATGCAGCAAATTGTTTTTCAAAATCTTATGTTTCACACAAGATTGAGATATACTAAAAAATAATACATTATTAATATAATTATTTTAAATGGTAGTTATCACCTACTTGTTTTATTAGAGGGAATGAATATAAATAACTATATTATGTTTAATCATTTCTATTAAATGTTTTTACTTTCATTTAATAACTTTTAGAGGATTAAAATGGTAATAAATCCAATTTTAAGTATAAAATACTCTAAATGTTTTTACAAGGTAGTTTTACATACTTTGGATTAAGAAACCATTTTAAATCTATTTTTTCACTTTTATATGTTCTATTTGAAAAATTTAACATCCCCTTTGGAATTAGGAAATCCAAATTTACCTTGGTTAAACAAATTATTTGTTTATAATAAAATTCATATTTTCATGAATTGTGAAAAATACTACGTTTTAATTCAAAACTGCATTTTTTCTAATTTATTTGTATTGTTAGATTATCATTTGGATTGGTTTTAAAGTATATTTAGATTTTTTTGTCATTTAATCCAATTTTGGTCATTGTATGAAATTTTACTTTTAGATTTGATATAAACACATGTCAATATCTTGATGGTTTTTATAATTTTTTAAACCCTGTTTTCTCATTTCAACAACGGTATTACTTTTATTTTAAATTTTTCCACTTCTGTGAGTTGAATTTTCAAACACTAAAATACATGATTATAAATAGTATGCAAAATTTGGTTTAATAGGATCAAACTAATTTCACGTGAATAATAACTTTATTATTTTATTTACCACGGTTAAAGGGTAAATCATGTAAATAAGGGTAGAAATAATATTATAATAATATAAAATTACCCTAACACCAGTCTTAATCTTATTGGATGATATATGGCCAAACCAAACAAACCTTGTGATGAAAATTTTCTATTGTAAGCCACTTGGGTGTGATTATGACATTTATAACATTTAATTTAAAGTAATGGAAAAAATTATCATAAACATGACTCTTATTAGTAAAAAAATTAAATATTGGGTAATATAACTGATATCTATAAATAGAAATAGTTATTAGAAATATAAAAAAATTACCTACATCATGGTATTTTATTTATAATTTTTATACATTAAATAATTAAATTTAATTATGTTGCAATGATGATGCATTGATTCCCATATTAATGAAAGAATCAAATAAATATTATTTTAAATAATTTATTTCATCCATTAATTATCTATGAAATATTACCTATTATAAATTTATGGGAATCTCTTATGTATATGGTTTCTTCCATGATAAAATGAGTTTGGTTGAGCCTATGATAACTCTCTAATGCATTGGTTATTGAGACAGAGTTGAACAATAAGTTTTCTCCTAATAGGGTTAGGGAATATACAGTGATGGGTATTCCAAACGTAACCATGAATGTTACTACTTATATAGATATGAAATCTACAATGTATGTATGATATGGATCCACAAGTAACCTTTATGATTTATGATTTCTATGATGTTTTTCATGATTCTTATGATTTCATGGGTTTATAAATATTCACGGACTAGTGTTTTCTTTCCTTATTTTATATCCCTTACCGATATTTTTTTTCTCATCCAAATTTTTTAAATGTTTTCATAGGTTATAAGGATGGGTAAGAGAAAAGATAAAACAATGAATACTTTTCTCAACAAAAATAAATCATGTTTTCATGTAAATGTTTTTTATTATGGAAGAAATGAAGTCTGTTTTATTTATATCCACTTTGTATATAAACTTTATTGTCTATTTCTCTAAAACTATAAACCTAAAAATATCCTTAATATTAATTCATTACATAAATCAATATGATAAAATGTTTATGTTTTGGGGCTCATATTCACCTTGGTTCATTCATTGAAGAATTCATAGATAGGGAAATTTATCACGTCGTTATGTTGGACCTTTTAAGTTGGTAAACAGAGCCATATTGGTTGGATATCTATTGAATTTACCAAATATATATTGTTCCATGCACAAATTCTTCCATGTATCATAGATTCAGTAGTACTATGTTGACCCATATCATTCATTTTGACCCTAAGGATATTTATCTGGAGGAGGATGTGTCCTTTGAGAAGCATCTAATACATATCATAGATTATAGCATGAAGGCTATATGAGGTATCAAAGTCTCATTAGTTCAGGTGATATAGAAGCATAACTACATTTAGGATGAGACATTGGAGCTATAGTCCAATTTATGTGTGAAGTTTTTTTTTGAGAAAAATGAGCGTGGAGGCTCTTAAATTAAGAATGTTAAAACATTACACAAGTCAGAATAAAGGAATTTTACATTTGTCCCTAGTAAGAAGAGGATCCATGTCATTAAGAATAGTGTTGATGTGTATGCTCCCTTATTCAAACACCCCTTTTTTTGCAAGTCCATCAGCAATGAGATTTTCCTCCCTGAAGGTGTGTGTGATAAAGTAGTTTAGAGAGGATATCTTTTCAATACAATATATCCACTTACCTGCCAGTTTCCTTAATAGTCTTATTTGACCCATCTTAATTGCATGAACCACCATGTACAAGTGTCATTCAATCCAAATGTTGTTCCAACAACAATGAAAAGTGATGTCCACCTCACTTATGAGTTCCATTATTTCAGCTTCCAATGCTGTAGCATGCCCACAAGGACCATAAATACATGTCACAACTTCTCCATATTGATCCCTAAAAATAACCTCGAAGCCTGAGGGTCCCGGGTTTCCTTTGGAAGCCCCATCCATGTTTTATTTTAACCATCTAGTGAAGGGGGAAGTCCATATCACCTCCATAATACCCCTTAGACACATGGTTATAATAAACTAGAAATCCTATCCCAAATGGTTTATCTAACAGTGCGTCTTGTGAATGTGAGATGCAGGGGGCCTCGCAGATTTTCTGCAATCGTGTGAACCAAGGTGAACACCCATGCATGATTTAATACCACCCATGACAGTGTATTTTCTCACATTTTTTACTTGGTTAGGAAAAATATGTGCCTAAACCAATAAGGTTCCTCCTTGAGCAGTGTCCTCATGCATGGTTGGCACACGGTTTGGCCAATAATATAGCCAAACCATGTTCCCCTATATGTGTGGGTGAAATAACAATTTATTCCACAATGTACCAAATATCTAAACCCCTTATTTCTTTCTCCCATATATAGTAGATAAAATCTTCTCTCCTCTCATGTGGGATTCATTGTTTCCAAATATAGGGATAAAAATTTATATTTAATCTATTTTCATAATCCTTTACTTGCAGAAGCCTTCAAAATTGTGAGGTGTTCTCTGTACTTATATCCCTTCTATTCAAGGTTTTTCTCTTCCATTATTCCACTATTTTGGTTTGCTATAATTTTTTACATTTTCATGTATTTTGAAGATTTCCCTATTGACTCTTGTTCTAGCTCGATTCAAGGGCTAACACTAAATAAGGAAGGATATAAAATCCAAAGGTAGGTGGTCTAGTTTTATTTTCTATGTTTAGATGAATTCTGTAACATGCGTTATTGTGCCACATGCCATACCATTCCAGTAAAACCTCTAAAATGTTAAATAAATTTCGAAAAATGGTTTCACATGAATATTATGACCTTAAATACTTGTTAATTACTGAAAATTATTATATATTTTATCTAAGATACCTCTTTGGGAATTCCTATTTCTTGATAGCCTACCTTAAACTATTTAAAATTTGTTAAGGAAAACTTGAGGTGTATTGATTATTTTAATAAATTCCTTGAATTGGTAAATTCAATTGATTGTAATTATGATACATGAGTTGGGCCCCTAACCTTAATGCCATGAATGGAATTGGGGAACTAAATGAATTGGCCAAGTGGTGAGTCAATGTACCTTATGCCTTATGCATTATTCCTTATGTGTTATTCCATGAGTGGAATTTTGGAACCAAATTAATTGTCCAATAGGTTAGGTCATGTGTCGTAGACATTATTCCTTATGTCGTATACCATGAATGGATTTCTAAAGTGAATTCCATGTCCAAGTTGATAAATTATGTAATAATTTTGTTTCATTTCTAAATGGTATGGTTTTTCTATCCAAATCATACCCTTACTTATGTCAACGGTGATATTAGGGGTTGTTACTTAAGGACCTATTAGATAGGATCATCATGTATTATAGTTAGATTATTTTAATGCATTATAAACACCCTGGGGAAGACACTAGATATGATTGGTATGGGCTCACAATGCATTTTCTTTTTTACCTCCAAATGAGTGACACAAGTTCCCTAGGTGCGTCCCTATGAATTAGCTCAGTGGTGAAATTGTTTTACCATGCAATGAGAGAGACTCATAACCGTATGTGTGATACTAAGGATAGACTCAAAGGGTGGTTCTTGATGTTATCATACTATGCCATGAGTGACAATTTGGATCTCATAACTAGGTTACCTTGGTTGGACTCATATGGAATTAGGACATGTATAGGGCCCCTAGATCTATATATGGTATTCCATTGGGATATCCTTGGATGGGATTAGGGTTCCTCTTAATAATTTATATTGATGCTAAACAAATTAATGTTTAAGATATGTAAAAGTGAATCTCAAAAATTATGTATGTGTTCTTCGAGATCTATCACATGCTTGGGGAAAATCCAAAATATTTACATTATTCCATTCACTTCACTTGTACAAGATTACTTAGTTCAAAAACACCTAACATAGGCCAAAGTAGGTATACATGTATGGGTGTCCCAAGTGGAACCTAGTCCAATATGTAGATTTATTGATTTATTCTTGTCTTTATTTTATTAATAATAGCACACTTATCATTTTATATTGCATGATCCGGATTGATCTTGATATCATTGGTGGTGGCCTAATTATTATATCTCACACTCTTCTTAGGGTGCCTTTGGTACCTAAGAATAATCTATGGTCACAAGTTTAGATAAAGGGATGTGTTCAGCTTCTAATGTCTGATTCTAATTACTAGGATAGAGTGAGGGAGAATGTTATCAAACCAATCCTCATGATGCTAATAGTTACTGCCTTTTGTCCTTTGTATTATTTTAGCATGTGGTATATTCATGTATTCCCATAATTAATGTTCACTATATTGTATTGATACATGAAATCATGATCATCATATTCTCTATCTATTTCTATTTTGCTTCTCCTGGTTGGTTATTTATCATGAATGATCAATTATTATGGATTTACTATAATTTTTCTATTATTACTTCTTCTACTATGGTGGGTTATTGGTTCTACATCACAACTTCTACTTCTACTATTTCTTATTAATTATATACTATTATCATACACTCTGATCAATGAGATGATAGAATCCCCTCAAACACATCCTAGTACCTTGTTGCTAGTTGGAATCCTCTCGCATTTGGGGAGGCATTCTAGAGGAATTTTGGACCAATGTCTTAGGGCGCTGCTGTGTCTTATATGGGGGGACTTTGGACACACATTCTCAACCATTGATCTAAGAATGATGTGGATTATGATTCACCTAATATTATCTCTACTTCAATTCCACTTCAATAGTATTTGGAGTACCATATATTCAATATTAGGCCAACTGATGCGTATTTCCTATGGTATACCAATATACATGTTCAGCTTTGGGGAAGTTTATTTCGTTTATTTTTTAGAAATTTATATGTTCTAGATATGGATATGTATAATTCTTCTAGAAAAGATTTTTATTTATCACCACAATAATTTTATAGAATTGTTGGAGTTTTATCTATAAAAAATAAATTTTTACTTTAAATTTTTATTATATCCAGACGTGATAATGAATAAATACATTTTTATATATTAATTTCTATTATTTGTAACTATAATATGATAATGTTCTAATGTATCTATCTCATTTAAAAATATCATTACAGTTACCCCCTATGGTGATAATTTTGGAATTCTATGGTGATATTCTTAAACTACATGTATTATGGTCATATGAAATCATCTAATGTGACATATATAATGTAGACTGTCATATATGAGTTATCATATAAAATGAGACATTGTATCATGAGTTTTTTACTTAGTAATCGACAAAAAGGGGGGATTATGGATACAAAACCTCCATTAAAAATCCATATTTTTTGGTTCCCTTGTAGATTAATATTTTTGAACATGTGTAATGATCTTTAGAATTTAATATTATTATTAATATATATCATGACTCCTGTACGATGATGAATTAACGAAAACCATAAGGCCATATTTTTTTGAGAATTAGGGAAATTTGGTGTTATGAAAATGGTATGTTATTAATGAATATGTCTGGGA
Source organism: Viscum album (assembly GCA_963277665.1). NCBI lineage: Eukaryota > Viridiplantae > Streptophyta > Magnoliopsida > Santalales > Viscaceae > Viscum > Viscum album. Next base: position 361,804,268 of record OY728143.1, read on the forward strand.
AGGGTTTTTCCCATCTTTATTTGGGGAATTTGATATCTCAACCCTTTCATTGGAATGGAACTGTCAATCTAAATTTCATAGATATTGTGTATTATCGGGTTTATTTCATTAATCCAATGATTGATTTATTAATAATAATGGTTGATTGAATTAGTTTTAAACTGACATGATGGGATATTGAGACAAAGATATTAAATTAGACAATGATCCTTTGTATGTGGTTGATGACATTGCAACATTATATTCTCCCTTTATGGGTGCATGTTCTTGTTTCAATACGCTAATATTGAAATCTGGGAAATCCATCTCAATGCCACTAATGAATAATCCCAAATGGTGACAATTTAAATTTATCTATTGATCTCAATTAATTTTTTTTTAATTTAGTTATTGGAATAAATCATATTATTCATATGATTAAATAATAATTAATCTCAATGTATTGATTTTATATATTCTGTAACTATTGTATGTTAGTTGAATATTAAAATAATCATCTATTTGTCAATACATTATTATTATAGTTATATATTTATCGAATGATTAATAATTATTATTTAAGGATCAGTACATCATGAAGAAAATGGATAGTCTGAGTTATTGATCTAGATAATGAAAATGATATATTAATTATGTTTTATCAAATATTAATTTATTTATTGATATTTATATTTTTCATGAGATTAAAAAATATCAAAGAAATCATAATATTTTATTACTAGCCACGGGGATTGATAATTATTAAGATATGGTTTAATGTACTTTATTCAATTACCAATTCTATAAACCAAACTCTCTATTCACTGAATTATATCACCTATGTGAATGTGAATAAATCCTTTTTTTCAAAATGGTTTCTTCTCTAGATAATTATCATCATGAAAATTTATCAAGGGTTTTCTCTCAAACTTGAGAGAATCTTTTTCACTTCCCACATCCCACTTAATAATGAGATAATATTAATCAATCTTTTACACTTGAGGGATTGTGTTGCTATCAAATATAAGTGATGGAAAATTATTGGTACCATCATGCTTGCACCTGTAGTACCATCGGTAAACCATCTAGATCAAAGAAGCACATATGGATCATAACTAAAAGGGTTCTACTTCAGACTATCATAGAAAAATTATAGTACAACTGAATGTATTTTTGAACAATCAACACCACTATTGAAGAAATAACTTAAGAAAAATAATTTTTATTAAATTAATTATAAATATATCATAAAAATTTATTCTCAAGAGTTCTGTGATTCTTTTTTATGGTTCTTTAAAAATAATTGTGAGATCGATCATCCTTCACCATGATATTATGTTTTCTTTATTGGATTCAATAGAAATTCATCATTGGGAATAGGGTCAATCAAAATATTCTATACCTTCAACGTTCAAGTAATATCAAAGAATTCATGATTATATTTGTAAATATTTAAAAAAAAATTGATGATTTTTATATGTTTTTGTTAGTTTTTCAAATCATTTTTTTATTTAACATGAAATTGGATATATCTTCATCATTCCCCTTATTATAAACAATAATAAATGAATGACTCGTAGAGATTACATTTGTAGGTAGAATATTGTATGCATGGCTATACACAGTTTAACCCCACATGATGCAATGATGATGTGGTAAATATATGTGTTCTGTAATTAATTAATAAACATATGTGTTTAATTAATACATGCATAGTGTAAAATTAATATAAAAATTGTGTGTAATTAATACACACATTGTATATTTTATTAATACACATGTGGTGTATAATTAACACACATGCGTGGTATACTTGCTGACCACGCATATGGTGTATAATTAATACACATGATGAATGTAATTAATTAATGAACACATTGTGTATAATTAATACACATGTGCTGTGTAAGTAATTAATACACACATGTTGTGTAATTAATATACATGCAGTCTCATTTCCGTTTACGTAGAGTACACACCAAGCCAGATCGTACACCGTATAAATTAATTTACATAGAATGAAAATTAATTTCACCCTTAAACCAATTTAAGACATGTTCCATTTTTTAAAAAATTATAGTACATTTTGTTTTAAAAGTTTTTTAGGATATTAAATAATTAATTAATTTATCCATTAAATTCATAATTTTACATCATGTATGATCATCCTTATACACTATGTACTTTTATTTCATTAAAAGTGATGCACATTGTGTAAATTAACATGTTCTAATTTGTTATAAATTGACACTAAATACCTTGTAATTTAAGTGATATGTCGTGTTTTCTATATGTATTGTGATTTCACAGAACATGATGATGAAGATATACTTTATGGTTTATATAGGTAAACATCATGTTTCCTCTATGTACATTCCACATACTTAAGTAATTTTCCATAAAAATAATTAATTAAATTTATATGTAAATTAATAGTGACGGGTATCTCATGTATCTATGGGACTTGTTGGATTCATAAGTATGAAATAAGATTAATTAATTTATAAAACGATTAGTTATCAATTCATGATAAATTTATTTTAATTAATTAGGAGATTAAAAGTTAATCTTACCTTGAATGACAGTGATGTTTTTTCATGTGTGTGGTTAATCATGAACTTAGACCAACTTATGTATGTGATATATTTATATTTAATTTAATATTGTATCATTGATTTCATTATATAATTTTTTTAAATTAAATATTATTGTCGAAATGTTATTTATACCCCTTTATTATAAATGACTTATGTATCTATAGTTTACTTATATATCTCATACCCCTAGTTATCCTCACAAACATGTCAATAAAACAAGAAAATTTATAGCTCTAAAAATAAAAGGTGGATTAAAATATAAGACTACATTAAACTAACCTTGAAATAAAAAAGGTCCATTGTGGAATTTTTCCACTCGAACAAAGAACATCTCAAGGATTTTTTTACTCCATATATTCAAAGGTTTATTTATTATCTGGTCGATAAATCAAATATTAGAAATATCATGATCAAGTCACGGTATTAATTTAATGTTGTAAGATTTATTTTGTTTTTTATTTTTATGTTTGTGTGATGCTTGGATGTGGTCACATTAAATAAATGAGATAATAAGATATAAAATATGATATGAGATAAATAAATTATGTATAGATATTTATTGGGACATGGTTTATTAAATAATAAAAATACATATATAAATAAAATGACATGTAAATGTTATAATGAATCAATTTACAAGTAATGAAAAATCATTTATGGAAATATTAATTCATTTAAACTATATATAAGTTGTATATTGAAGAAACCATAAAACTATTTTTTAGTCTGTACCATTTCAAGACACTTACTTTTATTGGGGAGTTCTTATAAAGGTTTTGGATTGACTTAACCAAGTGGAAATTGAGTGGAGTATACCTTTCTTAACCTATTATATCCTGGATGTGGGTGTTGAGGAAATTTGATTCCAAATTTCAGGATTGGGGTCTCCACTCAATAGGGCTTTTAGAACCAATGTTATAGTTGGCAATAACAGCTACTTAAATACCTATGAGTAAATAATAGGTCCCTTACTTGGGTTATGAGAAGGGGAATATGTATCTTATCCATTATAATTTCAACATGATAGAAAACTTTGATTCCAATGTTAAGGGATATTGGGTCTTAATAAAATAGTGGGTGTCTAATAAGGAAATTAAACTATCTACTCTCACATGTCTTCATTATCAAATAAAGTAAAAAAAATATACTTTTAAATGGTTGTAGTAAAATGTAAATTTCATCAACCATGACATCCCTACATTCAATTCAATAGAAATATAATATCCTTCCTCACAGTAAAATTCAATAATTGAATAGTCTCTGGTTCTTTTTATCACACCGTGAATGGAAGATTTAAATGATTTAATCTTTGGTTGAATATATTCTCTCTAAGAAAAAATGTAGAATAAAATATATTTTATTCATTGAAAAAGTGTTGATGATGTGTTACATTTATGATGTTTGATGATGTCATCAATAAATGATGAATTATAAAAGTATCATTAGAACATTGATACATATAGAATGCTCAGTAATCTCAATGATATTTATGAGGAGTGATTTATATAGGAGTAGTTTCAGATATCCAAGGAATTATTTGAATTTAAAATTATAGATATATTAATATCTAGACCATACAAAGTCAATATGATTGTCTATATTGAGCATCTAGACCTTCTAGGGTTTAAACTATCTAATCAATTGTGCACTGATATCATTAATTCTCGACTCTCTTATAGATTCTATAGCTTCTTTTGAATTTTAATATCAAAAATCTTAAAAGTATTTCCTAGATATTAATACACTACATCGTCAGGTTGAAAAGGAAATGAAGCATGAAAAATCATCTATTCTTATTATAAAAAAGATGAAGGGAAAAGAAAAAGAACCCAATACCAACACAAAGTCAATGTATTCTTCAAAATTACCTTCCAAAAAAGGAAGATCAAGGGTAAAGTAAAGAAACAAGATATTATCTTCTTCCCAAGTGGAGAGAGAGGTTATTAGAATAGAAACTGTAATAAAATTAAGTATAAGATGTTACTCAAGCTATATTTATCAATTTAATTCTTTTGTCTGCGTTCATGGTATTAAATATATTATGTTTCCATATTAATATTTGAACACAGTAATCAATAATTTAAAAAAAAATATTTCTATAATGTTGGTTCACTCTTAAATAATGTGAAGGATGAATCCTAGATCAGTATAAAGATGTGTACAAACTTCGATATGGTTTTATATATTCAAGTTAAACCATTATTTTCACCATATTATTTACAATATATTTTTCTAAATATATAATTACATATAATAATACATTAATTTAAATTTATAATAGATGTTCTAATGGTATTTCATACTCAACTAATGCTATATAAATTCTTGAATCATTGATATTCTAAACCAGTATTACAAGATGAATACAAATATAAAACATATTATAAATAAATTGTGTAAGTAATTTCTTTGTCAAGTAAAATTAATCATATTTGAAACGGTTATATCCAAAAATGTATTCTAGTTTTATATTCTATGGAACAAGGTATAATGAACTAATTCACTATGAAGTCATTGAAAATGAAACCTTTATAAATAATGATATGAAAAAAATATACTTCAGTTATTTCACTTAAATCTAGTGAACTATTCTAAATTAATAGATAATAGTAATGTTCATATACATCATGATATTCCTTTAAGATATTTTAGTAATGATCAATAATAAATTAATACACATGGTAAAGGATATAGGATCCTCCGGGTTCGTTTGTTAGAGTATATCAAGAACAATTATTCCTTGATCATTAATCTCTGGCGTGAAGGTAATCCCAAACTCACATTACCTGATACATTAAATTTTTTATGGTAGTAAAAGTTGGACGATAAATTTTATTATATGTATTGAAAATATTCCAATAAAGTCATTGAAGGTATTTTTTTCAAATATCAAAACATTAACTAACCATGTTTAAATTATATCGAATAATGGATAACATATTAATTATGATATGATGAAAAATAAATTACGTTCATCTTTGAGTGTTTTATGGGATCTATTTTTTTAAACTAGTATATATCCACACAAAAATATCATATAAAATAATAATTTAACCTCAGTTAATTATATTATAGAAACTAGGGATATTAACATCCCTAATTATTCTGTATCAACAATTATTTAGAGGGAATCACATATCATGTTGATATAGTGGAAGGAGGCTAGACATCAATTAATTATAACATCTAAATATATATTATTTTTCATAGCAATATATTATTCACAAATCATAGTGATTAGATTTATCCAAATATATACATACTATATAGGATTTCAAAAAATGGTGTTTTTATATTCACCAATACTGATTACATATTATTCAATATAAATAATGAATCCAACAAAAAGTAATCAATGGAAACTAGATATGATTTAAAAGTATAAATTTAGTAATGAAATCTATGTACCAAAATTTAGGGCACCATTTTTTGGATGTTTCTACACTTCATACTACTGGTTTGTATTTACTGTAAAATTTAAACATATTCTATAATTTATTACTATTAGATAAATATTTATTATTAAAAATATTTATAAGACATAATATATTCAAAAACATTTACAAAATCATTACAATAAAACTCATTTTAATTACACTTTCTATAGATTCATTTGATGGTCATTTTTTTGAGCGGTTGAATGTCAAGGCTAGTTTTTTTAATGGGGACATTGTGGAACATGTCTCTGTAGAATAACCAAAAGTTTTTGTGACACCAAAAAGTTTCAATAAGATATAAATAATTCATATACACATTTATGGTTATAATAAATCATATAGATCATAAATTAGTCATTTGGAATAACGTAGTACCATGTGTTTATGATGGGTTATGGTGATCACTACTACTTTCCAATACATATAACTTAATAACATATGAAAATAGAAAATATATCTTACTATATTGTTATGAATAAATAAATAAACTTCTCTAATAATGAATTAAAATATAAACCTTTTTATATATAAAACTATCTTCATATTTTGATCTATGGTGTTTTTTAATCTGGTCATAGTATATCTATTGATAATGTATTTAAAAAATGTAATAATTAATCTTCACTATTTCCTAAGTCAAATAGAATGAAATCCTTATATGATAATTTGTGTGGACACAAAAGAGGATTATGATTATAATTTTATAAAATTGTTTTATAGAAAAAAAATCTAATATACCATGATAGGTATGGATGTTTGACATTAATTATACATGATGAATTTTGTGAAAATATCAAAAAAATATGGAGAACTCTATATAATTGTAGTTATAACTAGGTAATAGTACTTGAGAAGGTAGGACATGATGTTTTCGTGGAAAAAAAACAAATGATATTACTATTGATGAAGTGGATATGAAATTAGTTGTAATGTCGATCATTTTTTATATAATATTATAGTGAGGATAAATTAATATGTATGATGAACATATTACATCCAAGGGTGTCCATATTTACCATACCCAAGTACATTTCAACATCTAATGTAGCCTAAGAAAAAAAATTTCATAGATTTTTTCAATTTTGGGTGATACCTAGATAGTTTGTGCACTATCATTTTACGGTAAGAATTTAGTTCAAAATTATCCAACATATCGATATTATAACAAGGGAATAAGGAATGGATACTTGTGAATGTTACAACATGGCGTATTTTTTTATGGTAGTGAGGTTATCAAAAGTCACATTACAACAAATACTTATTGTTGAACCAACTCTAGACATGAAGAAGTGGTAGGCCCAACAATAATATCTATACATATTAGAATTAGGTTTAATATGTGATAAATAATTAGTTGCATAAAAGTCATCTCTACAGAATGTGGGTGGCAATTGGATTCATCTCCCTTGAACAAACTACTTTGTACATTATATTGTATATATATTTATAAACTTAAATATTTACAAATAGCTTATCACATATTGATATTAATTATATTTAACATAAATTTGATAATTTATTAGAGTATCTTTCACAATGAAAATAAACATAGAAGTTCCCCATTGTGACGAGGACCTTGAAATGATATAAAAACATTCTTAAATTATATCCCATATAGTCTTATACACCATATTATGGGACATTTATGATGTAAAATGTTAGGTACTAGTACTCTTAATTGGATTAGACTTGATCATATTAATTTCCTACTTGGTAATCTCTAAGATAAGAGATTTTTTATAACAAACCCACTAGTAGAAGAACCCTATGATTATCTATCATTAGATATTTTTATCTATGAACCTATGTAATTATCCTTTGACTTTAATAATATTATTAATGCATATCAAGACTAGAGTAAATTGATGTATTGACTATAACTATAATTCCATATGGTTGTGGGAAGTAGGATATATTTGATGCATCATGAATGTTATGTTGACAATGAAGATGTCTATAAAGTATTTTAACATTCCATATTTATGAATTTTATATCTTATCCTTTTAATGTAATAGAAACTTCAATCTAAATTCCATTTACATAGTGAAATGATGGGTTCATTTTAGGAAGTCAAATAATGACATAACATGTATATAGGTTGATGACTTGAGTATGAAACCTGCATGATGAGATTTCAAGACAAATAGATTATATTACATAGTGATTGTTTTTATGTTTTTTTCAATGTTGTATCATTAAATTCTTCCTCTATGGGATTCTTTTCATCTTAATAAATTCTGATATTGAAATTGAGGTAAACTATCCTAGTGCAATAAGGATGAATCCTAGAGGTTCTCACTCTTAAAGTTAAACTTGATCCCAAATAAATTCTATTTTAATTTAACAATTTCAATCAATTTTATTCTCTAGAAGGATAAAAAAAATTATTTAGGATTTATTGATTTCATATATTTAGACACTGTTTTACGAGAGTTAAATATTAAATCAAATTTTTATTCCCCATACCATGAATTTTATATTTATTCTTTTATATAATGAATAATATATATTATTAATGATTTGGTAAATGGATAAGAAGACATACGATATGAGTTATATCACCTGTTAACAAGAATGATATACTAAATATCATTTAAAAAATATTAATTTCATTATTGAATTTATATTTTCTTGGAAACATGAATGTTTCAAGGAAATAAAAATAATGACATTATTATTATTATTATACTTTTAGTTCACTGTGTATTATGATATGGGTTATGGAAATTTTTTAAATTTATAATTCCCAAACCCTGACTCTATATATATCCAATTATATCATTTTTCAGGTTGTGTGAAAATCATTTTATTATTCAAAATGATTTCTTATCTAGATAATTCTATCAATGAATAACTTCTCTAGGGTACACTCTCAAGCTTGAGAGAATCTATTCCATATACCTCCTCCCTATCGAGAATGATATAATAAGAATCAGTACCTCGTGCTTTAATGATTTTGTTCTGATCAAAGATGAGTGATACAAGTCAATCAGTACCACTACACCATTATCTGGGCTGTCATCCATGATGCATCAAGATCAATGGAGCATGGGTGGATCACTTCAATAGGGGTTGTACATTGGACCCTCATAGCTTAATGATTCTACAACCAAATGAAGGTTTGAACTATAAACACCTATATATTTGAAATAAAACAATAATGATTTCTTTTATTTTTACTAAATAAACTACAAATTTACCATTAAAATATCTACTCTAAAGGTATTATATTACTTCATTATGGTTCATCAGATATAATTATGAGATGAATCATCCTTTTTAATTTTCTTATGATTTATTCATTAAAACTAGTAAAAACCCATCATTGATCATAGGCTCGATCGGGTTTCATGGAATCCAAAACCATCCATCTAAAGATATGTATTTTCTTCACTATTATTGAAATAAGTGGAGGCATGAATTTTAAACACTTTCTTATGACAAATTCATCATGGTTCAATTAATGGGTAGGATTTTTATGATGGATTGTGAAATGTGAATCTAATTCTCTATTGAGTAACTGAATTATTTAGTGACCAAGATGAAAGTGAGTTATCGATGGATTGATCAAGAATATGTATGTTAGTAATGGTATTAAGTCAAAAAATAGATATAATTATTGATTATTTATGTTGAAAGTATATTTTTATAGGGTTAGATAACTAATTTGGTTGACCACACTGGGTACTGTTATACTCACCCCTATATAAACACTTTCACATTTTCTTCCATATGTCCATAAAGATCAGTAGATTTTGTTGATGGATAATCTTATAAATAATATATACATGGAATATGTGGATCACTGAGGAGTATATATCTCATCATGGTAACCAACCATGTGCTTTCAATGATCAAGATTGTATTTTTCAGGATGAATGAGTTGTATCCAAGGTATCTTTTTTACAACATAGTATTACCTTTCTATTGGTTCACCTTTTAGCCTGGCGGTTTTGTTATATATATGAATTAATTTTCTTATTTGGTTTTATATTTCATTCATATACTTAGGAATGTGGATGCTTGATATTAAGTGGGAGGTTAACTAAATTTAATTCCTATATTGTCTGTTTTTATTCCTTAAAGATATTTGGTAGCCCATATCATTGTGAATGTGATATTGGAGATTTCACTTACTTGTGATACAGATGTGACATGTTAGTAATGAAGTGGTAGGATGGAATTTAATTTTAAGAACATTTGAGGTTTGTGGGGATTGTTATAATTAGTCTTATTGAGGTACATATGGTATATGTGCTCACAATAGATGACTTTGTAAAGGATATAGTGGTAAATATATTCATAATAATTACTCTTATTAATAAAACATGTATGAGACCTAAGTATATAAAATTGGATTTCTAAGGGGGATCAGTCATCAAATAAATTCTAGTCAATATTTTTTTGATTTATAATTCCATTTATTTCATCAAAGTAAAGAATACATGAGATGGATGATAAAGATACCATATTCATAATCATATTCATTGATTACGAGGCTGAGATTCAGTTTAGGAAATAGTTGGAAGGGATTACTGAGATTGAGACATATTGTTCTGTACTAATGGTTGTGATATTGAGATGGGATTGAGATAACTAGTGCTATATTCTGGCCTAGCATCAGATGAGGTGTTTCATAGGACATGATAAAACTAAAAAAGTAGTCTACATTCCTTGTAGTATTTATTCCCTATGAGATGGAAAATAAATTCCACAATCAAAATTTCACTTGAACATATATTTTAATTTATTTCAATTTGTAATTTTATGAATAAATCCCTATAATTACCATATTTTATGTGTAATTATAATATATTTATTTAATAATAATAATTAGGTCTTTATAATGAAAATAGACTAAATAATGATATTTAGGTATCTTTTTATTTTTATTTCATTAATTCTAGTGATTATAAAATAATTTTTTACGGTTTGGTGGTGATTCAAGAAGTCAAAAAGATAGTTGGGAACTTCTATAATTTCTCTAATTAATATTAAAGAAATTGAAAATGTACAAACCTTGTAATTTAAAACATAATTTTATCTTTATGTCACATAATATATTATCATTTATCATGGGAGGATTTACACTTTATATTTAAGGATTTTATCACAGAGTAGTAGTGATATATAATATAATTCCCTTTTTCATTGAGGATTATAGTAAACTATAACTCATCTATATAATGTATTTGGCACTACATACTTCATATATAATATATTCTAGAGGTATCAGAGAAGATACATATGATTTTATATTTTTTAAAATTTATTCCAACATATTTTGTAAGATATTCTAGGAATTATTAGACGAGATGAGTAATGTTTTATACATAGTGATATTTTAGTAATATTATATATTTTTTAAAAGATTAATAAACCATATTTCATGGAAAAGATGATCATGTAAATTTTATAGAATAACAAAAAACATTTCACTCTATAGAAATTAAATTCATTCCCTTGGGAATAGAATATATTAATTGTAGTTAAATTCTTTTAAACCACATTGTTACTAAAAATATTTCAAGTCATGGAACATATTAAGAGTAATGAATCAACATGGAATAATCTTATTGTCTTCAGCATTTTAAATATTGATTAATCTTCAAGAAATTGTATGCCTCATTTAAATGATATTATTAAAAGTTTTAATATTATGGAGGAATTCAATGAACCTTAAAAATCACTACCTAGTAAAAGAATTTTTTGAAGAAGAATGTTATCATATAGAAGCTTTCTACTACTAATCCATACCCTCATGACTCCCTATCCAATATATGGATGTGTAATATTACCAATGCACACTAAATATTTTTTTTCCCTGTACCTTTTTAAAATCACATCCCTTTCCTTTTAAGAGAGTAAAGTTTATTTAAACAATGTATTTTTGGAATCTTGCTTTATTTTTTTCTCTTGTAGTCATATTCTGGACTTTTTAATAAAAAAATTCATATTTATCATTGTTTTGTTCTTTTATTTTTTCACTGTATTTTTAATAATTCTGATAGTTACTAATTAACACTACGAATTTCCTTGGGATAGGTTCTCTCGGTGGTCCCAAATCCATAATAAAAATTTATTAATTTTTATCTTTAGTTTATAATGTGAAAGAGTGGTTTTTTGATGTTTGGGTGGTGAATGTTCACCTCTCTAAGCCATGACTCCATATTTCATTTTATTTCCTAAAAAAAATTCCAAATATTTTCTTAGGAATTTCATTTATATGTTTATTTTGAAATTGTTAAATAGATGAAATAGTATATGATAGAGTTGGTTCTTGAAAGGTGTCACATTCCTGATTTAGGTTATTTACTATTATAGGTAGTGAGATTTAGTTTATTGAATATATTTACTATATATTTTATGATTACATTCGAGTAATGGTATGTTGTATCATTTATGTTAGGATGAGCTGTCAAAAAGAATTTAAATATTAATAATGATAGTAAAGGAACCTGAGTAGATACCTATATGAATAAGAACATTCTTACTAACAGTTAATTAGATTTCATTAAATTCTTAAATATTTCATGAATTTATCTCTCAATATACCATATTTTCTTTTTCATTAATAAAAACTAAAAAATACCCAAAACATAATAAGTACTTATAATAGTGGGTGATTCCCACTAAAGGCTCCATAAGAGAGATTACCCTCGTTATCCATTATGTTGTACTAGGAAACATTAATGTTATCTTATACCACAATATGAAAAGGGTGATAGAACCCAGCACCATTTATAGGGATCCATTTCATTCACATATTATTTAATTTCATATTGTAAATGTTATAATCTATTCAAATTAGATAAGAAAAAAAATGGAATCATTTTTTACATCTCCACTTCCATTGATGAAATGGTGCAGCTATTTCTAAGGTAGATTCAAGGGGTGTTTAAATATATATATAGATAGAAGGAATTAAAAAAACTCACCTAGTACCTAAATAAAGACTTTAAGAGACCAATTTTAGAAACATTGTCTATGGAACTTCAATAATTCTCTGGTTACCTTCTGTATTTTCATCAAGAGCTTCTTGAGGCACAAAAATATATGATTCCTCAAACATTTCATAACCTGATTATGGAGGTGGAAATAGAACTACATAACCCTTCTCCATAAAAAAATTTTGCACTCTCCTAGTGAGCTTGGAATAAAAACCAACACTTGAATTAGATCAGTTGAAGTGAGTGGATATAATTTTTTATTCTCTTTTTTTGGATCTTACACGATAGTAAAATATAATTCCCTTAAATTAATTGTGTTTTTAAGAACATGCTCTTATGCATTCCATGGAGATAGATGATGATGTTGATTATGTGACCACCACTGAGGAGACGATTTTGGTGGAATATGATGATGAAGAAGTTTAATGGTATTTTAAAGATGAAATAGACATAAACGCCTTTAAAAATGTTTGTGGTCATGCGTATTTGAAGTCATATTTTTAATATTTATCAAATAAAAATATTAAATAATTTTCTTCATACTTTTAATCTAGAATTTGAACTTTTCAAACCAACCCTATATTTTTTAAAGGAAACCACCCAATAGGTAGTGGTTTAATAAAAATAAGTGCTTCAGGGGCCTATAACGGTGTATATTCTTATTATACAAAAATCATCACATATATTGTAGGATAGCACTGTGAATGGTGGTAGGTAGTACCCCTTTTGTATCCAACCAAACTCCCTCTTATTTATTTTTCCTATTATTTGGTGGGATCATTATTAGCTTTTTTGGGTATCCACTCTTAGTGTGTGATTAATTATATCAGGAGAAATAAAATTTTGTGGCTCTAATAAAATAAACCTTATACACCTCTGGGTTAGGGATGAGTTTCTACAAAAAAAATTGAAATATGTAGTATGAACACAACACCTATTCAATGATTTCCAAAGATTATCTTTTCCTATTGAATTTATTTCTTTCTTAAATTTTTAAATAATTAGTAATTTGTTTGTTTTTCATTATATGTTATAGAATATAGTATTTAGTATATAAACTTGAATTCACCTAATGTAGAATAAACACGGTAGTATTTCTTATTCTTGTGTTAATATTAACCAATCTTATATATTCATGGTGATTATGATTTAGCACATATTTATAGTTTTATTTTTGTTTGGGGGAGTGACAACATGTTTCATGGGTTTTATTTAATTATTATCATTTTTTAAACTTTGTGCCTAAATAAATATTAATTATCAATTTTCCTCTAAAATTTATTTTATGTAATTTTTCTTTAATTTTGAAGAAATTGATTTTTAAATGACTGTTATTGTGGAATAATTTCCAGGAATTTGAATTTCAAAATATTTTTATGTATTTATTCAAATTTTGAAATCATTTTCTATGAAACATTGTCCCAAAAAAAATTATAATAGTATATGGTATTCTAAAATATTTTTAAAATATTATTCCAAATACCCTATATTTATTGATATAATATTAGATATCCTATCTAAATTAAATCTTTTGATTGTTTCTATTTAGAAGCTTTGTATTTCATGAAATGTTTTAAATATGATTGAGGGACTTCTTGGCTTACCAATATTTCTACTTGAGACTACCATTTATTGATTCAATGGCCCAATTAATTTCATTATTTTTTAAGTCACAATAAACATTATATTAAAATGATATAAATTTATTTATTTTCTAAGTTATTATGTTTGTGTAGAATGAATATCAAATAATTGAATTACTGAAGGACTAAAATAGTTTTACAAAAATATGGTGATTTGATGCTTCATGCAAGATTTCATCCATAATATTTTTTAGAACTAAAGAGGAGGTAATTTATGTCATTGGTATATAAAATAACATAATGATTTCATTGGTAGGGAAAGAATACATTGCCTATATAGTTACAACTCAATCTGAGTTTTGAAAAAACTAACTGTTGAAGTTTGTTACAAACCTAGCTATGAAAATAGCCCCATCATGAGTGTTAGAAGCATATATATCATAAATAAATGAAAATGAATGATAATATAGATAAATAATTCTGAATTTTTTTATTCATTTTAAATATTTTCAATTTATTTTTGTTGAGAGAACTTCTAATCATTATAATATTCTTCTTTTTTAGTATTTTTATTAAGAGGTAACATTTTAATGTTTTCATTATAGATATCTTAGAAATTTACATTGTAACATTTCTACCTCTAATCTTAAATGACTATGGTTTTATAGGGATAACAAGTCATAGGAATTTATAATATTATTGATCATGGGATTCCATGAATAGAATAACAAATCCCATGAACTTATAGTGTGTTGAATTAAACTTATACCGATAGGTTTAGTCAAGAAATTATGGGGATTAGAGGATAACACTTCAGAATGTTATAAAATTGAGGATACCTTTAAAATGTTTTTAAATTCATGGATACCTTCGATCTGGTCTATAACTATACCATTTACTTTGGTTTAAATGTGTGGTTTTAATAATATCCATTTAAAGGAGTATTTATTTTTCTAATCAATATTTTTTATTTTGATTTTGATTTTCTATTGTGTTAA
The DNA here is from genome assembly GCA_963277665.1 of Viscum album. Classification (NCBI taxonomy): domain Eukaryota; kingdom Viridiplantae; phylum Streptophyta; class Magnoliopsida; order Santalales; family Viscaceae; genus Viscum; species Viscum album. The sequence goes on from OY728143.1 coordinate 361,819,813, forward strand.
ATTTTTTATCAGTTATTGTAACATCAATGGATAAAATTTACACAATGTTAACACTTTAACTGGTAATAGTTAAAATATTGATCACTTTATTTCTACTATTTTAAATTTATTACAAACAGTTTTTAATTCTGTTGCTCTAAATTTTTGTGACAACCTAGACTCAAGAAACTATGAGATAATAGTTATATTACATTACTATTACAAAAAAAAATTGTTTCTATAGTATATAATAGCTTCATAGTCCTGGAATACTAGATATATAGATAAATAATATATGAAAACATAATATCCACCATGGGAACATTTTGAGAACATGATTATACCTTCCATCATATCCTTGAAAATCACACATAGTTCTCATCTATGTTTCATGTGGAAAGAAAAACTTTTATGAGTAAACTTAGATTCTTGGTAAGTAAGAGAATACGGTAGAATAATTCATAACATAAAAATTATATAAGTGATATGGAATGAATAAATGAACAACATAAATCCATAATAAAGTAAAACTAAGAATGTTCTATATTCATCAAAATATATGAAAACATGAAAAAAATCATTTTCCTCATAATGATGAAATTCACGATGTTTGATATCAAAACGTGTTTTCAAGACCTTATTACAATGTCCTATCTAGTTATATTAAGAGGAATACAACAATACCTAACATGTTTTGTCTCATCAGTCTAGTCAATGTATTGAGGTGCTATATAATTTGGAGCCCCGCCTATCATTTTATTAAGTCCAAATCATTCACCATAAGATTCATCAATGTCTTTCAAACCATTCCTTATGTAACCTCTTACTAAATAAAAATAGTTAAATATCAATAATAATAAATATATAAATCAGTTAATTCCATCATTCAATAGAATAATGTTTTTTTCTAGTAGAACATCCCTTAATAAACATATAAAACATGGGGTACTATCAATGTAACCTATAGTACCCTTATCAATTAAATATAGTGGTGAGGGTAATTTCAGTGTGATGGGTTATCCATGGAAGATAGTAATAGTATTTCCATTGATTTCATTGGTATGATATCTTTTTAATGTTAGGAAAAATTCTACTATATGGTACCTAAAAAGAGTGAATATTCCAAATCATATCCATTGGGAGTTTTTATCCATGTGAGTATTCATAAGACCATTCATTATTAATTAGAGTGATGATTTATTTAATGTTTAACCCAATCATTTTAGGGTTATTTCCCATAGGTTAATTTTCTCTAAATACACATACACATTCCAATATCTAGATAGGTATGTATATTTTAGGAAAATTCACACACATTTACTTTACAAAAACATAATATGGTTTTCCACTATGGAAATGATTTTTTAAAATTATTTTTCATAATTCTTGGATAAAAATAATATAAGGAAGGGAAAAAAATATATACTTGTAAATTATTTAAATAAAATGAGTATTTTGGTAATATATTACCCTGGTGATGTAATCCAAACTCAAAAATAAATGCGTGGTGAATATAACATGAACCCCAAAAAATAAAAAATCTGTTGGAAAACCCCACTTATGGATTGGGTAAAAATTAAATAAAAATATATTGAATGATATGACATAAAATTAATAATAAAATATAATGAATAAATTTTGTCACTATATAAAATCTCAAATAGTAATTCTATACACCACATAATGGAAATTTGGTGCATTGTATAAAATGTGTCTCAAAGAGAGTGATTTGAGATGGAGAAACGTTACCTATTAACCTAGATTCAGTGAACATAATTTTACCACATGAATCAAAAACATAGATATCTTAATCACTTAATTACAAATATTCAACATATCCATTATCATTTATAATATTTATAAATATTCATCCTCTATATAAATTTTACTTATTTTCTACAACAGTTGTTTATAGTTTTTATCATTTGTACTAGTTTAATAATAGCGGTGTCGGTATTCATTATTCTTGAAACATTATTCATTAATAGGTAATTAAAGTTTCTACATAGGATTATTTATATTTATTTCTGTTATTTATTATTCTTTTCATGAGTTTATTATTCTTCATCCTTTAATACTAAATATATTAAACGCTTGTTTTAGTGATTCTTGACGATCAAGATTTGTTTTCCTTATTTATTTTTTAAGTATTTATATAACATATCTACAACAAAAAAAATTATTATTTACACATATATGTCATATTATTATAGTAATGATGTTCTTGTGTCCATTCATGATGTAAATTTAATGTATTTCTCTTGTAGGTGGTTAAACTAACCCAAACATGAACATAACATAATTTAATGAATGATTTTGAAGTGGATCTGCTATAATATCATTATTATAGAAGATAAATGATAAAATTTTGTTTTTATTTGATTGAGAAATCATAATTAGTAATTAATTATTACAAAATGACATAGATATGAAAATTTTACATAATTTGAATAAGGATTGTCCCCTTAATATACTTGTTTTAAATGATTGAATTAATGATGATCATTTTTTGATAAAATCATTAATAGGTTCTCTATTTGTTCATAAAATAAACTTAATAATACAATAATAATCATATTTATCATTTAACCCAATATTTATATTCGTCCTTATATGTTGGTGAAGGAAAAAAACATGTTGTATCGTGGAGGTGGTAGTTCGCACCACATATAATGACGGTTTCATTTTTACAAAAGGAAACATGAAAGGATGTTACTTTGTATTTGAAAAATATTTCATAATTAAGTATATAATAAATACTAAATTAATCATATTGTACTGTTAATAATAAATTTTATATTAATGATAAAAATAAATGTTGGTAGAAACAATATAGAACTTAGGTTGAGAAATTTGTGATTGTCTTGGAATATTCCTTATAAAGAAAGGTCTTATGATAATATATTATAACAAAAAGCTTATTATAGTGAAATAATATAGTAGGGGAAGTAAAAATTGGTTGGGTTTTATGTGTAAGTTAAATTTTTAGGTGAGAATTCCCTTTTATAATTAGTGAGAACAGAATTATTTATATAATATCATTCTTGGACCCAATGCTTGGGTCCAAGTATGATGCAATGTGACCTCATGAACGCCTCATGGTGTGCAATGGGATTCCAAATAGTAGTGAGGATATAGTTTAGATGGTGGGGGGACTATAACCTCTTTATTGATATATATAATGATAATAAATAAACAATAATAATAATGAACAATTAGAGTAAGCATGGGGAGTTGTTAACTAAACATATCATATAAATATATTGATCTCAATGTGGAATGTCTATTCCAAAATAATGAAAAAATACATAAAGAGTTAAAAAATAAATGGGTAACTTGGAGTCTATCTCAGCTTTACCTTTCTCTAATATCCTCTACACAACATTACACTAAAGGGCCCTTTCTCTTCATCAGATCCTGCATCATGAAATCTATAATTGCACTGAAATGACCATGTAGGGGGTGAGGAAAAATTAACAGTAGGACACCACCAATTCATCTTTAACAATTGTAAACATTGATAATATTGTATAACATAATAACAAATAATTTCAAACACACACAATAATCATGTTGATCATTCATGTGCTAACAAAGCTTCCACAAACCTCAGTTATAATAACTTTGGTGCTATTCGAGAATCCATTGAAACAATAATGGAAATTTCTCAAAATAAAAGATATCCTCATAAATCAAAATAGACAAACAGTACCCAAGACTATAATTCCTCTGCCTTATTCATTACATAATTTTGAGATAATTCAATAATTTGACATTAATTCGTATTGGGGATCTTATTAGGTTTAGATATTTATAGAATTAGGTCATAACTCATACATAAAAAATTAAATATTATACGTAAAAACATCTACTAACTATCTATTTTTTTATAAAACAAAAACCTTTAAAAAGAAACTTGTTTTCATTTCATGTTTAAACAGCATAACGTTTCCTTGATCCCATCCTTAACTATATTCTTCTTTAACTCCCGTGAAAAAAAATTCAAAACATGGGATGAGTATAAAAATATATGAGAAACAAAAAGTGGAAAACTGCTTGTATTGGTAAAACAAGTAAACCATGAATAATTAATCATAAGTTGATACTTTTCACCTATAGGAAGTAGTATTTACACATCACTGAATATACGATCATTTCTTACACTTTTTGTAATCAAAATAATACCTTGAAACCATAGAATGTAAAATATAACATATAGAGGTAACTTGGGACATAAAAATACTTTAATATAATAACAATATGGTTTACTTCCACACATATCACTAAATGGAATAGCCATACGGACGACTTCCATACGTACCACGAAATGGAATAGTCATACGGCCGACTTCCATACCCAATGCATGGGAGGTTATAACATAACCACCCATCCATAGTTTATCACATAACCACTCATATTTGGTTTATCACATAACCACTATCTTTGGTTTATCCCATAATCACTCGTCAAATTTTTATGTATCATTATATAATAATGACATATAAAATATTGCAATTGTCAACATTTTACACCTAAAAATTGATATCACAAGGGATCATTACAAGATATAAGTAACTCATTCTTAAAACCATTTTTAATACCGAAATACCTAAAAAAGGAATGGAGGATTTTTTTTACTTTAAAACCTTTTGGATTGTATATAAAGTCAAATACTAAAATGGAAAAAGTGGTGAAAAATTCATTGTCATCGTGTATAATAAAAAAATTATTACTTTATTCATTTAGTAAAACACTTATCTGAAAAAAAAACATTTTGAAAACCTTTGAAGTAAATTAAATTCAATGTGGTTTATTATACACCGTATAAAATTAGGTGTTTTATATTATCAAAATATGCCTCAATGAAAATGTATCGAGACGAAGTCCCTTACCTTGAGTCGAAATTGTCTCGTACGTTCTTTATTTTATTGAATAATAAACATAGGTTAATTTATAATATCTTGACCAAAAATTTCTTCTTAATTATTCGTTTTATTTTACTTAATACCATGTTGTAAAACATAAATAACTATTAAAGTTCATATCGGACATTTTGTCGATATTTTGTACTTGAGTCTAAAATGAATTTATTTTGATGTAAATTGTCAATGTGGTAAAAATTCAATCATCTCTAGAATAGTAATAATTATTTAAAAATCTTATATATGAATTATATATGTATTTATAATAATACATAATATTTTGATCTATGAAATGAAATACATCATTCATGAAGATGATAGGTCGTACGTATGCATGAACACTACTTACATTTATCTGTCATATTAAAAGAATAAAAATTATATGATAAAAATGTATGTTATAATAACAATATATTATTAATGTTTTATAAGTCTCATAGGCTTAATAAAACCATCATTTCTTGTTTCATTTATAGTGGTAACGAGTTATGTCGCTTTAAGGGGGCGATGGTCCACAAATCCTCAAATGAAATTATCCTATTTACACAACATGGAAATCATAAAGACATGTTTTAAATAAAAAATACAGATGAATGGATATAATATAAATATAATATATATCATAATTAAAAATAGTGCCCATTATAATGGTCACCACGAAAGGTGGTAGGGGAAACTAGAACAATCATCATTTCATGAGGCTATTGTTCGTCGTACAAGGAAATAGTATGTCTATTACCCATTAAATGGAGGTGTGTATATTTTTAGACTTAAAACATAGAATAAATATATCCTATTATATTATGTATACTAGTTTTTTTATTTAATCATATAATAGAAAGAGTTTAGGGAGTGGATAATGTAAATGAAACTGAAACGAAAGAGAGAAGGTGTTACCACTTAATCGGGTAACTTCTTTTGGTTTATACAAAAAGTCTTCAATGGGAGGGTTTCTACCCAAATGGATGCTTCTAGGATGAGGGTAGGTAATCTTGGATGGATTTTGGGTAGGTATTGTCCGAACCAAATGGTTCTTGTAGTGTGATTATTAGAGAAGAAATGGTACCTTTTTATATGATAGGGAAGGGGCACCCTTGGAAACTCAATACTTATTAAATTATTATAAATTAGTTTCCTAATTAAAATAGATCAAACATGAGATATCCCACAGAAAAGATGTGTATTGTGTTAAATTCTCTCATCCAATAATTTTTATACATGTATTGATTTTATTTTAAATCTTATCGTTTTAGATTACCCTTAATTATTCTCTTTTAATTTAAATTGTGGTAACAACTTTTTAATTATTAAGAGGGTATAACTTTTACCTATATGGTGTCAATTTCCAGTAATTAGATACATAATGGTCTTGAAGACCTTATTAGAGTCACCAAGTATTTTAAAATATTTTTAGTATTATTTCATAATTTAATAAGTGACTCTTTTTATAAAACATCAAATATATCAGTTTTTATACAATTCATTTTATTGAATTTAACTAAAATTTAAAAATAGATATAACATCAAAACACCATTTAATTTTATTTTAACGTGTCATATTGACCTATAAAAATAATGTATGATATAATTTATGTTTAAATATATTTATTTTAATATTTATAATATCATTTATTTGATTCCTTCATTAATAAAGAAACCATTACAGTGTCATTGTATCGTAATTAAGTTTAATTATTTAATGTATAAAAATTATAAATAAAATACCATGATGGATGATATTTTTTTTCCGTCTAATAAAAAAATATATTAGAAGATAATTCTTATAGAATCTCATATTAAAATTTTTTTAGTAAGAAGATATATGTTTATATAATATTTTTTGTTACATTAAATTAAATGTTATAAGTGTCATAATCACACCCACGTGTCTTCTAAAGGAACAATTTTCATCCCAAGCGTTTTCATGGTCAGAAATATCTCATTAAATAGGATTTAGATAAGTTTTAGGGTTGTTTTATATTATTATAATGTTATTTTTACCCTCATTTATCTGATTTTCCCTTTAACAGTGGTAAATAAAAAAAATTACTAAAGTTACAATTTATAATGTCCAAAAATAAATGAATCCTATTTAAATAATTTGGAAATTTTGATTCAAAATATGTAATTAATTTTTCCAAATTCAACATATAGAAGTTTTATTAAATAATTTAAAATTAATTTCCATTTTTCAAATGAGAAAATGGGTTTTAAGTAATAACCATCAAAAGATTGACATTATTTTATATCAAATTTCAACGTGAAATTATTTCCAATGACCAATAATGGATTAAATAATAAAAACATAGTCTAAATATACTTTAAAATAAATTCAAATGATAATCTAACAATAAAAATAAATTATATTAAATGGCAGTTTTGAATTAAAATGCAGTATTTTGTACTATTCATTAAAATGTGAACTTTATCAAAAAAACTAAGATTTCATGCAAAGAAAATTTCGATATACCGCTTCCAAAAAAAAATATTTTACAAAATATAATGTATAAAATTGGAAAAAAAGTATATTTAAATGGGGTTCGCAATCAAAAGTTGGTAAAACTATCTTTTAAAAATATTAGTGTAGTTTATGCTTAAAATTGGATTTATTTTCATTTTAAGCCTCTAAAATTTATTTTAGGTATATTGAAACATTAAAAACATTTTTAAGAATAATAAATTTAGTTTTTTTCATTCTCTCCAATACAATGCATAGGCATTAACTACCATTTAAATTAATAATGTTAATGTTGTATTATCTTTACGTATAACTCAGTCTTGTGTGTAACGTATGATTTTGAAGAACACGTTGTTGTTTGTTGAGTACGCTATTGGAAAAAGTGTCCTCTTTAACATAAAATTAATATCATATTCATAAATATTAATAGATATGAAAATGTATTATTCTATAAATACTTGGATTGTTATATCCTTCTCCCCTTTTGGAAATTACTTTCCTGCAATATTATTCATATATAAAATAAGTGGGGTTATTTCTTATTTATAGAATTTTTGGATTCCAATATTCATCTTTAGCAATATATTTTTTCAACAAAAAATTAACCTCAAAAATAACCTTATTCTACAACACATTCTCTCCGCTGTCAAGAATTTGGACCGGTTGTCCTCATAAGATTCACTTCCAAATAAACTACTTCTAGACTAAAAAATATAAGTTGAATCTGGAATTTACTTTCATAACATTGAAACATGAAAATCATTATGTAACTCAGATAAAATAAGAGGCAATTACACTCAGTAAAAAACTAGTCCAACTCTATCGATGATTTTATATGGCCTAATGATCCTTAGACTCAGCTTCCCCTTCTTACCAAAATGCATCACACTTTTCTGTGGTGAAACTGTTAAAATGACATGATCACCTACCTAAAAAGAAATATCCTTCCTACACTTATCTGTATAACTTTTCTTTCTTCTATGATTTATCTTCGTATGCTTCTGAATCACATAAAAATTTTATTCCATCTCTTCTACCAATTATGGTACCATCAACTTTCATTCACCTACTTCATCTAAAAATATAATGTTTCACAATACATTCTAAAAAATGACTTAAATAGTGCCATTTGTATATTTTAATGAAGACTGTTATTATAATAAAACTAAACAAAAGAAAGATATTGATCCCAACTTACCTAGTAATCCCTTGAACAGTCATGTATCATATCCTCCAAGGTCTAAGTTGTTCATTCTACCATCCCATCTGATTGAGGATGAAAAGCTGTTCTGAATTTTAATTTAGTTCCCAATGACTTCTGAAGGAATTTCCAAAAGTTATAAGTTATCCTATGATCATGATCAAAAATAATAGAGAGATTAAATCCTTGTAACATGACTTTCTCGTTATGATACAACTGGTAAATTTTATCTTGATACAGAGGTTCTCAAATAGGTAGAAAATAAGAATATTTAGTCAATCGATCAACAATATCCCAGATCGCATTTCTACCTCAAGAAGTCTTTGGTAATCCAACTATGAAATCCATGGATATATTTTCTTATTTCCACTATATTACTAGAAAAGGATGATGTATCCCCTTTGGAAACTATGGTTCTTCTTTCACCTGTTGACAAGTCAAACACTTGCCAGCAAAACCCGCAATATCACTTTTCATTCCATCCCACTTGTAATACTCTCTAATATCTTTTGTACAAATTAGTACTGCAATGATGAACTAAAAAAAGAACTACATGCTTCACATGACAACTCTTTCTTCAACTTGGAATCGCAAGGCATACATAATCTCTTCCCAATCATCAAAACACGGTCTTTATCAATGTTAAATTAAGGTAACTTACCGTTTTGAACCAATAATCCATTTTTTGGAACTCACTTTCATCCTTTTTTGGTTTCATATTTCTATTTAATAGAGATTATTTCATTAATACATGAAACAAAATATAGGAATATCATATAAAACAACTTTCAAGCCAATATTTATCAAATCATTAACCAATGGATCTCATTCCAAATGCATCATGGTTAATGTTGCATTACACTTTCAACTCAAAGTATTAGCCAATTAGTTTTACTTTCTTTGATGGTAAGGAATCATTCAATTATAATCCTTGATTAATTTCATCCATCTCCTCTATATCATGTTCAATTATTTCTGAGGGAATTTAAACTTCAAAAAAAATTAATCAGTATATATTTGACACTTTACATCAAAAAACTAATACCTCCAACTTTGATAATGAAAAAACAACTAAAAATAATTCCAAATCATGTGTAAGGTAATCTAACTCATGAGGTTTTAATTTTTGTGTAGTATAAGCTATTACTTGATCATTCTACATTAGGATACAACATTTTCCTTTCAATGAAGTATAATTGTAGATAAAAAAATCACCATTCCAGGAAGGACGGTCCAAAACTGGAGCATTTACCAATATTATTTTCAGTTCTTGAAAACAATCATCACATTCTTTTGTCTATATTAACTTACTCCATTACATGTAAAATTATTTAGTGGGATATTTAACTGAGAGAAGTTTTCAAAAAACCTTTAGTAATAACCCACTAATCCATGAAAACTATAAATATTTTTGATGTTGGTTTCTCTTGGCCACTCTTCAACTACTTTAATTTTAGAGGGGTATACATTTATTCCAGATTTATAAACAATATAACCATGTAAATAAATTTGTTGAAACAAAAATTCTCTCTTAATAAACCTTCCATAATTTTTATTTTCTTTTAACGTTTGATAAAAAATACATATGTAACATTCATGTTTCATTTGGGTTTTAGAATATACTAAAATATCATCTATAAACACAACCAAAACCAAATCCAAAAATAGATGAAATACTCCATTTATGATATTCATAAACACAGAAGGGGAATTATATAACACGAAGGAATAACTACAAACTCCTAATGATCATATCTCATTCAGAATGATGTCTTTGGAAAGTCGTATTCCTTCACCTTCATCCAATGGTACCTAGACCTCAAATAAATCTTTGAAATTTATTGATATCCCTGGAGCATATCAAATAAATCATCAATATGATTCACATGATACTTTTTTATAATATTTATGTTTTTTAAGCCTTTATAATAAATATAACATCACATAGTGCCATCTTTATTTTTTCACTAAAAAAATAGGAGCACCCCATGGTGAAGTGCTATGATGAATGAAACCTTTATCAAGTAATTCTTTTGATTGTCTTTTTAATTACAATAGTTTATATTGAGACATTAGAGAAGAGGATATGGAAATAATCTTAGCATTATGCACTAAATCAATAGGAAATTCATCCTTCTAATCAGGAAAAATACCGAGCAATTTTTCGTGAAAAAAATTTGTAAATTCATTCACTATTGGTATTTCACTATTCAAAACAATTTTTTTCATTTCAACAACATGAGATAGATAACATTCACTATAATATTTAATCAATCTCTCATCTTCATGGTATCTTATTAAATGTATTAAATCATTTAATAATACATTAATGAATTTGCAATCTATTTTATCATGATAAACTGAATTCCAATCCATTACTAAAATGATATCAAATTCCACAAGGGGAATTTCAAAAATATGTGTAGGAAGAAACATCCCAATAATGATAATAGGAAGATTCATATAATTCATGGTTTTTTTAATACTTCCACCAGGGGTTTTTACCAAAATATCTATATCACATTTGTGAGGTAATATTTCCAATTTTCTTGAAAATTTATTAGAAATGAATGAATGTGAAGATACAAAGTCCAATATTATATTGGAATACGTTGAAAACCCCTATAAAATACCTATCAAAACTTCGTTTGATGTTCACACATCAACCATAGTAGTATAAAAATATTTTTCCACACCCTTCTTCTTTCGATCTTGTTAGTTTCCACCCTAGGTAATCAACTTTGGACACACATTGGCATAATTACCTATCTCATTGTAACAGAAACATATTACCACTAGTTTTTCATTTTCTTCCTAACCATATTCCTTATAGTTATGAGAAATATGAAGTCTATTGCCACATTTTTAGAACTTATCGTACATTGAGATACATTCTCTAGGTTGCTTTTTACTATACTACTCAAATATTGTAAATTTAGTTTTCTTACCTCCAAACATCTTTGATGAATTCCATCACATTTTCTTCAAATTAGATCACATATTTTTCTTGCTCACATGATACACATGATCATTAGGCCACTCAATTTCTACCTTCTCAGAACATCATACAAGTTTCTCATAGCTTTTGAACTCACAAGAAACTAATTCTCTTTGATATTTCGGCTTCAATCATAAGTAAAACTAGTTTAGCATACTATCAATATCCCAAATAAAATTTGGGATGTACATTGACAAAAAGGTGAAATTTTATTCATATATAGCCACCGAATTATCTTCCTTTTTTCTTAATTTCAAGAATTTATTTTTCGTCCTATGTCAAACAACCTTAGGAAAATATTTCTCAAAGAATATGTTCTTTAATTCATCTCATTCCATGGAATCAATCTCTTCCCCTCCTCTGATATTTTTACCAATTGACCACCACTGATTAGTTTCACCTTCAAAATGATAAATAGAATGATTAACCTTTTGATCATCTGAACACCCCATTACATCGAAAATATTTTTTAGTGCTTTAATCTGTCCTTGACATTGCATATGGTAAAATGATACTCTGAATAATTAAGGAAATTTCCTCATGAAATTCTCCACTATTGACATATTATTATGCGGTTGATCCTGTTGATATCGTGTATGAACACCACTAAAATTTATCACCTTAGTCAGTTGAGCCATCACTATTACAAACTATTTAGATCTGACACTATCTATCATAGGATATTGATTTGGAAGGTTGTTTTCCTCTATATACCTTCCTATCACAGTTTCCATGTTACCACTGTAGAAAACAATTCTGAAAAAAAAACTTTTTATAGATGAAGAAACATGGTAATAATCAAATTCTATATCATATAAATTTGACCATAACATAAAAAGAATTATCAATATTCTATTAGCAATATCCTAACCCCTAAAGATATCTGAACCCTACTATAATACCAATTATATGTCCCCAGCCTTAAACATTACATAATCTTGACATAATTCAATAATTTGACTTTTTTCACATCGAGGATATTTTCAAGTTTAGATATTTAGAAAATTAGGTCATAACTCATACATGAAAACTTAAATATTACAAGTGGACACTTCTAATCACTTTATATTTTTTTAATAAAACAAAAAAAACATAAAAAAAGGTTTTGTTTCATGTTTAAATAGAATAGCATTTATTTAAACCTATCCATGACACTATTAGTTTTTATGTTATGTGAAAAAACATTTCAAAACTTGGGATGAGAATAAAAATCTTAGTAAGGGATGTACAAATAAGGAAAACCGTTAGTCTTTAGAAAAAATGAAAACCATGAATACTTTATCATAAACTAATACTTTTCACCTTTAATAAATATTCATTACACTTAACTGAATATAAGCTCTTTGCTTACCCTTTTTGTAATCAAAATACTATCTTAAAACCCATATAATTTATCATATGACATACAAAGGTAACTTGGGACATAAACATAATTAAATGGAATAACCATACGGTCGATATCCACACATGTCATTAAATGGAATATCCATATAGTCTTTACATATCACTAAATGGAATAACCATATGAACGACTTCCATACCCAATGAATTAGAGGTTATAACGTATGGAATAATCCCTATATTATCATAGAACCATCCATATTTTAGTTATCACGTAACCACTCATCTTAGTTTTATCACATAACCACGCGTCAAATTTCCAAGTACAATTATCTAATCATAACACATAAAAGATTGTAATTGTCAACATTTCACTCATAAGATTTTCAACCAAAAGGGATCATTATAATATCTAATAAAACCATTATTAAAACCATTTTAGATACCAATATACCTACAAGGGAATAGGGTATTTATTTTACTTTTAAAATCATTTTGGCTTGTATTGGAAGCCAAATACCAAAATGGTCACGGTGGCAGAAAAGTCGTTATCACCATGTATGTTAAAAACCATTATTTGTTAATTTATTAAAACTCTACATAGGAAAAATATTACTTTTGAAAACCATTGAATAAAATTAAAATTCAACAGGTTTTATTATACACCATATAAAATAAGGTGGTGTATATTATCAAAATATGCCTCAATGAAAAGAGACTGAGACAAGTCCCTTACCTTGAGTCTGACTTGTCTTATGCCTTCTTTATTTTATTGAATAATAAACATAGGTTTATTTATAATTTATTGAGAAAATTTTTAAACTTTATTATTCCTTTTATATCACTTAATACCATTTTATAAAAATTAAATAACTATTTATGTTTATATCAGACAGTTTGTTGATATTCAGTACTTGGGTCAAATATGAACTTTTTTTGATGTAAATTCTCAATGTGGTAAAAGGTATATAATTTATATAATAGTTTTCATGATTTAAATAAAATATATATCCATTATATATGTATTTACAAAAATCCATTATATTTGGAGATAATAAATGAAATGCATTGTTCATGGAGATGGTAGGTCGTACATACGCATGAATGCAACATTCATTTAATTTTCATATTAAAAGAATAATTAGTATATAATATAAATGTATATTATAATACCAGGATTTTTTTAATGTCATATATGTCTAATAGGTTTAATAAAACCATCCTTTATATGTTCTATGTATAGGGGGAATGAGTCTATCGCTCTAAGAAGGCGGTAGTCCACACTTCCTCAAAAGAAATTACCATATTTACACAATATGGAAAGCATAAAAATATGTTCTAAATAAAATTTTAAAAAGAATAAAGAAAATTTAAATATCATAAATATCATAAATAAAAAAATTTCCCATTATAATGGCCACCATGAAGGGTGGTAGGGGAAAATTGAACAATCATCATTTCACGAGGTAATAGTTTGTTGTACGTAGAATTAGTTTGTTCGTTACACATTAAATGGAGGTCTATGTATTTTTATATGAAACTATATAATTAAAACATACTAGTATATTTAGGATACTTTTTTTATTTTATTATATAAGACGAAGATTTTAGGGAGTGGAGAATGGAAATGAAACTAAAAAGCATGAGAGTAGGTGTTACCTCTTAATCGGGTAACTTCTTTTGGTTTATACCGAAAGGATACCTTGAGAGGCTTTATTCCCTAATAAACTCTTCTATGATGATTTTAAGGACTTTAAAAAGAGGTTGGGTAGTTCTTGTCTGAACAAAAGGGTTATTGAAGTGTGATTATTAGAGAAGAGGGGTACTATTTTAGAAGAGCGGGATATGTCACACATGGAAAATCTTAAATTATTAAATTAATATAAATAAATGATTTACTTAAAATGAATCAAACATGAGTTATGACGAATATATGATGATTATATTTATAAATACTATCATACAATAATTATTTGACATGTATTGAGTTTATTTTAAAACTTATCTTTTCAGTTTACCCTTAATTATTCTCTTTTGATTTTAAATGTGGTAGCAACATTTTAATTATTCAGAGGATATTGATTTTAATTATATGTGGTAAATTTACCATTATTAGATACCCATTGATATTTTATACCATAACATAGTAACTTTTTTATTTTAATAGATTTTTATGATTTCTAAATAATTAAATAAATTATAATTTTTATAAAACATCAATTATGCCAATTTTTACAATATTCATTTTCTCGATTTTAAATAAAATCTAAACAGAGAGATAACTTCGAACTAAACCATTTAATAGTCTTTTAACACGTCATATTAACCTATAAAAAAAATTTATGAACTAAAATAAGTAAAAGAATTTTTATTTTAATATTTATAATATAATTTATTTGATTCCTTCATTAATAAAGAAATCAGTGCATCATCATTGCTTCATAATTCAATTTAACAATATAATCTCTAAAATTTATAAATAAAATAATATGATATAGGAAATCGTTTTATATTACAATTAATATTTATAGTCAATGATATCACTTATATAAACCCATATTAAAATTGTTTTAGTAAGAATATGTATGTTGTAACATATTTTCCTTTACTTTAAATTAAAAGTTATAACGGTCATAATCACACACAAGTGGCATCCAAAGGCCATATTTTAATCCCAATAGTTTTCTATATTTTCCATATATTATCCAATAGGATAATGCTAAGTTTTAGGGTAGTTTTATATTATTATAATATTATTTTTATCCTTATTTACATGATTTACCCTTTCACCGTGGTAAATAAAAATAATTACTAAAGTTTCTATTTATAATGTCCAAAAATCAAAGGGTCCTATATAAATAGTTTGGAAATTTTGATTCCAAATATAGAATACAATTTTCCAAATTCAAAACACAAAATTTATAGTAATTAATTTAAAATTAATTCACATTTACAAAAAGAGAAAATGGTTTTTTTGTGTAAAAAATATCAGAAGATTGACAGGTGTTTATATCAAATTTCAATGTGAAATTGCCTATAATGACCAAAATTGGATTAAATAATTAAATAATAATATATATAAACTTTAAAATCAGTTCATATGACAATCGAAAAATACAAATAAATTAGATAAAAAATTGGTTTGAATTAAAATGCAATATTTTTCACTATTTATTAAAATAAGAACTTTATCCAAAAAAATACCAATATTTAAACCAAAGTAATTTTTTATCTACCTCTTCCAAATAAGAATCTTATTTTGTCAAATAAAACATATAAAAGTGGAATAAAATATATTTAAAAAATTTTCTCATTCAAAAGGCAGTAAAATTACCTTTTAAATATATTAGTGTATTTTATGCTTAAAATTAGATTTATTCTTATTTTAAGCCTGTAAAATTTATTTTATGAATGTAGAAACAATATAAAAACATTTTCAAACGTAATATAATTAGTTCTTTTCATTCCTACCAATATGATTTCTAGGAGTTACTACCATTTAATGTAATAATATTAACGATGTATCATTTTTCAATATAACTCATTCTTGTGTGCAATATAAGATTTTGTAGAAACCAGTTGTTGCATGTCGGGTATTCTATCGGACAAAGTGTCCCCTTTAACGTAAAATTTATATATTATTCATAAATATTAATAGATATGAAAAAATTATATTCAATAATTTCCAAGGATGTTACAAAGCCTCCTGGTCAAACAACATTATGTCGTCATGTCCTCACATTATCTCTAGGTCAGACCACATATACCATCTTGCTCTGTTGTTTCCATGGGGGTCTGATAACTCATGATCATCATGCCCCACAGTCATCACATATAGGTATGATCACTCATGATCATAATTCCCCTAGGTCAGACCTCAGTCTTCCATAAATCCCAATCATTAATCTATAATTTTTCATCATGTGACAAGATGTGTTTGGACACTCTCCCCCTTTTGGACTATAAAACCATAATGGGACCCCCTTCCACTTTAGTACCATGAATAATAGAAAAACATAGCTTATACAAAGAATATTTAAATTAAATAGTGGAATCATAACAAACCATGAGTGTGATAAAATCAATACATACACACATGTGAGAAACTCAACATGGTCTAAAGTAAGTTAAACATGAATAATCAAAGTATACCAATAAAGTAAGCCTTGGGGATACACACACACACACTTTCATTACATAACAAACAAATGTTCATTCAGAATAAATCAAATATCATGAAAACATCATATACATGGCTCCAAATGGTAAGGAACATACTACCTCATGAACGTCAACATAAATGGAAAAGTTAAACCATCAAGGAGTGGTTAAAAAGCTATAGTGGAAACCTCACAAGTCAAGATTACATCCTCGCAGACCTTATAATCATAGTTGTCAAAAATTCATCACTACTTGTTTTTTAAAGGTTCCTATAACCAAAGCCAAACATTTTTATTTCAAAATGAAATAAATTATGACATGAAATAAAACTTATTCTCCTGTAAATAATTTCTGAATTATTGTTCTAGGAAATTGCATGTGCTCTCAATAATCTCTTTAAGACTAATTATCTTTTTATAATTTCTTATAAAATATCATTTTATAATGATATCTTCGTAATTTATCATAAATTATACTTTTATATTTATAAATTGATAATTTATTATAAATTATCCTTTTACAATTATTTTCTATCCACCTTATGTGTTAATATGGCAAACAGTTTAGCTATTTGGTAAAAATATTGAATTAACCACTGACAGTTACCTGGTAATCTTAGGAAACATCATATTTTGCTCATTCTCATTGCTGTATTCCATTCATTGAATACCTTTTCCTTTGATTTTTTAATGGATATTACATACTTTTATATAATATTTCCTTAAAAATAAAGTTAATTTAGCTAAAATTAACAATTATTGTATTTCCAATATATTTTATTTTTTCCTATGGGTATCCATAATTGTTTTTATATGAATCTCATGCTCCTTATAGAACATATAGTATATTAAGATATCATCAATGAAAATAAAGAAAAATTTATCAATATAATACCTGAATAATATATTTATCATTTCTATAAATAAATAAGGTTTATTAGTCATTCCAAAAGGAATTACCATAAACTAATTATTTTCATACCTTATTTGAAATGTTTTCTTTCGTGTGTAATAATTAGTTACCCTTATCTAAAGATAACCAAAGTAAATATTTATCTTGTAAAGGTATTAGTTTCATTTGAGTTTATTAAATAAGTCATTAGTCATTGGTTGAGGATATGTATTCATTATAGTAAGAGAATTTATCTCCTTATAATCAATGTATTTTCTCTTAGATCAATCCATATTTTTGATAAATAAAGCAGGGGATCCCAATGGTGAAACACTATTGAATATAAATAAATCATCACAAACTCCTAAAACTATATCTTTAACTCCTTTAACTCTAATGGTTACTTTATCTAATGAGTTTTAGATATAGTTCTTGCATCATCGATGATTTCAATAGAGAACTCAACTTCAAACCGTTGTTTATGACTGGATAATTCTTCTAGAAAACATTAATGAATTTTTGTACCATAGTCACATCCTATATTCTAAGGATATATTATTTATCCATATATCAATTTTGATCTTAAAATATTCACACACAAAAATTAGTATGGATTGGCTTATGTGGGTGGATATAGATAGGATTTACAGGTTGATTTTTCCATCCTAAAGACAAGAGATTCCACTTAAACAATGAAAAGAAGAAACCAAATTCTCAAGGAAATACATTTTTAATTATACTTTGAAATCCAATCCTTACCAAGGAACATATCAAATTCAACCATAGTTATAATAACTAAATTTTCAAATATGGTACACCCATGAATCATAATTAGAACTACCCAATCCATGTTTGTTTCAATAATATTCCCACTAAATTTCATAATCGATAATTCCCTTACTATGGTTCTATGGAAAAAATTAATTTTTTTAGAAAACAAGGACGATATAAAATAGTCTGAAGAACTAGAATCATTTAAAACGTTAGAAAACATTGAGGTAACAGTAAAATTACCTTAAAACAGGTCATTATGTACTTAAAAATTAGTTTTGGTAATTGTATAAAATTGTATTAACTCCATTTTTCTTTTATTTGGTAAATTCTCTTGACGTTCAATGCGTTTTTTCACATAATTTCCCATAACCTTATAGTTAAATCGTCAATTATCAATAATAAATTCATATCTCTTACATTTTGGGGAATGATGAATGTTTTCCCTACACTAGTAACAAACTCATATTCCCTTTGTACAATCCCTATGTTGTTTCTACTCATATTTTTCACATGTGGTAAATATCATACATCATTTCTTACCCTTTTCTGCATTTTTCTTCTCATAATTATCATCTAACAACTTCTCCTCATAATATCCCATGAATATATACATCATTGATAAATAATTTTCTATCATAATTTCACTTGAGACTATGTCCAATTATGAGGAAACGTTTTGAAAGATAAATTCCCTTTGAAGGCGAAGTTTTAATAGATCAATAAAATTATTATAATCAAACTTTTCTATCTATATACATTTTCTACATCATGTCTATATAACCCTATAATTTTAAACTTGTATTCAACCATATTTTCCTCCTTCTATCTAAGATTGATTAATTACCTTTCCATTTCTACTATTTTATCATGATGAAATTATTTTCCATATAATAACTCTTTAAATGTTCCTAATTCCATGAACTTTATCTCATCAGCCACATTAGTTTTTTAAATTAGCAACCACATATTTTCTATATCTCCCTTTAGATGATAGATCACCAAGATGAATTGTTTTATTTTTACTACTTCATAGATAGAATGATCTCTTCAACAGACATTATCCTTTATATAGCTAATAATGGAATTGAGGTTCCTAAAAATACAAAAAAAATCTCATGAAGTGTTCCAATATAGTTACACTATGTTATGGATCATGAGGTCTCTCTATGAGTGTGAGAATATGTATAATAACCTTGATAAACTAATCTGATATGGTTATATTCTGACTGGACTCAACTCTATATGTATTAACATGTTTACGAGAAACATCATTGTTTTTACTATGGTTGTTGAAATTTTGTGCATTCTCTCTATTAGTCACAATAATTATATAATAGAATACACATAATCAGGTTATGATATTTAATTGTATAATATTATTCCTATTCTGTTTTATGAATTGTTTCCCAATAAATATTAAGGGTTCTTCTAGGAGAATTTTTCATCTAATTAGGTTCTCCTTAATCTAATCCTTAAGGTCATTAATAAACTTTCTCTAATACCTAATATAATAACCCACACTCCAGAAACCCAAATCATATAGTTATATTACATAAATCTTATAAAAAATAATAGTTCCATCAAGGTCTAATAACTTATTACTCTTGGAAGACTAGATAAAAACATACATAACATTTGAAGACATAAAATACGACATGGTCACATGGAGAAAACATGATTATACCTTTATTCATATCCTTGAAAATTACACATAGTTCTCCTCTAGGTTTTCTGCGGAAAGGAAATAAATAAATGGTTATATCCAATGCTTAGTATGGAGTAGCATAATGTGGAATCATTCATAACATAAACATGAAATAAGTGATATGGAATGAATATATAAATAATATAAATCCATAATCAACGAAAAATAAAGTCACTCTATATCTATTAAAATATATGAAAACATGTATAAAAATTATCATTGTTCTCGTACTGACAAAATACATGAAATCAGAAATCAAAAAATATTATCAATGCATTATTCCAAGACACTATATTGTTATGGTAATAGTCATAAAAAATACCAACTTTTTTTGACTTAGGTGGATTATCAATACATCTAGGGGGTATATAATTTCAGGCCCTACCTGTAACCCGATTATGTCCCATGTATTCACCAAAATAGTCATTATGACCATTCATGTCACTCCTAATGGAACCTATTTTTTAATAAAATAATAGATATAATTATAATGATAAATATAAAAATCAATTACATCCCCATTTACTAGAATAATGTGGATTTCGTGTTTAACATCCCCTAATGAACTTATAAATTAAAGGGTATCATCAAAGTAACATGTAGTACCCCTATTAAAGAAATATGATGGTGAGGGTACTTTAAATGTGATGGTTTATACATGGAATATAGTAATAATATTTTAATATATTAAATTGTTGGGAGACTGATTTAATTGTATAAATATCGTTCTTTATGGTTCATAAATATCATTCGACCATTTCAAATCATATCCCCATGTAGTTTCTATCCAGGTGTGCAGTCATTGGCCCATTCATCATGAATTAGAGTAATGATTGAGTCAATGCTCAACCAACCCTTTTCAAGGGGATTTTACCTAGTTTATTTTATGAAAAAAACCCATCAAATTTCTATTATATATAGAGGGATGTATTTTTTAGTAAAAAAACACTTTCACATTACTAAAACATAGGATGCTTTTCCACCATGGAAAATATTGAGTTTTACAATGGTTTTACTATCTCAATAATCAAAAGAATATGAGGGTGGGATAAAAATATAAAAATTTAAATCCATTAAATCCCATGAGTAATATAGAAAAATTATTCCATGTAAATTTAAGCACCGCATAAAAATACATAGGTAGTGAATATAAATTGAGTCTCAAAAAAACAATTGGTATGAAAAAACCCCAATTATGGGTTAAGTAATAATTATATAAAAATATATTAAAAGATAGGTCTTAAAATTTATTTTAAATTACCATTAATAGAATAATTTTATGATATAAAATCCCAAATAAGTAGTATATGAACTACATAATGAAAATTAAGTCTATATTACAAAAAATATCTTAAAGAGAGGAATTTGAGATAAAAACCCTTACCTAGTATCCTTACTTCCATGAACATACTTATCCTCTTGTATATAAAACATATTTATCATAGTAAATTAATTAATAATCATAATTATATCTAATTTCTTTTATAATCTTCAGAAATTGTCTTTTTGGGTATGAATTTTATTTATTTTCTACATTTGGTGTTTTTAGATTTGATCATTTGTGCTATTCAAAAAAACACGGTGTTTGTATTCATCCTTAATCCAATTTTCATCATTAATAGGTCGTTAATGTTACTATTATGGAATATTTATAATTATTTTTGGAATTTCAAATTCCTTTCGTGATTGTTTTAATCTTTATCCTTGAATATGAAATCAACAACAATAAATTTTCAATGATTCTTGATGATCGATGTGTGTTTTCTTAATGAATGAATTAAATATTAATATAACATTCCCAAAACCAGAAAAAAAAAATATTTTCACATTTATATCATATTTTACAATTATTTATTTTCCCATATTGTTTCATGATATAAACTCATCATATTTTTCAGGTAATTGGTGAAATCGACCCAAATATGAAGATACCATGTTTTATTGAATGATTAGAAGGTGGTTTTTTAATATAATTATACAATAAGAATAAAGACATTATTTAGTATTTCTTAGAATGATATATAATAATTATAAATTAAACATATGTATAAGTAATTTATTTCAAAATATTACATATTTTTAATAAATATTATCATATTATTGTGCTTTTTTAAAATAATTGAATCAAATATGATCATATCATTAATAGATTCCATAATTTTTTATACTGGGACATAAATGATATCATAAAAAATGTTTTTATAATTTAATATTATTCTTATATCTATACTTGAAATGTGGAAAATCAAAATGAATCAAGTTGCATCATCGAGGCGGTTGTTCGCACAAACCACGAATGATGGTTTCATTTTTCCTAAGGGAAAGAGGAAAGGTAGTTAGTGTTTATTTACAATGTATAAAAAACAACAATATAATAAAAACATAATTCATTATAT
Source organism: Viscum album (assembly GCA_963277665.1). NCBI lineage: Eukaryota > Viridiplantae > Streptophyta > Magnoliopsida > Santalales > Viscaceae > Viscum > Viscum album. Next base: position 361,842,640 of record OY728143.1, read on the forward strand.
AATATTGGGAAAAATAACAATTAACTTTAATGATAAGAGAGAAATATTTTAGAGAAAAGATTGAACTTACATTAATAACTTTGGGTTTCTCTTGGAAGATTCCTTCAAAATGAAGGGCTTGGGATAATATCTTTTGAAAAAAAATCTTCTATGAGTGAAATAAGATACTATGGGAAAGAAAAATGTTAGTTTTTTGTATTAAATCGAATTTATATGTGTTCCCTGAAGTGGTGGTGAGAGACCCCTTTTATATGTGGTGAGAATGGAGTTTTTTTAAATATTTCAACTTAATATAAATGGACACCATGTTAAAAAAGGAAATTTGTATTATAATTGAGAAACAACTGATTTTGGAATATATAAGGTCTATTCAACACTCAAAATGCATTTATATACCTTTTTGTATTAATTTTCATGTCATTTATGTCATGACCCGTCCCCCAAGGCCCGTACCATGACTACCCCAATCCCACCTTCCATAGGCTAGGGGATGGAGACTAGCACCGGAAATGTGTATCCCAATAATGGGAAGGAATTACCTTTTAACCCATACAGACACACATCCCAAGAACACAACAAAAACCAACCACGATGTAATCTGCTGTAGTAGAAGTGCACTGAAATTAAAGGGGCCAAAATACAATCCCAATAGAAAAGTACAAGTACAACTGAAAATTACAAATACAATTGAAAAAGGGGGAAATAACTCATGGATCATCCCCTGCGGATCCTGCCTGAAGGGTAGGTATATCTCACAAATGGAAGTCCATGTGTCACATTATGCCAAGTGGTCCACCGATGAGCATCATCTAGTCTTGGTTCCCTCATCCTCGATCAATGTTGTATGTCATTTGCAGAAGACAATACAAGGTTCAGGCAAAGCCCGTGCAGGGGTGAGTATAAAAATACTCAGTAGGGTCCCCGAGACCCCCAAAGCTCTCCTAGAGTTCCACAAAGAAAAAATATCACATAGCAAGACCATAACTGAAAGCACGAACCCATAGTTATCGACTATACTTAGTTATATTCCCACACATATACCTAAGTTATCAAGATATACTCATCCCATACATTATGGAAGCTTACCACAGAGATAACACCATGAAGGTGTAAGTACCACATTAGTAACACCACAAAGATAGAAGTTCCACACAGGTAACACCACGAAGATAACACCAAGAAGGTAGAAGCACCACATAGGTAACACCACGAAGACAACACCACGAAGGTAGAAGTACCACATAGGTAATACCACGAAGAAAGAAGTACCACATAGGTAACACCACAAAGATATCACCACAAAGGTAGAATACTTGGCTCACATCAGGTATAACTCAAGTACAGAAGTTAAAATTATTGTTAATAAGGCTGGATCATCTTATTCTGTTATGATGCACTGCTTTTGACTCACATAGGATCGATGGGTACTAAACCCAGCCGACCCACACAGGATCTGACCCACAAAATATCGGTATGCACTGAACCACATAGGATCACTGAGCACTGACCCACATAAGATCTGATAAAATCTGACCAACTTTGGATCAATAGATGATGAACCACATATAATCGATGTTATTTCTTCACGTTATAGCCTGCCATAGGATTCCTTGCACCCGGTGCATTCGAGTTCCATAAAATCTACCCCTCGAGATATCATTCATACCTTTACCTCCTCTAATCTCCATAAATGAGTAACCCAAAGGACTTCCATGTCATAAGTGTTCCAATATGTTAGATTGTGCGTCAATTAGACGCTCGGTCTTTGAGTTATAAGCCTTTTACTTTCAAGGGCCTAGTTGGATTTGGGTTTGATCCAACCTGGTCGTACTCCAACTTTTTTCAAAACTCAATTTTAGTATACCTAAAGGAATATCACTATCCAAGGATCTTGGTTCCATATACAGTTTTTTAAATGGACGTTTGGTTCTCAAGATATGACCCTTTATGTTTTTCTGGGTCTGGTTGGGCCTGGGTTCGATCCAACCCCGTCACACTAACACGACCTGACCCGATCAGGGCTGGGCCGCGGCTAGCTCGGCCCGCTAGGCCGAGGTCTGGCCTAGCCCACAACCTTTCTAGAAAGGTTGGGTGAGACCTCCGGTCTCCCGAATGGCCCAAAGGCCATTTGTCTTGTGAAGCGGCGGTGCCACGTGGGCATCTACTAGTAACGGCAGAACCTTCCAGAGACGCGGGTTCCTCCTCTGTCGCGGCTTCGACCACGAACCCTTGATCACCGGAGGTGCGCTGTTCATACCTCACTCATCTATTGCAGCCAGCTGGTTTCCCAACCATCTCCTTCACTTTTCATGGCTTCGGTCATGGCCCCTTGCTCACCGATAGTGCGCGACGGTGCGTTGCACCTCCTTCATGGTCGTTCGGTGCTGGTCGCTCCGCTGACCATCACAGCTTAGTGTCGTAGCCTCTTTTTTCAGCGCGCGATGGCACATCGCATCCATATTTATTTGTTGGTCTCACCGCACTGAGGGTCTTTCATAGAGAACGTAAGGGTATCAAGGTATCGGAGGGTCCGTGCTGGATTTGTTAGGCCCGAGCCCTCCTCATTATCTATTACTCATGAGGAAGGATTAAAGGATTCAATAATAACATGAATTAAAATATCATATCCCTACCTCAATAACGATGGAGGATGCCCATGATTGAGGAAGTGTTGGCGTTCATCTTTCATGCAACAAGATTCCAATGATGTTGCACGTACATCGTCTTTCAGTTCGTGGATCAGTGTCACCCGTCATCTCCCACTAGAAGCAGCTCCTTCCTCCAATGTTTTGGCGTCTCTGCACTTTTTCAGCACTTTGTTTCTTGGTGAAGCATTGTTGATACCCCTCCCCAAGCACCATATAAATAGGAAAGGGGGAGGGTGCCTAAATCTCATGGTATTTATAAGGGTTCATTAATTAGGAACCTTCCCTACTACCAATGATGTTGTTACTTTGGATTAAAGGGTCATCCCATTTAAGGTCTTGACACATCACCGGTCCCACATTGGTGCTTGTCCGTTTGAAGAAAATAATGGAATAAATCAAATAATAGTTATTTTATTTATTCTTTTAAAAAGTCCTAATATCTAACTTTTTCTCCAGTACTACTTCGGTCGAAGTGGAGTCTCCCTTAAGCGAATCTCAGCTCTGTGAATTCAACAGTGCCCTCGTATTTTTAATCAAATCAACGGTTCAAAATTTTGAAAATTCCACACACGCTTTTAATGAATGTACCTTTAATAAATTTAATAAATTTATTCTGTACACATTGGGCCTCAGAATGAAGTGCCATAAATTTTCATAGACTCCAAATTATTCTATATAATTAAAAAAATTACATGGAAAATTCGGGTCTTTACATTCTCCCCACCGTAGGGATTTTCTATCCTAAAATCCACAACATAGACTAAGAAAAAAAGGGGGTATTGAGCATGAATTTGAGCCTCCCACTCCAATGTGCTCTCCTGGAGGTTCATTTGTTGTCTGTGAACATGAAACAGAGGTATCAATAATCCAAAAAGGAGCCACTCTTGTTGATCCTCAATCTCTACTTGAACCTCTGTAAATGTCGTCGCATCATCGATTTCCATATCGCTATGGTCGATGATGTGAGATGTTTTGTGCACGTATCTATGCATCTGGGATACATAAAAGACTTCGTGCATCCTCTCCAACTGTGGTAGAAGTTCCAAGCAGTATCACACCTCGCTTATCCTCCTATGTATCAAAAAAGGTCAGATAAACCTTGTTGATAACAAGTCGCCTCATCGAAATCTCTATAAAACTCAACGAGGTGAGACCCATAAGAAGACATAGTCTCCCTCCTCAAACACCAAAGGTATCCACCTCCTGTTAGCATAAGAATTATTTCTACTCTAGGTAGTCTTCATCCACTCTTGGATGACATGCACCTTCTCATTGGTAGCTCGTTCCAACTCTGGACCCATAAGTGTGGACTACCCTTTGTCTATCCAGCATAGAGGTGATCTTCAAGGTTGACAATATAGAGCCTCGAATGATTCCATATAGATGGTGGAGTGATAATTGTTGTTGTATACAAAATACACTAACTAAAAGTGATCCCCTCAACTATGGCTAAAATCTAGGATGCAAGAATGAATCATTTCTTCTAGTGTTAGTATGGTCTGCTCTGTCTGACCATCTGTCTAAGGATGAAAGGTAGTGCTCAAATGTATATAAGTCTTGAACGCCTCTTGTAATCCATTCCACAACATAGATGTTAAATGTGTGTCATGTTCAGAGATGATTGTCAATTTCACCCCATGAAGTCACCCAATCTATTTTATGTAGAGGATTCCCAAGACCTCTACTGATCCCTGCTCTCAGATAGGTTGGAAGTGGGCTGACATGGTGATTTGGTCAACAATCACCTAGATGGAATCATGTCCCCTAGACGTAAATGGAAGCCCTATCACAAAGTCTATGGATATTCCATCCCACTTCCACTCCGGCACCTCCAGTGGTTGTGCTAAGACTACTAGAACCGGATGCTCGGCCTTCACTTGTTAAAAAGTAGGGCATCGAGAAACAAACTCTTCCACTTATTTCTTCATCCATGGCCACCAGTGATGATGTTGGAGGTCTTGGTATATCTTCGCCACAATAGGATGTACCACCAGGGGGGACATATGGAACTCCCTCAACACCTCCTCCTGTAGCGCTGTTGGTACCATGGTACATCTTCTAAAGAGGATGATGTGCACCCCTCCATCAAAAAATACATTAGGTTACTGTCCTGAGGATATTTGAGCATGTCAAGCCTCACAGACAATATCCCATAGTTGTTCCTCCTGAACTCATTGAAGAGTTGGGGGAGTGACATTCATAGACTAGATGTAAGTTTCTCCATCTCTATCCATAAAGAATATCTGCAACGTAGCTAGCTTCTCTGTCACCTCACTTAGAAACTACAAACTAGTCCTCCTGCTGAGTTTGTCTTCCACTACGTTCCCCTTCCCAGGTGTATATACTATCACAAAGTCATAGTACTAGAGGAACTCCAGCCATCGTTGATGTCTTAGTTTAAGGTCCTTCTGATAGAAGATATACCTGAGACTATTTTGATCAGAGTAGACTGTAAAATGTTCCCCCATCAAGTAATGTCACTACATCTTCAGGGCGATGACCAAACCTACTAACTCCAGGTCATGGGTATCATATTTCTTCTCATGTTTCCTCAACTTCCGTGATCCATAGGTGATCACTACTCACTCCTACATTAGGACACACCCAAATCTGGTCCCTGATGCTTTGTAGTAGACTACATAACCAATCCTTATTCTAGTAGCCTCAAGATAGGTGAAATTGTTAGTCTATGTCTCAGCTACTGAAAACTATGTTGGCATATTTCCATCCAAATGAAGTTCTTTCCCTTATTCTTCAAAGATGATAAAGGTTTCGAAACTCTAGAAAAGTCAGGCACAAATCTTTGTTAGTATCCATCCAACCCTAGGAAACTCTACACCTCAGGCACACTCCTGGGTGGATCCCAAGAAAGTACAACCTCTCTCTTTTCTTGATCCACTGAAAATCCAGCTTATGATATAATGTGTCCCAGAAAGTGGACCTCTCATATCCAGAAATGGCACTTTGAGGTCTTACCATAAAGCTGGATCTCTTAGATTGTATCCAGAACTATCTGAAGATGATAGGCGTGCTCCTCCTCTGACACTGAGTATATCAAGATGTAATCAATGAATACCACCACTAAGCTATCGATGTATGGTTGTAAGATCCTATTCATGAGTCCCATGAACAATGTTGGGTCATTTTTTTCACCGAATTTCATAATCAAGAACTCATAGTTTCCATACCAACATCTGAAGGTCGTCTTCTGCACATCCTCATCTCGTACCATGAGTTGATGATTGCCTAATCTGAGGTCTATCTTCAAAAACCAACGATCTCCCTTCGGCTGATCGAAATGATCATGAATCCTAGGAAATGGATACATGTTATTCACGATCATTTTTTTCAGGCACCGGTAGTCCACATGGAGACTCAAACTCCCATGTGCCTTCTTGGCAAACAAAATCGGGGATTCCCATGGAGAAACACTAGGCATAATGAACCCCTTTCTCTGCAAGTCCTCCAACTGTACCTGTAACTCACAAATCTCTGTGGGAGCCATCCAATATGCTTTTGTAGATATTAGTGTCTTCCCGAGGTATAGGTCGATGTAAAATTCCACCTCTCTACATTGAGGTAGTCTCGGAACATCATCAGGAAAGACATCGGAATACAGGTCCACAACTACAGGATAGCTCAGATTCTCAACATCAACTACTTCGAGGGTAAGGCTAGACAACTGATGAGTGATAGGCTACTCCCTCCTCTGGGTTAGTCCATCCTGTGTTGCAAAGGGTCCCTTCTCTCACCAGTGAAGAAAAACTTGGTTCCATCCTCACGGGAACACCACACTTTGTGCCTAACACAGTCAATCTTGGCATGGACTATGGATAACCAGTACATACCCAAGAAGACTACATAAGTCCTCGATGCCACTACTAGAAGATTCCATCTGAAGCTCTCTCCTCCTAGAGTAAGCTCACACTATTATCACTGGTGTCTAATAGTTGAATTTCCTCCTCTAGGAGTCTATACCAATAAAGATCGAGTCAATGGCTCCACCAGAACCTATGAGCTCTGAATGAGAGTCACATAATAAAATAGTGACTGGAACCTATGTCTATAAGTCTGGTAGTAGAGGTGGATTAGACACAGATAGTTCATCTAATCATATCCAGAGTGTCATAGTTGTATGCCTCAGCTTCTTGGAGCTGAGCTCGTCCCTTTCCACCTACTTCGTGAGCCCCTCACCACTGACCCTATATCCTGAGGTTTTCCACCAGAATCTCTGGCACGCTTGGGCCCCTACGTCATCTATCTACTGTCTGTGGTGGATGAATCTACTACCTAACGTCTGGTGGTGTCTCTCGTTGTCGGTGCCTGCTCATCTAGAAATCTCTCCACTAAAAGTGCTCGCTCAAGCACCCCAGCCTGCGTCAGAATGTTGAGTGATATCATCGAAGCTCTGATCTCCCATTGGAGACCATGCTCAAATTTTCAAGACAAGAATAAAGGATCCCAAACCATGTCGGTGGAGTAGTGAGAGAGATCAGTGAACCTCAACAAGTTTTGGGCCACCGTCATTCTGCCCTATTGTAAGTGTAACAACTCCTGTATACACACAGAGTGTAAGATCATTGGGAAAAACTCTGCCCTAAAAAGGCTCTCGAAGTATGCCCTGATGAGGGTCACCTCATCTTGTATCGGAAGCATCGAGCTCCATTCTCTCTCCCTGCTTCTGTATAAAAAATACTAGCTACTAGGATCACCATAAGGTCCGCTGGTGTCCCAACCAGGCGGAAAACTCTAACTACAGCCTCTAGCTAGTCCTCAGCCACCTGCAGGTCCATCTCGCCATGGAACCTCGAAGGCCTCTACCACTGAAACCTATGCAATGTGCTCAGTTGGAGTGAATCCTATACTGGTGTGGCTAGTGGCAATGGCTTCCATACGGGTAGTAGTGCTACTGGTACACCACTCGAAGGTGAGAACGTCGTAAGAGGGCCCGGCACTGAGTCCTCATTGCTCGGTGGACCATCATCAAATACTCTCTCCGGAATCCTGGATGGTTGTCTACGTGGTAGCATCCTGACTGAAAATAGGTGTTCCATGGTCAATACGTTATACCTGGTGAGCTAAATCAAAAGATATCACAAAGAAAACTTTTCAAAACACATGCAATTATTATATTCGTGCACTGAGTCACAAATCAGAATTCACAGTCCTCGTGTATGGATATGTTGGTCACTGCACCAACACTGGATTCCCCAAACTGAAAACCACACTCAAAACACTTAACAATATTGCCACACTAAAAAAATAAGTGTCCAATTTCTTTGGTAGAACTGACTCCAATGATACCACTTTGTCACGACCCCTCCCCCGGGCCCATACCGTGACTACTCCAAGCCCGCCATTCGTAGGCCAGGGGCTGGAGACTAGAATTAGAAAGGCCTATCCCTAGAATGGGAAGTCATTGACTTTTAACCTATATAGACACATAGTCCAATAATAGAACAAGAAGCAACCACGAAGTAATCTTCTATAGTAAATGTGTGTTGAAAGTAAAGGGTCTGGAATACAAGCCCAACTGAAAAGTACAAGTACAGCTGAAAAGTACAAATACAATTAAAAAGGGGAAAAAAGCTCATGGATCATCCACCAATGATCCAACCTGAAGGGTAGGTATAGCTCATGAATGGTAGTCCCTGTGTCACATCATGCCAAGTGGTCCACCTCCGAGCACCGTCCTATCTAGGTCCTCTCAGCCTCGATCAATCTTTTCTATCGCCTGCACAAGTCACAACAAGGTGTGGGTGAAACTTGTGTAGGGGTGAGTATAACAATATTTATTAGGGTCCCCGAGACCCCCGAAGGTCACCCAGAGTTCCACAAAGGAAAAATACCACAAGCCAATACCATAACTCAAAGCACGAAAATAGAGTTATCAACTCTACTTTCGTATATGCCCATACATATACCTAAGTTATCAAAAAATATTCATCCCATACATGAAGGAATAATACCACAAAGTTAACACCATGAAGTTAGAAGTAACACACAGGTAACACCAAAAAGATTGAAGTACCACACAGGTAACACCACAAAGGTAGAAGTACCACCTAGGTAACACCATGAAGACTACACCACGAAGTTAGAAGTACCACACAAGTAACACCATGAAGATAGAAGTACCATGTAGGTGACAACATGAAGATATCACCACGAAGGTAGAAAACTTATCTCACATCAGATATAACTAAGGTAGAGAAGTACATATGTTTAGTCGTAAGGTAAGATCATCTTATTCTATTAAGAAGCACTGATGCTGACCCGCACATGATCGATATGCAATAACCCCCACTAACCCTTACGGGATCTAACCCACATATGATCGGTATGCGGTGACCCAGACAACATCGTTGAATGCTGACCCACACAGGATCTGATAGAAGCTGAACCCCCACAGGATTGATAGATGCAGACCCATACAGGATTGACGTTCTTTCTTCACGTTATAGCCTACCAAAGGATTCCTCGCACCTGGTGCGCTCGAGATCCATAGAATCTACCCCTCGAGATATCATTCGTATCTCAACCGCCTCTAATCCCCAAAAAGGAGTAATCTGAAGGACCACCATGTCCTAAGTGTTCCAAAGTGACAGAGTGTGTGTCAATCGGACACCCAGTTTAGGATTTATAAGTTATTTAGTTCTGAGGACCAGGTTAGAATCAGGTTTGATCCAACCCATCCCTACTAAAACATTATAAAAAACTCAAGTGGAGTATACCAAAAGGACCTTCATGATCCAAGGATCCCATTGTCATAGACGGTTTGTCAAATGGACATCTGGTTCTCAAGATATAACCCTTAAAGTGTTTCTGGGTCCAATTGGGCCCGGGACCGGTCTGACCTAGTCAGACCGACCCAACCCGACCTGTTCTAGGCTGGGTCGTGACGGTGTCAGCCCGCTAGGCCGAGGTATGCCATAGACCAAAAGAGGGTGCTTCGGCCTGTAAGGGGAGGTCAGGCCCGCAAGGGGCGGCCAGACACGCAACGGGCAGCCTGGCCCGCAATGGGCCGCCCGGCCCACTGGTCTGGCCCGCAGTGGGGTTCACCCAAGCTGGTATAGGGGGAAAGACCATTGATCTACCGAACATCTCAGAGGTCATTTGTCTTGTAAAGAGGAGGCTCCACGTGGGTGCCTCCTAATCACCGCGGAACCCACCAGAGGCACGGTTCCTCCTCCATCGCGACTTCGGTTGTGGCCCCTTTCACGTCGGTGGCACGTTAGTCCTACCTCCCTCATATTACATAGCAGGCTTGTGTGCCAGCCACCTCCTTCACCAGTTGCAGCTTTGGCAGCGGACCCTTGCTCCTCATCCGGGCGCGACGTTGTGCCAGACCTCCTCCGTGACCATCAAGTGTCGGTCGCTCCGCTAACTGCTGCAGCATAGTGTCATAGCCTCCTCTTGTGGTGCACGATGGCACGCCACCTCCATCGTAGCTAGTTGGTGCTACCACACCTGCAGTCTTCCATGGAGAACTCAAGGGTAGAAAAGTAACAGAGGGTCCGGGCTGAGTTCACCATGATTTCACCATCCGCGTTAGCTTGTAATCATGTGGGAGGATTAAAGGATTCAATAATCACTTGAATTAAACAAAAATCAAATCCCTGCCTCAAGAACGATGGAGGAAGCCTATGATTGAGAAAGTGTCGAAGTTCGTCTTTCCCCCAACAAGCTTCCAATAATGTCGCTCACATGTCTTCCTTTAGTTTATGGTTCGGTGTCACTCATCACCTCCCACTAGAATTGGATCTTTTCTCCATGGTTTTGGCGTCTCAGCACTTTTTCAGCACTTCGTTTCTTGGTGAAGCAGTATCGATACCCCTCCCCAAACTCCATATAAATAAGAGAGGGGGATGTTGTCTAACTATTGTGATATTTATGATGGTTCATTAATTAGGAACCTTGCTTATTCCAAATGGCGTTGCTACTTAGGATTGAAGGGTAAATCCATTTAATGGCATGACACATCGTCGGTTCCACGTTGTTGCTTGTCCGTCAAGGGAAAAGAAATAAATAAATCAAATAACAAAGTTATTTTATTTACTCATTTAAAAAGTCCCAAAATATAACTTCTTCTCAAGCCCTAATGCAGTCAAAGTGAATTCTACCATAAGAGAATCTTGATGTTATGGATTCAATGGTGCCCTTGAATTTTTAATCCAAGAACCAGTTCAAAAGATAGAAAACTTTGCTCGCACGTTTACATAATGTACCTTAAAATAATGTTCGGAAATTTATTCTGGGCACACCGGGCCTCAGAATCATGAGCCGTCAATTTTCACAGACTCTTAACAATTCCATATAATTAAAACAAATCTGGAAAATCTGGTTCTTTATAATTTACCCTTTGGATTTTAATTTTTATCATTTTATCTTTAACTGGCACAACTATATTTTACTTAATCTAGCGTAATAATTATGTCTAAAAATTATTTTTTCCTTATATTATAATTTATATTAACTAATTCTAAATTTTAAATCCACTTTATCTGATTCCATTTATATAATTTCTATAAATTAGTTTTAATATGATAAAATTATAATATATTAAATTAATTTATGGGGAAAATACCACTTCAGTTATTAAATATCAATGATTGATTTTTAAACTATAATATTGGATTTAAAATGTCTAATTTAAATTATGAAATACATATTTTTCAAGAAAAGTGTTTAATAAACCACTGATATTTATTTATATACTAATAATTTTATAAATGTTGCCTGATTATTAAAAATGGTATATTTCATTATTCACCTAGATATCAATTTAAAACAATATGAAAAATTCATCTTAAGTAAATATCTTTATATGAAATTAAAATATGATGTTTGTTTTGTTAAAATAAAATTCCAACATTAAAAGGATAATATTTTAAATATACTCATGAATAATGCGCATTAGAGTGTTCATTTCATGGTAGTTTAGGATATGGTGTCTACCTTCTATAGTAGGGTTTCGATTATTACTTTTTTGTTTCATCGGATATTTAAAAACCTGATCAACATAACATAAGAAGATTAAAAAAATATAATGATAATACCCCCCCCCCCCCCAGTGTTTTATTATCCATCATACCTCAAAACAAAACCCTTTAAATCTACCCTATTTATACCCAAGAAACCATTAGTTTACTTATAGATATAAGCCACATTATAAAATAAACTTTTTATGCATACCTTTTCTCTTAATATATTTTCATGATTATTTGATGTTTGAGTATGGGGGTTTTTAGGTGTGTTTTTTGGTAAGGTATGTGAATTCTCGGTCCTTGATTCCACCGAATGGGTGCTCTGAGCCTGGTGGGCCACATGGCCTCAAGCACATCTCCCTGAACTCCAGAGGCTACCGAGTAGCAGTGAGGGCCTAGGGTGTGTCTATTGGGAGGCTATTCCCTCATTTTCAAAACTATAGGGCAGTGGATGGATGTAAACATAGGTAAATAGTGGAAGAAATATAAATAAATAGAAGGCACAATAAAAAATAGAGACAACAAAAACAATAACTGAAATAAATTGAAATAGAATTCAACAACAAATGATTTATCATGTCACAAGAAAATTTGAAAACATTAAAATAAGATAGCAGGCATAACATGTTCCACATAATTATAAAGTAATCAAAAGATTGTCCCATGAATCCCGAGATCCAACTCTTTTCTCTACTATCAGGATCCATCCAAAACAACAAGAAATCAAGTGTTTTAAGATTTATGTTTCCCTCTTACAACACCTACAACCAATTATTCTTCCCTAGGTACCAAAGAGAGCCCGAAGAGGGTGTGAGATAAGTGTCAGTGGGCCACCACCAATGGTTTCTATAACATCTGGTCTGTGTAATAGATATTTAATAGTGTGTAGGCATGAATATATAATTTAATGTAGTAAAATGTAACTAAATACCAAAGCACCTACTTCAGCCCTCGACTGATGTTTGAACATGTAACCAATTCATTTAATTATGTAATTCCCAATTTTATATTGATAGGTATTGTGAGGTTTTTCCAACAATAACATAACATGATGATAGTATAAGTAGTGAAGATTCCAAAATGTGAAAATGAAACCATGATTAATGATATTTAATAATGAAGTTCCAAGGCAATAACCAATGAAACATATTAGTCAAGGGTCACCAACTCAATAGTAACTATACCATGCTGAAGGATAAGAGTGTAATACATGTAGCATGTTCCATGTCATTCCATAATAAGGTGTATGTCGAATCTAAGGAGATCACCCAAGGTAAAACATGGATAAGTAGATACTGGGCCCTATGGGCTATAACCATGGCACTACTTTTCAATTTTGGATCCAAGGAGTGTATCCAAGGCATCTGGTGATAATATGAACAAATCCTATAGTGTCATACCAGGCTTCCAATAATATACAAGGATCCTGATCTAGGTGGGTATCATCCTATTCAAGCTACATCCATGAATCGGAATGGGGTTCCCGAGTGCTAATGGTATTCTCCTATCAGAGTCAAAGGTGAGCTCGAGCCTAGCCATTTCTATTGAATTATGAATTCATGTAATATTTCATTTATTTTAATCCTTGACTTTCATTAGTGTGATAAGTTTAAGTAGTGTGAAACATTTTAATCATGATACATGGTCAAGCATTTCCTTTCATTAGTGTGCCAAGGCCAAGTAGCTTGAAACCATTCATTTAATCCATTCAAAGCATATTACAAATTCGAGGCTCATTATGCTAACTTCTATTAGTGTGGTAAGGTGTTTTAAAGATATGAAACCTACTATTCATTTACATTTAAGGCTAAGTCATATCCTTAGTATACATGCCAATTCGCATTCCACATTTCATTTTCAATTTGAAGAACTTACCTTAGGTCGGTTAACTGGTGAGAATACATGGTATATTACATTATGCAATTCACAATATAATTCAAGACATTTATGATAGGAAAGATTACCATTTGGAAGGTGAAGTGAAGGCACACCAAAATAGTGGCTCAAACATGTCAAAACACTAAAAACCAAATTATGGAATATCCTTCAAAATGGAAAGTATTGAGTATTGGGTGTAAATTCAAATAAAAAATCACATATTTGGAAAGAGAATAACCAAACGGTTCAACTGATTATAACTATGGAATATAAATTCAAATAATGGAAACTGATGAAATTGGTGGGGCCCACACACCATATCCAAAATCAATTAACATTAGGGATAATTTATACACCACCCACCTTAAGCTTGTATGACTCTCCTACACCGAAATTCGCCCTCGATTTTGTTCGGATCGGAGTATATCTAAGAAAAATAGAAAATATCACATACCCTAATATCTCGGTCGAGAGAAAAGGAGAAATAGAACTACTCAAGGATACTTGAGTACATACCATTTTTCATCCAACATGATGAATAGATGCTCGATCAGTTTCCAAATGAAGGTTATCTATTTATTCCAATATTATATCTTCAAAATACCTAAATTGAGAGAGAAATAGGTTAATCCTGCATAATCTTAGATTAGGTAATATGGAGGAGGCTTAATAGATCATTAATGAAAATTTTTTAAGTTTACCTAGAAAATTAGCCTATTCAGTGTTTGTCTGTATGGTTTGAAAAACCTTGCACAAACAGGGCATTGTTTTCTGGGTAGAAGGGAAAATTGCTTTGATAGGCCTCATGGACAAGCACAAACCATGAGAAGTGGTTTTATTTGTAAATTTCAATATGCATGGTTAGTCAAATTGTGCACCAACCATGCACTAACTGTGTGACCTATCTAGTTTTACTAAAATGATTGGTTCCAGAATGAGAACATGCCTCAAACACCCCTGAGACCTTTACTAACCCATTAGGAATCAATATTAGGTCCAATGTAAAATTTATAATGAAAATTAAAGGATCCATACCTGAGTGAAAAACTGGGTTCTTATAATATTCCCCCACTAAAATAACTCATCCACGAGTTCACCTTCCAAGGTTGGAGAAACATTGTTTGAGAAAAACTCTTTATATTGGTCACATACCTCAGTGTTCCTCTCCCAAGTCTTTTCTGGTACTCAGGAATGCTACCATAACATCCATAACAGAGGAAAAAACCCACCTTAAAGAGACTCCGTGCTCCAGTCAACGATGTGTACTGAATACTCCTTAGAGGTAGTATTCTCATCTTTCCCGACTTCCTCAGGATCAAAAGAATGAGATGGATTAGCATGGTATTGGGGAATATTTGAGACATTAAATATGTCATGCATGTAATGTTACCCTTAAGGTAGTAACAACGGTTAGGATATAGGCCCAACTCTCTCTAGAATTTCAAATCGAACTACAAAATGTGGCAATAACTTTCCCTACTTTTGTAACCATCTATTCCCCAACCATGGGCGATACCAAAAAAGAAAACATGATCCCCGAACTAAATCTCTGGAGGCCGTCAATGGAGATCAGAATAAGATTTGTGTCTAGACTGTGCAATAGTAATATGCTTTCTGATCAGAAGAACTTGTTTTGATGTATCCTAAACAAGACGAGGACCTAGTATGGCTATGTCACTTTCCTCTATCCATCACAGGTGTGAACAACATGGCCTACCATATAAGGCTTTAAAAGGATTCATCTGAATTTTCACCTGAAAGTTTTTATTATAGGAAAACATAGCGAGAGGGATATGGTTTTCCTAAGAACCTCTAAAATCAAGGACACATGCTCGGATCATATCCTCTAGAACCTATGTTGTTCTTTTTATTAGTCCATCAGTATGAGGGTGAAAATTTTTTCTTAGCATCACATGTGTTCCCATATACTTCTACAGTCCTAACCATAATCATGACGTAAAACATGAATTTCTATCTAAAATGATAGTACCTGGGACCCCATGTAGTCGTATGATCTCACGAGTATACAGTATTCCCAACTCATCCACTGAGAAAGTCTACCAAATAGAAATAAAGTTAGATGATTTCATTAGTCATTCAATGAATACCCAAATAGCATCACTACTCTTTGAAGACCTAGGTAATCCAACTAATAAATCCATAGCAACATATTCCCATTTCCTTTCCGGGACTGGAAGCGGCTGTAGCAAACCTGAGGGTCTCTAGTTCTCTACATTCACATGCTGATAGGTGGAACACCTATTGATAATTCATGTTATCTGACATTTCATCCTAGACCACCAATAATGGTGTCACATTTCTCAATACATCTTATAGATTCCTAGATGAACTACCAAATGTGAAGCATTAGACTCTTTTATCAACTCATCTCTCATATCTATAGGAACCCAGATATGTCCATGCAGATGCGGGACATCATCTCTATCCACATACCAATGCAGAGGCAGATTATCTCTTGATATACTCTCATAGATAACCAACCCTTCAGGATCTTATAATTTTCTAATCCTTACCATATCAAGGACAAAGAAATTAACTTTCAAGGATGAGTGGTAAGACTACTCATGATTATAATGAAACTCTAGATGTATCTCATAAAAGAGGGACATTAACATTAATTCATCACTGGCTTCCAAAACTACCAGTGCCTGAGTATTCTAAATTAGTGTATTTGTAATGACATTTTCCTTTTATGGCATATATAAATGCCCAAAAACAAAGTATTATAGATATTTGAACCATCTTCTCAATCTAAGGTTCAGGTTATGCTGTAAAAGGATATATTTGAGGGTCTTGTGGTCTGTGTACACTATAAAGAACTCACCCATCAGATAGTGTCTCCTACAAATTAAGTCACGGACCACTTCTTCTAGCTCAAGGTCATTCATTGGATAATTTATCTTGTGATCCCTTAACTGTTGAGATCCGTATGAAACAAATTTCTCTTCTGCATGAGTACTGCTACTAGAAAAATTCATGATGCATCACAAAATATAGTATAACCCATACCTACTTCCAGAAGAGTCATGATTGGTGCCGAAATAAGCCTCCATTTTAGCTCCTGAAAGTATTTCCCACATGATTATGACCCTAAGAATTGAAACCCTTATTTTTCATACCATTAATAGGTGAATAAATATTTTATAAATATACTATAAAATTCCTATAATATTTAGCCATCCCCTGGAAACTCTATATATCAAACACATTCTTGGGATACTTCTAGGAATATACAACACTAACCTTTTCTGGGTCTATAGATACTCATGATTCTGGTATTATATGACCTAATGAGTAGTCATTGTCTATCTAGAAGTGGCACTTAACAAGCTTGGCATAAATCAGATTCTCTCTTTGTGTACTCATAATGATTTCAAGATGTTCAGTATGTTCCATACGAGTGAAAAAATACACCATGATGTTATCAACAAGGATTATGAAAAGATTCCTAATAGGGGTGGAACCCTATTCATCAGAACCATGAAAATGGAGGGGGAGTTCATAAGACCGAACGACATAAAAAGGTCCTCATACAGACCATGCCTGCTATAGAAGGTTGCATGTGGTACGTCTGACATTCTAACTCGCATCTGATGATAACCCTATCTCAGGTCAATCTTAGAGAAGACCTTTTCTCCTTTGAGCTGGTCAAGGAAATCATTTATTCAAGGAAGTGGATATTAGTTCTTGACTGTAAGTTGGTTCAAGCTTCGGTAATCGACGCATAGATGTAAGGTTCCAACCACCTTCTTGGAAAAAATAATGGGAGAACCCCTAGATGATGTACTAGACCATATTAACTTTTTCGCCTCTAAATCCTTTAAATGGTAGTTGAGCTATTGAAGCTCTGTAGGTTTCATCATTTAAGGAGAAATGGGCACTGGATATGCTCGTAGAACAAGATTGATTGTAAAATCTACCTCTCTCTTAGAAGGTAATCCAGAAAATCATTTAGAAATACATCCCTAAAATGATCCACTACTGGAGGGAAATCTACATAACATAAACCATGATCCTAGATGATGAGATTTTTAATATGGTTAGTCACTCCACTTAGCCCATGATGATCTGGTTACACTCTACCATCCTGGACATCCCACTCACAATTATGTAGATAAATGCTTCCCTCCTGTGATTGAAACAATACCCTGTGGTGATAGAAGTCTAAAAAAGAATGATATTGGACCAACCAGTCCATTCTGAGAATGTCATTAAAGCCTTTCATCTCGAGAATGAAGTGGTTCCATAAGAAAGGGTAACTTGCTACCTCAAGGGAACAGTCACTACACTAGCTTATTCCCTCTTTCTGTACCCCTAATGGTGTATCTAGAGTCATTACACTATAGTGATGTTGTATGTCTAATATCAGTATTTCCGTGATAGTTAAAGAGACAAAATATTGTGAAGAACCTATATCAAATAAAGTAGACACTATAGTAGATGCTACTAGAATAGTACCTCATACTATAGACGGTCTCTTGGCATGATCCTTGGGTATCAGTTGTAGTGCATGCAGTTGATCTGATCCACGGCCCTATAAAATAGATGGACTACCACAATAATAATTGCTATGTTGACACTGCTAGTGATTAGGGGTCTGGCTACCACAGCCACGACATCCTCCTCCACCAGATATGTCATTGCTATTCCAACTCCCCACCTGAGGTGGTGTAAAAGAACTCTCTCATAAAGGTGGAGTTGGAACAAATCATTTTCAACTCAAAATTGTTGGAAAGGCCCTACATAAATACTGAAGATTTAAAATACATCTACAATATTAGCACTCCATTGGGTATCTATCACATTTAGGATTTTTTTCCCACATCGTCTGTGTTGATGACACTCAATAGATCTATAGAAACATGCACTATGGTTGTCACCTCCATAATGAGAAACCTTGAGAAAACATTTCCTACCACTGAAAAAACTACTGGCCTAACATGACACTGGTCCTCTCTACATGGTACTATTTCCATCCCTCAGGTTGTGATCAATTATAAGAGACTGATTTACTATTTTAGAAAAATTAGGTAGGTGAAATACATTCAACTTTAAATGGATGGTGTACCGGAGCCCATCCTCTAAATTTATAGCATGAAAAATCTTTTCACTGGATAAAAACAATGAAAAGAACTGTAAATCCTTGAAACATACTGAATACTCCATAACTGACATAGTCCCTGCCTCAAGATGCATGAACTCACTGTCTCTGTCTTTTCTCAGCATCTGAAAAATAATTGATCATATAGGGCAGTCTAGAAATCAACCTATAACATGCTTTGATAATGACCATCCTGGTTAATCACATCCCACCAACGCTTGGCTGAATCCCAAAGCATGTATGTTGCAAGATTGACTCTCCACTATATATGATTTCCCAGATTCTCAATGATAGATATGGTGGTTTCAAGATAAGACTCAGTAGCCTTTGGACTACCACCCCCTAAAAATATAGGAGGATGCTGATGCTGGAACTCACAGGTTAGATCAGTCATTGTAGATAAATGTTTTAGAGCACCATGCATTGACTACATGAGATGTAGGAAACTATTATGAACTTGGGAATCAGTTCCCAGATTAGGTACAGTAGGTAGTTCCTCAAGTGGAACTTCTGGAGGTAAGACCGGCAACTTAGGTCCCACCTCGTATAGAGCATGGTCATCTCCACCCTTCGGGTTTATGATACAAGGATATCTTGAGGCATAGGTCTACAATATCCAAGAACACCCCTCAGAACAAGCCTAACCAGAAAGATAGCCTCACTAGTGGATGAAGAACATAAGAAAACTCATTACCCAAGGCATACTACCCAAACTACCCTCTTTTATGCCAAGGTTTTAGTATTTTCTCATGTATAATGTTCATTTCATTTTAAATTTATTTTTATGTTCACTCCTTTACCTTAAATAAACATTACAAGGTAGGATAAGGATGTGAAACTATTTCATTTTAGATGTCATTATTTACATTATAATGGATAGTCATTTCTAGTGGTTCGGTTCCCATACACCTATCACTAGAAATGACACCCATTTATTTTTAACAAAATGGCTTGACTTGGTAAATTAATCATCATAACCCATGAAGTCCCATAAACCTCATGAATTGAAATCACTTAATTGTATCCTATAATAATTTGATCATAATCTAACTACCACATCATCACTCAACAATCACATGAATATCAAGCAATAAAAATCATTTAAATGCACTTATATGGAATGTCAATATGCATGACATTTGAATTATGGGTTCCTATAATGATGAATGTAACAATGATTCTGCCCAAGTATTATGGTGCCAAGGATGAAAGAAAATATTAAAAGAAAGTAATAATCAACAACTCAACACAACATTTGGGTCAACTAATAGTGAAATAATATCAATTGCAGTATGTAAAAGTAGAACCAAAATTATAATTTAGGTAAATTACTTTTTACCTTGAACATGGCTCGCAATTCCCAATAATAGCTTATAAACAAGTCCCAAGTGTTCATAATATCCATCCTATTGTCTCTAAATAGTAAATTAAGAAAATAAAATCCCTCTAATACTATATTGTGATGTGCCAGACCCTGATTCCACTCAATGGGTGCCCCGAGCCCAATGGGCCACATGGCCTCCAGCGCATCTCCACGAATGTGAGAGGCTTCCGACTAGTAGTGAGGGTCTGTAGTGTGTACATGGGGAGACTATTCCCTAATTACCAAAGAGAAGTATATTAGATAGAAGTAAACATTGGTAAATAGAAAAATCAATATAAGTAAAGAGAAGACAGAATGGAAAATAGAGACAACAACAACAATAACCGGAATCAACTGGAATAGCATTCAAAAACTGATGATATGTCATGTCACTAGGAAACAAGAAAACATGGATATAAGACAGCAGGCATAACTTGTTCCAAAAAATTATAAAGGAATAAAAAGACTTTCCCAATCATCCAGAGATCCAAATAGGTCCTCGTTTACCAACCTCCATCCTAAACAATAAGAAATCAAGTGTTTGAAGTCATATGTTTCCCTTTTTTACACATGCAACCATGTAATCTACCCCAGAAAACAAACTGCACCTAGATAGGGTGGGAGATAACTATTAGTCGGCCACCACCAATGGTGTCTATAACTTCTGACTCGTGAAATGGAAATGTAACAGTGTGAATTCAAGCATATATAAATTAAATCATTACAATGTAACTAAACACCCAATCACCAACTTCATCACTTGGTTGGGGTTTGAACATGTATCCAATTGATTTAATTAAGTAATTGCCAATTTTTTATTGATAGGTCTCTTGAATCATGTCGAACACTGACATCACCTCGTGATAGTATAAATAGTGATGGTTCCATGATGTGACAAGGAAACCATGATTAATGATATTTAATAATGAAGTTCTAAGGTAATAACCAAAAAAACATAGACCTCAAGGGTCTCCAACTCAGTAGTAACTATAGGAAGGACATGG
Organism: Viscum album; assembly: GCA_963277665.1. NCBI lineage: Eukaryota > Viridiplantae > Streptophyta > Magnoliopsida > Santalales > Viscaceae > Viscum > Viscum album. The sequence continues at coordinate 361,863,642 of OY728143.1, forward strand.
ATAAGATTGTTATCCAAGGATCATGTTCCAAGTCATTCCAAAATAAGGTGCCAACCAAATCTAAGGTGATGGTCCTAAGTAAAATGGGTCTAAGTAAAGACATGGCCCTATGGACTGTAACCATGGAACCTACTTGTCAATGTTGGGTCCAAGGAGTGTATCCAAAGAATTTAGTGATAATATTACAGGATCCTATAGTGTAATTCTAGGCGTCCAAGAAAAAACAAGGATTGGGATCTAGTTGGGTATCTACCTATGCTAACCATATCCTTGAATCAGAATGGGGTTTCTGAGTGTTCTGGGAATTCTCTGATTAGAGTCCAAGGCGAGATCAAGTCATCCCATTTCTATTTAATTATGAATTTAGGTAATATTTAATTTGTTTCAAGAATTTCCTTTCATTAGTTTGATAGGTTCAAGTAGCATGAAACCTTTTAATCAAGTCATTTGGTTAAAGCCTTTCCTTTCATTAGTGTGACATGTCCAAGTAGCATTCAACTATTCAATTAATCCATTTAAATCATATTACATATTTTAGATTCATTCTATTACCTTCCATTAATGTTTTAATGGGTACAATGAATATTAAAACTACTATTCATTTACATTTAAATTCAAGTCGTACCCTTAGTATACATTCCAATTCACATTCAACATTTCATTATCAAATTGAAGCACTTACCTTAGGCGGGTCAACTTGTGACCATACATGATACATGGAATTATACAATTCACAATATTATTCAAACCATTTATTATAGGAAACATTACCATTAGAAAGTTCAAGCAAAGGAACACCCAAATAGTGGCTCAAACTTCTCAAAACACTAAAAACTCAAATATGGAATGCCCTTCGAGAAGGAAAGTATCGAGTTGTGGGTGTAATTGCTAACAACTAATCACATTTTTTGGAAATATCATAACCATATATTTCTGATGAGTATAATAAACACATATAAATTCAAATAATGGTATCTAATGAAATAAGTGGGCCCCACATGAGAATTCCAAAATCAACGAACTTTAGGGATGAGTTATAGACAACCCACATTAGGATTGTATGAATATCCTCCTCCAATATCGGCCCTTGATTTGGCTCGGATTAGAATAGATCTAAGAAAAATAGAAAAATGATCATACCCAGATATCTCAATCAAGAGAAAAATATAAATAGAATGACTCAAAAGGACTCGTGTACTTACCGTTGGGCATCTAATGTCATTAACGGAAGCTCGGTCAGTTTCCAAATTTTGGAGATCTTTTGATTCCATGTTAGAATCTTAAAAAACCCCAAATTGAGAGTCAAATAGGTTAATCCTGCATTATCTTGGATTGGGGATGACGGATGTGGATTAATAAATCATTAATGGATATTTTGAAAATTTACCTAGAAAAATATCATTCGTATGATTGGCCCACATGGTTTGACAAACTGTGCGAAAACTATGCATGGTTTTCCTAGGTAGAAGGGAACATTTCATGGTTAGGCCACATGGCCATTCACAAAAAGTGAAAAGTGGTTCAATCTAGAAATTTCAATATGCATGGTTAGTTGAACTGTGTTCCAACAGTGCTCTAAACATTAAACCTATGTAGTTTTCCCAAAAATACAGGTCCTAGGCTCCGAACATTACCCGAACACCCTTGATACCTTTACTAACCCATTATGAATCCATATTAGCTCCAAAATAAATATTTAGACCAAAAATTAAAGGATCCATACCTAAATGAAAAACCAGGTTCTTGTAAAGTAGTTCATTTCTAAGTGATGTGTGTCATGTTTTACTATTTTTGTTAGTGGGGATGGAAATGGAATTGATTCATTACTATTATTGTACTTCATTTATTATAATCCTATTATCTTATAATAAAATAAAATAATCAGAAAAATAGATATGATATTGAATTATTCATTGTGTTCACTCAGATGACTCAAATCCCTATCAAAAATTAAAGGTCGTGAATTTTAATTCATCCATTACATTACTTTTTCATGTCATATTCCTTATAAAAGGGGGGATAATATTTATGATATCACTCACAAAATTTATTTTTTGACTCATGGCCTATTCATTAAAAAGGGAGTGAGGAATACATCTTGTTAGGGGAATTTAGTGAGTTATATTTACCTATTTTCACAAATGTATTCATACAGTGGTATTTAATATTTTAACCTCTTATTTTTATCCTTTAGCTTTTAAAATTATTTTTCACACCAAACAATAGTACCCAAACACCCTTGATAATTCCTCATGATTGATTAAATTTTTTATGTCTCACCATGTGGAGAAATATATTTTTATAAGACAATAGTGATGCATGATTTTTACAAGTATGATCATAACTCATGATTAAATTTATCTTGACTAGTGAGTGAAATAAAATTTATTTTAAGGTGTTTTTTTATTGGTTCATTGATTGAATTTGTGGTTAAAAATTTTAAATTTAATAGAATATAATATAAATAATTTTATTTCATTAATAACACATGATAAATTCGATTTTTTTAAAATATTTTTATAATTCTATCATTATTTTTTAAAAAAGTGATATGATATTAAAATATTTACCTATATTTAAATGTTTACGTTTGGTGGAATTGATAAAATATATTTTTTTTAATATATTTAAATTTTTAATTACAAACAAAACCCCTTCTATTTTCATATTTTTTGGGTAATTATCACAAACATATTTTATAGGAATAATCTATTCATTTTTTTAAAATGAACTAAATTTTCATTTTTATTGATTTTCTTTTTTTTCAATTCTAATGTCCATATAGTAAATTTACGGTGTTTAATAATGATTCAAGAAATCCAGAATACAGAAGAAAAATTTTCATTGTTAACATAAGAATATGGAAGAAATTAAAAAGTATCAGATATCACCTGTGATACATAACATGAATTGGATGTTATATAATATATTTTCATTTTTAATTACATGATTTATGTCTAATATGTAATGATATTTTACAAACTAGTGGTGATATGTAATATACTTTTCTTTTCTATTAATGAGAATAGAAAAATTTCTTAAAGAATCATAAGGTTTTCGACAATGTATAATTTATATGTAATATATTTTAGAGGGATTATAGTATATATGAATGATTTTATAATAGGTGAAATTTCATCCAAACTATTATAAAAGATGTTTTGGATGTTTTGAAATAAATTAATATGGTTTTTTTACTTGGTAAAATTCCAATGAAATCCCTCATGTATGATTTTATACATTTCTAAAGACAAATAAACTTTTTTTATAGAGAATATAAGATGTAATTATGAGATAAGAAGAAAAATATTGTCTAATCATTATAGTAAAATTCTTGATGTGGGGAATTAAATTTTGTCAATACATTGAAATATTTAATAACTATTCTATGACCCAAACTCTTTTAGGGATTGGAAAAAAATTCAAAGTGATGAAACATTATTTCATTATCCCATTTCCTTAACCATTTAAAATATTTATTAATTTTTTATTTATCGCATTGCATAATTAAATTATAAGATGGAAATTTTAATTTTTATAGTAGTAATTCAAATAATATTAAAAATAAATTCATCCTAGAATAAGTTTTGAAGAATAATAGTTCCATGTGAGAGTTTACTACTATTGAGCCATTAATGTGTTAATTCCCATCCCATGCATGCATAAATAAGATTATACATGCATTAAAAATGCTTATTTCTTCCTCTACCTATATAAAATTACTTCCCTGCAATTTTACGGGAGTTATATTTTATAGTCGATATAGTTTCTGGGTTTTTCGTTATATTTTTCTACTATATTTAAATTAAATATTTTTAATAGAAGTGTTTCTTCCTATTTCAATTTATTTTATAATTTTCTTGTGTTCTTCCAATGTATCTCTAATACTAATGATAGTGACTAAAAATCCCTAGGATTGGACTAGGGGTGAGGTTCTCTTAGTTTTTCAAAATCCCTAATCAATATTTCTTAATGTTTATCTTTGATTTTCAATGGGGAAGATAATATTTTGGAGTATTGGTATAGAAATTATCCACCACTCCAAGGAATAGCTCCCAATATCATTTTATTCCCTTATAAAAAAACATTACCTCCAATTTATTAGGATTTATATTCATATAATGGATTTTACCTTATATAAAATATGAAATTTCATATGATGTAGCTAGGTATTGAAAGGTTTCACATGATTTATTAATGTGTGTTTATCATTCTTAACTAGTATAAGAGGTGGTATTTTCTTTATCAAATGCATTTTTATGAACACTAATTTTCACATTCAATTTCTGGGATTATATATCATGCATGATAGGATAAACTATCAAATAAATTTTACTTAATAATAAAGGTTAATGAAGGAACTCGATTTTCCCAACATGGGACCAAGACATTTGTTCTAATGCCTTTTTGGTTTCTATTTCTATAATTTATATTCCATCCATTCATCAAACAGAAACCCCCATTTTATTTCTATTTGAAAAAAATACTAAAAAAATAAAGGATTTGAATAGTATGTTGTTGATAGTAAAGGATCTTTAAGAGAGAAGACATGAGTCAGCCACTATGTTTCACTAAGAAAAATAAATTTTATTTATTAATACCATACAATAGGTGTATTGTTTGAGTTATTAATTGGTTGATATTTTGAATTATATCATGTGATATATTTTTATAATTTATGGAATTTGATGATTATTTGAGATATATACTTCAAAGGTTTCACCATTAAAGTGTTACTAGTGGGTGTTTTGTTATACGGTATCCTTATTATCGGGATTTTGTTGTGGAATCCTACTGGGGGCGGTCATATTTCTGGTAGTGTTGGATGCACATAAAAATAATTCTTCCACTATAGACATACTTGCTCATAATAGATATATGAATTATTTTAAGGGAATCTAACTTTGTATGAATCTTTTCTTTCTATACCATGAGAAACTACATGGTAATATGCTAGGATGATTCAAATTCTGTATGTGGTTGTCCATTGATTTAAGTTCTGATTATATCATATTTTTCCTAATGGGGAATCATGAAATAATTTTAAAAGGGAATGATTTAAATAATTTTAATAGAATCTTTATCATCATCCAATTCTGGTTAGGTGGTAAGATATTTCTTAGACTATACATTTTCTATATGTATTAGGAAATTCTTGAATGACTTATGTTAGTGATGAATAATATTTGTGGACATTTAGTGTAGGTGGTGATATATTGGGATCATAGTAATCATGGGTTTTTCTGATGAATGTATAGAATAAAAGGTTAAATTTCTTCTTAATTAATGTAAATACATATATGGGTATGATAACCATTTCATTGGTAACCAATGGATATGAGTGTTTTAATGTTGATTTACCCTCATTGAGTTTTGTGTGTTAATTATAGACTTATATTTTTATCAATCGATGGAAGTGATTTCAAAATAGATTAAAGATTCTATTGTGATAGGATTTATTAGAGTAGTTTGGTAAAGTATTAGGGATCAGAGTGAGAGTTGAGTTTATTTTCTCATTGGTAGGAGTGATGGGAATTATGATGATGATTTTCTTTATTTAAGTAAAGAAGAAGTTGTGAAAGAGATGAAGTGACCATTTTTTATAATATATATGATTACAGTCTCTTGTAATTGAATAGTTTTCCATTTTTGGCGGTCCCTTAATTAGTGATAGTGGTTTGAGGTGTGTATTGACTTTGTTTTCTTTTTTGTATTATCCATAGGTAACCCTTAGGGGAACCCATGAATACCCTCAGTATTGGGATTTAATGGTGGATGGTTCATTCAAAAAAATAAATTGCTTTTTAGTATTGGTAAAATTTAGTGTGGGTGGTTTTATAAAGTCATGTATTTTTTATTATCAATTATCCATGAGATATATAACGAATCAAAAAAATGGATGATGAAATGGTTGGTTATGATTAGTTTTATTTTTGCAACAGACCAAGGGAAATTATTTAAAGGTGGGGGGATTATTCTATTTCTAAGGATAGTTATTAAATTTTTTCAAGGGATAAAGTAATATGTTGATAAATTAAACCAATTTCAAATGATAAATCCTGAATTTCATGTATTTTGATTATTGATCAGTATATGCATGTGAAGTATTTTGGTCAGTTGTTGAGAGTAAAGACATAGTTTTTCCCACAATGGACATGTTTTTCTATGTGAATTCACTACAACAAAATATGATTTATCCAGAACTAGGTTTCTAATAGGGATATCAAAAAGTGATTTTAAACCCCCCATTTTTGTGTTAGAAAAACTGCTATTAAAATATGTCTCCAACATCTCTTTTTTTAGTGCTATTAAAAGGGGTCTTTAACAGTGCTAAAAAGCATTGTTATATAGGGTCCTTTATTAGTGCATGTAAAAAACACTAATGAAGCCCCCCAATTTTTTCTATTAAAAAATAACTAACAAAATGTGGACATTATCAACGCTTCAAAAAAAGTGTTGATAAAGGGAGACCATTACCAGCACTTGTAAAAAAAAGCATTGGTAAAGGGCGTCTTTATTGATTAGTAATTTTCCAATGGTTACTTCTCCAATTATGGATAGTTAAATATAGTGTTGAGTTAAATTTCTATGGATTTTTTTCTTTTCTAGGAAGAAAACGTTTTAGTTTGGGAAGATATAGTATTTGATCATTTTTAGATGGGATGTATATTCTTGTGGTTAGAAGACAAAACTCATTTTGTCTTTATAGTTTTTATCACTAATTATTAAATTTTTTATAAATTGATACAATGGAATAATGGATCACCTATAGCATTTTTTTGTGAAATGGTGATTTTTAATTGAAAATATTAAACCTTTAAATTTACCATTAACATGATGTCATATTGAGAAATATATTGAATATTTGAGTTTTGAATATTTTTTTACTATATGGTAGGTGTTTCATAAATATTAGGCAATCATTAGTGGGTGAGAGGTAGTGGTGATGAATTATTAAAAAATAAATAATGTAATTATTTTATTATTTAACACCCCCCCCCCAATTATCATGTTTTGAAAAAAATAAATTCGCAATTAAGGATTATCCAAAGGAGCACATCCACTGTGGAGGTATTCAATAATAGTTTGAATGATCTTCACTAGAGGATCATCAAAACATCAAAAAGTTATGGTTTATTTATTTTATAACCACATTATGTATGATTATCTTCTCAATTGATGTTTTATATTCAAAAATTCACATTATTATATGAAGTTTATGTATTTAATTTTTTATTTCAAAAAGATTTCACTGTCTTTATATTTGATGAAATCCCACAAATTGATTTCAGGATATTTTACAGAGAAACGCTAGGGGATGTTTTAAAATACCCTTTATAAAATTTTCATTTTATATATTCTTGAGACATACCGTATATCAATGGGTAAAAATTGTTTATAAAAATTGTAACCTTTTGGAATCAATACAATCATAGTTATAATTTGTGAGAAAATATATATATATATTTTTAGGAATTAAAAAATCTCTCTAAGAATTGATGTTCTTAGAGATCGGATCTTGGGAAAAAGGTCCTAGATCTAGAATAATGTGGGTAAAAGTATCAAGGGTATGAAATTATGTGTCTATATAAGATGGTTAACTATATTCAACCATCTTGGAAAGAGGAAAATGGTGAAAAGATGATACAATGATGAAAAATCTTATTCAGTGCAATGGGGAATGTCCGATCATTGATTTGAAAATGTGTAGTGAGTCACACCTTCCCTAATGGATTCATATTTTCTTTTTTAGGGGTAAATTCACATTAATATTCTCATTTTATATAATGGTTGTGTGAATTGAATGAAATTACATATAGGTGCTTGAAATGACCATAAATCATTTGGTTATGAGCAAGGGGAGGCTGACACAGGGTGTCAGGTGATATAGTGAGGAAAGTGTTTTTAGATCACTGAGTCATGAGGATTCAGTGTCCTTGATTTTAAGTAGCATCATGAGTTTTTAGAGTTGCACATGGAACTCACGTGAGGGTTTTGTGTGGAACTATTAGGTTATAAAGAGGTCTTGTGGCACATGAGGATTCATGGGAGATCAAAATTTGTCTCTAAAAATTACATTAGACTCCTAATTTCATCCCATACCTAATAGAATCATGTTTGGGTCATTTTCATTTCATATGGTGGGTAATTTAACATTCAAATTATTATCAACAATTTAAAATTATTTGAATAATAATAATTGAAATTTTCTAAATAAAATGGTAGTACAATTCTATGATATTAGTTGTGGTGTAAAAGATTATCATGTGAAATGAACTCAGTGGTCCATCAATGGTTTGACAAGAATGTCATGTTCGCATAAGATGATCATATGAAATTTTATTATTATGTGAAAAAATAGTATTTAGGTATGTTCTTAAAAAAACAAAAAGACCCACAATTGATCACCCAGATGAGTTCCTAGATCATGAGAGGTGGTGAACTAGCTTTGTAATTGACTCAGAAGATATGAAATGATGTTATTATAAAGGGATTTGTTTCATTTGGTTTTGTGAGGTTTTTTCTTTACTTATTTTGATAGCACTCATAGTTATTATTAGTCCATTATAAAATAATGAATTTATGATGGTGATCACATATGATCAGTATGGATAGGATAAATAGAATAAAATTAAATGGATTATTATAATGAATGTGGTTTAATAAATAAATAATGACCAAATTGATATAAAAAATAAAATAATTTTGGAAGTAATAATAAGAATTTGAGGATTATTTTAATGTGTGGTAAAGTGCATGATCTACATTGAGTTTATTAAATGATATAAATAAATACCATGTCATGAAATGAAATATGTTATAAAATAATATATGTGGATAAAATTGATTTCTTTGAAAATTTGTTATAGTGGAAATGAAATCATGATAAAATAGTGAGTACATGGATTTCATTATATGGTGTGACATAAAAATAAAGTAATTAAAAACACTTAATTAATGCATTTTACTCAATAAAATATAATAATGAATGATGTATTCAAACATTGGGACTAAAGTATTAGATTTTATTTAATATTGATTTGGTAATCATTGAGAATGGTTGGATGACATATTAGAGTAACTTTAGTCACTTGAGATAACTCAAATGAAACACTATGTAAGGTAAGTTGTATCAAATAAATTTTTATGTGTTAGAATGGGTTATTAAATAAAAACATTGAATTTTGTTAGATTATTAACACTCATCTGTGATGAGGTATGATTCTATAAATATATTGGGGTTCAAATAGAATCCATAGATGATCCGTTGTAAAGTAAAATCCAATATGTTATGATATTACTATATAGATAATTTAATAACTAATATTACACTATTATCATATTATCATTGGTGGAATATGTTCCTAGTCAGTGGGAATATGATGGTGATGGGTTAGTATCTCAATATTTCGATGTGGTTATCTTGAGAAACTATGTGGGGCTAAGTGATTTTGATTAAGATGTTCTATGTGTCACTTGTGTTGTGATACTGTATTTGGTGGATGGATATTGATGGTGGTGGTTACAATGGTAGATCTTTTTTACACTCACACATTGTCTAGGGTTGGAGTGACATTACATGGATTATACCCTTTTCCTCTCACTTATCTTGGTAGATACTTGTGATGACTTATTCATATACCATCTACTAATCACCCACTACTCTATAATGAGATATGATAAATAGTTTAAAAAGATAGATTGGGATGAGTAAATCCTAAAACATCTATGGTTTGGGATTGATGGAGATCGGAGAACCCTACACTATCTAGATAAGATAGATTGATTGATGGGGTGGGTGTAGATATGAAAGTCCTCTATAATACCTACTATGAGAATAAAATTTATGGAAACTCACAAAAATGGGGACGATCTTCCTTTCCCACAACTTTGGGGTCAATGTAGACTATGATACACATGATATTATCTCTACTATACACCCAAATATCTAGGATTTGGAGTTCCAAATATCCATTGGTACCCTTAAAGACATTCATTTCCCCCATTATTCCAGTGTATAGATTTAGTCCTCGAGAATTTTATTTCCTTTGATGTCTGAACATGTATATGCTATTGAATTTAGAGATATGTATTTCCTCCAATGGACCTATGAATTTTATCTTATACTTATGATATAGATTGAAATTAATATTTCATTTAGTGATATTGAGATAATTTGATATATATATTACCTCCACCATCATATGTATTACATCCTGCCTTTTTTTCATTACATTTTACAAGCAGAGGATCTTTAAAGTCTAGTGTCTTGGAAATCATGAATAATAAATCATGAAAACATAAAACAATATTTTAAATACAAATGAAAAGATTACTAAAAAGATCATCCTTTGTATAATTACTACGTCTCATAACATGGAGACATACATTAATGGAAAGTGTGATATAAAGGCCCAGTAAGGAGAGCAACGAAATCAGTTTGCTTGTGATATCAATAAGGACTTGATGAAAACCATAAGACATGAGCAATGAAAACATAGGAATATCATAATAAATAGAACATGAATCATAACATGAATATGTGGATACATAATTTCATTTATACGTTCATGAACATATCACCAAGGTTTATCTCCAAGGTGTTATAAAAAAATTACCAATGTTATTCAACAAGGTATCGTGAAACTTGTCATCTTTGTAGATTAATTCATTACCCAATGAATTAGAGTGATATCAGGGTGAACCCTTAATATGTATTTATTTTTATGTGATCCAAATATATCATAATCATACATTTCATAAATAACCCAAATAGATTAAAAGAAACGGGTTTCATGTCAAAATCATGATGTTTTAAAAAGTACTTAAAAAACATGATCATTATGTTATTTATAACCCATGGAAGAGAATGAAGGTTATATGTATGTAAATTATAGAATCAAGAATATAATTTTTTTGTATTTCTGAAAACTCATAGAAACGAAATAGTTTTCGTTATTCACATTAATAATGTAAGATAATTTCTTGAGATAAAGAGAGATAAATTTTGAGGAAAACTTTCTGCAGCATAACGGCTATATAACATGGTTTTAGAAAACATTGAAAATAGAGGGGACAAGAGTCACACAAATAATAAATATATCATAATAAAGTATGAGTATATAATAAAAAAATAAATAATAACTTGATATGTATATTTTAATGACATGCCACATGCAAAGGTAACTTGAATGAAAAGTGAAGTTGTGATTTCTTTTACAAAAAATTCTACAGCCTAACGGTGTCACTTAAAAGTTTAGAAAATAAATTGATGAGAGAAGAAAGGGTATTTCATCATTTTGAAATTAAATTAAAATTAATAATAATATATAATAACATACCCCCACATTAGAATACGGAAACTAGAAGACCTAGCTTAAAGAAAATCATGACTACAAGAGGAGGGTAGACGGTTCTCCTACCTTGAAGAGTAACTTTGAAAGCTCAAAGGATGGGACCATGGGGGGGCTTTAGGTCAACTTTTTAGGATTACATGGGAGGTAAGAAGACTATAAATTCATTTAGGAGGATTTTGTAATGAAATTATTGATGTAATGTCTTGGTATTTATAAGAGAAGTCAGGGAATATTTAATTAATTTACAAGGGACACCTCATCGGTGGTATTTGCAAAACCATAGGCTTGCCCATGATATTTTCTCATGGTATTTGCTCATGGTATTGGCCAATCAGGACACCTAATAACATGTCATACTATTCATATGTATACCAGATTTATTACATCATGATTACATCATTAATGATGTCATTAAACACACGAAACTCAAAAACTGTATTTTTACTATTCACTGAAAATTCAACTGTTTCAAAAAAATCCCAAAAGTTCTCCCTAACCTAATATTGATGCTCTGAATACAAAAATGAACACCATTTTATGAAATTAATTTTCTAAATATTTTTAATTTAATTTTAAATTAAAATCTTTATTTATTAAAAAAACAACTCTAGAAATATAACTTGTTTTGTAACACCTTGAAAAAGTAATCAAGGACCCATAAAATTATCATATAACCATAAAACAATAAAGTAACAATTTATTATTACATTTTACAAAAATAAATTTTCGTTTTAAATTATTTAATTAATTATAAAATTGTAAATAAATTAGTTATTACATACAAAAGAATCAAAACTTAAAATATGATCGATTTTTCACTTTTAAGATGTCTAAATTGTGTTTATACATTCATAGGTGAAGTTTCTATTTTTCAGACAATTTATTATTCATTACTATTCATAATGGTATGTTACTATTCATACATTATTATTCACTAAAAATCAAGTCGATTTTATTGGACTCTAAATTTATTACTGATCACAAATGTAGAAGACCATTTTTTGAAAAATCATTTCACATTATTAATTATTTAAAGTATACAAAATTATTTTAAAATACCCCTTTTTTCCAAATTCATCAATAATATGGAACTTCATCCTAAATTCATCCGGACTTTTGAAATTTAAAAATTTAACAAAATAAAAAATAACAATTTTATTTATACAGAAGGATTACACAACATAACTAAGTTATCATAACATAGACCATTATAACACCTGCATATGACCTAAGTGTAAGGTGTTATATGGTGATAGAATCTTGGAGAGGCTCGGAAAAATTTCTCGAGTGGTGACTTCTATCACCTTGAACTTCTCCCTTGGGTGATTTTGTTCAAGATTGACATGTTGAAGTTTCGCTTGGGCTTGGTCCAGAGCAAATCCCATTGATGCGACCTCCTTTCCAAGCTCTGACAGATGGGCTTCATATGTACCAAGTCTACCGGATGAGGCCATCCACTCCTCTTCCTGTATTAATTAACCAAGATCACTTGTATTTATAAACAATAATTTTAACATTAAGAGTTTAGCTTTCCAATAGTCATATTGACCAATGGTCATATAACAGTCCAAACCCAAAGGTCTCATTTTAATTATACTCACTTCATTGTTTAAAGGGTTTAGTCTTGTTGAGTATAAAATAAAATAAAACATAAATTTAGGAAACTAATATTATTAATAAGTTTAAGTTGTTTCATTCTTCCACCCTTAAATAATTTCATCACTGAAATTTCAACTCTTACCCTAAGAAGATAAAAAGTGTGGGTAGTTCTACTTTATTGATTCCTCTGGTTCCCACGTGGCTTCTTCACATTTATGGTTCCTCCATAACACCTTAACATGGTGGGTTGACTCATTGCATAGAACCTTGTCTCTACGATCCAGGATCTCCACCAGATGGTCCTCATAAGAGAGGTCATGTTCTAGTTGTACCACCTCTAGATTTATTACATGTTAAGGGTCAGGTATGTTCTTCCTTAAGAGGGATACGTTGAAAACATCCTGAACTTGTGCAAGATTTGGACGAAGTGAAAGCTGATAGGCCACTACTCCTACTCAATCAAGGATTTCATAGGGCCCAATGTACCTAGGGCTAAGATTCGCTTTATTCCCAAACCTCATGACTCTCTTCCTATGTGAAATTCAAAGATATACTTTGTCACCAACATCAAACTCCAAGTCCCTTCGACGGTTATCATCATAGCTCTTTTTCCGACTCTGAGTAGCCATAATGTGTTGCTGGATGTCGTGGACTTTTTCTTTCATCTCTTGCACAAGATCTGGCCCAGGAAGCTTTCTCTCATCATCTTCATGCTAAAATGTATGAGTTCTGCATCTCTTACCATATATGGCTTCATAGGGTTCTATTTGAATTATCGAGTGGAAGTTGTTTTTGTAAGAGAACTCAACTAAAGGGAGGGGTTGATCCCATCCACCATTAAAATCCATTTAGCATGTTCTCAGAATATCCTCAAGTGTTTAAATAGTCCTTTCATATTGGACATCAGTTTGGGGGTGATAGGTTATACTGAAATACAAATCAGTCCTCATAGAATGTTGAAGACTTCTCTAGAATTTGGATGTGAACCTTGGATCATGATCAGATATGATAGAAAGTGGAACTCCATGTAGCCTTACCACTTATTTTACATAAATCCTAGCAAGATGATCTAGAGAGAAATATTCCTGAATGGAGACAAAATGGGCAGTCTTGGTGAGACAGTCCACAATAACCCATATCACATTGTTTCTTATGAAAGTTCTTGGGAGACCAGTGGAAAATTCCATAGTGATATCGTCCCACTTCTATGCTAGTATAGGTATTTGTTGCAATACCCATTTAAGAATTTGTCTCTATACCATCACTTTTTGACATACTAGGAACCTTAAAGTGTAGTCAACAATCTCTCTATTTATATTATCCTACCAATAATGATCATGAAGGTCCTTATACATTTTTGTGCTTCCAAGATGTATAGGGAAAGTAGAGCTATGAGCTTCATCCATCATATCCTTCTTTATTTCCAGAATAGATGTAACATGTAGTCTTGTATGAAATTTCAGTACACCTTCTTGATCAATATTTAACTCAACAAACCTACCATCCTTCATAGCCTCGAACATTATCTACAACAAAGGATCTTCTTTATGAGATTTCTTGATCTTCTCTAGTAAGGATGGTTGAGAAATCATTTGGGTTAGGGTTGATGATTTCCCTTTCCTTATAATTCCCATGTCCAGCTTTACTAGTACATTGATCAAAGGATCTCTTGGAATCCTAATAATTGAAATAAAAATTGGGTCTTTCTTGATTAATGCATCTGTTACTATGTTTGCTCTTCTGAGATGATAATGAATTCAACAATCATATTCTTTAATAAGTTCCATCCATATCATTTGTCTCATGTCCAATTCCTTTTGTGTGAAAATAAACTTCAAACTTTGATAGTCTATGTATATATCACATTTCTCCCCATAAGGATTGTACCTATATAACTTCAGAGAAAAAATGACCGCAGCCAGCTTCAAATCATGTGTAGGATAGTTCTACTCATGAGTCTTCAACTGTCGAGATGCATAAGCAATGACAATGCCATTTTGCATGAGGACGCACCCAATACCTTTTAGAAATGCATCGCTGTAAATAATGAATCCTTCTCTACTTGAGGGAAAATTTAGCATGGCTACAGTAACCAATATCACCTTCAGCTCTTGGAAACTTTCCTCACACTCCTTTGTCCAGATAAACTTGACCCCTTTTTGAGTTAACTTGGTTAATGGATTAGAAATTCGAGAATAGTTTTTTACAAACCTCTTATAATATACAGCTAATCCAAGGAAACTACGAATATCAATTATTGTTGTAGGTTAAGTCCACGCCTCTATAAATTTTTTCTTTGCAGGGTCAACTATGATTTCTTCAATGGTTACAATATGCCCCCAAGAAAGCAACTTGTTGTAACTAGAATTCACATTTTATGAACGTCCAAAAAATATACTACTTTCGTAGAGTTTGTAAAATAACCCTTATATGATCTTCATGCTCCTCGTGACTTTTGGAATATATCAGAATATCATCAATAAAAACTACCACAAAATTATCAAGGTAGTCCTTAAAGACTTTATTCATCAAATCCATAAAAATAACAGGTGCATTATTCAGTCCGAATGGAATAACAAAAAACTCATAATACTGATATCTTGATCAGAAGGAAGTTTTTAGAATATATTCTTTCTTCAACTTCAATTGATGATAACTAGATCGATGATCAATCTTAGAGAAGAATTGAGTCCCACGAAGTTGGTCAAATAAGTCATCAATTCTAGGGAGAGGGTATTTTTTCATCACTGTGATCTCATTCAATTCTCTATAATCAATACATAACTGCATTGATCCATCCTTCTTCTTCACAAAGAGAACTGGTTCTCCCCAAGGATACACACTCAGTCAGATAAAACGCTTCTCTAAAAGATCTTGGACTTGCTTCTTTAATTCCTCCAACTCCATATTTTCCATCTTATACAGGGTCTTTGATATCAGATGAATTCTGGGTATGAATTCAATGTAGAACTCTACCTCTCTTTTTGGGGGAGGTTTAGGAAACTCCTCAGAAAATACGTCTATGTATTCCTAGATGATGGGGAAATTTTCTATCCTTAAACTTGCATCTCATTCTTCTTCATAACCGATCAAATACAGAAAGAATGATATAAGAGGTTCTTCTATACATAGATCAGATCGAGATATCACTCCTTGGAAGATAAATATTGGTTTTCAATTCAAGACTACTAAGATTTCCTTACTTCTTGAATTTGATCATAGCATTATACTTTTAGAGCCAGTCCATCCCTAGTATAGTGTCTAATTCTATCATGGTAATGACTATAAGATTTTCAAAAATATTGTGCTCGCAAAAGTAAATACTAGAGTATCTAAACACAGACTATTCTTGGATAATCCCACCAAGTGTCTTGACTGATAACTCTGCTTTTAGAAAATTGAGGGTTGACTCTAAATTCTTTCCAAACATGGAGAAAATAAATGAATGTGTTGTACCAGAATCAAACAAAGTACTTGAAACCTTTGAGATAACAATATGAGTACCTACCACCACATCATTTTCTACTTCAAATTCATCCATAGTCATAGAAAAAGAACTACCTTACTCTTTTGGCCTATGCTGAGGCTGATGGTGATTCCCCTCTACTGCCCTTGGATTAGGACAGTGATTAGAAAAGTGCCTAAGTTGTCCACACTTATAGTATTGGAAATTAGGTAGGGCCTTCACCATATTCCCCTTTTCTTTAGTGTTGTGAAGTTGAGGCTTCACCTCACTATGACATTTCCATGTGATATAGCCATATCTTCATCACTTGTATCACTTCCCACTCTCGAGCAAGAAGTTCCATGAGTGCTTATTCCAACATTTATTACACATGGGACATTGCACTTCCTTTCCTCCTCTTCCCTGATAGAATATCATCCCTAATCTTGGCTCTGTAGATCTCTTCTTGTTATTGGATTTATGAGACCATTGTGTCTCACCAAACTCTAGTTTAACTTTCATCGCACTCCGCACAATCTCCCCATCGCTATCATAGTCTTGGTTGGCTAGATTCATCCGCATATGAGGTATCATCCGACTGAAGAATCTATCAACCTTGACATTTGGATCCATGATAAAGCTAGAGGTATATTGGGAAATTATGGTTAAGTTCATCTCGTAGCTTTCCCTAGATTCATTTTCCTTCTACTTCAGCTCGAGAAACTCCTTCTCCATTATTGTTCTCATGGAACAAGGGAAATACTTACTGAAGAAGATCCCTCTGAACTCTTCACACTCTATAGCTTCAACCTCCACTCTTGGCCTCATGTTTTTAATTAGTTCCCACCACTGATCAGATTCTCCCTTTAAGTGATAGACAGAGAAAGTGAACTTCTCTTGATCTGAACAACGGAGTATATAAAAGATCTTCTGTATAGAGTTGATCTACTATTTATCAATCAATGGTTTAGTTGATCCACTAATTTTTTGTGGTTGTTGATGCATAAAGGACTCAATAGAATTTATTTCCCTTCACGGTGAGATTGGACTCTCAGCTTTAATCAAGTTATTTCCCATAACTTTAGTCAGTTGGTTTATCATTCGCATGAATGTTTCCATTCTAACTTCCATTGGAGGACCGTCAGCGCATGGTCCATTTCGGTCACCATTTTCATAGTTCCTCCTATTGCCCGACATTTTCGAAAAGAATAAAAACCCTAGTGAGAAGCTTATTTCATTTAGGAATTTTTTATCTATAAATGATTTTATGTCTTAAAACTTCATTCTTTAAACAATTACATTTCTCTATAAATCCTTCATAATGATTCATAAAAAGCTTATGATGAACCAAACATATCCCATGAGAGTGTCGTAACCAAGACTGAAACAATGCCCATTGTCGTGTACCAAGATACCTCGGGTCAATCTCGAAACTCCTTGTTGGAGTTTTCACTCCAAGGTACATATGTTCCCGAGCCGCCTCAACCTGCTCCTATCCGGACAGGGATATATTTTCTTGATAAACCACTTACTCAATACTCACCAAAATACCAGGAAGTTTTACTATAGTTAAACTTTTGTATAGGGTTATTCCTATAGTTTCCATATCCTAATTTCCATAAATAAATAAACCATCCATTGATACCAACTATGACATCCCACCTTTTTATTACATAACTTTTCATTACATTTTACAAATAGAGGATCTTTAAAGTCCAGTGTCTTGAAAATACGGAACAATAAAACATGAAAACATAATTAAATCTTTTAAATACCCTTAAAAATATTCTATAAATGTTTATCCTATGTAAAATTACTGCATCTCATAACATGGAGACATACATCAAACGAATGGGTGAGCTTAAGGGCTTGTAGGAGAGCAAGGGAATCAGTTTACTTGTGATATCAATAAGGACTTGATTAAAACCATAAGACATGAGAAATGGAAAAAAAGACATATCATAATAAAAAGAACATTAATCATAACTTGAATATGTGGCTACAACATTTCATTTATACATTAATGAACATATCACCAAGGATCATCCCCAAGGTGTTATAAAAAATTACCATTGTTATTCATCAAGGTATCGTAAAACTTGTCATCTCTAGAGGTTAATTATTTACCCAATGAATTGGAGCACTATCATTTCTCACCTTTAATATATCTTTATTTTCATGTGATCCACATACATTATAATCATACATTTCATAAATAACTGAAATAGAATAAAAGAAATGGTTTTCATGTCAAAATCATGATGTTTTAAAAAGTACTTAAAAACATGATCATTATATCATTTATAACCGATGGAAGTGAATAAGGGTTATATGTATGTCAATTCCAGAATCAAGAATAAAATATTTATGCATTTATTAACACCCATAGAAATGCAATAGGGTTGCGTATTCACATAAATAATAGAAAATAATTTCATGAGAGAAAGAGAGAGAATTTTTTTGGCGAAATTTCTACAGTATAACGGCTATATAACATGGTTTTAGAAAACATTAACAAGAGAGGGGAAAACAGTCAAAACCACATAAATACCTCATCATATAGTATGGGTATAGAATAAAAAAATAAGAACATGGTATGGATATTTGAATGACATACCACATGCAAAGGAAACTTGAATGAAAATAGAAGATGCTATTTCTTTTTCAAAAAATTCGGCAGCCTAACGACATCGAATAAAAAATTCATAAAATAAATTGACATGAGAAGAAAGGGTAAATCATCATTTGGACATGAAATGGATAGTAATAAGAATATATAAGAACATACAGCCACATAAGAAGATGGAAACTATAAGACATACCTTAAAGAAAATCATGACTAAAAGAGGAGGGTGGAAGGTTCCCTTACCTTGAAGAGTGACTTCGAATGCTTGAGGATGAGACCTTGGGGGGAATGAAGGCACCTTAATAGGACTCCATGTGAGGTAAAAAGACTATAACTTCATTGAGGAGGATTTTTGAATGAAATTAATGATGGAATGGCTTGGTATTTAGAGCCAAAATGAGGGAATATTTAATTAATTTCCAAGGGACACCTCATCATTGTTGTTTGGAAAATCATGGGCTTGCCCATGGTATTTACCACTTTGGACACCTCATAATATATCTTACTATTCAAAAGTTGACAAGATTTATTACATAATTATTACATCGTTAATGATGTTATTAAACGCCCGAAACTCAAAAATTGTATTTTTACTATTAACTGAAAATTCAACTATTTTAGAAAAATTCCAAAAAATCACTGTAACCATATATCGATGCACTAAATTAAAAAATGAAATCCATTTTATGAAATTAATTTTATAAATATTTTAAATTTATGTTTTAAATAAAATTATTATTTATTCAAAAACAATAACTCTAAAACTATAACTTGTTTTGTAACAACTTGAAAAATTAATCAAGGTACCCTAAAATTATCGTATGACCATAAGAAAATTAAGTAAAAATTTATGATTACATTTTATGAAAATACATTTTCATTTTAAATTATAATATTAATTATAAAATTTTAAATAAAATATTTATGACATACAAAAATATAAAAATTTATACTATGATCATTTATACACTTTTAAGATGTCTAAATTGTATTTATACATTTATGGGTGAAGTTTTTATTTTATTGGCTGGTTACTATTAATTACTATTCATAAGGGTGTGTTACTATTCATACTTTACTATTCACTAACAATCAATATGATCTTATTAGACTCTAAATTTTTTACTGATCACAACTGTAGAAGACCATTTTTTGCAAATCATTTCACATTATTAATTATATAAAGTATACAAAAATATTTCAAAATACCCCTTTTTCCAAAATTCATCAATAATATAGAAATTCATCCTACATTTATCTAGACATTTAAAATTCACTAATTTAACATAATAAGAAATAAAAATTTATTTATACAAAATAATTACACAATGTAACGAAGGTCTCATTACATAACACCTTATAACAACTACATAGGACCTAAGTGTATGGTGTGCTATGGTGATAGAATTTGGGGAAGCTCGGAAAACAATGCTCGAGTGATGATTTCTATCAGGTTGAACTTCTCCCTATGGCGATTTTGTTCAAGCCTCACATGTTGGAGTTCGACTTGGGCTTGGTCCAGAGAAAAGTCTTGTGATGAAACCTTCTTCCCAAGCTCTAACAGATGGGCTTCATATGGCCCAAGTCTATCGGATGAGGTCATCGACTCCTCTTTAAATATTAATTAAACAAGATCACTTGTATTTATAAATAATAATTGTAATGTTAAGAGTTTAGCTTTCCAATAGTCATATTGACTAATGGTTATATAACAGTCAAAACCCAAAGGCCTCATTTTAATTATACTCACTTCATTATTTAATGAATATTGTTTTGTTGAGTACATAATAAAATAACACATAACTTTTGGAAACTAATATTTTTCAAAATTTTGGGTCGTTACAATATGACTATTATATCTAGGGTGAACTCACTACTGTGATTTCTATATCGGTTTATGAGATGTTATTTTTATTCCATGTTGATCATCTTTGTTATTTGGTGAGTGTGATAAATGTGAGCAATGGGTACATTAATAATGGATAAGTATGATTATGATGTAAGGTTTCGTTGATGTTTCTACACTTCTCCCACTAATTATGGACATATGTAGACAATTAATGTTTGTGAGGATGGATCACTATTTCTGGAAACCATACAATTTTTTTATACTCACCCTTTCAAACACACTTATGTGTTGTTCACCATCTATCGATGTTAACCAGTGGATGTGGTTAATGGATGATAATAAAGCTAGGTGATAGATGACATATGTAGATATTTAGGGAGAAAAGATCTAATCACTATGGCTACCACCTTGTCATTAGTGACTATGATTGAACTATTCAGGATATGTGAGTTTTATCAGTGGTTTTATTTTTGTATTATATTATTACCTTTGTATATGTTTATCTTGTACCATTGTGATTTTTTATTTATATGAATTTTTTTATTATTTAGTTTTATATTTAATGTATGTCATCATGAATGAGGATGTTTTATAATAAGATATATGTTGATTAGAGGCAATGTCTCGCATAGTTATGTTTATACCTTAGTGATAATTGGTTTTCCATGGATTATTGGTGGTAGTATTGGGTTGTTCATGTCACATACATGACTTATTTTGAAGTTAAATTTCATTTATTTTCCTTTAATTCTTTGTTTTGGATGGTTTCCAATGGTTTTATGGAGAAATAGATGAGTTTTAATGAATTGGGCCAAACCGTGAGCCCAATTGCAGATTTAAAAATAAATTTTGTTTCCTTTATAAATTTTTAATGTTTTAATATTTTTCCCTCATCCCTATTCCTAAATGCTCTCCTCTTACCTATTAACACCAAAATATAAATTTGGAGCCTTTAAAAATCCATAATCATGGTGGATATGGGTTTTTATTTAAGATATTGGGCCTTCTCGAAGGCCCATTTCCTGCAATAACAATAATTGTTTATTTTTTTATATCTCCTTCACTATTTTTGTTTTTTCGGTGATTCCACCTCCCTCTCGACCCAAAGAAACCGAGCCGCTCTCCCATTGCCTTTCACCCCTCCTTGGAGCTCTTTTAAATCGTGAATTAGGTCTGATCGTCATAGGGTGTCTCAAATCGGCCAGAATTGAAGAGGTAACTTCATCCCTTCTTAACTCTCTCATTTCTTACTCTTTTCCCTCCATTCCAGTTCCTAAATTACCTCCTAAATCTTGTTCGAACAATCCATGAATTTTTGCTGTTTTCAATTTCAGAAACTATTGTTTTTGGAGTGATTAATTCAGGATACTTCAAGTAGGTGAGTCTATTTCCTTCCTCTTTCAAATTGCTTAGGGTTTCTTCCCTAATTCTTGAATTATAAAAATTCCAGAAGATAGGGTTCGTACCTAGGTTCTAAATAACTGTATTTTGGGTGAAATATTGAGGTTTTAGGTATCTTTTAACTTCCTTGAGGTGCGGAAGTCGTGCGGTTGATGTTTCGCCCCAATATTTGAGGGTTTCGACACATTCAGTAGGTGATTCCGTGGATAACCATTTAATGATGAGTTAGTTTGCTTGATTGAATAATTTTAAATGTTCCTTATGTGTTTTTAATTATGAGAAAACCATTTTTGGTAGCAATAGTAAAGCATTTGTTTTTAAAGTTACATTTTTGCTTGAAGTGTGTATTTTTCAAATGTATTTCATGTGTTATCTCTTGTGTTAGTTTTGTAAAATGTGGAAGTGATTTATTAGTTGTTGAAAGTGGCTGACAATTATGTTTGGGCAATGATATAGTTCCATGTGGGCCTAAAAAGGGGGTGTATTTGAATGGTTTTATTTGTATAACCTTGTTATACTCCTTGAAAGTGTTTTATGGATTTGTGTGTTCTCATGGGTATCTTTTGTGATATTATTCAAGGTGATTATATAACATTTGAAAGTGGATTATTACATGTTTATTGGGATAAAAATTCTGTTTTGGTAGGGTCTTGGTGTGCTTTTGGCTTAAAAAGTGGTTTTTGAAATGGATTTTATGTGCAAAGTTTGGGTATACTCTTTATAATTGTTTTATGAAAGTTTTGAATGGTTCATTGGGTTGTGTAATAGGTGAAACTATATCAGCAAACTGTTTTGGTAGGATTATATTTTTAAAATGTCCATTTCATTTTTCAAAATGTTGTTATGTGATATGTATCATCTTGGAAATATTTTATTAAATTGTTTGAAGGAGATATTGAGGAGTGAAAGTGATGTGAAAGTGATGTGAAGTGTTTTGTGTGAGTGTGATGTGAAAAAATTGAATTTTTTATTATGAATGAAGTGTTATTTTCAATGTGTGTGGGCTGTTATATGAGTTTAAATATCTTATAATTGTTTTATAAAATTTTTTAATGGTTTTTAGGAAGTGTTGAAGAAATGTGAAATGTGTTGTGGGCTATTTTGGTGTGATTCGGATTTCAAAATCATTTTGAATGAAAAATGGATTTTTGTGACTTGTGTGGTATACATATGGTATGTTGGGTGAATTTTTGGTGTGGAAATGATATTTTCATGTTCAATGTATATTTCGTGACTTGTTGAACTTGTTTGAGCACAAGGGGAAAACCTGGGTCTCTAGGTGGGTGGACGTGTACTAGTATGCTAGTGAATTCGTGGGGTTTGGCCTCAGTTTCACTTTGCAAGATTGACGCTTACAACTCTAACTAAACTATGATGATGATGATTGGGGACCACTAGGTTATGGTTATGTTCCCTACTAGTGGCTCGTGCATGAGAATGGATATTTTTGATGGTTACTCTCACCGAGATACGAGGTACTTGGGACCCACAGCTAGCTAGTGCCTAGGTGTTATTTCGTATTTGTTGCGCTCATTATTTACTTTATACTTACCGTCGGCATACGGTATAGTTGGATGGAAAATTCACTAGTGTTGACATTATTTTTAAAAGTGTTTATTTTTAATGATATCCCACTTGAAAACTTTTTTTATTCAAAGTTTCATCTTTTAGAAATTGTAACTAGCTTTTCATGTTTTTGAAAACATGCATGCTTTTCGTCTTTAAATGTTTATCACATGAAATATCTTAGTGGTGGTATCCTACTGGGCATTGGATCACACCCTACTTACACCCTTGGGTGCAAGTAGACTTGGTTATTTTTGTTGTCGTAGTTTGGGTATAGTTTTTTTGTTCCAGTGGTTCGGGTTTCTAGCAGGTCCTTGGTGGTGATGTCTTGTGGAGGTGGCTTGAGGGCGGTGCCCCTTGCCATGAGGGTTCTTGGGATGTCCTTATTTGGTTTTGTACCTTTGGTATAGACCTTTTGAGTTGTTTAAAGCTATGTAATTCAGTTCTGAATTTTTGTAAAAGATTGTTTGGTTTGAAAAATCCAGATTTGTTTCATTGGATTCTTTTTTTGTTTTATGTTTATAAACTTGGGTAAATCATTCCCAATTTTCATTTTATGATACCCGGGCACTTGTTCCATCCCATGGGGATCGGGAACGCCCTTCGAGTATTTCCATGGACCGGGTCGGGTGCCGATTTTGAAGGTGACCAGATTTGGTTCGTGACAAAATGGTATCAGAGGAGGTTCAGGTTAACTTTTTGGGTCATGTTATTTGGGGAAGAGTCAGGATAGTCTGGAGTTAGGATTTTTGGGACATGGAATTCTAGTTATGGGTAGTGTTCCTGATCACCACACCTCATAATGGGATTCAAGTTTCCAAGAGAAGTCGGGATTTATCTAAGTCCTTCGGTTTTCTTGGTTCGATGATGATTAAGGGAAATGAAAAGAGAGTTGGGTTAATGGTCCTAGTGAGCTCGCAGGGCCTGGAGAGCCATGTGGAGCCAAGGATATTCCCTAGAACACTCTCTGTGATAGTGAAGTGATTGTAATATGGCTGCCAACCATATTTCCATGTCACCCACTAAAACTAGTTTCCTCTCGCACTATTTTGTGCTTAGGTTTTGAAATCTTGGCACTTTGGTTTTAAGAAGTGTATAGTTTTTGTGAAATGATTTTCAAATAAAGAGGGAATGGTTTGGTTTATGAAATGGAGGAACTGAATTTTCATAATTGTTTTGAAATGTAAAATGGTGTGCTTACACCTCTTTGAAATCAGTAACTATATTGAAGGTGGTTTTGAAAAGTGTTTCCAATAGGGTTTTCTAAACAATCAGAGTCTGTTTTAATGGGATGAGATGTTTTGAAATTGATGTGAATATCTTGAAAGTGAGTTATTTTATAAATGGTTGTGACTTTCTGAAAATTTTTGTAAGATGTGAGTTGGGATTTTGATCTCGTGGTTAGCGGTTATGAGAAAAAAGGATGTGTTGGTTGACCGTTTTGGTTTTGAAAATTGGAAAGAATTTTTGTTTTAACCTTTGGTATTTCCATTTGTGACCACATGCATGGGGTTATATGGGATGATGGATGGTTTATGGCACGACTGGATGAGTGTCGGGACGGATATGAGGAGGGTGTCTGGTGTGGCACAAAAACATGCATGTGTGAGGCCCATGAGGTACCATTGGTGGATATGCTTACTGCTAAACTGTTTGTTCTCAAAGAATTACTTTTAAAGAAAAACACGATGTCTTGATGAATATTTTTGTATGGTTTGTATTATGGGTTTTTGAAAATGTTGATGTTGTGGGATGTTTTGATTCCAAGAACCCCTTCTGTTTGAACTGTGTTTTGGGTTTGTGTTTGGTCGGTAAGTTGTGTTGTAGGGACAAGTAGTGCTCTCTTTTGAAAAATGTTTTGGGATGCCTTTGTGGTGGTTCCCTTCATGTGTTTGGAGCTGGTTTATGGCTTGTTTTGACCAATGGACCAGATTGGTTGGGTCCTTGGGCTGTCTTATTGGATAAGGTACGCCCCTATTAATGGTTAATTCATAACTGAAGCGCAACCCAGATTGTTTCTCCATTGTAAAATCCTCCAGTTGATCAATATAAGGAATCTATTTCTTGAGATTTTTATATTGAGTATACACCCTTTCCTTTATTGGTTTTGGGTATCCTCTTGTAGTGGGAGATTGATTATGGATGGTTGAAAGTGACCTTAGCCTCTTAAGATTTCTAATTTTTTGAAGGTGGAAGTGTTTTGGGGTTGTTATCATGGATGAGTATTTGGATAGTGTCTAAGAGGAACTCTCGGTCCTTCATAGTATCTTCGAAGAAGGAGTTCATGTTAAACTACTAGTGTGGGAAATCTGGTCATGAGAGGATATTATGTCCACTTTCTAGAATTGTGTGTTGTTTGGGGATGTTTTACAAGTTCCCTCTCTATTCATTGTTTATATCAGTCGCAGTGGTCATGTTCGGTGATTCCTTGTGATGTCATGTGCTCGATTGACTGTAAAGGTGAAAGTTAGGCAATCATCTGAGAGTCTCTATTATGTTGGGAGAATGTATCCCTTGAAAAAAAATAAAAAAAAATTCCATTTTAGAGGAAGGTGAGTATAAGTGTTCTTTACTTCTATTGTTTCTCACCCGAACAAACAAGGTGTGATGTGTGTACATCTTCTAATCCCTTGTTTCAGTGAAATATCGAGTTAGGGTAAAGTGAGTTTGGAATGTGTTATGTCTTGGAAAAACTTATCGGGGATTGTGGTGTAGTTGTTGTTTGAAACGAAAGAAGAATTCTCATTCAGGTGGTTTCCAAAGCCTAACTCTGAGTCCGAAGATGCTTCAATATTTTGAGCTCTAGCCATAGGTCCCGAAGAGAAGCTGGCGCGTAGTCAGGGGAAACCCCAGTGTCATTTAAACCCTTGTGCAAATTCCTATCCTCAATATGGAAGATAAGAAGAGTTTAAAACTATGGTGTCATCATATTTCTTCTAATGTTCATGTTCGGTGGAAATAAGTGGAGGGCCTTGTACCCATGTCATCGCCCAATGTTATTCCCTCCCCCTTTGGTTTCCATTGAGTCTTTAGAGAAAGGTATGAAGTTTGGCTAGACAGGTTGACCACACGGTTTGCACTTGGTTAGTAGTGACCATGCCCTAAAAAACGATGTAGATAGAAGAATCTCCACTGTTAGTTCATGGTTTCCCAAACCGTGCAGACTAACCATGTGGTCGTCCCAACACTTTATATTTTGGGGTCTTTCTGTACCGGCCCATGCTGGTCGATTAAGATTGTTGGTTCTTATGGTGGGGAGCCTATTTTTTTCCCCGTACCAATAACTTAGACTTATCCATGGTCAAAGATTGGTGGTAGGTAGTCTCATTCGGATCTATCAAGCTACCTAAATCTTCCTTGGGTAACCATTGAGATTGGAGAGTGCCCAATGGTTTAGTTATAGCAAGGTATGTGTAACCTTGTTCGATGTTGTTGTTCGTTTGAGTGAATTGCTTGAGTCTTGTTCGGATAGTGTTTGAGGAGTTTTCCTTTGGGATAAAGCCTGAATGTGATTTATTGTTTCCGGAAAGTGGTGTATGATTTTTTTTAAAGTATTCATTCCTTAATTGATCAACGGAGGTGTTTTGGCCTTTTGGGGCGAAACCTGGAAAGGGAGTACATCTTAGTTTATCAGTTGGGTTTGGCTTTCGTATCTGGCCTTTCTGTAGCTTTCTGGGGACAGAAAGTTTTCATGGTGGGGAGAATTGTCACATAAATGTCTTATTTTGAAGTTAAATTTCATTTATTTTCCTTTCATTCTTTGTTTTGGATGGTTTCCAAAGGTTTTATGGAGAAATAGATGAGTTTTAATGAATTGGGCCAAACCGTGAGCCCAATTCCAGAATTAAAAATAAATTTTGTTTCCTTTATAACATTTTAATTTTTTAATATTTTTCTTTCATTCCAATTCCTAAATGGTCTCCTCTGACCTATTAACACCAAAATATAAATTTGGAGCCTTTATAAATCCATAATCATGGTGGATATGGGTTTTTATTTAAGATATTGGGCATGCCCGAAGACCCATTTTCTGCATTAAAATATTTTTTTATTTTTTTATATCTCCTTCACTATTTGCGTTTTTTTGGTGATTCCACCTCCCACTCGACCCAAAGAAACCCATCCGCGCACCCATTGCCTTTACCCCCTCCTTGGAGCTCTTTGAAATCGCGAATTAGGGATGATCTTCATAGGGTGTCTCAAATTGGCCAGAATTGAAGAGGTAACTTCATCCCGTATTAACTCTCTCAATTCTTACTCTTTTCCCTCCATTCCAGTTCTTAAATTACCTCCTAAATCTTGTTCGAAAAATCCCTGAATTTTGGCTGTTTTAAATTTCAGAAACAATTTTTTTTGGAGTGATTAATTCAGGATATTTCAAGTAGGTGAGTCTATTTCTTTCCTCTTTCAAATTTCTTAGGGTTTCTTACCTAATTCATGAATTTTAAAAATTCTAGAAGTTATGGTTCTTTCCTAGGTTCTAAATAACTGTATTTTGGGTGAAATATTGTGGTTTTAGGTTTCTTTTAACTTTCTTGAGGTGTGGTGGTCGTGTGGTTGATGTTTCGCCCCAATATTTGAGGGTTTCGACACATTCGGTAGGTGATTCCATGGATAACCATTTAATGATGAGTTATTTTGCTTGATTAAATAACTTTAAATGTTCCTTATGTGCTGTGCATTATGAAAAAACCATTTTTGGTAGCAATAGTAATGCATTTGTTTTTAAAGTTACATTTTTGCTTGAAGTGTGTATTTTTCAAATGTATTTCATGTGTTATCTCTTGTGGTAGTTTTGTAAAATGTGGAAGTGATTTATTAGTTGTTGAAAGGGGCTGCCAATTATGGTTGGGAAATGATATAGTTACATGTGGGACTAAAAAGGGGGTGTGTTGGAATGGTTTTATTTGTATAACCTTGTTATACTCCTTGAAAGTGTTTTATGGATTTGTGTGTTCTCATGGGTATCTTTTGTGATATTATTCAAGGTGATTATATATCATTTGAAAGTGGATTATTACATGTTGATTGGACTGCCAATTCTGTTTTGGTCGGGTCTTGGTGTGCTTTTGGCTTAAAAAGAGGTTTTTGAAATGGATTTTATGTGCAAAGTTTGGGTATACTCTTTAAAATTGTTTTATGAAAGTTTTGAATGGTTTATTGGGTTGTGTAATAGGTGAAACTATATTAGAAAACTGTTTTGGTAATAGTATATTTTTAAAAGGTCCATTTCATTTGTGAAAAGTCTTTTATGTGATATGTATCATCTTGGAAATATTTTATTAAATTGTTTGAAGGAGATATTGAGGAGTGAAAGTAATGTGGAATGTTTTGTGTGAGTGTGATGTGAAAAGATTGAATTTTTGATTATGAAAGAAGTGTTATTTTCCATGCGTGTGGGCTTTTATAAGAGTTTAAATATATTATAATTGTTTTATAAAATTGTTTAATGGTTTTGTGGAAGTGTTGAAGAAATGTGAAATGTGTTGTGGGCTATTTTGGTGTGATTCGGATTTCAAAATCATTTTGAATGAAAAATGGATTTTTGTGACTTGTGTGGTATACATATGGGCTGTTGGGTGAATTTGTGATGTGGAAATGGTAGTTTCATGTTCAATGTATATTTCGTGACTTGTTGAACTTGTTTGAGCACAAGGGGAAAACCTGGGTATCTAGGTGGGTGGACGTGTACTAGTATGCTAGTGAATCTGTGGGGTTTCGCCTCAGTTTCACTTTGCAAGATTGACACATACAACTCTAACTAAACTATGATGATGATGATTGGGGACCACTAGGTTATGGTTATGTTCCCTACTAGTGGCTCGTGCACGAGAATGGATATTTGTGATGGTTACTCTCACCGAGATACGAGGTACCTGGGACCCACAGCTAGCTAGTGCCTAGGGGTTATTTCCTATTTCTTGTGCTCATTATTTACTTTGTACTTACCGTCAGCATACGGTATAGTTGGCTGGAAAATTCACTAGTGTTGACATTAATATTAAAAGTTTTTATTCTTAATGATAGCCCTCTTGAAAACTCTTTTTATTCAAAGTTGCATCTTTTAGAAATTGTAACTAGCTTTTCATGTTTTTGAAAACATGCATGCTTTTCGTCTTTAAATGTTTATCACATGGAATCTCTTAGTGGTGGTATCCTACTGGTAATTGGCTCACACCCTACTTACACCCTTGGGTGTAAGTAGACTTGGTTATTTTTTTTCGCAGGTTGGGTACAGTTTTTTTGTTCCAGTGGTTCGGGTTTCTAGCAGGTCCTTAGTGGTGAAGTCTTGTGGAGGTAGCTTGAGGGCGGTGCCCCTTGCCATGAGGGTTCTTGGGCTGTCCTTATTTGGTTTTGTACCTTTGGTATAGACCTTTTGAGTTGTTTAAAGCTATGTAATTCAGTTCTGAATTTTTGTGAAAGATTTTTTGGTTTGAAAAATCCAGATTTGTTTCATTGGATTATTTTTGTTGTTTTATGTTTATAATCTCGGGTAAATCGTTCCCAATTTTCATTTTATGATACCTGGGCACTTGTGCCAGCCCATAGGGATCGGGAACGCCCTTCGGGTCTTTCCATGGACTGGGTCGGGTGCTGATTTTGAAGGCGACCAGATTCGGTACGTGACAGTTCACATACCAGTGAACTATGATGTGATAGATGATGAAAGGGATAAGTGGAAATAGAAAATATAGTCAAATTATACTTAGATAAAAAATTTATGGAAAATATGTCCATAAATATTGAAGAGGAGAAGGAAAAGGATGTTCTATCCCTCACCTTGTACATGAATCCTAGTTGGATGATGATGGGATAAGGGTCTCCTTTTTAATGATATTTTATATAATAAGAACAAAACTAAGACTAATAGAACTATAATAATTATATCAGTGAAATTATAAACCTCTAATGTCACGCCTTGTCATGGGTATCCCAAGTAAAATAACAATTCCTTTTTTTCTTATAATATAACATCAATTGTGATAATAATTTACAAAAATAAACCTATAATATATATAATACCCCATTTAAATAAACTTTTAATAAAATGAAACAAAATATTTATAGGTAAATTCATATTTTATGAGACTAAAATATTCAAAAATAACATGGAAACATTGAATAAATCTATTCTGAACAGTTTATGGAGGTTGGGAATGAGAAATAAGGTTTTGGTTGAACCATTAAAGAAGAATTTTTATCTTTCATAGCCGCCCATTTTTATCCCTTACCATTCATAACACATTATCTCACATTTTCAATAGTATATGGTTTTCCTGTATG
Organism: Viscum album; assembly: GCA_963277665.1. NCBI lineage: Eukaryota > Viridiplantae > Streptophyta > Magnoliopsida > Santalales > Viscaceae > Viscum > Viscum album. The sequence continues at coordinate 361,894,769 of OY728143.1, forward strand.
ATTCCCCTAAAAGTGGTCAAACCACGTATAATTCAAATTTATCAAAAAAAATAAAATTTCTATTATTTAAATTCAAAAACTATAATTATAATAAAATTTAATGAAAAGGGGAAAAGTGATGGTGCTATAATTGTTTCCACCATAATGCATTCCACCCCCATAAATCATCATTTGGTTTTTTTCTTTGATATCATAACTCAATTTGGACAACTAATAAATCACATATTTCATTCTTATTGAACTAAAAAATGATACCACCATAGATATCACTTTGAAATTAGGATTAAATTTTAAAAATGGATTAATTATGAATTTTGAAATGATTACATAATTAAAAATATTACCTTCCCTTTTATTAAATGTTATTGGATTCAAGAGTACACATTTACTACTTTGGTTTCACGTCGGTACTACCCACCATAATGATTCAATGGCTTCCCAAAAATTGAGTATTATGGATTCACCATCCAACACATTATCATCGTATAGAAACTAACAAACATAACCTAATATCACATTATTTTTTAACTCATAATCACATTACTATTATCTACTCCCAATTAAGTCAAGTACATGAAAATATCAATGCTTGGAACTCTAAGTTACTCAAATGTATACATGTACTTCGATAAAAACTAGTTCACTAATTAAATAATTCAAGTTTAGAATATTTTTTTTATTAATAAAACCCCAAATTTTCATGAAACCCATGGTTTGGAAAATAGAAAAAAATTAATACCAAAACAAAAAATCACATTTTACATATCAAAATCTTATATCGAGCCTGAAATTATTTTTTTTTGAACATGAAAAACAATTTTAGGGGTCTTATGAACCTATTTTGACAAAATACAAACTTTCTATATGGTATCCCCAATCATAAACATCATAGATCGCATTGAAAACTTCAATTTGATAGCTCACAAATCCAAAATAGTTTATCGAATCAAAGGTTATGGTAATTAAAATTTTATATCTGTTTTTAAAATTATTTTAGAACATTTGATAAGTATAAGGACCATATGTGAATCATATGTGGGTTTCAAAGGTCATGTTTCGACCAAAAATTATTATTTTAGACATATTCTACCACGGACAATCAGTGTGTTTGGCTTCCAAACCGTACACCAATCATGTGAGTGGTATTAGGGAGTGGTCTAAACATGAATGATTTGTATTCCTGGTTTTAAAATAATGAAACAACTAAAAGATAGGAAAATAATCTAGTAGTAAATGATTAGAATACATGGGTTTCCAAAATATGAACTCTATTGAAATGAGATTCATGTTTTTTCATAACTATTCTTAAACTGTGAATATTTAAATGTAAAATGTACATCAATAAAAAAATCTATGAAACCCATTATTTAAAAAATTTATCATTAGAGTTACCTGAGACACCTCAAACACTAAAAAATACCTATTAGTTTCACTTTGGATAAGAACATTCTATGAACATGACCAATCAATTCACATGTTACTTAAGGAAATTTCAAAAATATCAAGAATTTGGAATCTATTTAATAGTCCGATATTCAAAAGCATTCACATTCAATGTCAACCACAAAAAATTCTAATATTCATCTTTATTCATACTATACATATAACAAATAATAATTATGATTTTATAATCCATTCGAATCCCAAACCAATGCATGCCTTCAAATATCATAAAACTAATATAAAATAATGATTGTCATGAAAATTATAGCAACCTATATTCATTTACACAAGGGAATATTATTATCAATAAAAATACATGCATGGAAACAAATTGTTACACATAAAAAATAATTTTAAACTATAATACCCATTTTAAATTGAAATGAAATACCAATTCATAAAACTATATAACACTAATTTTTGGGAATATCACTTTTCCAAAAAATTCCTCAAGCCTCAAATTGGTAATTAATATTCAAATCTATACTGCTAAAACATTTTAAATAAGAAATTACTCTTTTTATTGGAATTCAAAACCAATTTTATCTCAAAAAAAATAAAATATATATATAAATACTATAATAATCACTTAAATTATTGTTTCTTAGAACCATATAAAACAAAACTATTTAGATTTGATCCCAATTAATTATATAATTACATTATTAGAAATATTCCCTAATATGAAAAACTTATTATACCAAAAGAAATATTTCAATATCACATACCAAAACATTTTGGAAATCAATGAATCTCATATAAGAGTTTGAATTCAATATCATTTCTACATCAAAACTTAAAAATTATGAAATTCTAGTTTTAATTATAATTTGAAACCCCTTTTACTTCACATAACCATTTCTAAACAATACCCTTAAAATAATGACTCTGGCCACCCTTTTAAAAAATTATTACTATATACTTAGAATCATTATGTTGAGTAATTTGAAAAAACATTACACTAAAGTATATCTATTTGTGAAAAAAATACCTCCCATTTAAACTAAATAAATAAAATTTTACAAAAAACCAAAAAAAATTATTTTTCAAACCATATTAAAATATTTAAAAAGGAAAAAAATATTTTAGAGAAAAATAAATTATACTATTATAGTAAATTTTAAAAATAATAAATTATAAATAAATCTCATCAATTACCTATATTAGTAAATTATTAATGAATTTACATATCCAAATAAAAAAGATCACAACATTCATTTTTTATTATTTTAATGTAATCACATGTAACAAAAACTATATTCAATATATTTTGAAAATGTGACAAAAAATAAAACTATCAACATTTACAAAATTCCCAATAATTTATGGGAAATTAGAACATAAAATTAATTATCTTTCCTTTTTTCTCAAAAAAAATCATTGATTTAAAAATGGTTTAAATTCAATTACCAATTAATTTTTTAAAAATCATATATTTATTTTTTATATGAGGTGTATCCTAACCCCAAATAAAAATTTAGAGTAATATAAATAACCACCTATGTTCGTATACACGTAAATAAATTTAAAATTAAAAAACAATAATCCATAAATATTCCACTTATTATCAATAGTAGACTCATTAAATTAGGTGCCTCAAAAATAATTATAACAAAAAATAGTTTATAAAAGGAACCAATAAATCATTTCCAAATAGGTCTCCACTAAATTAATTCATTTATCAATTATTGTGTTACTTTTTTGTGTATTTTAATTTAATATAATCAACCTCCCATTTTAATATACAAAACAAAAACAAACATGTTATTTCTAATAATTATATATATATTAGGTGCTTGGAGGTATAATTACACATTAAACACACACACACCACACAAAAAGGCTGGAAATGCAAGCCATACCCCCCCCCCCTGTGGAGGGATAGCCCTCCCATCATGATTTTTTATTCAATACCTGGCATGAAGGCCCAGTGGGAATGAAGCCCATTACATGGAAAAAAGGCCCATAATCTAGCCCATATAACTAGTGCAACACAATGCCTACATCATTACTGCACCACCATCTTCTTGCGCCATGTCTGAATCACTACCTACCTGTGGTAGCACCTGCCTGCATCATGTCTGGATCACCTCCTGCCAGCAGAAATTTTTTCCCACCCGGATTTGAATCTGGTTCTGATGTAGAAACATGGGTCACCTATTCCACTGAGGAACACCCTAACTTATTTCTAATAATTATACTTTATAATAAAACTTTCCTAAAAATTAGATATTTTGATACTTCTTTAACAATACAAGAATCATAAATAAAGTCCATTCATTAAAATAAATTATCAATGTAAATTTTTATTATCAAATGTAGTCATAATAATTTTAAACCATTAATTTATTAAAAAGATCCCAATTCAAAAAAAACTAAATAACCATAGGCCCATTATAAAAAAAGTAATTCAATATTTATAATCAAATATGTTTTACATAAAATTTTAATAAAAACAATTTTTAAATCTCATTCCCTTTTGAAATCATAAAATTTTAATTCATCATTACGAAAACTTATTTTCATTGAGTTATTAGAAAATACAAATTTATATAATAATTGAAATTATAATATGTGTAAAATAATCAAACACTATCATGTATCGTTGAATAAATACACATCACTCAATCAATATAACAATAAATCACATAAATTATGAATAAAGTATTGATAATATTTCAAAATAAGTCAAAAAAATTATAAAATAATTCATAACATATTCAAATCAACTAGATTACCACTTATAATCATTTGAATAAATATAAAATTATTACAAGATTTATATTGTCAAATTAAAACAACATATTATTTATGTAACTCAAAATAATGATTATTTTCTTTAGATAAAAATAACAAATACACCACATTGTAGTAAAATATAGTTGAAAATAATCAATTAAATGGATAATGGATATAAATAAATCACAAACTTCCCATGGTAACGTTAGTTTCCATCGTTAATGGGTTAACCAAGTACATCAATTATTTACCTCCCAACGTTGGATGATCTTACCTTATCCTACCACACAACTCCCTCCTCATGCTATGATCCCATTTTATATCATATCAGCCATAATACCTATTCATATCACTTAAACCAGCATTCCACATACCTAAGGCATGTTTTTTACTCCCTAAGTTGTAACAAGTTTCAAAGTGTATCACACATTTAATGGCAGAGATTTTCCCTTCATTGATAATAAGGAGTAGATATGACTTATATAAATTGAGTAAATAGATCAAGATATACTCTAATATATCAATGTATAAACATGATTTTCAAATATCACAATAAGACTACACTGAGGATAAAAATTCAAAATAAAAAATTAAATAGAGACCCAAATAACTCTATATGAACCACAACCCATCTCATTTATTCATCTATATTTATCCATATTTGAGAAAATGGTCTACTCCTAATAAAAACACCAATATATATACTAATAAATCAAATCATGAGAGGAAAATAATCTATTTGCACGCTAAATTATCTATTACGGGTGTGAGTGAAATCCTTGTATGATTCCAACATGAATCTAACTATTTTTCTGAGAAAAACATGACACGATAGTCTGAAATACAATTTAATAAAATACTATGATTAATTTTATTTAGGAGGAAAAATAAAAAAATAATTTTTTCTATTTTTTAAAAAATATAATTTTTGAAAAAAACAATAGAATATCATGTGAAAATAAAAATCAAAATTAAATGAACAAAATATTTTATAAGGTGAAACAAAGTGTAAAGTAAGTCACAAAATAAAGTAAAGTGTTTAATAAAGTAGAAACATGCCATGAAGTAATGTATGAAATTGATAAGGTAAAATTATAAATAAAGTATAACATGGGAAGAAATGTATAAGGTTAGACAAAAAAGGTAACAAACATGAGATGAAAATTTCAATCCTATCTCGGATAAACAAGAACCTTACTAGAAGATCACCTACTGGCTTATAGTGATCATTACAGACATGGACCTCGACCTTGATTTGGCATAGACAATAAGAAACCCCCCAAGTGATATAGAAATTATGAGAAGGGGAATTATCCAAAGTGTAATCATAGTTCATTTAGAACTCATCCTTGATTACCCATTTATTACCCAAGGATTCCATGTAAAAAAAATTCCAACCATGAACCCTCTAACAATCCCACAATACACTAGCAATATCACAATTATATGGATTTATAATAATAACATCAATTTTAATGCTCAATAAATACCACATAATCAATAATAATGAAAAAATTCAAACATTAGATTATAAATAATAAAATATATATATAAACCATGTAAATGTTTTTTATAAATCTAATAATATCAAAAAAAATTACTTGTAAATTCATTTAAAGAAAAACTAGTTTCAGAGTCATCTCATCAAACACCTTTTTTTATATAAAATTTTATTTTGAAACCCAATATGTGAAGTATGATGAAATAAACTTTCATAAAATCAAAATCCACTCAAAATATTCTTATAAAACACAGTTTAACCAAAACATACCTCTAATGAATTTAATAAGACATTTTAGCGACGTAAAATACCTTTTTTATGTGTAATGCATTAAAATCATTAAGAATCCATTTATTTCAATCTCAAAATCCATAAGGGTATTGGAAATAAATTATAATATCATCAAGGTTATATTATATAGGAAATATTTTGATAAGTAAATCATTTATAAAACCCATGAACAAGGAGTATGTCAAAGAAAAAGGGGTTACATAAAAGGAAACTGTTTAGAAATCATCAGGATGATAATTCTTTCATATAATGTTGCTGAATCGAGGTTAAGAGTGATTATAATACTCTAAAAACACCAAAATTGCCATAATATTTGGGGGGGTTATGACATGGGAGAAACCCATTTTTCCCCCATGAACCCTAATTAAAAATTAATCTTAAAAAATAATAGGATGAGGTGGAAGAGAAATTACTAACTAGAATGACTAACCTAGACCATTCATAGTGAATCCCTGCATAATGATTAAAGTGTTTGGAGAATTGGAGGAGCTCTCCAACACTGTAGTGTGTTCATCCTAGCTAAATATAGGTGGGAAGGTCTCAAAATATTATGATTCCTTTGAATGAAAATTTGTTTAAGTTCTTAGAGGTTTTATGAAAAGAAGACAGTATAGACACCCATGGCCCCAAAAGGATGGGAAACACCTGAGAAAAATAAAAAATCCATCTTTTATTACCATATAAATTTTGTTATAATAATGATTTTTAGTAAGAAAACAATCATATAAATATATATAATACCTCATTTAAATACACATTTTATTAAATGAAAAATAAATAGTTAAAACTCAAATTGTAATTTATATAATAAAAACATTAAAAAAAATTAGTATATCATGCCATAAATCTATTCTATAAGATCACAAGAAGTTTATACATGATAAATGAGGTTTCAAATCAACCATTAGGATGTATAGTTAGCTTTTTTAGTAACCCAAACCATTACTTATCTATTCAAAATATATAGTTTCAACACTTTGGATGATTTATGGTTGTATTACATGATTCCCTAAATCATCCTTAGATAGTGTATCATTCAAATTTTCTAAATATAAATAGAATTTTTATTATTTAAATTCTAAACATATGATTATAAAAACATTTATTGAAAAAATAAAAGGTCATTATAATATAGGATTACAAATATTTTAGAGATGTTTAAGATTCCAAAATAGTATGTGACATACCCCTCATGAATCCTTGGACACCCCTTGACAGTATATGAAGAAATAAGCTTATGAAGGGTATAGAATGTGTCATGACATATATATTTATCTCTAAATGAATATTGTTACAATACCATAAACTAACATGGAAACCATGTAAAATATAGTAACTCAACCATCAACATCTACAAAATTAAACATTTTTTAAGAAGACTCCAACATGCTGAACTCCACACATGATATCTACCATGCCATCATGTCATCAATTCAAAATCAAATGATTTATGTCACTTTAATAAAAATGTATCAAATAAATATTTTTTTGATCTATACACCACCATGAATAATTCTATATTCCATTATGTATATCCATATAGGTAAAATAAAATTTCCATCACATTTATAATAATAAAAATATTCCATCATAACATCAAAATCATAAGATAATTTAATCATTCCTAAAAACCCAAAAAACATTAAAGAAAATTCCACAACATATTAAAAAATAGTTATTTTCATTTCACCGTATTTAACTATATATATTTAATTATCTGAAAATTATGGACAAAACATGTTATAATGACATATATTATAAATTTAAATATCTATAACAGCATACCTAAAACATCTCAATGGATTATCATCCTTTTCATATAGTTATTCATTAACCATCCTTTGAATTTATTATCACCTCAAACCAAGGAACTGAAACCTTCAACTAATGGGGAGGATAAAGATATTAATTTTAAATATATATATATATATCAAAAAAACTTTTTATATACAAATCATGCACCAATATATAAAATTTCCAATTTAAAACCACACATTCAAACCTTGTAACATCATTCTCAAATTCTCTTATATAATTTTTATCTTTAATGAACCGCATATTTTATTTTTTTATAATGAACCCCCCCCCCCCTCCTTCATCTATTCCAAACCACCAAAATAGATTAATATGTGGTAGGATTTTTTAGAAAAATTAATTCCATTTAGAATTATACCACTAAATATTTAAATATTTAAATTATATATATCCCAATAATATTCCAAAAAAAATAACTCTCTCAAATAACTACCAAAATCACACCATTGGATAATAACCATATCTTGATACCAATAACATGTCAAAATATTAATTTCATATCATAAGTAATGGTAGAAGTACCATGTTACTTTAATGTATAACCATTCTGTTGTTTTTAGCATGTATCAACCCCTCATTTTTTGAGAGGAAAATAACATTCCTTATAATGATAATTTAACACTATGGATTTTACCATCAATGATTCAGGTGAAAATTAGTTGAGGGCATGGGATGTATAGCTCATTTCACACTTTTAATGTGAATTTGTTTCTATTGCGGGTGTCTCTTAAATATTTTTGAAAATTCCTAAATCCTTCCCAAATCACAGTGTATGAATGCTTACCTCTATAAAATATATTGATCAAAACTAATAATTTAGGTGAATTTTTTTTTATATATTAATGATTTTCAATATCTATGTTATTATTTTATTATGATATGGTTAACTCCATAAAACTGGGTGGTTTTGAATTTATCTCTATCCACTAAGACAGTAGGTGTTTTTAAGTTGGTATCAGTACCATGATTGGGGATTTTCTACTTATCCCAATAATGATAATAAAAATTCATGTATCTTGGTAATTCTTAACCATAAATTTTTTACCATTTATGGTAATGTTATAATGACTAATGTGGTTCCTTTTAATATTGTGCATCCATGACCAAGTGATGTTCATTTAAATTTCATGCAATTAGATTAAATTATATTTTTGGATTGAAACTCATACAGACATCCTACATATCCTGGTTAACTTTAATAAACATCCACATAGTTTATGTTTTGTATTTTTTTGTAGTATGAAAGGATTTATCCATGAATTTTAACATTATATAGTAAGGATGTATGTCATGAAGTCTATTTACATGTTGCGAGGACAACGAGGTGAGGTATTCCTGATAATATTTTTGGTGGTATTTATTCACGAGAGTCCATTTCTAGTTCATCACATATGGAATATGGTTCTTTCAAGGATTATTGGATCATATGGAATGTGGTATTTGAATAATGAGTTGGGGAATATGTATGGGATTCCCAAAGGTGTATATGACCACTTCTCATATATCCATAACAATATAAGGAAATAAAAGTAGAGACATTGTGAATATAGAATAATGAATGTGTGGTTGGGGATTACATTAAGTATAAGTGCTTATAATTACCTGATATCTTTAGGTATACGTATGGGGGTCATGTGTATATCACTTAAATGGGCTTGACCTGGTTAGTAACTTACATAAATGTGAATATTGTGTTTAATACATAGTGGGAGGAAACAAAATATCCCATGATCATTGAGTGGAACAAATGAGTACATTAGCTTCATAATATGATTTGATATTGGATATAGGTAAACATATTTTGGTGGAATTATTCAGGGGAATATTCATCGGTATTCTCATGATAAAAACATTATTTATATAGGGAATGCATGATCCTTACTACCCTGAGGATCCTATCTGTTTGTGGATAAAACAATAGAAGATAATTTTATCAATTTAATATATTATTGATGGGTTTAAAACTAGTTTTCATATTTTGGTAAAATATTTTATGCAGATATGGAAGGGGTTTCACGGTATAGGCACCCATTTAGGGGATCTGAGTGAGATTAGTGACTATGTCAATATCTTGGGAAGGATAGAACCTACGTACAAGATATACATACAAGGGTTTCCCATGTGGGGGACCTAGGATAATTTTTATCCCAATAGGATATTTAAGTGAAATAGAGACCTACTAATTCATATGGGTTGATTGGTTCCCTAGTGGGGTACCTAAGAGAATTGGTTCCACAATGGTGTATCTTGGTGAATTAGTGCACTAATATTCAGCCTAGGAAAAGTTTATCCTTTGTATAGGGTAGGGAGAAGTTATTATCCTAATATAGGGTTAGTAAAAGGGGTTTCTCTAATATGGGATAAGGTAAAGTGGTCACTCTACTATACGGTCGGGCAAAGTGGTCATCCTAGTTTGGAGACTATGGTAAGATGTCACCATAGTGAGGACATCAAGGGTTGGGGTCGTTCTCCATGTTCCTTGAGGATCTTAGATAAAGTGGAATTTAGTGAATTATTATGTGTTTATATTCATTAGATTATATAATTTCCATTAATTTTAGTTATTTTATATAGATTTTATCTTGATCACCTTCTTGAAAGGAGATGAGAGATTTGGGTACATCGATCAGTGGAATGGGTCAACCGAGCTTCACTCATTTTATTCACATGTGTAAATAAGCACCCATGTTATTTTATTTATAGAAAAAATATAGGGATTATTATGTTTTAAGGATTGAAAAAAAATGATTTTCACTCAAGAAACATGGAATGGATTTTTGGGCCCATGAAATTGTTGTGAAAAGGGTAGTTGAGTGGATTATATGGGCACTAAAGTGGCTTGCATGAACAATAGTTGAGAATGTTAGGTGAGTACAATCATGGACCTATGAGAATAGTCCTTGGTGTAGGCCATATGGTAATTCAATATTTGGGTATTTGTGTTTAAGGTAGGATATACATTTAGAGTTCACTTTTGAGATAAAATGAATTTTAGAAAACTCCTTCCAACTATAAACAAACATAACATTTTATACTAGTGTTTGTTTTGAATACACAAGTTTTCAATTTGAATCCCATTGATATTCTTGAAAACGAAAAATTGAGATACACCTTGATATGGGGTTGAATCAAAGTATATAATAATTTTCATAATCACTCACTTTTCATTTATACTCTCACAACCCAATTGGAACAGGAACTCATTTTATGAAGCCTCGTGCTGATTTGTTTTTAATTTCATGCTGATCTAATGAAATTTTTACATGATCATCCATTTTACCAATATTATTTAATGTTTCTCTATCCCACTAAATAGTTTGTTTCTTGAGTAATGTAAATTAAATCACATAAGACACAAGGTGTTTTAATTGGTTCTACAGTATAAGTGAGTCTAAAGAGCATGTGATCGGTAATGTGTTAATGTACAAAAACACTAAATCACAGTGCTTGTGAGGTTTTAGATATGTCACTGTTATCTAGGGTCACTCCCCATTATAATGGTTTAGGGTAGATATACTACCTTTCTATGATCACTTCACTCACACTTATATCTTTCGCACACAACTTCAATGTGAAAAATATATCCGATCACGGTCCAATAATAATATCACCTTTTAATAGTTGATTCACTCATTATGTATATGGTTTCTATTAATCTCTCTTTCCCCTTCATAACTTCTGTGAATCTAAACTAGAAAATTTTATAATTTCCATGAGATTTTGTGCAAACTAATTTCTTATTCTTTCCAACCATAATATGAAACTTCCTTTTCTTTAATACATAGTAGTGATATTTCAACTTCACCTTTGTAAATATCTTAAGTTGATTACAATTATTATTCCCCTCATTTTGTATTTATTATAAATTCCATAACATTTACTTAAAATTAAGATATATAATAGGATCGTTGTTTATACCCTTTCTCCAAAACATCCACTGACATTATTATAGAGATCTACTCTCTTTCCTTTTAATCCAACAGTTTAGTTTGAATCTCCTTCCATTCTGATTGTTCCATGTATTCCATGTATTTAATGGAATTATAAAGTTTCATTAAATAACAATCATCACCTTTAATTTTAATCCACAACTCCTTTTATTTTCTAGGCATGTATGCTTATTTAGATTAAAATAATTGACTATGACTTGGTCATTATTATGTGGAGTGGTAAATCTCATTCATGGATTCACTACAGTGTATCACTCACTACTATAGCACGAAATAATAGATAAATCAATTTTTTATGCATGGATATAATCTTTACAGTGTGGATTATTGTTATCTAGATCTAGAATTCACACTCATTAAACGTCCTCTTAACCCTACTATAATACTGACATGATCTCCTCGAAACCTATTGAATTATTAAACTATATGTGGTGGATCCATTTTCAGTAGGAAATGAACACCTATTAGTGAGGTAAAATATTTTTTCTACCTAATTCAATAATTCCACATAATAATGAGTCATTATGGAATAGACGTCTCGTATTCTACTTAAGTTCAATGAATCCCTTTATCCATGTAATAGGAACCCTAAATATTCCATTAACCTTGAATATCATTCAGTCACCTTCTATGGTGTGTCTTGATCCGATGAAGTGTAGACACCCTCAATGAGTATAGATCCACCCTTACGTGACCCCCTATTAACCCTTACATGGATAGGGTAAATCGTGGATTAGCTTTATGTAATTTCCTCCTAGGTGTAGTTCCATATTCTATGGCATATTGTTTCATATCTACCTTTACACCACCTCAAACTTTAATGGGTACCTTTAAAAGTGTTGTACAATATCCAAATGATCTTTTAAGAGCCTTTATTTAAGGAATATCTTATTGTTTTATGGTGTTAAATCTTACGCACCCTAGGTGAATGGACCTTATTCAATTCTAACCTTATGATAAAACATGGTTTTTATAGAGTAAACATTTTAAACCTATAAATATTTCAATAGTACATTATATACTACGGTGTATTGTCTATCATATAGCTAGACTTATCTATAATATCACATTGTCTTCTTCTTCTTCAAACCCTATGAAATTAATGAATCCATAAAAATTCTTTAACCATCACTTTTGTAACACCTATTATTAATATATTTTTCTGTGCTTAAATAATTTTTATTAACATATAATACAGCACACACTCATTGGGTGAAATAATATCACCTTTTGTCTTTTGTTCACAATAATTCAATGATACTTCATGCTCTTCCTTATCCCCATTTTTATCAATGAAATACAAAGAGTCTAAATGATTCTAATTTCTCCCCATTTTTCACTAACTAGTCATGGGGATACTTATTCTTATACTTTTCTATTATGATAATTTATTCTCCATACAGAAAACTCCCTATAATTATTATTTATTCCTTTTATTGTACGGAATAACTCCTCTTCTTCTTGGTGTATAATCCTCCTTTTCCTTCAGAATTAAAGATATTTTTATATTTATCTTGGAATCTCCTTTATGTATTAAGTCTTTTCACTATATATTGATACCAATTGTAATATTTAAACATAATATATGTATAATACAAATTTATAAAAATTTCTGTTCAGACTATCAACTCTATAAAATTCATTTAATATTTTTTTTCATAACAACGAAACTTACTTAGACATCTAATAAGTAGATTTACAACTTAGAATTTAGGTTTTCAAATAAAAATTTGATTATATTAAGCTCATGATAATTTTAACATTCTATATTTTATATTAACCTCCACAAATCTATTTATACAAATCGTGAATACCAATAAAACCATAAAACTATTGAATTTTACACTTCACAACACAACATTTGATCTCAATCACATTCGTACACAAAATAGTTAGTATGTAATTTTCAAATCAAAATGTTTTGTGAAAGAAAAAGTCCATAATTATATGATACTAATTAAAAATACCATGTTAGTAATTTCAGCCAACTCTAGTGTCTTTCATACTCACATAGGTTCCTTAATTTAAAAATGAGTCTTAAGAGGCTTTAAACCTATTGTCTCCAAATTTCTAAAAAACTTAAACTCTTGATGATAGTAATTAAAACATTATTGATGTTAGATAAACTGCATATTAGAATAAATATCATTACATAAGTATCTTTGATTATTCTTTACAGAATAAATAGTTAGTACCAATTAATAAGAACATGAAACAAATAAACATGTAAAATACTCTTATTTTTTTGTAACTTATCCCAATCTATCTATTATATTTAATTTTATTTATAACACTAATTTCATGGCTCGATACCACTATTTTTTTATATTCAATATTTTAAAAAAATTTACTTAAATAATAGTTTTTTATTACTCTTTTAGATTTATTTCAGGATTTTAAAATAGCTCAAAATTCAGTAATTACTTTCATTGCAACGTGTACATTTCAGATTTTATATTTTTAATTTGGTCCACATAATAAGTTAGGGTCATCCTTGACTTCATTATTTAATAATGTTATCAAATAATGTATTAAAAATAATTCTAAATCAACTAGATTAATGCACTTTTCAAATTCAATGTATTTTCATTCAGTTTATTTTCATGTTCTTTTCTAGCACAAGTACCCCATGGATTATATCTCTCCCAATATTCTACTAATATTAAACAATTTTAGAAACATTTAAAGAATATAGGGAGAAGGGTGCCTCATATTTACTCAAGCTTAGGAATGCCCCTAGTCATGTTAAAATAACCATTTATTATTCATCTTTAATTTCACCTTATTCAATTTTAGTGAAAGAAATGTTGTAACTTCTTTAAGAACTTATTAATTTTGAAAGAAAAAATGGTTACATTAACCCTTTTCCAATGGATCTCAATTATAAAAAACTTATATAAAATATATACATATTATATGATTAAAGAACTATAGTTATTATATGGATTTCACTTTTCTATAATTGTATAATAGATTCCACAAGTGCACACCTCCTCTGGGGACGCGACTCTAGTGGATATTTCATATTTCTTCCTTCTCTATTGGATAACTCTTCCATATATCTTCACTTATTTAATTTTTTTATTTTTATGAAACTTCTAAGGGACGACACTTACTAGATAGCCCTAAGATCCACCTTATACTCATATTTATATAATGGATTATTCTTCCTTGGTTCTTTCACCTTTCTCACAACAGTACATCCTTCATACTAATTTTCACATTTTTTCTTATTTATTTCTAAGAGATATTTTGTGATAATCCTATTTTGGTGTCTGATAAACCATTAATTGAGGATCATTCTAGTAATCCATGTCAATGAAACTATTTTCCATTTTAATCGATCTTTTTTGTTAAATATATTGTCTCCATGATTTTTATAGGATTAGAGTTCATCCATATCACATTTTTTGCATTCCATTCATCCTTACAACAATAACTCCTTGTCAAATTACAAACATTAGATCAAATAAACCATATATTATGTTAATGATGCCCCATTAGAGTTTCTCTTGATTGAGATGTTTGAATTTCATGTTTTATTCTTTCACATTTTGGATTTTTTGGATTCAAAATATAAACTCATAATGTCCCTATGTCTTCTATAATAATATATTTTCAAGGAAATATTCTTTTTTGGATTTACGTTTCCAAATTTTTCATTGATCTTTTTGTCTCTTCCAGATTCTAGATTTTTGTTTCTCATTTTGAATTTATATTTTAGATTGTTTTTTCTTTTATTTGTTCATTTTGAGGAAACCATTGAGGGGATATTTTTATCATTTTCAAGGTATTTATTCTCTTCTAAAGTACTCTATTTTTTATGTTTCTTTGTTATCTTAATATCTAACTATTTTATTTTTTATAAATATTCTACACCAACCCATATCATTATTTCTATTCAATTTTTTAAAGGGGTGATTCTTGTCTTAATTCATTTTCATTTTCCATTTTATTTCAGATTTCATAGTAGATCTCTTCAAGAAAGTCACTTTTATATCTCATATTTTCTCCCATCTTCTTTATTTCATGGTTAAGGTACACATCCTCTCTCTTTATCCTATTTTTTCAAGGCTGAATAATATATAAATTATATGTATACTTTATGTATGAATCCCTATTGATTAAACTCTTATTATAAGCATAGGATCTTTTCTAGGTGGTTTTATAAACTCTCCTTTGGTTATCAACATAATGAGGTTGCAACTTTTTAATAAAATAACAAATTTATTTTCACTCTCTAAAAGATTAAAAAACTTCTTATATACACATTATTTCTCTAAAATGGGGTTATAAATATATAAATAATATATTCAAAATTTATTATCATTTTTTTAGAGTTGTAACTCTTGGTGGTCTTCTTATTATTCTTACTAAATTATGAAAAATAGAATTATCCACAAACTTTAAAAACAAATTTTTCACCAATATTTTTTTTTCAGTCTCCTTTTATCATATATTTTTTACCATGTAGTTTCTCTAACATCATCTACCTGCATTTAGAGACCATTCAATAGAAATCCTCATAATGAGATCTTTTTTTAAGTATACTCCGTATTTTAAAAATAATAAATGAACAAATTTCTTTGATTTGTCATAAATATTATTCCATTTTATCTTAAAATAATCATTAAATCGCAAAAAAAATCATGAGGAATTTTAATATGTTCTTTTGAGTATGTAATGAAAAAAATCATCCAATTAGAGAAATGATTTCCATTAAATAATTGAATCTTCTTTATATATTCCATTTATTTTAAAAACATTACATCATGTTAGAGAAAAAAATTAATTAGAATATAAACCATTCATTTGATACCAATTTATAGTCTTGATATGGGCCAAGTGAGATACACCCTGAGAGGGCTGTAAATCAGTGTATGTAATTGATTTCATAATATAAAAAATTTCGAAAAAATATTATATCCCTAAAATATCTTGAGCTCTTTATATAAAGTTACATGTTTCTTTTCTCTTTATTTGTATTTTTATCTGATTATCTCTTTAATTTTCCATTCCTTTATTGAATATTCTATAGGTTTTCTTCATCCCACATAATAGTTTTTGTGATAAATAATTTAAATTAAATAACACAAGATATAAGGGTTTTTTCTTGGCACACCAATATAGGATAGTCCATTGAGTATGTCATTGAAAATGTTTTAATGCACCAAAATAATAAATCACATTATTTTATAAAGTTTTAAAGTAGATACACTATCTCCCTAGGATCACATCCCTCATACATACCTCTTCCACACAAATCATCAAAGGAAGAAATAGAGTAGGTCATATAAAATTAACAATATCTCTTATTTGTAGGTGATGTTCCAATTTTATATATTGGTGCATTCAATATCCTTTTACTCCATCAATTTTTTTTGTGAATGTAAGATTTAGTAAAATATACTTCCATTGATATTTCATGGAAACTACTTTCTTCTTATTTCTAACAAGAAACTCTTGTTTCCTTCCCTTCACTATATAGTATTGATCTCTTAATAATTTCCTTCAGAATGATCATCAATGGATACTAAATTCCATTCTATCTCATTTTCCACTTAGTAGTATTTCTCACACATTCTCTATAAAATGAAAACAATAATATTATCATGTTTTAAACTCATTCTCTAGAAATACTACTGATAGTTTTGTAAATATCTCCCATCTTTACATTCAATAAAAAATTTTGGATTTAATATCCTTCTAATATGATTGTTCTAAGTGTGACATTTCTGTAATGGGATTATAAAATTTCATTAAATCAAAATCAATAACAAAATTTTTAGCATTAATCCTTTATTTTATTTTCTATAAATGTCTTCTAGGATGGATAAAACTACTTGAATATAGTGAGATCACTGTCTTGAGGTGTATTAAATATCTTTTAAGCCTTTAATACAGTGTAATACTCTATACTATAGAATAGAATATGAGTTCGATAATATTTTTATAGGCATGTAATTATTTTCTATTGTGTGCCTTTCTGATGACCATATTCTCAATTCTAACAAATTTAAATTTATTGTGACTCTCCCATGATCACTTCATGTTCTCCTAAAAATATATTCACTTACCAAACTAGTTGTGATGAATAGATTTCCACTATGTCAAAAATTAACGTTGGAATAAAAAAAATATCAATTAAAATATTCTTTAAAATTCAGAACCTCTATGAAAAAATGAGTCTTTATAGCATGGATTTATCCATTTCAACATGAATATAATGTAACCCTGTCTCCATGGCATAGAAAACCTAAATTTTCCTATGAAACTAAAGATAATATGATCACCATCTATGACATGGATTGATTCTATACAATGTAATCACCCTCCATGATATGGGATCTACCTTTATGTGAGACCCATATTAACCCTTATATGGCTGGTGAAACTCCTAGATTAAATTTTAATAGTTTCCTCCATAGTGTGGTTCAATATTTGGAACCATGGGGATATAGATCTACCTATAAAAAACCTATGTATTTTATGGGTACCTTTAAATATGTTGTTCAACTTCCAAATATTAATTATAAAAACCACATTTATAGTTTAACTCATTGTTCTATTATGTATAATCTTATTCACCCTAGTTTTATGATCATTATACAAGTCATGCCTTAGGATGCATCTTGGATAATACAGTGTAGACACCATCTACCTCTAAATATTATGGCATAACCTTATGCACTATGGAATAGTTCTTATATTCCAGGAAAAATTCTCTCAAATGAATTTTTTCCTTATTCTTACTTAAACCTTATATATTGAATGAATCTATAACAATCCGTAAATAATAATATAAGTAACACTTATTTTCAATAGACTTCTTCATTAATCAATAATACTTATTATCAATAAATCCAACACATACCCTATTGTTTCAACACCAACAAATTTAATTATACCCTTTGCTATTTCTTTTCCCCATAGAAATTTTTTTGCGATAAAAAGTTCCTAGAATATCCAAAACATGATCTTTCTGGTTTTAACACCCCATTTCATCATTAACATAAAAAATACATAGTGAACTCCCAATGGTAGGTTCTAAATACCACATAATTTGACTGAAAAGAGTTTTTAAGGAACCTCAATCCCTTATGGTGTGAGAAATCGTATGACACATAAAGATCCATTTTTTATCTTCTTCATGCATAAATAAAAAAATTTGTTATCACATGACATATGTCATTAAAGTGAGGTTTATATCCTATATTCTATGTAAAAGTGGATTGTGCAAATTTTAAAAGTCTCATGGTATTTCCCCCACCCCTAGAATTGACTTCTTTTTAGAAATAAAATTAATATTATTATGAGGTAACACATGGTAGTTTTTTATATTACATGAAAATATACTAGGATACTTAAGTTGAGTCATCAATGAGAATATGTTCACTAGGATGAGGATCTTAACTAGAGTTTTCTTGTTACATTAACCAATCAACTCATGATAATATGAAAAACATAAAAAGGGTAATATCATAACTATTTAATACACATAAACATTTTTTTAATATGGATTAACTCAATTATAATCTCAAAATTCTTCCTTAAATGATGAAATATAAATCAATAAATTATCCATAAAACATATACCCTCATATTGATATAGGATTTCTAGATATGGTGGCATATATATGATTTCTAGAATACAAGGTTATTCTTATGAGAAAAAGGATTGGGAAATTCATTCTCCTCCTAAGCATGAACAATTATACAGATATAGGTAGGACAAATATAGCAGTATATGTACAATAACCATAATAAAAAGTTATATCAACTGAATAAAATTCATTCTTTACATCTAGACATATTCTCTTAAAAGGGTATAGGTATGTCAGATATAGGTTCATATTTATATTCATCAAACACTATGTTTAGTCCATTTTGATATGGGATATGGGTGACATAGCATGATAAAAATCATATAGGGTTATTTTGGAATGAGGTATATATTAATAAATATGGACTGAGAACCCTAAAATTATATCATTGTTCATTTTTCATAGATTATATGAACCAATATAAAAAGAAATACATGAGTGGTCAAATTTTTTCTAATTCAACGGACCTAGTGGATAGGGATTGTATTTTTCAAAGGTCATATGGTGGAACCCTTCAGTTTTTTCTCATTTTCCATAACCACAACTCTTATCTAAGCCTCAAATAAATGAGGTTGGTGGTAAAAAACTCTAATATTTTTCAGGCCACCCTCTATGGGTGTTTATCCTAATAATTTTTTTCTTTTTCCTTTTTCTTTGGATGCATTATTTTTCTAGAGATCATGTAAGGTGTATGTCTAAAGAGTGGGGACTAAACTTCTTCCTAGATTTACCAATATTATTTTTCAACCAATTGAGTATTTTTCCTCTTTCAATTGGTAGTTTAAGATCATGCAATCTAGAATAATGAAATTATAATTTAAGGTAATGAAACATTGATCAAAATTTGAGGTCATCTATCAAATGGAATGGGTGTGATAACCCTGATATGAATGAGTTCCCAATACCAATGACATAGAAAACCTTAAGGGGTGGTATATATAGTTTAAGGTAATGATTTTTGGACATAATATTATTGCTTATTATGGTAATAATGATTTGACTAAAAATATGATACAATCTATTTAGAAAGGGAGAAGAAAAACTTGTCATGAATGAGATTCCCAATGCTAATATAGACCATACGGTGGTGGTTTCATGTAGTTTAAGTTCATGTTGCATGGACCATTATTCCATTTAGTTTATAGTCATGATAAGAGGACAAATAAATTTTTAGTAGTAGAATGTCACATCCTTTCTTTAAAAATAGGTAAGATCATGAGTGTGTAACATTGGGGGAATTTAAATCCAATTAAATATTTGGGTAATGAAATTTTTAGATCATAACACAAGAATATATTAGTCAATGGGAAATAGAGATAGTTCAGAATTAGTTACCCATTGGTAAAAGACATATTACCACTACACCATCAAAATAATAGTTCTTTAGTATTAAGGAGGACCTTTAAAACAAGACCAAAACACCCTATATGGGTTACTTGGTAACTCAAAGGTAAAAATGTTATTTTATATTCAATGTATAGTTCATTCATATCAATTAAGAAACTTGTTACCAAGTATAATGAGGGGGTAAACAAGAGGTTTCAATCAAGGTTATGGGATTCTAGGAGGAGTATATCCAAACAAGGAATTGGGTCAGTGATGATTAAACCATAAAAGTTATGAAGTTGGTTCATATTGGGAAAATTGTTCAATTATAGTTCAATAACCCTAAAATTTATTCCATTTTATATCGAACACATTATCATGAAAAATAAGTGTAACAAGAAATTACATTAACATGCAATCATGAGTGAAGGAAGAAGTACTACTCTATATTTTTTAGGGCCCACTAGGTCTAAAAATCATAGATTCCCTTTTTCTAGATCCATATGGTCGGCCCTACCATATTTGTTCCATCCTCTATTTTTATTCTAATGTTTTCCTAACCCTTGAATGAAGGTGACTTAGTGAAAATAGACTTGGATTTTTCTAGGGCCTCCCTTTATTGGTTTTCAATATTAACAAACTTAATTACTCTTTCATTTTTAATTTATGTTTTTTTAATATAAACCATTAAGGTTAGAAGATTTATGCCTTACAGCATTATCTAATAATGACTAAAGTTAATTTCACACTTCATTAACCAAAAGGTGTGATATTCAATCTATATAGGGTGAATAAAACCTAACATGAATAGAGAGACTAATGGTAGTATCGACTACCTCACAAAGAGGTGTATATAGTTCATGGTCATGGCATATACACTACAATATGATATTATGCAACTACCCTAACTACATAAGCCCAATTTTTGTGGTTACTTTTTTAAATTATTATAATATATAAATATTTTCATCCTGAAGGAATGAATAATTTAGTAGTTTTTTTAAGAATATGCATACCTGAATCCCACATTACAATTGAAAACATAAAATACAACATTGTATTTTTATTGAGCCAACCCTTAATCCCTTTAGAATATCCAATCATATGTATCATAATACACATTTTTCATTCTAGGGAAATGAAACATAAGAAATTGGTGATACTTAATGCTCATTAAGGCTATACATAAAGAGGAATCTATCATAAATAAATAAAGAATAATCAATATGGAAAATTAAATAACTAAAACACATTCAATTTAATCAATAACATTAACATGAATAATAGTATGGAAGGAATAATTGATGATCAAACAATTCCATTTAAAAAATAATATGATATTGAATCTTATCCATGGATATTCTAACTAATTGAATAATCTTGTAGACATCAATAATAATCTCATAATGTGGGAATTCATAATGATTGAAATTATAACCATACCAATAAGGACTTATTCTAATACATATTACATAAATGGTTTGTATTTAGGGTTTGGCTTAGTGGTAAGAACCCTGTAATCCTACATGAAAAATGGGGGTTCAAAACTCATGGGATGCAGGGTACTGTAGAAGTACTATTGTGGTACTGTAGCAGTGGCGGTACTATTGATCGGCAGATACTGTAGCAGCGGCAGGATATTGTAGCGGTGGTAGGGTACTGTAGCAGCAGAGGGCACTGTAGCAGCTTGTTTACTATTCACAGAATGGGCCTTAGTCCAAAAATTTGGGCCTGCGGGCTATGTAATGGGCTACAAGCCCACTGGGCCTTCTGGATATGTAATGGGTCTCCCTCTACCCAGTTAAAAGAGGTCTTTTCTTTGCTTTAATAATAAAATGAGGCTTCGGCCCCAGCCTTTAAAAAACATATATGGTTAAGTACATATTCAAATACCCAATCTATTTTGTCTCATAAGACCTGATGATGCATCAAGTGGTTATATAGGGCATTTCCCATCAATTACTAAGTCCAATTAACTCCTCATGTGAGAGGGAAGAGACCTAATAAATATACAAAATTAATATTAAAAATACCCAATAAAAAATTTAGTATTGTCCACAATAAAGATAAATAATCATAAAATATCCATATTAATATGGTGAATGATATCAAAAAAGTACATCCCAAGTCAAACATATCACAAACCATCTATAGAAATAATAATGATGGTTTCAAAATAGTTTGTCACCATTAAAACTAGTAATAAATAATTTAGATAAATAATAATGATAGTATCATTGTAATATACTCTCAATAGAGTATATTTTAAATGAAGTTTGTTTTCATTGATGAATATAAATAACATAAAAATTCTATTATAACATTATTTAGGAAAGTATTATTTTCTCATTAAAAATCACATTCAAAAAATATAAAATTCCATTGTATTTGGAATAAAAATTATATAAAAAAATTATTATAAAATTGTAAAGGTGTATTCAAATAAATGCGTTTTTACTATCGCCAGTATTTCTATACACTCAATATAAGTCAAAAAATCCTTTCACATTGTTTTAAAAATGTTAAAATGTCCCCCATTTGAAAAATGACAAGAATATTCCATTAAACCCATTTTTTAAAAAGTTAAATATGGGTAAAAATATATTTAATGTAACTTTATTATAATGTTAAAATGTTGTTGAAAACATTTTCTGAAAACATAGATATGGAAGGATAAGGTTTGTTGACCAAAGAGAGAAATGAAGTCGATTTTCTTTAAAAACATTATTTTGGTCTATTTTGTCCTTAAAGGGAGAAAAATAAGAGAGAAATAGGTATTACCCTAAAAAACTGTAGTGTGGTGAAATTAATGAGATTATTGAAATATATATCATAATATTTCATTATTATAAGCTTAATCATGAACATTCACAATAATCATTATGTATGTAACAAAAACCCTTACTACTTGGGTAACTTTGGAATCATAATCCCCGTGAAAGAAATAACTTCAAATAAAACATTAAATGTCATGGGTATAATTAAATTCATGATATATAATAACAAATGGGTAGTATATATATCATAAAAAATAACTAAGGGTTGAATTTTGAATACATCACACAGACGTAAAAGTGAGATGAAAAACCCTTACCTCAGGTACGATTTCCATCATACAAGTATGTACCTACTATATAATAATTATATATTTATAATTAATATATTAAAACCCATAATAATATATTTAATACCGTATATTATTTAGTTATAGTCCATTAGGATCCATTTATTATCAATTAATTGTTAAAATCATGGTTTCAAGTGATAATTATTCTATTTTTCAGGTATACATTGGTTCAGTAGTTTTAGCCCTTTAAATTTTATCATGGTTACATAATCTCTACAATTTTAACAATGATATAAATATCATATATAATCATTATATAAATATTTATATTATTACATAAAATATTGATATGGGAAAATGAATTACACCGTTCATATAGACGATAGGCCATACGTAGGCTTGAATGTAAAAACATAAATAATGCTTCATCATTAAAAAACCATTATTATATCAAATATGTAATTTATATTCATTAAATATATACTTATTACTATTCACATCGAAATAAAATAAAAAACTCTTCACATCGATATATGGATGTGGTGGCCCACATGTACGCATGAGCAACATTATTCTTTTCGAAAGAATTTGATGGAAATAAGATATATATGATATTATAATTCCAAAATAATACAAATATAAATAAATTAATATAAATATATTAAATCCAACATTATAACTAGTTTTTACAGGTTGTGATGGAAAAATAATTACATTGGTTCATGGGGTGATAGTCTTTCGTACACACGATTGATCGTTTTGATTCCCATTTGATGGAAGAGGATATAGATATAGGTTATTACATTAATATTAAAACATATTAATATAAATTTGGTACTGGTTTTATTATTTAATAATATTTTTAGAGCATTTTATGGAGTTATAAGAACAAATAAAATGAAAATACCAGGTAAGGAACATTTCCTTTTCTTCGGAAAACCTCTTTATGTTTATACCTAATGCCTTCCAAGATTGGATTTATGATATTAAAAAAGGAATATGGGATATGGGTATTAATTTAAGTAAATCATTTGGTTAGGTGTCATCTAATTCAAAAGTTTTTGGGAGTGTGAAGAGGAGTGTAGGGGTGGCCTTTTATAAGTGGTGAAAAAGACAAACTTAGACATTTTAAAAAGAAAAAGTGATACTCAAATTTTTAACATTCCAAAAGGATCAAAAATTTGTCATTATCTTACAATGTATTACATATGGTGTAAATATGGTAACTTAAAATTAATTTCACAAGTTTATAGGTCATTTTAACCTTATATTGTTAGTTTAACAACTGATAAACCCATTTTAACCTTAACCGTGATAATTAATTTATATTGTTTTTACAATTCATTATGACCAAAAAATAAGTTGAAAATATTATATAATATTGACTATTTTTATTATAAATATAAAATACATTTTTCAAAATTTAGGTCATAGAAGTGGTAAAATTTAATTTAAAATTAATCTTGCATATGTGATGAGAAAATGGTTTTCTATGGAAAACTTTTTCATAAGATTAGAATGTTTTAATTCAAAAATTTAATATGAAATTGATTCAGATAAATTAAATTATATTTATTATAATATAATTGAAATAATTTTACATTTAAAATAACTTTAAAATGTAATAAGACATTTAAATTCTTTAAATGAAAAGTCAGTTTTTAATAAAAACTAATACTTTTCACTATTCATCGAAAAAATATTATATTCTGAAAATTATCACAAATTCAATACAATATAATTGTGACATTATAATTTCAATAATTTAGTTCATTTTATTAAATAAATTCTTTAAAATTGTAAAAATATAATTTTAATGTATGTACTTAAAACACAACAAACACTCCATTTTGAAAAATTCTTGTTTTTTAGAAAACATTTATTTTTCTTTTAAAGGATTCGTATTTTATTTATAATAAATAGAAAAAAATTGAATTTATTTTATAAATTTTTAATCCATATAATTTTCATATTTTTTTAGTCTTATTCGTACTCACCAATTTAATGGCTAAGTTATAATGGTATACTATATTACGAATCATTTAGACTCAGGGTTATGTGTACCAAAAGCTGTCGAAGAGATTGAATTTATTTATGAAGAAAAATATGATAATTCATTGGGGTTTTAAATTATTCTCTCCTACAAAAACTTTCTTCCTTTAGATTTCCATAATGTCACATCATGAAGAAATTTGGGTATTTTTTCATCATAATCTTTTCTGGTTCCCATGTCACCTCTTTTATATTATGATTTCTCCAAGGTACATTTACTAGTCAAGTCATCTAATTACTAAACACTTTTTCCCTAATTTACAGAGTCTATATTGGATCTTTTCATTAGGATAAAAAAATTTCCAATTTTATTTCTTCATAGGTGATCACATGTATTGTTTTTAGAATATACATCTTTAATAAGATATTTGGAACACATCATATACATTAGAGAGTCTTGGTGTAATTTGAAAATGGTATGCCAAAAATCCAATTATTTATAGGATTTAAAAAGTTCCTATATACATAGGTCATAGTTTTCCTTTATTTCTAAATCTTATAACTCCCTTCTATGGTGAAACATTCAAAAAACCATGATCACTAACTTGAAATTCCAAATATTTCCTCTAGTTATCTGTATATATTTTTTTTACTACTATGATCTGCTCTGATATGGGTTTCGATATCATTTATCCTTCCTATTATATCCTTTAGAATTTATATACCAAAATTCTTCCTTTCACCAACATAAACCCAAAAAGTTAGTGTAATCATCTCATTCCATATAAAGCTTCATATGGAATCATTTAAATACATTAAAGAAAGTTGTTATTAAATTAAAACTATGCCAAAGGTAAATAATAATATCACATACCATTAAAGTCAAGATATCATGACCTCAAAATGCCTTACAACATTTTAATATTCCTTTCATATTATACATCGGTTTAAGGGTAATAATAATTGCTTAAATGAAGAACGGTATCAAGAGACTTATAAAGAAGTTTTCAGAATTTCGATGTAAAGAGTGGATCACAATCATAAAAAGTTGGAAGTGGTTCACCATGAAGTCTTAAACCATAATTAATATAGATATTTTCAAGGTTATATAGAGGTAAATATTCTCTTATAGTGAATAAATTCATTGATTTACTAAGGTGATCAATAATAACTATATTGAATCATTATTTAAAAGATTCTTTGGTAATATAGTGATAAAGTCTATAGTAATTTCATCCCATTTCCATGTAAGAATAGGAAGAGTTTGCATGACTCTTATAGTATTTTTCCTCTCAATCTTCACTTATTGTAAAACCAAACATCTTGACAAATAATTAGCAATTTCCTACTTCATATTATCCCACAAAAAGTTTTCCTTCAAACCTATTTTCATCTTGGTGCTACAATATTGTATATAGAAATATTTTCTATAAGAATTATCTAATAATTTAATCCTAATATCAGTTATATATGTAACATATAGTCTTTTCCAAAATATCATGACACCAAATTCACAAATGAATTCCTCCAATTTTCCCACATTCTTGGATTTATTTTTTTTCTGAAAATTTCCATCTTTAGGTTGAGAACATTTTATCTTTTCCGAAAAAATATATTTAAAAAAATTAAAAATTAGTCGTTTCTCTTATTCCATAATTATTCCCAGGTCTATATTTAAAAAATCCATGAATATAGGATCTTGTTCAATTATAATTTCCTCTAGGAATCCATGATATTTTAATCTCATTTTATATGCTACCTTATTTTCCTTATTTAGGTGGTAGTATATAAAGAAATCATAGTCCTTGAGTAGCTCAATCTTTCTGATTTTCCTCATGTTGATCTTCTTCAATGAAAAGATGTATTTTTGGATCTTATGATCCATATATATCTCACACTTTTCACCATATAGATAATTTTTCCATATATTCAAATAAAATATTACAACTTCCAACTCATATCATCTATTGGACTGTTTTATTCATGATTTTCTAACATGATTATTGAATATATATTAGCTTTATAATTCTACCTAAGGAAACAATAAAGTAAATTCTTTGATGAATAACTATATATCACAAACCCTATATTTCATGATGGTAGATTCAAAATTGGATCATTCACAAATCTTATTTTTGGTTCTTCAAATAATTCTTCACATTCCTCTTTTCAAAAAAAAATAACCCATTAACATTTAATATTTGTTAATGGGTTAGTTAATTGGGAATTTTTTTGAAAAAATTAATGATAATAACCTACCAAAGGAATGAAACTATGTACCTTGGTTATGTTCATTTTAATAGTATATTCATGGACTACCTTTATCTGAATAGGATCAACTGATATTCCATACATAGAGATAATATGTATAAGAAAAGAAACATTCTAAAGCTATAATTAACAATTTAAAAATTCCCCATATAACTATTTTTTAAGAGTCTCCAAAATGGTCTTCAAGTGATTCTCATCATCCTCAAATATATTATAGAATATCAAGATATCATCAATAAATACCACAAAAAAGTTATAAATATATTCCTTCAATACTCTATTCATTATTTCCATGAATAAATGGGGTGCATTAGTCCAACCAAATGGCAGTACTTCGAACTATTAATGTCTGTACCTCATATGAAATATTGTATTTAGAATATCTTTCTTATTTACTAACAATTTATGATACTGATAATGAAGTAAAATAATTGAAAAATATTGAGCTATGTGATATTGATTGAATAAGTCATCAATTCTAGATAGTGGATACTTTTTCTTTTATCATAATAGAATTGATTTCCTTAAATCAATACATAACCTCAGAGATCCATCATTATTCTTAACAAAAAAAATTGGGGTTACCTAAGGTTAAACACTAGAGCATATAAATATCATATCACATAACTCCACTAGTTTTTATACAACTCCAATAATTCCATAGTGATCATTCTATAGGTATTCTTTGATATTGGTCTTATATTAGAGATTAAGTCAATGGAAAATTCAACTTCAAGCTCTATTGGATGTCCAACTAATTCCTGATGAAATACATCAATTTATTCCTGAAAAATAGGTACATCCTTAATTTTAATATTAAAATTACAATTTATAGATTATTTCTTCTCTTCACCCCTAATAATATCATTTATAATAGCTACTATAGATGGATCTATACATGACTTGAAATATGTAGTATCCCATATAAAGATAATAAATTTCATGTCTTCTTTATAAATATTAACATCCTTCTATATAAAAGAAACATTTTCACCATATTTTGAAATCAAATCCATACCATTTATTATATCAAAATCAACCATATGTATAAAAATAATGTTAGAAAATAGGAAATTTTTATGTTTCATGATGGGAACTGATTGACACGTCCTTATTGAGGAGAGACTTCCACTTGGAGTATTAACTGATAACTCACTTATTAAAGTGACAGGAAAATATATAATTTTATCGGGAAAATTGGATGATATAAAGGAGGGTAGAGATCCAAAATAAAATAAAGAATTATTTAAATTTTATAATACATTTAAAGTCCCTTCCACCATATCATTAGGGACATTAACCTTAGTTGTTGTGATCGAAAAAGATTTGTTATTCTCACTTGAATTTTTTAAAGGAAATTAAATTGATTTCTATGAAAATCATTTACATAGTGTCCCATTTACTCTTAGTTAAATCAATATATGCTGTATGATTCTTCCTTTCCCTTGAAATCATAATCATGGTTTTATTTCTCTCCATACATATAGAAAATTTCAATTCCTAGAAAGAATGTTCTATAGTTTTTCTATCCATATTTAACATATAGGATAAATTCTACCCTTCCCTTCATCCCTTTTTCATGTTTCCTTTTCCAGAATTCCTAGATTTCCTATTCTTATCATGATTTCCTTAAAATATGTGTAACTTTCAGAATTATTTATTTATCTTGATAGCACATGATATTATGTCCTTATATGCGGATAATTTTTGAGAGACTAGTTCCCTTCGAAGGATTGGCCTAAGCCTATAAAATAAATAGTTAATATTTATCTTCGTATTAAAAACATAGTCTATATAATGCCTTTATAACCTTGTAAATTTGGATTCATATTTAGTAACATTTTCATCTTTCTTTTTATCTTAGACCCATGAATTTTCTCTCTATATCCTCTCATTTCCTGTGAGGAAAATATTTTTCCATGAAATTTACCTTATAATCCATCCAGTATATTCTCATCATTTAATTCTTATAATTTGTTTAATAAATTTCAACCATTTATCTTTATCCCCTGGAGATGATAAATTTCCATGAAAACCCTTCCCCTTTAATTACTTCCCAGAGAGATAAATATCTTATCTATGTAGATTATACATTGATCAGCTAAAAATAGATTTGTAGTCCCATTGAATGATAGAGGTTGTTGATGCATGAAGTGGTCTAACATTATTACACCATGTGTTGGATCATCATACTTCTCCATATGGGAAATTTTATAACTCATAATGTGATCCATCTACACTAATATGTTTATAATTTGATTATCTACTTATAGAGCTCTATCTCTAACTTCACTATCTTTCCTAGGAGGTAAATCCATACCTGGAGAATGATTGTTGATATTGTTTCCATTCCTTCTTCAAGTATCCATTTCTAAATATTTTAATACATTATATTAGATCATAACATCATGATAAATAATTTATAATCCCAAAACTAGTTAAATACTTAACACAAATTGAAAATTGTATGCCTAACAAATCTCATAATCATAGAGATGGTTTGTTTGGGAATGTTTTTAATGAAAAATATATTTTAAAATCATTTATAATGGATTTCAAATACAATTTTAATCTTCCCAACAATATCCCCATGGAGTTTCAAACTATGAGAATAGTAATTTTGTTATCTTGAACCATGTAATGATTTAGTTAAATGTCAACATTCCCTTTTTGAGTATATTACCCCTAGGTACAACTATTCCAGAACCACATAAAATTTTATAATCCATGCAGCGATATATTTTTAAGAAAAAATAGATAATATCTTCCCCACAAAATCTTTAGTATGTTCTTATATAGCTATCCTAGGATTTCATCATATTTTTATGTCATATAATATATGTATTTATAAATAAAATTCCCAATTTATATACAAAACGTTCCTTAATAACCACTAAAAATACCCTATCCCTGGTTTACCAAAGGCAGTGGTTACTTTATTACATTATCATAAGATATAAGGAAGCACATATAGAAGGACTGAATAGTTTTTTAGTCTTGGTAAACTAGATACACACTTGAATCTCACATTAAAATTGAAATCATAAAATACATCATATTATTTTCTTTTACCACGCCATTCTTCCTTTAAAATATCTACATTTCAATCATAATACACATCCTAGAATCTAGGGGAAAGTAAACATAAGTTAATTTTGAGCACTAATTCTCAATAAGGGTATGTATAGAGTAAAAGCTATCATAAATAAATAATTAGTAATAAATACGTAATGAGTGTCCATGAAGGCATGTAATTCCATACATTCTATATAAATTAAAATATATTTTTTTCACACTATTGTGAAAATGTTAAGAAATTACTCGTTTAGAAATCGACCGAAATATTCCTTTCAAAAAAATTTGTAAAAAGTAAAACATGGGTAAATAGTTATTTAAAAATTAATTTTTATAATTTTAACAAATTCATGAAAATATTTTTAGAAAACATGGTTGTGGATAGAAAAGTGTTTTTGATCGAAGAGAGAAATGAAGATATTTTTCATCAAAAACATTATTTTGGAATATTTTGATATCAAAGAGAGGGAAATGAGAGGAAAACATGTATTCTTAAAAAATAACTAGATAAGAATAAAATTCATCAGTTTCATAAAATATATATCTTATGATTTCATCATCATAAATATAAACATTAATAATCCTGACAAATAATGAGATTGTAATGTAAACCTTTACCACTATGGTAACATCAAATCCTTCACTGCAATTAAGAAATTGCTTTAAATGAAACATTAAATTCCATTAATATAAATTTATTCATGATATAAAATATAAAATGGTAATTATATAAACCACTAAAAGTAACTAAGTGGTGAATATGTCATAAATAGAATGGAAGTAAAAGTGAGACGAGAAACATGTACCTCATCTCTAATTTCCTTCATACATGAATATAAATCCTATATAATAATTAAAGATGTATCATAAATCTATTAAAAACATAATCATATATTTTATACCATATTATATTTACTTATAGTTTTTTATATCCGGTCTATTTAATTTTGTTTGTTAAAATCACCATTTCTGGTGGTAATTACTCTGTTTTCATGTATGTTTTGGTTTTATGGTTTTGATCCTTTGACTTTGATCATGGTTATATAATATAAAAAATGTTAAACATTATATTAATATAATATATAATAATTATATAAGTATTTATAATAGTCTATGAAAGATATAGATAGGAAATTAAGGTACACCATTCATAGAGATGGTAAGTTGTAAGCACGCATGAACGTTGTTTCTATTTTTTCAATAAATGGAACATAAAATGTTAAATAATGTTTACCTTTACAGAACCATTATTAAATAAAATATTTCATTTATATTCATTTAATATAAACTTCATTATATCCATGTCAAAATAAAATGGAAAACATTACACATCACTGAGTGGAGGTGGTAGTATACACATACGTCGGAGCGACGTTATTATTTTCCAATGGATTGGAAGGTAGAAAATTATATATGATAATATAATTAAAAAATATATTTTAATGTAATAAATATCATATTAATACATAAAATACATCATTATATCCATCAATTATAGGTGGTTATCAAAAACAAATTACATCGGTTCGTGAGGTGGTAGTCCACCATACACATGATTGATTATTTCATTTCCCATTTTATGAAAGAAGATATGTATATAGTTTATTCCATTACCATAATAACATATAAGTTTGTATGATATAATTTTTTATTTATTTTATCATTTTTATATAATATTTTATTCATTTATAATATTAAGTAAAATGAAAATGAATGGCTAGGAACTTTACCTCTTCTTCAGACAACCTTTTTAGGTTTATACCAAAATCATTTCAAATTGGATTTATGATAAACAAAATTACTTTAGGTTCTAGAAAGGTATGTAATGAATATATTTGGGTAGGTATTCCATGAAAAAAAATTCTTTCAAAGTGTGAAGATATTGGGAGAGGGGTGGATTTGTATTAGTGGGGGAGTGGACACACTTAGAATTTTTGAAAAGAAAATGTGGTACCCACATTTTTCACATTCCATAGAGACCCAAAATGGATTATTATTGAACCATTTATTCTATAAGGTATAAATATTTCTATAAATAGTAATTGTAAAAGTTTATATGTAATTTTATCCCTTATTATATTAGTTTAACCCCTCGGTAAACCTATTTTAACCATAACTGCAGCAATTAATTATTAATATTTTAATTATTCATTATGAATAAAAATTAACCTGAACTTATTATTTAACATTAATTATTTCAATAATAAAAATTAATCTATTTTTACTAATTAAATCTAAATAAGTGTAAAATATTAATTTCAAATTAATCTTGCAGATGTAGTGAAAAGTAGTTTTCCAAAGAAATTTTTTTCATAATTATAAAAAGTTTTAGTATCAATGTTCAGCCTAAAATTGAATACAATGACTAAAATTGTATTTATTTTAACATATTAGAACTAATATTACTTTAAAAAAATATATTTTAAATACTTTAAATGAATATTTAGTTTTCAATAAATACAAATATTTTCACTTTTCATCATAAAATTAATATTTTTAGAAAATTATCAAAAATTAACTCCAAGATAATTTTAAAATTTAGATTTCAAAAATTTAGTTCATTTGTAAAACACATTTTCTAACTGTGGAAAAAATAGTTTTAATTTATATTTTTAAATTGTAATGAAATCACCATTTAGAAAAAAATACATGTTTTTTCAAAAAAAATCTTTTTTTTCAAATGATTAATATTTCATATATAATAAATGGATAACCATTGAATTTACTTTATAAATTTTTTAACCATAAAATTTTAATAATTTATTTATTCCTATTCGTATCCACTAATTTAATAGACACATTATAATGGTATACTATATTACAATTCATTTAGACTTTGGGTTGTGTATACCAAAAGTTATCAAAGAGAAGGAAATTATTTATCTATAAATATATCATAGTGTTTTGGGGTCTTACATGTTTCCTAAATAGAAATGGAAAGGTGACATCCTGATTTTAATAGGGATACAAATGATAATATAGATCTTCCCGTAGTAGGCTGCATATAGTTTTTTGTTATAGTGTTTAGGCCAATAGTAATGGGTTGTGATATGACACCCTAGATGGGGCTCAAGAACTAATATTTCCCAACACATTTGGAATAGGGAATTTAGATGATGTAAACCATGACCTTTGCATTTTTAATTGGAAAATGAGATGACATGGGTATGTTTTCTAATACCACTGACTAACATTAAATTGACGGGTTTCTTGCTAATTTTTTTGGAGGCATACAAAGATTACAGGATCTTCTCCTTTGGAAGGAAACATGCCTCAATTTTTCATTGTCAAATATGGAAACACTAATATCATTACAACATATAAGTTTCCCATAGAGATTTATCTTCTCATTACTTTTATCCATGAATCGAATCGGGTGATTCAAAACACATGGGGAATTAATTGTGGTTTTTGGAAAGGGGGTATTGAAGACCCGATTAAAACATCATAGTATCAAACTAACCATGGTTATCTTATTTTGGTATGTTGATAAGGAGATTATGTGGATTATGATTTATGGTTGGTTTAAAAATATATGGTCCAAAAATAACAACATATATTTTTAAAATTATTATTCAAGATTCATGTAGTTCTTATTAATTATATGGCATCTCATCAAAGAGTTTCACATATAAAGACCTTATGTTAGTGTTTAGGCCTTACAATGGTAAGGGATTGATGGTGAATGAATTTTTAGTTGGTTATAAAATATATGACTTAGTAATCACTATGTATCCTTAAATAATAGGGATCAATACACACATATTTCAAAATCAAATAGACAAAACATAGATCTATCTCATATATAGTTAAGGGGAATGTAAGAACATGATTATAATTTGCGGTAAAAATTACCTATTTTGCATTGTTTATTGGTATAAATGTTTAAATATGGCCTAATTTGGATGGATGTTGGGGTCATTGAGGTATAAGGGTTATCTGGAGCAAGTTAATATCCCATAACCTGAGTTTTTGAGTGAGTTTGGCATGTCAAACAATTAGTACAAACCATGCGTGTCGGGCCACACGGTTTGTATAATTCGTGTGAGGATCAATACTGAGGGTCTTTAGGCCGCACGGCTTGAGTAAACCTTGCAAGAGGAGGTTCATGTCCATGTTCCAATGTCTTCAATTTTAGTATAATTTGATTTTTCCTTATCACATGGTTTTTGTGCGGTCAGTAAACCATGTGGGTAAATCATGCACTATGACCCAAACCCGCAGGAACTTGTGCTCAGTTTGTGCACGGTTTGTAAAACTGTGTGCATATACTAAGAAACCCTAAAATTTTTGTGAAATTTAATAATTTTAATTAAATTAAAATATTTTTATAATTTTTATTGAGTTATTCTTCTCCTCTTCTCCCGCATAGTAAATGAGTCTTTGGGAAGATCTCCCCTTAAGCCTAAACTAGTAATTAAAGTACCACCTCTGTCCAAACTCAGATTCAAGCATGGTTTGTTTCATTGGATCTATAATATAAAGGACTTAATTAATTTTTAACCTTTATATGATCTTATGGATATCATCTATGCTATTTGGATTTAATCTCATGTTCCCTAATTTCACATTCTTCAATCATTATTCATATTTCTCTTAATATGGGCCAAAGAAAAGGAATATACTAGACAAGCAATCTTGCATGGACCTAACATAGGTGGTCCCATGAAATTCACTCAAATTCAGGTCGTTTATATATGATGTCCTGTTACGGGACCATTTTTCAAGTGTCTCATTAAATTTAAATTGAAACCAATTATCATTAGACACATTCTAGGTAATTGAATATGCTTGTTAATTATGGTTACAGTTTGATAACCTTGAATAAACCACATCATTGGGTGTGTTGGATTAAATAGACCTTTGGTGGATTTGGCCTTGGACACCCTTAGGTGTGAACCTTTACCTTGTTCTTGGGGTGAAAAAATGTGAATTTGATAATGAATTGAATTGAAATATGAATAAATTGAAATTTAAACTAAATCAAGGTAAGGGATATATGAATTGACCCTTGGACAATTATAGGTAATAGAGTTTTTATGCTTTAATTTCCTTAAAATGAACTGCCCTTGTGAGGTAAAAAATGGCTATGATATTAAATTTCTTTATTATGCTATAGTTTCCCTTATAATTTTTATCCCGTGTGAGATAAAAGATGATTAATCTATGTAATAGCTTGATAGGATTGAGAATATTGATATATTGAAAATGCATATGTGAGAATTTGAAATTCCAAGTCTTATGAGATTCGATAATTGGTTAGAAAAACATTGAGGTGAGCTATACTTGGAAGAAATTGGTTTTGACATTGGAATGATATTTAAATTTGAATAAATGATATTGAAACTAATTAAATATTTATTAGCATTGGGTGATATGTGGATTCATAATAGAATTCGATAGACATACTCAATTTCCATAAACCTTGCTTAAGTCACAAGTGATACATGGATGCAAATGAGGGATTCCATAGACAGACTCATTGAGTATAGACTTATATGTCTAGTTATACTTGGATTCTTATGAGAATTACATGGACAGACTTAAGAGAATTTTACTTTTTATATAATGGGTGATACTCGGTCTCCCTTAGCAGACAGTTGAGGATGGACATGATTGGTTATGATGTTATACCTCACCTGGAGTGATACTGGGTTCCTGATAGATTAAATAGGTATGGGGTTATAGGGTGTTATTTGATATTACACCCGGATTGATACTTGAATTCCATCTTAGGAATTTCAAGGTTGGACTCAGGTTTTAAATTAAGTTAAGAATGAAATGAATTTTGATGTATCTTATAAGACAAAGTACATTCTTAGACTCGGTCATAATGTATACATTTTACATGGCATGTTGAGGAATCTGTTGTGCTAATGACTATAC
The DNA here is from genome assembly GCA_963277665.1 of Viscum album. Classification (NCBI taxonomy): domain Eukaryota; kingdom Viridiplantae; phylum Streptophyta; class Magnoliopsida; order Santalales; family Viscaceae; genus Viscum; species Viscum album. Next base: position 361,931,729 of record OY728143.1, read on the forward strand.
AGGGGATTTGGGGATTTTACTATTTCTCAAGTCTTGTAAATTAAATGAGATTAAATTGTTAAATTTTTTTGATTAAATGAAATGGATTTTAAATGAGTACCATCACTTAAAGTATGGTAACTTTTGAGTACTTACTTGATTACTGCTTTATATATTTCAAACTGCCTTTCATATATATTCACTGACTAAGTGGAATGGAGCTTCAGTGGTTTCCTACTAGGATTAAATCTCACATCCTATTTGGGTCGATTTTTTCCACATCAATAGACTGTATGATTACAGGTAATGATAAAGGAAAGAACCCTCATACTGGTACTAGATAGCTACTCAGGAGAAAAAAACATGGGACCAAGCTAAGTCTTGCTCTGCTATTAGGATACTTTTGTCCTCTTTTTTCATTTTATTATATGAATTGAACATCTACCTTGTATAAAATTTTTGGCTACTTTAATATACACATCGGACATTTAACACCATTTTTTATATGAGACATCTTCTACTATTGTTACTTATATTAGTATTCTACAATTTAAATTTTCTTTTGAATGTAATAATTCTTCTACTACTTGTATGATATTGTTTCTGTTGTGTTACACTACAGTATTGAGTGAACAATATCCACATAGACTCATCTAGTCCATTTTTACTGGTTGGAAACCTCTAGCATTTGATGATATGTGCTTATGGCTATGTGGCCAATAGGGATCGAGGAACCTTTTAGTGAAATTTGGGTCTACGGTGTTACAAATTGGTATTAGGTATTTCCTTTCTAGTTTGATTTACTATTTGGTGACAATATAAAGAGATTAAAAACCCACATACAGGAGCTATCTTTTTTTTTGTTTTCTTTACTTATTTGGTAATCAGTTATGTTCGAGTGTAGCTAACCCGCATATATGAAAAAAGGAAAAATATCTCAAATTTAACTATTGTTTTCTAGATTTTAATTTTAATGTTTATTTGATTCCAATGTTGGGTTATGCACATGAATTTCATTATTATAATTGATGTGATTATGGGTTCTATTATGATTCAATATGTTGATATAAGCGTGTTAAATCTCATGCATCAAATTAGAAATGTTCTAGAAATCACATGCCATGAATTTTTCCATTCCATCTAGGGTAAGTCACTTATTTCATGTTGTTTTGAAAGGTTTTGTGTTATATGTTCCAAATTGTTTGATAGATATATTGAGATGTGTTATGGTGTGGAATTTGTGGTTGTTAAGATTTGGTCCCTAAGAAGTATGGGCCCTCGTGGATCAAAATTTGGTGGACCATGGTTCAATAATAAAATTATATTATTATATAAATGTGAATAATCATGAATTCAAATGGAAAATGAGAATGAACATGTGAATTCAGTTGAAAAAGAACTCAAGTAAAATGAAATGTAAACATTAGTTACTTATATTAAAGAACATGACTATACCCAACCTTAGTAGTTGGTTTCTAGTAGTGTCTCTCATGTATATCTGATCTGTACATTGCCCAGACCTGAATCATGGATCATGAAGAGAGTTATGTTCTTATATAGTAAGGATTTTATCTCTCCTGCCTAAATTTATTTTTGTGCTACAAACATTGATAATGATCATGAAATGAGGCATGTGATTGGAATTTTAGAGACATGACACTATGACGACATCAAACAATACACCGGTAGGGTGATTATGATCATACTCTATATGCAGTAGGACACTGGCTACCTGTGGATCCTCTAGTCATCCCAGTTGCGGGACTAGATGTTTTATCAGAAAATATTGTTGAGGCCGAGTTCTATGATGGGTTCTTGCATTTCATGCAGGCCTTTCAGTGAGCACCACAACCTGCCCCATCTATGGCAGAGTTGATGTGTGAGTTCCAGCAGTAGCATCCACCCATGCTTTCATGGGATGGCGGACCAGAATATATAGAGTAATGTCTAAATTCCAAGTTGTTTATCTTCAAGGACTTTGAGATGCCTCATAATAAAATGGTAAATCATTCTAAATATATATGATGTGTCATTCTTCCAAGATATGGTGGGATTTTATCACTTAGATTTCTCATCATCGAGAGATGGTTTGGAGGAATTTTCACATGGCCTTATATGTTTATTTCCATATAGATACATTGAGTTTTGATAAAGACAATGAGTTCTTACATCTGGAGTAGGGAATGTTATCCGGGATGGATTACACAAAATGTTTTACAATGCACCACTTCTTCACACCTATTCTTATGGGTGAAGAACTTTCAAATGCTGGGTGATTTGAGGATGGTCTCAAGTATGACATTCAATCATTGGTAACTATATTTTGGATAAATATTTTATTGGGTATAGTGAATCAGGTTCTGATCACAGAGCATAACTTGAGGGAATCTGGAGGTCCATGTAGGGGCGGTTTGGCACCTAGGTCTGGTACTACATCGACCGGTAGTAGGAAGCATCGTTTGGAGCTTCCATGCTATGATATTAGTAGTCATAACATATCTTCAAGTATCCATGTGTGGTACTACCAATGTAGTAGGCTGGTACATATGTGGAAATAGTTTATGAGGAACCCATTAGATTTCTGATATTATAGCACGCTGACCCTTCTACTATGCTTTTGCAGAACGTTTCTACTACTATCTAGTGATAGAGGGTCTGCACTGACTTCTAATTCTAGATCAGGGTCAGTAGCTTCTCACTAGGAAGGGAGCTATGTTACAACATGCCAATTTGGCTTAGGTTGTTGTCTTGGTTATGGTAGGTATACCGCAAACATATAGGAAAAAATATGGTGGATCTTCTCACGGTGTCTAGGCAGTATCACAAGGTTACAGTTCATGCCAAATGTAAACAGTTTTATAGGACCTTCAGAAGTTGGATCTTAGAACTTATATTGTCAAACATACTATTTTAGTAGACTCTGCTTTAGATTATTTACTTTTTTATAAAGGATTTTCACATAGTTTTATATTTTTTCTTGTTATGGAGAGATTTGGGCATGATTTTTATATATATGATGGTGTTATGTATCTAGACACTCTATTGGGGATCATAATGGATGGTGTGAATCGATGAAGGGAGTTACCACTTCATTTTGGTGGGTGTAACTTCATATGTAACATATATTTCCTTGATATGATAGTATTTTATATCCTAATTAGTATAGACATGTTGGTTCCTTTTCATGCATTCATTTATTTCTATTGCCACAGGGTGAGTTTTACATCACTCTAGTGTGAGGAGTTTATTCAAAAGGGTTAATTTGATGTATAGGAAAGCTGAGATAGGGCTGATCATTGTGAACTGTGTGAGATGACTATCCATATTGTGATTTTACATATGGATTATCAAATAACTTGTCAAATTGATTTCCCTCTAGTGGTTGATCATTTCAGGGATGTTTTCCCTCATGAAATTTTAGGTTTACCTCTAGTGAGAGAGGTGGAGTTTTCTATCGAGCTAGTTCATAGAGCTGAATTGGTATTCATTCCTCCTTATAGGATGCCTAAAATAGAGTTATAAGAGCTCAATAAGAAGTTAGAGGATTTAAAGACAAATGGTTTCATCAAACCCAGTACTTCTTTGTGGGGTTCACCAGTCCTTTTTATGAAAAAGGTGTATAGAACCATCAGTGTATGTGTGGATTATCATAAATTGAACTACATGATGGTTAAGATTTGGTATCCTCTATCATGGATAGATGATATCCTCGACTAGATATGAGGATCTTAGGTTTTCTAAAAGATTTATTTGAGATCCGGTAATCATCAGGTGAGTGTAAGATCATAAGACATACCTATTATAGCCTTTTGGAGCAAGTATAGTCTATATAATTATTATTTTCCATTTTGTATCATGAACTTGCCAACGGTCTTTATGGAACTGATGAACGGAGTGTCACATACTTATCTTGATTAGTTTTTTGTTGTTTTCATGGATATTATCTTGTTGTACTCTCACAATCAAAACAACCATTCCCAACATCTTGAGACTATTTTGGATATAGTGATAGGGAATAAGTTATATGATAAACACACAATATGACACTTCTGGATAGATTAGATTCAATTCCTGGGTTATATTATCTCAGATATTGGAGTATTAGTAGACCCATATAAGGAGAGAGTGAAAGTTTCCTAGGAGCATCCCAAAAACATCTTTGAGGTGCACAGATTCATAGGGTTGACTGGTTACTATAGAAATTTCATATAGAACTTCTCACACTTAGTAGTTCCACTCAAAAGCTTGAGTAAGAAGGGTGTGAAGTATGAATGGACATATTCATGTGAGATGGCATTTCATGAGCTGGATGGGAGATTTAATTCTGCATTGATACTAATTTTTATAGATCCAGGTAGTAGTTACAATGTGTAATATGATGCATCAGGTATTAGAATACGATAATTTATTATGAAGGTTCATAGAGTCGTTGTGTATAGGTCACAGAAGTTGAGGCCATATGAGAGGAATTACTAGATGTATGATCTTGAGTTACCTGTAGTTGTTCACGCATTACACTTTTGGAGATATTATCTACTAGAAGAGTGTTTTTTTGTGTTCACGGACCATAAAAGACTCAATGAAATATTTATACAGCATGATCTAGATTTGAGGAAGCAGAGGTGGGTGGAATACCTTTTGTCTTTAATATTTTATCTAGCCTACACACCTAGTAAAGGAAATATAGTGTCTTATGCACTGAACAAGAGGACTCAAATACAGGTTGTGTAGTAGGATAGTAGTGAGTGGAATCTTATGGCAATGTTCTCTAAGATTCACTTGGAGGTTCATGACATTTAGGGGTAGGAGTACCTTTCAATATTAGCTATTACATATACACATCTAGATAGAGTAAGTATAGGGTAGTTATTAGACCTTAAAGTCTTATTCCTATGGGATAGTGTGGCATGTGACGACCATCCTCATGGATGGATCATAGTTGATGATAACATCATGTGAGTACATGGCTGTTTATAGGTTTCAGATGACATGTGTAAGGAGATGATGCGATATTTTCATGCTTCAGCATGGGAAGTGCACTTGGGTGTCACCAAGATGTAACCAGATTTACATTATTAGTACTAGTGGATGGGTATGAAAAGGGATGCAGCTGGTTTTTTCTTGAGGTTTTCCACCTATCAGTATGTGAAGGAAGAACACCAGCGACCAGTTGGAATTTTGAAGCAACTTCCTATTCCATAGTTGAAATGGAATGAAATTGTGATGGATTTCATGATAGGATTATGGAGTTCACCTTGAGGTAATGATGATATTTGGGTTGTTATTGATAGGCTCATGAATGTTTCTAATTTATTTCCTATCAAGGCGACCTTTAGTGTTGATGTTCTTGGGAGGTCATACATCCCTGAGATAGTAGGACTCCATGAGGTCTTACATACTATCATTTCAGATAGGGTCACTCGATTTACATTTTGGTTTTATAAAGGGCTACAGAGGGAATTGGGTACACTGGTTCTTCTAAGAATGTCATACCACCCCCAGACCGTTTCCTGGTCAGAGCACATGATTCAGGTGCTTGAGGACATATTACAGGCCATGCATCCTAGATTTTGGGGGCTCTTGGGAGTGTCATATAACCCTGGTTGAAATCATGTATAATAATAGCTTTCAGAATACTATTCATATAGTGACATATTAGGCATTGTATGGTAGACTACGAAAATCCGCCTTATATTGGTTAGAGGTAGGAGAGGTAGTTATGATGGGACCTCATCTTGTTCCTGAGACCACATAGTAGGTTTAGTTGATTTGAAAGTGGATCGCTAGTGAGTAGTCTCATAAGAAATAATATTTTTATCATAGTTCATGACTACTATATTTTATGGTCAGGGATCAGTTTTTTCTATGTGTTTTATTGAGGTTCGGACACAAGAGGATTTAGGAGACAGCATCATCTTTCGCTGAGATACATCAGGTCATTTTTTATTCTACACAGAGTCGGGCTGGTATCATATCGGTTTCATTTACCTCATATGTTCCAAGAGATTCATGATCTCTTCCATGTTTCACAACTATGTTGTTACTATTCATACTCATCCCATGCCTTTTATCCTAAGGATCTTAAGTTACAAGAGGATCCATCCTTCAAGGAGCATCCCATATTTATTGTGTATCATAGCATGAAGGTTCTATAAGGTCGGTCCATTATTTTAGTATAGGTACTATGGAAGAACAAAAAAGTACATAATGAGACCTTGGAGGGGTGTACAATGTACGATCACAATGGAAAGATTTATTCTCATATTATGCTTCACCACACTTAGAAGGACAATTTGGGGATTAATTACTTTAAGAGGGAATTTTGAAAGAACACTGTTCTTATTTTATGTATTAATTCTTTATTTTCCATCATTTATATGTTTAAATATCTAAATATGGATTAATGTGGATTCCCATTGGGGTCATAGATGTCTCGAGGGTGTCTGGTGCTGGTTCGGAGCTCGATACCCAAGTTTTGGGGTGATTTTGGCCAATCGCATGATTAGTAAAAATCATGCGGTTCAGGCTATATGGTTTGTATAAACTATACAGGAATGGATAGTGAGGGTCATCAGGCCATACGCTTTTAGAACATTGTGAAAGATGATTTTAAATTTTGGGCAATCCGGTCTTCAATTTTAGCAGATTTTGAAAATGGTTTATTTCATAGTTTTTTCATGGTTAGTAAATTGTATGAGAAACTGTGTGCTATACTCGAAGCCTATATGAACAAGTTCATGGTTTGGACATGGTTTCCAAAAATATGAGTAAAAACTATGTGATACTACTATTTTTGATAAATTTAATGATTTTAATTAAATTAAATTTTTTTTATAAACCTAATTGAGGTCTTCTTCTCCCACATAGCAAAGGATACTTTGAGAATCTCTCCCATTCATCTTAAACTATGAATTGAAGAACCATCTCTGCCTGGACTCTGATTTAACCATGTTTTGTCTCCATGGATCCATAGTGGTAAGGCATTGATTTCTTTTCAACATTTCTTGAAACTTCAATCTTTCTGTTGCACTATTTAAATTTTTCCTCATATGCTCAAATTTCACATTCTTCATCTGTTCTTTAGATTTCTCATAATTTGGGCCGAATCATGAGATGATACTGGATGATATATCTAGAACATACCTAAGGTAGTTGGTCTCAATTGTTTCTCTCAACGTAGGCCCATTTATATATTTCATCATACTGTATTCCAATTTTCTGAGCGTTGCCATAAATTGAATTTGAACCCAGTTATAAATACACGTGTTCTAAGTAATTTAATAAGCTTCATAATGCTTTTTATAGTTTTATAAACTTGAATAAACCAACCCTTTGGGTGTGTTGTCTTATATAGATCTTTGGTGGCTTTGTCCTTAGACACCCTAATGTGTACCCCTTTAACCGATTCATGGGATGCTAAAATGTGAAATTGATAATGAAATATATTTAAATATTAATGAATTTTAATTAAAATGAAATAAATGTAAGGTATATATGAATTGAACCTTGGGCCTTTATAGTTAATATCTTGTTTTTTCTTGAATTACCATAAAATTAATTTCCCTTGTGAGGTGAGTAATGGCTATGATATGCAATTGATTTATTAAGTTAGACTTTCCAATATAACATTTTTCCCATGTGTGATAAAAGATTATTAAGACATTTTATAACTTGATAGGATTTAGAGGCTTGATATATTAAAAATTACCATGTGATTATTCAGAATTTGAATCTTTATGAGGTTCGTTAATAGCTCGGAACACCTTTTAGGTGAGATAAACATGGATTTCATTGGTTTTGACTTTGGCTTAATAATTTAATTTGAATAAATCATATTGAAATTGATTAAATGGTTATGATCATTAGGTGATACATGGATTCATATTAGAATTCCATAGACGGAATCAATTTCCATGAATCTTGCTTATACCATGGGTGATATAGGATCAAAATGAGGGTTCCCATGGACAAACTCATTGAGGCCAGACTTATATGTCAAGTGATACTTGGATTCTTAGGATAATGTCATAGATGGACTCAAGGGGTATTGACTTTTTATGAAATGGGTGATACTCAGGCTCCCATAGTATATCATAGAAGATGGACTCAATTGGAGGAGATATTATACCTCACCTAGAGTGATATTGGTTTCTAAAGAGGTTCTCTAGGGATGGTCTTATAAGGTGTTGGATGATATTACATCTGTTGTGATAATGACTATACGGGGGATTTTAGACTTGTTCCGGATCTCGATACATGTAAAGTTAATGAGATTTAATAGTTAAATGTTTTTTATTAAATTAAATGGATATTAAATTAGTACATACACATAATTGATGTTTACTTTTGAGTACTTCTTTACTTACTATTTTACTTGTCGTTCACTTCCTATCATATATATTCACTAACTAGTTGGCACATAACTTAGGTAGTTGCTTATTGGGATTATATATCACACCCTATTTGGGAAACCATTTTGGACCCAAAAAATCTATATGGTTGTAGGTAATGATAAGGTAAATTTCCCTCCTACTGGTACTAGATAGCTTCTTTGGAGGAGGGGAGCATGGGACCAGGCTAAGGCTTGTGATGCTATTGTGATACTTTGACCTATTTTTGTACTTTTGTTAAATTGATTGTTTATTTATCTTGTATATATTATTTGGATGCTTTAATAGATAAATGTGACATGTAACACCATTTTTTATATGATACATCTTTTCCTATTGATACTTATATTAGTCTTCTCCTTTATAAATTGACTTCTGATTGTATTACTACTTCCACTACATGTATGATATTGTTTCTGCTATGTTACAGTCTAGTATTGAGGGAGTAGTCTCTCCATGGACTCCCCTAGGACCTCACTTCTATTCATCATCCTATGTAATTTGGGAATATGTGCTTGAGGACATGTGGCTAGCTAAGCTCGAGGAACATTACAGTGGAATCTGGGTTTAGGATGTTATAGGGAATTTTTTAAAGTCATGTCTACACAGAACCAAAAAAAAAGTTTTCTATATTATACCCATGTTATGAGATCAAGTGATTTCCTTAAGAATGAATCATTTTATCCTTAATGTGGTTTTTCGGGTAGGAACCACATGCTAGGTACCCATATATGGATATTTCTCTCATGTATGGAAGGTATACCATATAGGATAGACCACTCTTAGTAGTTTGAGGTCATGCATGGTGGACCATGTTTAATTTGGTTTTATAATATTTGATAAAGACTTAGGTTCTATGTAGTTTAGTTTTGTATGAAAAGGAAATTTTCATAATAAATTATGTTGATTTATCATGTATAAAATAATAAAGATGTTACACCTCGGTGTTGAACATATGATGGAAATTAAACATGAATTAATGTGCCCAAATATTGGGATAATGTGTAGGTTCATTGGAATATGTTACTAGGAAAAATATAAGTGATTTAAAAATCACTAATTGTATCATAATAATAGTAATTTGTCGTTAATTTAATGGTCCTAATATAGGTTCTATTGGGGATAACCTGGAATGATTAGAAAGGACCCAAATAGTAGGATTCAGGGGGTTTTGGTAGAATTTACAAATGAGATTAGGATAGGAGGTCTTGGGGTTACTATGTATCATGGTAGAATAGAAATAAATCCACACATATTTATTAGAAAATATCATCTTATCATATAGATATAGCTCATGTACATGATAAGAAGAGGGAATATAATTGATGCCCTAGTTTAAACGAGAGATGAAAACCCAATATGGATTTGGTAAGCTTTATCACCAAAATAGAACCATGTATTGAAATGGAAGATAGGGATGGGCATGGGATATGGGAGGAAAGAATCAATACATATCTTATGGTAATAGGTATCAAGAAATTAATAGTTCTTATCTATATGAAGGAATTAGTCTGGTCATAGCTTAGGTGAACCATGACACGAGGGTTGGAAAATCTAAACATAACCATAGCATTGTTGATGAAAGAAATATCTCAATTGAAGAGAGGTATTTTATGTGGGGAATTTTTTTAGCATAGTTTGGTGAATAAGGAACTATATTGAAGGGGTTCTTACATTTATTAGACTTGTATGTAAGACAGTTAGGTCATACGGGATGGACCTCTCTAAGATTTTTAGTGTCATATATGGTGGACCATATTTCATGTATTTTGACATCATGTGACAATTTCTTAGATGTTCTATAGTTTAAGGTCATATGATTATGACATTTACAGTCTGTATTTTGGAGTTTTGGAGTTAGGAATTCATATCATGTTGTTTAAAATCAGGCTTCAAGGATGTTTTATCCCAACATGAAGCTATACAATGTGTGTTTTAAAAAACCATGCACTGGTGGTAGGAATAATCCAATATTTACCCTTTGTAATCTAGGATTAGTCTCTATTATAGTATAACTTGTGTATTTCATAAATTCTTTCCAATTTTGGATTTTTTAGTGGCTTCTTCCCAAGTATCATAAGAGTTCTCAGAGATGGAACCAATTCTCATTGCAATAATGAAAAAAGTAAAACCTTCTTGTTTATTTCCCATACAACATGATTATGATGAAATTCAAGGTTTTTCCACTTTCATAACTTGTTATCATCCATTTTCTCCATATTTCTTAGTCATATATGAGACTAATCATCTTTAGAAAACTGATTGCATATGGAAATGTGATGTGAAGGATATTTTACCCCACTAAGAAAGAATTCTAGTGTCCCATAAATAATCTATTATGTGGTCGCTTTCATGGATTTATGGGTTATGGTGTGATAATCCCATAGATCATGTAGGTGTTTTTCAGGATGAGATATATTTTTCTTATCCATCATTTTCTAAAGGATATTAGAAAAAGTTTGGTTGAATGATTCGATATTTCCATTCACCACTAATTCATAGTGGTAACAGTTGTTAGATTAGATATTATTATCATTATATAATCGACCTAACTTAGAAGATAATAAATTGGTGTCATTATTTTTCAATATTATGTGAGGGATTCCATATTTAGTGATCATATTGGTCACCATAATGTTGATGATAGACTTTTTCATGACTTCCTTAAGGGATATATCCTCAAGTAACTTGTAAATGTAGTTAGTGGTAGTGAGGATATACTTGAACTAATTATTTATAGTGGGGGATATAGATCCATGATAGATCTACCCACAAGAAAATTAGCTAAGATTGGGGGTCTCTTATTAATCAATGAAAATGAGGAGGGATCCATCAAATCCTCATTTATATAATACTTTTTAGAATTTCAGAACATCGTAAAGGATGAAGTTCAATACTAACCCCCATATCTTCTCTTTATTGGTTCAATATATTGTAAAAATTCTATTTTAGTGATAGTATACTATGGGTGACATTCATATAATTGTAGAATTAGTCAATTAGTATATGAGATAGACTTGATCTACGTGGTTTTGATTTAACTAAAATCTTCCTTGTCATTTTTGATGAATGGGTATACCACTCTATGATGTGAAATGTAAATTATCAAAATTTCCTAGTCTAGATATTCTAGGGAAGTTGTTCTATTTGCTAATCCATCAGTTTGGGAATTCTTTGAGTGCAGTATGTGAGATAGTTATGGATCTAAGGGGAATATAGCCACTAACCCTTCTGAAAATCATGATATGGAATAAATTATTACTCCTCAATATAATATTTATAGTTAATTTTCATAACTATCTACTCTAAGTCACTTTTTGTTTTCAGTAGGGCCACTCATATCTATAGATCTAACTCTAATCTTGTAATGGGGCTTGGTATTTTAATTTAATAGTGGTGTAACCTTTAAATAGGAGGAGATAATATAATATAACCACATTTTCCTATGATATAGGTACAAAACCTAAGATAAACCCATTGACATTCAAGTTTTCTATCCTCCTCCTTATAGATCTCCCAAAGGCATCATCAATGTAAATATATTATATTTTATAAGTGTCCTAGAAAAAGAACACCCATTCAATAAGGAGATATGTATTCACTAAAAAACATTCATTGAAAGGGTGAGTTTTAAGTAAATTAGAAAATTATTTCCCTTTTTCCACTTTCTGAGACTTGAACTAGATCATAAACTAAAAAATATGACATCATTTTGTGTCATATTCCCAATTAAAATTATAAGACCATGGATATACTTTATGGGGTTGATATGAGTGATGAGGTGGTATTTCGGGTGTTATATGTAATTTCTCATCTTCTAAAACATAAAAATAATATATAAGTAGTTATTTTTTATATTTATGTATCATTACTCATTATCAATCATAGCTTTATTGAGATAATAGATATTAGTTTCCATGCCTGTGTAATTTTTTTTGGTAATGGAGTGCACCGATCAATCATTCTAGAGTCTCCAAATAGAGGATGATGGGCATTCCTTCTACGAGAAGCATAAATATCGGTTGGAATATAAGTTACTTCTTGAGATCATAAAAGGATTTAGGAAAATATTCAACCCACTAATAGGTAATCCCTTTCATTAATAACTTTATAAATGGAAAACATTTTCTATTGAGTTTGGCTATGATGTGTCTGATGTATGACACATCTTCGATTCATCTCAACACATTGAGATTATAAAGAGGTGGCATATCTTGTATCACCTTTTACTTCATGTAACAACTTAAATTCCATCATTAAAAATAATAAATATGAAATATTTCCTTGATGTTACCCCAAAATCACATTACAAGGTGTTCATATTCAAGCTATATTAATTCCGTTTATTGAAAAATGTTTTATGATTGAAAAGATGATCACAACACTATTGAAAATTGACCACAAAATCAACATAATAGAATTATAAGGTCTTCCATAAAATAAGACTAAAGATATGTTTCATTGAATGTTGATATGTGGCACCAGTGTTCTTCAAATCAACAGGAGTCACTTTATAGAAGAATACCCCTGGAGGTTCTTTAAAGTTGATGGAATCTTCAAATTTAGTGGCCACCCAAATAAAGTTATAGCCAGAATAATCATCCATACCAGAGAGGGATTGAAATATGGTAGTCACATAAATCTGTAGTTCCATAACTAGGATTGGAAAATCATTATTTAGATAATACTAGTTGAGATACTTGAAATTGGTAAAGGAACTAATTTTATTATTCTTTTTGTTGACAAGAATAATGTTGGAAAGATATTTTATGTAATGAGCTTCCCAAATGAAGTTGGATTTAAAGATTGGGTCAACTTGGGTTTATACTTTGGAATCATGGGTTGGATTCATACTCTTAGATACCTACTTGTAACAACAATAGTCATTTAGAAAGCACAAGTGATGGGTATCCACATCAGGATCAAACCCGATAATTTATATATAGTCTCTTATGGATATATCTCGATGTTATTTGAGGAAGGATATATATATATATATATATATATATATATATAATCATCTTCTGGTTCAATGTTTGACTTGATCAGCATTGGTCAAAGATCTTCCTCTGAATCCGAATTTACCATCCAAATCTCATCGGTGATGTTGGAGACACCCTCCTTGAATGTTGGAGGGGAATTTATGATATCTTCTTCTTATACTTCCTCTTCTACCTCAAAATTGTTATAAGTGGAATATTTATGATTATTATGATATTTGGGAGATAATATGAGGGTATCTTTAGATATTGAAGATTATGTGGGTAAATTATTTATTATTCCTATCATCATGACATCTTTCATCTGAATGGTCAGCTTTTTCTGATTCAAATAATACCATTAGGATAGTAACAAATGTGCCAAAACCTTATGCTATTATTTTTCATATCAAACTTGTATCTAGTTGTTTGAAGACCCAAATTCTCATTTATTGAGACTATATATCATTCATACCTACATGTTGGTAATGAAACTTATGGGGATTTTGATATTCATGGATCACACAATAATATTTCTATTCATTGGTGGTGTTTAGTCAAATGAGTTATTATCTTAACCAACATATGAAAGGAAAGTAATTGGATTCTTTGGTCTGTTTTCCAATGACATTTTTATGAACCTATTTATTCCAAAATTTGGATTATTTCCTCCATTCAGTTAATGGAAACAAAAATTATTCAGTGATTTTATTCCACTGATTGATCAAGTCAACTTCTAACCATTGAGGACATTTACCAAGATGGACTTATCTACCACCATCTACATCCAATCTCTTTTTTAAAACTCTATGTATATATATTGAGATGAAAAATAATCAAAGGGGAAATTATCACCATACGGTACCCTAAATATTCCATTGATAGATGTTTTGAGGCACTGATGGTATGATGAGGGCATTATCTTGTGTGTATGGAACCATGAACACTCTAGTAGGGAATTGAAGGTAATATATAGGTAGAAAACATAAATTCAATGTTTGGAATGAGATCCCAAAAATTTGATCAAATATTTCTCATTAAAAATGGAATCTACTCACTTTTTTCATACCCCTAGATGGTCAGGTTGGAAGGATTCAAGTTGGCTTCACTATAACCCAAACATCAGAGGGTAAATACTAGAACAAGGATGATTATAAAACCATTATAAAGGAAATCATTATGGTAATTGATATCATCTATCTTTATATATATATATAAGGGTCATATATGACCTGGTATAGCAGTTTATTTGTATTTTCCATGAAGTATATGATATATGACATTCGGTGAAACCAATATTTTTGTTATATATCTCTGTTATTGTAAATTTTTCCATGAAATCTTGAGTGATTAAAAGGGAATAAATGAATGATTCACTAAGTTCATTTAATAGGTTATGGGAATATAAAATTTATAACTTCTCCAAAATGATGAAATAATGCTTTAATATATCAAAATTATTGACCAAGGGTATTTTCTTCCAATATTGACGTTATTCCTTAGCTTTGAGTTTACAGGTTGGTATTAATTGTGCTAGCAGCACCCTCCCTTTCCTGAACTAGGGTCATTTTTTGTATTTATGGGTTAATCTAAGATATCCTTCCCACATTTTTATATTGATCAAAAAAATCCATGCTGGCTAGTTAGTCTTATAGTATTACTGGGTTTGAACATGCACTGCACGATTCAGGGTCAGATATATGTTCATGTTGAACTCATTGGATTACATGCCTTCATGTATCAATAACATATATGGCCTTGTAAAAAATGGTTTGAAAATGTAAGAGTCAATTTTGACCTCATATTCCTCGACCGCATTAGCATCTATGACCACCTCTATAATTATGGATTGGGAACTCTAGTTTATATGCCTCACTTTCATTACTGAAGGTATCAATCAAGTGAATAACATTGACTAATCCATATTTTGATTATTCATATGATGAGGGTTACATTTGGTGGGGATATGATCATTATCTTATTTGGTGGGATGGTTCTCATTATCTTATTTGATGGGATCATGATAATCCTCCCACTTATGGGGGGGTAATAGTTTTAAAATGGTCTAAACCATCTTGGGTACTAGAAAGGATGCTTCCTCTTATTCCTTATTTCCCAATAAATGATTGTATTGTCCTTTGTAAGACTATAATAATGAAAATGACCTTATAGACCACACAGGGGGTGATGATATCAAATAAAACTAATTCATTTTTCTCTTGAGTATGGAATGTTCTTGATTAAATAATTTTTAAGTTATCCAGTTGTTTAATTTTTGTGAACTCTTATCTGATATTTCCCTCTACTCCCCTTTTTTATGATGGTGAAATAGAAATATTTGTTTTCTTTTTCATATATTTTTTCCAAAATGTATTTTTTAGTTCCAACCATCTTCTAGATTTTATCCATGAATATTAAGTTTTCTTGAATGTTTTTTCCCACCATCAGATGGTGAAGGCAGTAATCATAGTGGTCATTTATACCAATTTCATTGGTTTCCCTAACCTCCAATGGTTAGATCAAGTCATTCTTCTCGGTTATGACGAAATATCATAAAGTTTATATCTTAAAAAATAGTAGGTTTTATAAATCAAATCCTAAAACTTTGGTTAAGGTTGATACCTATTCTTATCTTGATGAGGGTATTTTATTGTTGTAGAAATTCATGTGGATGAACTATATGATATTGTATGGGCCTGACTGGTTGAGTTATTATCAGTGCTAGTTTAATAAGGATGGATGTGGCTTCTAATCTAACAAAAATGATTCATTGAGATACATGTGTTATTAGATATTTGAATTTATAATATCTTACTTCATCCTCCTACTACTATGAAACTATTACAAGCTTCTAAAATTCACCAAGAAATGAAATCATTGATCCTCAAATTTTCATGTTTCTGGCAGTTTGAGAGGTTAAGTATTATCTTCTTTCTCAACATGAATCTTAATTAGTATAGAAATTATTGATGGTAGTCTTCCTAGTTTATGATAAATATTTCTAGTAAGTTATTATACTAGATGAATGTTGGTCCTAGTAGAGTATGCACGAAGTATCTATTCTTCTCCAGTTCTTAATATTTTATTATTCTCATTATGAGGCCAATATGAAATAAAAAGTGAATCAAGTGTTGCTTCAAGTCCCTTGTACCATTGAAGATTAGGAAGGTAGGATTCCCAAAATAAGGTGGATTGGTTGTATATACCTAATAATTATATTAATTCCTCTATTGATACATTGGTGTGTGTCACCAATCCATATATTTTATTTTATCCATAAGAGATTTGGGGAAGTCAGGGCGTTTTAGTGACATTATCTCTTTGGCCAATTCCATAGTTGAAGAAACAATCAAAGTCAGATATGTTCACCCTTCTAGAACTGGTTTTTGATATTCATCTTGAGTTGACCTAGGATAACTTTCCTGTAATATTGGGGGTTGTTTCCGCAATGGATGAATTTGTTGATTCTTTTCAGTTATCTAATTTATATAAACTAGCTTCCTTGACCCTGATCCAGTTGGATGGTTATACTATGTTTTTAGTGGATAAATAACTATTTCTTATTGAATTTACTAGAGGATATAAATTACCCCTTCCTATGCGTTATAATCAATATGAATATTAACTCTAAGTCATTTTTAGTTGAATCAGTTCAACTCCCCCACTACAACTTTATACTAGTCAATCCTTTTCTTAATGGAAAAAGGTTTAAATTATATGGTTGGTGTTTATTCCATGTACATAACCACACTTTTACCATTCTCTTTTGATAAGGCACATTGAGTGAGTGATGGATAAATATTAGAGGATCTCCCAGATCATGATCTTGCCTCTAGTTTTGGGTATTCACTCCTTCATAGACTTCAGTGGAAATTATTTTTCCAGTGCATGTATCTTGATATCATTTATTCATATCAACATTATTCTCTATGTCATCCATGATGAATGTTATAATGGTATTTTCCAATGTGAGTCATTTACTAGGAACAATATGTTCAATTGCATTAGATTGGTAGAGGGATTTTCAACCCTTTAAACACCCATAATGGGAGAAATCATAATCATCCTCGATATTCACTTTTCTAGTTGAAAATTTTTTCTTACATCCCCTATGATATTTCATCTCCCCACCTTGATGGATGCATCCTTGAGAGATTCACCATTTTATTTCACTAAATACACTCTTAATAAATAATATGAATTGCATATTTGATGGAATTTTGATGGAACTTCCTATGAAGATGAACTTAATCTGGAGAATATATATTTCCTTATAAGATGGGGTAATAATTCTCCCAACACTGTGGATTGGGGTTTACTTGGTTCTACTTCCATCACATTTTGAATCCATTGTGGATTTGATTATCCAGCGATTTTGGCGGTGGTAAAATACCCCCAAACCTATGGGATGGTGTTGCTTCTATACCACTCTAAATAATTCATTGTCATAATTTTCCTATCTTTTCAAGACTCTATATTGACGCAAGTTAAATTAATCACATTTTAATAGTGAGATATGGTTTTTTAGGGATAATATTTGTTTTTTGGATATATTCACCTCATATTGGATATAAGTTTGACCTTATTGTAGAATGATGTGAAAATATATCAATATATCTCTCAGACTAAGTATTCCACTTTTTGGATTTCAGAGAAGAATGGTTCTAATTAAAAGACCAGTCAGCGTATGTGGAAGATGAACAATAGACCTAGCCTATTGCAAAGGGATCACATGTTTATTTTCTGAGAATACTCTTCTAGAAATTGATTAGAGTGATGTGCAGTGCTCCATATTCTATGAACCATCTAGCACGCACATCTAGTGATAAATATGTGATAATATAGAGGATAGCCTTCATGTTATTGAGTAATATATATCAGATGAAATCTCACTACTTTAACACCTTAGCGTTTTGGGGAATTGAGAAGGTTCTGAGAGTAACATGATGTTAAATATTTCTCATCTCTTTTATGTGATTAGAATACTCTCCTTAAGATAATTTTTTCCCTTGAGATAGTGGAGAGTCTCCCATGGGATCTAGAAGTATATGGTATAAATTATTATTTGAATGATTTTGGAACATCTTATAAGGGAGTGTCCATGTTCCAGAACATAACCAGTATATTACCTATGGCTAGTTCATTCTGTATAACCATAGTGGTTTCCTTATCTTCTATAAGGGTCTCCTTCAACTGATCCAACTATATTAGTTATTTCCCAAATGATTTTTCAAGGGGAAGAAGTTGTTTGGTATTTACTTTGGTGTATTAGGGTGATTATAATCTAAGGGAGATGCAAATGATTACCATCAATTTAGACTATCATTTGGATGGGATAATATTTCCTCTCTTTGTAATGAGGATCTTGGTGTATTCAGCCTCAAATTATTGAGTTCCAAGTTGTATGAGGGTAGACTCAAAGATATTTTTACACAAATATGACTTTTATTCTAATATGTGGTGTCATTTTAGTAAGGGCCTTCACAATGATCACTATGAAGCAGACCAGTATACTCATTATCATAGCTTCTATAGGTAGTACCTCCATGGTAACCAACTGTTAATGGATTGTTAAAGGGAGTAACTTATTTCCAAATGACATTTATGTTACAAGGTCTACATATGCATCTTTCAGGAGAAATTTATTCAAATAAATATTAATAATGTAAGTACCATTAAATAAATTGAATATTATTGATATAATTTAAATTAAAAATGAAAAAAAAGATAAAATAATGGTGTCGTAGTTTGTCTTGAAATGGTATCACTTGAAATGGTTTCACTGGGAAACGATGTCTTCTCCTTTGCCATTTAGAGGTGAGATATTCACAACACCACAGTTTCATTGAGATTAGGAACTAGTAGCACAGATGTGGCATCAGGATCATGGTGTCTCAGGTAACGGTGTATGGTCCTTTTTCAAATCATTGAACGGTGTCTTGGTGATGGTTGTAAGGAACCAAAGTCACCAACTTTATGAAATCTAAAAATGGTTATGGTGATTGAGTAACGGTGTCAGGATTTTGATTTCTCAATTATGGTGTCACGGTCATGGAGTTTGGATTATAGTGTCAGGGTCATAGTGTTTGGATTATGGTGTCTGGGTCACTGTGTCTGGATTATGGTGTCAGGGACATTGCCAAAATATTGAACAGGTGGCAGACTTATGGTTTCTTAGACTTAGCTAAATATCTGTAAAATTGTCTTAGGAAATAATATTCATATAATTAATTATACTTAATCATAAATATAATAAAACAATATATAACAACATCAAAAATAGTTTACAGTATTCAAACATGATTTATAAGATTATGAATCAAGATCTTGTGACGGTTTATACCATGATTTGTAAACATTAATGCATAGGGAAACCAACCATCTCTACACATGATTTGAGAAAGATTAAACCAGGTTAATAGGATTTCTGATCATTAAAACATGAATAAAACATGAGGATTCCAACAAAATCCTCCTTTTTGATGATCACAAATCATAGGATATAAATGGTTGTTCTTATTATTCTCCCCCTTTTGGGATTATAAAAAATAAATAAGAAAAATAAAATTAATAAGGAATGAAGGTAAATATGAACGTAAACAACAATAGTGCACATTGCATTGGATGGAATGATAGAGGTTAGTACAATAATTGGGTAAAATGAAAAACATCCCTATCAAAATACATTTCTCACTTCTCTTTAGCACTTGTAGTCTTCTCTTTTCCCTAGGTAGAAGCATCAAAAGGGTTCACAGAATCAAGAGAGGTTGAAGAAGATATTGAGCTTATTTTCAAAAAAGGAGGAGGTATCCTTTCAAAAAAATAAGGCGCCAGAGTAGGTTTGGTTGAAGACTGAGGCAAGGATTAGTCAAGGATAATTGTTCTGGTCTAGATCAGATCCTAATATACAGAAATGGAGACTGAAGAAAAAGTATTGGATGATGAAGGGGTAGATCCATGACACAAAGTTGCAGGTGTAGGGGCCACAATGGTAGTGCTTTCTACAGGACGATAAGGCTTAAACAATTGAATGAAATCTGTAAGGATCTCACCACCATACTGCTTTGCCTTGTCAAAATCATATTTTTTCTCCAAGAACATGTCCAACGGAGGTGTGAAATCTTTTAGCTTTTGGACTTGATTCTAGAAGGGTTGATTGGAAAGAGGAATTTTTAAATTCTCTACGAGGTACTTCAATCATTCTTAGATTAATTCCTATTAAAGTAGAAATACACTTTCTTAGTAATTTCTTCCTGAGTTTCATTAGAATTCTTTGATTGAATCCTCACTAACTCAAGTACTCAGACACTATTATTGTTGACAGTAGATCAACATTCCTTATCAATACAACTTAAAACTGACTAAATTTATTCTTTAACAAGAATTCTGATCAGATCATTGTCTATAGGTTGAGATGACTGTCCAAAAGCATTTTAATCTGTAACGGCTAAAGTGAGAGACTTATGCTTATTTATAACATTATGTAAACATACCTTATACTCATTAGTGATTTTGTTAAGGCCAAAAATAAACTCACACATTTCATTTACTATATTGATGTTTCTCTTAGTCACTTTTTAAAATATTGAAGTAAAATTTGGTTGAATCATAGATGAAACATTCTGTGGAATCTGATCACTAACGTCCTGAATTGGATGAGTAGCAGGATCTTCTCCAGTTTGAAAACCCTTTTTCATATATTCAACCAAAGATCTGAAAGACTTCAAATCATCACTCAACTACTTGTTCTTGATCCAAAATTCTTGTATTTTATGAATCATTTTTGGTTTAATTTTCCATCTAATTTTCTCTAATAGGAAGGTATCATCTCTTTCACTAAGATTTGTCATAGGAGGAAACTATGAGTTTAAGATCTTTTCAAATCCAGCTAACAAAGTATCTCAGTTTTCAGATCACTATGACTCATAGAAATAAAAGGTTCTTGTGTAGGTTCAAGAACATGATCTGAGAAACATTCAGTCTCCTTAGAAGAGATTACTTCTAAAGTACAAACGGGTTTAAATTGAAACACAGTAGAAATATCTATTCCTTTAACCAAGGCCACCTGGGTATTATCCACATCAAATTAGCTAGGAAACTTTTACAAGGTATCCATAGTGCTTTGATCAATAGGATTGGGAACTTGAAAATGTTCCAAACAAGGGTGTTTCTCTCCTTAAACAGGTGGATCTCTTATTGGACTATGAGATTCAGTCCCTTGACCTATTTCTAAATTTGCATATCTAATAGGCTCACCCAATTCCTTTCAATCCAGATGAAAGGTCATTTCCATTGTATCATTGGAAAATAGGATAATTTCATGATCATCTTGTTCTTTTAATTATTCCCCAAAAGTAGCCTCTTCTTCAATAGTAGGTTCTTATTCTAAATGATCCTCAGGAACAAGTTGTTCTTTTACACTAGCAAAAGGTTCTTTTCTAAAAGTAGGTTCTGATATTGAATCAATACTTATTTTAGTAATAGGGACATTCTTTTCAACTACGTTTTGGAAATAGGTAGACCATTGTCTTCTTTGTCCAAGATAGTTCCTTCCTTAGGTAAAAAAACTGCATCTCTTACTTCTTCATCTGAATAATCAACAACTTTATCTGTATCCAAACCAAGATCAGATATGTTCTTAGGTCCTGGATGATTCTCAACTGGATTAAACTTATCATACAACATTTCATTATCCTCCACCAAATAATTTTTTCCAGGATTCCCTTTTATTTTCATCCTTCTGATTGTATCCTTTGAGATAAACAACTCATAATCATCAATTAATTCTTAATTCGGGACAACTACTCCTTTAGCAGATAGTATTTCAGAGATTAATCTAGAATAGGAGAATGATGAAGGCTTCCAAGTTGTCTTGATAATTTCACACAAGTGAATTATAATATACTTACATGGATTAATCTTGTGCCCATTTTTCATAAGATGTATCAAGAATACATCTTGACACTTAAGAGTAGAAAAATCCCCTTTCCTTGGAAAAATAATATTTTGGATAAAATTAAATAAGAACCACTTCCCACCATCCAACACAATAGCAATTTCCCTTCTTTTCTTATTACTTCCAGTCAATCTTCCTAGGGCCTCTTCTAAGATAAAACACATCACTAGGAGGAGGAGGACCTATTTGGTAATCCTTAAATATTCCATTATGAGGTATCCTTAGGTAGCCATCCCAAAACCTCAAGTAAAAAATATACCTTTGACCATTAATCCATCTTCATACAAAAAATTAATCTTCAGTATTTAAGGAAAACTAGACATGTTGATAAAACTGAGAAATGAGTTTTGGATAAATCAGCCTTTTCTCTTTTCTAAACCAGTTCAGCCATCCCTGGTCTTCCAATACTTTCAAAACTAGTGACACACTTGTCAACAACCACTTAAAACAGACTTCCATTTCTAGTACTAATGTTCTATCAGCAAGATTTAGATTCAATGGTCCCTTAGGCATTACAATCAGTACCTTTTTCACTTTCTTCTGAGATATGCACTAATCAGGAGTTGATGAAGATATGTGCTTCATTCTAGGCATTAAATGAGGGTTCGAGGGAGATTAATGGATGAAAGAGGACTAAAGGTTTCAAAGATAGGGGTTACGGTTTTGAGATAAGAGAGATCTAATGAATAAATGAATGAAAGATATTGGGTTTTTATCATTTTGGGATTTCATGCTTTGAAAATTCAATGATACGGCATACAAACAAAAAAATATTCAACACAACGATACAGAAAAAAAATTAAAAAAATGGAGTCATTACGTAGAGACTGAACAAATTTTCACAGCTTCATCATTACAGTGTGACTCTGAATAGAGTGATTATATCATTGAGATAGTAAGTGTAAGACAGTAACTGGGATACAGTAATTGTGAGACCATTACCATGAGACTGTAACTTCAAGCTAGTAACTTGTGAAACCGTGAAAGTGAGACAGTAATTCCAGGATAGTAAATTGTGAAACTGTGAAAGTGAGATAGTAATTCCAAGACAGTAACTTGTAAAATTGTGAAAGTGAGACATTAATTCCAAGAAACTATCTTGTGAAACCTTGAATGTTAGACAGTAATTCTAAGACAGTAACTTGTGAAACTGCGAATCATTAAATTGTAAACTATGCAACACTAACTTTGAGACAATAACTTTAAGACTGTAAAATTTTTACTTAAGATTTATCATTCCTAATTCATGTGTGATGAAATTTATATTTTTAGAATTTAATATTTTAGTGAATATATCATCAATTTGATGTTCAGTGCCAATTAATTCCATAAGTGATATCTACTTTTTGATAAATATCTCTCAAAAAGTGATGCCTTACATCAATATACTTTTTCATAGAGTTTGAAATAGGATTATTTTAAATGTTAATAGCACTTTTGTTATCAAAATTTATAGGTACATGTCTGAATTGATATCCATATTCTAGTAATGTGTGTTTCATCCACAAAATTTGTGCAATACAACTACCAGCAGCTATGTATTCAGCTTCAGTAGTTGATAATGCAACGGATTTTTGTTTCTTACTACATCATGACACTAGATTCTTGCTTAAAATGTGACATGTTCCAGAGGTTCTTTTTCAATCTAACTTACAACCACCAAAATCAACATTATAATAGCTAACTAACTCAAATAATTGTCCTCTAGGATAGAACAGTACTAGATTCAGTGTATGTTTGAGGTATTTGAAAATACTTTTAACAACATTTAAATGAGACTCTAGGTTTTTCTTGAAAACAAGCACACATACATACACTAAACATAATATTAGGTTGGATAGTAGTTAAGTGGATTAATTTTCTAATCCTTCCTCTATAAGTGGTTTGATCAACAAATTTTCCATCTTTATCAACATCCAACATATAAGTTGTAATAATTGGAGTATCACTACTTTTAGTGTTGTCCAAGACAACAAGTTTTAGAAGATCATTAGTATATTTTATTTTATTTAAAATAATACCATATTTATTTTTAAGGATTTTAAATCCAAGAAAGAATTTTAATTCACTCATTAAACTCATTTCAAATTCATTTTTCATTATTTTAGAAAACTCAATGCATAAAAAAATTTGAATATCCAAAAGCACTATCATCTAAAAAAATATGAACTACTAAAACATCATTGGAAATTTGTTTTATAAAAATATTAGGATCATATATACTTTTTTGAAAACATTTGGAAATAAGAAAAGTACTTAATCTATCATACCAAGCTCTTAGAGCTTGTTTTAAACCATACAAAGCTTTTGATAATTTAAAAAATGGTTTGGAAAGTGAGGATTTCTAAAACAAGGGGGTTGTTCAAAAAAACATCCTCAGTTATATAACCATGTAAAAAATGAACTCTTCACATCCATTTGATATAGTTTGAAATTCAGATGTGCTGCATATGCAAGAAAGGTTCTAATGGCATCAAGTCTAGCTATTGGTGGAAAGGTATCCTCATATTTAATTCCTTCTTCATGACCATAGCCTTGTGCAACCAATCTATATTTGTTTCTAACTACGTTACTATCTTCATCTACTTTATTTATAAACACCCACTTAATTACTATGGTAAAAATGTCTTTTGGTCTATCAAAACGTTTCCAAAATTTGTTTCTTTTAAACTGATTATGTTCTTCTCGCATATCCATCACCCAAAATTCATCATTTATAGAATCATTGATGTTTTTTGTTCAAGTTTTGACAAGAAATCTTGATGTTCAACCTGATTTCTAATAGAATCTATAGTTTGTGTTAGTTTATCTAAATCTCCAACAACATCATCTAAAGGATGGCTCTTAAGAGTTCTAACAGCTCTAGAAAAAGAGGGGGTAGTGATTTTAGGCTCTTCAATAGGTTCAGGTTCATTATGGATTGAATCTAGAGAATTTCTAGAACCTCAAGTTTTAACATATTCATACATAAGATGGTCAGAATATTTAGCAATAACATCTATATTTGATATACCATCCTCAAGATTCTCTAGAGAGGTATTAGGCACATGTGGATCTATCTCTTAAAACATTACATGGAATGATTCCTCTACACATTTAGTTCTTTTGTTAAAAACTCTATAGGATTTACTAGATATTTAATATTCTATAAAGATTCCTTCATCACTCTTTTATAAAAATTTATCAAGATTTTCCTTGGTATTAATGATATAGACTTTGCAACCTAATACAGTTAAATAGTTCTCTTTGGGTTTTCTATTATTCTACAAATCATATATATTTCTTTTAAGAATAGGTCTAATAAAAACTATATTAATAATATATCATGTTGTATTTATAGCTTCATCCAAAAAATAAATAGGAAATTCATAATCACTAAACATGGTTCTAGAAATTTCTTGCAATGTCCTATTTCTTCTTTCTATAACTCTATTTTGTTGAGGTGTTCTAGGGGAAGATAAATTATGACTATAGCCATTTTTTGATCAAAATTTTTCAAACTCTTGATTATAAAATTCATAGCCATGGTCACTTCTTAGATATTTAATTCTAAGCCCACTAATATTTTCTACATTTTTTGCATACTTGGTGAAATGAGAGAAGGCCTCACTTTTGTGATCCAAGAAGAAGTTCCAAGTATAAATAGAAAAGTCATCTATAAGAACCTAAACACAGTGCTTCCTATTTAAACTAGAAACTCTATATGGTCTAAACAAATCCATGTGAACAAATTCATAATGTTGAGTAGTTTAGACTCCTTTCTTTGTTTTGAAGGAAATTTTTAGTTGTTTACCATTTTGATAAGGATTAGACACTTTATCATTTAGAAACTCTAGTTTGGGTAGATCTTGGACTAAACTTTTTCTAATTATCTTTCTAAGGAATTGAATTTTGAATTTTCATAGTCTTGTATTCCTAATCCAAGACTCTTTGTGAAATAAAATTATACATGAAGAATTTTGAGAAACTAAATAATCTAAGTTAATAGAATATACATTTTCATTTCTTAATTAAAAAATACTAATTCATTTTTATAATTAAAAACATTTCAAGAATAATTTTCAAATTTAACATGAAATCCATCATCACATTATTATGAAATAATAAGAAGATTATATTTTAGTCCATCAAAAAAGTAATTTAGAACTTAAAACTAAGTTAGAGTTATTGATTTGGCCTAGGATAATTATTTTTCTTTTGGCATTGTCACAAAAGGTGACATGCCCACCATCAATATAGATTAGGTTCTTGAATCTTGAGTAGTCTCGTGTCATGTGTCTTGAACAATGAATTTCCAAGTACCATTGAATCTTGCTGGAGATCTTCAGGATGCTTTCCTACAAAATAATCCAACAAAAATAGATATTGGTACCTAGACTTGTTTGGGTCCAATGACATTAGTAATCAATTATTTAGGTACCCAAATTTTCTTTATGGGTTTCCAATAATCATTATGCAACATGTTTCAATAATAAACACTATTTGGTCCAGAAAATCTTGAAACAGTAGAGGATGTATCATAGTTTGAACTATAAGAATGTTTTCCCGAACTAGGAATAAAGTTGTATGTTCTAGATTTAGAAACAAAATTGGTTTTTCCAAAATTTCTTTTACCAGGTTGATATCCAATACCCGTAGAGTATTTAGGGGCAATTGTTTACCTAGAATTTGTTCAAATATATATTTACCATGAGTAAACCTTTAAAGTTCCTTTTTCAATTTCTCATTAGATAGCTTTAATTCATTGTTTTATTTGAGTAATTGAACATTTTTCTCTCTTTCTACAATAAGTTAAGATTTAGTAGTTGAGGTAAGAACATAGTGTCTCTTTAAAAACATGTATTTATCTTTTAGTTAATTACCTGTATCTTCAAGCATATTGAAAAAATAAAACATTAATTCTTTAGAAATATATTCATAATCACTTTCATCTCAAGAATAATATGAATTTTGTATAGGAGATTCTATAATTACCTCGGATATGTTTTTCATGAAACAAATATTGGCTTTGTTAGTGTATTAATCATGTGAAGACTCTGAGTCAATTTAACTATCCTCATAATCACTCCAAGTTTCTTTCATTTCCTTTTTATAATTTCTAATTTTTTTTCTCATATTTATTTTTATACTTTATCTTGTGGTGTTCATCCTATACATGTCCCTTTCTCTTACATTCATAACATATTATCTCAACGGACCAGTCATTTCATTTACAATATTTCTTCCAGCCTCCCTTTTGATCTTATCTTCCTTTGAAGTTTGGATTTATGAAAATTTTCATCCTTTTGTAAATTTATTAAACCTTCTGGCTAATTGATACAGCTCCTCATTACTATCGGGTGATGATTTTTCACCACTGGAACTTTCTACAGAGGCTTTTATTTTCTCTTTTTATTTGTGTTTCGAGATAGTGGTCTTAAATTCCATATATTTTCTTTTGGGTTCATCCTCCTCTTCCTTGTTGAATTTATGATCTTCTTCATACATCATTAGTTTACCAATGAATTCTTTGATAGGTAATTTATTGATGTCATGTGACTCTCTAATAGAGATAGAAGTTCCTCTTCATCTATCAGGTAGGCATCTAAGAATCCGTATAATTTGTTCTTTGGCATTAACATCTCTTCCTAGAGAGATCATAGTGTTTACTATTTCATTGAACCTGAGATACATGTTATAAATAGGCTCATCAAGCATAATCTTAAAATTATCATATTTAATAGTATATTTTTGAAGTCTCATTTCATTAACACAAGAAGTTCATTCATGTGAAACAGACAAAGTATCCCAAATTTCATGGGTTGTTTTACATGCAGAAATTATGTTAAATTCCTCATGTCCTAAAGAAAAGTATAATGAATTCATGGATTTGAAATTATTGTTATAATAAGTCTTAGTTGGGTTATCCTAAGTATTTCAAGAAGTAGCAGAAATCTTATACTCATCTACAATTGAAGACCAAATTTCAGAACCCATACTTTATAAATCCATTTTTCATTTTAATTTTCCATTGTAAATAATTAGTTTCATTAAAGAATATAGTTATGTTGGTAGAATCACCTTCAAGTCTATTATCCATAATAAATAATTACTTTTAAAGATCTATAAATTTAAAACTAATAGAAATTTGTACATATTTAAAGTAAAACAAAAATCACAGTTGAAAAGATTTTAAAACAGATCCTTGACAAGAATAAACTCCTCTAGTACCAAATGTTTGTGAGATTAGATAACTCAAAATGGGGGTGAATTGAGTATCTATAAAAATTTCTGTTAAAAAGTTCACTTAAAAATATTCCCCAATAAAAAAGAATATAGGCTAGTAAATCAAGGTAATATAATTATAATAGTTTGACTATTAAAATAACTACTCAGAAGATTGATTAATTCTCAGTAATATCAATGTGAGTAATTAATACAACTTTTAAAGCTACTCAAATGGGGAAAACCATTTATAACTTTTATCCAAGACTAACTATCAAAGTAAAATCTATTTTTTTTATTTTGAAATATAAATTAAAGTAGTGAAAACCCAAATTAAAAGTCATATCAGATAAAACTAGTGGTTGAGTCTCAAGACAAAACCTAATACACTCCACTAGGTGATCTCCTTCTACCAATCAGTTTACATTAATAAACTTTATCCACGCCCTTGATTGGAGTAAACAACAGTACACAAGACTATCTAGGTCACACGACCTCTTCCACTGTTCTTTGTGGGCATGTACTACCAGGTCACACAAGGACTTATTCCACCCTTATCTGTGGGAGTAAGTATATGTAAGAAGATATGAGAGGAAGGATATCTCATATCCTTCAGTTTAATATAGTACATAGTATGTGTTTTAATAGATACACACACACTGCTCGAAAGCTAAAAATAGTACACAACAGATAAATGATTATCTGAAAGGATTAGAAATGATATGAGAGTTTCTCTATGAATCTCTGGTATTGTAGGATAAAGAAGATGAAAATTTCGAGTCCTCTTGTGAAAAATAGAGTATTGAAAGTATGTTGCTCTAGTTTCTAGTTCGATAAAGTAAGATATATAGCTCGTGTTATTCTTTTATTTGGTGATACAAAGATGCTTTAGGATCTGATCTATGGTAGTTTAGCTATTTTGAATCAAGAGTGCTTTGTGTGTTCTTCAGAAGTATATTGATTCATGTTTGACTTAGATTTTTAAATGCTCATTCATCTCATATACTGAGTCTCATGTTCTTGTCTATATTTCAGGGTGTATGTGTTGGCACCGATAGGAAGAATGATTTATACACCTCGCACAGTGTACTATTATGTAACATGTCAATAAAGAAACATTAATAATGTCAGTTCCATTAAATATCCAGAATATAACCGTTATAAATTAAATTTAAAATGACAAACAAAAAGATTAATGAACAGTGTCACATTTTATGTTGAAATGGTATTACTGGGAAATGGTGTCACTAGAAAATGGTGTCTTCTCCATTGACATTGAGCGGTGAGAGAGTCATGATGCCACAGTTTCATTGAGATCAATAACCGATAGAATATATGTGGTGTTAGGATCATGATTTCTCAGGTAATGGTGCCTAGTCCTTTATCAAAACATTGAACGGTGACTTGGTGATGGTATTAAAAAATCAGTGTCTTAGACTTAATGAAATCTAAAATTGGTTACAGTGTCTGATTTGTGGTGTCAAGATTACGGTGTTTTGATTATGGTGTCAAGGTCATAGTGTCTGGATTACGATTCCAGGGTCACAGTGTCTGGATTACAGTGTCAGGGTCACATTGTCTAGATTACGGTGTCAGGGACTTTGCCAAAATCCATAACAAGTGGAAGAATTATGTTTTCTCAAACTTATCCAAATATCTGTAAAATTGTCTTAGGAAATAATATTCATATAATGTATTAGAATTAATAATTAATATAACAAAACACTATAGAACAAGATCAAATATAGTTTATTATATTCAAACATGATTTATAAGATTCTGAATCAGGATCTTGTGAAAGCTTATACCAAGAGTTTTAAACATTAAAGAATAAGGAAACCAACCATCTCTACACATTATTTTAGATAGATTAAACAAGTTTAAAAGGATTTGTGATCATTAAAACATGATTAAAACATGTAGAGTCCAACAATTGATATCTATACCATGGAACATAACTACATGGAAACCATTATTTTCACATTTTTAGAAGGAGTTGGAAGACTCTTGGGTTTCTTTTGAAATATGATGAAGGGACTCAATAATGGTAGTTCTTATTGGGGAAGAAATATGAAACGTATCCTAGGTTATATTATCCAATTGATGAGAACTTATAAATCTTCATGATTGCGAAACTAGGGTCAGAACCTTGAACTTCATTGGATTCACAGAGCTTGAGAAACAACCTTCATGTATATGAACCCACCAAGGTTTCCCCCTTCCTTTCCTCATTATATGATAATGATTTCTTTAGATATCTATAAAATTACTCTAGTGTGCTTTATAATTATTATCAGTAATAAGGATATGATACCACTTCTATTCTTCAATAACTACTAAAAAAATTAGATAGGATTCTTGGGTGAGGATAAGAATATGACTATACTCTTCAATAGGTTCCCCTAGGATATGCCAATGGCATTTATATGCACATGAAATGATGTAATATTGACCATGTGTTATCTATAGTATATGTTATTAGACTAATTTCTTGGTTAAATGTATATGATCACATCCATTAGTGAATTTTTAGATATAATTGAAAACTATGGTAGTGGGGTAGAGATATGAGTATATCCTTGAGTGACTGCTAGAATATGTTGATGAACTATTATATGAATGGGGATATAATCCCACCCACTATCTTAATTATTCATTGAGATAGGCATATAATCCTCTTAAATGGGTATAAGAATATCATCCCACTCCTAAGTATCTATTGGGAATTGATAAAAATCTCCCTTGATGTAGGTGAGAATAAGAATATGTTCTTACCTTTTAATGGCCACTAGAATATGGTGAAATGTGTCTTACATCACTTCCATGATATACTGGCTGACTTCAATTGTGAATGTAGGTATATAAAACTGATATTCAGCTAAAACTGAGATATTTTGATGCTATTATTGGTCATAATAATAATATGGTAATGTTACTTTCTTTTAATGGTTTACTTCTCTTGGATATTCATTCTAATGGGTGTACTATCTTGAGTAAGAGGGGCTAGAATCTCTTGGGAAACCCCCTCAATGTGTTTTTGAGTGGCTGCGGCCATGCATCATTAGTGGTGGAAATGTCTAATAGCAACCCTCCTTGAAATCTCTTAAACTGTAGTGGGGATGGAAATGAAATCATCCTCCATCTCCCAAATATATATATATATATATATTTGTATTTTTACACTCTATAGAAAGTATATTGAAGTAATTGGACATGGAAATAAGGTAAATGTGCCCCATTATAATCTATCCTTGATAGGATGGATGGGGGGATTCACACCTAAATGATTTTGTGATATACCTCTAATATTTGGATATATCCATTGAGATTGTACTTTTGTATTAGCACATTTTTCACCAGAAATTGTAGATGATGGGTTGCCGACAACATACTTATGGGTTATGGGAATACACTCTTTTTATCATAAATGGTTCTTATGTCTATTTAGAGAATTGAATGTTGGATTTTTCATGGTTTGGTTCTTTCATTTAGATCAAATTTAGCTCTATGATAGTTCCTAAAGATTAAAAAAGGATAAAAATAACTAACAATAAAACAATCAACAAAATATCTCAAGAAATATCATGGTCATTTGATCCATTTCATAGGTAAAGGATTTTATTTGAGTTCACTATTTTTTTCTAGCATGCATCAGTCCACATCCAGTATTGAGAAATAATGTAATTGATTTCCAATGGCATAAGGTCGCTAAGACTTTTACTAGTGATGCATCATATGTTTATTTGTATAGAGGATGGGAAGTCAGGCTCATCTAATCATTTTAATGGTGATTATTTCCTACTGTGGGAATCTTTTAATGATTTCTGATATATTTTTGAATGCTTCCGAAATCATACTATATGACTAGGTAAATCCATGAAATTTATTCATTGAAACCATTTGATTATGTGAACATCAATATATATCAGAGGATCTCCATCTTAGACTTATTGATTGATTATGATATGGTAAATTCATCATAGTTTGGAACTCTAGAATTTATTATCATATAATATGGTATTTTGATTTTTTGAGTTGGGATCTGGACTATGAGATGGGATTACTATATATCCCTCTAAAGAGAATTATAACATGTGTAGATTAGTGTCACCTAATGGGACATGTTGTACCTTATAAGGTTTTATGACAATAATTAATTTGGTTCCTTTTAAGTTCATGCGTCAATGAATAAGTGAAGTTACTTTTATGTTCATTCATCTAGGGCCTATGGGTTGTTGGGATTGAACCTCATAAAGGTTTCCTTCATATTCTAGTTAATAAAAATAAAATACTATGTATTTTGAGTTACATAGGTTAATGTCATGTAATCGGAATGGCCTATACATTTTAGCACAATGTAGTAAGGATGAATTCTATATAGTTTATCATCATTCATCCAGGACTACAAGGAAGATGATTCTTAGTAATAGTTTATGTGGTAATTATGTGGGAGAAACCCTTTCTAGTTCATCATGGAGGGAATATTTACCATTTAGGGTTGATTGGTTAACAAATAATATTCCCCATTGGGGAATGATTTGCGGATTATGATTGGGTAGGCTAGATATGTAAATGTCTACTTCCTTTTTTTCTAACAAGACTGTGATGGAAGAGTATACTCATGACGAATATGGATTAATTAAAGATGATTTGGGGCTTACATATAGTAGGAGGCCTAAGCCTTTCCTAGGAATAATAAGGAAACATTGGGAGATTATTTAAATGCTACTTGAATGTTCTGTACCTATTCAATGACTTGGGTGAAGGATGATCGTAGGTATTTCACCTAATAGGAGACCCATTGAATATCCCTATCTCACTTTATAGAATAAATGGGTCTACAAGCTACTTAGGATGATCATATTTGGAATATGGGTTAGATAAGATAGGAATAAAGATCTAGGGGGTGATTCACTAGTATCCTCATGAAAGGGGGCATAATTATAAAGGCAATACATGATATTTATTACTCTATGGTTCCTCTCAGTTTTATAGGACAAGTAAGTAAGGTATTTTTATCAAGGAACTACCTGATCGGTGAGGTACATGTTAGTCTACATGACTCAGTCATGTATTTATGGAGGCTATAAAGGGGACCTTGTGGCATATTAACCCAATGATATGATCTGGGTGAGATTAGAATCCATATAAATATCATCATTGAGAATGGATCCAAGGGAGGATAACTGGGCATAAGGGGTTCCCATGTGGGGAACCTAGGTGAATTGGATCATTTGTTGGGTACCTGAGTGAACTGCCACCCTAATTGTCAATATGGGTGAAGCTTCACCATGGTATATTGTAGGGATAAGAGGTCATCCTTATATGGGGTAGGATGATGTGGTATTTGTAAAAAAAGGGTAGCATAAATGGGTCTCTCAAAAATGGATACTTGGCTTTGTTGTCACCTGAGTAAGTATTCCATGATTTAAATTACATCACTCTAATCCTTAAGGATCTTAGATTAAGTATTATTTCAGGAAGTTTAATGTGTTTACCATATTTATAAATTTAAATTATTAATAATTTTAGTAAATTACCTTGTAATTTATCTTAATAATCCACCCAAAATGGTAGATACATAGGCCTGCACATAGGTTGTAACACCCCGAGATTTTATGAAAAATATTCTTTTTAATTTCATTAATGTCTTGTGTTATACGCTACACCAAAAGGATCTTTCACAACACACATCTCTGACCTGGCTTGAATTACACGCAATCGCGACCTTCCACGATCGCGTGTGTTGTACGCAACACCAAGTTTCACTAAACAACGATATGCTATTAAAATATTATTAAAACTAGCTGTTATGAATAGTAATAACCACTTTTTGAAATTTTGTAAATTTTATTTTTAAAAATGGACTTCATTTTTGGATTCAGAATATCGAAATTAGCTTAGGGTGAAATTTTGGTGATTTTCGGATAACTTTCATATTGTGATGAATAGTGAAAATTACTAAATTTTAATTAAAAAACATTTTTCAATAAAAATAATTAATAGTGATAAATTATTAATTTGAGTGGTTTTAAATTATATTTATAATATATTTTTACAATTTAATACAATGTTGGTCATTGGATGTAATTTCACATTTAAACCAGTTATAAACAAGTGTCAATCTTTTGATAGTTATTATCTCTTAAAAACACGCCTTTTGTTTTGACGACGGGAATTAATTTTTAAATTAATTAATGCAACTGATATGTTTTGAATTTTGTAAAATAGAAATAATTTTTGAGTTCATAATATCAAATATAGCTTAGGCCTAATTTTTGGTATTTTTCTGAAAACTTTCAATTTTTGATGAATAGTGAAACCACTAAGTGGTAGTTAAAAAAACTGAATTTTTCATAAATCTTAATTTTACCGCTTCTGTGAGTGGAATTTCAAAAATCCTAGAAACACGGTTGATGTCAGTAAGTAAAATGTGGTTCAATGAGATGAAAATAACTTTTTGGTGAATAGTAACTTTTTACTTTTTTTTACCACTGTTAAAAGTAAATAGGGTAATTAAGGGTAGAAATGATTTTATTATTACCCTAAAACATGTCCTAATTCTATTTGACAAGTGTAATTAGACCAAAAACAAAATTAGTAATAAAATATGACCATTTAGGCCCACTTGGATTAGATTAGGATATTTATTATTAATTTATTTAAAGAAGGGTTAATAGAGTTAAAATCAAAGTTTATTTACTAAAAAAAATTTAGTATGGGGTTATACATAAGATAAATTCGACTAAAAATATTCATTAGAAAGCTAAAAATATTTCCTACATAATTGTATTTTATTTGTAATTTTTAGACATTAAATAGTTTAATTTATTTATGACACAACGATGATGCTGTGATTATCTTATTAATGAAATATTGACATAATTGATGTTATAAATACCCAAATAAATATAATTTGAGACTTTTTATGAATTACAATAACTTTATAGGTTAATATGACATGTTAGTATGGATTTAATTAACTTTTTTCGAACTTATAATTCTGTTATGATTTTCACAAAAATCAATTACCAAATAGTGTCAAAATTGACATAAAATAGTTTTTAAAACAAATATTATATTATTAATTGTTATTTTATTCCTAAAAATATAAGGTTCGGCCAAATGACTTAGATAAGGTTATATATATTAATAATAAACAACTTGGGGTTCGTTTGGCTTCTTATAGTATGTTTATTAACCTTATAGTGTAAGAATACAAGAAGACACGGTAAAAGTAAAATTATTTAACTTAATGTTAAATCTAAATGATAAGGTTAAAATAGGAACCTAAACTTGTCTAAATTATATTGGATGAGAGGGTTTCGACCCATCCCAACCTTATCTTCGAAATATATCAATTTGGATCTATTTAAAACCGAACTTGACTTTATAATAAAATAATAGTTTTAGTTATTCCAAAGGTGCCCCTCTCCTCCCTTATAAAAGGGCACCTCCTCCCTCTCTTCCTCACACAACTTTGAGCCTTCAAGCTCGGCCAACCCCTGACAAAATCTCTTCTCCACTTCCCTAGAAACATCCTATAGGTTCTGGTCTTCCTCAAAGACCAATTTGAGTGCCCTAAGAGGAGGTCTCAACGAGGCGCTTCAAAGAAGAGGTAATTTCCGTTACCAATTCTTTCACCTTTATTTCTTCTTCCACTTCTTCTTCTTAGGTTGTTTCATTATGAAGTAATAACATCAGTATCACTAATATACTGATATGTTATTATAAGTATGAAACAATCCTAATTCACCATCTATCCATCCAACGGAAAACGAAATCACCGCGCGTGCGTACGTACGGAATACCGTCTCCACGTCGTGGTGTAATCTGTTTTTCCACCAACACCTTACATGGATGGGTATTATGGTGTAAAGAATAACTATACATAGTTATTATAACATAATAATGATTCTTATATATTGTATCATCCACTCCAATTCAATTCAATAATTATGGAAATGATATCATCGCTCGTGCGTACGTACGGACTACCGTCTCCACATTCATTATCCATGTTAACCATTCCAAAATGATTATAAAGTATATATAATGAATAATAATGAAATATATGACATGGTAAATCTACTATATTTATGTATATATATATATGTCATCTACTTACTTCCATTCAAGGCAATAAGGAAAGGAAAACATCGTTCATGCGTACGTACGGACTACCGTCTCCATGAACGGTGTGTTTCATTTCATTTGTCTATCTATTATATATATATATATATACTGAATATATATGATATATAAATCATATTTTATATTCTGGAAGTAAGTAAAATCATTATATAAGTAATAATAATGTCAAGAACAACAAGTCCAAACACCTACGATAAATGAAATGTTTTTACCCAAAACGCTTCTTTAACATGGAATTTACAAAAGAACGGGTAATATAAAGACATAAGTGAACCATATATGATATCATAATAATGATTATGATTCTGGAATAAGTCAATAACATTATTTAAATCATTATACAGGAGGTTCGGACACGTACAAAGCATATCGGACCTAAGGTAAGGGAAATATCACAATCTCATTTTTATCCGAGATTGTTTATACTTTAGTATTTACTGGGGTGTATTTTATCATCCACATCCATGTTTCCTCAATATGCAATATTATTTCCATCCACATAAAAGTTTTTAAATCCAATTTTACCCTTCTTTGAGTTTTTAGTAAAGGATATTAAAGGAATCTTTTGTCGTTTTTCGTACGAGGTACTTTTTGACTTTTACGACAAAAGTACGAGAAGAATGTTTTTTTAACTTATACGGCATGAATGGATTTTTAAAACATTATTTCCAAGAAGCTTCCTTTACAAGTTTTCAAGTTTATTTTTAATTAACTTCTTTTAGTTTACAATTGTAATACATGTTAAGAAAGGAAAATGTTTTTGAATTAGAAAGTATATTTTCCTCAAGAATGGAGTTCAAGTGTTTTATCAAAATTATTTTCCATCTAAGATAATATAAGGTTTTCGTTTCTATCCCTGTTATTAAATTGATATGATTATGTTGTGATGGAAATATTTTTATGAATTCCTTTTCTTATATGAATTGTTTTATGATGTCATGATGTTTAAGATTCTCATTTTTATTACATGGGTTATGCTATGATGTGTGGTTTATGATTTTGTGGCACACATAAGAATGGTATCATTATGAGATGGGTGGGACCTATATCTCCCTCCAATGCATTGGGTAAAGATTTTATATCTCATGAGATAGACATGGCTTGAATGGTAGGTTATACCGGTTCGGTGAAACAGGACTGAAACGAGGGTGACTCGGTTCATAAAGGGACTTTGTCCACTAAGATAGTCTTGGCAATGAGTCTTGACTAACAAGAAATTATTCTCTATGATTATGTGTGTATGCCACAAAGTTTAATGTTTTAAGTTATGATTATTGTGATTACATTTCACTGCCATGAGTTATCCCAGGTTATGAAATTATGATCTCTTTTACAGGTTAATATTTCCAAAAGTTATGTGCTTATGTATATGATGTGATTGATATTTATTATGTTTACCCTTACTGAGCATTTGAGCTCACCCTTTTATGTTTTCTTTTCCCCAGGATATAAAGAAAGGTTTTAGGTATAAAAAAAGGAAGATCTTTATGGGAGATGTTGAAGAGCTTTCACCACGATTAGATGATTATATTCCGAATTTCCAAAGACACTAAACTATTACGATCCTTCTGTGTGTGTTTTTGTTATGTGCTAAGTATTCCGCAAATGTAATGTAATGTCCATGTACGTCAGGCTTTGGGTCTCTACAGTTGGTATCAGAGGAAAGGTTTAGTCAACCTTTGGAAACTAGGATGCGAAAACGTTAGTGAGATCCCTAGAGATAGTTCTAAGTTATGTCTAGGGATGTCCCTAAGGTTAAGTATACGTATAGGTTATAGTACTAGAATTATGCTAACGATCATAGAATTAAACCTAAGATGTTAGATATTGAAGGTACTCCCCCTTTATTATGTTGTTTTCCCTAACATGTTTTTTTCCTCTCACACTATTCTTTTTGGGTTTTAGAAATTGGCTGGAAACAAGATGATTCACGATAATGGATGATATGATGGACAATGGAATGATATGCTTCATGAGCAACCAAATGAAATAGGATTTGGAAGTCCAAACATCATTATTATGCCAAATCAGCAATCTCATAATATGATCAATAAAGTAAAATTTGGTAAGTTTCCTGACTCGTCTAATAAGAGAAAGATGGAGTTTCATGATGATCATAGAGGAAAGAAAGTTCAATTTCACCTATGTAAATCATGTGGGAAGAGGAATCAAGGAGAATGTTTCAAAAGAACTGGAAGATGCTTTGGGTGTGGAAAAGAAGGACACAAAGCCAGTAAGTGCAAAGGAAAAGGTTCATTTAACACCAGGGATGAGGATAATGGTATTGCTACGACATCAACAATGGTTAAATGTTTTAAATGTGGAAAGTATGGGCATTATGCAAACCAATGCCCTAAGGGAAAGTCTCATGAAGAGAATCAGTATTGTCGTATGGGTAGTATTTATGTGGATGATGATAAAGAGACTACAAATGATATGTGAGATGAAAGAATTGTTGAAGCTTGGTCAATGGTTTAAGAATGTAGTGGAATGATTACATGTTTATCATGTGTAATGTTGTATAAGTAATCTCATGGTACCATGGAATAAAGATACATCTAAGGATTGTTACACTGTTGCCTTTCCTTGAGTTTTGAAAGTGTATGATTAATGTTACCAGTAACCATGAAAGGTTATTCAGATATTTTTGGAAAGCAGATGATATGCGCATATTGAAGGGATAAGGAGAAAATGAAATGTTTGACAGTATTCATGAGCTCATGATTGATATAAGGACTAAGTGATATCATGGTTTCAGGATATAGAATTTTGAGGATTTTTGTATGTGGAAAGTGTTAAGTTCTAACTTCATTCATGTTTTCACTAAGGTTCAATGGATATTCATTCTTCAAGAGAATACATGATTAAGGTATTCACATGTTTGTAATTTTACCAACAAGATATATCTTATGATATATGGGGGATAAATGATGGCATTCACGTGATCATTTTCTTTATACTATGAGCGTGGACCGAATTATTTTAGATAAGCCTAAAGATTGGAATGGATTATGTTAACCATAAGCTTGTATTGTTTAAGGATAGAACTTTTTTTGATATTATTTATGTGATGTTATAGTAATGTAGTTTTAGAAAAAGGACAACCTGTAGGACGGGCGATAGCCCATCGCGTCGGACAAGGCTGTGGGAATCAAACCCACAACCGAAGTGCGACTGGCCTTTATTGTCTACCACTGGCCTACAGGAAGTCCATGTTTAGTAGAAACTAGTATTGTTATATTAAGCAGTATGACATATGAAGTATAAGTTCATTTTAGGAACTATATATGATTAATCTCACTATAGATGGACTTATGTATTTTTTGATAACTTTTCTAACCTTTTGTTTGAGACAGATGGAATGACCCATCATTCTATCACATGATCTGCTAACACATCACAAAAGACAAATTCAACATCATTTATTTAAGAGATGAAGTGGAAATTGTCCAAAGAATGACAAACGGTGAGACTATACCAAAATCACGAAAGTATTTCTTCTAATTTCATCAACTTTAGGGAAATGATCTTAAAAACCAAAAATGATGTCCTAGTGCTCTTATATCTGATGAATCAGATGGTACCTTAGATCGTCACAAATTTATGGATTTGTGATTGCTGGATTTTCCATAGCCATGTTCTCTACCACTCTCCATCAGAACATGATGATTATATTTCTCTTCCATATCCATATTTTCACCTATTTGGAAACCCAGTGATTGGTTTATTTGGGTAACCGTTACGTTTCATACTTTTGTTTTTAAAGATTGGTTTTGGTATTCCTTTTTACGGTGTGGGTTTATATTAAAGAAACTTTCGAATAGTAAACCATTTATAACCCCGACGAATTTCGAGGGCGAAATTCATTTTAAGGGGGGTAGAATGTAACACCCTGAGATTTTATGAAAAATATTCTTTTTAATTTCATTAATGTCTTGTGTTATACGCTACACCAAAAGGAGCTTTCACACCACACATCTCTGACCTGGCTTGAATTACACGCAATCGCCACCTTCCACGACAGCATGTGTTGTACGCAACACCAAGTTTCACTAAACAACGATATGCTATTAAAATATTATTAAAACTAGCCGTATGAATAGTAATAACCACTTTTTGAAATTTTGTAAATTTTATTTTTCAAAATGGACTTCATTTTTGGATTCGGAATATCTAAATTAGCTTAGGGTGAAATTTTGGTGATTTTCGGATAACTTTCATATTTTGATGAATAGTGAAAATTACTAAATTTTAATTAAAAACAATTTTTTCAATCGAAATAATTAATAGTGATAAATTATTAATTTGAGTGGTTTTAAAGTATATTTAGAATATATTTTTACAATTTAATACAATGTTGGTCATTGGATGTAATTTCACATTTAAACCAGTTATAAACAAGTGTCAATCTTTTGATAGTTATTATCTCTTAAAAACACGCCTTTTGTTTTG
Source organism: Viscum album (assembly GCA_963277665.1). Classification (NCBI taxonomy): domain Eukaryota; kingdom Viridiplantae; phylum Streptophyta; class Magnoliopsida; order Santalales; family Viscaceae; genus Viscum; species Viscum album. The sequence continues at coordinate 361,972,843 of OY728143.1, forward strand.
ACGACGGGAATTAATTTTTAAATTAATTAATGCAACTGATATGTTTTAAATTTGGTAAAATAGAAATCATTTTTGAGTTCATAATATCAAATATAGCTTAGGCTTAATTTTTGGTATTTTTCAGAAAACTTTCAATGTTTGATGAATAGTGAAACCACTAAGTGGTAGTTAAAAAAACTGAATTTTTCATAAATCTTAATTTTACCGCTTCTGTGAGTGGAATTTCAAAAATCCGAGAGACACGGTTGATGTCAGTAAGTAAAATGTGGTTCAATGAGATGAAAATAATTTTTTTTGTGAATAGTAACTTTTTACTTTTTTTTACCACGGTTAAAAGTAAATAGGGTAATTAAGGGTAGAAATGATATTATTATTACACTAACACATGTCCTAATTCTATTGGACAAGTGTAATTCGACCGAAAACAAACTTAGGAATAAAATATGACCATTTAGGCCCACTTGGATTAGATTAGGACATTTATTATTAATTTATTTAAAGATGGGTTAAAAGAGTTAAAATCAAAGTTTATTTACTAAAAAAATTTTAATATGGGGTTATAAATAAGCTAAATTCGACTATAAATATTCATTAGAAATCTAAAAATATTTCCTACATAATTGTATTTTATTTGTAATTTTTAGAAATTAAACAATTTAATTTTTTATGACACAACGATGATGCAGTGATTTTCTTATTAATGAAATATTGACATAATTGATGTTATAAATACCCAAATAAATATAATTTTAGATTTTTTATGAATTCCACTAATTTTCTAGGTTAATATGACATGTTAGTATTGATTTAATTAACTTTTTTCGAACTTATCATTCTGTTATGATTTTCACAAAAATCAATTACCAAATAGTGTTAAAATTGACATAAAATAGTTTTTAAAACAAATATTATATTATTAATTGTTATTTTATTCCTAAAAATCTATTGTTCGGCCAAATGACTTAGATAAGGTTATATATATTAATAATAAACAACTTGGGGTTCATTTGGCTTCTTATAGTATGTTTATAAACCTTATAGTGTAAGAATACAAGAAGACACGGTAAAAGTAAAATTATTTAACTTAATGTTAAATCTAAATGATAAGGTTAAAATAGGAACCTAAACTTGTCTAAATTATATTGGATGAGAGGATTTTGACCCATCCCCACCTTATCTTCGAAATATATCAATTTGGAGCTATTTAAAACCGAACTTGACTTTATAATAAAATAATAGTTTTAGTTATTCCAAAGGTGCCCCTCTCCTCCCTTATAAAAGGGCACCTCCTCCCTCTCTTCCTCACACAACTTTGAGCCTTAAAGCTCCGCCAACCCCTGCCAAAATATCTTCTCCACTTCCCTAGAAACATCCTAGAGGTTCTGGTCTTCCTCAAAGACCAATTTGAGTGCCCTAAGAGGAGGTCTCAAAGAGGCGCTTCAAAGAAGAGGTAATTTCTGTTACCGATTCATTCACCTTTATTTCTTCTTCCACTTCTTCTTCTTAGGTTGTTTCATTATGAAGTAATAACATCAGTATCACTCATATACTGATATGTTATTATAAGTATGAAACAATCCTAATTCACCATCTATCCATCCAACAGAAAACGAAATCACTGCGCGTGCGTACGTACGGAATACCGTCTCCGCGTCGTGGTGTAATCTGTTTTTCCACCAACACCTTACATGGATGGGTATTATGGTGTAAAGAATAACTATACATAGTTATTATAACATCATAATGATTCTGATATATTGTATCATCCACTCCAATTCAATTCAATAATTATGGAAATGATATCATCACTCGTGCGTACGTACGGACTACCGTCTCCACGACGCGATGAGATTCATTATCCATGTTAACCATTCCAAAATGATTATAAAGTATATATAATGAATAATAATGAAATATATGACATGGTAAATCTACTGTATTTATGTATATATATATGTCATCTACTTACTTCCATTCAAGACAATAAGGAAAGGAAAACATCGTTCATGCGTACGTACGGACTACCGTCTCCATGAACGGTGTGTTTCATTTCATTTGTCTATCTATTATATATATATATACTGAATATATATTATATATAAATCATATTTTATATTCTGGAAGTAAGTAAAATCAAGATATAAGTAATAATAATGTCAAGAACAACAAGTCCAAACACCTACGATAAATGAAATGATTTTACCCAAAACGCTTCTTTAACATGGAATTTACAAAAGAACGGGTAATATAAAGACATAAGTGAACCATATATGATATCATAACAATGATTATGATTCTGGAATAAGTCAATAACATTTTTTAAATCATTATATAGGAGTTTCAGACACGTACAAAGCATATCGGACCTGAGGTAATGGAAATATCACAATCTCATTTTTATCTGAGATTGTTTATACTTTAGTATTTACTGGGGTGTATTTTATCATCCACATACATGTTTCCTCAATATGTAATATTATTTCCATCCACATACAATTTTTTAAATCCAATTTTACCCTTCAGTGAGTTTTTAGTAAAGGATATGAAAGGAATCTTTTGTCGTTTTTCGTACGAGATACTTTTTGACTTTTCCGACAAAAGTACGAGAAGAATGTTTTTTTTAACTTATACGGCATGAATGTATTTTTAAAACATTATTTCCAAGAAGCTTCCTTTACAAGTTTTCAAGTTTATTTTTAATCAACTTCTTTTAGTTTAAAATTGTAAGACATGTTAAGAAAGGAAAAAAAATTTGAATTAGAAAGGATATTTTCCTCAAGAATGGAGTTCAAGTGTTTTATCAAAATTATTTTCCATCTAAGATAATATAAGGTTCTGTTTCTATCCCTATTATTAAATTGATATGATTATGTTGTGATGGAAATATTTTTATGAATTCCTTTTCATATATGAATTGTTTTATGATGTCATGATGTTTAAGATTCTCATTTTTATTACATGGGTTATGCTATGATGTATGGTTTATGATTTTGTGGCACACATAAGAATGGTATCATTATGAGATGGTGGGACCTATATCTCCCTCCAATGCATTGGGTAAAGATTTTATATCTCATGAGATAGACATGGCTGGAATGGTAGGTTATACCGGTTCGGTGAAACAGGACTGAAACGAGGGTGACTCAGTTCAGAAAGGGACTTTGTCCACTAAGATAGTCTTGGCAATGAGTCTTGACTAACAAGAAATGATTCTCTATGATTATGTGTGTATGCCACAGAGTTTCATGTTTTAAGTTATTATTATTGTGATTAAATTTCACTGCCATGAGTTATCCCAGGTTATGAAATTATGATCTCTTTTACAGGTTAATATTTCCAAAAGTTATGTGCTTATGTATATGATGTGATTGATATTTCTTTTGTTTACCCTTACTGAGCATTTGAGCTCACCCTTTTATGTTTTCTTTTCCCCAGGATATAAAGAAAGTTTTTAGGTATAAAAAAGGAAGATCTTTATGGGAGATGTTGAAGAGCTTTCACCACGATTAGAAGATTATATTCCAAGTTTCCAAAGACACTAAACTGTTACGATCCTTGTGTGTGTGTTTTTGTTATGTACTAAGTATTCCGCAAATGTAATGTAATGTCCATGAACATCAGGCTTTGGGTCTCTACATAGGTGGCATGGGTTGTTCAGGATTATCTTAGTTTCTATACATGTGTAAATGAGGACCCCTATGGTATATTTATAAAAAAACAAGGGAATAATGGTGAACAAAGATTATAATAGAAGGTGTTTATCACAAGAACTATGGAACATAATCTGAGAAAGAAAATGTTTTGTTTGAAGGGAAGTCAAGCATGTGATGTGGGCATAAAAGTGGATTATGTGTACCCAAGTTAATCACAGAAATTGATCACTTAATCAGTGACCATCAAAAATGGACCTGAGCAAATGGAAATAAGTTCCATCAATATGGGTGCAAAATAATCGTGTGTATATGCATGATAAAGGGCGCATACACAAATTTTACCTTGGCCTGAAACTAGAATTTTATATAACTCCATCTAGCTTGAAACATACATAATTTTTTTTTGAGTTTCCATTAGGCTTCGCAAGTAGTGAAATATAAAAATTGAAAATTAAATAAAGAATTAATTATAGTAATTCCATATATCATGTGTCTTCTAAGTCCAATAAATTCCCAGAATGACCTTAAATATTAGTTTTATGATTTTGACACCCATTTTCATCAAAAATGGATGAAATTTATGGCCTACACCAAGTGAGATATTCTCACTACCACGTCACCGGACTGTGGAATGTTTTCAAATAATATTCATCATTCAGTGTATGACCAATCATGTGGCACGTGAATATCCCATTTACTTATTCTTCATGGAAAAATATACTTTTTATCTTCACTTGACTTTTGTCATTAAAGGGTGGATCATATCATGGATTCTATGGTAAAGTGTATGTAATAAACTTTCCAAAGCCAACAACCATAAATAAGTTTAAAAATTTATAAACTCCATGAACTGAATTTATGAGTCTCTAAATTATAATAAACTAATAAAATATTATAAAATTTATCTCTATAATATATTATTCACTTGTTATTATAGAGACCGGGTTGATTGAGAACCGCTAAGAACGAGGGTGAATCTATGGTACATGTTTTATATTTTTCTTACCAAATATATATTTATTTCTAATTAAAGTTACAATACACTCTCTTTTTAGTGACTCATAATCACCCGAATGCACTAATAAATAAATAACCTAGGGACACCAGATTTTTACAAGGTTTAGTCTCAATATGAGAGCTTACTCATTTTGGTGATTTTTTAGACTTCTAAATCATATATTCTAAACTATATACAAAAATAAATACACAAAAAATATTATTGATCCCATTATAATAGAATCAATCTATGGTCCTTCTAGAGTTCTGCTAGAAACAACTCCTTTTCACTTCAATTAAATAAATCAAAAAAATTAAGAAATATAACTTTCTTGCTAATGTTTTTCTAAAAATAGTTTGTACAGTTATTCCTTCATAAGAATACTAAATCAATATAAATACATGTGCCCACTTCTTGAAAAACATTTAGGAATAATGAACACTACTAGTTCGACTAGTCGTACTAAATATCTTCATATTTTCAATGATCTATTTCTTCCTCAATCTATAGAATACATAGTCAATGTAACTATTATACTTTCTTAAAATCTCTGGAATTTAGTATTTACCTATTAGAGTTATTATTTTTTAGTATGTTCTCAGTTTTTTTATTTGACAATTTTGGATTTCTTCATAATTTCACAAGTACTGAAGGGTATCTCTACATTTCATATTCCTTCCCCTTCACTCTCATATTCATAAAATATTATATTAATATTTATAAAATAATTTCCATATTTAAATTATGAAAAATCCATTCAATCTTAGAAACATTAAATATCTTCATTCAAACTAGAATTTAATTCATGTTTTAATTATTCTTAAAATCATGATTGATATTTTTCATCTAAATACTTTTAATGATTCATAATTATTTATACTTTTAAATCTCTATGAAATTCATTTAATTAATTTTATTTTAACTTCTTTCTATGTGCCTGGTAGCATACATCAAAAATATAAAGACATAACCTTAAATATTATATAATCTAGTCTCTTTAGACCATCACCCTTACATAAATAAATATTAAATCATAAAGTGGACACATCCAATTTGTAACCATTTTCCCACAAAAGAAAACTTTTATGATATAAAAATTTTTATTTTCATAGAATATCTTCACGATTTCCATCTTAACCTCATTCTTATCCACTATTGGGGTGGTATCCAAGTGGTTAACACATGTTGTAATACTACGTGAATCCTAAAATCAAATCCTAGAGGGGGTGGATTTCCTGGTTACTATAGTAGTTATTGTAGGAGTTACTTTAGAATCTACAGAAGTAGGTACTATAGTGGGTACTATAAGAGTTACTGTATCTATATAATTATTCATCTAATTTGGGATTGCAAACCATAGACTGGGGTTATCTATATAGGTCATTTGTTCCATAGTTCATTTAGAACATAGGCCCTTTGTACCGTATGGCCTCGAGACCACATCATGACTTTGGGCCATAGGGCCTTCAGGCCATGAACCATCAATTCTGCCTACCCAGAAGTAGGCCCTATAAGAGGAATCAATGAAGTATCATCTACCATTGTAGAACAAACCGTATTGAAAAAAAGAGTGTGTATGGAAACCATCATCAGTACCGGGGACCATGCATCACTATATGGAGTAATTATTTCAAATCATCCATGTGAGGTTTGGAGCTAGGTTCCATCAATGAAACAAATTGTGAGACGGGGAAGTTCTAGTGTATTCGAGTATTTAGGCCTTCAGTTCTTGTATTAGGCCTTTTTCCTCTTAGTCTAAAGGTCATGTAAGGATTCCCTATCCAAAAATTTAAAAATTGTATTATCAAAAAATAAAATAAAATACTCTAGGGGATTTAGGATGCATTGAACACCACCTGATACTTATTCATAGTCATCCTCAAAACCCTATGAAAAAAATTTTGAAATGTGGAATGAGCACAAATTATCAATAAAATACACATAATAAAATATATAACATGTTAGTTTATGAATAATTATAAAAGATTTGTGTTTTTTAAAATTCAAATTTGGGATCAAAATAAACATTTTATTACCTCTAAAATCTACTTTTCTATCCAAATATTTTCATAAAACATATAATAATAAATCTTAAAGGAAAAAATAAAACTCATAAATGTTCATTTATAATCATGGAAAACATTTGAAAACGTTTTCAAAAAAAATTATATATTTAATAATTATAATGTAGCAAACTATTTTCTTTAAACATAAGATCATGAGTAATAATATCTAAGAATAACATAACAAACATGGTATCATAGATCATTATAAGAAGGCATGACTTTTAATTATAAAATATAAGGCTCAAGAATAGTCACATAGTAGTAAAACAAAATGAACATGGTATCATGAGATAATATAAGCATAAAAATGTGTTAAAAACACAAAACATGACATTACAATAAGTCAAGAATAAATAATAAGATAACATCACATGGTGGATAGAGTCCCATTGGGAATTTGACATACTCTCCAATCCCTTACATAATGTCTCATGAGGCAAAAGTTGTACCCAATTAATTGGAGCACTGTATGTACACATAAATCAGAATATATACATTATTATGTGTTCTATAAAAAAATCAGTCAAAATGAATATACATAAGAATTAACTAAGGAATGAAATGGCTTTCATAATTGTTCCCCATAGTGTAATCAAAGGATATTTCATAAAAAAATAATTTGAGAAATGATCTTAAGGCATGTATTGAACCATAAAAATAATTTAGAATATGCTAGAAATATATTTGAGAGAAATATATATAATTTATAATAAATTCATAATAATAAACATATAGAGAAAGTGAGTTAGAGAGAGAGAGAGAGGTCATAACCTAAATAAAAAATGTTGTTCTAAGATATCCCTTATCTTTAAAACCCAAATTTCAAAACTAAACATTCTAAAATAAAGGAAAATAGGGTTTTTCCTCGAATACACCATGAAATATTCTACATGTATCCTATCATAAAATAATATTTTTGGTAGTGTTAAGATTCAATGTCAACATATACATTAAAATAGAACATTCCTTTTGTCTTTTATAAAGAAACACATAATGAAATTTATAAAATTAGTAAAAACATTCATTTTAAAACCCCTTCAAATAAATTAAAAAGATGCATAAAATTTTATTTCTAATTCATATATGTCCATATAAATATATTTATAAAATAATTTTAGGAATATGTATATGGAATAAAAATATTTATAAAATAAATCTTTAAAATTTTTAAAAATAAGGTTTTTAATGTAAAGTGTCTTTTATGTAAAACCATAAAAAGATTCATTTTAAAAACTATTGTAAGTACATTAAAATGGTTTCAAAAATAAAATATAGAATCCATTGAATCATAAAAAATAATTTTATTTAAACATTTATAAGAACATAGACATAGATGAAAAATATTTTGGAGGGAAACTTTATTATATGATTTTTTAAAATAAAGCCTCTTACCTCGAGTCTGACTCATCATGTGAATTATTTATCTTCTTAAAAAATAAAATTATGTTAATTATTTAATTTCTTAAGAAACATTTTTAATTTTATCATCCCTTTTATTTTATTTATTATTAATTTATATTCAATTACATAATCATTAAATTTTACATCAAACGCTTTAATGATATCCATCTTATAAGTCCAAAATGAATTTGGAAGGTTGAATATGGTCAAAAAGGTCATTATTTCATCATATACAGGATTATAATCATGAAATAATTATAATTTGGTACATTAATTATATTTTTATAAACAACCATGAAATATGGTTGTGAAAAATGAACTATGTTACAATCATGGAAAAATTTGGTCATACGTATGCATGAATAAATTTCCATTATTATAGAGCATGACGGAAAGAAGTTGAGTGTAATTTTATTTTTCCATAATGATAATTATATCATAGATATAATATTATTTCTTTTTATACACATATATATACCATCCATGTGATTTGGTAATGAAAAATGAATCACATTTCTTCATAGAGGTGAAAATATACACGTCTGCATGAATGGAATCATCATCCTTCAACGGATCGAAAGGTCCGAAAATATATGATATTTTAATTTTATATAATGATATATATTTAATTATTATTATATATATACATTTAATCTATCATCATAAACATATATGGGAGGAAATGATGGAAAATTAATTACATTGGTTCGGGAGGTGGTAGTCGGTCGTACATGAAAATGAGGGTTTTGTTCCCCATTTAATTGAAGATGAGATAGATGTAGATTATGAAATTAACATAATAAATTTTAAATATATGTGACATAGTTTTTTATTATATAATTTTTTTGAATAATATTTTATTGAGGTAGAATTATAAATAAAAAATCATAGTTAATAATGATGTCTCTTCTTCAGACAACCTCTTCATGTTTACATTAAAATCCATACAATGAGCGATTTATAATCTGACCAAGGACTCTAGGAAAAGGGAATGGATTTAATTAATTTATTTTAAAAAGTATTGGGGAACAAAAATTATTTTTAAGTGATGTAAAAAAGAGGAGAAGAGGATTCCTTTTATAAGTGAGGGGAGGGGTACATTTTGAAATTTCTTAAAATATTAAATTAATATTAATTAATTTTGATTTGAAAAATGATCAAAACTGATATAATTAAAAAATATAATTTTTATGGGTCTAAATAACACCATATATTAAAATTTTTACAAGTTTATATTAGTATTTTACCCTTATCTTCTTCTTTAGCTCGTATTAACCCTTTTTAACATTTACCCTGATAACAAAGTATTTACTCTTTATGGTTGGTGATAGAGACTATAAAAAGAAAATTGTAAAATTAATGGAAAATAGTTGATATTTTAAATGATACCCCAATAACATGTCTCAAGATATTATTTTTGGGATTTTAAATTAATTAATGAAATATTATTTATTATAAAATATCATTAATTTCATTTTTGGAACTATTCATTTAATTTAACTTTTAAAATGACATAACAATAATTTAATTCAAATATAATCCATTAAAACACCACTAAGATGTTATATTTGTCAAAAAAAATCTTCGAACACAATAATTCATTCTATAAATTTTACTTTTAATATCATTAGAATAATTTGTTTTATTTTTCCATTAAATGAGAAAATATTTTGTCAATGTTGCATAAGCATTTATGGTAATTATTTCCTAACTAAAATTTATAAATAAATCATAATGATAAAAGATAAATTTTTTTAAATTAATATTTATAAATAAAAATAATTTATTTTTAACTTTGTCACAATATAGTATTGTTATTAAAAGTAAGAAATGACATTTTTTCTTCATCTTTTACTTAAATATTATAAAGTTCATAATCAAAGCATTATGGAACCAAGTGGACATATATTAGATAATTTGATGGAAATGGATGAAATAAATCCATAATATATGATAATTTCAAGTGTTAAGGTCAATTTGTAGTCCTTATCATACTATGTTTAACATTAATTACCATATTTACCCTTACCATAGTGATAATTATTTAATATAATTAATATTCATAATGACTAAAAATAAATAGGTACTATTTAATATATTTGTTCCTCCTGATTCTAAATATTTAGTTCATTTTTCAACATTAAATTCACATGATTAAAAGAATTTAATTTAAAATTAAACATGCAAAATATTACAAAAAGCAGTTTTTCAAAAAAATTGCATTTGAGTATAAAATTTATTTTATACAAAATTCAAGTATGAAATTTGTTCCAATTAATATAATTAGATTTTATTTAATAAAAAAGAACTAATTTAATTTTAAAACAAATCCAAAATACAATATGACATTTTAAACACTTTAAAAGAAATACAGTTTTCAATAAAATTTAGTATTTTTACTATTCATTAAAAAATCATACTTTTCAAAAAAAATATCCAAATTTCACCATAAGATAATTTTGATAGGATTATTAATAATGATATCATTTTTATTAAATAATATTTTTAAAAGTTCTAATAATTAATTATAATGATTTTTCATGCAAATAATAAAACCCATTTTTGATGATAATATATTATTGAAGAAAATATATTTTAAAAAAATAAGTTGACATTACTAAATTAGTATTGATTAATTAATAAGAATTTATAAATATATTTATATTGTGTATTACCTTTATATATTTATTTACTAAATAATTGAATACTATTGATATCTTTTAATTTAATGGCTATGTTATAATGTATATATTTAAGTATAATATTTCATGGTTCCTTTTGGCTCAGTATTACGTGTCATATACGCTATCAAGCATAGTTTTATTTTTTAAAATCTCAGTGTGTTACATAATTCCCACCTTAATAAATTTATCCCTCTAAATTTGAACTTATTCTTAGTAAAAATTGGGTTTTCATATTAAAATACCATTTTTAAAATCCCACATTATAAAAAGGGTTTATAAAACTTCCTATTGAAAAGAGGGAAATAGAAATATAAAGGTCATCACAAAAATAAGTTTCTAAATTTGATAACATTAGTGAGACGTTAAAATATGGACATGAAAGAGAACTTAATGTCTATATAATTATGTATAGTTCTAGATATCAATGATCAAAATAAATTGAATGATAAATAAAAAGTTAATGACCACAAAAACATAAACTAATGAGGTGGTCAAATATCACCGATTCATCATAAATTATGTAAATAGGATAACATTTCTGCTTCAAGAGTCTTTCCCTATATTTTAGTAATTCCTTTACCATATAAGATAAGAATATAAAAAATTTACTTACTTGACAAGTATAATTTCATCTTTTAATGAATTTCCACCAAAATCTCAACTCCTACTCCAAACAATGATTATTCAAGATGATTTTTTTTCAAAAACAATAATATTGAATTTCAACAGATCACATAATTACATAAAAGGATAAGAATTTATTCCTCCTATAAATATGCACTAAAAACCAAAATTGTTCGCATATGGTAAGATAAATCACAAAATTAATAAACATAAATATGAAGAAATACAGCATTAATCCCTAAAGGAACAACAATAAAACCCAATGTTGAACTTAGATCATTTGATAAATTCAACAAAATATTCCTGGATAATAATGAAATAAAAATATTTGAATTATTTAATCACATATTCCTACAAGATAAATTTAACATTTATCTCCAAATAAAATTAATTACTCTTAATTTCTCATAACAAAATGTATATTCCATAATAATATATGATAATAATTTCTATAAATAAAATAAATCACCACAAATCCATAGTAAAATTTTATTTACTTCTAAAATATAATCCTAAATCATTCCCCAAATAGAATCTCATAATATTTTGTTTACCATAATCATATATTTAACCTAAAATTTTGAAATTCAGTTAAAAACATTAATTACTTAATCACAAAATCACTTTTCAACCATATGGTTATCTCCATGATGAAAATTGTGTTCCCAAAATCAATATAATCTTTATCTATAACATCATTTAAGAAAATAAAATGCTAACAAAGACATCTTGTAGGATAGTGTTAGGTGTTTCACCATTATTTCCCTTCAGTTGTGGGTTCAATATTTACAACATTTTTTGTATGATAAAGGTTTTCATTTTTACTAAAACCGCATTAATATGATTCTTATAATGTCCCCAAATTTTATATTAAATTATATAAAAATCTTTAATCATAAAAGATCATATAAATCCTGAAGGCTATAAATACCTTAAATCTTATAAAAAATAAATCTTTCTCAAATAATACTTTATGGTTATCCTACGAATTATATATACCTCAACATAATAAAATATCCCTCAAAATATAATTAATCACCATAAAATCCCATAACATAAAACCTATAAATGGTTGTTTATTACTTTGAAATTATGATCAACCTTAAAATTATAAACCCATTATGGTATCCATAACTCCTAATAAAATATCAAAAAAATCATAATCTAAAAATTTATATGAACATTTTTTCTGATACCAACTATAAATAATTATATTTAAACATTATATAATCTACTATCTCTAGAAAAAAACTCAGTTTATTTCATTCTCAAATATCATTTAGTTTTATAGTTTTATATAATTCGGCCATCACCTTTAAATAAATAAATATTACATCACAAAGTAGACACTTACACATAGTATTAATTTTTCCCACAAAAAAATTTATTATATAAGAAATTTTATTTTCATGGAATGACTTTACAATTTTCATCTTGACCTCGACCTTTTCCTTACGCATCTTTAAAACCCTGTGAAGAAAATTTTATAATGAGCGATGTGCATAAAATCTCTATAAGGGGAATATAAAAAAAGAAATAAAGAAAAATATTAATTCATTAATAATTATACAATATTTTTCTTTTTCAAAGATAAAAATTTTTCTCAAATAAAATTTGTATGATCCATGAAGTCAACTTTTTTATCCAAATATTTTCATAACACATTTCATAAGAGGTCATAAAGGGAAAAAACATGTAAAGTTTCCTTTGTAATCATGGAAAACTTAAGAAATATTTCTCAAAAAAATTAATACATTTTCTCCATTATGAAGTAGAATATACTTTCCATTAAACATTTTATCATCAGTAATCACATCGAGTAATAACCTAAAGAACATGGTACTATAAGATCATGATAATGAGGCATTACATGATATCATAAAATATAAGTCTCATGAATAATCAAATGGGAGAATAAAATAAATAACTTGGTATCATAATATTATATAAACGTAGAAATTATCATTGAAAAAAAACATTACATAAACATAATTCATGGATAAGTACCAAAACAACATCACATGGTGGATAGAGTTCTATGGTGTATTATTTTTACTCCCTAATCCATTCCATAACATCACATTAGACAAAAAATTTACCTAATGAATTGGAATTCTATCTGGGTGATCCCAATATAATATGTGTATTCTTATGTGTGTTATAAAAATGAATTCAATTATAAGGAATAAACATAATTATTATCCATGGAAATAAATTGGTTTCATAATCTTGTCTCATGTTGTAATCAAAGGATATTTCATAAATAATTCATTTTATATATGAACTTACGGATTGTATTACCCCATAAAAAAAATAAGATTACTATATAAATATATTTGATATAAATGTATATATAATTTATAATAATTCAAAAACTTTAATGATTGAGATAAAGTGAGTTAGAGAGATATAGATGATAACCCAATGAAAATGGTGTCTTAGAGAGATCCCTTACCTTTAAAACCCAATATTCAAATCTAAAATTTACAAAACAAAATAATGGAGGGTTTTTCTTTGAATAAAAATTTAAATCTTGTAAAGGAACCTAATAATCAAATAATGGTTTTATTGGAGGTAAAATAATTTGTTTCTGTAGATATTAAAATAGAAAATTACTTTTTTTCTATAAAGAGAGTCAAACATTTCCAATAAAATAAATAAAAAAATTCATTTTGAAAACCATTGGAATAAATTAAAAATATACATAAAATGTCCTTTATAATTAATATATATTCATGTAAATATATTCATAAAATAATTTTATGAATATCGACATAGAAGAAAAATATTTAGAAAATATATATTTAAAACATTTAAAAATGAGGTTTTAAAAGTAACGTGTCCCATAATTAAAAAAATAAAAAATTACTCTTTTAAAAACATTATAAATAAATCAAAATACGGTCAAAATTACCTTTATAATAAATTGAAGTATAAATAATAATTTAATAGAATCATTTAGAAGAACTTTTTCAATGAATAAAATTATTTGGAAGGTAAACTTTAAGAGATTGTTTTTAAATGAAAATCCCTTACCTTGAGTCTGGATCATCACGTACATTTTTTATCTTTTTGAATAATGAAATTATGTTAAATATTTACTTTCGTAAAAAAATAAATTTTATTATCCCTTTAATTTTATTTATTATCATGTTATAATCAATTACTTAATAATTTAAGTTCACATTATATGTTTTGATAATATTCGGCTCATAAGTTCAAAATGACTTGGGTAGGTTGACTATGGTCAATTAGATCCTTATTTCATCATATAAAAAATAATTATAATTAAATAATTATCATTTTTATTCAAAAATTATACTTTTTCAACCAACCACTCAATTGTTTTATGAAAAATTAAATAAGTTACAATCATGGAGATGGAAGGTTGTACATACACATGAGTAACCTTTCCATTTTTTAATGATCATGGTGAAAAGAAGTTAAGTGTTATTTTATTATTAAATTATGATAATTATATAAAAAATATCATATTATTTCTTTAAATAGACATATATATACCATTAATTTTATGAGGTAATAAAAAATTAATCACATCGCTTCATGGATGTGGTAATCCACATGTACGCACAAATGATTTTGTCATCTTTCAATTGATGGAAAGGTAAGAATATATATGATACATAACTTTTTTATAATGAAAAATATTTCATGAATATAATATATATATATATACACATTAAATATATCATCATAAATATATACTATAGGAAATGATGGAAGATGAATTATAGTAGTTCATGAGGTTGTAATTCACTATTCACACAAACAATGGTTTTATATCCCATTAGATGGAAAAGAAGATGGATGTTTATTATTAAATCAAAATAATAACATATCAGTATATGATAGATAATTATTTCATTATATCATCATGTTTAAATTATATTTTAATGGTGTATAAGAATAAATAAAACAAAAACACTATATTAATAACGATACCTCTTATTTAGAAAACCTCTTTAGGATTTCACTAAAAGACTTACTATGAGGGTTTTATAATCAAACCAAGGCCTCTAATATGTGTTTAGGGAAGTAATAAATGTATTTTTATGGATTTTTAAAACAAAAATTATTTTTAAATGTGAATGAAAGAGGATTGGAGGTACCTTTTTATAAGTGATGGGAGGAAAACATTTGGAATTTTATGAAATATTAAATTAATATAAATAAATTGTTTTAGAAAAAAAGATAAATATTATATAATTAAAATATATGATGATTATGGGTATAAATTATATCATAAAATAACATCTATACAAGTTTTTATTATGTTTTTACCCTTATCTATTTCTTTTAACACGCATTAACAGATTTTAACATTTATTATGATAACAAAGTTTCTACTATTTAAGAGTCATGATAGGTACTGTAAAAGAATAATTTGGAAATAAATAGATCTTGGTTGATATTTCCAACCATATATTAATAAATTTGTTTAATATAGGATTTTTATGAGTTTTAAACCATCTAATGAAATATTATTTATTATAAAATATCATTATTTCCATTTTTGGAATTATTCATCTAATTTGACATTGAAAATGACATGGAAGTATTGAAATTCAAATATAATCCTTTAACACAACACTAAAATTTCATAATTATCAAAATAAATTATTATAAATAAAAATTCTTTCAAATAAAATGACATTACTAAAAAAATTGAGTTCATATTTCCTAATAATTAATCAATAATATTTATTGAGTAAGACCATTATATTATAATGCAGTTAATATTATCCATATCTTAAAATTTATTAGCCATATAATAACTATAAAATTTATATAAAAATATTTCATGGTTTTTAAGATCAATGTTGCTTAAATTATATGTTTTTGAATTTAGAATTGTTTTTAAAGATATATAGGTGTAACAGTGGCACGTAGTATAGAACTCTTATAATAAAATTATCTTGAATCAAGATCCACCTTAATTATCATAATTTTTGGATCCATGAATAACTACTACTCAGTATCATCTGAATTAATTCTTCTCTTTAGAATATATTCTATAAATATTATATTTGAAATATCATTTTTCTATAAGTATTTATTCTCATGAAATATATTTCATATATCATGTATCACTCCTATGAGAAAAATATAATACATTTTCACCATAACTTTATGAAATTATACCTTAAATTTTAGATAAATATTCATGCATAATATATTAATCTATAAAAAATTGTAACATTATAATTTTCCAATAAAAAATTCACCTCACAATTAGAAATATATTATTCATGTACTACATAAGGTTATTTCTAAGAAACAATATATTACGCATTGAAGAAAAACCTTTTGTTCCACCAAAATTCTATAGATTCTCAAAAATTATCTTATGCATGAATCAATTTTCCAAATTCTAAGTGTTTCCCAATATAATATATTACATGTGGAATTATTCTGAGAAATGTGTTACATATTCATCTTCTAATGATAAATATATTATGTAATATAATAAATATGTTATGTACGCACCATCATCTAACAAATATATTCCATACCACTGAATTTGTAAAATTTGGTACGGATTCTCACCAATATATATTATGTATGAACAAAATATCATATATACTACCTTGACTTTATTAGATTAATTTTAGTTATCATCCAACATACTCAGAACCTCATTCAATCTATTTGGGGCCTTCTTAAACAATTTAAATCAACTAAAAAAATTAAAACTATCTTAATAATTTCATAGATATGACAAACCATTCCCTAAGTTTTTTTCCATATGTGAATAAACGTATTGAGTGTTTCAAGTAGATTCTATTTATTTTAATTTTGGATTCATTTTAAAATCCTAAAACTATAACATCATTTTTAATCTCATTTTTCATCGACTTCTTAAAATTGTCTTAAAAATAGTACAATCAAAGAATTGACCTTTCACTAGTACTTAACATTGAATCATTAAAAATTCCTCATCAATCAACACAATATAAGGTTCCTACTTGAATCCGTTTACTCTAATACATAGAATAATAGAGGTAACTTCATAGCTTCATGTTCCTTTTCCATTAAATAATAATAGAAGTAGTTTAATTTTCTTATTTTTATGATCTCCATCTCATCATCATCCATATACATTAAAAATATCAAATTGACAAAAAATATAACTTAATTTTAACAATTTAATTTGTTAAAATCAATATCCCCCTATGCATTTGTTATCAATACCAAATTTCCAACCTAATTAAATTTTATTATCTTCCCTTAATTAAGAGTATGTGAAAAGGAATTATAAGGGTAAGGTTTAATAATTACATCTTAATTCATTCAAATTATTTCATAAAATAAACTTCTCTTCCTATCTCCCCTATTCATAATTATATCTTGCTTCAATTTTTTGATGGAATAATGACATACCATGTTTTTTATCTATGAGCTAATAATTATAAACTCTAAGTCTACTTAGGTTAACCCGATAGAAAAAAAATTAATAAAAAATTACATAAAATAATTTCCTTAATCTATTTAGATTTTCATATCTCTTAAATTATTAAATTTAAGTGGTTTTATAAACAAATTTATCAAAATAAAACTGCACTGCACTCATATTCAACAAATACAATAGAAAAGTTCAACTTAAAGTCATAAAACTCACCATTTTTCTTTTCTTTTAAATCAATAACGACTCCCCTTTTAAGCGTATATTGGAATTTTTTATTTTTATACCGTTTCTATACTCCAATGTGTGTTTTCCATATTATAAATTTCAATGGAATAAATCATCCTTGGAATCCTACTCCTCAATTATGTTCCCCCTCAATAGATGTACTCATTTACTCAACATCATAGAACATACAAAACTCGCTGATGGGAAATTTATTTTTATTTTTATTTATTTCTTCCTCATAAAGATTCCTTTTTTATTCATCTCATTTAATTCTAGGAATGTTAGTTAAATTTCTCATGGTATAAAGTTGTGTTTTTATTAAATGCGTATTTTTTATATGTCAATGACTTTATGAAAAGGCGTTCCTTAATGATATATTAGAGTATCCCCCTATGATATTAAGTAGAGGTATCCCATGCAGTATGAGTAAAGAATGATGGAGTTAATTTTCATTGTAGTTACAAAGGACCAATTAATATAATGGTAATAAAAAGGAAGAGTTATTAGATGCATAATAACATCTGGTTGGACACAATCTAAGGGAAACCGTAAATTAGAAAATTATAAAAACTGATCATCATGGAAGAAAATTTCATGTGATAATGGAAATATTATTTTACTTTCTATAATAGTTTTGAAATATTTGAAAGGTGTATATATTATGTGTTTCTTATGTGATGTTACTTCCATATATTAATGTTAGTATAAATATGGATTTTAATAACCCATGAAATGTGGGGATCCATCCATGGAGAACATTGAATCTTGGTGGCTAAAATAATTTTAGATATTCCATGAATGGTGTTTAGATTGTTTTAGATATGCGATGGAGTCATTATAAGTCAATTGAAGAAATATGGAATTGTTGGAGTTCACTGAAATTTAACAAAGTCTCTAATACAAATTATTTCATGGAAATAATATGGATTCATCATAAGGATTATTTATTCAATTAGTTCTGGAATATTGTATGTCTCTAGTACATCATATAACTTTTATCTAATTCTAATAAAGTAGAAAATTAATTGATTATAACTCTTTATTGAATGTAATTCACTGGCTAGAGTGTTGGTATTTTTAGAACCGATAGTCCTTTGAGTCACCAAGTGTAATTCTTCAAGCACATGTCATTGGTAAAATCATACATCATCACTACTGAATGTAATCACTTCATAAACTAGAATAATTATTTAGTAAGAATAATTATTTTAATAAATTATTATGTAGACTCACTTATATGAAATATTGTAAGTGTTTTGGACTTAGGGAAATTTCGAGTTCCTTCTAGGTGAGAAATAAAGTTTCCAATAATTTTTTTTCTCAAAAAGAATTTATTTAGGATAATATTGTGTTATTCTTAAGTTCCATAAACATTATAAATCTAAGACCAATCCTAATTAAGTCCGTATTCAAGTAATAAAAAATGATATGGAGATAAGGAACATTGTTCTTGATGATGAAAAATGAATTTATTTGGTTTTCAGGAAAAAAGAAAGATTCATTCACATCGAAGGTCTAGTTTTCCACCAGTGATTATATATAACATGAATTGGTATGTTTTGATCCTAATAAGATTAAATAAGTTACGTGGATTGTTCTAAAAATATTTATTCAAGATGGTGTTTTTTTATTTTCTTAATTTCCAATAATACAAATATAGAGTGATCCAAGCCTACTATAGAATTGATTTATATATCTAAACTAGATTAAGATGATGATTCTGGTCTGTAGTATCTATGATAATCAATATATAAGGTGTATATTCCACTATTATTTAAGATATAATCACACCACAAAGCGATTTTTTGTTTCAAAAATTGGAATACAGAATATTTCAGAACAACTATGGAAAATAAAATATGGATTCAGTTGAGATATTTTTAAAAAAATGATGAACATAAATTTAACCAACTTTAGTTAAAATAAAATATCTATTCAACCATTTGAGTATACTTTAATGGATGTAATTTTAGAAAAATATTTGAGTTGAAAAAAGGTGCACAAAAAAGTGGGTTTTCCCAAAGCGTTTATTTAATAATTACACTTTTGGATAAAAATAAGAGAAACCCCTCTTCAAACCATATATAAATAATAAAAATGAAATAATAAATTTAATGAAATGTCTTATTCAAATGAAAATAATATAAAATCAATGATGAATATATAGAAAAATAATGAAAGTGTCACTACTCCTTGGTCTGTGGTGGTTGAGAATATGAGAGGTTATGCTGTATAGAAGAACTCAGACCTCTGAATGTAGAATAATTAAGAAAACCCACTGAGCTTATATCAAAGAACATGGTGGATATGATACTATGTGGAAACTGAAGATCGCTAAGTATTTATGCTTAAGGAAGAATAAGAAGCCAATTGTGGTTTTGAGTTTAGTTCGGGAGAGATAAAGTAGTGGGAAGAAGAATATCTGAGTATAGACCAACCTATTGTGTGTGTTTTAAAAATATAAGAACTAATTTTCATTTTTTATACTATGATAACCTAAATTAATTCAAATATCCTATTTTGAGATGATATATACCATTAATGTTAATGTATAAGTTTCTTATGGTTTCCAGGTGATCTACTTTTAAGATGAACATAAAAATAACACTTTCCCATATATGGTGGGACCCTGTAGAAACTTTGTTTCTTAGGTTATGCGTGGAAATCATGTTTTTAATCTATAATAACAATTTTAAGTTGTTTTGGCTAGTCCATTATGATTCTGGGAAAATAAGTCCTATGAGATATAGGATCTTGTTTACTTTTTAAGACTCAGAGTATAGATGGGGAACACCATACATTGTAATAAACATCATATTAAATTATAGAATACTTTATTGGGGAGAATAAGAAATCAATTAAATAAGTGGTCCTTTGTGCCAAACCTCATAAAAATATTGCATGTATTTAATCTAATTTATATGTATACATTTGGTTAATGGTTGTTGGTTAATACATAAATATATGGATATGCACTAACCAGAAATATAGGTTAATTTCTAAATGGGGTTAATGTTTTTAGGAGAATCTTGAATTTTGTAAAAAAAATTAGTCTACACTTGATCACGCCCCCTGCCCAATTTGTATATACCAATCCTATTGAGAGTTTCATTTGGAATCAAAGAGTATGTCACATTTTATTAGATTTATTTTTAAAGGACCAATAAATATCATTTGGATTACAAAAATAAATTTTTGAGATTTTTGAATAGATTCGAATGTATAGATAAAACTTTATTCTTATAAAACCCTAATATTTTAAAAGGAAGACAATGTTCGATAGCATATAGGACATGCAACACCAAACATAATTAAAACATGAAATATTATTATTTAAATATAGTCGTTATAACATAGTTGTTAAATTAGAATGTATGAATATGACTAGCTGATTTATTAAATCCATATAATGTTCCTACTCAATATAAATTTATTGATAAATTATTCGTAAATAATCCCTCAATTTTTAGTAATGTCATTTTATTCTTCCAAAATATATTTTCATTAAAAATGATTTGTATTTATTTCTGTGATAGAATATTATAATTAATTTTCAGAACATTCAGTAAAAATTTGATAAAAAGTAAATAATTTTTAAAATTATCATGACGATATTACATTAGAGTAAATTTTTGTGATTTTTTTGAAAAGGATTATTTTCCACTAAATAGTGATGAATATTGATTTTCATTAAAAACTATATTATTGTTTCAAGCATTTCAAAATTTCAATTTTATTTTAAAATGGTTAAAAACTATAACTGTTTTTAGTATATTATTAATAATACAATTAAGTTCAATGTAATCAATTTTATTGTTTAATTTGATATAAAAATATTTTTATACATAAAAAAGAAAATTTCTTTTAAAAAATATTTTTCGACATTTTTTTGTTTATTATTAAAATAAATTTTTTCACTTTTGTGTTTTAAATATTTAAAAATGGATTCTATATTGGGAATCTGTATGTAAAATTTAGGTAAATAGTTCCCTTTTATTTTTTTCATTATAAATAGTAATTGTAGTTAACATTTGTTACCACGATAAAGGTAAAATTAGTTAATTAAGGGTAAAAGTAATTTGATAAGGACAAAAACGTAAGCCAGATATTTTTCTTAATTTAATGATATGATTATATTCCATCTATTATCATCCAAAGTTTTAATATATGGCCTTTTTTTCATGTTTCTGTGATTGTGACCGTCATAATACTTTTTGTAAAGAAAAGTCAAAAATGAAATTTTCTATTTTTTATTATCTTTAAATTTTAAACATAGAGATAAAAAAAGATTTGTTCGATTATAAATGATTATTTTTAAGATAAATATAAATTATTAACATTTTTATTTATTTGTAATTATTTGTGGTGAATTAACATAAATTCTTTCACAATGCCAACACTGTATTTATTAAATTAATAAAACAAATAAATATGATTTTAAAAGTATTACATGTGGTACAGTTTGAGTGAGTTATAGTGTTTGATTATTTTTTGTAGATAATTATAATATATTTGGGTTTTTTAATTGTTTATAATCTAATTACATCCTTGTATCAATGTTTTTTAAAACGAATTAAATTAATAGTATCAAAATAGACATTAATAAAATTTTATAATAAATAATGATTTATTAAATGATTTTAAATTCCTAAAAATACATTCATCCTTAAATATAATTGGATATGGCTGATAATATTAACCATGGTCCATTTATGGGATGTTATAACTTTTATTGAAACTTTATTTACCCAAAAAGAGTGAAAACATAAATATCGGGGTAATTGTCAAAAGGGTTAACATAGGTTAAAATAAAAATATAACTGTAAAAATGTCACATAAACATATAAAATTTTAATTTTATGAGAGTATTTAGACTCATACTTATCTTATATTATAATATTTTCAATTTTTATCCATTTAAATTTGAAAATTAAGTTATATTAATTTAATAATATAAAAAAAAGTGTCCCTCCCCTCTCTTACAATACATCAACTCTCCTTTATTCATCACAGTTCAAAACAAATCACCCAATAACTGGGAAAATAACATCCTTATATCCCTCCCAATATTATATAGTTTTTTTATCATAAAATAAACCTATGAAATATTTTATTGTAAACCATAAGATGTTTTCGAAGAAGATATATAGTTCTTAGCCAAGTATTTTCATTTTGTTTCCTTTTCTAACTCCTTCAAATATTATTAGAATAGGATGAAATAATAACACCATTATATTACATATAATGAGATGTTATTATGTTTATGTAATAACATATATTCATATCCCCTTCCAACAAATTAGAAATGAAATCATCATTTGTGTTTACAGTGGATTACTACCCTATGAACCGATGTAATTCGTTTTTCATCACCTCCTCTTACGTATGGTTATAATAATGAATTTAATTTATATTTATGATATTCATTACATGTTTATAATTCTAAATATATTACATATAATTTAATTTCATATCTTTCCATTCACTAAAAATTGATAATTTTGTTCGTTCATACATGTGGACTAAGACCTCCACGAAGTGATATGATTCATAATTCATTACCATATCACATAGATGATATAAAAAATTATATTTTAATAAATAATATGTTTCTATGATATAATTATAATTATGTGAAGGTAAAATATTTTAGATACCCGAAGCTTGGTGTACATAGACATTACATTACTTTTGCGGAATACTTAATACATAACAAAAATAGAATCCCAAAGACCCTATTAGTTTAGTGTCTTTGGAAACTCGGAACATAATATTGTAATCATGGTGAAAGATCTTCAACATCTCCCATAAAGATATTCCCCTTTTTTTATTACCTAAAACATTTCTTTATATCCTGGGGAAAAGAAAACATAAAAAGTTTGACCTCAAATGCTCAGTAAGGGTAAACATGGAGAACATAAAAACAATCCAAAAAAATTTGAATGTTAAAACATGAACATAAAACATCAAAATCTTGAGTAATGACATAAATATTGGTAGTACATAAGGCATAGATCATAAAGGAACATTAATCATGATATAATTCCATGGGAATAAAACATGAAATTGTGGAAAACCATTAATCACATGATATGATTTCTATACTAGCCAAGGAATTGCTGCTAAGACCATCATAGTGGAAAAAGTCCATTACTGAACCAGGATTACTTATTGTTCCAACCCCGTATTACTGAACCAGATTCACTTGTCATTCCAAGCATGTATATCTCATGATATATAAATCTTTACCCAATTCATTGGAGAGAGTTATAGGTCCCACCCATCTCATAATGAAATCATTCTTACGTGTGCCACAACATAAACATAAATCATTCATCATAACCCAAAGAATATAATGGGTTTTATAAACATCATCCCATCATAACATAATCCATATAAGAAAAATGGATATCCTTTCATCATTAGAATAATAAAACCATGAAAATAATAGAGACATTATACTTGAAACACAAATATACTAAATAATGTCATCTTAGATGGAAAATAGTTTTGATATAACTCTTGAAATTAATTCTTGAGGAAAATATCCTTTCTTCTTCAAAATCATTTTCTTTTCACAAAATTCCATGGAGTTTTAAAAGAAAATGATTTTGTTGAAAATAATCATGAAATATTGTGTAGGATTCTTCATGAAAATAAGGAGTTATGAAACTATAAAAATCCATTCACACCGTATAAGTTCAAAAAAACTTTCTCCTCTTACTTTTTCCGGAAATGTCAAAAAGTACCTCGTATGGTAAACAAAATAAAGATTCCTTTTATACATTTTGGTAACATTCAAAAATGGTAAAAATTAATTTAAAAATAAATGGAATAGTAGTGAACATTTTATGAAAAAAGTTTTAGAAAACGTGGACATGGATGATAAACATAACCCCAGTAAGTACTTACAAATAAACAATCTCAGATAAGAACGATATTGGAATAATTACCCCTTAAATTTTATGATCGGTGGAATCATACATGTCATAAAATAAAGAAAATTTCATGAAAATATAAATATCATATCCTTCATAAAAAAAATCACTAAACATTCATGGGAATCATAAACACCATACAAAATAAATAGTTGGTGATTAAGGCATATGTCTCACAGAAATAAAAGTGAGACGAAATAATCCCTTACCTTTGGTCTGATATGCTTTATACGTATCCGAACATCCTGTATAATGATTTAAATAATGTAATTGACTTATTCCAAAACCATATTTATTGTTATGATATCATATATGGTCATATTCTTATCTTCTTATTAGTAATATTTCATTGCTACTTTTTATTCGGGTGTTCATTGCTTTATGTTATTATGCCTGTTTTTCAAATAAATTATTATTTCTCTTTTTAGGTTATAGATACATCATTTACTGGATGTTATTAGTTTAATATATATCATATTTATTCATTCAATTAATTTATATAATCATTATTAAATGAAGATCATGTATAATGAGTCACATCACATCGTGGAGACGGTATGCCGTACGTACGCACGAGCGATGATATCATTCCCATGATTGTGGAATTGTATTGAAGTGTATGGTGTATAATATTTCAGAATCAATATCACTTTAAAATAATCATATATAGTTATTTCTTCCATCCTTATACCCATCCAAGTATGTTAGTGATTAAATAAAAGATTACACCACGGCGTGGAGACAGTAAGCTGTACGTACGCACACGTGGTGATTTCATTTTTTTCATAGGATGGATAGAAGATATAATATGGTTGTTTCATATTCATAATAACATATTATTATACAAGTGATACCTGAATTATTACTTAATAATGAAAAAACTCATATAGAGGAAGTAGGAGAAGAAATAAGTTTGAGAGAATCGTGAAAGGATATTACCTCTTCTTCGACGCGCCTCCTCTTAACTCCTCTTAGGGAACTAACGTTGCTATTTGAATAAGACCAGGACCTCTATTTGGTTTATAGGGAAGTGGAGAAGAGAAATAGACAAAATTTGGCCAAGCTTGATGGCTCAAAATTTTTTAAGGAGTAGAGGGAGTATGTGCCCTTTTATAAGGGAGGAGAGGGGCAATTTCGAAAACCTCAAAAAATATTAATTTATAAGAAATTCAAACCCCACTTTAAAACCTCAAAAAATGACTCAATTAGAATATGCGATGAGATACGGTTTTAATCTCATAAACCACTAAAATTTAGACATTTTTTATGTTTATTTTAAAACTTATCATTTTGATTTATCCTTATTTAATCTATTTAATTTTATTTGTGGTAATAATATTCTAAATTTCAAATTGTCATAAATACATAATTATATGTTGTCAATTTTCCATATATGGATAATTTATAACCTTATAGACCATATAATTGTTAGTTTGTTATTTTTAAATATTTTCGTGATTTTTAAATAATTTAATAATATGTTATTTTTATAAAATGCTAATAGTGTAAATTTTGACACTATTCATTTATTTGAATTTAAATAAAATACACACAAATAATATATTCAAACCAAAATATTTAATAGGTTAAAAACATGTCATATTCATCTAGAAAATTCGTGGACCATGTGAATTAGTTCATATAATATTTATTTTAATATTTTTAAAACCATTTATTTGATATTTCTCTTAATAAAATAATTACAACAACATTTTTGTATAATTATTTAATATACTTATTTGTTGCATAAAAATTAAAAATAAAATACTATGATGTATATAAATCTAATATCATTCATAATAATTCTTCTAGTATAATGTATCTTCTAAAACACCCATCTTTTAAAATGTTATGTTTATTAAATTATGAAGGTGAAAACTTTGACATCATTTAAAATAAAATAATATAAGTGTCATAATCGCATTTATAAGGCTCCAAATGGTCAAAAGTTAGAAATTTTGATTCTTATGGTTTATATTAACACGAAAAATAAGTTTTGGTCAGGTTTTGGGCCTTTTATGGGTATTATTAGTTTAATAAAAACTATATTATTGATTTTTCACTAAATAAATAATTTCTACATCACTAATGTAGAAACTATTAAGGTAATTATATATTTAATAAAAATTACAAATAAATTACCATGATAAAGAAAAACATTTTATATTTAAAATTATTATTTATAATAGAATTTATATTTTGTATAACCTTATATTAAAAATACATTAAATGTTAAAGTTTGAGAGAGACATATTTCACTTTCATTTAAATAAAATAAATTAAAAGTCTTAATCACATAAAAGTGGGTTATAATAGATACCATTTCGACCCAATTATATTTTAGGATGAAATATAATCATCAAATTATATTAAGACAAGTGTTAGGGTAATTTTATAATATTATTTTTACCCTTAATTACCTAATTTACCTTTAACTTTAGTAAATAAAACTTATCATAGTTACTATTCATAATGCCCAAAAATTAAAAGTAGCCTATTAGAATAATTTGGACCTACTTATTCCAAATATGGAATCCATTTTTTCAAATTCAGGATACAGAAGTCTCCAAAATTAATTTAAAATTTATCCCTTTTTCAAAAAAATAGATTTTTATTTAAAACATTGCAAAAGATTGAAATGTTATTCACCTATGAATTAAATGTAAAAGTAATGATAATTACATACAATATATTAAATGGTAAAAATATATTCTGTTTATACTTTAAAACCATTAAATATTATAATTTAACCATATAACTTATCTTGATGAAAAATTTTGTTTTTAATTAAAATTTAGCATATTTTTACTATTCATCAAAATATGAACGTTATAAGAAAAATATAAAAACATTATCAAACATAAATTTTTATAACCTCATTCACAATAAGAAGTTTATTTTATAAAATTAAACTTATAACCTTGTTAAAAGTTATATTAAAAGTGGGTGCGCCATCAAAAGGCGGCAAAATTGCATTTTTAGAATAGTACTTATTTTACCCGAAAATTTTATTTTTTTCTCATACAAAGATCTATAAAATTTGTAAGATGAATGATAATGTTATAAAATTCAAATTTTAGTTAATACTATTCATAACGGCTAGTTCATGATAATATTATAATAATATCTCATTTAGTGAAACTCGGTATTGCGTCCAACACACGCTATCGAGGAAGGTCGTTCTTGCGTGTAATGCAAGCCAAGTCAGGGTTGCGTGTAGGGAAATATTCCTTTGGTTTTTCATACAACATACTCAAAATAT
The DNA here is from genome assembly GCA_963277665.1 of Viscum album. Classification (NCBI taxonomy): domain Eukaryota; kingdom Viridiplantae; phylum Streptophyta; class Magnoliopsida; order Santalales; family Viscaceae; genus Viscum; species Viscum album. The sequence goes on from OY728143.1 coordinate 362,001,120, forward strand.
ATTTCAATTATAAATTGATCAAAATCTATACTTGGTTTTGTGTAAAATTAATTTTATTCGAAAGAACTAGAAATTGTGTGCATCACAGTCCAAGAATAGTGTTGCGTATACTACAAGCTAATACGGTGTTGCGTATAGTGCAAGCTAATCTTGGTGAGGAGTAAAACAAAATAAATTAAAGAAATTAAAAAGAATAATTCTCATAAAATCTCGGGGTGTTACATTCTACCCCCCTTAAAATGAATTTCTCCCTCGAAATTCATTGGGGTTATAAATCGTTTACTACTTGAAAGTTTATTTCATAGAAACCCACACCATAAAAAGGAATACTAAAACTTAAATTTAAAAAGGAAATTTAGAAAAATAACGGTCACCCAAAGTAACTCATCATTGGGTTTCCACATAGAAGAATATATGTAACAAATATGGATATGGATGAGAAATCTAACCATCATGTTCTGATGAAGAGTGGTAGGGAACATGGCTATGAAAAAACCAACAATCACAAAGCCATAAATTTGTGATGATCTAAGGTACCATGTGATTCATCAGATATGAGAGTACTAGGAAAACATTTTTGATTTCAAGATCATTTCCCTAAATTTGATGAATTTTTACATAAGGGGAAATACTTACTTGATTTCAGTGTAATATCATCGTTGATCATTCCATGAAAAATTTCCACTACATCTCGTATTTAAAGAAATGAAGTTGAATTTTTTATTCTTGAAGTATTAGCAGATCATGTGATAGAATGATAGGTCATTCCATCTGTCTCAAACATAAGGTTAGAAAAATTTATTAAATATACATAAGTCCATCTATGGTGAGATTAATCATATATGGTTCCAAAAATGGACTTATACTTCATCTATCATAATGGTTAATAAAATAAAACTGGTTTCTACTAACCAAGAAATTCATGTAGGCCAGTGGTAGGTGATAAAGGCACGTCGCACATCGGTTGTGGGTTCAATTCCAGCATCCTTGTCCGACAGGATGGGTTTTCGTCTGTCCTACAGGTTGTTCTTTTTCTAAAACTATACTATTATAACATTTCAGAAATAATATCAAAAAGTTCTAGCCTTACACAATACTATCTGATGTCTAAATTAAGCCATTAAAATATTTAGGCTTATCCAAAATACTATTTTCCAATCTCATAGTATAAATAAAAATATTACTATATATTCCATCTACCAAGCATGTGAATACCATCATTTATCCCCCATATATCATACGATATATCTTTTTGGTCACAATACAAACATGTGAATACCTTAATCATGTTTTCTCATGAAACATGAATCACCATAGAACCATAGTGAAAACATGAATGTTGTCCAAAGTTAACTCTTTCCACATACCAAAATACCAAAAAATTATATATATTCAAACCATGATGTCACTTTGTCCTCATATCAGTCATGAGCTCATTAATACTATCAAACATATTATTTTCTCTTTATCCCTTCATTATATGAATATCATCTTCTTTCCAAAAATATTTGAATAACCTTTCATGGTTACCGGTACCATTCAACATATAATTTTAAGTACTCAAGGAAAAACAATAGTGTAACAATCCTTATATTTCTCTTTATTCCAAAGTACCATACATTATTCTTGATAAACATGAAATCATTCTACTACCTTATTAAACCATTGACCGAGATTCAACACTTCTTTCATCTCATATATCATTCGTAGTCTCTTCATCATCATCAACATAAATACTACCCATACAACCATGCTGATTCTCTTCATGAGACTTTCCCTTAGGGCATTGGTTTGCATAATTCATGTGCATTCCACATTTAAAACATTTAACCATTTTTGAAGTCTTAGCAATACCATTATCCTTGTCTATGGAGTTAACTGAACCTTTTCCTTTGCAATTATTGTCTTTGTGTTTGTCTTTTCCACACCAAAACATCTTCTAGTTCCTTTGAAACATTATCCTTGATTCCTCTTCCCATATGATTTACATGAGGGAAATTTAACTTTCTTTCCTCTATGATCATCATGAAACTACATATTTCTCTTATTAGATGAGTCAGGAAACTTACCAAAGTTGAGATTATTGATCACATTATGAGATTTATGATTAGTCATAATAACGATATGTGGACTTCCATATCCCATTTCATTTGGTTGCTCTTGAAGAATATCATTCCACTATCCATCAAATTCTCCATTATAATGAATCTTCCAGTTTCCACCCATTTTTCTAAAACCCAAAAATAATAGTGTGAAAGGAAAAACTCATGCTAGGAAAACAACATATTAAAGGGGATTACCTTCAATATCTAACATCTTTAGTTTAATTATATTCTCATTAGTGTAATTATATTACTATAACCTATACTTATACTTATCCTTAGGGACATCCTTAGAAATACCTTAGAAATATATCTAGGGATCTCACTAAAGTTATCGCATCCTAGTTTCCAAAGGATAATTAAACCTTAACTCTGATACCAACTGTAGAGACATGAAGCTTGACGTACATGGACATTACATTAATTTTTAAAAATAGTTAATACATAACAAAAATAAACACCCTAAGACCGTATTAGTTTAGTGTCTTTGGAAACTCGGAACCTAATCTTCTAATCATGGTGAAATATCTTCAACAGCTCCCATATAGATCTTCCCCTTTTTCCTCACCTAAAACCTTTCCTTATATCCTAGGGAAAATAAAACATAAAAAGGGTGAGCTCAAATACTCAGTAAGGGTAAACATTGAGAACATAAAAACAGTCCATAAACATTTGAACGTAAAACCATGAACATAAAACATCAAAATCTTGAGTAATGACATAAATCTTTGCAGTACATAAGGCATAGATCATAAAGAAAAATTAATCACGATAAAATGGCATGGTAATAAAACATGGAATTATTGAAAACCATTAAGCACATGATATGGTTTATATATTACCCAATGCATTTCATCCAAGACCATCATAGTGGACAAAGTCCATTACTGAACCGGGTTTACTTGTCGTTCCAGCCCTGTATTACTGAACCGAAATCACTTTCCATTCAAGCCATGTCTATCTTATGATATATAAATATTTAACCAATGCATTAGAGGGAGATATAGGACCCACTCATCTCATAATGAAATCATTCTTACGTGTTCCACAGCATAAACATAAATCATTCATCATAACCCAAAGAATATAATGTGTTTCAAAAACATCATCTCATCATAAAATAATCCATATAAAACAAATGAATATCATTTCATCATAAGAATAATCAAACCATGTAAATAACAGAGACATTATACTTGAAACATAAACATACTAAATAATTTCATATTATATGGAAAATAGTTTTGATAAAACACTTGAAATGAATTCATGAGGAAAATATCATTTCTTCTTCAAAATCATTTTCTTTTCACAAAATTACATGAAATATTTAAAGAAAAAGATTTTTTCGAAAATAGTCCTGAAATCATGTATAGGAAGCTTCATGAAAATAAGGATTTATGAAACTATAAAAGTCCATTCATGACGTATAAGTTAAAAAAACATTCACCTCGTACTTTTGTCAAAAAAGTCAAAGAGTGCCTCATATGGTAAACAAAATAAAGATTCCTTCCATACCTTGTGGTAAAATTAAAAAAGGGTAAAAATGACTTCAAACATACATTTAAGAATAGTAAAAATTTAATGAAAACATTTTTAGAAAACATGGACATGGATGATAAACATAACCATAGTAAGTACTTATAAATAAACAGTCTCGGATAAGAATGAGATTGGAATAATTATCCCTTACCTTTTATGATCGGTGGAATCATACGTGTCATAAAATAAAGAAAATTTCATGAATGTGTATATATCATATCCTTTATAATAAAAATCAAAAAACATTCATGGTAATCATACACATCATACAAAATAAATAGTTGGTGATTAAGGCATATGTCTCACAGAAATAAAAGTGAGGCGAAATAATCCCTTACCTTAGGTTTTATATGCTTTGTACATATCGGAACCTCCTATATAATGATTTAAATAATTTCATTGAATTATTCCAGAATCATATCCATTGTTATGATATCATATATGGTCATATTATTATCTTCTTATTAGTAATATTTCTTTGCTACTTGTTATTCAGGTGTTCATCACTTTATGTTCTTATGCGTGTTTTGTTGAATAAATTATTATTCCTCTTTTTAGGTTATAGATACATCATTTATAGAATGATATTAGTGTAATATATATCATATTTATTCATTAAATCCATTAAATTCATTTATATAATCATTATTCAATGAAGATCATGTAGAATGAGTCACATCACATCGTGGAGATGGTAGGTCGTACGTACGCACGAGCGATGATATCATTCCCATGATTGTGGAATTGAATTGACCTGTATGGTGTATAATATTTCAGAATCAATGTAAATTTAAAATAATCATATATAGTTATTTATTCCATCCTTATACCCATCCAAGTATGTTATTGATGAAATAAAATATTAAACTAAGGAGTGGAGAGGGTAAGTCGTACGTACGCACGCGTGGTGATTTAATTTTTTTCATTGGATGGATAGAAGATAGAATATGGTTGTTTCAAATTTTTAATAACATATCAGTATACAAGTGATACTGGAGTTATTACTTAATAATAAAACAACTCCTATAGAGTAAGTATGAGAATAAATAAGTTTGAGAGAATCAGTAAAGGATATTACCTCTTCTTCGACGTCCCTACACTTAACCTCTTCTTAGGGAACTAAAGTTGGTCTTTGAAGAAGAACAGGACATCTAGTAGGTTTTAGGGACGTGGAGAAGATAAATGCATAGGTTTTTTTTGAGCTTAATGGCTCAAAATTTTGTGAAGAGGGGAGGTAGGAGGTGCCCTTTTATAAGGGCGGAGAGGGGCAATTTTGGAAACCTCGAAAAATATTAATTTATAATAAATTCAAAGCCCACTTTAAAACCTCCAAAAATGACTCAATTCTAAGATGATATGAGATAGGGTTTTAATATCATCAACCAATAAATTTTATACATGTTTTACGTTTATTTTAAACCTTACCATTTTGATTTATCCTTATTTAATCTATTTAATTTTATTTGTGGTAATAATATTATAAATTTTAAATTGTTATAAATACATACTTATATATTGTAAATTTCACATAATTGGATACTTTATATCCTTCTAGACCATATAATTTTCAATTTGTGATTTTTAAATATTTTGGTGATTTTTAAATAATTTAATAATATGTTATTTTTTTAAATTACCAATAGTGTATGTTTTTACACTATTCATTTATTTGAATTTAAATAAAATACACAAAGAGAATATATTCGAATAAAAATATTTAATAGGTTCCTAACATGTCATATTAATATATAAAATTCTTGAATCATGTTAATTAGTTCATATAATATTTATATTAATATTTTTAAAACCATTTATTTGATATTTATCTTAATAAAATAATTACGACAACATTTTTTTATAATTATTTAACATAATTTTTTGTTGAATAAAAATTAAAAATAATAATATGATGAATATAAATCCAATATCTTTCATAAGAATAATTTTAGTAAAATTTATCTTCTAAAACATCTATCTTTTGAAATGTTATGTTTATTAAATTATAAAGGTGACAACTTTGACATCATTTAAAATAAAATAATATAAGTGTCATAATCGCTTTTATAAGGATGAAAATGGTAAAATATTCGACTTTTGGATGATTATGGTTTATATGTACATGACCAATAAGTTTTTTCATGTTTTTTGTCTTTTTATGGTAATTATTAGTTTAATAAATACTATATTAGTGATTTTTCACTAAATAAATAATTTCTGCATCATTAATGTATAAGATATTAAGGTAATTATATATTTCTTAAAAATTACAAATAAATTACCATGATAAAGAAAAAAAATTATATTTCAAATGAGAATTTATAATCGAAATTATATTCTTTATAACCTTATATTCAAAATACCTTAATTATTAAAGTTTGAGTGAGACATATTTCACTTTCATTTAAATAAAATAAATTAAAAGTCTTAATCGCATACAAGTGGGTTCTAATATATACTATTTCAACCAAAGTATATTTTAGGAAAAATTATAATCATACAATTATATTAAGACAAGTGTTAGTGTAAATTTATAATATTAATTTTACCCTTAATTACCTAATTTACCTTTAACTATGGTAAATAAAATTTACTGTAGTTACTATTCATAATTCTCAAAAATAAAAAGTAGCCTATTAACATAATTTGGACCTAATGATTCCAAATATGGAATCCATTTTTTCAAATTCAAGACATAGAAGTTACAGAAATTAATTTATAATTAATCCCGTTGTTGATAAAAACGGGTTTTTTATTTAAAACATTGTAAAAGATTGAATGGTTTTTTACCTATGAATTCAATGTAAAATTAATGATAAGGACATAAATTTTATTAAATGGTAAAAATATATTCTATTTATACTTTAAAACCATTAAATATTATAATTTAACCATATAATTTATCTTGATGAAAAAAGTTGTTTTTAATTAAAATTTAGCGTATTTTTACTATTTATCAAAATATTAACATTATCAGAAAAATATCAAAACTTTATCCGATGTAAATTTTTATAACCTGATTCATAATAGGATGTTTATTTTGTATAATTAAACTTATAAACATGTTAAAAATTAGATTTAAAATGGGTTCTCCATCAAAAGTCGGCAAAACTGCATTTTTTGAAAAATACTTATTTTACCCACCATGATCTAGAAAATGTGTAAGATGAATGATAATGTTATAAAATTAAAAATGTAGTTAATACTATTCATAATGGCTATTTCATGATTATATTATAATAATATCTTGTTTAGTTAAACTCATTATTGCGTACAACACACGCTATCGAGGAAAGTCGCTCTTGCGTGTAATGCAAGCCAAGTCAGGGTTATGTGTAGGGAAAGCATCCTTTGGTGTTGCGTATGACATACTCAAAATATAGTTCAATTATACATTGATCAAAATCTATACTTGGTGTTGTGTAAAATGTATTTTATTCGAAAGAACTTGAAATTGTGTGCATCACCTGCCAAGAATAGTGTTGTGTATACTGCAAGATAATATGGCGTTGTGTATAGTGCAAGCTAATCTTGGTGAAGCGTACAACAAAAGGAATAAAAGAAATTAAAAAGAATAATTATCATAAAATCATGCGGTGTTAAAAATATTACTTGCCTTATTTACATCATGATCATTGAAGAATGAAAATGTTTCTCATGCATAAGTAAGTTCAACCATCCTCACGATTTTAACGTAGTTTTTTTTCTTAATAATCTTTCCTGGATTATTTTATAAGTATAAATGATGTATAAAAATAATAATTATTTAATGATAATTATTATTTATATGATTTAATATGGAAATATTTGACTATAGTCAGCCTACCGAAGTTAGTTGGGACATATTACCTGAATACCGTCAAACTTATGACATGGACTTAATTGATTAAGTAAATTGAATATAACAAAGTAAAAAATAAAATAAAAAGGAATAATAAACTTGAAAATTGTTCCTAATAAAGTAAATAATTAACATATTTTTATTATTAATGAATATAAGGAATGTATGTGATTATTATGACTCATAAAAAGATACTCTCTTTTAAAAATCATCTTTTATAGGTTCCCTTATAACACTTTTTCTTCTATGTCCATATTTCATAAAATATATTATCAATGTACTTATATGGAAATAAAATAATTATAACAAATATTTTATGTCTCTTTTGAATATATTTAAAATGGTTTCCAAATTAATCCTTTTACATGATGTTTTGAGGATATTTACAATAGATAAACGGAATGTTCTATTTTGATGTATAAGGAAACAACAACTTTTCCTATAACCATAATTATTATTTTATGTTTGTATTACTTTAAAAGAATTAATGTTTTAATAAAATAAAAATACTCTTTCCATTCCTTTTAGGTATTTAAGTTTTGAATATAGTTTTTTAGAGTAAAGGGTATTTCAATATCTGAAAGTAAATTTCATATGTGTTAAAAAGAGTTTTTCAAATATTTTATGATGAAAATGTGTAAGAATAAAAAAATTGTTCATGATATGGTACATTAGAATTATATATGAGAAATGGTAGATCTCATACATCTTATAATATGTGTTTATCCAAATTATATTTCATTTATATGGGTGAGCCTAATATTTCTTATAATATGGGTGATCACCATTATAGTTCTACAATTCATTGGGTAATATTCCATATCTTCAAAGGTAAGAAGGATGGATTTAACCAATGTGTTTTCTCCAATGGATGTAACTGGGATCCATTTATTTCTAGAATTGGTTTAAAATATATTAGTAATATGATTATATAAGCCACCTAAGAAAATGTTTTTATTTTCTTGCTATGTTTTTTTTGAGAAAAAAGTATGTTTTTCTCATCTAGAAATGATTTATTTCATAATCTCAAAGAATAATGTGATAATGGTAAGTATTTTGGGGATTTTTAGTTTTTCACTAGACTAATGGATTTCTTCTTTTTATGTACCTTATTGGGATTTTTGTTTCTCAACCCATGTTTTAAAAGAACATAGGGATTAAGGATGGGTAGGAACAAAGAATAAGACAAGTTGAATTTCATGAATATTTGTCATGAAAAGAAAACATGTTTCATCTTAAATGTTTTATGTTATAGAAAAATGGATATTTATTAGAAGTGTCTACTTGTAATGTATTTTTTATTATGTGTGATTTGTGACCTAATTCTCTATTACTATAAACTATAAAGATCCTTAGGGATATAATAAAATTAATTATTGACTAAAAACTCAAGATATATAAAATCTTTAAGGATGGTCTCTTATAGGTTGTATCAGAACAATGGTTTTGATAACTCTTTTGGATAGGATTTTATTTGATATTATGTTAAAACTACATTATAACCACAATGGTTAGTATGTTATGGATAAATATGGTTATTATGGGGGATTGGATAACACTTAAGTCAACTGAGATATAAATGTTTTAGATGATTAGAGTATTATAAATATTCTACTATATTTTATTTTCCCTTATGGATTATTTCCCTTTTAATAATTCATTTGATGTTTAAATGATTTTCTTTTCAAAAAATTAAGGATTTTTTATCACTATTGAAGGAAATAGATATTTCAGAACCTTTTCATCCCTTCCAAATGATTTTTTTATCAATATTATTACAAAATATTATTAAAATGATTTTGATTGATTATTATGTATTCAAATAATCTATAATAAATTTTTTGACATATCCAACACCTTTTCATTTCTCCAAAAAAATTGTCATTAAAGGAATATTTTTCAATTTATTTAGAAATATAAAATATATAAACTCTATAAAAAAGGGAAATTCCATATAGGACTTGATCATTTACATTCATGAAGTTGGGAATCATGTCAGAAGATATAAGGAATATCCATAAAATCCTTATGATTGGATTTAATATATGAATTATTTACTTATGTTCAAAGTATAAGACATGATTGGGTTAGTATTTATGAACCATAAGGATATAATTTATATCCTTGATTGTAGAAATGAATTATTAATAAATAATATGTTGATTCATGCTTGATGTTTTAATAAGAAAGTTGGAAAATGATGTGTTTATGTATCGGGTTTTAGAATTATGATGTAGTGGTCTTTTATCATTGATATTATGATATATTCTAAACATTATGAGATTCATGATATAACTAAATATAATTCTATAGTAGGATTTGTTTTCAAAACATGGGAATATATGTTATATAGAATTGATACCTTTGAAAAGTGGTGTAACAAAAATATGATAATTTTTTGGAGACATTTATTGAGTTTTGATAAATGTTTGAGGTATATGCAACCCTAACATTTAACATGTGAAAAATCTATTTGAGTAAGAATGACTTTAAATTTAATAGACATAAGTTTAAAGGTATTGATAACATTTAGGGTTTATATTATCTTTGATTTTGATTAAATTATGGGAATATAAGTTTTATCATATAGATAATAATGGAACTGAAAAGTGATTTGGTGATTAAGTTATTAATGTAGTCTCATAAGAAGATAAATATAATTCTAGGGTAACACTATATGATATTAAGGTTTTTCATTTGAGGAATCAATATTGAATTATCTCTTAGAAGTATATATGATTTTAATGTTTCTTATAGTGATTTATGTTATTGATAGAAATTATTGTCATATTTTTAGATTATACAATTATATCATATACATTCTTGTGTATATGACATTATGAGTTTCTAATTGGAGATAAATATTTAATTAATATCAGAAGAAATTAGGAAAAATTCCATCTAATTTTTTTGGTTTGAAATAAATATTTCTTATAATTTTACATTTAGCTATTTATAAAATGATATAAGTTGAACTCTGGGTGTTATTTTTTAGGCTTTAGAGATTACTAATTTATTTTATAATATGAACGTTCATTCATTTTGAGAATTATATTACATTGTTTTAACCTTTTTGGTTTTAATTAATGTCTAAATGTAGTAGGAATAGATAGTTTTACTTTTATGTGTTATGTGATCTGTTAGAAGTTGATTTTAGTTCTTCAGGAATGAAAAAATCATCTTAAATACTCATCATTTGGATAAAATATGATATTTCAGTAGAAATTGATTAAATGAGGATATTATAATTGTTTTGTAAGTATATTTTCTTCTGTTCTTAGACTATATTATAATGTAATTTCTAAAATATTGGAAAAATATATTATAACCAAAATCTTATCCTGTTATGTTTTCTTCCAATGAATAGATTTCTTTTTTTCACCTCTTTAGTTTATGGTTTTATGGTCATTAACTTTATCTTGATCATTCAATTTCTTATGATCAACGATCTATATCACTGTCCATCATTATTTTAACATTATTATTTTATTCCATATCTATATTTTCACTTCCCACTAATTTTATCCTATTTGAAAACCTAGTATGTGTTATTGTAGATAACCTTTATACATCCCTTTCTCAATTTTCAAGAAAATGTTGCATTAACCCTTTTAAATTTTTGGGATTTCCAAAAATTATTTTCAGATTGAAATCCCATGTTCAGAAAGATAAATTTTAAATTTTGAAGATTAAATTTAGTAAATGGGGGATAATGTAACACCCCAAAATTTTAGTAAGAAGATTATGTCTGATAGCATATAAGACAAGAAACATTGAGCCTAAAAATTCCATGAAATATTATTATTTAGATGTAAATGTTATTTCTTTGAAATAAAATTTTAGGATATGAATAATATTTAATTTATTATGAAATCTATATAAATTTATATCTCAATATAAGTGTACTGAAAAATTCTTATTAAATAACAACTCAATTTTTAGTAAATTCATTTTATTACTCAACAATGTGTTTTCTTAAAAAATTGTTTTTATTGTTTTTTGTGAGAAAATATTATAATTAATTACTAGAGCCTTTAGAAATTTTATTTTATAAAAAAATATATCATTTTTTAAATAATCATGTACAAATTAACTTAGAGTAAATTTTTGGGGTTTTTCTGAAAAGGATGATATTCTAGTGAATAATGAAAATATTATTTTTATAAAAAACCTTATTTTTGTTTCATACATTTAAAAGTTAAATTTTCTGTAACTGGATTAAAAATAAAATTAGTTCTATTATATTATTAATAATTAAATTAATTTCAATGTTAAAAAAATATTTTTCAATTTGGAACAAAAATACTTGTATACTAAAAAGTCATTTTCCTGAAAATTTATTTTTTGACATGCTTTTCTGATTTAATTTTAAATTAAATTCTACAATTTTTGTATTTTGAATCAATAAAATTGGATTCAATATTTTTAATTAGGAGTTACAAATTTTTTTAATAGTTTCCTTTTATTTTGTGTCATTATTAATAGTAACTGTAGTAAAAAGTTGTTACCATGGCAATGGTAAAATGGGTTAATTAATAGTAAAAATAATATAATAAGGAATAAAGGTTCCCTTAAAACATTCCATTATTATATTAGATGAGTATATTTCATGCATAATAATCTAAATTTTTAATATATTACATTTTGTTTCCATGCGGACTGGATTATGACCATTACAATACTTTATGTAAAGCAAAGTCAACAATGACATTTTCTTTGATTTATTATCTTTAAATTTCATACATAGAGATAAAAAAAGTTATGTACCATTTTAAAATATTGTTTTAAAGATTAATAATTTTTTAAAATTTTTATTTACTTATAATTTTTAGTGATGAAATAATTACTTTAAATTTTTACGCAATGTCGACACTATATTTATTCAATTAATAGAAAAAATTAAAGAAACGGTTTTAGAAATATTATAATTATTATAATTTTAGTGATTTATAGTATCCCAAGAATTTTTTATATATGTATAAAAATATATGTGGTGTTTAAAATGTTTTTATTCATATTTTTCTCTTTGTATTGATGTTTCTAAAGTCAAATTAAAGGAATGGTGTAATAATTGATATTAATGATATTTTATAAAAAATAATATTTTTATTAAATGATTTAAATTTCATAAAAAAATTCTTGTTAATAAAATTGAATTTTATATGGCTGATAATATCATTCATGGTTTATTTATTGTCCTTTTTCCATTTAGAGTAGCTTTCTTGACCCCTAAATAGTAAAAACATTAATACGGGGTAATTGTCAAAAAGGGTTAACATGGGATAAAACAAAAAGATAAAATTAAAAATATCACCCAAACTTGTCCAGTTTTTATTTTTTGAGACTATTATGACCCACACATATATTTTTATTGAATATTATAAATTTTGAGACATTTTAAAAAGAAAATTAATTTATTTTAATTTTATACTTTACGAAATTCCAAGAGTACCCATCCCCTCTATTATAAAAGGGTACTTCTTATTATATTTTCATAATACTTCAAAAAAATTGGTTCATCCAAGACCTACTATAATAAATTCCCTAAATACCTCCCCATTTATTAGATTCATTTTTTTAACATAAAACGAACCTTGGAAATCTTCTGGTGTAAACCTTAAGAGGTTGTTTGAAGAAGTTGTATAGTTTTTAACCAATAGTTTTCATTTTGTTTCTTTCTATACCCCCATAAAATCCTGTTCAACATTACTGAAATAATAAACCCAGTATCTTCCATATACTTAGATTTAATTATTTTAATTTCATAAACTATATTCACCTCATCCTCCATCAAATGAGACATGAAACCATCATTCGTGTGTATGGAGGACTACCGGCTCATGAACTGATGTAATTCATTTTAAATCACCTCCTATTATAGATGGATTTAATTATGTATTTAATTTATATATATATATTCTATTCATGAAATATTTATCATTAATAAAATATAATATACCATTTACATTTTACATTTACATGCATGAAAAGATGAAAACATTATTTGTATATATGTGTGGAATACCCCCTCCATGAAGCGATGTGACTGATTTTTCATCACTACATCACAGAGATGATATTTATTAGTATATTTAAATAAATAATTTGGTATTTATAATATATTTATATTTATTTAAAGATAAAATAATATTTACCATATTTCCATCAAGATCATTGAATAATGGAAATGTTACTCACGCATACATAGGGCCTACTATATCAATGATTATAACATAGTTCATTTTTCATAACCAACATTCATGATTGGTTAGTATAATATATTTATAAAAATGATTATTATTTTATTAATATTACTTTTTAGATGATTTAATAATAACCCCTTTTCCCATAGTCAATCTACTAAAGTCATTTTGGACATATGAGCCAAAAATCATGAAACGCCCAACGTAAACATGATTGATTTTGTAAATTGAATATAATATGGTGATAAATAAAATAAAATAAAATGGAATAATAAACATGAAAAATGATCATAACAAAGTAATAATTAACATTATTTTATTATTTAGGAAGATAAATAATGTGCACGTTGATCCAGACCCCACATAAGGGACTCTATCTTTAAAATCATCTTTTATGGTTTCTATTACAACTCTTTTTCCTACATGTCTATATTTTTTAACATATGTTATTAATTTATTTATATATAAATAAAAGAAATAAAATTTAAAATTTACATATCTTTTTAATTATTTCAGAGTGTTTCAAAAGGAATCTTTTTATGGAATGTTTTGACTTTCTTTACAAAAGGAAAATAAAATGTTATATTTTAACATATATGGAGACAAAAAAAATTGAATGTTCTATTTTAACATATACGGTGAAAAAAAATTCCAACCACAGCAATAGTTATTTGATGTATGGATTCCTTTGCAATATTTTTGTTTTCTTCAAATAAAAATGCTATTACACTTCCTTACAGCTATATTATTTTTTAAAATGGGTTTGGAAAAGAAAGGGTATTTCAACATATTAAAGTGTTTTTAATATGGGTTCAAAATATTTTTTCAATGGTTTTATGATGAAAAGGTGCATGAATAAAATGTTTTATTCAAGATATTGTACTTGATAATTATAAATGAGAAACATTTGAGATTGATAAAGTTTATAAAATAGTTTGAGCTCTATTAGAGCTTATTAATATGGGTGAGCCCGATGTTGGTTATATGAAGTAAGAGAACCATTATATCTCTCCAATGAATTGGGTATTGTTACTAATCTTTAATAGAAAGGTGGGAGTTAACTGGTGTGGTTTATTCTATTGATTTTACTAGGATATAGTTATTTTTTATATGGGTTTAAAACGGGTTAGGAATATGAATCTCTAAGGCACCTAAATTAGATTTCTATTTTATTTATAAGAGTTTTTATGTTTTTATTGAGAAAAAGGTCTTTGTTTTTCATGTAGAAATTATTTATTTTATATGGTCAAGGAATAACGTGACACGGGTAATTATTTTTTTTATTTTCATGTGTTTTCATTGAACTAATGGATTTATTCTCTTTTATGTCCCTTACAGAGATTTTTTTTGCTCATCCCACAATTTAAAAGTTGTTTTTTATAGGGATTAAGGATGGTTTTGAACAAAGAATAATTCAAGTTTAAATTTGTAAATATTTTTCATAAAAAGCAAATGTGTTTCATTTTAAAATTTAATATTATGGGAAAATATGTACATATTAGAAGTGTAAAATTTTAATGTATGGGTTTATTATATATTATTTATGATCCAATTCTCTAAAACTATAAAATGTAATGGTCTTCAAGAATTTAAGAAAATATGTTCTTGGATAAAAACTCTAGATTAATGTAATGTTTAAGTTTGAGTCCATATAATTCCTATTATTATACATGTGTAATTATCTATAAATACTAAATATAATATGAAAATAAAGGGTCTAATAATATTTGGAAAATATCAAGAAATGAAAAGAATAAATTACTACTTGAATCTTATCAAATTAAAAAGTGCTTATTTAATGAATCTATTAATAGAGGTCCTTTTGATGACTCCTATAAAAGTTTTGAGGAAGATTATTCTTTTAAAGTACATAGATATTTTTATTATAAAATTGAAAACTATGTTAAGAAATTTACTAATGAATATTATGTATACAAATTTTCTTACATGAAGGAACATTTCAATGAGAAGACACAACTGAAGTTGGGGTAAGATTCCAAGGAAGATGAATTATATAAACATTTTGGAAGATGCAACACCCTCCCAAAATCAGTGAAACTTTAGGGAGGGATATATTCACATTGAAATGATAACATGTTTATAATTGATTAAACATATAAAATAATAGTTATTAAGAATAAATTGTTTAAGGATGTTATTATCAGTGTATTCAATGATTTAAATAAGCTTTATAAAGTTACAATGAATTTCAATGAAGGAAAACTATATTTAAAATCTAAAAAGGTAAAGGATATTAATAATTCCCTTTAATAGAA
The DNA here is from genome assembly GCA_963277665.1 of Viscum album. Taxonomy (NCBI): domain Eukaryota; kingdom Viridiplantae; phylum Streptophyta; class Magnoliopsida; order Santalales; family Viscaceae; genus Viscum; species Viscum album. The sequence continues at coordinate 362,017,081 of OY728143.1, forward strand.
AACAAATACACATGATGAAAAATTTTAGAATATTAAGAGTAACTGAGAGGTTAGGTTGAAATCATTGGAAGATGAAAATATCTCACTCAACTTAAATTTCCCTATGAAGAAGGTAAAATTAAAATATATTGAATTAGTTTTTGTTTGACCTTATAAAATATCTAAAAATAATAATTTCTAAACAAAAATTTTAGAGATTATTTTTACCATAGAAGGGACTCATAATAGTGTTAATGAAATACTAAGAATTATTTGGAAATCATCCTCATCAAGTGCATGGAAAAAGATCACTCATAGTCCTAAAAGAGTTACTTTAAATGAATATTTTTCTCAGAAATAGATAATAAAAATTATAATTATATATATAGAGGTTAAAAAATTTAATATTTCTAACACATCATCAAGGGTTGATTTGATAATTTATAAATAGTGCATCCCCTAAAAAGGAGTCTAAATTGTTGGCATTTTAACCCAAAATCAACAGGGTCTGAAATCTAGAAAATCTAGATAACTTCCGCAAAAAATGAAAAGAATGGTTTTTATTTCCATATATTGGTGTTTATATAGTTTTTGGAATATGTTCGTTTATTTTTTGAATAATAATTTAATTTATAAAAGTACTAAGAGGCCATAAGAAATGGGGATTATAGTTGTAGTTGATAACTAAGCTATTGGACAGTTTACAATGAAGAAAAAGAATCTAACTTGCAAGAATATATTTAAGTCTCTAGATTATTTGTTCTATTAATATAAGAGAATTGAATAATCCATTGTAGAATTTTTTTTCTTCACCGGCTTAATTCATTTTCTATATTGATGAGAGAAAAGGTCTAAAATAACATATGAATATAAAAACATAAATGGAAACAAGTCTTCCCTGAGGAGTAATCAAATGAATAAAGCTACTAAGAGTGATTCTACCATGATTCCAATAATGAAGACTAAGAAAAATTTCACACCAGGTAAAATAAGATGCTTCTACTATGTTAAAATGGTCCAGACCAAATACTTTTGTGAGAAATCTATGTAAATTAAATCTATAAGGGGAAATCATGAAACAAAATGGTAGTCAATCAAGGATATGTATAATAATATTGGAATGGTGGTAGACATCACTGATTTTGAGATTGATATGATTACTTAGAAGGGTAACATGAGAGATAAAGATGAGATTTGTTGAAGATGAAATCAATCTAGACACACTACTAATAAGTGCATGACCTGGATACTTTTTCAAAAGGATCTTTCAAGAGATAAGGGGAAATCACCTATGAATCCAACTACTAACAAAGATTCTACAAAGATGGATTCCACACAAAATAAGAAGATATATATTGTGCTAAATGATATAATGTTTATATTTCCCGATCAAATATAATAATATTGGTAGTTATATTATTCATTAAAGAGTGGTTCCACAGTGTTGGATTATGTAAGAACTCGGACCTTCTTTTCAGGTATGTTTTCCTTTTCTAATTTTTTCTGAGAAAAAGCAGAATTTCTGGATGTCGTTCAAGGGAGCACGGTTGGTGCACTGTTGGTGCATGGTCTGAAAAAACCGTGCAGCAAGCCCAGGAAACTGTGAAACCTTGACAGTGGTCTCTATACGGGATGCTCATGGTTTTTCAAACTGTGCGGGAAAGCCGTGCGAAACCCCCTAGTTGAGATAGTGGAAACTGCACAGTTGGCACACAGTTTGAAAAACCGTGTGGGGAAACCGTGCGGCCACTTAAAGTTGTGGTTTTTAAGTCCCAGGCCACTCAGGATTTCCCATTCCTTCTACTCTTGGCTCACGCAGGAGTTGCGATTTTCAGAGGTTGGGGGATCTCCTTGGCTCGTTTTGGAGGCAAATCGAACTGGTTTCTTGGTTGATCAATGGTTGTTCTTCAAGGGTAAGTCCCTTCTCTTGGTTTCTCCTTGGTTTTCCCTAGATCTTGTCTTCCCTCTCTATAGTTTTTCTAGATCTACATCCGTTTCATGTAGATCTAGTGTTAGGTTTTCCTTGAGTGTTGATTCTAAGGCTTGTGGATGATAGGGAAGGAGTTTTAGAGCAGTCTTTCGTGAAGCGGTTGCTTGGATTTGTGGGTGCGGTTGATTGTGGATTTTTTTTCACCAGAACTCTAAAGGTAGGTGGTTTGTGCCTTTCTGTTTAAGGTCTCTGAATTTTATGTGAAATTGCGACAATACCCTTGAACGGGGTATTGTGATTTTACCGTCTTACCCCTGTGTTTTTCCTTCCATGCTTGTATGCTCGTGTAGAGGTTAATTGGATGTAATTAGAGTTGATTACAATGCTTTGGATACTTTTCCATGCATGATCTGTTTATGACTGTTTGGTCCTGTATTGCCTATTTTCCCATGCCTAGTGATTGTAGGATGGAGTGTTGTTTTCTGACATGCTGAGATGCTACAAACTGTTTAGAAAAGTAGTTCTCTAGGTTTACATGGGCCTTATAGTATTTTTATGTATTGATTTACACAGGGTCGTGAGAACCTGGTGTAGTAGACTATATAGAGATAGAACGAGTGAGCTTCTTTAGTGAGTTTTTTGAAATTATAGACTGTAAGGGGATAGACCGAGAGAGCTTCCTCAGAGAGTCTTTGGACATTATATTCTATAAGGGGATAGACCGAGTGATCTTCCGCAGAGAGTCTTTGTTTACTTTGAATTTTACCTTGAACCATTCTAGGCTATAAGGGGAATTGACTGGGTGAGCTTCCTCAGAGAGTCTGTGAACGACCTGGGGCTATAAGAGGAATTGACTGGGTGAGCTTCTTCAGAGAGTCTCTTGACCTTGGGGCTATAAGGGGAATTGAACTTGTGTGATTCCTCAGAGAGTCCTTGAATTTATTAGAGTATAAGTGGAATTGATTGAGGGAGCTTACTCAAAGAGTCTTTGAGCATTATAGACTATGAGGGGATAGACCGAGAGTGCTTCCTTAGAGAGCCTCTATGAATTCTTAAGCTAAACCAGAGGGGTTAGACTGAGTGTATTGCCCAGAGGGTTGATTGTACTTGATAGGTAGGAATATAGGGGATAGGTTGTGCGTACTTCCCAGAGGGTTACTTGTTTTTATTACTTGCTTTGATTAGTTGTTGCTTGATAATTGTTACTGTGGATTGTTTACGGTTCAGTTCCTTCCTGTTTGCTGTTTTCTATACTTTTACATGCCACATATATTCACTGACTCTTAGGAAATGATCTTGTGTTGGTTTCCTACTGGGATTCGGCTCAAACCATGTTTGGGCTATGATTTTGGTCCCAAATAGACTATATTTTTGCAGGTATAGATAAGGGAAAGTGCCCTTCTACTTCAGGGACTTGACTGCATTGGAGCTAGAGAGCATGGGACCAAGCTATGGCTTGGATGCTGAGGATTTTATCTACATTATTTTGCAATTTGGTTTAGCACTGTTTTATTCTAGCATTGTGACTTTTTTGGCTATTTTCCTAGACATATTTGTACCATGCATTACTTTATATATATGTGCTCCAGTTTTTTATCATTTCGGTCTTCTATTGTTTACTATTGTTGGATACTACTGCTTCCGCTATTGTATATTTTTTGGTCTTCCGTTGTGTTACTCTACCAATGAGGGAATAGTTTCCCTACTATCACACCCAAGGCCCTTGATCCTAGTCGAAAGCCTCTTGCATTTGGGGAAATGCGCTTGAGGCCATTTGACCAACCGGGTATGGGGTGCCTCTGGGTGGCTTCCAGAACCAGGACGTTACAAAGCGGTATCAGAGGAATTCTTTTTGTTTCTTTTAATTTACTATTTGTAGCCTTTAGCCATGGATAGGACGGGATAGGTACTTGGTAATAAGCTATTCTTTGGAGTATCTAACCCGTGTACAGGGAAAATTCATACTACCTCACTTATTACAATTTACTGGTTTTCAAATTTTACAGTTGATTTGATTTCACCATTTGGTGATTCACATGCTTTGTGCTATTACTATTGGTGTTATTGCAGTTCTATTTCTATCGCAACCTGATGATATGAGGGTATTCAATATCATTCTTCATATAAGAACTTGTTATATATCACATGTCATGCATTCTTTCCATGCCATCTAGGATGTATTAGCGATTGCATGTTGTTGTGATAGATGTTTTTTAGATTATGCAAGATGTTGTGATAGATGCTTTGATAGAATCCCTTCTATTTGATAGGGAAATTTTTGTATAGTGCTTTGCTTAGATAGACACCAAAATTGGGTTCTTGAGGTGTTATGGGCCCTCATGGACTGAAATTTGGTGGATCATTGCCTGTTTGCCTTGTTATAAATTTTATAAGATTCCAAACTTTGATTCGTGGGGAGTATGGGCCCTCACGGATCAGAATTTGGCACTTTAAATGTTTGTTTCAGTGTTTCTATGGGTTATAGCGTAATTTTTGAGGTTTACTATCCGGAAAAACCTAGTATGCACACCATGCAGTTTTGATTACACATCATGAGTTCTTCTGTTTGGGAAGAAATGGTCTTTCTTATGTACATGATGTGTACTCCTAGGTTTCATTCCCTATTAATCTTGATCTGAGGTGTGCGTATGACCTTGCAGAGTCATGCCACCGAGATGTCATCTGGTTGTATGCCATCAACAAGGCGGTGATCAGACACCGGATACGGCTGATCAGGGACTTCCAGGAGATCATCCTATTGTGCCAATCTTGGCACCAGCAGTTATACATGTTACCGGTGCTGAGGCACAGTTCATGGAAGGATTCATGAGGATGATGTAGACCTTCCAAGGTGTGCAACCTCCTACCCCGTCAATGGCTGATTTGATGTGGTTTTTCTAGCAGCAGCATCCTATCACCTTCTCAGGGGAAAGAGGACCTCAGGCTACAGAGTCGTGGCTCGAAGCCATGCTGATGATCTTCGAGTATCTCGAGGTACCACCAGAGAGGAGGGTGAAACTTGCGACCTATATGCTTCGAGACTCTGCCAAGAGGTGGTGGAATGTCATCTCTCAGGAAGGACACCATCATAATATGGTCTGGGAGGAGTTTCAGTATATTTTCTACGATTACTTCTACCTGGAGACCCTAAGGGCTAACCAAGCCTGTGAGTTCATGAACTTAGAGCAGGGTACTCTTTCGGTGATGGAGTATTCCTCTTGTTTCACGGAGCTACAGCATTTCACGCCTATCCCAGCAGGTGATGATTTGTTCTTGGATAGGAATTTTGAAGATGGTCTCAGGCAGGAGATCCATTCCCATGTGAATATCTTCAGGTTGACTTCGATTTTTTCTATCATCAACCAGACGTTGATCACCGAGTGCAATCTAAGGGATTCTGGAGTAGTGAGCCAAGTCGGTTTGACATCCAGAGTTAGTGTTCCTTATTATGATAGCAGAAAGTACCACAGGGATCTTTCACATATAGACCAGAGTAGGAGAGATGCATCTTCTAGTATCCAGGTGGTGTGCTAGAAGTTCGGAAGAAGGGGGTATACTAGGCCTTAGTGCCAGAGAGACTTGATGGAGTGCCGATATAGCTGCAAGATAGGCCACCTGTAGTGTTTCTGTCATATCTTCTCACCAGCAGCTGGTGATAGGGGTTCATCTATGACTCCTCATACAGAAGAATCCCCACCAGTTTCTCACTAGTCTGGGAACTAGAGTTCTTCCGGCTGTTCAGTCCGAGGTGGAGGTCGCGGTCGTGGCGGTCAGTCACTAGCCTACCAACGACAGGAGGGTGGATCCGCTCAAAGTAGTCAGGAAAGGTCACGGGGTCGTGTAGCTGGCCAGACTTTTGTAGTGGAGCAGACCTATTAGGAGCATGATCCCGACCCCTCTACGGTTCGAGGTACGATCCTAGTAGCCTCGTTTTTATCTTCATCTCTTTTCGATAATGGTTCTACGAATATGTTTATATTAGTTGCTATCGTGGAGAGACTTGGGCTTTCTATCTTCTCTTCTGCTGATGTCTTGACGCTAGACACTCCATTGGGGACTAGAACAGCTAGTGTACTTCAGTGTAAGGAGTTCCCTCTTGAGGTTAGTAGGTGTAACTTTTTTTAGGATCTTTATGTTTTGGAGATGACCAGCTATGATGTCATTCTCGGAATGGACTGGCTAGTTCCCTTCCAGGCACTCGTTGACTTCTACCACCGAAGGGTGAGTTTTATATCAAAATAGGGTGGACCTTTTCTTCAAAAGGGCGAGTGGGATATCCAGGTGAGCAGAGCAGGACCATAGCATCATGGGTTAGGAGTAGTTACATCCCCGATTTCTAGTCTTTATCTGGATGACCGGGGGAATTCATAGTTAGACTTTCCTCCAGTAGTGAATCGTTTCAGGGATGTCCTTCTAGAGGAATTTTCAGGTTTTCCTCTATAGTGTGAGGTATAATTTTCTATTGAGTTTTTTCAAGTAGTGGCACTGGTGTCCATTACTCCTTATATGATGGCTACACCTGAGTTACATGATCTCAAGAAGTAGTTGGAGGAGTTGCATGTGAAGGGTTTCATCAGACTCAGTACTTCCCCTTGGGGTTAGCTTGTCCTGTTTTTCAAGAAGGAATACGGTACTTTTAGTCTTTGCGTGGATTATCGGAAGTTGGACCAGTTGACGTTCAAGAACCGATATCCCTTGCTGAGGATTGATGACCTATTTGATCAACTTCTAGGAGCCTGGGTGTTCTCGAAGATCGACATGAGGTCTGGTTACCATCAGTTGCTCGTTAGACCATCTGATATACCTCTCACAACTTTTAGGAGTAGGTATAGAATATACGAGTATATGGTTATGTCGTTCGATCTCACAAATGCGCCTGCAGTTTTCATGGAACTGATGAAACTAGTGTTCCATCCATACTTGGATTCCTTCGTGCTGGTTTTCATGGATGATATCTTGGTGTACTCCCACACTCGACACGGCCATGCTACCCATCTTGGGATCATTTTGAGCACACTGAGAGAGCATCAGTTATATTCTAAGCTCTTGAAATTCTACTTTTGGATGGATTAGATTCACTTCTTGGGTCATGTTATCTCAGAGATAGGAGTATGAGTATACCCAGAGAATGTGAGGGAAGTAGTTTCCTGGGAGCATCCGAAGAATGTCTTTGAGGTACACAGTTTTCTAGGGCTGGCTAGATACTACATACGCTTCATACGTGACTTCTCACGCTTAGCAACACCGCTGACAGGTCTGACTAAGAAGGGTGTGAAGTTCTTGTGGTCAGATTCTTGTGAGTCAGCCTTTCAAGAGCTAAAGGGGAGGTTGACATCAGCATCGATACTAGTATTGCCAGATCCGGGCAATATCTATATTGTTTGTTGCGATGCTTCAGGTATCGGGCAGGGAGTTGTGCTGATATAGGGAGATGGAGTTGTTTCGTACGGGTCTCGGCAGTTGCAGCCACATGGGAGGAATTACCTGACGCACGATCTAGAGTTGGAAGATGTTGTCCATGCCTTATGATGTTGGATAAATTATCTTCTAGGAGAGGATTTTGTGGTTTTCACTAACCACCAAAGTCTCAAGTACATCTTCACTCAACGTGATATGAATATGAGACAGCGCAGGTGGGTTGAGTATCTTCAATCCTTTGAATTTGATCTCTTCTATACACCTGGTAATGGCAACGCAGTGGCTGATGCGTTGAGCAGGATAACTCAGATACAGGTAGTTCAAGAGGACAGCAGTGAGTGGCATCTTATGGCTCTATTCTCTGAGATGCATTTAGAGGTGCACGACAGACAGGGTCAGCCTTTTCTATCATCTGTAATTTTTACCTCCACTCTTCTCGATAATGTACGGATGAGACAGCTATCATACTCAGAAGGCCTAGTCCTGCGGGAAAGTGTGTCAGGAGAGGACCCTCTTCCTGGATGGATAATAGGAAAGGAAGAGATCTTGTATTTCCAGGGACACGTATGGGTTCCAATAGATATACGCAAGGAGCTGATGCGGGATTTCCATTTCTCAGTTTGGGCAGTTCATCCTGGTGTCACCAAGATGTATTGGTATCTACACTGTCAGTATTGGTGGCCAAGTATAAAGAAGGATGTAGCTGGTTTCTTCGCGAGGTTTTCCACTTGTTAGAAGGTGAAAGCGGAGCATCAGCGACTAGTAGGTCTTTTGCAGCAGTTACCCATTCCGGAGAGGAATTCTAACAATGTCGTGATGGACTTCGTGACTGGTTTGGCAAGGTCTCATCGAGGTAATGATGTCATTTAGGTTGTCATCGACGGGCTCATGAATGTTTCTCACTTCTTTCCAATCAAGGAGACCTTCAGTGTTGATGATCTGGGATGGCTGTACATCCGAGAGATTATACGTCTACATGGAGTTCCACAATCCATTGATTCAGAAAGGGATGCCCGTTTTACTTCTTGGGTCTGGTAGGGGCTTAAGAAGGCTTTGGGTACACAGGTACTTTCGAGTACAGTATATCATCCCCAGACAGATGGCTAGTCTGAGCGTATGATTCAGGTGCTTGAGGACATGATCCAAGCATGAATCCTGGATTTTAGAGGTTCTTGGGAGAAACATATACCACTCGTGGAGTTTTCCTACAACAATACTTTTCAAGAAACTATTCAGATGGAACCTTATGAGGCTTTGTACGGTAGGACATACCGATCACCCTTATGTTGGATGGAGGTAGGAGAGGCATCTTTTCTGGGACCTCGTCTTGTTCAGGAGACCACAAAGTAGTTAGATTTGTTTCAAAAGAGGATGGATATTGCACAGTCCTGGCAGAAGTCTTAGGATGATCACCGAAGATGACCTCTAGAGTTCGAGGTCGGGGATCAGGTTTTCCTACGTGTCACACCGAGGTTGGGACACAAGAGGATCCAAATACAAGGTAAGCTCTCACCGAGGTACGTCGGCCATTTGAGGTGTTGGAGAGTGTCGGGACGGTTGCCTATCGGTTGCAGTTACCTCAAAGGTACCAGGCTATGCATGATTTCTTCCACGTTTCCCAACTTCGACATTACTTTTCAGACCTGTCTCATGTCTTTCAACACAAAGCGGTTGAACTCAAAGGGGATGCTTCGTTCGAGGAGCATCATATCCGGATTTTCGATCAAAGTACGAAGGTTCTCCATGGCCTGTCTATTCCTCTGGTACGAGTGTTATGGCAGCAGAGACAAGTACCGGACGAGACTTGGGAGAGGGAGGCTGATGTACGATCACGGTGGTCGGAGTTGTTCTGGGTTTCTTCTTCTACGTTGCGCTAAGGAAATTCGAGGATGAATTTCTATAAGGGGGAAGTTTGTAAGAACCCAGACCTTTTTTCAAGTATGTTTTCATTTTCTCATTGTTTCTGAGAAAAAGAGGAATTTCTGGAGGTCGTACAGGGGTGCACGGTTGGCACATTGTCTAAACAAACTATGAAACCTTGAATGTGGGCTCCGCACAGGCTGCACACGGTTTGTCAAACCATGCGGGCAAGCCATGTGAAACCCCCATGTTAAGATAGTGGAAACCTCATGGTTGGCACACGGTTTGAAAAACCATGCGGGGAAACTGTGCGGCCACTTAAAGTTGGGGTTTTTAAGTCTCGGGCCACTCGGGATTTCCCATTCCTCCACCTTTCTTCCTCCTACTCATGGCTCACATGGGAGTTTCAATTTTCAGAGGTTGGGGGGCTCTTTGGCTCATTTTGGAGGCAAATAGAAGGGTTTTCTTGGTGGATCAAAGGTGGTTCTTCTCGGGTAAGTCCCTTCTCTTGGTTTCTCCTTGGTTTTCCCTAGATCTTCTCTTCCCTCTCTCTATGTTTTCTAGATCTACATCTGTTTCATGTAGATCTAGTGTTGGTTTTTCCTTGAGTGTTGATTCTGAGGCTTTTGGATGATAGGGAAGGAGTTTTAGAGCGGTCTTCCATGAAGTGGTTGCCCAGATTTGTGGGTGCGTTTGATTGTGGATCGTTTTCACCGGAACCCTAAAGGTAGGTGGTTTGTGCCTTTTGGTTTAAGGTCTTTGAATATTATGTACAATTTCAAAAATACCCTTGAATGGGGTATTGTTCGTTTATCGTCTTACCCCTGTGTTTTTTCTTACATTCTTATATGCTCATATAGAGATTAATTGGATGTAATTAGAGTTGATTACCATGCTTTGGATGCTTTTCCAGGCATGATCTGTTTATGACCATTTGGTCCTATATTGCATGTTTTCTCATTACTAGTGATTGTAGGATAGAGTTTTTTTTCTAACAAGATGAGATGTTGTATACTATTTATCCAAGTAATTTTGTAGGTTTACATGGGCCTTATAGCATTACTATGCATTTATTTACACGGGGCCATGAGAACCTGGTGTAGTATACTATAAGGGGATAGACCGAGTGAGCTTCCTCATAGTGTTTTTGGACATTATAGACTTTAAGGGGATAAACCAAGTAAGCTTCCTCAGAGAGTCTTTGGAAATTATAGACTATAAGGGGATAGACCAAGTGAGCTTCCTCAGAGAGTCTTTGTTTACTTTAAATTTTACCTTGAACAATTCTAGGCTATAAGGGGAATTGACTTGGTGGGATTCCTCAGAGAGTCTGTGATTGACCTGGGGATATAAGAGGAATTGACTGGGTGAGCTTCCTCAGAGAGTCTCTTGACCTTGGGTCTATAAAGGGAATTGACCTTGTGTTCTTCCTCAGAGAGTCTCTTGACCTTGGGGTTATAAGGGAAATTGACTTTGTGTGCTTCCTCAGAGAGTCCTTGACTTTCTTATACTATAAGTGAAATTGACTAAGAGAGCTTCCTTATAGAGTCTTTGAGCATTGTACACTATGAGGAGATAGACCGAGAGTTCTTCCTCAGAGAGTCTATATGAATGCTTAAGCTAAACCAGAGGGGTTAGACTGAGTGTACTACCCAGAGGGTTGCTTGTACTTGATAGGTAGAACCAGGGGGATAGGATGTGCCTACTTCCCAGAGGGTTACTTGTTTGTGTTACTTGATTTCATTAGATGTTTCTTGATAATTGTTACTGTGGATTGTTTACTATTGAGTGCCTTCCTATTTGCTTTTTTGTATACTTTTACCTACCATATATATTCACTGACTATTAGGAATAGATCTTGTGGTGGTTTCCTACTGGGATTCGTCACACACCCCATTTGGACCATGATTTTGGGTCCAAATAGACTATTTTGTTGTAGGTAAAGATAAGGTCAAGTTCCCTTCTACTTCAGGTACTTGACTACATTGGAGCTAGAGAGCATGGGACCAAGCTATGGCTTGCGATGCTGAGGAGTTTATCTGCTTTCTTCTGTACTTTGGTTTAGCACTGTTGTATTCTAAAATTATGACTTCTTTGGCTATTTTCCTAGACATATATGTACCATGCGTCACTTTATATATATGTGCTCCAGTTGTTTATCATTCCGGTCTTCTATTGTTTACTGTTGTTGGATACTACTGCTTATGCTATTGTATATTTGTTGTACTTTCGCTGTGTTACTCTACCAATGATGGCATAGTTTCCCCACTATCACACCCAAGGTCCTCCCTGCTAGTCGGTAGCCTATAGAGTTTGGGGAAATGCGCTTTAGGCCATGTGAACAACCAGGTATGGGGCACCTCTGGGTGGCTTCCGGAACCTGGATGATACATATTATGAAAAGAAATTCATTTCATCTAATATAGTAGCTAAAAATAATAATAAATACATATTTCTTAATGATGTTCAAATATACAAATTTCAAAAGAATACAAGCATAATGAATTGTATAAATTTTATATCATTAATTAAAAGTGATGTGGATTTGATAATAATTATCATACCTACTACCCCAACTAAATATTGGTAGAAGATCCACTCTTTAACATATCATTCAGATTATATTTTAGTGCTGGGAATTAAATGTGATTAAGATTAAATTGTATCCATTAATGAGGAGAAAATTAAGGAGATAAGATTCTAGATATATATATATATATATAATTTTTACATGGATTTAGAATTCAAACACCCCATTTAATGTTTAATCTTATGATATGATTTCTACCATTTTTTCCTTATTATTGTGCATACATGTTGCATTTATCAAAGGGGGTTTTTTCTTAAAAAATGGTTAAGCTAAAACAACATACACTTAAATATTCTTATATTTCAAAAATTATTATAGGTTCTTGAATTTATTTCAAATACCATTTTTATACCTACTATGTTAACAAAATCTATGTTGGTTTCACATTGAATTGAGTATATGGATAGCCTTATTGTCTAATATTAACACTCTTATTTTCTAAAAAATGTTTTACTATGTAGACTTATATTTAAGAAGTTTTTTTCATCAACCTTCTCACATAGTTATAATTGAGTATGTTGTTAGTGAAATTATAAAATAGGAGAAGATGCTTCATTGTGTATAGAAGACCTTTACTTAGAAGTTGTAAATGAAAAGAAGAAAAATTTAAGGCTTCATTATACATGTATAAAGGGGGAAAATTTTATTTTTATATTCATTTTCAATTAGGTGTAGAAAAATGATATTGACTATTGGACTTAAAATAAAATTGAAAACAAATATAAATTGAGTGACTTTATTCCCTTGGGTGGAGTTTTTATTTTTTTAGTGAGACTTATTTTCTATACTAATGTCCTTATGAAAAGTTTCATATAGGTTATGGATTAGAGTATCCACCCATTACATGATGTATAGGTTCCTCGTGCAGTATGAGTAAATAAGAATGGTGTGAACTACCATTGGAGTTCTAGGGACCAATTAATGTGTTTGAAATTCAAAGGAATAGTTACAGGCTACTTTGAAACATCTGTATATATTGATTCTAAGGATGGACCTAAAGAAATTAATTGTATAAACTACTCATTATGGTATAAAATGAAATATTCTAAGGGAGATATTCTAGTTCTATCTATTATAGTATGTAAAATTTTATAATTTATAGCTACTATGTACAGTTTTTGATCTATTATTTCAAAAGGTTAAATCTAGTTTGAATGGGGATATTAAAGACCCCAGAGGTGGGAGAATCCATCCTTATAGTAAATATCATTTAAGTGGATGAAATAAGAGTAAAAATGCATTAGATGATGTTTGGAAGTTTTTGAAGAATCATTGATATCATTAAATGTCAATTATAGTAATTTGGAATCTTTAGATTTCGTTGATAAATGATAACTTCCCAGATCATAATTCTTTCATAGTAATCATATGAGTTCCTCATAAGGCTTATAGATAGTATAACATCATAATTATCACAAGCCTCCAGTACATTATTTTATTTTTAGTTGAGGTAAAGAAAGTGGATATGTAATTGATCATAAGTCTTTGTTGTCTACAAGTCTTTTTTTGGAGCATAAATATTTTGAGAGTTATCATAAGCCTTAGAGTCACTAGTGTGAGCCTTTAAGTGAATAACTTTAATAAAATTGTATGTGTTCCCTATCGAGATTAGGAATTCTAGAAACTAGTTTAATTATTTATTTAAAATAAGTATTTTAATGTATAATTATGTAGATTCGCCAATATATAGATCATATGTATTTTGGAGTCAATAAATTATTGATTTTATACTGGGTGAAAAATAATATTTTCCATCATTGTTTTCAGCAGAATAACCAATTTAGGATCATGATAAAGCTATTATTATGTGTCTTTGACACCATACATCTAATATTATCCATAATTCAAGCTTGTTTTGAGTAATATTAAATGATATGAATATGATGAGAATTGTTCTTGATGATGAAAAAATAAATTATCATGTTTTCAAGAATAATATAGATGTATTTACATCAAGAATTTATTTGTCCTCTAATAATTAAACTTAACATTAATTATAGTGGTTTGAGCATAATAAGATAAAAAGATTTTATTGTAGTATTTTGAAAATATTTATTCAAGCTGGAGTTTATTGGATTTTTATATGTTTTCACTCCAAAAATGTTGAGTGATCCAAGCCTGTTGTTGAAATGAATGATATATATGGGATGGATAAAAATGATTACTTCAAGATATATTATTCTATAATAATTGGTATTAATGGTATAGTTTTAACTATTATTTTATATATAATCACACTACAAAGAGATGAGTTGTTTCATAAAATTGAATTTTGTATATTTTATATAGTTATAGAAAATGAAATGTGGATTCATTATATATATTTTAAGATAAAGGAAGAAGATAAATCTACACCAATTTTAGTTAAAAATAAATATATATTTGAAATTTTGAGGATAATTTAATATAGGTATTTCTGTAAAAAAACCTTGAGTTAAAAAAGGTGCACAGTGAAGTGGTGTTTCAAAAAGTGGATATTTATTTATCACACTTTTGGATGGAAGTAAAAAAATTACCCTATACATATAATTTCTATATATTTAAAATGAAATAGTATATTTCATGAAGTTTCTTATGAAAATTAATAGAAGAGAAAATGGGGAGGAATATCTAGAAATATAATAAAGAAGTTGTTGCTCCCTGGTGTGAGGTGTTTGAGATTATAATAGGTTGTGTGGTAGAGAAGATCCTGGAACTTAAGAAGAAGAAAAGAAAATATAATTTGATTCAACCTTTAGAGAAGAGAAAGGTGGCACTAATTCTATGATGAATCTAGATATCATTGTGTATTTGTGATGAAATAAGAAGAAGAAACTGACCATAATTTTTAGGCCAATCAGGTTGATCAGAAGTAGTGTAAAGAATAAGATATGGGTATAGACTGGCCTTTGGTGCTTGTTTTCAATTATTGGTATCAATAAATTAAGAAAAGATATATGAACCACGTTATATGAAATATATTTTTATAATTTGAAATAATTTGGATATCCTCTGTTGATTTTAAAGAGATTGATATTATTGATGTAGAAAAATCTAGTGATGTCCAAGTGATCTACCTATAAAAATAACGTAAAGGTAACACGTTAATATATATAGTGGGACCCCATATAACCTATGTGATTTAGGGTATTTAGGGAGATAACTTTTTAAAACTATGATAATATCATGAAGCTATTGAGACAATTCTAGTGTGATTCTAAAAAAATAATTCACATTACATACAGAAACTTGTTTTCACATTGAAACTCATCATATGTGTTGGAAACCCCACCCATTGTAATCAACATCATAATATAGTGGAAATTCCTTTGTTTGGGTGGATAAGAAATCAAGAGAAGGACTAAGTCTTAATACCTCACCAGGTAAAAATACTACCTGAATTTTATCTTATTTATTAACATGCATGTGAAAAATGGTTGTTGGGTCAAAAATATTCACTAATTGAAAAAAGGGGTCAAATTTAAAAGGGGGTTAAAGTTTTCAAAATAATTTCCTAAAGAAAATAGACAAAACCTTCTTCACCCTCCCACCCCATAGGTTTCTTCATCAATCCAATTGGGAATTATATTAGTAAAAGTAAAATAAAAAGGGGAATAAGGAGGAACCTCTTAATTTCTCACTAAAAATAGTAAGTATGAGAGTTTCCTCTCAATAGAGATCCTTTATTCTATTAAATCTCAACATAGGGATCATTCTTCCTGCTTCTTTCCTATTGTGGTCTTTCATAAGTTGTATGGTAATTTTATTATATTAAAATATTTCAGTTTATGTTGTTCTCTTCTTCATATCATCCTTTAAGTAAAATTAGTTTTCTGGTGCTTTCATCATATTTTTCATTAATTATTATTAAACTGGTAAGATAGTCATATAATCCTTTATGCCATTTATATCTTGTTTATGCCTTCTACTAAATTTCTACTTAATCTTGTGGTCATCATTTTCAAAAAACCTCTAATGATATTTTATCTCTTTATGTGAAATAACTTGTTTCCCTTTAGTGTTATCATTTACATTTTATTTCTTCGTATTTATAGTATCTTCCAAATAGACTGTCAAAATAGTTAAGCTCTCTATTTTATCATACTTAGTTTTATTGGATTTTTCACATTATTTCATAGAAACCATAAATAACATGATATTTTATCTTTTTAAATTTTAATTTACTTCCCTTTAATATTATAGATAATCTATCCTGGTAAGTTATTCATGAATTCCTCTACCCTATAACCCTGATGATCAAATTGACCACATATTTCTTCTACAAATTCATACTTTTTTTGTATTAGTGGATTAAATGAATTT
Source organism: Viscum album (assembly GCA_963277665.1). Taxonomy (NCBI): domain Eukaryota; kingdom Viridiplantae; phylum Streptophyta; class Magnoliopsida; order Santalales; family Viscaceae; genus Viscum; species Viscum album. The sequence continues at coordinate 362,033,160 of OY728143.1, forward strand.
ATGGACACATATTTCTTTCCTTGAATATTTATTATCATACACTTAGTATCCCCCCCCCTCCCCCCTTTATGAATCATCTTAATTAATGACATATTATACCTAAAAGAGGAGGATGTGTGTATAAACAACCCACATAACCAGTAGTATACTTTTAACTTTAATCTCCCAAACTAAGGATAAATATATCTAGAAAACTATTTTGTTGTACTACTGAAACTTGAACCTATCTTTACATATAGGGTAGTGTTATTATTGATTATTCCTCTCTTATTTAATTTAGAATAGGTTTTATGACTTGTATTCTTCGTCTATACTACTTCAGATTTTTTTTTAAATGTGCATTGATCGGGATACTAAATTTACTTTGAGATTGATTGGGTGTAGAATTAACATGTCTCTTTAGTCCCATCTTTTCTCATGCCTGTGATGAATAAAAAAATTTATCAAATAAAGTGTCGAATTATTTTATGATTTTTTTAAGATAATTATAAGATTCAAGGAACATCAATTGTATATTGGAAAATTATTCTTTTCTCACAACCAATTTTTCTTCAAGATCACTCACCATCTTTTCCTTCTTAGGCATTTTCAGTTTATAGTTTTTGAACTCATTAATTTATAATAATTATTTCTTTACATACTATTATTTCCCTTAAACCGTCATTTATTTTTTATCTAATTAGTGACCTCTTCTCTTTATTGATAAGTGTGTTATTCTCAATACATTCTTCTAATTAATTCATCAACATGTATTCTAGTTCTATTGGTTCACCTTCATTATCATTATTTCTTAAGTTATTAAATCCATTTTCAAATTGAGACATAAAATTAATTAACCTATCAAATAAACTTATCTCTTTATTTGTTTCATGATTAGGATTCGTCTTGTTACTTTTTTCTCATCAAACGTATTCTTTTTATACTAGATAACTTATTCTTACTTCCACTAAATTTTGTGGAATATTTTGATATTTTACCCTATTTCTTCTTCTAAGTTTTATCATCATATTCATCTTAATAATATTCTATATCATTTTTATTTTTATAGTTTGATGAAAAATGTTCAATTCCATTACAATTTTGACAACATATGATTTTTTTCATTTCCTCTTTCTCTTGTCTTACTTAAAATTACTTAATAAAAGTGAAAAAATTCTATTGAAATATCCATCATTTTCCTCATCATCAAAATCAATTAATTCTACTTCTTCATTATCACTAAATTTCTTTTTCATAATCTCAAAATACCTCACATATTTAATATTCTTTTTTAAATCATTATTTTTTTCTCATTTCACTTGAAATGATAATATTATTTAATTATTATAGGAAAATATACTCTTAATATTCTAAATCTGAGATCTTGGAATCAAACCTACCTATAAAATTATCATTATCTTTTCCACAATCATGTATTCATCTAGTTTTTCCTGATTCCTTTTATATTTCTAACTATCTCATTGAATCTTGTAATGCAGTCATAGATATTTTTTCATCATTAATATTTATATACTCATCCCTACTTCTCTAAATTTTTAATTTATTCTCATATAATTTTACATTTCCTTCACAACTACTCTCTAATTTATCATAAATTTCATTTACAATTTTAATATCCCTTACTTATGTGTATACATTTTTAAAAAAAGTCATTGAATCAATTTCCATATTTCTCTTATCAAAAATATACATTAGAGTAACCTCAAAAGTGTGTGTAAATACCATTATTATTTCATCTATTACTTCTAATCAAAGAAATAGTCGATAGGGGAACATATAATTCTTCTAACTATGATATTTATTGACATAAAAATCAAGAACACCCCTGCAATTGATAGAATTCAAATTGTACATACTTATAAGATTATTTGATCTTACAGAGGGATCTTAGATAAGCTTTGATATCACTTATAGAATTTAATTTAATCTATGTGACCAATTAAATTTATAATCCACTCTCTCTTTAGATACTTAGCATCACCCAAATATATTAAGAAATAAATAAAACATTAACACTATATTTTTTTAAACTTCATCCTCGATGTCAAAGCATACTCTATGTTATGATTGGTTATAACCCTTAATCACATTTTCTAAACTATAATCACAAGTGGTTTCACTATGAATCCCTTTTAACTCGTCAATATAGAGTTAAATTCCTTTTAGAGTCACACTGGAAATAAAAACATTCTTCTACCTATACAGAAGGTCTTAAAACCAAAATATGAAAAATCAATTATTTTATCTTGGTTTCTCATATAATGGTTGATATAGATATACCTTCACAGGCCTCCTCAATAAAAATAACTACATATTATCACTTATTCAAGTTCTTTTATGTTTGATGATCATAACCAGATCAGTCAGCCTTGATCAGTTTCATATGATCTTCAATGATCTAGTTCTTCCTCAATCCACTAAATGAAAAATCACTATAATTATTATCCTTTTTAAAAATATATAAAATTAGTTTCTCTATCCCAAAAAAAATTATATTATTAGTTCCCTTATTTTATGTTTTTTTATTTCTTTAGAGTCGCACAAATTTCAAAGGTTTTCTATGAATTTCATCTTATTTATACATCACTTTTATATTAAAAAAATACATGAATATTTCAAATATTATTTCCATATTTTAAGTATGCAAACTCCCTTTAATATCAGTGGAATGTGATCTTCTCATTCAAACTCGTAAATAATTTTAGTTAAATTATTCCTCAAATATTTTCAAATCCCAGTCGATATTAATCATTCACATCCTTATTAAGACTTGAAAATTTTTTCGCTTTTAAATATCTATGAAATTATCTTTTGAATTTTATTTAATATTCTCCATGTGTTAATGGAATCATGAAATTAATTTTGGAACTATGGGTTGTGTCATGGAACTTTACTCAGAACATTATCTTGAATCATGATCCACTAAAGTAATTGTGATATTTGAATCCATGAAGAAAAACTTATTAGTATCATCTTAATTAATTATTCACTTCAGAATACATTCTAGAAATATCATCATTACGATCTCATTTTTCATGAAGTGTAAAATTTCATGTAAGGTATTTTATATCTCACATATCACTGATGTGAGAAAAATATCATAGGTATTTCACTATACATTATGAAATTCTCCAATAAATCTCATAAAAATTATCATACGTAATATAATATTATACACAAATATGTTACATATGAATTTTAACTTGGTAAAATATCATATGAATCAATTAGAAACATCTTAATCATATACATCATAAGGTTTTATTCTCAATACAAATATATAATAGATGGAAACAAAAACCTTACATTCCCCTAAAATTTTATTCATTTATAGAAATTATCTTACAAATAAATCCCTTTTCCAAATTATAAATGTTTATCAAAATAATATCTAATGAATACCCTTATTCTGTGAAATATGTTATGTATTCATATTCCTATAAGAAATATATGTCCTAAAAAATAATTATATTACGCATGCACCTTCCTCTAAAAAATATACTATATATCACTGAATTTTTGAAATTTTATGGGTATTTTAGAAAAAATATGTTATTTATGAACCAAATATAATACATAATACTTGTACATAAACAAATTAATTGAAAAATCCATAAAACAAGGTTCTAAACATATATAATCAACTCGAGGACTTCTCAAGAACTATAAAACATCTCAAAATATCTTTGGAAATATTAGAATAATTTTATAAATCTTCAAAACCATTCCCAATGTGTTATGCAGCATGTGAATACTCGTCTTGAGTATTTCATGTAATTTTTAAAAAATTTAATTTCAATCTCAAGTATGACCCCTCAAACTATAATTCCATATTCAATAAACCTTATTGTTATATATTAAAAACATTCTTGAAAACTATTATAGTTAGTGAATTCATCTTTCATTAGTACTTGACATTGAATCATTCCAAACATCTCAAGAATCATTACATTTAAGACTGCTACTAGAATATGTTTCCTTCAACTCATAGAATAGTACAAAAAAACTAATATCTTCATCTTCCATTGAAATTAAATATTAGTGGCATAATATTACTTTTCTATTTTGTATGAGTACAACCTCATCATCATACATTGACATTACACATATCAGATTGATAATAAATACAGCTTCATCTTCACAAATCTATTTGAGAAATTTTTTTATAGTAGATTTTATGTACTTGAGATATTTTTAAATTTTGTAAAAACCCTGAATTTTATAATTAAAAGGTATAAAATTAATAATAAACCTCCTTTTAAAGAATATATTTTATGTTGTGGTAAACAAAAAATCCATATTTTCCATTTGAAATTTCATTTAAAATATATTTCATTCTAAATTATCAATCTTTGAATTACCTAAAACATAAAATTTAAAAATTATATCATTTATTTTCATTTTAATATCATTGAAAATTGTAAGTATTTCCTAAAAATGAATAATTTCATGTCAATTATCAACCCAACATGAACTTTATTATACTTCATCTAATAGATTATAATTTAATTTTTTCAAAAAATTTGTTGCAACATCCCTAAAATTATATGGTATGTTATGTATATGTTTTGGTGTATATTGGTTTTTTTATTCATAATTTTAATTCATGTTTGATGATTTTGGAAGCTGGGAATTGGAAGTAAAAGATTTAGAAAACCAATGTTAATCTTAGAGATTTTGGTGTGTTGTCGGCTAGCCGATTCAGTTCCACTAGCTAGATGGTGGTAGTTGGAGAGGTTCCAGATGAACTTGAGTGACAATATCCAACCATTAGAAATATATAATCCATACAGTGGTGTGGGGAGAGTCTCTAAGTTCTACCTAGAGCTAGCAGTTATCCAACTAGCCTCCACTAGCCAGTTGGTGGTTCCCAGATGGCCCGATCATTAACTTTCATAATCTTTTTTAATACAAATATTTTAAATCCATATCTATAGGTTTGAATTTTATTTATATGTAATGATCCTAAGATATCTCTTTCAGTATAATTGGATATCCACTTCCTCTTAATTTTAATCTTGGATCAATCCATTGGCTCACAAAGAGTATGTTTCATTCGTTTTTTCCGGAATCCTCTTTATCTCTTGAGATGAATCAGAAATGTAAGATATATTTGCCAGATATATGGGTCTCATCATCGTATAATAGAGAATTGTTATTTTATTTACTGATAAATATTATATCATTATAATTTTCATCATTACCTTGAATGAATCTAGATCTTCCGATGGTAGTAGATCTTGTTGGGTAAGTTGATCTACCACTAAGAACATATTACATTTCCCTTCATGAATCTAATTAGATAATCCTATTTTTGATGAATTGGGGTTGGTTCTATGGATATTTTTGTATAGAAATAATTTAATGGTTGCTCATTTATATTTACATTGGCACACATATGGTAATAAGTCCATTCCATATAGGTACTTTTTATAAAGTTGATTAGCATGTGTGTTCAGGCATGGGTGTCCCATGAGACCAATTATTGATGTAATTTTCATGTAGTGTGAATATGTATCCATGATACCTATGAATTATATGCTATTATTATCCCTTTAGTTTTTATTCCATGTTTTGTGTAAATTATTGTCCATTAGAGGTTTTTTATATGGTACTAAAGTGACAGTTGTGATTTTCATGGATTGGTTATCCCTTAGAGGGGGAGAATGTGCTAGTAAGATGTGATAAGATGATAATTATATGACCTAGGGATAAGGTAATGGTATAATGGCCTTAACTATTGGACCAAGATAGAGGATCTTTCACTATGGCCTTATGGTTTGACCCATGATGGGGGTTGGGATGCAACAGCCTTGTGGTATGACCTGATAGAGACATGGGAATGGTGTCCTTGATGCCTAACCAGAGGATAAGATAGGGGCATGATGGTCCTATGGACTGAACTATTGATTGATTGTCTATGTCCTTGGTCTAAGAAATGTGTTTTCCTTGAGTCCTAATTTGATAGGTAATGACATATGAGACATCCCTTCCAGCAATGAGGTAAAATAGGTACGGTCAGAGCTCAGGGAGGCTTAGTTAGAACATAGTCTCTTAGAATATGGTTTGTTTCATTATAATGAATTTAATTTCCATCATAAAAATCACATTTATATACATGTTCAATTTATGTCAAGGATTCATTGGTGGTTCCCTACTGGGTTTATACTCACACCATGTATGGGAATCTCGAAATGCATGCAGATTTCATTATAAGGGATCTAGCTAAGGGAAAGTGCCCTACATCAGGGAGTTGAGTATGTGGATTTTGGAGGATAGAGTAATTGTTGGGACAGTCTTCTTACTATTATTGTAGTTTTTAGTTTTTTTATTTAGTTATCATGAACTCATTGAGCAACCACCTTCAGAGTCATTTGGTTTATATTATATTACATGGATGCTATTTATAATAGCATGATGAAATTCTTTTATATTTTGTTATATTGTTCTAGGATTTTTATTTATACTTTATTTTGATTATGGTGTATAGATATTATTACCAAAAAAAATAGTCTCCCCATGAAACTTTTTATACCCTCATCCATAGTTGAGTAGCCTCTTACATGAAAGGAGGTGAAAATAAGGTCATGTGGCACACCATCCTTGCCTGAAGATTCAGCCAGGATGTTAAACAGTGGTATCAAATGAGTTTTTAATTTTTATTCATCTTTATTATATTTGGGGAAAGGTAGAAACAAGATAGGTTATGTAGAACTCGAGTAGAGGGGTCATGTAAGTACCTGAATAGTTCTTATATAATGGACCTCTAAGTTACTGGTGGAAGTATTTTTGTTATCACTTGTTTTTTTTCAGATTCATGTTTATCATTAGTATTATTGTGATGTTATAGTTTATGGGATTTTGGTGCATTCCTACATCATGAGTACAAATGTAGTTTTACATGTCATACATAGTTTTCTTGTCATTGATCAAGGATTTAATTAGTTAAATTCCAATAAAAAACTATGTTATGTTCTTCTGTGATATATCTATGAGGACATTTAAATTATTCATACATGAGCATGTTATTTTTTGATATGTCTATATGAATGTGAAAACCATGTAGGTGAGGAAGAATTATCCTAGGACTTACATAGAGTTAATGTTTTTATTCCATGTATAAGTTGGTAGTCTCTTATGATCTGCCTTCTTGTAGTGATTTTTGGAGTGTGCCAATATATTACTTGATTTATGTAGTCCTTAAATCTTTTGAAAGAATTTATATGAATTCATTTATAATTTTACATAATTTCATCTCAATTTAATTATATATGAATCCATTGGGGATTGGGTAAGGATGATACTATAAATAATTCTTCCCATGTAATGCATCTAGCTGTAAAGGAGGGTGAATATTTACTTGCTTCAATATCCCTTCTAGTGGTTCAAGTAGCGGAATCGCTGCAGCCTATAGTCTTTCGGATAGTGTATTTTCTAGGAGGATGAGCTCATAGTATGTTATTTTATTTTTATTTGGATTTATATATTCAATATCCCTTATCTTTCAAGTTAACTAGAGGATCCTAGGATGTTGAGGATTTGATCGATATAATCGATCAAATACTTGATCTAGTGGGGATGTCAGAAGATCGAAGGGTTAAGTGAGCTACATTAATGCTTCAGGGGCCCATTAAGAGATGGTGGGGTGTAATTAACCAAGAAAGAATATATGAGGATCTGATATAGGATACCTTCAAGGATTTATTCTTTGAAGGGGTTTTCCTAGATGCACTAAAACTATATCATGCTTCTGAGTTTACGGATCTTTAGTAAGGGATGGTGTAGGTATCTTCCTATTATTCTCATTTTATAGAGTTTCTTTTATTCACACATATTTTATAAAATAACAATGTGTAGAATTCCCAAAAGATTTATATTTTCCTTTGAATGTATTTGAGGTTCCATTTCAGGGGATTCAACCCGATGATGTATCTTGAGGTACTAAGTACGACCCTGGTGATTGAGAAGGGTATGGAGGAGGAAAAATTAGTTGGTATTTTTTATCCCTTGGTGCACTGGAGAGTGGATCTCTTAGAGATGTAGTGAGTTCCTATTATGGTAGTAGAAAGTGGAATGGTGAGGAGGCACAATAGGTTTATAGTAAGAAAACGGAGTGATGTAGGATTTCATCAGCACCCTCTAGGGAAGGAGATATCGCCTTGTGCTTCAATTGTGGGCAGAACAGACACTATTTCAATTTTTTCCCCTAAATCTCCAAACAAGTGTTACTGATGTAGAAAGATGAGTAATCTCTTATGTTTCTATTTCATAAAACTATGGATAGGTTTCCATAGAGTTTATAGTAATATGTGGGATGTGATCCATTATATTGATAGGGGAACTTAGTAGCAGACCCATATTCCACATGTGTAAATGAATTATCCAAACTATGTCTCTTGGGGATAGATTCATGGGATCGATATAGGAAGAGTGTATATCATGGATTCGGTTTAGTTTAATGGTGTAGTGTGGAATTATAAGTTAAATGTATAGTTATAATTACCTCTATATATTCTACTATTTTTTTGATACAAAATATTCTCATACTTTTATATCTTCTCAAGTCATTGTTTGGTAAGATGTTTCATCTAAGTAATCTTTCGATGTTATTTATCTTAATAAACCCTTAGGGAAGAAAGTATACTAGCTAAAAATATTTCTAGGTTTTCCTTTTGTGGTTAATTATTATAAAAATTAATGGGATTTTATGACCTTATAGATGAAAATCATCAATGTGATCTTCAATATATTCTAGTTAACTAGTTATCAGGCATACATTGACTGTTACAGGATATAGGTATCCTTTAAAATTATTAAGGGGTGAATTTTGTTTAAACCAAATAATGAGATGTTGGTGTGGGTATAATGCGACCAAACCTGAGTCAGACAAGATCTATTTCATTGAAAGTAGAATATATGGTTCGTACAACAGATCGAACATATCTACCTCCTTTTTCCACTAGAGGTGGACCATTACCAGGATATCTTCCAATAAATTTTCGTAAAACATTCTCCTAAGAGTTAAATTGAATTCAAAATCAAACTCATTTTTAGAGAATAGCCTATATTGATCCCTATGTATCATATTTTACCAACTAAGTTGAAGTATCTCATGGTGTAGATTGAGTATTTAAAGGAAATTTGATTTATTAGACTGAAGACTTATCCATGGGGTGCTACAAAATTTTTCAATAATAATGTGGGAAGAATCCTTCTGTTGTGCACGGACTATAGGAATCAAAATTAGGTTATAATGAACAATAGGTACCTCTTACAAAGGATAAATTCTTTATCTAATTAGTAAAGGATAGCCCAATGGTTCTTTAAGATTGACTTACATTCTGGCTACCACCAACATTAGGTCTTAGAAGAGTAAATACTAAAGTTAGAATTTATGAGTATATATAGTTTACTGGAGTATCTTATTTTTATTTTTGGATTAAAAAATTATCCAGTTTTTTTTATTGATTTAATGAATAGAATCTGCAACCCATACATTGATTCATTAATCTTTTTTTTATTGATGATATCTTGGTATAATCACAAACCATGGAGATTCATGCTAGACACCTTGATATTGTGTTTATTATACATCATGTGCAACAACATTATTCTAAAAAATCAAAGTAAAACTTTTGGATCTAAGAGGTTTTATTCCATGAGCATGTAATTTATGAGGTGGGAATCATAGTTGATCAAGTTAATATAGAGGTGGTGATGTCTTGGGAAATCTTTAGGTATGTGTTCGAGATCAGAAGTTTCCTATGTTTTTTTTGGGTACTATAAATGTTCATTCAGAATTTAACTTGATTACCAGTTCCAATGACTTGGATTAACAATAAGGGGGTGATTATTGTGTTGATATATCAATGTGAATTTGAAATCCTATAAATTAAGTTAATATTAGGATCAACTACCTTTTTTATCTTACATGAGCCTAGGATTGTATGTGTTTTTTTATGATGCCTCGAGTGTTGGTATGGTGGATGATTTAATATAGAGGGATCTTTTAGTTGATTATAGTTCTCATAAATTATGAGATAAAAATTATAATTTTCAAGCACATGATCAAGAGTTGGTGACTTCAGTCCATTTCATAAAGAGTTGGCACAATTATCTCTTCAGTGATAGGTTTTTCATCTACATTGACCATAAGAGCTTGCTGTATATCTTTTATAAGTGGGACATGAATATATAAAAAAGGAATTGGGTTTAGTATTTTTATAAATTTGTTTTTGAGATGTATTATGCTATTGTAAAGGTTATTTTTTTATATTTTCTTAGTAGGATGATGTAGGATCGTAGAGAGTGCGCTTTAAAGGATGAATGGGGATTGATGATTTTATTGGCTAATAGTTTATGGAAGAATATAAGGATCAAGGTATAATAAAATGTTCCACCTTAGTTATCAAATCTACACTAGGGTACTAGGTGAAATAAAATCAGGAGTAGGATTATGAGTTCTTAGTTTTGTGGGAACATTTGTTGGGGAACAACCCATTTTTAAGATTGTCTTTAAATAGAGATGGCATGATTAACATTCATGGGATATTTTGGTTCCTAATTTTAATAGGGAATATGTGGTGAGGAAATATCATACTTTTTATTGGGAAGTTCACCCAAGATCAATGAAGATGTGTCATGATATCAGACGATGGTTCTTGTGGCTAGGTATGAAGAAAGACATCACGAGTTTTGTCTCTCATTAACTTACCTTTCATATAATTAATTTTGGTCATCAAAGAAAATTTGCATTACTTCAACCACTTCATGTTCCATTGTGGAAGTAGTAAAATATGATTATAGACCTTTTCATAGTGTCTCCCAATACCCCATGATGCGGATATGATGCATGGGTTGTAGTTGATTCACTGGTTAAGGTGGCACATTTAATGTCAATCCAAGGGACTCATTTTGTAGATTAGTTGGGAAACTATATATATGAAAGATTTTACATATTCATAGAGTTACATATAGAATTGTGTTAGAAATATATGCACATTTCACATCATGGTCTTGTAATGTCTTACCGAAGGTGATGGAGTCCGGTTAAAGATGACTATGATGCGTCATCCATAGTCCAATGGGAAATTCAAGAGTATGATATTGATTTTTGAGGATATGTGATAGTGATAATATTTTCAAATATTTCACATTGAATTTAAATTTTCTTAATCCCACCAATTATATATTTTAAGGGTAATTATTATATTTTTATTTTTTAAGTGTAATATGAGCTTAATGTTAAAAGTGACTTAATTTTGTAATTTTATTTATTTTAAAACATTTTTGTAATTCAAACATAACTTTTTCAAAAATAATAAAAATAATGAAAATAATTTTTTTTAGATTAAATAATTGATGGGATAAATTTTACTCAATAAGACCAATATCTAAATCCCAAAAAATATTGGGAAAATAATCTCACAAAGTGGCCCTTGGAATATGTTCCTATATTGGATGAATATTGAACATAATCCAACATATAAAACATAGAAAATATAAATGTGATGAAAATTTGGAGTAATATAGAGAACTTTCCTTGGATAATTTTCTCTAACTATGACAACTCAATATTCATGTTTTTACATGGACATAAATGCATATAAAACATGAATGTTTAATGTGAATAGCCTCCATACTAGAATAATTTTATCAAGTAAAATTTTCATTAATTTTGATACACTTATAAAATGAGGCTAAATTTTTAGAGTATATAGAAAAGATATATAAAAAACCATTAATTAAAAAAGCATTCTAAAATTCATAAATTAAATATGTAAACCACACATAAATATTATTAGGACATTTTTATATCTATGATATTTCACTCATGCCCTAATAAAAATATACCACATCTTCTATTAAAAATGTTTTCTATTTTAGTTTATGATTTTTAGTAACTTAGTAAGGATTCATTTTCTACTGTAATTTTATTTTATAGATATAATATATATTAGTTTACTCTTCTTCTTCCTCTCTTAATTTTTTTATTCGCCCATTATTCTTCTCAACTCCATTAAAATGTTGAAATAACTCTCTTTGTTTTTCAAGATGGAAAAAGAGATTTTTGGGTTTCTTGTGGTCCAATGTTTTAAAATAATATTATTCCAAGATTTAAGTGGTTGTTAAAATAATTATCATTTATGATTTACCAATTTTCAATACCACTTAATTCATTTTATAATTTATCTATATTTATCTCATCCATTATTACAATGTTGCATACGATGGAGTAACATTGTGATAGTGATGTGCTGAGAAGAGATCTATTAGAAATAGTTCAAGGGAGTATTACCCAACATGTATAGATCTCAGTGTGGGATGGTAAAATTTAAAAATGGGAGGTTGTGGTGTGATATTTTTCTATCATTTCCTTGAATAGGATTATGAGACATTTTTTAAAAAATAATGATTTCTTAATCATGAATCCCTAAGAACAATAGTTTCTTATTTACTAATTTCTTTATATATTATTTTCATTGTATTTTTTATTTATATATATTTATATCATATATATCTAGAAACCACCTCCAATATATTAGATTTTGTAAAAATTATTATATTTTTTACTTTATAAATAGTTTAAAATAGAAAATTAGTTTGTTTAAGTGGCCTCTTTGAGATCAACCATAGGATTTCACTATATTGTATTCTTAGAAAATAAAAATATATTAAAGTGGGATTCATGAAATATACTTCTCATGAATTTTGGATTTTTTTTCCTATGGAGGTATAACACTTCTTGCACAATGTTTTTTATAAAAAAATAATAATAAATTTCAAAAACTAAAAATTATATTCCATGAGGTATTCAAATTACAGTTATTGTGTATGGACTGGCTTCTCAAAAGAGAATCCATAATAATTTGAAATTAAAAATGAAATAAAATATCATCTACAAGTAATTAGAAAGGATATAATAAACCTATAAATACAAATAGAATGTATAGATAAATATATGTGTGCTTCCTAAAAGTGTTAGTTGGAGAAACCTGAAATAGGATGAGTGGAGGATGTGATTTAACCAGTAATTGTTTACATTAAGAAACTTTAGGAGGCCTAGAAATAACTATTAAATTAATTAATAACACCAGACCATGCTTGGTCATGTTTGGAGGAGAACTATGAATAACACATGCAAGTTGATGCACTTAGGGGAGATCAATATTTTTTGAAATATTATTGGAATCACTTTGTGGAAGGTAACATATAACATGATCTTCCCTTCTTTGAAAAATAATAATCATCACTGTTTTATATTACCCTATACATTGAATAAGAAACCTTAAATGTGGTGTAATTTTAAAATATGATGGTTGATCCTGATTACCTGATTCCATCACTGACAACCCAACTGCAAGAGGAAATTTTGAATGAATAAAAAATTCAAGCTGAATAAAATTATAAAGTCACTCCTTTTTTAACTCAATTTAGTTTGATTTTATTGAAAATTAATTGATAATTAACTCCCCTTGTTTGAACATTTTTGTGTCATCCATCACATGCACATCCTTAGAGAATAAAGAAAAATAATATGATGCATCTTATGAGGAACACATTGATCTCCATGAATTTATTGATCACATATTTGAGGGATTAAATGAGGAGATCTCAGTGGATTTTTATGAAAGAACCATATTTTAAGATTATTTACTTGATGGGGGTGATTTTTATAAGGATTTATTTTGATTCAATTAAATTAAAAATGATATTCATATAGAATTCCCTTGAAATTATGGATATAGATCATTCAGATAAGTATTCCCTAGCTGATGTTAATGATGAAGAGTCCACTGAAGTTGTGGCTAAAGCAAATGAGGATGACATATTCTTTTTCCTTCCCCTACCATGTGAGTTGTACTACATTGAAATGAATATGGATATATTATACTCTATCTATGGTTCCTAAATAACTAGTGTAATTATAATTAAATAGAAAAGAAAAAAAATTATGTTTCATGAGTAAGAAACCAAACCCACCTTTATATAAGACATAACACACAATAGATTTCTTGCTAGGGGTGGGAAAAACCCAGTAACCTCTTGAGGGGTTTAACCCATTTTTTATACAATTACCTTACCTTTATCTCTATATTTTTTTATTTTTTTATTTTAATAAATTCATTATGTTTTTTATTACTTTCTTAGTTTTGAAGTCATAGTATCTATGATCTCAAATCAAGTCCTCCTCCATAAAATAAAGTCATGTTGTGTCTCTCCTTAACTATGGATTTCCTAACACTATTATTCTAAAAAAATTAGTTTTAAATTAAGTGTTTTTGGGATCTAAACCTTATTAGATATAATTTTTAACATTTTTTCTTATTTTTAATCTTTGTTGTGTTTTAGGTTATGATAATTGAGCTTCAAATTCTACCCTTCTTGGTGTAATATTACATTCTTGTGCTTTGTGATATCATTGGTTCTAGAATTTCTTAAATTTAATGATTTATAAGTTAATTTTATAATATATAAATTGAAATTATATTTGAGAACTAGAAAATAGAGAGTTATTAAATATATCATTATGGAATTAGAATTATAACATAATGAAATTAGATTTTTGAATTTTTTTTCTTGAGTGAGTTTCACTTTTTGAAATAGAGAACAGTCGAGAGTAAAGTAAAAAATGATTTATTATTAATATAGTTTATTTTAAACAAAAGTAAAATTTTAAACATAGTTCCCACATTAAGTTATGAGATTTTTTTCATAGAAAAAAACATACAAACAAAAAATAATGAAAACAAATAAACAATTATAATGCTTAATTATAAAAAATGACTAGATTTAGGTGTAGGAAATATTTAAAACCATTTGAATAAGGGATAAATTGACTTATAAGTCTATAATTTAGGTCGTATCAAGGAAGTGGAAGTTTGAGTTTTTGTATAATGAATATAGGGAAGAGTAATAATTGAAAAAAATCTTGTTAAATTGTTAATTCCACTTTGATCTATTTATTTCAATCCTCAAAAAGGAACTTGAACTTAGATTTAAGTGAGGTAGTGTGTAAAATTTACAAAGAAGACATTTTATTTTCATGAATAGATGGATTTTTGAATTTCATATTTTCTGTCATGTATATATGAACCTATGTTGGACACATTTTTTCATTTAGTTAAATTTATTTAATTTCACATGAGTGCAATGTTTAAGTATGAGGAAATTGTAAAATCCAATATTTACACTAATTTTACATTTAATATAAATATTTTAATCCCAAACATTTATATTTTAATGGTAATAATTAAATGTTTAGTTTTAATTTTTAAATTGATCTTATTTTAAAAAATGGAGTAATTTTGGCATATTAAGTATTCTATATCAGTTTTATAATTCAAAGATAATTTTTTTAAAACTAGTCAAAATTGATAAATTATTTCTTGTGTAAGATTAAATACTTAATTGTATATATTTAATTCAATTAGACTCAGAGATGAATCAAACAAATTAAGACACAAAATAATATCATAATATGTTCCCTGTAATCTACACTGAGATTAGATGATATGACATCTCACACATGGCAGACCTAAATGAGATAAAATGATAATTAAGAAAGATAACCTGTTGAGGATAATTTTCTAAAACTATTAAAACTCTATATTATGTCTCTTTAAAGTTCATAAATTCATAGGAAACTGTAATATTAGAATACAAATAATCTCTAGGCTGGAATTATTTTCTTGAGCATAACTATCATAACCATTTGTACACTATTACAAATAAACTTAAATTTTGAGAGTAAACATGGAGAGAAATAAAAAAAATAAGCAAAATTTACTAAATTCATACATTTATTAGGGATACCAAGTGAAAATATTTGGATGACGTATTTAGATCCAAAATAATTCACTCCTCCCCTATAAAAATATACCTCCTCTTCCATTAAAAAAAGATATCCATTTTACTTTGACATTTCATCAGATTAGTAGGGTTTCATTTTATATTATAATTCTCTTTACAATTCCTTATAAATATCTTTTACTCTTCATTTTTTCTCTCCTAGTTTTTTTTCATTACACTATGATTCTTCTTAACTCTATGAAAATAGATAACTAACACTCTTTATTGTTTGATCAGGGAAACAACGATGATTTAGTTTTATTATGATCCAGTGTATTCTATTCATTTATTTTTGGATTTAAATGCTGGTTACAGTGATTATGATTTTTTATTTCTCCATTTTATTTATCAATTAATTTCTATTCATTTTTATATATAGTCAACTCCTTCAGTATTAAAATTTTTCATGTGATAGTGTAGCATTGTGATGGTGAAGTGTGGTGAAGAGTTCTTCTATCCAATTTTTTAAATAGTATTACCTAGTATGAAGAAATATTAGTTTTTTGTAGTAACATTAAAAATTCTAGGGTTTTTTGTTGTATATTTTTATCACTACACTGAATAGGATGATGATTCATTTAAAAAATCAATGTTTTGATCACTATGAACCACTAAGAAAAATAGTTTCTTATTTCATAATTTCTTTTTTCCTTCTTTTCATTTTGTTTTTCATTTATATATATTAATATTATATGAATTCTAAAACCCCCTATACTATATTAGTATTTATCTTTAGTATTATATTAGTTAATTTATATATAGTGACAATAGAAAATCAATTTGTATAAGTGGTCTCCTCGAGATCAGCCCATGGATTTCATTATGCTCTATGCTTAGGTAATAAAAATAAATTAAAGTGGGATTCATGAAAATCCCCTCTCATTAATATTCTTTGGGAATATTTCTAGATTTTAGTAGAGCATGGGGTAATTATTTGTCCTTGGCAGAGTTTTCATATAATATCTGTTTCCATTTTTTTGATTTAGATGGATCAATTTGAGGCTATTTATTATTGTTCATTTCATTCACCATTGTGTTAACATGAGGTTAGGTGGAACATATGTTATTAGGATTATTTTTTTGTATCTGACCTATGATTAGGTTTAGTGGATTCAAACATGGTTGTTTACTACCTAGAATAGGTAGTGATCATATGACAATTATAGGATACCACAATTATAGTTCACAATTAGTGATAGTTTTTTCTTATAGGTGTCACCTTGGTTGGGGAATCGATGATTATGGAAGTATGGGAAGTGGGTTTCTTGGTTCGTATGACCATTTGAGATCATAAAATATATCAAAATAGTGTCCTACTAATTATATATCCCTCCATGATATCAAGGTATGAATAACTTGTTCCATTTATTACATCTTTATAGGAATTATACTGATCCTAAACATGTTATTGATAGAGAGGATGTTGAGTTGGAAAGAAATGCATCATTTTTGGAGTGACTGGAATAGATTATGGAACAGGGTGAGAAAGTGTTGAGGGGGAATACAGTACCACTCTTTCGAGTTATATGGAAATATGGACAAATCAAAGAAGAGATATGGGGATGAGAGTTGGATAGTTGAGCATAATGATCCAATTTATTCGAGCAAGACTGCTAGAGACTCTTCTCAAGGATTAGAAGTTATTATACGGGGAGATTTGTAACTTCTTAAAATTTTCAATATATATTAAATTTATGTATCAAAATATCTTGGTTATGTTACATTGAATTTTGAGGCATGTGAGAGGATTTTGGAATTTGGTAATTGAAATAAAAAGAGAAGGGGAACCAACAAGTAGCTCGGAGTTTCTGGTATTCCAATGACTAAATGTTGGAAGAGGCCTAGAAAGAATTTGAGTCCCATAATCCCACTGGTGGTAGAGACAGAGGTTCTAATATTTTCCTGGAGCTAGTGGCTAGTGGGTGGAGACACCGGCTATCGGTTCATGCCTAGATGGCCTATTCATTAATTGAATTTTTGTAATCTTTCTCTAACTCACCTATTTGAAATTCCTATCTCTATTTTAGTCCCTAATTTATATAGAACAACCCTATTAGACCTCACTAAATTGAATTGTCTTTCCCTTTCCGCCTATTTTAGGTTTCAATCTTGGATCGGTCTATTGGCTCCCAACTGTAAGTTTTGTAAATTCTATCTTAAATCCTCTTCTAATCTTGAGATGAATCAAAAATATAAAATATATTTAGTAGATTTATGGGTACCATCATTATATAATGTATAATTCTTGTTTTATTTAGAGATAGATTCCATATCTATATAATTACCATCATTCCCTTGAACAGGTCTAGATCTACCATTGACGGTGGATCTCATTGGGTAAGTTAATCTACCTACAAGCCCATGATATGTTACCTATCTCAAATATCAATTATTTAATCATGATTGATTGAAATTGGGAATAGTTATTGGGATCATTATTGTATAGGCATGGTTCAGTGATGGCTCCTAGAAATTGACATCATCACACCTGAGCTAGAAAGCCCTTACCATATATGGACTTTTTATAATGTCGATTAGAATGTGTGTGCATGTGTGGGTGTCCTATGAGACCCATTCATGAGTGATTTCCATATGGTGTGATTTTATTCATGTGATACTTATTAATTATGTGATTTAATTATTCCCTTCTATGTTATTCCATGTTTTTTACAAATGATTGGCACATGGATGTTTTTTCTCTTGTATAAAAGTGAAATATGGGATCTTCATGAATTGGTTACCCTTATTGGGAGTCTTATTCTAGTAAAATGTGAAACAATGATGATTATGGGACCTAGAGACATGATAGGGGTGTAAATACCTAGTTTCATGACCTGAGAGAGAGGATGGGGCATGATGGCCATGTGGCTTGACTCAAGATAGGGACTAAGGTGTAGTGTCCATGAGGTCTGACCTAGTAGAAACAGTGTCATGATGACCTTAATGCCTAAATTGAAGCTTTTATAGGGGTGTGATGGCCTTTTGAAATAAACAAGGACTCATTAAATATAGACCATGATCCAAGACATTTGTTATCCTTACAGCCTAATATGATAGGTGATGATGTATGAGAAATACCTTCCGGAATGGAGTCAAAGTAGGTACAATCAGGGCTTATGGTAGCTTGGTTATAGCATGATCTCCTAGAATATGTTTGGTTTGTTTCTCATTCATATACATTCCATCATAAAATACAAAATTATATATAAATGAAATTTCTGTTAGGATGTATTGGCAGTGCCCTGCTAAATTTATACTCACACCCTGTATGAGAATCTTGATGCATATTCAGGTTTTATGGTCAGGGATCTAGAAATGAGAAAGAGCCAGGTGTATCGATTAGAGATTTTGAATCTTTTAAAATACAAACTATATTAAATAAGATGTGTCATATGCTACACCCAATATAAAAAACCACAACATATTATGAATAAAAAATTAATAAAGTTGTATTAAACACTAAAATGGTAAACCATTAATAGTTATTACCTTCAAAAGGTAAATAATTAAAATGAGTTAATACTGAAAATGTTATTTTGAATAAAATACATTTTAAATATATTATAAAATTTATTTTAAAATGGAAAAATTAAAAATTATATAATTTAAATTTTATAAAGTTCATTTCTAAATTCCTTAAAACAAAATTATCTTAGGATGTATTTTTATATTTTTCTAAAATAATTTATTTTAATGTAAATAGAAATAAAATACTTATTTTAGTAATACCATTACTTCTACATAACTTAAAAGTTTATAAAAATTATTTTATATACAAAATATATATTTCTAAAGTATAATAAATCATTTGTATGTACAATGTCAATTTATAAAGCCTGTGAATATCATTTAGATAATCAATTAAATATGGAATGTTTAATAAAAGTAGCTTTTTTATTTTTTTTATTTTTTTATTAAAATAATTTTTAAATAAAATTAATTAGATAAAATACTCCCCATTTTTGAATTTAACATGTAAAAATTTACATATTTTGAATTTCTTATCATTTTCTAAAAATGTTGATTTTGTGTCATGAAATATGGGATTTACAAAAATTATAATTTCCATGATTTTATCACTATGTAATAATAACATTAATGAATTGAAAATTACTAATGATAAAAAATATGACATTAATGAAAAATAGTATAAATTTTAAAATATTACTTGTTTATATAAAATCTATACCAAAAATTATTATAAATAAATAAAAATCTTACTTTAATATGTAAAAAAAGTAAATGTTTTTGGCATTTTTTTGATTAATTAATATTTTCATAACAAGTTGGTTATTCTTTTATTTAAAATTTAAATAACCTTATTTTTGTTTATAATAAATCAATATATGTGATAAAAATTATCAAAAATAGTAATTTTATCTCACACGTAAATTTTAAGCTTAGATTGTTTTTCCTAAAACCGTTTTTATGGGTTAAGTACATTCATTTTGAAAATAGCATTGCTTAAACTTAGTACATTTATTTGAAAAAATTATTTTCATATTTAGTATTATAATTATAAAATTATGTGTTAAGAACAATTTTAATTGTGTTCATTTTAATTGACAACCATGTGTAAAAATATAATTACCTAGGTAAAAGTACACTTGGGTAAAAGAAAGTAATAGGGAAACCCTTAAATCACCAAAGGATACCTCCAAAATGACTGTATGGGAGGAATTTTCTACCTTAACTTGTCCCACACTTGATAATATTTAATTATTGTATTATTTTACCATGAATAGTGTAAATAAATAATAAAATAACTAATGGTCGTTTCCAAAACTACGCTTCTCTTCGCTTATAAAAGGAGAACCACCCCCCCCCCCCCCTTCCTGCTACACCCTTTCCTTCAAATTACCCTTTATAAATCTACAATTATTATCTTCATATACTCTTATCCACCAAAAATTAATCCCCTAGTTACTCATAGTTATACTAAGCTCTTCAATTTCAAGGGAAATTCCAATGAAAAAATAAAGACTCTGACATAAGTATTATCTTATTCTGAAGTTTTTCTTATTAATATTACTCTTCCAAATATCTTATGAACATAAAAATATGATACATTTAGTATAATAAGTAAACTAATATGTTATTATATTAATGTTATAGCTCTTATATTTTTATTTCCATCCATGTAGAAATAAGAAGTTGTGAATTGAGTTCTTTTAATATAATTCACATTAAAACCTCCCCTTTTAATGTATGATAATCTCTGATATTTTCTTTAAAAAATAAGATAAAATAAAATCAATAATAAATAGATTAAACATATGATATTTATAGTTATTCTAGGAATATAAATCCCCTAGTCCACTCTAATAATTCTCAACTCATAGATCTTGGTGATTTTCACTAGTACCAATTCTATTCCCATGGAATGCACGACTGAGTTCAAGTATCCATTACATGATAAAAAACAAAGAACTATTGTAGAGATCCTTAAAGTATTTAAAAAACACTATCGTTTAGGTTATTTTACCATGAACCTCCAAATATATGTATAATTAGATGAAACTTGTAGAAATCATAGAGAATAATAAAAGTTTAAAAATGAAGCTCACAGTTAAATTATAAAACTGATATAAGTGAATTTATCTCCAAGAGATAAAATGAGGGTGAAGAGTAGCTCAAGTAGAATCCTCTAAAATATAGCTAGATAAATATTTTAAATCACATATATATAACTTGAATCTTTATTTTCATTTTCATTTTAAATAGTAGAACACGGAACTTTGAGAGGGAGAGATTTGAGAGTGTATGTGTTTTTCTTTTTCTCCAATATTTTTCTTGTTCAGATACTCTTTTATATATTATCTCTTTACCACAAATAAAAAGTATCCTTAAAATTTGGTCTATATATTAAATTATAGATGTCCTTTTCTCATACATACCTTGGAAATATTACTAATACATAAATGATTATTATACTATTTTCTTATGTCAGTAATTTTGAACATTTTGTAATAGACTTTACTATAAAGATGTAATCTAGTATTTAATGCATCAACAATAGTATCAAATTAAACTTAAAGTGCTCTAATAGTAATCAATATATGAGTTTCAAAAATGAATTAGCCTATTCTACATCACTACACACCTGAATTCCATGGATTCAAATTAACATATCCAAATTCATCCATGTAGTCATTCTTTGTGTAGTTTAATTCATCACATATCCATATTTCTAATGTAGATGAATTTATTTAAATATCTAATTTCTTTAAAAATTTATATTTCTCACATATATTAATTTAAAATATTTGAATGAATCATATAGCTGTTTAGAACCACATAGCCTAATTTCAAACTGATCTAATTCATATAGTCGATTACTCCATAAATCCTATTCACCTACCATTTCATCAATGTATCTGTTTTCTCACATATGTGATTCATCTACATAGGTGATTTTGACATAGCTAATTTCATGACATAGGCAATTCAAGAAGGAGGTTCCTTCATGTAGCCGATTGATGTAGTTGATTTCTCAGTAAATCCAAATATCCACATAGTAGATTGCTTCATGTTACAGATTTTCTAGGCTTAAGTAAATTTCAAAAAAAACTTCCATAATTAAAGAATTGAAACATAATTATCTTAAATAAGGAAAACCACTAAATAACAAACTTATAAATAAAATAATAATAATCATATAAAGGGGTTTTTAGATCATGAAAACATAAATCACATTGGATATGTTTAAACAAAATCAGTAACCCAAAAATATCCCCCTTCTTTATGATCACAAAACTCATTAAATAATAAAAAAATAATTGATTTAAGGACTTTTGTAGAAAACATTTATGATGTATAATACTTTTAACATTTTTTATCATTTATTTTACCCATTAGTAGTCCATATCTATCTTCTCCCCATTTTGTGCCATTAAAAGAAGGGGAATAGAGAGGAAAAAAACAAAAAATATAGTATCTTGGAATTATGAGTAGTTAAAATATAATGCTGATGTTGGAAATAAATTATGGAGGGACTGAGTTTTATAAAATGTAGTAAATAAGATATTAAAAATTATGAAAAAAATTAAATGAGAACAATTAATTAAGAACCAAAAAGATATAAATGAAATTTATTAAATTAAAATAATCACTTCAAAAGGATAAAAAGAATTCTATTAACCATGAACACTAATACAAATGTAAAAATACTAAACCCAAAAAAAATTCATATACATAAATCAGTCAGATACCCCTGTTTCTTTATAGGTTCAAACATTGATGTAGGTTTGGGTTCAGGTTTCTATAATGTTGGAGAGAAGGAAGAGGTATAAGGAGGGTTAACAACTGGAGGTAATATTACTCATCCAATCTCCATTCTAGATTTCTATGTCCCAAACCTTGATCTATCTCTAATATCTGATTAGCCATTCTCAATACATTCTTAATATTTATAAAAGCCATGTTGAATTCATAATATAAAAAACTAGTCAAGTATATTTTATTGGGTGGATAGAAAAAGGTAATTTCCTTCTTGGAGGATTAAACATCAATAATAACAATAGCCTTGGAGTATTCTCTTTAATAAATCCTAGTTGGATCAAACACAACATCTACTCTCTATATATATCCACAAAATGTATTTAGTGGTTTTAGTATAAGGTATGTGCTTCCAATTAGATAAAAGAGTGCATCATCACACATGGTAATTCTCTTAATGATATGTGACTTGAATAAATCCAGAATGTTAGTAGAGGCTTGTGTGGGTATCTATGAAACTATATTTAGACCATTTTTCATAATCCCCTTAAAATATTCAATTTTTCCATTGGATAAACTCTGAGAAGCACTAAATTTAGTAGTAAACTGTGAATTATATTAAGATATATGAGACTCTGAATATAGATTTTATGAATCCTTTTCATTGAGACTTGAAAACTGATGAGAATACCTTCCAAATAAATCAACTTGTAATCCATGTTTTTTAATTTATAGATTAGAATACGACCAACCTCATGGATATAACATTATGGATATGAGGTACCAGAGGAGCGGAAGGGGTTGAAACATGAGCAATGGTATCTGATGGAACTGGAATAACTAGCCTGAAATTTAAATATACGACAATCTATATTCCTTGATCATGAGAAATTATAGCAGGAGTTTCTTCATAATCAGATGACCTATAATCCTCTTTTGAAATGTCTATATATATATTTATAATTATTTCATAAATCTTAACCAACATAGTTTCAAAACATTGATTGATTTTTTTATTCGATTGATCGAACATGAAATCATATATATTTATTGTTTGGTTACTCCATAGGTTTCTTCTACCTGGGCACTAATAGAAGAAAAAAATTCATGAATATATCCAACCATATAATTCAATGATACCTCATTCCCAAGAAAAATTCTTCAATTAGCTTCTCTATTTTTCGGAAACTAATCTAATAGATCCTTTTTAAATTATTTCACAAGAAAAAAAGGTGAGCATGTCACACTATAATTAATAAAAATGAGAATATTCTAAATTAAAATATAAAAAAACTTGATAAAACTAATTATTGGACTTTGGAATAATAAATGGTTTATAAGTATATGTAGAACATGGTTAAAACCTTTTAAGGAATTTAAATTGTATCAAAACCAAACTCTTTAGAGTGTGAAATCTCTCTTTCATCTCAGTCATAAAAAATTTAATATAATCAAGAGAATCCATTAAGATATATGATTTATGTATAGGAATTTTTGGAACCATATCCTTATGAGATTCCATATGTACTCGTAATTCATTTATTTTAGACTTGGTAGAAAAAAATACATCTAAGCCCATTCACATGAGCTTTCACACCCTCAATTTACATATCACATATAGTATAAAAAATAGGTTTCGTAGGTTAGATTTTCTTTATCAAAGTGGTACGGGAAACAATCATCTCAACTAGATTATCAAAATCATCCCAATATACTAATTTCTCTTTTAGATATCTAATATCATCCTTGGAAGATATCAGCTCTTTCTTTAACTCCATATATTGTACTTTTAGATTATCAAATATAGTTATCACAACTGAGGAAAAGGTTTACATATGTCTTTCAACGTTACAACTTTTAGAAATTTTTATCACATAAGGATTATCCTCTTTTAAATGAGGTGTATATGGAATGATATCTTATTTATGTGAGAAATCACTAGCTTCTTCTAAAACTACATCTACAACTCCATATCATTCAATAGCTGGTGATTCAAGGGGTGGATCAAATAATCTATTCTAAACCTCAGGTTCTACTATAACCTTATTAGTATGAACACTATGAATAGTATCAACTATAATTTCCACTTCATCTTTCATTGATTTATAAACAGCTTTCACTAGTAGCTTAACAGATTCTATAGCACTAATAGCTTCATCTTCTTTTCACTGAACATCTTCTTCCCCCATTGGTCTATCCTTAGGCACTATACTATTTAATGTTATTGGATAAGTATCCTCTAAATAACTATAAGAAACCCTCTCAAAGGTTTTTTCATTCTTAGGATGTGATTTAGAGGAATCTTCCCCCTGATTTGGTACTGGATGTGGGATAATCACTTGAGCTCTAACTTCCTATCCAACATGCCTTATATAATTTTAGGTAACAAAAAATTTTTTTAACAAAAGTATTCAAAAAAACTTCTAAAATGGTATTTATTTTGTGACACGTCATATATTATTATTAATTAGGTCTACTTCTTTCTTTTTCAATACTAATGAAATAAGCCTTAAATATGGGTAGTAGTTCAACTTCTTCTAACCGAGACAGTAGTGGCGCATGAAACACATCATGTACTGAGCTAGATTAAACATGATAACATCGATCAGTATATATAATTGGTATTTTTTATAAAATAGTACTTTCTTCATATCAATATCCCTTTAAGAAATCCTGTTCTATATAAACTTTCACAAAACATTCTTCTCAAGTTCTAAATATTTCCTAGATTTCTTTTCAAAGTCTTGGGAACCAAATAGAAACTAGGAAACAGTAATAGGTCTGACTAATAATTCTAGAAAAATTTTAGACAAAACTATATTCACCCTTAAAATGACATTAGAGTACTTCGACCTTTTCCACTGAAGAAACTAACAATGTTTTCTCATTCACATTCAATGAAATCACATCCCCTATTTTTCTAAACTAAAACTTAGAATTCCTCATGAACTCATTAAATTATTATTCAAATATAAAACCTGATTTATTCTCATCAAAAAAAATTATCACAATTAATTGTAGAACTTTATTCAGTAATATCTTGGTTCCTTTCATCCAAACCATATCCATGACTTTTCCCACAAGTACTCAACACAATGCACTACCTGTCTTTTCTTTTTTCGAGGATCTAGAAGCACTTTCATCTCCTAAGTTCAAATTCACCATTATTGTAAGATAAAATGGAGGTTGGTATAAGGTCAAGATAAATAAAGGTGATAGTTCATATTCTTAGGTGAACGGACATTGGAAAATGGTAAGGAGGATTATGGTCGATTTGGTTTTAGTTTTTGTACCCAATTTGTGAAATGTATACATAACTAATTTATGTTTAAAGTCAAGTATGACTTAAAAATAAGGAAATAAATTAAAATAATAAAAAATCCATTTAAAAATAAATTCCAATTATTTTCTTAAATTGAATCAGGAACAAATAAATATATAAGAATGATATATTCATATAAATTTCATTATTCATTAAGATATTGACAATAAATTCATAAATTCAAAATAAATAAAATAAAACTAAATCATATAAATTAAAATAATCTTAATTCCCACTTAATAAAATCATAATATCCAAAAGAAAAGAGGCTTTGTAAAAATATTTTCTAATTGATTCTCATTAGAGATAAATTAAAGAGTGATATCACCTTTTTGAGCATGACATCTCAAAAAATGATTCCTTTGATCTATATTCTTTTTTCATGAATGTTTTCTTAGATTATTTCAGTTTTAATATCACTAATGTTATCATATTTAATTGACACTTGATAATAATTAAATCCAAAATCTAACAAGGTGTGTTTCATCCATAATACTTGTGCATGAAAACTATTAGTGGCAATGTATTCTATTTCAGTAGTAGATAATGAAACTGGGTATTTTTTCTTACTACACCAGGATACTTGAGATTTACCTAGAAAATGAATGTTTTCCTAGGGTACTCTTCCTATCTAGTCTATAACCACCAAAGCTGGCATCTGAAAAATAATTCAAATTCAAATAAATGGTTTTTTTGAAAAATTAAGGAAAGATAAATTATTCATTTTAAATGACTTAAAATTATTTTGGTAGATTTTAAATGATATTTCTTGGGATTTTATTGGAATATGGAACATAATATCAAATTAAACATAATGCTTGGTATACTAGCAGTCAAATATACTTGACTCTCAATTATTCCTCTATATATCTTGTCGTAAACTAGCTTCTCAGCTTCCTAAAAATCAATATTTTTATTATAACTCATAGGTTTTTCATATAAATTAACATTTTCAAGTCCAAACCTCTCATGTAGGTCAAGAATATCTTTACTTTTATTTAGAACATTCCTAAAGAATTTTTTTATTAATCTAAAAATCAAGAAATAAATTTAACTCATCCATCATGCTCATATCAAATTCCTTTTCCATAAGTTTTGGATGTTCATTAAACAATTTTTTATTTGTAGAACCAAAAATCACATCATCAATATATATTTTAACTAGAAACATATCTAAAGATAAAGTTTTCTTAAAACGAGTAAGATCTTCTACTCCTAATGAAAATCTATTTAATACAAGAAAATAACTTAAAATGTCATTATAAGATCTATGAAATTATTTCAGACCATAACGAGCATTGTTTTGTTTGAAAATAAAATTTAGAATACGGGTATTTTCAAAACTAGTGGGTTGATCAAAATAAACTTCCTCCATAAGAAAAAAATTAAAAATATTAATTTCACATCCATATTATATAATATGAAATCCATGTTTGATGTATAGGCTAGGATAATTTTAATGGATTCTAATATATCTATAGGGGAAAAGGTCTCTTCATAATATACCTCTTCCTCTAGGTTATACCATTTTTTCACTAATATTTTTTACTCCTAGTGATCACTATATGCTCATCC
Source organism: Viscum album (assembly GCA_963277665.1). NCBI lineage: Eukaryota > Viridiplantae > Streptophyta > Magnoliopsida > Santalales > Viscaceae > Viscum > Viscum album. The sequence goes on from OY728143.1 coordinate 362,061,127, forward strand.
TATTTATTCTTAAAAAACACATTTTTTCCTATAATAGGGTAATTAAAGGGTCTATTAATTCATACTCATACCTTGTTTTTCATGAACTAGTTTAATTCCTATTACATAGCTAAAACCCAACACTCATCGTCTATGAATTCTTCAAAAAAAATAGTTATAATTGAGATAAAAAGTTATAAAATTATACAAGGTTTTCAAAATTCTTCTATAATTAATACCTTCATCTATTTTTCCTATAATAGTTTCTGAATAATTGTTTTTTAGGGTATTGGGCCATCTAGGTATTATATTTTCAAGTTAACTAGTATCATCCCTTTTATGATTTGGTTCACTAAAATCGTGTTCCAAATAATTATTATTTCTATTATAAAAAAGAGGTTCATGTATCATGTTTTCAAAATAATCGCATAGTTCATAAACCTAATTCATTTTGGGATCAAACAGATTACTTTTGTCAAATTTTACATGATTTTATTCTCCAAACATATTTGAAATTTTTTTTAAACAGTATAATCCTTGGAAGTAGTATAATATCTAATAAGGATTCTATCATCAACCTTTGGATAAAATTTTCCATGATTATCCTTGGTGTTTTGAATATAAACTTTATGACCAAACACTTTAAAGAATCAAACTTTTTTCTTTATATTGTTCCATATATAATACGATTATTTCTTCAAGATAGACCTAATTAAAACTCTTTTAATCACTTATCATTTTTTAATTATAGCTTCATCCCAAAAATGAGTGGGCGGGTTATATTAACATAACATGGTCAGGTAAATTTCTTACAATTCCTTATTCCTGCTTCCAATAAAACTATTTTTTTGAGGTTTTCAGGGGGGAAAGTATGTTTGATTCCATGTTTTGAACAATAATTATTAAACACGTTTTTTTCAAATTCTCTTCCATGGATAGTTAGTAAAGAAATAATTTTGGAATATTTCTCATTTTGAACCAATTTTCAAAATCTTATAAAAACATAACAAGATTCACTTTTAACACTTAGAAATAAAACCCAAGTAAATATATCAAAATCATCAACAAAAACAAAAAAAATATTTCCCCTTTGTCTTAAAACCCAAGATGAATCAAAAAATCCATATGGATAAGAGAAACGCGTGTCCAATTATCGCTTATTGACTAGTCAAGGGTCCGATGCTCTGCTAATGTGTATAGCAGCACTCGGGTCGAATCCTCGGCGATGATATATTTTTAATAGTCGATTTTTTTAGTTGATTTTTTTTTTTGATTGGGGGGTTTGTTTGCATAGAATCCATGATGTGATTAATGATAGGTGTTTAATTTAACAATTTGATAAATATTGGGGTGAGTTCATTTTTAGGGAGTTAAACTTGTGATATCCTGGAACTTTGCTTTATATTGTAATTAATTTAACACCCACTTCGCAAGATAATGCTGATTGGAATTACTAAGTGTTAAGGCTTTAATCCGAGCCTTAACATAACTTAGGGTTCTAATCTCAATCATATATTTTTGATGGTAGTGTATTTATGGTTCCAATAATCCATGGAAACCACACGTTAAACAAAACAAGTCATTAATCCATGACATGTTAAGTTCAACATACACAATGTTAAATTAAAGAATATTCATCGAGGAAATACTCTCAATCACTTAACATCCCTAAATTTTGACTCACCCCAATAATATATTTACTCATCCATTGATATTAATATTAATCTATTTTATATATTTATGATGATGAATTAACAAGAGAAGAAAAAGAGAGGGATAAGAAAAGATTGGTACGTCGAACACACACACACGAACAATGATGAGAATTAAAAAAAATGGACTTTCGATTGAATGAGGAAGAAAAATAAGGAAAGGGGGTTCAACTGTATTTAAAATATTTTAAAAACATTAATATTAAACTATAGAATGTGTATGATAATAAAAGATATTGAAGAAGAAACTTTCATTAAAACATAATTACAAAACACAAACTTACAAGATTACAAATGAAGAACAACACAAAAGTGAAAGGAAAAAAAGAGAGGAGGAAGGGTATCTCAAGTAAAAAACTTGAGTATGGAAGGTCCTCCAAAGACCTTTTCAAGTCTTTGGTCGTGCCAATTGATGCTCCTATCTTCTGAAATTCCAACCCCTTTGAAGGAGAGGAGGGGGATGCATTTATATCCCAAGGAAGTGGGTTGTTTTCATTCTGAATCTGTCCCTCCACTTTCTTCGCCAAGTTGGCTATTCAGACAGCCTAATCTCGAGATTTCTCCTTCTTCAAAGATGTATATTATAATGTTTTACAACCTCTATAAAAATGTGGAGTCATTTGGACCTATTGATCCAAATTTATGGCTGGTTTATTAAACAAATTTAATCTATCCATTTCAATCCTATCTTTTTGAAGTCCAAAATGTGAAAGGGTTTTTGAATAGGAATATGCCTTTAAATCCAAATTATTTTTTCAAAAATTAGTGCATATGTATCTTCTCTTTCACACTGAAAAATATCAGCTTTATTTAATGATTACATAATGAGATATGTCATTAATAGTGTTCATATTTTAATTCTCGGCCATAATAGTGGGCTGGACTTCAAAGCATTATTTGGGACCCTTTCTCTTGTATTTCGAACATAAAATTTTTATCCATGATTATTTTGGATAATAGAGAACATATGGTGGAGTTTCATAAAATTTGGGCTTCGGGATTTAGACCAATAACTCAATCATCATTGATGGTCCAGTTTCATCACAAATTCTTTAGGTCTTATTGTATTGACCATATGAGCCTTCAAATGGAAGATTTGGTCCATGATTCCTTCTAATGATATGTGAGAAATTTATTAAGGATTCTTAAAAAACAAGAACCACACAATTTGAATCATTAGGGTGAGAGGTATTAATAAAATAGTAAACTAACTCAATTGGACTACTTCAAAAAATGCTCAAAAATTATACTTAGTATTAGAACATTAATATTTCACACAAATTATGCACTTTTCATTTAAAATCAGTAAAAGGGGTATATAATAAGTCATGAAAATATTAATAACATCAACTCCCCCACACTTAGTCTTTTCCATGTCCTCATGTGCAACAAATATAAAAACATAACAAAATCATTTTCACTCACCAACAAATATTAAAATTTTGTTTTCTCCAATTAGGAGATGTTTAGACTATTTCACTCATCCATTTTAAATTCCACCACAAGTTGTTACAGAAACAATATTAAAAAACTAATTCATTTTTTTATGCTCAAATTTAGAAATGGAAAATGTGGACACTAAAAACTCATACCTCTCAAGATGAAAAAGTTCATTTGTGCAGGTTCACTCTTTCACCAACCAAAAGTGAAAATCTTACAGTTTGAAAGAGCTCTCAACTTTCAATCCCTATCCAAAGTGCACAATAATAAAGAGGTATTTTTAAGGGGTTTTTCTGTGGCTATGGGAAGGTAGGAATATAATTTCCAAGAGAGGGAAGAAGAGGGATAAAACACCAACATAGAAAAAGAAATGCATTTTTTTTTAAATAAAACATTGAAGGAAATGAAAACACATATTTACAAGGGAATTATTGTGTGAAGCAAGACACAATAGAGGATGACAATTTAAAGGGGATGAGGAGATGAAATTTTTACAAACCACAAAACTTCTCCCAGTGACATAATAATATAATGCAATTTTTCTTTTTTTCTCTTTTTTTTCTTTTTTCAAAAGTTGAACTTGGAAATAATCTCACACTCATATCCCAACCCATGATTGATCTCCACACAACACTAATTATAATAGTTATAAAAAGATCAAAGGTTGAGGAAGGGTAATTTTTGACCTACCTCAGAAATAACCATTTTTTTATTTTTTTCATTTTTTTTTTTTGATTTTTTTTTTAACGCTTGTCAATAAAATTTACAAAATTACATAAATTAAAGTACATTAAATTCCCCAAAACACAATGAATGAGAACCTCTCCCCCACACTAAAATGGATGCTTTCCCTCAAGCATATAATAACACGGTGAAATCAACAAAGGGTAACCATAATAAAATCCATCCCCCCCACACTTAAATTTCAAAAAATTATGCAATGAAAATCTATGTTGATATTGTGTGGGAAAAGTTATTGGGATTTTAATGTGGATATCAAATAAAAGGTTTTCATAGGATCAAAAGGGCTTTCAAAAGGAGGATTAATTTAAGGGAAATGGGAGGCTATTTAGCTATTGTGATTCTCATGTGGTTAAAATAAATGTATCTATCATATTAATGCACACTAAAGTAGGAAATTCAGCTAAAAGTTCCACAAACTAAAGACTAAAAAATGGGTTTGAAAACACGCATTTTGAAAAGATGGCCATAGGTAGCCCTAGCATGAAATCCAATATTGTTCCTCACGGGTGGAGAAAATCATTTTCCAAATCAATAACTGAGTATTCAAAATGTATTATTCTTAACACAAAATTCTTTATCCAAATATATGATAAAAACAAAAAAAAATAGATGAAACCATGTCTTTTGACTCCCCAAAATGGTTGGACAAAATTTGAAAATTGAAGGAGAGTAAGTATGACTCCTGGTTTTTTTACATTTTTTTTATTTTTTAGTTTTTTTAGTTTTCTTTAAAATACACACCCACACAAAATATAAAGAGAAAAAGAAAGGGTTTGATGAAGAAAGTGGTAAAAAATTAAATAGATAAGAAGAAGAATAAAGAGTTAGAGAGAGGAAGAGATAGATAGAGTTAAAGAGGTGCCCCCTGGTTTGGATTTGGTGGGTCACCATCTCCATATAGTGGTGGGTCGACTACAGAAGTTGGAGATCTAGTGGAAGTCGAGGTGTTTCTAGGATTGTGCATCCTCTCATGGTGATGATTTAACTGATGACTGTTAACCGTGAATGTCCTTTTGGAAGAGGGTTCTTGGACTTAGACTGCACCAAATGGGTAAACATTAGTAATAACAAATTTACCTTCCCAATGAGAATTATGCTTACTTAGCTGAACCCAAAATAGAGAATTGAAGAGAATTACATTTTCACCTTCATGAAATGCCTTTATTAGGATGTGTTTATCATGGAGTACCTTGGATTTTTCTTTCTAGAGATTAGAATTCTCATAAGAATCAAGTCGAAGCTCCTCCAGTTCAGCCAATTTCAACAATATTTATTCACCATATTTTTCACAATCCAAATTACAAGTTTTTACTACCCAAAATCACATATGTTGGATTTTAACTGAAAAATGACATGATTTACCAAAAACTAGCCTAAAAGGAGACATCCCAATGGGTGTTTTATAGGCAGTTTGATAAGACCAAAGTGCTTCACCAAGTCTTTTAGGCCAGTCTTCTCTGGCGGGTTTTACAATTCTCTCAAGCACTCTTTTCACTTCTCTATTATAAATTTCATCCATTCCATTTTTTTGGGGGTGATATGCAGTTGATGTTTTATGTACAACCCCATTCTTTTTCAAAATAGATTCCATGGTTTTATTACAAAAATGGGTTCCTAATTCACTAATCAAGGTTGGGGGCATGCCGAATATGTGGAAGATTTGTTTATTTAGGAACTCACTAAGAATATGTGGATCATTCTTTCTAGTGGGTTTGGCCTCAATCCACCTAGAAACATAATAAACCGTAAGAATAATATATGAAAATCCATTGGAATGGGGGAATGGCCCCATGAAATAGATACCCCAAACATCTAAGAATACATAGAAAATAAAATGCTTTTGGGGAATTACATTTCTCTTAGAAATTGTGCCAAACTTTTGGCAAGTGGTACATGATTGACAGAACTCATGTGAGTCCTTGAAGAGTGAAGGCCAGAAGAATCCAAAGTCTAGGACCTTTCGGGAGGTCCTTTGTGGTCCAAAGTGTCCACCACCAAGCATTGACTGACATAATTCTAATATGGATGAATGTTCATTTTCATCTAAACACCTCCTTATTACCATGTCATCCCCAGTTTTCCAAAGTTTATTTTCTTCCCCAAAATAGTATTTTGAATCACTTTTCAACTTTGTTTTTTTTTCTTTTGAAAATTTTTTAGGAAAAATACCATAAACCAAGTAATTTACAATTGGGGAATACCATGGTATTTTTTGAGTGAGAGATGAAAGGTGCTAATTGGGGAATTCAGGATCAATGATTTCAGAATGAGAAGACTTAGAAATCCTACTTAAGTGATCATCCTTAGGGTTTTCTTTTCCTGGTCTATCTTTGATTTCAAGGTCAAACTCTTGGAGAATTAGGATCCATCTTTTTATCCTTGGTTTGGAATCACTTTTCTTGATTAAGAACTTTATAGAAGAATGGTCTGTGAAGATGATGATTTTGGCACCTAATAGATAAGGCCAAAATTTATCTAAGGCAAAAACCACTGCTAAAAGTTCCTTTTCAGTGACATTGTAGTGATATTGAGTTTCATCTAATGTTTTTGAGGCATAATAGATGACATAAGGAATCTTTTCTCTTCTTTGACCAAGAACATCCCCAACACATCTATCAGAAGCATCACACATCAACTCAAAGGGTAAGAACCAATCTAGGGGTATGATTATTGGGGAAGATGTAAGAGAAGTTTTGAGTTCAATGAAGGATCTCTTGCAAACCTCATCAAAATAGAAAGTGACATCATTTTGGAGCAACCAAGTGAGTGGGAGGGAAATTTTACTGAAGTTATGGATGAATCGCTGATAGAAACTAGCATGAATGAGGAATGAACGGATGTCTCAAACATAAGTGGGTTTAGGAAGTGATTGGATCACTTCAATTTTGGCAGGATCAACTTCAATACCATCTTTTGAAACTATGTGCCCTAGAACAATCCCATTTGCAACCATGAAGTGACATTTTTCAAAATTTAACACAAGGTTACACTTGAAACACTTTTGAAGGACTAGAGAGAGTGAATTCAAGGAAGATTCAAATGACTCACCATAAATGGTAAAGTCATCCATTAATACTTCCATGCAGTGTTCAATTAATTCATAAAAGATACTTTTCATACACCTCTAGAATTTTTCAGGATCATTAAAAAGGCCAAAAGGCATTATCCTATATGCATATGTTCCAAAGGGGAAAGTGAAATTAGTCTTTTCTTGGTCTTGAGGTGTGATTGGGATTTGGAAGTAGTCGGTGTATCTATCAAGAAAGCAGTAGTGTGACTTTATATCTAATCATTCCAGTATTTGATCAAGGAATGGAAGAGGTTAGTGATCTTTTCTTGTTTCAACGTTCAATTTCCTATAGTCGATGCACACATTCCATTTGGTCTTCACCTGAGTTGTGACTACCTCTCCATGTTCATTTGTGACAACAGTTGTCCCACCCTTCTTAGGTACAACTTGAATTGGACTAACCCATTCTATATCAGAAATTGGGTAGATAATACCACCTTGAAGAATCTTGGTGATCTTTTCCCTAACTACCTCAAGTATGAGTAGATTGAGTCTTCTTAGTGGTTTTCTAATTGGTTTGGATGACTCCTCGAGATGGATGTGATGCATGCAAAGGGTAGGGTTGATTCCTTCTATGTCATCTAGGGTCCAACCTAAGGCCTTTTTTTCCTCTAACACTTGAACAAGTTTGGACTCCTCAATTTCGGTAAGTGAAGAAGCGATAATGATAGGATATGAGTGATCACAGAAAAGGAATGCATATTTCTAGTGTTTAGGATGAGGTTTTAGATCAGTCTCATCTTTCATTTTCGGGTTAGACAACTCAGGAATGGAAGAAGGGACTTTAGTTGCTTCAGATTCATTATTCTTAATATTGTTCAAGGTGGAGTAGTAGAGATCAGAGTTGATGTGGGATTCAAGAGTGTTTTAAAGTTCTTCTAGATTGATGGAGTCTATGAATGAGAGGTCTACATAAACTTCACCATTTATGACTTGGTTAATCATGGTGAAGATTTCACAAGATCCTTTGTCATTATAACATGAAGAACATGGTGGATTGGGGTTTTATTGACTCTTAGATTTGTACTCAAAAGCATGGATTGAGAATTCAGAGAGATCCTCATATGGGTATCGCATGGCTTGGAAAATGTTGAACTTGACCAGTTGGTCACTGAATTCCATGGATAAGATGCATGAATGGACATCAATCTTGGTTCTTGAAATCATGAGGAATGGTCTTCCTATAATTAGGGGAGATCTAGAAGAGTTCGCCTCACCTTCCATGTCAAGGACATAGAAATAGGTAGGGAAGATAAGATCATTAACTCAGATAAGGACATCCTCAATTATACCCTCAGGACTAGAAGTACTTCGATTGGATAACTGAATGACAACACTCGTTGGATGAAAGGGACCTAGACCAAGGTTGGAGAATATGGATTTGGGCATGACATTAATTGAGTATCCTAAGTCTATGAGTGCATCATCGAAGTTGGAACTTCCAATTTGGCATGGAACCGTAAAGGTCCCTTGATCTTTGCACTTTATGGGAATAGACTGCTGGGTGGAAACATTTTCAAAGGTCCTAAGTTGCCTCTTGTGGGTTCACAATTCCTTAAGAAACTTGGCATACTTATGAATTTGTTTGATGGAATTTAAGAGATGAATTTTGACTTCAACATGTCTAAACATGTCGAGCATTTCAGGATCGGGTTCAAAGGACATATTTAGCATAGAGACAGCTTGTGGAAAAGTAATTGGTTTCCAAAGTGTAATAGAAAGAGGTGAGGGAATGGATTCAGGTTCCTTTTCAAGTTTCTTTTTCTTTTCATTTTCAAGGTCAACATTTAAAGGGGGTTTATATGACTTATCTTGAGGTATAACAATTTTCTTTCCTGATCTAAGTGAAATTTCACTTACATTACCCTTGGGGTTGGGTAATGGTTGAGCTAGAAGTTGGGAAGAATTGGATGGTTCCTGCTGACTAAGGTGGGATGCAAGTTGACCAATTTGGGTTTCAATGTTCTTAAGGCTGGAACGGGTGAAGGAGGAAAGATCTTCCACTGCACTTTCCCATGGTGTCTTGGAAGAATAGGCTTTTCCCAGGTTGGGATTACCTAGATTTTGGTTCTTGGGAAAGTAATTGTATTAGTTTTGGAATTGGGAAGGATCACTAGGATAATGGAATCCAGGAGGAGGATTGTTCCTTTGAGGTTGAGGAATAAAAGGATAAGGTTGTTGGAAGTTACCAACACCTTGACCATTTTGAAACTGGTTTGGGTTTTGAGTAGGGAATTGATGGGGATGAGATATGGGATTAACATACCTATAGCCTTGGTTATAGGAAGAAGAGAAGGGCTCAGAGTGAGATTAGTTGAAGTTTCTAACAAACTCACATGATAATTGAGGGTTGGTGTTCCACTGAGCATATGATACATTGAGCTCCATTGGTCCAGATGAATCAGATTTATCCTCTTGAAGTTGTGGACATTTGTCAGTTGGATGAGATGAAGAGTTGCAGATTCCACAGTTTTTGACAGGTCCAGGAAACATTGATTGTGGAGAATATGAGGTTGGGGATTTGGTATCCATAGCTAGTTGTCGCACAAGACCTCTATGTTCACTCATCCACTCAGTCATCTTGTCCGGCTAAATTGATTGATTATCTTGGGCTTGTTTGACTTGATCATGTGCTCGAGTATGTAATTTTTGTGTGTTTTCAGCCATGTTACTTATGAGATCTCTTGCAGTTGCCGGAGTTTTATCAATAAGAGCACCGCCACGTGCGGCATCAATGAGAGTTCTCTCCATAGCTAATAACCCCTCGTAGAATTATTGGATCAAGATTTGGTTAGGAATTTGGTGATGTGGTCAGGTTGCAACATGCTTTTTGAACCTCTCCCAGTACTCATGGAGTGATTCACTTGGGATCTGATGGATACCACTTATTTCCTTTCAGATAGAAACAGTATGAGAAGCAGGAAAGAATTTTTCTAAGAAATGTCACTTCATGTCATTCCATGTGGTTATGGAACCAGGATGGAGGTAGTAAATCCATGACTTGGCAGTGTGAGCTAGGGAGAAAGGGAATGCTCGGAGTTTGATTTGTTCCTCAGAAACCCCTTGAGGCTTCACGGTAGAGCACACTACTTGAAACTCTTTAAGGTGAATATGTGGATCCTCACCAGCTAGCCCATAGAAATGAGGGAGAAGATGAATCAAACCTGGTTTGAGTTCAAAGTCAGCCTCTATATTTGGATATTGAATACCAAGAGGTTGTTAATTCATATCATGGGCAGAAATTTTTTTAATTGTTTGTTCCCTAGGATTGTCCATATCTAATTCAATTGGTTGAACAAGGACCAGTTCTTGAATTATTTGATTATCTCTTATGTTCCTCATAAGTTGGCGAAGTGTTCTCTCAATTTCAGGGTCAAAGAAATCTGAGGGATTGTTTGAAAGGCTACAAGGAATTTAGAAATATTTGGAAGAAAGATAAATATAGTTTTTTTTTGTGTTTTTTCAGCTTATGATTTTTATGAGAAGACGGGTTTTTCTTTCTGTTTTTTTGTCAATTTTTTTTTCAAATTTTGTTTTTTTTTTGATTTTTTTTTTCAATAACTAGAAACTAATGACTAATTAAAGCACCATCCCTAAAAATAGAACCATTTTAAATGTGTGGCAGATTGTTTCCTATCGGTCGTTCAAGGGTTCGGTGCTCTACTAAAGTGTATAGCAGCACTCGGGTTGAATCTTCGGTGATGATACTTTTTTTAATAGTCGACTGTTTTTAGTTGATTGTTTTTTTTTTTGATTTGGGGATTTGTTTTCAGAGATTAAATGAAGGGATTAATGATAGGTGTTTGATTTAACCATTTGATAAATATTGGGGTGAGTTCATTTTTAGGGAGTTAAACTTGTGATATCTTGGAGCTTTGCTTTATATTTCAATTAATTTAACACCCACTTCGCAAGATAATGTTGATCGGAATTACTAAGTGTTAATGCTTTAATCCAAGGATTAGCGTAACATAGGGTTCTAATATCAATCATATCTTGTTTATGGTAGTGTATTTATGGTTCCAATAATCCATGTAAACCACATGTTAAACAAAAAAAGTCATTAATCCATGACATGTTAAGTTCAACATACACATTGTTAAATTAAAGAATATTCATCGAGAAAATACTCTCAATCACTTAACATCCCTAAATTTTGACTCACCCCAATAATATATTTACTCATACATTGATATTAATAATAATCCATTTCATATATTTATGATTATGAATTAACAAGAGAAGAAAAATAAATGGATAAGAAAATAGTGGTACGTCGAACACACACACACGGACAATGATGAGAATTAAAAAAATGGACTTTCGATTGAATGAGGAAGAAAAATAAGGGAAGGGGATTCAAATGTATTTAAACTATTTAAAGAAAATTAATATTAAACTATAGAATGAGGATGAAAATAAGATATATTGAAGAAGAAACTTGCATTAAAACATAATTACAAAACACAGACTTACAAGATTACAAACGAAGAACAACACAAAAGTGAAAGGAAACAAAGAGAGGAAGAAGGGTATCTCAAGTGAAAACATGAGTATTTAAGGTCCTAACAAGACCTTGTAAATGATTTGGCCATGCCAATTGATGCTCCTCTCTTTTGAAATGCCAATACCTTTCAAGGAGAGGAGGGGATTCATTTATAGCCCAAGGAAGTAGACTGTTTTCATTCCCAATCTGTCCCTCCACTGGCATCGCCAAGTTGGCCATTCAGACATCTGAATATTGAGATATTTCTTTCTTAAAAATTTTATATTATAAATCTTTCTAACCTCTCTCAAAATTTGGAGTCATTTGGACCTATGGAGCCAAAGTTATGGTCGGATGATTAAACAAATTTAATCTTTCCATTTCAATCCAATCTTTTTGAAGTCCAAAATATGAAACGGTTTTTGAAAAATAAGATGCCTTCAAAGCTGAATTATTTACTCAACAAAGTCAGCCACATATATCTCCTCTTTTACACTACAAAATCTCATCTCTATTTAATTAATACATCATGAGATATGTCATGAATAGTATCCTAATTTTAATTCTCCTCCAGAATGGTGGGCTGGACTTCAAGGAATTAGTTGGGCCCCTTGTTCCTATAGTTGGACCTTCAAATTTTTATTCATTATTATTTTTTATAATAATGAACATATGGTAAATGTTCATAAAATTTGGGTTCGGGATTTATACTAATAACTCAATCATCATTGATGGTCCAGTTTCATCACAAATGATTTGGGTCTTCTTGTGTTGACCATATGAGCCTTCGAATGGTAGAGCTAGCCCATGATTCCTTCTAATGATATGTGGGAAATTGAATAAGTAATCCTAAAAAACAAGAACCACACAATTTGAATCAGTAGGGTTAGAGTTATTAATAAAATATTAAACTGACTCAATTGGACTACTTCTAAAAATGCTCAAAAATTATACATAGTATTAAAACATTAATATTTCAAACAAATTATGCACATTTCATATAAAATCAGTAAAGGGGGTTTATAATAAGTCATGAAAATATTAATAACATCAATAAGTTCTAGAGGCATGCATATATAAGCCTCTTTAATTGATTTTAAAGATGACTTGTGTTTCTTTCCCATTTTTCATTTGTCACATAGTTTTTCTTTATTAAATTTATGTTTAGGTAAATCTAAAATTAAATTTTAGTACAAAAATTTTCTAAAACAATAAAAAATATATTTTCCAAGTATTTTATTCCAAATCCAAGATTCATGTATTTTAGTATTTAAATATTTCACTTTTTTCTATATAAATAATTCAGATATGGTGTATATACAGTCTTCATTCTAGGTGGCTTAAATTTTAGAATTTTATCTTTAAAAAAAGAAACAACCATTATTTAAAAAAATAGAATTAACATCATCACAATGTAGGTAAATTCATATCATATTTTTCTTAAATTCTTCCCTATAGAGAAATTTGCTGATGAGGACGGATCTTGGATTTCAAACTGATAAAAATCCCATAATTGTTTCTTTATTGATGTCACAAAAAGTGACATAGCCTCCATAAATTTTTTATAAGTAATGGAAATATGAAAAATCTCTACTCATATTTATTTAGAATCCACTATCCATGTACCCTTTTTCATTGATTCTCCTAGAATATTTTTCATAAAAAAAATCAAACAAGAAATTGGTTTGGTCCTATATTATCATAGGTATATAAATGTTATCCCCCCAAGATTTGGGAACCAAAATCTACTTGTGCTATCCAGAAATTAAAGCACTGAATTTTGAAAAAAAATCTTGGATGAAAAGCATTATTAAGTCCAAAAAAATAGGTTTTTCAACTATATCTATTATAATATTTTCCATGTCCTCCCTAATGAAAAAAATAACTTTATAGAAAAATTCTTGGAACTACGCATAAACTAGTTTTTATAACTCTTTGGTTTTTCATATTTTATTCCTATTCTAAAGTTATTTTTTTGGATTTTATTATTAATAAGATTTTGATTTAATTAATTTTATCCTTTTTTGAAAACATTTTCAGAATATTTAAGGTCTTTAAATTACTTTTTTAATCTTTAAATTTCATTAACATGTTCAATATAATATGTAGTACAATTTTCTAGATTAAATTTTCTGTCTATAATTTTTTTATTTTAGTCTAATTTTTCATCAAAAAAATTATAATAATTATTGAGGGATTTATTTTTCTTTTTCATACAGTCATATTTTGTTTTTAAAATGGTAAAATATTTAATTAATTCTTAAAAAGATAATTTTTCATTTTTAGAATCAAATTATTGTTCAGAAGAATAAAAGTAGTGCACCTCGTCATATTGTTCCATAAATCACATGTCGGCCTTTTGATTTGAAATTTAAACTTGTTGTTTAGAAGATGTAGCATCAATAGAATCCTCATAGGTATTATATTTGGACTTAATTTATATCTTTATATAATTCTTTTGATCTATATTATACTTATACTTTTTAGATTTCTTTTTTTCTTGATGTTGTGGACAATATGGATTGATGTGTCTATGTTGTTTTTTCATTCATAGCACCTTACTTATTTAGAACTTAAATTATATTTATAATAAATTTTGGAGGATTTATTGAATCATATCCTACCATTAAATAACTTTTTAAACTTCCTTGAAAAATATTCATGGTCACTATCTGAATTATAACTGTTTTAAGTATCTTCATTAGATAAATCAGCATTTTGTATATTTTTTATTTTATTATAATCTTTTGAAGAAGATACTTTCATAGAATAATTATCCTTTTTAATCATTTTGTGCTCGCTAGCTTTAGCTTCCATCTCTACCTCATAAATCATATGAATTCCAATGATATTTTTTATTTTTAAATCTCACACATTAGAAGATTGTCTAATGGATCTTGATATTCCACTCTAAATAGATGGTGTCGCTATAAGAACTTTTGGTTCTTAATCAAATTCGATAATTGGTGATCTAAGAGATGAAAAATTATTCAAAATATTTTTCAATCATATATTCATTTTTTTATGGTTTCTCTATCAACCATCATGAATGTTTAAAACTTCATCTTCATAGTATTATATATGATTTGTCTTAGAATATCATTACCTTCATAAGCTACTGAAATTGTTGACCGTGTCTCATTAGTTATTTCATATTGTGAAACATATTTTAACCCATCATAACCTAGTCCACATATAATTGAATTTATAGCTTTTAAGTTAAAATATTATTCTTATTCTACATAACCATCCCATTTATTAGGATATCCTATAGAAAGAGTGTAAGGATTCATATCCTTTAAGTAAATATTTATACCAAGGTTTTTGAAGTATTTAATCATATATTACATCGAAGGAGCATAATTTTCTCTATAAAAGTATGGATCTCTTACCATAGACATGCATAATATATTTCCATTCAAATCATCCATTTTAATATGATCTTATGACTTCAATATTTTAAAGTTGAGAACTCAAAATTCACTACCTTTGATACCAATTATATTTTCATAGAAAAACTACAACATGACATCAGAGGGGGTGAATTGAGATCTTGAAAAAAATCAAATTAAAACCACCCTATTTTAAGGTATTATAAGATCTGATATTTTCTTGAAAAAAGAAAATAATGGAAATAAATGAAGTAATAAATAGATCAAAGAACAAGTGCCTCAGCTCGGTTGGTGAGGACTTGGCATGTTCATCCAAGAGACCTGAGTTCAAAACTGGGTGGAGACATAATTTTCAGGGTGTAATGTAGCAGTACTGTATTAGGTGATGTGGCGGTACTGTAGTAGGTACTATAGTAGGTAATTTAGCAGACACTGTTCTGTATTGTAATAGTCAGAACTATTCATCTGTTTGGGCCTTCGGGTAACTGGTTTGGGCCTTGGGTCCTTTAAGTCATTCGGGCCACCCAAGGACTTCAGGTCACCTATTTGGGCCATGGGACCAGCTTGTTCTTACATAGGAATCCTAGTCGAACAATCCATATGAAGGTGGAGAGCTGATATCATGATGAATAAGCTGGGGATGAGCAATTCCCAGTATAGTGTGTATATTTCCTAATAACTAAGGGTATTTTAATCTCTAAGTCTATGGGCCTTATAAGGGTTCCCCCTCATCCCTTGTAAAGGGGGTTATCAAAAATAAATTAAAAAAGAAGGCCTTTAGGCTATTCAGGCTTAAATATATCAAACATAGGATATTCATAGTGGTTTGGGGAACATAAATCTCCCAGTCTACTCCACTGATGCTTACTCCAAAATCATGGTGATTTTCAATAATACTAGATAATTTCCTAAGGACTTCCCGAATGAGTGAAACTTGCAGTTACTTAGTAAAAAACAAGGATCTTTTTCTTGTATCCTTCACATCATTACAAAACACTAGCCTTTAGCTTCTTTTACTAGGAACCTCCACAGCTAAGTACAAGAAGTTTACACTTACAGTAACAAGGGAGATTAATAGAATTTTATAAATGAATCTCACAGTTTCAAGATTAAAATTAAATAAGTTAAGTGATCTCTAAGATAGATAATTAGAATTAAGAGTATCTTGAGGTGATTCTTCTAAAATATAGCAAGATAAATCTTTGAAAGCATGGTTGTAGAACTTGAATATTTTTCTTCTTTTTCATAGCATAGCGAAACACATATTGCTTCAAGAGAGGGTTGAGAGTATAGGATTCGTTCTTATTATTATATATTTTTATTTATTGGATAATCATATATGACTTATCTATTTATCATATTGAAAAATATCCCATAAAATCTAGTTTCTAAATTAAATTCCAGTTGTCTATTTCTTAAAAATACCTTGACAACAGTACACAATAATAAATTGTTCTTGTACTATTTTTATAACATAGTACTTGAAACCTTTTAGTAATAAATTTTACCATAAATATGTATTATAATATTTAGTTCATCAATGATAGTATTAAATTCCACTTAAAGTATTTTAATGTTAATAAATATTTGAGTTCCAGAATAACGTAACTTATTATGGATCACTATATAGCAGAATTCCCATGGATTAAAATTCACATAGCCAAATTGATCAATTTATTTGTTCTTCACATAGATAAATTCTTCATGTATCCAAATTCCATAGTTTCCGTTATCATGTATCTAAATTTCTTGTTGTAGATGATTTCTTCACATAGGTATCTTATGATCATAACTAAATTTGACGTTGTCAAATGAATTATGTAGCTGATTGGAACCACATAGCTTAATTCAACATGGATATAACTAAAATGGCCTATTACTTGATGTGACCTATTAATGTATCTATTTCATCAACATATATGTTGGCTCACATTTTCAATTCATTGATGTAGGTGATTTTCACATATCTGATTCAATAACATAGTTGATTCACATAAGTGATTCCTTCATATAGTCAATTAACGTAGCTAATTGCTCAGTGTATCCAAATGTACATATAAAATATTACCTCACATTTCATATTTTTTATAATTAGGAAAATTTAAGAAATATTTCCATAATTATATAATTATATAAGAATTGACTTAAATAGGGATAAGTCCATATTATTACAATTATAAACAAAATCAACTAAAAACTATGAAGGGGTTTTTATATCATAAAAACATAAATCACATGGGATATATTGGAAAAGAATTATTATTACAAAAAAATCCTTATATTTTCATTTCCATCAACTTATTAAAACAAATAAATGTCAATATAGTGTGTGTGTTTGTGTGTGTGGAGACTACCACCTCCACGAAGAATTTTTTTTTCTTCAAGTTTATCATTTTTATCCAAAAATATTCAAATATAGTTCAGAATTATGAAAACATAAAAATAATATTATTATTATTCTTTTATAATTTCAAAATAAATTCATCCTTAACCATACACACCAATCAAGTTAAAGTGTGTTAAAATTGGGGTTGGTATAACCACCTACTTAAAAAATGATATGAAATTATATCATGGAAGATTATGAAAAATTAATTTCTGGTATAATATTATATAAATATGTAAATAATTATTATTTTTAGTTTATATAAAGAATATAACAATATTTAACTCATTAATTAAGAAAAATCCCTTCATAGAATCAAAATCACTGAAAAATGTTTATTGCTGAATTCGTCTTCTAGGATAATGTCCAAAGTACTACTGAAAGGAAATTTAAACATCATAAATAACCATAACTCATAAATTATAGTAAATTTAATGGACTTGTAATTTTTAACTTTGGAAGATGAATGAATACTGACACTGCTCCTATGAAACATGTACAAACTGTCAATGTTATAAACACTATTGTTGGAAAATAAGAAAAAACTAAATAATATACGTATAGATAATGATTATAAATTTAAATTATAAATATTGTTAGGTATAAATATTGTTATGAAATTAGTTATTAATATATTTATGATTTTTATAAAGGATTTTAGAGTGCATACAACTATGTATGGAAACAAGGTAAGGGTTTGGTCTCCAAACTTCCTTCTTTGAGACACAAGTTATTCTATACACAAAATTTCATTGAAATGATGTTTATACTACATATTTCATATATCATATCATGAACTATCATGATTAATTTTATTTAAACTTCAAATATCAATATTTATCTCATTTAAGGGGTTTTATTAGAATATATCTTAAACAGTATCGGTTTCTTTTACTTGAATTTGAATTCATTAAGACATGTTTAAGCTATACACCATGATTCCTTTTAAATGGGGTAAATATTTCCATATTGAGATTTTGTATCATTATCCTCTTATATATCATGATATTCATTGATGTATTTAATTTTATACCACTCGTGGGGTTTTGATGCAAATGTTACAAAGATTGTAAGGGATTTTGGTGATTTAGATCTATTATTTGGGTCAAAATCACTCTTTTTTACTATAATCATTCAATATTGACCTCTTATAACCTATGATGCTGTTATTTTGTATTTAAAAAATCTCTATTAGTAAATCATGTTTGCCAAGAAATTTTGTTTCATGAATTGTTTTAATTTATTAATAAAATGCATTGTTATTAAGAATAATTTTGATTGATTTTTATGGATTTTTATTCCAAGTACATACTTTTACATCTCACCAATTTAATCATTTACCTCATGGAAACTAAAATTTTATGTCTATAATGATCCTCTTCTTATTCTTATTTTATTTTAAAGTAATGGTTTTTATCCTTTTTAACGACGTGGGTTTTCAACAAGATTATTTCAAAATGTTCAAAAGTTTTTTTCAGCCTTTTGAAAAATAATGTTTTATCACACACTCCATATTTAATTTTAATAACTTTTATATGTTTTTAAAATTTCCATTATTAAATATAATGTTTTAAAAGTAAAATTTTTCAAAATATTTTCACTTCTCTTTTTAAAAACATTATTTCGTTCTTAAGTATCTTTTATTAAAGATTCTTTTATAAATATAATTTTTAAAAGTATTTTAAATTCTCTTTTTCATAAACTTTATATATTTTAAAAGTGGTTTTATTTAGAACTATTTATATTAATTTTGTTTAAAACTCTTCTCTTCACAATCACAAATACAAAAATTAATGTAATTTTCACTTCAATGTTTCAAAAGGTTCTATGAAAATTTCATGTGTTTTCACATATATTTACCCTAAAAGGCTTTTCATTCATGATGTGGTGTTTTTACCACCCTATATATGTTATTATGATAAAATTAGTTTTGTAACATGGTATTTTTTATATCTTATGATATCTTATGTTTATGATATTTTATGTTTTTGAATGGTTTAAGAAACCCATTTTTGTATGTGTTCTTTATATGATTATTTGGAAATGTAAAGGCATAGAAATGTTATTTGGATGGGTTATAAAGTAGCTAGATTCACAAAGGGTAAATGTGACTGCATTTAGCTCTACTCACAATTTTACAAGTGAATGAGTTGGTGGGTAGCTAGGTTAATAATGATAAGAAATCCTATGATTATGATTGTGCCATTTTCATTCCTACTTTCCATGGATAATATTATATGCTTTATGATTTATTTTCTCAGGAAATGGTAAAAGTGATATCATTTGAGATATTATGTGCATATTTCATGATTATGGTTAACACTTATTGATTTATGTTTATTTAAATAAGGTATTTTTCATTATTCATGATTTTCCATATTTTTATGATCTACATATTATAGAATTTGTTATATTATCCATTACTAGGAATCTGAGTTCACCCCTTTATTTTGTTTCCATTCCCCTAGTTATGAAGAACATTATATCATGTGAGATATATAGAATAGGGTTTATAGGAGCATGATGTTGGAACTAAAGTTGTTCTTTGCTGAAAATGGAGTCTGGTTTGTGTTTATTGACAATCCACAATTGGATGATTAGGGAGTTTGTAGGGAAAGTGATCTTATAGTACAATAAAACTTCAGTATTGAAGGTGTCATTGTTTCCTAGTGTTTTCTAAATTTTTTGGATCAAAATTTTTAGGAATAGGATAGCATCATAAAAGGTTTTTTTTTGGAATAAAATCTTCACAAATATGGTAAAGGCATGGGTTTTGTAAAGACTAGTATTGGAAAAGGTTGTGCTTTAGGAATTTATGGAGCTTCATGAGTGTGTGATGAGTTGATGGTGTTCTCTATGACTATGAGAAGTGTATCATCATGAATTTGTGATGGTTTTACAGTAATCTTCGTGACTATGAGAAATGTAACTGGAGCTTCCTGAATAATGGAGCTTGGTGAAGTGGTTTTTAGAGTTTCAAGAAAATTCCTGTATAGGAATGGAAGTGTTGTAAATGGAAAATCATATAAAAATGAGGCTCCCCCACATAATTTTACATGAAAATATTTTGATAAAAGGTTGAATTGAATTGAATTCATGAAGGCTGAGGATCTTCGTGAATCAAGTTTTCAAAGTAATCTTGAGCATCCTGAAAATAATTATATAGTCTTGACCAAATACTTGGGTGTTTGATAAAAATGAGTTTTTCAATGATGGGGTATTTTCTGGTTACAAAGTGAGCTTCATGAAGGATTGATTTTCCATGAAGGTAGTTTTCTTCGTGATGGTTGTGAGATTCATGAAAGAGATATATGAATATAAGTTCTGAACATCACGTTTAAGTGGATAGAGCTTTAAAAGTGCATCAACTCAGGTCTATGGTGAACGAATAGTCTCATTCTAATCAAGGACAAAGACCTAAATTACAATCTATTTAATTGACCTTATAATCAATAAAATCAGTAAGACTTCACCCAGGGTAGTGAGCTAGGGGGATTCTATGAAAGTGTTCTATGGGACGTAGTTTGCTAACCCTAAAATCATGTAAATGAAATGTTCCTAGAATATAGTGACTATTTATATACTTTTTTATTCCATAAATAGTGAATATTAGAATATTTAAGTATGACTGACACATTATCGGTGTATGATCTTTTGACTAGCCCTTAATGGTGAAAGAAGTAAAATTTTTGTGTTGTATCTCTGCATGTGAATATTTAAATTAAGTCACATCACCATCAGACATGTTTAATAGTTTAGTACCGATGTGGGAACAAGATCCATCACATTTGAATAAAAAATTTACACCCTGATTCACCCCTCCCCTATCAAGGTGTTATGGGGTCCTATAAGTGGTATCAGAGCCTACAGGTTTTTGGAGTTAAATATGTCCTCTTTTGTAGTCAGGGAGAATTTAGTAAATGCCAGGGGAGTCCACCTCTTTGATGGAAGAAACATACATATTTGGAATAACTCGATGAGATGTCATCTAAGATCTCTTAGAACGGAAGTTATTTTTTCCACTTCACAATGAATCCATGCCACTGATGCAACGGGACTATCTGTGACTGAAGAAGATAAAAAAATGATTGAGGTTGATGTCAAAATAGAGAATTCCCTTACTGAAACTCTATATGATCAAATTTATCGGAAGGTGATGAGTTTCACTTCATCCAAGTCTATGTAGGAAAATTTTAAAAATATTTATGAAGGAGAAAAAAAGTAAAAGTGGCGATACTCCAGGTTTTTCACAATAGGTTTGATGATCTAAAAATGCATTCTAATGAAAATTTAGATACCTTTTTTAATAGAATTATATAAGTTGTTAGAGAAATATGATGACTTGGAGAAGAAATCAATGAAATTCACATTTTGAATAAATTCTTGATAAGGCTTCCACCTCTCTATAATCCAAAAGTTTCATCCCCTAAGAAAAGGGATTTTCTAAACATTATCTGGATAATCTGCTAAGTAGTCTACTAGATTATGAAATGAAATTAAAACTAGATGATGCAACAACTCGAGTTGGTAAGAAAATGGAATTCAATTGCATCAAAAACTTGAGGTTTATAAAGATAGTATTGATGAAGACAATGAGTAATATAAACTTATTACTCTTTTTTCCAATAAATTAAAGAGAGTAGATGGTATATTTGAAAGAAGTATTCCTATAGACTATTTTTTTGGTTGAGTTAGGCACACCTCTTGGTTCTCAATGAAGTTCAATGGTGAAGAAAATAAAGTCGGAAACATACAGAAGCCTCATAAATGGTTTTCCCATAATTTTGAGTTCAAATATTGAAAGAAATTATAGACAAATATTTTTCTCTATAAATAAGAAGATGATGATAATGAATTTTTTGAAGATGAAGAATCAGAGTTTAAATCTAGAACCCAAGAATCCATGATGGCTATAGTTTAAAAGTATAAACCATCAAAAGATAAATCCAAAGATAATCAGTTGATTGTTGATGTTGATCTCAAGTTAGAACTTGATGATTCTCTTGGTAATATTTAGAATCAATGAAACAAAAAAAATTAGAGAGAAATTATGGAATAGTTATCAGGATACGTTGATCACTTTGAAGCTGAAATTGATCAACTGGAAGAAGTATTAAAAGAACACTAAGAAATAATTTAAATATCATAAGTTGAAGAATAATCGAATATTATGATTTAATAATAAGAAATGGTCATCAATGACCTTGCATCTAGAATGTAGGAGAAGTATATGATAGTTGGGTGTCTTGAATATGAAGTTTTTACACCAAGGAATGAACTATAATGTGAATCCAATTAAAAGGAAACAAAGAAAAAAAATATTTTGGGAGATTCTCATATATTAAGTTGTTATAGATAGATAATCTTGGTTCTAAATGAGAGAGAAGTATTTTAATGATCAAAGATCCACATGCATAGGAAAAGGTGGAATTGGTTGTGATACTCAAACATCAAAGGCTGAAAACAAGATTAACCAAAATAATGGGAAGCCGAATGTTAGAGATATCACAAAGGAACCAAAAGTACTAAAAAAATCCTCAAAAAAACTGAAATGAGAACTAAAAACTATCCACAAATATCTAGAAATTATCACCAATAAAATAATTTTCCTAAGGGTACATGAAGAGGAATGTGTAATGTCCTAGACCTGGATGCCACCCTATGGTGCCTCGAGCCCAATAGGCCACATGGCCTCAAGCGTATCTCTCCAAATTCTAGAGGTTTCTGACTAGAAGTTAGGGACTAGGTGAGTTAGTGGGGATATTATTCCCTCATTGGCAGTGTATCACAGAAGAATTCAATCATATAATAAATTGGGGAAGTGAAATAAGTAGCAGAAAATTGAAAGCAATACAAGACAGGAATACATATTAATAACCAAAAGTGTCTCATATACAAAAAGATGCAGATAGTACATGTGTCTAGAAAGAATCCAAAATAGTACATGTAAATACGATATAATACAAGTGTCCCAAAAAGGAAAAAAAGACAAAACGTTATCCCAGCATCACAATCCTTAGCTTGCTTCTATGCTCCCCTACTCCAAAGCCAAAGTCAACAACCTATACTAGGGAGCTCCCCACTATCATTTCCTGCAACTATATAATCTTTTTGGGTACCCAAGGAGGCCCAAACAAGGTGTGAGATAAATATCCCAATAGGCTACCCGGGTCTATACCGTTCTGATAGTAATTATATAAAGGTCCTAGTAAGTGTAAACAACTAGTAAGTAAGTGCATATTCCCATGGAATAAATCTACTATAATGTAAAACTGAAGAGCCCTCATGGCTACCTACAATAGAGGGTCATCTTCTAACAAGGAAGTTATAACAACGTAAACAAGAAAGTTACATGGTCATGATGTACATCCATCTTTATTAAGAAACCATAGCCACACTATATAAATTAGACAAGTATCCCACAACCACATTGTATAGTGAAGTAGCATCCCACGTCCATGTCGTGTAGTAAAGTGTAGACCTCAAGGTCTAGATACAAGGTGTCAGTGGACTAAGGAATCCAAGTAATGATTCTAGACCATGGTAGGTCGGATTCAAAGAGCATGTCCAGGTCATAACAACGAGTCCCATGGGCATCCCTGGTGGAAACTCAGTTAAGAACTAGTTGGGGTCCTAGAAGCATGGTAATAGAAAGTCCAACATGAGCCCAAGAAAGACAGATCCACATAGTAGCAAGGCCCGAGGCATCCCTCGAAATCAATACTGAAGGGTCAGAGTCAACCCAAGGCATCCACTACCACATTTTAGATCCATGGAGAGTAGTCCATGGCATCTATCAAACCCTTCAATCAAGCATTCAAGCCTTCAAATTAAGCATTCATAAACATGTGAGTATACCCACTGACGTCAACAAGAACAAGGCATGAGTTTACCCACTCATGAAAACCATTCTTAATTTAACAATAATATGGTCCTACCCTACCATATAATACATTTAACATTCCATTACTCATTTACATATAGGTATACCCACCTATATAAACACATTTCATTTAAGTAAAGCTATCAAAATAGGCAAGGTATAACATGATATTCAATATGTAAGGAGGTAGTACATCTCCTAAACTAGCTACTCAAGTTATCAATCCATCTAAGGGATTAATTTAACTAGAAAATCACAAGAACACACCCCTTGGGTGGTTTAAACAGGTATAAATAAGCTATTCCTTTAAGGTTCACCTCTTAGGGGACCTCAAAATGAAGAATGGGGGCCAACATGCCAAAACGGATCCCACGGTAAACATCACTAGGTCTAACTGCAGCTACTAAAAGCTATTTTCTGAAAAACGAGACCTCATTGGAAAGTCTGAAAGATGGAATATCGGCCGAATTGCCAAAAAAATCCCATGAAAAGTTGAAAGAAAGTATATA
The DNA here is from genome assembly GCA_963277665.1 of Viscum album. Lineage (NCBI taxonomy): Eukaryota > Viridiplantae > Streptophyta > Magnoliopsida > Santalales > Viscaceae > Viscum > Viscum album. Next base: position 362,085,728 of record OY728143.1, read on the forward strand.
ACACCTACCTCACCTCGGTAGTAGATAGATCATCCAGTATTTTCTCTTGATTCATCCCTGTTTAGAAGATATATGAATAACCGATGAAGAAAGGAATATTGGGGAATGTGATCCTAAATCCAAATAGCACAGTCATTGTTCCAAAGAATCAAGAATGACTAAAAATGAATGTAGGCCTTACTGATGTGGATCTGTAGAGATGATCGGTGATCAAAATAGAAGTTGGATGGAAGATCGGGCATAAATCCTATCATAGGTGCCAATGGGAAGCTCTATGGAGGCCTCCTGTGCATGGGAGAAGAAAAACCTGATTGGATTTTAAAAAGAAAAAATATTTAAAATTTAAATTTTTTTAAAAAAGTACATAGAAGGGTTCGTACGGTTTACTTGCACGGTTTCCCAAACCGTGCGGAAACCATTTCCACCTCTCTGCCTAAGAGGGGCACTTCGTAGGGTTACCCCACATGGTTTGACTAATCGTACAGTAACTATGCAGAACCGCTCGGTCCAAAAACCTACAGTTTTCAGACCACGGGCACAGTTTGGCCTAACCATGCGCAGACTGTGTGTAAATCGTGAGCCAGACCATTTTCATCCTAAAACTTGGTTCCTGTCTCTAAAAAAGCATCACACACCTCCAAAACACCCATTATCAAGATAATCATTCACATAAGGCCATAACAAGGCATTTAAACTAAAAGGAAAAGGAATAGTACCTCTTACAAAAACCTGATCTCTTACAATCTTCCCCCTTATAGCAATTCGTCAATAAATTTCTATCTAAAGGGTGGTTACGATTTATCTAAGAAAAACTCCAGCCACTAAGTATATACATTGGACTACCTATCCCAAGTCTTTTCATGTAAATTTCTATGATTCCATAGCACCCATACTAGAGGAACTGATTGGCCTCAGCGAACCTTCGTGCTCCTTTAAATGATATGAATCTGATGCTCCTAAAAGGAGGCATCAACCTGAAGCTCAACCTCCTAGGTCTGAAAAAAATGAGATGGATCTGAGTGATAGAGGCACAGATGAGATATGTGAAAGATGTAATTCATGGCTTGGTACCTCTGAGGTAACTATAACTGATTGTAAACTGACCCAACTCTCTCTAGAATCTAAAATGGTCAGACATATCTTAGTGAAATTTTACCCTGTCTCCACATACACCTATGTCCCAACCTTGGTGAAACATGTATGAAACCCCAATCCCCGACCTCGAAATTTAGAGGTCATCTGTGATGATCAGTGTATGATATTTGAAAAGATTGTGCAGTATCCATCTACTTATGAATCATCTGGACCTTCTCAGAAGTCTCCTGCACAAGACACAATCCTAGTAAAGCTGTATGTCCTACCTCTAACCAGCACATAGGATAACGGCATGATCTACCATATAAAAACCTGTAAGGTGCCATCTGTATCATTTCCTGATAACTGATATTGTAGTTTAACTCAACCAGGGGAATTTACCTCTCCAAAGAGCCCCCAAAATATAGAACGCATGCTCGATGCATTTCCTCTAGCACCTATATCGTACGCTCTGACTAACCATTAGTCTGAGGGTGGTATGTTGTGCTCAGAAGAACTTGTGTACCCAGAGCTCTCCGAAAACTCTTCCAGAAAAAATACGTAAAGAGGGAATCCATATCTGAAACAATATTTTGCAGGACCCCATGAAGTCGTACCACCTCTCGGATGTAAAACTTTCCAAGATCATCAACATTGAAGGTCTCCTTAATTAGAAAGAAATGTGTGACCATTGTAATCCTGTCAACAACAACCCAACAGCATCATTACCCCGAGGAAACCTCAGCAAACCAGTAAATAAATCCATCACAACATCATCCTATTTCCACACTAAGATAGGTAACTGTTATAAAAGCCCACTAGTTGATGATGTTCTTCCTTCACCTGCTGACAGGTGAAACACCTAGTATCCAAACCATCTACCTTTCTCTTCATTTCGGACCACCAGTACTATCATCGGATGTCACGGTACATCTTGGAAACCCTTGGATTCACTTCCCATGATGAAGTATAAAACACCCACATCATCTTTTCATGTATATCCATTGGAACCCAGACACGTCCATGGATACGTAAGATCTCATCATCACCTACCATCCAACCAGGAGGACGATCATCACCTGCCACACCTTCCTATAGAACTAGACCTGAATCTAATAGTTTCCTTCTCCTAACTCTATCTAGAAGGGTAGAGGTAACATCCAAGGATGAAAGAAAAGGCTGGCCTTATCTATCGTGAACCTCTAGATGCATAACATAAAACAACGCCATATGCTTCCACTCAATACTGGAATGTTTAACTGCAAATATCTGAGTCCTCCTACTCAGTGCATCGGCTACTAGATTTCCCTTACCAGGGGTATAGGAAATCTCGAAGTCAAATGAATATAGGTACTCCACCCACCTTTACATCCTCAAATTCATATCATGTTGTGTAAATATATACTTGAGTCTTTTGTGGTATGTGTACACTACAAAACGCTCTCCCAGTAAATAATTCCTCCAACATCACAATGTATGAACAATCGCAGATAACTCGAGATCATGCATAGGGTAATTCCTCTCGTGAGGCTTAAACTGCTGAGATACATATGCCACTACTCAATCTCCCTATATCAGCACTACCCTCATCCCAATACCTGAAGAGTCATAGTACACCATGTAGCTATTGTCCTGCTCTGGTAGTATTAGGACTGGTTCTAATGTCAACCTCCCATTCAGCTCCTGAAAGGCTGTCTCATAAGATTCTGACCACACAAACATCACACCCTTCTTAGTCAAGCCCATCAACGGTGCTGTTAAGTAGGAGAAGTCACGTATAAAATGCTTGTAGTAACCAGCTATCCCCAAGAAACTCTTTATGTCAAAAACATTCTTTGTCTATTCCTATGAAACTATAGATATCACCTTCTTTGGGTCCACTGACACTCCTATATCTGTGATTATGTCACCCAAGAAGTGAATATGATCCATCCAAAAGTGTCACTTTTTGATCTTATCATATAACTGATTCACTCTCAGTATATTTAAGAAGATCTCAAGATGGTTGGCATGGTCGTGTCAATTATGAGAATACACCAAGATATATTTAATGAAAACCACAACAAAATAACCCAAGTAAGAATGGAAAAATTGGTTCATCAAATCCATGAAAAACGTTGGTGTTTTCATGAGGCCAAACGACATAATCAGATACTCATATAACTCATACCTACTATGTAAGGTTTTACGAGGTATATATGCAAGCCGAACATGTACTTAGTGATATTCTGACCTCATGTTGATCTTTGAGAACACTTGAGCTCCTCGAAGCTGATCAAGCAAGTAATCTATCTGGGGTAAGGGATATCAGTTTTTAACCATCACCTGGTTCAATTTTTTACAATCCACACATAGCCTAAGATTTCTGTCCTCCTTTTTTGAAAAAAGGAACAGAGAACCCCATGGAGAATTAATGGGTTTAATAAATCCCTTTGCCTTCAAATCCTATAACTGCCTCTTGAACTCTTGAAACTCCATCATAGCCATCCTGTATGGAGGAATGGATACCAGTGCAGCTCCTGTAACTAGCTCGATGGAGAACTCCACCTCTCTCTCAGGTGGTAAACTAGAAAATTCATTGGGAAAGACATCCCTAAAGCACTAAACCACTATAGGAATGTCCTCCTGACTCACTCCCTGGTCATCTAGAAATAATCTAGAAATATGGGTTGTCATCCCACCCAACCCATGATTCTTGGGTCCATCTCTTCTGACCTAGACATTCCATTCACCCTTGTGACTAACACTACACCCTCTGGTGATGTGAAGGTCACCCTCTGGTGATAGCAATCAATATACGCTCGATAAGAAATGATCTAGTCCATTCTGAGAATGACCTAAAACTCTGTCATCTTGAGGACATAAAGATCCCTAGTGAAGTGACACCCTCCGACCTCAAGGGGATACTCCATACACTGGCATACATCACCCATTCTAACTCCCAAATTTTTTTCTAGCATCAAAACATACTTAGAAAGAAAAACAACATGCCCAAGTCTCTTTAATACTCATGCAAAGATAAATTTGTTAGAGGAACCTTTATCGAAAAGATAAGATGGAATAGTAGAATCTACTAAGATCATACCTCTCACTATAGACAATTCGGGATCCTTCACATGTTAGGTCTATTTCACTTCTTATGTATGGCCTATACCATGGCCCTATGACCCTGCCTGGCTACCCTAAGTTAATCCTCCATGTTGCCTCTGAGAACTCGAGGTCTATCTACCACATCTATGGCCACCACTTCCCTGGCCTGACTGGCCTACACTACTCCAGCTCCTAGCCAGGCACAGAGCTGAAGACCCTACTCCTAAACATGTTGTTGAAGTTAACCCCCTGCCACTTGCAATTAGAGGAAAGGTCCTACAAAACCATTTCATGTGCCCCATCATTCATCAAGCTCAACACTCAAAAGGGTTATGGTCATAGTGATTTTTCATGTGACCTTTCCTACCACTCTGATAGAAAAGCACCAAGCTACCTGTTCCCACAGCCTGACTAGAACTCACATTGCAGGAAGCCTCAAAACGGCACTTTCTGCATGAAGACGTAGATCCACTGGGGAGTGAAACAGTACTCACAGGCTCTTTTACCCCATTATCCCTTAGGTTATGCTCTGTAATCAGTGCCAGATTCAAAATCTCAATGATATAAGGCAACCTAATCACGTTGACTTGAGATCTTATACCATGTCTAAGGCCTTCCTCGAAGAACCTCTCCCTCAATAGCTCATCAGTGAGATACATCAGCACAAAATGATTCAACTCTGTAAAGCATGTCAAGTATTTAATAAATGTCATCACACCTATCTCCAGATGCATAAACTCACTAGCCCGCTCTGCATGAAGATTTATAGGGAAAAAGATATCGTAGAAGCGGGTTTTGAAACAATCCCAACTCATATATCGAATCCCATCATCCTGTTTCAAAATGTCACACCTAAACTTTGTCACTCCATGTAGCATGTAAGTCTCAATCTTGAAACTCCACTCTGGAGGGATCCCCATATTCTCTAAAATCATTAACTTAGTCTCTAGATATTGCTCTGTAGCATGTGGTCCACCATCCACTGAAAATGTAGGAGGATGTTGCCTCTGGAACACCTGTGTCAGCTTAGCCATAGTCAATGCTGGCTGCGGTGCTCCATGGAAGAATACATATATAAAAAGAAACCCTCACAAAATTTTCCCTCAGCACATATGTTTGGAACAGCCTCAGGTTCCACAGCTGGCACTATAGGAGGATCAAGTGGTAGCTCATGGCCCACCGTCTCTAAAGTATGGTCATCACCTTTAACACGGAGTACCACTGGATTTCATCATGGTGGCATGTCTCTATATTTCCAAACACAAGACTTAGGAAATAACAAAATCAAGTCACAAAGATCAAAATCATATGAAAGGTTAGAACCCTCCTAGAAGCCAAGTCGAACCCACAGTCTGCTCCAAAATCTAGGACTATATAGTGAACAGCCATCAAACCACTAGAAACTATACCTCTCTCCCACTCAAAAGTCGGCTCTAGGTCAAGTCTCTATTCACCACTCAAGATTATATTTCCCTTTCACATTTAGTTGTTTAGAAAATTTTACCTGGGGTTTACCAATTTCCAAATCCATGAGGGCCCATAACACCTCATGAACCCAAAACTTGGTTCCCATTATAACCATACATGTAACAGAATCATTTAACACTTAAATTTCACTAGTGAATCATTTCCCAATTCATAAGGGCCCATACTCCTTATGGATTGAAAGATTATGTCACACCTTTATCTACTGCACCCAACAAACTCAAAATAAAGTACAGTTATCACATCAAATATCACAACAACATGAAATATGTAATGCATCCTAGATGGCATTGCATAATGCATGGAAAATGATTCTAAAAAGTGTCTATATGATGCATGAGATGGAACACCCTCATATCATCAAGTTGAAACTGAAATAGAACCAACAATTACATCAATAATAATAGCAATAATCAAGTGTGTCACCCAACCGTGAAATCAAATCAACTGTAATAGTCAAATTTTAGAAAATCAAAGCTCAATTCGAGGCAATTTGGATTTTCCTTGTACCTGAGGTAGCTACTCTCAGGCATAGTTCATTACCATATTCCATTTCCTTCCTATCCCTATCTAATATCACCAAATATTGAGTCAAACTTGAAAGGAAACCCCCTTTAATTACACTTTGTTACTCCCCAGACCCAGATGCCACCCTACAGTGCTTCGATCATGGTTGTCCACATGGCCTCAAGCGCATATCCCTAAATGCCAGAGGCTGCCGACTAGAAGCAAGGGCCTACGTGAGTCAGTGGGGAAACTATGCTCTCATTACTAGATCATCGCAGCAGAATTTAATCATATAATAAATAGCAGAAGCTAAATAAACAGTAAAAAATTGAAAGCAAGCCAAGACAAGAATACATATTAATAACCAGAAGTGTCTCATATACAAAATAATGTAGATGGTACAAGTCTCTAGAAAGAATCTAGAACATGACATGGAAATACAATACAATACAAGTATCCCAAAAAGAAAAAATTAACAAAAGGTATCCTAGCATTACAAGCCTCAGCTTGGTCTTATGCTCCCCTACTCCAAAGCCACAGTCAACAACAAGTACTATGTCATTTTTCCATATCATCACCTGCAACCATATAATCTATTTGGGTCCCCAAGGAGGCCCAAACAAGGTGTGAGATAAAAATATTAGTAGGCAACCACCCAGGTCTATATAGTTCTATCATAAATTCTACAATGGCTCTATCAAGTGTAAACAATTGGTAAGTAAATGCATATGCCCATGGCATAATTCTAATGTAAAGTAAAACTGAATAGCCCTCAAGGCTGCCTGCAAAAGAGAGTCATCTCCTAAAAAGATAGCTATAACCAAGTAAACAAGAATGTCAAATGGCCATTCCATATATCCATCTTTATCAAGAAACCACATCCACATTGTATAAAGAAGACAAGTATCCCACGACCATGCTGTATAGTGAATTATCATCCCATGGCCATGTTGTATAGTGAAGGGTAGACCTCAGGGGCCGGATCCAAGGCATCAGCAGACCAAGGCATTCAAGTAATTAATTCTAGACCACAGAGGGTCGAACCAATGAGCATGTCAAAGGAATCCCATCAAGTCCCATGGTCATCCCTGATGGAAACTCAGTTAGGCATTGGTTGGGGTCTTAGGATCATTAAAATAAAAAGTCTTACGCAAGCCCAATTAAGTCAGATCCATGGGGTAGCAATGCCCAAGGTATCCTAGGGAATCAAGACCCAAGGGGAAGAGTCAACCCAAGGCATCCACTACTAAATTCTAGATCCATGGAGAGAATTCCATGGCATCTATAAAACCATTCAATCAAGAATTCATGCATTCAAATTAATCATTCATAAACATGTGAGTATACCCACTCACATCAACAAGAAAAAGGCATGACTATACCCACTCATGAAAACCATTCTACATTTCCGAAGCATATAGGAATACCCTCCAATATAATCAATTTAACATTCCATTACTCATTCACATATAGGTATACCCAACAATATAAACATATTTCATTTAATCCAAGATATTAAAATAAACAAGGCATAACATGATATTCAATATCTAAGGAGGCTGTACATCACCTAAACTAGGTACTCAAGATATCAAGTCATCTAGGGACTTCTTATAACTAGTAAATCACATGAACACACCCCTTGAGTGGTTTAAATAGTCATAAGTAAGCTATTACCTTAAGGGTCACCCCTCAAGAGACCTCGAAACGAGCAATGGGTTCCAACACACAGAAATGGAACCCAAGGTCAACCTCACAAGGTCCAAATACAACTACTAAAATCTATTCTCTCAAAAAAGAGACATCACTGGAAAGTATGACGGATGGAATATCATCCAAACACCTGAAAACCCCAAGGAAAAGATGAGATAAAGTTGAAAGAGTGATGTTGTGGGCGCCCTCAAATGATTAATGTGATTTTCGGGTACTTGGGTACAGCAGAGTGGCTGACCAAGGTCGTCTCTCAAAGCAGGAAGTAGATTTAAAACAACTTTTTAAATGTATTATAAAAATAAAATAAAATAGAATAAAAACACTACCTGAAAGGATGGGGGTTGGTTATTGTTTATTAATCTAGAAGAATTTTTCTAGAAGAAGATTGAATTTTTTTTTGAAATAAAGTACGATTAAAATGACACAACAAAAAGATGTTTTTTTAGAAAATATTTTAAAATTAGTAATTGATCTAACTCTACCTCTTCATTAACTTATTAATAATTATCATTTAAATCAATTTCCACTTAATTATGATCTCCTAATTTGTTATCCCTCGAACCCTATGAGAGTTAACTTAACCACAAAGATGAAATTACTTAAACCCTAGGCTAGCTTCGGAACACGCAATTGCAGCACCCTGATTTGATTGTTGTTCTAAGGTTAGCTTATGGTCAGTGGTTAATTAGATCACATATCCATTATGTAAATGAGGATGAATTGTTTTTAGGTATTATATTTTAACTCTACAAATTTATCATGTATGGTCTTGTATTACCGATTAAGATCGCGCTCTCACAATTTACACAATTCCCGACCTCGCTTGTTTTGTGTTAATTGTTCAATTGCATGCTTAGTTTCTTAAAATTTAAAAACACAATTCATGGATCATAATAAGTGAATTAAAGTAGCTCAATGATTCAAAATAATTAAATGAAGAAGGATAGAGGTCGATCAATTACTAAAAAGAACTACTCTTCCATGGGCGGTATAGTCATCGTGGAGACGTTTTGCATAAGCAAAGGATTGAAAGGGTAGAACACAATCTTGTATACACTATTGATTCCAAAACAATTAATAAGATTAATAGAATAATAATAGGGAAAAACACATAAGATTATTTGAATAAAAATTCAAGAAACAAACAAGAAATAAAAGAAATACAAAGAAGAGGTGGGAGAGGATAGCCTTTTTGGAAGAGAGGTTTGCACAAAGGCTTAATTCTTCCAAGAGTTTTTAGGGGCTCCCAAGAGACACCCTTTCGTACACACCTTCCCAAATCGTCGACCATCCTTCCCAAAGAGTTAAAACCCCCTTTAAATATATTTTGTGAGCGCTAGGGTTACATAACTTTTTAAGTGTGAAATGAAAAACTCCGCCAAATATTTTATTCCAAGTTGCACCGCCTATTTGACCTCCAAAACACGTAAATTGACCGGCCTTCCAGAAATATTATTTGTGAAAAATAATGTCCCCGAGCTTTCCTTAAAATTTGGGGTTAATCCAAGCTCGGATGAAGAAGATATGGCCCAAATACAGAACCCATGTCCATTCTGCTGAGTCAAGACCACCATTGTACTAATGGCCCATTTACTCCATCCAAATGCACTTATTAGCTCTAGTGTCCTAAATAAAAGTTGTATAAAATTACGTTAGGAACTCTGTAACAAAATATTAAGTTCAAATAATATATATTAAAATATTTATCTTCAAAATACTACAGTGCATTTTAAAAGGTTAAAACTGGAATTTTCATCAAATTTTCAAATGAATGGTCTAATCCCAAATATTTCATAAATGAATATATTTAGCACAATGTGGGGAAATTATATCATTTATTATCAATAAAATATTCAACAAAATAGTGTTTTATCAACTCCCCCACACTTACCCTTTTGCACTCCTGGGAAAAACCTCATGTCAAGTAAACATCAATATCAAATCAAAACCAATTTAAAAACACATATCATTGGGATCCATCAACTCTGCACCAAGAATCAAAAGATATCATGCCTCATAAAAAACCTTATTTCAAGTTCTCTATTAATATCATTCAATATATTTCCACTTCATATATCCTCTCATTCACAAAACACTTACCTCTCTTGAATTTTCTCTCATCACTCAAATATCAATTTTTTTGCAATGTCTTTCTCATCCAAACTCATACAAGGGTCACCATGGGCTTGATAAATTCCTACATCACCACCCGATGTGAGTTAGTGACATATGTTTATCATGAGGAATTTTCAGGGTTGTTCTGTGGCTTTAGGTTGGTGGGATTTAGATGTGAAAATTTCTAAGGCTGAATGAGGAGGGCTTGACTCTTTTTAAAGAAAAATTGCATTAATCTAATTTTCACTTAAATATGGTCTTCTCCTAAATCCACATAGTATCAATTCAGCTCCATCATCATGAAAATTCATGAAAATTTTACACCATTCATCATTTAATCATCAAAAATGTCAATCTTCTCAAACATGATTTTCTTGAATGCTCCAGATAGGCATAGCTTTCCACCTCAATTAGAAGCTCCAGAAAAGGCACAGCTTCACTTGTCATGAATGCTCCAAAAAAGGAACAGCTTTCAATATAATGATTTTATTCAGCAAGAAACACATCTCTTAAAAATTTAATTTTCTACCCAAAGTATCACAGAATGTGGTAGCACAACACAAGATAGCTTCCCCCATACTTAAGCTCAACTAGATTATGCAATTTCACATCAATATTTTGTTGGATAGGGAAAATTGGCTTGTAATGTGGCTAACCTAATAGGATGTGCATGGATTCTAAGGACTAAAAGGATTAAATGTTCAAGGTAGGACATTATAAAAAGGTTTCTTTGAAATAGGGGCTTTGAAACCAAAAAAATGCCTCAATCATTTAAACATAAGTACCTAAAACCCCCAAGTATTGACAGAAATAAATCAAATTCTTGTTAAATAAAGCGTGGTTTGGTTCTCTCAAGAAGTGAGGTGAATGTAAAGAATATGAAAATAATGGTTTAGAAGCCTCACAGGATAGTGGTTTCAAATATAAAGACAGTGAGATGTGGCATGGGATTCAAAATTCAATATACTTTTCATGAAATTACTAAATATTTGAACTTGAAACAAAGTCATTTTCAGCATTCATTTAAGCTCAGTTTCATGGGATAAATTGTTTCACTCATTAGTATACATTTCAAAATTATGATAAGAATCATTTCAGCTTAAAAATTTCAAAAACACCAATAAAATTGAAAAATAAAAACAAAAACACACACAAATTTTTTTTAAACAGGAAAACAATTGAAATTAATAAACTAAAAGGTTCCCTCCCCCACACTTAAAATATTTCATTTTCCTCAATGTGAACCCATGAGATGATATATGCACATGAAATGCAGAATTTTTAAATAGGAAAAATAATATAAAAGTGAAAGGGTTAGGAACAGCCTGATGTGATCAAGTGATGTTGGGGTCATGCAGTGTGATAAAATCCACTGCATCAGTAGAAAGTCCCTCAATGTATCTCTTAAAACGTTGCCCATTGACTATAAATATCCTTCTAGTGTCCTCTTGTGTGATCTCCACTGCACCATAAGGAAAAACATTAGACACAATATAAGGACCTAACCATCTGGAACGCAACTTACCAAGCATCAGCTTCAGTCGTGAACTGTAGAGAAAGACTTTCTCTCCAACATGAAACTCCTTTTGTTGGATCATTCTATCATGAGATGATTTTGATCTTTCTTTGTAGATCCTTGAGTTCTCATATGATGACAGTCGAATATTCTCAAGCTCTTTAATTTGAAACATTCTTTCAATTCCATCTTGCGCCAAATCCATGTTGCATTTCTTTATATCCCAATAAGCCCGATGCTCAACTTCCACGGGGAGATGACATGCTTTCCCAAAAACAATCCTAAATGGGGACATACCAATGGGTGTCTTTTATGTTATCCTATAATCCCACAATGCATCATCCAAGCACTTTCTCCAATCCTTCCTATTTGGCTGCACAGTTTTCTCCAAAATTTGTTTCAACTCACGATTTGAAACCACAGCTTGGCCATTTGTTTGCGGGTGGTATGGTGTTGATGTTTTCTGTGTCACCCCATACTTCCGAAGAAGGGAAGAAAGATTCTGATTGCAGAAATGTGTCCCTTGGTCACTGATGATAGCCTTTGGTACTCCAAACCTGCAGAAAATTTGAGCCTTGAAAAAGTCCACAACAACATGAGAATCATAAGTCCTGGTGGCCTTAGCCTCCACCCATTTAATCACATAATCAACAGAACCAAAAATATAAAAAAATACAAATAAACTACGAAAAGGACCCATAAATTCGATGCCCCATACATCAAAAATATCACAGAATATTATGGGTTGTTAGGGCATCTCATGTCTCCTAGAAATATTCCCAGTGTGTTGGCAACGAGAGCATGACTTACAAAACACATGGGAATCATGGAACAAGCTAGGCCAATATAATCCAGATTCCAAAACCTTCCTAGTTGTCCATTGGGGTCCAAAGTTTCCACCATAAGCAAGTGTATGACATAAATGAAAAACAGACTCAAACTCATGATCGGGAACACACCTCCTAATGACTTGGTCACTACACAAGCGCCAGAGGTAAGGATCATCCCACACATAATACCTAGACTCACTTTTTAATTTTTGGACTTAATGCTTCTTCAAATTTGCTGGGATTTAAAAGGAAACAATGTTATTAACTAAATTAGCATACCAAGGATGTGTGCCTGAGATGGTATAGAGATGCTCATCGGGGAAAGTGTCCCGAAGTGGTACTTGGTCCAAGGTGTCATCCTCTAGTGTGTGAGTAAGCTTACTCATGTGGTCTTCCAAAAAATTCTCTGATCCCTTCTTGTCCTTTATCTCAATATTAAATTCTTGAAGAAGGAGCATCCAACGGATCAGCCTGGGCTTTGCATCTGGCTTCTTCAAGAGGTACCTCAAAGCTGCATGGTCAGAAAAAACAACTACTTTAGAGCCCAATAAATATGAAAGAAATTTTTCTAAAGCAAATATGATAGCAAGAAACTCCTTTTTCATGGTTGTGTAATTTGATTGGCCTGAATCCAGTGTCCTCGATGCATAGGCAATCACATGTGAGCGTCCCTCCACCCTATGAGATAAGACAGCTCCAACCGCGAAGTTGGAGGCGTCACACATAAGCTCAAAAGGAATCTCCCACCATGGGGGTTGTATGATAGGTAGAGTGGTCAGACATTTCTTTATCTCATCAAAGGAAGTCCTGCAAGAATCATCAAACAAAAAATCAGAATCCTTTTGGAGTAATCGTGACATAGGACGAGAAATCTTACTAAAATATTTGATGAAGCGTTGATAAAATCCTGCATTCCCTAGGAAAGATCTAACATCACGCACACATGAAGGATAGGGTAAGGATTAAATAATGTCTATCTTAGATCTATCAACCTCTATCCCATGTTTTGACACTACATACCCTAAGACAATGCCATGCTCTACCATGAAATGACACTTTTCAAAGTTCAGGACCAGATTCTTCTCAATACAACGATTCAATACCTTTCCCAAACTATTTATACATTCATCAAATGAGGATCCATACACTGTAAAATCATCCATAAATACCTCCATGAAGGTCTCAATAAAATTAGAAAAAATACTCACCATTCATCTCTAGAAGGTACCTGGGGCGTTGTAAAGTCCAAATGGAATCATCTGGTAGGCAAATGTGCCAAAGGGACAGGTGGATGTAGTCTTCTCCTAATCCTCTGGAGCTATAGGAACCTGAAAATATCTAGAAAATCCATCCAAGAAATAATATTGTGTTTTCCCAGCTAGTCTCTCAAGCATTTGATCAATAAATGAGAGGTGGAAATGGTCCTTGTGAGTGGACTGATTTAGATTCGTATAATCAATACCCACATGCCAACTATTTTTCACCCTCATTGGAACTAACTCATCTTTCTCATTTTTAACAATATTAACACCACTCTTCTTAGGCACAACCTGAATAGGACTTACCCACTGAGAATCTGAAATGGGAAAGATTATACCTTCCTCGAGCAATTTCTCAACTTCTATTTTAACAACTTCTAGGAGGGTGGGATTGAGTCTCCTTTGTGGTTGTCTCGCTGTTTTTTCCCCATCCTCCAAGAGAATCCTATGCATGAAAATGGAGGTTCTAATGCCTGATATGTCAGCAAAGATCCACCCAATCGCCCTGATGTTCACCCTCAAAATATTCAAAAGATTTTCTTCATGTTCAAAAGGGAGATTGTTAGCAATGATAAAAGGTAATCTCTCACCACTCAATAAGTATGATTATTTCATATTTGGTGGTAATGGCTTGATTTCTAATGAATGAGGGTCTATTATGGATGGAGACATTGAAGGAACTGAAATATGTGCACAAAGAGCATTAGTATCAGAATAGACATCATCAAAATTAGAGAATAAAGCATCAAATCCATCAGCATACTCAACAGCCATGTCATAATCAGAGTGAACATGATCAAAATCAGAATATGAATCCACATCAAAATCAAATCCAAGATAGGATTGTGTATCAGCAACATGTGTGGAAGTGCTCTTAGACATCAAACTCAAACCAGTACTCATAATCTCCCTAAGCATAGGACAATCAAATTATATGGAGTTTTTATTTGGTGGTTCAAAATGGGAGATAACAAAAGCAAGATGGTCCTATGAGGGGTACTTCATGGATTCCATGACATTAAATACCACAACTTCATCTCCAAACTCCATGGAAAGTGTACCCTCATTGACATTTATGATAGTTTTTGCAATTTTGAGGAAGGTTCTACCTAAGATAATGGGGGCATGAGAACATAACTGATCATCCTCTATGTTAAGCACATAGAAGTCCGCTAGAAAGATCATGTCTCTTACCCAGACAAGTACATCCTCAAGGACTCCCGCTGGATATGTTGTAGCTCTATTTGCCAACTGCACCCCTACTCTTGTTGGCTTCAACTCGCCAAACTGAAAGGAAGAGAATACAGAGTGAGGCATCACATTTATTGAAGCTCCTAAATAACAAAGAGCATTAGAGAAGTGCAACTCACCTATGGTACATGGGATGGTGAATGTCCCAGGATCCTTGCACTTTGTTGGAATTGCTATAGTTGGTGTAATGAGTGCGGAGACATTCCTTCCAAGGTTGATCCTCTCATTTCCCTTGAGCCCTCTTCGATTGGTGTAGTGTTCTTTTAAGAATTTGGCATACCTTGGGATTTTCTTAATGGATTCATGTAGAGGAATGTTGATCTCCAAATGCTTGAATATGTCCAAAACCTCCTTTTTCATTGCTTCTTCAGCCATCTTCTTGGTTTGAACAACCCTGTTTGGAAAAGGAAGGGGTTTAGGAGGAACAACATCAATCTTTTTCTTACCTTTATCTTTCTCCTTGGATTGATCATCAGTTGGTATGGAATGTATCTTCTCTGGAGTAGAGGTGAATCCTGGTGGAATGTTAGGTACAGATGTATCGTTCATTTGTTTCCCACTTCTCAATGTGATGGCACTAACATTCCCTTTTGTATTTGAAGTGGGTTGAGAAGGTAGATTTCCGGAATTCTTACTTACAAGTTCATGGAGGGATGTGGAAATCTGGCTCATTTGAGTCTTCAACTCCCTCAACTCGAAACTTTGACTCTTCAACTCATTATGTTGATTAAGAACAATTTGCTTTAAAAGATCATCAGTGTAAGATTCTACCTTGTTTTGGAGATTCCCTTGTTGCTGACTTGTTGATGTTTGAGCTTCGAATCTCCTTTGGGGTTGTTGGAAACCCTGTTGGTAAGTTGGAGGCTGCTAGAAGTTTGGTTGAAAAGGGGGCCTTTGTTGTTGTCCAGAGTCATACCTCATGTCTGGTTGATCTTTCCATCCTTGGTTGTATGTTGGAGAAAATGAGTCAAACTTCTTTTGGGGATATGGTTGTTGTTGCTACTGAAATGGTCTCCCTGGGAATACTGTTGCGCAATCCTCTGTCTCTTGTAGTTGTGGGCAATAGTCAGTTGGGTGGCTTCTCTCAGTGCAAATGTCACATGGCCTTGGAGGAGGGGGTTGGGATGTCTTTTGAGCCAATGCAATATACCTCATCATAGTGTTCAATTCTTCCAACTTGGTATCAATCAAATGACTTTCAAGAGAAGAAGGACCTACCTGATGTACTCCCTTAACATGTGGTGTACCTCGATCGCCAAATTGTTGGGAGTTTTGTGCCATCTTGTAGATCAATGCACGTGCAGCTACTGGTGTCTTGTCCACAAATGCCCCTCCTTCTGCAACATCTACCATGATTCTCTCCATAGGTGTAAGTTCTTCATAGAAGTACTGGATGAGTAGTTGCTCACTGATTTGGTGGTGTGGGAATTTGGCACACAACTTCTTGAATTGCTCCTAGTACTCATACACTGACTCCCCTTGTGCTTGCTTGATCCTCGAGATCTCCTTACGAATATAAGTGGTCCATGATGCTGGAAAAAATCTCTGCAAGAAAAGACGTTTCAAATCGTTCCAACATGTTACATCTTCATGTTGTAAATAGTACATCCAATCCATTGCAGCTCCATCAAGTGAGAATGGAAATGCTCTTAATTTTATTTGATCTTCAGAAACATTTCTTGGTTTTAAGGTTGAGAAAACCACATTGAATTCCTTAAGGTGTTTGTTGGGATTCTCACCAGATAAGCCCTGAAACTTTGGAAGAAGGTGAATTAATCCAGATTTTAACTCAAAGTCTGATTTGAGATTCGGGTATGTAATACAATTTGGTTGATAGTTAATATCAGGTTCAGCTAACTCTCAAATGGTTCTATTAAGTTCATTTCCATTATTTCCAGCCATTGGTTCCTCTTTTATGTTTTAAATTGAATTGCTTCCAATTTCAATGTTTCCAGAAGAGAGGAATTCCCCAACTGGTTGAATATTGAAACTTCCCGTAGACTGAGAATGTCTGATTCGAGCCCTAAGGCTATGTTCAATCTCAGGGTCAAGATCTAAAAGATCTTCGGGATTAGTTCGTGTCATAAATCAAATAAAAATGAAAAGAAAGTGAGTGGACCATAGTAAAATAAAAATGAGAAGTTGAGTTGATGGTCCAAAAATAAAAGAAGAGGATGAAAAAATTGAAAACTTGAGAAAGGGTAAAGATGAAAGAGAGAGGTGAAGAAAATAATAAAATGAAAAATAAAATAAATACCTCTAAATGGTTGAATAAATTACTTGCCTCCCCGGAAATGGCGCCAATTTGAAAGAGCATTGTCGTGGGCACCCTCAAATGATTAATGTGATTTTGGGGTACTTAGGTGCAGTAGGGTGGCTGACCAAAGTCGTCTCTAAAAGGAGGAAGTAGATTTAAAACAACTTTTTAAAGGTATTATAAAAATAAAATAAAATAGAATAAAAACACTACCTGAAAGTATGGGGGTTGGTTATAGTTTATGAACTTAGAAGATGTTTGCTGGAAGAAGATTGTATTTTTTTTTAGTTTTGAAATGAAGTTCGATTAAAATGACACAACAAAAAGATATTTTTTTAGAAAATATTTTAAAAGGTGTAATCGATCTAACTCTACCTATTAATTCAATTGTTAATAATTATCATTTAAATAAATATCCACTTAATTATGATCCCCTAATTTTTTATCCCTCGAACCCTACGAGAATTAACTTAACCACAACGATGAAATTACTTAAACCCTAGGCTAGCTTCGGAACACACAATCGTAGCACCCTGCTTTGATTGTTGATCTAAGGTTAGATTATGGTCAGTGGTTAATTAGAGCACATATCCATTCTTGAAATGAGGATGAATTGTGTTTAGGGATTATATTTTAACTCTACAAATTTATCCCGTATGGTCTTGTATTACAGATTAAGATCGCGCTCTCACAATTTACACAATTCCCGACCTCTCTTGTTTTGTGTTAATTGTTCAATTGCTTGCTTAGTTTCTTAAATTTTGAAAACACAATTCATGGATCATATTAAGTGAATTATAGTAGCTCAATGATTGAAAATAATGAAATGAAGAAGGATAGAGGTCGATCGATTACTAAAAAGAACTACTCTTCCATGGGCGGTGTAGTCATCGTGGAGACGTTTTGCATAAGCAAAGGATTGAAAGTGTAGAACTCAATATTTTCTCCACTCTTGATTCCAACACAATTAAGAATATTAATATAAGAATAATAGGTAATAACACAGAAGATTATTTTAAGAAATATTCAAGAAACAAACATGAAATAAAAGAAATACAAAGAAGAGGTGGGAGAGGAGAGCCTTTTTGGAAGAGAGGTTTTCACAAAGGATTACTTCTTACAAGAGTTGTTATGGGCTCCAAAGAGAAACCCTTTCTGAAACACCTTCTCAAAGCCTCTACCAGACCTCAAAAAGAGTTAAAACCCACTTTAAATAGAGTTTTTGAGGTCTGGGGTTACATAACTTTTTAAGTGTGAAATGAAAAACTCGGAAAAATATTTTATTCCAAGTTTCACCGCCTATTTGACCTCCAACAAGCGTGAATTGACCGGCCTTCCAGAAGGATATTTTTTTCCAAACCATGTCCCCGAGCTTTCCTCAAAAGTTGGGCTCAATCCAAACCCGGATGAAGACGATATGGCCCAAATACAGAACCCATGTCCATTCTGCTGAGTCCAGCCCACCATTGTTTTAATGTCCCATTTACTCTATCCAAATTCACTTATTATCTCTAGTGTCCTGAATAAAAGTTGTAGACAATTACGTTAGGATAACTGTTACAAAATATTAAGTTCAAATAATAAATATTGCAATATTTATCTTCAAAATACTATAGTGTATTTTAAAAGGTTAAAACTGGAATTTTCATCAAATTTTCAAATTAATGATCTAATCCCAAATATTTCATAAATGAATATATTTAGCACAATGTGGGGAAATTATATAATTTATTATAAATAAAATATTCAACAAAATAGTGTTTTATCAAAAGTATAAACCACCTACCTCGCCTCGGTAGTAGACAGCTCGTATAGTATCGTGTCCTCATTCATCCCGATTTTGAAGAAATCTGAAGAACAAACAAAGAATGTAATATTAGGGCATATGAGACTAAATCCAAATAGTTCATTCGTTTTTCCAAATAATCAAGAATGAATAAAAAATAATGTAGGCCTTACCGATGCAGATCCATAGAGATGATCGATGATCAAAACGGAAGTCAGACAAAAGATCATGCTCAAAGCCTATCTTAGGAAATAAAGGGAAGCTCCATTTAGGCATTCTGTGCATGGGAGATAGAAAAACCTGATACGGTTTTAAACAGAATTTTGTTTTTATTAAAAAATTAAAAAAAAATTATACATTAGGGGTTTCCCGGTTTACCGACATGATTTCCCAAACCGTGTAGAAATCATGCCCACCTCTCTACTTAAGAGGGGCACTTCACACAGTTACCCCCACATGTTTTGACTTACCATAAGGTAACTATGTGGAACCGCTCTATCCAAAAACTTATAGTTTTCATACCCCTCACATGATTTGGCCTAACTGTGTACAGGTCATGCGCAAACCGCGTTCCAGATCATTTTCATCCCAAAACTTGGTTCCAACCTCCGAACAAACCCCAGACACCTCCAAAACACCCATAATCAACCTAATCATTCACTTAAGGCCATAAAAAGAAATTTAAACCTAATGAAAAATGAACAATGCCTCATACAAAAACCCAGGTTCTTATATAATATAAGTGAGAAGGCATTTACTCTTATGAAATGTCAATTTTGTGGCTACCTGGTCCATACCTTTTCATAATGTGAATAGGAAAGGAGCTATATGAATGGGGAAGAACCAAAAATTTAATAACAAATAATGAGAACATATCCTTCATCCTATAGAATAAATAGTTACTATGGATATTGTTTTCATTGTTCTAACTATGGCCATAAATATATTCATTTCAAGCTGAGAAAATGCAAGAACAAAACCTACGGAACTCAAAGGTAAATCAATACTTGCCAATCAAGAAGGGTTGATATTGTGAATTGGTATTATCATATATAAGAACATTATGAGTATGATTAACCAACGCATATTGAAAAGAGTTTGCAAATGACATCTGTATCTTCCACTCAATCAAGTGTCTCATGGAAGGAAAAGATAAAAATCAAGAAATTCAACCCTGAAGAAATTGATCTCAAAGCTACAAAGAACATTAGCACATGGATTATTCACATTGATTTATCATACCATATTATAGGGAATGCATATTTATTAATTAATTTTAAGAAAAAGGATTGATGGAACATTGAGGTTCAGCAATGACGGTTCTTTTAATATCAATGTTAGTGGAATTACATAATTGGAAAACAACGACATGAGGAAAACTGAAGTTATTTATTTTTATGCTTTACGTAAAAATATCCTAAGTGTGAGTCAAAAATATGAATCAGGAATGATAGAAACATTTAATAAAAAGGGGTGTACTATCAAAGGAAAGACAGGGAATTCCCTCATTAAAGGATGTAGAATAGATGGAAACTTATATCAAGTTGATAGAAAATAGAACATTTTATACTTGATAGTTGAAAAAAAAACTTTTGGCACTGGAGGTTGGGTCACATTAATCAATAAGACAGGTAAAATTTATCTAATATGAAGACATTCATGGATATCCTGAATTTTAATCCTTGATGGTAAAATAATTGTGATGCTTGCAAGTAAGGAAAGTCGATCTGCACTTCATGTCATCCAAAGAAAAAAAGGGCATAAAATCATCTTAATCTCATCCACACATATTTGTGTGGTCTAATAAATTTGTCTGGAATATATAGAGAGAGGTACATTATTATTTTTATCTATTATTATAGTATAATGGATAGTGTAATTAATATATATAGTAAATAGAAAGTTCTTCATTGCATGAAAATTTATCATTGAATAGCTGAAAATGATACAAGTCATACAATAAAAGTTATATGATATAAAGATGGAGTGGAATACACATCCATTTGATTTTAAAAATTATCTCAAGAAACATGGAATAATTCATTATGTGGCTGATGTGAGAACCCCATAGATAAATGGAGTTTTTATGTAAAGAAATTGACAGGTGAACAATATGCCCAGAACTATGCTAATTGAGAGTTGTATCTCCCTCTATTACTAGAAATAAGATATCCAAGTAGTAGTGTATACTCAAAATTGAATAGGGATTTATATGGTAGAAACCAAGACACCATATGAGTTTTTTCATGGAAGTAATCCCTATTTGAAGTTTTTTTTGAAGAAAATGTTTCATCTGAAACAAAGAAGGAAATCATGAGAAGTATGGTGATTATGTAGAAGAGGGAATATTCCGTGGATATTTAGTGATGATTGTAGCCTAAAAATGTTTCAATAATCATATTAGAATAATTTTTGAAAGTAGTTATGTCAAGATCATTGAAGATAAAACCAAAAATACATTGATGAATTACTATGTTGAAATGATAGAAAATGAGGAAGAAAGTGGAAATGGAACATCTGAAAATATAGAAGTAGATCAAGGCATCCAAAACATTAAGGGGTCACAAAATGATTATTATTTAGAAGAAAAATCAAAAATGGAAACCATTGCTGAATAAACTTCTTATAAACCTCACAAGAGAAATAGAAGAGAATAAATTGATCAATCTAACATCATTGGGGATTTGATCACACCCACATAGACTAGAAGAATAAGTAATTAATAGATTAATGGGTGTGATCAATCTAACATGTGTTTTAGAAACATCAATTGAACCTTTGTGTTCAACCACCACCAAATGCATGAGGAGGTTACATTTTCTTCCCTCCCATTAGTTTTGTTATCTATTTTAATCTGTTTATAGAAGTGATGCAGATTTATGGGGGAGATACGATCCACAGGAAGTGTTTTTCAAGCTTTACAAGTACAAATGTTGGTTCATTGGGATTATTTCCAAAGGGAGAGAATTAAGAAATTATGGATAAATTCAATTTTACAATTGTTTGTGGGTTGTATATTTTTGGAAAACCATGAAATACTTTTGTGACATGATAAGAATTAGGTGTTTTGAGGGAATATTTCAGGGTATATAATGCTTCTGTGACATGATTAGAGCTTAGCTTGGGCATATTTAAGCATTCCAAAACATGATAACTCAATTCATTCTCCACCTCTTGTTTTATAAACCTAAATTTTATCATGTTGACTTAGAGTGTTGGATTATTTGTTTCTCATGTATCTGGTCTTGATAGCAGCTGGTGTTTTATTGAATTTTTATACATATTTCTAACAAACTCAAAGGGGGAGATTATTGAAACCAAGGTTATTTTTTTATGGAAATAGAGTTTCGTTTGTGTTTGTTGTTAATAAAAAGATGTATTATTAGGTAATTTTCAAGTAAATTGATCTTACAGTGAAATATTACTACTGTATTGAAGGTGGCATCATTTTATAGTATTTTAAAAAAATATGCTCAAAATCAAGAGGAAAAGGCTAGCATCATGAAAGGTTGTTTTGTAGAAAAAACTCTTCATAAATATGGTAAAGGAATGGGTTTCATAAATCTTATGATTAAAAAAGGTTAAGCTTCGTGAAGGTATATAGCTTCTCATGTGAATGATGTGTTGATGGTGTTCTCCAAAACTATGATTAGTGGAGCATTGTAAATTCATGATGGTTTGATGGTAATATCCGTGACTATGAGAAATTTCACTGGCACTTCATGAATGAATAAGCTTGGTGAAGTGGTTTTTTGAGTTTCATAAAGAATATTCTAGATGTGAGGGGGGCATTGAGAATGGATAAGACTATAAATATAAGGATACCCCCACTTCATTTGAAATGAAAATATTTAAATAAAAGGATGAATCACTCTGAATTTATGAAGGTTGAGAAGCTTCATGAATCAGGTTTTTAAAGTAATATTTAGCATCATGAAAAGACTTATCTAGTATTGATCGATGCTTAGGTATTTTAAAAAATTATTTTCATGATGATGAGTTATTACATGATTTTTAAGTGATCTTTGAGAAGTTTGTTTGTTCCACGGAGGTCATTTGTTCTGAAAAGAAGTTTGCTTCACGAACGTTGTGATATTCACAAAGGAGGTCCATGAATAGAAGTTCTGAAAATCAGTTTTAAGTGGACAGTAATTTCAAAGTTAATCAAATCAAGTTTAAGGTTCATGAAGAGTCTCTTGATTTCCAGGGACAAGGACATATATTCCAATCTATTTAAGAGAACTTCAAGTATATAAACATAGTAAGAAATCACCCAAGGTAGTGAGCCAAGGGGATTTGACGTAAGTGTTCTGAGGGATGAAATATGTTATCCCTAAAATCTTGTAAATTAAATATACATGGAACATAGTCACTATCTATGAACTTCTATATTCCACAACTAGTGAATATTAGGGGATATAGGAATGACTAATACACAGTCGGTGTATGCTCCTTAGACTAGACCTTAGTGGTGAACCTAGTTAAACTATTGAGTTGCCTCTTTGAATGTGAATGTTTAAATTAATTCAAATCACCATCATAGAGGTTTAACAGGTTCCTGCCAATATTGGAACAAGATATATTAGTTTTGAAGAAAAGTTGACACCCTAATTCACCACTCCCATATCATGGTGTTTTGGGGTCCTGCACATGATTATGGAGAAATGTTTTCATGTGTGGCAACATTAGATGTTTATGTAGCTAATTCCAAGACACTAAACCTTTCAGTATTTGGGTTATGTGACTATTTTTTAATGAATTATTTAAATCAATATATTTATGTATTATTTAAATCATCTTAATCTTAGTTCTCCAAAGTTGGTATCAAAGTGAGGTTTAGTAATTTTGTATATTAGATTAGTTTTTTAAGGTTAGTTTAGTTACCATTGGTATTATTTTTATAGAACCTTAGTAAAACCCATAGAGTTGAGTATAATAATATTATGATATCCTCAAATATTAGAAAATTCTTGATTAAGTGGTTTCTTAAAAATACATACATCCCTAGATACTATAAAGTGGATATGAATGTGGGACATATTCACCTAGGGGTAATCACCCTGAAAAGGGTTGGTTGATCATTTAATTGATCATCAACCTAATTTACAATGAGTGGTACTAAGACTGTACACCAGGCTAGACACTCCTAGGGGATATTATTTGGTTGATCATATGCAATTTAATAAGGGATTTGAATGATCAAATTCTAGTTGATTTTAGGAATTAGGTTTGGAATTATAAGAAAACCCAGCTTAAAATAACATAATTCAAACTAAGATTTATATATGTTGAGATAAAGGAACTATAGGCCAATGTGATAATGTAAAAGAACAATAACTTTTTAGGTTTAATTCATTTTTTATTGATATGATAATATCCATTTATTATAAATATGTCCCCACTCATGTCATCCATTTTTGTTTTAGTAATGGATAAAACTTGAAACAAACATGGGTGTGAAGGAAAATGTGGAGATTAGCTCTATTAACAACCCATTGAAATGGTATTTGGAATGAGAAACCTTGTGATATTAAGAAAATAGTTATCATGGAATATGATTTACAATATGAAAATAGTCAATATACCAAATAAACTAAATAAGAGAAAGGTAAAGACTCGTGAAAGATCAAATGATTAAGATAATTAAGAAAAAAAATGTTCAATTTCCTATATGATAAAAATTTTGTTGGGACTAGATAAACCCTAAAATAGGGGTGAATTACGGTTATAGATAAATTTAAAATTTTCATCATATTCTTATGAACTTTCTTTTAGGATCTTGTTCTGTCACATCCCTATCTTTATTTTTAGGTATTTTTACTTTTTATTTTTGGTCTATATTTTCCACCTAGGTTCCCATATGATTTTTTGAGAAAAATGGTGGTTTTGGTGGGTAGACCCAGGCACATGATTGGTGCATGGTTAGGGTAAACCGTGCACCCAAACCAGGTAACCGTGTAGTGGAAAGCAGAACCAACCTCATGGTTAATGAACGGTTGCGTGCCTTGGCCTAGTTAATTTGAACTCTTAATAGAGCATGTGCATAGTTTCCTCATGGTTTATTAAACTGTGCGCAATGTCCATCTCATTAAAAATTAAAATTTTACCATTTTATCCTTTTAGGATTTAAACCCTATTCTTCCCATCTTCTTCCTCACTCCGTATTTTTGGCCATAGAAGGCCTCCATACTCCCTAAATCTCCCTTGTACACCCATTTTTGAATGGTATTTATTGGGGAAACATCAAAACTCTTCAATAAAGTGGATTTATCTCTTGTTTCTTCGTTCTTTTTTAGGGTTTCTCCCATTTTTATTGGGGTTCTATTTTTCCAGTAGCTAGGGTTGTGCCTCTAGGGTTTAATCATGGGTTTTTGAATTCGATATTCATTATTAGGGTTTTTTTTCTTGATTGTGGTGTGGTTGAGGTGCAGTTGGAGATTCGCACTGATTTTGGGGAATTTAGACACCAAATGTCAGTGGTTCCATGTATAAACATTATTTGGTGAATTTATTTTTCTTTCTGGTGTAATTTAGAATGTTCCTTTGTTATTTTGTGTGTTTTGAAAATGGTTTTTGATAGGATTAGATATGAATTTTATTTTAAAATGTCATTTCTATATGATATTGGGTGTGCTCTTTATGTAAAACCTTGTTGAGTCACTTGGTTGTATTTTAAAAATTGTGAAATTAGATTATTAAGTCATGCAGTGGCGGTTAATCATGTTTTTATGTGGTTTTGGTGTGCGGTTGAATTTAAAAGAGGGTTTTGGGTGCATGTTTTTTGGTTTAAAAGATTTTTAGTGCTTCTTCAAATTGTTTTATAAATTGTTCATGTGATTTATTAAATAAAGTAATATTTTTTAAACATATTTGGAAAATATTTTGGTCTGTGTATGATTTTAAAATGGAATTTTTGTGTGCAAGTGCTGGAATGTGATATGTAATTCCTTACTTGGTCATTGAAACATACAAGTGGTGTTATGTCACATGTGAAACTTTATTGAGCACAAAAATGGAAGCTCAGGTATCTATATGGGAAGACTAAGAAAAGTGTTCTAGTGATTCAGAAGTGGATATATCCTGGTTTCAATTAGCGAGATTGATCATGACAACACTAACTAAACATGGATGATGATTTGAGAGCAATAGAATTTTTGATGTTTATCCTCTCTAGTGGATCATTCATGAGAAAGTTGTTCATGGTTTCATATCACATTTCACCAATATATGAGGTTCCTAGGGTCCCATTGATAGCTAGTGCTTAGGGGTATTTCTTGTTACTAGTACTCATTGGCTATATCGCACTTACCATTGGTATATGGTATGGTTGGTTGGTAATTTCAAAAGTAAGTATGTTTTCTTTAAATATTATTTCTTTAAAGTTGTTTCTCATTTAAAGTTTATTTCCTTAAAATTTTTACTAGCATTTCCTTTTAATAAAAACTTTCAATATATTTTTCATTTATTGTTTATTGCATGGAATCTTGTATTGGTTGGCATCCTACTAGGCTTAGTCTCATACCATATTTACACCTTTGGGTGTAAGTATACTTCATAATTTTTGACATAGGTAAGGGCAAGGCCTTTGGAGATGGTGGTTCGAGGTGCTAGGGGTTCATCTTTGTGCAGCATTGTGGAGCTGGCTTGAGGGTGGTTACCCCCTTTCTATGTGGTGGTTTTTTTGATAGACATGTGGTTTCTTTTGGTTGTATCCTTATTTTTTACTTAAACCATGTAACTTAATTCTGATAATTTTTTAAGTTTTGTTTGGTTTGAATTTTTCATATATGGTTTATTGATTATTGTTGGTTGTTTAATGCATATAAATTCAGGTAAATCATTCCCGCTCTTTATTTATGATACTCAGGCACTTGTGATAGCCCGTGGGGACAGGGAACACCCTTTTTTAATTTCCACGGACTGGGTCAAGCGTCGGTTTGGATGACAATCTGGCTTGGTTTGTGAAAAAAATAGTATTATAGACTGGTTTAGCTCTTTGGATCATTTTTTTTGGGATGAGTCTGGTTATACATGAGCTAGGACTGTCAAGAAATTGAGTTCTGGTTGTGAGTAGGGTGTCTAGCCAGCACACCTCATGAAAGACCTCGAGTCACCTTGGGATGTTGGGATTTTTGTTTGACCTCTCTTCTAGGTGGGACATGCATGCTGTAGACTGCACATGGGCATTGGGTGGGGTGATGTAGTTTGGTCATTTTATTATTCTGCTAATTTTAATTTATTTATATTTGATGTTATTTTCAAAAAAATCCTAACTTTTGTACTGATGTTTTCTCTTGTGACTTTTTCTTTTTCTAGAAATATACATCCCCAGAGAGCTCCCTTGAAACCATAGGAGGAAATCGAAGAGAGTTCTCCCACACTGCTTGATCAGAGGTCGGTGGAAGATATGGTTTGAGCTGTTCAGGCTATGGCATTGGAAGTGGGTCCTGATCCTGATCTATTTAGGGAATATAAATCGAGTCCTAGGAAGGAAAAATCTGAAGAGTTTCTCAAGAGAAAACCTCCTACTTTTCGGGGTAGCATGGAGACTCGTGTAGCAGAGGATTGGCTTTAGAATATCAACCTCATGTTTTAATTTCTATACACACATGAAGATGTTAGGGTGAAATGTGCCTCATTTATACAAGAGGGACCTAGTCAAAGGTGGTGGGACTCAGTGATTCAATCTAGGAAGTATTAGCAGATGAGATGGAAGGACTTCAAGACTATCTTCAACAACCAGTACTGTCCTGACGTCTTAACTTATGCTAGATCCTAGGAGTTTATAGATCTTGTTCAGGGGTACCATATAGTGATGGATTATTCCAACCAATTTTCCTAGTTAGTCCAATATTCACCATAAATAGTCTCTAATGAGAAGATAAAGTCTCAAAAGTTTTAAATGGGTTTGTGACTAGAGATATATTCTCAGGTATTCTTGTTCAAGATGAAAACTTAAACTAAGGTATTTGATCGAGCTTCTATGGTGGATATTGACTACAAGAGTGGGTATGGTGTCTTTCGGGAAATTTCAGTGATGGTTAGTGGTAGTTGATCTGAGAAGAAGAGTAAGTAGTATGAGCAGGGCAAGAAGGAAGGTGCTATTTCAAGCCATCCTTCTCGGAAGTCATGATATGTATCTTCTGATGCAGGGTCTTCCGTGTTCCCTTGGTGTGGGGGGTTAGGCCACATCTGACCTACATGTAGATCTCCTCTTAGGCCTTATCATCAATGTGGGGTTATGGGGAACTTTCATCATTTTTGTAGGTTGATGTCCCCATACCATAGTAGGGGAGGATCAATGGCTTCTATGGGAGTTTCATCTCAGTAGGGTCCATCCATGATGATGGGATCTCATTTTAGTGGTCGGGGTGGTAGGAATAGATCTTATTTAGAGAAGATCTGAAGGCAAGTGTTTATTCTTAGGTAGAGACTAGGAATCTGCAAGCTGTTAATCAAACACCAGTAGGACAGGATACAGGACACTTTATAGTTCAAGTTACCAGACTGATGTTATCTTCTATTGTAGCTATTTTATGTGATATCAGTGTATCTGTTTATATTATATCTTCCCATATTTTGAATATTTTTAACTTTCCAACTGAGCTGATTTATTTTTCAATAGAGTTGGTAACATAATTAGGTAATAAAAAATAGCTGGGTTTCAGGTTCCCATATTGTGCTCTCTATGTGTCAGGGGTCGAGATGGAGTGGGATCTCCTGATCTTGGATATGGAACTTTTTTATATAATTCTTGGAATGTATTGTCTAGTGCACTTCTAAGGATATATTGATTGTTATAGGTGACAGGTGAGTTTCGTGGAACCTTATGGGAGTCCTCAGGTATTTCTTGGGGAACGAGATCCTCGATCGGGTCATGTGGGACCTCCACTCTAAGAGTTGGGAAATATTGTCTTTCATTTTTCATCGCTCATGCTAGAGTAAGATGGTGGTGCTCCAGAGGTTGGATTTCCTCATGTGGTGGATGAGTTATCAGATGTATTTCTTGATGATTTTTCAAGATTTCTCCTAGAGTGGTATGTGGAGTTCTTGATTTATTTAGGACCAAAAATATAGTCAATATATCTCCCCTCATATCATATTTCCCCCACTAAGATAAGGGAATTAACGATGCAGCTTGAAAATTTGGAATCCAAAGGGTGCGTTCGTCTGAGTGTCTCTCCTTAGGCCACTCCTGTTCTATTCTCAAAGAAGACTGATGGATCTCTCCAATTTTGTATCGACTACAGGAAGTTGAATAAGGTGACCATTAACAATAAATACCCTTTTCCCTAAATTTATGACCTGTTTTACCAACTAAAAGGGGAAAGTGGTTTTCCAATATATACATTCCTTTGGGTTACCACCAAGTCAGGGTGAGAGAGGAAGATATCCCAAAGATGTATTTCTGAAGAAGGTACAGTCACTTGGAGTATTTGGTCACACCTTTTGGATTGACCAATTATCTAGTGGTTTTTATGGAACTCATGAATAGGTTGTTCCACCAATATCTCTACTACTTCGTTGTGGTATTCATGGAGGACATACTAGTTTATTCTGGATCTGAGAGGGTTCATGAACATCACTTTAAAATCATTTTGGGTACTTTAAGGGATCATCACCTTTATGAAAAGATTTCAAACTGCACCTTCTAGATTAGGGAGGTGAATTTTTTGGGTCATGATCTCATATTAGGTAGTTTTGATTGACCCCGAGAATATCGAAGCAGTTATGTCGTGGGATCATCTGAATAATGTGTTCAAGATTAGGAGTTTTCTTGGCCTATAATGTTATTATAGATGGTTTTTTGTGATTTTTCTCAGATTTCCTCATCCATGACCGCACTCACCCTGAAAGGGGTGAAGTTTGAATGGATCCCAAAGTTCCATGCATCCTTTTAGGAGTTGTAGTGGTGCTTGACTACCACACCTATGTTGATATTTCTATAATCTGGGAAGGGCTACATGGTTTATTTTGATGCTTCATGTGTGTTCCTCAGGTGTGTGCTCATGCAAGTTGATCATGTACTGGAATATGGTTCTCTCTAACTCAGATCACATGAAAAGAATTACACAACCCATGACTTGGAATTGGAAGCATTAATGCATGCCCAGAAGACTAGGGATACTTAACTTTTTGGGTAGATATTTGTGGCCTATTCTGATCATAAAATCCTAGCCTACAATTTCTCCCAAAAATATTTAACATGATATAGAACCATTGAATCGAGTATTTATAGGGGTTCAATTTTGATATCATTTATACTCCAGGAAAGGGTAATGTGGTGGATGACGCCTTAAGAAGAAAAGTGCCAATGTAGGCTTTGAGGAAGTCCAATGATGAGTATATCTTCATGGGGATCTTTTCCCAGATTCAATTAGAGACCAAGGAGCACAGTGGATGTGCGTTCTTGGAAAGCGTTCAGTTTAATCCTTCTCTTCTGGAGTCAATTCATCAAGAGAAACCTGGTGATAATCTATTTCAGCGGTCTAGGTAGTTTCTTCATAGTGGGGAGACATGTTTTGATTGGTCTTCATCTACCAAGGGACTCTTATGATTTAAGGTCCATTTTGTGGTAATGTTGTCTCTAAGGAAGGGGGTGATGTAGGATAGCCAGTAGTCACAGTGGTCCATTTATCCTAGAGATACCAAGATGTATTATGATGTTTGTCGGTATTTTTGGGGGTTAGGAATGAGGTGAGATATAGATGATTTTGTATCAAGTTGCTATACATGTCAGTAGGTAAAGGCAGGGTATCAAAGGCCCTATGGTTTTCTTCAACCATTACCCATTCATACCTGGAATTGGGATGAGGTCACCATGGATTTCATTTCTATCTTACCACGTACACTTGGGGGAAGGAATGTAATTTGGGTGGTAATCAGCCATTTGACCAAATTATCCCATTTCATTCTGATCAATGATTCGGCTAAATTGGATGAGCTGGGCTAACTGTATGTTCAGGAGGTGGTAAGGCTTTATGGTATTCCATTTGTAATTTTTCCAAATAGAGATCCTCATTTTACCTCTCGATTCTAGGAATGCCTAAAAAAGGCACTAGGTTCACAGATTGAGATGAATACGACATACCATCCTCAAACAGATGGTTAAACCGAGTGGAAAAATCATATTATGGAAAACATGCTTTGTGCAGGTGTTTTTGATTTTAGAGAATCATGGGGTATCAATTTGTGGTTATTTTAATTTTCTTACAATAAAAATTACTAATCTTCAATTTTAATGGATCATTTTGATGTTCCTTATGATCGACCATGTCAATCCCCTTTATGTTGGACTCAGGTAGGCCAGACCTCACTTTTGGGACTAAGCCTTCTGAAAGATACATCTGATAAATTAAATTTGATCATGAAACTATTATTGATAGCTTAGAGTATCCACCAATATTATTCTTATCATAGGCATCGAGATCTTGAGCTTTCCATGGGTGACCAGTTGTTCTTGAAAGTGTAACCTCGCTTGGGTCATCATCATTTGGAAAAGTGGGGAAAGATAATGTTGAGGTATGTCGGACTTTTTGAGATCATTGAGGGGGTTGGAAAGGTGGTGTAAAAGTTATATTTTCCTTCATAGTTGACATAAATTCACAATGTATTTCATGTATCCCAATTGAAGAAGTATAATCCAGATATGTCCTATGTGTTGAATTGGGAAGAGTTAAAGATAGTGCCATATTTATCAGTGTTTGAATGGCTGGTGTGGATAGTGGATTCCCAAGAGAAGGTACTTCGGGGGAAGTCTATTCCATTGGCCCATATCCTTTGGTAGCATGGAAATGATGTTCATGAGACTTGGGAGTGAATGTTGTTGGTTGAGCAAGAGTATCCATTTTAATTTTTTGATCAAGATTCAAGTTGAATTTCATAGGATGGAATGTTTTCATGGTGGGGAGAATTTTCACATCTCTATATTTCTATTCAGGTATTTTTACTTTTTATTTTTGGTCTATATTTTTTCCCTAGGTTACCTTCTGAATTTTTTAGAAAAAAAGGAGGTTTTTTTGTGGGCATACCTAGGTGCACAGTTGGTGCATAGTTACTTTAAATCGTTGCACCCAATCCCATTAATCATGCGATGGAAAGAAGAACCTATCGTGTAGCTACCGCACGATCATGCGCCTCAGCCGATGTAACTATGTGCTCTGGATAGAGTGTGCACACGATTGCCGCATGGTTTATTAAACCGTGTGGACTAACCTTGTGCAATGTCCAGCTCATTAAAAACTGATATTTTATCATTTTTTCCTTTCCAAATTTAAACCATATTCCACCCATCTTATTCCCCACTCAATATTTTCATCCATATAAGGCCTTAGTTATCCAACAAAATCCCTTGGACACCCATTTTTGAAGGGGATTTAGTGGAGAAAATTCAAAACTAAATAAGTGAGTGGATTTTTCTATTGTTTCTTCCTTATTTTCTAGGATTTCTTACCTTTTTCATGGGGTTCTTATATTACAGCAGTTAAGGTTTAGTCCCTATGGTTTAATATTGGGTTTTTGGGTTCAATATTCATGATTATGGTTTGTTTTTTCTTTCTTGTGGTGCAATTGAGGTGCAGTTTCATATTCACTCCGATTTTGGGGCATTTTGACACCAAAGGTATGTGGTTCTGTGTATAAAAATTATTTTCTGAATTTATTTTTCTTTATTGAGTAATTTATCATGTTCTTTAGTTATTATGGGTGGTTCAAAAGTTTTTTTTCTAGGATTAGATATACATATGAGTTTAAAATGGAATTTATATGTGACATCGGGTGTGTTCCTTAGGTAAAACCTTGTTGTGTCACTTGGTTGTGTTTTATAAATTTTAAAAATAGATTATTAAATCAAGTAGGGGTTTTGAATCATGTTTTGATGTGGCGTTGGTTGGAATTTGACTTTAAGAGAGGGTTTTGGGTGCATTTTTTGTGTAAAATATTTCTAGTGCTTCTTGAAATTGTTTTATAATTTTTTTAAAAGATTTATTAAATTAAGTAAGAGTTTTGAAACATATTTAGAAATGGTTTTGGTGTGTGTATTATTTTAAAATGAAATTTGGGTGTGCAAGTGGTTGCATGTGATGTGTAATGGCTTGTTTGGTCATTTAAATGTACAAGTACTGTTATGTCAAATGTGAATCTTTATTGAACACCAAAAGGGAAGCCAATGTATCTAGGTGGTTAGACTAGGACTAGTATGTTAGTGATTCGAAAGTGGCTATGGCTTAGTTTAACATAGCAGGATTGATGATGACAACACTAACTAAACATGGATGATGATTTGAGACCACTATAATTTTGGATGATTCTCCTATCTAGTGGCTCATGTATAAGAAATATGTTGGTCATGATTTCTATACCACATGTCACCAAGATACGAGGTATCAAGGGTTCCATTACTAGCTAGTGCCTATGGGTATTTCCTGTGACTAGTTCCCATTAGCTATATCACACTTACCATTGTCATACTATTTGTTTGGTTGGTAATTTCAAAAGAAATTATGTTTTCTTTAAAATTTATTTCTTTAAAGTTGTTTCTCATTTAAATTTGATTTCCTTAAAATTTTTAATATCATTTAATTTTGTAAAAACTTGCTTGTTATTTGTCTTATAATGTTTATAACCTGAAATCTTGTATTGGGTGGCATCCTACAAGGCTTTGTCTCACACCCTACTAACTCCTTTGTGTGTAAATATACTTGGTAATGTTTGACACAAGTAATATAAAGGCATTTAGAGATGGTGGTTTGGTTTTTTATTGGATCGTCTTGGTGTGGTATTGTGGAAGTGGCTTGAAGGTGGTTCCCACCTTTCCATGTGGTGGTTTTTATGATAGACTTGTTGTTACTTTTGGTTGTACTCTTCTGTGGTTTTGACTTAAACCATGTAACTCAATTCTGAAAATTTTTTAAGGTTTGTTTGGTTTGAATTTTTCAGATTTTGTTTATTGATTATTTTGGGTTGTATGATTCATATAAATTTGGGTAAATCATTCTAACTCTTTATTTATGATACCCGGGAACTTGTACCAACCCTTGGGGGTTGGGAACGCCCTTCGGTTTTTGCCACGAACTGGGTTGAGAACCAGTTTGTATGAAGACCCAACATGGTTTGTGAGATGTTCCCTTGTTGGTAGAATTATGTTCAACCTGTTACTTTATTACTTCTTCCTCAAAACCTCATGGAGTGATAAAAAATATACAGGAAAGGTAAAAACCACGTGATAAAAGGATATTAACTTAATTCTCCACAAAGGACTGGTCTAAGGAGCATACACAAATGTTGTGCTTCTCATAACAAAATCCAGTAAACTTCACTATTTTATTGAATAAAAATGATTCGGCAATGATCACTCTATTCCAGATGCATTGTCTTTACAAGATATATGGTTTGGCCACTCCTCACCCAATGAACATTGCCTCTTACTCACCCATATACACTACATTTATGAATCTACTATCTAAGTTTATATACTTGTAGTTATTCATAAAAATATTGGAAACATAAGTATTTATAATGATTAGCACGAGACTCTTCTTGCATATTATTCCTGATTTTATGATCATTAAATGCACTATTCTCAAGAAATATATATTCAACATGTTTTTTTCATAACTTCTATTTTCACAAAACTCTTAAATTTTATGAAACTATCTCTTCGTGGAACTAGTGTTCTTGTAAGTTAGATGATGATGTTTAATATAAAATTCACTTTCACATGTAACTCAAAAAAATTCACAACTATCACTTCACAAAACATGTGTTTTCATAATTATGCATTTACAGTTTAGGAAAAATTTTTATTTTTCATGAAAGTAAAACATTTGAACAATTGTCACTTCACAAAACTTGTTGTTGTGTGTGTCCTTGTAATTTCTCGCATGAAACATGAGATCGTTTGCGAATATTACTTGGTCATAACAAAATCCGATTACATTCTTAATGAAACTGATGTGAGTATTATTGATTCATGCAAAAAATATCGTCACACAAATATTTTGTGAATCAGGGCCTCGGATCTTTGTTAATTCTCTCTCATTTAATTGAGAAGGGTAGAAGACAATTTATAGACATGGTTGTTCCTTTGTGTAATTTTTTTAGGATATTTCAATCTTATACATGATTTTCTTGGTTCACTAAACATCATAGATTTTAAAAGACTCCTTTAGTGTGTAGCTGACCACTGTCATGAAACTCCATCTATATTTGATGGGTTTTCACAACTGACTCTGACACCACTGACATTGCGTGCACCTATTCTAGTTTACTGAACTTCAACAATCTTAAGTTTCCTTTAGTGTGGAACTCACTACTATCGCACAACTCCCATATTTATTTCAAAAATTCATATAACTTTATCTTTATTTCATAATTTCAACTTTTTTGAAATTACATAACTTTCATGAAACACTTTCATTTTCTATGTTTTTATGAGGAAAAACCAAATATTCACTTGAACACAACTTTGTGAAAATAATGATACCTTTCACATAAATTTTTCACTTTCATGAAAAAATTTCCTTTCCCATATTTTCTTATAATTAATTGGAACCACCCTATTAACACAGCTTATTATTTTATCAGGTGTTATTCCTTTGATCTGTTTTCCTACAAATAAATTTTGTATCCACTAAACCACTTCATTATTGTTCCCTTTATGAATGTACACTCATCCACTTCTAGACTGAATCCTTTAAGAATATATCAAAATCTTCACTATCCTAAAAATTATCTACAAACTTTTCATGATACATTCCTATCTGGGTGCTTCTATTTCTTTGATATCATAACTCTATATCATATCTTCCTAATATGAAAATGATATCTTCTAATAATTTATCTCTACTTCATTATCCTTGATAAGTCGGTATCTTCTTCTATATCTGCATGTATTCAATATATTCCTTGTACTAGAAATGATCATTACCATTCCAATACTCTATTAATATTGTATGACACTAAGATTGAAAAAAATATAACACCAAAAATAGTTTTTGGTCCAACATTCTTCCCATTTAAATTTTGTTTCCAATACTATCATAAATACATCCTCTGTAAAATACTCCAAACATTTCAATAATTGAGATTTATTATTCCTCCTCCTCCATGATGACTTTTATCTCCCCCCTTGAAATCCAAATGAAAAGTGACATATTAAACTAGACTTATTATTTAGATTATGTTCCCCTATTGGTTATCAGAGCTTCCTTTTATGTCATCTCTTCCTTTGAAATATAGAATGATGGGGAGGCATTGGACCAAAATCTCCTTTAAGTCTCATCCCCCTTTCACAGTAAAGTCCCTAATGGATTTCTTAGTAAAAATTAATACTACACCTTAATCAATAATCTCTATTAAATAGATTTTCAATTTGATTTAGAGAAATATAGAGTCACACAATTCTCTTCTAACTATGGGAAAATAGATATAGATAGATTTATCTCCCCCTTTGAGATCCATCTTTCACTTTTGACATAATCTATCAATTAATACTTCAAGACATTTATCTTCTTAAAACCATTTAATCTTAGAGACGATATTTATTAAAGATGCAAACTATTGATATATTTTCATTGATTGAAATTACCACTTGGGATTGAGTCATCAAAAAATATTCTAAGCATACTTAGTCAAAAATCATTATAGGAAACAAGAGTTTCTATGTCACTCACTTACATCCATATATTATAGTATCATAGTTTTCTTTCTTTTGAAGAATGTCTTGTGATTTCAATTACACTAACACCAAACATTCAGTTATTAAGAAATTAAGCATAATTGTGTGAGACATACCACATGTTAAACTAGCTAACACCACTTGATACAAATAACCTCAAGTTACAACTTGGTATGCATGATCTTCAATTCATCACATAGATCCTCTTTCAGATAAGGAAATACAACCTAGAGTGTTTTTCACCAACACTCCATGAATATATCTATCTTTGGACTGATACCACCTATTGATATCAATCATTGAGCTTCTTCCAAATATTGAATTCAACTTCAGAATGAGGAGACCACTTATTGGGAAAGTTATTGATCTTCCATCATCTACTTGGTATCCTAAAAATAGACAGTTCATACCACATTATCAAAAAAATAAACATGAAATACATGAATGTTGACCCTTATCCATTAATATATATTTTATTTTTGGTAAAATAATTCTTGTACTGATGCATAATGCCAATGGTTGAATAGTAAATATGACTTTGAACTGGTGAATCATTCAAATATATCTTTGAAAAATCTTCATTTTCACATTAGGAAATTTATCATATGACGTTTTTTCCTATAAGATGCAACTTATAGATACATATTTGTAAGATAGATCAGTTGTGTAACACCACTTATTGAATCTGATACCACATTTGAATTACTAGTGTTCTGATTCATTCTTGTCAAATGAATCTCCATTTATCTTATGCACCTATTCCCTTTCATTACATACACACCCCATGTATTGTATCTCCCATTTAATCATATACACTTTTGACCATATATTAGAAATAGTTAAATGATCAGGGATAGGGGTGCCACTGAAATTCTCAAGGATGGGATTTTTGTTGGTCTTGATAGACCACCCCTTAGATATTTACTTGAAAGACACTATACTATTTATGTTATTGTTCTAACTTCCTATCCAAATCCCACTATTTTGGCTATATAATTACACATTCTTTACCTATATGCTCAGACTTCTTTTGATATGTGGGTACTACTATCTTTACCATTTTAATTGTTGTGGATTAAAACCTACTTTTACAAATTTCATTCTTTAACACACCACATATGCATCATTTTACATGATTCTTCCTCGAATAAAGAATTTTACCATTGGTATTATACTCTTTATTTTGGAAACCATTATAGATATATTCTACTAGCTTTCATTTACCATATTCAGATATTACATGAAAGTTTACCATGGATCTCTTTTTATTATTTCTCTTTAACACACATGTAATACACCTCACCCTTTTTTATTTTAGGAGAGTCTTTCTTTTGGTGACCATCTTTCTTACTCACAACTGTAAAAGAATCCCCCTTCTTTTTATAAATTTTTTTAATTTCTCTTCAAGATGGTTTTTTATAGTTCTTCATGATAGGTTATATGTACAGTAGTAATTGAACTTCGTATTTTTCTTCCAATGTAGTATACCTATTTTATAGCAGTATAGGTCCCTTTTCCATTATTATCTCTTTCTTTATAATCCACCAAAGTATAGGACCTCCTTATAGAGACTTTTTTCTTCCATGAATTCTTCCATACATTCCATATGACTAGGTTGATAACAAATAAAATACATTTCATTGAACACATACCTTATATCTTCATGAATCATTTTAAATTTTTGATGTAGCCATTATTCTTCTATCATTGAGACTTTATGATTCTTGAAACACACTCATAGTGTGTCCCATTCTTCCAAAGTAGTATCATCTCATGGATACCCTCTACTATGGTTCAAAAAAAATTATTTATTTGATTTGTGAATTTTAGATTTAGATACTTTCTTAATCCACTTGTAAGTCCTTCTTTAGAGGGAAAATCAAATATATTCTTTCCCTTATACATAAGGAGATTTTTTTTAAGATAACTCATCTTCTGTTATTTATACTTTAGCTGAGATATAATACTATTTAATCTCTAGATGGATCTATTCTCATATTTTATTCTCTCCTCTAGTTGTATCTTGAGAGGGAAAAAGTTTTCATTCATCTCCTTCCCCATAACAATCTATTTTCTGATATTTTTATACATTTCTTCAAGAAGATCGGTTTTTTCTTTCACCTTGGAAACCATTTTATATATGTAAATATTTAGGTCCACCTATGAACTTTTCACCCTCTTGTTCTCTATGAACAGATATTTTATAATTGCATATTGCAATTTCTGTATAGTCTCCCACTGATCCAAATTCTCTTATATGGATTGGATCTCTATTCTTGATCATGGGAAAAACTAACTCTAAATTGATTACCATATGTCATAGCCTCTTATTTCTTATTATAGTTCTCATCATACAAGAGTGGTTCATCTTCACCCCTAATTCATACAAAACAATAATTCTCAAACTCAACCTCTTAAAATTGATCCTTAAACTTTATCTTTTTAGTAACATCATCCTCAAGTGTCTGAATATTTTTTTTCTTATACTTTTGAAGAATATTTCATGTTTTTATTCACCTTTGTTTACACTTCATTGTTATTCTTGATATTAAATACTTATTTAGAGTTCACATGACTAATGAATTGTTCAATTAATTCTTTTTGAATTCATTCCATTTTTTCTTAAAGCTCATCCACATATTCAGTTTATTATTTTAATAGCCCATCAAAATTTTAATTTTTCACACTTTGGATGTTAAGTTATTTAAAATATCCTTTCAGTTTATATATCAGTCAACTACACCTCTCGGTTTTGTCTTTTCAAGATAGGAATCTATAATACCAAATTTACAAGAAAAGTACACAACATAGTTAGAATCTCATGAAATAACAAAATTTGAATCATTCACCTCAATTCTTGTATATGACCTCCCATGGTTCATCTTCTTATTCTTTTTCTTCTTCTTCTTCTTGCCTTTTTTCATTAGACACTATCCTTGGATAGTTTTAAAATCTTCATTTGAGGTGGAATTGAAAACCTTATATTCATCTATCAATTTTTTAAAAATAGTTTCGAGGGTCTTACAAATTTCAAATGTAGTATAACAACAAATTTTTTTCTTAAAAAAGTCATCAGAAAAAGATCTATTCAAGATCTTCTCTATCTCTATATTTCATTTTCATTCACTATAATTTTTTCTATAATAATATCTTCATATATACTCTAGAACTTCATCACCATAAGACTGAAGGAATATCATCATTTAATTATTCTATCCATCAAATTCAAATCCATAAAAAATGGAATCTTCATCATAGAATACATGTTCAAAAATCCAATCATTGCTTTTATGGTTGAACAGTGAGTTTGAACATTTAATCTACATTACCACTTGTTAAAACCACATACAACCATAGAGGTGGGTGAATTAATGTGATATATAAATTTATAATTGTCTTCATAGCG
Source organism: Viscum album (assembly GCA_963277665.1). Classification (NCBI taxonomy): domain Eukaryota; kingdom Viridiplantae; phylum Streptophyta; class Magnoliopsida; order Santalales; family Viscaceae; genus Viscum; species Viscum album. The sequence continues at coordinate 362,125,694 of OY728143.1, forward strand.
TGGTAAATATTATTTTTTGATCTTCTTTCTATGTTGGAAGGAACTGTGTTCAACATTTCACTTGATTTTCCTTCCTATCAACCTCACAGTGTGATGAAAAAATATTCAATAAAGTAAAACATCTACAAGACATGGGAATTTTTAATTGGTTCACCACAAAGGGCTATTCCAAGGAGTATACGCTGTTATGTTTTCATTTATACTAGAATCTGATGATCTTCATTAGTTTGAGAGATACAAATATTTTAGTAATGGTCATTGTATGCCAGGAACACTTCCATTACAATATTTAGGGTTTCTACACTCCTTGCCCAAGGCACACTACTTATTCCTTAACTCTATGCACTATATTGTTGAAGTCACTTCCATAGTTTATAGGCTTGTATTTCTTCTTCAAGAGATTAAAATATAAGTTTTTAACCCTAATTATTGTGAGACTCTAGTCGAATCATAGTCTTAATTTTATTCTATTTAAATTCAGTGTTCACATTAAACTTATGTTCAATATTTTACGTTCACATAACTTCTGGTTTTGCGAATATCGATAATTTCACACAAATATCACTTATAAAAACTTGTGTTAACAAAAGTGTGTCCTTACAGCTTCACATAACTTTCACTTTTACATGAAACTCTAACTTTTGTGTACCTTTCACTTCATGAAACTTTTGTTCATGTGAGTGTTTCCGTGAAGTTTTATGCAACATTTGATTTTTCATGAAACTCCAGATTTCATACAAATATCACTTCATGAAACTTGTGTTTGGGAAAGTGTTTCCATTTAGTTTAATGAAAGAAATTTTAGATCTTTATGGAATCCCATTTTTCTTAATAGATTCAAGTTTATTTCATCACATAAATTATTTTAGCATTACTAATTTTTGAAAAAAAATAGCTTCACACAACTATTTCCTGAATCAGATAATATAATATTAATTAAGTATCTCTCCTTTAAATGAGTGGGTAGCTACATATTTATATACATGGATCACCCTTCACGCAACTGCCTTGTGTGCCACAAACCTCATGTGAAACTTTATTGGTTCACTTAACTTAATCAATTTCAATTAACCTTTAGTTCACAACTCACTATTATCACATAACATCATCCGTATTTCATGGGATTTTTCATCTACATTTAATGACATCGACATTACACATATATTTTCTAGTTCACTAGTCTTTTAGGATTTGGAGTCCCATTTAGTGTGTAACTCATTTCCATCAGAAAACACTCATCTGTATTTTTGATGTTTGCGCATCTTTACTTGTTTCGCATAACTACAACTTTTGTGAAACTGTAAAACTTTTGAAAAATGATTTTCTTTTTTATATATTGATGTGGTAGTCTCAAATCTTATATTTTACACAACTTATCCAAATTTTTGATACCTTCCATGTAACTTTTCACTTTCATGGAAATTTTTCCTTTGCCATATTTTATTATAATGACTTGGAATCACCATGTTCATGAAACATCTAATTTGTGTGAGTCTAAATATTTTCCTTCATTTTTCTATGTAGACTTCTCACACACCAAACCACTTATATACCAATTATTTTATCAATTTATACACAAAAACTTCAAAAATTATTCCTTTATGAATATATCAAGGTCTTCATTGTCTTGGAAATTCTTTACAAACATTGCATGATGCATCCCTATCTGGGTTATCCTCTTTCATGGATAGCATACCTCATGATCATAGCTTTTGGATATTCAATTGATATCTTCCATGAATTTAACTTCAATAAATTCTTTGAGATAGGGAAATATCAATATGTGTATCAACATGTATTCAATATATTCCATGTTCTAGAAATTCTAATTACTATTACAATACTCTATTAATATTGTATAAAACTATGATTGAAAACAAATAAAACACCAAACATAGGTTTGGATCCAAAAAATGTGGAAATAAACATCAAGGTAATTTCCTCAAGCGTACATAAAGATGATTCACTTGTGGTATTGGAAGACATCAGGCATCAAATTGTTGGGATAAAATGAAGAGTTCAATGACTATGAGTAAAGAAGATAGAACTCATCCAAGGGAATCGCTAAAAATTAAATGTATTATGTGCATAAAACTCAGGAATTATCCAAGACAATGCACTAATACATGGATTTTTTAGAATGGTATGAATACATGACCTCTTAGAAAAAGTGGTAAAAGAGAAACCTGTAAAATTACTATAGATGAAAATGATAATGGAGTTTGGTCAGAATAATGATGATGAAGACACAAGAGGGGGGTGAATTGTGACCTTTAAAAATATTGACAAATTTGAAGTGTTTGTCTTCAAATAAGGTGATTCTTTCCTTATCACTAAAAGAAAACTAATGAGTAGAAAATAAATAAAGGAAATAACTATACATAGTGATGTATAGTGGTTCGGGAAATAGAAATCCCCTAGTATACTCCCCCAATTCTCTCTTCATGAGCTTGGTGATTTTCACTAGTATGTCCTTTTTCTGAGGACCTCTATAACTGAGTGTAGAACATTGACACCGTACAACAAGAATTTGATAGAACCTTATAGTTATTTTACAAGAAACATATATATCCACATCTTATTATTAGAAAATGAAACTCCACCATGAATTAGTATAAGTAGTAGATGCTTAAAGAAAACTAAATGTGGTATAGAAGTTGAATACTGGTTCAACTCACAGTTGTAGCTGTAACTGACAGATTTAGAATATCTTTGATAAAGAAGAAGAATAAAAAATAAAATTCAATTTCACACAGGATTCCACTTCTTTATATAATAGTAAAGAAAACACTCAATAGATGATAAACATGTATGTCTCTAATGTTTAGCTCTGATAGTCGCTTCATGAACTGCAACAAAACATTGACAATGGATATGGAAGCAGCATCACAATGATCAATATCAATAGATCAAAACATGTATGTATCCAAATTATATCACATCATAGAACTAAAGATGTTTTCTATCATATATATACAGAATAGGAAACTCTCAGTATTTAACAAGAAGATTTATTTTTTAAAGTCAAACCAATCAATAAATTCCTGCTGATAAATTACGTTCATTTAAATTTAAAAACCCATTAAAAATCATAACATACCTTAGAAATAGTAATGATTGAACCCATTGAATAAGGGCCTTTGAATTAGTCATTAAATAGATTTAAATAGACATAAATAATATGATGAAACCATTGTAGAAATCCAAGAAAATAATATGAAATTCAAATCTCATAGATGATTGGGTCAAATATAGGGTTTCACTATGTAGTAATAATCATAAAAAGTATGGTTGATAATATAAGGTTGATACCAAATGTATGGTTGATGAACCATACATTAATTATGAAAACAAAAGGTAGCTGATAAAGGTTTGGCTCCCAATCCTAATGTTTACTTCATACATAGGATTCCAAAAGTAAAGACAGTTTCAAAATTAGGGTGATGAATCCTAATGTCCACTTTAAACATATGGTTATTAATAGTGATTTTAGACTACTTCAATATGCCCAGAAAACATCAACCAAAATAAAACTAAAGTAATATAGACATAAAATTCACTTAATTAAATTTCATTAGTAAAGTAAATGTGGGTGTTTGTGACCATAAAAATAAATGAGAATATAAAAAACATTATTGGATCACTATATTACAAAAAATCACCGCCACCCCTTTATGATCTTGAAACCCATATAAAAAACATTTAATTTTTATATAATCAAAAAAATACAAGATCTAGGTTTCTCTCAGAAATAAATAAAAAACTATTAATGTTTTAACAAAGATTGCATTTATCAATATTTATCCCCAAAAAATGAATAATTTTTTAACAACGGTTGTGTTTATCCATATTTGTTTCTCTTTTTAAAATAGAAAAATAGATGGAATGAAACATATTAATACAAAAGACTATTAGTTAACATTATGTTTATCTAAGAAAATGTATTCTAAAAAAATAATAATTTTAGATATAAAATAATTATAAATAGTAAATAGAGATAAAGATGACCAAACATAGGAATTCATATTAAAAAACTAAGATTAAAAAGATATTTTGGCTTAGGTTTTGGATAGACTAAGTTATAGGATAAGAAAAAGGATCAGGCCATTTTGATAAGCTAAGGGGTGTATCTTCACAATATAAACTTTCAACTCATTAAATAATTATAGAAAAAACATCTCATAGTAAATATATTATTATTTTAATATCTTAAAATAATTATCCTCTTGAAGTTGAATAAAATTATATAACTAATGAATATTTTATCTCATCATGTTTTGATTTAGAAATAGAATCACATCTAATCTGACTTACTGGATCAACAATTTCCATTATAAATGGATCAAAAATATTATTGAGATAGAACTATTTAGAAATCATTAATATTGTCCTTGAAGTAATTAATTTTTTTTTGAAACAAAATATTTTTTTATCTCCTCAAAATATTTCCACAAACTTCCAAGTTCTTCACGCAACCTCAAAACTTCTCCTTTTAAAAACTTATTCTTAGATTACATTTTTATAGAAAAAAATGAAAACCCTCCCTAAAAACTAGCTCATCATTATCTGATGGAGTTTTCTGAGACTTAGAAGATGGAATTACACCTTTAATAATTTTAATTGATTGAACTTATGGTTCTTCACATCCATTATTTTCTATACCTTTTATATAAAAGTTATCTGAGGATTCTTCAACTAAAGAAACTAACTTTTCCCAAAAAAGATTAGTTAAAGCAATAGGAATAGAAAAATCTTACTTCCAAATTTCTTTTATCTCTTCCTCATTAAAATATTCTAAAAACCATTATTAAAAAAACATTCTATACTTTGAAATCTTATCATTTTAGGTATACTTCTTTCTCAAATGTAAAACTTTAGTCTCTTCATTCTTCTTGGGATGGCTTTATCAAAGGTATTAGAATTTTACATCGAAAGGAAATAAGATGGAAGGTTTGAGTGATCTTGAGAGAGTGAGAAGATGTAGGTTAGAGAGAATAATAAGGGAGATTTTTATTTTTATGGTTTCTAGGTGACATTTCTGTTTCTCAAGCCAAATTTTCAGTATAATTATTTTGGATTTTACAATTAAAAATATTGTTTTGCATAAGAATGATTATGTAATTAAAATTTTCAAAAATTTAAATAATTGAGTTAATATAAATTTTAAAAATAAAATTTTTCAACATAATGATTTTAGAGAATATATAGATCAATAAATAAAAATTATTTGTTTTACATAAAATAATCCTAAATTTCCCTATATTCATTCTCAATATAAGAGGAATTATAAATTTCCCCTCAATTAATGATTCTTTAAAAATTTAGACACAATAAGTTATGAAAACATGTAAAATATTATTCATTGAATCACATGGGATTAAAATAATGTATAAAAAAATAAATTCATGCTATAATAAAATATCTAAACACATGATAACTGTTTTGGAAATAAATCCCCCTAATACTAATAATAGATATTAAAATAAAATATTTTCGAGGAATTTAAAACCTTTATGCAAGTCATAAATTTAAATAAATTAACACATATCATAATAAATTAGTGTACCACAAGAAATAAAAATACAAGTTTAATAGGAATAATAAGTTTTAATAAATTAAAACATGTTAATCATAAAATTTTAAAGATTTTGTTATCAAAAAATTAAGGATTTAATACATCACATAAAATAATATAGTGAGAAAGGGACTTAAAAGTTCATTCATAAGAATAATCAAATGTATATTAATAAAATATAAAACATTTAATATCTTTTCTTCTCTTATATAATAATAGTTAGTGTGTTAAAATTAAAATGTAAATGAAATACTTTTGGAATTTTAATAGTTCCATCTCTAAGGATCATTCCTTTTAGATAATGAAATACTTTAGAGTTAGTTAATAATTGTAAGATAATTTGTGATTTTTATCAAAATAAATCTTTACATATTTTTCTACCCACCACCTATTAATATAATAGTGAATTTTAGTAGTGTGTATCTATAAAATATCAAAAACAAGTGCCTTTTGGTACTCATATTCGTTTGGGTTTGATAGTGTCAATTAAATATTTAGATAACCAAATCTATTTATTTTGATCAAAAAATAAAAATTTAGATTTAAATAAGGATTTTGAATAATTAACGTGTTAGATATGAAAAAATTAAGTATTTCTAAAACAATAATGAATATCATAATTTCTATTAATACTTCTATGAAAACATTTAATATTAGAAATTATTTTTCTTTTAGAAGTATGAAAAAAATAATTTCTATATAATTTGGTTTTTTCTCCATTACTACCAATACCATGTTTTCCTTTATTATTAGTTTTATTTCTATAGAGAATTTGATTTAGGAAATTCTCTCCCTTGATAATTATACTAGACGTTTATTTTAAAGTGTAAAATTCATCTAATAATTCCTTATTTTTATTTTTAAGAAAAGAATAATAATTTTTGGAAGAATTAAATATTAAATCTAAAATATGATTTTCCAAATGTTATTTTCCTTAAAAATAGAATTATGATATTTTCTTGTATTTTTTTATATTTCTTTAAGAATTCAAAATAATATTGATACATAAAAAAATATTTGTTAAGTTAACTATAATAAAGAATTTCATAATTAGAATTTTGATAACAAGATGATTGTTCCTCATTAGTGTGATCCATAAGACATAAATTTACTTTTTGATTTTCACACATAGTATTAGAGTTTGTAGTAGATTCATCAAATAAATCTTCAGAAGAAATTCATGTAGCCTTCATGACTTTATTGGATTTTCTTTTATAATTAGCTTTCCATTAATCTTTATGAATGATAAAATCGGGTCTCATATGACTTTTTCCCTTAAATTTTTTTCATCTAACATCTTTTTATTTATCTTTTTTTAATATCTCATTTATCCTTTTATACATATTTTTGAATTTTCCAGTAAGATCTAATAGATCGTCACTTGAACCCAAATGACTAGAATCAGAAATTTCATCCATTAAAACATTAAGTGTATCATTTTCCTTTTTCATATAAATATGATTTTAATATTTTTCAAGCATCTTATCATCATACATCATTAAGGTGCCAATATTTTCCATTATTGATATATTTTTTATAGTATTATATTTTCTAATTTTATTATGTATTATAATATATTTTGAGGGTAAATATCTTAGAAATTTTAAAGTCTATTTTGGTTTTGGAAATAGATCTCCCAAGGTGGAAACACCATTAAATATTTTAGTCAATCTTTCATTAATTTGAGTGATTCTTTCATTATCATACATCCAAATTGTATCAAATTTTTTATTTTTTAGTGTTATACCTCAACATTATGATATTATCAGTTTCTTCATAGGTAACAGATATTGTCTACCACATCTCATATACAGTAGCACACTAAGATTGATTGAATTCATCAGTTCTTAATCCATGCACAATAGCATTCATATCTCTCTAAAGTATTACACTTTTATGTATCTTCTCTATGAATTTCATAAGGTTTTAATACATTAAAATAAACTCTTATTACATCATTCTTTAAATAAATAATCATGCATTCTTTCCAGTGTCCATAATTATCACCATTAGAATAATAAGCATGGATCATATGCATACATCATCTATGATTATCCATTGAACATTATCGTCATCAGAATATTTAGCATAGAATTATTAGATCCAAAATAAATATATCAACTTGATCCCAGGATCTAATACCAATCATTGTGTTATAATAACAATGACGAAGACACAAGAGGGTGGAGGAATTGTGTCCTTTTAAAAATCATGACAAATTTGAAGCATCCCTCATGAAATAAAGTGATACAATCCTTGTCTCTGAAAGATAAGTAAACAATAGAAATTAAATAATACAAAGAACTATACATGGTGATTTATAGTGTTTTGATGTACAAAAAACCCCTAGTCCACTCCACTAACACTCACTCCATGATCTTGGTGACTTTCACAATTAGTTCCTTTTATCATGGACCACTAAAAAAGAGCGTAACAAGTTAACACCTTACAGCAAGTATTTTACACTTCCTATTGGTTATTTTACAAGGAAACAAGATATATAATGCTTAGTATGAGAAGAAAAAACTCTTACATGATTTATTAAAAGAATATGACACCACAAGAAAAAATATGATATATATAAGTTGAATACTGATTCAGCACACAGTTGCAGTAGTAACAGAAAGATGTATAAATATCATCAATAAAACAAAATAGTAGAAAAATAATATTTAATGTCACACAAGATTCCTATTATTTAGAATGTAGAAAATAAAACACTCAGTATATGATAAACATGTATGTTTGTAAAGTGTACCTCTGATAGTCGGTTCGACGTACTACAATGAAACATTGAAAATGGATACAACAACAATAGCATGATGACCAATATCAACAAGTGAAAACATGTAGGTCTCCAAAGTGTATCTATTCAGAGATCTGGATATGTCTTCCTCCTCATATCTTTAGAAGAGGCCACTCTTTGTATTTAATAAGAAGCTTTATTTTCATTAAATCAAATGGATCCAGAAAATATGTCTGAAAAATCATGATCATTTGAATTTAAAAACTCCGAGGGAAAATCATAACTTCTCATAGAAATAGTAATTATTTAATACATTTAATATGGGATTTTGAATCGTACATTACACTGTTTTAAATAGATATAAATACTTTAATGAATCCATTGTAGAAATCATAGAAAATTGTCAAAAATTTAATTATTGGAGATCACTGGGTCAAATGTATGGTTACACTATATATGAATAATCATAAATATTACCATTGATAGTTTATGGTTGATACCAAACATATGGTTTATGAACCATATGTTAATTACACAAATGTAGGGTGGATTATAAATGTACAATTCCAAATTCTAACTTTTACTTCAAACATTGGGTTCCAAGAGTAGTGGTCCTTACAATATGTAGGTTTTGGATCCTAATGTTCACTTCAAATGTAGGGTTATGAATTGTGATTCCAGACGACTTCAATATACCTAGAAAACCTCATCATAATTAAAACTCGAGTAATATTAACATAAAATCATCTTAAATCAATTTCATTACTAAAATAAATGTTGGTGTTTGTGAGAATCAAAATCAATGAGAGTATAAAGAACATTGTTGGATCAATATATGTTCAACAAATGGTAATTAGGTTTCTCTTACCATCCACCCTAAATTAGTACATGTATCCGGGTTCTAAAAACCCTATTGTATATAGGGTGTTTTCTAAGAATACATAGTTACCACCCTCAATAATTTGTATTTTAAGGAATAAATTTAGTTGTATGATTATTATGTTTATTGAAATAAATTTTTTGAAAATCATAATATCTTCCTTTGAAAAAAAATTGACTCATTTTTTGAAATAGAAAGTATATCTTATCTTAGACTCCAAATTAATTTATGGAATATATAAAAACACATTCTAAATCAATTT